>CP136059.1:427437845-432369045 GCA_032464435.1 Aegilops umbellulata | reverse complement strand
ATTCTCTCTGGGAGACGGCTTCGCAACAAGCTCTTTGGACATTCTAGTTATCTTGAAACTCACACGGGCATCGAGGGCAGCATATTTTATCCGCTCGTATGTCAAGGGATAATTTTTGCCCACGGAACACGAGTATATAACAATGCATGGTCTGTTAGTTACCTTGAAGAATTTGTTTGTGAGGACAGAACATGATTACATAACATGCATGACATGGTAGTTTCCTGTGAAGAATCGATTGCGAGATAACATGAGTATAACCATGCATGGCACTTCTATATTTTCGAACCCAGTATACATTTCCCTGTATTTTCCTCGCAGTTCGAATAGGGACATATCAATGTTGTTTCTTGCATTATCCTACTCATACTCTGAACAATGATGATCTTACATTAACAATGCTTGTCCTTTTTGATATGGTGCAGTCTCCCTACAGTTCCTGCCCTTTGTAATCACACCACCTTTGCCAAAAACAGGGAAGCACAACTGGTTCCTCGCTCGATCAGACGACGGCAAAAGACTGATGATCATTCGGACACATGAGCCGGAAAACTTATATTGCAAAAACCCCACTGTATACAAGCACCGTGTAATACGTGAGTATGCGGACAGCGGCTGTTACGTCTATGAGCAGGATACCAGCTTGTTGGGGCCTTTAGGATTTTTTAGTTGGAGGTGGCTAAACAGCCTTGGTTCACACCCTCTGTTTCTCGCACTCAATTATCCGATTAACCAGAAGATCACTGATGTCTACTACACAACCTTCTTCTTGTAGACGTTGTTGGGCCTCCAATTGCAGAGGTTTGTAGGACAGTAGAAAATTTCCCTCAAGTGGATGACCTAAGGTTTATCAATCCGTAGGAGGCGTAGGATGAAGATGGTCTCTCTCAAACAACCCTGTGTCGGTGTACTAGAGTAGGGGTACCCTAGTATCCCGAACTTGTGCACGGGCAGTCGCAGCACCCCGCGGCAAGGCTTGCCGGGTGACCGCCAAGGTCCTTCGTGGTTCCTTTGGAGCCATTCAACAACAAAGTATTCAAGCCAAGGAGACAAGGCCCCGGCAAGAGGAGCTTGCCGGGAAGGCCACTCAAGGCACGAGACCCCGGCAAGAGGATCTTGCCGGGAAGGCCAACCAAGGCATCTCAAGGAACTTGCCGTGACGCGCCACGCGTCCCGGCGAGGCCCAGTGAGCGGCAAGCCTCCGGACGCGACAAGACAACGACCGCGGCAAGGCGTTTGCCGCGGCAAGCTACCACTCCATACCTACGCTCCGGCACATCCACCAACGTGTCGCTCTGGGACCCTTCCAGGCGTACGTGGCGGGAGGCTGTGCAGCCAGCGGTACGCGGTGGCAAGCGGCGCTGACAAGATTGCCATCGTGGCGAACGGTGGCGTCCCTGACGGTCCCTTTTTGCACTGTTTGGGCGACGCAGATGGGCATTTAATGCCCTTGTCCCCTGCCGTCAGGGTTAGGTATGATACACTATACAGGTAGCTGTACCAACCGCAACACCTTTCCATTTTTACCCTTGTCTACGTTGCCACCTGTCGGTGACCCCTTGAGCATATAAAAGGAGGCCCATGCGCAACGTAGAGGAGGAAGGGGAGGGACAGAAGAACACTCACGCTCGGTCTCGTTAGCTGCTGGTGTGTACTGTAGCACTCGGCGCTCCCGAGCAAGAACTCAATACAAACCACAAAGCAGGAGTAGGGTTTTACGCATCCGTGCGGCCCGAACCTGGGTAAACTGTTCGTGTGCTTCGCCTCGATCTGCTCTTCGTGCGATCTCCGCCGCCGCCGAACCGAAAGGGGCTCGGTCCGCCGGTCCCCATAGGTGCTCGCGGATCAGCTTTCCCAACATCTTTGGCGCGCCAGGTAGGGGGCGTCGAGGTTGTTTGAACCTGATCCGGCGTTCACACGAGCTAGATCTTCATCATCTTCATCGACATGCCGCCGAAGAAGAAGGCTTCGGAGGCGGCTGCTCCGTCTGCGACAAACCCACCACCGCCGGAGCAAACGGCTGGTGGGGTAGACGCCGGCGGAAGAACGCGCGTCGACGAGGGAGCCCACGGTGCCGCCAGGTCCAAAGACAAGGCTGCGCTGCCCATCGGCGGCGTAGCCGGCTCCCACAACGACCGGGCGCACTCCAAGACCTCGGAGTCCGTACATGCACCGCGCTCATCCCAGCACTCACGGTACCATACGCTTGCTGGACCCAGATCGAGCTGGTGGATCTCGGAATGCTCAAGACCAGCATGCACGCCAACATGCTGGCGCGAGCGAGGCACGGTCTCCTGGACGGGATACTGCTCCTTCTAACATAGTTAGAAGTCCGAGCATATCCCGCTCCTCACACCGTTTGGCACCGCTACCCGCCACTCCAGCAGAAGCTTTGGCGCGAGCTCAACTGCTCCTAGATTACCCTCCAACGGCAGACAAGATCGACGACTGGAGGGCCACCATTCAGAGTCTCATCGTCTTTGCCAACGGCGACACTCCACGGCAGCCGAGTACATCGCAGTCGCGGCGAGTCAGCCCGGCACGAGCCGGTGGCGACATGACCGGTGGGGGTGCAACCACCGTGCACTCCCCGCCGCGAAGGCCAAGATCGCCGCCTCGCCGGATCCACCTCGACAGCGACTCCACCGCGTCATCGGATCCACGAGCTCGTCGCGATCAGCGCCAAGTTCTTCACGAACGACAGCAAGAAGACGCTCGTACTCGCATCGAGCGCCGAAGGGAAGCGCGGCGTCAATCAGACCAGCGCGTTGGGCCCTCTGTCGACATGCATGCGCTAGGGGAACCAGGCGACTTGCCGTGCGCGGTAGGTTGCCCTGCGTTTACCCGTGAGCTGCGGCAAGTCCAGTGGCCCAGCACAAAGAATTTCAAGCCAGACGTACCAGAGAAGTACGACGGCAAGTCGCATCCGTCGGAGTTCCTTAGCATCTACACCATCGCGGTGCAAGCTGCTGGGGGCGGGACGACAAGATCCTGGCCAACTACTTCCCGCTGGTGCTCAAGCCCAACGTCAGGTCCTGGCTCATGCACTTGCCGGACAACTCCATATCCTCCTGGGCAGACCTATGGCATCAGTTTGTCGGCGCCTTTACAGGCGGCCACAAACCTCATGGCCAAGAGAGTGACCTTCATCTGCTCGCCCAGAAGGAAGGAGAGCCCCTGCGCAAGTACATTCAGAGATTCAGCCGTGTACAGCACAACATCCGAGATGTCCACCCTGCCGCGGTTATCAGCGCGTTCCATCAGAATGTGCGTAACTGCAGGATGCGGGAGGAGATGGCGATGTGCAAGATCAGAGACGTCAGTGAGCTGTATGCCCTGGCCGACAAGTGTGCGCGTGCTGAGGAAGGGAGGAAACTCCCCGGAGAGAATACAGGAGCAGGAGGATCTGACAGCGAGGATGCTGCCCCGGCAAAGAAAAACCGGCGGCGGAACAACAAGAAGAGGAAAGGCAAAGATGTGCTAGTTGTTGAGCAGTCCGGCAATGAAGGTGGCGCCAAGAAAGCCAAAGCTGGTAGCTCCGGCAAGGAGGTTGCCGCATGCACCAACTGCCAGGCTGTGGCGGTCGCCGACAAGCAGGACGGCACCAACAAGCAGTACTGCAAGATCCACCGCACCAAGGGCCATGACCTCCAGAGCTGCAAGAAGGTCGAGCAGCTTGTCGAGCTGCAAAAGGCCGAATACGAGCGACGCGACAAGGAGAAAGCCCAAGGAGGTGCTGGAGGATCCGGCATGAAGCGCCCCGGCCGGGGAGGACGCCGCGGCAAGGCCAAGCATCGGCAAGGAGACAGACCTCCCCGCGTCCGCGACAAGGATGAAGATGACGACGACGACGAAGACATGGATGATGTCGAGACCAGTGAGCAGGAGTTCCAGAAAGCCGCAGAGGTCTTGTGCGTTGACGGCGGTGCTTCTCTGCATACTTCACACCGCTAACTCAAGCAGTGGGTGCGGGAAGTCAATGCGGCAGAACCAGCCGTCGAGTCACGCAAGCTTCTGAAATGGTCCAGCACGCCTATCATCTTTGATATTGAGGACGACCCTGATTGCACAACTACGGTCGGGTGCTTGCCGATGTTGGTTTCACCAACTATCCGCAACCTCAAGGTCACTAAGATGCTAGTTGACGGTGGGGCCGGCTTGAACCTGATCTCCTCCGCTGTGCTCCAGAAACTCCAGGTCCCTGACAGCGAGCTCGAAGAGACCGGCACATTCCAAGGAATCAAACCGGGAAGGAGCAAGCCGAAGGGGAAGATCACGTTGCCGGTGACATTTGGCAGCGAGTTGAACTTCAGAACTGAGAGGGTCACTTTTGACGTTGCCGATTTTCCATTGCCTTACAATGGGATTCTCGGCCGTCCAGCGCTCGCCAAGTTCATGGCGGCCTCTCACTATGCGTATAACATGCTGAAGATGCCAGGCCCGATAAGTGTCATCTCTGTCCCTGGCGACAAGAAGGATGCTCTTATCTATGCCGACAAGATTTACCGGGAAGCGGCAGCCGCAACGGATCGCAAGTCACTTGGCACTGAAGCTCCTGGGGGGAAGAAGAAGACCAAGTCCGGCAAGAGTTCTGATGCCCACTCCGGCAAGCGCACCTCTTCGGAGTGCTGCGCTACCGTCGAGGACGCACCATCGAGCTCCACCGGCAAGTGTAAGAAGACAATGGCAGCTCCGCCAGAGACCAAGAAGGTGTCCGCCAAGGAGGACGGCACTGGTGGTACCTTCACCAGCAGTGCCACTCTCGACCCCAAATAGGAAAGCGCGATCATTGCTTTCCTGCGGGGGAACGTCGATGTGTTTGCGTGGCAACCGTCTGACATCCCCGGTGTTCCCAGGAAAGTAATTGAGAACCACCTTGCCGTCTGTCCTCATGCGCGGCCCATCAAGCAGAATGTCAGGAAGCAAGCAGTGGAGCGCCAAGGATTCATCGCAGAAGAGATCAAGAAGTTGGAAGCGGCAGACCATGTCAGAGGAGTGCTCCATCCTACGTGGTTGTCCAATCCTGTAGTCGTGCGCAAGGCAAACGGGAAATGGAGGCTTTGTATCGACTTTACCGATGTTAACAAAGCTTGTCCCAAAGACCCATTTCCCTTGCCGCGCATTGACCAGATTGTTGACTCCACGACCGGATGTGACTTGCTTTCATTTCTTGACGCATACTCAGGATACCATCAGATCTTCATGGCAGAAGAGGATGAGGAGAAGACCGCATTCATCACTCCATGTGGCACGTACTGTTTCATACGGATGCCTTTCGGTTTAAAGAATGCTGGTTCAACATTCGCAAGGGTAGTCCATGCCGCTTTTGAGCCACAAATACACAGAAATGTGGAAGCCTACATGGATGACATAGTGGTCAAGAGCAAGGACAAGGCAACTCTGATTCAAGATTTAGACGAGACTTTTGCAAATCTGCGCAAGATCAGCCTCAAGCTCAACCCCGAGAAGTGTGTGTTTGGAGTCCCTTCCGGCAAGCTTCTCGGGTTCTTCATGTCTCAGCGGGGAATTGAAGCCAATCCCGACAAGATCAAGGCCATTGAGCAGATTGAAGCACCAAAGTGCGTCAAGGATGTACGAAGACTTGCCGGTTGCGTGGGAGCTCTTAGCATGTTTATCTCTAAGTCTGCTGAGCGCGCCCTGCCGTTTTTCAAAATATTGAAAAAGGCAGGTCCAATGAAATGGACTCCGAAAGCGGAGGCTGCGCTGCAAGACTTGAAGAGATACCTGTCCTCCACTCCAATACTTGTCGCACCTAAGCCACAAGAGAAGTTGCTGCTGTATCTGGCGGCAACCAATCAAGTGGTTAGTCCTGCGTTAGTAGCGGAGAGGGAGGCAGATGATGAGCCAGCAACCACGGCAGGCGCATCTAGCGACAAGCAGGGGGCTTCCCCGGCAAGCTCTGGTCCCGACAAAGATGGATCCGCGCAGGCGCGTGAGGAGATACAGAAGAGAATGGTGCAGCGCCCAGTTTACTTTGTCAGTTCCCTTCTGCAGGGGGCTAGGTCAAGGTACTCTGGTGTGCAGAAATTGCTTTTCGGCCTTCTCATGGCCTCGAGAAAGCTGCGCCATTACTTCCAAGCACATGAGATCACAGTTGTCACTCGTTTTCCGCTGAAGAGGATACTGCAGAATCCAGAAGCAACAGGCAGGATTGTTGAGTGGGCACCGGAACTGTCAAGCTGTGGCCTCAAGTTTGAAAGCACTTCAACTATCCAAAGCAGAGCATTGGCAGAATTCATAGCAGAGTGGACGCCAACACCAGATGAAGAAATTCCAGAAACGAGCATCCCCGTCAAGGAAGCAAGCAAAGAGTGGCTGATGTACTTTGATGGTGCCTTCTCGCTGCAAGGCGCCGGTGCTGGCGTGCTGCTTGTTGCACCCACCAGAGAGCACCTCAAGTACATAGTCCAGATGCACTTTCCCAAGGAGCAAGCAACAAACAATACTGCAGAGTATGAAGGTTTGCTTGCCGGTCTCAGGATCGCAGCAGACCTTGGGATCAAGAAGCTCATTGTCAGGGGTGACTCGCAGCTTGTCGTCCGCCAAGTGAATAAAAGTTATCAGAGTCCGTTGATGGAAGCTTACGTTGATGAAGTGAGAAAGCTAGAAGAGCACTTTGACGGCCTACAGATGGAACATGTTCCAAGAGCTCAGAACGACACTGCCGATGGCCTGTCAAAGTGCGCAGCACTTAAGTTACCTGTGGAACCAGGGATCTTTGTGCTCAAGCTGACTCAACCGTCTGTAACGCCATCAACTGGACAGAGCAAGAAGAGGAAGTTGATTTCTGGTGACTATTTTCCGGTAGAGCTTCCCAAAGCCGCCGCCAAGAAGGTCCCCAAGATCAACACCAAGAGTGCTGGGGAGCAGTCTGCTCCGGCAAGCCCCAGGGTTTGTTCCGTTGAAGCAGACGCTCCCGACAAGTTTTGCTCCGGCAAGCTTGCCGGGGAACGTCAAGCTCCGGCTGAGCCGCAGGTTCTCGCCGTAGAAGCGGATGTTCCCGCAGCAGCAGATGTGCCCTTAGTCCTTGTTGTCGAGCCGCAAGCTCCAGCATGGGCACAGCAGATTGTCCGTTTCCTTCAGACAGGAGAACTTCCCGAAGAGCAAGAAGAAGCGGAAAGAGTAGCCCGGCAGTCAAGTATGTACCAGTTTATCGACAACACACTGTACAGAAGAAGACTCAACGGTGTGAAATTGAAGTGTATTCACCAGGAAGACGGACAAAAGCTGTTGGCAGAGATACATGGAGGCATATGTGGTCACCACATTGGCGCAAGAGCACTTGCCGGCAAAGCATTCCGGCAAGGTTTCTTTTGGCCGACAGCCCTCCAGGATGCAACTGCACAAGTAACCAAGTGTGAAGCGTGCCAGTTCCATTCCAAGCAGATATACCAGCCAGCTCAAGCTCTCCAGACGATCCCTTTATCCTGGCCATTTTTGGTCTGGGGGCTCGACATCCTCGGCCCCTTCCCCCGAGCAGTCGGGGGCTTTGAGTACTTGTACGTTGCAATCGACAAGTTCACAAAGTGGCCGAAAGTGGAAGCAGTGAGGAAGGTGACAGCACAGTCAGCAGTCAAGTTCTTCAGGTCGATTGTTTGTCGCTTCGGGATCCCTAACAGGATCATCACCGACAACGGTACGCAATTCACGAGCCGCACCTTCATGCAGTACGTCCAAGATCTTGGCGCCAAGGTCTGCTTCGCTTCTGTTGCTCACCCCAGAAGCAATGGTCAAGCAGAGAGGGCAAATGCTGAAGTGCTGCGCGGGCTCAAGACCAGGACTTTCGACAAGCTGCACAAGTGTGGAAGAAACTGGATTGAGGAGCTGCCGGTGGTTCTTTGGTCGATCAGGACGATGCCAAATCGAGCCACTGGCCAGACACCTTTCTCTCTAGTCTATGGAGCAGGGGCAGTTCTCCCCACGGAACTCGTATACGGGTCACCTCGAGTGCTCGCTTATGATGAGCTTGAGCAAGAGCAGCTGCGACAAGATGACGCGCTGCTCCATGAGGAGGACTGTCTTCAGACTGCTGTACGAGCTGCTCGCTACCAGCAAGCTTTGCGCCGCTACCATAGCCGCAAAGTTAACGCCAGAAGTCTCGAGGAAGGCAACCTTGTTCTTCGGCGCGTTCAGTCCGCCAAGAATTCCAACAAGTTGACGCCGAAGTGGGAAGGCCCTTACCGGGTGAAACGAGTCACTAGGCCTGGCGCTGTCCGCCTTGAGACCGAAGATGGCATTCCGGTGAGCAACTCCTGGAACATTGAGCATCTTCGTAAGTTTTACCCGTAAGGCGCGGTTGCCGGACCCTGTTCCGGCAACCACCTTTTGTACAAGTCTTGCCGATGTTGCATGTAATCCTTTGTACAAAGCCAGGCGCAGACCCTGTGCATAAATAAAGCTCATGTGCTCCGCACATATTATCAATTTCATGCTTTTTATTTTTTGCATGAGTTATCTGACACTTTGTGCAGCGCCAACCCCCGGTAAGCAATAACGAGCCATAAGGCTCCATATCTTTATTTTCTCTTCTTTCTTTTTTCTCAAGGAAAGGAAGGTTCCCTCGCCCACAAGTTTGCCGGGGGGGGGGGGGAGGAGAAGATAATGGTATGGACCAGGCGTCGTTCAAGAAAGTTTCACCTTGCCGGAAAGTAAACAACAGAAAAGCTAAGTTGCCAAAGTTTGAGCAATCAGATTTTTAAAAAATTTAAGTTATCTTCCTTGAACGACCATGCTTTGTATGGAAAACCTGTGCGCGGAGGAACCAGCTCGTGGCTAGTTGCGCCCTTACTTTGTTTCGAGTCCGCTCAGCAACTTAAGTGTGCTGCGACTAGAGTTGTGCCCTTACTTTGTTTCGAGTCCGCTCAACAACTTAAGTGAGCTGCGACTAGTTGCGACAAGGTTTCTTGTCGGTAACGGCACCGCCAGCAGGCTGTTGACGTCCCGCACTCAGCGCTCGCGGGTAAGGTGCCTGCGCCGGCAAGTTCCCTAAAAGCGTAGGGCAAAAACATACAAAGGAAGGAATCAAGTAAAGGAAATAACATTGCAATCACTACCCAAAATAGAGTTATATTACAAGATAGCTTGTCGCGGCTCTAATAGATTGTTTTCATAACATGACCAGCAGCGACAAGAAAAGAAGAAAACGGGCGACCTAGTCTACACGATCGCCCTCAACCCTCTTGATCCCGCTCACCTTGTCCACAATGGGTGCGACAAGGGCCTTGAGCGCCTCCAGATCAGCATCCGGCGGCAGGGTCCTGAGGACGTTGGTGAGGTTGAGGCCAGGGTTGCGGAAGGCCACCTTCACCAACACCTTTTGAAGAGCTCCCGCGCAGATCTTGCGCGACTCGTCGGCCAGCTGCTTTGGTATCCTCTCCCGGAGTCGCTGGAGGGCCGTCGCCACGCCTTTGAAGAACAAGGTGAGCTTGGCGCTGGATTGGAGGTTCTCATCGGAGGGATACCCGAGATCCTCCATCCCCAGCTGCGCCAGCTCCCTGTCAATGTCTGCGGCAACATTCACAAGACCCTCTGTCCAGTGCACCACAGTCTCCCTAAAAGTGTTCTGGGCGGCAGCAGCACTCTCCAGCAGCGCCTTGTCGGCCTTGATCTCCTCCTTCAAGGCCACCTCTTGCTCCCTGGCGCCGTCCAGCGTCTTGGTCAAAGTGGTCAGCTTCAACTCAAGATCTGCGTTGGAGTCCTTGGCGGCGCTGAGCTCCTTGCCCTTCTCGGCGAGACGGGCCTGCAGCTCTGAGTGGTTGTAGGCGTCCTTCTCCTGCTCACGCTTGAGCGCGGCAAGCTCCTCGCCGCTCGCCTTGAGATCGGCCTCCAGCTGCGCCACCTTCGTCTCCAGCTCCTTCTTGGCGGCTTCGGCAGCTGCGGCAGCGTCCTCTGCTTGCTTGAGAGCTCCGCCAAATGTTCGCTCGCGCGCGGCAAGCTCCTCCTCATGGCTATCGAGGTTGATCTTCCGCTGCGCCAGCTCGCCCTCCTGCGCAGACAGCTTCTCAGCAGCAAGCCGCTGCTGCTCTTCGACGTCAGCCTTCTCGAGGAGGAAGGCCTTCTGCTCCTCAGCGAGCTGCTCCCGCTCCTCCGCCAGGGACCGTAGAGCTGCCTAGTTGAGACCTAGGAGCTCCTCCGCGCGCTTCTCAATGTCTGCTCCCGCCTTCGCGACAAGCGCCTCGCGGGATTCTAGCTTGGCTGGCCGAGCGCGGTAGAGCGACAACAACTTCCGCAGCAGCCGCTCCTCCTCGGGCTCGCCGCCGCTGCTGCTTGGCGCGTCAACCAGCGTCAGCCCAGTGGAGGCGAGCACCTCTCTGACGAAGCTTTCTCTTTCGACCGGCGCCCTGTACATTGACACCCAGGGGAGGTTGATGAAGACGCCATCGCCGGCCTTCAAGTAGACGCCTGGCTGGGGCTCTTCAGAGCCTGACGCTGCGGCAGCGGCGGAAGGGTCGGCGGTCGGCGTAGCGCCTGGCGCTCCTGCGGCCTCAGGGCCGTCAGTGCGATCGCCAGACTCCTCGCCAGCTGCTGCGGCGGCAGCCTTGGCGGCTTCTTCGCCGGCGGGATCATCAGCGTCGGCCGCTTCTTCGGTGGCAGCGGCGTCGTCGACAGCAACCTCAGTCTCCATCGGCTCCGCAGCAGATGGGTCTGACGGCCGGAAAAGGAAGAAAAGTTAAGCAAATATCCAAAAAGAAGATCAAACGAAGAAGAACCCAAGGGAAGTTTCGAAGCAAGAAGTTTACTTATACAGGGCTCTGTAGTTGTGGTCTCTGCCGCCGGGGGGCCGCTGGTGCTGTCCCTTGCCGGAGAACTCCCCCTTGCCGGAGAGCTCTCCCTTGCCAGAGAACTCTCCCTTGGCGGTGTAGTCGAAGCAGATGGCATGTCAGGGGCGGTCTCCGGACGCTCCTGGTGGGGCTGCTCTGCTCCTACACAAACTAGCAGTCAGATATCAGCAAACAAAGAGTATCCATGCGCGCCTAACAGCGGGAAGCAAACCATATACTTACGCTGGGGGCTGCGCTGGGGGCTGCTCTGAAGAACAGTTGCCGGGTCCGGCAAGATTGTCTCGGACGCACCCCCTGCTATCGCGGTGGGTTCGTCCTCGATGATAATCAACGGTACCTTAGCTCTCTTTGCCGCTCTCTGAGCTAGAGTCCTAAAAAGGAATAAGTTCAGAGTAAAGCAAATGAGATACAAGACAAAACAGCAAGAATTGAAGAAATACAAGTACAACAAGAATCTTACTCTTCTTCTTCCTCGTCGGAGCTGAGCACGGAGAAGTCAAAGCTTGGCTCACCTCCGGCGCGAGGAGGCAGAGGAGTAGGTTCCCTTGGCCGCTTGGCGGGAGCAAAGACGGTGGTCTGAGAAGACCCCGCTCCAGTTGCCGCAGCAGCGTGAGGTGCTTCCGCGGCAACAGAACTTGCCGCGGTGGAGCGTGTCGCGCGGCGCGGCGGCTGTTGACTCGTCTGCCGCTCCGCTATGTCCCCGGCCTTGCGGAGACGCCTTCTTGGTGGAGCCGGGGGCTCTGCTTGCGGCAAGCTGCCCGAAGATGAGGAGGAAGAGGAGTCGATCTCCAACGAGCCGCTCGTATCCTCGGCAGACTCGCTCGACTCGACGTCATGCCCGGCAGGCTCTTCCTCGCCGGCAAGCCCCTCTCGCTCGGCAAGGCTTGCCGCCTCCGCTGCCTCTGCCTCCTCCACGGTGAATCCAAACTCGCCCGCGGCTGCGGCTACCGCCGCCTCTTCCATCCTAGTGGCGATGCGCTTCACCTCCTCATCGGTGGTGGCACGAGTGAGGCCCTTCTACTCGTCGAAGCGGATCGGCATTTCTACCAAGGCATCGAAGAACGCCTGCACGACGTCGTCTGCAGGCTCTAGCCAAGCTAGGTCAATTCCATGCGAGTTGCACAGCGGCATCATTGCACGGATGCGGCTGAGCGAGGAATTCTTGCACAGTGGAACGACACCCTTCGGCAACCTGAATACTTCGGGATGTTGAGGGTCGTATTTGAACAGCTCTTGGAGCATCGCGTTAAGCTCCAGAACAGTGAAGTTGAAGTTGAGGCCCGGACGCAGCCTCATGATATCCGCCGCATTCTTGAACTCCCAGGCGGGTCTCCTCCTCTCCTACAGGGGGGTGATGCGGCGGCGAAGGAAATCTGCGCCAACGGCGCCTACAGTGAGCCCGGCAAGCCTGAGGCGTTGGATCCGGGCGACGGCAATCTTCAGCCTATCGTCTTACGGGGCCACGTTGCTCCAATCGCTGCCGCGCACTACTGGAGTTTGGCGCCGGGCAGTAAACGGCTGCGGGTCCTCCTCGACAATCCAGCACCAGTCTGCTCTCCATTCCTCCCACTTGCTGCGGAGCTCTCCCTCCAGATAAGCTTCCTTCTTGCCGGCTTTTGAGATCCAGGCAATTCCGCCGGATAAAGGCTCTCCTTTCTCAACTCGGGGCATAAAGAAGTGGTGAAAAAGGGCTACATTTGGATGGACTCCGACAAAGTTTTCGCAGAGATGTGCGAAAACTGCCATGGTCAGGACAGCATTAGGGGTGAAGTCAAGGAGGCGGAGCCCGTAGGTGTTCATAATATCACAGAAAAACTCAGATAAAGGCGGGCAGAGCCCGTAGTAGAAGAACAAGGCGAAAAAGGGGTATCCTGTTGGAGCCATTTTCCAAGCGACGGCTGGAATTACCTTCGTGCGCGGGTGCGCCCGCGTCTCCGTCGACCAGAAGAGGTAGTAGTACTCCGTCAGATCCCTCGCGGCAAGCTTGGGGGGGGGGAGATTGCCCGCTCCTTTCGCAGCGCCGCGAGCCGCTGCGCCTCGGCCGACTTCACGACCTTCCCCTTCTCGGCTTTCGGAGCCATGGCGGAAGTGGTGAGGGAGGTCGATGGCGTTGGTGGTGCTGGTGGCGACGGGGGGCGGAGCGCTGCTCTCTTTCGACTTTGGGAAGAAGGGGAGTGGCGGAGATTTTCGAGGTTGGAGTAGCAACTGGCGGATGGGCGAACTGCCCCTGTTTCCCCTGCTTATGAGGAGGGAGGGGGCGGACGTTCCGCCTTTCCGAATAAAGAATCCACCCACGATCTCTCCCATGATGCCACAATCGACGCGTGCCGTTCGGGGAGGGCGCGGTGGATACGGAGAAAGATACGGCGTAACCCAGGCCGCGCGTGCCCGTGCCCTATTTTGGGCCTGGCCCAACAGCGCTCGGCACCGTGTATGGCCCAGGCCCGGGGGCTCCTATCAGTGTACTAGAGTAGGGGTACCCTAGTATCCCGAACTTGTGCACGGGCAGTCGCAGCACCCCGCGGCAAGGCTTGCCGGGTGACCGCCAAGGTCCTTCGTGGTTCCTTTGGAGCCACTCAAGAACAAAGTATTCAAGCCAAGGAGACAAGGCCCCGGCAAGAGGAGCTTGCCGGGAAGGCCACTCAAGGCACGAGACCCCGGCAAGAGGAGCTTGCCGGGAAGGCCAACCAAGGCATCTCAAGGAACTTGCCGCGACGCGCCACGCGTCCCGGCGAGGCCCAGTGAGCGGCAAGCCTCCGGACAAGACAAGACAACGACCGCGGCACGGCGTTTGCCGCGGCAAGCTACCACTCCATACCTACGCTCCGGCACATCCACCAACGTGTCGCTCTGGGACCCTTCCAGGTGTACGTGGCGGGAGGCTGTGCAGCCAGCGGTACGCCGTGGCAAGCGGCGCTGACAAGATTGCCATCGTGGCGAATGGTGGCGTCCCTGACGGTCCCTTTTTGCACTGTTTGGGCGACGCAGATGGGCATTTAATGCCCTTGTCCCCTGCCGTCAGGGTTAGGTATGATACACTGTACAGGTAGCTGTACCAACCGCAACACCTTTCCATTTTTACCCTTGTCTACGTTGCCACCTATCCGTGACCCCCTGAGCATATAAAAGGAGGCCCATGCGCAACGTAGAGGAGGAAGGGGAGGGACAGAAGAACACTCACGCTCGGTCTCGTTAGCTGCTGGTGTGTACTGTAGCACTCGGCGCTCCCGAGCAAGAACTCAATACAAACCACAAAGCAGGAGTAGGGTTTTACGCATCCGTGCGGCCCGAACCTGGGTAAACTGTTCGTGTGCTTCGCCTCGATCTGCTCTTCGTGCGATCTCCGCCCCCGCCGAACCGAAAGGGAATCGGTCCGCCGGTCCCCATAGGTGCTCATGAATCAGCTTGCCCGACACCCTGCAACCAAATAACAAAGAGTCTCTCGAAAGACACTAATAGCAAAGGTATCTAAAGCTAAAAGTGAGCATAAACGGTGTTGCAATGATAGGAAACAAGGCCTAGGGTTCATACTTTCACTAGTGCAAGTTCTCTCAACAATAATAACATAACTGGATCATATAACTATCCCTCAACATGCAACAAAGAGTCACTCCAAAGACACTAATAGCAGTGAACAAACGAAGAGATTATGGTAGGGTACGAAACCACCTCAAAGTTATTCTTTCCAATCAATCCGTTGGGCTATTCCTATAAGTGTCACAAACAGCCCTAGAGTTCGTACTAGAATAACACCTTAAGACAAAAATCAACCAAAACCCTAATGTCACCTAGATACTCCAATGTCACCTCAAGTATCCGTGGATATGATTATACGATATGCATCACACAATCTCAGATTCATCTATTCAATCCAACACAAAGTACTTCAAAGAGTGCCCAAAGTTTCTACCGGAGAATCACGACGAAAACGTGTGCCAACCCCTATGCATAGGTTCATTGGTGGAACCCGCAAGTTGATCACCAAAACATACATCAAGTGGCACATGGTATCCCATTGTCACCACAGATACGCACGGCAAGACATAAATCAAGTGTTCTCAAATCTTTAAAGACTCAATCCGATTGTCGGGACCCCATGTCATTGACCTTGGCGGGGTCAAACGCCAGGTCAACAGGGGGTTAGACCCGGTCAACCCCGGCTAACCCCACCGGCGACTCGACGCCGGCGAGGCCAAACGCGGCGGCGGCCTGCGGAATTGCGTCTCCGGCGACCAAATGGGCCGCGGAGACCATCTCCGAGGAGCTGGTGCTCGCGCGCATCCACTGGTGCCCTCCGTTTCACCGGAGACGGCCTATATCGACGGTGGCGACCTCTTGGGCGGCGGCCGGAGTTTGGTGGCGTGCGGGCTCAGTGCTGCGGTGCATGGCAGGGGATGCGGAGGGCCTCTACGGCCTCCTGGCGTCACCAGGAACACGATGACGCGCGTGGAAGTGGCTGGCTCGGGCTCTGGCCACCGTGGCGCCATGGCCGGCGGCGTGGAGCTCGCGGGTGCGGTGGTTGAGCTAGCTAGGCGGGGCAACTAGCACGGGGAGGAGGGGGGAAATGGAGGAGAGCTCACGGCGGTTCGGACGAGGCGGTCAGCGAGCTCGGGGAGGGGCTGGAGTCGGCGGGGCGGCGAAGACGATCTCCGGCGACCGAAGATGAAGGCGGCGGCGATGGCGGCTCCATGGGGCACTCCGGCTTGCGTTGCTCGGCGAGGAGGTAGCTAGCGATGAGGCGGAGCTCCTGGGCACGGGGAGAGGGCGAGGGGACGGCGGGGAGCGCGTCGGCGGTAATCGTCGGTGGCGGCGGGCGCGTTCGGACGCGAGAGAGGGAGAGATCCAGGGGAGGAGGGAGAGCGAGGGAGAGGGAGAGAGGTGCGGGTGTCGCGTGGCGACGTTCGACGAGGCCAGGTCGAAGAGGGGAGGGCAGGCAGGCAGCTGCCGTGGCACACATGCGCGCGGCGCGCGGCGACCACGCTCCCGGCGTCCTCCTGGCACGGTGGAGACGACGACTGGCACTGCCAGTCGGCTGGGCCGGCCTGTTGGCCACTGGGCCAGGCCAGGGAGGTAAGTGCAGGTAAGTTTTTCCCATTTATTTCTCTTTTCTATTTTCTGACATTTGTTTTGATTTAGTAATAATACTAAATCATTTTATTTAATTATGCCAATTTTTGTAGGGGCTAATGGTATTATTCCAGAGCTCCTCAACAAATGGCACAACTTTTGGACATATAAAATATATATAACATTTATATATCCAATGCAAATAATTATGCATTAACTCCAAATGCCCAAAATAAATACCTATGAGCTCCCAAAAATATTGGTTTGATTTTTATCTCTGCCCAATATTTTCAGAGAGAGACATGAACATTTCTTGGACCTTTTTGGAGAAATTTTTATTTGGGTCATTCCCAGAAATGGTTTCTGAGGGTTTTACAAATCCCCAATTCAAATTTAAATGAAATTTAAACATGATGCACACATGACTAGCTAGCCTTGAGCATACCAGAACTAGGGATGTGACAACTCGCCCCCACTCGAAAGAATCTCGTCCCGAGATTCAGGGGTCAACGGAAAGAAGGCGGGGTACTCCAGTCGAAGACGATCTTCTCGCTCCCAAGTAGCTTCTCTCTCAGAATGATGAGACCACTGAACTTTGAGAAACTTGATGTTCTGACGTCGAGTAACACGCTCTGCTTGATCAAGAATGCGAATAGGATACTCTCGGTAGGTGAGGTTATCTTGTAGATCAAGCGTTTCGTGGTCCACTCCGCGGATGGGATCCGAGAAGCAACGCCTGAGTTGAGAGACGTGGAAAACATCATGTACTCGAGAAAGGTGTGGCGGTAGTTCCAACTGGTAGGCAACCTCTCCTCGTTTAGCGAGAATGCGAAAAGGACCAATGTAACGAGGAGCCAACTTGCCCTTGATACCGAATCGATGGGTACCCTTCAAAGGAGTAACCCGAAGGTAAGCCTTGTCGCCAACTTCATAAGCCACTTCTTTATGACGACGGTCATACTGGCTCTTTTGACGAGATTGGGCTGTTTTCAAATTCTCACGAATGATGCGAACTTGCTCTTCTGCCTCCTGGATCATGTCCGGTCCAAAGAATTGTCTTTCCCCGGTTTCTGACCAGTTCAAAGGTGTTCGACATCTTCGTCCATACAGAATCTCAAAAGGAGCTTTCTTGAGACTGGATTGGTAGCTATTGTTATAAGCAAACTCGGCGAAAGGAAGACACTTCTCCCAATCCATACCGAATGAGATAACGCAAGCTCTAAGCATGTCTTCAAGGATTTGTTTAACCCTTTCCACCTGACCACTTGATTGAGGGTGGAAAGCGGTACTGAAGGAAAGATGGGTGCCCATGGCAGTTTGGAAACTCTCCCAGAAATGAGAAGTGAAAAGACTACCACAGTCTGAATTGATCTCTAGTGGAACACCATGAAGTGAAACTATTCGAGAAATATATAAGTCAGCGAGCTGACTAGCGGTGATACTCTCTCGAACAGGTAGGAAGTGAGCCACTTTGGAAAGACGATCAATGACTACGAAGATAGCATTATTCCCTTTCTTGGTCCTGGGAAAGCCGGTGATGAAGTCCATACCAACCTTATCCCATTTCCATTCAGGAATAGCTAAAGGCTGAAGGGTGCCAGCAGGTCTTTGATGTTCTGCCTTAACGCGACGACAAACGTCACAGTTAGCAATGAACTGAGCGATTTCTCTCTTCATCCTAGTCCACCAGAACCTCTGGCGTAGGTCCTGATACATCTTTGTACTACCGGGATGAATCATGAGAGGAGATTCATGCGCCTCCTTAAGAATCAATTGTCGCAGATGTTGATTCTTGGGAACCACCAAGCGATTCTCAAAGAAAACAACACCTCGATCATCCATGGTGAAACATCCACCAACTCCCTTCTTAATGTTTCTCTTCATGCGGATAACACCCCTATCAAACTTCTGGTTAGAAATGATCTGATCTTCAAGGGTAGGTTTCGCCACCAAGGTAGAAAGGAATCCGTGAGGAGCAATGTGAAGGTTAAGCTTACAGAATTCCTCATGGAGAAGTGGTTGGCCCTGCTGCAACATGAGATTGTTGCAATAGGACTTACGACTTAGCGCATCAGCCATGATATTGCCCTTGCCTGGGGTGTAGGTAATCCCTAAGTCGTAATCTGAGATCAACTCCAACCAACGTCTTTGCCTAAGGTTCAAATCTGGTTGGGTGAAGATATACTTGAGACTTTGGTGATCGGTGTAAACCTCGCAACGTTTACCAAGAAGGTAATGTCGCCATGTCTTAAGTGCATAGACTACGGCTGCAAGCTCTAGATCATGTGTAGGATAATTATCCTCGTGTGGATGCAACTGTCGAGATGCATAGGCAATCACATGACGATCCTGCATAAGAATGCAACCTAGTCCCTGTCGTGAGGCGTCGCAGTAGATAACAAAGTCTTTAGTGAAATCCGGTGGCACAAGTATGGGAGCAGAAGTCAGGCGTCTTTTTAGTTCCTGAAAACTGTACTCACACTGTGGGGACCACTCAAACTTTTTATCTTTCTTGAGAAGTTCCGTGAGGGGTTTGGCCACTTTGGAGAAGTTTTCAACGAAGCGGCGACAATAACTGGCTAGACCAAGGAAACTCCTAACTTGTTTAACTGTTTCAGGTGGAGTCCAATCAAGAACGGCCTGAACTCTTTCGGGATTGACAGCAATGCCCTTACCAGAGATCACGTGGCCTAGGTAGGTCACTTCTGGCAACCAAAATTCACACTTGGAGAACTTGGCATAAAGGCGGTGCTCTCTGAGTTTTTCTAACACAAGTCTAAGATGTTCGGCATGCTCTTCCTCGTTCTTCGAGTAAATAAGAATATCATCGAGGTAAACCACGACGAACTTATCTAAGTACTCCATGAAGATCGAGTTCATCAAGCGGGAGAAGGTAGCTGGAGCATTAGTTAGACCAAAGGACATGACGGTGTACTCGTACTGGCCATAACGAGTGACAAAAGCCGTCTTAGGAATGTCCCCGTTTCTAATCTTGATTTGATGATAGCCTAACCTCAAATCCATCTTGGAAAAGACTGAGGATCCAGCGAGCTGATCATAAAGATCGTTGATCCTGGGGAGCGGATACTTGTTCTTTATCGTGACCAGATTAACGGGACGATAATCTACAACCATCCGGTCCGTACCATCCTTCTTCTTGACGAAGAGAACGGGGCAAGCCCAGGGAGAAGAACTAGGACGGATGAAACCCTTTTGCAAGGACTCATCAAGTTGTTTCTTAAGCTCGGCTAGTTCTAAGGGTGCCATCTTGTAAGGTCTCCTAGAGATTGGAGCGGTTCCTGGGAGAAGATCTATGGCAAATTCTACATCCCTATCAGGTGGAATACCTGGCAGTTCTTCTGGAAAGACATCCGGAAAGTCACGGACTACCGGGATATCTTCAAGGTCTGGAAGAGGGCTGGCATTAAGAGAATAGAGTTGGCGCTTTGCAACTCTAGTGGAGACAGTTACTATATTGCCAGATGGGTGTGTGAGCTGAACAGACCTGGTGTAACAATCAATCTTGGCATAATGAGCTTTCATCCAGTCCATACCCAAGATGATGTTAATATCTGAAGACTTGAGGGCTATAAGTGATGCAAGGAATACAAGTCTGTCAACAAGGATTTCATTACCATGGCTTACACTAGAAGTTTGCCATTTGGATCCAGGAGTTTGAATGACTAAAGGAGAGGGCATATCACAAAATGATATGTTGTGCAAGCCGGCATAGCTTTCAGAAATGAAGGAGTGAGATGCTCCGGTATCGAAAAGAACTGAAGCTGGATGGCAATTGACCAGGAGTGTACCAAGAACGACATCTGGATCATCATAAGCGTCTTCAGCCGAGACGTGATGCACACGTCCACGTTCAGTAGGAGTTGTCTTGACACTGATCATCTTGCATGATGGCTTATCATAGCCAACAGACTTCTCGGGCTGGGGTGGAGCATAACTGGCTTGAGAGCAGTCACGTGCATAGTGTCCTGGTTCTCCGCATGTGAAGCAAGTCCCTGAAGTAGGACGTGGACCCGCATTGACAAGCGGTCTGCCAATAGGCTTGGGTGGTGCAAATGGCTGAACTGGGTGAGGCGCCACACAAGATGGCCTCGGTGAGTAACCGGGTGGAAGAGCGGAGTTCGGAATCCAAATCCGGCGCTTCTGAGAACTAGAACCGGAGGAAGGAACCAAATCACGGGTGTGCTTGCGAGACTCCTCGTAGGTGAGCTGAGCTGTCTCTGCGTTAATGGCCTTGTTCACAAGAGCCTGGAATGTATTGCAATGGTGCAAGTGGAGATCACGACGCAACTTGGGGTTGAGACCCTTCCGGAACCTAGCCTGCTTCTTGGCATCCGTGGACACTTCTTCTGTAGCATAGCGGGCGAGGTTCTCAAACTCTCTACTGTAAGCATCAACAGCCATCTTACCCTGGGTGAAACTACAGAACTCTTCTCTCTTGCGATCGATGAGGGCTTCAGGAATGTGATGCTCGCGAAAAGCCTCAGTGAAATCTCTCCAGGTAGGAATCTGACCAACTGGAAGCATAGCCTCATAGTTCTGCCACCAAAGACTAGCGGGACCTTCCAGGTGATATGCAGCATAGATGACCTTGTCACCTTCAGCTACGTTTGCAGAACAGAGCTTGTGTGTGATACTACGGAGCCAGTCATCTGCATCGAGTGGTTCAATGGGATGATGGAAGGTGGGTGGGTGCAAGCGAATGAAGTCATGAATGGTTGCAGACCCTTTGAACTGATGTGCGGTGTTCTCCTCGATACGTGCCAGCAAGCGGTTAGACTCACGCTTGTTCCTCTCCATCTCTAACATGAACTCTGCCAACGAAGACTGGTCGGGAGGTTCCTCATCCCTACCATCTCCGTGGTTCCGGCTACGAGCAATAGAACTTCGTTTATCCGGCAACATCCTGAAGAGCGTAACCAAGGAAAACAAGGATGGATTCAGCATCAACTATAGGATGCAGAAGGTAGCACAAGAATTAGTATCTCTCAAATTCCTAGGACAATTTCGGCAGCATAACGGCAGTAAAATGCTCAAAATGAGACATCCTGCAAATGATGGGGTAGCACCATACTCAACATCATCACTCAAGGTTCTGAAACATTACTAAACAGACTACACCGGAGGTACTCGAACTGGGATATGACTCTCATCAACCAATCCTAAGAGACTACGGAGTAGTAACACGTGATCCTGATAGATAGAAGAGGAAGCCTAGTTCCTTAACCCCGTTGGAAAGATAGGATGACTCAGATCAGAAGGGCATGAGATATAAGGAGTAAAAAGAGCCTTACGTTCCCTTCCACAATCAATTCCCTTATATAACTAAAGAATTTCTAGACTCAACTTCGAACAGGTTGGCTTGGAAATCCTACAGGCAGTCAGGCTCTGATACCAACGCTGTCGGGACCCATGTCATTGACCTTGGCGGGGTCAAACGCCAGGTCAACAGGGGGTTAGACCCGGTCAACCCCGGCTAACCCCACCGGCGACTCGACGCCGGCGAGGCCAAACGCGGCGGCGGCCTGCGGAATTGCGTCTCCGGCGACCAAATGGGCCGCGGAGACCATCTCCGAGGAGCTGGTGCTCGCGCGCATCCACTGGTGCCCTCCGTTTCACCGGAGACGGCCTATATCGACGGCGGCGACCTCTTGGGCGGCGGCCGGAGTTCGGTGGCGTGCGGGCTCAGTGCTGCGGTGCATGGCAGGGGATGCGGAGGGCCTCTACGGCCTCCTGGCGTCACCAGGAACACGATGACGCGCGTGGAAGTGGCTGGCTCGGGCTCTGGCCACCGTGGCGCCATGGCCGGCGGCGTGGAGCTCGCGGGTGCGGTGGTTGAGCTAGCTAGGCGGGGCAACTAGCACGGGGAGGAGGGGGGAAATGGAGGAGAGCTCACGGCGGTTCGGACGAGGCGGTCAGCGAGCTCGGGGAGGGGCTGGAGTCGGCGGGGCGGCGAAGACGATCTCCGGCGACCGAAGATGAAGGCGGCGGCGATGGCGGCTCCACGGGGCACTCCGGCTTGCGTTGCTCGGCGAGGAGGTAGCTAGCGACGAGGCGGAGCTCCTGGGCACGGGGAGGGCGAGGGGACGGCGGGGAGCGCGTCGGCGGTAATCGTCGGTGGCGGCGGGCGCGTTCGGACGCGAGAGAGGGAGAGATCCAGGGGAGGAGGGAGAGCGAGGGAGAGGGAGAGAGGTGCGGGCGTCGCGTGGCGACGTTCGACGAGGCCAGGTCGAAGAGGGGAGGGCAGGCAGGCAGCTGCCATGGCACACATGCGCGCGGCGCGCGGCGACCACGCTCCCGGCGTCCTCCTGGCACGGTGGAGACGACGACTGGCACTGCCAGTCGGCTGGGCCGGCCTGTTGGCCACTGGGCCAGGCCAGGGAGGTAAGTGCAGGTAAGTTTTTCCCATTTATTTCTCTTTTCTATTTTTTGACATTTGTTTTGATTTAGTAATAATACTAAATCATTTTATTTAATTATGCCAATTTTTGTAGGGGCTAATGGTATTATTCCAGAGCTCCTCAACAAATGGCACAACTTTTGGACATATAAAATATATATAACATTTATATATCCAATGCAAATAATTATGCATTAACTCCAAATGCCCAAAATAAATACCTATGAGCTCCCAAAAATATTGGTTTGATTTTTATCTCTGCCCAATATTTTCAGAGAGAGACATGAACATTTCTTGGACCTTTTTGGAGAAATTTTTATTTGGGTCATTCCCAGAAATGGTTTCTGAGGGTTTTACAAATCCCCAATTCAAATTTAAATGAAATTTAAACATGATGCACACATGACTAGCTAGCCTTGAGCATACCAGAACTAGGGATGTGACACCGATAAGATAACTTCAAAGGGAAAACACAATCCATTACAAGAGAGAAGAGGGGGAGAAGAAACATAAGATCCAACTATAATAGCAAAGCTCGCGATACATCAAGATCGTGCCAAATCAAGAACACGAGAGAGAGAGAGAGATATCAAACACATAGCTACTGGTACATACCCTCAGCCCCGAGGGAAAACTACTCCCTCCTCGTAATGGAGAGCGCCGGGATGATGAAGAAGGCCACCTGTGAGGGTTCCCCCCTCTGGCAGGGTGCCGGAACAGGGTCCCGAGAGGTTTTTGGTGGCTACGGGGGCTTGCGGCGGCGGAACTCCCGATCTAATCTTCTGTTCTGGAAGTTTTAGGGTACGACGGTATATATGGGTGAAAGTGGTACGTCAGGGGAGCCACGGGGGCCCCACGAGGCAGGGGGTGCGCCCCAGGGGGGTGGGCGCCCCCCACCCTCGTGGGCAGCTCCCGTATCTTCTGACGTGCACTCCAAGTTCCCTGGGTCTTATCCGGTGAGAAAATCACATTCCTAAAAGGATTTTTCTGTTTGGACTCCGTTTGATATTCCATTTCCTCAAAACACTTGTATAGGCATAAAACAGCAAATCTGGGCTGGGCCTCCGGTTAATAGGTTAGTCCCAAAAATAATATAAAAGTGGATAATAAAGCCCAATATTGCCTAAAACAGTAGATAATATAGCATGGAGCAATCAAAAATTATAGATACGTTGGAGACGTATTAAGCATCCCCAAGCTTAATTCCTGCTCGTCCTCGAGTAGGTAAATGATAAAAAAGATAATTTTTGATGTGGAATGCTAGTTGGCATAATTTCATTGTAATTCTTCTTACTTGTGATATGAATATTCAGATTCGTAAGATTCAAGACAAATTGCATATTGACATAAAAATAATAATACTTCAAGCATACTAACAAACCAATCATGTCTTCTCAAAATAACATGGCCAAAGAAAGTTATCCCTACAAAATCATATAGTCTGGCTATGCTCTATCGCCACCACACAAAGTATTTAAATCATGCACAACCCCGATGACAAGCCAAGCAATTGATTCATACTTTAACATTTTCAAAACTTTTTTGATCTTCACGCAATACATGAGCGTGAGCCATGGACATAGCACTATATGTGGAATAGAATGGTGGTTGTGGAGAAGACAAAAAGAGGGGAAGATAGTCTCGCATCAACTAGGCGTATCAACGGGCTATGGAGATGCCCATCAATAGATATCAATGTGAATGAGTAGGGATTGCCATGCAACGGATGCACTAGAGCTATAAGTATATGAAAGCTCAACAAAGGAAACTAAGTGGGTGTGCATCCAACTCGCTTGCTCACGAAGACCTAGGGCATTTTGAGGAAGCCCATCATTGGAATATACAAGCCAAGTTCTATAATGTAAAATTCCCACTAGTATATGAAAGTGACAACATAGGAGACTCTCTATCATGAAGATCTTGGTGCTACTTTGAAGCACAAGTGTGGTAAAAGTATAGTAACATTGTCACTTCTCTCTTTTTCTCTCATTTTTTTATTTTTTTATTTGGGCCTTTCTCTTTTTTTATGGCCTTTTTTTTATTTTTCTTCCGGAGTCTCATCCCGACTTGTGGGGGAATCATAGTCTCCATCATTCTTTCCTCACTTGGGACAATGCTCTAAAAATGATGATCATCACACTTTTATTTTTCTTACAACTCAATAATTACAACTCGATACTTAGAACAAAAATATGACTCTATATGAATGCCTCCGGCGGTGTACTGGGATATGCAATGAATCAAGAGTGACATGTATGAAATAATTATGAACGGTGGCTTTGCCACAAATACGATGTCAACTACATGATCATGCTAGCAATATGACAATGATGGAGCACGTCATAATAAATGAAACGGCGGAAAGTTGCATGGCAATATATCTCGGAATGGCTATGGAAATGCCATGATAGGTAGGTATGGTGGCTGTTATGAGGAAGGCATATGGTAGGTGTATGATACCGGCGAAAACTGCGCGGTATTAGAGTGGCTGGCAATGGTGGAAGGAAGAAGAGTGCGTATAATCCATGGACTCAACATTAGTCATAAAGAACTCATATACTTATTGCAAAAATCTAGAAGTTATCAAAGCAAAGTATTACGCACATGCTCCTAGGAGGATAGATTGGTAGGAAAATACCATCGCTCATCCCCGAACGCCACTCATAAGGAAGACAATCAATAAATAAATCATGCTCTGACTTCATCACATAACAGTTCACCATACGTGCATGCTACGGGAGTCACAAACTTCAACACAAGTATTCTTTGAATTCACAACTACTAAACTAGCATGACTCTAATATTACTACCTCCATATCTCAAAACAATTATCAATCATCAAACTTCTCATAGTATTCAACACACTCATAAGAAAGTTATTACTAGTCTTGAATACCTAGCATATTAGAATTAAGCACATTACCATGCTATTTAATACTCTCAAAATAATATAAGTGAAGCATGAGAGTTCATCTATTTCTTCAAAATAAAACCACCGCCATGCTCTAAAAGGATATAAGTGAAGCACTAGAGCAAATAACAAACTACTCCAAAAAGATATAAGTGAAGATCAATGAGTAGTCGGATAATTATACAACTATGTGAAGACTCTCCCATTTAATAATTTCAGATCTTGGTATTTTATTCAAACATCAAGCAAAGCTAAAGAAAACGACATTTCAAGGATAGCACACATCATGTGAAGAAGCAAAAACTTAGGTTCAACCGATACTAACCGATAATTGTTGAAGAAGAAAGGTGGGATGCCTACCGGGGCATCCCCAAGCTTAGATGCTTGAGAATTCTTGAAATATTATCTTGGGGTGCCTTGGGCATGCCCAAGATTGAGCTTTTGTGTCTCCTTAATTCCTCTCATATCATGGTTTCCTGAATCTCAAAAGCTTCCTCCACACCAAACTCAACAAGAACTCGTGAGATAGGTTAGTATAAACCAATGCAAAAGCTTATCATTTTCTACTGTAACAAATCACTAAAATTATTATTCAACATTGCATACTAAATTCCTCTGCATATTTAATACTCCTATCATCAAATAGAATCATTAAACAAGCAAACATATGCAAACAATGCAAACATAAAAGCAATCTGCCAAAACAGTACTGTCTGTAAAGAATGCAAGATTCATCATACTTCCCTAACTCCAACAATTATAAAAGAAAATTCCCACTGTAGTAAATTTATCATAGCTTATTATGCAAAAGGTTTCAACATTTTATCACATTCTGACTTTTCAAGGGAATTTTCACAACAGCGGTAGACTTTCTGTTTTCAAACAGCAACATGCATACTTGCAAAATAAGCATGGCAAAAGCTATCCTTGACACTTTTATTGAAACTAGAGATGCAAAACACTATTATAAAAGACAGCAAGAAAAAACTAACAAAAGTAAATGACGCTCCAAGCAAAACACATATCATGTGGCGAATAAAAATATAGCTCCAAGTAAAGTTACCGATGAACGAAGACGAAAGAGGGGATGCCTTCCGGGGCATCCCCAAGCTTAGACGCTTGGTTATCCTTGAATATTACCTTGGGGTGCCTTGGGAATCCCAATCTTAGGCTCTTTCCACTCCTTATTCCATAGTCCATCGAATCTTTACCCAAAACTTGAAAACTTCACAACACAAAACTTAACAGAAAACTCGTCAGCTCCGTTAGCGAAAGAAAACAAAACACCACTTCAAGGTACTGTAATGAACTCATTATTTATTTATAATGGTGTTAAACCTACTGTATTCCAACTTTTGTATGGTTTATAAACTATTTTACTAGCCATAGATTCATCAGAATAAGCAAGCAACACACGAAAAACAGAATCTGTCAAAAACAGAACAGTCTGTAGTAATCTGTAACTAACGCAAACTTCTGGAACACCAAAAATTCTAAAATAAATTGGTGGACCTGAGGAATTTTTCTAGTAATCATATGAAAAAATATTCAACTAAATAGTACTCTCCAGTAAAAAGTTCTAGCTAATCTCGTGAGCGCTAAAGTTTCTGTTTTTTACAGCATGATCATAAAGACTTCACCCAAGTCTTCCCAAAGGTTCTACTTTGCACAAACACTAATTAAAACATAAAACCACATCTAACCAGAGGCTAGATGGATTATTTATTCCTAAACAGAACCACAAAGCAAGAAACTAAAATAAAATTGGGTTGCCTCCCAACAAGCGCTATCGTTTAATGCCCCTAGCTAGGCATTATGATTTCAATGATGCTCACATAACAGATAGGAGTTGAAACATAAAGAGAGCATCATGAAGAATATGACTAGCACATTTAAGTCTAACCCACTTCCTATGCATAGGGATTTTGTGAGCAAATAACTTATGGGAACAAGAATCATCTTGCATAGGAAGGTAAAACAAGTATAACTTCAAAACCTTAAGCACATAGAGAGGAAACTTGATATTATTGCAATTCCTACAAGCATATGTTCCTCCCTCATAATAATTTTCAGTAGCATCATGAATGAATTCAACAATATAACCAGCACCTAAAGCATTCTTTTCATGATCTACAAGCATAGAATTTTTATTACTCTCCACACAAGCAAATTTCTTCACATGAATAATAGTGGGAGCAAACTCAACAAAATAACTATCATGTGATTGAAAATTAAGATCAAGATGACAAGCTTCATGGTTATCATTATTCTTTATAGCATAGGTGTCGGTGTCAAAACCGGCGGATCTCGGGTAGGGGGTCCCGAACTGTGCGTCTAGGCGGATGGTAACAGGAGACAAGGGACACGAAGTTTTACCCAGGTTTGGGCCCTCTTGATGGAGGTAAAACCCTACGTCATGCTTGATTAATATTGATGATATGGGTAGTACAAGAGTAGATCTACCACGAGATCAAGGAGGCTAAAGCCTAGAAGCTAGCCTATGGTATGATTGTTGTATGTTGTCCTACGGACTAAAACCCTCTGGTTTATATAGACACCGGAGAGGGTTAGGGTTACACAAAGTCGGTTACAATGGTAGGAGATCCAAATATCCGCATCGCCAAGCTTGCCTTCCACACCAAGGAAAGTCCCATCCGGACACGGGACGAAGTCTTCAATCTTGTATCTTCATAGTCCAGGAGTCCGGCTGAAGGTATAGTCCGGCCATCCGGACACCCCCTAATCCGGGACTCCCTCAGTAGCCCCTGAACCAGGCTTCAATTACGACGAGTCCGGCGCGCAGATTGTCTTTGGCAGTGCAAGGCGGGTTCCTCCTCCAAGTACTTCATAGAAGATTTTGAACACAAAAGACAATGTCCGACCCTGCAAAAATAAGTTTCCACATATTGCCATAGAGAGAATAATATTTACACAAATCTAATCTGCTGACGTATTCCGTAGCGTGACATCACACCACGGCCATGTCTTTATTCGAATCATTTTTACTCCCATACCTTAGCGCATTTTGCGAGGCGGTTTCCTTAGCACGTCTTCTCAAAGCAGAGATCGTGTCCCCTCATTTATGAGATTCTCATCAATACGGACGTGGGTAACCCAACCGCGCCATTTATCACGGCGCTTGGGAGATAAGCGAGTTTTATCAGGCTGGTGGGGGTGCATAGTCGCATCCGCCCATATAAGGGGATAAGGATCCACCTTTTTACCTACGCCTTCTTCCTCCTTTGCCTATCCATCTTCCGCGCACTCTAGCTCTAGTGCCCAAGCCTGCACTTCCCACCTCAACCTTCTCTAGCCATGTCCGGAGCGGGAGGCAAGTGGATGGTCTCCTCTGTCACGGAGGGCCATATCAAAAAACTGAGGAAGGCCGGATACTTTTCTAACGACATCGCGCACGGGCTTCCCGAAAAGGGGCAGGTCCTCCCCACCCCAAGGCCCCATGAGAGGGTTGTATTCCTTCCCCACTTACTCCGCGGACTGGGTTTTCCTCTCCACCCATTCGTCCGGGGGCTCATGTTCTACTATGGCCTGGATTTGCACGATCTGGCCCCGAACTTTGTCCTCAACATATTGGCGTTTATCGTCGTGTGTGAGGCTTTCCTCTGCATCCGCCCCCATTTCGGCCTATGGCTCAAGACCTTCAACATCAAGCCGAAGGTGGTGCGTGGCAACCAGGCAGAATGCGGAGGCACCATGGCGGGCAAGATGGCCAACGTCCTATGGCTCGAGCGCTCCTTTGTCGAGACCTTGAAGGGGTGGCAGTCAGGGTGGTTTTATATCACCGAGCCGCGCGATCCAAAATGGATCGCAGCCCCTGAGTTCCGGTCTGGACCCCCTACACGGCTCACGTCTTGGAAGGAGACGGGCCTGTCATGGGGCAACAAAGAAGAGGTGACCGGACTGCAAAAATGCATCCAAACCCTGGTGAACAAGCAGCTCAAGCTTGTCAATGTAGTCCAGGTCATGCTCGTCCGCCGGATCCTCCCGTGTCAACAACGGGATTTCAATCTGTGGGGGTTCGACCCGGCGCAGCACCCAACCCTGAGCAGGCTCTTCGACACGACGTACGAAGACGCCTGGAAGGTGCTATTCAAAGGCGTCGATGCTCCCGCATCCGCTTCCTGTTGGAAATATGCCCTAGAGGCAATAATAAAAGCATTATTATTATATTTCCTTGTTCCTGATAATTGTCTTTTATTCATGCGATAATTGTGTTATCTAGAAATCGTAATACATGTGTGAATACATAGACACCAACATGTCCCTAGTAAGCCTCTAGTTGACTAGCTCGTTGATCAACTGATAGTCATGGTTTCCTGACTATGGACATTGGATGTCATTGATAACGAGATCACATTATTAGGAGAATGATGTGATGGACAAGACCCAATCCTAAGCATAGCACAAGATCGTATAATTTGTTTGCTAGAGATTTTCCAATGTCAAGTATCTTTCCCTTAGACCATGAGATCGTGTAACTCCCGGACACCGTAGGAGTGCTTTGGGTGTGCCAAATGTCACAACGTAACTGGGTGACTATAAAGGTATACTACGGGTATCTCCGAAAGTGTCTGTTGGGTTGACATGGATCAAGACTAGGATTTGTCACTCTGTATGACGGAGAGGTATCACTGGGCCCACTCGGTAATGCATCATCATAATGAGCTCAATGTAATCAAAGTGTTTGATCACGGGGGCGCCCCACTTGCCTTCGGGGGTACTCCAACCCCCCTGGCCGCCGCCCCCCTGGGAGATTAGATCTCCAGGGCCGGCGCCCCCCAGGGGGCCTATATAAAGGGGGGGAGGGAGGGTCATCCGCACCCTGAAGCTCTGGCGCCTCCCTCTCCCCTGCTACACCTCTCTCTCTCTCTCGTAGAAGCACGGCGAAGCCCTGCTGCGGTGACCACTGCATCCACCACCACGCCATCGTGCTACTGGATCTTCATCAACCTCTCCTTCCCCCTTGCTGGATCAAGAAGGAGGAGACGTCATCCGCTCCGTACGTGTGTTGAACGCGGAGGTGTCGTCTGTTTGGCGCTTGACATCGGTGATCTGGATCACGGCGACTACGATTCCATCATCCCCGTTCTAGTGAACGCTTCCGCTCGCGATCTAAAGTATGTAGATGCAATCTGAATACTCGTTGCTTGATGAACTCGTAGATGGATCTTGGTGAAATCGTAGGAAAATTTTTGTTTTCTGCAACGTTCCCCAACAGTGGCATCATGAGCTAGGTCTATGCGTAGTTCTCTTTGCACGAGTAGAACACAATTGTTGTGGGCGTAGATGTTGTCAACTTTCTTGCCGCTACTAGTCTTATTTTGCTTCAGCGGTATTGTGGGATGAAGCGGCCCGGACCAACCTTACACGTACGCTTACGTGAGACCGGTTCCACCGACAGACATGCACTAGTATCATAAGGTGGCTGGCGGGTGTCTGTCTCTCCCACTTTAGTTGGAGCGGATTCGACGAAAAGGGTCCTTATGAAGGGTAAATAGAAGTTGACAAATCACGTTGTGGCTTTTACGTAGGTAAGAAAACGTTCTTGCTAGAACCCTATTGCAGCCACGTAAAAACTTGCAACAACAATTAGAGGACGTCTAACTTGTTTTTGCAGCAAGTACTTTGTGATATGATATGGCCAAAGTTGTGATGAATGATGAATGAAATATATGTGATGTATAAGATCATGTTCATGTAATAGGAATCACGACTTGCATGTCGATGAGTATGACAACCGGCAGGAGCCATAGGAGTTGTCATTATTTTTTGTATGACCTGCGTGTCATTGGAAACGCCATGTAAATTACTTTACTTTGTTGCTAAACGTGTTAGCCATAGTAGTAGAAGTAATAGTTGGTGAGCAACTTCATGGAGACACAATGATGGAGATCATGATGATGGAGATCATGGTGTCATGCTGGTGACAAGATGATCATGGAGCCCCAAGATGGAGATCAAAGGAGCTATATGATGTTGGCCATATCATGTCACTATTATTATTTGATTGCATGTGATGTTTATCATGTTTTTGCATCTTGTTTACTTAGATCGACGGTAGTAAATAAGATGATCCCTCATAACAATTTCAAGAAAGTGCTCCCCCTAACTGTGCGTTGTTGCGACAGTTCGTTGTTTCGAAGCACCACGTGATGATCGGGTGTGATAGATTCCAACGTTCACATACAACGGGTGTAAGACAGATTTACACATGCAAACACTTAGGTTGACTTGATGAGCCTAGCATGTACAGACATGGCCTCGGAACACAAGAGACCGAAAGATCGAACATGAGTCGTATGGAAGATACGATCAACATGGAGATGTTCACCGATGATGACTAGTCCGTCTCACGTGATGATCGGACACGGCCTAGTCGAGTTGGATCATGTTTCACTTAGATGACTAGAGGGATGTCTAATCTGAGTGGGAGTTCATTAAATAATTTGATTAGATGAACTTAATTATCATGAACTTAGTCTAAATAAACTTTGCAATATGTCTTGTAGATCAAATGGCCCACGCTAATGTCAACATGAACTTCAATGCGTTCCTAGAGAAAACCAAGCTGAAAGATGATGGCAGCAACTATACGGACTGGGTCCGGAACCTGAGGATCATCCTCATCGCTGCCAGGAAACAATATGTCCTAGAAGCACCGCTAGGTAAAGCACCCATCCCAGAGAACCAAGACATTATGAATGCTTGGTAGCAGCGTGCTGATGATTACTCCCTCGTCCAGTGCGGCATGCTTTACAGCTTAGAACCGAGGCTCCAAAAGCGTTTTGAGCAACACGGAGCATATGAGATGTTCGAAGAGCTGAAAATGGTTTTCCAAGTTCATGCCCGGGTCGAGAGATATGAAGTCTCCGACAAGTTCTACAGTTGTAAGATGGAGGAAAATAGTTCTGTCAGTGAACACATACTCAAGATGTCTGGGTTGCACAACCGCTTGACTCAGCTGGAGATTAACCTCCCAGACGAGGCGGTCAATGACAGAATCCTTCATTCGCTCCCACCTAGCTACAAGAGCTTTGTGATGAACTACAATATGCAGGGGATGGTAAAGACCATTCCTGAGGTATTTGCTATGCTGAAATCAGCGGAGGTAGAAATAAAAAAGGAACATCAAGTGTTGATGGTCAATAAAACCACCACGTTCAAGAAAGGCAAGGGTAAGAAGAACTTCAAGAAGGACGGCAAGGATGTTGCCGTGCCCGGTAAGCCAGTTGTCGGGAAGAAGTCAAAGCATGGACCCAAGCCTGAGACTGAGTGCTTTTATTGCAAGGGGAAGGGTCACTGGAAGCGGAACTGTCCCAAATACTGAGCGGACGAGAAGGCCGGCAACACTAAAGGTATATGTGATATACATGTAATTGATGTGTACCTTACCAATGCTCGTAGTAGCTCCTGGGTATTTGATACCGGTGTCGTTGCTCATATTTGTAACTCAAAACAGGAGCTGTGGAATAAGCGGAGACTGGCGAAGGACGAGGTGACGATGCGCGTCGGGAATGGTTCCAAGGTCGATGTGATCGCCGTCGGCACGCTACCTCTACATTTACCTACGGGATTAGTTTTAAACCTCAATAATTGTTATTTGGTGCCAAGTTTGAGCATGAACATTGTATCTGGATCTCGTTTAATACGAGATGGCTACTCATTTAAATCCGAGAATAATGGTTGTTCTATTTATATGAGTGATATGTTTTATGGTCATGCTCCGATGGTCAATGGTTTATTCTTAATGAATCTCGTACGTGATAATACACATATTCATAGTGTGAATACCAAAAGGTGTAAAGTTGATAACGATAGTCCCACATACTTGTGGCACTGCCGCCTTGGTCACATTGGTGTCAAGCGCATGAAGAAGCTCCGTGCTGATGGACTTTTAGAGTCTCTCGATTATGAATCACCTGACACATGCGAACCATGCCTCATGGGCAAAATGACCAAGACTCCGTTCTCTGGAACAATGGAGCGAGCAACCAACTTATTGGAAATCATACATACTGATGTGTGCGGTCCAATGACTGTTGAGGCTCACGGAGGATATCGTTATGTTCTCACTCTTACTGATGACTTGAGTAGATATGGGTATGTCTACTTGATGAAACACAAGTCTGAGACCTTTGAAAAGTTCAAGGAATTTCAGAATGAGGTAGAGAATCAACGTGACCGAAAAATAAAGTTCTTACGATCAGATCGTGGAGGAGAATATTTAAGTCACGGATTTGGCACACACTTAAGAAAATGTGGAATCGTTTCACAACTCACGCCGCCTGGAACACCTCAACATAACGGTGTGTCCGAACGTCGTAATCGCACTCTATTGGATATGGTGCGATCTATGATGTCTCTTACTGATTTACCGCTATCATTTTGGGGATACGCTCTAGAGACAGCAACATTCACTTTAAATAGGGCACCATCTAAATCCGTTGAGACGACGCCGTATGAATTATGGTATGGGAAGAAACCTAAGCTGTCGTTTCTAAAAGTTTGGGGATGCAATGCTTATGTCAAGAAACTTCAACCTGAAAAGCTCGAACCCAAGTCGGAAAAATGCGTCTTCATAGGATACCCTAAGGAAACCATTGGGTATACCTTCTACCTAAGATCCGAAGGCAAGATCTTTGTTGCCAAGAACGGATCCTTTCTGGAGAAAGAGTTTCTCTCGAAAGAAGTAAGTGGGAGGAAAGTGGAACTTGATGAAGTGTTACCTCTTGAACCGGAGAGTAGTGCAGCTCAAGAAAATGTTTCTGTGGTGCCTCCACCGGTTAGAGAGGAGGTTAATGATGATGATCATGAAACTTCAGATCAAGTTACTACTGAACTTCGTAGGTCCACAAGGACACGCTCCGCACTAGAGTGGTACGGCAACCCTTTCCTGGAAATCATGTTGTTAGACAACGGTGAACCTTCGAACTATGAACAAGCGATGGCGGGCCCAGATTCCAACAAATGGCTAGAAGCCATGCAATCCGAGATAGGATCCATGTATGAAAACAAAGTATGGACTTTGACAGACTTGCCCGATGATCAGCGAGCGATAGAAAACAAATGGATCTTTAAGAAGAAAACGGACGTGGATGGTAATGTTACCATCTATAAAGCTCGACTTGTCGCTAAGGGTTATCGGCAAGTTCAAGGGGTTGACTATGATGAGACTTTCTCTCCCGTAGCGAAGCTGAAGTCCGTCCGAATCATGTTAGCAATTGCCGCATACTATGATTATGAGATATGGCAGATGGACGTCAAAACGGCATTCCTTAACGGTTATCTTGAGGAAGAACTGTATATGATGCAGCCGGAAGGTTTTGTCGACCCTAAGAATGCTAACAAGGTATGCAAGCTCCAGCGATCCATTAATGGGCTGGTGCAAGCATCTCGGAGTTGGAACATTCTCTTTGATGAGATGATCAAGGCGTTTGGGTTTATGCAGACTTATGGAGAAGCCTGCGTTTACAAGAAAGTGAGTGGGAGCTCTGTAGCATTTCTCATATTATATGTAGATGACATACTTTTGATGGGAAATGATATAGAACTTTTGGACAGCATTAAGGCCTACTTGAATAAGAGTTTTTCAATGAAGGACCTTGGAGAAGCTGCTTATATATTAGGCATCAAGATCTATAGAGATAGATCAAGACGCCTCATAGGTCTTTCACAAAGCACATACCTTGAAAAGATATTGAAGAAGTTCAATATGGATCAGTCCAAGAAGGGGTTCTTGCCTGTGTTGCAAGGTGTAAAATTGAGCTCAGCTCAATGCCCGACCACGACAGAAGATATAGAAGAGATGAGTGTCATCCCCTATGCCTCGGCCATAGGGTCTATTATGTATGCCATGCTGTGTACCAGACCTGATGTAAACCTTGCCGTAAGTTTGGTAGGAAGGTACCAAAGTAATCCCGGCAAGGAACACTGGACAGCGGTCAAGAATATCCTGAAGTACCTGAAAAGGACTAAGGACATGTTTCTCGTTTATGGAGGTGAGGAAGAGCTCTTCATAAAGGGTTACGTCGATGCTAGCTTCGACACAGATCTGGATGACTCTAAGTCACAAACCGGATACGTATATATGTTGAATGGTGGAGCAGTAAGCTGGCGCAGCTGCAAGCAGAGCGTCGTGGCAGGATCTACATGTGAAGCGGAGTACATGGCAGCCTCGGAGGCAGCGCATGAAGCAATTTGGGTGAAGGAGTTCATCACCGACCTATGAGTCATACCCAATGCGTCGGGGCCGATCAAACTCTTCTGTGACAACACTGGAGCTATTGCACTTGCCAAGGAGCCCAAGTTTCACAAGAAGACCAGGCACATCAAGAGTCGCTTCAACTCCATTCATGAAAATGTTCAAGATGGAGACATAGAAATTTGTAAAGTGCACACGGATCTGAATGTCGCAGACCCGTTGACTAAACCTCTCCCTAGAGCAAAACATGATCAGCATGAGAACTCTATGGGTGTTCGATTCATCACAATGTAACTAGATTATTGACTCTAGTGCAAGTGGGAGACTGTTGGAAATATGCCCTAGAGGCAATAATAAAAGCATTATTATTATATTTCCTTGTTCCTGATAATTGTCTTTTATTCATGCGATAATTGTGTTATCTAGAAATCGTAATACATGTGTGAATACATAGACACCAACATGTCCCTAGTAAGCCTCTAGTTGACTAGCTCGTTGATCAACTGATAGTCATGGTTTCCTGACTATGGACATTGGATGTCATTGATAACGAGATCACATTATTAGGAGAATGATGTGATGGACAAGACCCAATCCTAAGCATAGCACAAGATCGTATAATTTGTTTGCTAGAGATTTTCCAATGTCAAGTATCTTTCCCTTAGACCATGAGATCGTGTAACTCCCGGACACCGTAGGAGTGCTTTGGGTGTGCCAAATGTCACAACGTAACTGGGTGACTATAAAGGTATACTACGGGTATCTCCGAAAGTGTCTGTTGGGTTGACACGGATCAAGACTGGGATTTGTCACTCCGTATGACGGAGAGGTATCACCGGGCCCACTCGGTAATGCATCATCATAATGAGCTAAATGTAATCAAAGTGTTTGATCACGGGATCATGCATTAGGGTACGAGCAAAGTGACTTGCCGGTAACGAGATTGAACGAGGTATTGGGATACCGACGATCGAATCTCGGGCAAGTAAAATACCGATTGACAAAGGGAATTAAATATGGGATTGATTGAATCCTCGACATCGTGGTTCATCCGATGAGATCATCGAGGAGTATGTGGGAGCCAACATGGGTATCAATATCCCGTTGTTGGTTAATGGCCGGAGAGGTGTCTCGGTCATGTCTGCATGTCTCCCGAACCCGTAGGGTCTACACACTTAAGGTTCGGTGACGCTAGGGTTGTAAAGATATGAATATGCAGTAATCTGAAAGTTGTTCGGAGTCCCGGATGAGATCTCGGACGTCACGAGGAGTTCCGGAATGGTCCGGAGGTAAAGAATTATATATAGGAAGTGCAGTTTCGGCCATCGGGAAGATTCGGGGGGGGGGGTCACCTGTATTGTACCGGGACCACCGGATGGGTCCCGGGGGTCCACCGGGTGGGGCCACCCATCCCGGAAGGCCCCATGGGCTGAAGTGGGAGGGGGAACCAGCCCATAGCGGGCTGGTGCGCCCCCTTGGCCCACCCCCTTGCGCCTAGGGTTGAAACCCTAGGGTGGGGGGCGCCCCACTTGCCTTGGGGGGTACTCCAACCCCCCTGGCCGCCGCCCCCCTGGGAGATTTGATCTCCAGGGCCGGCACCCCCCCAGGGGGGCTATATAAAGGGGGGAGGGAGGGTCAGTCACACCCTGAAGCTCTGGCGCCTCCCTCTCCCCTGCTACACCTCTCTCTCTCGTAGAAGCACGGCGAAGCCCTGCTGCGGTGACCACTGCATCCACCACCACGCCGTCGTGCTGCTGGATCTTCATCAACCTCTCCTTCCCCCTTGCTGGATCAAGAAGGAGGAGACGTCATCCGCTCCGTACGTGTGTTGAACGCGGAGGTGCCGTCCGTTCGGCGCTTGACATCGGTGATTTGGATCACGGCGAGTACGACTCCATCATCCACGTTCTAGTGAACGCTTCCGCTCGCGATCTACAAAGGTATGTAGATGCAATCTGAATACTCGTTGCTAGATGAACTCATAGATGGATCTTGGTGAAACCGTAGGAATTTTTTGTTCTCTGCAACGTTCCCCAACACTTCCGAGGACCGCGGATTAAGCACGCAGCGTCACGCTGGCAAGGTAAGCTATTTTTACCTTTTACAGGTTGTTAGTTTTCCATACTTTGACTCTATGCGGGATCTAAACTCCCTTACCTTTGACAGGATTGGCAGGTGAAGTCCGGACAGATCGACTGTCCGGCTCCTTTGCCCGAAGACCCAGCCCATGCTCGTTTATCGAAGCTGATGGTTCCGGCACCTTATATGGTGCCGGAGAAGAAGGCCAAGAAGAAGGCCACAGGGACTCGAAAGAGTGCCCGGCGTCTGGAGGTGTCGGATTCATCATCCGACGGATCCGAGACGCACTCCTCCCGTGAAGACGAGGAGGAGGAACGAAGAAACCTCTCCCCCTCCAGCGGGGGGAGGAAAGAAGAGGAAGGCCGCCCCAACAGGGGAGGCCGAAGGGTCCAACACTACTAGGGAAAAGCCTATACACAGAATCTTACCAGCAGCGCGCTTTAAAATCAGGTGCTGCTGCTAAGTAGCAGTACCGCGGGTTTTTAACCCTCGCTACTACTAAGTTGATAGCAGTAGCGCTAGTTTTTAACCCTCGCTACTACTAAGCGGTCTCTACCGTGCCCCCCGGGACATGCCATAGTAGTAGCGCGGGTTTTTAACCCTCGCTACTACTAAGTTGATAGTAGTAGCGCTGGTTTTTACCCCTCGCTACTACTAAGCAGTCTCTACTGTGCCCCTGGGCCATGCCATAGTAGTAGCGAGGGTTATAAACCCGCGCTACTACTAAGTTTTTACCCCTCGCTACTACTAAGAGGTCTCAACCATGCCCCTCCGGGACATGCCATAGTAGTAGCGAGGGGTAAAATCCCTCGCTACTACTAAAGGTCCCATTTTGAAACTCTACCCCCCCCCCCCCGGTGGATCGCCTTTTTGGTTTTGTAAAAAACAAAAGAAAATGATAAAAACTTCAAAAATTAAAATCCTTCGAAACGTAGTTATGTTACTACATCTACTAGTTAGGAAAATTTAAAAACTTAAATTTGGACATGTTTTGCAAAAAGTGTAGGGAAAATGTAAAACGGCTATAACTTTTGCATACGATGTTAGAAAAAAAATGTATAATATATCAAAATGTTTCAAAAATTAAAATCCTTCGAAATGTAGTTATGTTACTACATCTACTAGTTAGGAAAATTTAAAAACTTAAATTTGGACATGTTTTGCAAAAAGTGTAGGGAAAATGTAAAACGACTATAACTTTTGCATACGATGGAGACAGCCTACGGCCTGTTTGCAAATTTTTAGAATCCTCAAATTCTAAAATGAAAAAAAGTTATGCTCAAATTTCAGTTTTTTTTATTTTGGTCAAATTTGGTCAAACTGTGGTCAAACTACTTATTCAAGAAGTATTAGTGTTACTAAATAATTATTCAAGAATATTAGAGTTACTAAATAATTATTTTAGTTTTTTGGATGTTTGGTCAAATATGGTCAAACTGTGGTCAAAGTTTGGTCAAACTTTGGTCAAAATGTGGTCAACCTACTTATTCAAGAAATATTAGTGTTACTAAATAATTATTGTTTTTTAGAACAATAGTTTTAAACTCAAACAGTGAAATGTGTGACTTCATGCTCAAGCTAAACTCCCGAGGGTTAATAGGATTGACATCTTACTATTGTCAGGAAAACAACAAGTGCAGACTTGGAATCGAGGGAGAATAGAACCCGGAAGTTAAGCGTGCTCAGGCTGGAGTAGTGAGAGGATGGGTGACCGTCCGGGAAGTTAGATGATTTGGAATGATGAGGGGTGATTAGAGATTAAATTGAGCAGCGATGAGGGGTGATTGGAGATTAGAGGTTAAAATAATTCAAAATTTTGAAAATCCGGGCAAAAAAATCGAAAAAAATTCAATTTTTCAGATTTCAAAGCACGGGTTAGTAGTAGCGCGGGTTTTTACCCACGCTACTACTAACGGACGTAGTAGTAGCGCGGGTTGCACCCGCGCTACTGCTATATGTTAGCTGTAGCGCCTTATTAGTAGCACCGGCCCCCGCGCTACTAATAGGCCCAAAACCCGCGCTGCTGCTAGGCTTTTCCCTAGTAGTGCAAGAAGGGGAAGACCCTCCCTCCGGACTACTCCACCGACACCGATGAGGGCGAAGAGGAGTGGCCGCACAGGGCCAAGCGCCCGGCGGAATCGTAAGTATTCGGATACCAGAGTAACTCATGATATTCCTTTGTTGCATAGCTTTTACTTATGTCGAATATAATTATGCAGCCCGCCCAAGGCCGGGCTCGACGAGTCGTCGAGCGGCTCCCTGGATTCATCGGACGTGAATTCAGTTCCGCCCGCTGCCTCCCCCCGCACTGCGGACGACGCCGAAGTGGCGTCGCATCAAGTTCCGGGCCAAGAGGAGGTGGTCCTGGAGGAGCCGCGAGGCGACCTCTCTGACTCCGGGAGTAAAGGGGACAAGACCCCCCAGGGCTCCAAGTCCGGCTTTGCGCCGGACACCGCGCCGGAATCCTTAACGGTTCTGGACTGCGGCAGGCGACCTCCTTCTAAGAGGAGCAAGCCTACTAAGCCGGCGACCTCCATCCAACCGGAGGCGCCGGACAATCTACTAGAGGTGCTTAATGGTGCCTCCATCGACGAGGAGCACCGTACTATTATGAGTACGATGATCCAGAAGGTTCAGTCCGCCAAGAGCGGACTGACTGAAGCATGTGCTAGCCTTCTAACAGGCTTCGAGGTAAGTAAAAATATGTAAAAATATTACCGCATAGACAGTAGCCCCTGATGCTCTGTTTGGCGTTCGAAAAGAAAAGCCGAATAGAGGATATAATAAATTTCACAGGAGTCTAACAAAAAAGAGTCCATATGCATATGCAGGCTTCGTTGCTAGCGACCGCCGCACTGACTGCGGAGGTGGGCGCCCTGAAGCAGGGCCTCGAGCGGTCCAAGCAAGAGCTCGGCCTTGCCAAGCGGCAGCTCGAGGAGAAAGAAGGTAAGAGATACCTTATAGAAAAATATATATAAAAAGATGCAATTGCAAAAAATGACAGGATTATGCTGCTTATTGCAGGGGCCACGACTGAGGTGGCGACCCTTAAGCAGGCGTTGTCCGAGGCCGAGAAGAGATCGGCCTCGGAGTGCGATGAGCGGGAGAAATTTGCGGCGCAGGTCGGCGAGGCGCGGCAAGAGCTTCAGGCTCTCATGAAAAAACATGAGAGTTTGGAGCTTGGCTCGAAGACGCAAGCGTCCCAGCTCGCGGCGGCCATCGAAACTGCCAAGTCTGCCAGGGCCGAATCCCAGAAGGCCCTCCAGGAGTTGGATGCAGTGAAAAAGATAGCGGCGGGTAAGGCATTCTTTATGCAAAGAAGACATATAAAGGTAAGATACTTGTTACTTACCTGAATCCGGAGCTCTCCAGGGGCGTTCGCAGATCTTCCCCGTGGCGTATCTGATGCCGCCGCATTCTACCGAGCCAAGGAGGGTAGCTCGACGGAGAAGGTGTTCTGGTCTCAGTATGCTGAGGCCGAACACCCTGTGCCCCTGAGCGACCAGCTGAAGCAGCTGGTCGAGCTCCACAAGGCGGCCGAACAGGCTATGAAGGGCCTCATAGTTCGGTTGTGGCCTGGAGAGGCTCTGCCTGGGAGCTACTTCGGACTGGTGCAGCGGCTGGTGGAGGCCTGTCCAAGGCTCGAGGTCATCAAGCGCTCCGTCTGCATCGAAGGTGCCCGGAGGGCCCTTGCCCGCGCTAAGGTGCACTGGGGCAAGCTGGACGGCGAGAAGCTTGTGAAGGACGGGCTACCGCCGGGGAAAGAGCATCGCAAACCCGAGAACTATTATAAGGATGTTCTGAAGGGTGCCCGCCTTAGGGCAGATGAATGTACCAAGGATGTAATTTTTGAATAAACTCGCTCGTGTTGTCCTGTGCGCTGAAAACTTGTTCATATGCGCTAAGCAATGCTTTTTGAATTTAAAATATTACTTTCTGTGCGGCCATTTATCAAAAATTGAGAGATGGCCAGTCGTCGGCTTCTGCCCCATGCCACTAGTGCTGGGGTGTTCGAGATAAACCTGAGCGCTCTTTTTCCCATGTTTGGGTCCTTCGAGGGAGGCGCTCAGCACAACGAACAAGGCAATCGGACTATAATGTTTGAACACTCTCACTTAGCCATAGAACTCTATAATTTTAAATTTCGGCGAAGCCCCTAGTATTCGGAAGACCGAGTTCGGGGCGCTATCAACGCCTTGGCCGGACAAAGCCGACTCCTCGCTCTAAGCGGCATAAGTCTTTAAGGACTCGAAAAACCTCTCAAACAGCGACCGATCTCTCGCTTGATCATGACAGTCAGTTTTAGCTTTCTCTACTGAGGTGCTCGGCCCAGCTCAACTGGGGCACAATCGCAGTAGTTCTCCTAGTGCTACTTTAGCCGATATAGCGGAACGTAAGGCACCAAAACATAGGAGCCGGGCAAACCCAACTATTGACCCAAGACATGATTCGGAGCCGATGCATATAATGCTATAAGTTCGGGGTGCCGCACTTGTGAAAGTGTTCGGACTTCTCACACCATATTGGGGGGTACTGAAGCCCCTGGCGTATTTGCCGTACCACAGTGTACGGGTGCAACATGTCATTAAAGAACATATGTAATGCAAAAAATAGATAAAGACTATGCATTGTTTAAAAAGGTTGCGATCAAAGCAGAACGATACAAATAGCGCGATAAGCAAAAGGTTGGACTATTTAACATGTCCGGTCCAGGGGCAGGCCGCGGAATTGTATGCAAAACTGGTATACTTCTCGTGGTAGAGACCACCTGGGAGTTCCATAATGCGGCATGGCTTGTCTGCTTCCCTGGTTCTTGCATCGTTTGTGCGGTAGTTGAATTGCCGAACAGGTCATCCGAAGTATGGAGTCCTAAAAGTAAGAGAAAATAAAAAAAAAGAATTCGACAGCCCCTAGTACGGTTTAAGCCGTGTTTTGGGCATGCCGTGATGGTGCCCCTCCCCCTATGCCCATGGTATTTCGAGGGCGTAGTCATGTACGTTAAGCACTGGTTTCACTATTTCTTGAGGGCTAGGGTTGGGGCCGCGTTGCTACGCCTGCTCAGAACGTGCAAGGCGGTCTTGTTGTAGGTTACTCCGGGCGCGCTTGGCAGTGTCCATCCTTTTAACGGCCGGACTGGAGAACTGCCTAGAGAGGCTGCTTTGTACTTCCGCTGCGAGGGCCGCCATGTGCTCCTCCGTTCGAAGGGAGCGTTCGGTGTTTCCATTGACCGTGATTACTCCTTGAGGGCATGGCATCTTGAGCTTAAGGTATGCGTAGTGCGGTACTGCATTGAACTTTGCAAATGCGGTTCGCCCGAGCAGTGCGTGATAGCCACTGCGGAACGGGACTATGTCGAAGATTAACTCCTCGCTTCGGAAGTTATCCGGAGATCCGAAGACCACTTCAAGTGTGACTGAGCCTGTACAGTTGGCCTCTACACCTGGTATGACACCTTTAAAGGTCATTTTGGTGGGCTTAATCCTTGAGGGATCTATGCCCATTTTCCGCACTATATCCTGGTAGAGCACGTTCAGGCTGCTGCCGCCGTCCATAAGGACTCTTGTGAGATGAAATCCGTCAATAATTGGGTCTAGAACCAATGCGGCGAACCCGCCATGAGGGATGCTAGTGGGGTGGTCCCTTCGATCAAAAGTGATCGGGGAGGAGGACCATGGGTTGAACTTTGGGGCGACTGTCTCCATCGCGTATACGTCCCGTAACGCACGCTTCCGCTCCCTCTTAGGGATGTGGGTTGCGTATATCATGTTCACCGTCCGCACTTGTGGGGGAAAACCCTTCTGTCCACTGTTGTTTGGCGGCCTGGGCTCCTCCTCGTCGTCGCTACGCAGCCCCTTTTCTCTGGCTTGAACACCCAACAATCCCTGTTTGAACACCCAACAATCCCTGTTGGTGTGATTGGCTGGCTTTTCAGGGGTGCCATGTATCTGGCACAAGCGGTCGAGTATTCGGTCCAAACTGGACGGGCCCTGAGTACTTCTTTTGAATGGCTTTTTCCGCTGACCGGATTTGTAGCCTCTGAATTCCACATTGACTGCCGTATCCTCGTTGTTGTCGCTGTTAACGTGGCGCTTTTGCTTGTTCCGACGCGACCTGCCACTTTTGTCCTTGGTATCTGAATTACCAATGTTCTTGGTTAAGTTGTTGCTGCGAGCTAGCCAGTTGTCTTCTCCCGTGCAAAAGCGGGTCATGAGTGTCGTGAGGGCTGCTATAGATTTCGGCTTTTCCTGTCCAAGGTGTCGGGCAAGCCACTCGTCGCGGATATTATGCTTGAAGGCTGCTAGGGCCTCTGCGTCCGGACAGTCGACTTTGGTTTTTCTTTGTTAGGAACCGTGTCCAGAATTGCCTGGCCGATTCCTCTGGCTGCTGAATTATGTGGCTTAGGTGATCGGCGTCCGGTGGTCGCACATAGGTACCATGGAAATTGTCGAGGAATGCGGCTTCCAGGTCCTCCCAAGAACCGATTGAATCTGCCGGCAAGCTGTTAAGCCAATGCCGGGCTGGTCCCTTAAGTTTGAGTGGGAGGTATTTGATGGCGTGTAGATCATCGCCGCGGGCCATGTGGATATGAAGGAGATAATCCTCGATCCATACCGCAGGATCTGTTGTGCCATCATATGATTCGATGTTCACGAGTTTGAAACCCTCAGGGATTTTATGATCCATTACTTCATCTGTGAAGCATAGTGGGTGTGCGGCGCCTCTGTATTGCGCTATATCACGACTCAGCTCAAATGATCTTTGTCTATTGTGTTCGGCCCTGCCGGATTTAATATATCCGGAGTGACGATCCCCGTCACGTGCCGTGGGGCGCCCGCGAGATCCGTAGATCGACCTTGTTTGCCTTGCCTTATCCTCCAGTATGTCTCGCAGGTCTGGCGCGTTTTCCCGTGCCTTAGTATGTTTTGAGCGGCGCCGGGACACGGCTTGAGTGGAGGGCCGAGAGGCCTCTCTGTCACGGCCACGAGGTGGCTGGTCAGCTATGTCATGCGCTAGTGATGTAGGCTTAGGTGCTTCCTCCTCTAATTGGGGTAGCAGCCTGCGTTTTGGGTATCTCTTGGAGGGGCGTTCGAGTTCATATTCCTCCGCCGCGAGGACTTAGTCCATCTGTCGGCTAGCAAATCTTGATCAGCTCTAAGTTGTTGCTTCTTTTTCTTGAGGTTGCTTGCCGTGACCATAAGCCTACGTTTAAAACGCTCTTGTTCGACGGGATCCTCTGGCACAACGAATTCGTCGCCGTCGAGGCTTGCCTCGTCTTCGGAGGGAGGCATATAATTATCATCCTCAACTTCTCTGTCTGCCGCTCTCTCGTGAGGGCTGGCTTCTCCATCCTCCTGTGCTGAATATTGCTGGAGGGGGTGTTCTTCGGTGCTATCCGGAGTATTATTATCTCCCGTGCCGGAATCACCGTTTTTGCTTTGGCGGGATTAAGAGCGGCGCCGCTGACGCCGGCACTTGGGTTGTTTCTTGGAGGGGTCATCCCCCGCCGTTCCATCGCCATCTCCTTCTTTTGGGGTATCCACCATGTACATGTCATACGACGAGGTGGCTTTCCAGTGCCCTATAGGTACTGGTTCTTGGTCGTCTCCTGCATCGTCGTCCATACCGTCAATGTCTTTGGAGTCGAAGTCGAGCATGTCGGTTAAGTCATCGACAGTGGCTACAAAGTGGGTTGTGGGTGGGCTTTGAATTTCTTCATCGTCCGTATCCCAACCTTGCTAACTGGAGTCTGGCCAGGACTCTCCTGATAAAGAGAGAGACTTTAGTGACTTCAGAATATCGCCAAAGGGCAAGTGCTGAAAGATGTCCGCGGCGGTAAACTCCATGATCGACGCCCAATCGGATTCGATCGGCAGGGGCGCGGAGGGCTTGGAGTCCGGAGAGGAGTCCGGCCCTTCGGAGTCACGGGCCTTGCGGAGTGCGGGGCTGGTGTTCGGCTCGATCGCCGTTGGGATCGCAGCCCCCGAGGCGGCGTCCAACCACTCATCCTCGATCGGCGCAGTAGGCTCCGAATTAAGGGTCGGAACCGATGCGTGTGCGGCCCCCAGGGCACTGTTCGGCAGCAGAGCTAGATCATGCCCATCGTGACAGTGCGGCGCGCTCGGCTGTGGCTCGAAACTGTCGAAGATCAAGTCCCCGCGGACGTCAGCCATGTAATTTAAACTTCCAAATCTGACCTGATGGCCAGGGGCGTAGCTTTCGATCTGCTCTAGATGGCCAAGCGAATTGGCCCGCAGTGCGAAGCCGCCGAAGACGAAGATCTGTCCGGGGAGAAAAGTCTCACCCTGGACTGCATCGTTATTGATGATCGGAGGAGCCATCGGGCCTAAAAGTGACGACACAGAGGAACTCTCAATGAAAGCACCAATGTCGGTGTCAAAACCGGCGGATCTCGGGTAGGGGGTCCCGAACTCTGTGTCTAGGCGGATGGTAACAGGAGACAAGGGACACGAAGTTTTACCCAGGTTCGGGCCCTCTTGATGGAGGTAAAACCCTACGTCCTGCTTGATTAATATTGATGATATGGGTAGTACAAGAGTAGATCTACCACGAGATCAAGGAGGCTAAACCCTAGAAGCTAGCCTATGGTATGATTGTTGCATGTTGGACTACGGACTAAAACCCTCCGGTTTATATAGACACCGAAGAGGGTTAGGGTTACACAAAGTCGGTTACAATGGTAGGAGATCCGAATATCCGCATCGCCAAGCTTTCCTTCCACGCCAAGGAAAGTCCCATCCGGACACGGGACGAAGTCTTCAATCTTGTATCTTCATAGTCCAGGAGTCCGGCCATCCGGACACCCCCTAATCCGGGACTCCCTCAATAGGTGTCATCACAATAATCATCATAGAGAGGAGGCATGCTTTCATCATAGTAAATTTGCTCATCAAAGCTTGGGGGACAAAAAATATCATCTTCATCATACATAGCTTCCCCAAGCTTCTGGCTTTGCATATCATTAGCATCATGGATATTCAAGGAATTCATACTAACAACATTGCAATCATGCTCATCATTCAAAGATTTAGTGCCAAAATTTTTATAGATTTCTTCTTCTAACACCGTGGCACAATTTCCCTTTCCATCATACTCATGAAAGATATTAAAAAGGTGAAGCGTATGAGACAAACTCAATTCCATTTTTTTGGTAGTTTCCTTTTATAAACTAGACTAGTGCTAAAACAAGAAACAAAAAGATTCGATTGCAAGGTCTAAAGATATACCTTCACTTACCTAGCCTCCCCGGTGAGGGAGTCCTGGATTAGGGGGTGTTCGGGTAGCCAGACAATACCTTCAGCCGGACTCCAGGACTATGAAGATACAAGATTGAAGACTTCGTCCCGTGTCCGGATGGGACTTTTCTTGGCGTGGAAGGCAAGCTTGGCGATGCGGATATTCAAGATCTGCTACCATTGTAACCGACTCTGTGTAACCCTAACCCTATCCGGTGTCTATATAAATCGGAGGGTTCTAGTCCGTAGGACAACGCCATCATACACAACTATCGTACCATAGGCTAGCTTCTAGGGTTTAGCCTCCTTGATCTCGTGGTAGATCTACTCTTGTACTACCCATATCATCAATATTAATCAAGCAGGAGTAGGGTTTTACCTCCATCGAGAGGGCCCGAACCTGGGTAAACTTCGTGTCCCTTGTCTCCTGTTACCATCCGGCCTAGACGCACAGTTCGGGACCCCCTACCCGAGATCCGCCGGTTTTGACACCGACACCCGGCAATGGCGCCAGAAAAGAGCTTCATGTCTACTACACAACCTTCTTCTTGTAGATGTTGTTGGGCCTCCAAGTGCAGAGGTTTGTAGGACAATAGCAAATTTCCCTCAAGTGGATGACCTAAGGTTTATCAATCCGTAGGAGGCGTAGGATGAAGATGGTCTCTCTCAAACAACCCTGCAACCAAAAAACAAAGAGTCTCTTGTGTCCCCAACACACCAAATACAATGGTAAATTGTATAGGTGCACTAGTTCGCCGAAGAGATGGTGATACAAGTGCAATATGGATGGTAGATATAGGTTTTTGTAAACTGAAAATATAAAAACAGCAAGGTAACTAAAGGTAAAAGTGAGCATAAACGGTGTTGCAATGATAGGGAACAAGGCCTAGGGTTCATACTTTCACTAGTGCAAGTTCTCTCAACAATAATAACATAATTGGATCATATAACTATCCCTCAACATGCAACAAAGAGTCACTCCAAAGACACTAATAGCGGAGAACAAACGAAGAGATTATGGTAGGGTACGAAACCACCTCAAAGTTATTCTTTCCAATCAATCCATTGGGCTATTCCTATAAGGGTCACAAACAGCCCTAGAGTTCGTACTAGAATAACACCTTAAGACACAAATCAACCAAAACCCTAATGTCACCTAGATACTCCAATGTCACCTCAAGTATCCGTGGGTATGATTATACGATATGCATCACACAATCTCAGATTCATCTATTCAATCCAACACAAAGTACTTCAAAGAGTGCCCAAAGTTTCTATCGGAGAATCACGACGAAAACGTGTGCCAACCCCTATGCATAGGTTCATGGGCGGAACCCGCAAGTTGATCACCAAAACATACATAAAGTAGCACATGGTATCCCATTGTCACCACAGATACGCACGACAAGACATACATCAAGTCTTCTCAAATCTTTAAAGACTCAATTCGATAAGATAACTTCAAAGGGAAAACTCAATCCATTACAAGAGAGAAGAGGGGGAGAAGAAACATAAGATCCAACTATAATAACAAAGCTCGCGATACATCAAGATCGTGCCAAATCAAGAACACGAGAGAGAGAGAGAGAGAGAGAGAGAGAGAGAGAGAGAGAGAGAGATCAAACACATAGCTACTGGTACATACCCTCAGCCCCGAGGGAAAACTACTCCCTCCTCGTCATGGAGAGCGCCGGGATGATGAAGAAGGCCACCGGTGAGGGTTCCCCCCTCCGTCAGGGTGCCGGAACAGGGTCCCGAGAGGTTTTTGGTGGCTACAGAGGCTTGCGGCGGCGGAACTCCCGATCTAATCTTCTGTTCTGGAAGTTTTAGGGTACGACGGTATATATGGGTGAAAGAGGTATGTCAGGGGAGCCACGGGGGGCCCACGAGGCAGGGGGCGCGCCCCCCACCCTCGTGGGCAGCTCCCGTATCTTCTGACGTGCACTCCAAGTTCCCTGGGTCTTATCGGGTGAGAAAATCACGTTCCAAAAAGGATTTTTTTGTTTGGACTCCGTTTGATATTCCTTTTCCTCGAAACACTGAAATAGGCATAAAACAGCAAATCTGGGCTAGGCCTCCGGTTAATAGGTTAGTCCCAAAAATAATATAAAAGTGGATAATAAAGCCCAATATTTCCTAAAACAGTAGATAATATAGCATGGAGCAATCAAAAATTATAGATACGTTGGAGACGTATCAATCACCGTTGGCAAGGACCTTGATGGCAGAGATGCTCTGTTTGCTATGGAAAACTGTTTCTACACGATGAGCCCTAGGAGTTCGGGAGCAAACTCCTCTGATTGTCAACGATACAGCCTGCAGCCAAAAGAAGGTGAGAATGACAAAGGCATCCGGATTAACATTGATCCTTGGATGTCTCAATTACGACAGGCAGTGATGTGGTTCAAGCCTTCAGGTTGATAGGTAATTGAGTTGTTGCATCAAAAGGGTGGAGTACTGGTGTCTCTGGATCACTGGTCGCTGTAGCGGGGCTCCAAATTATGATGGTGTTGGATCATCTCTTCGAATGACTTTATTGTCTTTGTTGCTGGTTCTGGATGGGTAGTTCTTTATTTTGTTATGCATATTCCTTGTCATTTGGTCATCCTCGTCTATGTCACTCTTACTATGTAATAGTTGCTTCTGTTTAGAATATCATTCTCGTCTGGATCACGATAGTCTGAGCGCTGCAGATGGTGCGTTTTAGTGGTGTAGCAAGACTTCTTATGAACTATCATGTCATGCTGTTTATGTCAGTAGTAGTCACTAGTCAGTGTTTGAATGTTGTATATATCGTTGTTTCAAACTATTTATTGTCTCGAACTACTAGTGGGCTAAATGAGGGCATCACCATTCTCCAGTCTTCAGAGTATATCTCCTTTTTTCTAGTTATATAATTTGAGCTCGGTGTCTATTCGATGATGTACACTTGTTTGGCCAGTGAGGTGTCGTTGAATATGGGCCGAGTAGTAACGCAATGCCAAACAGGTCAATTATGACTCTCAGGCCGGGCTCTCAAAAGATCCTGAAAAAAAGGCCGGGCTCTCCAAAAAAGAAAGAATAAGGACTCTTAGGCTGACATGTGGGCGCCACCGGTGTTTTCGTGCGCTTGCGCGCCGAGAGCATATTGGCGTGTGCCCGAAATTCATGCTACCTTTTCATCCCCAGTCTCCCGCCCCTCCCCCACCTCTGGAATCTCGATTCCTACTCCAGTTCCCCCAAATCCCCCTCTTGTACTCCCTGTACTCAAGTGCACTATCATGTCGCCGGTCAATGCGGATCTCCGAGCCGGAGATCCTGAGGTCCGTCCTGCCTTCGGTCGCTGCGTGCTATCGCTCAACAGTGGCATGGCGGCGCTTGACGACCAGTTTGCCGGCGAAGTGCTGATGGTAACCATAAACGGTGACCGGCCTCCCATCTCGCCGGATGACCTTGTCAAAGCTCTTGGCATTGCGCACGGCATCCAAATAAGTGACTTGCTCGTCGAAGTTTGTCCGCCACCGGCTGATTTCTTCGTCAGGTTCCGGACAACTTTCGGCTGCAGTCGTGTGTTTGAATCTTCCTGGCGTTTGTTTTGCGAGGGCGCGCTGGTGAGCTTTGATCGGTGGCACCCAGGATGGGGCTCGGTGCCCTTTGAGCTTGAGTTTTTAACAAAGCTTACGTTCCACGGCATGCCTCGACGTGCTTGGAACAGCGAGTCCATGAATGAGCTTATCAACGACCTTAGAGGTGAGCTCGTAAGTATGTTTGTTCCTCCAGACAGCTGGGCTCTGATGATTATGGCATGGATGAAGAAGCCATCCACCATACTGAAGGTGATTGGTGTTGAGATACCGGTGTAGGAACCGGGGTTGTATTATTCGTCGCCACCAAGGCCGCCACGGACCACGCTAGGGATGTACATGTATCGAGTGTCCGTGCATGTCGAAGGAAGTGTTCAATCCATCAATCGAAGTCCTGCCGCCGCCGCTGGTGCCAGGGTCTGTCGATGACGTCCATTACAGGAGTCAACATCACACTTTCCCCGTGTTGCTCGGAACGATGGATGGCATGGGGCCTACTCCATCATGCGGCGGAGGCCACTGCTTCTTTGGGAGAAGAGGCAGGGCTGGCTGCCTGGATGTGCTCTAATTTGAGGTAACAACTGAATCTTGTCAGATACTAGTGAAATCCGAGCTATGGGTGTGAAGCACTGATATGCCAGTACATTTGATTGTGACATGTTCTAATTTTGTACCTGAACTTTTTTTAGAAAGGGTTGTACGTCAACTTAATGTGCTAGCAGAACTTATTGTGTTGTCTATCTGTTTTGTTTGCACAACATTCAAGATATTTCCCCGTCATTGATAAAGACGATGAACCATTATGTATGACTTCGTTGGTTTCAACATAGCCCTTCCCGTAGCGATCCACTGCTTCCATCATGATTGTGCCGCCTGCGTGAAATTTTTGTATGCAACCTCAGTGTGCTATGATGTTCTATATGATTGTGTCAACTATATAAGTTTTTACTGAGCATCAGCAATACATATGGCTGAAAGATGTATTTACGAGCATCGACCGATGGGTCTCCCTCTCTCTCTCACACACACACACACATGCACACGCACAAGTGGGACCCGTTGAATTATTTATTTGCTCGTGACAGCTTTTAATTAGGTTCCACTGTAATCTATCTTTTTTCTTAATTTATTAATTGAGCTCAGTGACTTCAAAAGGTTGTACAGAAGCCTTGTTTGGCACTTTCCGGCGTCGCTGAATGTGGGCTGAGTAATCATGTTAGGTTGTACTGTACTACACAGGCCTTTTTTTCGACATCAGCAATGCAACTGGGTTGACAATTGTACACAATATCCAGGTCAACTTGTTATTCTCCGCCCCGCTGGGCTGCAAACTTTCCTAGGAGGTATGCATTAGGCTTAACAAGAAAATGGACTTTAAGAAATAATAAATGGGATGTAATTATAATAACTGGACAGTTACTATGCACCAAACACGTAATTAGTTTGAAAAATATATTATTTTTGGAATTTGAAAATTTTAATTTCATTACTTGTTGCGCGCGTAATATTTCGTTGGATTTTAACGTAATACAACTTTATTTTGAAATTATATTTAACTTGACTAGAAATTTCGGATAAATATATTTCGGATCCCATCAAAATGTGGGATTTTTTTTTGAATTCTGTTTTGAGGGGTTGTTTGAAATTATTAATCGTTCTCCTAGCTACAAGTTGGGTTGTACTTTTAACAAACTATAAATGGGCTGTAGTAAACTCCGTTAGAATTAAAAAATGGGTTGTACATTCTTACAAATCGCAAATGGGCTATATGTTCTTTGCCAAATTCGAGCTGTGGGCCTACTAAGTTGACACGTACCAAGGGCTTTGTCAACTTAGTCAATATAAACGATTCTAGATGCAGTGATCGTACGATGTCCATCCAACGGCCGTAGTGCTTCTTCAACCTCTGGTCTTCTTGCTCCAGCCGCCCAAAGCAGCGCCGGTCGTGCCGCGTGCTCCTGCCTCCCGTGGCCGGCTGTGATGCTGCGGAGGCCTCACCGCCCCGTACTACTCCCACCGCTGCCCAGGCCATCCCTCTACTCACCCACCCACCCCCCTGTTATTCTGTGGCGATGGCAGCCTCACACCGCAGCCGAACCACTGAACCCTTGTACTCCTCTCCGCGCGGGCTTCCACTGCTGCGTCTTCCCCGGCTCCGCGTCGTCCCCTTCCTAGGCCTCACCGTCGTCCAGACCACCGTCCTGGTGCTCTCGGCGCAGCGTGGTCAACGACCGACTTCCATCGGAAGAGTACTGTACGTGGAGAGGCTGACAGTTGGGTCCAGGCGGCCGCAAGGAAGTGCCTCCTTATTATCCGCAAAATAATTATTCCTCCACCTGACAACAGGGACCCACCAGACGGGCCACCTTATTTCACGAAAAAAAATGTTCCCCCTGACTGCTGGGACCCACCAGATGGGCCAGCGTATTTCGTGAAAAAACGTTCCCCCCGCTATTAGCTCGGACCCACCGGAAGTGCCTCCTTATTACGCACAAAAAATGAATACTCCCCCTGCTTGCTGGGACCCACCATGGTGGGAGGCTAACTTGTGGGCCTACTAAGTTGACTGGGACGGGGGCCTTTGTCAACTTTAGTCAATATGAACGATTCTAGCTCCAGTGACCGTACGATGTCCATGCAACGGCTGTAGTGCTTCTTCAACCTCTGGTCTTCTTGCTCTAGCCGCCCAAAGCAGCGCCGGTCGTGTCGCATGCTCCTGCCTCCCGTGGCCGGCTGTGCTGCCGCGGAGACCTCACCGCCCCCTACTATTCCCACCGCTGGCCAGGCCCTGCGGCGACGGCGACCTCACACCGCAGCCGAACCAGTGAACCCTCGTACTCCTCTCTGCATGGTCTTCCACTGCCGCATCTTCCTCGGCTCCCCGTCGTCCCCTTACTAGGCCTCGCCGTCGTCCACCGCCCTGGTGCTCTCGGCACGGCATGGTCAACGTGGTCAAGGAACGACTTCCATCGGACGTGAACTATACGTGGAGAGGCTGAATGCTGGGTCCACGGTCGCAGCAAGGAAGTGCCTCCTTATTACGTGCAAAATAATTATTCCTCCACCTGACAGCGGGGACCCACCGGACGTGCCACCGTATTTCGCGAAAAAAAAGGTTCCCCCCTGACTGCTGGGACCCACCAGCTACACCTTCGCATGCAAGGAAGTGCGTACGAAAAAAACAAAATGATTCGCCCCCCTGACTGCTCGGACCCACCAGCTACATCTTCGCACGCAAGGAAGTGCCTGACAGTCGGGACCCACCTGGTCGAAGCATACGTAGCATTGTCATTCTGGTCTCGAACGTGTACGTACATATAAACTGGTGGATGTAGAGGCGCGCACGTGTCGTAGTAGAGGCGGCCAGGGTGCAAGAAAGAAAATATGGCCACGTATGTGTACATACGGGCGGGGTCTCAAACGCCTACTCGCGCATACGTACGACGAGGGCTCATTGACATGGCTGGGTCGGAACGGAGAAACAACGTCATCGTCATGTTCATGGGGAGGCAATGGAATGCGTCATGTCCATGGGGAGGCAACGGAATGCGTCGTGTTCATCGGGAGTCAACGGAACGCGTGGGAGCCAACCGGTTGGGTCGGAACGGAATGCGTGGTCATGTTCATCAGGAGGGCTTGGACTGAACAGGCGATGGAAACGAGGCCTGGCGTACCGCAGAACGGAGGAAACAGACATCCTACGGTCGAAACGGGGGTCCTGTTGATTGGGATGGGTGTGGCGTACCACAAAACGGACGAAACGGACCTCCTACGGTCCAAACGGGGGTCTTGTTGATCGAGAGGGGTGTGGCGTACCGCAAAACGGACGAAACGGACCTCCTACGGTCAAAACGGGGGTCATGTTGATCGGGAGGGGTGTGGCGTACCGCAAAACGGACGAAACGGACCTCCTACGGTCGAAACGGGGGTCCTGTTCATCGGGAGGGGTGTGGCGTACCGCAAAATGGGACTCCACGGGATACTGTTCATCTCCACCGTCGACCCCCTCCAACCTCCACGAGCTACTATTCATCCATCATCGACCTCCTCCAGCCTCCACCTGCGACTGTTCATCCACGGACTCCTGTTAATCCAGCCTCCACCGCGCACTACTCCATCGGCTACTGTTCAACCAGCCCTTTCCATGGGCTCCTGTTCAACCACCCCTCCACCCGCTACTGTTTATCCAGCCGTCCACCGTCTACTGTTCATCCTGCCCTCCACGGGGTGGTCCTGTTCATCCAGCCCTCCATGGGGTCCTGTTCATCCAGCCCCAACCGGCTCGATCGATCGGGGTCCTGTTCATCTAGAGGCAACACCACGGGGTCCTGTTCATCCACACCCATCGGGAACTATTCATCCAACCCCCCCCCCCCCCGCGCAACGCTCACTGTTCATCCAGAGGCAGCATCGATCGACTTCAGTTAGCAGCAGTAGCGAAGGAATCGCTCGATCGGGTTCAGTTAACAGCCATCAATCGATCGCTCGGGTTCAGTAATGCACAGCCTGCAGTGCAATCGCTCGGGTTCAGTTAGAGCCCAACGCCTCGCTCGGGTTTAGTTAGAGCCAATGCCTCGCACACACACGCGTACGTGTACGAGAGAAATGCGCATCGCTCGGCCCCCGACCTCCCACCGTAACCGGGAACTCCCCGAAATTTTCCTCCCCCTCGCTTCTACCACGGTTTTTTCCGTCATGGACGGCCCAAAGAATGTCATGCAGCTGCGTCTCTGGCCCGCCCAGGACGAAAAGCCCATTTTCTGTCATGATTTATGAGCGTGAGCTCATTCGGTTGGTGCAGGCAATACGCCATTGGCGACCCTATCTTTGGGGTCGTTCCTTCCGGATCCGCACGGACCACTACAGCCTCAAGTTCATGCTGGATCAGAGGCTCTCGACGGTTCCCCAGCACCAGTGGATCAATAAACTCTTTGGCTTTGATTTCACCGTCGAGTACCGGCCGGGTCGCTTTAACACCATCGCCGTCACCCTGTCTCGGTGTGACGCCGATGTGGATGACGGTGCGGCGGAGGGGGCGGCCTTCTGCATCATCACCGGGCCCTCTTTTGCCCTCTACGCCGACATCCGCCGGGCGACCGCTGCCGCGGCCGACGCCCTCCTCCTGCAGCAGCAGCTGGCGGCGGGCGAGCTGGAGGAGCCATGGCGTCTAGCCGACGGCCTGCTTCTCCACGGGCGTCGCGTCTTCGTTCCGGCGCACGACGATCTTCGTCAGCAGGTGCTGCGTCTCGCCCACTCGGTGGGCCGTGAGGGAGTGTAGAAGACGCTCCATCATCTCCGCGTCGACTTCTACATTCCAGGTGATCGTGCCCTGGTCCATGACTGGGTACGGATTTGTGTGACGTGCCAGCGCAACAAAACAGAGACACTGCGACCAGCTGGCATGCTTCAGCCCTTGGAGGTCCCATCTCAGGTTTGGGCGGACATCTCCATGGACTTCATCGAGGGCCTTCCCAAGGTGGGTGGCAAATCCGTCATTCTCACGGTGGTTGACCGCTTCTCCAAGTATGATCATTTCATCGCCCTTGGCCATCCATATTCAACGGCATCTGTCGCACGGGCCTTCTTCGCTGGCATTGTCCGTCTCCACGGGTTCCCTTCTTCGATCGTCAGTGATCGGGATCCAGTGTTTACGGGCCATGTATGGCGCGACCTTTTCCGGCTGGCGAGCGTGAAGCTCCGCCTGAGAACCGCCTTCCACCCTCAGACGGACGGCCAGTCTGAGATCGTTAACAAGGTGATTGCCATGTATTTGCGTTGTGTCACAGGTGATCGCCCTCGTGCATGGGTGTACTGGCTCTCATGGCTGGAGTACTGCTACAACACCTCTTATCACTCTGCCCTCCGTGCTACACCCTTTGAGGTGGTGTATGGCCGGCCGCCCCCGCCGATCCTGCCGGTTGATCCGGCCTCGGCACGAACCGAGGCTGCCGGGGCTCTTCTGAAGAGCCGTGATGAGATGCTCGCGGAGGTCCAGCAACGACTCCTCCAGGCCCAGCAGTTGGCCAAACGATACTATGATGGCCACCATCGCGAGGTGGAGTTCACGGTGGGTGATTGGGTCTGGCCGCGTCTACTTCACCGCTCTACGCAGTCCTTGGACCCCCGCGCGAGGAAGAAGCTCGGTCCTTGCTATGCCGGTCCCTTTGCTGTCCTGGAACGCATTGGGAAAGTGGCGTACCGTCTTCAGCTTCCGGCAGGCGCGCGGATCCATGATGTCTTCCATGTCGGGCTGCTCAAGCCATTCCGCAGCGATCCACCCGCGGCACCGCCGTCACTGCCGTCGATCACGGACGGGCGTATCCTTCCTGAGCCAGAGAAGGCGCTGAAGGCTCAGCTGCGCCAAGGCTCCTGGTACGTGTTGATTCGGTGGACTGGTCTACCAGAGGAGGACGCTACTTGGGAGCAGCGCGAGGAGTTCCACCAGCACTACCCCGACTTTCAGCTCGAAGACGAGTTGTTTGCGCAGGCGGGGAGAGATGTTATGACCGGCCAGGTCTATGGCCGCCGGAGGCCCACTGGGCAGGCTTAGGCCCAAGTTATCTTAGTTTTATTTTCAGATTATGGTTATATATACAAGTTGTAAGACTATTTTGAGAATTAAGCAATAAGACTATTCTATTGCCCGGCTCCTAGAGGAGCCGGAACCCTAAACCCTAGACGCCTCCCTCTTGCGCCGCCGCCGCCCAGCCGCAAGGATGGCGCCTCGCCGCCGGCCGCCGCGCTCCAGCCCTCGCCCAGCTCCCTCCTTCCCCTATAGCCTACGCCCTAGGCAGGCCAGAACCCTAGCTCCTAACAATACCCTTCTGTTTTGCGTCTGTATTTAAATTTATAGGCTATATATAGCTGGAGTGGTATCTGCTGATTTTTATTGGCCATCCAATTTTGTACAAGTTATTTAGTTCCAGTGAGATTCTGTTTAGCATGTACTCTGGTATTTGTTCCTGCTGTTAGCATGTATTGTATTTTATTTGCCAGTGACAACAATCATTACACATATAGCAACTATACAGTTGCACGGTGTGATACTTACTGGAGCTAGGTTTCAATCTGTCTCCTTTGCAGGGTTAATGCATCGCAGCCATATTTATCAGTTGACATGATTCCTTTCCTTACATTTGTGAATTCTAGTCGACGAACATCATCCTTTTCCCATTCAGAACAATCAATTACCTAGTCTCAAGACTTTGTTTGGTTGCTTGGACTGAACTGATCAAGTACATGTTGTATTGCCACTGTATTGTAGCTCTTTACACTAGTAGAAAAAGGGCTATCCGTGAAGCACATTAGTGCCGGTTTGTATTTGAGCCGGTACTAATGGTACCATTAGTGCCGGTTCAAACGGATTTGCATTAATGACGGTTCGTGTTGAACCTTTAGTACCGGTTCGTGGCACGAACCGGTACTAAAGGGGTGGTGGCAAGCTGGCGTCAGGCCGGGGCCCCACGATCACCTTTAGTACCGGTTCATGGCACGAACCGGTACTAAAGGTCTAACCTATAGTACCGGTTCGTGCCACGAACCGGTACTAACGGGGTCTGACCTATAGTACCGGTTGGAGACACAAACCCGCACTATAGGGCAATTTTCAAACTCTACCCCCCCCCCCCCACGTGGATCGCCTTTTCAGTTTTAAAAAAAACGAAAATGATAGAAATGTCAAAAAAATAAAAGAAAATAAGTTTCCCATGTGATATGTGGTCTAGTTGTTGGGAAATTTTGCAAATGTGAATTTTGACTTTATTTGCAAAATCTCTTTGAAATTTGTAAAAATGGGCATAACTTTTGCATACTAACTCAGATGAAAAAAAATTATATGAAAAATCATCTGCCCCGTTAAACATTTGCAAAATCCTCAAAAACCTAATAGAAAAAAGTTACGGTGCTTTTAAAATCTAGAGTGGAAAAATTGAAAAATATTCAAACTGTGGGCAAACTGTGGTCAAACAATGGTCAAACTAGTTATTCGAGAATATTAGTGTTACTAAATAATTATTTCAGTTTTTTGAATTTTGGTCAAATCTGGTCAAACTATGGTCAAACTGTGGTCAAACTACGGTCAAACTTATTCAAGAAATATTAGCGTTACTAAATAATTACTGTTTTTTTAGAATAATAGTTTCAAACTCAAACGGTGAAATGTGTGACTTCATGCTCAAGCTAAACTCTGGAGGGTTAATAGGATTGACATCTTACTATTGTCAGGAAAACAACAAGTGCAGACTCGGAAACGAAGGAGAATAGAACCTCAAAGTTAAGCGTGCTCGGGTTGGAGTAGTGAGAGGGATGGGTGACCGGTCGGGAAGTTAGATGATTTGGAATAAGTGATCCACACTTGAGCAGTTAAGAGAGGTGATTAGAGACTAAATCATCAAATAATTCAGAAAAATTAAAAATAAAAAAAATCAAAAAAAATTCCAAAATTTTCAAAAAAAAACCTTTAGTACCGGTTGGTAAATCCAACCGGTACAAAAGGTCCCCCGTACCTGGGCGCGAGCTCATGCCACGTGGTGGCACTTTAGCGCCGGTTCGTGCCGAACCGGTACTAAAGGGGGGGGGGCTTTAGTGCAGAAATTTTAGTGCCGGTTCCATAACCGGCACTAAAGGCCCTTACAAACCGGTACTAATGGTCCGTTTTCTACTAGTGTTATAGGGAGCTCACTTAAATCTTGATTGGTTCCTATGCACTCAACCTTTGATTATTATGTCAAACCTACGGTTTCAATTGCCCTTTGTTCTATTTCATTTTGCCAAAATACCAGCGACGTTCCGTTTGGGGCTAACGCCACTAATTATCTACACCTGTAAGGCTTTTCCTACTAGTGTAACACTAGTAGAAAAAGGGACATTTGTCCCGGTTCGTAAGGCCCATTTGTCCCGATTGGGGAACCGGGACTAAAGGGTCGGTACTAAAGCCCTATACCTTTAGTCCCGGTTCTTACACCAACCGGGACAGATGGGCCTCCACGTGGCCACTGCGGCGAGCCCAGGTAGGAGGGCCAACACCAACCGGGACCAAAAGGCATCCACGCGTCAGCAGCTAACAGGAGTTGAGGTTTTTGTTTTTCTTTTGAAAGGGTGGGTTTTGTAGGGTTAATTTAGGTGTTTCATATATTGTGGTAGCTAGCTAATTAATAGAGAGAAGTGTCCTCTCTCTTATCTTGGTGCTTGGTCGACGCTACGTAGTATACGTATAGAGAGGACTCGACACGCTAGCTAGTAAGAAAATTAAGGAAACCATTAAGTACAGAAGATCGTCATGAACATATGCATACAAAGAGAAGTGATATCAACCTCTCCTTCTCCGAGAGATTGGTCGAACAACAAGTTTTCGTATATCTATCCGACGCTACTGGCTACATATATACAATATAAGATCTCTTACAATATAATCCCCTAATTATATATGAACTCAGCGTCCACATGGCATTCTCCGTCTTTATTGATCACGTGGTCAAGAAAGAATGCCGCCAATTCCTCTTGAATTGCTCGCATGCGATCTGGTGCTAGGAATTCATCCCGCATCTTAGACATCTAATTTGAAGAAGGGGGTCAATACATATATATGAATGAATGAAACTCAACACAAATGATGGTAATAAAATAAAATTGTGAATATTATTGCTTACGCACTTCATATTATTTTTTAGAGTAGCCCCGCTCACAGGTCGTGTGGCGAATGGACTCGCAAGCGTAGTATCAACAGTAATTATTCCCGGCTTCCTGCCACAACCACTTTACAAGAAATAGAGGTCAATCAAACTGATAAGCAAGCATGCTAAATGGTATTGATGAAACTAGCGCTTGAATTACTAGGAGATGCGCGGAACTAGCTAGTAGTACTTACTTTTGGGTGTGTAAATCGCAGCTTCCCTGGCAGTCCCAGAGATTTTGCGGTGAATTTTTTCCAAACCCTGCCAGACAAAGAAATTACTTGATATCAGGACGTGAACAAAGTTGCCGATATGGTGCGATAATGATCGATTTAACTTACTTCTCGAGCATTTCAGTCATGTCTGCATACTCCTGGGGATCTTTTCGTCTCGAGTCTAAGACGGTTACTAGTCCCTGCTCAAGCTTAATCTCTAGGAGAATACAGTGGAACCTGCGCACGCATGGATAACTCATCAATTACATTAATATAACCTCGACTAATAAGGGAAACCGAATATGCACAAGACGGTAACACTCACTTGAAGTTGTAAGGAAAGAGTATTATATCTTTGTTTTGATTTATTACCAACGATCGTAGCAAGTTGGCCTCGGTATCTTTGGCATGAAATTCAACCGTAAATGCATCTATGCGATTTGTGTTAATGAACCCAATATCATCGATTTGTCTTCTCTTCAATTCGGCGATCTTCAGTCTGCATAATATAGTGAGGATAATTATATATACATGCAATGAAAGAGCTGAGCTATATATAGAGACTTAATGACAGAAGTAGTACTTACAGACAGTAGCAAGTGACCGTTAATTTATCGAGGGCCTTTTGATTGAAAAACTGGATGAACTCCTCAAATGGAACAGACAACAGATCAATTCCAACGGGGTCATGCTCCTATTTAACTCTCAGCATCAAAGTATCCTTCCCCCCAGACTCTCTATAGGTTTTCATGTACCAATCATTGAATCTTCGCATCATCATTGTTAGAGATCTTTCATCTTTGACGAGAGGCTTCCCGTAATGGTATTTGTGTTCGTCCACCTCCAGTGCATCATAGTGTACATCGTCGGGCAAGTAATCTCCAAGATTGGTACCGGGCAAAATCTCCGGATGATTAGCGACGATATCGCTAGACACCTTGCCCGGGGGGCACGATTGGTTCGCTTGTTCGCCGAGCTTTTCCTACTAGTGTAATTACCTCTGCTATTGTCATGTCTGCCACCATCCACATATCCATCTACCGCCATGTGTTATCTAATCGCCGCCACTTATCACTCATTAATCAAGTGACACAGATCTCCTCCCACCATAGCCAATGGCGGAGAGTACATCCCACCATAGCCTTTGGCGGAAGCAACCTACTGCATTTCTTGTTGTGGAAGTGAGTGCGCCAAGGGATGCGCGCGCTCAAAACTCTTTTCGTCTTTCTACGATAGGGGGTGGCGCAAGGCCAAACTAACTAGATTCCTTATGATGTGTTTACTCTCGGATATCTTATGCCGTCTACAGGTTTGCGGCGGTCATGGACGCTATCAGCCTACCACTCTTTGTTTTCCATAATTATGTTCACATTTATTTCAAGTACTGGTAAATAGCATACATAACGAGATAACATAACTCAAATTACGATACATACGAATGTTGCAGTTAACATATATAACTAAAATTAAGATCAAACCATATACTCAAAACTACAACTGAATTCTACTGAGTCCAAAGGGACAATTTCCCTTTCCCATCGTCACCTTCTTTGGTTGCATCTGCATAGTCTACCCCTTGTCTCCCCCTTCATTTGCATGTCCACCTCATGAGCCTCCTTCTCACGACGTTCCACCTCCTTCATGCAACATGCATCTTCCTCATTTTTCTTGATTAGCTCAAGCATATGAAACTCAACTGCTCTGAACTATATCTTTCATCTCCCTCTCTTGCTCGGCTTTTGCTAGCACCGCCTCCTTTTACTAGTGCTCATCCTTATACCAGATTTCCCACACACGATCCCTATCAAGATTATTGCACAAATAACACGAAAATGGCATGGTTTGTCAAAAACTAACAAAAATGACAACTTGTCTCTGCATTGTCATTGCCGTTAAAACTTAACGGTGGCTTGTTGTACTTGGAATTTGGTCGGGGGCATGGATATAATTGGCACACATGAAAAACAACATACCCAGCCAATTCAAATTTTATGTGGATGCTAACCCACATATGTAGAGGATCATTTGTAGATATTTGGATAAGTAGAGTGTATAGCCCAATGAGGAGCAGAAGAAATTGGTTGATAGAAAGGAATCACTATAAAAGGTGCAAAGACTATTTGTATCTTTGTTTGATTAAGAGAATAAATGAGAGAATGTATAATGCAAAGTGCAGCATGTGGCCCAATTCTTAGTTGTGCTAAGGAAAAGCTGGTGATATTACTTATATGGATAAAATCATTCTCGAGGACCACAAGATGTTTTCACCTAGTTCCATTGATATTCACTTTCATTTCTTGATACGTGTTGTGTGGTGGACGATGAACTTATATACTATTCTTACTTGCACAAAATTCATACCTTTGATTATACCCTCCATGCGAGCATTTGCAAATACAAGAGAATAATGAAGATAACATCTAACCATAGCATTAAACTTTTGGCTCTCGATTACTCCTTATGAAATAATTTGCATAGTTAGAACACAATAATATTTTTCACTCCAGCCATCCATCCTAAGAAAATTTATCACATGAGGCTCTCCTCTAGGCTAATAAAGGTGAAGTGATATGCAATCGAGGTTTGCACACCACCACTAGAGAATTACAACACAACATAATATCAGACATTGAAATTTACTCAATTTCACATGGTTACTAGCAACAAGGTTTCTCCCAAGTCCTCAAGAATATAAAGGACTACTCATAAGATAACATAGGAATCATGATTAGTCGTGTAATGACATGAATAACAATCTTACAATGTCTTTACCAACAAACACTAAGCACCAACTACTCAACATCAACTAACAAGAGGACATTATCACAACAACCAATTTGGGGTAATTGTTCATAGATTGAAAGCTATCAAAAATGATGATGTTGATGATGATCCCCAAGATGAATGGCGTGTTGGTGATGTTGATGGCTTCTATTTCATTTATAGTTACATTATTATTTATAATGAAAATATCCTGCTTGTTATTAACTTTCCTTTTGATTTTTTTGGACTAAGTACCCCCAACATGTACTTCTCTTAGAGCTCATGCTTCAACTTCTACTTCAACAACAACTCCTCCTCAAAGACCCATAAGATCATCTTCTACTCCAAGAGCTACTACTACAACCAGTGCGAGAACACTATATTCTGATCCAAGAGTTGCTAGACCTGGTTCATCAAGAGGTGTAGGTGCTGGTGAAGGAAATATGCCCTAGAGGCAATAATAAAGTTGTTATTTATATTTCCTTATATCATGATAAATGTTTATTATTCATGCTAGAATTGTATTAACCGGAAACTTAGTACATGTGTGAATACATAGACAAACAGAGTGTCACTAGTATGCCTCTACTTGACTAGCTCGTTGATCAAAGATGGTTAAGTTTCCTAGCCATAGACATGAGTTGTCATTTGATTAACGGGATCACATCATTAGAGAATGATGTGATTGACAAGACCCATTCGGTAAATTAGCATGATGATCGTTTAGTTTGTTGTTATTGCTTTCTTCATGACTTATACAGGTTCCTATGACTATGAGATTATGCAACTCCCGAATACCGGAGGAACACTTAGTGTGCTATCAAACTTCACAACATAACTGAGTGATTATAAAGATGCTCTACAGGTGTCTCCGATGGTGTTTGTTGAGTTGGACATAGATCGAGATTAGGATTTGTCACTCCGATTGTCGGAGAGGTATCTCTGGGCCCACTCAGTAATGCACATCACTATAAGCCTTGCAAGCAATGTGACTAATGAGTTAGTTGCAGGATGGTGCATTACCGAACGAGTAAAGAGACTTGCCGGTAACGAGATTGAACTAGGTATTGAGATACCGACGATCGAATCTCGGGCAAGTAACATACCGATGACAAAGGGGACAATGTATGTTGTTATGCGGTTTGACCGATAAAGATCGTTGTAGAATATGTAGGAGCCAATATGAGCATCAAAGTTCCGCTATTGCTTATTGACCGGAGATGTGTCTCGGTCATGTCTACATAGTTCTTGAACCCGTAGGGTCCGCACGCTTAACGTTCGATGACGATTTGTATTATGAGTTATGTGATTTGATGTATCGAAGGTTGTTCGGAGTCCCGGATGAGATCACGGACATGACAAGGAGTCTCGAAATGGTCGAGACATAAAGATTGATATATTGTAAGGTTATATTCGGACACCGGAAGGGTTCCGAAGTGTATCGAGTATTTTTGGAGTACCGGGAGGTTACCGGAACCACCCGGGGAGTCTATGGGCCTTATTGGGCCCTGGTGGAGAAAGAGGGCAGCAAGCAAGGTGTGGGCACGCCCACCCTAGGCCCAAACCGAATTGGTTTAGGGTTTGGGGGCCAAACCTACTTGGAGTAGGATTGTCCCCCCTTGGCGCGCGCCTCCTCCTTGGCCACCTCTTTCCTTCTCCCCTCCTCCTCTTTCCTCCTTCTCCTAGTAGGAATAGGAAAGGGGGGGGCAAACCTACTTGGAGTAGGATTGTCCCCCCTTAGCGCGCGCCTCCTCCTTGGCCGGCCTCCTCCTCCCTCCCTCCTTTATATACGTGGGCAGGGGCACCCCAAAGGTACTCGAAGATTTGTCTTAGCCATGTGCGGTGCCCCCCTCCATAGTTACCAACCTCGGTCATATCGTTGTAGTGCTTAGGCAAAGCCCTGCGCCGGTAACTATACGATCACAGTCGCCACGCCGTCGTGCTGATGGAACTCTCCTCCGGCCTCAACTGGATCAAGAGTTCGAGGGACATCACCGAGCTGAACGTGTGCAGATCGCAGAGGTGTTGTGCGTTCGGTATTTGGATCGGTTGGATCGCGAAGACGTTCGACTACATCAACCGCGTTACTAAACGCTTCTGCTTTCGGTCTACGAGGATACGTAGATACACTCTCCTCGCTCGTTTCTATGCATCACCTAGATAGATCTTGCATGTTCATAGGAATTTTTTTGAAATTGTTGCGTTACCCAACAGCTGGGCCTACATAGAAGAGGATCGGTGAGAAGGCATCAAGGATTGTGGAGTATTTGCTAGCTGGTGGAAATAATTGATGTGTTGCTAAATGAAATATTAAGTCATGTTTGCTAAAGTTTGAGTGTCTATTGAATTGTTAGGTCATGTCCATTGAACTTTGAGTGTTGAACTTGTTGAACATTTATTGTTGAATTGTTAAGTCATGTGTATTGATGATGGATGGATGAATGAACTAGTTGATGACGATCTAGATTGTTGATGAATGATGCATTTATCAGGATGATCTTTCTTATTTATGAATGATGCATTTGTCATTATGATCTTGCTTGTTGATGATGATGCATTTAGCATGATGATCTTGTTTGTTGATGAAGGATGATATGCATTTGGCATATGGTTAGGGTAAAGCCAAAATAGTTTCACATTTATTATCGTCGATGATGATGAATATGGTTAGAGTAAAGCCTAAACCTTTTGTCATTTGACATCATCGATGAGGACAAATATGGTTGGGGTAAATCCAAAACCCTTTGGCATTTTTCATCGTCAATGGAGACAAATATAGTTAGGATTAAACCCTACACCCTTTGGCATTTGTTGCCGTTGACAACATCAAATATGGTTAGGGTAAATCCTAAACACTTTGCCACTTGGTGTAGTTGACAACGAAAAATATGGTTAGGGTAAAGCCTAAACTGTTTGGCTTCTCATGTCATTGATCACAACAAATATGTCTAGGGTAAAGCCTGAACCCTTTGGCATTTGTCGTCATCGCAGAGGATAAATATGTTCGGGTAAAGCCTAAACCGCCCTAACATATCTATATGAGCAACATTTCTGATAAATTCAACATCAAAAACAATAAGGAGATACTCCCTCTAAAAAAATATAATAGTGTTTCGATCACTGAAGTAGTGATCTAAATGCTCCTATATTTCTTTACATAGGGGGTATATTTTAATTTCAATAGCCTATAAAGGATGATGGAGTACCTGCATCCCGGGGGCCTTCGTGAGAGAGAGTGACGTCCACACCATCCATCTCTAGGTGTAGTGCCATGGGAGCCTCTCGGGGACTCTCTGCACTATCCGATCTGCCCAGACAGCGCGCACCATGGGACCGCCTCGGGGGTCCATGACCGGTGACCAGCAAGCGTGTAGGGGGATACCGTGGTGTTATGCCACACCCGTGTGTGGGGGGTCTCGCACGCTGTCCCGCATGCGGCCATCCGGACCCACCTGTCATTTACCTTGACCCGCACCAGATTGGTTTGATAGCGACAAGCAGATCTCGCATGTTGTCGCGCGCGTGACGACCATCCGGACTTGCCTGTCAGTGTCCTTCCCCCACGCTGGGCTAGATCGGTGGCAACAAGCGAGACTGGCATGGCACACGTCTACGCCAGCCCGCATGTGGGGGTGGGCGAGATGTGTGTCGCGCCATCCAGCCAATGGGGAAGTGGGGCTAGCCGGCCATGACTATTAGCCCTGCCCAGGTATGCACTAGTAGCATGTCGGGTGCGACGCCCTAGTGCATCGGCACTGCGTCCACCCGTCTGTCCCGAAGGGTTGTCCGGATGGTATGGCTATGTTGCCCAGGCCTATCTAATTCACGGCGGCCAGCCACATTGCATGTGTTCATGTGGGCTGACTACACTCGCTTGTCCGGGCAGGGGCGTGTTATGTCGGTATGTCGTGGGCCATGGGTTCGTAGGGTTGTGCTATATATGGGGCACCATTCTTATTCTCTCTCCCTTTTTTCGATAAAGTATTCTCTCTCCCTTGTCATGCTTTTTTTTCCTCCCTCTTGTAGGTAACGCAAGCTTCTTATTGGAAATATGCCCTAGATGAAATAATAAAATAGTTATCATCATATTTCCCGTTCATGATAAATGTTTATTAATCATGCTAGAATTGTATTGACCGAAAACTTAAATACATGTGTGAATACGTAAACTACACCGTGTCCCTAGTAAGCCTCTACTAGACTAGCTCGTTGATCAAAGATGGTTAAGGTTTCCTAACCATGGACATGAGTTGTCATTTGATAGGGAGATCACATCATTAGGATAATGATGTGATGGACACACCCAACCGTAAGCTTAGCATCAGATCGTTTAAGTTATTTGCTATACCTTTCTTCATGTCAAGTATATGTTCCTTCGACCAGGAGATCATGCCACTCCCGGATGCTTGAGGAATGCCTTGTGTGCTATCAAACATCACTTCGTAACTGGGTGATCATAAAGGTGCTCTACAGGTATCTCTGAAGGTGTCTGTTGCGGTGCATGGATCGAGACTGGGATTTGTCGCTCCATGTGACGGAGAGATATCTTTGGGCCCTCTCGGTAATACAACATCACAAAAAGCTTCATGTGACTACTGAGTTTAGTCACGAGATCTTGTATTACGGAACAAGTAAATAGACTTGTCAGTAACGAGATTGATCTAGGTACGGAGATACCGACGATCAAATCTTGGACAAGTAACATATCGCCTGACAAAGGGAATTGCATACGGGATTGATTGAATCCTTGACATTGTGGTTCAACCGATAAAGATATTCGTTGAATATGGCGGAATCAATATGTAGGGGAACGTAGTATTTCAAAAAAATTGCCTACGATCACGCAAGATCTATCTAGGATAAGCATAACAACGAGCGGGGAGAGTGTGCCCACATACCCTCGTAGACCGAAAGCGGAAGCGTTTAGTAACGCGGTTGATGTAGTCAAACGTCTTCGCGGTCCAAACGATCAAGTACTGAACGCACGGCACCTCCACGATCTGCACACATTCAGCTCGGTGACGTCCCTCGAACTCTAGATCCAGCTGAGGCCGAGGGAGAGTTCCGTCAGCACAACGGCGTGGTGACGGTTATGATGAAGTTACCGGCGCAGGGCTTCACCTAAGCACTCCAACGAGATGACCAAGGTGTGAATCTGTGGAGGGGGGCACCGCACACGGCTAAGAGATTGTCTGTTGTGCCTTTGGGTGCCCCCTGTCGGTGTCAAAACCGGCGGATCTCGGGTAGGGGGTCCCGAACTGTGCGTCTAAGGTCGATGGTAACAGCAGACGAGGGACACAATGTTTACCCAGGTTCGGGCCCTCTCTACGGAGGTAATACCCTACTTCCTGCTTGATTGATCTTGATGAATATGAGTATTACAAGAGTTGATCTACCACGAGATCGTAATGGCTAATACCCTAGAAGTCTAGCCTGTATGACTATGATGATGATGATTAATTTCTATGGACCTAGCCCTCCGGTTTATATAGACTCCGGAGGGATCTAGGGTGACATAAGGTCGGTTACAGAGAAAGGAATCTTCATATTTTGGACGCCAAGCTTGCCTTCCACGCCAAGGAGAGTCCCATCCGAACACGAGTAGAGTCTTTGGTATTCGTATCTTCATAGCCCATCAGTCCGGCCCATGGCTAACAGGTCGGACGCCCGAGGACGCCCTAGTCCAGGACTCCCTCAGTAGCCCCCGAACCAGACTTCAATGACAAGGTGTTCAGCATGCAGATTGACTTCGGCATTGCAAGGCGGGTTCCTCCTCCGATAACTTCAAAGTGATGTATTCGGCCTTCCATTTAATGTCGTACCCCTCGGCTTCTGTGTATCGACAACTTCAGCCTCCACGTGTCAAGCGAATGCGAGGGGTTAGGGTATTTTGCACATAACACCCCGGCCATGCGAGGAAGAGCGTCTATTTAAAGAGATTGGATCTCAGATCCATTCGGCAGACCGCGGAAAAATCCTCAGAGATTGCTAGGAAAGACCACTCCAACATGGCTAGCGCTCCCAGCTCCTCCTCCCGTCCCTGCGTCCTAGAAAAAGGCGAGTGGGAGAGGTTCTCTGTATCCCATGGTCAGCTGGAGAATCTACAAAAACAGGGATTTCTTCCCCCTGTGGATTTGGTCCCTGTTCGAGCAGGATTGACCTTCTTCAATGGCGGGGCTCAGGCTGAAATTTTCCCCAATCCATCCAAGGGGAACGAGTGTGCTTCGTCCCTTATCTGCTAAGAGGTGTCGGGTTTCCAATTCACCCGTTCCTTCGAGGGCTTCTGGAGTACTATGGCCTCCAACTACACAACTTTACCCCAGCCTCCATCCTGCATATCGCGGGTTACGTCGCCCTTTGCGAGTTATTCCTGGGTTGTGGGGCCCATTTTGAATTGTGGAGAAAGCTATTATGTCTCGTTCCGCGCAACCACGAGGGATCAATATTTGAAGTGGGCGGAGCCGAAATATGGTGCATCGCTGAGACCGGATACCTATCCGGCACACCAAAGAAGGCATTCAAAGAGTGGCCTTTCGAATGGTTCTATATTGAGGACGTCGCACTTCCAGACCTAGTTCGGAGGGGTCTTCCCGAGTTCACAAGTGTTCCTTTGAAGAAACGCCACAGCTGGCGCCCTCGGAGCCTCGAGGAGGAAGATAGTGCGGATGTTCGTCAACTCATGAGCAAGATAAGGACACTCGCTCAGTCCAGATTATCAATAGTCGAAGTAATGGCGACTTCCATAGTACGGGGTGTTCAGCCACTCCAATACAGAGGACTTCCCATGTGGCACTACAATGGGGAGGATGACGCCTCCCGCTGCGGCAGGAAGGGTCCGGACACCCCCGTCGCTTTGGCCAAAATATTGGCTGGGCTATTCAAAGGGGAAGAAGAGGAATTTCTTCGAATCAAGCGCAGAGATGGATTTTCCATGTACAGTCCTCCTAGCTGGGTAAGTCCCAACTCCTCTGCTCTACTTACTCCACTCCCTGAGCTATTTTCTATGGTTGGGTCTGTATGACCGATGTTTCTGTCGAGGCGGGGTTTGGAGTGGCGCTTACGCCGCCGCTTTGACTACTTTTCGAGGGAACGATCCTTCGCTGCGTCCTTCCGTTCCTCGTCGTCGTTTCCTTTGGGTGTGTCCACCATGTATACATCATGGGATGAGGTGGCTGTCCAGTGCCCTGTGGGCAGTGGTTCCTGTTCGTCTCCTGCATCGTCGTCCATACCGTCGATGTCTTCGGAGTCGAATTCGAGCATGTCGGTCAAATCATCAAAAGTGGCTACCAAGTGGGTGGTGGGTGGGTGACAAATTTCTTCGTCGTCCGCATCCCAATCCTGTCGGACGTAGTCCAGCAAGGGCTCTCCTGACAAGGAGAGAGACCTTAGTGAGTTTAATATATCGCCAAAGGGCGAGTGCTGAAAGATATCTGCGGAGGTGAACTCCATGATCGGCGCCCAATCGGATTCGATTGGCACGGGCGCAGGCAATTCGGAGTCCGTGGTCGGAGAAGAATCCGGCAGCTTGGATTCACAGTTCTCACGAAGGGTAAGGTCGGTATTCGGCTCAATCGCCGCTGAGACTGCGGCCTCCGGTGCGGGGTCTAGCCACCCGCCCAAGGTTGGTGCATTTGGTTCCGAATTGAAGGTCGGAGCGGTTGCCGGCGCGGTCTCCTGAACACTGTTCAGCGGCAGAGCTAAATCATGCCCATCGTGACAGTGCGACGCACTCGGCCGGGGCTCGAATCCGTCGAAGATCAAGTCTCCGCGGATGTCGGCCGTGTAGTTTAAGCTTCCAAACCTGACCTGATGGCCAGGGGCGTAACTTTCGATCTCCTCTAGATGGCCAAGCAAGTTGGCCCGCAGTACGAAGCCACCAAATACAAAGATCTGTCCGGGGAGAAAAGTCTCACCCTGGACTGCATCGCTATCAATGATCGAAGGAGCCATCAAGCCTAACGATGATGACACAGAGGAACTCTCAATGAAAGCACCAATGTCGGTGTCAAAACCGGCGGATCTCGGGTAGGGGGTCCCGAACTATGCGTCTAGGCGGATGGTAACAGGAGACAAGGGACATGATGTTTTTACCCAGGTTCGGGCCCTCTCGATGGAGGTAAAACCCTACTCCTGCTTGATTAATATTGATGATATGGGTAGTACAAGAGTTGATCTACCACGAGATCAGAGAGGCTAAACCCTAGAAGCTAGCCTATGGTATGATTGTTGTTTTGTCCTACGGACTAAACCCTCCGGTTTATATAGACACCGGAGGGGCTAGGGTTACACAGAGTCGGTTACAAGGAAGGAGATCTACATATCCGTATTGCCAAGCTTGCCTTCCACGCCAAGGAGAGTCCCATCCGGATAAAGGACGAAGTCTCACTAGTAGAAAAAGGGTCTTTTGTGAAGCACAATAGTGCCGGTTTGAATTTCAGCCGGCACTAATGTGTACACTAGTGCCGGTTCGTGGCGGCGATCAATAGCACCGGTTCGTAGAGAACCTTTAGTACCGGTTCGTGCCACGAACCGGCACTAAAGAGGCTGTGTCAGCCCGCGGTCAGGCTATGGCCCCACCATCACCATTTGGTGCCGGTTCGTACCACGAACCGGTACTAATGAGATTATGGCAGGCTGTTTTTAGTCCCACCTCGTTCCCCTAACAAGCCTTTTACCACCTTAAATATGTTATTTCTCAAACTATCATAAGCACTTGGTCTTCATTGAACTCTATGTGTAGAATTTGTGGCCTCAATATGAGTCTTCATCGGTTTAAAAATCATTGATGACTCATATTGACAATTCAGATTGTATACACAAAGATCATTGATGATCAAAGTATTTTTTTGATGTTATAAGATCATATTGACAATTTAGACTGTAGAGAAATATAAGATCATGATCTAAATGCTCTTATATTTTTTGCGTTTAGTATGCACCATTCAAAGCGACGCCATCAACTTTCAACCATTTATGCCTTCATTTGCTCTTTTTCATGCATTCAATTATTTGTTTTGAGAACTAAATGACCTGGAAATTGAAAAGCACTACAAATGAACTCTGAAAAAGTTGAAACTTGGCATGGTATCATCATTTCACCCACATAGATTGTTCAAAAAAGTAGAGAGGGTTACGGCAAAAACTGGATGCACTTCGTTCACAAACTGGACAATCTCTTTCGAAGTATTCAGGTTTCTGACGAAATTAAACTCATCTGTTACAAAAGCATTTCATTTTTTTCAACTTATTACAACTCCAGACTTTTTGTGCATCTAGTATGCACCATTCAAAGCGACGCCATCAACTTTCAACCATTTCTGCCTTCATTTGCCATAACTGTTTAAAGCGCACCACCTTTAGTACCGGTTGGTGGCTTCAACCGGTACTAAAGGGTGACCAGTACTACAATTGCTTAGGAAGCTGTTTTTTTAGTCCCACCTCGCCAAGAGAGAGGGACTAGGAGCGGTTTATAAGCCCTGAGTGCAGAGACAATGAAGAAGAGGCTCAATGCTCACGTTGCTTAGCTTCAAGCCTTCAGGAATATGGTAGATTGCACAGAGCTATGCGCAGTGCAGTTTACACTATTCCGAAAGGCTTGAAGCAAATTAACGAGCATTGCACCTCTTTTTTATTTTTAATAACTTATTACAACTCCGGACTTCTTCTGTTATGGCAAAAACTAATTGCACGTCGGCATTTCTTTTTTTTTAAACTTTGGTTATGACTCCAGACTTTGACCATCAAGTTTTGCAGAAAAGAAAAAATAGCAGAAAAGAAAAAAACTATAGCTGAAAAGAAAAAAAACTATATAAAAAAACTACTCAGAAATAAATAGAACAAAATAAATATAGCAGAAAAGAAAAAACTGCTCAGAAATAAATAGAAGAAAAAATAAAGCAGAAAAGAAAAAAATTATATTTGCTATTTTTCAATCGTTTACAAAATGACCGTGAAATTGAAAATCACTACAAAATGAACTCTGAAAATGTTGAATTTTGGCAAACTAGATGAAAAACTACTCATAAATAAATAGAAGAAAATAAATATAACAGAAAAGAAAAAACTATATAAAAAACTACGCAGAAAGAAATAGAAGAAAAAATAGCAGAAAAGAAAAAAACTACGAAAAAAAATTGGGGCCCTGCCCTATGGGCCTGCTAGGCCACGGGCGTGCAATAACAGGCCTTAAAGGCCCAGCAGACTCACAGGGCAGCGCGCAGAATTTAGGCCCACAAGCCTACTATATAGAAGAGTTCGAAGAGGTAGCCGCCGCTGGGTTTATAAACCAGTGCGACTGCCCTTCACCCGGGAGGTGGGACTAAACTTTGGGGTGGCAGCGCGAGGCCTTTAGTACCGGTTGGTGGCTCCAACCGGTACTAAAGACTACCCTTTAGTACCGGTTGGAGCCACCAACCGGTACTAAAGGCCAACTTCTTTAGTACCGGTTGGTGGCTCCAACCGGTACTAAAGGCATCTCCTATATATACAACACTTGCGAAAATTCAGTTAGATCTCCACTTCTTTCGTCTCAACCTCTCGCGCGCGCCCGTCGCCCGTCGTCGTCGCCGCTGCCCGTCGTCCGTCGTCGTCGTCGTCGTCCCCGCCGCCGCCCGTCATCGTCGCCGTCTCGCGCCGCCACCCTGAACGCCGCGCGCCGCCGTCCGTCGTCGTTGGCGGTACGTCTCTCACGCTCTCCCCGCCGCCGTCGACCGTCGTCGTCGTAGCACACGTATGCCGCCGCCCCGTACGCCCCCGCCCGTACGTACGCCGCCCCCGGCCCGTAGACCGGCGCCCCCGCTCGTACGTACGGTGCGGCGGCGTACAGGGGCACACACACATATACACACACATATATACGTACACGTACATGCATACATACACACACACACATTTTTTTTACTTATTTTCTGTTTTTTAGAAAAGTTAATTAGATGATCGAATGTTAGATGAATTAGCTATAGATAGAAAATTGTCGAACTAGAGATTTGAACTAGTTGAATAATTAATATAACTAGTTTATTTTTAGTAAGAAAATTGTCGAACTAGTTTATTTAGGTATATGAGATTTGAACTAGTTCAATAATTAATATAACTAGTTTATTTTTAGTAAGAAAATTTAGGTATCTGAGATTTGATTATCTAAGTAAAATATTATTTGTTAATGCGTTTTTGTGTTTATTTAATTTTTTATATATAATTTGAGTTTATATAAATGTTAGATTAATGTCGAATGTTAGATGAATTAGATAGAAAAGGAATGTCAATTATTAGAGATGAATATAGTTAGATATATTAATGTCAAATGTTAGATGAATATATATTTGGCTAGATATATATAGGTGTTTAATGTTTCACCTATATGAAAATAGGAAATGTCATCTGACGACGAAAAAGATTTCATTACGTGCGAACACTGTGAAGACCAGCGCGGCCTGTGCGACAAAAATTTCCTTGTTGATGGTAGGCGCTTCAGCATCAAGCTGGATGAGACATTCGAAGTTGATACAGTAAGTCACTTTGTCAATTATTATTTGAAAGCAAAACTTATGCTTCATTTGCTTCAACTTATAATTTTAAATTTTCACTATTCTACTAGCGCATCCCCTGCCATGCAAGAATTTTTGTCTTGGATAAAATAGGTTTTAGTGCTATAGATGATATGGACGTCAAGAGAGTTTACTTGAAGACGGAGCATGGGTATACTTTCAACGTCAAATTATATAATGGAGACACATACACCCATTTTGAATGCAAAACTTGGCAAGCATTATGCAAGGCTTATGCATTTGAGCCTGATATGGTTATCACCTTTGATATTCGTCCGGAAGATGATATTGAAGGTAATATAGACATCTGGGTCGATGTGCAAACGCCTCCAGTTCTACCATTATGTGAGTTTTTCTCAACCATGCATGCATATGTTTATGTCTTTGATACAGTTTTTTCAAAAATAGTTGACAACTAATTTGTATTGTCAGCTTATTTCGGTTCAAGCAAACATGTCCGACGCTTGGTAGACAGGACCTACTACTGCCCCAGGGCTCAACTAAACTGCGAGGAGGTAAGTCATTATGTTTCATGGCTTGAGGATCTTAATACTGTCAAGACAAAAAAAATTCTGAACTTAGAAATGTTAGTACTCAAAACGTGCAACCAATGGTGATCGTATTGAACTACGGTCACATCTATAATCGAAAGATGGTAAGATTTTAAACATTTGTCCTTAATTAGTGCATCTTTTGCATACATTATTTTTGAAGCTAAACTTTCATTGCTTAGTATATTAATTATGATACGATGTTCTTCAACAGGGACTTCCGATGACAGTTGTGCCTCAGTGGATCGAGACAAAAGGTCGCATGTCATTGGTTAGCTTACGACCAAGATTTCCTACATTGCACATGAGTGCATTCAGGATTTCTGAAAGCGAAGAATGCTTAATAGTGAAAGATTGGAGCAAAATTGTTAACGATCGCAGAGAAGTACTAGGGGGCAGCAAGGAGAAACGCAACCCAAGATTAGGAGACAGATTCATCTGCATGCTCCAGTATGATGAATCGGGAGAGCTATACATGTTCTATGCTATTCTACCTGAGAGGGAGCAGCAGGAGTAGCTACTAGTTCATGCTCTTAATTAGTACTTGTCTCATGTCCGTGTCCTGAACTTCGATGCTGGTGATGATTATGTTGAACTTGATGATATCTTTGCTTCTGTTACAAAGTGAATGTTTCCTCTTTAAGCTAGCCAGCGTTGGTGATGATTAGATAGCTAGCGGTAATGACTATGATGATTAAATAGTGGTAATTAGACGACTACGATGATTTTTAGCTAGCTAGATTTTATTTATTTATTAATATGCGATGATGATGATGATGACGACTACAACTCATTATAACGTAAAACAATCCTAAATTAAATTGATAACACAAATTTAATTGAAAAATACAAAATAAAACAAAAACCCACAAACATTTAGTACCGGTTGGTGTTACCAACCGGTACTAAAGGGCTCCCGGCCCCCGGAGTTGGCTCGTGCCACGTGGTTTCCCTTTAGCACCGGTTCGTGCTGAACCGGTACTAAAGGGGGGGGCCTTTAGTGCCCACACTTTAGTGCTGGTTCCTAAACCGGCACTAAAGGGCCTTACGAACCGGTGCTATTGCCCGGCTCTGCACTAGTGTCTTCAATCTTGTATCTTCATAGTCCAACAGTCCGGCCAAAGGTTATAGTCCGGCTATCCGAATACCCTCTAATCCAGGACTTCCTCAGGGCCGTAAAAAGGTACTCGGCTTACATCCAAACATCGGCAAAATCTGCCACCATGTGTGCGCCGTGGGCGCATTTAACGGCTAGCTTGACAGTCGTTGGTGTAAGCCGGGTACACTCCGCTGGGTACTCAGCTTATATTTCCTATTTCCATTTTAAAAGTCGGATACCCTTGGCCTCCCATGTAAGCCAGTAGCCGTGAACAGACACACAACTTATTGAGGTTTATGTAGCGCGGCCGGACAGCCCTCTGATCTTCAAATCATGTTGCCGCCGTGCGCATTTCATCTGTCCTCCGGTGTCGCCCTCCCATCTGCCACTTCGTCGGCCACATCCGCAGCCACCGCCGCTGGTCTTCTCCATCCCGACAAAAAGCACTTCATATATCCATATCAGAACAACATACCGAGATGAGCACATCAATCTCGATCTAAATCTTACATATGTATACTTCGATCTCTTTGTGTTCATTAATTAGATCTCTTCTTGTTTGACCGATTCATATGAATGGAGTCAATGATGTTTGGTTTATGGGGGTAGTGAATATGAACACGAAGGAGTGAATATACATGGTGTGTTCAAATTCATATTTGTGATGGACAAAATATGAACACAAAAGAAGCTTGGTGAATGAACATGTTCATATTCATGTCAATAGAACGATGATATTTTGTTTTATATATTATAATAGATACATCATATCTTGATTTTATAACGATTAATTATATGTCATGCCTTTCCTAGCAATAGTAGCTAGATAGAATCGATCGGTAATATTTTCGATCGATGATCGATAGCTAGCTAGTAGTATAATTCTTTGTTATGCTAATAAAAATGTAAATGTGCATGCATAAATAACATTGTTCAAATATTTGTATACGTATATAACTTTCCATTTGTAGTGTCAATTACATGAACTTTATGTGTTTTTTATGTATATAATTAATAATGATATCTTATTAATTCATTTGTATATTTTCTTAACAGATGGACCGCAGTAGGGGATGGAAGGGGCTCATTGAGGCACTAGTGTTTGGCGATGCTGATCTGTGGGTCAAGATGAAGGAGACCACTTCCTGGTATGACAGCTACAAGACCATGATTTTCAGTCGAAGGACGAGCTTGTGTATCACGCAGTAACAGCAAGACCGGATCAGGGCCGCGTATGGTGCTGATACTCAGGTCAGTGCGATGGAGATCCTCTTGTGATGTATGAGTGAGGCGCATGGACGGGATTTCAATCTGTCACACAAGTATGATGACTACCGCTCTGTTATACCTGCCAATGAGGTCCCGGATGTGAAGTACACTAAAGCGAGTGTAATACTCGGCTTACTCTTCGCCATGGTCAAAATGCTCTTTGCCTAGTATGTTTCATACTCAGGTTCATTTATTTTTCCTGTAGTGTTGGCTCTGTCCATGTCCTCGGCAAATCTTTGCTTGCGATTATGTTTTATGAGATACATATGAAGCCAGGCTGGCTAAGGAAATTACCGATTCATACGGAACCTTGTATCCGTGTCCTTTTGTAGTACAACTACAACTGACGCACACAAAGGTTAGCCAATCTGCGCAAATGATTTCATGGGGCCGATCCATTTATAGAGGATTTAATGGACGATGGAGAAAATTATGATTGACAAAAAAACTTTTTTTCTCACTTATAAGTGGCATTGGCGGTGATTTTTATCAACTCAAAGAAATGCACTACATACATTAAATCTCAACCATCAATTCATATGATTAATATTAAATTAACATATATGAAAGGGTGACAGATGGAGAACTAAGAAACTTCCTCCTTTTAATATTAGGTATAGATGTAGATATAGATACAGATAGATAGACATAGATATAGATATAGATAGATATAGATATAGATATAGATTAAATAGTGAAGTCATGTCTGTTGAGCTATGAGTGTTCAACCTATTGAACTTTTTGTGTTGAACTGTTATGTCATGTGTACCGATGATGGATTGATGAACGAACTAATTGATGATGATTTAGACTGTTGATGAATGATGCATTTGTCATGATTGATGACTGGTGCATCTGGCATGATGATCTTGCGTGTTGATGAATGATGCATTTGGCATGATGATCTTGCTTCTTGATGAATGCTGAATGATTAATTATGTATTTGGTATATGGTTAGGGTAAATCCAAAACCCTTTGTCATTTTTTGGCATCAATGATGACAAATATTGTTAGGGTAAAGCCTAAAACTTTTGGCACTGGTCATCGTCCATGATGACAAATATGGTTAGGGTAAATCCAAAACCCTTTACCATTTGTCGACATCGACGAAGACAAGTATGGTTTGGGTAAAGCCTAAACCCTTTGGCATTTGTCGTCTTCGAGAACGACAAATATGGTTAGGATAAATCCTAAACCCTTTGGCAATAAATTGAAGTAGTATGGACTAAAGTAAATAGTGCCAAAAGTTTTAGGGTGTTTTCACGGACTAAATTACAAATTGCCTTATCAAAAATTAAGTGTTGCATGTACATGGATTTACAACTAGATGTTCTAGCAATGCAATCACTGGTGAGAAAATGTGGATTTTCGACAAAAAAAGGTGTGTGTAACTAATCCAAAGCAAGTGGTACTAATCGAACAGGATCTTGCATAGAGAATAAAAGAGAGAGGCCAATCACACGAGGGATGGGTGTGCTAATCAGTAAGGTTGCCGGATGGCCATCTACCACCACCTAGCCTTGCGGGTGGCGTGCTCTGGGCCATTCGACGGGGATGACAATGTGTTTGCGGGGGGGGGGGGGGGGGTGGATCAGGCCGCCTCCATGCCAAGCCCTGGATTCAGTTCTCCCTCCTAGATGATATAGTACTTCCGCCAACTCTTATGGTGGAAAGAGGCATCTACTCGCGCGCTCCGACCCGGCGCCGCTTGTTGCCCATGGCCTGCCGCATTCAATCCCGATCTACGGAGGGAAGTGGCTTCCTACAAAGGGAGGAGATACATGTCGCCTGGTTACACTTCTGTCATGCCATTTTTGCCAATTACATGAAGTGGAGGTAGTTTTGTCAATTTCATGGGCGGAGGGGGTACAAATTAAGAAAAGGAAATCCGGTATGGCTCTCCCAGGTTTCCACAAAAAGCGAAGATATTTGGTTGGTTGCTCTGGAACATTTGCGCCAATGCGCGAACGTTTGTGCCAATGCGCGAAAGTTTGCGCGGGAATCAAGTCGTTTCTCTGTTGGTTTGAAAGAAGAAGGTTAGCCTTTATTTATTATCTAAAGCCTTCGATGAGAATGTTTTGCACCTGAAAATGTTGTATTTTAATTCGATATTATTTTGGAAATGCTGTGCTGAAAAGAGAAAAAGTGTATATAATAAAGACAGGCTGAAAAGCTGGGTGGGGACCCAAACACACCAGGGTATCAGTTCCAAAAGGGGGGAAATGGTGGGCTTTGGTTTTGCTTGGCGAAGCTACCTTCCTTCCATGGAGTCAAGAGTCGGGCGTCGTCGACTCCATTCGTCCCTGCAGATTGCTGGTGCTCCGATGGAGGTGAGGCTGGGGCGTCGCCTGCGTTTCGCGCAGCCGCAGCTGTGTAGCCCAAGCGGCGGCGCAGTGAACCGGATTGCATCAGCTCCCTTCCGCATGAGCTCCTCCTCCTCATCCTCACCCTCATGGGATGCGCTTCCACCACCGCATTCAACCCCGATCTACGGAAGGAAGTGGCTTCCTACACAGGGAGGAGATACATGTCGCCTGGTCACACTTCTGTCGGGGCATTTTTGCCAATTACACGAGTTTTGACAATTTCATTGAGGGATGGGGTACAAATTAAGAAAAAAACGGTACGCCTCTCCCAGGTTTCCACCAAAAGCGTAGATATTTGGTGGGTTGCTCGGGAACGTTCGCGCCAATGCGAGATCTCCACTCAAACGCGCGAACGTTTGCGCGGGAGTCGAGTCACAGAGTTTGAATGAAGATGGTTAGCCTTCATTTATTATCTAAAGCCTTCGATGAGAATGTTTTGCACCTGAAAATGTTATATTTTTCCCGCAAAGAAAATGTTATATTTTAATTCAATATTATTTTGGAAATGCTGTGCTGAAAAGAGAAAAAGTGTAGTATATAATAAAGACAGGCTGAAAAGCTGGGTGGGGACCCAAACACACCGGGGTTTCAGTTCCAAAAGGGGGAAAACCGTGGGCTTTGGTTTTGCTTGGCGACGCTGCCTTCCCTTCCATGGAGTCAAGATCCGGGCGTCGTCGACTCCGTTCGTCCCCGCAGATTGCTGGTGCTCCGATGGAGGTGAGGCCGGGACGTCGCCTGCGTTTTGTGCAGCCGCAGCTGTGTTGCCCAAGCGGCGGCGGCGGCGAGCCGGATCGCATCAGCTACCTCCCGCAGGAGCTCCTCCTCCTCATCCTCACCCTCATGGGATGCGCTGCCACCGCCGCGCGCACCAGCGTCCTCTCCCGCCAGTGGCGCGATGTCTGGAAGGATCTCCGCCAAATCGTCTTCCACAACCTCGCGCGGTCGATTGTACCGGCGCTCGGCCGTGTCCGTGCCCCCCCGGCCGCGGCCGCGGTCTCCCTCCTGGAAGTCCGCATCCCCAGCAGCAGCAGGCATCCAGGGCCCTTCGGCGCCACGGCCACCAGGCTGCTCCGCACCGCTGTGCGGCTGGAGCCGGAGGAGATCGTCCTCAGCTTCCCGTGGGGCGTAGAATTCGATGACCGGCGGAACCTCGTCCGGCTGCCGTGCTTCCAGCGGACCAAATCTCTGATGATGGAAAGGCTTCTCTTCTACTGCCCTGACGGCGAGTTCACCGCGCTCCGGACGCTGTCCATCTCCTACGGCCTCGGCGGCCTCCACAGCTTGCTCCCCCGATGCCCGCACCTCCTCGTGCTCAGCCTCAAGTTTGTCAACGATGGCTTCGGACTTGTCCGGAATGGCTTCATCTCACTCCACTTGCCATCGCTGCAGGAACTTTTCCTTGAGAGCAACATAATGTACGCAGCTGCAGTCGATATCGTCGCCCCTCTGCTGAAGCGACTCACGGTGTCCTTCGGCACTTACAAGCTGCTCAGCAGCGTCTCCATCTCGGCGCCAATCTTGGAGAAGGTTTCTTGGCAGTGCTGGTATTTGGGGGACGGGAGCATCGTCCGCTTTGGTCGTTGGAGCCTCCAGAGGTTGTGGCTACACACGGGAGAGACACAGGGACAGCTTCCTTCTTCGCTCCACATTAGTGCCTCTACCTCCAATGTATGTAATGTATCATCCACTCATCTCCATTTACTCAATTTACTGGAGCTAGCAAAGTGGCAATTTTTTTTTTGTTCAATCCACATTAGTGCCTCTGCCTCCCATGTACTATGTATCATCCACTCATCTCAATTTACTCACTTTACCGGAACTAGCAAAGTGGCAATGCGGGGGCAACATCCTATATATTCTCAATATTTTGTCTCCTTTTATATCAACAAGACAGAATTGTACAAATGATTTATAATCGTGTGAATGTTTTTTCAGAGCTCCTGGTTTATGTCCAATGAAGACAACTTTGCCCAGGAAATAGAGAAGCACCTGGTTGCTGATTTCTCTCTTTTGGAGCTACGTCTCCTAAAAGCCGGACATGTTTTTGGAGCACTGGTGTTTCATCTCCTCGGGATTACTCGTATTTCTAGAGGTATACAGAGGCTTAAGATCGTCCTAGAGAGATCACGGGTACGTAACTAGTTCTCCCATTTCATATGAGATCTCAATTATACACCGTGTAGTAGTAAATTACATTTAATTTTTGGTTTTAGCTGAAAGGAAAATGCTCGCCAAACTGTTCATGTCAACCCACAAACTGGAGATCTCAAACAATCTCCTTGACTGCTCTTGAAGAAGTGGAAATCAATGGCTTTGAAGGACAAGAACATGAGCTTGATTTATTGAAATTAATACTCAAATGCGCACCAGCGCTTAAAAAGATGATACTGCAACTGTCACAGGAGGCCTCATCTAATAATAGTGGAAGCGCTAAAATATATGACATCTGCAGCACCAATTCTTCAGTGGAATGCTATGTTTATCAGAGCTCTAGTAAGTATTTATTCGGCATCCATGATCAGCATGCTCCTGTATATATGAAATAGAAAAATAAATGTTAATACTTGTATGTTTTCTCGAAACTTAATCTTTCATTCCTTTTCATGTTTCGGGTGGTTGAAATGTGGTATTGACATCCCAATTACAGTTTAGTTGTGCATGTATCCCAGTTATTTGATGATTTAACATGCTATATTTATCCGATTTTGTGTGCCCACACCTTCATTTTTATAGAAATATAAGCTGGATATATACTAGAGTTGGTGATAAGAAAACATAAATATGTTTGTGTGGGCTTGCTTACCTTATTTTCCCTTTTGCATTCTTCTGTTTACCGTGCCCTTCTATTTTGGGTCTGTATTCAAAATTATAGGCTATAGCTGAAGTGGTATCATCTGATTTTATTGACCATCCAATTTTGCACATGTTATTTAGTTCCAGTGAGATTCTGTTTAGCATGTACTGTGGTATTTGTTCCTGCTATCAACATGTATTGTGTTTTTTCTGCAAGTGACAACAATCATTACACATATAACAACTCTACAATTGCGTGGGACGATACTTACTGGAGCTAGGTTTCAATATTTCTCCTTTGCAGGGCTAATGCATGGCGGCCAAATTTATCCGTTGACATGATTCCCGTCCTTAAATTTGCGGATTCAAGTGCTCATCGACAAACATCATCATTTTCCCATTCTAAACAGTTAATTACCTAGTATCAAGACTTTGTTCGGTTGCTTGGACAGTACTTATCATGTGCATGTTGTATTACCAGTGTATTCCAGCTCTTTATAGGGAGCTCAGTTGAATCTTTGTTGGTTTCAATGCACTCAACCTGTCATTATTATGTTAAACCTTCTGTTTCGATTGCCCTATGTTCTATTACATTTTACCAAAATACCAGCAGCGTCCCGTTGGGGGCCGGCGCCACTAATTATCTACACCTATATGGGTTTTCCCACTAGTGTAACCTCTGGTATTTTCATATCAGCCACCATCCACAGATCTATCTACCGCCATGTGTGATCTCATCGCCGCCACTTGTCGCTTATTAACCATCTACCGCCATGTGTGATCTCATTGCCACCTCTTGTTGCTATGGTCGACCTTGCCCTTGGCGCGACCTCTATTACCCCCTTCTGTCGATGCCTCTCTATGACACACCGGACAGCGGGCACTAAGCTGAGACAATGGGCACAAACTTCCTAGGTTCTTCCCATTGAAAAAACCAGGCAACTTGTGTGTAGACAACCCATGTCATGCTAAACCTCGCACATGTGTGTAGACAAAAGGAATGAAAGGGGATTGTTGGTGGAACCTCGCACTTGATAAAGAGCAGTGTTGCTCCACTAGTCTAGTGCATCAGTATTGCATTGCACCTGGTACTGGAAGCATAGCTAGAACCCGAGTCCAAAGTTCTAGGGCTTTGTCACTCCATCAGAGTTGAGATCCGGTCTTCAACGGAGGTTAGATTAGGGCCCCGGAGTTCCACCCAAGAGCCTGATAGTGCAAGCCATGAAGCGGACCGCCTCAGCACCCTCCTTGAAGACCTACTCCTCCTTGCTTTCTTTCATCGGATGCGCTACCACCACCGTGCGCATCAGCGTCCTATCCCGCTAGTCGCATGACGGTCTCTGGGTCAGCCTTCGCCAGGTCATCTTTCGCAGCGGCGTCTTCTACTCCCTCAAATTGGGGCTTGGCCATGTCTCTCCTGTGGTTCCCTCCTCAAGATATGTGCCCCCACATAGTTGGTTCAATTCTGAGGTCTAGCCAAATCCAAGAAGTGTTCATACATTGCGGTAGCTTTGGAGCTACATGCATCTTCCATTTTATTGTTGGAGTTGTATCTTGGTAAATCTAATGGTTAGAACTCTTTTGTTGAGAAGGAAAGTCGAACCTTTCAGCCTCCCCAAATAAGCATAATTTTACAAGGAAAAATGAGTCAAGTGTCTAGACCACAAAAATGAGGAGGCGTCAGTTTTGGGATCAAATAAAGAATGACAACTATAAGCTCCCCCATCAATTACCACGGTCCTATGAAAATTTGATCTATACATGCCTGCCGCCAAAGAAGTGCCTCTTGTCAATGGCTAAAGCCACGGTTGCGCCGCTTGCAAACCCACAAGCCACCAATAGAAAGGCTTCCTAGTGTAAGATCATCGTTTGCATGATAGTCGTCAACGCCGATTAAGGAGGGCCATGGAGGTGGACTTAAGGTCGAGCCTCCAACGTTTAGGAAGCCACTCAGGTCGCCTAGAGGAAACTAGGTTTGTTGCGGCAGCGGCGAGTTGTGGTGGAGGAGAACATGAACTCTAGGGCATTGTAAGGCACTCAAGGCCGCCGACAAGAAAGTGGATTCTGTATGGAAACTCGTATAATAATGCCCCTCTACCCAATGGAGTTTACAAAACAACACCTCTATCGACGAGATTGGCAAAAATGCCACTAACAGAAGCGCAACCAAGTGACACATGTCCCCTCCCGCCATAGCCAATGGCGGATAGTACTTCTCATCATATCCTTTGGCAGAAGCAACCTGCTTTCCTGGCTTGTTGCAAAAGCGGGTGCTCCAGGGGACACGCACGCTCAAAACTCTTTTTGTCTTTCTGTCATAGGGGGTGGCGGAAGGCCACAAAATCTAGATTCCCTATGACGTGTTTATTCTCGGATATGTGATGTCATCTGCAGATTTGTGGCGGTCTTAGACACAACCACTATTTGTTTTCCATAATTATGATCACATTTATTTTGAGTACTGGAAAATAAGATACATTATGAGATACCATAACTCAAATTAAGATACATACGAATGTTGAAATTAAAACATATACCTAAAATTAAGATTGAACAAAATGCTCAAAACTACAACTGAATTCTACTGAGTTAAAAAGGACAACTTCCGTTTACCATTGTCACCTTCTTCTGTTGCATTTGCATAGTGTGGCCCCTATCCCCTCCTTCCGATGCATGTCTGCCTCACGAGCCTCCTTCTTGTGACGTTCCACCTCCTTCATGCAACATGGCCTCATTTTTCTTGATTAGCTTATGCATGAAACTCAGTTGCTCTAGACTACATCTTGCAACTACCTCTCTTGCTCCGCTTGCCAGCACCGCCACCTTTTACCAGCGCTCGCCCTTATACAAGATTTTCCAACACAGGATCACCCCTATCATGATTCTCGCAAAAAAATAACACAAAATTGGTATGGTTACTACAAAAATTAACAGAAACAAAAACTTGTCTTGCCATTGTCATTGTCGCTAAAACTTAGTGGTGGATTTTTGTACTTGGAAGTTGGTCGGGAGGGGGGGAGGTCATTCATATAATTGGTACACATGAAAAACGTCATACCCCGCCAAATCTAATATTCTATGGAACATAACCCACATATATAGAGGATCAATTCTAGATCCTTTCGATAAGTAGGGTGTCAAACCCAATGAGGAGTAGAAGAAATTGGTTGATAGGAAGAAATCACTGCAAAAGTTGCAAGACTATTTGTATGTTTGTTTGATCAAAAGAATAAATGAGAGAAGCTAGATTGCAATAAAAGTGTAAATGTGCAGCATGTGGCCCAATTCTTAATTGTGCTAAGGACAAGCTGGTGATATTACTTATATGGATCAAATCATTCTCGAGGATGACATGATGTTTTCACCTAGTTCCAGTAATACTAACTTCCATTGCTTTGATAAGTGTTGTGTGGTGAAGCCGAACTTATATATTGTTCTTACTTACACAAAATACATACTTCTGATTATACCATCCATGCAAGTATCCACAAATACAGGAGAATAACTAACATAACATCTAACCATCATTAAAATATTGGATCCCCGATTACTCCTTATGAAATACTCTCTGCATCCCATAATATACGATGTTTTTGCAAACTAACATAGCTTGCAAAAACGTCTTACATAGTACCATAGAGGGAGTAATTCACAAACTTAGGACACACTAATATTTATCACTCCAGCCATCTGTCCTAAGAAAATTTATCACATAATGCTCTCTTCTAGGACGATAAAGGTGAAGTGATACGCAATAGAGGTTTGCACATCACCAGTAGAGAATTACAACACAACATAATATCAACACACTGACCTTTACTCAATTTCTCATGGTTACTAGCAATAAGGTTTCTCCAAAGTCCTCAAGAATGTAATAGACTACTCATAAGGCATCATATGAATCACGATTAGTGGGTTAATGATATTAATACCGATCTTACAATGCTTTACCAGCAAATCACTAAGCACCATCTACTCAACAACAATTAACACCGGGAAGTTATCGCAACAACTGATCTAGGGTAATAGTTCATAGATTGAAAGCCGGGGTTGGAGATGGGTGATGTGACGCCCCCGGTTCAATCGTACACTAATCATGCACGCAAATGTGTACGATCAAGATCAGGGACTCACGGGAAGATATCACAACACAACTCTACAAATAAAATAAGTCATACAAGCATCATAATACAAGCCAGGGGCCTCGAGGGCTCGAATACAAGTGCTCGATCATAGACGAGTCAGCGGAAGCAACAATATCTGAGAACAGACATAAGTTAAACAAGTTTGCCTTAAGAAGGCTAGCACAAACTGGGATACAGATCGAAAGAGGCATAGGCCTCCTGCCTGGGATCCTCCTAAACTACTCCTGGTCGTCGTCAGCGGGCTGCACGTAGTAGTAGGCACCTCCAGTGTAGTAGGAGTCGTCGTCGACGGTGGCGTCTGGATCCTGGGCTCCAACATCTGGTTGCGACAACCAGGTAGAAGGGATAGGGGGAAAAGAAGGAGAAAGCAACCGTGAGTACTCATCCAAAGTACTCGCAAGCAAGGAGCTACACTACATATGCATGGATATATGTGTAAAGGGCCATATCAGTGGACTGAACTGCAGAATGCCAGAATAAGAGGGGGATAGCTAGTCTTATCGAAGACTACGCTTCTGGTCGCCTCCGTCTTGCAGCATATAGAAGAGAGTAGACTGAAGTCCTCCAAGTAGCATCGTATAGCATAATCCTACCCGGCGATCCCCTCCTCGATGCCCTGTTGGAGAGCAATCACCGGGTTGTATCTGGCACTTGGAAGGGTGTGTTTTATTAAGTATCCAGTTCTAGTTATCATAAGGTCAAGGTACAACTCCGGGTCGTCCTTTTACCGAGGGACACGGCTATTCGAATAGATAAACTTCCCTGCAGGGGTGCACCACATAGCCCAACACACTTGATCCCATTTGGCCGGACACACTTTCCTGGGTCATGCCCGGCCTCGGAAGATCAACACGTCGCAGCCCCACCTAGGCACAACAGAGCGGTCAGCACGCCGGTCTAAACCTAAGCGCGCAGGGGTCTGGGCCCATCGCCCTGAGCACACCTGCACGTTGCGTACGCGGCCGGAGAGCAGACCTAGCAACCTCCATTTCAAAGGAAGTCACATTACGCGGTCCAACCCGGCGCGCGCCGCTCAGTCGCTGACGTCACGAAGTGCTTCGGCTGATACCACGACGTCGGGATACCCATAACTACTCCCGCGTAGGTGGTTAGTGCGTATAGACCAAATGGCCAGACTCAGATCAAATACCCAGATCTCGTTAAGCGTGTTAAGTATCGCGAACGTCGACTAGGGCCAGGCCCACCTCTCTCCTAGGTGGTCCGAACCTGCCCTGTCGCTCCGCCTCAAAGTAACAGTCGGGGGCCGTCGGGAACCCAGGCCCACCTCTACCGGGATGGAGCCACCTGCCCCTTCAGCCCCCATCTCCGAACAGTATCACATGTAATGTAACAGTGTAAAGTATATAGTATATGTCCACGATCACTTCCCGAAGTGATCACGGCCCAGTAGTATAGCATGGCAGACGGACAAGAGTGTAGGGCCACTGATGGAACACTAGCATCCTATACTAAGCAGTAGGATTGCAGGTAAAGGTATCAACAGCAGTATCAAAAACAGGTTATGCATCAGGCTAGGAATAACGAAAGCAGTAACATGCTACACTACTCTAATGCAAGCAGTATAGAGAAGAGTAGGCGATATCTGGTGATCAAGGGGGGGGCTTGCCTAGTTGCTCAGACAAGAAGGGGGGGTCGTCAACACCGTAGTCGATCACAGGGGTACCGGCAGCGGTCTCGGGGTCTACCGGAAAAAGTAACGGAGGGGGAACACAATAAATAACATAGCAATCAAAGCATAACATGACAAACGCGGTGCTAGAGGTGATCTAACGCAGGGATAGGTGATACCGGCGAAGGGGGGAAACATCCGGGAAAGGATCCCCGGTGTTCCGTGTTTTCGGGCAGAGGAGCCGGAGGGAGAAAAGTTGCGAGTTTGATATGTTAGGAATGTGTGGCGGACGAACGGGCTGCGTATCCGGGTTCGTCTCATCGTTCTGAGCAACTTTCATGTTGAAAATATTTTAATCCGAGTTACGGATTAAAAGATATGATTTTCTAAAGATTTTATTAATTTCTGGAATTTAATTAATTATTTAAATATAACATTATCCAAAACAGTGGTTGCTGACGTCAGCATGACGTCAGCAGTCAACAGAGGTGTTGACTAGTCAAACTGACGTGTGGGTCCAGTGGGACCCACCTGTCATCCACTAATTAGGCTAATCAGGGTTAATTAAGTTAACTAGTAATTAGGTTAGTCTAATCAAAATTAATTAAGTTAATTAATTCTTCAATTAATTAATTAATATTTTAATTCTTTCAATTATTATTTATTTATTTATTTATTTTTAATTCTTTTTTTTAATAAAACGTTCTGTGGGCGGGGCCCACTAGTCAGTGACCCGGGGGGCCCTAACGGGCGTCGGGTTAGCGCTAACGGGCGCAGGCGTGCGGGCGGTTGGGTGCGGGCGCACCCGAGCGGGCGCTCGCCCGCAGGGCGGGGCGAGGACGCCGCGGCACCGATGGCGGGGCACGCCGGCGCGGCCAGTGGCGCGGTAGAGACGAAGGGCGCCGGCGGGGATGCGGGTCGCGGTGAGTGAGGGAGCTCTAGGTGGAGGCATGGACCGCGGACGCGGGGCGGGGTGGCCGGACCGGAGCGGACCGAAGGGGAGAGAACGGCGGGCGCGAGCGCGCGGTGACCGTGAGAGGAGAAGGGGGTGCTCACGTGGTAGCCGTAGGGATTCGGGCAGCGGGGGGTCGAGGAGGTGGACGGGGACGACCGGGCGACGGGGAGGCGAGCGGCATCGGCGATCCGGGCGGCGTCGGGGTGGCCGAGGCGATGACGTCGAGCGGCGGGGATCCGCGACGGGGTAGGGGCGCTGTGCGTCGACAGCGTGCGACGGGGAGGAGGAGGAGGACGAGCGGCGGAGTCAGGGAGTCGGCACCGACGACGGCGGGTAGCGGGGCTGCTCTGGCGGGGTTCCGGGCCGCGACGTAGCTACGGGGGCGACGGGATGCGTCGGGGGTTTGGCCCCGATCCAGATTGGATCGGGAGGGGGAGGGGGAACGGGTGGGGGAAGTGGGGAACGAGGGGAGTGGGGCGACGGGTGGTTATGGCTAGGGTTTCGGGGGGGTATGTGTAGGCCGAGGTGGGCCGGCCTGGCTGGGAGATGGCCCAGTTGGGCCGGTGGCTTGCTGGGCCGGAGCCCAGTGGGGGTTCTTGCTCCCTTGGCTTGTTTTCTGTTTGTTTCTTTCTTTTATTTTTTTTTTCTTTTCTGTTTTAGTTAGTTTAGGTCATTTAGTTATTTTATAAAATGTGTTTGCTGCACTATAATTACCTATGCTATTTTTGGCACAGCCCGAACATTTTAGTTTAATATTTTGAAAACTTTTGTCGTTTGACTTATTTAGGATTTAAATTTGAAACGGTTTCGAATTAACCCGAGATTAACTACAGTGGCAGAGGTGACGTGTCACCATTAACGTGAGATTATTGTAGCATGATTATCCGGGCGTTACAAATCTCCTCCACTACAAGAAATCTCGTCCCGAGATTTAGGACCGGGAGTAAGGGGGAAGGGATCTGGTTGCGAAGTTCTAACGATTCTTCTCGGTCTTAATTGCTCTTCTCGAAGAGGTCAGTCCATTACATTGATGTCTTCATTCCACTACTTCAGGTCATCATTATGAAGTCGGCGCCCTTTCTTCGGGATCTTCATCGTATTTACAAATAGGTAACGGGGTAGATCGGAAACGACAGAACGCTATAAGGGTAATAACCTGGGATTAACCCATGAATGAGCATATGAGTACCTCTCGAGTTGAACTAACAGAACACATCGAGAGTAAAGTAGGAAGGTCCGACAAGAAGTTTCAAGCAGCCAGGCAATCGTTCAATGCCTAGCCATAAGGTGAAAGGGGTTTTAAGCAACGGAAAAATTATTGTTTCCGATGCCAGAATTGATGATCTCATTGAAGGTGGCCCATGAATTACATACGAGTCCAAGCGGGAGGAATAATTCTAGGAACAAGGGGTGTACAGGAGAGTCAGGTTACGATCCTGTGGAACTGTGGGTTATGGGCCCACCATGTGTGTTAAAGGTAGGAAGGGGGGCTGACATCTTGTACGGTCACAATAGTAAGGCATGCCAGAGGGTAGCCTGTTAGTTATGTCGGCAACAACATCGATACCAAGGGCGAGGGATGAAGAGAACCATTTTCCTGCTCGTTGAACGAGGCGGACCAATAGGCAAAGTTCCCGTCCATCGGTGGCTACCAGAATGTCATCAACAATAGTAACAGGGTCTTTCTGACAGAGTGGCACAACGAGGTGTTTACATAAGCAGGGAAATATTACTGCTTATATAATATAGATCACAAGGAGGTTTAAACAACCCAATGGAAAGGAAAAGTAATTACCAGGTTTAGACAGAACAATGTAAAGTAAAATGTGTATACACATATTTCAAGGGTATATCCTTCCCAAGGACAAGCAGAGCATAATATCCAAGACATGATATAATGTAGAAAACTCATTAGGTAAGGGGAAGAATTTTCATGACATTACCCATACAACGGTGTTTGGATAATAGAGCAGGAAACATTTAGCATTGGGCTTCAAATGTTCTTGTTGAAAATCAGAGTACCATAGACATGCTTCGAGATAGCATTGACATGGTCATCCTGTGAAGATCATACTTTGGAAACACAAAGCATCCATCAGGAATAACTTGTAGAATAAGTCTTACAATTTCCTCAGGGAAGAATGGATAACCTTGCTAAAAAGGAAACAATAACAATAGGTCCTCCGGCCAGGTGTGCTAGGCATGACATCACCTTACCGATAGATATATAGACCAATGTTAAAAACTCTTGGAAATATGTTCCAACCATCATATCTGACCGAGATTCAGATCTGATTGGTGTTAGGATACCTCAGACATCAGGATGCCTGAGAAGAAAAGGTGCAACACAAATTGACGAGATGACATTGTAAGATCCTCGGGAAATGAACTATGGAAGCGAGTTACGAATCATTAGTTCATCAGTAAACCAACGAGAGGATGAGGAGGTGGCTGATGTAATCAGCGGCAATTCATCGAGATTAACAAAAGATGGATTCCCACAATTATGTGAACAAGGAGATAACATTTGTCAGATCAAATGGTATAATGATGTATGCTCGAGGAGAACATACACAGTTAAAACATTGGATGAGAGGTGCAGCTGAAATATGGGCTGGGTGGCACGACCAACGTCGGAATGATGATTCATTAATCAATTGTCTAAGAATGAACGGCCGACCATTAACTTCAAAGCAATAGGGTTGCTAGAAGGGCAGAATCCAAACAGCACCGCTCACTTGTTGGTACCCCGGATGGAATCAACACGAGGACCCAAGAAGAATGGTGATGGTGAGAAGTATCACCATACCAAGAATTCTTAAGCGGTGGTGAAATCCTCAAAACATTGATGTCGTAAGAGATGTTAATGTTCCAAGGTAAGGGAGAACAATTCCTGGATAGCAAGGAACTCAAGGTATAGCCACAACACGAACAAGTTTCTGTTGGAAAGAAGGCAAGGAAGTAGTCGATGACGCACAAATCATCGAGGGGCAAGGATGGTAATTCTTATCATGAATTTGATTGTTATTCTGGAATAGCTCAGAAAGTTGATAATGATCACGACACATTTGTCGAGAGATTACCTGAAGATGTAATCGATCCGTGATCACATCAAGTCAAAAGAATGATGAAGCAAGAGGTTATTGGAACCATGGGTAAGACACAAACTCGAAACCAAGCTTGTTATCTGAGGTGGAATGATAAGACAAGGAAATCAACGTAAGCTTAGCTCAGCATCGAAAATTGTGTTCCGGGAAGAAGGACCAGGTAGCACAGTTAATGATATAGCCGATCAGGCTAGGAATGACATGATCGAGTATAAACTCGGACTTAAAGAAGATTATCAAGAGTTGTTGAACCGTAGGGCAGACTCGGTTCAGTTATCGGTGTCTTTGAGTGTTTAATAACTCAGAGCCCATGAAAACTGTAATCAGTGAGAATGTAGTACTTGATGAAGACTCATAAGAAGTTATGCAGTTCCAAGATAATCTCGAGATACCAAGGGGGTAATACTCGAAGAGGGATCAAAGTAGAGGTTGGACCAGGGTAATGATCCACAGAGGACAAGTGCTTACACTTGCATCGAAAATGGTATTTAAAGGAGAACATGGTCGGAACCACGATTGTAAAGGACCAAATCCCAGATATAACATGGACTTATAATAAGGGAATAATTGATTTAAGAGAAGCTTAAATGATAAGATCTACATAGTGTCCATGGGCATGAACACAAAGTTCAAGGTCGACTCCCACTTCGTCAATGTATTACCTTCCATTCACTTCTTGCTTTGATAAAGGCATTAGTGTTGAAAGTTTTACCTGGTGAAATACCAGATGAGTATGACTCGTGACTCGTGAAAACTTTCGGGTTCACATGGTTTAGAGAAGGCATATGTTCAACCCATAGGGCTTCTTAGAAACATATACCACAAGTTTCAAGAGTAAATAACACAAGCTCAAAAGTAGAGCATGGTTGGTCAATCAGAGGATAGGATTTACCAATGGAGAAAGAACTTCCAAAGGAATTGAATATGCAGGACGCTATCGGATAAAATCCAACAAAGGACCCGGTGGTCCTCAAAGGACCTGATGTGAGCATCGGTACTCAACTGGAGGAAGAAACAATGCAAGGAGATCGGACTATAGAAACAACTGACTAATTCAAAGCTCAAATGCAAAAGAATTATGATTTCCGACCAAGGGATCATAAGCACACACTCTGATTAAGGATGGATAAGTTGTGTATGCTTAGGAGTACAATCAATGGCAATTTGATCGGTCGAGATCCAGCTCATGTTTAAAATGACGTCTGAGCCGGGAGGATGAATTCTAGGATCTGGTTGAGGATTGCGAGCATTCACACTTATTGAATCAATGGGCTCAAAATGACAGTGGCAAAGGATGCCAATAAGATTACTATACTTATGGGATTAAGCATAATGCAAGCAAGAATTTCAAGAGCAATAGGCTGCTCGTGATTTTCGGAATTTCAAATAGTATTTCGAACATTTTTGTGAATTACTTGAATCAACCGGGGATGAGCGAATACTCGATAAGTGCGAGAAATTATTCATAGGGTTATTCAGGTGGAGAAGAACTGCAAGGCAGTAGGCACAAAGTATTCTCGGGGTATCTTGTAATATCAAGATCGACTCGGAATAAAAGTAAGAACGACGGGTGTTAAGTATTTATCCATAGGGATATTTCGATGGTAGGGAATTGCAAAGGCGACAGGCACAAGGTCTCGAGAGAATATCGGAGAGTATTTTCGAAATCTTCTGGTGCACGGAGCAATCATCTGGAGTGAGGGGATCTCCGGGAGGAAGTAGTAACGAGATCCTAAAGTTAGATTTGAGTAAATTCATTTAACCCAAATAGAAGAGGTGTCAGAGTCCCAGAGTATAGACGAGGAGTAAAAGACCCTAATACCACCCAGATGGCGACGTGGGCCCAGGGGCCGCACAGCCAAGTTAGTAAAACAATTTCATCGACTAGACTCAACTTCGGCCAAGGAGTATGGAAGGGGGATTCCTACAGGCCGTCGGCTCTGATACCAACTTGTGACGCCCCCGGTTCAATCGTACACTAATCATGCACGCAAATGTGTACGATCAAGATCAGGGACTCACGGGAAGATATCACAACACAACTCTACAAATAAAATAAGTCATACAAGCATCATAATACAAGCCAGGGGCCTCGAGGGCTCGAATACAAGTGCTCGATCATAGACGAGTCAGCGGAAGCAACAATATCTGAGAACAGACATAAGTTAAACAAGTTTGCCTTAAGAAGGATAGCACAAACTGGGATACAGATCGAAAGAGGCATAGGCCTCCTGCCTGGGATCCTCCTAAACTACTCCTGGTCGTCGTCAGCGGGCTGCACGTAGTAGTAGGCACCTCCAGTGTAGTAGGAGTCGTCGTCGATGGTGGCGTCTGGATCCTGGGCTCCAACATCTGGTTGCGACAACCAGGTAGAAGGGATAGGGGGAAAAGAAGGAGAAAGCAACCGTGAGTACTCATCCAAAGTACTCGCAAGCAAGGAGCTACACTACATATGCATGGATATATGTGTAAAGGGCCATATCAGTGGACTGAACTGCAGAATGCCAGAATAAGAGGGGGATAGCTAGTCTTATCGAAGACTACGCTTCTGGTCGCCTCCGTCTTGCAGCATATAGAAGAGAGTAGACTGAAGTCCTCCAAGTAGCATCGTATAGCATAATCCTACTCGGCGATCCCCTCCTCGATGCCCTGTTGGAGAGCAATCACCGGGTTGTATCTGGCACTTGGAAGGGTGTGTTTTATTAAGTATCCAGTTCTAGTTATCATAAGGTCAAGGTACAACTCCGGGTCGTCCTTTTACCGAGGGACACGGCTATTCGAATAGATAAACTTCCCTGCAGGGGTGCACCACATAGCCCAACACGCTTGATCCCATTTGGTCGGACACACTTTCCTGGGTCATGCCCGGCCTCGGAAGATCAACACGTCGCAGCCCCACCTAGGCACAACAGAGCGGTCAGCACGCCGGTCTAAACCTAAGCGCGCAGGGGTCTGGGCCCATCGCCCTGAGCACACCTGCACGTTGCGTACGCGGCCGGAGAGCAGACCTAGCAACCTCCATTTCAAAGGAAGTCACGTTACGCGGTCCAACCCGGCGCGCGCCGCTCAGTCGCTGACGTCACGAAGTGCTTCGGCTGATACCACGACGTCGGGATACCCATAACTACTCCCGCGTAGGTGGTTAGTGCATATAGACCAAATGGCCAGACTCAGATCAAATACCCAGATCTCGTTAAGCGTGTTAAGTATCGCGAACGCCGACTAGGGCCAGGCCCACCTCTCTCCTAGGTGGTCCGAACCTGCCCTGTCGCTCCGCCTCAAAGTAACAGTCGGGGGCCGTCAGGAACCCAGGCCCACCTCTACCGGGATGGAGCCACCTGCCCCTTCAGCCCCCATCTCCGAACAGTATCACATGTAATGTAACAGTGTAAAGTATATAGTATATGTCCGCGATCACTTCCCGAAGTGATCACGGCCCAGTAGTATAGCATGGCAGACGGACAAGAGTGTAGGGCCACTGATGGAACACTAGCATCCTATACTAAGCAGTAGGATTGCAGGTAAAGGTATCAACAGCAGTATCAAAAACAGGTTATGCATCAGGCTAGGAATAACGAAAGCAGTAACATGCTACACTACTCTAATGCAAGCAGTATAGAGAAGAGTAGGCGATATCTGGTGATCAAGGGGGGGGCTTGCCTGGTTGCTCAGACAAGAAGGGGGGGTCGTCAACACCGTAGTCGATCACAGGGGTACCGGCAGCGGTCTCGGGGTCTACCGGAAAAAGTAACGGAGGGGGAACACAATAAATAACATAGCAATCAAAGCATAACATGACAAACGCGGTGCTAGAGGTGATCTAACGCAGGGATAGGTGATACCGGCGAAGGGGGGAAACATCCGGGAAAGGATCCCCGGTGTTCCGTGTTTTCGGGCAGAGGAGCCGGAGGGAGAAAAGTTGCGAGTTTGATATGTTAGGAATGTGTGGCGGACGAACGGGCTGCGTATCCGGGTTCGTCTCGTCGTTCTGAGCAACTTTCATGTTGAAAATATTTTAATCCGAGTTACGGATTAAAAGATATGATTTTCTAAAGATTTTATTAATTTCTGGAATTTAATTAATTATTTAAATATAACATTATCCAAAACAGTGGTTGCTGACGTCAGCATGACGTCAGCAGTCAACAGAAGTATTGACTAGTCAAACTGACGTGTGGGTCCAGTGGGACCCACCTGTCATCCACTAATTAGGCTAATCAGGGTTAATTAAGTTAACTAGTAATTAGGTTAGTCTAATCAAAATTAATTAAGTTAATTAATTCTTCAATTAATTAATTAATTAATTAATATTTTAATTCTTTCAATTATTATTTATTTATTTATTTATTTTTAATTCTTTTTTTTAATAAAACGTTCTGTGGGCGGGGCCCACTAGTCAGTGACCCGGGGGGCCCTAACGGGCGTCGGGTTAGCGCTAACGGGCGCAGGCGTGCGGGCGGTTGGGTGCGGGCGCACCCGAGCGGGCGCTCGCCCGCAGGGCGGGGCGAGGACGCCGCGGCACCGATGGCGGGGCACGCCGGCGCGGCCAGTGGCGCGGTAGAGACGAAGGGCGCCGGCGGGGATGCGGGTCGCGGTGAGTGAGGGAGCTCTAGGTGGAGGCATGGACCGCGGACGCGGGGCGGGGTGGCCGGACCGGAGCGGACCGAAGGGGAGAGAACGGCGGGCGCGAGCGCGCGGTGACCGTGAGAGGAGAAGGGGGTGCTCACGTGGTAGCCGTAGGGATTCGGGCAGCGGGGGGTCGAGGAGGTGGACGGGGACGACCGGGCGACGGGGAGGCGAGCGGCATCGGCGATCCGGGCGGCGTCGGGGTGGCCGAGGCGATGACGTCGAGCGGCGGGGATCCGCGACGGGGTAGGGGCGCTGTGCGTCGACAGCGTGCGACGGGGAGGAGGAGGAGGACGAGCGGCGGAGTCAGGGAGTCGGCACCGACGACGGCGGGTAGCGGGGCTGCTCTGGCGGGGTTCCGGGCCGCGACGTAGCTACGGGGGCGACGGGATGCGTCGGGGGTTTGGCCCCGATCCAGATTGGATCGGGAGGGGGAGGGGGAACGGGTGGGGGAAGTGGGGAACGAGGGGAGTGGGGCGACGGGTGGTTATGGCTAGGGTTTCGGGGGGGTATGTGTAGGCCGAGGTGGGCCGGCCTGGCTGGGAGATGGCCCAGTTGGGCCGGTGGCTTGCTGGGCCGGAGCCCAGTGGGGGTTCTTGCTCCCTTGGCTTGTTTTCTGTTTGTTTCTTTCTTTTATTTTTTTTTCTTTTCTGTTTTAGTTAGTTTAGGTCATTTAGGTATTTTATAAAATGTGTTTGCTGCACTATAATTACCTATGCCATTTTTGGCACAGCTCGAACATTTTAGTTTAATATTTTGAAAACTTTTGTCGTTTGACTTATTTAGGATTTAAATTTGAAACGGTTTCGAATTAACCCGAGATTAACTACTGGCAGAGGTGACGTGTCACCATTAACGTGAGATTATTGTAGCATGATTATCCGGGCGTTACAGATGATGATAGAGAGGGTGATGGTGAAGATGACGACGTTGATGATGATCCCCATGATGAACGGAGTGTTGTTGATGTCGATGAATTCAATATCATTTATAGTTACATTTCTATTTGTAATGAAAATATCCTACATGTAATTAACTTTCCCGTCGACAGCCATCCGGACTTACCCGTCGGTGTCCTTGCCCCACGATGAGCAGCGCTCTCGGGTGCTCATGGCGGCTGCGGGAGACCGGGCTAGAGGAGAGGAAAGACACGGGAGAGAGAAAGAGAGGGACAGGGGTGTGGCGTCCATAGCAATGTCCAGGAGGCGGTAAGCAGGCAGGAGGTGGCCTGTGTGTGCGTCCGCGGCGACCACACACCTCGCGTCCTTCTGGCGCGAGGTGGGAGACGGTGTCGGCACTGGTGGGCTCGGCCACCTGGCTACTGGGCCGAGGTAAGCTACAGGTAAGTTCTTTTTTTTCAAGAACACCTCGAAAGGGGCAGGGGGTTCCTGCATTTCATTTAGAAGAAGAGAGTTGGTCCAGTTTATAAGGAAAACCGGACCCGAAAACCTAACATTCTCGGTTAAATAGGGATAACCAAAAGAAACACACGCCGACCCCAGGGCCGCGCTCCAGCCGAGCCGCCGGCTACGTCACCCAAGCAACCTGTAGCTGACACCCTACACCCAAGACCAAAGCCGCCGCTCTGGCATCCACGCCGGCCTCGAGGCCGCGCACCAGTCGAGCCGCCTGCTCTGCTGCCCAAGCAACCGGAGCCGACACCCTACAACCATCTCCGGAGCCGCCGCTCCGACGTACAGACAGAAACCACACACGCCGAACCCGAGGCCGCGCACCATGCAAGCATCCAGCTTCGCCACCCGAGCAACCGGAGCCGACACCCAACCACCGTATCCGGAGCCGCCGCTCCGACATCCACGCCAACCCCGAGGCCGCGCACCAGGCTGGCCAACGACACTGTCACCCACGTGACCAATGCCGGCACCCCTCCACGATAACGAGATCCGGAGCCGCCGCTCCGACTTCCACGCCGGCCCCGAGGCCGCGCACCGCCCGAGCCGATGACTCTCCCAGGCCAATACCACTCCAAAACGATGCCTCCAAGAAGGACCGCGACACCGGAGCGCCGCCATCATCCGCTCCAAGAACCTGGAGCAAGGGTTTCCCCCGGAGTGCGAGAGAAGAGGTCGAAGGCCCTCGAACGACGAGAAGGTGCGTGGCGCCCATAGGCGTCGCCGCCGCCGGCTTCGGCCAAGGCCGGAGCAAGGCTTTCACCCCGAGCAGCCAAAGGAAGCCCTCCCCTCGAACCGGCACATGAGAGCCACCGCCCGCCAGAACCACCACCTGCCACCAGAGCCAGGGGCCGCCGATCAAAACAGCCTCGCCACCGCCACCTGCACCACGCAGAGCCGCCGACCAGGCCACCCCATCACCACCGCAGGAGCCAGAACCAGCCACGTCTAGTTAGATCCGGCGCCCCACGCAACAGCTACAGCCAACCCACCAGCCAGCACCAAGCGTCCCTAGCATGTCCGAGGGCCGACGCACTGCCGCAGAGAACCGGCGCCCCGAGCTCCAGCCGTGGCGCTGCCCACGCAGCCACCACGGCTGCCGTCGCTGAAGAAGAGGTCCGGGGCCGCCGCCCCGGCATCCGAGCATCACAACCCCGCCATCACACGCCCCAGATCCACGCCGCTGGAGCAGCAACACTCGCACGGCCACCAGCCTCCCACGCCAGATCCGACCACCACGCCCGCGTCGGAGGGCCACACCACCGCCCGCGCCTGACCGAGGCGCCTCCACAGCCCCGTCGCCGCACGCAGCCGAAGGAGCTCGCCGGGCACCTCCCCCGCCCGATCCAGATCGAGGACGAGGCGAGCCAGCCCCACCACCGCGCCGCCCGGCACACGGCCCACTCTACGCCGCCGAGAAAGCGCCGGAGAGCCGCCGCGCCGCTGCGCCCAGCGCCAGCGCCGCATCCCGCCGTGGCCGCCCCGTCCCGCATCGAGGCCACCACACGAGGAGCCGAGACCGCCCCGCCGCCGCCGGCGCCGGCCAGGCTTTGCCTGGCCGCACCCATGTGGCGGCGGCGAGGGAGGAGGAGCCGGGGTGGAGGGGCCTCTGGCGGCAGCGGCGAGGTCGCCCTCCCCGTCGCACGCGGGGCGACGCGGGAGGGGATAAGGCTGCTTCTACTCAGTTCTGTTTAAAATGGCAGAAGGTAAGTTTTGTCCTTCTCTATATTTTGTTTCTGTTTTGTTTTTCTTTTGCCACTATTTCAATTTCAAAACAATGCCAAAAGCCCTTTGAATATTTTTTTTATGTTGCTAAATGGAATTTTCCAAATGGACATAAAATATTTCAAAGTTATTTGAAAATATATCCTCTATGTTATGAATACAAATCCAAATTGGAATACAATGATGATTTAAATCCAGTGCCAATATATTCCTTAAAAATGTTCACTATTTTTGGTTTGGATCCAAACCCTTGCGAAAATTATGAAACATTAATGAAGGGTGTTTTGCGTTCATTGAATGAAATTTTTAGGGTTCTTGCCCTTTATTTAATTTTGAGGCTTAGAGAATCCCCTCAATTCAAATTTCAGAAGATTAATATGATGCATGAATGCCTCTGATGCAACTAACTACAAAAATTATTCTAGGGCAGTGACATTCAAGCCCAAGTATCCCTCAAGTATCACTCCAAAGGAAGTCGTTGTTGATCAACTCAATGCTACTGGTCAGCTCCTCCTCCAAGGCCCCTAAGATCATCTTCTTCTCAAAGTGCTATTAGTACAACGAGTGGCATAACACCATATTCTGCTCCAAGGACAGATGGACCTAGTTCATCAAGAGGTGTTTGTGTTGGACCTATAGAGAAGAGGATCAAGAACAAGACATCAAGGATGGTGTAGCATTTGACAGCTAGTGGAAACAATCGGTTTGTTTTTAATTGAACTATTAAGTCATCTCAGTGGAACTTTGAGTGTTTATTAAATTTTTAAGTCATGTCTGTTGAGCTGTGAGTGTTGAACCTATTGAACTTTTAGTGTTGAACTGTTAAATCATTTGTACTGAGGATGGGTGGATGAACGGACTAATTGATGAATAATGCATTTGTCATCATTGATGACTAATACATTTGGCATGATGATCTTCGTGTTGATGAATGATGCGTTTGGCATGATGATCTTGCTTGTTGATGAATGATGAATGATTAATTATGCATTTGGCATATGGTTAGGGTAAATCCAAAACCCTTTAGCATTATTCGTCGTTGAAGATGACAAATATTGTTAGTGTAAAGCCTAAACCTTTTGGCATTGGTCGTGGTCGATGATGACAAATATGGTTAGGGTAAATCCAAAACCCTTTATCACTTGTCGTCATCGACGAAGACAAATATGGTTAGGGTAAAGCCTAACCCCTTTGGCATTTGTCGTCTTTGACAATGACAAATATGGTTAGGATAAATCCTAAACCATTTGGCAATGAGGTGAAGAATGAGCTAATGTACAAATTGCCAAAAGGTGATAAGGTGTTTTATGGAATAAATTGCAAATTTCCTTATCCAAATTTCAGTCTTGCATGTAGAGGGATTTACAACTAGATGTTCTAGCAAGGCAACACCTGGTGAGAAAATGTGGATTTTCAAACTAATTAAGTGATGCAAGTAACTTATCCAAATTAGGTGGTATTAATCCAAGTGGATCTTGCATAGAGAATAAAATAGAGAAGCCGGTCACATGAGGGAATGGGTGTGCTTGTCAATGCGGTCGCCGGATGGCCTTCTACCACCACCTAGCCTCGCGGGTGGTGTGCTCTGGGCAATGCGATGGGGACAATAATGTGTGTGTGTGTGTGTGGGAGGGGTGTGGGGGAGGGCGGGCTGCTTGGGAAGGATGGATCGGGGCGCCTCCATGCCAAACCCTGGACTGTCGCATTCAACCCTGATCCAGTTCCTCACACCCGAATGATATGGTACTTCTGCCAACCCTTATCGTGGAAAGAGCCATCTACTGGTGTGCTTCGAGCCGGCGCCGCTTGTGGCCCATGGACTGCCGCATTCAACCCCGATCTACGGAGGGAAGTGGCTTCCTACACAGGGAGGAGATACATGTCGCCTGGTCAACCTTCTGTCATGCCATTTTTGCCAATTACATGAAGTGGAGGTAGTTTTGTCAGTTTTATCAGCGGAGCGGGTACAAATTATGAACAAAAAAACGGTATGGTTCTCCCAGGTTTCCACCAAAAGCGAACATATTTGGTAGGTTGCTCGGAACGTTTGCACCAATGCGCGATGTTCACGCCAATGTGCGAACGTTTGCGCTGGAGTCGAGTCGTTTCTTTGTTGGTTTGAATGAAGAGGGTTAGCCTTCATTTTACCTAATGCCTCCGATGACAATGTTTTGCTCCTGAAATGTTACATTGGAATTCGAGAAAATTTGGAAATGCTCGGCTGAAAAGAAAAAGTGTATATGATAAAGATGGTCGGCTGAAAAGCTGGGTGGGGAGGGACCCAAACACCGGGGTTTCAGTTCCAAAAGGGGGGAAAACCGTGGGCTTTGGTTTTGCTTGGCGAAGCTGCCTTCCCTTCCATGGAGTCAAGATTGTAATAGAATAAGATCGGGCTGCTGTATCGCACACCTCGATGGTTCCATTGATGGATATATATATACACAAGTACAAACTTATAGTACAAGTCAATCTAGGTTGGTTCTGAACTATACATGGCAACCAACGATACATTAGGAATCTGTTCTCGTATTGGACTTGTACACAAACTCGTGGAATTATCTAACACGCCCCCGCAGTCTGAACGTGGGGACAAACCGTCACCGATGTGAAGACTGGACCTGAACTCCAAGAACAACGATGTCGGTAGTCCTTTGGTGAATATATCCGCAAATTGATGATTTGAAGGAACATGAAGAACTCGCAAAGCTCCAATTGCAACTTTCTCCCGAACAAAATGAATATCCAGCTCAATGTGTTTGGTGCGGCGATGTTGCACTGGATTTGCGGACATGTATACAGCCGAGATGTTGTCACAATAAACAATGGTGGCACTATCAAGCGGACGATGCAGCTCAAGCAACAGTTGACGCAGCCAACAAGTCTCAGCTACAGCTGTAGCGACTGCACGATACTCAGCTTCGGCACTACTACGAGAAACTGTCGGTTGTCGGCGGGAGGACCAGGACACCAAATTGTCACCCAAAAATACACAAAACCCTGACGTAGAGCGGCGAGTATCCGGGCATCCAGCCCAATCAGCATCCGAATAGGCAACCAGATTGTGTGTCGAGGAAGAATGGAGAGTGAGACCAAGATCAAGTGTGCCTTTGAGATAGCGTAGAATGCGTTTGATGAGAAGAAAATGAGGCTCGCGAGGGTCCTGCATATGAAGACAGACTTGATGCACGGCATATGAGATTTCAGGTCTAGTTAGGGTAATGTATTGGAGAGCACCAGCAAGGCTACGATATTGTGAAGGATCAGAAACTGGAGAACCAGCCGAAGCAGAAAGTTTTGATTTAGTGTCGACGGGTGTAGGAGAAGGGTTGCAATCAATCATACCAGCACGTGAGAGAACATCTAAGATATACTGACGTTGAGAGAGATGAAGAGTTGTAGGAGTGCGATGGACAGAGATACCAAGAAAATGATGAAGGGTGCCGAGATCTTTCATGGAAAATTCGTTGCTAAGTTGAGTAATGATAGTGTGGAGAGCGGCAGATGAAGAGGCAGTGAGAATAATATCATCAACATAAAGAAGAAGATAGGCAGTGACGGTACCATGATGAAGAACAAAGAGAGAGGCATCAGACTTAGACGCAATAAATCCAATGGAACGGGCATAAGTAGCAAAACGTTGAAACCATGCACGGGGGGCTTGTTTGAGGCCATAGAGAGATTTGTGGAGCCGACAAACATGTGCGGGGAAACGATTATCAACGAAACCAGAGGGTTGCTGACTATAAATTTCTTCATCTAGATGACCATGCAAGAAGGCATTTTTTACATCGAGTTGATGAATGGGCCATGATTGAGAAAGAGCAAGAGAAAGAACAACACGGATGGTGGCTGGTTTAACGACAGGACTAAACGTTTCATCAAAGTCAACACCGGGTTGTTGAGTAAAACCCCGCACTACCCAACGAGCTTTGTGGCGAGCAAGAGAACCATCCGAATTAAATTTATGGCGAAAAATCCATTTGCCACTGATAATGTTGGCACCCGGAGGTGGAGGAACAAGAGTCCAAGTGCCATTTGTGATGAGAGCATCGTATTCATCTTGCATGGCTTGACGCCATGAAGGATCACGAAGAGCAACGAGATAATTGTGTGGAATAGGGGAACCAACGGTTACTGAAAGGTTAAGACGATCTATAGGACCTGGTAGTTTGCCGGTTGTGCTACGAGTCCGATGGATAGGAGGTGGTGGCGGCGGGGTAGGGATAGGAGATGGGTTTGGCGAGATGTCGGGGGTGTTGGATGATGACATGGCAGAAGTGGCAGAGCCAAGGGAAATAGGAGAGGTTGGTTGAGGAGGGGGCGCTGCCATGGCAGGAAAGGTGGAGGGTTTGTCTGCCATGATAGGAGTCATGGCTGCCGCGGCAGGAGGCGGGTCATCGAGGAGATGATCGAAGATGTCACGCTGAGGAGCGGTGGTAGGGCTGGGTGTGGGAGCATATGGGAAGATGTTTTCATCAAACGTGACATGACGAGAGATGATGATCCGTCGGCTGTCGAGATCAAGGCAACGGTAACCTCGATGCCGAGAAGGATAGCCGAGAAATAAGCAACGAGTGGCACGAGGAGCTAATTTATGTCGAGTGGTTGAGGAGGTGTTAGGATAACAGAGGCACCCAAACACACGAAGATCATGATACGGAGGATGACGACCATGGAGGAGAAAGAAAGGTGTAGTAAATTGATATGAATTTGTAGGTCGGATGTTGACTAGATAGGTGGCGGTGTGTAGGGCTTCAGCCCAAAAGGAAGAAGGAAGTGAGGCTTGGAAAAGTAAAGTACGAACAACATCATTGGTTGTACGAATAGCTCGCTCGGCCTTGCCGTTTTGTTGAGATGTATAGGGGCATGAAAAACGGAAAAGAATGCCGTGGCTGCTGCAGAAAACGTCTAATTTAGTGTTATCAAATTCCCGTCCATTGTCACATTGTATGGATTGGATGGTGAGGTGAAATTGTGTGGAAGCATAAGCATGAAAGGCGACAAAGGTAGCATAAACATCAGATTTTTTTCGAAGTGGAAAGCTCCAAAAATAATGAGTAAAATCATCGACGATAATTAAGTAATAGCAATAGCCAGACGTACTAGGTACAGGAGATGTCCAAAGATCACAATGGATACGTTCAAATGGACGAACAGTATAAGATTGAGATGGAAAAAATGGTAACCTAACATGTTTTCCTAATTGACAAGCATGACATAATGTAGAGCCGGCTTTATTGTATGGAATATGCTGAAGTTGATGAAGGCGTGACATGGTGTGGGAGCCGGGATGACCGAGACGACGATGCCAAATATCCGAGGCCGAGGTGATGACATGAGCTTCATGGGTGGGTTGGCAAACTGGATAGAGGGGACCGGAGCTATTGCATCGAAGAATCACGGTCCCGGTGAGAAGATCCTTCACAGAAAAGCCATAAGGGTCAAATTCAACGGAACAAGAGTTATCAGTGGTGAATTGACGAACAGAGACAAGATTTTTAATAATTTGGGGAACTATAAGAATTTTGCGTAGATGAAGCGGAATAGATGTACTAGTGAGAGCAAATGAGCCAATGTGTGTAATGGGAAGGGTTGCACCGTTACCAACAGTGACAGATTGAAAAGAAGTAGACGGGATGAGAGAATCGAAGTTACCATTATCGGATGCCATGTGAGAGGATGCGCCGGAATCCATGTACCACTCATGCGTGCCAGGGAGCTGCAGATTGTTGAGAGCCGCTAGGAGCGCTGGATCAACTGCCGAAATTGATGGAGACGACTGTTGCATGTTCGAGGAGCTGTTGATGTTACCGTATGCAGTGTAGGCCTGTGGAGTAGTGTTGGGACGGGGACCAAGGAGGCCTGGTGCTGGAGTATGCCACGGACGTGGCTGCCAAGAAGCCTGGGGCTGCTGCCATGGTGCTGATGGTGGATGTTGCTGAAGATTAGCCCGTGTAGGTACGCCGGTCCACGGATTGAACTGCCAGGGGTTGTCACGACCGCGGCCACGTCCGCCACGTCCGCGGCTACCGTTGCGGTTTGAGGAGTTGGTGAAGCCGGTGGGTATGCCTGAGCCGCGTCCGCCCCCATAGCCAGAAGGTGGAGCACGCTCTCCACCCGCGCTCGGGATGATGCTGTTTCCTCTAGCCCAAAGAGCGGTAGAGGCGGCATTCTTGGCGTCCGTCTTTTTCTGTGTTTCTTCTAGGATTAGCGCCGAGCGAGTTTGCAGAAAGCTGGGGAAGGGCACCTGGAACGGGAGGAAGGACCGGAGGTGGGAGAAGCTGTCGTTGAGGCCACGCAGGAGGGTGAGGACGAGAGTCTCGTCGCTGATCGTCTGGCCAACATCCACGAGAGAATCAGCAAGAGCCTTGAGTTTTGCACAGTAGTCACTGACCGTCATGTCGCCTTGTGGTGTGTTCCTGAATTCGGCCTCCAGCTGGATCGCCCGATGTTTCTTATTGTCGCGGAAGAGGTTCTCAATGGCATCCCAGATTGTGCGCGCCGTGGAGCCGGGGCGCATGACGATGCCGAAAAGATCGGCGGAGATGGAGCCGTAGATCCACGAAAGGACTGTGTAATCGTCGCGGCCCCAATCCGATGTTGCAGATGTGTCGGAGGGAGTAGCGTCGCGGGTGACATGGGCAGTGAGGCCGTAACGGCCGAGAGCGACGAGGAACAGCTCACGCCAATTGGTATAGTTGCAGGCGGTGAGGTCTAGGGTGATAGGTACATGGAGTTTAATGGAGGTGGCATAGGTGGAGGGACTAGGCGTGCTGGGGTTGGAGGCGGCCTTCTGGGAGAGCTCGGCTTCGCGAACATCGAGGGCGTCGGCACGCTCGCGGAGTTCTTTTTCCTTTGCAGCAATCTCGTCGGGAGTCATGGTGGGTTGAGATCAAGTGCGGCTGGTGTTTTTAGGGAGAGAAGAGGCCAAGGACCGGGGGTCAAACTGATACCATGTAATAGAATAAGATCGGGCTGCTGTATCGCACACCTCGATGGTTCCATTGATGGATATATATATACACAAGTACAAACTTATAGTACAAGTCAATCTAGGTTGGTTCTGAACTATACATGGCAACCAACGATACATTAGGAATCTGTTCTCGTATTGGACTTGTACACAAACTCGTGGAATTATCTAACAAAGATCCGGCCGTCGTCCCCTCCGTTCAACCGCGCAGATTGGTGGTGCTGCTCCGATGGAGCTGAGCCCCGGGCGTCGCCTGCGTTTCCCGCAGCCGCAGCTGTGTAGCCCAAGCGGCGGCGGCGGCGGCGAACCGGATCGCATCAGCAACCTCCCGCAGGAGCTCCTCCTCCTCATCCTCACCCTCATGGGATGCGCTGCGACCGCCGCGCGCACCAGCGTCCTCTCCCGCCGGTGGCGCGATCTCTGGACGGATCTCCGCCAAATCGTCTTCCACAACCTCGCGCCGTCGATTGTACCGGCGCTCGGCCGTGTCCGTGCCCCCCCGGCCGCGGCCGCGGTCTCCCTCCTGGAAGTCCGCATCCCCAGCAGCAGCAGGCATCCCGGGCCCTTCGGCGCCACGGCCAGCAGGCTGCTCCGCGCCGCTGTGCGGCTGGAGCCGGAGGAGATCGTCCTCAGCTTCCCGTGGGGCGTAGAATTCGAAGACCGGCGGAACCTCGTCCGGCTGCCGTGCTTCCAGCGGACCAAATCTCTCGTGATGGAAAGGCTTCTCTTCTACTGCCCCGACGGCGAGTTCACCGCACTCCGGACGCTGTCCATCTCCTACGGCCTGGGCGGCCTCCACAGCTTGCTCCCACGATGCCCGCACCTCCGCGTGCTCAGCTTGAAGTTTGTCAACGATGGCTACGGACTTGTCCAGAATGGTTTGATCTCACTCCACTTGCCATCGCTGCAGCAACTTTTCCTTGAAACCCGCATAGTACACACAGATGCAGTCGACATCGCCGCCCCTCTGCTGCAGCGATTGACGGTGTCTGTAGGCGCTTACAAGGCGGTCAGCGGCATCTCCATCTCGGCGCCAATGCTGGACAAGGTGTCGTGGGAGTGGTGGTATTTCCAGGCCGGGAGCATTGTCCAGTTTGGGCCTTGGAGACTCCAGAGGTTGTGGATACACACAGGAGAGAGACAGGAACAGCCTCCTTCTTCGCTCCACATTCAGGCATCCCATGTATGTATCCACGCTCCACTCATGCTCAATTTACTCAATTTAGCGGAACTAGCAAGCTAGCGTGCAGACTCAAAAAGACAAGTATGTTTACATACGAAATTTTACCTAGCAACGACCTGATGTTTTGCATTTGTTGTGATAATTTCTAGCAAATCTCTCTTTTTTTTGCTGTATTATTGTGATTTTAGTACATACAGTAATAGATAGATGGATAGTTGACTACACTGAATTGCACAAATGATATATATCCTGTGAACGTTTTTTCAGAGCTGGTTTATTTCCAATGAAGACAACTTTGCGCACGAGGTAGAGAAGCACATGGTTGCTGCTGATTTCTCTCTTTTGGAGCTACGTCTCCTAAAAGCCGGACATGTTTTTGGATCACTGCTGTTTCATCTCCTCGGGATTATTCGCATTTCTAGAGGTCTACAGAGGCTTAAGATCGTCCTAGAGAGATCGCTGGTAATTATTCGTCTTCCCCTGCTTGTTTCATATAATTTCTCAATTATACACTGTGTAATTAAGTAGTAGTTTAAATTTTATTTATTTTTGGTTTTAGCTGAAAGAAAAATGCCCGCCACACTGTCCATGTGAACCCACAAACTGGAGATCTCAAACTATTTCCTTGACTGCTCTCGAAGAAGTGGAAATCAATGGCTTCCAAGGACAGGAACATGAGTTTGATTTACTGGAATTAATACTCAAATGTGCGCCCATGCTTAAAAAAATGATACTGCATCTGTCACAGGAGGCCTCATCTAATAATAGTGAAAGCACAAAAATATATGACATCTGCAGCGCCTATTCTTCATTGGAATGCTATGTTTATGAGAGCTCTGGTGAGTATTCATTCATTATCCATGATTAGCATGCTCTTATATATATGAAATAGAAATAGAAATGTTAAATCTTGTAAGTTTTCTCAAAACCTAAGCTTTCATTGCTTTTCATGATTAGGGTGATTATGTTGAAATGTCGTACTGACATCCCAATTAGAGTTTAGTTGTGCATGTATCCCGGTTATTAGCTAATTTAACATGCTTTATTTATCCCTATTTTTGTACCCACACCCTCATTTTTACAGAAATATAAGCTGGATACTATAGTTGGTGATAAGAAAAATCTATATTTTTTTGCGTGGGCTTCCTTACCTTATTTTCCCTTTTGCATTCTTCTGTTGAACATACCCTTCTGCTTTGCGTCTGTATTCAAATTTATAGGCTTTATATAGCTGAAGTGGTATCTGCTGATTTTTATTGGCCATCCAATTTTGCACAAGTTATTTAGTTCCAGTGAGATTCTGTTTAGCATGTACGTATTTGTTCCTGCTGTCAGCATGTATTGTATTTTATTTGCCAGTGACAACAATCATTACACATATATCAACTACACAATTGCACGGTGCGATACTTACAGGAGCTAGGTTTCAATCTGTCTCCTTTGCAGGGTTAATGCATCGCAACCATATTTATCTGTTGACATGATTCCTGTCCTTGCATTTGTGAATTCTCATCGACGAACATCATCCTTTTCCCATTCGGAACAATCAATTACCTAGTCTCAAGACTTTGTTTGGTTGCTTGGACTGAACTAATCAAGTGCATGTTGTATTGCCAGTGTATTGTAGCTCTTTATAGGTAGCTCAGTTAAATCTTGATTGGTTTCTATGCACTCAACATGTTATTATTATGTTAAACTTGTGGTTTCAATTGCCCTTTGTTCTATTTCATTTTGCCAAAATATCAGCGACGTCTCATTTGGGGCTGGCGCCACTAATTATCTACACCTGTAAGGCTTTTCCTACTAGTGTAACCTCTGCTATTGTCATATCTGCCACCATCCACATATCCATCTACCACCATGTGTGATCTAATCATCGCCACTTGTCACTCATTAACCATCTACCACCATGTGTGATCTCATCACCGCCGCTTGTCGCTACGGTCGACCTTGCGCTCCGCACCTCTGTTACCCCCTTTCGTCGATGCGTCTTGATGACACACTAGACAGCGTGCCCTAAGATGAGAGAATGAGCACAAGCTTCCTAGGTTCTTCCCATTGAGAAAATCAGGCACCTTATGTGTATACTGAAGGAAACATGCCCTAGAGGCAATAATAAAGTTGTTATTTTATAGTTACTTATATCATGATAAATGTTTATTATTCATGCTAGAATTGTATTAACTGGAAACTTGATACATGTGTGGATACATAGACAAAACATTGTGTCCCTAGTAAGCCTCTACTAGACTAACTCGTTAATCAAAGATAGTTAAGTTTCCTAACCATAGACATCTGTTGTTATTTCATGAACGGGATCACATCATTAGGAGAATGATGTGATGGACAAGACCCATCTATTAGCTTAGCATAATGATCATTAAGTTTTATTGCTATTGCTTTCTTCATAACTTATACATATTCCTTTGACTATGAGATTATGCAACTCCGGGATACCGGAGGAATACCTTGTGTGCTATCAAACGTCACAACGTAACTGGGTGATTATAAAGATGCTCTATAGGTATCTCCGAAGGTGTTTGTTGGGTTGGCATAGATCGAGATTAGGATTTGTCACTCCGAGTATCGGAGAGGTATCTCTGGGCCCTCTTGGTAATGTACATCATGATAAGCCTTGCAAGCAATGTGACTAATGAGTTAGTTGCGGGATGATGCATTACGGAACAAGTAAAGAGACTTGCCGGTAACGAGATTGAACTAGGTATGAAGATACCGACGATCGAATATCGGGCAAGTAACATACCGATGACAAAGGGAATAACGTATGTTGTCGTTGCGGTTTGACCGATAAAGATCTTTGTAGAATATGTAGGAACCAATATGAGCATCCAGGTTCCGCTGTTGGTTATTGATCGGAGATGTGTCTCGGTCATGTCTACATAGTTCTCGAACCCGTAGGGTCCGCACGCTTAATGTTCGATGACGATTTGTATTATGAGTTATGTGTTTTGGTGACCGAAGATTGTTCGGAGTCCCGGATGAGATCACGGACATGACAAGGAGTCTCGAAATGGTCGAGAGGTAAAGATTGATATATTGGACAACGATATACGGACACTGGAATGGTTTCGGAGTGGTTCGGGTATTTTTTGGAGCACCGAGGGGCTATCGGACCCCCCCGGGGAAAGTAATGGGCCTACATGGGCCATAGGGGAGAGAGGAGGCAGCCCACAAGGAGTGGCCGCGCCCCCTCCCATAGGGAGTCCAAATTGGACTAGGGGAGGGGGCGCGCCCCCTTTCCTTCTCCTCCTCCCTCTCCTTCCCCCTTTTCCCCCTCCACGAGAAGGGATAAGAGGGGGGCGAATCCTACTAGGATTGGGAGTCCTAGTAGGACTCCCCCCTCTTGGCGAGCCCCCTAGGGCCGCCCTCCTCCCTCTCCCTCCTTTATATACGTGGGCAGGGCACCCCTTGGAGACACACCAATTGTTCCAAGCCGTGTGAGGCATCTCTCTCCATGGTTTACTCCTCCAGTCATATTCACGTAGTGCTTAGGCGAAGCCCTGCGCGGATCACATCACCATCACCGTCACCACGCCGTCATGCTGACGAAACTCTCCCTCGAACCTCTGTTGGATCAAGAGTTCGAGGGACGTCATCGAACTGAACGTGTGCTGAACTCGGAGGTGCCGTATGTTCGGTACTTGATCAGTTGGATCGCGAAGACGTTCGACTACATCAACCGTGTTAACCTAACGCTTCCACTTTTGGTCTATGAGGGTACATGGACACAGTCTCCCCCTCTCGTTGCTATGCATCTCCTAGATAGATCTTGTGTGATAGGAGGAAATTTTTTGAAATTGCATGCTACATTCCCCAACATATACAACTCATGTCTTACAAAATACAAAAGGAACAGAAGGGGGAATGTTGGACGGACCTAGCATTTTCTAAAGGTTAATGTTGGTCCACTAGTATTGGAAGAACGAGAGTTGTAACTTAGCAAAAAAACATTGTATAGTGAGCGTTAAAATAGACCCGCTTGAAGACTAACTCAGATTTCTCCCCCTTTATCATCGAATGACCAAAAGGATCGAAACTGAGGACTAACGCCCCTAAAGATAATCAGGTTGATGAAGGAGCGCCAGCATTGTCCGGGTCGGTTGTTGAAGTAGGGCCTGCCGCAGTGTCGTCCAAGTCTTCATGTTCATCAGTGTCACGCGATGAAGAATAGGAGCTGGCCACCAAAGAAGGAACCTTGACCTTCTTGAATTTCTTCGGAGGAGGTGCAGACTAGTCAAACTCTTCTTTGAGACCCATTGTCTTCACATCTTCAGTGCTGTAAACTTGAGACAGAACAGCCCAGGTGCGGTTGAGAGTTTCATGGAGGTAGTAGTGGTTTTTCTTCACTGCATTGTGTGTTGCAGTCATGTTGTGAAGATTGAACCAAACTGACGCTTAACCCATTTGTGATTGCGATCAACCTTCTGATGAAGACTGAGGAGTAACTCACGATCAGTCATCACCCTGGGTGCTGTGGCTTGAGGATTTTGCTTGGCATTGTTGGCGGCAGAGCCATGTGTGGCAGAGTCATCATTGGTGGAATCGGATGCAGCCTTGCGGAATTGACCATCCAATGGACGAATGCCTTCATCTATCACAGCAGTGGCCTTGCCTTTTTCATCAGCTGAGGAAAATGTCCTTTTGAGGACTTCAATTGGAGGCAAGTGGCTGCAGTGGTTCAGAGTGTCAGCTTTGTAGTTAAGTGAAGACCTTGTCCTGATGAATCTCATAATCCATGGCACATAAGGCTTCAGCTCAAACGATGACATGGCAATATTGGCCAGAGTCCTCGTGAAGAAATCATGGAAGTTGACGGGAACGCCATGAATGATATTGAAAAGCAGATTCTTCATGATGCCAACGACTTCTTCATCAGTTGAGTCATGGCCTTTGATAGGACTCATTATCTTTGTCAGTATGCGATAGACAGTCCGAGGCACATAGAGTAATTCCTTGACGAGGAATTTGGTTCGTGGGGCCTGCCCTGGCTTCAAAGGCTTCATCAGAACTTGCATGTAGTGATTTGAAAGCTCAGGTTCACTATAGACACAACGTGCATCTTCAAGGGGAGGACTGAGTGGTAGGGCACGAAGCAATTCAGATGCTGGTGCCTTGTGATGAGTATTTTCAGACATCCAGTCGAACACCCATGAATTCACATCTTCAGAGTCGCCTGTGATGTGCAGCGTTGCGTAGAACTGAAGAATGAGTTCTTCATTCCAATCACATATGTCAGTGCAGAAGTTTAGTAGCCCAGCGTCGTGAAGAACACTGAGGACTGGCTCGAAGCACGGCAGAGACTCCATGTCTACATGAGGAATGTGCATATGATCGAAGACTTTGTGTTTGTTGAATAGCACAGAGGAATAGAATTTTGCCTGGCTGGCAGTCCAGAAACGCCTCTTCCTAATGCGAGCAGAGTCATATGGATTGTAGTCAGTGAAGAATACATGCTCGCCAAAGAAATCATCAGCCTTGAACTTTTGCTTTCTTGAGAATGGATCCTTTGGCTTGGGCAGAGGAGTATCAGTGAGTTGCATCACAACCTCAGGAATCGCAATCTCTGGTTCTTCAGGCTGAGGAATTTCTGGTTCCTCTTCAGTAGCAGTCTTAGGATCAGCAGCAGCAGTTTCTTCAGCACTAGCGGCTGGAATTTCTTCATGCACAGATGCAGTGGGATGAGTTTCTTCAGAGCCCATTGGAACAGTTGGTGCAGGGGACTGAGGTATTTGCTGTAGGGGCGTGAACAGAGGAGAGTTGGGATGTTGACTTTTCCAGAATTCATCATTCATCAAAGGAGTTGTGCTTCCAATGTCCACGTCTTCATCATCAATTTCTTCAACACCAGCCTATTCAGCAGTAAACTGAGGCATTGGTGATAAGACCACTGGAGTTGAAGGGATCGCATCCACTTCAATTTCTTCATCAATCTGCTCTGACGAAGCAGCAGATTGAGTTTCTTCATCAGATCCGCTAGGGATCTCATATTCTTCACCAAAAGGAACAAGGTCCTTTGATGGTATGGTGGAAATAGGAACAGCATCGATAGGATTTTCATAAGAGCTGGTCACAGGCTTCATCTTCTTTGGAGCTGAAGATTCTGAAGCACTTGATGCTTTCCTTTTCTTCACTGCAGCTCGCTCTGCAGCCTTGTTTTTCTTCACATCTGATGCAGATGGAAGGATAGGAGTTGGTGTAGGCACGGGAGGAGCTGAGGAATCTGTTTGAATTTCCTCAGGCGCAACTGATGCAGTTGCCCTGACTTCTTCAGTTTCATCAGGCAATTTCTTCGGCGGCTGGAATGGAGTCATCAGCCCTGGAACTAGCATTTCCTTCAGCAGCCTGAAAGTCATCAGCAGTGCTGGCATGTTCTTCAGTGGGCTGAGCTGAAGGTTCAGTTTGAGGAACTTGTTGTTGCGATGGGGCTGCAACATTTGTGAACTTCTCAGTCAGTTTCACGAACCTGACTTTGGCTCCTTTCCAATCAGCATAGTAAGCATCAAATTTATCGCTGAGGGTTTCGATGTCAGCCTGCATCTTGATGAGTTCTTCAGGTTTCATCTTGACAACATTTTTCCTCAGCAGTTTCTCTTTTCTGTACTGCGATTTCTTGATCTGCCTGGCCCTATCATACTTCCATTTTTCTTCTTGAATGGAAGCAGACAAGACGTGACTTTGACCAGGAGTGAGGTTCATCTCCGGCACAAGCGTATTGGGATCTTTGTGAAGGAAATATGCCCTAGAGGCAATAATAAATTTATTATTTATTTCCTTGTTTCATGATAAATGTTTATTATTCATGCTAGAATTGTATTAACCGGAAACATAATACATGTGTGAATACATAGACAAACAAGAATGTCAGTAGTATGCCTCTACTTGACTAGCTCATTAATCAAAGATGGTTATGTTTCCTAACCATAGACAAGGAGTTGTTATTTGATTAATGGGATCACATCATTAGATGAATGATCTGATTGACTTGACCCATTCCGTTAGCTTAGCACTTGATCGTTTAGTTTGTTGCTATTGCTTTCTTCATGACTTATACATGTTCCTATGACTATGAGATTATGCAACTCCCGTTTACCGGAGGAACACTTTGTGTGCTACCAAACGTCACAACGTAACTGGGTGATTATAAAGGTGCTCTACAGGTGTCTCCGAAGGTACTTGTTGGGTTGGCGTATTTCGAGATTAGGATTTGTCACTCCGAATGTCGGAGAGGTATCTCTGGGCCCTCTCGGTAATGCACATCACTTAAGCCTTGCAAGCATTGCAACTAATGAGTTAGTTGCGGGATGATGTATTACGGAACGAGTAAAGAGACTTGCCGATAACGAGATTGAACTAGGTATAGGATACCGACGATCGAATCTCGGGCAAGTAACATACCGATGACAAAGGGAACAACGTATGTTGTTATGCGGTCTGACCGATAAAGATCTTCGTAGAATATGTAGGAGCCATGGTGTGATAGCCTCAGTTGTTCGGGATAAGATCAGATCGATTCAGGCGCATGGCACTGCTACTAATAATTTGTTGAGTAACTAGTTGGAGGCTAGTAATGAATAATATAATAAATTCGTGGTTCTTTCCCCTCTTGTACAATCAAGCCTCTAGCAATCAAGGGCAGGTGTCCAACCCTCCGTCCCAGGACCCATACATTTCCAGGCCCATAACAAAATCAAAGTTCAAGTGCTGCATTTGATGCAGGTCTCGCAATTTTTTGTGCGGATACCTGGTAAAGCACCTCATCTGCAATCCAATTACCGATGCCTGATATGGAACTCTGCTCATTGAAAAAAGCAATATGTTAAAGTCAGGAAGTTAATTCTGTATATCACAGGAAAAATAATTGTACAGGCAAAATCATCAATCGATTTGATGGCGGTCACCTGATCAAGTAAAAGAGCTTTTATTCCAATCTTCTTCATGCTCAGCGAGTCACAAAATTGTCAACAGAAATCAGCTCAATGAGAGCATCTGAACCTAGCTCAGAAATTGGAGGTACAGTTTCAGGCTGCCAACAATACTTGGGTGAGAAACTTGTACACAATCTAAAGGACAAGTATCTACAGAAAATTTACAGTTTCAGGCTGCCAACAATACTCGAGTGAGCACCGTCTACTTTGTGAAAAATAAAATAAATAGATCAATGGACAGTACAAGTTTTTGTACTGAGGATGTAGACAAGAAATCCTGTGTGTGGTACATAAGCAGTGAAATTGCAGGAAAATCAGAGACAGGCACGCTGACTTGGCTGATCATCTTGAATGAAGTTGAAGAAAGAGACAGTCAGCAAGTAATAACTGAAACAGTAGATAATGAACATAAATGTTTGGCCCTCTTTGCTAGACAAGAGTTTATCGAGGAAACATAAATATAAAAAGGTCTAGAGAACACAAAATGGCATTTTGTCTAACTGAACAAATTCAGAGGAGAGTTGGTTCGGTTAATGCCATTTATAGTGGCATTTCTCAAACAAACAGTCACAATCAGAGGCTCTGAGGGCGTGCTTTTTCAACCAAAGAGGGTTAGTCCTGGACTTGTAACATCGACTTCCAGTAAAATGGGGTTCATACAAGTTAAAACACTAAATATTTTGATAATGTCAAGCCTTCTTCCATCCTCTAGTTCCTAACACCGAAGCTAAAGCTCTTTCAAAACAAGTGGCCTACATTTAAAAGAGTGGAAATTGTTTCTTCTTTAGCCTTCCAGAGTTATCAGTTGCTTGCTTATCTTTCTTCATACTCTTACAAAGATCTGAATTGGTGGTGGTCTGTTCCCCTTCACCAAGATTACCTCCTAAGTAACTAAAAAATTATCACAGTTGACATCCATTATGCGGAGGACATACGGCTGAGTCCAGTTGAAATGAGAAGAGAGCGCTAACTTAAATTTAGCCAACTCAAAGGAGTTGCAGAGATGATTGCGTCTAACCCATTATCAGAAAGATAGTAATTTCCCTTCAGAGATAAAAAATTTCAATAATGCCGTGCAATTAGGCACCTCTGAATTATACAATACAGAGTGCATGTGTTACTTTGTTCAAAACAGTCATGGCGGAACTTGCAAGGAAGTTCTTATGACTGACTTTGCAAAGTGGCAGAAGATGCACCTTCTGTTCATTGTATAGGATGCAGTAGTTATAGAAGGGAATAAACGGAAGATAACTCTCAGTTTAAGATAATGAGCTATCACAGAGCCCATTTGGTTCATCTAAAGGTAGCTATAAGCATAAAGAGCTGTAAGGTGAAGAACATTTATTGCTGCTCATTTTACTTCCAATGAAAAAATGAAGTGTGCCATCAAAATGAAACAGCGGAATAGCAACTGGAACCATAGGCATAACAGAATCACTACTTTAGAGCAACTGACTGGCATATGTTGAGTGCATTAACTTAAGTAGTTGAATGGCATAGAAACAATTCAAGATTTAACTCCGCAAGCACTCTATATATCTAGCAACGATGCACTGGCAAAACAACACGCAGATGATCAGTTGAAATAACCAAGCAAAGTCTTGAGACCAGGTCATGGAGTTGTCAGCATGGGAGAAGGATGATCTTGTTGATGCAAAAGAAAGGGTGAGAATTGTGTCGAAGGGCAATTTTGGCTGCCATGCATTAACCCCTGCAGCGGAGGCAAATTGAAAAGCTCTGTTACGCATCACAATGAGCAAATGTCAAGTGGTCACTGGCAAATAAAACGAATGTGCTGAGAGCAGAAAAAATGGCAGATACATGATGAACAGAATCTAACTCGAACTAAATAACTTGTGCCAAACCTGAAGTTCCATGAAATTCAGACGAGACAACTAATTTCAGGTAATCTAGAAACTGTCTTTTTTGCTAATGAATACAGATGCAAACCAGAATGTTTTCATTGGCCAATAAAATGAAATACATGCTTCACCAAGATTACCTAAGTTAATTATTAAAAAGTTATCACAGTTGACATCCATTGTGTGGAGGGCATAAGGTTGATTCAATTGGTGTATATTTTGCATTTTTAGTTTGTAGTAAGTTAGGCGCTATGGTAGCACAAGCATTTAAACAACTGATGTAATATGACAAAAACTAACTTGCTTTGCAACGCATGAGCATTTTGCTAGTAGTTAAGCAAAGAACAACTTTCCCTAAGAAAATGAAGAGAATTACTTTCTAAATACAGTTGATAAATAAAATACACTGATCAGTGATCACTGCAGTTTCTAACGTATGTATGGCATTTTCTAAATACTGTTGATAAATAAAATAAACTGATCAGTGATCACTGCAGTTTCTAACATATGTATGGCATTTTCTGTTTCAGTCGTTGCTTTTTCACATTTCTCAAGAGTCATTTCAACCAAATGCTAACATAGAGATGGAAGCAGATGCTTCCTATGTACTTCCTCTGTAACTAAATATAAGAGGTAGTAGTATATTGCACAAACTGTTAATAAGGCAGACATTGCTTGGCTACTCACTACAACTAGTTTCACATAACCAACATGATAACAGGGAAATGGCAAGTAGTTTAAAGAACATTGTAATAAGAGTGTTAACTAGTTTGAAGAACATTGTAAGTAAGAAACAAACTAGTCTGAAGAACTTCATAAATGAATATACATTTAAATCAATTCGGGAAAGCAGTGCCAAAGCAGCAAACACTCACAAGTCACAACTGGATGGTACAAGCTGTGATTCTGTGAACACTGTGGTCTTAAAGAACACAGGAAATCTGAGAAGGGTTCATTGTTTATTGCATGGCAAAAATACTTCCAACTGAGCAGTCAACCGGCAACAGCCAGGAACTACTTGAAGGTGACACAGTAACAGCTTCGGTATACATTGTATTAGAGATAAAAATGACATCTGAATAAAAACGAGTCATCTTGACCAAACTACCTCGCTCTCATCATTCACACGATTCTTCCCAGTCTTCAACTTCGACATCAGGCTGCAGCTTGCTCACCACTTGCCCGGCACTTGGTGCTCCGCTGGATCCAGTGCCAACGCGGGGAGCAGAACTGCTGGATCCTGTTTCAGTGCGAAGAGGAGGCTTACGTTTGTCGGTTGGCCCAGAGCTGGTTGCAGCATCAGACTCCAGCGCATTCCAGCGGTTTGAAGAACCCATGACCTGAGCAGGAGTATCGCCACGTTTCCACACTGACCCTGAAGCATGACTGAGCACTGTCCAGTCTCCAGATGGGTCGGGCTCAGAGGAAGAGGCCTTCCATGGATTGGCACTGCTCTTTGCAGCCAACCCTCCATCTTTCTGTGCTCCAACCCACACATTGCTTGACACAGAAGCTTGAGTGATGCTGCTTGGGCAAAACATTGCAGCACCCTGGTAAGCAGACCCATAATCCAGCCGCCTCAGCGCAGTCGCTGCTCTAGCTGGATCACTGAAGACTGCAGCAGCATTCTTGTCATTCAGCCAAACCAATTCACACTCCCCACCAAACCTTAAAACTAGAGAGCTAACATCAGCATCCCTTGGCAGGTCCAGCATTGCAACGACGAGCCTCGGATCCATGTCCACCATAGGATCAAAGTAAGGATGGGACGCCGAGACAGGTACACCAGGCTTAGAGCCCAGAACACGAGCAGGCACCTTAGACTTGGGCGTGACATGGACGGTAATAAAACGCTTGGGTTCCCAACCAACTCCCTGGACAGAAAGCTTCCACCTATCTGCAATGAGCCTGATAGCATCTCTCTTGTCCTTCATCATGTGACAGAAGACATGGAACTTAATGTTGCTTGAAGAATTCCCCCTTGTCTTCCCAAGGACAAGGAACTTGCACCTCTCCTCTATGGCCAGCACCCACTTTGGCTCACGCCGGAAAAGATCAGAAAGCAAATCCGACGCATTTGAGTTCTCACCAAAATGCAGTGCATCCAGATTGGGCGGGGTAATGTCAAAAGCTTCAGCAAGGACCCTTTTCCTCTCCATTTTTGCACACTCCTCATCACAACAAAGTTTCCTCTGCCCAAGAGGAACCCTCTTGCCATTTGATTCCACTGGTTGGAGAGGCATTGGCAGCTGCTGCATGACGGAGATATCGAACGCACTATCACCATTGTAGGCTCCACCAGCACTGCAGGGCACAGCTGTAGTGATACGGCCACAAGAACAGGTAATAGTCACACGGTGTTCACATCTCACATCTGGGCAAGGTGACGATGGGTGGCATGGTGCATTGCAAGTGTGCTTGCATTCCCTCCTTGGGACACCACACAACTGTCCACATGAAACTTTGCCCCCAGAGCTTGAACTAGCTTCTCCATTTGCAGGTGGCGGATCACATGGGGCAGGATGGCAAGTCCTGGCACAAGCATGCAGTCCACATTGACGGTTCTTTCCACAGGGCTGGTTGCATCTGATATCCTTTGAACCACAAGGGATGTTCCTCAACATCACATGCCCCCCAACACATTCTCTTGTGACTGGCACAACGCAAGGTGGGCAGTCCCCGAAATGGCATTGATGCGAAGCTGGATGCCCGCAAGGCTGAGGGACCATGCACTGATGTGGGCATGATGGAGTTGGTGTGCCACAAGGCTGTGGTGGCGGAATAGATGTCCTGCCACAGGCACAGGTGAGATCATGGAATATGGTCTCACGGCAAGGGTCGCAGTGACCGCTGTGGCAGAGATGCTGGCATCCATGCTGTCCACACCGGAGCTTCTTGCCACATGGTATCTGGCAGAAATGGGGATCCATGCTTTCACCTTGATGCTGAGCAAATGGCTTCGACAGCGGGCAACAGCACTCACTGCACCTGTGCCTCCCGCAGTTCTTCTTGCGGCCACAAGGCTTGTTGCAGCGGAACTCTTCCTTCAATACCTTGTAGCACTCCACCATCTGGCCTGATGAGCCACAGCGGCACCTCTGCTCAACACGCACCAAGCAGGGTGGACACTCTCCTTCATGGCACGTGACCTTGCACCTATGCACTCCACACGGCAATCTCTTGTCACATACCTTGTCACAGGTGGGGATTGGGTCCAAGCAGCTAGCCCTCTTCTCCTGCAGCCTTGTCTTGCCACAATGGCATGTGGTGACCTTCCCTGGCACAAGCTCGCACTCCCCGCACGGCCCTGGGTGGCAAACATCCTGACAGACATGATTGCCACATGCCAGATTGTGGCCACAAACCTCACTGCAGGAGAACACCCCATCCTTGTCCGACAGCTTCCCTTTGAGCACCATCTCGCCGCACAACAATGTCTCTGTTTTCTTGCCACAGAAGCACTGTGCAGGGAAGTTAACCTCGCAGTCACCGCAGGGGCCGGTGTGGCAGACCTTGTCGCAACGGTGCCTCCGGCAGGGCAGCAGCTTCTCGCACCGCTGCCCACACGTGACAGGCGTACTCCGGTCCGCGCAGCGACGGGCGATAGACTGCTTGCCGCAAGGACAGGGGCGCTCCGGAGCAAACGCCTTGCAGGGCGGGCACGGCCCAGGGTGGCACTGCAGGACGCAGACGTGCGGGCACCTGGTGGCGACGTCCTCGTCGTCGCCCTTGGCGGCAGCAGGATCCGCCTTGCCGAGGGGCTTGGAGCAGGGCTCGCCGCAGGAGTGCGGGGTGAGGAAGAGGTCGTTGGGCGGGTCGCGTCGGCGGCGGCAGAAGCAGGTGTAGGCGATGTCGCGGGCGCGGACGTCCTGCACGGACTGGCAGCCGGGGCAGCGCCAGGCGTCGGAGGCCGGGGCGGAGGCGTCGGAGACGGAGGCCGGGGAGCGCGCCCACTTGCGGATGCAGGGGAGGTGGAAGATGGAGAAGCAGCTGCCGCAGGACCAGACGGGGGCGGAGCGGCGCACCATGTCGTAGCAGATCATGCACTCCACCGCCCCCCGCGCCAGCTTGTCCTGGATCTCCTGCACCAGCTGCGGCACCGTCCCGCCCCCCGCCGCCACCGCAGCCGGAGGCGCGGGAGCCCTCTCCTGCCGCCGCGGCGCGGAGGCGTTGGCGGGCGCGGACGATGGAGCCCTCTCTTGCCGTCGCGGCGCGGAGGCGTTAGCGGGACCGGACGAGGGTGCCCTCTCCTGCGGCGGCGGGTTGGGGCCGTTGTTGTTGCGATTCGGGCGGCGCTGGCGGCGGCGGGGCGCGCGGCCGTCCGAGGCAGGGCCGGTGTTGGGGTTGGGGTTGGGGAGGGGCAGGAGCGGGGCGGCGTTGTCGCGGTGTTGGGCGGGGGCCTCGGCTGCGGCGGAGGCGGATCGGGGGCGCCATACGCCGCGGGGGGAGGGCGCGGCGGGGCCGCGGCGTTGACCGGTGGGGGGCTGCATGCGGCGGCGGGGCGGGAGGGGGAGGCCCGATGCGTCCTCCGTCCGGGGGGTTGGGTGGGGGTGGGGGTGGGGGTGGAGGGGATGAGGGGGCGGCGAGGCGGAGGCGGAGGCGGCGGCGAGTGGCGGTGGTGGGGAGCGGAGTGGGAGGGGAGGGGGAGGGGGGATTTGAGGGGGAGGAGAGCCTTGGGGGCGACGGCAAATGGGGGGAGGCCCGTGGGGACGACGGCACCGGGGTTGGGGTTGGGTTGCGGCTGGCTGGGTCGTCGGTCGGTCCGCCGATCCGGGAGGTTTCGAGACGGAGGGGTGGGGTAGCACGTGTGCGGTCGGGTTGCCTTCGGGCTCTGGGGTTAGGTCAGGTCGGTTCGCGTCCTGACGTCACCACGTGTGTGTACCGAGAGCCTGCCTGCCTCCGTGGGCCTACCTCAACGCCTCGTTTTAAAAATCGAGCTTGAGTACAAGTTGGACAATTGGTCCTTGGCCGCACCACGCTTCTTCTCCACGTCGCCCCGGGACGGCTCGCCGGAGATGATGGATGACAACGTGCCCGCGTCCCCCACGGTTGGCGATTCCAAGTCAGAGGGACGTCCTTTACTTGGCACCGTCCATCAACCATCAGACGGCAGCTCTCTGGTTCGCTTAGGTCGGCACCAAAACGAGCGGCCCACTACGAAGGCAGACGAGGGGAAAAAGGGCGCGAGGAGAAGAAAAAGGCACGAAGAGTACGCAGACGGCGCCAGCCGACAAAAAAGAGATCGCCGGAGCCCGGAGGTGGACGCCCTGCTCTCTGCTCGTCAATATCACTAAGTCCTAATACTCTGCTCCTCTCACGCCATCTTTCACATGAATTAAAACACTACTGTTAGAGTTGTGTCGAATATAGTGTACAAGGTAGGTTACAGTTGGAATTGTAGTTGTATTGTGTTTAGATAGGATGTGGAGTCGTGTTCAAATAGGACACTTGTATTCTAGGCCTCTCATATATAGCGGGGGTAGACACACGATGTAACCTATGCCAGCATAATAGCACAGGCGCGCAAGGGGAGCCGGCGACGTGGGCCGGCGCCCGGGTGGCCGGTGTGCGGTATTGTGATGGTGTCACGGGGAGGAGCGCCCGTAGTCAGGCCCCGAGAATGTAGCCATATCGGTGAACCTAATTAACAAATCTCGGTGTCGTGCTCGTGTGATTGCTTGGTCCTCGGATGATCGACGGTATGGCCTTGGATTTATTCTAACAAGTGGTATCATGAGCAAGGTTACGAGGAGGCCGTTGTGCGTTGATTCAGAGAATTGGATGACCGAAGAATCGATCAATGGAGTCGCCGAGGTTCAGGTGACGGCGTATCAGATAGATCGGTCGGATCGATTGAAGCAGCACGTGGTCCGCGTGCACGTATGGCAGTTTCGGCGAGACGGACTGATCGCTCAATCGGTTCAGGCGACGGCGGCGTAACACGGGTGCGTGTGCCATCAGCAGACGAGCGGTGCTGTGGTGGGCCATCAAGGCCTTGCGCGGAGCGGCCCTCACGGAACATCGGCTTGATGTACGCGTACAACTGTGCAATACGATCAATGCAATCAGATACAGCAAGGTGCAGCTAGCCCGTACTTGTGGAAGGCAGTCAGAGATTTGTTTAGGAAAAAAAGAGGACCGAGTCCTCATGTATACGACGCAAGGCAGCAGCTTGTTTTGAGCGAAAAATCCATCAACCGGTAAGTATCCATTGCTAGCAGGGACATGGACAAAGCAACAACCAGCATTGGAGGTTGAGCTATAGCTACAACACGTGGGAGATTGCTCATATATTTCACAAGGTCAGCCGTATAAAGAACCATGACGTCAATGGATGTCAGGTTTGAGGTGGAGAAGTTCGTGGAACTGAAAACCTTGGGTTATGGCAGACAAGGATGGAAAATTTGTTGGTGCAACAGTGATGCTTGAAGGCGTTGCAGGAAGTCAGGTCAGCTAAGATGGAATTATCATGTGATGGACGGAAATTCGCGAAAGACGATTTGGGAGCCTCGAGTGTGTCGTACAGTCGAACGAGTTCGGCTGGGTCGGACTGGACAGTCTGACGGGATCGACGCAAGTCGGTTGGTACAGAAGACGGTGGTGGGATCAGCGACGACGACCTAGGAGCGTGATGCTGATGGTGACCGACTTCTGGGGCGTGGAAACACGTGGCGCAGGCCGATGGCTTGTGTGACTTCGACAAGACTATGGCGCGGGATTGATTCAAGGTGATGTATGCGCGGAGCTTGAAGTTGATGAGGCGCAGGGGTGGAGTGATCATCTACCATGGAGTCATGTTAAAGGTGGAGCTGGAGTCTGACGGAAGACTTCACTCGGTGCTGATTGAGGGGCTACGACGTAAGACGTCAGAGAGTCGAAGCCTATTCAGTGGGAAAAAAGCGAGTGACACGTAATTTGGACTGGAGCCCAATGGTCTGATGGAAGCGTGAAGCTCGTCATCGGTCAGTGATGATCGGTGGTACTCTGCAGTGAGGGTTGAGTGGTGTGGTTTCGCGACTCTTGAGACTCGATTGGTACAGCGGAGGCTCGACGCGGTAATAGCGGCGAGGCGTGCGGTGCGCACGGGACATGGAGACGGGCCAGGGCTCTGGTGGTCATACATGTGGTGAGACAACTGCGAATTTGACTCGGGATGAGTACAAGCAATGGTGAAATTCCTTCATGTTTCAGACAGGCGGTCAAGAAAGGAGCGGTGATGTTGAGTTCAACTCTGGAAGTTGGGAGCATACAGTGGAGTAAAGAGGAACTTAATTTTACTCGAGTGTTGACAGTGGTCAAGAAAAGAAGGGACTACAAGTTGCAGGTGGAGTCATATGGAGTCTTTGAAGTAGTAGCGATACTCACGGGATAAGCTCAAGTCCAATGTACATGGAAGTTTGACGCATTAACAAATTCAAGGTGGTGGAGAATATTCGCCAAGGTGGAGTTTGTTAGAGTTGTGTTGAATATAGTGTACAAGGTAGGTTACAGTTGGACTTGTAGTTGTATTGTGTTTAGATAGGATGTGGAGTCGTGTCCAAGTAGGACACTTGTATTCTAGGCCTCTCATATATAGCGGGGGTAGACACACGATGTAACCTATGCCAGCATAATAGCACAGGCGCGCAAGGAGAGCCGGCGGCGTGTGCCGGTGCCCGGGTGGCCGGTGTGCGGTATTGTGACGGTGTCACGGGGAGGAGCGCCCGTAGTCAGGCCCCGGGGATGTAGCCATATCGGTGAACCTAATTAACAAATCTCGGTGTCGTGCTCGTGTGATTGCTTGATCCTCGGATGATCGACGGTATGGCCTTGGATTTATTCTAACAACTAAAACTGATCGAACTTTCACCATCAGGTTGCTTTGGAACTCGATCAAGTTTTCGTTTTTTCATGGAAGAATCAGCTTGTTGAACTTGATCAAACATCTTTTCTGTCATGGAGGAAGCAACCGAGATGGAAGAACATGCCAACACAGCCCACCAGGATTCCGATTCCAATAGGTAACTTTTGCACATATACAAGACTGCACATATTCAGATTTACATAATTTCTCAATGGTTCAGTGATAGTTCTATTACATAATTTCTGCACATATACAAGTCTACATATATTCAGATTTACATCATTTCTCAATAGTTTAAGTGTTACTATTACATTCTGCACATATGCAAGTCTGGGCATATTCAGATTTGCCAAGTTTCTCAATAGTTCAGTGATACTTCTACAATCCCCTTACTCGTGGTGTTTTTACTTTGCAGAGTTGTATTGCCTAGTTTGGTACCTTATGTTGGCATGGAATTTAGAAACTCAGATGAGGCTTGGTCATATTGGCTTAGCTACGGTGGGCAGAAAGGCTTTGACTTTGAGGTTAGGAAAAGGTATACTAACAAAAGTTCAGCCGAAGGCAAGGTTACATCATGTAAATTTGTTTGTGCAAATGAGGGTCAGCGAGCACAAGACAAAAGGGATCATTCAAAGTGCCCTCGAGCTGAAACTAGAACCAATTGTGAAGTGCACATGAAGCTTAAAATGGACCGGAAGAAGGGAAATCTCAAAGTGTCGGAGCTGGTTTTGGAACACAACCACACACTACACCTAGCAGAAACCTTACACTTAATGGTGTCACAAAGAAAAATTTCAGAGTTACAAGCTTTTGAAATTGCAACAGCACATGATGCGGGAATTGGGCCAAAAGCCGCACATGAGTTGGCTAGTCGCCAAGTTGGTGGACCACTCAATCTTAGTTATACCCTCCGTGATCACAAGAACCATTTGCGGACCAAGCGCCAACGAGAAATGGCATATGGCCAAGCGGGTAGCATGCTTAAGTATTTTCAAGACAAAATTGCTGAAAACCCATCATTCCAATATGCATTGCAAATGGACTGTGAAGAACAAATAGCGACCATATTCTGGGCTGATGCTAGAATGATCATGGACTATGCACATTTTGATGATGTTGTTAGTTTTGACACTACTTTTGGAACAAACAAGGAGAGTAGGCCCTTTGGTGTCTTTGTCGGATTCAATCACTTTAGGGAAACTGTAGTTTTTGGTGCTGCCCTCATGTATGATGAAACATTTGCATCCTTTAAGTGGTCGTTTGAGGCTTTTCTAACAGCCCATAAAGGAAAGGGGCCAAAAACATTCTATGCAGATCAAGATACTGCAATGGGAAATGCAGTTGAGGACGTGTTTCCAGAAGCACGACATGGTTTATGCACCTTCCACATTATGCAGATGCTGTCAAACATCTACATGAAGAGGATGATGAAGAGAAAAATGGGGAGAAGAAAAAAGAGAAGAAAAAAGGGAAGAAAAAACAGAAGAAGCAAGAGATGAATGAAAATAAGGAAAAAGAAGAGAAGGAAAAGGAGGAGAATGAAGAAACAAGTATTCTATCAGATTTTAGCGCATGCATGTTTGAGTACGAAGACATGGCAGAATTTGAAAAAAAAATTGACCTCATAAGGAAAAAGATGAGCAAGCAAACATGGCTGGATAGTATATATGAGTTAAAGGAAAAATGGGTTGAATGTTATATGAAGGATGTCTTCACATTAGGAATGAGAAGTACACAATTGAGTGAGAGTTTGAATAATGACTTGAAAATCCATTTCAAATCTGATTTTGATATCATCCGGTTCTTTAAGCATTTTGAAAGGGTGGTGCAAGGGAAAAGGAACAATGAACTGAATTCAGAATTTGAATCAAGGAAAAATTTGCCTAGAATATTTATGAAGAGACCACCACCTATGTTGGTGCAAGCTAGCAAGTTATATACACCTGGTATTTTTGAAGCTTTTCAAGGTGAATATGAAATATCCTTGTCAGCTTGCACCAAGGCATTAGATGGTTGTAATGAATATCTAGTAGGAGATTGTATCTTTGAGGAGGAGTATAAAGTTATAGGTGATCCTATGAAGCAAACAGTTGTGTGCGGCTGCCAGCAATTTGATAGAATTGGGATATTGTGTGGCCATGCTCTTAAAATTCTCGATTTGATGAATATCAAGTCACTACCGCCACATTATGTGTTAAAGCGCTGGACAAAGGAAGCACGAAGTGGAACTGTACAAGACAAAGAAGGAAGAAATATCATCTTAAATCCGAATATGGATGCCATGCTTAGCTACAAATATATGTCCCACAAATTTCATAATTTGGCAGATCGAGCAGCCTACTTTCCGGAATGTGTCGTGTTAATAGACAACACACTTGACATCCTTGGTAAGCAAATTGAAGAAAAAATTAATGCATGTGCAAGCACATTGGGGTATCCATGTACAATTTCGACAGATGCTAGCCCATCAAATGACTTGTTGACTAATGCACGTCTAAAGAAAAAGGAGGTCCAAACAAAGAGTTCAAAACGGAAAAATTTTTTGGCTCGATAAGAAGCACAAGGCTAGGAAAAATAGAGAAAGCAGAGCTACATCACAGTTGGGTGAAGAGGTATGTTGATAAACAATACAATGCTTTCGGTGTTATCATTATGTCCATTAATTCTCACAGCCTCCAATTTTCTTTCACAACAAGATGCAGGAGGTCGGGAGGCAGGTGGTGGTGGTGCACAAGTTGCAAATGATAGAGTTTATAGGGATAATGCAGAGGTGCCTGAAGGTTACAAGACCAATCTTAGCTTCACTCAGTTGCTGATGGTATAATCTTTCCCATGTAGTTTAAAAATCTAGAATGATCCAACTAGGGATTGCAAAATCTTGCTCATACGATATTCTTATTTATTTAATTTTCAGGGGCCAATTACAGATGATCTTTTCACTGGGTCATGGTGAAGTACTATTGTTTTTGGGCAAATGGATGAGAGGGCATTGGTGTGCAAGTTCAATTCTGGGCAACACTTGACATTGAGTTCAGTCCAAGTTCAGTTCTAGACAACATTTTACCATTCACTTTAGTCTAATTATGCACATGTACAAGTCGAACTTCTGTACAAGTAGAAATTAAAATGCTCAATCTCCAGCCATATCTCCCAGAGATATGTTTTGGCATCTATTTTGCTCAACCTCAGTCACTTTTTATGATAATTGTACATTCAGCAGCCAAATCAAGCATTGACTTGTTGGTCTTTGTAGTCCTGGAACCGCTCAACTCCACTCTCAAATGAAATATTCAGCCAAATCAAACTCAACAGCCAAACAAACCTTCAGTCAAACTATTCACTGAACTCCAATCTCAAATGACATTACAAACTGAATTTAAATTCAGTCACACTATTCATTACACATTACTTTTGATTTAAATCAATTACAATCTCAAATTGGCATTTGGCTTTGTCTCTGTTGCCATTGCTTCCTCTGCTGGTTCTATCCAACTAAAACTGAAGTAGCAGGGAACTTCCAACAGAAGTCCAGAGCCCGAGTAGCCAACTACGTTGGATTCGTGGCCTAGAAATCTCGACGGCGCGACGATGCTTGCTCCGGTGAGTCGCGGGGCAGTGGCTTGCTCCGCCCCCTCCATAGCTAGGCGCGTTGCGGCCTGACGGAGTTCTTGTAGATCGACGGCCGCGGGCTTCGTTACCTCGATAGATCGACGGCGGCGATGTAGCTTGCCCCGCGGCTCTGGGGCGTGGCTAGGAGGTGTCGCGCCCCGAAGGAGCAGCGGCTGCTCTTCCCCGCCGGCCAGCGTCGCGCCTTGAAGGAGCAGCGGCTGCTCTTCCCCGTCGCGCCTGAAGGTGAGCGAGGCGACAACGATCGGCCGAACAGCTTGTTTTTCTACAGTGACGCGCGAGCGAGGAGTTCTGGGCATACTGGGCCGTATGGGCTGCTTGTTTTCATGTCCATGTGAGTGAAAGTAGCGCTGGTAGCGAGTGTCGTTCGATATAGATCAACGGCGCTAGGTGTACGACGTCCCTCGGCAGTAGTTTCTTCCAAGTCAGAGGATCTCGTTCCCCACGGTGCCTCCCTTGATCTCAACGCCACTCCTGTGACCTGTGACCGGTCGGTCCACCGGGGCGCATAGGAAACCCCTGCGTGTGGTCTCCCCGGCCAGCTTCTCCGACGCCCGCAACATGTTCAATGAAACGCCCACACAGACGCCGGCCGATCCGAGGTCTCACGAGAGAGTCTCGGAGTAGATGATCAACGAGAGTTGCTGAGGGCAAGGGTATGATGACGGCAAGACTCAAGATGGGGCTTCATGCAATTGGTGTGCGACAAGTTTTGTGGTTCCTATGAGAATATCGAAAGTTGTCTCGTGAGTGGGTTTGGGATAAAGGAGATGGTATGCATTTCCTTCCCTTGCTCATAATAAGAGCATACACATTTCCTCCTCTCCTGTGCATATGAATGTATGTTGTTGTTTTCATCTCTATGTGTAGGCTTTTCAAGCCTTGGACACCTTTAAGGCTCAAAATGCGGGCAAACCATTCACCTTGAGCCATTGTTGGAGGTTGATCAAGGATTGCCCAAAGTTCAAGGACCAATATACTGCCCAATTAAGAGGTAGGGGCCTTCATCGATCGCCGACCCAAGTTAAGTTGATAAAAGGCCGATGGGAAGACCAATTCCAAGGTGGATGCAAAGCGTGATGCTTCGACAACCGCCTTGCAAAAAACTTTTAATGGGTTCATGACCCAAAAAGGAGAGAGGAAATGGAGGAAGCGCAAGGAGGAAGAGGAGCAAATGAAAACCTACTTTGAGATACAAAAGAAGAAGCTCGAGATAGATAAGAGCAGTGCAAAGACAAAAGCCAAGCAGGTGGAGCTCGTGCTAATCTCGAACGATGTGGAGATCATGGCTGCCGACACGAGCAAGATGACCCAAAAAAAGAAAGCTTGGTGGGGCCAATCAAAAGTTCATCCAAGGCTGAGATTATGCGTGATCATCTTTTATGTGCTTTATTTTCATGAACTGGGGTCGAGATGCATGAACTATGGTCGTGGCGATTGATACGGCTCAAACATATCTATAATTTTTTTTCTCATTTCATCCTATTATATTATCACTTTAAATACTTGTATAGCAATTGATATTATTTTTTTGAGCTAATCTATTAATTTAGTCCCTAGTGCTAGGTCACGTTTTTTGTTTGTATATGGTTTCACAGGGAATCTATATCTAGGAAGGTCCAAACACGATGCTAATTTTTGACAAATTTTTCTGGACTATGAAGGACCCTAGAAGTTTCAGAGGAGCAGCAGACGAGCACCATAGGGGCCACATGGCATGCCCTGGGCCTAGGGCGCGTCGGCAGGGGTGTGGGGCCCATGGGAACCACCTTATGTTGATTACACCGCTATAAATTCCTATAAATACTTGAACCAGTCCCTATATTTTTAGAAGAATTTTATCGCCGCCGCAAGTTCCTGTTTCGCGCATATCCAATCTGGAGGCCTATTCGGGAGCTCTGCCATAGGGGGGAAGCCATTGTGAGAGTCTTCTTCATCAACATTGCTGACTCCATGATGATGTGTAAGTAGTTCCTTCAAGACCTTAGGGTCCATAGTAGTGCTACTTGCTTGTTTTCGATTACTAAATTCTTCTACACAATTACTATCTTATATTTTACCATGCTACCTCCCGTTTTCACCTTTCTCGTTTGGTTGTGCTCCACTGTGGGAACACACCTTGGGCTACCCGTGAAGCACACCTATGTTGCCTATAGGAGCACACATTGTGCTTCCTATATACAATATACGAGAAAAAACAAAAAAAATTGGGAAAAAATATAGAAACCAGAAAAAGTCGAGAAATCGAGAAAACCCCAAGGAAAGCGAAAAAGACCACACATACGCCCTTCATTCCCGTGAACATATCATTCCTATGGGGTGCGCCTAGTGCGTGACACACGACAATGTAGGAGCGCTCCCCATGAGTAACCTCTAGGAAGCCCACCTAGAGGGTACCTTTTAACTAGTTGCCCTCGGAGGAAATTCTCTACGTGCAATTCACAAAGTCAGAGGATAACTTAGCCACCACTTCCGTTTCTATGAACCTATCGCTTCCACCCACCCGCAACACATGGCAGCGTAAGAGCGCTCCTCGCGCTTCCCATGAGCGACCCCTAGGAAGCCATCTAGAGGGTACCCGTTAACTAGGTGCTCTCAGAGGAGATTCTTTGACGTAGTTTACTAAGGTAGAGGATAACTTAGCCACCACTTCCATTCCCGTGAACCTGTAGCTTATTGTTCAGGGTGTGTCCAACCGCGAAATGTGGCATTCCTCGCACTCCTCATTAGCGACCCTTGAGAAGCTCACCCAGAGGGTACCCTTTACCTAGTTTCTCCGACGGAGATTCTCATATATGCAGTTCACCAAGTCGGAGGCTATCCTAGCCACCATGCGGTCACTAAGTCACGGGCTACCTTAGCCACCACCGGATGCCCTCCATTCTCCGGATCCCGTGGTCACTATTTCTTTCAACGCATCGTTTTTTTTCTTGAGAAATTCTTTCAACACAGCGCGCCAAAATTTAGAAGGCCAAAAACGCAACCGAGTTTGCCTGCAAAGAAAAAACAAGGCAGCAACGTGTAGCGCGGTTTTAGGGCAGTTCCTACTTGGAACTTCAGGAGCATGTTACTGTGTATTTTGCAAACGGGCGCCTGAAGCACCCCCGTGCTGGGCCGACCCATGTAGGTTTTTTTCTTGGGTTTTAGATCCGCAAAAAATGCACGAGTTGGTTGCAATTTGAACCATCAACCTCCCTCATTGATACACGCGGGTGTAACCACCACACCACCCAGTGGGATCTAACAACTTACAACCTTTTCTTTCTTTTTCCTTTTTCCTGCTTCCTTTTTTCCTTTTCCCTTTTTTCTTTTTTCCTCTAAACAGTTCAATGATTGTTTGCAAATATGTGAATTTTTTCTCCAAATCGATGATTTTTTTGAAATTTGATGGAGTTTGTTTCAAATGGATGGACCTTTTTCATTTTTACTGTTTATTTTTTGAAAATCCATGATATTTTTTTAAAATTTTATGTTTTTTTAAATTGATGATTTTTTTCAAATTTGATGATTTTTCTAAAATTGGATGAACTTTTTAAAAACTTGATGGAATTTTTGAAAATTGATGAACTTTTTTCATATTAGATGAAATTTTTTAAAACTTGATAATTTTTTAAATCAATTAATTTTTATCAAATTAGGTGAACGTTTTTTATTTGATGATTTTTCTCAAAATCAATGAACTTTTTTTGCAAACTCATGATTTTTATTTTATTTATGTGTTTTTTTCAAATTCATGATTTTTTTTGAATTTATGATTTTCCCCCCACATATACCTTTTCTAAGTCAAACGGTCAAACAGCAACAGGGAGACCCGCTCAACTGTGAAGAGCGAAGAAATCAGCTGCGAACCGAGCGAACGAAGGAATCGGGACCGGAGAGGGAGCGACCGTGTTCGGCTGGCCCAACAGCGTGGCTGCGTGGGCGCCAGTAGCCCTAAGTGGCGCAGAGAGCGCCCAATAGGAGCTCCCCATATTTAGCCCGGAAATTGCAAATGGTGCACAGGCATGGTGCCGGTTTCAAGAAAAACAATTTTTTTTTGAGGATAGAAAAACATTTTCTACAACGTAAAAAATGATGAATTGTTTTGTAAACACACACACACACATGTATAGCACATATGTACAAATTTTCATAACATTTTACTTCCACACGTGGCGTACAAAAAAATATGTATTTTCTAATGGGCAGCCTTTTGTTTGTTTTTGGGCCAGAACTTTTTTTTGTACGGCGTACAAATTACATTTTCCAAAACAAAATTTCATGGACCCGTGGTGAACACATACAAGTTTCCACAGAAATTTTATTAATTTATTTCGAAACTTGTAAATATGTTTTTGGATTCTCACACCCGCATTTAGCCTGATTATTCTCAGCTATCACAGAGCCATTTGGTTCATCTAACCACGGCTATAAGCAGAAAGAGCTGTAAGGTGAACATTCACTGCAGGTCATTTTACCCCCGCTGGAAACATGCAGTGCGTAGTCGCAATGAAACAACAGCGCACAATTGTAACTGAAACCATAGGCTTAAAACGACAATCACCTTCAAGTAATTGACCGAAGACATAGGTAGACTGCAGTTAACTTCAATAGTCAAATGGCATAGAAACCACACAAGATTTAATTGAGCACCTTAGATATAGCTAGTACTGTACAGTGGCAAAAGAGCACGCCAGATGATCAGTTGAAGCGACCAAGCAATGTCCTGAGACCTTGTCAATGCACACCCTGAATCCACACACCCGAGAATCTCATCGAAGGGCAATTTTGGCTGTCGTGCATTAACCCTGCAGAGGAGACAAATAGAAAAAAAGGTCCCGTCAGAGCATCGCAACAAGCAAATGTCGAGTTATATGTGTAGGAATGTTTGTCAAATAAAACATAATATGCTGAGAGCAGAAAGAAACCCAAAGGCCAATGAAAAATTCAGATGAGACAGGAAACTTCAGGTAATCTAGATACTGTCATTTTGCTACTGAATAAAACGGAATACATGCTGACAACAGAAATAAATAGCAAAGTCCTTGCTGAACAGAGTTTAACTGGGACTAATCATTTATACGAAACCCCAAGGCCAATGAATTCAGGTGGGACAACTTTAGCTAACCAGGAAACTCAAATACAAACACACAATAGTAGGGCAAGATGAATAAAGAAGATTGTGAAATGCAAACGAGCAATTTTAGGTAAGGAAGCCTGAATAAAAATATTGAATTGTTGTTATCATCCAATCCACCAATCAGTTTCTATTTCTATCAAAATATGAGGGTGCGAGCACACAAATTCGGCTGAAATATAGTATGTTAAATTAGCTAATAAACTGGACATGCCCCAAACTCTATAATTGGCATGCCAACCCCACGTAGTTGACAAATCTTACACAATGATTAACAGTTATATCTTTGTTTTGCGTAGGAGGACGCTAATAATGTATGCCAAACATACTCACCAGAACTGTGATAAACATCGCATTTCACAGATGAACACGCCTTGAAGATGCTGTATATCTTTGCGCATCCCTCATGACTTGCCGAGGTCACTTCTGACAGCTGCACACTCATTCTTTTCAACGTCGGTGCACATCCAAGTATCAATTGTAATAAATCAAATTCATGATCCTCTCCTTCGAAGCCATCGAACTCCACTTCTTTCAGAGCAGCCAAGGAGATAGTCTCGAACCTCCAGTTCCGAAACGCACAGGGACAATGTAGCAGGCATCCTCCTTCCATCTAAAACCAAAAATGAATATCCGAATAACCACACAAAGTATTATTGGCGTATATAATCAGAGCAGAGAATTACCGGTGATCTCTTCAGGATGACCTTAAGCCTCCGCGTAGCAGCACGAATTTTATCCATCCCAAGGAGATGAAACACAAACCCTCCAAAAGCATGCCCCTTTGCTGTGAGATGTAGCTCTAAACAAGAGAAGGCAGCAACCATATGTTTCTCTATCTCCTGCGTAAAGTTGTCTGCCTGAGCGTGTAAAAACGAGTCCTGAAAAAACAATTTGCCAAGATATACATCATTCAGAAATTAATTTAGTCAAGAGCTTGCAGTAGAGGGGACGCACCGCACGGGCATGAATTTGCAGCGAGGATAGCTGTCCTTGTCTCTCTGCCGTCTGTAGCCGCAGCCTCTTAAGGCTCCAAAGACCAAACACAATGTGGTGCCCAAAGATGCCCAAGTAGCAGCAATTCCACGAAACCTTCTCCACCATTGGTGCCGAGACGGAGATGCTGATCTCCCCACCATTGGCAAATGAGAGGGCCAGTTGCTTAAGTGCGGGCGCAATGATGTCCACATGTTGTGTCTCTCTGATCCGGTGGTGCACAACAAGCTCCTGCAGCGATGGGGAGTTGACCCTAATGTCGCACTTGTAGTTAGGAAACAAATCCCTGGTGACGCGGAGCGTGCGCAGGCGCGGGCAGCAGGAGAGCAGGGCGTCGAGCTCGGTAGTGCAGTGCGACAGGGACAGCGCCTCGAGTCCGGGGAACTGGGCGCCGGCTGGCACGCGGAGGGAGAAGGGGGTGGAGAGGCCCAGCGAGATGGAGGTGGCGCGGTGCGAGAAAGGCAGGTCGACGGCGACGAGACTGCTTTCGGAAGGCGGGTCGGTTAAGTGGGAGGGGAGGCGGAAGTCGAGCTTCTCCGGCTCGATCCGCGCGGCGGCGCGGAGCAGCGAGTTGACGCCGGCGCTGTCTGTCCGCTGCTCCTTGGGGACGCAGATTTCGAGGAGGGAAACCGCGTGCGGGGGAGGCGGGACGCGGCCGAGCGCCGCCTCGAGCGAGCGGAAGGGCACGTCGCGGAAGACGATCTGGCGGAGGAGCGCCCAGAGGCCGCGCCACCGGCGGGAGAGGACGCTGGTGCGCGCGGCGGCGCTGGCGCAGGGGAGGCGGGCGAGGAAGAGGAGGAGCACCTCGTCGGGGAGCGCGCTGATGAGGTCCGCTCCGCCGCCTGGGCTGCCTACCTCCTGGGTGGAACTCCGGCGAGGCACCGAGCTCACCTCCATCGACGCCGGCCCGGATCTCACCTCCGACGGAGTGACAAAATCAGATGGGGATGCCTGGATTAGCGGACTACCAGTCGTACACTTTCAGAGCATCTCCCTTTCCTTTTCTTCAGAACGGTAGGCCTTTTCCCAAGAGTGTAGAGAGCTCTTCGTAGAGAGCGGAGCGGAGAGCGAGCGAGCGACCCACCACCCCCGATGAGCACTCCGGCCCCGGTGGCCACCCACCCGCCGTCGGCCACTCCGACCCCGGCGGCCACCCACCTGCCGTCGGCCACTCCGGTCCCGGCGGCCACGAGTCTCTCTCTCCGGCGACCCCTGTTTGCGGAGACCTCTCCCTTCGACCTTTCCCCTCTCTCCCCGTGGCGAGCAGTCCGGCCTCGGTGGGCTCGTCGTTCCCCACGGCGCGGGAGCGGCCGGTGGTTTCTGGGCTGGGTATCTCATTGGACTCGGAGCGGTCTACCGCTCGGTATCTGGACGAGGTCCCACCCGCCCCTGGCGCGGAGGTGATCTCGCGTCGGCGGCTGGATGTTTGGCATCCGGCGCCGGCCACGAAGAAGACCCTGCGGAAGCGCCGGATGGGACGGGACCTCGCGGCGGCTGCGACGGCGACGGCGGGTGCGTCTCGTTAGGCTGGTCACAGGAGATCTCGCCGGACATGCGGGACAAGTGCTTTCGTTGCCTGGCGAAAGGGCACTTCTTGAAGGACTACACGAACGACATTGTGTGCTACCGGTGTGGTCTCTCCGGGCATGGCTCCAGGGAGTGCAAGCGCCCCTGCAGCCCATCTCCGGTGGAGGAGCTTCGGCGTGAGGCGGCGGCCAAGGTGGCAAGGCGGCCGGCCTCTGGTTCATGTGCTGCGACGGATGGGCTTCGAGGGCAGACGGCTCGGACTCCTACGCCTCCCCCTCCGCCTCCTCCCCCGTCGGACGGGGCGGCGCCGCCGGTGTAGCCCATGCTGACAGCCCCGCGGCTCAACGTGCGGCCTGATTTAGAGGTGGAGGCCTTGGAGCTATGCGTGGTCAGGCGCACGAGCACGATGAATGACGTGGAGAGGCGCTTACGGTTCGCCATGGTTGCGTACGTCGGAGGTGCGCGCAGAGGCATCTCGCCGGAGTTTGTGTTGCAGGCTCTTAAGGACAGACTTGGCATCTCGCCAGAGTGGGTTTCTGTGCACAAGCACAGATCGGAGGATTTCCTCGTGGTCTTTGCTCAACAGGAGCACAGGAACTGCGTCGGAAGGCAGCCGGAGCTGGAGTTCAGGGGTGTCCGCTTGTTCTTTAGGCAATGGACTCGACAGTCTCAGGTTATGCATGCTATCATGAGATTCAAGGTGCAGCTGGAGATCGAGGGCATAACCCCGCATGACTGGGAGCGTGAGGTTGCCGAGGAGCTTGAGGGAGTCCTGGATTAGGGGGTGTTCGGATAGCCGGACTACATCTCCCGTCGGACTCCAGGACTATGAAGATACAAGATTGAAGACTCCGTCCCGTGTCCGGAAGGTTCTTTCCTTGGCGTAGAAGGCAAGCTAGGCGTGCGGATATTCAGGATCTCCTACCAATGTAACCGACTCTGTGTAAACCCTAACCCTATCCGGTGTCTATATAAACCGGAGGGTTGTAGTCCGTAGGGGAGAATCATCTTCATACACAATCAAACCATAGGCTAGCTTCTAGGGTTTAGCCTCCTTGATATCGTGGTAGATCTACTCTTGTACTACCCATATCATCAATATTAATCTAGCAGGAGTAGGGTTTTACCTCCACCGAGAGGGCCCGAACCTGGGTAAAACAAAGTGTCCCTTGTCTCCTGTTACCATCCGACCTTGACGCACAGATCGGGACCCCCTACCCGAGATCCGCCGGTTTTGACACCGACACTGGTGCTTTCATTGAGAGTTCCTCTGTGTCGTCACCTTTAGGTTCGATGGCTCCTTTGATCATCAACGGCGATGAGGTCCAGGGTGAGACTTTTCTCCCCGGACAGATCTTCGTCTTCGGCGGTTTCGCTCTGCGAGACAACTCGCTTGGCCATCTAGAGCAGATCGAAAGCTACGCCCTTGGCCATCAAGTCAGGTTTGGAAGCTTAAACTACACGGCGGATATCCGCGGAGACTTGATCTTCGACGGATTCGAGCCACAGCCAAGCGTGCCGCTCTGTCAATAAGGGCATGATATAGCTCTGCTCCCGAACAGTGTCCTGGAGGCCGCATACGCGCCGACCCCGATCCTTGATTCGGAGCCCGCTGCGTTCGTCGAGGAAGAACGGTTGGACGTCACCTCAGGGGCTGCGACGTTAAAAGCGATCGAGCCGAACGCCAGTCCCGCACTCCGCGTTGCCCATGACTCCAAGGAGCCGGATTATTCTCCGAACTCCGGGCTTTCCAAGCCCCCGCCGATCGAATCTGATTGGGCGCCTATAATGCGGTTCACCGCCGCGGACATCTTTCAGTGCTCACCTTTTGGTGACATCCTGAATTCTCTCAAGTCTCTCTCTTTATCAGGAGAGCCCAGACCGGATTATGGTCTGCGAGGTTGGGATTCGGACGATGAAGAAATTCAAAACCCACCCACCACCCACTTGATAGCCACTGTCGAAGATCTGACCGACATGCTTGACTTCGGCTCCGAAGACCTCGACGGTATGGACGACGAATACGGAGACGAACCGGAACCAGCACCCACAGGGCACTGGCTATCCACCACGCACAACGACGTACTCATGGTGGATACACCGGAAAATATTGACAATGAGGAAAAAGGGGGCGAAAAGAAGGGTGAACCCTCCGGGAAGCACTCAAAGCGGCGACGTAAACGCCGAGCTAAACCCCGCCTCGATCAAGACCCCGCCATAGAGCAGGACGAATCGGCAGGTGACGAACATGCCTCAGAACAGCCGTGTGAACATCGCAGCACGGGTAAAGAAGACGAACAGTCTTCCCCCTGTCATAACCAAACTCCAGACGATATCACGCCGGATAAATCCATGAAGCAGAAGAATCTCCAAAAAAGACTAGCTGCCACAATACGCAGCCTAAAAAAGCAGAAGCAAAAGCTAAAGACGGCGGAAAATGCACTCAAGACAAGATGGAGCAAAGTAATCAAGACCGCAGACAAATACAGCGGCAGCAGCCGCACCAAAAGCTATCCGAAGAGAAAGCTACTGCCCGAATTCGATCAGGAGGCCCTAGAGCCCCCAAACGTGGAAAATAACAAGGCTGCGCGGTGGGATAGACGACCTACCGGCCACCACAAAATGGCAAACGGCGCCGCACACAATGCGGCATGCGACCCAATTAAAGATTCGCATCATGCCCCAGCCAGATCCATTTACGGACAAAGGAAGCACGCTCCCATGAGCAATGTAGAAAATACACCATCAGAATCCGGCGCAACCAAATACAGGGGTGCCGCACACCCCCTATGCTTCACTGATGAGGTTCTGGAATATGAATTTCCAGAGGGGTTTAAACCCGTTAACATAGAGTCATACGATGGAACAACAGACCCCGGAGTCTGGATCGAGGATTATATCCTCCACATACATATGGCTAGAGGAGACGATCTCCACGCCATAAAATATTTACCTCTTAAGCTCAAAGGGCCAGCTCGGCACTGGCTTAAAAGCCTTCCTGAAAATACAATCGGAAATTGGAAAGAGCTCGAGGACGCTTTCCGAGCAAATTTTCAAGGGACCTACGTCCGTCCCCCGGATGCAGACGACCTCAGTCACATAACTTAGCAGTCCGGAGAATCAGCTCGGCAGTTCTGGAACAGATTCCTCACTAAAAAGAATCAAATAGTGGATTTTCCGGATGCCGAAGCCCTAGCGGCTTTCAGGCATAATGTCCGAGACGAATGGCTAGCCAGACACCTCGGCCAGGAAAAGCCAAGAACAATGGCCGCACTCACAAGCCTCATGACCCGCTTTTGCGCAGGAGAGGACAGCTGGTTAGCACGATGCAGCCCCAGCGACCCAAGTACATCAGAAATCAGAGATGGAAATGAGAAGCCGCGACGACATAAGGATCATCGCCGAATCAAAAAGAAAAGTCTGAAGAGCACGACAGTCAACGCTGGATTCAAAAGCTCACAACACAATCAGACAAAGCCAACCCCTCAGGATAATAGGGAAGATCCGTCCAGCCTAAAAAGAATCATGGACAGGACATGTCAGATACACAGCACTCCTGGGAAACCTGCTAATCATACCCAGAGAGACTGTTGGGTTTTCAAACAGTCCGGAAGGCTCAACGCCGAACACAAGGGGCTCGACACACCTAGCGAGGAAGAAGACGAACACCAAAAGCAGCACACCAGTAGGCAAAAGAACTTCCCACAAGAAGTCAAAACAGTGAACTCACTTCACATAACAAGGCATGAGACACCCGTAAAGGTCCGCATATTCAAGCCTAAATCTCAGGCGTCTCGCCACTGGTCATTAAAGCCAATAACTTTCAATCAGCTAGATTATTCTCGAAATATCAAGCATGCGGGCCGGACTGCCTTGGTACTCAAACCAATAATAGACGGATTCCAGTTTACCAATGTCCTTATGGACGGGGGCAGTGGACTAAACTTGATATATCAAGATACAATTCGCAGCATGGGCATAAACCCAACAAGAATCCGTCACAGTAAAACCTCCTTTCAAGGGGTGGCACCCGGCCCGGACACCCATTGCATGGGTTTTCTTCGGCTGGCAGTCATATTTGGCTCCGCCAATAACTTTCGTCGCGAGAAGCTGATCTTCCACATAGTCCCGTTTTCAAGCCGCTATCAAGCACTACTGGGACGAGGAGCCTCCGCGCGCTTTAACGCAATACCGCATTACGCATCCCTCACGCTAAAGATGCCCGGTCCTCGAGGCATCATCTCTTTAAAGGGAATGCACTAAAATACGTCTCCTCCAAAAGGAGGATTGCACGGCTGCCTAAACAGCCGCACAATAAAATGGCCTCGCCGTCCAACAGACCTTTTCGATATAAGTCACAGAAGGCCATGGTCCCGGACTCTATGAGTTCGGCAAGAGCCCCCCATCATCGTCGGCTCACTACGCCATACAAGGGGCTGCACACAGAGACAATAAAGCTCGACTTCATTCATTTTTATTTTTTATTATTCTTTTTGTCCCGCACGACCCATTTTAAATTTAAATTCCTCTCTTTCACAGATGAATGTCGTACGGCGCCCGTCCAGGACACGGCACAACGGAGACACAGGCGCAGACGTGCAGTAGGGACCCGCCTAAAGGATTCTTTTTTAGATTAAGGCCCTGCGTAAACCTTTTTTACTGTCTCTTGCTGTTATACATCCCCTGGTTCATTTTACCATAACCAAGGAGGAGACTGGCGTCTTGGCATGTGGCCACGCCAGAATTATTGCTCGTACCTGGACACGAAGGGCTTTTTTCTTTCTTTTTATATAAAAGGGGGAGGGTGTTGTTCCGCACACACCCACAAAGACCGAACACCTTAGGGAGTGTTCGGCGTCGCGAGTTTTGGCACTATATGCATCAGCTCCGAGTCATGATTTTGGTCACATGTTGGGTAGCCCGGCTCCTGTGTTCGGCCACCTTACGTTCCGTTCTGTCGGCTAAGGTAGCTCTAGGAGAACTACTGCGATTGCGCCCCGGTTCGGCCGGGCGAGCGCCTCAGTAGAGAAAGCCGAAAACCGACTGTCATGATGTAGCGAGAGACTGGTCGCCACTCGATGACTCATAGGGGTTTATCGAACTCCTCCGTTTTGACGAAGGGCCGCTTCCCGGTCAGGCTAGCATGCGTCCCGAATTCGGATGAGCGCAGTCGCCATTCCTGGGCTACCTAAAGAGTCCCATTATCAAGCTCCTATGGCTAAGTGAAAGTGTTAAAGCATTATAGTCCGGATTGCCTAGCCCGCTGCGCTATCACCTCCTTTGTAGGACCAAGACGTTGGGTTAAGTGTGATATTGCGTTTTCAGCGCGCACCCCCGCACTATGTGCGTGGGGGCTGAAGCCAACGACTGCAATCTTTCAGAATTTATATATATTGAAACGGCCGCACAGGAGAGGTTTTATTACTTGAAGGCACAAGTCTAAAATACGCCATCTGTAAAAATACTGATCTATGATTACATATGCTGTCATAACGCAGCATCTTTCGAACACTGCGTCTCAATTATACGAGCGCCCGCGAGGACCTCCTCAAAAAAGTGTTCGGCAGGATTTCGGCCTTCAGCCGAATCACGAGACACAACAGCGGTAGGATCCATATCTGCCCAATATGTCTTAACTCGGGCAAGAGCTAGCCGAGCACCCTCTGTGCACGCTGACCTCTTCAAAGCTTCTACTCGAGGCACCACGTCAAGAAATTGCTGCACCAAGCTAAAATAGCTTGTCGGTTTCGATCTGCCTGGGCATAAGCGATCCATGGCATATGTCATGGCGAGTCTGGACAATCTATTCAGCTCGGCCCATTGGGCCAGGCGATCGTCCACCGCAAGTGGACGCCTTGGATTGGTGAACTGCGACCAGAAGAGTTTTTCCACTTCATGATTCTCCTTATCCTGAAAGTGTCTGGTCGCATCGGCAGCACTAGCCGCCAAGTCCAGGTAGATGTCCTTCACACTCCACGCTCGGTCCAACAGGGCAAACCTCGAATCACAAAATTGTCTCCGCAGCAAGAAGGGCTTTCCATCCGCAATCAGTCCGGCTTGACGTAGCTCTTCCTTTGTCGCTCTCACCACAGAGCAGGCGTCCTTGAGGTCAGCAACGGCTTTCTCCAAATCCGTCTGCCTGGCTCGGCCTTCCTCCTCAAGATATCTACAACGGTCAGTAACACTTTTCAACTCTATGGCAATATTAGCCATCTCCTCCCTGCTTCGGCAATGGGCAGCCTGTTCGGCCCGCAGCTCTTCACGGGCTCTCAAGGCAGCTGCATCGCTTCTTCTGGCTTGGCTCTTCGCTTTGGCAAGTTCGGCCCTAAGTCCTTCCACGGCTGCCGCACCATCTGCATCAAGTATACACACGGTAAGATTTTGACCTAGATCTCCTCTTACTAACAATCGCCATGAAAAATCAATACCTTGAGCATCATCAAGCCGCTGGTTAACCAGCGCGATGTCGGCCTCTGCCTCGTCAAGTTGCCGTTTCATTTCGGCAAAATCTTGAGTCCGGCTCGACCCCGGACAATTAGCCGCCTACATATACAGACGCCATTTTAAGGACCTGGGATTAAGATCCTCTGCGTGCCGCACATCTTTGCGCCACACAGAGTCTTAGGGGCTACTATCTACACAGGACGCATGTTATTATGCGTAATTAACACTAATGTCCGTTATTTAAAACGTACCTCAAAACCCGCCAATAAACTCTTGACGGCCTCGTTCAGTCCGCCTCCCGCGGCTGCAGTTTTTTCAACCACCGTGTGCATCAACACACGATGCTCCTCTGAAATAGAAGCTCGGCCCACCAGAACCTTTAGCTCCCCCGGCCGAACACCAGTTGGCGCCGGACTCGTCCCACGGCCCTCTTTGGAGGTCGGGAACGGAGAGCCTTGTGGGGTCATGTGATCGTCTTCTGCCTCTGGCAGATTCGGAGGGATCCTCTGCGATGACACTTCGGCGTCGTCCGCCTTGTCAGGCGATGCAGAAAGAGGAGGCGTCCCGCTCTCCATCATCTCCGGAAGGAGATCCCCCGACAATGAGTTCTGCTGTGAAGGGTCGAGGTCCGAACTACAAGGTAAAGTTTCGGTCAAACACTTTTCAGATATAAAGCAAGGGTTTCTCTTAAGAACAATTCCTTTTCTACTTACGGCTCGTTGGAGAGCCGCTCCCCTTGCGGACTCAATTCGGCCGAGGGGCTCCTTGGCGACGGGTCCTCTGACATGGATTCTTTCCCCCGTTTTGAAGCTTGGACTTCCGGGTCGTCAGTGGTGGTCCTCTTCTTTCCCCTAGGAGGGGAACTTTCAATTCCCCCCTTCGGAGTAGCCTCTCTCGAAGAGGCCATGGTTTCCTTGTCGGTCCCCTTATCTCCCTCCAAAGGCACTACCTCTAGCATCGTGACTAGCACGGGATCCAGCCTGGTTTCGGGAAGGGGAGCCGGACACCGGATCAGCTTCGCCTTTGCTATCCACTCCTGCTTAAAAGAAATGCTGTTAAAAAGCAAGTAAAACTATGCGGATAGAAGGTCCGAACACAAGGTCACCTACCTGAGTATCCGGGCGATTGCGGCTTAAGCCAGCATCCTCGATCAGGTCCGGACTCGCTTCTTGCGATCCGAAGAACAGTTTATGCATCTCCTTAGGCATTACGCCCATAAAATTTTGGAGAACTCGCGGTCCCTCTGGGTTGAACTCGCATAAGCGAAGGGGGCGACGTTGGCCGGGCATTGTCCGGCGAATCAGCATGACTTGTGTCACCTTGACCAGGTTGAGGCCTCCTTCCAGGAGATCCTTAATGCGACCCTGTAGCAGAGGAACATCTTTGGGCAAACCCCGATCTAATTCCGTATTGATCCACGATGCTAACCGTGTGGGGGACCCGAGCGAAAGGCCGGAGGCGCCACCCACGTGGTGCCCCGAGGAGCGGTAATATAGAACCACTCCCGTTGCCATAAGCCGAGCTCTTCTTGAAGAGCGCCTTTGGGCCAAGGAGTGTCGGATTTTCTTTTTATAGTGGCACCTCCGCACTCTGCGTGGCGCCCCTCGATTATCTTCGGTTCTACTTTGAAGGTCTTGAGCCATAGCCCGAAGTGAGGGGTAACATGGAGGAATGCTTCACACATAACTATGAAAGAGGAGATGTGGAGGATGGACTCCGGAGCTAGGTCATGGAATTCCAGCCCGTAATAAAACATCAGCCCCCTTACAAAAGGATCCGTTGGGAAGCCTAATCCACGGAAGAAGTGGGAGATGAATACTACACTCTCGCCTGGCTGAGGGCTAGGGATCGCTTGTCCTTGAACAGGCAGCCTGTGCGGAATCTCGCTGGTCAGAAATCTAGCTTCCCTCAACTTTGATACGTCCTCCTCCGTGACAGAGGAGGGCATCCATCGACCCTGAAGATCAGAACCGGACATTGTTGAAGGTTCGGCGCGCCTGAAATCTGGGAGCCTAGGGTGTTGGAACTCGAGGCGACAGGCGAGCTTGTTTTGGGAATAGAAGAGGGGACGGGGCCTTGGTCTCTTTATAAGAGGCGGAATACCAAGAGCCCTCCCCGTAACCGTCTTGGACTAGCCTTGAGTTAGGCAGGACGTGCTAACAGGCACGTTTGGGTTACCCACGTCCGTATTAATGAGAATCCCGTTGAAAGGGGCGCACGATCACTGCTTCGATAAGACGTGCCAAGGAAACCGCCTCGTTAAACGTGTAGCGGTGGAACAGTAAAAATATTCCGTACAGAAGGCTTGGCCGCAGTGTTATGATGCACAGCAGGATACGTCGACAGATTTGATTTGTGCTAATATTATTCTCTATATGGCAATATGTGGAAACTTGTTTTGCAGAGCCAGACACCTTTTTGGTGTTATTCATCTTCTTGAAGAACTTGGAGGAGGAACCCGCCTTGCAATGCCGAAGACAATTTGCGCGCCGGACTCGTCGTCATTGAAGCCAGGTTCAGGGGCTACTGAGGGAGTCCTGGATTAGGGGGTGTTCGGATAGCCGGACTACATCTCCCGCCGGACTCCAGGACTATGAAGATACAAGATTGAAGACTCCGTCCCGTGTCCGGAAGGTTCTTTCCTTGGCGTAGAAGGCAAGCTAGGCGTGCGGATATTCAAGATCTCCTACCAATGTAACCGACTCTGTGTAAACCCTAACCCTATCCGGTGTCTATATAAACCGGAGGGTTGTAGTCCGTAGGGGAGAATCATCTTCATACACAATCAAACCATAGGCTAGCTTCTAGGGTTTAGCCTCCTTGATCTCGTGGTAGATCTACTCTTGTACTACCCATATCATCAATATTAATCTAGCAGGAGTAGGGTTTTACCTCCACCGAGAGGGCCCGAACCTGGGTAAAACAAAGTGTCCCTTGTCTCCTGTTACCATCCGACCTTGACGCACAGTTCGGGACCCCCTACCCGAGATCCGCCGGTTTTGACACCGACACTGGTGCTTTCATTGAGAGTTCCTCTGTGTCGTCACCTTTAGGTTCGATGGCTCCTTTGATCATCAACGGCGATGAGGTCCAGGGTGAGACTTTTCTCCCCGGACAGATCTTCGTCTTCGGCGGTTTCGCTCTGCGAGACAACTCGCTTGGCCATCTAGAGCAGATCGAAAGCTACGCCCTTGGCCATCAAGTCAGGTTTGGAAGCTTAAACTACACGGCGGATATCCGCGGAGACTTGATCTTCGACGGATTCGAGCCACAGCCAAGCGTGCCGCTCTGTCAATAAGGGCATGATATAGCTCTGCTCCCGAACAGTGTCCTGGAGGCCGCATACGCGCCGACCCCGATCCTTGATTCGGAGCCCGCTGCGTTCGTCGAGGAAGAACGGTTGGACGTCACCTCAGGGGCTGCGACGTTAAAAGCGATCGAGCCGAACGCCAGTCCCGCACTCCGCGTTGCCCATGACTCCAAGGAGCCGGATTATTCTCCGAACTCCGGGCTTTCCAAGCCCCCGCCGATCGAATCTGATTGGGCGCCTATAATGCGGTTCACCGCCGCGGACATCTTTCAGTGCTCACCTTTTGGTGACATCCTGAATTCTCTCAAGTCTCTCTCTTTATCAGGAGAGCCCAGACCGGATTATGGTCTGCGAGGTTGGGATTCGGACGATGAAGAAATTCAAAACCCACCCACCACCCACTTGATAGCCACTGTCGAAGATCTGACCGACATGCTTGACTTCGGCTCCGAAGACCTCGACGGTATGGACGACGAATACGGAGACGAACCGGAACCAGCACCCACAGGGCACTGGCTATCCACCACGCACAACGACGTACTCATGGTGGATACACCGGAAAATATTGACAATGAGGAAAAAGGGGGCGAAAAGAAGGGTGAACCCTCCGGGAAGCACTCAAAGCGGCGACGTAAACGCCGAGCTAAACCCCGCCTCGATCAAGACCCCGCCATAGAGCAGGACGAATCGGCAGGTGACGAACATGCCTCAGAACAGCCGTGTGAACATCGCAGCACGGGTAAAGAAGACGAACAGTCTTCCCCCTGTCATAACCAAACTCCAGACGATATCACGCCGGATAAATCCATGAAGCAGAAGAATCTCCAAAAAAGACTAGCTGCCACAATACGCAGCCTAAAAAAGCAGAAGCAAAAGCTAAAGACGGCGGAAAATGCACTCAAGACAAGATGGAGCAAAGTAATCAAGACCGCAGACAAATACAGCGGCAGCAGCCGCACCAAAAGCTATCCGAAGAGAAAGCTACTGCCCGAATTCGATCAGGAGGCCCTAGAGCCCCCAAACGTGGAAAATAACAAGGCTGCGCGGTGGGATAGACGACCTACCGGCCACCACAAAATGGCAAACGGCGCCGCACACAATGCGGCATGCGACCCAATTAAAGATTCGCATCATGCCCCAGCCAGATCCATTTACGGACAAAGGAAGCACGCTCCCATGAGCAATGTAGAAAATACACCATCAGAATCCGGCGCAACCAAATACAGGGGTGCCGCACACCCCCTATGCTTCACTGATGAGGTTCTGGAATATGAATTTCCAGAGGGGTTTAAACCCGTTAACATAGAGTCATACGATGGAACAACAGACCCCGGAGTCTGGATCGAGGATTATATCCTCCACATACATATGGCTAGAGGAGACGATCTCCACGCCATAAAATATTTACCTCTTAAGCTCAAAGGGCCAGCTCGGCACTGGCTTAAAAGCCTTCCTGAAAATACAATCGGAAATTGGAAAGAGCTCGAGGACGCTTTCCGAGCAAATTTTCAAGGGACCTACGTCCGTCCCCCGGATGCAGACGACCTCAGTCACATAACTTAGCAGTCCGGAGAATCAGCTCGGCAGTTCTGGAACAGATTCCTCACTAAAAAGAATCAAATAGTGGATTTTCCGGATGCCGAAGCCCTAGCGGCTTTCAGGCATAATGTCCGAGACGAATGGCTAGCCAGACACCTCGGCCAGGAAAAGCCAAGAACAATGGCCGCACTCACAAGCCTCATGACCCGCTTTTGCGCAGGAGAGGACAGCTGGTTAGCACGATGCAGCCCCAGCGACCCAAGTACATCAGAAATCAGAGATGGAAATGAGAAGCCGCGACGACATAAGGATCATCGCCGAATCAAAAAGAAAAGTCTGAAGAGCACGACAGTCAACGCTGGATTCAAAAGCTCACAACACAATCAGACAAAGCCAACCCCTCAGGATAATAGGGAAGATCCGTCCAGCCTAAAAAGAATCATGGACAGGACATGTCAGATACACAGCACTCCTGGGAAACCTGCTAATCATACCCAGAGAGACTGTTGGGTTTTCAAACAGTCCGGAAGGCTCAACGCCGAACACAAGGGGCTCGACACACCTAGCGAGGAAGAAGACGAACACCAAAAGCAGCACACCAGTAGGCAAAAGAACTTCCCACAAGAAGTCAAAACAGTGAACTCACTTCACATAACAAGGCATGAGACACCCGTAAAGGTCCGCATATTCAAGCCTAAATCTCAGGCGTCTCGCCACTGGTCATTAAAGCCAATAACTTTCAATCAGCTAGATTATTCTCGAAATATCAAGCATGCGGGCCGGACTGCCTTGGTACTCAAACCAATAATAGACGGATTCCAGTTTACCAATGTCCTTATGGACGGGGGCAGTGGACTAAACTTGATATATCAAGATACAATTCGCAGCATGGGCATAAACCCAACAAGAATCCGTCACAGTAAAACCTCCTTTCAAGGGGTGGCACCCGGCCCGGACACCCATTGCATGGGTTTTCTTCGGCTGGCAGTCATATTTGGCTCCGCCAATAACTTTCGTCGCGAGAAGCTGATCTTCCACATAGTCCCGTTTTCAAGCCGCTATCAAGCACTACTGGGACGAGGAGCCTCCGCGCGCTTTAACGCAATACCGCATTACGCATCCCTCACGCTAAAGATGCCCGGTCCTCGAGGCATCATCTCTTTAAAGGGAATGCACTAAAATACGTCTCCTCCAAAAGGAGGATTGCACGGCTGCCTAAACAGCCGCACAATAAAATGGCCTCGCCGTCCAACAGACCTTTTCGATATAAGTCACAGAAGGCCATGGTCCCGGACTCTATGAGTTCGGCAAGAGCCCCCCATCATCGTCGGCTCACTACGCCATACAAGGGGCTGCACACAGAGACAATAAAGCTCGACTTCATTCATTTTTATTTTTTATTATTCTTTTTGTCCCGCACGACCCATTTTAAATTTAAATTCCTCTCTTTCACAGATGAATGTCGTACGGCGCCCGTCCAGGACACGGCACAACGGAGACACAGGCGCAGACGTGCAGTAGGGACCCGCCTAAAGGATTCTTTTTTAGATTAAGGCCCTGCGTAAACCTTTTTTACTGTCTCTTGCTGTTATACATCCCCTGGTTCATTTTACCATAACCAAGGAGGAGACTGGCGTCTTGGCATGTGGCCACGCCAGAATTATTGCTCGTACCTGGACACGAAGGGCTTTTTTCTTTCTTTTTATATAAAAGGGGGAGGGTGTTGTTCCGCACACACCCACAAAGACCGAACACCTTAGGGAGTGTTCGGCGTCGCGAGTTTTGGCACTATATGCATCAGCTCCGAGTCATGATTTTGGTCACATGTTGGGTAGCCCGGCTCCTGTGTTCGGCCACCTTACGTTCCGTTCTGTCGGCTAAGGTAGCTCTAGGAGAACTACTGCGATTGCGCCCCGGTTCGGCCGGGCGAGCGCCTCAGTAGAGAAAGCCGAAAACCGACTGTCATGATGTAGCGAGAGACTGGTCGCCACTCGATGACTCATAGGGGTTTATCGAACTCCTCCGTTTTGACGAAGGGCCGCTTCCCGGTCAGGCTAGCATGCGTCCCGAATTCGGATGAGCGCAGTCGCCATTCCTGGGCTACCTAAAGAGTCCCATTATCAAGCTCCTATGGCTAAGTGAAAGTGTTAAAGCATTATAGTCCGGATTGCCTAGCCCGCTGCGCTATCACCTCCTTTGTAGGACCAAGACGTTGGGTTAAGTGTGATATTGCGTTTTCAGCGCGCACCCCCGCACTATGTGCGTGGGGGCTGAAGCCAACGACTGCAATCTTTCAGAATTTATATATATTGAAACGGCCGCACAGGAGAGGTTTTATTACTTGAAGGCACAAGTCTAAAATACGCCATCTGTAAAAATACTGATCTATGATTACATATGCTGTCATAACGCAGCATCTTTCGAACACTGCGTCTCAATTATACGAGCGCCCGCGAGGACCTCCTCAAAAAAGTGTTCGGCAGGATTTCGGCCTTCAGCCGAATCACGAGACGCAACAGCGGTAGGATCCATATCTGCCCAATATGTCTTAACTCGGGCAAGAGCTAGCCGAGCACCCTCTGTGCACGCTGACCTCTTCAAAGCTTCTACTCGAGGCACCACGTCAAGAAATTGCTGCACCAAGCTAAAATAGCTTGTCGGTTTCGATCTGCCTGGGCATAAGCGATCCATGGCATATGTCATGGCGAGTCTGGACAATCTATTCAGCTCGGCCCATTGGGCCAGGCGATCGTCCACCGCAAGTGGACGCCTTGGATTGGTGAACTGCGACCAGAAGAGTTTTTCCACTTCATGATTCTCCTTATCCTGAAAGTGTCTGGTCGCATCGGCAGCACTAGCCGCCAAGTCCAGGTAGATGTCCTTCACACTCCACGCTCGGTCCAACAGGGCAAACCTCGAATCACAAAATTGTCTCCGCAGCAAGAAGGGCTTTCCATCCGCAATCAGTCCGGCTTGACGTAGCTCTTCCTTTGTCGCTCTCACCACAGAGCAGGCGTCCTTGAGGTCAGCAACGGCTTTCTCCAAATCCGTCTGCCTGGCTCGGCCTTCCTCCTCAAGATATCTACAACGGTCAGTAACACTTTTCAACTCTATGGCAATATTAGCCATCTCCTCCCTGCTTCGGCAATGGGCAGCCTGTTCGGCCCGCAGCTCTTCACGGGCTCTCAAGGCAGCTGCATCGCTTCTTCTGGCTTGGCTCTTCGCTTTGGCAAGTTCGGCCCTAAGTCCTTCCACGGCTGCCGCACCATCTGCATCAAGTATACACACGGTAAGATTTTGACCTAGATCTCCTCTTACTAACAATCGCCATGAAAAATCAATACCTTGAGCATCATCAAGCCGCTGGTTAACCAGCGCGATGTCGGCCTCTGCCTCGTCAAGTTGCCGTTTCATTTCGGCAAAATCTTGAGTCCGGCTCGACCCCGGACAATTAGCCGCCTACATATACAGACGCCATTTTAAGGACCTGGGATTAAGATCCTCTGCGTGCCGCACATCTTTGCGCCACACAGAGTCTTAGGGGCTACTATCTACACAGGACGCATGTTATTATGCGTAATTAACACTAATGTCCGTTATTTAAAACGTACCTCAAAACCCGCCAATAAACTCTTGACGGCCTCGTTCAGTCCGCCTCCCGCGGCTGCAGTTTTTTCAACCACCGTGTGCATCAACACACGATGCTCCTCTGAAATAGAAGCTCGGCCCACCAGAACCTTTAGCTCCCCCGGCCGAACACCAGTTGGCGCCGGACTCGTCCCACGGCCCTCTTTGGAGGTCGGGAACGGAGAGCCTTGTGGGGTCATGTGATCGTCTTCTGCCTCTGGCAGATTCGGAGGGATCCTCTGCGATGACACTTCGGCGTCGTCCGCCTTGTCAGGCGATGCAGAAAGAGGAGGCGTCCCGCTCTCCATCATCTCCGGAAGGAGATCCCCCGACAATGAGTTCTGCTGTGAAGGGTCGAGGTCCGAACTACAAGGTAAAGTTTCGGTCAAACACTTTTCAGATATAAAGCAAGGGTTTCTCTTAAGAACAATTCCTTTTCTACTTACGGCTCGTTGGAGAGCCGCTCCCCTTGCGGACTCAATTCGGCCGAGGGGCTCCTTGGCGACGGGTCCTCTGACATGGATTCTTTCCCCCGTTTTGAAGCTTGGACTTCCGGGTCGTCAGTGGTGGTCCTCTTCTTTCCCCTAGGAGGGGAACTTTCAATTCCCCCCTTCGGAGTAGCCTCTCTCGAAGAGGCCATGGTTTCCTTGTCGGTCCCCTTATCTCCCTCCAAAGGCACTACCTCTAGCATCGTGACTAGCACGGGATCCAGCCTGGTTTCGGGAAGGGGAGCCGGACACCGGATCAGCTTCGCCTTTGCTATCCACTCCTGCTTAAAAGAAATGCTGTTAAAAAGCAAGTAAAACTATGCGGATAGAAGGTCCGAACACAAGGTCACCTACCTGAGTATCCGGGCGATTGCGGCTTAAGCCAGCATCCTTGATCAGGTCCGGACTCGCTTCTTGCGATCCGAAGAACAGTTTATGCATCTCCTTAGGCATTACGCCCATAAAATTTTGGAGAACTCGCGGTCCCTCTGGGTTGAACTCGCATAAGCGAAGGGGGCGACGTTGGCCGGGCATTGTCCGGCGAATCAGCATGACTTGTGTCACCTTGACCAGGTTGAGGCCTCCTTCCAGGAGATCCTTAATGCGACCCTGTAGCAGAGGAACATCTTTGGGCAAACCCCGATCTAATTCCGTATTGATCCACGATGCTAACCGTGTGGGGGACCCGAGCGAAAGGCCGGAGGCGCCACCCACGTGGTGCCCCGAGGAGCGGTAATATAGAACCACTCCCGTTGCCATAAGCCGAGCTCTTCTTGAAGAGCGCCTTTGGGCCAAGGAGTGTCGGATTTTCTTTTTATAGTGGCACCTCCGCACTCTGCGTGGCGCCCCTCGATTATCTTCGGTTCTACTTTGAAGGTCTTGAGCCATAGCCCGAAGTGAGGGGTAACATGGAGGAATGCTTCACACATAACTATGAAAGAGGAGATGTGGAGGATGGACTCCGGAGCTAGGTCATGGAATTCCAGCCCGTAATAAAACATCAGCCCCCTTACAAAAGGATCCGTTGGGAAGCCTAATCCACGGAAGAAGTGGGAGATGAATACTACACTCTCGCCTGGCTGAGGGCTAGGGATCGCTTGTCCTTGAACAGGCAGCCTGTGCGGAATCTCGCTGGTCAGAAATCTAGCTTCCCTCAACTTTGATACGTCCTCCTCCGTGACAGAGGAGGGCATCCATCGACCCTGAAGATCAGAACCGGACATTGTTGAAGGTTCGGCGCGCCTGAAATCTGGGAGCCTAGGGTGTTGGAACTCGAGGCGACAGGCGAGCTTGTTTTGGGAATAGAAGAGGGGACGGGGCCTTGGTCTCTTTATAAGAGGCGGAATACCAAGAGCCCTCCCCGTAACCGTCTTGGACTAGCCTTGAGTTAGGCAGGACGTGCTAACAGGCACGTTTGGGTTACCCACGTCCGTATTAATGAGAATCCCGTTGAAAGGGGCGCACGATCACTGCTTCGATAAGACGTGCCAAGGAAACCGCCTCGTTAAACGTGTAGCGGTGGAACAGTAAAAATATTCCGTACAGAAGGCTTGGCCGCAGTGTTATGATGCACAGCAGGATACGTCGACAGATTTGATTTGTGCTAATATTATTCTCTATATGGCAATATGTGGAAACTTGTTTTGCAGAGCCAGACACCTTTTTGGTGTTATTCATCTTCTTGAAGAACTTGGAGGAGGAACCCGCCTTGCAATGCCGAAGACAATTTGCGCGCCGGACTCGTCGTCATTGAAGCCAGGTTCAGGGGCTACTGAGGGAGTCCTGGATTAGGGGGTGTTCGGATAGCCGGACTACATCTCCCGCCGGACTCCAGGACTATGAAGATACAAGATTGAAGACTCCGTCCCGTGTCCGGAAGGTTCTTTCCTTGGCGTAGAAGGCAAGCTAGGCGTGCGGATATTCAAGATCTCCTACCAATGTAACCGACTCTGTGTAAACCCTAACCCTATCCGGTGTCTATATAAACCGGAGGGTTGTAGTCCGTAGGGGAGAATCATCTTCATACACAATCAAACCATAGGCTAGCTTCTAGGGTTTAGCCTCCTTGATCTCGTGGTAGATCTACTCTTGTACTACCCATATCATCAATATTAATCTAGCAGGAGTAGGGTTTTACCTCCACCGAGAGGGCCCGAACCCGGGTAAAACAAAGTGTCCCTTGTCTCCTGTTACCATCCGACCTTGACGCACAGTTCGGGACCCCCTACCCGAGATCCGCCGGTTTTGACACCGACAGAGATGCTCGGCTCGGCGTGTTTGGTGGATGGTGTGGCGCCGGAGACGAGCTCGAGGGAGGACCTGTCCTCGTTTCGGCTGTTGGCATGGACCGCGTGTTGGGGATCGTAGCAGAAATTAAAATTTTCCTACGCATCACCAAGATCTATCCATGGAGTATTCTAGCAACGAGGGGATAGGAGAGCATCTACATACCACTTGTAGATCGCAACGGAAGCGTTCAAGGAGAACGTGGATGATGGAGTCGTACTCGCCGTGATCCGAATCACCGATGACCTAGTGCTGAACGGACATCACCTCCGCGTTCAACACACGTACGGGACGATCGACGTCTCCTCCTTTCTTGATCCAGCAAGGCGGAAGGAGAGGTTGAAGAAGATCCAGAAGCACGACAGCGTGGTGGTGGATGCAGCAGAGTTCCAGCAGGGCTTCGCCAAGCAACTACGGAGAAAGGGAGAGATGTAACGGGGAGAGGGAGGCGCCAAGGCTGCAGGGTCCGGCTGCCCTCCCTCCCCCCTTTATATAGGCCCCCTAGGGGGGGGGGGGCGCCGCCCTGGAGATCCATCTCCAGGGGGGGCGGCGGCCAGGGGGGATGCTTGCCCCCCAAGGCATGTGGGGGCGCCCCCTGCCCTAGGGTTTCCAACCCTAGGCGCAGGGGGAGGCCCATGGGGGGGTGCACCAGCCCACTATGGGCTGGTTCCCTCCCCACTTCAGCCCACGGGGCCCTCCGGGATGGGTGGCCCCACCCGGTGGACCCCCGGGACCCATCTGGTGGTCCCGGTACAATATCGGTGACCCCCAAATCATTCCCGATGGCCGAAGCGACACTTCCTATATATAATTCTTTACCTCCGGACCACTCCGGAACCTCTCGTGATGTCCGGGATCTCATCCGGGACTCCGAACCTTAAGTGTGTAGACCCTACGGGTTCGGGAGACATGCAGACATGACCGAGACGATCTCCGGTCAATAACCAACAGCGGGATCTGGATACCCATGTTGGCTCCCACATGCTCCTCGATGATCTCATCGGATGAACCACGATGTCGAGGACTTAATCAATCCCGTACTCAATTCCCTTTGTCTATCGGTACGATACTTGCCCGAGATTCGATCGTCGGTATACCGATACCTTGTTCAATCTCGTTACCGGCAAGTCTCTTTACTCGTTCCCGTAACACATCATCCCGTGAACAACACCTTGATCACATTGAGCTCATTATGATGATGTCTTACCGAGTGGGCCCAGAGATACCTCTCCGTCACACGGAGTGACAAATCCCAGTCTCGATTCATGCCAACCCAACAGACACTTTCGGAGATACCTGTAGTGCACCTTTATAGTCACCCAGTTACGTTGTGACGTTTGATACACCCAAAGCACTCCTGCGGTATCCGGGAGTTGCATAATCTCATGGTCTAAGGAATGATACTTGACATTCAGAAAAGCTCTAGCAAACGAACTACACGATCTTTTGTGCTATGCTTAGGTTTGGGTCTTGTCCATCACATCATTCTCCTAATGATGTGATCCCGTTATCAATGACATCCCCATGTACATAGTCAGGAAACCATGACTATCTATTGATCAACGAGCTAGTCAACTAGAGGCTTACTAGGGACACATTGTGGTCTATGTATTCACACATGTATTATGATTTCCGAACAATACAATTATAGCATGAACAATAGACAATTATCATGAACAAGGAAATATAATAATCCATTTATTATTTCCTCTAGGGCATATTTCCAACACCGCGGGCCCGGAGGCCATTCCCATGCGCAGATGTCTTGCGGTGCCAGAGCCGTCCGGGGAAGCGCCGCCATTCGAGCCGCAGCTGTTGCAGTATAAGACGTTGATCCATCTGGACTCAGTGACTGACTACACAGAAGCAGAGGAGCCATGGTTCCTGGGTAGTTCTTCGAAAAGTGGGCAGAGCGGGCTGCCGGAAGAAGACGGGGACTTTGGCAGTGCTGGAGGTGCGACAACCAGAAGGCTGGGATGGCAGTACGGCGTGCGAGACCGCCGCGGCGGAACTGGGGCCAGCGCCGGTGCTAATGGCGCGACGGGGGGACGGAGGCTCGCCGCCGATGAGGACCGCAACCAGTCTCAGAGGGCATGGAGAATCCCACCAATGGTGATGGAGAAAGGCAACAGCTTGCCAGTTGGTGGGGCTAGGGTTCAGGAGAGGCTGATGCTTCGCAAGTCAGCTTTTGACCGAATTGGGCATCAACAAGGAAGGATAAGGGAGACAACTAATGGGGCAGTTCAAAATTTGAACAGGGAGCGCACGTCGCCACAAGTGACAAATGCTGTGACTGCGAACCAGGAAATGGTACGAGCCCACAGGCAGACGTGACACAGTCAGGTGCAGGGAAGGGGGAGATGCCATGCAGGCCTATGGATGTGGTGGTTACGGTCCGCGACAACGAAAATACAATAGAGGGTAATCCAGGTGCTGAAGCTAAACCCTGATCCAATGCAGAAGCTGCTAAGATGGGGCCGGATGCAGAGGCGATGATTTCCAGGACAGGGTTGCCGTACCACTCTGGTGCGGAACGCGTCCTTGTGGACCTACGAAGTTCAGTAGGAGCTTGATCAGAAGTATCTTGATCATCATCATTAACCTCCTCTTGAATCGGTGCAGGTACCACAGGAACATTTTCCTGAGCTGCGCTACTCTGATTTTCAAGAGGTAGTACTTCATCAAGTTCTACTTTCCTCCCACTTACTTCTTTCGAGAGAAACTCTTTCTCTAGAAAGGACCCGTTCTTGGCAACAAAGATTTTGCCTTCAGATCTGAGGTAGAAGGTATACCCAACTGTTTCTTTGGGATATCCTATGAAGACGCATTTTTCCGATTTGGGTTCGAGCTTTTCAGGTTGAAGTTTCTTGACATAAGCATCGCAACCCCAAACTTTCAGAAACGACAGCTTAGGTTTCTTTCCAAACCATAATTCATACGGTGTCGTCTCAACGGATTTAGATGGTGCCCTATTTAAAGTGAATGCGGCTGTCTCTAGAGCGTATCCCCAAAATGATAGCGGTAGATCTGTGAGAGACATCATAGACCGCACCATATCCAATAGAGTGCGATTACGACGTTCGGACACACCGTTACGCTGAGGTGTTCCAGGCGGCGTGAGTTGTGAAACGATTCCACATTTTCTTAAGTGTGTGCCAAATTCATGACTTAAATATTCTCCCCCACGATCTGATCGTAAGAACTTTATTTTTCTGTCACGTTGATTCTCAACCTCACTCTGAAACTCCTTGAACTTTTCAAAGGTCTCAGACTTGTGTTTCATTAAGTAGACATACCCATATCTACTCAAATCATCAGTGAGAGTGAGAACATAACGATAGCCTCCGCGAGCCTCAACTCTCATTGGACCACACACATCTGTATGTATGATTTCCAACAAGTTGGTTGCTCGCTCCATTGTCCCTGAGAATGGAGTCTTGGTCATTTTGCCCATGAGGCATGGTTCGCACGTGTCAAATGATTCATAATCGAGAGACTCTAAAAGTCCATCAGCATGGAGCTTCTTCATGCGCTTGACACCAATGTGACCAAGGCGGCAGTGCCACAAGTATGTGGGACTATTGTTATCAACTTTAACTCTTTTGGTATTCACACTATGAATATATGTATTATCACGCACGAGATTCATTAAGAATAAACCATTGACCATCGGAGCATGACCATAAAACATATCACTCATATAAATAGAACAACCATTATTCTCGAATTTAAATGAGTAGCCATCTCGCATTAAACGAGATCCAGATACAATGTTCATGCTCAAACTTGGTACTAAATAACAATTATTGAGGTTCAAAACTAATCCCGTAGGTAAATGTAGAGGCAGCGTGCCGACGGCGATCACATCGACCCTGGAACCATTCCCGACGCGCATCGTCACCTCGTCCTTCGCCAGTCTCCGTTTATTCCGCAGCTCCTGTTTTGAGTTACAAATATGAGCAACGGCACCGGTATCAAATACCCAGGAGCTACTATGAGCACTGGTAAGGTACACATCAATTACATGTATATCACATATACCTTTAGTGTTGCTGGCCTTCTTATCTGCTAAGTACTTGGGGCAATTCCGCTTCCAGTGACCATTTCCCTTGCAATAAAAGCACTTAGTTTCAGGTTTGGGTCCATTCTTTGACTTCTTCCTGGCAACTGATTTACCAGGCGCGGCAACCTCCTTGCCGTCCTTCTTGAAGTTCTTCTTACCCTTTCCTTTCTTGAACTTAGTGGTTTTATTCACCATCAACACTTGATGTTCCTTTTTGATCTCCACCTCTGCAGATTTCAGCATTGAATACAACTCGGGAATGGTCTTTTCCATCCCCTGCATATTGTAGTTCATCACGAAGCTCTTGTAGCTAGGTGGGAGCGACTGAAGGATTCTGTCAATGACCGCCTCATCCGGGAGATTAACTTCGAGCTGAGTCAAGCGGTTGTGCAACCCAGACATCTTGAGTATGTGTTCACTTACAGAGCTATTTTCCTCCATCTTGCAGCTAAAGAACTTGTCGGAGACATCATATCTCTCGACCCGGGAATGAGCTTGGAAAATCAATTTCAGCTCCTCGAACATCTCATATGCTCCGTGTTGCTCAAAACGCTTTTGGAGCCCCGGTTCTAAGCTGTAAAGCATGCCGCACTGAACGAGGGAGTAATCATCAGCACGAGACTGATGGGCATTCATAACGTCCTGGTTTGTTGGGAATGGTGCATCACCTAGCGGTGCTTCTAGGACATAATCTTTCTTGGCAGCTATGAGGATGATCCTCAGGTTCCGGACCCAGTCCGCATAGTTGCTGCCATCATCTTTCAGCTTGGTTTTATCTAGGAACGCGTTGAAGTTGAGGGTGACATTAGCGTGGGCCATTTGATCTACAAGACATATTGTAAAGATTTAGACTAAGTTCATGATAATTAAGTTCATCTAATCAAATTAATGAATGAACTCCCACTCAGATTTGACATCCCTCTAGTCATCTAAGTGATACATGATCCGAGTCAACTAGGTCGTGTCCGATCATCACGTGAGACGGACTAGTTATCATCGGTGAACATCTCCATGTTGATCGTATCTTCTATACGACTCATGTTCGACCTTTCGGTCCTCCGTGTTCCGAGGCCATGTCTGTACATGCTAGGCTCGTCAATCCAACCTAAGTGTATTGCGTGTGTAAATCTGGCTTACACCCATTGTATGCGAACGTAAGAACCTATCACACCCGATCATCACGTGGTGCTTCGGAACGACGAACCTTAGCAACGGTGCACAGTTAGGGAGAACACATTTTTGATATTTTAATGAGGGATCATCATATTTATGCTACCGTCGTTCTAAGCAAATAAGATGTAAAAACATGATAAACATCACATGCAATCAAATAGTGACATGATATGGCCAATATTATTTTGCTCCTTTGATCTCCATCTTCGGGGCGCCATGTTCATCGTCGTCACCGGCATGACACCATGATCTCCATCATCATGATCTCCATCATCGTGTCTTCGTGAAGTTGTCACGTCAACTATTACTTCTACTACTATGGCTAATGCTTTAGCAATAAAGTAAAGTAATTACATGACGATTTAAGTTGACACGCAGGTCATAAATAAATAAAGACAACTCCTATGGCTCCTGCCGGTTGTCATACTCATCGACATGCAAGTCGTGATTCCTATTACAATAACAAGATCATCTCATACATCACATACATGATTCATCACAACTTCTGGCCATATCACATCACAAAGCACTTGCTGCAAAAACAAGTTAGACGTCCTCTAATTGTTGTTGCAAGTTTTTACGTGGCTGTTATAGGTTGCTAGCAAGAACGTTTCTTACCTACGTTAAAACCACAACGTGAATTGTCAATCTCTATTTACCCTTCATAAGGACCCTGTTCATCGAATCCGATCCAACTAAAGTGGGAGAGACAGACACCCGCCAGCCACCTTATGCAACTAGTGCATGTTAGTCGGTGGAACCGGTCTCACGTAAGCGTACGTGTAAGGTTGGTCCGGGCCGCTTCATCCCACAATACAGCTGAACCAAGATAGGACTAGTAACGGCAAGAAGAATTGACAACTCGACGCCCACAACTACTTTGTGTTCTACTCGTGCATAGAAACTACGCATAAACCTAGCTCATGATGCCACTGTTGGGGATCGTAGCAGAAATTAAAATTTTCCTACGCATCACCAAGATCTATCCATGGAGTATTCTAGCAACGAGGGGATAGGAGAGCATCTACATACCACTTGTAGATCGCAACGGAAGCGTTCAAGGAGAACATGGATGATGGAGTCGTATTCGCCGTGATCCGAATCACCGATGACCTAGTGCTGAACGGACAGCACCTCCGCGTTCAACACACGTACGGGACGATCGACGTCTCCTCCTTTTTTGATCCAGCAAGGGGGAAGGAGAGGTTGAAGAAGATCCAGCAGCACGACGACGTGGTGGTGGATGCAACAGAGTTCCAGCAGGGCTTCGCTAAGCAACTACGGAGAGAGGGAGAGATGTAACGGGGAGAGGGAGGCGCCAAGGCTGCAGGGTCCGGCTGCCCTCCCTCTCCCCCCTTTATATAGGCCCCCTAGGGGGGGGCGCTGTTGGAAATATGCCCTAGAGGCAATAATAAAAGCATTATTATTATATTTCCTTATTCATGATAATTGTCTTTATTCGTGCTATAATTGTGTTATCCGGAAATCGTAATACATGTGTGAATAACAGACAACAATATGTCCCTAGTGAGCCTCTAGTTGACTAGCTCGTTGATCAACAGATAGTCATGGTTTCCTGACTATGGACATTGGATGTCATTGATAACGAGATCACATCATTAGGAGAATGATGTGATGGACAAGACCCAATCCTAAACATAGCATAAGATCGCATAGTTCGTTTGCTAGAGTTTTCCAATGTCAAGTATCCTTTCCTTAGACCATGATATCGTGTAACTCCCGGATACCGTAGGAGTGCTTTGGGTGTGCCAAACGTCACAACGTAACTGGGTGACTATAAAGGTATACTACGGGTATCTCTGAAAGTGTCTGTTGGGTTGACATGGATCGAGACTGGGATTTGTCACTCCGCTTGACGGAGAGGTATCACCGGGCCCTCTCGGTAATGCATCATCATAATGAGCTCAATGTGGTCAAAGTGTTTGATCACAAGATCATGCGTTACGGTACGAGAAAAGTGACTTGCCGGTAACGAGATTGAACGAGGTATTGGGATACCGACGATCGAATCTCGGGCAAGTAAAATACCGATTGACAAAGGGAATCGTATACGGGATTAATTGAATCCTTGACATCGTGGTTCATCCGATGAGATCATCGTGGAGCATGTGGGAGCCAACATGGGTATCCAGATCCCGCTGTTGGTTATTTCCCGAGAGCCGTCTCGGTCATGTCTGCATGTCTCCCGAACCCGTAGGGTCTACACACTTAAGGTTCGGTGACGCTAGGGTTGTAGGGATATGTATGTGCAGTAACCCGAATGTTGTTCGGAGTCCCAGATGAGATCCCGGACGTCACGAGGAGTTCCGGAATAGTCCGGAGGTAAAGAATTATATATAGGAAGTGCTGTTTCGGCCATCGGGACAAATTTCGGGGTTATCGGTATTGTACCGGGACCACCGGAGGGGTCCCGGGGGTCCACCAGGTGGGGCCACCTGCCCCGGTGGGCCACATGGGCCTTAGGGGGTGCGCCTTGGCCTGCATGGACCAAGGGGAACCAGCCCCAAAGGGCCTATGCGCCTAGGGTTCCAAAAGGGAGGAGTCCTAGTGGTGGAAGGCACCTCCTAGATGGCTTGGGGGGAGGGAAACCTCCCTGGCCGCCGCCCCCCTTGGGAGATCAGATCTCCCAGGGCCGGAGCCCCCCCCAGAGGCCTATATAAAACAGGGGAGGGGAGGGGGGCAGCGCACCCTTTGCCCTGGCGCCTCCCTCTCCCTCTCCAACACCTCCTCCTCCTCCGTAGAGCTCGGCGAAGCCCTGTCGGAGTACTGCGGCTCCACCATCACCACGCCGTCGTGCTGCTGCTGGAGTCTTCTTCCCCAACCTCTCCTTTGCCTTGCTGGATCAAGAAGAAGGAGACGTTACGCTGACCGTACGTGTGTTGAACGCGGAGGTGCCATGCTTTCGGTGCTAGGATCTCCGGTGATTTGGATCACGGTGTGTACGACTACTTCATCCCCGTTCATTGAACGCTTCCGCTCCCGATCTACAAAGTGGTATGTAGATGCAATCTCTCTTTCCCATGACTCGTTGCTAGATGAACTCATAGATGGATCTTGGTGAAACCGTAGGAAAAATTTTAATTTTCTGCAATGTTCCCCAACAGTGGCATCATGAGCCAGGTTTATGAGTAGTTCTCTATTGCACGAGTAGAACACAATTTGTTGTGGGCGTAGATGTTGTCAACTTTCTTGCCGCTACTAGTCTTATCTTGCTTCAGCGGTATTGTGGGATGAAGCGGCCCGGACCAACCTTACACGTACGCTTACGTGAGACCGGTTCCACCGACTAACATGCACTAGTTGCATAAGGTGGCTGGCGGGTGTCTGTCTCTCCCACTTTAGTTGGAGCGGATTCGATGAAAAGGGTCCTTATGAAGGGTAAATAGAAGTTGACAAATCACGTTGTGGTTTTCACGTAGGTAAGAAAACGTTCTTGCTAGAACCCTAATTCAGCCACGTAAAACTTGCAACAACAATTAGAGGACGTCTAACTTGTTTTTGCAGCAAGTGCTTTGTGATATGATATGGCCAAAGTTGTGATGAATGATGAATGATCTATATGTGATGTATGAGATGTTCATGCTATTGTAATAGGAATCACGACTTGCATGTCGATGAGTATGACAACCGGCAGGAGCCATAGGAGTTGTCTTTATTTTTGTATGACCTGCGTGTTGAGAAACGCCATGTAAATTACTTTACTTTATTGCTAAACGCGTTAGCCATAGTAGTGGAAGTAATAGTTGGCGAGCAACTTCATGGAGACACGATGATGAAGATCATGATGATGAAGATCATGGTGTCAAGCCGGTGACAAGATGATCATGGAGCCCCAAGATGGAGATCGAAGGAGCTATGTGATATTGGCCATATCATGTCACGTTTATTATTTGATTGCATGTGATGTTTATCATGTTTTGCATCTTGTTTACTTAGAACGACGGTAGTAAATAAGATGATCCCTCGTAATAATTTCAAGAAAGTGTTCCCCCTAACTGTGCACCGTTGCGACAGTTCGTTGTTTCGAAGCACCACGTGATGATCGGGTGTGATAGATTCTAACGTTCACATACAACGGGTGTAAGACAGATTTACACACGCAAAACACTTAGGTTGACTTGACGAGCCTAGCATGTACAGACATGGCCTTGGAACACAGAAGACCGAAAGGTCGAGCATGAGTCGTATAGAAGATACGATCAACATGAAGATGTTCACCGATGTTGACTAGTCCGTCTCACGTGATGATCGGACACGGCCTAGTTGACTCGGATCATGTAATACTTAGATGACTAGAAGAGGGATGTCTATCTAAGTGGGAGTTCATTAAATAATTTGATTAAATGAACTTTATTATCATGAACTTAGTCTAAATTTTTTACAATATGTCTTGTAGATCAAATGGCCAACGTAGTCCTCAACTTCAACGCGTTCCTAGAGAAAACCAAGCTGAAAGATGATGGCAGCAACTATACGGACTGGGTCCGGAACCTGAGGATCATCCTCATAGCTGCCAAGAAAGATTATGTCCTACGAGCACCGCTGGGTGACGCACCTATTCTCCCTGCAGAACAAGACGTTATGAACGCTTGGCAGTCATGCTGCGATGATTACTCCCTCGTTCAGTGCGGCATGCTTTACAGCTTAGAGCCGGGGCTCCAAAAGCGTTTTGAGAGACATGGAGCATATGAGATGTTCGAAGAGCTGAAAATGGTTTTCCAAGCTCATGCCCGGGTCGAGAGATATGAAGTCTCCAACAAATTCTTTAGCTGTAAGATGGAGGAAAATAGCTCTGTCAGTGAGCACATACTCAAAATGTCTGGGTTGCACAACCGCTTGACTCAACTGGAATTTAATCTCCCGGATGAAGTGGTCATTGACAGAATCCTCCAGTCGCTTCCACCTAGCTACAAGAGCTTTGTGATGAACTACAATATGCAGGGGATGGTAAAGACCATTCCTGAGGTATATGCTATGCTGAAATCAGCAGAGGTAGAAATCAAGAAGGAGCATCAAGTGTTGATGGTGAATAAAACCACTAAGTTCAAGAAGGGCAAGGGTAAAAAGAACTTCAAGAAGGACGGCAAGGAAGTTGCCGCGCCCGGTAAGCAAGTTGCCGGGAAGAAGCCAAAGAATGGACCCAAGCCCGAGACTGAGTGTTTTTATTGCAAGGGAAGTGGTCACTAGAAGCGGAACTGCCCCAAATACTTAGCGGACAAGAAGGCCGGCAAAACCAAAGGTATATGTGATATACATGTAATTGATGTGTACCTTACCAGTACTCGTAGTAGCTCTTGGGTATTTGATACCGGTGCAGTTGCTCACATTTGTAACTCAAAGCAGGAGCTGCGGAATAAACGGAGACTGGCGAAGGACGAGGTGACGATGCGCGTCGGGAATGGTTCCAAGGTCGATGTGATCGCCGTCGGCACGCTGCCTCTACATTTACCTACGGGATTAGTTTTAAACCTCAATAATTGTTATTTAGTGCCAAGTTTGAGCATGAACATTGTGTCTGGATCTCGTTTAATTCGAGATGGCTACTCATTTAAATCCGAGAATAATGGTTGTTCCATTTATATGAGAGATATGTTTTATGGTCATGCTCCGATGGTTAATGGTTTATTCTTGATGAATCTCGTACGTGATGATACACATATTCATAGTGTGAATACCAAAAGAGTTAAAGTTGATAACAATAGTCCCACATATTTGTGGCACTGCCGCCTTGGTCACATAGGTGTCAAACGCATGAAGAAGCTCCATGCAGATGGACTTTTTGAGTCTCTTGATTATGAATCATTTGACACGTGCGAATCATGCCTCATGGGTAAAATGACCAAGACTCCGTTCTCAGGAACAATGGAGCGAGCAACCAACTTATTGGAAATCATACATACCGATGTGTGCGGTCCAATGAGTGTTGAGGCTCGCGGTGGCTATCGTTATGTTCTCACCCTCACTGATGACTTGAGTAGATATGGGTATGTCTACTTAATGAAACACAAGTATGAGACCTTCGAAAAGTTCAAGGAATTTCAGAGTGAGGTTGAAAATCAACGTGATAAAAAGATCAAGTTTCTACGATCAGATCGTGGAGGAGAATACTTGAGTCACGAATTTGGCACACACTTAAGAAAATGTGGAATAGTTTCACAACTCACGCCGCCTGGAACACCTCAGCGTAATGGTGTGTTCGAACGTCGTAATCGCACTCTATTAGATATGGTGCGATCTATGATGTCTCTTACCGATTTACTGCTATCTTTTTGGGGTATGCTTTAGAGACTGCCGCATTCACTTTAAATAGGGCTTCGTCGAAATCCATTGAGACGACACCGTATGAATTATGGTTTGGGAAGAAACCTAAGCTGTCGTTTCTAAAAGTTTGGGGATGCGATGCTTATGTCAAGAAACTTCAACCTGAAAAGCTCGAACCCAAGTCGGAAAAATGCGTCTTCATAGGATACCCTAAAGAAACTGTTGGGTATACCTTCTACCTCAGATCCGAAGGCAAGATCTTTGTTGCCAAGATTGGATCCTTTCTAGAGAAAGAGTTTCTCTCGAAAGAAGTAAGTGGGAGGAAAGTAGAACTTGATGAAGTGTTACCTCTTGAACCGGAAAATGGCGAAACTCAAGAAATCGTTCCTGAGGTGCCTGCACCGACTAGAGAGGAAATTAATGATGATGATCAAGATACTTCTAATCAAGCTCCTACTAAAATTCGAAGGTCCACAAGGACACGTTCCGCACTAGAGTGGTACGGGAACCCTGTCTTGGAAATCATGTTGTTAGACAACGGTGAACCTTCGAACTATGAGGAAGCAATGGCGGGCCCGGATTCCGACAAATGGCTGGAAGCCATGAAATCCGAGATAGGATCCATGTATGAAAACGAAGTATGGACTTTGACTGACTTGCCCGTTGAACGGCGAGCCATAGAAAATAAATGGATCTTTAAGAAAAAGACAGACGCGGATGGAAATGTGACCATCTATAAAGCTCGGCTTGTCGCTAAGGGTTATCGACAAGTTCAAGGAATTGACTACGATGAGACTTTCTCACCGGTAGCGAAGCTGAAGTCCGTCCGAATCATGTTAGCAATTGCCGCATACTATGATTATGAGATATGGCAAATGGACGTCAAAATGGCATTCCTTAATGGTTTCCTTAAGGAAGAATTGTATATGATGCAGCCGGAAGGTTTTGTCGATCCTAAGAATGCTGACAAGGTGTGAAAGCTCCAACGCTCGATTTATGGGCTGGTGCAAGCATCTCGGAGTTGGAACATTCGCTTTGATGAGATGATCAAAGCGTTTGGGTTTACACAGACTTATGGAGAAGCCTGTGTTTACAAGAAAGTGAGTGGGAGCTCTGTAGCATTTCTCATATTATATGTAGACGACATACTTTTGATGGGAAATGATGTAGAACTCTTGGACAGCATTAAGGCCTACTTGAATAAAAGTTTTTCAATGAAGGACCTTGGAGAAGCTGCTTATATATTAGGCATCAAGATCTATAGAGATAGATCGAGACGCCTCATAGGTCTTTCACAAAGCACATACCTTGATAAAATATTGAAGAAGTTCAATATGGATCAATCTAAGAAAGGGTTCTTACCTGTGTTACAAGGTGTGAAATTGAGCTCAGCTCAATGTCCGACCACGGCAGAAGATATAGAAGAGATGAGCGTCATCCCCTATGCCTCAGCCATAGGTTCTATTATGTATGCCATGCTGTGTACCAGACCCGATGTAAACCTTGCCGTAAGTTTGGTAGGAAGGTACCAAAGCAATCCCGGCAAGGAACACTTGACAGCGGTCAAGAATATCCTGAAGTACCTGAAAAGGACCAAGGAAATGTTTCTCGTTTATGGAGGTGATGAAGAGCTCGTCGTAAAAGGTTACGTCGACGCTAGCTTCGACACAGATCTGGATGACTCTAAGTCACAAACCGGATACATGTATATTTTGAATGGTGGGGCAGTAAGCTGGTGCAGTTGCAAGCAAAGCGTCGTGGCAGGATCTACATGTGAAGTGGAGTACATGGCAGCCTCGGAGGCAACACATGAAGCAATTTGGGTGAAGGAGTTCATCACCGACCTCGGAGTCATGCCCAATGCGTCGGGGCCAATCAAACTCTTCTGTGACAACACTGGAGCTATTGCACTTGCAAAGGAGCCTAGGTTTCACAAGAAGACTAGGCACATCAAGCATCGCTTCAACTCCATTCGTGAAAATGTTCAAGATGGAGACATAGAAATTTGTAAAGTGCACACGGATCTGAATGTCGCAGATCCATTGACTAAACCTCTCCCTAAGGCAAAACATGATCAGCACCAGAAGTCTATGGGTGTTCGATTCATCACAATGTAACTAGATTATTGACTCTAGTGCAAGTGGGAGACTGTTGGAAATATGCCCTAGAGGCAATAATAAAAGCATTATTATTATATTTCCTTATTCATGATAATTGTCTTTATTCGTGCTATAATTGTGTTATCCGGAAATCGTAATACATGTGTGAATAACAGACAACAATATGTCCCTAGTGAGCCTCTAGTTGACTAGCTCGTTGATCAACAGATAGTCATGGTTTCCTGACTATGGACATTGGATGTCATTGATAACGATATCACATCATTAGGAGAATGATGTGATGGACAAGACCCAATCCTAAACATAGCATAAGATCGCATAGTTCGTTTGCTAGAGTTTTCCAATGTCAAGTATCCTTTCCTTAGACCATGAGATCGTGTAACTCCCGGATACCGTAGGAGTGCTTTGGGTGTGCCAAACATCACAACGTAACTGGGTGACTATAAAGGTATACTACGGGTATCTCTGAAAGTGTCTGTTGGGTTGACATGGATCGAGACTGGGATTTGTCACTCCGCTTGACGGAGAGGTATCACCGGGCCCTCTCGGTAATGCATCATCATAATGAGCTCAATGTGGTCAAAGTGTTTGATCACAGGATCATGCATTACGGTACGAGAAAAGTGACTTGCCGGTAACGAGATTGAACGAGGTATTGGGATACCGACGATCGAATCTCGGGCAAGTAAAATACCGATTGACAAAGGGAATCGTATACGGGATTAATTGAATCCTTGACATCGTGGTTCATCCGATGAGATCATCGTGGAGCATGTGGGAGCCAACATGGGTATCCAGATCCCGCTGTTGGTTATTGCCCGAGAGCCGTCTCGGTCATGTCTGCATGTCTCCCGAACCCGTAGGGTCCACACACTTAAGGTTCGGTGACGCTAGGGTTGTAGGGATATGTATGTGCAGTAACCCGAATGTTGTTCAGAGTCCGGGATGAGATCCCGGACGTCACGAGGAGTTCCGGAATAGTCCGGAGGTAAAGAATTATATATAAGAAGTGCTGTTTCGGCCATCGGGACAAATTTCGGGGTTATCGGTATTGTACCGGGACCACCGGAGGGGTCCCGGGGGTCCACCGGGTGGGGCCACCTGCCCCGGTGGGCCACATGGGCCTTAGGGGATGCGCCTTGGCCTGCATGGGCCAAGGGGAACCAGCCCCAAAGGGCCCATGCGCCTAGGGTTCCAAAAGGGAGGAGTCCTAGTGGTGGAAGGCACCTCCTAGATGGCTTGGGGGGAGGGAAACCTCCCTGGCCGCCGCCCCCCTTGGGAGATCAGATCTCCCAGGGCCGGCGCCCCCCCAGAGGCCTATATAAAATGGGGGAGGGGAGGGGGGCAACGCACCCTTTGCCCTGGCGCCTCCCTCTCCCTCTCCAACACCTCCTCCTCCGTAGAGCTCGGCGAAGCCCTGTCGGAGTACTGCGGCTCCACCATCACCACGCCGTCGTGCTGCTGCTGGAGTCTTCTTCCCCAACCTCTCCTTTGCCTTGCTGGATCAAGAAGAAGGAGACGTTACGCTGACCGTACGTGTGTTGAACGCGGAGGTGCCGTGCTTTCGGTGCTAGGATCTCCGGTGATTTGGATCACGGTGTGTACGACTACTTCATCCCCGTTCATTGAACGCTTCCGCTCGCGATCTACAAAGTGGTATGTAGATGCAATCTCTCTCTCCCATGACTCGTTGCTAGATGAACTCATAGATGGATCTTGGTGAAACCGTAGGAACAATTTTAATTTTCTGCAACGTTCCCCAACAGGCGCCGCCCTGGAGATCCATCTCCAGGGGGGCGGCGGCTAGGGGGGATGCTTGCCCCCCAAGGCATGTGGGGGCGCACCCTGCCCTAGGGTTTCCAACCCTAGGCGCAGGGGGAGGCCCATGGGGGGGCGCACCAGCCCACTATGGGCTGGTTCCCTCCCCACTTCAGCCCACGGGGACCTCCGGGATGGGTGGCCCCACCCGGTGAACCCCCGGGACCCATCTGGTGGTCCCGGTACAATACCGGTGACCCCCAAATCATTCCCGATGGCCGAAATGACACTTCCTATATATAATTATTTACCTCCGGACCACTCCGGAACCTCTCGTGACGTCCGGGATCTCATCCGGGACTCCGAACAACCTTTGGTTTGCTGCATACTAATATCTTTAACAACCCTAGCGTCACCGAACCTTAAGTGTGTAGACCCTACGGGTTCGGGATACATGCAGACATGACCGAGACGATCTCCGGTCAATAACCAACAGCGGGATCTGGATACCCATGTTGGCTCCCACATGCTCCTCGATGATCTCATCGGATGAACCACGATGTCGAGGACTTAATCAATCCCATACTCAATTCCCTTTGTCTATCGATACGATACTTGCCCGAGATTCGATCGTCGGTATACCGATACCTTGTTCAATCTCGTTACCGGCAAGTATCTTTACTCGTTCCCGTAACACATCATCCCGTGAACAACACCTTGATCACATTGAGCTCATTATGATGATGTCTTACCGAGTGGGCCCAGAGATACCTCTCCGTCACACGGAGTGACAAATCCCAGTCTCGATTCATGCCAACCCAACAGACACTTTCGGAGATACCTGTAGTGCACCTTTATAGTCACCCAGTTACGTTGTGACATTTGATACACCCAAAGCACTCCTACGGTATCCGGGAGTTGCATAATCTCATGGTCTAAGGAATGATACTTGACATTCAGAAAAGCTCTAGCAAACGAACTACACGATCTTTTGTGCTATGCTTAGGTTTGGGTCTTGTCCATCACATCATTCTCCTAATGATGTGATTCCGTTATCAATGACATCCCCATGTCCATAGTCAGGAAACCATGGCTATCTATTGATCAACGAGCTAGTCAACTAGAGGCTTACTAGGGACACATTGTGGTCTATGTATTCACACATGTATTATGATTTCCGAACAATACAATTATAGCATGAACAATAGACAATTATCATGAACAAGGAAATATAATAATCCTTTTATTATTACCTCTAGGGCATATTTCCAACACCGCGGGCCCGGAGGCCATTCCCACGCGCAGATGGCTGGTGGTGCCAGAGCCGTCCGGGGAAGCGCTGCCATTCGAGCCGCAGCTGTTGCAGTATAAGACGTTGATCCATCTGGACTCAGTGACTGACTACACAGAAGCAGAGGAGCCATGGTTCCTGGGTAGTTCTTCGGGAAGTGGGCAGAGCGGGCTGCCGGAAGAAGACGGGGACTTTGGCGGTGCTGGAGGTGCGACAACCAGAAGGCTGGGATGGCAGTACGGCGTGCGCGACCGCCGCGGCGGAACTGGGGCCAGCGCCGGTGCTAATGGCGCGACGGGGGGACGGAGGCTCGCGGCCGATGAGGACCGCAACCAGTCTCAGAGGGCATGGAGAATCCCACCAATGGTGATGGAGAAAGGCAACAGCTTGCCAGTTGGTGGGGCTAGGGTTCAGGAGAGGCTGACGCTTCGCAAGTCAGCTTTTGACCGAATTGGGCATCAACAAGGAAGGATAAGGGAGACAACTAATGGGGCAGTTCAAAATTTGAACAGGGAGCGCACGTCGCCACAAGTGACAAATGCTGTGACTGCGAACCAGGAAATGGTACGAGCCCACAGGCAGACGTGACACAGTCAGGTGCAGGGAAGGGGGAGATGCCATGCAGGCCTATGGATGTGGTGGTTACGGTCCGCGACAACGAAAAGACAATAGAGGGTAATCCAGGTGCTGAAGCTAAACCCCGATCCAATGCAGAAGCTGCTAAGATGGGGCCGGATGCAGAGGCGGCCTCGTTCCCCACGCCGTTGGTTGGTGGGGGCGGATCCCGTCTCCACCAATGGGGAACTGACCACAGTGGGGTCGGGGCGCATGATGAGTCCGACAGCGAGGCCTCGGAGGATGGGAGAGGCTGGGGCCCCTTTGCCCCACTAGGCGCAGGGGACAAGGAAGGTGAGGACAACTCATGCGCTGCTGCATGCAACGTGGTTGGCGGTGATTTGATCCCAGCCGCTGGTACTTGGGTTGGTGGCACAGAAGATCTGGTTGCTTGTCAGTACTCGTCGGAGCCACTCATGCGGGAGATGCGATCGGCTGAGCCAGAGGAGACAACTGGCCAGGGACAAGTGGCGAACGCTCAGCAGTTAGAGGCAAATATGGCGAATCTAGACGTGCAAAACAACATGCAACTCGTCCAGGCTACATGCAGCATCGAAATGGCCAACCATGAAGCAGAAGCATATGGGAAGCTCAAGTGGTTTTGCTTGAAGCTAATGAAGAGGATTGCACCACCATTGTTGAAGGAGGTTCAAGCCACGTCCCTACAACCTGAGGCTGAGCCGTTCACGCCGCGCCGCACCACTCGTGGGTCCAGGAAGGCAGCCACGACTTCCTCCAAAGCCACACAAGCTGAGAACGTGCTCATGAAGGCACTTGGGTTGGCTCATGAGGACATGGAAGTGGATGATGGGGTCATAGCAGACCTGAAGGAGCTATTTGACTCGCCATTGCAGGAGCAGCATGCACGGGTGATAGCTGCTTTGTTTGGGAAAGAGATGCCAACATGGAATGCGATGTCTACGGAGCCGAGTACAGTGGTGGGTGCAGCATAAGGTGCACCAGTGGAGGGGTGGAGTGTGCATAGGATATCTATGGATATAAATCCTAAGGTACTATGCTGGAACGTGCGGGGATTGAACAACCCTGTGAAGAGGAAGCGGTGAGGGAGTTTATCACTTCGGCAAGGGTGAATCTTGTGTGTTTAAAATAAACAAAACTTGATGTAGTTGATCGTTTCCTCGTGATGCAATGTATTGGACCATCACCAGATGGCTTTGATTACCTTCCGGCTTGTGACACTCGCAGTGGAATCATACTGGCTTGGGACACCACGGTCATGCAGGTGGATAACATAAGCCGCGACACTAATCTCATGACAGGACTAGTGCACTGTTGGGGAACGTTGCAGAAAATTAAAATTTTTTCCTACGGTTTCACCAAGATCCATCTATGAGTTCATCTAGCAACGAGTATTCAGATTAGATAGCATCTACATACCACTTTGTAGATCGCAACGGAAGCGTTCGAGTGAACGTGGATGAGGTAGTCGTATTCGCCGTGATCCAATTCACCGATGATCTAGTGCCGAACGGACGGCACCTCCGCGTTCAACACACGTACGGAAAGCGTGACGTATCCTCCTTCTTGGTCCAGCAAGGCAAAGGAGAGGTTGGGGAAGAAGGCTCCAGCAGCAGCACGACGGCGTGGTGATGGTGGAACTGCAGTACTCCGGTAGGGCTTCGCCGTGCTCAATGGAGGAGGAGGAGGTGTTGGAGAGGGAGAGGGAGGCGCCAGGGCAATGGGTGGTCAGCCCCCCTCCCCCCCTTTATATAACCCCCTGGGGGGGCGCCGGCCCTAGGAGATGAGATCTCCTAGGGGGGGCGGCGGCCAGGGAAGGGGGGCTTGCCCCCCAAGCAAGGGGGGCGCCCCCTTTAGGGTTTTCCCTCCCCCAAACCCTAGGCGCATGGGTCCTTGGGGGGAGGCGCACCAGCCCACTATGGGCTGGTTCCCTCCCTCATACAGCCCACGGGGCCCTCCGGGATAGGTGGCCCCACCCGGTGGACCCCCGGGGACCCTTCGGTGGTCCCGGTACAATACCGATAACCCCGAAACTTGTCCCGATGTCCGTATGATGACTTTCCATATATAAATCTTTACCTCCGGACCATTCCGAAACTCCTCGTGACGTCCGGGATCTCATCCGGGACTCCGAACAACATTCGGGTTACTGCACATACATATCCCTACAACCCTAGCGTCACCGAACCTTAAGTGTGTAGACCCTACGGGTTCGGGAGACATGCAGACATGACCGAGACGGATCTCGGGCAATAACCAACAGCGGGATCTGGATACCCATGTTGGATCCCACATGCTCCACGATGATCTCATCGGATGAACCACGATGTCAAGGATTCAATTAATCCCGTATACGATTCCCTTTGTCAATCGGTATTTTACTTGCCCGAGATTCGATCGTCGGTATTCCAATACCTCGTTCAATCTCGTTACCGGCAAGTCACTGTTCTCGTACCGCAATGCATGATCCCGTGATCAAACACTTTGATCACCTTGAGCTCATTATGATGATGCATTACCGAGAGGGCCCGGTGATACCTCTCCGTCAAGCGGAGTGACAAATCCCAGTCTTGATCCATGTCAACCCAACAGACACTTTCAGAGATACCCGTAGTATACCTTTATAGTCACCCAGTTACGTTGTGACGTTTGGCACACCCAAAGCACTCCTACGGTATCCGGGAGTTACACGATCTCATGGTCTAAGGAAATGATACTTGACATTGGAAAACTCTAGCAAACGAACTATGCGATCTTATGCTATGTTTAGGATTGGGTCTTGTCCATCACATCATTCTCCTAATGATGTGATCTCGTTATCAATGACATCCAATGTCCATAGTCAGGAAACCATGACTATTTGTCGATCAACGAGCTAGTCAACTAGAGGCTCACTAGGGACATATTGTTGTCTGTTATTCACACATGTATTACGATTTCCGGTTAACACAATTATAGCACGAATAAAGACAATTATCATGAATAAGGAAATATAATAATAATGCTTTTATTATTGCCTCTAGGGCATATTTCCAACAGTCTCCCACTTGCACTAGAGTCAATAATCTAGTTACATTGTGATGAATCGAACACCCATAGACTTCTGGTGCTGATCATGTTTTTGCCTTAGGGAGAGGTTTAGTCAATGGATCTGCGACATTCAGATCCGTGTGCACTTTACAAATTTCTATGTCTCCATCTTGAACATTTTCACGAATGGAGTTGAAGCGACGCTTGATGTGCCTAGTCTTCTTGTGAAACCTGGGCTCCTTTGCAAGTGCAATAGCTCCAGTGTTGTCACAGAAGAGTTTGATTGGCCCCGACGCATTGGGTATGACTCCGAGGTCGGTGATGAACTCCTTCACCCAAATTGCTTCATGTGCTGCCTCCGAGGCTGCCATGTACTCCGCTTCACATGTAGATCCCGCCACGACGCTTTGCTTGCAACTGCACCAGCTTACTGCTCCACCATTCAAAATATACACGTATCCGGTTTGTGACTTAGAGTCATCCAGATCTGTGTCGAAGCTAGCGTCGACGTAACCTTTTTACGATGAGCTCTTCGTCACCTCCATAAACGAGAAACATTTCCTTTGTCCTTTTTCAGGTACTTCAGGATATTCTTGACCGCTGTCCAGTGTTCCTTGCCGGGATTACTTTGGTACCTACCTACCAAACTTACGACAAGGTTTACATCAGGTCTGGTACACAGCATGGCATACATAATAGAACCTATGGCTGAGGCATAGGGGATGACACTCATCTCTTCTATATCTTCTGCCGTGGTCGGACATTGAGCTGAGCTCAATTTCACACCTTGTAACACAGGTAAGAACCCTTTCTTAGATTGATCCATATTGAACTTCTTCAATATTTTATCAAGGTATGTGCTTTGTGAAAGACCTATGAGGCGTCTCGATCTATCTCTATAGATCTTGATGCCTAATATATAAGCAGCTTCTCCAAGGTCCTTCATTGAAAAACTTTTACTCAAGTAGGCCTTAATGCTGTCCAAGAGTTCTACATCATTTCCCATCAAAAGTATGTCGTCTACATATAATATGAGAAATGCTACAGAGCTCCCACTCACTTTCTTGTAAACACAGGCTTCTCCATAAGTCTGTGTAAACCCAAACGCTTTGATCATCTCATCAAAGCGAATGTTCCAACTCCGAGATGCTTGCACCAGCCCATAAATCGAGCGTTGGAGCTTGCACACCTTGTCAGCATTCTTAGGATCGACAAAACCTTCCGGCTGCATCATATACAATTCTTCCTTAAGGAAACCATTAAGGAATGCCGTTTTGACGTCCATTTGCCATATCTCATAATCATAGTATGCGGCAATTGCCGGTGAGAAAGTCTCATCGTAGTCAACCCCTTGAACTTGTCGATAACCCTTAGCGACAAGTCGAGCTTTATAGATGGTCACATTACCATCCGCGTCTGTCTTCTTCTTAAAGATCCATTTATTTTCTATGGCTCGCCGTTCAACGGGAAAGTCAGTCAAAGTCCATACTTCGTTTTCATACATGGATCCTATCTCGGATTTCATGGCTTCCAGCCATTTGTCGGAATCCGGGCCCGCCATTGCTTCCTCATAGTTCGAAGGTTCACCGTTGTCTAACAACATGATTTCCAGACAGGGTTGCCGTACCACTCTGGTGCGGAACGTGTCCTTGTGGACCTTCGAATTTCAGTAGGAGCTTGATTAGAAGTATCTTGATCATAATCATTAATTTCCTCTCTAGTCGGTGCAGGCACCTCAGGAACGATTTCTTGAGTTTCGCCATTTTCCGGTTCAAGAGGTAACACTTCATCAAGTTCTACTTTCCTCCCACTTACTTCTTTCGAGAGAAACTCTTTCTCTAGAAAGGATCCATTCTTGGCAACAAAGATCTTGCCTTCGGATCTGAGGTAGAAGGTATACCCAACAGTTTCTTTAGGGTATCCTATGAAGACGCATTTTTCCGACTTGGGTTCGAGCTTTTCAGGTTGAAGTTTCTTGACATAAGCATCGCATCCCCAAACTTTTAGAAACGACAGCTTAGGTTTCTTCCCAAACCATAATTCATACGGTGTCGTCTCAACGGATTTCGACGGAGCCCTATTTAAAGTGAATGCGGCAGTCTCTAAAGCATAGCCCCAAAAAGATAGCGGTAAGTCGATAAGAGACATCATAGATCGCACCATATCTAATAGAGTGCGATTACAACGTTCGGACACACCATTACGCTGAGGTGGTCCAGGCGGCGTGAGTTGTGAAACTATTCCACATTTTCTTAAGTGTGTGCCAAATTCGTGACTCAAGTACTCTCCTCCACGATCTGATCGTAGAAACTTGATCCTTTTATCACGTTGATTTTCAACCTCACTCTGAAATTCCTTGAACTTTTCAAAGGTCTCAGACTTGTGTTTCATTAAGTAGACATACCCATATCTACTCAAGTCATCAGTGAGGGTGAGAACATAAAGATAGCCACCGCGAGCCTCAACACTCATTGGACCGCACACATCGGTATGTATGATTTCCAATAAGTTGGTTGCTCGCTCCATTGTTCCTGAGAACGGAGTCTTGGTCATTTTACCCATGAGGCATGGTTCGCACGTGTCAAATGATTCATAATCAAGAGACTCTAAAAGTCCATCTTCATGGAGCTTCTTCATGCGTTTGACACCTATGTGACCAAGGCGGCAGTGCCACAAATATGTGGGACTATTGTTATCAACTTTAACTCTTTTGGTACTCACACTATGAATATGTGTATCATCACGTACGAGATTCATCAAGAATAAACCATTAACCATCGGAGCATGACCATAAAACATATCTCTCATATAAACAGAACAACCATTATTCTCGGATTTAAATGAGTAGCCATCTCGAATTAAGCGAGATCCAGATACAATGTTCATGCTCAAACTTGGCACTAAATAACAATTATTGAGGTTTAAAACTAATCCCGTAGGTAAATGTAGAGGCAGCGTGCCGACGACGATCACATCGACCTTGGAACCATTCCCGACGCGCATCGTCACCTCGTCCTTCGCCAGTCTCCGTTTATTCCACAGCTCCTGCTTTGAGTTACAAATGTGAGCAACTGCACCGGTATCAAATACCCAAGAGCTACTACGAGTACTGGTAAGGTACACATCAATTACATGTATATCACATATACCTTTGGTTTTGCCGGCCTTCTTGTCCGCTAAGTATTTGGGGCAGTTCCGCTTCCAGTGACCACTTCCCTTGCAATAAAAGCACTCAGTCTCGGGCTTGGGTCCATTCTTTGGCTTCTTCCCGGCAACTTGCTTACCGGGCGCGGCAACTTCCTTGCCGTCCTTCTTGAAGTTCTTTTTACCCTTGCCCTTCTTGAACTTAGTGGTTTTATTCACCATCAACACTTGATGCTCCTTCTTGATTTCTACCTCTGCTGATTTCAGCATAGCATGTACCTCAGGAATGGTATTTACCATCCCCTGCATATTGTAGTTCATCACAAAGCTCTTGTAGCTAGGTGGAAGCGACTGGAGGATTCTGTCAATGACCACTTCTTCCGGGAGATTAACTTCCAGTTGAGTCAAGCGGTTGTGCAACCCAGACATTCTGAGTATGTGCTCACTGACAGAACTATTTTCCTCCATCTTACAGCTAAAGAATTTGTTGGAGATCTCATATCTCTCGACCCGGGCATGAGCTTGGAAAACCATTTTTAGCTCTTCGAACATCTCATATGCTCCATGTCTCTCAAAACGCTTTTGGAGTCCCGGCTCTAAGCTGTAAAGCATGCCACACTGAACGAGGGAGTAATCATCGCATCGCGACTGCCAAGCTTTCATAACGTCTTGTTGTGCAGGGAGAATAGGTGCGTCACCCAGCGGTGCTCGTAGGACATAATCTTTCTTGGCAGCTATGAGGATGATCCTCAGGTTCCGGACCCAGTCCGTATAGTTGCTACCATCGTCTTTCAGCTTGGTTTTCTCTAGGAACGCATTGAAGTTGAGGACTACGTTGGCCATTTGATCTACAAGACATATTGTAAAGATTTAGACTAAGTTCATGATAATAAAGTTCATTTAATCAAATTATTTAATGAACTCCCACTTAGATAGACATCCCTCTTCCAGTCATCTAAGTATTACATGATCCGAGTCAACTAGGCCGTGTCCGATCATCACGTGAGACGGACTAGTCAACATCGGTGAACATCTTCATGTTGATCGTATCTTCTATACGACTCATGCTCGACCTTTCGGTCTTCTGTGTTCCAAGGCCATGTCTGTACATGCTAGGCTCGTCAAGTCAACCTAAGTGTTTTGCGTGTGTAAATCTGTCTTACACCCGTTGTATGTGAACGTTAGAATCTATCACACCCGATCATCACGTGGTGCTTCGAAACAACGAACTGTCGCAACGGTGCACAGTTAGGGTGAACACTTTCTTGAAATTATTACGAGGGATCATCTTATTTACTACCGTCGTTCTAAGTAAACAAGATGCAAAACATGATAAACATCACATGCAATCAAATAATAAACGTGACATGATATGGCCAATATCACATAGCTCCTTCGATCTCCATCTTGGGGCTCCATGATCATCTTGTCACCGGCTTGACACCATGATCTTCATCATCATGATATTCATCATCGTGTCTCCATGAAGTTGCTCGCCAACTATTACTTCTACTACTATGGCTAACGCGTTTAGCAATAAAGTAAAGTTATTTACATGGCGATTCTCAATGACACGCAGGTCATACAAAAATAAAGACAACTCCTGTGGCTCCTACCGGTTGTCATACTCATCGACATGCAAGTCGTGATTCCTATTACAATAGCATGAACATCTCATACATCACATATAGATCATTCATCATTCATCACAACTTTGGCCATATCATATCACAAAGCACTTGCTGCAAAAACAAGTTAGACGTCCTCTAATTGTTGTTGCAAGTTTTACGTGGCTGAATTAGGGTTCTAGCAAGAACATTTTCTTACCTACGTAAAACCACAACGTGATTTGTCAACTTCTATTTACCCTTCATAAGGACCCTTTTCATCGAATCCGCTCCAACTAAAGTAGGAGAGACAGACACCCGCCAGCCACCTTATGCAACTAGTGCATGTTAGTCGGTGGAACCGGTCTCACGTAAGCGTACGTGTAAAGTTGGTCCGGGCCGCTTCATCCCACAATACCGCTGAAGCAAGATAAGACTAGTAGCGGCAAGAAAAGTTGACAACATCTACGCCCACAACAAATTGTGTTCTACTCGCGCAAGAAGAACTACGCATAGACCTAGCTCATGATGCCACTGTTGGGGAACGTTGCAGAAAATTAAAAATTTTCCTACGGTTTCACCAAGATCCATCTATGAGTTCATCTAGGAACGAGTATTCAGATTAGATAGCATCTACATACCACTTTGTAGATCGCAACGGAAGCGTTCGAGTGAACGTGGATGAGGTAGTCGTACTCGCCGTGATCCAATTCACCGATGATCTAGTGCCGAACGGACGGCACCTCCGCGTTCAACACACGTACGGAAAGCGTGACGTCTCCTCCTTCTTGATCCAGCAAGGCAAAGGAGAGGTTGGGGAAGAAGGCTCCAGCAGCAGCACGACGGCGTGGTGATGGTGGAACTGCAGTACTCCGGCAGGGCTTCGCCGTGCTCAATGGAGGAGGAGGAGGTGTTGGAGAGGGAGAGGGAGGCGCCAGGGCAATGGGTGGTCAGCCCCCCTCCCCTCCCCCCTTTATATAACCCCATGGGGGGGCACCGGCCCTAGGAGATGAGATCTCCTAGGGGGGCGGCGGCCAGGGAAGGGGGGCTTGCCTCCCAAGCAAGGGGGGCGCCCCCTTTAGGGTTTTCCCTCCCCCCAAACCCTAGGCGCATGGGCCCTTGGGGGGGGGAGGCGCACCAGCCCACTATGGGCTGGTTCCCTCCCTCATACAGCCCACGGGGCCCTCCGGGATAGGTGGCCCCACCCGGTGGACCCCCCGGGACCCTCCGGTGGTCCCGGTACAATACCGATAACCCCGAAACTTGTCCCGATGTCCGTATGATGACTTTCCATATATAAATCTTTACCTACGGACCATTCCGAAACTCCTCGTGATGTCCGGGATCTCATCCGGGACTCCGAACAACATTCGGGTTACTGCACATACATATCCCTACAACCCTAGCGTCACCGAACCTTAAGTGTGTAGACCCTACGGGTTCGGGAGACATGCAGACATGACCGAGATGGATCTCGGGCAATAACCAACAGCGGGATCTGGATACCCATGTTGGCTCCCACATGCTCCACGATGATCTCATCGGATGAACCACGATGTCAAGGATTCAATTAATCCCGTATACGATTCCCTTTGTCAATCGGTATTTTACTTGCCCGAGATTCGATCGTCGGTATTCCAATACCTCATTCAATCTCGTTACCGACAAGTCACTTTTCTCGTACCGCAATGCATGATCCCGTGATCAAACACTTTGATCACCTTGAGCTCATTATGATGATGCATTACCGAGGGGCCCGGTGATACCTCTCCGTCAAGCGGAGTGACAAATCCCAGTCTTGATCCATGTCAACCCAACAGACACTTTCAGAGATACCCGTAGTATACCTTTATAGTCACCCAGTTACGTTGTGACGTTTGGCACACCCAAAGCACTCCTACGGTATCCGGGAGTTACACGATCTCATGGTCTAAGGAAAGGATACTTGACATTGGAAAACTCTAGCAAACGAACTATGCGATCTTATGCTATGTTTAGGATTGGGTCTTGTCTATCACATCATTCTCCTAATGATGTGATCTCGTTATCAATGACATCCAATGTCCATAGTCAGGAAACCATGACTATCTGTCGATCAACGAGCTAGTCAACTAGAGGCTCACTAGGGACATATTGTTGTCTGTTATTCACACATGTATTACGATTTCCGGTTAACACAATTATAGCACGAATAAAGACAATTATCATGAATAAGGAAATATAATAATAATGCTTTTATTATTGCCTCTAGGGCATATTTCCAACATGCACAACAAGGATGGCTCGTCTTGCTGGGTTTCGGTGGTTTATGGACCGCAAGGATATGAACTTAAATTGCAATTTCTCGCGGATTTGCATCAGCGTAGGGCCACCTGCCAGGGCCATGGATTGTGCTTGGTGACTTTAATATGATCACCAATGCCGCGGACAAAAACAATAGTAACCTGAATCATCACATCATGAGAAAATTCAGGGAGTTCATAGATGAAAATGAGCTTAAAGAGCTTTACATGCACGGAAGGAGGTTTACTTGTACCAATGAGAGGGATGGCCTGGTGATGACAAAGATTGAGCGAGTGCTGGTGGCCGTGGACTGGGAGCTCATGTTTATGGACAACCTACTTCAAACTCTGTCAACTAACGTGTCAGATCATGCATTACACCTATCTACCTCTGTCCCTTTTTGCCAGCACAAGAGGTTCAGGTTCGAGCTATATTGGACCAAGCTCAACGGATTCGAGCAAGCAGTGAAGGACGGGTGGGTGTGTGATGATGGAATTGTTGACCCGTATAAGCGGCTGGATGCACTACTCAGAAACACGACCACAACATTGCAAGCATGGGGAGACAGAAAGACGGGCAACATCAAGCTAAAGATGGCAGTGGCAAACTATGTGATACTCAGGTTTGATTGTGCACAAGAATAGAGAAGTCTGTCACAGGAGGAGCTCTGGTTGCGAAGAATGCTAAAGCTAGCCTTACTAGGCTTGGCATCATTGCAGCGCACTATCGAGCGACCGAGATCGCGATTAAGATGGATCAAGGAAGGGGACGCCAATACGAAGCTTTTCCAGGCAGTTGCTAATGGTAGACAGTCCAAGAATTTCATTGCGCACGTCAAGTTTCAAGGTGAGATCATCTCTGAACAAGATAGGAAAGGGGAAATCTTCACGGGATCCTATCGACAACTCATGGGACACGCCACAGCAAGACAGGCTGGAGTTGACTTGGGATTTCTGAACATGGACTCTCATGATCTTGGGGAGCTTGAGGAGATCTTCACGGAGGATGAGGTGTGGAATGCCATCAAAGATATGCCAGCTGATCGCGCGCCTGGACCGGATGGTTTTATTGGTGCTTTTTACCAGCGTCATTGGCATCCATAAAGCATGATATCATGGCTGTTATGTACAAGCTTTACATTGGGGAAGGAAGAGGATTTGGGAAGCTAAACAGGGCTCATATAATCTTCATCCCCAAAAGATCAGATGCAGAGGAAGTGGGTGACTTTCGACCGATAAGTCTGACCCACAGCGCAGCCAAATTATTTGCTAAAGTCTTGGCAATCCGGGCAAGGAGAAGAATGAAAGAAATTGTTGAAGTCAACCAGTCTACGTTTATTATGGGACGAGCACTGTATGACAATTTCCTCTTAGTCAGGAAAGTCGCGAGGAAGATTCATGGGCGGAAGGAGAAAGGTGTGTTTTTGAAACTCGACATCTCGCGCGCATTTGACTCTCTCAGCCGGCCTTTTCTGTTCGAGGTTTTGCAAGCTAAAGGATTTGGTCCAAAGTGGCTCAGGTGGATTGTAATTTTGTTGAGTACTGCTTCCACTAAAGTAGTGGTAAATGGAATACCTGGTTCGAGCTTTTTCACGCACAAGGATTGCGGCAAGGTGACCCAGTCTCACCACTCTTATTTGTGATTGCTATGGACGTCTTGACCAAGATTTTCATCAAAGGAGAGGAAATGGGGGCCATCAGCTCTTTCATGGGGATAGCAGCGCTGCAAAGACTTTCCATATATGCTGACGATGTCACTCTGTTTGTAAGACCCACTGAGCAGGATCTTGGTTTTGTGACAAAGGTTCTTCAGGCTTTTGGTGAAGCATCTGGGCTACAAGTTAACTATGCCAAGTCCTGTGCCATACTCATCAGAGGAGACGATCTTGAGAAGGATCAGGTGGCGGCTATGCTGAACTACAGCTTGACTGAATTCGCGTGCAAATATCTTGGACTCCAGCTTGCCATCCGACAGCTAACTCGTGCGGAATGGTAACCAATCCTGGACTCGGCGCGCAAGCTGGTGCCTGCATGGCAGCGAGGGCTGATTCAGCATCCGGGTAGGTTGATTCTGGTTAAGTCAGTCCTTGCAGCTAAACCCATCCACCACTTTCTCGTGTCTGATGCCCCTGCTTGGGTGTTTGAGGAGTTTGATCGGAGCATGCGTGCATTCTTTTGGGCTGGGAAGGACAAAATCAATGGTGGACAGTGTCTTGTGGCATGGAATAATATCTGCCAGCCATTGAGTATGGGAGGGCTGGGGGTTAAAAAAATTTGCAGCTCCAGGCACTCGCTCTACGAGTCCGCTGGGAGTGGTTATGCCGGACTGATTACTCCAGACCTTGGAGAGGTATTCCTATGACGGAAGATGAGGAAGCGAGGAAGGTGTTTGACAGCATGGTGCACATTGAGGTAGGAGACGACACAAAAGTCCTGTTCTAGAGAGATCGGTTTATCCATGGGTTTGCCGCTGCGGATATCACACCTACCATCGTAGCAACAGCGGATACAAGAGTTAAGAATAGATGCACGGTTCAGCAAGCTATGGATGTTAACAGATGGATTCAGGATGTGAGAGGAGATCTCTCTTTCACCGTGCATATGCAGCTTCTGCACCTGAATCAAGCCATCCACACGGTCCAGCAGTAGGCAGGTGTCCCCGATATTTTCTCATGGCCCCCGGACCCTTAAGGAATGTACACGGCCAAATCAACCTATCGATGGCTGTGCGCCGGGGGTGTCACCTCTCCTTTTGCCGCTTGTATCTGGAAGAGCTGGGCGACACTGAAGTGTAAGATTTTCGCATGGCTGGCTGTTCAACATCGCTTGTGGACCTCAGACAGGAGAGCGAGACATGGGCTCCAAGACCACCAGGCACCTTGCTACATGTGCTTGCAAAGTGAGGATAATGTCGAGCACATTCTAATCTAGTGTGTATGCTAGGGAGGTGTGGGAAGGATGCCTCTCTGCCCTTGACCTGGACATCTCTCGGCCAAGCAACCAAGACAATTATCTCCAATGGTGGCTGGCAGGAAGAAAGCATTACCAAAAGGCACAGAAAAGAGGGTTTGATATTTTGGTAATTTTGGTGGCATGGAACTTGTGGAAGCAGCGCAAGGCGAGGGTTTTTAATCGGGCAAATCAAGTGCTAGTGGCCAGTGACCTTATTCATTGCAAGAGATTGAGGAGTGGAGGAGAGCTGGAGTAGGAGTGGTAGGGTTGCATAGATTTGTGAGAGAGTAGCCTAGTGCACTTGGTAGTTGGGTGTGGGTTTGCTGTTTTGCTTGGGGTATGTTCGCATGGCCTCAAGCTTCTTGTAAATACTTTTGCTCTCTTCTATAAAGTCAAGGTACGCCTTTGGCGTACTCTAAAAAAAAGAACGATAGGCCTTCGAGCATCTCTGGCGGATGTGCGTACATTTCCTGGCCCATTAGGCCTCATTTGGTGAAGTGGGTCAGAGGGATTTTCAGCAGATATTCCTCGCATGGCCCAGAACCCTTGCAAATCACCGTTAGCCCATTTGGTACGCGGGGTTTCGACGGCTCAACCCCCTCTGATCCCCTCCTGTACCCCCCTTTCCACGTGGTTCAGAGCCCTCGAGGGGTAAGGAGCGGATTTGGGAGGAGACGAAGCCGCCCGCCGCTTGCTCACCACGCTGCCGCCCGCCGCCTGCTCACCGCATTCAAAGTTCAAGTGTCGCATTTGGTGTAAATAAAGCACCTCATCTGCAATCCAATTACCAATGCCTGATATGAGCCATTAGATAAAGATGTCAAATATTGTAGTGTCATGAGAAAATAATACAATAAGTTAATTATGCATATCGTAAGAAAACATGATTTTAGAGGCAAGAACTTCAGTTGACTCGATGGCAATCACCCGATAAAGTAAAAGGGCTTTTGTTCCAATCTTCTTCCTACTCGGCGAGTCTGCAAAATTGTCAACAGACACCGGTGCAAAGAGAGCATCTGGACCTAGTTTAGAAATTGGAGGAACAGTACTTGAGTGAGCTAACTTGTACAAGATTTGAAGTATAACCTGGTAATTTACTTTGAGCTTGTGAAAACACCTACATCATCAAATAACCGAACTCTTGTAAAGCGCTTTTTATCGGTGAAGATAAACTCCATCATACCAAGTTGTAAAAACGCATAACTTTTAAAAGGTTAGGTGTTAGGGAACGTAGTATTTCAAAAAAATTCTCACGATCACGCAAGATCTATCTAGGAGAAGCATAGCAACGAGCGGGGAGAGTGTGTCCACGTACCCTTGTAGACCGAAAAAGGAAGCATTTAGTAACGCGATTGATGTAGTCGAACGTCTTCGCGATCCAACCGATCCAAGTACCAAACGCACGACACCTCCGCGATCTGCACACGTTCATCTCGGTGACGTCTCTCGAACTCTAGATCCAGCTAAGGCCGAGGGAGAGTTTCATCAACACGACGGCGTGTTGACGGTGATGATGAAGTTACCGATGTAGGGCTTCGCCTAAGCACTACGGCAATATGACCGAGGTGGAAATCTGTGGAGGGGGCACCGCACACGGCTAAGATCAACATGTGTGTCTATGGGGTGCCCCTCCCCTGTATATAAAGGAGGGGAGGAGGAGGAGGGCCGGCCACAAGGGGCGCGCCCAAGGGGAGGATTCCTACTCCTAGTAGGAGTAGGTTCCCCCCTTTCCTAGTCCAAGTAGGAGAAGAAGGAGAGGGAGAAGGAGAGGGAGAAGGAAAGAGGGGGGCGCCGCCCCCTCCCTAGTCCAATTCGGACCAACCCATGGGGAGCGCGCGACCACCCCTTGAGGCCCTTCTCTCCTTTCAAGTATGGCCCATTAAGGCCCACTACTTCCCCTTGCTAATTCCCGTAACTCTCCGGTACTTCGAAAAATATCCGAATCGCTCGGAACCTTTCTGATGTCCAAATATAGCCTTCCAATATATCGATCTTTACGTCTCGACCATTTCGAGACTCCTCGTCATGTCCGTGATCTCATCCGGGACTCCGAACAACCTTTGGTACATCAAATCACATAACTCATAATACAAATCGTCATCGAACGTTTAGCGTGGGGACCCTACGGGTTCAAGAGCTATGTAGACATGACCGAGACACACCTTCGGTCAATAACCAATAGCGGAACCTGGATGCTCATATTGGCTCCTACATATTCTACGAAGATCATTATCGGTCAAACCGCATAACAACATATGTTGTTCCCTTTGTCATCGGTATGTTACTTGCCCGAGATTCGATCGTGAGTATCACCATACCTAGTTCAATCTCATTACCGGCAAGTCTCTTTACTCGTTCCGTAATGCATCATCCCGCAACTAACTCATTAGTCACATTGCTTGCAAGGCTTATAGTGATGTGCATTACCGAGAGGGCACAGAGATACCTCTCCAACAATCGGAGTGACAAATCCTAATCTTGATCTATGCCAACTCAACAAACACCATCGGAGACACCTGTAGCGCATCTTTATAATCACCCAGTTATGTTGTGACGTTTGATAGCACACTAATTGTTCCTCCAGTATTCGGGAGTTGCATAATCTCATAGTCATAGGAACATGTATAAGTCATGAAGAAAGCAATAGCAATAAATTAAACGATCATTATGCTAAGCTAACGGATGGGTCTTGTCCATCACATCATTCTCTAATGATGTGATCCCGTTCATCAAATGACAACACATGTCTATGGCTAGGAAACTTAAGCATCTTTGATTAACGAGCTAGTCTAGTAGAGGCATACTAGGGACACTCTGTTTGTCTATGTATTCACACATGTACTAAGTTTCCGGTTAATACAATTCTAGCATGAATAATAAACATTTATCATGATATAAGGAAATATAAATAACAACTTTATTATTGCCTCTAGGGCATATTTCCTTCATTAGGTACATCAAAGTTCAGAAACAACTTCAGATGACCCATGGCTCCCAATAGAAGGTTAGACACATCAATGATAACTTCAAGCCATGACCATCCTGCCTAGCCATCTTCAGTAGGGCTATCTGAAGTCCTAGCCAATGAGCCACAACTTCTATATCCTACTTGTTATCATTCGCCTGAACAAGCCTTTTACTGACAAGCTAGTGATGAGCTTAAAAACCTCTATCCATTGGTCTGTTAAGTGATTAGTTGTCACCAAAGCTGACAATGACATGTGTTTATTAAGCCTATTTTGTTGGAAAATATGGGCTGCTGAAAGAGGACAGTTCTTGCACAGCTATTCTACAAAATTAAACAACAAAAGTTCCCAAGAACTGTGAACCGCTACTCTACATCCAGAATTCATCATTTTTGTACAAACACCGCTGCAAAAGCAACACATTACCATTGATAATTTTAACAACAGTATGTTGGGATAAGAAAAGACACAAACAAAGAACAAGAAGTTGCTTTAAATAGTTGCAACCGAGACGACGAAAGAAAAGGGGCGACAAGCGAGGAGAAGAGGCATAAAAGAAAATCAAATGCAACAAACTCCAGAAAGAGGGGCAAAATAGCGTTGGCAACGAAGTTAAGAAATGACTTCGCACGATCAGCAACAACACACATAGAAACAGGCGTAGACAAAAATCAATGCAAAATCTACAAAGATCTGCGATTACGACAAAGCAAAAGGATGGTGAGCGACAAGAAAAGACCTACCATAGGCAAGAGCCAAAACAAATCCAAAGCTATGTTGGTACAAAGAGCTAACGACATGCTAACCACAGCCGATGAACAAAAGCAGAGGGAGAACCAGCAGCAGTAACATCAAGAAAGCTCAAAGAACCCTGACTGTAACGCGAAGAGAGCGCGGTGTGTGTGTGTGTGTGTGTGTGTGTGTGTGTGTGTGTGTGTGTGTGTGTGTGTGTGTGTGTGTGTGTGTGTTGGTTTGGGGGGAGTGGGGGGGGGGACGATGAGAGAGAATAGGGGGGACGTCGAGAGAGAATAGGAACAACACCCCAACTTCTAGAAGCACCCCGCCACTGCAGCAACGTTGCGAACCTGGCACCGAACCACCCCGCGCATCGAAGACGCATCTCAGACAAAATTAACGGATTAGGAACGAAACAATCACCGACACGAGGTAGGCCGATCAAATAAACATGGTATGTCCATCTGCACACGAACCTAGAAACCCAACAACAAATGAACGATGCCAACACAACGGCCCCACACACATCCCGTGACTGCCTGTATGGGGCGTACCCAACAAATGCGGAACAAACAGTCCTCACACAAGTAGAGGGCAAAGGCCTCCAAATAGACACCCCTTGGGCCATGCATCATGGACCCGCGAGGCCATTGGCTTGATGAGTAACGCCTGGGGCCAATCAAACAGGCGGGGATGGTGCCAAACAGGCAGCTGCACAAAGCACACACGGATCGGATAGCGGGGAGGGCATGAGACTGATACTCCAGCATCCTTTAATATATCCAAATACTTTCCTAGAAAAACCTTATGAGAATTATAAATTTTAAGTTGTTAATTTTATAATAAAGAGCCAAATATTACAAGTCCATCATGAGCTATAAGAAAAAAAACCACTGGAAAAATCTCAGAAAAGACAAAACATCCTACCAGTCAGTAGAGAGGTCGTCTTGCCTAAGCTAATGCTAATGAATTACCATATGCCTCTAGAGGAGTGATGATGATGACAAATGTGTGCTGTCACGACGAGGACCTATTTGTGGCGGTATGTGTGGGGTATCTTTTGTGTACTGCTTAGTGGTTGTGATGGTTTTTGCCTGGTTCTTCATAATTAACCGAGCAATCTAGTTTTCAATCGGTTTTCCCTAATCATCCGAGCAACTCTTTTTTTCTTAGTGAACGTAGGAATCTTGCCATTTCAAAAAAAATTATCATGTGCTGAGGCATCACTACTGCAGTTTGTTTTTAGAATAATCCTTAGAGCTTTAATGCCTAATAGAGGATACACAACTGATCTAGAGAATCCAAAAGCCATACATGTCTCCCTTCACAAAGAGAGGTACACAATTTTAAAGGGAATCATTTGTGTGGGGTGTGCCGGCCGAACTTTGTGCTAGACGCGTCCACGCACGCACGCTGCAGCGACTCAAGTTGCGACATATGGGGCGTGGGGGTCCCACATACATTATCTCTTTCTCCCAACCTCATACAGGTGCTCCGAAGGGCGCGAGGCGGAGCTCGCCGCCGTCGGCCTCCATACCGCGCGCCAGCTTCTCAAAGGCCTCGGCTGACACGGCCGTGAGCGGCTGGTCCATCCCCTGCCGCACGGCCACCACAGCCGCCACCGCGTCGCACATCCGCTCGGACTATGCCGGTGATCCTAGTAGCTGTGGAATGGCCATGGCGGTGCCTTGCATGCCGGTTGCTGCGACGACTGTTATTGGGGAGTGCACGCGATGCTGCGGTCCTGCCACCAATGGCCGCTGCTGCCAGGGGCGCCATATCCTGGCGAATCTGCAGGCGCCAACGTGCTGCATGGAATGATTCAACTGGGTACGGTGAAGCTGTTAACTGCACTCGACGAAGCTGCAACTAGTGACGTAAATTGATACACATGCCATTTTTTTTGCAGGGACAAGAGAAAGCAGGTGTTACAACTTGTGCACATCGGAGCTACAATCATCAACACCAAATGCTACGACCAGTGGCAATTTTTGCTTGAAACAGAGAAAGAAAGGGCTTCGACGAACTTGTGTAAGAGCTGTAACCAGTACTGAAAAATGCTACGTCTGGCAACCTAAAAAGTTAGAACTAGTTTTGTAAAAAGCTTCAGCTGGATACAGGGTAGCTAGAGGTCGGCCACTACACAGCCGCAAAAAGCTGCAACCGGCGGTGAGAAAGGTACAACCGGCTCAAATAAAAGTTTCAAATGGATACGATGTAGTTGGAGATCGGCAACTGCGCAGCCACAAAAAGCTGCAACCAGCGTGGGGAAAAGCTACAACCCGCTTCTAGAAAAACTTCAAACAGATAACGGCTGGCTAACAACGGCGAGGGGCGAAGACGGAGCTGCACGGCAATGCTGCGATGGACACGTAGCGAGCTATGATGGCGATGCTGGAACCCTCACCCGGCGGTGCTGCAACCAGGGGCGAGAGACACGTCGAGATGCAAAGGCATGCTGCGTCAGGGACATCTTTCTTTCGACCGTCCTGGCGGAGCTGCATCCGGCGAGCGGCCCCTGTGAGTTGCGATGGTGAGGGCCCCGGCGAGCCGCGACGGGGCGGCCAAGGGCGAGCACGAGGCTGACCTGCGGATCCCATCCTCTTTTTGTTCTCGTGCGCGTCCAGAAGGAGGAAGACGACCTGGGTCGCGGCAATCTTGCCCGTTGATGCGTGCAAATCCGACGCTTGGCAGCCGACCGGCTCAAATTTGGGTCGGTGCACCGGCGCCTATCAGCCCCCGATTTTTAAAACGCCTGGTAGAGGAATACGGGTCCTCGTTGTATCGATGAAATTCAGTTCAACAGCGTTACAAACAAAATTCAAATTCTGTCACTGTCTTCATGAATCGCTCGATTGCCCAGTGTTACAACCGCTTTGACAAACTCATCATGCTGTAGTTCCTCACCCAAGCCACGCCCTTGCCATCCGCGTTGTATCAGAAATCAAAGCTTCCAAAAGTTCGAGTCCGGATACTTCTCACTTCCACCTTGCATATCTCGAACTTGGGCGTCGCCGCAATGCTCCTGTTGCATCTACACAAAATGACGCAGATTCTACTAAAACAAAGTGACACAAGATGCATCTTCAATACATCATATAGTTGCAGTAGTTAGAAAAGAGAGGAAACAGACGATAATTCTGAGTTTAAGATACTGAGCTATCTTACAGTTATAGAGCTGTATAAGCATAAAGAGCAGTAAGGGGAACATTTTACTCCCGCTGAAAACAAGCAGTGCATCGTCACAATGAAAGAACCCAAAATAGGAATTGAAACCATAGGCTTAAATCAGCTTCAGGCAATTGACTCACAACATGAGTAGAGTGCATTAATTCAATGGTCAAACATCATAGAAACTACACAAGATATAACTGAGCTCCTTGTATATACACAGGCAAACGAACACGCCAGATGATCAGTTGAAGCAACCAAGCAAAGTCCTGAGACTTTGTCAATGCACACCAAGAATCCACAGACCAAAGGATGAGAATCATGTCGAGGGACAATTTTGGCAAAAGAGCACGCCAGATGATCAATTGAAGCAACCAAGCATTAACCCTGCGGAGGAGACAAATTGAAACAAGCTCCGATCAGTACCGCACCAAGCTGCGGAGGATTTATATGTATAGGAATGTAGTCAAATACTCCTCTGTAGCAAAATATAAGACTTCTTTTGAACTGGAAAAGCATCTTATATTTTGGTATAGACGCAGTATAACACAAAATGTTGAGAGCAGAAAGAAACCCAAATGTCAATGAAAAATTCAGATGAGACAACTTCAGGTGTGCATTCTGCTGTCACCAATGTATTTGCGGTTGCAAAACATATAATGTTGTTATTGGCAAAAAATGCGGAATACATGCTGACACAGCAGAAAGAAATAGCAAAGTACTTGCTGAGAGAGTTTGTACCAAACCCCAAGGCCAATGAATTCAGATGGGACAACTTCAGCTAACCAAGAAAATCTAATACAAACACAAAACAGTAGGGCAAGGTCAATGGAGAAGTTTGTGAAATGTAAAAGAGCAATTTAGGTAAGGAAGCCTGAGTAAAAATATTAAATTTTCCTTATCAACCAAACCACCATTCAGTTTCGACAAAAATATTGAAGTTTAATTAGCTAATAAATCGGACATGCACAACCAGACTCTATAATTGGCATGTTAACGCCACATTTTCAATGAATCTTACACAATGATTAACAGTTATATCTCTGTTTTATCTAGGAGGATGCTAATAATGCATGGCAAACATATACTTACCAGAGTTGTCATAAACATCACATTCCACAGAAGAACATGCCTCGAAGATGTTGTATATCTTTGCGCATCCATCATTACTTGCCAAGGTCTCCTGTGACATCTTCACAATCATTCTTTTTAGCATCGGTGCACATCCGAGTATCAGTTTCAGTAAATCAAACTCATGATCATCTCCTTCGAAGCCATTGAACTCCACTTCTTCGAGAGCAGCCAAGCAGATAATTTGGGGTTTCCAGTTCGGAAACTCACAAGGACAAAGTGGTGAGCATCCTCCTTTCATCTAAAACCAAAAGTATTGAATAACCACACAATGTATTATTAGGCTATATAATCAGTTCGGGTATATAATCAGAGCAGAGAAATACCGCTGATTTCCGTAGGATGACCTTAAGCCTCTGTGTACCATAACAAACCCGATCCATTCCAAGGAGATGAAACACAAACCCTCCAAAAGCATGCCCCTTTGCTGTGAGATGCAGCTCTAAAACAGAGAAGGGGGCAACCATATGCTTCTCTATCTCCTGCACGAAGTTGCCCGCCTCGGTGTGAAAAAAAGACGTGTCCTGAAAAAACAATTTGCAAAGATATATATCATTCACAATTTACTCAGAGATTGCAGCAGATTAAGCAGTAGAGGGGACGCACCGCGTAGGCATGAATTTGCAGCGAGGATAGCTGTCCTTGTCTCTCTGCCGTCTGTAGCTGCAGCTTGTTGATGCCCCAAAGACCAAACACAATATACGACCCCGAGTAGCAGCAGTGCCACGAAACCTTTTCCACCAATGGTGCCAAGACAGAGATGCTGAGGACGTGGATTTTTAGAACATCTGCACCCGGGCCCTGCTATCCTAACTGTCCAATATTGCTTTAAGATCTGTGCAACACAACTAACTTTCTATCTGAAATTTTCTCTTTTTTGTTTCTCTCGCATAAAACATGTTTTGAAGTTCAAACCTTTGCAGCGTGGCAAAGCTTTCTATCTAGAATCTAGGATAAATCTTTCAGATTTTTTGGTCAAAAATAAATATACAAAAAATGAATTTTAAATCTAAAAAAACATTTTTTGTATATTTATTGTTGACCAAATTTTTTGAAAGATTTATCCTAGATTCTAGATAGAAAGCTTTGCCACGCTGCAAAGGTTTGAACTTCAAAACATGTTTTATGCGAGAGAAACAAAAAAGAGAAATGTGTTTGCATGAATCGCGAAGCGCAGAATGGATGGCTAGATAGGGAGGGCCTGGGTGCAGGTGTTCTATTATATATTTTCGGAGATGCTGATCAGCTTCTTCGTGCTAAATGACAGGGTCAATTCCTTCAGCGCTGGGGCAACGATGTCGACATGCTGTGTCAAGCTGGGCTCGCGGTACACAGCAAGCTCCTGCAGCGACGGGGAGTTGACCCTAATGTCGCACTTATGGTTAGGAAACACAGCCCCGCAGAGGCGGAGCTTGCGCAAGCGCGGGCAGCAGGAGAGCCAGGCGTCGAGGTCGGTAATGCAGTACGTCAGGGACAGCGCCTCGAGTGCGGGGAACACGACATTGGCCGGCACGCGGAGGGAGAAGGGGGAGGGAAAGTCCAGCGCGATGGAGGTGGCGCCGTCAAAGCCAGGCAGGTTGACGGGCGGGCGGTGACGGCCGATTAAGTAGGAGGGAAGGCGGAAGACGAGCTTCTCCGGCGCGAGCCGCGCGGCGGCGCGGAGCAGCGACTTGACGACGGCGCTGACGGCCCTGTCCTGGTTCTGGTTGGGTTTGCGGAACGCGGATTCTCCCCTGCGCCGCTGCTTCGGGGGAACGCGGATCTCGAGGAGGGAAACCGCTGGCGGGGGAGGAGGGATGCGGACGAGCGCTGCCTCCAGCGAGGGATAGGGTACGTCGCGGAAGACGATCTGGCGGAGGCGGGCCCAGAGGCCGCTCCACCGGCGGGAGAGGACGCCGGTCCGGGCGGCGGCGCTGGCGCAGGGGAGGCGGGCGAGGACGTCGAGGAGCAGGTCGTCGGGGAGGGCGCTGATGCGGTCCGCTCCGTCGCATGGGTCATCCGGCTCCTGGGTCGAACTCCGGCGAGGCCCCGAGCTCGCCTCCATCGACGCTCGGATCTCACCTCCGATGGCCGCGACAAACCCTAGAATTATGGTAGCAGGTGGGGACTGATGCGGTGCAAACCGGCAGTACTGACTACTCTGTCTCTCTGAGCAAGTATCGAGCTTTGGCCAACATTCCCTTCCGGTCCTTTTTGTTTGGGAAACGTTTCAGCGCGGTGGGCCGGCCGAACGATTCGGCCGGTCGCTCGCGAGCCACGCGATGAGCCCCCATCGTACGCCTCGCGCATCACCCTGGCCCACCTTATCTTCTCCCTCTTTCTTCTTCCTCCCGATTCCCTCTTTCTCTCTCAGCCTAGCGTGCTGCTGGCCCTCTTCTTCCTCCCTCGGATTCCGCCGCCGGCCAACCCCAATCCCGTGCAGGTCCCTAACTCCAACCTCAGCGCCCTTGCCCACTTCTCCGCTGCCGCACCCCCCCCCCCCCACTCGATACAAGTTCCCCCCGCCCCGGCGAGCCTGAGTTGGAAGCCGCCATGGATATGCCATCCGCGAGCAGCTGTACACGTGCTGGAACCACCCACCGGAGATGCTACAAGCTCGGCGGCTCCTGCACCAATGTTGCAACCGATGACCCAAAAAGCTGCAACCGATTGATTCAAAAGCTTCAACCGCTCGTATATAAAGCTTCAACTGGACACCATGACTGAAAAAAGCTACAATCGACCGTAGTTTGCAAAAGTTTTCAACAGACCACCCATACAAACTGAAAAAGCTACAACCGTTCATGCGAAAGCTTCAAACTGTATTTGAAAAAGCTTCAACCGACGAAATAGATAAGTTTCATGCGAACACTACGAAAGAAAAAAAGCTACAACCATCGGCTTGGAAAGCTTCAACCGTGAATTGAAAAGCTTCAACCCGCTTTATACAAGGCTTCAACCAACTGTATAGAAAGCTTCAACCCCACGAGTACACAACGAAAAAAGTTGCAATTGTTGACATCAAAAGCTTCAACCGTATTTCTGAAAAGCTTCAACCAGAGACCGCGACAAAAAGCTTCAACCGTATTTCTGAAAAGCTTCAACCGTAATTATGAAAAGCTTCAATCGTATTTCTGAAAAGCTTCTACCAGAGACCGTGACAAAAAGCTCGAATTGGCAACTCACCATTGATGCAACTGACTACTGCGGTGGCTTCCCGGCGGAGCTACAACGGCGACGAACTCCACGCACCGGCAGGGTCGATTTTTGTTTGCTGGGTCCATTTTTTGCTCCATCAGAGGGGTGGGGCCATGGGGCATCTGTGCTCCAACTGGCGAGCGGCGACGGCGACGACAAGGGCGAGCGGCGAACGGCGACGGGGATGACGACGAGGTAGATGCCCATGGCTGGGTGTGGGGTGGCCTGCGGCGCTTGCCGTTGCTCGATCTGACGCGGAAGGTAGACGACAATGTGGAAGGGGCTCGATCTGACGGTTGGAAGGCAGTGCATCGGACGGCCTGGGCTTGACCGGCCCAACTGTTGGTCCGGCGCACCGATGCAGATCACTGCCCTTTTTGTTTTAGTATACTCCGTCCAGCCCAGCCCAACGTTGATGTGTGCTATCTGCTATCTAATTTCAAATATACATAAGCTATCTGATTTTCATTACCCATCAGAAAAAATATATCTGATTTTTCATAAAGGGAAAAACTATGAAACGTGCGTCGTCGTCTTGGCTTAGCGTGGCATCCAATGTGTGCTAGGAAGTAGATGAGGGGGCGTCGAAGGAAGGGGATGACCGGCGAGGCGATGAGGGCTAGGTCGATAACGGCGACTAGCTGCAACGAGGAGATTGCACAGGCACTAGATGGTTAAGAAGTGTCCTGACAACTTTAGAAGAAAGGTCTTATCGGGGTGCAACTTTGATGGATCTAAGGACATTGGCAAATTTGGCAACAGAGGAGGTGATGGGCTAGATGTGTGTGTGTGTGTGGGGGGGGGGGGGGGGAGGTGGAGGGAGTGAGTGTGAAGGCCCGGGAGGAAGAAGAAGAGCCGCACGAGTTGCGTCATAACACTATAGAGTGTGTCATGATACTAAGTGGCACCCTTTTTAAAATTTGGGCCATTTTTCTAAGCCCTTGGATCAAAATCGAATGATGGTCCTTTAGGTCCACACCTAACTATCATCATCTTAATCTCACTCCACATATAATAAGGAAGCTGGAAACTAGCAGACGATTTTTTTTTTTTGAATTGGACATCTCCTCATTCCATTAACCAAAGCACGACGTAGGGCCGCTGGCAACCAAAGAGTGCACGAAGGGGCTTCGTGAGTTCATACGCTTGGGATTCGACCAAATTTTTAAATAAACTCGGTTTAAAGGTTTGTAGGACCAGTCAAAGCATTGGTATTGGGAGAAGATAAACTATAGCCGCCGCCTTGGTCTCCCTCCTCTCCCCATGAGGTGGACTTGTCGGCGACAAAATGAGTGAGGATCCATCCATTTTGTTTTTCTTTTCCTTATGTTTTGTTTCCCTGGTGGCATCGATGAGGTGGTGGCAGCGATGTCATGTTGGAGTAAGGTCTCTCCGGCCTCTCACTACCGCGAAGACGTCCGATCCAACGCCGACGAAGGGTCTGTGAGAGTTTGTGTCTCCAATTATGCTGGCTCTCTTTAGATCTTGGAAGTTGGCATGTCTATCAAGGAATGCAATTGGCTGGCTATTGGTCCAATGACTTTAAAATCTTCTTTCATGTTGTTTTGCGACATGGTCCGGTTTCCCGAACTCTCTATTCCGGTGGTGATGGATTGTAAGCATTTACTGTGTGAGGTGATGCTCTAACCGATGTTCCTTCGGCGACTTCTACATCTCGACCGGCACCTCACGCAGTGCGCGACTTCTACATCTCGACCGGTGGTGATGGATTGTAAGCATTTACTGCGTGAGGTGATGCTCTAACCGATGTTCTTTCTGCGACTTCGTGAGTGGCTATTATGGTCTTTAAAGCCTAATATGGTGAGGGCGTTTGCATTTGTCGCTTTCCTTTATTGTTGGTTGTGTGTAATTATCAATCTCCGACACGTGGCATACAATCGAAGGAAGAAGAATGCTCATATGATTTTCAATGTAATTTTATTTTTCACTGATTGTCCTTCGTCCAGTTGTCTTTCCATTGTACCACCTATTTTTTCCTTGATCGGGCCTCCCCCAATACGTTTCCAACACCTACTTTACCTTAAGTATGCAGCGTACCATACCAAGTACTGCCTAGTTCCTCCACTCGATGACGTCGTTCTACTGTGGCGAGTATGGGGCCGTGAGGTGACGCTGCACCCCTTTCTTATCACAGTGGTTGTAGAAGGTGGCCGACATGAACTGGCAGCCACGGTAAGTGCGCGACACGCACAACTTATGGCGGCACTCCACTTCAACTAAGGCTTGGTGCTTGATGATGGCTTCGTCTGCCTCGTTCATGGAGGCGAGGAGCACTGCCCACATGAACCTGTTGTAGATGTAGCAACACTCGCCTGGCTTTGTTGGGTGATTGGTCCGCAGAGGTCCCCGTGGGCCAGTTCCAGGGGCTTCTTTTCTCAGTACCTTGCCTTCTTGGGAAAGGGTAGATAAAGCTGATTCCCGGCAAGACATGCATCGCACAACTCGTTGGCTTGCTCGATGTAGGGCAACCCATGCATTAGTTCGCCTCGTGCCATCTTCCGTGGCCCGTCGAATTGCTGGTGCCCAACCCGCACATTCCAACGTCAAGTGTGGGATGATACGTCCATTTTGCATCATGTTTTGTTACTGTTATTCTTAATGTTTTTATGCATAATAATATTTATGGAGTAATTCTAATGCGTTTTATCTCATAATATGCAAGTTTTACACAAAGAGGGAGAATATCAGTAGCTGCAATTCTGGACCTAAAAAAGCTACGTCAGAGATACCTATTCTGAACATCTCCAAATGAGCTGAAATTTTACGGAGAATTATTTTGGAATATTTAATAATTATTGGAGAAAAGATCCACCGGAGGGGGGCCACCTGGTGACCACAAGGCGCGCCTGGGAGGCCTGGCGCGCCCTGGTGGGTTGTGGCCAGCCCAGCCCATCTCTGATGCCCATCTTCTGGTATATAAGTCATTTTGACCTAGAAAAGATGAGGAGAGGACTTTCGGGATTGAGCGCCGCCGTCTCGAGGTGGAACTTGGGCACGAGCACTTTTGCCCTCCGACGGAGCGATTCCGTCGGGGGAACTTCCCTCCCGGAGGGTGAAATCGAAGCCATCGTAATCACCAACAACCCTCTCTTCTTTGGGAGGCCAGTCTTCATCAACATCTTCAACAAAGCAACTCCTCTCAAACCCAAGTTCATCTTTTGTGTTCAATCTTTGTACCAGAACCTCAGATTTGTATCGGTGGGTGACTAGTAGTGTTGATTACATCTTGTAGTTGATTACTATATGATTTCTTTGGTGGAAGATTATATGTTCAGATCCATTATGCTATTTAATACCCCTCTGATCTTGAGCATGAATATGATTTGTCAGTAATTACTTTTGTTCTTGAGGTCACCGGAGAAGTCACGTTGCAAGTAATCATGTGAATTTGATATGTGTTCGATATTTTGATGATATGTATGTTGTGATTCCCTTAGTGGTGTCATGTGAACGTCGATTACATGGCACTTCACTATCTTTGGGCCTAAGGGAATGTATTTTGGAGTAGTTATTAGATGATGAGTTGCTAGAGTGACAGAAGCTTAAACCCTAGTTTATGCACTACTTCGTAAGGGACTGATTTGAATGCTATGGGTAGATTTTATCTTAATACTTTCCTCATAGTTGCGGATGCTTGCCAGGGGGTTAATCATAAGTGGGAGCTTTGTTCGAGTAATAACAACACCCAAGCACCGGTCCACCCACATACCAAATTATCAAAGTAGCGAACACGACTCAAACCAACATGATGAAAGTGACTAGATGAAATTCCTGTGTGCCCTCAAGAACACTTTGCTTATTATAAGAGACCGTTTTAGCCTGTCCTTTTCTACAAAAAGGATTGGGTTACCTTGCTGCACTTTATTTACCATTACCGTTACTTGCTCGTTACAAATTATCTTGCTATCAAACTACCTGTTACCGGCAATTTCAGTGCTTGCAGAAATCACCTTGCTGAAAACTACTTGTCATTTCCTTCTGCTCCTCGTTGGGTTCGACACTCTTACTTATGAAAGGACTACGATTGATCCCCTATACTTGTGGGTCATCATGGGAGACATGACCCACGGCGAGGCACACATGGTGTATAGGGTGGAAGGAGAACTTGTACATGCGATTCAGTCCTCGAGTTACCTCGATGAGCAACCGTATGCGTTGGTCACGCACAATGAACGCCCCTTGTTGAGCCGACCGAGGCTTATGACACTGCTCTTGAGATCAGGATGAAGAAGATGTTTGCGAACGCCCTGTGGTCGTCCTAGTCATCGGCAAAGACAATGGTCATGCGCCCGTGGATGTCAACCATGGAGCCTTATGAGAACCTCACCTTCCCGGAGATCGAGAGGTCCAGCTCCCCGAACGGATCGACTGAACCAACCATGTGGTTTGTGGCGCCGGTGTTGAGGAACCAACCCTCACTGTGGTTGTCACCTGCAAGCATGGGTGTGGTAAAGGATCTCTCCTCATTGAGGAAGATGTAGTCGCACGCACACACCTGGAGTAGCCATCTCCCGCCAACGCAGGGGACCCCGAGCACTTGGTTGTCTAGGTGGGGCCGACCTGAGTTGTCGTGCGCTCCTGCACGGACTCGGGTCGCCATCATCGTGGTCGGGGTGTGGCCCACCAGATGCGTCATGTACACTTGCAGGGACTTGTTGGGACCCGATGTTGTCGGGGTTGACAATGTTGCCAGGATGCGGTGCCGGGGAAATTGCCTGCGTCAACGAGGACATGGTTGCTGGAACATGGCTTTCCCACACCCATGCCTTCGTCACCCCCTATTCGATAGGCTACGAGAATGTCATTGTCGGGGAGTGGCCTACCACTGTCAGGATAAATCCTGCTTACGGGCTCCGTGCCTCCTGCATGGACTCGCCGGTTGCCGGGAGCTTTGTCACCGGAGGCGCTGGGCTCTCCTGCACGATCTCAACGCAGACCGTCATTATTTGTGGCCTATCATCCACCTCAACCTAGATGAGGTGCCATAGTCGTGCCCGCCTCGTCGGCTAACCTCTTGCAGCATTCATGGGTCCAGTGACCCGGTTTGCTAAAGTAGTGGCACTTGTTCCGGCCGCCGTCATTGCCGGGAACTGGACGCATGCCCGCCTTGCTGTTGGGATTGGCCTAGATTGCACCCGCGGTTCGTCTGCCGCTCTGAGCATGACATCTGCTTTGCTCCCGCTGCTTGAGGTGCCGCTGCCACGACCCTGTCGCTTCTTCACCTCCCACTCCTTCTCCATGGGAAGGAGTCGTCCGTCGTAGGAGCTTTTGCGGCCGTCATCGAGGAGGTCTTCGGTCACCCACAACCGGCCTGTGAGCTCCTCGATGGGGAGTGTGCACAAGTCAAGCAGAGTCTCGATGGAGATTGATACATGTGAACAACACGGAGGGGGGGACGCACATGAACTTCTAGACGATCCTGAAGGCGATGTTCTCGAAATCCTCCTGCAGCCTCTGTGCTTTGCCTCGGGCACGCGGACACTGATGATGCGTTGGATCCTCGTGGGTGCCCAAGACTTCTTGGTGCTCACCTTCGCCATGAGCATGCTATCCCTCTCCGACGTGGTAGAGCGAATCAACACCGCCACCACTTGCCTGTCTTCCTTTCTAGAGACTGTGTCGTCCTTCATGGCGTCCCACGGGCTTGCCGTCCGAGAGTTGCACTCCGTGATTAGTGCCCAGTCGGTGTAGTTCGAGCGGGTGAGCATCGGGAAGTCGAGATTGGTGCCATTGTCGTCTCCAATGGTCTCGCGCACAATTTCCCTCGCCTCGGTTGCCGCACCACAACGGGCTGCCCCCTCGCCGCTCCCGCGGAAGTGGCGACTTGGAGCCTTCCTTTGAGTCGCGCGACTTGGATCTATCCGTGTCGGAGTGCTGCTGCTTCTTTCCCTCATCGTCGTACATGCCGCCGAAACCTTTTTTCAGAGAAAAGGCATCGGCCGAGCACGATAAAGGGCTTGAACCTAGCCCGACTTTGAATTAACAAAGCCATCAACTGGCCAGGATTACACAAACCACATTACAAAGAAAAGGAAACAAAGCAGAGCAAAGATACATAGTGCTGAGAGGAACGGCTCAAAGGCAACAACAGACAGTGTTGCCAACGACCACCGCAATGCCAAACAAGCAAACCAAACTAAGGCTATAGGAGGATGGCAACTCTGGGCTTGTATCGTGCCACCGACTACAACCGCATGGGCAGACAAGAGCAACACAAGATCTGTCTCTGCCACTGCAAAGGGCCACAACCCTTTCACCCGGCCTCGACGGGAGCAACACCGGCGGCCGACAGAATGGTTCCACATGAACCCAGACCAGGGCGCCGAGCCACCAGAGGGAAACAGCAGAGGTAGACCCACACGCACCGGAAACTGACCACAGAGCACCGTAGCCGGAAACCGCAGGACAGGACGTCGGCCACGACTCGTCGAACAAAGGCGAAGATCCACAGAGAAGGTCTAAAAGGGGAAATGCCATGCAGTGGTCAGGGATTGGAGCACCGCAACCGAGACCACGGTGGCAGCCATTGAGAAGACCAGGACGCCTCGCACCGTCACCGCGCCACCAGCAGCTCCATCCCACACGAGCAATGCCCTGAAGACGCCTCCAAGAAGAACACGACACCAAAATACGTCGCCTTTGGTGAGGCCGCCGCGCCGACCAGGGGTTTCCCTCGGAATCACGCCCAACCACCAGATCCGTCTGTCTAGACCCCCATGACGACAACCGAAGCCACCAGGGTCTGAAGCAAGCGCAGATCGGAGCAGATCAAGGTCGGGGACGGATCTTCTCTAGGATGGAAGAGCCACACCCACGCGGGGGCACCGCAACGCTAGCGCCCGCTATCCCTGTCGCCGCCCACACGGCCTGGGAGGCAGCCCGTCAGGACCCGCCGGCGCAGCTCGCCGCACCGGCCACGCCGGGCACCACCCATCTGAGCTGCCGCCCCGAATGCCGGGGCCCTCCGCGAAGACGGAGCCGCCAGATCCCCGCCGCCACCTTCATAGGTGTCGGGCGTCGGTACGGTGAGCTCCTCAGGCGGAGGCGGAGGGAGAGGAGAGGGAGGGGAGCGCGGAGGCGATCTAGGGTTTGCCCCCCCCCCCCCCCCCGAGTCGGCTCAGGGGAGGCGACGCGAGGGAGGGGGGGCTGCCGCCGCCGGAACCTGATGTTCTGATACCAATTGTCATCCTACCAAGAACTTAGCCGGCGACCAGCGGGAGTGTTCCCTGAAAGGGGAAAACATGTTGCCGAGAGGGGACCAAGCAGAGGAGTGAGTGAGGAGAGGTCGATAGAGTGATTCTGCGCCTTTTGCTACTCGCATTTGCTCACTACGTTCTAGTCCAAAGAATTTCTGTACAGGTTAGGATAAAGTTTTTTGAAAATTGGTACAAAGTCTGCCATTTTAAAACGTGCTTAACATGCATTTTTTGACATTTTAAAATTGGTACAAAGTCTGACATTTTAAAACCCACTTAAAAACATTTTTTCAGAAAACTTTGTGCCGCGTTCTAGCCCAAAGAATTTGCTAACTTTAAAATGTGTGTACGCGGCACAAAGTTTTTTGAAAAAATGTTTTGTGTTTTGTCTCTGCAAAAAAGACAAATTTCAATGCTTCTAAATAGTGTTCTATGACATAATTTTTTGTATTTTTTGCACAGGCCATAAAAAAAGTTATTTTTTTGTGAAACTTTATGCACGCACATAGAACATGGTGACATACCCGTGCAACATTTTTCAGATTTGTTAGCATTTAGAAACATGTTTTCCAAAGTGGGTTCATATGTACCCAGATTCATCCATGCACTTCTTGCACTGCAGCACCTTATAAGCAAGTTTTTCTAGTTTCTTCAGGTGGTTTCCACTGTCATAAGGCCAAAGAAAGGCTTGTGCCCGACTCATGCTAGGTGTAAAATCAGTGCTAGATCTCAGAACTCTCTTTACTGTCAGCACTCTTAGGTAGGAACGTAAGAGCAGCTAATTAACCAGCAAAGGAGCTGTGGTTAATATCATTGTGCAGATCGCCAATCGACGATAAGAATAACTTTTGTTTTTGCATGTTTCTAGTGTACATCCTCGTCATGGCACCCATTCCATGATGACAGGATCCACATGTTAAAAAAACTAGATGATTCCCCGCGCGTTGCTGCGGGAATGTATGGTCAAAAAATAAACATTGATGATTATGTAGAATGATGATTTTGATGATCAGATTACTCTTTCAGTCACATGGAATAATGTTATGAGTTCAAGGGGAAAGAGAAATTTACTTTTCACTGTCCAGTACAATTCTATGTGTAGGTGCTAATAACGGGAATTTTGCACCAACCAAAATTTGGAAGTACATTATCAAAGACTTGGTCATTACATACTTCCCAAATGCACCAAGTCTCTGAATAGCAATTTCCATGGCAAATAGTTTGTTTATCTATTCTTTAACAATCTCTATCCCTCCAATAATTTGGTTCCCTGTTCTCCATTAGCATTGCAAGGCAAAAGAAAATTCCAAGGAAAATACAGCTATATTCCTTGACATGAGTACTTGAGCCGGCAGAACATTTCCAAAGCAAATTGAAATGGAACAAAAGATCCCTCAACTTTTAATATGCCCGCCAAAAGACTAAGGCACGCCATGGAATCAGGAGCCCTGCTGGATTAGTAACACTGGATGTCAATACGGAAGCTCGTAGTTATACAAAATAGCAATAGATGTATTACTGTTCCCAACAAAAAGATTGATCACATGACGTCATGACATGGGAGGATAAAAGACATATGCATCAAGTAGCAAGAACACAGCCCACTTTTTTTTTTTTTGCATTTATTCTCAGCATAGATGAATTATACAATTAGATAAACAATACTGCCATGAGACCATACATAAAAGATCCCTTGCCAGACCACAAGTGAAAGGCAACAAAATCGTAAGCGAGAGTAATAAACATGGTCACAAAACTGATGGCACCTCGATTGGTAATGGCCAATTAGCAAAGGAGAACGCCCTCAAGGTTGTGGTTCTCTACAGTATATTCCATGAAGATTTGCCCCATGTTACTCACAATAAGAAGGGAACATTACTTGGAGATGCCAAATCATTTTAAAGAAACCGAAAGATGAAGATTTGAGCACCCACTTCACTACTCCTTTGGCAAATTTTGGGTCATCCCCAGAATCAAATTGACATAAAAAATGGAATAACCCAATGAGTCTACACCACCAACAAAAATAAAATCATGTACATTTCATAGAAATGTACATATTAATATAGCAACAAAGTTCAACGAATTGATATACTGGACCCTTTACAAACTGGTGATGCACAAATATTGAACCATACATAACTGGTGATTATTTGCTAGATTTAGGTGGCAATGATTACCATGAAGGTCACGATAATGGGAATGAAGAAAGCATTGTGAATGAAAAATCAGAATATAATTTGGAATCTCATACGTTCAAAAGAACTCTAGTGCTGCAAAAATTAAACAGTGTTGGAACTATGAAGTTTCCTTAGAGGAAGACAAAACATATCTTACCATCATAGTGCAGCGATGAAGTATTTTTCAAGCATAAAAAAATCATTGGTTGTCAATGATATACCAGACATATGGTGTTGAATGACAGAACATTCATGCACTTTTAATATGTAATCCATGTCTTCATCTGTTGGGATGACAATATAGAACTCAAAGTTTTCCGTACAGTGCTGAAACATGAGTGGCGTGACATCAACTTCACTGATTTATATCTTCCATATTTCAAACGGAAGTTGTCATGTGGCCAAAGCCCACAGCCAACTTCATGAAAAAGAGAATGGACCTGTGACGACACTGAAATAATCACCATGGTGTGCATCGGTAATCCTATAATTATGATACAATACATGTTCTTTTGAGACCAATATAATGCAAGAGGGAACGTCGGATTAACTTTGCATGACCTGGCAGGCATGAGACAATTTTGGAGCAAAGGTGCAGACACCAACCTGATGTTGAAAACTATGGGACCGAAGCCACTCCACTATCTGAAGGTTTTTTTTTGCGGGAGCACGGGAAGTCGATTGTTGAGAGGTGGCGACATCGTCGCTTCCGTGCAGCAGGGAGGTGGCGGAGGTCGTGCTTCAGGAGGCAGAGTCGTTGACTCGTCGTGGTGGCCGGGGTTGGGCGCCTCAAGTCTTCAGCGTGGTAGTTCTGCACCGGATCTCCCTGCCCCTCTCCTCTACCTCCGTCGTCCCCACCCATCACCATCTCTCCCTAGATTAGATCGAGACGCAGGTGAGGCGGCGGCCAGCCAGATTGATGTCGCGATGGAGGTGGCCCAGTCGAGGTCCTCGCACGCCAGGAGAAGGAGAGGCAGATGCGGCGGCATGGGGTGCATGTGCTCGCCTGCGTGGAAGAACGCCGGAGCGGTCGGCTGCGGGCATCGATGGTGCGTGGGTAGTGAATGGTGGCATCGCCTGCTGCCAGGGATAAGAAGAGATCGACCGATGGGCTACTCTCGGGCTTCTCTTGATCGGTTATTACGCCGTCTCTTCAGTTACGCAAGCCCAAAGAGGTTCGCTTATGATTTTGTTACCCTGAAACAAAAAAAACAAAACGGCTTGTTGATACTGATCTGGCGACCAATAATATTCTGTGATGGGTAAAAACGTTAATTATCAAAATAAATGATGATGTGGCAGTTAGTGGGTTGCTCCTATTTAGTATTGATGATGTGGCATGGTGATGATGCGGATAGTGTGCATGTTGAAAGAATAGGTAGAAGTAGGGAGCAACTTCTTAAGAATGTTAGATGCCCTGCAAATGGTACCAAAAAGTGGGTTAATAACATCATCATATTTAGAGACATTAAAACTGAGTACTAATGGAGCCCTCTCAAGCCATTTGCATTTTGACTGTCGGATCTACAATTCTTGTGTTTCTGGCCGTTGGATGCAACTTCAATCCTGCTGAGAGCGCTACACGGGCTGGGCAGATCTTGTATTTATTGGAGGCACCATACGAGCCTCCATGTTAATCCTAGGAAAACTATCCCTAAAAAAAATCCTAGGAAAACTAACTAATTAGCTGTCAGATCTGAAATTAAGAAATCTTTAGCCATTGGATGCACATAATACACAGACAGAGTCCCGAACGACCACGTCTTCGTTCTGTAGAAAAAAATAGCGTACCTTTTCCCATAGAGAAAAGAGAGTACCTTTTCCCCACGTATAAAAAATGTCCCCAGCTTAAAGAGAAAGAGCCCCCAACTCCCACGTGTAAGTTCTATCAAAATAAGAAAAATATGCCAAACAAGGACATGTATAAATACGAAGACATCTGGCACGCTAAAAATTTTCCTCCAGCCTCACGTTAAAAGAGTTCATAGAGGGACCTCAAGCCTGTTAAAAAAGAAAGTCTATGCCTGATTTTTAAGAGGAAAGGGGTAGATCTATTATAAAATGTTGCCTAAATAAAAAAAACATCATGTACTACAAAATAGTCCCCAACGCCCGCATCTATGTTCTACAGAAAGAAAATGAGCGTGCCTTTTTCCCACATGTAGGAAAATGAGTCCCCCAGCTAAAAATAAAAAAGAGTCTCCAACATACACGTCTAAGTTCTATGAAAATAAAAACAATGTGCCAAACAAATACGCGTACAAGTATGAAGATCTCAGGCACATGAATAAAAAGTCGCCAGGCCTCTCATTAAAAAAAATCGACATCTCAATCCCCAGAAAATTCATGCACGTACACAAAAGTTGGACCTCAAACCTCATGGTCAAAAGAGAGAGTTTACGCCTGATTTTTTTTTTTCAAAAAGGTAGCGGTCAGATATGTTGTTGGCATCATAGAAGTATACTCAGAGCCATACTCAGAGATCATATGCTGGCCAGTCTGTGGCGCAACCGACATTGACAACAAAGTCTGAGTCCTTGGACAGTAACTTGCATGTCTTCAACAGTTGATCCGCTAATCTCTACTTCCGCTTGGTCCCTCTGCTGCTCTCTTTGACATGAGTTTTTCTCCAATCTCTGCTTGATAAAAGTGGGGAATAGCTTGCAGGTCAATGGAACGAAATTAACTGATATTATCAGATTTATGGATCTCTGAAAATATATGCTTCTTTGGTGACACAAGCAGATGTATCTTGATTCAAGATGTATTTACCTATTTTCACAAGGTTTCCAACACCTTAAGCATGTCACCCAATAAACCAATGTGTCTTTGGTAACATTTCTTATGAATATTTTTCATGCTAAGAAAACAAAAATTGCATATCTTCAATACTAACATTAGAGATTATAATTCCCTGTAACTTAAAAAATAAAAAAATAATAAATGGCATTGGTACTTCTATTGTTGCATGTCTCTCTAATTAACTAGCCCGTGCTGCAGCAGCACGGGTTGATGACTAGTGCTCCCTAAACAAAATTGGCCGTCGTCAGAGGTATGCTCCATCTGGAGTCCTTGGCCGTGCTGCCGCCAGATCCAAGCTCGCCGAGCACCCAGTCAGAGGTACGCTGCTGGACAGGTTCCTTTGTCTGCACCAACAAGTTTATTCTACATCTAACTTGTTTATTTGTAGATCATATGATGATCAATAGCTTTCAAGAAATCTGAACCTGAAGTTGTCAAACTTGAGTGCAATCTTATTCTCGTTTCCTTTCGTCTGAACAACCAAAAATGACTAGGAGTGGCAACTGAATGTGCTTACATTTTCAGAGCAACCGTTGTCAGGTCTTATCACAGTGTCAATCGACAGTGAACACTTGCTAAAATGAATGAGAATCCTGCAAGTTCTGTTGAGTCATGTGATTTCTTACCCAACTCATCCCTACAGAAACGCCCTGGACTAACTGCTTAACTATTTTTGTTTTAGACGTGGCATCAGACAAGAGGTTGTTCATGTTCTCATAAAGTGCCACAAGAACTACAGCCCAAGAGAAACCGAATTTTGTTTCATTTACCCAAAGTGCAATTACACTGCAGCAGCTTCTCCGAGGTATACAAATAATTTCCTCAGCTTGCTTAATCTATCAATCTCACGCTGTCAACGTTTTCAATCACTCTATCTAAACTGCCAGACGTTTCTGACCCATGGATGTACTTCCAATCTCGTGTGGACTTCGGTGTTGAACACGAGTGCTATACAAGCTGGGCCGATGCTCGCATAACAAAATCCGCAGTCTGTTATTTAGGCGTACGGGTTCCATGTATGTCTCGCTCGCTGGCCTGGTGATTCTATGCCTTGTCCATTCGATACGGGCGAGAGGGTCGCCTCAAGAGCAGTGAATAGTCACCGGAAAATGGAGGAGGTAAATAACCGATGTTACAAGACTTTAATGGCAACTCATCAATGTGTCCCACTTACTGGCGACAGATAATTGCAGGCACGTCCATTGGTGCTCTTAATTTACTTCATGCGTGTCCATATAGTCTCATCTGACCCGTTGTTCCTTCTCATGTAGAGCTCTCGGATTGACAGCTGTAGGTATAATACAAGATGGTGCCGATTCAGCAACGGGTGGTAGTTCGGTCCATGGCGCCGCTGCACATCCAGCTCCATCTCCATCCGTCTCGGCTGACGACCTGCCCTTCTTTCTAGCCGCCAGCCTCCATGATAATTTCAGTTGTTGTATTGTTTGACGAGATTCTAGCCATCAGCGGAGAGGTAATATGTTTGAGATGACAGGATCCCCCGTCTTTCAAGTAAGCTATCTTAATTTGTTTGAGATGTGATATCCCTATCTTTCAAGTAAGCTATCTTACTATTGCCCTTCTATGTTTTGTTTACCACCTGTTGGGGCGATCTGTCAGGCTGTATGATTTGTTGAACATCTCCTATCTGCCTACAGATTCTTGGGTGGATTAAGAATGTTGTAAAGTTTAACTCATTTGAAACTGACATAGCTGACTTGTGTGTGTGTATATATATATATATATATATATATATATATATTCAGGCTAAGAGCACAACGAAGGGGCCCCTCCCCTCCCGAGTCGCCTCCCCCACGTGGGCGGCCGGGAGGCCCCCAGATCTCGTCGGCCGGCCCTTCCCCACTCCTCCTCCTCCTCCCTCGCCGACGCCCAAGGGCGCGGCCAGGCGAAGCCTGGTCGTCGTCGCCTGCGGCGGGGACTCGGGCCCTCTCGCTCGCGTGGGGCTGGCGCGGGCCGGAGCATGGCGGCGGGCCGGACGCCACGGCGGGTGGTGGTGGCGCCTCGGCGACTTCGCTCCCCCGCGACAGGAGGCCTCGCGATCTGGTGCATCGCGGTCGCCAGGGACGGCGGCGGCGTGACTGGATCGCGTCGCGGCGGCGCGCCTAGATCTATGCCCAAGCGTGGGCCTTGATCGCTGGTCTGCCGTCGGCACGGTGGCGGGTGCGACTCATCGGCAGCTGGGCAGATCCGCCGGGATTCTACCCTTGTCTGGTCCTTGACAGCGCGGGCAACTCCGGGGAAAACCCTAGATCTCCTTGGGATCGAGCGATGGCGGCGATTTTGCGTCGTAGTCCCTCTTTAGGGCATAGTTTTGGAGTTTACTCCGGTTGAAGGGACCAGCGACGTCGGTGGCGCACGTCTGGTGGAGCAACTGCCGATGAAAATCGCGCCGACTACGGTCATAGCGGACGATGAACGCGTCTTAGATGTCGTTCCCTTTTCGAGGCATCGTCGTTGCAGTCTGCGTCATCAGGCTCGGGGTGCTCCGGGGGAAACCCTAGATCTGGGTCTTCCGGATCGAACGATGATGGCGTTTTATCACTTTCCCTCCTGGGGGCATCATTTTGGAGCAAGTGATGGCTGGGGGGATGGTGGAGCGGTACTTCATCTCACACATTGATGGCGGCGGAGATCGACGGCATAGCGCTGTGGAGGCTCGGCGTCCGATGCGCGGAGATGGACTCGCGCAGGAGGAGGTAGTTGTCTGGCGTCATGGTGACGTCGATGGCAGAGTGGTCAGACAAGGTAGAAGCCTCAATATGATCTGAAGATGGACCTGTGGAAGATGGCGGCAACAACACACGAGTGCGTCTGACCGGATTGTGCCCCAGACCCGGCATGTGGCTTGGCTGGGGCTTCCGGCTTTTGATGTTAGGCTTAGGTGAGTGGTTTGGGTAGTGGCCCAGCTAGCACCACTTCATCATATGGATAGGAGTAGCGGCATATGTTGCCAAGATGGTGGATTCAGGTATATTGTTTATAATACTTTGTAAGGTCCTCGAGAATAATCAATAAAGTGACCGTATGCATCTCCCAGATGCAGAGGCCGGGGGTCATCCTCTTTTTTAAAAAAAAACTCATTTGAAACTTTATGCCCTTCTACTTTTTAAGCACTGCCTACGAGGTCATTATGTTCATCTAAACTAAGCAAGGAATCTTACAATCTTCACTTTAGATTATCAGACTCCCTCGTGCCATTCATAGTTGAATCATTCATCAGCTGGTTTAGACCTTAATCTTGATATAACAGAGCTGATGGCATCAAAATCAATTAACCAACCAAAAACATAAATATTTGAATAAATCCCACCATGTAAATGTGAACTATGAGTTGTGCCAACTAGCAAATAGTTCAAAATAAGGAGATCAGGGTGTATGTTTGAAAAATGGATAATTATTTTTTGTTCCAAAGTTGCAATGGGAGACCACAATCCCAAAAACATGTAAACATTAACTTGAATATCCTTGCTATGTAATCTGCTTTCTCTGGCTACTCCTGGCTTTATTATGGCATGAGCATAACTTAGGTTTGGCTTGGGACTTGTGAAACAACTTGTATATATATTTGACTTTCTCAAGTGTAAGAAATAACGTTGGATGCTACTTCTAGAGTTTGTATATGCCTCGATCGATTTCCATAAGCACAACTTCATTTAGTGAAGCTGAAGTTGCACCTTTTGGAAATAGATCGCGACTGAACAAAATCACAGTCCATGTAGAATTAGAAAAATTATACTTCTATGTGGAAATTAGTACTATGATGATCATTGAACGTAGGTACATGCATACATCTTATAATGAAATGTACACTTGGAATTAAGATTTAGCAATTCTGTGATTTGTCATGAAGTAGTGTACTACACCAAACCATAGTTTTCCATCCAGCTGCTTGGTTTTGGTTCATCCTTACAATGATGTTAGTTCCTATTTCCTGCAATATCATGTTTCCGATTACTGTCAATCTGCCATTCTTCCACTCAGTGAAGGCTAGCTGTTGCTCCTGATCATGGTTTTAACTTTCATATGTGTTTTGAAGTATATTCATAGTCTACGTGTTTTGGAGTATATTCATAGTCCAGTAGCGAGTATAATCAAATCGATGTACAAATGGACATGTACAATTATAAGAAGCTAAAATTGATCACTCAGCTCCGTATTTCTGTCTCTTGTGTTATTACTTACTACTGGTTGGAGTACCTGGTATTTCAGAAGGAAAGGGAAAAATTCTACCCCCTCTGTAAACTCATATAAGAGCGTTTAGATAACTACTTGTTTTAGTACATTTTATATCTCTATAGTTTATCTTCCAGTTATGCTTGGCTTTCATTTCCATTTATTTACAAACTTACTGATTATTGTATCCTCTAAAAGTATGGGCAAGGCTGTGGAAATTGTAAAGCGTCTCAATCTCCATACATGGAGACCCGCGATGTATATATTGATTGAGGGGGGTTCGGTAGAGGAGATGGCAGCATCGAGGCTAACCACCAGAGATATTACAGGAGGGTTTAGGAGATAAGAGAGATAAACATAAAACAGATAACCTCCTAACTACCTTGCCGTGTGCCTCAAGGCCACGCTAATAACCTGTACAATATTATGTTTAACACTCCCCCATAATCACAACTATGACAAGTTGAGATTACGTTTAAACTCTTCAAAACTTTTGACTGGCAAAGCTTTAGTGAATCCATCTGCAAGCTGATTTTTGGATGGTATAAATCTGATCTCAAGCTGTTCATTGGCAACATGTTCTCTCACAAAATGAAAATCTGTTTCAATGTGCTTTGTTCTGGCATGGAAGACTGGATTCACAGACATGTATGTAGCACCAAGATTATCACACCATAAACATGGCGGCTGAGTCTGAATTACTCCAAGTTTTCTGAGCATGGATTGAACCCAAATGATTTCTTCTGTTGCATTTGCTAGTGCTTTATATTCTGCTTCTGTACTTGACCTGGAAACAGTGGCTTGCTTTCTTGCACACCATGATATTAAGTTAGATCCATAGAAAATGGCAAAACCACCTGTTGACCTTCTACCATCCAAGCAACCAGCCCAGTCTGCATCTGAGAATGCACTAACAAGTGTGGAAGGTGACTTGCTGAGTGCGAGACCCAAGTGTATAGTGTTGTTTATATACCTGAGAATTCGTTTTGCAGCTGTCCAGTGTGCTGTGGTGGGTGCATGAAGATACTGACACACTTTATTAACTGCAAAAGAGATGTCAGGTCGAGTAAGAGTCAAGTACTGAAGTCCACCAACTATTGTAACCAGTGATGTCCTCTTGGTGCAATGGTTCTCCTTCCGTCAAGGACAAGGGTTCTGAACTAGACAAGGGTGTTGGTGAAGATTTACAATTCTGCATACCAATCCTACTTAGCAGTTCAGTGGCATACTTGGCTTGAGATAGATGAATACCATTGCTATGTTTCTTGACTTTAATACCCAAGAAGAAATGCAGATCTCCCAAATCCTTGAGAGCAAACTCAGAGCCTAATTCCTTAAGCAGTGTTGTCACAGCTCCATCAGAAGAACTAGTGACAATGATATCATCAACATATATCAAAACAAATATGGATGTTCTATGCTTGTTATAAATGAACAGAGATGTGTCAGACTTTGATGGAACAAAGCCAAGTGATTGAAGTTTCATACTTAACCGTGAATACCATGCTCTGGGTGCCTGTTTCAAACCATACAGGGCTTTATCAAGCTTGCAGACATATGAAGGTGCACTTTTATCCTCAAACCCAGGAGGTTGGTTCATGTACACTTCCTCTTCCAGAACACCATGGAGAAATGCATTCTGGACATCTAGCTGTCTCATACTCCATCCCCTGGACACAGCTATTGATAATACAAGACGGATTGTTGCAGCTTTAACAACAGGGCTAAACGTATCCTCATAATCTATACCATACCTTTGCTTGAATCCCTTTGCTACAAGTCTTGCCTTGTATCTATCTATAGTACCATCAGATTTTCTCTTGATTCTGAAGACCCACTTACAATCAATCAGATTTCTGCCTGGTCGTGGGGGCACTAGGTGCCATGTTTTATTTTTCCGCAATGCCATGATTTCATCTTCCATGGCTGCCTTCCACCTTGGATCATCAAGTGCTGTTACTAAACTGTTAGGCTCGCCAGTTGTACAAGACATACCAATCTTAGAGAAATTTTTGTAATTTAAACGAGTAGTTACTCCCTTCTGTAGTCTTGTGCGCGGCGCCACAGGAGAAGCCACAGGAGATCACCACCTGCTCAGGCGCTGGCGAGCCAGATCCCGAGGGGGATTATGTCGCTGCTGCTGGCGACCGCGGCTGCAGCAATCCCGAGGGGGATTCTGTTGCTGCTGCTGGCGACCGCGACCGTGGAGAGGTGGCGGGCCCGGGCGAATCTAGCTGGTTGGAAGTGGCGGGCCCCGATGAATCCGGCGCGGGCCAATCAGGCGAGCGAGGCCTAGCTGCACGAGTGTCCTCCAGCCACGCGTCATCTGCCGATCGGTGTGGGGCAGCGACGTCGCTTTCGCGACCGCTCGCACGCTCGAGGTCCGGGGCGCGACCAGGTGCTGCCCGTCCTGTCTGCCCGGATCCCGGAGAGGATGTTGCCTCCTGTCGCGGGGATCCCGAGGCAGATCCTCCATGATGCGCGTCCGTATCTCCAGCTGGGGGACACATGAAATCTTGGCCGTTTTGCCTCGGATTTTCACCATTTGGACTGATTTCTGCAACAGTAATCTCAGGCATAATATGATGATTAGATGCAAGTTGATTAGTACTATTATTTTCTACCCCATGATCAACACCGGATAAGGATGAGGGCAAGAGGATTTCTTTGCGGAGCAATGCACCGGCATTTGGGTGGAGTTTGGCAAAGGGAAAAACTGTTTCATCGAAGACGACATCTCAAGAGATGTACACACGTCCTGTGGCTACGTCAAGACACTTGACGCCTTTGTGTTGTGCACTGTAGCCTATAAACACACATTGTGTCGAACGAAACATGAGCTTTTTGTTGTTATAGGGATGGAGGTTTGGCCAACATGCGCAGCCAAATACGCGAAGGTGTGCATAGTTGGGTTTGGTGTGAAGGAGGCGTTCGGTGGGTGTTTCGTGATTGATGACACGGCTAGGCAGAATATTTATAATATGTACTGCTGTGAGGAATGCCTCATCCCAAAACTTTAGTGGCATAGATGCGGCAGCAAGAAGAGAGAGGCCAATATCAACAATGTGCCTATGTTTGCTGCTGAACCGTTTTATTGGTGAGCGTCAGGGCAAGAAACATTATGAGAGGTTCCTATACGTTGGAAGAAGGAGTTGAGTTTTTCGTACTCATCACCACAGTCTGACTGCATAGGAAGTATTTTGCAATCAAATTGTCATTCTACCAATGCCTGAAAGTTAAGGAAAACTTGGAAAACATCGGAGCGTTTTTTAAGGAGGTATATCCAAGTATACTTGCTAAAATCATCAATGAAGCTCACGTAATAGGTATGACGTCCAACAGAGGAGGGAGCTGGTCCCCAAACGTCTGAAAACACAAGTTGCAAAGGTTTTGTGGACACACTTGTAGATATAGGATATGGTAATTGGTGACTTTTTGCTCTTTGGCAAGAGTCACAAATAGTTTCACGATCATGCTCATCAACAAAAGCGAGCTTATTTTTGCTAAGAATTTGATAAACAATGGAAAAAGATGGGTGGCCTAAATGATTATGCCATCGTTCGGAAGACACTTTGAAGACTCCATAGGCTTGCTTATTGAACTTGGAAATTTTGGGGATCAATGGGTAGAGGCCTTGCACACATCTACCGCGATAAAGCACCCTCCTCGTGACCTGATCCTTGATAAAAAAGAAGAAGGGATGAAACTCATTGAAAACCCCATTGTCAAGAGTGATGCGATATACGGACAAAAGATTGGAATGTGAAGTACATCATCTACAAGAATATCATGGTTTGGGGTTTTAATAATAGACTCTCCAACATGACTAATCATCATACCTGGACCGTTTTCAGCGGTGTGGACGTGATCTTGGCCGTGATACTTCTCGTGGATGTTCATCTTCTCAAGCTCGGAGGTGATGTTCTCATTCGAGCCGGAGTCAAGATACCAGTTCGAATCAACTCCGTATGAAGCATCGGCCGCAGTTGCAACACGCCTTTTCCTGGAGTTATCCTCTGCATAACGCCATTTACATTCTTTGGCAATATGGTTAGTTTTCTTGCAGATCTGGCATTTGTTTTCGTACTCCTCATACCCGGCGAAGCGGCCCCCTTGGTTGTTGTTGTAGTAGTGGCGGGGGGCCATTGTTGTTGTAGTAGCCCCCGCCGCCGCCGCCATGATGGCCGCTGCCTTGGCCGCCGCTGTTGCCATGGTTGTTGTAGCCGCCGCAACTGTGGTGGTTGTAGCCGCCGCCGCCTTGGTTGTAGCCGCCGCTACCCGTGCCAGGATAGCCGCTGCTAGGGTTTTGGCCGCCGCCACCAGAGTAGCTGCCGCCGCGACCACCTTGCTTCTGGGTGCGGTAGCCGCCTCTGCCGCCACTCGATCGACCCCTGGAAGCAGCGTTCGCTGATGATTTGAAGCCACCAGCGCTGCTGAACATCTCAGCGCGTTGATCGAAGTTTGCCACCATCGAGAAGAGTGCATTGACGGTGATGGGCTCGGTGCGGACGTCGAGTGCAGAGATGATGGGCTGATACTCCATATCAAGCCCGGCGACGATGAATGAGATAAGCTCGTCCTCCCTGATCGGTTTGCCTGCCGCCGCAAGCTCGTCGGAGAGGGCACGCATCTGCCCGAAGAAGGTGGAGGCCAACTGTGACCCCTTCTGGGCATTTGTGAGGGCTGATCTGATGTTATTGACACGAGACAGAGAGACCGCAGAAAACATATTTGCTAGCGCGGTCCAAATTGCACGTGATGATTCAAGCGAGGCTACTTGGACGAGTACCTCTTTTGACAGGTTTCGGAGAAGATATGCTACTATTTGCTCATCTTGAACAAGCCAAGGATTATGAGCAGGGTTGGGAACTACCTATTCTTTGCCATGTTTATCTTTGCTGATGATTGTTTTTGGAGGCTCCTCTATAGTCTGATCTATGTAGCCAAACAAGCCGGCGTCCAATATCTGGGATCGTGCTTGGGCTCGCCAGAGAACATAGTTCATCCGGCTGAGGGGTTCTGAGGTGTTGTAGTTGATGCCAGAGGAGGGGACTGCGGAGGAGGTGGACATGATTGCGGCGTGGTGATTCTGGGGAGGGAACGGATGGAGGAAGATGATCTAGATGTCATGGAAGAGGCCTGCTCTGTATACCATGTGGAAATTGTGAAGCGTCTCAATCTCCATACATGGAGACCCGCGATGTATATATTGATTGAGGAGGGCTCGGTACAGGAGATGGCAGCGTCGAGGCTAACCACCAGAGATATTACAGGAGGGTTTAGGAGATAAGAGAGATAAACATAAAACAGATAACCTCCTCACTACCTTACCGTGTGCCTCAAGGCCACGCTAATAACCTGTACAATATTATGTTCAACAAAGGCAACATGGTCCATCATGGTGGAAGCCTTGCCATTCTCTCCAAGACATACTGATGTTACGTAAGTTTCCAGTTTGAGAAACACCTTGTTCTATTTTTTCAATTTGAGGTAATCGAAGCATATATGCAACATTCAATTGTCATGACCTTGATGTATGATGAAGTGAGAACTTGCTTACAATCTGAGTGTTATCCATTTAACCGTAGGGTGTCTGTCACAATTTATTTACAAACTTAATGATTATTGCATCGTCCAAAATACGGTCAAGGCAACATGGTCCATCATGTGGAAGCCTTGCCATTCTCTCCACGACAAACTGATGTTATGTAAGTTTCCAATTTGAGAAACACCTTGTTCTATTTTTTAATTCGAGGTAATTGAAGAAGTTATGCCATATATGCAATATTTTTTAGAGCCGAAACTGTAGAACAATTGTTCTGCGGTATTTTCATATATTAAAACATTAAAAAATACAAAGTATCAAGTACAATTAACCAATGCCCGTTCTAGGTAACATGTGAAAACAATATTAGTCTGGTCCCAGGATCTGTGCTACCCAGCTCCTATTCCTGTCTGCCTTCTTCACTTTAGCTCTCAATTCTGATGCCCATAATCCATCCTTGAGATAAAACTTCCATGTACTGAAATGGGGTGGTGCTGATCTGCAGATTTTATCATTCCTGACAGACCAAATACTCTAGCAGCTCATGATGATGATGATGTCGAATGCAATCTCTAATGGCAGTGAGTATAGAGCTGATAATATCTCATCATGAGTTGAGATACCTCTTTGCTCATCTGGTATGATAAACTCCCAGCAGGTAATGGCAAGTGGACAATCCCAGAACAGGTGCATAGAAGTTTCTTCAGTATTATGAGAATAGAGTACACAGTTATAATGTGGCAGGTACATACTCTTACGGTGCAACAAGTTCCTTGTGTTTAATCTATCCTGGTATAGCATCCAGAAGAATATCTTATGCCTGGGTCTACAAGAGGTGTCCCATATGAGCTTAAAAATGTTATCATGGATCTCTGTCTCTTCAAGGGCTTTGTACATCCTCATGGATGAATAGTGATTGTAGTTCCAAGTTTAGTGCCATCTATCTTGTTCATTGCTTGTCCCTCTCCAGTTAAGGTCTTGTCCATATATGCAATATTCAATTGACATGACCTTGATGTATGAAGTGAGAACTTGCTTACAATCTGAGTGTTGTCCATTCAACCATAGGGTGACAGTCATGACCTTGATGTATGAAGTGAGAACTTGCTTGTCAACAAAATTTTGCCCATTTGTGCAGATCAGATGGCTGATGTGCATTACCTGTCAATCAGATGCCTATTGTGCATTACCTATCAATTAGAATTGCAAGTTCATTTCATCCTATTTCAGGGTAACAGAGTATATGTTGGGGTATTGACCTACAGAGACTGCTTTTGTTGTATATATCCTCATTTTATTGATACACATAATATTGGCTGATCAAAATAATTGTCAAGTATCAATGGTATGGTTGTCTGCGGAGCAGTGGTGCTATACTATTATGAATCTACACTTGTTACATCAACAACTAGAATTCGCCTCTTCTATTAATGTCTAACACATGTATCATCTTTACAAACTTATCCAACATCTTTTGGGCCTCTATACTTACAAATGTTCCTACCATTCTATTGAAAGAAATATATGGGCGCATCAACCCGCGCCATCATGATCTAGTTAAGGACAGTAAAACTGCACCACATTCTAGCCGTGTCACGCATCGACTGTCCTATGGGAATCTACCCCCAAAACTAAATCTAGGCCATCTCATTTGCCCATACGATGCAATGTCGGATGCCTGATGGACGGCCATCCAACTTTTCCTCCCATCCCACCCCGACCTCTCCTCTCTCATGCATAAATTTCCGTAATGGGGCCCACCAAACTATAGAGAATGTCAGTTATTTCGTAAATATCACTAGTATGCTCAAGAACCTATATGAGGTGGATCTATCTTGGGGAATTAGTGGACAATAGTGGAAGGAGTGGTAGTGCCGATGATTGTGGTTATGAAAATGACGAGTTTGATGATTTTGAGCCGCTCGATGAATCTGTGTATGCTATTCTGGCAGCTCTCATGGATGGCATGAGCAAAGAATCTGGAAATAAATAAGATGCATTAGGTGGGTTTAATATTTATCAAAACCTCAACGAAGAAGCAGCGAAGCACCATCAAGAGGGATGCTGCACTATGACATGGTCGGCGTTCATTATTAGGGTCCTTCATGTGAAAATATATACCTGTACGACCAACAGGATATTCAATATGCTTTTTCCGGTTTTGTATCTTGCTTTGCGGGAAGTGAACTTTCCGAAATCTAAAATTGATGCTAAAAGAGGTCTTTCTTATCTTGGTCTTAGTTGTGAGACAATTCATGTATGCAAGTATAACTGCATTTTTTTGGGGGATACAATGCCAAATGTACTCATTGTCCCCACTGTGGCACATGAAGGTGGAGACATGTCGATGGGAAGAAAAAGGTTCCTCACAAGATTCTTTTATACTTTTCCAAAATCCAACGGTTACAAGTTTTCTCTTTGAGGAAAATATCAGAGCACACCTGATGGCACAAGGAAATGAGGGTTGAACAGAATAATGTAATGAGGTACCCCGCTGATGGGAAGGCATCTATGGCATTTGATGAAGAACATACAAGGTTTGATGCAGATCCCTGTAACTTGAAGTTAGGATTTTCAACCGATGGATTCAGTCCCTTCGGACATATGAGCAGTGCATACAGTACGTGGCCCATTTTGTCATTCCATACAACTTCCCACCCTCGAGAGGCATGAATCAATCCAACTTCATGATGACATTACCGATTCCTGGTAAATACACACGAGGAAAAGGTTTCCATGTATTTATGCTGCCACTGATAGCAGATATGCAGAAGCTCTTGGTTGGTGTGAAAACAGTTGAGGCATGCACGCAACAACCTTTGAATTTGCGTGCGGCGCTTATTTGATCCATTCATGATTATCCTCCATATGGAACTACCTTAGGTTAGAGCACAAAGGGTTATTATGCATCTGTGCATTGCAATGATAATCATTTACGTGAGAAACTGAAAAATAAAATTGGATACATTGGCCATCGCCGATTATTTCCTAATGACCATCATTTTAGAAAATAGAGAAAAGCGTTTTGTAACAAGCCAGAACCTAGGGGTCGAACAAGGTAGTTCACAAGTGAAGAAGTTGATCAGTACTTACAATGTGCTAAGGAGGAAAGTGCATAGGTCATCCCACATGGCACATTGAGAAGAACATATGTGAGAGTATCATTGGTACATTCCTTGAACTTGATGGTAAGAACAAGGTTAGCGTCAGCGCAAGATTAGATTTACAACATATGGGCATCGGGAGAAAGCATTGGTTGCAAGAATATCCGAAGAAGAAGGATTCTTGCAAGAAGTATCCTGCTCCATGGACGCTTAATAAGGAAGGCAACATAAAGTTGTGCAAGTTTCTGGCTAATGTGAAGTTTGAAGATGGTCACGCAGCAAACCTGGCAACATATGTTGATGGCGAGACTGGTAAATTAAACGGTATGAAGATGCATGATTACCAAATACTCCTGCAACCTATCTTACCAACCGGTCTTAGAGGCATTGTCCCGAAGGAACGTAATAGCAGTTGTCGAATGAGGAAGAGTTTTTAAGGAGTTGTGTGCCAAGATATTAAGAATCGACGTCGTGGAATGAATGGAACGTGAAATTCCTGAAATTCTTGCTAGATTCAGAAGATCTTCCCACCTGCTTTCTAGCACTAAGTGCTCTGTTTCCAGAATTGGTAGGTACTATGTGAAAGTTAATTATGTTTCACATGTGATATATTCAGATTATGATCCAATGATACTAATCACAAATTTTGGTTTTGGTAGCTCGAAATGGTGCCATGCCACCACTTGGGCTACGAAATGGTGCATGATCGCATTTTGATTATATTTTGCTGCCCATGGCCCATAGATGATGCAATGGTAGCAAAATGGGTACAACATCCTGTCAAACAAAATAAAACCTTTTTTATTTGAGTATTTTTTGCCAGTAGCGTGCAAAGCAGGGAAAACACCACTATGTTTATTTGATGTTAGCGGCGACTGACTTGGGATAAACGCTACTAGTTGAGCTATTATTAGAGGCTCTAGGTTGGATGCTGCTGGTAGGTTATTCATTAATGGTGTTTGGGCAACACACTACTAGACCAACGATATATAGTAGGTTTCGTTCATGCCGAAGGCTGCTGGTAGGCACTTTGAGATGCCACTAATGAGGGGGCACATACTAGTGTGACAACTCTCTCAAGATACTCATGACGAATAAAAATATTTAACAACAACTAGGGGGCGGGCCGGGGATGTCAAACGTAGGTGACTGATGTGTTTTTGGAGATCCCTCTGTACCAAATTTCATCTAGACATTCAAATTGTAGCATATATCTTAATTAAGAGGTTTGTTTTCTCATTAAATGGCGATGTTTTTCTTTTGTATTAAGATCTTGTTATTGGAATTCATTGAACATACATATGATGTTCAGTAATATATTGTAAGGCATGTTTTTTAATCTTTTGATTCTTTGTTCAATTACAACTCTTTCCTTGGATAATTTTAATTTGCGACAAGTATTACATCAAACAAGTTTATTCATTTCGACATAGGCGCTGGGTCCATTATTTCATCACTACAACATAAGAAATATATCTCAAACGACGGGACATGACCCACATATGGTCTAGGTATGGAAGTTTCACTACTTTTCTTCCTTCATTTGTGATTCCATTGAAGACAAATGCGGCTGCGGGGGTGGCATGCTTGAGCATGTGGAATCTAAGGACAACCGATTTGCAATTTCTTGCTTGATCCGCATGAGCTCTTGGTAGTACTCCTTGCACTCCTCAAGTTTAAGATCTTCTTCATTCATGAAAAGATACCTGGCAACAGTTCCAGAGCTCTCTTCCTTGGCCTTCTCAAAGTGTTGGTTGGTCACTTTTGCTCTCTCTTTCTGTGTCGCAACCTCTCTCCCTAACCGGGCCATCTCCTCTTCCAACAATGCAATCCTTACCTTCTTCGTCTCATCCTCGACCTTCTCCACACCCGACCTCCTCCGGCTCTTTGGCATACTCAAAGTGGATATGATCTAATGACTGGGACTAGATGACTCGAAGTATCTTTATCGAGATATTGATCTTGAGAAAGATATGCTTGGGTTGAAAGAGGGGATGGTGACCCTTTATATAGATGGAAGTGGGGTCCAAAGTAAAACCGCTTATCAATATCCTCTAAAGAATAATATGCTACACGACAACGAAGGTTTTAATTATTAGCTAAACATAGGTTGCTAGATAAGGAGACCTCGAATTAATCATAGAGAAACGCATGTACACATTTAGAGCATTTAAATTTTTGGCTAAAAAATGCTACACGACAATGAAGGTTGTAATTATTTGCTAAACATAGATCGTCGCATAAGGGCCTTTCAAATTAATACTGGAGAAAAGTATGCACACATTTGCAACATTGAATTAGCTTAATTACATGTTCTTGTTTAAACACACGTTAACAAGCTTTTGAGAAGACACTCTTTTTAATTGTTAGGTAAGAAAGATTGTCCAAATGTTTGTAATTTTGTTAATAGTGAGATCCACATAAATGATAATTTAAGATTAACTTCTACCAACCCATGCAATAGTACTTTTTTTAAAATGTCCAAGCATGCCGTGCATTGTACCAATACGTCTCCATGTATCTATAAATTAGTAAGTTTCTGGATATTATCCTTTAGTTATGCAATTTTTTTGTTACAAAGCTTCTTGAGGGACTAACCTATTAATTAGTGTCCAGTGTCAGTTTCAATTTTGTGTTGTTTATAAATTTAGGATAATGAAATAACTAAGTCCATATAAATCTCGAGAAAGGTTGGGAGGAAGTTCCACAACACTAGAGGACCAGGGGGCTAGGGCCAAAACATGGAGAAAACTAGAGGCCCTTGGCGCCTGATGTAGGCCCCCTATATGATGGGAACCTAAGGGAGGCACCAACGAACTCTGTGGCTCCCCCAGGTGCCTCATGTCTACTAGGAAACTTTTATTCTTGTAGACTCTGTTGGGCCTCCAAGCGCAGAGTTTTGTAGGATAACAACAAATTTCTCTCAAGTGGATGACCTAAGATTTATCAATCTGTGGGAGGTGTAGGATGAAAATGGTGTCTCTCAAACAACCCTGCAATCAAATACAAGAAATCACTTGTGTCCCCACCACACCCAATACAATGGTAAAGTATAGGTGCACTAGTTCGGTGAAGAGATGGTGATACAAGTGTAGTATGGATAGTAGATATAGGTTTTTGTAATCTGAAATAGTAAAAAGAGCAAGCTAGCAAGTGAAAAAGTGCGCACAAACGGTATTGCAACGCGTAAAAACAAGGCCCGGGGATTATACTTTCACTAGGGTAATCTTTCAACAGTGCTAACATATTGAATCATATAACAATGCCTCTATGTGCGACAAAGAATCACTCCAAAGTTCTTATCAATAGCGAAGACATAAGATGAAATTATTGTAAGTAGCGAACCACCTCAAAGTTATCTTTCCGATCAATCTTTTGAGCCATCCCTATAAGTGTCACAAACAACCATAGAGTTCGTACTACAATAACACCATATGATACGTATCAATCAACTCTGATGTCGCCTAGATACTCCAATGTCACCACAAGTATTCATGAGTCCATTATTCGACATGAACCAAACAATTTCAGATTCATAATATTCAATCCAACACAAATAACTTCAAATATTACCCCAAGGTTTCTATGAAAGAAAGTAGGATGAAAACGTGTATCAACCAATGTCCCTAGATTACCCCAATGTCACATTTTTTTACAAACTTACTGATTATTGTATCGTCCAAAATATGGGCAAGGCAATATGGTCCATCATGTGGAAGCCTTAACCGGTGAACCCTCGTACTCCTCTTTGCGCGGGCTTCCACTGCCGCGTCTTCCCCGGCTCCGTGTCGTCCCCTTCCCAGGCCTCGCCGTCGTCCATCGTCGTGGTGCTCTCGGCGCGGCATGGTCAATGTGGTCAACGACCGACTTCCATCGGAAGAGTACTATACGTGGAGAGGCTGACAGCTGGGTCCAAGGCAGCCGCAAGGGAGTGCCTCCTTATTACGCGAAAAATAATTATTCCTCCACCTGACAGCAGGGACCCACCGGACGGGCCACCAGTATTTCACGAAAAAAACGTTTCCCCTTGACTGCTGGGACCCACAGGACGGGCCACCATATTTCGCGAAAAAACGTTCCCCCCGCTGTCAGCTCGGACCCACCGGAAGTGCCTCCTTATTATGCACAAAAAATGAATACCCCCTGCTAGTTGGGACCCACCTTGGTGGGAGGCTGACTTGTGGGCCTACTAAGTTGACTGGGACGGATGCCTTTGTCAACTTTAGTCAATATATGAACGATTCTAGCTCCAGTGACCGTACAATGTCCATCCAACGGCCGTAGTGCTTCTTCAACCTCTGGTCTTCTTGCTCCAGCCGCCCAAAGCAGCGCCGGTCGTGCCGCCTGCTCCTGCCGCCAGTGGCCGACTGTGATGCCGCGGAGGCCTCACCGCCCCCTACTACTCCCACCGCTGGCCAGGCCATCCCTCTACGCACCCACACCCCCTGTTATTCTGCGGCGACGACAACCTCACACCGCAACCGAACGTGTGAACCCTCATACTCCTCTACGCGTGGGCATCCACTGCCGCGTCTTCCCCGGCTCTGCGTTGTCCCCTTCCTAGGCCTCGCCGTCGTCCACCGCCCTCGTGCTCTCGGCGCGGCATGGTCAACGTGGTCAAGGAATGGCTTCCATCAGACGTGGACTGTACGTGGAGAGGCTGACAGCTGGGTCCACAGCCACAACAAGGAAGTGCCTCCTTATTACGCACGAAATAATTATTCCTCCACCTGATAGTGGGGACCCACCGGACGGGCCATCGTATTTCGCAAAAAAAAGTTTCCCCCTGACTGCTAGGACCCACCAGCTACATCTTCGCATGCAAGGAAGTGCGTCCGAAAATAAACGATTCGCCCCCTGACTGCTGGGACCCACCAGCTACATCTTCGCACGCAAGGAAGTGCGTCCGAAAAAAAAACGATTCGCCCCCTGACTGCTGGGACCCACCAGCTACATCTTCGCACGCAAGGAAGTGCGTCCGGGCAAAACAAAAAACAAAACGATTCCCCCCTGACTGCTGGGACCCAGCAGCTACACCTTCGCATGCAAGGAAGTGCGTCCGGGCAAAAAAAAAACAAAACGATTCGCCCCCTGACTGCCGGGACCTCCCAGCTACATCTTCGCAGGCAAGGAAGTGCATGACAACCGGGACCCACCTGGTCGAAGCGTACATAGCGTTTTCATTCTGGTTGCCAACGTGTACGTACATATATAATGGTGGATGTAGAGGTGCGCACGTGTCGTAGTAGAGGCGCGCACGTAGCATGTACTCGTACGTGCAGCGGCCAGGGTGCAAGAAAGAAAATACGGCCACGTATGTGTACATATGGGCCGGGTCTCGAACGCCTACTCGCGCATACGTACGGCCAGGGCTCGTGTACATGGCTAGGTAAGAACGGAGAAACAACGTCGTCGTCGTGTTCATGGGGAGGCAACAGAATGCGTCGTGTTCATGGGGAGGCATCGGAATGCGTCGTGTTCATCGGGAGGCAACGGAACGCGTGGGAGCCAACCGGCTGGGTCGGAATGGAATGCATGGTCGTGTTCATCGGGAGGGCTTGGACGGAACAGGCGATGGAAACAAGGCCTGGCGTACCGCACAACGGAGGAAACGACCTTGTGTTCGACCGGCCACATTCGAAATGGGATCCTGTTCATCGGGATGGGTGTGGCGTACTGCAAAACGGAGGAAACGGACCTCCTATGGTCGAAACGTGGGTATTTTTGATCGGGAGGGGTGTGGCGTACCGCAAAATGGAGGAAACGGACCACCTACGGTCAAAGCGGGGGTCCTTTTGATCGGGAGGGGTGTGGCGTACCGCAAAACCGGAGGAAACGGACTTGTGTTGGAGCGCTACGGTCGAAACGGGGGTCCTGTTCATCGGGAGGGGTGTGGCGTACCGCAAAACGGGACTCCACGGGATACTGTTCATCTCCACCGTCGACCTCCTCCAGCCTCCATGGGCTCCTGTTCATCCAGCCTCCACCGCGCGCTACTCCACCGGCTACTGTTCAACCACCCCTCCATGGTCTACTGTTCTTCCAGCCCTCCACACCACGGGGTCCTGTTCAACCACCCCTACACGGGCACCCCTCCACCGTCTATTGTTCGTCCAGCCCTGCACACCACGAGGTCCTGTACAACCACCCCTCCACGGGCACCCCTCCACCATCTACTGTTCATCTAGCCCTCCACCACACCACGGGGTCCTGTTCATCCAGAGGCAACACCACCGCTCACTGTTCATCCACCCCCCCGCAACGCTCACTGTTCATCCTAGAGGCAGCATCGATCGGCTTCAGTTAGCAGCAGTAGCGAAGGAATCGCTCGATCGAATTCAGTTAACAGCCATCGATCGATTGCTCGGGTTCAGTAACGTGTAGCCTGCAGTGTAATCGCTCGGGTTCAGTTAGAGCCCAACGCCTCGCTCGGGTTTAGTTAGAGCCAACGCCTCACACACACACGCGCGTACGTGTATGAGAGAAACGCGCATCGCTTAGCCCCCGACCTCCCATCGTAACCGGGAACTCACTGAAATTTTCCTCGCCCTCGCTTCTACCATATGGACGGCCGAAAGAATGTCATGCAGTTGCGTCTCGGGCCTGCCCAGGACGAAAAGCCCATTTTCTGTCATGATTTTTTGTCATAGAAGTAGGAGCCCACCACATATATGATGATACCGGGTTTTGTCACAATTATCGTCATAGAAGTGTCATATGTATGACAGAACAATTTTTCGTTCGGCCCAAAATGTCACAGATGTGTCTTTTTTTTGTAGTGTGAATCTCCAAGTTTTTTTGGTATTCCACCCTTAAAAGTATAATTAGCAACCATGGTGGAAATCTCAGCTTCCGGTATCTTTCTCTTATTTGTAATAGTATTATCTTTCATGTACTTAGCATAAGGATTCATTTTGAGTATATCAGTTAATCGCATACGCGAAAAGATTGATCTAATCATTTCAGCAAAGCGCTTAAAATCCTCATCATCCTTTTTCTTGGATGGTTTGGGAGGAAAAGGCATGGGTTTCTGAACCCATGGTTCTCTTTCTTTACCATGTTTCCTAGCAAAAAAGTCTCTCTTATCATAACGTTGATTCTTTGATTGTGGGTTATCAAGATCAACAGCAGGTTCAATTTCTACATCATTATCATTACTAGGTTGAGTATCATCATGAACATCATCATTAACATTTTCATTAGGTTCATGTTCATTACCAGATTGTGTTTCAGCATCAAACATAGAGATATCATTTGGATTCTCAGGTGGTTCAGCAATAGGTTCACTAGAAGTTTGCAAAGTCGTATCATTTTTCTTTTCCTTCCTCTTAGAAGAACTAGGTACATCAATATTATTTCTCTCGGAATCTTGCTCAATTCTCTTAGGGTGGCCTTCAGGATCCAAAGGTTCCCGAGTCATTCTACCAGTTCTAGTAGCCACTCTAACAACACAATCATTTTTCTTACTATTCATTCAATTGAGCAAATCATTTTGAGCCTTAAGTACTTGTTCTACTTGAGTGGTAACCATAGAAGCATGTTTGCTAACAAGTTTAAGTTCACATCTAAAATTATCCATATAGTCACCCAAGTGTTTAATCATATATGTGTTTTGTTTTAATTGTCTACCAAAATAAGCATTGCAATTTTCTTGGTTGACAATAAAATTATCAAACTCTTCTAAGCATTGTCTAGCAGACTTATAGTGAGGAATATCACGTTCATCAAATCTATAGAGAGAATTTACCTTTACTACATGTGTCGGGTTATCAAGACCTGGAGGTTCTACAATAGGTAATGGATCAAGATCATATTTTCTTCAACATGCGATAAATTAAGACCATGTATTTCTTCAATAGGAGGTAAATTCTTAACATCTTCAGGCTTAATACCTTTTTCTTTCATAGATTTCTTTGCCTCTTGCATATCTTCAGGACTGAGAAATAGAACACCTCTCTTCGGAGTTGATTTAGGAAAAGGCTCAGGAATTGGTTCAGGAGCTGTCTCAGGAAGTGTCCAATTATTTTCATTTGTCAACATATTATTCAATAGAATCTCAGCTTCATCCGGTGTTCTTTCCCTGAAAAGAGAACCAGCACAACTATCCAGGTCATCTCTAGAAGCATCGGTTAGTCCATTATAAAAGATATCCAGTATTTCATTTTTCTTAAGAGGATGATCAGGCAAAGCTTTAAGTAACTTGAGAGGCCTCCCCCAAGCTTGTGGGAGACTCTCTTCTTCAATTTGCACAAAGTTGTATATTTCCCTCAAAGCAGCTTGTTTCTTATGAGCAGGGAAATATTTAGCAGAGAAGTAATAAATCATATCCCGGGGACTACGCACACAACCAGGATCAAGAGAATTAAACCATATCTTAGCATCACCCTTTAATGAGAACGGAAATATTTTAAGGATATAAAGTAGCGAGATCTCTCATCATTAGTGAATAGGGTGGCTATATCATTTAACTTAGTAAGATGTGCCACAACAGTTTCAGATTCATAGCCATGAAAGGGATCAGATTCAACCAAAGTAATTATATCAGGATCAACCGAGAATTCATAATCCTTGTCGGCAACACAAATATGTGAAGTAGCAAAAGCAGGGTCAGGTTTCATTCTATCTCCAAGAGATTCCTTGTTCCATTTAATTAATAGCCTCTTGAGTTCATAACTATCTTTGCAAGCTAAAATAGCTGCAGAAGCTTCCATATCAAAAACATAACCCTCAGGAATAACAGGCATATCTTCATCATCACTTTCATCAATATAATCAGTATCAATAGTTTCTTTCTCTCTAGCCCTAGTAATTTGTTCATCAAGAAATTCACTAAGGGGCATAGTAGGATCAAGCATAGAAGTAGTTTCATCATAAGTATCATGCATAGTAGAAGTGGCATCATCAATAACATGCGACATATCAGAACGAATAGCAGAAGCAGGTTTAGGTGTCGCAAGCTTACTCATAACAGAAGGTGAATCAAGTGCAGAGCTAGATGGCAGTTCCTTACCTCCCCTCGTAGTTGAGGGATAAATTGTTTTCTTAGCGTCTTTCATGGTCTTCATAGTGTCCAGCAGATATAAATCCCAAGTGACTCAAAGAATAGAGCTATGCCCCCAGGCAACGGTGCCAGAAATTAGTCTTGATAAGCCACAAGTGTAGGGGATCGCAACAGCTTTCGAGGGTAGAGTATTCAACCCAAATTTATTGATTCGACACAAGGGGAGCCAAAGAATATTCTCAAGTATTACCAGCTGAGTTGTCAATTCAACCACACCTGGATAACTTAATATCTGCAGCAAGGTATTTAGTAGCATAGTAATATGATAGTAGTGGTAATGGTAACGAAAGAGTAACAAAAGCAAAAGCAATATTTTTGGTGTTTTGTAGTAATTGTAATAGTAGCAACGGGAAACTAAATAAGCGTAAACCAGTAGATGGAAAGCTCGTAGGCATTGGATTGGTGTTGGATAATTATGCCGGATGCGGTTCATTATGTAACAGTCATAACATAGGGTGACACAGAACTAGCTCCAATTCATCAATGTAATGTAGGCATGTATTCCGAATAGTCATACGTGCTTACGGAAAAGAACTTGCATAACATATTTTGTCCTACCCTCCCGTGGCAGCGGGGTCCTAATGGAAACTAAGGGATATTAAGGCCTCCTTTCAATAGAGAACCGGAACAAAGCATTAGCACATAGTGAATACATGAACTCCTCAAATTATGGTCATCACCGGGAGTGGTCCCGATTATTGTCACTTCAGGGTTGCCGGATCATAACACATAGTAGGTGACTATAGACTTGCAAGATATGATCAAGAACACACATATATCCATGAAAACATAATAGGTTCAGATCTGAAATCATGGCACTCGGGCCCTAGTGACAAGCATTAAGCATAGAAAAGTCATAGCAACATCAATCTCAGAACATAGTGGATACTAGGGATCAAACCCTAACAAAACTAACTCGATTACATGATAGAGCTAATCCAACCCATCACCACCCAGCAAGCCTACGATGGAATTACTCACGCACGACGGTGAGCATCATGAAATTGGTGATGGAGGATGGTTGATGATGACGACGGCGACGAATCCCCCTCTCTGGAGCCCCGAACGGACTCCAGATCAGCCCTCCCGAGAGGTTTTAGGGCTTGGAGGCGGCTCCATATCGTAAAACGCGATGATTTCTTCTCCTTGATTTTTTCTCTCTGAAAGAAAATATATAGAGTTGGAGTTGGCATCGGAGGAGCTCCAGGGGGCCCATGAGGTAGCGGGGCGCGCCCTAGGGGGGGCGCCCCCACCCTCGTGGACAGGGTGTGGGCCCCCTGGTCTTCATCTTTGGCAAGGATTTTCTATTATTTTTAAAAGGATGTTCCGTGGAGTTTCAGGTCATTCCGATAAATTTTGTTTTCTGCACATAAAACAACATCATGGCAATTCTGCTGAAAATAGCGTCAGCCCGGGTTAGATCCATTCAAATCATGCAACTTAGAGTCCAAAACAAGGGCAAAAGTGTTTGGAAAAGTAGATACGACAGAGACGTATCAGCCCCAATCATGAGCTCCCAAGAGAAATAATTATTCAAAAATTTTATGCTCGGCTTTCTGATAACAATGGCACCATGCTCGATACTTCTTGTGTTGGCTCTTTTATAATGAAGACTATTGAATTCAAATGGGATTTATTGGAAAGAATTAAACGCAACTCTGAAGATTGGGATCTCGACGAAGGTAAGGAGTCAAGTATGACACCTAAGTTTAATTGTGTTAAATCTTTTATGGATACCGATGTTTTCCGTAAATTTTGCACTAAATATGGACTTGACTCTGAGATAGTAGCTTCCTTTTGTTAATCATTTGCTGCCCATATTGATCTCCCTAAGGAGAAGTGGTTTACATATCATCCTCCCATAGAAGTAAAAATAGCTGCACCTATTAAAGTTGAAGAAAAGACTATCACTTATAATGATCCTATTGTTCCTATTTCTTATGTTGAGAAACCACCTTTCCCTGTTAGGATAAAGGATCATGCTAAAGCTTCAACTGTGGTCCGTAAAAGCAATATTAGAACTTATACACCTCCTGAGCAAATTAAAGTTGAACCTAATATTGCTATTGTTAAAGATCTCTTGTCTGATAATATTGATGGGCATGTTATTCATTTCCGTGATGAAACTGCTAGAATTGCCAAACCTTGTGCTAAAGATCAACATAGACTTGTGTTAGGCATGCTTGTTATTTTATTTAAAATAGGAGATCATTGTTATCATGGCTTATGTGATATGGGTGCTAGTGCTAGTGCAATACCTATTGACTTATACAAAGAAATTAAGCATGATATTGCACCTACTGAGTTAGAAGATATTGATGTCACAATTAAACTTGCCAATAGAGATACTATTTCACCAATGGGAATTGTTAGAGATGTTGAAGTCTTGTGTGGGAAAACTAAATATCCTACTGATTTTCTTGTTCTTGGCTCCCCACAAGATAGCTTTTATCCCATTATATTTGGTAGACCCTTCTTGTACACAGTTAATGCTAGGATAGACTGCAAAATGGATGTTGTTACTATTGGTCTAGGTGATATGTCTCATGAGTTCAATTTCTCTAAATTTCGTAGACAACACCGTGAAGAGGAATTTGCTAGTAAGGGTGAAATAATTGGTCTTGCTTCTATTGCCGTACCTCCTAGTGATCCTTTAGAACAATATTTGCTAGACCATGAAAATGATATGTTTATGAATGAAAGAAGGGAAATAGATGAAGTATTCTTTAAACAGGAACCCAGCCTGAAACACAATCTGCCTGTTGAAATCCTAGGGGATCCTCCTCCACCCAAGGGTGATCCCGTGTTTGAGCTCAGACCGTTACCTGATACTCTTAAATATGCTTATCTTGATGAAAAGAAGATATATCATGTTATTATTAGTGCTAACCTTTCAGAGCATGAAGAAGAGAGATTATTGAAAACTCTGAAGAAGCACCATGCTGCTATTGGATATAGTCTTGATGATCTTAAGGGCATTAGTCCCACTCTATGTCAACATAAAATAAATTTGGAGAAATATGCCAAGCCAGTTCGTGATCATCAACGATGGCTGAATCCTAAAATGAAAGAAGTGGTAAGAAAGGAAATACTAAAGCTCCTTGAGGCAGGTATAATTTGTCCCGTTACTGATAGTCAGTGGGTAAGTCCTATTCATTGTGTCCCTAAGAAGGGAGGTATTACCGTAGTTCCTAATGATAAAGATTAATTGATCCCGCAAAGAATTATTACAGGTTATAGGATGGTAATTGATTTCCGCAAATTAAATAAAGCTACTAAAAAGGATCATTACCCCTTAGGTTTTATCGATCAAATGCTAGAAAGATTATCCAAACATACACACTTTTGCTTTCTAGATGGTTATTCTGGTTTCTCTCAAATACCTGTGTCAGCCGATGATCAATCAAATACCACTTTTACTTGCCCTTTCGGTTCTTTTTCTTATATCCTTTGTAAATCAATACAGTCAAAGATGGTCCCCTGGACAACAAGTACATCTCATCACAAACAGTGTTGTCACCTCTGAGAGGTGTTTCCAACCAACTGCTGAAAGTCCTGATGTGTTCACATGTAATCCAGTCGTCGCACTGCTCCAGGTGTTTGGAGCGCAGACTGTTCTTGTGTTCATCGACATACAGGGTCACCAAGATAGAGTTCTGTAAAACTATGTAGTGTGCTTTAGACCAAGAATGCCCGTCCCTACATATTATTGAGTCCGCTCCTAGCGTGCCTTTTCCAGTCAGTCTCCCCTCATACTGCGATTTAGGGAGACCTATCTTCTTAAGGCCAGGAATGAAGTCAACACAAAACGCGATGACATCCTCTATTTGATGGCCCATGGAGATGCTTCCTTCTGGCCTAGCGCGGTTATGGACATATTTGTAACGCCCCGAAACCGACGCTCCAGAAGACTTCCAGATATTCCGAGTTTTGCCGTGTGTTTCTTTTGTGCTTGCTCTTTTATTTTTGCATTGCATCGTGTCATCATGCCATCATGTCATTAACCTTTGCATCTCAACTCAACTAACAAATTGCATAGATGGTTGATCTATTTAAATCGAGGGAAGGGTGACTTCTCTTTATAACATATCGTCCCAATATTAGGGAGCTATATTAAATATTTCTTTAATTTGGAAATCACCATAACACACTTGCATATTATCCCAATGCCTTTGTTATCTTAATTCTTGGTTTCCAACCTTGCCATATATTCTTTCATCATATTCCGGAGCTCCACCAAAAATACGAACATTTTTGGACCTTCCCAACCCAAACTCCTATTCAAATCATTTGAATTTAAATCAAATGAGTTTGAATTTAAATCTTTCAATCATGGCTTTTTTCTATTTTCTTGCAACAAGCACATTTTTGTGAGTCCGGGAAAATTATCCGCATATCCAACTTCTTCCCCTAACCTCCCTTTCTTTTCTTTCTTATCTCTGTTTTGTTAGAGTGAGAGAGATAAGAGAGCCCAGCAGGCTGGCCCATCTGCAGCCCAGCCCGCACCCCTCCTAACCCTAGCCCACTTGGACCTCTGCTTATCCCCTCGCCCTTGCAGCCACTCATCCTCTCCCTCTCGTCCTCCCACGCCGCTGCTACACACACACGCAGAGGGGCAGTGCCCCACGCCCGATCCCCTCGACCACTACCTTGGCCCCCGGCCATGGCGACCGCACCGGCAACCCTGGAGGCCGCTGCTCCGCGCCATCTCCGCCTCCTCGTTCCTCTGCCCGTGCGCCGTTCGTCCTCCAGCCCTCATCCATGACCGTGCCAAGACCAGCGAGCAGCTGCCCGCGTTCCACGCTCGAGGTCTCCTCCTCGACTCCTCCGCCTTTGCGCCGGCCACGGCGTCGCCATCCGTCCTCGTGCGCCCGCAGCTCTCGGTCTCCTTCCCGTGCCCGAACCTCCATGGCGTCGTCGCCCCCGTCTCGAGCCCCGCCGGCGTCCAGCCTCCCCGTGCTCGACTTCGACCTCCTCTGCTTCGCCTTCTTGCCGTAGATCGCATCACTGCGTCTCCTTCACCTCCTGCCCGAGTCCCCTATCGGTGGTCTTCGCTGTCCCCATGCACCTCCGCTTGCTGTTGCCGTTGACGCCAAGACGGACGACTCCGAACAGGGAGTAGCGCCAAGTTCGATCGTTGAAGATTTCGCCAAGTGCCACGACACCCCGATCATCTATGGAGTGTGTACGACTACGAAATGTGAACCACTACTTCCACTACGGTCGCCGTGTACCACTACTTCCTCTACTTCGCACCGACTCGATCCGTTCCGAAAATGCACGCTTCGAAGGTATAACCGCCGAGATGACCGCCGTGGACCGAATGCATGTGTTGTATGAGATGCACCGTTTGCACCGTATCCGAATTGTCACTCGTTTCCATGCCACTAAGTCGTGGGAACCCGGTTGCCGGGATCACCCCACCATCTCTAGCATGTTCCATGCTCACGACACGCTTCCTTTTGCACCGGTATCTCCATGAGCTACCGGAACCGATATGTTGCCGTGGCATCATTTTCGGATTCGTTGCCGTGGCACCCCTTTCTTCCACCATGGTGACAAATGCTTCATAACATGCTCATGTCAACGTTTTCATAAAAAAATGCATAAACTTGTATAAGTCATCCGCATCATGATAACAACATTTAAATTGCTTAAAATTGTTGCTTGCATTAAATGGCTAAATGCATATGGGGATTTACCGGATTTGTTGTTTGTTGTTCCGGCCTCATTTAAAATTGCCTAAATAGTAAGTTTATTTAGGCTTCACCCTTGCCATGTTTAATAACATTTAATATTGTTGGGTACCTAAACGAGAGAGAACTAAATAAGTCATGTGGTGTTTCGTCAATATGCATCCCGATGCATATTGAGCTCCACTTAACTTGTAGTATTGCTTGTTGCACTTTGCCATGCCATGCTATTTAAATCGGACATGCATCATACTTGGTTGTGCATCATTCCATGTTTGTGCTTGTTGGTTTACCATGTTGTTTGTTTGTTTCCGGGTTGTTTCTCTCGTTAGCTTCGGTTTCGTTCCGGAGTTGTGAGGATTCGTTCGACTACGTCCGCTTGTCTTCTTCATGGACTCGTTCTTCTTCCTTGCGGGATCTCAGGCAAGATGCCATACCCTCGAAATCACTTATATCTTTGCTTGCTAGTTGCTCGCTCTTTTGCTATGCCTATGCTGCGATACCTACCACTTGCTTATCATGCCTCCCATATTGCTAAACCAAGCCTCTAACCCACCTTGTCCTAGCAAACCATTGTTTGGCTATGTTACCGCTTTGCTCAGCCCCTCTTATAGCGTTGTTAGTTGCAGGTGAAGATGAAGTTTGTTCCTTGTTGGAACATGGAGATGTTGTTCCTTGTTGGAACATGTTTACTTGTTGGGATATCACAATATATCTTATTTAATTAATGCATCTATATACTTGGTAAAGGGTGGAAGGCTCGGCCTTATGCCTGGTGTTTTGTTCCACTCTTGCTGCCCTAGTTTCCGTCATATCGGTATTATGTTCCGGGATTTTGCGTTCCTTACATGGTTGGGTGATTTATGGGACCCCCTTGACAGTTCGCTTTGAATAAGACTCCTCCAGCAAGGCCCAACCTTGGTTTTACCATTTGCCACCTAACCCTTTTTCCCTTGGGTTCTGCATACTCAAGGGTCATCTTTATTTTAACCCCCCCGGGCCAGTGCTCCTCTGAGTGCTGGTCCAAACTAGAGCACCGTGCGGGACCGTCCCTTGGCAACTTGGGTTACGTTGGTACCTTTACGCTTAGCTTATCCGGTGTGCCCTGAGAACGAGATATGTGCAGCTCCTATCAGGATTTGTCGGCACAGCGGGTGGTCTTGCTGGTCTTGTTTTACCATTGTCGAAATGTCTTGTAGCCGGGATTCCGAGACGGATCGGGTCTTCCCGGTAGAAGGAATATCCTTCGTTGATCGTGAGAGCTTGTGATGGGCTAAGTTGGGACACCCCTGCAGGGTATTATCTTTCGAAAGCCGTGCCCGCGGTTATTGTTGGGGATCGTAGCAGAAATTAAAATTTTCCTACGCATCACCAAGATCTATCCATGGAGTATTCTAGCAACGAGGGGATAGGAGAGCATCTACATACCACTTGTAGATCGCAACGGAAGCGTTCAAGGAGAACGTGGATGATAGAGTCGTACTCGCCGTGATCCGAATCACCGATGACCTAGTGCCGAACGGACAACACCTCCGCGTTCAACACACGTACGGTCGGGATGACGTCTCCTCCTTCTTGATCCAGCAAGGGGGAAGGAGAGGTTGATGAAGATCCAGCAGCACGACGGCGTGGTGGTGGATGCAGCAGAGTTCCAGCAGGGCTTCGCCAAGCTTCTGTGGAGAGAGGGAGAGGTGTAACGGGGAGAGGGAGGCGCCAATGCAGTAGGGGTGCGGCTGCCCTGACCCTTGTGGCCCATGAGGCCCTCCAAGAGAGCTGGCCCCTCAAGGTGGACCCCCGGTGCCTCTCCGGTGGCCCCGATACAATACCGATATGCCCCCGAGACTTTCCGGTGTCCGTACAACAACTTCCCATATATAAATCTTTACCTCCGAACCATTCCGGAACCTCTCGTGACGTCCGGGATCTCATCCGGGACTCCGAACAACCTTCGGTTTGCTGCATACTCATATCTTCACAACCCTAGCGTCACCGAACCTTAAGTGTGTAGACCCTACGGGTTCGGGAGACATGCAGACATGACCGAGACGATCTTCGGTCAATAACCAACAGCGGGATCTGGATACCCATGTTGGCTCCCACATGCTTCTCGATGATCTCATCGGATGAACCACGATGTCGAGGACTTTAATCAATCCCGTACTCAATTCCCTTTGTCCATCGGTACGATACTTGCCCGAGATTCGATCGTCGGTATACCGATACCTTGTTCAATCTCGTTAGCGGCAAGTCTCTTTACTCGTTCCCGTAATACATCATCCTGTGAACAACACCTTGATCACATTGAGCTCATTATGATGATGTCTTACCGAGTGGGCCCAGAGATACCTCTCCGTCACATGGAGTGACAAATCCCAGTCTCGATTCATGCCAACCCAACAGATACTTTCGGAGATACCTGTAGTGCACCTTTATAGTCACCCAGTTACCTTGTGACGTTTGATACACCCAAAGCACTCCTACGGTATCCGGGAGTTGCATAATCTCATGGTCTAAGGAATGATACTTGACATTCAGAAAAGCTCTAGCAAACGAACTATACGATCTATTGTGCTATGCTTAGGTTTGGGTCTTGTCCATCACATCATTCTCCTAATGATGTGATCCCGTTATCAATGACATCCCCATGTCCATAGTCAGGAAACCATGACTATCTATTGATCAACGAGCTAGTCAACTAGAGGCTTACTAGGGACACATTGTGGTCTATGTATTCACACATGTATTATGATTTCCGAACAATACAATTATAGCATGAACAATAGACAATTATCATGAACAAGGAAATATAATAATCCATCTATTATTGCCTCTAGGGCATATTTCCAACAGTCTCCCACTTGCACTAGAGACAATAGTCTAGTTACATTGTGATGAATCGCACACCCATGGAATTTTGGTGTTGATCATGTTTTGCTCTAGGGAGAGGTTTAGTTAACGGATCCGCCACATTCAGGTCCGTATGTACTCTACAAATCTCTATGTCTCCATTTTGAACACTTTCACGAATGGAGTTGAAGCGACGCTTGATATGCCTGGTCTTCCTGTGAAACCTGGGCTCCTTCGCAAGGGCAATTGCTCTAGTGTTGTCACAGAAGAGAGTCATCGGGTCCGACGCATTGGGTATGACTCCTAGGTCGGTAATGAACTCCTTCACCCAGACTGCTTCTTGTGCTGCCTCCGAGGCTGCCATATACTCTGCTTCACATGTAGATCCCGCCACGACGCTTTGCTTGCAACTGCACCAGCTTACTGCCCCTCCATTCAAAATATACACGTATCCGGTTTGTGACTTGGAGTCATCCAGATCTGTGTCGAAGCTAGAGTCGACGTAACCCTTTATGACGAGCTCTTCGGCACCTCCATAAATGAGAAACATATCCTTAGTCCTTTTCAGGTACTTCAGGATGTTTTTGACCGCTGTCCAGTGTTCCTTGCCGGGATTGCTTTGGTACCTACCTACCAAACTTACGGCAAGGTTTACATCGGGTCTGGTACACAGCATGGCATACATAATAGACCCTATAGCTGAGGCATAGGGGATGACACTCATCTCTTCTATATCTTTTGCCGTGGTCGGGCATTGAGCCGTGCTCAATCGCACACCTTGCAATACAAGCAAGAACCCCTTCTTGGACTGATCCATTTTGAACTTCTTCAAAATCTTGTCAAGGTACGTACTTTGTGAAAGACCGATGAGGCGTCTCGATCTATCCCTATAGATCTTGATGCCTAATATATAAGCAGCTTCTCCAAGGTCCTTCATTGAAAAACACTTGTTCAAATAGGCCTTTATGCTTTCCAAGAATTCTATATCATTTCCCATCAATAGTATGTCATCCACATATAATATGAGAAATGCTACGGCGCTCCCACTCACTTTCTTGTAAACGCAGGCTTCTCCATAAGTCTGTATAAACCCAAACGCTTTGATCATCTCATCAAAGTGAATGTTCCAACTCCGAGATGCTTGCACCAGCCCATAGATAGAGCGCTGGAGCTTGCATACTTTGTTAGCATTCTTAGGATCGACAAAACCTTCCGGCTGCATCATATACAATTCTTCCTTAAGGAAGCCGTTAAGGAATGCCGTTTTGACGTCCATTTGCCATATCTCATAATCATAGTATGCGGCAATTGCTAACATGATTCGGATAGACTTCAGCTTCGCTACGGGAGAGAAAGTCTCATCGTAGTCAACCCCTTGAACTTGCCGATAACCCTTAGCGATAAGTCGAGCTTTATAGATGGTCACATTACCATCCGCGTCTGTCTTCTTCTTAAAGATCCATTTATTTTCTATGGCTCGCCGATCATCGGGCAAGTCATTCAAAGTCCATACTTTGTTTTCATACATGGATTCTATCTCGGATTTCATGGCTTCTAGCCATTTGTCGGAATCTGGGCTCGCCATCGCTTCTTCATAGTTCGAAGGTTCACCGTTGTCCAACAACATGATTTCAAGATAGGGTTGCCATACCACTCTGGTGCGGAACGCGTCCTTGTGGACCTACGAAGTTCAGTAGGAGCTTGATCAGAAGTATCTTGATCATCATCATTAACCTCCTCTTGAATCGGTGCAGGTACCACAGGAACATTTTTCTGAGCTGCGCTACTCTGATTTTCAAGATGTAGTACTTCATCAAGTTCTACTTTCCTCCCACTTACTTCTTTCGAGAGAAACTCTTTCTCTAGAAAGGACCCGTTCTTGGCAACAAAGATCTTGCCTTCGGATCTGAGGTAGAAGGTATACCCAACTGTTTCTTTGGGATATCCTATGAAGACGCATTTTTCCGATTTGGGTTCGAGCTTTTCAGGTTGAAGTTTCTTGACATAAGCATCGCAACCCCAAACTTTCAGAAACGACATCTTAGGTTTCTTTCCAAACCATAATTCATACGGTGTCGTCTCAACGGATTTAGACGGTGCCCTATTTAAAGTGAATGCGGCTGTCTCTAGAGCGTATCTCCAAAATGATAGCGGTAGATCCGTGAGAGACATCATAGACCGCACCATATCCAATAGAGTGCGATTACGACGTTCGGACACACCGTTACGCTGAGGTGTTCCAGGCGGCGTGAGTTGTGAAACGATTCCACATTTTCTTAAGTGTGTACCAAATTCGTGACTTAAATATTCTCCCCCACGATCTGATCGTAAGAACTTTATTTTTCTGTCACGTTGATTCTCAACCTCACTCTGAAACTCCTTGAACTTTTCAAAGGTCTCAGACTTGTGTTTCATTAAGTAAACATACCCATATCTACTCAAATCATCAGTGAGAGTGAGAACATAACGATAGCCTCCGCGAGCCTCAACGCTCATTGGACCACACACATTTGTATGTATGATTTCCAACAAGTTGGTTGCTCGCTCCATTGTCCCTGAGAATGGAGTCTTGGTCATTTTGCCCATGAGGCATGGTTCGCACGTGTCAAATGATTCATAATCAAGAGACTCTAAAAGTCCATCAGCATGGAGCTTCTTCATGCGCTTGACACCAATGTGACCAAGGCGGCAGTGCCACAAGTATGTGGGACTATCGTTATTAACTTTACATCTTTTGGTATTCACACTATGAATATGTGTAACATCACGTACGAGATTCATTAAGAATAAACCATTAACGATCGGAGCATGACCATAAAACATATCACTCATATAAATAGAACAACCATTATTCTTGGATTTAAATGAGTAGCCATCTCGTATCAAACGAGATCCAGATACAATGTTCATGCTCAAACTTGGCACTAAATAACAATTATTAAGGTTTAAAACTAATCCTGTAGGTAAATGTAGAGGTAGCGTGCCGACGGCGATCACATCGACCCTGGAACCATTCCCGACGCGCATCGTCACCTCGTCCTTCGCCAGTCTCCGTTTATTCTGCAGCTCCTGTTTTGAGTTACAAATATGAGCAAAGGCACCGGTATCAAATACCCAGGAGCTACTACGAGCACTGGTAAGGTACACATCAATTACATGTATATCACATATACCTTTAGTGTTGCCGGCCTTCTTATCCGCTAAGTACTTGGGGAAATTCCACTTCCAGTGACCAGTTCCCTTGCAATAAAAGCACCCAGTTTCAGGTTTGGGTCCATTCTTTGACTTCTTCCTGGCAACTGATTTACCAGGCGCGGCAACCTCCTTGCCGTCCTTCTTGAAGTTCTTCTTACCCTTGCCTTTCTTGAACTTAGTGGTTTTATTCACCATCAACACTTGATGTTCCTTTTTGATCTCCACCTCTGCAGATTTCAGCATTGAATACAACTCGGGAATGGTCTTTTCCATCCCCTGCATATTGTAGTTCATCACGAAGCTCTTGTAGCTAGGTGGGAGCGACTGAAGGATTCTGTCAATGACCGCCTCATCCGGGAGATTAACTTCCAGCTGAGTCAAGCGGTTGTGCAACCCAGACATCTTGAGTATGTGTTCACTGACAGAGCTATTTTCCTCCATCTTACAGCTAAAGAACTTGTCGGAGACATCATATCTCTCGACCCGGGCATGAGCTTGGAAAATCAATTTCAGCTCCTCGAACATCTCATATGCTCCGTGTTGCTCAAAACGCTTTTGGAGCCCCGGTTCTAAGCTGTAAAGCACGCCGCACTGAACGAGGGAGTAATCATCAGCACGAGACTGATGGGCGTTCATAACGTCCTGGTTTGCTGGGAATGGTGCATCACCTAGCAGTGCTTCTAGGACATAATCTTTCTTGGCAGCTATGAGGATGATCCTCAGGTTCCGGACCCAGTCCGCATAGTTGCTGCCATCATCTTTCAGCTTGGTTTTCTCTAGGAACGCGTTAAAGTTGAGGGTGACATTAGCGTGGGCCATTTGATCTACAAGACATATTGTAAAGATTTAGACTAAGTTCATGATAATTAATTTCATCTAATCAAATTAATGAATGAACTCCCACTCAGATTTGACATCCCTCTAGTCATCTAAGTGATACATGATTCGAGTCAACTAGGCCATGTCCGATCATCACGTGAGACGGACTAGTCATCATCGGCGAACATCTCCATGTTGATCGTATCTTCTATACGACTCATGTTTGACCTTTCGGTCCTCCGTGTTCCGAGGCCATGTCTGTACATGCTAGGCTCGTCAATCCAACCTAAGTGTATTGCGTGTGTAAATCTGGCTTACACCCGTTGTATGCGAACGTAAGGACCTATCACACCCGATCATCACGTGGTGCTTCGGAACGACGAACCTTAGCAACGATGCACAGTTAGGGAGAACACATTTTTGATATTTTAATGAGGGATCATCTTATTTGTGCTACCGTCGTTCTAAGCAAATAAGATGTAAAACATGATAAACATCACATGCAATCAAATAGTGACATGATATGGCCCACATCATTTCGCTCCTTTGATCTCCATCTTCGGGGCGCCATGTTCATCGTCGTCACCGGCATGACACCATGATCTCCATCATCATGATCTCCATCATCATGTCTTCATGAAGTTGTCACGTCAACTACTACTTCTACTACTATGGCTAACGCTTTAGTGATAAAGTAAAGTAATTACATGACGATTTAAGTTGACACGCAGGTCATAAATAAATAAAGACAACTCCTATGGCTCCTGCCGGTTTTCATACTCATCGACATGCAAGTCGTGATTCCTATTACAATAACAAGATCATCTCATACATCACATACATGATTCATCACAACTTCTGGCCATATCACATCACAAAGCACTTGCTGCAAAAACAAGTTAGACGTCCTCTAATTGTTGTTGCAAGTTTTTACGTGGCTGTTATAGGTTGCTAGCAAGAACGTTTCTTACCTACGTTAAAACCACAACGTGAATTGTCAATCTCTATTTACCCTTCATAAGGACCCTGTTCATCGAATCCGATCCAACTAAAGTGGGAGAGACGGACACCTGCCAGCCACCTTATGCAACTAGTGCATGTCAGTCGGTGGAACCGGTCTCACATAAGCCTACGTGTAAGGTTGGTCCGGGCCGCTTCATCCCACAATACCGCTGAACCATGATAGGACTAGTAACGGCAAGAATAATTGACAATTCGACGCCCACAACTACTTTGTGTTCTACTCGTGCATAGAAACTACGCATAGACCTAGCTCATGATGCCACTGTTGGGGATCGTAGCAGAAATTAAAAATTTTCCTACGCATCACCAAGATCTATCCATGGAGTATTCTAGCAAAGAGGGGATAGGAGAGCATCTACATACCACTTGTAGATCGCAACGGAAGCGTTCAAGGAGAACGTGGATGATGGAGTCGTACTCGCCGTGATCCGAATGACCGATGACCTAGTGCCGAACGGACAGCACCTCCGCGTTCAACACACGTACGGTCGGGATCACGTCTCCTCCTTCTTGATCCAGCAAGGGGGAAGGAGAGGTTGATGAAGATCCAGCAGCACGACGGCGTGGTGGTGGATGCAGCAGAGTTCCAGCAGGGCTTCGCCAAGCTTCTGTGGAGAGAGGGAGAGGTGTAACGGGGAGAGGGAGGCACCAATGCAGCAGGGGGGCGGCTGCCCTCCCTCTCCCCCCTTTATATAGGCCCCCAAGGGGGGGCGCAGCCCTGGAGATGGATCTCTAGGGGGGGCGGCGGCCAAGGGTGGGGGCTTGCCCCCCAAGCAAGGGGGGCGCCCCCACTAGGGTTTCCCCCCAACCCTAGGCGCATGGGCCCAAGGGAAGGGGGTGCGCCAAGCCCTCCAGGGGCTGGTTCCCTGACCCTTGTGGCCCATGAGGCCCTCCGAGAGGGCTGGCCCCTCAAGGTGGACCCCCGGTGCCTCTCCGGTGGCCCCGGTACAATACCGATATGCCCCCGAGACTTTCCGGTGTCCGTACAATAACTTCCCATATATAAATCTTTACCTCCGAACCATTCCGGAACCTCTCGTGACGTCCGGGATCTCATCTGGGACTCCGAACAACCTTCGGTTTGCTGCATACTCATATCTTCACAACCCTAGCGTCACCGAACCTTAAGTGTGTAGACCCTACGGGTTCGGGAGACATGCAGACATGACCGAGACGATCTCCGGTCAATAACCAACAGCGGGATCTGGATACCCATGTTGGCTCCCACATGCTCCTCGATGATCTCATCGGATGAACCACGATGTCGAGGACTTTAATCAATCCCGTACTCAATTCCCTTTGTCCATCGGTACGATACTTGCCCGAGATTCGATCGTCGGTATACCGATACCTTGTTCAATCTCGTTACCGCCAAGTCTCTTTACTCGTTCCCGTAATACATGGTCACGTGAACAACACCTTGATCACATTGAGCTCATTATGATGATGTCTTACCGAGTGGGCCCAGAGATACCTCTCCGTCACACGGAGTGACAAATCCCAGTCTCGATTCATGCCAACCCAACAGATACTTTCGGAGATACCTGTAGTGCACCTTTATAGTCACCCAGTTACGTTGTGACGTTTGATACACCCAAAGCACTCCTACGGTATCCGGGAGTTGCATAATCTCATGGTCTAAGGAATGATACTTGACATTCAGAAAAGCTCTAGCAAACGAACTATACGATCTATTGTGCTATGCTTAGGTTTGGGTCTTGTCCATCACATCATTCTCCTAATGATGTGATCCCGTTATCAATGACATCCCCATGTCCATAGTCAGGAAACCATGACTATCTGTTGATCAACGAGCTAGTCAACTAGAGGCTTACTAGGGACACATTGTGGTCTATGTATTCACACATGTATTATGATTTCCGAACAATACAATTATAGCATGAACAATAGACAATTATCATGAACAAGGAAATATAATAATCCATTTATTATTGCCTCTAGGGCATATTTCCAACAGTTATGAGGCAGATGGGAATTTGTTAATGTCCGGTTGTAGAGAACCTGAAGTTGACCTTAATTAAAATACATCAACCGCGTGTGTAACCATGATGGTCTCTTCTCGGCGGAGTCCGGGAAGTGAACACGGTGTTGGAGTTATGCTTGACGTAGGTTGTTCTAGGATCACTTCTTGATCATAGTTGTTCGACCGTGCTTTTGCCTCCTCTTCTCGCTCTCTTTTGCGTATGGTAGCCACTAGATATGCTAGTCGCTTGCTGCAGCTCCACCTCACTACCTTCTCCTACCCATAAGCTTAAATAGGCTTGATCTCGCGGGTGTGAGATTGCTGAGTTCCCGTGACTCACAGATACTTCCAAAACCAGTTTGCAGGTGCTGATGAAACCGTGCAGGTGACGCACCCGAGCTCAAGGAGGAGCTCGATGAAGATCTTGTTCATTGTGTTGTTTCATTTCAGTTGATCAGTAGTGGAGCCCAGTTGGGGTCGATCGGGGATCTGTGTAGCATTTGGGGTAGTCTTCTTTTATTTTGGTTCCGTAGTCGGACCTTGATTGTATCTGTATGATGTAATGCTTTACTCATGTATTGTGTGAAGTGGCGATTGTAAACCAACTATGTATCTCTTTCCCTTATGTATTACATGGGTTGTGTGAAGATTACCTCACTTGCGACATTGCTTTCAATGCGGTTATGCCTCTAAGTCGTGCTTCGACACGTGGGAGATATAGCCGCATCGAGGGCGTTATAATATTTCTTTATGACTCCCATGAACCTCTCAAAGGGGAACATATTGTGTAGAAATACGGGCCCTAGAATGACAATCTCGTCGACTAGATGAACTAGGATGTGCGTCATGATATTGAAGAAGGATGGTGGGAACACCAGCTCGAAACTGACAAGACATTGCGCCACATCACTCCTTAGCCTTGGTATGATTTCTGGATCGATCACCTTCTGTGAGATTGCATTGAGGAATGCACATAGCTTCACAATGGCTAATCGGACGTTTTCCGGTAGAATCCCCCTCAATGCAACCGGAAGCAGTTGCGTCATAATCACGTGGCAGTCATGAGACTTTAGGTTCTCGAATTTTTTCTCTGGCATATTTATTATTCCCTTTATATTCGACGGGAAGCCAGTCGGGACCTTCATACTGAGCAGGCATTCAAATAAAATTTCTTTCTCTTCTTTCGTAAGAGCGTAGCTGGCAGGACCTTCATACTGCTTCGGAGGCATGCCGTATTTTTCGTGCAAACGTTGCAGGTCCTCCCGTGCCTCAGGTGTATCTTTTGTCTTCCCATACACGCCCAAGAAGCCTAACAAGTTCACGCAAAGGTTCTTCATCACGTGCATCACGTCGGTTGAAGAGCGGACCTCTAGCTCTTTCCAGTAGGGTAGGTCGAAGAATATAGATTTCTTCTTCCACATGGGTGCGCGTCCCTCAGCGTCATTCGGAACAGCTAGTCCGCCGGGACCCTTTCCAAAGATTACGTGTAAATCATTGACCATAGCAAGTACGTGATCACCGGTACGCATGGCGGGCTTCTTCCGGTGATCTGCCTCGCCTTTGAAATGCTTTCCTTTCTTTCGACATTGATGGTTGGTCGGGAGAAATCGACGATGGCCCACGTACACATTCTTCCTGCATCTGTCCAGGTATATACTTTCGGTGTCATCCAAATAGTGCGTGCATGCGTGATATCCCTTGTTTGTCTGTCCTGAAAGATTACTGAGAGTGGGACAATCGTTGACGGTCACGAACAACAACGCCTTTAGGTTAAATTCCTCTTGTTTGTGCTCATCCCACGTACATACACCGTTTCCATTCCACAGCTGTAAAAGTTCTTCAACTAATGGCCTTAGGTACATATGAATGTCGTTGTCGGGTTGCTTAGGGCCTTGGATGAGAACTGGCATCATAATGAACTTCCGCTTCATGCACATCCAAGGAGGAAGGTTATACATACATAGAGTCACGGGCCAGGTGCTGTGATTGCTACTCTGCTCCCCGAAAGGATTAATGCCATCCGTGCTTAAAGCAAACCATACGTTCCTTGGGTCCTTTGCAAACTTATCCCAGTACTTTCTCTCGATTTTTCTCCACTGCGACCCGTCAGCGGGTGCTCTCAACTTCCCGTCTTTCTTATGGTCCTCACTGCGCCATCGCATCAACTTGGCATGCTCTCTGTTTCTGAACAGACATTTCAACCGTGGTATTATAGGAGCATACCACATCACCTTCGCAGGAACCCTCTTCCTGGGGGGCTCGCCGTCAACATCACCAGGGTCATCTCGTCTGATCTTATACGGCAATGCACCGCATACCGGGCATGCGTTCAGATCCCTGTATGCACCGCGGTAGATGATGAAGTCATTAGGGCATGCATGTATCTTCTGCACCTCCAATCCTAGAGGGCATACGACCTTCTTTGCTGCGTATGTACTGTCGGGCAATTCGTTATCCTTTGGAAGCTTCTTCTTCAATATTTTCAGTAGCTTCTCAAATCCTTTGTCAGGCACAGCATTCTCTGCCTTCCACTGCAGCAATTCCAGTACGGTACCGAGCTTTGTGTTGCCATCTTCGCAATTGGGGTACAACCCTTTTTTGTGATCCTCTAACATGCGATCGAACTTTAGCTTTTCCTTTTGACTTTCGCATTGCGTCCTTGCATCGACAATGACCCGGCGGAGATCATCATCATCGGGCACATCGTCTGGTTCCTCTTGATCTTCAGCAGCTTCACCCGTTGCAACATCATTGGGCATATCGTCTAGTTCCTCTTGATCTTCACCAGCTCCCCCCGTTGCAGCATCACCGTATTCAGGGGGCACATAGTTGTCATCGTACTCTTCTTCTTCGTCGTCTTCCATCATAACCCCTATTTCTCCGTGCCTTGTCCAAACATTATAGTGGGGCATGAAACCCTTGTAAAGCAGGTGGGTGTGAAGGATTTTCCGGTCAGAGTAAGACTTCGTATTCCCACAATTAGGGTATGGACAACACATAAAATCATTCTGCTTGTTCGCCTCAGCCGCTTCGAGAAATTCATGCACGCCCTTAATGTACTCGGAGGTGTGTCTGTCACCGTACATCCATTGCCGGTTCATCTGCGTGCGTTATATATAATTAAGTGTGTCAAAAACCATTACAGAACATCATGAATAGATAATTAAGTGACCAAATTAATAGAAGTTCATCATCACATTAAAACCAAAGTACATACATAGTTCTCATCTAACAACATATAGCTCTCGAGAGCATCTAATTAATTAAACCATACATTAAAACTATGTAAAACATTTCAATGAGAAAACAAACGCGATCATAATCGCAACCAAGGTAACAATTGATCCAACGGTATAATGATACCAAGCCTCGGTATGAACGGCATATTTTCTAATCTTTCTAATCTTCAAGCGCATTGCATCCATCTTGATCTTGTGATCATCGACGACATCCGCAAGATGCAACTCCAATATCATCTTCGCCTCCTCAATTTTTTTATTTTTTCCTTAAAGAAATTGTTTTCTTCTTCAACTAAATTTAACCTCTCAACAATAGGGTCGGTTGGAATTTCCGGTTCACATACCTCCTAGATAAATAAAATCTATGTCACGTTGGTCGGCATAATTTTCATAAACAATAAATGAACCAATAGGTATAAAGATAATATATACCACATCCGAATCATAGACAGGACGAGGGCCGACGGGGGCGGATACCAAAACCATCGCACTATATAAGATGCAATAATAAAAGTAAGAAAATGATACAAGTATCTATCTAAACATACAAGTAAGAATATTTTTCCTTTCAGAAAGAAGATAAGAACAAGAGGCTCACCACGGTGGTGCCGATGATGAGATCGGCGCGGGTGATCGACGGCGGTGAAGACGGGGGCGGGGCATGACGGACCGCTAAACCTAGACAAATATTGAGGAAAATGGAGCTTGGAGGTCGAGATTGGAGAGGAGAAAGCTTAAGTAGTGTGGCTCGGGCATTCCATCGAACACCTTGTGTGCATAGGAGGTGAGCTAGAGCACCACCAAGCCCTCTCCCCCTCGGCCAGAAAAAACAGAGCAGTGTGCTCTGCTCTTGCGCGAGGGGGTATATATAGGCACCACCATTGGTCCCGGTTGGTGGCATGAACCGAGACTAAAGGGCAGCCTTTGGTCCCGGTTCATGCCATCAACCGGGACCAATGGTGGTGGGCCAGGAGCGAGGCCCATTGGTCCCTGTTTGTCCCACCAACCGGGACCAAAAGGTCTAGACGAACCGGGACCAATGGCCCACGTGGCCCGGGCGGCCCCCTAGGCTCACGAACCGGGTCCAATGCACCCATTGGTCCCGGTTCTGGACTGAACCGGGACTAATGGGCTTACCCGGCCTGAATCTTTGCCCCCTTTTCTACTAGTGCAAACATCAAATGGTTCAACCGCAAGTGAATAATTCATAGGCATTTCTTGATGCTTACCGATATTACCAATTCGTTGGCATCCATCACAAGATAAAACAAACTTACAGGCATCTTTGAAGAGAGTAGGCCAATAAAAACCAGATTGCAATACCTTGTCAGCAGTTCTATCTCCGCATAATGCCCTCCATAAGCTTTGGAGTGACATTTTCGTAGGATTTGTTCTTGTTCATGCTCAGGTGAAAAATGTCTATTAATACCATCTACTCCTTCTTTATAAAGATGTGGGTCGTCCAAAAGTAATGTCTTAAATCAATTTTTTTTTCTTTTGTTAGTATGTGAAACTAGGTGGTATGTATTTAGCAACAATATAATTATGATAGTTAGCATACCAAGTAGTATTTTGAGAAATATTTATTGCAGCTAGTTGTTCATGAGGGAAGCTATCATTAATAGGTAGTGGGTCATCAAGAATATTTTCTAACCTAGACAAGTTATCAGCTATGGGGTTCTCAACTCCCTTTCTATTAGTGATATGTAGATCAAATTCTTGTAGTGGGAGAACCAATCTAATGAGTCTAAGTTTAGCATCTTTCTTTCCCGTAAGATATTTAATAACAGCATGATCAGTGTGAACAGTTACTTTGGAATCGCCAATGTAGGATTTGAATTTATCACAAGCAAACACAACAGTTAAAAATTATTTTTCAGTAGAAGCATAATTTCTTTGGGCACTATCTAGAGTTTTACAAGCATAATGGATAAAATTTAATTTCTTATCAACTCTTGTCCTAGAACAGAACCAACAACATAATCACTAGGATCACACATTATTTCAAAAGGCAAGTTCCAATCAGGTGGTTGAACAATAGGTACAGAAATTAAAGCTTTCTTAAGTATTTCAAAGGCTTCTACACAATCATCATCAAAAACAAATGGAACATCCTTTTGTAAAAGATTTGTAAGATGTAACGCCCTCGATGCGGCTATATCTCCCACGTGTCGAGGCACGACTTAGAGGCATAACCGCATTGAAAGCAATGTCGCAAGTGAGGTAATCTTCACACAATCCATGTAATAAATAAAGGGGAGAGATACATAGTAGGCTTACAATCGCCACTTCACACGAGTACATAAATAACATCCATCAATCAGATTACACTCAAGGTCCGACTACGGCACCAAAATGAAAGAAGACTACCCCAAATGCTAAACAGATCCCCGGATCACCCAACTGGGCTCCACTACTGATCATCTGGAAAAGAAACATAGTAACGGTCGCGTTCCTCATCGAACTCCCAAGTGAGCTCGGTCGCGTCATCTGCACTGACATCGTTGGTACCTGCAACTGAGGTGATAATATCTGTGAGTCACGGGGACTCAGCAATCTCACACCCGCGAGATCAAGACTATTTAAGCTTAAAGGTGGGAAAGGGGTTTATGAGGTGGAGCTGCAGCAAGCGACTAGCATGTGGTGGCTATAGCGCAAAAGAGAGCGAGAAGAGAAGGCAAAGCACGGTCGTGAAGCTAGAAGTGATCAAGAAGTGATCCTGAACAACCTACGTCAGACATAACTCCAACAACCGTGTTCACTTCCCGGACCCCGCCGAGAAGAGACCATCACGGTTACACACGCGGTTGATGTGTTTTAGTTAAGGTCAACTTCGGGTTTTCTACAACCGGACATCAACAAATTCCCATCTGCCTCATAACCGCGGGCACGGCTTTCGAAAGATAATACCCTGCAGGGGTGTCCCAACTTAGCCCATGATAAGCTCTCACGGTCAACGAAGGATATTCCTTCTACCGGGAAGACCCGATCAATCTCGGAATCCCGGACTACAAGACATTTCAACAGCAATAAAACAAGTCCAGCAAAGCCGCCCGATTGTGCCGACAAATCCTGATAGGAGCTGCACATATCTCGGTCTCAGGGCACATCCGGATGAGCAGTCCGTACAACTAAAACCAGCCCTCGAGTTGCCCCGAGGTGGCGCTGCAAAGGGCTCTAGTTTGGACCAGCAATCGAAGGAGAACTGGCCCGGGGTTTAAAATAAAGATGACCCTTGAGTCTGCAGAACCCAAGGGAAAAAGGCTAGGTGGTAACTGGTAAAACCAATGTTGGGCCTTGCTGGAAAAGTCTCATTCAAAGAGAACTGTCAAGGGGGTCCCATAAATCACCCAACCGTGTAAGGAACGCAAACTCCGGGAACATAACACCGGTATGACGGAAACTAGGGTGGCAAGAGTGGAACAAAACACCAGGCATAAGGCCGAGCCTTCCACCCTTTACCAAGTATATAGATGCATTAATTAAATAAGAGGTATTGTGATATCCCAACAAGTAAACATGTTCCAACAAGGAACAACAAGTCCATGTTCCAACAAGGAACAAACTTCATCTTCACCTGCAACTAGCAACGCTATAAGAGGGGCTGAGCAAAAGCGGTAACATAGCCAAACAACGGTTTGCTAGGACATGGATGGTTAGGGGCTGACATGGCAATATAGGAGGCATGATATAGCAAGTGGTAGGTATCGCAGCATAGGCATAGCAAAAGAGCGAGCAATCTAGCTAGCAGAGATAGAAGTGATTTCGAGGGTATGATCATCTTGCCTGCAAGGTTCTCAGAGTTGTCGAAAGCTTGGTCCTCGTAAACGTTCTCAACAGGTTCCTCGTTCACGTACTCGTCTCCCGGCTCCACCCAAGACAAGAGAACAAGCAAAGGAACCAATATCAACCACGATGCAATGCGCAATCAACATGATGCAAAACATGGCATGATATGCGAGAGGTGATATGCAATGCGTATGCATGCTCCGGAAAGACAAGGATGAACAGGGCATAATCTTGGCAAACCAAGCATGCCGCTGGATAGATGAGGTGATTTCGGTTGAAATCGATATAAAGATCACCGGAATCGGATGCACGGTTTGCAAATGGCGAGCAAAACAAGAATGACACGAATCTGCCATAAACAGCATGATGCTACTTAGCAAGCAACAAATAATTAAGCTACTGCACCCAAACATGGCAAAAAGGCATATGACAGTAATCTACTCAAGATGCACGATAAAAGATGAACACTGAGCTACGGCTCAATCCCATCATAACAGGTTCAAACTAGCATGGCAAAAGTGCAACTTATAACAGATTCACAGACTTAGAGAAATAACAGCAAGTCAGGAAAACAACATCAGGATGACGTGTTCAGAGCAACGAAACAACATGCTACAGGTTCAGAACATATCAAATAAAGGCATGGCATGAATCTACTCATAGCACTTGACAAAAGTCCCTTACTGACCATAAGCCAAAAAGGATCATAAAATATGATTACACCCATGTCAAATAAGCAAGTTTCGTTACAGGTTTCAGACTTAGCAGAAAACTGGACATGTCAGAAAAACTGTTAACGACTAGGCATGTTCGTGAGCTCGATGCACTCACTACAGAGCATCTCAAGAAAAACTAAGCATACATACATCAAGAAGACATGGCATAGCAACAATACATGGCAATAATAACATCATATCATGCAAGGATCAACTACACCAAGCTTGGCAAAAATCGAATAACATGTAAACAATCTGCCAGCAATATTTTGAAGCAAAAGTAGAGCTCGATTGATTCAAGCTAAGGCACTCCAAAATTGCAAACAAAGGCATGGATGGATTAAGCAAATACTCAAGTTCAAAACTCCCTTACTGATCATGCTCAAATTATGCATGGATCTCTCAGAAACAACATGAACATATGGCATGATAATAACAAAAGTCAGGGACTTAGTGAAATCACTAAGTCTCTGAAAACAGCAATATCACCATCCCTACTTTGCATGCAATTTTCTAGCCACCTCAAGCATCACAAAAATACATAGTAAAATTCCCTGGAAAGGTAACATGGCATATTACAAAACACATGTATAGCTCAACCTCATAGGAGGTACACATCAATCATGGCAAAAATGACAAAAGTGCATGTTCAGATAAGATTCAGCAACTAACATCAACTAGCCCTTTTCTAACAGCATTTCGGGCATCAATATGACTTCAAATGAAAATGGTGCAATGGAACAAAGTGATGAACTCTTCGATACGAACAAAACTACATATTATACGCGCCAAACGGAGCTGTGGATGCAAAGTTATGGCATGTCGAAGATGCGATGATAATCTGCAAACTTGGGGACTTAGAAATATTATGAGAGGGGGGAGAAGTCAACCACCGGTGCGGTTCCCGAGGTTCGCCGGCGCGGGGTGGCCGGAGACGAGGCGGCGATGGCGGGGGCGGCCGGATCCGGGGCCGGGGTGCCCGGATCTGGCGCTCCGGCGACGGCGGGGCTCCGGGGCGGCGCGGGGAGAGGCGGCGGAGGCGGCGCTGGCGCGGGGTGGCCGGATCCGCGGCGGGGAACGGCGCCCGGGGCGGCGCGCGCCGGCGAAGGCGGCGGCGGCGGCGGCGGGGAGCCGGGTCGGCGCGGGAGGCGGCGCTGGGCGGCGGGCGCGGGCGGCAGGCGGCGGAGCGAGGCGCGGGCTGCGGGGGCCGGGCGTGGGCTCGGCGGGCCGGCGGGCGTGGGCGGCGGCGGTGCCACGTGGCGAGGCCCGATTGGCCCGGGCGCACCGGCGGCGGAACAGGTGGCGGCGGGGCACTGTTGGCGCGGATTTCGAGGCGACGGCTAGGTTTTCGGTGATACTCTCTCAGATTTGGAAGGGGAGGACGTTTTTATAGACAGAAGGAGCTAGGGAGCTCCAAATGGAGTGCGGTTTTCGCCCACGCGATTGTGATCGAACGGCGGAGAACATGGGAGTGACTTAGATGGGTTATTGGGCTGTTTTGAAGGGGTGTTGGACTGCAACACACACGAGGCCTTCACGGTTACCCGGTTAACCGTTGGAGTACCAAACGAACTCCGATTGACCCGAAACTTGACAGGCGGTCTACCGGTGCTATACCAAGGCCACATGTCAAACCTCGGTCCATTCCGAGAATGTTTAATACCCTCTCACGAAGAAATGTAAAAGGGGACGCCGGGAGGCATAGGAGCGCCGGATTGCAAAACGGACAACGGGAAAGATGCTCGGATTTATGAGACGAATGCGTATGCGAATGCGATGCACATGATGACATGATATGAAATGCATGACATGACCAAAATGCAAAACGGAGGGAACCCAGCCACGGAGGGAATAACATAGCACATAGCCGGAAATGGCAAGAGTTGGATTACAATTATGGCAAGTTACATCGGGGGCGTTACAACACACCACCACTACGAGAGGATCTCGTCCCGAGATCTAGGACTGAAAGAACTCCGGATACTCAGAACGTAGGTGGTCTTCACGCTCCCATGTGGCCTCTCGGTCTGAATGATGTGACCATTTCACTTTGAGGAATTTGGTTGACTTGTTGCGAGTCTTGCGCTCAGTTGTCTCAAGAATGGCAACTGGATGCTCATGATAGGACAAATCTTCTTGAAGATCAATCTCTTCGAAGTTGATGGTGCGCTCAGGCGTCTTGAAGCACTTGCGAAGCTGTGACACGTGGAAGACATCGTGCACATTTGCAAAATTGGAGGGAAGCTCAAGTTGATAGGCGAGATCGCCTCGTTTCCCGAAGATCTTGAAGGGACCGACGTATCGCGGGGCAAGTTTCCCCTTGATACCGAAGCGGCGAGTTCCTTTCATTGGAGAGACGCGGAGGTAAACATGGTCTCCGATCTCGAATGCCACATCACGGTGTTTGCTATCGTAATAGCTCTTCTGGCGCGACTGCGCTGCTTTGAGGTTCTCACGAATCACCTTGCACATGGCCTCAGCCTCTGAGATCAAATCATTGCCGAGCAATTGGCGTTCACCGGTTTCAGACCAGTTGAGAGGAGTACGGCACTTTCTGCCATAGAGGATCTCGAATGGGGCTTTGCCCGAGCTGGCTTGAAAACTGTTGTTGTAAGAGAATTCAGCATAAGGAAGACAATCCTCCCACTTCATGCCGAAAGAGATAACACAGGCTCTGAGCATATCTTCAAGAATTTGATTGACACGCTCGACTTGTCCACTAGTCTGAGGGTGGAAAGCTGTGCTGAAGCGAATGTTGGTGCCCATGGCCGTCTGAAAAGAATCCCAAAACTTGGAGGTAAAGATGCTGCCACGGTCTGAAGAGATCAACTGTGGAATGCCATGCAAGGAGACAATTCTGGAGGTGTAGAGCTCTGCCAGCTGCGCTGCTGTGATAGACTCTTTGATAGGAAGAAAATGAGCCACTTTGGTGAGCTTGTCGATGACGACGAAGATAGCATCATTTCCACGCTTGGACTTAGGAAAACCAGTCACGAAGTCCATTTCGATATGATCAAACTTCCATTCAGGAATAGCAAGAGGTTGGAGAAGTCCAGCTGGTCGTTGGTGTTCTGCTTTCACCCTTCTGCAGACATCACACTCATTCACGAATTGAGCGATCTCACGCTTCATTCGAGTCCACCAATACGACTGCTTGAGGTCATGGTACATCTTTGTACTTCCAGGATGAATAGACAGGAGAGAGTTGTGCGCTTCGTTCATAATGACTTTACGAAGATCACCCTTTGGAACCACGATCCGGTCCTCGAAGAAAAGAGTATCTCTGTCATCAACTCGATAGCACTTGTATTTGGGGATGCTCTTTTCAATACCACGTTTCACCTTCTTCACCATGGTATCCAACAATTGTGCCTCACGAATCTGATCTTCCAAAGTAGGAGAGACAATTAGGTTGGCAAGAACACCTTGAGGAACAACTTGGAGATTCAACTTGCGAAAAGCCTCACAGAGATCCGGTTGAAAAGGCTTGAGGATTAAGCTGTTGCAGTAAGCCTTTCTGCTCAAAGCGTCTGCAACCACATTAGCCTTGCCTGGAGTATATTCAATACTCGGATTATACTCTTGAATCATTTCGACCCATCGAGTTTGCCTGAGGTTGAGATGAGGCTGAGTGAAGATATACTTGAGACTCTTGTGATCTGTGAAAATGTCCACTTTCCTTCCCAACAGGAGATGTCTCCATGTTATTAGTGCGTGGACAACTGCCGCCAACTCAAGATCGTGAGTGGGGTAGTTCCTTTCATTGGGCTTCAACTGGCGAGAGGTATAGGCAACAACCTTCTTCTCTTGCATTAACACAGCCCCGAGGCCCTGGAGAGAAGCATCACAGAATACTTCATAAGGCTTGGATTCATCAGGAGGAGTCAGAACTGGAGCAGTGACAAGTTTCTCTTTGAGAGTGTTGAAAGCAACATCACACTCAGGAGACCAGACATATTTCACATGCTTCTGGAGGAGGTTGGAAAGAGGCTTGGCAATCTTGGAGAAATTCTCAACGAATCTTCTGCAATAGCTTGCAAGTCCAAGAAAACTGCGAAGCTGCTTGACATTCTGAGGAGGATTCCAATTCAAAACTGCAGACACCCTCTCTGGATTAACAGCGATGCCCTTGGCGGAGATGATATGACCAAGATAAAGAACTTCATCAAGCCAAAATTCACATTTGGAGAACTTCGCATATAATTGATACTCTCTGAGCTTGTCGAGTACCAACCGCAAATGTTCGGCATGATCCTTCTTATTCTTGGAGAAGACCAAAATATCATCGAGATAGACCAAGACAAATTCGTTGATGTAGGGGTTGAAGATGAAATTCATCAATCGAGTGAAATACGGAGGAGCATTGACAAGGCCGAAAGACATGACAGTATATTCATAAGAACCAAAGCTTGTTCTGAATGCTGTCTTGGGAATATCTTCTTCACGAATGCGAATCTGATGATAACCCATACGAAGGTCCAGCTTGGAGAACACCTTAGAACCTTTAAGTTGCTCAAATAGCTCGTTGATGTTGGGAAGTGGGTACTTGTTCTTGATAGTCTTCTTGTTCAATGGACGGTAATCGACACAAAGTCGGTCCGTGCCATCCTTCTTCTTGACAAAAAGAACACCACAACCCCAAGGAGAAAAACTCGGTCTGATCAGACCCAGACGTTCTTGTTTATCGAGTTGAATCTTCAATTCCTTGAGCTCATCTGGTCCAAGTTTGTAAGGACGCTTGCAAACGGGTTCCGTGCCAGGCTCAAGCTCAATAACGAATTCAACTGGCCTGCGGGGAGGCATACCCGGAAGCTCTTCTGGAAAAACATCTTGGTACTCACAAACGACTGGAATCTGAGAGATAGCCTCCATTTCACCCATCTCATTGAGAGAAAACAACCGAATGGTATCATCACGAGAAGCATAGATGATCACATCGTTCGAAGTGTGAGTCAATTTGATTTCCCTGGCAGCACACTCAAGCTGAGCCTTGTGCTTAGAAAGCCAGTCCATCCCGAGAATAAGATCAATATCAGAATCACCAAGCACCATTGGAGAAGATAGAAATTTATAGTCGCCCATCTTGATGGAAACATCCGGAACCGAAACTCGAGAAGTCAATTGCTTACCCGGGGACACAATAGACAAAGGTCTCGGCAAAACTTGAGTAACGAAATCATGCTTAGACGCAAAAGGTCTTGAGATGAAACAATGTGATGCACCCGTATCAAATAAGACTTTGGCAGGAATATCATTAACAGGAAGATTACCCATGATCACTTCAGAAGAATCCTCTGCTTGAGCTGCATTCAACATGTTCACCTTGGCATGCTTAGGATTATGCTTGACCACTGCATTGCTGGAAGCTTTCACAGGAGGAGGAGGCGGAAGACGCCTCTGGTTGAAGCACTTGTTCGCATAGTGACCCTTCTGCTGACATTTGTTACAAGTCACCTCTGAGAGCGGACGATGATAAGGAGCACTTGGCCTTGGAGCTTGATTCTGAGACTTGTTCTGATAACCAGGGTTGGGTGGGTGGGAAGATCCACGACCACTTGAGTTCTTCTGCTGATAAGGCTGACGGAACGGAGGAGGAGGAGGCAACCAGAACTTCTGTTGCTTAGCTGCCACAAGTGAGGAAGAAGAAGACTGAACTGCGTCTCTGACTCTCTTCTTAGATGCCTCACACTTGAGCTGAGCAGCTTCTTGTTTCAGTGCCATGTTGTAGAATTCATCATACTTTAATGGCTCGAAAAGCACGAGAGCAAGCTGCAGATCTTCTCTGAGACCAGGCCTGAACTGGTAGATCATACTCTTCTCATCAGGAATGTCTTGCCTTGCAAAACGAGAAAGCTTCTGGAACTGAGTGTTGTATTGATAGACAGTCATGTTGCCTTGCTTGAGATTGCGGAATTCCTCACGCTTAAGCTCAACAACACTTTCTGGAATGTGGTGCGCTTTGAAATCACGGCGGAAATCATCCCAAGTGATCACACGACCTCCTCTGGAATCTTTGTATTGCTGGAACCACTCAGCAGCTTGATCTTTGAGTTGAAAAGAGGCAAACTTGACAAAGTCCTCAGGTCTCACATTGCTGCACTCGAAATGTTTGCTGATGTCCACGAGCCAATCATCTGCGTCTGTGGCCTCGACACAGTAGCTGAAGGTTTTTGGCTGATTAGCAAGGAACTGGTTCAGTGAAGCGAAATGCGGCTGATTGTTGCCTTGGCCTTGATTCTCTTGATTAGCTTGACCCTGGTTGCGATCTTGCAAGAGCTGAATCAGAATCTGAGCATTGGCATTTGTAGTAGTCATCAAGGCCTGCCAAGCTTCCGGAGGCGGAGGTGGTGGCGGAGGGTTAGCCTGATCTCCATCATTGCGTTCCGGATTCTGACGCGTTGGTGGAGCCATCCTGAAGAGGGTGACATCCATTAGCATCTTGACAGAGATATATTGAAGCTGAATCAAAGGAACGAAATTGCAACATATAGTCTTCACAATTAACATTCGAACGAGAATGAACGAATGAATTCCAATGAAAATCATCACACTTCCAAGCTGAGAAGCCACTTAGAACATGGTAAGGAATAAAATCAACAAGGTACGGATATGAACAAATACTTGGTAAGGATTACCCAATCACAAACCAAATATCTGCGGAAGAAAATACTAGAGCTACAAGAATTCCCACTTATAAACTCCCGAAATTTTCTAGTTATGCAATCAGGTGTTGGGGATACAGGGGAAGCATAATATCTCACCCAAACTAGCAAATCCTACAACCAGCTGTATCCATCCTTCAACACATAACCAAGAAACCTTCGGAAATCGTCTACCTCAACCTTCGAAAACACATCCGTTATACAAGTCATGGCAATACTCCTGCACTCGCCACAGTACTGGGCTATCAGGTTATCTCACCAACAACTGTACAAAAGAGATTTTCGATGTCGGTCGTACTAAACTCAGGTATTCCAAAACCGCAACGATAAGATTATGACGACAACACCTCAGAGCTCAACTCCCCGGGACACTGCCACAACCCCTAAATGTCAGGAGGCAACCAAGACAATGTTGTCATCATAAAACCATCGGAACGATTGTAATATACCCGCGTGATCCTAAAAAAATTTTTTAGTGAAATTTGAGAAGAGAAGAGTCAAAACTCTACGTCAGGATACCTCACCAGAAGGTCGAAGGGACTAGGAAGTAAAAAGAATTCCTAAACTCTCCGATATATAATTCCTAAATGACTCAAAACATTTTTCTAGACACAACTCGGCCACTAAAGACGATCAAACAGTGGGGCTCCTAAGGTCGGGAAAGGCTCTGATTACCAACTTGTAACGCCCTCGATGCGGCTATATCTCCCACGTGTCGAGGCACGACTTAGAGGCATAACCGCATTGAAAGCAATGTCGCAAGTGAGGTAATCTTCACACAATCCATGTAATAAATAAAGGGGAGAGATACATAGTAGGCTTACAATCGCCACTTCACACGAGTACATAAATAACATCCATCAATCAGATTACACTCAAGGTCCGACTACGGCACCAAAATGAAAGAAGACTACCCCAAATGCTAAACAGATCCCCGGATCACCCAACTGGGCTCCACTACTGATCATCTGGAAAAGAAACATAGTAACGGTCGCGTTCCTCATCGAACTCCCAAGTGAGCTCGGTCGCGTCATCTGCACTGACATCGTTGGTACCTGCAACTGAGGTGATAATATCTGTGAGTCACGGGGACTCAGCAATCTCACACCCGCGAGATCAAGACTATTTAAGCTTAAAGGTGGGAAAGGGGTTTATGAGGTGGAGCTGCAGCAAGCGACTAGCATGTGGTGGCTATAGCGCAAAAGAGAGCGAGAAGAGAAGGCAAAGCACGGTCGTGAAGCTAGAAGTGATCAAGAAGTGATCCTGAACAACCTACGTCAGACATAACTCCAACAACCGTGTTCACTTCCCGGACCCCGCCGAGAAGAGACCATCACGGTTACACACGCGGTTGATGTGTTTTAGTTAAGGTCAACTTCGGGTTTTCTACAACCGGACATCAACAAATTCCCATCTGCCTCATAACCGCGGGCACGGCTTTCGAAAGATAATACCCTGCAGGGGTGTCCCAACTTAGCCCATGATAAGCTCTCACGGTCAACGAAGGATATTCCTTCTACCGGGAAGACCCGATCAATCTCGGAATCCCGGACTACAAGACATTTCAACAGCAATAAAACAAGTCCAGCAAAGCCGCCCGATTGTGCCGACAAATCCTGATAGGAGCTGCACATATCTCGGTCTCAGGGCACATCCGGATGAGCAGTCCGTACAACTAAAACCAGCCCTCGAGTTGCCCCGAGGTGGCGCTGCAAAGGGCTCTAGTTTGGACCAGCAATCGAAGGAGAACTGGCCCGGGGTTTAAAATAAAGATGACCCTTGAGTCTGCAGAACCCAAGGGAAAAAGGCTAGGTGGTAACTGGTAAAACCAATGTTGGGCCTTGCTGGAAAAGTCTCATTCAAAGCGAACTGTCAAGGGGGTCCCATAAATCACCCAACCGTGTAAGGAACGCAAACTCCGGGAACATAACACCGGTATGACGGAAACTAGGGTGGCAAGAGTGGAACAAAACACCAGGCATAAGGCCGAGCCTTCCACCCTTTACCAAGTATATAGATGCATTAATTAAATAAGAGGTATTGTGATATCCCAACAAGTAAACATGTTCCAACAAGGAACAACAAGTCCATGTTCCAACAAGGAACAAACTTCATCTTCACCTGCAACTAGCAACGCTATAAGAGGGGCTGAGCAAAAGCGGTAACATAGCCAAACAACGGTTTGCTAGGACATGGATGGTTAGGGGCTGACATGGCAATATAGGAGGCATGATATAGCAAGTGGTAGGTATCGCAGCATAGGCATAGCAAAAGAGCGAGCAATCTAGCTAGCAGAGATAGAAGTGATTTCGAGGGTATGATCATCTTGCCTGCAAGGTTCTCAGAGTTGTCGAAAGCTTGGTCCTCGTAAACGTTCTCAACAGGTTCCTCGTTCACGTACTCGTCTCCCGGCTCCACCCAAGACAAGAGAACAAGCAAAGGAACCAATATCAACCACGATGCAATGCGCAATCAACATGATGCAAAACATGGCATGATATGCGAGAGGTGATATGCAATGCGTATGCATGCTCCGGAAAGACAAGGATGAACAGGGCATAATCTTGGCAAACCAAGCATGCCGCTGGATAGATGAGGTGATTTCGGTTGAAATCGATATAAAGATCACCGGAATCGGATGCACGGTTTGCAAATGGCGAGCAAAACAAGAATGACACGAATCTGCCATAAACAGCATGATGCTACTTAGCAAGCAACAAATAATTAAGCTACTGCACCCAAACATGGCAACAAGGCATATGACAGTAATCTACTCAAGATGCACGATAAAAGATGAACACTGAGCTACGGCTCAATCCCATCATAACAGGTTCAAACTAGCATGGCAAAAGTGCAACTTATAACAGATTCACAGACTTAGAGAAATAACAGCAAGTCAGGAAAACAACATCAGGATGACGTGTTCAGAGCAACGAAACAACATGCTACAGGTTCAGAACATAGCAAATAAAGGCATGGCATGAATCTACTCATAGCACTTGACAAAAGTCCCTTACTGACCATAAGCCAAAAAGGATCATAAAATATGATTACACCCATGTCAAATAAGCAAGTTTCGTTACAGGTTTCAGACTTAGCAGAAAACTGGACATGTCAGAAAAACTGTTAACGACTAGGCATGTTCGTGAGCTCGATGCACTCACTACAGAGCATCTCAAGAAAAACTAAGCATACATACATCAAGAAGACATGGCATAGCAACAATACATGGCAATAATAACATCATATCATGCAAGGATCAACTACACCAAGCTTGGCAAAAATCGAATAACATGTAAACAATCTGCCAGCAATATTTTGAAGCAAAAGTAGAGCTCGATTGATTCAAGCTAAGGCACTCCAAAATTGCAAACAAAGGCATGGATGGATTAAGCAAATACTCAAGTTCAAAACTCCCTTACTGATCATGCTCAAATTATGCATGGATCTCTCAGAAACAACATGAACATATGGCATGATAATAACAAAAGTCAGGGACTTAGTGAAATCACTAAGTCTCTGAAAACAGCAATATCACCATCCCTACTTTGCATGCAATTTTCTAGCCACCTCAAGCATCACAAAAATACATAGTAAAATTCCCTGGAAAGGTAACATGGCATATTACAAAACACATGTATAGCTCAACCTCATAGGAGGTACACATCAATCATGGCAAAAATGACAAAAGTGCATGTTCAGATAAGATTCAGCAACTAACATCAACTAGCCCTTTTCTAACAGCATTTCGGGCATCAATATGACTTCAAATGAAAATGGTGCAATGGAACAAAGTGATGAACTCTTCGATACGAACAAAACGACATATTATACGCGCCAAACGGAGCTGTGGATGCAAAGTTATGGCATGTCGAAGATGCGATGATAATCTGCAAACTTGGGGACTTAGAAATATTATGAGAGGGGGGAGAAGTCAACCACCGGTGCGGTTCCCGAGGTTCGCCGGCGCGGGGTGGCCGGAGACGAGGCGGCGATGGCGGGGGCGGCCGGATCCGGGGCCGGGGTGCCCGGATCTGGCGCTCCGGCGACGGCGGGGCTCCGGGGCGGCGCGGGGAGAGGCGGCGGAGGCGGCGCTGGCGCGGGGTGGCCGGATCCGCGGCGGGGAACGGCGCCCGGGGCGGCGCGCGCCGGCGAAGGCGGCGGCGGCGGCGGCGGGGAGCCGGGTCGGCGCGGGAGGCGGCGCTGGGCGGCGGGCGCGGGCGGCAGGCGGCGGAGCGAGGCGCGGGCTGCGGGGGCCGGGCGTGGGCTCGGCGGGCCGGCGGGCGTGGGCGGCGGCGGTGCCACGTGGCGAGGCCCGATTGGCCCGGGCGCACCGGCGGCGGAACAGGTGGCGGCGGGGCACTGTTGGCGCGGATTTCGAGGCGACGGCTAGGTTTTCGGTGATACTCTCTCAGATTTGGAAGGGGAGGACGTTTTTATAGACAGAAGGAGCTAGGGAGCTCCAAATGGAGTGCGGTTTTCGCCCACGCGATTGTGATCGAACGGCGGAGAACATGGGAGTGACTTAGATGGGTTATTGGGCTGTTTTGAAGGGGTGTTGGACTGCAACACACACGAGGCCTTCACGGTTACCCGGTTAACCGTTGGAGTACCAAACGAACTCCGATTGACCCGAAACTTGACAGGCGGTCTACCGGTGCTATACCAAGGCCACATGTCAAACCTCGGTCCATTCCGAGAATGTTTAATACCCGCTCACGAAGAAATGTAAAAGGGGACGCCGGGAGGCATAGGAGCGCCGGATTGCAAAACGGACAACGGGAAAGATGCTCGGATTTATGAGACGAATGCGTATGCGAATGCGATGCACATGATGACATGATATGAAATGCATGACATGACCAAAATGCAAAACGGAGGGAACCCAGCCACGGAGGGAATAACATAGCAGATAGCCGGAAATGGCAAGAGTTGGATTACAATTATGGAAAGTTACATCGGGGGCGTTACATAAGAGACCTAAATTTTTTAGAGAAGTCTTTAATAAATCTCCTATAGAAACCAGCATGACCAAGGAAACTACAAATACCTTTAATATCTATAGGACATGTCATTTTCTCGATTGCATCAACTTTAGCTTTATCCACCTCAATACCTTGTTTGGAAATTTTATGGCCCAAGACAATACCTTCATTAACCATAAAGTGGCACTTCTCCCAATTCAAGACAAGATTTATTTGCTCACATCTCTACAAAACTAGATCAAGGTTGCTCAAACAATCATAAAAAGAAGTTACATAAATAGAAAAATCATCCATGAAGACCTCAACAATCTTTTCACAAAAATCAGAGAATATAGCAGTAAAAGGTAGTAGGTGCATTGCATGAACCAAAAGGCATACATCTATAATGATAAGTTCCAAAAGGGCATGTAAAAGTGGTTTTCTCTTGAGCAGGTTGTGAAACAGGTATTTGATAAAAGCCAAAATATCCATCAAGAAAGCAAAAGTGTGTGTGCTTAGATAGTTTTTCCAACATTTAATCAATAAAAGACAGAGGGTAATGATCTTTTCTAGTTGCTTTATTAAATTTTCTAAAATCAATTACCATTCTATAACCAGTAACAGTTCTTTGCAGAATGAGCTCACTTTTATCATTAGGAACAACAGTAATACCTCGCTTCTTAGGGACACAATGAACGGGACTTACCCATCGACTATCAGCTATGGGATAGATTATACCTCCTTCCACAAGTTTTAATATTTTAGTTCTTACCACTTCTTTCATCTTAGGATTCAAACGTCATTGATGATCAACAACGGGTCTAGCATCAGGTTCCATATTAATCTTGTGCTGACAGAGAGTGGGACTAATGCCTTTAAGATCATCAAGAGTATATCCAATAGCATCTCGGTGCTTCTCCAAAATTTTCAATAATCTTTCTTCTTCATGTTCTGAAAGGTTAGCACTAATAATAACATGATATATCTTTTTCTCATCAAGGTAAGCATATTTCAAAGTGTCAGGCAATTGTTTTAATTCAAACGCAGGATCACCCTTAGGTGGAGAAGGACCTCCAAGAGTTTCAATATGCGAATTGTGTTTAAGCAGAGGTCGTTGTTCAAAGAATATTTTATCTATTTCATTTCATTCATGCATATGCATATCATTTTCATGGTCTGGCAAATATTGTTCTAGTGGATCAGTAGGAGGCATGGCAATAGAAGCAAGACCAATTATTTGATCTTTACTAGGCAATTCTTTCTTATGAGGTTGTCTATTTTATAAAAGGGTCCATTTTACTCCCCTGAATAAAATGGGTGGTTCATATAATCCCCTGAAATTTTTCAGTTCACTTAACCCCCTAATTTATCCCAACCCGTTCAGAATTTTTCATTGGCGGGTTTGCAAGGTTGTTTTAGTGACATGGACGAGGTTAAAGAGGTTTGTTAACTAGTGGAGCCCTCCTCTGCCCTCGATCCCACATCTTCAGCCACCTGAGAGGGCCTGAGCGTTGGTCGGCAGCCACCGTCATCATGCACGTGGCCGAAGGAAGCACAAAGCCACGCAAAGATGTCCGCAACATCTGCCTCATGGCCCTCTTCAATGCTGCCATATTCAGTGTGTCGAGCCACCCCCAATCGACCCTGGCATCCTCGCCTTCCTCGCCGCTGCTAGCGACCACACCAAAATTCACCATTACCGGCGTGCCCCCAAGCTCCACGACCCCTTCCTTGACCTGGGACCACCTTGCACAACATCTGGACAGCTTCTCGGCGAGGCCCGTGACCCCAAGCCCCTTACCACATGAGCTTGCACTCTAGTCCCCGCCTTGAGCATCCATGGCATCGCTGCAGAGCACCCCCGGTCTCCCTTCACGCGCTAGCAGCCCCTAGGTGAGCCCCTGCTCCTCCAGAGGCTCTCTGTTCCATCTCTCATCTCTGTAGCTTACTTCGTTCGTGCGCTGCCCATAGCCGCAATGGGGGGCTGAGCTTGGCCATGTGGGGAAACGTTCTCAAGGACGCGCGGCTCCAAATTGATGGGCTGGTCAACTTCAGAGGACCAACGCGGTGCTCAGAAAGCAGAGAAGAAGTAGCGGGGTCGCCATAGGAAGAGATCGAGGCTGCGACGGTCGATGCCAGAAGCGGGGAATAAGACATAGGCGACGGAGATTCACGCTGACTCAGACAAAGCCGTTTAGCAGGAACATACAGTAGAGGGAGGGGAAGCTCAAGTACATGGCTTTAAGGCGAGGGGGAGGTGTTGGCTATGCGGGGGAAGAAAAAACTACAACGTCGGCGGCATAAACTGAGCGTCGACTGTGCTCTCGGCGTATAGAAGGAGAGAGGGGTTGCGGCAAGAGGGCCCCACTGGTCAAATACCAGCTTGACCGTGTCCAAGTCAACAAATGAGCTCAGAAAACCAACTAGAGATGATTTTTGAACAGTTTGAGATAGATCAGGGGGTTAAGTGAACCGAAAAGAAGTTCAGGGGATTATGTGAACCACCCATTTTATTCAAGGGAGTAAAATGGACTTTTTTCTTTATTTTACCACACAGTACTTCAACATCTCTAACAATCCCAAGTAGTTGTGATCGACGGGCTGATCACAACTTCGGGTTCGCGCAAGCGATTCCCCCTTCCTGGCGTGCCAAAGATGTCGTGGGTGGACACGATCACCTATGGGGCCACGGGCCCTTGTGGTTCGGCAGTGAGGAGATCACGTTGCACAAAGAGTGGAAGCCATGAGGCAACACGACGACAATAATGTGGTGGTTTTTACCCAGGTTCAGGCCGCTATGAAGCGTAAAACTCTACTCATGCTTTGGTGGATTTTCTAGAGGAACACGACGACACGCAACTCCCAAACCCGGCAAGGTGGCCTTGGGGATATCAGCAACGCGAGTACAAGCGTGAGAAGATCTGAATCCTCTTCTAGGTTACCTTGGACCTCCTTTTATAGCTCAAGGGTGACCACAGTGGCAAAACAGACATTATATTGCGATTAGATAGCCAACAGTGCTATCATACCTAACTCTGGCACTTAGGACAAAATGCCATAAATGCTACCTTAGGTGGCGTGCGAGGATGCATCCCCGGAAAGCTTATATCGCCGCTTAGCCAACTTCTGCTTAGCATCTTGACGCACCCTTGGACGGGTGTCAAACGGGTGTGATCTGCCTCCCAACAAACTGCCACGTGCTTCGTGAGAGCCACTTAGTCGCTTCGGGGGCTCGACACCACATCAACAAGTGACTGGCGTTGTGGTGCGGTGGTAACTGGCCTGCGCCTGCCGGGGGCAAGGCTTGCCGGGCCTTCTTGGAGGGGTCCGTGCTTTGGTCTTTGGCTGTCCCGGAAACGCGGTTGGCGCGGCTTGATCTTGCTCTTGTTTATTGCATCGACCTTGCCGGCCTTGTCTGACCCACTAGTAGAAAACTGGGCTTTGGCCTAGGCCTGAAAAGCCCATTAATCCTAGTTCACTCACGGACCGGGACCATTGGGTGCATCGGTCCCGGTTCGTGAGGCCAGGGCGCCGGCCGGGCCTCGTGGGACATTGGTCCTGGTTCGTCTGACCCCTTTGGTCCCGGTTCCAGGCACGAACCAGGACCAATGGGCCTCACTCCTGGCCCACAACCATTGGTCCCGGTTGGTGGCTGGAACCGGGACCAAATGTGGTCCTTTAGTCCTGGTTCTAGCCACCAACTGGGACTAAAGAGTGGCCTATATATACCCCGAGCCCTGCCCGCGAGCAGAGCCATCGCTCTATTTTCTTGGCCGGCCGTGAGAGAGCTTTGTGGTGCTCTAGCTCACCTCCTATGCACATGAGGTGTTTGATGAAATGCCTGAGCCACACTTAAGCTTTCTCCTCTCAAAGCTCCTTGTCCAAGCTCCATTTTCCTCGAGATTTGTCTAGGTTTGGCGGTCCGCGTCCTGTCCGGTCCCCGTCCTCACCGCCCTCGATCGACCTTGCTGATCTCGTCGCCGACACCACCGTGGTGAGCCACTTGTTCTTATCTTCTTTCTAAAAGAAAAAAGCTCCTGTATGATTTAGATAGATACTTGTATAATTTTCTTACTTTTATTATTGTTTGTTATTATATAGTGTCATGGTTTTGGTATCCGCCTCCATCGGCCCTCGTCCTGTCTATGATTCGGATGTGGTATATATTGTCTGTTGTAACTATTTGGTTCATTTAGTGTTCATGACAATTATGCCAACCAACTTGACATAGATGTTTTATCTAGTAGGTATGTGAACCAGAAATTCCAACCGACCCTATTGTCGAGAGGTTAAATTTAGTTGAACAAGAAAACAATTACCTGAAGGAAAAATTGAAATGAATTGAGGAGGAGAAGATGAGATTGGAGTTGCATGTTGCGGATGTCGTCGATGATCACAAGATCAAGATGGATGCAATGCACTTGAAGATTAGAAAGATTAGAAAATATGCCATTCATACCGAGGCTTGGTATCATTAGGTCGTTGGATCAATTGTTACCTTAGTTGCGATTATGATTGCATTTGTTGTTGCATTGAAATGTTTTACATAGTTTCAATCTATGGTTTAAGTAGATGCTCTAGAGAGCTATATATATATATATATATATATATATATATATATATATATATATATATATATATATATATATATATATTTGTTCAATGAGAACTATATATGTACAAACTTTATGTATTTATTTTTTCAATAATAACATTTGATCACTACTGTACTTTGGTTTTAATAATGAACTTCTATTAATTTGGTCACTTATGTATTTATGATGTTCTGTAATGGTTTTTGACACACTTAATTATATATAATGCACATAGATGAACTGGCAATAGAAGTACGGTAACAGACGCACCTACGAGTACATTAAGGTTGTGCATAATTTTCTCGAAGTGGCTGAGGCAAACAAGCAGAATGGTTTTATGTGTTGTCCATGCCCTATATGTGGGAATACGAAGTCTTACTCTGACCGGAAAATCCTTCACACCCACCTGCTTTATAAGGGTTTCATGCCACACTATAATGTTTGGACCACATGGAGAAAGAGGCGTTATGATGGAAGACAACGAAGAAGAAGAGGATGATGATAGCTATGTGCCCCCTGAATACAGTGATGCTGCAACGGGAGAAGCTGAAGATCAAGAGGAACCAGATGATGTGCCCAATGATGAACTTCGCCAGGTCATTGTTGATACAAAGAGACAATGCGAAAGTGAAAAGGAGAAGTTGAAGTTTGATTGCATGTTAGAGGATCACAAAAAAGGGTTGTACCCCAATTGAGAAGATGGCAACACAAAGCTTGGTACCACACTGGAATTGATGCAGTGGAAGGTAGAGAACGGTGTACCCGACAAAGGATTTGAGAAGCTACTGAAAATATTGAAGAAGAAGCTTCCAAAGGATAACGAATTGCCCGACAGTACGTACACAGCAAAGAAGGTTGTATGACCTCTAGGATCGGAGGTGCAGAAGATACATGCATACCCTAATGACTGCATCCTCTACCGTGGTGGGTACGAGGATTTGAATGCATGCCCGGTATGCAGTGCATTGCGGTATAAGCTCAGACGAGATGACCCAGGTGATGTTGACGACGAGCGCCCTAGGAAGAGGGTTCCTACCAAGGCAATTCAGATATGGTCCATCTCTCGAGCCTCTGGAAAAGTTACCATCGAGAGGACCGAGAAGGAAAACACAGAAATCTGTGCAGCCTAAGTGAGGGACTTTCTTGCAAAGAAACCTCCACCTTCGAAGGAGATGATAGATCCGGTGAAAGCGAAGCGCACTATCAATGCACTGAAGTGACCACTGACACGTCCATTTTGCATCATGCTTTTATATTGATATTTATTGCATTTTGGGCTGTTATTTCGTGTTATGTCACAATACTTATGGCTATTCTCTCTTATTTTACAAGGTTTATATAAGGAGGGAGAATGCCAGCAGCTGGAATTCTGGGCTGGAAAAGGAGCAAATATTAGAGACCTATTCTGCGCAACTCCAAAAGTCCTGAAACTCCACGGAATATCTTACAATAAGTAATGAAAAATACCTGCAAAAGATGAAGGCCAGGGGGCCCACACCCTGTCCACGAGGGTGGGGGGCGCCCCCCTAGGGCTTGCCCCCTACCTCGTGGGCCCCCTGGTGGCTCTCCGATGCCCATCTTCTTCTATATAAAGTCTTTCGTCAAGAAAAAAAACCAGAAGCAATCTTTCGGGACGAGACTCCGCCGCCACGAGGCAGAACCTTGGCGCAACCAAGCTAGGGCTCCGGCAGAGCTGTTCTGTCGGGGACACTTCCCTCCGAGAGGGGGAAATCATCGCCATCGTCATCACCAAAGCTCCTCTCATCGGGAGAGGGCAATCTCCATCAACATCTTCACCAGCACCATCTCATCTCCAAACCCTAGTTCATCTCTTGTATCCAATTCTTGTCTCCAAGTCCGGGATTGGTGCTAGTAGGTTGCTAGTAGTGCTGATTACTCTTTGTAGTTGATGCTAGTTGGTTTAATTGGTGGAAGATCATATGTTCAGATCCTTTATGCATATTATTACCCCTCTGATTATGAACATGAATATGCTTTTTGAGTAGTTAGGTTTGTTCCTGAGGACAAGGGAGAAGTCTTGCTATTAGTAGTCATGTGAATTTGGTATTCATTCGATATTTTGATGACGTGTATGTTGTCTAGCCTCTAGTGGTGTTATGTGAACGTCGACTACATAGCACTTCACCATTATTTGGGCCTATAGGAAGATATTGGGAAGTAATAAGTAGATGATGGGTTGCTAGAGTGACAAAAGCTTAAACCCTAGTTTATGCGTTGCTTCGTAAGGGGCTGATTTGGATCCATATGTTTCATGTTATGGTTAGGTTTACCTTAATACTTTGGTTGTAGTTGCGGATGCTTGCAATAGAGGTTAATCATAAGTGGGATGCTTGTTCAAGTACGAACAACACCCAAGCACCGGTCCACCCACATATCAAATTATCAAAGTACCGAACGCGAATCATATGAACGTGATGAAAACTAGCTTGACGATATTCCCATGTGTCCTTGGGAATGCTTTTCCTTATATAAGAGTTTGTTCCGGCTTGTCCTTTGCTATAAAAAGGATTGGGCCACCTTGTTGCACTTTATTTACTTTTGTTTCTTGTTACCCGTTACAAACTACCTTCACAAAACTATCTGTTATCACTTATGTCAGTACTTGCAGAGAATACCTTGCTGAAAACCGCTTGTCATTTCCTTCTGCTCCTTGTTGGGTTCGACACTCTTACTTATCAAAAGGACTACGATAGATCCCCTATACTTGTGGGTCATCAAGAATCTTTTCTGGCACCGTTGCCGGGGAGTGAAGCGCCTTTGGTAGGTGTAATTTGGTAAGGAAAAATTTATATAGTGTGCTGAAATTTACAGTCACTTGTTATTATGGAAAGTAATCCTCTGAGGGGCTTGTTCGAGGTATCTTCACCCCAACCAGTAGAGCAAAGAGTTGCTCCTCAACCTACTGAACTATTAAAAATTAAATTCCTTTTAAATTTCCTTCGGGTATGATAGAAAAACTGCTAGCTAATCATTTTACAGGAGATGGAACAAAGCATCCTGATGAACACCTAATATATGTGGATGAAGTTTGTGGATTATTTAAGCTTGCAGGTATACCCGATGATGTTGCTAAGTAGAAGGTCTTCCCTTTATCTTTGAAGGGAGACGCATTGATATGGTATAGGCTATGTGATGATACGAGATCATGGAACTATAGACGATTGAAATTGGAATTTCATCAAAAGTATTATCCTATGCATCTTGTTCATCGTGATCGCAATTATATATATAAGTTTTGGTCTCACGAAGGAGAAAGCATCACTCAAGCTTGGAGGAGGCTTAAATCAATGTTATATTCATGCCCCAATCATGAGATCCCAAGAGTGACAATTATTCAAAACTTTTATGCTCGGCTTTCTGAAAATAATCGCACCATGCTCGATGCTTCTTGTGCTGGCTCTTTTATGATGAAGACAATTGAATTTAAATGGGACTTATTGGATAGAATTAAACGCAACTCTGAAGATTGGGTTCTCGACGAAGGTAAGGAGTCAGGTATGACACCTAAGTTTGATTGTGTTAAATCTTTTATGGACATCGATATTTTCCGTAAGTTTAGCACTAAATATGGACTTGACTCTGAGATAGTAGCTTCTTTCTGTGAATATTTTGCTACTTATGTTGATCTCCCTAAGGAGATGTGGTTTAAATATCATCCTCCCATAGAAGTAAAAGTAGCTGCACCTATTAAAGTTGAAGAAAAAACTGTCACTTATAATGATCCTATTGTTCCTACTCCTTATGTTGAGAAACCACCTTTCCCTGTTAGAATAAAGGATCATGCTAAAGCTTCAACTATGGTTCGTAAAAGCAATATTAGAACTTATACACCTCCTGAACAAGTTAAAGTTGAACCTAATGTTGCTATTGTTAAAGATCTCTTGGCTGATAATATTAATGGGCATGTTATTCAGTTCTGCGGTGAAACTGCTAGAATTGCCAAACCTTGTGCTAAAGATAAACATAGACCTGTGGTAGGCGTGCCTGTTATTTCTATTAAAATAGGAGATCATTGTTATCATGGCTTATGTGGTATGGGTGCTAGTGCTAGTGTTATTCCATATGACTTGTATAAAGAAATTTAGCATGAAATTGCACCTGCTGAGTTAGAAGATATTGATGTCACAATTAAACTTGCCAATAGAGATACTATATCAGCAATGGGAATTGTTAGAGATGTTGAAGTCTTGTGTGGGAAAACTAAATATCATGCTGATTTTCTTGTTCTCAGTTCCCCACAAGATAGCTTTTGTCCCATTATATTTGGTAGACCCTTCTTGAACACTGTCAATGCAAAGATAGACTGCGAAAAGAATGTTGTTACTATTGGCTTGGATGATATGATCCATGAGTTTAATTTCTCTAAATTTAGTAAACAACACCGTGAAGAAGAATTACCTAGTAAGGATGAAATTACTGGTCTTGCTTCTATTGCCGTACCTCTTAGTGATCCTTTAGAACAATATTTGCTAGACCATGAGAATGATATGTTTATGAATGAAACAAGGGAAATAGATGAAGTATTCTTTAAACAGGAACCTATTCTGAAACACAATCTGCCTGTTGAAATCCTAGGGGAGCCTCCTCCACCTAAGGGTGATCCCGTGTTTGAGCTTAAATCATTGCCTGATAATCTTAAATATGCTTGTCTTGATGAAAAGAAGATATATCCTGTTATTATTAGTGCTAACCTTTCAGAGCATGAATAAGAAAGATTATTGAAAACTCTGAAGAAGCACCGTGCTGCTATTGGATATACTCTTGATGATCTTAAGGGCATTAGTCCCACTTTATGTCAACATAAATAAATTTGGAAGCAGACGCCAAACCAGTTCGTGACCCTCAACGACGTCTGAATCTTAAAATGAAAGAAGTGGTGAGAAAAGAAATACTAAATCTTCTGGAGGCAGGTATAATTTATCCCGTTGCTGATAGTCAGTGGGCAAGTCATGTCCATTGTGTCCCTAAGAAGGGAGGTATTACTGTTGTTCCTAATGATAAAGATGAATTGATTCCACAGAGAATTATTACAGGTTATAGGATGGTAATTGATTTTTGCAAATTAAATAAAGCTACTAAGGAAGATCATTACCCCTTAACTTTTATCGATCAAATGCTAGAAAGATTATGCAAACATACACACTATTGCTTTCTAGATGGTTTTTCTGGTTTCTCTCAAATACCTGTGTCGGCTAAAGATCAATCAAAGACTACTTTTACATGCCCTTTTGGTACTTTTGCTTATAGACGTATGCCTTTTGGTTTATGTAATGCACATACTACCTTTCAAAGATGCATGATGGCTATATTCTCTGACTTTTGTGAAAAGATTTATGAGATTTTCATGGACGACTTTTCCGTCTATGGATCTTCTTTTGATGATTGCTTGAGCAATCTTGATCGGGTTTTACAAAGATGTGAAGAAACTAATCTTGTCTTGAATTGGGAAAGGTGCCACTTTATGTTTAATGAAGGTATTGTCTTGGGGCATAAAGTTTCTGAAAGAGGCATTGAAGTTGATAAAGCCAAGGTTGATGCTATTGAAAAGATGCCATGTCCCAAGGACATCAAAACTATAAGAAGTTTCCTTGGTCACGCCGGATTTTATAGGAGGTTCATTAAGGACTTCTCAAAAATTTCTTGGCCTCTCACTAATCTATTCTATACCTACTAATAAAGCAAGGTGTGTTTCGCAAATTTCTTCATCTATTCACCGTTGAATTCTTTTTTCTATCCGAGGTGGTACTAAATTCTTATGTGTTCGTCTCCTACAAAAAAAGGACTTTTGTTTTAGAATTTCGTACATGGGCCGCACGCATTGGCCCAGCGAAGTCAGCCCACTTATTTATCTGCCCAAGCAGCTGAAAAAAAATTCTATTTTACGCACAAGGCGATAAATAATCAAAGCTTCGCACAGGACAACTACCAATGGGCTAGCCCATTTTTCTTTGTTTCTGTGTTATAATTTTATTTTTATTCTCCTTCCGCTATCTCTTTTTTCACTTCAAAATTTATTTTATTATATAATTTATTTCATAAATTTAAAATTCTCAAAAATGTTCAGATTTTTTTAAAATAAAATCAAATTTTAGAATAAAAAATGCCAAAGCTTCGCACAGGTCACCTAATACTGGCCGGCCTATTTTCTTTTATCCTATGTCTTGTCTTTTTTCTGTTTATTTCTCTTTTTCTTTCCTATTTCTTTTCACTTTTTCCCCTACATGTTTAATTTCGTTTTTCCTTTTTTACTAAATTTTATTTTTCAACAATCCTCAGGATTCAAAAAATTTTGTTCAACTTTTCGATAAATGTTCCAAATTCTAAAAAAGTTTCTGTTTTGAAAATTGTTCAGAACTTTATTTTTTTCTCTTTCTAAAATTTGTTCAAAATAAAACAAATGTTCTCAATTTTTCAAAAAATATTTTTATTTTCCACAATTAACATGATTTTCAATATTTCTTTTTCCATTTGAAAAATGTATCAAATTTGAAACATTTCTTTGTTAAGTGAATTTATTACGAAATTGAAGTAATTTTCTTAATTGAAAAAAATATTTTCAAAATTGTTCTGAATGTTCAAAACATTTTACCATTTTAAAAAATTGATCACTAATTAAAAAAATGTTCAGGTTATTATAAAAGGTTCATGTTTCCAGAAAATGTTTGTGAATGTCAAAAAATATTCCAATTTGAAATTTTGTTCCTGGTTTTTGGAAATAATCAGAATTTTCAAAAAGTTGTTTGGAATTTAAAAAATTATTCATGTTCTGAAGAATATACGCAAATTCATTCTTATTTTTTATGATAAGCTAAAAAAAGACATTGCATTATGTTCTTAGATATTCGTGCTGGCCATTGGTTATTAGGACTTGTTTTGTTGACTAGCTAGCAGTACCTCGTCGGGTCTCTGATTTATATGCTTCAATTCGTAATACATCCAGTTACGTCGTGATAGGAGACACCGACCAACCCCACCACTATCAAGATCTCGTACGCCAAACATGACCCGCAAGAAGATCGTGGCTCCTAGCTCCGTGGCCACAGCTGCGAGACTGTTTTCGAAGTACACATCATTTCTCTCCCGTTACTTCTCGTAATAAATATCTCTCCCGTTGCAACGCACGGGCATATGTGCTAGTATATACTTAAGACAAAAGGCAAACAAGCTATCACGTTTATCCACATATGTTAATATTATTTGCACCTTTTGATTTGAAGATTAATGGCTGAGATTTAAAAGTTTTTACGTAACATGCTAATATATATTTATCAGCTTATTGGACCTACATGTTGTCACGTCTGTGCAACATCTTTTGTTTAGTGGAATCTAGGAAACGTAATCATCTAGATGTAACTAAGGAATTTATGAAATAATATCCAGCTTTGGGAAAAAGAGGGACCAGGTACGCCTATGAGATCTAGGCTTCACAAAAAAAGACGACGTACGCCTATGATTTAGAGTCTAATAAGGCTTCACAAAAAAAAGTGTATGTATATGTACGGAGTCCAACTCAATTTTTTAGAGAATCAATTCCAACACGTACAGTTGATGGAAACCTAGATACTACAGCTACGGCAAAGAAAGAAAGTTTTATTCCTGATGTATAAAAAGGAAAGTTTAAATCCTGAATCCAATCAGATCAGTCATTGTTGCCAACGTGAGCAAACATAGGAGAGCCCTAACTTGCCTCGGCTCGGTTCCAACTCAAGAAAGGACGCTCGGGTATCCCATCGGCTTCGGCCGCTGAGCCGCCGGGAGCAACGCAAGGACAAGAGTTGCAAGATCTGCGAGGCCGAACCAGACGCACCTCGACCTCGGTGACAACACGCTACCTGAGGCTGACATCCGCGCTGTCAGCGCCGCCGTGTCGAACAGTCATCCGACGTGTGGCTCGACACCAGACTCTGTCCCACTATCTCGGCTACATCGTCGGTCTTCGAGCAGCCGGGAAGCTCCTTCTGGAGCGCCACCGGCTTGAATCCTCGGACGACAATCGCTTCCACAAGCACAACAACAGGCACAACAAAGCAGTGTCAGAGCGAGAGGAACGTGATGGCAGCGTGGGAAGAAGAAGAAGAGGATGGGAACAGGCGAGCTCGCTGAGGCCGCTGGTGCAGACCGAGCGCAGTTGGTGCGGCAGTGGATGCGCTGGCGCGTGGTGGCGAGCTGGAGGAACAGCAGCTGACGTAACATCTGCTGCGGCGGCGTCCCAAGTAGGAGCGGTTGAAAGCGCGGCGATATACAAAGCTTCCGTGGTGAATGAGTCCAGCAGCGTGAACGCTTCTGTGGACTGTGGTATTACAGAATGTCTAGGTACCGCACGCGCATTATGGATGTGATTAATTATTTTCAGAGTAAGGATGCGTTGGCCTTTTCTTTTTTGTAAAAAATGTTAAGATGGATGAGCTCCCAGGTAAAGGTAATCTATTTTCAAGTGTCAAAACTTTTGAACTTTTTTCTCATGTACACATTTGTTTTCTGTGCGTGTAAATTTCCATGAAAAGTTGATGAGATTTGTGCGACATACTGAAAACAATTTTATTGATCACAAGGTTGTGTTTTCTGGAACATACATACAAAATCAAGCATAAGAAATAGTCTTTTTGTGCAATTTTACACGTACTTGAAGCTTGATGACTATGCATGTACACATGGAGACTCTAAATCACGTAAAGCTATATGTTTGCCATAGACTAGATGAATTGGACGTGACCATAGGTGAGCAACACAAGAAATATGACGAAAAAACTTGAGGGTTTAGGAAGGAAGGATGAACAATGTGCAACAAAAGTATGGTCTATTAGTGTAGAGTAGAGTAAGGCACTTGTGCTATCAGCAATACATACTATAAGATACATACGAGCTTGAAGATGTGCAAAACCGACAACACGAAATCATGTGGAAAAAAATTAGGAAGGACCACGAATCACAAGTGTTTTGCACATAATGAAATAGTAAATTTGTGCATAAACTTATTTGTTTTATAAAACTAATCAATTCAGTATATCATTGATAAGGCTGGAGTACTAGCGAACTCCACCTCTCTATCAATGTACCTAACCCATATTCATCATCCATCTACTTCAATGACATAGGAGTTGGGGTTTGGAGAATTAAGCAAAGCATGATTTTAAAATCGGGTCTGATGCACTCATTGAAGGAGGGAAATTGTCAAAAAGAAGAATAGCAAGTGACCTGAGAATGCTACTACATTTATTTCTTAATGACGATTACCGATGTAAAGAGGAACAAAGACGCAAGAAAATGATTTACACATTTGAAATGTATAGCCACACCGAGGTAGCCTCGGATGCTTACATTGTGATAGCATTTAAATCATTACTTATAAATGTGCTTTATTATCAAGATATCATATTTAAATTTCAAGTTTGTTATTACCATGACATAATCTAAGACCGACTATTGTTGAGCCCCCGTTTAGTGGGGCAGAACTAAATAACATTTAATGGTATACTATGGAGGTCTCACCATGAGGAAAACAAATACTCAGATGCCAACACATTGTTGTCTCAAAATAGTAAATGATAAAGATCTAGCCGCGCAAATGCGCGGGTGGACCCGCTAGTTTATTACAAAAAGATATACCATTTGTCTTTGATGATGATTGTGTAGAAGCATTTGAAATACTTAAGAAAGCATTAGTCTCTGCACCTATTGTCCAGCCACCTGATTGGAATTTACCCTTTGAAATTATGTGTGATGCTAGTGATTATGATGTAGGTGTTGTTCTAGGGAAAAGTGTTGATAAGAAATTAAATGTTATCCATTATATTAGTAAGACTCTAGACAATGCTCAAAGAAATTATGCTACTACTGAAAAAGAACTTTTAGCAGTTGTATTTGCTTGTGATAAGTTCAGGCCTTATATAGTTGACTCTAAAGTAACTATTCACACTGATCATGCTGCTATTAAATACCTTATGGAAAAGAAAGATGCTAAACCTAGACTTATTAGATGGGTTTTCCAGCTACAAGAATTTGATTTGCATATTGTGGATAGAAAGGGAGCCGAGAACCCCGTTGCGGACAACTTATCTAGGTTAGAGAATGTTCTTGATGACCCACTACCTATTGATGATAGCTTTCCTGATGAACAATTAAATGTTATAAGTACTTCTCATAGCACTCCTTGGTATGCTGATTATGCTAATTACATAGTTGCTAAATTTTTACCACCTAGCTTCACATACCAACAAAAAAAGTTCTTCTAGGATTTGAGACAATACTTTTGGGATGACCCACATCTTTATAAAGAAGGAGTAGATGGTGTTAGTAGACATTGTGTACCTGAGCATGAACATGAACAGATCCTACACAAGTGTCACTCTGAAGCTTACGGAGGACACCACGCTGGAGATAGAACTGCACATAAGGTATTGCAATCCGGTTTTTATTGGCCTACTCTCTTTAAGGATGCCTGTAAGTTTGTCTTGTCATGTGATGAATGTCAAAGAATTGGTAATATTAGTAGACGTCAAGAAATGCCTATGAATTATTCACTTGTTATTGAACCATTTGATGTTTGGGGCTTTGATTATATGAGACCTTTTCCTGCCTCCAATGGATATACACATATTTTAGTTGCTGTTGATTACGTTACTAAGTGGGTAGAAGCTATTCCAACTAGTAGTGCTGATCATAACACCTCTATTAAAATACTTAAGGAAGTTATTTTTCCGAGGTTTGGAGTCCCTAGATATTTAATGACTGATGGTGGTTCACACTTTATTCATGGTGCTTTCCGTAAAATGTTTGCTAAATATGATGTTAATCATAGAATTGCACCCCCTTATCACCCACAGTCTAGTGGTCAAGTAGAATTGAGTAATAGAGAGCTCAAATTAATTTTGCAAAAGACTGTTAATAGGTCTAGGAAGAATTGGTCCAAGAAACTTGATGATGCATTATGGGCCTATAGAACTGCATATAAAAATCCTATGGGTATGTCTCCGTATAAAATGGTTTGTGGAAAAGCATGTCACTTACCTCTCGAATTAGAACACTGGGCATATTGGGCTATTAAAGAGCTCAACTATGATATCAAACTTGCCGGTGAGAAGAGGTTATTTGATATTAGCTCACTTGATGAATGGAGAACCCAACATAATGAAAATGCCAAGTTGTTTAAAGAAAAAATTAAAAGATGGCATGATAAAAGAATACAAACGCGTGAGTTTAACGTAGGTGATTATGTATTGCTATACAACTCTTGTTTAAGTTGCAGGAAAACTTCTCTCTAAATGGGAAGGGCCCTACGTTATCGAGGAGGTCTATCTTTCTGGTGCCATAAAAATCAACAACTCCGAAGGCACAAATCCGAAGGTGGTAAACGGTCAAAGAATCAAACATTATATCTCAGGTAAGCCCATAAATGTTGAAACCAATATTATTGAAACCGTAACCCCGGAGGAATACATAAGAGACACTTTCCAGAACGTTTCAGACTCCGAAAAGGAATAGGTATGTGGTACGGTAAGTAAACCGACTCCAAAACAATTTTCAAGGCAATACTTCTCCGTTTTGGAATATTTAGAAAAATAGAAAAATAAGTAGCAGTCTGGGAAGGACACGAGGGCCCCACGAGGGTGGAGGGCGCACACTCCTACCTCGTGAGCACCTCGTGTGCCTTCCGGACTCCGTTTTCGTGCACGATACGTATTTTGGTCGATAAAAATTCAATATATATTCTCCCGAAGGTTTTGACCCCTGCTACCTCTTGAGCACTGCGTTGGATTTCCCCGAAGAGGAGAGGATGATGCAGCAAAGTAGCGTAAGTATTTCCCTCAGTTTTTGAGAACCAATGTATCAATCCAGTAGGAGGCCACGCTCAAGTCCCTCGTACCTACACAAAAACAATAGCTCCACGCAACCAACGCGATTAGGGGTTGTCAATCCCTTCACGGCTACTTACGGGGATGAGATCTGATAGAGATGATAGATAATATTTTTGGTATTTTTGGTATAGAGATGCAAAGTGAAAAGTAAAAAGGCAAAGTAAAAAGCAAGCAAGATTAAAGTGATGGAGATTAATATGAGGAAAATAGGCCCGGGGGCAATAGGTTTCACTAGTGGCTTCTCTCAAGAGCATAAGTATTCTACGGCGGGCGAACAAACTGTTGTTGAGCAATTGACAGAATTGAGCATAGTTATGAGAATATCTAGGTATGATCATGTATATAGGCATCACGTCCGAGACAAGTAGACCGACTCCTGCCTGCATCTACTACTATTACTCCACTCATCGACCGCTATCCAGCATGCATCTAGAGTATTAATTTAAAAACAGAGTAGCGCCTTAAGCAAGATGACATGATGTAGAGGGATAGTTTCTGCAATATGATAAAAACCCCATCTTGTTATCCTCGATGGCAACAATACTATACGTGCCTTGCTGCCCCTTCTGTCAGTGGGAAAGGACACCAAAAGATTGAACCCAAAGCTAAGCACTTCTCCCATGGCAAGAAAAACCAATCTAGTAGGCCAAACCAAACTGATAATTCGAAGAGACTTGCAAAAACAGAACAGTCTATAGTAATCTGTAACTAACGCAAACTTCTGGAACTCCAAAAAACTATGAAAATAGGAAGAGCTAGACAATTTGTTTATTGATCAGCAGCAATTGGTATCAGTATTTTATCACGTTCTGGTGATTTTCAACAATTGTTTTCGTGAACAGAAAGATTCTGGAAATTACAGCAAGATCAAATAACTATCATCCAAGAAGATCCTATAGGTCTAACTAGGCACAAACACTAATTAAAACACAAAACCTCATCTAAACAGAAGGTAGATGGATTATTTATTCCTAAACAGAAGCAAAAACAAAAAAACTAAAATAAAATTGGGCTGCCTCCCAACAAGAGCTATCGTTTAACGCCCCTAGCTAGGCATAAGAATGAGAATATATCTAGGTATTGCCATCTTTGGTACTAGGAAGGAAAAGAGCAAATTTCCTTTATATGGCATTCATCCTCCTATTTTGGGAAATTACATGGCCATTAATGGAGGAAGTGAGATTAAGCACGTTACAGAAATTTGCATCTAAACTAGATTTCATCTCTTTGCTAATTTCGTTTTGATAGAAGCATAAGAGGGTGGTAGATTCAACCGTATCATTCATGGGGTTCCCAAATATAATTTTCATCCTTCCATAGGTATCTATAGCATCCCCTTCAAGAAAACCTTCTTCAAAAATAGAATCTAGCACTTGCTTGAAAGAAGCGGGCAATCCAACATCGAAACTTTTTAAGTAAACCTCAATTTGATATTGTGGTACATAGCTAGCCCGAATCCTCAATAACCTATCCCAAGCATCTTTTAAAGACTCATCAAGTAAATAACGAAAAATTCCAGAGTCATCTTCATCAAAATTATTTAAACTCTCATTGGTCTACCCGGTGGGTCTTTCCATAACATCATTCTTATGAGCTTAGAGAGGATAGAGGGGTCATCCAAGGTACTAGGACCTTGGAAAGGACCCTTCATTCTTTTTGACTCGGCCATGGCAATGGGAAGAAGAGAAGAAGACAAACGGAAAAGAGAGGGCGAATAAAACAACAAGGGTGAAGTGGGGGAGAGGAAAACGAGAGGCAAATGGCAACTAATGTAATGCGGGAGATAGGGATTGTGATGGGTACTTGGTATGTTGTCTTTTGCGTAGACAACGGCGCCAAAAGTGGCTTGTTGTCGGGAGTCCAAATCTTGGCTTGACTTTTGCGTAAGCCTCCCCGGCAACGGCGCCAGAAATTCTTCTTGCTACCTCTTGAGCACTGCATTGGATTTCCCTGAAGAGGAGAGGATGATGCAGCAAAGTAGCGTAAGTATTTTCCTCAGTTTTTGAGAACCAAGGTATCAATCCAGTAGGAGGCCACGCTCAAGTCCCTCGTACCTACACAAAAACAATAGCTCCACGCAACCAACACGATTAGGGGTTGTCAATCCCTTCACGGTTACTTACGGGGGTGAGATCTGATAGAGATGATAGATAATATTTTTGGTATTTTTGGTATAGAGATGCAAAGTGAAAAGTAAAAAGGCAAAGTAAAAAGCAAGCAAGATTAAAGTGATGGAGATTAATATGAGGAAAATAGACCCGGGGGCCATAGGTTTCACTTATGGCTTCTCTCAAGAGCATAAGTATTCTACGGTGGGTGAACAAATTACTGTTGAGCAATTGACAGAATTGAGCATAGTTATGAGAATATCTAGGTATGATCATGTATATAGGCATCACGTCTGAGACAAGTAGACCGACTCCTGACTGCATCTACTACTATTACTCCACTCATCGACCGCTATCCAGCATGCATCTAGAGTATTAATTTAAAAACAGAGTAGCGCCTTAAGCAAGATGACATGATGTAGAGGGATAGTTTCATGCAATATGATAAAAACCCCATCTTGTTATCCTCGATGGCAACAATACTATACGTGCCTTGCTGCCCCGTCTGTCACTGGGAAAGGACACCGCAAGATTGAACCCAAAGCTAAGCACTTCTCCCATGGCAAGAAAACCAATCTAGTAGGCCAAACCAAACTAATAATTCGAAGAGACTTGCAAAGATAACCAATCATACATAAAAGAATTCAGAGAAGAATAAAATATTATTCATAGATAGACTTGATCATAAACCCACAATTCATCGGCCTCAACAAACACACCGCAAAAAGAAGATTACATCGAATAGATCTCCACAAGAGAGGGGGAGAACATTGTATTGAGATCCAAAAAGAGAGAAGAAGCCATCTAGCTAATAACTATGCACCCGTAGGTCTGAGGTGAACTACTCACACTTCATCGGAGGGGCAAGGATGATGTAGAAGCCCTCCATGATGACGGCCCTCTCCGGCGGAGCTCCGGAACAGGCCCCAAGATGGGATCTCGTGGGTACAAAAGGTTGTGGCGGTGGAATTAGGTTTTTGGCTCCGTATCTGATCGTTTGGGGGTACGTAGGTATATATAGGAGGAAGGAGTGTGTCGGTGGAGCAACAGGGGGCCCACGAGGCAGGGGGCGCGCCCCCACCCTCGTGACCGCATCTTTTGTTCCTTGGAGTAGGGTCTGAGTCTCCTGGATCACGTTCTGTGAGAAAATCACGTTCCCGATGGTTTCAATCCGTTTGGATTCCGTTTGATATTTTGTTTATCCAAAACTCTGAAATACGCAAAAAACAGCAATTCTGGGCTGGGCCTCCGGTTAATAGGTTAGTCCCAAAAATAATATAAAAGTGGAAAATAAAGCCCAATATAGTCCAAAACAGTAGATAATATAGCATGGAGCAATCAACAATTATAGATACGTTGGAGACATATCAACTCCCGTATCACGCAAATATCCTCTGTTTTTGTTTCGAGCCGTCCCGCTGCAGATTAGATCAACATGTCTTCCCAGGATTCGGAAGGAGAAAGCTATGTGGATGATTACTTAGCTAATCCTAAGGTCTATGGAGATGTGGAGCATGATGGTTGGACCACGGAGGAAGAAGAGGACTATGAACCCAAGGGGAAGGAGAAGACGAGCTCTGATGAAGATGAAGCCCCATTACCTCACCCTGGGGACATGCACGTGGAGTTCAAAAAGTCAAGTCTCCCTGATAGGGTAAAGAAACCTAAGTTCGAGTTTATCCATTTTCGTCTCTTGCAGGAAAATAAGCAAGACCTATGCAAAAAGATATTAACCCTGGAGTGGGAGATTGATGATCTGAGGGATCAAAATGCCGTCCTCAAGCGCAAATTAAGGGAGAAGTCTATGTCATCAACTAAGCCAATAACACCTCCATCATCTTCACCAACAAAGAAGGAGACATAATCACATGGGTATGGGCACTCCCCTTGGCAACTGCCAAGCTTGGGGGAGGTGCCCCGGTATCGTCTCACAAACACATCTCCTATCTTTACCGTTTTTCTTAGTTCGATCCTATTAGTAGTATCTTGATCTAGTAGAATAAAGTTTATGGCATGATCTATTTTTGAGTTTTGCTTTATGATCTCTCTATGTAATCGAGTCCGTGAGTTATATAATAAAGATTAGTGTTGAGTCAAGGGCTTGATTATTTTGCCATGATCATGGGTCAATAAAAGAAAAAGAAGAAAAAGAATAAAAAGAAACAAAGAGTTCATATTGATCTTATTGAGAGTAATGACTTCACATAGAAAGAGAATGATGATTTAAAAGTTGTTGGGAGTTGGCAGACATGGCTTTAGTCATCGTTGCAATTAATAGGAAGTAATAAGGAAAGAGAGGTTTCACATATAGATATATTATCATTGACATCTTTTATGGTTGGGAGCACTCATTAAAATATGACATGCTAAAGAGTTGATGTTGGACAAGGAAGACAACGTTATGAGTTATGCTTTCTTATATCCGAGATAAAGTATGTTGTCATGGATCCTCTAACATGTTGAGCTTGCCTTTCCCGCTCAAGCTATCCAAATTCTCAGCACCAAGTAGAGATACTACTTGTGCTTCCAAATACCCTTAAACCAGTTTTTCCATGAGAGTCCACCATATCTACCTATGGATTGAGTAAGATCCTTCAAGTAAGTTGTCATCGGTGCAAAGCAATAAAAATTGCTCAAAATATGTATGATTGATTGGTGTGGGAGAAATAAGCTTTATACGATCTTGTGATGTGGAAGTAATAAAAGCGACAGACTGCATAATAAAGGTTCATATCACAAGGGGAAATATAAAGTGACGTTCTTTCACATTGAGATTTTGTGCATCCAACCATAAAAGCGCATGGCAACCTCTGCTTCCCTCTTCGAAGGGCCTATCTTTTATTATTATCTTCTACCTTATGCAGGAGTCATGGTGATCTTCACCTTTCCTTTTTGATTTTATCCTTTGGCAAGTTCGGCATGTTGGAAAGAACCTGATATATATATATATATATATATATATATATATATATATATATATATATATATATATATATATATATATATATATATTGGATGTAGGGGAGCATGAGTTATTATTGTTGACATTACCCTTGAGGTAAAAGGTTGTGGGGCAAAACTATAAGCCCCTATCTTTCGCTGTGTCCGACTAAGACTCTGTAACCACAAGTATTGCATGAGTGTTAGCAATTATGAAGGACTAGATGATAGTTGAGTATGTGCACTTGCTTTTAAGCTCTGACATAGACTCTTTCTGATGTTATGATAAATTGCAATTGCTTCAATGACTAAGATTATAGTTTGTTGGTTCTCAATAAGGTTTCTGATTCATACTTTTGCATTGTGAATGGATAATCACTTGAAAATAAGTAATCATATGACAAAATCTTTATATGTTGCTGTTATGAGAATAATCATGATGCCTTCATGTCTGTATTTTATTTTTATCGACACCTCTACCTCTAAACATGGGGACATATTTATCGTTATCGGCTTTCGCTTGAGGACAAGCGAGGTCTAAGCTTGGGGGAGTTGATATGTCCATTTTACATCATGCTTTTATATTGATATTTATTGCATTTTGGGCTGTTATTTCGTGTTATGTCACAATACTTATGGCTATTCTCTCTTATTTTACAAGGTTTATATATGGAGGGAGAATGCCGACAGCTAGAATTCTGGGCTGGAAAAGGAGAAAATATTAGAGACCTATTCTGCGCAACTCCAAAAGTCCTGAAACTCCACGGAATATCTTACAATAAATAATGAAAAATACCTGCCAAAGATGAAGGCCAGGGGGCCCACACCCAGTCCACGAGGGTGCCCCCCTAGGGCGCGCCCCCAAACTCCTGGGCCCCCTGGTGGCTCTCCGATGCCCATCTTCTGCTATATGAAGTCTTTCGTCAAGAAAAAACCAGAAGCAATCTTTCGGGACGAGACTCCGCCGCTATAAGGCGGAACCTTGGCGGAACCAATCTAGGGCTTCGGCAGAGCTGTTCTGCCGGGGACACTTCCATCCAGGAGGGGGAAATCATCGCCAACGTCATCACCAACGCTCCTCTCATCGGGAGAGGGCTATCTCCATCAACATCTTCACCAGCACCATCTCATCTCCAAACCCTAGTTCATCTCTTGTATCCAATTCTTGTCTCCAAGTTCGGGATTGGTGCTAGTAGGTTGCTAGTAGTGTTGATTACTCTTTGTAGTTGATGCTAGTTGGTTTAATTGGTGGAAGATCATATGTTCGGATCCTTTATGCATATTATTACCCCTCTGATTATGAACAAGAATATTCTTTGTGAGTAGTTATGTTTGTTCCCAAGGACAAGGGAGAAGTCTTGCTATTAGTAGTCATGTGAATTTGGTATCCGTTCGATATTTTGATGAGATGTATGTTGTCTAGCCTCTAGTGGTGCTATGTGAACGTTGACTACATAACACTTCACCATTATTTGGGTCTAGAGGAAGGCATTGGGAAGTAATAAGTATATGATGGGTTGCTAGAGTGACAGAAGCTTAAACCCTAGTTTATGCCTTGCTTCGTAAGGGGCTGATTTGGATCCATATGTTTCATGCTATGGTTAGGTTTACCTTAATACTTTTGTTTTTGTTGAGGATTCTTGGAATAGAGGTTAATCGTAAGTGGGATGCTCGTTCAAGTAAGAACATCACCCAAGCACCAGTCCACCCACATATCAAATTATCAAAGTACCGAACGCGAATCATATGAATGTGATGAAAACTAGCTTGACGATATTCCCATGTGTCCGCGGGAGCGCTTTTCCTTATATAAGAGTTTGTTCCTTCTCCTTTCCTACAAAAAGGATTGGGACACCTTGCTGCACTTTATTTAGTTTTGTTTCTTGTTACCCATTAGAGACTACCTTATCACAAAACTATCTGTTACCACTTATTTCAGTACTTGTAGAGAATACCTTGTTGAAAACCGCTTGTCATTTCCTTCTGCTCCTCGTTGGGTTCGACACTCTTACTTATCAAAAGGACTATGATAGATCCCCTATACTTGTGGGTCATCAAGACTCTTTTCTGGCGCCGTTGTCGGGGAGTGAAGCGCCTTTGGTAGGTGGAATTTGGTAAGGAAAAATTTATATAGTGTGCTGAAATTTACTGTCACTTGTTACTATGGAAAGTAATCCTCTGAGGGGCTTGTTCGGGGTATCTTCACCCCAACCAGTAGAGCAAAGAGTTGCTCCTCAACCTACTGAACCTATTGAAAATGAAATTCCTTTCCAATTTCCTTCGAGTATGATAGAAAAACTGCTAGCTAATCCTTTTACCGGAGATGGAACAAAGCATCCTGATGAACACCTAATATATGTGGATGAAGTTTGTGGATTATTTAAGCTTGCAGGTATACCCGATGATGTTTCTAAGAAGAAGGTCTTCCCTTTATCTTTGAAGGGAGACGCATTGACATGGTATAGGCTATGTGATAATACGAGATCATGGAACTATAGAAGATTGAAATTGGAATTTCATCAAAAGTATTATCATATGCATCTTGTTCATCGTGATCGCAATTATATATATAATTTTTGGCCTCGCGAAGAAGAAAGCATCGCTCAAGCTTGGGGGAGGCTTAAATCAATGTTATATTCATGCCCCAATCATGAGCTCCCAAGAGTGACAATTATTCAAAACTTTTATGCTCGGCTTTCTAAAAATAATCGCACCATGCTCGATACTTCTTGTGCTGGCTCTTTTATGATGAAGACAATTGAATTTAAATGGGACTTATTGGATAGAATTAAACGCAACTCTGAAGATTGGGATTTCGACGAAGGTAAGGAGTCAGGTATGACACCTAAGTTTGATTGTGTTAAATCTTTTATGGACATCCGATATTTTCCGTAAGTTTAGCACTAAATATAGACTTCACTCTGAGATAGTAACTTCTTTCTGTGAATATTTTGCTTCTTATGTTGATCTCCCTAAGGAGAAGTGGTTTAAATATCATCCTCCCATAGAAGTAAAAGTAGCTGCACCTATTAAAGTTGAAGAAAAAACTGTCACTTATAATGATCATATTGTTCCTACTTCTTATGTTGAGAAACCACCTTTCCCTGTTAGAATAAAGGATCATGCTAAAGCTTCAACTGTGGTTCGTAAAAGCAATATTAGAACTTATACACCTCCTGAACAAGTTAAAGTTGAACCTAATGTTGCTATTGTTAAAGATCTCTTGGCAGATAATATTGATGGGCATGTTATTCAGTTCTGCGGTGAAACTGCTATAATTGCCAAACCTTGTGCTAAAGATAAACATAGACCTGCGGTAGGCATGCCTGTTATTTCTATTAAAATAGGAGATCATTGTTATCATGGATTATGTGATATGGGTGCTAGTGCTAGTGTTATATCTTATGACTTGTATAAAGAAACTAAGCATGAAATTGCACCTGCTGAGTTAGAAGATATTGATGTCACAATTAAACTTGCCGATAGACATACTGTATCAGCAATGGGAATTGTTAGAGATGTTGAAGTCTTGTGTGGGAAAACTAAATATCCTGCTGATTTTCTTGTTCTCAGTTCCCCACAAGATAGCTTTTGTCCCATTATATTTGGTAGACCCTTCTTGAACACTGTCAATGCTAAGAGAGACTGCGAAAAGAATGTTGTTACTATTGGCTTGGATGATATGATCCATGAGTTTAATTTCTCTAAATTTAGTAAACAACACCATGAAGAAGAATTACCTAGTAAGGATGAAATTATTGGTCTTGCTTCTATTGCCGTACCTCCTAGTGATCCTTTAGAACAATATTTGCTAGACCATGAAAATGATATGTTTATGAATGAAACAAGGGAAATAGATGAAGTATTCTTTAAACAGGAACCTATTCTGAAACACAATCTGCCTGTTGAAATCCTAGGGGAGCCTCCTCCACCTAAGGGTGATCCCGTGTTTGAGCTTAAACCGTTTGCCTGATAATCTTAAATATGCTTGTCTTGATGAAAAGAAGATATATCGTGTTATTATTAGTGCCTACCTTTCAGAGCATGAAGAAGAAAGATTATTGAAAACTCTGAAGAAGCACCGTGCTGCTATTGGATATACTCTTGATGATCTTAAGGGCATTAGTCCCACTTTATGTCAACATAAAATAAATTTGGAAGCAGACGCCAAACCAGTTCGTGATCCTCAACGACGTCTGAATCCTAAAATGAAAGTAGTGGTGAGAAAAGAAATACTAAAGCTTCTGGAGGCAGGTATAATTCATCCCGTTGCTGATAGTCAGTGGGTAAGTCCTGTCCATTGTGTCCCTAAGAAGGGAGGTATTACTGTTGTTCCTAATGATAAAGATGAATTGATTCCACAAAGAATTATCACAGGTTATAGGATGGTAACTGATTTTCGCAAATTAAATAAAGCTACTAAGGAAGATCATTACCCCTGACCTTGTATCGATCAAATGCTAGAAAGATTATGAAAACATACACAATATTGCTTTCTAGATGGTTATTCTGGTTTCTTTCAAATACCTTTGTCGGCTAAAGATCAATCAAAGACTACTTTTACATGCCCTTTTGGTACTTTTGCTTATAGACGTATGCCTTTTGGTTTATGTAATGCACCTGCTACCTTTCAAAGATGCATGATGGCTATATTCTCTGACTTTTGTGAAAAGATTTGTGAGGTTTTCATGGACGACTTTTCCGTCTATGGATCTTCTTTTGATGATTGCTTGAGCAATCTTGATTGAGTTTTACAAAGATGTGAAGAAACTAATCTTGTCTTGAATTGGGAAAAGTGCCACTTTATGGTTAATGAAGGTATTGTCTTGGGGCATAAAGTTTCTGAAAGAGGCATTGAATTTGATAAAGCCAAGGTTGATGCTATTGAAAATATGCCATGTCCCAATGACATCAAAGGTATAAGAAGTTTCCTTGGTCAAGCCGGATTTTATAGGAGGTTCATTAAGGACTTCTCAAAAATTTATCGGCCTCTGACTAATTTATTACAAAAAGATATACCATTTGTCTTTGATGATGATTTTGTAGAAGCATTTGAAATACTTAAGAAAGCATTAGCCTCTGCACCTATTGTCCAGCCACCTGACTGAAATTTACCCTTTGAAATTATGTGTGATGGTAGTGATTATGCTATAGGTGCTGTTCTAAGGCAAAGAGTTGATAAGAAATTAAATGTTATCCATTATGCTAGTAAGACTCAGGACAATGCTCAAAGAAATTATGCTACTACTGAAAAAGAACTTTTAGCAGTTGTATTTGCTTGTGATAAGTTCAGGCCTTATATTGTTGATTCTAAAGTAACTATTCACACTGATCATGCTGCTATTAAATACCTAATGGAAAAGAAAGATGCTAAACCTAGACTTATTATATGAGTTCTCCTGCTACAAGAATTTGATTTGCATATTGTGGATAGAAAGGGAGCCGAGAACCCAGTTGCGGACAACTTATCTAGATTACAGAACGTTCTTGATGACCCACTACCTATTGATGATAGCTTTCCTGATGAACAATTAAATGTTATAAGTACTTCTCGTAGCACTCCTTGGTATGCTGATTATGCTAATTACATAGTTGCTAAATTTTTGCCACCTAGCTTCACATACCAACAAAAGAAAAAGTTCTTCTAGGATTTGAGACATTACTTTTAGGATGACCCACATCTTTATAAAGAAGGAGTAGATGGTGTTATTAGACGTTGTGTACCTGAGCATGAACAGGAACAGATCCTACGCAAGTGTCACTCCGAAGCTTACGGAGGACACCACGCTGGAGATAGAACTGCACATAAGGTATTGCAATCTGGTTTTTATTGGCCTACTCTCTTCAAGGATGCCCGTAAGTTTGTCTTGTCATGAGATGAATGTCAAAGAATTGGTAATATTAGTAGACGTCAAGAAATGCCTATGAATTATTCACTTGTTATTGAACCATTTGATGTTTGGGGCTTTGATTATATGAGACCTTTTCCTGCCTCCAATGGATATACACATATTTTAGTTGCTGTTGATTACGTTACTAAGTGGGTAGAAGCTATTCCAACTAGTAGTGCTGATCATAACACCTCTATTAAAATGCTTAAGGAAGTTATCTTTCCGAGGTTTGGAGTCCCTAGATATTTAATGACTGATGGTGGTTCACACTTTATTCATGGTGCTTTCCGTAAAATGTTTGTTAAATATGATGTTAATCATAGAATTGCATCCCCTTATCACCCACAGTCTAGTGGTCAAGTAGAATTGAGTAATAGGGAGCTCAAATTAATTTTGCAAAAGACTGTTAATAGGTCTTGGAAGAATTGGTCCAAGAAACTTGATGATGCATTATGGGCCTATAGAACTGCATATAAAAATCCTATGGGTATGTCTCCGTATAAAATGGTTTGTGGAAAAGCATGTCACTTACCTCTCGAATTAGAACACTGGGCATATTGGGCTATTAAAGAGCTCAACTATGATATCAAACTTGCCGGTGAGAAGAGATTATTTGATCTTAGCTCACTTGATGAATGGAGAACCAAAGCTTATGAAAATGCCAAGTTGTTTAAAGAAAAAGTTAAAAGATGGCATGATAAAAGAATACAAAAGCGTGAGTTTAACTTAGGTGATTATGTATTGCTATACAACTCTCGTTTAAGATTTTTTGCAGGAAAACTTCTCTCTAAATGGGAAGGGCCCTACGTTATCGAGGAGGTCTATCGTTTCGGTGCCATAAAAATCAACAACTTCGAAGGCACAAATCCGAAGGTGGTAAACGGTCAAAAAATCAAACATTATATCTCAGGTAAGACCATAAATGTTGAAACCAATATTATTGAAACTGTAACGCCTGAGGAATACATAAGAGAGACTTTCCAGAACGTTTCAGACTCCGAAAAGGAATAGGTATTTGGTACGGTAAGTAAACCGACTCAAAAACAATTTTTATGGCAATACTTGTCCGTTTTGGAATATTTAGAAAAATAGAAAAATAAGTAGCAGTCCGAGAAGGACACGAGGGCCCCACGAGGGTGGAGGGCGCGCCCTAGCCCCTGGGCGCGCCCTCCTACCTCGTGAGCACCTTGTGTGCCTTCCGGACTCCATTTTCTTGCACGATACGTATTTTAGTCAGTAAAAATCACTATATATTCTCCCGAAGGTTTTGACCCCTGCTACCTCTTGAGCACTGCGTTGGATTTCCCCGAAGAGGAGAGGATGATGCAGCAAAGTAGTGTAAGTATTTCCCTTAGTTTTTGAGAACCAAGGTATCAATACAGTAGGAGGCCATGCTCAACTCCCTCGTACCTACACAAAAACAATAGCTCCACGCAACCAACACGATTAGGGGTTGTCAATCCCTTCACAGTTACTTACGGGGGTGAGATTTGATAGAGATGATAGATAATATTTTTGGTACTTTTGGAATAGAGATGCAAAGTGAAAAGTAAAAAGGCAAAGTATAAAAGCAAGCAAGATTAAAGTGATGGAGATTAATATGAGGAAAATAGACCCAGGGGCCATAGGTTTCACTAGTGGATTCTCTCAAGAGCATAAGTATTCTACGGTGGGTGAACAAATTACTGTTGAGCAATTGACAGAATTGAGCATAGTTATGAGAATATCTAGGTATGATCATGTATATAGGCATCACGTCCAAGACAAGTAGACCGACTCCTGCCTGCATCTACTACTATTACTCCACCCATCGACCGCTATCCAGCATGCATCTAGAGTATTAAGTTAAAAACAGAGTAACGCCTTAAGCAAGATGACATGATGTAGAGGGATAGTTTCATGTAATATGATAAAAACCCCATATTGTTATCCTCAATGGCAACAATACTATACGTGCCTTGCTGGCCCTTCTGTCACTGGGAACGGACACCGCAAAATTGAACCCAAAGCTAAGCACTTCTCCCATGGCAAGAAAAACGAATCTAGTAGGCCAAACCAAACTGATAATTCGAAGAGACTTGCAAAGATAACCAATCATACATAAAAGAACTCAGAGAAGAATCAAATATTATTCATAGATAGACTTGATCATAAACCCACAATTCATCGGTCTCAACAAACACACCGCAAAAAGAAGATTACATCGAATAGATCTCCACAAGAGAGGGGGAGAACATTGTATTGAGATCCAAAAAGAGATAAGAAGCCATCTAGCTAATAACTATGGACCCGTAGGTCTGACGTGAACTACTCACACTTCATCGGAGGGGCTAGGATGATGTAGAAGCTCTCCCTGATGACGGCCCTCTCCGGCGGAGCTCCGGATCAGGCCCCAAGATTGGATCTCGTGGGTGCAGAAGGTTGCAGCGGTGGAATTAGGTTTTTGGCTCCGTATCTGATCGTTTGGGGGTACGTAGGTATATATAGGAGGAATGAGTACGTCGGTGGAGCAACAGGGGGCCCACGAGGTCGGGGGCGCGCCCTAGGGGGGTTGGCGCGCCCCCACCCTCATGACCGCCTCTTTTGTTCCTTGGAGTAGGGTTCAAGTCTCCTGGATCACGTTCGGCGAGAATATCACGTTCCCGAAGGTTTTTAATTCCGTTTGGACTCCGTTTCATATTATGTTTCTCCGAAACTCTGAAATAGGCAAAAAACAGCAATTATGGGTTGGGCCTCCGGTTAATAGGTTAGTCCCAAAAATAATATAAAAGTGGAAAATAAAGCCCAATATAGTCCAAAACAGTAGATAATCTAGCATGGAGCAATCAAAAATTATAGATACATTGGAGACGTATCTGGCGTCCCCAAGCTTAATTCCTGCTCGTCCTCGAGTAGGTAAATGATAAAAAGAGAATTTTTGACGCGGAGTGCTACTTTGCATAATTTCAATGTGAAACTTCTTAAGTGTGGTATGAATATTCAGATTCGAAAGATTCAAGACAAAGGTTCATATTGACATAAATATAATAATACTTCAAGCATACTAATAAAGCAATTATGTCTTCTCAAAATAACATGGCCAAAGAAAGTTATCCAACAAAATCACATAGTCTGGCTATGCTCTATCTTCACCACACAAAGTATTTAAATCATGCACAACCCCAATGACAAGCCAAGCAATTGTTTCATACATTAAAATTTTCAAAACTTTTTCAATCTTCACGCAAATACATGGGCGTGAGCCATGGATATAGCACTATATGTGGAATAGAATGGTGGTTGTGGAGAAGACAAAAGGAGGGGAAGATAGTCTCACATCAACTAGGCGTATCAACGGGCTATGGAGATGCCCATCAATAGATATCAATGTGAGTGAGTAGGGATTGCCATGCAATGGATGCACTAGAGCTATAAGTATATGAAAGCTCAACAAAAGAAACTAAGTGGGTGTGCATCCAACTTGCTTGCTCACTAAGACCTAGGGCATTTGAGGAAGCCCATCATTGGAATATACAAGGCAAGTTCTATAATGAAAAATTCCCACTAGTATATGAAAGTGATATCATAGGAGACTTTCTATCATGAAGATCTTGGTGCTACTTTGAAGCACAAGTGTGGCAAAAGGATAGTAACATTGTACCTTCTCTCCTTTTCTCTCATTTTTCTTATTTTTTTATCTCTCATTTTTCTTATTTTTTTATTATTTTTTTATTTGGGCCTTTTCTCTCTTTTTATGGCCTCTTTTTGTTTATTTTTATTTTTCGTCCGGAGTCTCATCCCGACTTGTGGGGGAATCATAGTCTCCATCATCCTTTCCTCACTTGGGAGAATGCTCTAAAAATGATGATCATCACACTTTTATTTTTCTTACAACTCAACAATTACAACTCGATACTTAGAACAAAATATGACTCTATATGAATGCCTCCGGCGGTGTACCGGGATATGTAATGAATCAAGGGTGACATATATGAAAGAATTATGAACGGTGGCTTTGCCACAAATATGATGTCAACTACATGATCATGCTAGCAATATGACAATGATGGAGCGTGTCATAATAAACGGAACGGTGGCAAGTTGCATGGCAATATATCTCGGAATGGCTATGGAAATGCCATGATAGGTAGGTATGGTGGCTGTTTTGAGGAAGGTATATGGTGGGTGTATGATACCGGCGAAAAGTGCGCGGTATTAGAGAGGCTAGCAATGGTGGAAGGAACGAAAAAGTGCGTATAATCCATGGACTCAACATTAGTCATAAAGAACTCATATACTTATTGCAAAAATCTATAAGTTATCAAAGCAAAGTATTACGCGCATGCTCCTAGGGGGATAGATTGGTAGGAAAACACCATCGCTCGTCCCCGACCGCCACTCATAAGGAAGACAATCAATAAATAAATCATGCTCTGACTTCATCACATAATGGTTCACCATACGTGCCTGCTACGGGAATCACAAACTTTAATGCAAGTATTCTTTGAATTTACAACTACTCAACTAGCATGACTCTAATATCACCATCGTCATATCTCAAAACAATTATCAAGATTCAATCTTTTCTTAGTATTCAACGCACTCAAAAGAAAGTTTCACAAATCTAGAATACCAAGCATATTAATATTAAGCAAATTACCATGCTATTAAAGACTCGCAAAATGATCTAAGTGAAACATGAGAGATCAATAGTTTCTTTAAAACAGATCCACCACTGTGCTCTAAAAGATCTAAGTGAAGCACATAGAGCAAAATTATAAGGCTCAAAAGATATAAGTGAAGCACACAGAGCAAAACTATAAAGCCCAAAAGATATAAGTGAAGCATAATGAGTATTCTATAAAATTTCAATTCATGTATGGCTCTCCCAAAAGGTGTGTACAACAAGGATGATTGTGGCACAATAACAAACATAAACACAAATAGTACAAGACGCTCCAAGCAAAAGACATATCATGTGGTGAATAAAAATATAGCTCCAAGTAAAATTACCGATGGAAGTAGATGAAAGAGGGGATGCCTTCCGGGGCATCCCCAAGCTTTGACTTTTTGGTGTCCTCGGATTATATTGGGGGTGCCATGGGCATCCCCAAGCTTAGGCTCTTGCCACTCCTTGTTCCATAATCCATCAAAAGAATTTACCCAAAACTTGAAAACTTCACAACACAAAACTCAACAGAAATCTCGTGAGCTCCGTTAGAGAAAGAAAACAAAAGACTACTTCAAGGTACCGTGATGAACTCATTCTTTATTTATATTGGTGTTAAACCTACTGTATTCCAACTTATCTATGGATTACAAACTATTTTACTAGCCATAGATTCATCAAAATAAGCAAACAACACACGGAAAACAGAATCTGTCAAAAACAGAATAGTCTGTAGTAATCTGTAACTAACGCAAACTTCTGGAACTCCAAAAAATCTATCCAAATAGGAAGACCTAGACAATTTGTTTATTGATCATTAGCAATTGGAATCAGTATTTTATCTCGTTCTGGTGATTTTTAACAATTGTTTTCGTGAACAGAAAGATTCTGGAAATTACAGCAAGATCAAATAACTATCATCCAAGAAGATCCTATAGGTCTAACTTGGCACAAACGCTAATTAAAACACAAAACCACATCTAAACTGAAGGTAGATGGATTATTTATTCCTAAACAGAAGCAAAAACAAAAACAACAAAAAAAATTGGGTTGCCTCCCAACAAGCGCTATCGTTTAACGCCCCTAGCTAGGCATAAGAACGAGAATAGATCTAGGTATTGCCATCTTTGGTACTAGGAAAGAAAATAGCAAATTTCCTATCTATGGCATTCATCCTCCTATTTTGGGAAAGTACATGGCCATTAATGGAGGAAGTGAGATTAAGCACGTTACAGAAATTTGCATCTAAACTAGATTTCATCTCTTTGATAATTTCGTTTTGATAGAAGCATAAGAGGGTGGTAGATTCAACCTTATCATTCATGGGGTGCCCAAATATAATTTTCATCCTTTCATAGGTATCTATAGCATCCCCTTCAACAAAACCTTCTTCAAAAATAGAATCTAGCACTTGCTTGAAAGAAGCGGGCAATCCAACATAGAAAATTTTTAAGTAAACCTCAATTTGATATTGTGGTACATAGCTAGCCCGAATCCTCAATAACCTATCCCAAGAATCTTTTAAAGACTCATCAAGTAAATAACGAAAAATTCCAGAGTCATCTTCATCAAAATTATTTAAATCTCATTGGTAACCCCGGTGGGTCTTTCCATAGCATCATTTTTTACGAGCTTAGAGAGGATAGAGGGGTCATCCAAGGTACTAGGACCCTGGAAAGGACCCTTCATACTTTTTGACTCGGCCATGGCAATGGGAAGAAGAGAAGAAGACAAACAAAATAGAGAGGGCGAATAAAACGTCAAGGGTGAAGTGGGGGAGAGGAAAACGAGAGGCAAATGGCAACTAATGTGACGCGGGAGATAGGGATTGTGATGGGTCCTTGGTATGTTGTCTTTTGCGTATACAACGTCGCCAAAAGTGGCTTGTTGTCGGGAGTCCAAATCTAGACTTGACTTTTGCGTAAGCCTCCCCGGCAACGGCGCCAGAAATTCTTCTTGCTACCTCTTGAGCACTGCGTTGGATTTCCCCGAAGAGGAGAGGATGATGCAGCAAAGTAGCATAAGTATTTCCCTCAGTTTTTGAGAACCAAGGTATCAATCCAGTAGGAGGCCACGCTCAAGTCCCTCGTACCTACACAAAAACAATAGCTCCACGCAACCAACGCGATTAGGGGTTGTCAATCCCTTCACGGTTACTCACGGGGGTGAGATCTGGTAGAGATGATAGAAAATATTTTTGGTATTTTTGGTATAGAGATGCAAAGTGAAAAGTAAAAATGCAAAGTAAAAAACAAGCAAGATTAAAGTGACGGAGATTAATATGAGGAAAATAGACCCGGGGGCCATAGGTTTCACTAGTCGCTTCTCTCAAGAGCATAAGTATTCTACGGTGGGTGAAAAAATTAATGTTGAGCAATTGACAGAATTGAGCATAGTTATGAGAATATCTAGGTATGATCATGTATATAGGCATCACGTCCGAGACAAGTAGACCGACTCCTGCCTGCATCTACTACTATTACTCCACTCATCGACCACTATCCAGCATGCATCTAGAGTATTAAGTTAAAAACAGAGTAACGCCTTAAGCAAGATGACATGATGTAGAGGGATAGTTTCATGCAATATGATAAAAACCCCATCTTGTTATCATCGATGGCAACAATACTATACGTGCCTTGCTGCCCCTTCTATCACTGGGAAAGGACACCACAAGAATGAACCCAAAGCTAAGCACTTCTCCCATGGCAACAAAAACCAATCTAGTAGCCAAACCAAACTGATAATCCAAAGAGACTTGCAAAGATAACCAATCATACATAAAATAAATCAGAGAAGAATCAAATATTATTCATAGATAGACTTGATCATAAACCCACAATTCATCGGTCTCAACAAACACACCGCAAAAAGAAGATTACATCGAATAGATCTCCACAAGAGAGGGGGAGAACATTGTATTGAGATCCAAAAAGAGAGAAGAAGCCATCTAGCTAATAACTATGGACCTGTAGATCTGAGGTGAACTACTCACACTTCATCGGAGGGGCTAGGATGATGTATAAGCCCTCCGTGATGACGGCCCTCTCCGGCGGAGCTCCGAAACAGGCCCCAAGATGGGATCTCATGGGTACAGAAGGTTGCGGCGGTGGAATTAGGTTTTTGGCTCCGTATCTGACCGTTTGGGGGTACGTAGGTATATATAGGAGGAAGGAGTATGTCGGTGGAGCAACATGGGGCCAACGAGGCAGGGGGGGCGTGCCCTACGGGGTGGGCTCGCCGCCCACCCTCGTGACCGCCTCTTTTGTTCCTTGGAGTAGGGTCCAACTCTCCTGGATCACGTTCGGTGAGAAAATCACGTTCCCGAAGGTTTCATTCCATTTGGACTCCGTTTGATATTCTGTTTCTTCGAAACTCTGAAATAGGCAAAAAACAACAATTCTGGGTTGGGCCTCCGGTTAATAGGTTAGTCCCAAAAATAATATAAAAGTGGAAATTAAAGCCCAATACAGTCCAAAACAGTAGATAATATAGCATTGAGCAATCAAAAATTATAGATACGTTGGAGACATATCAACCCCCGTATCACGCAAATATCCTCTATTTTTGTTTCGAGCCGTCCCGCTGCAGATTAGATCAACATGTCTTCCCAGGATTCGGAAGGAGAAAGCTATGTGGATGATTACTTAGCCAATCCTAAGGTCTATGGAGATGTGGAGCACGATGGTTGGACCACGGAGGAAGAAGAGGACTATGAACCCAAGGGGAAGGAGGAGACGAGCTCTGATGAAGATGAAGCCCCATTACCTCACCCTGGGGACATGCACGTGGAGTTCAAAAAGTCAAGTCTAGCTGATAGGGTAAAGAAACCTAAGTTCGAGTTTATCCCTTTTTGTCTCTTGCAGGAAAATAAGCAAGACCTATGCAAAAAGATATTAACCCTGGAGTGGGAGATTGATGATCTGAGGGATGAAAATGCCGTCCTCAAGCGCAAATTAAGGGAGAAGTCTATGTCATCAACTAAGCCAATAACACCTCCATCATCTTCACCAACAAAGAAGGAGACATAATCACATGGGTATGGGCACTCCCCTTAGCAACTGCCAAGCTTGGGGGAGGTGCCCCGGTATCGTATCACAAAAACATCTCCTATCTTTACCATTTTTCTTAGTTCAATCCTATTAGTAGTATCTCAATCTAGTAGAATAAAGTTTATGGCATGATCTAGTTTTGAGTTTTGCTTTATGATCTCTCTATGTAATCGAGTCCGTGAGCTATATAATAAAGATTAGTGTTGAGTCAAGGGCTTGATTATTTTGCCATGATCTTGGGTGAATAAAAGAAAAAGAAGAAAAAGAATAAAAAGAAACAAAGAGTTCATATTGATCTTATTGAGAGTAATGACTTCACATAGAAAGAGTTTGATGATTTAAAAGTTGTTGGGAGTTGGCAGACATGGCTTTAGTCATCGTTGCAATTAATAGGAAGTAATAAGGAAAGAGAGGTTTCACATATAGATATACTATCATTGACATCTTTTATGAAATGGTCGAGTGATGACCCACAAGTATAGGGGATCTATCGTAGTCCTTTCGATAAGTAAGAGTGTCGAACCCAACGAGGAGTAGAAGGAAATGATAAGCGGTTTTCAGCAAGGTATTCTCTGCAAGTACTGAAACAAGAGGTGACAAATAGTTTTGTGACAAGATAATTTATAACGAGCAACAAGTAACAAAATTAAATAAAGTGCAGCAAGGTGGCCCAATCCTTTTTGTAGCAAAGTACATGCCGGAACAAACTCTTATATAGGGAAAAGCGCTCCCGAGGACACATGGGAATTATTGTCAAGCTAGCTTTCATCACGCTCATATGATTCACGTTCGGTACTTTGATAATTTGATATGTGGGTGGACCGGTGCTTGGGTGCTGTTCTTACTTTAACAAACATCCCACTTATGATTAACCTCTATCGCAAGCATCCGCAACTACAACAAAAGTATTAAGGTAAACCTAACCATAGAATGAAACATATGGATCCAAATCAGCCCCTTACGAAGCAACGCATAAACTAGGGTTTAAGCTTCTGTCACTCTAGCAACCCATCATCTACTTATTACTTCTCAATGCCTTCCTCTAGGCCCAAGTAATGGTGAAGTGTTATGTAGTCGACGTTCACATAACACCACTAGAGGCTAGACAACATACATCTCATCAAAATATCGAACGGTTACCACATTCACATGACTACTAATAGCAAGACTTCTCCCTTGTCCTCAGGAACAAACGTAACTACTCACAAAGCATATTCATGTTCAAAATCAGAGGGGTAATAATATGCATAAAGGATCTAAACATTGATCTTCCGCCGAGTAAACCAACTAGCATCAACTACAAGGAGTAATCAACACTACTAGCAACCTACTAGTACCAATCCCGGACTTGGAGACAAGAATTGGATACAAGAGATGAACTAGGGTTTGGAGATGAGATGGTGCTGGTGAAGATGTTGATGGAGATTGCCCTCTCCCGATTAGACGAGCGTTGGTGATGATAATGGCGATGATTTCCCCCTCCCGGAGGGAAGTGTCCCCGGCAGAACAGCTCTACCGGAGCCCTAGATTGGTTCCGCCAAGGTTCCGCCTCATGGCGGCGGAGTTTCGTCCCGAAAGGTTGCTTGTTTATTTTTTCTCGAAGAAAGACTTCATATAGCAGAAGATGGACGTCGGAGAGCCACCAGGGGGCCCACGAGGAAGGGGGCGCGCCCTAGAGGGGGGGCACCCCCACCCTCGTGGACAGGGTGTGGGCCCCCCTGGCCTTCATCTTTGGCGAGGATTTTTTATTATTTATTTTAAGATATTCCATGGAGTTTCAGGACTTTTGGAGTTGTGCAGAATAGGCCTCTAATATTTGCTCCTTTTCCAGCCCAGAATTCTAGCTGCCAGCATTCTCCCTCCTTATGTAAACCTTGTAAAATAAGAGAGAATAGCCATAAGTATTGTGAACGTGAAATAACAGCCTATAATGCAATAAATATCGATATAAAGCATGATGCAAAATGGACGTATCAACTCCCCCAAGCTTAGACCTCGCTTGTCCTCAAGCGGAAGCCGATAACGATAAATATGTCCCCATGTTTAGAGGTAGAGGTGTCGATAAAAATAAGATACGGACATGAAGGCATCATGATTATTCTCATAACAGCAACATATATAGATTTTGTCATATGATTACTTATGTTCAAGTGATGATTTATTCACAATGCAAAAGTATGAATCAGAAACTTCATTGAGAACCAACAAACTATAATCTCAGTCATTGAAGCAATTGCAATTTATCATAACATCAGAAATAGTCTATGTCAGAGCTTAAAAGCAAGTCCACATACTCAACTATCATCTAGTCCTTCATAATTGCTAACACTCACGCAATACTTGTGGTTATGGAGTTTTAATCGGACACAGAGAAAGATAGGGGCCTATAGTTTTGCCCCACAACCTTTTACCTCGAGGGTAATGTCAACAATAATAACTCATGCTCCCCTACATCCAATTAGGTACATGTATCAGACTCTTTCCAACATGCTGTGCTTGCCAAAGGATAAAATCAAAAAGGAAAGGTGAAAATCACCATGACTCTTGCATAAGGTAGAAGATAATAGTAACAAATAGGCCCTTCGCAGAGGGAAGCAGAGGTTGCCATGCGCTTTTATGGTTGAATGCACAAAATCTCAATGCGAAAGAACGTAACTTTATATTGCCCCTTGTGATATGAACCTTTATTATGCAGTCCATCACTTTTATTACTTCCACATCACAAGATCGTATAAAAGCTTATTTCTCCCACACCAATCAATAATACATATTTAGAGCAATTTTTATTTCTTTGCACCGATGACAACTTACTTGAAGGATCTTACTCAATCCATAGGTAGATATGGTGGACTCTCGTGGCAAAACTGGTTTAAGGGTATTTGGAAGCACAAGTAGTATCTCTACTTGGTGCTGAGAATTTGGCTAGCAAGAGGAGGAAAAAGCAAGCTCAACATGTTGGAGGATCCATGACAACATACTTTATCTCATATATAAGAAAACATAACTCATCACGTTGTCTACCTTGTCCAACATCAACTCTTTTAGCATGTCATATTTTAATGAGTGCTCCCAATCATAAAAGATGTCAATGATAATATATCTATATCTGAAACCTCTCTTTCCTTATTACTTCCTATTAATTGCAACGATGACCAAGGCTATGTCTGCCAACCCCCAAAATTTTTTAATCATCATACTCTTTCTATGTGAAGTCATTACTCTCAATAAGATCAATATGAACTCGTTTGTTTCTTTTTATTCCCTTTTTCTTTCTTTCTTTTCTTTTATTCACCCAAGATCATGGTAAAATAATCAAGCCCTTGACTCAACACTAATCTTTATTATATAGCTCACGGACTCGATTACATAGAGAGATCATAAAGCAAAACTCAAAACTAAATTATGCCATCAACTTTATTCTACTAGATCAAGATACTACTAATAGGATCGAACTAAGAAAAACTGTAAAGATAGGAGTGTGATGGTGATACGATACCGGGGCACCTCCCCCAAGCTTGGTAGTTACCAAGGAGAGTGCCCATACCCATGTGATTGTATCTCCTTCTTTGTTGTTGGTGAAGTATTCTTGGCGATGATGCCTCTCAGGATACGGTTCTCCTCCTCGAGCTTATTGACTTGTTGCTTGAGGTCCATTATTTCCTTACGAAGCTTTCCTGTGACGGCTAAAGCTCCTTGCACCCAAGGGTGTTGCATAGCTGCGAGAGAACAAGTGACACTCCTCTTCATATTTTCATAAGAAAGAAATCTAACATTGGAAGGGATAGCCGAGTTTGGAATAGCTGAGCTCTGTAGTTCCCCCATCGTGATCCCAGCTCGGAAACGAGAGGTGACTTCTTGGTCCTGCATGGCATCTACTCTCATCAAGTCAGCCTCCATCTCTTCCTCTGCTGCTGGCCCAAAGTGGTCAGCGTCGCTGTTTGCGCTTGGTTCCGGTGCCGGATTAGATACCCGGCTCTCCCCGACTGACTCTTGAGAAGAAATCTTGCTCTAATCTGCAGCAGCAATAGCTCGAAACAAAAATAGAGGATAATTGCGTGATACAGGGGTCAAAACCTTCAGGAGAATATATAGTGAATTTTTACCGACCAAAATACGTATCGTGCAAGAAAACGGAGTCCGGAAGGCACACGAGGTGCTCATGAGGTAGGGGGGCACGCCCAAAGGGGTAGGGCGTGTCCACCACCCTCATGGGGCCCTCGTGTCCTTCCCGGACTGCTACTTATTTTTCTATTTTTCTAAATATTCCAAAACGGAGAAATATTGCCTTAAAAATTGTTTTGGAGTCGGTTTACTTAACGTACCACATACCTATTCCTTCTCGGAGTCTGAAATGTTCTGGAAAGTGTCTCTTATGTATTCCTCCGGGGTTACGGTTTCAATAATATTGGTTTCAACATTTATGGGATTACCTGAGATATAATGTTTAATTCTTTGACCGTTCACCACCTTCGGATTCGTACCTTCAAAGTTGTTGGTTTTTATGGCACCAGAACGATAGACCTCCTCGATAACGTAGGGGCCTTCCCATTTAGAGAGAAGTTTTCCTCCAAAAAATCTTAAACGAGAGTTATATAGCAATAAATAATCACCTACATTAAAGTCACACTTTTGTATCCTTTTGTCATGACATCTTTTAACTTTTTATTTGAACAACTTGGCATTTTCGTAAGCTTGGGTGAGGGAGTCCAGGATTAGGGGGTGTTCGGATAGCCGGACTACATCTCCCGCCGGACTCCAGGACTATGAAGATACAAGATTGAAGACTCCGTCCCGTGTCCGGAAGGTTCTTTCCTTGGCGTAGAAGGCAAGCTAGGCGTGCGGATACTCAAGATCTCCTACCAATGTAACCGACTCTGTGTAACCCTAACCCTATCCGGTGTCTATATAAACCGGAGGGTTGTAGTCCGTAGGAGATAATCATCTTCATACACAATCAAACCATAGCCTAGCTTCTAGGGTTTAGCCTCCTTGATCTCGTCGTAGATCTACTCTTGTACTACCCATATCATCAATATTAATCTAGCAGGAGTAGGGTTTTACCTCCACCGAGAGGGCCCGAACCTGGGTAAAACAAAGTGTCCCCTGTCTCCTGTTACCATCCGACCTTGACGCACAGTTCGGGACCCCCTACCCGAGATCCGCCGGTTTTGACACCGACACTGGTGCTTTCACTAAGAGTTCCTCTGTGTCGTCGTAATCAGGAAGGATGACTTTTCCCGTCTTTAAAGACGGCACCGTCACTAAGGGAGCTTTGGCTATCGGCCAGACCCTCCGGCTGGGTGGTTTTCTTATGACCGCCCCTGCGGCCGTTGCACCGACGGTGACCTCTCGGGCCATCGAAAACAATCTCCACGTAAGTCCGGCATCTGCCGAAAAGCTCGATCCAGTGGAGCTCTTCTCCGTAAATGAGCTCCTGGATCGTATCGCTGCACTGGGGGTCGCCACAAATTACGACCAGGTTGGGCTTAAACCCGATCTAAGGGAAATCAACTCCCCCCAAGCCACCCACCACGTCGCTGTGGTGGAGACACAATGCGGCGACCCCTCGTCGATCTTGAGGACTAGCTATGTCCGAATTCCGGAACCCTCCACGCCGGATATCCACGGAGGGGAGGATCCAATCCAAGGCCCGAACTTAGAATCGGGCAAACCGGATAACATCCGAGGCTCCGGATCATCGAATCCGGAGGTTGTTCGGCTTCCGAACAGTAAACCAGGCGAGGCATCAGATTTAATGAATGTCGCTCGCCCAACCCTAAGCGATCTCTCCCAGGTTAGGCAGAGGCTAGAAGAGACAGCACATCATTACTGGGCCAGATTCCTCCTGCTCATGCACAGGATAAAGGACTGCCGTGAAGGAGACGCAATTTCTATCTTCTGCAATAACTGCACAGACAAAGGGATACTCAACGCCGTAAGTCACCGCAACATCACACGTTTTGCCGATTTGGCGTCCATTGTGCAGAAGTACTGTGCGATGGAAAGCGCTTGGAAAACTGAAGTTAAATTTTGGGATTATCCGGCCTTGAATAACAATCCCGTCCGAATCAAAAGGACGCACTACAGTAAGACGTCCGGATTACACAGAAAATCAAAACCCTCTAGGGGACATGGAACCGTACTGAAAAGGTGGCTAGATGGACCCTGCAAAATTCATAATGCAGTGGACGCCGCACCAACGCACAGCCTCAGGGCATGTTGGATACTCCGGCAGGTGGCCAGGATTGGCGAAGATCTCCTAATTCCAGAGGTCGAAGAGAACCAGCCCGAGAACTTCAGTACCGTCCTTACAATCTCTGAGACTTTCGCATCGACTAATATGCAAAAAAGAGCACTTCGCAGCCCCACCGAAGTTTACCAAGCATCGACAATAAATCCTTGGAACAACACAGCCATCACCTTCAATGCGAGCGATGAACCTAAATTCCGAACAGCCAGAGCACCGGCCGCACTGGTCCTCAGTCCCATAGTGGACGGCTGTCGCCTCGCAAAGGTACTCATGGACGATGGCAGCGGATTGAACCTCATCTACAAGGAAACCCTTCAAAAGATGGAAATAGACCGGAACCGCGTTGAGCGAAGCAGCACAACTTTTAGAGGTATAATCCCCAGTCAGGAAGCGCGCTGCACAGGAAGAATCACACTTGATGTGGTATTCAGCACTCCGGATAATTATAGGTCCGAACAAATCATGTTCCACGTGGCCCCGTTCAAAAGCGGATATCACGCCATATTAGGACGAGAGGCATTCACAGTCTTCCAAGCTATACCCCATTACGGGTACATGAAGCTTAAGATGCCTGGGCCGAACGGGATCATCACTCTCGCTAGTGATCCGGACATCGCGCTCCGCGCCGAAAACAAGACAGCCGCATTGGCCCTCGAGGCACTATCCTGTCAAACAAGCTCTTCGGTGTTTTTCCGAGCCAAAGAGACAGGCTATGGGAGAAGAGCTACCCCAACTATTGGAAGCCGGATTTATTAAAGATATAAAACACCCGGACTGGCTAGCAAACCTGGTAATGGTACCAAAGAAGGACAAATCCTGGCGCCTGTGCGTTGACTTTAAAGACCTTAATAAGGCCTGCCCAAAGGATGCCTTTCCCCTCCCTCGAATTGACCAAATCATCGACGCCACCGCCGGACACGATTCCCTGTGTTTCCTGGACGCATACTCCGGCTACCATCAAATAAAGATGGCAGAGTCCGACCAAGCTGCAACAGCATTCATCACGCCATACGGCCCATTCTGCTTCAACACAATGCCCTTTGGGCTCAAAAACGCCGGCGCAACATATCAGCGCATGATTCAAACATGTCTGACAAACCAGATCGGCAAAACAGTGGAGGCATACGTAAACGATGTGGTCGTTAAATCAAAACACGTCGAAACCCTGGTGGACGACCTGAGACTCACATTCAATAATTTACGAGAATACGACATCAAGCTCAATCCGGAAAAATGTGTCTTCGGCGTCCCGGCCAGAAAGCTCCTGGGCTTCATAGTATCCGGTAGAGGAATTGAAGCAAATCCAGCCAAAATCCGAGCCCTGTCACAACTGGATGTTCCAAAAGATCTAAAGCAAATACAGAAACTTACCGGATGCGTGGCGGCCTTAAGCTGCTTCATCTCCCGTTTGGGAGAAAAGGCACTGCCCCTTTACCGCCTCCTAAGGCGCACCGAACACTTCGAGTGGACGGACGCTGCCACGGCCGGACTCGAGGAAATAAAGGCCATCCTGGCAACAAACCCCATCCTGGCCGCGCCGAATACCGGCGAACCCATGCTATTATACATTGCCGCAACCCATCAAGTTGTCAGCGCAGTGCTCGTCGTCGAACGAGCATCGGACGGACACAAACTACCCCTTCAAAGGCCAGTTTACTACGTGTCCACTGTCCTCACACCGTGCAAATCACGATACCCGCATTACCAAAAGATTGCATACGCGGTGCTCATGGCATCCCGAAAGCTACGACACTACTTTCAAGAGTGTTCCATAATAGTAGCCTCGGAAGTACCGCTCAACGATATTATTAACAACCGCGACGCAACGGGCCGAATAGCAAAGTGGGCCATAGAGCTCCTCCCATTCGACATAATCTACAAGTCACGGCGAGCCATTAAATCACAAGTCCTGGCCGACTTCGTCGCCGAATGGACAGAGGCCGAACTCCCTAAAGAGTACGGCACGTACTCAAATTGGATCATGCATTTCGACGGCTCCAAAATGTTGGCCGGACTGGGGGCTGGCGTCGTTCTGACGTCCCCTACAGGAGACACAGTCCAATACGTACTACAGATTATGTACACGGACTCCAATAACGCAGCCGAATACGAGGCCCTTCTACATGGTCTCCGAATGGCAGTATCCATGGGCATTCAACGTCTAGAAGTACGCGGGGACTCAAACCTCGCGATATCCCAAATAAATGGCGACTTCGACGCCAAAGATCCAAAGATGGCGGCTTATCGCAACGCTGTGCTAAAAATGTCAGCTCGGTTCGAGGGACTGGAGTTCCACCACATCGCCCGAGAAAATAATCAGGCAGCAGATGTCCTGGCATGCATCGGAGCAAAGCGAGATGCGGTTCCCCCCAACATCTTCATAGAAAGATTATTCAAACCATCCGTGACATGGGAGGGGGAACCTTCGGACAACAGCCCGGACCTAACTGCACAACCCGACGCCGAACAATCAGACATAATCGGCGGCCCTGCCACCGAAATTACACAGTCAGCCCACGAAATAATGGCGGTCATCGCCCCGTGGACAGAACCATTCCTAGCCTACCTTACCAGGCAGGAACTCCCTGAGGACAACAACGAGGCACGCTGCATAGTGCGGCGGTCTAAAGCCTATAAAGTCCACGAGGGAGAGCTATACAGGAAAAGTGCTACATGAGTCCTTCAAAGGTGTATCTCCGAAGAGGAAGGGCGGAGTCTATTGGCCGAAATTCATGCCGAACTCGGTGGCCACCACGCTGCAGCTCGGTCCCTTGTAAGTAAGGCTTTCCGTGCAGGCTTCTATTGGCCGACGGCCCGAGCAGATGCTCATGACCTGGTAAAACGATGCGTCGGTTGTCAGCTCTTTGCCAACCAAAGCCACATGCCACCCACCGCCCTCCGAACTATCCCCATCACTTGGCCTTTCGCGGTCTGGGGGCTTGACATGGTGGGACCCCTTAAAGGTGGAACCCACAAGAAAAAATACTTATTGGTCATGGTAGATAAATTCACCAAATGGATAGAAGCCAAGCCTGTCAAGACGGCCGAATCCGGACCTGTGATCGACTTCATATCCGGGGTCGTACACCGTTATGGTGTCCCCCACAGTATCATCACCAATAATGGCACAAACTTCTCTTCGGATGAGGTAAAGCTGTGGTGCAAAAACATGGGCATCAAGCTCGACTACGCTTCTGTCTATCACCCACAAACTAACGGTCAGGTGGAACGTGCAAATGGTCTCATCATGAGCGGCATTAAACCCAGACTAGTGCGGTCCCTTAAGGAATCTAATATGCACTGGGTAGAGGAGCTCGACTCCGTACTCTGGGGGCTGCGGACCACGCCCAACCTTACCACCGGATTCACACCATTCTTTATGGTATACGGCGCTGAGGCAGTTCTGCCTTGCGACATTATTCATGACTCACCTCGAGTGCGCATGTACGAAGAAAGAGAAGCCGAGCTCGATCGGCAGGACAACCTGGACGCTCTGGAGGAGGAGCGAGACGTGGCTAAAGCAAGTTCCATGTTTTATCAATTGCAGGCCCGAAGATATCAAAGCAGAGAAGTACGGGCCAAAAGTTATAATGTTGGCGAACTAGTTCTACGCCTGCCGGACAAGCAAAAGAATAAACTCAAGCCCAAATGGGAAGGTCCATTCATAATCGACCAAGTCCTAACCAGTGGAGCGTACCGCCTGCGAGATGCGTCGGATAACCAACTCGAGCCGAATCCATGGAACGCGACACGTCTCCGAAGATTCTACGCTTAGCGCCGGACTCACTACATGACGCGCAACCCGTGCATTTATTCATTTTTTCTTTACTTTGTCTCCTCCTCTTTTCTTCTAAACCATCACGGGCTCACTACATGACGCGCAACCCGTGCTTCTTACACCTGGGGGCTTCTTTAACAGAAGCTTGCTTATATGGGTTTTATACCCAACGCATGCGTCAGACTTCCGCATGCACCTTTTCTTCACCATTATATGCATCGATATGACTTAAGTTTTGGCCAAGCTGGGTTTCCTGGCTCCTGTGCTTACCCCTACGTTCCCGATTGTTCGGCTAGGGGTAAAGGGAGCACCTCTGCGATTGCTACTGCCGGATAAGCCGGATGTGTACCTCAGACTGGGTGAAGCCGAAAGCTAGCGTTCTTAAGGGAATATTCGGTCGGTGAACTAAAGATGATCCTTTTTATTTTTTACATGCCCCCAGACGATTTCCTGCATTTGCAGTCCGGACGTGCACCTTAGGGCACGCCACCCCAGCGAAAGGAACCCTTAACGGAACTATTCTCTCTGGAAGATGTTTCTTACTAACCATGTAATATAACATAACTAGTTGGGCACTTGTCTGATAAAGCACTGATGACCCCTACGCCTGGTCTCCATGCATACCTTGGTTCTTCTATAACCATCATGGTATTCGGACACACTCCAGACCGTCAGGTCCCAAGGTCGAAGCGAAAAGGTCGGCAACGACAAACGATCTACAATCCAGCTAGAAGGCATTACATATGTCAATTTTAAATTACACAGTCATTGTGACTGACTGTATTCCTCCTCTATACCATCTAACAGGCTGTCTAATTTACAGTCCTGCCGGGAATACTTTGCGGCCAACTCTACTTGGCCGTACACTAAGCTTACAGGGATCTCCTTCCCATCGGGCCCTACAGGTCCGACCTCGGCCATGTGGTTCGGGTCAGACTTGGTGTAACGCGTCTTCACCATGGCCCAGGCCTTCCTAGCGCCTTGCCGGCAGGCCGATTTCTTCCACAATTGGAAGCGTCGCCGAACTCCTTTCAGCTTCTCAGCAAGCTCTCCAAGACCTTCGGGCATGGAGTAGGAGGGCCATAATGCTCAAACAACGCCTTGCATCGCCTGCCGAACTCTATCATGCAGCTGCGCAAGTTCGGGAAGAAGGTCACCCGTAGAACCGGGCATCTCCTCTTCCGGACAACCTGTCAGCATACCTACAGACATAATGCTGTTAACTGGCTTCCTCGCCGAACTTTTTTCAAGAGTTCGTTCAAGCACTTACTATATATGCCGCGTCGAAGTCGTCGATTCTCCCTCATGGAGTCCGACAATTGGGCTCGAACATCTTTTAGTTCGACGTCCAATTTGGTATTGGCATCTTAAAGATTGTTCTTCTCCTGCCTCACCCTTGTCAGCACGTTCTCACCAGCCTTCAACTGGCGAAGAAGCTGTTGCCTGTCCGGATCGAGTCCGGCCTCGTCTGCAATACCATTTGTCAGATTGGCACTTAAAGCCGCACAATACTAATCTTTTGTTGTATTGTTTACCTGAGAGGATCTCTTTAGAATCCCCTGCCGCTTTAAGTGCGGCCTCTAGTTGGGCCTTGCACCTCTCCAGCTCCTGGGATAGAGCGGTGTTCTTCTCGGTGAGAAACTACATGTTATATGATCCTTAAATCAGTTATTTTTACTGCTTCAAGTCTCGGGGGCTACTGGTATGTCTATATTTACCAAAAAATTTCTTACCCGTATGTCTTTCACATACTGCTCTGTGGCTCTGGTTAAACCATCTTGAGCAGCACGGAGGTACGCCTCTCCCGAATTAAAGGCATCTAAAGCCTCCTGGGAGAAACAAGCGTCGCGAAGGACTGTCCGGCGACGCCTGTGGTTCATAGCGCTCTCCACCTCGGAATTGGTGGCAGACAGCCTGTCCGCTTCCTTTGACGAAGGGGCGTCCGGTGCGTGCCTTGTGCTTGCCTCTATTTCCGGGCTGGGCGTTGGAGCCTGGCTGGTGGAAACACGATTGGCAGCCTCTCCGGATATAGTCCAGCGGGGTCTCGTTGTCCTAAAGATAGCGCGAATATTAATATACCCTGAAGAAATAAAACACCAGGGAAAATGAGGGTGCGCCAAACCGTTGCTCCGGCGTTTCAGTCCGGGCTATATTCCTTTTTGCCCCACGGGGCCCTGCGGCCCCTCGTTGGCTAGCTGCTGCAGTATCGGCCTCCCGCCTCGGGAATCTCCCCTGCAATGCACGGTTGATTGTTGGAACGGCCGGAATCCGTGAAAGAATCCCTTCTAAGGGAATAAAAACTCTGGTGCTTGTCACCTGGGAGGCCGGAATTAGCCCAGGGTAGTCAGCTATGATAGCTACCAGGGCATTGTCCTTGCTTAGCTGGTAAAACACTCCGTCTATGAGCTCCACCGATAGGTCCGGATCCTCTTCGGAGTCCGGATCGAGGGACCATTCGGGGTCCTCAGGCTGTGGAGGATGGCTGGTTATATCTTTTACATCCCGACGCAGTTCCTACATTAAAGTCGTTAGACTACGTGTTTGATCACATGGACATGAAATGAACGGGAAGGCACGATTGTTTGCATACCCAATTCGGGGGATTGTACATGGAAAATCCACCCTGCGGGTCGACGCGGAGGAATTCCTCCTCTTCTCCCTTGTACAAAGAGGATAAGATCTTTATGAGAGCGGCGGATGAGTCCGGCCCCTTGCGGCCGTGGCGGGTGGCGTCATCTTCTCCATTGAATTCCCACATGGGGTGGCTTCTGTATTGAAGTGGCTGCACCCCCCGCATAATGCATATGGCCATGACCTTAATCATGGTTAGTCCGGAATGAGCCAGCAGTCTAATCCGGCCCATTAAGTAAAGGACGTCTCTGTCACTCTCTCTCTGAGGGCTCCGAGGGCGCCAGCTCAAGCGTTTCTTCAGTAGAGCATTGTTGAAGTCAGGGAGGCCAATCCGAATAGGATCCGGCAGCGGGACGTCATCTATGTAAAACCATTCTGAGGGCCAGTCCTCGGATGCCTTCTTCGGGGTTCCGGACAAGTATCCGGTCCCGGCGATGCGCAATACTTCGGCTCCGCCCACTTGATATATGGATCCCTCTTTAGAACGGGGCACCAGGCAGAATATCTTCTTCCACAACGCGAAATGAGCCTCGATGCCTAAAAATAGCTCGCAAAGAGCGACGAAACCCGCAATATGTAACATAGAGGCGGGCGTGAGATCATGCAGCTGGAGACCGTAGAACTCCAGAAGCCCGCGGAGGAAGGGGTGAATCGGAAATCCCAGTCCCCTTATTAGATAAGGGACGAGGCATACCCGCTCTCCTTTCGAAGGATTGGGGGTGTTCTCCGCTTGCTTTCGACCATTATAGGTGGCGAGTCCGGCTCGGACCGAGACCATGCTGGCCTGAGGGAGAAATCCCTTGGCCTGAAGCGACACTAACTCACTGTGAGGGATGGAACAGCTCTCCCATTCTCCGGGTTTATCACTGGAAGGGCGAGAGGAGGAGCTGCGATGGCTGGCCATGCTGGAATGAGCCTTTGCTAGATGCGCTCTGATGATGACTCGCGGAAGGGAGAAGAGTGATTTGGATCTGAATCCTCGTCCCGTCAAATAAGCGGCTCGTTTATACGGCCAGGGGTTTGAATGTAAAAACGCCCCGGCCGTTCGCATACTTTTGACACATGGAAGACATTCATTATTGGGCGTGGAAGCCAAGGAGCGCTACATCATAAAAATCGGACGTTATTCCTACAGGTACACAGAGTTTGAAGGAGAACCCGCCTTGCAATGCCGAAGACAATCTGCGCGCCGGACTCATCGTCATTGAACCCTGGTTCGGGGGGTACTGAGGGAGTCCTGGATTAGGGGGTGTTCGGATAGCCGGACTACATCTCCCGCCGGACTCCAGGACTATGAAGATACAAGATTGAAGACTCCGTCCCGTGTCCGGAAGGTTCTTTCCTTGGCGTAGAAGGCAAGCTAGGCGTGCGGATACTCAAGATCTCCTACCAATGTAACCGACTCTGTGTAACCCTAACCCTATCCGGTGTCTATATAAACCGGAGGGTTGTAGTCCATAGGAGATAATCATCTTCATACACAATCAAACCATAGGCTAGCTTCTAGGGTTTAGCCTCCTTGATCTCGTGGTAGATCTACTCTTGTACTACCCATATCATCAATATTAATCTAGCGGGAGTAGGGTTTTACCTCCACCGAGAGGGCCCGAACCTGGGTAAAACAAAGTGTCCCCTGTCTCCTGTTACCATCCGACCTTGACGGACAGTTCGGGACCCCCTACCCGAGATCCGCCGGTTTTGACACCGACAGTATTCATCGACGATATTCTGGTATACTCCAAGACACCAGAAGAGCATGCGGAACATCTCACGATTGTGCTAGGAGAACTCAGGAAACACCAACTGTATGCCAAGTTCAGCAAGTGCGAATTTTGGCTAAGACAAGTAGGTTTTCTAGGCCACGTACTGACCCAAGACGGTATCGCAGTGGACCCAGAGAAGGTCAGGGCCGTACTTGGCTGGAAATCACCAGCCAGTGTAACAGACATACGAAGTTTCTTGGGAATGGCAGGATATTACCGCAGATTTATTGAAGGATTCTCCACCATAGCCAAGCCCATGACGCAGTTACTCAAGAAAGACAAGACGTTTGAATGGACAGAAGCCTGCGAGAAAAGTTTCCAAGAGCTAAAATGGAAATTAACAACAACACCGGTATTAATTGTGCCAGACATACACAAGAATTTTGAAGTGTATTGTGATGCGTCCAGAAAGGGTCCCGGATGCATGTTGATGCAAGAAGGCAAGGTTGTCGCATATGCTTCAAGACAAATTCGCAAGCATGAGGAAAATTATCCAACTCATGACTTAGAAATGGCAGCTGTCATTCATGCACTCAAGGAATGGAGGCATTTCTTACTTGGAAATCGATGTGAAATATATACGGACCATAAAAGTCTCAAATATATTTTCACGCAGCCAGATCTAAACTTACGGCAACGACGCTGGTTCGAATTGGTAAAGGATTATGATGTTGGTATCCACTACCATCCAGGAAAAGCAAATGTAGTGGCCGATGCTCTTAGTCGGAACCCCAGCTCCGACGAAAACAGTCTGCATAGCTTGAGACCCGAATTCCAACAAGAATTTGCCAAACTCAACTTGTTAATGGTCGCAGAAGGCACCATAACAAACTTGGAAATACAACCCGACCTTGTGGAGAGAATTAAAGAAGCTCAGCCTGGTCACCCCAGCATCGAAGGCATCAAAAGAAAGGTGAGTATGGGCAAGGCCTCGGAGTTCGTCATAGACAATGAAGGAATATTATGGTTCGGAGACAGACTTTGCGTGCCAAATATAAAGGACCTTAAACAGCAAATTCTAGCTGAAGCCCACACCGCCCCATATTCGATCCACCCTGGAGGAACCAAAATGTATAAGGATATTCAGGAAAGATTTTGGTGGCACGGTATGAAGAGGGACATAGCCACATTCATTGCATGTTGCGACTCTTGTCAACGCATAAAAGCTGATCATCAGAGACCAGCCGGACTACTGCAACCGAACAAAATACCTGAGTGGAAATGGGATGAAATAGGGATGGATTTCATTGTCGGACTACCTCGGTCACGACACGGGAATGATGCCATATGGGTCATCACCGACATGTTAACTAAGGTGGCACACATTATTCCAGTAAAGACGACCCACACCACTCAGAAGCTTGCCAGGATTTATCTCTCCCGCATAGTTTGTCTGCACGGTGTCCCGAAGACTATAATATCCGACAGAGGAACCCAGTTTGTCTCGAGGTTCTGGGATCATCTACAACAGGCTCTCGGAACTCAACTAGCCTTCAGTACAGCATACCACCCCCAGACTGATGGACAAACGGAACGCGTAAACCAAGTTTTAGAAGACATGCTGAGGGCATGTGTCCTCACATATGGAACCAGTTGGGAAGAAAGCCTGCCATATGCCGAGTTCGCGTATAACAACAGTTACCAGGCCAGCCTCCAAATGGCACCATTTGAAGCTTTATACGGGCGGAGATGTCGTACCCTGCAAAATTGGTCAGAGACCGGAGACAGCCACATTTTTGGCCCAGACATGCTCAAAGAAGCCGAGGAAAAGGTCAAGCTAATCAGAGACCGACTCAAGACCGCTCAAAGTCGACAGAAGAGTTATTACGATCAGAAACATCGTGGGGTCAGTTTCGAACCCGGTGAGTTCGTGTACCTACGAGTATCCCCTATGAGGGGATTGCAACGATTCAAGATTAAAGGAAAGCTAGCACCAAGATTCATAGGACCATTCTGTATAGTGGCACGAAGAGGCACGGTAGCCTACCAGCTAGACTTACCCGAGGAATTATCCGATGTCCACAACGTGTTCCACGTCTCACAGTTAAGGAAGTGCGTAAGCAACCCAGAGAAACAAGTAGCTCATGAGAACATAGACGTACAGCCAGACCTCACCTATCGGGAACATCCAGTAAAAATATTAGAGGAGTCTGAAAGGAGGACCCGACAGAAAACCATCAAGTTTTTCAAAGTTTAGTGGAGCAATCACACCGGAAGTGAAGCAACTTGGGAAAGAGAGGATTTTCTTCGGGCAGAGCATCCACACTTATTTGAGGATCAGCTGAAATCTCGGGGACGAGATTTTTCCTAAGGGGGTAGGTGTTGTGACACTCCAAAAATTTTCTTGTGGTTTTCAGCAAAAACTTTGTTGGTTTTGAAAAGAGGCCATTTAAAATTTTCCCAGAAAATCTCTCTCTTAAAAACTTTCACCCTTGGCAAGGATTTTATTTGAATCCCTTGCAAATTTGGTGTTTGAGTTATGGAAAGTTTTCTTCTGATGATTTTCCTCTCAAATGTATTTTTCTTTGAATTCAATTATTTTCATTTAAAAAGAAAACCCTAGAAGTTTTGGGGACTTCTTTCATTTAAAAAAAACACCCATGTTTCATATCTTGCCTCATGTGATAAAACCTCTCAAGACCCCTTCTTCCTCCTTGGAACAATCAAAATTCTTTGTCCCATCAGTCCAAACCATTTTTGGATTTTATTTCAATTATTTTTATCTCACAAATCTTTTCTGTCACTTATTTTGAGCCTAAGTGATTTTCAAAGCAAGTACCTCATTGCCTTTGAGTTTTAATCTCAAACCAACTCCCCTGGATAGTCCTTGGTACCCACAACCCAGAACCACCTTGATCCACCCCTCATCTTTTCAAATTTTTCAAAATTCAGCCTCTGCAAATTTGGACCAGATTTGCCAAATTTGGTGAAATTCATATCTCCTCTTTTCCAAAAATTCTACCAAAATTCAGGCAGCCTCCTGGTGCAATGAGAGGCCACCCCACCAAGTTTCAGCTCAAGGAGAACCTCCTACATGCCAGAAACATTCTGTCGAACACTTGGCCGGCACTATTACTCTGCATTTTCAGAAAAGTTCAAGTTCAGAGATGCAGTGTTGTTTCTCCGTCAGTGATCGGTCACCTGTCCACAGTGCGCCCTGGCGCTTTGCGCACGGCTCCTCCTCCATGTCCAGAGCGCCGCACGCGCACTTGGCTGGTTCCTAGCGTCGGTGGCGGCGAGCATCGCCGGAGCTGGCAGCTTCTGCGGTGGCCACGCCACCCGTGGCGGCCAACAATAGGCAGCGCCAGCTTGCAACGCCGTTCAGCGCCGCCCTTTGCTCCCTAGCTCTACGCGTGGCTCATGCATGCCAGCGTAGCCCCGCTGCACCGTCGTCGTGGCCCGGCAAGCACTGGGCGCGCTCTCTGCCGCCGACGGGCCCGCGCCTCCCCGTTCCGACAAAACCTACCCTAAGCTCCTAATCCAAGTCTGTTTAGCGTCTGAATGGAGCCAATGGACCTCCACGTTGATGGCCAACCTCCTAAACTCCCCGACCAAGCACTGCACCGCCGTAATCCATCGCCGGAGAACTCCGTTCACGGCCACCGCCTCGGATCGCCTATAAAAGGGGACCCCGAGCTCACCCTCGAGCATGCACCACCACTGCACCTCACCAACACCCCGCCAGGCCACTAGGAGGACCTCGAGGAGGTCTCCTCCCCCAACTCTGGCCGCCTCATTCCGCCTCGGCCTCCACCTCGATTCACTTCGGTGAGGCCATCCCCGGCGCCCAAATCCCGTCAGCTACCCCCTCTAGCTACCAGAGGTCTAACCCCATCCTCAATTTGCCCTCCGCAACTCTCTCCGACGAGGCCCGTGACCACCCGAACCGCCGTCCGCCGGAGCAGGAGCCGCCGTTGACGTGGTGCTCGCCGGCGACCACCACCACCACCAACCGACGCGGAATGGCGCCCTTTACACGGAGGTACCTTCCGATCTTTCTACCTCACCGTGGATCGCCGCCGGCGACCACCGCGGCTCTCGGGCACCGTCGAGACCTGCCGCCTCTTTTGAAATTTCAAACCTGACGGGCGGGACCCGCCTGTCAGCCTCCCTGTCCTTTCTAAACAAACCATTTTCTGAAATCGTCTTTTGCCAAAATGCGTTTTCCCTCTGGGCCGGCGTATTCCCTATCGAAGCATTTTCTGTTTTTATGAGTTAGCCCCTAGAAACTTTCTGTTTCATTACAGAAAGGTCCCTGGAAAAAAACACTAATAACTTTTAAACAGAAGAGTATTTTTGATTGATTAGTTTTCTGTCCTCTTTGAAATTTTGTCTAGTTTTTTATCAGATTTATTTGAAAAAAATTTGGAGTAATTTTTGTGCACCTCACGGTATTTACGATAGCACGTATGTTTTCTTTATACCGTAGATACCGAGGGAGGTGACGGAGCTGCGAACTTCACCGAGCTAGGCTCCGACTACTCTGAACCAGGCAAGCATGCTTGAACCTTTGATATGATAAGTGTTTTGGCATGTTTGCATTAAGTGGTTTCATGGCATGTTTATGAGCATACCGATAAATGTCATATTACATGCAACGTTGAGGCAAGTGAGTTTCGAAAATCCATAAGTGGATGGATGTGAGTTTGCATGGCCATGTGTTGGCATGAGAATGGGTAAGATGGCAGTGTTGTAGCATGCCAGTCTTATGCCAGACTGCTTGACTTCAGTGTCAACCCGTATCGATCCAGTTCCATCCGTTTTTCTTACCTGTACTACCACATGTTTTCCGCAAGGAATATGGCTTACTAAGTTGCAAACCGCTTTCCCGGTCCACACCAAAAGGAGAGGCCGTGATGATGGTTCCATGGCCCTGGATTAAAGCCAGTCATCCGGTCAGGGGGCACGGGTGTTTCTGGTTGGGACTGAGAGGGGGGCACCCCTTAGAGCGCGCGTATATAAATTTGATCCCATGCTAATCGAGATTGTGATCTCCCCATCTCAAAAGTTTTTCTTGGATGATGTCTAGGGTGATTCCTGGCATCGAGAGTATGGATGGGTGTGTACTGGTTAGCTGTGTTTCTTCCGAAATACCGTAAACGGAACTAGTCCCTCGTGACTACGGAAATCCGTTGGCTGTGGGAAATTTTCGTACAAACTCTGCAGAGTCATATATTCCTTGAATCATCAATTCCATGTCCAAGTTCGGTACTATCTTATCCTGACAAGTGTTAGTTTTGATGACAGAGACTCCGGTGAATCACATGAGTGCTAAAGTCCGGTTAAATGTTTATTCCTATGGATGGACTAACCCATTCATTATCATGAGTTGATTATTTATTATGAGTATTATTTTCCTTGTGAAGAAAGCCCTTTCTGTGATGCTGCCCTGATGTCCGACTGTGGCATTGTTATTATTTACTTTCAATAAAATCCCTTTCTGTGATGTCGCCCTGACATCCGACTGTGGCATTGTGATTATTTACTTTCAATAAAAGCCCTTTCTGTGATGTCGCCCTGACGTCCGACTGTGGCATTGTTATTATTTACTTTCAATAAAAGCCCTTTCTGTGATGTCGCCCTGACATCCGACTGTGGCATTGTTATTATTTACTTTCAATAAAAGCCCTTTCTGTGATGTCGCCCTGACGTCTGACCACTACTAGAAAAAGGGCTATAGGTGGGATTGACACTAATGGCGTACCAGATAGGTGGTGCGCCATTAGTATATACTAATGGCGCACCACCTTCTGGTACGCCATTAGTGTTGAAAGTACTAATGGCGCACCTTGCCTAGGGTGCGCCATTAGTATCCTAAATTTTTTTTTGAACTAGTGCGTCTGTCCAAACATACTAATGGCGCATCCTAGCACGGTGCGCCATTACTAGTTGTAACTAGTAATGGCGCACTAGTACCAGAGTGCGCCACTAATGCTGTTTTTTTAATTATATTTTTTATTCCTTTTGTTGGAAAACTACTAATGGCGCACTGTTCCACCGTGCGCCATTACTAGTTCAAACTACTAATGGCGCACCGTGGAAGAGTGCGCCATTAGTATGTTTTTTTTCTTTTTTTCACAAAACTACTAATGGCGCATCAGATATAGGTGCGCCATTAGTAACCTTTATTACTAATGGCGCATTTACTGCTGGTGCGCCATTAGTAAGTGGGCAGCAACAAGATATTTTGGGCAGCCTCTCCTACCCACACTCACTTTCTCCCCACTCCATTCTCTCCACCTCCTCCTTGTCTCGGGTGCCTCCTCTTTTTCACCTCATTTCCACCATAGATTCATTCAAATTAAGTGGTTAAATTACCTTGTTTTGATAGGTAAGTAAGGGGGGAAGCTATATTTACGTTGTTCTCCCTACAACAATTTGCACATGCACTTTTTATGGCCTAGCTAGATCTATGTATGTTCGTGGTGTTGCATATGTTTGTGGTGTTGCATATGTGTTTGTGTTTGGAGGTGTACCGGTATTTGAAATGCGATAGTTGCCAATATTTTGCCGGAATGTTGATTCATTTCCGTTTCGGCGATAATTTTGGCATTAAGCATTCTTTTTGGTCCTATTTTTAGGGAAAGTCATGCCAAATTTTTTCTTGGTTCTAAAATATCGTTTTGCTCTACCCCGCAGGCAACCATGGTCCGCACGATGACCGAAGGCATCGTGAATAGGTTTTTGAGGTCCGTGAAGGGCGAGATGCTTCAAAAGAACGAGACGGAGATAAGATGTCCGTGTCGAAGATGCAAGATGGAGAGCCTTATTGCGGACCCGGATTCCGGGCAGGTGTGGGACCACCTGCTCTTGCGTGGTTTCATGGATGGCTATCGGTGGCAAGGTGATGAAGATGACTACGAAGTCGTCCATGGGGGCCGGGCAAGAAATGAGGAAGGGCAGCAAGGCAACCACCGCGGCTCGGGCGGGCGAGAAGGCGAGGAATCCCCAGGAGATGATCACGAGGGTGATGCTGTACACAGTCATCATGTAGAAGATGCAGGACATGATGATGAGGAAGATGCCGGAGCAGACGACGGGCATGATCATGAAGATGATGATGCCGGCGGAGCAGACGACGGTGGACCATCGATGGGCTGGGTGCAGGACCCTTATATACAAGAGCTGCTTCTCAAGCAGACGGATAACGCAAGAGCTGCCGCCCGAGAGAAAGCAAAGGTGGATCAACTTGAGTTAGACGCGGTTACTCCATTCTATGAAGGATGCAGGCCCGAGGATACCCGCCTGAAAGTAACGCTCATGGCTCTGGAGATGAAGGTAAAACACAAAATGACCGACGCATGCTTCGACGAGAACATGTCATTCTGGCACGAACGTCTTCCAAAAGGGAACAAGTGCCCGACCAGTTTGGAGGAGGCGAAGAAAATCGTGTGTCCTATGGATTTACCACACGTGAAATACCATGTCTGCATGAACAATTGCATCATTTATCGGGACGAGCACGCGGAGTCTACCATATGTCCGGTGTGCGGCGTCACTCGATACAAGAAGAGGAAGAAAGCTCCTCGAAAAGTGGTGTGGTACTTTCCGATCACTCCTCGTCTGCAGCGGTATTTCGCGGATCCTAAGGTAGCAAAGCTCCTGCGTTGGCACGCAGATAGGGAGGAGAAGAAGCGAGAAGATGACGCAAATGATCCGGAGATAGATAAAAAAGACAAGATGCTGAGTCACCCTAAGGATGCGAGCCAGTGGCAAGCGTTGAATTTTGAATACCCAGAATTTGGGAAGGATCCAAGGAACATCGTGCTGGGCGCGAGCACAGATGGAGTCAATCCGTTTGGCAGCCAGAGAAGCACACATAGCACCTGGCCTGTGTTTGTGTGGATGTACAACCTTCCCCCCTGGTTGTGCATGAAGAGGAAGTACATTCACATGAGTATGCGAATTGAAGGGCCGAAACAACCAGGGAACGACATCAATCTGTATCTGGGGCTGCTGAAGGAGGAGCTAGACACACTGTGGAAAATGCCAGCCAATACGTGGGACGCCGCAGAGAAAGAATATTTCCCTATGAGAGCCGCACTGCTCACGACGGTGCACGACTATCTCGGTTACGGATATCTCGCGGGGCAGGTAGTCCACGGATTTTCTGGATGCGTACGGTGCATGGATGACACAACGTATCGCCAGCTAGATAGAGATCCCGGGTCTTCGAAAACCGTGTTCATGGGACATCGAATGTGGCTTCGCGACGATGACCCGTGGAGGAAACGCAAGGATCTGTTCGATGGTGAAACCGAACCCCGAAAACGCCCGTGTACGAGGAGCGGCGAGGAAATAGACAAGTTGTTGAAAATTTGGAAAGACTACCCACTGCCGGGAAAGAAGCAAAAGGCGCTAGAAGGCGCCAGAGCCGCTGCTGAAGGTATGGAAAACGAGGTCTGTTTTCTGGGACTTGCCGTACTAGAAGATCCACCGTGTGCCTCACAACCTTGATGTCATGCATATCACGAAGAACGTGTGCGAGAGTCTGCTTGGTACCCTGCTCAACATGCCAGAGAGGACCAAAGATGGGCCGAAAGCAAGGGCAGACTTGAAATCAATGGGCATCAGGCAGGAGCTTCACGCTATATATGATTATGATGATGATGATGATGATGATGATGATGATGATGATGATGATGATGATGATGATGAGGGGAAGCAGGACACAGAAAGTCGTCGCAAAGGCAAAAAGGCCAAGAAGACCGGAAATGACTACCCTCCCGCGTGCTTCACTCTAAGTCAGGAGGAGATCGAGCAGTTTTTCACCTGCCTCCTAGGAGTAAAACTTCCTTACGGTTACGCGGGGAAGATAAGCAGATACCTAGACCCAACGAAGCAGAAGTTCAGCGGGATGAAGTCTCACGACTGTCACGTGCTGATGACGCAGATACTCCCAGTTGCAATCCGTGGGATCATGGACGCGCACGTCCGTGAAACGCTATTTGGCCTATGCAACTTCTTCGACGTCATCTCTCGGAAGTCGATTGGCGTGAGGCAACTCAGAAGGCTACAGGATGAGATCGTGGTGATACTATGCGAGCTTGAGATTTACTTCCCGCCTGCATTCTTCGACGTTATGGTGCATCTGCTGGTCCATATAGTGGAGGATATCATCCAAATCGGGCCGACGTTCCTGCACAGCATGATGCCGTACGAAAGGATGAATGGTGTCATCAAAGGATACGTTCGCAATATGTCACGTCCAGAGGGAAGCATAGCCAGGGGCTTTCTGACCGAAGAGTGCATCTCGTACTGCACGAATTATCTAGGCATCGAGAACCCCGTTGGTCTGCCCGTCAACAGGCACCTCGGCAGGCTCGCTGGATGGGGTCACCGTGAGGGTCGCCGTGAAATGCATGTCGACTTCGAGGGTCGACTCGCCGACTTTGAAAGAGCAAACCTAGTCGCGCTACAACACATAGACGTGGTCGATCCTTGGGTGGTAGAGCACAAAACCTTTATTAAGAAGACGTACAATGACAGAGGCCAACAGAGGACGGACGGAGATATACTCAAAGAGCACAACTCATGTTTCACGCGTTGGTTCAAGCAGAAGCTTCTGTCGTACCCTTTACATGAGGATTCTTCCGCGGAAGAACAACTCATATTCGCCTTGTCACAGGGCGCCGAGCACAACCTGATGACCTATGTGGCGTACGATATCAACGGCTACACATTCTACACCGAGGCCAAGGACATGAAGAGCGATGGTTATCAGAACTCCGGGGTAATGATGGAATCCTACACCGGTAACGACAAGGACAGATACTACGGAAGGATCGAGGAGATCTGGGAGCTGAGCTACGCTGGAGAGAAGGTCCCGATGTTCCGTGTCAGATGGGCCAAGAGCGTCCTAAAAGAAGACCGGTATTTCACCACCATGGTTATACCCGAAGCCAAATCCAAGACCGCGGGCGCAAACGTCACCGCGAAAAATGAGCCATGGGTACTGGCTTCCCAAGTGGACCAACGCTTCTTCATTACCGACCCGTCAAAGACCAGTCGTGTTGTCGTGAGGAGAGGCAAAAGGAAGATCATCGGAATGGATGGAGTAGCCAATGAGCAAGACTTCGACAAGTACGGCGACCCGAGGATCGAACATGACGACGATGATGAAGTAGCAGCATACCACAAGAAGAAGCAGGACCACCATACCTAAAGGACGTCCGTTCCACAGAAGAACTCCATTTGCGAAAAAGAAGGGCAAAAAGATTGTTAACAGATAGCTAGCTAAGATCAATTGTATTTAAATCGTAGCCTTCATTTCTCGATTGTATTTCATGGGCACTTTTTAAACTATCATGAATATTTTTAAATTTCATGGACACTCGATCTCGATCCCCCTCCATCTCGATCGCTATCCTACCTCGCCAGATCCGGTCCCCCTCGCCGCCGAGCACCCCCCGGTCCACCGGCCGCCGCCGCCGACCCCCCGCACCCTCGATTCCCCTACTCAACCGCCGCCGACGACCCCCCGCACCCCTCCCCTACTCAACCGCCGCCACCGACCACCCGCACCCCTCCCCTACTCAACCGCCACCACCGACCCCCCCGCACCCTCCCCCGCTCCACCGGCATTACTGTTTGATGATATTTTTAAAAAAATTATTACTGTCTTATAAAAAAATTACTGTTATGATTTAAACAAGTTTGAACATATTTAAACACAAATAAGTATCAAACATCATTTTAAATGCATAAAAAAATTTTGTGGAGCCTGGGAATCGAACCCAGGACCTACTGGTGTGAGAACTGGCACCTGACTAGTCGAGCTAGTAGAGGGGAGTTGATGTGGATAAGGTCAGGTGGGAGATAACCTGTTGGCTCGAGCGGAAATAAAAAAAATACTAATGGCGCACCACGTCGAGGTGCGCCATTAGCATGTATATACTTATGGCGCACCGAGGGGTGGTGCGCCATTAGTATTGTGCCCCCCTACTTCGTACCGATCCCCTCTCTCTCCCTCGCCCGAGCCCTCGCCCTTGATCCCCTCTCTCTCCCTCACCCGAGCCCCTCGCCCTCGATCCCCTTCCCCTCTCCTCTCCCGACGCCGCCGCCCCGCCGCCCTCGACGCCGGCCAGATCCGCCTCCACCTCTGCTCGAGCTGCTCCCATCGACCACACCGCTGCTCGCGTGCTTCTTCTCTCCCGCGACCCCGCCATTGAAGGTCTCACAAGGTCCTCTTCTCCTTCCCTCCCCCTTTGTTCGATTTGATTGTGCTGATGATGCTGGTTCCTGTCGAGCACAGGCTGCACGCACCTTGGACCGCGTGTGCCTAGTTCTTCCCGGGACGCTGCCCCGACCCTACTACCCACGCCATCAGGGGAGCTCGTCAAGGTATCATCCCCCCCTCTCTCTCTGCTCTCTCCATCTCTCATGCTCTGGCATGTTTTTTTCCTAAGGGATGAAACTATGTTCTCTTATTGCTATTGCTAGGTGTTTTTGTCTGCCATGTACGTACATACCTAGAGTAGTTGATTAGATGTAGAATTCTTTGTTTGCTGAATTGCTGAATTGGAAACTATATCATCTGGTCTGCGTGTGACACGCCATTTTAGCAAATTCTTTGTTTCTCTTGTTCCATTGATACAATATCAGACCATGTCGATGCATTGGTCTGTATCCAATTACTCTGCTTTGCACTCCCGGTTTTTATTGTATTAAGAGTATCAGTATCTAGCGGTCTGAGCATTGGTCTTTGGATTTAGCCTCTATCAATTGTGCTGTCTATGCTGCAAAATTTCAATATGCTCTGTCTATACTGCAAAGCTGGTAAAGATGGAGTTTCCATACTTTATATCTTAAGTGAAACTGAGCGTACTATCGATCCTTGTTCCGATTTTATCAGTTTGAGAATTAGCAAACGATTTTGTGTACTTAGTTGGTAACTGCTGAGGACTAACCTGATTTGCACCAATATTAGTCAATCAGAAAATGATCCATCATAGCTTTTGAACAGACTAGGGACAGTTAGGGACAACATTATGTCTAGCTAGGAACTGCAAATTAACAATAATTACAAGTAGGAGGGCCTAGTGACCCCGGGCGATAACTGAATGGTCAAATTCAAAGGTTGTGTTCATATTGGTCAAATCAAGTTATCTATGGAAATGCCACATTCTGCTGCAGCCAAACACTAAGCATTCATTGCTCCACTAGAGTTTCTACCTCTTATCTGATGAATGGTTTTATGAAAATGCCTTCATGCGTATATAGTCATGCAATCTGAATTTATGTTCAGCACTTGAAGGAAAAAACTATACACTCTTTCATCTGCCTGTTTGTGATTTGATAGTTGTAAATGTTCACCCGCATCTTGTATGTCATAGTGATGATTTACTCAAGTGGTAATTGGACACTAATATGATTCTGAAGTCATATGATAGTTGGTGTTTTGGTTTGTGATTAACATTTGACAATAATTCAATTGTTGTGAAGTAGTGAGACCCTGGAAATGTTACTTATATATGCATAATGCTCTTACTGCTCTGGAAGGATTGGACAAGTGTGCACGAACGTTTCAGATAGTTGGCCAAATGATATTTAAGCAAGTAGCACATTGCCTTTTCCACCTGTGATAATGATTTTGCAGGTACCCCGAGAGGCCCTTGAGTTTGGCGGAATGTCGATTAACTTCCGTTCCGGCAAATTCGGGTACTCCATATGTCCTATTTTTAGCAAAGGTCATGCTGAAATTTTCCATGAATTTTAGCATGACTTTGCTAAAAATAGGACATATGGGGTACTTGTGACTAATGCATGGGCCGGGGTATCTTAGTAGTTAATTAAGTAGGATCAAGTGCCCTGGGGTACTTGTGACTAATGCATGGCTTTTAGGGTGCCTCGGCGTCGAAAAACCCTTAATGATAAAAGCTTAGATTTTAGGATGCCTCGGTGTCGACAAACCCTAAATGATGAGACCATGATCTTGTTCCTTGACAATAAACAACTTTTTGACCAAACTTTGTTTCTATTTAGAGAGAAACATGGCCCACAACGATGAGGCCGGGGGTTCGGGCGGCAAGGCATTCTGGGAGTTGTCCCAGGAGATGGAGGAACAACCTCACTTGTATGAGGACACCGCCTTCCCCACCGATCCTGAGACCACTGATGGTGCCACCGAGGATGACCCCATTGATGCCACCACTGATGGTGCCGCCAATGATGCCACCACTGATGATGGCGGCGCACGCACAGATGGCAGCCAGAAGAGGCAACGGAAGGACCGGCGCCCGACCGTGCTCCGCACCCTCAAGGAGGAAGTTACTGAAGTGGACTCCGATGGGAATCCAACGGCGCCCGAACGAATAGTCAAGGGGTACTCGCTTCAGCTCGGGTGCATTCTCCGGAGCACCGTCTCGATCAACACCGAGAACCTGAGGCATCCTGACCGAGGGAATTTGCGCAACCTCCTCTTCACGAAGTTGCACGAACAATACAAGTTCCCCGCTGAATTTGAAAACACAAGCCTCAAAGGGAATAAAGTGAACAATGCTGCCCTCACGAAGATGAGCAAGGCCCTGTCTACTTGGAAAAGCAATGTGAAGAGAATGATCGAGAAAGGTGAGAGTTATGAGAAGATCAAGGAGAAAAATCCTTCGATCACCGAAGATGACTACAACGACTTCAAGATCAATCGCTCGAGCACCGCACACTCCCAATCAAGTCAGTGGGGGAAAGAAATGCGGGAGCTGAACTTAGGGGAACACACACTCGGTCCCGGCGGTTATAGAGTGGCGGAGCCTATATGGGACAAGGAGGAGGCGGACCGTGCCGAGCAAGGCCTACCGCCCCTCTTCGATAAATACGGTGACAAGCAGACCAGGAACTATGTCAGGGCCCGGTACAAGAAGGACCCGAAAACAAAGGAGCTTACCACGGATCCGAAGACCAGGGCGCTTGAGCTTGTTCTGGTAAGGAATACACCCCCGCGTAATTAGCTCCATATGGTTGCATTCTAATTAATGAAGCCAAATTTCTAAATGGTTCACATTCCTTCCGCAGGCGACAGAAAGCAGTAGCGCGGGGTCGACTAAGAGCAACCCTTGGGACACCACTCTAAATAGGGCGTTGAATGTAATGAAGAACAAGGATAAGCTCAGTAAGCCGACGTCAGCTGGTCGTGTGGCCGGCAAAGGCTTGTCGACAAAATGGGGGTCATACTATAACACTGGTGGACGAAAGGAGAAAAAGACCAGCTCGGAAAGCCAGGCGCGCGAGGTTCAAGAACTCAAGGCACAGGTGGCGCGGATTCCGGAGATTGTCAAAGAGCAAGTGCAACAACAACTCGGAGCGACGATCACCGCCATTGTGTCTACCTTGATCCAGGGGTTGAGTGCGTGGATTGCGCGCGGCCAACAGGGGCCGCCCCCGATTCCTAGCTTCACGGCCAGCAACTCGCAGAACGTGATGGCGGGGCCATTGGTGTCTCCGACGGAGGCGGCATTGGTGTCTCCGACGCCGGCACGGGAGCTTAATGCACCCGGGTGTACGCCGGCCGGCACCTCTGTAGCAAGCGGCCCCTCCGTCAACTGCACGCCCGCCGTTGGCGGTGCCTCAACATTAGCCGAGCTCGACGCCATCATCACGGTAACTAATTAAGCCTCTCTCGGCCGAGGTCTTCATCTCCTTGCCTTTGACTGGGCATCCCTGATGCCCTACATGTTTTCGCAGGGCGCCGCCGACGTTCCGTGCACTCTCCTGCACTTCGTGAACAATGAGTTGGTCGATGTCGCCAAGGGCAAAATCGTTCAACCGGACAACCCCTTGTTCCACGGTACCCAGATGCCACCCAACTTGTTTAGGGTTCAACTGGTTCGGGTGCTGCCAGGCTGCGACGAGTTGTTACCTCCGATTCGACCCGTCGGGGCCGACGATGATGACGTGATGACCCTCAGCGCCTGCCTGAGCTGGCCCCTGCTTTGGCCGAAGAGCCAGATTCGTTTGGGGCGGGGGACACCCCCCCAAAGACAACACTGCCAGTCGTGCCGGCGCCAAGTCGGCCCCATGACAAGACCGCCGCAACGGTGCCGGACATCCCTATGCCACTGGATCCAAACATGCATATGGCACAGGATTAGAACGACGACGACGACGATACATTTGCCAACGTCGATCGGTACTTTGCCGATCATGGGTATGATGGCGACTTCATGGGGCCTCCTTCTCAAGAACTCAACCCAACAAAAGACGTGCGCGATCTAGCTGGTACCGCGGAGAAGCCAAGTTGCAACAGGCGTCGTCTGCCATTCAGCTCTCAGGAGACGCCTCCAGCTGCCGACTTCACCGAGCCTCAGATAGGCGAGGTGCAAAATATTCTCAGCCCCAACACACTCAAGAAGGCGGTCTGTGAGCAGAACTCGGTCCCATTACAGGAGAAGAAGAAGGGACGCAAAAGAAAGACTAACAAGGGTGTGGGCCAGCCGGCACCGAGTACGATCCATGCTCAGGACGGGCCACCTTCACCTGAGGATTTAATGAGGAGGGTGCATGTGGCAGGTAGGCCGATGCTACCGAGAAATATGCTCGATGTTGCAGCCGGTGCTATGCGGAGTCTGCATGACAGTGTTCTTTCTTTGGAGAAGCGGCGTCTCAGAGAGAAGGATGTGGCATACCCGGTTTTCGTGGCCAAGGTGCCAGAGGGCAAGGGCTTTGTGGATAACTACATCGTGGGTACGATCGTCCTGCGGTTTGATGACATCCATGCTATGTTGAACCTTCATCCGCTGCACTACACCTTCGTTCAGCTATTTTCGCTGAGTATGGAGATGCGGATCATTCGCGACAAGACCCCGGACATCGTGATAGCCGACCCCTTCTACATGCGTGCCAAGATCTTGGGCAGCGCTGGGGACCGGCAAGTCGCGAGTTCTTACCTCGAAGGCGTCATTCTGGCAAACCCAGATAAGGATAACTTCCTCGTGCCTTACTTTCCCGAGTAAGTCCTCCCCTCAACCGCCCCGTAACATACGAATTCTTCGATTTCGATCATTTTTCTTTTAACATTCCGTGTTTTCTGCAGTGACACACATTGCACGCTCATCCTCCTAAGCCCCAAATATTCCATGGCCACGTATTTCGACCCAGACCGTCAGTCGAACGTAGACTACACAAATGTCAAGAAGGTTCTTGATGATGTTCTCCCCGGCTACGCCCAATCTGGAGGCACCTTCAACAGGCCTATTCGTAAGTACGGCAAGCACGTGTTCTCCCACAATACGACATTCTGCTGCATGCGGGATCTAAACTCCCTTTCCTTTGACAAGAGTGGTAGGCGAAGTCCGGACAGATCGACTGTCCGACCCCTTTTGTCACGACCGGTTTTCCAATAAAAATATTTATTGAGAAACTGATCTATTGAGTCCAGTATGAGGAAAAATCCTCTTTACTGGTAGACAAATCTCTTGATACAATAAGCCAGTAGCATAAAATATTTTACAAGGTCGAGCTGAGGGTGCTCAACCAATTATTACAAGCGCGTCAATAATTATACATAATGGCGGATATAACACAATGAGGTGGCGGTGTACTACTGACTCGAGAATAAAGCGATGGTGGAATAACACTCAAGCAGCCGCCTGGCGGTCAGAAGGGTGCCTACTACGCCATCCATCACATGCGGGCGATCGTACGGGACCATCATCAACTTCTGCTACCGAGTAAACTCAAAGATTGGGCCGCGAGCATGTCGGCAATCCAGGACGCGGACATCAGACAAGAATTCTTTCGCATCCAGTCGGAGTTTGCGGAAATCATCCATCAAGATGTCCTTCGTACCACGGGGCAGTTCTACCTCAGAAATCAACCGTCCAACAGTGAGATAGACGGAATGCTACAAATGCAGGCTGACAACGCCCGTAATTTCATGACTCCCACGATAGACGGCGGCTTCATCCAGGCTCCGGTCCCTTGAGTCGAGTCGAAAGCAGTGATGCTGTGTCTACTTCTGAAACATCGATTGGCTCATGTTGTAATTAAACTTTAATGAACTTGTAGTATGTCTCTTTGGTTTCGAGAGTCGTTCAACTTAGATGTAATTGATGCTATTAATGTCTTGCTTTTCTCTTCCGATCGTTCTGTTGCATACTTATATATTGCTTATGTATTGTCTGTGATTTGGTACTAACGTTTCGTTTCGCTAGTGCATAGCGATGCCGTCGTGTGTCGTGTACAAGGGTAAGGTTCCCGGAGTCTACGACGACTGGGAGGAGTGTCTGAGACAGGTTCACCGATTCAGCGGTAACAGTTACAAAGGGTACACCACTAGGGCCGAGGCCGAATCTAGATACGCCCGCTATCTAGCACGAGAGAGGAGGGACCGTTGGAGGAACCGGATGAAGACGAGTTTCATCGTGATGATGCTCATCGTGATGATCGCAACTCTCTTCTATGTGATGGTAGTTTAGATGATCGATATCGACTTGTAATGTGAAGACAAACTCGCTACTCGCGGTCTCGAGACTTGTAATATAATGTTCTATCTTTGTTCGGTCTTTTCAATTCGGAGACTAATGTGATGAATTGTATTTGGAGACTAATATGATGAATTGTATTCAGAGACTAATCTTCTATTGTATTCGATGAATCTGTTGTTGATGTGTGCTGTCTATATTTTGTCCAATTATACATTTTGTAACCTGTGCAAAAAAACAGAATTTTTTTTTTTAAAATCCTAATATTCATACTAATGGCGCATCACATCACAGTGCGCCATTAGTATGCCAGAGGATACTAATGGCGCATCTTTAAGCAGTGCGCCATTAGTATGCCGAGGTTACTAATGGCGCATCAAAACTATGAGAAACAAATATCCTGTAAAAGGTAAAAGATAATTCACCGCACTAGCTTGACGTTGTGTGCTGAATCCATGATCCTTGGAAGCGGATGTGGGAGCCTCAGCGCCCTTGAATAGCACCTTCCAGGCATCTTCGTACGTCGTGTCGAAGAGCCTACTCAAAGTTTGGTGCTGCGCCGGGTCGAACTCCCACAGGTTGAAGACCCGTTGTTGACACGGGAGAATCCGGCGGACGAGCATGACCTGGACTACATGGACAAGCTTGAGATGCTTGTTCACCAGGGATTGGATGCATGTTTGCAGTCCGGTCACCTCTGCCTTGTTTCCCCACGACAGGCCCGTCTCTTTCCAGGACGTGAGCCGAGTAGGGGGTCCGGATCGGAACTCGGGGGGCTGCGACCCACTCAAGGTCGCGCGGCTCGGTGATGTAAAACCACCCCGATTGCCACCCCTTCAGGGTCTCCACAAAGGATCCCTCGAGCCATAGGACGTTGGCTATCTTGCCCGCCATGGCACCTCCGCACTCCACCTGGTTGCCGCGCACCACCTTCGACTTGACGTTGAAGGTCTTGAGCCAAAGGCCGAAATGGGGGCGGATACGGAGGAAAGCCTCACACACGACGATAAACGCCGATATGTTGAGGATGAAGTTCGGGGCCAGATCGTGGAAATCCAGGCCATAGTAGAACATGAGCCCCCGGACGAACGGGTGGAGAGGAAAACCCAGTCCGCGGAGGAAATGGGGAAGGAATACTACCCTCTCATGGGGCCTTTGGGTGGGGTGGAGCTGCCCCTCTTCGGGAAGCCGGTGCGCGATGTCGTCAGACCAATATCCGGTCTTCCTCAGCTTTTTGATATGGCCCTCCGTAACGGAGGAGACCATCCACTTGCCTCCCGCTCCGGACATGGCTGGAGAAGGTTGAGGTGGGAAGTGCGGGCTTGGGCGCTGGAGCTCGAGTGCGCGGAAGATGGATAGGAAAAGGAGGAACAAGGCGTAGGTAAAAAGGTGGATCCTTATCCCCTTATATGGGCAGATGCGACTATGCGTCCCCACCAGCCTGGTAAAACTCGCTTATCTCCCAAGCGCCGTGATAAATGGCGCGGTTGGGTTACTCATGTCCGTATTGATGAGAATCCCGTAAATAAAGGGGGACACGATCTCTGCTTCGACAAGACGTGCCAAGGAAACCGCCTCGCAATATGCGCTGAGGTGGGGAAGCAAAAACGATTCGAATGGAGGCTTGGTCGTAGTGTGATGTCACGCTACGGAATACGTCAGCAGATTAGATTCGTGTAAATATTATTCTTTCTATGGCAATATGTGGAAACTTATTTTGCAGAGCCGGACACTATCCTTAGTGTTAACAATCTTTTATGAAGAACTTGGAGGAGGAACCCGCCTTGCAATGCTGAAGACAATCTGCGCGCCGGACTCGTCGTCATTGAAGCCTGGTTCAGGGGCTACTGAGGGAGTCCTGGATTAGGGGGTGTCCGGGTAGCCGGATATACCTTCAGCCGGACTCCTGGACTATGAAGAATACAAGATTGAAGACTTCGTCCCGTGTCCGGATGTGACTTTACTTGGCGTGGAAGGCAAGCTTGGCGATGCGGATATTTAAGATCTCCTACCATTGTAACCGACTTTGTGTAACCCTAACCCTATCCGGTGTCTATATAAACCGGAGGGTTTTAGTTCGTAGGACAGCGGAATATACAGCAATCATACCATAGGCTAGCTTCAAGGGTTTAGCCTCCTTGATCTCGTGGTAGATCTACTCTTCTACTACCCATATCATCAAAATTAATCAAGCAGGACGTAGGGTTTTACCTCCATCAAGAGGGCCCGAACCTGGGTAAAACATCGTGTCCCTTGTCTCCTGTTACCATCCGCCTAGACACACAGTTCAGGACCCCCTACCCGAGATCCGCCAGTTTTGACACCGACACTCGTCCCGAGATTTAAGAGGTAGTGAAAAAGGGGGGAAGGTTTGGTAACAAATCTTGCGGGTCTTCTCATTCTGGCTTGATCTTCTCAAAGAGGCCGGTCCAATACATTGATGTCTTCATTTCTCTGCAACAGGCCATCATGATGAAGCCGACATCCTTTCTTCGGGAACTCCATCGTACTTATGAAAGAATAAAGGGTGGGCATTTCGGGAGAACAGACCTCTGCGAGGTCGACTATCTGGTCGATAACATCGAGGAAGGTGGCGGAAGTAACTCTCGAATTGAAACTTAAGAAAATATCAAGAGCAAAGTAAGGAGGTATCATGGGAAGTTTTTGAGGCAGGTTTTCGTTCAATACCTAAAACAGGGCCTGAAAGGGGTTCAAAGGAAAGGGAATAAGTACTGTGTCTGATACCAGAATTGATGATCTCTCGGAAGGTGGCTCGTGAATCACATACGAGGCCAAGTGCGAGGAACAACCTTAAGAACAGGGGGTGTATAGGAGAGTCAGGTTTCGATCCTTTGGAACGGTGGGTTATGGGCCCACCATGTGGGTTAAAAGTAGGAAGGGCGGAGACATCTTGCGTGATCATGCAAGCAAGGTATGTCAGAGGGTAGCCTGTCGATTATGTCGGCAACAACATTGGTACCCAGGGCGAGGGACGAAGAGAACCATTTTCCTGCTCGTTGAAATGAGGCGGACCAATAGGCAAAGTTCTCATCCATCAGTGGTTACCAGAATGCCATCAACAAAAGTAATAGGGTCTTGCTGACAGAATCGTACACCGAGGTGTTTACATAAGTAGGAGAATATTACTGCTTAGATCATATGGACCAGAAGAAAGGTTAAACCAGACAATGGAAAGGAAAATATGATTATCAGATATTTCAGGGGTATATCCTTCCCAATGATAAGCAGAGCATGATATCCATGACAGGATATAATGTAGAAAACCCTGTAGGTAAGGGGAGAAAAATTTCATGACATTACCCATACAACGGTGTTCGGATAATTGAGCAAGAACATTTAGCATTGGGATTCAAATGTTATTGTTGAAAATCAGAGTACCACAAACATGCTTCGAGATAGTATTGACATGGTCTTCAAGCAAAGGTCGGGATTTGGATACAAAGGATCCATTGAAAACAACTTATTGAATAAGTCTTACAGTTTCCTAATGGAAGAATGGATAACCTTGCTGAAAAGGAATCTATAACAATAGGGCCTCCGGCCAGGTGTGCTAGGCACGACAACACCTTACCGGGTCACATAAAGACCATTGTTATAACTCTTGGAAATATGTTCCAACCATCATATCTGACCGAGATTCAGATCTTATTGGTGTTACGATACATCAGATTCAGGATGCGTGAGAGGAAAAAGGTGTGACACAAATTGACGAGATGACATTGCAAGAGTCTCGAGAAATGAACTATGGAAGTCAGTTCTGAAACAAGAGTTCATCATTAACCCAAGGAGAGGATGAGGAGGTGGCTGATGGACTCAGCGACAATTCATCGAGGTTTCTAACAAGTTGGATTTTCCACAATTAGGTGAACAAGGAGCTAACAATTGTTGGATCAAATGATATAATTAGGTATGCTCGAGGAAAACATACACAATTAAACATTGTTTGAAAAGTGCACCCGAAATATGGGCTTAGGTCACATGATCAATGTTAGAATGGTGATTCGATAACCAATGGTCTAAGAATGAATTATCGACCATTAACTTCAAAGCAATAGGGTTGCTAGAAGTTTTGAAGTCGCACATCATAGTTCAATTATCGGTATTCCGGTTCGAAACAGCACGGGTACCAAGGAAGAATGGTGATGGTGAGAAGTATCACTATACCAAGAATTCTTAAGAGGTGGTGAAATTCTCATGACATTCTTGACATAAAGATGGTAATACTCCAAGGTAAAGGAGAACAATTGCTGGATAGCAAGGATCTCAAGGTATAACACAAAACACGAACAAGTCTGTGTTGAACGGAAGGAAATAAAGTGGTCGGTGATAATACAAATCATCGAGGGCAAGGATGGTATTTCTCATCATGAATTCAATTGATATCCTAGAAGGAGTCAAAACGTTGATGATGATCACGACAAATTTTGTCGAGAGGCTCCACGAAGAAGCAATCGAACAGCGACTGTAATCAAGCAAAAGGTCTGATACCACGGGAGATTATTGGAACCATGGATACGACAATTACTCGGGATCAAGCTTGCAGTTTGAGGTGAACGATAAGATGAGGAAGATCGACGTAAGTTTAGCTCATTGTCGAAAGTTGTGCTCCAGGAATAAGGACCAGGTAGCACAGTTAAAATTTAGCACAATAAGGATACAACCAATCAGGCTAGGAATGACTTGAAGGATTATTTAAACTCATAAGCAACGAAAATTACTTAGAATATTGAATCGGAGTGCGGAATCGATTCACTTATCGGTGTTCTCGAGTGACTAATAACTCAAAACCCGGGGGGAAATTGGAATCAACAAGAATAATTGTTGACAAAGAACTCATAAGAAGTTATGTAGTTCCAAGTTATTCTTGAGATACCATAGGGTATACTCAAAGGTAGAGCAGAATAGAGGTTGGATAGGTGTAATGATCTGCAGAAGACAAGTACTTCAACTTGTCCGAGAAAAGGAACCAAATAATATCAATATGGCCGGAACCAAGATTGCAAAAGACCAGATCCCAGATATAAGATAAACTTATACCAAGGGAATAGTTAATTTTAAGAGTATCTTCCATGATAAGATCTACATCGTGTCCATGGGCATGAACACAAAGTTCAAGGTCGACTCCCACTTCTTTAATGCATAACCTTTCATTCACTTATCACTTTCGAGGAAGTTGTAGTTTTGAAATTTTATCTGGCAAAATACCAGAAGTGTATGACTCGTGAAAACTTTCGAGTTCACACCTATTAAGGAAGGCATAGGTTCAACCCATCAGGGTATCTTAGAAACATATACCACAAGCTTCAAGAGTAAATAACACAAGCTCGAAAGCAGAGCATGCTTGACAAAGCAGAGGACACAATTTACAAAACGCATTATGTATCCGAGAAAAGACTCACAAAGTTATTGAATATGAAGGACGCTGTCGGATAAAATCCATTAAAGGATCTGCCGGTCAATAACAGAGATGTCGTGAGCATCGACACACAACCAGAGGAAGTAACAATGCAAAGGCATTGGATTAGAGAAACAACTGACTAATCCAAAGCTCAACTGCAAAGGAATTGTGATTTTCAAATCAAGGGATCAGAAGCAAACACTCTGATTAAGAATGGATAAGTTGAGTAGACTTAGGTGTACAATCGATGGCAATTTGATGAGTCGATAACCAGCTCACTTTCAAAATGACATCTGAGCCGGAAAGATATTTTAAAAGGATCAACCGATGATTGCGTGCACTCGCACTCATGTTGAATCAATAGGGTCATATGACGGTGTCAAAGGAGACTAATGAATATTGCCAGACATATGGAGATTGTCCATAATGCAAGCAGACAAGTGTTTGCAGAGCAATAAGCTGCTAGGGATTTTCGGAGGATCGAATAGTATTTCGAAGACTTTTGCGAAACACAAACAACTGGGGATAAGCGGATACTCGGCAAGTGCGAGAATTTATTCGTAGGGGTATTCATGTGGCAAAAACCGCAAGGCAGTAAGGCACAAAGGATTATCGAAACAACGATGAGTATTTTGAGGTATCTTGTAATAACAAGACAAACTAGGGATAAATGTAAGAATGACAACTGCATGTAGTTATCCATAAGGGTTGACGGTCGAAGGGGAATTGCAAAGGCGATGAACAAAAGTTCTCGGGTTAACAACGGAGAGTATCTTCAGGGTCTTCTGGTGCAGCAGACGATCATCGGTAATAAGGTGCTCTCCGGGTGAAAGTGATAACGAGATCCTAATGTTAGATTTAGCAAAATTCATTTTACTCGAATAGAAGAGAGATTAGATTCCCAGAGTATAGACCAGGAGTAAAAGATCCTAATACCACCCAATGGTGACGCGGGCCCGTTAGCCACACAGCCATGTTAGTAAAAGTTTTTCAATGACTAGACTCGACTTCGGCCAAGGAGTGTGGAAGGGGGATTCCTACAGGCAGTCGGCTCTGATACCAACTTGTGACGCCCCCGATTCAATCGTACACTAATCATGCACGCAAACGTGTACGATCAAGATCAGGGACTCATGGGAAGATATCACAACACAACTCTAAATCATAAATAAGTCATACAAGCATCATAATAAAAGCCAGGGGCCTCGAGGGCTCGAATATAAGTGCTCGATCATAGACGAGTCAGCGGAAGCAACAATATCTGGATACACACATAAGTTAAACAAGTTGCCATAAGATGGCTAGCACAAACTGGGATACATATCGAACGAGGCGCAGGCCTCCTGCCCGGGATCCTCCTAACTACTCCTGGTCGTCGTCAGCGGGCTGCACGTAGTAGTCGGCACCTGCAGTCAAGTAGGAGTCGTCGTCGATGGTGGCGTCTAGATCCTGGGCTCCATCGACTGGTCGCAGCAATCGGGTAAAGAAAAGGGGAAAAGGGGGAACAAGGCAACCGTGAGTACTCATCCAAAGTACTCGCAAGCAAGGAGCTACACTACACATGCATGGGTACATGTGTAAAAGGGCCATATCCATGGACTGAACTGCAGAATGCCAAAATAAGAGGGGGATAGCTAATCCTGTCGAAGACTACGCTTCTGGCAGCCTCGTCTTGCAACATATAGAAGAGAGTAGTCTGAAGTCCTCCAAGTAGCAACGCATAGCATAATCCTACCCGGCGATCCCCTCCTTGATGCCCTGTTAGAGAGCGATCACCGGGTTGTATCTGGCACTTGGAAGTGTGTGTTTTATTAAGTATCCGGTTCTAGTTGTCATAAGTTCAAGGTACAACTCCGGGTCGTCCTTTTACGGAGGGACACGGCTATTCGAATAGATAAACTTCCCAGCAGGGGTGCACCACATAACCCAACATGCTTGATCCCATTTGGCCGGACACACTTTCCTGGGTCATGCCCGGCCTCGGAAGATCAACACATCGCAGCCCCACCTAGGCACAACAGAGAGGTCAGCACGTCGGTCTAAACCTAAGCGCACAGGGGTCTGGGCCTATCGCCCTTAGCACACCTGCACGTTGCGTACGCGGCCGAAGAGCAGACCTAGAAACCTCCATTACAAAGGAAGTCACGTTAAGCGGTCCAACCCGGCGCGCGCCGCTCAGTCGCTGACGTCACGAAGTGCTTCGGCCGATACCACGACACCGAGTGCCCATAACTGTTCCCACGTAGTTGGTTAGTGCGTATAGGCCAGTAGCCAGACTCAGATCAAATACCAAGATCTCGTTAAGCGTGTTAAGTATCCGCGAACGCTGACCATGGCGAGGCCCACCTCTCTCCTAGGTGGTCTCATCCTGCCCTGTCGCTCCGCCACAAAGTAATAGTCGGGGGGCGTCGGGAACCCAGGCCCACCTCTACCGGGATGGAGCCACCTGCCCCTTCAGCCCCCATCTCTGAACAGTACCATAAGTAATGTAATAGTATAAGGTATGTAGTATATGCTCGTGACCACCTCCCGAAGTGATCACGGCCCAATAGTATAGCATGGCAGACGGACAAGAGTGTAGGGCCACTGATCACTAGTAGAAAAAGGGTCAAACGTGAAGCACATTAGTGCCGGTTTGAATTAGAGCCGGCACTAATGTGTATATTAGTGCTGGTTCGTGGCGGCGATCAATAGTACCGGTTCGTGGCGAACCTTTAGTACCGGTTCGTACCATGAACCGGTACTAAAGAGGTTGTCTCAGCCTGCGGTCAGGCTATGGACCCACCATCACCATTTAGTGCCGGTTCGTACCACGAACCGGTACTAATGATGTTATGGCAGGCTGTTTTTAGTCCCACCTCGCTCCCCTAACAAGCCTTTTACCACCTTAAATATGTTATTTCTCAAACTATCACAAGCACTTGGTCTTCATTGAACTCTATGTGTAGAATTTGTGGCCGCAATATGAGTCTTCATCGGTTTATAAATCGTTGATGACTCATATTGACAATTCAGATTGTACACACAAAGATCATTTATGATCAAAGTATTTTTTATGTTATAAGATCATATTAACAAATTAGACTGTTAAGAAATATAAGATCATATTGACAATTTAGACTATAAATGCTCTTATATTTTTTTCTTTCAGTATGCACCATTCAAAACGACGCCATCAACTTTCAACCATTTCTGCCTTCATTTGCTATTTTTCATGCATTCAATGATTTGTTTTGAGAACTAAATGACCTGGAAATTGAAAAGCACTACAAATGAACTCTGAAAAAGTTGAAACTTGGCATGGTATCATCATTTCACCCACATAGATTGTTCAAAAAAGTAGAGAGGGTTACGGCAAAAATTGGATGCACTTCGTTTACAAACTAGACAATCTCTTTCGAAGTATTCAGGTTTCTGACAAAATTAAACTCATTTGTTACAAAGGCATTTCATTTTTTAAACTTATTACAACTCCAGAATTTTTGTGCATTCAATATGCACCATTCAAACCGACGCCATCAACTTTCAACCCATTTTGCATTCATTTGCTATTTTTCATGCATTCAATGATTTCTTTTGAACTAAATGACACTAAATTTTGTGCAGGCATAGCACCACCTTTAGTACCGGTTGGTGGCTCCAACCGGTACTAAAGTGTGACCAGCACTACAGTTTCTTAGTAAGCTGTTTTTTAGTCCCACCTCGCCAAGAGATAGGGACTAGGAGCGGTTTATAAGCCCTGAGTGAAGAGACGATGAAGAAGAGGCTCAATGCCCACGTTGCTTACCTTTAAGCCCTCAGGAATATGGTAGATTGCACGGAGCTACACGCAGTGCAGTTTACACTATTCCGAAAGGCTTGAAGCAAATTAACAAGCATTGCACCTCTTTTTTATTTTTAATAACTTATTACAACTCCGGACTTATTACACTACACGTCGGCATTTCTTTTTTTAAAACTTTGGTAATAACTCCAGACTTTGACCATCAAGTTTTGCAGAAAAGAAAAAATAGCAGAAAAGAAAAAATAGCAAAAAAGAAAAAATAGCAGAAACGAAAAAAAAACTATAGTTGAAAAGAAAAAAACTATATAAAAAAACTACTCCGAAATAAATAGTAGAAAATAAATATACAGAAAAGAAAAAACTACTCAGAAATAAATAGAAGAAAAAATAAAGCAGAAAAAAAATATTTGCTATTTTTCAAGCGTTCACAAAATGACCGTGAAATTGAAAATCACTACAAAATGAACTCTGAAAATGTTGAATTTTGGGAAACTAGATGAAAAACTACTCACAAATAAATATAACAGAAAAGAAAAAACTATACAAAAAACTGCGCAGAAATAAATAGAAGAAAATAAAGCAGAAAGGAAAAAAATATTAAAAAATTTGGGGCGCTGTCCTGTGGGCCTGCTACGCCACGGGCGTGCAATTACAGGCCCTAGAGGCCCAGCAGACTGACAGGGCAGCGCGCAGAAATTAGGCCCATAAGCCTGCTTTATAGAGGAGTTCAAAGAGGCAGCCGCGACTGGGTTTATAAACCAGTGCGCCTGCCCTTCGCCCGGCGAGGTGGGACTAAACTTTGGGGTGGCAGCGCAAGGCCTTTAGTACCGGTTGGGGGCTCCAACCGGTACTAAAGGGTGTTTAGTACCGGTTGGAGCCCCCAACCGGTACTAAAGGTCTGCTCTTCCCGCCTCTTGGCCTGGCCAAAGTTGGCCTTTAGTACCAGTTGGTGGCTCCAACCGGTACTAAAGGCTCATCCTATATATACAGCACTTACGAAATTTCAGTTACATCTCCCCACTTCTTTCGTCAACCTCTCGCGCGCCGCTTCCGTCGTCACCGCCCGTCGCCCGTCGTCGTCGTCGTCCCCGCCGCCGCCCCGAACGCCGCGCGCCGCCGTCCATCGTCGTCCCGCGCCGCGGTCCCGTATACGTACGTATCTCGCTCTCCTCGCGTACCCGCCGCGCCGCCGTCCGTCGTCTCGTCACACCTGGCCGGCCGGCCCGTACGCCGGTGCCCCCGCCCCGTACGCCGGCGCCCCCGCTCGTACGTACGGGGCGGCGGCGTACGGGGCCGCACACACACACATACCACACACGCATACACACACATACGTACACACATATATACGTATACACACACATACGTACACACATACGTACACATATATATGTATACACACACATACACACACACACACATTTTTTTACTTATTTTCTATTTTTTAGAAAAGTTAATTAGATGATCGAATGTTAGATTAATGTCGAATGTTAGATGAATTAGCTAGCTAGATAGAAAAAATTGTCGAACTAGAGATTAGAACTAGTTGAATAATTAATATAACTAGTTTATTTTTAGTCAGAAAATTGTCGAACTAGTTTATTTAGGTATATGAGATTTGAACAAGTTCAATAATTAATATAACCAGTTTTTTTTAGTAAGAAAATTTAGGTATCTGAGATTTGATGATCTAATTAAAATATTATTTGTTAATGAGTTTTTCTGTTTATTTAATTTTTTATATATTTTTAGTTTATATAAATGTTAGATTAATGTCGAATGTTAGATGAATTAGATAGAAAAGTTAAATATATAGTAATGTCAATTGTTAGAGATTAATATAGTTAGATATATTAATGTCAAATGTTAGATGAATATATATTTGGCTAGATATAGGTGTTTAATGTTTCACCTATATGAACATAGGAAATGTCATCTGACGACGAAAAAGATTTCATTATGTGCGAACACTGTGACGACAAGCGCGGCCTGTGCGACAGAAATTTCCTTGTTGATGGTAGGCGCTTCAGCATCAAGCTGGATGAGACATTCGAAGTTGATACAGTAAGTCACTTTGTCAATTATTATTTGAATGCAAAACTGATGCTTCATTTGCTTCAACTTATAATTTTAAATTTTCACTATTCTACTAGCGCATCCCCTGCCATGCAAGAATTTTTGTCTTGGATAAGATAGGTTTTAGTGCTATAGATGATATGGAGGTAAAGAGAGTTTACTTGAAGACGGAGCATGGGTATACTTTCAACGTTAAATTATATAATGGAGACACATACACCCATTTTGAATGCAAAACTTGGCAAGCACTATGCAAGGCTTATGCATTTGAGCCTGATATGGTTATCACCTTTGATATTCGTCCGGAAGATGATATTGAAGGTAATATAGGCATCTGGGTCGATGTGCAAATGCCTCCAGTTCTACCATTTGGTGAGTTTTTCTCAACCATGCATGCATATGTTTAATTGATACAGTTTATTCAAAAATAGTTGACAACTAATTTGTATTGTCAGCTTATTTCGGTTTAAGCAAACATGTCCGGCGCTTGGTAGACAGGACCTACTACTGCCCCGGGGCTCAACTAAACTGCGAGGAGATAAGTCATTATGTTTCATGGCTTGAGGATCTTAATACTGTCAAGACAAAAAAAATTCCTGAACTTAGAAATGTTAGTACTCAAAACGTGCGACCAATGGTGATCGTATTGAACTACGGTCACATCTATAACCGAAAGATGTTAAGATTTTAAATATTTGTCCTTAATTAGTGCATCTTTTGCATACATTATTTTTGAAGCTAAACTTTCGTTGCTTAGTATATTAATTACAATACGATGTTCTTCAATAGGGACTTCCGATGACAGTTGTGCCTCAGTGGATTGAGACAAAAGGTCGCATGTCAATGGTTATCTTACGGCCAAGATTTCCTACATTGCACATGAGTGCATTCAGGATTTCTGAAAGCGAAGAATGCTTAATAGTGAAAGATTGGAGCAAAATTGTTAACGATCGCAGAGAAGTACTAGGGGGCAGCAAGGAGAAGCGCAACCCAAGATTAGGAGACATATTCATCTGCATGCTCTAGTATGATGAATCAGGAGAGCTATACATGTTCTATGCTATTCTACCTGAGAGGGAGCAGCAGGAGTAGCTACTAGTTCATGCTCTTAATTAGTACTTGTCTCATGCCCGTGTCCTGAACTGCGATGTTTGTGATGATTATGTTGAACTTGATGATATCTTTGCTTCTATTACAAAGTGAATGTTTCCTCTTTAAGCTAGCCAGCGTTGGTGATGATTAGATAGCTAGCGGTAATGACTATGATGATTAAATAGTGTTAATTAGACGACTACGATGATTTTTAGCTAGCTAGAGTTTATTTATTTATTAATATGCGATGATGATGATGATGATGACGACTACAACTCATTACAAAACAATCCTAAATTAAATTGATACACTACAAGAAATATGTCAATTTGTGACCACCACTATTGGTCACTGAAAGGTCACAAATTTCCATTTTTGACCTTTTTGTGACCAAAAACAGAAGGTCAAAAGCTGGCCGTCGTAAACTGACTATAGCGACCTTCTCTGTGAGAAGTTCGTGGACGTTTACGACCAAAATATTCCTACTATGGCGTTTTGGTCACTAGTAACCTCCCCAGGCCACGTAGGCATCCAGCGTGGCAAGCTGACGTGGCACAAGATTCAGCCCGGTCCAATTCGGTGTTTTACATGGGCCGAGCCCAACAATTCAGCCTTTTATATGTTTTTTTCTTATTAATTTCGGTCAGCTATATGGGCCAGGCCCAACTATTCGGTCTTTTAATTTCTGGGCCACACCCTATTACAATCAATTCATTTTTTGTAGCCTCGGCCTTTTTCGCTCTCCTTTTAAATTTCATAACTCGGCCTTTTTATAGTTTATTTTATTTATTTTCAAGAATTAATATACTGGCATTTGCTGAAACCGAGTTCAACTATGTTTGGTCAGTGGCCTTTCTAAGGTCTAGTAGCGTTTGGGCCAAGGACTCTTTTAGTACTATTTATACATTTAGCACAAATTTAAATTCCAAGCATTTGTATAACAAGTACTACCAGCATTTGAATAACAAGTACAGCAAGTAAATATACACCCAATTTCCAAGATCAGCCTTACATCGAAATTCCAAGAAAATTCTGCATTACAAGTTCAATAACATATAAAGCAAGTCGCTGACAGGGGCTTCGAGCTTCTTCGGATTTCTTCGACCTAGGAACTCCTATATAAGAGAGGGGAAAACTGATTAGTCATAACTACACAAGCAGTGTTCACATCAGTACATCGACGCTTTCAAGAAATACAACATTCACTTAATAAAACATCTAACGTGATAATAGATACATGACATGACAAGAGGCTTATGTTTCCAGACATAGATGGCACTTGTATAGACCTTGAGAAAAAACATACTAGTCAGTGATGCTACAGCACAACACTCAGACAAAAATAACAAGATAAAGCATCACTAGGGATGCATACTGATCTTACTAACATCTTTTAATTTTTCTACTTTGGAGTATCCCTTCACAGCATGCTACACTCTTAGGTATGGTAAGCAGCACCTATCTATCTGAAATTAGTGTTGATAAAAAAAGTCTCGTGACTTCCATAGGACGATATATGAAATCAGCAGGTTTATTCCTCATGACCATACATGTAGATATCAAGAACACAAACTACTGGGTATATATACAGGAGCTCGAGTGACTCCAAACAGGGCCTGAATATCATCTTACTGTTATAACTGTGTGTTTATAAACCACATGGCAGGCACCTATCATTTTGCACATACACACACCAACAGAAACAAAACAAGCAGATTGGAAGCCTTGCTGCACATCCTGTGCAGGGGCATCAACGTAAATAAAATTGTAGACTAACTTGGTTGGTGCTATTTTGTAGCAAACAAAATTGTTGGATCCATACAAAGTAAAGTAATTAGGCAACCTTGAGGAACCCAAAACCATGGCTGCTAGATCGAATGAAACAAGGAGGGGAGAGGGGGCGGAGGGGAGTTGGGGTCACCTTCACCATGGGTGGCTGGACGACGACGTCGTGGATTTCGAGCTCTAGGTGGAAGAAGCACTTAACGGCAGCGACCGTTGTGGCTGGGTGTGCCCCTCCTGCTCCTCCTCCTCGAGGAGGACAAGGCCAGCGGCTACAATAAATAATAAACATGTTAAAAGGACAGTACTTTTTAATATAAGATGTAATAATAACATGTTTCCATTGAACTGACTATTGATAAAACTGAAGGGAAAGAACACTTGTTGTCATCCTGATGATTAAAATGGAATAATACATTTCAGAGGACACGTGAGCAATCATGAAAACTAATACATGTTTCTCCTGGTGTACTGAGAATGGAGAAGCGCTTAATTCAGAGAAACTTATCGAAACCTATAGCAAAGTTTTCTGGTCAACGGATATATAGGAACATTAGAGAGCATCAAATTTCAAAATCAACACCATATGTATTACAATGACTCATATAATACTACTTGTTCATGTACTTGTACTAGTGCAGGATGACTCATTGTCCTACTACTGCCTATTCCGGTTTCTTTCAAGTTGGGAAATAACTGAAACTACTCATCATTCATGAACATACATCTGTAATCTTAATCTATGAAATTACTGCAGAAAGAACTACTGTAATGGACCATTCATCAACATACATCTATAATCTTAATCTTTTGATATTGTGTTGGAAAGAAAGAACTACTGCAGATTCATAGTACAACGAAGGAACTGCTGTTGAACTGAAAATATTGCAGAACCAACACCAAATAGCTATTGCAGACAACACTGACAAAGAAGGAGACCGGGGTTGCCCTCGCACTGCGCTAGCGTGTAGACCGGGGTTCAGTAATAGAAAACAATTGAATATGACATAAGGATGCAACAAAACTAACATGACAGGGTAACATGGCATTCAGCTACCCCAGACCATCTAGATCCCAAAATCCGGGGCATTTCGAACTCCCAAATCGCTGCATCCTCCAACTTAAAAGGATGCAAACACTTGACAGTAACTCCATCCTAGCTATGTAATTCAAGTTCAGCAACAGAAAACAAAACCGCTGGATATGACAGTAGGATGCAACAAAATTAACATGACACGGCACAGGGACGAAACAAACAAGTTCTAACTGAGATGCACAAAACAGTCTACTGCCTCAACCCATCTGAACCCCGAATCCTAATACCAACAATTCAATCGAGTAGAGAGGAGGAGAGGACGAGCTCACCTATAGCCAGAATAAGATCCATGGCTGATGCATCCCGACCAGCAGCCATGGTCGAGCACTCATCCCCAGGCGCCATCCATCCTTGTTGTCCAGTCTATCTACAATCCATCCTTCCTCCTGCATACCTACAATCAAAGAACAGAGCAGAGTTAGAGAGAGAGAGGGAGGGAGAGAAAGAGGAGGGGATGGAGTCACTGGAGGAGAGCTCGAGTACCCCATGGCCACCGGGTGGAATAGCACCATCCAGGGGCTAAGCCATGTGTGAGGGCGCGGCAGATGTCGGGGAGGAGCCGCCAAAGTCGCCGGAGCCGTGCTGACGATGGATCTGGAAGGTAGGCGGCGCAGATGTGTCTAATTTGATCTGGGCGGGGCGGGGCACACCGGCGTCAGCCAGGCCCAGCCGGGAGAACGCCTCCGCCAGGCACACCGGCGTCAGATCTGCCCACTCCCTCTGCTGCTCCTCCTCCCCCGGTGCCGCCTCGCCGGCCTCGCGTCTGGTCGCCATCTCGCCTCCGCTCGCTTTTCTCTTTGGGTTGGTGGCTGGTTGGTTCGGTTGGGTGGTGAGGGAAGGGGAGGGGCGAGAGGAGGGGGCGTGGGGGAGGCCATGAACGACGGCGAGCTCCACTGGAGGGAGGTGGCGGTGGCGGCGATGGATCTGGAAGGGAGGCGACAATGGATTGGGTTGCGGGGCTCGCGGTGAGGTGAGACGAGGGAGAGATGGTGAGGGGAGGGAGGGACAAGGTCCGCAGCGGTGGGTGAGGAGGATGGCGAGGTCGGCGGTGAGTCAGGAGCACGGCGAGGTCGGTGGTGGATTGGGAGGTGGCGGGGTGAGATTGGATCGGGAGGTGGGTGCGGCGGCGAGCAGATGGGGGGAGAAGGGTGCGATGGGGGAAGGGGTGTGTGTGAGCTAGGGTTTGTGCTGCGGTGGGGTGGATGGACGGATGGATGTGGGATGGTGAGATGGATGGATGGATGGATGAGTGCCATGTCATCGATCCGTGGGAATGGTTCTGATTGGTTCAGAAAATCAATGATTTAAAAGAGTTTCCAGGTACAAAAACTAGAGGGATTTGTGAAGTAGCTATCAAAAATATTTTGCAAAAGGGTACCACACAAATTTTCACTAGAGTTAGACCACATTTTATGGATAAGGACCAATTTGTACGCATTTCTCATCTTTCTGGCTATTTTTAATCATTTTTCGAGTGCCCCAAATGAGGTTTTTTTGTGAAGGACCTCCCAAATAATTGTTGCAAAATTGGACCAAATCATTTTTCTAAAATACTAGGCCATATTTAATGCACAATTGACAAAATGGTTGGGTGTAAAAAGTTTTGATCCACCTCTGGTGAAAAAGACAAATTCCCGCCGATTCAGCTGGAAGCGGGTCAAATTTGAACTGCAGGTGCCTCATAGTTTGCTATTTATTTTTTCCAAAAATCATTTCTAGGTACATAAGTACCTATTTAATCATAGAAACACCAAAAAAATTCCAAGATTCAACCACTAGCTAGGAACGGTCATTCCCGCCGTTTTGACCGCATTTCGAAACGGGCATAAAAAATTCAAAAAAAAACAAAAATTGGAAAACCTTTGCATTGTGTCATTATATGTGGCCAAGTTACCAGGAAAAATAACAAACTTGTAATATGGAAATTATTTTTAAAAAGTGTTCTCAGAAATGAGTTATCATACGTGAAGATTCATGGCTTTCAAGCCAAATAATCAATCTTATGGCCACATCCATGGCATAGTTTGTTCAAAGGATCTCATATTGTGCACAAGGGTGCATTTTGGAATGGCAAACAATGTTGCCTAAGGAAGTTTTCATTTTCTTTGGACGAAAAAACCATTTTCCATTTTTCGAGTGCCCAAAAGGAGGTTTTTTTGTTAAGGACCTCCTAAATAATTGTTGCAAAATTGGACCAAATCATTTTTCTAAAATACTAGGCCATATTTAATGCACAATTGACAAAATGGTTGGGTGTCAAAAGATTTGGTCCACCTCTGGTGAAAAAGACAAATTCCCGCTGATTCAGCTGGAAGCGGGTCAAATTTGAACTGTATCTACCTCGTAGTTTGCTCTTCATTTTTTACAAAAATCATTTCTAGGTACATAAGTATCTATTTAATCAGAGAAACACCAAAAAAATTCCAAGATTCAACAACTAGCTAGGAACGGTCATTCCCGCCGTTTTGACCGTATTTTGAAACGGGCATAAAAAATTCAAAAAAAATCAAAAAATTGGGAAAGCTTCGCATTGTGTCATTATATATGGCCAAGTTCCTAGCAAAAATAACAAACTTGTAATACGGCAATTATTTCAAAAAAGTGTTCTCAGAAATGAGTTATCATGCCTGAAGATTGATGGCTTTCAACCAAATGATCAATCTTATGGCCACATTCTTGGCATAGTTTGTTCAAATGATCTCATATTATGCACAAGGGTGCATATTGGAATTCCAAACAATGTTGCCTAAGGGAGTTTTCATTTTATTTACACGGAAAATACATTTTCCATTTTTCGAGTGCCCGAAAGGAGGTTTTTTTGTGAAGGAACTACCAAATAATTGTTGCAAAATTGGACCAAATCATTTTTATAAAATACTAGGCCATATTTAATGCACAATTGACAAAATGGTTGGGTGTGAATTTTTTGATCCACCTCTCGTGAAAAAAACAAATTTTCGCCGATTCAGATGGAAGCGGGGGAAATTTGAACTGTAGCTGCCTCATAGTTTGCTATTTATTTTTTCCAAAAATAATTTCTAGTTACATGAGTACCTATTTAATCATAAATACATGGTTTGGTGGCGATACGTCGAGGTTTGGGCGGTGGCCGAGGGCCCAACTCTAGAGCGCGTAAACTCGCATGCCCGCTGCGTGGTCACCGCGTGACTTTGGCGTCGCCATGTGTTCTGGGAGGCCTAGGCATGTCTTGTGGGTTGGGCACTTCCGAGGTAGTTGCTAGGAATAAAATTACAACATAAGATTCTCACGGGGAGACCGAACCGAGCTCAAACATGAATTAGCACCCAAGTGTTTGATTAGTGGTATGGGAAATGCACATGGCCAATGGGCCTAAGTTTTGGCCGAGGATGATCAGTTACTAAGAAGACCGTCTTCACAAATTTTCAGCTCAAAAGGAGGAGCCTAGGTGGTACTTGCTTTGCAAACCACCACACTGGACATAAATACGAATGTTGAAGCTCGGCTCAAAATAATGAATGGATTGAGCTGGCATTTGGTGGAGGATGGTTATTTGGGCAAAGGAAAGCACTGTAGAAAATGGATACTATTTGGACATGCCAAAGTGGTACTTCCTTCACAAACTGTTACTCTGAACATAATAGGAAAATGAATATTTTTGAATTATTTTTGAACTAGGCAAGGAAGGTTTTTACATATTTGATGAAGATACGACCCAAAGAATTTATGACATTTTTTTGGGAGTTTTGGGAATGACAGAAATATAGGTTGCTTCACAACCCAGGGCAAAAACTGCCACATGGACATGACACATAGGCAAAACTGATGAGGTCGCGCCTAGTCATCGCAACCCACCACTATTTACAAGGCTATGACCATCGGTCGTTAACAACTAGAAATAATGCAGTGGACTAGCGTTGTTTGCTTTATGACCATTTCGTGTAAGGAAATTATGACCTTTCTGACCAAAATGGTGGCAATGGTTTAGGGTTTGGAGCCCCCCAGACAGCTTTTCACCAATTGGTCTAAAGAGGTCATAAATTTATGACCAATTCTTCGAGGGTCACTGACAGAAGGTCATAAGTTGACATATTTCTTGTAGTGATAACACAAATTTAATTTAAAAATACAAAATAAAACCAAAAACCCACAAACATTTAGTATCGGTTGGTGTTACCAACCGGTACTAAAGGGCTCCCGCGCCCCGGAGCTGGCTCGTGCCACGTGGTTGCCCTTTAGCACTGGTCCGTGCTGAACCGGTACTAAAAGGGGGCCTTTAGTGACCACACTTTAGTGCCGGTTACGGAACTGGCACTAAAGGGCCTTACGAACCGGTGCTATTACCCGGTTCTGCACTAGTGGATGGACCACTAGCATCATATACTAAGCATGTAGGATTGCAGGTAAAGTTAACAACAGTAGTAGCAAGGACAGGCTATGCATCAGTATAGGAATAACGGAAAGCAGTAACATGCTACACTACTCTAATGCAAGCAGTATAGAGAACAATAGGCGATATCTGGTGATCAAGGGGGGGCTTGCCGAGTTGCCCTGGCAAGAAGGAGGGGTCGTCATCGATGTAGTCGATCATGGGGGTATCGGTGGCGGTCTCGAGGTCTACCGGAAAGAAGTAACGGAGGGGGAACACGAATAAATAATAGATCAACCAAAGCAACACAAAGCATAACATGGCAATACGCGGTGCTAGGGGTGACCTAACACAGCGATAGGTAATACCGACGAAGTGGGAAACATCCGGGAAAGTATTCCCGGTGTTTCGCATTTTTGGACAGATGAACCGAAGTGGGAAAGTTGCGTGTTTGCTAGGCTAGGGATGTGTGGCGGACGAACGGGCTGCATATCCGGATTCGTATCATCGTTCTGAGCAACTTTCATGTACAAAGTTTTTCCCTTTGAGTTACGGCTTATTTTATATAATTTTCTAAAGTTTTATAGTTCTTCTGAAATTCCTTGGTTTATTATTAATTCAAAAATAAAAAGAAATTGCTATGGGTACCAGGGAATGTACCTAGGGTGCTACATATTAGGCCGGTAGGTGGGGTCATTGACTGAGTTGACCCAGTCAAAAGTTAACTGGTCAAAAGGTAAATAGTGTTGCGGGTCCCACTTGTCATTTTCTCTAGCTTAATTAGATTAGTCATTTTCTTTAATTAATAGTGGGGCCATATGTCATAGTGTAGTAACTAACCTAGCTTGTACTACTAATTAGTCCCTAATCTAATTGCATGGCCGGCCAGTGATGGTTGTGCACACCCACGCACATAGCATAGCCACGGCCATGTCCATTAGCAGCAGCAAGCAATGCTCGGTAGCAGCTAAAGCGGCAGAAACTAAGCAGCTAAGCAATAGCAGCAGCGGCAGGAACTAAGTAGGTAAGCAGCAGCAGCAGTTACGGGCAGCAGCGGCAGCGCTCCAGCAGAAGCAGTAACCGGCAGCACCGCGGCCGGGCGCTGCTAGGCCGCGGCGGGCACACGCGTGGGTGAGTCGCAGGGCAGCAGACGCACAGCAGTAGGAGCAGCACCAGCAGTCGCGGGCGGGTGCCGGTGCGGCTCGTAGATGGAGCACACAGGAGCAGCACGAGCGCAGAGCCAAGCAGGGGCGCGTACGCGTATGCTGAGCTTCGGCCATGGCGGCCGAGCACGGGGTCGGCCTCAACGGCGACAGATCGAAGCAGGGGGAGAGGGGATCCGGGAGAGGAGCTCACAGCAAGCTCGGGGGCGCAGTCGAGGAGGCCGGGGGTAGACCGAAGCGGTGGAAATCGACGACGGCGGTCGGCGATGTACGTGACGAAGACGACGGCGATGTCGTGTGCACGGGCCGCTCTGAGTTGAGCTGGTGCCTGGAACGGACGAAGCTGGCAGCAGCGGATCTCCTGGACTCCTTCTCCTGCGACGGCGACGGCGGTGGCCACGGCAACAGTGACGACGAGCACGATCACCGCACGAGCCTTTCAGCTCAATTTCGAGCAGATGGTGAGGGGGCGCGATGGGGAAATGGGGGAACCGGATGAGAGAGGGCTAGGGTTTCGGGAGGACGCCTTATAGGTTGAGGGGAGGCACGGATGGCCGCCACGGCGACATGCTCCGGCCACAACCGGGGGATCTTCGCCACGATCCCCCATGAACAGGAGAGGAAGGGGACGGTGGCTAGTTGGGCCAGTCGGTGGTCTGGATGCCCAGTTGGGCCGAACAGCCCAAGGGGAGCAGGGGGCTTTGACCCTTTTATTAGTTGTTGTTTGTTTTTCTTTTTGCTTTTGTTTAATTTTTCTCTTACAGTTTTATTTTAGTTTCTTTAATAGTTTATAGTTTTACAAAAACATAAAAGCAACCCTTGATTTAGTATTAATGATTATGTTACTGCCTTGTTAACCTTGGGCAACTAAATAAATAATTTATTAATTTATAAAATACCAAAGGCATGTATTTAAATGTTTTACCTGATGTAATGTTTATTTATGAGCATTTAAACCTTTTCTAAAATTATGGTTTCTCCACCATAATTACTTATGATTTATTTGACACGCTTAGAATATTTTAGTTTTAATGTTCGAAAAACTTTTCTCATTTGACATTATTTTTAATTTGAATTTGAATCATCGTGTGATTAACAACAGTAATCGTGATGGCGTGGCATCATTAGTACAGGGTTACTATAGCTTAATTATTCGAGCGTCACAATTCTCCTCCACTACAGGAAATCTCGTTGAGGGAGTCCTGGATTAGGGGGTCTCCGGGATGCCGGACTATACCTTCAGCCGGACTCCTGGACTATGAAGAATACAAGATTGAAGACTTCGTCCCGTGTCCGGATGGGACTTTCCTTGGCGTTTAAGGCAAGCTTGGCGATGCAGATATTTAAGATCTCCTACCATTGTAACCGACTTTGTGTAACCCTAACCCTATCTGGTGTCTATATAAACCGGAGGGTTTTAGTCCGTAGGACAGTGGAAGATACAGCAGTCATACCATAGGCTAGCTTCTAGGGTTTAGCCTCCTTGATCTCATGGTAGATCTACTCTTGTACTACACATATCATCAATATTAATCAAGCAGGACGTAGGGTTTTACCTCCATCAAGAGGGCCCGAACCTGGGTAAAACTTCGTGTCCCTTGTCTCCTGTTACCATCCGCCTAGACACACAGTTCGGGACCCCCTACCCGAGATCCGCCGGTTTTGACACCGACATTGGTGCTTTGATTGAGAGTTCCTCTGTGTCGTCGCTTTTAGGCCCGATGGCTCCTTCGATCATCAACAACGATGCAGTCCAGGGTGAAACTTTTCTCCCCGGACAGATCTTCGTTTTCGGCAGCTTCGCACTGCGGGCCAATTCGCTTGGCCATCTGGAGCAGATCGAAAGCTACGCCCCTGGCCATTAGGTCTGATTTGGAAGTTTAAACTACACGGCTGACATCCGCGGGGACTTGATCTTCGACGGATTCGAGCCACAGCCGGGCGCGCCGCACTGTCTCGATGGGCATGATCTAGCTCTGTCGCCGAACAGTGCCCTGGAGGCCGCACACGCTTCGGTTCCGACCCTTAATTCGGAGCCGGCGGCGCCGATCGAGGATGAGCGGTTAGACGCCGCCTCGGGGGCTGCGATCTCAAAGGCGATTGAGCCGAACACCAGCCCCGTACTCCGCAAGGCCCATGACTCCGAGGGGCCGGATTCCTCTCCGGACTCCAAGCCCTCCGCGCACCTGCCGATCGAATCCAATTGGGCGCCGATCATGGAGTTCACCGCTGCGGACATCTTCCAGCACTCGCCCTTTAGCGACATCCTGAAGTCACTAAAGTCTCTCTCTTTATCAGGAGAGCCCTGGACGGACTACGGTCAGCAAGGTTGGGATACGGATGATGAAGAAATTCAAAGTCTATGCGGTAATACTTTTGCATATTTGTAACTCCCCTCGAAGCCTGTTAGAAGGCTGGCACAAGCTTCAGTCAGTCCGCTCTTGGCGGACTGAACCTTTTGAATCACCGTACTCATAATAGTACGGTGCTCCTCGTCGATGGAGGCGCCGTTAAGCACCTCCAGCAGATTGTCCGGCGCCCCCGGTTGGACGGGGGCTGCCGGCTCAGAATGCTTGCTCCTCTTGGAAGGAGTTCGCCTACCGCAGTCCGAAATCGTTGAAGATTCTAGCGTGGTGTCTGGCTCAAAGCCGGACTTGGAGCCCTGGGGGGTCTTGTCCCCTTCACTCCTGGAGTCCGAGAGGTCGCCTCGCGGCTCCTCCAGGACCACCTCCTCTTCGCCTGGAGCTCGTTGCGACGCCACTTCGGCGTTGTCCACATTGCGGGAGGAGGTAGCGGGCGGAACTGAATTCACGTCCGACGAATCCAGGGAGCCGCTCGATGACTCGTCGAGCCCAGCCTTGGGTGGACTGCATAATTATATTCGACATAAGGAAAGGCTGTGCAACAAAGGAGTGCTATGAGTTACTCTAGTGTCCAAACACTTACGACGCCGCTGGGAGGCTGGCCCTGTGCGGCCACTCCTCTTCGCCCTCGTCGGCATCGGTGGAGTAATCCGGAGGGAGGGTCTTTCCCTTCTTGGACCCTTCGGCCCCCCTGTTGGGGCGGCCTTCCTCTTCTTTCCTCCCCCACTAGAGGGGAGAGGTTTCTTCTTCCTCCTCCTCGTTTTCACGGGAGGAGCGCGTCTCGGATTCATCGGATGAAGAATCCGACACTTCCTGGCACCGAGAACTCTTTCGAGTCCCTGTGGCCCTCTTCTTGGCCTTCTTCTCCGGCACCACGTATGGTGCCGGAGCCAGCAGCTTCGTTAAGCGAGCGTCGGCTGGGTCTTCGGGCAAAGGGGCCGGACAGTCGATCTGTCCGGACTTCGCCTACCACTCCTGTGAAAGGAAAGGGAGTTTAGGTCCCGCATAGAGTCAAACTATGAGAAACAAATATCCTGTAAAAGGTAAAAGATAACTCACCGCACTAGCTTGATGCTGTCTGCTGAATCCGTGATCCTTGGAAGCGGATGTGGGAGCCTCGGCACCCTTGTATAGCACCTTCCAGGCATCTTCGTACGTCATGTCAAAGAGCCCACTCAAAGTTTGGTGCTGCGCCGGGTCGAACTCCCACAGGTTGAAGACCCGTTGTTGACACGGGAGAATCCGGCGGACGAGCATGACCTGGACTACATGGACAAGCTTGAGTTGCTTGTTCACCAGGGATTGGATGCATGTTTGCAGTCCGGTCACCTCTGCCTTGTTGCCCCACGACAGGCCCGTCTCTTTCCAGGACGTGAGCCAAGTAGGGGGTCCGGATCGGAACTCGGGGGGCTGCGACCCACTCAAGGTCGCGTGGCTCGGTGATGTAAAACCACCCCGATTGCCACCCCTTCAAGGTCTCCACAAAGGAGCCCTCGAGCCATAGGACGTTGGCTATCTTGCCCGCCATGGCACCTCCGCACTTCGCCTGGTTGCCGCGCACCACCTTCGACTTGACGTTGAAGGTCTTGAGCCAAAGGCCGAAATGGGGGCGGATACGGAGGAAAGCCTCACACACGACGATAAACGCCGATATGTTGAGGATGAAGTTCGGGGCCAGATCGTGGAAATCCAGGCCATAGTAGAACATGAGCCCCCGGACGAACGGGTGGAGAGGAAAACCCAGTCCGCGGAGGAAATGGGGAAGGAATACTACCCTCTCATGGGGCCTTTGGGTGGGGCGGAGCTGCCCCTCTTCGGGAAGCCGGTGTGGGATGTCGTCAGACAAATATCCGGCCTTCCTCAGCTTTTTGATATGGCCCTCCGTAACGGAGGAGACCATCCACTTGCCTCCCGCTCCGGACATGGCTGGGAAGGTTGAGGTGGGAAGTGCGGGCTTGGGCACTGGAGCTCGAGTGCGCGGAAGATGGATAGGCAAAGGAGGAAGAAGGCGTAGGTAAAAAGGTGGATCCTTATCCCCTTATATGGGCAGATGCGACTATGCATCCCCACCAGCCTGGTAAAACTCGCTTATCTCCCAAGCGTCGTGATAAATGGCGCGGTTGGGTTACCCATGTCCGTATTGATGAGAATCCCGTAAATAAAGGGGGACACGATCTCTGCTTCGACAAGACGTGCCAAGGAAACCGCCTCGCAATATGCGCTGAGGTGGGGAAGCAAAAACGATTCGAATGGAGGCTTGGTCGTAGTGTGATGTCACGCTACGGAATACGTCAGCAGATTAGATTCGTGTAAATATAATTCTTTCTATGGCAATATGTGGAAACTTATTTTGTAGAGCCGGACACTATCCTTAGTGTTAACAATCTTTTATGAAGAACTTGGAGGAGGAACCCGCCTTGCAATGCTGAAGACAATCTGCGCGCCGGACTCGTCGTCATTGAAGCCTGGTTCAGGGGCTACTGAGGGAGTCCTGGATTAGGGGGTGTCCGGGTAGCCGGATATACCTTCAGCCGGACTCCTGGACTATGAAGAATACAAGATTGAAGACTTCGTCCCGTGTCCGGATGTGACTTTCCTTGGCGTGGAAGGCAAGCTTGGCGATGCGGATATTTAAGATCTCCTACCATTGTAACCGACTTTGTGTAACCCTAACCCTATCCGGTGTCTATATAAACCGGAGGGTTTTAGTTCGTAGGACAGCGGAATATACAGCAATCATACCATAGGCTAGCTTCAAGGGTTTAGCCTCCTTGATCTCGTGGTAGATCTACTCTTCTACTACCCATATCATCAAAATTAATCAAGCAGGACGTAGGGTTTTACCTCCATCAAGAGGGCCCGGACCTGGGTAAAACTTCGTGTCCCTTGTCTCCTGTTACCATCCGCCTAGACACACAGTTCAGGACCCCCTACCCGAGATCCGCCAGTTTTGACACCGACACTCGTCCCGAGATTTAAGAGGTAGTGAAAAAGGGGGGAAGGTTTGGTAACAAATCTTGCGGGTCTTCTCATTCTGGCTTGATCTTCTCGAAGAGGCCGGTCCAATACATTGATGTCTTCATTTCTCTGCAACAGGCCATCATGATGAAGCCGACATCCTTTCTTCGGGAACTCCATCGTACTTATGAAAGAATAAAGGGTGGGCATTTCGGGAGAACAGACCTCTGCGAGGTCGACTATCTGGTCGATAACATCGAGGAAGGTGGCGGAAGTAACTCTCGAATTGAAACTTAAGAAAATATCGGGAGCAAAGTAAGGAGGTATCATGGGAAGTTTTTGAGCGGGCAGGTTTTCGTTCAATACCTAAAACAGGGCCTGAAAGGGGTTCAAAGGAAAGGGAATAAGTACTGTGTCTGATACCAGAATTGATGATCTCTCGGAAGGTGGCTCGTGAATCACATACGAGGCCAAGTGCGAGGAACAACCTTAAGAACAGGGGGTGTATAGGAGAGTCAGGTTTCGATCCTTTGGAACGGTGGGTTATGGGCCCACCATGTGGGTTAAAAGTAGGAAGGGCGGAGACATCTTGCGTGATCATGCAAGCAAGGTATGTCAGAGGGTAGCCTGTCGATTATGTCGGCAACAACGTTGGTACCAAGGGCGAGGGACGAAGAGAACCATTTTCCTGCTCGTTGAAACGAGGAGGACCAATAGGCAAAGTTCTCGTCCATCAGTGGTTACCAGAATGCCATCAACAAAAGTAACAGGGTCTTGCTGACAGAATCGTACACCGAGGTGTTTACATAAGTAGGATAATATTACTGCTTAGATCATATGGACCAGAAGAAAGGTTAAACCAGACAATGGAAAGGAAAAATATGATTATCAGATATTTCAGGGGTATATCCTTCCCAATGATAAGCAGAGCATGATATCCATGACAGGATATAATGTAGAAAACCCTTTAGGTAAGGGGAGAAAAATTTCATGACATTACCCATACAACGGTGTTCGGATAATTGAGCAAGAACATTTAGCATTGGGATTCAAATGTTCTTGTTGAAAATCGGAGTACCACAAACATGCTTCGAGACAGTATTGACATGGTCTTCAAGCAAAGGTCAGGCTTTGGATACAAAGGATCCATTGAAAACAACTTATTGAATAAGTCTTACAGTTTCCTAATGGAAGAATGGATAACCTTGCTGAAAAGGAATCTATAACAATAGGGCCTCCGGCCAGGTGTGCTAGGCACGACAATACCTTACTGGGTCACATAAAGACCATTGTTATAACTCTTGGAAATATGTTCCAACCATCATATCTGACCAAGATTCAGATCTGATTGGTGTTACGATACATTAGATTCTGGATGCGTGAGAGGAAAAAGGTGTGACACAAATTGACGAGATGACATTGCAAGAGTCTCGAGAAATGAACTATGGAAGTCAGTTCTGAAATAAGAGTTCATCATTAACCCAAGGAGAGGATGAGGAGGTGGCAGATGGACTCAGCGACAATTCATCGAGGTTTCCAACAAGTTGGATTTTCCACAATTAGGTGAACAAGGAGATAACAATTGTTGGATCGAATGATATAATTAGGTATGCTCGAGGAAAACATACACAATTAAACATTGGTTGAAAAGTGCACCCGAAATATGGGCTTAGGTCGCATGATCAATGTTAGAATGGTGATTCGATAACCAATGGTCTAAGAATGAATTATCGACCATTAACTTCAAAGCAATAGGGTTGCTAGAAGTTTTGAAGTCGCACATCATAGTTCAATTGTCGGTATTCTGGTTCGAAACAACACGGGTACGAAGGAAGAATGGTGATGGTGAGAAGTATCACTATACCAAGAATTCTTAAGAGGTGGTGAAATTCTCACGACATTCTTGACATAAAGATGGTAATACTCCAAGGTAAAGGAGAACAATTGTTGGATAGCAAGGATCTCAAGGTATAACAAAAAACACGAACAAGTCTGTGTTGAACGGAAGGCAATAAAGTGGTCGGTGATAATACAAATCAACAAGGGCAAGGATGGTATTTCTCATCATGAATTCAATTGATATCCTAGAAGGAGTCAAAACATTGATGATGATCACGACAAATTTTGTCGAGAGGCTCCACGAAGAAGCAATCGAACAGCGACTGTAATCAAGCAAAAGGTCTGATACCACGGGAGATTATTGGAACCAGGGATACGACAATTACTCGGGATCAAGCTTGCTGTTTGAGGTGAACGATAATATGAGGAAGACCGACGTAAGTTTAGCTCATCGTCGAAAGTTGTGCTCCATGAATAAGGACCAGGTAGCACAGTTAAAATTTAGCACAATAAGGATACAACCAATCAGGCTAGGAATGACTTGAAGGATTATTTAAACTCATAAGCAACGAAAATTACTTAGAATATTGAATCGGAGTGCGGAATCGATTCACTTATCGGTGTTCTCGACTGACTAATAACTCAAAACCCGGGGGGAAATTGGAATCGACAAGAATAATAGTTGACGAAGAACTCATAAGAAGTTATGTAGTTCTGAGTTATTCTTGAGATACCATAGGGTATACTCAAAGGTAGAGCAGAATAGAGGTTGGATAGGTGTAATGATCTGCAGAAGACAAGTACTTCAACTTGTCCGAGAAAAGGAACCAAAGAATATCAATATGGCCGGAACCAAGATTGCAAAAGACCAGATCCCAGATATAAGATAAACTTATACCAAGGGAATAGTTAATTTAAGAGTATCTTCCATGATAAGATCTACATCGTGTCCATGGGCATGAACACAAAGTTCAAGGTCGACTCCCACTTCTTTAATGCATAACCTTTCATTCACTTCTCACTTTCGAGGAAGTTGTAGTGTTCAAATTTTATCTGGCAAAATACCAGAAGTGTATGACTCGTGAAAACTTTCGAGTTCACACCTATTAAGGAAGGCATAGGTTCAACCCATCAGGGTATCTTACAAACATATACCACAAGCTTCAAGAGTAAATAACACAAGCTCGAAAGCAGAGCATGGTTGACAAAGCAGAGGACACAATTTACCAAACGCATTATGTATCCGAGAAAAGACTCACAAAGTTATTGAATATGAAGGACGCTGTCGGATAAAATCCATTAAAGGATCTACCGGCCAATAACAGAGCTGTTGTGAGCATCGACACACAACCAGAGTCCAGAGCTCAACTAGAAAGGAATTATGATTCTCAAATCAAGGGATCAGAAGCAAGCACTCTGATTAAGGATGGATAAGTTGAGTAGACTTAGGGGTACAATCGATGGCAATTTGATGAGTCGATAACCAGCTCACTTTCAAAATGACATCTGAGCCGGAAAGATATTTTAAAAGGATCAACCGATGATTGCGTGCACTCGCACTCATGTTGAATCAATAGGATCATATGACGGTGTTAAAGGAGACTAATGAATATTGCCAGACATATGGAGATCGTCCATAATGCAAGCAGACAAGTGTTTGCAGAGCAATAAGCTGCTAGGGATTTTCGGAGGATCGAATAGTGTCGGGGATATACCCCGCGGTATAAACCGGCCGGAGGTTAACCCGGCCGGACTTGGCGGTTTATCTGAAGACCCGCCCTGACCTTGGCGGTTTACAAGCAATCCGCTTGGTCGTTATGACTCACTGGTAAACCGACGGGCGGATCAGACGGATGACAAGACCCAAGGCCTAGGAGGCCGGTTCAACTATGGTGTGCCGGTTTAAGAGGAAAGGAATATTTAATTTACAAAGAGTTAAGACCAGGACTTGTATCCGGTTTGTATTAGAGATAGACTGGTCCTAATCCTAATAGGACTCCACATGTAAACCGCCCCTTCAACATATATAAGGAGGGGCGGGGCTCCCCAAAGAGGGACAGGTGAGAAGTTAGAAGCTACAAGCTACAAACAATCAATAATCTCTAGGGCTAGACACAAGAGCCGGTTTACGGCGTCTCCCTCGGGATGATAATGAGACCTAGCCTCAAACAGCATGTAGGGCTATTACCGGATGATGTTTCCCGGTGCCCGAAGCTGTCTAAATCCTTGTCTTGCGTGTTGATCCGCCCTGCGTCTCTCGTCCCACTCAACCCCTCTCAAGCTACCACATAGATGCGTTGGCCTCGCGACTAAGTCCTGACACTAAGGACATCTGCCGTGACAAATCCACGACAGTTGGCGCCCACCGTGGGGCTAGCGCACGTTGGTGTTGAGTTCTTGGAGGGATCTCTCTGGAGGACCGAGAAGTTCGCAATTTTTGGATGAAGAAGAGTCATCAAGGAAGGATTTGTATTTTAGAAGGCAAACAGTCAGATCGAAGATCAGCACAAGTTAAAAGGAAATTAGGGTTTGGCGGTTTATGTGTTATCGGCGCGATACGCGTCGCCGAGGTAGACAAAAATCTTGAGCCGCCACACGCCACGTCAAGATCAGTCCGTATCAGCTTGTACTACTGCTAGAAAACTGATCCGCTAGAAAAAGAAAAGGAGGATTGAATCCATGGTCCAACGGTGATATACTAAAGCTTGACAAGTCAATCCCGATCCAGGAAGGGAAACGACCACAATACGGATTCCTCTTGCGCCCTGCTGCCTCGATTGCCACTGGGAGGCGCCACGGTCTCCGCTTCCACCTCTCCCTCCACCGGCTGGGCGGTGATTCGCCGTGGTTCCGGTTGAGCCGCCGGCCGCCCCGGCGGCCATTGCCGTTTCGAAACACCGTCTTTGCGACCTGCTTAAACCGCCACTACACTTTTTCCCTGCTGGGCATCCCCTCCGCAGCAGTCAAACATCAGCTCTGACGAGCCGTCCCCGTGCCGAGTCACCTCTGTCTGACTCGCCGCCAGGCCGCCATGGATTCGTCCAGCTGCCCTTAATCTGCCACAACAGACTAAACCGTCGCCGCACCTGTGAGCCGCACCGGACTCCACCTCAAACCGCCGTCAACACCGCGGCTCTCCAGCTCTGCCAAATCACCGCCGGGTCACCGCCGAGCGCCTCGCCGTCACGCTATCACCTCGTGCCTCCGCGGCCCGTCGAGCTCCTCGCGCGCCCTGCGCCCGTTGCTTTGCCTTCCCCGCGGCCGCCCCGGTCAGGCTCCCCACGTCGAGCTGCCGTGGAGAGCCGCCCCGCCGAGCCACCTCCGAGCCGCTTCAAGCCACTGCATCACTTCGACCCGGTCTCAGCCTCTGTTACAAGTTGTCGGTGTACTTCGCCGGCCTCGGCTTCTGCTGGGGTATTGCAGGCTGCACCTGCGCTCCTGGCCAAGTTACCTTTGCTCCGGTGGTGGTCCGCCCCGCACGCTGCCTGCCACTGCCGCGCTTCTTGCAGCCCCGCGCCTCCGCCGCTGTTCTAGAGCCGCCCACACGCCTCGCGGTCGTTCGCCTCTTCCGTCACCTTGGCCTTCACCTCCGCACAAGCGCCACGAGCCACCCGGTCGCCCTCCGGACCGTCCTGCGTCAGGCTACGGCTGGAGAGTCGCCGTCGAGCCTCACTGCTCCTGAGTCGCCTTCATGCCTCGCCTGTTCCGGCCCTGGTCGCCTCCCGCGCCATCGAGTCGGTTGCCAAGGTCTACTCCGGGCCGCCACCGCGCGAACTCGTGTTCGCAGTGATGAGTCGTCTGACGCATCCAAGGTATTTATCTCAACCCACCAGTTCGCCGGAGCCTCTCCACTGCCGCGGCAATGACGCCTTGAGCCGACGCCGTGGCCTTGAGTCGCTGCTTCTGAGCCATCTGTGCCGTTGCTCGTTTCCACTTCTGAATCGCCGGTGTCGTGCGTGTTTCTGCCATAGCTGGTTGGACTACACTGTCAAAACTGCAGTCTCAAAACTGCTGTTGGAAACGAACAAAGTCAAAGGAAAATGCTATGCTACTGCGGTGGTCAAGTCAGCCGCAAGAATCAGAATACAGAAAGCAATATTGCCACCTCCACTTTCTCACAAGAAGACCGAAGCAAAAGCAACTATTATTACAGTACTAATACAGCATGGCGCTAGAAGGATCACATGGTCAAGGAATCAATTAGGTGTACTGGTAGTACTTCATGAGGAAATACTGGCACATCTACACTAATATTTGGACCGATCAAATTCTAGCCTGCGCACGGATCATTTGTTGTTCGGACAAATCAGGTGATATTCATCCGAGTCTATTTTTAACACATATTGTTTTTTTTTAAAGAAACAATTTATCTTTGCCTTGGTCTGCAATATTATTTATGCAGGGCGATTATTTATGATAAAAAATGATATTATACCGTGGAGATGGAGGCACGCCAACATCTTTTGACACAGGTGGCCGTCTTTACTCAACGGACTCCCTCACCGGCTTACAACGTTGTGGCCGTCTCTCGCGACCACGCTGGTTTACAACACGGAGGGTAACTTGCTCATCCGCACCGGTTTACCACACCGCGGTCGATTCATCCGTTTGCTCGTATGGCCAACTCGCTCCGTCTGTGCCGGCTTACAAACGCCACGGACGACTCACCCGTCCGCGCTGGTTTACCACACTGCGGCCGGTTCACCCGTGATTGATTTCAGCTTCATACAATTATCATCAACTTCATGGCGGGTTATTTCCGGCCCAAACGAATCAGGTGATATCCATTTAAATCTATTTTTTGACATATATTGTTTTTGTAAAAAGAACAATTACGTTGGTTTTGCATATTTTTATATATGCAGGACAATTATTCGCCACAACATTGGTGTTACACCATGCATATGGAGCGTGCACCGGCGTCATTATTGGCTTTTGACCGTTCCACACTGCTTAACGGACGCGCGTAAACCGCCGGTGGTCCGGTTTACATCAACATGCGACCGGTTCTCCATCTGCGCCGGCTTACAACACCCGTATAGGCCGACTCTCCGTCTGCGCCGGTTTATAATGCCTGAGGCCGACATGGTGATCATCAGCTCTACGATGGATAACCCCTGGCGTGCTATATCAAGTGAAATCCATCCGGACAAATTGGCTATTGCAAAAAGGAATTATGATATCGCTGACCTATTGCACAACCCATGCCGGTTTATATCACGATCCAACCCGCGTCAACTCGTCAGGGCCATGCGAATTACCCAATAGCGCGTGCACAAGCTGCCATCCCCCGCAGTCCGGTCTACATCAATGTACCGGGCCGCACCTGTCTGCATGAGCCATTTATTGAGTATGAACAAGTCACAGCTTGGGTAGCCCGGTTTTCTTTCAAATTGGAGGCAAATTATCATCAACCGCCGTCTGTACTCGGTGGATCAATGGGCAGGCGCACAAGTCGCCGCCGCTACGGTTTGGTTAACTTGAAATCACCAGTTCGAAGGAACCATTGGCCGAGTTGCTGACACGGTTCATACGGGATCATTTACAACCCGCCGCAGTCACCTCAACCTTCTGTGTATTCACATCGTGTTATCAACACCAATGATATCCAAGTTATACCGGTTTATATCACGGTCAAATACGGAGAATCTCAAGCCAACTCCTCGAGTCACCTTGAGACTTGGCGGCTACGATGATATGACGTAGCAAGTCTTGCCAGTTTCAGCCGGTTTAAGAACCCGGGGACGATGGAGGGAAAGATAACCCGATCCCGGAGGCTACTGTTATGTTGACGAAAATTTAAAGACCGTCAGAAAATTTCCGGCTTAGAAAGTATATGGCAGTTACAAAATCCCGACTCAATGAAGAAGTTTCGGATCATCAGAAGGGATTCCGGTTTGAAGCCTGGCTGAAGGGAAGTCAGTATCACTGAAGCTCTCAAATATCCGGTTTACAATCCGGTTCAAGGGAAAGATGTCTCCCACAAAGCTTTGAAGCGCTCAAATCCGGTTTAACAATGTCCGGTACAAAAAGGAACTAACTTCTCGCAAGTTCGAGTTTAAAGGCCGTCAAGAAAATTTCCGGCTGAAAATGAAGATTCCGGTTTAAAATCCGGTTCAAGGGAAAGATGTCTCCCACAAAGCTTTGAAGCTCTTAAGATCCGGTTCAAGATCCCGGTTCAAGAAGAATTTATCTCTTGCAAAAAGGTTAAAAATTACTGAAGACCTGCTGCCATGATGCGCGGTTCAAACATGGGGCTTCCTGTTCAAACATAGGTCGTATTCGAACCAAAGAGAACATAGCTATTCAAACATGGGGCTTCCTGTTCAAACATAGGTCGTATTCGAACCAAAGAGAACATAGCTATTCAAACATGGGGCTTCCTGTTCAAACATAGGTCGTATTCGAACCAAAGAGAACATAGCTATCCCTATAAAGTCAGTTGGGGACCTAGTCGGCCTGAACCGTAGCTACACCTCCGGGGGGCTTGGTCATGTCTTGACGACGGTAATGCCTTCTGACTGGCACATTTGCCACTGAATCAGTTGGGGACCTAATCGACTTGAACCGTAGATTACGCCTTATGGGAGCTCGGTCATGTCTTGATGATGGTAATGCCTTCTGGTCGGCTCTTTAGCCAATGAATCATTTGGGGGCTTGGTCGTGTCCGAACCAATGCAATGCCACTTGATCGGCCTTAGGCCACTGAGTCACTTGGGGGCTTGGTCGAATCCGAACCAATGCAATGCCACTTGGCCGGCGTAATGCCACGAGTCTTTTGGGGACCTGGCCGACTGGCACCATCGCTACGCCCTCGGGGAGCTTGGTTGCGTCTGACCATGGTAACACCATCTGACCAGCTCAGTAGAGCCTTTCTTTTTGCAAATGGTTTTATCATTGCCTTTGCTTGGAATTTTGTTTTTATAAGTATTTCTTTTGTTGCGATTTTAAAACCGACAATTCTTGAACCGGTTCGATTGTCAAATTATAAATTGACGGAACACGGTCAAAATCTTAATCCGGAGGCCATCTGCCCGGTTTGATTTTCTATTACCATCATGGAGTAAACCGGTGTTTATCAACCCGGCTCGGCTTTCAACTACAAGTTGTGAGTGCATGATCAAATTATAATCCGGAGATTATCAGCCCGGTCTGGTTTGACTACAAGTCACCAGTATTATATATTGTTAAACCGGTGTTTATCACAGCCCGGTACGGTTTTATCATAAACCGGCATAATATAGAAGGAGTTATCGTTACTCAAGATTGGGGTTATCACTCTTACTACAAAAAGTTGGTAAACCGGCTATATTACAGGTATGATATATTTCATATTTGATTATTCTTAAGCGCAGCCTTGGTTATAAACCTGGGTTATATGTTGGGCATTATGACTCGTCCGGCGGTAAACCGCCAGGACACTTTAAACTTGTTGTATGCAGAAACAGGTTGAATAAAGCATGATTATAAATTATCCGGTGTTTGTTAAACCGGCCTGGCTTTCAGACGATAAGTCGCCGATATGATGATAAATTATCCAGTGTTTATTAAACCGGTCTGGCTTTGGACTATAAGTCGCTAGTATATATTTGGATTGCGCCATTGGAATCATGCGCTTATAAGTCATTGGATTATATTATTCAAATAGCCAAACTTGGCTGAATTTTCATTATGATATTGGATGAATAAGGTTTTCATACCAGATTATATTATCTTGAATAGCCAACATGGCTGGATTTTTATTATGGTTATTAATATTATGATTAAGGTTTTCAAAGTCGCTTTAGCACAATGGTTATCATTTTGTACAATTGAAGGAATAGTCCCGAGTTGCTGCAGGCTTACAACCCGGCACTTGGGGGCTACATTATTCAAAGTTGAGTTTATATCAAATATGCAAGTCTCATGTCGCTGCAAGCATGCACCATGACACTTCGGGGCTAATGCAAAGTCATTTTTGCTCATTTTATTGAAAGACCCAACTCATCACATTGTAATGAGCTGGCCCTTGGGGGCTACCAATTGCTCCTGTCAACTATTCAAGGTACAAAGCTTTTTATCTATTATATTGAAGAGTCTACTGCTCAGTTGGTAAAGCACAAGGCTCTTAACCTTGTGGACCTGGATTCAAGCCCCATGATGAGGGGTTACATCATATGATGTTATTTTCATAGAAGTATATATCAAAGTCCCAGCTCAATATTATCTTACTGAGCCGGCCCTTGGGGGCTACACATTGCTGTTCAAAGTTTACAAGATTATATTTACAAAGTCCCTGCTGATTATTACATAATGACCCGGCCCTTGGGGGCTTCATTGGTTGAAGTTTTATGGGCATCAGTCAATTACAAGTCCCAGGTTGCTGCAAGCATGACAACCCGGCACTTGGGGGCTACAGGTATTATATTATTATCGAAGAAAGATTTTCAAATTCTCTGTTGAGCAAATCAGATTGACCCGGCGTCACCAATCATAAACCGACGGGCATCAGTTTTATAACCCGGCCATTTGGTAATGTTAAACCGGCAAGTTTTCAAGACCGGGATCATCTTCAAACCGGCTGAATATCAGATGAGTATTACAAGACCAATATTTCTTAAACCGGCGCTTTGGAAGCCAACTCAAGTGGGTTATTCTTTACAATATTTTTCTACGAGAAACCAATGTCAGCAATTTGAGTATGAAGCTGGTTATTAATCCAGATTTTCTAGAAGGAGGAATGACAAGGATGATCAGGTGCCGGTTTACAAGAATTCTTAACCCGGAGCGCAACCTGTCAAATTTGTTCTTATGTTAATTTTGCAGCATAAGTTTACCATGGATGAATCCAAGCTAAACTTGGGGGCTAATGTCGGGGATATAAGACCCGCCCTGACCTTGGCGGTTTACAAGCAATCCGCTTGGTCATTATGACTCACTGGTAAACCGACGGGCGGATCAGACGGATGACAAGACCCAAGGCCTAGGAGGCCGGTTCAACTATGGTGGGCCGGTTTAAGAGGAAAGGAATATTTAATTTACAAAGAGTTAAGACCAGGACTTGTATCCGGTTTGTATTAGAGATAGACTAGTCCTAATCCTAATAGGACTCCACATGTAAACCGCCCCTTCAACATATATAAGGAGGGGCGGGGCTCCCCAAAGAGGGACAGGTGAGAAGTTAGAAGCTACAAGCTACAAACAATCAATAATCTCTAGGGCTAGACACAAGAGCCGGTTTACGGCGTCTCCCTCGGGATGATAATGAGACCTAGCCTCAAACAGCATGTAGGGCTATTACCGGATGATGTTTCCCGGGGCCCGAAGCTGTCTAAATCCTTGTCTTGCGTGTTGATCCGCCCTGCGTCTCTCGTCCCACTCAACCCCTCTCAAGCTACCACATAGATGCGTTGGCCTCGCGACTAAGTCCTGACACTAAGGACATCTGCCGTGACAAATCCACGACAAATAGTATTTAGAAGAATTTTGCGAAAAACAAAACAACTGGGGATAAGCGGATACTCGACAGGTGCGAGAATTTATTCGTAGGGGTATTCATGTGGCAAAAACTACAAGGCAGTAAGGCACAAAGGATTATCGAAACAACGACGAGTAATTCGAGGTATCTTGTAATAACAAGACAAACTAGGGATAAATGTAAGAATGACAACTACATGTAGTTATCCATAAGGGTTGACGGTCATAGGGGAATTGCAAAGGCGATGAACACAAGTTCTCGGGTTAACAACGGAGAGTATCTTCGGGGTCTTCTGGTGCAGCAGATGATCATCGGTAATAAGGTGCTCTCCGGGTGAAAGTGATAACGAGATCCTAATGTTAGATTTAGCAAAATTCATTTTACCCGAATAGAAGAGAGATTAGAGTCCCAGAGTATAGACCAGGAGTAAAAGATCTTAATACCACCCAATGGCGACGTGGGCCCGCAAGCCACACAGCCATGTTAGTAAAAGTTTTTCAATGACTAGACTCGACTTCGGCCAAGGAGTGTGGAAGGGGGATTCCTACAGGCAGTCGGCTCTCATACCAACTTGTGACTCCCCCGATTCAATCGTACACTAATCATGCACGCAAACGTGTACGATCAAGATCAGGGACTCATGGGAAGATATCACAACACAACTCTAAACCATAAATAAGTCATACAAGCATCATAACAAAAGCCAGGGGCCTCGAGGGCTCGAATATAAGTGCTCGATCATAGACGAGTCAGCGGAAGCAACAATATCTTGGTACAGACATAAGTTAAACAAGTTGCCATAAGATGACTAGCACAAACTGGGATACATATCGAACGAGGCGCAGGCCTCCTGCCTGGGATTCTCCTAACTACTCCTGGTCGTCGTCAGCGGGCTGCACGTAGTAGTCAGCACCTCCAGTCAAGTAGGAGTCGTCGTCGATGGTGGCTTCTAGATCCTGGGCTCCATCGACTGGTCGCAGCAATCGGGTAAAGAAAAGGGGAAAAGGGGGAACAAGGCAACCGTGAGTACTCATCCAAAGTACTCGCAAGCAAGGAGCTACACTACATATGGATGGGTATATGTGTAAAAGGGCCATATCAGTGGATTGAACTGCAGAATGCCAGAATAAGAGGGGGATAGCTAATCCTGTCGAAGACTACGCTTCTGGCAGCCTCTGTCTTGCAACATATAGAAGAGAGTAGACTGAAGTCCTCCAAGTAGCATCGCATAGCATAATCCTACCCGGCGATCCCCTCCTCGATGCCCTGTTAGAGAGTGATCACCGGGTTGTATCTGGCACTTGGAAGGGTGTTTTTTATTAAGTATTCGGTTCTAGTTGTCATAAGTTCCAGGTACAACTCCGGGTCGTCCTTTTACCGAGGGACACGGCTATTCGAATAGATAAACTTCCCTGCAGGGGTGCACCACATAACACAACACGCTTGATCCCATTTGGCCGGACACACTTTCCTGGGTCATGCCCGGCCTCAGAAGATCAACATGTCGCAGCCCCACCTAGGCACAACAGAGAGGTCAGCACGCCGGTCTAAACCTAAGCGCACAGGGGTCTGGGCCCATCGCCCTTAGCACACCTGCACGTTGCGTACGCGGCTGAAGAGAAGACCTAGCAACCTCCATTACAAAGGAAGTCACGTTAAGCGGTCCAACCCGGCGCACGCCGCTCAGTCGCTGACGTCACGAAGTGCTTCGGCTGATACCACGACGCCGAGTGCCCATAATTGTTCCCACGTAGTTGGTTAGTGCGTATAGGCCAGCAGCCAGACTCAGATCAAATACCAAGATCTCGTTAAGCGTGTTAAGTATCCGCAGACGCCGACCATGGCAAGGCCCACCTCTCTCCTAGGTGGTCTCATCCTGCCCTGTCGCTCCACCACAAAGTAATAGTCGGGGGGCGTCGGGAACCCAGGCCCACCTCTACCGGGATGGAGCCACCTGCCCCTTGAGCCCCCATCTCCGAACAGTACCATAAGTAATGTAATAGTATAAGGTATGTAGTATATGCCCGTGACCACCTCCCGAAGTGATCACAGCCCAATAGTATAGCATGGCAGACGGACAAGAGTGTAGGGCCACTGATCACTAGTAGAAAAAGGGTCCAACGTGAAGCACATTAGTGCCGGTTTGAATTAGAGCCGGCACTAATGTGTATATTAGTGCTGGTTCGTGGCGGCGATCAATAGTACCGGTTCGTGGCGAACCTTTAGTACCGGTTCGTACCATGAACCGGTACTAAAGAGGTTGTCTCAGCCTGCGGTCAGGCTATGGCCCCACCATCACCATTTAGTGCCGGTTCGTACCACGAACCGGTACTAATGATGTTATGGCAGGCTGTTTTTAGTCCCACCTCGCTCCCCTAACAAGCCTTTTACCACCTTAAATATGTTATTTCTCAAACTATCACAAGCACTTGGTCTTCATTGAACTCTATGTGTAGAATTTGTGGCCGCAATATGAGTCTTCATCGGTTTATAAATCGTTGATGACTCATATTGACAATTCAGATTGTACACACAAAGATCATTGATGATCAAAGTATTTTTTATGTTATAAGATCATATTAACAAATTAGACTGTTAAGAAATATAAGATCATATTGACAATTTAGACTATAAATGCTCTTATATTTTTTGCTTTCAGTATGCACCATTCAAAACGACGCCATCAACTTTCAACCATTTCTGCCTTCATTTGCTATTTTTCATGCATTCAATGATTTGTTTTGAGAACTAAATGACCTGGAAATTGAAAAGCACTACAAATGAACTCTGAAAAAGTTGAAACTTGGCATGGTATCATCATTTCACCCACATAGATTGTTCAAAAAAGTAGAGAGGGTTACGGCAAAAATTGGATGCACTTCGTTTACAAACTAGACAATCTCTTTCGAAGTATTCAGGTTTCTGACAAAATTAAACTCATCTGTTACAAAGGCATTTCATTTTTTAAACTTATTACAACTCCAGAATTTTTGTGCATTCAATATGCACCATTCAAACCGACGCCATCAACTTTCAACCATTTCTGCATTCATTTGCTATTTTTCATGCATTCAATGATTTGTTTTGAACTAAATGACACTAAATTTTGTGCAGGCATAGCACCACCTTTAGTACCGGTTGGTGGCTCCAACCGGTACTAAAGTGTGACCAGCACTACAGTTTCTTAGTAAGCTGTTTTTTAGTCCCACCTCGCCAAGAGATAGGGACTAGGAGCGGTTTATAAGCCCTGAGTGAAGAGACGATGAAGAAGAGGCTCAATGCTCACGTTGCTTAGCTTCAAGCCTTCAGGAATATGGTAGATTGCACGGAGCTACACGCAGTGCAGTTTACACTATTCCGAAAGGCTTGAAGCAAATTAACAAGCATTGCACCTCTTTTTTATTTTTAATAACTTATTACAACTCCGGACTTATTACACTACACGTCGGCATTTCTTTTTTTTAAACATTGGTTATTACTCCAGACTTTGACCATCAAGTTTTGCAGAAAAGAAAAAATAGCAGAAAAGAAAAAAACTATAGATGAAAAGAAAAAACTATATAAAAAAACTACTCCGAAATAAATAGAAGAAAATAAATATAGCAGAAAAGAAAAAACTACTCAGAAATAAATAGAAGAAAAAATAAAGCAGAAAAGAAAAAAAATATTTGCTATTTTTCAATCGTTCACAAAAAGACCGTGAAATTGAAAATCACTACAAAATGAACTCTGAAAATGTTGAATTTTGGCAAACTAGATGAAAAACTACTCACAAATAAATATAACAGAAAAGAAAAAATTACACAAAAAACTACGCAGAAATAAATAGAAGAAAATAAAGCAGAAAAGAAAAAAATATTAAAAAAATTGGGGAACTGCCCTGTGGGCCTGCTACGCCACGGGCGTGCAATTACAGGCCCTAAAGCCCAGCAGACTCACAGGGCAGCGTGCAGAAATTAGGCCCACAAGCCTGCTTTATAGAGGAGTTCAAAGAGGCAGCCGCGACTGGGTTTATAAACCAGTGCGGCTGCCCTTCGCCCGGCGAGGTGGAACTAAACTTTGGGGTGGCAGCGGAAGGCCTTTAATACCGGTTGGGGGCTCCAACCGGTACTAAAGACCACCCTTTAGTACCGGTTGGAGCCCCGAACCAGTACTAAAGGCCCGCTCTTTCCACCTCTTGGCTTCGCCAAAGTTGGCCTTTAGTACCGGTTGGTGGCTCCAACCGGTACTAAAGGCTCATCCTATATATACAGCACTTACGAAATTTCAGTTACATCTCCCCACTTCTTTCGTCAACCTCTCGCGCGCCGCTCCCGTCGTCGCCGCCCGTCGCCCGTCGTCGTCGTCGTCGTCCCCGCCGCCGCCCCGAACGTCGCGCGCCGCCGTCCGTCGTCGTCCCGCGCCGCGGTCCCGTATACGTACGTATCTCGCTCTCCTCGCGTAGCCGCCGCGCCGCCGTCCATCGTCTCGTCACACCCGGTCGGCCGGCCCGTACGCCGGCGGCCCCGCCCCGTACGCCGCCGCCCCCGCTCGTACGTAAGGGGCGGCGGCGTACGGGGCCGCACACACACACACATACCACACACGCATAAACACACGTACACACATACGTACACACATATATACGTATACACACACATACACACACACACATTTTTTTACTTATTTTCTGTTTTTTAGAAAATTTAATTAGATGATCGAATGTTAGATTAATGTCGAATGGTAGATGAATTAGCTAGCTAGATAGAAAAATTGTCGAACTAGAGATTAGAACTAGTTGAATAATTAATATAACTAGTTTATTTTCAGTCAGAAAATTGTCGAACTAGTTTATTTAGGTATATGAGATTTGAACAAGTTCAATAATTAATATAACTAGTTTATTTTTAGTAAGAAAATTTAGATATCTGAGATTTGATGATCTAATTAAAATATTATTTGTTAATGAGTTTTTCTGTTTATTTAATTTTTTATATATTTTGAGTTTATATAAATGTTAGATTAATGTCGAATGTTAGATGAATATTAGATAGAAAAGTTAAATATATAGTAATGTCAATAGTTAGAGATGAATATAGTTAGATATATTAATGTCAAATGTTAGATGAATATATATTTGGCTAGATATAGGTGTTTAATGTTTCACCTATATGAACATAGGAAATGTCATCTGACGACGAAAAAGATTTCATTATGTGCGAACACTGTGACGACAAGCGCGGCCTGTGCGACAGAAATTTCCTTGTTGATGGTAGGCGCTTCAGCATCAAGCTGGATGAGACATTCGAAGTTGATACAGTAAGTCACTTTGTCAATTATTATTTGAATGCAAAACTTATGCTTCATTTGCTTCAACTTATAATTTTAAATTTTCACTATTCTACTAGTGCCATGCAAGAATTTTTGTCTTGGATAAGATAAGTTTTAGTGCTATAGATGATATGGAGATAAAGAGAGTTTACTTGAAGACGGAGCATGGGTATACTTTGAACGTCAAATTATATAATGGAGACACATACACCCATTTTGAATGCAAAACTTGGCAAGCACTATGCAAGGCTTATGCATTTGAGCCTGATATGGTTATCACCTTTGATATTCGTCCGGAAAATGAAATTGAAGGTAATATAGACATCTGGGTCGATGTGCAAACGCCTCCAGTTCTAATATTTGGTGAGTTTTTCTCAACCATGCATGCATATGTTTAATTGATACAGTTTATTCAAAAATAGTTGACAACTAATTTGTATTGTCAGCTTATTTCGGTTCAAGCAAACATGTCCGGCGCTTGGTAGACAGGACCTACTACTGCCCCGGGCCTCAACTAAACTGCGAGGAGATAAGTCATTATGTTTCATGGCTTGAGGATCTTAATACTGTCAAGACAAAATTTTTTCCTGAACTTAGAAATGTTAGTACTCAAAACGTGCGACCAATGGTGATCGTATTGAACTACGGTCACATCTATAATGGAAAGATGATAAGATTTTAAATATTTGTCCTTAATTAGTGCATCTTTTGCATACATTGTTTTTGAAGATAAACTTTCATTGCTTAGTATATTAATTACTATACGATGTTCTTTAACAGGGACTTCCGATGACAGTTGTGCCTCAGTGGATCGAGACAAAAGGTTGCATGTCAATGGTTAGCTTACGGCCAAGATTTCCTACATTACACATGAGTGCATTCAGGATTTCTGAAAGCGAAGAATGCTTAATAGTGAAAGATTGGAGCAAAATTGTTAACGATCGCAGAGAAGTACTAGGGGGCAGCAAGGAGAAGCGCAACCCAAGATTAGGAGACAGATTCATCTGCATGCTCCAGTATGATGAATCAGGAGAGCTATACATGTTCTATGCTATTCTACCTGAGAGGGAGCAGCAGGAGTAGCAACTAGTTCATGCTCTTAATTAGTACTTGTCTCATGTCCGTGTCCTGAACTTCGATGTTGGTGATGATTATGTTGAACTTGATGATATCTTTGCTTCTATTACAAAGTGAATGTTTCCTCTTTAAGCTAGCCAGCGTTGGTGATGATTAGATAGCTAGCGGTAATGACTATGATGATTAAATAGTGGTAATTAGATGACTACGATGATTTTTAGCTAGCTAGAGTTTATTTAGTTATTAATATACGATGATGATGATGATGATGACGACTACAACTCATTATAAAACAATCCTAAATTAAATTGATAACACAAATTTAATTGAAAAATACAAAATAAAACCAAAAACCCACAAACATTTAGTACCGGTTGGTGTTACCAACCGGTACTAAAGGGCTCCCGCCCCCCGGAGCTGGCTCGTGCCACGTGGTTGCCCTTTAGCACCGGTTCGTGCCGAACTGGTACTGAAGGGGGGGGCCTTTAGTGACCACACTTTAGTGCCGGTTACGGAACTGGCACTAAAGGGCCTTACGAACCGGTGCTATTGCCCGGTTCTGCACTAGTGGATGGAACACTAGCATCATATACTAAGCATGTAGGATTGCAGGTAAAGGTAACAACAGTAGTAGCAAGGACAGGCTATGCATCAGTATAGGAATAATGGAAAGCAGTAGCATGCTACACTACTCTAGTGCAAGCAGTATAGAGAAGAATAGGCGATATCTGGTGATCAAGGGGGGGGGGGCTTGCCGGGTTGCCCTGGCAAGAAGGAGGGGTCGTCGTCGATGTAGTCGATCACAGGGGTATCGGTGGCGGTCTCGAGGTCTACTGGAAAGAAGTAACGGAGGGGGAACACAAATAAATAATAGATCAACCAAAGCAACACAAAGCATAACATGGCAATACGCGGTGCTAGGGGTGACCTAACGCAGCGATAGGTAATACCGACGAAGTGGGAAACATCCGGGAAAGTATTCTCGGTGTTTCGCATTTTCAGGCAGATGAACCGAAGGGGGAAAGTTGCGTGTTTGCTAGGCAAGGGATGTGTGGCGGACGAACGGGCTGCATATCCGGATTCGTATCGTCGTTCTGAGCAACTTTCATGTACAAAGTTTTTCCCTCCGAGTTACGGATTATTTTATATAATTTTCTAAAGTTTTATAGTTCTTCTGAAATTCCTTGGTTTATTATTAATTCGAAAATAAACAGAAATTGCTATGGGTACCAGGGAATGTACCTAGGGTGCTGCATATCAGGCTGGTAGGTGGGGTCATTGACTGAGTTGACCCAGTCAAAAGTTGACTGGTCCAAAGGTAAATAGTGTTGCGGGTCCCACTTGTCATTTTCTCTAGCTTAATTAGATTAGTCATTTTCTTTAATTAATAGTGGGGCCATATGTCATAGTGTAGTAACTAACCTAGATTGTACTACTAATTAGTCCCTAATCTAATTGCATGGCCGGCCAGTGATGGTTGTGCACGCCCACGCACATAGCATAGCCACGGCCATGTCCATTAGCAGCAGCATTCATAGTTTTAAATAGCCGGCTATAGCTCCGCTATAGCCTTTTCAGCAGGGTGCCGCTAAATGCTCGCCTTCACAAAAAGCCCGCTATAGCCTGCTATAGCCCGCTATAGCTTCGCTATAGCCTATTTGGAGGCCCGCCGCTATTTTCCATAGCCCGCTATTTAAAACATTGGCAGCAAGCTACGCTCGGTAGCAGCTAAAGCGGCAGGAACTAAGCAGCTAAGCAATAGCAGCAGCGGCAGGAACTAAGTAGCTAAGCAGCAGCAGCAGTTACGGGCAGCAGCGGCAGCGCTCCAGCAGAAGCAGTAACCGGCAGCAGCGCGGCCGGGCGCTGCTAGGCCGCGGCGGGCACACGCGTGGGTGAGGCGCAGGGCAGCAGACGCACAGCAGTAGGAGCAGCATCAGCAGTCGCGGGCGGGCGCGGGTGCGGCCCGCAGAAGGAGCACACAGGAGCAGCACGAGCGCAGAGCCAAGCAGGGGCGCGTACGCGTATGCTGAGCTTCGGCCATGGCGGTCGAGCGCGGGGACAGCCTCAACGGCGACAGATCGAAACAGGGGGAGAGGGGATCCGGGAGAGGAGCTCACAGCGAGCTCGGGGGCGTAGTCGAGGAGGTCGGGGGTAGTCCGAAGCGGTGGAAATCGACGACGGCGGTCGGCGATGTACGTGATGAAGATGACGGCGATGGCGTGTGCATGGGCCGCTCTGGCTTGAGCTGGTGCCCGGGACGGACGAAGCTGGCAGCGGCGGATCTCCTAGACCCCTTCTCCTGCGATGGCGACGGCGGTGGCCACGGCAACAGTGACGACGAGCACGGTCACCGCACGAGCCTTTGAGCTCGAGTTCGAGCAGATGGGGAGGGGGCGCGATGGGGAAACGGGGGAACCGGATGAGAGAGGGCTAGTGTTTCGGGAGGACGCCTTATAGGTTGAGGGAAGGCACGGATGGCCGCCACGGCGACATGCTCCGGCCACAACCGGGGGATCTCGGCCACGATCCCCCCATGAACAGGAGAGGAAGGGGACGGTGGCTAGTTGGGCCAGCCGGTGGTCTGGATGCCCAGTTGGGCCGAACAGCCCAAGGGGAGCAGGGGGCTTTGCCCCTTTTATTAGTTGTTGTTTGTTTTCCTTTTTGCTTTTATTTAATTTTTCTCTTACAGTTTTATTTTAGTTTCTTTAAAAGTTTTTAGTTTTACAAAAACATAAAAGCAACCCTTGATTTAGTATTAATGATTATGTTACTGCCCTGTTAATCTTGGGCAACTAAATAAATAATTTATTAATTTATAAAATACCAAAGGCATGTATTTAAATGTTTTACCTGATGTAATGATTATTTATGAGCATTTAAACCTTTTCTAAAATTATGGTTTCTCCACCATAATTACTTATGATTTATTTGACACGCTTAGAATATTTTAGTTTTAATGTTCGAAAAACTTTTCTCATTTGACATTATTTTTAATTTGAATTTGAATCATCGTGTGATTAACAACAGTAATCGTGATGGCGTGGCATCATTAGTACAGGGTTACTATAGCTTAATTATCCGAGCGTCACATCAAAGGCACAAGATGATGACGGCCATATCATATCACTTATATTGATTGCATGTGATGTTTATCTTTTATGCATCTTATTTTGCTTAGATCGACGGTAGCATTATAAGATGATCTCTCACTAAATTTCAAGGTATAAGTGTTCTCCCTGAGTATGCACCGTTGCGAAAGTTCGTCGTGCCGAGACACCACGTGATGATCGGGTGTGATAAGCTCTACGTTCAAATACAACGGGTGCAAGCTAGTTTTGCACACGCAGAGTACTCGGGCTAAATTTGACGAGCATAGCATATGCAGATATGGCCTTGGAACACTAGAGACCGAAAGGTCGAGCGTTAATCATATAGTAGATCTGATCAACATAGTGATGTTCACCATTGAAAATTACTCCATCTCACGTGATGATCGGACATGGTTTAGTTGATTTGGATCACGTGATCACTTAGATGATTAGAGGGATACCTATCTAAGTGGGAGTTCTTAAGTAATATGATTAATTGAACTTTAATTTATCATGAACTTAGCACCTGATAGTATTTTGCATGCCTATGTTGTTGTAGATAGATGGCCCGTGTTGTTGTTCCGTTGAATTTCAATGCGTTCCTTGAGAAAGCTAAGTTGAAAGATGATGGTAGCAATTACACGGACTGGTTCCATAACTTGAGGATTATCCTCATTGCTGCACATAAGAATTACGTCCTGGAAGGACCGCTGGGTGCCAGGCCTGCTGCAGATGCTACTAACGATGTTAAGAACGCCTGGCAGAGCAAAGCTGATGACTACTCGATAGTTCAGTGTGCCATGCCTTACGGCCTAGAACCGGGACTTCAACGATGTTTTGAACGTCATGGAGCATATGAGATGTTCCAGGAGTTGAAGTTAATATTCAAGCAAATGCCCGGATTGAGAGATATGAAGTCTTCAATAAGTTCTACAGCTGCAAGATGGAGGAGAATAGTTATGTCAGTGAACATATACTCAAAATGTCTAGGTATAATGATCACCTGATTCAACTGGGAGTTAATCTTCCTGATGATAGTGTCATTGACAGAATTCTTCAATCACTGCCACCAAGCTACAAGAGCTTCGTGATGAACTATAACATGCGAGGGATGGATAAGACAATTCCCGAGCTCTTCGCAATGCTAAAGGCTGCGGAGGTAGAAATCAAGAAGGAGCATCAAGTGTTGATGGTCAACAAGACCACCAGTTTCAAGAAAGAGGGTAAAGGGAAGAAGGGGAACTTCAAGAAGAATGGCAAGCAAGTTGCTGCTCAAGTGAAGAAGCCCAAGTCTGGACCTAAGCCTGAGACTAAGTGCTTCTACTACAAACAGACTGGTCACTTGAAGCGGAACTGCCCCAAGTATTTGGCGGATAAGAAGGATGGCAAGGTGAACAAAGGTATATGTGATATACATGTTATTGATGTGTATCTTACTAATGCTCGCAGTAGCACCTGGGTATTTGATACTGGTTCTGTTGCTAATATTTGCAACTCGAAACAGGGGCTACGGATTAAGCGAAGATTGGCTAAGGACGAGGTGACGATGCACGTGGGAAATGGTTCCAAAGTCGATGTGATCGCCGTCGGCACACTACCTCTACATCTACCTTCAGGATTAGTTTTAGACCTAAATAATTGTTATTTGGTGCCAGCGTTGAGCATGAACATCATATCTACATCTTATTTGGTGCGAGACGGTTATTCATTTAAATCAGAGAATAATGAATGTTCAATTTATATGTGTAATATCTTTTATGGTCATGCACCCTTGAAGAGTGGTCTATTTATATTGAATCTTGATAGTAGTGATACACATATTCATAATATTCAAGCCAAAAGATGCAGAGTTGATAATGATAGTGCCACTTATTGGTCACTACTAGGAAAAGGGCTATAGATATGAGTGATACTAATGGCGCACCAGGGAAGCAGTGCGCCACTAGTATATACTAATGGCGCGCCTGTTGGTGATACGCCATTAGTGTGGAAGACACTAATGGCGCACCGGAAACAGGGTGTGCCACTAGTATGAATTATTAATATTTTCCATTTTGCCATACATACTAATGGCGCATCTGGTCCATAATGCGCCATTACTAGTTATAACTACTAATGGCGCACCAAGCAGATAGTGCGCCATTACTGCAAATTTTGTTTTATTCTTTTTTTTGCAAAACTACTAATGGCGCATCTTCTCACAGTGTGCCATTACTAGTTTAAACTAGTAATGGCGCACTCTGAGAAGATGCGTCATTAGTATATATATATTTTTTACTTTTTTGCAAAACTACTAATGACGCACCACCTGCTGGTGCGCCATTAGTAACCTGGGACCCCAACAAGATATTTTGGACAGCCCACACCTACCCACTCACTTTCCCCACTTCATTCCATCCACCTCCTTCTCCAAGCTTTCGGCCATCTCCTCCTCCTCACCTCATTTCCACCATAGATTCAACAAAATTAAGTGGTGAAATTACCTTTTTTTGATAGGTAAGTAAGGGAAAGCTATCTTCATGATGTAGATCTACTTTTTTTCTCCCTAGCTCGCTCCAACAACGTGCACATGCACTTTTTGTGGCCTAGCTAGATCTATGTATGTTTGTGGTGTTGCATGTGTTTGTGGTGTTGCATATATGTTTGTGTTTGAAGGTACCGGTATTTGAAATGCGATAGTTGCCAATATTTTGCCGGAATGTTTTGATTCATTTCCGTTTCGGCGAGAATTTTGGCACTATGCATTCTTTTTTGTCCTATTTTTAGGGAAGGTCATGCCAAATTTTTTCTTGGTTCTAACATATCGTTTTGCTCTACCCCGCAGGCGACCATGGTCCGCACGATAACTGAAGGCATCGTGAATAGGTTTTTGAGCTCCGCGAAGGCCGAGATGCTTCAAAAGAACGAGACGGAGATAAGATGTCCGTGTCGAAGATGCAAGCTGAAGAGCCTTATTGCGGACCCGGATTCCGGGCAGGTGCGGGACCACCTGCTCTTGCGTGGTTTCATGGATGGCTATCGGTGGCAAGGTGATGAAGATGACTATGAAGTCGTCCATGGCCGGGGCCGGGCAAGAAATGAGGAAGGGCAACAAGACAAGTACCACCGCGGCGAGGGCGGGCGAGAAGACGAAGAATCTCCAGGACATGATCACGACGGTGATGTTGTACACAGTCATCATGTAGAAGATGTCGTACATGATGATGAGGAAGATCAAGATGAAGGGCATGATCATGAAGATGAAGATGCCGGAGCAGACGACGATGGAGGCTGGGTGCAGGACCCTCATATTCAAGAGCTGCTTCTCAAGCAGACGGATAACGCAAGAGCTGCCGCCCGAGAGAAAGCCAAGCTGGATCAACTAGAGATAGACGTGGTTAATCCATTGTATGAAGGATGCAAGCCCGAGGATACCCGCCTGAAAGTAACGCTCATGGCTCTGGAGATGAAGGTAAAACACAAAATGACCGACGCATGCTTCGACGAGAACATGTCATTCTGGCACGAACGTCTTCCCAAGGGGAACAAGTGCCCGATCAGTTCCGAGGAGGCGAAGAAAATCGTGTGTCCTCTGGATTTACCGCACGTGAAATACCATGTGTGCATGAACAATTGTATCATTTATCGGGACGAGCACGCGGAGTCTACCATATGTCCGGTGTGCGGCGTCACTCGATACAAGAAGAGGAAGAAAGCTCCTCGAAAATCGGTGTGGTACTTTCCGGTCACTCCTCGTCTGCAGCGGTATTTCGCGGATCCTAAGGTAGCAAAGCGCCTGCGTTGGCACGCGGATAGGAAGGAGAAGAAGCGGGAAGATGACGGAAATGATCCGGAGATAAATAAAAAAGACAAGATGCTGAGTCACCCTAAGGATGCGAGCCAGTGGCAAGCGTTGAACTTCGAATACCCAGAATTTGGGAAGGATCCAAGGAACATCGTGCTGGGCGCGAGCACCGATGGAGTCAATCCGTTTGGCAGCCAGAGAAGCACACATAGCACCTGGCCTGTGTTTGTGTGGATGTACAACCTTCCCCCCTAGTTGTGCATGAAGAGGAAGTACATTCACATGAGTATGCTAATTGAAGGGCCGAAACAACCAGGGAACGACATCAATCTGTATCTAGGGCTGCTGAAGGAGGAGCTAGACACACTGTGGAAAACGCCAGCCAATACGTGGGACGCCGCAGAGAAAGAATATTTCCCTATGAGAGCCGCACTGCTCACAACGACCCAGGAGATCGAGCAGTTTTTCACCTGCCTCCTAGGAGTAAAACTTCCTTACGGTTACGCGGGGAAGATAAGCAGATACCTAGACCCAGCGAAGCAGAAGTTCAGCGGGATGAAGTCTCACGACTGTCACGTTCTGATGACACAGATACTTCCAGTTGCAATCCGTGGGATCATGGACGCGCCCGTCCGTGAAACACTATTTGGCCTATGCAACTTTTTCGACGTCATCTCTTGGAAGTCGATTGGCGTGAGGCAACTCAGAAGGCTACAGGAAGAGATCGTGGTGATACTATGCGAGCTTGAGATGTACTTCCCGCCCGCATTCTTCGACGTTATGGTGCATCTGCGGGTCCATATAGTGGAGGATATCATCCAACTCGGGCCGACGTTCCTGCACAGCATGATGCCGTTCGAAAGGATGAATGGTGTCATCAAAGGATACATTCGCAACATGTCACGTCCAGAGGGAAGTATAGCCAGGGGCTTTCTGACCGAAGAGTGCATCTCCTACTGCATGAATTATCTAGGCATCGAGAACCCCGTTGGTCTGCCCGTCAACAGGCACCTCGGCAGGCTCGCTGGATGGGGTCACCGTGAGGGTCGCCGCGAAATGCATGTCGACTTCGAGGGTCGACTCGCCGACTTTGAAAGAGCAAACCTAGTCGCGCTACAACACATAGACGTGTCGATCCTTGGGTGGTAGAGCACAAAACCTTTATTAAGAAGACGTACAATGATCGAGGCCAACAGAGGACGGACGGAGATATACTCAAAGAGCACAACTCATGTTTCACGCGTTGGTTCAAGCAGAAGCTTCTGTCGTACCCTTTACATGAGGATTCTTCCGCGGAAGAACAACTCATATTCGCCTTGTCACAGGGCGCCAAGCACAACCTGATGACCTATGAGGCGTACGATATCAACGGCTACACATTCTACACCGAGGACAAGGACATGAAGAGCGATGGTTATCAGAACTCCGGGGTAACGATGGAATCCTACACCGGTAACGACAAGGACAGATACTACAGAAGGATCGAGGAGATCTGGGAGCTGAGCTACGCTAGAGAGAAGGTCCCGATGTTCCGTGTCAGATGGGCCAAGAGCGTCCTAAAAGAAGACCGGTATTTCACCACCATGGTTATACCCGAAGCCAAATCCAATACCGCGGGCGCAAACGTCACCGCGAAAAATGAGCCATGGGTACTGGCTTCCCAAGTGGACCAATGCTTCTTCATTACCGACCCGTCAAAGCCCAGTCGTGTTGTCGTGAGGAGAGGCAAAAGGAAGATCATCGGAATGGATGGAGTAGCCAATGAGCAAGACTTCGACAAGTACGGCGACCCGTAGATCGAACATGACGACGACGATGAAGTAGCAGCACACACCACAAGAAGAAGCAGGACCACCCTACCTAAAGGACGTCCAATCCACAGAAGAACTCCATTTGCGAAAAAGAAAGATAAGAAGATTGTGAACAGATAGCTAGCTAAGATCGATTGTATTTAAATCGTAGTCTTAATTTCTCGATTGTATTTCATGGGCACTTTTTGATATCATGAATATTTTTAAATTTCATGGGCACTTTTTGAATTCATGAGGACACTTGATCTCGATCCCCCTCCATCTCGATCTCGATTCCCCCTCCATCTCGATCTCGATCCCCCTCCATCTTGATCCCACCCGCACCCTCTCCCGCTAGCTCCACCACCGCCGACGATCCACTGCAACCCTCCCCTGCTCCACCGCCGCCGACGAGCACCCGGCCCCCCGCACCCTCCCCCGCTCCACCGCCGCCGCTGATGATATTTTCAAGTAACAAATTTGAACATATTTTTAAAAAAATTATTACTGTTTTTGTAAAAAATATTACTGTTATGATTTAAACAAGTTTGAACATATTTAAACACAAATAAATACAAAAAACAGCATTTAAAATATTGGGGAGCCTGGGAATCGAACCCAGGACCTCCTGGTGTGTGTGCTGCGTGCTGACCAGTCAGGTAGTGGGTGGGTTCTGTTGTAGATAGGGTTAGGTTGTAGATATGGTTAGTGGGCTAGATTAAAACAAAATTCTAATGGCGCACCGAGGGGTGGTGCGCCATTAGAATAGTCATACTTATGGCGCACGACTGGACGGTGCACCATTAGAACCCTCCCCCTAGCTATCCTCCCTCTCTCTCGCCAGGTCCCCTTCGACCCTCTCTCCCTCACCACCAGATCCACCCGCGCGCCGCCCCGACCCTCGTCGGACTCCACCCCCGCCGCCCCCGCGCCCCCAACCCAGCCGCCCCGACCCTCGCCGGACTCCTCCTCGCCGTCTGCGCCTTCTTCCACATCCTCTAGGCCTCCGTCGCCGCCGGCCGCCAAGGCACCAACCACCTCCTCGAACGGGACGCTCTTCCTCGCGCTCTCCTCACCAACCACGACGCCGGCCACCTGCTCCTCACCAACCACGACGTCGGCCACCTGCTCCGTCGTCTCCGGCAGAGGTTACTCCACCTAGCTGCAGCACTCGTGCGCTTGGCGGCTAGGGTTTGCCTCTAGCCTCTCCCCTCCCCCATCAACGAGAGGAGCACCCGGTGCCCCCGCCCTCGAGTTCGTCCATGGCGCCGTCCTCCAGCCGCAGCCGCCGCAGGTACAGAGCCCCCGATTCCATCTTCCCCCTCGCCCCCATTTTTTTCCTCGATCCAACCCATCTTTTAGATGCAACTCTGTGATCTCCATCTTTCAGATGTTATAGTGTACAGGAGCAACTTTGCACCAATGCATGATTCTAGTTAAAGTGCCAAACATTCTTAAACAAATGATTTTTTTTGCAATTTGACATGATTACTTTGATCTTCTAGATGCTTCAGTCTCATTGTAGATTGAATTTGTTCATGCCATACATCTGTGTTGTGCTTCATAGGCAGCAACAATCGTTCTTATCGATATATGGCCCGTTGATAAAACTGCATTCATATAGATTAGCCCGTTGGGTAGAGAGAGAAGAGTGGGTTTCAGTTTGCTCTGGGCAGTGATGTGCACTGGAGTAGCCCTGTTGACATAGCTCATAGCAGTAGGTATTTCAAAATATATGGACTAATGCATAAATTTGTACTCCAGCAAGCTTACTCCAGTACTCAGTTTAAAATTCAGTTTACTATTAAATGACAGTAATTCAGTTTACTGTTAAATTTCAGTTTCACAGGCTAGTTTCCAACAAACAAAGCCTATGCTTATGAAGAATAAATCAGCTGAAATGAGATACTGATCCTTTTTTACTTTGTTTGTTCAGATTGTTGGAAATTTTAAGCTCTCAATCACTGAAGGCCACTGTAGTTCTTTGAATTCAACCATTTAGGTGAGCTACAACTAGGAGGATTTTGGAGTAGTACTCTGAAACTGTTGCTGTTAGAACATGTTGTTACTTGCTATCAGTTAACTGAATCGGTACAAAACTCTTCTATGGAGTTAACCGAAGACCAGCAAGCAAATCAAAATCTGCAACACATTTTCTTCAGTCCCTAACTGACAACACAATTTCTTCAGTCTAGTGATGCAGCAATTTCTTCAGTCTAGTGTAAATGTAACTGACTACTGGTCAAATACTCTAGTGTATTTAGTGTAAATCTAGTCTGAAACTAGTAGAGCTCTTGGTGATTTGCAAATTCAGTTTAAATAGAAAGTACATGACTACTGATCATGTATGAAAGATGTTGCTACTGGATGAGCACAAGAACTACTCAATAGATAATTGATTTTGTAGAACAAGTCTTGTTGCCAGTCTTGAACCAATAGATAATCTTAATTGAAATTTGACCATGTCTTGTTACCAGCCCAAATGAAAAAAGCAACTGAATTTCCAACAACCTGCTAGGTAGAACAATCCATTTCCAACAACCTGCTAGGTAGAACAATCCATTACTACATGATTGCAACTGAATTGTCAACTCTATGTACTATGTATGCTGTGGCATGTGGTGTGGTCCGAGTGATCAGGTTTCAAGTGATTTTGAATTTTTACGATTTTTATGCACATATATATGTGTATGATGATCCTCCTTTCCTGTAGTATTATAACTAGGATATATACCAAAAAAGGTTGTTATATTCCTCCCTGGTACAATAAATAATAAACTAAAATAGTTCCTGGTACAAAAAGAATAAACTATAAATAGTTAATTTCTTCATCTTTGAATTGTTTCAGAAATTGTTATGACAAAGATGCTATTGTATATAAATGGGCTGCTGTAGAACTGTTCTTCATCTTTACAGTGTTGTTGTATAGAAATATGCTGAATTTTCTGCTCTGATTGTTGCTCAAAGAAATTTAGCAAAAAATGGGGTCCTGGGAGACGTCGCTGCTGCTTGAGGCCCTTGAGAGGACCTTCGTGCCGTGATGATTTTGCAGGTACCCCGAGAGGCCCTTGAGTTTGCCGGAATGTCGATTAACTTCCGTTCCGGCAAATTCGGGTACTCCATATGTCCTATTTTCAGTAAAGGTCATGCTGAAATTTTCCGTGAATTTTAGCATGACTTTGCTAAAAATCGGACATATGAGGTACTTGCTACTAATGCATGGGTCGGGGTATCTTAGTACTTAATTAAGTAGGATCAACTTCCCCTTTATTCTTGCTGTATTAAACCATAGGTGGCAATAGAGCCAAGTGATTAGGCCCAACCTAGGGTGCCTCGGCATCGATAAACCCTAAATGACGAAAACTTAACTTGGCTACCCCGGATGCCTCGGTGTCGATGAGAACCTAAATGATGTACGCTTAGGCTTTTAGGGTGCCTCGGCGTCGACAAACCCTAAATGATGAAAGCTTAGGCTTTTAGGGTGCCTCGGTTTCGACAAACCCTAAATGATGAGACCATGATCTTGTTCCTTGACAATAACCAACTTTTTGACCAAACTTTTTTCTTATTTAGAGCAAAACATGGCCCACAACGATGAGGCCGGTGGTTCGGGCGGCAAGCAATTCTGGGAGTTGTCCCAAGAGCTGGAGGAACAACCTCACCGCTATGATGACGCCGCGGAAGACACCGATCCTGATTACACAACCCCTAGTGGCGTCGGGGATGACACCACTGATGGTGCCGCCGAGGATGCCACCACTGATGATGGCGGCGCACACACAGATGGCAGCCAACCGAAGAAGCAAAGGAAGGACCGGCGCCCGAATGCGCTCCGCACCGTCAAGGAGGAATTCACTCAAGTGGATTCCGACGGGAATCCAACGGAGCCCAAACATATAGTCAAGGGGTACTCGGTTCAGCTCGGGTGCATTCTCCGGAGCACCGTCTCGATCAACACCGAGAACCTTAGGCATAAGGACCGAGGGAATTGGTACAACCTCCTCTTCACGAAGCTGCACGAACGATACAAGTTCCCCGCCGAATTAGAAAACACACGCCTCAGGGAATAAAGTGAACAGTGCCGCCCTCACGAAGATGAGCACGGCCCTGTCTACTTGGAGAAGCGCAGTGAAGAGAATGATTGATAAAGGTGATAGTTATGACAAGATCAAGGCGAAATATCCTTTGATGAGCGAAGATGAGTACAAGGAGTTCAAGATCAAGTGCCAGAGCCCCGTAACCTTCGAATCAAGTCAGTGGGGGAAAGAAATGCGGGAGTTGAACTTAGGGGAACACAAGCTCGGTCCCGGCGGTTACAGAGTGGCGGAGCCTATATGGGACAAGGAGGACGCGGAGCGTGCCGAGCAAGGCCTACCGCCCCGCTTCGAGAACTACAGCGGTGACAAGCAGACCAGGAACTATGTCAGGGACCGGTACAAGGAGGACCCGATAACAATGGAGCTTACCACGGATCCGAAGACCAGGGCGCTTGAGCTTCTTCTGGTAAGGAATACACCCCCGCGTAATTAGCTCCATATGGTTGCACTCTAATTAATCCCCAATATTTCTAAATGGTTCACGTTCCTTTCGCAGGACAATGAAAGCAGTAGCGCGGGGTCGTCTAAGAGCTCCCCTTTCGACACCCCTTTAAATAGGGCGTTGAACGCAATGAAAAACAAGGATAAGCTCAATAAGCCGACGTCAGCTGGTCGTGTGGCCGGCAAAGGCTTGTCCACAAAATGGGGGTCATACTATACCGCTGGTGTGCGGAAGGAGAAAAAGACCAGCTCGGAAAGCCAGACGCGCGAGGTTGAAGAACTCAAGGCACAAGTGGCGCGGATTCCGGAGCTTGTCCAAGAGCAAGTGCAACAACAACTTGGAACGACGCTCAATGCCATGGTGCCTATGTTGATTCATGGGCTGACGACGTGGATTGCGGGCGGCCAAAAGGGACCTCCCCCGGTTCCCAGCTTCACGGCCAGCAACTTGCACAGCGCGCAGGTGGCACCATTGGTGTCTCCGGCGGCGGCGCCATTGGTGTCTCCGGCGGAGGCGGTATTCGTGTCTCCGGTGCCGGCACGGGCATTGGAGCTTAATGCACCCGGGTGTACGCCGGCCGGCACCTCGCCAGCAAGCGCCCCCTCCGTCAGTTGCACGCCCGCCGTTGGCGGTGCCTCGACATTAGCCAAGCTCGACGGCATCGCGGTAACTAAGCCTCTCGGTCGATGACTTCATCTCCTTGCCTTTGACTGGGCATCCCTGACGCCCTATACATGTTTTCGCAGGGCACTGCCGACGTTCCTTGCACTCTTCTGCACTTCGTGGGCGCCGAGTTGGTCGATGTCGCGAAGGGCAGAATCGTTCAACCGGGCAACCCCATGTTCCACGGTAATCCGATGCCACCCACAATGTATAGGGTTGAAGTGGTCCGGGTGCTGCCAGGCTGCGACGAGCTGGTACCTCCGATTCGACTCGCTGGGGCCGACGAAGAAGATGAGATGACCCTCGGCACCTGCGTAAACTGGCCCCTGCTATGGCCGAAGAGCCAGATTCGTTTGGGGGCGGGGGACACCACCCCACAAACAAGACCGCCAGTCGTGCCAGCGCCAAGCCATGGGAGGAACGCCGCAACGCTACCGGACCTGCCGGACATCCCTATGGCACAGGATCCGGACGGCGACGACAACGACGATGGTACATTTACCAAAGTTGATAAGTACTTTGCCGAACATGGGTACGCTGACAAGTTCTGCGGGCCTCTTTCTCTAGAACCCAACCAAGACCACCGCGATCTAGCTGGTACGACGGAGAAATCCAATTGCAACAAGCGTCGTCTGGCGTTCAGTTCTCAGGACACGCCTCCAGCTCCCGCCTTCACCGAGCCTCAGATAGCTGAGGCGCGAAATATTATCAGCCCCAACACGATGAAGAAGGCGGTCTGTGAGCAGAACTCGGTCCCATTAAAGGAGATCAAGAAGAAGGGACGGAAACGAAAGACTAACAAGGGCGCCGGTGCGAGCCAGCCGGCACCGAGTTCGATCCATGCTCAGGACGGGCCACCTTCACCTAAGGATATCTCGAGGAGGGTGCATGTGGCGGGTAGGGCGATGCTACCGCCAAATATGCTGAATGCTGCAACCGGTGCTATGCGGAGTCTGCACGACAGTGTTCTTTCTTTGGAGAAGCGGCGTCTCAGAGAGAAGGATGTGGCATACCCGGTTTTCGTGGCCAAGGTGCCAGAGAGCAAGGGCTTTGTGGATGGCGACATCGGGGGTACGATCGTCCTGCAGTTTGATGACATCTTTGCTATGTTTAACCTTCATCCCCTGCACTACACCTTCGTTCGGCTGTTTTCGCTGAGCATGCAGATGCGGATCATTAGAGACAAGACCCCGGACATCGTGATAGTCGACCCCTTCTACATGCGTGCCAAGCACTTGAGCAGCGCTGGGGACCGCCAAGTTGCGAGTTCACACCTCGAAGGCGTCATTCTGGCAAACGCAGATAAGGATAACTTCCTTGTGGCTTACTTTCCCCAGTAAGTCATCCCTTAACCGCCCCGTAACATATGATTTCTTAGATTTCGATCGTTCTTTTTTTCTAACATTCCGTGTTCTGTGCAGTGACACACATTGCACACTCATCCTCTTAAGCCCGAAATATTCCATGGCCACGTATTTCGACCCAAACCGTAACTCCAAGATAGACTACACAAATGTCAAGAAAGTTCTTGATGATGTTCTCCCCGGCTACGCCAAATCTGGAGGCACCTTCACCAGGCCAGTTCGTAAGTACGGCAAGCACATGTTCTCACACAATGCGAAGTTCTTCTGCGTCAAGCAGCCGCCTGGCGGTCAGAAGGATGCCTACTACGCCCTCCATCACATGCGGGCGATCGTAAGGGACCATCATCACCTTCTGCTACCAGATAATCTCAAAGATTGGGCCGCGAGCTTGTCGGCAGTGCAGGACGCGGACCTCAGACAAGAATTCTTTCGCATCCAGTCGGAGTTTGCGGACATCATCCATCAAGATGTCCTTCATACCGCGGGGAAGTTCTTCCTCAGATATCAATCGTCCAACAGTGAGATAGATGAAACGCTACAAATGCAGGGTGACAACGACCGTGATTTCATGACCATCACGATAGACGGCGGCTTCACCCACGCTCCTGTCCGATGAGTCGAGTCAAAAGTAGTGATGTGTAGTTCTGAAACATTGATTGGCTCATGTTGTAATTAAACTTTAATGAATTCGTATGTCTCTTTGGTTTGGACAGTTGTTCAACTTAGATGTAATCGATGCTATTTATTAGTAGGACTATGAATCGTGCTATTAATGTCTTGCTTTTCTCTTCCGATCCTTTTGTTGCATACTTACATATTGCTTATGTATTGTCTGTTGTTTGGCTTGTGCATAGAGATGCCGCTGTATGTCATGTACAAGGGTAAGGTTCCCGGAGTCTACGATGACTGGGAGGAGTGTCGGAGACAGGTTCACCGTTTCAGCGGTAACAGTTACAAAGGGTACACCACTAGGGCGGAGGCCGAATCTAGATACGCCCGCTATCTAGCGGGAGAGAGGAGGGAGCGTTGGAGGAACCGGATGAAGACCAGTTTGATCGCGATGATGCTCATCGTGATGACCACAGCTCTCTTCTATGTGATGGTAGTTTAGATGATCGATATCGACTTGTAATGTGAAGGCAAACTCGATACTCGCGGTCTTGAGACTTGTAATGTTTTATCTTTGTCCGATCTTTTGAATTCGGAGACTAATATGATGAATTGTATTCGGAGACTATTGTATTTGATGAATCTGATGTTGCTGTGTGCTGCTGTCTATATTCTGGCCCATAATATTTTTTGTAACCTGTGCAAAAATCATAAAAGCAAAAAAAAATCTAATATTCACACTAATGGCGCACCACACAAGACACTAATGGCGCATTGTGATCATCACACTAATGGCGCATTGGTTGCCGGTGCGCCATTAGAGTGCCAAAGCACATGGGTACATATGGCCCCCTGGGAGGCACTCTAATGGCGCACCAGTGGTGCGCCATTAGAACACCAGATACTAATGGCGCACCAGTGGTGCGCCATTAGAATTTAATTCTAATGGCGTGATGCCAGTGGCGCACCAGCAGTGCGCCATTAGAAGGCAAATCCGGTGCGCCACTAGCATGCCTTTTCCTAATAGTGGGTGGCACTGCCGTTTAGGTCATATTGGTGTAAAGCGCATGAAGAAACTCCATACTGATGGACTTTTGGAATCACTTGATTATGAATCACTTGGTACCTGCGAACCATGCCTCATGGGCAAGATGACTAAAACTCCGTTCTCCGGAACAATGGAGCGAGCAACGGATTTGTTGGAAATCATACATACTAATGTATGTGGTCCGATGAATATTGACGCTCGCGGCGGGTATCGTTATTTTCTCACCTTCATGGATGATTTGAGCAGATATGGGTATATCTACTTGATGAAACATAAGTCTGAAACATTTGAAAAGTTCAAAGAATTTCAGAGTGAAGTGGAAAATCATCGTAACAAGAAAATAAAGTTTCTACGATCCGATCATGGAGAAGAATTCTTGAGTTACGAGTTTGGTCTTCATTTGAAACAATGCGGAATAGTTTCGCAACTCACGCCACCCGGAACACCACATCGTAATGGTGTGTCCGAACGTCGTAACCGCACTTTATTAGATATGGTGCGATCATGATGTCTCTTGCTGATTTACCGCTATCGTTTTGGGGTTATGCTTTAGAGATGGCTGCATTCACGTTAAATAGGGAACCATCTAAATCCGTTGAGACGACACCTTACGAACTGTGGTTTGGCAAGAAACCAAAGTTGTCATTTCTTAAAGTTTGGGGATGCGATGCTTATGTGAAAAAGCTTCAACCTGATAAGCTCGAACCCAAATCGGAGAAATGTGTCTTCATAGGATACCCGAAGGAAACTGTTGGGTACAACTTCTATCACAGATCCGAAGGTAAGATATTTGTTGCTAAGAATGGATCCTTTCTAGAGAAGGAGTTTCTCTCGAAAGAAGTGAGTGGGAGGAAAGTAAAACTTGATGAGGTAACTGTACCTGCTCCCTTATTGGAAAGTAGTTCATCACAGAAATTTGTTCCTGTGACTCCTACACCAATTAGTGAGGAAGCTAATGATGATGATCATGTAACCTTAGATCAAGTTGCTACCGAACCTCGTAGGTCAACCAGAGTAAGATCCGCACCAGAGTGGTACGGTAATCCTGTTCTGGAGGTCATGTTACTTGACCATGACGAACCTGCGAACTATGAGGAAGCGATGATGAGCCAAGATTCCACGAAATGGCTTGAGGCCATGAAATCTGAGATGGGATCCATGTATAAGAACAAAGTATGGACTTAGCTTGACTTGCCCGATGATCGGCAAGCCATCGAGAATAAATGGATCTTCAAGAGGAAGACTGACGCTGACGGTAATGTTACTATCTACAAAGCTTGACTTGTTGCGAAAGGTTTTCGACAAGTTCAAGGAGTTGACTACGATGAGACCTTCTCACCCGTAGCGATGCTTAAGTCCGTCCAAGTCATGTTAGCAATTGCCGCATTTTATGATTATGAAATTTGGGAAATGGATGTAAAGACTGCATTCATGAATGGATTTCTGGAAGAAGAGTTGTATATGATGCCACCTGAAGGTTTTATCGATTCAAAGGGTTATAACAAAGTGTGCAAGCTCCAGCGATCCATCTATGGACTGGTGCAAGCATCTCGGAGTTGGAATAAACGTTTTGATAGTGTGATCAAAGCATATGGTTTTATACAGAATTTTGGATAAGCCTGTATTTACAAGAAAGTGAGTGGGAGCTCTGTAGCATTTCTAATATTATATGTGGATGACATATTGTTGATTGGAAATGATATATAATTTCTAGATAGCATAAAAGGATACTTGAATAAGAGTTTTTCAATAAAAGACTTTGGTGAAGCTACTTATATATTGGGCATCAAGATCTATAGAGATAGATCAAGACGTTTAATTGGACTTTCACAAAGCACATACCTTGACAAAGTTTTGAAGAAGTTCAAAATGGATCAAGCAAAGAAAGGATTCTTGCCTGTGTTACAAGGTGTGAAGTTGAGTCAGACTCAATGCCCGACCACTGCAGAAGATAGAGAGAAAATGAAAGATGTTCCCTATATATGCTTCAGCCATAGGCTCTATCATGTATGCAATGTTGTGTACCAGACCTGATGTGTGCCTTGCTATTAGTTTACCAGGGAGGTACCAAAGTAATCCAGGAGTGGATCACTGGACAGTGGTCAAGAACATCCTGAAATACCTGAAAAGGACTAAGGATATGTTTCTCGTTTATGGAGGTGACAAAGAGCTCATCGTAAATGGTTATGTCGATGCAAGCTTTGACACTGATCCGGATGACTCTAAGTCACAAACCGGATACGTGTTTATATTGAACGGTGGAGCTGTCAGTTGGTGCAGTTCTAAGCAAAGCATTGTGGCGGGATCTACATGTGAAGCGGAGTACATAGCTGCTTCGGAAGCAGCAAATGAAGGATTCTGGATGAAGGAGTTCATATCTGATCTAGGTGTCATACCTAGTGCATCGGATCCAATGAAAATCTTTTGTGACAATACTGGAGCTATTGCCTTAGCGAAAAAATCCAGATTTCACAAGAGAACCAAGCATATCAAGAGATGCTTCAATTCCATCCGCGATCTAGTCAAGGAGGGAGACATAGAAATTTGCAAAATACATACGGATCTGAATGTTGGAGACCTGTTGACTAAGCCTCTTCCACGAGCAAAACATGATCAGCACCAAGACTCCATGGGTGTTAGAATCGTTACTGTGTAATCAAGATTATTGACTCTAGTGCAAGTGGAAGACTGAAGGAAATATGCCCTAGAGGCAATAATAAAGTTGTTATTTATATTTCCTTATATCATGATAAATGTTTAGTATTCATGCTAGAATTGTATTAACCGGAAACTTAGTACATGTATGAATACATAGACAAACAAAGTGTCACTAGTATGCCTCTACTTGACTAGCTCGTTGAATCAAAGATGGTTAAGTTTCCTAGCCATAGACATGAGTTTTCATTTGATTAACGGGATCACATCATTAGAGAATGATGTGATTGACTTGACCCATTCCGTTAGCTTAGCATTTGATCGTTTAGTATATTGCTAATGCTTTCTTCATGACTTATACATGTTGCTAGGACTATGAGATTATGCAACTCTCGAATACCAGAGGAACACTTTGTGTGCTACCAAACGTCACAATGTAACTGGGTGATTATAAAGGTGATCTACAGGTGTCTCCGATGGTACTTGTTGAGTTGGCATAGATCGAGATTAGGATTTGTCACTCCGATTGTCCGAGAGGTATCTCTGGGCCCTCTCGGTAATGCACATCACTATAAGCCTTGCAAGCAATGCAACTAATGAGTTAGTTGCGGGATGATGTATTACGGAACGAGTAAATAGACTTGCCGGTAACAAGATTAAACTAGGTATTGAGATACCGACGATCGAATCTCGGGCAATTAACATAACGATGACAAATGGAACAATGTATGTGGTTATGCGATTTGACCGATAAAGATCTTCGTAGAATATGTGGGAGCCAATATGAGCATCCAGGTTCCGCTATTGGTTATTGACCAGAAACGTGTCTCGATCATGTCTACATAGTTCTCGAACCTGTAGGGTCCGCACGCTTTACGTTCGGTGACGGTCGGTATTATGAGTTTATGTGTTTTGATGTACCGAAGGTAGTTTGGAGTCCTGGGTATGATCACGGACATGACGAGGAGTCTCAAAATGGTCGAGACATAAAGATTGATATATTGGAAGCCTATATTTGGATGTCGGAATAGTTGCGGGTGAAATCGGGATTTTACCGGAGTGCCGGGGGGGTTACCGAAACCCCCCGGGGGCTAATGGGCCTTGATGGGCCCTAGTGGAGAGAGAGAGGGGCCGGCCAGGGCAGGCCGCGCGGTCCCTCCCCTTGAGTCTGAATAGCACAAGGAAAGGGGGGGCTGTGCCCCCTTGCCTTTCCCCCTCTCCCACTCCTTCCTTCCCCCTCCTAGTGGGACTAGGAAAGGGGAGTCCTACTCCCACTAGGAGGAGGACTCCTCCTCTTGGCGCGCCCTTCTAGGGCCGGCCGGCCTCCCCCCTTGCTCCTTTATATACGGGGGCAGGGGCACCCCAAGACACACAAGTTGAACAGTTGTTCTTTTAGTCGTGTGCGGTGCCCCCCTCCACCATAATCCACCTCGGTAATATCGTAGCGGTGCTTAGGACAAGCCCTACATTGGTAGCATCATTATCAATGTCATCACGCCGTCGTGCTGACGAAACTCTCCCGCGAAGCTCTACTAGATCGTGCGTTCGTGGGACGTCGCCGAGCTGAATGTGTGCAGAACTCGGAGGTTCCGTGTGTTCGGTACTTGGATCGGTCGGATCGTGAAGACGTACGAATACATCAACCGCGTTGTCATAATGCTTCCACTTATGGTCTACGAGGGTACGTAGATGACACTCTCCCCTCTCGTTGCTATGCATCACCATGATCTTGCGTGTGCGTAGGAAAATTTTGAAATTACTACGTTCCCCAACAAGTATGAATTTAGGGTATGATATTTGAGGTATGTGGTAGCAGTGGATGAAAAATAAGGGGTGACCGGGCCTTGTCCATCGACGCGCCGAAACACGGGCATATCATAGGTCAATTTTGGGTATGCGGATGTACGTGCTACAAGGGCATTTCTAACTGATCGACTATCTGGCGTTAGAGGAGTAAAAAGTCTGTTTTACTCCTCTAACGCACACCTAACCGATCCCCAATCGGTCGTAAGGGAGTAAATATTATCCTCCTGTGCCAAATTCCTCACTAAATATACTCACCGTTGCGGCTCTGAGTAAAAGTCGTGCCTCTCCCTCGGGTCGCCCCTACCATCGCATCTTCACTAGCACGCCTCCCGACAACCGCCCATCGGTGTTGCTGCTACCTCGTCGCCTTCCTTTGCCCCCACCGCCCTTCTGACCGACGTCGAGCCCGATCGGCCACCACCGCCATCGCCGGAATAAAGGTGAAACACCACCACCGTTGCCATAGCTGATTCATCGGATTGCTTCAAAACTTCTTCATTTCTTGTCGGTAGTCGCATCTCATCTTGCTTGCACACCGCTGCAGGTCATACGCACGCGTCGCCGCCCGCCGGGTTGGTCTAAACGACACCAGCCGGCTGGTTCACCACTACCGCACAACAAGTGTTCAACGAATTGCCTAGGTGAGTTTCTTTTGTGCTTTGCTTGTTGAACCAAGACGCTTGGATTGAACCTAGCGGTTTGAATTTTAGATGAATAGGTTGAGTTAGACGGTCTTGGAGGACTCATCATCATTCGAAGAGGAAGAAGATGACGATGACTTTGAAACCGTTGTAGGCATGATGTTAAACGATGATGTTTGGCGGCCTAGGAGAGGATCACAATTTGGCCGCATACACATCAACCTTGATAGAGTGGAAAGCCATGCCAATATCATTAGAGACTACTTTGATCCAAAGTCAACCTATCTTGGGAAGTACTTTCACTTGCGCTTTCGGATCAACACAAGTCTTTTACTCACAATAGCAAAAGCCATTGAGAGGTATGTTGACTGGTTCAACCTCCGGAGAAATGCATGTGGAGAGATAAGTGCAAGTCCTTTGATGAAGTGCATTGCGACTATTCGAGTCTTGGCACATGTGTGTTCAGCTACTGCAATTGATGACTATGTCCACATTGGTGAAGACACAATCTTCAAGGCTGTTTAAAGGTTCACTAAAGCAGTGATCATTGTCTTTGGCCCGGAGTACTTGAGAGTACCAACTGAGAAAGACTATCAGCGTCCTGGGAACGGGGGTACCCAGACTTGCCTGCCTACGGCCCATGACGTGGCTCCATCGACGGCCTAGTATGGCCCAACATCGACAACAACAGCTCAAGACCCTCGCGAGGGGCTAAGCCTCGCGAGGCGGATGACATCAAGACCTCCCTAGGGGCAGTCTCACTAGGTGGCTCCCAAGGAGCAGAGATATCTATGCAAGGTGCACCTCGCGAGGTTAACGTGACGTGAGCCATGCAGACCAAGACCAGGCGGGCGCCAGCGGGCGCGGAGTACCCATTTCCCCTTTGGTTCCAAGGGGGCAAGAGCAGGCGCGGAGTCCCGAGGAATTAGGCAATGGTTTCCATATCGGTGCAACAAGACCAAGGACCACCAGGATGGCAGGACGGAGGTCATCGTGGAGCCCAGGCCAGCGTCACCACCAGAGCCTTTGGCAGGCGAAGACTACTTTTGTCAGGATAGCTTGTACTAGTTGTCCCCCTTCATATTTGTCCATTGTGGGATCCCTTCCCGCCTAAATTTGGGAAGAGAACCAGGGCCTCTATAAATAGGACTAGCCACCACCATAGAGGGGAACAAACAGACGGATGGAGGGGGAGATCTGACCTTGGACTGGATCCATTCCATCCGAACCCTCTCCAGCTAATCGAGCCCAAGAACGCCTCTCCTCCTGAGGCTGTTCATCCACTGTAATAGTTCATCCTCAGCCCTCAAGAGGCAGTCCACCACCACACACTGGAGTAGGGTATTACACCACACGGTGGCCCGAACTAGTATAAACCCCTGTGTCCATTGTTCTTTGAGTTCGTAGAGCTAGGCCGTGGATCATTGAGCGGGCGCACGGGGGAGAAAGTGTTATTCATGCGCACCCCAGAGTTCTAACCTCTCTAGGGTCTGCGAAACCCGAAATCCGACATTTGGCGCGCCAGGTAGGGGTGCACCGAATCCTTTCTTCCGTCGACCAGCGCATCACCGCTCCACTGCTCCCATGGCTGAAGCTCATCGAGCTCGTGCTAAGAGACGGGCCGCCCTCGCCGCCCGCGTCGCCCAGACGTCTCCCGCCGGCGGGCCTCCCCGCCGCTCTCCATCACCAGAAGCCAACGCCGCGATCGGCCCAGCGGGGCACGAGCAGCAAGCCTCGTCGCTACACCCCTCTGTGCGGCGGGATGGACGCACCGCAACCCCGTCGCTGACTCCGGCCGGTTCATCGTCTCATGCTCGTCGTGGGCCCGCGGATGCGCTGGCTGTGCTCCTCCTAGCATGCGAGCTCCTGCGCTACCGCCCTGTCGACGACCTCTGCGAGGACTGGCTGGACCACATCACCGAGCTCGTCAGCGCTGATGGGGGCTCTCCTGCACCGTCCCTCTCGCTACCTTGGCCACCTCCTGCCGCAGGTGACGTAACCATCGAGCGCCTCCGCCACCTCCACGTCAAGACGTTGCCCTCGCACCCAGGCGTGAGGCCCCGCGGCATGACCCACTGCGCAGGGCGCCCGCGCGCGAAGAAGGAAGCTGCCAGGAGGTCCAGCGGCCACGAGAGGGGGCACACGCGCTCCCAGCGCTGCCACGCCAAGACCGCACACTACTCGTCGCAGCAGCGCGCAAGCTCCAAGACCAAGCACCACCTCCACGACGGGCTCCAGTGGCCACAGCGGGCTGTCGAGCCTTCACTCCCAAACTACGCAGCGTCGTCTGGCCCGGGAAGTTCAAGCCCGATGTACCTCCGCGCTACGACGGCACCCCCGACCCTGCTGAGTTCCTGCAGCTTTACGAGCTGAGCATTGAGGCGGCCAACGGCGATGAGAAGGTTATGGAAAACTGGTTTCCCATGGCTCTCAAGGAAGGCGCGCTCTCGTGGCTCCTGAACTTGCCGGCGGGGTCGATCTCTTGGGGTGAGATGCGCGAGCGTTTCGTCGCCAACTTCCAGGGCACTCGCGACCGCCCGCCAGCTGCGGGTGACCTGCGACACATCAAGCAGCAACCTGGGAAAATCTTACAGAAGTACATCCAGCGCTTCAACAGCTTCTGCCTTAAGGTCCCAAAGGTCAAGACCAAGACGTGAAGCGCAAGGGGGCGGCTGTGCTCGCGGCCGAGCCGGAAATGAAGCGCGGCCGCGACCACCCAGTGTCATCCAAGCGCGGCCGCCCATTCTGCGCCTTCCACAATGTACACAACCACAACCCCAGTGATTGTCAAGAGCTCAGGGCTATGCTCGGCGGGTGCTTCAGCCAATGCCAGGAGCACAACGACCGAGGCTACGGCCGTGGAGGAGGCCGAACTGGAGGGCACTGGAACGACCGCGACCCCTGTCAGGAGTGGCGCGACCAGCCTCGTGAGGACCGCTGGCATGACCAGCCTTGCGAGGGCGCCTGGAGGGACCAGCCTCATGAGGACCGCTCTCAGGGCAAGGCCGGCCTCCCTCTGCTGCCACCACCACCCAGGAGGAACGACGCCCAGGACGAGGGGACAAGGGGCTTCCACGAGCCACGCGCCATCGCCTGCATCTTAGGCGGTGCGCAGGCCCCAGCCTCTCAGCGCATCTTCAAGCAGTTCACCCGAGAAGTGAACGCGGCTCTTCCCAGGCTCGAGGCCACGCGGCCGCTCAGGTGGTCCAAGTGCACTATCACCTTCAGCTCGGCGGACCAGCTGAAGTGCGCGGCAACCGCAGGCGCCCTTCCGATGCTCCGCTCGCCCATCATCAACAACGTCCAAGTCACCAAGACCCTCATCGATATCGGTGTAGGGCTCAATGTCCTCTCTGTCGACACATTCGTCCATCTCCAAGTTCCATACGACCAGCTACAGCCGACCAAGCCCTTCTCAAGAGTGACCGACGGCTCCACCGCCCCGATCGGGCAGATCCGCTTGCCCGTCACCTTCGGCAATTGCGATAACTACCGGACCAAGCTCATCGACTTCGACGTGGCCCACATTCTCCTTCCATACAACGCCATCCTAGGGTACCCAGCTTTGGCAAAATTCATGGCAGTGACTCATCACGGCTACAACGTCCTCAAGATGACAGGAAGCTGCTGCGTCATCACGGTCGCCTGCGAGGAAAGCGATGTGGTGTGCTCTCTTGAGCGCGCCTACCAGGCTGCGGCGGTCGAGGACCCAGACAACGAAGGCGCCACCTACCCTCCTGAGGCCATCCCCAAGAAGAAGAAGCAGCTGCTCCGCCAAGGGCCTCAGGAGAGCGGTGTCTCCAGCGGCACCACTTCAGGACCGACGCCCGCAGATGGGGCGCCTCCCTCCCTAGGCGCATAGGAAGGCGCGCCCGGCTCCCTCCTCGGGCTGGGCTCGGGGGCTCTCCTTTGGAGGGCCTCAGACCTAGCCAATGTCACGAGGGAGGAGCTCGGGCACCACGTGGAGCCGTGCTTCGCTGCACGCTTCCCTCGTCAGGGCATAGGGCACGAGGTCCTTGGTGCTCAAGAGTTCATCACCAAGGCCACTGAGGAGCTTCAAGAGGCAAGAGCCATGCGCGGCGACCGCTGCCTATAGCCCAGTGCAGCTCCATGTCCTGGCGAGGACAACGAGTTGCGCGTCTGCATCGACTACCTCAGGCTCAACAGGGCCGCATCCCAGTAGCGCTTATGGCCATCTCGCACTGGTCGGTGTGAGGGCCTCCCTCACAGCTACGTTGTCATGCCTTTTGGCCTGCCGAATGCAGCTGCCACCTTCCGTCGGCTCATGCGGGGCTCTCTGGCAGCTCGTGAGGCCAGGAGCTAGACAATCCTGAGGGAGCAGGAGCCAGAACCTTTGGGATCCCCCGGGAACCAGCCGTCGGACGACACCTAAGGAGCAACTTCTTCAGCACGCGCCTTCAGCCACTTCGACAACGGTGCCAGGTGACATTTTCCAGTTTGTTCAGTTGGGGGTGCCCCTCGGGCTGCATCATCCCCAGGTCGCATGGGCCTGTCCCTGTGGCATGTATCTTTCTGCATCTTTAATTTACCTCGTTGGGGGAGCCCCTCGGGCTGTATCATCCCCAGCCGCATGGGTCCATCCCTGTGGCATGTATCGACCTTGCATTTACCTGGACTAGCTTACTCCCTCCTATGAGTTGCCTTACGATTATCACTTGTTTACCTACTACCCCCTCGGCATTTCGCGCTGCTGGTCAGCCTCCTGCTCATCCCGCAACGGGGGCTTCACATGCTGGCACGGCGCTTGTGCTTGGGTCCGTCCCTCCAACACTGACAAACCCGAGAGATCGAGCTCTGGCTCGCGACCAGTCCCGCGCACGTCACCTCACCAGATCCTCAGTGCCTTCATCTTCTTGCGGAAAGATCAGTGGCAGTGCAGCAAGCGCGATTATGAGTTATATTCCCCTCTCGGACTAACCCGCAGGAATCTCTGGAGCTTAACCACAGGAGGCCCGCTAGCCGCTCCTTTTCATGCAATTCGCTTGCGCGTTAAAGGGAGGACTCCTGAGCATCGCGCCTCAGGTGCTCTTACTGACTCTCTAGCCCTCACCCCCTGGCCTTGACCATGGCATCACGACCTGGCATACAAGCGGCGGCTAAGCTCCGCTCGAGGGTCGGGACCTGAGGACGCAGAGCACCTAGAAGAACGTGGAAGGGGGAAGCTGGCGCAAGCCCAACCTAGCAGTACCACCATCACTGACGCACCAATCGGGCGCTGCGCAAGGAATCGCCCCGGGCTCACTAAGATAAGTCACACACGCCTACTAGCGAGGCTCTGCAATTTGGAATTCTCGACTCTTGTTGCCTCGCCACGGCAATGTCGCCCTCCTTTTCAGCCTTCAGGAAGCCGCTTGCACGCCAAAAGGGACCTCTTGAGCATCGCGTCTCGAGAGCTCTTACCGGACCTTGGGCCGCTCACCTCCTGGCCTTGACCACGGCATCGTGACCTGGCATACCAACGACGGTTGAAGCTTGCCTGGGGACTGGGACCTGCCGGCATAGAGCGCTAGGTTGTCGCGAGGATGAAAAGGGGGAACAAGGCTGAGGCGGGACGCGCTCCTGCAATCCTCACCGCCGAAACATTCACTAACACGATTCCGCTTGGGCGACCACACCTCCCTTACGGCCCTTGGGTAGCTTCCTGCACGCTAAAGGGGACCCCCCGAGCATCGCGGCTCGGGAGCTCTTACCGGACCTCAGGTCGCTCACCTCCTGGCCTTGACCACGGCATCGCGACCTGGCATACTAGCGACGATTGAAACCTGCCTGGGGACTGGGACCTGTCAGCGTGGAGTGCCAAGCTACTGCAAGGGACGCAAAGGGCCGATGAGACAAAGCGGGATACGCTACCACGACACTGGGTAAAGGACTGTATTACATTAAGCCAAAAGCACTACAAATCCCTTACACACCCCCACGGGGTTCGTCTCAACTCCTCGCAGGGAACAAAAGAAGGAAGACCTCAAGGAGCCCTAACTACGGCCGCTGACGCCATCACCAACAGTGGGCCACGGGAGGCCGACGCCAACCCCATCCAGATCGTCGACGAGCGGATGCTGCTGCCGCACTCCGGGCACGGCGTGAGCTCGGTGGCGCATAGCTGTCGTCACTCATCTCTAGAGACTCGTCGAGCTCGGGAGAGTCGCTGGATCTCCAAGTACCATCGTTGTTGCTGGAGGAGCTGACGGCAAGGCCGGGGGTAGGCTCGGCGCCTGCTGCAGCGCCCCCCGGGCGGCCCCCTCCGGGGCAACACTCCAGGCGGTGACCTTCCTCGCCGAAGACCTTAAAGAACAACGTGGAGGCGCCATCGTACTCAAAGTGGATGGCGAGGGGCCCCTCCGCACGGTAGGCGCGGGCGACCTCGCCCCATCCTCGGGTCATGAAGATCTTGCCATGGGGGACGGCCTCGACCTCTGCCCCCGTGGCCAGGGTGCAGCACCCGGTGTGCTGCTCCACATCTCAAGCGGCCCCCGTGGCGGCATCTCCTCGGCGAAGAACCGGGGGAACTAGATCCATGTGCACGGCGGCATCGCCGCCCACACAACGAACTCGCCCGAGGAGCCCTCGAGTGGGCTCGTGGGCCGGCGGCTCGTGCGGCCACAGCTTGGCCGCCGCGGCTGTGAATCGAGCAGCGCTGGGCGCTGCCCCCTCCTCCGGAGCCTTGCACTTGGACGTACAAGGGCAGCGGGTAGCTGGGAGGAGGCCGCTCGCACCAAGTCCTCGTCACCTCCAACCTCACGCCTGCGCCGTGGGAGAAGCCAAGCCTCTTCTTCGGTGGAAGTGACCCCTGCTCCTCGCGGGGGGTTTTTCCCTTCTCAGCAGCGGAAAACCTCCTTATCGGAGCCATGGGTGTCGCGGCAAGACGGGGAAGTGAGGAGGAAGAAGAAGGAGCGGGCAGCAAGAAGGAGGAGATGAGCAACGGGGGTCCGCCCCCTCCTCATTTATAGCCAGAAGGAGGCCAACCGTCGACCTCCACGATCACACGTAATGATGGTTTCTTCTGCATGCAGCAGGGTCTCGTCAAATCGGGCAGTTGCCGAGGCAGCGTGGGGAAGCGGAGACGCTCACGTCCAATCAGTCGCCACGCGTCGACCAAGGACGCGGGCGGTTGGGGCCCGCGGCACTCCGCACTTGTCCCTTGGCTTCGCCTCGAGGCCAAGTTCGAGCGCGCCTCGGGCCCGCGGGTACTGTCGGTGTACTGGGAACGAGGGTACTCAGACTTGCCTGCCTGGGGCCCATGACGTGGCTCCATCGATGGCCTGGTACGGCCCAACATCGACAACAATAGCTCAAGACCCTCACGAGGGGCCAAGCCTCGCGAGGCAGATGACAGCAAGACCTCCCTAGGGGTAGTCTCACTAGGATGGCTCCCGTGGAGCGGAGATATCAGTGCAAGGTGCCCCTCGCCAGGTTCATGTGACGTGAGCCATGACGACCAAGGCCAGACGGGCGCCAGCGGGCGCAGAGTACCCATTTCCCCTTTGGCGCCAAGGGGGCAAGCGCAGGCGCAGAGTCCCGAGGAATCAGGCAATGGTTTCCATATCGGTGCAACAAGACCAAGGACTGCCAGGACGGCAGGACAGACGTCATCATGGAGCCCAGGCCAGCATCACCACCAGAGCCTTTGGCAGGCGAAGACTACTTGTCAGGATAGCCCGTACTAGTTGTCCCCCTTCAAATCTGGCCGTTGTGGGATCCCTTCCCGCCTACATTTGGGAAGAGGACCAGGGCCTCTATAAATAGGACTAGCCACCACCATAGAGGTGAACAAACAGACGGATGAAGGGGGAGATCTGACCTTGGACTGGATCTATTCCATCCGAACCCTCTCCAGCTCATCGAGCCCAAGAACGCCTCTCCTCCTGAGGCTGTTCATCCACTGTACTAGTTCATCCTCAGCCCTCAAGAGGCAATCCACCACCACACACTGGAGTAGGGTATTACACCACACGGTGGCCCGAACCAGTATAAACCCCCGTGTCCATTGTTCTTTGAGTTCGTTGAGCTAGGTCGTGGATCGTTGAGCGGGCGCGCGGGGGATAGAGTGTTATTCGTGCGCACCCCAGAGTTCGAACCTCTCTAGGGTCCGCGGAACCCGAAATCCGACAAAGACACCCAGAGGCTGATGCTTGGATCACTTGACTGTATGCATTGGACATGGAAGAATTGTCCTGCGGGGTGGAAGAGTCAGTACAAAGGCCACTCCAATGATCCAATGATCATTGTTCAAGCATTTGCAACGAATGATCTTTGGATATGGCATTCATTCTTTGGTTTTCTTGGCTCTCACAATGACTTGAATGTGCTATCGAGATCACCACTGTTTTCTACGCTTATTACAGGAGATGCTCCTGCTTGCAACTACTCGGTCAACGGGCACAACTACTCAATGGGTTATTACCTTGCGGATGGCATCTATCCAACATGGGCCGCCTTGGTCAAAACAATTCCGCGCCCAAAAGGTAACAAAAGCATTCACTTTGCCCAATGTCACGAAGCTGCTACGAAAGATGTGGAGAGAGCCTTCCCTGTGCTTCAGAAGCGCTTTGCAATTGTTCGTGGACCTGCCGAGTACTGGAGCTCCAAGGTTCTATGGCAGATCATGACTTGTTGCATCATATTGCATAACATGATCATGGAAGATGAGAGGGATATGCCTGAGAACTTTCAGTACGTCACCAATGGGTCTCCGGTTGAGCCAGAGTATGATATGAACAGGATCCTGGCATTCCTTAAGGAGCATCGCAAAGTCAAGAACCAACAAGTTCATGGTCAACTCCAACAAGACCTTATTGAGCATCACTGGCAACGTCTTAGCGAGTCCTAGTTGAACTATCACATGCTAGTGGAGTAAATATACTCCACCAGGGTTTACTCGGCCAGATCCTCCACTATTTATTCGGGATCGGTTGGAAATTCCCTAAGCTAATCTAGCCAGGACCGTGAATTACCATGTGCAGAGAGGCATCACTACTGCACTTTTTTTTCCGAATTACATTAGAGCTTCATTGCCTAATGATGTTCATAGGGATACACAAAGGATCTGAAGGATCCGAAAGCCATACTTGACGGATTCATCTTGCCAAACATACGTTCACAAAGAGAGGCACAACCAGACTGCCAGCGTTACAGCCGCTTTGACGAACTCATCTTACTGTAGTTCCTCACTCGAGCCGAATATCCAGTTATTCACGGCCATACATATCTCCCACTCCCTTCAAAAAAGAGGGCTACAAAATTTTACACGGCCTGATGGAGGAATCTGGGTCCTCTCCTTCCTGTCAACTTAAGCATGGGCCAACAGCGTAGATTGAAATCCAGCTTCATGAATCGCTCGACGCCGAGCCCACCAGACTGCTGCCAAGTGCCAACGGTGTTACAACCGCTTTGACGAACTCATCATGCTGCAGTTCCTCACTCAAGCCGAACAGCCAAGCCTTTGCCACCGGCGTTGTTTCAGCAATCAGAGCTTCTCGCCATAGATTGCACTCAAGCACGAGTGTCACCAGGAATCAACTAGCACCCTGCATATCTCACACTAGCTCATCCCCTGAGTCGCCGCAATGCTCCTGTTGCATCTACACAAGATGATACAGATTCTGCTAAAACAGAAGTGACAGAGAGATGCATCTTCAATCCATCATATAGGGTGAGGTAGGAAGAAAAGAGTGGAAACAGAGGTTAATTCACAGAGCCTCTTGGTTCATCTAACCATAGGAACTAAACAGAGATGCACAAAGAGCTGCAAGGTGATCATGTCACTCCCGCTGAAAACAAAGAGCTGCCGTCATCACAATGAAACAGCGCAAAATAGGAACTGAAACCATAGGCTTAACATGATAGTCAGCTTCGAGTAATTGACTCACGAAGTCACGATTCACGACATAGGTAGAGTCCATTAATTCAATAGTCAAATGTCATACAAACCACACAACATATAACTGTGCACCTTGTATATAGCTAGTACAACACACTGGTAAAAGAACACGCCGGATGATCAGTTCAAGCAACAAAGCAAAGTCCCGAGACCCTGTCAATGCGCAGCGCGGGACGAATCCACAGACCAAAGGATGATCTTGTGAATGTGCACCATGGATCGACAGACCTAAAGTTGACAATCATGTCGAAGGGCAATTTTGGCTGCTGTACATTATCCCTGCAGACGAGACAAATTGAAACAAGCTCCGGTCAGTATGACAACAAGCAAATGTGGAGTAATATGTGTAGGAATGTTGTCAAATAAAACACAATATGCTGAGAACAGAAAGAAACCCGAAGGCCAATGAAAAATTTAGATGAGACAACAAACTTTAGGTTATCTGGTCACTGTCTTTCTGCTACTGAATACAGATGCAAAACCGCAAATAAAACATAATACACGCTGACAGCAGATAGAAACACCAAAGTAATTGCTGCATAAAGTTTAACTGGAACCAAAATTTGTTCCAAACCCCAAGGCCGATGAATTCGGATAGGAAACTCGAATACAGATCCAAAAGAAAATGGCAAGACCAATGAAGAAGATTGTGAAATGCAAAAGAGCAATTTAGGTAAGGAAGCCTGAGTAAAAATACTGATTTTTTCTTATCATCCAATCCACCATTCAGTTTCAGTTTCTATAAAAAATATGAGGGTCTGAGCACACAAATTCGACAGAAATATAATATGTTTAATTAGCTAATAAATTGGAGATGCACAACCAAACTATAGAATTGGCATGTCAATGACACATATTCGACAAATCTTACACAATGATTAACAGTTATTCTCTCCGTCTCCCAAAAGAAGGCCTACAATTTTATGTCAAGTCAAGTGGTGCAAAACTTGAACAAACTTACATAAGAAAAATTATCAACAACTACAATACAAAATTAGTATCACTATGGCCTTTTTACAAACTTGGTCAAACTTTGCACCGTTTGACTTACGAGAAAACTTATAAGACTTCCTTTCGGAAACGGAGGGAGTATATTTGTGCTTCATTAAGATACTAATAATGCATGCTAAATATATGTACTCACCCGAGCTATGATAAACATCACATTCCACAGAAGAACATGCCTGCTTGAAGATGTTGATTATCTTTGCGCATCCATCATTACTTGCCGAGGTCTCCTCGGACAGCTTGACAATCATTCTTTTTAGCATCGGCGCACATCCAAGTATCAATTCCAATAAATCAAACTCATGATCCGCCCCGTCGAATCCATTGAACTCCACTTCCTCGAGAGCATCCAAGGAGATAGTCTCGGACCTCCAGTTCGGAGACTCACAAGGACAGTGTGTCGGGCATACTTCTTTCAACTAAAACCAAAAATGTATATCTGAATAAACCACACAATGTATTATTGGGGTATATATAATAAGAGCAGAGACTTACCTCTGATCTATGTAGGACGACCTTAAGCCTCCGAGTAGCAGTACTAATTCGATCCATCCCAAGGAGATGAACCACAAACGCTCCGAAAGCATGCCCCTTGGCTGTGAGATGTAGCTCGAAAACGGAGAAGGCAGCAACCATGTGCCTCTGTATCTCCCGCCTAAAGTTGTGCACCTGAGCGCGAAAAGGAGACGGGTCCTGAAAAAACAATTTGCCAACAAGATATAGATATTATCATTCATAAAATTAATTCAGTCAGAGCTTGCAGCAGATTGAACAGTGGAGGGGACGCACGACGCAAGCATAAATGTACAGCGTCGTTGGCTCTCCTTGTCTCTCCGCCGACTGTAGCCGCAGTTTGTTGAGGCTCCAAACACCAAACACAATACACGGCCCCAAGTAGCAGCACTGCCATGAAATCTTCTCCACCACTGGCGCCAAGACGGTGATGTTAACCGCCACCACCGCCGTAAATGAGGCGGTCAATTGCTTCAGCTCGGGAGCAACAATGACGACACGCTGTGTCAATCTGGACTCGCATTCCACGACAAGCTCCTGCAGCAGAGGCGAGTTGACGACCCTAATGACGCAGTCAGGGAACACAGCCCTGCTGAGGCGGAGCGTGCGCAAGCGCGGGCAGCAGGCGAGCAAGCGGTCGAGGTGGGTGATGCATTGCGCCAGGGACAGCGTCTCGAGTGCGGGGAACTCGGCGCCGGCCGGCACGGCGGCGAGGGAGAAGAGGGAGGAAAAGTTGAGCGCGATGGAGGTGGCGCGGGGCAGGCAAGGCAGGTCGACAGCGAGGGCGCGCTCGATTATGCCGGAGGGGATGAGGAAGTCGAGCTTCTCCGGCTCGAGCCGCGCGGCGGCGCGGAGCAGCGAGTTGATGGGGACGCCGGCGCTGTCACTCCAGTGCTCCCTGCCCTTGGGGACGGGTTGATGGGGACGCTGCTGCTTGACGGGGACGCGGATTTTGATGAGGGAAACCGCGGGCAGGGGAAGATCGACGCGGCCGAGCGCCGCCTCAAGCGACGGGAGGGCCACGCCGCGGAAGACGATCTGGCGGAGGCCGGTCCAGAGGCCGAGCCACCGGCGGGAGAGGACTTCGGTGCGGGCGGCGGCGGCGGCGCAGGGGAGGCGGGCGAGGACGAGGAGGAGCATGTCGTCGGGGAGGGCGCTGAGGCGGTCCGCTCCGTCGCATGGGCCATCCGGCTCCTGGCTGGAACTCCGGCTAGGCCCCGAGCTGGCCTCCATCGACGCCCGGATCTCACCTCTCCGACGGGAGAGAGTGACACAACCCTAGAATTATGGGTGGGGAGTGGGGACTGATGGAGTACACTGATGAGTGACCACCAGTCGACCACTACTCTGAGTAAGTAGTACGAGGTTCCACCAACATTCCCCTTCCGGTCATTTTTTATTGTTGCAAGTATAAACCCAGCCCAGCGTTGATGTGTGGTATGTGTAATTTCAAATAGACATATAAGTTGCCTAATTTTCTTATATCAGGAAAAAAAACTATGAAGCTCGTGTCGCCGTCTTGACTTAGCGCGGCGCCAGGTGTCGGTGAACGATAGAGGTGATGAGGGCAAAAGGTCGACGCCGGCGACCTGCGGGGATGAGATTGCACAGGGTGGTAGAGGGTTAATGAGTGCCAAGACGGTCTAGTGGGTCGGAGAAGACCTTATTGGGATGCGAGGCTAGTGGGTCTGAGGTCGTTGGCAAATTCGGCAGTGGAGGAGGTGGTGGGATCGATGGGTGTGGGGTGGGGAAAGAGAAGCGTCAAGGAGTCGGGAGGAAGACGAAGAGCAGACATGGCATCCTAAGGCGAGAGTTTGACATCACGCTGACATGAAGCCCTTTTTAAAATACGTGGCCATTTTCTACACCTTTGGATCAACAACGAATGGCGATCAGTTGGAATAACACCTAACAATCGTTATCTCGATCCCACTCTGGGTATAAAAGGAAGATGGGACAAAGGGGGTGCAAGTGATTATATACACCTCACCTCTGCTCCCCCTAGCTAGCTCTCACGACCGCATCGCCTCCGCGGGGGACCGGCCGCGCCCTGGCCCTTCTTCCTCCAACACTCCTCACCCCTCCCTCCCCGTCACCGGGCCTGGCCTGGGCGACGCTGGCGGAGGCGGCTCCTAGCCATTCCCCTCTCGGTAGCTCTCCAGGGCGGGGCGGGGCGGCGCCGGGGGGGGGGGGAGGGGGTTCGTAGGCGGCGGGGTATCTTGCGTGACGCGGGAGATTGGCTGGGCGACGGCATCGCCATTGGCGGCGGGGTGGCGCGGCGGCGCCCGCTCGGCCCAGGTTTGGGCCCTTTGGGCCCCATCTGGGTCATGGTGGGTCAGCGGCGTGGCTTTCGGGAGGCGGGGGAGCGGCGTTGGGTGGTGGGGTGCTAGCAGCGTTGGTGCTGCCCTGCTATAGCATGGCCGGCGGGGCTTAGCGGGCCCGATTCGGGCCTGGCCGGCTAGGGGTGGCCTGGTATGCCCTGCTGCCGCGTCTGGATGGTGACCGCGACGGTGCCGGAGGCATGGGCCTCCCGCGCGACGGAGGTGGAGGTGCTTCCCTCCTGCACGGCTACGGTGCTGCTGCTCCAGTCGCCCGACGCTACTCTCCTCGTCCTCTCGGTCTCGTGGTGGTGTTCTCAGTGAGGCGGCATGGGTGGTGTCGTGACCGCGGTGGCACATGCTGGTGGGCGGTGAGCTGGCTGGTTGGCTCCGGTTTGGATTGGGCGTTGAGGTATGGAGGGGCGGAGAAATCCTTGCCAGTTCCCCTGGCTCCGATGCGCTGATGCCTACGGGTGTCGCCATTCCTTCCTGGAGGGTGTCGTTGGTCTTCATCCCCCATTCCCCTCCGGGCTGTAGCGTCGTCGGCGTCACATTTCTTTTTGGAGGTGCTGCTTGGTACGCGGCGAATCGGAGCCTTGTTTCATGGTGGGTCGATTCCGGAGGGCGGAGTGGTGGCGGGTCATACGTGCTTTGTCGAGCTGCCGTTGTTGGCATTTGTTTCTTCTTTTCTTTTCTTTTTTTGGGCTTGATGTGCTGCTCGCCCCAACATTTGTTTGTGATTGCTGTTGATTGCTTTGGAATATAAAACGGGGAGAAACCCTTTTTTGATAAACCAGCAAAGATATATTTTTTCTTAAACCGGAAATTTGCTCATTCCATTAACCAAAGAGCCGACCAGAATCGTTGGAAACCAAAGATTGCACAAAGGGGCGTCGCTAGGCCATACGGTTTGGGCTTCGACCCGATTTTTAAATAAACTCTAGTAAAACGTTTGCAGGATGAGCCAAAGCATTGGTATTGGAACCCTCCTATCCCCATCTGACAGCCTCGGTCGGCAAAAAGAGGAGCGGGACTCATCTATTTCTTTTATCTTTTCCTTAGGTTTTCTTCCCCTGGCGACGTCGATGAGGTGGTGGAGACGATGGCGTGTTGGAATAAGGTCTCTTTGGCATGTCCTACCTCGATGAAGTCTGATCCGGCCTCGAAGAAGGGTTTGTGAGAGTTTTTGTCGCAAGATCTGTTGACTGTTGGTTCTCTTCGAATCTTGGCAGTTGGTGTGTCTATCAAGGAGTGCAATTGGCTGTCTATTAGTGCGATGGCTTCGCATTTTCTTCCATGTTGTTCTGCGACATGGTCCGCCTTCTCCCACTCTCTCGTCTGGTGGTGATGGATTGTAGGCTGTACTGCATGAGGTGATGCTCCAACGATGTTTCTTCGGCAACTTTTAGATCTCGTCTCAAGCGGCAAGCGGCAAGCGGCTATTGTGGTCTCTAAATCCTGATATGGCGAGGGCATTTGCATGTGTCCCTTTTCTTTACCGTTGCTTCAGTGCAATTTTCAACCTTGAGTGGACGGTGTACAATTAAAGGAAAGAGCAAGGCCAATATGATTTTCAATGTAATTTTGATTTTATTGTTTATTCTGCGTGCAGTTGTCTTCTCATTATACTAGTTATTGTTTCTCTTGATATTTATCAGATCTAAGATGCCCCCTTGGGTGTCTTTTCTTAAATGGAAAATTTGTTGGTGCTTTTGTTGATAAGGGTAGCCCTCTTTTGTACATAGGATCAGTTCTAGTGTATTTTGTAAGTAACATTTTCATATTTGCAACATCATAAGTGCCTTTTTTGATATGTGAGGTGTCGGGTTTCTTATGGCATTGGCACAAGTGCACTTTTTGTTGTATAGGAATGACCTTTTCTCATTTCTGTTGGTCTTTTTTATTACCTTTTTGACACAAGTGCCTTTTCGTTGTGTAGAAAGGACTTTCTCAGTTCTCTCCATCTTTTTGCTTGCCTTTTGGCATAATTGCTCCTTTGCTTGCCTGGCTGGTCCAAAGTCACGATATTTTTGTTATAGACTTTTATTATAGTGCAAAATAATTTATCAAAATAACTAAAGATAAAACTCGGGGCCGTGCGTAGCTACCACCATGGGTAGCAAATTATTTCTGTATCACCAAATACTGCAATGAAGGCTCTGTCCAATTTTGTTCAAGACATTTATGGCCAAACTTGAGAGGAGAATCTGACCATCAGATTTCATAATGAACACAGATGGAAAGTTCAAACAGATGCATTTTCTGTTCATACAGTAACATGATACCGCTGCAGTTCAAGAAACCGAGACAAGGTTATGAAATTCTGGGGATTTCAACTGGTTTCATACTCACTGGAATGTAGTATAAAACACATAACCAACATACTCTACACTAAATTGACGTTAGACAACGTGTAACCAACATACACTGAATTTCTTTTATGTTCTTCCAGATTAATCATTTGGTAGTCTTTGGTTTATTCTTGGACGAATTTCTTGTACTCCGGCCTGATACCTTGCGGATCTTAGCAGTAGGTTCATCCAAACCATGATCATCATTGCTACCAGCACCAGCTTTGTTTGGTCCTGTAGTCTTGACGTCATCTTTCCTGCCATGTTTAATGCTTGGTTTCTTCTTGCCACCAGCAATTTTCCTTGTTATTTTGGAAGGGGCACTTATGACATCCTTGTTTTGCTGTCCCTTGGCAGCCTTGAATGTTGCCACTCTCTTCCTTGGCTTCAAATCATCATCAGCTTCCACTTCTACTTCTGCCCCTGCTTCCTTGGCATCACCATCCTCGCTCACTTGCCCTGGGCTAGCCACTACTTTTTTGTTAGATTGGGTCCCAGTCAGCTTCTGCAGTTGTGGCACATAGGCTGTAGTCTAAATAGAGAGAGTACAAATCAGAGGGTTAGATAGATCTAGGATAGCAGAAAGTGTGATACTGAAGTCGTGTTGCTCACCCTGCCACCAGCTGTTATGAATTCAATTTTCTTTCCTGCAATAACCAGAAACTGGATAAATCTGACGAGGGCCAAAGGATAACAAACTGGAGCACATAATTACTGACATTCCTATTTTCATGCATAATTGCCGCAGTTCATCTTATGAAATGCAAAATTACGATGAGTTCCGTCAGTGGCCAATTTTCCCAAATAATGGATGTGACCGTGTTCAAGAATCAGGACTATCATCTTTTTTCCTTTAAAAACTCACCATCGACTTTACCAGGCTTCTTGCCCCAGCGGTGATGAAACAACCATTCCACAGGAAAGCGATCACAATCAGCATCAACATCGACAGCATATTTCACAACCTAATAAATTCTTGGGTCAAGACACAAGTATTCTGCAAGGTATACAGTAGTGCAGTACAGTTACTCAAAACAATGTAAAGTTAGAGTAACCTCTTGGATGCTTTGGTGTAGCGCTTCACAACTCTCCCTTGTTAGGCTAGAAGCAATCTGCAATGGATGGATTTTCGACTACAAATAACAACATGAATTTTGTTATGGCCAAGCCGCACTGAAACACAAGTGTAGAAGATGCAGCAGTTCTATCTATTGAACAGTAGCAGATTTATTTCCTAGACTCCTAGGTGTGTGTTAGCCGAAATTGTTAGGGATAAGATCAGATTGCTTAGGGTCCATGGAATGGCTATTAATTCCTTTTTGAATTATTAGCTGGAGGGGGGCAATGCATAACAAAATTAATTCCCGGTCCCATCCCCTCTTGTACAATCAGGCCTCTAGCATCCAAGGGCGAGTGTCCAACCCTTCGTCCTAGCGTTCGTACATTTCCAGGCCCATAACAAATTCAAAGTTCAGGTATTTCGTTTGGTGCAAGCCTCACAATTTTTTGTACCAATACCTGGTAAAGCACCTCATCTGCAATCCAATTACCAATGCCTGATATGAAGCTCTGCTCACAAAAAAAAGAGCAAGATGTCAATTATGGTATTATCAGAAAATAGAACAAGTTAATTCTGTATAACATGGAAAAACATAATTGTAGAGCCAATAACTTCTATCGACTCAACGATGATCACCTGATCAAGTAAAAGAGCTTTTATTCCAATCTTCTTCCTGCTCAGTGAGTCCACAAAATTATCAACAGACATCGGCTCAAAGAGCGCATCTGGACCTAACTCGGAAATTGGAGGTACAGTTTCAGGCTGCCAACAATACTAGAGTGAGCAAACTTTTATAAAATTTAAAGGAAAATAACCAAACTCTTGCCTTGGCTCCAGATAATTTAAACTGAACTTGAGAAAGCAATAAAAGCACTTACATCATCAAATAACCGAACTCTTGCAAAGCGCCTCTTATCAGTGAAGGAAAACTCCAAGCCATCATCAAGCTGTAAAATGCGTAAATTTTAAAAGGTTGGGCACATCAAAGTTCAAAACTAACTTCAGATGAGCCTTGGCTCCCAGTTTAAACAGGTTAGAGACATCAATGATAACTGCAAGCCGTAGAGCTCCTTCCTAGCCATCTTCAGGAGGGACTAACTAGTGGGGAAATTTCAAACTTAGCCAACGATTCATGATATAATTTCTTTTATTACAAGTGAATTAAGTGTCTTAATTTCATAAGGGCTATTTGTGCCAGGCCGCAGGTTTCCGTGTGCTAACTCTAGTCCTGTCGAATGAACCAGGGCCTCCATATACTGTTTTTGCTGGCATTCCCCAGAACACGCCCAATTCTGAAGAGCGGGTGATGAACATTAAAATCTTGTGTTGAAAGATATGGGTACTGAAACATGTCCTTTCCTGCTTATCCCCAGCCATGGTTATTCTACAAATTAGCCAACAAAAGTTTGCAAGAGAAGTGACTCATGCCACATTCAACTCGTGAGCTCACACCTGAAGTTCACCATTTTGTACAAGCACTGCCGCAAAAGCAACACATTACCACAGATATCTCCGCGTTTAGAATAACTGAAAAGAATCTGCACATTGTTATTTGGGCTCCTGACCTCGACGAAGAATTTGGAGTACTTGGAGGGCCACTCGTCCTCGGAGTTGACAGCCGATCTGAAACCATCCATAAGCTTCGTTATGAGCTCCAACTGTACTAGTAATAATCTATCCTAGTGAAACAACAGTGAGATACTGAGATACGAAACGGAAGAGTACTTGCCTCTTGTACTTTGTGACGGCAACGCCCTTTATGTAGATCGCACCTGCCATTCCTGCAAACCCAGATCATGTTCATGTCAATCTCGGTGTTTGCTGAAGCCAAAATATCTCCCCCTTTCCCAATTCTGCCTCTTTTGGAGGACAGTAATCGGCAGCAATTGTCATTGGGATATCATCAGCGAGCAATTAAGCCAATTCATCTTGACACTATATGGGATTTCTATGGGAATCGAGCATAAATCGTCGCTAATCAAGCTATTGCACCTCCAGCGGGTTACTGCAGAACAAGATTGTAGTAATTGGCAAAGCAAGCAGAGGCAGGGTAGGTCGAGGAAAGTGGTGTGTGGTGGTAGTGGGTACTGACCGAACTGGAAGGAGGGGAAGGGCGGGGCGTCGAGGCGGAGCCAGAGGTTCTTGCCCCTCCGGCGGGCGGCCACGATGGTCCTGCCCACCATAGCCCGCTCGAAGGCCACGCGCCCGGCAGCGGCGACGACGACCTTGGAGTCGTCCGCGACGGCGCAGCGCGTGATGCGGCGGCCCACGCAGTGCGCCTCCAGCGCCCGCCGCGCCGCCTCCACCTCCGGCAGTTCCGGCATCTCCGCTCTCTCTCTCTCCGCTGAGTCCTCTCCAGCGTCAGTGCCAGGCAGGCAGGGGCAGGGGCAGCACGGCGAGCCCCTGTGCAAATGGGCTGAGTTTGGGCGTGCGCGGGCCGTGCGGATGAGTCCTCACGCGTGCGCGGGCCGTTCGGATGGGCGGGCCCATCGGGACATGGTTGATGTGAACACATTTATTATCAAAAAGACTAACGCCCACACGCCTTGATCACCGTCCAGTAAAGTTTGCGTGAATCTTGATACACCGAGGCAGTTTTCACATGCCATGTAGGACAAGGTGGGTGGGTGGGCGTTGGAGAAGTCGCCCACACGCGCCCACAGCACGCGGGTGCTGGCTGCGCTGTGTGGGCGAACTAGTTTCTGCGCACACAGCCACCACTTAGTACACGCGCATGTGGATGAACTGTTTTTCACCCACACGACAGTCGTACGTTGTTGGATGGCAACTGCAGTTGCGATGGCCACTTAGGTAAACATACATGGCAACTATGATTCGTTTGCTAGACGGCAACTGCAGTTGCGCGTACGTGGCAATCAGATAAACATACATGGCAACCGTGATTAACCACATGTGACAACTACGTAAACATACATGACAACTATTTGTTTGACCATATGTGGCAAGTAGTTAATCACACACAACAAGTATGGTTTGATTAAACGCGACAACTAACATAAATTAGACATGGCAACTATAGTTAACAAAACCAGAGAGAGTTGCCATGGTTTTACAACCATATTTGCCATCCCGAACTACATCTACCATCTCGGATGGCAACTAAATCGTCATCTCGCGGGTACCTAATGTAGCTGCGGCAGGACGTGTGGACATATTTGCTTTGTGCCACACTTATGAGGTGGGGATGAGTAGTATTTGTTGGGCGTGTGGCACGAAGTAGCTACGCCCACACGTGTGGGCAATTCTACTGTTCGCCCACACACATCGCGTGTGGGCTGCCCACTGCTCATGGCGCACACGGTGTGTGGACGAATGCCTATTATGTCACACGTGTGGTGGATATCGGCGTCTTTTATAATTGGTGGCAAGCTGTCATGTGTTTTTTTTGCCGAAATCACTAGTTGAGGAGTACTCGTTGCAAAGATCACTCTAACTCCTCAGGTTGCGACAAGTGGCGCACAGCGCGCCACTTGTCGCAACCTAGGAGTTTTCCCTTTTTTTCGTAGATCTGTTTATTCAGAATGTTTGATCTCTCAAACCATGCGTCCAAATCTCAAAGCGCTTTCACCGTTGGATTTCTCGCGTCGAGATGTCAAAACTAGATCCAATTTTGATAGGTTTTGACGAACTTCTTTTTCACGAAAAAAACAGACAAAAAACCGAACAGGGAGCACACGTTTTTTCCCTTTACGAAAGAGGCACGCCCGTCCCTCTCACGAAACCACAACTGTGCCTCTCGCAGAAGCAAAACCATGACTCTCGCGGAAGGAAAAAAAAAGTGTTTTTTTCGTTTCCTAGGAGGCATGATCGTGACTCTCGCGAAAGCACACCCGTGCCTCCCGCGGAAGCAAAACCGTGACTCTCGCGAAGGAAAAAAACAAAAAATGTGTTTTTTTGTTTTCGAGAGGCACGGCCGTGACTCTGGCGAAAGCACAAGCGTGCCTCTCGCGGAAGCAAAACCGTGGCTCCCGCGAAAGGAAAAAAAAACAGAAAACACATTTTTTTCGTTTCCTAGAGGCACGGCCGTGACTCTCGCGAAAGCACAACCATACCACTTGCGGAAGCAAAACCGTGACTCTGACGAAAGAAAAAAAAATAGAAAGCACGTTTTTTTGTTTCCGAGTGGCATGGTCGTGACTCTCGCGGAAGCATAAGCGTGCCTCTCGCGGAAGCAAAACTGTGACTCTCGTGAAAGGAAAAAAAAATAGAAAACGCGTTTTTCGCAAAAAAATGTAATTTTTTTTGTTCGGAAAGCTAAGGAAGACCTGTGAAAAATCAAAACATCGAAAAAACCCAGAAAAAACTGTCTAAATAGCCGAAAACACGTGCGAAAAAAAAACGAAATACGGAGGGAATGCCGAAAGCGCGACACGTGACGAATGGCTGAGAGCGCGTCAAGTGGCGCTGATCGTTGCGAGGCTCCCGAAGGAGCGCTCGTTAACTAATGGCTCCCTTTTTTGCAGGTTCTCAAAAATAATAATGCAGGCTGTCATGTCATAAATTGATATCGTACTTCTGATGCACGCAAGAACTAACTCATGATGAACATAAGTTGCGGCAATTTATGTGGATTCTATGGATCTTATTGTATCCCTGTTGTGTGGAACCTTAAAGTCCCGCCAAAATTCATGTGTTTCATTGGTTGTTCTTCAACAATAAACTTACGACTAGGAATAATCTTAGGAACTGATCTTTTAAAAAGATCGGCCGGGTGCAAGCCGTCAGATTTGACGCATCGAGCGGCCGAGCGTTCCTATCCACCATTGCAACAGATGTCTTGTTGCGAAAATTTCTTGCAACGGACATCTTGTTGCAGAATTTTTTGCAACGGACATCTTGTTGCATAATATTTTTGAAATTTTTCTGCAACAACCATCTTGTTGTATATTCTTTGGCAACAGAGGAGTTGTTGCAGGATTATATTTCTACAAAATGAAGCCGCGTCACATCACAATAGTCGTTCGCCACCAAGATTTGCAACAATACCGTTGTTATTGAAATAGGTAATTGCACTTGCCTTTATGCTGAGGACGTGTGGCACACAATGGAGGCGGCGGACGCACCGCGATTATCAGCCGACTGAGGGCAATCATTTCCCATAATCAAACCTCTAGATTGTGTTTTCTGTACTAATAAGAAACCTATAACACACAAGATTTTATATTGTGTGGTGGGCTAGTGGCTAAGAATCTTTGGCCTTTTGTTAGAGATTATTTTAAGCTCCCAATTGGGAGTGACAATGGATCCATAGCTAGATTCTGAATTTCAGATACTCTTTTTGTCTAGGTGTATAAGGAAGAGCAGCGCGAACTAAGTGGATTGAGATTGGACGAGGAGGAGCACGGCAAGCAGGGAAACTTCCAATCACAGGGGTGGTTTTAAAACAGAAGTAAAATCAGAATTGAATACGTGAGTGCATGCAAAACAATCATCATTCTCTTGCCTAATCAAAGTCCAGCAGCGATGCATGCACTGGCCGTTCTCCTCAAGGTGCCTCCTCTTCCACCCTGCACATATTCTATGTAGCACGAGGTTGGGAGGGGAAGGTGAACAAGATTCAATGCAATGCTCCTAAGACTTTTGGAAATATCTGGTTTTCGTAAGGTGACTTAATACACCTGGACGGAAGGAGTAATGAGAATTCAATTGTGGAACTGTTAGTTCTGCAATAATTTGGTGTTTATGAAAATATAGGAACTCTATGATTTGACAACACCAAATGGATCTCTGTTATTCAGGCCTGGAGATTGATCCTAATAACTTCAGACACTGAGTTGTCCTATCTCTAGAGTAGACCAAGGAAAGGCTGCTGGATTTCTCAGAATCCCTAGAAAGATTCATACAACAACCTCTGAGAGACTGAGAATCATAAGTGACCATGGTTTTGGGTACCGCCCGAGAAATTCGGATCTCGAGCAAAAAAATCCGAATTATTTGAATATTTTGAATTCAAACGCTCAAAATCTATTAATGAATGTATTTTCTAATTCGATCAAATAACCTTATTGTGTTGTGGCGGTAGTGATCTGTTTTCCTTGTCCATTGGTAGCTGGTTCGAATCCTTGTTCCGCACTTTTTTTTAATTATTTTTCAGAATGGGTAAGTAGTAAACGTGAAAAAATGAGGACCAAAAGAATCAAACTCGCGACCTCAACACCGCTTAGCGCAAACATAGTTGACCTTCCACTGAGCTACTACCACTCCTCTAAATAAAAGTAGTTCATGATATTTTTATATCTAATTTAAAAGAATTTGAATTCAAAATCCAATGACAAATTTCATCCTAAATTTGTTCGGAATTTCTCGGTAACCGTGGTTACCGAATTTCACCCGCCCACGAGAAAATTTGCCCATTCGGAATCCAAAACCTTGGAAGTGATTGACTGGAATACCGTATGAGCACTCCTGTGCTCCCACCCTTGAAGACCCCTGGAGCAAACTCAAGATCGCTAATGACACTGCTTGCCTCATGTCACCAACCAAGAAGAGAGACCTGGGAACAAGGCCGCCTCAACTAGTCCAATGTCCACGCTCACCGTCTGCTGGTCTCCTCAAGCGGTGTTTGCACTGCCACTGAAGACCAAGAAAGCTGACCGAGAGATCTCCTACTATGTAGTGTGAAAACATGTGGTATCCTACACTCGTTGCTGGCTGTGTGTTGTGTGTTCACACCCAACGCTATCATCTTTCCCCCAGCTGTCTTGCGAACCTTCTATGCGTTGCAGTTTGTTTATTTTATGTTTGAACTGCTCCTCTCAGTGAGCTGATGTATGACTTGATGATTTCGTTCTGAGTAATGGAACCGGGGAGAGACCTCCTTGTTATTCTAAAAAAATGGATCTTATTGTGGAGATTGAGAACGTCCATTCGAAGCATTGTTTACAGGGAACAACTTGTATGCTCATGAGATTGCTCGATTTAGTTTTGAGAATAAGATTTCTTGTAATGGTTGATGAGCCCCTTGATTTTATCATTAACTCTCTTAAACGATTTAAGTGTTATTTGAGATCATAAAGTAAGCCATATGATGGTGTTCCCTCAAAAAAAATTAGAGGTTTTAAATATAAAAAATACGATCATACTTTGTGGATAATACATATAACATGTTATGTATAGTTTGGCTAGCTTCTTGGTTGTATTTGGCTATGCATCATGAATGCAACGGTTCATTTGATAAATCTGAGTCCTACCTGATGAAAGCAAGAGGTATGGCTTCTGCAAAAATTTCACTAAGGCGGTCGATCTGGACGGCAATAGACTTACACAACATTAAAAAGCACATATATAGGTTCCAGTTACAACATACCAAGACTCTGTCAGGTCAAACATAGCTTCTAGTGTAAAGTTCTTTAAACTAAATTTAGGGGATCTACTAATAGAAACTGTATTTTTGATGCACTAACCATTCAGGGGATCTACTAGATAGGGTATAATCCCTTGAAACAAAAGGTTTCTCCTCAAATATGTGACTTTTGAGGCCTCAAAACAAAGTTTCGTTTGACGAAAAAGGGTTTCCCCGCTTTAGATTATAAAGCAACAAAAAGTTCTTCTTCAATATAACTTTTAAGGCATCTGCTAGAGATGCTATAAGAAACTAGCTATTGATACAACTAGCAGCGTCCAAGATAATACATAAATTTTCTAAACAAATGCTTCACCACCACCGAAATACCTCACTTTCTTCCCAGCAGGCAGTCAACCATCATCGCAATTCTCGCATGTCCCTTGAGCTACCTCAGTGTAGCTCCTCTTTGGAGCTCTCGAAATTTCATCGGCCAAACACTTGACCTCCTTAAGAAACCGAGCTTTCACTCCAGGTAAAAGCCTAAGTTTAACAAGGCAGTCATATATTAAGGAATACATTTTAAAATCAATCTTCTTTCGTGCATCATTTGCTGCATCTATCTTCTTCACCACATTATCTGGGAACCACTGTATCAAAACACAAAAGAACATTCAGTTTATCAACACCACTAATTGGTATATTCAAAAATATTTTATTCGAAACAATAGCTTATTTAGAAATGAGCTTTAATAACCCGTGCGGGATGCCATTCTTCGACAAATGCAGGGGTCGGAATCTTTGACACAGCTTCTGCACGGAGCCTGTCTTCCTTGATTACTGGACCAATATCAGGAACCAGCTTGTCACATACCTCATGTATCGTCTTGGCAGAATGCTTGAACCTTGTATCACATCGATCCACTAAACCAACAAGGATTATGATGTTTCTATCAACCTGCATTGGATCAACATGAACATGGTTGATAGACAAAGCATTACATCAACTTTTTATTTTCAACATGAACAAAGCATAACATCAACTTGCTCAAGGTGCAAAGGATAATTCAAAGCAGAAACAACTAACAGAAAAATGCAAGATAAACAAGCATTACAAATTAAAATCCTGGATAATGTTGTAGTGAGTGAGGCAGAAGTAGAGATCCGGTCGAGGGGGCAACCAAAAACCCATTGAACAAGTTTGGATTGAAGCGAGGAGAGTGGTTAATATATAACTAGCTAAATGACCCAATATACCCATTAGTGCAGCACTAGCATCTGTACACAAAAGGCATAACAACAAGGCACAACCATAAGAGCAAAAGCAGAAAAATCGAAGGGTACAATTCGGTTCTTACTTCTTCCAAAGGAATATTCATTCCATATTTGTCCATGCAATCTATCAATCCCTTTAGATGATGGGAGAAGATACTGGCGAGTGATATCTTTCTTGGCGTACATAATCATGCATACAACACATTCCTTAACCGCCACATGAGTTCATGAGTAACCTGTCATCAAAGCAATCAATTTTCTAGCAAAACTAGTAAGCTTGCACGTGCAACGCACGTCTCGGCCAATGCTTCTTTTAAAGATGCACCTACTACAAATCGCACCCACATAAGTAAACCACGACAAACGTGAATTCAAAGATCCAACTAAAGACAGTCACAACGTTTGAAGATAAAGCTGGACACCATATTCGGCTTGCTATCATCATGTAAGTTGAGAAACAATGATGAGTTTTTCATATTAAAGGAAGATCAATGATGGGCATGCGGTCCAATAATGTAGACAGAAGATACTATAAGCAGAAAATAAATATAATATAAATGAATAAACAATTGGTAAAAGGAAGACGACCAAAAATAAAGAGCATAGAATGGTTGAGAAAATGGAACATAATGTATTGGACAACAATGCCGAACTATGTCAGGCAATTTGTAGAGTAGCTTCGAAAAAATTGCGAGGAAGAGTAATTTCGAATTTAATTATAAGATATCATCTATTCCAAGTTGATAACGCATAAAAACACATTGGGAAGGAATGGAGAAACAAATCAATAAAATTGGCTATTGCTCTTGTCCAATAAATTTACTTGTACAACATTGTCCCATCGTCTTTGAAATGTCTTTACTAAGATTATATTCTTTGTACCTCTTTATCAAGATTCTTTACAGAAAAGGCATTTCGGTTGCTAATTTGTCAAAACACAACATGGGAGATCAGTAACACATTTTTAGTAAAATGCAGAAAGCAAAAGACACTTCACATGTCTCATATTGCAATATAATTATAGTACTTGCTGTCAGTGATGCAAATAACAACAAAAAACAGCGAAGATTGTGCACAAATATGACATGGTACCATACTTTGCCACTTAGTATTGTTAGCTAAAAATCTGAAACTACGGATACCAATTCAAATAAGATGCGTCTTTTAAAAGCAATCCAAGTACGTATTGAGCCATCTTGACACCAACCATCAAAAAGGGTACCAAATCCCTCAAAATTAGGTGAACTGTTTTATCAGTATATTCAAATCACACACAATGAGTGCATGCTAGCTGATTAAATGAGCCAACCATTTCCACCCATAAAAAGTGTAAGCATGCAAGGAAAGATCTTGCCAGCTCAAACATGGGTGAAAACGATAACTCAAGATATCAAAGGGCTGTACTCAATATCCGGGTATTAGAGAATAATTAATGTGATTTTTAATCTACAAAAGACGTCGCCGGTGGTGAAACTCAAAAATATATACAAACCGTTTACAACTTTTCTGAAAACAATTATATCATCAAGCTATATGAGGTAAGAGATCATCATTATGCCATACCAATCTTCTCTGGTCAATCAAACTCCCCTCTAAATTATAAACATATAAACCATCTATATTAGCCAACAGTGCACTCATTTTCTTTTTTACGGTAAACAACCAAATTCTGGAAACCAAAAAGGCATTACCATATTTTGGAAAAGAAGCTAAAACATAACATCACTGTTTATTCTGGAATAGCACGCCCATGATCACAAGATTCACATGGCGACGAAACTTCTCATGTGTGCCTATGTTTCTCTTAATTTTAGACGACCACATTTTTTTTACATTCATACCAAGGCAGAAAACATGCCTGTACTCTTAAAAACGATTCTGTAAACCAAGAAAATTTGTTTATACCGTTGTGTCAAATCAGAAGTAATTATAACTATGAATTTCAACAACTAATGTGTTTTGTTTACATGGCACTATGACACTCAAGAGAATATACATTTATATAACATCGGAGTGGTAAATCACTTGTTACCACTATAAACCTGGAAATATCAGAGTCGACTTCAAGATCCTTGCATTTTTTTATTTTTTTTTGCGAAAGAAGACCCTTGCATATGGCTCCTACATCATAACATCATAAATCGAAAATAACACTTGCTAGCTACTCTCATATAACACAAGAAGTCCTACGACTACAAAACAATTCTTGTAGTTCATTCTTTCATAATAAACGGAATCTGAATTATAGTTGCCAACACTCCTACATCACAGTGCCAGGAGTCCTGTAAAGTAGCAGGAATAAATCACAATTTTTTACATCTATAGCACAAATACGTACAAGGAAAATAATCTAGATCCCTGGCATTAAAGTGGCAATAATATAGCAGCCTTTTGATTTTCAGTAGAACTGGTAGCAATGACACACGGAATATTCCTACAAAAACGCACACAGACGAAGCACTCCAGAGATAACAATTGGCCAACATGTAGAACAAAATAGCACATCAGAAAACTGAAGTGAGGACACCTGAATAGACAAAGAGAGGTGACGCTCGATTTCCTTGCTATCACCATGCCATTACAAGGACGCACATCCACCATGTTGTGGAGCAAATTGAACAAAATTAAGAACTCGCCCATAGATGCATATGAACCTGAGCGTTTGAATCTCTTGTTCGGGCTGTAATGACAAATAGGATAATGCCAAGAGGTTAGGATTTTAGACACCTCTACCAAAGGAGGATGATATACAAGAGAATTTGTAGACCGGCATGGTGGAGGTGAAGTCCAGTGGGTGAGGCGCGACAAGTTGAGTTGTTGTACGCGGATGGCAAGGTGGTGGCGAATCAGGGCCACGCCGTGTCGGGTGACGCGGTGGGCGACGACACGTTGGTGCCCGGAAGAAGGCACAACCCCTCCTCGCATGTCCCGACGGTGGCTCGCGTGGCAACGAAAGCCGCCTCGCGCGTCCCGGCGGCGGCATCTGACTGGCAGTGGCGGGTGGCTTGCACGCTCTCAGGGATTTTCTCGGTGGCAGTATAATCATACAGCACATTATTCCTTAACCCCCACATCAGTTCATGAGTAACCTGTCATCAAAACAATCAATTTTCTAGCAATAAAAGATGTTACTGATACGTTAGCAGTGATCATTAATTCATGGAAAGAGAAAGGCACAAACAAACTACTAAAACGATATCAGGAAGCCTCTTACAAAGACCATCCTTGAGCGCAAGCGCAACAGACTTCTTATTGACCTTTACGAACTCATGCAAACTCATAACCTGGTAAGAAAGTAACAGAGTGTTATTAGAGAGAAAACATACAAATGAAGCACAGTAACCTTTCATTTCTCCAACAGATTATTTTGCTGTGTAAGATATTTTGGATGTACCTTTTAGTTGCAAGCTCCCTAACTCTTTAATGCCAGTGATAATATATATAGATTATGATCAAGCCTGATTCCTGAGTGCAAATTAAATAAGAGAACACAACCAAAGCAAACGCTAATGACAGCATGGTAGATAGAATCAGAAATACTAACTTTTATAGCAAAGCTCTTTCTTTTTTTTTTTTGCGGCAAAGCTCTTCTTGATAAACAATGACCATATACTCTGTAATAACAAAGTGAAGCATCATAAGAAGCAGAATGGAAGTGACTGACATGCAAGGACGGTTTGGAAATGGTTGTATACAAATCTCTGGTCCAGAAGTTGCAGGCCCGTAAACACTGAAGTAGGCAAAACCCCTCGGAGTCTCCAGTATCGTGGTCGAAACAAAACCAGGTGCCATCACTTTTCTGGTCCAGCTAAAAAGAGCACGGCTGTCGGTGTCAAAACCGGCGGATGGGTCCCGAACTGTGCGTCTAGGCGGATGGTAACAGGAGACAAGGGACACAATGTTTTACCCAGGTTCGGGCCCTCTTGATGGAGGTAAAACCCTACGTCCTACTTGATTAATATTGATGATATGGGTAGTACAAGAGTAGATCTACCACGAGATCAAGGAGGCTAAACCTTAGAAGCTAGCCTATAGTATGATTGTTGTATGTTGGAGTTGTCGACCCTCTGGTTTATATAGACACCGGAGAGGGTTAGGGTTACACAAAGTCGGTTACAATGGTAGGAGATCCAAATATCCGCATCGCCAAGCTTGCCTTCCACGCCAAGAAAAGTCCCATCCGGACACGGGACGAAGTCTTCAATCTTGTATCTTCATAGTCCTGGAGTCCGGCTGAAGGTATAGTTCGGCTATCCGGACACCCCCTAATCCCGGACTCCCTCAGTAGCCCCCGAACCAGGCTTCAATGACGACGAGTCCGGCGCGCAGATTGTCTTCGGCATTGCAAGGCGGGTTCCTCTCCAAACTCTGTGTACCTGTTGAATAATGTCCGTTTTTTTGTAATGTAACGCTCCTTGGCTTCTTCGCCCACTAATGGCGGCCTTCCACGTGTCGAACGAATACGAAAAGTCTGGGTGTTTTTTACATTCACACCCCTGGCCACGTAAATGAGCCGCCTACTTAAAGAGATGGGGATTTAGATCCAAACCACACCTTTTCCCTTCCGCGAGCAGTCATCAGAGCGCATCTAGCAAAGGTCCATTCCACCATGGCCAACCATGGCCACTCCTCTTCTCGCACATCCAGCCCTAAGCCAGGAGACTGGGAGAGGTGCTCCATCCCGCATAGCGAGCTACTATCGCTTCAGACCAAGGGATTCCTCCCTCCAGCCTATATGGTTCCGGTTCGAGCCGGACTCGCCACCTATAATGGCGGAGAGCAAGCGGAGAGCGCCCCTAATCCCTCCAAAGGAGAGCGGGTATGCCTTGTCCCTTATCTAATAAGAGGACTCGGATTTCCAATTCATCTGTTTCTCCGGGGGCTTCTGGAGTTCTACGGCCTCCAGCTGCAAAACCTCACGCCCGCCTCTATATTGCATATCACGGGCTTCGTTGCCCTTTGCGAGTTGTTCTTGTGTATTGAGACTCATTTCGCGCTGTGGGAGAGGCTATTCTGCCAGGTGCCTCGTTCTCAGGAGGGGTCCATATATCAAGTGGGCGGAGCCGGAGTGTGGCGCATCGCCGGGACCGGATATCTATCCGGAACCCCAAAGAAGGCGTCCGAGGACTGGCCTTCGGAATGGTTTTATATAGATGATGTCCCGCTGCCGGATCCTATCCGGGTCGGTCTCCCCGAATTCAACAGTGCTCCCTTAAAGAAACGCTTAAGCTGGCGTCCACGGAGCTCTCGGAGAGAAAGTGACAGGGACGTCCTTTACCTGATGGGCCGGATAAGACTATTGGCTCATTCCGGACTAACCATGATTGGAGTCATGGCCGCATGCATTATGCGGGGGGTGCAGCCACTGCAGTATAGAGGCCACCCCATGTGGGATTTTAACGGGGAAGATGACGCCACCCATTACGGTCGTAAGGGGCCGAACTCGGCTGCCGCTCTGATAAAGATCTTGTCCTCTTTGTACAAGGGAGAAGAGGAGGAATTCCTCCGCGTCAACCCCCAGGGTGGATTTACTATGTACAACCCTCCGAGTTGGGTAAGCAGACAATTTTGCTCGCCCATCCGTTTCATATTCCCATGATCAAATATGTAGTCTAACGACTTCAACGCAGGAACTGCGTCAGGAAGTAAAGGATATAAACAGCCGTCCTCCACAGCCCGAGGATCCATAACGGTCCCTTGATCCGGACTCCGAAGAGGATCCGGATATAGCCGTGGAGCTGATTGACAGGGTATTTCATCAGCTGAGCAAGGATGATACCTTGGTGGCCATAACGGCCGATTACCCAGGGCTAATCCCGGCCTCCCAGGTAACAGAGACCGGAGTCTCATCACTTTGGGAAGGAATCCATCCTCACGTGTTTCAGTTTCCCTGACAACAACCGTGTTTTGCAGGGGAGGTTTCCGAGGCGGGAGGCCGAGCCTGCGGCTAGCCAACGAGGGGCTGTAGGACCTCGTGGGGTAAAAAGGAATGTAGTCCGGACTGAGACACCGGCGCAAAGGTATAGCGCACCATCTTATTCCCTGGTGTTGTTCCTTCAGGGCATGTTAACGCTCGTGTTCTCTTCAGGACGAAGAGACCTCGCCGGACTATATCCGGAGAGGTTGACAATCGCGCCTCCACCAGCCAGGCTCCAAAGCCTGGTCCGGAAGCGGAGGTGAACACAAGGCGCACACCAGACGCTCCTCCGACAGAGGATGCGGACAGGCTGTCTGCCACCAATTCCGAGGTGGAGAGTGCCATGAACCACAGGCGTCGCCGGACAGTTCTTCGCGACGCTTGTTTCTCCCAGGAGGCCTTGGATGCCTTTAACTCGGGAGATGCGTACCTCCGTGCCGCTCAAAATGGTTTAGCCAGAGCGACGAAGCAATATGTAAAAGACATACGGGTAAGAAAATTTCTGGTAAATATATATATACCAGTAGCCCCCGAGACTTGAAACAGTTAGAATAACTGATTTAAGGATCATTTGTTATGCAGGCTCTTACGGAAAAGAATACCCTACTGTCCCAGGAGCTGGAAGAGTGCAAAGCCCAACTTGAGGCCACACTAGCCGCGGCAGGGGAGCCCAAGAAGACCCCCTCTGGTAATTTATGCTTCGAAAGATAAATATTTTGCGAAGTGCGGCGTGGGCACAAATCTGACAAATGAAATTGCAGATGTCGCCGAATTAAATCCGGAAAAGCAACAACTCCTATGCCAGCTGAAGGATGGTGAGAGCGTGCTGACAAAGGTGAGGCGGGAGAAGAACGATCTCCAAGATGCCAACACCAAGCTGGGCATTGAACTAAAGGATGTTCGGGCCCAGCTGTCGGACTCCACTAAGGAGAATCAACGGCTTCGACGCGGCATATATAGTAAGTGCTTAAACGAAATCTGAAAAGGAGGTTCGGCGGGGAAGTCAACTAACAGAGTTATGTCTGTAGGTATGCTAACATGTCGTCCTGCAAAGGAGATGCCCGGTTCAACGGGCGACCTTCTTCCCGAGCTCTCGCAGCTGCACGAGCGAGTTCGGCACGCGATGCAAGGAGTTACCCAAGCCTTATGGCCATCCCTCCCCAGGCTCGAGGGCCTTGGAGAGCTTGCAGAGAAGCTAAAGGGAGCGCGGCGGCGCTTCCGGCTGTGGAAGATATCGGCCTGCCGCCAAGGCGCGAGGGAGGCCTGGGCCATGGTAAAGACGCGGTACACAAAGGCTGACCCCAACCACATGGCCGAGGTCGGACCTGTAGGACCTGATGGGAAGGAGATCCTTGTTAACTTAGTATATGGCCAAGTAGAATTGGCCGCAAAGTATTCCCAGCAGGACTGTAAATTAAACAACCTGTTAGATGGTATTGAAGAGGAATACAATCAGTCAGAGTGACTATGTAATTTTTAATTGACATGTGTAATGCCTTCTAGCCGAATTGTAAATCGTTTGTCGTTGCCGACCATTTCGCTTCGACCTCGGGACCTGACGGTCCGGAGTGTGTCCGAATACCCTATCGGTTATGTAAGAACCGGGATATGCATGGAGACCAGGCGTAGGGGTCATTAGTGCTTTATCAGACAAGTGCCCAACTAGTTATGTTATATTACATGGTTCGTAAGAAATATCTTCTAGAGATAATAGTTCCGTTAGGGGTTCCTTTCTCTGGGAGGCATGCCCTAAAGTGCATGTCCGGACTGCAAACGCAGGAAAAGCATCTGGGGGAATATATATAAATAAGTAAAAAAGGTCATCTTTAGTTCACCGACCGAATATTCCCTTAAGAACGCTAGCTTTCGGCTTCACCCAGTCTGAGGTACACATCCGGCTGACCCGACAGTAACAATCGCAGAGGTGCTCCCTTTACCGCCTAGCCGAACAATCGGGAACGTAGGGGTAAGCATAGGAGCCAGGCAATCCAGCTTGGCCAAAACTTAAGTCATATCGATGCATATAATGGTGAAGAAAAGGTACATGCGGAAGTTTGACACATGTTTTGGGCGTGAAGCCCGTATAAATAAGCTTCTGTTTAAAGAAGCCCCCAGGTATAGTGAGCGCGAGTAGCGCGTCACTTTGTTGAGCCTTTAATGGCTATAAGAGAGAAAGAATAAAAGAAAGGGTGGAAGGAGACGAACACAGAGTCCGGCGCTAGGCGTAGAATCTTCGGAGACGGGCTGCGTTCCATGGGTTCGGCTCGAGTCGGTTATCCGAGGCATCTCGCAGGCGGTACGCTCCACCGGTCAGGACTTGGTCAATTATGAAGGGACCTTCCCACTTGGGCTTGAGTTTGTCCTTTTTCTTGTCCGGTAGCCGTAGAACTAATTCGCCAACGTTGTAATTTTTGGCCCGCACTTCTCTGCTTTGATATCTTTGAGCCTGTTGTTGATAGAATGCGGAACGGGCTTTTGCCACATTGCGCTCCTCCTCCAAGGCGTCCAGACTGTCCTGCCGATCGAGCTCGGCTTCTCTTTCTTCGTACATGCGCACTCGAGGTGAGTCATGAATTATGTCGCAAGGCAGAACTGCCTCTGCGCCGTACACCATAAAGAATGGTGTGTATCCGGTGGTGCGATTCGGCGTGGTCCACAGCCCCCAGAGTACGGAGTCAAGCTCCTCTACCCAGTGCGTGTTAGATTCCTTTAGGGACCGCACTAATCTGGGTTTGATGCCGCTCATGATAAGACCATTTGCGTGCTCGACCTGGCCGTTAGTTTGTGGGTGATAGACGGAGGCATAATCAAGCTTGATGCCCATGTTTTTGCACCAGAGTTTTACCTCGTCGGCCGTAAAGTTCGTGCCGTTATCAGTGATGATGCTGTGGGGGACGCCGTAACGGTGTACGACCCCGGATATGAAGTCTATCACCGGTCCGGATTCGGCCGTCTTAACAGGCTTGGCTTCTATCCATTTGGTGAACTTATCCACCATGACCAGTAAGTATTTTTTCTTGTTAGTTCCCCCTTTAAGGGGTCCAACCATGTCAAGCCCCCAGACCGCGAAGGGCCAAGTGATGGGGATAGTTTGGAGGGCGGTAGGTGGCATATGGCTTTGGTTTGCAAAGAGCTGGCAACCGACGCATCGTTGGACCAAGTCCTGAGCGTCTGCCCGGGCCGTCGGCCAATAGAAGCCTGTACGGAAAGCTTTGCTTACAAGGGACCGAGCTGCGGTGTGATGACCACCGAGTCCGGCATGAATTTCAGCCAGCAAGTTCCGCCCTTCCTCTTCGGAGATGCACCTTTGAAGTACTCCGGTAGTGCTTTTCTTATAAAGCTCTCCTTCATGGACTTTATAGGCCTTGGATCGCCGCACTATGCAGCATGCCTCATTTTGGTCCTCCGGGAGCTCCTGCCTATTAATGTAGGCTAGGAATGGTTCTGTCCACGGGGCGATGACGACCATTATGACATGGGCGGAAGTTATAATTTCATTGGCAGGGCCGCCGATTATGTCAGATTGTTCGGACAAGGCGGATGGTAACAGGAGACAAGGGACACAATGTTTTTACCCAGGTTCGAGCCCTCTCGATGGAGGTAAAACCCTACTCCTGCTTGATTAATATTGATGATATGGGTAGTACAAGAGTAGATCTACCACGAGATCAGAGAGGTTAAACCCTAGAAGCTAGCCTATGGTATGATTGTTGTTGTCCTACGGACTGAACCCTCCGGTTTATATAGACACCGGAGGGGGCTAGGGTTACACAGAGTCGGTTACAATGGGAGGAGATCTGAATATCCGTATTTGCCAAGCTTGCCTTCCACGCCAAGGAAAGTCCCATCCGGATACGAGACGAAATCTTCAATCTTGTATCTTCATAGTCCTACAGTCCGGCCAAAGGTCATAGTCCGGCTGTCCGGACACCCCCTAATCCAGGACTCCCTCAGTAGCCCCTGAACCAGGCTTCAATGACGACGAGTCCGGCGTGCAGATTGTCTTCGGCATTGCAAGGCGGGTTCCTCCTCCGAATACTCCATAGAAGATTTTGAACACAAGGATCGTGTCTGGCTCTGCAAAACAAGTTCCACATACCACCGTAGAGAGAGAGAATAACTTTTTCACAAATCTAATCTGCTGACGTATCCTGTAGCGTGACATCACATCACAGCCAAGCCTTTATTCGAATCGTTTTTACTGTCCCACCTCATCGCGTTTTGCGAGGCGGTTTCCTTGGCACATCTTGTCGAAGCAGAGATCGTGTCCCCTTATCCCGGGATTCTCATCAATACGGGCGTGGGTAACCCAACCGTGCCATTGATTACGGCGCTTGAGGGATAAGCGAGTTTTACCAGGCTGGTGGGGACGCATAATTTCGTCCGCCCATATAAGAGGATAAGGATCCACCTTTTCATCCACGCCTTCTTTCTCCTTTGCTCATCCATTTTCGCACACTCGACCTCCAGCGCCCAATTCCGCATTCCCCACCTCAACCTTCTCCAACCATGTCCGGAGCGGGAGGCAGGTGGATGGTCTCCTCCATCACGGAGGGACACATCAAGAAGCTGAGGATAGCCGGATACCTGCCCGACGACATCGCGCACCGGCTCCCAGATGAGGGGCAACTCATCCCCACCCCTAGGCCCCATGAGAGGGTGGTGTTCCTCACCCATTTCCTCCGCGGACTGGGCCTCCCACTCCACCCATTCGTCCGGGGGCTATTGTTCTACTACGGCCTGGACTTCCACGATCTGGCCCCAAACTTCATCCTCAACATCTCGGCGTTTATCGTCGTGTGCGAGGCCTTCCTCCGCATCAAGCCCCACTTCGGCTTATGGCTGAAAACCTTCAATGTCAAGCCGAAGGTAGTGGGCGGCCGCCAGGCGGAGTGCGGAGGCGCCATGGTGGGCAAGATGCCCAACGTTATATGGCTCGAGGGCTCCTTCATGGAGACCATAAAGGGGTGGCAATCGGGGTGGTTCTACATCACCGAGACGCGTGACCCTGAATGGGTAGCGGCCCCCGAGTTCTGATCTGGCATCCCCACGCGGCTCACCTCCTGGCAAGAGAAGGGCCTGTCCTGGGGTAATTCGAGAGAGCTGACCGGACTCCTGGTGGACAAGAAGGTCAAACTCGTCAGCGTAGTCCAGGTCATGCTCATCCGCCGGATCCTCCGGTGCCAACAACGGGCTTTCAGCTTGTCAGAGTTCGACTCGGCCCAGCGTCGAACTCTAAACAGGCTCTTCGACACAACGTACGAAGATGCCTGGAAGGTGCTATTCAAGGGTGCCGAGGCTCCCGCTTCCGCTACCGAGGATCGCGGATTCTGCGCGCAGCGTCAAGCCAGCGTGGTAAGCTGTTTTGCCTCTTACAGGATATTTGTCTTTCATAGTTTGACTCTATGCGGGATCTAAGCCCCCATGCCTTTGACATGACTGGCAGGAGAAGGCCGGATAGATCGACTGTCCAGCTCCTTTGCCCGAAGGCCCAGCAGACGCCCGCTTGACGAAACTGCTGGTTCCGGCACCTTACGTGGTGCCTGAGAAGAAGGCCAAGAAGAAGTCCACGGGAACTCGGAAGAGTTCCCGGCGCCCGGTGGAGTCGGACTCATCGTCCCATGACTCCGAGGCGCACTCCTCCCATGAATACGAGGAGGAGGAAAGAGAAGTTTCTTCCCCAGCAGGGGGAGAAAAGAAAAGGAAGGCCACCCCAACTGGGGAGGCCGGAGGGTCCAAGAAGGGGAGGACCCTTCCTCCGGACCACTCCACCAATGCCGCCGACAGTGACGAGGAGTGGCCGCCCAGGGCCAAGCCCCTGGCGAAGTCGTAAGTATTCAGACACCAGGGTGACTCATAGTGTTCCTTTATTGCACAGATTTCCCTGACGCCGAATATAATCATGCAGTCCGCCCCGAGCCCGGATCGATGTGTCGTCGAGCGGCTCCTTGAATTCTTCGTATGTGAATAGCCTTTCACTTCCGGCCGCCTCCTACCCTCGCCCTGCGGACAATGCCGAGGTATTGTCCCAAGAGGTTCCAAATCAAGGGGAGGCAGTCCTGGGGCGCCTCAAGGCGACGTCTCGGACTCCAGGCGCAAGGGGGGCAAGACCCCTAGGGGCTCCAAGTCCGGCCTTGGGCCGAACACCGCACTAGAACCTTCATCGGTCCCGGAGTCCGGCAGACGCCCCCCGCTAAGAAGGGCAAGCCTACCGTGCTGGTGACCTCCGTCCAACCGGAAGCACTGGATAACTTGCTGGAGGTGCTTAACGGCGCCTCCATCGACGAGAAGCACCCCACTATTATGAGTGCGGTGATCCAGAAAGTTCAGTTCGCCAAGAGCGGGCTGACTGAAGCATGTGCCAGCCTGTTAACAGGCTTTGAGGTACGTAGAAAATATATGAAAATATTACCGCATAGACAGTAGCCCCTGATGCTCTGTTTGGCGTTCATAAAGAAAAGTCGAATGGAGGATCTAATAATATTCGCAGGAGTCTAACATAGTTATGCCGATATGCGTTTGCAGGCTTCGCTGTTGGCCTCTGCCGCACTGACTGCGGAGGTTGACGCGTTGAAGCAGAACCTCGAGCGGTCCGAGCAAGAGCTCGGCGTTGCCAAGAAGAAGCTTGAGGAAAAATAAGGTAAGTAATACCTTGTGGATTATATGTTAAAAAGACGTAGTTGCAAAAAATGACAGGATCGTTATTGGTGTCCTAGGGGCCACGACTGAGGTGGCGACCTTGAAGCGAGCACTTTCCGAGGCCGAAGATAAAGCGGCCACGGAGTGCAGCGGGCGGGGGAAGCAAGAGGCGCGGGGGGAAGCAAGAGGCGCGGGTTGCCGAGGTGCACCAGGAGCTCCAGGCTCTCGTGAAAAAGCATGAGAGTTTGGAGCTGGAGTCGAAGACTCGCGAGTCCGAGCTCGTTGCGGCCCTCGAGAGCACCAAGTCTGCCAAGGCCGAAGCCCAAAAAGCCCTCCAGGAAATTGAGGCGATAAAGAAGATAGCAGAGGGTAAGGCCTTCAATATGCAAAGCAAGCATGTGAAAGTGAATTACTTGTTACTTACCCGAGTCCAGAGCTCTCCAGGAGCATTCGCAGATTTGCCCCGCAGCGTGTCCGATGCCGCCACCTACTACCGGGTCGAGGAAGGGAGCTCGACTGAGAAGGTGTTCTGGTCTCAGTATTCTGAGACCGGACACCCGGTGCCCTTGAGCGACCAGCTGAAGCAACTGGTCGAGCTCCATATATAAGGTGGCCGAACAGGCCATGAAGGGTCTCATAGTCCGGTTGTGGCCTGGAGAGGCCATGCCTGGGAGCTACTTCGGGCTCGTGAGGCGGCTGGTGGATGCATGTCCATGGCTTGAAGTCATCAAGCGCTCCTTCTACATCGAGGGTGTCCGTAGGGCGCTTGCCCGTGCTAAAGTGCACTGGGGCAAGATGGATGCTGAGAAGCTTGTGAAGGACGGGCCACCGCAGGGCAAGGAGCATCGCCACCCCGAGATGTATTACGAGGGCGTCCTGAAGGGTGCCTGCCTTGTGGCGGATGAATGTTCCAAGGATGTAATATTTGAGTAAACTTGTTCGTTTTATCCTGTGCGCTGAAAACTTGTTCATATGCGCTATGCAATGCTTGTTTTAATTTATAATATTACCTTCTATGTGACCGTTTATTAAACCTGAGAGATGGCGAGTCGTCGGCTTCTGCCCCCATGCCACGAGTGCTGGGGTGTTTGGGATAAAACCTGAGCACTCTTTTTCCCATTCTTGGGTCCTTCGAGGGAGGTGCTCAGCATGATGAACGAGGCAATCGGACTATAGTGCGTTATCACTCTCACTTAGCCAGAGAATTCTATAATTTTAAATTTCGGCGAAGCCCCTAGTGTTCGGAAGACCAAGTTCAGGGCGCTATACACGCCTTAGGCCAGACAAAGCCGACTCCTTGCTCTAAGCGTCATAAGTCTTTAAGGACTCTAAACCTCTCGAACAGCGACCAGCTCTCGCCTATCATGACAGTCAGTTTTAGCTTACTCTACTGAGGTGCTTAGCCCAGCTGAACCGGGGCACAATCGCAGTAGTTCTCCCAGCGCTACCTTAGCCGATATAGCGGAACGTAAGGTACCAAAACATGGGAGTCGGGCAAACCCAACTATTGACCAAAGACATGATTCGGAGTTGATGCATATAATGCTATAAGTTCGCAGGGCCGCACTTGTGAAAGTGTTCGGACTTCTCACGCCGTATTAGGGGTGTTTGAGCCCCTGGCGTATTGACCGTACCAAAGTGTACGGATGCTAAATGTCATAACTGAACATGTATATGAAAAAAGGAATGAATAGAGAATGCAATAATAAGCTAAAGCTAGGCATTGTTTATTCGAAAATGCTGCGGTAAAAGCAGAACGATACAAATGGTGCGGTAAGCAAGAGATGGGACTATTTGACATGTCCCCCTCCAGGGGCGAGCTGCGGGACGGTATGTAAGACATGTATTTTGCTCGTTATAGAGACCACCTGGGAATTCGACGTAGCTTTCTGCCTCCTTGGTTGTTTGCATCGTGTGTTCGGTGATTGTACTGCCGAGCAAGTCTTCCAGAGAGTAAGGTCCTGAAAGTAAGCAAAATGATAGAATCGGCAGCCCCTAGTGCGGTTGAGCCGTGTATTGGGGTGTGCTGTGGTCATGCCTCTCCCCTTGTGCCCATGGTATTGTCAGAGCGTAGTTGTGTACGCGTAGCATGGATTTCGCCGTTTTGCTAGGGCTGGGGTTGTGAAAGGATCGAGAAGAGGTGTCTAGAGGGGGGGGGGGTGATTAGACACTAAGTGCCAAAAGTTGCAGTTTTTAATATTCTTAAGTTTAAGTGGAGTTTAAGCACAAGTTTAACAAACACAATACATATCAAGCAAGCATGCAATGAGTATATGAGCAGCGGAAAGTAAAGCATGCAACTTGCAAGAATGTAAAGGGAAGGGTTTGGAATATTCAAATGCAATTGGAGACACGGATGTTTTTGTCGTGGTTCCGATAGGTGGTGCTATCGTACATCCACGTTGATGGAGACTTCAACCCACGGAGGGTAACGGTTGTGCGAGTCCACGGAGGGCTCCGCCCATGAAGGGTCCACGAAGAAGCAACCTTGTCTATTCCATCATGGCCGTCGCCCACGAAGGACTTGCCTCACTAGCGGTAGATCTTCACGAAGTAGGCGATCTCCTTGCCCTTACAAACTCCTTGGTTCAACTCCACAATCTTGTTGGAGGCTCCCAAGTGACACCTAGCCAATCTAGGAGACACCACTCTCCAAGAAGTAACAAATGGTGTGTTGATGATGAACTCCTTGCTCTTGTGCTTCAAATGATAGTCTCCCCAACACTCAACTCTCTCTCACAGGATTTGGATTTGGTGGAAAGAAGATTTGAGTGGAAAGCAACTTGGGGAAGGCTAGAGATCAAGATTCATATGGTAGGAATGGAATATCTTGACCTCAACACAAGTGTAGGTGGTTCTCTCTCAGAAAATGTGTATTGGAAGTGTAGGTATGTTCTGATAGCTCTCTCCACGAATGAAGAGTGGGTGCAGGGGTATATATAGCCTCCACACAAAATCTAACCGTTAGACACAATTTGCCAAACTCGGTGGGACCGAATGGTTAAACTCGGTCGGACCGATTTAGCAAACCTAGTGACCGTTAGGATTTTCGGTGGGACTGAGATGCAACTCGGTAGGACCGATATGGTTAGGGTTAGGGCATAACGTAATCTCAGTGTGACCAATTGCACAAACTCGGTGGGACCGATTTTGGTAATAAGCTAACCAGAGAGTTGGTCAGGCAAACTCGGTGAGACCGATACACAAACTCGGTGGGACCGATTTTGGTAATAAGCTAACCAGAGGGTTTGCATTGTAATCACGGTAGTACCGATTGCTCAAACTCGGTGAGACCGATTTTGGTAATGGACATACACAGAGAGATTACAATCCCATCTCGGTGAGACCGAGATCCCTATCGGTGAAACCGATTTGCTAGGGTTTGTGGTAGTGGCTATGACATTTGAAACTCGGTGGCGCCAGATAGATAGAATTGGTGGGGCCGAGTTTGACTTTTGGTTTAGGTCATATGTGGATGTGGGAAGGTAGTTGAGGGTTTTGGAGCATATCACTAAGCACTTTGAGCAAGCAAGCCATTAAGCAACACCTCATCCCCTCTTGATAGTATTGGCTTTCCCTATAGACTCAATGTGATCTTGGATCACTAAAATAGAAAATGTAGAGTCTTGATCTTGAAGCTTGAGCCAATCCTTTGTCCTTAGCATCTTGAAGGGGTTCCACATCCTCTAGTCCATGCCACTCCATTGTTGAACTTATCTGAAACATACTAGGTAAAAGTGTTAGTCCAACAAGAGATATGTTCACATTAATTACCAAAACCACCCAGGGAGCACTTGTGCTTTCAGGTTGGGGCCACATTGCTACGCTTGCTCGGCATGTGCCAGGAGGTCTTGTTGTAAGTTACTCCGAGCGTGCTTGACGGTGTCCGGACGCTTTATTGTCGGGCTGGAGAATTGCCTTGAGAGACTACTTTGTACTTCTGCTGTGAGGGCCGCCGTATGCTCCTCTGTTCGGAGAGAGCGTTCGGTGTTCCCATTGACCATAATGACTCCTCGAGGTCCTGGCATCTTGAGCTTGAGGTATGCGTAGTGTGGCACCGCATTGAACTTTGCAAATGCAGTTCGCCCGAGCAATGCATGATAGCCACTGCGGAACAAGACTATATAGAAGATTAACTCCTCGCTTTGGAAATTATCCGGGGATCCGAATACCACTTCAAGTGTGATTGAGCCCGTGCAATGGGCCTCTACACCTGGTATGACACCCTTAAAGGTCGTCTTTGTGGGTTTGATCCTTGAGAGATCTATGCCCATTTTGCGCACTGTGTCCTGATAAAGCAGGTTCAGGCTGCTGCCGCCGTCCATAAGGACTCGAGTGAGGTGAAATCCGTTGATGATTGGGTCTAGAATCAATGCGGCGCATCCGCCATGGCGGATGCTTGTGGGGTGGTCCCTTCGATCGAAAGTGATCGGGCAGGAGGACCACGGGTTGAACTTTGGGGCGACTGGCTCCAACGCGTATACGTCCCTTAGCGCATGCTTCCGTTCCCTCTTCGGGATGTGGGTTGTGTATATCATGTTCACCGTCCACACTTGTGGGGGGAAGCCCTTTTGTCCACTATTGTTCGGCGGCCGGGGCTCCTCCTTGTCGTCGCTATGTAGCCCCTTGTCTCTGTTTTCGGCATTTAACTTGCCGGCCTGCTTGAACACCCAACAATCCCTGTTGGTGTGATTGGCTGGTTTTTCGGGGGTGCCATGTATCTGGAACGAGCGATCGAGTATACGGTCCAAACTGGACGGGCCCGGAGTGTTTCTTTTGAATGGCTTTTTCCGTTGACCAGGTTTGAAGCCTCTGAATCCGGCATTAATTGTCGTATCTTCAGCATTGTCGATGTTAATGCGGCGCTTGTGCTTGTTGCGACGCGACCTGCCATTGCTATGCTTGGTATCCGAATTACCAGTGCTCTTGGTCATGTTATTGCTACGAGCCAGCCAGCTGTCTTCTTCCGCGCAAAAGCGGGTCATGAGTGTCGTGAGGGCTGCCATAGATTTCGGCTTTTCCTGTCCAAGGTGCCGGGCAAGCCACTCGTCACGGATGTTATGCTTGAAGGCTGCTAGGGCCTCTGCGTCTGGACAGTCGACGATTTGATTTTTCTTGGTTAGGAACCGTGTCCAGAATTGTCTGGCAGATTCTTCTGGCTGCTGAATTATGTGGCTCAGGTCATCAGCTGCTGGTGGTCGCACACAGGTGCCCTGGAAATTGTCGAGGAATGCGGCTTCCAGGTCCTCCCAACAACCAATTGATTCTGCTGGCAAGCTGTTAAGCCAATGCCGAGCTGGTCCTTTAAGCTTGAGTGGGAGGTATTTGATGGCGTGTAGATCATCGCCACGGGCCATGTGGATATGAAGGAGATAATCCTCGATCCATACCGCAGGATCTGTTGTGTCATCGTATGATTCAATGTTCACGGGTTTGAAACCCTCTGGGATTTGATGATCCATTACTTCATCTGTGAAGCATAGTGGGTGTGCGGCACCTCTGTACTGGGCTATATCACGACGTAGCTCAAATGAGCTTTGTCTGCTGTGTTTGGCCCGGCCGGATTTACTGTATCCGGCGTGACGGTTATCGTCTCGTGTCGTGGGGCGCCCGCGCGATCCGTAGATCGATCTTGTTTGCCTTGCCTTGTCCTCCAACATATCTCGCAGGTCTAGCGCATTTCCCCGTGCCTTGGTATTTTTTGAGCGACGCCGGGGTGCGGCTTGATTGGAGGGCCGAGAGGCCTCTCTGTCGCGGCCGCGAGGTGGCCGGCCAGCCGCATCATGCGCTGGTGATGTAGGTTTAGGTGCTTCCTCCTCTAATCGGGGTAGCAACCTGCGCTTCGGGTAGCTCTTGGAGGGGCGTTCGAGTTCGTACTCCTCGGCCGCAAGGACTACAGTCCATCTGTCGGCTAGCAAGTCTTGATCAGCTCTAAGCTGTTGCTGGTTTTTCTTAAGGCTAATCGCTGTGGCCATAAGCCTGCGCTTAAAGCGCTCTTGTTCGACGGGATCCTCAGGCACGACAAATTCGTCGTCGCCGAGGCTTGCCTCGTCTTCGAAGGGAGGCATGTAATTATCATCCTCTTCCTCTCTGTCTGCCGTTCTCTCAAGGGGGCTGGCTTCTCCATCCTCCTGCGCTGAATCTTGCTGGAGGGAGTTATCTTCGGCACTGTCCGGGGTGTTATTATCTCCTGTGCCGGAATCACCGTTTTTGCTCTGGCGGGACTTAGAGCGGCGCCGCTGGCATCGACGCTTGGGTTGCTTCTTGGAGGGGTTATCCTCTATTGATCCGTCGTCGTTGCCTTCTTTGGGTGTATCCACCATATATATGTCATATGACGAGGTGGCTTTCCAATGCCCTATAGACGCTGGTTCCTGTTCGTCTCCTACATCATCGTCCATGCCGTCGATGTCTTCGGAGTCGAAGTCTAGCATGTCGGTTAAATCATCGATAGTGGCTATGAAGTGGGTGGTGGGTGGGCGTTGAATTTCTTCGTCATCCGCATCCCAATCCTGCTGGTCATAATCCGGCCAGGACTCTCCTGACAAAGAGAGAGACCTTAGTGAATTCAGAATGTCGCCGAAGGGCGAGTGCTGAAAGATATCCGCGGCGGTGAATTCCATGATCGGCGCCCAATCGGATTCGATTGGCAGGGGCGTAGAGGGTTCGGAGTCTGGAGAAGAGTCCGGCACTTTGGAGTCACGGGCTTCACAGAGGATAAGGCTGGTGTTCGGCTCGATCGCCGTTGAGACTGCAGCCCCTGCGGCAGGGTCTAGCCACCCGTCCTCGATCGGCGCAGTTGGCTCCGAGCTAAGGGTCGGAGCGGATGCAGGTGCGGCGGCCAGGGCACTGTTCGGCGACAGAGCTAAATCATGTCCATCGTGACAGTGCGGCGCGCTCGGCTGTGGCTCAAATCCGTCGAAGATCAAGTCTCCGCAGATGTCAGCCGTGTAGTTTAAACTTCCAAATCTGGCCTGATGGCCAGGGGCGTAGCTTTCAATCTGCTCCAGATGGCCAAACGAATTGGCCCGCAGTGCAAAGCTGCCGAATACAAAGATCTGTCTAGGGAGAAAAGTCTCACCCTGGACTGCATCGCCAACGATGATCGAAGGAGCCATCAAGCCTGATGACGACGACACAGAGGAACTCTCAATGAAAGCACCAATGTCGGTGTCAAAACCGACGGATCTCGGGTAGGGGGTCCCGAACTGTGCGTCTAGGCGGATGGTAACATGAGACAAGGGACACAATGTTTTTACCCAGGTTCGGGCCCTCTCGATGGAAGTAAAACCCTACTCCTGCTTGATTAATATTGATGATATGGGTAGTACAAGAGTAGATCTACCACGAGATCAGAGAGGCTAAACCCTAGAAGCTAGCCTATGGTATGATTGTTGTTGTCCTATGGACTGAACCCTCCGTTTATATAGACACCGGAGGGGGCTAGGGTTACACAGAGTCGGTTGCCAAGCTTGCCTTCCACGCCAAGGAAAGTCCCATCCGGATACGGGACGAAGTCTTCAATCTTGTATCTTCATAGTCCTACAGTCCGGCCAAAGGTCATAGTCCGGCTGTCCGGACACCCCCTAATCCAGGACTCACTCAGTCGGATAAACCCTACTAAATATCTATGAGCCAGGTGTTCATCTTGCTGGATACTCCGCTCGTACGTTTTGTCCACTGACAATGAAAGAAAAAATAAGTACCCCATGGAATACGAGAAACTGCCAGATTTTTGTGATTTCTGTGGACTTGTTGGACATGTTGTGACTGAATGCAGGGATGAAATACATAAACCGGAGGACTGTGAGTGAGGCAGCGGGTTACTTGTTAACTTTGACAGACTAGTTGGAAGACAAGGAGCTAGAAGTGGAATGGGGCGGAATGGTGATGGTGCTGGTAGCGGCGGCGGCGGTTTTGGTAGAAGGAGAGGGAACCCCGGTGGCCCTAACCCACAAGAAGGGCTTGGCATGGACATAGATGCTAACAACCCAAATGGCGCGATCGTACCCACTGGCCGGGAAAGGATCATATCGCAGGATGGCACGGTTGCTTCAGCGCCAGTGTCTCCTCAAATACCACAAGCTGGCTTTGTTAATGACAAAGTTCATGTTGGCGAACATTGCCACAGAACCAGTGGACAAGAGTCTGCTTAGTACTCCATAGAAAGTTCAATATTAGAAGAGGTTGAGATCTGAAACCAGCAACTCGGGTCAAGGAACAAATGACACATCGGTGACTTCCCTCGAGGGTGATCGCCAAGACCAATAAAAACCATCTGTTGCCAATACCGCGGCAGTAAGGGCGCTTCTGGACTTCTAGAAGCAATGGGGGCTGGATGTGTTTTTTCTGTCCGAAAAATATTTGAACACACTGAGGGAGGAAAAATTGATGAGAAAACTTAAGATGGACCATGTGTAAGTGGTGGAAAGTGTTGGGAAAGTGGTGGTCTTTTACTCCTTTGGCGCAATCCTATTGTGTTGGAAGTAATGGGAAAAGCAAAGAATTTTAGCGATGTAAGGATGGGAACTTCATCCAATGAGAAGTGGAGATTTACAGGTTTTTATGGTGAACCCAAATGGGAGGATATATCACTCACTTGGAACTACTTGAGAGATCTGTACCTTCAGGCATCTCTACCTTGGGTTGTCATAGACGATTTTAATGAGATTGTATACTCTCATGAAAAGGAGGGAGGTGCAGTGCAGCCTGTACTCATGATGCAAAATGTCCGTGACGCCCTAGTGGATTGCGAACTAGATGACATGGGATATACCGGTGAACAATTTACATGAAGAAGGCGACACATCAGGGAACGTTTGGACCGGGTTGTTTGTAATGCGGGCTTCCATGGTTTGTTTGCAAATCGCAGTGATAACCGCTAGTACTGGACACCGAGGGTGAGGCGGATAGTTCTAGGCAGTAATGAAAGAAGGAGAACCAGTTTGGAGTGCGGTGGTTGCAAGAAGGACAGATGATGGACCGACTAACTGAATCATGGTCACGTACATCAGGTACTATGCCGTTGTTGAACGTACTGCAGAGGTACACAAAGATTTGCATGACTGGGATCGAACAGTACTCAAGTCACCACAGCGCCGATTGAAAAGCTTGGAGGAGTTGGAAAAACTGTGATCGGGCCCACTTACTAACGAGTCGGCAGATCGGTAGAGACATCTACTATTTGAGATTTAGGAAACAATGGAAAAAGAGGAAATATACTGGGTGCAAAGAGCTCGCGCGAACTGGCTTAAATTCGGTGATCGCAATACAATATTTGTTTAATAATTTTGCAACAGCCAGAAAAAATATAAACCTCATCCGGCGTCTTATGGATGCAAACGGTGATTGGAAGGAGGATAATGAGGCTATGAGAGCTCTGATTGACAGCTACTTCCAGAACTTGTTCACGGCAGAGGTACATGTGGCGAACCAGGAAGTACTCGGGAAGTTAAACCAAGAGTAACACCATACATGAATGAAGCCGATTTTTTGTATCAGAATCTGATATTTTATCTGCATGTGTAGCACTCAAATTACCTTTTTCATTTCTGTTTTAGTTTCATTGAAGATGTTGATTAGAGTTGCTAAACTAGATGTTTCTCACAAGTGGCCTAATTATCTGTGTCTTTCACTCTGTTATATATTTGTATGTATTTTACTGTTATTCATCCCATTGTGAGTTCCCTTCGTTGTCCCAAATGGTTCTCAGTCTTAGAAGAGTGCGATATTTTTTCCAGAAGTGTCATTATTCCTGACATGTTATACTGTAAATTACCTGATGGAGCTTGGTTGCCATGTCACCTTCAGAATTTAGTCATTGCCGGGAATTTGAAGAAGATTCGTTCAGGAGATTTTAAAGGATGAAAAAAGTGTTTAAAGTGTGAGCAGAAGTCAACTGATAAAGATATCGTACATCTGCGAGACAATGCTTCAAGTTTGATGTAATTTGCAAGTCATATTCCGTTGAACTATTTTGAAATAAATTCATTTGTTGAGCTTTAAGCATGACAAACTTTTGATTTCGCTTCGTGCTATCATAAGGTCTTTCTATTTATTAAATCTACCAATATTTTGTTACATAGTGAAGTCCTGAATCTACTGTTATGACAGAATTTGAAATTCTTTGACTTTTGTAGGCACCATGATATGTAACTTATGGTTTGTTGCTTCGCAGAGTACTGACATGATGTCATGGTCTTCAAATTGTGGAAGCTAGCTTTTGCTTGATCTAGACTTGACGTCGAGCCTTGCCTTATGGTGCTAGGAGACATGGAAGTCGCCCATAGATTGATCTTGAGATGCCCATGGCCCTGCATTGTGGACGCCTATGTTTGCCAACAGTGTTAGTTGATGATTCCTACATGGAGAGGATTCAGATGTCGTATATTATTTCTTCCAAACCAATAAACGGTAACTCTCAGATTAATAATACTCTCTAATAATATTTGTAGTATATATCTAATAATTCTCTCTTTGAATATTAATTAACAGAATGTCAGTTGGCATTAAAGTTTTATGAGCTTGCCGATTTCTTAAAATCACTCTAACAGAGTGTATAATCTTTCTTTGGTATATCTGTAGTAATGCATGGTGTACTTGCAGATATACAGGTTTTTATTGACACCACACACACTTATGGTATTTTGATAATGGAACCAGATATGTTTTTAATGTTTAACATTCATATGAATATTTCTGCAAGTTCATGAGTAACCTGTCATCAAAGCAATCAATTTTCTAGCAATAAAAGATGTTACTGATAGGTTAGCAGTGACCATTAATTCATGGAAAGAGAAAGGCACAAACAAACTACTAAAACGATATCAGGAAGCCTCTTACCAAGACCATCCTTGAGAGCAAGCGAACAGACTTCTTATTGACCTTTACGAACTCACGCAAACTCATAACCTGGTAAGAAAGTAACAGAGTGTTATTAGAGAGAAAACATACAAATGAAGCACAGTAACCTTTCATTTCTCCAACAGATTATTTTGCTGTGTAAGATATTTTGGATGTACCTTTTAGTTGCAAGCTCCCTAACTCTTTAATGCCAGTGATAATATATATAGATTATGATCAAGCCTGATTCCTGAGTGCAAATTAAATAAGAGAACACAACCAAAGCAAACGCTAATGAAAGCATGGTAGATAGAATCAGAAATACTAACTTTTATAGCAAAGCTCTTCTTTTTTTTTTTTTTTTTTTTTTTGCGGCAAAGCTCTTCTTGATAAACAATGACCATATACTCTGTAATAACAAAGTGAAGCATCATAAGAAGCATAATGGAAGTGACTGACATGCAAGGACGGTTTGGAAATGGTTGTATACAAATCTCTGGTCCAGAAGTTGCAGGCCCGTAAACACTGAAGTAGGCAAAACCCCTCGGAGTCTCCAGTAACGTGGTCGAAACAAAACCAGGTGCCATCAGTTTTCTGGTCCAGCTAAAAAGAGCACGGCAAAATAAGAGTTAACACAACAGAATAACAGAAAATAGAAGGAAAATTACTCCAACATAAATATTTCCAAGGCCCTGAATCCCCGGTAGATTCAGGGATGCGCTGCTCACCTAGGGAAACCCTAACTGGTCCTCTTTTCAAGGGATACAGTCGGATACATCCGCGCCGTCTGAATGCCTCCATGCGTCCAAAATTGCACTAATATTCATTACTTTAATTATCACGGTAGTTCTAGTTTCAAGTTTGACATTTGCTTGTACTTGATTTGTTGAATTTGGCCGAAGGCCTGACAGTCGTCTTTTTATTGGATGCAGCAAGCAGAGATCTATCTTCACGAAGACCAAGAAGACCGTCAGCAAGACCCCGCCATCTGCTCCGGCCCCATTGGCTGAACCAATTGTGCGGGTTGCTTCCGCAGCCCCCTAGGCTGCCGGCACTATTGCACCGGAGGGAGCCGGCGACCAAAGACACCATGCTCACGAAGAATTCCCACCCCACCCCATGGACGTGGAACATGTCCCGTCCATGGAGAGAGAGATATAGTCTGGGACCTCCAGTTCTTCGAGAGCATCCAAGGATATAGTCTGGGACCTCCAGTTCGACTCACAAGGACAGTATGGCGGGCATACTTCTTTCAACTAATAAAACAAAAAAATGTACATATATATGAATAACCACACAAATACACAATGTATTATTGGGTTATATAATCAGAGCTTAGAATTACCGCTGATCTCCGTAGGACGACCTTAAGCCTCCGCGTAGCAGTAGGAATTCGATTCATTCCAAGAAGATGAAACACTAAAGCTCCAAAAGCATGCCCCGTCGTTATGAGATGAAGCTCTAAACAAGAGAAAGCAGCAACCATATGTTTCTCGATCTCCTGCTTAAAGTGGCTCGCCTGAGCGCGAAAAAATGCAGAGTGCTGAAAAAACAATTTGCCACGATAGTTAGATATCATTCACAAAATAAGTTTACTCAGAGCCTTGGAGCAGATTGAACAGTAAAAGGGACGCACTGCACAGGCATAAATACACAGCGACGATGGCTCTCCTTGTATCTCCGCCGACTGTAGCTGCACCTGGTTGAGGCTCCAAACACCAAACTCAATACGCGGCCCCAAGTATTGGCAGTGCCACGAGACCTTCTCCACCATTGGTGCCAAGACGGAGATGCTGTGGTCCACCGCCGTCAATGAGATGACCAACTGCTTAAGCGCGGGAGCAACGATGTCGACATGCCGTGTCACACTGGTCTCACAGCAGACGACAAGCTCCTGGAGCGACGGCGAGTTGACCCTAATGTCGCGGGCCGTGCTGAGGCGGAGCGTGCGCAAGCGCGGGCAGCAGGAGAGCAAGGCGTCGAGATCGGTACTGCAACGCGCCAGGGACAGCGTCTCGAGTGCGGGGAACTCGGCGCCCGCCGGCACGGCCAGGGTGATGGGGGAAAGGTCCAGCGCGATGGAGGTGGCGCGCTGGAAGCAAGGCAGATCGACAGCGAGTGTACGGTCGATTAAGCCGGAGGGGAGGCGGAAGTCGAGCTTCTCCGGATCGAGCCGCGCGGCGGCGCGGATCAGCGAGTTGATGGGGACGCCGGCGCTGTCTGTCCGGTGCTCCGTGGGGACGGGTCCACGCTGCTGCTTGATGGGGACGCGGATCTTGAGGAGGGAAACCGTGGGCGGGGAAAGAGCGACGCGGCCGAGCGCCGCCTCGAGCGACGGGAGGGCCACGCCGCGGAAGACGATCTGGCGGAGGCCGGCCCAGAGGCCGAGCCACCGGCGGGAGAGGACTCCGGTGCGGGCGGCGTCGGCGGCGCAGGGGAGGCGGGCGAGGACGTGGAGGAGCAGCTCGTTGGGGAGGGAGCTGATGAGGTCCGCTCCATCGCCTGGGCCATCTGGCTCCTGGGCGGAACTCCGGCGAGGCCCCGAGCTCGACTCCATCGACGCCCGGATCTCACCTCTCCGACGGGACGGGACGGAGTGACAAAACCCTAGAATTGTGCTACCAGGTGGGGACTGAAACTGATGCAATAGACTGGCGGATGACCACTACTCTGAGCAAGTACAAGGTCCACCAACATTCCCTTTCTGGTCCTTTTGGTTTTAGAATAAGCCCGGCCCAGCATGCTATATCTAATTTCCAATTTCAGATAGACATATAAGCTGTCTGATTTTCTTAAGAGAAAAAAAATTATGAAGCTCGTGTGGTCGTCTTGACTTAGCACGGAGTCTGGTGTGTGCTAGGAAGAAGATGAGGGGGCGTCGAGAGAATGGGGCGAACGACGAGGCGACGAGGGCAAAGGTTGACACTCATGACCCGCGGCGACGAGATTTCACAGGGGCTAGACGATTAATAAAGTGTCCCAACAGCATTAGAAGAACACCTTATCTGGACGCGATGGCGATGAATCTACTTAAGGACCTTGGAAAATTTAGCAACAGAGGAGGTCATGGCGATGAATCTACTTAAGCGGCATTGCATCCTAAGACTAGAGTTTGTCGTCACACTGGTGTGGCGCCCTTTTTAAAATACGCGACCATTTTTCTGAGCCCTTCGAATGGCTATCCTTCGGTTTGACACCTAACTATCATTATCTCAATCTCACTCCATGTATAAAAGGAAGATGGCAACTGGCAAAGAAAAACTCAACTGAAAATTTCCTCATTCCATTAACCAAAGAGCGGCATGGAGTAGGTTTCTACCTCTCTTTTTTCACGTACCCCGCTTCCCCTAGGTCTCCTAGGGTTGCCTATATCCTCTGGCGGCGAACGCCTAAGTCCACCATAGATCGCAGATCTCCGGTGATTCCCCACGTCAACCCCAGTGAGATTGGATTGTGGACGAGCCCACAAACGCGAGTACCCCTCCCAGGCGACATGGCGGAGACGGGACCGGGATTGGACCAGACTGGGGCTGTTGCTGACAGCGGCATGTACATCGAGGATTACCACCATGATTCTTCCTTGGAAGATCGATTCGTGGGTCTGAATCTACATGGAGAAGAGGAAGAAGAGTTGGATCTGTGAGGAGAAATAGAAGGACTGATTGAGGAAACACGCTGAATCGGGATCTTTAGGGTTCACACCCAAAACCCTTCAGCCATGTGGCCTTATTCAAATTGATGCGCAATGCCTGGGCTTCTGCTCAGGGTGTTACCTTCAAAACCAGGGGTAGCAATATGTTCTTGGCCCAATTTTTTTTTTTTGCTTGGGCGACTGGAACCGGGTGATGAACGGAGGCCCAAGCCGTGGGAGTTCCGTGATGCGCCAGTGATGATCGAGGAATATGATGGCATATCCAGCGTCACACACTATAAATTGGACCGGATTCCGGTGTGGGCTCGCGTCATGGGTATCCCAGAGGGGCTCATGAAGAACACTGAGCTAGCGACAAAGATAGTGAGGAAAGTAGGGATCCCGCCCATAAAAGTAATTTTTAATGAGGATCAGATAAACCCTACTAAATATCTATGAGTCAGGGTGTTCATCTTACTGGATACTCCGCTCGTACGTTTTGCGTCACTGACATTGAAAGCGAAAAAAAGTACCCCATGGAATACGAGAAACTGCCGGATGTGTTTTTTCTAACCGAAACACATTTGAACACAGTGAGGGCGGATAAGTTAATGAGAAAACTTAAGATGGACCATGTGGAAGTGGTGGAAAGTGTTGGGGCAAGTGGCGGTCTTTTACTCCTTTGGCGCAGTCCTGTTGTGTTGGACATAATGGAAAAAAAAGAATTTCATTGATGTAAGGATGAGAACTTCATCCGATGAGAAGTGGGGATTTACAGGTTTTTATGGTGAACCCAAATGGGAAGATAGATCACTCACATGGAATTACTTGAGAGATCTGTACTTTCAGGCATCTCTACCCTGGGTTGTCATAGGCGATTTTAATAAGATTTTATACTCTCATGAAATGGAGGGAGGTGCAGCGTGACCTGCACTTATGGTGCAATATGTCCGTGACGCCCTAGTGGATTGAGAACTAGATGACATGGGATATACCCGTGAACAATTTACATGGAGAAGGCGACGCATCAGGGAACATTTGGACCGGGTTGTTTGTAATGCGGGCTTCCATGGTTTGTTCCCAAACGCAGTGATAAACAATGCGCCACATCTCAAGTCTGATCACAGGCCGCTAGTACTGGACACCGAGGATGAGGCGGATAGTTCTAGGCAGCAATGAAAGAAGGAGAACCAGTTTGAAGTGCGGTGGTTGCAAGAAGGACAGATGATGGACCGACTAACTGGATCATGGTCACGTACATCAGGTACTATGCCGTTTGCTGAACTTACTGCAGAGGTACACAAGGATTTGCATGACTGGGATGAAACAGTACTCAAGTCACCACATCGCCGACTGAAAAGCTTGGAGGAGTTGGAAAAATGATGATCAGGCCCACTTACTGACGAGTCGGCAGATTGGTAGAGACATCTACTAATTGAGATTGAGGAAACAATGGGAAAAGAGGAAATATACTGGGTGCAGAGAGCTCGCGCGAACTGGCTTAAATTCGGTGATCGCAATACAACTTTTTCAATAATTTTGCAACAGCCAGAAAAAAGAGAAACCTCACCCGGCGTCTTATGGATGCAAACGGTGATTGGAAGGAGGATAATGAGGCTATGAGAGCTCTGACAGCTACTTCTAGAACTTGTTCATGGCAGAGGTACATGTGGCGAACAGGAAGTACTCGAGAAGGTTAAACCAAGAGTAACACCATACATGAATGAAGCTTTGTTGGCGCCATACACTAAGGAAGTGAAGAAAGCGTTGTTCAACATTGGTGATCTAATGGCTCCTGAGCCAGATGGCTTACATGCAATATTTTATAAAAAGTTTTGGCATTTAATGGTGATGATCTTACAAAAGAAGTAATGGATGCTGTGAATAGCGGGGTCATCCCAGAGGAATAGAACACAACCACGATAGTGCTGATTCCCAAAGTTGATACGCCAGAGAATGTCTCACAGTTTAGGCCAATAAGCCTATGTAATGTTGTTTACAAAGTAATAGCGAAGATGCTGGCAGCTAGGCTAAAGATTTTTCTTTCTGATATTATTAGTGAGACACGGAGCGCTTTTGTTCCAGGGCGTATCATTACTAATAATGTAATTGTGGCTTACGAGTGTTTGCATACCATGAAGAAGAAGAAGAAGAAGAAGAAGAAGAAAGGAAAAGTTGGATCATGTGCTGTCAAGTTGGACATGCACAAGGCATATGACCACGTTGAGTGGGTCTTTTTGGAGACGGTATTGCAAAAACTTGGTTTTGACATCCAGTGGGTTCGATTGATTATGGAATGTGTCAAATCCGTTCAATACAAGGTCAGATTCAACTTGGACGAAGCAGATATTTTCGCTCCTTCTAGGGGCCTTAGGCAGGGAGATCCTCTCTCCCCCTACCTATTTCTCCTGTGTGTGGAAGGCTTCAATTACTTCAACCATTTCCGAGCACCTCATATTGTTGGGGAACGTAGTAATTTTAAAAAAAATCCTACGCACACGCAAGATCATGGTGATGCATAGCAACGAGAGGGGAGAGGGTTGTCCACGTACCCTCGTAGACCAAAAGCGGAAGCGTTAGCACAACGCGGTTGATGTAGTCGTACGTCTTCACGATCCGACCGATCAAGTACCGAACGCACGACACCTCCGAGTTCAGCACACGTTCAGCCCGATGACGTCCCTCGAACTCCGATCCAGTCGAGTGTTGAGGGAGAGTTTCGTCAGCACGACGGCGTGGTGACGATGATGATGTTCTACTGGCGCAGGGCTTCGCCTAAGCACCGCTACAGTATTATCGAGGTGGACTATGGTGGAGGGGGGCCACCGCACACGGCTAAAAGATCAAACGCTCAATTGTCCCCGGGGCCCACCAAGGCCCACTAAGGCCCATTAAGTCCCCGGGGGATTCCGGTAACCTCCCGGTACTCCAGTAAAATCCTGATTTCACCCGGAACACTTCCAATATCCAAACATAGGCTTCCAATATATCAATCTTCATGTCTCGACCATTTCGAGACTCCTCGTCATGTCCGTGATCACATCCGGGACTCCGAACAACCTTCGGTACATCAAAACATATAAACTCATAATATAACTGTTATCAAAACGTTAAGCGTGCGGACCCTACGGGTTCGAGAACTATGTAGACATGAGCGAGACACGTCTCCGGTCAATAACCAATAGCGGAACCTGGATGCTCATATTGGTTCCCACATATTCAACGAAGATCTTTATCGGTCAGACCGCATAACAACATACGTTGTTCCCTTTGTCATCGATATGTTACTTGCCCGAGATTCGATTGTCGGTATCTCAATACCTAGTTCAATCTCGTTACCGGGAAGTCTCTTTTCTCGTTCCGTAATACATCATCCTGTAACTAACTCATTAGTTGCAATGCTTGCAAGGCTTAAGTGATGTGCATTACCGAGAGGGCCCAGAGATACCTCTCCAACAATCGGAGTGACAAATCCTAATCTCGAAATACGCCAACCCAACAAATACCTTTGGAGACACCTGTAGAGCACCTTTATAATCACCCAGTTATGTTGTGACATTTGGTAGCACACAAAGTGTTCCTCCGGTAAACGGGAGTTGCATAATCTCATAGTCATAGGAACATGTATAAGTCATGAAGAAAGTAATAGCAACATACTAAACGATCGTGTGCTAAGCTAACGGAATGGGTCATGTCAATCACATCATTCTCCTAATGATGTGATCACGTTAATCAAATGACAACCAATGTCAATGGCTAGGAAACTTAACTATCTTTGATCAACGAGCTAGTCAAGTAGAGGCATACTAGTGACATTCTTTTTGTCTATGTATTCACACATGTATTATGTTTCCGGTTAATACAATTCTAGCATGAATAATAAACATTTATCATGATGTAAAGAAATAAATAATAACTTTATTATTGCCTCTAGGGCATATTTCCTTCAGTCTCCCACTTGCACTAGAGTCAATAATCTAGATTACACAGTAATGATTCTAACACCCATGGAGCCTTGGTGTTGATCATGTTTTGCTCGTGGAACAGGCTTAGTCAACGGGTCTGCAACATTCAGATCCGTATGTATCTTGCAAATTTCTATGTCTCCCACCTGGACTAGATCCCGGATGGAATTGAAGCGTCTCTTGATGTGCTTGGTTCTCTTGTGAAATCTGGATTCCTTTGCCAAGGTAATTGCACCAGTATTGTCACAAAAGATTTTCATTGGACCGATGCACTGGGTATGACACCTAGATCGGATATGAACTCCTTCATCCAGACTCCTTCATTCACTGCTTCCAAAGCAGCTATGTACTCCGCTTCACACGTAGATCCCGCCACGACGCTTTGTTTAGAACTGCACCAACTGACAGCTAATGTAAACACGTATCCGGTTTGCGATTTAGACTCGTCCGGATCAGTGTCAAAGCTTTGCATCAACGTCACCATTTACGATGAGCTCTTTGTCACCTCCATAAACGAGAAACATATCCTTAGTCCTTTTCAGGTATTTCAGGATGTTCTTGACCGCTGTCTAGTGATCCACTCCTGGATTACTTTGGTACCTCCCTGCTAGACTTATAGCAAGGCATATGATAGAGCCTATGGTTGAAGCATAGGGAGCATCTTTCATTTTCTCTCTATCTTCTGCAGTCATCGGGCATTGAGTCTTACTCAACTTCACAACTTGTAACACAGGCAAGAACCCTTTCTTTGCTTGATCCATTTTGAACTTCTTCAAAACTTTGTCAAGGTATGTGCTTTGTGAAAGTCCAATTAAGCGTCTTGGTCTATCTCTATAGATCTTAATGCCCAATATATAAGCAGCTTCACCGAGGTCTTTCATTGAAAAATATTCAAGTATCCCTTTATGCTATCCAAAAATTCTATATCATTTCCGATCAGCAATATGTCATCCACATATAATATCAGAAATGCTACAGAGCTCCCACTCACTTTCTTGTAAATACAGGCTTCTCCAAAAGTCTGTACAAAACCAAATGCTTTGATCACACTATCAAAGCGTTTATTCCAACTCCGAGAGGCTTGCACCAGTCCATAAATGGGTCGCTGGAGGTTGCACACTTTGTTAGCTCCCTTTGGATCGACAAAACCTTCCGGTTGCATCATATACAACTCTTCTTCCAGAAATCCATTCAGGAATGCAGTTTTGACATCCATTTGCGAAATTTCATAATCATAAAATGCGGCAATTGCTAACATGATTCGGACAGACTTAAGCATCGATACGGGTGAGAAGGTCTCATCGTAGTCAATCCCTTGAACTTGTGGAAAATCTTTCGCAACAAGTCGAGCTTTGTATACAGTTACATTACCGTCAGCGTCAGCCTTCTTCTTGGAGATCCATTTATTCTCAATTGATTGCCGATCATCGGGCAAGTCAACCAAAGTCCATACTTTGTTCTCATACATGGATCCCATCTCAGATTTCATGGCCTCAATCCATTTTGCGGAATCTGGACTAACCATCGCTTCTTCAAAGTTTGTAGGTTCATCATGATCTAGTAACATGACTTCTAGAACAGGATTACCGTACCACTCTGGTGCGGATCTTACTCTAGTTGATCTACGAGGTTCAGTAACAACTTGATCTGAAGTTCCATGATCATCATCATTAACTTCTTCACTAATTGGTGTAGGAGTCACAGAAACCGGTTTATGTGATGAACTACTTTCCAATAGGGGAGCAGGTATAGTTACCTCATCAAGTTCTACTTTCCTCCCACTCACTTCTTTTGAGAGAAACTCCTTCTCTAGAAAGGATCCATGCTTAGCAACGAATGTCTTGCCTTCGGATTTGTGATAGAAGGTGTACCCAACAGTCTCCTTTGGGTATCCTATGAAGACACATTTCTCCGATTTGGGTTCGAGCTTATCTGGTTGAAGCTTTTTCACATAAGCATCGCAGCCCCAAACTTTCAGAAACGACAACTTTGGTTTCTTGCCAAACCACATTTCATAAGGCATCGTCTCAACGGATTTTGATGGTGCCCTATTTAACGTGAATGCGGCCGTCTCTAAAGCATAACCCCAAAACGATAGCGGTAAATCAGTAAGAGACATCATAGATCGCACCATATCTAGTAAAGTACGATTACGACGTTCGGACACACCATTACGCTGTGCTGTCCCGGGTGGCGTGAGTTGCGAAACTATTCCGCATTGTTTCAAATGTAGACCAAACTCGTAACTCAAATATTCTCCTCCACGATCAGACCGTAGAAACTTTATTTTCTTGTTACGATGATTTTCAACTTCACTCTGAAATTCTTTGAACTTTTCAAATGTTTCAGACTTATGTTTCATTAAGTAGATATACCCATATCTTCTTAAATCATCTATGAAGGTGAGAAAATAACGATACCCGCCACGAGCCTCAACATTCATCGGACCACATACATCTGTATGTATGATTTCCAACAAATCTGTTGCTCTCTCCATAGTACCGGAGAATGGCATTTTGGTCATCTTGCCCATAAGGCACGGTTCGCAAGTACCAAGTGATTCATAATCAAGTGGTTCCAAAAGTCCATCAGTATGGAGTTTCTTCATGCGCTTTACACCGATATGACCTAAACGGCAGTGCCACAAATAAGTTGCACTACCATTATCAACTCTGCATCTTTTGGCTTCAACATTATGAATATGTGTATCACTACTATCGAGATTCATCAAAAATAGACCACTCTTCAAGGGTGCATGACCATAAAAGATATTACTCATATAAATAGAACAACCATTACTCTCTGATTTAAATGAATAACCATCTCGCATCAAACAAGATCCAGATATAATGTTCATGCTCAACGCTGGCACCAAATAACAATTATTTAGGTCTAATACTAATCCCGAAGGTAGATGTAGAGGTAGCGTGCCGACCGCGATCACATCGACTTTGGAACCATTTCCCACGCGCATCGTCACCTCGTCCTTGGCCAGCGTTCGCTTAATCCGTAGTCCATGTTTCGAGTTGCAAATATTAGCAACAGAACCAGTATGAAATACCCAGGTGCTACTGCAAGCTCTAGTAAGGTACACATCAATAACATGTATATCACATATACCTTTGTTCACCTTGCCATCCTTCTTATCCGCCAAATACTTGGGGCAGTTCCGCTTTCAGTGTCCAGTCTGCTTGCAGTAGAAGCACTCAGTCTCAGGCTTAGGTCCAGACTTGGGTTTCTTCTCTTGAGCAGCAACCTGCTTACTATTCTTTTTGAAGTCCCCCTTCTTCTTACCTTTGCCCTTTTTCTTGAAACTGGTGGTCTTATTGACCATCAACACTTGATGCGCCTTCTTGATTTCTACCTCTGCAGCCTTTAGCATTGCGAAGAGCTCGGGAATTGTCTTATCCATCCCATGCATATTATAGTTCATCACGAAGCTCTTGTAGCTTGGTGGTAGTGATTGGAGAATTCTGTCAATGACGCTATCATCCGGAAGATTAACTCCCAGTTGAATCAAGTGATTATTATACCCAGACATCTTGAGTATATGCTCACTGACAGAACTATTCTCCTCCATCTTGCAGCTGTAGAACTTATTGGAGACTTCATATTTCTCAATCCGGGCATTTGCTTGAAATGTCAACTTCAACTCCTGGAACATCTCATATGCTCCATGACGTTCAAAACGTTGTTGAAGTCCCGGTTCTAAGCCGTAAAGCATGGCACACTGAACTATCGAGTAGTCATCAACACGTGACTGCCAGGCATTCACATTGTCCGCAGTTGCTGGCGCAGGTGGTACACCTAGCGGTGCTTCCAGGACGTAACTCTTCTGTGCCGCAATGAGGATAATCCTCAAGTTACGGACCCAGTCCGTGTAATTGCTACCATCATCTTTCAACTTTGCTTTCTCAAGGAACGCATTAAAATTCAACGGAACAACAGCACGGGCCATCTATCTACAATCAACATAGACATGCAAGATACTATTAGGTACTAAGTTCATGATAAATTTAAGTTCAATTAATCATATTACTTAAGAACTCCCACTTAGAAAGACATCCCTCTAATCTTCTAAGTGATCACGTGATCCAAATCAACTAAACCATAACCGACCATCACGTGAAATGGAGTAGTTTCCAATGGTGAACATCACTATGTTGATCATATCTACTATATGATTCATGCTCGACCTTTCGGTCTCAGTGTTCCGAGGCCTTATCTGCATATGCAAGGCTCGTCAAGTTTAACCTGAGTATTCTGCGTGTGCAAAACTGGCTTGCACCCGTTGTAGATGGACGTAGAGCTTATCACACCGGATCATCACGTGGTGTCTGGGCACGACGAACTTTGGCAACGGTGCATACTCAGGGAGAACACTTTTATCTTGAAATTTAGTGAGAATCATCGTATAATGCTACCGTCAAGCAAAGCAAGATAAGATGCATAAAAGATAAACATCACATGCAATCAATATAAGTGATATGATATGGCCATCATCATCTTGTGCTTGTGATCTCCATCTCTGAAGCACCGTCATGATCACCATCGTCACCGGCACGACACCTTCATCTCCATCGTAGCATCGTTGTCGTCTCGCCAATCTTATGTTCCACGACTATCGCTACCGCTTAGTGATAAAGTAAAGCATTACAGGGCGATTGCATTGCATACAATAAAGGGACAACCATATGGCTCCTGCCAGTTGCCGATAACTCGGTTACAAAACATGATCATCTCATACAATAAAATTTAGCATCATATCTTGACCATATCACATCACAACATGCCCTGCAAAAACAAGTTAGACGTCCTCTACTTTGTTGTTGCAAGTTTTACGTGGCTGCTATGGGCTTAGCAAGAACCGTTCTTACCTACGCATCAAAACCACAACGATAGTTTGTCAAGTTGGTGTTGTTTTAACCTTCGCAAGGACCGGGCGTAGCCACACTCGGTTCAACTAAAGTTGGAGAAATTGACACCTGCCAACCACCTATGTGCAAAGTACGTCGGTAGAACCAGTCTCGCGTAAGCATACACGTAATGTCAGTCCGGGCCGCTTCATCCAACAATACCACCGAACCAAAGTATGACATGCTGGTAAGCAGTATGACTTATATCGCCCACAACTCACTTGTGTTCTACTCGTGCATATGACATCTACGCATAAAACCTGGCTCGGATGCCACTGTTGGGGAACGTAGTAATTCCAAAAAAATTCCTATGCACACGCAAGATCATGGTGATGCATAGCAACGAGAGGGGAGAGTGTTGTCCACATACCCTCATAGACCGAAAGCGGAAGTATTAGCACAACGCGATTGATGTAGTCGTACGTCTTCACGATCCGACCGATCAAGTACCGAACGCACGGCACCGCCGAGTTCAGCACAACGCGATTGATGTAGTCGTACATGTTCACGATCCGACCGATCAAGTACCTAACGCACGACACCTCCGAGTTCAGCACACGTTCAGCCCGATGACGTCCCTCGAACTCCGATCTAGCCGAGTGTTGAGGGAGAGTTTCGTCAGCACGACGGTGTAGTGACGATGATGATGTTCTACCGATGCAGGGCTTCGCCTAAGCACAGCTACAGTATTATCGAGGTGGACTATGGTGGAGGGGGGCACCGCACACGGCTAAAAGATCAAATGATAAATTGTTGTGTCTATGGGGTGCCCCATGCCCCCGTATATAAAGGAGCAAGGGGGTGCGGCGGGCCTAGAGAAGGGGCGCGCCAGGAGGAGTCCTACTCCCACCGGGAGTAGGACTCCCCCCCCCTTTCCTAGTTGGATTAGGATTTGGGAGGGGGAAAGAGGTGGAGGAGAAGAAGGAAGGGGGCGCCCCCCCCCCCTCGCCTTGTCCTATTCGGACTAGGGGGAGGGGCGCGCGGCCCTTGCCCTGGCCACCTCTCCTCTCTTCCACCAAGGCCCACTAAGGCCCATTAAGTCCCCGGGGGGTTCCGGTAACCTCCCGGTACTCCAGTAAAATCCCGTTTTCACACAGAACACTTTCGATATCCAAACATAGGCTTCTAATGTATCAATCTTCATGTCTCGACCATTGCGAGACTCCTCATCATGTCCGTGATCACATCCGGGACTCCGAACAACCTTCGGTACATCAAAACATATAAACTCATAATATAACTGTCATCGAAACGTTAAGCATGCAGACCCTACGGGTTTGAGAACTATGTAGACATGACCGAGACACGTTCCGGTCAATAACCAATAGCGGAACCTGGATGCTCATATTGGTTCCCACATATTCTACGAAGATCTTTATCGGTCAGACCGCATAACAACATACGTTATTCCCTTTGTCATCGGTATGTTACTTGCCCGAGATTCGATCGTCGGTATCTCAATACCTAGTTCAATCTCATTACCGGCAAGTCTCTTTTCTCGTTCCGTAATACATCATCCCGTAACTAACTCATTAGTTGCAATGCTTGCAAGGCTTAAGTGATGTGCATTACCGAGAGGGCCCAGAGATACCTCTTCGATAATCGAAGTGACAAATCCTAATCTCGAAATACGCCAACCCAACAAATACCTTCGGAGACACCTATAGAGCACCTTCATAATCACCCAGTTACGTTGTGACGTTTGGTAGCACACAAAGTGTTCCTCCGGTAAACGGGAGTTGCATAATCTCATAGTCATAGGAACCTGTATAAGTCATGAAGAAAGCAATAGCAACATACTAAACGATCGTGTGCTAAGCTAACGGAATGGGTCATGTCAATCACATCATTCTCCTAATGATGTGATCCCGTTAATCAAATGACAACCCATGTCAATGGCTAGGAAACTTAACCATCTTTGATCAACGAGCTAGTCAAGTAGAGGCATACTAGTGACATTCTTTTTGTCTATGTATTCACACATGTATTATGTTTCCGGTTAATACAATTCTAGCATGAATAATAAACATTTATCATGATGTAAGGAAATAAATAATAACTTTATTATTGCCTCTAGGGCATATTCACATATCACTTTCCAAGGCATATGATAGTTTTATTATCTGTGGACGATTTGTTTCTCGTTCAATGCCCTTTTCCAATGTCTAGAAGAGAGAAATTTCCCATTTTTATCTATGGAGTCACAACCGAGGTCGTGGTAAATCCATGAACGCCCGCATTAATTGCTCATGAGGGGGAAACTGGGCCGCTCAAAGGGGTCCAGGTGTGTCGTGACTCCCCTTTTATATCCCACTTTATTTTCACTGGTGATTCTTGATCCTCATGAAGGCGAATGATATGAATGCTACTACTCTGAAGAGAATTCAAGATGACTGGTATGATGCTCCAGGACAAATGGTTAGCTCTGCAAAATCTTCTATTTATTTTAGTCCTAATACAAGTGTGGATGATAAGGTAGATGTTTACCAAATCCTGGATATTATGACTGAATAAATATCAGATAAATACTCGGGGCTGCCTTCTATGATTGGTGTTGATAGAGTTGATTGCTTTAAACACCTTATAGAAAGAATGCAGAAACTTGTTAATGGATGGAAGGAAAGAACCTTATCATATGGAGGGGAAGAGGCCTTAATCAAAGTGGTGGCTCAAGCCATCCCGACCTATGCGATGGGAGTATTCAAATTTCCAAAGAAAATCTGTAAGGGGATCACTGATGGTATATCACACTTCTATTTTTACCATGAACAATAGGAAAGGCTCCTAATGTGATAATATATTAATAATGTAGTATCACTGTACAAATGGAGTATTTACATGGTGGTGTGTCCTGGCCACTTTGTGGCAAAAAAATGCATTGGTTTGCTTGGAAAGTGTGTGTCCCGAAGAGTTGGGGAGGTATGGGATTTCGTGATATCCATAATTTTAATTTAGCCATGTTAGCCAAACAATGTTGGCGCCTCATTGATAATTACGATTCCTTATGTGCACGAGTTCTCATAGTCAAATACTACCCCTCAGTTGATTTGTTGTACTATGCACTAAAGAAGGGATCGTCATATGTTTGGCAGAGTATTTGGGCAGGGATTCTAACATTCAAGAAAGGATGCATTTGGAGGGTTGGCAATGGCATGAAAATTAATATATGGGAAGATTGTTGGATCCCTGGTAGTAATTCGAGGAAGATAATAGCTGTGAGGGGCAACTGTGTGCTCACAACGGTGAATGAACTCATAAACCCAGTCACTAGGGACTGGGACGAGGAGCTGATACGAGACAATTTTTGGAGTATAGACGCAGATAGGATTCTGTGAATCCCGATCTTACAGCATGAAACGAAGGACTTCGTTGCTTGGCATCTTACCAAGTCGGGTATTTTTTTTCAGTATGCTTAACTTATTATAAGCAATGGGAGGAATATTATGAATCAAGTAATATAAACCCTCACAGCATAAGTGGCTCCTTGGCACATCCAATTTGGAGGAAACTTTGGAGTTTGAAGGTACCCAGCAAAATTTAAAAAATTCTTTGGAGATGTCTTCATGATGCACTCCCTTGCTGTTTTCTTTTAGCAATATACCAGTGCTCAGTCCAACTCTATTGACCCGCACTGGTATATGGACTCTGGAGCAACGGAGCATCTGACAAGTGAGATGGGAAAGCTCCATACACACAAACCTTACCATGGCTCCGACAAGACCCACACCGCCAATGGAGCAGGTATGCATATATCTTATATTGGCCAAGCATCTCTTCTCACTAGGCATGCAAATAGGAGTCTTCAGCTTCGTAATGTGCTTAGAGTTCCCTCTGTGACACGTAATCTTCTTTCAGTTCCTAAACTCACACGTGATAATAATGTGCTTTGTGAATTTCATCCTTTTGATCTTTTTATCAAGGATCAAGGCACGAGGGACATTCTTCTTAGCAGGCGGTTGTGCCAGGGCCTCTATTGTTTGGAGCATCCTGGTGTCGCTCGCGTGTTCACTGGAGTTTGGGTATCTCCGTCACGGTGGCATGCTCGTCTTGGTCACCCGGCCACACCTATCGTTCGTCATGTTTTGCATCGTCATGAGCTTCCTACCATGTCTAGTAATAAAGATGTAGCAGTGTGTGATGCTTGTCAGCAGGGGAAGAGTCATCAACTTCATTTTTCGGAGTCTAGTCATGAGGTGAAACATCCTTTAGAACTTGTGTTTTCAGATGTATGGGGTCCTGCTCAGACTTCTGTCAATGGTCACAATTATTATATCAGTTTCGATGATGCTTGTGGTCGCTTTACCTGGCTTTATCTTATTAAATGCAAATCTGATGTGTTTGATATTTTTGTTCAGATTCAAAAACATGTTGAACGCCTTCTCAAGCACAAAATTGTTCATGTTCAGTCGGACTGGGGGGCGAGTATCGCAACCTCAACTTCTTCTTTCAGTCGCTTGAGATTGCTCACCGTTTAGCATGTCCACATACACATCAACAGAATGGTTCTGTGGAACATAAGCATCATCACATTGTTGAAACTGGTCTTACTCTTTTTGGCCCATGCATCGGTTCTGTTTTGTTTTTGGAGTGATGCTTTCACCACTTCATGTTTTCTCATAAACCGTACTCCCACTTGTGTTTTGAACATGAAGACTCCCATTGAAGTTCTCCTTAATGAACAACCTTATTATACCTTCTTCATGGTTTTTGAGTGCGCTTGCTGCCGCATCTCTGTCCTTATAACAAGCGCAAGCTTGAGTTTTGTTCCAAGAAGTGTGTATTTCTTGGCTATTGTCGGAGTAATGGGCCACGGGTAGGCTAACCCTAATCCCAGAACCATTCAAGACATCAGGGCAGGCTGCGCCCCTCAAAGATGCCACGATGAAAAGTCGTCTTCTAGAAGCCGGCCGGAAGCACGGCCGACTACCCCCTCGCAGCCGAGTCCTGGGGGCGAGTTCAAGACACGCCGACTCCAATCTGGCGGCTTCTAGAGAAGCCGGCCACCAGGAGTCGTCCCTTGGCACCGACAAATACCCATGCCCTCATCAAGGGGAACGGGATGGGGAGTGCCTACAGTGAAGCCCACTCCATCCCTTCTCCAAGGGCAGGCGTGGCCATAGTGCGCTATACCCACGGAGATCTCCGTCTGACGCAGCACAGTTGCCATGCCGGCCCTGACATCAGCACCAGTGGGCGGAGCCCTGCACCCACGACGGCATGTCTGTACGACCCAGGGACGATGGGTCCCACCAGTCAACGAGAGCCCAGAAGACGGTGACAGCGCCACCAGTCGCACCCAGTGGGAGTCAGCCCCCGGGAATCGACCAGCCCCCGCCTGCGGGCCCTATGCGCCATCAACCAGACGAGACGGGGAGGGGCAACAGTAATCGCCCGCCAGGCGGCGGTACTGTTGACACGACCCCATGACCAAGCCGCGTCATTAGAGGCACGGCTACAGTAATCAGCAGTCGGCAAGACCAGCCCGCGGTGGACACGGCATGTCGGCTCCGTACCGGACCAGTCGGCGGGACTCGGCAGTCAGCGGAGAAGACGGCGGCCCAAGAGACTGACGGCTGGGCCCTGCACCCAGCCGGATTACCATTGTACCCCTGGGGGTAGGCCTATATAAACCCCCTGGGGCACCCATGCAAAGGGTTCGAGTACAGTAGCATTAGACCAGATCATACAGGAAGGAGAGCTAGCCTTGCCTTCTCCTACCTCCAGGAAACAGCTCGAGGAGCAACCCTGTACCCACTTTGCCATAGTGACCATGCGGAGACCCCGCAGAGCAGCAGTAGGGGTGTTATCTCCACGGAGAGCCCTGAAGCTGGGTAAGATTCGCCGGCGTACATGTCTACGCCTCATCCCGCTTCTAGGCATCGGCGACGTTCTACTCGCTCCCACCATGATAAGCCATCCTTTGGCATATGTCGCACCCAACCCCCGACATTTGGCGCCCACCGTAGGGCGAGGTGCACCGTCGTCCGGAGACCTGCTCTGGATGGGAACCCTTTTCCTTCCTGGCGAGCACAGCCAGCCCGGCACGCCAGACGGAGTCTGTGCCGACGCGCTGCATGGCGCTGATATCGCCTGCGCAGCCAGCTGCCTCGCCGATCTTGTCGGCAAGGTTCGCCTCCCCGACGAGCCCGCATCCGACGCGGGCATGGGCGGCCCCGAGAACCTCCTCGCGGGCCTCCTCGATCAACTCCACGTTGCCAGCGAGCCAGCTATGGACTTGGAGTCCGTAGGCTCCACCGACCCGATGCTGGTTGATTCCGACACTGCATCGCTCGACGCGTTCTCCACCAACGTGGTGGTCTACGACGAACCGCTCCCTTATGCGGAGAGCGACGGAAGCACCGTCACAGAAGTGCTTGTCATCGGTCATGGCGAGCACTCCGGCGGAGGAGCTCATGACCCACTCGACGCGGTGCTACAAGACCTGACCGCGCCCATTCCCGAAGTCGCTGACGCCGAGACGCTGGAGGCGCGCCGCCTCCAGCTCGTCGAAGGCGCGAAGAAGCTGGCTAGCATGAGACGCCTGTCAGAAGCCTGCCAGCGCGAGATGGATCGCACCGTGGGCGGCTCGCCGGCTCCAACCGGGCCTAGCCGCCTTGGCGCGGTCCAGCAGCGCGGCGTAGCCATCGCCAACCTGTTCGGGGCGAATCGCCCCGTCTACGCCACGCCTGCGGAGAACATCCGGGCCGCCCAGGCGGCGGCGAACAAGCTGGACAATTTTGAGGGCGAAGGGCGTCGCCTGATGACGGAGCGCGTCCAGCGACTCCTTGACGCGGCTGCCGAGCAGAACGACGCCAGCTGCCACACTGATGCGCCGCAGCGGCAGAACGATGACCCACCTCCTCGCCGAGACCAAGGCACGACGTCTCGGACACCGACTGGCGGTGTCCGCAGAAGAAAAGATAAGGAGTCGCCTGCCAGCCGCAGTCAGACTCGCGTCACCATCGAGCGCGACCAAGACGGCCGCACAAGAGCAGTGGAACGGCGGGACGACTGTCCGCCTCCTCCCCCTCGCAGGGAAAGGCGAGTCTCCCCGCTGCCTATTGAACACCCGACTCTCGGCGACCGCCTTGGCTGCCGAGAAGGAGTCGCAAAAAATGACGCTCGCCACCGGATCGACCGGCTCCACTGATCCCTGGCACTCGAAGAAGAAGATGAGCTGGGCCCGCCGTGTTTCGGTCCCCGCATCCGACAAGAGCCCTTTCCCAAAGGGTTCACGCTCCCAAGAGATATGCCCAAGTACACCGGCTCCGTGAAGCCGGAGGACTGTCTAGTTGACTACTCCACCGCCGTCAACATCGCGAACAGCAACAAGCTTGTTGCCGTGAAGTACGTTCCGCTCATGCTCCAGGGCACGGCCCGGACATGGTTGAACATCCTGAAGCCTCGCAGCATCAACAGCTGGGTCGACTTCACCGATGCCTTCGTCCACAACTTCACCAGCACGTACAAGCGACCTCCCAAGCCTCGCCACCTTTCCCTGTGCGTGCAAGGTCCCAACGAATCCACTCGCGACTACCTCACGCGTTGGGCCGAGCTCCGGAATTCCTGTGAAGGCATGCACGAGGTGCAGGCTATCGAGTACTTCACCGCCGGGTGCAGAGATGGCACCCTCCTCAAGCACAAGCTCCTCTGCGACGAGCCAGAAACCCTTGACGAGCTGCTGATCATAGCAGACAAGTATGCCACGGCCGACTCCTCCATGAAGGCGGAGATTCAAGTTAGTGCGACTGGCAAAGTGGCTCATTAGGCTCCTAGAACCCCGGCTGGAGACGCCAGTTGGCGACAGCAGTAGAGCGACCACAAGCGCAAGGCCCCACAGCCAACTTCCAGCAGCCGGCAGGTGGCGACAGTCGAAGACCAGCAGCCGGAAGGGCAGCCTCGGCCCAAACGTCAGAAGGGCGGCAAGCCCAACTGGTTGTCGGCTTTCTCCTATGAGCAAACTTTGGACGGACCCTGCAAGTTCCATAGTGGTGCGAAGCCATCCAACCACACCACTCAGAAATGCCACTGGCTCACCAGGATCGCCAAGGGAGACGGCCTCTTGCCTCCCCCGCCTGCTGGGCAGCCGCCTCCTCCTTCGCCCCAGCAGCCGGCGGTAAGGCCAGTCGGCGCAGTACAAGATGAGTACCCAAAAGAGCACGGAGCCTACATGGTGTTCACCAGTGTGGCCGATGACCGACGCAGCAGGCAGCAGCAGCGGCAAGAGGTGAATGCAGTAGCGTCAGAAGCACCAGAGTTTATGCATTGGTCTGAGAAGCCTATCAGCTGGAGCAGGGCGGATCACCCAGAGGTGATGCCAAGTCCGGGCTCCTACGCCTTGGTATTGGATGCCACCTTTGCTACAGACAAGAGAGTCGCTTGCTTCTCCCAAGTCCTGATAGACGGCGGAAGCAGCTCAACATCCTGTACAAGGACACCATGGAGAAGTTAGGAATCAAGCAAAGACAGCTTCAGAACAGCCGGACTGTATTCCATAGCATAGTCCCTGGCCTTTCCTGCTCACCAATTGGCAAGATCCTGATAGATGTCCTCTTCAGAGACAAAGATCACTTCCACCAAGAGTCAGTTTGGTTCGAAGTGGTGGACCTCGAAAGCCCATACCATGCATTGCTCGGCCGACCTGCTTTGGCCAAGTTCATGGCGGTCCCCCACTACGCCCACCTCAAGATGAAGATGTCGAGTTCCAAGGGGATTCTAACCATAGCCAGCGACTACAGAAAGTCGTCCGCCTGTGCGGCTGAGAGCAGTCGGCTGGCCGAGTCCCTGGTGATCGCAGCCGAGAAGCGGCTCCTTGACCCGGTTGTGGCGATGGCCGGCAAGCAGCCGGAGATGTCGCCCAACCCCAAGGAGTCGGAAGCCGAAGGTTCATTCAAGCCGGCTAAAGAGACGAAGAAGATACCCTTGGACCCAGAGCACCCAGAAAGGTATGCTGTCATAGGTGCAAACCTCGACAGCAAATAGGAAGGCGAGCTCGTCAATTTCCTCCATGAGAATTGGGAAATCTTCGCATGGTCCCCCAAATACATGCCGAGCACAAGTTACACGTCCGATCTGATGTGAAGCCCGTCAGGCAGCCCTTGCGCTGCCTGTCAGAAGAGAAGAGAAGAGTTGTTGGAGAGGAGATCGCCCGGCTACTAGCAGCCGGCTTCATCATGGAAGTATTCTTTCCAGAATGGTTAGCCAACCTAGTCCTGGTGCTGAAGAAGAACAAGCAGTGGCGAATGTGTATTGACTACACAAGCCTCAACAAAGCTTGCCCCAAGGATCCATTTGCTTTGCCAAGGATTGATCAGGTGATAGACTCCACAGTCGGATGCGAGTTGCTGAGTTTCTTAGATGCATATCCGGGATATCACCAGATCAAGCTGAATCCGGCTGACAGACTGAAGACTACCTTCATCACGCCGTTTGGAGCCTTCTGCTACTTGACCATGACGTTCGGCTTGAGGAATGTCGGCGCCACCTTTCAATGTTGCATGCAGAAGTGCCTCCTCAAGCAACTCGGCAGAAATGCCCACGTTTACGTGGATGATGTGGTGGTGAAGACGGAAAAGCATGGAACACTGCTGAAAGACCTCAAGGAGACCATTGAGAACCTGCGCCAATTTCAGATCAAGCTCAACCCTGAGAAGTGCGTCTTCGGAGTACCGGCCGGCCAGCTTCTTGGCTTCCTGGTCTCCGAACGCGGCATAGAGTGCAACCCTGTGAAGATCAAGGCCATCGAGAGGATGGAAGTACCCAGCCGACTGTTGGACGTGCAAAAGTTCACTGGCTGCTTGGTGTCCATCAGCCAATTCATCAGTCGGCTGGGCGAGAAGGCTCTCCCCCTATAGCAACTCATGAAGAAGACCAGTTTTTTTGAGTGGAACCACAAGGTGGACGAAGCTTTTCTCCAGTTGAAGAAGATGTTGACTACTCCACCTGTTCTGGCGGCTCCGACTCCTAAGGAGCCCATGCTCCTATACATCGCCGCCACCAGCTGGGTAGTCAGCACAGTTCTCGTGGTGGAACGCAAGGAGGAAGGCAAGGCACTACATGTCCAGAGACCGGTGTATTACCTGAGTGAAGTACTGTCGACCTCCAAGTAGAACTACCCCCACTACCAGAAGATGTGCTATGGCGTGCACTTTGCCGCCAAGAAGTTGAAGCCTTACTTTCAAGAGCATCCAATCACAGTGGTCTGCACAGCCCCACTAGCCGAGATCATCAGAAGCCGAGATGCTTCTGGCCGAGTGGCCAAATGGGCCATAGAGCTGGCTCCCTACACCATCTACTACCAGCCACGCACCGCCATCAAGTCGCAAGCACTGGCCGACTTCCTCATCGACTGGGCCGAGACCCAGTACCTGCCGCCAGCGCCCGACTCCACCCATTGGCGGATGCATTTCGACGGCTCCAAGATGCGCACTGGCTTGGGAGCCGGCATCGTCCTCACCTCTCCCAAAGGTGACAAGCTCAAATATGCGTTGCAAATCCATTTCGTCGCCTCCAACAACATCGCCGAATACGAGGCGCTCATTCACGGGCTCCGGCTTGCCAAAGAACTTGGCATTCGTCGGATCCTGTGTTATGGCGACTCCTACTTGGTGGTCCAGCAGTCGTCTGGCGACTGGGACGCCAAGGACGCAAATATGGCGAGCTACCATTTCCTCGTGCAACAACTCAGTGGATATTTTGAGGGATGCGAGTTCCTCCATGTGCCAAGAAACGACAACGACCAAGCAGACGCCCTGGCGCGAATCGGCTCTACCCGTCAAGCAATACCATCCGGTGTCGCCCTTCACCGCCTCCTCAAGCCGTCTGTCAAGCCTTCACCAGAATCAGACTCCATCTTTGTGCCGGCTCCTCCGGAAGAAGTCGGATCCGACTCAAGAGCTCCAGCAGAAGACATGAGAATTTCAACAGACGGCTCCAGGATCGCGGTAGTCAAAGCCAGCCCGGGGACCGCGGCAGCCAGCCCGAAGACTTCAAAACTCGGCCCGGGGACTACACCAGCCGGCCAGGGGACTTCTTCTATCCAGCAAGCTGTCAAGACCCCGATCCTAAGTCACACCGATCCAGCATGTAACACATCATATCACTTTGCGGCCTCACGCACGTTATTCCCACGGGTGCCACCTTACCTGGCCCGGGACCGTTTGCGCCTTTTGGCTCACGTATATGATAGTGTCGCTAGCATCCATATGACAAAGAACCCGGGCCGACATGGCTAGTCGTGAACCCAAGGCGGCACTAACCTATGAGGACAGGCATACGTGAATCACATCGAGCATGTCGGTCAACAACGTATAAATCCGGGCTGTAGCACTGGGCTAACAGGACTCCGGTAACCCGGGCTATAGCAGGCTAGGCAGGACTCCGGATAACACCGCGTGACATTTCCCCGAAGGGACAGACACGAGAACGACGTGAATCACATGCCGGCCAGTCAAGTGTTCCAAGCAGTAGTGCTGGGCTAGCAGGACTCCGGTGAACCGGGCTGTAGCGAACTACTATCGCTTAGAAGCACTAGACTACATTTCCCCATATGATAGGCTACCAAGGATAAACAACTAGGTAGTCGGATCCCACTCATACCAAGCATTTCAATCATACACACAATATGCCCGATATGAGTAAATACAACATGGCATCACAACATAACTCTACGACTCAAGTATTTATTCATTAGGCTCCGAGGAGCGAGATATTACAAACATGGGTCTCACGACCCAACATTCAGAGCATACAAGTCAAACACATGCGGAAGCTTAACATGTCTGAGTACAGACATCTACAAATGAAAAGGGCTGAGAAGCCCGACTATCTACCAGATCCTGCCGAGGCACAAGATCGTAGCTGAGGTAACGAGCTAAACGTCGAAGTCCAAGCGGTACTACTAGCGAGACTGAAGTCTCTCTACAAAAACATAAAATAGGCAAACGTGAGTACAATTGTACTCAGCAAGACTTACATCAGAACTAACTACATATGCATCAGTATCAATAAAGGGGGTGGTGGAGTTTGACTGCAGCAAGCCAGCTTTGACTCGGTGGCTATCCTGAAACTATGACTGCAAGCAATTCTTTTGAGGTGGCGCACACGAGTCCACATATTCACCATACCAATACACCACTATGGATCCGCTCCCGTCTTCCTACGAGAACGCCATCCATAGCACTCACGCTTATCTTGCGCATTTTAGAGTATCCACTTTCACTTGTCTATGAACTGTACAAGGGGTCCAAGTTTCCATATCCGAGGAATCCGGCTATTCGAATAGATAATGATAACCCTGCAGGGGTGTACTTCTTCACACACGCTCTCGCCACTTATCGCCCTGTACACGTCATGTACCTCGGCAACCTTCAAGCGGAAGCCGGGCGAGGGAGTCGGCCACGACCTGACTAACCACACAAGTCTCTAGTCCAGGTTTATCGCCTATTCGGGTTCCATCCGCAAGGAGATCCGGCCGGGGTGTCGCTCACGGCCCCAAACGATGTGTATAGGGTTCCAAGCCCACCAAACGGGCGGCGCTTGGTTTACCCGGCCACGGTGCCTAGTCTGTCCCAAGCCCACCTGTATCGGGTGCCACTTGGTAGACTACTAACACTACCTACAAACACCAGAAACTAGTTGCAACTCCTGGACAGAGATCAAGTTGATTAATAAGTCGAGAGGGGTCGAGTTACCGGAACCCAATGTGTGGTAGTAACTGTTCATGGATCACAAACACAGAACTCACTTCCTGAGGACGGCTGCAATGAGACAACCCACCATGTACTCCTACATGGCCTCTCACCGCTACCTTTACCAAATCGTGTTCACACACTTAGCTCTCAACAGTAGGACATGTTCACCACATTCCAATTCATACCCGATGAATCAGACCCGACTCAACTCTAAGCAGTAGCAGGCATGACAACAAGCATGAATGAGTAGGCACATCAGGGCTCAAACAACTCCTACTCATGCTAGTGGGTTTCATCTATTTACTGTGGAATGACAGGTCATTCAAAGGATAAAGGGGTTCAACTACCGCAACAAGTAACACATGAATCGTTGTTGTCCTAATGCAATAAAAGAGAGCAGGAGTGAGAGAGTGGGATTGTATCGGAATGAACAAGGGGGTTTTGCTTGCCTGGCACTTCTGAAGATAATATAGTTTTTCATCGGTGTCATCGATCTCATCGTCGGAACATCGTCTACCGAGAGGGGACAAATACCGGCAACAGAGAAGGAAACACAATCAATGCGATGCACAATATGATGCATGCTCATAACATGGCAATATGAGTGTGTTGGCCTAATGCAACTACAACCAGATGGATTTGGGTCATATTGAACCAAAGGTTGAACCCCAAATTCAAATTATGAATTTAAATAGTGCCTTATCATGTTTTGCACTAAACAGCAAGGTTAAGTTCTTTAAACATGCATGAAACCAGTGCAGATGGATAGATTGGATTTTTCTGATAATTTTTCATATATAAATCTTTGCATTTGGAGTTACGGTTGAATTTCTATGAATTTTAGAAGTTTAGGGCATTTTCTGAAATTTCCTGAATAAGAATAAATCCAGAAAATAGCTTATTGCGTCAGCATGACATCAGTGTGACATCAGCAGGTCAACACGCCAGGTCCAGGTCAAACCTGACCCGTGGGACCCATCGGTCAGTGACACAGGCTGGTTAGGGTCGCTGACAAGTGGGGTCGGTCAAAGCGCCACGTCAGCATGGTCAATGCTGACGCGTGGGGCCACCATGATTAGATTAAACTAAACAGGGATTCACTGTGGTTAATTAAGGGCGTGGGGCCCATATGTCAGTGAGAGAGGGTATTAATTAGCAGGGTCATCAGTGGCTAACGACGTGGCACGTCACCAGCCACCGGAGTTCGGCCGGCGGCGACCCGAAACGCGGCGGACGTTCGCCGGGGCTGCGCAACAGGCGACGGCTGGGCGCGCAAATGCCACCAGAAGGTAGCCCGCGCTCGCCCGCATCTAGGGGAGCAGATGGGAGGCGGCGGGGACGCCGTAGCTCGCCGGAGCAGAGCTCGTGGCGACGGCCGGAGCTCGGCCTCGAGCGGCGCGGGGCTGTAGGGCTCGAGAAGGCCGGCCGAGGGGTTCTTCGGCACCCTCGTGGTGCAAGGGGGATGGTGACACGCTCGGAAGCGAGCTGCGGTGGCTAAAGCGGTGGCGGCGACATGGCCGGCGGTAGAAGCTCACGGGCCTGGTGGCTAGCAGGGCTATGGCACGGGAGAGACTACGAGGAGAGAGGGGAAAAGCGGCGGTGCTCACAGCGCGTCGTTTGGAGGCGACAACGGGCTCGGGGAAGGCCGGACGGCGACGTGGCGTTGCCGGCGATCTCGGGCGGCCGACGATGAAGACGAGGGCGTAGGCGGCTCCACAGGGCGTGTGGGCTCGATTCCCTCAGCTTGGAGAGGCGGCGCTCGACGGCGGTGCTGGTGGACACGACAGAGGGGCGGAGGGATGGTTGTGGCCGCGGCGAACGGCGTCGGTGGCGACGAGCTCCGCTCGGGCGGCGCGAAACAGAGAGCAAGGGAGGGAAAAGGGGTCCAGAGAGAGGAGGGGAAAGCGAGAGGGGCCAGCGCGTTCTCCAGGCGCTGTTGGGATGAAGGGGAGCTCGCCAGCGCGAAGCAGGAGCTGGCACGGCCGGCGTCGTGCTCTGGTTCGCCTCTGCCTTCTGGCAGGGGTAGAAGACAAGGATGCCCTTGTGGGCTGGGCCTCCTGTGCTGGGCCAGGTGGCTGTGCCAGGTGGGCTACAGGTAAGCACTTCTCTCTCTCTCTCTCTCATTTAATTCTGTTTTCTGTTTTCTAATTTTCTGCAACTGTTGGGCTTCATTAAAAAAATACTAAAACATTTCCAGAAATCATGAAAATAATTGTTGGCTCTTTTGAAACTATTTCCAACAGCCCTCAAATGCTTTCAAGATTATTTGGACATTTAAAATATTTTATAGAATTTAAATGTCCAAATTCAAATACTTATGATTTAATTCAAGAATCCAGGAATGACCTATAAATATGTTCATCATTTTTGGCAGAGGTTTTCACCTTTATCATAAATCACGAACATTTCCAAAGGGCATTCTGGGTCATTGAAAAATATTTTATTTGAACCTATTTGAATTAAATTTGGTGCTAGGGTTTACCAATCCCCATTTCAAATTTCTTGAATTTAAACATGATGACATGAATGCTTTCATGCAAGTAGTTACAAGCAGATCTAGGGTCGTGACAACTCACCCCTACTAAACAAGAATCTCGTCCCGAGATTCAAGGCGTGAGGTAAGAAGACAGAGGGGACACAAAGCTCGCACAATCTTCACGATCCAGGTTGCACTTCGTAAGAACGTTGATTCGATCATCATCTTGATCTTGACATCTTGCTTTGAGAACTTCATCCAACATGACAACGAGAGAAAAGGGAGATTTTTAGAAGAATCGATTTTCTTGAGGTTCAAGCAACTTAGGATCATCACAAGGATCACAAGATCAACTCACAGAATGAGAGATAGAAACATCTCTGGAGCTAAGAGGCAAAACATGCATTAAGAGGGACGGAAGAAACAATCTGATGAGGGTTTCAAGGTGGCGAGGGAAATTGCCATGATTCCAAAACGGGGCACTTTGGAGAAGGTGACTTGAAGAACTATTCCCTTAAGTGGCAAAAAGAATTACTTTTGATCCATAGATCATTGAAACTCTTCATACCAACTTGAGGCAATTTACAATTGATCGTTTGAAAGAGCTCGAAGAAATGGCATACTCGGACTAGGTTGGATGATGTGGACTACCTTGTTGAAGACAACGCAATGGATGAATTTTGCTTATCATCGAAAATGGATGGGACCCAAGGTAGAATGGCACAATGGCGGTGCAAGCTGGGAACAAAATGCAAATGTTGGGAATGTTCCAACCATCATACCTGCCTGAGATTCAGATCTGGTTGGAAACAGGATATTTCAGACAGCATGTCTGGAAAAGAAAGTTTGCAACACAAATCGACGAGATGACATTGCGAGATTCGCGGAATATGAACTATGATAGCAAGCTCCAAAACATGAGCTGGTTCTGCTACATACATGTGAACACGTTGTCGCAGACAAGGATGACCACAGAGTAGTCTTACAATAAAACACTACCAAAGTTCCGGTGAGGAACCATCATCGAGGATATCGAAGTCCTTGCATAAGTCCGGATTAGCTCTTATGAAGGAATTCCTTTTCCTGGAACAAATCAGTTAGTGGCTTGGTGTGCTAGGGAATTCATAAGGAATGAAGATGATCAGTCTAACAGACCACGGAATACTTCGCACGTGCATAACTGACTTGGGATGATTCCAGCGGAAGCAAAACAAACTTTTCTCAAATTCATGGCGGCAACTTTCACCTAATGCACGTGAAGTTGGAGAAAATCACTTCTTTCATCCAAGCATAAGCTTCATGAACGAAACACGAAGGCATTGCTTACAAAGTTTCCAACACTAGGTTGATTTTCAACATGGATCATGGGGGAGACAAAATGCTGCTGATGGGCTCAATAACAACTCATCGAAATTTCCATATCACTGGACTTCCACCATCATGTGAACACGGTGGTAGCATTGGTCAGACCAAAGATGTAATGGTGTATGCTCGAGGGATCAACCACGAGTAAGACAACATTACGAACATCATTGGTTCTGATTTGACTCGACGATAGCCCATACTCAAGTCAAGGTTTTGATAGGACAATAGGTTCAACAACTGAGCACGAGGATCAATCGAGGAAGATATCATCTTTCTTCAACACACACACACACAAGGATATCCCTTAGTGATGAACTAAGTGGATTAAGCTTTTATCTTCCAACTCTCCAAGTTGTCGTTTGGCTTAACCAACTAGCCCAGGGGTATCCCACACAGATTCTTGGAGAAAGGCGTGGCTACAAGAAACCAACTTGATCACGAACTCAACACAGCGGTCAGGTGACAACCTGGTAACACTTCCGAGAAGATATTCGGAAAATCACAAACCACCGATAAGTTATTAAGCTCGAGAACAATCTTGCTTTTCAGGGCAAGATGATATGATCAAAATAGTGAGGGATTGACACAATCCTAACTCATTGATCGAGGAGTGCGCCAGAAATAAGGACTAGGTAGCACGATCAATCTTAGTATGATGATTTGATAACCAACACGCTAAGAATGAGAATAGTGTCCATTTACTACCAAGCAACACAGTCGCTAGGAGTATTGATTTCACACAGCACAATTCACTTGTCGGCATTCCGGTTACAATAACACGGGACCGAGGAATGAATAATGATGGTGAGAAGTATTGCTGCGTTAAGAATTCATAAGAGGTGGTGCAATTCTCATGACACTCTTGACATAAAGATGGTAACACTCCAAGGTAGAGCAGAGCAGAGGCTGGATTGGCATTTTGATCTGCGGGATACAACTACTTTGATCCAATCCAAGATATGGATGAGGTGCTGGAGTTTGTTTCTCCTAGTCATTCCGGAATAGAATGGCTTGACGGACTACAAGAATAAAAGGCATTGATGAACACAAATGCACACATACTCTTGGCTATCAACTGATAGAGGATGGTCGGAGTACAACTGAAGGGGAACAACTCAGGGAACATATAATTTTCTGAGTTGTGGATGCATAGATTAGTATGTCGAGCAAAGCTCAACATTTCTTCCGGACAACCCATGCAGAATGATAGATCTGGCAGAATCACAATTATGGATGGAGAACTCCTCAAGAGTACTCTGATTGTGAGCTTTTGGTTCAAAGAACATCTGCCTTAAGGGTTCATGGTATTTGGAAGAAGGAAATACCACGGACCTCGAGGACTGTCGCAAGGTTACTAATATCTTAAGGGAACTAGCAAATACTAACAACATGAAGTAGGGTGAATCTCGGGTTTGAAAACCCAGGAGTAGAATACCTACTACTAAATGGCATCACGGGATGCTTTCGAGAATGGTGGCCAGAATCATCACACCGGGAACACAAAACATGGACAGATTACTAGATGGTTTCATAAGACACCTAGGGTCATAATAGTAGCTCCAACATATACGTCAAGGCAGTGGAGTACCCCAACAGACCGTTTAGTGTGCTTATTCTGACCAAAAGGGACATCGGGAATGGAAGGAAAGGATTTGCAAATGCATCAGACTAGTTAGAAACCTGGGATGACTCGGACAGCATAACGGCTGTAAATGCTCAGAAAAAGATTTGAGACATTCACAACAGTTTGCATAGACACTCAACAACATCCTATAAAAGTTCTGAGGCCAGTTATGAACATATGGAAGTAGTAGAAACTAAACTGAGGCTTGAACTCAACAATCCTAGGCAACTACAGTTTAGTAACACGTCATCCTGAAAGATAGATGAGAAGGCCTAGTTCTTAATCCCCGTAGAAGAGAAGAGGATGACTCAGATCAGAAGGCCATGAGGTATAAGGAGTAAAAAGAGCCTTACGTTCCCTTCCACAATCAATTCCCCTACATAACTAAAGCATTTCTAGACACAACTTCGACCAGTTTGGCTTGGTAATCCTACAGGCAGTCGGGCTCTGATACCAATGCTGTCAGGACCTCGATCCTAAATCACACTGATCCAGCATGTAACACATCATATCACTTTGCGGCCTCACGCACGGTATTCCCACGGGTGCCACCTTACCTGGCCCGGGACCGTTTGCGCCTTTTGGCTCACGTATATGATAGTGTCGCTAGCATCCATATGACAAAGAACCCGGGCCGACATGGCTAGTCGTGAACCCAAGGCGGCACTAACCTATGAGGACAGGCATATGTGAATCACATCAGGCATGTCGGTCAACAACGTATAAATCCGGGTTGTAGCACTGGGCTAACAGGACTCCGGTAACCCGGGCTGTAGCAGGCTAGGCAGGACTCCGGATAACACTGCGTGACATTTCCCCGAAGGGACAGACACAGGAACGACGTGAATCACATGCCGGCCAGTCAAGTGTTCCAAGCAGTAGTGCTGGGCTAGCAGGACTCCGGTGAACCGGGCTGTAGCGGACTACTATCGCTCAGAAGCACTAGACTACATTTCCCCATATGATAGGCTACCAAGGATAAACAACTAGGTAGTCGGATCCCACTCATACCAAGCATTTCAATCATACACACAATATGCCCGATATGAGTAAATACAACATGGCATCACAACATAACTCTACGACTCAAGTATTTATTCATTAGGCTCCGAGGAGCGAGATATTACAAACATGGGTCTCACGACCCAACATTCAGAGCATACAAGTCAAACACATGCGGAAGCTTAACATGTCTGAGTACAGACATCTACAGATGAAAAGGGCTGAGAAGCCCGACTATCTACCAGATCCTGCCGAGGCACAAGATCGTAGCTGAGGTAACGAGCTAAACGTCGAAGTCCAAGCGGTACTACTAGCGAGACTGAAGTCTCTCTACAAAAACATAAAATAGGCAAACGTGAGTACAATTGTACTCAGCAAGACTTACATCAGAACTAACTACATATGCATCAGTATCAATAAAGGGGGTGGTGGAGTTTGACTGCAGCAAGCCAGCTTTGACTCGGTGGCTATCCTGAAACTGTGACTGCAAGCAACTCTTTTGAGGTGGCGCACACGAGTCCACATATTCACCATACCAATACACCACTATGGATCCGCTCCCGTCTTCCTACGAGAACGCCATCCATAGCACTCACGCTTATCTTGCGCATTTTAGAGTATCCACTTTCACTTGTCTATGAACTGTACAAGGGGTCCAAGTTTCCATATCCGAGGAATCCGGCTATTCGAATAGATAATGATAACCCTGCAGGGGTGTACTTCTTCACACACGCTCTCGCCACTTATCGCGTTGTACACGTCATGTACCTCGGCAACCTTCAAGCGGAAGCCGGGCGAGGGAGTCGGCCACGACCTGACTAACCACACAAGTCTCTAGTCCAGGTTTATCGCCTATTCGGGTTCCATCCGCAAGGAGATCCGGCCGGGGTGTCGCTCACGGCCCCAAACGATGTGTACAGGGTTCCAAGCCCACCAAACGGGCGGCGCTTGGTTTACCCGGCCACGGTGCCTAGTCTGTCCCAAGCCCACCTGTACCGGGTGCCACTTGGTAGACTACTAACACTACCTACAAACACCAGAAACTAGTTGCAACTCCTGGACAGAGATCAAGTTGATTAATAAGTCGAGAGGGGTCGAGTTACCGGAACCCAATGTGTGGTAGTAACTGTTCATGGATCACAAACACAGAACTCAGTTCCTGAGGACGGCTGCAATGAGACAACCCACCATGTACTCCTACATGGCCTCTCACCGCTACCTTTACCAAATCGTGTTCACACACTTAGCTCTCAACAGTAGGACATGTTCACCACATTCCAATTCATTCCCGATGAATCAGACCCGACTCAACTCTAAGCAGTAGCAGGCATGACAACAAGCATGAATGAGTAGGCACATCAGGGCTCAAACAACTCCTACTCATGCTAGTGGGTTTCATCTATTTACTGTGGAATGACAGGTCATGCAAATAAAGGGGTTCAACTACCGCAACAAGTAATACATGAATCGTTGTTGTCCTAATGCAATAAAAGAGAGCAGGAGCGAGAGAGTGGGATTGTATCGGAATGAACAAGGGGGTTTTGCTTGCCTGGCACTTCTGAAGATAATATAGTTCTTCATCGGTGTCATCGATCTCATCGTCGGAACATCGTCTACCGAGAGGGGACAAATACCGGCAACAGAGAAGGAAACACAATCAATGCGATGCACAATATGATGCATGCTCATAACATGGCAATATGAGTGTGTTGGCCTAATGCAACTACAACCAGATGGATTTGGGTCATATTGAACCAAAGGTTGAACCCCAAATTCAAATTATGAATTTAAATAGTGCCTTATCATGTTTTGCACTAAACAGCAAGGTTAAGTTCTTTAAACATGCATGAAACCAGTGCATATGGATAGATTGGATTTTTCTGATAATTTTTCATATATAAATCTTTGCATTTGGAGTTACGGTTGAATTTCTTTGAATTTTAGAAGTTTAGGGCATTTTCTGAAATTTCCTGAATAAGAATAAATCCAGAAAATAGCTTATTGCGTCAGCATGACATCAGTGTGACATCAGCAGGTCAACACGCCAGGTCCAGGTCAAACCTGACCCGTGGGACTCATCGGTCAGTGACACAGGCTGGTTAGGGTCGCTGACAAGTGGGGTCGGTCAAAGCGCCACGTCAGCATGGTCAATGCTGACGCGTGGGGCCACCATGATTAGATTAAACTAAACAGGGATTCACTGTGGTTAATTAAGGGCGTGGGGCCCATATGTCAGTGAGAGAGGGTATTAATTAGCAGGGTCATCAGTGGCTAACGACGTGGCACGTCACCAGCCACCGGAGTTCGGCCGGCGGCGACCCGAAACGCGGCGGACGTTCGCCGGGGCTGCGCAACAGGCGACGGCTGGGCGCGCAAATGCCACCAGAAGGTAGCCCGCGCTCGCCCGCATCTAGGGGAGCAGATGGGAGGCGGCGGGGACGCCGTAGCTCGCCGGAGCAGAGCTCGTGGCGGCGGCCGGAGCTCGGCCTCGAGCGGCGCGGGGCTGTAGGGCTCGAGAAGGCCGGCCGAGGGGCTCTTCGGCACCCTCGTGGTGCAAGGGGGATGGTGACACGCTCGGAAGCGAGCTGCGGTGGCTAAAGCGGTGGCGGCGACATGGCCGGCGGTAGAAGCTCACGGGCCCGGTGGCTAGCAGGGCTATGGCACGGGAGAGACTACGAGGAGAGAGGGGAAAAGCGGCGGTGCTCACAGTGCGTCGTTTGGAGGCGACAGCGGGCTCGGGGAAGGCCGGACGGCGACGTGGCGTTGCCGACGATCTCGGGCGGCCGACGATGAAGACGAGGGCGTAGGCGGCTCCACAGGGCGTGTGGGCTCGATTCCCTCAGCTTGGAGAGGCGGCGCTCGACGGCGGTGCTGGTGGACACGACAGAGGGGCGGAGGGGATGGTTGTGGCCGCGGCGAACGACGTCGGTGGCGACCAGCTCCGCTCGGGCGGCGCGGAACAGAGAGCAGGGGAGGGAAAGGGGGTCCAGAGATAGGAGGGGAAAGCGAGAGGGGCCAGCGCGTTCTCCAGGTGCTGTTGGGATGAAGGGGAGCTCGCCAGCGCGAAGCAGGAGCTGGCACGACCGGCGTCGTGCTCTGGTTCGCCTCTGCCTTCTGGCAGGGGTAGAAGACAAGGATGCCCTTGTGGGCTGGGCCTCCTGTGCTGGGCCAGGTGGCTGTGCCAGGTGGGCTACAGGTAAGCACTTCTCTCTCTCTCTCATTTAATTCTGTTTTCTGTTTTCTAATTTTCTGCAACTGTTGGGCTTCATTAAAAAAATACTAAAACATTTCCAGAAATCATGAAAATAATTGTGGGCTCTTTTGAAACTATTTCCAACAGCCCTCAAATGCTTTCAAGATTATTTGGACATTTAAAATATTTTATAGAATTTAAATGTCCAAATTCAAATACTTATGATTTAATTCAAGAATCCAGGAATGACCTATAAATATGTTCATCATTTTTGGCAGAGGTTTTCACCTTTATCATAAATCACGAACATTTCCAAAGGGCATTCTGGGTCATTGAAAAATATTTTATTTGAACCTATTTGAATTAAATTTGGTGCTAGGGTTTACCAATCCCCATTTCAAATTTCTTGAATTTAAACATGATGACATGAATGCTTTCATGCAAGTAGTTACAAGCAGATCTAGGGTCGTGACACAAGCGGTTGCCGACTCCAACCCGCCACCTCCCGGCCCAGCCACCCCCCTCCAGGTCGTAGTTCTGACAGTCAAAGAAATCGTAGCACCCTCATGGGCCCAGCCCATCCTCAAATTTTTGGTAAGCAAAGAGCTGCCGACTGATGAGATCTTAGCTCGGCAAGTGCAACGCCGAGCAGCAGCCTATACCATAGTCAACAGAGAGCTGGTTAGGCGCAGCGTCACTGGCGTCTACCAGCGCTGCGTGGAGCCAGAGCAAGGCCAAGCAATTCTCAAGGACATCCATCAAGGCGAGTGCAGCCACCACACAGCTTCAAGAGCACGCACTCGTCGCCAAAGCCTTCCGCCATGGTTTCTTCTGGCCGACTGCTTTGGAAAAAGCCAAGGACTTGGTCCAAAAATGCAAGGGGTGCCAGAAGTTCTGCTCCAAGCCGCATCAGCCGGCTTCTGCACTCAAGACTATCCCCATTGCCTGGCCCTTCACTGTTTGGGGCCTGGACATGGTGGGACCATTCAATACGGCGCGAGGCGTCCTGACTCACTTACTTGTCGCAGTGGACAAGTTCACCAAGTGGATAGAAGCAAAGCCAATCAAGAAGCTGAATGGTCCAACTGCCGTGACTTTCATCTCCGACATCATAATTTGGTACGGCATACCGCACAGCATCATCACCGACAATGGCACAAATTTTGCCAAGGGTGCCTTGGCCCGTTTCTGCGCAACGCAGGGCATCCGAATGGACTTAGCGTCCGTTTCCCATTCGCAGTCAAATGGACAGGTGGAGCGAGCAAACGGCCTCATCCTGTCCGGCATCAAGCCTCGACTGGTCGAGCCTCTAGAGCGCTCGGCTGGCTGCTGGCTCGACGAGCTGGCAGCCGTCCTCTAGAGTCTGCGCACAACTCCAAACAAGTCAACTGGCTTCACGCCTTTCTTCCTAGTCTACGGTGCCGAAGCCGTCATCCCAACGGACATAGAGTTCGACTCCCCACGAGTCACCATGTACACCGAGGAGGAAGCAGAAGAAGCACGTCAAGACGGCGTCGATCTGCTGGAAGAGGGCCGGCTGTTGGCACTCAGCCGGTCCAGCATCTACCAGCAGAGCTTGCGTCGGTACTACAACAGGAAGGTCAGGCCGAGATCCTTCCAAGAGGGTGACCTTGTGCTCCGACTGATCCAGCGAACAGCCGGCCAGCACAAGCTGTCGGCGCCTTGGGAAGGCCCTTTCATCGTCAGCAAAGTGTTGGGCAATGACTCCTACTACCTGATCGACGCTCAGAAGCCCTGAGCACGCAAGAGGGACGACTCTGGCAAAGAGACGGAGCGACCATGGAATGCAAATCTCCTCAGAAGATTTTACAGTTAAATGCAGTATGTACCACGCTACCTTTTGCATTAAAGTACCAAGACTTCGGGCTCCCCGAGAAGAGCTCGGGGACTGCCCTCTTTTATCTATATGATAAGAATTATGCCTACGAGTATATTGCTCTTTGTTATGCCGCTTGGCACCGGGTTCGACTAGTCGGCCCGGGGACTTGCCGCCTTGCACTATGAAATGCTTCCTGCAGTCGGACAAGTAGTGTGTGGCACCTAAGCCGTCTCCTGTCAGAAGCCGCGGCTCGCAGAGCGACTGACTGGTGGGCAGGAGTAGGGTAGAATGGGCATCCACATGAAAAATGGCTAAGGACTCAAAGCATAAACATAGCTTAAGCTGGCTTCCAGCCTTATTTTCAAACCGACTCTTGAGCAGTCGGCTCGCCGCCTTCTATTCAACTTGCTAAAAAAACTCTAAAACGGCTAAGTACCTGCCTTCCCAAAGTAGCTAAGTACTTGATCCAGCGGCAGTCCACAGAGCGGCTGCCCGACTGGCAAGACGGCAACTGAGGGAAGGCGGCAAAGGAAAAAGCCAAAGGAGCAATAAGCAAGAAGAGATAGAATTCGGATAAATATTTACATAACAGAGGCCCTTGGCCGAATCTTCGAACAGAAGTTCAAAATACACCCCGCGGGTGGAATTGCGCGAATTAACAAAATTCTTCAAAGAATATTAAGCAGATAAGACAAAGATAAAGCGGCAGCCTAGGAGGCGGCAGACGGGTTCAGAGGATCGGAGGAGACGACGGTGTCAAGTGTTGGGGCGGCCGGCTGGTCGGTCTCGGCTTGGTCACCTCCGGCGGCAGCCGGCTCGGACGGGCGCGGCTCGTTGGTGGAGGCGCGGTCAAGCTGGGGCTGGCCATCCGCCCCGTCTTCTGGCGCCTTCGTCCCACCTCCGTCCCCCGCCTCGCCTTCCTCCTCGACGCTGGAGCCGATCACCTCCGCCGAGTCCTCGATGTAGTCGGGGTTCATCCCGAACCACTCCGGCGGCGCCTCCTCGCCGTTTTCAGCCCGCTCGGGGACGAAGACGCTGGTGTCGGTGTACTCGGCGATCGCCGCCGCGCGCTTGACGAGGGCGTCTTCCGCAGCTTCCAGCTTCGGCTGGGCCTCTGACCAGAGTGTGGCTAGCCGGTCTAGGTCCAGCCCCGGATACCACGCCTTGACGAACTCCAAGGCCCGGCGCGCTCCAGCCCGGGCCAAGGAACCCTTCCAGGCCTCAAGACGGCCAACCGCGACCTCCAGCCAGTTGGCAGTCAGACTGGGGGTGCGCGGAGCCTGCATATCCGGCCACAGGGCGGCGATCGCCTGAGCGCCAACACGCTAAAGCCGGCGCAGCATCCTGTGGGCCGGCCGCAGGCGAGCCTCAATGCTCAGGATCTGCTCGTCAAGGGTTGGGGGGGCATCGACGGCGATTTCCGCGCCATCCGCCCTCCGCCCCTCACGATCAGCCTCGATGGCTTGATTCGCGGCCTGCGAGTGGCCTGGGAAGAGGTCTGCCAGGACGAAAGAGCGAAGAACAAGTCAAAAACTTGAAAACGGCCCGACCTATAGTCGGCAACTCAAAGAAGGAAAACGAGGAGGCTTACCATCAACGAAAAAATAGCGCGCTATAACCGCGCTATAACTCCGCTATAGCGTATTCGGAAAGCAAACGCTATATTTGAGTAAATTCAGCCGCTACGGCGCTATTCAGGTAAATAGCGCGCTACAGGGCGCTATAACGTTGTAGCGTGTAGCATTATAGCGTTCCAATGATGAAAAAATTCAAAAAAATAGGGTCAACACAAGTAGGCCTAGTGCTCTTTGTTTGTTAACTCAGGTAGTAGATCAATGTTGAGAGTAAATGTAGGCCAACACAGGTTTACTTTGTGGTTTGTGCATGATTGATGTACAATGTTCAGAGTTTATATGTTAAATATATTGACTACAATTTGGGCTTCAGTTTAAAATTTATGCTTCTTATCTATGGCTAGATTATGTCTCTCTCTGATCGTGTCTTAAGGTACTGTAACACTTTATTTTTAGATATATTGGGCACTTTTTTAAACGCTATTTTGAAATATAGCATGCTATTAGCGCGCTATAACTTCTGTAGCATTTGAAGAAGGGCCTCGCTATATTTTGTAGCGTGCTCTTTTTTTCGTTGCTTACCATCGACGAGATCCTCGATCTCGTGGAAGCCGGAGGTCAGCACCGCCTCCTTGTCGGTCCAGGAGGAGCGCTCGCTTGCGAACTCAGCAAGGAGGGCGGTCTCCTTTTCTTCCGCCTCCTCCTGGGCCTTCTTGAGCAGATCTTTCTACTCTGCCAATTGCGCGGCCAGCAGGTCGCGCTCTGCGGCAAGCTTGCTGCACTCCTCCCCCTTGACACGCAGCGCGGTGTTGGCCTCGCCCAATTGCTGCTGCAGAATGGCGTTGGCTTCTGAAAAAAAAAGGAAGGCGTCAGTCGTCAACGCAAAGAAGGTCGCCAGGAAGATCCGGCCCGACTGCTCAGCAGTCGGTCCGAATCTTGGGGACTACAGCCCGCAAGTGCGCCAGCACGCCCCCGCGAAGAAGAAAGAAGACTCACTCCAGCTCTCCGACAAGTCGGCGGTCCGCTTGGCCAACTCCTCGATGTTGCGGTTGAAGGCGGTCGCGCGGATATTATGATAGTCCTGTGGCGACATTTCAGACAGACAGTTAGTACTTGGAACTCGCCACGTAGAGTTCCAAGCCGCCTGCTCTGCAGCCGGCCCGGAACTCGGGGACTACACCCAGTGGGTGCGCTGGCGCGCCCCCATAGAGAGGAAAAAACAAATAAAACAAGAAGGAGGAGACATACTCGGATGGCTGTCCGCGACGCCAGGTGCGCCTTGGTGCTGTTCTAGATGGCGTCGCCCTCAGCTCGGAGCTTGGCCTGGACGTCCAGAAGCGCCTGGTTCAACGGGCCCGTCCCGCCTCCCCACACCCACCCAGTAGGCGCGGCGCTCGTCGCCTCGGCCTCTAGGATCGTGGAGCTCGCGGCGCCAATATCCAGAGAGCGCGGTGCTGAAGTCGCCTTGGCGAGACGGCGACGCGTCGGCATGCCGACTTGAAGAAGCAGGCCCGCCTCGACCTCATCTTCAGTCGGCGGCACCGGCGGGCCCGCCGGCTGCTCACCTTGCGTGGCTCCGAATGGTGGCGGCGGCGGCACAACCACGTCCGGCATGGAGGCGTCGCCGCCTTCCCTCTCCATGACCGGGTTCTCGCCGCCGACTCCCCCAGTCTGCCCCGTGAACCCCGGCTGCGGCGGCGCAGAGTTCAGTGGGGTGACGAGCACCGCCGATTGGCGGCGCGCGGCTTCCTCAGCCTGCCGCCTTGCCGCGACGGCGGCCTCGCCCTCTTCAAGTTTCTTCTTGGCGGAGGCCTCCGCCTTCTCGGCCTCCGCCTTCTCCAGGCGGGCGACCTCCTCCTCCTCGCGCTTCTCTTGTGCGTTCCGCTCCGTCGCCTCCCGGAGGTCGGCGGCGGGGTCGACCCACCGAGTGGTGGCGTACATCTCCACCGACCCCATGATGGAGGCGGCAGCGACCCTCTCAAGAGTGAGGGGAGCCCTGAAGCAAGGGAAGCAAGTAAAGACTCAGACGAAAGCTACAAAGAAAAAATAAAGGTGGAAAGATGGAGTACTCACGCGGAGACCAGCGGCTTCTTCACTTCCCTGCGGAAGCGGTTGGCCTTCGCGGCTGCCTCGTCCCGCTTGGTCGCCGCGGCCGAGCTCTTGGACTTCTTCGGCCAACTGCCGAACAAGCTCGGCACGGCCCTGCGCTTCTTCGCGCCGCCTTGAGCATCCGGCGCGGCAGAAGAGCTCGCGCCGGGCTGGCCGGCTCCTGGTTGGTTGCGGGGGCGACTTCCTCATCGTCATCGGGCCAGTCCTCTAGACTGACCCTGAGCCGCGGGCCGCCTCCTCCCTCGGCGTCGTCTTCCAAAGCCGCCGCCCCCAGATCGGGGTTGTCGATGTCGCTCTCCGCCCGATCGGCGAGGAGGGGATTCTGACCAAAGCCAACTGGTCAGGTCGGACAAGACAAACTCGGCAAGAAAGAAGACAATTTAAAGAAAGAAGGAAAGAGGCAACTTACTATAGGTGGGGGGTTGGCGCGAGAGTACGGCTCCTTGCCGAACTGCCAATCCTCCAGGAGCTTGCTGTCCGAGAGGTAGTTCACCATATAGGCCACCTCCTCGTGAGGCATGTCCTTGGTGCACATCCGGCTCGGGTCTCGGTGCCCGCTCATTTGGCATATCATATGGGGCCGACCTTGGAGCGGGAGGACTTGGCGCGCCACGAAGGCGGCCAGCAGATCCGGGCCAGTCAGGCCCTCCGTCTGCGTCAGCACTCGGAGTCGCGTGATGGCGCCGGCTCCTGCAGGCGTCAGCGACTTGGCCCGGTATGACCGGTTGGGCAGCCTCCCAGCCGGCGGCCCGGCTACAAAAGCCGGCAGATTGACCCAATCGCCCTCCGCGAAGATGCTATTCACGTAGAAGTACGATCGTTGCCACATCTTCACCGACTTTATCAGCTTGATGGTGGGGAAGGGGTTGTCGGCCCCCAACCTCCGCACGGTGATGAAAGCGCCGCACTGAGTCGGCACGCCTGCGGCCTGGGTGCCGAGCTTGGAGAAGAAGAACTCCCCCCAAAGCTCGATGGTGGGGAGGACTCCGAGAAAGCCCTCACACAGGGCGACGAAGGCGGACAGCAGCACCACCGTATTGGGCATGAGGTGGTGCGGCTGGAGGCCGTAGAACTCGAGGAAGGCGCGGAAGAAGCTGCTAGCCGGCAGGCCCAGGCCGGGCAGGCAGTGCGAGCGGAAGATGACCCGCCCGCCCTCCTGCGGCGTCGGCGAGATCTCCCCCTTTGGCGCGAGACGTACCCGCACATAATCTTTGCCGGGGAGCCGACGCGTCTTGCGGAGGAAATCAATGTGGTCGTCATGAACCTCCGAGCCATCCCAGGTGCCGGAATGCACCAAAGGGGCGCGGCGGTAGAGGAAGAACTCATCATGGGCGGTCGCCGCAGCGCTCGACGAGGCTCCGGGCGCAGTGGTGCGAGGAAGAAGAAGAGGAGCGAGGAGTAGTGTGGAGGAGGGGCGTGCGTGCTCTGTCGCTCCCCCCTCCTCCCCCTACTTATAGCCTCATGGGCTACGAAGCCGAGGGGCGGTTGTGGGATTTACTGCGCCACGACCCCACGACCCCCCACATTTATCGCACGGAGTTACTGCGTGTAGTAACTCTGTGGGAACCCCAACCGTCCGCCACGGCCGCAGAGGATCCGCTCGCGCGCCGAGGCATAGTAGTGGCGGGCCCCGCTTGAAGACCTGTCCCGTCACGCGCGTCGGCAGGCAGACTGGCCTGGCTGCGCACTGCCACGCGACAGGCCCGAGTCGGGCGGCGGCCTGGAAACTTAGCGAGCACACTACTTGGATCCCGTCGGGTCGTTCGAAATATTGGACAAGTCAGAGTTGGGCGAGTCCGACTCCTTCTACTCGGCCCGGCAGAAGTCAAACAAGATCCGTGTCTCGAGCTCCCGGAGAGAGAAACTGTTGAGGCTCCTCGGCTGATCATCCGCGGCGCCTCACCAGCTTCGGGGACTACTGTCGGAGTAATGGGCCACGGGTAGGCTAACCCTAAGCCCAGAACCTTTCAAGACATCGGGGCAGGCTGCGCCCCTCAAAGATGCCACGACGAAGAGCCGTCTTCTAGAAGCCGGCCGGAAGCACGACCGACTACCCCCTCGCAGCCGAGTCCTGGGGGCGAGTTCAAGACACGCCGACTCCAATCTGGCGGCTTCCAGAGAAGCCGGCCACTAGGAGTCGGCCCCCGGCACCGACAAATACTCGTGCCCTCATCAAGGGGAACGAGATGGGGAGTGGCTATAGTGAAGCCCACTCCCTCCCTTCTCCAAGGGCAGGCATGGCCACAGTGCGCTGTACCCACGGAGATCTCCGTCCGGCACAGCACTGTTGCCATGCCGGCCTTGACATCAGCACAAGTGGGCGGAGCCCTGCACCCACGACGGCCTGTCTGTACGACCCAGGAATGACGGGTCCCACCAGTCAACAAGAGCCCAGAAGACGGTGAGAGCGCCACCAGTCGGACCCGGTGGGAGTCGGCCCCCGGGAGTCGGCCAGCCCCCCGCCTGCGGGCCCTACGCGCCATCAACCAGACGAGACGGGGAGGGGCAACAGTGATCGCCCGCCAGGCGGCGGTACTGTTGCCACGACCCCATGACCGAGCCGTGTCATTAGAGGCACGGCTACAGTAATCAGCAGGCGGCAAGACCCGCTCGCGGCGGACACGGCCTGTCGGCTCCGTACCGGACCAGTCGGCGGGGCCCATCAGTCGGCGGGCCCCGGCAGTCAGCGAGAAGACAGCGGCCCAAGAGACTGACGGCTGGGCCCTGCACCCAGCTGGATTACCATTGTACCCCTGGGGGGTAGGCCTATATAAACCCGTCGGGGCACCCGTGCAAAGGGTTCGAGTCCAGTAGCATTAGACCAGATCATATAGGAAGGAGAGAGCTAGTCTTGCCTTCTCCTACCTCCAGGAAACAGCTCGAGGAGCAACCCTGTACCCACTTTGCCATAGTGACCATGCGGAGACCCTGCAGAGCAGCAGTAGGGGTGTTATCTCCATGAAGAGCCCTGAAGCTGGGTAAGATTCGCCAGCGTACATGTCTACGCCTCATCCCGCTTCCAGGCACCGGCGACGCTCTACTCGCTCCCACCATGATAAGCCATCCTTTGGCATATGTCGCACCCAACCCTCAATAGTTATAGCTCTCTTCATAAAGGTTACAAATGTCTTCATGTTCCCACCAATCGTGCCTATATATGTCAGGACGTCGTGTTTGATGAGCATGTTTTTCCCTTTGCCAAACTTCCTGTGTCCACTGCTGAACCACCATCTATGCATTCATCCTCTGTTGCCTCTGACCAATTTGATGATGTTGCATATTCTCCTATATTGTTGCCTAACCATGGTGCAGGCACTGGACGTGGGGCTTGTTTGGAAATTTTGGAGGCGCCATCGCCTCCCTCGTCAGTCTCACCAGCGGCTCATGACGATCAGGCTGCGCCCCTGCATGGCCTCGGTCCTCGTGCCCATGCACATTCGACCGACCACCTAGCAATGTCGTGCCTCTCGGCGCCCCAGGCCTCTGGGCCGGCGCCTCTGGTCTCTGGGCCGCCTGCGTCGGCGCCTCTGGCTTCTGGGCAGTCTGCCTCAACGCCCTTGCCGTCCGTCTCGGCGCCCCTGGTGCCGCGGCCGCCCGTCTCGGCGCCCCTGGCCCCTGGGCCGGCCTCGCCACCTCGGCTTATCACACCGGCCTCGTCGCCCCCTCGGCCTTCCACGCCAGTCTCGCCTGGGCCGGGCTCACCTGGCTCAGGCGCGCTCTCACCTGTGCTGGCTGAGGCATCTCTGTCACTGGCCGGGGCATCTCCATTGCCATCGCCGTCGCTGTCGTCGTCGCTCAGTCCAGTATCGTCTGAGCCCTCCCCGGCTCCTGTGGCTCCCGTGGCTCCTCAACGACCACATACGCGGAGCCACAGTGGTGTTTTCAGCCCAAACAGTGTCATGATGGTATTGTTGCTTGGTTGGCTGCATGTTTGGCTGCTGCTCGTGTGGATCCGGCCTCTGAGCCTCGTACATATCAAGCTGCTCTGAGCAGGAGTACCATGCTCTTCTTCGTCACAAGACATGGACTCTTGTTCCGCCACCACCCCGTGTTAATGTCATCGACTCTAAATGGGTTTTCCAATTGAAGAAGCATTCTGATGAGTCTATTGAGCGCTACAAGGCGCGGCTGGTTGCCTGAGGTTTTCGGCAGCGTTATGGTCTTGACTATGAAGACACCTTCAGTCCAGTGGTTAAACCTACTACTATCAGTCTTCTTCTCTCTCTTGAAGTTACTCGGGGTTGGTCTCTTCACCAGCTTGATGTGCAGAATGCCTTCCTCCATGGTGTACTGGAAGAGGAGGTCTACATGCGGCAGCCTCTGGCTTCTCTGATCTTGATCGTCCTGATTATTTGTGTCGTCTCACCAAAGCACTCTATGGTCTGAAGCAGGCTCCTCATGCTTGGCATGCTCGTCTTGCGACAGCTCTTCGTGCTCATGGTTTTGCATCATCGGCTGCTGACTCTTCATTATTTCTTCTACAAAGGCATGAAGTTACTATGTACCTGCTGGTCTATGTGGATGATATTATACTTGTCAGTTCCTCTCCGTCGGCTGCTGCTGCTCTTGTTCGGTCTCTTGGTGCTGACTTTGCGGTCAAAGACCTTGGGAAGCTTCACTACTTCCTTGGCGTGGAAGTTGCTTCCGGTTCTGATGTTCTTGTTATGATGCAGAAGAAGTGCTCTTTGTATTTATTGTAGCGGGCTGGGATGCTTAAGTGCAAACCGACTACTACACCTATGTCTACCACTGACAAGATCAATATTGTAGATGGTGAGCTTCTGACTTCTGCTGATGCGACACGGTATAGGAGTATTGTTGGTGGGCTTCAGTACTTGACGATCACACGTCCAGATATTTCCTTTGTTGTCAACAGAGTATGTCAGTATCTCCAGGCACCTCGTGACACTCATTGGTCTGCGGTTAAGCGCATTTTTCGCTATATTCGCTTCATGTTGTCCTATGGTTTGCACATTCGACCGAACCCCTCTGGGGTCATCTCGGCTTATTCTGATGCGGACTGGGCTGGCAGTCCGGATGACAGGCGATCCACGAGGGGCTATGATGTGTTCTTTGGTTCTACCTTGATCGCCTGGAGTGCTCAGAAACAAGCTATTGTTTCGCATAGCAGTACTGAAGCTGAGTATAAGGTTGTGGCTAATGCAACTGCAGAAATTATCTAGATACATTCTTTGCTTCAGGAATTAGGTATACCTCAATCACAATCAGTCTCCTATTCTTTGGTGTGACAACATCGGTGCTACATACCTATCTGCAAATCCGGTATTTCATGCCCGAACGAAACACATTGAAGTTGACTATCATTTTGTACGGGAATGTGTATCTCAGAAGCAACTACAGATCAAGTTCATCTCTTCCAAGGATCAACTTGCAGACATATTCACCAAGCCATTGCCTCTACCACAGTTCGAGACTTGTCGGCGCAATCTTACCCTTCTAGATTCTTTAGGAAGTTGCTAAGATTGAGGGAGGGTGTTAGACTGTATAGTTCCCGTATATGTGTACGTATGATGTAACGTTGCACCCCTTCATTATATATATGTGATAGACCACCCCTAGAGGGTTGAGCCCGTTCCCCCAAACCTATTGTCTTACACCACCACTGTGGGATGCAATTCTATATTGGTTCAGATGTACAATTTAATTGTGGCGGAAGCACTCCAGCGGAATTCTGGGCACTTGATGGTAGTAGCTCCGATACTAGATGAATGCGGGTCATTGTTACATGATTTCCGGAAGGTCTTGATAGAGCATTGTAATCGTGAATCAAATATGGTAGCTCATGCGCTAGCTCAGTTTGGACATGATGATCCACCAAATTTGTGGTTGGACTCACCTCTGGTTTTTATTTCTGAACTATTAGCGGACGATGTAAGCATTGTTTAATTTTAATAAACCAAGCCATGAAGGCCTTTCCCTCAAAAAAGAAGAGCGAAACAGAGTTGTTGGCGACCAAAGAGTGCATGAAGGGACATCTCCAGGTGATACGACTTGGGGTTCAATCAGATTTTCGTATTAACTTTGGTTAAAACATTTGTAGGATGACCCTTAGCATTGTATTGCGAGACCATGAACCCCAGTCGCTGTCATAGGTCACCTTCACGATGCCCCCTTGGTCCCGCTCATCTCCCCTGTCTAGCGGTCTCGTCAGCGGCAAGAAGAATGGGGACCCTGCATGTTTCATTTTTCTTTTCTTTAGGTCTTGTTTCCTAGACGTCATTGGCAAGGTGGTGGCGGCTTTGGCGTGTGGAATAAGGTCTCTCTGTCCTCTCCCTACTCGATGACGCTTGATCCAGCACCGGCGAAGGGTATGTGAGAATTTGTGTCATTAGATTTGTTGGTTGTCTTCAAATCTTGACAGTTGGTGTGTCTATCAAGGAGTGCAGTTGGCTGGCTATTGGTGCAACAACTTCGACCTCTTCTTCCATATTGTTCTGAGAGACGGTTCGGTTTCTCCCACTCTCTGGTCCGGTGGTGATGGATTGCAAGATTGTACTGCATGAGGTGATGCTCCAAACCAATGTTTCTTCAACGAGTTCTAGATCTTGTCTCGAATGAGGAATGGCTATTGGGGTCTTTAAAACCTGGTATGGTGAGAGCATTTGCATGTGTCCCTTTCATTTACCGTTGGTTTAGTGCAATTTCTAATCTCTCGGGGGTGGCGTACAATTGGAAGAAGAAGGGTAGTATGATTTTAAATGTAATTTGTTATGGTTGTGAAGCGTCCAATTGTCTTTCCATTGTACTCGTTATTGTTTTCCTCAATAATTATCAGATTTAAGATGCCCTTGGGTGTCGTTCTTCTTTAAAAAAAAGAGCATTGGTATTGATGGTGATTTTGTAAAGGAAGGGTAACCATATTCTGTAGATAGGACCGGTTCTAGTGTATTTTTTTTTGGAACATTTTCATATTTGATACAACATCATATATCACATATCACAAAATACTATAATGAAGACTGTCCAATTTTTTCAAGACATTTATGGCCTAACTCGAGAGGAGAATCTGACCATTTCATAGTGAACACAGACGGAAAGTTCAGACAGATGCATTTTCTGTTCATACGGTAATATGATATTGCTGCAGTTCAGGAAACCGACACAAGGTTATGAAATTCTGAAGATTTCAAATGGTTTCATTCCCACTGGAATGTAATATACTGTAAAACACATAACCAACATACTATACACTAAATTGACGTTTGACAACGTGGAACCAACATACACTGAATTTCTTTCATCTTCTTCGAGATGAATCATTTGGTAGTTTTCAATTTGTTCTTCGACAAATTTCCTGTACCTCAGCCTGACACCGTGCGCATCTTAGCAGTTGGTCCGTCCAAATCATGCTCATCATTGCTATCAGCAACAGCTTTGTTTGGTCCGTCCACATTTGTTTTCAAAATTGCAAACATTTTTTAAATATGCGAACATTTTTTTAAAATCACAGACATTCTCTAATCCACAAAAATTTGTGAATTTATATAAATATTTTATTTCAAAATCCACATTTTTAAAAAATTTGGAACTGTTCTAAAGTCCAAAAATATTTAAAGTATAAAAGGACGAAGACAAAAAAGGAAATGGAAAAATAAAAGACAAAATTTAAAAAACAGGCCGGTTGGATATGTGCCGGCCCAAACATGCGCGTAGTGTTTTCTACCAGCACTCAGAGCGTAGTATAGACTGTTCCATATGTGTGGGCCTGCCCAGTCAGGGATTTCTCACTGTCAAACTTTTTTTATCACTTATAGGATCTGATTCATCATTGTTTAAAAAAATATATGATTCGTCAACAACAATTTTACTCTGTGCATGATGCCCCAATTTGATTCTGATTATATGAAATCACTAATTGATGAGTACTCTATCCAAATATCACTTCCATCTTCGGAGGCCGCGACAAGTGGCGCACCGCATGTGTGTCACGCACTGCATGTGCCTCACTTGTCGCAACCTGAGGGTTTTCCCTTTTCCGTAGATCGTTTATTCAACATGATTTATCTCTTAAACCGTGCGTCCAAATCTCGAATAGTTTTCACCGTTGGATTCCTCGCGCCGAGATCTTCAAAAACTAGATCCCATGTTGATAGTTTTTGACAAACTTCTTTCACAAAAAAATGGACGAAAAAGCCAGACCGGGAGCATGTTTTTTTCTTTCCGAAAGCCGTTTTCGAGTGGCAAGGAAAACCTGCCTCTTGAGGAAGCAAAATCATGCCTCTCACGAAAGAAAAAAAATAGAAAACATATTTTTTTTTTCGTTTGTGAGCCTCTCGCGGAAGCAAAATTGTGCCTCTCGCGAAAGAAATAAAAAGAGAACACACATTTTTTTTTTTGCATTTCCGAGAGGCACGACCGTGCCTCTTGGCGGAAGCAAAATCGTGCCTCTTGCGGCAGGAAAATACGTGTCTTTTCACGTAAAAAAATTTCAAAGCTGAGGAAGACCGGGAAAAACTCATCTAAAAGGCCGAAAAACGCGTGCGAAAAGAAAACGTGACGGCGGCTGAGAGCGCGCCAAAGCCCATCTAAGTGACCCGTGGCTGGGAACAAGCGCTCTTTAGTTAGTTGCTCCCCTAATTATAGCTATCTTGGCTTGACCAAGTGTACGTCGCTCTAGCTTAGCTAACAGATTCATCGCAAAAAAAAACTTAGCTACAGATAATGGCGCCATGTCCTGAATTATCATCTGCTGTTGCTAGTTGATGAAGATCTAAACTTCCCTGCTGATGACATTATTGGTCTTTCATGTCTCGCTCGTTGATGAGGATCTGATTCTCCCTGCTTGGACAAGCCCAAAAAAAGAAGGGTGCGTCAGATCATGATCATCGGAATGGCAACATCGGGTGTTCTGGGGAAGAAGGCGCGCCGCTGGCGTCCGCAGGCTTTGTTGGACTGTCCACTTGTCCCACTTTTTTTACTGGATGTCCACAAACGCCATTTAGACTGTTCTTGGTGGGTGGCATATGTCGGACTAGTGGGACCCATTGCAACTTACATCCTGAGCCCCTTGTGAGGGGCATCTGTGGCATTGTTTCTTCATGACTTACATCCATTTTGCCGTAGCATTGAGTTCTCCCCGCTCAACTCAAAGATTGGTGGTATATCTGCATGGCTATGCTCAATAAGGCGAACCCAAATCTCTTCGGCCAAATCATCATGTACATGCTTTGGAATGTGTGGTAGAAACGATACCACCCCAATTTTCAAAACTTCAATGATTAGTTGGTGTCGTTGTATGGCTAAAGATGGATTTTGCAGAAAAGCTTGGACTTATTTCTTGTTATCTTAGGCCATTTGAGTTATCTTTTACCTTAGTTTTTTTTCTTCTTCGTAAATATTCTTTCGAAGTCCTTGTATATTTTTTCCGTATCTACATGAAACGGGCATAGGTTTGTCATTTATGTCAAAAAAGAAATACCAATATACGAACACCGTCGATGAATGAGATGGGATAAGAGGATTCGAGCACAAACTACTTGTTGACACCTCATACATTATATAACTCTCTATTAAAGAAAAACTCTTGTAATCTAGAAACCTCTGCCAAGTTAGGATACAATGGATTACACACACCAACATACCTTGTCATGCATCTATAAATTTCTAATGTGGTACTTTTAATTATCTTGAATTGTGGGTAACCATTGCAACAAAAAAGTATAAGACATCTCAAACTAATTTTAATAACCTAAGATAACTTTTGCAACATACTAGAATTTTAGTTTAGCACAAGATAATATATTTGTAACGAATGTTCGAAAAATACATGTCTCTTACTATGCATTACCATATTATGGCTGAAAATGCTCTCACCGTCCCAAAATAAGTGTCGCTGATTTAGTATTAAGTTTTCGGCGACACTTATTTTGGGACGGAGGGAGTATTATTTAAGACAATTCACCGAAGTTTGTATGATATAAAAATATCCTACATCTAATGACAAGATGAATTATGGCGAAGCAAAAAGGTTTGGTATAAATAAGTGGTATTCATGTCTCCCTTCATCCGATGTGAAGCATCGTTTCCCTAGCTTTCGCCTCTTAATCTTATAACATTTCATTTTTATTCGTGTAACGCTCAGAATAAAATATATGAAGTGTTAGAACATGTAATTGTGTTGGGGGAACCGGGGATTTTTTTGGCATAAACATGGTTTAATAATTATACGGTTTAAGCGCCTGTGTGCATATATTTCACCCGAATTGAAATTAGGTCAGCGTAATAAAATAGGTTTATGTAACATTTGACCCCGATTTAGGTCGGGTTGTGCCTAGACGAGCAAGGCCTTAAAAGGATTTTTAAAAATAATATTAATTATGAGAATTTCACTATTTAACTGAGTTTTAACTAAAATTTTCTTAAAGAAAAATGTGATGTCTCGTTGTGTACATCATTATGTGTATAATTAAAATGTTTTTTAATTTAAAATATTTGTGTAATATATCCTAATAATTCTTAAAATATATGTGTAATGTCTCAAAATTCTATATGTTTTGTTTGTGAGTTTCTTCATATGTACATAAAGTTTGCAGCAATACATTTATTTAAGGAGATGAGTTGTTTAGGAGCTTAGTTATGATGTGGTCAGAACATGATTAGTTATCGGAGTTGTGAATGAAGCAAACACAAGATATTATAAAATAGGTATAAGTAGTTTTTAATTATATGAAATGAAGTGTTGATTGGAGTTTAATACTAAGTGATTTACCAACCGTTGGAGGAGACCAACTGTTTTATCTTATGTTTTCTCTAACTTGTAACATGTTGTGATTAATTGATTTATATTAGTTGATATTATTTCATATGCATGGTTACTAGTAATGTCGATTCCTAAGTCGCATCTGTATATCTAAAATGTTGTGTATTTCAATCATAGTTTAAAAAACCGGATCGGACCGGCGGTCGAACCGGAAAAAACGGAACCGACAGCCTCATCGGGTTTTTAAGCTAATTAAGACCGATATGCAATCAAACCGGAAAAAACCGATCAAACCGGCCGGTTTTCTTGAAAACCGGTGAAAAAACCAGGTAATTGAACCGGGAAAAAACAGGAAAAAAGTTTTAATAGAAATTGGGAAAGTGGCATTCGATCCAAGGGCATGTAAGTAGTAGGCGGGGCCTGCCCATGGCCCAATAACCAACTTGGTTGTGCTACTTTGTTGTCCACTACATGGTTATAATTTTATTTGACCATTGGTTCACTCTATATTAGCACATATATTAATCAATATCTATTATTTTATTTCTTAAAAAAGCAACAATCGAACCGGTGAACCGGCGGTCCGACCGGTAAAAACCTGAACAGACAACCTTTCCGGTTCGGTTTTTTAAACTATGATTTCAATACATATGAAGTTCAGCTGCATTTTCGTTTCTGGGCAGATGGTCTTAAGAAACAAAATTGCATTCAGTCAGATCATCACTAGCATGATGTGGTATGCCTGTACAGCTGAACAGATGGAAGTAATGGCATGGTCGCCATTGAGACGTCCAACAAAACAAGAGCTTTGACAAGGACGAGTAACTCGTGCCCTGCACAATTCTTTTTTCTTCTTTTACATCTTATACAATGAAACAAATAGCCATGAGCATCTCTATGTACAGGTTCTGAGCTGTAAGTAACAATTGTTGTATCATCCATGCATCAATCCACTCACCACAGTAAACTGTTAACAAATAACTAACTGCTACAACCAAATTAACCAATCTCGCAAGCAAAACGCCTTTCTTAAATTCCCTTCTGGCTCAAATCTGTTGTATCATCTGCATTCACGGTAAAACACCATTTGGATGGTAATAATTGGGTTGTGTCCATCTCCCGGATGGATGCAGAGACCAAGCAGATTGTCTGCATTAACTACTAAGAATTTTTATGGTATTGTGAATGATCGATGGCATGCGCATCAGTTGGCCGGGCAGCCGATCTCGTCGCGGAACCTGAGGAACACGATGGCGGTACCATAGTGGGCGAGCGCGCCGGCAATGACAAGCAGGTGGAAGATCTGGTGGCTCTGCCCGCACAGGTCGAACATCCCGGGCCTCCACCTCTCCGGCACGCGGGTGAGGTAGAATGCGGTGCCGACGACCACATTCATCCCTCCAAACCCTTCCTCTTTGTGTTTTCTTATTTCTTGGATCCGTCGAGAAGAACTTAGTGTTTAGTGTGCCATGCTTCTAGATCCATATAAAAGGGTAAATGTACCTTTACTCAGTGTGTTTTTTTTTGTGCGAGAAAACTTTCGATCTATTAATCTTAAATCATGTCAGTAGAACGAACACCAGAAATAATAAAAATTACAGATCCGTAGATCACCTAGCGACGAGTATAAGCACTAATGCGAGCCGAAGGCGCGCCTCCGTCATCGCCCCTCCCTCACTGGAGTCAGGCAAAACTTCTTGTAGTAGACAGTCGAAAAGTCATCGTGCTAAGGCCCCATATGACAAGTGCATCAGAACAGCAACCGCCGCCATGAAGAGTAGTAGCTTAGATCGCAAAGATCCAACCAGAAGAAACGCAAACGTAGACGAACTACGATCAGAACCGAGAAAATCCATCAAAAAAAGATCCGCCGGAGACACACCTCGAAACACCCACCAACGATGTTAGACACGCCACCGGGACAGGGCTAAGCGAGGAGAATCTTATTTGATCTTCAAGGAGCAGTCGCCGTCTCGTCTTCCTAAGTAGGGCACAAACCCTAACAACACTCAAAAGCACTTCTGAAAACGGAGCCCTCCCGCCGATAAGTCGGGATCCACCACACCGACATGGCCCTAAGGCCACCGGAGACGAGGCGAACCGGCGATGGCGCCGGCGGGAGGCTGAGGAAGCCTACCTTTACTCAGTGTTTAGATGTGAAATCTTGGTTCTGGTAGAATAGTTTAGATTCGGTTTGTCGGCACGTAGGTACGAGTCCGAGAGTCCATCGACGAAGTAGCTAGCTCATGAGGTGGTGTACTTGGATACCTAGTCGGCACGTAGGTTCGAGTTCGAGAGTCCATCGACGCAGATAGAAATATCATACTCCCCCGGTCCATAGTATAAGACGTATATATAACAGTTTGTCTAATTCACATCTAGATGCTTTTTAAGGATGTCACATCTAAGCTCCTACAAGTATATAATGTAGCAACAAAAAATAAAAAAATTAGGATAAAAAAAATAGACCACAAACAGATTGGACATCAGTTTAGATATGACATAACTATGTCACATCTAGATGTGTCCTAGACAGACCCTATATATAATTTCTCGAGCAGCGTGTTTCGCCCTCAGGACAAGAAGGAAGATCACACGCCTACGGAACAAGAAGTTCAGAAGATCACGCGCCAGACAACATGTTGGCGTCCGTGTTCCGGCGTCTCCTGCGCCGCAGGATCCTCGCCCGCCGCCCGGCGCCACCGCTAGCTCCTCGTCCTCGTCTCTTCTCCACCAGCCACGTTCCTCAGGTTCGCGTCTCATCCCATGCCCATGATCTGCAACCGACCGGAGCTCTTTTCTTCTTCTTTTTTTTTCCTTTTTGCGGAGGAAAAGATTTCCTTGAAACATTACAGGGTCATCGGCCACCAGTCCACTCGACAGGTCTCGGGCCAGAAGTGGACGCGGCGAGGGGTGCGAGCGAGCTGTCGTTGGACGACGGTGTAAGGGTGTTCATGCGAGCCGACTTCAAGTACCTACACATGATAATAGCCTTCGGGCTCGGTTTTACCGGATGCAACGTTGAGCGATACATGAGGAAACAACGTGAGAAGAAAGCTGAGGACGGATCCACCATGGATGCGTTGGTTGGTCTTGCTCTTACTATGGAGTAGGGGCTTTTTTCTAAAATAGTTTTTGAAGTAACGAAGTATAGGAGTTTTGGCTTAACCAGAAACACGTTGGCATTGTTGTATTACGGCCTTTATTTTTTTTAATTTTTTTGAAGGGTCACCACCACACTTTATTTATTTATAAACAACAATAACATCCGGTACAAATGAAACATCAGGAGTGGTGGGTAACCAGAGGTAACGACCAGTGGCCAAAGAAACCGAAGCCCTAGCAAGGTCATTTGCTTCTCTTGCTTCATGAATAAAGGGTCTTGGAACTGCAACATCCTCGTCTTCATGTCTTCTATAACAGTCGCTGACATACCCATAAAATCACTCTTCACATGATTGACAGTAGCCAAGCAATTAGTTGCTTTCCTTCTAGCCCACCAAATTGCCCATAGAGTAACTAGGATCCTAGTAAACTCTTTCTCACTGACGGAATCTTGCATGACCGACAGCCATAGTTTTGCATCTTCATGATTGCATGCTAACATGTGCTCCACTAAATCCTCATCCATCAAAGCCCAAACACACTTAGACAACCGACGGTTAATCAAGGCATGACGCCATGAATCGCCTGCCGAGTTGCACAGAAAAGAAGTGTCATCATCTGCAATATGTCGCAGCCTTAGTAATCCTAACATCGAGATAGAATTCTTTGCCAATCTCCACACAAAGTTCTTAATATTTCCAAGCACACTAGCTTTCCACAGTTTACTGCCAATGTTTTTGTGAAGCTCTTGTATCAGAACAACTCTCCCGATTTTCCAACCAATCCTCTCTCCTCCTCTTTGAATCCACGAGCATACGATAAGCAGAACGAACAGAAAATACCCCCGTTTTTTATTACCGCCTTTAAGTTTTATTTTGCGTTGATATTACCGCCTTTAAGTCAACTTAGTGGGGAGCTCTAGTTCGGCGCCTTAAGCGCCTGAACAGGTAGCTGGCGCTCACAGCCGTCTGCTCCTAGGTCAGCCCATGTAAGGTAAGCGATCGCTTCACCAGTCCACTCCCTGGTCGCTTCGAGCGTAGTTTGACCGGTCGCGGATGACCAGTTGACTGCTCAACTGTTCACTTGAATAAATGAAAAAGGGGGAAATAGCAAAAAAATGAAAAAAAATCGTGAATTAAAAAATGCTCAGGGAATTTTAAAAATCAAATAATTTAAAAAATCATTGCATTTGAAAAAAATTATCGAATTTGAAAAATATTTCATCAAATTTGAAAACAGTTCGTTGAATTTAAAAGGCGTCAATTTTGAAAAAAAAATTCATTGAATTTAAAAAAATCATCAAATTAAAAAAGTTCATCACTTTTGAAAAAAGTTTATCGATTATGAAAAAATTTCATCGAATTTAAAAAAATCATCAAATTAAAAAAGTTCATCACTTTTGAAAAAAGTTTATTGATTATGAAAAAAATTCATCGAATTTAAAAAATCATCAATTTTTAAAAAAAGTTCATCAATTTGAAAAAAGTTTATCAAAATTGAAAAAGAATTCACCGTATTTGGAAATAAGTTCATCTTTTTTTAAAACACCAAAAAGACAAAAAAACCTTGATTTTGAAAAAACACAAATTAAAAAAAGAAAAAAAGAAAAGAAAAACAGAAAAAGAAAACCCAAATAAAACCACACCAGAAAATGACCAGCGAACCAAAAAAGCCGGTTTGGGAAGCTTCAAAACCGGAGGAGTTCCCGTGACTGAAGAGGGAAATAAAGACAAGAAAAGAAGTTATAAATCACTAGTCGTTCTATGGCTTAGTGGTTGCGGTCGTCGGGCACCATGGCACATGATGAGAGCATAAGAAGCAATATAGAGATGGTTGTCGAGGGACGTGCGGCAGGGAAGAGTGTGCGTCTACATCACACCACAGACATGCACAGAGAAATTCTCAACGTCCTAGTAAAGATATGGAGAAACACAATTGGTTAATATGTCTATGTCATGAAGATTCATCGTATTATACAACATGAATCGGTGACCTTAAGATTCTCGTAAAGGACTGGAAAAAAACATTATGTTGATACATGTTGACATGCACACGACAAAGAAAATGGAAACTGCATAAATTTCGGGATTTAAGGATCAGATAACCATAGCCTGGTCTTCATGGTCAGTCTCGTCGGCGAGTTCCTTGTGGCCGAGCTTGGCAGTCAGGGGTCACGGGCGGAGCTCTACGTATTAAGACCTCGAATCCTCATCTTGTAGATCTGAAGGAGGCAGAGTGCCTGCCCTCGTTCGTGCATTCAGTAGAGGCGAAACACATGAAACGACAGCATTCATAACCTCTCTGTCCACTATGTTCCAGCAAATGTGGAAGAAAAATATTTAGGTTTAACTGAACGGCCATGTCACATCCTCTCCTCAACAATGGCACCAGTGCATCCCCACCCCTCCATAAATCTCCCTGGCTTCTCCTCTGACCCTCTCCATCCCTTTTTGTGTCTCCTGCAGTGATATACCATCGCCTAGTCTGTGTTTAGCCTCCACTGGACGCTGCATTGTAGCCAGGACGTCACGTCGATTGTGGCGGCGGCGAGCAGAATATAAACCAGTCGAGATAACATTAACAACTGAGAAGACGAACCTAATTACATGGGCTACCAAAATAAAGCCAGTTATTTTAGTAAAACCAAATACGTGTATGCGTTAGTCCTCAAAATCACTAATTGAGGAGTACTTCTTCCAAAGATCATTTTCATCTTCTCAGGTTGCGACAAGTGACGTGTTGCATGTGTCTCTCGCGGAAGAAGAAAAAATTAAAACAAAAAAAATGTCAAAAGCTAAGGAAGACCGATGAAAACCAGAAAAAAAACATCTAAAAAACCGAAAACAAAATCCGGAGCGCCCAAAGCGCGACGCGTGGAAGCGGCTGAGAACGCACGCTCTCAGCCCACCCCAAATGACCCCGACCAAGCTCATCTAACTTCTCCCAATGACCCAGGTCTCTCTGTTGCATGTTAAGGTCGCGCGACTACGTCTCGCCTTGAGCGAGAGGGTACGAACTGGAATTTCCTAACGGACGATCTTTGCGTCAAGTTGTCGCTGCTTCGCACATAGGCGAGCGACCTGGTGACGGGGATGGGCTGGCCCAATTTCCTAACGTACGCATGCGCTACAACAGTATCCGGTTTTGGGAAACTTCAAGAAGGTTCCTGGACCGGTTTTCACTGCTTTTTATTTTTCGCTTTTTACGTTTATTTTTTCCTATTTCTTTTTCTTTTTATATTTTCCTTTTTAATTACTTATGTGTTTAGTTATTTCATTTACTCTATTTCTTTCCTAAACCATTTTTCTCCTGCATTTCTTTGTTTCTATTTTTCTCCTACATTTCAAAATTTGTTTGAAAATTAAAAAAACTCCTCTTATTAATTATTTTCCTCACAAATTCAAAAACAATTTTGATTTTAAATGTTCTCATAGTAAAAAAAAGTTTTATCCTTTCAAAAAATGTTCTTGTTTTAATAGTTCCCAAGTTAAAAAAATCACAAATTTTCAATAACAATATTTCCATTTTTTTCATATTTTTAAAATTCATTCACATATGCAAAAAATATCCTTTTTTCGTAAATGTCCATGTTTTCAAAATTGATCTGATTTTTCAAAAACAAAATCATCAATTCAAAAAAGTTTCCATTTTCAAAATTTGTTCGCAGATTGAAGAATTGTTCACATCTTTCAAACTTGTTCATGATTCTAAAAACATGTTCCTGTTTTCCAAAAAAAGACAACAATTCAAAAATGTTCCTGTTCTCAAAGTTTGTTCAAAGTTCAAAAATGTTCACTTTTTGTAAAGTGATCAAATATTAAAAAATTGTTCAGATTTTGTCAAAACTTGTTTGTTACTGTCAAAAATTGTTCGGAATTTAGAAAATGTTCCTGTTTTATCAAATTTGTTCACAAGTTCAAAAAAATGTTCCTATTCTGAAAACAAATCACTATTCAGAAAATTGTTCGCATTTCTAAAAAAAATCTTTTTATTAAAAACTGATTGGCATTTTAAAAAAATGTTCCTTTTTTAAACATTTGTCCGCAACTTCAATTTTTTTTCTGTTTTTCAAATTTGGTTACAAATTCGAAAAATTGCTAACATTTTTTGAAAACTCGCATGTGTTCTTCAAAGAATGTTCATACTTTTCAAATAATATATTCAGAATTTACAAGAAATGATAGGAAAAGGAAAAATAATCTGATCTGCCGATTTGACTAGGTTTAAAGTACTCGCATTGCCTTTTCACCATCAAATTGAGTCAGCCGTAGTGGCCAGCTACGCCTGTCTACAGGCTCACGGTCACGAGGTTGAATCCTAGCTGAAGCGCTGCGTTATTCATTCATTTTTTACACCACTCGCTGCCTTCCTGGGCCGGCCCAGTCGAGGGACTACCCTCTATGCGAAGCCTCGACATTCTGCCGGAGAATGCGGCAGATAGGAAGTCCGGTAGGAACCCCACACTGAAGGGGAGACCGACATGACCCGGCCTAGGAGCGCGGGACCCCACAATCTCCTTTTTATTTTTTTTATTTTTTATGTTTCGTTTTTTCCCTTTTTTATACTTTAAAATATTCCAAATTTATATATTACAAACAAACACTCTATAAAAACATTTCAAAAAATCTTGACCAAGCATTTGAAAAAATGCTGAATGTGTATAAAGAAAATGTTTACCACGTATACGTAAAATGAATAAAAAAGTGTGTATTAATTTTTTATCATCTATTTAAGAATGTTAATCAAAAATTTCTATATTTTTTGAACAAGAATTTGAAAAATGTTGAAAGGGATTTGAAAATTCTTACATGTGTATTGAAAACATCTTGACCGTCTATTAAAATTGATGAATTTTTTTATCATATATAGAAAAATGTTACTGAATTATTTGAAAAAATGATTATCATGTATCTGAAAAATGTTATTCAAGCATTTAGAAAATGTTAAATATGTATAGAAAAAATGTTCGCCATCTAATTAAAAATGTTGAATAGGTATTTGAAAAAAGTTTATTTATTGATCATGTATTTAAAAAGCTTGAAAAATTATTTGAAATTTTTTGATCAAGCATACGGAAAATGTTAAATTGTATAGAGAAAATGTTGATCATGTATTAAAAAAGGATGAATTTTTTTATAATGTATATAAAATATTTTAATCAACCATTTGGAAAGCATGTTGAACTAGTAATTGAAAAATGCTAAATATGTACAGAAACAATGTTGACCATAAAATAATGTTAATATTGCATTTAGAAAACATTAGTCAAACATTTGAAAAAAATGTTAAATGTGAATAGAAAAATTGTTATACTTGTATTTGAAAAATGTTAATTAATCATATGAAAATTGTTTAAAATGTGCATAGAATTTTTTTAATGATGTACTTAAAAATGTTAAACTCGTAATGAACAAATGTTAAAGTCTATTAGAAAAATGTTGATCACATATACAAAAAATATAGAATAAAAACAAAAGAAACAAACAAAACCAAAAAAACGGAAATGGAAAAGTAAAAACGAAGAAATCAATGTAGAAAGAATAGAAAAATCAAAATGAAACAAAATCCGGATAAGAAAAATAAAAGAAAAGAAAAAGAAAATGAGAAAAGCATTGAAAACCGGAGAAACAAACGAGAAAAGAATGAGGAAAAGAAAAAATTGAGAAGAAAAAAGAAAAAGGAAGAAAAAAGAAAAAGAAGAAAAAAACCCGAATAACACAGAAGATAATGGAGAAAGAAAAAAAATGTCAAACACCCAGAAAACTAGTAATTAGTAAAAGCCCAACTCTTTATGCCTCAAGTAGCGTGCGCCCAGCTAACTTAACACAAACTCGATGTGAGCCTAGTGGATAGATGCGCTGCACAACAAACTGTATACCAGGGATCTATTCCTAGGTTTGCCCATTTTCGTCTATCTTTTTGCGACAGCGGAGGTAACGGGCCGGCCTGACACTATAGCTCTTGACGGGAGAGTTCCCTCGCGTATCGCTTAATGTGAGAAATAGATGTTGCGATGTTAAGGGGCCATGTGTTACGGTTTGGGACCCCCTATTTGACGCATATAGTCAAACAGAGCCGCGACGCACAACGGTGAGCGCAACTAAAGGCTGCCCGAGGAGGCCACTATAAACCAACTTTAGCACTGCAGCGCAAAAATACGCAAAAATATGCGCTTGCTTGGATTCGATCACAAGATATCATGTTCCTGTGCGAGTGTTGCTAGCCAAGGGAGCTAATGACCGACCCTGACTATGCATCAGCGCGAGCGCATCGGCAAATATGAAACTTTTTAACTTTCGGAACATGAATTTTTTTCAAAAATTGAATATTTTTAGAAACATGAATACTTTTTAAATCCATGGACAAAAAATTAGAAATTTCAACATTTCAGAAAAAAAAATAGAATTTTATTGAATCTGTGAACAGCGTTTAAAGTTCTGAAGAAAATTTAAAAACATGAACACTTTTTTAAAACACTACATTTAGAAAAATAGGAACGTTTTTTTTAAATCATAAATGAAATTAGAAATGTGAACAATTTTTCAAATTTGCGAACAAATTTTGAATACATGAAAAATTTTGTATTTGTGAACGAATTTCCACAGGAACAATTTTTGAAAATCCTGGATATTATTTGAATTTGTGAACAAATTATAATAAATTGAAGAATCTTTTCCAATAGTGAAAGAAAATTAAATCTCCCAAAGAAATTGAACCTGTGAGCACTTTTTTGGAAACACGAACTTTTTTTTGAAATTTGCGAACAATTTTTAAAAACATGAATATACTAGTTCATGTTTATAAAAAATAAAAAACATTCATAAAATATGAAAGTATTATGAAACGTAAACACTTTCCGAATTTTGTGAATAAATTTTGAAAAATTCAAACATTTTCAGGAAAATATGCATTTTTATGAATAATATTTTTAAATGGGGACAATTTTTAAACAATTGAAAAATTGAAAAAAAAATTGAAAACCGCATACTTTTTTATGACAGGGAAGTTTTTTTAAACCTCCTCGAATAAAATTGAAAACCCAAACATTTATTAAAACTTGCAAACAGTTTTTAAAAATGAGAATATTTTTTGGAAACACAAACATTTTTTCAAACCTGAACATTATTTGAAACTCCCGAGCAAAGTTGAAATCGTGGATTTTTTAAATTTTAAAAATAAGAACTTTTGAAAAAACAAATGGAAAAGAAAAAACTAAAATAAAAAAAGGAAAGTAAAAGAAATCAAAAAGAGCGAAAAGCAATAAAACAGAAAATCAAAAAGAAATAGAAACAGAAAAAAAGGAAAAAAATGGTGAAGGTTCCCAATATTGGGAAAACTGGCTGGGAATCTCTAGAAGGTTCCCGAAACCGGGATACCTGAAACGGTTAACGAGCCTGCCCAGATCGTGTCGCTCGCTCGTGAAGCCTGTGCGAATCCTCGACAACTTGATGCGAGTGCGTCGTATAGGAATTTCTCTGCGCTTTTCCTTTTGAATAAAAATAAACCAGGCGGCCATTGGCAGTGGCAGGAGAGGATCAAGATAACATAGGAGTCGTGCGGTCAACGGTGGAAGGCATGCATGCGCATGTGTTTGGTAACGAAACGCATGCACGGCGGTAGATGCTAATGTGGCATGATGCACTGATGTGGATACAGTGCATGTTAGGATAAAGAGGATAGTGGGGATGAGTCTCTTAGGTATATATAGGATTCATGTTTTCAAGAGAGTCCGGCGACAAAGAGAATTGAGAGGAGCTCATAGGAGAGAAGGGCGGTGAATATCCGAAGTTTAACCTGCTTCAAATATGAAACATGGATTCTGGCAATGTTACGAAGTTGGACCTCATACTAGTTTAACCTGCTTCAAATATGAAACGTGGATTCTGTTAGAATAAATCCGGATACCGTCGATCATTCGAGGACCAAACAATCACACGAGGCACGACATCGAGATTTGTTAACGAGGTTCACCGATATGGCTACATCCCCGCGGCTTGACTACAGGCGCTCCTCCCCGTGACACCGTCACAATACCGCATCCGGTCGCCCTGGACGCCGGCACATGCCGCCGGCTTCCCCTGCGTTCCGGTGCTATTATGTTGGCATAGGTTACATCGTGTGTCTACCCCCACTATATATGAGAGGCCTAGGATACAAGTGTCCTATTAGGACACGACTCCATATCCTATGTAAACACAAAACAACTACAAGTCCAACTGTAACCTACCTTGTACACAATATTCGACACAACTCTAACAAACTCCACCTTGGCGAATATTCTCCACCATCTTGAATTCGTCCATGTGTCAAACTTCCATGTACATTGGACTTGAGCTTATCCCATGAGCACCGCTGCTACTCCAAAGACTCCATATGACTCCACCTGCAACTTGTAGTCCCTTCTTTTCTTGACCACAGTCAACACTCGAGCAAAATTAAGTTCCTCTTTACTCTAGTCTGTGCTCCCAACTTCTACAGTATCCGTCCAACGCCATCAGACACTGATCACTGACCTGCGTGAAACTGAACAACTCACATATTGGGTGTCACACATAAGAGTTACCTGAACTCAACATCACCGCTCCTTTCTTGACCACCTGTCTGAAACTTGAAAGAATTTCACCGTTGCTTGTAGTCATCCCGAGTCAAATTCGCAGTTGTCTCACCACATGTATGACTAGCAGAGCCCTGGCCCGTCTCCATGTTCCGTGCATACCACACGCCTCGCCGCTATTACCGCGTCGAGCCTCCGATGTCCCGGTCGAGTCTCAAGGGTCGCAAACCCACACCACTCAACCCCCACTGCAGAGTACCACCGATCAACACCGACCGATGACGAGTTTCACGCTTCCATCAGACCACTGGGCTCCAGTCCGAACTACGTGTCCCTCGCTTTTCCCACCGCTGAATAGGCTTCGACTCTCTGTGCACTTACGCCATAACCCCTCAATCCAGCTCCACCTTCAACATGACTCCATGGTGGTTGTACGTGCCACCCCGCGCCTCGTCGACTCCAAACTCTCATGTGCACACCGTCTTGAATCAACCCCGCGCCATAGTCTTGTCGAAGCCACACAAGCCCTCTGGACCCGCGCCACGTGTTTCCACGCTCAGAAGTCGGTCACCATCGGCATCACGCTCCTATGTCGTCGTCGCCGATCCCACCACCGTCTTCTGTACCAACCGACTCACGTCGATCCATCAGACTGACAAGTCTGACCCAGCCGAACTTATCCGACTGCAATCATGCTCCACCCTGTGTCGTGTCCGCCCCGCACTTCTCCATGCATTGCTTGACGCCCTGTGTTTGCATGATCCGCACAATGCGCTCCAAGCTCCTCCGAACCTTATACGCACGTCACCAACCTGCCAAACTCCTGGTGAGGGAGTCCTGGATTAGGGGGTGTTCGGCTAGCCGGACTATACTCTCAGCCGGACTCCAGGACTATGAAGATACAAGTTAGAAGACTCCGTCCCGTGTCCGGAAGGTTCTTTCCTTGGCGTAGAAGGCAAGCTAGGCGTGCGGATATTCAAGATCTCCTACCAAGGCAACCGACTCTGTGTAACCCTAACCCTATCCGGTGTCTATATAAACCGGAGGGTTTTAGTCCGTAGGACAAGGAATCATTCATTATTCATCACAACCATAGGCTAGCTTCTAGGGTTTAGCCTCCTTGATCTCGTGGTAGATCTATTCTTGTACTACCCATATCATCAATATTAATCAAGCAGGAGTAGGGTTTTACCTCCATCGAGAGGGCCCGAACCTGGGTAAAACAAAGTGTCCCCTGTCTCCTGTTACCATCCGACCTTGACGCACAGTTCGGGACCCCCTACCCGAGATCCGCCGGTTTTGACAACGACATTGGTGCTTTCATTGAGAGTTCCTCTGTGTCGTCGCCTTCGGGTTCGATGGCTCCTTTGATCATCAGCAACGACGAGGTCCAGGGTGAGACTTTTCTCCCCGGACAGATCTTCGTCTTCGGCGGCTTCGCTCTGCGGGCCAACTCCCTTGGCCATCTGGAGCAGATCGAAAGCTACGCCCCTGGCCATCAGGTCAGGTTTGGAAGCTTAAACTATACGGCAGACATCCGAGGAGACTTGATCTTCGATGGATTCGAGCCACAGCCAAGCGTGCCGCACCATCTCGAGGGACATGATATAGCTTTGCCCCCGAATAGTGCCCTGGAGGCCGCACACGCTCCGGCCCCGACCCTCGATTCGGAGCCCGTTGCGTTCGTTGAGGATGAACGGTTGGGCGTCACCTCAGGGGCTGCGATCTCAAAGGCGATCGAGCCAAACGACAGCCCCGCACTCCGCATGGCCCATGACTTCGAGGAGCCGGACTCTTCCCCGAGTCCCGAAACTCCCTTGCCCCCGCCGATCGAATCGGATTGGGCGCCTATAATGGAGTTCTCCGCCGCGGATATCTTTCAGCATTCACCCTTTGGTGATATACTGAACTCTCTCAAGTCTCTCTCTTTGTCAGGAGAGCCCAGGCCGAACTATGGCCTGCGAGGTTGGGATTTGGACGACGAAGAAACTCAAAGCCCGCCCACCACCCACTTAATACCCACTGTCGACGACTTAACCGACATGCTTGACTTCGCCTCCGAAGACTTCGACGGTATGGACGACGAACACGGAGACGAACCGCAACCAGCACCTATAGGGCGCTGGACATCCACCGTACCCAATGACGTATTCATGGTAGATACACCGAAGAACATTAACAATGAGGAATCAGGGGGCGAAAAGAGGAGTAAACCCTCCGAGAAGCACTCGAAACGGCGACGTAAACGCCGAGCCAAACCCCACCTCGATCAGGATCCAGCCATAGAGCAGGACAACCCACTAGAGGGCGAGCATGTCTTCGAACAACCGCCCGAACAGGGTAACACGGGAAGAGAGGACGAACAGTCTTCCCCCGGTCATAATAGAACTCCGGACGATACCACACCGGACAAAATTATGGAGCAGAAAAGTCTCCAAGAAAGGCTCGTGGCTACAGCACGCAGCCTTAAAAAGCAGAAGCAAAAGCTAAAGACGGCGGAAAATGCACTCAAGACAAGATGGAGCAAAGTAATCAAGACCGCAGACAAATACTGCGGCAGCCGCCGCACCAAAAGCTACCCAAAGAGAAAGCTACTGCCCGAATTCGACCAGGAGGCCATAGAGCCCCCACACTCGAAAAACAAAAAGGCTACACGGACGGATAGACGACCTCTTGGCCACTACAAAACGGCAAACGGCGCCGCACTACATACGGCATGCGACCCAGTCAAAGACTCGCATCATGGCCTAACCAGGACCATTTACGGGCCAAAAAAGCAAGCTCTCGCAAGCAACGCAAAAAATCCACCGTCAGAATCCGGCACACCCAGATACAGGGGTGCCGCACACCCTCTATGCTTCATAGACGAGGTCCTGGAATATGAATTCCCGGAGGGATTCAAACCCGTTAACATAGAGGCATATGATGAAACAACAGACCCTGGAGTCTGGATTGAGGACTATATCCTCCATATACATATGGCTAGAGGAGATGATCTCCACACCATTAAATATTTACCCCTTAAGCTTAAAGGGCCAGCTCGGCACTGGCTTAAAAGCCTTCCCGAAAACACAATTGGAAGTTGGGAAGAGCTCGAGGACGCTTTCCGAGCAAACTTTCAAGGGACATACGTCCGTCCCCCGGATGCAGACGACCTCAGTCACATAACTCAGCAGCCCGGTGAATCAGCTCGACAGTTCTAGAACAGATTCCTGACTAAAAAGAATCAAATAGTCGACTGTCCGGACGCTGAAGCCCTAGCGGCCTTCAGGCACAATGTCCGAGACGAATGGCTAGCCAGACACCTCGGCCAGGAAAAGCCTAGAACAATGGCCGCACTAACAAGCCTTATGACCCGCTTTTGCGCGGGAGAAGACAGCTGGCTGGCACGATGCAACCCCAGTAACCCAAGTACATCTGAAACTAGGGATGGAAACGGGAAACCACGGCGAAATAAAGATCATCGCCGAGTCAAAAGAAACAGCCCGAAGAGCACGGCAGTCAATGCCGGATTCAAAGGCTCACGGCAAAATCAGACAAAGACACCCCCTGAAGATAGCAGGGAGAATCCGTCCAGCCTAAAGAGAATCATGGACAGGATATGTCAGATACACAGTACTCCTGGGAAGGTTGCTAACCACACCCACAGAGATTGTTGGGTTTTTAAATAGTCCGGACGGCTTAACGCCGAACACAAGGGGCTTGACGCACCAAGTGAGGAAGAGGGTGAACCTCAAAAGCAGCAAACCAGGAAACAAAAGAACTTCCCACAAGAAGTCAAAACAGTGAATTCACTTCACATAACAAGGCATGCGGAACCCATAAAGGTCCGCACATTCAAGCCTATCCTTAGGAAGTCCCGCCACTGGTCTCTAAAACCAATCACTTTTGATCAGTTTGATTATTCTCACCATATCAAGCACGCAGGCCGGACTCCCTTGATACTCAAACCAATAATAGACGGATTCCAGTTTACCAATGTCCTTATGGACGGGGGCAGTGAACTAAACCTGATATATCAGGATACAATTCGCAGCATGGGCATAAACCCAACAAGAATTCGTCACAGCAAAACCTCCTTTCAAGGGGTAGCACCCGGTCCGGATACCCACTGCATGGGTTTTATCCGGCTTGCGGTAATATTCGGCTCCGCCGATAATTTTCGTTGCGAAAAGCTCATCTTCCACATAGTCCCATTCTCAAGTCGCTATCAAGCACTAATGGGACGCGGAGCCTTCACTCGCTTTAACGCAATACCGCATTATGCGTCCCTCACGCTAAAGATGCCCGGTCCTCGAGGCATCATCTCTTTAAAGGGAGCACACTAAAATATACCTCCTCCAAAAGGAGGACTGTGTGGCCGCTTAAACGGCCGCACAACAAAACGGCCTCGCCAGCCAAAAAGACTTTAAGTCACAAAAGGCCATGAGCCCGGACTATATGAGTTCGGTAGGAGCCCGTCATTATTGTAGGTTTGTTATGCCACACCAGGGGCCGCACACAGAGACAATAACGCTCGATCTCACTTCTTCTTTACTTTGTATTATATTTTTCATTTTTTCTGCACGACCCATTTTCAGATTTGTTCCTCTCTTCACAGATGAATGTCGTACGGCGCCCGTCCAGGACACGGCACAGCGGAGACACAGGCGCAGACGTGCAGTAGGGACCCGCCCAAAAGGATTCTTTCTTAGATTAAGACCCTGCGTAAACCTTTTTTACTGTCTCTTGCTGCTATACATCCCCTGGTTTATTTCACCATAACCAAAGAGGAGACTGGCGTCTTGGCATGTGGCCACGTCAGGATTATTGCTCGTACCTGTACACGAAGGGCTTTTTTCTTCTTTTTTTTATAAAAAAGGAGGGGCGCTGTTCCGCACACGCCCGTAAAAGACCGAGCACCTTAGGGAGTGTTCGGCGTCGCGAGTTTTGGCACTATATGCATCAGCTCCGAGTCATGATTTTGGTCATATGTTGGGTTGCCCGGCTCCTGTGTTCGGCCGCCTTAAGTTCCGTTCTGTCGGCTAAGGTAGCTCCAGGAGAACTACTGCGATTGTGCCCCGGTTCGGCCGGGCGAGCGCCTCAGTAGTGAAAGCCGAAAACCGACTGTCATGATATAGCGAGAGACTGGTCGCCACTCGATGACTCTTAGGGGTTTTTCGAACTCCTCCGTTTTGACGAAGGGCCGCTTCCCGGTCAGGCAAACATGCGTCCCAAATTCGGACAAACGCAGTGGCCACTTCAGGGCTACCTAAAGAGTCCCACTGTCAAGCTCCTATGGCTAAGTGAAAGTGTTAAAGCATTATAGTCCGGTTGCCTGGCCCGCGGCACAATCACCTCCTTTGTAGGACCAAGACATTGGATTAAGTGTGAATGTGTTTTCCGCGCGCACCCCCGCATTATGTGCGAGGGGGCTGAAACCAACGATTGCAATCTTTCAGAATTTAAATAAAAACGGCCGCACATGAGGTGTTATTAATACTTGAAGGAACAAGTCTAAAAATCCGACATAAATACTAATCTATGATTACATACGCTATCATAAGATAGCATCCTTCGAACACTGCGTCTCTATTATACGAGCGCCTGCGAGGACTTCCTCAAAATAGTGTTCGGCAGGCAGTCGGCTTTCATCCGAATCATTGGACGCAACTACGGTGGGCTCCATATCCGCCCAGTATGTCTTGACACGGGCAAGAGCCAGCCGAGCGCCCTCCGTGCAAGCTGACCTCTTTAAAGCTTCAATCCGAGGCATCACGTCAAGGAATTGCTGCACCAAGCTAAAATAGCTCTTCGGCTTCAATTTCCCCGGACACAAGCGATCCATGGCATAGCTCATGGCGAGTCTGGACAGCCTATTCAGCCCGGCCCATTGGGCCAAGCGATCGTCCACTGTCAGTGGACGCTCCGGATTGGCGAACTGTGACCAGAAGAGTTTTTCCACTTCATGATCTTTCTTCTCTTGAAAGTACCTGGTCGCATCAGCGGCACTCGCCGCCAGATCCAGATAGGCATCCTTCACGCTCCACGCTCGGTCCAATGGGGCGAACTTCGGATCACAAAATTTTCTTCGCAGCAGGAAGGGCTTTCCATCCGCAATCAGTCCGGCTTGACGTAGCTCTTCCTTTGCCGCTCTCATAGCAGAGCGGGCATTCTTGGCATCAGCAACGGCCTTCTCTAGGTCCGTCTGCCTGGCTCGACCCTCCTCTTCCAGAAGCTTGCAACGGTCAGTAGCACTTTTAAACTTTTCGGCAAGGTCAGCCATCTTTTCTTTGCTTCGGCAATGGGAAGCCTGTTCGGCTTTCAGCTCTTCACGGGCTCTTCCGACAGCCGCGTCGCCTTTCCTGGCTTGCTCCTTGGCTTTGGCGAGTTCGGCTCTGAGTCCTTCTACGGCCGCCGCACCATCTGCATCAAGCATTTATATGGTAAGCTACTAACATAAAGTTACTCTTACTAACAATCGCCGAATAACCTTACACACCTTGAGCATCATCCAGCCGCTTGTTAACAAGCACGATGTCGGCTTCTGCCACGTCAAGTTGCCGTTTTATTTCGGTCAACTCTCGAGTCCGGCTTGACCCCGGACAATTAGCCGCCTGCACAGGAAATGTACCATTTAAAGGACCTGGGAATTAGATCCTCTGCGCGCCGCACAGAGTCTCAGGGGCTACTATCTACACAGGGCGCATTTTATTATGCGTACTTAACATTGATGTTCGTTGTTAAACGTACCTCAAAGCCTGCCAATAAACTCTTGGCGGCCTCGTTCAGCCCGCTCTCTGCGGCTGAAATCCTCTCAATCACCGTGTGCATTAACACACGATGTTCCTCTGAAACAGAGGCTCGGCCCAGCAGAACCTTCAGCTCCTCCGAACAAACACCAGATGGTGCCGGACTTGTCCCATGGCCTTCTTTGGAGGCCGGACACGAAGAACCTCGGGGGCCGCATGATCACCTCCTACTCCTGGCTGGTCCGGAGTAACCCTCTGAGACGACACCTCGGCGTCGCCCGCCTTGCTAGGCGGGGTAGAAGGGGGAGACATTCCGCTCTCTATCATCTTCGGAAGAAGGTCCCCCGACGATGAATTCTGCTGAGAAGGGTCGGAATCCGAACTACAAGGTAAGATTTCGCTTAAAATTTCTTAAAGCATAAATCAAGGACTTCTCTTAAAAGAACGACTCTCTTTTTACTTACGGCTCGTTGGAGGGCTGCTCCTTTTGAGGATTTAGTTCGGCCGAGGGGCTTCTCGGCTTCGGGTCCTCTGACGTGGATGTTCTCCCCCGTTTTGAAGCTTGAACTTCCGGGTTGTCAGAGGTGGCCCTTTTGTTCCCCCGAAGAGAGGAATTGTCAACTCCCTCCTTCGGAATGGCCTCTTTCGAAGAGGCCATGGTTTCCCTGTCCGTCCCGTCGCCTCCTTCTGGAGGCGCTGCCTCCAACATCCTGATAAGTACTGGATCTAGTCTGGTCTTGGGGAGGGGACCCGGACACCGGATCAGCTTCGCTTTCGTCATCCATTGCTTCATAATAAGGATAAAGTGGTTAACAAAACAAGTTAATTGTGCGGATGAAAGATCCGGACTCAGGGTTACTTACTTTTGTATCCGGGCGATTGCGGCTTAAACCGGCATCCTCGGTCACGTCCGGACTCGATTCTTGCGGTCCGAAGAACTGTTTATACATCTCCGTAGGCGTCCTGCCCATGAAATTTCGGAGAACTCGCGGCCCCTCTGGGTTGAACTCCCACAAGCGGAGAGGGCGGCGTTGGCCGGGCAGAGTCCGGCGAATCAGCATAACTTGGGTCACCTTGACCAAGTTGAGGTCTCCTTTCAAGAGATCCCTTATGCGGCCCTGCAGTAGAGAAACGTCTCCAGGCAGGCCTCGGTCTAACCCCGTGCTGATCCACGATGTTAAACGTGGTGGGGGGCCCGAGCGAAAGGCAGGAGGCGCCACCCAGGTGGTGCCCTGGGGAGAGGTGATATAGAACCACTCCTGTTGCCATAAACCAAGCTCCTCTTGAAAAGTGCCCTTGGGCCACGGAGCATTGGCCATTCTTTTTATAATAGCGCCTCCGCACTCTGCGTGTCGCCCCGATTATCTTCGGCTCTACCTTAAAGGTCTTGAGCCATAGTCCGAAGTGGGGGTGACGTGGAGGAACGCTTCACACACAACTATGAAGGAGGAAATATGGAGGATGGACTCCGGAGCCAGGTCGTGGAACTCCATCCCATAATAAAACATCAGCCCCCTTACAAAAGGATCCGTCGGGAAGCCTAAACCTCGAAGGAAGTGGGAGACGAACACTACGCTCTCACCGGGCTGAGGGCTAGGGATCGCCTGTCCTCGGACAGGCAGCCTATGCGAAATCTCGCTGGTTATGAACCTAGCTTCCCTCAACTTTGATATGTCCTCCTCCGTGACGGAAGAGGGCATCCATCGACCCTGGAGGTCGGAGCCGGACATTGTTGAAGATCCGGTGCGTCTAGAACCTGAAAGCCTAGGGTGTTGGAACTCGAGGCGAGGGGTGAGCGCGCTTTGAGTAGAAGAGGGAACGGGGCCTTGGTCTCTTTATAAAGAGGTAGAATACCAAGAGCCCACCCCGTGACCGTCTTGGACTGGCCTGTAATTAAGGCAGGACGTGCTAAAAAGGCACGGTTGGGTTACCCACGTCCGTATTAATGAGAATCTCGTTAAAGGGGGCACACGATCTCTGCTTCGACAAGACGTGCCAAGGAAACCGCCCCGTCGAACGTGCTGCGGTGGAACAGTAAAAATAACCCATACAGAAGGCTTGGACGCAGTGTTATGACGCACTGCGGGATACGTCAGCAGATTTGATTTGTGCTTACATTATTCTCTATATGGCAATACGTGGAAATTTGTTTTGCAGAGCTGGACACTATTTCTTGGTGTTCATTATCTTCTTGAAGAAACTTGGAGGAGGAACCCGCCTTGCAATGCCGAAGACAATTTGCGCGCCGGACTCGTCGTCATTGAAGCCTGGTTCAGGGGCTACTGAGGGAGTCCTGGATTAGGGGGTGTTCGGCTAGCCGGACTATACTCTCAGCCGGACTCCAGGACTATGAAGATACAAGTTAGAAGACTCCGTCCCGTGTCCGGAAGGTTCTTTCCTTGGCGTAGAAGGCAAGCTAGGCGTGCGGATATTCAAGATCTCCTACCAAGGCAACCGACTCTCTGTAACCCTAACCCTATCCGGTGTCTATATAAACCGGAGGGTTTTAGTCCATAGGACAAGGAATCATTCATTATTCATCACAACCATAGGCTAGCTTCTAGGGTTTAGCCTCCTTGATCTCGTGGTAGATCTATTCTTGTACTACCCATATCATCAATATTAATCAAGCAGGAGTAGGGTTTTACCTCCATCGAGAGGGCCCGAACCTGGGTAAAACAAAGTGTCCCCTGTCTCCTGTTACCATCCGACCTTGACGCACAGTTCGGGACCCCCTGCCCGAGATCCGCCGGTTTTGACACCGACACCTGGTAAAACCCTTGCACAATTAGCAACACTTCCAAAAGAACTTTTTTGCTTTTCTCGTAGTCTTCATGGATGCAAAGCCTTTGCTTCCCATAACCTCCAAAGCTTCCTTTCTTTAATCCTGTTGCAATCCCAAGCCACGTTTATACCACATGCAGGTTGCCTTTTCCTTTTAACAAATCTGTTTGCTGAGCGCTACCCTGCCTTCCAATCGAACGCAACGCACCTCCATCTTCCACGCTTGCCTGGCCCATCCAGCACACAGCCTCCACACAGCCCAGCATGCGACGCGTTGCCGCTGTTCAGCCTTGGCCCGAGCGCCTCGCCGTCACGCTGTTGTGTGCTGCCAAATCACGTGCGGACTCGATCTGATCGATCGACCAGCCGCCGCTGCCGCACGATAGGTTTTTCGCTGGCTGCTGTCGTGCATCACCAATTCGATGTCGCCGAGTGCTTCGCTCCGCCGCCGCCTGCCAATCCGACTGCTTTTTTTTTATCTGACGACGTCTCCAGATCAATTCCATCCGCTGCGACTCACGCTGACGATGATCATGACATCGAATCTGCCTCCTCTAGATCAAACACAACTGCGATCTCCTCGTAACCTTGCTCTGATACCACTTGTTAGAATAAATCCGAGGCATACCGTCGATCATCCGAGGACCAAGCAATCACACGAGGCACGACACCGCGATTTGTTAACGAGGTTCACCGATATGGCTACATCCCCGGGGCTTGACTACGGGCGCTCCTCCCCGTGACACCGTCACAATACCGCACCCGGTCGCCCTGGACGGCGGCACATGCCGCCGGCTTTCCCTGCGTTCCGGTGCTATTATGTTGGCATAGGTTACATCGTGTGTCTACCCCCACTATATATGAGAGGCTTAGGATACAAGTGTCTTATTAGGACACGACTCCATATCCTATGTAAACACAATACAACTACAAGTCCAACTGTAACCTAAATTGTACACAATATTCGACACAACTCTAACAGATTCTGGCAATGTAACGAAGTTGGACCTCATACTGGCAATGTAACGAAGTTGGACCTCATATCATCCGGATATGTGGTCATCGAGACGTCCGAACAAAACAAACGCCTTGACAAGGACTCTTGCCCTGCACAATGTTTTTTTTCCTTCTTTTACATCTCATACAATGAAACAAACAGCCATGAGCATCTCTATTTACAGGTTCTTGAGCTGTAATTAACAATTGCTGTATCATCCATGCATCAATCCACTCACCACAGTAAACTGTAACACCAAATAACTAACTACTACAAACAAATTAATCAATCTTGCAAGAAAAACGCCTTTCTTAATTTCTCTTCTGACCCAAATCTGTTGTATCATCTGCCATTTTGATGGTAATAGTTGGGTTGTGTCCATCTCCGGATGGATGCAGAGACCAAGCAGAGTGTCTCCATTAACTACTAAGAATTTGACGGTACTGTGAACGATCGACGGCATGCGCATCAGTTGGCCGGGCAGCCCATCTCGTCGCGGACCCTGAGGAACACGATGGCGGCGCCGTAGTGCGCGAGCGCGCCGGCGATGACGAGCAGGTGAAATATCTGGTGGCTCTGCCCGCACAGGTCGAACATCCCGGGCCTCCACCGCTCGGGCACGCGGGTGAGGTAGAACGCGGTGCCGACGAGGTACGATGCGGCCATGGCGCCCTCGTACGCCAGCGTGACGTTCCGGCGCGGCTCGTGCCAGTTCACCGCGGCGGCGTGCACGGCGGGCACCACGCCCGACAGGCCCATCCCGACGAAGAGCAGCGCGCGGTGGGCGCGGTACTTGGCGTCGCTGAGGCGCGGCGACATGAGCGCGTAGACGGTGGCGGCGCCGGCGAGCGAGATGGCGGAGAGGTAGGCGAGCTGCCAGCGCGGCTCGCACTGGAAGATGTAGTAGATGGGCGGGAAGAAGGAGACGACGATCATGACGGCGATGCCGGTGTAGTCGAGGCGGATGAGGAAGAGGTTGAGGCGGTGCGAGTGGCAGGACAGCAGGTGGCACGCGCAGCTGCTCATCAGGCAGAACATGGCCCCCGCCAGGAACACGAAGAAGGGCCACCGCGTCGTCGGCCCCGCCCCCGCCGCCGCCGCCATCGCCAGCCCCGGGCTCGCCTGCATGAACGACGCCGCCCCCTGAAATGAAATGAAATCCACCGTCAAACATGTCAGTTAGTAAATCTCAGTTACCACCATCACCAATTCACCATGCATGATTAGAGGATGAAACGGAGGCATCAAATGATTGCCGGACAAAGGTGACGCTGCAGTTTCAACCACCGTTGTGATCATAGCCATGCATGCCATGCATGTGACCATGCAGGTGGTTAATGGAGGGTTTCTTTACCATGGATTGCATGCACATGCGTGTGTGACTATGTGTGCCCGGCCAGTTGAGTGTACCAGCCGGCAGTCCAAGCAGAGGCAGAGCCAGCCGTGAGATTTGTGAGCGTGAGCGAGAGTTGCATGTGAAAAACGGATGGTGCATCATCTCACAACAGAAAGGGGAAGTGTCACACGGGATAAACTCCCGGATCACGCCGGCGGCGCCGGAGACACATAGGACGATTAACCTGATCACATCACTCAACAGAAAGCACATCTGGTGCTTCCGTGGCTGCTTAACTATCCGATTACGTGTGTGCATTGATCGATGCAGAGGCTGGAGAATGACGATAAAATGAATTGTGTCGTGGTTGAAAGGAACATGTGTATATTTTTTGTCATAGCACCGTAAAAGTTGCGGGTTAGGTAGGTAGCATGGTTGGCAAGTAAAGGCAACCTGAACCTCATGCCCCAGGCAGCATCGAAATTAAGTCTGAATCATCTACCCGTAGATAGCAGACAGCCAAGGCAACAGTGGGTAGTACTAATACTACTGCTGCTGAAAAGGTGAGCAATTGAATTGAATCTCCAAGACATGTGGATGTGCCTGCCTGCCAGACAGCAGGAATTCACATCTGACAGATCATTTCACCCTCTCCTCATATTAGCTGAAGACACTTATGGGTGTAGGACATACACAGTGCCGACTTGTCGGTGTAAAATCGCTTAGATATAACCTAACATACTATCAGTTTTTACCACTGCACGGCTCCAGTATACTATTTCTTGCTATTAATGATTATCACGAAATTGTAACAAGTATTTACGAAAGGAAGGTACTAAATTGCATGAAGGTGCTAGTAGTACTACTCACGGAGAGGACATCGCCTATGTTGCTGGAGACGTTCTCTGCAACCTTGGAGATGGGCCTGCAGTGAAAAGGTAGGTGAAAAGAATTACACAAATTAGCTACTCAATTTGAGTGGAGAAGATAGTACAGTATGAATTCTGAAGGTGAATAATAAATGGAATTACCATGAGAGGTGGCCGATGAGGTGGGCGACCTGGGGGAAGTACTGGGCGAGGTGCCAGAGGGTGAGGCCGAGGAAGAGGAAGAAGCCCAGGAGGTGCGTCCAGATGTTGATGGTCTCGTTGTGCCAGGAGAAGACGCTGAGGAAGGCGTGCAGCAGCGGCCACTCGGAGCGGTAGTGGTTGAGGATGAACTCGTTCTCCTTCATGTACTCCGGCAGCTCCTCGTAGCTCACCAGCCGGTACTCCTGCTGCTGCTCCTGCTGCTGCCGCCTCTTCCTCGCCCCTCCCCCCTCCCTCCTCTGCTGCTTGCCCCTCCTCTTCGCCGACTTCGCCATGGCCGCCGCCGCCTCCTCCTCCTGCAGCTGCCCGGCGCCCATGCTGCTCTCCTGGTCCATGGCCGCCGCACACCTCTCTCTCAACTGCCCTTGTTTCTCTCTCCTCTCCCTCTCTCTCTCTCTCTCTCTGGAACTCTCACGGGGATGGAGGGAGCAGGGAGGCTGTGTGTGTGTGTGTGTGTGTGATAAAGGGGCGAGGCTGTTGCCGGGGTTAAAAAGGACGCTCACACGCGCCGCAGGCAGCTCCGCTTGTCCTGAGCGAGCAAGGCAAGAAATCTACTACAGGATACGGCGTATGTATGCGACTTCAGTTGTTTTCATGCTCTTTTTTATACGATATTGGTCGATTGATTGAAATGGAGACGCATATGTTGCTCCAGCCTCCGGGGATGTGGTGCGTGCGCACATTTCTCGGGTTGGTACACCTTCATTGCTACTGCTGCTGCAAAGTTTTTCCAGAATAATCATGAGAGAAAAGCCTCTCGATCGCTCGCTGCCTTGATGCGCAGTGAAGTTGATGAGGACAAATGCAGGTGGAGCAGGACGGGTAGGACGACGGGCAACCACATCGCTACCGTTGGGTGGGAAAAAGGGGGGACGAAAACGAATGAAAAATGCCGGCATTCAATACTAGTAGCTGCATAGTGTTTATTAAGAGAAAAGGAAACCTCTTTATCGGAAAAAAAAGAGAAAAAAGAAATGTGCATGTACTGGTGGCCATGGGAAACCAACTACCTGCACGTGGCCCCGGAGGCAGACTCAGTAATGAAGCGGATGGTGTGCACGCTCAAAATAGATTTACACATATCAACGGTCATGCAATATTTGGCAAAAGAATGACATAAATAGCCCAATCTTTTTTGAGGGGGCATACATAGGCCAATCAAGCCTCGCTGCAAGCGAAGACGGTGGAGGGGAGGGGGGGGGTAACTTTGCGACGGCGTGCACTGGTTGAGCCGTTGAGCGGCACCGACGTGGGGAGCAATGGCGAAGCGAGCACGCGGGGGAGGGTGGTGACGATGGTTGTTATTACCGTGGGTTTTGTGGGCCAAAATGTTATATGATAATGATTCTTAAAATTACGGCCTACTCTCTAGCTTCGCCAGTGTGTGATCATGCACACCTCATTATTTCTTGTATTCTATTCGCTCGTGAGCCATCCGTAAAAGTTAAGGTCAAACTTTTGAAATTGTGATTGTCAATGTTGTGTTTTTTTAACCTTACCACCGGGCGGACTAGGGTTTCGCTCACCTTCATCGTCTGCCGGGTGGCATAGAAGGGAGGGGAACCCTTGAACCCTTGTCCCATGTGTGGTTAGTAGTTTAGGGTTAGGTTCGTCTCTCCTTTGATGGTGTTTGGACGAATGCCTCGGTGTTTGGAAATTACCCTTGATCCCAACTCCATCCCTAAGAGGCTCAGCGTTGAGTGGTTGAGGAGCGGGTTATTTTCTTGTGCTCCTTTGTCCGACATTTCGAGTGTGCGTTGGTGTTGCCGATTAGGTGGCGGCGGTGGCAACATCTAGGGTTTTCATTCTTCAATTTGGGCTTTGCTTCGATCATGACTGCTATGACGGCACCGACAAGTGATGGTGAGGACGTACGGGAGCTAAGCCGGTGTTGGTCACTTTGGTCGACACGTGGTTGGCAATCGAATCCTTCTTTTGTTTGGTGATGGTTTCTCCTACGAGGCATCGGTCCATAGCCTCGATGACTTCCCGTCCGCGAGCAACGAAGCCAGGTGACTCCGGAAGTGCCGTGACGGTTAGCCACCGACCAGCTCATTCTCGATGTAGGAGGCAAACTAGTCCCCAGTGAACTAGATGCAATTTCTTTTTTTCGAAGGTGCTTGTAATGCTGCATTTTTGTTAATGGGTCGAGTGTGTTTTTCGGCGGGGGCGTGGAGGGAAATACTATGTTGTTTTGGGTCATCACTAGCCTTTTTTTTTGTTTGAGAAACAAAATAAAAACGCTCATATGAACGCAAACCCATATGAGCAGCTCAAGAGACCGAGTCGGCACATCTTGAGACAGCCAAAATCACAACAGATGCCTCGCAGTCGACGAACATCGTCTCCCACCGAACCAACGTCGCCAAAAAATAACTGACACAGTCCACCGTCACCGCTAATCAAACCCCGTTGGGGTGTGCCTGGACGTTGAGCTTCATGTGCGCCCCGTTTATCTGCACGGAAACGGCCATAATGGCCACCGCCGGCCGCGTGATGGGAGAAAAGAAGGCAGCAGAATTTTAATGGGTCTCTTTCATATGGGAAATTCGGTTAGCTAGCCTCGTGTCGTGTCAACTTAATGTGTGTTAGTATTATATTACACGGTACACATTTGACATTCCTCTGTACACGGGGCCCTCCCTGCCCATAACCCTACTCTAGCTAGCTTGTAGTACGTACTAGCTTGCAATCTATTGTGTTCCGCGCGTTGGAATAGCCGTAAACGAGTCGCAATTCGCCAGAAAATGAATACACGGAGAGGCAGCAGCGGGTCGAGGCACGCCGACGCCAGTATGGTAGGGTGGCTGGGGCTGGGCCTGGGCGGGTTGGTCCGGGTCCTGGCGTCTGAGGGTTTGACCCGTTTATTAAGCCAAGTAGTTGGCGATTTCTGGCCACCCATCATCCCTACCACCTGCCAGAATTAATTGGCCAGCAGATGCACCGCGCGCGCTCGCTCGCTCAGGATAAGTTGCTGCCTCTCTGCCTGCAGTGTTTTCTCTGTGCGTGCGCATGTGTGTGTGGCGTGCAGTGCAGGCAACCATACATTGCATTGAAGAAAAAGAGAACTTCCGGGGCTCGGGTGAGTAGTATGGGTTCGGGTTGGGCCTCCACCTGATCACTAAGTGATTAGCAGTAGCTGGGGGCTCGGCCGGCTCCCAACCAACTCCAGCTAACTCAAAACTCCCCCGGCCACAGTCCCCTCGTCCACTTATTTCGTTCGACAGTTCACTTTTTTCGTTCGATAGTTCTCAAAAAAGAAAAAAACTTATTTCGTTCGATTGAGTGAAAGGAGAGGAAGACGACTCGCTCCACCGGCGGCTGTCTCGTGTCGCTGTGACCGAACGGAATTGATGATGATCGGCGCGGCGTGTCCCGTGATCAAACACTTTGATCACATTGAGCTCATTGTGATGATGCATTACCGAGAGGGCCCGGTGATACCTCTCCGTCAAGCGGAGTGACAAATCCCAGTCTCGATCCATGTCAACCCAACAAACACTTTCAGAGATACCCGTAGTATACCTTTATAGTCACCCAGTTATGTTGTGACGTTTGGCACACCCAAAGCACTCTTACGGTATCCGGGAGTTACACGATCTCATGGTCTAAGGAAAGGATACTGACATTGGAAAACTCTAGCAAACGAACTATGCGATCTTATGCTATGTTTAGGATTGGGTCTTGTCCATCACATCATTCTCCTAATGATGTGATCCCGTTATCAAATGACATCCAATGTCCATAGTCAGGAAACCATGACTATCTGTTGATCAACGAGCTAGTCAACTAGAGGCTCACTAGGGACACGTTGTTGTCTGTTATTCACACATGTATTACGATTTCCGGATAACACAATTATAGCACGAATAAAGACAATTATCATGAACAAGGAAATATAATAATAATGCTTTTATTATTGCCTCTAGGGCATATTTCCAACATGTAGACATGACCGAGATACGTTTCCGGTCAATAACCAATAGCGGGACCTGGATGCCCATATTGTCTCCTATATATTCTACGAAGATCTTTATCGGTCAGACCGCATAACAACATACGTTGTTCCCTTTGTCATCGGTATGTTACTTGCCTGAGATTCGATCGTCGGTATCCAATACCTAGTTCAATCTCGTTGCCGGCAAGTCTCTTTACTCGTTCTGTAATACATCATCTCACAACTAACATATTAGTTGCAATGCTTGCAAGGCTTATGTGATGTGCATTACCGAGAGGGCCCAGAGATACCTCTCCGACTATCGGAGTGACAAATCCTAATCTCGAAATACGCCAACCCAACAAGTACTTTCGGAAACACCTGTAGAGCGCCTTTATAATCACCCAGTTACGTTGTGACGTTTGGTGGCACACAAAGTGTTCCTACGGTAAACGGGAGTTGCATAATCTCATAGTCATAGGAACATGTATAAGTCATGAAGAAAGAAATAGCAACATACTAAACGATCGGGTGCTAAGCTAATGGAATGGGTCATGTCAATCAGATCATTCAACTAATGATGTGACCTCGTTAATCAAATAACAACTCTTTGTTCATGGTTAGGAAACATAATCATCTTTGATTAACGAGCTAGTCAAGTAGAGGCATACTAGTGACAATCTGTTTGTTTATATATCCACACATGTATTATGTTTCCGGCTAATACAATTCTAGCATGAATAATAAACATTTATCATGATATATGAGGAAATAAATAATAACTTTATTATTGCCTCTAGGGCATATTTCCTTCAGTCTCCCACTTGCACTAGAGTCAATAATCTAGATTACACAGTAATGATTCTAACACCCATGGAGTTTTGGTGCTGATCATGTTTTGCTCGTGGAAGAGGCTTAGTCAACGGGTCTGCTACATTCAGATCCGTATGTATCTTGCAAATCTCTATGTCTCCCACCTGGACTAGATCCCGGATGGAATTGAAGCGTCTCTTGATGTGCTTGGTTCTCTTGTGAAATCTGGATTCCTTTGCCAAGGCAATTGCACCAGTATTGTCACAAAAGATTTTCATTGGACCCGATGCACTAGGCATGACACCTAGATCGGATATGAACTCCTTCATCCAGACTCCTTCATTTGCTGCTTCCGAAGCAGCTATGTACTCCGCTTCACATGTAGATCCCGCCACGACGCTTTGTTTAGAACTGCACCAACTGACAGCTCCACCGTTTAATGTAAACACGTATCCGGTTTGTGATTTAGAATCGTCCGGATCAGTGTCAAAGCTTGCATCAACATAACCGTTTACGATGAGCTCTTTGTCACCTCCATATATGAGAAACATATCCTTAGTCCTTTTCAGGTATTTCAGTATGTTCTTGACCGCTGTCCAGTGATCCACTCCTGGATTACTTTGGTACCTCCCTGCTAGACTTATAGCAAGACACACATCAGGTCTGGTACACAGCATTGCATACATGATAGAGCCTATGGCTGAAGCATAGGGAACATCTTTCATTTTCTCTCTATCTTCTGCAGTGGTCGGACATTGAGTCTTACTCAACTTCACACCTTGTAACACAGGCAAGAACCCTTTCTTTGCTTGATCCATTTTGAACTTTTTCAAAACTTTGTCAAGGTATGTGCTTTGTGAAAGTCCAATTAAGCGTCTTGATCTATCTCTATAGATCTTAATGCCCAATATGTAAGCAGCTTCACCGAGGTCTTTCATTGAAAAACTCGTATTCAAGTATCCCTTTATGCTATCCAGAAATTCTATATCATTTCCGATTAGTAATATGTCATCTACATATAATATCAGAAATGCTACAGAGCTCCCACTCACTTTCTTGTAAATACAGGCTTCTCCAAAAGTCTGTACAAACCCAAATGCTTTGATCACACTATCAAAGCGTTTATTCCAACTCCGAGAGGCTTGCACCAGTCCATAAATGGATCGCTGGAGCTTGCACACTTTGTTAGCTCCTTTTGGATCGACAAAACCTTCAGGTTGCATCATATACAACTCTTCTTCCAGAAATCCATTCAGGAATGCAGTTTTTACATCCATCTGCCAAATTTCATAATCATAAAATGCGGCAATTGCTAACATGATTCGGACAGACTTAAGCATCGCTACGGGTGAGAAGGTCTCATCGTAGTCAATTCCTTGAACTTGTCGAAAACCTTATGCGACAAGTCGAGCTTTGTAGACAGTAACATTACCGTCAGCGTCAGTCTTCTTCTTGAAGATCCATTTATTCTCAATTGCTTGCCGACCATCGGGCAAGTCAACCAAAGTCCATACTTTGTTGTCATACATGGATCCCATCTCAGATTTCATGGCTTCTAGCCATTTTGCGGAATCTGGGCTCACCATCGCTTCTTCATAGTTCGTAGGTTCATCATGATCTAGTAGCATGACTTCCAGAACAGGATTGCCATACCACTCTGGTGCGGATCTTACTCTGGTTGATCTACGAGGTTCAGTAGTAACTTGATCTGAAGTTTCATGATCATTATCATTAGCTTCCTCACTAATTGGTGTAGGTGTCATAGAAACAGATTTATGTGATGCACTACTTTCCAATAAGGGAGCAGGTACAGTTACCTCATCAAGTTCTACTTTCCTCCCACTCACTTCTTTCGAGAGAAACTCCTTCTCTAGAAAGGATCCATTCTTAGCAATAAATATCTTGCCAACGGATTTGTGATAGAAGGTGTACCCAACAGTCTCCTTTGGGTATCCTATGAAGACACATTTCTCCAATTTGGGTTCGAGCTTATCAGGTTGAAGTTTTTTCACATAAGCATCGCAGCCCCAAACTTTAAGAAACGACAACTTTGGTGTCTTGCCAAACCATAGTTCGTAAGGCGTCGTCTCAACGGATTTTGATGGTGCTCTATTTAACGTGAATGCGGCCGTCTCTAAAGCATAACCCCAAAACGATAGCGGTAAATCTGTAAGAGACATCATAGATCGCACCACAAGTACGATTACGACATTCAGACACACCATTACGTTGTGGTGTTCCGGGTGGCGTGAGTTGCGAAACTATTCCGCATTGTTTCAAATGTAGACCAAACTCGTAACTCAAATATTCTCCTCCACGATCAGATCGTAGAAACTTTATTTTCTTGTTACGATGATTTTCAACTTCACTCTGAAATTCTTTGAACTTTTCAAATGTTTCAGACTTGTGTTTCATTAAGTAGATATACCCATATCTGTTTAAATCATCTGTGAAGGTGAGAAAATAACGATATCCGCCACGAGCTTCAATATTCATCGGACCACATACATCTGTATGTATGATTTCCAACAAATCTGTTGCTCTCTCCATAGTACCGGAGAACGGTGTTTTAGTCATCTTGCCCATGAGGCACGGTTCGCAAGTACCAAGTGATTCATAATCAAGTGGTTTCAAAAGTCCATCAGTATGGAGTTTCTTCATGCGCTTTACACTGATATGACCCAAACGGCAGTGCCACAAATAAGTTGCACTATCATTATCAACTCTGCATCTTTTGGCTTCAACATTATGAATATGTGTATCACTACTATCGAGATTCATAAAAAATAGACCACTCTTCAAGGGTGCATGACCATAAAAGATATTACTCATATAAATAGAACAACCATTATTCTCTGATTTAAATGAATAACCGTATCGCATCAAACAAGATCCAGATATAATGTTCATGCTCAACGCTGGCACCAAATAACAATTATTTAGGTCTAATACTAATCCCGAAGGTAGATGTAGAGGTAGCGTGCCGACCACGATCACATCGACTTTGGAACCATTTCCCACGCGCATCGTCACCTCGTCCTTTGCCAGTGTTCGCTTAATCCGTAGTCCCTGTTTCGAGTTGCAAATATTAGCAATAGAACCAGTATCAAATACCCAGGTGCTACTGCGAGCTCTAGTAAGGTACACATCAATAACATGTTTATCATATATACCTTTGTTCACCTGGCCATCCTTCTTATCCGCCAAATATTTGGGGCAGTTCCACTTCCAGTGACCAGTCTGCTTGCAGTAGAAGCACTCAGTTTCAGGCTTGGGTCCAGACTTGGGTTTCTTCTCTTGAGCAGCAACTTGTTTGCTGTTCTTCTTGAAGTTCCCCTTCTTCTTCCCTTTGCCCTTTTTCTTGAAACTAATGGTTTTGTTGACCATCAACACTTGATGCTCCTTCTTGATTTCTACCTCCGCAGCCTTTAGCATTGCGAAGAGCTCGGGAATCGTCTTATCCATCCCTTGCATATTATAGTTCATCACGAAGCCTTTGTAGCTTGGTGGAAGTGATTGGAGAATTCTGTCAATGACGCAATCATCCGGAAGATTAACCCCCAGTTGAATCAAGTGATTATAATACCCAGACATTTTGAGTATATGCTCACTAACAGAACTATTCTCCTCCATCTTGCAGCTATAGAACTTATTGGAGACTTCATATCTCTCAATCCGGGCATTCTGTTGGAATATTAACTTCAACTCTTGGAACATCTCATATGCCCCATGATGTTCAAAACGTCGTTGAAGTCCCGGTTCTAAGCCGTAAAGCATGGCACATTGAACTATCGAGTAGTCATCAGCTTTGCTCTGCCAGACGTTCTTAACGTCGTCAGTTGCATCAGCAGCAGGCCTGGCACCCAGCCGTGCTTCCAGGACGTAACTCTTCTGTGCAGCAATGAGGATAATCCTCAAGTTACGGACCCAGTCCGTGTAATTGCTACCATCATCTTTCAACTTTGCTTTCTCAAGGAACGCAATAAAATTCAACGGAACAACAACACGGGCCATCTATCTACAATCAACATAAACAAGCAAGATACTATCAGGGACTAAGTTCATGATAAATTTAAGTTCAATTAATCATATTACTTAAGAACTCCCACTTAGATAGACATCCCTCCAATCTTCTTAGTGATCACATGATCCAAATCAAACTAAACCATAACCGATCGTCACGTGAAATGGATTAGTTCTCAATGGTGAACATCATTATGTTGATCATATCTACTATATGATTCACGCTCGACCTTTCGGTCTCCGTGTTCCGAGGCCATATCTGCATATGCTAGGCTCGTCAAGTATAACCCGAGTATTCTGCGTGTGCAAAAACTGGCTTGCACCCGTTGTAGATGGACGTAGAGCTTATCACACCCGATCATCACGTGGTGTCTGGGCACGACGAACTTTGGCAACGGTGCATACTCGGGGAGAACACTTCTTGATAATTTTAGTGAGAGATCATCTTATAATGCTACTGTCAATCAAAGCAAGATAAGATGTATAAAAAGATAAACATCACATGCAATCAATATAAGTGATATGATATGGCTATCATCATCTTGTGCTTGTGATCTCCATCTTTGCAGCACCCTCATGATCACCATCGTCACCGGCGCGACACCTTGATCTCCATCGTAGCATCGTTGTCGTCTCGCCAATCTTATGCTTCTACGACTATCGCTACCGCTTAGTGATAAAGTAAAGCATTACAGGGCGATTGCATTGCATACAATAAAGCGACAACCATACGGCTCCTGCCGGTTGCCGATAACTCGGTTACAAAATATGATCATCTCATACAATAAAATTTAGCATCATGTCTTGACCATATCACATCACAACATGCCCTGCAAAAACAAGTTAGACGTCCTCTACTTTGTTTGTTGCAAGTTTTACGTGGCTGCTATGGGCTTAAGCAAGAACCAACCTCACCTACGCATCAAAACCACAACGATAGTTTGTCAAGTTGATGCCGTTTTAACCTTCGCAAGGACCGGGCGTAGCCACACTCGGTTCAATTAAAGTTGGAGAAACTGACACCCGCCAGCCACCTGTGTGCAAAGCACGGCGGTAGAACCAGTCGCGTAAGCGTACGCGTAATGTCGGTCCGGGCCGCTTCATCCAACAATACCGCCGAACCAAAGTATGACATGCTGGTAGGCAGTATGACTTATATCGCCCACAACTCACTTGTGTTCTACTCATGCATAACATCAAACCATAAAAACCTAGGCTCGGAAGCCACTGTTGGGGAACGTAGTAATTTCAAAAAAAATACGCACACGCAAGATCATGGTGATGCATAGCAACGAGAGGGGAGAGTGTTGTCTACGTACCGTCGTAGACCGAAGCGGAAGCGTTGATGCAACGTAGAGGAAGTAGTCGTACGTCTTCCCGATCCGACCGATCCAAGCACCGTTACTCCGGCACCTCCGAGTTCTTAGCACACGTTCAGCTCGATGACGCTCCCCGGGCTCCGATCCAGCAAAGCTTCGGGGATGAGTTCCGTCAGCACGACGGAGTGATGACGATGATGATGTTCTACCGATGCAGGGCTTCGCCTAAGCACTGCAACGATATGACCGAGGTGGAATATGGTGGAGGGGGGCACCGCACACGGCTAAGGAACGATCACGAAGATCAACTTGTGTGTTCTAGGGTGCCCCCTGCCCCCGTATATAAAGGAGGGGAGGGGGAGGCGCGGCCGGCCCCCAAGGGGTGCGCCAGGAGGAGTCCTACTCCCACCGGGAGTAGGACTCCTCTCCCTTGCCTTGTAGGAGAAGGAAGGAGAGAGGGGGAAAGGAAAAAGGGGGGCGCCGCCCCCCCCCCTTCCTTGTCCTATTCGGACTAGGGGGGAGGGGGCGCGCGGCCTGCCCTGGCCGCCCCTCCTCTTTTCCCTTAAGGCCCATATGGGCCCATTAACCCCCGGGGGGGTTCCGGTAACCCCCCGGTACTCCAGTAAAATGCCGATTTCACTCGGTACCATTCCGATGTCCAAATATAGGCTTCCAATATATCAATCTTTATGTCTCGACCATTTCGAGACTCCTCGTCATGTCCGTGATCACATCCGGGACTCCGAACTGACTTCGGTACATCAAATGCATAAACTCATAATAACTGTCATCGTAACTTTAAGCGTGCGGACCCTACGGTTCGAGAACAATGTAGTGTTGGAGAACGTAGCAGAAAATTAAAATTTTTCCTACGGTTTCACCAAGATCCATCTATGAGTTCATCTAGCAACGAGTCATGGGAGAGAGATATTGCATCTACATACCACTTTGTAGATCGCGAGCGGAAGCGTTCAACGAACGGGGATGAAGTAGTCGTACACACCGTGATCCAAATCACCGGAGATCCTAGCACCGAAAGCACGGCACCTCCGCGTTCAACACACGTATGGTCAGCGTAACGTCTCCTTCTTCTTGATCCAGCAAGGCAAAGGAGAGGTTGGGGAAGAAGACTCCAGCAGCAGCATGACGGCGTGGTGATGGTGGAGCTGCAGTACTCCGACAGGGCTTCGCCGAGCTCTACGAAGGAGGAGGATGTGTTGGAGAGGGAGAGGGAGGCGCCAGGGCATAGGGTGCGCAGCCCCCCTCCCCCCTTTATATAGGCCTCTGGGGGGGCGCCGGCCCTGGGAGATCTGATCTCCCAAGGGGGCGGCGGCCAGGCAGGTTTCCCTCCCCCAAAGCCATCTAGGAGGTGCCTTCCACCACTAGGACTCCTCCCTTTTGGAACCCTAGGCGCATGGGCCCCTTTGGGGCTGGTTCCCCTTGGCCCATGCAGGCCAAGGCGCACCCCCTAAGGCCCATGTGGCCCACCGGGGCAGGTGGCCCCACCTGGTGGACCCCCGGGACCCCTTCGGTGGTCCCCGTACAATACCGATAACACCGAAACTTGTCCCGATGGCCGAAATAGCACTTCCTATATATAATTCTTTACCTCCGGACCATTCCGGAACTCCTCGTGACGTCCGGGATCTCATCCGGGAGTCCGAACAACATTCGGGTTACTGCATATACATATCTTCACAACCCTAGCGTCACCGAACCTTAAGTGTGTAGACCCTACGGGTTCGGGAGACATGTAGACATGACCGAGATGGCTCTCGGGCAATAACCAACAGCGGGATCTGGATACCCATGTTGGCTCCCACATGCTCCACGATGATCTCATCGGATGAACCACGATGTCAAGGATTCAATTAATCCCGTATACGATTCCCTTTGTCAATCGGTATTTTACTTGCCCGAGATTCGATCGTCGGTATCCCAATACCTCGTTCAATCTCGTTACCGGCAAGTCACTTTTCTCGTACCGTAATGCATGATCCCGTGATCAAACACTTTGATCACATTGAGCTCATTGTGATGATGCAATACCGAGAGGGCCCGGTGATACCTCTCCATCAAGCGGAGTGACAAATCCCAGTCTCGATCCATGTCAACCCAACAGACACTTTCAGAGATACCCGTAGTATACCTTTATAGTCACCCAGTTATGTTGTGACGTTTGGCACACCCAAAGCACTCTTACGGTATCCGGGAGTTACACGATCTCATGGTCTAAGGAAAGGATACTGACATTGGAAAACTCTAGCAAACGAACTATGCGATCTTATGCTATGTTTAGGATTGGGTCGTGTCCATCACATCATTCTCCTAATGATGTGATCCCGTTATCAAATGACATCCAATGTCCATAGTCAGGAAACCATGACTATCTGTTGATCAACGAGCTAGTCAACTAGAGGCTCACTAGGGACACGTTGTTGTCTGTTATTCACACATGTATTACGATTTTCGGATAACACAATTATAGCACGAATAAAGACAATTATCATGAACAAGGAAATATAATAATAATGCTTTTATTATTGCCTCTAGGGCATATTTCCAACATGTAGACATGACCGAGATACGTTTCCGGTCAATAACCAATAGCGGGACCTGGATGCCCATATTGTCTCCTATATATTCTACGAAGATCTTTATCGGTCAGACCGCATAACAACATACGTTGTTCCCTTTGTCATCGGTATGTTACTTGCCTGAGATTCGATCGTCGGTATCCAATACCTAGTTCAATCTCGTTGCCAGCAAGTCTCTTTACTCGTTCTGTAATACATCATCTCACAACTAACATATTAGTTGCAATGCTTGCAAGGCTTATGTGATGTGCATTACCGAGAGGGCCCAGAGATACCTCTCCGACTATCGGAGTGACAAATCCTAATCTTGAAATACGCCAACCCAACAAGTACTTTCGGAAACACCTGTAGAGCGCCTTTATAATCACCCAGTTACGTTGTGACGTTTGGTGGCACACAAAGTGTTCCTACGGTAAACGGGAGTTGCATAATCTCATAGTCATAGGAACATGTATAAGTCATGAAGAAAGAAATAGCAACATACTAAACGATCGGGTGCTAAGCTAATGGAATGGGTCATGTCAATCAGATCATTCAACTAATGATGTGACCTCGTTAATCAAATAACAACTCTTTGTTCATGGTTAGGAAACATAATCATTTTTTATTAACGAGCTAGTCAAGTAGAGGCATACTAGTGACAATCTGTTTGTTTATATATCCACACATGTATTATGTTTCCGGCTAATACAATTCTAGCATGAATAATAAACATTTATCATGATATATGAGGAAATAAATAATAACTTTATTATTGCCTCTAGGGCATATTTCCTTCAGTCTCCCACTTGCACTAGAGTCAATAATCTAGATTACACAGTAATGATTCTAACACCCATGGAGTTTTGGTGCTGATCATGTTTTGCTCGTGGAAGAGGCTTAGTCAACGGGTCTGCTACATTCAGATCCGTATGTATCTTGCAAATCTCTATGTCTCCCACCTGGACTAGATCCCGGATGGAATTGAAGCGTCTCTTGATGTGCTTGGTTCTCTTATGAAATCTGGATTCCTTTGCCAAGGCAATTGCACCAGTATTGTCTCAAAAGATTTTCATTGGACCCGATGCACTAGGCATGACACCTAGATCGGATATGAACTCCTTCATCCAGACTCCTTCATTTGCTGCTTCCGAAGCAGCTATGTACTCCGCTTCACATGTAGATCCCGCCACGACGCTTTGTTTAGAACTGCACCAACTGACAGCTCCACCGTTTAATGTAAACACGTATCCGGTTTGTGATTTAGAATCGTCCGGATCAGTGTCAAAGCTTGCATCAACATAACCGTTTACGATGAGCTCTTTGTCACCTCCATATATGAGAAACATATCCTTAGTCCTTTTCAGGTATTTCAGTATGTTCTTGACCGCTGTCCAGTGATCCACTCCTGGATTACTTTGGTACCTCCCTGCTAGACTTATAGCAAGACACACATCAGGTCTGGTACACAGCATTGCATACATGATAGAGCCTATGGCTGAAGCATAGGGAACATCTTTCATTTTCTCTCTATCTTCTGCAGTGGTCGGACATTGAGTCTTACTCAACTTCACACCTTGTAACACAGGCAAGAACCCTTTCTTTGCTTGATCCATTTTGAACTTTTTCAAAACTTTGTCAAGGTATGTGCTTTGTGAAAGTCCAATTAAGCGTCTTGATCTATCTCTATAGATCTTAATGCCCAATATGTAAGCAGCTTCACCGAGGTCTTTCATTGAAAAACTCGTATTCAAGTATCCCTTTATGCTATCCAGAAATTCTATATCATTTCCGATTAGTAATATGTCATCTACATATAATATCAGAAATGCTACAGAGCTCCCACTCACTTTCTTGTAAATACAGGCTTATCCAAAAGTCTGTACAAACCCAAATGCTTTGATCACACTATCAAAGCGTTTATTCCAACTCCGAGAGGCTTGCACCAGTCCATAAATGGATCGCTGGAGCTTGCACACTTTGTTAGCTCCTTTTGGATCGACAAAACCTTCAGGTTGCATCATATACAACTCTTCTTCCAGAAATCCATTCAGGAATGCAGTTTTTACATCCATCTGCCAAATTTCATAATCATAAAATGCGGCAATTGCTAACATGATTCGGACAGACTTAAGCATCGCTACGGGTGAGAAGGTCTCATCGTAGTCAATTCCTTGAACTTGTCGAAAACCTTATGCGACAAGTCGAGCTTTGTAGACAGTAACATTACCGTCAGCGTCAGTCTTCTTCTTGAAGATCCATTTATTCTCAATTGCTTGCCGACCATCGGGCAAGTCAACCAAAGTCCATACTTTGTTGTCATACATGGATCCCATCTCAGATTTCATGGCTTCTAGCCATTTTGCGGAATCTGGGCTCACCATCGCTTCTTCATAGTTCGTAGGTTCATCATGATCTAGTAGCATGACTTCCAGAACAGGATTGCCATACCACTCTGGTGCGGATCTTACTCTGGTTGATCTACGAGGTTCAGTAGTAACTTGATCTGAAGTTTCATGATCATTATCATTAGCTTCCTCACTAATTGGTGTAGGTGTCATAGAAACAGATTTATGTGATGCACTACTTTCCAATAAGGGAGCAGGTACAGTTACCTCATCAAGTTCTACTTTCCTCCCACTCACTTCTTTCGAGAGAAACTCCTTCTCTAGAAAGGATCCATTCTTAGCAATAAATATCTTGCCAACGGATTTGTGATAGAAGGTGTACCCAACAGTCTCCTTTGGGTATCCTATGAAGACACATTTCTCCAATTTGGGTTCGAGCTTATCAGGTTGAAGTTTTTTCACATAAGCATCGCAGCCCCAAACTTTAAGAAACGACAACTTTGGTGTCTTGCCAAACCATAGTTCGTAAGGCGTCGTCTCAACGGATTTTGATGGTGCTCTATTTAACGTGAATGCGGCCGTCTCTAAAGCATAACCCCAAAACGATAGCGGTAAATCTGTAAGAGACATCATAGATCGCACCACAAGTACGATTACGACATTCAGACACACCATTACGTTGTGGTGTTCCGGGTGGCGTGAGTTGCGAAACTATTCCGCATTGTTTCAAATGTAGACCAAACTCGTAACTCAAATATTCTCCTCCACGATCAGATCGTAGAAACTTTATTTTCTTGTTACGATGATTTTCAACTTCACTCTGAAATTCTTTGAACTTTTCAAATGTTTCAGACTTGTGTTTCATTAAGTAGATATACCCATATCTGTTTAAATCATCTGTGAAGGTGAGAAAATAACGATATCCGCCACGAGCTTCAATATTCATCGGACCACATACATCTGTATGTATGATTTCCAACAAATCTGTTGCTCTCTCCATAGTACCGGAGAACGGTGTTTTAGTCATCTTGCCCATGAGGCACGGTTCGCAAGTACCAAGTGATTCATAATCAAGTGGTTTCAAAAGTCCATCAGTATGGAGTTTCTTCATGCGCTTTACACTGATATGACCCAAACGGCAGTGCCACAAATAAGTTGCACTATCATTATCAACTCTGCATCTTTTGGCTTCAACATTATGAATATGTGTATCACTACTATCGAGATTCATAAAAAATAGACCACTCTTCAAGGGTGCATGACCATAAAAGATATTACTCATATAAATAGAACAACCATTATTCTCTGATTTAAATGAATAACCGTATCGCATCAAACAAGATCAAGATATAATGTTCATGCTCAACGCTGGCACCAAATAACAATTATTTAGGTCTAATACTAATCCCGAAGGTAGATGTAGAGGTAGCATGCCGACCACGATCACATCGACTTTGGAACCATTTCCCACGCGCATCGTCACCTCGTCCTTTGCCAGTGTTCGCTTAATCCGTAGTCCCTGTTTCGAGTTGCAAATATTAGCAATAGAACCAGTATCAAATACCCAGGTGCTACTGCGAGCTCTAGTAAGGTACACATCAATAACATGTTTATCATATATACCTTTGTTCACCTGGCCATCCTTCTTATCCGCCAAATATTTGGGGCAGTTCCACTTCCAGTGACCAGTCTGCTTGCAGTAGAAGCACTCAGTTTCAGGCTTGGGTCCAGACTTGGGTTTCTTCTCTTGAGCAGCAACTTGTTTGCTGTTCTTCTTGAAGTTCCCCTTCTTCTTCCCTTTGCCCTTTTTCTTGAAACTAATGGTTTTGTTGACCATCAACACTTGATGCTCCTTCTTGATTTCTACCTCCGCAGCCTTTAGCATTGCGAAGAGCTCGGGAATCGTCTTATCCATCCCTTGCATATTATAGTTCATCACGAAGCCTTTGTAGCTTGGTGGAAGTGATTGGAGAATTCTGTCAATGACGCAATCATCCGGAAGATTAACCCCCAGTTGAATCAAGTGATTATAATACCCAGACATTTTGAGTATATGCTCACTAACAGAACTATTCTCCTCCATCTTGCAGCTATAGAACTTATTGGAGACTTCATATCTCTCAATCCGGGCATTCTGTTGGAATATTAACTTCAACTCTTGGAACATCTCATATGCCCCATGATATTCAAAACGTCGTTGAAGTCCCGGTTCTAAGCCGTAAAGCATGGCACATTGAACTATCGAGTAGTCATCAGCTTTGCTCTGCCAGACGTTCTTAACGTCGTCAGTTGCATCAGCAGCAGGCCTGGCACCCAGCCGTGCTTCCAGGACGTAACTCTTCTGTGCAGCAATGAGGATAATCCTCAAGTTACGGACCCAGTCCGTGTAATTGCTACCATCATCTTTCAACTTTGCTTTCTCAAGGAACGCAATAAAATTCAACGGAACAACAACACGGGCCATCTATCTACAATCAACATAAACAAGCAAGATACTATCAGGGACTAAGTTCATGATAAATTTAAGTTCAATTAATCATATTACTTAAGAACTCCCACTTAGATAGACATCCCTCCAATCTTCTTAGTGATCACGTGATCCAAATCAAACTAAACCATAACCGATCGTCACGTGAAATGGATTAGTTCTCAATGGTGAACATCATTATGTTGATCATATCTACTATATGATTCACGCTCGACCTTTCGGTCTCCGTGTTCCGAGGCCATATCTGCATATGCTAGGCTCGTCAAGTATAACCCGAGTATTCTGCGTGTGCAAAAACTGGCTTGCACCCGTTGTAGATGGACGTAGAGCTTATCACACCCGATCATCACGTGGTGTCTGGGCACGACGAACTTTGGCAACGGTGCATACTCGGGGAGAACACTTCTTGATAATTTTAGTGAGAGATCATCTTATAATGCTACTGTCAATCAAAGCAAGATAAGATGTATAAAAAGATAAACATCACATGCAATCTATATAAGTGATATGATATGGCTATCATCATCTTGTGCTTGTGATCTCCATCTTTGCAGCACCCTCATGATCACCATCGTCACCGGCGCGACACCTTGCTCTCCATCGTAGCATCGTTGTCGTCTCGCCAATCTTATGCTTCTACGACTATCGCTACCGCTTAGTGATAAAGTAAAGCATTACAGGGCGATTGCATTGCATACAATAAAGCGACAACCATACGGCTCCTGCCGGTTGCCGATAACTCGGTTACAAAATATGATCATCTCATACATTAAAATTTAGCATCATGTCTTGACCATATCACATCACAACATGCCCTGCAAAAACAAGTTAGACGTTCTCTACTTTGTTTGTTGCAAGTTTTACGTGGCTGCTACGGGCTTAAGCAAGAACCAACCTCACCTACGCATCAAAACCACAACGATAGTTTGTCAAGTTGATGCCGTTTTAACCTTCGCAAGGACCGGGCGTAGCCACACTCGGTTCAATTAAAGTTGGAGAAACTGACACCCGCCAGCCACCTGTGTGCAAAGCACGGCGGTAGAACCAGTCGCGTAAGCGTACGCGTAATGTCGGTCCGGGCCGCTTCATCCAACAATACCGCCGAACCAAAGTATGACATGCTGGTAGGCAGTATGACTTATATCGCCCACAACTCACTTGTGTTCTACTCATGCATAACATCAAACCATAAAAACCTAGGCTCGGAAGCCACTGTTGGGGAACGTAGTAATTTCAAAAAAAAATACGCACACGCAAGATCATGGTGATGCATAGCAACGAGAGGGGAGAGTGTTGTCTACGTACCGTCATAGACCGAAGCGGAAGCGTTGACGCAACGTAGAGGAAGTAGTCGTACGTCTTCCCGATCCGACCGATCCAAGCACCGTTACTTCGGCACCTCCGAGTTCTTAGCACACGTTCAGCTCGATGACGCTCCCCGGGCTCCGATCCAGCAAAGCTTCGGGGATGAGTTCCGTCAGCACGACGGAGTGATGACGATGATGATGTTCTACCGACGCAGGGCTTCGCCTAAGCACTGCAACGATATGACCGAGGTGGAATATGGTGGAGGGGGGCACCGCACACGGCTAAGGAACGATCACGAAGATCAACTTGTGTGTTCTAGGGTGCCCCCTGCCCCCGTATATAAAGGAGGGGAGGGGGAGGCGCGGCCGGCCCCCAAGGGGTGCGCCAGGAGGAGTCCTACTCCCACCGGGAGTAGGACTCCTCTCCCTTGCCTTGTAGGAGAAGGAAGGAAAGAGGGGGAAAGGAAAAAGGGGGGCGCCGCCCCCCCCCCCTTCCTTGTCCTATTCGGACTAGGGGGGAGGGGGCGCGCGGCCTGCCCTGGCCGCCCCTCCTCTTTTCCCTTAAGGCCCATATGGGCCCATTAACCCCCGGGGGGGTTCCGGTAACCCCCCGGTAATCCAGTAAAATGCCGATTTCACTCGGTACCATTCCGATGTCCAAATATAGGCTTCCAATATATCAATCTATATGTCTCGACCATTTCGAGACTCCTCGTCATGTCCGTGATCACATCCGGGACTCCGAACTGACTTCGGTACATCAAAATGCATAAACTCATAATAACTGTCATCGTAACTTTAAGCGTGCGGACCCTACGGTTCGAGAACAATGTAGTGTTGGAGAACGTAGCAGAAAATTAAAATTTTTCCTACGGTTTCACCAAGATCCATCTATGAGTTCATCTAGCAACGAGTCATGGGAGAGAGATATTGCATCTACATACCACTTTGTAGATCGCGAGCGGAAGCGTTCAACGAACGGGGATGAAGTAGTCGTACACACCGTGATCCAAATCACCGGAGATCCTAGCACCGAAAGCACGGCACCTCCGTGTTCAACACACGTATGGTCAGCGTAACGTCTCCTTCTTCTTGATCCAGCAAGGCAAAGGAGAGGTTGGGGAAGAAGACTCCAGCAGCAGCACGACGGCGTGGTGATGGTGGAGCTGCAGTACTCCGACAGGGCTTCGCCGAGCTCTACGGAGGAGGAGGATGTGTTGGAGAGGGAGAGGGAGGCGCCAGGGCATAGGGTGCGCAGCCCCCCCTTCCCCCTTTATATAGGCCTCTGGGGGGGCGCCGGCCCTGGGAGATCTGATCTCCCAAGGGGGCGGCGGCCAGGCAGGTTTCCCTCCCCCAAAGCCATCTAGGAGGTGCCTTCCACCACTAGGACTCCTCCCTTTTGGAACCCTAGGCGCATGGGCCCCTTTGGGGCTGGTTCCCCTTGGCCCATGCAGGCCAAGGCGCACCCCCTAAGGCCCATGTGGCCCACCGGGGCAGGTGGCCCCACCTGGTGGACCCCCGGGACCCCTTCGGTGGTCCCGGTACAATACCGATAACACCGAAACTTGTCCCGATGGCCGAAATAGCACTTCCTATATATAATTCTTTACCTCCGGACCATTCCGGAACTCCTCGTGACGTCCGGGATCTCATCCGGGAGTCCGAACAACATTCGGGTTACTGCATATACATATCTTCACAACCCTAGCGTCACCGAACCTTAAGTGTGTAGACCCTACGGGTTCGGGAGACATGTAGACATGACCGAGATGGCTCTCGGGCAATAACCAACAGCGGGATCTGGATACCCATGTTGGCTCCCACATGCTCCACGATGATCTCATCGGATGAACCACGATGTCAAGGATTCAATTAATCCCGTATACGATTCCCTTTGTCAATCGGTATTTTACTTGCCCGAGATTCGATCGTCGGTATCCCAATACCTCGTTCAATCTCGTTACCGGCAAGTCACTTTTCTCGTACCGTAATGCATGATCCCGTGATCAAACACTTTGATCACATTGAGCTCATTGTGATGATGCAATACCGAGAGGGCCCGGTGATACCTCTCCATCAAGCGGAGTGACAAATCCCAGTCTCGATCCATGTCAACCCAACAGACACTTTCAGAGATACCCGTAGTATACCTTTATAGTCACCCAGTTATGTTGTGACGTTTGGCACACCCAAAGCACTCTTACGGTATCCGGGAGTTACACGATCTCATGGTCTAAGGAAAGGATACTGACATTGGAAAACTCTAGCAAACGAACTATGCGATCTTATGCTATGTTTAGGATTGGGTCTTGTCCATCACATCATTCTCCTAATGATGTGATCCCGTTATCAAATGACATCCAATGTCCATAGTCAGGAAACCATGACTATCTGTTGATCAACGAGCTAGTCAACTAGAGGCTCACTAGGGACACGTTGTTGTCTGTTATTCACACATGTATTACGATTTCCGGATAACACAATTATAGCACGAATAAAGACAATTATCATGAACAAGGAAATATAATAATAATGCTTTTATTATTGCCTCTAGGGCATATTTCCAACAGTCTCCCACTTGCACTAGAGTCAATAATTTAGTTACATTGTGATGAATCGAACACCCATAGAGTTCTGTTGCTGATCATGTTTTGCCTTAGGGAGAGGTTTAGTCAACGGATCTGCGACATTCAGATCCGTGTGCTCTTTACAAATTTCTATGTCTCCATCTTGAATATTTTCACGAATGGAGTTGAAGCGACGCTTGATGTGCCTGGTCTTCTTGTGAAACCTGGGCTCCTTTGCAAGTGCAATAGCTCCAGTGTTGTCACAGAAGAGCTTGATTGGCCCCGACGCATTGGGTATGACTCCGAGGTCGGTGATGAACTCCTTCACCCAAATTGCTTCATGTGCTGCCTCCGAGGCTGGCATGTACTCCGCTTCACATGTAGATCCCGCCACGATGCTTTGCTTGCAACTGCACCAGCTTACTGCCCCACCATTCAAAATATACACGTATCCGGTTTGTGACTTAGAGTCATCCAGATCTGTGTCGAAGCTAGCGTCGACGTAACCTTTTACGACGAGCTCTTCGTCACCTCCATAAACGAGAAACATTTCCTTAGTCCTTTTCAGGTACTTCAGGATATTCTTGACCGTTGTCCAGTGTTCCTTGCCGGGATTACTTTGGTACCTTCCTACCAAACTTACGGCAAGGTTTACATCAGGTCTGGTACACAGCATGGCATACATAATAGAACCTATGGCTGAGGCATAGGGGATGACACTCATCTCTTCTATATCTTCTGTCGTGGTCGGACATTGAGCCGAGCTCAATTTCACACCTTGTAACACAGGTAAGAACCCTTTCTTAGATTGATCCATATTGAACTTCTTCAATATCTTATCAAGGTATGTGCTTTGTGAAAGACCTATGAGGCGTCTCGATCTATCTCTATAGATCTTGATGCCTAATATATAAGCAGCTTCTCCAAGGTCCTTCATTGAAAAACTTTTATTCAAGTAGGCCTTAATGTTGTCCAAGAGTTCTATATCATTTCCCATCAAAAGTATGTCGTCTACATATAATAAGAGAAATGCTACAGAGCTCCCACTCACTTTCTTTTAAACACAGGCTTCGCCATAAGTCTGTGTAAACCCAAACGCTTTGATCATCTCATCAAAGCGAATGTTCCAACTCCGAGATGCTTGCACCAGCCCATAAATCGAGCGTTGGAGCTTACACACCTTGTCAGCATTCTTAGGATCGACAAAACCTTCCGGTTGCATCATATACAATTCTTCCTTAAGGAAACCATTAAGGAATGCCGTTTTGACGTCCATTTGCCATATTTCATAATCATAGAATGCGGCAATTGCTAACATGATTCGGACGGACTTCAGCTTCGCTACCGGTGAGAAAGTCTCATCGTAGTCAACCCCTTGAACTTGTCGATAACCCTTAGCGACAAGCCGAGCTTTATAGATGGTCACATTACCATCCGCGTCTGTCTTCTTCTTAAAGATCCATTTATTTTCTACCGCTCGCCGTTCAACGGGCAAGTCAGTCAAAGTCCATACTTCGTTTTCATACATGGATCCTATCTCGGATTTCATGGCTTCTAGCCATTTGTCGGAATCCAGGCCCGCCATTGCTTCCTCATAGTTCGAAGGTTCACCGTTGTCTAACAACATGATTTCCAAGACAGGGTTGCCGTACCACTCTGGTGCGGAACGTGTCCTTGTGGACCTTCGAATTTCAGTAGGAGCTTGATTAGAAGTATCTTTATCATCATCATTAATTTCCTCTCTAGTCGGTGCAGGCACCTCAGAAACGTTTTCTTGAGTTTCGCCATTTTCCGGTTCAAGAGGTAACACTTCATCAAGTTCTACTTTCCTCCCACTTACTTCTTTTGAGAGAAACTCTTTCTCTAGAAAGGATCCATTCTTGGCAACAAAGATCTTGCCTTCGGATCTGAGGTAGAAGGTATACCCAACAGTTTCTTTAGGGTATCCTATGAAGACGCATTTTTCCGACTTGGGTTTGAGCTTTTCAGGTTGAAGTTTCTTGACATAAGCATCGCATCCCCAAACTTTTAGAAACGACAGCTTAGGTTTCTTCCCAAACCATAATTCATACGGTGTCGTCTCAACGGATTTCGACGGAGCCCTATTTAAAGTGAATGCGGCAGTCTCTAAAGCATAGCCCCAAAAAGATAGCGGTAAGTCGGTAAGAGACATCATAGATCGCACCATATCTAATAAAGTGCGATTACGACGTTCGGGCACACCATTACGCTGAGGTGTTCCAGGCGGCGTGAGTTGTGAAACTATTCCACATTTTCTTAAGTGTGTGCCAAATTCGTGACTCAAGTATTCTCCTCCACGATCTGATCGTAGAAACTTGATCTTTCTCTCACGTTGATTTTCAACCTCACTCTGAAATTCCTTGAACTTTTCAAAGGTCTCAGACTTGTGTTTCATTAAGTAGACATACCCATATCTACTCAAGTCATCAGTGAGGGTGAGAACATAACGATAGCCACCGCGAGCCTCAACACTCATTGGACCGCACACATCGGTATGTATGATTTCCAATAAGTTGGTTGCTCGCTCCATTGTTCCTGAGAACGGAGTCTTGGTCATTTTACCCATGAGGCATGGTTCGCACGTGTCAAATGATTCATAATCAAGAGACTCTAAAAGTCTATCTGCATGGAGCTTCTTCATGCGTTTGACACCTATGTGACCAAGGCGGCAGTGCCACAAATATGTGGGACTATTGTTATCAACTTTAACTCTTTTGGTATTCACACTATGAATATGTGTATCATCACGTACGAGATTCATTAAGAATAAACCATTAACCATCGGAGCATGACCATAAAACATATCTCTCATATAAATAGAACAACCATTATTCTCGGATTTAAATGAGTAGCCATCTCGAATTAAACGAGATCCAGATACAATGTTCATGCTCAAACTTGGCACTAAATAACAATTATTGAGGTTTAAAACTAATCCCGTAGGTAAATATAGAGGCAGCGTGCCGACGGCGATCACATCGACCTTGGAACCATTCCCGACGCGCATCATCACCTCGTCCTTCGCCAGTCTCCGTTTATTCCGCAGCTCCTGCTTTGAGTTACAAATGTGAGCAACTGCACCGGTAGCAAATACCCAAGAGCTACTACGAGTACTGGTAAGGTACACATCAATTACATGTATATCACATATACCTTTGATTTTGCCGGCCTTCTTGTCCGCTAAGTATTTGGGGCAGTTCCGCTTCCAGTGACCACTTCCCTTGCAATAAAAACACTCAGTCTCGGGCTTGGGTCCATGCTTTGGCTTCTTCCCGGCAACTTCCTTGCCGTCCTTCTTGAAGTTCTTTTTACCCTTGCCCTTCTTGAACTTAGTGGTTTTATTCACCATCAACACTTGATGCTCCTTCTTGATTTCTACCTCTGCTGATTTCAGCATAGCATATACCTCAGGAATGGTCTTTACCATCCCCTGCATATTGTAGTTCATCACAAAGCTCTTGTAGCCAGGTGGAAGCGACTGGAGGATTCTGTCAATGACCGCTTCATCCGGGAGATTAACTTCCAGTTGAGTCAAGCGGTTGTGCAACCCAGACATTTTGAGTATGTGTTCACTGACAGAGCCATTTTCCTCCATCTTACAGCTAAAGAATTTGTCGGAGACTTCATATCTCTCGACCCGGGCATGAGCTTGGAAAACCATTTTCAGCTCTTCGAACATCTCATATGCTCCATGTCTCTCAAAACGCTTTTGGAGCCCCGGCTCTAAGCTGTAAAGCATGCCGCACTGAACGAGGGAGTAATCATCGCAGCGTGACTGCCAAGCGTTCATAACGTCTTGTTCTGCAGGGAGAATAGGTGCGTCACCCAGCGGTGCTCGTAGGACATAATCTTTCTTGGCAGCTATGAGGATGATCCTCAGGTTCCGGACCCAGTTCGTATAGTTGCTACCATCGTCTTTCAGCTTGGTTTTCTCTAGGAACGCGTTGAAGTTGAGGACTACGTTGGCCATTTGATCTACAAGACATATTGTAAAATTATTTTAGACTAAGTTCATGATAATAAAGTTCATTTAATCAAATTATTTAATGAACTCCCACTTAGATAGACATCCCTCTTCTAGTCATCTAAGTATTACATGATCCGAGTCAACTAGGCCGTGTCCGATCATCACGTGAGACGGACTAGTCAACATCGGTGAACATCTTCATGTTGATCGTATCTTCTATACGACTCATGCTCGACCTTTCGGTCTTCTGTGTTCCGAGGCCATGTCTGTACATGCTAGACTCGTCAAGTCAACCTAAGTGTTTCGCGTGTGTAAATCTGTCTTACACCCGTTGTATGTGAACGTTAGAATCTATCACACCCGATCATCACGTGGTGCTTCGAAACAACGAACTGTCGCAACGGTGCACAGTTAGGGGGAACACTTTCTTGAAATTATTATGAGGGATCATCTTATTTACTACCGTCGTTCTAAGTAAACAAGATGCAAAACATGATAAACATCACATGCAATCAAATAATAAACGTGACATGATATGGCCAATATCACACAGCTCCTTCGATCTCCATCTTGGGGCTCCATGATCATCTTGTCACCGGCTTGACACCATGATCTTCATCATCATGATCTTCATCATCGTGTCTCCATGAAGTTGCTCGCCAACTATTACTTCTACTACTATGGCTAACGCGTTTAGCAATAAAGTAAAGTAATTTACATGGCGTTTCTCAATGACACGCAGGTCATACAAAAAATAAAGACAACTCCTATGGCTCCTGTCGGTTGTCATACTCATCGACATGCAAGTCGTGATTCCTATTACAATAGCGTGAACATCTCATACATCACATATAGATCATTCATCATACATCACAACTTTGGCCATATCATATCACAAAGCACTTGCTGCAAAAACAAGTTAGACGTCCTCTAATTGTTGTTGCAAGTTTTTTACGTGGCTGAATTAGGGTTCTAGCAAGAACGTTTTCTTACCTACGTTAAAACCACAACGGGATTTGTCAACTTCTATTTACCCTTCATAAGGACCCTTTTCATCGAATCCGCTCCAACTAAAGTGGGAGAGACAGACACCCGCCAGCCACCTTATGCAACTAGTGCATGTTAGTCGGTGGAACCGGTCTCACGTAAGCGTACCTGTAAGGTTGGTCCGGGCCGCTTCATCCCACAATACCGCTGAAGCAAGATAAGACTAGTAGCGGCAAGAAGAGTTGACAACATCTACGCCCACAACAAATTGTGTTCTACTCGTGCAATAGAGAACTACGCATAAACCTCGCTCTGATACCACTGTTGGAGAACGTAGCAGAAAATTAAAATTTTTCCTACGGTTTCACCAAGATCCATCTATGAGTTCATCTAGCAATGAGTCATGGGAGAGAGAGATTGCATCTACATACCACTTTGTAGATCGCGAGCGGAAGCGTTCAACGAACGGGGATGAAGTAGTCGTACACACCGTGATCTAAATCACCGGAGATCCTAGCACCGAAAGCACGGCACCTCCGCGTTCAACACACGTACGGTCAGCGTAACGTCTCCTTCTTCTTGATCCAGCAAGGCAAAGGAGAGGTTGGGGAAGAAGACTCCAGCAGCAGCATGACGGCGTGGTGATGGTGGAGCTGCAGTACTCCGACAGGGCTTCGCCGAACTCTACGGAGGAGGAGGATGTGTTGGAGAGGGAGAGGGAGGCGCCAGGGCATAGGGTGCGCAGCCCCCCCTCCCCCCCTTTATATAGGCCTCTGGGGGGGCGCCGTCCCTGGGAGATCTGATCTCCCAAGGGGGCGGCGGCCAGGGAGGTTTCCCTCCCCCCAAGCCATCTAGGAGGTGCCTTCCACCACTAGGACTCCTCCCTTTTGGAACCCTAGGCGCATGGGCCCCTTTGGGGCTGGTTCCCCTTGGCCCATGCAGGCCAAGGCGCACCCCCTAAGGCCCATGTGGCCCACCGGGGCAGGTGGCCCCACCTGGTGGACCCCCGGGACCCCTTCGGTGGTCCCGGTACAATACCGATAACACCGAAACGTGTCCCGATGGCCGAAATAGCACTTCCTATATATAATTCTTTACCTCCGGACCATTCCGGAACTCCTCGTGACGTCCGGGATCTGATCCGGTACTCCGAACAACATTCGGGTTACTGCATATACATATCTTCACAACCCTAGCGTCACCGAACCTTAAGTGTGTAGACCCTACGGGTTCGGGAGACATGTAGACATGACCGAGACGGCTCTCGGGCAATAACCAACAGCGGGATCTGGATACCCATGTTGGCTCCCACATGCTCCACGATGATCTCATCGGATGAACCACGATGTCGAGGATTCAATTAATCCCGTATACGATTCCCTTTGTCAATCGGTATTTTACTTGCCCGAGATTCGATCGTCGGTATCCCAATACCTCGTTCAATCTCGTTACCGGCAAGTCACTTTTCTCGTATCGTAATGCATGATCCCGTGATCAAACACTTTGATCACATTGAGCTCATTGTGATGATGCATTACCGAGAGGGCCCGGTGATACCTCTCCGTCAAGCGGAGTGACAAATCCCAGTCTCGATCCATGTCAACCCAACAGACACTTTCAGAGATACCCGTAGTATACCTTTATAGTCACCCAGTTACGTTGTGACGTTTGGCACACCCAAAGCACTCTTACGGTATCCGGGAGTTACACGATCTCATGGTCTAAGGAAAGGATACTGACATTGGAAAACTCTAGCAAACGAACTATGCGATCTTATGCTATGTTTAGGATTGGGTCTTGTCCATCACATCATTCTCCCAATGATGTGATCCCGTTATCAAATGACATCCAATGTCCATAGTCAGGAAACCATGACTATCTGTTGATCAACGAGCTAGTCAACTAGAGGCTCACTAGGGACACGTTGTTGTCTGTTATTCACACATGTATTACGATTTCCGGATAACACAATTATAGCACGAATAAAGACAATTATCATGAACAAGGAAATATAATAATAATGCTTTTATTATTGCCTCTAGGGCATATTTCCAACATGTAGACATGACCGAGATACGTTTTCGTTCAATAACCAATAGCGGGACCTGGATGCCCATATTGGCTCCTACATATTCTATGAAGATCTTTATTGGTCAGACCGCATAACAACATACGTTGTTCCCTTTGTCATCGGTATGTTACTTGCCTGAGATTCGATCGTCGGTATCCAATACCTAGTTCAATGTCGTTGCCGGCAAGTCTCTTTACTCGTTCTGTAATACATCATCTCACAACTAACATATTAGTTGCAATGCTTGCAAGGCTTATGTGATGTGCATTACCGAGAGGGCCCAGAGATACCTCTCCGACTATCGGAGTGACAAATCCTAATCTCGAAATACGCCAACCCAACAAGTACTTTCGGAAACACCTGTAGAGCGCCTTTATAATCACCCAGTTACGTTGTGACGTTTGGTGGCACACAAAGTGTTCCTACGGTAAACGGGAGTTGCATAATCTCATAGTCATAGGAACATGTATAAGTCATGAAGAAAGAAATAGCAACATACTAAACGATCGGGTGCTAAGCTAATGGAATGGGTGATGTCAATCAGATCATTCAACTAATGATGTGACCTCGTTAATCAAATAACAACTCTTTGTTCATGGTTAGGAAACATAACCATCTTTGATTAACGAGCTAGTCAAGTAGAGGCATACTAGTGACAATCTGTTTGTTTACATATCCACACATGTATTATGTTTCCGGCTAATACAATTCTAGCATGAATAATAAACATTTATCATGATATATGAGGAAATAAATAATAACTTTATTATTGCCTCTAGGGCATATTTCCTTCAGCAGCAACGGGGAGGTTTAGGCGAGTCCGAAAGCCCGTCAGGTCAGGTCAGACTATGACACGCCTAGCCCAACTAATAGTGAGCCGGAGACCGCACATATGGAAATTCCCGTCACTGTTTTCGCATGAAAGCTCGCCTTTTAAACTACATGCGACCGTCATGCTCGCCGCCACAAGGCGAAGAAGAAGGCGGGGATGTGGAGACGATCAGGGCGGACCTCGTCCAGCAAAGCGCTTTGCCACGATGGTGTCGCCCAGGCAATCGTAGAAGCAGTATGCATCCTACTTCACCTCCGGTCATTGAGCGTCGTTCACGGTCGACCTCAACATCGTCGACGTCTTCACGGAATCGTCGTCATAGCCGGTGCTGGTCCAATCGTTGTGGAGCTATCTTCGGTCAGTGTCAGGTCAATGTTTGCCAGAATGCCTCATTCAAGCGGAACGCGGGTAGGCGACGAGGTGATGTCGAAATTATCCACGATGGAGGTGGTTATGAGGACGGACAAGTGAAGGACTTCCAGTTAGTGGAACATCTGAAGCCGGACACCCACAAAACATGCAGTCGGACGAGCACTAGTCGTCGGGTGCCGACCCAAAGAAGAAGAGCGGACTAAATTTCTCCCCAAAGGAGGATCTATTGTTGTGTGAGGCGTGGTTGGCAACTAGAATAGATCCATTTCATGGCACGGAGCAAAAGGACATGGCATATTGGCAAAGTATATGCATGATTGGTTTCACGAGTGAAAGTGTTATGATCCCTACTGCATAGAAGTGATCCGTGGTCGCAATCCGAAGTCACTCAGCCATCTTTGATACAACATTTAATAGGCTGTCAACAAGTATGGTGGCTTTTACAAACAAGTGCAAAACCGATGGCCAAATGACACGTTACTCTCCGAGCTCATAAGTTTTGTGATTTGTTGATTTATATGTTGGTCATTTCATTGATTTGCTCAATGTTGCAACTTGTTGACCATTCATTATCTTCATTTGCTACTCTTTACGCATGTTATACCAAAAGACAGAGAAGAAGCACTTCATATGTATGCATTGTTGGATGAAGTTGAATGTGCGCAATAAGTGGCTCTCCTTGATTTTCAATTCCGTTAAGGCCACCATGGTCAATGAAGTTGAAGGTGTTGATTGAACTGTTTCAACACAAGAAAGGCTTGCTCGAGCCAACTGGGCTGACGGCCAAGATTATGAAGAAGTTTGAGTACATGATTGACGTAGAAGGAGGCAAGTGTCGAGCGCAATGAGGTGAAAAGGAAAAGAAGGCAGAGAGGTTTGGCATCTTCATGAGGATGCAAGAAAAGAAGTCCAAACTCGAAGAGAAGAAGCTTGAGATCAATGCCGCTTTTGAGGGACTCCAAAATGTTATCCATGAAGACGTCCGAATTGGATCTTGTTGCGGTGAAGATTGCACAACAATGTTGTGCGGCTATGTTGAAGCGCTTGGCGCAAACTGGGCTTGAAAAATGAGGTATCTTGCACGGATAGCCTGACTGGGAGCGAAGGTTGAGGTCTTTCGACAACCGGAAACTTTTGGGATCGTTGTATGTAAAAACTTGTTGAATATTCGATGTTTTTGGTTGTGGTCGTATATGTTTGCAACTATTAAACATATGCTGAAATTGCTATTGATCCGGATATGCATGTCAAATGAACCAGGCCGAACCAGGGTGAATATTTGATGCATGTGCGTGGATGACCTCCATCCCTATCACTGTCCGTTCGACGACGTCCGTTTTGATGATGCGCAGACTGAAGCCCGAGAGAAGCCAAGAATTTGAAACATCGTGCGATGGAAACAGTATGTTTTCTTGTCGATCGAAACACAAATCTCCAATTCTCGATCCCTTTTTCCCCGTGTCTAGACGGTTGCTTGAACGGAGACTTGGATTTGTCGACAGGGAGCGACAATCGGACAATGTGTTTGCTTCCAAGCCATGATCATTTCTTTCTGGGCCAGGGATGCAGAGGATACGTACGCCATCTCTCCGTTCTCCAGGGCAAGCTAGCCTCACTCGTGCACATCATCTGCGTAATTAGGTGACACCGATCGAAGCCACGACACGTGTGCACTGCAGTGTGCAGGCCTCATTACTCTTACTCCGACACGGCCGCGCCCATTCACACACACCCGCACACATAAATTCTCGGAGAGGATGGCACGACGTTGACGAGCGGATATCCCTTTGCTTGGCGTGTGCAACGTTGAGTTCAGCTCAGGAGACGCGGGCAGGCGTGCCGCAATCCAAGGGATGCAGATGCAGATGGCCAACCACAAACCGATCACCAATCACTCCAACTGCAAATTCCCCCCGGCGGTTACGAGTTGGCATCGACCGTATAAACGTATGCAGCCTCTCTTTTCACCTACGTATCCTTCAGACAGGGAAAGACGAACAAGCAACATCATGACCAAGTCCAAGGATTTCAAAAAATTAAAAAAAAACATGAGCAACACCAAGTTTTCCCGGGCAGAGAAAGCTCTGTTTTTTAACGAAAAACTTGCTGATGAAAAGAGGCAAAGAGGATCGGCACGGTGTGTGTGACAGGTGCAGCTACTGCACCAAACTAGTATGCTGCACATGCTTTGGGTGCAAGCCATACATACACAAGAGTGCGGTGGTGTTCAGTGTTCAGTGTCATCTACTCCCTCCGTTCCTAAATATTTGTCTTTCTAGAGATTTAAAATGGTTACCACATACGGATGTATATAGACATACTTTAGAGTGTAGACTAGAAGAACGCCCGTGCGTTGCAACGGGGCCACATTAACTTTAAGAGTTCAATATTAATATTCTCATACATATCAATCCTTCTCCTCCTTCCGTCTGCCACCGAGACAGGGACCTAGACTTTGTGCTGCTCTTATTGATTTCAAACCCAGACGAGATGGGGTGGTGGGAGGGGGGACGAAAAAACCCAGACGAAACAAAGGAGAAGGAGAGCCTCATCAGTAGCATCATGGTGGATTTCAAACCTAGCGTTGTGCTCCGCCCAACGAACATGGACGCCGCCGGCGGCGGCCCGGTGGAGCTCGAACCCGAGAGACTCTGCTGCTTGCTGGGAGTGGTCGGGGAGGGTCGGAGCACAGGAGCATTGACGTGAAGACAGAGTAGGCTGGGGAGATTACTGTGCACGCCGCACAGCGACTTGGACCTCGGAGGGCCTTGGCTCTGTCAGGAGGAGGTCCCGAGTTCCTGCCGAGGACAGCCTGACGGGGGAGACGCACGGCCGCTCGCGCTGCCCGCAACGCGACCACGCCCTGCCCTAGGGTTCTGCGACGGCGGCAGCGTCGTCCACAGCCACACCCTCCCTGAGTCCTGCCCTGAACTGGGGTTCCGAGATGGCGGCGGTGGCGGAGGTCTCTGAGGTTGGAGAGGGGCAAGATGTAGGACGGCGGAGGCTGGAGCCTGGAGCGATGGCGGCGTTTCAGGATTGCAGGCAGGGGGACGTGCGAGGTGAGTGTTTTTTTCACGGGTTTATGTTGTGTTGCCTGCACGGATATATAGGAGAACAAATAGGTGAATTATAATTCCTTTCATTGTATCAGTGCTGGGAAAGGAAGCGAGGGACAAAAATCAATCGAGGGGCCTTTAAGAGTAAAGATTAGTTAATTGGATTTTTCTTTAAAGGCTGTTATTTGTTTCCTTAAAATTTATTATATGTTTCCTAAATCAAATTGCATTGATGGGATGGATCGATTGATTTGGATAGTCTATTATTTGTTTCCTTCACATCCATTATATGTTTACTAAAGCAAATTGCATTGATGAGATGGATCGTTTGATTTGGATGGATCGATTGATTTGTTTCCTTAAAATTGAATTTTTCTTTAAAGTCTGTTATTTGTTTCCTTAAAATTTATTATATGTTTCCTAAATCAAATTGCATTGATGAGATGGATCGATTGATTTGGATAGTCTATTATTTGTTTCCTTCACATCCATTATATGTTTCCTAAAGCAAATTGCATTGATGAGATGGATCGTTTGATTGGGTAATTTAGTAAAGTTAGATCTGTGTCTTTTTGTACGGTAGGAAAGTGTTTGTTTAGAAGGAAATAGTGAAAAAATAAACCGATGGGGTGGTGGGAGGGGGGACGAAAAAACCCAGGCAAAAGTGGTGGGAGGATGACGAAAATAAAACGGAGGTGGGAGGATGACGAAAAAAAACCAGCGAAAAAAAACCGCGCAGACTATTCACCAAGTCGTCCATTAGGAGTAGAGATTCACTCATTTTGCTCCGTATGTAGTTGTGAGTCAGAGAGATGCGAGAGTAAGGCACCGCAGTGCCGATCTGCTATTGCTCTGTATATATGGACAGGTTACAGCCGTGCGCAATGGCGCAGTTAGACAGCGAGAGGAGAGGTGCGACGTGCGCAGAGAGGGAGAACGTGTGCGGGACGTGCCCATGCATGGATGGGACGTGGGCATGCACGTAGAGCGCTAGGAGTCAGTCAACACCCCGCCGCAGCTGCAGCATCCGGTGGTCGGATGCACAAGCTGGACCTGAAGTCTTGGAACGCCGGCGGGGAGCCCTTTCGTCAGGACGTCGGCGAACTGCTGCTTGGTTGGGACATGGAGAACACGGAACTCGCCCAGCGCCACCTTCTCACGGACAAAGTGGATGTCGAGTTCGATGTGTTTCGTGCGCCGGTGATGAACGGGGTTGGCCGCCATGTACACGGAGGAGATGTTGTCGCAGAAAACCACCGTGGCCTTGGGTAGCGGGTTGCGGAGCTCGCCGAGAAGTTGCCGGAGCCAGCAGCACTCCGCGACCACGTTGGCGACGACGCGGTACTCGGCTTCCGCACTAGAGCGTGAGACCGTGGCCTGGCGTTTGCTCGACCAGGAGACCAGGGAGTCACCGAGGAACACGGCGTAGCCGGAAGTAGAGCGCCGCGTATCGGGGCAGCCGGCCCAGTCGGCATCCGAGTACGCGACCAGGTCGAGCGACGGCAAGCGATGTAGGTGCAGCCCGTGGTCGGTGGTGCCGCGGAGGTAACGGAGCACGCGCTTCACCAGAGCAAGGTGGGCAGCGCGTGGGTCATGCATGACGAGGCAGCACTGCTGCACGGCGTAGGCGATGTCCGGCCGCGTCATCGTGAGATATTGTAGTGCACCCACAAGGCTGCGATACTCCGACGCATCGGTCACCGGCGAGCCATCCGTGGCCGAGAGTTTGGAGTGCGTGTCGAGGGGGGTCGAGACAGGTTTGCACTCGACCATGTTGGCGCGCTCCAGAAGTTCCTCAGCGTAGCCTCGCTGTGAAAGGAAGAAACCTCGGGCGTCCCTGGTTACGGCGATGCCCAGGAAGTAGTGCAATGGCCCAAGGTCTTTCATGAAGAACTCCGCGGACAGCTGCGCTTGAAGGCGATGAAGAAGCGTCGAGGAAGAAGCCGCGAGGACGATGTCATCGACGTACAGTAGCAGGTAGGCCGCGCCATCGCCGCTGTGGAGGACGAATAGCGACGGGTCGGAGCGGCAGTCGCGGAAGCAGATGGTGCGGACGAAGGCGGCGAACCGCGCGAACCAGGCCCGCAGCGCCTGCTTGAGGCCGTAGAGCGACTTGTCGAGGAGGCAGACGTGGTCGGGGTGGCCGGCGTCGACGAACCCGACGGGTTGCTGACAGTAGACGCGCTCGGTGAGGTGACCATGCAGGAATGCGTTGTTCACGTCCATCTGGTGCACCGGCCAGTTGTGTGCGGCAGCGACGGAGAGGACGACGCGAATGGTGGCCGCCTTGACCACCGGCGAGAAGGTCTCGTCGAAGTCCACACCGGGGCGTTGGGAGAATCCACGGACCACCCATCTCTCCTTGTAGCGTTCCAGGCTCCCATCAGCTTTGAACTTGTGACGGAAGAGCCACTTCCCAGTGACAATGTTGGCGCCACGCGGTCGGGGAACGAGGCTCCATGTCCGGTTCTGCATCAGCGCCGCGTACTCAACCTGCATTGCAGCTAGCCAATTCGGGTCACGTAAGGCAGCACACACAGTTTTGGGGACGGGGGAGACGGAGTCGTCCGTGGCCGCGAGGAGAGACTGGTGATATTTAGGGTTGGGGAAGAAGCGCCCTGCTTGGGCGCGTGTGATCATTTGGTGGGTGGGAAGTGGTGGTGGTGCCGGGCGACGAGCGGCCGCCGGTGGCTGGGAGGAGGGCGCGGTGTCAGGTGAGGCCGTGGGCTCAGTGGTGATGGCAGAGGGCGCGGATGTGGGAGCGGACGGAGGGGTTGGGCTGCTAGCAGGCGTTGGTGCTGCCGGGATGGGTTGTTCAGGCGTGGGAGGGGCACATGCGGCAGGGACTGTGGCAGGTGTTGGGCTGGGGTTTGGCGCGGGCTGACGGGGTCGGCTACTGTGCGCCCGGCGAGGGATATCGACAGGGGGCAGGAGATCGCCCAGGTCAGAGTGGGTTGGGGTGTTTGGCTCGATCGTGTTTTGCTGGCGAAACGGGAAGGTGGACTCATCGAACACAACATGATGCGAGATGACCACGCGGCCGGTGACACGATTGAGGCAACGGTAGCCCTTGTGATCCTGTGAGTAACCAAGAAAAACACAAGGTGCAGAACGGGGGGCTAGTTTGTGCTGTGAGGTGGCCGTGAGGTTTGGGAAGTACAGGCATCCGAAGACTCGCAAAGTGGAGTAGTCCGGATGGACGCCGTAGAGCAAGAAGAACGGCGTCTGGTTGTATCGCGGTCGGTAGGGTCGACGATTGAGCAAAAAGGTAGCTGTTTGGAGAGCCTCGGCCCAGTACGGGTAGGGCATGGATGCATGTATAAGGAGAGAGCGTGAGATGTCGTTAAGTGTCCGCAGAGCACGCTCGGCTCGCCCGTTTTGGGGGGAGGTGTATGGGCAAGACATGCAAAGAACGATGCCCAGGGAGGAGAAGAGTTGGCGAGATGCATTGTTATTAAACTCGCGGCCATTGTCGGTTTGTATGGTGAGGACGGGTAAGTTGAAGTGGCGACACACGAGTGTGATGAACTGCCATAGTGTGGGCAGGACCTCATTTTTGTGTTTAAGCGGGAATGTCCACATAAAATGACTGTAATCATCGACAACCACTAGATAGTACTGATAGCCAGAAATACTAAGTACAGGAGAGGTCCACACATCACAATGCACAAGCTGAAAGGGAAAATATGAAACATGATCTGATGAACTAAACGGTAGTCTATGGCTTCTGCCGAGATGACATGCAGTGCAGGTGGTATGATCAGTGTCCGAGATGATGGACGCACGCCGGAGAGTAGTGTCCAGAGCGTCGTCGCCGAGGTGGCCGAGGCGGCGATGCCACACGTCGCGCGAGGTGGCGGTGAATGCTTGGTGAGGACGGGTCGACGGTGTTGGGTGCAGTGGGTACAGGTCGTCCGGCGAGTCAGAGCGGAGGATCACCTCCTTCGTGCTTCGGTCCTTGATAGAGAAACCACAATCGTCAAATTCAACATTAACTGGGTTTTCACGGGCTAAGGTTTTAACGGAGATGAGGTTTTTGATGAGATGTGGGGAGACTAGAACATTGTTGAGAGTGAGGGGTTGGGATGTGGTGGGTAGATGGAGACGACCAGTGTGCGTGACTGCCATAGTACCACCATTGCCAACTACAATGTCAGGTAAAGAACAACGACGAGATGAGGAAAGCATACCCGGAGAAGCAGCCATGTGGGAGGACGCGCCGGAGTCAAGGACCCATTCCCCGCCGGAGTTGGAGGATTGGCCCTGCTGCAGGCTCATGGCGTTGAGGGCGTGGACGAGAGCTGCTTGATCCCACGCCGGCGCCTGGATGCCACTGGGCGCGTTGGTTGCACCGTAGAGCGGGTGGGGAGGAACGGCGCCGGGCTGCCAGTAGGTCGGAGGCGCACCAGCAGACGGGGGCGGCGCCCAGGAATGAGCCGCCATGCCCGCAAAAGGCGCAGCACCTCTAGGACGCGGGCCGAGGATGTCGGCCCCGGGAGCGTGCGGGCGCCACGGCATGGGCCAGGCATGAACCATACCCATCCAGGGTGTCGAGCTTGGAGCAGCAGGGCGAGGGGGGGTACCGCCCCCGCCGTGGTTGGACGGCTGGCCACCACCAGAGCCGGACCCCCTCCCCCTTCCTCTGTGTCGGCCACCACCGCGCCCGCCCCCATTGGAGCGGCTGTTGTGATCGCCGGAGCCGCCTCCGCTCGCGGGTGCAGGCGTGGGTGCGCGCCCGGCATGGAGGGCGATGTCGGGCTGCGTCTCCTCGGCGTTGCGGCTCTCTTCGAGAAGAAGGAAGGCGCGGCACCGGAGCAGCGTCGGGAAGGGGGACTGCATGGTGAGGATGGGAACCGCATACCGGTAGCGAGGGTGGAGGCCGCGGATCATGTTCAGAACCTGGTCGCGGTCGGTGACGCGCTCGCCGAGGTCGGCGAGACGATCAGCACACTCCTTGAGCCGGGCGAAGTAGGAGAGGATGGAGGAGGAACCCTGCTCGATCCGGCGAAACTCCGTGGCGAGGAGGACGAGCTGGTGTTCGCGGTTCTCGAGAAACAGCGCGCAGATCGACTCCCACACGGCGGCCGCCGTGGCGCCGCGCTGATGAACCAAGCCGAAGACCTCGGGGCTGATGCGGTTGTAGAGCCACGAGACGACGTGAGCATCATCCTGGAGCCAGGTAGCGTCCGAGGGACGCGGCGGCCCGACGATGTGGTCGACGACGCCGGACTTCTGAAACTGCACTTCGAAGAGAGTGCGCCACTGGGAGAAGTTCGGCGGATTAAGGGAGAGCACGACGGGGACGTGTTGGTTGATGAACACGCCGGCCAGAGGTGACGGGGAGATGGAAGAGCTCGCCTCGGAGTCATGGCGAGCAAGGAGGGTGCCCTGCGCGAGCGCCGCAGGGGTGACGAGCGGCGGCATGGCGCGGATGGGTGTGGGGGGAGCGCCGTTGGTTCCCGGTGGACGGAACGGCGGAGGAGGTGGCGGAGGAGGCGGGATGGCCATGGCCAGAGTTGGAGAGCAGCGGAAGAGCGGCTAGGATCGGGGAGAGTAGCCGGTGTCTAATACCATGTGAGTCAGAGAGATGCGAGAGTAAGGCACCGCAGTGTCGATCTGCTATTGCTCTGTATATATGGACAGGTTACAGCCGTGCGCAATGGCGCAGTTAGACAGCGAGAGGAGAGGTGCGACGTGCGCAGAGAGGGAGAACGTGTGCGGGACGTGCCCATGCATGGATGGGACGTGGGCATGCACGTAGAGCGCTAGGAGTCAGTCAACAGTAGTCACTTGTTGAAACCTCTGGAAAGACAAATATTTAGGAACGGAGGGAGTACATACGCATCCTTCGCTTTGAGCGCAAGCCATGCAGGACGATGGGGATTTATTGCCATGCTGGCACTCATAAGGTTTGGAAGCCAGAGTTGTCTCCTTGCATTACATACAGTGCCACAACACAATTATTCACTAGTCATAACCAACATCGATCGGCAATGCCGTGACAACAAGACAAGGTGTTTGGGCAAAGGACGAGACTGACTAAACACTCATCTTTCGTGCAGATCAGAAGCCAATGAAACACAGCAGTGGTACAACAAATGTTTTAGATGCAGGATGAAAGATCTCAACCACAAAGGAACACACAGGTAAAAAACAGAGTATAGAGTGACTGCGTGTCCCACTTTTCAGTAACAGTGAATTACACATGGCATACTTCCTTGGTCTGTCGGCACGAGGAGGAATCTGCAAGCTTGGTTCACTTTTGATCGGTAGGGAGGCCTTCGGAGCTGAACAAAATGCTCCCTTGAAATATTCTGTCAACAAGAGTTCCAAGCGCTCGACAGATTTCTTACTCGTGTTCTGGATTCATTCTTCATTCCAGAACACCCACATGACAGGGCGGGTCTCAACGGGAAACGGGGCTCGGAATGTTGTTATTCACAGCTCAGGTGATGACCGCACACAACCCCACAACACGGCTTGCAGGCAAAATCGGTATTTCCATCGAGCATGGAAACGATAGTAGTATATATTTGCTATATTCGTATATTGTTCGGTCCTCTCATCATCGTATAAAGAAAAAAAGGGCAAAAAATATATGTCTATGTGTCACTTTGTCGGTATGCCGAGCATCTTCAGGGTAGGCGTCAGGACGTCGGTGCTGCAGCCCTCAACACCGATGATGTTCGAGCAATCAAGCGCGATGACGTCCTGTAGTGGGTACCGCCTGACCGTGTGGATTCTGTTTGCGGGCGTGTTGAACTCGCCCTTCAGGACGATCGTCTTGTGAAGGCCTCCAAACAGCTCTTCGTAATCTGAGTCGCCGCTTTCACCGACAAGGATCACGACGTTTCGCAACTCTATGCCCCAACGAACAGACAGGTACCTACAGAAGAACAGGATTTTTTGTTACTGCTAGGTGTATATGGGAATTAAATGCAAAGAAAAAGTAATTCGACAAGCCCTACTGCTTGCTGCTGATTTCTTTTAGGCAGTAGCAAATATTTGGCCTAAACAGCATATAATGTGCATTCCTTATTCTTCAAAAAATAAACAGGCTAAGGATAATCTAACTCAAATATGCATCAAGTCTATAGCACTGGAGTTCCTCCATTTTGAAGTTAGACATCATTTAGGAGTTTGTGACTCTGCTCTAGCTGGAATTCTCAAATAAAGTTTTAGGAGTTTGTGACTCTGCTCTAGCTGGAATTCTCAAATAAAGTTAAGGAGTGATGTTTTTCCTCAACAGATATGTCTAATCTTCTATGGAGAATACAGATGATTATCCGTGCACAAGGAATCGATAAGGCTAGATCCACATTTTAAGCCACGATTTTTCAAAAAACTTATACCACCCAGCAATACTGCAAAGTGTAAATAGTGTGCATAAAAAGTTCAGCATATGGTAAATGCATGAAGTAGAAAAAAAACAAAGAAAACCTTAGCGCCTGGGACCGTGATGCATGAATTGGAATTACAGATAGCCTGGTAGCACTGTGGTTGTAAAGAGCATGGCAGCGTAGTGACTGGATTCTCATCAACTTTTGCAGCTCCTTCAAAGGAGGTAACTGCAAAACAATACATCAATGATAATTAGAAAGCTTGCATAAAGGACTGCCAATAAAACAATGGACTTGAACAGACCATGGAATGCATATACAAGCAAAATGACAACCAACTGGCAGAATATTTTTGAAATAAAAGACTTACATAATTTGGATTGACCACTCTAAATGCAAAGCAACATGTTGATGAGTGTTCTGCATCTTCAAAAATAACTTGTTTTTCAGTTCTTCCCCTTCTCTCTACTATCGAGGAAGCCCACTTCACTAGGTACTTCCTTAAACCTTCTCCTCCCCAACGATACTCGATATGAGACTGGTAAGTACGGTCTAATGCAAATGTCACACGGGAAGTGCTTGGTGAATCACCAGCCCGCGAAGGGTAAAATAAATCACTCCCACTATTGCATATGAAAGCATCAAAATCTGTAGGAGCCATGCCTGCAGATATTAATAGGGAATGTATCTCTGACATTGTCAGGGAAGTCGACAACACAAAACCTGTTGAACCTGACAACGTTTCTTTACGTGTAGCCTCAATAGAATTTTTTATGATACAGACCAGATCTTTCTTACTGGCAGAGTCTACGGCAATAACGATGATACACTTCCTTCCTTTGATAGGTGCCTTAATCTGGTCTTCATTGCTCGGAAAAGCAGGGTATCTTGGGCTAAGAGTTAATATCCTCGACAAGTAATTCTTGCAATGTTCAGGCCAAGAAAACCGGTGTATATTTTTCAGCCCATTTTCTCTACATCTTGACCAGAGTTGCTTGTCAGAAAGAAGCTTATAGAGTGCATCTGCAATTGCATGCTGATCGTGGGGATCAACAAGGAGGCCATTGTCCAACACCTGTATCAAAGATCACCATAAATGAGCATGTGAATCTTCATTCCAGACACGAATTGATATGATTTTCCTTGTAAAATCAAGTTAATGTGATGCAAGAACCTGGTGAATTTCAACAGGAGCTCCATTTTTTGTTGCAATTACAGGTAAACCATGCATGGCAGCCTGCTCTTACAAAGAACAGATTGGAGATAATTAGAATGCATAAATGGTAGCAACTACAAAACAGAATTTAAATTTCACTGATTATTACCTCTATCAAGGTGACACCGAATTGTTCAAAGTAAGCTACATTTACAAAAGCACCCTGCATATGTTCAATGGACGATCAGCATCACCACAAATAGTACATGATATAAGTACTAATAACGTACAACTGGTAATAAATCTACCTAACATAAAAAGTTATTGCTGTAAGAATTTAACTTCACAGAATCAGATATTAAGACCTTCAGCCATTTGAATAATTTAATTTACTTAACTCATGAGGATTTTTCTTACCAGAAACAGATCAAAATAGATGGAGAACTAAACATGAACACTTCAGAAGCTAGGTATTTAAAACAAGGTAAAAAAATGGCACCCAACTGTTTGCTATGCTCAGAAACAGCATACCTTTGTTCTCGCTGCCAAACGATAAATATCAAGAACTTCTGAGTGTTTGTGATGCTTTGGGTATGCCACTTGACCATACAAGTCATATTCATCAATCAATGTAAGTACTGATGTTAAAACAGCTGCACTCATATTACTCATTTTGGAAATAGCCTCGCGGTTACCCATAATCAGTGTCTGGAACACAACATCAAAAGTTAGTGCAAAATAGTGCTAAAAACATTTCACTTATGATATTGAAATACCATATATACAGAACATCATAATGAAGTTTTTTATCTTACTAGGTTAGCAAGCTCCCTCAATGGTCTGCATTCACCAAAAGCTTTCACAAGTGTTGTAATATTCTTTTCAGGGTATGGACGAGCGACAGCCAGGATCAAAGGTTTCCTAGGATTTGTGAAGAACCGCATTATCTGTCATTGTATACAAATTATCAGTGCATAAACAAAACACAGGATAAACAGGCATAAACGAATAACTGAATTGGCAAGTCTTAATTGAAAAGTGTATGTAACTAGTAAGTGAAATATTGCATGTACAAATCTCAGGAGAACTTAGCCACCTCAGACCAAATGGGTGGATCTTCAGAGGCTGGGGATGGGCTATCTTCCTCGCCATCCATATCAAATTCATGAATCATATGGCCAAATTCAACACCTGGAGGAATTATCTGCAGAGCAAGGAATTGAGAATTAAGAATATGAAAATGCTAGAGCAAATACGGACAGCAACGATGGCTGATGCTAAGTTGCTAATTGCCCAACTATAAATTGCAATTCGACACAATTTCTCGAACAATCAACGACAATTACCAGTAATTGTTATGGTTGCAGAAGTAAAAATCAGAGTTAGGATGTGTACAGTATACTCACAACCATACGAGGCATGTAACGTCCATAGCAGTTAGCACCACGCTTGACTCGTGCACGAAGCTTCCTTGCAAGCATGACCTCAAAACCATCATACAAATTCCACTGCTCTTCTATCTCTTGTCTAGTACTTGCAATTACTATTTCAGATGCATCAAGAGACAATTCTTCTGCCTCAATTCGGCGCATTATTTTGTATGTCATATTTATTTCTTCCCTTGTCTGTCGCCCTTGCTTGAGAAGCCCTTCCAGCTTGTCTTTCCCAAGAAAATGCCCAGTAAATACCATGTGAACGTTAAGTGCTCCAGATATCAGAGCAGCAGCAACTCCTGCACTAGCATAATGGCCATGAATCACAGCAGGCCACATTGGATGTCCACAGCCGATTTCTTCACCTATGCTCTTTGACATGTGCACTATATGACTGAGTGCACCATCAACAAATTCTTGCACGTAAGGCCAGAGATGTTCTTTAGCCAGATACTTGTCTTTCGGTCCAAATGGTATACGGGTGATATATGCACCACTGTGCTCTCCTCTTTCTTGTTTAAGATTCTTGAAGCTTGTTGGTACCAGTGTCTCTGACGGCTCACCATATCCACGATCATAATTAGGTGCTAATATTTGCCTCGTCAACAGATCAACTCGGTATACCCCAGGGCATGAACTCAATGCTTTAGCAAGTTCCACAACATATTTGACCTATTAACCGACACAATGTAGCAAGTGAAATTATATCATTATATGATCATTTCTGTTGCTGGCATATTTAGAACGTCAAATAGAAATAATAGCTACCCCCAATTAACTAAATAAAGGATAAAGTTGGAGTAATTCATGAAAGAGAATACTTGTTCTTAGTTGCACACGTATATTCAGCAACCATACCTGCCCACTAGTGTCTGAATCCCGGCCAAGCTCCAAGTTCTCACCACGAACCAGGCCATGAAGGCTGCAGTATAATACATCACAAAGGAATTAAATGGATGTTTCATTTGAACAAAAAAATACCAGCACCTGCAAATTGCATCATATATATAACAAAGTAGAGTATAAAAGCAAGACTGCAAGAGGTGATACCAATGATTCTGAGTACAAAAGGTTTGATTACCAATAAGTAGGCTAAATACATGAATGGTGGTGTTTTTAGATCATCATTCATCATCTATTTGCTAAAGAATGGCATCATGGCAGAAACCTTGGTGCACGATCATATACTGCATACAGGTAGTAGAATACAGATCGTTCCCACTAACTGTGAGGTTATTTGCATCTCATGTGAATAATACTAGTTCAGTGCATAATGAATTAATTAATCTCTTGGAGATGGACCGGTGATTAACATGTAGTTTCCTTACAATTGCACAATTTGCCTACAAAATACAACATGAAGTTAAAAAACTATTCCATACCTGATCAATACTATGTATAGCTTGTCAACGGCACTAATCCTAGGTGTGTTCCCAGCTGAGCTGTCACCATAGGCAACAGATGCATCACCAGCATCCTCTCCTTTTTCTCCTTCAAAGAGATCTTCAGACATTTCTGCAGTAGCATCAGCTCGTGGCTTCTCTGTCTCTAGTCGACGTTTTAACCGTTTGGCATCTTCAACCTGAGTAGCAGAACAATTAGGTAGCAAAAAGGGATGCTTAATATGGAATTATGAAGCACAAATGTGTGTAAGAATGTAATTATTGAAGAAGAGTGAAATTCTGACACTAAAATTGGACTGAGAAAAGTCTGTTTTTTATGACCAAAATGGATCGGATTTAGGAGCGAAACCAGCATAGAATGCTCAATGCAAGAAAAAACTTACTTTTATGGTGTGAGTGTGACTAAGTTTCTTTCAAACTAGGGGAAAGCACATTTTATTCTTCATTACAAAAGCCAAAGACCAAAGTATAACAAGTAAGATACTTAAAATGGGATATATCATACTCCCTCCGTCCCTCAATATAAGACGTTTTTGCAGTTCAGAGGTAGTATATCTCATGGTCCTAGGGGCTAATGTAGGTAATAGCCAACAAGAACTTAAAAAATATCAGTAAAACTATGACGCCCTGGATTGTGAAAACCCCAATAGGCCAATTATGTTTTCTTAACATGTTGGAAAATTTTAAATGTAGCCAGTACTAACGATTCCTGGCTGTTGTAAATGACGAGTACAATGAGAAAAACAACTTTGTGTATGAACAGTGACTAACAATGTACGAAAGAGTGACTGACAACAGGAGGACCCATCAGTCACCTTTTTCATGCAGATTTTATAGACGGGTTTACATACATTCAGTTTTCCCACAAATTAGTTGTACCCAGCAGTTCCCTTGCCTCGGCATAGATCTCCTTATTGATTAGTCCACCTCATTTTAATTTGAGTGGTTCCTCTAATAGCAATACTATCGTTTGAGTGTGTTATCACTGAGAAGCTTAAGAGGAGGCAATAGGAAATCACTAACAGACTTGAGAGGAAATTCAGAAAAGACCGGATGGTTGATTTGCAGGTGTCAGTGATAGCTCCACGAATCTGCTTCCTTATCAGGAAGAGGGGAGGTGTATTCTGAAGGGTTCTAGAATGTTGACGTTCCAATTAAGATATGTGAGTTTGGTACTACCAGGCTATGAATGCCTTTCAAGTATGTATATGGTTCTGAATTTTTTTTCTCACACATAAGACAATTTTCATCAGCTATATTAGAGGGTGAATGGTTAATGGTTAATGGATTCCTGTGCAAACCAAAGAAATCCTTTGAGGACCTATGGCGAAATTATCTTTGACAAGCATGCAAGGCTACTGATATTTCAGTGTCTGGAAGGCTGAAACAACCTAAATGGATCTGACAATACTCCCAAACCCAGATGTTCAGTGTACTTCTCTACATATCGTTACCTATTTGAAAATGATCCCTTCCTGGATGCACTGCAGAACACTACCTAGGCCACATTCTATTAACAACTTAAGACACATGATTGTTGCATTTTTTGCCAAAGGAAAAGTAAATTCTTTCAACATCAGCAGTTCAGCACCATTTATGTTTTCCGTCGTTCCAGCAGTGGTTGAACACACATGTTGCTCGATCTATCCAACTGAATCTATAATACAGTAATGCTAGTCTTCGACCATCTCTATTGCCACATTTGTCATACATTTGATCTGTTACCACCGGAGACAAAAATAGACTGCATTTACAAATATCTGCAGTACAGCATGCTCAACTCCAGTGTCTGTGCAACCAATAGATACTGATTATTTGTAGATCCCAGCATATATGATTTCCACACTAGCTTCTTTCAGATGGCACCACTTTATCGAGCGGCATTTCGTAAACTGACAAAGTAACCAGGGAAAGAGATGAAGAGCCAGAGACCAGGTGTGACAGTGGCAGGGGAACATAAAAAATCGCCCCATGGCACACACAATTTGACAAGCGTGTTATGACATAATCAGATGAGGCAAGAATCTACCTAAGATTGTAGGATTGCTACCACATTCAAGTGGTGCTTCTGAATAGCTGAGATCATCAAGAAGGGCAACAGATCAATGCGTGTTCGCATTCTGTCGAAGTCGAACAGAGCCTGGTGTCAATCAAGATCATCAGTCAATCCAGCTTTTAGTCTTTCCTTGTTATATGAGGGTTAAAAACCATGCTAATCTCTAACCCACGGCTCCACTTCACTGTACCCCCTTTCGCCGTTGCAACGCACGCATATATAATTAGTGAATTATTATTGCCAGCGCCCCGGCAGGCGTCAGAAAAGTGCAGAGCTAGCAGGAAGGCACCAAGGAAGAAACGAACCACCAAGAGCGAAAAGGGCGCACCTCCTTCTTCTTCCTGGCGAGGTTCCAGATCCTCCAGGTCATGTTCTCCAGCCGCGTGTTCCTCTCCTGCGGGCTCCGCATCGCGTTCGCCTGCATCAACCCACCGCACAACCGATCAGAAAAACGGCCGCGAATCTATCCATCCACGCACCGAAACGAGGCCCGCCGGAATAGGGCCGCGGGGCGGCGCATCGATCACTCACGCGGGACCACGTCTTGTAGAGGTCGGTCTCGTCGTAGCCGGTGATGACCTCCTCGACGAAGTAGCGCGCCGGGGAGAAGTGGCCGCGCTCGCGGAGGAGGAGCGAGGGCCGGTCCCCTCCGCCCCCGCCCCCGCCGCCGCCGCTCCCCGAGCCCGCGCCCTTCCCCGCGTCGAGGATGGCGTCCAGGTAGCTGTTGATCCAGTTGTCGTTCCCGTACATCGCGCCCGCGCGCCCTCTCCGGCGTCTAGGGCGGCGTCGAGGGCCCGCGCCGGAGTCGCAGTCGCCGGAGGCGCTCGCTCGCCCGGCGGCCGGCGGAGGAGGAATCGGAGGCGGCGAATGGGTTGGGGGCGGGGGAGGGAGTGGTGGCGAGGAAGAGGAGGTGGGAGGTGGCGACGCCGAACCCAATTTACTCCTACTCCACCCCCACCTGCACACAGGAAAGGTAGGGAGGTGGGCTGGGGATCGCGGCCGATCGGGGCCGTCCGTCGCCGATCCGACGGTGCTGATCTGGCCGCCCGAACCCGTGGGCTTGCCCCCTTCCCCCCTGCGGGTTGGAGGATTTAAACGGCGTTACTCACTTATCTTATTTTTAATTTTTTATTTGAGGAAAAAAACCGTGCTCCTTTCGCGTTCTTAACCGACCAGGAAAACGTCGCCGTCGGGGTATTATTGCAGAGGTGTCCTTGTGATTCCGTCACAAGTGGAATCAATTGGTTTCTGGCCGTAGGCTTCTGTCGACGGCGAAGGAAAGGCACCGCTACGATGTCGACATGCTGATACGTTTCGGATGCCTTGCAAATAGAAATGGAACTAGCATTTTTCCTTGTTGGCTGCATCGGTCGGTTTTTCTTGTTAGCTGAACATTATTTGCAAAAATAAAACCGAAACAGAATTTTCAAACTCGAATCGTTTATCGGCTAGGCTTTGCTCGTGTCCTTTGTCTCACGACGACAACGGCCGCCATCGGAGGAGGTTTGTAACCGGAGATGTTCCCTGCCTTGGAGGAAAAGGCAGACAGAAAGAGAGAGGCCATTTAATATGTGCAAGTTGGTGTTATAATATACACAACTGCTATTTTATTTTTTGCCATGATTAATTTACCTCCAGCTCGTCTGATGCTCTTTGTCACGAAGATGGATCATATGTGTACGACCTCACCTGATATAAGGACATTTCACCAACTAATTAACTACACTATTACATGTTCTTGGAATCCACTCCTGTCCAGCTGGTGCGTGTGTGTGCAGATTTGGGAACATTTCCAGTCCCAGCCAAGACCAGTTCCGGGCCGGGTCCCCGCCGTACCCTTAACCACGGGTTAGAAAACACAAAGAGGGAATGCTACGGTCTAATTGGTAGACCAGATACCATTCTTCAAAGTTATGGGGCTAGGCTTTTTCTAGTAGGCCGGCCATGTCATGCCACCGTGGCATGGGGCTGTATAAAAGTGCAAAGTGGAATACCTTGATTGGGACTTTGGGAGGTGCTGTTTGGTTCGATCTTTTGTGGCTCCAAAGGCCACTGATTAATGCATGGTCTTCGAGTTAGTGCTAGTAAGAAAAATCATGTTTGGTAAACATCATGCACCTGAATTTTTTTGTCGTGTCGGTCACTTTTCCGCGAAGCACGAGGCCGAATGCAGGGACGACGTGAGGAGCGCCGGCCACGGCGAGGCCGAGCCGTGTACGAGTGGGAGTCGGCAACAGTCGGTAGCCATAAACTTAAAGGGGGGTAGGGGTGCGCGCGCATTGGGGGGGGGGGTCAGGAGTTGTTCATCGAGGCAGGGCATTGAGGGATGGTTGACGACGGCGGCCAGCACGGCAATGGGGGTCGAGTGGAGGGTGGGACGGCAAGCCGCTGCATGGCACCGCCCGCCTACCGCGGGAGTGGAAGCCGGTGACCCGACGTCTAGGGTTGGTTCTCAGGGCAGCTGCACAATGAAGAAGATGAATAGGGAAAGTTTGGAGGAGGAAGAAGGAGATCTTACCGTTCATTCCTGACCCAACGACTGTGAGTAAAAGTGACTGATGCAAAAAAATCCGGTACCTGATGGATAGACGGTCCCAAGACTAATATATCGAGACTAAAATGGGTGTCAGATTTATTCTTAAAAGGGACAAGGAGTTGGCACAAGAATTCGATTAGGCATTTGTTTTTCCCCATGATGTTGAGGAGATCCTAAGGTTTCACATTCCTTCTTTTGGAAAGGGGCATTTCGTGACGTGGCATTTTGAGAAGAGTGATATTTTTTCTGTAAAAAGTGCCTACATCCTTGCTTTTAACCTAAAGGATAGGAAGGAGGATATTAGTCAGACTAGTGGTGAGGCGAATGGAGATAGAAGATTGTGGAATGCCATTTGGAATGGAAATGTATCCCAGAAGATTATAGTGTTTGTGTGGGGTGTGTTGTCTGATGGTCTGAACGTACAGGTAAATAGGGTGGTCCACTACCAAGCCTCCGTACATCGCACCTACCCTCCCGGGCACGGACGATTGCAAGGCTAGGAGGAGAGCTCACGTCGGAAGCAGCCGACGAATGGGTTGTGGGCGAGCGGGAGAGGGAGTGGTGGTGACTTTGAAACCAATTTACTCCTAGTCCACCCTCCTGCACACAAGAAAGGTAGGGAGGTGGGCGGGCGATCCAGGCCGTCCGTTGCTAATCCAACGTCGAGGATCCTGTCGCCCTATCCTATGGGTTGTCCCTTCCCCATTGCCGGACTAATTTACTCCTCTCCACCCCCTCCTGCACACAAGAAAGGTAGGGAGGTGGGCTGGGGATCGCGGGCGGTCCCGACCATCTGTTGCCGATCCGACGGCGGGAATATGGTCGCCCGAACACATGGGTTTGTCTGCCCCCTTCTCCTGTGCGTGTTGGAGGATTTAAACGATGCTACGCTCCCTTCTTAATATTTGGTTTTTTTCTTCCAGGAAAAAAAATGCGTTCCTTTCGCGTTCTTAACCGACCAGGGAAAAGTCGTCGTCACGGTATTATTGCAGAGTTGTCCTTGTGATTCCGTCACAAGTAGAATTAATTGTTTCCTGGCAGTAGGTTTCTGTCGACGCGAAGAAAAGGCGCCGCTATGATGTCGATGTTGACACATTTTGGATTTCTTATAAATAGTAGCAGTTTCCGTGTTGATTGCATCAGTCCGTTTGCTTGTTAGGCGGGCATTGCCTGTGAAAAATAAAAGTAAAAAGGGGATTTTTCAAATTCGAAGCTCGCATCAGATTACTTTGCGCGAAAAAAAAACAGAGGTAAAAAGCATTCGCATCGGTTAGCCCATTGAAAGCTTCATCGACTCCCTTTTAACTCCGCCACAACACCGGCCACCAGAGGGAGGCTTGTAACAAGAGATGTTCCCTGCCTTGCAGGAAAAGTCATCCAGAGCAGAGAGAAAGAGGGAGGCGCCGTTTGATCTCTTCTTTACGGTATTATCGATGTTGTACAGTACATATTATACTATTACCCCACAAAAAACCTACTATACTATTACGGTTTGGTCATGATTAAATTTACCACCAGCTCGCGTGATGCTCTCTTGTCACGATGGTGGCAAGTTGCATTATATGTGTACGATCTCACCTGATATCACGACATTTCACTGACTAATTAATCATGGCATGTTCTTGGAATCCACTCCCGTCCAACAGGTCGGGTGTGTGTGCGGGCAGATTTGGAAACATTTCCAGTCCAGGCAAGACCCGCCGTACCCCTAACCATGCGTCCATGTCACGGGTAAGAAAAGGCGAAAGGAAATTCTGCAACTAGCTAGACCAGACCAGGAGAAAATATCCAGTGCTACCAAGGTTTAGGTGCTACCATGATACAAGCTTCTGCGCTGTCGAATTCTTAGATCAGACGGCTCTCAACAACTCTGCAACATTTGCAAAAAAGTCTGCAAGGAGTCCAAAAATTGCGCATAGGTCCAACAGATCCAACATCTCACGTATGTCGTCCGATCTAAGAATCCGACGGTCCAAATGCCCGTATCACGATAGCATTTAAACCTTGGTAGCACCAGATACTCTCACTATTCTTCAGGCGATGGGGTATGTTTTTTATAGGTTGGACATGTCATCCCACCGTGGCATGAATTATGAGAGATGGGGCTGTTTAAAGGTGCAAAGTGGAAGACCTTGATTGGGAGGTGCAGCTTACTTCAATCTTTCATTGCCCCAACAAAGGACATGCGTATAATGGCCAGAATAATTGAGGCAGGACGCGCAGATTGACACGGTATATGTGGTGAGGACGCATAATAACATACTCCCTCCGTTTCCAAATATTTGTCTTTCTAGCCATCTTAAATGGACTACAACATACGGATATATGTAGACATGTTTTAAAGTGTAGATTCACTCATTTTGCTCCGTATGTAGTTTGTTGAAATCTCTAGAAAGACAATTATTTAGGAACGGAGGGAGTAGTAAATGCATGTATTCAAGTAGACTAGAGAGCTTCAACGTACATAGACAATGTCATGTTCATGCCGCACTCCTCCATTCAGGGTGAGCAGGGTGTGTATGTGCCTCAGCTGTAAGAGCAAGTCTAATAAGAAACAGTCAACAAGTTCTAAGCAATATTATATATTGGTTGACTTGGATGAGAGAGAAGAGGAGAGAGAAGGGAAACGGCTACAACATGGCTTAAAAAAACATTGTGAGAGTGTAAGTTGAGGCACGTATTAATAAAGTAATAAGTACTATTTCTTAGTAACTAGTTACTATACATGTTGGTTATTAGGTTGACTATAAGTGACCCGACAACTTCATAATTCATATAGACGGTTGTTTTGGCTATACTATTAACCATGCTCTAAGGTCGGAAGGGTGCAAGCGACATCTCGCTTTGTCCCGCGAAACTCATTAACTAATTAGTATAAATTAACTCATCGTTTATCTAAAATTAACATTGTGTTTGTACTAGGATATTATCGCTAGCCTGTCCCGCCTCCATCCCAGCCGAAAGCAAAAGAAGTGACAAAGCACTACGCAAAAAAGAATAATGTCAGGAGTTGGCTACGGATTCCAAGATTCCCCAATGAAGGACGGACACGAACAACAATGATGTGAGCAGATGTTGTTGATGTTTGCTTTCGTCACAAGAAAATTTAGTTTGTTTATGGATGTATGTATTCAAGTAGACTAGAGAGCTTCAACATACATCGACAATGTCATGTTCATGCCGCACCCTCCATTCGGGTTGAGCAGGGTATGTATGTGCCTCGGTAAGGTCGAAGGTAAGGGTGCAAGCGACCGCTCGCTTCGTCCCGTGAAACTCATTAATTAGTTAAAATTTAACTTATCGCTTGCCTAAAATTAATATTGTGTTTGTACTAGGGTATTATCCGCTAGCCCGTCACACCTGCATCCCACTTGAGAGCAAAAGGAACGTGAAAGCACTACGCAAGAAAGAAATAACGACGGGTATGGATTCAAAGATTCCCCAATGAGGGACCGACACGGACGGCAACGGTGTGAGTGGATGATGTTGATGTTGACACTATTTGCGCCCTCTTCACAAGGAAATTTAATAGGTTTCTGGCGACGGGAAAGAATGGCAATACTATGATATGTTGATGCTCATACATTGTGGATTTTCGTGCAAATAGTACCATTTCTCACCGTGACAACATCAGTTTGTTTCTCTAGTTATGCGGGCATTATTCGTAAAAGAATTAGGCAAATGAATTTGCAAGCCCAAAGTGTGCATCAATTTCATCGCGATTCGGGAAGAGGGAGGTGTGTGTGTGGGGGGGGGGGGGGGTGAGCGTTAGCAGGGGTCAGTCCCAGTCTAGGCTTTCTTGACTCCCTTTTCTCACGACGACAGCGGCCACCGTCGAAGGAGGTTTTGTAACAAGAGGCGTTGTTTCCTGCCTTGCAGGAAAAGGCGCAGAGAAAGAGAGAGGCCATTTGATATGGTGCTGACGATGTTATAAATACAACCGTTATTTTGTTTTGACCATGATTAATAGTTCACCTACAGCTCGTTTGATACTCTATGTCACGAAGATGCCAAGTTGGAATATATGCGTACGATCTCACCTGATATAAAAGCCATTTCGCAAGCTAATTAATTACTCCCTCCGTCCCATAATGTAAGACGTTTTTTCACACTAGGTTCCTCCGTCCCATAATGTAAAAGGTTTTTTGACACTAACCTAGTGTGAAAAAAGTCTTACATTATGGGACAGAGGGAGTACTTTATTACATGCTCTTGGAATCCGCTCCTGTACAGCTGGCATGTGTTTGTGTGCAGATTTGGAAACATTTCCCGTTCGAGGCAAAGACCCGTTCCTGGGCAGACCCCTGCCGTACTCCTAACCATGTGTCCAGGTCATGGGTAGACCCGATCGATACTTCTCATCTACACAAACACAAAGCGATGCGATGGGGTCAACTAGCTAGGCTTTTTCTAGGAGGCCGGCCGTGTCATCCCACCGTGTCATGGGAGATGCGACTATTATAAAAGTGCAAAGTGGAAGACTTCGATTGATTGGTAGGTTCGGCTAGGTTCAATCTTTCGTGGCTCCAAAGGCCATATACTGTATTAATAGTCTCCCCGTTCGTCACATCAAAAAAAAAAAAAAGAGAGCGTGGCGTGTGTGCATGTACGTAGTGTGAGTGCACGACGATGGAGCACGGCCGTCTCCGTAGAAACGTGCTATATGTATATCCAAGTAGTTTGCCAAATTTATGAATGAAGAATTGTTCAGTCTTTATGTTTCCTTCATTCAAACCAACGACAAAAGTAATTTCAGAGGGATGACATGAGCGCCGAACTGTAGTGTCATTCGTGATCAGATGTGGGCCCCGGTGAGCAAAAAGGAGCGTCAAGCACACCACGGAAGAAAGGAATAGCGGCGGGGACCAGCTCCGATGAAAAAGTTTTTCCGAGAAAAATGGGTGAAGAGATGGTGGCGCCAACGGACGGACGGAGCGGCAACCAAGCCAACCACCACCAGGTTCCCTCCCTAGCTTCCCGAGCCGGGTAGCGACCGGACCATCAACCATCCTCCCGTGCCGTGCCGGTCGCCCTACTATCTCTCTCTCGCTCGCTGGCTGGCTAGCTAGACCGATATCATATCCCTGTCCGCCTTCACTTTTTTTTTTGCGGGCAAACTTGAAGAGCTTTATGCAACAAAAACAGCTGTCGGTGTCAAAACCGGCGGATCTCGGGTAGGGGGTCCCGAACTGTGCGTCAAGGTCGGATGATAACAGGAGACAAGGGACACTTTATTTTATCCAGGTTCGGGCCCTCTCGGTGGAGGTAAAACCCTACTCCTGCTAGATTAATATTGATGATATGGGTAGTATAAGAGTGGATCTACCACGAGATCAAGGAGGCTAAACCCTAAAAGCTAGTCTATGGTATGATTGTGTATGATGATGGTTGTCCTACGGACTACAACCCTCCGGTTTATATAGACACCGGATAGGGTTAGGGTTACATAGAGTCGGTTACAATGGTAGGAGATCTCGAATATCCGCACACCTAGCTTGCCTTCCACGCCAAGAAAAGATCCTTCCGGACACGGAACGAAGTCTTCCACTTTGTATCTTCATAGTCCTGGAGTCCGGCTGAAGGTATAGTTCGGCTATCCGAACACCCCCTAATCCAGGACTCCCTCAGTAGCCCCTGAACCAGGCTTTAATGACGACGAGTCCGACGCGCAGATTGTCTTCGGCATTGCAAGGCGGGTTCCTCCTCCAAGTTCTTCAAAAAGATTATAAACACCACAGAATAGTGTCCGGCTCTGCAAAATAAGTTTCCACATATTGCCATACAGAGAATAATATTAACACAAATAAAATCTGCTGACGTATCCCACAGTGTGTCATAACACTGCGGCCAAGCCTTCTATATAAATTGTTCTCATTATTCCACCTCAGCTCGTATAGCAAGGCGGTTTCCTTGGCACGTCTTGTCGAAGCAGAGATCGTGTGTCCCCCCTTAACGGGATTCTCATTAATACGGACGTGGGTAACCCAACCGCGCCATTTACCGCGGCGTTTGGGAGGCAAGTGAGTTTTATTAGGTAGGTGAGGACGCCTAATCGTACCTGCTTATATAAAGGGATAACGATTCACCCTTTTAACCTACGCCTTCTTCCTCCTTTGCCAATCCATCTCTCGCGCACTCAAGCTCCAGCGCCCAAGTCCGCTCTTCTTCCTCAACCTCCTCCAACAATGTCCGGAGCGGGAGGCAAGTGGATGGTCTCCTCCGTTACGGAGGCTCAAGTAAAAAGGCTAAGGAAAGCCGGATACTTGTCCAAGGATATCCCGCATCGGCTTCCTGATAAGGGGCAGCTTCTTCCTACCCCGAGGCCCCATGAGAGGGTAGTTTTTCTCCCCCACTTCCTCCGCGGACTGGGTTTTCCACTTCACCCATTTGTCCGGGGGCTCATGTTGTACTACGACCTGGATTTCCACGATCTGGCCCCGAACTTTGTTCTCAACATCTTGGCGTTCATCGTCGTGTGTGAGGCCTTTCTCCGCGTCCGCCCCCACTTCGGCCTCTGGCTCAAGACCTTCAAAGTCAAGCCCAAGGTGGTGTCCGGCACCCAGGCGGAGTGCGGAGGCGCTATGGTTGGCAAGATAGCCAACGTCCTCTGGTTCGATGGCTCCCTCGTGGAGTCCCTAAAGGGGTGCCAGGCTGGGTGGTTTTACATCACCGAGCCCCGCGATCTGAAATGGGTCGCAGCCCCCGAGTTCAGATCCGGACCGCCCACGCGGCTCATGTCCTGGAAAGAGACAGGCCTGTCGTGGGGCAACGAGGACGAAGTGACTGGGTTGCAAACGTGCATCCAGTCCCTGGTGGACAAGCCAATCCGGCTTGCCAACATAGTCCAGGTCATGCTCGTTCGCCTGATCCTCCCGTGCCAAAAACGGGATTTTACTTTGTGGGAATTCAACTCGGCGCAGCACCAGACCCTTAGTAGGCTCTTCGACACGACGTATGAAGACGTCTGGAAGGTGCTGACCAAAGGCGCCGAGTCCCCTACGTCCGCCTCCGAGGATCGCGGATACAGCTCGCAGCGTATTGCTGGCGAGGTAAGCTATCTATACTTTTGATAGGTTCGTTAAGCTCTTCTTCATAGATTATCTCTATGCGGGATCTAAACTCTCTTTTACCTTTGACAGGCTTGGCTGGAGGTATCCGGACCGATTAACTGTCCAGCTCCTCTGCCCGAAGACCCGGCCCCAGCTCTCTTGGTGAAGCTAATGGCTCCGGCACCTTACGTGGTGCCGGATAGGAAGGCCAAGAAGAAGAAAACCACCGGGACTCAAAAAAGTTCCCGCAACATGGTGGTGTCGGACTCGTCGTCCGACGAGTCCGCAACGCCCTCCTCTCGTGAAAACGAGGAGGAGGAACAAGGAAGCTCTCCCCCTCCAGCGAGGGGAACAAAGAAGAAGAAGGCCACCCCAACAGGGGAGGCCGAGGGGTCAAGAAAAAGGAAGACCCCTCCGCCGGACTACTCCCACGACGCCGAAGAGGGCGGAGAGGAGTGGCCGGACAGAACCAAGCGTCCGGCGAAATCGTAAGTATTTACACACGAGAGTAACTCGTGATACTCTTTTTACCGTGCGGCTTTTCTTGATATCGCACGCGTTTTATGCAGCCCACCCCGGGCCGAACTCGACGACTCATCAAGCGGCTCCCTGGATTCGTCGGACGTGAACTCTGTTCCGCCCGCGGTCTCCCCCCGCGGGGCGGACGACGCCGAAGTGGCGCCCCGCCAAGCTTCGGGCCAGGAGGAGATGGTCCTGAAGGAGCCACAAGGCAATCCTCCGGACCCTAGGAGTGAAGGGGATGAAACCCCCCAGGGCTCCAAGTCCGGCTTCATGCCGGACACCGCGCCGGACTCGACAGTCCCGGTCCGCGGCGGGCGAACTCCTTCCAAGAGGAGTAAGCCATCTGAGCCGGCGGCCTCCGTCCAACCGGAGGCGCCGGACAATTTGCTGGAGGTGCTTGAGGGCGCCGCCATCGACAAGGAGCACCGTACTATTATGAGTACGGTGATCCAAAGGATTCAATCCGCCAAGAGCGGACTGAATGAAGCTTGCACTAGCCTTCTAACAGGCTTCGAGGTAAGTAAAAAATGTGCCAATTTATTTATCGCATAGACAGTAGCCCCTGATGCTCTGTTCGGTGTTCGGAAAGAAAAGCCGGATAGAGGATCTAATGATTTTCGCAGGAGTCTAACAAAAAATGTCAAATATGCGTATGCAGGCTTCGCTGATTTCCACCGCCGCACTGACTGCGCAGGTGGAAGTCCTTAAAAAGGACCTCGGGCGGTCCAAGCAAGAGCTCAGCCTTATCAAACTGTAGCTCGAGGAGAAAGAAGGTAAGAAATACCCTAAAAAGAAAGGTGCCTATAGAGAGTCTTGATTGCAGAAATAAATAACAGGATTGTGCTGCTTATTGTAGGGGCCACAACCGAGGTGACAACCCTGAAGCAGGCGCTGGCTGAGGCCGAGAAGAAAACGGCCGAGGAGCGCGCCGAGCGAGAAAAGCTTGGGGTCCAAGCCGGCGAGGTGCAGCAAGAGCTGCAAGCTCTCATGAAAAAACATGAGGGTTTGGAGCTTGAGGCGAAAACGCAAGCATCCGAGCTCGCCTCGGCAATTGAGACCGCCGAGAGTGCCAAGGCGAAGCCCAGAAGGCCCTCCAAGAGTTGGAGGATGTGAAAAAGATAGCAGCGGGTAAGGCATTCTCAATGCAAAGTAGGAATATAAAAGTAAATTACCTATTACTTACCCGAATCCGGAGTTCTCCAGGGGCGTTCTTCGATCTTCCCCGCAGCGCATCCGACGCCGCCGCGTTCTACCGAGCTGAAGAGGGCAGCTCGACGGAGAGTGTGTTCTGGTCTCAGTATTCTGAGGCCGGACACCCTGTGCCCTTGAGCGATCAGCTGAAACAGCTGACCGAGCTCCATAAGGCGGCCGAACAGGCCATGAAGGGCTTACTAGTTCGGCTGTGGCCTGGAGAGGCCCTGCCTGGGAGCTATTTCGGGCTGGTGCGGCGGCTGGTGGAGGCCTGTCCACGGCTTGAAGTCATCAAGTGCTCCGTCTGCATTGAAGGTGCCCGGAGGGCCCTTGCCCGTGTAAGGGTACACTGGGGTAAGCTGGACGGAGAGAAGCTGGTGAAGGACGGGCCGCCGCAGGGGAAGGAGCATCGCAAGCCCGAGAACTACTACAAGGACGTTCTTGCCGGAGCCCGCCTTGTCGCGGATGAATGTACTAAAGATGTAGTATTTGAATGAACTCGCTCATTTGTATCCTGTGCGCTGAAAACTTGTTCATATGCGCTAAGCAATGCTTGTTTAATTTAAAATATTATTTTCTGTGCGGCCGTTTATCAAAAAATTGAGAGATGGCGAGTCGTCGGCTTCTGCCCCCATGCCACTAGTGCTGGGGTGTTCGGGATAAACCTGAGGGCTCTTGTTCCCATAGTTGGGTCTTTCGAGGGAGGCGCTCAGCACAGCGAACCAGGCAATCGGACTATAATGCTTGAACACTCTCACTTAGCGATAGAACGTTATAATTTTAAATTTCGACGAAGCCCCTAGTTCGGAAGGCCGAATTCGGGGCGCTATCCACGCCTTTGGCCGGACATAGCCAGCTCCTCGCTCAAAGCGGCATAAGCCTTTAAGTACTCGAAAAACCTCTCGAACAGCGACCGGTCTCGCGCCTTATCATGACAGTCTGTTTTAGCTTTCTCCACTGAGGTGCTCAACCCACCTGATCTGGGGCACAATCGCAGTGGTTCTCCTAGTGCTACCTTAGCCGATAGAGCGGAACGTAAGGTACCAAAACATAGGAGCCGGGCAAACCCAACATGTGACCAAAATTATGACTCGGAGCCGATGCATATAGTGCTATAAGTTCGGGGTGCCGCACTTATGGAAGTGTACGGACTTCTCACACCAGATAAAAGGGTAATGAAGCCCCTGGCGTGGTTTGCCGTACCATGGTGTACGGGTGCGATCATGTTATATCATAAACACATATATTCAAAGGGGACAATGCAAAAAAAATAGATAAGAAGCTATGCATTGTTTTATAAAGAGGCTATTTATCAAAGCCGAACAATACAAGTAATGCGATAAGCAAAGAAGATATTAGACTATTTAACATGTCCTGACCAGGCACAGGCCGCGGAATTTAGAAACAGATATATCGCTCGAAATAGAGACCACCTGAGAGTTCCGGAATGCGGCGTAGATTTATCTACTTTCCTGGATCTTGCATCGTCTGTGCGGCAACGCTGCCGAACAGTTTGTCCAGAGTATGGAGTCCTGAAATTAAAAAAGAAAAAATCCGACAACCCCTAGTACGTTTGACGCCATGTTGTAGGCATGCCGTTAATGTGCCCCTCCCCCTGTGCCCATGGAATTTTAAGGGCGTAATTGTGTACTCGAGGTACTTGCTCTGCTGTGTTGCGATGGCTGGGGTCGGGGACGTATTGCTACGCTTGCTCTGATCGTGCCAGGTGGTCTTGTTGCGGGTTACTCCGGGCGCGCTTTGCATTGTCCGGTTTTTTAACGGCCGGACTGGGGAGTTGCATTGAAAGGCTGCTTTGTACTTCCGCTGCGAGGGCCGCCGTGTGCTCTTCCGTACGGATGGAGCGTTCTGTGTTTCCGCTGACCGTAATTACTCCTCGAGGGCCTGGCATCTTGAGTTTGAGATATGCGTAGTGCGGCACCGCATTGAATTTAGCGAATGCGGTTCGTTCGAGCAGGACATGATAGCCACTGCGGAACGGCACTATATCGAAGATTAACTCTTCACTTCGGAAGTTATCCGGAGATCCGAAGACCACATCAAGTGTTATCGAGCCTGTGCAATTGGCCTCTATGTTGGGGAACGTTGCAGAAAATTAAAATTTTTCCTACGGTTTCACCAAGATCCATCTATGAGTTCATCTAGCAACGAGTATTCAGATTGGATAGCATCTACATACCACTTTGTAGATCGCAACGGAAGCGTTCGAGTGAACGTGGATGAGGTAGTCGTACTTGTCGTGATTCAATTCACCGATGATCTAGTACCGAACGGACGGCACCTCCGCGTTCAACACACGTACGGGACGGGAGACGTCTCCTCCTTCTTGATCCAGCAAGGGGGAAGGAGAGGTTGAGGAAGATCCAGCACGACGGTGTGGTGGTGGATGCAGCAGAACTCCGGCAGGGCTTCGCTAAGCAACTACGGGAGGAGGAGGAGGTGTTGCAGGGAGGAGGGGGCGCCAGGGCATAAGGGTGCGGCCACCCCTCCCTCCCCTCCCTTTATATAGATGCATTAGAGGGGGGGAGGGCGCAGCCTTGCCCCTTCCTCCAAGGAAGGGGTGCGGCCAAGAGGGGGGAGGAGTCCATCCTCCCCAAGGCACCTCGGAGGTGCCTTCCCCTCTTTGGACTCTCCCTCTCCAAGCTTCCTTGGCGCATGGGCCCTTGGGGCTGGTTCCCCTTGGCCCAAGCAGGCCAAGGCGCACCCCCTAAGGCCCATGTGGCCCACCAAGGCAGGTGGCCCCACCTGGTGGACCCCCGGACCCCTTCGGTGGTCCCGGTACAATACCGATAACACCGAAACTTGTCCCGATGGCCAAAATAGCACTTCCTATATATAATTCTTTACCTCCGGACCATTCCGGAACTCCTCGTGACGTCCGGGATCTCATCCGGGACTCCGAACAACATTCGGGTTGCTGCACATACATATCTTCACAACCCTAGCGTCACCGAACCTTAAGTGTGTAGACCCTACGGGTTCGGGAGACATGCAGACATGACCGAGACGGCTCTCGGGCAATAACCAACAGCGGGATCTGGATACCCATGTTGGATCCCACATGCTCCATGATGATCTCATCGGATGAACCACGATGTCGAGGATTCAAGTAATCCCGTATACGATTCCCTTTGTCAATCGGTATTTTACTTGCCCGAGATTCGATCGTCGGTATACCAATGCCTCGTTCAATCTCGTTACCGGCAAGTCACTTTTCTCGTTACCGTAATGCATGATCCCGTGATCAAACACTTTGATCATATTGAGCTCATTGTGATGATGCATTACCGAGAGGGCCCGGTGATACCTCTCCGTCAAGCGGAGTGACAAATCCCAGTCTCGATCTATGTCAACCCAACAGACACTTTCAGAGATACCCGTAGTATACCTTTATAGTCACCCAGTTACGTTGTGACGTTTGGCACACCCAAAGCACTCCTACGGTATCCGGGAGTTACACGATCTCATGGTCTAAGGAAAGGATACTTGACATTGGAAAACTCTAGCAAACGAACTATGCGATCTTATGCTATGTTTAGGATTGGGTCTTGTCCATCACATCATTCTCCTAATGATGTGATCCCGTTATCGATGACATCCAATGTCCATAGTCAGGAAACCATGACTATCTGTCGATCAACGAGCTAGTCAACTAGAGGCTCACTAGGGACATATTGTTGTCTGTTATTCACACATGTATTACGATTTCCGGTTAACACAATTATAGCACGAATAAAGACAATTATCATGAATAAGGAAATATAATAATAATGCTTTTATTATTGCCTCTAGGGCATATTTCCAACAGTCTCCCACTTGCACTAGAGTCAATAATCTAGTTACATTGTGATGAATCGAACACCCATAGAGTTCTGGTGCTGATCATGTTTTGCCTTAGGGAGAGGTTTAGTCAACGGATCTGCGACATTCAGATCCGTGTGCACTTTACAAATCTCTATGTCTCCATCTTGAACATTTTCACGAATGGAGTTGAAGCGACGCTTAATGTGCCTAGTCTTCTTGTGAAACCTGGGCTCCTTTGCAAGTGCAATAGCTCCAGTGTTGTCACAGAAGAGCTTGATTGGCCCCGACGCATTGGGTATGACTCCGAGGTCGGTGATGAACTCCTTCACCCAAATTGCTTCATGTGCTGCCTCCGAGGCTGCCATGTACTCCGCTTCACATGTAGATCCCGCCACGACGTTTTGCTTGCAACTGCACCAGCTTACTGCCCCACCATTCAAAATATACACGTATCCGGTTTGTGACTTAGAGTCATCCAGATCTGTGTCGAAGCTAGCGTCGACGTAACCTTTTACGACGAGCTCCTCGTCACCTCCATAAACAAGAAACATTTCCTTGGTCCTTTTCAGGTACTTCAGGATATTCTTGACCGCTGTCCAGTGTTCCTTGCCGGGATTATTTTGGTACCTTCCTACCAAACTTACGGCAAGGTTTACATCAGGTCTGGTACACAGCATGGCATACATAATAGAACCTATGGCTGAGGCATAGGGGATGACGCTCATCTCTTCTATTTCTTTTGCCGTGGTCGGACATCGAGCTGAGCTCAATTTCACACCTTGTAACACAGGTAAGAACCCCTTCTTAGATTGATCCATATTGAACTTCTTCAATATCTTATCAAGGTATGTGCTTTGTGAAAGACCTATGAGGCGTCTCGATCTATCTCTATAGATCTTGATGCCTAATATATAAGCAGCTTCTCCAAGGTCCTTCATTGAAAAACTTTTATTCAAATAAGCCTTAATGCTGTCCAAGAGTTCTATATCATTTCCCATCAAAAGCATGTCGTCTACATATAATATGAGAAATGCTACAGAGCTCCCACTCACTTTCTTGTAAACACAGGCTTCTCCATAAGTCTGTGTAAACCCAAACGCTTTGATCATCTCATCAAAGCGAATGTTCCAACTCCGAGATGCTTGCACCAGCCCATAAATCGAGCGTTGGAGCTTGCACACCTTGTCAGCATTCTTAGGATCGACAAAACCTTCAGGCTGTATCATATACAATTCTTCCTTAAGGAAACCATTAAGGAATGCCGTTTTGACGTCCATTTGCCATATCTCATAATCATAGTATGCGGCAATTGCTAACATGATTCGGACGGACTTCAGCTTCGCTACCGGTGAGAAAGTCTCATCGTAGTCAACCCCTTGAACTTGTCGATAACCCTTAGCGACAAGCCGAGCTTTATAGATGGTCACATTACCATCCGCGTCTGTCTTCTTCTTAAAGATCCATTTATTTTCTATGGCTCGCCGTTCAACGGGCAAGTCAGTCAAAGTCCATACTTCGTTTTCATACATGGATCCTATCTCGGATTTCATGGCTTCCAGCCATTTGTCGGAATCCGGGCCCGCCATTGCTTCCTCATAGTTCGAAGGTCCACCGTTGTCTAACAACATGATTTCCAAGACAGGGTTGCCATACCACTCTGGTGCGGAACGTGTCCTTGTGGACCTTCGAATTTCAGTAGGAGCTTGATTAGAAGTATCTTGATCATCATCATTAATTTCCTCTCTAGTCGGTGCAGGCACCTCAGAAACGTTTTCTTGAGTTTCGCCGTTTTCCGGTTCAAGAGGCAACACTTCATCAAGTTCTACTTTCCTCCCACTTACTTCTTTCGAGAGAAACTCTTTCTCTAGAAAGGATCCATTCTTGGCAACAAAGATCTTGCCTTCGGATCTGAGGTAGAAGGTATACCCAACAGTTTCTTTAGGCTATCCTATGAAGACGCATTTTTCCGACTTGGGTTCGAGCTTTTCAGGTTGAAGTTTCTTGACATAAGCATCGCATCCCCAAACTTTTAGAAACGACAGCTTAGGTTTCTTCCCAAACCATAATTCATACGGTGTCGTCTCAACGGATTTCGACGGAGCCCTATTTAAAGTGAATGCGGCAGTCTCTAAAGCATAGCCCCAAAAAGATAGCGGTAAGTCGGTAAGAGACATCATAGATCACACCATATCTAATAGAGTGCGATTACGACGTTTGGACACACCATTACGCTGAGGTGTTCCAGGCGGCGTGAGTTGTGAAACTATTCCACATTTTCTTAAGTGTGTGCCAAATTCGTGACTCAAGTATTCTCCTCCACGATCTGATCGTAGAAACTTGATCTTTCTTTCATGTTGATTTTCAACCTCACTCTGAAATTCCTTGAACTTTTCAAAGGTCTCAGATTTGTGTTTCATTAAGTAGACATACCCATATCTACTCAAGTCATCAGTGAGGGTGAGAACATAACGATAGCCACCGCGAGCCTCAACACTCATTGGACCGCATACATCGGTATGTATGATTTCCAATAAGTTGGTTGCTCGCTCCATTGTTCCTGAGAACGGAGTCTTGGTCATTTTACCCATGAGGCATGGTTCGCACGTGTCAAATGATTCATAATCAAGAGACTCTAAAAGTCCATCTGCATGGAGCTTCTTCATGCGTTTGACACCTATGTGACCAAGGCGGCAGTGCCACAAATATGTGGGACTATTGTTATCAACTTTAACTCTTTTGGTATTCACACTATGAATATGTGTATCATCACGTACGAGATTCATTAAGAATAAACCATTAACCATCGGAGCATGACCATAAAACATATCTCTCATATAAATAGAACAACCATTATTCTCGGATTTAAATGAGTAGCCATCTCGAATTAAGCGAGATCCAGATACAATGTTCATGCTCAAACTTGGCACTAAATAACAATTATTGAGGTTTAAAACTAATCCCGTAGGTAAATGTAGAGACAGCGTGCCGACGGCGATCACATCGACCTTGGAACCATTCCCGACGCGCATCGTCACCTCGTCCTTCGCCAGTCTCCGTTTATTCCGCAGCTCCTGCTTTGAGTTACAAATGTGAGCAACTGCACCGGTATCAAATACCCAAGAGCTACTACGAGTACTGGTAAGGTACACATCAATTACATGTATATCACATATACCTTTGGTTTTGCCGGCCTTCTTGTCCGCTAAGTATTTGGGGCAGTTCCGCTTCCAGTGACCACTTCCCTTGCAATAAAAACACTCAGTCTCGGGCTTGGGTCCATTCTTTGGCTTCTTCCCGGCAACTTGCTTACCGGGCGCGGCAACTTCCTTGCCGTCCTTCTTGAAGTTCTTTTTACCCTTGCCCTTCTTGAACTTAGTGGTTTTATTCACCATCAACACTTGATGCTCCTTCTTGATTTCTACCTCTGCTGATTTCAGCATAGCATATACTTCAGGAATGGTCTTTACCATCCCCTGCATATTGTAGTTCATCACAAAGCTCTTGTAGCTAGGTGGAAGCGACTGGAGGATTCTGTCAATGACCGCTTCATCAGGGAGATTAACTTCCAGTTGAGTCAAGCGGTTGTGCAACCCAGACATTTTGAGTATGTGCTCACTGACAGAGCCATTTTCCTCCATCTTACAGCTAAAGAATTTATCGGAGACTTCATATCTCTCGACCCGGGCATGAGCTTGGAAAACCATTTTCAGCTCTTCGAACATCTCATATGCTCCATGTCTCTCAAAACGCTTTTGGAGTCCCGGCTCTAAGCTGTAAAGCATGCCGCACTGAACGAGGGAGTAATCATCGCAGCGTGACTGCCAAGCGTTCATAACGTCTTGTTCTGCAGGGAGAATAGGTGTGTCACCCAGCGGTGCTCGTAGGACATAATCTTTCTTGGCAGCTATGAGGATAATCCTCAGGTTCCGGACCCAGTCCGTATAGTTGCTACCATCGTCTTTCAGCTTGGTTTTCTCTAGGAACGCGTTGAAGTTGAGGACTACGTTGGCCATTTGATCTACAAGACATATTGTAAATATTTAGACTAAGTTCATGATAATAAAGTTCATTTAATCAAATTAATGAACTCCCACTTAGATAGACATCCCTCTTCTAGTCATCTAAGTATTACATGATCCGAGTCAACTAGGCCGTGTCCGATCATCACGTGAGACGGACTAGCCAACATCGGTGAACATCTTCATGTTGATCGTATCTTCTATACGACTCATGCTCGACCTTTCGGTCTTCTGTGTTCCGAGGCCATGTCTGTACATGCTAGGCTCATCAAGTCAACCTAAGTGTTTTGCGTGTGTAAATCTGTCTTACACCCGTTGTATGCGAATGTAAGGACCTATCACACCCGATCATCACGTGGTGCTTCGGAACGACGAACCTTAGCAACGGTGCACAGTTAGGGTGAACACTTTCTTGAAATTATTATGAGGGATCATCTTATTTACTACCGTCGTTCTAAGTAAACAAGATGCAAAACATGATAAACATCACATGCAATCAAATAATAAACGTGACATGATATGGCCAATATCACATAGCTCCTTCGATCTCCATCTTGGGGCTCCATGATCATCTTGTCACCGGCTTGACACCATGATCTTCATCATCATGATCTTCATCATCGTGTCTTCATGAAGTTGCTCGCCAACTATTACTTCTACTACTATGGCTAACGCGTTTAGGAATAAAGTAAAGTAATTTACATGGTGATTCTCAATGACACGCAAGTCATACAAAAATAAAGACAACTCCTATGGCTCCTGCCGGTTGTCATACTCATCGACATGCAAGTCGTGATTCCTATTACAATAGCATGAACATCTCATACATCACATATAGATCATTCATCATACATCACAACTTTGGCCATATCATATCACAAAGCACTTGCTGCAAAAACAAGTTAGACGTCCTCTAATTGTTGTTGCAAGTTTTACGTGGCTGAATTAGGGTTCTAGCAAGAACGTTTTCTTACCTACGTTCAAACCACAACGTGATTTGTCAACTTATATTTACCCTTCATAAGGACCCTTTTCATCGAATCCGCTCCAACTAAAGTAGGTGAGACAGACACCCGCCAGCCACCTTATGCAACTAGTGCATGTTAGTCGGTGGAACCGGTCTCACGTAAGCGTACGTGTAAGGTTGGTCCGGGCCGCTTCATCCCACAATACCGCTGAAGCAAGATAAGACTAGTAGCGGCAAGAAGAGTTGACAACATCTACGCCCACAACAAATTGTGTTCTACTCGTGCAATAGAGAACTACGCATAGACCTAGCTCATGATGCCACTTTTGGGGAACGTTGCAGAAAATTAAAATTTTTCCTACGGTTTCACCAAGATCCATCTATGAGTTCATCTAGCAACGAGTATTCAGATTGGATAGCATCTACATACCACTTTGTAGATCGCAACGGAAGCGTTCGAGTGAACGTGGATGAGGTAGTCGTACTTGTCGTGATCCAATTCACCGATGATCTAGTACCGAACGGACGGCACCTCCGCGTTCAACACACGTACGGGATGGGAGACGTCTCCTACTTCTTGATCCAGCAAGGGGGAAGGAGAGGTTGAGGAAGATCCAGCACGACGGTATGGTGGTGGATGCAGCAGAACTCCGGCAGGGCTTCGCTAAGCAACTACGGGAGGAGGAGGAGGTGTTGCAGGGAGGAGGGGGCGCCAGGGCATAAGGGTGCGGCCACCCCTCCCTCCCCTCCCTTTATATAGATGCATTAGAGGGGGGGAGGGCGCAGCCTTGCCCCTTCCTCCAAGGAAGGGGTGCGGCCAAGAGGGGGGGAGGAGTCCATCCTCCCCAAGGCACCTCGGAGGTGCCTTCCCCTCTTTGGACTCTCCCTCTCCAAGCTTCCTTGGCGCATGGGCCCTTGGGGCTGGTTCCCCTTGGCCCAAGCAGGCCAAGGCGCACCCCCTAAGGCCCATGTGTCCCACCAAGGCAGGTGGCCCCACCTGGTGGACCCCGGGACCCCTCCGGTGGTCCCGGTACAATACCGATAACACCGAAACTTGTCCCGATGGACAAAATAGCACTTCCTATATATAATTCTTTACCTCCGGACCATTCCGGAACTCCTCGTGACGTCCGGGATCTCATCCGGGACTCCGAACAACATTCGGGTTGCTGCACATACATATCTTCACAACCCTAGCGTCACCGAACCTTAAGTGTGTAGACCCTACGGGTTCGGGAGACATGCAGACATGACCGAGACGGCTCTCGGGCAATAACCAACAGCGGGATCTGGATACCCATGTTGGATCCCACATGCTCCATGATGATCTCATCGGATGAACCACGATGTCGAGGATTCAAGTAATCCCGTATACGATTCCCTTTGTCAATCGGTATTTTACTTGCCCGAGATTCGATCGTCGGTATACCAATGCCTCGTTCAATCTCGTTACCGGCAAGTCACTTTTCTCGTTACCGTAATGCATGATCCCGTGATCAAACACTTTGATCATATTGATCTCATTGTGATGATGCATTACCGAGAGGGCCCGGTGATACCTCTCCGTCAAGCGGAGTGACAAATCCCAGTCTCGATCTATGTCAACCCAACAGACACTTTCAGAGATACCCGTAGTATACCTTTATAGTCACCCAGTTACGTTGTGACGTTTGGCACACCCAAAGCACTCCTACGATATCCGGGAGTTACACGATCTCATGGTCTAAGGAAAGGATACTTGACATTGGAAAACTCTAGCAAACGAACTATGCGATCTTATGCTATGTTTAGGATTGGGTCTTGTCCATCACATCATTCTCCTAATGATGTGATCCCGTTATCGATGACATCCAATGTCCATAGTCAGGAAACCATGACTATCTGTCGATCAACGAGCTAGTCAACTAGAGGCTCACTAGGGACATATTGTTGTCTGTTATTCACACATGTATTACGATTTCCGGTTAACACAATTATAGCACGAATAAAGACAATTATCATGAATAAGGAAATATAATAATAATGCTTTTATTATTGCCTCTAGGGCATATTTCCAACACTCTACACCTGGTATGACGCCTTTAAAGGTCGTCCTTGTGGGCTTGATCCTTGATGGATCTATGCCCATTTTCCGCACTGTATCCTGATAAAGCAGGTTCAGGCTATTGTCGCCGTCCATGAGGACTCTTGTGAGATGAAATCCGTCCACAATTGGGTCGAGGACCAGTGCGGCAAAACCGCCGTGACGGATGCTAGTGGGGTGGTCCCTTCGATCGAAAGTGATCGGGCAGGAGGACCATGGGTTGAACTTTGGGGCGACTGGCTCCATCGCGTATACGTCCCGTAGCGCACGCTTCCTCTCCCGCTTGGGAATGTGGGTCGCGTATATCATGTTCACCGTCCGCACTCGTGGGGGAAACCCTTTCTGTCCATTGTTGTTCGGCGGCCCGTCGTCGCTATTCAGCCCCTTGTCCTTGTGTTCGGTTCTTAACTTGCCTGCCTGCTTGAACACCCAACAATCCCTGTTGGTGTGATTGGCTGGCCTTTCGGGGGTGCCATGAATTTGGCACTAGCGATCGAGTATCCGGTCCAAACTGGACGGGCCCTGGGTATTCTTTTTAAATGGCTTTTTCCGCTGACCGGATTTATAGCCTCTGAATCCGGCATTAACTATCGTATCCTCATTGCTGTCGCTGCTAACGCGGCGCTTTTGATTATTTCGACGTGACCTGCCACTTTTGTCCTTGGTATCCGAATTACCGGGCTTCTTTGATAAGTTGTTGCTGCGAGCCAGCCAGCTATCTTCGCCCGCGCAAAAGCGGGTCATGAGTGTCGTGAGGGCTGCCATGGTTTTCGGCTTTTCCTGTCCCAGGTGCCGGGCAAGCCACTCGTCACGGATGTTATGTTTGAAGGCTGCCAGGGCCTCTGCGTCCGGACAATCGACTATCTGATTTTTCTTTGTTAGGAACCGTGTCCAGAATTGCCTGGCCGATTCTTCTGGCTGCTGAATTATGTGGCTTAGGTCGTCGGCATCCGGTGGCCGCAGATAGGTCCCCTGAAAGTTGTCGAGGAATGCGGCTTCCAGGTCCTCCCAAGAACCGATTGAGTCCGCTGGTAGGCTGTTAAGCCAGTGCCGGGCTGGCCCTTTAAGCTTGAGGGGTAGGTATTTGATGGCGTGCAGATCATCGCCACGTGCCATGTGGATGTGAAGGAGATAATCCTCAATCCATACTGCCGGATCTATCGTACCCTATGGGATTTTATGATCCATTACTTCGTCTGTGAAGCACAGTGGGTGTGCGGCGCCCCTGTACTGGGCTATGTCACGACGCAGCTCGGAAGAGCTGTGCCTGCTGTGTTCGGCCCGGCCGGATTTATTATGTCCGGAGTGACGATCATCATGTGTCGTCGGGCGTCCGCGCGATCCATAGATCGACCTTGTTTGCTTTGCTTTATCCTCCAGTACGTCTCGCAGGTCTGGCTCGTTTTCCCGTGCCTTATTCGAGCGGCACCGGGGCATGGCTTGCTGAGGGGCTCGACAGGCCTCTCTGTCGCGGCCACGGGGTGGTCGGTCTGCCATGTCATATGCTTCCCCCTCTGATTGGGGTAGCGGCCTGCGCTTAGGATAATTTTTGGAGGGGCGTCTGAGTTCATACTCTTCGGCCGCGAGGACTTCAGTCCATCTATCAGCTAGCAAATCTTGATCAGCTCTAAGCTGTTGCTGCTTTTTCTTTAGGCTGTTGGCCGTGGCTAGAAGCCTGCGTTGAAAACGCTTTTGTTCGGCGGGGTCTGATGGTACGACGAATTCGTCGTCGTCGACGCTTGCCTCGTCTTCGGAGGATGGCATGTAGTTATCATCCTCAACCTCTTGCTCTGCCGCTATCTCCTGAGGGCTGGCTTTTCCATCTTCCTGCGCCGAATCTTGCAGGTTCTGGTGTTCTTCGGCGCTGTCCGGGGTAGTATTATCTCCCGTGTCGGAATCACCGTTTCTGCTGTGGCGGGATTTAGAGCGGCGCCGTTGGCGCCGACGTTTTTGCGGTTTTTTGATATATCGTCTTCCGCTGCTCCATCGCCATCCGCATCCTTTGGAGCATCCACCATATATATGTCATATGACGAGGTGGCGGTCCAGCGCCCTACAGGTGCTGGTTCTTGTTCGTCTCCTCCTTCGTCGTCCATACCGTCGAAGTCTTCGGAGCCGAAGTCAAGCATGTCGGTTAAATCGGCGACAGTGGCTATTAAGTGGATGGTGGGTGGGCTTTGAATTTCTTCGTTGTCCGAATCCCAACCTCGCAGACCATAGTCCGGCCTGGGCTCTCCTGATAAAGAGAGAGACTTGAGAGAATTCAGGATATCACCGAAAGGTGAGCACTGAAAGATGTCCGCGGCGGTGAACTCCATTACAGGCGCCCAATCAGATTCGATCGGCGGGGGCGCAGAAGGCTCGGAGTTCGGAGAAGAGTCCGGCTCCTTGGAGTCCTGGGCCGTGCGGAGTACGGGGCTGGCGTTCGGCTCGATCGCCTTTGAGATCGCAGCCCCCGAGGTGACGTCCAACCGTTCATCCTCAGAGAACGCAGCGGGCTCCGGGTCAAGGATCGGGTCCGGAGCGTGTGCGGCCTCCAGGGTGCTATTCGGAGGCAGAGCTACATCGTGCCCCTCGAAATAGCGCGGCGCGCTTGGCTGTGGCTCGAACCCGTCGAAGATCAAGTCTCCGCGGATATCAGCCGTGTAGTTTAAGCTTCCAAACCTGATTTGATGGCCAGGGGCGTAGCTTTCGATCTGCTCCAGATGACCAAGCGAATTGGCCCGCAGAGCGAAGCCGCCGAAGACGAAGATCTGTCCGGGGAGGAAAGTCTCACCCTGGACCTCGTCGTTGTTGATGATCAAAGGAGCCATCGGGCCTAAAAGTGACGACACAGAGGAACTCTCAATGAAAGCACCAATGTCGGTGTCAAAACCGGCGTATCTCGGGTAGGGGGTCCCGAACTGTGCGTCAAGGTCGGATGGTAACAGGAGACAAGGGACACTTTATTTTACCCAGGTTCGGGCCCTCTCGGTGGAGGTAAAACCCTACTCCTGCTAAATTAATATTGATGATATGGGTAGTACAAGAGTGGATCTACCATGAGATCAAGGAGGCTAAACCCTAGAAGCTAGCCTATGGTATGATTGTGTATGATGATGGTTGTCCTACGGACTACAACCCTCCGCTTTATATAGACACCGGATAGGGTTAGGGTTACACAGAGTCGGTTACAATGGTAGGAGATCTCGAATATCCGCACACCTAGCTTGCCTTCCACGCCAAGAAAAGATCCTTCCGGACACGGGACGAAGTCTTCAACTTTGTATCTTCATAGTCCTGGAGTCCGGCTGAAGGTATAGTTCGGCTATCCGAACACCCCCTAATCCAGGACTCCCTCAACAGCCCTAGGACCGTCAGCCAAAAGACTACTGAACAGGAAGCTGAGAGTAGTGTTTTGCCAATTCTCAGTCACATCCAAAGTGCAAGCTAGCTTCGCACAAAGGCGAGCCGGGAAATTAGCGTTACGGTTTACATGTTGAAAGAAAAAGGAAATAAACTGAGGTATAAACTCTCCTATTTCATCTAGAAGAGGCGCTATCACTGAACGTGATAGACCCCTAGTGTGCCAGAGATTAACTAGCTCTAGGCAGTCAGACTCCATGATCACATGTGAATTCACAGATGCTTGCAAGACGAACTCCATCACAGAAAGCACATGTCTCCATGATCAGGGGTCTGTAACACCCGGGTACGGTTTACTCCAAGCCGCGATGAAGGATGAGGCAGATCGAATGACACCCCCCGCATCTCAGAACATATGGCTCCATCTGTGTTGATTTTTATACTGCCCTCATCAGGCAGACGCCAACCAAAACCTGGTAGGATTTTTGCATGCTCGCGTGGTAGTTCAAGCAGGGCAAGGGATTCCCTCGTCCGCTTTAGAGAGAGGACATGATTGATCTCTTCGTTGTCATGTGTCCACCGGTTCCGGGAATGCCATATCGATCACATCACCGTAATGATCTTTGGCCGGTCTGCATCCATAATGATAGGGTCGCACATAATGTCCGCCTCCACTTGCCGAGCCAGTGGCGGTGCCATGGATTAGCTGTGTAGTCATCTGACTACACAACATTTTGGCAAGACATATACATATATATTACTTCTTCCGTCCGAAAATATTCGTCATCAAAATGAACAAAAAGAGATGTATCTAGAATTAAAATACATCTAGATACATCTACTTTTATTCATTTTGATGATAAGTATTTTCGAACGATAGGGAGTAGTTTCCTTCCCTTTTCCCGCGCGCTAATCAATCGTTGGCTTGTTAGGATGGAACGGATCATGTCCTATCCGGAGTAGTACTATATACACGACCATGCATTGACCTTTTGATTCTGCACCACTACTCGTAGATCATTCTGATTATGCCGGTCGATGGAGCTCCGGCCAGGCCGTGCGTGCATGTGCATGTGGCCGTTGCGTGGGTGGGCGATCATATCCATATCCGGCGACGAGCCGAGATCCTAGCGGCGTAGACCAGACGAAAATGCGGCGCACCACGCACGCACTCCTCCAGCGACTACAGACTACAGGGGGCCTCCTCGCGCGCGCACGGCCGGACAACCTACTCGTGTGACATTACGTGGAGACCTAAGGCAACGCCACCTACGAATTCTCTCTGCACTGGTGCTACCAAACTGTTTGGGATGGCAGCCGGAAAACGACGCCGGGCCACGCCACGGCGCGGCAGGCAGGGCAGGGCAGGGCACCACCTGTTTACGGCTAATTAACTGAGAGAGATGTCGACCAAACGCCACGGCGTCTTCAGCGACATCACTGTCCAAATCCTTATCGGATCGACGCCCTTGCTCTGGCGCGGGAGGCTGCGCGAGAATGAACGACGGCACGTCCACGTCTGGCTCGATGTTCTCGCAGGTGCTGTGCCGCGGGGAGGTTAGCTGAGCTCGGCGCAGATTCTCTAACTTGCTTATAGCAAGTCAGAGGCAGCCCAGCGCACGCCAGATGCCGCTCGTTCAAAAGGTCAAGCATGTTGAAGTAGCCCAACCCAGATTTCATAGCCCACCTAAAGGCCTACTTCAACACAGTGGAGGGAAAACAAAACTTCAAGCGGGAGCACGAGAGGATTTTGGCGGGGAAACGTGTGCTGCGCTGCTCTATCGCGCGCCGTCTCAGCTTTGGGCGATCGCTGCGGCAACTCCAAGGAAATCAGCTAGCCGATCGAGGAAAACTTCTGGCGATCGATTCCAGCCATCGTTCCTCCTCCTCCTCCTTCCAGATTACAGGTAGCAACCACAAATCCCCCCTCTTTGTCTTGTATTTTCTTCACAAATTGGAAATTTTCTAACTTGTATTTGTTCATGATTCCTGCAGTAATTATTGAGTTCATGTCTTCAAATTAAGAGATAATGGCAGAAACCAACAAGTAAGTTAGGCTTACATTGGAATTCCTTTGCTGACATCTAGATCTATAGCAAGTTAGGCTTACACTGGAATTACATATATATTTATTTTGGTGCAGGGAGAATGTGATTCGTACGTCCTTACCTCAAGTTGGTCAGAAATTCACAGACTTGGCTGAGGCATGGTCATTTTGGGTTAACTATGAAGGCCGGGCAGGTTTTGAGGTCAGAAAAAGGTCAGGCTGGAAAAGTAAAATTGATGGAGTGGTAAGAGCATCTCCAACAGCCGCGCTATGCGCCGCGCGCAAAAAAACTGTTTTCCGCGCGCGTTGCGGATGGTTTGGCGCGCCCGCCCGCGCTGGCTCCAGCGGCCGTGCTATAATGCAGCGCGCGTGCCGCTCCAGCAGAGCGCAAAAATACAGCGCGCGCGCCGCACAAACCACATATACATGTGATGTGATATTTTGGACAAATATGTGATGAAATTTGACACAAACAAGTTGATGAATAAAAGTTCATGCCCACAAGTTCATCCAACCAAGTTCAAAATCATGCCCACAAGTTCATCCAAGCAAGTTCAAATGCAAACAAGTTCATCCAACCAAGTTCAAATGCAAACAAAGTTCAAGACATGAAAGACACATCAATCTTCATCTTCATCGTCTTCGTCTTCGTCCTCATCTTCCGAAGACGACTCTTCCGCCTCCGAAGATGAATCTTCCTCCCTCTCATCACACACCGCATCATGTGAAGCTCCGACGGTGTTGGCAAGATCTTCAACGGCATCTTCATGGGAATGTGTGTGAGAAGTCATGGCGGCCGGAGGTGCACCCATGCCTCCAATGAGAGAAGCAAAACTCATGCCTCCCATGGCGGCCATAGCGTCGGAGGGTGCTCCAAAGCCGCCCATGCCTCCCATGGCGGCGGGGGGTGCACCCATTCCTCCCATGGCGGCGGCGGCCGGATGTGCACCCATGCCTCCCATGGCTCCGAAGCCACCCATGCCTCCCATGGCGCCGAGGCCACCGCCACCCATGGCGCCGAAGCCACCGCCACCCATTGCACGAACCATGGCTCTTTTTTGGATCAAAACTTCTTCACGTGAAAGATTGGCAAACTCCTTTTCGGTTTCATTGAGGTTAGATGTGTCCAAGAAGAACAACTGCTTCTCCCATTCCAACAATCTAGTTCGCTCCTCATTGCTCACCTTCCTCTCCTCCAAAGTCACCTTTCTCTCCTCGGCCGCCACCCTTCTCTCCTCGGCCGCCAACCTCCTCTGCGGCGGCGGCGGCGGCGGCGGGGTCGCGACTGTACAACGGGGAGAGCGGGGCGCCGGTGTGCGCGTCCATGCGTGGGTGGCAGGGCGCCGGCGCCGGCGCGCGCGGGGCGTAGGAGGAGGTGATGAGAGAGTGCGGCGCGAGCGCTCGAGTGTGCCGCGCGCTGTAGCCGGCGCACCAAATTAAGCGCGCGGATAAGTGTTTTTCCAGGCGCGCCCAACCCGTTATAGCGCGCGCGCCGTTTTTGCGCGCCCGCTGGAGCGACCCGCCGCGTTGCGCGCGTGCAAAAACGGCATATTATGCGGCGCGGCGCTAGTTTAGCGCGGCTGTTGGAGATGCTCTAACTTCATATAGATATGTGTGTGCAAAGGAGGGTCGTCGAGTACAAGACAAGAGGGATCATCTCACAAAGAACCCTAGAGCTGAAACAAGAACATATTGTGATGTCCATATGTGTCTTTCATTAGATCGAGTGGCAGGACATTATGAAGTGGTGGAGGTAGTGCTTGCTCAAAAGGTCAAGCATGTTGAAGTATTTTCAACAGAAGTAGGCTGAGAATCCGTCTTTCTAGTATACTTTACAATTGGATTTCGAAGAACAAATAAGTACTATATTCTGGGCTGATGCAAAAATGTGCATTGATTATGCACACTTTGGAGATGTTATCGCCTTTGACACTACTTTTGGCACAAACAAAGAATATAGGCCTTTTGGTGTTTTCGTCGGATTCAATCATTTTAGAGAGACCGTTATTTTTGGTGCTGCTCTTTTGTTTGATGAAACACGTGGCTCTTTCAAATGGTTATTTGAGGCTTTTGTAGAGGCACACAACGGAAAGCAACCTAGAGCTATATTTACCGATCAAGACACGGCAATGGGATTGGCTGTTGGGGATGTTTTCACCCAAGCATGGCATGGCTTGTGCACCTACCACATCATGCAAAATGCCATCAAGCACTTGTGCAATAGCAAAGTTGAAGAATCAAAAAATAGGAAGATGAAGAACCTCATATCCTCTTAGATTTCAGCGCCTATGTTGTTGCAAACAAGCGAAGCTTACACACCGACCATATTTGAAGCATTCAAATCTGAATATAGAAGATCCATGGCTGCATGTAGTAGAGCATTGGATGGAGATAATACATATGCTGTTACAATTGTGAGGGCTAATGGTGATTTGAGTTCCGAACTAGAGCGCATAGTTGTCGATGATCCTTTGGAGCAATTGTGTGCGCATGCTTTAGAAGTTCTTGACTTGATGAATATCAAGTTATTGCCAAACCATTATCTTTTAAAGAGATGGACCCGAGAAGCAAAATCTGGAACTATACAACATACCAAATGAAGGGATATAATTGAAGATCCAAAATTGGATGCTATGTTGCGGTACAAGTTTGTTTCTCACAAATTTCATGATTTTGCAAGTGAAGCCGCAAGCGATCCGGAATGTATCTTGTTGGTGGACAATGCATTGGACATCCTTGCCAAGCAAGTACGGGAAAAACTGAGGATATCTAGAAGTATTTTGAGTGAATCCTCTAATGTGCAGCCTAATGTTCAACAAGATGAGGGTTTGCTTAGTTCTGCACGCCTCAAGAAAAAAGAGGTTCAACCGAAAAGTTCAAAGAGACATAAACCTTGGATCGAGAAGACACGCAAGTACAAAAAGAAAGACCCAAAGGAATCTAGCGTATGTTGCTGAAAATTCTTGCAATTTAGTGTACTTATTTATTACTACATCATATATAAATTTGCTGGGTTTCTTTGTGCAGCAGCAAGAGAAAGAGAATCAAGTTGGTGGAGAAACTCAAGCAACAACTGAAAATGCTAATAATGCCAGCAATGCATTCAGGAGCTACATAGACTTGCTAATGGTACTTTAAATGTTGGTGTATCTTCTCTAAACTACTATTCTATTCCAACGTTTCATTTGATCCTCTTTCTTTGCAGGGTTCTAATGGAATTGATGATATGGATTTTGGAGATCTTCTTTAGGTTCCTATTTCATGACAAGAAGAAGATAGTCCATCTTCTTCTTTTGGCCTGAATATGTTCAGCTTGAAGAAATTTGTGAAAAACATTGCAAAATGGTGTTCTTTTGTGTAGAACCTGCAGCTCTAGTACTATATTTTGTTGGAGGTTATTAAGGTTATTTGTATCATGACTACTGTTTGTATTCTGGTTGATTTTGGTTGAATTCTGGTTGAAAACGGAGTATTTTTACAGGTTTCTATCCAGTTTGAATATGTTCTGTTCTATTCTGTTGTTTACATTCAGTTAACTGTCCATAGATGCACTTGTCGCTGCAGCTGGGCTGTTTGCTCCCGAATGGGCCTCCCTTGTCGCTTATGTGGGTTGGCCTGGCTGAACTGTGTTGTGTGAGGGAAGAAAACATGAAACAGAGCAGGGGACACACGATGGAAAAGAAATGGCATCCAGCTGCCTCAAGGCTGCCTCTGACTTGCTATAAGCAAGTTAGAGAATCTGCGCCGAGCTGAGCTCGGGGATCCGGCAGCCGTCGGTTTCTTATCGCCCGCCAGCGTGCGTACGTCCAGCGGCGGCTATCGTCGTCGTGCATGAGGTCGCCGGCTGATGGCTGACGAGCGAAAGTCCAAGGTCTGTTTTGAACATATATATCGAGGCTAGTCGATGATCCGGTTTGTCGTCGACGTGCGTTATATATAGAGGGTTAATTGGGATTGCTGTTCTGGTCTTCGAGTTACTGCTAAATAAAATCGCGTATGCTAAACATCAAGTACCTGGTTTTTCTTTTTGCGGGGGATGTACCTGAAATTTTTTGTGGCGTCAGACATTTTTCTGCGAAACGCGAGGCTGAAGGGGGGGACGGCGTGAGGAACGCTGGCTAGTGTGAGGTCGAGCCGTGTACGAGGGGAGTCGGCGATAGCTGGCGGGAGCGAGTAGGAAACTTGACGGGGGTAGGGGTGCGGGGCTTCGCCAGAGATGTTCATCGGGGCAGGGCTTACAGCCTTACAGGAATGGCCAGCACGGCGGGCGGGGGTGGAGGCAGTGGTTAGGGTCGGGTCGGAGGGTGGTTGTACGAGCATCGAATGGTTGGAGAAGGAAGAAGGAGATCTGGCCGCTCGATCATTCCGGATCCGGTTGTGAGTAAAAGTGGTTAATGCCAAAAAAACGGGTACTTGATGGATAGCCGGTCCCAAGAAAAATAGATCGAGATTAAAATGGGTGCCAGATTTATTATTCTTAAATGGGGCGAGGAATTAGCACGAGAATTTGATTAGGCATTGTTTTTTTCTTTCCATGATGTTGAGGAGATCCTAAGGCTTTGCATTCCTTCTTCTGGGAAGAGAGATTTTGTGGCATGCCACTTCAAGAATAGTGACTTTTTTTTTCTACAAGAAAAGTGCCTACAACCTTGCTTTAAACCTAACGGAGAGGAAGAAGTATATCGGTCCGTCAAGTGGTGAGGTAAATGGAGATAGAAGATTGTGGGCTGCCATTTGGAATGCTAATGTATCCCAAAATATCGGAGTATTTGTGTCGCGTGTGGCGTCTAATAGTCTTGCGGCACAGATAAATAGGATAGTCCACCACCAAGCCTCCATACATCGCACATGCCCCTCCCACACGCACGCCGGCTGCAGAGCGAGGAGGAGAGCTTGCGTCGGAGTCGAAGGCACTCGCCCGGTTGTCGGCGGAGGCGAAATCGAGAGGTGGCGAATGGGTTGGGGTAGTGGGGAGGGAGGGAGTGGTGACGAGGAAAAGGAGGTGCTAGTCGACGCTGAACCAATTTACTCCTATTCCACCCCCTCCTGCCACCTGTGACTACATACGAAGTAAAATAAATGAATCTACACTCTAAAGTATGTTGAAACCTCTAGAAAGACAAATATTTAGGAACGGAGGGAGTATATGAGTATATCCACACAAGTAGTTTGCCAAATTTATGAACGGATGAAGAATTTGTAATGTAATGTAAGTATCAATCTTGATGTTCGTTTCGTTCATTCGAACCGACGACAAGAGTGATTTCAGAACAGAAGGGAAGGCATCGGCGCGGAGATGTATTGTGTCATTCGTGATCAGATATGGGCCCCGGTGAGCTGGAGGAAATAAATGACGGCGGAGATCGGCTCCTGGTTCAAAAGTTTTTTCCGAGGAAAAAGGGGGAAGAGAAGAGATGGTGGCGCCAACGGACGGAGCGGCCTGGGCGGGCAACCCATGCAAGCCAACCACCGCCAACCAGGCTCCCTTCCCGAGCGGTGTCATCCTCCCCCCCGTGCCGTGCTGGTCGTCCTTCTCGCTCGCTGGCTGGCTAGGTAGACCGATATCATATCCCCATCCGCTTCCACTTGCCGTTTGTTTGCCCACGGCACACGACGACGGCTATACTATACGCATACTGCCTACACCTCGTCCCGTCTCACCCTTGGTGCGCGCCAAGCGCCGGCGTCCGCGGTTCTCCTCGGCTTCTTTCTATCTCCTTTTTCTCCCGCGCGCTAATCATTGGCTTGTACTACTAGTTGTTGGGATGAACGGAACGGATCATATCCTAACTGGAGTAGCACCTGCAGGGCTTTGACCTTTTGATTATACATGCACCAGCAGGTAGCATAATCATGTGATAAGCTGTCCTAGAAGAAACTAAGTACATCTTCTGATTATTATGGCGATCGATGGAGCTCCGGCCAGTCCGTGCGCGCATGTGCATGCGGCCGCTGCGTGCGTGGGCGACCATATCCGTATCCGGCGACGAACTGATGAGATCCTATCGGGGAAGAGCGGACGAAAATGCGGCCCACCACGTACCCACTCCTCCAGCGACTCGTGACGTGACGTGACGCCACGCCACCTATGAATTCCACTGTACTCGAACTGCCCAACTGTTTCAGCCTATCGCAACCGGAAAACGACGTCCGCCGGTCCACGGCACGGCAGGCAGGCAGGGCAGGGCGCCACCTGTTTACGACTAATTATCTGAGGGAGATGTCCACCAAACGCCACGGCGTCTTCGGCGGCGTCGCCGTCAGCTCCTCATCGGATCCGCGTAACAAAGCTCGGGACCCAGCCGTCGGTTTCTTATCATCGCCCGCCAGAGCACGTACGTCCGGGTCCGGCGGCGGGCAGCGTCGGTCGCCGTCGTGCATGCGGCCGCGTGACGGCTGTGACGAGCCAAAGTCCAAGGTCTGTTTGGAACATGCGTCGATCAGGTTTTGTCGTGCCGTGCGTTGCACAGAGCTTTTACATTCATGGTTGGATTGGTGCGTGCGTGCTTGTAATTAAGGAGCCCAACGGCGGAGGCTGCAGGTTTCAGGGCGGGTTCTGTGTACACGTAGAATTTGTCTCGTATCTCCATGCGGTGTGGATTACTACGACAGAAACGCAAGCACGCCTGCCTGAGCCGATCACAATACTGTACAGGGAGAGAGTGCAGGGTAGAAGAAGAATAACTTGGAGAAGGGTCAGATCAGAGTCCAGAGAGATCATAGAGAGATCGTTGAGTACAAAATTAGACCTTTACTCAGCTTTTTTAGTAACAAGACTTTACACTTTTTTTTATAAACAACTAGACTTTACTAAGCTTATTCACGGTCCGCCTTTTTTTTTCTTTTTTGATGAGAAGCGACTGTCCACCCTTTTAAGCCAGCCACTCGATTACATACCGTAACTGTTGCTCTACACTACACTGCCCACCGCCCACGGCCCATTCGTTCAATCGCCCACTTCTCTGCTCCAATCCCAGGTGCCTCTATCGTCGGTCTAAGGGACGTCACGCTGGCGTTTCCGCCGTCTTGAGCAAAAGCATGTCACCATGCTTGTGTCGATGGATAGCGTTGTCGTAGGTTGTCATAGTCCTTCCCGGGTACTCGCCTTTGCAGAAAGTGCTAACCGTTAAATTGACACTTGAAATGAGCTCGATTACGTTCTTTTAACAATTTACGGTCCAAGATCCCCTCAGGCACCCCATGCAGCACAGATGTATCGACTGGAAAGAGAACGAAGGTGAAAAGTGGGTAAGATCCGAGATGTTCCTGAGTTGAGAAACATCAAAATGTGCGTGGATCAAAGCTTCGGCAGCAATCGAAGTCTGTTCACGTGTACCGCACACTATATTTTATTTATATTTTGAAAATATTAAATACATATATTTATGAAAAATATTTTAGTTAACATTTTCAGAAGTGTATCGCACATTTAAAAATGTTCGCTCAACATGAAATGCTCTTACCTTTAAAAAATGTATGTGACATTTAAAAATGTAAGTGGTATTTCTTGAAAATGATATACTCCTCCGTAAAGAAATATAAGAGAGTTTAGATCCCTAAAGAAATATAAATGTTCACACGGTTCAAAAAAATATTTGTGGCATTTAAAAGAATGTATCCAATGTAAAAAAATGTTCATAGTTTAGAATAATGGTTATGTATCATATTAAAAAACTGAATGTTTATTTTAAAAAACATGTATTTGATTATTTTCAACATAAGTATTTAAAAATGTTAAACGTATATAAAAAATATGTTTGATGTATACCAAAAATGTACAATGTGTATGAAAAAAAGGTAGACATGAAAACATATATTTGAAAATATATTAATCATGTATTTGCAAAATGTTAAACATGTGTAAACAATGTTGCTCATGTATAAAAAATATATATATAAATGTGTATGAAAATATTTGACATGTGTAAAAAATGTTGCTAATGTACAGAAAAAATGGTATGAAAATATTTGACATGTGTAAAACATGTTGCTCATGTATAAAAAATAAAAAAAATATGTATGAATATATTTGACATGTGTTGAAAAAATAAAAATAAAAATAAGAAAGAAAAAACAAAGGAAACCAAAGAAAAAAACAAAGAAAGCCAAAGAAAAAAAAGGAAAAGAGCAAAAGGAAAATGGAACCGAAGAAAACCATATAAAACTCGAAGAAACCTGATGCAAAACAGTGAAAAAAATCTATAAAAAAACAGAGGGAAAAAACTCCATCTACCCCCGGTATTCATTTGTGTTGCCCGCCCGTCCCTGGTTGGCAGACTGGTCACACATGAGGCAGCTAACTTATTCTCCACGAGCCATCTCTCCCTTTGTTCAGAATCCGCTGCATGCCTACCCACCAAAAAGTGGTTGCAGCCTTGCAGGCCGAATGCCAAAAATAAAAATAAAAATAAAAATCAATATTTTAAGTTTTTGAAAAGTTTGAAAAAGTACACATGACAGACAGATATATAAATTAATTTTAAAATTTATTAATACGAAAACTACAAAATAATTTAGTATGAAAACTTAGGTAATTAATTAGTGAATATGAGATTAACATAATTTATTTAGATGCTCTAATTATTATATTGTATGTGTTTATGCAGGTTCTTTTATGGGTTGGCGAAACCAACAAGACGGCCTACGGATATGCAGCGGTTGTGTTAATCCTACTTGGTACTCTCCGTATTATCACTATGTTGCTTCAGAACTAGCTAAGTACTTTCACTTGATATTTATATTGTGAATTTATGAGATAAATCCTACCATTTTCCCAGGTAGTTTCACCCGAAAGGAACACTTCTCTACGGTCACAAGGTTCTCAACAGGCGCCACACAGGCTAAACAGAGAACTATCGGCAGAGGTTTCTCCTATAGGATTCCTAGCGTAAGAACTCATCTCATAAATTCATAATAGAAAGACCAAGTGAAATACGAAACCACTTCATTTCAATAACATAATTTACATACGGATTTCCCTTTCGGGAGACCCCGAAGAGCTACAAAGAGAGAAAAAAGACTACCTTCTGCCTACCTGCACCACGAATTGATACAATGCCTCAAAGGCTTTATTACAACTGGAGCTAGCTACTACTACGACTACGACTACCGAGGAGTGAGGGCTTTGGTGCTTGGATGCTGCCATGCTTTGGAGTCTGGTGTTATGTGTGTGTGTCGCACCGCTCAGTCCTCCTCCATTTATAGCGCACGAGGGATGCTGGATGCTCCCTCCTTTATTCATCTACGGCGTAGCTGGAGCCTGGCGTACCCCGTAGCTTGGCACACCTCATGCACTGCTGAAGTGCCTCAATGTTTGCACCATCAGGCCTTGCATGACTCCTGCGCCTGCGCCTGTCGTCCAGCTCGAAGCACGCGCCGTCGGCATCTCCATCGACCGTCTCAGCAAGCGCTACCTCGCCCGGCTCCCACATAGCTGATGGTAAGCCCCTCCTTTGCTCTCTTGGCCTCCTTGCTTGCTTGCGAGCCCCTCCTCTGAATTTGGTTGGTTGGTTGCTTTCTTTCTTCAGCAAGCCAACAAACAGGGAGTGCCGCGGCCCACCCTGGGATTTTGGGCTGGTCTGTATAGTATAGCTTATCAGGAGATGGGCCTGAGAGAAAAGAAGCCCATCAAACAGCCTACGCTGGTGTCGTCTGCTTGTCCGGCCAACCCAGTCCACGGTGACTGCTGAGACACTGATCCGCCGCCAGCCGAGCCAGCCCGCCCGGCCGCCCGGAGCCACCGCCGGACCGCCCTGACGCCCGCTGCCTGCCTGCCCTCCCACCGCCGGCCGGCTGCTGCCCGCGCAGGCGCGTACCACTGCGCATGCAGCAGTACGCGGAGCCTCCCTCCCTGTTAACCGAACTGCCGGAGCCGCCCAATCCGCTCAGGTGTTGCGCCCGTCTCCTCCCTATAGAGGTACCCCCATCCCCTGATCCACCCATCCCCCATGGTTGCTCACCTGATCTCTGATTTAGACATATTTACATCGAATTTGACAAGATTTTCGGCACAGATCTGAATTTGTCCAGGCCCGGCAGCTCCTCTAGTCTTGGAACTGTAGGCGTGCAGCAGCCCCGATCTCAGTTTATCCAGAGACTCAAGTCAGGTAGCCAGGGAATTACTATTTGTACAACACTACATCGACACATAACATGTTCAGTTTTATTTACGGTTCCACAAATAACGTTGTCGATGTTGCAAGACTACATTTTTTGATCTATTTATATATGATATTGGTAATTACTTGAAATGTCCACATGTCACATTCGTCTCAAATCCTAGCTCCGCCGCTGAGTGCCGGCAGTAGTACTCTGAAGTAATAATTATTGAAGAAAGTTGTAAAACTATTTATGGACCAAAACTGCTTTAGAAATGCTCAGCATGCTTCTGTCAACTGTATCTATACACGGTTTATGATACTGCTCATCTTCCTGCAGGCCGAATAGATTATTTGGGACCAATGGAAGAGGAAGGCTATAGCACCGAATCATCCAATGAAGGAGACGTGCAAGAAGATGGCGACAAGGAGAAAAGCCTTGCTGAGGGCCATGTCTTTAAGCCGGTTGATATGGATCCAGAATGGATACCTAAAGTGGGGATGGTATTCGACTCAGAGGAAGACGCCTTTCAGTTCTATGTCGCATATGGGTGCCGCTCTGGTTTTGGTATCACAAGGAGATCTAACAACACCTTTGATGGTTTCCGCTATCGCTCTACCTTCATATGCTCTAAAGGAGGGCAATCTAGGCTGAGATCTGGTGTCACAAGGCCTGCAAGAAAGCGAGGCACAAAGACTGGCTGCAAGGCTAAGATCATTGTCAAGGACGCCCATTTTCAGAATCGCTGGGAGGTTATTGTTCTCGAGTTGGAGCATAACCATCCACTGGATCCTGGTTCGATTAAACATAAGAAGCATTTAGAGAACATCCCTTTCTCTCTAAATCCACCTTGTTTGTCTGAGGCGCCACAGAGTAGCTCAGTTGTTGGACATTCTAGTAGTTTTGGAGATAGTGGCATACCTTCATCTGCCCAGATTGAAATCAAGACCAAGATAGACAGAAATAGGAAACTGAAGCTTGCTGAAGGAGATTTAGAGGCATTAGTCAGTTTTTTCAATGACATGCAAGACCGAAACCCGTGTTTCTTTCACAGTTTGGACATGAATGAGCAAGGACAGCTAAGGAATGTCTTCTGGGCCGATGCCAAATCACGTAGTTCTTATAATTACTTTGGTGATGTGGTTGCTATTAATGTCACAAACTTCAGTGATCAGTATGATATACAGTTTGTGTCATTTGTGGGCACTAACCACCACGCTCAACCACTGTTACTAGGGTGTGGTTTGCTTGCTGGTAGATCTCTTGGAGCTTACGTGTGGCTTTTTGATACATGGTTAAGATGCATGAATGCCACGCCACCACCTTCAATAATTACCAACTATTGTCATGATGTTGCAATAGCCGTTAAAAAGGTTTTCCCCAATTCACGGCACCGCTTTTGCCTTTGGCACATTTTAAATGAGCTTCCTGAGAAGTTGGCCGGAATGGAAAAGAAGGATGAAATGATTTCTACTTTCAGCACATTGGCCTATGACTCAGTTACTACTCTTGATTTTGACAAAGAGTGGCAAGAAATGACACATCAATTTCAGTTGGAGGGAAATGAATGGCTGTCCAAATTATACGAGGTCAGGGCACAGTGGGCTCCTGCTTATGTGAAGGATTTTTTTTGGGCGGGTATGTCCGTCACAGACAGAAGTGACAGTGCAACTGACTATTTTGATGGGTGGTTGACGTCTGGTACGTCTGTGAAAATGTTTGTTGAGCAGTATGAGGCAGCTGTTAGAACTAAGTTAGAAAAGGAAACCTATGAGGATTTGCAATCGTCTCAGATGAGGCCACAGTTGATGACTGGATTGCCTGTGGAGGAGCAAGCAGCAAAGATGTACACAATGGAGATATTTCAAACTTTCTTGAATGAATTAGGGCGTTCATTTCACTGCAACTATAGTATACTTGATCGGAGTGATTCAGTAGTTACATACATAGTATCAGAGCATGTAAATCAAACAAAGGTGGACTACAAAGTTGCTTATGACAATGCTGAAGATGATATATGGTGCTTCTGCCGCTTGTTTCAATTTAAAGGTATATTGTGCAGACATGCTCTCACTGTACTGAGGCAGGAGCTCGTACCGATGATTCCATCAAAATACATCATTCATCGCTGGTGCAAGGATTGTAAACTAACTTGTTCTTCCATGTCCCGGGACGTCTCATTAAGTACTCAGGAATTGGGAGGTTATGATGATGTCTACAAACTAGGCCACCAATACTTTGCAGAAGTTGTGGAACTGGGTTCTGTGAACTCAGAATCAAAAGATTATGCTTTGTCAGTCATGAGGGAGATCAGGGATAAAGTGATTTCTTATGAGAAGTCATTGAGAGATCAAAGGGTTGACAGCCAAGTTTCAACTGCCAACTTTGCATATAATCCAGTGAATGAGGATTTTACTGATGATGCATTACCCATTTCTCTTAGTACCAAGGGCTGGGATCTCATGCAAGGTCAGTCAAAACGTTCTCGCAAGAAGAAACTGACGACACCAACAGTTCTTGATACCCTGAAAAAGAAAACTAAAAGGGCCTATAACAAGAGGAGGAATGCCACTGCGAACAACCTATGCACAACGGTCACCGCAACTGACAGCATAACAGAAAGCGCAAATGTATGTATTGTTACTAGGTCCACACATTTGACTAGTATTTTTTTTCTTCATATAGTTCTTGATGATTAACATTGAAGGTTTTCCCCATTAGGTTCAGGAAGATCAAGTAAATGAGGGATGGCCATTAACATCTAGTGGTGCACCAGATACCTTCCCATACGGAGTAAGCTCAAATATACCCTTTGGAGTTCCCCTCTCTGTTCTTACTGGTCTTAGTAAATTCTGATAAACTAATGCTTATTTTTCTTAAAATTTGTTTGCCTTCTAGGTGGAGACCATATCTTTTGATTTGACACAATACAACAATGCGCCAAGCTTCCATTGGCCTGAAAGCAGCAGCAGATCTCAGCTTCAGTGAAAGGAGGCAACACTTAGTTATGCGTTAATTCGAGTAGCCTGTGTTCTAACATGATCACATGACGGGCGGAGTAAGTGTTGATAGTTCAGGTCCGACCTTGTTTGCTCTGCTACTAGGAAGTTGGTGGCCGTCCTAACAAAGGTGAAAAAAATTCTCAAACATGGCAGAAACCAGTAAAACTACCACCGATTTCTAACCAACTTGGTCTAAATTGGTTTGGCTAATATGGGATGCCCCTGATTGTCACCTCCATGTAATGGCCCAGCTGCACATATTCATTTCTGTTTTTTCGCGTCCTTAGATATTTGATGTTCCGTTACTTAGGTTTACTTGAATCATGTTAGGTATATCTTGAATAATTCGACCTGATGTTATCCTGTGTACCATTCATGGAGTGCATTGCTGTGTATGATCTGTTCAGTAAAAACATTTGTTTGGCAGTTATCAGGTGATGCTGAGTTGCAGACCTGCTGTGCCTCACAGCTCGTTTGCCCAATAGAATTATACTAGATCGGGATCGTGCCTTGGCGCGAGGGTGTCGGTCCCAACGATGTGGCAAAGCAAGTAATGGTTAAGTTAGTAGAAAGCCAGGCTTTATCAGGATATAACAGAATAAAGGAAAGAACAAACATTCACTGTAGTACAACACATCTTCATAGCCACCAGAACGATAGCACAAGACATTTGAAAGATGTGTTCATATACAAGGTAATTAGAGGATGCAGTGTTCATACACGGTGGATATCGACCACAAAAGGATGGATAGATGTGACAAAGGGGCGTGTTCACACGGTGCATCACAGGAGCTGGTGGCATCGAATGAAAGTCCACTCCCATGGTTCATGAATCCAAACAAAATAGGGACTTGTAATCCAAGAGCTCCTGGAATCACAGTAATTTGTTGTCAATAAACAAAAGTAACCATCAGTTTCCGAAACCCCACTATGTATTAGTAAACATATGGTTGTCATATAAAAGTGTCTTCATCCCAAGGAAATCAAAAACAATATTTATGGTTGCTTGTTACGACCACGCCAATAATACAACAACGCATACATCAAGTACTCCAACCCAAATGGGGAAATGACACACTATCTTCCCATGAAAGGTTAAGTATAGGTCAAAAAGAAAAGAGAAGAATTCATGGTTTCTTCAATTGTAAATTCATTTGAAAGCAAGTGGTAAACTGGTAAAGCCCAACATCCATAAGCAGCTACCAGGCGAATCAGCCCGATGACTATGGTAAATATGCACATTTCATTTTTATTTTGGTAAACATATGGCATAAAAATGGCACGAGTAAGAAGCATCAAAATGGCATTTCATTTTTATTTTGGTGAACATATGGCACCAAAATGGCATGAGTAAGATGCTCATTATATATTTTTTCGAGAGTATTTCCAACCCCAGTGGAATAATACCAATCTAAACTACCGCAGGCAATGGACAACAGCATGAATATAGAACTGAAACTTTTGTGCATCTTCCAAATTTTGTGAATCTTGATAAGAATCATGCATAAGTAAAAAAGGGAAGCAGGGGGGACTAATAACCTTTCCCTCCGCCATGCTTTTCTTAAGGCTGAGGAAGAGGGAGGCAGAGCAGGTCACTAAACCAACCAGCGAGGCGAGAAAAGCACGGGGTGAGATCGAGGCATACAGACCTGTTCAATAGTGACGTGTGGTGCAGCGGTGGTGGCATCCAGTCGGTGACAACCATGGGGGTCCCCACCAGCTAAGTGGCCAGCCTAGACCGTCTCGATGGCGCGCTCCTCTCCCCACAGCAGCGACGCGAGAAGCGCCCGCAGACTGCTCCCGGCGATGGCTTACAACAACTTCCTGCATGACTTCAGCAGCTTCATCGATCTTTCCCTGCTTTCTCTTTGATGTTTGTAAGTAGATCAATCTATCTCTCTATATCCAGATATATCTACAGTGGATGATGATCAACAATGAGATTTTGAAACCCAAGAAGTGTTACAGAAGTAACAATAAAAAGTAGCCATTTTTCTCACTTTTCTAGCAACGACACTGCTCAATGATTGATAAGCTCAATACATGTGTCTACTGTCACCCGACATATCATTCATATATTGTCCGTTCACCCGACATATAATAAAGAAGAAAAAAATAAGTGAGATAAGTGCATAACTCAAAACCAAAAACAGTAAGCAACATAAATTGTAGACATAGCCAAGAATGCTTAACTGCTAATGGCATATTGCCCAATCCATAAACAAATGAACTTCTACCACATAAATCTAAAGTTAATCCGTTAGCCATGTGAAGTCACAGAGAAGCAGCCCTGTATCCTAAACCCACCAGTGTGTTTATTTTTTATTTCTCATATGACAGTGCCATTGCCTAAAGTACATTGCATTCCTAATATAGCATAAGCAAGGCTATAGTTGAGAAAATCAGGATATCATTGAGAATGCGTAATTGCTCTAGTACATTTCATCGTCCATGAACCAAGCAAACAGCTACATACATCCGATTGTGTAAAAACTATAATACAAAGGAGATAAAAAAACAATCATCTCTTTAAGTTGAAAACACCCTACTATTTCAGTAAAAAAAGAACCTTGATCTAACCAAATAACCTAAAACCGCAAGTTAAAATACCTTGTTATTCTAGTCCAGTAAAAAAGAACCTTGGGATAATCAAATAATCTCTCCTTCCTATAGATAGTAGGTATGCACCATAAAACCTCATAAATAAAAGAGCACTACTTGCAAGAAAAAACCATCAGAGACAAATCTTCTTATAATCCTCATAGAAAGCATTACTTATAAGGAAAATCCATCAGACAAAAAAGTACCAAGCTCCTCACAATTTGAAGAGATATTCTAGAAAAGAAGAAATAATAACCCAAGAACATGAACCCACGCCACAATGAGCGACAGATAATAATCACAAACCTATGGCACCGTGGACTGGATTTTCCCTGTTGCTGTCACCGGCACGGTGGAGAAGATCTCCCTCTGTGCGCTCTTGGCCCAATGCACCAAATACAAAACAATACAGTATGCAGCTAGATGCTCAAAGCAGTGAACAATTTGATAGTGAAAGCAATGCATCAAATAACTCAACCCATGAGCATCTGGCCAAATAAGCATTGTCAAGTAGAACTCAGACATCAAGTTCAGAAAGGCCTATAGACCAGGATTAGGAATACATTCCACAGCTCGAAAAACCACTCATAATACACCTTAGAAGAAGGACCATACGAAATCATAGCAAAGTCTTTATAACAAAAGACCAATGATAACCAGGTAGCAGTACACATAAGTGTGCAATGCCCCATTGATCCTCACGGCAAACAAACATAGGAAGCTTACTGGCATGACCCGTTAACAATAAAATAATATCAGAAATCCTCCTCTAAAATCCTCATGAAGAACCAATAGCATTGCCGAATTATCTCTAATCCCAGAATAAAAAAGTGCAACTTAATCTTAACCAGATGAAATCAAGGACTGATAACACACAATGAAAGATCAAGAACAACTTATATGCAATAAAGGTGTGAGAGAGAAGAAATCTTTACATAAGACGGCTATAAACACCGGAGCATAAATAAGCAACACCTTTAACTACAAAAAGGATTCGGGGTTCAATGCATGGTGGGCTCAGATTCGCCTTTTCTCGATCATATGACCCACCCCCGTCATCTCTTATCACCAGATCAATCTGTTTATAGAGTGGAGCTGCCCTGGTTATCACTCAACAAGAATGACCATCCAAGGACAGAACAATAAATGTCACAAGATCAAAAAGGATTCTAGAGACAAGAGGGAGGATCCAACTTGATACCCACAGGTGTCTCGATTGCTCAAAGGCACATTTATTTCAGACATGGTTAATCATCATTGCCCTAGCAAGAATGGCCTCCGACCGGTGGGGCACATGACTGGATGCACAGGCCATGCCCGCACACATGGTCGCTGACGAACGCGTCCCACACGCAAAGGGCCCCACACGCCAGCGAGCACGGGTCGAATAGACCGAGTGAGTGACGCTGAGAGCCAAACGAGCTAACCCATAGGTAGAGCGCCGGGTTTCGATCCGGCGGCCGGGACTGATCCGGAGCAAGATCCAACGGCCAGAATAGCATCAGGAAAATGATCGGACGGCCAGGAAGCCCAAATCGCTGAGGAGCCGGGGTTTTCGATCGGTCTCATGTTTCTGGATGTTCTTACAAGGGTGAAACTGCGCTGGTTATCACTCATCAGAAATGACCATCCAAGGACAGAGCCACTAAAATAAGAACATGATCAAAATGGCTCAAAGAAAGGAGGGGGTATCCAACTTAATACCCACAAGTGCCTCGATTGCTCGAGAGCATGCTTATATCAGCCATAACCGATCATCATAGCCCTGGCTATGTCCCATACAGTAGCCGAAGTAGAGGAGCAGGAGGAAGATGCAGCTCATCGAGGGAGGTTGTAGCCGAGGCAGTACTCAGTGGGTGCTAGAGTTGTAGTTGAACGACGTCCAACCGGTGAGGAACCGCTTCCTACACTCCTGAACCGGCATAAAAAGAAACAGGAGCTCATCATTTCCCATTGCTCCTGAAAAAATTGTAAAATAAACAAAAGTTAATGCTTTGTGACTGACCAGCAAGAACTAGAAAACTAATTCTTATAACCGAAGGTGCTCTGAACCCAAATCTTTTCTTCATAAACATGGAGAAACTCTCATCAACAGAGTAAGCTTGTGACATATGAAAATATATTATAAGAAAGAACACCAGATATAAGCTAACAAAATTAAGTTTAGAATATACCCTAGCAAATCAATAACTGTACAAAAATATTGTGGGCCAAATGGAATTCATATAGGCCACTAACTAAACTGAGAGGAACCAAACTTTTATATTTTGACCAATTTTTCCACATTAGTCTGAAGCTCTTGTTATTTTATTTATCCAAATTAAGACTTTCATTATTTAAACCGGATACTTAAAGCCTCTATCTGATTTAAGCCCAGAACATAAAATTAGATGGCAAAAAACATGCATGGTCTAAACTCTTCAGCAAAATAATATATGTCTATTCAAAGCTATATGTTTCCAGATTGTTTAGGATTATTTTAACTGCTTTTGACATCTTTGTGCTTGCTTGGCATTTGGATTCGGTGTACTGAATTGATACTTTGCACATATATAGTACATCTTTGTATTTACTTTACAGAAGTACCTCATTGGCTCCTATTACCAAGACCGATAAGAATTTGGGCAGCTATGAGATGGATAATTTTTTGAACTTACTGATGACAGGGAGGTTCATTTCAAGCTCAAGAAGCTTAAAGCCATCCATGTCTAGCATGTGCACATAACTGATAACAAGATCAAATATGTCCCTGTTTTCCCATAGCATCCTCAGTGCGATAACAACCTGATTCATCGCCATCACTCGACACACAACAACATGTTACTCTTCCAAAGTGGGTAACAATACAAGGGAAATGGTCCTATGCATTTTTCATGACAAAAATCAGATGCCTGGCGCATCTTCTGTACTATAAAAAGGGCATCATAAATTCAGGTCACCCAATCAAATGAATCCATCCATCCAGAGGTAACCAATCTTTGGTTACAGGCAGCATCTGAAAGTTAGCTGACCTGGCACAATGTTCTTATCTGATTGTGAGATATGTAACCAAAGATGGGTTACCTCTAACTAAAGATTGTCTAAACTATATTAGGCAAATACATACACTAAAATAGGCAAAAAAATCATGTAGGACTGTCGGTGTCAAAACCGGCGGATCTCGGGTAGGGGGTCCTGAACTGTGCGTCAAGGCCGGATGGTAACAGGAGACAAGGGACACGATGTTTTTACCCAGGTTCGGGCCCTCTCGATGGAGGTAAAACCCTACTCCTGCTTGATTAATATTGATGATATGGGTAGTACAAGAGTAGATCTACCACGAGATCAAGGAGGCTAAACCCTAGAAGCTAGCCTATGGTATGATTGTGTATGATGATGATTCTGTCCTACGGACTACAACCCTCCGGTTTATATAGACACCGGGTAGGGTTAGGGTTACACGGAGTCGGTTACAATGGTAGGAGATCTTGAGTATCCGCACCGCCTAGCTTGCCTTCCACGCCAAGGAAAGTTCCTTCCGGACACAGGACGAAGTCTTCAATCTTGTATCTTCATGGTCCTGGAGTCCGGCGAAGGTATAGTCCGGCTATCCGAACACCCCCTAATCCAGGACTCCCTCAGTATCCCCTGAACCAGGCTTCAATGACGACGAGTCCGGCGCGTAGATTGTCTTCGTCATTGCAAGGCGGGTTCCTCCTCCAAGTCCTTCATAGAAGATTGTAATCACCAAAGATAGTGTCCGGCTCTGCAAAATAAGTTTCCACATATTTCCATAGAGAGAATAACATTAACACAAATCAAATCTGCTGACGTATTCTGCAGTGCGTCATAATACTGCGGCCAAGCTCTTTATACAAATTGTTTTCACTTTTCCACCTCAGCGCGTTTAGCGAGGCGGTTTCCTTGGCACGTCTTGTCAAAGCAGAGATCGTGTGCCCCTTTTAACGGGATTCTCATCAATACGGACGTGGGTAACCCAACCGCGCCATTTACCACGACGCTTGGGAGGCAAGCGAGTTTTATTAGGTAGGTGGGGACGCATAACCGCATCCGCCCATATAAGGGGATAAGGATCCACCTTTTCACCTACGCCTTCGTCCTCCTTTGCCAATCCATCTCTCGCGCACTCAAGCTCCAGCGCCCAAGCCCGCTCTTCCCACCTCAACCTTCTCCAGCAATGTCCGGAGCGGGAGGCAAGTGGATGGTCTCCTCCGTTACGGAGGCTCAAGTGAAAATGCTAAGGAAAGCCGGATACCTGTCCAAGGACATCCCGCACCGGCTTCCTGAGGAGGGGCAGCTTCTCCCCACCCCAAGGCCCCATGAGAGGGTAGTTTTCCTTCCCCACTTCCTCCGCGGACTGGGTTTTCCACTTCACCCATTTGTCCGGGGACTCATGTTCTACTATGGCCTAGATTTCCACGATCTGGCCCCGAACTTCATCCTTAACATCTCGGCGTTTATCGTCGTGTGTGAGGCCTTCCTTCGCGTCCGCCCCCATTTCGGCCTTTGGCTCAAGACCTTCAACATCAAGCCCAAGGTGGTGCGCGACAGCCAAGCGGAGTGCGGAGGTGCTATGGCTGGCAAGATAGCCAATGTCCTCTGGTTCGAGGGCTCCTTTGTGGAGACCCTAAAGGGGTGGCAAGCCGGGTGGTTTTACATCACCGAGCCCCGCGATCCAGAATGGGTCGCGGCCCCCGAATTCAGATCCGGACCCCCCACGCAGCTTGTGTCCTGGAAAGAGACGGGCCTGTCGTGGGGCAACAAGGAAGAGGTGACCGGACTGAAGACCTGCATCAAGTCCCTGGTTGACAAGCCAATCCGGCTGGTCAATATAGTCTAGGTCATGCTCGTTCATCTGATCCTCCCGTGCCAACAACGGGATTTCAATTTGTGGGAGTTTGACCCGGCGCAGCACCGAACCCTCAACAGGCTCTTCGACACGTCGTATGAAGACGTCTGGAAGGTGCTAATCAAAGGCGCCGGAGCCCCCGCATCCGCTTCCGAGGACCGCGGATACAGCACGCAGCGTCACACTAGCGAGGTAAGCTATCTATGCCTTTGACAGGATTATTAAGCTCTTTTTAATAGATTAATCTATGCGGGATCTAAACTCCCTTACCTTTGACAAGCTTGGCAGGCGATATCTAGACCAATCAACTGTCCGGCTCCCCTACCCGAAGACCCAGCCCCAGCTCTCCTGGTGAAGCTGCTGACTCCGGCACCTTACGTGGTGCCGGAAAAGAAGGTCAAGAAGAAGAAGACCACCGGGACTCGAAAGAGTGCCCGTAACTTGGTGGTGTCGGACTCGTCGTCTGACGAGTCCGAGGCGCCCTCCTCTCGTGAAAACGAGGAGGAGGAAGAAGAAAGTTCTCCCCCCCAGTGGGGGGAGAAAAGAAGAAGAGGAGGGCCGCCCCATCGGGGGAGGCCGAGGGGTCTAGGAAGAGGAAGACCCATCCGCCGGACTGCTCCCACGACGCCGCAGAGAGCGGAGAGGAGTGGCCGGACAGGGCCAAGCGTCCGGCGAAATCGTAAGTATTCGTGTACCAGAGTAACTCATGATATTCCTTTAATGCGCAACTTTCCCTAATGCCGAATGTGATTTATGCAGCCCGCCCCGGGCCGAACTCGACGATTCGTCGAGCGGCTCCCTGGATACGTCGGACGTGAGCTCAGTTCCACCCGCTGTCTCCCCCCGCACTGCCGATGACGCCGAAGTGGCGTCGCAACAAGCTCCGGGGCAGGAGGAGGTGGTCCTGGAGGAGCCGAAAGGCGACCTCCCGGACCCCAGGAATAAAGGGGACAAGACCCCCCAGGGCTCCGAGTCCGACTTTGTGCCGGACGCCGCTCCGGACTCTTCAACAGTTCCGGTTCGCGGTAGGCGAACTCCTTCCAAGAGGAGCAAGCCTTCTGAGCCGGCGGCCTCCGTCCAACCGGAGGTGCCGGACAATCTGCTGGAGGTGCTTGACGGCGCCTCCATCGACGAGGAACACCGTACTATTATGAGTACGGTGATTCGAAGGGTTCAGTCCGCTAAGAGCGGACTGACTGAAGCTTGCGCTAGCCTACTGATAGGCTTCGAGGTAAGTAGAAAATATGTCAAAATATGACCGCATAGACAATAGCCCCTGATGCCCTGTTCGGTGTTCGAAAAGAAAAGCCGAATAGAGGATCTATTAATTTTCGCAGGAGTCTAACAATAAAGAGTCAATATGCGTATGCAGGCTTCGCTGCTATCCACCGCCGCACTGACTACACAGGTGGAAGTCCTAAAGAAGGACCTCGGGCGGACTGAGCAAGAGCTCGGCCTTGCCAAACGGCAGCTCGAGGAAAAAGAAGGCAAGAAATACCCTACAAAGAAAAAGGGTGCCTATAGAGAGGCGTGATTGCAAAAAATAACAGTATCGTACTGCTTATTGTAGGGGCCACAAATGAGGTGGCGACCCTCAAGCAGGCGCTCACTGAGGCCGAAAAGAAAACGGCCGAGGAGCGCACTGAGCGAGAGAGGCTTGGGGCTCAGGTTGGCGAGGTGCAGCAAGAGCTGCAGGCTCTTATGAAAAAACATGAGGGCTTGGAGCTTGAGTCAAAAGCGCAAGCATCCGAGCTCGTGTCGGCCCTCGAGACCGCCAAGGGTGCCAAGGCCGAAGCCCAAAAGGCCCTCCAAGAGTTGGAGGAGATGAAAAAGATAGCAGCGCGTAAGGCATTCTTAATGCGAAGTAGGAATATAAAAGTAAACTACTTGTCACTTACCCGAATCCGGAGTTCTCCAGGGGCGTTCGTAGATCTTCCCCACAGCGTATCTGACGCCGCTGCATTCTAACGAGCTGAAGAGGGCAGCTCGACGGAGAATGTGTTCTGGTCTCAGTATTCTGAGGCCGGACACCCTGTGCCTTTGAGCGATTAGCTGAAACAGCTGGTCGAGCTCCACAAGGCGGCCGAACAAGCCATGAAGGGCTTCCTAGTTCGGTTGTGGCCCGGAGAGGCCCTGCCTGGGAGCTACTTCAGGCTGGTGCGGCGGCTGGTGGAGGCCTGTCCACGGCTTGAGGTCATCAAGCGTTCCTCCTACATCGAAGGTGCCCGGAGGGCCCTTGCCCGTGCAAAGGTGCACTGGGATAAGCTTGACGGAGAGAAGCTGGTGAAGGACGGGCCGCCGCAGGGGAAGGAGCATCGCAAGCCCGAGAACTACTACAAGAATGTTCTTGCCGGTGCCCGCCTTATTGCGGATGAATGTACTAGAGATGTAATATTTGAATGAACTCGCTCGTGTTTATCCTGTGCGTTGAAAACTTGTTCATATGCGCTAAGCAATGCTTATGAAATTTAAAATATTATTTTCTGTGCGGCCGTTTATCAAAAATTGAGAGATGGCCAGTCGTCGGCTTCTGCCCCCATGCCGCTAGTGCTGGGGTGTTCGGGATAAACCTGAGCGCTCTTTTTCCCATGGTTGGGTCCTTCGAGGGAGGCGCTCAGCACAACGAACCAGGCAATCGGACTATAATGCTTGAACACTCTCACTTAGCCATAGAACTTTATAATTTTAAATTTTGGCAAAGCCCCTAGTCCGGAAGACCGAATTCGGGGCGCTATCCACGCCTTTGGCCGGACAGAGCCAGCTCCTCGCTCGAAGCGGCATAAGCCTTTAAGGACTCGAAAAACCTCTCGAACAGCGACCGGTCTCTCGCCTTATCATGACAGCCAGTTTTAGCTTTCTCCACTGAGGTGCTTAACCCAGCTGAACCAGAGCACAATCGCAGTGGTTCTCCTAGTGCTACCTTAGCCGATATAGCGGAACGTAAGGTACCAAAACATAGGAGCCGGGCAAACCCAACTATTGACCCAAATCATGATTCGGAGCCGATGCATATAGTGCTATAAGTTCGGGGTGCCGCACTTGTGAAAGTGTACGGACTTCTCACACCAGATCGAAGGGTAATGAAGCCCCTGGCGTGTGTGCCGTACCATGGTGTACGGGTGCAATCATGTTATTTAATAAACATATATATTAAAAGAAAATAATGCAAAAAGTAGGCAAAAAGCTATGCATTGTTTATAAAGAGGCTATTTATCAAAGCCGAACGATACAAGTAGTGCGATAAGCAAAAAGATATTAGACAATTTAACATGTCCTGACCAGGGGCAGGCCGCGGAGTTGTGTTTGAAACAGATATATCGCTCGTAATAGAGACCACCTGGGAGTTCCATAATGCGGCGTAGCTTTGTCTGCTTCCCTGGGTCTTGCATCATTTGTGCGGCAGCCGAATTGCCGAACAGGTCGTCCAAAGTGTGGAGTCCTGAAAGTAATAAAAAGAATCCGGCTGCCCCTAGTACGTTTTAAGCCGTATTGGGAGCATGCCGTTACTATGCCCCTTCCCCTGTGCCCATGGTATTTCAAGGGAGTAATTATGTACGCGGGGTACTAGCTCCGCTATGTCGGCGATGGCTGGGGTTGGGGCCGCATTGCTACGCCTGCTCAGAACGGGCCAGGCGGTCTTGTTGTAGGTTACTCCGGGCGCGCTTGGCAGTGTCTGGATTTTTAACGGCCGGACTGGAGAGTTGCCTAAAAAGGCTGCTTTGTACTTCCGCTGCGAGAGCCGCCGTGTGCTCCTCCGTACGCAGGGAGCGTTCGGTGTTTCCGTTGACCGTGATTACTCCTCGAGGGCCTAGCATCTTGAGCTTGAGGTATGCGTAGTGCGGCACCGCATTGAATTTGGCAAATCGGTTCGTCCGAGCAGGGCGTGATAGCCACTGCGGAACGGGACTATGTCGAAGATTAACTCTTCGCTTCGGAAGTTATCCGGAGATCCGAAGACCACATCAAGTGTTACAGAGCCTGTACAGTTGGCTTCTACACCTGGTATAACGCCTTTAAAGGTCGTTCTTGTGGGCTTAATCCTTGATGGATCTATGCCCATTTTCCGCACTGTATCCTGATAAAGCAGGTTCAGGCTACTGCCGCCGTCCATGAGGACTCTTGTGAGGTGAAATCCGTCGATGATTGGGTCGAGAACCAATGCGGCAAAGCCGCCATGACGGATGCTAGTGGGGTGGTCCCTTCGATCAAAAGTGATCGGGCAAGAGGACCATGGGTTGAACTTTGGGGTGACTGGCTCCATCGCGTATACGCCCCGTAGCGCACGCTTCCGCTCCTTCTTGGGAATGTGGGTTGCGTATATCATATTCACCGTCTGCACTTGTGGGGGAAACCCCTTCTGTCCATTGTTGTTCGGCGGCCTAGGCTCCTCCTCGTCGTCGCTATGCAGCCCCTTGTCTTTATTTTCGGCTCTTAACTTGCCTGCCTGCTTGAACACCCAATAATCCCTGTTGGTGTGATTGGCTGGCCTTTCGGGAGTGCCATGGATCTGGCACAAGCGGTCGAGTATTCGGTCCAAACTGGACGGGCCCTGAGTATTCTTTTTAAATGGCTTTTTTCGCTGACCGGATTTATAGCCTCTGAATCCGGTGTTGACTGCCGTATCTTCATTGCTGTCACTGCTAACGCGACGCTTTTGCTTATTTCGACGTGTCCTGCCACTTTTGTCCTTGGTATCCGAACTACCAGGGTTCTTTGATAAGTTGTTGCTGCGAGCTAGCCAGCTATCTTCTCCCGCGCAAAAGCGGGTCATGAGTGTCGTGAGGGCTGCCATAGATTTCGGCTTTTCCTGTCCCAGGTGCCGGGCAAGCCACTCGTCGCGGATGTTATGCTTGAAGGCTGCTAGGGCCTCTGCGTCCGGACAGTCGACTATCTGGTTTTTCTTTGTTAGGAACCGTGTCCAGAATTGCCTGGCTGATTCTTCTGGCTGCTGAATTATGTGGCTTAAGTCGTCGGCGTCCGGTGGTCGCACGTAGGTGCCCTGGAAGTTGTCGAGGAATGCGGCCTCCAGGTCCTCCCAAGAACCGATTGAGTCCGCTGGCAAGCTGTTAAGCCAGTGTTGGGCCGGTCCTTTGAGTTTGAGCGGGAGGTATTTGATGGCGTGTAGATCATCGCCACGTGCCATGTGGATGTGAAGGAGATAATCCTCGATCCATACCGCCGGATCTGTTGTGCCATCGTATGATTCAATGTTCACGGGTTTGAAACCCTCTGGGATTTTATGATCCATTACTTCATCTGTGAAGCATAGTGGGTGTGCGGCGCCCCTATACTGGGCTATGTCACGACGCAGCTCGGAAGAGCTATGTCTGTTGTGTTCGGCCTGGCCGGATTTATTGTGTCCGGAGTGAAGATCATCGTCACGTGTCGTCGGGCGCCTGCGCGATCCGTAGATCGATCTTGTTTGTCTTGCCTTATCCTCCAGTACGTCTCGCAGGTCTGGCGCATTTTCCCGTGCCTTAGTTGAGCGGCGTCGGGGCATGGCTTGGGTGGAGGGCCGAGAGGCCTCTTTGTCGCGGCCGCGAGGTGGCCGGTCTGCCATGTCGTGCGCTGGTGATGTAGGCGCTTCCTCCTCTGATCGGGGTAGCGGCCTGCGCTTTGGGTAACTCTTGGAGGGGCGTTCGAGTTCATACTCTTCGGCCGCAAGGACTTCAGTCCATCTATCGGCTAGCAAATCTTGATCAGCTCTAAGCTGTTGCTGCTTTTTCTTAAGGCTGTTTGCCGTGGCTAAAAGCCTGCGTTTGAAACGCTCTTGTTCGGCGGGGTCTGATGGTACGACGAATTCATCGTCATCGAGGCTTGCCTCGTCTTTGGAGGGAGGCATATAGTTATCATCCTCAACCTCTCGTTCTGCCACTCTCTCATGAGGGCTGGCTTCTCCATCTTCCTGCGCTGAATCTTGCTGGGTTGGGTGTTCTTCGGCGCTATCCGGGGTAGTATTATCTCCCGTGCCGGAATCACCGTTTTTGCTTTGGCGGGATTTAGAGCGGCGCCGCTGACGTCGGCGCTTTGGCTGTTTCTTGGAGGTGTCATCCCCCGCTGTTCCATCGCCATCTCCATCCTTTGGAGTATCCACCATGTATATGTCATATGACGAGGTGGCCGTCCAGCGCCCTACAGGTGCTGGTTCCTGTTCGTCTCCTACCTCGTCGTCCATACCGTCAAAGTCTTCGGAGCCGAAGTCAAGCATGTCGGTGTAATCGTCGACAGTGGCTACCAAGTGGGTGGTGGGTGGGTTTTGAATTTCTTCATCGTCCGTATCCCATCCTCGCTGACCGTAATTCGGCCAGGGCTCTCCTGATAAAGAGAGAGACTTGAAAGAATTCAGGATGTCGCCAAAAGGCGAGTGCTGAAAGATGTCCGATGCGGTGAACTCCATTATCGGCGCCCAATCGGCTTCGACTGGCAGGGGCGCGGGGGGTTCGGAGTCCGGGGAGGAGTCCGGACCTTCGGGATCACGGGTCACGCGGAGTGCGGGGCTGGCGTTCGGCTCGATCGCCTTTGAGATCGCAGCCCCCGAGGTGACGTCCGACCGCTCATCCTCAATTGGCGCAATAGGCTCCGCGTTAAGGGTCGGAACCGGTGCGTGTGCGGCCTCCAGGACACTGTTCGGAGGCTGTCGTGGGTTTGTCACGGCAGATGTCCTAGCGAAAGGACTTAGTCGTGGAGCCATCGCAACGGGTTAATTCGAAGGGGTTAGAGCGGACACAGGGACACAGAGGGTTTATACTAGTTCGGCCCCTTCGATGAAGGTAAAAGCCTACGTCTAGTTTGTGATGGAATTGATGGGGTTTCGATGACTAGGGAGCAAACAAGCTTCGCCTAGGTCTCGAGTTGTGGTTGTCTGTCTTTGAACCGCTATCGGGTCGTCCCCTTATATACACGAGTGACGCCCGTCGATTCACAGAGTCCCAATCTCCGGTTCATACTCGTATCCGTGTTGGCCTCTTCCTATTCCTAACTTATAATACAAGTTCATATACACATCGGTTTACGGCTACACGTGCTGAACCGACTATGGCCTTGGGCCTTTATCTAGCTTCTGGGCTTTAACACCTTTGGACTACTGATGAAGTTAACCCGGCCCAGGTAGGCCGGTTTACGCCCAGTAGTAATATCCCCAACATTAGGCCCCAGATTGATTTGAATGGGTTCATGTCAATCCTTAGCAGAAATCTTCACTTTCAACATCTTCTCGTAATTGTTGAACCGTCGTGTCATCATCTTCTCTGGTTGCTGTAAACCGGAATGACGTCATCTGCCATTATGAAGTGATACTTTCTTATTTAATAGATCTGCAACAATCGTGGCGTCAGCTCCGCTTCGTGGCTCCTTGATTCTCGCGCCTGACACATATCCCTTTTCCTTATAAATAGGACCGAGGGGTCATTTCCTTTTTCCCTTGTGTGCCCTTCTGCTTCATCTTCGTCAAGCCATCCTGCTCCAGAGCTCCGCCACCGTCGTCAACTTCTGCATCGACCTAGGCTGCTGCGTCATCCTGAACGTACCAGAGCACCGCGGTGATCCCCCGCATTCCCATAGCTCCGGTAAGTCTTCTGCTATTTTCAGCTCAGATCTGTTCTTAGGGTTTCCATGTTCTTCTAGTGTTCTTCGTCTGCTTCGAGCTCAAACAAGATAGATCTTCAGATGAATCTATGAACCTTTGCTCCATACAGCGGTAGTTTTTAGCATCCGCCTTTACCGTAATATTTTTGGACCGTAGATCTGATCCATGACTGCACAACTCCTTCTAGGTCTTGAATATTTATCCCTTTTATGAGCACGCGCCAGATCCAATGCTATAATAGAATTTTGTGAAATCTGTTTCCGCACACTTGTTCATCCGCAATCCCAACTGTTTCATCATTTAGATCCAGCGGTTTAACTTTGTAGAATAGAAATACCAAACTGGTATACACCATTAGTCCCCTTGTTGAACCGCCAGAATTCCTTAACCAATTATGCCGCTTTACAAACTCCGATTCATGATTAGCTTCCTCTGGTATAACATTAATCATATCAACATATAACCTGTACTCAACACAACCTTGAACCGGAATCGCTTTGTTCTGTAGACTCCTTCATGGCTAAACAAGTGTACGAGTGCAACTGGGCTCCTTCTAGGGTTACAGAAACACAGCTGAACAACTTGGTCTTGACCGGCGCTTTAAGCAGTAAAAACACCATCCACTGGAGGGTCCCAGGCAAAGAGTGTCCTCCCACACCTCGAGAAGGAGAAGTTGTAGTCTTTGCGGATCACCTAGCCCGAGGTTTTAATCCACCCGGTTCAAAATTCTACCGGGATGTTTTAGCCAACTTCCAGCTTCATCCACAAGATACTGGCCCCAATTTTGTCACCAATATATGCCATTTCCAAGTGCTCTGCGAGGTGTTCTTTCAAGAGGAACCTACAGTGGAGCTATTCCGAGATTGTTTCCATCTAAACCGCCGTACAGAATTTCCTGACGGTTCCAATATGGAGCTGGGCGGCGTGGCGATTCAAAAAAGGAAAGAGGTCACTTATCCTCATGCGAAACTGCACAGTCATCCCCAGGAATGGAATAATACATGGTTCTATTGCCAAGACACCTCCCCTGATAATGAAAATCCCTTGCCTGGTTTTCGTCCGGAGCGCCTTAGCAACACTCACCCCTTTCCCCATAGGTTAACTGGCAAAGAGAGGATGAAGTACGCTCCCCAACTGTCCAAGCTCAGAGCCTTTATGGCCAACGGTTTAACAGGAGTTGATCTTGCCCGTTGCTGGATATCCTGGAGTATACTGCCGCTCAGCCAACGCCCCGGTTTGATGTGTGAATATACGGGCAGTGTTGACGATCCGCTGCGGCATGTAAACATCTAGCTTACTGATGAAGAAGTCACAGAAGCTGTGAAGAAAATTTTGAACGAACCGGAGCATGTCTGCGCCCGTACCGGCCTGCTTCCTTTCTGTGCTACCAACAAACCGCCAGCCGTAAGTCTGCATTTTTTCTTTTCACTAGCTCTGATACTATTGTACTTGTTTTTTATTGATACCAATATCTGCCGACGCAGGGCAATGATCCATTTTGGAGTAAGAAGCTCCCACAAGAGAAGGCAGAAAGACCAACCCGACCTAAGACAAAGGTCGTTAAGAAGTCTGCCCACAAAAGGAAGACCACCGCATCTTCTGATCCGCCCGCTGATGACGATGTGGGTAACCCGGACCTTGAGGCAGAACTTGATTCCCTCAGTTTACTTTTTATACACCTTATTGATGATGATATTTGTCAGGATGATGCCGAAGCTAGCCATGCTGACGATGCAGAAGTAATTACTCTTTCTTCTGATTCAAGCCTTCCGCCCTCACACAAAATCCATCAGGCAAACCGAAAAGTTAAATTTTCTCATCCTCTTGCTTACTTGGATCCCAACTTTCTTATGAAGACCCAACGGCATGAGGTGCGCCGCACAACCCGACACAGCGGCCAGGTAGTTACCTCCGCCGGTTTACCGAACAGTCCGGTTCGGAGGCGTCGTTCAGAGGTCTCTAATTTGCTTGTCATTATTCGTCCTAAAGCGGGCTGTTTTCGTCAACCGCTTAACCCATCTGACTCTGATTATCAGGTCACCTCCCACTCATCCTCTGGCGAGTCAACTGGCACCCAGCTGCCTCCACTAAAAACCGTGCTTGGGTAAATTTGCACTTATCATAATGTTCCTGGTATTTTATCTTGCAACATAGACCATTTTTTAACTTTGCATATCCTTTCAGGGCTAAACCGAGGCCGAGCAAAAAAGCCCGCCCGGATAAAGCGGCCGGAGAAGAAACTGCTCCTGAACCGAATGCCACCCCAAATGTTAAAGCGGCCATCCAGGAAGATGTGGCCAATGACCCGCTAGTGCAGGATGAAGTTGTTACTGCTGAAGAAGGTTTTGTTAACGCCTCCGGTCCTACTGACCAACCTGCCAGCCCCATCCGGATTGAGAAATCCACCAGTCCTGCCTATAAATCGACTACGCCCGTGCAAACCGGCGAGTCTAAGGATGATGAAGTCATAATCACCGGCATTGGTCGTTCCGAGCCAGGGAATCCCGTCGCTTTAGCCAAGCATACTGCCAAAGAAGAATTTTCCGCCATGAGTAAAGGCAAATGGGATGTTGATCTGGCGACGTACGCTGCTCTGAACGCCCAAGACCTTCACTTTGGTTATTTGAACCGGTTATATACTAGCCGAGATTATGAGGCTGGTCTGGTAAAGATGATGAAGGAAAAACTTGAGGTAATTTCCATGTGCTTGTTCCAGTATATTGCCAATATAGCCCCCAAGGGCCGGTTCAACTTATTATAGTTGAATCGGGTCTTGACATAAAACTTCAACGCTCCAAAGTTCACTGATGTAGCCCCCAAGGGTCGGTTCAACTTAATGTAGTTGAATCGAGACTTTCAATCTTCATACAATATCATCAGAAAGAATATTGAACAAATAGCCATTAGCCCCCAAGTGCCAAGTTGAATATTTGTATTGAGCTTGGGACTTTGCAACCAGGTGACAGCTGTAGATCAAATAGGCATTAGCCCCCAAGTACAAAGTGCATAACTTGTTATGTGGTTGGTACTTCATTTTCTGCATCATTTGTTGAACCGTATGACTGTCTGAATGCAGGCTGAACTAAAGGCCAAAGAAAACCAAGTCGCCGATCTTCAGGAGAACTTGAAATCCCAACAAGCTGAAACCTCCAAGGCAAAGGAGGAGTTAACCAGCGCTTTAAGCACCATGGAACAGCTGAAGGAGGGTTTCAAGAAGGAACGGGCTGATTGGGCCATAGAAAAGGCCACTTTAACCAAGAAGATTGAAGACGCTGAGGCTGCCCTTACACCGGTAACAGATGAATTGACCAGCGTGAAGCGACAAGTGCATGCAATGACTGCCGCCATTTTTGGTAAACATCCTGTGACTTCTATGATAATCTTGATCCTCTTATAATAGGTCCGGTTTTGTGAACCGCTCTATCATGTTGCAGGCACCCGCATTAGCCACTTGGGGTCGGATGTGCGAACGAAGCTGAAAGCTGCCTACACCTTAACCGAGCAGCTGTACATTGGAGCGCAGCGGATTATCTCGACTGCGTCACATAATAATCCAGCACCCTCCTTGATTCAAGATACGCTGAAGAGATTGTCAATGCTTCCTGCTCGGATTGAGGAGCTAAAAAAGTCTGTTGCTCGAACCGGAGCCATCAATGCCTTAATCCGGGCCAAAGCATGGGTGCCTGATTTTGATCCTGTTGAGGCAGCTCAAGGCTATCCCAGCTTGAAAGAAGATGGCTCAGAATTCAATGAAGAGGATCTAAGAGCGATAAACCGGGTAGTGCGCCCTCTGGCCTGCCAATTGGCAGAAGAAGCTGATTTGTCGCATTATCAAGCTCAGTATAATGATCAGAACAAACGAGTGGCTGCACCAATCCCCGAAGCAGAGAACCTGATTCCTCCAATCCGTAAGCATACTTACGCTTCTGATATTGAACCGTCTTCACTGATCCATGAGGAGGCTGTCTTTCAAGCATTAATGGGAATCGACTGGACCACTGTTGACTTCCAGCCACTGGGTAGAGATGAGGAAGCTGAAGCGGCGCAGGATGACCCACAACAGTCAAACCGGGGCGGCGAGCAGGCGTGAACCAGAAGCAGGATTAGCTAGCTGCTTTATTATATTCCGCCAAGAGAACAATGATCTTATTCGAGTACCATGCTGCCTTGTAATAGGATAGATAATACTTTTGCTTCTTGAGATGCCTTCGTGCATCTGTGCTGATACTTTTATTTGGAAGATCGACATTGCCAATTTATATCTCATGCAATCATAAAATCTTTAACTACCAGGGCGGTTGTACCACCAGCCGGTTTACGAATCTTTATATATATATACGCAAGGAGACTCGCAGATATGATCAAAATTTGTGATACGAAATACCTGCCATTATTGGGCATGAAGTGGGCGTTTAGCCAATCTTGAAACTGAGGTTTAATAACCCTAAACCGTCATGGGAGAAAGCAGCTCCTGTATATATAACGCTGGTTTACTGTGTAAACCGTGCTTTAAAACATTTTGTTACTCCAAAAAAGGATGTTAACAGAAAAAACCAAACCGGGTAAATAATCTCCGGTGTAAAAATGGACCATGTTCCGCAAATTTGGCTGCTTGAACCGGTGTAAAACGCTGTCGGTTTAAGAACGCAACCAAAGCAAAACAGCAATTTTATCAAGAAAAGATATGTGAAGCAAAAGGTAATGATAGAACCGTTTGCAAAAAAGAGGCTTTACTGAGCCGATCAGATGGTGTTACCATGGTCGGACACGACCAAGCTCCCAATAGGCGCAGCTGTGGTTCAAGTCAGCCAGGTCCCCAAATGAAACCATGGCATTACGCCGATCAAGTGGCATGGCAATGGTTCGGGTTCGACCAAGCCCCCAAGTGACTCTAAGGCCTTTAGGCCGATCAAGAGGCGTGACCGGTTCAGACTTGAGTGTGTCCCCAAGTGATCTGGTGGCTTTCGCTGATCAGAAGGTGTTGCATCGGTTCGGACACGACCGAGCCCCCAAGTGATCTGGTGGCTTTCGCCTATCAAAAGGTATTGCATCGGTTCAGACATGACCGAGCCCCCAGGTGATATTTTTAATTTTTGCAAGGGGTAAACCGGAGGTCGCTTTAAAACAGAACAACTCCATGTAACCACACATGATATAAATGAAACAGATACCCCGCTTTAGCTGAGGATCCAGTTTATTGTATTTATAATATATACATTGTTATAATATGTACATAAGCAGAGCCAATGGCTCAAGTATAGTAAGGCCGAAGATGAGCTATGTTCCACGGCCTGTTGGTCTCCTCCTCTAACTTACGTGAGTCCTTATGCTCTCGAATATCAATCAGATAGTATGACCCGTTGTGCAGATTTTTGCTGACCACGAAAGGTCCCTCCCAAGGCGGAGATAACTTATGCATATCGGTTTGATCTTGAATGAGTCGAAGCACCAAATCTCCTTCTTGAAAGGTTCTGGTCCTGACCCGACGACTGTGATAACGACGAAGATCTTGTTGGTAAATCGCCGAGCGGGCAGCTGCTATGTCTCGCTCTTCATCCAACCGGTCCAAAGCATCTTGTCGAGCCGTCTTGTTGTCCGCTTCAACATAAGCCGCAACACGAGGTGAATCGTGACGGATATCACTAGGGAGAACCGCCTCTGCTCCATAAACCATGAAGAACGACGTGTATCCTGTCGATCTGTTGGGTGTAGTATTAATACTCCATAACACGGATGGTAACTCTTCAACCCAACAACCCGGCGTCCTCTGCAAAGGAACCATAAGCCGGGGCTTGATGCCTCTCAAGATCTCCCGATTAGCTCTTTCTGCTTGACCATTGGACTGTGGGTGCGCCACTGATGACACGTCAAGGCGGATGCGCTCTCGTTCGCAGAACTCTTTCATGGCACCTTTGGACAAATTGGTACCATTGTCTGTGATGATACTGTGTGGAAAACCAAACCGGAAAATCACCTTTTTGATGAACTGAACCGCGGTGGCTGCATCACACTTGCTAACTGGTTCTGCCTCCACCCACTTTGTAAATTTATCAACCGCCACCAGGAGGTGGGTCTTCTTGTCCTTGGACCTTTTGAAAGGCCCAACCATATCCAGCCCCCAGGTTGCAAACGGCCAAGTGATTGGAATCATCCTCAATTCTTGAGCCGGAACATGAGCACGTCTTGAAATTTTTTGGCAACCATCACATCGTCGGACCAAATCTTCCGCATTAGCATGGGCAGTTAACCAATAGAAACCATGGCGGAACGCTTTAGCCACCAGAGATTTTGAACCGGCGTGGTGACCACAATCCCCTTCATGGATCTCACGCAAAATTTCACAGCCTTCCTCAGGAGACACACAGCGTTGAAATGCTCCTGATACACTGCAATGATGCAACTCGCCATTGACGATTGTCATGGACTTGGACCGCCGCATTATTTGTCTGGCCAGAGTCTCATCCTCTGGTAACTTGCCCCGGTTCATGTACGCCAGGTAGGGAAGTGTCCAATCCGGAATGACGTGGAGTGCTGCCACCAACTGAGCCTCCGGATCAGGAACAGCCAAATCTGCTTCCCCAGGTAGTTGAACCGATGGGTTGTGCAGTATATCGAGAAAAACATTGGGTTGAACCGGTTTACGCTGTGAGCCTAGCCGGCTTAAAGTGTCCGCCGCTTCGTTCTTCCGACGGTCCACGTGGTCCACCTGATAACCCTTGAAGTGACCTGCAACAGTATCAACCTCACGACGATATGCAGCCATGAGTGGGTCTTTAGAATCCCAAGTACCAGACACCTGTTGAGCCACCAGGTCCGAGTCACCGAAGCACTTAACCCGACTTAAGTTCATATCTTTAGCCATCCGGAGACCATGGAGCAAGGCTTCGTACTCAGCTGCATTGTTAGTACAAGGGAACATTAAGCGGAGAACATAACAAAACGTGTCACCTCGTGGGGAAGTTAATACGACTCCAGCCCCCGAGCCCTCCAATTGCCGTGATCCGTCAAAATGGATGGTCCAATATGTGTGATCCGGCTTCTCTTCAGGGGCCTGCAGCTCCGTCCAGTCATTGATGAAATCGACAAGTGCTTGGGATTTCACCGCCGTCCGAGGCACGTATTTCAAACCGTGCGGCCCAAGCTCTATAGCCCACTTGGCAATCCGGCCCGTTGCTTCCCGGTTCTGGATGATATCACCCAAGGGGGCAGAGCTGACCACTGTGATGGGATGCCCTTGGAAATACTGCTTCAGCTTCCGGCTTGCGATAAAAACTCCATACACCAGCTTCTGCCAATGTGGATACCTTTGTTTGGATTCAATAAGCACCTCGCTGATATAATAAACCAGACGCTGAACCGGGTACTCTTTGCCCGCCTCCTTCCGCTCCACCACAAAAGCTACACTGACCGCGCGAGCATTGGCAGCAACATACAACAACAATGGTTCCTTGTCAATGGGAGCGGCGAGCACGGGCGGGTTGGCCAATTGCCGCTTTAAGTCCTCCAACGCCTGATCAGCGGCAGAACTACAGACGAACTGATCCGTCTTCTTCAACATCTGATACAACGGGATCGCTTTCTCACCAAGGCGGCTGATAAACCGGCTCAACGCGGCAATCAGGCCGGCCAAACGTTGAACATCATTAATACACTTTGGTTTAGCCAGAGAAGTAATAGCCGCGATCTTCTCCGGATTAGCCTCAATTCCCCTGTTGGACACCAGAAAACCCAATAACTTGCCAGCCGGTACACCAAAAACACATTTGGCCGGATTGAGCATCATCTTGTACGTCCTTAGGTTATCAAAGGTTTCCTTCAAATCATCGACCAAAGTCTCCTTCTTCCTTGACTTAACCACAATATCATCCACATAAGCATGCACATTACGACCAATCTGTTTGTGGTGACAATTTTGCACACATCGTTGATAAGTTGCCTAGGCACTTTTGAGCCCAAAAGGCATAGATACGTAGCAGAAGGCTCCAAAGGGAGTTACGAACGCTGTCTTCTCCTGGTCCTTTACTGCCATTTTGATCTGATGATAGCCGGAATACGCATCCAGGAAACATAAACGCTCGCAACCTGCCGTAGCATCAATAATCTGATCAATACGGGGGAGGGCAAAAGGATCCGCCGGACAGGCCTTATTAAGATCAGTATAATCCACACACATGCGCCAGGTGCCGTTTTTCTTAAGGACCAGCACCGGATTAGCAAGCCACTCAGGGTGGAAAACTTCAACAATGAAGCCAGCTGCTAAGAGCCTGGCCACCTCTTCTCCAATAGCTTTTCGCCTTTCTTCATTGAACCGACGGAGGAACTGTTTCACCGGTTTGTATTTAGGATCCACATTAAGAGTGTGCTCAGCGAGTTGCCTCGGTACACCTGGCATGTCAGAAGGCTTCCATGCAAAGATGTCCCGATTCTCACGGATGAACTCGATGAGCGCGCTTTCCTATTTCGGATCCAGATTGGCACTGATGCTGAACTGCTTGGACGAATCGCCAGGTACGAAGTCAACAAGCTTAGTCTCAGTGGCTGATGTAAACTTCAGGGCCGGATCATGCTCCGTAGTTGGCTTCTTTAAAGGAGTCATATCCGTCGGATCAACATTGTCCTTATAATACTTGAGTTCCTCGGTGGCACAAACCGATTCTGCGTAAGCCGCATCTCCTTCTTCACATTCCAAAGCAACCTTGCGGCTTCCGTGAACCGTGATGGTCCCCTTATGACCTAGCATCTTGAGCTGCAGATACACATAGCAGGGCCGTGCCATGAATTTGGCATAGGCCGGTCGACCGAACAGGGCGTGATACGGGCTTTGGATTTTCACCACCTCGAACGTCAGTGTCTCTGATCGGGAATCGTGATCATCTCCAAAGGCCACTTCCAACGCTATCTTCCCAACGGGGTATGCTGACTTGCCAGGTACCACACCATGAAAAACCGTATTCGAAGGTCAGAGATCTTTATCTGTTAGCCCCATTCGACGGAAAGTCTCATAGTATAAGATGTTAATGCTGCTACCCCCATCCATAAGTACTTTGGTGAACTTATAACCTCCCACCTGAGGCGCCACCACTAAAGCCAACTGACCCGGATTGTCAACCCGGGGAGGGTGATCCTCTCTACTCCATATGATTGGCTGCTCTGACCAGCGCAGATACCGGGGCACAGCCGGTTCAACAGAATTAACTGCCCGCTTCTGGATCTTCCGGTCCGCTTGTCCAAGCTAGTGGTGAATACATGATATTGCCCACTATTTAGTTGCTTTGGATTGCTCTGGTAACCCGACTGCTGCTGTTGCTGATTGTAACCCCCCTGGTTATTCTGATTATGCTGATCGTTATGTCCGCCCGGATTATCGTTAAATCCTTAACCGGAATTTCCTCCACCGTGACCTGGCCCAGATCCAGAACCACCACCAGAACTGGGGTCATACCGGAAAGCATTGGAGCTCTTGAACTCTTGCATAATGTAACAATCCTTCCAAAGGTGGTTTGCTGGTGCCTCCCTTGTCCCATGCTTTGGACAGGGCTGGTTCAACAGATAATTTAAGCGTTCCGGATTAGGACTAGGCGCACCGCTGCGGTTTTTGCCCTTACGTCACTGGCCCCTGTCCTGCACGTTAGTATTAGCCACAAAATCCATGTTGCCATCCGCTTTACGCTTGCCTCCACCACCGTTTCCTGCCGAGTGATGCTGCTGACCTTTGGAGTTGCTGTTCTTCCTTCCCTTCCCTGTCTTTTCATCGTCAGACTCGGGATCCTTGGTACTATCAGAATCAACATACTTTACCAAAGCGGCCATGAGAGTTCCCATGTCAGTACAATGGCGCTTCATCCATCCTAACTTCAGCTTCAAGGGTCCAAACCGGCAATTGCCTTCCAAGGTTATAACTGCGGTGTCTGCATTGATGCGGTCTGATGAATGCAGAACTCGTGAGACCCTGCACACCCAATGAGTCGTTGATTCTCCTTCCTCTTGGACACATGCAGCTAAATCCACTATCGACATGGGCTGCTTACACGTGTCTTTGAAATTATTGATGAACCGGGCTCGCAACTGGGCCCATGAACCGATAGAATTGGGCGGCAGGCTTTTTAACCAAGTACGGGCTGTCCCTTCAAGCATCATGGTGAAATATTTTGCACATGCCGCCTCATCCACATCAAGCATCTCCATGGCCATCTCATAACTCTCCACCCATGTCTCCGGGGGTTGATCCGCCGTATAGTTCGGCACCTTGTGCGGGCCCTTAAAATCCTTAGCCAGGCGCACATTGCGTAAAGCGGGGACAAGGCAAGGCACTCCCAAAGCGCTAGAAGTGAGTCCCGGTTCAACCGAAGTGGTGGGACGAACCGGCGTAAGTTGACGAGTCTGATGCTGTGCTGCTAACTCGGCTTCCCTGCGCGCTCGGGCCCGGTCTACCACCTCCGGGCATCGGGAGCCGGATTGTTGCCATGGGGCGCTCCACGCCGTGCATTACTTGACTCAGCTGGCTCCTCCACATGTCTGCTATAACTCCGGCTTGGACGTGGGGTAGAATGAATCCGCTCACGGCTGTACGAATACGCTTCCTGTTGGACCAACGCCGTCCTGAGGAGCTCCTTGACCCGGCGTGTCTCTATCACCTGCAACGAATCCCCCTCGACCGAAATAGCCTCCAACCGTGCCGCCGCTGCAACAAGGTTATCCAGCGGATTGGAATAGTGATCCGGAGGTGTGGGCACAACCTGCGGTACTCCAGTGTTATGACGGGGTAGATCTATTACACGGGGCTGAACCGGCGCACCCGTCCCGGGCGCCTCCGCCCGGTTTACCACTGGTTGATTACTGGTCCCTGCTCCAGGGGTGTTGAAAAGGTCCCTTCCTTCAAAAACTGAGGGCAAACGAGATCGGTACTTCCTTCTCATGACTTCCTGTGAGGCGTTCTGGTCCAGCATGAGTTTATAGGCTTGCGCGTCCAAAGTGGCCCGCTCTGCAGTCATCCTGACCTCTTCAGCTGCTAGATCCGCTTTGGCCTGGGTAATATGCTCTCTCACCTTTGCGATCTCTGCGTTATGAGCATCCTGATCCACCGGATTAGCCTCCGCCATGAGTGCAGCCAATGCGTCGAATAGATCGGATAACACTTGAGCCGGCGGGCGCACAGAGCCTCCTGCTCCGGCAACCGTTGCCGTTGCTGAACCGGAAATCATTGCCGCGGCAGTCGATGAGTGAGGTGCTGCTTGTGTACCGGCCATGAATATTCCAACCCGGTCGGGCAGATCGGAGGGGTCCGGAATACTGTCGCCATCGGAACAGCTCCCAATCCGGCCATCTTGTAGCTGATATAACGACTCAGTTTCTCCGGTCGATGACTCGTCGCCAGAGTAAACGACGGTTTCATCACCAGATCCTGATCCGTCCTCATAGCTTCCTCCATGGATGACTCCCACGAAGGCACGTTTCACGGTCGGTTTAGCCCGGGCAGGTCGTGCACGCTGAGCTGTCTCGACGAGGTTGGTGCAGGTGTCCAGCTCAGGGCCCGGTTCACCGATCTTGCCGATGAAGACGTGTATGCCACCAAAGGGGACCCGGTACCCATACTCAATTGAGCCGGCCTCGGGGCCCCAGCCTGCGTCGTCAATGTAGATCTTGCCACGACGACTCTTGATCATCCGGCCCACGGCGTATCCCTCGAGTCCTTCAAAGCGGCCCTCCAGGAACTTGAAACCATCGTGCGATAGCCCCACGGTGGGCGCCAACTGTCGTGGGTTTGTCACAGCAGATGTCCTAGCGAAAGGACTTAGTCGTGGAGCCATCGCAACGGGTTAATTCGAAGGGGTTAAAGCGGACACAGGGACACAGAGGGTTTATACTAGTTCGGCCCCTTCGATGAAGGTAAAAGCATACGTCTAGTTTGTGATGGAATTGATGGCGTTTCGATGACTAGGGAGCAAACAAGCTTCGCCTAGGTCTCGAGTTGTGGTTGTCTGTCTTTGAACCGCTATTGGGTCGTCCCCTTATATACACGGGTGGCGCCCGTCGGTTCACAGAGTCCCAATCTCCGGTTCATACTCGTATCCTGGTTGGTCTCTTCCTATTCCTAACTTATAATACAAGTTCATATACACATTGGTTTACGGCTACACGTGCTGAACCGACTATGGCCTTGGGCCTTTATCTAGCTTCTGGGCTTTAACACCTTTGGACTACTGATGAAGTTAACCCGGCCCAGGTAGGCCGGTTTACGCCCAGTAGTAATATCCCCAACAGAGGCAGAGCTAGATCATGCCCCTCAAGATAGTGCGGCGCGCTTGGCTGTGGCTCGAACCCGTCGAAGATCAAGTCTACGCGGATATCAGCCGTGTAGTTTAAGCTTCCAAACCTGACTTGATGGACAGGGGCGTAGCTTTCGATCTGCTCCAGATGACCAAGCGAATTGGCCCGCAGAGCGAAGCCGCCGAAGACGAAGATCTGTCCGGGGAGAAAAGTCTCACCCTGGACCTCATCGTTGTTGATGATCAAAGGAGCCATCGGGCCTAAAGGCGACGACACTGAGGAACTCTCAATGAAAGCACCAATGTCGGTGTCAAAACCGGCGGATCTCGGGTAGGGGGTCCCGAACTGTGCGTCAAGGCCGAACGGTAACAGGAGACAAGGGACACGATGTTTTTACCCAGGTTCGATCCCTCTCGATGGTGGTAAAACCCTACTCCTGCTTGATTAATATTGATGATATGGGTAGTACAAGAGTAGATCTACCACGAGATCAAGGAGGCTAAACCCTAGAAGCTAGCCTATGGTATGATTGTGTATGATGATGATTCTGTCCTACGGACTACAACCCTCCGGTTTATATAGACGCCGGGTAGGGTTAGGGTTACACGGAGTCGGTTACAATGGTAGGAGATCTTGAGTATCCGCGCCGCCTAGCTTGCCTTCCACGCCAAGGAAAGTTCCTTCCGGACACGGGACGAAGTCTTCAATCTTGTATCTTCATGGTCCTGGAGTCCGGCGAAGGTATAGTCCGGCTATCCGAACACCCCCTAATCCAGGACTCCCTCAAGGACCCAATTCCATTAAATTGAAAAAACCTAAAGAACCATGGTCACTAAAGTAGGAACCTAAAAGAGTAAATAAACCTAGATGGGATTAAAAAAGAAGCAGACAGAATGGAGATAGACCAAGCATGCCAACCTAAATGGACCATCCCAATGAATGTCTACCTGACAACATACTACTTCAGCTACAGGTCAATGAACATTTTTTATAATCATATCCAGAATGATATTGGTTTGTTTGGTAGCCCCAACAGCGCGACACATGGAAGCAATTCCAACAAACAAATCAATAGGCTACTTCTAAGACACAACAGAAAGGTACAAAAAAATCCTAGGTCCTGCCAGGATATAGAGAAGTGACAATACCCCCAATTCCAAATGCCAAGCAAGCACAAAAATACAAGCAGGCAGTAATAACAGATAAAAAAGAACAATTCCATACCTAAACTCCTACCACTTGAGGATAGGGGGAAAAGCTAACCATGCAAAGGAACAAAAGGCCCTAGCTCCCAGACAAAACTGTCCTCCTCCACGACAGATAAAAGGCTAGGTACCCAACAAAGCAAGAAAGACAACAAAATTATCTTTCAATGGAATCTAGCTAAACATCAGCATCTCCTCAACAGGAAGGCTCAGATTCCACCTTTACAGAAGACAAGCAAAATCCAGATCACTATGTAATGTTGTTATTCAGTATTTTGGTAAAACACAACAAAGAGCTTTGTATTCAGTATTTTGCTAGCTGCTTGCCCCCTGCTTGAAATGCGTAAAGATGGACATGGATACATTACAGAAATAGAGAGCATTAGAGGGGGGTTTACCTAGCCCACCACCAAAGGCGCAGGGGCATCCAAACTTGTCCGCTCCAGCAAAGGTCAACTCCATCAGAGGAGTGGAGTGGCAGGCAGGAGAAGCCGACGCCAACGAGGAACCTACTCGGCCTACCTGCATGAGGAAGAAACCAAGCTCATGGACATCTGTGAGAGGGGGAAGAGCAGTGAGAAGGGGAAGAGCAAATCAAACCAAAGATGGTCCCCACCTTAACCTTGACGAGGATCAGCGCCGGCACTATGGTCTGATCAGAGTATCGGCGAGCAGCATCGCGGCGCGGCGTGGCGCCGGCAGGAGGAGCTCCGCGATGAGGATGGATCTGCCCGCTGTCGCCGCTCGGGAGCTTGGGTCTGCGCCAAGGTCCAGGCCTCCTCATCGAGTGGTCGCGGTCCCTGGTGGTGCGATCATCGGCCATGGCGAGCAGGACGGGCAGGGCGGGGCGGCGGGGCATCGGCCACGGCGAACGGGACAGACAGGGCGGGGCTGGCGAGGCCGTGGGGCATCGGCCACTGCGAGCGGGATAGGCGAGGCGGGACGGAGGGATCGTGGCCATCGGCCATGACCACAGTGAGCGGGACGGCAGGGCGGGGCGGGCGAGGCGGCGGGGCGGGGCGGGTGTCACGCCCACAGATGCGATCCTATCCTAAAGGAACTCGAAGGTCCCACCAAGGATAGAAGCGCATCTTGAAGACGCTTTTGCAAGGTGGATATTATTACATCAACATTACATAATAGTGGGGATACAACCAAGACATACAATGTCACATGAATACAACAATACATCATACATAAGATCAACATCGACTATGGATGAAGCAGAAATAGAAACTCAAACAATATCCACCCTGCTAACCCAGGCTGCCGACCCGGAACCTAACCCAAGATCGACGACGAAGAAGAAGAACTCCAACACAAGTCAAGATCATCGCATAACCTGTACCTGCAACTGTTGGTGTACTAATCTGTGAGCCACGAGGACTCAACAATCCCATAACCATGGGTATCAAGACTAGCAAAGCTTAATGGGTAAGGAAGGGGTAAGGTGGTGAGGTTGCAGCAGCGACTAAGCAAATATGGTGGCTAACTTACGCAAATAAGAGCGAGAAGAGAGGCAAAGCAAGCGGTCGTCAGCTAGTAATGATCAAGAAGTGATCCTGAACTCCTACTTACGTCAAACATAACCCAGAAACCATCTCCTCTCGAACAACCCCGAAAAGAGACACTCACGGTTACGCACACGGTTGGTGTACTTTAGAAGAGTTTACTTCAAGTTTACTACAACCGGATATTAACAAATTCCCATCTGCCACATAACCGCGGGCACGGCTTTCGAAAGTTCAAACCCTGCAGGGGTGTCCCAACTTAGCCCATGATAAGCTCTCACGGTCAACGAAGGATATTCCTTCTCCCGGGAAGATCCGATCAGTCTCGGAATCCCGGTTACAAGACATTTCGATAATGGTAAAACAAGTCCAACAAAGCCGCCCGATGTGTCGACAATCCCGATAGGAGTCGCACGTATCTCGTTCTCAGGGCACACTGGATAAGCTAAGCGTACAGGTACCAACATAACCCAAGTTGCCAAGGGACGGTCCCGCACGGTGCTCTAGTTTGGACCAACACTTAGACAAGCATTGGCCCGGGGGGGCTAAAATAAAGATGACCCTCGAGAGAGCGACTCCCATGGGAAAAGTAGGTGGTGGTGAGGCAAATGGTAAAACCAAGGTTGGGCCTTGCTGGAGGAGTTTTATTCAAAGCGAACTGTCAAGGGGGTCCCATAAATCACCCAACCGCGTTAGGGACGAAAAACCCGGGAACATAATACCGATATGACGGAAACTAGGGCGGCAAGAGTGGAACAAAACACCAGGCATAAGGCCGAGCCTTCCACCCTTTACCAAGTATATAGATGCATTAATAATATAAGAGATATTGTGATATCCCAACATAAACATAATCCAACATGGAGCAATCTTCATCTTCACCTGCAACTAGCAACGCTATAAGAGGGGCTGAGCAAAAGCGGTAACATAGCCAAACAACGGTTTGCTAGGAAGGGTGACAAAGGTTAGGGGCTATCATGGCAATTTGGGAGGCTTAATAAGCAAGTGGTAGGTAACGCGACATAGCGATAGCATCGAGGCAAGTAGCATAGCAATGATAGTAATGAGATCCAAGGTGACGGTCATCTTGCCTGAAATCCTGCTAGGAAGAAGAACGAGTCCATGAAGAAGATGAAGCCACGAAGACGAACCAAGCGTGGACGAACGAATCCTCACGATCGCAACGAAACGGGAACTATCGAGAAGAAGCACACAACATGGTAAACACACCACACATTAACAAGGCATGATGCTCAACCAAGTATGATGCATGGCAAAGCTACATGAAGCTACGCATGTCAAGAGATGATGCATACAAGAACAACACATCAAAGCAAGTGTAAATGAGGCCGGAAACAACATATAGCAATTCCGGTAAGTCCTCATATGCAAATTTCGAAATTGGTCCAGATCTGAATAAACCTTATGTTCAAGTTGTTAAACAGCAAGTTAAGATGCACCACGATGATCTACACGAAATTCTAGTCAAGTTACATATAAAGTTTATTAGACTCGGAGCTACGGCCAAGAAGATATGAGCAAAACAAGATAAGCATGGCATTGGTGCAAATGCATTCGAACATCAAGCAAACTCACTCAAAACATGGATGCAACAAGGTAGCATGAAACTACATGCAAATCTAAGCAAATTTCATACAGAGCACACTCAAAACGGAGTAACGGTACAACACATACACACTATACAAGGTTAAAGGACAAGCTGTCCAAAACAGCAACTAGGCAACTTTCAAGCATCAAATCAGCATGCTAAAGGACCACAATATGAAAACAAAAGGCATGTACATGATTTACAGGTAACACATAACAAAACATGAGCACTGAGATATCTCCAGAAACTACTATAACATGCTCAAAAGGACATGGCAAGATTGCAAATAATAACAGTTCACAGACTTGACAGAATTCACAAGACATGGCAGAAATAACATCAGGTTGCAAAGTTTAGAGCTATCAAACAACATGCTATAGGAACGTATCATAGCAAAGAAAGGCATGTCATGTATCTACTAATTGCATAGAACAAAAGTCCCTTACTGACCATGAGCCAAACGGGATAAGGAGATATAATGGCACCCATGTAAACATAGCAAGTTCCGTAAACAGATTCAGACTTAGCAGAAAAACAGAGCATGGCATAAACAGAATTATGTAGGCATCTTTGCGAGCTTGAAACACTCATTCCAAAGCATTGCATGACAAGACAAGCATACCTACAGCAAGATGAAATGTTCATGAATCTAAGCATGGCAAGGGCAAGTTCATAGCATGCATGGATCACTAGCAACAACCTTGGCAAAATTGAATAACATGTAAACAATCTGCCAGGAACATTTTATAGCAAAAGTAGAGCAAGATTAAGACATGCTAGAGCACTCCATAAATGCAAAAAGGAGCATGGATGGATATATCATAACATGTGTAGCAAAACATCCTTAGTGAAGATCTCCAGATTATGCAAGGAATGACTTGTAGAAGCAGGTCAACATGGCATCACAAAGTATCAGTTTCAGACTTTTCGAGTAGATGATTTTTCATATATAAAACTTCTTAATCCGAGTTCGTATGCAAAAGTTATGCCCATTTTACAAATTCCAGAGAGATTTTGCAAATAAAGTCGAAATTCATATTTCTAAATTTTCCCAACAAGTAGACTACATATCACATGGGAAACTAATTTTCTTTTATTTTTTAACATTTCCATCATTTTATTTTATTTTCTTTTAAACTGAAAAGGCGGTTCACGGAGGGGGGGTGCATTTGGTGGAATTCTTGGTCAAAGTTAGTAATGGCGCACCGTGGGAGTGGTGCGCAATTACTAGTTTAAAAAGAAAACAAATTCTGAATTTTCTTTTGAAAAAAACTTAGTAATGGCGCACCAGTGGACAGTGCGCCATTACTAGTTAAAACTAGTAATGGCGCACTATCCACTGGTGCGCCATTACTAGTTTTAAAAAAAATGAAAAAAATTGGTACTAATGGCGCACCGTGGATGTGGTGCGCCATTAGTATTTGGACACTAATGGCGCACCAACACATGGTGCGCCATTAGTATATAGTAATGGTGCACCACATGTCTGGTGCACCATTAGTGTATATATCATCTATAACCCTTTTTCTAGTAGTGCAAGTCCCTCGTACCTGCACAAAACGATAGCTACTCGCAACCAACGCGATTAGGGGTTGTCAATCCCTTCACGGTCACTTACGAGAGTGAGATCTGATAGAGATGATAGATAATATTTTTGGTATTTTTGATAGAGATGCAGAGTGAAAAGTAAAAAAGCAAAGTAAAAAAGCAAAGCAAAATTAAAGTGATGGAGATTGATATGATGAGAATAGACCTGGGGGCCATAGGTTTCACTAGTGGCTTCTCTCAAGAGCATAAGTATTCTACGGTGGGTGAATAAATTACTGTTGAGCAATTGACAGAATTGAGCATAGTTATGAGAATATCTAGGTATGATCATGTATATAGGCATCACGTCCGAGACAAGTAGACCGACTCCTGCCTGCATCTACTACTATTACTCCACTCATCGACCGCTATCCAGCATGCATCTAGAGTATTAAGTTAAAAACAGAGTAACGCCTTAAGCAAGATGACATGATGTAGAAGGATAGTTTCATGCAATATGATAAAAACCCCATCTTGTTATCCTCGATGGCAACAATACAATACGTGCCTTGATGTCCCTTCTGTCACTTGGAAAGGACACAACAAGATTGAACCCAAAGCTAAGCACTTCTACCGTGGCAAGAAAAACTAATCTAGTAGGCCAAACCAAACTGATAATTCGAAGAGACTTGCAAAGATAACCAATCATACATAAAAGAATTCAGAGAAGATTCAAATATTATTCATAGATAGACTTGATCATAAACCCACAATTCATCGGTCTCAACAAACACACCGCAAAAAGAAGATTACATCGAATAGATCTCCACGAGAGAGGGGGAGAACATTGTATTGAGATCCAAAAAGAGAGAAGAAGCCAACTAGCTAATAACTATGGACCCGAAGGTCTAAGGTGAACTATCCACACTTCATCGGAGGGGCTAGGATGATGTAGAAGCCCTCCGTGATGACGGCCCTCTTCGGCGGAGCTCCGGAACAGGCCCCAAGACGGGATCTCGTGGATATAGAAAGTTGCGGCGGTGGAATTAGGTTTTTGGCCCCAAGACGGAAGATCGTGGATACAGAAAATTATAGATACGTTGGAGATGTATCACCCCCTCATCTACACATCTTCTAAAAGTGAGTTGGAGTTCACCTCCCACCCAGACATGTGCAAGAGTGGCCTCTTGCTGTTGACATATATCCAACAGGTCCCAAAATGCAGTTTTTATAGAACAGTCCCCAATCCATATATCATGCCAGAAGGCAATACTCTTATCATCTCCAGGGACCCACCTATAAAAGTTTTTAGCTCTGCAAGTGCCCATGATAAGCTTTTCATAAAGGGGGACCCCAGGGTTGCCCTAGCACTGAAGAAATTGGGGCTATTAATATTATATTTGTAGGCCAAAATCTTTTTCCAATCACTATCTCTATCATCATAAAATCTTTTCCCCCAAGAAGCCAAAAGGGCCATATTGAAATCTCTAAGGATGGGAACCCCCACACCACCAAATTCTTTCTTCCTTGAGATCAGTCCCCACCTAGCAAGATGATATTTATGGTTTTCATCCACATTACCCCAGAAAAAGTGAGACATTTGAGATGTAATCATATCAATAGCCCATTTGGGAAATTTAACAACAGACATCAAGTAGGCAGGAATGTTGGCAATACAAGTAGTAAGAAGGATCAATTTGCCCCTGTAGGAGAGAAATCTCCCCCGCCAACCAGCTATATTCTTAATAATCCTGTCTGTAATGGGTTGAAGATCTTCCCTTCTAAGGTTTTTAAAATGCAAAGGCACTCCTAAGTATTTAAAGGGGAAGTCCCCAAGTTGACAACAGAAAACTTGAGCAAAATCTTTAGACATTTGATCAGAGACATTAATAGTATGCAAATCACTCTTGTGAAAATTAATCTTCAAACCAGAAAATTTCTGAAAGCAAGTTAGAATGCATTTCAAATTTTTGGCACAATATAAACAATTGTCAAGGAAGAGAATAGTATCATCAGCATATTGCATGCTGACCACCCCTCCAGGTATGGCATGGGGCAAAAGCCCACAAATCAAGTTTCTATTGACAGCTTTATGGAGCATCTTAGAAAAGACATCAGCCACCAAGTTAAACAGCAAGGGTGGGTGAGGATCACCTTGCTTCAAGCCTTTTCCCCCAGCAAAATGGGGGCCATTGGTGTCATTAATTCTGACCTGGAATGTCCCTTGGTGAATAGTAGAAATAACCCAACCTACCCATTTACTGCCAAAGCCTCTAGAAAGAAGCATTTCCTTCAAAAAATCCCAACTCACTCTATCATAGGCTTTCTCATAATGAAGTTTAAGGATCAAACCACTAGATCCAGACCTGTGTATCTCATGAATAACCTCATGGGCCATAACCACACTTTCTAAAATAAATCTGCCTTTAATAAAGGCAGTCTGATTGGGAGAAATAAGCTTGTCACTCAAAGGGGAAACCCTAGTGGTCATAGCTTTATAGAAAATCTTGACAGCACAATTACTCAGACTAATAGGCCTAAAAAAATTCATGTCTCTATCCAGAGGAACTTTAGGTATGAGGGTAATAATCGCATAGTTTAGTTTATACATGTCTAAAGCACCATTCTCACAATCTCTAACCATCCACATAAAATCCTTTTTGATAAGCTCCCAGAAGGTTTGGTAAAATAAAAAGGAAAGGCCATCAGGGCCAGGAGCTCCACTAGCATAAGAGCTCATAATAGCTTGTTTAATTTCCTCTTCAGAAAAAGGTCTCTCTAGAAGTTCTCTCTCCTCATCACTAACCATTTCCTCAATGGACCAAAAATTAGCATCCTAGTGGATGTCAGGTTTGGGTTCAAAAGCAAACAGATCTTTATAAAAGGAAGTAGCTACCTCAAGCATATCATTGGTAGAAGCAACCGCACCATTTGGGCCATTCAACTCAGTAAGACGATTCTTCCTATGCCTATGATTAGCAAGGGCCTGGAAGTGAGCATTGTTCCTATCTCCCTCTAAAATTTTCCTGTCCCTAGATCTCTGTCATAAGGCAGTTTCCTCCTTTTTCCAAATCTCATCAAGTTCCTTCTTAATATCCTTCATCCTATCAAAATCAGTAGCAGAGAGCTGCTGAGATTCAGATAAGACATCAAGAGTATCAAACTCCATAAGGAGTGCCTTCTTTTTCTTTTTCAGAGCTGCTTCTCTGTTAATACTCCACCATTTTGTTTTCTTCCTAAGAACCCTAGTCTTAGCCATCCAGTTATCAGCTGAAGAGTTATATGAGGACATAGAATTCCAAGCTTCTGTGACCATTTGGTGGAACCCAGGTTGAGACAGCCACCATTTTTCAAACCTAAACAGTTTAAGATTAGTTGGGGCTCTAGCTCCAATGTCAAGGACTAAAGGAGTGTGGTCACTCCCCACTCTGGGGAGTGCTGACAAAGTTGAGAAAGGGATATGGGCATCCCAGTCCACAGAAGTGAACACTCTATCAAGAACAGCAAAAATAGGAGAACTCTGGTTGTTAGACCGGGTAAAAACTCTATTAGAGATAGAAATCTCCATCAGGGCCCATCCGTTGATCCAATCATTGAAAAGAAATGCAGTCTGTTGGTTAATCTGGCCACTAAATTTTTCAGCTTCATTTCTAACCAAGTTAAAGTCCCCACAAATCATGATAGGATAAGATGCATTAGTCAAAGTATCATGTAGTTCAGCAACAAAATCCATTTTAAATTCAAGATATGCAAAACCATACACCAGTACCATCTGCCAAACAAAACCATCATTCTTATTTTTAATAGTAGCAACAATGGAAAATCTTTGGTTAATAAAACCAATAACCTCAAAGATATTTTTCTTAAACCCCAAGAGGATCCCACCAGCAGTATTATCAGCTGAAAGAACATGCGGTGCCCCCATGTTTGGTTTTGCTAATTGATGAAGATCTCTATGGACTAATGGTTGCCTTGAGTTATATTTGAAGGTTTTGTCCATAGGTTTTTCTTGGAGTACATGTGTTGGTTTCAAGGAGAGTTTGTGTCGACCAAGGTGCTATTCAAGGAATTACCTAAAAGATTGGTCTTGTGAGAGGTTGATCAAGACTAAGTCAAAGATTGAATCAAGTTGATCAACACATAAAGCGTAGAAGATGTACCGAGAGGGATCAAGTGATCCCATGGTATGGTAAGCATTGTCAATTACGCTTTGTGTACTAACCCATGGTCTTCGTGAGAGTTCTTTGTAGGGTTAGGATGCGGTGTGCCAGTTCAAGTGATGCATCACGAAGAGATCAAGTGCTTGAAGCTTGCCGTCCATTATGGTGACAATGGACTTGTGAAGATGAGCCGAAGAGTGGCTCACCCATAGTGGACTATGGGGGAGCAATCATCTAGTCTTCATCGAGCCAACGCAATCAAGAAAGGTGGTCCAACTTGAGGGAATCAAGATCGTCATCATCTAGCTCAAGTGGACCATGTGCAAGGCAAAGGTTTGCCCTTGATAGGTTTTCTATTTTACCGGTCTCATGGTGGTAGTTGGGAGACCGGGTTATAGAATCGTTTGTCGTACTATCAAGGGGGGCTCTCAAGTTGGTAGCTTGATCGTATCATTAGTAGAGAGCTCAAACCATTGCATCCTTGCATCATGTTTCTTGTTTCTTGTTTGGTTCTCTTTGTGAGTCTTAGAGCTTATGGTCATCTTGATGACAAGCTTGAGTTCATCGAAAACGGAGTTCACATGCGTCTTCTATGATGTTTTCGGTGTTGGATGTTTTACCGGTCTTATTCGAGGAAGGGTTCTCACCATTTTCTTTTGGACCTTTTCTAATTTTCTTATTATTGTTATTTATTTCAAGATTGTGGATGTTTTGGTAAAGGCTGCAGCGGTACTACCGCGGCTAGAGCGGATGTAAATTTTTACTACCGCTCCAGAGCGGTACTACCGCGGCTCCTGAGCGGTAGTACCGCTCCGGACCAAAATCTCGTGTTTTGCTCAGCGGAGGTAGGCACGGAAGTATTTTTTTAGTACCGCTCGCAAGCAGTAGTACCGCTACCATTTGCGGTAGTACCATGAGGTTGAGCGGTAGTATCGTGAGGACGAGCGGCAGTACCACTCTGACGGTTCTATTGGCCTTTTGCCTCCTCGCTGTTGTTTTTCGAAGGGTTTCTTTGCCCTAGCGGTAGTACCGCTCTGTGTGGGCTATGAGCATAACGGTTGGATTTTTTAACACATATAAAAGGGGGTCTTCTTCCCCATTGAACCTTATTCTTTGAGCTCGTGTTCTTCCCCCATTGTTGACCTTCTTCGAGCTTGCTAACTCTCAATCCCTCCATGGATTCTTGCTAGTTTTGGGGGGTAAAGAGAGAGGAGAGCTAGATCCACATTTCCACCAATCACTTTCTCCTCTATGTGAGGGGAACCCTTTGGATCTAGATCTTGGAGTTCTTTGTGTTCTCTTCTTCGTTCTTCCTCTCATTTTCCTTCCTAGCATTAGTTGCTTTGGTGGGATTTGGGAGAGAAGGACTTGGGCACTCCGTGTGCCCTTGCCATTGCATTTGGTGCATCGGTTTGAGTTCTCCACTGTGGTACGTGGAAGTGACAAGTTGAGAAGCTTATTACTCTTGGGTGCTTGGTACCCTTGAGCTTGTTCCTCTTGGGTGCTTGGGCGCCCTAGACGGTTGGTGGTGTTCGGAGCTCAATCATTGTGGTGTAAAGCTCCGTGCAAGCGTCGGGGTCTCCAATTAGGTTGTGGAGATCGCCCCGAGCAATTTGACGAGTACCGGTGACCGCCCCCAAGGGTTGCCAAAGTGTATGGGTTCGGTGACCGCCCCCAAGGGTTGCCATTTGTACGGGTTCGGTGACCGCCCTCAAGGGTCCCTTAGTGGAATCACGACATCTTGCATTGTGCGAGGGCGTGAGGAGATTACGGTGGCCCTAGTGGCTTCTTGGGGAGCATTGTGCCTCCACACCGCTCCAAACGGAGATTAGCATCCGCAAGGGTGTGAACTTCGGGATACATCGTCGTCTCTGCGTGCCTCGGTTATCTCTTACCCGAGCCCTTTACTTATGCACTTTACTTTGTGATAGCCATATTGTTTCTTGTCATATATCTTGCTATCACTTAGTTGTTTATCTTGCTTAGCATAAGTTGTTGGTGCACATAGGTGAGCCTAGTTGTTGTAGGTTTTGTGCTTGACAAATTAACCACTAGGTTTATTCTGCATTTGTTCAAGCCTAAACCGTAATTATTTTAAAGCGCCTATTCACCCCCCTCTAGGCGACATCCATGATCTTTCATCAGCAGGCAGGAAATGCCAAACAAAATTATCAAACCTATCAATAGCTTTGAGGAAACCCTCAGAAATAATTTCTCTCTTAATCTCTTGAAAACCAATAAACTTAGGATTAGTTTTAGCAATAGTATCACACAGGTACTAAATTTTCCCAGATTGTCCAAGACCCCTAATATTCCAAAAAAGACCTATCATGGATTAAGCAATTTTAAAAGGATGAGATAAGCCACAAGGCTTGGCCTCAGTTAGGACAGTGGGTGTTTTCCTAACAGCAACAACAGTGCTAACTGGCTCAAAGGAAAAGTCACTCACAGGTGTACTAACTACTTCATTGATTTCAATATCTAGGTTTGTCAGGGAGAGCTATTTCAGGATTATTGCTGGCAAAAACCAGGCATCTCTCTTTCTTCTCAGCTACCATCTCATCAATGGTGTAATTCTTTTGCGATTCATCCCCTCCAATTGTTAAATTCATTTGTCCCATTTGATCAACAAGAATAGATTTATCAACAGTGGAAAAAGATTTACCTTTAAATGTTTTTGGGATATCCAGATTTTTCTGTTGGGGAACGTTGCAGAAAATTAAAATTTTTCCTACGGTTTCACCAAGATCCATCTATGAGTTCATCTAGCAACGAGTATTCAGATTAGATAGCATCTACATACCACTTTGTAGATCGCAACGGAAGCGTTCGAGTGAACGTGGATGAGGTAGTCGTACTCTCCGTGATCCAATTCACCGATGATCTAGTGCCGAACGGACGGCACCTCCGTGTTCAACACACGTACGGAAAGCGTGACGTCTCTTCCTTCTTGATCCAGCAAGGGGGAAAGAGAGGTTGATGAAGATCCAGCAGCACGACGGCGTGGTGGTGGATGCAGCAGAACTCCGGCAGGGCTTCGCTAAGCAACTACGGGAGGAGGAGGAGGTGTAGCAGGGAGAGGGAGGCGCCAGGGCAATGGGTGCGCTGCCCCCTTCCCCTCCCCCCCTTTATATAGGCCCTTGGGGGGCGCCGGCCCTAGGAGATGGAATCTCCTAGGGGGGCGGCGGCCAGGAAGGGGGGCTTGCCCCCCAAGCAAGGGGGCGCCCCCTTTAGGGTTCCCCCCCCCCCCAAACCCTAGGCGCATGGGCCCTTGGGGGGGTTGGCGCACCAGACCACTATGGGCTGGTTCCCTCCCTCATACGGCCCATGGGGCCCTCCGGGATAGGTGGCCCCACCCGGTGGACCCCCCCGGGACCCTCCGGTGGTCCCGGTACAATACCGATAACCCCGAAACTTGTCCCGATGTCCGTATGATGACTTTCCATATATAAATCTTTACCTCCGGACCATTCTGAAACTCCTCGTGACGTCCGGGATCTCATCCGGGACTCCGAACAACATTCGGGTTACTGCATATACATATCTTCACAACCCTAGCGTCACCGAACCTTAAGTGTGTAGACCCTACGGGTTCGGGAGACATGCAGACATGACTGAGACGGCTCTCGGGCAATAACCAACAGCGGGATATGGATACCCATGTTGGCTCCCACATGCTCCACGATGATCTCATCGGATGAACCACGATGTCGAGGATTCAATTAATCCCGTATACGATTCCCTTTGTCAATCGGTATTTTACTTGCCCGAGATTCGATCGTCGGTATCCCAATACCTCGTTCAATCTCGTTACCGGCAAGTCACTTTTCTCGTACCGTAATGCATGATCCCGTGATCAAACACTTTGATCACATTGAGCTCATTATGATTATGCATTACCGAGAGGGCCCGGTGATACCTCTCCGTCAAGCGGAGTGACAAATCCCAGTCTCGATCCATGTCAACCCAACAGACACTTTTAGAGATACCCGTAGTATACCTTTATAGTCACCCAGTTACGTTGTGACGTTTGGCACACCCAAAGCACTCCTACGGTATCCGGGAGTTACACGATCTCATGGTCTAAGGAAAGGATACTTGACATTGGAAAACTCTAGCAAACGAACTATGCGATCTTATGCTATGTTTAGGATTGGGTCTCGTCCATCACATCATTCTCCTAATGATGTGATCTCGTTATCAATGACATCCAATGTCCATAGTCAGGAAACCATGACTATCTGTCGATCAACGAGCTAGTCAACTAGAGGCTCACTAGGGACATATTGTTGTCTGTTATTCACACATGTATTACGATTTCCGGATAACACAATTATAGCACGAATAAAGACAATTATCATGAATAAGGAAATATAATAATAATGCTTTTATTATTGCCTCTAGGGCATATTTCCAACAGTCTCCCACTTGCACTAGAGTCAATAATCTAGTTACATTGTGATGAATCGAACACCCATAGAGTTCTGGTGCTGATCATGTTTTGCCTTAGGGAGAGGTTTAGTCAACGGATCTGCGACATTCAGATCCGTGTGCACTTTACAAATTTCTATGTCTCCATCTTGAACATTTTCACGAATGGAGTTGAAGCGACGCTTGATGTGCCTGGTCTTCTTGTGAAACCTGGGCTCCTTTGCAAGTGCAATAGCTCCAGTGTTGTCACAGAAGAGCTTGATTGGCCCCGACGCATTGGGTATGACTCCGAGGTCGGTGATGAACTCCTTCACCCAAATTGCTTCATGTGCTGCCTCCGAGGCTGCCATGTACTCCGCTTCACATGTAGATCCCGCCACGACGCTTTGCTTGCAACTGCACCAGCTTACTGCCCCACCATTCAAAATATACACGTATCCGGTTTGTGACTTAGAGTCATCCAGATCTGTGTCGAAGCTAGCGTCGACGTAACCTTTTACGACGAGCTCTTCATCACCTCCATAAACGAGAAACATTTCCTTAGTCCTTTTCAGGTACTTCAGGATATTCTTGACCGCTGTCCAGTGTTCCTTGCCGGGATTACTTTGGTACCTTCCTACCAAACTTACGGCAAGGTTTACATCAGGTCTGGTACACAGCATGGCATACATAATAGAACCTATGGCTGAGGCATAGGGGATGACGCTCATCTCTTCTATATCTTCTGCCGTGGTCGGACATTGAGCTGAGCTCAATTTCACACCTTGTAACACAGGTAAGAACCCTTTCTTAGAGTGATCCACATTGAACTTCTTCAATATTTTATCAAGGTATGTGCTTTGTGAAAGACCTATGAGGCGTCTCGATCTATCTCTATAGATCTTGATGCCTAATATATAAGCAGCTTCTCCAAGGTCCTTCATTGAAAAACTTTTATTCAAGTAGGCCTTAATGCTGTCCAAGAGTTCTATATCATTTCCCATCAAAAGTATGTCATCTACATATAATATGAGAAATGCTACAGAGCTCCCACTCACTTTCTTGTAAACACAGGCTTCTCCATAAGTCTGTGTAAACGCAAACGCTTTCATCATCTCATCAAAGCGAATGTTCCAACTCCGAGATGCTTGCACCAGCCCATAAATCGAGCGTTGGAGCTTGCACACCTTGTCAGCATTCTTAGGATCGACAAAACCTTCAGGCTGTATCATATACAATTCTTCCTTAAGGAAACCATTAAGGAATGCCGTTTTGACGTCCATTTGCCATATCTCATAATCATAGTATGCGGCAATTGCTAACATGATTCGGACGGACTTCAGCTTCGCTACCGGTGAAAAAGTCTCATCGTAGTCAACCCCTTGAACTTGTCGATAACCCTTAGCGACAAGCCGAGCTTTATAGATGGTCACATTACCATCCGCGTCTGTCTTCTTCTTAAAGATCCATTTATTTTCTATGGCTCGCCGTTCAACGGGCAAGTCAGTCAAAGTCCATACTTCGTTTTCATACATGGATCCTATCTCGGATTTCATGGCTTCCAGCCATTTGTCGGAATCCGGGCCCGCCATTGCTTCCTCATAGTTCGAAGGTTCACCGTTGTCTAACAACATGATTTCCAAGACAGGGTTGCCGTACCACTCTGGTGCGGAACGTGTCCTTGTGGACCTTCGAATTTCAGTAGGAGCTTGATTATAAGTATCTTGATCATCATCATTAATTTCCTCTCTAGTCGGTGCAGGCACCTCAGAAACGTTTTCTTGAGTTTCGCCGTTTTCCGGTTCAAGAGGCAACACTTCATCAAGTTCTACTTTCCTCCCACTTACTTCTTTCGAGAGAAACTCTTCTCTAGAAAGGATCCATTCTTGGCAACAAAGATCTTGCCTTCGGATCTGAGGTAGAAGGTATACCCAACAGTTTCTTTAGGGTATCCTATGAAGACGCATTTTTCCGACTTGGGTTCGAGCTTTTCAGGTTGAAGTTTCTTGACATAAGCATCGCATCCCCAAACTTTTAGAAACGACGGCTTAGGTTTCTTCCCAAACCATAATTCATACGGTGTCGTCTCAACGGATTTCGACGAAGCCCTATTTAAAGTGAATGCGGCAGTCTCTAAAGCATAGCCCCAAAAAGATAGCGGTAAGTTGGTAAGAGACATCATAGATCACACCATATCTAATAGAGTGCGATTACGACGTTCGGACACACCATTACGCTGAGGTGTTCCAGGCGGCATGAGTTGTGAAACTATTCCACATTTTCTTAAGTGTGTGCCAAATTCATGACTCAAGTATTCTCCTCCACGAACTGATCGTAGAAACTTGATCTTTTTCTCACGTTGATTTTCAACCTCACTCTGAAATTCCTTGAACTTTTCAAAGGTTTCAGACTTGTGTTTCATTAAGTAGACATACCCATATCTACTCAAGTCATCAGTGAGGGTGAGAACATAACGATAGCCACCGCGAGCCTCAACACTCATTGGACCGCACACATCGGTATGTATGATTTCCAATAAGTTGGTTGCTCGCTCCATTGTTCCTGAGAACGGAGTCTTGGTCATTTTACCCATGAGGCATGGTTCGCACGTGTTAAATGATTCATAATCAAGAGACTCTAAAAGTCCATCTGCATGGAGCTTCTTCATGCGTTTGACACCTATGTGACCAAGGCGGCAGTGCCACAAATATGTGGGACTATTGTTATCAACTTTAACTCTTTTGGTATTCACACTATGAATATGGGTATCATCACGTACGAGATTCATTAAGAATAAACCATTAACCATCGGAGCATGACCATAAAACATATCTCTCATATAAATAGAACAACCATTATTCTCGGATTTAAATGAGTAGCCATCTCGAATTAAACGAGATCCAGATACAATGTTCATGCTCAAACTTGGCACTAAATAACAATTATTGAGGTTTAAAACTAATCCCGTAGGTAAATGTAGAGGCAGCGTGCCAACGGCGATCACATTGACCTTGGAACCATTCCCGACGCGCATCGTCACCTCGTCCTTCGCCAGTCTCCGTTTATTCCGCAGCTCCTGCTTTGAGTTACAAATGTGAGCAACTGCACCGGTATCAAATACCCAAGAGCTACTACGAGTACTGGTAAGGTACACATCAATTACATGTATATCACATATACCTTTGATTTTGTCGGCCTTCTTGTCCGCTAAGTATTTGGGGCAGTTCCGCTTCCAGTGACCACTTCCCTTGCAATAAAAACACTCAGTCTCGGGCTTGGGTCCATTCTTTGGCTTCTTCCCGGCAACTTGCTTACCGGGCGCGGCAACTTCCTTGCCGTCCTTCTTGAAGTTCTTTTTACCCTTGCCCTTCTTGAACTTAGTGGTTTTATTCACCATCAACACTTGATGCTCCTTCTTGATTTCTACCTCTGCTGATTTCAGCATAGCATATACCTCAGGAATGGTCTTTACCATCCCCTGCATATTGTAGTTCATCACAAAGCTCTTGTAGCTAGGTGGAAGCGACTGGAGGATTCTGTCAATGACCACTTCATCCGGAAGATTAACTTCCAGTTGAGTCAAGCGGTTGTGCAACCCGGACATTTTGAGTATGTGCTCACTGACAGAGCTATTTTCCTCCATCTTACAGCTAAAGAATTTGTTGGAGATCTCATATCTCTCGACCCGGGCATGAGCTTGGAAAACCATTTTCAGCTCTTCGAACATCTCATATGCTCCATGTCTCTCAAAACGCTTTTGGAGCCCCGGCTCTAAGCTGTAAAGCATGCCGCACTGAACGAGGGAGTAATCATCGCAGCGTGACTGCCAAGCGTTCATAAGTCTTGTTCTGCAGGGAGAATAGGTGCGTCACCCAGCGGTGCTCGTAGGACATAATCTTTCTTGGCAGCTATGAGGATGATCCTCAGGTTCTGGACCCAGTCCGTATAGTTGCTACCATCGTCTTTCAGCTTGGTTTTCTCTAGGAACGCATTGAAGTTGAGGACTACGTTGGCCATTTGATCTACAAGACATATTGTAAAAATTTTAGACTAAGTTCATGATAATAAAGTTCATTTAATCAAATTATTTAATGAACTCCCACTTAGATTGACATCCCTCTTCCAGTCATCTAAGTATTACATGATCCGAGTCAACTAGGCCGTGTCCGATCATCACGTGAGACGGACTAGTCAACATCGGTGAACATCTTCATGTTGATCGTATCTTCTATACGACTCATGCTCGACCTTTCGGTCTTCTGTGTTCCGAGGCCATGTCTGTACATGCTAGGCTCGTCAAGTTAACCTAAGTGTTTTGCGTGTGTAAATCTGTCTTACACCCGTTGTATGTGAACGTTAGAATCTATCACACCCGATCATCACGTGGTGCTTCGAAACAACGAACTATCGCAACGGTGCACAGTTAGGGTGAACACTTTCTTGAAATTATTATGAGGGATCATCTTATTTACTACCGTCGTTCTAAGTAAACAAGATGCAAAACATGATAAACATCACATGCAATCAAATAATAAACGTGACATGATATGGCCAATATCACATAGCTCCTTCGATCTCCATCTTGGGGCTCCATGATCATCTTGTCACCGGCTTGACACCATGATCTTCATCATCATGATCTTCATCATCGTGTCTCCATGAAGTTGCTCGCCAACTATTACTTCTACTACTATGGCTAACGCGTTTAGCAATAAACTAAAGTAATTTACATGGCGATTCTCAATGACACGCAGGTCATACAAAAATAAAGACAACTCCTATGGCTCCTGCCGGTTGTCATACTCATCGACATGCAAGTCGTGATTCCTATTACAATAGCATGAACATCTCATACATCACATATAGATCATTCATCATACATCACAACTTTGGCCATATCATATCACAAAGCACTTGCTGCAAAAACAAGTTAGACGTCCTCTAATTGTTGTTGCAAGTTTTTACGTGGCTGAATTAGGGTTCTAGCAAGAACGTTTTCTTACCTACGTTAAAACCACAACGTGATTTGTCAACTTCTATTTACCCTTCATAAGGACCCTTTTCATCGAATCCGCTCCAACTAAAGCGGGAGAGACAGACACCCGCCAGCCACCTTATGCAACTAGTGCATGTTAGTCGGTGGAACCGGTCTCACGTAAGCGTACGTGTAAGGTTGGTCCGGGCCGCTTCATCCCACAATACCGCTGAAGCAAGATAAGACTAGTAGCGGCAAGAAGAGTTGACAACATCTACGCCCACAACAAATTGTGTTCTACTCGCGCAAGAAGAACTACGCATAGACCTAGCTCATGATGCCACTGTTGGGGAACGTTGCAGAAAATTAAAAAATTTCCTACGGTTTCACCAAGATCCATCTATGAGTTCATCTAGCAACGAGTATTCAGATTAGATAGCATCTACATACCACTTTGTAGATCGCAACGGAAGCGTTCGAGTGAACGTGGATGAGGTAGTCGTACTCTCCGTGATCCAATTCACCGATGATTTAGTGCCGAACGGACGGCACCTCCGTGTTCAACACACGTACGGAAAGCGTGATGTCTCCTCCTTCTTGATCCAGCAAGGGGGAAGGAGAGGTTGATGAAGATCCAGCAGCACGACGGCGTGGTGGTGGATGCAGCAGAACTCCGGCAGGGCTTCGCTAAGCAACTACGGGAGGAGGAGGAGGTGTAGCAGGGAGAGGGAGGCGCCAGGGCAATGGGTGCGCTGCCCCCTTCCCTTCCCCCCCTTTATATAGGCCCTTGGGGGGGCGCCGGCCCTAGGAGATGGAATCTCCTAGGGGGGGCGGCGGCCAGGAAGGGGGGCTTGCCCCCCAAGCAAGGGGGGCACCCCCTTTAGGGTTCCCCCCCCCCCAAACCCTAGGCGCATGGGCCCTTGGGGGGGTTGGCGCACCAGCCCACTATGGGCTGGTTCCCTCCCTCATACGGCCCATGGGGCCCTCCGGGATAGGTGGCCCCACCCGGTGGACCCCCCGGGACCCTCCGGTGGTCCCGGTACAATACCGATAACCCCGAAACTTGTCCCGATGTCCGTATGATGACTTTCCATATATAAATCTTTACCTCCGGACCATTCCGAAACTCCTCGTAACGTCCGGGATCTCATCTGGGACTCCGAACAACATTCGGGTTACTGCATATACATATCTTCACAACCCTAGCGTCACCGAACCTTAAGTGTGTAGACCCTACGGGTTCGGGAGACATGCAGACATGACCGAGACGGCTCTCGGGCAATAACCAACAGCGGGATCTGGATACCCATGTTGGCTCCCACATGCTCCACGATGATCTCATCGGATGAACCACGATGTCGAGGATTCAATTAATCCCGTATACGATTCCCTTTGTCAATCGGTATTTTACTTGCCTGAGATTCGATCGTCGGTATCCCAATACCTCGTTCAATCTCGTTACCGGCAAGTCACTTTTCTCGTACCGTAATGCATGATCCCGTGATCAAACACTTTGATCACATTGAGCTCATTATGATGATGCATTACCGAGAGGGCCCGGTGATACCTCTCCGTCAAGCGGAGTGACAAATCCCAGTCTCGATCCATGTCAACCCAACAGACACTTTCAGAGATACCCGTAGTATACCTTTATAGTCACCCAGTTACGTTGTGACGTTTGGCACACCCAAAGCACTCCTACGGTATCCGGGAGTTACACGATCTCATGGTCTAAGGAAAGGATACTTGACATTGGAAAACTCTAGCAAACGAACTATGTGATCTTATGCTATGTTTAGGATTGGGTCTCGTCCATCACATCATTCTCCTAATGATGTGATCTCGTTATCAATGACATCCAATGTCCATAGTCAGGAAACCATGACTATCTGTCGATCAACGAGCTAGTCAACTAGAGGCTCACTAGGGACATATTGTTGTCTGTTATTCACACATGTATTACGATTTCCGGATAACACAATTATAGCACGAATAAAGACAATTATCATGAATAAGGAAATATAATAATAATGCTTTTATTATTGCCTCTAGGGCATATTTCCAACATTTTCTTCCTCTTGTATGCAACAACTTTCTCCATGATGTTGACATTTCCATGCCCTCTGGTAGCAGGCTTCAGAGTTACCATATGTCCCCATTTGGATTTCTTCTCAGGAATGGTTCCATCTTTCTGGGCTTGGTTGAGTGATTCCAGTAGGGATCTCTTCAAAGTCTCACTTTCTAAGATATGGATGGCCTCATGGGGGAGAACCCCCAACTCCTCTTCTTTAGGTTCCTCATTTTTAGAGTTAGACAAGTCCACAGACCTAAGCATGCCCTCACAGTAATCCATACTCCCAGATCTCTCCCCGGATAAAATCATATTGTCATTCTTTTTAGAAGGAGCAGGGTTTTTTTGAATCAGACTCTCTCCAATCACTATATCACCCTCTCCCTCACTTCCATCATCATTTTTGCATTGTTACAGGAGATTGTCTTTGTGTTCAATCCTAACCTCAATTCCATCAGAAGAGGGGGCATCATGATCAACCTCAACCATTGCACATTCCATGACAAAATTCTCCTGATCAGAATCAGGGTACAACTCCATAGGTGAAATCACCAAACTCTGAGCCACATGCTTGCTGGTAGACCCATGTTTGGCTGAGAAATTGGCTTTATCTAGCTCATCAATAGCCAGACCACCATCTCCTAATCCATCAGATGTATGTTCTCCATGAGTCCTGTTGCCTTCTTCTGCTTGATCCTCCTCAGCTCTTTCTTCTTCCTCGTCACCATCCTCATCATCATCCACATCAATGACAGAGTCTGGATGCTTCTAATAACCAATGAATGGCAAGTGCTCTTCCTTGTTTAGATCCTATTTCAATCGGAACTTTCCGCGTCGATCCTTTTTTATTACGTCTTGTTTTTACTCCTATATTGGGAGTTACCTTCTATTTTATATGATATTTCATAAGAATAAACCATAGGGATAGGGTCTAGAATAGAAGTAATAAAGTGAATAAAACAAAACAACAAGCGATAAAACCAAAGACAGATAAAGCAGCTAAACTATAAGACAAGTAAGCTTCTCCAGACCATACAAATGCACGGCGAGCCTCTATATTATTCCATTCCAATTTCTTCCCGAAACTTCCCAAGAAAAATCCTGAATTGGATCCCTTGATATATAAATAGATATAAATAGATTTAAATGATAAACCCTTCTATATGTTCTATATTATTAAAAAACAAGTATAAAATATATAAAGAGAGACCGCCGGGAAAAGCATGAAAAAAAGGCTCGAATGGTACGATCCCTCCGTCACCCCAGAATGAAAGGGGTGATCTCGTAGTTCTTGGTCTGTGAAGATGCGTTGTTAGGTGCTCCATTTTCCCATTGAGGACGAACCTCAACCTGTGCTCGAGAGATAGCTCTCCATACGCTGGAGAATTCATTTCTAATAGATACTCGAATGAAAAAATTCGATACCATAGTCCCCGCTACTCTCCTCATAGGATACTTATCAAAAGCTCAATTTTGTACTGGATCGGGGCATCCTATTATACATCATGCATTTGTATCTGGATTTTTTGATTTCCTAAAAGAGTTTTGGTCTAACAGTTTTTTCTCGGAGCCATGATTTTCAAATCTTTTCTATTTAGTAGTCTAAGTTTCTCGATGAGGATAATTAATTCGGTCGTTGTGGTCGGACTCTATTATAGATTTCTGACTACATTCTCCTCACAGCCCAGGCACAGCGACGCAATTATCAGGGGCGCGCTCTACCACTGAGCTAATAGCCCATCGTGCGGGCCTCCCAAAGGGAGGCCTGCTACGCCAAAAGCGAGAAAAACTCCATCCTCAAAATACTTCAATTGGTACGCGCAAGAAATAGGCCAATTCGGCAGCTTTTTGTTCAATTTCTCGCTTTTTTTGTCGATTATTTATCAAGAAAGCAAAAAGGGTTCTTATCAAATCCTACTCCACCCACCCGTTCAAAGCCCTCAACAGTAAAACCTAGCAGGAAGAGTTTCTTCTTCATCTCAATCAGCCTCTCAAAGTGTATCTTAGTGGGATCTCTATAGGCAATTTTGAAGGACTTTATCCTCTTACTCTTAGACTCCTTACCTTCTGACTAGTTTTGTTTTCTAGTCTTATCTCCCCCCAAAACCACAAAGTGGTAAGGGGTGCACTCTGTATAGCTCTTGTACAATGTACAATGTAACATTTTGAAAGTAATATATCACAGTGGGAGCCTCTCCCACTGTCACAGGTTTCAAAAAAAATATCCTAACATTCTCAAAGAAAGTCCTGAACATGCCATTCCAATCTACATCAGTAAGCACCCCAAAGAGTGAAGCAAATTGAGCAAATACTTTCCATGTACACCATTTTGGAGGAATGCCCTCAATCCAAACCCAGGCTTCAATCAATTCCCCAAAAGGGTCACAACCACCCTTCCATTCAGTCAAAGTAACATTCACATCCCGAGGCAGAGAAAACCCAGGCAGCTCAATGAGGTCCTCAACTTTCTTCCAGGGGGGGAATCTGACCAAGAAGGTCTTGCTAGATAGCCCTCTAATCTTCCATGGCCATTGCCTAGTCTTGCAAAAAGTTGCTGTCAGAAGTTCCATCAGCTTAGAACAGTCTAACTCTCCTTTCAAAATGTTCACCACAGCACAATTCTGGAAGTTCAGTCATTTTGACTCATTAGCTACAGGAACATCAACATGGTAGAAACCAAGCCCTCGAGCTCCACTGCCAAAGAAAGCAGCAGTGGGTTGAACTTTGGACCACGCTCCACAGTTGTTGACGTTGTGATTTTGCTGGCAGATAAAACAGGCTTTCGGCTTCACGCAATTTCCAACATAGTAACCAGGCCCCCCACAATTGAAACAGATCATGTCTTTATACCTAGGATCAAGGACTTGTTCCACTTCCACTTCGCCAGATTGAGAAGACTGTACCTGGACCGAGTCCGCGGTCGAGGCCGTGGATCTGGTTGATTTGGGGGCAGGGGCTTGCTCCTTCGCAGGAGGAGCAGATGGCTGCTTGCGTCGAGCGAACGAGGTAGTCTTCTGCCCCGTTACCTTGGATTGGCCAGCAGCAAGATTGCCGCCCCCTCCTGCTCGGTGACCGGCCATCTTCGATCCATGCTTCACTACTGATACGTCTCCAACGTATCTATAATTTTTGATTGCTCCATGCTATATTATCTACGGTTTTGGGAAATATTGGGCTTTATTATCCATTTTTATATTGTTTTTGGGACTAACCTACTAACCGGAGGCCCAGCCCAGATTTGTTGTTTTATGCCTATTTCAGTGTTTCGAAGAAAAGGAATATCAAACGGAGTCGAAACGGAACAAAATCAACTGAAGAAGTTATTTTTGGAAGGAAAGCTACCAGATGGACTTGGACCCCACGTCAGGAGCTAAGGGAGGTGCTCACGAGGGTGGGGGCGCGCCCACCTGCCTCGTGGGGACCCCAAAGCTCCACCGACGTACCTCCTGCACCCATATATACTCACGTACCCTAAAACTTCCAGAACATAGATTAGATCGGGAGTTCCACCGCCGCAAGCCTCTGTAGCCACCAAAAGTCAATCGGGACCCTGTTCCGGCACCCTGCCGGAGGGGGGAACCCTCACCGGTGGCCATCTTCATCATCCCGGCGCTCTCCATGACGAGAAGGGAGTAGTTCACCCTCGGGGCTGAGGGTATGTACCAGTAGCTATGTGTTTGATCTCTCTCTCTCTCTCTCTCTCTCTCTCTCTCTCTCGTGTTCTTGATTTGGCACGATCTTGATGTATCGCGAGCTTTGCTATTATAGTTGGATCTTATGTTTCTTCTCCCCCTCTTCTCTCTTGTAATGGATTGAGTTTTCCCCTTGAAGTAATCTTATCGGATTGAGTCTTCAAAGATTTGAGAACACTTGATGTATGTCTTGCCGTGCGTATCTGTGGTGACAATGGGATATCACGTGATTCACTTGATGTATGTTTTGGTGATCAACTTGCGGATTCCGCCCATGAACCTATGCATAGGGTTTGGGACACGTTTTCATCGTGATTCTCCGGTAGAAACTTTGGGCACTCTTTGAAGTACTTTGTGTTGGATTGAATAGATGAATCTGAGATTGAGTGATGCATATCGTATAATCATACCCACGGATACTTGAGGTGACATTGGAGTATCTAGGTGACATTAGGGTTTTGGTTGATTTGTGTCTTAAGGTGTTATTCTAGTACGAACTCTAGGGTTGTTTGTGACACTTATAGGAATAGCCCAATGGATTGATTGGAAAGAATAACTTTGAGGTGGTTTCGTACCCTACCATAATCTCTTCGTTTGTTCTCCGCTATTAGTGGCTTTGGAGTGACTCTTTGTTGCATGTTGAGGGATAGTTATATGATCCAACTATGTTATTGTTGTTGAGAGAACTTGCACTAGTGAAAGTATGAACCCTAGGCCTTGTTTCCTATCATTGCAATACCGTTTACGCTCACTTTTATCGCTTGCTACCTTGCTGTTTTTATATTTTCAGTTTACAAAAACCTATATCTACCATCCATATTGCACTTGTATCACCATCTCTTCGCCGAACTAGTGCACCTATACAATTTACCATTGTATTGGGTGTGTTGGGGACACAAGAGACTCTTTGTTATTTGGTTGCAGGGTTGCTTGAGAGATACCATCTTCATCCTACGCCTCCCACGGATTGATAAACCTTAGGTCATCCACTTGAGGGAAATTTGCTACTGTCCTACAAACCTCTGCATTTGGAGGCCCAACAACGTCTACAAGAAGAAGGTTGTGTAGTAGACATCAACTACCTCCGCAAAGGAAAGCGAGCCGGGGCCAATTCCCTCTCGCGAGACATTGATGTTTTTCGATGGTGGATTGAATGGTCGAATTGAAGCAGGGAAACAATTAGCAGCCACGAATGAATTGCTCTTAACTAGATCTTTCCGAATCCAGCAAAGGAGTCCGGATTTGGGGTTGGTCTGAGGCTGCGGGCCGTGAGTTTTATGATTGCGGCGGCGCGGAGGGGAAGAGATAAGCCAGAGCTGGCCAAAATGCTCCTCCACACTTTCTAGGGTTTCCACTTTACGTAAACGACTCACTCTACCCACGTTCTCACCACGGGCACACACTTTGAAAGTGGGACCAGTCATCGCTGGCTTTGAAGGGGAGGAATGGCAAAGTGCTGCCGTCCCCGACATGGCATTCATGCCTGGGTTTCGATCGAGCCCCTCGCCGGAGTCCAACTCCGATGAGGTCTCACCAGCCGTAGAAACAACAACTCGCTCCTCAACACGCACAGATTTGTGAGGGAGAACCCCCAATTTCACTACCAATTCCTCACCCCGAGTACGAACACTCGAATCACTTTGGTTTGTAATCCTTCTCTGGCGTAATCGAAAATCCCGCAATCGAGCTCTCAATGATAAATCAGCATGAATGTAGTGTATACCTATCTCACCAGGCCAAGGTGGGGGCTCGATGGGTCGTCGCTGAGCTCGAATCAGTCGGGGTAGACGATCTACTGATGGCGTTGGGGCCACATGATCCCCGGCGGAAGGAACTCCGGCGGGATGTTGGCGATGCCCTCCCACGAAGGCGGTCGGATGTTGAGCCTGGATGGGTTCGCCGTCCTGAAGTTCTCCCACCACGCAGCTTGACGCGGATCCGTCGATTCGGCCTCCTGGATCGCCCAGAAGAGGAGCTCCAGATCCTTGCAGCCGTCGTCTCCGATGAAGCGCGCGCGCTCGACGAAGTTCGCGTGGCGGAGGATGTGGAGGTGGATCTCCCCCCACTCGTCCCGGTCGGGGAAGCGCTCCATCACCACCCGACGCATCTCACGGCGAGCCTCCGGCGAGTTTGGATCGATCTCGGGCAGCGGCACCGCTGCAGGAGGTGGGAGTGCCCACGGTTCCGCTACCCGCGCCACCGGCGCAAGCCGGCGAACCCGAATGCCGCGGCGATGCGCTCCAGCCATGCGAGATCTCCGATGGGGATTTGGGGCGGGGAGAGCTCGATGAGGTGCGGGGGTGGGTGGGAAGTTGGGGATTAGCTCGCTTTAATGGCGCCTCGGCCGCTTCGCCCGAGGGAGAGGAGAGGGGAGGGGAGGGACCTCTCATTTTCCGATCTGCAAAATGCTTGATTACTTACCATTGTATAGATATAGATATAGATTTATATACAATACAAGTATGGCATACACTCCTAGAAGATATTGATATAGCTAGAATAGACAGTTATGGATATAGATAGATTTGGACTGAGCCACCAAGGCATATTTTACATGGCATGTATTCGTTACTCCAACTATCAGATTCTCTTGTTGATGCACAGGGCCACAAAGTACTTCACTGTACCATGCCAGTGCTAACACTTAGGTATTGCTTGCAGATTTGAACTGCTTGGGTGATCAAACCACTTTGCATAATTTCCTCTGCAGCTGAATAATATTGCAGGTCTTAGATTTGTTTCCATCACCCCGAGGCTTACACGCCACATGGTCCAGCGTGGCGAGAATAATTTAGCACTATGTTTCTTTTAGGGGTCATTAGCTTTTTTTAGGCAACCTTGCGAGACTTTATTAAACCGTAACACCGTTTACATGGACGAAAGGAATCCCATCCGGCTGGCTAACCAAACATGGCGCCCAACCAATAAAGAAAGTGCGTGTCTAGCTAAGTTGTGAGCATCTACATTAGATCTTCTAGATTCAAAAACTAAATTACATGAAATAAGTTGGGCCCAAATTTGCCTGAAGATCTAATTTGGGCCAGTCAATTTTTTGGTGCGTTGATTTCTGCTTCAAGAATCGTGCCCCTTTTTTTCTCTGTTGTGCGTGCCGTAGTGTTTGGGCCCAAATTTCGACTGACCACTGTTTTGGGCTAGTCGACTTCTTCTTGGGCTGAAGCCCATTTCGATTTGCCTGTTTATAGGCCGACGGTGCTTTCACTTTTTCTGTTTGTATGCATTTTTTACCTTGCATTTTTCTTTTTAGCAGGTTTTTATGGGTATTTTTAGGATGTTGGGTGAGTGTAAAATGTATACATGCAAATACTATCTAACATGTGTATAAATTATACTAGAGTGTGAAAATTGCACGACTATATGTATATTTCTTACATATTAAAAAAAAGTGTAAAGTGCAAAGTCTTAAAGGGTAATACCAATGCAACTAATTCATTCTACCTCCTCATTTTTTAGTTTATTTTTATTTTCTTTCCTCTTTATGGGTAATATCATTGCCACTAATTCATTCTTTCTGAGGAAACTTCTTTTTTTTCCTGAAATCCCACTATTATATGCCTATGCTTGCGTATTATAAAAAAGACTAATTTCTGTGTAAATTGTGTGCAATTTTTTTCATTGTTTGCTTAATATTTTTTTTCCATTTTCTTCCTTCTTAAAGGGCAATACCAATGCCACTAATTAATTCCAGTTTTTTTATTTTTGTTTCATTTTCTTTCTTCATTATGGGTAGTATTAATGGCACTAATTCATTCCTTCATAGGAAACATCTTTTTGCTACAATCCCACTTTTATATGCATATTATAAAAAATAGAGCAATTTATTTGTAAATTATGTGCAAATTTTGTCATTTTCTTCTTTTTTTTCTTAATATCATTTTCATTTTCTTCTTCTTAAAGAGAAATACCCATGCCACCAATCCATTCTTCCTTAAATAACTTCATTATTTTGATTTTGCTTTAGTGTTTGCTTCATTTTATTTCTTCTTAAAGGGTTTCATTCTTTCTTAGAAAAATTCATTATTTTGATTTTGATTTTGTTTATCCTGAAAGGGTAAAACTAATGCCACAAATTCATTCTTCCATAGGAAACTTCATTTAATTATTATTTTGTTTTAGTTTTTATTTTATTTTTTGATTTTGTTTTAGTATTCATTTTCTTTTCTTTTGTAAAGGAAATACTGATGTCACTAATCCATTACTTTTTTTAGAAAACATACTTACTTGCAGATATCTTACTAGAATATGCTTATTTTTCATAGAAATAATACATTTTATATGTATATATGTATTGTATGCATGTATAAAAATAAATATACATGTGTGAGATTGCAAATATAAAAATAAATTATTCATTCCTTCTTACAAAATTTCTTTTTTGCATAAATTCCACTCATATATGCTTATTCTTGCATATTGTACAAATGCGCAATTTTTGTGTAAGTTTTCTACGGGTTTTTTTTTGCGTTAACTAATTTATTCTCCATTGGAGAACTCTTTTTTTTCTCATCAACGGGCTATTGTTTTGCATTGGCCCAAGAAGTCTTGTGAGCTTCTGTTGGTTTTGTATGAAAAAAAAGGTTTAAGTTGTGCTATACACTGAAATTGACTGACCACAATTTTGGTTTAGTTGATTTGTTTGGAATCGACTAACCCATTCCCTAAAATCAGGCGAGTGCGCTGTAGCTAGTCCCGGTGAAAATTGGGAAATCCTTGTACCACCAGGCTCTTGGAAGTGACCCATTAAGACCTGATAGTCTGATCAACTCCTGATCACAAGACACCATTCAAAAATGTCTTCTTGTCTCGCTCTGAAACGTTGACATATATAGTCTTTTTTTTTTGAAGGGTTGACATACATGGTCCTCACCACCAATGCAGACAATTGCTATCAAATTCTAAAAAATGAGTTAGTTTTAGGCAGAAGAGATTGTTTACTAGATACTCGTAACATTGGACGATGCGTATTTAGTAAATGCAATGAGAGATCCATGATCACCTTTAATGTGTTTACTGGACTATATGGACAACATGGAGAATGCAACTTTGTTTGCCAGGCGAACAATAGCCTACACCCTCGGTAACAATAGCCTACACCCTCGGTACTGGAGAGGTGCTATTAGTCGTCCGAAAGAAGCTCATTGTTCATGACGGCGAGAAGGCCTTGGGCAAGGTTCAAGTGTTGCAGACAAGTTAAACCTCGCAATCACCGAAGCCAGAATGCCCAAACCATATTTTTATGGATGTTTAGTTAGACCTTATTATCCCATCACTGGAACGACTGATGTTATATATATAGTGTGTGTATTTTCCATGATTATCCTGAGAAAATACAATAATTTTGTGTGGGAAGATACCCACAACAATGACCAGTGATCTTATTCTTTGTGTGAATATAGACATTTCCTCATATCAACTTTGTTTCCACAATAGATGGTTTGTGGTTGCGAGTCTGTGATCATGATAACATATGCGGTTTTAGTGTGGATATACTGGTTACTGGGAGGTTTAATTTAGCGTTGTGTCAGAAACTAGCTACTGTAGTTAGCTAGCGAATGTTGGAACATAGTGATGGAAAATTTTGAACAAAAAAAGTAGTAGAACAAATAAACCAGGGCACAAAACAGTGCGCACATAGTAAAACTCAACTGTTTCTAGCATGGCAAGGATGCAAACACTAGATCAGGAGATGAAATGCTCGACACGAGCTGATCCTAGGGAGCTGGGTGGATGCATCAATGGAGGCATCTAGGGCAGGGGCAGATGGCCGAGGCGGAGCTTGGGCCGGAGCACCAGCGGCTGCTTCCTCGGGATGACGAGCCCCTCGCCCTCCTCCATGTCCAGCGGCGGGGCGGGCACCTCCCAGTCGAAACACTGCACCAGCGCCGCCAGGAACGCCGGCACGGCCAGCAGGGCCATGCCCATGCCAGGGCACGCGCGCCGCCCGCTCCCGAACGGCATCAGCTGCGGGTGCTGCCCCTTGGGGTCCACGACCTCGCCGGCCCCGCCGGGCATGAACCGCTCCGGCCGGAACTCCAGCGGGTGCTCCCACCACGCCGCGTCGCGCCCGATGGAGTAGATGTTGAAGAAGACGGACGTCCCGGCCGGGATGGTGTAGCCGCGCACGCGGATCGGCTCCACCGCCTCCCGGTGCGCGATCACCGCCGGCGGGTGCAGCCGCAGGGTCTCCTTCAGCACCGCCTGCAGGTACGGCATCTGCGCCACGTCCGGCTCGCCCACCACCCGGGACCTCCCCACCACGGCGTCCAGCTCCGCCCGCAGCTTCTGCAGACTGTCCGCGTGCGTCAGCAGCTCCGCCAGCATCCACTCCACGGTCGTCGCCGTCGTGTCCGACCCGGCCGTGAAGATGTCCTATTAGTTTCATGCGACATTGGACGACGCGCTCAGGCTCAGGTCACTTCGATCGATCTCGATGCACATAGACTGACAGAGTGTGGAGGGAGCACTTACGAGGACGAAGGCCTTGATGTTGTCCCTGGTGAGCTTGACCTCGGCGGCCGGGTCCGCGGCGGCGTCCATGAGGATGTCGAGCAGGTCCTTGGTCTTGCCCCCGCCGGCGCCGTCGCGCCGCTCCTTCTCCTTGGCCCGGATGATGGACTCGAGCAGCGCGTCGAACCGGGCGTGCACGCCGCGCGTCCGCCGGGACAGCCCCTGCAGGTCCCAGCCGCGGAACAGCGCCACGTAGTCCTCGAGGTTGAAGGCGCCGACCAGCTCCGCCACCTGCTTGGCGCAGTCGCGGGCCAGGTCGGCCATGTCGCCGGGCAGCGCGCTGGCGACCATCCGCATCATGGCGTTGTTGGACAGCCGGATGAGCTGCGCGCTCACGTCCAGCGCCTCGCCGCTCGCGGCCGCCGCGGCGGCCGCGCCCATGACGCCGGCCAGCTCGGCGGCGCGGACGGGGCGGAGCAGGTCGATGGTGCGCGGGCCGAGCAGCTCGGACATGCAGAGGCGCTTCATGAAGCGCCAGTGCGGGCCGTAGGGCGCGAAGGCGAAGCCGGAGGCGCCGTAGGCGAGCTGGCGCGTGACGGCCGTCTGCGGCCGCTCCGGGATGCTGCCCTCGAACTTGAGCACGTCGCGGGCGGCGTCCGCGGAGCCGACGACGACGCAGTGCGTGGAGGGGCCGAGGCGGAGGTGGACGAGCGGGCCGTGGCGGGCGAGGATGCGGTGGAAGGCGCGGTGCGGTGGCTCGCGGATCAGGTGGAGGTGGCCGATGAGCGGCAGCGCCACCGGGCTCGGCGGGAGGCGGCCGTTCTTGCCGTTGCCGCCATGCCTCCTGACCAGCGTGCCAAGGAGGAGGAGGAGGGCGACGGCGACGGCGGCGGCGAGGAGCAGAGGCGCTGCACTGTCGGCGACCACTCCCACTCCCACTGACTCCATGGCACCCACTGCTCTACCTCGTCCGCGGTCGTGCGCCTGCTTCCAAATGTAGCGCCTACCCGTCGGCCATTTATGGCCGGCGGTGGGTCGCTGGCCGCTGCAAACCCACGCCACGCGGGTCACCAAACAAGCACGCGCACGCGCCGCCCGTACGTGGTGGGAAGAGAAGAGAAAGGTGAGCCATGCTGGTCTCAGTTTCCATTGTCTCACTACTTTAGCAGTTTCCATTATTGTCTCACTTTACCGTTTGTGAGGTAGGGATGAAAACGGAGCGGAAACGGACGGAACTAAGTGCTATCATATTTGTTTTCATATTTTTTGCAGAAGCGAAAACGAATACAGAAACTCCGAAAATGAATACGGAAACACATATTGCCGAAAACGGACACGGAGCGAATACAAAGCGGATACGGAAACGGAAATAGGCATTGATCGGAACTTAAAAACTCCTTGAATCATAGATAAATACACACAAAAACAAACAAATTTAATGAGTTGTTAACATGGTTACAAAATAATATCATTATTAGCAACTTAGCGTAGTATTGTAGTATTACCGGACAATTGCGTAAAGGGTCAAGCTGAGTACATGTGTGATAGTAGAAGTTGGGCCTTAGATCCATCTACTAATTCTGTCATTGTGTTCTCTTTGGTGGTTGGGATACAAAGCAGCTATTGGTCTATAGTAAAAACAGAAATTTCATATTCACGGAAACGGAAAGTTCCATTTTCATGCATGTTTCACCGGAAAACACAGTTCCGTTTTTGTTTCCGTTTCCACATAAAAATTCCATTTCCACTTTCGTTTTGCAAATTTCCATTTCCGTTTTCATATTTCCTCTTCGTTTCCATTTATCCTCCGAAAAAACGGAAAGTTTTCACTCCATTTTCATCCCTATTGTGAAGGCCACACCTTTCACAGTCCTACGAAATGATGTCGTCCACGGCCAACAAAAACGCTACTACATGTTGGATTCCGTTAGAGCATCTTCATCAGGCGCCCAAAAAAAGCTCCGCGCATTAAAAATTCGTTTTTTTGGCGCCCAACAGCTCCAGCAGAAGCTGTAGCACTAAAAAGTTTTGGGCGCGCGCTGAAAAACGCTATCGCGAGCAGCATATTTTGGGCTCCGGATTGCGCGCGCTTCACAATTTGCATTGTCTGCTTTTTGGACGCACGTTTTTGGGCGTCTGCTAAAGCAATATTGGTCCCGGCGCACTAAAAGTGCTAAAGTGGCGCGCTATAACTTTTATTGAGCGCGAGATTTTTGTGCGGCCATTGGAGATGCTCTTAGATTCCTAAAAAAAATGCACTGTGGCTTTTTCAGGTGAGTTTCTCGCTACTGAATATTGATTTTTAGAGGAAAATTATTGAATAGTGGTGATAAGGGAAAGAAGCCAGTTGATGCTTACTGTTCCTCTTAAGTGTCAACCGGACCAGGCCAGGTAGGAATGTCTAGACGGACCAAACCACCTGATGGATGGCTGAAAGTTAGGCGTCTCAAACACGCACACTCAAATCTTTCGCAAAGGTCTGGATCAAGTTGTCCGGACGCATTTTATCATCCACCGTTGTACCTATTTATCTGCGGACATATTCAGTTATCCAAAAAACTGCAAACCGGACATAAATCATGGGAGCTTTGTGGGTGCCGGGACCGCAGCCATGAGCCATGTATGGGTCCGACACCCTGATCCACCAAAAAACATCTCCGGCGCACCACGTCTCCGCTCCCCACGCCACACTCATGTGGGCTTAGAGCGAACGCGGCCACCGGAGCCGGCATTGAAGCGGCGCACTTCAAGGGAAACACCAATCTAACCCCGCGATATACATCAAAGACACACCTTCATGCACCCTCCCACGATAGTAGATGCACCAACGAGACGAAAACTAGTCAGAAACACCTTATTTCATCTTCAGAGAGACTCCGCCGCCTCGCCTAGGCTTTCTGAGTGAGACACAGACCCTACCCAAACTCAAAATTGTAACTAAAAACATAGCAACATCGCTCTCACCGGCAAGGACTCGGATCCACCGCGCCTCCATGGCCCTGATGGCATCTCTAGCAATGACGAAGACGGCAAGTGGCAATAGAGGCGGCAACGAAGGCAGCGAAGGTGGCAACAGAGGCAACATATGTGGCAGGAATGAAGTCGCCAGCATCTTCGGTGGCGGCAGGAACGAAGTCATCAGCATCTTCGGCGGGAGCAACATCTTTGATGACCGAGACAATAGCCAAGGCCTAGATCCCATGGTTGGTGGGTTGTCCAGAGCCGAGTGGAAAGAGATCGTCGAAGGTAGCGATTAAAATTAGTAAGTTCTAGACATAGTTTCGGTTAAATTAGTAAGTTTTAACTAAGTTTTTTTAATAAGTACTTGTTTGAATTGAATTTGTGTTTCTTTGCCTCGAATTTGTTTTGTACTTTACTAAGTTTATGGAATCGGCTAGAAACAATAAAAAAATAAAAATAAAAATACTTCACTAACGATTAATCCGCCGCTTACTCTCAAATTTAAAAGATCAGCTAGAGATGCCTTAAGGTCGGCGGCAACATCGACGGGTGTCTAATCGTCTTGTTCGCCAGAGCCGCCGGATGAAGAGGTACGCGTACAGAGGCTTCGCGGTTCATATTTATCTTGGCCTGTTCAAAACGGAAAGTCGTGCCCATGGAAATGGCTTGCTGGGGATACAAATCATGTACGTATTTTTTCACGTTTGATTGAAGTGGCTCATGACGTCTGCATGTCCTTTTTCTCCTCGTGTTCGAGAGCAGCCAGAGCGAGCATCTACAAACCCTGCATTTCCTTTTTCATACGTACAGAGTGAGCAGGACGAGTTTTTGCATGACGTGAGACAGAGACTCTCCGTTCCAGAAGAGCTCCTCTTGAGAGCATCTACATTAAGACATAGCAAATTCGGGCCCTTAAACGCATGTGAACACGCCCAGGCGCATCCTTGAGCATTGATCGGGCATCCCTCAAATTTTGTTCTCTGTACCTGCATATCTTATAGTTACAACCTTAAAACCATACAAAATATGCAAAGAAATGATCTATGTATTACATAGATCAACTACCCTACACTATCCTACTCGTTATCCTCGTCGGAGATGTCCACGATCTCCATGCTGGGCTTTGGTACATGGGCAGCAGCCGCTACTCCCCTTCCTGCTTCGGCTCCGCCTCCTTCGCGTCAGCCTCCGCCTCCAGTTCGGTGAAAAATGCGTCGGTTGCCGCCCGTTCTTGCCGAATGAACCACCGGTTGGTCTCGGCATAGGCCTGATCCTAGATGGAGGATGGCGGCCTGCTCCGCCATTTCCGCCGCTTGGGCGACCTCGTAATCCGCCATGGCGAAACCAGCAATCGGCTCTGCCTTCACCTCCTCCTTCGGCTCCGACGAATCTGGAGGCAGGTCGTTGCCAACCGAGCGACGTGCCTATCCCGAATCTCCTCGAGCAGCTGGAGGCGCTGCTCGGGCGTAAGCATAGCGTAGGTCGTCTTCTTCTGTTGGGCCATGGCGGAGCTGGACGGCGAAAGGGAGAGCGGAAGCGGGTGTGGATGGCGGTGAGAAGTGGATGGATGGGATTGGGCCGGCAACGCGAAGAGGGAGGGAACAGATGTGTCTAGGGCTGGGGACACCGTCCAACTTAAATAGCCAGGCCCTGACCCTCGAGCGACAAGGCAGAGTGGCGCCACGCGGCGTTCACAACCCCACAGGAGAAGCCGTTCGCCGGACCGTTCAGTTTTCGGACATTTGCGTGTGAGACCCAGCTGTCAACACGACATGACAGACGTACCCGGGATGCCTCATATCCGCCCCATATTTGGGCTGGATATGAGTGATGCCGGTTAGCCCGGAGTCCGGACGGAAGAGGCTGGTTTAAGGCATCTAGATGGGTCGGGGATTTTACCGTCCACCCGCCCGGACTGTCGAGACCGGTTTGAGCCACTCGGCTGTAGATGCTCTGGCAGGAAAGTTGAAGAACGTTACACTGAAAACCCAAAGCACTCACTCGTGGTACCACCTACTACCTACCAACCACGCGCCGTACGCGGTGGCACGAGGACGGGGAGGGCAGCTCCACACCGAACCGGGCGATAAATGGCCCGACGCGGCCGTCGGCTGCTTATCGCCCAGCGCTCGGTCAGCCGACGGCGACGTCCAGGCAAAGAGACAAAAGCTGCCTTGGCCGCCGTCGCGTCGGGCCGTTGGGCACAGGATGATTGGCGTATCAGTATACTAGATTGTACTAGGAGTGTTCTACTTAATTTATTTATCCTGACCGTCTATCGACCTGAATAACGCAGCTGGCCGGAATTTTACATGCGTCGGACCGTGTTCATTATATAGCAGTACGAGCACACAGTCTGAATAAGTGTGTGGAATGGATGAATGCCCAGGCTTCTACCCTATGTCTCCGTGTCGGCGGCCGCGGCACGAGGTCCGCCGGCCTAGCCGGCCGGACCAGGGCCGCCAGCGGACACAGAGCAAAGCAAAAGCAAAGCTGCTGCTCCGCCGGGGCCTCTGAAACTCCCGTGCTGCGGCCAATGTTCTGTAGTAGTGCTGGTAACAACGAGCTCCTAGAGCATGGACATGAGGCCCTCGAGGCTCTCGTACCGGAGGTGCTTCTTCTTCAGCCGCCTGCGCCGCGTGTTGCCCGCCCTGCCAAAACCACAGCCCAGTTGCTTAGAAACACGAAGCTCGATACAGGAGAGCAATGCTCTGTGTATCAGGAATGATGCATCGCTGCTGTTTATGCAGCTGTCGGGGTGCTTTCACGCGCTCACCAGTACTGGTTGTGGAACACCACGTTGTCCGTGGGCACGTGCTTCCCGTCGTCGTTCCGGTTCCACTGATACACGGCGTGCGTCCGGTTCACCAGCTGCAGGGTCGAGTGGCCGTAGCTCGCCTCCCTGAACGCCGAGTAGTCTGGCTGCGGATCACTGAACCTGCAAACATTCAATGAGAAAGCATCGTAAGAGTGCGGTAAGCAGAGCCTAATACTACCAAGGTGCGCTAGCTTTGGAGCGACGTGTTCGTTCCTCTTACCTCCAGGCGAGCCCTTCCTGGTTGCCTCCATCGCCCACCGTGATGTACACGGGAGCGGATTTGTCGGGCACGGGGTATCGGTTCCCCGACGTTACGTTGTAGTTGATATTAGATATCCGGTACTGCAAGTAGCACATATAGAAGTATCATGAGAAACCAAAGCTCAGATCTCTTTGAGTAGAACAAATAGACTTGCGTAATTTCATCTGATTCGACTATGAGAGATCAAATGTAAAAAGTGCAGATCAAATTCAGCAATTTATTCATAAAGGAGGAGGCTGCGCTCAGGGATGGACTGAAGAGTTTACCGATCTCTCATAGGCATGGACATGACCTGCAAATACCAAGTCCACCTTGTACTTGACAAACCACTTCTCGAAAGCAGCCCTCATACTCTCGCCCTCCATATAATGCGCGTCATTGCTGTTGTACATGGGAGCATGCATGAGAACAATGAGCCAAGGTGTCTTCTCCCTGTCCACGCGCTTGAGTTCGCCCTTCAGCCACATCCATTGGGGAGTGTATTTTACTATAAATACAACATGCAAGTTTACAAAACATACTTGCATCAGAATAGGCATATTCAACGAAACCATCAACGGTATACACTCTGAAAGGAACATTCAGTTGTCGAATAATGTAGGCTTCTAAAATAAAATATATAATGGTCAGAACATGCTGTCAGTGTAGAACTTGTGCGTCTAACCATTAAGCATAGCATCTCGTATCAAAGTTGTCAAACCCAAAACAGATTAGGATACACGATTGACATTTACGTCAGAGTTTTGAAAAGGTGGTAATAGTGTGACCCCAATCCCTGTACTACGACTCGTTCGAACCACGACTCTGTTAACTGTAATACAAGTTTCAAAGAACGTCTTATTTCCTACAAGAACTGTATCCTGAAGAGAATAAAATGGTCAATAGCAGTTTCAGACTTTGAAAGTTGATACGCTTTTTAGATTTCTACCTTCTATCGCTGTGTATTGAGCTACAGTAGAAGTTTCAAATGTATCAGCAGGACAAAAGGCAAATGACTCTTAAACTTCACTGGTATTTACGTTACCAGTTCTATCATTAAGTACACGATAACCCGTCAAAAAAATTTAGAACATGACTTTACCCCTGCTTTGGACAAAGGGCGACAAATCCTCGTTCTTCATCAGAAACTTCATGCAGAAACGAAAGAGCAAGTAGGAACTTACCGAAAGGAGAATAGCTGGAGAGCACGATAATATGAGCAGATGCACGCCTGACTGCATACCACATTGGGGAGCTGCTCTTCGATGCCAAATATGGTGTTGAATATCTATGCAGATATGGCTTAAATGTAGAAGTTTCTCCCTGAAATATGAATAGGGCCAGAGTTATGAAGTGACAAGTGTGACTCGGTCCTTTCAGAGACGTCAATAAAGCAAAAGCTCAAGACTTGTTAAGCTCAGCTAATTAAAAGTTCAAAGGGAAGCACAATGTTGTTCTGAACAAAAAGGCTAAGGTTCTAAGCATATAGCCTTGATAGTGTGGACCCACACAGCCATAATCATGTAGCAAGTCAGCTACAACCAACATTGTGTGCCAGCGGAATCTAAACATATATTCCCAAAAGGTAATTCCATAAATATTGGGAATATGCAATATGGTTCATGAAATAAACAGTGTTTCCTGTTCCCGATTCAATAGAGGTATATTGCGAAGAAAAAAAATATAGATGCATGAAACATGGCCAACGGCTTTGTCAATCAGTTCTGTCTTGTAGATACATCTTGAGCTTTCACTAGCAAAATTTTGCCAACATGAGGAGATAACATCATAACATACCAGATCAGGCCTGTATTCTATTTCATGATTCCCAGAATTCCAGATCCATGGCTGATATGCAGTGCTACGTTCAACAAATCGACCCCAAGAATCCCAACGAATACCATCATTATGTTGATATCTATCAGCATATGACAAATCCCCAACAAATAGAACACTTTCTCCTCCGCTTTTCAAATAATGTTGAAGAGTTGATAGAGAATTAAATGTTTGCCCCAGATCACCTAGCAAAATAGAGCCAGAAAAATTTAGATTAAATTGCCTGAGTCGCTGACTACTAGGTATATATCTAACCTATTGGTTGGCATCCCTAATAACCATTTGATCTAGCGTGGCTTTTTTTCTTTTATCCTGACAGTGACACAACAGTTCTCTAGAATTTGGACATTAAGAGATATGGTGAGCACAGACTATAGTTACTTGAATTAAAATGTTAGTAGTGCATATGTGTAAAGTGAAAAGCATGAATTTAGAGCTAACTAGCTGAATTCCCTGCTCAAGTGCCCTAGAACCCTAGCTACAGAAAATGCTGTAGAGGTCCAAAGTAATGCAAGACAGCTATGAGACAAAAAGTTAAAGAACAGAAGACAAACCTATGATGCCAAATGTGTATGATGCATCTATGTCAATTGCTGGAGGTGTTTGAAACCAAAATTCTCGAGCTGAATCTCCAGCACCTATCTTGTAATAATATTTAGTGTTGTACTGCAAACCAGAAACGTAATTAGAATTTTGCATCAGCCAATTATTACAAGATTGTTTGCCCAAACAAAAATAGTACAAGATTAGGTAGAAAAAGAACCCTTCTTCATGAACTGGGCTGCTACGCCTACAGTCCACAGGTACAAGAAGATGTGATGAATAAATTTCTATAGTGGACATCATGTCCAAATAGAAGAATCCAATACTGTTGAAATTTGGCGATTCTCATTCTTTGGCCACTCCAGTTTTATGCAATGGTTGTCAGTAAAGTACATCATGAAACCATGGCGAATTTATTTTGAATGGTGGCTATTATGGACATGTGCACTCTTGAACAAGATAAATGGTCTACAGTGGAGAAAACTGTTGCAACTTGAGCTCCCATAATTAGCAGAACATATATCATAACAGTAAGGGAAATAAATTTCATATAAGAATACAAAGCAAACCAAAAAGGTCATCAAAATACCTCAAGGCCATCAACAAGGCAATGATGAATGTATCCAGATTTATAGTCGTAAAACGTATAATTTGTCATCGTCCCTTCGGCTTTCTGATCATAGCGGTTCTCTTCTTTACTGTAAAACACTTGAGTCGGCGCAGGTTCTGATGGAGTGACCCATGATATTATAACAGCCTTTCCGTCGTAGTCACCTTGTGTGATATGAACCTGGCAGCAGAACAAGCAGTGAGTACATTACCCGAGCACTAGTGATGATGAACTGGTATATCTACTAGCGTAGTTCCGTACCTGCTGTGGAGCATTGTAGCCCTTGGGAGTCAAAAACCACTCGCTGTCTAGAGGCATATCTGTGGACGGGAACTCCGAGCGCACATAGGAGCTCGTGCGGCGAGAGTAGGCGCCATTAACCAGGCACAACAGAACATGTAACGATAACGCCGCAAAGCCCAGCCCCCTCATCTGTTCAGAGCAACGCGGATGCCGCCCTCAGCCTGGAAACTCACCTGCAAACAGAGCATGTATGAGATTCGCGTGATCTGACCAATGACCGACCGACGGAGAGCTGAGATGGATGTAAAAGAATAACAAACGGCCGCGACATCGCGCAAGATCTCGTCAATTTTGACATCACAGCTCTGCATGTGGATCTAGAGCAAAGCCGCGGGCGGATCGATATAAACTGAAAATACTAGCTCCTCACTTGCCAAACCACTACTGACAATCACTCATCTCAACTAATATAAATTACTACTAGCATAATAATGGGCTCACTTCACTTGTCTGCCTATATACCGAGTCAAAGTCAACAACCTGCGAGATGCTAAAACCAAGATGTCGCGTGTCCCCCGCGGCACCATCGATCAATGCTAATTCCGCGGATCGGCTGCTGGTTGCCAGCGCTGATCTGGGTAACTGCCCCCATCCATCAAATCGAGTGGGCGGGCCTACCCTACCAATCAGCCATCGAGCGCCAACACGCCGCACGGAAACACGGAGCCTACGGAGAGGGGGAGCCCGGAGCCCTGCCACGCGTGATCCGGGCAACCCGCCCCGCCGCGACTGAGCGAGCGAGAGCGGCCGGAGACGGGCGGCGCGAGATGGGGGGACGGGGGGAGGGGGGTCACTTACCGTCGCGGAGGGAGGGGAACGCGCTGGAGGGCGGGAGCGGGGAGAGGGTGGCGTGGCGGCGGGGGTTGGAGAGGAGGAGGAGGTGGTGGTGGTGGCGTGGCGGCGTCGTCGCCTCGTCGGAGCGTGTGGCGAGGAGAGAGGCCGGGCGAGGCAAGCAAGTCCGGTGGAGGAAAGAAGGCGACGGCTGTGACACTGACAGACCTGCGTCAGGGCAGTTGCGCGGGCCCCGCACGATGACGTCCGTGTCCATCCTGCCGGGCCCGCGTTGGCTCCGCTGTTGGGCCGGCAGCTGCCCGGGAGAGGGCGGGCTGGCCCAAACATAGCTGTTTTCCAAAGTTTTGTGTTTTTTTTTCTGTCGGCGTCATAGGAGGTAGGTTTGCGCCCTTGCAGATCCGATTACTCGAATCTGGTGAGTTTATGTTGTTTTTGTTGGTTTGGTTCTTTGTCGAGCTGAAATATTACCTCGGCGCCATAGCGAAGACCTGGTGGTCTGATGAGCTTGCGCTTCTAGGGATCACCCATCGGCCCAAGTACACTCATCGCTCGGGGCTTACTGTCTTTTTGGATGGGCGACTCAAGGGCTTTTTAGAAAACATTTACTAGTAAACAAGTCCGCGTGGATGGAGTAGTTGTATCGCCATTTCGGCCAATTGCGGCATTTTTACTGATGTATTGAGAGTATTTAGTCATATAACTAAGAATTACACGGCAATTGTGCCCTAGACCCCCGGTAGACCTTCCGCAGACCGACGACCTGATTAGCCACCATTATCCACAATCCAAACTTTGGTGTGTAGGTACCACAAATTTGTATACCCTTATTCGTAATTTATATATCTCTCCCTAATAATAAACCACGCATTGCTTCTGGTCGTCCGTCGCCCTTTTTACAGAAACGTCCCTGTAATCTTTGGTAACTGAACCCGTAGTCCCTTTGTAAGTGGATCCGAGAAAACGCTTCGTTTTTACAGAAAACTCCCTGTATTTTATAGTGTTCAACCCGCGATCCTTCCCCAATTTCCCCTCTGCCCCGACTAAAAAATCCCCTCTACGCCGCCCGGCGCACGACCGCCCGATTCAGCGCCTCTCGCCGGAGACCGCCCGCCTCCGACGAGGGCCACGCCGGTGATCTCCCCTCAGCCCGCCTGCCCCCTCTTTCATCTCCGTTCTACTCCTTCTCTCTCGGCCCCCTTGAGCTCGCTTCGATCCATGGCCTCTCCTTAAACCTAGCTCCGGCCTCGGCCACGACCTGCCTCGCAGCTCTCGGCCGCCATCCCCTACGCCTCCCCCCGCGTCTCCCTCACCTCGCCTGTGCAGCACCGTGGCTGCACGTCGCCAGCGCCATCTGCTGCAGCCCTGCCTCTAAACCACCTGCACGCCATGGGCATCAGCCATGGAGGACACACCTGCGCCTGCTCACTCGCCGCTGGCCAGCCAGTACCTCCACCAACATCTCATCCATCTAGATCAGGGGGCCTTTAATTTTAGCGGATTTTCTTCTTCTTTACAGCATGCTAATTAGCTAGGATATAGTCTTGATTTCAATTATTGCAGAATGGCAATCTGCTTTATGTTGGCTTTATCATCTCATGATAATCCAGATGTTTGCATATGCCTTGAGGAGTTGTCGGTGGATTATATGGAGAGGCTACCAAGTGGTAGCTCCAATGTTGCAAGAGGTTAGTAATGGGTGCTTCTTCTGGGATGGCTCACCTGAGATACCAACGCTGAAGGAACTAATTTTCAAGCTCAGCAAGGCCTGCATGTTGCAGTCTATGGGACGGCCGGCTCTGGAAAATCAAGTTTGCTCTCTTGAATGGTATGGTTCCAAAGCTATTAGGAGAGGCCAAGACTTGCGGAACAATGGCATATGTCAGCCAGACTGCATGGATACAAAGCGACAAAATTCAGGACAACATACTGCTCGGCAAGGAGATGGAGAGGGAGAAGTATGGCAGGGTCCTTGAGTGGTGTTCGCTAAAGAAAGACTTGGAGATCAGAATTCATTGGAGAGTGAGTCTGCACTCTTAGTGCCTGGCAGAAGTGAAGGACTCAGATAGCCCGAGCATTGTATCAGTATGCTGACATCTATTTATTCCATGATCCGTTCAACGCAGTTGACATACAGGATCCCAAATTTCCAAGGTAAAATACAATCTCTTTTTTGTTACTGAACCTTTTTCCTGCAACATTCGTATTTGTTCCGCTTGAAAAGGCTAGGACTGATCTTTTGATAATGTTATATAGAATCTTTGTTGAACTCCCTTGGTGTTGGTTGTTCTTGAACCGAAGAAACATGTGGTCTAGAATTGACATCATTCAGTTACTTGATGAAAACAAAGTTGCATGTCCTTTTAGTCTAAATGTAATATTATGCCTTCAAGCATATGATGGGGGATAAATCGCAGTTATGAATTGCACTGCATGTGCATGAAGGCGAATGATTTTTCTGGATGCCTTTGCCATCTGGTACATTGTGTTTGTCAGTGAGTAATCGGTACAAAGTTCAGATTATCAGTTTATGTTTGTCTTGACAGATCGATGGTTTCGTCGCGGTCGGCAGGAGAAATATCATCAATGGTACGGAAAAAGGCAGGTAGGCTGAGGCGGGCGCCCACACCAAGCAGCCGATCCAGGAAACCAGCCCTGCGGCACCGCCTCGTGCCACTCCCCATCTCTATGTTTGTGTCAGGCCCAGCGCAAGGTATTGGCAGAAGACGAGGCCGGAAAGAGAAGCTGCATGGTAGGAGGCTTTTGATCTGAAGGCAAGTTGGATGATCTGCTGACAAAGACAGACCTCTATTCTGAATTTCTACTTGAAACAATTGATCAGATCACAAATGTACCTTGGTTATGTCTCTCACTGTGTGCTGAACAATGTTTTGCCTATTTTCATCTTGGTTGCTGACATTGTTGGTGTTATCTGTCAGAGAAAATTGTTGAAGTGAAAGATGAAGATGAACCTGTAGAAGAGCTAAAAAAAGGACGAGGTAGAAAGAAGGAAGCGAAGCCTAAACAGTATAATGACGTGAGTTCAGATTTCTTATGTTTTCTTCCCTGCTTCATCAATATGATAGCATGGTTGTCTTCCAGATTATGCGAATGTCTTTGGTTGTCATATACTGTGGATGAATTGTAGTTTGATGTGTAGTCTGTATTAACTGCTCAACAGACTTTCCTTGAATAATTATACATAGACTGTTCGATCTCTTATAGTTTAAAAAAATTATAATTAACTGCTCAACCCGTGATAGTACTGCCTCGCCCAGCCGTGCATCCAAGATGCGACGCTTGCTGGAAAGCTGGTCAAGTAGGCCCTCGACTGCGAGTTTTAGCTGATTGATCCTGCACATCAGCCTAACTGCTACAATAAATGGACTTACAACAATGATTCTTTCTATATTGAATTTTTATATTCGACCTCACCATTGCTTAGTTTCCTTTCCTGATGTCAAGACACAAAGAATTTGAGATCCAATTTATCTTTTTTGTTTTTACACTAGAGTGCTTCATTTATATGTATTACTGTAGACACATGGGAATCCTCAAGGTGGCAGGCTTGTTCAGTTAAATGTTTTTTTAATCTAGATTGTAATTTCAGCATCGTTGTTCTTTCCTGGATTGTACTACTTTTCAGGTTTTAATGTCTGGATCTTTAATACAAAACAGAGTCGACAGTATATGTCAATTCTGTATTGGTTCTAGGCAAGTAGGTTGACATGTTCATCTGTTATCATGAGTGTCTTGTTTACACTTGCAGTTCAGATATTACGCTTAAGCTAAAGGTCTGATTGTACTGTCTAGAGGTGGAATGGCTAAGCTCTCTTTATGGTCCTTTTTGCTGAATATCTTGCAAGTGGCACACTAAAGCGCATGAAATTATTAGGTGTGTGGGTATCAATCCAGTATGTTCTTATGTCTATGGATCCGGGAAATGTTGACGCTTTATTGGTTTTGGTCAACAAAATTTTAGGTGTACATGCTTTCATCTTGAATATATGTAGTTCTTAAGTAATACTACTTCTCAGTTAGTTCATTGAAGTAATGATACAATCAATTGGATGTTTCTCTACGGTTATGCATCTAGCCGGAAAATTGTTGTTTTCACATAATTGTTTTTCACCATAGTTCATTGTCAGCATCTTTATTCTCCTAATACAGTCATATTGTCCATATAAGTGCAACTTTTAGTTCGTAAAAGTACTTTATACTTTTCCCAATTGATTTCACTAGATTCCCTGTTTTTACAGTAAGGATTAAACCCCTTGCAATTATTTGTAGTCTTGTGCTGAACGCAGTTTATATAAAGAAAAAGAATTTAATCTTTCTGTTTCTTCCATGACGATAAAACTATGTTTGGACACGGGTGTCACACAAGGAATGACGAGTTCATGTCAAGCACCTACAACTCAGTCATCAACAAGTCGATAATATTGCATACTTGGTTTAACTAATTAAAGTAGCAAGTACAGACACCAATCCACGGGTGCACCACAAGGCGGCATCTCGGCGTTGACGGGAAAGAGGCTGTGGTGGATCGGCGTTGCTGGGAATAGGTTTGGTCGTGTCAGGTGTGGGCTTGCGGCAAGCCTCTCCTGCCTCCTGCCCTGGCATTGGGTGGTAGACAGAAGAGGGGTAACTAAACAAAGAATATATGAAATTGCGAAATGCCCTTTTCTCCCATTGCAAAATTATTTTGTTTCTCCCGTTATGCACGGGCACACTGTTGCAAAATGCAGGAGTATTTTGGTTGTTCAAATTCATGCTTTGCTCCGTAAGTAAACCAATTATACATGGGTTAGGTTATGCCATGCAAACTTGATACCATTGGGTTTGTGTTCAAAGTAATTTATTGTGATTGTAATTTCTAACTATGAACATATCCCCTACATTCTGCCACTGGGTGGGTATGTTCTGTAGATCTGTAGAAATCAGAGGAGCCTTATCATCTTGGTTCTGTAACAAGAAATAACCGTCTGACAACTGAAACTCTAAGAGCAGAGTGTGCAGGGTGTAATAGTAATCAAATTAAATACTAAACAATATATGTGCCGAATTCACGTATCAGTAATTCTACTGGTGCTGGGATGGTAATGAATAATGGATTGATTAGATTAGTAGAGCATCCCGCAAAAGAAAAAAATCCGCAACGAACTTTCACAGAACTGAAAGATCACTTGTACTCCCTCCGTAAACTAATATAAGGGTTTTTAGATCACTACTTTAGTAGTAATATCTAAACGCTCTTATATTAGTTTACAAAGAAGTAGCAAAGAAAGATCCCACAGAACAATCGATCCAAATTCAGGAAAGATAGAGCTCCTTACCAACGCCAGAAGAGATCGTCCGGTTCCCGAGGTGGGTCCAGTCTAGAGGAGGGCGGTGGTGACCAGGAGAGGACAACTTGGTGGAAGGGGGCGTGCAGGCGTGTCCACCGGCGCGGTCACGCGGATGGACAGGCGAGGGTGCCCATGGGCGAGCAGGGCGCGGAGGCCCCCCTGCCGGAGAGGTTCCCGGAGGACGGAGTAGCGTGTTCTGGAGTGGGAGAGGAGGGACAGGACTACAGGAGCGCCATGAGGGATGGGAATTCTAACATGGGCGTCAACAAGCTCAGTTACAAGAAGCGACGTCGCGTTTGACTGACAGTACAGTTCGTACATACTCCATTTTTATCTGTTCGGAACGCCACAACTTTTTTTTCCGAAACGGAGGCAAAAGATTTACCTCATCGATTAATTAACAAGCGAATTGTCCAGTTAATCAACGAAACATCGGGCGAAAACCGTTACAAACCAATCACAGCATTTTATACTATTGGCAGTTTATCTATACCGCTACAGCCACTGAAGGGTAGTGGATTTGAAGGTTGCCATATCTTGAGTTGTCCCTTATCTTACTAAATTCAGGATTCAACTCAGGAGAGTGTACAGAACATGCAGGTCTGTATTGTTTCCGGTGTGTGTTGGTCATGCATCAGATGTCACTCAGTTTCTAGGAATTTCAAGAGGGCATGTCAGCTTCTCCTATTTGATGAATTTTTTACTTTCTCAAAATCTCTTTATTATTACCAAGTGGTGATTATATTTCTGCCCGGTGACTTGTTGTCATATTGTTTTAGGAAAGAAACCGACAAACAAGGAGGGAAAACTTAAACAAGAGAAATGTATGAGGATTCCGGTGTCCCATCAAACATGTATTGTGTACAGACTTTGTGGAATAATGAAGTAGAAAGCCATCAAATACAAAGGTTGTGTCCCATCAGTAACTTTATTTTTGAGTGACAACAGTAACTAGATTTGATTTAGTTGAGTGACAAATAACACAGTAGAGGCCCTATCTGAGGATGTATATATTTATCCAAGAACAACCCCATGAAACTTTTAATCATTTTTTGCTATCTTGCAAATTTGTTTGGGTGCTGAACTATTTTTTATTTTTATAAGCACATATTTACTTATTTATCCCGTTGCAACGCACGGCATATGTATATATATATATATATATATATATATATATATATATATATATATATATTAGGCTTCCTAATTTTTCATTATTATTTTTACAGTTTTTACATTTTTATTGCTGCTTTTTCATAGCACGTGCATTTACACTTTTAAATGTTTGACAGCCTATACATTATGAGTATAATATTTTCCATCCAAATATCTTATCTTCTTGAGTTTTTTTCAATCTTGAACAAGTGGGACTATCTCTCTCTCTCTCTCTCTCTCTCTCTCTCTCTCTCTCTCTCTCTCTCTCTCTCTCTCTCTCTCTCTCTCTCTCTCTCTCTCTCTCCGGCCTTTTCTGGATTTTAGTGTTAATTAATTGTTTGGTCTGTAGAGTTCTGAAGTCTGAACTACATTCATCACTTCGAAAACTTTTGAAGTTCCTCGGGAATGCCTCTCTTAACTAGAGATCGCGAATCACACTTTTATTTAGTACATTGTTGTTAAAAAAATTATGCCATGTTAAAGTGATGCATCAGGGTGACCTTAGTTCCAGCTCCATATCTGAGTGGGACTATCTTCAAGGTTTGTACACGGGCGTGTGCATAAGCCAAGCGTGGTGATGCTAGTGATCTCCCTACGACGTACCACTATGTGCATAGCAGTCCATGCTAGTATGGACTATGAACTACTCGTACTTCCTTGTTCAAACTACGCCATCTCTTGGCCTCATCGCCGGTGTGGATCCACCAAACATCACCACCACCACAACACGTACTTCACAAACAATATACATTTATCGAGTTCAAAGTGGATTCGCCGCCGAAAAACACTGTCCGGGTAGAATTGTAGCAAAAGGCTCCACACCATTGGACATGCATGGAAACTAGATTGTAGCTAGTCTATTTATTATCCCAACCCATACTTCTTTATTTATTTATTTTTTTAAATGTACCGATTTAGGACAATGCAGTTGCCCATGCATCTGTGCTAGTAGATGACTGGGATAGGCGAGCAGGAGTGAAATGCCACAGACTTATTCTATATACCTCCATGACATGAGATTTAGCAAGAAGAGCTCCTCCTAGAGCATGGACACATGAGGCACTCATAGGCTCTCGTAGCGCAGGTGCCTCTTCTTCTCCAGCCTCCTGCGGCGAGTACCACTCTCCCTGTGAGACATGGCCGGGTTAGAAACACAAATCGACGTTGGGATGCAAAAGCAACAGTGTCTGCATCATGAATTCAGGATACACTGGCAACATCAGGCTCATCATAGCAAGAGTAAAACCATAGAGTGCTACCGTGCTCACCAGTATTGGTTGTGGAACACCACTTTGTCTGCCGGCACATGCTTCCCGTCGTCGTTCCTATGCCACTGGTAGACGGCGTGCGTCCTGTTCATCAACTGCAGGGTCGAGTGGCCATAGCTGGCCTCCCTGAACGCAGAGTAGTCCGGTTGCGGGTCGTTGAACCTGCAAGAAGCTTTCCGAGGTTGGCCAGACGAGCAAGCCTCGCACGAGTTCAACAAAACACTATCTAATCACTTTACCTTGAAGCAAGCCCTTCCGTGTTGCCTCCATCGCCAATTGTTATGTACACGGGAGCGGACTCGTCTCGCACCGGGTATCGAGTCCCCGATGTCACCTTGTAGTCCACATTGGATACACGATGCTGCAAATCAACACCCAGTGCCAATATTTCATTGGGTCAGGGTAGACCATGAAAGATCAAGTATACAAAATTCAGATCAAATTCATCGATTTATTCATACAGTGCTCAAGAATGAAGTGAATTATTTACCGATCTCTCATAAGCATGGACATGACCTGCGAATACCAGGTCCACATCATACTTGATGAACCATTCCTCGAAAGCAACCCTATGCTCTCGCCCTCCATATAATGTGCATCATTGCTGCTGTACATGGGGACGTGCATGAGAACAATAAGCCAAGGTGTCTCCTCCCTGTCCACGCGCTTCAGTTCCTTCTTCAGCCACTTGTATTGAGGAGTGAATTTTACTGATAAAACCACGTGCATGCAAGTTTACAAAACAAAAATATACTTGCATTAGAATCGGCATAAATAAATAAAAAAATCCTCTACACTAGAGAAGAACATCCAATTGTCCAATCATGCATGCAAGTAGGAAAGGGAACTTACCGAATGGGGAATAGCTAGAAAGCATGATAATATGAGCAGATGCACGCCTGACTGCATACCACATTGGGGAGCTGCTCTTTGATGCCCGGTATGGTGTTGCATATCTATATAGATATGGCTTAAATGTAGAAGTTTCTCCCTAGAACACCAAACATAATTAAGCCAGAGTCAAGAATTGATAAATGATAAGGCAACATCATCCTTTTGAAAACAGAAATAGAGTAAAAATAAAGTTCAAACCCAACACACACACACATGATATAGGAATATGCATTCTGATTTACAAAATGGCCACAATTTGCTATTTCTAGTTCAAGAGAAGTATATTGTAAAAACGAAGATAATAAATAAACAAGTTATGTGTATATGCATGGCACATGAAAGTATTGAAACATTGCCAACGTCTTTGTCAATCCCTTTCAACATAGAGTTACATCAGTTGTGAGGTTATTGGGAATTTTTTGCGTAGTTGGGGAGATAACATACCAGATCAGGCACGTATTCTATCTCATGATTCCCAGAGTTCCATATCCATGGTTGATATGCAGTGCTACGTTCAACAAGTCGACCCCAAGAATCCCATCGACCGCCATCATTGTCTTCATATTTATCAACATAGGACAAGTCCCCAACATATAAAACACTTTGTCCTCCACTTTTCACATAATGCTGAAGTGTTGAGAGTGAATTAAATGTTTGTCCCAGATCACCTAGCACAGTGAGCCAGAAAAAAATGAGATGAAATTGCCTAAATCGCTACATTACTAAGTCACCCAGTGAGCTAGCCTTGATAACTTTTTCTTAATCTTTCATTTTATTTGTTTTGCAATGTGATACAACAACGGTCTATAATTTGCACAGGAAGAGAGAATGCATATGTGTGAGCAGGAACTATTGGGTAACTTGGGCTAAATTGTTTGAGTAGTGCTCATGGGGAAAGAGAAAAAAAACTAGTTGAATTACCCGCTCATGCACCCAAGGTACTGAGCTATTTTTCCAAATTGCTTTCCAGTTCTTTAGTAGCTTCCGTCGGGAATTAGCTGACACTCTATAGATACATCTGTTTGAATGTTAACTAATTCCAGACAGAGGGAGTATTACTTAAGAAAACCTACTGAGGGAGTCCTGGATTAGGGGGTGTTCGGATAGCCGGACTATACCTTCAGCCGGACTCCATGACTATGAAGATACAAGATTGAAGACTTCGTCCCGTGTCCGGAAGGATCTTTTCTTGGCGTGGAAGGCAAGCTAGGCGTGCGGATATTCGATATCTCCTACCATTATAACCGACTCTGTGTAACCCTAACCCTATCCGGTGTCTATATAAACCGGAGGGTTGTAGTCCGTAGGACAACCATCATCATACACAATCATACCATAGGCTAGCTTCTAGGGTTTAGCCTCCTTGATCTCGTGGTAGATCCACTCTTGTACTACCCATATCATCAATATTAATCTAGCAGGAGTGGGGTTTTACCTCCACCGAGAGGGCCCGAACCTGGGTAAAATAAAGTGTCCCTTGTCTCTTGTTACCATCCGACCTTGACGCACAGTTCGGGACCCCCTACCCGAGATCCGCCGGTTTTGACACCGACATTGGTGCTTTCATTGAGAGTTCCTCTGTGTCGTCGCTTTTAGGCCCGATGGCTCCTTTGATCATCAACAACGATGAGGTCCAGGGTGAGACTTTCCTCCCCGGACAAATCTTCGTCTTCGGCGGCTTCGCTCTGCGGACCAATTCGCTTGGTCATCTGGAGCAGATCGAAAGCTACGCCCCTGGCCATCAAGTCAGGATCGGAAGCTTAAACTATACGGCCGATATCTGCGGAGACTTGATCTTCGACGGGTTCGAGCCACAGCCAAGCGCGCCGCACTATTTCAAGGGGCATGATATAGCTCTGCCTCCGAATAGTACCCTGGAGGCCGCACACGCTCCGGCCCCGATCCTTGACTCGGAGCCCGATGCATTCTCCGAGGATGAACGGTTGGACGTCACCTCGGGGGCTGCGATCTCAAAGGCGATCGAGCCGAACGCCAGCCCCGTACTCCGCACGGCCCAGAACTCCAAGGAGCCGGACTCTTCTCCGAACTCCGAGCCTTCCGTGCCCCCGCCGATCGAATCTGATTGGGCGCCTGTAATGGAGTTCACCGCCGCGGACATCTTTCAGTGCTCACCTTTCGGTGATATCCTGAATTCTCTCAAGTCTCTCTCTTTATCAGGAGAGCCCAGGCCGGACTATGGTCTGCGAGGTTGGGATTCGGATGACGAAGAAATTCAAAGCCCACCCACCACCCATTTAATAGCCACTGTCGACGATTTAACCGACATACTTGACTTCGGATCCGAAGACTTCGACGGAAACGACAACGAGGAAAAAGGGGGCGGAAAAAGGGGTAAACCCTCCGAAAAGCAGTCAAAGCGGCGACGTAGACGCCAAGCCAAGCCCCGCCTCGATCAAGACCCAGCCGTAGAGCAGGATGAGCCGGTAGACGACGAGCATGCCTTAGAGCAGCCGTCCGAACAGGGCAACACGGATGGAGAGGACAGACAGCCCTCCCCTGGCCATAACAGAACTCCGGACGATCTCACGCCGAATAAAACCACGGAGCAGAAGAATCTCCACGAAAGGCTCGTCGCCACAGCACGTAGCCTGAAAAAGCAGAAGCGGAAGCTAAAGACGGCAGAAGATGCACTCAGAACAAGATGAAACAAGGTAATCAAGACCGCAGATAAATACAGCGGCAGCCGCCGCACTAAAAGTTATCCGAAGAGAAAACTACTGCCCGAATTCGACCAGGAGGCCCTAGAGCCCCCACACTTAAAAAATAAAAAAGCCACACAGTCGGATAGACGACCCCATGGCCACCATAAAACGGCAAGCGGCGCCGCACTCAAGGCGGCATGCGACCCACTTAAAGACTCGCATCATGGCCTAGCCAGGTCCATTTACGGGCCAAGGAAGCAAGCTCTCACAAGCAATGCAAAAAATCCATCATCAGAATCCGGCACACCCAAATACAGGGGCGCCGCACACCCCCTATGTTTCACCGATGAGGCCTTGGAATATGAATTTCCAGAGGGATTCAAACCCGTTAACATAGAGGCGTACGATGGAACAACAGACCCTGGAGTCTGGATCGAGGATTACATCCTCCACATACACATGGCTAGAGGAGATGATCTCCATGCCATAAAATATTTACCTCTTAAGCTTAAAGGGCCAGCCCGGCACTGGCTTAAAAGCCTTCCCGAAAACACAATTGGAAGTTGGGAAGAGCTCGAGGATGCTTTCCGAGCAAACTTTCAAGGGACCGATTCCTCACTAAAAAGAATCAGATAATGTCCGAAGAATCTCAGTCATATAACTCAGCAGCCCGGAGAATCAGCTCGACAGTTCTGGAACAGATTCCTCACTAAAAAGAATCAGATAATGGATTGTCCGGACGCCGAAGCCCTAGTAGCTTTCAGGCATAATGTCCGAGACGAATGGCTCGCCAGACACCTCGACCAGGAAAAGCCAAGAACAATGGCCGCACTCACAAGCCTCATGACCCGCTTTTGCGCAGGAGAAGACAGCTGGTTGGCACGATGCAGCCCCAGCGGCCCAAGTACATCAGAAATCAGGGATGGAAACGGAAAAACGCGGCGAAATAAGGACCGTCGCAGAATCAAAAGAAAAAGTCCGAAGAGCATGGCAGTCAATGCTGGATTCAAAAGCTCACGGCAAAATCAGACAAAACCACCCCTTCAGGATAATAGGGATGATCCGTCCAGCTTGAAAAGAATCCTGGACAGAATATGTTAGATACACAGTACTCCTGGGAGGCCTGCCAATCACACCCACAGAGATTGTTGGGTTTTTAAACAATCCGGACAGCTTAACGCCGCACACAAGGGGCTCGATACACCAAGTGAAGAAGAGGACGAACCCCAAAGGCAGAATACCAGGAAACAAAAGAACTTCCCGCAAGAAGTCAAAACAGTGAACTTACTTCACGTAATAAAACATGTGGCACCCATAAAGGTACGCACAATCAAGCTTTCCCCTCAAGAGTCCCGCCACTGGTCACTAAAGCCAATCATTTTTTATCAGCTAGATTATTTTAGAAATATCAAAAACGCAGGCCGGACTGCCCTGATACTGGATCCAATAATCGATGGATTCCAGTTTACCAATGTCCTTATGGACGGCGGCAGTGGACTAAACCTGATATATCAGGATACAATCCACCGCATGGGCATAAACCCAGCAAGAATCCGCCACAGCAAAACCTCCTTTCAAGGGGTAGCACCAGGCCCGGACACCCATTGCATGGGTTTTCTCTGGCTTGTAGTCATATTTGGCTCTCCCAATAACTTTCGTCGCGAAAAGCTGACCTTCCATGTAGCCCCGTTTTCAAGTCGCTATCAAGCACTAATGGGACGCGGAGCTTTCGCTCGCTTTAACGCAATACCGCATTACGCATCTCTCACGCTTAAGATGCCCGGTCCTCGAGGCATCATATCTTTAAAAGGAGCGCACTAAAATACGCCTCCTCCAAACGGAAGATTGCGCGGCCGCTTAAACAGCCGCACAATAAAGTGGCCACGCCAACCAAAGGACTTTTTTATAAGTCATCAAAGGCCACGGACCCGGACTCAACGAGTTCGGCACAAGTCCATCATTAACGCAGGCTTAGTACGCCATATACCCCCATACCAGGGGCTGTGCGCAGAGACAATAAAACTCAACCTTATATATTCTTTACTTTATATTTTGTTCCGCACGACCCGTTTTTCAAATTAGTTTTTCTCTTTTATAGATGAACGTCGTGCGGCGCCCGTCCAGGACACGGCACAGTGGAGACACAGGCGCAGACGTGCAGTAGGGACCCGTCCTAAAGGATCTTTTTTAGATTAAGACCCTGTGTAAACCTTTTTTACTGTCTCTTGCTGCTATACATCCCCTGGTTTTTTCTTTTCCGATATAACCAAGGAGGAGGCTGGCATTTTGGCATGTGGCCACGCCAGAATTCTTGCTCGTACCTAGACACTAAGGGCTCTTTTTTCTTTTGTTTAAGGGTGTTGTTTCACACACACTCACAAAGACCGAACACCTTAGGGAGTGTTCGGCGTCGCGAGTTTTGGCACTATATGCATCAGCTCCGAATCATGATTTTGGTCATATGTTGGGTTGCCCGGCTCCTGAGTTCGGCTACCTTACGTTCCGCTCTATCGGCTAAGGTATCACCAGGAGAACTACTGCGATTGTGCCCCGGTTCGGCCGGGTGAGCACCTCAGTAGAGAAAGCCGAAAACCGACTGTCATGATGTAGCGCGAGACTGGTCGCCACTCGATGACTCATAGGAATTTATCGAATTCCTCCGCTTTGACGAAGGGCCGTTTCCCGGTCAGACACGTACGCGCTCCGAACTCGGGCAAAGTGCAGTCGCCACTAAAGGGCTACCTAAAGAGTCCCACTGTCAACCTCCTATGGCAAAGTGAAAGTGTTAAAGCATTATAGTCCGGTTGCCTAGCCCGCTGCGCTATCACCTCCTTTATAGGACCAAGACGTTGGGTTAAGTGTGAAAATGCGTCTTCTGCGCGCACCCCCGCACTATGTGCGTGGGGGCTGAAGCCAACGACTGCAATCTTTCAAAATTTATATATTTAAACGGCCGCACAAGAGGTGTTCCTAATACTTGAAGGCACAAGTCTAAAAATATGCCCCTACAATTTATCAAAATATTGTTTCATGATTACACATGCTATCATAACATCGCATCCTTCGAGCACTGCGTCTCTATTATGCGAGCGCCTTCGAGGACTTCCTCAAAATATTGCTCGGAAGGTATTTGACTTTTATCCGAATCCCGGGACGCAATAACGGTGGGCTCCATATCTGCCCAGTATGTCTTGACACGGGCAAGAGCCAACCGAGCTCCCTCCGTGCACGGTGACCTCTTCATAGCATCGATACGTGGCACCACGTCGAGAAATTGCTGCACCAAGCTGAAATAACTCTTCGGCTTCGATCTCCCCGGATACAGATAATCCATGACGTACTTCATGGCGAGTCCGAACAACCTATTCAGTTCGGCCCATTAGGCCAGGCGATCGTCCACTGCAAGTGGACGCTCTGGATTGATGAATTGCGACCAGAAGAGCTTCTCCACTTCATGGCCCTTCTTATCTTGAAAGTGTTTGGTCGCATCAACAGCACTAGCCGCCAAATCCAGATAGGTGTCCTCTATACTCCACGCTCGGTCCAACGGGGCAAACCTCGGGTCGCAAAATTTTCTCCGCAGCAAGAAGGGCTTTCCATCCGCAATTAGTCCGGCTTGACATAGCTCCTCCTTTGCCGCTCTCATTACAGAGCGGGCGTCCTTGGCGTCGGTAACAGCTTTCTCTAAGCTCGTTTGCCTCGCCCGACCTTCTTCTTCAAGAAGCTTGCAACGGTCAGTAGCACTTTTCAACATTACGGCCATATCAGCCACCTCCTGCTTGCTTCGGCAATGGGCAGCCTGTTCGGCTTTCAGCTCTTCAAGGGCTTTCACGGCAACCACATCGCTTTTTCTGGCTTGTTCCTTCGCTCAGGCGAGTTCGGCCCTAAGACCTTTCACGGCGGCCGCACCATCTGCGTCAAGCACACACACGGTAAGATATTGACATAAAGCTCCTCTTACTCACAATCGCCTAATGATTTCAATACCTTGAGCACCATCAAGCCGCTTGTTAACAAGCACGATGTCGGCTTCTGCCTCATCCAATTGTCGCTTTAGTTCGGCATATTCACGAGTCCGGCTCGACTCCGGACAATCAGCCACCTACGTATAAAGGTGCCACTTAAAGGACCTGGGATTAAGATCCTCTGCGCGTCGTACATTTTTACGACGCACAGAGTCTCAGGGGCTACTATCTACACAGGGCGCACTTTATTTATGCGCAATTAATACAAATATACGTTATTTAAAACGTACCTCAAGGCCTGCCACTAAACTCTTGACGGCCTCGTGCAGTCCGCTACCTGCGGATGAAATCTTTTCAGTCACCGTGCTCATTAACGCACGATGCTCCTCTGAGACAGAGGCTCGCCCCAGCAGAATCTTTAGCTCCTCCGACCGAACACCAGACGGTGCCGGACTCGTCCCATGGCCTTCCTCAAAGGCCGGACACGGAGAACCTTGGGGGGCTGCACCATCCACCCCTAGCGGATCCGGAGAAATCCCCCGCGACGACACTTCAGCGTCGCCCGCCTTGCTAGGCGATACAGAAGGAGGAGGCGTTCCGCTCTCCATCATCTCCGGAAGAAGATCCCCCGAAGGCAAGTTCTGCTGAGAAGGGCTAAGGTCCGAACTACAAAGTAAAGTCGGTTAAAACTTCTCAGATATAAATCAAGGATTTCTCTTAAAAGAATAACTCCTCTTCTACTTACGGCTCGCTGGAGAGTTGTTCCCTTTGAGGGTTTAGTTCGGCCGAGGGGCTCCCTAGCGTCGGGCCCTCTGACAAGGATTCTTTCCCCCGCTTCGAAGCTATGGTTTCCGGGCGGTCAGAGGCGGCCCTTTTCTTTCCCTTAGGAGGAGAATTATCGATTCCCCCCTTTGGAATGGTCTCTTTCGAAGAGGCCACGGTCTCCTTGTCTGCTCCCATATTTCCCTCCAAAGGCACTACCTCTAGCATCCTGACTAGCACGGGATCCAGCCTGGTTTCGGGAAGGGGAGCCGGACACCGGATCAGCTTCGCCTTCGCTATCCACTCCTGCTTAAAAGGAAAAGTGCTGTTAAAAAGCAAGTTAATTATGCGGATAGAAGGTCCGGTCGCAAGGTCACCTACTTGAGTATCCGGGCGATTGCGGCTTAAACCAGCATCCTCGGTCAAATCCGGACTCACTTCTTGTGATTCGAAGAACAGTTTATACATCTCCACAGGCGTCACGCCCATGAAATTCTGGAGAGCTCGTGGTCCCTCCGGATTGAATTCCCACAAGCGAAGGGGGCGACGTTGGCCGGGCAGTGTCCGGCGAATCAGCATGACTTGTGTCACCTTGACCAGGTTGACGTCTCCCTTCAAAAGATCCTTAATGCGGCCCTACAGCAGAGGAACGTCTTTGGGCAAGCCCCGACCTAACCCTGTGTTAATCCACGATGCTAACCGTGGTGGGGGACCCGAGCGAAAGGCCGGAGGCGCCACCCATGCGGTGCCCCGAGGAGCGGTGATGTAGAACCACTCCTATTGCCATAAGCCAAGCTCCTCTTGAAAAGCGCCCTCGGGCCATGGAGCGTCGGTATTTCTTTTTATAGCAGCGCCTCCGCACTCTGCGTGGCGCCCTTCGATTATCTTACGTTCTACTTTGAAGGTCTTGAGCCACAATCCGAAGTGAGGGGTAACACGGAGGAACGCTTCGCACACAACTATGAACGAGGAGATATGGAGGATGGACTCCGGAGCTAAGTCGTGGAATTCCAGCCCATAATAAAACATCAGCCCCCTTACAAAGGGATCCATGGGGAAGCCTAATCCCCAAAGGAAGTGGGATATGAATACCACACTCTCGCCGGGCTGAGGGCTAGGGATCACCTGTCCTTGAACAGGCAGCCTGTGAGGAATCTCCCTGATCAGGAATCTAGCTTCCCTCAATCTTGATACGTCCTCCTCCGTAACAGAGGAGGGCATCCATCGGCCTTGGAGGTCAGAGCCGGACATTATCGAAGATCCGGTGCGCTCGGAATCTGGAAGCCTAGGGTGTTGGAACTCGAGGCGACGGGCGAGCTCGTTTTGAGAATAGAAGCGGGGAACAGGGCCTTGGTCTCTTTATAAGAGGCAGAATATCAAGCGCCCTCCCCGTAACCGTCTTGGACTAGCCTTTAATTAAGGCAAGACGTGCTAAACAGGCACGATTGGGTTATCCACGACCGTATTAGAGAGAATCCCGTTAGAGGGGGCACACAATCTCTGCTTTGACAAGACGTGCCAAGGAAACCGCCTCGCTAAACGAGCTGAGGTGGAACAATGAAAGCAATTTATATAGAAGGCTTGGTCGCAGTGTTATGACGCACTGCGGGATACGTCAGCAGATTTGATTTGTGTTAATATTATTCTCTATATGGCAATATGTGGAAACTTATTTTGCAGAGCCGGACACTGTTTTTTGGTGTTTATAATCTTCTTGAAGGACTTGGAGGAGGAACCCGCCTTGCAATGCCGAAGACAATCTGCGCGCCGGACTCGTCGTCATTGAAGCCTGGTTCAGGGGCTACTGAGGGAGTCTTGGATTAGGGGGTGTTCGGATAGCCAGACTATACCTTCAGCCGGACTCCAGGACTATGAAGATACAAGATTGAAGACTTCGTCCCGTGTCCGGAAGGATCTTTTCTTGGCGTGGAAGGCAAGCTAGGCGTGCGGATATTCGAGATCTCCTACCATTGTAACCGACTCTGTGTAACCCTAACCCTATCCGGTGTCTATATAAACCGGAGGGTTGTAGTCCGTAGGGCAACCATCATCATACACAATCATACCATAGGCTAGCTTCTAGGGTTTAGCGTCCTTGATCTCGTGGTAGATCCACTCTTGTACTACCCATATCATCAATATTAATCTAGCAGGAGTAGGGTTTTACCTCCACCGAGAGGGCCCGAACCTGGGTAAAATAAAGTGTCCCTTGTCTCCTGTTACCATCCGACCTTGACGCACAGTTCGGGACCCCCTACCCGAGATCCGCCGGTTTTGACACCGACACCTACTATATAATCTCGTAAAGCAGAGCCGAGGCTAAGGGGTTGTTTGGTACTATGCCTAGGAGTGTCACACTTTGCCATGCAATGTTGTCAAACTTGCCTAAAGTTAGTTCTTCAAAATGAGAGCCACAAGTTGGCAAGCCTAATGAAATCTTGCCACATTTTTTAAGTGTATATGATGTGGGACCCTAGTGTGGCTTGCCTAAGATGTGGCTTAAACCAAACACACACCTAAGTTGGTCAAACTTGCCTAACCTTAGGTGTGGCAACCTTAGGCAAATTTAGTCTCAAACCAAACAGGCCCTCAGTGACTTTGTAATCTTAACATACCTTTTTCATACTTTTTCCCATCAGGTCTTAGAGAAATGTTGTAGAGATCTAAACTAGTGTAAGGACAACATGTCCTGATTTTTATAAATAGAAAGTAATTAAAGAAGAGAACACAAACCTATGATGCCAAATGTGTAGGGTGCATCTGCATCAATTGCTGGAGGTGTTTGAAACCAAAATTCTCGAGCTGAATCTCCTGTTCCAATCTTGTAGTAATACTTAGTGTTATACTGCAAACCAATAAAGTACAGAATTTTATGTTGGAACTAACTGGTACAAGATTGGGTAGAAAACATAGTATTGTCTTCATTTACTGGAATATAAACAAACTCCGTGTCTACACTCCACATACACTAGGAAATGGAAGACACAATTTGTGTAGTGGACATCATGTCCGAATAGAATAAACCTAATACTCCCCTGAAAAAAAGTGAATGGACTGTATATATTTGAGATTTGGTGATTTTGCATATGACATCACTCCAACTTTACATGAATAAAACATGTCAAAATATTGCACTTTGAGCCACAATGCTTGGCCGCGAAAATTATGAAAACGGTAAGGAAGATAAAACTGCATAGGAATACAATGCAAACCTTAAGGACACAACAGAAAAAAGAGGTATATTACCTCAAGGCCATCAACAAGGCAGTGGTGTATGTATCCAGATCGATAGTTGTAGAACGTATAATTCGTCATCCTCCCTTTGGCTTTCCGATCATAGCATTTCTCCTCTTTACCGTAAAACACCTCGCTCCGTGTGGGTTCCAACTCGGTAACCCACGAGATTATGACGGCTTTCCCGTCATAGTCACCTTGTGTGATATGAACCTGGCGACCAAATAAACAGTGATTACAAACACCGAGTACATCGCCCTAATTTTGTTAAAATGATGGACGGACTGATAGGCGGCACCTGCTGTGGAGCGTTGTGGCCTTTCGGAACCGCAAGGGACTTGTGCCCCAGAGGAATATCGTCGGATGGGAACTCATTACACACGTAGGAGCTCGTGCGGCCAGAGTAGGCTCCGCTTACCAGGCAGGGCAGGACGTGCATCAGCAGCACCAGCGAGCCCCGGCTCCTCATTTGGAAGAACAACGGCGCCGTCAACACCAGCGAGCCCCGGCTCCTCATTTGGAAGAACAACGGCGCCGTCAACACCCTGAAAATGTACTGGACAGAGGATGTGTGAGAGGGGCGGACGGACGTTGGAGCGATGGAGTAAGGGCGGAGAGGCGGAGACCGGCGGGGGATAAACAGGAGGTGGCGTGGCGTGGAAGGGGAGGGGGGCATGGGGCGTGCGACGGCAAGGAATGCCGTTGGAAAGCAAAAAAGCGGGCGGGAAGAAGACGACGGTCACACTGGCAAGCCGGCTCGTTCGTGAGCGGGTGGTTGGTGGTGGGCCCCATCTGATGGCCCGACCCGCGTGGTAGATTCTGTGGTGGGCCGGGAGCTCGGGACAGAGCGGGCCGGCTCAAATGAAGCCCGACGAGTCCAGGCCCAAGTGAGGTGGGCGGCTCCTTCCTCAGAAGCCCACGGCGAAGAGCAGACGGACGGCACAGCAGACGGAGGAGAGGAGAGAAAGCGAACCTCTCGTGCTCGCGCCGCGACGACGACGACGACGACCTCGGCCGCGGCGACGATGAGCCCCCTCCGCGCCCTCCTCGTCCTCGCCGCCGTCCTGGCGGCGTGCCTCGGCCCCGCGGCGGCGGACCAGCCCGGGTACGCTCCCCTCGCCCCCGCCCGTTTTTCCTCTCCGATCCGATCGATCGGCGGGAGGCTGTAGCTGACCCCCCCTCTCGCCTCGCCCTGTGGATGCAGATCCGTCGAGGGATACACCATCGCCGGCCGCATCAAGATCGACGGTCAGTGCCCTCGCCCCCATGGTTCGAATTAGATGCATCTGGTACCTTCTGCGTGCGTTGGTAGGCGGGCGGGATCCAGCTTCGTGCTCTGCTCGAACCTGGCCGATTTGGTGGAATTGTGTATGTGGTCTGTACATGGGCGCGTGATCCAAGCAGGGCCAAGCGTGTCGATGCGACTGATCTCCCCGCTGTACCACTATGCATCGCCGTTGCTTAGGTAGCATGCTATAGGCACATCACAGTAGCTGATTTTATCCAGCTTCATCTTTGAAATCTGAGCCGCGTTGGAGTTGTGCTGTGGCTACAGTTTATATGCTGCATCCTTTTGTTCTGAGCATCAAAACCAATCGACAGATGTGGGAACCTGTTTATTCAGTAGCTTCTCGTAGAGAGACAGGAATTGTCCAGATCCACACAGGCAAATCAGAGTGCCTCTCTGCTAGAATATATGTTGGCACAAGTGTTCAAAGCCAATGTTTCTTGGCCAGGATTCACGGCACCAATGTTTCTTGGTGCTGCATGATGTTTCTTTGGAAGTATTGTCTTAGTAAGAGCATTTTTAGCATGTGTATAACCATCGGATTTTGGTGCCGTGTTATTTCAGCTCATTGTAAATTGCTGAGGCGGGTTACTATGTTGACTTCCTTGCATTTGGATAATTGATTAGGACTTCAGATCTTGTCATGCATCTTGCTTCTTGAATTGCAGTTAGAGATTAAGTTCTCAATGTTTGTGGAGCTGATACATACTAATGTTCTCCCGTGAGGTCCACCTGATGTTGTTTTTATCTGTTGTGCTTATAGCTGCAAGGGGCTTTGGTCTTCCAGCCAAGACATCAAACACGAAAGTGATACTTAATGGTGGTCAGAAAGTTACATTCGCCAGGCCTGACGGCTACTTTGCCTTGTATCCTACGAAAAACATGTTATACCATGCCCTTCCAAATTATTTCGACTTCTCTTATGAGGGGAAATTTTCTTTTATTTTCATTTAATCAATTTAGTCTGTTCTTTCATGCATCATTGTCTTAAAATTGTCCATTTTTCTAAGGATACTTTTCTTTTTGAAAAAAAGACATAAGAGAATCTTGCGAGAGTGCTATGTGAAGAATTTGTTGATGTCATTATGTGTCTAATTATGGTTTATTGCGTTTGTATAAATGTTTCACTGTTGGCAGCTCATGTGCAATGTTAGCAGATTATCCTGTGCTTATTGTTACCCCTTGACCTAATATCCTTAAGCCACAACGTGCCTGCTGGGACACATTTGATCGAAGTCTCGTCACTTGGCTACTTCTTTTCACCAGTGAGTATTCATTAGAAAATTTCATTGCAATATGAGTAGAATGGGCACTAAACAGTTGATTCTCTATTCTGTTGTGTGATAGGTTCGAGTGGACATCAGTGCCAGGAATCCTGGGCACATTCAAGCAGCATTGACTGAAAACAGAAGAGTCCTAAATGAGCTTGTTTTTGAACCTCTGAAAGAAGAGCAATACTATGAGGTGCCTAATGCTATAGTTTTTTGTTAACCTATTTCCTCGCTGCTTGCTGGTATCAAATCCTTTCTTAACCGACCTATGTGTCTGTATCTATTTTCCCCAGCCGAGGGAGCCTTTCAACATTTTGTCCCTTTTGAAGAGCCCCATGGGTATGATGGTTGGTTTTATGGTCCTAATGGTCGTCGTTATGCCCAAGATGATGGAGAACATAGGTAAGTGGCACATAAACACATTTCAAACCTTTTACATCCAAGAAAAAACTAGAAGCTTCATGTTTGTATATTAAGCAAGTAGAAGCTTAGCAGATCAAGGCACATGCTTAATGAGTTCTCTACACCACATATAGCTGTTATAAACGTACAAGCCAAGATATAAAATTCAACTTTGTTGTGCATGTTCCAGTTGTTATAGTTTGAGCCCATTCAGAGTTAATATCAACATTAAATGACATGTTTGGTAATAATGTTTTCAAAATAGAAAGAAGTAACCTATGCTTATTTGTATGTAGTGTGTCTGAATCTATGTTGTTATAATATATATGCACTACACATTACCTGCCTTTTCAGCTGTTCTATAAACAGTACATTGCTTGCTGTTAAGAGTACTTCTGTGCCGGGCTGTTTGTTTCGTTTTAATACTATATATGGTTCTGTAGCAGCGACACTTACAATCATACCTGTTTGTTTCTGTCATCAGTTTTACTTTATGCAAAATACATACTGACAGAAACTAAGAGATGTTATCTAGTTTAATGATCTGTAATATATATGCTTCACGCTTCCTGGCAATGATTTTCTGACGATTTCACTCGTATACCTTCCTCACATCCCGTCTGTTTTGTTCTTGAAGATCCTGAGGAGATAAAGCAAGCTCAAGAGCAAATGAGGAACTCACCTGTTCCATCCTTTTCTGGCTTGCTAGCCAGAGCAAACAGCTAGATGTAGAACATGCCGACATATGTGGTTTAAGTTTATGGTGCGACAAATGCCAGTACTAAACTGTTTCACGCTGGAGTCAGATTATTGTTCCCTGGGAGGCTGGGGCAAGGTGGAAACTCTTTTGCCCACTTTTAATGTATTCTACTGTATTCTAAGATGTAATAGGTTTGTAATGGAGAACCGTCTGAAACACCTGGCTGAACTAGTCATGAATTATTTGATTTATAGCTCACGTCGAGTACAGTGTGTCAACTTGTTAACCATTTGAATATTGAAGCCTTGCTGAGTCATTGACTATCGGTAGAGATATTGATGCTGACCTTTGGTTGATCACAAACACCACCAGAATATGAAAAGAAAAGTAGATACCTTATCAGGTACCTATCTGAACAGATATGAGGGCAGGTTCATGGTTGAACTCCTCTCCAGGGCTATGTAGGACTCCGATTCCTGATAACATTTCGCAGGTATGGGCTTGACTCTCCATCTATGGATGATACTCCCTCCGTCTGGAACACTTTGACGCTGAAATGGATGTATACGTCTAGATACATCCATTTCAGTGCCAAGTAATTCCGGATGGATGTAGTACTAGTTTTGTAGTCAGTTGACAAAGTAGAGTCCACATCCAGCCTTACCACTCTGCTATGGATGTGTTATTTGCTTTTCCTTTTTGAAAACGTCCATCTGTTATGATGCATTCCAGACGCTATTATTTTTAGTTTGGGGAGACGACACGTCTCGCTCGCGGGGCATGATTGCGCCTCGCCTTGGTTGGTTCTTAGTCTACCCTAGATTGATTACAAGATGTGGAATTTGTCACAAAGTACAAAAGTGACTAGAAATTGATTCCTAGTGGTTCTTTAAAACTTAACGTCTAATCATAAGGGAGGCTTCTGATGACCGTAAGTCTGGTTATAACTTTAGGACATGTGTGTATATCTCCCAGAATGAAAATAAAGGTTGGTCTGCCACCAGCTCCATTGGATATGTTCACCCCTTTCCTGGATGCTGAAAATGACCTTATTACTTGGGAGCTAAGAGAGATGGACATGAAGAGGTGGTGTAAGATCTAGACGTCCACGCCTCTCCTAGTGCTTACTATAATTTATCTAGTGTACACAGAGCGTGTGAATGTGATCACCCTTCTTGATACCTCCTCATTTTGCTTTTGTTTAGGTAGATCACTCTTGACCTGGTGTCCATCATCTAGAGACTACATGTAACATACCTCTGCTTTTGTAGTCTAGTCATGTAGGAGTAAGTAGAACTTGACATGAAAAGTAAGTATAGAATTGTCATGAAATGGACCTGGGTCAGTCTCCTGCCACGTGCCTTAAAACCTGTACTAGTAAAAATCAATGTGGACCGTGAATCATAAGAGAGGCTTCCGAATGTGATTACCCTTCTTGTTATCTCCCCCCTTTTTTTGAAGTATTAAGTAGATCACCATGACTTGGTGTCCATCTAGTGTAAGTACAGTCATATAGGAGTAGGCAGAATTTGACATGAATAGTATATAAAGCTTGTGAAATTGACCTGAATATATCAATCTCCAGACACGTGCCGTGAACCTGCGGCGGAAATCAATTTCGACTGATATTTGGGAAATTGTATTTTTTTTACGCAGTCATCCCTGACCAAAGTTTATTAATTAGTCCATAGCACAATGACCGTGCGAATATACGCCTATCTACCGGGACTAAAGTCCCCTCTAAATGGCAAGCTGGAAGTAAGCTAGAAACCGGATTATTTGCTGAAAACATGTGGAAGCAAGCTTGGTTTGACAGTTGGACACCATGTGGTGGTCATCAGATGGAGCCACAGGACATGTTCTGCTAGGGTACAAGCTTTGCATCCCTCTCACTATAACTGCACACAGCTGGTCACACTCACCACCTAATAAGAGGGGATGGGAATCTGTGTCCTCCATTGGCCTGGGGAAGGATAAGGCCTGTCAATGGGGGGCAGGAAATGCCTGAACCAGATCACACCTTGGGAGGGTGAGCCTGAAAGCCTGAGGTGATATGTTCCACCCTCAGAATCACACACTTCATTTCTGCTGGATAATGCTAGATGTATATACATGTTCTTGTTAACTCCGCTGTTTGGGGTTCTGGATTGTTTGCCTCCTGGCGTTTGGATATTTTGTGTGCGTGTGTGGGTTGTCAAGTTGCATGTTTCTCGAGCGCGGAAACCGGTTTGTTTTCGCCGTTTTTGTCGGATCCCGGAGTTAAGGCGAGCCATGATGCCTGGGACCGTGATCTTCTCCGGTGGCCCGTGCTAGCCGCTGCGAGCTGCGGGATACCGTCTTCTTCGATACAACGCGTCCCGCAAGCTTTCCCTTCTATCTTTGCGGCACGGTTTTCCCTTCTATCTTCTTCCTCCTTTCTGTTGGAATATGTTCTTGGGAAGATAAAGAGGAATATATATCAAAAGAGAAGCCCACTTGCGGCAGTGAAGTCTATGATAAGGAGATGGAGTAATTGGGGCAATCTGTATTTTAGCTGCACCAGCAGCAGACCACTTGCTGCACTACTGACAATGCACATCAATAGCAGTAATTGATTTGTTATTTTCCTCTATTACTGTGAGTTGGACATGTCACTTGTATTGCCTCTTGGCTGCTTGCTAGTAACAGACAACATGGCAGTAATAGCTGGAATTGGTTAGTATATTTTAAGCTGCATATGGAAGCTGCCTGGTAACTGTTGGGTCATGGAGATGCAGATCTCATTTAACCTAAACTATTGCAGTTAGGCCTCTTTCCTCCAGTGTCCAAATCTAGCCAACTTCTGTCATTCTGAGCTGTATCTACCCTCCCCTCTGTATCTTTGTTTATTGTTGATTGCAGAGACTAAAGTGTCTTCAGTAACGTGATGGAAGTGTGCTGCTCCCATGAATCTAGAAAGTAGACAGAACATCACCATCACCATCAAGGGTCTCACCTACCATTAAGTCAAGATAAGAAAAAGATTAACATTTGATGAAATTAAGGGGGGAAATATCTTGTGGACCTGTCTACCATACCATCCATCACGGTGGGGTGTGTGTGAAACCACCTTGATTTGGACAAGTGTGCACCATATGATTTCATAGATGAATTAGCATGGCCTAGGTTTAATTACTCTGTTGTTAATGTGAGTTGGACATTCACATGTTGAGTAGCATCTGCCCACATGTAAATGGGATCAAGAAGACTGATCCCATTTCTTCCTGGGTCTATTTATTGTGCAGATCTAACCATTCTCCCTTCTTGCACCGCTATCACTCACTGCCTCTGTTTCAAAATATAAGGTGTAGTTCTTCTCCTTTGCGGGAAAAAAAAAGGTGTACTTTGACGGAGCGAAGGTATCAATTAATGTTTTTTTAATGTTCCAAGTTCCCAATAGTTGTTCCAAAGTTACATATTTCTCTCACTGGATTTGCTTAATTATTAATAGGGGCACAAATATTTTTTAAGGCAAACATACCCTAGCATTTACATTCATGGACTATACTCTTTATAGCCATCCTATTTGCTTTGGCAAGATCACTGGGCATCAGACATATGTTCCTGACTTCAGTTATGATCTAAACAGATTGGCCACATATCTGGACCTAGATCCCCACCTAATGTTAGGACAAGTGTTTCTATTCCAGTGATGCAGCTGATGTCTCCTCTAGACCCACCAGTGGCAGCCACTCTCAACTAATAAACTCATTTGACAGACAGTGATCACCACCACTGCGCTGTGTGACCGGCTACCTATTAAATCGTTGTCCACTGTACTGTGTTACTCTTTACTAAGCACAGGCCATACATAATACAGTTAACTATTGTATTTAACTATGATGTATAACACTCCCTCCGTAAAGAAATATAAGATCGTTTAGATCACTACTTTAATGATCTAAACACTCGTATATTTATTTACAGAGGGAGTACATTTGATTCGATATGATACAACTGATTTATTGTTGACATGGACACTGCTTTTTCTTTTCTTGATTGAAACAAAGACATGGGCACTGGTATAAGAAAAGCTGAAATAGTAACATGCCAGATCCAGTTCTAATTGGCTTAAAAATATGCATGCATGTGCATTCCAAAATGCTGCAAATACAGACAGATTTTAGGTACTGCACAAGGTGGCACCGACATCGATTTGTGACCTACTGCCAGGTGCAAACAATATGGACATAACAGAAGCAAAACACATGCAGAGACCATGCAGATGAAGCCATAATGCAGGCTGTTAGGCTACCAAGGACCATGCATGTATAGCTGAAACAGTGATGTATTTTTTTTAAAGAAATATCCGTAGAAATAGAGGGAAAGAATGTTACTAAAGCAGAGATCACCTAGGCCCAATCATAACTAAACACAGATCACCTAAGCCCAATGATAATATTACTAACAATACTAACTAAGAGCATCTCTAGCAGACTCCGTATAATGCTGCGACCCGCAAAATAACCGCCAAAATGCGGGTCGGCACGAAAAAAGCTGCCCGACCAGACCCTGCAAACGCGTCCGACCCGTAAATATTTTTAAGCGGCGTGGCAAAATCTCGGCCCCAACCCGCGAATACGCAGGTTTCCGCCTCGCCCCTACGTGCCCCGTATCCCAGGGAAGTGGTTGGCGGGAGGGACATTTCAGCCCGAGCCCTTTCCCCACCTCCTTCCGCCGCCGCCCGCCATTGGTTCCGCCCGTCCGCCGCCGGCGATTCCGGCCAAATCTGCGGGCGGAATCGCGCCGCGGCGGTGCCCCCATCCTCTTCCATCGATATGCTGCACCCCCCCCCCCCCCCCGCGCGGATCCGGCGACACAAGCCGCCCCTGCTCGCCGTCGTCGTCGGGGATCGACCACCCCCGAGCCGCCCCTAGTCGCCGTCGCTGCCCGGGATCGCCCACCCCTGAACCGCCGGTGAGTGTTTACTTGTGCTTCGTGCCGAGCGCTATGCATAGTTGGTTGACGCGGCGTGCGATTTTTGTTCATGTAGATGGAATTGAGCCCGTGTGAGAAGTTTTTTCTCGACGATTCGTCCGATTCGGATGACTCGGATGTTGAGCCGCTGCTTGCAAACTATCGGCATCAGACGCGTTGGTGATGGCCCTTGCCGTGAAAGCGCATGATGATGAGAACCGAAAGAGGCGGCGAGGATCCACTGTAGGCCGTTGAGGGAGTCCTGGATTAGGGGGTGTTCGGGTAGCCGGACTATACCTTCGTTGGACTCCTGGACTATGAAGATACAAGATTGAAGACTTCGTCCCGTGTCCGGATGAGACTTTCCTTGGCGTGGAAGGCAAGCTTGGCGATGCGGATATTCAAGATCTCCTACCATTGTAACCGACTCTGTGTAACCCTAACCCTATCCGGTGTCTATATAAACCGGAGGGTTGTAGTCCGTAAGGCAACCATCATCATACACAATCATACCATAGGCTAGCTTCTAGGGTTTAGCGTCCTTGATCTCGTGGTAGATCCACTCTTGTACTACCCATATCATCAATATTAATCTAGCAGGAGTAGGGTATTACCTCCATCGAGAGGGCCCGAACCTGGGTAAAATAAAGTGTCCCTTGTCTCCTGTTACCATCCGGCCTTGACGCACAGTTCGGGACCCCCTACCCGAGATCCGCCGGTTTTGACACCGACATTGGTGCTTTCATTGAGAGTTCCTCTGTGTCGTCGCCTTTTAGGCCTGATGGCTCCTTTGATCATCAACAACGATGAGGTCCAGGGTGAGACTTTTCTCCCCGGACAAATCTTCGTCTTCGGCGGCTTCGCTCTGCGGGCCAATTCGCTTGGTCACCTGGAGCAGATCGAAAGCTACGCCCCTGGCCGTCAAGTCAGGTTTGGAAGCTTAAACTACACGGCTGATATCTGCGGAGACTTGATATTCGACAGGTTCGAGCCACAGCCAAGCGCGCCGCACTATCTCGAGGGGCATGATCTAGCTCTGCCTCCGAACGGTGTCCTGGAGGCCGCACACGCACCGGTTCCGACCCCTAACTCGGAGACTATTGCGCCAATTGAGGATGAGCGGTTGGACGTCACCTCGGGGGCGGCGATCTCAAAGGCGATCGAGCCGAACGCCAGCCCCGCACTCCGCGTGACCCGTGACTCCGAGGGTCCGGACTCTTCTCCGGACTCCGAAACCCCCGCGCCCCTGCCAATCGAATCCGATTGGGCGCCGATAATGGAGTTCACCGCCACGGACATCTTTCAGCACTCGCCCTTTGGCGACATCCTGAATTCTCTCAAGTCTCTCTCTCTATCAGGAGACCCCTAGCCGGACTACGGTCAGCAAGGGTGGGATACGGATGATGAAGAAATTCAAAGCCTACCCACCACCCACTTTGTAGCCACTGTCGACGATTTAACCGACATGCTTGACTTCGGCTCCGAAGACTTCGACGGTATGGACGACGAGGTAGGAGACGAACAAGAACCAGCACCTGTAGGGCGCTGGAAGGCCACCTCGTCATATGACATATATATGGTGGATACTCCAAAAGATGGAGATGGCGATGGAACAGCGGGGGATGACACCTCCAAGAAACAGCCAAAACACCGGCGTCAGCGGCGCCGCTCTAAATCCCGCCAAAGCAAAAATGGTGATTCCGGCACGGGAGATAATACTACCCCGGATAGCGCCGAAGAACACCCACCCCAGCAAGATTCGGCGCAGGAAGATGGAGAAGCAGCCCTCATGAGAGAGCGGCAGACCAAGAGGTTGAGGATGATAATTATATGCCTCCCTCCGAAGACGAGGCAAGCCTCGATGACGACGAATTCGTCATACCATCAGACCCCGCCGAACAAGAGCGTTTCAAACGCAGGCTTTTAGCCACGGCAAACAGCCTTAAGAAAAAGCAGCAACAGCTTAGAGCTGATCAAGATTTGCTAGCCGATAGATGGACTGAAGTCCTTGCGGCCGAAGAGTATGAACTCGAACGCCCCTCCAAGAGTTACCCAAAGCGCAGGCCGCTACCCCGATCAGAGGAGGAAGCACCTACATCACCAGCGCACGACATGGCAGACCGGCCAACTCGCGGCCGCGACAGAGAGGCCTCTCGGCCCTCCACCCAAGCCATGCCCCGACGCCGCTCAACTAAGGCACGGGAAAATGCGCCAGACCTGCGAGACGTACTGGAGGATAAGGCAAGACAAACAAGATCGATCTACGGATCGCGCAGGCGCCCGACGACACGTGACGATGATCTTCACTCCGGACACAATAAATCCGGCCAGGCCGAACACAACAGACATAGCTCTTCCGAGCTGCGTCGTGACATAGCCCAGTATAGGGGCGCCGCACACCCACTATGCTTCACAGATGAAGTAATGGATCATAAAATCCCAGAGGGTTTCAAACCCGTGAACATTGAATCATACGATGGCACAACAGATCCGGCGGTATGGATCGAGGATATCTCCTTCACATCCACATGGCACGTGGCGATGATCTACACGCCATCAAATACCTCCCGCTCAAACTCAAAGGACCGGCCCGACACTGGCTTAACAGCTTCCCAGCGGACTCAATCGGTTCTTGGGAGGACCTGGAGGCCGCATTCCTCGACAACTTCCAGGGCACCTACGTGCGACCATCGGACGCCGACGACTTAAGCCACATAATTCAGCAGCCAGAAGAATCAGCCAGGCAATTCTGGACACGGTTCCTAACAAAGAAAAACCAGATAGTCGACTGTCCGGACGCAGAGGCCCTAGCAGCCTTCAAGCATAACATCCGCGACGAGTGGCTTGCCCGGCACCTGGGACAGGAAAAGCCGAAATCTATGGCAGCCCTCACGACACTCATGACCCGCTTTTGCGCGGGAGAAGATAGCTGGCTATCTCGCAGCAACAACTTATCAAAGAACCCTGGTAATTCGGATATCAAGGACAAAAGTGGCAGGACACGTCGAAATAAGCAAAAGCGTCACGTCAGCAGCGTCAGCAGCGACAGCAATGAAGATACGGCAGTTAATGCCGGATTCAAAGGCTATAAATCCGGTCAGCAGAAAAAGCCATTCAAAAAGAATACTCTGGGCCTGTCTAGTTTGGACCGAATACTCGACCGCTTGTGCCAGATCCATGGCACCCCTGAAAGACCAGCCAATCACACCAACAAGGATTGTTGGGTGTTCAAGCAGGCAGGCAAGTTAAGAGCCGAAAACAAAGACAAGGGGCTGCATAGCGATGACGAGGAGGAGCCCAGGCCACCGAACAACAATGGACAGAAGGGGTTTCCCCCACAAGTGCGGACGGTGAACATGATATACGCAACCCACATTCCCAAGAGGGAGCGGAAGCGTGCGCTCCGGGACGTATATGCGATGGAGCCAGTCACCCCAAAGTTCAACCCATGGTCCTCTTGCCCGATCACTTTTGATCGAAGGGACCATCCCACTAGCATCCGTCATGGCGGCTTTGCCGCATTGGTTCTTGACCCAATCATCGACGGATTTCATCTCACAAGAGTCCTAATGGACGGTGGCAGTAGCCTGAACCTGCTTTACTAGGATACAGTGCGGAAAATGGGCATAGATCCCTCAAGGATTAAGCCCATAAGGACGACCTTTAAAGGCGTTATACCAGGTGTAGAGGCCAATTGCACAGGCTCAGTAACACTTGACGTGGTCTTCGGATCTCCGGATAATTTCCGAAGCGAAGAGTTAATCTTCAATATAGTCCCGTTTCGCAGTGGCTATCACGCCCTGCTCGGACGAACCGCATTCGTAAAATTCAATGCGGTGCCGCACTACGCATACCTCAAGCTCAAGATGCCAGGCCCTCGAGGAGTAATCACGGTCAACGGAAACACCGAACGCTCCCTCCGTACGGAGGAGCACACGGCGGCTCTCGCAGCGGAAGTACAAAGCAGCCTTCTTAGGCAATTCTCCAGTCCGACCGTCAAAAAGCCAGACACTGCCAAGCGCACCGGGAGTAACCTACAACAAGACCGCCCGGCACATTCTGAGCAGGCGTAGAAATGCGGCCCCAACCCCAGCCCTCGCGATATAGCGAAACCAGTTCCTCGCGTACATAACTACGCCCTTGAGATACCATGGGCATAGGGGAAGGGGCACAATAACGACACACCCAAAATACGGCTTAAAACGTACTAGGGGTTGCCGGATTCTTTTTTCTTACTTTCAGGACTCCACATTTCGGACGACCTGTTCGGCAATTCGACTGCCGCACAAACGATGCAAGATCCAGGGAAGCAGACAAAGCCATGCCGCATTATGGAACTCCCAGGTGGTCTCTGTTACGAGCGGTATACCTGTTTCAAATACAATTCCGCGGCCTGCCCCTGGTCAGGACATGTTAAATAGTCCAGTATATTTTTTGCTTATCGCACTACTTGTATCGTTCGGCTTTGATAAATAGTCTCTCTATAAACAATGCATAGCCTTTTGTCTATTTTTTGCATTATCCTATTTTCATATATCTGTTTATTAAATAACATGATTGCACCCATACACCATGGTACGGCAAACACGCCAGGGGCTTCAGTACGCCTCATTATGGTGTGAGAAGTCCATACACTTTCACAAGTGCGGCACCCCGAACTTATAGCACTATATGCATCGGCTCCGAATCATGATTTGGGTCAATAGTTGGGTTTGCCCGGCTCCTATGTTTTGGTGCCTTACGTTCCGCTATATCGGCTAAGGTAGCACTAGGAGAACCACTGCGATTGTGCCCCGGTTCAGCTGGGTTAAGCACCTCAGTGGAGAAAGCTAAAACTGACTGTCATGATGAGGCGAGAGACCGGTCGCTGTTCGAGAGGTTTTTCGAGTCCCTAAAGGCTTATGCCGCTTCAAGCGAGGAGCTGGCTTCGTCCGGCCAAGGCGTGGATAGCGCCCCGAACTCGGTCTTCTGAACTAGGGGCTTCGCCGAAATTTAAAATTATAAAGTTCTATGGCTAAGTGAGAGTGTTCAAGCATTATAGTCCGATTGCCTGGTTCGTTGTGCTGAGCGCCTCCCTCGAAGGACCCAACCATGGGAAAAAGAGCGCTCATGTTTATCCCGAACACCGCAGCACTAGTGGCACGGGGGCAGAAGCCGCCGACTGGCCATCTCTTAATTTTTGATAAACGGCCGCACAGAAAATAATATTTTAAATTCAATAAGCATTGCTTAGCGCATATGGACAAGTTTTCAGCGCACAGGATAAACACGAGCGAGTTCATTCAAAGATTACATCATTGGTACATTCATCCGCCTCAAGGCGGGCACCTGCAAGAATATCCTTGTAGTAGTTCTCGGGCCTGCGATGCTCCTTCCCCGGCGGCGGCCCGTCCCTCACAAGCTTCTCACCGTCCAGCTTACCCCAGTGCACCTTTGCACGGGCAAGGGCCCTCCGGGCACCTTCAATGTAGACAGAGCGCTTGATGACCTCGAGCCTTGGACATGCCTCCACCAGCTGCCGCACCAGCCCGAAATAGCTCCCTGGCAGGGCCTCTCCGGGCCACAGCCGAACTACGAAGCCCTTCATGGCCTGTTCGGCCGCCTTGTGGAGCTCGACCAGCTGTTTCAGCTGGTCGCTCAAGGGCACAGGGTGTCCGGCCTCAGAATACTGAGACCAGAACACACTCTCCGTCGAGCTGCCCTCTTCAGCTCAGTAGAATGTGGCGGCGTTGGATACGCTGCGGGGAAGATCTGCGAATGCCCCTGGAGAGCTCCGGATTCGGGTAAGTGACAAGTAGTTTACTTTTATATTTCTGCTTTGCATTAAGAATGCCTTACCCGCTGCTATCTTTTTCATCTCTTCCAACTCTTGGAGGGCCTTTTGGGCTTCGGCCTTGGCACCCTTGGCGGTCTCAAGGGCCGACACGAGCTCGGATGCTTGCGCCTTTGACTCAAGCTCCAAGCTCTCATGTTTTTTCATGAGAGCCTGCAGCTCTTGCTGCACCTCACCAACCTGAGCCCCAAGTCTCTCTCGCTTGGTGCGCTCCTCGGCCGTTTTCTTTTCGGCCTCAGATAGCGCCTGCTTGAGGGTCGCCACCTCAATTGTGGCCCCTATAATAAGCAGTATGATCCTGTTATTTTTTGCAATCACACCTCTCTATAGGCACGTTTTCCTGTAAGGTATTTCTTACCTTCTTTTTCCTCGAGCTGCCGCTTGGCAAGGCCGAGCTCTTGCTCGGTCCGCCCGAGGTCCTGTTTCAGGACACCCACCTCCGCAGTCAGTGCGGCGGTGGATAGCAGCGAAGCCTGCATACGCATATTGACTCCTTTTTGTTAGACTCCTGCGAAATTTATTAGATCCTCCATTCGGCTTTTCTTTCCGAACGCCAAACAGAGCATCAGGGGCTATTGTCTATGTGGTAATATTTTGATATATTTTTGCTTACCTCGAAGCCTGTCAGAAGGCTAGCGCAAGCTTCAGTCAGTCCGCTCTTGGCGGACTGAACCCTCTGGATCACCGTACTCATAATAGTACGGTGCTCCTCGTCGATGGAGGCGCCGTCAAGCACCTCCAGCAGATTGTCCGGCACCTCCGGTTGGACGGAGGCCGCCGGCTCAGAAGGCTTGCTCCTCTTGGAAGGAGTTCGCCCACCGCGGACCGGAACTGTTGAAGAGTCCGGCGCGGCGTCCGGCACAAAGCCGGACTCGGAGCCCTGGGGGTCTTGTCCCCTTCATTCCTGGGGTCCGGGAGGTCGCCTTTCGGCTCCTCCAGGACCACCTCCTCCTGCCCCGGAGCTCGTTGCGACGCCACTTCGGCGTCGTCTGCAGTGCGGGGGGAGACAGCGGGCGGAACTGAGTTCACGTCCGACGAATCCAGGGAGCCGCTCGACGAATCGTCGAGTTCGGCCCGGGGCGGGCTGCACAATTATGTTCGGCATCATGGAAGGCTGAACGACCTAGGAATATCATGAGTCACTCTGGTATCCGAATACTTACGATTTCGCCGGACGCTTGGCCCTGTTCGACCACCCCTCGTCGTCCTCGTCGGCGTCGGGGGAGTAGTCTGGCGGAGGGGTCTTCCTCTTTCTGGACCCTCCGGCCTCCCCCGTTGGGACGGCCTTCCCTTTTTCTCCTCCCCCCGCTGGAGGGGGAGAGGTTCCTTCTTCCTCCTCCTCGTTCTCACGAGGGGAGAGCGTCTCGGACTCGTCAGATGACGAGTCCGACACCGCCACATTGCGGGCACTCTTTCGAGTCCCCGTGGCCTTCTTCTTCTTGGCCTTCTTCTCCGGCACCACATAAGGCGCCGGAGCCAGCAGCTTCTCTAAGAGAGTAGGGGCTGGGTCTTCGGGCAAGGGAGCCGGACAGTTAATCGGTCCGGATATCGCCTGCCAAGCCTGTTAAAGGTAAGGGAGTTTAGATCCCGCATAGAGTCAAACTAGGAAAGAAGTTAACATCATGTAAAGGGTGAAAATAGCTTACCTCGCCAGCGTGACGCTGCGAGCTATATCCGCGGTCCTCAGAAGCGGATGCGGGAGCCTTGTCGCCTTTGATTAGCACCTTCCAGACGTCTTCATACATCGTGTCGAAGAGCCTGTTAAGGGCTCGGTGCTGCGCCGAGTCGAACTCCCACAGAGTAAAGTCCCGTTGTTGACACGGGAGGATTCAGCGAACGAGCATGACCTGGACTACATTGACAAGCCTGATTGGTTTGTTCACCAGGGACTGGATGCAAGTTTGCAATCCGGTCACCTCTTCTTCGTTGCCCCACGACAGGCCCGTCTCTTTCCAGGACACTAGCCGCGTGGGGGGTCCAGATCGGAACTCGGGGGCTGCGACCCATTTCGGATCGCATGGCTCGGTGATATAAAACCACTCTGCTTGCCACCCCTTTATGGTCTCCACAAAGGAGCCCTCGAACCATAGGACGTTGGCCATCTTGCCCGCCATGGCGCCTCCGCACTCCGCTTGGCTGCCGCGCACCACCTTGGGCTTGACGTTGAAAGTCTTAAGCCAGAGGCCGAAATGGGGGCAGACGCGGAGGAAGGCCTCGCACACAACGATAAACGTCGAGATGTTGAGGATGAAGTTTGGGGCCAGATCGTGGAAATCCAGGCCGTAGTAGAACATGAGTCCCCAGACGAATGGGTGGAGTGGAAAACCCAGTCCGCGGAGGAAGTGGGGAAGGTAAACTACCCTCTCTTGGGGCCTTGGGGTGGGGAGAAGCTGCCCCTTCTCGGGAAGCCGGTGCGGGATGTCCTTGGACAGGTATCCGGCCTTCCTCAGCTTTTTTACTTGAACCTCCGTGACGGAGGAGACCATCCACTTGTCTCCCGCTTCGGACATTGCTGGAGCAGATTGAGGTGGGAAGAGCGGGCTTGGGCGCTGGAGCTTGAGTGCGCGAGAGATGGATTGGCAAAGGAGGAAGAAGGCGTAGGTAAAAAAGGTGGATCCTTATCCCCTTATATGGGCGGATGCGGTTATGCGTCCCCACCTGCCTAATAAAACTCGCTTGCCTCCCAAGCGCTGTGGTAAATGGCGCGGTTGGGTTACCCACGTCCGTATTGATGAGAATCCCGTAAAAAGGGCACATGATCTCTGCTTTGACAAGACGTGCCAAGGAACCGCCTCGCTAAACGTGCTGAGGTGGAAAAGTAAAAACGATTCATGTAAAGAACTTGGCCGTAGTGCGATGGTGCACTGCGGGATACGTCAGCAGATTTGATTTGTGTTAATATTATTCTCTCTATGGCACTATGTGGAAACTTATTTTGCAGAGCCGGACACTATTCTTGGTGTTTACAATCTTCTATGAAGGACTTGGAGGAGGAACCCGCCTTGCAATGCCGAAGACAATCTGCGCGCCGGACTCGTTGTCATTGAAGTCTGGTTCAGGGGCTACTGAGGGAGTCCTGGATTAGGGGGTGTTCGGGTAGCCGGACTATACCTTCGCCGGACTCCTGGACTATGAAGATACAAGATTGAAGACTTCGTCCCGTGTCCGGATGAGACTTTCCTTGGCGTGGAAGGCAAGCTTGGCGATGCGGATATTCAAGATCTCCTACCATTGTAACCGACTCTGTGTAACCCTAACCCTATTCGATGTCTATATAAACCGGAGGGTTGTAGTCCGTAGGACAATCATCTTCATACACAATCATACCATAGGCTAGCTTCTAGGGTTTAGCCTCCTTGATCTCGTGGTAGATCTACTCTTGTACTACCCATATCATCAATATTAATCAAGCAGGAGTAGGGTATTACCTCCATCGAGAGGGCCCGAACCTGGGTAAAAACATCGTGTCCCTTGTCTCCTGTTACCATCCGGCCTTGACGCACAGTTCGGGACTCCCTACCCGAGATCCACCGGTTTTGACACCGACAGCCGTCTTTGCATTCCTTGAAATCGCCATCTCGGGAACGAGATGTTGATGCAAGACTACTTCACGGAGAATCCAACATATCCGCCGCACCTCTTCCGGAGAAGGTACCGAATGCGCCGACCTCTCTTTGTGAAAATTGTTCAAGCTTGCGAGGCGAATTGTCGGTACTTTACTCAAAGAAAAAATGACGTGGGCTTGAAGGGATTTAGTGCATATCAAAAAATCTCGGCATCTATGCGGGTGATTGCATACGGCGTTCCAGCTGACTATGCCAATGAGTACCTTCGCATTGATGAAGATACCACAATTGAGTCAGTGCATAGGTTTGCCAAAGTGATCATCCGTGTCTTTGGTCCTGAATATCTTCGGGCACCTAATGAGGATGACACAAAAAAATTGATGGCATCTAATGAGAGGAGAGGTTGGCCTGGCATGCTAGGTAGTATTGACTGTATGCATTGGAATTGGAAAAATTGCCCGAAGGCATGGCAGGAAATGTATTGTGGCAAGTCTCGTGATGCAACAATTGTGCTAGAGGCCGTAGCATCCGAGGATTTAAGGATTTGGCATTGCTTTTTTGGTATGTCAGGTACTCTCAATGATATCAATGTGTTGCAACAGTCTATTTTGTTTACTAGGCTTGCTAGTGGTGATGCTCCTGCTTGGAACTACACTACCAATGGGCATGAATACATAAAGGGATACTATCTTGCAGATGGTATATACCCTCCTTGGTGCACATTTGTCAAGAGCATCAAAGAACCCAAAACTAGAAAACAATGTGAATTTGCAAGGGTGCAAGAGGCAGCCCGAAAGGACATTAAAAGAACATTCGGGGTTTTGCAATCTAGGTTTGCCATTGTTCGTGGTCCTGCTCGTTTTTGGGACAAACGGACCTTGAAAAACATCATGACATGTTGTGTTATTCTTCACAATAAGATTTTTGAAGATGAGAGAGGCATGAACTTGGAGTTCTTCTACGACAATGTGGGTAGCCGTGTCAAACCAGCTAGGGACCCTAACCGCATTAGAGCTTTTCTTCAGACATACAAGAAGATTGAAAATGCAAACACCCACTTTCAGCTTCAGAAGAATCTCATTGAGCACCATTGGCAAAGGGCTGGACAGTAACAAAACTCATTTTTCTATTCATTTTCATTTAATTCATGTGTGATTTGTATTCGAGACAAGTTCTATATTGCATTATTTAGTTTGCGTCGGTGATTTGAATAATTATTTGTAATATGGATGATTGTTGTATTGTGTTGTGGTATTGATATTTTTTCTGAATAATTAATGTGGATGATTGCTGTATTTGTGGTGTGGTATTGATATTTGCGGACCTGCGGGAGTAGCGCAAGAGCAGACCCCGCAAAGACAACCCGTAAAAGAGCATATTCCGTGAATATCCTTTTATACGGGTCAGTTTTGCTGGGTCTGACTCCGCGGCCGCCCGCGCCGGCCCGCAAAACCGTTTTTCCACGAACTACAAACGTGTTTTGCGGGTCGGCGTTATACGAGGTCTGCTAGAGATGCTCTAACTACCCATGCTATGCTAGAAAAAAGCATACACAATTGTTCATGTTAAATCATTTTCAACGGCTCAGCTTTTTCAGTATCTCAGTAGTTATCGCATCGCTTTCTTTTTAGTTGTGTAGCAGGCATTTTTTCTCCCCATTTGTTATGCCTAGTTTTCTTAGAGAATTTGAAGTAAGTGATTAAATTGTTTTTGTTGAAAGAGCTTAGGAGTGTTTCCATTAGTTAAGTTGTTATTTTTAGAGGTTGAAAGATAAGAGCAAGGTGATGTGCACACCAGCCACCAGCAACTCTCATTCAATAAGCTTACAAGAGTGATTAATATAGCATGGGACCATGTACCACGCGCACTCCTTATCTTAACACCGAGACGAACTAAATTAGTTTCAGAAAAGTGTGATCTAGCAAACAGAGAATTATGGAAGAAGGGAGTGTCATGTGGCGGCTCACCTCGTCCGACTTTCGTGCATATACCTTTCTCCTGCCTTTTCTTTAGCCAAAAAGTATATTTCCATGCTTTTTGCTCGTGTTCATCCAACGGGTCGAAGTATGATTCGGATGCCTACTTCGCCACTGCCTCGTCACTCCATAACACAACATTTGATTCTGATGCCTTCTTAACCCTTTTGCTGCTGTGTGTAATGTCCTGTCTCTTAAATATTACAGATTAAGACTACAAATCAGGGGCTAACTCTAATATTTGTTAGAAATGTTAATCCTAACTAAACATAATTTTGTTACAGTTATTTTCATTCCCCCCTTTTGTCAAGTATATTCTTCATATTTTCTCTCTCCCTGCATATAGTCGGTATGGGTCAAACTATGTTTTTCGAATTTATTATTCTTACCGGTCAAGAGAATATCCAAACGATTTGAGATATCTTGCTGATTCTCCGTTAACATGTGTCAGCGATGAGTCAGCTGATTAGAGGTTGATGATGGTTCAGAGATACTGATGTGCCCTTCAGTTCATATAATAAAATGCATTGTATAGTTGTATAGTTGAGCTTTCGCTGAAGAACTTTGTTACTGTACGTATATTATCTTGTTTCTTGAATGCCACAGATTCTTATTTAAATCTGGTTTATACTTGTACTTGCTTTTTATCCGAGAGAAAATAATTATGTAATACGGGGCAAATGTTATAGGCTCATACCTAATATCCATCCATTTGACTTGTAGTCACAACTATCCAGCTCACTGTCAAATCGGTACTTTTGATCATGGGTGGATGGCGTACGGCCATCTCTGTTGACTAAGTATCATAGGAGTTGCTTGGCTTTCAAGCACGGGCCACATATTATTCAATTGCCCAGTTGCCATATTAATTATTGCCTTTTATGTGTACTATATATATGTTACAAAATAATTTCTTTGATCACTTAAACATGCATTAGAAGCTGTATAGCTGGATACAATTGGACACATGCTGATGGATATCACTCATTTTATGTTAGCTATTCTTACCATATTAGTCCGAGATTTCAATGGGAGAATTATCTTCTTTGAGATTAATAACAATCCATGGAATGTCAAGGTATCATAGTGGGAGAGGCGATTGTAACTCACGCCAACTATTACAATGACTGAAACTCATGCCAACTATTACCATTTGCAAAATGTTATTTTCTCGTGTACCAGCTAATATGCTTGTGTTTGCTCCCAGTTCCTTCCACGAATATCAAAGCATCTTATATGTGCACCATGTCAACATCGAACTCGGCGTTCTCCGTGAGCCCAACGAATGGTGTGATCTTGAAACTGGCGGGAGTGGCCATGGGTTATGCTAGGACGGCTAAGATAGAGGTTAATTTTTGTGTGCGTTGTGGCTGGCGATGTAGAGGGCTTATTTATAGTCTGAAGTACATAGTAGTTTATATTGTACACATAGAGGGAGATATATCATCCTAAGTGTCGCGACAAAGAAAAGCCGACGCCACTACAATCTATTATTGTTTTCACAACCATTGAGTATAACATGTACACACCATTCCCCTTCCCACGCGGAAATCGTATGTTTTGAAGACTGTCGAAGTTGCCAAAGTTTCCCATTGCCAACAACACACTGTCCGCCATGAAAGAAAAGTCCAGCTCGTTGCAAAGTAAAAAAGATTAATCACAATATATGCAATGCCATGGCATTATAGTGGGAGATGTGATTGTCTTCTTTAAACTCACGTTACATATTACCATTCTGTATAATGCTATTTTCTCATGTATCACCTAATATGATTGTGTTTGCTCTTAACTCCTTACACAAAAGTCAAGTCATCTTCTGTGTACGTCATGTCAACAACTGTCGACAACTATCTAAGTGTGACAACAAATAAAAGCCCAAAGTCACTATGATCTTGCAGCTAGCATGCATTATTGATTCCGCAGCCGCCGAGTATAACATGTACATGCCATCTACCCCATCACACTCTTGGGAGTTGTGAGGTCTGAAGGCTTGCGAAGTCACCATATCTCCCTGTTGCCAACAATGCACCATCCACCGTGGAAGAAAATTCTAGCTCATTGTGAGACACTCGAGATGTCAAGCCAAGACTTTGACCCTATGGTGAACGGCGCATAATCAAGGGACTAAGCACCAGACCAGTCTCGTGGGTTTTAACCGCTAACAACATCAGATCAACTAATATGGTTGGTATTTGCTTCAGTTCCTTCCACAAAAGTGAAAACATCTTCTCGTGTACGTCATGCCACGACGGTCAACAACTATCCTAAGGGTCATGACAAAGAAAAGTCCGATGTCACTACAGTCTCACAGCTGGCGTTCATTATTGATTCAACAACCGTCGAGTATAGCATGCACATGCCATCTAGCCCATCCCACTCTCAGGAGTCGTGAGGTTTGAAGACCAAAGAATTCACCACATCTTCTTGTTGCCAACAACATGTTGTCCACCATGGAAGAAAATTCCAGCCCATTACGAGACACTTGAGACGTCAAACCAAGACTTTGACCCTTTAGTGAGCGACACTTAATCAATGGTCACCGGTACTAAGCACCAGACCAATCTTGTGGTTTTTAATCGCTAACAACATTAGATCAACTAAATGTGTTGACGTTTGCTCTTAGTTCCTTCCACGAAAGTTAAAACATATTTTCTTGTACGCCATGTCAACAACTGTCAACAATTATCCTAAGTGTCACGACAAAGAAACGCTTCATGTTAGTATGTCTTGCAGCTGGCATTCATTATTGCTTTCACAACTGCCAAGTATAACGCATACACGCCATCCGCCGCTCTCCATTCTCAGGAGTCATGAGGTCCGAAGACCAATGGAGTCACCACATCTTATCATTGACAACAAACGCATAGTCCACCATGGAAAAAAAATCTAACTCATTGTGAGACACTCAAACCGTCAAGCCAAGACTTTGACCCTTTAGTGAATGACACATAACCATCGGTACTAACCACCAGACCAGTGTTGTGGTTTTTAACCCGATAACAGTAGCAGATCAACTAAATGTGTTGGTGTTTTCTCTTAGTTCCTTCCCCGAAAGTCAAACATCTTCTCTTGTATGTCATGCCAACAATTGTCAACAACTATCCTAAGGGTCGCAACAAAGAAAAGCCCGATGTAGAGTCTCGTGGCTGGCATTCATTACTGATTCCACAACCATCGAGTATAATGCATACATGCATCTACCTCATCCCACTCCCGGGAGTTACGAGGTTCGAAGACTGAATCTTCCCATTGCCAACAACACACCGTCCACCATGGAAGAAAATTCCAGCTCATTGTGAGACACTTTGAGACGTCAAGCCAAGACTTTAACTCTTTAATGAACGACGCATAATCACCGATACTAAGCACCCGACCAATCTCGTGGTTTTTAGCTGCTAACAACATCGGATCAACTAAAATGTGTTGGTGTTTGCTCTTAGTTCCTTCCACAAAAGTCGAAATATCTTCTCTTGTACGTCATGCCAACAACTCTCAACAACTATCCTAAAGGTGATGACAAAGAAAATCCCAATGTCACTACGGTCTCGCGACTCGCATTCATTATTGATTCCACAACCGTCAAGTATAGCATGCACACGCCATCTACATCATCCCACTCTAGGGAGTCGTGAGGGCCGGAGACTGACGCAGTCACCACATCTTCCCATTGCCAACAACGCGCCATTTACCATGGGGAAAAGTCGAGCTCATTGTGAGACACTCGAAGGCACCAAGCCAAGACTTTTGGCCCTTTAGTGAACTGCGCATAATCACCGGTAAGCACTGGACCAATATCGTGGTTTTTAACCGCTAACAACACGAGATCAACTAATATGGTCGTGTTTGCTCTTGGTTCCTTCCACGAAAGTCAAAACATCTTCTATGTGCATCATGCCAACAACTGTCAACAACTATCCTAAGCGTCACGACAAAGAAAAGCCTGACGTTACTACGGTCTCGCAGCTGTCATTCATTATTGCTTTCACAACCGTCGAGTAAACATATACACGCCAGCCACCGCTCTCCCACTCTCGAGAGTTATGAGGTTGAACACTAACAGAGTCCCCACAACTTCCTATTGCCAACAACGTGCCGTCCATCATGGTAGAAAATTCTAGCTCATTGTGAGACACTCGAGATGCCAAGCCAGGAGTCTGACCTTGAGTGAACGACACATAATCACCGATAGTCAGCATCGAACCAACCTCGCGTTGTTAACCGCTAAGAACATCGGATCAACTAATATGTCTGCGTTTGCTCTCGGTTCCTTCCACGAAAGTGAAAACATCCTCTATGCGCATTGTGTCAACAACTATCGGGTCAACTAATACGGTTGTGCTTGCTCTCGGTTCCTTCCACGAAAGTTAAAGCATCCTCTATGCGCATCGCGCCAACAACTATCGGGTCAACTAATACGGTTGTGCTTGCTCTCGGTTCCTTCCACGAAAGTCAAAGCATCTTTTATGCGCATCGCGCCAACAACTATCAACAACTATCCGACGTTACTACGGCCTCACAGCTGGCATTCATTGTTGCCTTCCCAACCGTCAAGTATAACGCATACACACGTCATCCGCACCCACCCTCAGGAGGCGTGAGGCCCAAAGCCCGACGAAGCCACGCCACCTTCCCGTTGCCAGCGGCGCGCCGTCCGCCATGCAAGAAAATTCCAGCTTATTGCGAGACACACTATCCGCCAAACCAAGGCTTTGACCCTTTGATGAACTTGCAGCGCACAACCACCACCGCCGTTAACCTCCAGAAATCCAGAGCAACAACCCGACTTTCAACCGCCAACAGCACCGCAAAACCGCACAATATCCATGTTAAATTTTTTTTACCACCGCATTATCCAGAACAATGCTCACACTCCCTCTTGACCAGGATAGGATAGACTCGGAGGTGATCTCTTTTCACCCTCTTGACCAGGGAGGGAGGTGAAACCGAACAGAGCGATAGCCCAGAGACCCCGCAAATCACGGAACTGCCACTCCGGCCTCCACGTCACCGCCTACACTCCAACTCCATCCTCTTCCTCTCCCCAGTCCCGGCCTCCCTCTCCTCTCCTCCCCTCCCGGCCTATAAAACCCGCCGCTCCCCTCGCCTGCGCTCCTCTCCGCTCTCCCTCGCTCTCGTACTACCTAATCCTCCGCTGAAGGTGGGTGAGCGGAACGGAAAAGAACCGGTCTTGAGCGCGTCCGGCGTAGGCGGAGATGGTGGCGGCGGCGATCCTGCCGGAGCTGGCCACGCAGCTGGTGGTGCCGGTGGCGGCGGCGGTCGGCATCGCCTTCGCGGTGCTGCAGTGGGCGCTGGTGTCCAAGGTCAAGGTCGCCCCCGATCCGCGCGGCGAGGGAGGGTCGGCAGCCGGAGGAGGAGCCGGCGCGGGGGCCAAGGACGGCGCCAGCGAGTACCTCATCGAGGAGGAGGAGGGCCTCAACGACCACAACGTCGTCCTCAAGTGCGCCGAGATCCAGACCGCCATCTCCGAAGGTGAGACGCACTCATATATGGTTCGGCACGGCGGTCGTAGCTGGTAGTAGTAGTTCGCGCTCCGGCCGGCGGCGGGCGTGGATAGATCCGAGGGTGGGTGGGTAGGTAGATCCGGCCATTTCGGCGCCGGCCGTGGCCTTCCGAGCGCGCAGGAACCGGGCGCTAGGAGTAGTTTCTCTGCCGGTTTGACTGCTTTCTGTTCGCTTGCGGCGTGAACCTGTCAGAGACTCTTACTGTTTGAGTCCGCCGCGGCGCGTAGCAGTAATTTCATATTTTGATGTGTCGTGTAGCGGTAATTTCGTATTTCGATGCGTTCTGCAGCGGTAATTTTCATATCTTGATGCATGGATTCGTAATTCTGTACTGTTTTACCGATTCTTACTGTTGTTCTGAATTTGTTCTGTGCTTGGCTATGTACTTGTACCAACTGTTAAAGTATTAGTCCTGCGCTTTAGGTGGATCTATCTACTACTAGTAGCAGACATTATAATATCGATGCCCCCGCTTTGCGCAGCACGCGTTATAATAACAGTTCTTTGGTTAAGCGTGTGCTAATCGTGGTTAAATTTCGATTAATTAACCATCCGTCGCTCCCGACAAGATTTATCTCCCTGGAGATATTTCTTGTGGGAACGAACGGGGATGCAAGATCTGTGGGGATCGTTGACAGTAAAAAATTTCTTGGCTGAGAAGTGAGGTCCCCGTGGCCACAAAGCCCAGCAGCGACCACCAAGCTGCCCTGCAGGGATAGATAGGGTAAGCTGACCGCATGAAGAAGAGGACAAGTTATTGCAACCGTGGTCCTCCGTCCTCCCAGCTGCCATCTTAAGATATGGGACAGTTTTTCTGTGTACCTGCATTGTTGCAGCAGGCTGTAATTAGCTCCCGCACATGCATATTCATGCTTATTAGCTAGGAGCGCGCATGGATGGGCCGGATGTTTGTGTCCTGTTGATCAGTGTTTCATGCAAGGCAGTTGGGGAGGAATGTTAGGTGTTGCTGATTTTAGTGCTCTGCATTTGTTGCACAGGGCTCCGGGGTTGTTGTTAGCAGGTTAATGTTCTTATACTGATATATAAGTTTTTTTAAGACCTTGCCAGGGTGAAATAAAAATGAGGGATTGCCCGGGTTAAATATAATATAAGAGTATGTGTTGGGTCAGGTCAGCATTCCTTGCTGACAGATTGCTGTATGGCTCACAACACCTTTGAGCTGTTGAGCTGATGTGTGCCACAGTACATTGTCATAGCACCTACCTTTGGTATTTTGTATTTGCCTCGGTGTTTATTACTGATATACATTCTCTTGAAAATGTTTAGTGTCTACCTTTGTTGTATATATGCATTTGTGGTCTGAACACTCGTGCTCTCTTGTAAACAGGGGCAACATCCTTCCTTTTCACTGAATACAAGTATGCCGGAGGGTTCATGACCGTTTTCGCGGTCCTGATCTTCGTCTTCCTTGGCTCGATCGAGGGGTTCAGCACCAAGAGCCAGCCCTGCCATTACAGCGTGGGCAAGACATGCAAGCCTGCTCTTGCTAACGCCGCCTTCAGCACAATTGCCTTTGTGCTGGGTGCGGTCACCTCTCTGGTGTCTGGTTTCCTTGGAATGAAGATCGCGACTTACGCGAATGCCAGGACAACTCTCGAGGCAAGGAAGGGTGTTGGGAAGGCGTTCATCGTTGCTTTCCGCTCTGGTGCTGTGATGGGCTTCCTTCTTGCTGCAAGTGGCCTTTTTGTTCTTTACGTCGCAATCAACCTGTTTGGGCTTTATTACGGTGATGACTGGGAGGGTCTTTTCGAGGCTATCACCGGTTATGGTCTCGGCGGTTCTTCCATGGCTCTTTTCGGCCGTGTAGGCGGTGGGATTTACACCAAAGCTGCTGATGTTGGTGCTGATCTTGTTGGGAAAGTAGAAAGGAACATCCCTGAGGATGACCCGAGGAACCCGGCTGTAAGTGTCTATCCTCTATTGTCGAACAGAGTATTAATATTTTGATAGGTATTTTCTATCTACGCGTGAGAATGATCATTCCTTCCTTCATGCAGGTCATTGCAGACAATGTTGGTGACAATGTTGGAGATATTGCTGGAATGGGTTCAGATCTCTTTGGTTCCTACGCCGAGTCATCTTGTGCTGCTCTTGTTGTTGCCTCAATCTCTTCCTTCGGAATCAACCGTGAATTCACTCCCATGATGTACCCACTCCTAATTAGCTCAGTGGGCATAATAGCCTGTTTGATAACAACTCTTTTTGCAACCGATTTCTTTGAGGTGAAGGAGGTAGATCAAATAGAGCCTGCCCTAAAAAAACAGCTTATAATCTCCACTGCTGTGATGACCGTTGGCATTGCACTAGTCAGTTGGTTAGGCCTCCCATATACCTTCACAATATTCAACTTTGGTGCCCAGAAGACGGTGCATAGCTGGTATTGCCATCTTTTCAGTTCGAATTTATATAATTTTGTTCAGACCTTGCTCATTTAATTCATGATCTCACTTCATCTTAAATTTTACAGGCAACTATTTTTGTGTGTGGCGGTTGGTCTCTGGGCTGGCCTAGTCATTGGATTTATTACAGAGTATTACACAAGCAATGCATATAGGTACTTGCAATTTTGGTCATATAATTAATAGTGATTGTAGTCTACATCATGAGTTTCAAGTTCCTGACAATTCGACCCTTTCAGTCCTGTGCAGGATGTTGCTGATTCCTGCAGAACTGGAGCTGCAACCAATGTCATCTTTGGTCTTGCTCTGGGATACAAATCAGTTATTATCCCTATCTTCGCCATTGCCTTCAGTATTTTCCTCAGCTTCAGCCTTGCCGCGATGTATGGTGTTGCTGTGGCTGCTCTTGGAATGCTCAGCACAATTGCGACCGGTCTTGCCATTGATGCCTATGGCCCTATCAGTGACAATGCTGGAGGCATTGCTGAAATGGCTGGCATGAGCCACAGAATTCGTGAAAGAACTGATGCTCTGGATGCTGCAGGAAACACAACTGCTGCCATTGGAAAGGTACAGTGTCATGTTACCATACTTGGTTCTCTGTCTTTAATTTGAAAGCTGATTGGCCCTATATCACATTCAAGGAAGTGCAATCTGTTGTAACTTTAATACTCTACAGAATATTTCTTCAGTTATAATTTCTTTTCACAAATTTCATTTCAAACTACTAAATTCTGTTTGCCATATTTTTTCACTTGTAGGGTTTTGCAATTGGCTCGGCTGCCTTGGTGTCCCTTGCTCTCTTCGGTGCCTTTGTGAGCCGTGCTGGGATCACAACTGTTGATGTTCTGACACCAAACGTTTTCATTGGACTCCTTGTTGGCGCTATGCTCCCGTACTGGTTCTCCGCAATGACGATGAAGAGTGTTGGAAGTGCGGCTCTGAAGATGGTGGAGGAAGTGCGGAGGCAGTTCAACACCATCCCTGGGCTCATGGAGGGCACTGCCAAGCCTGACTATGCGACATGTGTGAAGATCTCCACCGATGCGTCCATCAAGGAGATGATCCCCCCGGGTGCTCTTGTCATGCTGACGCCTCTTATTGTCGGGACCTTCTTTGGCGTTGAGACCCTCTCTGGTGTCCTTGCCGGTGCTCTGGTTTCTGGTGTTCAGGTTGGTGGAACATTCTGTTTTGTGGGAATATACTTAGCATTCTGTTTTCGTACTCTGTTGCTGCATTCATAGCCATGTGACGTTCCACTCAAAACTGTGTTGTTTTTATTCAGATTGCCATTTCAGCATCGAACACCGGTGGTGCCTGGGACAACGCGAAGAAGTACATTGAGGTAAAGATCCTTTGACCCATCAGTCAGGATGTTTTCTTCTCCTCACTTTTGCCAAAAAGATTAACCGTGTGTTTCCTTGGTTTTAGGCTGGCGCGTCTGAGCACGCCAAGAGCCTGGGCCCGAAAGGCTCAGACTGCCACAAGGCTGCTGTGATCGGCGACACCATCGGGGACCCTCTCAAGGACACCTCGGGCCCCTCGCTCAACATCCTCATCAAGCTCATGGCGGTCGAGTCCCTCGTGTTCGCCCCCTTCTTCGCCACCTATGGAGGCATCCTCTTCAAGTATCTTTAGAGCGAGAAGATCGACTATCTAGTTTTGCCGGTCGGGAGCGTGCTACTTCATCTGCATCCCATGGAGCTCCTTCAGTTGATGACCCTCTTGTGTTTTACATTTCATTGTTCCTGGTCTTGCACAATCATGTTGGAACTTGTCTAGTTTTCATTCTGGTAGCTGTAGTAGTAGCAGAGGGTAGCGAAATGAACGGCCATTCGACAGGTTTGGATTAGAGTGTCTTGGGAGCTATGTTTTGCCTGTAGATGGATTGTGATGATGATGACGACGACAATGAATCTTGTATGCACATTGCAGATTTCATGTCTTGAATTTTCAATGGGAGCTACTCTTATCATTTTGTGGGTGATTGGATGGATGCAATATGACATCGTGTGGACTATGTTTTTGCGTCTGAGTTTCTTTCTCAAGGGAATGTTTTTGTGTTGAATTTCTCAGAAAGCATGAAAGTACGGACGAGCTTAAACCGAGCTTGAGCTTACGTGAGCATGGATGAACAGTAAAATACATTTTTTTTCATCAAAAAACATTGTTTTTCCCCATGTTTTTACGAATGTCATTTTGTGACGAAACTTTGTACCATCCTAGTTTGCTATTTTTTTCAGAATTAATTGATTTACTTTTTTTTCTTTCTATTTTACTGTTCACCTTGGGCTCACAAAGGCTCAAGTTCAGAAAAGCGCTTTCGTGAAAGTAGCTGCTTCAGCGACTAGGATGGTACAATGTTTTACGTTAGGGCCACTGGTGACTGGAGTATAACAGAAGGACAGCCATCAAAATACATCTTGTTTCTCAGGGTCCTTTAGGTCTTAACTACTACTCCCTGCGTCCCATAGTGTTAAAAAACGTCTTACATTATCTTGGGCTACCATCTATGATTGGGCTAGATAAGAGTGAAAACTTTACACACCTGGTGGAAAGGGTGGTGAACCGGTTAAAAGGGTGAAAGAAAAAATTATTATCCCTTGGTGGGAAGGAGATCTTGTTGAAAGCTGTCATCCAATCAATTCCTGTATTTGCTATGGCTGTTTTTAAGATACCAAAGAAGGTATGTAAGGAAATTACAGATGCTATGGCGGCCTTCTGGTGGGGAGACACAGAAGAGGAGAAGAAAATGCATTGGGTAGCCTGGTGGAGGATGTGCCTACCGAAATCCAAAGGGGGCATGGGGTTCAGGGATCTCCATGCTTTTAACCTAGCAATGCTCGACTTTATGTGCCCAAGTGTTGAGAGCAAAATATTTTCCGGACGGGAATATACTTAAGGCAGGATCAAAGAGAAGTTCTTCTTACACATGGCAAAGCATCTGGGCGGGACTGCAAACGTTTAAAAGAGGACACGTCTGGAGGGTTGGATCCGGTGAGAAAATTGATATATGGGATGGTCATTGGATTCCCTCGAGTCCCACAAGGATGGTGTTCACAAGAAGAGGTAATTCACTGTTGAGAACAGTAAATGAATTGATGATCCCGGTCACAAGGACATGGGATGAAGAACTGGTTAGAAGCATTTTTATCCCGGTGGATGCAGAGAACATACTGCGAATCCCATTATCAGAACACCTTACAAATGATTTTGTTGCCTGGAACAAAACCAAATCATTTTCCTTCTCTGTACGTTCAGCGTATTATACAGAATGGGAACATCAATTTGGGACGAGGATTTACAGTAATCAAGGTTCAGTTTCAGTTAATCCGGTGTGGGATGTAGTCTGGAAGCTGGAGGTCCCTAGCAAAATTAAAATATTCATTTGGCGGGCACTTCACGGCCTCATTCCGGGTATGGCCGTGCTTGCCCATAGACACATCAAGGTCTCGCCGATCTGCCCAGTATGTCAAACAGGTCTTGAGGATATGAAGCATCTGTTGTTTACCTGCCCACGTGCCTCCCAGGTTTGGCGTGCTCTTGGACTGGATGAAATCATAGAACAAGCAGTGCAGATTGATCGCTCTGGCTCAGTTGTACTGGAGGACATTCTCAGGAGGTCGAGAGGTCCCTCTCCGGTTCTTGGTCAGCTGGGATTACATGAAACAATAGCAGTGGCATCTTGGTACATTTGGTGGGAGCGTCGTCAGATACGCAAAGGGGAAACAGTGAAAACTCCAAAAAGTACAGCGTTTGCTATTCACGCCATCACTACTAATTCAGCACTAAAGCAGTCAAGTGTCCCTGTAAAAGCTGTCTGGGTTAAACCAACCATCGGATCATATAAACTGAATACAGACGCAACGTTGTTCGAAGACGGGACGGGTGCCATTGCTGCAATTTTGCGAAACAGCAGGGGAGAAGCAGTTGCAGGTGTGGCTGAACCGTTTGATTTTGCTGCAAGTGCAGCGACAGCAGAAGCTCTGGCTGTCCGAAATGGTCTTCAGCTTGTTTATCATATTGGATGCTCCAGGGTACTAATTGAATCAGATTATCTGGAGGTCATCAACGCTTGCAATGGAGATGCAGACATCCTGGCTCCATATACACCAATACTTGCAGATTGCTTCCATTTGGCTCATGACATACCTTCTATAAGTTTTGAGCATTGTTCTCGCGAGGCCAATACTTTGGCACATTTCCTTGCTAGACATGTTTATGATTTAAACTTGATGTACCGGTGGGATGATGACCCACCTAGCTTTCTCCTTCCTCATGTCTTGAAGCATGTAACCTTTTCAAACCAGTAATAAAGTGCCAAATGGTTTTCGCTAAAAAAAAACGTCTTACATTATGAGATAGAGTAGTAGTAAACTGGACCGTAATGTCATTTCAATGGCATCACCTTGTTAGTTGCAATGAGAGCAACGTCGTAATCTTAAATTAACATAATTAGCACATTGCAAAAAGTCTTGTTAGAACAACACTGCACAAGCAAGACAATCAAGAAAAAGAAGATGTGCCTATCAAACAAGAAAAATGAGGCGTGGATTTACACATGGAAAGCTATACAGCCAACATCTGGCAGCAATGATTAGGCCATGCTTGGGTTGAGTGTAACTTTTGTCTACTTTGAGCAGGAGCATTTAGAAAATACCCCCAATCCAAGCATATGCACGCGTACTAATGGCAACTCCAACACCGTACATAAACAACACGTCAAATGTTCACGGACACATGGGCCAAGCGAGTTGTTCGGACTTCTCCAAAGACGTTTGCCCCCGCCCCCCCCCCCTCCCACAAAAAAAAACACAGGATTGTCTCGTATTTGTAGGAATTCGAACGTCCGACTGGTCCACAGACGTTCGATGAATGTTACTGGAGGGCAAAAAGTGACTGGACCTTCCGGTCTGAACGTTTGAAGACAATTTGATCGACCATCCAAAGCAGATATATAAAAATGAAAATAGCATCGAGGCAATGTCAAGAAAACCAAAATGACAAAAGGACAGGGGGTGGGGTGGCCGCGAACGTTCACACAGAGTATCTTTGCATATTCAGTGTCTAAACTGTACGTCTTTTTCAGGATTTAGATACATAGTTCCAGAGATCTAAGAAAATAAAAAAACCTAGATAGCAAAATCGACGCGACCCAACCCAGCCCGCTTTGGCGACACTTTTGTCTCCACCCATGTTTAATTTTATCTCTAACAATCATTAACTGGAACTATAAAGTGATTTGAAATCAGACATGGCCTCGTTTCTAAATACTCCCTCCGTTCCTAAATATTTGTCTTTCTAGAAGTTTCAAATGGTTACAACATACGGATGTATATAGACATATTTTAGAATATAGATTCATTTATCTTGCTCCGTATGTAGTCACTTGTTGAAATCTCTAGAAAGACAAATATTTAGGAACGGAGGAAGTATAAGTCAATGTCTATATACATCCGTATGTAGTCCATATTGAAATATGTAAGAAAAACTTATATTTAGAAACGGAGAGAGTAGCATGGAGGTTGTGAATGAATTTGAATTCATCGCTTCCAAAATTGCTCGAAGCTGTAGCCGGACGGAAAATAAGGAAAACAGAGGTCCCGGCACGCAAAAGATCCCCCACATTCGTCGTTCCCCTCCTCCGGGTCTCCCGTCTCGCGTTCTCCGCCTCCGGTCCGGCCCACCACCAGAGCGGAGCGGAGACCAGCCCGCCCGCGTCGCCGGAGGCCGTCGCCTCGCCGCCAACGCCCAGTCAAACGCACGCACGCTCTCCCCAACCACCGCAGCAGCCCGGGCCGAGCTCCCCTCTTCTCGCCCACCGGCCCCGCAATTCCCCAAAACCCCCGATCCCCGCCCATGGCGTCGGAGATCGAGGTGCTCGAGGACACCACCGCCGCGGCGGTGGTGGCGCCCGAGGAGGCGCCGTCGGTGGCCGCGGCGGCGGAGGCGGTGGAGGAGGAGGCGCTCAAGGACGACGTGTACACGGCGGCGGCGTACGGCGATCTGGAGAAGCTGCAGCGGCTGGTGGAGGCGGAGGGCCGCCCCGTCGGCGGCACCGACGCCTCCGGCTACTACGCGCTCCAGTGGGCCGTCCTCAACAACCGCGTCGCCGCCGCGCAGTACATCCTCGAGGTTCTCCCTACGCCCCCTCCCTCTTAGCTTTAGCTCCGCTGTACCACGCCTGGAATTGGACACGCGCCCTGGTAGGATTGTAGCACGAAGCATGTATGAACCTAGAATGTGGCGGCGGGGGTTCCCTCAGCTGCTCATTTGCTGTGCTAACTAACCACACACTGTTGAGGGGATAATTGAATGCCCTAGTGCTGTGGCTGGGTAGGTTTGGGCAGCCATGCTTACAATGAGGGGAATTTTCTCTGAGGCCGTGTATTTGTAGCTCACGGATTCGTTCGAGGACACCAGTTTGTGGATTCTCGCATTCGCCATTTGTTTCCGTTTAATTCCTCCACAGTTTCAAGTATAAGCGAATGAGCGTATGGTAGGCTCGAGATAGCCTGCTCATACAATGTAGTGTGCCCCATGGCGATCGATAGTATGTCTGTTATATATGTGAGTGCGTGAATGGGCTTTCTACGCAGTACTTGTTCCTGGTAGTTGCAGTTGCCTGAATAATTTTCTATATTGGCTGGGTGATGATTTTGTGGTCTTTGGACAGCATGGTGGAGATGTAAATGCCGTGGATCACACCGGGCAGACAGCGCTTCACTGGAGTTCCGTACGTGGTCACATACAAGTTGCTGAACTACTTCTGAAAGAAGGAGCTAAGGTGGATGCTGCTGATTTATATGGCTATCAGGTCTGCATACTGACTACTTCCGTGTCTTTGGCCCTTGTTTTGCCTTTGCGTTTGCTTTTGGGTGTCAAATGTTCATTCACAACTGATAGAGTACTAACTGTTGGATATTTGCCTGTCAAATTGATCAACTATTCTCATCTTGTTTGTCTGCAAGTTACACAATAAGAGATTTGTAAATTGTAATAGACAGAATAAAACTTTGGTTTACGATTTTTTCTACATGAAAAGTAAGCCAAGAATCAACGCCATTCACATGTGGCATTGAATTAGTTGCAACTCTTTAAATCGATATACTGCTGTTTGCAGGCCACACATGTTGCAGCGCAGTATGGTCAGACAGCATTTATTTATCACATTGTTGCAAAATGGAATGCTGATCCAGATGTCCCTGACAACGATGGAAGAAGCCCATTGCACTGGTTCGTACCTTATGCTTTTGAGTCTTGAGTTACTCATTAGCCTACAAATTATTTCTGCTGGTGCATTATGTAACATATGTCTGCACGGAACTTTAGCATCTGCCTTTACATTTACATTTCTGTTTTCTTATGTATTGCTTATTTACCTTGTAGGGCTGCTTACAAGGGGTTTGCAGATTCGATACGTCTTCTTTTATATTTGGATGCTCATAGGGTGCGGCAGGATAAGGAAGGCATGTGCTAAATTTATTCACTGCTCTGCCTGTAAATAGAACACAGCAGCTTAGCCATGGAGCTTGACTTTTATTTCTTCATGACAAATGCTGCCGTAGGTTGTACTCCTTTACATTGGGCTGCTATCCGGGGTAATCTAGAGGCATGCACTGTGCTAGTTCAGGCTGGCAAAAAGGATGACTTGATGGTGAAAGACAAAACTGGTTTAACTCCAGCGCAGCTTGCTGCTGATAAGAATCATCGACAAGTTGCATTTTTTCTTGTGAGTAACATGGACCATGTCATTTATGTTCTACAGTCTACTTGAGCTACTATTTTCCAGCACCTTGGAGGCTCAATGCACAAGCACTATCATCTAACAGAGATTCTGTCTAGTAATTTTTTTGATTTTCATAAAGACAAAAACTATAAGCAATATTAATTTGCATCACTATAGATGTTGCATGCCTGCTTTCTAATCGTTTAAAATTGTTAAGGAAGGCTGAGTTTCATGATGAGGTATTATTGCCGAATTTGTTGAATGATGTACATGCTTTCTGGACCTGGTAATTTTATGTGTAGACTTGATAAAAGTACAGTCAAATGACATGTCTAATTGTCTATATTTACAACAAAAGGCAGATACTGGTTTGGCTGGAAAATACCAGAAACTGGTACTTGTACATACATAGATGCAACCAAGGAGGAAAATATATTTTCTTCTTTGTGACCTATTCTCTTACTGTCCCACAGATATTTTGCAGATTCCATTTGAAATTTGGAATTGAAATGATTAACTGTTTAGTATTTACGTGTGGTTGGCTGATTGCACTCATAGATTAAGACTTCTTCACTTTAATTATTTATGATGCCTTGTCGATTAACCGTTTCAGTTATCCCTCAATGTATATTATATGCAAAAAAGCGATCATGTTGATCTTGAGTTGAAAGGGCTTGTATTGCTGATATTTGAACTGGGGAAATCTATTTTCTTGTTCCCAAGAAGAATCTGAAGACTTGATTTGCTTGATTCCTTACAGGACAATGCTAGAAGGGTACATGACAGTGGATGTAATGGGAATCCGACATTTGCAAAGCTATCAAAAGTAGGGCTTGCTCCTCTTCTTTGGTGTATTGCTGTTGTATTGCTTGCTACATATATACATTCTGTTATAGCAGGTAAGTAGCGTTTCTAATGTCTTTTCACTCGCCCTGTTCTTCCGTACTGCGGTGCTTACTATATTTCCTTTCTACCAGGACAATATAACATGGGTATGACACCAGCATTTGGGCTATTTGCATGGTCCGGAGTTTTCGTTGCAACTGCTGGCTTGGTCATGTTCTATAAATGTAGCAGGTATTGAAGCATTTGGTTAGTACTCCCTCCGTTCCAAAATACTCGTCGTGGTTTTAGTTCCAAAATACAAGTATTTTGGAACGGAGGGAGTAGTTATGAAAAAGTTGAATCCAGCAAGCATGTTGATTCTTGTATGTTACCACTTTTCTTGACAATACTTTCAGACAGTGGCAGAGTTCATTATGTGTCTGCTTGCATATTTGCACTCATATATGACATCCTGTTTCGATTACTCTTGTATGTGTTACGCACATGGCAAATTATTTAAACATTATTCTTTTGCCATTCCAACATATATATGTGGTTGCAAATTTGCTCTATTAAAATATAGTGCTACTTCCCTATTGCCACCCAGTAGAGACAAGTGACCTAATTATCATTCAGCAACACCACTATGATGTAAAATTTGCTTTTACTTTCTGCAGGAAAGACCCTGGCTACATCAGTGCGAATACAAGAGACTCACATAACCAAAGGGATGATGTAAGTTTGAAAGATTAGCTGAGTTAATTTGGTTTGCTGCAAGCACCTTTATGATCATTTGCTATTCTAGATGCGTTACCAGATTTAAGGTTTAAGCATATTCCAAAATGTTGCAATCCCATTGTGCCTTTAGGAACCTTTGTTGAAGATGGAGTTAGACAATCCTGCACTTCTGACTGGCAACTGGTCACAGCTTTGTATAACCTGCAAAGTAAGTAGTATATTACTACATTATACAGTGATGAATTAGTTGTCTCTTTCCTAGAATTAAATTCTTAGGCCTCTGATTTCTGAGCGTGCTATTCTACAGATTGTCAGACCTGTTCGTTCGAAACATTGTTCTACATGTGATCGCTGTGTTGAGCAGTTTGACCATCACTGCCCCTGGGTATCTAATTGCGTTGGCAAGGTAGGCTTTTCAGTCATGTTATATGTGCCTACATGTAATCACATGTAGCTATCAACTTATCACCTCTTCTGAAGATGTATTGTACAGTTTATGTTGCTTGATGAATATTATGTAGACAGAAGGTTATGATACCACCTTACTTTTAAGAAAGTAATACTATGAAGAGCCTGTGCTTATCACTTGCTGATCTTTCTTTATTTATTTTTTGTTTGAATTTTGTTACCCTTAATATCTGCTTGTTCTTCAGTCTGATCTATAGTGGAATGTAACTGCAGAAGAACAAATGGGAATTCTTCATGTTCATCACTCTAGAAGTAATTGCAATGATCATTACTGGTTCTGCTGCCATCATAAGTATAGTCTTAAGTCTTCCGTGGCTTTTCCTTGCAACATGGACTGGAAATGTTCTGTATGATTCATTACTGTTTTTGTTGGCAGGGACTGTAAGTGACCCAGCTTCTCCAGCATCCTTTGGCGATTGGCTTGGCTATTCTGTTGTTTACCATACTGGAGCTGTTTCTTTTTTCATGATGGACCTTTTCATTTTCTTTGGTGTTGCATGTCTAACCGGAGTTCAAGCATACCAGGTATTTAAAGTTCTAATGTTATAAATCTTGATGTTTTTACCTAAGAAAACCAAGTTATCTGTTATTTGATTCTAAAATCATGAAGCCACCAATATGCTTGTGCATTGTAGCACAATCTTCAACATTTTTTGATTGCTAACTAAACTAAGGCATGAACTTTTATAAAACATCCTGAACATAACATTATTTGTGCCTTGCTGGATCTTTTTTTTTTACGGAAAGTATGCTACTGCGGTAATGCCTTTACTAGAGTTTTCCCAGATATTTGTGCCTTGCTGGATCATTTTTCTATGGAAATTGCTGGATATGTCAGATTGGCTTGTTGTTGTCAGCTCATTCATGAGTAGTATATGACCTATCAAGTATGAACACAACATTATAGGTCAGGCAATGTAGTTAAACATTTGTCAATAAAATTGTATCATGTTTAGAATTCAATAGCAAAGTCAAGAATGCAATCACTGAACAGAGCTAAAAATCAAGGCCAGATGCGAAACATCATTGTCTGCTTATTTGATTTATGAAGCTATCTGTGAGGTTTGTGTGTGGGACCATGTTTTCCATCCAGTAGTCATAGCCTCTCTGGACTACAGGAGGGACATGTTGATCTGTACCATGTATTCTTCTTCATGTCCTATTTCTCTCCCTTGTAGATAGCAAGGAACATCACAACCAACGAGATGGCCAATTCCATGAGATACACTTATCTAAGAGGTCCAGCTGGCAGATTCAGAAACCCGTTCGACCATGGGGTGCGTAAGAACTGCTCAGACTTCTTGTTAAATGGGTACAATGAGGACGTTGAGCGGCTCGAGCATGCATCGCGCACTGACGAGGAAATAGGAATGATACAGATGACAAGTGCAGTCTCACAGAATGGCGAGGGCCATTCCCATCATGGTAATTGCGATGACCATGCTTGTGCTGATTCACATGCCAACTCAAACTCTCACAGTCAAGGTGGTTCCTCTCAGTGTTGTGACCACAGCAAGAAGAATGAGAGGACACCATTCGGCCTAGGACTAGGCCTTGGACGAAACAGTGCTTCCCGGCAGTATATCCGGAATCTTCTTCCACTATGATTCGTCGCCTGGGGATTGGGTGAGTCGTCGCTGTAGATCATACACGCTCACTGCTCAGGCTCCATCGTCCATTTAGCTTACTGTGGACATGTTTGAGCTAATATCGTCGAGGGCTAGCCGTGGAGAATTTGGACATGCTCATATCTTTGGGCGCTAGGTGTTCATATTGCACAGGAGATTGGTTGTAACAATGGGCTCACGGATATCCGCCAGTCTGCATTTCAAAAATGTTACTATGTAGAACAGGATAGCAATTCTTTGCATATGCAGGCATGCAGTGGCGTGACAGTCTTCAACATTCCCGTACCCGTCAGGATCGGCGGGAGTACAATCGAGCTATTCGGCACCATATACACACTTGGGAAAATGTAGCTGTAATTTGTAAATGTGAGGGAAATTGTAAATTGATTAGTAGCTTCACTGTGGCTTAAGCTGCTTTCTTCTTTTCCATTTCTCATTCATTTTGCGTAGGATATTGTTATACGGGACGGCAAGAGTTTTGTGGGTGTTGCATTATGACACCAATTTGGTATTTTCTGACGCACTGGTGTTTGTATAAACTGTATTCTGGAGTGGTGGTGAAGGAAGGTAACTTGCTGTAACAAAATATTTCCACTTCTGCATTTTTTCCTTTTTCTTTTGAAGTGCTATTCATGGGTTGTGCATTTGATTTTTTCCTTTTTTATTGTCTTATCATCCTTTGCTTGCATTCAGATATATGTTCACGCGACTATTTTCATTTTCTGGTGTACACGAAAATGTGAGTTATGTAATAGCTGCATTGCCTGCTAAAGCTAAGAGATCGTCCAACATAAAGAGCTCGCCGAACATTTGGTGACGCAATGTAGGTTGTTTTAGATTTTATCATTGTTAGAGAAGAAAAAAATGTCGATTTTGATAACACCAAGCCGGATTTAAAACTGTTTTAAATTCGTTTGTGAAATGTAACTCTTGCATTGTGAAATTAGTTCTATTTGAAACGACATTTTCCAGTGAAAATGATAGTTGAAATATCGCCTTGAGGATCGCGTATTGTTAGGAAACAACCATCGGTTCCCTCCGTCCGATAAGCTAGGGAAAGGCCACCGGCTAGGGAAAAGCTGGATTTCTACCTTCCCCGAGTTTGTCCTGCCATACTGCAAAATCTGTTGCGCATGAACTAGCCAAGTTAGGTCATCTTTGTTTATCAAATGAATGTTTTGAGTGGAACTCTATTGTACCGGCCCAAGTGGCTGTTTGTGTATCGGGTGATTTACCCGAGCATCGTTAAGTTATAAAGCTTTGCTTTACCCTAAAAAAACAATTATGTTATCGCTTTCCTCGCCTCTGTACTGCCATTACTAAGCTCTACATTCTCTCGACGATAGGAACTAGCTTCATTGGGCTATTGTCCCTATTGAATTCAAGCTTCAGTGAGGCGGGCAATATATTTCACTCCCTGTCACATCTACGCTATTTTGGTCCTTAGACGTAGGATCGATGTAGGCCACACAATTATTTTTTAATACTGCATTGGTAGCGTCTTGAATTCAAGACCTCTTGGTTCGGATATCATATTTGAATTCATGCTTCAGCCAGTTGCTTTAAAAGTCCGAACTTGTAGAGAGATGCAAACAATATATTTCAACAGTCCCATCATGTCATGTCCAACCATCCCTATTCCCCGGTGTCAGGAAGCGGATTTTTCTTTCGCCAAAAGGTACTTCGAACTTGGAACGAGCATGAAGAGATTAGTGGGACTTCTTTCTCTGCGAACCGGTTGCCGCCATCGTTGGATCGAGAACGAGATATGCATCTCCTCCGCGACGGCAACAAGCAACCTCTCTAATGTGGTGCGGGGTAGGGGGGACTGTAAAGTGCGATAGAAATGGGGAGTACAGGTGGAGAGGTGAGACATCAAGTAGGAAGAGAAAACATATAGGAAGGAAATGAAAACTTACAGATTTGTGGGGAATGCTCTCGAGGTGGAAGATGAACGGCCAATCCTAAAGGTATTGTTTACCATTTTCAGTTGCTTGAAACTTTGGAATACAATTTTTGTGTGCAAGTTTCCTTTTTGCAAGGATACAAGAGTTTTATTTCATAATCATAGAGTTAATTTAGGAGACAGAAGTTCCTCGATACATGGTTGTACTCTCTGTAGCCATACCACAGCGCTACACTCAGTGTGACTCTCAGTCGATCTACTATCCTATTTGTTCCTTTTTATGCAAGTTACAACAAGTAGGAGTATACATTTATCTCGATCAAATGTGCATTCATTGACCTAAAGTAAAAAAATCATACAATTTATCACACCATCAGTTCCTAATATAAGACATTTTGACAATTTAATTTAAACTTCCGAAACGTTTTACATTTAGAAACAGTGGTAGTATATAAATAGTGAGTATAATTAGATCGTAAAAGGGGAGAAAACAATAACAAAAAATTAATTTATTATTTACTGAAAATTGTAAAATACTTCCTTTGTCAGTGTAAAAAACGCTTCTATATTATGGGACGGAGAGAGTAGTATATTAATATCCAACATCAATTTGTGTTGATCCAGGTGCAAATGTTCCATGTTCATTATGTTAGAGGGGTGTGGCAGATATATGGATGGCATATTTTGGTTTGTCATATTTTTCTGATCATTATATATATATATATATATATATATATATATATATACATTATTTTCATCTAAGCTATGGTTTAGTTTATATGATTTTTCAAAGTTTAAATGATTTATTATGTACTGTATTTATTTTTAATTCGAATTATGCACAGCAAATTCTTTTGTCACATAACATTGGGCTAGCCTCTGAGGCTGACAGTGGGCCACGGCTGCCTAGTCAGCAACCCAGCAGCATTGACTGGGCCAATGTTTAACCAGACAAACTAGCAGGTGGGGACCACCTACCAGGGACACAGAGTTAATATATTTATTTAACCATGTTCTATTAGCAGTGGGACCCACATGTGAGTGTCCGTTAGCAGCAATTAGGGTTAGCACTAATCATTATTTAATCCGGCCGGGCCCACTGGCAGTGACCCAGGGCCCGGTTTAAACCGACCGCGCGCGCCGGCGACGACCGAACGCAGCGGCGGCAGAGCGGGACCTCGCCGGAATTGCTCCACAGGAGATGGGAGAACGTGCGAGTGGCTGCGCTGGGGAGCTGGAGGTGCGGCGCTTCCATTGGTGGCCTTGGGGATGCCATGTGGCGGTGGCGACATGCTAAGTGGCGACCGGAGTTCGATGGTTGGGCGTTGGGGCGCGAGTTGGAGCAAACGGAGCGGCTGGGAGGCATCAACGGTTCACCAGGAGCTCGACAGCCGGAGCTCGGGCTGGTGACCGACGCAGCTAGAGGACGTGTGCAAGAAGGAGCACAAGGGGAGGAATGGCGTGGAGCTCAGAGTGGTTCTACGAGGCAGGTCAGTGGGCTCGCCGCTCGGGGATGGTTTATCGGCGATGAATCGGTGCTGATGAACGGCCGCCGCGCGCAGTCGGAGAAGACGGCTCCAACTCAAATGAATCCGTGCGCGTAGAGGATGAAGACGATGATGGCACGCATGAGAAGGCAGACCAGACGGAGTACAGGTCGATCACGGCGCAGATGGAGCGGCCTAGTTGTTGCCACAAGACGCCGTGGGCCGGGGAAGGAGACGCAGATGCATGATGTTTGCCGCCAGAGCGGTGTCGATTATTATTTGGCGACCAAACAACTAGTAACTGCATATATAGCTGTAGGTGTTTTTATTTATTGATTCAGGTACGTACATGCTACGTACATTCACACTGCAACATCCTTGTTATCCTACTAGCTAGATCGACATGCCGGCCGGCCTATCTTTTCTTAGCTAGGGAAGTAAGGTGGTTGCAGCTGCAGGGTGGTTCCCATAATTCTTGCACAAGGTGAAGTTGCACTCGCGCCTGCTGCACACGCCGCTCTAGTCGCAGACCGCACCAGTAGGGCACCCTATCTGGGCGTAGGCTACCCTGCAGTTGAATAAACATTGCTCGCGGTTACATGGATAGTCGCTCCTGATGATCTGGCTAGCGCAGGTAGTGCCCCGTAGAGCTGCAGCAATAAGAAGAAGGGAATAAACAGATCGACATCATGAATGCATCCCAGTTTAATTAACTTTTAGCAAAGAAGAAGAAGAAGAAGAAGAAGAAGAAGAAGAAGGAGAAGAAGAAGAAGAAGAAGAATACCACCATAGTATCTGCATGATCCAGCTAGATACTAGTTAATTTGTGAATGAAACGATGTACGTACCTGGTACCGGCACTGGGAGGAGGAGGAGAGGAATGCGAGAGGCAGGAGGAGCAGCGTCAGGGTAGCCGTCCTCGTCATCTTGGCAGAAAGAATTGTGAGTGTGAGCCCGTGTGTGATCGAGAGTGAGACGCGAAGCACGACGTACGGCTGGGAGGCGACGGCAACTGTATGTATGTATGTATGCGCTGTGGCCACCGGGCCCCTTTTATAGAGGACGGGCCGGGATGTACTCACTTTTAATTTGCTTCTGATGGATCACCATTCATGCATGCAGTGGTAACCGTTGCGTTGGAAAAGCATCCTCTTTCATTGCGTCTTTATTTGCCGGCCGGTTTAGCTGTTTGGGTGCTTGAGGGGGAGGGAGACGCGGGCATGTGCACGCACGGTCGTCGTCAAGCTACGGTCTTGTGGTACGCAGCACTTTTATTGGCATCTTACGCTGCCTGGGCTTCTCTGTCTGTCTGGGGCCGTCAGAATTCATAGTGCTAGCTAGCATAGTATCGTAGTAGTATGCAGCAGCTAGCGGCGCCTTCCCGGCCGCACCATGTGCCGAGAGGCGAAGAAACGGAAACGCCTCGGTGCTTGTTTCGCTGGCGCTGATCCATCAACGTACTGCTCCACTTGCTGTTGCTGCATGCATGCTGTGAATATATAGAATGCAATATGTGACTGTCCGAGAGATAAGACCGGCCGAGTTTTCTTTTCTAGCGCCCACTCCGGTCCTCCTCCGGCGCCGTCCGTCGCTAGCTGTCGACCAAAGCTAGCGCCACCGGACCATCTATGCACGCACCGAGCTAGCTAGAGACGTTCGTGAAGCTTATAATTTGCTAAATGGGCCGAAGAATTACTGTCACAAACAGTATATGAAACTTAATTATATGTATAGCTACAAGGTGGAATTAACTCTAAATCTTTTCCCTTTAATTATGGGGCCGGGTCTGGCTTGGAATTTGTAAGGCAGGAGAAGAGAACATTTTGGCAGCAGAATTACCACCAGCTGAGAACGTACGCTGACATGCATGATCTGCGAGCGAGCGACACGCATGAGTGGAGTGGATCCATCTGGCGCGCGCGGAGTGCACTGTGTCAGTGTGACTATATACTTACCATCAGTAGTACTGCTACTTGGGTGTTCCTCCTTTTTTTCTCCATATATACGATCCATCGAAAGGGATCGGCCGGGTTTCCACTATCAACGATAACACAACAGCATCAGCATCAGCATCCGCATCGGCATCGCCATTGGTTGGTCGCTCCACCACAGATTACTTCGGGTTGCAGCAGAGGTTGCTTTGCATCCGCCACTCGCAAACCCACTAGTACTAACAACATCCAACTGGAAGTATATATATAGACTGACGATTCGCGCGCGTCGATCCATCGCATGCCGCTACAAGAGAAAAGAGAAAACAAGGCAACATTTGTGCACACGGAAAGCGACTGCCAAACTCCCCTTCACTCGATCGCCCGCCGCATGCAGTCGTTGTTCACCGATGTGCCCGGGTCGGCCTATGAGTAGCCTACTAGATTACAAAGCGAGGAGCGCTCGAGCTACTGCTGGATCTCGAGAGGGGCCCAAGATGAGGAGGAGGCAGGGAACATGTTCTATTACCTCTCTTGTTCTTTGTACTGCCATGATTGAAGATGAATAGATTGAAAGTTTCTTAAAAAAAAGTAGCTCTTGTAGCCTGAGAGGGGGAGGGAGAGGAGGCGACGATCCCACCACCAACTTGCCATACGCGAGCTGCGTGGGACTCGGATGGGAAGAATGCAAGGAGCACACCGCGGGGGCCGGGCTTAGTAGTCGACGAGCTCCGATTGATTCCGCCTCAAACCGGGTCGTCGAAGCGGAGGTGATTTGGGTTTTTTGAAACAGCCGACCCCTGAGTTGGTAGTTATCAACGAAAAAAATAAAATCCGATAGTTTTTTGAAACCCTAACCCGAATTGTTGTAGTTTTATGCTATTTACTCCCGTTCAACAGTCCGAGGAAGCACTGCTTGGCCGCTGGGCTCTACCGCAAGGGTATTTCAACGGACACTTGCAAGCAGGAACTGAGATGAGATTTTAAGCAAGAAACAGAGCTGAACGCATACACACATGCATTTCCAATACACTTGCAGAAACATAATGCACAAGCAGAGGAAATGAGATTTTTGAAGCACCAGATTTCTCAAGTATATATAAACAGAGGTTACACATCACGTACGTAAAACATATGCAAGAGTTGGTAAGCGAGAACGCCAGCAGTTCATGGGCAGTTGTCACCATTAGAAAATTATGAATCCTTCTCCAGTTAATCTATCATCACTTGTCTCAAAACAAAAAGACACCCACACTACTAACACCCAAATATCTGCTGGCAGGAGCAGCGTCAGGGTAGCCGACCTCATATTTGGCAAGATGATGTGTCGATATCGATACCGATGATACGGGAATTTGTCGCCTTATTGGCAGAATTGTGGGGTGTGAAAGAGAAGCAAAGAAATGACGAGCCTTTTATAGAGGACGTGGTGTGAATGTTTGTACTTTTAATTTGCAACAAATTAGTACTCGTGATTCTATACCAAATTAACACGGATATTCGTTTGGGAGCCAAGGCTCAGATGCACCTGAAATCTCTTTCCCGTCAGTTCAGCATGTGGATCTGTGCCTGGCTGTATTCATCATGTATTGGAGAAGTATGACCAGTAAAAAAACCGAGCGCCACAGTGCATTAAATGCGTACACAACCGTTATGGTCATGGTGGAACAAAAATCCTTCCAACGGCTCTGTTGTTTTTCGATCCCTAGGAGAGCGTCCTCTAAGAACTTAACACCACCATAAACTGGCTTCATGGTGGGCATCAACTGTCATCGTTTTGTCATGGCAGACGATGTCCTCGTGAAAGAACTAAGTCTAGGAGCCATCACAAGTAGGTGGTTGCTTGAACGGGGTTGATCGGGAATGAAGGACAAGTTTACCCAGGTCCGGCCCCTCACGTTGGAGGTAAAGACCTACTTCCTGTTTGATTGATATTGCTGGAGACCTCAGTTACAAGGATGCGGATTCGCTAACCTAGCTCTTTAGAGATTGCAACTTAGTCTTTTTGTCCTAGGAACTCCCAGCTATATAATAGGCTGAGTCCCTAGGTTTACATGAGATTCCGAGTCGTACTACCAACCCGGATCCTAGTCTAACTCTATTCAACTTTCATCCCATGTTGGGAATCTAGCATCTGAGTCTTCTTTGTAAAGCCGGCTCACCAGACCTCTTCATGACCCAGCCTTCTGGTGATGCTGTTAGGCCTTGGGCCTTCTTATTTCATCCATGACCAGGCAAAGGCTCTGGCCCATGTAGCCTCTTGGCTCTCTGGCTTGGTCAAGATGTCAGCCGGGTCTTAATGCTGGGAAACATCCCCAACAATAGGCGACCCCTCCTAACATGTTATTAGCAGCAAGATTCTCCATGGTGGAGTAAAAGAGCGAACGGAAATAGAAAAATAATAAGCACAGTAAAAGTTTACCTTACCAAATTCTAGTTACCAATAGCGCTACACTCCCCGGAAACAGGGCCAAAAAAGAGTGTTGATAACCCACAAGTGTAGGGAATCTATTGTAGCCCTTTTTGATAAGTAAGAGTGTCGAGCCCAATGAGGAGCAGAAGGAATTGGTTAACCTTGTCTGTGTTATTAATCATTAACTTGTGACGAATGCATCTCATAGCATAACATCAATTCTGGTCGATTCAACACAAGTGTTCTTCTAACATTGTATTCTCAAAGTTGCCGGCATAGTCATGCCCATGATCAGAAAAACAGAACCATCATGCAACACTTGAGATAGTCTTAGAGGCGAGACTAGGAATACATTTATCCGTTTATTATCCACACGTGCATATAAGTCTTCCTCCTAGCCTCGTGTTATTGTAGACTCGAGAACCATAGCAGTTATAGCACGGAATATAAACCTAATTACGAACATGGAGATAAATAATAATATTTATTATTACCTCTAGGGCATATCTTAGGAGGACAATCGGAGCTGCCGTGACAGTCGCGCTCCCTCACCCTTGCAGTGACAAGCTCGTACCAAGTTGGCCATGGCCATGGCTGCCTGGCTGGCTGTGAGATTCTATTGGACGCCCGTGTGCATCCAATAGGCGAGCTTTCGCTAAAGCATCGCGCAAAATGGGTCGGGCCATTCTCAGGCATCTGATGAAAAATGTCAGGGAAAATAAAACCACACGGGACGGAATCAAACCCATGATCTCACGTTAGATAGCAGCGGTGCCAGCCACATGAGCTATCGACTAAATATGCATAAAATTGCAGCGCTTAAAGCACTACGTATACGAAAACAATTCAAAATTTTCAATATTTTTTCAAGACTCCAATTTTTTAACATTTCTTTGAGAAAAATATGAACAGTTTTCCTTAAAGCTTTAGAATAATTTTAAAAAATCATGAACAAATTTCAAAATTCAAACAAACTTTTAAAACATGAACAATTATTGAAACCATAAAAAAAAATCTGAATTCCAAATGATGATTTTTTAATATAAATGAATTTTTTTTAGTATAGCTCAACAATTTTTAAATACACACTAAACATTTTTTGTGATACACGCCGAACAAATATTTAAATACACATCGAACAATTTTGTGATATACACTGAACAAATATTTCAATACACATTGAACATTTCTGTGATATACGCTGAACAATTTCAAAATACACAATGGACATTTATTAAAATATGCTGAATATTTTTTAATATAAGTCATATTTTGCTTAAATATACAATGGACAACTTTGTATATAAAACATGCAATGAACTTTTTGTAATATACAAAAAAAGAAAGAAAAATAAAAAAATAAAAATAATAAAAGAAACAGAAACCAAAAAAAGAAAAAAAGGAAACACAAAAGAGAAGAAACAATAGTGCGACGATGGGCCTGAAGGAAATATGCTCTAGAGGCAATAATAAAGTTGTTATTTATATTTCCTTATATCATGATAAATGTTTATTATTCATGCTAGAATTGTATTAACCGGAAATTTAGTACATGTGTGAATACATAGACAAACAAAGTGTCACTAGTATGCCTCTACTTGACTAGCTCGTTAATCAAAGATGGTTAAGTTTCCTAGCCATAGACATGAGTTGTCATTTGATGAACGGGATCACATCATTAGAGAATGACGTGATTGACTTGACCCATTCTGTTAGCTTAGCACTTGATCGTTTAGTATGTTGCTATTGCTTTCTTTATGACTTGTACATGTTCCTATGACTATGAGATTATGCAACTCCCGAATACCGGTGGAACACTTTGTGTGCTACCAAACGTCACAACGTAACTGGGTGATTATAAAGGTGCTCTACAGGTGTCTCCGATGGTGTTTGTTGAGTTGGCATAGATCGAGATTAGGACTAGGAAAGGATGAATCCTACTCCTACTAGGAGGAGAATTCCTCCTCTCCTTGGGGCGCACCAAGGCCGGCCGGCCTCCCCCCTTGCTCCTTTATATATGGGGGGGAGGGGGGCACCCTAAGACACACAAGTTGATTGTTCCAAGCCGTGTGCGGTGCCCCCCACCATAATCCACCTCGGGCATATTGTAGCGGTGCTTAGGCAAAGCCCTGCATTGGTAGCATCATCATCACTGTCATCATGCCGTCGTGCTGACGAAACTCTCCCTCGACACTCTGCTAGATCGTGAGTTCTGTTGGGGAACGTAGTAATTTCAAAAATTTCCTACGCACACGCAAGATCATGGTGATGCATAGCAACGAGAGGGGAGTGTGTTGTCCACGTACCCTCGTAGACCGAAAGCGGAAGCGTTATGACAACACGGTTGATGTAGTCGTATGTCTTCACGATCCGACCGATCCAAGTACCGAACGCACGGCACCTCCGAGTTCAGCACACATTCAGCTCGATGACGTCCCGCGAACTCCGATCCAACAGAGCTTCACGGGAGAGTTCCGTCAGCACGACGGCGTGATGACGGTGATGATGTTGCTACCGATGCAGAGCTTCGCCGAAGCACCGCTACGATATGACCGAGGTGGAATATGGTGGAGGGGGGCACCGCACACGGCTAAGAGATGAAGAGATCATTGTTGTCTAGAGGTGCCCCCTGCCCCCGTATATAAAGGATGGAGGAGGGGAGGCCGGCCAGCTCCTAGGGCGCGCCAGAAGTGTGGAGTCCTACTAGGACTCCCTAGTCCTAGTAGGATTCCTCCTCCCACATGGAATAGGAAAAAGGGAAGGGAAAAGGAGAAGGAAGGAAGGGGGCGCCCCCCTCCCTAGTCCTATTCGGACCAGACCATGGGGAGGGGTGCGTCCACCTTTTGAGGCCTTTCTCTCCTTTCCCGTAACTCTTCGGTACTCCGAAAAATACCCGAATCACTCGGAACCTTTCTGATGTCCGAATATAGTCGTCCAATATATCGATCTTTATGTCTCGACCATTTCGAGACTCCTCGTCACGTCCCAATCTCATCCGAGACTCCGAACTACCTTCGGTACATCAAATCACATAACTCATAATACAAATCGTCACCAAACGTTAAGCGTGCGGACCCTACGGGTTCGAGAACTATGTAGACATGACCAAGACACATCTCCGGTCAATAACCAATAGCGGAACCTGGATGCTCATATTGGCTCCTACATATTCTACGAAGATCTTTATCGGTCAAACCGCATAACAACATACGTTGTTATCTTTGTCATCAGTATGTTACTTGCCCGAGATTTGATCGTCGGTATCCCAATACCTAGTTCAATCTCGTTACCGGCAAGTCTCTTTACTCGTTCCGTAATGCATCATCCCGCAACTAACTCATTAGTCGCATTGCTTGCAAGGCTTATAGTGATGTGCATTACCGAGAGGGCCCAGATAGAGATACCTCTCCGACAATCGGTGTGACAAATGCTAATCTTGAAATACGCCAACTCAACAAGTACCTTCAGAGACACCTGTAGAGCACCTTTATAATCACCCAGTTACGTTGTGATGTTTGGTAGCACACAAAGTGTTCCTCTGGTAAACGGGAGTTGCATAATCTTATAGTCATAGGAACATGTATAAGTCATGAAGAAAATAATAGCAACATACTAAACGATCAAGTGCTAAGCTAACGGAATGGGTCAAGTCAATCACATCATGTCTATGGCTAGGAAACTCAACCATCTTTGATCAACGAGCTAGTCAAGTAGAGGCATACTAGTGACACTATGCTCTTGTCTATGTATTCACACATGTATCAAGTTTCCGGTTAATACAATTCTAGCATGAATAATAAACATTTATCATGAAATAAGGAAATAAGTAATAACTTTATTATTGCCTCTAGGGCATATTTCCTTCAATCTCCCACTTACACTAGAGTCAATAATCTAGTTAACATCGCCATGTGATTTAACACCAATTGTTCACATCACCATGTGATTAACACCCATAGTTCACATCATCATGTGACCAACACCCAAAGGGTTTACTAGAGTCAATAATCTAGTTCATATCGCTATGTGATTAACACCCAAAGAGTGTGATCATGTTTTGCTTGTGAGAGAAGTTTAGTCAACGGTTCTGCCACATTCAGATCCGTATGTATTTCGCAAATTTCTATGTCAATAATGCTCTGCACGGAGCTACTCCAGCTAATTGCTCCCACTTTCGATATGCATCCAGATTGAGATTTAGAGTCATCTGGATCAGTGTCAAAACTTGCATCGACGTAACCCTTTATGACAAACCTTTTTTTTCACCTCCATAATCGAGAAACATATCCTTATTCCACTAAGGATAATTTTGACCGCTGTCCAGTGATCTACTCCTAGATCACTATTGTACTCCCTTGCCAAAATCAGTGTAGGGTATACAATAGATCCGGTTCACAACATGTCATACTTTATAGAACCTATGCTGAGACATAGGGAATGGCTTTCATTCTCTTTCTATCTTCTGCCGTGGTCGGGCTTTGAGTCTTACTCAATTTCACACCTTGTAACACAGGCAAGAACTCTTTCTTTGACTGTTCCGTTTTGAACTACTTCAAAATCTTGTCAAGGTATGTACTCATTGAAAAAACTTATCAAGCGTCTCGATCTATCTCTATAGATCTTGATGCTCAATATGTAAGCAGCTTCACCGAGGTCTTTCTTTGAAAAACTCCTTTCAAACACTCCTTTATGCTTTGCAGAATAATTCTACATTATTTTCGATCAACAATATGTCATTCACATAAACGTATCAGAAATGCTGTAGTGCTCCCACTCACTTTCTTGTAAATACAGGCTTCACCGCAAGTCTGTATAAAACTATATGCTTCGATCAACTTATCAAAGCGTATATTCCAACTCCGAGATGCTTTGCACCAGTCCATAGATGGATCGCTGGAGCTTGCATATTTTGTTAGCACCTTTAGGATTGACAAAACCTTCTGGTTGCATCATATACAACTCTTCTTTAATAAATCCATTAAGGAATACAGTTTTGTTTATCCATTTGCCAGATTTCATAAAATGCGGCAATTGCTAACAAGATTCAGACAGACTTAAGCATAGATACGAGTGAGAAACTCTCATCGTAGTCAACACCTTGAACTTGTCGAAAACCTTTTGCGACAATTCTAGCTTTGTAGATAGTGCTACTTCTTGAGCACTGCGTTGGATTTCCCCGAAGAGGAGAGGATGATGCAGCAAAGTAGCGTAAGTATTTCCCTCAGTTTTTGAGAACCAAGGTATCAATCCAGTAGGAGGCTACGCGCGAGTCCCTCGTACCTACACAAAGCAAATAACTCCTCGCAACCAACGCGAATAGGGGTTGTCAATCCCTTCATTGTCACTTACGAGAGTGAGATCTGATAGATATGATAGATAATATTTTTGGTATTTTTGATATAAAGATGCAAGATAAAATAAAAGGCAAAGTAAAAAAGCAAAGCAATAATAAAGTGATGGAAGATTGATATGATGAGAATAGACCCGGGGGCCATAGATTTCACTAGTGGCTTCTGTAAAGAGCATAAGTATTCTACGGTGGGTGAACAAATTACTGTTGAGCAATTGACAGAATTGAGCATTGTTATGAGAATATCTAGGTATGATCATGTATATAGGCATCACGTCCGAGACAAGTAGACCGACTCCTGCGTGCATCTACTACTATTACTCCACTCATCGACCGCTATCCAGCATGCATCTAGAGTATTAAGTTAATGAAAACAGAGTAACGCCTTAAGCAAGATGACATGATGTAGAGGGATAAATTCATGCAGTATGATAAAAACCCCATCTTGTTATCCTCGATGGCAACAATACAATACGTGCCTTGCTGCCCCTAGTGTCACTGGGAAAGGACACCGCAAGATTGAACCCAAAGCTAAGCACTTCTCCCATTGCAAGAAAAACCAATCTAGTAGGCCAAACCAAACTGATAATTCGAAGAGACTTGCAAAGATAACCAATCATACATAAAAGAATTCAGAGAAGATTCAAATATTGTTCATAGATAATCTTGATCATAAACCCACAATTCATCGGTCTCAACAAACACACCGCAAAAAGAAGATTACATCAAATAGATCTCCACGAGAGAGGGGGAGAACATTGTATTGAGATCCAAAAAGAGAGAAGAAGCCATCTAGCTACTAACTAGGACCCGAAGGTCTGAGGTAAACTACTCACACTTCATCGGAGGGGCTATGGTGATGATGTAGAAGCCCTCCGTGGTGGATTCCCCTTCCGACGGAGCCCCGGAACTGTTGAGGAACGTAGTAATTTCAAAAAAATTCCTACACACACGCAAGATCATGGTGATGCATAGCAACGAGAGGGGAGAGTGTTGTCCACGTACCCTCGTAGACCGAAAGCGGAGCCGTTAGCACAACGCGGTTGACGTAGTCGTACGTCTTCACGATCCGACCGATCAAGTACCGAACGCACGGCACCTCCGAGTTCAGCACACGTTCAACCCGATGACGTCCCTTGGACTTTGATCCAGCCGAGTGTTGAGGGAGAGTTTCGTCAGCACGACGGTGTGGTGACGATTTTGATGTTCTACCGATGCAGGGCTTTGCCTAAGAACCACTAGAGTATTATCGAGGTGGACTATGGTGGAGGGGGGCATCGCACACGGCTAAGAGATCAATGATCAATTGTTGTGTCACTAGGGTGCCCCCCTGCCCCCGTATATAAAGGAGCAAGGGGGAGGCCGGCCGGCCCTCTATGGCGCGCCCCCAAGAAGGGAATCCTACTAGGACTCCAAGTCCTAGTAGGTTTCCACCAAAAGGGAGAGAGGGGGAAGGAAGGAGAGGGAGAGGGAGAAGGAAAGGGGGGCGCCACCCCCTTCCTTGTCCAATTCGGACTCAAGGAGGAGGGGGCGCGCGGCCTGCCCTGGCCGCCCCTCTCTCTCTCCACTAAGTCCCATCGAGGCCCATTAGTTCCCCCGTTTTGATAACCCTTTCGGCTCTTCGGTTTTATCCGAAACTTCTCCGGAACACTTCCAGTGTCCGAATATAGTCGTCCAATATATCAATCTTTATGTCTCGACCATTTCGAGACTCCTCGTCATGTCCGTGATCACATCCGGGACTCCGAACAACCTTCAGTACATCAAAACACATAAACTCATAATAAAACTATCATTGTAACGTTAAGCGTGCGGACCCTACGGGTTCTAGAACTATGTAGACATGACCGAGACACGTCTCCGGTCAATAGCCAATAGTGGAACCTGGATGCTCATATTGGCTCCCACATATTCTACGAAGATCTTTATCGGTCAGACCGCATAACAACATACGTTGTTCCCTTTGTCATCGGTATGTTACTTGCCCGAGATTCGATTGTCGGTATCTCAATACCTAGTTCAATCTCGTTACCGGCAAGTCTCTTTACTCGTTCCGTAATACATCATCCCGCAACTAACTCATTAGTTGCAATGCTTGCAAGGCTTAAGTGATGTGCATTACCGAGAGGGCCCAGAGATACCTCTCCGACAATCGGAGTGATAAATCCTAATCTCGAAATACGCCAACCCAACAAGTACCTTAGGAGACACCTGTAGAGCACCTTTATAATCACCCAGTTATGTTGTGACGTTTGGTAGCACACAAAGTGTTCCTCCGGTAATCGGGAGTTGCATAATCTCATAGTCATAGGAACATGTATAAGTCATGAAGAAAGTAATAGCAACGTACTAAATGATCGTGTGCTAAGCTAACGGAATGGGTCATGTCAATCACATCATTCTCCCAATGATGTGATCCCGTTAATCAAATGACAACCCATGTCTATGGCTAGGAAAGTTAACCATCTTTGATCAACGAGCTAGTCAAGTAGAGGCATACTAGTGACACTCTGTTTGTCTATGTATTCACACATGTATTATGTTTCCGGTTAATACAATTCTAGCATGAATAATAAACATTTATCATGATATAAGGAAATAAATAATAACTTTATTATTGCCTCTAGGGCATATTTCCTTCAGTCTCCCACTTGCACTAGAGTCAATAATCTAGATTACACAGTAATGATTCTAACACCCATGGAGCCTTGGTGCTGATCATGTTTTGCTCGTGGAAGAGGCTTAGTCAACGGGTCTGCGACATTCAGATCCGTATGTATCTTGCAAATTTCTGTGTCTCCCACCTGGACTAGATCTCGGATGGAATTTAAGCGTCTCTTGATGTGCTTGGTTCTCTTGTGAAATCTGGATTCCTTTGCCAAGGCAATTGCTCCAGTATTGTCACAAAATATTTTCATTGGACCCGATGCACTAGGTATGACACCTAGATCGTATATGAACTCCTTCATCCAGACTCCTTCATTTGCTGCTTCCGAAGCAGCTATGTACTCCGCTTCACACGTAGATCCCGCCACGATGCTTTGTTTAGAACTGCACCAACTGACAGCTCCACCGTTCAATGTAAACACGTGTCCGGTTTCCGATTTAGAATCGTCCGGATCAGTGTCAAAGCTTGCATCAATGTAACCATTTACGATGAGCTCTTTGTCACCTCCATAAACAAGAAACATATCCTTAGTCCTTTTCAGGTACTTCAGGATGTTCTTGACCGCTGTCCAGTGATCCACTCCTGGATTACTTTGGCACCTCCCTGTTAGACTTATAGCAAGGCACACATCAGGTCTGGTACACAGCATTGCATATATGATAGAGCCTATGGCTGAAGCATAGGGAACATCTTTCATTTTCTCTCTATCTTCTGCAGTGGTCGGGCATTGAGTCTTACTCAACTTCACACCTTGTAACACAGGTAAGAACCCTTTCTTTGCTTGATCCATTTTGAACTTCTTCAAAACTTTGTCAAGGTATGTGCTTTGTGAAGGTCCAATTAAGCGTCTTGATCTATCTCTATAGATCTTAATGCCCAATATGTAAGCAGCTTCACCGAGGTCTTTCATTGAAAAACTCTTATTCAAGTATCCCTTTATGCTATCCAGAAATTCTATATCATTTCCAATCAGTAATATGTCATCCACATATAATATCAGAAATGCTACAGAGCTCCCACTCACTTTCTTGTAAATACAGGCTTCTCCAAAAGTCTGTACAAAACCAAATGCTTTGATCACACTATCAAAGCGTTTATTCCAACTCCGAGAGGCTTGCACCAGTCCATAAATAGATCGCTGGAGCTTGCACACTTTGTTAGCTCCCTTTGGATCGACAATACCTTCCGGTTGCATCATATACAACTCTTCTTCCAGAAATCCATTCAGGAATGTAGTTTTGACATCCATCTGCCAAATTTCATAATCATAAAATGCGGCAATCGCTAACATGATTCGGACAGACTTAAGCATCGCTACGGGTGAGAAGGTCTCATCATAGTCAATCCCTTGAACTTGTCAAAAACCTTTCGCAACAAGTCGAGCTTTGTAGATAGTAACATTACCGTCAGCGTCAGTCTTCTTCTTGAAGATCCATTTATTCTCAATTGCTTGCCGATCATTGGGCAAGTGAACCAAAGTCCACACTTTGTTCTCATACATGGATCCCATCTCAGATTTCATGGCCTCATGCCATTTTGCGGAATCTGGGCCCACCATCGCTTCTTCATAGTTTGTAGGTTCATCATGATCTAGTAGCATGACTTCCAGAATAGGATTACCGTACCACTCTGGTGCGAATCTTACTCTGGTTGATCTACGAGGTTCAGTAACAACTTGATCTGAAGTTTCATGATCATCATCATTAACTTCCTCACTAATTGGTGTAGGTGTCACAGAAACCGGTTTCTGTGATGAACTACTTTCCAATAAAGGAGCAGGTACAGTTACCTCATCAAGTTCTACTTTCCTCCCACTCACTTCTTTCGAGAGAAACCCCTTATCTAGAAAGGATCCATTCTTAGCAACGAATGTCTTGCCTTCGGATCTGTGATAGAAGGTGTACACAACAGTCTCCTTTGGGTATCCTATGAAGACACATTTCTCCGATTTGGGTTCGAGCTTATCAGGTTGAAGCTTTTTCACATAAGCATCGCAGCCCCAAACTTTCAGAAACGACAACTTTGGTTTCTTGCCAAACCACAGTTCATAAATCGTCGTCTCAACGGATTTCGATGGTGCCCTATTTAACGTGAATGCGGCCGTCTCTAAAGCATAACCCCAAAACAATAGCGGTAAATCAGTAAGAGACATCATAGATCGCACCATATCTAGTAAAGTACGATTACGATGTTCGGACACACCATTACACTGTGGTGTTCCGGGTGGCGTGAGTTGCGAAACTATTTAGCATTGTTTCAAATGTAGACCAAACTCGTAACTCAAATATTCTCCTCCACGATCAGATCATAGAAACTTTATTTTCTTGTTATGATGATTTTCAACTTCACTCTGAAATTCTTTGAACTTTTCAAATGTTTCAGACTTTTGCTTCATTAAGTAGATATACCCATATCTGCTTAAATCATCCGTGAAGGTGAGAAAATAACGATATCCGCCACGAGCCTCAACATTCATCGGACCACATACATCTGTATGTATGATTTCCAACAAATCTGTTGCTCTCTCCATAGTACCGGAGAACGGCGTTTTAGTCATCTTGCCCATGAGGCACGGTTCGCAAGTACCAAGTGATTCATAATCAAGTGGTTCCAAAAGCCCATCAGTATGGAGTTTCTTCATGCGCTTTACACCGATATGACCTAAACGGCAGTAACACAAATAAGTTGCACTATCATTATCAACTCTGCATCTTTTGGCTTCAACATTATGAATATGTGTATCACTACTATTGAGATTCATCAAAAATAGACCACTCTTCAAGGGTGGATGACCATAAAAGATATTACTCATATAAATAGAACAACCATTATTCTCTTATTTAAATGAATAACCGTCTCGCATCAAATAAGATCCAGATATAATGTTCATGCTCAACGCTGGCACCAAATAACAATTATTTAGGTCTAAAACTAATCCCGAAGGTAGATGTAGAGGTAGCGTGCCGACCGCGATCACATCGACTTTGGAACCATTTCCCACGTGCATCGTCACCTCGTCCTTGGACAGTGTTCGCTTAATCCGTAGTCCCTGTTTCAAGTTGCAAATATTAGCAACAGAACCAGTATCAAATACCCAGGTGCTACTGCGAGCTCTAGTAAGGTACACATCAATAACATGTATATCACATATACCTTTGTTCACCTTGCCATCCTTCTTATCCGCCAAATACTTGGGGCAGTTTCGCTTCCAGTGACCAGTCTGCTTGCAGTAGAAGCACTTAGTTTCAGGCTTAGGTCCAGACTTGGGTTTCTTCTCCTGAGCAGCAACTTGCTTGCTGTTCTTCTTGAAGTTCCCCTTCTTCTTCCCTTTGCCCTTTTTCTTGAAACTAGTGGTCTTGTTCACCATCAACACTTGATGCTCCTTCTTGATTTCTACCTTTGCAGCTTTTAGCATTGCGAAGAGCTCGGGAATCATCTTATCCATCCCTTGCATGTTATAGTTCATCACGAAGCTCTTGTAGCTTGGTGGCAGTGATTGGAGAATTATGTCAATGACGCTATCATCAGGAAGATTAACTCCCAGTTGAATCAAGTGATTATTATACCCCGACATCTTGAGTATATGCTCACTGACAGAATTATTCTCCTCCATCTTGCAGCTATAGAACTTATTGGAGACTTCATATCTCTCAATCCGGGCATTTGCTTGAAATATTAACTTCAACTCCTGGAACATCTCATATGCTCCATGACGTTCAAAACATCGTTGAAGTCCCGGTTCTAAGCGGTAAAGCATGGCACACTGAACTATTGAGTAGTCATCAGCTTTGCTCTGCCAGACGTTCATAACATCTGGTGTTGCTCCTGCAGCAGGCCTGGCACCCAGCGGTGCTTCCAGGACGTAATTCTTCTGTGCAGCAATGAGGATAATCCTCAAGTTACGGACCCAGTCCGTGTAATTTCTACCATCATCTTTCAACTTTGCTTTCTCAAGGAACGCATTAAAATTCAACAGAACAACATCACGGGCCATCTATCTACAATCAAACATAGACAAGCAAGATACTATCGGGTACTAAGTTCATGATAAATTTAAGTTCAATTAATCATATTACTTAAGAACTCCCACTTAGAAAGACATCCCTCTAATCCTCTAAGTGATCACGTGATCCAAATCAACTAAACCATAACCGATCATCACGTGAAATGGAGTAGCTTTCAATGGTGAACATCAATATGTTGATCATATCTACTATATGATTCATGCTCGACCTTTCGGTCTCAGTGTTTCGAGGCCATATCTGCATATGCTAGGCTCGTCAAGTTTAACCTGAGTATTCTGCGTGTGCAAAAGTAGCTTGCACCCGTTGTAGATGGACATAGAGCTTATCACACCCGATCATCACGTGGTGTCCGGGCACGATGAACTTTGGCAACGGTGCATACTCAGGGAGAACACTTTTATCTAGAAATTTAGTGAGAGATCATCTTATAATGCTGCCGTCAATAAAAGCAAGATAAGATGCATAAAAGATAAACATCACATGCAATCAATATAAGTGATATGATATGGCCATCATCATCTTGTGCTTGTGATCTCCATCTCTGAAGCACCATCATGATCACCATCGTCACCGGCGTGACACCTTGATCTCCATCGTAGCATCGTTGTCGTCTCGCCAATCTTATGCTTCTACGACTATCACTACCGCTTAGTGATAAAGTAAAGCATTACAGGGCGATTGCATTGCATACAATAAAGCGACAACCATATGGCTCCTGCCAGTTGCCGATAACTCGGTTACAAAACATGATCATCCCATACAATAAAATTTAGCATCATGTCTTGACCATATCACATCACAACATGCCCTGCAAAAACAAGTTAGACGTCCTCTACTTTGTTGTTGCAAGTTTTACGTCGCTGCTACGGGCTTAGCAAGAACCGTTCTTACCTACGCATCAAAACCACAACGATAGTTTGTCAAGTTGGTGCTGTTTTAACCTTCGCAAGGACCGGGCATAGCCACACTCGGTTCAATTAAAGTTGGAGTAACTGACACCCGCCAGCCACCTGTGTGCAAAGCACGTCGGTAGAACTAGTCTCGCGTAAGCATACGCGTAATGTCAGTCCGGGCCGCTTGATCCAACAATACCGCCAAACCAAAGTATGACACTGGTAAGCAGTATGACTTATATCGCCCACAACTCACTTGTGTTCTACTCGTGCATATAACATCAACGCATAAAACCAGGCTCGGATGCCACTGTTGGGGAACGTAGTAATTTAATTTTTTTTCCTACGCACACGCAAGATCATGGTGATGCATAGCAACGGGAGGGGAGAGTGTTGTCCACGTACCCTCGTAGACCAAAAGCGGAAGCGTTAGCACAATGCGGTTGATGCAGTCGTACGTCTTCACGATCCAACCGATCAAGTACCGAATGCACGGCACCTCCGAGTTCAGCACACGTTCAGCCCGATGACGTTCTTCGAACTCCGATCCAGCCGAGTGTTGAGGGAGAGTTTCGTCAGCACGACGGCGTGGTGACGATGTTGATGTTCTACCGACGCAGGGCTTCGCCTAAGCACCGCTACAGTATTATCGAGGTGGACTATTGATAACCCACAAGTATAGGGGATCGCAATAGTTTTCGAGGGTAGAGTATTCAACCCAAATTTATTGATTCGACACAAGGGGAGCCATAGAATATTCTCAAGTATTAGCAGCTGAGTTATCAATTCAACCACACCTGGAAACTTAGTATCTGCAACAAAGTGTTTAGTAGCACAGTAATATGATAGTGGTGGTAACGGTAACAAAAGAGTAGTGCAAGCAATAGTAAATATTTTTGGTATTTTGTAATGATTGTAACAGTAGCAGCGGGAAAGTAAATAAGCGAGAACCAGTATATGGAAAACTCGTAGGCACCAGATCAGTAATGGATAATTATGCCGGATGTGGTTCATCATGTAACAGTCGTAACATAGGGTGACACAGAACTAGCTCCAATTCATCAATGTAATGTAGGCATGTATTCCGTATATAGTCATACGTGCTTATGGAAAAGAACTTGCATGACATCTTTTGTCCTACCCTCCCGTGGCAGTGGGGTCCTAATGGAAACTAAGGGATATTAAGGTGTCCTTTTAATAGAGAACCGGAACAAAGCATTAGCACACAGTGAATACATGAACTCCTCAAACTATGGTCATCACCGAGAAGTATCCCGATTATTGTCACTTCGGGGTTGTCGTATCATAACACATAATAGGTGACTATAGACTTGGAAGATAGGATCAAGAACTCACATATATTCATGAAAACATAATAGGTTCAGATCTGAAATCATGGCACTCGGGCCCTAGTGAAAAGCATTAAGCATAGCAAAGTCATAGCAACATCAATCTCAGAACATAGTGGATACTAGGGATCAAACCCTAACAAAACTAACTCGATTACATGATAAATCTCATCCAACCCATCACCGCCCAGCAAGCCTACGATGGAATTACTCACGCACGGCGGTGAGCATCATGAAATTGGTGATGGAGGATGGTTGATGATGACGATGGCGACGAATCCCCCTCTCCGGAGCCCCCAACGGACTCTAGATCAGCCCTCCCGAGAGGTTTTAGGGCTTGGCGGCGGCTCTGTATCGTAAAACGCGATGATTTCTTCTCTTCTATTTTTTCTCCCCGAAAGCCAATATATAGAGTTGGAGTTGGCGTCGGAAGGTGTCCAGGGGGCCCATGAGGTAGGGGGGCGCGCCCTAGGGGGGGGGGTGGCGCCCCCACCCTCGTGGACAGGGTGTGCCCCCCTGGTCTTCATCTTTGGCGAGGATTTTTTATTATTTTTTCTAAGATGTTCCGTGGAGTTTCATGTCATTCCGAGAATATTTGTTTTCTACACATAAAACAACATCATGGCAATTCTGCTGAAAACAACGTGAGTCCGGGTTAGTTCCATTCAAATCATACAAGTTAGAGTCCAAAACAAGGGCAAAAGTGTTTGGAAAAGTAGATACGACAGAGACGTATCAACTCCCCCAAGCTTAAACCCTTGCTTGTCCTCATGCAATTCAGTTGAGAAACTGAAAGAAAGAAAAACTTTTACAAACTCTGTTTGCTCTTGTTGTTGTAAATATGTAAAGCTAGCATTCAAGTTTTCAGCAAAGATCATAACTAACCACATTTGCAATAATTCTCAGGTCTCACAATTACTCATATCAATAGCATAATCAACTAGCGAGCAATAATAATAAATCTCGGATGACAACACTTTCTCAAAACAACCATAATATGATATAACAAGATGGTATCTCGTTAGCCCTTTCTGAGACCGCAAAACATAAATGTAGAGCACCTTTAAAGATCAAGGACTGACTAGACATTGTAATTCATGGTAAAAGAGATCCAATCATAGTCACACCCAATATAAATTAACAATGATGAATGCAAATGACAGCTGTGCTCTCCAGCTAGTGCTTTTTAATAAGAGGGTGATGACTCAACATAAAAGTAAATGGATAGGCCCTTCGCAGAGGGAAGCAGGGATTTGTAGAGGTGCCAGAGCTTGGTTTGAAATAGAGATAAATTATATTTTGAGCGGTATACTTTCATTGTCAACGTAGCAACTAAGAGATGGCGATATCTTCCATGCTAAACACATTATAGGCGGTTCCCAAACAGAATGGTAAAGTTTATACCCCCCTCCACCAACAAGCATCAATCCATGACTTGCTCGAAACAAAGAGTGTCTCCAACATACATCAAATCCCAGGGGGAGTTTTGTTTGCAATTAATTTTGATTTAGTTTGCATAAAGCATGGGACTGGGCATCCCGATGACCAGCCATTTTCTCGTGAGTGAGGAGCGGAGTCCACTCCTATTGAGAATAACCCGCCTAACACGGAAGATAAGTACAACCTTGGTTGATACATGAGCTATTCGAGCATACAAAACAGAATGTTTATTTGAAGGTTTAGAGTTTGGCACATACAAATTTACTTGGAACGGCAGGTAGATACCGCATATAGGAAGGTATAGTGGACTCATCTGGAATAACTTTGGGGTTTAAGGGATTGGATGTACAAGCAGTATTCCCTCTTAGTACAGGTGAAGGCTAGCAAAAGACTGAGAAGCGACCAACTAGAGAACGACAACAGCCATGTACATGCATTAAAATTAATAAACATTGGATGCAAGCATGAGTAGGATATAATCCACCATGAACATAAATATCGTGAAGGGTATGTTGATTTGTTTCAACTACTTGCGTGAACATGTGCCAAGTCAAGTCACTCAAATCATTCAAAGGAGGATACCAACCCATCATACCACATCATAATCATCTCAATAGCATGTTGGCACACAACGTAAACCATTATAACACATAGTTAATCAAGCATGGCACAAGCAACTATGATCTCTAATTGTCATTGCAAACATGTTTATTCATAATAAGCTAAATCAGGAACGATGAACTCATCATATTTACAAAAACAAAAGAGGTCGAGTTCATACCAGCTTTTCTCATCTCAGTCAGTCCATCATATATCATCATAATTGCCTTTCACATGCACGACCGAATGGTGTGAATAATAATAAGAGTGCACGTGCATTGGACTAAGTTGGAATCTGCGAGCATTCAATAAATAGGAGAAGACAAGACAATATGGGCTCTGGGTTAATTCAACAATAATGCATATAAGAGCCACTTCAACAATTTAATCATGGTCTTCTCCTATCGACCCCAAAGAAAAGGAAAGAAAATAAAAACTATTTACACGGAAAAGCTCCCAACAAGCAAAAGAAGAACGGGAAATATTTTTGGGTTTTTCTTTTTAATTACTACTAAGAAGAAAGCAGGAAAAAGGAAAATAAACTAGCATGAATATTACAGTGAAAGAGTATGAGCACCGACATCTAGCAATGAGTGTGTGTGAACATAAATGTAATGTCGGTGAGAAATATATACTCCCCCAAGCTTATGCTTTTGGCCTATGTTGGTCTATAGCCAGGGATAGCCTGGCGGATACCCGTAGGTGTAGCTGGGGTCGTACTACGACGAAGAGTAGCTCGGATCATACTGTGATGCAGCGGTTATCGCTTGCTGAGCTGCAGCGTGGAGTCGGGCTGCCTCAGCTCTCCTCTCGTACTCATCTACCTCCTCTCTGGTAATAGTATATCTTCCTTTTGTCTGTGAATCAAAGAGGGCAGGAGCAGGGAGAGTAATACGGACAACATGTCGTTTGTTAAAAATTAAACGATATAAAAGAGGTGATTCGGGCCTCTCGACAAAATGATGCGAAGCCATAGAGTCATAATCTAAATATGCAGGAGGCAACTCCGTATCACCCTCATGGATGTCTATCTCAAGAAAATTGGCTAAGCGGGTTGCATAAATTCCTCCAAAGAAATCTCCATTTAGATACATTAAAACTGAGCACTTTTCCAGCCCTCTCAGGGCATCAGCACTCACTCCCGTCCGATCGCTAATTTTAACCATTTTCGGCCGTCGGATTAGCTATGAATCACACCTAAACAACCTTTCGTTCGCTATTAACAAAGGCGAACCGTTATGGGCCGCTGCTCTGGTCTCTTTTTCTGCTGTCTCGGGGTTAAATTGGGCCGCATGGGCTGCAACAGACTCGCTTATGGGTCTCTAGCAGCCTACACGTTCTGAAGCCATCGATCGTTTGCTCCGCTAGGTCGCACTCCCCGCAGCCTTCGCATGGTGGCGGCTCTTTACATCGGGCAGTGACGGCGACCGATTTTGGAGTGACGGATTCCCATGGTGAGTGGCGACCTCGCTGGGTTTGGACTTTGGACAGCGCCTTGTCGGGCGACGAAACGGGTTCCGTTTGGTTGCAAGGCGCGACGGGATGGTGTGTGGCGACGAATAGTGTTCCGTCTTTGGCGTTCTCCTCCTCCTCGGTTGCTGAGATGGCCGGTCGCGGGAAGGCAGTCGATGCCGACGCGGCCAAGAAGGTGACGTCGAGGAGCTCCGAGGCCGGGCTACAGTTTTTCCTTGGCAGGATCGCCAGATTCCTCAAGGTCGTGAAGTACACAAGTTCGTCGGCGCACGAGTACCTCGCCGCTGAGGTGCTTTTCTCCCTGATCTCATCCTTTCCCTTGTTCTTTGATCTTCTATTCCTCAACCCAGTTCGTTCTTGGGTTCCCATTAATCAGGCTATATTCTTAGATCTTTTTTCGACCATACAGTCGATTAGTAGCTAATTCCTGAATACTTGTGCTAATCTTGTCATTCTTCCCCATTGACGCAGGTCCTGGAACTGGCCGGCAACACTGCCAGACACAATAACAAGACCTGTATCATATCATGCCCCGCCACATCCAGCTCGCTATGCGCAATGATGCTGAGCTAACCAAGCTGCTCGGTGGTGCCACCTGTAGGTGCGCCTCTCGCCGCGTGGATACATTTCAGAGCCGCAACATCCTTCCAAGTAATGTCTCCTCGCTCTTGTCCTCCTCGTTATCATACTCCAATAGGTGTTAGTGATAGCAATGCCCAATTCTCCATGCTCACCTCCAGTCCTCCACGCTACACCGTGGGCTGATACTCGCTCGGTCCAACAATAAATCAAGCACAACTACAACTATGGCCTTCACTACCTTAGCTTTTTGGAGTTGGCACTAAAGTTGTTTGACGAAATCCAATGATGGTGATGTGCGGTACGAAGTTATCCCTCATGAATATATCCAGTCCACATTAATCCTTGCTGGTCACAATTAAACTTCACCTTCTCATGATACCATATTTGCTTTGTTTGATAATAAGACATGACATAGGGGGTCAAGCAACACGGATATGAAGAACCATGTTACCCAACTTGCTCTAATATGCTACAATAAAAAAATAGAGGATATACACGAGAATTACACTTCATAGTTGATTTCAGAACATCATATACATGTATTGGTATATTCTCATCACAATGTTAGTAGTTGGCTATAAATAACTTGTTTATCATCCATCTAGCTCGACGTGATGGTTATCTGTTCAGTCCCGTGAATTTAGCATAATCAATCTCCAACCATAAATAGCTGGTTTTGTTTCATCCATCTTGCTCAGCATGATGGTTATCTCTCAATCTCCCTAAATTTATGATGATCAATCTCCACCTATAAATAACTGGTTTCGATACATCCATCAAGCTTGGCATGACGGTTATCTGCTCATTCTCTCTGGATTTATCATGATCAATCTCCAATTTATGAGTATTTTAACCCAATTCATTCTCTAAATATTCCACTCCCTATCTCATGTTGGCTGTAGGGAACACAAGACGGACATGAGCTTGGAGCAAGTCCGTCCGTGTCGGCTCCTTTTCATTTATTTATTTTGAGAATTCCTTCTCATTTATTCATGAGCTTACTTGTGCTACTATTCTTGTCCGTCATTCCTTTTCTGCTTGCATGTTTGGAGCCATGAGGATTGCCACTCGCATAAGCGGCGGCATACCCTAGATGGCAACTTGCCTGAATGAGCTGATGAGAGGTGATGGTGAAAGGCTAATGATGGCTTCTTTGACCACCACTGGTCCCATCCATGGTATTCTACTCCTCACTAATACACCATCACATGCCTTGGACTACAGCGACACCCTAGGGTTTCCTTTATTTGGTGTTTTCCGTAGAAGTACCAAAGTGTTTTTAGAGTTTGACAATAACCCTTTTGTTAATGGACGAATATTCAGATCAGATATAGAAATCTAACGCATCTGTATATATATTAGTTGTAACTATCGTTATGCTAAAAATGCAGTTTTGTTCATTTTTTTCTCACATGCGGTGGTGGACACGATTACAAAAAAATATATGTTTACCTGTCTCACATGTTTCATGCCTCTACATATTTATTGAAATTTCTGCCATTCTATTGTAAAAATTAATGGGTGCGGCAATTTGCGCCATCATGCTTTCAAATGCCATTGAACATGCATGTTACATTATTTAAGTTAGCTTTCATAATTTCTGTCCATGTATTTACAAAAAACCATCCATTTTAGTGAACAATAGACGGACGCAGCAACGCGCGCCATCATGGTCTAGTTATGTCTATTATGATGCAACCTACGAGATACAATGGCTCCCATATGATAAGATTGGTCTCCTAACACAACATTCCTGAGAATGCTGAGATCAGGGACACACATGTGACATGCTTCATCCTTAGCATTTATGCATCTACCGATGAAGAGAGCAAAATAATGTATAGCAGGAAAGTGAATGCTCCCTATGGTAGCTTGCGTTATATCTCTAGATCCCCCTACAGTTATACTAGCAAGAAAGTTTCTAAATTCAGATTTAGGGGGATCCCTAACACTGCCCCATGATGGAAGTTTGCAAGCAAAAGTGAAATCCTCTAAGTCCATGGTATAAGATTTATCATAAAGATCAAACATGACTGAAGGAGAATTACGCGAAGATGAATACTCAAAGCTCCTCACAAATGTACTTGTGAGATCATGATACTGGGGGCATTTGTTAGCCTCCAAATCTTCAAGACCGGCATTGCGCAAATATGCTTTAAATTCTTCTTTAATTCCCGCACGGTCCATAAAATTTTCTGACGGCCATTCGCAAGGCCGCACTAGAGCGTCTCTTGGTGGTTCCTCATCAGCATCAAGCATGGCAATCCTGGGTCCTTGCTTCTTAGAAGAACCACCTTGAACATCTGCCTAAGCATATTGCTTTTCTTTGAATTTTTTCTGAAATTTTTAGTTACTTCAAACAAAAATGAACCAACTTCAATAAAACTGATAGCAACTACTCCTACAAGTGCTTAGAGCCTATATCAAGCATTAGAACTACTTGGAACCATATAAATTTGACATGCAAGTTCAAGAACACGGTCACCTATGCAACACAAATTTGCAAAGAATAAGGCACTAGAACAAAAACTAATTGGATCAATGGAGGAGTCACATACCAAGGAAAAATCTCCCCAAGCAGTTTTGCGAGAGGTGCTTTGATCAAGGAGATCGAAAATCACAGCAAAAGTGGCTGGAACTCGTGCTTGACTTGGTTTTTCGGGTTTGTGTGAGGCAGAGGAAGAAGATGGGTGCTGGGATAAGTGGAGGAGGGTCACTGTGGGCCCACGAGGCAGGTGGCGCGCCTAGGGGGGTAGGGCGCGCCCTCCACCCTCGTGGCCAGGTGGCAGCTCCCCCCGCGGTAATTTTTGCACAGTAAATCCTCAAATATTCCCGAAAAATCATATTAAATTGGCATGTCATTCCGAGGACTTTTATTTTTGAGATATTTTTATATTGCACGGATAAGTCAGGAAACAGATAGAAAAATACTATTTTTACTTTATCTCTACTAAATAACAGAAAGTATAGAAGGGGTACAGAAGTTTGTGCTTCTAGTTTCATCCATCTCATGCTCATAAAAAAGAATCCACTAACAAGGTTGATCAAGTCTTGTTAACAAACTCATTCCGATAATCATGAAACTGGAGAAATTTCGAATAACACTAAGTTACCTCAACGGGGATATGCACATCCCCAATAATAAGTAAATCATATTTCTTTTTGACAATAGGAAGGGGAAATTCAAAACCGCCAAATATGATTGATGGGATTTTTCCAATAGAGTTGATACTGTGAACTTGAGGTTGTTTCCTCGGAAAGTGTACCGTATGCTCATTACCATTAACATGAAAAGTGACATTGCCTTTGTTGCAATCAATAACAGCCCCTGCAGTATTAAGAAAAGGTCTTCCAAGAACAATAGACATACTATCATCCTCGGGAATATCAAGAATAACAAAGTCCGTTAAAATAGTAACGTTTGCAACCACAACAGGCACATCCTCACAAATACCGACAGGTATAGCAGTTGATTTATCAGCCATTTGCAAAGATATTTCACTAGGTGTCAACTTATTCAAGTCAAGTCTATGATATAAGGAGAGAGGCATAACACTAACACCGGCTCCAAGATCACATAAAGCAGTTTTAATATAATTTCTTTTAATGGAGCAAGGTATAGTAGGTACTCCGGGATCTCCAAGTTTCTTTGGTATTCCACCCTTAAAAGTATAATTAGCAAGCATGGTGGAAATTTCAGCTTCCGATATCTTTCTTTTATTAGTAATAATATCCTTCATATATTTAGCATAAGGATTAGTTTTGAGCACATCAGTCAATCGCATACGCAAAAAGATAGGTCTAATCATTTCAGCAAAGCGCTCAAAATCCTCATCATCCTTTTTCTTGGATGGTTTGGGAGGAAAAGGCATGGGTTTCTGAACCCATGGTTCTCTTTCTTTACCATATTTCCTAGCAACAAAGTCTCTTTTATCATAACGTTGATTCTTCGATTGTGGGTTATCAAGATCAACAGCAGGTTCAACTTCTACATCATTATCATTACTAGGTTGAGCATCATCATGAACATCATCATTAACATTTTCACTAGGTTCATGTTCATTACCAGATTGCGTTTCAGCATCAGACATAGATATATCATTTGGATTATTAGGTGGTTCAGCAATAGGTTCACTAGAAGTTTGCACAGTTCTATCATTTTTCTTTTTCTTCTATTTAGAAGAACTAGGTGCATCAATATTATTTCTCTGATAATCTTGCTCGATTATCCTAGGGTGGCCTTCAGGATACAAAGGTTCCTGAGTCATTCTACCAATTCTAGTAGCCACTCTAACAGCATAATCATTTTTCTTACTATTCATTTCATCAAACACTTCTTTTTGAGCTTTAAGTACTTGTTCTACTTGAGTAGTAACCATAGAAGCATGTTTGCTAACAAGTTTAAGTTCACCTCTAATATTATCCATATAATCACCCAAGCGTCTAATCATATAAGCATTTTCTTTTAATTGTTTACCAAAATAAACATTAAAGTCGTCTTGCTTAAACGTAAAGCTATCAAACTCATCCAAGCACTGACTAGCAATTTTAGTAGGAGGGACTTCAGCTTTATCATATCTATAGAGAGAATTTACCTTTACTACCTGTGTCGGGATATCGGGATCAGGAGGTTCTTCAATAAATAAAGGATTGAGATCATATACTTCTTCAACAGACGGTAAATTAAGGCCATGTATTTCTTCAATAGGAGGTAAATTCTTAACATCTTCAGCTTCAATACCTTTTTCTTTCATAGATTTCTTTGCCTCTTGCATATCTTCGGGACTGAGAAATAGAACACCTCTCTTCTTCGGAGTTGGTTTAGGAATAGGCTCTGTAATTGGAGCAGGAGCTGGCTCAGGGGTTGGCTCAGGAGGTGCCTAATTATTTTCATTTGTCAACATATTATTCAATAGGATTTCAGCTGCATCCGGTGTTCTTTCCCTAAAAAGAGAACCAACACCACTATCCAGGTAATCTCTGGAAGCATCGGTTAGTCCATTATAAAAGATATCAAGTATTTCAGGTTTCTTAAGAGGATGATCAGGCAAAGCATTAAGTAGCTTGAGAAGCCTCCCCCAAGCTTGTGGGAGACTCTCTTCTTTAATTTGCACAAAGTTGTATATTTCCCCCAAAGCAGCTTGTTTCTTATGAGCAGGGAAATATTTAGCAGAGAAGTAATAAATCATATCCTGGGGACTACGCACACAACCAGGATCAAGAGAATTAAACCATATCTTAGCATCACCCTTTAATGAGAACGGAAATATTTTAAGTATATAAAAGTAGCGAGATCTCTCATCATTTGTGAACAGGGCGGCTATATCATTTAATTTAGTAAGATGTGCCACAACAGTTTCAGATTCATAGCTATAAAAAGGATCGGATTCAACCAAAGTAATTATATCAGGATCAACAGAGAATTCATAATCCTTATCAGGAACACAGATAGGTGAAGCAGCAAAAGCAGGGTCGGGTTTCATTTTATCTCTAAGTGATTCTTTGTTCCATTTAACTAATAACCTCTTGAGCTCATATCTATCTTTGCAAGTTAAAATAGCGGCAAAAGATTCCATATCAAAAAGATAACCCTCAGGAATAACAAGCATATTTTCATCATCAATAATTTCTTTTTCTCTAGCCCTAGCAATTTGTTCATCAAGAAATTCACTAAGGGGCACAGTAGTATCAGGCATAGAGGCAGTTTCATCATAAGTATCATGCATAGCAGAAGTAGCATAATCAATAACATGCGACATATCAGAACGAATAGCAGAAGCAGGTTTAGGTGTCGCAAGCTTACTCATAACAGAAGGTGAATATAGTGCAGAGCTAGATGGCAGTTCCTTACCTCCCCTCGTAGTTGAGGGATTGTTGTCTTAGCGTCTTTCAAGTTTTTCATAGTGTTCAGCAGATATAAATCCCAAGTGACTCAAAGAATAGAGCTATGCTCCCCGGTAACGGCGCCAGAAAAAGGTCTTGATAACCTACAAGTATAGGGGATCGCAACAGTTTTCGAGGGTAGAGTATTCAACCCAAATTTATTGATTCGACACAAGGGGAACCAAAGAATATTCTCAAGTATTAGCAGCTGAGTTGTCAATTCAACCACACCTGGAAATTTAGTATCTGCAGCAAAGTGTTTAGTAGCACAGTAATATGATAGTGGTGGTAACGGTAACAAAAGAGTAGTGCAAGCAATAGTAAATATTTTTGGTATTTTGTAGTGATTGTAACAGTAGCAGCGGGAAAGTAAATAAGCGAGAACCAGTATATGGAAAACTCGTAGGCACCGGATCAGTAATGGATAATTATGCCGGATGCGGTTCATCATGTAACAGTCATAACATAGGGTGACACAGAACTAGCTCCAATTCATCAATGTAATGTAGGCATGTATTCCATATATAGTCATACGTGCTTATGGAAAAGAACTTGCATGACATCTTTTGTCCTACCCTCCCGTGGCAGCGGGGTCCTAATGGAAACTAAGGGATATTAAGGCCTCCTTTTAATAGAGAACCGGAACAAAGCATTAGCACACAGTGAATACATGAACTCCTCAAACTATGGTCATCACCGAGAAGTATCCCGATTATTGTCACTTCGGGGTTGTCAGATCATAACACATAATAGGTGACCATAGACTTGGAAGATAGGATCAAGAACTCACATATATTCATGAAAACATAATAGGTTCAGATCTGAAATCATGGCACTCGGGCCCTAGTGACAAGCATTAAGCATAGCAAAGTCATAGCAACATCAATCTCAGAACATAGTGGATACTAGGGATCAAACCCTAACAAAACTAACTCGATTACATGATAAATCTCATCCAACCCATCACCGTCCAGCAAGCCTACGATGGAATTACTCACACACGGCGGTGAGCATCATGAAATTGGTGATGGAGGATGGTTTATGGTGACGACGGCGACGAATCCCCCTCTCCGGAGCCCCGAACGGACTCCAGACCAGCCCTCCCGAGAGGTTTTAGGGCTTGGCGGCGGCTCCGTATCGTAAAACGCGATGATTTCTTCTCTCTCATTTTTTTCTCTCCGAAAGCAGATATATAGAGTTGGAATTGGCGTCGGAGGGTTTCCAGGGGCCCCACAAGGTAGGGGGGCGCGCCCTAGGGAGGGGGGCGCGCCCCCCACCCTCGTGGACAGGGTGTGGCCCCCCTGGTCTTCATCTTTGGTGAGGATTTTTTATTATTTTTTCTAAGATATTTCGTGGAGTTTCAGGTCATTCAGAGAATATTTGTTTTCTGCACATAAAACAACATCATGGCAATTCTGCTGAAAACAGCGTCAGTCCGGGTTAGTTCCATTCAAATCATACAAGTTAGAGTCCAAAACAAGGGCAAAAGTGTTTGGAAAAGTAGATATGACGGAGACGTATCAACTATGGTGGAGGGGGGCACCTCACACGGCTAAGAGAGCAATGATCAATTGTTGTGTCACTAGGGTGCCCCCTGCCCCCGTATATAAAGGAGCAAGGGGGAGTCCGGCCGGCTCTCTATGGCGTGCCCCCAAGAGGGGAATCCTACTAGGACTCCAAGTCCTAGTAGGTTTCCACCAAAAGGGAGAGAGGGGGAAGGAAGGAGAGGGAGAGGGAGAAGGAAAGGGGGGTGCCGCCCCCCTTCCTTGTCCAATTCAGACTCAAGGGGAGGGGGCGCGCGGCCTACCCTGGCCGCCCCTCTCTCTCTCAACTAAGGCCCATCGAGGCCCATTAGTTCCCCGGGGGTTTCCGATAACCCTTCGGCACTCTGGTTTTATCCGGAACTTCTTCGGAACACTTCTGGTTTCCGAATATAGTCGTCCAATATATCAATCTTTATGTCTCGACCATTTTGAGACTCCTCGTAATGTCCATGATCACATCCGGGACTCCGAACAACCTTCAGTACATCAAAACACATAAACTCATAATAAAAATGTCATCGTAACGTTAAGCGTGCGGACCCTACGGGCTCGAGAACTATGTAGACATGACCGAGACACGTCTCCGGTCAATAACCAATAGCGGAACCTGGATGCTCATATTGGCTCCCACATATTCTATGAAGATCTTTATCGGTCAGACTGCATAACAACATACGTTGTTCCCTTTGTCATTGGTATGTTACTTGCCTGAGATTTGATCGTCGGTATCTCAATACCTTGTTCAATCTCGTTACCGACAAGTCTCTTTACTCGTTCCGTAATACATCATCCCGCAACTAACTCATTAGTTGCAATGCTTGCAAGGATTAAGTGATGTGCATTACCGAGAGGGCCCAGAGATACCTCTCTGACAATCGGAGTGACAAATCCTAATCTCGAAATACGCCAACCCAACAAGTACCTTCGGATACACCTGTAGAGCACCTTTATAATCACCCAGTTACGTTGTGACATTTGGTAGCACACAAAGTGTTCCTCCGGTAAACGGGAGCTGCATAATCTCATAGTCATAGGAACATGTATAAGTCATGAAGAAAGCAATAGCAACGTACTAAACGATCGTGTGCTAAGCTAACGGAATGGGTCATGTCAATCACACCATTCTCCTAATGATGTGATCCCGTTAATCAAATGACAACCTATGTCTATGGCTAGGAAACATAACTATCTTTGATCAACGAGCTAGTCAAGTAGAGGCATACTAGTGACACTCTGTTTGTCTATGTATTCACACATGTATTATGTTTCCGGTTAATACAATTCTAGCATGAATAATAAACATTTATCATGATATAAGGAAATAAATAATAACTTTATTATTGCCTCTTGGGCATATTTCCTTTAGGAACATGCCCCAAGATGGGATCTCGTGGTTACAGAAGGTTGCGGCGGTGGAATTAGGTTTTTGGCTCCGTATCTGATCATTTGGGGGTACGTAGCTATATATAGGAGGAAGGAGTACGTCGGTGGAGCAAAGGGGGGCCCACGAGGCAGGGGACGCGCCCTAGGGGGGGGGGGGCGCCCTCCACCCTTGTGACCGCCTACCTCCTTTCTTGACGGAGGGTCCAAGTCTCCTGGATCATATCTGTTGAGAAAATCACGTTCCTGAAGGTTTCATTCCATTTGGACTCCATTTGATATTCCGTTTCTTCGAAACACTGAAATAGGCAAAAAAACCCAGCAAATCTGGGCTGGGCCTCCGGTTAATAGGTTAGTCCCAAAAGTAATATAAAAGTGGAAAATAAATCCCAATATGGTCCAAAACAGTATATAATATAGCATGGAGCAATCAAAAATTATGGATACGTTGGAGACGTATCAGATAGTAACACTACTATCAGCGTCCGTCTTCCTCTTGAAAATCCATTTAATCTCAATGGCTCGCCGATCATTGGGCAAGTCAATCAAACTCCATACTTTGTGCTCATACATGGATCCTATCTCAGATTTCATGGCCTCAAACCATTTCGCGGAATCTGGGCTCATCATCGCTTCCTCATAGTTCGCAGGTTCGTCATGGTCTAGTAACATGACTTCCAGAACAGGATTACTGTACCACTATGGTTGACCTACGAGGTTTGGTAGAAACTTGATCTGAAGTTTCATGATCATCATCATTAACTTCCTCACTAATTCGTGTAGGCATCACTGGAACTAATTTCAGTGATGAACTACTTTTCAATTCGAGAGAAGGTACAATTACCTCATCAAGCTCTACTTTCCTCCCACTCACTTCTTTCGAGAGAAACTCCTTCTCTAGAAAGGATCCAAATTTAGCAACAAAAGTCTTGCCTTCGGATATGTGATAGAAGGTGTACCCAATATTTTATTTTTGGGTATCCTATGAAGACACACTTCTTCGATTTGGGTTCGAGCTTATCAGGTTGAAACTTTTTCACATAAGCATCGCAACCCCAAACTTTAAGAAATGACAACTTGGGTTTCTTGCCAAACCACAGTTCATATGGTGTCATCTCAACGGATTTAGATGGTGCCCTATTAATCGTGAATGCAACTATCTCTAATGCATAACCCCAAAACGATAGTGGTAAATCGGTAAGAGACATCATAGATTGCACCATATCCAATAAAGTACGGTTACGATGTTCGTACACACCATTACGCTATGGTGTTCTGGGTGGCGTGAGTTGCGAAACTATTCCGCATTGTTTCAAATGAAGACCAAACTCGTAACTCAAATATTCTTCTCCACGATCAGATCATAGAAACTTTATTTTCTTGTTACGATGATTTTCAACTTCACTCTGAAATTCTTTGAACTTTTCAAATGTTTCAGACTTATGTTTCATCAAGTAGATATACCCATATCTGCTCAAATTATCTGTGAAGGTCAGAAAATAATGATACTTGCCGCGAGCCTCAATATTCATCGGACCACATACATCAGTATGTATGATTTCCAACAAATCTGTTGCTCGCTCCGTTGTTCCGGAGAACGGCATTTTAGTCATCTTTCCCAAGAGGCATGGTTCACAAGCATCAAGTGATTCCAAAATCCCATCATCATGGAGTTTCTTCATGCGCTTTACACCAATATGACCTAAACGGTGCATCTTTTGGTTTCAATATTATGAATATGTGTATCACTACGATCGAGATCCAGCGAACCATTTTCATTGGTTGTTTAACCATATAAGGTTTTATTCATGTAAACAGAACAACAATTATTCTCTAACTTAAATGAATAACCGTATTGCAATAAACATGATCAAATCATATTCATGCTCAACGCAAACACCAAATAACACATATTTAGGTTCAACACTAATCCGGAAAGTATAGGGAGTGTGCGATGATGATCATATCAATCTTGGAACCACTTCCAACTCACATCGTCACTTCACCCTTAACTAATCTCTGTTCATTCTGCAACCCCCGTTTCGAGTTACTACTCTTAGAAACTGAACTAGTATCAAATACCGCGGGGTTGCTATAAACACTAGTAAAGTACACATCAATAACATGTATATCAAATATACCTTTGTTCACTTTGCCATCCTTCTTATCCGCCAAATACTTGGGGCAGTTCCGCTTCCAGTGACTAGTCCCTTTGCAGTAGAAGCACTTAGTCTCAGGCTTAGGTCCAGATTTGGGCTTCTTCACTCGAGAAACAACTTGCTTGCCGTTCTTCTTGAAGTTCCTCTTCTTCCCTTTGCCCTTTTCTTGAAACTAGTTGTCTTGTCAACCATCAACACTTGATGCTTTTCTTGATTTCTACCTTCGTCGATTTCAGCATCACGAAGAGCTTGGGAATCGTTTCCATTATCCCTTGCATATTATAGTTCATCACAAAGTTATAATAACTTGGTGATGGTGACTAGAGAATTCTGTCGATCACTATTTTATCTGGAAGATTAACTCCCACTTGATTCAAGCGATTGTAGTACCCAGACAATCTGAGCACATGCTCACTGCTTGAGCTATTCTCCTCCATCTTTTAGCTATAGAACTTGTTGGAGACTTCATATCTCTCAACTCAGGTATTTGCTTGAAATATTAACTTCAACTCCTGGAACATCTCATATGGTCCATGCCGTTCAAAACATCTTTGAAATCCCGATTCTAAGCCGTTAAGCATGGTGCACTAAACTATCAAGTAGTCATCATATTGAGCTAGCCAAACGTTCATAACGTGCATCTGCTCCTGCAATAGGTCTGTCACCTAGCGGTGCATCAAGGACATACTTCTTCTGTGCAGCAATGAGAATAATCCTGATCACGGATCCAATCCGCATTAATGCTACTAACATCTTTCAACTTAGTTTTCTATAGGAACATATAAAAAATAAAACAGGGGAGCTAAATGCGGGCTATTGATCTACAACATAGATATGCTAATACTAACAGGACTAAGTTCATGATAAATTAAAGTTCAATTAATCAAATTACTTAAGAACTCCCACTTAGATAGACATCCATCTAATCATCTAAGTGATCATGTGATCCAAATCAACTAAACCATGTCCGATCATCACGTGAGATGGAGTAGTTTCAATGGTGAACATCACTATGTTGATCATATCTACTATATGATTCACGCTCGACCTTTCAGTCTCAGTGTTCCGAGGCCATATCTGCATATGCTAGGCTCGTTAAGTTTAACCTGAGTATTCCGCGTGTGCAACTGTTTTGCACCCATTGTATTTGAACGTAGAGCCTATCACACCCGATCATCACGTGGTGTCTCAACACGAAGAACTTTCGCAACGGTGCATACTCAGGGAGAACACTTTTATCTTGAAATTTAGTGAGAGATCATCTTATAATGCTACCGTCAATCAAAGCAAGATAAGAGGCATAAAAAATAAATATCACATGCAATCAATAGAAGTGATATGATATGGTCATCATCATCTTGTGCTTGTGATCTCCATCTCCGAAGCACCGTCATGATCACCACCGTCACCGGCGTGACACCTTGATCTCCATCGTAGCATCGTTGTCGTCTCACCAACTTATGCTTCTACGACTATCGCTACCACTTAGTGATAAAGTAAAGCATTACAGGGCGATTGCATTGCATACAATAAAGCGACAACCATATGGCTCCTGCCAGTTGCTGATAACTCGGTTACAAAACATTATCATCTCATACAATAAAATTTAGCATCATGCCTTGACCATATCGCATCACAACATGCCCTGCAAAAACAAGTTAGACGTCCTCTACTTTGTTGTTGCAAGTTTTACGTCGCTGCTACGGGCTTAGCAAGAACCGTTCTTACCTACGCATCAAAACCACAACGATAGTTCGTCAAGTTGGTGCTGTTTTAACCTTCTCAAGGACCGGGCGTAGCGACACTCGGTTAAACTAAAGGGTGAGAAACTGACACCCGCCAGCCACCTGTGTGCAAAGCACGTCGGTAGAACCAGTCTCGCGTAAGCGTACGCGTAATGTCGGTCCAGGCCGCTTCATCCAACAATACAGCCAAACCAAAGTATGTCATGATGGTAAGCAGCATGACTTGTATCGCCCACAACTCACTTGTGTTCTACTCGTGCATATAACATCTACGCATAAAACCAGGCTCTGATACCACTGTTGGGGAACGCAGTAATTTCAAAAATTTCCTATGCACACACAAGATCATGGTGATGCATAGCAACGAGAGGGGAGAGTGTTGTCCATGTACCCTCGTAGACAGAAAGAGGAAGCGTTATGACAACATGGTTGATGTAGTCGTACGTCTTCACAATCCGACCGATCCAAGTACCGAACGCACGGCACCTCCGAGTTCAGCACACATTCAGCTCGATGACGTCCCACGAACTCTGATCCAGCAGAGCTTCACGGGAGAATTCCGTCAGCACGACGGCGTGATGACGGTGATGATGTTGCTACCGACGCAGAGCTTCGCCTAAGCACCGCTACGGTATGACCGAGGTGGAATATGGTGGAGGGGGGCACTGCACACGGCTAAGGGATCAAGAGATCAATTGTTGTCTAGAGGTGCCCCCTGCCCCCGTATATAAAGGATGGAGGAGGGGAGGCCGGCCAACTCCTAGGGCGTGCCAGAAGTGTGGAGTCCTACTAGGACTCCCTAGTCCTAGTAGGATTCCTCCTCCCACATGGAATAGGAAAAAGGGAAGGGAAAAGGAGAAGGAAGGAAGGGGGCGCCCCCTCCCTAGTCCTATTTGGACCAGACCACGGGGAGGGTTGCGTCCACCTTTTGAGGCCTTTCTCTCCTTTCCCGTATGGCCCATTAAGGCCCAATACGAATTCCCATAACTCTCCGGTACTCCGAAAAATACCCGAATCACTCGGAACCTTTCTGATGTCCGAATATAGTCGTCCAATATATCGATCTTTATGTCTCGACCATTTCGAAACTCCTCGTCATGTCCCAGTCCCATTCGAGACTCCGAATTACCTTCGGTACATCAGATCACATAACTCATAATACAAATCGTCACCAAACGTTAAGCGTGCGGACCCTACGGGTTCGAGAACTATGTAGACATGACCAAGACACATCTCCGGTCAATAACCAATAGCGGAACCTGGATGCTCATATTGGCTTCTACATATTCTACGAAGATCTTTATCGGTCAAACCGCATAACAACATACGTTGTTCCCTTTGTCATCGGTATGTTACTTGCCCGAGATTTGATCATCGATATCTCAATACCTAGTTCAATCTCGTTACCAGCAAGTCTCTTTACTCGTTCCGTAATGCATCATCCCGCAACTAACTCATTAGTCACATTGTTTGAAAGGCTTATAGTGATGTGCATTACCGAGAGGGCCCAGAGATACCTCTCCGACAATCAGAGTGACAAATCCTAATCTCGAAATACGCAAACTCAACAAGTACCTTCGGAGACACCTATAGAGCACCTTTATAATCACCCAGTTACGTTGTGACATTTGGTAGCACACAAAGCGTTCCTCCGGTAAACGGGAGTTGCATAATCTCATAGTCATAGGAACATGTATAAGTCATGAAGAAAGCAATAGAAACATACTAAACGATCAAGTGCTAAGCTAACGGAATGGGTCAAAGTCAATCACATCATTCTCCTAATGATGTGATCCCGTTAATCATATGAAAACTCATGTCTATGGCTTGGAAACTCAACCATCTTTGATCAACGAGCTAGTCAAGTAGAGGCATACTAGTGACACTATGTTTGTCTATGTATTCACACATGTATCAAGTTTCCGGTTAATACAATTCTAGCATGAATAATAAATATTTGTCATGAAATAAGGAAATAAACAATAACTTTATTATTGCCTCTAGGGCATATTTCCTTCAAGTTCGTGGGACGTCATCGAGCTGAATGTGTGCTGAACTCGGAGGTGCCGTGCGTTCGATACTTGGATCGGTCGGATCGTGGAGACGTACGACTACATCAACCACGTTGATAAAATGCTTCCGCTTACGGTCTACGAGGGTATGTGGACGGCACTCTCCCCTCTCGTTGCTATGCATCACCTTGATCTTGCGTGTGCGTAGGATTTTTTTTAAATTACTACATTCCCCAACAGTGGTATCAGAGCCAGGTTTATGTGTAGATGTTATATGCATGGGTAGAACACAAGTGAGTTGTGGGCGATACTAGTCATACTGCTTACCAGCATGTCATACTTTGGTTCGGCGGTATTGTTGGATGAAGCGGCACGGACCGACATTACGCGAGACTGGTTCTACTGATGTGCTTTGCACACAGGTGGCTAGCGGGTGTCAGTTTCTCCAACTTTAGTTGAATCGAGTGTGGCTACGCCCGGTCCTTGTGAAGGTTAAAACAACACATACTTGACGAAATATCGTCGTGGTTTTGATGCGTACGTAAGTACGGTTCTTGCTTAGCCCGTAGCAGCCACGTAAAACTTGCAACAACAAAGTAGAGGACGTCTAACTTGTTTTTGCAGGGCATGTTGTGATGTGATATGGTCAAGACATGATGCTAAATTTTATTGTATGAGATGATCATGTTTTGTAACAGAGTTATCGGCAACCGGCAGGAGCCATATGGTTGTCGCTTTATTGTATGCAATGCAGTCGCCCTGTAATTGTTTTTACTTTATCACTAAGTTGTAGCGATTGTCGTAGAAACATTAGTTGGCGAGACGACGACGATGCTACGATAGAGATAGGTGTCGCGCCGGTGACGATGGTGATCATGACGGTGCTTTGAAGATGGAGATCAAAGGCACAAGATGATGATGGCCATATCATATTAGTTATATTGATTGCATGTGATGTTTATCTTTTATGCATCTTATTTTGCTTTGATTGACGGTAGCATTATAAGATGATCTCTCACTAAATTTCAAGATATAAGTGTTCTCCCTGAGTATGCACCGTTGCAAAAGTTCGTCGTGCCGAGACACCACGTGATGATCGGGTGTGATAAGCTCTACGTTCACATACAACGGGTGCAAGCCAGTTTTGCACACGCAGAATACTCGGGTTAAACTTGACGAGCCTAGCATATGCAGATATGGCCTCGGAACACTGAGACCGAAAGATCGTGCGTGAATCATATAGTAGATATGATCAACATAGTGATGTTCACCATTGAAAACTACTCCATCTCACGTGATGATCGGACATGGTTTAGTTGATTTGGATCACGTGATCACTTAGATGATTAGAGGGATGTCTATCTAAGTGGGTGTTCTTAATTAAGTAATATGATTAATTGAACTTTAATTTATTATGAACTTAGTACCTGATAGTATTTTGCATGTCTATGTTGTTGTAGATCAATGGCCCTAGCTACTGTTCCTTTGAATTTTAACGCGTTCCTTGAGAAAGCTAATTTGAAAGATGATGGTAGCAATTACACGGACGGGGTCCGTAACTTGAGGATTATCCTCATTGCTGCACAGAAGAATTACGTCCTGGAAGCACCGCTGGGTGCTAGGCCTGCTGCAGATGCAACTAACGACGTTAAGAACGTCTGTCAGAGCAAAGCTGATGACTACTCGATAGTTCAACGTATACCTGGCCATACCTTGGGCCGGGCCGGGCTTCGGGCCGGGCCTAGCCAAGCCCGACACAAAAAACCCAGGCCCGAGCCCGGCCCGACCGTCGGGCCTGTTTTCTGGGCCCAAGCCCGGCCCGAACACGTAAAAGCCCGTCGGGCTTCGGGCCGGCCTGGCCCGTCCTTCAGAAAAATGCGAAAATGATGGGCCCAGGCCCGGCCCGACCCGGCCTTCGGGCTCAAAATCTAGGCCTGAGCCCGGCCCGGGAGCGGCGTCGGGCCGGGCCGGGTCGGGCTTTTTCGGGCCGGGTCGGGCCAGGCTGTTCGGGCCGGGCTGCCCATGGCCAGGACTAGTTTAGCGTGCCATGTTTTACGACTTAGAACCAGGACTTCAACAAAGTTTTGAACGTCATGGAGCATATGAGATGTTCCAGGAGTTGAAGTTAATATTTCAAGCAAATGCCCGGATTGAGAGATATGAAGTCTCCAATAGGTTCTACAGTTGCAAGATAGAGGAGAATAGTTCTGTCAGTGAACATATACCCAAAATGTCTGGGTATAACAATCACTTGATTCAACTGGGAGTTAATCTTCCTGATGATAGTGTCATTGACAGAATTCTTCAATCACTTCCACCAAGCTATAAGAGTTTCGTGATGAACTATAACATGCAAGGGATGGATAAGACAATTCCCGAGCTCTTCACGATGCTAAAGGCTGCGGAGGTAGAAATCAAGAAGGAGCATCAAGTGTTGATGGTCAACAAGACCACCAGTTTCAAGAAAAAGGGTAAAGGGAAGAAGGGGAACTTCAAGAAGAACGACAAGCAAGTTGCTGCTCAAGTGAGGAAGCCCAAGTCTGGACCTAAGCCTGAGACTGAGTGCTTCTACTCCAAACAGACTGGTCACTGGAAGCGGAACTGCCCCAAGTATTTGGCGGATAAGAGGATGGCAAGGTGAACAAAGGTATATGTGATATACATGTTATTGATGTGTACCTTACTAATGCTTGTAGTAGCACCTGGGTATTTGATACTGGTTCTATTGCTAATATTTGCAACTCAAAACAGGGGCTACGGATTAAGCGAAGATTGGCTAAGGACGAGGCGACGATGCGCGTGGGAAATGGTTGCAAAGTCGATGTGATTGCCGTTGGCACGCTACCTCTACATCTACCTTCGGGATTAGTTTTAGACCTGAATAATTGTTATTTGTTGCCAGCATTGAGCATGAACATTATATCTGGATCTTGTTTGATGCGAGATGGTTATTCATTTAAATCTGAGAATAATGGTTGTTCTATTTATATGAGTAATATCTTTTATGGTCATGCACCCTTGAAGAGTGGTCTATTTTTATTAAATCTCGATAGTAGTGATACACATATTCATAATATTGAAGCCAAAATATGCAGAGTTGATAATGATAGTGCAATTTATTTGTGGCACTGCCATTTGGGTCATATTGGTGTAAAGCGCATGAAGAAACTCCATTCTGATGGACTTTTGGAATCACTTGATTATGAATCACTTGGTACTTACGAACCATGCCTCATGGGAAAGATGACTAAAACTCCGTTCTCCGGAACAATGGAGCGAGCAACAGATTTGTTGGAAATCATACATACTGATGTATGTGGTCTGATGAATATTAAAGCTCGCGGCGGGTATCGTTATTTTCTCACCTTCACAGATGATTTGAGCAGATATGGGTATATCTACTTGATGAAACAGAAGTCTGAAACATTTGAAAAGTTCAAAGAATTTCAGGGTGAAGTGGAAAATCATCGTAACAAGAAAATAAAGTTTCTACGATCTGATCATGGAGGTGAATATTTGAGTTACGAGTTTGGTCTTCATTTGAAACAATGCGGAATAGTTTCGCAACTCACGCCACCCAGAACACCACAGCGTAATGGTGTGTCCGAACGTCGTAACCGCACTTTATTAGATATGGTGTGATCTATGATGTCTCTTACTGATTTACCGCTTTCGTTTTGGGGTTATGCTTTAGAGACGGCTGCATTCACGTTAAATAGGGCACCATCTAAATCCGTTGAGACGATGCCTTATGAACTGTGGTTTGGCAAGAAACCAAAGTTGTCATTTCTTAAAGTTTGGGGCTGCGATGCTTATGTGAAAAAGCTTCAACCTGATAAACTCGAACCCAAATCGGAGAAATGTGTCTTCATAGGATACCCAAAGGAGACTGTTTGGTACACCTTCTATCACAGATCCGAAGGCAAAACATTCATTGCTAAGAATGGATCCTTTCTTGAGAAGGAGCTTCTATCGAAAGAAGTGAGTGGGAGGAAAGTAGAACTTGATGAGGTAACTGTACCTTCTCCCTTATTGGAAGGTAGTTCATCATAGAAATCAGTTCCTGTGATTCCTACACCAATTAGTGAGGAAGCTAATGATAATGATCATGAAACTTCAGATCAAGTTACTACTGAACCTCGTAGGTCAACCAGAGTAAGATTCGCACCAGAGTGGTACGGTAATCCTGTTTTGGAGGTTATGTTACTTGACCATGACGAACCTACGAACTATGAGGAAGCGATGATGAGCCCAAATTCCATGAAATGGCTTGAAGCCATGAAATCTGAGATGGGATCCATGTATGAGAACAATGTATGGACTTTGGTTGACTTGCTCAATGATCGGCAAGCCATAGAGAATAAATGGATCTTCAAGAAGAAGACTGACGCTGACGGTAGTATTACTGTCTACAAAGCTCGACTTGTCGCGAAAGGTTTTCGACAAGTTCAAGGAGTTGACTATGATGAGACCTTCTCACCTGTAGCGATGCTTAAGTCTGTCCGAATCATGTTAGCTATTGCTGCATTTTATGATTATGAAATTTGGCAAATGGATGTAAAGACTGCATTCCTGAATGGATTTCTGGAAGAAGAGTTATATATGATGCAACCTGAAGGTTTTATCAATCCAAAGAGTGCTAACAAAGTGTGCAAGCTCCAGCGATCCATTTATGGACTGGTGCAAGCCTCTCGGAGTTGGAATAAACGTTTTGATAGTGTGATCAAAGCATATGGTTTTGTATAGACTTTTGGAGAAGCCTGTATTTACAAGAAAGTGAGTGGGAGCTCTTAGCATTTCTAATATTATATGTGGATGACATATTGTTGATTGGAAATGATATAGAATTTCTGGATAGCATAAAAGGATACTTGAACAAGAGTTTTTCAATCAAAGACCTTGGTGAAGCTGCTTATATATTGGGCATCAAGATCTATAGAGATAGATCGAGACGCTTAATTGGAATTTCACAAAGCACATACCTTGATAAAGTTTTGAAGAAGTTCAGAATGGATCAAGCAAAGAAAGGGTTCTTGCCTGTATTACAAGGTGTTGAGTTGAGTCAGACTCAATGCCCGACCACCGCAGAAGATAGAGAGAGAATGAAAGATGTTCCCTATGCTTCAGCCATAGGCTCTATCATGTATGCAATGCTGTGTACCAGACCTGATGTGTGCCTTGCTATTAGTTTAGCAGGGAGGTACCGAAGTAATCCAGGAGTGGATCACTTGACAGCGGTCAAGAACATCCTGAAATACTTGAAAAGGAAGGATATGTTTCTCGTTTATGGAGGTGACAAAGAGCTCGTTGTAAATGGTTACGTCGATGCAAGCTTTGACACTGATCCGGATGACTCTAAGTCACAAACCGGATACGTATTTATATTGAACGGTGGAGTTGTAAGTTGGTGCAGTTCTAAGCAAAGCGTCGTGGCGGGATCTACGTGTGAAGCGGAGTACATAGCTGCTTTGGAAGCAACAAATGAAAGAGTCTGGATGAAGAAGTTCATATCCGATCTAGGTGTCATACCTAGTGCATCGGGTCCAATATACTGGTGCAATTGCCTTGGCAAAGGGATCCAGATTTCACAAGAGAACCAAGCACATCAAGAGACACTTCAATTCCATCCACGATCTTGTCAAGGAGGGAGACATAGAGATTTGCAAGATACATACGGATGTGAATGTTGCAGACCCGTTGACTAAGCCTCTCTCACGAGCAAAACATGATCAACACCAAGACTCCATGGGTGTTAGAATCTTTACCGTGTAATCTAGATTATTGACTCTAGTGCAAGTGGAAGACTGAAGGAAATATGCCCTAGAGGCATGATGTCTACTACACAACCTTCTTCTTGTAGACGTTTATGGGCCTCCAAGTGCAGAGGTTTTTAGGACAGTAGAAAATTTCCCTCAGGTGGATGACCTAAGGTTTATCAATCCGTGGGAGGCGTAGGTTGAAGATGGTCTCTCTCAAGCAACCCTGCAACCAAATAACAAAGAGTCTCTTGTGTCCCCAACACACCCAATACAATGGTAAATTGTATAGGTGCACTAGTTCGGCGGAGAGATGGTGATACAAGTGCAATATGGATGGTAGATATAGGTTTTTTGTAATATGAAAATATAAAAACAGCAAGGTAGCAAGTGATAAAAGTGAGCGTAAACGGTATTGCAATGCTAGGAAACAAGGCCTAAGGTTCATACTTTCACTAGTGCAAGTTCTCTCAACAATAATAACATAACTGGATCATATAACTAGCCCTCAACGTGCAACAAAGTGTCACTCCAAAGTCACTAATAGCGGAGAACAAACGAAGAGATTATGGTAGGGTATGAAACCACCTCAAAGCTATCCTTTCTGATCGATCTATTCAAGAGTCCATAGTAAAATAACATGAAGCTATTCTTTCCGTTCGATCTATCATAGAGTTCGTACTAGAATAACACCTTAAGACACAAATCAACCAAAACCCTAATGTCACCTAGATACCCCAATGTCACCTCAAGTATCCACGGGTATGATTATACGATATGCATCACACAATCTCAGATTCATCTATTCAACCAACACAAAGTACTTCAAAGAGTGCCCCAAAGTTTCTACCAGAGAGTCAAGACGAAAACGTGTGCCAACCCCTATGCATAGGTTCATGGGCGGAACCCGCAAGTTGATCACCAAAACATACATCAAGTGGATCAAATGATATCCCATTGTCACCACAGATAAGCACGATAAGACATACATCAAGTGTTCTCAAATCCTTAAAGACTCAATCCGATAAGATAACTTCAAAGGGAAAACTCAATCCTTACAAGAGAGTAGAGGGGGAGAAACATCATAAGATCCAACTATAATAGCAAAGCTCGTGATACATCAAGATCGTGCCAAATCAATAACACGAGAGAGAGATCAAACACATAGCTACTGGTACATACCCTCAGCCCCGAAGGTGAACTACTCCCTCCTTGTCATGGAGAGCGCCAGGATGATGAAGATGGCCACCGGTGAGGGATCCCCTCTTCGGCAGGGTGCCGGAACAGGGTACCGATTAGTTTTTCGTGGCTCTGGAGGTTTGCGGTGGCGGAACTCCTGATCTATTCTGTTCCTCGATGTTTTTAGGGTATATGGACATATATAGGCAAAAGAAGACGGTCAGGGGAGCCACGAGGGGCCCACGAGGGTGGGGGCGCGCCAAGGGGGGTAGTGCGCGCCTCCCTGCCTCGTGGCTTCCTCGACGCTTACCTGACATCCACTCCAAGTCTCCAGGATTGCTTCCGTTCCAAAAATAACTTTCCTAGAAGGTTTCATTCTGTTTGGACTTTGTTTGATATTCCTTTTCTTCAAAACACCGAAATAGCAAGAAAACAGAAACTGGCATTGGGCTCTAGGTTAATTGGTTAGTCCCAAAAATCATATAAAAGTGTATAATAAATCCCATTGAACATCCAAAACAGATAATATAATAGCATGGAACAATCAAAAATTATAGATACGTTGGAGACGTATCAAGCATCCCCAAGCTTAGTTCCTGCTCGTCCTCGAGTTGGTAAAATGTAAAAACAGAATTTTTGATGTGGAATGCTACCTAACATATTTATTAATGTAATTTCCTTTATTGTGGCATGAATATTCAGATCCATAAGATTCAAGACAAAAATTTAATATTGACATGAAAACAATAATACTTCAAGCATACTAACAAAGCAATTATGTCTTCACAAAATAACATAGCCAAAGAAAGCTATCCCTACAAAATCATATAGTCTGGCTATGCTCTATCTTCATCACACAAAATATTATATCATTCACAACCCCGGTTTCAGCCAAGCAATTGTTTCATACTTTAGTATTCTCAAACTTCTTCAACTTTCACGCAATAGATGAGCGTGAGCCATGGACATAGCACTATTGGTGGAATAGAATGGTGGTTGTGGAGAAGACAAAAATGAGGAAGATAGTCTCACATCAACTAGGCGTATCAACGGGCTATGGAGATGCCTATCAATAGATATCAATGTGAGTGAGTAGGGATTGCCATGCAACAGATGCACTAGAGCTATAAGTTTATGAAAGCTCAAAAAGTAACTAAGTGGGTGTGCATCCAACTTGCTTGCTCACGAAGACCTAGGGCACTTTGAGGAAGCCCATCATTGGAATATACAAGCCAAGTTCTATAATGAAAAATTCCCACTAGTATATGAAAGTGACAACATAGGAGACTCTGTATCATGAAGATCATGGTGCTACTTTGAAGCATAAGTGTGGTAAAAGGATAGTAGCATTGCCCCTTCTCTCTTTTTCTCTCATTTTTTTTACTTTTTTTATTTGGGCCTTTTCTCTTTTTTTATGGCCTCTTTTCTTTTCTTTTCCTTTTTTTCTTTTTAGTCCGAAGTCTCATCCCGACTTGTGGGGGAATCATAGTCTCCATCATCCTTTCCTCACTGGGACAATGCTCTAATAATGAAGATCATCACACTTTTATTTACTTACAACTCAAGAATTACAACTAGATACTTAGAACAAAATATGACTCTATATGAATGCCTCCGGCGGTGAACCGGGATATGCAATGAATCAAGAGCGACATGTATGAAAGAATTATGAATGGTGGCTTTTCCACAAATACGATGTCAACTACATGATCATGTAAAGCAATATGACAATGATGGAGTGTGTCATAATAAACGGAACGGTGGAAAGTTGCAAGGCAATATATCTCGGAATGGCTATGGAAATGCCATAATAGGTAGGTATGGTGGCTGTTTTGAGGAAGGTGTATGGTGGGTGTATGATACCGGCAAAAGGTGCACGGTATTAGAGAGGCTAGCAATGGTGAAGGGTGAGAGTGCGTATAATCCATGGACTCAACATTAGTCATAAAGAACTCACATACTTATTGCAAAAATCTACAAATCATCAAAACAAAGTACTAAACGCATGCTCCTAGGGGAAGGGTTGGTAGGAGTTAACCATCGCGCGATCCCGACCTCCACTCATAAGGAAGACAATCAATAAATAAATCATGCTTCAACTTCATCACATAACGGTTCACCATACGTGCATGCTACGGGAATCACAAACTTCAACACAAGTATTTCTCAAATTCACAATTGCTCCACTAGCATGACTCTAATATCACAATCTTCATATCTCAAAACAATCATAAAGAATCAAACTTCTCATAGTATTCAATGCACTTTATATGAAAGTTTTTATTATATCCCTCTTGGATTCCCATCATATTAGGACTAAATTCATAACCAAAGCAAATTACCATGATGTTTAAGACTCTCAAAATAATATAAGTGAAGCATGAGAGTTCATCTATTTCTTCAAAACAAAACCACCGTTGTGCTCTAAAAGATATAAGTGAAGCACTAGATCAAATGACAAACTACTCCGAAAGATATAAGTGAAGATCAATGAGTAGTCGAATAATTATGCAACTATGTTAAGACTCTAAAACATTTAAAAATTTAAGATCTTGGTAATTTATTGAAACAGCAAGCAAAACAAAATGAAACACAATGACGCTCCAAGAAAAACACATATCATGTGGTGAATAAAAATATAGCTCCAAGTAAGTTACCGATGAACAAAGACGAAAGAGGGGATGCCTTCCCGGGCATCCCCAAGCTTAGGCTCTTGGTTGTACTTGAATATTACCTTGGGGTGCCTTGGGCATCCCCAAGCTTAGGCTCTTGCCACTCCTTATTCCATAGTCCATCGAATCTTTACCCAAAACTTGAAAACTTCACAACACAAAACTCAACAGAAAATCTTATGCGCTCCGTTAGTATAAGAAAATAAATCACCACTTAGGTACTGTTGTGAACTCATTCTAAATTCATATTGGTGTAATATCTAATGTATTACAACTTCTATATGGTTCATACCCTCCTATACTACTCATAGATTCATCAAAATAAGCAAACAACACATAGAAAACAGAATCTGTCAAAAACAGAACAGTCTGTAGTAATCCGTATCAAACGTATACTTCTGGAACTCCAAAAATCCAAAGAAATTAGGAAAGCCTGAGAAATTTGTGTACCAATCCATAGCAAAAAGAATTAGATCAATAGCACACTTCTGTAAATTATGAAATCTAATTTACTGGGCGCAGAAGTTTCTGATTTTCAGCAGGATCAACACAACTATCACCGTAAGCTATCCTAAAGGTCTTACTTGGCACTTTATTGAAACGAAAGCTATAAAACATGATTACTACAGTAGCACAATCATGTGAACACACAAAAACAGTAAGGGTAAATATTGGGTTGTCTCCCAACAAGCGCTTTTCTTTAATGCCTTTCTAGCTAGGTCATAACCCACAAGTATAGGGGATCACAACAGTTTTCGAGGGTAGAGTATTCAACTCAAATTTATTGATTCGACACAAGGGGAGCCAAAGAATATTCTCAAGTATTAGCAGCTGAGTTTTCAATTCAACCACACCTGAAAACTTAGTATCTGCAGCAAAGTGTTTAGTAGCAAAGTAATATGATAGTGGTGGTCACGGTAGCAAAAGAGTAAAGAAAGCAAAGTAATATTTTTGGTATTTTGTAGTGATTGTAACAGTAGCAACGGGAAAGTAAATAAGCATAAACCAGTATATGGAAAGCTCGTAGGCACTGGATCAGTGATGGATAATTATGCCGGATGCGGTTATCATGTAACAGTCATAACATAGGGTGACACAGAACTAGCTCCAATTCCTCAATGTAATGTAGGCATGTATTCCGAATATAGTCATACATGCTTATGGAAAAGAACTTGCATGACATCTTTTGTCCTACCCTCCCGTGGCAGCGGGGTCCTAATGGAAACTAAGGGATATTAAGGCCTCCTTTTAATAGAGAACCGGAACAAAGCATTAACACAAGGTGAATACATGAACTCCTCAAACTATGGTCATCACCAGGAGTGGTCCTGATTATTGTCACTTCGGGGTTGCCGGATCATAACACATAGTAGGTGACTATAGACTTGCAAGATAGGATCAAGAACACACATATATTCATGAAAACATAATAGATTCAGATCTGAAATCATGGCACCCGGGCCCTAGTGACAAGCATTAAGCATAGCAAAGTCATAGCAACATCAATCTCAGAACATAGTGGATACTAGGGATCAAACCCTAACAAAACTAACTCGATTACATGATAAATCTCATCCAACTCATCACCGTCCAGCAAGCCTACGATGGAATTACTCACACACGACGATGAGCATCATGAAATTGGTGATGGAGGATGGTTGATGATGACGACGGCGATGAATCCCCCCCTCCGGAGCCCCGAACGGACTCCAGATCAGCCTTCCCGAGAGGTTTTAGGGCTTGGCGGCGGCTCCGTATTGTAAAACGCGATGATTTCTTCTCTTCTATTTTTCTCTCCCCGAAAGCCAATATATAGAGTTGGAGTTGGCGTCAGAAGGTGTCCAGGGGGCCCACGAGGTAGGGGGGCGCGCACTAGGGGGGGGGCGCCCCCCACCCTCGTGGACAGGGTGTGGGCCCCCTGGTCTTCATCTTTGGCGAGGATTTTTTATTATTTTTTATAAGACATCCCGTGGAGTTTTAGGTCATTCTGAGAACTTTTGTTTTCTGCACATAAAACAACATCATGGCAATTCTGCTGAAAACAACGTCAGTCCAGGTTAGTTCCATTCAAATCATACAAATTAGAGTCCAAAACAAGGACAAAAGTGTTTGGAAAAGTAGATACGACGGAGACGTATCAACTCCCCCAAGCTTAAACCCTTGCTTGTCCTCAAGCAATTCAGTTGACAAACTGAAAGAGAAAAAGAAAACTTTTACAAACTCTGTTGGCTCTTGTTGTTGTAAATATGTCAAGCCAGCATTCAAGTTTTCAGCAAAGATCATAACTAACCACATTTGCAATAATTCTCAGGTCTCATAATTACTCATATCAATAGTATAATCAACTAGCAAGCCATAATAATAAATCTCGGATGACAACACTTTCTCAAAACAATCATAATATGATATAACAAGATGGTATCTCGCTAGCCCTTTCTGAGACCGCAAAACACAAATGCAGAGCACCTTTAGAGATCAAGGACTGACTAGACACTGTAATTCATGGTAAAAGAGATCCAATCATAGTCACATCCAATATAGATTAATAGTGATGAATGCAAATGACAGTTGTGCTCTCCATCTAGTGCTTTTTAATAAGAGGGTGATGACTCAACATAAAAGTAAATAGATAGGCCCTTCGCAGAGGGAAGCAGGGATTTGTAGAGGTGCTAGAGCTCGGTTTTGAAATAGAGATAAATTATATTTTGAGCGGTATACTTTCATTGTCAACATAGCAACTAAGAGATGGCGATATCTTCCATGCTACACACATTATATGCGGTTCCCAAATAGAATGGTAAAGTTTATACTCTCCCTCCACCAACAAGCATCAATCCATGGCTTGCTCGAAACAACGAGTGCCTCCAACATACATCAGGTCCCAGGGGGGGTTTTGTTTGCAATTAAATTTTGATTTAGTTTGCATAAAGCATGGGACCGGGCATCCCGGTGACCAGCCATTTTCTCGTGAGTGAGGAGTGGAGTCCACTCCTCTTGAGAATAACCCGCCTAACATGGAAGATAAGGGCAGCCTTGGTTGATATATGAGCTATTCGAGCATACAAAACAGAATGTTTATTTGAAAGTTTAGAGTTTAGAGAATAACCCGCCTAACATGGAATAACTTTGGGGTTTAAGGGATTGTATGCACAAGCAGTATTCCCGCTTAGTACAAGTGAAGGCTAGCAAAAGACTGGGAAGCGACCAACTAGAGAGCGACAACAGCCATGTACATGCATTAAAATTAATAAACATTGGATGCAAGCATGAGTAGGATATAATCCACCATGAACATAAATATCGTGAAGGCTATGTTGATTTTGTTTCAACTACATGCGTGAACATGTGCCAAGTCAAGTCACTTAAATCATTCAAAGGAGGATACCACCCCATCATACCACATCATAACCATCTCAATAGCATGTTGGCACGCAAGGTAAACCATTATAACTCATAGCTAATCAAGCATGGCACAAGCAACTATGATCTCTAATTGTTATTGCAAACATGTTTATTCATAACAAGCTGAATCAAGAACGATGAACTCATCATATAAAAGAGGTCGAGTTCATACCAGCTTTTCCCATCTCAGTCAGTCCATCATATATCATCATAATTGCCTTTCACTAGCACGACCGAACGATGTGAATAATAATAAGAGTGCACGTGCATTGGACTAAGCTGGAATCTGCGAGCATTCAATAAACAGGAGAAGACAAGGCAATATGGGCTCCGGGTTAATTCAACAATAGTGCAAATAAGAGCCACTTCAACAATTTAATCATGGTCTTCTCCTACTGACCCCCAAAGAAAATAAAAAGAAATAAAAACTATTTACACGGGAAAGCTCCCAACAAGCAGAAGAAGAACGGGAAATATTTTTGGGTTTTCTTTTTAATTATTACTACTACAACAGAAAAGTAAACTACTACTAATATTTTTTTTGGTTTTTCTTAAGGTTTATCAAACACACAAGAAGAAAGCAGGAAAAAGGAAATGGACTAGCATGGATATTACAGTGAAATAATATGAGCACCGACATCTAGCAATGAGTGTGTGTGAACATAAATGTAATGTCGGTGAGAAATACGTACTCCCCCAAGCTTAGGCTTTTGGCCTAAGTTGGTCTATTGCCAGGGATAGCCTGGCGGATACCCGTAGGTGTAGCTGGGGTCGTACTGAGACGAAGAATAGTTGGGATCGTACTGTGATGCAGCGGTTATCGCCTGCTGAGCTGCAGCATGGAGTCGGGCTGCCTCCGCTCTCCTCTCGTACTCATGTGCCTCCTCTCTGGTGATAGTATATCTTCCGTTTGCCTGGTAATTAAAGAAGGCAAGAGCAGGGAGAGTAATACGGACAACACGCCGTTTATCAAAGATTAGTCGATATAAGAGAGGTGATTCAGGCCTCTCGACAAACTGGTGCGAAGCCATAGAGTTATAATTTATATATGCAGGAGGCAACTCCGTATCACCCTCACGAATGTCTATCTCAAGAAAATTAGCTAAGCGGGTTGCATAAATTCCTCCAAAGAAATCTCCATTATATCTATTATGATGCAACCTACGAGCTACAATGGCTCCCATATGATAAGATTGGTCTCCTAACACAGCACTCCTAAGAATGCTGAGGTCAGGGACACACATGTGATATGCTTCATCCTTAGCATTTATGCATCTACCAATGAAGAGAGCAAAATAATGTATAGCAGGAAAGTGAATGCTCCCTATGGTAGCTTGCGTTATATCTCTAGATTCCCCTACAGTTATACAAGCAAGAAAGTTTCTAAATTCAGATTTAGGGGGATCCCTAACACTGCCCAATGATGGAAGTTTGCAAGCAAAAGTGATATCCTCTAAGTCCATGGTATAAGATTTGTCATAAAGATCAAACATGACTGAAGGAGAATTACACGAAGATGAATAGTCAAACCTCCTCACAAATGAACTTGTGAGATCATGATACTAGGGGCATTTGTCAGCCTCAAAGTCCTCAAGACCGGCATTACGCAAATATGCTTTGAATTCTTCTTCAATTCCCGCACGATCCATAAAATTTTTCGACGGCCATTCGCAAGGCCGCACTAGAGCGTCTCTTGGTGGTTCCTCGTCAGCATCACGCATAGCAAGCCTGGGTCCTTTCTTCTTAGAAGAACCACCTTGGAACATCTTCCTAAGCATATTGCTTTTCTTTGATTTTTTTTGAAATTTTTAGTAACTTCAAACAAAAGTGAACCAACTTCAATATAACTGATAACAACTACTCCTACAAGTGCCTAGAGCCTATATCAAGTATTAGAACTACTTGGAACCATATAAATTTGGCATGCAAGCTCAAGAACATGGTCACCTATGCAACACAAATTTGCAAAGAATAAAGCACTAAAACAGAAACTAATTGGACCAATGGAGGAGTCACATACCAAGGAACAATCTCCCCAAGCAGTTTTGCGAGAGGTGCTTTGAGCAAGGAGATCGAAAATCACAGCAAAGAGGGCTGGAACTCGTGCTTGAGTTGGTTTTTCATGTTTGTGTGAGGAAGAGGAAGAAAATGGGTGCTGGGATAAGTGGAGGAGGGCCATCATGGGCCCACGAGGTAGGGGGCGTGCCCAGGGGGTAGGGCGTTCCCTCCACCCTCGTGGCCAAGTGGCAGCTCCCCACGCGGTAATTTTTGCACCATAAATCCTCAAATATTCCTAAAAAAATCATATTAAATTGGCATGTCATTCTGAGGACTTTTATTTTCGGGATATTTTTATATTGCACGGATAAATCAGGAAACAGACCAAAAAAAATACTATTTTTACTTTAATTCTATTAAATAACAGAAAGTATAGAGAGGGTACAGAAGGTTGTGCTTCTAGTTTCATCCATCTCATGTTCATCAAAAGGAATCCACTAACAAGCTTGATCAAGTCTTGTTAACAAACTCATTCTGATAATCATGAAACCGGAGAAATTTCGAATAACACTAGGTTACCTCAACGGGGATATGCCCATCCCCAATAATAAGTATATCATATTTCTTTTTGACAGTAGGAAGATGAAATTCAAAACCTCCAAATATAATCAATGGAATTTTTCCAATAGAGTTGATACTATGAACTTGAGGTTGTTTCCTCAGAAAGTGTACCGTATGCTCATTACCATTAACATGAAAAGTGACATTGCCTTTGTTGCAATCAATAACAGCCCCTACAGTATTAAGAAAAGGTCTTCCAAGAATAATAGACATACTATCATCCTCAGGAACATCAAGAATAACAAAGTCCGTTAAAATAGTAACGTTTGCAACCACAACAGGCACATCCTCACAAATACCGACAGGTATAGCAGTTGATTTATCAGCCATTTGCAAAGATATTTCAGTAGGTGTCAAGTCTACGATATAAAGAGAGAGGCATAATACTAACACCGGCTCCAAGATCACATAAAGCAGTTTTAACAAAATTTCTTTTAATGGAGCATGGTATAGTAGGTACTCCTGGATCTCCAAGTTTCTTTGGTATTCCACCCTTAAAAGTATAATTAGCAAGCATGGTGGAAATTTCAGCTTCCGGTATCTTTCTTTTATTTGTAACAATATCTTTCATGTACTTAGCATAATGATTCATTTTGAGCATATCAGTCAATCGCATACGCAAAAAGATAGGTCTAATCATTTCAGCAAAGCGCTCAAAATCCTCATCATCCTTTTTCTTGGATGGTTTGGGAGGAAAAGGCATGGGTTTCTAAACGCAAGGTTCTCTTTCTTTACCATGTTTTCTAGCAACAAAGTCTCTCTTATTATAACGTTGATTCTTTGATTGTGGGTTATCAAGATCAACAGCAGGTTCAACTTCTACATCATTATCATTACTAGGTTGAGCATCATCGTGAACATCATCATTAACATTTTCACTAGGTTCATGTTCATTACCAGATTGTGTTTCAGCATCAGACATAGATATATCATTTGGATTATCAGGTGGTTCAGCAATAAGTTCACTAGAAGTTTGCACAGTTCTATCATTTTTCTTTTTCTTCTTTTTAGAAGAACTAGGAACATCAATATTATTTCTCTGAGAATCTTGCTCGATTCTCTTAGGGTGGCCTTCAGGATACAAAGGTTCCTGAGTCATTCTACCAGTTCTAGTAGCCACTCTAACAGCATAATCATTTTTCTTTCTATTGATTTCTTCAAGCACTTCTTTTTGAGCTTTAGGTATTTATTCTACTTGAGTGATAACCATAGAAGCATGTTTGCTAACAAGTTTAAGTTCACCTTTAATATTAGCCATATAATCACCCAAGCATTTAATCATATAAGCATTTTGTTTTAATTGGCTACCAAAATAAGCATTGAAGTTGTCTTGCTTAAACATAAAGTTATCAAACTCATCCAAGCACTGACTAGCAATTTTAGTAGGAGGGACTTCTGCTTTATCATATCTATAGAGAGAATTTACCTTTACTACCTGTGTCGGGATATCGGGATTAGGAGGTTCTTCACTAAATAAAGGATTAAGATCATATATTTCTTCAACAGGCGGTGAATTAAGACCATGTATTTCTTCAATAGGAGGTAAATTCTTAACATCTTCAGCTTTAATACCTTTTTCTGTCATAGATTTCTTTGCCTCTTGCATATCTTCGGGACTGAGAAATAAAACACCTCTCTTCTTAGGAGTTGGTTTAGGAATAGGCTCAGTGATTGGAGCAGGAGCTGGCTGAGAAGCTGGCTCAGGAGGTGCCCAATTATTTTCATTTGTCAACATATTATTCAATAGAATTTCAGCTTCATCCGGTTTTCTTTCCCTGAAAAGAGAACCAGCACAACTATCCAGGTAATCTCTTGAAGCATCGGTTAGTCCATTATAAAAGATATCAAGCATTTCATGTTTCTTAAGAGGATGATCAGGCAAAGCATTAAGTAACTTGGGAAGCCTCCCCCAAGCTTGTGGGAGACTCTCTTCTTTAATTTGCATGAAGTTGTATATTTCCTTTAAAGCAGCTTGTTTCTTATGAGCAGGGAAATATTTAGCAGAGAAGTAATAAATCATATCCTGGGGACTACGCACACAGCCAGGATCAAGAGAATTAAACCATATCTGTGACACCCCAAAAATTTGGCCTTGTTTTAATGAATTAAAATTTTGTGAGGAATTAAAACTTTGAATTTCGGAGCTCCATTTTGATTTTTAATCATTTTCTTCCCTGTTGTGATGAGTTTTTCCCAAGGAGAAAACTTTTCAAATATGTTATTGGACTTATTTGATCTCTCAAGAGAAACTTTTCCTTATTTAATATAACTAATTAAATAATTAAGTTGCTTGATCTTTACTTTCTTGAAAATGGTTTTTCAAGGTTAAATGGCCATATTTGAACTACAACCATTTGATAAATTCACTTAAAATTCCCACAAAAATTTGGAGATGTCATGTGATGTTATTAAATAACTTTTGTGCAAAAACATCTTTATTTCATGAAATATTTTGAGCTCTACACCCTTTTTTCTTCTCTAGTCCAGTGGGCAATTTTGCACTACAACCCATTTAAATATTTTCTTCTAGCCTCCACCAAAATTATGGGATGTTGGTAATAGCCTGTGATTCAACTTTATGCAAAAACCTGGTGTTGTTCTTTGAAAATTTTGAGTGAATCAGCATCATCTTTATTCTGGTCCAGCCCTCTGATTTCTACTGCAACCCTATTTATTTTTGCTCCAGTGACCTTGTGCTTTCACCTGCTTGTAGACCACCCTACCAAACCCCTAAGTCCAGGAGCATGCACCCTTTGGATCATTTTTGGTTCATGAAATGATGCCATTTATTCCCTGTCCAGAATTGAAGTTCAGCAAAACTTGCACTAACAAGTTGCTGCATTTGACAAACTAACCTCACCACTCTCTCTTTCATCTAAAGAGACTTCCATCTGGAGTTTTTGACCACTCCAAGACTTGCCTAAGTGCCCTTGACATTTTGTCAAACACCTTATGGGCATGATCTGTTGTGGCATGAATTTTTGGTTTGCACTGTGAACCTGATCCCCTGACCAAACCAGCTTGTCCACTGATCTCCTTGCAAGCCCAAACCTAGACCTGCTAACCCCCAGCTCCAACCGAGCCACCTAGCATGCCATGGCATTTCGCCGAGCATCTGGTGGGCGTGCGCTGGGTGCGCCCAGAGCGCGCAAATTGCAGCCGCGCACACGAGCCGCCGCGTCGCGCCCCTATCTTGGCCCACACGGCAGCACCTCGCCACGCACTCCCTGCCTCGCCACAACACGCCAGCCCACCCTGGCGCCCTACAGCGCCACCGCCAGAGCACTTTTTGCGGCACGCCGGCGTCGGCAGTGCGCCTCTGCCACGGGCAGCGCCGCCCAAGCCTCTCCCGCTCGCCACCTGGCCCCTGGGAACAGCGCAAGCCTATCCCTTCGCTCGTCGGCTAGCTCCCGTCGTCGCCACGTCGCCATTGCTATAGAGAGGCGGTTCGCCGTCATCCTTATCGCCGGCCGCCTCGGAACCGACCTCCACCGCGTATATAAGGACCCCGGAGCTCAATCGAGACCAAGAGCTCTCCCTCCCTCTCGTGAGTGCAACCCCACGCTCGATTTTGGTCAGAGACCACCGCAGCCCCAAACTCATTATCCACCCGAAGCCTCCTCCGCCGCGAAGCTCGCCGCCGGCAGCTCCCTCCGTCCCCACCGGCCTGGCGACCACCTGGAGGACCGCACTGGAGTGGCGGATCCATCCCCGCCCTCGGGGCCCCGTGAGGAGCCGCCAGTCGCCGACGACGATCGCCGGAGCCCCGCCTCCACTCGGAACAGAGGAAGAAGGGGGAGGGAGGAATAGTCAAACCTGACTAGTGGGCCCACTGGACCCACTATCAGTGACACACCGCGGCATCCACGTGTTTTAAGTGAAGACGTAATCCGCCCAGTACGTTTCCCCCGCTCCGAAAGCGTATTCCTCTCTGAAACGTTTTTCTTTTTCTGTCTTATTTAAATCAGTTTTTGACCAGAACTTTGACTGACTATATCTTTTTAATTATAAATCCAAATGAGTTGATTCTTTTTCCTACCTTCCTCAAATATTGTCTACTTTATTTTAAGATTTATTTCAAAAAAATTCAAACAACTTTTTTGTGCTGCCTTGGATTTGTGTGTTAATTCAAATATATTTTAAAATAGGATTTTGGAGAGAGAGAAGAAACTTTCAAAAGTTTTGGAGAGCACCTCACCCCTCCACAACTTAAAGGCAAGCATTCTGAACCCTGGCATAATATTTTTGATGTGTTGGTTGACACGTTTATAACACCACCTTATTTCGGAGGACTTGTTATTTCATGTGACATGATCATTTGCATGGAAGCATATTAGTTATTTCCTTGCTGTTGGAAATAAATATAATTGTGATGGTAATCATCCTCATGTGCCTTGCATGCATGCCGGAAAGGAATCCGGGAAAGCCTCGGCCTTGGGTAGGCGTGAGCTTGTCGCCGGTCCCCGTCGGGACGGTTATGTCCGGTATGGCATGGTAAGGTATATTGAGTGGTGATTTTTGTTGGTTGAAATGTATTTGTTATACATGTCATGCAGGGAACTTATAAACCTCCTGAGTCGACCGCAGATTGAGTCTTGTTCCAGTAACCCCCATACTTGCCTCGTACTACCACTCGTCCCTGCCGCAGGTAGGGTACGGTTCAGTAAGTCGTCAACCCCTTTCTAGCACACACCATACAGAGAGGCCATGGTGGAAGATATCGGTTGTAGCCGGTAGGCATGCCACCTGGTCAGGGGGCATGGGTGTTTCCGGTTGGGACCGAGAGGGGAGGCCACCCCTTAGAGCGCGCGATATAAATTTGATCCCATGCTACGCGAGGTTGTAGCCTCCCCACTTAGAGTTTAGATTAACAAGTGTCGTGGGTGATTCCAGACACCGATGAGTTTAGCTGGTGTGTGCAAGTTAGGCGTGTTTTCAACTAAAAGACCGTAGACGGAATTAGTCCGATGGACTAAAGGAATCCGTTACTCGTGGGTAAAGAGTACGCTCTCTGCAGAGATATTAAACCTATTTGAATAGCCGTGTCCATGGTTAAGGATTACAGCCTGGGTTGGGTCAAGTGTCGGTCTTAGAGTCGGTCTCCGGAGGAGAAACTATTATACCCGAACTGAAACCACGTTTTGAGATAGGTGGTAATTATGATTATTGTTTTATGGACTAACCCGTATATTGTTGGTATTATCGAATATCCCTGAGACAGTTCTACCTCCCGGATATTTACTGTGGCATTTCTTTTAAGACCTTTCTGTGGTGTCGCTAAGACGCCCGACTGTGGTATTTTCTTTTAAAGCCCTTTCTGTGGTGTCGCTAAGACGCCCGACTGTGGTATTTTCTTTTAAAGCCCTTTTTGTGGTGTCGCTAAGACGCCCGACTGTGGTATTTCTTTTAAAGCCCTTTCTGTGGTGTCGCTAAGACGCCCGACTGTGGTATTTCTTTTAAAGCCCTTTCTGTGGTGTCGCTAAGACGCCCGACTGTGGTATTTTCTTTTAAAGCTCTTTCTGTGGTGTCGCTAAGACGCCCGACTGTGGCATTTCTTTCAAAGCCCTTTATGTGGTGTCGTTAAGACGCCCGACTGTGGCATGCTTGTTGATTATTTCATAAATATTAATACTGCTATGTTATTACTTATTCATAAATAACATGTTTGCACGCATCAGAGTTTTATTTATCTTTTGTGGACTAACTTCATGAGCATAAAATATTTTTAGCATATCGTTGTGATATTATACCTATGTTCATAATGTTTGCGAGTACATTCAAAGTATTCACTGGCTTGTCCCTGGCTATTGTCTTGGCCAGATTGTTTGCTTGGAGAGGAGCGATGCGAAGACAGCCCCGTTACTTAAGCAGCGGTGATAGCAGCCTCGCGAAGATAGGAGTTAATCTGGTCAGCTGTTCCCGTGGGAAATGGAGTCCCATAGACCGTGGTGATCCACAAACCGCTTCCGCAACCACTAGAAACCATTTGTTGTACTCATAGGCCACAATGGTCTTGTACTACATATTTTGTACTCTTGCTTGGAATTTCTGTATCAAGTTGATGCCTCATCAGCTAACAGTAATCCTGGGGCTGATGAGCTCGACGGCCATTTTCTGGAAATTAGTGTCCGGAAAAATCCGGTCGTGACAGACTTGGTATCAGAGCCAGGCTGACCATTGGCTAATCCTATCTCAGCCAGGTCAATAAACCTTGGTTAACCAACCCACCAGACCTTAACCAAACCCCAGCCAAGCTTCTCATGCAAGATAGCCCCACAGTGACCCGACACATTTTGGCAGTCGGTGCCCAACCTATCAACCTAGCCTGTCGATCACGCACCAGTGACCAGCACCCAAGGCGTCTCATTCGCAAGCGTGCGGAAGAAGACTCCGTCCCCTTTTTCCTATAAATAGGGCACGCTAGTCTCAACCCAGCACAGCACAGCCGCTACCCCAAACCGAGCCACAATGCCTGGTCCTGTCGTGCACCATGAGACCACAGCAACCAACCTTGGAGGTTTTGTGACCATACTCGCAAACCTCACCCGTCGTGCCTATGCGTTAGAAGAGCCCCCAGAATATGTTGTGTACCAAGGACCCGTAAGCGGTGAAAGCCGTCAATTCTGGGCCACTGTACACATCTACGGTAGGGGTCTAGCACCTGAACGCCCCTACATGTTCACCGGAAGAACAACTTCCTTTGAGCCACAAGCCATCCAACTAGCTGCTCGAGAAGCTATAGTTCATCTCCGGCACTTGTCGCCCAGGGTTAACTGTCGCTCGTTCCACTACTACCCCAGGCGTGAAGGGTATGGTAGACCACCCCAAGTTGCCAACGGAGATCAAGAGACAGATCCTGCATTGTTGCACCTGGTGCGCTATGTAAGTGCACTAGAAGAACTGTGCGATCAGGTCACAATTGATCTTATCGCAGCTCGTGGAGAGCTGGTTCATCGAGCCCCGGCAAGAGAAGAGGACGAGCCCAACGCCGACAACCCAGTCGTGCTGTTTGGACAACCGATCGAGCCCCTGAGGTCTACCCCAGCCATCGGCCAAGGTGTTGCGATAACCCCAGAGGTGCTACGTCGCATTTTGGGAGCACACTCCAACGGGGTTGTGGCCAACAATCCCCGAGATGGTCCTCATCGCTACCCCGAGCCTGCAGCCCCTCAACCCACTCTAGCTAATTCCGACGGCGAGACCCGTGGAGAAGCCTCGACATCCACAAGGCACGCCCGCTTGGATGTAAACGAGGTAGACTAAGTCACCCGAGTCGTATCGAGTCCCAGTGTACCCTCGCTTTGTAATCGTGTGGCCTTGTAATTAAACGCCGCCTGTTGTCGTGCCTCTATTTTAATAGTAGCCTTGCCTGGATACGCTAGTATGCAGTATAAGATTTCCATCCCAGACACAGTTACCAAAAACCTTCCCGACAACCCCCACAGTAACACGTCACCTCGGTGAAATGTGTGAATCTATGGCTTGACCCCAACCCTTGGAACAGAGCTGGAAATTTTCTTTACCATTCACCACGGTAAAAATGAACCAGCTCCGGTGCTATAAAAAGGCCACCGCGTGACCTTGCCAAGCACCTCTCACCTTGTGCACCACCCTCACAACCATTTCTTGCCATGTCGACCCCCAGCATTTACCTGAGAACCCCAGATGCAACCCAGGGTAGTTTTATCAAGATATTGTGGGATTTTACCTGTAGTACCATGGGCGCTACCCAGCCACCCCAGTACGAGTTGTTCAAATCGAGAATCACCCCTTCCACCTCGAGATATTGGGCAGCAGTAAACATCCCTCCCGTAAACTCAAACCAAGATCCAACGGAGGTCTCCTTCGTGGGGAAATATATGCCAACCCCACATATGGCCATAGAAGCTGTTGCATACGAAGCGCTTGCTCGCCTTCGATTCGCGGTACCCTATGCCAGCGAACGAGGGTATTATTACTTCCCGAGCCGTGCAGCACCCGGAGGAGTAACATATTTTCCCGGTGGACGAATTGAGAGAGACCCAGTCCTGGCCAACCTTGTCCAGTACGTCATCGCTCAAGAGCGTTTAACCCAACGTGTGATGGGTTATCTCCAGAGCCCCGCAGATTTAAATCCTCAGATCGCCATCGGGAGAGCACTAAGGCCCGACCGGGAGAGACACGTGCATCGACTGGTCAATCCACTTCCCCCGATAGAAGAGGAGTGTATCCCAGTACCAGAGACATTTTCTAGGGACCCCGTCCATTTATCGTTTCCATTTTAGACGTCGCTGCGGTGTTCATTATTGCAACATTTATTTATGTGTGTGACTTATGCGTGATACCCTGAGTTTGTACGACGAGTCAATTATTTGGCTTCTACTAATGTGTGTAGTTTTTGTTGTGGTTTATGCTCCTTTAAATTAATTTTTTCCCTCGCAAAATCCTGAAGTGAGATTTCTTTTCCCTGAGTTGCTACATCTGCACCTTCTCACGACATGGATTATTTTATTTCACACAGCACAACAACCACAGACACTCGACCATAATCATCCGAGCACATACACCGGTTACAAAACTTTGCAACGGTGTTACATCTGGCTAACCACCCCCTAACAACAGTTAGCACACGGCACACCCCACCTACTCCTCGTGATCACCACCACCGCGGAGAGCCAACACCCGAGCAGCAGCGTCGCGACGATTGTCGAGGATCATCGCGCACAGGAGCACGGAGAGCCCCAGCAGTGTCGCCAGCCCTCCGCATACCAGGATCGCGAACCAGTCCGGCATCGCCTCCGCCATTAGAGCCTCACCCGAGCTTTTGTAAGCAGAAATGGAGGAAGAAGGAGAAAGAGAAGCGAGGCCAGGTGTGAGGAAGAAGAGAGGGACACCTCGGCCGTTTTTTAGCTCGAGCTCGGTGTTCTGTGGGCGAAGTCCACCAACGCCGCTCGTCGCCCGATCGCCGGTGTTCGGAGTCGAATCCGCGAGCAGTGCCGACAGCACGCTGGCCCGCGAGGTGAGTGCACGCTGCCCCAGCAGCTAGCACGCCACACACTACCGCAGTACGGCCTAGATGCCCTACGCGCTAGGCGTCGCCGGGGAGAAAGCTCGGGAAAGCGCGTGGGAGAGAGGGAGAAGAAAGAGCCAGAGGAAGAAGAAGAGGCTGACTGTGTCCCTGGGTCCACCAATCGGCCAGTATGAGCACTGTGCTCTCGGGTACGACCAGCGTATATTTAAATTTAGAAATTATTCTAAATTTATATCCAGCGTAGAAATCTCACGTTTTTGTCCCGAACCGTAGATCTTTCCACGCAGCACCAGTAGTCACACTGTGGTTTTCACCACTTATTGCCCTCTCACTGTAGCCACATTTTTATTGCATATAATTTTCTTGAAACAGCTTTTAACAAATCTCGAGGACGAGATTTTTCTTAAGGGGGGTAGTGTTGTGACACCCCAAAAATTTGGCCTTGTTTTAATGAATTAAAATTTTGTGAGGAATTAAAACTTTGAATTTCTGAGCTCCATTTTGAATTTTAATCATTTTCTTCCCTGTTGTGATGAGTTTTTCCCAAGGAGAAAACTTTTCAAATATGTTATTGGACTTATTTGATCTCTCAAGAGAAACTTTTCCTTATTTAATATAACTAATTAAATAATTGAGTTGCTTGATCTTTACTTTCTTGAAAATGGTTTTTCAAGGTTAAATGGCCATATTTGAACTACAACCATTTGCTAAATTCACTTAAAATTCCCACAAAAATTTGGAGATGTCATGTGATGTTATTAAATAACTTTTGTGCAAAAACATCTTTATTTCATGAAATATTTTGAGCTCTACACCCTTTTTTCTTCTCTGGTCCAGTGGGCAATTTTGCACTACAACCCATTTAAATATTTTCTTCTAGCCTCCACCAAAATTATGGGATGTTGGTAATAGCCTGTGATTCAACTTTATGCAAAAACCTGGTGTTGTTCTTTGAAAATTTTGAGTGAATCAGCATCATCTTCATTCTGGTCCAGCCCTCTGATTTCTACTGCAACCCTATTTATTTTTGCTCCAGTGACCTTGTGCTTTCACCTGCTTGTAGACCACCCTACCAAACCCCTAAGTCCAGGAGCATGCACCCTTTGGATCATTTTTGGTTCATGAAATGATGCCATTTATTCCCTGTCCAGAATTGAAGTTCAGCAAAACTTGCACTAACAAGTTGCTGCATTTGACAGACTAACCTCACCACTCTCTCTTTCATCTAAAGAGACTTCCATCTGGAGTTTTTGACCACTCCAAGACTTGCCTAAGTGCCCTTGACATTTTGTCAAACACCTTATGGGCATGATCTGTTGTGGCATGAATTTTTGGTTTGCACTGTGAACCTGATCCCCTGACCAAACCAGCTTGTCCACTGATCTCCTTGCAAGCCCAAACCTAGACCTGCTAACCCCCAGCTCCAACCGAGCCACCTAGCATGCCATGGCATTTCGCCGAGCATCTGGTGGGCGTGCGCTGGGCGCGCCCAGAGCGCGCAAATTGCAGCCGCGCACACGAGCCGCCGCGTCGCGCCCCTGTCTTGGCCCACACGGCAGCACCTCGCCACGCACTCCCCGCCTCGCCACAGCACGCCAGCCCACCCTGGCACCCTACAGCGCCACCGCCAGAGCACTTTTGGCGGCACGCCGGCGTCGGCAGTGCGCCTCTGCCACGGGCAGCGCCGCCCAAGCCTCTCCCGCTCGCCACCTGGCCCCTGGGAACAGCGCAAGCCTATCCCTTCGCTCGTCGGCTAGCTCCCGTCGTCGCCACGTCGCCATTGCTACAAAGAGGCGGTTCACCGTCATCCTTATCGCCGGCCGCCTCGGAACCGACCTCCACCGCGTATATAAGGACCCCGGAGCTCAATCGAGACCAAGAGCTCTCCCTCCCTCTCGTGAGTGCAATCCCACGCTCGATTTTGGTCAGAGACCACCGCAGCCCCAAACTCACTATCCAACCGAAGCCTCCTCCGCCGCGAAGCTCGCCGCCGGCAGCTCCCTCCGTCCCCACCGGCCTGGCGACCACCTGGAGGACCGCACTGGAGTGGCGGATCCATCCCGGCCCTCAGGGCCCCGTGAGGAGCCGGCAGTCGCCAACGACGATCGCCGGAGCCCCGCCTCCACTCGGAACAGAGGAAGAAGAGGGAGGGAGGAATAGTCAAACCTGACTAGTGGTCCCCTTGGACCCACTATCAGTGACACACCGCGGCATCCACGTGTTTTAAGTGAAGACGTAATCCGCCCAGTTCGTTTCCCCCGCTCTGAAAGCGTATTCCTCTCTGAAACGTTTTTCTTTTTCTGTCTTATTTAAATCAGTTTTTGACCAGAACTTTGACTGACTATATCTTTTTAATTATAAATCCAAATGAGTTGATTCTTTTTCCTACCTTCCTCAAATATTGTCTAGTTTATTTTAAGATTTATTTCAAAAAATTTCAAACAACTTTTTTGTGCTGCCTTGGATTTGTGTGTTAATTTAAATATATTTTAAAATAGGATTTTGGAGAGAGAGAAGAAACTTTCAAAAGTTTTGGAGAGCACCTCACCCCTCCACAACTTAAAGGCAAGCATTCTGAACCCTGGCATAATATTTTTGGTGTGTTGGTTGACACGTTTATAACACCACCTTATTTCGGAGGACTTGTTATTTCATGTGACATGATCATTTGCATGGAAGCATATTAGTGATTTCCTTGCTGTTGGAAATAAATATAATTGTGATGGTAATCATCCTCATGTGCCTTGCATGCATGCCGGAAAGGAATCCGGGAAAGCCTCGGCCTTGGGTAGGCGTGAGCTTGTCGCCGGTCCCCGTCGGGACGGTTATGTCCGGTATGGCATGGTAAGGTATATTGAGTGGTGATTTTTGTTGGTTGAAATGTATTTGTTATACATGTCATGCAGGGAACTTATAAACCTCCTGAGTCGACCGCAGATTGAGTCTTGTTCCAGTAACCCCCATACTTGCCTCGTACTACCACTCGTCCCTGCCGCAGGTAGGGTACGGTTCAGTAAGTCGTCAACCCCTTTCCAGCACACACCGTACAGAGAGGCCGTGGTGGAAGATATCGGTTGTAGCCGGTAGGCATGCCACCTGGTCAGGGGGCATGGGTGTTTCCGGTTGGGACCGAGAGGGGAGGCCACCCCTTAGAGCGCGCGATATAAATTTGATCCCATGCTACGCGAGGTTGTAGCCTCCCCACTTAGAGTTTAGCTTAACAAGTGTCGTGGGTGATTCCAGACACCGATGAGTTTAGCTGGTGTGTGCAAGTTAGGCGTGTTTTCAACTAAAAGACCGTAGACGGAATTAGTCCGATGGACTAAAGGAATCCGTTACTCGTGGGTAAAGAGTACGCTCTCTGCAGAGATATTAAACCTATTTGAATAGCCGTGTCCATGGTTAAGGATTACAGCCTGGGTTGGGTCAAGTGTCGGTCTTAGAGTCGGTCTCCGGAGGAGAAACTATTATACCCGAACTGAAACCACGTTTTGAGACAGGTGGTAATTATGATTATTGTTTTATGGACTAACCCGTATATTGTTGGTATTATCGAATATCCCTGAGACGGTTCTACCTCCCGGATATTCACTGTGGCATTTCTTTTAAGCCCTTTCTGTGGTGTCGCTAAGACGCCCGACTGTGGTATTTTCTTTTAAAGCCCTTTCTGTGGTGTCGCTAAGACGCCCGACTGTGGTATTTTCTTTTAAAGCCCTTTTTGTGGTGTCGCTAAGACGCCCGACTGTGGTATTTCTTTTAAAGCCCTTTCTGTGGTGTTGCTAAGACGCCCGACTGTGGTATTTCTTTTAAAGCCCTTTCTGTGGTGTCGCTAAGACGCCCGACTGTGGTATTTTCTTTTAAAGCTCTTTCTGTGGTGTCGCTAAGACGCCCGACTGTGGCATTTCTTTCAAAGCCCTTTATGTGGTGTCGCTAAGACGCCCGACTGTGGCATGCTTGTTGATTATTTCATAAATATTAATACTGCTATGTTATTACTTATTCATAAATAACATGTTTGCACGCATCAGAGTTTTATTTATCTTTTGTGGACTAACGTCATGAGCATAAAATATTTTCAGCATATCGTTGTGATATTATACCTATGTTCATAATGTTTGCGAGTACATTCAAAGTACTCACTGGCTTGTCCCTGGCTATTGTCTTGGCCAGATTGTTTGCTTGGAGAGGAGCGTTGCGAAGACAGCCCCGTTACTTAAGCAGCGGTGATAGCAGCCTCGCGAAGATAGGAGTTAACCTGGTCAGCTGTTCCCGTGGGAAATGGAGTCCCATAGACCGTGGTGATCCACAAACCGCTTCCATAACCACTACAAACCATTTGTTGTAGTCATAGGCCACAATGGTCTTGTACTACATATTTTGTACTCTTGCTTGGAATTTCTGTATCAAGTTGATGCCTCATCAGCTAACAGTAATCCCGGGGCTGATGAGCTCGACGACCATTTTCTGGAAATTAGTGTCCGAAAAAATCCGGTCGTGACAATATCTTAGCATCACCCTTTAATGAGAACGGAAATATTTTGAGGATATAAAAGTACCACGATCTCTCATCATTAGTAAACAGGGTGGCTATATCATTCAATGTAGTAAGATGTGACACAATAGTTTCAGATTCATAACCATGGAAAGGATCAGATTCAACCAAAGCAATTATATCAGGATCACCAGAGAATTCATAATCTTTATCGGGAACACAAATAGGTGAAGTAGCAAAAGCAGGATCAGGCCTCATTTTATCTCTAAGTGATTCTTTGTTCCATTTAGCTATTAACCTTCTAAGCTCATCATTATCATTGCAAGGTAAAATAGCAGCAGAAGCTTCTCTATCAAAAATATAACCTTCAGGAATAATAGGCCCATCCTCATCATCATTTTCATCAATATTATCAGATTCAATAATTTCTTTCTCTCTAGCCCTAGCAATTTGTTCATCAAGAAAATCACTAAGGGTCACAGTAGTATCAAGCATAGAAGTAGTTTCATCATAAGTATCATGCATAGCAGAAGTGGCAACATCAATAACATTCGACATATCGGAACAAATAGCAGAAGCATGTTTAGGTGTCGCAAGCTTACTCATAACAGAAGGTGAATCAAGTGCAGAGCTAGATGGCAGTTCCTTACCTCCCCTCGTAGTTGAGGGATAAATTGTTGTCTTAGCGTCTTTCAAGTTCTTCATAGTGTCCAGCAGATATAAATCCCAAGTGACTCAAAGAATAGAGCTATGCTCCCCGGCAACGGCGCCAGAAAAAGGTCTTGATAACCCACAAGTATAGGGGATCGCAACAGTTTTCGAGGGTAGAGTATTCAACCCAAATTTATTAATTCGACACAAGGGGAGCCAAAGAATATTCTCAAGTATTAGCAGCTGAGTTGTCAATTCAACCACACCTGGGAACTTAGTATCTGCAGCAAAGTGTTTAGTAGCAAAGTAATATGATAGTGGTGGTAACGGTAGCAAAAGAGTAAAGAAAGCAAAGTAATATTTTTGGTATTTTGTAGTGATTGTAACAGTAGCAACGGGAAAGTAAATAAGTGTAAACCAGTATATGGAAAGCTCGTAGGCACCGGATCAGTGATGGATAATTATGCCGGATGCGGTTCATCATGTAACAGTCATAACATAGGGTGACACAGAACTAGCTCCAATTCCTTAATGTAATGTAGGCATGTATTCCGAATATAGTCATATAGTCATACGTGCTTATGGAAAAGAACTTGCATGACATCTTTTGTCCTACCCTCCCGTGGCAGCGGGGTCCTAATGGAAACTAAGGGATATTAAGGCCTCCTTTTAATAGAGAACCGGAACAAAGCATTTGCACAAAGTGAATCACTAGTAGAAAACCGGCCTATTGTCCCGGTTTGTAAGGGCCTTTAGTCCCGGTTCGTGAACTGGGACTAAAGGGTCGTTACTAATACCCTCACCCTTTAGTCCCAGTTCAAACCAGAACCGGGACGGATGGGCCTCCACGTGGCCTGTGCGCCGAGCCCAGGCAGGAGGGCCTTTGGTCCCGGTTGGTAGCACCAACCGGGACCAATAGGCATCCACGCGTCAGCATTTCTGTGGCTGGGGTTTTTGTTTTGTTTTTGAAAGGGGAGGGAGGGGGTTTGGGGGTTTTGGGTGGTTAATTTAGGTATTTCATATATTGTGTTAGCTAGATAGCTAATTAATAGAGAGAAGTGTCCTCTCTTATGTCCGTGCTTGGTCGACGTTATGTACTAAACATACTTATAGAGAAGACTAGGCATATGCTAGCTAGCTAAGCAAACGAAGGAAACAGAAGATCGTCATGAACATATATGCATACAGAGAGAAGTGATATCGACCACCTCTCCTTCTCCGAGAGATTGGTCGAACAACAAGTTCTCGTATATCTATCGTCCAACACTACCGGCTACATATATACAATAATTATATTTTACAAATATAATATCTTAAATTATGGATGCATGGTCCACATAGTATTCTCCGTCTTCAGCGATCACGTGGTCAAGAAAGAATGCCGCCAATTCCTCTTGAATTGCTCGCATGCGATCTGGTCCTAGGAGTTCATTCCGCTGCCGAAACATCTAATTTGAAGAAGGGGGTCAATACATACATATATATATATATATATATATATATATATATATATATATATGAATGAATGAAACTCAACACAAATGATGGTAATAAACAAAAATTGTGAATATTATTTCTTACGCACTTCATATTGTTTCTCAGAGTACCCGCCCCGCTCACAGGTCGTGTGGCGGATGGACTCGCAGACGTAGTATCCACAGAAATCATTCCCTTGTTCCTGCCACAACCACTTTACAAGAAATAGAGGTCAATCAAACAGATAAGCAAGAATGCCAAATGGTATTGATGAAACTAGCGCTTGAATCAATAGCTAGGAGACGCGCGGAACATGGTACTATAGTACTTACTTTCGGGTATCTAAATTCCAGCTCCTTCGGGAGTCCCGGGGATTTTGTGCTGAATTTTCTCCAAACACTGCCAGACAAAAGAAAACAATTACTTGATATCAGAAAATGAACAAATTTGCTGATATGGTGGATAATGATCGATTTAACTTACTTCTTGAGGATTTCAGTCATGTCCGCATACTCCTGGGGATCTTTTCGTCTCGAGTCCAAGACAGTTACTACTCCCTTCTCAAGCCTAATCTCCAGGAGAATATAGTGGAAACTGCGCACGCACGCATAACTCATCAATTACATTACTACAACCTGGACTAATATATAAGGGAAACCGAATATGCACAAGACAACACTCACTTGAAGTTGTAAGGAAAGAGTATTATATTTTTGTGTTCATTTATTTTGAATGATCGTAGCAAGCTGGCCTCGGTTTTTGCGGCATGATCTTTAACCTGAACTACATCTATGAGATTTGTGTTAATGAACCCAATATCACCGATTTGTCTTTTCTTCAATTCGGCGATCTTCAATCTGCATAATATAGTGAGGATAATTATAAATACATGCAGTGAAAGAGCTGAGCTATGTAGAGAGACTTAATGACAGAAGTAGTAGTACTTACAGACAGTAGCAGGTGACCGTTGCTTTATCGAGGGCCAATTGATTGAAAAACTGATAGAACTCCTCAAATGGAACATGCAACAGTTCAATTCCAACGAGGTCATGCTCCGGTTTAACTCTCATATACAAAGTATTCCTCCCCCCAGACTCTCTGCAGGTTTTCATGTACCAATCATGCAATCTTCGCATCATCGTTGTTAGAGATCTTTCATATTTGACGAGAGGCTTCCCGTACTCGTATCTGTGTATCTGCACGTCCAGGAAATCATAATCTATATCGTCGGGCAGGTAATCGTCAAGATTGGTATAACCGGGCGCCATCCTCGGATCGACGCTAGGCACCTTGAGCGGGGGGGGGGGGGGGGGGCACGATTGCTTTGCTTGTTCGCCGAGCTGGGCAATTTGTTTCCCAGCTACTCGTCGTTCTTTCAGCCTTTGATCACTGACTGTACTTCCCGACCGCGACGCTTCGGCCCATGTCTTTGCAATAATGCGCTCATAGTTGCCTTTCGGCGGAGACTTGGGTGGTTTTGCCAGGGCAGCCAGAGTGCGCTTCACTTTCACCGAATCTACCTTCTCCTTCGGAGGTGGATGTCTCTGTGCTTTCAACCCTTGAAACCAGTCATCCTTCTCGGTTCGCGTGATCCTCGCGTTCTCCTCCGGGCTCATCTCGTATGGTAACTTCTCTGGAGACTTCAGAGAAGGACCGAATTTGTATTTTCTCCCGCGTCTGGCTGTACTGCTAGACGCCGGCAGAGCAGACGAAGCGGCAGTCTTCTTGACTTGCTTACGAGGCGGAGGAGAAGGACTACGACGCGCCGGAGCAGCTGCCGGAGCGGCGGCGGGTCTCTTCCGCCCTTGCTGACGAGGCGGAGAAGGAGTAGGCTGGCTGCTCGGGTGCGCCGGCGCAGGCGGAGAAGGAGGCGGAGTGCCGCCACGCGCTTGAGAAGGAGCCGGCCGAGGGCCCTGATCGTCACTCGCCGGAGGAGGAGGCGGTGGAGGAGGCGGAGTCCCCTGACTCGCCGGAGGAGGAGGAGGAGGCGGCGGAGGCGTCCAATTTGGAAGGTTGATGAGCTCCTTCCGCCATAGGCATGGAGTCTTCAGAGCAGAACCCAGCCGAGTCTCCCCTTCTCCGGTAGGGTGGTGAAGCGGGAGGTCCTCAAATTCCTCCGTTATTTCATCCACCATCGCCTTAGCATATCCTTCTGGAATCGGCTGGCAGTGAAAAGTTGCACCGGGTTCATTAGGATAAACAGAGCCAACAGCCGCCTTGACCTTCATATTCATCCACTGCGTCATAAGGTGGCAATTTTGAGCCTCCATGATAGCATCCATGGGATAGCTGGCAGGAGCCGTGAAGACAAGCTCTGGCTGAAGTAGCTCGGTGGAAGCCACGCTGCTTCTCCGCTGAGATGGCGGGGTAGCTTCAGGGGAAGCTTCGGCAGTTCGTTTCTCCCGGTCTGCTTCTCGTTCCTCTATCCCGAGTACCCTTTCTTTAAGCGCCTCCAGTTCGGACTGCTGCACTTTCTTCCTCCTCTCCTGGCTTTTGTAACCGCCTGCGTCCGGAAACCCAGCCTTCCACGGAATGGAGCCTGGCGTGCCTCGTGTCCATCCAGGGTGCTCAGGATTCCCGAGGGCCTTTGTGAGCTCGTGGTTCTCTCTGTCTGGAAGGAACGTCCCTTCCTGCGTTGCTTTGATATAGTACCGAAGCTTCTTCAAGGGAATGTCAAGTTGATCGTCCTTCCAAATGCACTTCCCTTTTTACAGGGTCCAAGGTTCCGCCAGCCCCGAAGAACCAAGTCCAGCAACGGTCTGGCCAGCTCATTGTCTCTGGTTCGATCCCTTTTTCAACCAGATCATTCTCAGCCTTGTCCCACTTAGGCCGGGCTACCAGGTAGCCACCTGACCCCGTGCGATGGTGAAGCTTCTTCTTCGCAGCATTTTTCTTGTTTGTCTCCGACATCTTCTTACTCTTTTCCGATGTCTTGTGGGCCACAAATGCAGGCCAGTCATCTCTGATCTTCTCATATATGCCCTTGAATTCTGGTGTCTCTTTTTTCTCGACAAACCTATTCAGGTCTTTCTTCCACCTCCTGAATAGGTCTGCCATCCTCTTAAGAGCAAAAGACTTGATTAACTGCTCTTTAACTGGCTTCTCCGAATCATCCTCTGGCGGTAGGGTGAAATTTGACTTCAGCTCAGTCCAAAGATCATTTTTCTGCAGATCATTGACATAAGACACCTCAGGGTCTTCGTTCTTAGGCTTATTCCATTGCCAGATGCTGATCGGGATCTTGTCCCTAACCAGAACCCCGCATGTCGGGGAATCTGACTCCGCGAGCACCTATGGGGACGGAGCCCCTTCTCGGTTCGGCGGGGGGTGGAGGTCGCGCGAAGAGCGGATCGAGGCGAGGCACACAGGGGGTTTTACCCAGCTTCGGAGCTCTCCGGAGAGATAATACTCCTACTGCTGCTTTGTGGATTGTATTGAGTTCTTGCTCGGGAGCGCTGAGTGCTACAGTACCCTCAAGCAGCTAACGAGACCGAGCGTGAGTGTTCTCCTATTCGTCCCCCCTCCCTTACGTTGTGCATGGGCCTCCTTTTATATGCTCAAGGGGTCTCCAACAGGTGGCAACGTAGGCAAGGGCAAAAATGGAAAGGTGCTGCGGTAGGTACAGCTACCTACACAGTGTATCATACCTAACTCTGACGGCAGGGGACAAGGGCATTAAATGCCCGTCTGCGTTGCCCAAACAGTGCAGAAAAGGGACCGTTAGGGACGCCACCGCTTGCCACGATGGCGATCTTGTCAGCGCCGCTTGCCACGGTACACCCCTGGTTGCACAGCCTCCCGCCACATACGCATGGAAGTGCCTCAGAGCGACACGTTGGTGGGTGAGTTGGAGCGCAGGTACAGAGTGGTTGCTTGCCGCGGCAAACGCCTTGCCGCGGTTGTTGTCTTGTCGCGTCCGGGAACTTGTCGCTCGCCGGGTCTTGCCAGGACGCGTGGCACGTCGCGGCAAGTTCCTTGAGACGCCTTGGTTGGCCTTACCGGCAAGCTCCTCTTGTCGGGGTCTTGTGTTTTAAGTGGCCTTCCCGGCAAGCTCCTCTTGCCGGGGCCTTGTCTCCTTGGCTTAAATACTTTGTTCTTGAATGGCTCCAAAGGAACCACGGGGGTCCTTGGCGGTCACCCGGCAAGCCTTGCCACGGGGCGCTGCGACTGCCCGTGCACAAGTTCGGGATACTAGGGTACCCCTACTCTAGTACACCGACAGGAGCCCCCGGGCCTGGGCCATACATGGTGCCGAGCGCTGTTGGGCCAGGCCCAAAACAGGGCACGGGCACGCGCGGCCTGGGTCACGTCGCATCTTACTCCGCACCCACCGCGCCCTCCCCGAACGGCACGCGTCAATTGTGGCGTCATGGGAGAGGTCGTAGGCGGTTTCTTTATTCGGAAAGGCGAAGCGTCCGCCCTCTCCCTCCTTATAAGCAGGGGAAACAGGGGCAGTTCACCCACCTGCCCGTTGCTATTCCTGCCTCGAAAATCTCCGCCGCTCCCCTTCTTCTCAAAGCCGAAAGAGAGCAGCGCTCCGCCCCCATCGCCACCAGCACCGCCAACACCGTTGTCCTCCCTCACCATTCCCGCCATGGCTCCGAAAGCCAAGAAGGCGAAGTCGGCCGAGGCGCAGCGGCTCGTGGCGCTGCGAAAGGAGCGGGCAATCTTCCCTCCGAGGCTTGAGGCGGAAGAGATGAAGGAGTTCTATTACCTCTTCTGGTCGACGGCGACGCGGGCGCACCCGCGCACGATGGTACTCCCAGCTGCCGCTTGGAAAAAGGCTCCCACCGGGTACCCTTTCTTCGCCTTGTTCTTCTACTGTGGGCTCTGCCCTCCCTTTTCTGAATTTTCTGTGACGTCATGAACTCCTACGGGCTCCACCTCCTTGACTTCACCCCCAATGCTGTCCTGACCATGGTAGTTTTCGCACATCTCTGCAAAAACTTTGTCGGAATCCATCCAAACATAGCCCTTTTCCGCCACTTCTTTTCGCCTTGAGTCGAGAAAGGAGAGCCTCTATCCGGCGGAATTGCCTGGATCTCAAAAGCCGGCAAGAAGGATGCTTATCTGGATTGAGAGTTCTGCAGCAAGTGGGAGGAGTGGAGGGCGGACTGGTGCCTGATTGTCGAGGAGAACCCGCAGCCGTTTACCGCCCTGCGCCAAACTCCACTAGTGCGCGGCAGTGATTGGAGTAGCTTGGCCCCGGAAGACGACAGACTGAAGATTGCCGTCGCTCGGATCCTACGCCTCAGGCTTGCCAGGCTTACTGTAGGAGCAGTTGGCGCAGATTTCCTCCGCCACCGCATCGCCCCCCTGCAGGAGAGGAGGAGACCCGCCTGGGAGTTCCAGAATGCGGCGGATATCATGAGGCTGCGGCCGGGCCTCAACTTTAACTTCACTGTCATGGAGCTTAACTCGATGCTCCAGGAGCTGTTCAAGTACGACCCACAGCATCCCGAAGTGTTCAGGTTGCCGAGGGGCATCGTTCCGCTGTGCAACAACTCCTCGCTCGATCGCATCCATGCAATGATGCCGCTGTGCGACTCGCATGGAATTGACCCAGCCTGGATAGAGCCTGCAGATGATGTCGTGCGGGCGTTCTTCGACAACTTGGTAGAAGTGCCGGTCGATGCCGATGAGAGGAGGGGCCTCACCCGGGACACCACCGATGATGAGCTCAAGCGCATCGCCACCAGGATGGAAGAGGCGGCGGCAGCCGCAGCTGCGGGCGAGTTTGGGTTCACCGTGGAGGAGGCAGAGGCAGCAGAGGCGGCAAGCCTCGTCGAGCGAGAGGATCTTGCTGGCGAGGAAGAGCCTGCCGGGCATGACGCCGGGCCGAGCGGGCCCACTGAGGATACGAGCGGCTCGTTGGAGATCGGCTCCTCTTCCTCTTCGTCTTCGGGCAGCTTGCCGTAAGCAGAGCCCCCGGCTCCACAAGCAGAGCCCCCGGCCCCACAAGCAGAGCCCCCGGCTCCACCAAGAAGGCGTCTTCGCAAGGCCGGAGACGTAGCGGAGCGGCGGACGAGTCAACCCCCGCCGTGCTGTACGACGCGCTCCACCGCGGCAAGTTCCGTCGCCGCGGAAGCACCTCACGCCGCAGCGGCAACCGGAGCGGGGTCCTCCCGGTCCGCCGCTCCAGCTCCCGTCAAGCGGCCGAGGGATCCTGCTCCTCCGCCTCCTCGCGCCGGAGGAGGGCCAGGCTTTGACTTCTCCGCGCTCAGCTCTGACGAGAAAGAAGAAGAGTAAGATTCTCATTGTACTTGTATGTCTTCAATACTTGCTGTCTTGTCTTGTATCTCATTTGCTTTACTCTGAGCTTATTCCTTTTTAGGACTCTGGCCCAGAGAGCGGCAAAGAGGGCCAAGGTCCCGGTGATTGTCATCGAGGACGATCCCACCGTGCCAGCAGGGGGTGCGCCCGAGACAAACTTGCCGGACCTGACAGCTGTTCTTCAGAGCAGCCCCCAGCGCAGCCCCCAGCGTAAGTATATGGTTTGCTTCCCACTGTTAGGCGCGCATGGACACTCTTTGTTTGCTGAAATCTGACTGTTGGCTCATGTAGGAGCAGAGCAGCACCACCAGGAGCGTCCAGATGTCGCCCCCGACATGCTATCTGCGTCGACTACGCCGCCAAGGGAGAGTTCTCCGGCAAGGGAGAATCCTCCGGCAAGGGAGAAGTCTCCGACAAGGGAGAGCTCCCCGGCGAGGGAGAAGTCTCCGGCAAGGGAGGAGTCTCCGGCAAGGGACAGCACCAGTGGTCCTCCGGTGGTGGAGATCCCAACTGCCGAGCCCTGTAAAGGTACTCCTTGCTCCTAAGCTTCCCTTGGGTTCTTTGTCTTTTGATCTTATTTTTTGGATATTTGCTTCACTTTTCTTCCTTTTTCGACCGTCAGATCCATCTACTGTGGAGCCGATGGAGACCGAGGTTTCTGTTGATGATGCCGCCGCCACCGGAGAAGCGGCTGGCACTGATGATCCCGCCGGCGAAGAGGCCGCCAAGGCTGCCGCCGCAGGAGCTGACGAGGGGTCTGGCGATCGCACTGACGACCCTGAGGCCGCAGGAGCGACAGGCGCTACACCGACCGCCGATCCTCCCGCCGCTGCCGCAACGTCAGGCTTCGAAGAGCCCCAGCCAGGCATCTACTTGAAGGCCGACGATGGCGTCTTCATCAACCTTCCCTGTGCGTCAACGTCCAGGGCGCAGGTCGAAGGAGAAAGCTTTGACGTGGAGGTGCTCGCCTCCGCTGGGCTGACGCTGGTTGACGCGCCAAGCAGTAGCAGCGACGAGCCTGAGGAGGAGCGACTGCTGCGGAAGCTGGTGTCGCTCTACCGCGCTCGACAAGCCAAACTGGAGTCCCGCGAAGCGCTTGTCGCGAAGGCGGGGGTGGACATGGAGAAGCGCGCGGAGGAGATCCGAGGTCTCAACCAGGCAGCTCTCCGGTCGTTGGCGGCGGAGCGTGTACAGCTTGATGAGGCGCAGAAGGCCTTCATCCTCGAGAAGGCAGAAGTTGCAGAGCAACAGCGGCTTGCCGCCGAGGATCTATCTGCGCGGGAGGGCGAATTGGTGCAGCTGAAGGCCAGCCTGGACAGCCACGAAGAGGAGCTTGCTGCGCACGAGCAAACACTCAGCGGAGCTCTCAAGGAAGCAAAGGACGCTGCTGCAGCTGCCGAGGCCGCCAAGAAGGAATTGGAGACGAAGGTGGCGCAGCTGGAGACCGATCTCAAGGCGAGTGGTGAAGCGCTTGCCGCGCTCAAGCATGAGCGCGAGAAGGACGCCTACACCTTTGGCGAGCTGCAGGGTCGTCTCGCCGAGAAGATCAAGGAGCTTAGCGCCGCCAAGGATTCCAACGTCGATCTTGAGCTGAAGCTGGCTGCTTTGACCAAGATGCTGGACGGCGCCAGGGAGCAGGAGGCGTCCCTGAAGAAGGAGATCAAGGCCGACAAGGCGCTGCTGGAAAGCATTGCCGCCACCCAGAATGATTTTAGAGAGACTATGGAGCAGTGGACGGAGGGTCTTGTGAATGCTGCCGCAGACATCGACAAGGAGCTGGCGCAGCTGGGGATGGGGGATCTCGGGTATCCCTTCGATGAGACCCTCCTATCCAGCGCCAAGCTCACTCTGTTCTTCAAAGGCGTGGCGACGGCCCTCCAGCGACTCCGGGAAAGGATCCCAAAGCAGCTGGCCGAGGAGTCGCGCAAGATCTGCGCGGGAGCTCTTCAGAAGGTGTTGGTGAAGGTAGCCTTCCGCAACCCGGGCCTCAACCTCACCAATGTCCTCAGATCCCTACCGGCGGAAGCTGATCTGGAGGCGCTCAAGGACCTTGTCGCACCGATTGTGGACAAGGTGAGTGGGATCAAGAGGGTTGAGGGCGATCGTGTGGACTAGGCCGCCCGTTTTCTTCTTTTCTTGTCGCTGCTAATCATGTTATGAAAACAGTCTATTAGAGCCACGACAAGTTATCTTGTAATATGTAACTTTATTTTGGGTAGCAATTGCAATGTTATTTCCTTTACTTGATTCCTTCCTTTGTATGTTTTTGCCCTACGCTTTTAGGGAACTTGCTGGCGTAGGCACCTTTGCCGCGAGCGCTGAGTGCGGGACGTCAGCAGCCTGTTGGCAGTGCCGTTGCCGACAAGAAGCCTTGTCGTAACTAACTGCAGCTCGCTTAAGTTGTTGAGTGAACTCGAAACAAAGTAAGGGCGCGACTTTAGTCGCAGCACACTTAGACTTGTTGAGCAAACTCGAAACAAAGTAAGGGCGCAACTAGCCACGAGCCGGTTCCTTCGCGCACAGGTTTTCCATACAAAGCATGGTCGTTCAAGGAAGATAACTTAAAAAATTTAAAGACATCTGATTGCTCAAACTTTGGCAACTTAGCTTTTCTGTCGTTTGTTTCCTGGCAAGGCGAAACTTTCTTGAACGACGCCTGGTCCATGCCATTATCTTCCCCTTCCCCCCCCCCCCCGGCAAACTTGTGGGCGAAGGAGCCTTCATTCCCTTGAGAAAAAAAGGAAGTAGATAAAATAATGATATGGAGCCTTATGGCTCGTTATTGCTTACCGGGGGTGTTCGCTGCACAACGTGTCAGATAATTCATGCAAAAAAGCATGAAATTGACAAGGTGTGCGGAGCACGTGAGCTTTATTTATGCACAGGGTCTGCGCCTGGCTTTGTACAAAGGATTACATGCAACAGCGGCAAGACTTGTACAAGAAGGTGGTTGCCGGGACAGGGTCCGACAACCGCGCCTTACGGGTAAAACTTACGAAGATGCTCGATGTTCCAAGAGTTGCTCACCGGAAAGCCATCTTCGGTCTCAAGGCGGACAGCGCCAGGCCTAGTGACTCGTTTCACCCGGTAAGGGCCTTCCCACTTCGGCGTCAACTTGTTGGAATTCTTGGCGGACTGAACTCGCCGAAGAACAAGGTCGCCTTCCTCGAGACTTCTGGCGTTAACTTTGCGGCTATGGTAGCGGCGCAAAGCTTGCTGGTATCGAGCAGCTCGTACAGCAGCCTGAAGACGGTCTTCCTCAAGGAGCAACGCGTCATCTTGTCGCAGCTGCTCTTGCTCAAGCTCATCATAAGCGAGCACTCGAGGTGACCCGTATACGAGTTCCGTGGGGATAAGTGCCTCTGCTCCATAGACTAGAGCGAAAGGTGTCTGGCCAGTGGCTCGATTTGGCGTCGTCCTGATCGACCAAAGAACCACCGGCAGCTCCTCGATCCAGTTTCTTCCGCACCTGTGTAGCCTGTCGAAAGTCCTGGTCTTGAGTCCACGCAGCACTTCAGCATTTGCCCTCTCCGCTTGACCGTTGCTCCTAGGGTGGGCAACAGAAGCGAAGCAGACCTTGGCGCCAAGATCTTGGACGTACTGCATGAAGGTGCGGCTCGTGAATTGCGTACCGTTGTTGGTGATGATCCTGTTAGGGATCCCGAAGCGGCAAACAATCGACCTGAAGAACTTGACTGCTGACTGTGCTGTCACCTTCCTCACTGCTTCCACTTCCGGCACTTTGTGAACTTGTCGATTGCGACGTACAAGTACTCAAAGCCCCCGACTGCTCGGGGGAAGGGGCCGAGGATGTCGAGCCCCCAGACCGAAAATGGCCAGGATAAAGGGATCGTCTGGAGAGCTTGAGCTGGCTGGTGTATCTGCTTGGAATGAAACTGGCACGCTTCACACTTGGTTACTTGTGCAGTTGCATCCTGGAGGGCTGTCGGCCAAAAGAAACCTTGCCGGAAAGCTTTGTCGGCAAGGCCTCTTGCGCTAATGTGGTGACCACATATGCCTCCATGTACCTCTGTCAATAGCTTCTGTCCATCTTCCCGGTGAATACACTTCAATTTCACACCGTTGAGACTTCTTCTGTACAGTGCGTTGTCGACAAACTGGTACATACTTGACTGCCGGGCTACTCTTTCCACTTCTTCTGGCTCTTCGGGAAATTCTCCTGTCTGGAGGAAACGGACGATCGGCTGTGCCCATGCTGGAGCTTGTGGCTCTACAACAAGGACTAAAGGCATATCTTCTGCTGCGGGAACATCCGCTTCTACGGCGAGAACCTGCGGCTCAGCCGGAGCTTGACGTTCCCCGGCAAGCTTGCCGGAGCAAAACTTGTCGGGAGCGTCTGCTTCAACGAAACAAACCCTGGGGCTTGTCGGAGCTGACTGCTCCTCAGCACTCTTGGCGTTGATCTTGGGGATCTTCTTGGCGGCGATTTCGGGAAGCTCTGCCGGAAAATAGTCACCAGAAATCAACTTCCTCTTCTTGCTCTGTCCAGTTGATGGCGTCACAGAGGGTTGAGTCAGCTTGAGCACAAAGATCCCTGGTTCCATAGGCAATTTAAGTGCTGCACACTTTGACAGGCCATCGGCAATGTCGTTCTGAGCTCTTGGGACATGTTCCATCTGTAGGCCAACAAAGTGCTCTTCTAGTTTCCTCACTTCATCAACGTAAGTTTCCATCAACGGACTGTGATAATTCTTGTTCACTTGGCGGACGACAAGCTGCGAGTCACCCCTGACAATGAGCTGCTTGATCCCAAGGTCTGCCGCGATCCTAAGACCGGCAAGCAATCCTTCATACTCTGCAATATTGTTTGTTGCTTGCTCCTTGGGAAAGTGCATCTGGACTACGTACTTGAGGTGCTCTCCGGTGGGTGCGACAAGCAGCACGCCAGCACCGGCGCCTTGCAGCGAGAAAGCACCATCAAAGTACATCAGCCACTCTTTGCTTGCCTCCTTGACGGGGATGCTCGTCTCTGGAATTTCTTCGTCTGGTGTTGGCGTCCACTCTGCTATGAATTCTGCCAATGCTCTGCTTTGGATAGTTGAAGTGCTCTCAAACTTGAGGCCAAAGCTTGACAGTTCCAGTGCCCACTCAACAATCCTGCCTGTTGCTTCGGGATTCTGCAGTATCCTCTTCAACGGAAAACGAGTGACAACTGTTATCTCATGTGCTTGGAAGTAATGGCGCAGCTTTCTCGAGGCCATGAGAAGGCCGAAAAGTAATTTCTGCACACCAGAATACCTTGACCTAGCCCCCTGCAGAAGGGAGCTGACAAAGTAGACTGGCCGCTGCACCATTTTCTTCTGCTGTATCTCTTCGCATATCTGCGCAGATCCATCTTTGCCAGGACCAGAGCTTGTCGGGGAAGCCCCCTGCTTGTCACTGGACGTGCTTGCCGCGGTCGCTGGCTCATCATCTACCTCCCTCTCCGCTACTAACGCAGCACTAACCACTTGATTGGTTGCCGCCAGATACAACATCAACTTCTCTTGTGGCTTAGGTGCGACAAGTATTAGAGTGGAGGACAGGTATCTCTTCAGGTCCTGCAGCGCAGCCTCCGCTTCCGGAGTCCATTTCATTGGACCTGCCTTTTTCAAAATTTTGAAAAACGGCAGGGCGCGCTCAGCAGACTTAGAGATAAACCTGCTGAGAGCCGCCACACAGCCGGCAAGTTTCCGTACATCCTTGACGCGCTTCGGTGCTTCGATCTGCTCAATGGCCTTGATCTTGTTGGGATTGGCTTCAATTCCCCTCTGAGACACGAAGAACCCGAGAAGCTTGCCGGAAGGGACTCCAAACACGCACTTCTCGGGGTTGAGCTTGAGGCTGATCTTGCGCAGATTTGCAAAAGTCTCTTCTAGATCTTGAATCAGAGTTGACTTATCCCTGCTCTTGACCACTATATCATCCATGTAGGCTTCCACATTTCTGTGTATTTGTGGCTCAAAAGTAGTATGGACGACCCTTGCAAATGTTGAACCAGCATTCTTCAATCCGAAAGGCATCCGTATGAAACAGTATGTGCCACATGGAGTGATGAATGCGGTTTTCTCCTCATCCTCTTCTGCCATGAAGATCTGATGATATCCTAAGTATGCATCAAGAAATGAAAGCAAGTCACATCCGGCCGTGGAGTCAACAATCTGGTCAATGCGCGGCAAGGGAAATGGATCTTTGGGACAAGCTTTATTGACATCGGTAAAGTTGATACAAAGCCTCCATTTCCCGTTTGCCTTGCGCACGACTACAGGATTGGCCAACCACGTAGGATGGAGCACTCCTCTGACGAGGCCTGCTGCTTCCAACTTCTTGATCTCTTCTGCGATGAATTCTTGGCGCTCCACTGCATTCTTCCTGACTTTCTGCTTGACGGGCCGCGCATGAGGACAGACGGCAAGGTGGTGCTCAATTACTTTCCTGGGAACACCGGGGATGTCAGACGGTTGCCACGCAAACACGTCGACGTTCGCCCGCAGGAAAGCAATGAGCGCGCTTTCCTATTTAGGGTCGAGAGTGGCACTGATGGTGAAGGTACCACCAGTGCCGTCCTCCTTGGCGGACACCTTCTTTGCCGCTAGCGGAGCTGCCATCGTCTTCTTACACTTGCCGGTGGAGCTCGATGGTGTGTCCTCGACGGCAGCGCAGCACTCCGAAGAGGTGCGCTTGCCGGAGTGAGCATCAGAACTCTTACCGGACTTGGTCTTCTTCTTCCCCCCGGGAGCTTCAGCGGCAAATGTCTCGCGATCCATTGTGGCTGCTGCTTCCCGGTAGATCTTGTCGGCACAGATAAGAGCATATTTCTTGTCGCCAGGGACAGAGATGACACTTATCGGGCCTGGCATCTTCAGCATGTTGTATGCATAGTGAGAGGCTGCCATGAACTTGGCGAGCGTTGGACGGCCGAGAATTCCATTGTAAGGCAATGGAAAATCGGCAACATCAAAAGTGATCCTCTCAGTCCTGAAGTTCAACTCGCTGCCAAATGTCACCGGCAACGTGATCTTCCCCTTCGGCTTGCTCCTTCCCGGGTTGATTCCTTGGAACGTGCCGGTCTCTTCGAGCTCGCTGTCAGGGACTTGGAGTTTCTGGAGCACAGCGGAGGAGATCAGATTCAAGCCGGCCCCGCCGTCAACTAGCATCTTAGTGACCTTGAGGTTGCGGATAGTTGGTGAGACCAACATCGGCAAACACCCGACCGCAGTTGTGCGATCAGGGTGGTCCTCAATATGAAATATAATAGGCGTGCTGGACCATTTCAGAAGCTTGCGTGACTCAACGGGTAGTTCTGCCGCATTGACTTCCCGCACCCACTGCTTGAGTTGGCGGTGTGAAGTATGTAGAGAAGCACCACCGTCAACGCACAAGACCTCTGTGGCTTTCTGGAACTCCTGCTCACTGGTCTCGTCGTCATCCATGTCTTCGTCGTCGTCATCTTCATCCTTGTCGCGGCCGCGGGGGGGTCTGTCGCCTTGCCGCTGCTTGGCGTTGCCGCGGCGTCCTCCCCAGCCGGTGCGCTTCGTACCGGACCCTCCAGCACCTGCTTGGGCTTTCTCCTTGTCGCGTCGCTCGTACTCGGCCTTTTGCAGCTCGACAAGCTGCTCGACCTTCTTGCAGCTCTGGAGGTCATGGCCCTTGGTGCGGTGGATCTTGCAGTACTGTTTGTTGGTGCCGTCCTGCTTGTCGGCAGCCGCCACAGCCTGGTAGTTGGCGCATGCGGCAACCTCCTTGCTGGAGCTACCATCTTTGGCTTTCTTGGCGCCACCGTCGTTGCCGGACTGCTCAACAACTAGCACATCTTTGCCTTTCCTCTTCCTGTTGTTCCGCCGCCGGTTTTTATTTGCCGGGGCAGCATCCTCGCTGTCAGATCCTCCTGTTCCTGTATTCTCTCCGGGGAGTTTCCTCCCTTCCTCAGCGCGTGCACATCTGTCGGCCAGAGCATATAGCTCGCTGACGTCTCTGATCTTGCACATCGCCATCTCCTCCCGCATCCTGCGGTTACGCACGTTCTGGTGAAACGCGCTGATGACCGCGGCAGGTTGGACATCTGGGATGTTGCGTTGCACTTGGCTGAATCTCTGGATGTACTTGCGCAGGGGCTCTCCTTCCTTCTGGGCAAGCAGATGAAGATCACTCTCCTGGCCATGAGGTTTGTGGCCACCCGTAAAGGCGCCGACAAACTGATGGCATAGGTCTGCCCAGGAAGATATGGAGTTTTCCGGCAAGTGCATGAGCCAGGACCTGACGTTGGGCTTGAGCACCAGCGGGAAGTAGTTGGCAAGGATCTTGTCGTCGCGCCCCCCAGCAGCTTGCACCGCAATGGTGTAGATGCTGAGGAACTCCGACGGATGCAACTTGCCGTCGTACTTCTCGGGTACGTCTGGCTTGAAATTCTTCGTGCTGGGCCACTGGACTTGCCGCAGCTCACGGGTGAACGCAGGGCAACCTACCGCGTACGGCAGGTCGCCTGGTTCCCCTGGCGCATGCACGTCGACAGTGGGCCCAGCGCGCTTGTCCGACTGACGCCGCGCTTCTCTTTGGCGCTCGATGCGAGTACGAGCGTCTTCTTGCTGTCGTTCGTGAAGAACTTGGCGCTGATCGCGGCGAGCTCGCGGATCTGATGAAGCAGTGGAGTCGCTGTCGTGGCGGACCCGGCGAGTCAGCGATCTTGGCCTTCGGGGCGGAGAGTGCACGGTGGTTGCACCCCCACCGGTCTTGTCGCCATCCGCCCGCACCTGGCTTGCTTGTCGCGGCTGCGATGTGGTCGCTTGCTGTGGCGTGTCGCCGTTGGCGAAGCCGATGAGACTCTGAATGGTGGCCCTCCAGTCGTCGATCTTTTCTGGCGTTGGAGGGAAGTCTAGGAGCAGTTGAGCTCGCGCCAAAGCTTCTGTTGGAGTGGCGAGTAGCGGTGGCGAACGGTGCGAGGAGCGGGATATGCTCGGACTTCCAACGATGTTAGAAGGAGCAGTATTCCGTCCAGGTGACCGTGCCTCGCTCGCACCAGCACGTTGGCGTGCATGTTGGCCTTGAGCATCCCGAGATCCGCCAGCTCGATTTGGGTCCAGCGAGCGTATGGTACCGTGAGTACCGCGACGCTGCCGGTCCCGCGCTTCCTGAGATGGGCGCGGAGCATCCACGGATGCCCGGTCGTCGTGGGAGCCTGCTACACCGCCGACGGGCAGCGCAGTCTTGTCCTTGGACCTGGCGGCACCGTGGGCTCCCTCGTCGACGCCCGTTCTTCCGCCGGCGTCTTCCCCACCAGCCGTTTGCTCCGGCGGCGGTGGATTCGACGCGGACGGAGCAGCCGCCTCCGAAGCCTTCTTCTTCGGCGGCATGTCTTTGAAGTCGATGAAGATCTAGCTCGCGTGAACGCAGGATCAGGTTCACACAACCTCGACGCCCCCTACCTAGCGCGCCAAAGATGTCGGGGAATCTGACTCCGCGAGCACCTATGGGGACGGAGCCCCTTCTCGGTTCGGCAGGGGGCGGAGGCCGCGCGAAGAGCGGATCGAGGCGAGGCACACGGGGGGTTTTACCCAGCTTCGGAGCTCTCCGGAGAGATAATACTCCTACTGCTGCTTTGTGGATTGTATTGAGTTCTTGCTCGGGAGTGCTGAGTGCTACAGTACCCTCAAGCAGCTAACGAGACCGAGCGTGAGTGTTCTCCTGTTCCCCCCCCTCCCTTATGTTGCGCATGGGCCTCCTTTTATATGCTCAAGGGGTCTCCAACAGGTGGCAACGTAGGCAAGGGCAAAAATGGAAAGGTGTTGCGGTAGGTACAGCTATCTACACAATGTATCATACCTAACTCTGACGGCAGGGGACAAGGGCATTAAATGCCCATCTGCGTCGCCCAAACAGTGCAGAAAAGGGACCGTTAGGGACGCCACCGCTTGCCACGATGGCGATCTTGTCAGCGCCGCTTGCCACGGTGCACCCCTGGTTGCACAGCCTCCCGCCATGTACGCCTGGAAGTGCCTCAGAGCGACACGTTGGTGGGTGAGCTGGAGCGTAGGTACAGAGTGGTTGCTTGCCGCGGCAAACGCCTTGCCGCGGTTGTTGTCTTGTCGCGTCCGGGAACTTGTCGCTCGCCGGGTCTTGCCAGGACGCGTGGCGCGTCGCGGCAAGTTCCTTGAGACGCCTTGGTTGGCCTTCCCGGCAAGCTCCTCTTGCCGGGATCTTATGTTTTAAGTGGCCTTCCCGGCAAGCTCCTCTTGCCGGGGTCTTGTCTCCTTGGCTTAAATACTTGGTTCTTGAATGGCTCCAAAGGAACCACGTGGGTCCTTGGCGGTCACCCGGCAAGCCTTGCCGCGGGGCGCTGCGACTGCCCGTGCACAAGTTCGGGATACTAGGGTACCCCTACTCTAGTACACCGACACCGCACTGAGCAACAAATGCCTTCTTTGTTTGGATGGGTTCAATAGGTTGGCCGTCGGGCGCGATTTCTATGATCTCAAACCTTTCATCCGAGCTCAACTTTCTCTTCGGGCCGGAGGGCTAGAAAAAAGAACAAAGACTTAATTAATATGTGTACATACCAAAACAATGAATGCATCAATTAGCTAGTCAGCACAGGCTTAACTAATATATATACCTGGCCGGACTCGGCTCGGTCGCCGGACTCATTTCGGTCACCGGACCCGTCGTCACGTTCTTCTTCTTGCACCGACATTAGGTCACTAGAGCCAGCTTCTTCACCCTCTCCTTCCAGAGTACCATCGGTGTCGTTGAGATATAACGAGACGGCATCACTTCCTTCTGCGATTATGTCCCTCAACAACGCTTCTCTTGCTTCGTCTCGGGCGATAGTGTCCATAGTTTCTACAAATATTTACAACATGGCAATTATTATTCAAACATGACAAATGGATATATTAGTGGCAAACGTAGAACCCTCGGCGATCCTCGACCCCTGGAACCCTCGACGACCCTGGAACCCTCGACCCCTAGACGACCCTGCTGGAACCCTCGACCCTAGAACTCTCGAACCCTCGACCCTGAAACCCTCGACCCTTGACACCTTAACGACCCTTGACCCTCTACCCTAGTTCCCGACCCTCGACCCCTCGGCGATCCTCGACACCCTCGTTCCCGATAAAAATTAAGAAGAAGAAGAAGAAGAAAAAGAAGAGGAGAAGAAGAAAGGAATAGCTAGCGGAGAAGATCGAAGAAAAAAATAAGAAAAAAAAGAGGAGAAGAAGAAAGGAATAGTGGAGAAGAAGAGAAAATATAATATTCTACTTTCTCTTCCTCTCCACTATTCCTTTCTTCTTCTCCTCTTCTTTTTCTTCCTTTTTCTTCTTCTTATTTATTTCTCCTCTTCTTTTCCTCTCCTCTTCTTCTTTCTTTCCTCTTCTTATTTTCTTCTTTCTTATCCTTCTTTTTCTAAAATTGTAACTTTTGCATATATAAAACTTTTCTAAAATTGTAACTTTCTATATATAAAACATTTTTAACATATATATTTTGCAAATTCTAGCCACATACATCACATACACATATAAATTATAGCCACATACACATATACATCACATATGAACAAAAAAATAAACTAATAAAAATAAAAATAAACATATTGCAACATATGAACAGAAACATATAGCCACATACATACACATACATTATATATATATATATATATATATATATATATGAAAAAAAAATTAAACTAATAAAAAAATTGTTGGCGCCGGCGGGGCAGAGGGGCATGGCGGCAGCGGTGGCGCCGGCAGGGCAGGGCAGGGCGGCTGGGTGGCGCGCGGCGCCAGCGCAGGGCAGGGGGCGGCGCGGCGGCCGCGCAGGAGAGGGGCGCAGGGGCGCGGGACGGGAGGGGGCTGTGCTCACAGGGGACGGCGGCGACGGCGAAGGCGATCAGCCGGACGGCGTCGGTGGCGGCAGCGACGGCGAAGGCGAGCAGCCTGACGGCGTGGGGCGGCGACGGCGACAAGGAGGAGCAGGGGCGTCGGGCGGCGACGGCGACGAGGAGGAGCAGGGGGCGTTGGGGGAGAAGTGCGTGATTTGGTCGAAAACTGCTAAGTGTTTGCTTATATAGAAAAGGCTTTGGTCCTGGTTCGTGGCACCAACCGGGACCAATGCCCCCCTTTAGTCCCGGTTGGTGCCACCAACCGGGACCAAAGGCCTTTTTCAGCAGCCCAAAGGGCGGGAAGCGACGGCCTTTGGTCCCGGGTGGTGGCACCAACCGGGACTAAAGAGGGGGCATTGGTCCCGGTTGGTGCTACGAACCGGGACCAATGACCCCTTTAGTCCCGGTTGGTGGCTCCAACCGGGACTAAAGGCCTTGTGCTGGAACTGGCGCGGTGCGGTGGGATGTTTAGTCCCACCTCGCTAGCCGAGAGGCTTCAGCAGTGGTTTATAAGCGTTGCTGCGCTGACCACTTCGAGCTCCTCTTAAATGCAGGCTTACGGGCCTAAAGTCACTTTATCTGCCTGTGGGCCTACTGGGCCTCCTACGGGCCTGAATCCTGGCCCATGGTAGGGTTTCTAGTCGTATTCAGGCCGTGGGGGCGCAGTAGGTGGCACTTTTTTTTGTTTTTTTATTTTCTTTGTTGCTTTATTTATTTTATTTTGTTTCTACTTACAACAAAATACTTATTGTTGCTACTTTTATTTTTTTTCCAGTTTTTTTGTTTTGTTTTCTGCATTATTTATTTTCTTTTGTTTTTTGCTTTATTTTTTAATTCATTTTGCTTTTAGTTTTAGAAAAATTATAAGCTTTCTGTTAGTGCCATTAGTTTTCAAATTTGAAAACACTTTTTTTCTTTGTTGCTTTATTTATTTTATTTTGTTTCTACTTACAACAAAATACTTATTGTTGCTATTTTTATTTTTTTCCAGTTTTTTTGTTTTGTTTTCTCCATTATTTATTTTCTTTTGTTTTTTTACTTTATTTTTTTAATTCTTTTTGCTTTTAGTTTTAGAAAAATTATAAACTTTCTGTTAGTGCCATTAGTTTTCAAATTTGAAAACACTTTTTTAGTTTTTTTGTTTTCTTTGTTGCTTTATTTTGTTTTTGCTATATTTTTTAATTCTTTTTGCTTTTAGGTCAGCAAAATTATAACTTTCTGTTAGTGCTATTAGTTTTCAAATTTGAATAGTTAAAATTTGAATTCTTTGAAATTTGTGTGAATCACAAGTTTGTGATTAACTTTAATAAAAAAATTTAACATAGATGCACCTACTCGTGTGTTTTCAAATGAACTCTAAAATACTTGGCATAACATAATCGTCTGTTACAAATTTGGCATGGTATCATCATAATAGTTGCGGGAGAAAGTCTTCACTTTTTCTTCGCTTGTGTCATTTGCTTATTGCGCCGTAACCATGGATAATCTTCATCGTTTATCATGATGCTTGGGTCAGCCTTGACATTGAAGGGAGGAATTTCATGAAACCTTTCATAATCTTCAGACATGTCTGTCTTGCCCTCCACTCCCAGGATGTCCCTTTTTCCTGAAAGAACTATGTGGCGCTTTGGCTCATCGTATGATGTATTCGTTTCCTTATCTTTTCTTTTTCTCGATCTGGTAGACATGTCCTTCACATAGATAACCTGTGCCACATCATTGGCTAGGACGAACAGTTCATCAGTGTACCCAAGATTTTTCAGATCGACTGTTGTCATTCCGTATTGTGGGTCTACATGTACCCCGCCTCCTGACAGATTGACCCATTTGCACTTAAACAAAGGGACCTTAAAATCTTGTCCGTAGTCAAGTTCCCATATGTCCACTATGTAACCATAATATGTGTCCTTTCCCTTATCGGTTGTTGCATCAAAGCGTACACCGCTGTTTTGGTTGGTGCTCTTCTGATCTTGGTCAATCGTGTAAAATGTATTCCCATTTATCTCGTATCCTTTCCAAATCAATACAGTCAAAGATGGTCCCCTGGACAACAAGTACAACTCATCACAAACAGTGTTGTCACCTCTGATACGTGCTTCCAACCAACTGCTGAAAGTCCTGATGTGTTCACATGTAATCCAGTCGTCGCACTGCTCCGGGTGTTTGGAGCGCAGACTGTTCTTGTGTTCATCGACATACGGGGTCACCAAGGTAGAGTTCTGTAGAACTGTGTAGTGTGCTTGAGACCAAGAATGCCCGTCCCTGCATATTATTGAGTCCGCTCCTAGCGTGCCTTTTCCAGTCAGTCTCCCCTCATACCGCGATTTAGGGAGACCTATCTTCTTAAGGCCAGGAATGAAGTCAACACAAAACCCGATGACATCCTCTGTTTGATGGCCCATGGAGATGCTTCCTTCTGGCCTTGCGCGATTACGGACATATTTCTTTAGGACTCCCATGAACCTCTCAAAGGGAACATATTGTGTAAAAATACGGGCCCCAGAATGACAATCTCGTTGACTAGATGAACTAGGACATGCGTCATGATATTGAAGAAGGATGGTGGGAACACCAGCTTGAAACTGACAAGACATTGTGCCACATCACTCCTTAGCCTTGGTACGATTTCTGGATTGATCACCTTCTGAGAGATTGCATTGAGGAATGCACATAGCTTCACAATGGCTAATCGGACGTTTTCCGGTAGAAGCCCCCTCAATGCAACCGGAAGCAGTTGCGTCATAATCACGTGGCAGTCATGAGACTTTAGGTTCTGGAACTTTTTCTCTAGGATATTTATTATTCCCTTTATATTCGACGAGAAGCCAGTCGGGACCTTCATACTGAGCAGGCATTCAAAAAAGATTTCTTTCTCTTCTTTCGTAAGAGCGTAGCTGGCAGGACCTTCATACTGCTTCGGAGGCATGCCGTCTTTTTCGTGCAAACATTGCAGGTCCTCTCGTGCCTCGGGTGTATCTTTTGTCTTTCCATACACGCCCAAGAAGCCTAGCAGGTTCATTCAAAGGTTCTTCGTCACGTGCATCACGTCGATTGAAGAGCGGACCTCTAGGTCTTTCCAGTAGGGTAGGTCCCAAAATATAGATTTCTTCTTCCACATGGGTGTGTGTCCCTCAGCGTCATTCGGAACAACTAGTGCGCCGGGACCCTTTCCAAAGATTACGTGTAAATCATTGACCATAGCAAGTACGTGATCACCGGTACGCATGGCGGGCTTCCTCCGGTGATCTGCCTCGCCTTTAAAATGCTTGCCTTTCTTTCGACATTGATGGTTGGTCGGAAGAAATCGACGATGGCCCAGGTACACATTCTTCCTGCATTTGTCCAGGTATATACTTTCAGTGTCATCTAAACAGTGTGTGCATGCGTGGTATCCTTTGTTTGTCTGTCCTGAAAGGTTACTGAGAGCGGGCCAATCGTTGATGGTCACGAACAACAATGCCATTAGGTTAAATTCCTCTTTATTGTGCTCATCCCACATACGTACACCATTTCCATTCCACAGCTGTAAAAGTTCTTCAACTAATGGCCTTAGGTACACATCAATGTCGTTGCCGGGTTGCTTAGGGCCTTGGATGAGAACTGGCATCATAATGAACTTCCGCTTCATGCACATCCAAGGAGGAAGGTTATACATACATAGAGTGACCGGCCAGGTGCTGTGATTGCTGCTCTACTCCCCGAAAGGATTAATGCAATCCGCGCTTAAAGCAAACCATACGTTCCTTGGGTCCTTTGCAAACTCATTCCAGTACTTTCTCATGATTTTTCTCCACTGCGACCCGTCAGCTAGCGGGTGCTCTCAACTTCCCGTCTTTCTTACGGTCCTCACTGTGCCATCGCATCGACTTGGCATGCTCTCCGTTTCTGAACAGACATTTCAACCGTGGTATTATAGGAGCATACCACATCACCTTCGCAGGAACCCTCTTCCTGCGGGGTTCGCCGTGAACATCACCAGGGTCATCTCGTCTGATCTTATACCGCAATGCACCGCATACCGGGCATGCGTTCAGATCCTTGTATGCACCGCGGTATAGGATGCAGTCATTAGGGCATGCATGTATCTTCTCCACCTCCAATCCTAGAGGGCATACGACCTTCTTTGCTGCGTATGTACTATCGGGCAATTCGTTATCCTTTGGAAGCTTCTTCTTCAATATTTTCAGTAGTTTCTCAAATCCTTTGTCAGGCATAGCATTCTCTGCCTTCCACTGCAGCAATTCCAGTACGGTACCGAGCTTTGTGTTGCCATCTTCGCAATTGGGGTACAACCCTTTTTTGTGATCCTCTAACATGCGATCGAACTTCAACTTCTCCTTTTGACTTTCGCATTGCGTCCTTGCATCGACAATTACCCGGCGGAGATCATCATCATCGGGCACATCGTCTGGTTCCTCTTGATCTTCAGCAGCTTCACCCGTTGCAGCATCATTGGGCACATCGTCTGGTTCCTCTTGATCTTCACCAGCTCCCCCCGTTGCAGCATCACGGTATTCAGGGGGAACGTAGTTGTCATCATACTCTTCTTCTTTGTCGTCTTCCATCATAACCCCTATTTCTCCGTGCCTCGTCCAAACATTATAGTGTGGCATGAAACCCTTGTAAAGCAGGTGGGTGTGAAGGATTTTCCGGTTAGAGTAAGACATTGTATTCCCACATTTAGTGCATGGACAACACATAAAACCATTCTGCTTGTTTGCCTCAGCCGCATCGAGAAACTCATGCACGCCCTTAATGTACTCGGAGGTGTGTCTGTCACCGTACATCCATTGCCGGTTCATCTGCGTACATTATATATAATTAAGTGTCCAAATTAATAAAAGTTCATCATCACATTAAAACCAAAGTACATACATAGTTCTCATCTAACAACATATAGCTCTCCAAAGCATCTAATTAATTAAACCATACATTAATTAAAACAAAGGCGATCATAATCGCAACCAAGGTAACAATTGATCCAACGGCATAATGATACCAAGCCTCGGTATGAATGGCATATTTTCTAATCTTTCTAATCTTCAAGCGCATTGCATCCATCTTGATCTTGTGATCATCGACGACATCCGCAACATGCAACTCCAATATCATCTTCTCCTCCTCAATTTTTTTTATTTTTTTCCTTCAAGAAATTGTTTTCTTCTTCAACTAAATTTAACCTCTCGACAATAGGGTTGGTTGGAATTTCCGGTTCACTTACATCCTAGATAAATAAAATCTATGTCACGTTGGTCCGCATAATTATCATAAACAATAAATGAACCAATAGTTATAAAGATTAATATATATACCACATCCGAATCATAGACAGGACGAGGGCCGACGGGGGCGGATACCAAAACCATCGCACTATATAAGATGCAATAATAAAAGTAAGAAAATGATACAAGTATCTATCTAAACATACAAGTAAGAATATTTTTCCTTTCAGAAAGTAGATAAGAGCAAGAGGCTCACCACGGTGGTGTCGGTGATGAGATCGGCGCGGGTGATCGACGGCGGTGAAGACAGGGGTGGGGCGTGACGGACCGCTAAATCTAGACAAATCTCGAGGAAAATGGAGCTTTGAGGTCGAGATTCGAGAGGAGAAAGCTTAACTAGTGTGGCTCGGGCATTTCATCGAACACCTCATGTGCATAGGAGGTGAGCTAGAGCACCACAAGCCCCTCCTCTCGCCGGCCCAGAAAAACAGAGCACTCAGTGCTCTGCTCCGGCGCGAGGGGTATATATAGGCGGCACCACTGGTCCCGGTTCGTGGCATGAACCAGGACTAAATGGGAGCCTTTGGTCCCGTTTCATGCCACAAACCGGGACCAATGGTGGTGGGCCAGGAGCCAGGCACATTGGTCCCGGTTCGTCCCACCAACCGGGACCAAAAGGTCCAGACGAATCGGGACCAATGGCCCATGTGGCCCGGCCGGCCCCCTGGGCTCACGAACCGGGTCCAATGCCCCCATTGGTCCAGGTTCTAGATTGAACCGGGACTAATGGGCTAACCCACCCTGGACCGTTGCCCCCTTTTCTACTAGTGAATACATGAACTCCTCAAACTATGGTCATCACCGGGAGTGGTCCCGATTATTGTCACTTCGGGGTTGCCGGATCATAACACATAGTAGGTGACTATAGACTTGCAAGATAGGATCAAGAACACACATATATTAATGAAAAGATAATAGGTTCAGTTCTGAAATCATGGCACTCGGGCCCTAGTGAAAAGCATTAAGCATAGTAAAGTCATAGCAACATCAATCTCAGAACATAGTGGATACTAGAGAGGAAACCCTAACAAAACTAACTCGATTACATGATAAATCTCATCCAACCCATCACCGTCCACCAAGCCTACGATGGAATTACTCACACACGGCGGTGAGCATCATGAAATTGGTGATGGAGGATGGTTGATGATGACGACGGCGACGAATCCCCCTCTCCGGAGCCTCGAACGGACTCCAGATCAGCCCTCCCGAGAGGTTAGAGGGCTTGGCGGCGACCCTGTATCGTAAAACGCGATGATTTCTTCTCTTCTATTTTCTCTCCCCGAAAGCCAATATATAGAGTTGGAGCTGGCGTCGGAAGGTGTCCAGGCGTCCCACGAGGTAGGGGGGCGCGCCCTAGGGGGGGGGGGCGCCCCCACCCTCGTGGACAGGGTGTGGGCCCTCTGGTCTTCATCTTTGGTGAGGATTTTTTATTATTTTTTATAAGACATCCCGTGGAGTTTCAGGTCATTTCGAGAACTTTTGTTTTCTGCACATAAAACAACATCATGGCAATTCTGCTGAAAACAGCGTCAGTCCGGGTTAGTTCCATTCAAATCATACAAGTTAGAGTCCAAAACAAGGGCAAAAGTGTTTGGAAAAGTAGATACGACGGAGACGTATCACTAGGCATGATGATGACAATGATGCTCACATAAAAGATAATAATTGAAATACAATGGGAGCATCATGAAGCATATGTCTAGCACAGTTAAGCCTAACCCACTTCCTATGCATAGGGATTTTGTGATCAAACAACTTATGGGAACAAGAATCAACTAGCATAGGAAGGTAAAACAAGCAAAGCTTCAAGGTTTTCAACACATAAAGAGGAAACTTGATATTATTGCAATTCCTACAAGCATATGTTCCTCCTTCATAGTAATTTTAAGTAGCATCATGAATGAATTCAACAATATAACTATCACATAAAGCATTATTTTCATGATGCACAAGCATAGAAATTTTACTACTCTCCACATAGGCAAAATTCTTCTCATTCGGAATAGTGGGAGCAAACTCAACAAAATAACTATCACATAAAGCATAATCCAATTGAAAATTAAAATCATGATGGCAAGATTCATGGTTATATTTATTCTTTATAGCATACGTGTCATCACACTAATCATCATAAATAGTAGGCATGCTTTCATCATAATAAATTTTCTCATCAAAACTTGGGGGACTAAAAATATCATCTTCATCAAACATAGCTTCCCCAAGATTGTGGCTTTGCATATCATTAGCATCATGGGTATTCAAAGAATTCATACTAACAACATTGCAATCATGCTCATCATTCAAAGATTTAGCGCCAAACATTTTAATGCATTCTTCTTCTAATACTTTGGCACAATTTCCCTTTCCATCATACTCACGAAAGATATTAAAAAGATGACGCGTATGAGGCAAACTCAATTCCATTTTTTGTAGTTTTATTTTATAAACTAAACTAGTGATAAAACAAGAAACAAAAAGATTCTATTGCAAGATCTAAAGATATACCTTCAAGCACTCACCTCCCCGGCAACAGCGCCAGAAAAGGGCTTGATGTCTACTACACAACCTTCTTGTTGTAGACGTTGTTGGGCCTCCAAGTGCAGAGGTTTATAGGACAGTAGAAAATTTCCCTCAAGTGGATGACCTAAGGTTTATCAATCCATGGGAGGCGTAGGTTGAAGATGGTCTCTCTCAAGCAACCCTACAACCAAATAACAAAGAGTCTCTTGTGTCCCCAACACACCCAATACAATGGTAAATTGTATAGGTGCACTAGTTCGGCGAAGAGATGGTGATACAAGTGCAATATGGATGGTAGATATAGGTTTTTGTAATCTGAAAATACAAAACAGCAAGGTAGCAAGTGATAAAAGTGAGCGTAAACGGTATTGCAATGCTAGGAAACAAGGCCTAAGGTTCATACTTTCACTAGTGCAAGTTCTCTCAACAATAATAACATAACTGGATCATATAACTATCCCTCAACATGCAACAAAGAGTCACTCCAAAGTCACTAATAGCGGAGAACAAACGAAGAGATTATGGTAGGGTACAAAACCACCTCAAAGTTATCCTTTCTGATCGATCTATTCAAGAGTCCATAGTAAAATAACATGAAGCTATTCTTTCCGTTCGATCTATCATAGAGTTCGTACTAGAATAACACCTTAAGACAGAAATCAACCAAAACCCTAATGTCACCTAGATACTCCAATGTCACCTCAAGTATCCACGGGTATGATTATATGATATGCATCACACAATCTCAGATTCATCTATTCAACCAACACAAAGTACTTCAAAGATTGCCCCAAAGTTCCTACCGGAGAGTCAAGACAAAAACGTGTGCCAACCCCTATGCATAGGTTCATGGGCGGAACCCGCAAGTTGATCACCAAAACATACATCAAGTGGATCACGTGATATCCCATTGTCACCACAGATAAGCACGGCAAGACATACAGCAAGTGTTCTCAAACCCCTAAAGACTCAATCCGATAAGATAGCTTCAAAGGGAAAACTCAATCCCTTACAAGAGATTAGAGGGGGAGAAACATCATAAGATTCAACTATAATAGCAAAGCTCGCGATACATCAAGATCGTGCCAAACCAAGAACACGAGAGAGAGAGAGAGAGAGAGAGAGAGAGAGAGAGAGAGAGAGATCAAACACATAGCTACTGATACATACCCTCAGCCCCGAGGGTGAACTACTCCCTCCTCGTCATGGAGAGCGCCGGAATGATGAAAATGGCCACCGGTGAGGGATCCCCCCTCCGGCAGGGTGCCAAAACAGGGTCCCGGTTGGTTTTTCGCGGCTCTGGAGGTTTGTGGCGGCGGAACTCCCGATCTATTCTGTTCCCCGATGTTTTTAGGGTATATGGACATATATAGGCGAGGGGCCCATGAGGGTGGGGGCGCGCCCAGGGGGTAGGGCGCGCCTCCCTGCCTCGTGGCTTCCTCGACGCTTCCCTGACGTCCACTCCAAGTCTCCTGGATTGCTTCGGTTCCAAAAATAACTTTCCCGAAGGTTTCATTCTGTTTGGACTCCGTTTGATATTCCTTTTCTTCGAAACACTGAAATAGGCAAGAAAACAGAAACTGACACTGGGCTCTGGGTTAATAGGCTAGTCCCAAAAATCATATAAAAGTGTATAATAAAGCCCATTGAACATCCAAAACAGATAATATAATAGCATGGAACAATAAAAAATTATAGATACGTTGGAGATGTATCAAGGCAACAATAAAGTTGTTATTTATATTTCGTTATATCATGATAAATGTTTATTATTCATGCTAGAATTGTATTAACCGGAAACTTAGTACATGCGTGAATACATAGATAAACAAAGTGTCACTAGTATGCCTCTACTTGACTAGCTCGTTAATCAAAGATGGTTAAGTTTCCTAGCCATATACATGAGTTGTCATTTGATGAATGGGATCACATCATTAGAGAATGATATGATTAACTTGACCCATTCCGTTAGCGTAGCACTTGATCGTTTAGTATGTTGCTATTGCTTTCTTCATGACTTGTACATGTTCCTATGACTATGAGATTATGCAACTCCCGAATACGGGAGGAACACTTTGTGTGCTACCAAACGTCACAACGTAACTGGGTGATTATAAAGGTGCTCTACAGGTGTCTCCGATGGTGTTTATTGAGTTGGCATAGATCGAGATTAGGATTTGTCACTCCGATTGTCGGAGAGGTATCTCTGGACCCTCTCAGTAATGCACATCACTATAAGCCTTGCAAGCAATGTGACTAATGAGTTAGTCACGGGATGATGCACTACAAAACGAGTAAAGAGACTTGCCGGTAACGAGATTGAACTAGGTATTGAGATACCGACGATTGAATATCGAGCAAGTAACATACCGATGACAAAGGGAACAACATATGTTGTTATGCGGTTTGACCGATAAAGATCTTCGTAGAATATGTGGGAGCCAATATGAGCATCCAGGTTCCGCTATTGGTTATTGACCGGAAACGTGTCTCGGTCATGTCTACATAGTTCTCGAACCCGTAGGGTCCGCACGCTTAACGTTCGGTGACGATCGGTATTATGAGTTTATGTGTTTTTATGTACCGAAGGTAGTTTGGAGTCCCGGATGTGATCAGGGACATGACGAGGAGTCTCGAAATGGTCGAGACATAAAGATTGATATATTTGACGGCTATATTCGGACACCGGAAGTGTTCTGGGTGGTTTTGGAGAAAACCGGAGTGCCTGAGGGGTTACCGGAACCCCCCGGGGAAGTATTGGGCCTTAGTGGGCCTTAGGGGAGAGAGAGGGCAGCAGCCCAGGAGGTGGCGCGCCCCCTCCCATGGGGAGTCCGAATTGGACTAGGGGAGGGGGGCGCGGCCCCTCTTTCCCTCTCCCTCTCCCTCTCTTTCCTTCCCCTTCCCCCTTCCTAGTAGGACTAGGAAAGGATGAATCCTACTCCTACTAGGAGGAGGATTCCTCCTCTCCTTGGGGCGCACCAAGGCCGGCCGGCCTCCCCCCTTGTTCCTTTATATACGGGGGCTGGGGGGCACCCTAAGACACACAAATTGATTGTTCCAAGCCGTGTGCGGTGCCCCCTCCACCATAATCCACCTCGGTCATATCGTAGCGGTGCTTAGGCGAAGCCCTGCGTCGGTAGCATCATCATCACCGTCATCACGCCGTCGTGCTGACGAAACTCTCCCTCGACACTCTGCTGGATCGTGAGTTCGTGGGACGTCATCGAGCTGAACGTGTGCTGAACTCGGAGGTGCCATGCATTCGGTACTTGGATCGGTCGGATCGTGAAGACGTATGACTACATCAACTGCGTTGATAAAACGCTTCCGCTTACGGTCTACGAGGGTACGTGGATGACACTCTCCCCTCTCGTTGCTATGCATCACCATGATCTTGCGTGTGCATAGGATTTTTTTTGAAATTACTACGTTCCCCAACATGGCTGGCCCAAACTGGGGCATCAGGAGGCGAGCCTAGTGAAGCCACCTCGTTTTGACGCTCATGAGCGTCAAAAAGGAATTAACGCGGTGGACCTATTGGGTGTGCACGGAATCACTATTTAGTGAGTACTCTTTGCAAAGGTCACTTCTACCTTCAAAGTTGTGACAAGTGGCACATTACATGTGCGACATTTGTCGCAACCTAAGAGTTTCCCCTTTTTTGGTAGATTTGTTTTATAAAATGTTTCATCTCTTATACCGTGTGTCCAAATCTTGAACCGTTTTCACCGTTGAATTTCTCGCATCGAGATTTTCAAAACTAGACCCCATATCGGTAGGTTTTGACGAATTTTTTGAAAAAGGATAAAAAATGAACCGTGAGCATATTTTTTCCTTTGTGAGAAGCAAATATGTGCCTCCACGAGAAGGAAATTTTTGCCTCCCGCAGAAGAAAAATAAATGGGAATGTGTTTTTTCCTTTTTCCTGAGAGGCTCTCATGGAAGCAAATTCGTGCCTACATAAGAATTAAATCTGTGCATCTCATGTTTTTTTCCTTTTTCGAGAAGCACAATTGTGCCTCTAGCGGAAACAAATCCCTGCCTCAATGAGAATTAAATTTGTGCCTCTCGCGGAAGAAGAAAACATTTTTTTATTTTCTGAGAAGCACAACTGTGCCTCTCGCGGAAGCAAATCTGTGCCTCCACGAGGAGTAAATCTATTCTTCTCGCGGAAGCTTTTTCTAATAGGCACGATTGTGCCTCTCACTGAAGCAAATCTATGTCTGCACGAGAGGAAAATCTGTGCCTCAAGCGAAAGGATAAGAAATGAAAACACATTTTTTTTTCCTTTTTCGAGAGGCACGTCTCGTGAAAGCAAATTCGTGTCTCCATGAGAACTAAATCTGTTCCTCTCGCAAAAAGAAAAAAAAAATGTGTTTTTTCTCTCGCAGAAGTAAACGTCTAGAGCACGACACGTGGTGGCGGCTGACATCGCGTTAAATGGCACACTCTCAGCCCACCAAAATTGATCATGGGGTCCCAAAAGAGTACTCTAGGGAGTAATACAATTGGGCCAGCCCATTTACATTTACAGTCTAAGAAAGAAAAAAGGTAAAATGTATACTGTAGCAGCCCTGGTTTCTTTTTTGCTCGTTTTTTTGAACATTAAAAAAATGAATATATATGTTGAACAATTTTCGAATATTCATTGAACATTTTTGTAATATGCATTGAACAATTTTCCAATACAGATTGAACATTTATGTAAAATACGCTGAACAAATTTCAAATTCACAGTGAACATTTTGTAGTATTCATTGAATAATTTCTTAATATATGATGAACATTTTTATAATGCACGGTGAACTTTTTTGTAATACATCGTGAACATTTTCTTTATATACGACAACCATTTTGTAATACACAATGAACTTTTGCATAATACACAAAGAAGGTAAAGAAATAGAAAAAAAATGAAAAGCAAATAAAATAAATAGAAAATGAAAAAGGAACAAAGAAAAGAAACATAAAAGAGAAAGAAACAGTGAAGTCGACTGTGTGCTGGATCAAATTGGGGTGTCGGGTGGGAGTGTTTTAAATAGCGGGCTATGGCATATAACGACAACGGCTATGACGGCAAATTGTACACGAAATCATTTAACCGTAACATGCTCAAACAACGCTATAACCGGCTATTTAAAACTATGGGTGTGGGAGGCCTCCAGCGAAACCTCTATGACACCCGCGGGTGTCATATATAGGATTGGCACACCAAGAAATCTGGGCTTATTTTTTTACCATGTCATATTTTTGCGAGCTTATGTTGAGGCCTAAAGTGCAGCCCATACAAGCTCAGCCCATTGCCACCCAAGAGCCCATCTAATCTCGCGTCCGTCTCTGGTTCGAGACTCGAGAGTGCCGCAACCGCTGTCTTCTTTGTGCGCCCCTTCTCTCTGGTCGATGTCGATCCCAATCCCGATCACCGGTTGACCCGCTCCCCTCACCTCGCACGCCGCCCCGGAGCACGCATCGACCAGCAGTGCTCGGCTGCTCGCCATCGACCGGACGGCACCTGCTGCTTTCTGCTGACTGCTTGACTGAGCCACCCTGGGAGGGGAACCAACGTATAGGGTTTTTGTTTTGTTTTGTAGAGCTTCCGATGGAGTTGAGATCGGGGCGTCGTCAGCTAGGAAGCCCAGGCGATGGCGGCGGACGGGACCGCATCAGCGCCCTCCCCGACGACCTGCTCCTCCTCGTCCTCGCCTGCCTCCCCTGCGCCAGCGCCGCCGCGCGCACCGCCGTCCTCTCCAGCCGGTGGCGCCACCTTTGGGCCCGCCTCTATGAGATCGTCTTCCGCGATGTCCCCTTCCCCTCGCTCGAAGCGGCGCTCAGCCGCGTCGACTCTCCCGCGGTTTCCCTCCTGGAAATCCACGTCCCCTACGAGAGCATGCCCAACCCTTTCCCCGACCCCGCCGGCGTCGACTCGCTGCTGCGCGCCGCCGCGCGGCTCGCGCCGGAGGAGTTCGTCTTGGACCTCCCCGGGCACTGGTACAGCCCTTGCGTCGACGTCGACCTGTCTTGCTTCCACCGCACCACCTCCATCGAGCTGGACTCATGTCTCCTCTTCCTCCGTGTGCCGACCGGCGTCGACTTCCCCGTGCTCGAGACACTGACCCTGTCGGGAAGGATCCCAGATCTCGACCCCTTGCTCTCCTGCTGCCCACGCTTGCGTACACTCCAGCTCAGAAGAATTGTGCATGACACAAGCGACCTGAGCGTCAGCTCGGCATCGCTGCAGGAGCTCGTCGTGGACCGCTCGAACAAGCGGACAAGCTGTGTCAACATCGTCGCCCCCATGCTTAAGCAATTGACCATGTCCTTTATCGCCTCAGATGTCGCCATTTTTGTCTTTGCACCCATGGTGGAGAAGCTCCGGTGGAACTGCTGGTACGCCACCTATGATAGGGCGTCTATTGTGTTTGGTATTTGGCGACTAGAGGAGGTGACATTACAGATGTCAGAGAGGAAAGGACAGCTCCCTTCCTTGGAGATTTGTGCCCATGCAGTGCGTCCCTTCTCCGGCTCAATTATTTACTGCAAAACTTAGACCGAACTAAATCTGTGAATGACACATATATCCTGTCAATTTGTTTTTCCAGAGCTCGCATGTTTTCAGCAGTAAAGAGGAGGACACCTTTGCACAGGAGATAGAGAAGCATACGATTGCCGAGTTTTCAGTTTTGGAGTTATATCTCATAACAAATGGACATGTTTTCGGAGCACTCGTGTTTCATCTCCTAGGGTTGGTCCGAATTTGTGGTTCTGTGCGCAAGCTTAAGGTCATCCTAGAGGGATCAATGGTAATTCTTTGCTTTAATTATATAACCTAATGATGTGTGTAGTAATTCACATATAACTTTCGGGTGTAGGTGAAAGAAGAATGCCCATTTGATTGTCAGTGTGAGCCTTCAAACTGGAGATCCCAAACAATCTCCTTGTCTGCTCTCGAGGAAGTGGAGATCGACGGGTTTCAAGGATATGATCATGAGATTGATTTCTTGAAACTGATATTCAAATGTGCGCCGATGCTTAAAAAAATGACTGTCAAGCTGTCACAGGAGGTATCAACAAGTAATGATGGATGCGTAAAGATATACAACATCTTCGAGTCATATTCCTCCATCCAATGCAATGTTGATCATAACTATGGTGAGTATATGTTTGGCATGTGCTATTAGCATGCTCCCAGATGAAACTTAAGCATCATAGAGTTTATTTGTGCATGCGTCCCATTGTTAGTTCATGTGGAAGATTTGTTGAAAATGTGGCGTTGACATGCCAACTATAGAGTTTAGTTGTCCATGCGTCCCATTTATTAGCTAATTAAGCATGTTATATTTCCAAATTTGTGTGCTCCACCCACATATTTGTATGGAAATAGAAACCAAATGGTGGAGCGAATAATAAGTCAATATTTTACGTAGGCTTCCTTACCTAAATTGCTCTTTTGCATTTTGCAATCTTCTCTATTGAGATAATTTCCTTTTGTTTTGCATCTGTATTCAAGTTTCTAGGTTAGTTGAAATTGTCTCATCTTAATTTATTTGCCTTGGGGTTTGGCACAAATTATTAGTTCCAATTAAACTTTAAAGCATGTACTTTGCTATTTCTTTCTGTTGTCAGCACCTATCTGTTTTATTTGCCAATGACAACAATCTGTTTTGCATCTATTCAGTAGCCGAAAGATAATTTCTAGACGACCTGAAGTTGGTTGTCTCATTTAAATTTCATTGTCCATCGGGTTTCTTTCTACTCTCAGCATATTTTTGGAGAAATTGCACAAATACACATGTTTCCGAGCCAAAGTAACACAAAACCACAACTCTTTGGATTTTAACAAAAAACCGCGAATCTACGACTTATCAGTAATAAAACCCACAAATCTACCAATTGAACACAAATTTGATACCAAGGCCACACTAGTCATAGACACATGAGCTATGCTTGAACTGAGCCGGCTAGATTGGAGCCAGCACCATTATCAACATGGACCTCCATATATATTTTTATATTGCAAAAACTGTACAAACCTTAGAACGGCTGGGAAAATTGACTGTAAATTTTGAAGATTGATCATTAAGATGTTTTAAACTACTATATTTTTTTAGATTTCTTTTCAAAACTTAAATTTTTGTAAGAAAAATTGGTTGAATCTTATGAGAACTGTCCAAATTTAAAATGGCTTTAAACATTATCAGATTTATAATTGAAGATGTATTGAATTACTAGAATTTTTTAAAGGATTTGAAATTTTTACCCAAAGTTGTCCACATCCATAAAACAATTGTTTAAACTTTGAAATTCTTACCCATTTAAATTTATCTTAATATTTCAATTTTGTAAGTTAGCTGAGGCCAGCTCGGCTTAAACCGACCTCTCAAGCTAGCCATCACTAGTCTGTTAACGTGGAACCCACATGTCATAATTCTCCTTAACTGACTAATTGGAGCAATGTTGTGTTTTTTTGTTACTGATTAGTCCTAGAGTTGTGGTTTTTGTCAAAAACCCCTAGAGTTGTGGTTCTATGTCACTTTAGCCCCAAAACTTGTGTATTTGTACAATTTCATCTTGTGTTTTATTTGCTGGTGAGAACATTCATATATCATATAACAACTCCAGATTTGCTCGTTGTGATAGTTACCAGAGCTTCTTTCGTTTTGTATCCTCTCCAAGGTTAATGCAGGACAGGCAAAATTGTCCATCTACACGATACTCATCCTTACGTTTGTGGAATCATGGTGCGCATCGACAAGACCATCCTTTCCCATGCTGACCAACTCCACTACCTAGTCTCAGGACTTGCTTGGTTGCTCCAACTGATCACCTGACGTGTTCTCTTGGTAGTGTAATGTAGCTATATATAAGGCACTCTTAGTTAAATCTTGAATGGTTCTTTGTTCAATTATTTAAGCTAAATGCACCCTACCTATTCTAGTCAATTAATGTAAGCTAGTTATCATGTTAAGCCTATAATTTCAATTTCTATTTGTTATCCTCCACTGTGCCGACGGAATGCATGTTTTCACCGGAAGTAAACGGAGCAGCAGTGAAAGATCACATGTCAGTTTGGTTTTAAACTGAGATTTATATTTTATTTACTCTCTTTTCTTACTACTGCACCCTATATGATGAATAGAAGATACATACTGTGTCACTTTGTTGTAGCAAAATCTTGGACTTTGTAAAGCGAGTACTGAGATTGTCCTCACAAGTTTCCACTACGATTGTCTTGAACAAACTCACGCAGTCAATTGTATAATTTATTTGCCAATATTTGGTTTGGGCATATGTGTTATATGATCAAACATTTCAATGTACCAAAACACCGGCGGCACTTTTTCTTAATACAAACCTGCCAATATTGGATATACGCAGACATCTCAAATAATTATAGGAGTATTGCATTTTTTATCTTTGGTATAGATCGCTTCTTTGCTGATCAAGATTTATGAGACAAAGAGGAGTTTGATTCCAGGAATTAACCATTAAAATTTGAAGATAAAAATTATGAATGTGTGGCCTGTAATTTGGTGCATCCTCAGTTAACCAATAAACAACAACCATTGGATCTCTTTTGATCTAAACTAAATCCCCACCCTCCTGCACACGAGGATGGAGCAGGATGACGCTGAGTTCAGCACCGCCAAGCTGCTGTCTTTCACTCCTGCGAAGCAAGTTTATTAGGCCAACTAAAATGTACGACCGCAAATACAAGTGGTTTTTGTCCCTTTGCATCAATCAAAATGGACACGAGTGTCCGTTTACGGTCGTCCGCCCGTTGGTGCGCCCAACCGGACGATGCATCTCAAATTGTGTCTGCCCTTCGTGACTTAAATTTAAACAAAAAAGGCATACGAATAATAAAAAGCAATAACTTATACGGTAAAGCTAAATACCTGCTGACTGTTCGTTAGCGACAGGCACATACGATTCATGCGCCTCATCCGATTCCCGTCGCGCGGTCGAGATTCATCCAGGCGCTCCACTCCGCGAAAAAAAGAAAGGGAAGACGCTGAGTTCTAAACTAAATCCCCACCTCCTGCACACGAGGATGGAGCAGGATGACGCTGAGTTCAGCACCGCCAAGCTGCTGTCTTTCACTCCTGCGAAGCAAGTTTATTAGGCCAACTAAAATGTACGACCGCAAATACAAGTGGTTTTTGTCCCTTTGCATCAATCAAAATGGACACGAGTGTCCGTTTACGGCCGTCCGCCCGTTGGTGCGCCCAACCGGACGACCCATCTCAAATTGTGTTTGCCCTTCGTGACTTCAATTTAAACAAAAAAGGCATACAAATAATAAAAAGCAATAACTTATACAACAAAGCTAAATACCTGCCGACTGTTCGTTAGCGACAGGCACATACGATTCATGCGCCTCGTCCGATTCCCGTCGCACGGTCGAGATTCATCCAGGCGCTCCACTCCGCGGAAAAAAGAAAGGGAAGAAAGGGCGGCCAGAACAGGATTTGAACCCCGGACCTCATGCAGGTGCACCACCACACTAACCAACTAACCCATTCTTTGTTATTATCAAAAGCGCCCAGACTATGAATGTATTGCATAGTGGCTTTTTGTTCAAAATTTAAAATGTGAACGATTTGCTAACTTGATGGCGAATTTAGTGGGAAGAATCCGGAGACTATGGTATCGACTGCCGTGTTTTCTTTCTCTGAATTGGATCTGTCATTTTTTTGGGTGCTAGGTCTATTTGGCACACCCTGGTTACATTTTTAGTCAAAAATAAAAATGATGCTAAATATGGGATTTGAACCCACGTCAAGCTGGTAATGGGGAACACACACAAACCAGCTCAGCTGGACTATTTGTTGTGCAAAAGAATGCACATCATACTATTTGACATTCCCTGTTTGCTTCCTTCTTCTTTTTTCTTTGAGGAGTTGATTAAATATCTCCCGGTATTTTTTTTTGTGAATAGTATGATAACTCACACATTGCAGGCCCGATAACTTATGTACCCCCGTCCTGATAAGTTTGGCGACCAAAGGGAAGGGGAGAGTTGACGAACTTTTGTGTGAATAGCATGGTAACTCACACATCACATACCTGATAACTTATGCACCATATCTTGGTAACTTTGCCAACGAGGGGTCAGGGTGTTGATGAAATATCCCCTCGATAGCTTTTGTGTCAATAGCATGGTAACTCACACATTGTAGACCTGGTAGCTTATGTACAAATATCGTGCTAACTTTTTTCACCCAAAAAAACTAGTGTAAACATACCTTCGATAACTTTTTGTATGAATAGCATGGTAACTCACACATCGCAGACCTAATAACTTATGCACCCTATACTGGTAACTTTGGCAACGAGGGGGGGGGGGGGGGAGTTGATGATATATCCCCTCGGTACCTTTTGTGTCAATAGAACGGTAGCTCACATATCGCAGACCTGATAACTTATGTACCCCGGTCCTGATAACTTTGGCGATGGAGTGGGGGGGGGAATGGGAGGGTTGGTAACTCACACATCTCACAAAACCATTTGCTCCAAGTTTTTAAAAGAGAAGGTCAGCGCAAGGGAGGAAATAACTTGGCACGGGGGGATAATTTTTTTCCCAGATTTTTTTTTCTCTGGGCCCAAAGTTACCGCAGTGTCTGTGGGCGAGTTATCAGGTTCGTGGCGTATATATTACCATGCTCTTTATAGAGAGTTATTGGCGTGTGTTATGGTTTTTCTAACGCATTACAGACCTGATAACTTATGCGCAAGCCTCCTAATAATTCTGACTCAAGGATTTTTTTATTAAAAATATACCCCGATAACATGATAATTTACACGTCACACACTTGATAACTTACGTATGAACACCCCGGTAACTTTTGTTTCAGTTAAAATGTGTGTAGAAACATCCCCCGATAAATTCTAGGTAACTAGTATAACATGAAGGGCATGGAGACACCATATATTCATCCATGAAAATTGTGCGGTACATAAATCGAAGGAAAAAAATCTGAAAAAGCATGTTTCCTGTACTATACGTAGGAAACAAATGTCTAAATCTAATCACTAGTTCAATCTAGACCAAGTGGTTGCAAGCTACCGTGTGCTACCAAGATGTAGCGGGTTCGAATCCCACTTCCACCAATTGTTTTTATTGCGCTAGAAAAAAAAAGACGCGGTGGATCGATGTAGCGCCAGGAAAATCGGAGCGATCGTACGTGGGTGGAATCGTGCGGATCTGTTGCTAACGACCAGTCGGCTGGTCGTTAGCACAGTCCTAACTTATATTACATCAAACAGTCCAAGTCCCGGAACATTAAAATTAAACTTGAACTAAGAAGATATAAAATAACTAAAAAAGAAACCCTAGATTGGTCGTCGCCGCCATGCCGGCCTTCTTCAGTTCATATCCTCGCCGCCGTCCTCATCGTCATCGTCCATGTTGAGGTCAACGTACGGCGGTGGCTGCCAAAAGTGGGTGGCGATCCCTGCGGCGGCTACCAAAGGTGGGCGGGCGGAGCCTGCGGTGACTGCCATGGTTGGGCGGGCGGCGCCTGCACCACTGCTAGCCGTGGCAGGGATGATGACCACGGCTTGGCGCCCACCCAAGAGGCTAGTGCAGACATGATCTCTAGCGTGCAGTGCACAGTGGATGTCCATGTCCAGGATTGCCCCTCAACGCTGGTCCCAGGGCACGACAGGAGGCTCCAAAACCACCCCTAGTCCTCCTCTGGCTCCGGGATGGCTATATCGCCGGCGGCCGATAGTGCCAGCTGTTGCTCAAGGTCGTCTCACTGGCTGCGCTCGTACTCGATATTCGAGTCCTGGAGCACCTTCCTCATGAGCTCCTCCTTCCGTCGGCATTCATGGTTGGCGGTGGCGGCTACCAAAGGTGGGCGGGCGGAGCCTGCGGTGGCTGCCATGGTTGGGCGGGCGGCGCCTGCACCACTGCTAGCCGTGGCAGGGATGATGACCACGGCTCGGCGCCCACCCAAGAGGCTAGTGCAGACATGATCTCTAGCGTGCAGTGCACAGTGGATGTCCATGTCCAGGATTGCCCCTCAACGCTGGTCCCAGGGCACGACAGGAGGTTCCAAAACCACCCCTAGTCCTCCTCTGGCTCTGAGATGGCTATATCGCCGGCGGCCGATAGGATTTTTTTTCAAAACTATAACTTTTTGTGCAGCAAATTCGGAAACTATAGCACTAAACGCGAAAAAAATCAAAACTATGACCCGTTCGGCCTCGCGCTGGCCGAAGAGGTTGTTTTCGGCCCGGGTTTAGCCGAAATGGACTTTTCGTCCAGGCTTTGACCGAAGTAACGCTCGGCTGGGCCGAAGAGGTGGTGTCGGTGATGGGCCGGCCGAAAATCGTAGCTTCGGCCCAAGCGCGGCCGAAGTGGGCTCTTTTCGGCCAGAGGGCGGCCGAAGACCTTTTCAGCCAGCGTGCGACCGAAGAGCTCGGGATAAGGCTCAATCGCCCGTCTCCTTCCTCTGGCTGCTCGCACTCTGTTTCCTCCTCTCTCTCTCTCGTTCTTCTCTGTAACCTCACAAGCTCGCGCCGATCTCCACCAGTTTGCACCCATTTTCACATCCAAGACACAGAATAGATAGATCATACCATTCTCCAACAGCCTACGGTGTTTTTTTGGGTATGGGATAGTTTTTTCTGCGTTTGGAGGGAGGAGCCATGGTGGGGTGGAGAAGGTGTGGTTGGGAAGGAGGTGTTGGTGAGGAGGAGCAGCTGCTGTGGAGGAGGAGGTGGTGAGGAGGAGGAGCAGGTTGGGGGCTGACCGGAGTTGAACCTCCGGTCGTCGGGGGCGGCGTTGTCGTTCTCCGGTGGTGCAAGTACTTCGCGAGGTGGCCGGTGCCGCTGAGTCAAAGAGAGAAGCAAGAAGCGGACACACACTTCGAAGGTGTAATCACGTCGTCACAAATTTTATGTAAATTGTATAGTTTAGTTAGTGTATATAAGTCAAATTGTGAATTTTAGTGTTAATATATTTTTGGAGGCATTTTAGCGCATAGTTCGTGTAGCGGATAATATAAGTGTTCGTTGTGAATTTCAGTGTTAATTTAATTTAGGAGGCATTTTAGCGCATAGTTCGTGTAGCGGATAATATTAGTGTATATTGTGAATTTTAGTGTTAATATATTTTTGGAGGCATTTTAGCGCATAGTTCGTGTAGCGGATAATATAAGTGTTCGTTGTGAATTTCAGTGTTAATTTAATTTAGGAGGCATTTTAGCGTATAGTTCGTGTAGCGGATAATATTAGTGTATATTGTGAATTTTAGTGTTAATATATTTTTGGAGGCATTTTAGCGCATAGTTCGTGTAGCGGATAATATTAGTGTATATTGTGAATTTTAGTGTTAATGTATTTTTGGAGGCATTTTAGCGCATAGTTCGTGTAGCGGATAATATTGTGTATATTGTGATTAATATAGTTTAGTTAGTGTATATAAGTCATATTGTGAATTTTAGTGTTAATATATTTTTGGAGGCATTTTAGCGCATAGTTCGTTGTGATTAATGAGAGGATGACAATGTCTGACAGGTGAAAATGTCTGAATCAGTTAATCTGACTGTTTACTACGGCGCTGGTAATGTTCGATATAATGAGTTGGGGGTTGATCTTAGCGAGTTTAAAAATGGCGTCATGACACTAGCTGACCCGGACAGACTGGACATTAGACAATTGAAGTACTGGTTGACAACTAGTTTCGGTCTGGATCCTGAAGTATGTTCTGTCAGTATTCATGCATTGTGGACCAAATCCTGTAAAAATGTCAAGTGGGAGTTGATGCCGGTAGATAGGAGCCAGCATTGGTTGTCCCTGTTAAGACGCTACAGAGACCGAAGAATCCACCCATATGCACTTGTGCAACCTGTGCCGAAGGAGGAGAATACCGTACAACTCCACAGGGGGTATGAACCCGGCCAAGGCAGTGAAGTGGCTAACGAGATTGTTTTATCCGGGTCACAGCCACAAGATGTGGATGCTAGCCAACCCGAGAAAGAGTCAGACTACGTGCCACACAATGTTTGTGGTCCTGATACTGGGCAGAGTAGCCAGTCGATAATATTAGCTGGTTCTGGTTTTGCTGATGGGGATGAGGAAGGGGATGAAATGCAGAGGGTGATGGAGGAAGAGGACGAGGATGGATTGGTGGAGGAACTGGATTCTAAAAATTCTGAGGATGAAGTTGAGGTACCGATTCCTTCTGCATGGGAGCAGGACATATCCACCGGCCTTACGGTGAACGATGGCCATGAGACTCCATGGCAGTATAATCTGAACCAAGTACAAATAGGGGCTATGTTTGATACAAAGAAAAAATTGAAGTATGTGGTGATAAAGTGGGCTATGTCTACGCAGAGGGTTTTCAAGACACACATATCAAGTCCAACAAACTATACCGTGAAATGTGTTGAAATAGTTTGTCCAGGGAAGGTGCACGCGCACGTGCCGAAGTATGACATCCACTGGGTTGTCACCATTGTCATCCCACATAATTGTGTGAGGAAGAACCTGCTGGTGAAGCATCCGAACCTGACTTCAACTCTCATTGCACAACTCACGGCCACTTAAACAAATGTTGTTTTTTAGTTGTCCGATGTTCATACAATTATTACGTTTCTATGTAGATTGTCTCGTTAGGATATCCCGATGTTCAGTTGTCGGAGGCACAGATTGACCGGTCCCTAGAGGTATATATTCTTTGGCTGTTCGGCAAGACGATGTTTACGGAGAACCACGTGACCACTGTCGATGCACGACTCATCGGTATTGCATGAGAGATAGCTGACGCACGTTGCCCTGCGGATATTCTACAGAGGAGTTTTGGTTTTGCTGTGTTAGCGGCTACGTACAGAGGACTGTGCAAAGCTTGCCAGTTGAAGTCTAGAAAATCTAGTATTGTTGGATGTCCATTATTATTGCAGCTCTGGTCATACGAGAGATTCCCTATTGGACGACCCTATGTCTATGTTGATAAACCTTTTGGTTTGGAGGACTTAGCTGGGGCTTATGTGCCTGCTATCGGCGACTTACCTACTATGGGATCTGTTTGGGCACGACGAGAGGTACATTTATATTAAGTAACAATTAATTCAATTATTTCTTGCCATTCAATAGTATTACTAATGCTTATTTGTTGTCATGCACAGAGACAGTTTGCGCATAGTCAGGTTAGGGGATGCTACCCGTCCTTCACGGTGCAGTTTGATAGTTTGCACGAGGATCAAGTTATCTGAGAGCCATACTCGCCTCAGGCTATATCATCGAGGTACCCAGTTGGGATTTCTGGATTGTGCACTAGAGATCGGCACTTTTGGATGACCAAGGCCAAGTTGCTGTTCGACGTGACGGTTGAGGAGATGTCTCTTAATAGGGTGATGAGACAGTTTGGTCTATATCAAGAGCCTGAGTTTCCAGATATTCCACACTTGCCAGAACACGTGCACAAGTAAGTACTAATACTATTTTAGTTGTCAGCTCTGCATTCATAATATACCTAATCATGTATCGCGCATGTCAATCTCAGGGACAGTCGCCTAGGAGGAAACAAGTCCATGGCTTATTGGCTTAAGAGCATTACCCCTTACGTTGACGAATGGACTACCGCTGCGACAAATATCTGGGGTGAGGTTCGGGCCTTTAACTGGGAAATGTTCGGGTTGTATCTGCAGCGTTACCGGCATACAACGAGGATCTACTTGGTTCCATCAGCTGCTCCTGATCAGATCGAAGCCCCTCACACCAGCGATATGTACCCAACTGCCTCTGTTGTGGGAACCAGACACCACGCGGTAAATGCCTTGATTCTCATAGGTTAAGTCTTTTGTTAATCTGGACATATTCGCTTGGTTGTCTATTCGTGTTGTCTATCATACAACGAGGATATAATTGGTTAACTCTTCGTGTACAGGGTGACTTGACAGTACAGGCGCGAGAGGAGGTTTCCGCTTTAATGCGGCGCTTTCAGAGGGGAGAAACTATCCCACCGCGAGAGGGCGTCTCATGGTTGAGGCGTCTTGATGACAAGCTACGCGGGATTTACGCAACTGTTACGTGTAGACGGTCTTCGGATGTTGCACTTCCTCCTCCAACACATCGTCCGCCATGACCCTCTGTACAACATTCAGAACCACGACCCTCTATGCACCGTTCAGAACCACGACCCTCTGTGCACCGTGCAGAACCTCATCCTTCACAGCCAGGGAGCTCTTCCTGGCATGAGCCACCTCCTTCATAGCCAGGGAGCTCTTCCTGGCATGAGCCACCTCCTTCACAGCCAAGGAGCTCTTCCTGGCATGAGCCACCTCCTTCACAGCCAGGGAGCTCCTCTTGGCATTAGCCACCTCCTTCACAGCTTGGGAGCGCTTACTGGCATCAGATGGAACTAGGTAACACTACTCACTACATTCTTTTCAACAGTGTAGTAATCATTCTTGCATTCTCAGCAGTCACTGATGCTTACTGGTAGTGCTTCGTTCATGCATTTGTATCAATTTTACATGTTTTACTTTACCGCAGGCGGCAACCAGTCGCAACCGTTCATGCATTCAGAGCAGTCACCGATCCTTAGTGGTGGTGCTGATTACTTTGAGGGCGACCGCGAGTATGATGACCAAGCTACAAACATTTATGGCTTCTCGCAGACAGTGTTTCACACTCCACCACCACCACCGACACAGGAGACACAGACCGTGAGAGACGAGGTTAACTATGGTCGTGGTTATCGCGAGCCTCGTCCACCGCCTCAACGCTTATCGCCTTCCGGTCCTCGCCCGAGGAAGACCCAGACTCGTCGTCGTCCCCCGCAGTGATATGCTTATCTATCTATGTATGTCTCATTATCTATGTTAGTTTCAGACTATTCGCAGCTGTGTGTCAGTATTTATGTATGAGACATGCTTCATGTATGTGTTACTATCGCACTTCCTTCTATCTGATCAGGAGACATATATTGTTTTATGTATGCGAGAGACATATTACTATTAATTCGCATTCTTATTCCAGTTACATTTCCAAATAGACTACAACCGATAATTAAGATACATCTTACATACTACAAAATGAAATTCAGATAGAACATAATGCCCTACAATAATACAATACAAACTAATAATGCAAATACATCTGAATAAAACGGTATAACTGGAATACATCTTACATACTACATGAAGTCATCATCGTCATCCTCCGTTGATGCAGCCCTCTTGCCCTTCGACGATGCGGTCCTCTTGCCCTCCGTCGATGCAGAACTCTTGCCCTTGCTGGATGCAGAACTCTTGCCCTTCGAGGATGCAGAACTCTTGCCTTTGGACGATGCAGAACTCTTGCCCTTCGACGATGCAGAACCCGGAAGCGGCGGCATGAAGATATCTTCATCGTCCTCGCTCTCCTCAGTCCATAAAAATGTATTCTTTGCTGCAGTCTTTCTGAAAGTTTCACTCTTCGGCTCCACTACCTTCTTCCACCTTTCATGCAACCTAAGAAGTTCTTGGCGTACCTCCTCATAGGTCGTTTCAGGCCACCCAGACCTACGTAATTGGTGAGCCAACTCATTCATTATGGTGTCACTACCAATGAGTTCGTCCCATGGAACTATCCTATTGTCCATCCTGAAATCGGTAACTAGACTCAGAAGAGTGCTGCTCATCCCAGGGTGAAAACTACGATCGAATGGATAATGGGACATCTCGAATACACTACACTGGAATGGTTATCCACCTTCGCCTGAAGGGGGTTTTATAGATACAGAGGAGATAATGGCGGGAAAGAATAACTGCGGTATGGCGGGAAAGGGTTGGCGGGAAGGGATTGGCGGGAAAATAAGGCGGGAAGGGGTTGGCGGGAAACGGGTGGCGGGAACATATGGCGGGAAGGGGTTGGCGGGAAACAGGTGGCGGGAAGGGGTGGGCGGGAAACAGGTCGCGACAAAATACATTTCAGCATGAGCCATGCAACTTCGGCCTAGGGTTGATCAAAAAGTGACTTTTCGGCCTAGACTTGACCAAAAAGTCTATTTCGGCCTAATGTTGACCAAAAAGACACTCTTTGGCCTAACAGTGGCCGAAAAGTACTACTTGGGCCTAACTGTGGCCGAAAAGTACTACTTCGGCCTAAAGATGGCCGACGGGGTACTAATTTTGGTTTTTTTGCAATACGTCCTATACTTTCCGAAATTGCTACAAAAAATAACACAGTTTTGAAAAAAAATCGGCCGATAGTGCCAGCTGTTGCTCAAGGTCGTCTCACAGGCTGCGTTCGTACTCGATATTCGAGTCCTGGAGCACCTTCCTCATGAGCTCCTCCTTCCGTCGGCGTTCATGGTTGGCGGTGGCGGCGACGGCGAGGGGAGGGTGTGGGCATACGCGCGATCCGGATGGGCTGGGACCACGCTCGTTGCAAAAAATAAAAAAAACACGCGACTATCTTCAGGTTTCCCAACCTGACGGAATCGTCATGACTCATGAGAGTCTTTAATTGGGAAGGCCTACCCTCGTCAGTCATGACAATTTGTCTTACGTAATTGTTTGCAGCTTACGTAATATATTTTTTTACATGTTCGGCTTTCGTAATTAGCTGGGGAGGGGAACGACGTTCGTAGCCAGGTAGGGTTTTTGTTTTGCAAAGCTTCGCCGTCAACAATGGAGCTGATCAGATCGGGGCGCGGCCACCGTTCCTCCGGGCAGCAGCTAGGCAGCGCATGCGGCGGTGGACCGGACCGCATCAGCGCCCTCCCAGACGACCTGCTCCTCCTCATCCTCGGCCGCCTCCGCTGCACCCGCTTAGCAGCGCGCACCAGCGTCCTCGCCCGCCGGTGGCGCGGCCTCTGGTGCCGCCTCGGCCAGATCGTCTTCCGCGACGTCCCGTTCGGCTGGCTCGAAGCGGCGCTCGGCCGCGTCGACAATTCCGCGGTTTCCCTCCTAGAAATCCGTGTCCCCCGTCAGCGAATGCCCAGCCCCGACCCCGCCGGCGTCAGCTCGCTGCTGAACGCCGCCGCGCGGCTCGCGCCAGAGAAGTTCGTCTTCGCCCTCCCCGGACATTTAAACAGCAGTTCCATCGACGTCAACCTGTCTTGCTTCCAGCGCGCCACCTCCATCGAGCTGGACTCACGTCTCCTCTTCCTCCGCGTGCCGGCCGGCGTCGACTTCCCCGCGCTCGAGACGCTTTCTCTGTCCGGCATGGTCCCGGATCTCGACCCCTTGCTCTCCGGCTGCCCGCGCTTGCGCACACTCCGGCTCGGGAGCATTGCAGTTGCAGATGACAGGGACGAGCTGAGGGTCAACTCGGCATCGCTGCACGAGCTCGTCGTGGACCTCTCGCGCAACTGGACACGCCATCGCCATGTCAACATCGTCGCCCCCGTGCTTAAGCAATTGACTTTCTCATTTGTCGCCTCGAATGTCACCATTTCCATCATGGCACCGATGGTGGAGAAGGTCCGGTGGGACTACTCGTACTGCACCTATGACAGGGCATTTATTGTGTTTGGTCTTTGGCGACTCGAGCAGGTGACACTACAGACGGCAGAGAGACAAGGACAGCTCAAGATTTGTGCCCGCGCCGTGCGTCCCTTCTACAGCTCAATTTATATTACTGCAAAGCTTCCACCAAATTAAATTTGTGAATGATATATATACATCCCGTCAAATTGTTTTTCAGAGCTCGCATGCTTTACACAGTGAAGAGGACACCTTTGCGCAGGAGATAGAGAAGCATATGATCGCCGAGTTTTCTGTTTTGGAGCTACATCTCATAGCAAGTGGACATGTTTTCGGAGCACTCATGTTTCATCTCTTAGGGGTGATTCGGATTTGTAGGTCTATGCAGAGGCTGAAGGTTATCCTAAATAGATCACAGGTAATTCTTTGCTTTACTTATATACCCTAATGATACAATGTGTAGTAATTCACATACAATTTGGGTTTTAGGTGAAAGAAAAATGCCCATTTGGTTGTCCTTGTGAGCCTTCCTACTGGAGATCCCAAACAATCTCCTTGTCTGCTCTGGAGGAAGTGGAGATCAACGGGTTCGAAGGAGAGGACCATGAGTTTGATTTATTGAAACTGGTATTCAAATGTGCGCCACTGCTTAAAAAGATGACAGTGAAGTTGTCACGGAAGGCCTCAGCAAGCACAAAGATATACAACATCTTCAATGCATATTCTTCCGTGGAATGCAATGTTTATCACAACTCCCGTGAGTATATTGTTTGGCAGGCATTATCAGCATACTCCTAGATGACACACAAATAATCCTTGTCTAAGATTGGTCAAAACTGTGGTGATGGCATGCCAATTATAGCGTTTAGTTGTGCATATATCCATTTATTAGCTAATTATAGATATGCTTTATTTCTGAAGAATTTCAGTGAAATTCAATATTTTACACGAGCTTCCTTACCTAATAAATTGCTCTACTTTACATTTTGCAATCTTCTCTATTGACATCATGCCCTTCTGCATTGCATATGCATTCGAGTTTGTAAGTTAGCTGAAGTTGTCTCATCTGAATTTATTGGCCTTGTGGTTTGGCACAAATTATTAGTTCTAGTTAAATTATTTACTTTGTTGTTTCTTTCTAATGTCAGCATGCTTTATGTTTTACCTGGCAACAACAACAATCGGTTTTGCACCTGTATGTATCTTGTAGCAAAAAGACAGCTTCTAGACTACTTGAAGTTAATTATCTCATCTGAATATTATTGGCAGTCGGGCTTCTTTCTAGTCTCAACATATAGTGTTTTATTTGCGAGTGACAACATTCTTAACACATATAACAGCTTCACATTTTCTAATTGCAACAGTGACCGAAGCTTGTTTGAATTTATTCCTCTGCAGGGCTGATGCACGCCAACTAAATTGCCTGTCGACATGATTCTCATCCTTACGTCGGTGGATTCATCGTTTGAATTGACGAGATCATACTTCCCCATGCTGACCAACTCTATTACCTGGTCCGAGGAGAGTTAGGACTTTGCTTGCTTGCTTGCTTCAACCGATCCTCTGACTTGCTCTTTTGCTAGTGTAATGTAGCTATATATAGGGTGCTCTTAGCTAAATCTCAAATGGTTTCTACACCATTTAATTATTGAAGTTAATGCACTCTATGTATGCCAGTGATTACTCTAAGCTAGTTATTGGCAAGCCTATGGTATCAATTGCTATTTGTGTTGTTTTTATTTGATGATGCCCGACATGTTTTCACCGGATGTAAATTGGGCAACGGTGAATGTTCTTCACCTTACATCTCTTTATGCTTGTATTTCTGGTTAGATGAGCCAAATGACCTCTATGATGTAGATTCTCAGTGCCTTGAACTGAGATTTACTTTTCGTTTCTTCTCCTTTTCTAACTAGTTGGCCCTATATGATGAAGAGAAGGTGCATCCTCTCAAATTTCCACCATGATTGTATTGTACAAACTCATGCATGCAATTGTACTAGTAATTTGCTGATATTTGTGTTGGTAGGAACCCGTTCGTCCGTGTCTCTCCCGCGAGAGATCGGGCGAAACCCTTAGCGATGCCAACCTCCGTTCCCCCGTCTCCCCCATTCCCCTTGGACCTTGTCTGGTTCGTGGCGACGCGGGCGCGACATATCGATGGGGGTGTCTCACTCTAGCTTAGGGCGTGGCAGCGGGGCGGCGTTCCGGGGCGATGGCGGTGTGGCCGGGCAATGGTCTACGACGACCGTGCGGCCTAGGTGATCCTACCCTCCTCCTCTCGCTTCCGAAGCGTCTTCCTCAAGTTCCTGCATGGATCTAGCTGGCCTGGCTCCAGTTTCGGCCGTGCCAGAGAGCGAGAACGCCGCATGCTTCCGCATCAGCCCGTGGAGCTTGATGGTATCCGGTGTGTGGATCCTATGACTTGTGTGGGCTCATCCTCCTGGGAGTTTGCGACCGTGGACAGGGGCGGGACTGCTTCGTCTTCCTCGATGGTCTGGGTACCGTCAGGGTGGACAACCGTGCTCGTCTTTGCAGGGTGGGGCAGGATCTGGACGGCTGCTGCTGGCCAAATTTTGTCCCCGTTGACCAATTTGGGTTCGCTGGTCACTACACTATATTAGGGCACCGCGCGGTGTGTGATACATCTCCAATGTATCTATAATTTTTTATTATTCCATGCTACTATATTATCCATCTTAGATGTTTCATATGCATTTATATGCTATTTTATATGATTTTTGGGACTAACCTATTAACCTAGAGCCTAGTGCCAGTTTCTATTATTTCCTTGTTTTTGAGTTTCGCAGAAAGGAATATCAAACGGAGTCCAATTGGCCTGAAAATTTACGGTGATTTTTCATGGAACAGAAGAAGCCCCCGAAGCAAAAGAGTTGAGCCAGAAGAGCCACGAGTCCTCCACAAGGGTGGAGGGCGCACCCTCCGTCCTTGTGGGCTCCTCGTGGATCCCCTGACTTGTTCTCGATGCCGAAAATTCCTATACATACAGAAACCTCCAGAAATAAACCTAGATCGGGAGTTCCGCCGCCGCAAGCCTCTGTAACCACGAAAAACCAATCAGGAGCCCGCTCCGGCACCCTGACGAAGGGGGAAATCATCACAGTTGGCCAACTTCATCATCCCGGCGCTTTCCATGACGAGGAGGGAGTAGTTCACCCTCAGGGCTGAGGGTATGTACCAGTAGCTATGTGTTTGATCTCTCTCTCTCTCTCTCTCTCTCTCTCTCTCTCTCTCTCTCTCTCTCTCTCTCTCTCTCTCTCTCTCTCTCTCTCTCTCTCTCTCTCGCGCGCGCGCGCGCGCGCGTTCTTGATTTGGCACGATCTTTATGTACCGCGAGCTTTGCTATTATAGTTGGATCTTATGATGTTTCTCCCCTCTACCTTCTTGTAATGGATTGAGTTTTCCCTTTGAAGTTATCTTATCGGATTGAGTCTTTAAGGATTTGAGAACATATGGCTTTGCATACCATTAGCATCATGGATATTCAAAGAATTCATACTAACAACATTGCAATCATGCTCATCATTTATACCAAACATTCTATTGAATTCTTCTTCTATCAATTGAGCACAATTTTCTTTTCCATCATTTTCATCAAAGATATTATAAAGATGATCAATAATATGATGGAACCTCAATCCATTTTTTATAGTTTATTTTTATAAACCAAACTAGTGATAAACAAGAAACTAAAAGATTCATTTGCAAGATCTAAAGATATACCTTGAAGCACTCACCTCCCCGGGAACGGCGCCAGAAAAGAGCTTGATGTCTACTACACAACTTTATTCTTGTAGACACGTGTTGTGCCTCCAAGCGTAGAGTTTTGTAGGACAGTAGCAATTTTCCCTCAAGTGGATGACCTAAGGTTTATCAATCCGTGAGAGGTGTAGGATAAATATGGTCTCTCTCAAATGACCCTGCAACCAAATACAAGAAATCTCTTGTGTCCCCAACACCATACAATGACAAATTGTATAGGTGCACTAGTTCGGCGAAGAGGTGGTGATAAAAGTGTAATATTGATGGTAGATATTGGTTTTCGTAATCTGAAATTATAAAAGCAGCAAGGTAGCAAATAGTAAACGGGCAAAAAAACCCGGTATTGCAATGCTTAAAAATAAGGCCCAGGGTCCGTACTTTCACTAGTGCAACCTCTCAACAATGCTAACATAGTTGGATCATATGATTATCCCTCAAAGTGCAATAAAGAATCACTCCCGAGTTCCTATTAGCGGAGAAGAGAAGATAGGAACTGTTTGTAGGGTACGAAACCACCTCAAAGCTATTTTCTCCGTTCGATCTATTCAAGAGTTCGTACTAGAATAACACAAAGCTATTCCTTCCGTTCGATTTATCCTAGAGTTCGTACTAAAATAACACCAAAGCAAATTCATATTCATAATACTCAATCCAACACAAGGAACTACGAGGAGACCCCAAAGTTTCTATCAGAGAAAAGATAATAAAAACGTGCATCAACCCTATGCATAGATTACCCCAATATCACCACGGGAATCCACGAGTTGAATTCCAAAGCAGATATCAAGTGAATCAATATGATACCTTATTGTCACCTCAAGTATTCATACCGCAAGACATACATCATGTGTTCTCATATCTGAATATTCAATCCGACAAGACAAAACTTCAAAGGGTAAAGATTCAATTCATCACAACAAGGGTATAGAGGGGAGAAACATCATATGATCCAACTATATTAACAAAGCCCATGATATAAATCACGGGAGAGAGAGAGAGAGAGAGAGAGAGAGAGAGAGATTAAACAGATAGCTACTGGTACAAACCCTCAGCCTCGAGGGTGGACTACTCCCTCCTCATCGTGGTGGCCGCCGGGATGATGAAGATGGCCACCGAAGATGATTCCCCCCTCCGGCGGGGTGCCAGAACGGGTCTAGATTGGTTTTCGGTGGCTACGGAGCCCTGCGGCGATGGAACTTCTGATCTAGGTTAACCCCAATGGGTTTCAGAATATTTGGTAATTTATAGTGCAAAGAGGGGGTGCGGAAGGCCACCGAGGTGGGCACAACCCGCCTGGGCGCGCTCTGGCCCATCTTGGGTGTTCTGGTCCATAAAAAATCTCCAAAAAGTTTCGCGGTGTTTGGACTCCGTTTGATATTGATTTCCTACGATGTAAAAAACAAGCAAAAAATAGCAACTGGCACTAGGCACTGGGTCAATAAGTTAGTCCCAAAAAATGATATAAAGTTGCTATAAAATGATTGTAAAACATCCAAGAATGATAAAACAACAGCATGAATACTTCATAAATTATAGATACGTTGGAGATGTATCACGCGCCACGCTCAGCGGCATGGGACGCTGCCGTCGACCGCTACCTCTCAGCGGTGCTAGTTGCCGTCCTTCCGCGTCGGCCCGTCGATCGCGCGGTGACATGATGTTTGATTTATAAGTGAAGAACATTTTGTGCTGCCTTGAGGACTTCAACAACGGTGTCCCGGAGGACAACAACGACAACGACGGCGTGGCACACCACCTCTGCCGCCGTCGGAAATAGTTTTTTTGGGGTTAAATACTGTATCTCAAATTCTCGATCATATGAATATAAGTTCGCAATGTGACTGAATGAAAGATATGGTTTGAACAAACTTGCATTTTTCTCTCTTAATGTACAGACTTATCAAACGATTTTCTTTTGAAAAAAAAAACATCAATGGCTTTTAAATATAAAACACTCATCGCAAACGTTTTAGTTAGAACACCCGTATGCAAATCGACAGCTTCCCCAGGAAGCCAAGGGAAAATGTGCCGAGCAGGATTTGTGCAGCTCTTGATCGCAAACGTTTTATATTGAACACCCGTATGCAAAGTGAGAGCTATGGTCTTCCCCCTTAAGTCAAGGGAAAATTCGCAGTGCAGGATTTGTGCACCCCTTCAATGCAAACGGTTGTTTTGGATGACCCGTGTGCAACCACGTAGAAAAAATTGGGAAAGATTTGTATCTGTCATATTGGGTATGTTGCCATTTGTCAAACTGGAAAGATTGACATTTGTTTATCTAGTAACATTGCCATTTGTCAACCTTGTAACACGGTGATTTGTCAAAATATGTAGCTAAAAATAACTAGCACTATCTAATTTTTGCAACTAAAATCACTAGCACTGTTCATATGGACACTACTAGCAGGCGTGAGTTGATGGACGCATATGCAAATGTACCATTGATTACATACAACAAGTCATCAACCCACAACGACAACGAGGATACATGTTGGATTATAGATCATTTCCAACAAAATATTCTAGTAAAGTAAAGTTTTTCTCACACAACAAATAAGAAAGAGATGAAATGAACTTCAGCTCAACCACTTGTCGGCGTTGGAAACGCTTGCTTTGAACCATAAGTGATTCTCTGGGAAGGGCCAACTACTGTCAATCTCGAGACAAACGCAGGACGGATCATCCATGCTGAAGCGGCCTATTTCAATACCCATATTGTGATAGCCATGGTAGGGAAGCATAGCAATGCCCGAGGTATAGATACAGTTGCTTCTCATAAATGGTAGTAACGTTGTGTCAACAGCAGCCGGATCACCTTTCACCATCATTGGATAGTTTTGTCCAAGGAAGAGCGAGTTTTCTCCAAGACTATCAATACTGAACTAGGGAGAAGGTGTTGGCGCTAGCACACAAGTATCCATCCCGAATACCCTACAATAGATGTTGGAATAGGTCTGGAGAGTGCGACCATGCGAGACAACACCTGCTTCCTTAGTAACATCAGTAGTGCCCTGTATACAGACAAGAAGAGGTGATCCATCGGAATAAGTTGCCAGGCGCCACTGAGTATATGGGTCCTGCTCGTCCTCATGCTCGTGATCATCACCATCATCATCTCCCCCTTGGTTATAATTTTTTTCAAGTATAGGTGGTGCAATGTTCACAGGACCTTGGAAACACAAGAAGGTTAATTAGTAAAGGGAAACTAGCTAGCTAACCCGCATGCATGTGGATGAAACAATTATAATTACGCTGGAAGACAAACGTACCAAAACCATAAGGATTTCATGCAAAAACAGTGCCACGAGTGGTGGCAGCAAACACAAGAACCTCCTATTAAATTGCATCACAATACTCATCCTTGTACAAAACTTGATTTTGAGCAATATTCATTGAGTCGTGGAAGTAAGGACGGCAACAAGCTTGTCAAAGATAGCAACAACTTCATAGTTCGTGTAATCCCAAGAGTGGTTGGGAACTTGAGAAATTGCTATCTTCCGCAGAGGACCGTCTCCATGATCATATTTGAACATACGTAGAATACTGGTGTGCTCAACTTCAGGGCAGTCTGAGATTTTTGGAAGTGGAACCCAGTGTCGAGTGTACACATTCACTATTTCCCACTCGCAATTGTACCCAATATAAACAACCCAATCTCCATTTGCGCCTGCCCAAGCCTTACGCTCAAGCAATGGCATCTTACATCACACGTATCATTATCAAACGACATTGATATGTCCATTTTGCATCATGCTTTTATATCAATATTTACCGCATTATGGGCTGTTATTACTCATTATGTCACAATACTTATGCCTATTCTCTCTTATTTTACAAGGTTTACATGAGGAGGGAGAATGCCGGCAGCTGGAATTCTGGGCTGGAAAAGGAGCAAATATTAGAGACCTATTCTGCACAACTCCAAAAGTCCTGAAACTCCACAAAAGTTATTTTTGGAAATAATAAAAAATACTGAGTGGAAGAAATACCAAAGGGGGCCCACACCCTGGCCACGAGGGTGGGGGGCGCGCCCCCTACCTCATGGGCCCCCTGTTGGCCCTCCGGTGCCCATCTTCTGCTATATGAAGTCTTTCGTCCGAAGAAAAATCATAAGCAAGCTTTCGGGACGAGACTCCGCCGCCACGAGGTGGAACCTTGGCGGAACCAATCCAGGGCTGCAGCGGAGCTGTTCTGCCAGGGACACTTCCCTCCGGGAGGGGGAAATTATCACCATCGTCATCACCAACGCTCCTCTCATCGGGAGGGGGCCAATCTCCATCAACATCTTCACCAGCACCATCTCCTCTCAAACCCTAGTTCATCTCTTGTATCCAATTCTTGTCTGGGATTGGTACTTGTAGGTTGCTAGTAGTGTTGATTACTCCTTGTAGTTGATGCTAGTTGGTTTATTTGGTGGAAGATCATATGTTCCGATCCTTTATGCGTATTAATACTCCTCTGATTATGAACATGAATATGCTTTGCGAGTAGTTACTTTTGTTCCTGAGGACATGGGAGAAGTCTTGCTATTAGTAGTCATGTGAATTTGGTATTCGTTCGATATTTTGGTGAGATGTATGTTGTCTCTCCTGTAGTGGTGTTATGTGAACGTTGAATACATGACACTTCACCATTATTTGGGCCTAGAGGAAGGCATTGGGATGTAATAAGTAGATGATGGGTTGCTAGAGTGACAGAAGCTTAAACCCTAGTTTATGCGTTGCTTCGTAAGGGTCTGATTTGGATCCATATGTTTCATGCTATGGTCAGGTTTACCTTAATACTTCTTTTGTAGTTGCGTATGCTTGAAATAGGAGTTAATCATAAGTGGGATTCTTGTCCAAGTAAGGACAACACCCAAGCATCGGTCCACCCACATATCAAATTATCAAAGTACCGAACGCGAATCATATGAACGTGATGAAAACTAGCTTGACGATAATTCCCATGTGTCCTCGGGAGCGCTTTTCTCTATATAAGAGTTTGTCCAGGCTTGTCCTTTGCTAAAAAAAGGATTGGGCCACGTTGCTGCACTTTATTTACTTTTGTTACTTGTTGCTCGTTACAAATTATCCTATCACAAAACTATCTGTTACCTATAATATCAGTGCTTGCAGAGAATACCTTGCTGAAAACCGCTTATCATTTCCTTCTGCTCCTCGTTGGGTTTGACACTCTTACTTATCGAAAGGACTACGATAGATCTCCTATACTTGTGGGTCATCAAGACTCTTTTCTGGCGCCGTTGCCGGGGAGTGAAGCGCCTTTGGTAGGTGGAATTTGGTAAGGAAAAATTTATATAGTGTGCTGAAATTTTACTGTCACTTGTTACTATGGAAAGTAATCCTCTAAGGGGCTTGGTCGGGGTATCTTCACCCCGACCAGTAGAGCAAAGAGTTGCTCCTCAACCTACTGAACCCACTGAAAATGAAAATGTCTACTTTGAAATTCCTTCGGGTATGTTAGAAAAAATGCTAGCTAATCCTTTTGCAGGAGACGGAACATTACATCCTGATGAGCACCTAATATATGTGGATGAAGTTTGTGGATTATTTAAGCTTGCAGGTGTGCCCGATGATGTTATTAAGAAGAAGGTCTTCCCTTTATCTTTGAAGGGAGATGCATTGACATGGTATAGGCTATGTGATGATATGGGATCATGGAATTACAAACGATTGAAATTGGAATTTCATCAGAAGTTTTATCCTATGCATCTTGTTCATCATGATCGCAATTATATATATAATTTCTGGCCTCGCGAAGGAGAAAGCATCACTCAAGCTTGGGGTAGGCTTAAATCAATGTTATATTCATGCCCCAATCATGAGCTCCCAGGAGAGATAATTATTCAAAAAAATTATGATCGGCTTTCTGATAACAATCGCACCATGGTCGATACTTCTTATGCTGTCTCTTTTATGATGAAGACTATTGAATTCAAATGGGATTTATTGGAAAGAATTAAACGCAACTCTGAAGATTGGGATCTCGACGAAGGTAAGGAGTCAGGTATGACACCTAAGTTTGATTGTGTTAAATCTTTCATGGATACCGATGTTTTCCTTAAATTTAGCACTAAATATGGACTTCACTCTAAGATAGTAGCTTGCTTCTATTGCCATACCTCCTAGTGATCCTTTAGAACAGTATTTGCTAGACCATGAAAATGATATGTTTATGAATGAAAGAAGGGAAATAGATAAAGTATTCTTTAAACAGGAACCCATCCTGAAACACAATTTGCCTGTTGAAATCCTAGGGGATCCTCCTCCACCCAAGGGTGATCCTGTGTTTGAGCTTAAACCGTTACCTGATACTCTTAAATATGCTTATCTTGATGAGAAAAGGATATATCCTATTATTATTAGTGCTAACCTTTCAAAGCATGAAGAAGAGAGATTATTGAAAACTCTGAAGAAGCACCGTGCTGCTATTGGATATACTCTTGATGATCTTAAGGGCATTAGCCCCACTCTATGCCAACACAAAATAAATTTGGAGAAAGATGCCAAACCAGTTCGTGATCACCAACGACGGCTGAATCCTAAGATGAAAGAAGTGGTAAGAAAATAAATACTAAAGCTTCTTGAGGCAGGTATTATTTATCCCGTTGCTGATAGTCAGTGGGTAAGTCCTGTCCATTGTGTCCCTAAGAAGGGAGGTATTACTGTCGTTCCTAATGATAAAGATGAATTGATCCCGCAAAGAATTATTACAGGATATAGGATGGTAATTGATTTCCGCAAGTTAAATAAAGCTACTAAAAAAGATCATTACCCCTTACCTTTTATTGATCAAATGCTAGAAAGATTATCCAAACATACACATTTTTGCTTTCTAGATGGTTACTCTGGTTTCTCTCAAATACCTGTGTCAGCTGATGATCAATTAAAGACCACTTTTACTTGCCCTTTCGGTACTTTTGCTTATAGCCATATGAATTTTGGTTTATGTAATGCACCTGCTACCTTTCAAAGATGCATGTTGACTATATTCTCCGACTTTTGTGAAAAGATATGTGAGGTTTTCATGGATGATTTTTCCGTTTATGGATCCTCTTTTGATGATTGCTTGAGCAACCTTGATCGAGTTTTCCAGAGATGTGAAGAAACTAACCTTGTCTCGAATTGGGAGAAGTGCCACTTTATGGTTAATGAAGGTATTGTCTTGGGGCATAAAATTTCTGAAAGAGGTATTGAAGTTGATAAAGCTAAAGTTGATGCTATTGAAAATATGCCATGTCCCAAGGACATCAAAGGTATAAGAAGTTTCCTTGGTCATGCCGGTTTTTATAGGAGGTTCATTAAAGACTTCTCAAAAATTGCTCGGCCTCTGACTAATCTATTAAAAAAAGATATACCATTTGTTTTTGATGATGATTGTATAGAAGCATTTGAAATATTTAAGAAAGCATTGATCTCTGCACCTATTGTTCAGCCACCTGATTGGAATTTACCTTTTGGAATCATGTGTGATGCTAGTGATTATGTTGTTGTTCTATGGCAAAGAGTTGATAAGAAATTAAATGTTTATTCAATATGCTAGTAAAACTCTAGACAATGCTCAGAGAAATTATGCTACTACTGAAAAGGAATTCTTAGCGGTTGTATTTGCTTGTGATAAGTTTAGACCTTATATTGTTGATTCTAAAGTAACTATTCACACTGATCATGCTGCTATTAAATATCTTATGGAAAAGAAAGATGCTAAACCTAGAGTTATTAGATGGGTTCTCCTGCTACAAGAATTTGATTTACATATTATTGATAGGAAGGGAGCCGAGAACCCCGTTGCAGAACCCTTGTCTAGGTTAGAAAATGTTCTTGATGACCCACTACCTATTGATGATAGCTTTCCTGATGAACAATTAAATGTCATAAATGCTTCTCGTACTACTCCATGGTATGCTGATTATGCTAATTACATTGTTGCCAAATTTATACCACCTAGTTTCACATACCAGCAAAATAAAAAGTTTTCTATGATTTGAGACATTACTTTTGGGATGACCCACATCTTTATAAAGAAGGAGTAGATGGTGTTATTAGACGTTGTGTACCTGAGCATGAACAGGAACATATCCTGCGCAAGTGTCACTCCGAGGCTTATGGAGGGCACCACGCTGGACATAGAACTGCACATAAGGTATTGCAATCCGGTTTTTATTGGCCTACTCTCTTCAAGGATGCTCGTAAGTTTGTCTTATCTTGTGATGAATGTCAAAGAATTGGTAATATTAGTAGACGTCAAGAAATGCCTATGAATTATTCACTTGTTATTGAACCATTTGATGTTTGGGGCTTTGATTATATGGGACCGTTTCCTGCCTCTAATGGATACACACATATTTTAGTTGCTATTGATTACGTTACTAAGTGGGTAGAAGCTATTCCAACTAGTAGTGCTGATCATAACACTTCTATTAAAATGCTTAAATAAGTTATTTTTCTGAGGTTTGGAGTCCCTAGATATTTAATGACTGATGGTGGTTCACATTTTATTCATGGTGCTTTTCATAAAATGCTCGCTAAGTATGATGTTAATCATAGAATTGCATCTCCTTATCACCCGCAGTCTAGTGGTCAAGTAGAATTGAGCAATAGAGAGCTCAAATTAATTTTGCAAAAGACTGTTAATAGATCTAGAAAGATTGGTCCAAGAAACTTGATGATGCATTATGGGCCTATAGAACTGCATATAAAAATCCTATAGGTATATCTCCGTATAAAATGGTTTATGGTAAAGCATGTCACTTACCTCTCGAACTAGAACATAAGGCTTATTGGCCTATTAAAGAGCTCAACTATGATTTCAAACTTGCCGGTGAGAAGAGGTTATTTGACATTAGCTCACTTGATGAATGGAGAACCCAAGCCTATGAGAATGCCAAATTGTTTAAAGAAAAAGTTAAAAGATGGCATGACAAAAGAATACAACAGCGTGAGTTTAATGTAGGTGATTATGTATTGCTATACAACTCTCGTTTAATATTTTTTGCAGGAAAACTTCTCTCTAAATGGGAAGGTCCTTATGTTATTGAGGAGGTCTATCGTTCCGGTGCCATAAAAATCATCAACTTTGAAGGCACAAATCCGAAGGTGGTGAACGGTCAAAGAATCAAACATTATATTTCAGGTAATCCCATAAATGTTGAAACCAACGTTATTGAAAGCGTGACCCCGGAGGAATACATAAGGGACACTTTCCGGAACGTTTTAGACTCCAAAAAGGAATAGGTATGTGGTATAGTAAGTAAACCGACTCCAAAACAGTTCTAATGGCAATTTTTCTCCGTTTTGGAATATTTAGAAACATAGAAAAATAAGAAGCAGTCCGGGAAGGACAGGAGGCCTCCACGAGGGTGGAGGGCACGCCCTACCCCCCTGGGCGCGCCCCCTGCCTCGTGGGAACCCCGTGCGCTCTCCGGACCCCGTTTTCTTGCACGATACGTATTTTGGTCGGTAAAAATTCATTATATAATCTCCCGGAGGTTTTGACCTTTGTATCACGCAAATATCCTCTATTTTCGTTTCGATTTGTTTTTTGTCAGGGTTGTCAAGGCCAGGCATCATGTCATCCCCCTCCTCCAACAATGGTGACAACGATGCTTGGCTAATGAAGATAGAGCTGAAGAGGGAAGAACCCATGGAGATCAACGAGGATGAAGGGATTAAGAAGGCCACAGAGGACCAAGTTCCGACAACAGAAGACATCCTTCAACTTGATCACAATCTTCTTAGCCCAACTGAGATCGAAGCTTTCAAGATGATTGAGTTAGCTCGCATACAAAACAAGTATCTCACACGTGAAAATATTTTGTTGAAGGAGCATATCATCGCACTCAAGGGCATTATCCGTAAGTTGGAGGACCGCTTACGCTCAATGTGCGACTATCCATCATCACCTCCACCTTATTCATCAACAAAGGAGACATAATCATATTGGTATGGGAACTCCCCTTGGCAACTGCCAAGCTTGGGGGAGGTGCCCCGGTATCGTATCACCACCATGCTACCTCTTGAGCTTGCGTTGGATTTCCCCAAAGAGAAAGGATGATGCAACAGAGTAGCGTAAGTATTTCCCTCAGTTTTTGAGAACCAAGGTATCAATCTAGTAGGAGGCCACGCGCAAGTCCCTCGTACCTACACTACACAAAGAGCTCAACGCAACCAACGTGATTAGGGGTTGTCAATCCCTTCCCGGTCACTTACAAAAGTGAGATCTGATAGATAATATTTTTGGTATTTTTGGTATAAAGATGCAAAGTAAAAAGTAAAAGGCAAAGTAAAAAAGCAAAGCAAGATTAAAGTGATGGAGATTGATATGATGAGAATAGACCCGGGGCCATAGGTTTCACTAGTGGCTTCTCTCAAGAGCATAAGTATTCTATGGTGGGTGAACAAATTACTGTTGAGCAATTGACAGAATTGAGCATAGTTATGGGAATATCTAGGCAGGATCATGTATATAGGCATCACGTCCGTGACAAGTAGATCGAAACGATTCTGCATCTACTACTATTACTCCACTCATCGAACGCTATCCAGCATGCATCTAGAGTATTAAGTTAAAAATAGAGTAACGCCTTAAGCAAGATGACATGATGTAGAGAGATAAATTCATGCAATATGAAATAAACCCCATCTTGTTATCCTCGATGGCAATAATACAATACGTGCCTTGCTTCCCCTTCTGTCACTAGGAAAGAACACCGCAAGATCGAACCCAAAGCTAAGCACTTCTCCCATTGCAAGAACTACCAATCTAGTTGGCCAAACCAAACGGATAATTCGAAGAGACTTGCAAAGATAACCAATCATACATAAAAGAATTAAGAGAAGATTCAAATATTACTCATAGATAGACTTGATCATAAACCCACAATTCATCGATCTCAACAAACACACCGCAAAAAGAAGATTACATCAAATAGATCTCCACGAGAGAGGGGGAGAACATTGTATTGAGAACCAAAAAGAGAGAAGAAGCCATCTAGCTACTAACTATGGACCCGAAGGTCTGAGGTAAACTACTCACACTTCATCGGAGAGGCTATGATGATGTAGAAACCCTCGGTGATGACAGCCCTCTCCGGCGGAGCTCCGGAACAGGCCCCAAGAATGGATCTCGTGGATACAGAAAGTTGCGGCGGTGGAATTAGGTTTTTGGCTCCTGTTCTGATCGGTTGGGGGTACGTGGATATATATAGGAGGAAGATGTACGTTGGTGGAGCTTCGAGGGGCCCACGAGGCAGGGGGCGCGCCCTAGGGGGGGCGCCCCCACCCTCATGACCGCCTCTTTGATGCCTTCGCGTAGGGTCCAAGTCTCCCGGGTCTTATCCGGTGAGAATCTCGTTCCAAAAAGGATTTTTCTGTTTGGACTTCGTTTGATATTCCGTTTCTTCGAAACACTGAAATAGGCAAAAAACAGTAATTCTGGGCTGGGTCTCCGGTTAATAGGTTAGTCCCAAAAATAATATAAAAGTGGAAAATAAAGCCCAATATAGTCCAAAACAGTAGATAATATAGCATGGAGCAATAAAAAATTATAGATACATTGGAGACGTATCAGGCATCCCCAAGCTTAATTCCTGCTCGTCCTCGAGTAGGTAAATGATAAAAAGAGAAATTTTTAATGCGGATTGCTACTTGGCATAATTTCAATGCAAAATTTCTTAATTGTGGTATGAATATATATTCAGATTGGGAAGACTCAAGACAAAAGTCCATGTTGACATAAAGAATAATAATACTTCAATCAAACCAACAAAGCAATTATGTTTTCTCAAATTAACATGGCCAAAGAAAGTTCATCCCTACAAAATCATATAGTTTAGTCATGCTCCATTTTCGTCACACAAGAATGCTCTCATCATGCACAACCCCGATGACAAGCCAAGCAATTGTTTCATACCTTAATAATTTCAAACTCATAAACTTTCACGCAATACATGAGCGTGAGCCATGGATATATCACTATGGGTGGAATAGAATATAATGATGGGGGTTATGTGGAGAAGACAAAAAGGGAGAAAGTCTCACATCAACGAGGCTAACCAATGGGCTATGGAGATGCCCATCGATTGATGTTAATGCAAGGAGTAGGGATTGCCATGCAACGGATGCACTAGAGCTATAAATGTATGAAAGCTCAACAAAAGAAACTAAGTGGGTGTGCATCCAACTTGCTTGCTCATGAAGACCTAGGGCACTTGAGGAGGCCCATCGTTGGAATATACAAGCCAAGTTCTATAATGAAAAATGCCCACTAGTATATGAAAGTGGTAACATATGAGACTCTCTATATGAAGAACATGGTGCTACTTTGAAGCACAATATATGAGACTCGCTATATCATGGTGCTACTTTGAAGCACAAGTATGGAAAAAAGGATAATAGCATTGCCCCTTTTTTTTGGGCCTTCTTTTTTTTTCTTTGGCCTTTTTTTGGGACAATGCTCTATTAAATGATGATCATCACACTTCTATTTATTTACAACTCAATGATTACAACTCGATACTAGAACAAAGTATGACTCTATATGAATGCCTCCGGCGTGTACCGGGATATGCAATGAATCAAGAGTGACAAGTATGAAAGAATTATGAACGGTGGCTTTGCCACAAATACTATGTCAACTACATGATCATTCAAGCAATATGACAATGATGAATGTGTCATGATAAACTGGATGGTGGAAAGTTGCATGGCAATATATCTCGGAATGGCTATGGAAATGCCATAATAGGTAGGTATGGTGGCTGTTTTGAGGAAGATATAAGGAGGTTTATGTGTGAAAGAGCGTATCATATCACGGGGTTTGGATGCACCGGCAGAGTTTGCACCAACTCTCAATGTGAGAAAGGGCAATGCACGGTACCGAAGAGGCTAGCAATGATGGAGTGAGAGTGCGTATAATCCATGGACTCAACATTAATCATAAAGAACTCATATACTTATTGCAAAAATCTACAAGCCATCAAAAACCAAAGTATTACGCGCATGCTCCTAGGGGGATAGATTGGTAGGAAAAGACCATCGCTCATCCCCAACCGCCACTCATAAGGAGGACAATCAAATAACACCTCATGTTTCAAATTTGTTACATAATGTTTACCATACGTGCATGCTACGGGACTTGCAAACTTTAACTCAAGCACTTCTCAAATTCACAATTACTCTACTAGCATGACTTTAATATTACTACCTCCATATCTCAAAACGATTATCAAGCATCCAACTTTTCTTAGTATTCTACGCACTCAAAAGAAATTTTCACAAATCTTGAACACCAAGCATGTTATTATTAAGCAAATTACTATGCTATTAAGACTCTCAAAATAATCTAAGTGAAGCATGAGAGATCAATAGGTTCTTTAAAACAAACCACCACCATGCTCTAAAAGATCTAAGTGAAGCACAAAGAGCAAAATTATAATGCTCAAAAGATATAAGTGAAGCACACAGAGCAAAACTACATAGCTCAAAAGATATAAGTGAAGCACATAGAGTATTCTATCAAATTCCAATTCATGTATGGCTCTATCAAAAGGTGTGTACAGCAAGGATGATTGTGGCACACTAGCAAACAAATACACAAATAATACAAGACGCTCCAAGCAAAACACATATCATGTTGGTAAATAAAAATATAGCTCCAAGTAAATTACCGATGGAAGTGGACGAAAGAGGGGATGCCTTCCGGGGCATCCCCAAGCTTTGACTTTTTGGTGTCCTTGGATTATATTGGGGGTGCCATGGGCATCTCCAATCTTAGGCTCTTGCCACTCCTTGTTCCATAATCCATCAAAAGAATTCACCCAAAACTTGAAAACTTCACAACAAAAAACTCAATAGAAATCTCGTGAGCTCCGTTAGAGAAAGAAAACAAAAGACCACTTCAAAGTACTGTAATGAAATCATTCTTTATTTGTATTGGTGTTAAACCTACTGGATTCCAAATTCTCTATGGACTATAACATATATTACTAACCATAGATTCATCAAAATAAGCAAACAACACACGAAAAACAGAATCTGTGAAAAACAGAACAGTCTGTAGTAATCTGTAACTAACGCAAACTTCTGGAACCCAAAAAATTCTACCAAAATCAGACGACCTAGACAATTTGCTTATTGATCAGAAGAAATTGGAATCAGTATTTTATCAAGTTCTGATGATTTTTAATAATTCGGGCACTGAACGCAAAGTTTCTGGAAATTACAGCAAGATCAAATAACTTTCATCCAAGAAGATCCAATAGGTCTAACTTGGCACAAACACTAATTAAAACACAAAACCACATCCAAACAGAAGGTAAATGGGTTATTTATTCCATAACAGAAGAAAAACACAAAAAACAAAATAAAATAAAATTGGGTTGCCTCCCAATAAGCGCTATCGTTTAACGCCCCTAGCTAGGCATAAAAAATGAGGATAGATCTAGGTATTGCCATCTTTGGAAGGCAATCCATAAGTGGCTCTCATGATAGTTTCATATGGCAATTTTATTTTATTTCTTGGAAAGTGTTCCATGCCCTTTTTTAATGGAAATTGGAATCTAATATTCCCTTCCTTCATATCAATAATCGCACCAACCGTTCTAAGGAAAGGTCTACCAAGAATAATAGGGCAAGAAGGATTGCAATCTATATCAAGAATAATGAAATCTACGGGCACATAATTCCTATTAGCAACAATAAGAACATCATTAATCCTTCCCATAGGTTTCTTAATAGTAGAATCCGCGAGATGTAAGTTTAAAGAGCAATCATCAAGATCGCGGAAATCTAGAAAATCACACAAAGTTTTGGGAATAGTGGAGACACTAGCACCCAAATCGCACAAAGCATAAAACTCATGATATTTAATTTTAATTTTTATAGTTGGTTCCCACTCATCATAGAGTTTTCTAGGGATAGAAACTTTCAACTCAAGTTTTTCTTAATAAGATTGCATCAAGTATCAACAATATGTTCGGTGAAGGCTTTCTTTTGACTATAAGCATGAGGAGAATTTGGCACGGATTGCAACAAGGAAATACAATCAATCAAAGAGCAACTTTCTTAATTAAATTCCTTGAAATCCAATATAGTGGGTTTAGCAACATCTAGATTTTTATTTCTTTCAATCCCACTTTCATCAATTTCATCATAAAGATCTAAGTACTCTGAATTTTTAGAATGCCTTCTCGGTAGAGGAAGATCATATTTAGTTTCATCAAGATTCATATTGCAAAACAAAGATTTGATAGGAGACACATCAATAACTTTTAGATCTTCATCTTGATATTCATTGGAATTGGAAGAACACGCTTTAATAAAAGAATCTTTGGAAGCACGCATCCTAGCGGTTCTTTCCTTGCACTCATCAATGGAAATTCTCATCGCTTTGAGAGACTCATTGATATCATGCTTAGGAGGAATAGATCTAAGCTTTAAAGAATCAACCTCAAGAGAAATTCTATCAACGTTCCTGGCCAAATCATCAACTTTAAGTAATTTCTCCTCAAGCAAAGCATTAAAATTCTTTTGTGAATTCATAAACTCTTTAACACTATTCTCAAATTCAGAGGGCATCTTATTATAATTTCCATAAGAGTTGTTGTAGGAATTTCCATAATTATTAGAAGGATTACTAGGATAAGGCCTATGATTAAAATTCCCTCTATACGCGTTGTTAGCAAAATTATTCCTACCAAAAAAATTCACATTCATAGATTCATTATTATTCTCAATCAAAGTAGACAAAGGCATATCATTAGGATCAGAAGAAACACTCTTAGTAGCAAATAATTTCATAAGTTCATCCATCTTTCCACTCAAAACATTGATTTCTTCTATCGCATGCACTTTCTTATTAGAAGATCTTTCAGTGTGCCATTCAGAATAATGAACCATAATATTATCTAGGAGTTTAGTAGCATCTCCTAAAGTGATTTCCATAAAAGTGCCTCCCGCGGCCGAATCTAAAAGATTTCTAGAAGCAAAATTCAATCCGGCATAATTTTTTTGTATAATCATCCACAAATTCAAACCATGAGTAGGACAATTAAGTATTATTAATTTCATTCTCTCCCAAGCTTGTGCAACATGTTCATGACTAAGTTGCTTAAAATTCATAATGTCGTTTCTAAGAGAGATGATCTTAGCGGGAGGAAAATACTTAGAGATAAAAGCATCTTTGCACTTCTTCCAAGAATCAATACTATTTTTAGGCAAAGACAAAAACCAAGCTTTAGCACGATCTCTAAGCGAAAAAGGAAATAGATTCAATTTAAAAATATCATTATAGACATCTTTCTTCTTTTGCATATCACATAAATCAACGAAGCTATTCAGATGAGTAGCGGCATCTTCACTAGGAAGGCCAACGAATTGATCTTTCATAACAAGATTCAACAAAGCAGTATTGATTTCACAAGATTTAGTATTGGCAAGAGGAGCAATCGGGGTGCTAAGGAAACCCTGAAATTTCCAATGGAAACATCATGAAAATTAGGTACGTGCATGTGCCATTATATTGATGTTGAAGCAATAAACTACGCACTTTTCTAATTAAGTATATCCATTTAGCACTTTTTGCAAGTTCAGTTTAGTGTTGGCTCATTGATAACAAACATCAAATTTGGAAACTTCAAAGCACTGGTGGGTCAATAGTAGAGTATTTTTTTTCCACTAAATACACTAATCCGAGAGACATTAATAATCTCAATGTGTAAGATTTAACCTCTGGGCTACCATTTGGTTTTGCAGGTTGACCATACTTATTGACCACCTGGCAAACATGAGAGTTTCAAGATAGTAATACTATAAAAGTTATATTGAAAATTCTTTTTATTTTAGTGTCATTTGTGCTTTGCCAATTTTTCTATTCAGTGTGATTCTGTACCTTCTAATACATTGTTGATTTTAATGATATTTCAATTTGGAAGGCAAACTTGAAATTACTGAGGTTTTGTATATAGATGATAGTGCTACCTGAAGGAATTGCTACTTTTGCATTCCTCACTTTTGGTGTAATATTTGTTGGGATTAATTAGCTAATTATTATCGAGGTATATCTATTGCGTTTGACATACATTGTTTCATATAGCTTTTATAACCACAAGTATCATAAATATCGCTTCAAAATTGAAAATATATACTAAATTAAAAATTAAATTTGAAATTAGGAATCATTTTCAAATTAATTTAAACTCATATTTTGAAGCATCTATATATGGTTGTTTCATAATACCATAGATTTCACAACAATGGTAAAAGCAAAAAAATTCCCTAGCCCGTGCAGGTGCACGGTTGATGACTAGTTAATCATAAGTGAGATGCTTGTCCAAGTAAGGACAACACCCAAGCACCGGTCCACCCACATATCAAATTATCAAAGTACAGAACGCGAATCATATGAACGTGATGAAAACTAGCTTGACGATAATTCCCATGTGTCCTCGGGAGCGCTTTTCTCTATATAAGAGTTTGTCCAGGCTTGTCCTTTGCTACAAAAAGGATCGGGCCACCTTGCTGCACTTTATTTACTTTTGTTACTTGTTGCTCGGTACAAATTATCCTATCACAAAACTATCTGTTACCTTAATATCAGTGCTTGCAGAGAATACCTTGCTAAAAACCGCTTATTATTTCCTTGTGCTCCTCGTTGGGTTCGACACTCTTACTTATCAAAAGGACTACGATAGATCCCTTATACTTGTGGGTCATCAGGCATCAACTTGCACAAGGCGAGGCTTCCGTCGTCCCCGCACCAGTGATCGGGGTCACGACAAAGTAGATAGGGGAGATCAAACCGCTCCTGGACCCTTGGGTTACTTGTAATGATGTTATTAGTTGAGTCGAGAATGGTCTTGAACGAACCTGCCATGCTAGCTGAGGGAGTCCTGGATTAGGGGGTGTTCGGATAGCCGAACTATATCTTTAGCCGGACTCCAGGACTATGAAGATACAAGATTGAAGACTTCGTCCCGTGTCCGGAAGGTTCTTTCCTTGGCGTGGAAGGCAAGCTAGGCGTGTGGATATTCAAGATCTCCTACCAATGTAACCGACTCTGTGTAACCCTAACCCTATCCGGTGCCTATATAAACCAGAGGGTTGTAGTCCGTAGGACGAACACATCATAACCATCATCATACCCATAGGCTAGCTTCTAGGGTTTAGCCTCCTTGATCTCGTGGTAGATCTACTCTTGTACTACCCATATCATCAATATTAATCTAGCAGGAGTAGGGTTTTCCCTCCATCGAGAGGGCCCGAACCTGGGTAAAATAAAGTGTCCCTTGTCTCCTGTTACCATCCGACCTTGACGCACAGATCGGGACCCCCTATCCGAGATCCGCCGGTTTTGACACCGACATTGGTGCTTTCATTGAGAGTTCCTCTGTGTCGTCGCCTTTAGGCCCGATGGCTCCTTTGATCATCAACAACGATGAGGTCCAGGGTGAGACTTTTCTCCCCGGACAGATCTTCGTCTTCGGCGGCTTCGCTCTGCGGGCCAACTTGCTTGGTCATCTGGAGCAGATCGAGAGCTACGCCCCTGGCCATCATGTCAGGTTTGGAAGCCTAAACTACACGGCAGGTATCCGCGGAGACTTGATCTTCGACGGATTCGAGCCACAGCCAAGCGCGCCGCACTATCTCGAGGGGCATGATATAGCTCTGCCTTCGAACAGTGTCCTGGAGGCCGCATACGCTCCGGCCCCGATCCTTGATTTGGAGCCCGCTGCGTTCTTTGAAGATAAACGGTTGGACGCCACCTCGGGGGCTGCGATCTTAAAGGCCATTGAGCCGAACGCGAGCCCCGCACTCCGCATGGCCTTTGACTCCAAGGAGCCGGACTCTTCTCCGAACTTCGGGTCGTCCGTGCCCCCGCCGATCGAATCAGATTGGGCGCCTGTAATGGAGTTCACCGCCGCGGACATTTTTCAGTATTCACCTTTTGGTGATATTCTGAATTCTCTCAAGTCTCTCTCTTTGTCAGGAGAGCCCGGGCCGAACTATGGCCTGCGAGGTTGGGATTCGGACGACGAAGAAATTGAAAGCCCACCCACCGCCCACTTAATAGCCACTGTCGACGATATATCCGACATGCTCGACTTCGGCTCCGAAGACTTCGACGGTATGGACGACGAAGGAGGAGACGAGCAAGAACCAACACCTGTAGGGCGCTGGACCGCCACCTCGTCATACGACATATACATGGTGGATGCTCCAAAAGATGGAGATGGCGATGGAACAGCGGAGGATGGCACTTCGAAAAAGCCTCCAAAACGCCGACGTCAGCGGCGCCGCTCCAAATCCCGCCACAGCAGAAACGGTGATTCCGGCACAGGAGATAATACTACCCCGGACAGCGCCGAAGAACACCAAAACCAGCAGGATTCGGCACAGGAAGATGGAGAAGACCGCCCTCATGAGAGAGCGGCAGAGCGAGAGGTCGAGGACGATAACTACATGCCTCCCTCCGAAGACGAGGCAAGCCTCGGCGACGATGAATTCATCGTACCATCAGACCCCGCCGAACAAGAGCGCTTTCAACGCAGGCTTTTAGCCACGGCGAACAGCCTAAAGAAAAAGCAGCAACAGCTTAGAGCTGATCAAGATCTGCTAGCTGACAGATGGACTGAAGTCCTTGCGGCCGAAGAGCACGAGCTCGGACGCCCCTCCAAAAAACTATCCTAAGCGCAGGCCGCTACCCCAATCAGAGGAGGAAGCCCAAGACATGGCAGATCGGCCACCTCGCGGCCGCGACAGAGAAGCCTGTCGAACATCCAAACAAGCCATGCCCCGCAGCCGCTTTACCAAGGCACGGGAACACGAACCAGACCTGCGAGACGTCCTGGAGGACAAAGCAAGGCAAACAAGATTGATCTATGGATCGCCCGGACGCCCGACGGCACGTGATAGTTCTCACTCCGGACACAATAAATCCGGCCGGGCCGAACGCAACAGGCACAGCTCCTCCGAACTGCGTCGAGACATAGCCCAGTACAGGGGCGCCGCACACCCACTATGCTTCACAGACGAAGTAATGGATCATAGAATCCCAGAGGGTTTTAAACCCGTCAACTTCAAGTCGTACGATGGTACGATAGATCCGGCAGTATGGATTGAGGACTATCTCCTCCACATGCACATGGCACGTGGCGATGATTTGCACGCCATCAAATATTTACCCCTTAAGCTTTAGGGACCAGCCCGGCACTGGCTTAACAGCCTCCCCGCAGATTCGATCGGCTCTTGGGAGGACCTGGAGGCCGCATTCCTCGACAACTTCCAGGGGACCTACGTACGGCCACCGGACGCCGACGACCTAAGCCACATAATCCAGCAGCCAGAAGAATCGGCCAGGCAATTCCGGACACGGTTCCTAACAAAGAAAAATCAGATAGTCGATTGTCCGGATGCAGAGGCCTTAGCAGCCTTCAAGCATAACATCCGTGACGAGTGGCTTGCCCTGCACCTGGGACAGGAAAAGCCGAAATCCATGGCAGCCCTCACGACACTCATGACCTGCTTTTGCGCGGGCGAAGATAGCTGGCTAGCTCGCAGCAACAACTTATCGAAGAAGCAAGGTAATTCAGATACCAAGGACAAAAGTGGCAGGCCGCGACGGAATAAACAGAAACGCCGCGTCAGCAGCGACAGCAATGAAGATACGACAGTAAACGCCGGATTCAGAGGCCATAAATCCGATCAGCGGAAAAAGCCATTCAAAAAGAATACCCAGGGCCCGTCCAGTTTGGACCGAATACTCGACCGCTCGAGCCAGATTCACGGCACCCCCGAAAGGCCAGCCAATCACACCAACAGGGATTGTTGGGTGTTCAAGCAGGCAGGCAAGTTAAGAGCCAAAAAAACATGGGGCTACACAGCGATGATGAAGAGGAGCCCAGGCCGCCGAACAACAACGGACAGAAGGGGTTTCCCCCACAAGTGCGGATGGTGAACATGATATACGCGACTCATATTCCCAAGCGGGAGAGGAAGCGTGCGCTACGGGACGTATACACGATGGAGCCAGTCGCCCCAAAGTTCAACCCATGGTCCTCTTGCCCGATCACCTTCGATCGAAGGGACCACCCCACTAGCATCCGTCACGGCGGTTTCGCCGCATTGGTTCTTAACCCAATCGTTGACGGATTTCACCCTACAAGAGTCCTCATGGACGGCGGCAGTAGCCTGAACCTGCTCTACCAGGATACAGTGCGAAAAATGGGCATAGATCCATCAAGGATCAAGCCCACAAGGACGACCTTTAAAGGTGCCATCCCAGGTGTAGAGGCCAATTGCATAGGCTCCATAACACTTGATGTGGTATTCGGATCTCCGGACAACTTCCGAAGCGAAGAGTTAATCTTCGACATAGTTCTGTTCCGCAGTGGCTATCATGCTCTGCTTGGACGAACCGCATTCGCTAAATTCAATGCGGTGCCGCACTACGCATATCTCAAGCTCAAGATGCCAGGCCCTCGAGGTGTAATCACGGTCAGCAGAAACACCGAACGCTCCATCCGTACGGAGGAACACACGGCGGCCCTCGCAGCAGAGGTACAAAGCAGCCTGTTAAAGCAGCTCTCGAGTCCGGCCGCTACAAAGCAGGACAAAGCAAAACGCGCCCGGAGTAACCCGCAGCAAGACCGACTGGCGCGTTCAGAGCACGCGTAGCAATACGGCCCCAACCCCAGCCATCGCTACATAGCGGAGCTAGTACCTCGAGTACACAATTACGCCCTTACAATTCCATGGGCATAGGGGAAGGGGTAGATAAAACGGCATGCCAACAATACGGCGTCAAACGTACTAGGGGCTGCCGGGTTCTTCTTTTCTTTTAGGACTCCATACTCTGGATACAGTGTTCGGCCTCGCTGCCGCACAGACGATACAGGACCCAGGAAAGCAGACAAAACAACGCCGCATCATGGAACTCTCAGGTGGTCTCTATTTCGAGCGATATATCTGTTTCTAAATTCCGCGGCCTGCGCCTGGTCAGGACATGTTAAATAGTCTAAATTTTTTTCGCACTACTTGTATCGTTCGGCTTGAATAAACAGCCTCCTCATAAATAATGCATAACTTTTCATCTATTTTTTGCATTATCTTCTTTTAATATACATATGTTTACTCAAATAACATGATCGCACCCGTACACCATGGTACGGCAAACCACACCAGGGGCTTTATTACCCTTCTATCTGGTGTGTGAAGTCCGTCCACTTTCACAAGTGCGGCACCGCGAACTTATAGCATTATATGCATCGGCTCCGAGTCATGATTTTGGTCATATGTTGGGTTTGCCCGGCTCCTATGTTTTGGTGCCTTACGTTCCGCTCTACCGGCTAAGGTAGCACTAGGAGAACCACTGCGATTGTGCCCCAGATCAGGTGGGTGAGCACCTTAGTGGAGAAAGCTAAAACAGACTGTCATGATAAGGCGCGAGACCGGTCGCTGTTCGAGAGGTTTTTCGAGTCCCTAAAGGCTTATGCCGCTTCGAGCGGAGAGCTGGTTAAGTCCGGCTAAAGGCGTGGATAGTGCCCCGAATTCGGCCTTCCGAACTAGGGGCTTCACCGAAATTTAAAATTATAACGTTCTATGGCCAAGTGAGAGTGTTCAAGCATTATAGTCCGATTGCCTGGTTCACTGTGCTGAGCGCCTCCCTCGAAGCACCCAACTATGGGAACAAGAGCCCTCAGGTTTATCCCGTACACCCCAGCACTAGTTGCATGGGGGCAGAAGCCGACGACTCGCCATCTCTCAGTTATTGATAAACGGCCGCACAGAGAATAATATTTTAAATTCAGAAAGCATTGCTTAAGCGCATATGAACAAGTTTTCAGCGCACAGGATACAAACGAGCGAGTTCATTGAAATATTACATCTTTGGCACACTCATCCGCGACAAGGCGAGCTCCAGCGAGAACTTCCTTGTAGTAGTTCTCGGGCTTGCGATGCTCCTTCCCCTGCGGCGGCCCGTCCTTCACCAGCTTCTCTCCGTCCATCTGGCCCCAGTGTACCCTTACACGGGCAAGGGCCCTCCGGGCACCTTCTATGCAGACGGAGCGCTTGATGACCTCAAGCCGTGGACAGACCTCCACCAGCCGCCGCACCAGCCCGAAGTAGCTCCTAGGCAGGGCCTCTCCATGCCACAGCCGAACTAGTAAGCCCTTCATGGCCTGTTCGGCCGCCTTGTGGAGCTCGGCCAGCTGCTTCAGCTGATCGCTTAAGGGCACAGGGTGTCCGGCCTCAGAATACTGAGACCAGAACACACTCTCCGTCGAGCTGTCCTCTTCAGCTCGGTAGAATGCGGCAGCGTCAGATGCGCTGCGGGGAAGATCAAAGAACGCCCCTGGAGAACTCCGGATTCGGGTAAGTAATAGGTATTTCACCTTTATATTCCTACTTTGCATTAAGAATGCCTTACCCGCTGCTATCTTTTTCACATCCTCCAACTCTTGGAGGGCCTTTTGGGCTTCGGCCTTGGCACTCTTGGTGGTCTCAACAGCCGACACGAGCTCGGATGCTTGCGTTTTTGCCTCAAGCTCCAAACCCTCACGTTTCTTCATGAGAGCTTGCAGCTCTTGCTGCACCGCGCCGACTTGGACCCCAAGCTTTTCTCGCTCGGCGCGCTCCTCGGCCGCTTTCTTCTCGGCCTCAGCCAGCGCCTGCTTCAGGGTTGCCACCTCGGTTGTGGCCCCTACAATAAGCAGTACAATCCTGTTATTTCTTTTTGCAATCAAGCCTCTCTATAGGCACCTTTTTTTTGTTCTTCTAAGGGGTATTTCTTACCTTCCTTTTCCACGAGCTGCCTTTTGGCAAGGCCGAGCTCTTGCTCGGACCGCTCGAGGTCCCTTTTGAGGACTTCCACCTGCACAGTCAGTGCGGCGGTGGACAGCAGGGAAGCCTGCATACGCATATTAGACTTTTTATTAGACTCCTGCGAAAATTGTTGGATCCTCTATTCGGCTTTTCTTTCCGAACACCGAACAGAGCATCAGGGGCTACTGTCTATGCGGTAATGAATTTAGCATATTTTTTGCTTACCTGGAAGCCTGTTAGAAGGCTAGCGCAAGCTTCATTCAGTCCGCTCTTGGCGGACTGAACCCTTTGGACCACCGCACTCATAACAGTACGGTGCTCCTCGTCGATGGTGGCGCCTTCAAGCGCCTCCAACAGACTATCCGGCGCCTCTGGTTGGACAGAGGTCGCCGGCTCAGACGGCTTACTCCTCTTGGAAGGAGTTCGCCCACCGCGAGCCAGGACGATTGAGTCCGGCGCGGTGTCCGGCACAAAGCCGGACTGGGAGCCCTGGGGGGTTTTCATCCCCTTTACTCCTGGGGTCCTGAGGATTGCCTTGCAGCTCCTCCTGGACCACCTCCTCCTGCCCTGTTCGGCGGGACGCCGCTTCGGCGTCGTCCGCCCCGCTGGAGGAGACTGCGGGCGGGACAGAGTTCATGTCCGACGAATCCAGGGAGCCGCTCGATGAATCATCGAGTGTGGCTCGGGGCGGGCTGCGCAAATAGCATTCGACATTAGGGTAAGGTGCGCACTTGAAGATACTATGAGTCATTCTGGTATGTGAATACTTACGATGTTGCCGGACGCTTGGTTCTGTCCGTCCACTCCTTTCCGCCCTCTTCGGCGTTGGGGGAGTAGTCCGGCGGAGGGGTCTTCCTTTTCCTCGACCCCTCGGCCTCCCTGTTGGGGCGGCCTTCTTCTTTTTCGCTCCCCTCGCTGGAGAGGGAGAGCTTCCTTGTTCCTCCTCCTCGTTTTCACGAGAGGAGGGCGTCGCAGACTCGCCAGATGACGAGCTCGACGCCACCACATTGCGGGCACTCTTTCGAGTCCCGGTGGTCTTCTTCTTCTTTACCTTCTTCTCCGGCACCACATTGGGCGCCGGAGCCAACAGCTTCTCTAAGAGAGCTGGGGCTGGGTCTTCGGGCAGAGGAGCCGGACAGTTGATTGGTCCAGCTATCTTCAGCCACGCCTGTCAAAGGCAAAGGGAGTTTTTAGATCCCACATAGAGCTAATCTATGTAGAAAAGCTTAAACGAACCTGTGAAAGGTATAAATAGCCTACCTCGCCAGCGTTGCGCTGCGAGCTGTATCCGTGGTCCTCGGAAGCGGATGTGGGGCACTCGGCGCCTTTGGTTAACACCTTCCAGATGTCTTCATACGTCGTGTCGAAGAGCCTATTGAGGGTTTGGTGCTGCGCCGGGTCGAATTCCCACAAAGTGAACTCCCATTCTTGGCACGGGAGGATCCGGCGAACGAACATGACCTGGATGATGTTGACATGCCGGATGGGCTTGTTCATCAGGGACCGGATGCAAGTTTGCAGTCCGGTCACTTCTTCTTCGTTGCCCCATGATAGGCCCGTCTCTTTCCAGGACATGAGCCGCGTGGGGGGTCCGGATCGGAACTCAGGGGCCGCGACCCATTTCGAGTCGCGTGGCTCGGTGATGTAAAACCACCCTGCCTGCCACCCCTTTAAGGACTCCACAAAAGAGCCATCGAACCAGAGTGCATTGGCCATTTTGCCGGCCATAGCACCTCCGCACTCCGCCTGGGTGCCGGACACCACCTTGGGCTTGACATTGAAGGTCTGGAGCCAGAGGCCGAAGTGGGGGCGGATGCGGAGAAAGGCCTCACACACGATGATAAACGTCGAGATATTGAGGATAAAGTTCGGGGCCAGATCGTGGAAGTCCAGGCCGTAGTAGAACATGAGCCCCCGGACAAAAGGGTGAAGTGGAAAACCCAGTCCGCGGAGGAAATGGGGGAGAAAAAGTACCCTCTCATGGGGCCTTGGGGTGGGAAGAAGCTGCCCCGCCTCGGGAAGCCGGTGTGGGATGTCCTTGGACAGATATCCGGCCTTCCTAAGCTTTTTGATTTGACCCTCCGTAACGGAGGAAGCCATCCACTTGCCACCCGCTCCGGACATCGCTGGAGCAGGTTGGGGAAGAAAGAGCGAACTTGGGCGTTGGAGCTTGAGTGCGCAGGAGATGGATGGGCAAAGGAGGAAGAAGGCGTAGGTGAAAGAGGTGGATCTTTATCCCCTTATATAGGCTGATGCCGTTATGCGTCCCCACCTACCTAATAAAACTCGCTTGCCGCTCACACGCCATGGTAAATGGCGCGGTTGGGTTACTCACGTCCGCATTAATGAGAATCCCATTAAATGGGGCACACGATCTCTGCTTCGACAAGACGTGCCAAGGAAACCGCCTCGTTGAACGTGCTGCGGTGGAACAACAAAAAATAATCCATACAGAAGGCTTGGTCGCAGTGTTATGACGCACTGTGGAATAGGTCAGCAGATTTGATTTGTGTTTGTATTATTATCTATATGGCAATACGTGGAAACTTGTTTTGCAGAGCCGGACACTATTTTTTGGTGTTTATTATCTTCTTGAAGAATTTGGAGGAGGAACCCGCCTTGCAATGCCGAAGACAATTTGCGCGCCGGACTCGTCGTCATTGAAGCCTGGTTTAGGGGCTACCGAGGGAGTCCTGGATTAGGGGGTGTTCGGATAGCCAAACTATATCTTCAGCCGGACTCCAGGACTATGAAGATACAAGATTGAAGACTTCGTCCCGTGTCCGGAAGGTTCTTTCCTTGGCGTGGAAGGCAAGCTAGGCGTGCGGATATTCAAGATCTCCTACCAATGTAACCGACTCTCTGTAACCCAAACCCTATCCGGTGCCTATATAAACCGGAGGGTTGTAGGCCGTAGGACGAACACATCATAACCATCATCATACCCATAGGCTAGCTTCTAGGGTTTAGCCTCCTTGATCTCGTGGTAGATCTACTCTTGTACTACCCATATCATCAATATTAATCTAGCAGGAGTAGGGTTTTACCTCCATCGAGAGGGCCCGAACCTGGGTAAAATAAAGTGTCCCTTGTCTCCTGTTACCATCCGACCTTGACGCACAGATCGGGACCCCCTACCCGAGATCTGCCGGTTTTGACACCGACACTAGCCGAGGTGATGACGTCACACCGATCAATGAGTTCCTCCACCACGTCATCTTTCAGACCGGGGCAAGAATAACGGGGTCGTTTCCGACCTGTTCCCTCCATGGAGAAGATGATCGAACAATGGCAGAAGAAAAGGGTGAAGGCAAATGGAGGGAGGAAGAGCGTGCAACAGGAGTTCCAAATCGAGAGGGAAAGGCGAAGAGGCGGTGGATGGTTGCCACGGTACGAGAAGAGGCTAGTGGGGAGCGAACGGTTGCCACAGAGGTCACACACTGATGACAAGGCCGAGTGAACCGCATGTCGTATATCGCACACACGTTGAATTGGCTGACTGATAACCCACAAGTATAGGGGATCGCAACAGTTTTCAAGGGTAGATTATTCAACCCAAATTTATAGATTCGACACAAGGGGAGCCAAAGAATATTTGAAGGTATTAGCAGCTGAGTTGTCAATTCAACCACACCTAGAGATTAATTATCTGCAGCAAAGTGATCAGTAGCAAAGTAGTTTGATAGTTTTGATAGTAGTGACAGCAGCAACGGTAACAGTAACAGTGATAGCATTATTTTGTAGCAAGTGTAACAGTGATGATAGCAATAGTAACGCAGCAAGATCAAGATAGATAAATTCATAGGCATTGGATCGGTGACTTGTTGGATGATATTCATCATGTGACAATTATAACCTAGGGCGGTATGGCACTAGCTCCAGTTCATCGATATAATGTAGGCATGTATTCCGTAAATAGTCATACGTGCTTTATTAAAATAACTTGCATGACATCTTTTGTCCTACCCTCCCGTGGCAGTGGGGTCCATATTGGAAACTAAGGGATATTAAGGCCTCCTTTTAATAGAGAACCGGAACAAAGCATTAACACATAGTGAATACATGAACTCCTCAAACTATGGTCATCACCGAGAGTGGGCCCGGTTGTTGTCACTCCGGGGTTGTCAGATCATAACACGTAGTAGGTGACTATAACTTGCAAGATTGGATCTAAAACATGGATATAATGATGAATTAATAAATGGTTCAAGTCTTAAATCATGGCACCCGGGCCCAAAGTGACAAGCGTTAAGCATGGCAAAGTCATAGCAACATCAATCTAAGAACATAGTGGATACTAGGGATCAGGACCTAACAAAACTAACTCGATTACATGATGAATCTCATCCAACTCCTCATCGACCAGCGAGCCTACGATGGAATTACTCACTCCCGGTGGGGAGTATCATGGAATAGGCGATGGAGAAGGGTTGGTGATGACGAAGAATGAAGATCCCCCTCTCCGAAGCCCCAAACGGACTCCAGATCTGCCCTCCCGAGGAAGAACAGGGCTTGGCAGCGGCTCCGTCTCGTGGATCACGATAATTCTTTCTCCCTGATTTTTTTCTCCGAAAATAGGAATTTATAGTGTTAGGGTTGAGGTCTGCGGGGCCACCAGGTGGGTAGAACCCACCTGGGCGCGCTAGGAGAGGGGGGCGCGCCCTGGTGGGTTGTGCCCACCCAGGGGCCCCTCTCTGGTGTGTCTTGGCTCCAAAAATCCTCTTTTATTCCATAAAAAATTCCTCGCAAACTTTTGTTTTATTTCGAGAACTTTTATTTCTGCACAGAAACAACACCATGCTAGTTCTGCTAAAAACAGCGTCAGTCCAGGGTTAGTTTCATTCAAATCATGCAAATTAGAGTCCAAAAGAAGAGGGAAAGCGTGATAAAAAGTAGATACGTTGGAGACGTATCACTGACCATTTCTTTTGTGTTGCCTAATCACAAACAATTCATCCGAGTGAACCATATGATGTATAGCGCACACACCTTCATCTGGCTGCCCGTTTCTTTTGTGCTACCTCATCGCAAATAGTTAATTGAACTGAACAGTATGCCCTGCATCGCACACGCAACTAAAATTTGAACCGTGTTTGATGCATCTGTCATCGCAAACGTTTTGCACCTTTTGACGGTTTTTTTACAGCATCGTTTGCGATTATTGCATCGCACACAGTTTCATCGAAGGGTCTCTGATCGTAGTGTCGCGTTAGCAACATCCTGCAGTAGTGGCACGCCATGGCTAGCTCCCCCGACCCCGCCACCGACCCTAATATGCTCCCACCCTCCTCTTGATGGACGGCGAAGGCCCTGCTGTTGCTCCTGCCCTCCTCTCGATGACCGACTGTCGCTGCCAGAAAGGGTGGCTGCCAGCGGCGGAAGAACGCCACTACTGCTGGCAAGCCTCGAGGAGGAGGCGTGAAGTAGCCGCCAAGCAACCCGATGGTCACGGCCGCGTCGAAGGGCCAGTTCTTTTGGGCGGCTTAAAAAATAAGCTACCTCTCCCCAGATTAAAAAAATAAGCCGCTTCCAAAATTTGTTGAGGCTTCTAGATTAGTAATCTCATAACTAGTTCAGAAGCCCCAATGAATAAGGGAGGCGTCTTATGACAAAAGCTTGGGAGGATGCGGCTTATTTTTTAAGCCACCAAAAGAACTGGCCCGAAGAAGGCCAACACGACGATCAAGAAGGCGACTGTTGTGGCTGCCGTGCCTACCCCACCAGCACCATAGCCACTGCCTCCTTCTGCTCCTCCTTCCCCTTCGGCTTACATGGAGGATAAGCCGTTGATGCTCACGGCCACGGTCACCGGTGCCCACAAAGCGCTCGACAATAATATCTGAAAGATAAAAGAAAATTGTTTTTTTATTGCTTGTAGTTGATGAATGCAATGATAAGGAGCATGTAGTGATGTGTTTCTATGTTCAATTATGTACATGTAGTGTTGATGATGAAGCATTTTCGAGATATACAAACGTTGCAAACGAAGAATTTGTCTCTCAAGAATATGTTTCTCAAGAATTTGATGAAACCCAACATGAAGGCATGGGAAGAGGCATAGACCATCGACCATGAGTTTGATGAGTTTGATGGGTGGTGGCATGGGAGGAGGAATGAGTGGCGGCATGGGTGGCATGGGAGGATGCATAGGTGGCATGGGCGGCATGGGAGGCATGTGTGGCTACATGATAAAGGAATTTGTTGAGATGTGCAAAGATCAAATGTTGGCGAAAAAGTCCATGAGTTTGATGAGCTTGATAGGTGGTGGCATGGAAGGAGGAATGTGTGGCGGCATGGGCGGCATGGCAGGCATGGGTGGCTACATGGGTGGTTTGATGAGCATGATGGGAGGTGGCTTTGGAGGTACGATGAATGGCGGTGGCTTTGGATGTATGAGAGGTATGTGTGGCGACATGAATGGCAGACAGTAAGTCGAGTAAGGATAAGACGGTGATCATAATGAAGCTAATGGCGAGGAGAAAGAAACCACAGGTGGCAAGGAGGGTTGAGAGACGATGTATCTTTTCTTTAAGCTGGTCATGCACTTTTGTTTGTGTTGGTTGCACTATGCTTGAGATTTGCATTTTGAACTTGATATGCGAATTTGAAGTTGAATTTCTTATATTGTTGCTTCATTTATGCACTCTATCACTAAGCTAATAGCCCGTCGCGCGGGCCATTGTAATGATATTGCATAGTTGTGGTACAAAAATTCGTATGTTAAATATGAATGCAAATTGTGTTGTAGCTGCCGTGCAGCTGCCCTATTTTAGGGAAGCTATTGGAGCAGGTGTGGCATATTTTGTGCCCTGTTATAGGGCTGTTGTTGGAGACGACAATTGCTCGTGCCTAAACAATTTTACAACACCCTGTTTTCGGGTCAAAAAATAGGGCTGCTATTGGAGATGCTCTAAACGAGGCTACAAGCCCTGATGAAGTTTATTGCTAGCAGGTGTATTTTTTGCTGGCATGCGATGTTAGAGCAACTCTAGCCGATCTCCTAAATATTAGAGGAGTAAACAGCTGAGTAAACTTTAGATGAACAAGTGCTCTAAAGAAATGTCACTTCTTACCGAACCTTAAACATAAGGTATTAAAAAAATTGAAAGACACATGAACACAAATTCGGTACTAAATTAGTTCAAACTGGTACATATAAGTTACTTGAATGGCATCTCAAATTTATGCTAGAAATTCGAACTATAACCTAGTCCTCCGCGAGCTCCTTCCACCCCATTCTTCTCAAATCGGCAATCGTTGGGTCGGGGTCATCCTCCTTCATCGCTCGGGAGGTCGATGACATCGGTCTTCCTCGCCGCGTACTCCTGTATAGTTGGCGCTCTGCCACGAGGTGCTCCGGGTAGCTTTGGTGGAGCTCCGCCATGTACACCTCGTCGGCATACTTCGCCTCGAGACGCTTGTAGGCCTCCCAGTCCTCCCTTCTCTCGCATGGGGTGGCCACCCGAGGGTCCACCAACTCCAATGGCGGCAGGCAGCCGAAGGAAAAGTTATGGCGGCCAGCGGAGCCGTACAGGTGCACCGACTTGATGTTGTGTGCATGCGTCTCCTGCTCCGCCAAGTGGAAGGAGCCCAACCAGTAGGTCTTGCCGATGTCGGGGTTGTAAGTTCGGCGACCCACGTCCCGCACTTGCACTATCGTTTGTTTATTATTATTTTTAGAACGAAGGCTCAAGAGAGAGCCCGGCTTTGAATTAACAAGGCCATGAACCGGCCAGGAGTTACATCGGACAACACCTTACCAGAGGAAAAAAAGAAAAAGATGACAAATACATGGTGCTACTAGACAACTTACAAACCTCAACAACACCAAGCACTACAACATGGACAACAAAGCTTCGCTTGATGTCGATGATGTCCCCAGCCGCAGAATGAGTACCATAGGTGGAGCGGAAGCACTAACAAGATGAGACCCATCATAGGCAGGGAGCATGCCCTCCTCTGCACCAGGTGTGCTGAGCTGCAACAACCTACCCGAAACCATCTCTGAAGAGGACCCCTGCCCCTCGTCCTGGCTCGAAGGACACCGTACCGTTGGAAGATGGGGAAGCTCACCCTAGAGCCAGATTAGATGACATCCATGAATAACCATGAGGGATACTCAACCCCACCCCCAGCTGAGTCGAGTTCGCCTTGGAAGATCCTCGCCCACACGCATAGAGCCAGACACGAAGGGATGAAGCTGTCAAGATCGAAGGTGCTGAGGAAGGAAGCGCAGAATGATAACTGGCACATCAAGTGCAATGAGGTCAAGAACAAGCCCGCAAAGAGCGGCACCGCGATCACCCTGTCGTCAATGTGCAGCTGAAGATGAGGGCCCTATCCACTCCCGGCCCTGAACAAAGGGCGCCGACCCGTCGGCAAGCAGACTAGCACGACGAGAATAGGGGATGGCCAAAGAAGCTGTGGGATTGCGAATCACCCGCCGAAGAGCAGCACCGATGTGACAAATCGGACCATGCGACCGTCGATCCCCCAATCCCCAAATCAGAATTCCCTCGCATCTCTCGAACCATCAGAGCGGTACCTCCAGGAAGGTGACGGCGAAGAGCACCGCTGCCGCCCCATCCAAAAGCATGAGGTTTTCACCCATGGCGAGAGGGGGGAGAGTGGAACAGAACCTCGACGGAGCCTCCAAGGAGGGGCACGGTGCCAATTGATGTTGTCACCGCCATGGCCGGGCCACACCGGCCAAGGATTTCTCCCAGACTGCCACCACTCACTACTAGGAAAATGCTTACAAGTAGCGCTGGTTTTTGAGCTACCAGTAGCGCAGGCACTGGCGCTACTGCTACGACGCTACAACTATTTTGTAGCAGTAGTGCGTTTTTAGGCCAGCGCTACTGGTAAGTTCAAGTACTAGTAGCGCGTTTTCAGGCCCGCGCTGCTGCTAACATTTATGTTTTTTTAGCATTTTGGCGCTGTACATGTTTAAACAAATATATCTTTTATACAATAACAACTCATGATGAACTAGTCTGTTTAAATAGCATATTCATTACCACTTGTCATCACCATCAAACAATGTTCGTCAATGAGACATCATATAACAAGTTGGTCACTAGTCATAATCACAACTCCTCCTCATCATCATCAACTCTAACACATTGTAGCACATAATAACACATTCTAGCTACGACCTACTCCTCTCATAGGACCTACTCTACCCTCTCTTAGGTAAAATATCATAAAACAAGATAGGCATTGACGCTGCATTAAGGAACAATGACTCTCTATAATAAAGAACGGAGATCATCCTATCTCCAAGTCTTGGCCTACACACAATGTTGCTTCCAAGTAGCTCTCTACGATGGTTCAAACATTTTTTGAAATCATCTATTATCATGGCTTCCTCGCTTTTAGAAATCCGGTATGGACAGGAGTGATGTGGATACTGCGGCTGACCTGGCCGTGGTGACCGTAAGCTCATAACATTAACGCGACCTCTCGTCAACATCAGATGAGGCACACAATCCATCGGGATTTTCTGTTCAAAAACATAGTAATAACTTTGTAGTTAGCAATATAGTTTAGTTTTAGAAGAATTTATGCAAAAGATGCACGGATGTCGTAATAGTAGAAAATCTTACCATGATATCTCCATTGATGTTACCGTAGTTCAACACGTTCACTAGTGGCACGTATTGACCATAATGTGGAGGAGTTTGATAATAGCTATTGTAATTCTCAATATCAGTAAAAAATGCGATAAGACCATCTTGCTCCTTATAAGTTAATTGTGCTTCATCATTGTAGTTGTAGGTTCTGTCTACCATTTTCCGTACATTTTTTGAAGAATGAAAATAAGTTGTCAATGGAAATAAGCTGTCAAATATTTTGAAATAAACAATATAAATTACTTAGTAAATATGTTTAAGAAACTCACACAGCGGTAGGAACTGGAAGCGTGTCAACAAGGACCCAAATGGTCATATCATTTTCGTCGATGTCAGGATCACCAAGATCGAAGGTGAGAAGCATACCCTCATGAAAATCATACGCCTTGCAAAGGGCTTCCCAATTCAGGCAACGAAAATCGGACGAGTTCATAGAATTGTATAGATTTACAACAAAATCATAACCATGATGGGTCCTTAGTTGAATTATCTTTGTCTCCATTCTTTCATGATCTTCAAAACCCATCTTCTCCAAGACATAGCGTCTTGCATGACATGGGATAGGCTAGTCGAATTGTAAAAGACGGAAATTACACGTTGAAGAAGCAGAGAAGTCGTGCAAAAAAAACAAAAACCACTTGTCGTTGTTGCATACCATTTCAACATCGAAGGTCTCCTGGAGCTTGATGCTGAATCGCCGACCTTCTACCAAGTGAGGCATGTCGCACAGACCGCGCTCATGTTCGCAGTACTCACACATAGCGAATTCCCTTTCGTCGTCATACATTTCCTAATAGGTAATTAATAATCCATCATCGAATAGATATATAGTAGTTTGTAGCAAAGATCATCATATAACAACTAAAACACCTAAAATTTGTAGTTTGTAGTAGTTTGTAGCAAAGATCATCATATAATCCATCATGAATACATATATAGTAGTTTGTAGCACAAACCGCGCTCATCTTTTGCATTCAATAAGCAAATAACTAATAGGTAATTAATAATCCATCATCGAATACATATATAGTAGTTTGTAGCAAAGATCATCATATAATATCACTAATACATCTCGAATAATAGCTCCTCTAGGTTCAGTGGGCCGTGGTGGACACCCAAAGAGAAGGAACCATCACCGGATCATAGCTCCGGTGAGATCACCGGTTCAGTGGGCCGAGTCGACGACGAGGATGCGGGATAGGCATCATCGACGTCGAGAACAAAATGCTTAATTATGAAAACAAAATTAATAAATACTTAGCAAAATTTGGCACGACCTTTGCTAAAAACAAGACATATCGAGCGCCTGAAATTTGCCAGAACGTAAACGAATTGACATTTCTGGCAAAACATGGGCCACTCGAAAAAATATGACATGTCCAAAATGTGACATGTTCAAAATATGACATGTTCATTGCAAATTTGCATATAACAGGAAAAATTGCTTTAACTAAAAAAATAACAATAATTGCTTTAACTAAAAAAATACCTAGAATTCTATTAACTACACCTAAAACAACTAAAACACCTAAAATTCTGTTAACTACACCTAAAACAACTAAAACACCTAAAACTCTTTTAAATACACTTAAAACACCTAGAATTCTGTTAACTACACCTAAAACAACTAAAACACCTAAAATTCTGTTAACTACTCCTAAAACAACTAAAACACCTAAAACTCTTTTAAATACACTTAAAACACCTAAATTCTATTAACTACACCTAATTAAAAACCTAGCTAAATTTATGTCCTAACTTTAAAACCTAGCTAAATTTAAAAACCTAGGGTTCATACGAATTAACTAGGGTTCATACCTAATATGTCCAAGCAAGGGTTCGATCAAAACCTAAATTATTCTAATAACCTACATTTTTTCAACTACATAGAATTCAAAATAACTACTCTAATAACTATAACTAGTGAGGGAGGGAGGAGGAGGAAGGAGGGAGGAGTACCTCTCGGTGGAGGAGGGTCGGCGCGAGGGCCGGGGCGGCGGGCGGAGGAGGGAGGCCGGGGCGGCGGGCGGAGGAGGGAGGCCGACGCGGGGGAGCTGGGCAGCCGGCGGGGAGGAGGGCTGGCGCGGGCGAGGGCGGCCGACGCAGGGAGGAGGGCCGGCGTGGGGAGAAGGGCCAGCGCGGGGGACGGCAGTGTGCGGGGGTCTACGACGACGCACGGGGGATCGAGGGAGGAGTGTGGGCGGAGTGTGAGTGAGAGTGAGGCCGGCGGGGCCGGGGGGCGCAAGGGGATAGTGGGCCTAACAGCAGCGCGGGCAACAGGCTAGCGCTACTGCTAAGCCCACTAGCTATAGCGCAGGTTAGACGACAGGCGCTGCTGCTATTTTTTGACCGCGGGGGGGGGGGGGAGTTGTGGTGCACTACACTTACCAGTAGCGTGGGGCTATGTAACAAGCGCTGCTGCTAACTGATACCAATAGCGCTTTTTACAGCCAGCGCTACTACTAACTAGTAGTAGCGTGGGGTTATAAACAAACGCTACTGGTAAACTTCTATCTATAAGCGTTTTCCTAGTAGTGACTCCCACACCCCAAACGCACCAGATCCGGCGACCGGGGACCGCCAAGGACCAGCAACGCCGGGGTGGAAGGTGCTATGAGAGGGGGAGGGAAATACCTGCAGATCTAGCGTTGTCCGCCAGGGAGAAGACCGCACGCGAAGACCAGCCACCAAACGACCGCCGCCAGCATGCCGCCAGCGTGGCCGAGGGGCCGGAGCAGCACCTGCGACCACTGCTTGCCGGAGAGCCAACTGTCGCATCTCCTTTCGAGGCCGCTGCCTCGGCATCCGTGGCTCTCCGCACGGAGGCGGAGCAGCAGATCCTCGCCGCCACCGTCCTCGTCGGCCGCATTGGCTTGCCCGGAGACCTACTCTAGTGGCGGCGAGGGGGGAGCTAGCAGGGGGCGGCGGCGCGCGCTAGGGTTTCGTCGACGCCCGAGTCACCCCGAGCGGAGCGACGCGGGGGCTGGGGGGTTAGATTTGTCCCTCCATAATTTTTGTTGCTTCTTGGAACTTTCCACTTGCACTACCGTACGCCGATGTATTTCGGCGACAATAGCGGTGGCGGGAGGTCGGGGAAGGTGGGTCAATCTGGACGTCGAACTCGAGCTTTCTGGCTCGGCTCACGCTCGCCCAGGCTCGGCCCGAGAAATAAAAAGGCCGAGCCAAGCTGCGTTATTGGGCTTGTTTCGGCCTCGGGCCGAGCCCAGCTCGGCTCGAGCTAGCCCGTGAGCTCGTCCAATTCTGCAGCCCAGAATGGCCCAGCCTCAGAGTCACACTTGACCTAGCGCCCCACTTCATCCCGAGCAGCACTCATCCTCATTTCCCCCCGTGCTAGGTTAGCTAGCCACCGCCGCCGCCGCAGCAGCAATTCCTCGGCGTCCTTGCCGCACCATACGCTAGCCGATGACTCAGGCTGGACGTACCGAGCGGGCTTTTCGGCCCGCTCGTGGCCCGTTCGGTCTTGGCCCGCTCGGTCCTGGCTCGCTACATAAAATGGCCGGTCCGGTCTGCCATATCAGGCCCGAAAAAATCTCGGTCCGGTCCGGTCTTTAACCGGTCCAACCGAGCGGACCGAGAAAACATAGTCATCGCTGTTGCCCTTCCTCGTCGTCGCGGCCACCGGCAGAACTGGGCTGAGCCACCGTGTCCCTGAGCTTGCCCACACCTTCCTTCCTCTCCTCCCCGTGCCCCGTGGTCGCTCGCCGTCGCTCGCCGTCGCTGCCGTGCGTGCACCGCCGCCGTTCGCGAGTTCTAGACCATGCCGTCGACCCCAACCGTCGGACCAATTCATGCCATGGCTGCGGATTTCAGTGCCATGGCACAGCAAATACTATTTTTTGGACTGTGGGATAAACGCTCGGCCGTGATTTTCGGATCGCTGGGAGCCGTTTCAGCACAGCACGTACGCAGAGGAATGCTCCTCCGCAATTTTCTCATCCAACAAATGAGGCAAGTGTTTTTTTGGAAGGAGCTAGATTTAATACCGGACGCTTCCTATAATCACGCGCCGTCCACGGTGCCCTTTTTTTGCAGTTTTTTTAGTCGAACAGAAAACAGGAAGTACGAGAGAAACAAGGTTGGTTCCAAAAATTACGGCACCATCTGACGATTATCTACACGTCCGATTTGAGCCGCTAATCACGGCAAGGCCCGCGCACTGCAAATCGTGGGTTCATGCACGCGCTATATTACTTGCATGCAACACAAAAACAGGTAATGACTAAACATGTCCACGTTCATGAGTAACAGCCGCGCCGCCCGCGCACGTCGCCCACCTCGAGCGGCGCTCGCGATGTTTTCCACCTCGCCAGAGCACTCCTGCACGTCGCCTACCTCGCCGCTGCTCCAGCGCACCTCGTTACTGATGGTGGTTGTCCGGTCCGCTCGGGCCGGCCCGGGCTTTGCCTCTACCGGTCCGGTCCCAAGAAACAGGACCACAAGAGTGGTCGGTCCGGTCCGGTCCGGACCGCCGCCGGCCGGTCCAAACGGTGGCTCGGTCAGGGACCAGACCGGACCGGACCGTGTCCACCCTGACCGATGACACACACGCCGCTTGTCCAGATCGCCCAAGGAGCCATGGAGAAGAAGAGAGGTCATTGACCTCCATTCTTTTTTTTTTTTTGCGGGGGATTGACCTCCATTCTTGGGAAGGAGCCAGCGATAGGAAAGAAGAGAAATGGCATGAGCAAGACCTCCATGGACGCCGGCATCCAGCCTTCCGTTCGCTCCAAATGTCAGTGTGCTTGCTGTCCAAACTTGGGTGTGTTTGCTGTCAAAGTTTCAGACATTCAATGTTGATGCTGTCCAAATTTCAGTGAATTTGTGGTACAGTTTTTTTGGTGTACTTGCTGTCAAAAGTTCAGTGTTGATGATGTTGAAATTTCAGTGAGCCAAATCAAGTCATTTGCTGCTATTTTTCCATGTCTTGGTGAAAAAAGTTGCTAGTTAGCACATATAAATAGTAATCTGCACGCTGATGTGCAGTGCACAGTGCATGCACACGAGCTGCCGAGTTGGACCGAGCCAGCACAAAGCTCGGGTCGAGCCTGGGAATGAGGCTCGCGTGAGCAGTTAGCTCGGGCTGGCTCAGCTCGTGCTGGGCGAGCTAATGGCTGGCTCGACCCGAGCTCGGCTCGGCTCCGCTCGCGTCCAGGTATAAAGGTGGGTGTGACGCCGGCGTGGGAGGAGGAGGCGGCACGATGGCGTGCATCCGCCGGCCGAGCATTGCGGATGGATGGTGGGGAGTGGCGGCGGCCTGATCCAGCCATTGTCGTCGGCGCACAGGAGGCGAAGTAGGCGTATGTGCGGCGGCGGTGGCGATGGTAGGTGTGAGGAAATTTTAGTCGATGGCCCAGAGGTTGAGTATTTTTACTCCTCGGCGACCGCTCAGAGTAAAATTTATACTCACCTAACGGTTATAGGGGATTGGCTAGTTCCGGTTTAGAGGAGTATAAACCGAATTTCTTACTCCTTTTTTTCGAAACAGAAAATTTTTACTCCTGGTTTTAGGTAACCGACTAGCCAGAGTTGCTCTTAGCGACGATCCGTTGCTTCAGTGTCCCAACCTGACCGAACCATCGATGGCAATTGGTCTTACTATACGTAATTGGCTGCAGCTTACGTAATTAGAAACCTGGGAGGAGAACGAACGTACAGTACGTACGGACGTAGGGTTTTTGAGCTTCGATGGAGTCGAGATCGGGGCGTCGTCGCCTCCGTTCCTCCTCCGAGAAGCAGCACTCCCTGACTGAGGACCGCATCAGCGCCCTCCCTGACGACCTGATCCTCCTGATCCTCGCCCGCCTCCGATCCATCGCCGCCGCCGTGCGCACCAGCGTCCTCTCCCGCCGCTGGAGCGGCGGCCTCTGCACCCGCCTCCTCGAGATCGTCTTCCGCGACCTTCCGTTCCCCTCGCTCGAAGCGGCTCTCGGCCGCGTCGACTCCCCCGCGGTTTCTCTCCTGGAAATCCGCGTCCACGATGTGCACCGGGCCAACACCCACGTCCGCGACGCCGGTTTCAACTCGCTGCTGCGCGCTGCCGCGCGGCTCGCGCCGGAGGAGTTCGTCTTCCGCCTTCCACTGGACAGTCTGGACGTGACCGATAATGGTTCCCTCGTGGTCGACCTGCCTTGCTTCCACCGCAGCACCTCCATCGTCATGGACACCTATTTCCTCTCCCTCCGCGCGTGCCGGACGGCGTCGCCTTCCCCGCGCTCCAGACGCTGTCTCTGGCGGGCAGGGTCCCCGATCTCGACCCCTTGCCCTCCTGCTGCCCGCGCTTGCGGACGCTCCGGCTGCGCAACGTTTTCCACGGGGGCGACCTGAGGGTCGGCTCGCCGTGGCTGCAGGAGCTCTTCGTCGTCCGCTTGTTCCAAAGGAAGCACCGTATCGACATTGCCGCCCCTGTACTCAAGCAATTGAGCATGTCCTTTGTCTCCTCGGGTGCCAACATCTCCGTCCTGGCACCAATGGCGGAGAAGATCTTGTGGGACTGCCGGTACAGCAAGGCGCCTGTTGTGTTTGTGTTTGGTCTTTGGAGACTAGACCAGGTGACACTACGGACCGCGGAGGGAAAATATTCTGTAGAGCATAGGCTTTGGGACACCCCCTTATCTAGCCACTCATTTTTACATCGCGATTCGTGCGAGTAGATTTGTCTTTTTTGTTTCTTCCATATAGAGCAACATATGAACTTCAAACTTGACAGCTCAACAAAACATTCATACTAGAATGTGGGAAAAAACTTTCAGAATTTTTCGTGCCATATAAATACTAAAAAGTACATTTTTTAATACAAAAAAAATCTAATTTCGTATATTTATGTTTGACAAAAAAATTTGAAAGTTTTTTCTCACATTCTAGTTAGAACATTTTGGTGTCTTGCAAAGTTTGAAGATCATACGTTGCTTTATTTTGAAGAAACAAAAACAAGAAAATCTGATGTACAAAGTTAGTTGTCTAGTACGGATCTCAAAGCAATGTTGGAGGGTAAGGATAAGGGGTGTCCAGAAACCTGAGCTCTAAAAATCCGCGTCCGACCGCGGAGAGGCAAGCACATCTCCGTTCACTGCAGATTTGTGCCCACGCAGTGCGTCTCTTCTCCCCTCTCAAATTACTGCAAAGCTTTGACGAAACTAAATCTGTGAATGATATATATGTATACCATCAAATTGCTTTTCCAGGCCTCAAGTGTTTCAGGCACCGAAGAGCACACCTTTGCAGAGGAGATAGAGAAGCACATGATTCCTGGGTTTTCTGTTTTGGAACTACATCTCACAACAAATGGACATGCTTTTGGAGCACTCGTGTTTCATCTCCTTAAGATGGTTCGAATTTGTGGTTCCATACGCAGGCTTAAGGTCATCCTAGAGAGATCAACGGTAATTCTCTGCTTTAGTTATATATACCTTAAAAATAATAATGCAATGTGTAGTAGTTCACCAATGTGTAATAATATATTGTTTTAGGTGAAAGAAGAATGCCCATTTGATTGTTTTTGTGAGCCTTGGAACTGGAGATCTCAAACTATCTCCTTGTCCGCTCTTGAGGAAGTGGAGATCAACGGGTTTCAAGGATACGGTCAGGAGATTGATTTTTTGAAACTGGTATCCCAATGCGCACCGATGCTTAAAAAGACGACAATGATGTTGTCAGAGGAGACCTCAGCAAGTAAAGATGAATGCGCAAAGATATAGAACATCTTCAAGGCATATTCTTCTGTGCAGTGCAATGTTTACCATAACTCTGGTGAGTATATGTTTGGCATGCATTATTAGCATGAGCACTGCTGCATAGTCATAGAGTTTAATTGTGCATGTATCCCAAGCATTATCTAACTAAACGTGCTATATTCCCGATTTTTGTGGAAATATAAACCAAATGGGGGAGTGGATAATAAGCGCAGTTTAATATTTTTACGTGGTTTTCCTTACCTAATTTACTCTTTTGCATTTTGCAATTTCTCTGCTGAGATCGTACCCTTTTGTTTTGCAGTGGTATTCGAGTTTCTAGGTTAGCCAAAGTTGTCTTATCTGAATTTATACGCCTTGGGGTTTGACGCAAATTATTTGTTCAGTTAAACTCTGCATCAAGTTAGTTGTCTCGTCTGAATTTCATTGGCCTCTGTTTTTTTTTTCTGCTCTTAGCATATTGTGTTTTATTTTCAGTGGCAAGATTCTTAACACATATAACAACTACTTCACATATTCAAGTAGCGATGGTGACCAGAGCTTGTTTCTTTTTGTACCTTCTGCAAGGTTAACACACACAACAGCCAGAATTGCTCGTCGACGTGATACTCATCCTTACTGTGGATTCATGGTGCGCATCAACAAGAACGTCCTTTCCCATGCTGACCAACTCTATTATCTGGTCTCAAGACTTTGCTTGGTTGCTTTGATTGTCTATCATCTGATGTGTTCTTTTGGTAGTGTAGCTTAGCTATATATATAAGGTGCACTTAGTTACCCTTGAATGGTTTCTTTCCATTCAGTCATTTAAGTTAATGCACTCTACCTATTCCAGTCAATTAGTGTAAGCTAGTAATTATGTTAAGCCTACTATTTCAATTTCTACTTGTGATCCTTCATTGTGCCGATGGACTACATGTTTTCACCGGAAGTACACTGAGCAGCAGTGAAAGATCACATGCCACTCTGGTCTGAAACTGATATTTATTTTCTGTTTACTCTCTTTTCTAACTACTGCACCCTATATGATGAATAGAAGATATATATTGTGTCACTTTGTTGTAGCAGAATCTTGTATCACTTTGTGAAGCCAGTGGTGAGAATCTCCTCGCAAGTATCTGACACGATTGTCTTGAACAGACTCACACATTCAAATGTATCATTTATTTTTCTGGTATTTCATTTGGGTATATGTGTATAATTATAGGTGTATTGCATTTTTTATCTTCGGTATACATCCCTTCTTTACTGATCAAGATTTATCAGACAAATATATAGGAGATTGATTCCAGGACATAACCATTAAGGTTTCAAGATAAGAAAAATCATCTGCCGAGTATGCTACAAAATCCAAGAAAAAAAAGGAATATATGGAGTATAATTGAGTGCATCGTCAGTTAACTGATAAACAAGAGCCGTTGGATCTTACTTTGACCTAAACTAAACCACCACACTCCAACCACACCTGAAAAGAAATGAAGCAATCTTCTGAGCATGTGATCCGCTCTCATGATGTACCATGATGTCTCCTTGCACAGAGGGAGGGCTCTGCCACATCGCACACATGTCTTTTATAAAAAATTGTTGCATAGTTGCGTTATTGAATTGTGTGCCATATTACGACATCACATATACGTTTTTTTCTTGAACTGTGTCTGATGTGACACAACACATAGTTCGATCAAAGGGTGTGTGATAGGTGTGTTTTCATAGCCCCATTCTGTAGTAGTGACCAAGATGGGTCTCAAAGCTCCAAACCTCGCTCAGCTGACAAGTTGAAAGAGGCATTGGTGGCCTCTAATGAGTTTCCAAAGGGCAAGCGTTCCAAGGCAATGTCGTCAGATCCCACTCGTGGCATCTCTCCGGGGGGTGGGGGTGGGGGGGGGGGACAACCAGGGCATTTTGGCGCTCAAGAAGGCTGAACACCTTAGAGCGAAAAAGAAATTGGAGAAACCATATAACCCTTTTCTTGAGTACTTTTTTTACGTTCCTTCGATGAAATTGAAACGACTATCAAGGATAGTGGAGTAGTTATTCGCGGGGATGAAGGGGTGATAGAGGAACTATATAAATATTATCCAAGCTAGAGAACTGACTAAAGTTGCGTTGGCGGAAACATTTAGCCGTAAAGAGCCTGTAGCTCTATCCCGTGAAAGGATCGATTGTGTTGTTGTCCAGGAAACTATCAAAGCTTATTTCAATTTTGTTGACCTCAAATCCAAAGATTATTTTAGAGAAATTACACTGGCAATGGGTGCCGGCAGTCAGCCACTCTAGAGGCATGCTGATAGGTATCGACAAAGACCAGTTTGGGGTCACTGCTTGGTCTTGAAATATTATTTTTCCTCGGTGCTTATACCCTCACCAAGGCATCACAGGGTAGATGGGAGCTTGGTGTGGTATATGGTCCGGCTAACCACGCTCTCTCTGCAAATTTGCTTGCTGACTTGGGTCTATGATTGCCACTGTCAACACTCGTGTAATCATCGACATGATTTCAATCTCATCCGCGAGGCCGCGGACAAATCTATCGGCAACATATGGTGGAGTCGGGTTCATATGTTCAATGATAACATTGTTTACATGGCTTTGAGGGAAATTTCTAGAGTAGGAGGTCGTTTTACGTGGACTAATAGACAGATTGCTGCCATTAGATCTGTACTTGAGAGAGTCTTTGTGTCTGCTGACTAGGAAAAATGCTCATCCCATGTATGCTCTCAAAGTTGAAACCAGGATTGGGTCTGGCCATGGTGAAGAATTTCTGAAACACAATCCTCATACCCCTCTCGTATTCACGCATGGTGAAGAATTGCTGAAACACAATCCTATATTTTTCTTTGAGTTAGGGTGGTTTGAGGAAGAAGGCTTCTTTGACCAAGTTAGAGCCAAGTGGGATACTTCGCGGGTCAGCCTCACATCTCCGAGGGGACCCGTAGTTAGGTATGTAAACTGGGTCCTATTTAATCCCGCTTAAAGTGCACTTATGGTCTAATAGTTCAATAAAGTTTTTCTGGGGGGGGGGGGGGATGAAGTACCGAGCTAGCGAAAGGTAAGTAAACAGGACTTGCGGGTGCCATTTTATTTGCCATTTGCATCCCTATCATTGATTCTTTGCACACCCTCTCGGGGACTGTGTCAATTTCTTTGTGTTGGGGGGTGAGGGGGGCAATCGAGGTAAAGCTAATGTCCTCCAAGAGATTTCCTAACTTGGCAGACAAGCGGGCTTGGATGGCCTCTCGAAAGCAAACTGCCAAGGTGGAGAACAAAATCATCAATCTTTACAAAGAATAAGAGATTTATTGGAACCAACGATTGCGCCACTTGAGGCACATCAAAGGTGATGCTAACACCAGCTTCTTTCATGCCATTGCTAATGGTCACAAAAGAAGGGCAACGACCCCACATCTCCTTACCGACCAGGGAGAAATCTCTTCTGTAATGGATCTTAATAAACACATATATAGCTTCTACAAAGATCTCACTGGGGTGGAGGATTCCAGAAGGGTTGTGTTGGCTACTAGTTTTGGAGTTCTTCTCGTTCGGTTTCCTATTTGGACAAAGAGGTTCTTTCTCTCTGTTTTTCTGAAGAAGACACTGGTGATGCGCTCAAGGCTATGAAAACTGATACTGCATTGAGACCAGGGTTTTGGGTACCGGGCGAAAACTTTGGATACCGCCCAATATCCGCATTTCCTGCTACCCCATGAGAAAAGCCTGTACCAAGCAAAAAAAATGTTTTTCTTTTGAAAATTTTGAATTTCAATGTTGAAAGTATAGTCAAGTAGCACAGGAACTCAGATAAAGCAACTTAGTATTGATGGCACGGTGGTTTGCATGGCCCTCGTACATCTTCTACTCAGAAGGTCCTGCGTTCTAGTATCGTTGCATTTTGTATATATATAAAAACTAGTAAAAAGCCCGTGCGTTGCTACGGGGCATATCTAATAGTTGTTCAATACCAATTGTGTCTAATGTACGCGTTCCAAATCCTTGTGTATTTCTTCTTCTTCTCTCACCATATCACACTCTCGTGCATTTCCAAAGATACTAATAAAAATATTATTTGAGTTTAACATGTCACTTGTGTCTTATGTCTCCATTACAATGAAAATATCGATATAAGCTGGTTACATGCTTATTCACATAAGATGGGTACATGCAAGTTTAGTTTTCGACGATAAACACCTCTTCTTCTTTTTCATTCCTTCCTTTAGAGTAACCGCCCTACAACACCCCCTTCCATCTGCAAAGTGTCCCTTCCTACCCTTGGCCCACAACAAGATATAAGGTGGGTGCCATCTTTTTTGCCACCACGAGTAATGAACCCAACCTGAAAATTAAAAAGAAAGGAGAAAATTATATGTTGTAAAGAATATATAGGGTGAAATCAGAACCTTGTACAACAATTTATCAGGCACACATATATATCAGTACTTTCTATAAGTGAGATGGTGATGCTAAAGATTGTTAAAAATCTATTATTCCGAAATAAAGAGTAAGCTATTAGGGAGTAAAAATAATGATGCAAAACATCTAACTTGACATGACAGTAGAAACATAACCCTTTTAATCATCAAATTAACAGGAAATGGAGTGCTCTTTTCGAGTGCCACAATGTACAATGTAGAAATCATTTTGTAACGTTTTGTCAAACCACAAACAAAAGGAACAATAATGTATTCATCGTAATGATAAGCAGCATATCCTAGCAATCTTGTTTTTGTGAAACCAGCGTTACCATTGATGCAACCTACAATTAAAGAACAATGTAGCAGTCTTATCTCCAGCCGCAGAAAGAGCTAGCATCAAATCTACAAAGGCCTACAACATTCAATGATTTCATCACGGACTAAGAAAGTAGTAAAGAATGTTTACATATGTTGTTGCATTTTCATTCTGAAGCATTTCATTGAACAAAATAGTACAATACCAAAGAACAAAAACACATATTGGCCCAACAACAAATAGACATTGCCTTGACCACCCTGTACAAATAATTGGCAACTCATTTTAGGATACATGACCCAGAATAAAAGGAAAAAATTATCTCAATTTAGTTTCACTATAATTAGGCAAGGGAATTAGTTTGGTGGAGTGGCAATTGTGGAAACAAAATGGAATTGTTCAGTATCAGATACTGCCAATTACATCTCTATCACTAAACTGGCTGGAGATCACTAATTAATCGATGATAAGAGTTTGTCAACTGTTAATGTGTGCATAAACATGTCACAAAACAGAAGGATCTAATAAATCGCAGCAAAACAATAACAACAATCACCAGCTTAAAAATACAATATGGGGCGAATAGCTCAAGTGTTTCTGAATGTGTTTCACTACCTCCATGTGTACCAGCTGCCTCGGTAGAAGGAAGCACACTCCTTGTGTACAAGCTGTCTTTGTCAAAAGTACTTCAAATTAAATAGATCCCACCAAAAGAAACACGGACCTACAGAAAAATGAATATTTCTTGACAACGAGACTTAAACTGAAAGCATCCATCAACATACCTACAACTTAACTAAAACTTAACCGAGAAACATCATCCAACAGGAACAGAATCCCTACAACTTAACTAAAACTAAAAGCATCCATCATCATCATCATGAACCGAAACATCATCATCATTGCAGTATACTTGCCACGCACCCATATAATCATCCATGTATCTTTCGAATCTACAAAGAAAATAATAAAATGAAGTGTTAATACACAATGCATTAACATGATGCAAGTAGTATAGAGGCAGGATATTAGTCACACACAAAGGTTGAAGGCCATGAAATCTTTGTTTTTTCCTTATTACCGAGAGTATTGCAGTTTTTGCGACTCCAAACCAAATCTTCAGTTTTCACAAGTGCCATATCGACATGATGCTAGCAAAAAGAAGAAAGCAAAAAGGCATGATTATTGACAACTGTTCAGAAGCAATGCATTGAGAAATTTAAATGTCATTACAGCTATGAATTATTTAGATCGCTTTTAAGTATGGCATTAACAAATATCAGCTCCTATGATATAGTCACTTTTTGTTAGTTACTTCATGCTAATGCATGTACTAACAGTAAAAACTGGAGCAATCAGACCAACACCAAAATCCAGATATATAAAGGCAAGCATCAGCCATCCTACACTTGCAGACCGTCATATCCATTGGAACGCATGCTCCAAAATATATTATATGAAGCCAAGACCCAGCCATGCATCACGTGAGAATCATTCAATCGGATAGGAGAACAGTACCCGTAACTAAAGCAGAATAACAATCAAATTCTCAGGCCAGTTTAGCAGGTGTTGAGAATCCCTTTGCTGGCGTCTTGTGCCATAGCCGTCAATGACATCCAGCAGGTACCAGCCACTGCATATCGGCATAGCCTCCTCAGCCTATCATCGATTACGCGCTCTCGCCCACATCTTGGTAGCAAACGATGACCAGTCTGCCTTTAAAACATATCTACAGTTTTCTGTTTATTATGACGTACTACTTCCTGCCGAGACCGTAGTGTAAGATGTGATGAATATGCTGATGAAAAATATTATGAAGTGAAACACACAGCATCAGCAAAAGCATACAACGCGTTTGGTTCGGCTCCGGTAACATATTGATTTTATCCTATCGGGAAGCTCCGTTTCCGATTACTTCTATGGAGAGCGCGCTTCGTTTGGTTGATGGAGATGCGTTTCGTTTTCCCAATCAACTCCGATATGGGTGTTTTCAGTTTCGTGAAGTCCTGCATCGGAAACCGCGGCTACGAATGACAGTGCGGGCATACCAAACAGGATGGTATGATTTCAGGCAGCATTGAAATCGGAAACCGCTGTTTTTCTATGAACCAAACGTCATATAGCTTGTACGACAGAGCAGCAGAGGCTTATGACCCACTGTGTACAGACACTACCCTGGCTAGCCCCACTTTGCATGACGACATGGATTACCATCGGACAAATCTAAGTGTGGGATCAATCTAAGGGGGTCAAGTGTGCTGCGCCTGAGATCTGCAATGCGATTTTGCATGAAGTTAGTGTCTTTGGGTGGTCGGCTGGAAATATGCCAACGGTTGCAGCGAATAAGACCCATGGTGAGATTGGCTTAATTTGAGGATATGACCAGGGTATTGAATGTCGTTCAAGAGCCCAGGTGCGCTTCGTCAAGAAAAGAAAAAGAGACCAGTTCATATGTCAAATTATAGATGTTCCCTCTGCTGAAATTTAAGTAAAACATATTGCATAAAATAGCTACCAAATTGATGAGACGCAAATAATAGAAGCTTCATTGCAGGCTTACAGGTGGTTTCAATTAATTACTAAAAGAAACAAATGTTCATGCTTTTTCAGGAGATAAAACAATTGCATCTTATAACATGGTTTCAGTGGATTAATAAGCACCTTTGCAAGAACAAAGAGAACTATAATTAGGACACGGAGGGTAATTATTAAGCACATCCCTATCTTTATGGTCTCATGATGCTGGTATTTTTGCAGTGCATCTATCCAGAAACAGATTTTGATTGCATTTAAAAAATATGGTATCCCTAGCTGATCGAACCAAACAGTAGTCAAATATTCTTGGAAAAAACTCTCTCTCTTATAATTAAAGTAATTTATTTTGAAGAAAAAGAATAGAGCCTCGTAGCAGTTTACCACATAGAGTGCATTGACCAGCACCATGAATAAGTAGCTAGTGAAGGGGTGAGGATCGGAACTTGTTAGGAAAAGGGTAAATTGTGCATATGGGCAAACTCACATAATAGTAGATTTAGTATGATCTTTTCTTTGTTGAGGTATGATATGGAGACGTCTAGGTCTAGGTGCTAACCACAGAACATAGCCCTTTTAATCTGCTTTGTTAGCAATTGAAACACAGCACCGATCCAACATCAAAATATGTACATGAGGGCAAAATAGATGGATGTTTGTGACCTACCATGTCCAGGCCCTGCCCTACTTTCTGGGTCATCGCGCTGGCCGTTAGATGGACCATGGCGGAAAACTCACCTGAAGCCAGAGGAGGAGGAGGAAACTCCATGACTACTTCGTCCCGAGCAGCAGCAAGGCTGTCCACAGTACCTCCCTCCACGTCTACAGGGGAAGAGAAGAGCAGAGGTTATAGAAAGGGAGATAGAGAGCGAAGCCAGGGGAGGGGATGCACTCACCGGACAAGAGGAGGGCGACTTGGCCACCTGCGCCGGAGCTGATGCCCGAAACCCTAGCCATGGCAGGAGGGTCGCCGGTGAGCTTTACTGGCCTCGGGCGCCGGATCTAGTCGTATGAGAGGGCGCCGCGAGTGCGACGGGGCCTCGGGCTGTGCTTCGTGGTGGTGGGATTCGCCGGACGTCGTCTGGATCAGCCGCCGCAGGTAGCGCAGCAAGGAGCCGCGTGGAGAGAGAGAGAGATGAGACGTGAGAGGGATGGGTGGGTGGGGGATGCGGGCGGATCTGGCACACGCCGGCGCTGCGAGGTGGGAGATGGGGAGGGGGAGGGCGGTGGCGAGGTGGATGCGGTGAACTTTTTTTTTTCAGACGAACAGTTATTTCACTTAGATCGTGACTGCGGGTTAATTGTGCAAAACAAGAGGGACTTTTTTGCAAAATTGATAATGACATACGACCAGAAGCGATAGCCGCTTTATTAGTAGGTAAAGATAAAGATGCGTAGGTTGTAATCAAACTCCACACCTCAGGCATCGATGACAGGAACAATGCAATAGCCACTACGCCAGCATCAAGATTCTGAAATTTCCGAGGTTATCACCAATTTGTAGTGATACAAGAAAATTTTAAATTTAAAATCCGTTTGAAAATTTTAAATTTAAAATCCGTTTGAAAATTTTGAACGGTATTCGCTCGGTATTTTACGGTATCCATGGTTACCGCGTTTCTCCCCCACCCCCCTCCCCCCTCGGAAATTTTCTGGGATTCGATAGTGAAAACCTTGGCCGGGACCAGACGGCTTCCCGGTTGCCTCAGCTTTGCTGGGTAGTTCTCAAACCTTTGGTCTCGGACATCATTAATGTGTTTGCTCTAGGAGTGGTTGATATCAGACGTATTAATTTGGTGATCCTAGCTTTAATCCCTAAGACCGTGATCCTAACTTTAATCCCTAAGATCGTAGGGCGGATCGTATTACCCAATTCCGTCATATCGCTCTTATCAATGTACAATTTAAACTGGTCGTCAAAGTATATGCAATGCGCTTAAAGTCTATAGCGGCTAAAATTGTCAATTGGGCACAAATAGCTTTTATTAAAGGTTGTTTTATCATGGAGGGACTTCTTTGTCTCAATGAAATTGTCCATGAGCTTAGATGTAAAAAACTTCCCGCGGTTCTTGTAAGGGTTACAAGCAGGATTTATCCATAGGATCTTGCAACTTATCTCAAATTGACAAACTGCTATTTGCATCAACGGGAGTTGGGCCCAATCTTTCATAATAAGAGAGGCCTACGTCAAGGAGATCCCATCTCGCCCATTCTGTTTGATTTAGTCACAGATTTTCTATCTTCCATGACGACCAAAACCAAAGAGGCAGGGCACCTCAAATGTGTGGTGATCATGACTCACCTCATGCCTGATGGAGTGATGCGTATCCAATACGACGACGATACAATTCTTCTCTTCGATCCCGACATGCGAAGTTTGGTGACTATTTAAAATTCTTCTTATTTGCTTTGAAGCAATGTATGGGATGAAAATCATTTTTTCTAAAAGCAAAGTTTGCACCATAGGTGTTGACGTGGCTGAGAGTAGGCACACCACCAATCTTCTAAATGGCAATCGTTTGCACCATGGAACTATTCCACACCTATAGTTCTATGGTAGATCAGCTTGCTCTGCTGCGTGCCACTAGAGGCCAGCAACGTAGAGTAGCTTGGAGATCGTTTGTGGCCTTAGCATTGGCCGGTGCTCTGGAGCACACGAAACAAAATTTCTATCGAAGGAAAATTACCTGCTCATCCTGCTAACTACTTATTCAAATGGTCTTCTTTCTTTAAGCAGTGGTGTCCTATGGGTAAGAGGAAGGATAGTTGCGCAACCTTCGAGGTGCTTCGCAAGATGCCAAGATCAAGCGCACGCACACCTGTGAAACTTGAGGCTAAAGCGTATGCAATTAAGCAGGGACACGTACGTGTTATATAGAGGCAAAGATTACAAAGAGGTTAGGTGGTTAGGGCCGTGGATTGATCCACAAGAAACCTAGCTAAGCAATCTCAACAGCCCTACCTATCCTAACCTTCGGTTACACATAACACGCACGCCATCTACATACAGTTTATACAAACACCGTAGAATACAATGCTTGACAATACCCCTCAATCGAAAAGCTTCTTGCTGCCTCAAAGATAGGGGTTTAGTAAACCCATCTGCAACCTGATCGCCTGTAGGAACAAACCGAACATTGAGTAGTTTATTTGCTACCCGTTCGCGAACTAAGTGATAGTCGATCTCTATATGCTTTGTTCGAGCATGAAAAACAGGATTAGCTGTTAAATACGTGGCACCAAGATTATCACACCAAAGTGATGCAGCTCGAGGATGATGAGAAGACCCAACTCTGTCAACATATTCTGTACCCAAATAACTTCAGCAGTTGCATTAGCTAAGGCTTTATACTCAGCCTCCGTGCTAGACCTGGAAACAGTAGCTTGCTTGCGAGCACTCCAGGACACTAAATTACTTCCAAGAAAGACTGCAAAACCTCCTGTGGATCGTCTATCATCAGGACAGCCTTCCCAATCAGCATCAGAAAAAGCACTTACAAGCATGGAGTCAGATTTGCAAAGTTTGAGTCCAAGTCCTGGCGTCCCTTGAAGATATCTGAGGATCCTTTTGACTGCAGTCCAATGAACAGAAGTGGGAGCATGCAAGAACTGACAGACCTTATTAACTGCATAAGAAATATCTGGCCGAGTCAAGGTAAGATACTGTAGCGCTCCCACCACACTCCTGTACTGAGTGGAGTCATCTGGTGCAAGTAGTTCTCCATCATGAAGTGACAGTTTCTCAGAGAGAGCCAGAGGTGTAGATGAAGGTTTGCAACCTTTCATCCCAATGCGCTGAAGAATTTCTTGAACATACTTCTCTTGTGAAAACAAATTACCACTTGCAACCGCCTTCACCTCAATGCCAAGAAAAAAATGCAGAGGCCCTAAATCTTTGCGTATAAAATCCATACGCAGGTCTTTAAGAAGAGACTCAACTGCTGTAGGAGAGGAGCTTGTAACAACAATATCATCAACATAAATAAGCATGAAGATGATAATGCCATGCCAACGATAGAAGAACAACGAGGTATCTCCTTTTGATGCAACAAACCCAAGAGACTGTAACTTGGAATACAACCGGGAGTACCAAGCTCGGGGTGCCTGTTTCAAACCATATAGAGCTTTGTCAACACTAGTAGAAAACGGGCCTATTGTCCCGGTTCGTAAGGGCCTTTTGTCCCGGTTCCTGAACCGGGAATAAAGGGTCGTTACTAATGCCCTGACCCTTTAGTCCCGGTTCAAACCAGAACTGGGATAGATGGGCCTCCACGTGGCCTGTGCGCCGAGCCCAGGCAGGAGGGCCTTTGGTCCCAGTTGGTGGCACCAACCGGGACCAATAGGTATCCATGCGTCAGCATTTCTGTGGCTGGAGGTTTTGTTTTTTTTGAAAGGGGGGGGGGTTGGGGGTTTTGTCGGTTAATTTAGGTATTTCATATATTGTGTTAGCTAGCTAATTAATAGAGAGAAGTGTCCTCTCTTATGTCCGTGCTTGGTCGACGCTACGTACTATACATACGTATAGAGAGGAATAGACACACTAGCTATCTAGTAAGCAAACGACGGAAACAGAAGATCGTCATGAACATATATGCATACAGAGAGAAGTGATATCGACCACCTCTCCTTCTCCGAGAGATTGGTCGAACAACAAGTTCTCGTACATCTATCCGACACTACCGGCTACATATATACAATAATTGTCTCTTACAAATATAATATCCTAAACTATGGACACATGGTCCACATAGTATTCTCCGTCTTCAGCGATCACGTGGTCAAGAAAGAATGCCACCAATTCCTCTTGAATTGCTCGCATGCGATCTGGTGCTAGGAGTTCATTCCGCATGCGAAACATCTAATTTGAAGAAGGAGGTCAATATATATATATATATATATATATATATATATATATATATATATATATATATATATATATATATATATATGAATGAATGAAACTCAACACAAATGATGGTAATAAAATAAAATTGTGAATATTGTTATTTACGCACTTCATATTGTTTGTCAGAGTATCCCCGCTCACAGGTCGTGTGGCGGATGGACTCGCAAACGTAGTATCCACAGAAATCATTCCCTTGTTCCTGCCACAACCACTTTATAAGAAATAGAGGTCAATCAAACTGATAAGCAAGAATGCCAAATGGTATTGATGAAACTAGCGCTTGAATCACTAGGAGATGCGCGGAATATGCTAGTATAGTACTTACTTTCGGTGGTCTAAATTCCAGCTTCTTCGGCAGTCCCGGAGATTTTCTGGTGAATTTTCTCCAAAGCCTGCCAGACAAAGAAACAATTACTTGATATCAGAAATGAACAAAGTTGCTGATATGGTGGATAATGATCGATTTAACTTACTTCTCGAGCATTTGAGTCATGTCCGCATACTCCTGGGGATCTTTTCGTTTAGATTCCAAGACAATTACTACTCCCTGCTCAAGCTTAATCTCTAGGAGAATATAGTGGATCCTGCGCACGCATGCATAACTCATCAATTACATTACTATAACCTTGACTAATATATAAGGGAAACCGAATATGCACAAGACAGTAACACTCACTTGAAGTTGTAAGGAAAGAGTATTATATCTTTGTTTTCATTTATTACCAACGATTGTAGCAAGTTGGCCTCGGTATCTGCGGCATGAAATTTAACCTCAGTTGCATCTATGAGATTTGTGTTAATGAACCCAATATCACAGACTTGTCTTTTCTTCAATTCGACGATCTTCAATCTGCATATATAATATAGTGAGGATAATTATAAATACATGCAATGAAAGAGCTGAGCTATATAGAGAGACTTAATGACAGAAGTAGTACTACTTACACACAGTAGCAGGTGACCGTTGCTTTATCGAGGGCCAATTGATTGAAAAACCGAAAGAACTCCTCAAATGGAACAGGCAACAGTTCAATTCCAACGAGGTCATGCTCCTTTTTAACTCCCACATACAAAGTATTCCTCCCCCTAGACTCTCTGCAGATTTTCAAGTACCAATCATGCAATCTTCGCATCATCATTGATAGAGATCTTTCATCTTTGAAGAGAGGCTTCCCGTACTCGTATCTTTGTATCTGCACATCCAAGAAATCATAATGTACATCGTTGGGCAGGTAATCTCCAAGATTGCTATAACCGGGCACCATCCTCGGATCATTAGCGATGATGTCGCTAGGCACCTTGAGCGGGGGGCACGATTGCTTCGCTTGTTCGCCGAGCTGGGCAATTTGTTTCCCAGCTCGTCGTTCTTTCATCCTTTGATCACTGACAGTACTTCCCGACCACTCCGCTTCGGCAAATGCCTTTCCAATAATGCGCTCATAGTTGCCTTTCGGCGGAGACTTGGGTGGTTTTGTCAGGGCAGACAGAGTGCGCTTCGCTTTCACCGGATCTACCTTCTCCTCCGGAGGTGGATGTCTCTGTGCTTTCAACCCTTGAAACCAGTCCTCCACTTCGGTTCGCGCGATCTTTGCGTTCTCCTCCGGGGTCATCTCGTATGGTAACTTCTCTGGAGTCTTCAGAGAAGGACCGAATCTGTATGTCCTCCCGCCTCTAGCTTTACTGCTAGACGCCGGCAGAGCAGACGGAGCGGCTGTCTTCTTTACTTGCTTACGAGGCGAAGGAGAAGGACTACGACGCGCCAGAGCAGCCGGAGCGGCGGCGGGTCTCTTCCACCCTTGCCGACGAGGCGGAGAAGGAGGAGGCTGCCTGCTCGGTCGCGCCGGCACAGGCGGAGAAGGAGGCGGAGTGCATCCACGCGCAGGAGAAGGAGCCCGAGTGCCCTGATCATCACTTGCCGGAGGAGGAGGCGGTGGAGGAGGCGGAGTGCCCTGACTCGCCGGAGGAGGAGGAGGAGTGCCCTGACTCGCCGGAGGAGGAGGAGGAGGAGGTGGAGGCGTCCAGTTCGGAAGGTTGATGAGCTCCTTCCGCCATAGGCATGGAGTCTTCAGAGCAGAACCCAGCCGAGTCTCCCCTTCACCGGTAGGGTGGTCCAGCTGGAGGTCCTCAAATCCCTCCGTTATTTCATCCACCATCACCCTAGTATATCCTTCTGGAATTGGCCGACAGTGAAAAGTTGCGCCGGGTTCAGTAGGATAAATAGAGCCAATAGCCGCCTTGACCTTCATATTAATCCATTGCGTCATAAGGTGGCAATTTTGAGACTCCTTGATAGCATCCACGGGATAGCTGGCAGGAGCCGTCAAGACATGCTCCGGCTGAAGCAACTCGGTTGAAGCCACACTACTTCTCCGCTGAGATGGCGGGGTAGCTTCGGGGGAAGCTTCGACAGTTCGTTTCCTACGATTTGCTTCTCGTTCCTCTATCGCTTGTACCCTAGCGTGCAGCGCCTGCAGTTGGGTCAGCTCCACTTTCTTCCTCCTCTCGTGGCATTTGTAACCGCCTGCGTCCGGAAACCCAGCCTTCCACGGAATGGAGCCTGGCGTGCCTCGTGTCCGTCCAGGGTGCTCAGGATTCCCAAGGGCCATTGTGAGCTCGTCGTTCTCTCTGTCTGGAATGAACGTCCCTTGCTGCGCTACACCGATATAGTGCTGAAGCCTCTTGACTGGTATTTCCATTTACTCGTCCGTCCAAATGCACTTCCCTGATACAGGGTCCAAGGTTCCGCCAGCCCCGAAGAACCATGTCCGGCAATGGTCTGGCCAGTTCATTGTCTTTGGTTCGATCCCTTTATCAACCAGATCATTCCCAGCCTTGGCCCACTTAGGCCGGGCTACGAGGTAGCCACCTGACCCCGTGCAATGGTGATGCTTCTTCTTCGCAGCATTTTTCTTGTTTGTCACCGACATCTTCTTACTCTTTTCCGATGTCTTGTGGGCCACAAATGCGGGCCAGTGATCTCTGATCTTCTCATATCTGCCATTGAATTCTAGTGTCTCTTTTTTATCAACAAACTTATTCAGCTCTTTCTTCCACCTCCTGAATAGGTCTGCCATCCTCTTAAGAGCAAAAGACTTGATTAATTGCTCTTTAACTGGCTTCTCTGGATCATCCTCTGGTGGTAGGGTGAAATTTGACTTCAGCTCAGTCCAAAGATCATTTTTTTGCATATCATTGACATAAGACACCTCAGGGTCTTCTATAGCCGGTTTTAACCATTGCTGGATGCTGATCGGGATCTTGTCCCTAACTAGAACCCCGCACAGAGCAACAAATGCGTTCTTTGTCTGGATGGGTTCAATCGGTTGGCCGTCGGGCGCGATTTCTATGATCTCAAACCTTTCATCCGAGCTCAACTTTTTCTTCGGGCCTCGTCTCTTTACTGAAGTTGTGCTCGATCTAGAGGGCTAGAAAAAAGAACAAAGACTTAATTAATATGTGTACATACCAAAACAATGAATGCATCAATTAGCTAGTCAGCACATGCTTAACTAATATATATACCTGGCCGGACTCGGTTCGGTCACCGGAGCCGTCATCACGGTCTTCTTCTTGCACCGTCATTGGGTCATCCGAGCCGTCCTCACGGTCTCCTTCTTGCACCGGCATTGGGTCACCGGAGCCATCATAATCATAGCCAGCTGCTTCTTCACCCTCTCCTTCCAGACCATCGGTGTCGTTGAGAAACAACGAGAAGACGGCATCACTTCCTCGTGCGATTATGTCCCTCAACAACGCTTCTTGTGCTTCGTCTCGGGGGTGTCCATAGTTTCTACAAATATTTACAACATGACAATTATTATTCAAACATGACAGATGGATATATTAGTGGCAAACGTAGAACTAATATTATCGGGGAGGGGGTATATCGACAACGACGACATACGTACATGGGAAAATAATATTATTGGGGAGGGGGTATATCGACCCCCCCCCAGGTGTTGAAGTTATCGAGAGGGGGTATATCGACCCCCCTCGTGTTGAAGTTATCAGGAGGGGGTATATCGACCCCGCCACGTGTTGAAGTTATCGGGAGTTTATATCGACATGACATACGTACATGGGAAAATAATATTATCAGGGAGGGGGTATATCAACCCCCCCTCGTGTTGAAGTTATTGGGAGGGGGTATATCGACCCCCCCACGTGTCGAAGAAAAAAAGAAGAAAAAAAGAGGAGAAGAAGAAAGGAATAGAGGAGAAGAAGAGAAAATAGAATATATTCTATTTTCTCTTCTCCTCTATTCCTTTCTTCTTCTCCGATTCTTTTTCTTCTTTTTTCTTCTTATTATTTATTTCTCCTCATCTATGAACAGAAAAAATACTATTTTTTCTAAAAATCTATCTTTTGCATATATATATATATATATATATATATATATATATATATATATATATATATATATGTATATGTATATACACACACACAGAGAGAACATATATACGTGTGACGTCGGCGTTGAACACTAAATCTACGTCCCACAAGTGACGTGGGCGTCGACGCCCGCGTCACTTGTGGGACGTGGATGTAGTGTCCGGCACCGACGACCACATGTGTCTCACACCGACGATAATTGCTATTTAGGGTTTCCTCTATCGCTCGGCGACCTTCGACGACCCTCGTTCCCGATAAAATAACTCCTCTATTCTTTCTTCTCCTCTTTTTTTTTCTTCTTCCTCTTCTTTTTTTATCCTCTTCTTCCTCTCATGTTCGACGACCCTCGACCCTGATAACATTTTTTTCTCCGAGAGAGTTAGTGTTCCCGAGTGAACCGGAGGGGACATTGGTCATATCGGATTCGTCATATTTTCTACGAATGTTCTATATACATACATCCATCGATATCATTCCATACATACATAGACATCTACATTATATATGAACAAAAAAATATCAAAATTCAGCATACATACATCTACAGTATATATGAACAAAAAATATAAACTTTCTCCCCAAAATTATAAACTTCCCTTGCAAAGGAGCAGGGGAAGGAAGGAAGGGGGGAGGACGGGGCGGTAGCTACCTCTCCCGGCGGGATCGGGGAGGAGACGCGGGCGGCCGGCGTCGGTGGCGACGGCGACGAGGACGGGCTCGGCGTCGGCGAGGGCGAGGGCGACGGCGGGGCGCGCTCGGGGGCGGCTGTGACGCCCGGGTAATCAAGCTACAGTAAAACACTGCTAATGATGCCATGTCACCACAGTTACTGTTCCTAATCTCGGGTTAATTCAAAACCGATCCAAATTCAAAATTTAATTGCAGGATAAACAATAAAAGTTTTCAAACATTAAAATAAAAATGTTCGGGTTGTGCTAAATATTACCTAGATAATTATGGTGTAGAAGGTACTGTTTTATAAAATGCATGAATAATTTAAATTGAATTAAAACAGAAAAGAAAGAAAATACAAAAAAAAAACTAAACTAACAAAAAAAAACCAGAAGACAGAACCCCCCCTTCCCCCGTGGGCCTTGTGTCCCAGCAGGCCACCAGGCCAGCCGGCCGGCCCAACCCCGCCTCCCTTATCCCCCCATGACCCAAACCCCAACCCACCCCGTCGCCCCACTCCCCCCCACGACGCCACCTCTCCCCCCCTCCCGATCCAGAATGGATCGGGATCGATCCCCCGCGCCTGGCCGCCGCTCGCCACCTCGGAGCAGGACGCCGTCGCCGCCCGGACCGCCGCCCCCTCATCCTCTCCCTCGTCGGACTACCCCGACCGTCCCCGAGCCCACGCCATAGACCCCGCGAACCCCGGTGAGCGCCCGCGGCCATCCCCTGTTCGCCCTCCCCCATCTACGTCGCCCTTCGGCGCCCGCCCGTGGTGCGGCCGCGCCCTGACCGTGCGCGCGCACGCGCCCGCGCCCTGTGCGTCGTCGCCGGCGCCCTCGGCGCGCCTCGTCCGCCCCTTCCTTCCCCCCGTGACCGCGCCACCGCGCACGACCATCGCCGAAGCCCCCCTGCTGCCCGCGCCCCCCCCTCGCTCGCCGGTCCAGTCCCCACTCCGGCCACCACCCTCGGCCTCCTCCTCCCCGCGCCTTGTCCTCCTCGATGCCGTGCCACCCTGGGCCCCCTGCGCCCTGCTGCCGCTGGTACGGTCGCCGGTGGCGCCCCGCCAGCCTCGCCTCACTCTGCCCTCGCCGACGCCGGCGGTCGGGCGCCCGCGGTGGCCATTCGGGCGGTGCCCGTGCCCTGCGCCCGCTCGGGTGCGCTCGTCGCCCCTGCACCCGGCGCCCGCTAAGGCCCTTAGGGTCACAGACAAGTGGGGCCCGCCCCCTGAACGTTTATTTAAAAAAATAATAAGAGAATTAAAATTAATAATAATAATAATAAATGAATAAATAATTAAATAACTAAATAATTAAATAACTAATTAATGAATTAATTAAATAAATAAATAAGGAATTAATTAAGTTAACTAATCATAATTAGGTTAACCTAATTAACTAATTAGTTTAATTAAATAGTAGTTAGATTAGTCTAACCCTGATTAGGATAAACAGTCACTAACCAGTGGGACCCACACGTCAGTTTGACCAGTCAACACCCCTGTTGACTGCTGACGTCATGATGACGTCAGCAATCACTGTTTTGGATAATGTTATATTTAAATAATTAATTAAATTCCAGAAATTAATAAAATCTTTAGAAAATCATATCTTTTAATCCGTAACTCGGATTAAAATATTTTCAACATGAAAGTTGCTCAGAACGACGAGACAATTTCGGATACGCAGCCCGTTCGTCCGGCACACATTCCTAACCTATCCAACTCGCAACTTTCCCCCTCCGGCCCCTCTGCCCGAAAACGCGAAACGCCGGGGATACTTTCCCGGATGTTTCCCCCCCTCACCGGTATCATCCCATACCGCGTTAGGGCACCTCTAACGCCGTTACTTGTCATGGCATGCATCACTATGCATCTGCTTGCTTAAATATTTATTGTTTCTCCCCCCTCTTCTCTCGATAGACACCGAGACCGACACTGCTGCTGCCCCGTTCGACTACGGAGTTGACGACCCCTCTCTCTTGCCAGAGCAACCAGGCAAGCCCTCCCCTTGATCACCAGATATCGCCTACTCTTCTCTATACTGCTTGCATTAGAGTAGTGTAGCATGTTACTGCTTTCAGTTAATCCTATACTGCTGCATAGCCTGTCCTTGCTACTACTGTTGTTACCTTTACCTGCTATCCTACTGCTTAGCATAGGATGCTAGTGTTCCATCAGTGGCCCTACACTCTTGTCCGTCTGCCATGCTATACTACTGGGCCGTGATCACTTCGGGAAGTGATCACGGGCATATACTTTATACTTTACACTATTACATTACCTGTGATACTGTTCGGAGATGGGGGCTGAAGGGGCAGGTGGCTCCATCCCGGTAGAGGTGGGCCTGGGTTCCCGACGGCCCCCGACTGTTACTTTGTGGCGGAGCGACAGGGTAGGTTCAGACCACCTAGGAGAGAGGTGGGCCTGGCCCTAGTCGGCGTTCGCGATACTTAACACACTTAACGAGATCTGGGTATTTGATCTGAGTCTGGCCATTTGGTCTATACGCACTAACCACCTACGCGGGAGTAGTTATGGGTATCCCGACGTCGTGGTATCAGCCGAAGCACTTTGTGACGTCAGCGACTGAGCGGCGCGCGCCGGGTTGGACCGCGTAACGTGACTTCCTTTGAAATGGAGGTTGCTAGGTCTGCTCTCCGGCCGCGTACGCAACGTGCAGGTGTGCTCAGGGCGATGGGCCCAGACCCCTGCGCGCTTAGGTTTAAACCGGCGTGCTGACCGCTCTGTTGTGCCTAGGTGGGGCTGCGACGTGTTGATCTTCCGAGGCCGGGCATGACCCAGGAAAGTGTGTCCAGCCAAATGGGATCAAGCATGTTGGGCTATGTGGTGCACCCCTGCAGGGAAGTTTCTCTATTCGAATAGCCGTGTCCCTCGGTAAAAGGACGACCCGGAGTTGTACCTTGACCTTATGACAACTAGAACTGGATACTTAATAAAACACACCCTTCCAAGTGCCAGATACATCCCGGTGATTGCTCTCCAACAGGGCAACGAGGAGGGGATCGCCGGGTAGGATTATGCTATGCGATGCTACTTGGAGGACTTCAGTCTACTCTCTTCTATATGCTGCAAGACGGAGGCGACCAGAAGCATAGTCTTTGATAAGACTAGCTATCCCCCTCTTATTCTGGCATTCTGCAGTTCAGTCCACTGATATGGCCCTTTACACATATATCCATGCATATGTAGTGTAGCTCCTTGCTTGCGAGTACTTTGGATGAGTACTCACGGTTGCTTTCTTCCCCCTTTTTCCCCCTTTCCTTTCTTCTGGTTGTCGCAACCAGATGTTGGAGCCCAGGATCCAGAGGCCACCGTCGACGATGACTCCTACTACACTGGAGGTGCCTACTACTACGTGCAGCCCGCTGATGACGACCATGAGTAGTTAGGAGGATCCCAGGCAGGAGGCCTGCGCCTCGTTCGATCTGTATCCCAGTTTGTGCTAGCCTTCTTAAGGCAAACTTGTTTAACTTATGTCTGTACTCAGATATTGTTGCTTCCGCTGACTCGTCTATGATCGAGCACTTGTATTCGAGCCCTCGAGGCCCCTGGCTTGTATTATGATGCTTGTATGACTTATTTTTATTTGTAGAGTTGTGTTGTGATATCTTCCCGTGAGTCCCTGATCTTGATCGTACACATTTGGGTGCATGATTAGTGTACGATTGAATCGGGGGCGTCACAAGTTGGTATCAGAGCCGACTGCCTGTAGGAATCCCCCCTTTCCAACTCCTTGGCCGAAGTCGAGTCTAGACATTGCAAAACTTTTACTAACATGGCTGTGTGTCTTACGGGCACACGTCGCCATCGGGTGGTAGTAGGATCTTTTACTCCTTGACCTATACTCTGGGACTCTGACATCTCTCCTATTCGGGTTAAATGAAGTTTGCTAAATCTAACATTAGCATCTCGTTATCACTTTCACCCGGAGAGCCCCTTATTACTGATGATCGTCTGCTGCACGCGGAGACCCTGAAGATACTCTCTGCTGTTAACCCGAGAACTTGTGTTCATCGCGTTTGCAAATCCCCTTCCACCGTCAATCATTATGGATAACTACTTACAGTTGTTATTCTTACATTTATCCCCAGTTGGTCTTGTTATTACAAGATACACCGAAACACTCGTCGTTGTTTTGATAGTCCCTTGAGCTTACTCCCCTGAAGTTCTTGCCTAATGGATAATCCCTACGGATAATTCCTCGCACTTATCGAGTATCCGCTCATCCCCAGTTGTTTAGGTGTTTCCCAAAAGTCTTCGAAGTGCCATTCGGCCTTTCCGAAAACCCTGAGTAGCCTGTTGCTCTTGAAATTCTTGCTGGCTTGCATTCTAGTTAATGCCATAAGTCTGGTAATCTTATTGGCATCTTTTGTCACTATCATTTTTGCGTCCATTGATTCAATATGTTGCGAATGCTCACAATCCTCAACCAGATCCTAGAATCGATCCTTCTGACCCAGACGTCATTTTAAACATGAGTTGGATTTTGACCAATTAAATTGTCGTGGATTGTACCCCTAAGCTTACCCGACTTATTCATCCTTAATCAGAGCAATTGCTTATGATCCCTTGAATTGGAAGCCATAATTCTTTTGCATTTGAGCTTTGAATTAGTCAGTTGTTTCTATGACCTGATGCCTTTGCATTCTTTCTCCTTCTGATTGAGTACCGATACTCACATTAGATTCCTTGTGGTCCACGAGGACAATTGCTTGGTTGGTATCCGACAATGTCCTTCATATACAAAAACCTCGGGAAGTTCTTTCCCTAATACAGAATGCCTTCGGTAAATTGTATCCTCTGCCTCGTCGAGCATGCTCTGCTTTCGAGCTTGTGTTATTTACTCATGAAGTTTGTGGTATAGGTTCCTAAGAGGCCCTGGCGGGTTGAACCTATGCCTTCCTTAATATGTGTGAGCTCGGAAGCTTTCACGAACCATACTCTTCTGGTGTTTCGCCAGGTAAAATTTCAACATTGCAACTTCATCGAACGCGAGAAGTGAATGAAAGGTTATGCATTGGAGAAGTGGGAGTCGACCTTGAACTTTGTGTTCATGCCCATGGACACGATGTAGATCCTATCATGGGAGCTTCTTGTAACTATTTCCGTGATATAATACCCTTTGGTATCGGTGAATTGATCCCTTGCAATGATGGTTCCGACCATGTTCTCCTTTAAATACCATTTCCTGTGCAAATTTAAGCCCTTGTCTTCTATAGAGCAATCCCCCAGTCCAACCTCTACTTTGATCTGTCGTCGAGTATTACCCCCTGGTATCTCGAGATTATTTTGGAACTGCATAACTTCTTATGAGTTCTTCATCAAGTACTACATTCTCACAGACTCCAATTTTCCTCGGGTCCTGAGTTGTTAGACACTCAAGGACACGGATAAGTGAATCAGTTCCGCACTCAGAGTCAATAACTCTAAGTAATTTTCGTTGCTCATGAGTTTAATAATCCTTCAAGTCATTCCTAGCCTGATCGGCTATATCATTATCGTGCAACTTTTTAATTGTGCTATCTGGTCCTTCTTTCTGAAGCACAGTTTTCGACGTTGAGCTAAGCTTACGTCAACTTTCCTCATCATATCATTTCGCCTTGAACCACAAACTTGATTTCGAGTTTGTGTCGTACCCTTGGGTCCCTTAACCTTCCGCTGCATCATCATTTGACTTGATGTCATCGCCGACCGATTACATCTTCACGAAATCACTCGACAAATGTGTCGTGGTCGTCATCAACATCCTGAACTCTTCCAAGATATATATCGAATTCTTGATAAGAAATACCATCCTCGCCCCTCAATGGTTTGTGTTATCACCGACCACTTTATTGCCTTCCGTTCAACACAAACTTATTCGTGTTTTGTGTTATAACTTGGGATCCTTACTATCCAACAATTGTTCTCCATTAGCTCGGAGTATTACCATCTTTTATGTCAAGAATGTCGTGAGATTTCATCACCTCTTAAAAATTCTCGGTATGATGATACTTCGCATCATCACCATTCTTCCTTGGTCCTCGTGTTGTTTTTAACCAGGATACCAATATGCTAACGATATTGTTTGAGTTTTGTACCTCTAGCAACCCTATTGCTTTGAAGTTAACGATCGACAGTTCGTTCTTAGACTGTTGGTTATTGAATCATCCCTCTAGCATTGATCTTGCTGCCTAAGGTCTTACTTCGGGCACACCTTTCAACTAATGATTGAAGGTGTATGTTTTCCTAGAGCATACGACATTATATCATTTGAATTGACAAGTGTCATCCTCTTGTTCACATTATTGTGGAAAACCATTCGTTTGGAATTCTCGATGAATTGTCGCTGAGCCCATCAGCCACCTTCTCATCCCCTCCTTGGTTTAGGGATGAGCTATTGCTTCAAGAATCCGCTCCCATAGTTCGTTTCCTGAGAATCTTGAAATCTCATTTCGTCTATTTGTGTTGCACCTTTTCTTCTTGGACATCCTGAGTCTGAGGTACCATGACACCAATCGGATCTGAATCTTGATCAGATATGATGGTTGGGACAACTTTCCAAGAGTTATGAGGTTGGTCCTTTGATGAACCGATAACATGATGTCATGCCTAGCACCCCCTGGGTGGAGGACCTATCATTATAATTTCTTTTGCAAGGATAACCATTCTTCCTGGAGGAAAATGTGAGACCTATTTTATAAGCTGTTCCTGATGGATCCATTGAGTATCTAAAGTACGACCTTTGCTTGAAGACCTTGACAATGCTATCTCGAAGCATGTCTGTGGTGCTCCAATTTTCAATAAGAACATTTGAAGCCCAATGCTAAATGTTACTTGCTCAATTGTCCAAACACCGTTGCATGGGTAATGTCATGAAATTCTCTCCCCTTTCCTGAAGAGTTTTTCTACATTATATCCTGCCAAGGATATCATGCTCTGCTTGTCCTTGGGAAGGATATACCCCTGAAATATCTGATAATCATATTTTCCTTTCCATTATTTGGTTTAACCTTTCTGGTGATCTATATGATCTAAGCAGTAAGATTTCCCTGCTTATGTAAACACCTCGGTGGACAACTCTGTCAGTAAGACTGTGTTACTATTGTTGATGACATTCTGGTAGCCACCGATGGACGAGAACTTTGCCTAATGGTCCGCCTCGTTCAACGAGCAGGAAAATGGTTCTATTCGTCCCTCGCCCTTGGTACCAACGATGCAGTCAACCTAACTGACCGGTTATTCTCTGACATGCCTTGCTATCATGACCCTGCCAGATGTCAACGCCCTTCCTTCTTTTAACCCACATGGTGGGCCCATAACCCACAGTTCCACAGGATCGAAACCTGACTCTCCTATAGACCCTGTTGCCAAAGATATTCCTTGAGCTTGGCTTCGTTTGCAATTCACGAGCCACATTCCTAGTGATCTATTCTGGTAACAGACGCAATACTACGCGTTGCCCTGAAACCCTTTCACCTTCTGACTAGGCATAGGACGATTGCCTGGCTGCTTGAAACTTCTTATTGTACCTTCGACCTTTACTCTCGATGTGTTTTAATAATTCAACTCGAGAGGTACTCATATACTCGTTCTTGGGTAAATCCTAGATTATTACCCTTATAGCATTTTGTCGTTGCCGGTCTGCCCCGTTACCTATTCGTAAGTACGATGGAACCCCCGAAGAAAGGGAGACGACTTCATAATGATGACCTGAAGCAGTGGATTGAAGACATCAATGTAATGGACCAATCTCTTCGAGAAGAGCAGCCAAGAACAAGAAGATCCATTAGATTTTTCGTAACCCAATCCCTCCCCCCTTTACTCCCCTCTTAAATCTCGGGACGAGATTTCTTGTAGTGGAACGCCCGGGTAATCAAGCTACAGTAAAACACTGCTAATGATGCCACGTCACCACAGTTACTGTTCCTAATCTCGGGTTAATTCAAAACCGATCCAAATTCAAAATTTAATTGCAGGATAAACAATAAAAGTTTTCAAACATTAAAATAAAAATGTTCGGGTTGTGCTAAATATTACCTAGATAATTATGGTGTAGAAGGTACTGTTTTATAAAATGCATGAATAATTTAAATTGAATTAAAACAGAAAAGAAAGAAAATACAAAAAAAACTAAACTAACAAAAAAACCAGAAGACAGAACCCCCCCTTCCCCCGTGGGCCTTGTGGCCCAGCAGGCCAGCAGGCCAGCCGGCCAGCCCAACCCCGCCTCCCTTATCCCCCCATGACCCAAACCCTAACCCACCCCGTCGCCCCACTTCCCCCCCCACACGACGCCACCTCTCCCCCCTCCCGATCCAGAATGGATCGGGATCGACCCCCCGCGCCTGGCCGCCGCTCGCCACCTCGGAGCAGGACGCCCTCGCCGCCCGGACCGCCGCCCCCTCATCCTCTCCCTCGTCGGACTACCCCGACCGTCCCCGAGCCCACGCCATAGACCCCGCGAACCCCGGTGAGCGCCCGCGGCCATCCCCTGTTCGCCCTCCCCCATCTACGTCGCCCTCCGGCGCCCGCCCGTGGTGCGGCCGCGCCCTGACCGTGTGCGCGCACGCGCCCGCGCCTTGTGCGTCGTCGCCGGCGCCCTCGGCGCGCCTCGTCCGCCCCTTCCTTCCCCCCGTGACCGCGCCACCGCGCACGACCATCGCCGAAGCCCCCCTGCTGCCCGCGCCCCCCTCGCTCGCCGGTCCGGTCCCTACTCCGGCCACTACCCTCGGCCTCCTCCTCCCCGCGCCTTGTCCTCCTCGATGCCGTGCCGCCCTGGGCCCCCTGCGCCCTGCTGTCGCTGGTACGGTCGCCGGTGGCGCCCCGCCAGCCTCGCCTCACTCTGCCCTCGCCGACGCCGGCGGTCGGGCGCCCGCGGTGGCCATTCGGGCGGCGCCCGTGCCCTGCGCCCGCTCGGGTGCGCTCGTCGCCCCTGCACCCGGCGCCCGCTAAGGCCCTCAGGGTCACAGACAAGTGGGGCCCGCCCCCTGAACGTTTATTTAAAAAAAATAAGAGAATTAAAATTAATAATAATAAAAATAAATGAATAAATAATTAAATAACTAAATAATTAAATAACTAATTAATTAATTAATTAATTAATTAAATAAGGAATTAATTAAGTTAACTAATCATAATTAGGTTAACCTAATTAACTAATTAGTTTAATTAAATAGTAGTTAGATTAGTCTAACCCTGATTAGGATAAACAGTCACTGACCAGTGGGACCCACACGTCAGTTTGACCAGTCAACACCCCTGTTGACTGCTGACGTCATGCTGACGTCATGATGACGTCAGCAACCACTGTTTTGGATAATGTTATATTTAAATAATTAATTAAATTCCAGAAATTAATAAAATCTTTAGAAAATCATATCTTTTAATCCGTAACTCGGATTAAAATATTTTCAACATGAAAGTTGCTCAGAACGACGAGACAATTTCGGATACGCAGCCCGTTCGTCCGGCACACATTCCTAACCTATCCAACTCGCAACTTTCCCCCTCCGGCCCCTCTGCCCGAAAACGCGAAACGCCGGGGATACTTTCCCGGATGTTTCCCCCCCTCACCGGTATCATCCCATACCGCGTTAGGGCACCTCTAACGCCGTTACTTGTCATGGCATGCATCACTATGCATCTGCTTGCTTAAATATTTATTGTTTCTCCCCCCTCTTCTCTCGATAGACACCGAGACCGACACTGCTGCTGCCCCGTTCGACTACGGAGTTGACGACCCCTCTCTCTTGCCAGAGCAACCAGGCAAGCCCTCCCCTTGATCACCAGATATCGCCTACTCTTCTCTATACTGCTTGCATTAGAGTAGTGTAGCATGTTACTGCTTTCAGTTAATCCTATACTGCTGCATAGCCTGTCCTTACTACTACTGTTGTTACCTTTACCTGCTATCCTACTGCTTAGCATAGGATGCTAGTGTTCCATCAGTGGCCCTACACTCTTGTCCGTCTGCCATGCTATACTACTGGGCCGTGATCACTTCGGGAAGTGATCACGGGCATATACTTTATACTTTACACTATTACATTACCTGTGATACTGTTCGGAGATGGGGGCTGAAGGGGCAGGTGGCTCCATCCCGGTAGAGGTGGGCCTGGGTTCCCGACGGCCCCCGACTGTTACTTTGTGGCGGAGCGACAGGGCAGGTTCAGACCACCTAGGAGAGAGGTGGGCCTGGCCCTAGTCGGCGTTCGCGATACTTAACACACTTAACGAGATCTGGGTATTTGATCTGAGTCTGGCCATTTGGTCTATACGCACTAACCACCTACGCGGGAGTAGTTATGGGTATCCCGACGTCGTGGTATCAGCCGAAGCACTTTGTGACGTCAGCGACTGAGCGGCGCGCGCCGGGTTGGACCGCGTAACGTGACTTCCTTTGAAATGGAGGTTGCTAGGTCTACTCTTCGGCCGCGTACGCAACGTGCAGGTGTGCTCAGGGCGATGGGCCCAGACCCCTGCGCGCTTAGGTTTAGACCGGCGTGCTGACCGCTCTGTTGTGCCTAGGTGGGGCTGCGACGTGTTGATCTTCCGAGGCCGGGCATGACCCAGGAAAGTGTGTCCGGCCAAATGGGATCAAGCGTGTTGGGCTATGTGGTGCACCCCTGCAGGGAAGTTTCTCTATTCGAATAGCCGTGTCCCTCGGTAAAAGGACGACCCGGAGTTGTACCTTGACCTTATGACAACTAGAACTGGATACTTAATAAAACACACCCTTCCAAGTGCTAGATACATCCCGGTGATTGCTCTCCAACAGGGCAACGAGGAGGGGATCGCCGGGTAGGATTATGCTATGCGATGCTACTTGGAGGACTTCAGTCTACTCTCTTCTATATGCTGCAAGACGGAGGCGACCAGAAGCATAGTCTTTGATAAGACTAGCTATCCCCCTCTTATTCTGGCATTCTGCAGTTCAGTCCACTGATATGGCCCTTTACACATATATCCATGCATATGTAGTGTAGCTCCTTGCTTGCGAGTACTTTGGATGAGTACTCACGGTTGCTTTCTTCCCCCTTTTCCCCCCTTTCCTTTCTTCTGGTTGTCGCAACCAGATGTTGGAGCCCAGGATCCAGAGGCCACCGTCGACGACGACTCCTACTACACTGGAGGTGCCTACTACTACGTGCAGCCCGCTGATGACGACCATGAGTAGTTAGGAGGATCCCAGGCAGGAGGCCTGCGCCTCGTTCGATCTGTATCCCAGTTTGTGCTAGCCTTCTTAAGGCAAACTTGTTTAACTTATGTCTGTACTCAGATATTGTTGCTTCCGCTGACTCGTCTATGATCGAGCACTTGTATTCGAGCCCTCGAGGCCCCTGGCTTGTATTATGATGCTTGTATGACTTATTTTTATTTGTAGAGTTGTGTTGTGATATCTTCCCGTGAGTCCCTGATCTTGATCGTACACATTTGCGTGCATGATTAGTGTACGATTGAATCGGGGGCGTCACAGCGGCGGACGGGCTCGGGGCGCAGGGGGTGCTCGGGGGCGGCGGACGGGCGGCCGGCAACGACGGCGAGGCAGGGCGCGCTCGGGGGCGGCGGACGGGCTCGGGGGTGCAGGGGGTGCGGCAGGGCACGCTCGGGGGCGGCGGACGGCAACGGCGTGGGCGGCGGACGGCGTCGGCGTGGGCTCGGGGACGGGGCAGGGGCAACGGCGGCGACGGCGAGGCGCAGAGGGGCAGCCTGGCGGCGTCGTCGGGGCGGGATCGAAGAAACTGAACCAAATTTTTCACAAGTGCTGTATATATAGACGGAGCATTGGTCCCGTTTCGTGTCACAAAACGGGACCAATGCCCCCTTTAGTCCCGGTTGGTGGCACCAACCGGGACTAAAGGCCTCTTTTCAGCAGCCCAATGGGCGGGAAGCGGCGCCCTTTGGTCCCGGTTGGTGGCACCAACCGGGACTAAAGGGGGCGTTGGTCCCGGTTTGTGCCACGAACCGGGACCAATGCCCCCCTTTAGTCCCGTTTGGTGCTACAGACCGGGACCAATGGCCTTGCGCTGGCGCGGTTGTGGGATTTTTAGTCCCACCTCGCTAGCTGAAGAGCTCCCACACCTGTAGGCCTACTGGGCCTGCTGCGGGCCTGAATCCTGGCCCATGGTTGGGTTCCTAGTCGTATTCAGGCCGTGCTGGCCCAGTAGGTGGCATTTTTTTTCTTTTTTGCTATTTATTTTTTCATTTCTACTTAGAACTAAATACTTATAATTTTTTAGTGATTTTTTCTTTTAGGTCACAAAAATTATAAACTTTCTGTTAGTGCCATTAGTTTTAAAATTTGAATTTTTTAAAATTTTTGTGAATCACTAGTTTATGAATAACTTTACTGTAAAAATCGATTTTTTAGCCATTCTTTTTCCTCCTATTTAATATTACTGTGTTTTATCATTATACTCAATTTGGTAATTTTAGTTAGTCATAACAAATATTATAGGCATTTTTTTGTTTTTTGCTATTTATTTTTTCATTTCTACTTAGAACTAAATACTTATAGTTTTTTAGTGATTTCTTTTTTCTTTTAGGTCACAAAAATTATAAACTTTCTGTTAGTGCCATTAGTTTTAAAAATTGAATAGTTTAAATTTGAATTTTTTAAAATTTGCGTGAATCACAAGTTTGTGATTAACTTTACTGAAAAAATGAACATAGATGCACCTATAGAGAAAATTCGACCTAAATTCATAATCAATTTCTATGAATTTCAGAGAAATTCATTATGAATTTAGGTCAAATTCCCTATATAGGGGCATCTATTTTCACTTTGAGAGGAGCTCAACAAGGCAGAGAGGGACGGGCTTATAAACCGGTGTTGGCGCCCTTCGGTTGGCGAGGTGGAACTAAACTCTGAGCGCAACGAGGACGAACCCTTTAGTCCCGGTTTGTGGCACAAACCGGGACTAATGGTCATGGGCCAGGGGCGAGCCCTATTTTTTCCAGTTTTTTTGTTTTGTTTTCTGCATTATTTATTTTCTTTTGTTTTTTGCTTTATTTTTTAATTCTTTTTGCTTTTAGTTTTAGAAAAATTATAAACTTTCTGTTAGTGCCATTAGTTTTCAAATTTGAAAACACTTTTTTAGTTTTTTTGTTTTCTTTGTTGCTTTATTTATTTTATTTTGTTTCTACTTGCAACAAAATACTTATTGTTGCTATTTTTATTTTTTCCCAGTTTTTTGTTTTATTTTCTATATTATTTATTTGCTTTTGTTTTTTGCTTTATTTTTTTAATTCTTTTTGCTTTTAGGTTAGCAAAATTATAAACTTTCTGTTAGTGCCATTAGTTTTAGAAAAATTATAAACTTTCTGTTAGTGCCATTAGTTTTCAAATTTGAATAGTTAAAACTTGAATTCTTTGAAATTTGTGTGAATCACAAGTTTGTGATTAACTTTACTAAAAAGATGAACATAGATGCACCTATAGAGAAAATTTGACCTAAATTCATAGTTTTCAAATGAACTCTGAAAAAGTTGGCATAGCATACTCGTCTGTTAAAAAGTTGGCATGGTATCATCATAATAGTTGCGGGAGAAAGTCTTCACTTTTTCTTTGCTTGTGTCATTTGCTTATTGCACCGTAACCATGGATAATCTTCATCGTTTATCAGGATGCTTGGGTGAGCCTTGACATTGAAGGGAGGAATTTTATGAAACTTTTCATAATCTTCAGACATGTCTGTCTTGCCCTCCACTCCCAGGATGTCCCTTTTTCCTGAAAGAACTATGTGGCGCTTTGGCTCATCGTATGATGTATTCGCTTCGTTATCTTTTCTTTTTCTCGGTCTGGTAGACATGTCCTTCACATAGATAACCTGTGCCACATCATTGGCTAGGACGAACGGTTTGTCAGTGTACCCAAGATTTTTCAGATCCACTGTTGTCATTCCGTACTGTGGGTCTACCTGTACCCCGCCTCCTGACAGATTGACCCATTTGCACTTAAACAAAGGGGCCTTAAAATCATGTCCGTAGTCAAGTTCCCATATGTCCACTATGTAACCATAATATGTGTCCTTTCCCCTCTCGGTTGTTGCATCAAAGCGGACACCGCTGTTTTGGTTGGTGCTCTTTTGATCTTGGTCAATCGTGTAAAATGTATTCCCATTTATCTCGTATCCTTTGTAAATCAATATAGTCAAAGATGGTCCCCTGGACAACAAGTACAACTCATCACAAACAGTGTTGTCACCTCTGAGACGTGCTTCCAACCAACTGCTAAAAGTCCTGATGTGTTCACATGTAATCCAATCGTCGCACTGCTCCGGGTGTTTGGAGCGCAGACTGTTCTTGTGTTCATCAACATACGGGGTCACCAAGGTAGAGTTCTATAGAACTGTGTAGTGTGCTTGAGACCAAGAATATCCGTCCCTACATATTATTGAGTCACTTCCAAGAGTGCCTTTTCCAGTCAGTCTCCCCTCATACCGCGATTTAGGGAGACCTATCTTCTTAAGGCCAGGAATGAAGTCAACACAAAACCCGATGACATCCTTTGTTTGATGGCCCATGGAGATGCTTACTTCTGGCCTAGCGCGGTTACGGACATATTTCTTTAGGACTCCCATGAACCTCTCAAAGGGGAATATATTGTGTAGAAATACGGGCCCCAGAATGACAATCTCGTTGACTAGATGAACTAGGACGTGTGTCATGATATTGAAGAAGGGTGGTGGGAACACCAGCTCGAAACCGACAAGACATTGCGCCACATCACTCCTTAGCCTTGGTACGATTTCTGGATTGATCACCTTTTGAGAGATTGCATTGAGGAATGTACATAGCTTCACAATGGCTAATCGGACGTTTTCCGGTAGAAGCCCCCTCAATGCAACCGGAAGCAGTTGCGTCATAATCACGTGGCAGTCATGAGACTTTAGGTTCTGGAACTTTTTCTCTGGCATATTTATTATTCCCTTTATATTCGACGAGAAGCCAGTCGGGACCTTCATACTGAGCAGGCAATCAAAGAAGATTTCTTTCTCTTCTTTCGTAAGAGCGTAGCTGGCAGGACCTTCATACTGCTTCGGAGGCATGCCGTCTTTTTTGTGGAAACGTTGCAGGTCCTCCCGTGCCTCAGGTGTATCTTTTGTCTTTCCATACACGCCCAAGAAGCCTAGCATGTTCACGCAAAGGTTCTTCGTCAGGTGCATCACGTGGATTGGAGAGCGGACCTCTAGGTCTTTCCAGTAGGGTAGGTCCCAAAATATAGATTTCTTCTTCCACATGGGTGCGTGTCCCTCAGCGTCATTCGGAATAGCTAGTGCACCGGGACCCTTTCCAAAGATTATGTGTAAATCATTGACCATAGCAAGTACGTGATCACTGGTACGCATGGCAGGCTTCTTCCGGTGATCTGCCTCGCCTTTGAAATGCTTGCCTTTCTTTCAACATTGATGATTGGTCGGAAGAAATCGACCATGGCCCAGGTACACATTCTTCCTGCATTTGTCCAGGTATATACTTCCAGTACGGTACCGAGCTTTGTGTTGCCATCTTCGCAATTGGGGTACAACCCTTTTTTGTGATCCTCTAACATGCGACCGAACTTCAGCTTCTCCTTTTGACTTTCTCATTGCGTCCTTGCATCGACAATGACCCGGCGGAGATCATCATCATCGGGCACATCATCTGGTTCCTCTTGATCTTCAGCAGCTTCACCCGTTGCAGCATCATTGGGCACATCGTCTGGTTCCTCTTGATCTTCACCAGCTCCCCCCGTTGCAGCATCACCGTATTCAGGGGGCACATAGTTGTCATCGTACTCTTCTTCTTCGCCGTCTTCCATCATAACCCCTATTTCTGCGTGCCTCGTCCGAACATTATAGTGTGGCATGAAACCCTTGTAAAGCAGGTGGGAGTGAAGGATTTTCCGGTTAGAGTAAGGCATCGTATTCCCACATTTAGTGCATGGACAACACATAAAACCATTCTGCTTGTTTGCCTCAGCCGCATCGAGAAACTCATGCACGCCCTTAATGTACTCGGAGGTGTCTCTGTCACCGTACATCCATTGCCGGTTCATCTACGTGCATTATATATAATTAAGTGTCCAAATTAATAGAAGTTCATCATCACATTAAAACCAAAGTACATACATAGTTCTCATCTAACAACATATAGCTCTCCAGAGCATCTAATTAATTAAACCTTACATTGAAACTATGTAAAACATTTCAATGCGAAAACAAATGCGATCATAATCGCAACCAAGGTAACAATTGATCCAACGACATAATGATACCAAGCCGCGGTATGAATGGCATATTTTCTAATCTTTCTAATCTTCAAGCGCATTGCATCCATCGTGATCTTGTGATCATCGACGACATCCGCAACATGCAACTCCAATATCATCTTCTCCTCCTCAATTTTTTTATTTTTTCTTTCAAGAAATTGTTTTCTTCTTCAACTAAATTTAACCCCTCGACAATAGGGTCGGTTGGAATTTCCGGTTCACATACATCCTAGATAAATAAAATCTATGTCATGTTGGTCGGCATAATTTTCATAAACAATAAATGAACCAATAGTTATAAAGATAATATATATACCACATCCGAATCATAGACAGGACGAGGGCCGACGGGGGTGGATACCAAAACCATCGCACTATATAAGATGCAATAATAAAAGTAAGAAAATAATACAAGTATCTATGTAAACATACAAGTAAGAATTTTTTCCTTTCAGAAAGAAGATAAGAATAAGAGGCTCACCACGGTGGTGCCGGCGATGAGCTCGGCACGGGTGATCGACGGCGGTGAAGACGGGGACGGGGCGTGACGGACCGCTAAACCTAGACAAATATTGAGGAAAATGGAGCTTAGAGGTCGAGCTTGGAGAGGAGAAAGCTTAAGTAGTGTGGCTCGGGCATTCCATCGAACACCTTGTGTGCATAAGAGGTGAGTAGAGCACCACCAAGCCCTCTCCCCCTCGGCCAGAAAAAACAGAGCAATGTGCTCTGCTCTTGCGCGAGGGGGTATATATAGGCACCACCATTGGTCCCGGTTGGTTGCATGAACCGGGACTAAAGGGGTCCCGGTTCATGCAACCAACCGGGACCAATGGTGGTGGGCCAGGAGCGAGGCCCATTGGTCCCGGTTCGTCCCACCAACCGGGACCAAAGGTCCAGACGAACCGGGACCAATGGCCCACGTGGCCCGGCTGGCCCCCTGGGATCACAAACCGGGTCCAATGCCCCCATTGGTCCTGGTTCTGGACTGAACCGGGACTAATGGGCTGACCCGGCCTGGACCTTTGCCCCCTTTTCTACTAGTGCAAGCTTGCAAACATGATGTGGTGATCTTGAACTTTCATACCCAGGGGTTGCCTCATAAAAACTTCCTCTTCCAGAACACCATGCAAAAACGCGTTCTTTACATCTAGTTGTTGAATGCACCAGTTTCTAGAGACTGCAACTGAGAGAATTAACCTAATGGTGGCAGCCTTTACTACAGGACAGAAAGTGTCCTCATAGTCAAGTCCATACCTTTGTTTGAAACCTTTGGCAACCAAACGAGCCTTGTACCTGTCAATGGTGCCATCAAACCTCCTCTTGATTTTATACACCCATTTGCAGTCAATGACATTGCTACCCCTGACTGGTGGAACCAAACGCCAGGTTTTGTTGTCCATGAGTGCCAAGTATTCCTCATCCATGGCCTTTTTCCACTTCGGATCACCAAGTGCTTCACGTACATTCTTTGGTTCACCTGCAACACAAAAAGAGCCCCAACAAACAGAACCATCCTTATAAACTTTAGGTTTGATAATACCACTTTGTGACCTGGTTTGCAAGCGCACAGGAGGAGATGGAGCAGGTTGATCAGATTGGATTTGCAACCAGTTTTGTGAAGCAGAATTGGCAGAGTCAGCAGCAGCCACCGAAGATCCCGAGCCGACCACAGCCGATCCCGAGGCAGATACCTGGGATGGGTCAGGGAGATGCGGCGCTGCCGCCTGTGGCGAACTGCTAGTTGGCAGATCCGGGCTGGATGCTGGAGATTGCAGCGGCGGGGAGGCGTCCGAGCCAGCACCCGAGCGACCATGTGGGTCGCGCGGAGCTGCAGGAGCGGCCCGACCAGGAGCACGAGGGGGTGGCCCGCTTAGCCGACCAGAGGCGCGTGGGGATGGCCTGCCTAGCCCAGATGCGGGTGTCAGCCGACCGGGAGACAGCGCACCAGGGGGCCCACCTGGCCGCCCGCCTGATGCGTCTGGCGACGTGGATCCCGGGGCAGATCGCGATGCTGCTGCGTCAGGGAGCGATCATGAGGAGATACTCCCGCCCGAATCCGTTCCGGGGGCTGCGTCCGGATCCTCTGTAGCATGTGATCCTGGCTGCATAAAATCAAGATCATCAAGAGTTTTGGATATAGACATAGGGCTTGCAGCTGCATCCACTCCTTGGAGAAAATTAGGTGGTAGAAGATGAGATGATAAAAGAACAAGTTCTTTGCGGAGTTGTGCACCGGCATTTGAATGAAGTTTAGCAAAGGGAAAAACTTGTTCATCGAAAACAACGTCGCGAGAGATATATACACGACCGGAAGAGATATCAAGACATTTGTACCCCTTGTGAAAACTACTATAACCCAAAAAAGCACATTGCTTAGAGCGAAACTCAAGCTTGTGCTTGTTGAAAGGGCGTAAGTTGGGCCACATAGCGCACCCAAAAATGTGAAGGAAAGTGTAGTCTGGTTTCATTCCGAAGATACGTTCTAGAGGAGTTTGATTTTTAATAACACGACTAGGAACACGATTGATACGGTAGACAACTGTGAGGAATGCTTCGTCCCAAAACTTTAGTGGCATGAATGCATGGGCCAGAAGGGAGAGACCAACTTCCACGATGTGTCTGTGTTTTCTTTCTGCAGCTCCATTCTGTTGATGGGCATGAGGGCAAGAGACATGGTGAGTAATGCCAATGCGCTCAAAAAAAGGGTTGAGCTTTTGGTATTCACCTCCCCATTCTGTTTGCATAGCAAGAATATTACGATTAAAATACGTTCAACATGAGCTTGAAAGAGGTGAAATTTCTCAAACACATCAGATTTATTTTTGAGGAAATAGATCCAACTAAACTTGCTGAAATTATCAATAAAACTAACGTAGTACTTTTGTCTGCCTACAGAGACGGGTCCAGGACCCCAAACATCTGAATAAATAAGCTCTAAAGGAGCTTTGGACTCACTATTGGAATGGGAATAAGGTAGCTGATGGCTCTTGGCCATCTGACATGCATCGCAAACCAAAAGATGGTCTTGTTTATTTGACACAGGAAGATAAAAATCTTGAAGAATTTTCTGAATTACCGGAAGGGAGGGATGCCCTAAATGCTTGTGCCACCAAGATGTGTATGGTGTAGTTGCTGCAAGCACTTGACGTTGAGGAGCACCTTGCCGATCAGTAACCGGAAAAAAACGCCATTTACTCTTGTTTTGAAGAATGGTTCTCCAGGTAGCCTGCTCCTTGACAAGAAAAGTTTCAGGGTGAAGCTCAATAAACACATCATTACCTTTCATAAGATTATTAGTAGAAAGGAGACTCTGTTCGGCACTAGGGATATGAAGGATGTTGTTTAAATTCAAGGAGCCATAGGGAGTGGACAAAGATGAATGGCCAATATGTGCAATATCCATATCTTGACCGCTAGCAGTGTGAATTTGTTCGTTGCTGGTGTGGCGATCACGGACAGCCAGTTTCTCTAACTCGCCGGTGATGTGATCTGTAGCGCCGGTGTCAAGATACCAATTGGTATCCACGCCATAGGAGTGGGCCGCATTGGTAGCGTGAGGTTGGCCGCCGCCGCCGCCCTTGCTGACGTGACCACCATGATACGTCTCCAACGTATCTATAATTTTTGATTGCTCCATGCTTTATTATCTACTATTTTGGACTATATTGGGCTTTATTTTCCACTTTTATATTATTTTTGGGACTAACCTATTAACCGGAGGCCCAACCCAGAATTGTTGTTTTTGCCTATTTCAGTGTTTCGAAGAAACAGAATATCAAACGGAGTCCAAACGGAATGAAACCTTCGGGAACGTGATTTTCTCACCGAACGTGATCTAGGAGACTTGGACCCTACTCCAAGAAGTAACAGAGGCGGTCACGAGGGTGGGGGGCGTGCTCCCCCCTAGGGCGCACCCCCTGCCTCGTGGGCCCCCTGTTCCTCCAGCGACGTACTCCTTCCTCCTATATATACCTACGTACCCCCAAACGATCAGATACGGAGCCAAAAACCTAATTCCACCGCCGCAAATTTCTGTATCCACGAGATCCCATCTTGGGGCCTGTTCCGGAGCTCTGCCGAAGAGGGCTGTCATCACGGAGGGCTTCTACATCATCATAGCCTCTCTGATGAAGTGTGAGTAGTTTACCTCAGACCTTCGGGTCCATAGTTAGTAGCTAGATGTCTTCTTCTCTCTTTTTGGATCTCAATACAATGTTCTCCCCCTTTCTTGTGGAGATCTATTCGATGTAATCTTCTTTTGTGGTGTGTTTGTTCAGACCGATGAATTGTGGGTTCGATCTTGTGGTGTTCTTTCCCAGTGACAGAAGGGCCAGCAAGGCACGTATTGTATCGTTGCCATCGAGGATAACAAGATGGGGTTTATTTCATATTGCATGAATTTATATCTCTACATCATGTCATCTTGCTTAAGGAGTTACTCTGTTCTTATGAACTTAATACTCTAGATGCATGCTGGATAACGGTCGATGTGTGGAGTAATAATAGTAGATGCAGACAGGAGTTGGTCTACTTGTCTCAGACATGAAGCCTATATACATGCTCATACCTAGATATTCTCAAAACTATGCTCAATTCTGTCAATTGATCAACAGTAATTTGTTCACCCACCGTAATACTTATGCTCATGAGAGAAGCCACTAGTGAAACCTATGGCCCCCGGGTCTATTTTCCATCATATTAATCTCCCAACAACAAGCTATTTCTGGCGCCGTCTTTATTTTTCTTTCTTTACTTTGCATCTTTATCACAAAAATACCAAAAATATTATCTTATCATATCTATCAGATCTCACTCTCGTAAGTGACCGTGAAGGGATTGACAACCCCTTTATTGCGTTGGTTCCGAGGATTTATTTGTTTGTGTAGGTGCGAGGGACTTGTGCGTGGCCTCCTACTGGATTGATACCTTGGTTCTCAAAAACCGAGGGAAATACTTACGCTACTTTGCTGCATCACCCTTTCCTCTTCAAGGGAAAATCAACGCAGTGCTCAAGAGGTGGCAAGAAGGATTTCTGGCACCATTGCCAAGGAGGCTCACACTAATTCAAGTCAAGATTTGATTTCCTGTCAACAAGCCATTTCTGGCACCATTGCCGGGGAGTCTACGCAAAAGTCTACATACCAAGTACCCATCACAAACCCTTATCTCCCGCATTACATTATTTGGCATTTGCCTCTCGTTTTCCTCTCCCCTACTTCACCCTTGCCGTTTTATTCGCCCCTTTTCCGTTCGTCTTTTTCGTTTGCTTGTGTTGCCATGTACCTTCTTTTTGCTTGCATCTTCGCTTGCTAAAAGTTTATGGATCCTCATCCACTTGCTAATCTCTTTAAGAGATCCAATTATGATGAACCTATTGCTAGTGAGTTAAGTACACTAGATTATCTTTATGAGGTTTTGCTTGAAATTCGTGAATCTGAAAATTGTGATGAAGAAATTTATGAAGAGATTCACGATAGCTCCTTGAATAAAAAGCATGATTGCAATGATTTTACTATAAATTCTCTTGATGTCAATTGTGCTAGTAATATGCAAAACCCTAAGCTTGGGGATGCTAGTTTTGCTATGTATACTACTTGTTGCAATGATCATGATTGGGGTGATTCTTCTTATGATCTTGAACATTTATTTAGGCCCCATGATGAATATGAGATTGACAATAGTGTTTGCAATAATATTGAAAGTGGGTTTGGAAGAGTGTCAACTTTAGATCCCACATATTTGGATTTTGATCAATCTTATGAATTTTTTGATAAAAGTGGGCTTGGAGAGGTCATGACTTTAGTTAATGATAATCACACTATTTTGGAAGAGTGTCAACTTTGCATGCATGTGGATCATGTTGAGAATATGTTTTGTGATAGATATTTTGTTGAAATTTCTTATGATAATACATGTAATTATTATTAGAGAGGATAATATGGTTGTAGAAATTTTCATGTTACTAAATTACCTCTCGTTATGTTAAGATTGCTATTGTTTCTTTCCGCTTCCTTGCATATGCTAGTTTTCGCTTGCCTAGATAATTTGTTTGCCTACAGGGTGCCTATGCATAGGAAGTATGTTAGACTTATATGTGATTTTCACATGTTTTATGATGCTCTCTTTGTGTTTCAATTACTATCTTTTATGTGAGCATCATCGAAATCTCAATGCCTAGCTAAAAAGGATTTAAAGAAAAGCGCTTGTTGGGAGACAAACCAATATTTATCCTTGCTGTTTATCAATAACTCTTTGCTCTAGCCTCTGGTTAGATGTGTTTTTATGTTTTAATTAGTGTTTGTGCCAAGTTAAACCTATAGGATCTTTTTGGAGGATAGTTATTTGATCTTGCAGAAAATACCAGAAACTTTCTGTTCACGAAACTAATTGTTAAAAATCTCCAGAACGTGATAAAATATTGGTTCCAACTGCTTCTGATCAATAAACAAATTGTCTAGGTCGTCCTATTTTGTCTGAATTTTTTGAGTTCTAGAAGATTGCGTTAGTTACAGATTACTACAGACTGTTCTGTTTTTGACAGATTCTGTTTTTCATGTGTTCTTTGCTTATTTTGATGAATCTATGGCTAGTGAAATAGTTTATAAACCATAGATAAGTTGGAATACAGTAGGTTTGATACCAATATAATTAAAGAATGAGTTTATTACAGTACCTTGAAGTGGTGTTTTGTTTTCTTTCGCTAACGGAGCTCACGAGATTTTCTGTTAAGTTTTGTGTTGTGAAGTTTTCAAGTTTTGAGTATAAGATTTGATGGATTATGGAACAAGGAGTGGCAAGAGCCTAAGCTTGGGGATTCCCATGTCACCGCAAGATAATCTAAGGACACCAAAAAGCCAAAGCTTGGGGATGCCCCGGAAGGCATCCCCTCTTTTGTCTACTTCCATCGGTAACTTACTTGGAGCTATATTTTTATTCACAACATGATATGTGTTTTGCTTGGAGCATATTGTATTATTTGAGTCTTTGTTTGTTAGTTTACCACAATCATATTTTCTGTACACACCTTTTGATGAGAGACACACATGATTCGGAATTGATTAGAATATTCTATGTGCTTCACTTATATCTTTTGAGCTATATAGTTTTTGCTCTAGTGCTTCACTTATATCTTTTAGAGCACGGTGGTGGATTTGTTTTATAGAAACTATTGTTCTCTCATGCTTCACTTACATTATTTTGAGAGTCTTAAACAACATGGTAATTTGCTTAATCCTAATATGCTAGGTATTCAAGACTAGTAAAAACTTTCTTATGAGTGTGTTGAATACTAAGAGAAGTTTGATGCTTGATGATTGTTTTGAGATATGGAGGTAGTGATATTAAAGTTGTGCTAGTTGAGTAGTTGTGAATTTGATAAATACTTGTGTTGAAGTTTGCAAGTCCCATAGCATGCACGTATGGTAAACGTTATGTAACAGATTTGAAACATGAGGTGTTATTTGATTGTCCTCCTTATGAGTGGCGGTCGGGGACGAGCGATGGTCTTTTCCTACCATTCTACCCCCCTAGGAGCATGCGCGTAGTGCTTGGTTTTTGATGACTTGTAGATTTCTGCAATAATTATGTGAGTTCTTTAGGACTAATGTTGAGTCCATGGATTATACGCACTCTAACCTTTCCATCATTGCTAGCCTCTTCGGTACCGTGCATTGCCCTTTCTCACATTGAGAGTTGGTGCAAACTTCGCCGGTGCTCCAAACCCCGTGATATGATACGCTCTTTCACACATAAACCTCCTTATATCTTCCTCAAACAGCCACCATACCTACCTATTATGACATTTCCATAGCCATTCCGAGATATATTGCCATGCAACTTTCCACCGTTCCGTTTATCATGACATGTTCATCATTGTCATATTGCTTTGCATGATCATGTAGTTGACATAGTATTTGTGGCAAAGCCACCATTAATAAATCTTTTATACATGTCACTCTTGATTCATTGCATATCCCGGTACACCGCCGGAGGCATTCATATAGAGTCATACTTTGTTCTAGTATCGAGTTGTAATCATTGAGTTGTAAATAAATAGAAGTGTGATGATCATTATTTTTAGAGCATTGTCCCAAGTGAGAAAAATAATAAAAAAAGAGAAAGGCTATAAAAAAAGGCCCCAAAAAATGAGAGAAAAAAATAGAAGGGACAATATGTTACTATCATTTTACCACACTTGTGCTTCAAAGTAGCACCATAATCTTCATGGTAGAGAGTCTCTTGTTTTGTCACTTTCATATACTAGTGGGAATTTTTCATTATAGAACTTGGCTTGTATATTCCAACAATGGGCTTCTTAAATGCCCTAGGTCTTCGTGAGCAAGCAAGTTGGATGCACACCCACTTAGTTTATTTTGTTGAGCTTTCATACATTTATAGCTCTAGTGCATCCGTTGCATGGTGATACGTCTCCGCCGTATCTACTTTTCCAAACACTTTTTCCCTTGTTTTGGACTCTAACGTGTATGATTTGAATGGAACTAACCCGTACTGACGCTATTTTCAGCAGAATTGCCATGATGTTGTTTTATGTGCAGAAAACAAAAGTTCTCGGAATGACCTGAAACTCCACGGGATATCTTATAGAAAATAATAAAAAATCCTCGCCAAAGATGAAGACCAGGGGGCCCACACCCTGTCCACGAGGGTGCCCCCCCTAGGGCGCGCCCCCTACCTCGTGGGCCCCCTGGAAACCCTCCGACGCCAACTCCAACTTTATATATTTGCTTTCGGAGAAAAAAATCAGAGAGAAGAAATCATCGCGTTTTATGACACTGAGCCGCCGCCAAGCCCTAAAACCTCTCGGGAGGGCTGATCTGGAGTCCGTTCGGGGCTCCGGAGAGGGGGATTCATCGCCGTCGTCATCATCAACCATCCTCCATCACCAATTTCATGATGCTCACCGCCGTGCGTGAGTAATTCCATCGTAGGCTTGCTGGACGGTGATGGGTTGGATTAGATTTATCATGTAATCGAGTTAGTTTTGTTAGGGTTTGATCCCTAGTATCCACTATGTTCTGAGATTGATGTTGCTATGACTTTGCTATGCTTAATGCTTGTCACTAGGGCCCGAGTGCCATGATTTCAGATCTGAACCTATTATGTTTTCATGAATATATGTGAGTTCTTGATCCTATCTTGCAAGTCTATAGTCACCTGCTATGTGTTATGATTCGGCAACCCCGAAGTGACAATAATCGGGACCACTCCCGGTGGTGACCATAGTTTGAGGAGTTCATGTATTCACTATGTGCTAATGCTTTGTTCTGGATCTCTATTAAAAGGAGGCCTTAATATCCCTTAGTTTCCATTGGGACCCCGCTGCCACGGGAGGGTAGGACAAAAGATGTCATGCAAGTTCTTTTCCATAAGCACGTATGACTATATACGGAATACATGCCTACATTACATTGATGAATTGGAGCTAGTTCTGTGTCACCCTATGTTATGACTGTTACATGGTGAACTGCATCCGGCATAATTATCCATCGCTGATCCGGTGCCTACGAGCTTTCCATATACTGGTTCTCGCTTATTTACTTTCCCGCTGCTACTGTTACAATCACTACAAAACACCAAAAATATTTACTTTTGCTTGCACTACTCTTTTGCTACCGTTACCACCACTATCATATTATTTTGCTATTAAACACTTTGCTGCAGATACTAAGTTTCTAGGTGTGGTTGAATTGACAAATTAGCTGCTAATACTTGAGAATATTCTTTGGCTCCCCTTGTGTTGAATCAATAAATTTGGGTTGAATACTCTACCCTCGAAAACTATTGCGATCCCCTATACTTGTGGGTTATCAAGGCCTTTTTCTGGCGCCGTTGCCGGGGAGCATAGCTCTATTCTTTGAGTCACTTGGGATTTATATCTGCTGGACACTATGAAGAACTTGAAAGACGAGAAAAAAAATTTATCCCTCAACTAAGAGGGGAGGTAAGGAACTGCCATCTAGCTCTGCACTTGATTCACCTTCTATTATGAGTAAGCTTGCGACACCTAAACCTGCTTCTGCTATTCATTCTGATATGTTATTCGTTCTGATATGTCGCATGTTATTGATGATGCCAATTCTGCTATGCATGATACTTGTGATGAAACTGCTTCTATGCCTGATACTACCGTGCCCCTTAGTGAATTTCTTGATGAACAAATTGCTAGGGCTAGAGAGAAAGAAATTATTGAATCTGAATACGATGATGAAAGTGATGATGAAAATATGCCTGTTATTCCTGAGGGTTATGTTTTTGATATGGAATCTTCTGCCGCTATTTTAGCTTGCAAAGATAGATATGAGCTCAAGAGGTTATTAGTTAAATGGAACAAAGAATCACTTAGAGTTAAAATGAAACCTGACCCTGCTTTTGCTACTTCACCTATCTGTGTGCCCGATAAGGATTATGAATTCTCTGTTGATCCTGATATAATTACTTTGGTTGAATCTGATCCATTTTATGGCTATGAATCTGAAATTGTTGTGGCACATCTTACTAAGTTAAATGATATAGCCACCCTGTTCACTAATGATGAGAGATCTCGCTACTTCTATATACTTAAAATATTTCCGTTCTCATTAAAGGGTGATGCTAAGATATGGTTTAATTCTCTTGATCCTGGTTGTGTGCGTAGTCCCCAGGATATGATTTATTACTTCTCTGCTAAATATTTCCCTGCTCATAAGAAACAAGCTGCTTTAAGGGAAATATACAACTTTGTGCACATTAAAGAAGAGAGTCTCCCACAAGCTTGGGGGAGGCTTCTCAAGTTACTTAATGCTTTGCCTGATCATCCTCTTAAGAAACCTGGAATACTTGATATCTTTTGTGATGGACTAACCGATGCTTCCAGAGATAACCTGGATAGTTGTGCTGGTTCTCTTTTCAGGGAAAGAACACCGGATGAAGCTGAAATTCTATTGAATAATATGATGACAAATGAAAATAATTGGGCACCTCCCGAGCCAGCTCCTGCTCCAATTACTGAGCCTATTCCTAAACCAACTCCAAAGAAGAGAGGTGTTCTATTTCTCAGTCCCGAAGATATGCAAGAGGCAAAGAAATCTATGAAAGAAAAAGGTATTAAAGCTGAAGATGTTAAGAATTTACCTCCTATTGAAGAAATACATGGTCTTAATATACCGCCTGTTGAAGAAGTATATGATCTCAATCCTTTATTTATTGAAGAACCTCCTGATCCCGATATCCCGACACATGTAGTAAAGGTAAATCCTGTCTATAGATATGATAAAGTTGAAGTCCCTCCTACTAAAATTGCTAGTCAGTGCTTGGATGAGTTTGATAGCTTTATTGTCAAACAAGAAAACTTCAATGCTTATTTTGGTAGACAACTGAAATATGATTCCAACATGATTAAACACTTGGGTGATTATATGGCTAATATTAGAGGTGAACTTAAACTTGTTAGCAAACATGCTTCTATGGTTACCACTCAAGTAGAACAAGTACTTAAAGATCAAAAAGAAGTGCTTGATGAAATGAATAGTAAGAAAAATGATTATGTTGTTAGAGTGGCTACTAGAACTGGTAGAATGACTCAGGAACCTTTGTATCCTGAAGGCCACCCTAAGAGAATTGGGCAAGATTCTTAGAGAAATAATATTGATGCACCTAGTTCTTCTAAAAAGAAGAAAAATAAAAAATGATAGGACTTTGCAAACTTCTAGTGAACCTATAGCTGAAACACCTGATAATCCAAATGATATATCTATGTCTGATGCTGAAACACAATCTGGTAATGAACATGAACCTGGCGAAAATATTAATGATGATGTTCATGATGATGCTCAACCTAGTAATAATAATGATGTAGAAGTTGAACCTGCTATTGATCTTGATAACCCACAATCAAAGAATCAACATTATGATAAGAGAGACTTTGTTGCTAGGAAACATGGTAAAGAAAGAGAACCATGGGTTCAGAAACCCATGCCTTTCCTCCCAAACCATCCAAGAAAAAGGATGATGAGGATTTTGAGCGCTTTGCTGAAATGATTAGACCTATCTTTTTACGTATGCGATTGACTGATGTGCTAAAAAATAAGCCTTATGCTAAATATATGAAGGATATCATTACTAATAAAAGAAAGATACCGAAAGCTGGAATTTCCACCATGCTTGCTAATTATACTTTTAAGGGTGGAATACCAAAGAAACTTGGAGATCCAGGAGTACCTACTATACCTTGCTCCATTAAAAGAAATTATATCAAAACTGCTTTATGTGATCTTGGAGCCGGTGTTAGTGTTATGCCTCTCTCTTTATATCGTAGACTTCACTTGAATAAGTTGACACCTTCTAAAATATCTTTGCAAATGGCTGATAAATCAACTGCTATACCTGTTGGTATTTGTGAGGATGTGCCTGTTGTGGTTGCAAACGTTACTATTTTAACGGACTTTGTTATTCTTGATATTCCCAACGATGATAGTATGTCTATTATTCTTGGAAGACCTTTTCTTAATACTGCAGGGGCTGTTATTGATTGCAACAAAGGCGATGTCACTTTTCATGTTCATGGTAATGAGCATACGGTACACTTTCCGAGCAAACAACCTCAAGTTCATAGTATCAACTCTATTGGAAAAGTTTCATCGATTATATTTGGAGGTTTTGAATTTCCTCTTCCAACTGTTAAGAAGAAATATGATATACTTATTATAGGGGATGTACATATCCCCGTTGAGGTAACTTAGTGTTATTCAAAATTTCTCCGGTTTCATGATTATCTGAATGAGTTTGTTAACAAGACTTGATCAACCTTGTTAGTGGATTCTTTTTGATGAGCATGAGATGGATGAAACTAGAAGCACAAACTTCTGTACCCCTTCTATACTTTCTGTTATTTAGTAGAAATAAAGCAAAAAAAGTATTTTTCTGTCTGTTTCCTGACTTATCTGTGCAATATAAAAATATCCCGAAAATAAAAGTCCTCAGAATGCCATGCCAATTTAATATGATTTTTTCGGGAATATTTGAGGATTTAGTATGCAAAAATTACCGCGGGGGGAGCTGCCACCTGGCCACGAGGGTGGAGGGCGCGCCCTACCCCCCTGGGCGCGCCCCTGCCTCGTGGGCCCACGGTGGCCCTCCTCCACTTATCCCTGCACCCATCTTCTTCCTCTGCCTCACTCAAACCTGAAAAACCAACTCAAGCATGAGTTCCAGCCACTTTTGCTGTGATATTCGATCTCCTTGCTCAAAGCACCTCTCGCAAAACTGCTTGGGGAGATTGTTCCTTGGTATGTAACTCCTCCATTGGTCCAATTAGTTTTTGTTCTAGTGCTTTGTTCTTTGCAAATTTGTGCTGCATAGGTGACCATGTTCTTGAGCTTGCATGTCAAATTTATATGGTTCCAAGTAGTTCTAATGCTTGATATAGGCTCTAGGCACTTGTAGGAGTAGTTGATATCAGTTTTATTGAAGTTGGTTTACTTTTGTTTGAAGTTACTAAAATTTTCAGAAATTTTTTAGAGGAAAACAATATGCTTAGGGAGATGTTCCAAGGTGGTTCTTCTAAGAAGCAAGGACCCAGGCTTGCTATGCATGATGCCGATGAGAAACCACAAAGAGACGCACTAGTACGGCCTTGCGAATGGCCGTCGGAAAATTTTATGGATCGTGCGGGAATTAAAGAAGAATTTAAAGCATATTTGCGCAATGACGGTCTTGAGGATTTTGAGGCTAACAAATGCCCCCAGTATCATGATCTCACAAGTTCATTTGTGAGGAGGTTTGAGTATTCATCTTTGCGTAATTCTCCTTCAGTCATGTTTGGTCTTTATGACAAATCTTATACCATGGACTTAGAGGATTTCACTTTTTCTTGCAAACTTCCATCATGGGCCAGTATTAGGGATCCCCCTAAATCTGAATTTAGAAACTTTCTTGCTAGTATAACTGTAGGGGAATGTAGAGATATAACGCAGGCTACCATAGGGAGCATTCACTTTCCTGCTATACATTATTTTGCTCTCTTTATAGGTAGTTGTATAAATGCTAAGGATGAAGCATGTCACATGTGTGTCCCTGATCTTAGCATTCTCATGAATGCTGTGTTAGGAGACCAATCTTATCATATGGGAGCCATTGTAGCTCGTAGGTTGCATCATAATAGACATAATGGAGATTTCTTTGGAGGAATTTATGCAACCCGCTTAGCCAATTTTCTTGAGATAGACATCCGTGAGGGTGATACGGAGTTGCCTCCTGCATATTTAGATTATGAATCTATGGCTTCGCATCATTTTGTCGAGAGGCCTGAATCACCTCTCCTATATCGTCTAATTTTTAACAAACAGCATGTTGTACGTATTACTCTCCCTGCTCCTTCCTTCTTTGACTCTCAGGCAAAACGAAGATATACTATTACCAGAGAGGAGGCAGATGAGTACGAGAGGAGAGCGGAGGCAGCCCGACTCCACGCTGCAGCTCAGCAGGCGGTAACCGCTGCATCACAGAATGATCGCAACTATTCTTCGTCGCAGTACGACCCCAGCTACACTTACGGGTATCCGCCAGGCTATCCCTGGCAATAGACTAACTTAGGCCAAAAGCCTAAGCTTGGGGGAGTACGTATTTCTCACCGACATTACATTTATGTTCACACACACTCATTGCTAGATGTCGGTGCTCATACTCTTTCACTGTAATATCCATGCTAGTTTATTTTCTTTTTCCTGCTTTCTTTTTGTGTGTTTGTTAAACCTTAACAAAAACAAAAAAAATTAGTAGTAGTTTACTTTTCTGCTGTAGTAGTAGTAATTAAAAAGAAAACCCAAAAATATTTCCCGTTCTTCTTTTACTTGTTGGGAGCTTTCCCGTGTAAATATTTTTCTTTTATTTTCTTTTCTTTGGGGGTCAGTAGGAGAAGGGCATGATTAAATTGTTGAAGTGGCTCTTATATGCATTATTCTTGAAAACCCAGAGCCCATATTGCCTTGTCTTCTCCTGTTTATTGAATGCTCGCAGATTCCTGCTTAGTCCAATGCACGTGCACTCTTATTATTATTCACACCACTCGGTCGTGCAAGTGAAAGGCAATTATGATGATATATGATGGACTGACTGAGATGAGAAAAGCTGGTATGAACTCGACCGCTTTTGTTTTTGTAAATATGATGAGTTCATCGTTCCTAATTCACCTTATTATGAATAAACATGTTTTCAATGACAATTAGAGATCATAGTTGCTTGTGCCATGCTTGATTAGCTATGAGTTATAATGGTTTACCTTGCATGCCAACATGCTATTGAGATGATTGTGATGTGGTATGATAGGGTGGTATCCTCTTTTGAATGATTTAAGTGACTTGACTTGGCACATGTTCACGCATGTAGTTGAAACAAATCAACATAGCCTTCACGATATTTATGTTCATGGTGGATTATATCCTACTCATGCTTGCATCCAATGTTTATTAATTTTAATGCATGTACATGGCTGTTGTCGCTCTCTAGTTGGTCGCTTCCCAGTCCTTTGCTAGCCTTCACCTGTACTAAGCGGGAATACTGCTTGTGCATCCAATCCCTTAAACCCTAAAGTTATTCCAGATGAGTCCACTACACCTTCCTATATGCGGTATCTACCTGCCGTTCCAAGTAAATTTGTATGTGCCAAACTCTAAACCTTCAAATAAACATTCTGTTTTGAATGCTCGAATAGCTCATGTATAAACCAAGGCTATCCTTATCTTTCGTGTTAGGCGGGTTATTCTCAAGAGGAGTGGACTCCGCTCCTCACTCACGAGAAAATGGCTAGTCACCGGGATGCCCCAGTTCCATGCTTTATGCAAACTAAATCAACATTAATTGCAAACAAAACTCCCCCTGGGACCTGATGTATGTTGGAGACACTCGTTGTTTCAAGCAAGTCATGGATTGATGCTTGTTGGTGGAGGGGGAGTATAAACTTTACCATTCTGTTTGGGAACCGCCTATAATGTGTTTAGCACGGAAGATATCTCCATCTCTTAGTCGCTCTCTTGAAAATGAAAGTATACCGCTCAAAATATAATTTATCTCTATTTCAAAACCGAGCTCTGGCACCTCTACAAATCCCCGCTTCCCTCTGCGAAGGGCCTATCCATTTACTTTTATGTTGATTCATCACCCTCTTATTAAAAAGCACTAGCTGGAGAGCACAACTGTCACTTGCATTCATCATTGTTAATTTATATTGGGTATGACTATGATTGGATCTCTTTTACCATGAATTACAATGTCTAGTTAGTCCTTTATCTTTAAAGGTGCTCTGCATTTACGTTTTGCGGTCTCAGAAAGGGCTAGCGAGATACCATCTTGTTATATCATATTATGATTCTTTTGAGAAAGTGTTGTCATCGAGATTTATTATTATGGCTCGCTAGTTGATTATGCTATTGATATGAGTAATTATGAGACCTGAGAATTATTGCAAATGTGGTTAGTTATGATCTTTGCTGAAAACTTGAATGCTGGCTTTACATATTTACAACAACAAGAGCAAATAGAGTTTGTAAAAGTTTTTATTTCTTTCTTTCAGTTTGTCAACTGAATTGCTTGAGGACAAGCAAGGGTTTAAGCTTGGGGTAGTTGATACGTCTCCGTCGTATCTACTTTTCCAAACACTTTTGCCCTTGTTTTGGACTCTAACTTGTATGATTTGAATGGAACTAACCCGGACTGACGCTGTTTTTAGCAGAATTGCCATGATGTTGTTTTATGTGCAGAAAACAAAAGTTCTCGGAATGACCTGAAACTCCACGGGATGTCTTATATAAAATAAAAAAAATCCTCGCCAAAGATGAAGACCAGGGGGCCCACGCCCTGTCCACGAGGGTGGGGGCGCGCCCCCTACCTCATGGGCCCCCTGGAAACCCTCCGATGCCAACTCCAACTCAATATATTTGCTTTCGGAGAAAAAAATCAGAGACAAGAAATCATCACGTTTTACGATATGGAGCCGCCGCCAAGCCCTAAAACCTCTCGGGAGGGCTGATCTGGAGTCCGTTCGGGGCTCCGGAGAGGGGGATTCGTCGCCGTCATCATCATCAACCAACCTCCATCACCAATTTCATGATGCTCACCGCCGTGCGTGAGTAATTCCATCGTAGGCTTGCTGGACGGTGATGGGTTGGATGAGATTTATCATGTAATCGAGTTAGTTTTTTTAGGGTTTGATCCCTAGTATCCACTATGTTCTGAGATTGATGTTGCTATGACTTTGCTATGCTTAATGCTTGTCACTAGGGCCCGAGTGCCATGATTTCATATCTGAACCTATTATGTTTTCATGAATATATGTGAGTTCTTGATCCTATCTTGCAAGTCTATAGTCACCTGCTATGTGTTATGATCCGGCAATCCCGAAGTGACAATAATCGGGACCACTCCCGGTGATGACCATAGTTTGAGGAGTTCATGTATTCACTATGTGCTAATGCTTTGTTCCGGTTCTCTATTAAAAGGAGGCCTTAATATCCCTTTGTTTCCATTAGGACCCCGCTGCCACGGGAGGGTAGGACAAAAGATGTCATGCAAGTTCTTTTCCATAAGCACGTATGACTATATACGGAATACATGCCTACATTACATTGATGAATTGTAGCTAGTTCTGTGTCACCCTATGTTATGACTGTTACATGATGAACCGCATCCGGCATAATTATCCATCACTAATCCGGTGCCTACGAGCTTTCCATATACTGGTTCTCGCTTATTTACTTTCCCGCTGCTACTGTTACAATCACTACAAAACACCAAAAATATTTACTTTTGCTTGCACTACTCTTTTGTTACCGTTACCACCACTATCATATTATTTTGCTACTAAACACTTTGCTGCAGATACTAAGTTTCCAGGTGTAGTTGAATTGACAACTCAGCTGCTAATACTTAAGAATATTCTTTGGCTCCCCTTGTGTCGAATCAATAAATTTGGGTTGAATACTCTACCCTCAAAAACCGTTGCGATCCCCTATACTTGTGGGTTATCAGATGGCAATCCTTACTCCTTGCATTAATGTCAACCAATGGGCATCTCCATAGCTCATTGATTAGCCGCGTTGATGTGAGACTTTGTCCTTCTTTGTCTTCTACACATAACCCCCATCATTATATTCTATTCCACCTATAGTGCTATATCCATGGCTCACGCTCATGTATTGCGTGAAGGTTGAAAAAGTTTGAGATTACTAAAGTATGAAACAATTGCTTGGCTTGTCATCGGGGTTGTGCATGATGAGAGCATTCTTTTGTGACGAAAATGGAGCATGACTAAACTATATGATTTTGTAGGGATGAACTTTCTTTGGCCATGTTATTTTGAGAGGACATAATTGCTTAGTTAGTATGCTTGAAGTATTATTACTTTCATGTCAACATGAACTTTTGTCTTGAATCTTTTGGATCTGAATATTCATACCACAATTAAGAAGATTTACATTGAAATTATGCCAAGTAGCATTCCACATCGAAAATTCTATTTTTATCATTTACCTACTCGAGGACGAGCAGGAATTAAGCTTGGGGATGCTCGATACGTCTCCAACGTATCTATTATTTTTTATTGTTCCATGCTATATTATATTCTGTTTTGGACATTAATGGGCTTTATTATACATTTTCAAATTATTTTTGTGACTAACCTATTAACAGGAGGCCCAGCCCAGAATTGCTGTTTTTTGCCTATTTCAGAGTTCCGCAGAAAAAGAATATCAAACGGAGTCCAAACGGAATGAAACCTTGAGATACGTGATTTTCGGAACAAACGTGATCCAGAGGACTTGGACCCTGATACGTCTCCAACATATCTATAATTTTTTTTGCTCCATGCTATATTATCTACTGTTTTGGACAATAGTGGGCTTTATTATCCACTTTTATATTATTTTTGGGACTAACCTATTAACCGGAGGCCCAGCCCAGATTTGTTGTTTTTTTGCCTATTTCAGTGTTTTGAAGAAAAGGAATATCAAACAGAGTCGAAACGGAATGAAATCAACTGGAGAAGTTATTTTGGAAGGAAATCTACCGGCAAAGTTGGAGTGCACGTCAGGAAAGAAGGGAGGTGTCCATGAGGGTGGGGGCGCGCCCCCTAGGGCGCGCCCCCTGCCTCGTGGGCCCCCCGGAGGTCCACCGACGTACTTCTTTCACCCATATATACCCATGTACCCTAAAACTTTCAAAGACGAGAATAGATCAGGAGTTCCGCCGCCGCAAGCCTCAGTAGCCACCAAAAACCAATCGGGACCCTGTTCCGGCACCCTGCCGGAGGGGGGAACCCTCACTGGTGGCCATCTTCATCATCCCGGCGCTCTCCATGACAAGGAGGGAGTAGTTCACCCTCGGGGCTGAGGGTATGTAACAAACGTGATCCAGAGGACTTGGACCCTGATACGTCTCCAACATATCTATAATTTTTTTTGCTCCATGCTATATTATCTACTGTTTTGGACAATAGTGGGCTTTATTATCCACTTTTATATTATTTTTGGGACTAACCTATTAACCGGAGGCCCAGCCCAGATTTGTTGTTTTTTTGCCTATTTCAGTGTTTTGAAGAAAAGGAATATCAAACAGAGTCGAAACGGAATGAAATCAACTGGAGAAGTTATTTTGGAAGGAAAGCTACCGGCAAAGTTGGAGTGCACGTCAGGAAAGAAGGGAGGTGTCCATGAGGGTGGGGGCGCGCCCCCCTAGGGCGCGCCCCCTGCCTCGTGGGCCCCCCGGAGGTCCACCGACGTACTTCTTTCACCCATATATACCCATGTACCCTAAAACTTTCAAAGACAAGAATAGATCAGGAGTTCCGCCGCCGCAAGCCTCAGTAGCCACCAAAAACCAATCGGGACCCTGTTCCGGCACCCTGCCGGAGGGGGGAACCCTCACCGGTGGCCATCTTCATCATCCCGGCGCTCTCCATGACAAGGAGGGAGTAGTTCACCCTCGGGGCTGAGGGTATGTACCAATAGCTATGTGTTTGATCTCTCTCTCTCTCTCGTGTTCTTGATTTGGCACGATCTTGATGTATCGCGAGCTTTGCTATTATAGTTGGATCTTATGTTGCTTCTACCCACTACTAGGGAAAAGCCTAGCAGCAGCGCGGGTTTTGGGCCTACTAGTAGCGTGGGGGCCGACGCTACTAATAAGGCGCTACAGCTAACGTATAGAAGTAGCGCGGATGCCACCCGCGCTACTACTACGTCCGTTAGTAGTAGCGTGGGTAAAAACGTGCGCTAGTACTAACCCGTGCTTTGAAAAAATGAATTTTTTTTCGAAATTTTTCCTCAATCTAATCACCCTCATCACTGCTCAATCTAATCTCTAATCACCCCTCATCATTCCAAATCATCTAACTTCCCGGACGGTCACCCATCCTCTCACTACTCCAGCCTAAGCACGCTTAACTTTCGGGTCCTATTCTCGATTCCAAGTCTGCACTTGTTGTTTTCCTGACAATAGTAAGATGTCAATCCTATTAACCATCGGGAGTTTAGCTTGAGCATGAAGTCACACATTTCACTGTTTGAGTTTAAAACTATTGTTCTAAAAAACAATAATTATTTAGTAACACTAATATTTCTTGAATAAGGAGTTTGACCACATTTTGATCAAAGTTTGACCAGATTTGACCAAAAATCCAAAAAACTGAAATAATCATTTAGTAACACTAATATTCTTGAATAATTATTTAGTAACACTAATACTTCTTGAATAAGTAGTTTGACCACAGTTTGACCAGATTTGACCATAATTAAAAAAACTGAAATTTGAGCATAACTATTTTTCCTTTTAGAATTTCAGGATTCTAAAAATTTGCAAACAGGACATAGGCCGTCTCCATCGGATGCGGATTTTCGTGCTGAACATTTTGATATATTATACGTTTTTTTCTGACATCGTATGCAAAAGTTATAGCCGTTTTACATTTTCCCTACACTTTTTGCAAAACATGTCCAAATTTGAGTTTTTAAATTTTCCTAACTAACATAACTACATCTCGAAGGATTTTAATTTTTGAAGTTTCTATCATTTTCTTTTGCTGTTTACAAAATCGAAAAGGCGATCCACCGGGGGGGTAGAGTTTCAAAATGGGACCTTTAGTAGTAGCGAGGGTTTTTACCCCTCGCTACTACTATGGCATGTCCCGGAGGGGCACGGTTGAGACCTCTTAGTAGTAGTGAGGGGTAAAAACTTAGTAGTAGCACGGGTTTATAACCCTTGCTACTACTATGGCATGGCCCAGGGGCACGGTAGAGACCGCTAAGTAGTAGCGAGGGGTAAAAACCAGCGCTACTGCTATCAATTTGGTAGTAGCGAGGGTTAAAAACCCGCGCTACTACTATGGCATGTCCCGCGGGGCACGGTAGAGACCGCTTAGTAGTAGCGAGGGTTAAAAACCAGCGCTACTGCTACAACTTAGGAGTAGCGAGGGTTAAAAACCCACGCTACTAGTAAGTAGCAGTAGCGAGGGATATAAACCCGCACTTCTAGTAAGCGACTGTGTATAAGCTTTTCCCTAGTAGTGCCCCCCCTCTACTCTCTTGTAATGGATTGAGGTTTTTCCCTTTGAAGTAATCTTATCGGATTGAGTCTTTAATGATTTGAGAACACTTGATGTATGTCTTGTCGTGCGTATCTGTGGTGACAATGGGATATCACGTGATTCACTTGATGTATGTTTTGGTGATCAACTTGCGGGTTCCGCCCATGAACCTATGCATAGGGGTTGGCACACGTTTTCGTCGTGATTCTCCAGTAGAAACTTTGGGCACTCTTTGAGGTTCTTTGTGTTGGGTGAATAGATGAATCTGAGATTGTGTGATGCATATCATATAATCATACCCACGGATACTTGAGGTGACAATGGAGTATCTAGGTGACATTAGGGTTTGGTTGATTTGTATCTTAAGGTGTTATTCTAGTACGAACTCTAGGGTTGTTTGTGACACTTATAGGAATAGCCCAACGGATTGATTGGAAAGAATAACTTTGAGGTGGTCTCATACCCTACCATAATCTCTTCGTTTGTTCTCCGCTATTAGTGACTTTGGAGTGACTCTTTGTTGCATGTTGAGGGATAGTTATATGATCCAATTATGTTATTATTGTTGAGAGAACTTGCACTAGTGAAAGTATGAACCCTAGGCCTTGTTTCCTAGCATTGCAATACGGTTTACACTCACTTTTACCACTTGTTACCTTGCTGTTTTTATATTTTCAGATTTCAAAAACCTATATCTACCATCCATATTGCACTTGTATCACCATCTCTTTGCCGAACTAGTGCACCTATACAATTTACCATTTTATTGGGTGTGTTGGGGACACAAGAGACTCTTTGTTATTTGGTTGCAGGGTTGTTTGAGAGAGACCATCTTCATCCTACGCCTCCCACGTATTGATAAACCTTAGGTCATCCACTTGAGGGAAATTTGCTACTGTCCTACAAACCTCTGCACTTGGAGGCCCAACAACGTCTACAAGAAGAAGGTTGCGTAGTAGACATCAAGCTCTTTTCTGGCGCCGTTGCCGGGGAGGTGAGTGCTTGAAGTTATATCTTTAGATCTTGCAATCGAATCTTTTTGTTTCTTGTTTTAGCACTAGTTAGTTTATAAAAGAAAACTACAAAAAATGGAATTGATTTTACCTCATACGCTTCATCTTTTTAATATCTTTCGTCAGTATGATGGAAAACAAAATTGAGCTCAAGTACTAGAAGAAGAAATCTATAGAATGTTTGGCACTAAATATTTTTATGATGAGCAAAATTGCAATGTTGTTAGTATGAACTCCTTGAATATCCATGATGCTAATGATATGCAAAGCCACAAGCTTGGGGAAGCTATGTTTGATGAAGATGATATGTTTAGTCCCCCAAGTTTTGATGAGCAAATTTATTATGATGAAAGCATGCCTCTTATCTATAATGATTATTGTGATGACATGTATGCTTTAAAGAATAATTATAACCATGAAACTTGTCATCTTGATCTTAATTCCCAATCATATGATAGTTATTTTGTTGAGTTTGCTCCCACTACTATTCAAAAGAAGAATTTTGCTTATGTGGAGGGTAGTAAATTTTCTATGCAAGTAGATCATGAAAATAATGCTTTAGGTGCTGGTTATATTGTTGAATTCATTCATGATGCTACTGAAGTTTATTATGACGGAGGAATATATGCTTGTAGGAACTGCAATAATATCAAATTTCCTCTCTATGTGCTTAAAGTTTTGAAGTTATGCTTGTTTTACCATCCTATGCAAGATGATTCTTGTCCCCATAAGTTGTTTGCTCACAAAATCCCTATGCATAGGAAGTGGGTTAGACTTAAATGTGCTAGTCATATTCTTCATGATGCTCTGTTTATGTTTCAATTCTTATCTTTTATGTGAGCATCATTGAAATCATCATGCCTAGCTAGGGGCGTTAAATGATAGCGCTTGTTGGGAGGAAACCCAATTTTATTTTAGTTTCTTGCTTTTTGGTTCTTTTTAGGAATAAATAATCCATATAGCTTCTGTTTATATGTGGTTTTATGTTTTAATTAGTGTTTGTGCCAAGTAGAACCTTTGGGAAGACTTGGGTGAAGTCTTTATGATCATGCTGTAAAAAACAGAACTTTAGCGCTCACGAGATTAGCTAAAACTTTTTACTGGAGAGTGCTATTTAGTTTATTCTTTTTGAAGATGATTCCTCAGGTCCACCAATTTATTTTAGAATTTTTGGAGTTCCAGAAGTTTGCGTTAGTTACAGATTACTACAGACTGTTCTGTTTTTGACAGATTCTGTTTTTCGTGTGTTGTTTGCTTATTTTGATGAATCTATGGCTAGTAAAATAGTTTATAATCCATAGAGAAGTTGGAATACGGTAGTTTTAACACCAATATAAATAAAGAATGAGTTCATTACAGTACCTTGAAGTGGTATTTTGTTTTCTTTCGCTAACGGAGCTCACAAGATTTCTGTTAAGTTTTGTGTTGTGAAGTTTTCATGTTTTGCGTGAAATCTTTTGATGGATTATGGAACAAGGAGTGGAAAGAGCCTAAGCTTGGGGATTCCCATGGCACCCCCAAGATAATCCAAGGACACCAAAAATTCAAAGCTTGGGGATGCCCCAGAAGGCATCCCCTCTTTCGTCTACTTCCATCGGTAACTTTACTTGGAGCTATATTTTTATTCACCACATGATATGTGTTTTTCTTGGAGCATCTTGTATGATTTGAGTATTTGGTTTTTAGTTTACCACAATCATCTTTGCTGTACACACCTTTTGAGAGAGCCATACATGAATTGGAATTTGTTAGAATACTCTATGTGCTTCACCTATATCTTTTGAGCTTTATAGTTTTGCTCTATGTGCTTCACTTATATCTTTTCAGCTTTATAGTTTTTGCTCTAGTTCTTCACTTATATCTTTTAGAGCACGGTGGTGGATTCGTTTTATTGAAACTATTCATCTCTCATGCTTCACATAGATTATTTTGAGAGTCTTAAATAGCATGGTAATTTGCTTAATAATAATATGCTTGGTATTCAAGATTTGTAAAACTTTCTTTTGAGTGCGTGGAATACTAAGAAAAGTTTGATTCTTGATAGTTGTTTTGAGATATGAAGATGGTGATATTAGAGTCATGCTAGTTGAGTAGTTGTGAATTTGAGAAATACTTGTGTTAAAGTTATTGATTCCCGTAGCAGCACGTATGGTGAACCGTTATGTGATGAAGTCGGAGCATGATTTATTTATTCATTGTCTTCCTTATGAGTGGCGGTCGGGGACGAGCGATGGTATCTTCCTACCAATCTATCCCCCTAGGAGCATGCGCGAAATACTTTTCTTTGATGACTGCTAAATTTTTGCAATAAGTATATGAGTTCTTTATGACTAATGTTGAGTCCATGGATTATATGCATTTTTCCCATCCTTCCACCATTTCTAGCCTCTCTAATACCGCGCACTTTTCGCCGGTATCATACACCCACCATATACCTTCCTCAAAACAGCCACCATACCTACCTATCATGGCATTTCCACAGCCATTCCGAGATATATTGCCATGCAACTCTCCACCGTTCCGTTTATTATGACACGATCCATTATTGTCATATTGCTAGCATGATCATGTAGTTGACATCGTATTTGTGGCAAAGCCACCATTCATAATTCTTTCATACATGTCACTCTTGATTCATTGCATATCCCAGTACACCGGCGGAGGCATTCACATAGAGTCATATTTTGTTCTAAGTATCGAGTTGTAATTGTTGAGTTGTAAAAAAAATAAAAGTGTGATGATCATCATTTTTAGAGCATTGTCCCAAGTGAGGAAAGGATGATGGAGACTATGATTCCTCCACAAGTCGGGATGAGACTCCGGACAAAAAGAAAAAAAGAAAAAAAGAGGCCATAAAAAAGAAGAGAAAAGGCCCAAATAAAAAAATAAAAAAAATGAGAGAAAAAGAGAGAAGGGACAATGTTACTATCCTTTTACCACACTTGTGCTTCAAAGTAACACCATGATCTTCATGATAGAGAGTCTCTCATTTTGTCACTTTCATATACTAGTGGGAATTTTACATTATAGAACTTGGCTTGTATATTCCAATGATGGGCTTCCTCAAAATGCCCTAGGTCTTCGTGAGCAAGCGAGTTGGATGCACACCCACTTAGTTTCTTTTTGAGCTTTCATATACTTATAGCTCTAGTGCATCCGTTGCATGGCAATCCGTACTCACTCACATTGATATCTATTGATGGACATCTCCATAGCCCGTTGGTACGCCTAGTTGATGTGAGACTATCTTCCCCTCTTTTTGTCTTCTCCACAACCACCATTCTTTTCCACATATAGTGTTATGTCCATGGATCACGCTCATGTATTGCGTGAAGATAGAAAAAGTTTTGAGAATGTCAAAAGTATGAAACAATTGCTTGGCTTGTCATCGGGGTTGTGCATGATTTAAATACTTTGTGTGGTGAAGATAGAGCATAGCCAGATTATATGATTTTGTAGGGATAACTTTCTTTGGCCATGTTATTTTGAGAAGACATAATTACTTTGTTAGTATGCTTGAAGTATTATTATTTTTTATGTCAATATGAACTTTTGTCTTGAATCTTTCGGATCTGAATATTCATACCACAATTAAGAAGAGTTACATTGAAATTATGCCAAGTAGCACTCCGCATAAAAAATTATCTTTTTATCATTTACCTACTCGAGGACGAGCAGGAATTAAGCTTGGGGATGCTTGATACGTCTCCAACGTATCTATAATTTTTGATTGCTCCATGCTATATTATCTACTGTTTTGGACAATATTGGGATTTATTATCCACTTTTATATTATTATTGGGACTAGCCTATTAACCGGAGGCCCAACCCAGATTTGCTATTTTTTTTGCCTATTTCAGTGTTTCGAAGAAAAGGAATATCAAACGGAGTCCAAACAGAATGAAATCAATTGGAGAAGTTATTTTTGGAAGGAAAGCTACCGGAAAAGTTTGGAGTGCACGTCAGGAAAGAAGGGAGGTGTCCACGAGGGTGGGGGCGCCCCCCCCCCCTCCCAGGGCGCTCCCCCTGCCTCGTGGCCCCCACGCAGGTCCACCGACGTACTTCTTTCACCCATATATACCCACATACCCTAAAACTTCCAAAGACGAGAATAGATCGGGAGTTCCGCCGCCGCAAGCCTCAGTAGCCACCAAAAACCAATCGGGACCCTGTTTTGGCACCCTGCCAAAGGGGGGAACCCTCATCGGTGGCCATCTTCATCATCCCGGTGCTCTCCATGACGAGGAGGGAGTAGTTCACCCTCGGGGCTGAGGGTATGTACCAGTAGCTATGTGTTATGTCTCTCTCTCTCTTGTGTTCTTGATTTGGCACTATCTTGATGTATCGCGAGCTTTGCTATTATAGTTGGATCTTATGTTGCTTCTCCCCCCTCTACTCTCTTGTAATGGATTGAGTTTTTTCCCTTTGAAGTAATCTTATCGGATTGAGTCTTTAATGATTTGAGAACACTTGATGTATGTCTTGCCGTGCGTATCTGTGGTGACAATGGGATATCACGTGATTCACTTGATGTATGTATTCGTGATCAACTTGCGGGTTCCGCCCATGAACCTATGGATAGGGGTTGGCACACGTTTCCGTCGTGATTCTCCGGTAGAAACTTTGGGGCACTCTTTGAGGTTCTTTGTGTCGGTTGAATAGATGAATCTGAGATTGTGTGATGCATATCGTATAATCATACCCACGGATACTTGAGGTGACAATGGAGTATCTAGGTGACATTAGGGTTTTGGTTGATTTGTATCTTAAGGTGTTATTCTAGTTGGAACTCTAGGGCTGTTTGTGACACTTATAGGAATAGCCCAACGGACTGATTGGAAAGAATAACTTTGAGGTGGTCTCGTACCCTACCATAATCTCTTCGTTTGTTCTCTGCTATTAGTGACTTTGGAGTGACTCTTTGTTGCATGTTGAGGGATAGTTATATGATCCTATTATGTTATTATTGTTGAGAGAACTTGCACTACTGAAAGTATGAACTCTAGGCCTTGTTTCCTAGCAATGCAATACCGTTTACTGTCACTTTTACCACTTGTTACCTTGCTGTTAATATATTTTCAGATTACAAAATCCTATATCTACCATACATATTGCACTTGTATCACCATCTCTTCGCCGAACACTACTAGGAAAAGGGATATAGATGAAATAGACACTAATGGCGCACAAGAGAAGTGGTGCGCCACTACTATATACTAATGGCGCACCATCTAGTGACGCGCCATTAGTGTGTAAGACACTAATGGCGCACCAGGCAAAAGGTACGCCACTAGTAACAATGTTTTTTTCATTTTTCCAAACATACTAATCGCGCATCCGGGCGAAGTGCGCCATTAGTAGTTATAACTAGTAATGGCGCACCAGCCACAGAGTGCGCCACTAATGTATTTTTTTATTCTTTTTTTTTGCAAAACTACTAATGGCGCACCGTGGCATAGTGCGCCATTACTAGTTTATACTAGTAATGACGCACTATGCCACGGTGCGCCATTAGTATATATATATATATATATATTTAACTTTTCTGCAAAACTACTAAGGGCGCATGGCCAGGTGGTGCGCCATTAGTATGTTGGGTTACTAAATGCGCACCGCCAGGTGGTGCGCCATTAGTATGTTGGGTTACTAATGGCGCACGGCCAGGTGGTGCGCCATTAGTAATCTGGGACCAGCTAGATATTTTGGACAACCACACCTACACACTCACTTTCCCCACTTCATTCCCTCCACCTCCTTCTCCAAGCTTGTCGGCTGCCTCCTCCTCCTCACCTCATTTGCACCATAGATTCATCAAAATTAAGTGGTGAAATTACCTTTTTTTGATAGGTAAGTAAGGGGAAAGTTATCTTCATGTTGTAGATCTACTTTTTTTCTCCCTAGCTCAATCCAACAACGTGCACATGCATTTTTTGTGGCCTAGCTAGATCTATGTATGTTTGTGGTGTTGCATATGTTTTTGGTGTTGCATATATGTTTGTGTTTGCAGGTACCGGTATTTGAAATGCGATAGTTGCCAATATTTTGCCGGAATGTTGATTCATTTCTGTTTCGGCGAGAATTTTGGCACTATGCATTCTTTTTGGTCCTATTTTTAGGGAAAGTCATGCCAAATTTTTTCTTGGTTCTAAAATATCGTTTTGCTCTACCCCGCAGGCGACCATGGTCCGCACGATGACCGAAGGCATCGTGAATAGGTTTTTGAGCTCCGCACGGTATTCCCGCGGGTGGCACCTTACCTGGCCCGGGGCCGTTTGCGCCTTTTGGCTCACGTATATGATAGTGTCGCTAGCATCCATATGACAAAGAACCCGGGCCGACATGGCTAGTCGTGAACCCAAAGCGGCACTAACCCATGGGGACAGGCATACATGAATCAACTTCGAGCATGTCGGTCAACAGCATGTGAATCCAGGCTGTAGCACTGGGCTAACAGGACTCCGGTGACCCGGGCTGTAGCAGGCTAGGTAGGACTCCAGATGTCACCGCGTGACATTTCCCCGAAGGGACAGACACAGGAACGAAGTGAAGCACATGCCGGCCAGTCAAGTGTCCTGAGCAGTAGTGCTGGGCTAGCAGGACTCCGGTGAACCGGGCTGTAGTGGACTACTATGGCTCAAGGAAGCACTAGACTACATTTCCCCATAAGAGAGGCTGCCAAGGATAAACAACTAGATTGTCGGATCCCACACATACCAAGCATTTCAATCATACACACAATATGCCCGTTATGTGCAAATACAACATGGCATCACAACATAATTCTACGACTCAAGTATTTATTCATTAGGCTCCGAGGAGCGAGATATTACAAACGTGGGTCTCATGACCCAACATTCAGAGCATACAAGCAACAAGCACATGCGGAAGCTTAACATGTCTGAGTACAGACATCTATAAATGAAAAAGGCTGAGAAGCCTGACTATCTACCAGATCCTGCCGAGGGCACAAGATCGTAGCTGAGGTATCAAGCTAAACGTCGGAGTCCACACAGAACTACTAGCAAGACTGACTTCTCTCTGCAAAACATAAAATAGGCAAACATGAGTACAAATGTACCCAGCAAGACTTACATCAGAACTAGCTACATATGCATCGGTATCAATAAAGGGGGTGGTGGAGTTTAACTGCAGCAAGCCAGCTTTGACTCGGTGGCTATCCTGAACTAGGACTGCCAGTAACTCTTTTGAAGTGGCGCACACGAGTCCACATATTCACCATATGAATACATCACTATGGATCCGCTCCCGTCTCCCTACGAGAAGGCCATCCATAGCACTCACGCTTATTTTGCGCATTTTAGAGTATCCACTTTCACTTGTCTATGAACTATGCAAGGGGTCCAAGTTTCCATATCCCAGGAATCCGGCTATTCGAATAGATAATGATAACCCTGCAGGGGTGTACTTCTTCACACACGCTCTCGCCACTTACCACCATGTACACGTCATGTACCTCGGCAACCTTCAAGCGGAAGCCTGGCGAGGGAGTCGACCACGACCTGACTAACCACACAAGTCTCTAGTCCAGGTTTATCGCCTATTCGGGTTCCATCCGCAAGGAGATCCGTCCGGGGTGTCGCTCACGGCCCCAAACGATGTGTACAGGGGTCCAAGCCCACCAAACGGGCGACGCTTGGTCTACCCGGCCACGGTGCCTAGTCTGTCCCAAGCCCACCTGTACCGGGTACCACTTGGTAGACTACTAACACTACCTACAAACACCAGAAACTAGTTGCAACTCCTGGACAGAGATCAGGTTGATTAATAAGTCGAGAGAGCTTGGAGCGCCCGCAGCCCAATGTGTGGTAGTAACTGTTCATGGATCACAAACACAGAACTCAATTCCTGAGGACGGCTGCAATGAGACAACCCACCATGTACTCCTACATGGCCTCTCACCGCTACCTTTACCAAATCATGTTCACACACTTAGCTCTCAACAGTAGGACATGTTCACCACATTCCAATTCATTCCCGATGAATCAGACCTGACTCAACTCTAAGCAATAGCAGGCATGACAAACAAGCATGAATGAGTAGGCACATCAGGGCTCAAACAACTCCTACTCATGCTAGTGGGTTTCATCTATTTACTGTGGCAATGATAGGTCATGCAGAGGAAAGGGGTTCAACTACTACCGCAGCATGTAACAGTTGAATCGTTGTTGTCCTAATGCAGTAAAAGAGAGCAGGAGCGAGAGAGTGGAATTGTATCGGAATGAACAAGGGGGTTCTGGTTGCCTGGCACTTCTGAAGATAATATAGTTCTTCAACGGTGTGCCACAATATGATGCATGATCATATTATGGCAAAATGCTGTTATTTGAGCTAATGCATCTAGCTATGATTTAAATGAAGTTGGTTTGAATACATGACTCAAATTCCAAGTCCATATATGATTATTTAAATGCCCTTTATTTGTTATGTCCAAAACAGAGGACAAACATTGTTCAAATATGCATGAAAATGGTATAGATGGATTCCTTGAATTTGTCTGATAATTTTTCATATATAAATTATTTCATTCTGAGTTATAGATTAATTTCTATGATTTTTAGACGTTTTAGACATTTTCGGAAATTAATAAATCATTTCTGATTTATTTAAAATTCCAGAAAACGTTTATTGCATCAGCATTGCATCTGGGTGACGTCAGCGGGTCAACAGACGGGGTCCAAGTCAAACCTGACCAGTGGGGCCCACTGGTCAGTGACACACTACTGACTGGGTCACTGACGTGTGGGGCCCGGTCAACGGCAACGTCAGCATGTCAACGCTGACGCGTGGGGCCACTGTGATTAGTTTAAGCTAAACAGAGAAATAAACTGCGGTTAACTAAAACATGGGGCCCAGGTGTCAGTGACTGTGGGGCTTTATTAGTGGGGTCATTAGCGGATAATGAAGTCCACTTCGACGGTCGCCAGAGTTTCGCCGGCGACGACCAAAGCTGCGGCGGCAACTTGCCGGACCTGCACTAAAGGCAACGGAAGCGGCGCCTGAGGGCACCGGGGCGTAGCCCGGGCTTGCCCGAGTCCAGGGAGGTAAGTGGAAGGCTGCGGGTGCGCCGGAGCTCGCCGGAGCAGAACTCATGGCGGCGGCCGAAGCTCGGGCACCGATAGTTAGGCGCTACGGCGCGTTTCGAGACGAACTGGTGGGGTCTGCGGCTTCCTGAGGAAACGCTGAGCACGCCTACATGCTCTGGTGCGACGTGCGGGTGTTGCATCCGTGGCGGCGACATGGCCGGCGGCGGGGAGCGCTCGGCTCCGGTGGTTGATGCGGCTAGGGGGTGAATTAGGTGATGGGGCATGGGGGAAACGATGCAGCGGCTCACCGCGGTTCTTCTGGTGCTGCTGACGAAGCAGGGGAGGCACGGGGTCCGGCGAATCGACGGCGGGCATCATCGGCACCCAAGGTCGGAGACGGCGGCGTTGGAAATGCAGCAGAGCTTCTGGCGCCGCGTGACTCGACGGAGAGGACGACGACGTCGTGGCGGAGTTCGGGGTCATGTCGGAGAGGCACGAGGAAGGTTGTGGCCGCGGCGGTGCTCGTCGGCGGCCTCGGGTGGCTGCGACGCGAGCGCTCGGGGGAGAGAGGGAGGAACCAGAGAGGGGGGGAAAGATGCAGGGGGTCGCTTGGCGTCGAGGAGGGTCTTCGAGGCGCCCGGTGAGGCAGGCGAGCAGGGAGGAGGCATGGCGCCTCCCGCGTGCCTGCGTTGTCTCCCTCCTCTACCTACTAGCAGAGGTAGGTGATGACTGGCACGGCCAGATGGGCCGGCCCAGTCCAGGTAAGTGGCCTCTGGCCTTTCTCTCTCTCCCTTTCTCTTTAGTTTCTGTTTTCTATTTTTTTGGTATTTGTTTTGATTTAGTAATAATACTAAACCATTTCATAAATTCCTGGAAACAATTATGGGTGCTTTCTGAATTATTCCAGTGACCCTTAACAATTTCCAACACTTTTGGAGCATCTAAAATATATAGCATTTAAATAGCTCCAATTCAAATATGTTTGAATTAACTCAGAGTCCAAATATGTCCTGCAAAAATGTGAACCATTTTTGGTAGATGCTTCCACCTTGATCCAGAAATGATGAACATTTTTAAAGGGCATTTTGAAATCGTCGAAAAACATTTGGTTGAACCTATTTGAATTCCTTTTGATGCTGGGGTTTGAACATCCCCATTTCAAATTTCCATGGAAGTTAAACATGATGCAAACACTAGGCAGCACCATAAGCTAGGGACATGACAAAGATGCAAGCTGAAGAGCCTTATTGCGGACTCGGATTCCGGGCAGGTGTGGGACCACCTGCTCTTGCGTGGTTTCATGGATGGCTATCGGTGGCAAGGTGATGAAGATGACTATGAAGTCGTCCATGGGGACCGGGCAAGAAATGAGGAAGGGCAGGAAGACAACCAGTGCGGCTCGGGCGGGCGAGACGACAAAGAATCTCATGGACATGATCACGACGGTGATGCTGTACACAGTCATCATGTGGAAGATGCCGGAGCAGACGAAGGGCATGATCATGAAGATGAAGATGCCGGCGGAGCAGACGACGATGGACCATCGATGGGCTGGGTGCAGGACCCTCATATTCAAGAGCTGCTTCTCAAGCAGACGGATAACGCAAGAGCTGCTGTCCGAGAGAAAGCCAAGCTGGATCAACTGGAGATAGACGCGGTTACTCCATTGTATGAAGGATGCATGCCCGAGGATACCCGCCTGAAAGTAACGCTCATGGCTCTGGAGATGAAGGTAAAACACAAAATGACCGACGCATGCTTCGACTAGAACATGTCATTCTGGCACGAACGTCTTCCCAAGGGCAACAAGTGCCCGACCAGTTTCGAGGAGGCGAAGAAAATCATGTGTCCTCTGGATTTACCGCACGTGAAATACCATGTGTGCATGAACAATTGCATCATTTATCGGGATGAGCACGCGGAGTCTACCATATGTCCGGTGTGCGGCGTCACTCGATACAAGAAGAGGAAGAAAGCTCCTCGAAAAGTGGTGTGGTACTTTCCAATCACTCCTCGTCTGCAGCGCTATTTTGCGGACCCTAAGGTAGCAAAGCTCCTGCGTTGGCACGCGGATAGGGAGGAGAAGAAGCGAGAAGATGACGCAAATGATCCGGAGATAAATAAAAAGACAAGATGCCGAGTCACCCAAAGGATGCGAGCCAGTGGCAAGCGTTGAACTTCGAACACCCAGAATTTGGGAAGGATCCAAGGAATATCGTGCTGGGCGCGAGCACCTATGGAGTTAATCCGTTTGGCAGCCAGAGAAGCACACATAGCACCTGGCCTGTGTTTGTGTGGATGTACAACCTTCCCCCCTAGTTGTGCATGAAGAGGAAGTACATTCACATGAGTATGCTAATTGAAGGGCCGAAACAACCAGGGAACGACATCAATCTGTATCTGGGGCTGCTGAAAGAGGAGCTAGACACGCTGTGGAAAATGCCAGCCAATACGTGGGACGCCACAGAGAAAGGATATTTCCCTATGAGAGCCGCACTGCTCACGACGGTGCACGACTATCTCGGTTACGGATATCTCGCGGGGCAGGTGGTCCACGGATTTTCTGGATGCGACAGGTGCATGGATGACACAACGTATCGCCAGCTAGATAGAGATCCTGGGTCTTCAAAAACCGCGTTCATGGGACATCGAAGGTGGCTTTGCGACGATGACCCGTGGAGGAAACGCAAGGAGCTGTTCGATGGTGAAACCGAACCCCGAAAACGCCCGCGTACGAGGAGTGGCGAGGAAATAGACCAGCTATTGAAAAATTGGAAAGATTGCCCACTGCTGGGAAAGAAGCAAAAGGCGCCAGAGCCGGGAAAGAAGCGAAAGGCGCCAGAGCCGCTGCTGAAGGTATGGAAAACGAGGTTTGTTTTCTAGGACTTGCCATACTGGAAGATCCACCGTGTGCCTCACAACCTTGATGTCATGCATATCACGAAGAACGTGTGCGAGAGTCTGCTTGGTACCCTGCTCAACATGCCAGAGGGGACCAAAGATGGGCCAAAAGCAAGGGCATACTTGAAATCAATGGGCATCAGGGAGGAGCTTCACGCTGATGATGATGATGATGATGATGATGATGATGATGATGATGATGATGAGGCGAAGCAGGACAAGGAAAGTCGTCGCAAAGGCAAAAAGGCCAAGAAGACAGGAAATGACTACCCTCCCGCATGCTTCACTCTAAGTCCGGAGGAGATCGAGCAGTTTTTCACCTGCCTCGTAGGAGTAAAACTTCCTTATGGTTACGCGGGGAAGATAAGCAGATACCTAGACCCAGCGAAGAAGAAGTTCAGCGTGATGAAGTCTCACGACTGTCACGTGTTGATGATGTAGATACCTCCAGTTGCAATGCATGGGATCATGGACGCGCACGTCCGTGAAACGCTATTTGGCCTATGCAACTTTTTCGACGTCATCTCTAGGAAGTTGGTTGCCGTGAGGCAACTCAGAAGGCTACAGGAAGAGATCGTGGTGATCCTATGCAAGCTTGAGATGTACTTCCCGCCCGCATTCTTTGACGTTATGGTGCATCTGCTGGTCCATATCGTGGAGGATATCATCCAACTCGGGCCGACGTTCCTGCACAGCATGATGCCATTCGAAGGATGAATGTTGTCATCAAAGGATACGTTCGCAACATGTCACGTCCAGAGGGAAGCATAGCCAGGGGCTTTCTGACCGAAGAGTGCATCTCCTACTGCACGAATTATCTAGGCATCAAGGACCCCATTGGTCTGCCCGTCAACAGGCACCTCGGCAGGCTCGCTGGATGGGGTCACCGTGAGGGTCGCCGTGAAATGCATGTCGACTTCGAGGGTCGACTCGCCAACTTTGAAAGAGCAAACCTAGTCGCTCTACAACAGATAGACGTGGTCGATCCTTGGGTCGTAGAGCACAAAACCTTTATTGAGAAGACGTACAATGACCAAGGCCAACAGAGGACGAACGGAGATATAATCAAAGAGCACAACTCATGTTTCACACGTTGGTTCAAGCAGAAGCTTCTGTCGTACCCTTTACATGAGGATTCTTCCGCGGAAGAACAACTCATATTCGCCTTGTCACAGGGCACCGAGCACAACCTGATGACCTATGAGGCGTACGATATCAACGGCTACACATTCTACACCGAGGACAAGGACATGAAGAGCGATGGTTATCAGAACTCTGGGGTAACGATGGAATCCTACACCGGTAACGACAAGGACAGATACTATGGAAGGATCGAGGAGATCTGGGAGCTGAGCTACGCTGGAGAGAAGGTCCCGATGTTCCGTGTCAGATGGGCAAAGAGCATCCTAAAAGAAGACCGGTATTTCACCACCATGGTTATACCCGAAGCCAAATCCAAGACCGCGGGCGCAAACGTCACCGCAAAAAATGAGCCATGGGTACTGGCTTCCCAAGTGGACCAATGCTTCTTCATTACCGACCCGCCCAGTCGTGTTGTCGTGAGGAGAGGCAAAAGGAAGATCATCGGAATGGATGGAGTAGCCAATGAGCAAGACTTCGACAAGTACGGTGACCCGAAGATCGAACATGACGACGACGATGAAGTAGCAGCATACACCACAAGAAGAAGCAGGACCACCCTACCTAAAGGACGCCCGTTCCACAGAAGAACTCCATTTGCGAAAAAGAAGGGCAAGAAGATTGTGAACAGATAGCTAGCTAGCTAAGATCGATTGTATTTAAATCGTAGTCTTCATTTCTCAATTGTATTACATGGGCACTTTTTGAACTCATGAATATTTTTGAATTTCGTGGGTACTTTTTAAATTCATGAATATTTTTTTCAAATTTGATGAATATTTTTAAATCTCGATCGCTATCCCTCTCCATCTCGATCTCAATCCCCGGCCCGCTCCACCGCCGCCGAGCACCCACTGCACCCTCCCCGCTCCACCGCCACCGCCGACCCACCGCATATATGTTACTCCCAAAAGCATATAAAGTTTGTCAAATTTGGAGCTATGGATATTTAGTTATGATATAAACAAGTTTGAACATATTTAAACACAAATAAATATCAAATAGCATTTTAAATGTTGTTAACATGGCAACAAACTGCATATTATTTTTCTACATGAAATTCTGAGCATCTAGCATATGTGACATGTTATATTTGGATGCATGCATAAAAAGATATGTGCAAAGAAAAAATGCATAAAAACAAAAATTGGGGAGCCTGGGAATCGAACCCAGGACCTCCCAGTGTGTGTGCTGCGTACTGACCAGTCGGGCTAGTGTGTGTGTTCTATTTTGGATACGGTTAGGTGGAATATAACCTGAGTGCTCGAACTGTAATAAAAAAATTTACTAATGGCGCACCGCGGGGAGGTGCGCCATTGTTGTCGTCGTACTTATGGCGCACTAGGGGGAGGTGCGCCATTGCTAACCCTCCCCCCACTCCACCTATTCCCCTCTGGCCTCTCTCCCTCCCTCGCCACATCCCCCACCCTCGACCTAACCTCGCCGCAGCCGCCCACGCGCCCCCGCCGCCTCCCTCTCCCCTTCGCCCCCCCCCCCCCCGAGCGCCGCCTCCCTCGCCTCGGAGCCGCCCCACGTCCACCAGGAGAGGAGGCCCACGACCTCCCCACCGTCTATCCCCGCCTCCCCCAAGCTCGCCGTCTCCGCCCTCCGTCGTCTCTGCTCCGGCCACCACCTCATCATGGTCAGGTAACCCTCCTCCCTCTGCCTTTCTTCTCCTCTCTTCCTCCTCTCCTCCCTCCCGGTTGTGCCCTCTTCTTCTCTCTTTTGCTAGGTTAGGTCAAATCCCTCTCGAATTTAGGTCAAATTAGGTTCAAAAAATTGTGGGAGTAGTGCCTAGCAAACATGAATAATTAGTACTCCATGTACTTGGTACCTGCAAGATTTGGACACACTGAAAAAATGCACTGGACACACTGAAGAAAAAATTTGTGTCCAGTAAGATTAGAGAAATTTTTGTGCTAATGGTGTGCTGGTAGAACGCGCAATTTTTGTTAGTTCGTTGCCATGTCATGATAGGACATTCAGTTGTTTCTGTTGTTCACAATGCTCTGAATTTGTGTGCCAAAGAGAGTTTTCTCTGAATTTGTTGTTCACAATGCTCTAATGGTTTGTCAGTGAATGGTGGTGCAATGGTGGCCTCTGTTTCAAATATTTCAGCAATTACTTGACCATAAATAAAAAAGAAGATTTGGGGATGGTAACTCCTGTGTGGTTTCTATTAAATTTAAAATAGTGAGGGTGTCATTTTCATCCATTCATGTCTAAAAGTTCTGTTTACAATATTGCTGCATTTTCTAGAACAGCCACCACACTATAATATTTCGTAAGATGATGATATAGTTAATAATATTACTTAAGGTATGCTTCTGAATATTGTTGTCCACAATGTCTTCTCGCCAAACGCTTATCCATTTAGGAGCCATGGTGATCATAAGCAGTCTGCTTGAGGGTGGTCTTCCACAACATATGGAATTTATCTATCTAATGTAGTCAATAGATGTTGTCAAGTCATTGTGTCATGGTTTTGGTTCTGTTTTTAAAAAGGAAAGCCAGTTGTTCAGGCTTCAAGAAAATGTTTTCTCAAAATATTACTGCTAAGCCCAAGCTTGTTAATCATGTAAGTTGAGAAAATTATTGGGTAGATCAAATTCAGCGATTATAATGTTTGATGCCTGCATCAACATTTCTCTGTACTGCATGCGGTTGTTATAGTTGAGGGTTAAAAGTAGAGGTTAGCTTTAACATGATTCGCTAGTGCTTTCATCACTTGTGTGGTGATTGTCTTGGTCCTTTTCATTTTTGTCATGGCATTCTTGAGGTGCTGATGTGTCTGAGGGCATGAACCATGATCAGGTTGAGTTCAGATTTCATTAGATTAGATGGATTATCAGAACTTGACGTGATTTTCCACTTAGCTATCTGAATTGACAAATAACATAGCTTTTGTTGTCTCTGAGGCAAAACTTGCTACTCCATATACAACTAGTACTACTACTAGACAAGATACTACTCCATATACTACTAATACTACTACTGTATTTCATTTCAAAGTTCAAAATGTTGGTACTGAGATTTTCATTTCCAATGAGTGATGTTTTTCCTAGCAGTAGAAAAAACATAGCAACTTCTCTGATTTTATAAAGTTGTTCTTATATGGGTGAAACTTCACTTGTTTTTAGGCTAGTGCAGGGTGTTGCTTCTTCTATATGGGCCAACTATGTCACAAATAAATTGTTCCTTCTCTGTATTTGACAAGTAATGACTTGGAAAGATGATGATCATCTTGCTAGTTTGCTGGGTTTTGTCTCCGACCATTGTGTCGTGATGAATTTGCAGGTACCCCGAGAGGCCCTTGAGATTGCCGAAATGTCGATTAACTTCCGTTCCGGCAAATTCAGGTACTCCATATGTCCTATTTTCAGCAAAGGTCATGCTGAAATTTTCCGTGAATTTTACCATGACTTTGCTAAAAATAGGACATATGGGGTACTTGTGACTAATGTTGATTATCTTCTGCTCAAAATTTATGCTGCTATAATGTTGTATGATAATGTTGTAAGGGTACTAATTGGTCTCTTCTGCTGCTTATCAGAGATGGGGGGAAGCAGCCACCGCCGCTCTGCATCACCGGAGTACGAGTTGGATGCTTTCGAGTTCTTCACTATCATACTTTCTTCTTCAGTATCAGCCACGAGGCAGGTATATAAAACGAGAGATCTCCCCTTCACCCATCTCATTATGATAGCTCTGTTGTTTGCTACATCACTCCTTGTCCCAAATTACAGAGGCTGCCTGACGCTTTTATGAAGATGCTGGGTGAAGATCCGACAGATAATGTGAAGCTCCGACAGGCCGGCAGCGGGGTTCGCAGGCTATGGGACGTGGAGTTGGTGATCGAGGAGGGCCACATGTACCTGTGTCGTGGCTGGGAGAAGTTCTACAGTGCCTACGACCTGCGGACCGGGTACTTTCTTCTCTTGAGGTACGACAATGACGCCACAATGCTCATCGTGAAGGTTTTCAACGCGACTATATGTCGCATGCGCTATGCTGGCGATGAAGATGCCAGTGCGTTCTACCTCTTCTTATTCCTCTACATTTGGCTTTGTCTCACATCGATTGTTAACGGTCATTGTTGCATTTGGACAGGCAATGGGAGCAGCAGCTGCGACACTGGCTACAGCCAAAGCAGCAGCGATTATGGCTGTAGCAAAAGCAACAAAGATTCTAGCCTTAGCGAAAGCAGTAGCGATTCTGGCAGCAGCGAAGACAACAAGAAGGATGATCTGGACTGGAGTGGGGGAGAAGAGGAGCAGAGTGGGGATGAAGAGCTGCAGGATGACGATGGGCATCAGGCTGAGGATGACCTAGCGCTAGTGGTGGCTGACCAAGGGCAAGAGATGGTGGTGGCTGACCAGGTGCAAGAGATGGTGGTGGCTAGGGGCGGAGCTTCACGGGGGCGAACCTGGGCGGTCGCCCCCCCCCCCAGCAAAGTTGAACTTTTTTTAGTACCCCGTGATGGTGTCCTGGACTAGGGGGTACTCATCACGTCGTCTCCCGATCAGTTGGATTGGGCCGAGGACCCCCATGGCCGTATACTCATGGGCCAGCTCGGACGGCTGCCGCATACAAGGAAGATTCCACAAGACTTGGCGATCAAGACAAGGACTCCTCCCCCACCGGCGTATTCGGCTAGGACTCTTGTTATCCTAGGCCTCTGGTGCATTATATAAACAGAGGCCAGGCTAGTCGATAGAGGGACAACCATCATCATACACAATCATACCATAGGCTAGCTTCTAGGGTTTAGCCTCCTTGATCTCGTGGTAGATCTACCCTTGTACTACCCATATCATCAATATTAATCTAGCAGGAGTAGGGTTTTACCTCCATTGAGAGGGCCCGAACCTGGGTAAAATAAAGTGTCCCTTGTCTCCTGTTACCATCCGACCTTGATGCACAGTTCGGGACCCCCTACCCGAGATCCGCCGGTTTTGACCACCGACATTGGTGCTTTCATTGAGAGTTCCGCTGTGTGATCGACAAAAGGATCGATGGTTCGCCTGCAGATCAACTGCAACTTCGGCATCTTCGTCACCAGCTCGACTGGTCACCTTGGTTCGACCAAGAATTGCGCCCCGTGTTCGGATCACCATGTTCGGACGAGGGCCTTCATCAAACATCAACTCCGATCTCTATCAAGATCACGGAAGAATCATCCATGGAGCTCGGGGGCTCTACGTCAACATTGCCCTCAAGTGACTGTGCTGTTTTTCTGAACAGCGAACTCGTATCTGCTGCCACCACCTCATCGAGTATCGCTTTGACGATCGCTTTGGTGGAATTGTGCGGAATTGAGTACTCTACAACAACCTTGGAAAATTTCTTGAGTTCCGATGGAGGAATCTCTGGCAATCCACGATATATCGGAGCCCTGTCAAATCTGGACGGGAATTTGGATGTGTTTAGGGCGTGGTGTCCAGCTTCTAGCTCGGACGTCCTTTGGAAGATCCAACCGTTGATCGGCTGCGGAATTCCTGTATCTACCACCTCTCAAAATTTCAGCTCGATCCGACCGTCCAAACTCCGGGAACCTTCCGATTAGTGCATCACTTTTCGGATCTGTTTTCTGCGCGAAAACGAATCCGACCTGTCGTGGAATTGTCACGGCAGATGTCCTTAGTGTCAGGACTTAGTCGCGAGGCCAACGCATCTATGTGGTAGCTTGAGAGGGGTTGAGTGGGACGAGAGACGCAGGGCGGATCAACACGCAAGACAAGGATTTAGACAGCTTCGGGCCCCGGGAAACATCATCCGGTAATAACCCTACATGCTGTTTGAGGCTAGGTCTCATTATCATCCCGAGGGAGACGCCGTAAACCGGCTCTTTGTGTCTAGCCCTAGAGATTATTGATTGCTTGTCGCTTCTAACTTCTAACCTCTCCCTCTTTGGGGAGCCCTGCCCCTCCTTATATATGTTGAAGTGGCGGTTTACATGTGGAGTCCTATTGGGATTAGGACTAGTCTATCTCTAATACAAACCGGATACAAGTCCTGGCTTTAACTCCTTGTAAGGCAAATATTCCTTTCCTCTTAAACCGGCCCACCATAGTTGAACCGGCCTTCATGAACCGCCAGACGGGCCACCGGGTCTTGTCGCTCCTCTGACCCGTCCGTCGGGTTACCAGTGAGTTACAACGTCCCGACAGGTTGCTGGTAGACCGCCAGGTCTGGGCGGGTCACCAGACGAATATCGCCAAGTCCGGCCGGGTTAACTTCCGGCCGGTTTACACCACGGGGTATATCCCCGACATTAGCCCCCAAGTTTAGCTTGGATTTATCCATGGTAAACTTATGCTGCAAATAAACATAAGAACAAATTTGACAGGTTGTACTCCGGGTTAAGAATTCTTGTAAACCGGCACCTGATCATCCTTAAGTCCTTGTCATTTCCTCCTTCTAGAAAATCCAGGTCAATAAGCCAGCGTCATACTCAATTGGCTGACATTGGTTTCTCACAGAAAAATATTGTGAAGAAATAATCCACTTGAGTCGGCTTCCAAAACGCCGGTTTAAGAAATATTGGTCTTGAAATATTCATCTGATATTCAACCGGTTTGAAGATGATCCCGGTCTTGAAAACTTGCCGGTTTAACATTACCAAATGGCCGGGTTATAAAAACTGATGACCCCGGATTATGATTGTTGCAGACACCGGTTCATGATTGTTGCCAACATCGGTTTATGATTATTGATGACACCGGGTTGCAGCCACAGGGTCATAATGATTGGTGACGCCGGGTCAATCTAACTTGCTCAACAGAGAATTTGAAAATCTTTCTTCGATAATAATATAATACCTGTAGCCCCCAAGTGCCGGGTTGTCATGCTTGCAGCAACCTGGGACTTGTAATTGATTGATGCCCATAAAATTTCAACCAATGTAGCCCCCAAGGGCCGGGTCATTATGTAATTATCAGCAGGGACTTTGTAAGTATAATCTTGTAAACTTTGAACAGCAATGTGTAGCCCCCAAGGGCCGGCTCAGTAAGATAATATTGAGCTGTGACTTTGATATATACTTCTATGAAAATAACATCATATGATGTAACCCCTCATCATGGGGCTTGAATCCATGTCCACAAGGTTAAGAGCCTTGTGCTTTACCAACTGAGCAGTAGACCCCTCAATATAATAGATAAAAAGCTTTGTACCTTGAATAGTTGACAGGAGCAATTGGTAGCCCCCAAGGGCCAGCTCATTACAATGTGATGAGTTGGGTCTTCAATAAGATGAGCAAAAATGACCTTGCATTAGCCCCCAAGTGTCATGGTGCATGCTTGTAGTAACATGAGACTTGCATATTTGATGTAATCTCAATTTTGAATAATGTAGCCCCCAAGTGCCGGGTTGTAAGCCTGCAGCAACTCGGGACTATTCCTTCAATTGTATAAAATGATAACCATTGCGCTAAAGCGACTTTGAAAACCTTAATCATAATATTAATAACCGTAATAAAAATCCAGCCATGTTGGCCATTCAAGATAATATAATCTCGTATGAAAACATTTATTCATCCAATATCATAATGAAAATTCAGCCAAGTTTGGCTATTTGAATAATATAATCCAATAATTTATAAGCGCATGCTTCCAATGGCGCAATCCAAATATATATTGGCGACTTATAGTCCAAAGCCAGACCGGTTTAATAAACACTGGATAATTTCTCATCATATACTGGCAACTTTATCGTCTTAAAGCCAGGCCGGTTTAACAAACACCGGATAAGTTATCATTATACTGGCGACTTATCGTCTTAAAGCCAGGCCGGTTTAATAAATACCGGATAATTTATAACCGTGCGTTATTCAACCTGTTTCTGCATACAACAAGTTTAAAGTGTCCTGGCGGTTTACCGCCGGACGGGTCATAATGCCCAACATATAACCTGGGTTTATAACCAAGGCTGCACTTAAAAATATGAAATATATCATACCTGTGACATTGAATCACATCGTTGGTTTACCAACTTTTTGTAGTAAGAGTGATAACCCCAATCTTGAGTAATGATAACTCCTTCCATATTGTGTCGGTTTATGGCAAAACCGTACCGGGCTGTGATAAACACCGGATTAACCATATATAATACTGATGACTTGTAGCCAAACCAGACCGGGCTGATAATCTCCGGATTATAATTTGATCATGCACTCACAACTTGTAGTTGAAAGCCGAGCCGGGTTGATAAACACCGGTTTACTCCATAATAGGATGGTAACAGAAAATCAAACCGGGCAGATAATCTCCGGTCTAAAAATGGACCGTGTTCCGCCAATTTAGCTGTTTGAACCGGTACAAAATACTGTCGGTTTAAAAAAACGCAAATAAAATAGCAACTTATCAAGAAAGGCTATTAAAGCAAAAGCAATGGCAACAACTTTTTGCAAAAGAAGAGCTCTACTGAGCTTGGTCAGATGGAATTACCATGGTCAGACGCAACCAAGCCCCCTGAAGGCGTAGCAATGGTGCCAGTCAGCCAGGACCCCAAAATGACGCGTGGCGTTACGCCGGCCAAGTGGCATTGCATTGGTTCGGATTCGACCAAGCCCCCAAGTGACTCAGTGGCCTAGGGCTGATCAAGTGGCATTGCATTGGTTCGGATACGACCAAGCCCCCAAATGACTTATTGGCTGTTTAAAAGCCGATCAGAAGGCATTACCATCATCAAGACATGACCGAGCTCCCATAAGGTGTAACTACGGTTCAAGTCGATTAGGTCCCCAACTGACTTAGTGGCAAATGTGCCAGCCAGAAGGCATTACCGTCGTCAAGACATGACCAAGCTCCCAGGAGGTGTAGCTACGGTTCAAGTCGACTAGGTCCCCAACTGACTTTGTTGCTCTTCTGTGAAGCGACCTCAAGGGGTAAACCGGGGGTTGCCCTAAAGCGAATCCACTCCGTGTAACCACGCATGATATAAAGAATAGATACCCCGCTTTACAAAGCGGGAGCCCCCATGTGATAAATAACATGTCAAGCCAATAAGGCCGGATACCCATGTTTGAACCGCGCATCATGGCAGCAGGTCCTCTTCGGTAATTTTTAACTTTTTTGCAAGAGGTAAATTCTTCTTGAACCGGGATCTTGAACCGGATATTGAAAGCTTCAAAGCTGTGGTAGACATCTTCCCCTTGAACCGGATTTTAAACCAGAATCTTCATTTTCAGCCGGAAATTTTCTGACGGCCTTTAAACTCGAACTTGCGAGAAGTTAATTCCTTTTTGAACCGGACATTGTTAAACCGGATCTGAGCGCTTCAGAACTTTGTGGGAGAATAGATTTCTCTTGAACCGGATTGTAAACCGGATATTTGAGAGCTTCAGTGATACTGACTTCCCTTCAGCCAGGTTTCAAACCGGAATCCTTTCTGATGATCCGAAACTTCTTCATTGAGTCGGGATTTTGTAACTGTCATATACTTTCTAAGCCGGAAATTTTCTGACGGCCCCTAAATTTCCATCAACATAACAGTAGCCTCCGGGATCGGGTTATCTTTCCCTCCATCGTCCTCGGGTTCTTAAACCGGCTGAAACTGGCAAGACTTGCTGCGTCATATCATCGTAGCCCCCAAGTCTCAAGGTGACTCGAGGAGTTGGCTTGAGATTCTCCATATTTGACCGTGATATAAACCGGTATAACTTGTATATCATTGGTGTTGATAACACGATGTGAATACACAGAAGGTTGATGTGATTGCAGCGGGTTGTAAATGATCCCGTATGAACCGTGTCAGCAACTCGGCCAATGGTTCCTTCCAACTGGTGATTTGAAGTTAACCAAACTGTAGCGGCGTTGACTTGTGCGCCTGCCCATTGATCCATCCAGTGCAGACGGCGGTTGATGATAATTTGCCTCCAATTTGAAAGAAAACCGGGCTACCCAAGCTGTGACTTGTTCATACTCAATAAATGGCTCGCGCAGATAGGTGCGACCCGATATGTTGATGTAGACCGGACTGCGGGGGATGGCAGCCTGTGCATGCGCTATCGGGTAATTCGCATGGTCCTGACGAGTTGACGCGATCTGGATCGCGATATAAACCGGCACGGGTTATCCAATAGCTCAGTGATATAATAATCCCCTTTTTGCAACAGACAATTTGTCCTGATATGTTAGCCGAAAAATATCCACCGCGGAGTTGACGATCACCACAGTGAAACTGAAATCAATCATGGCAAGTCAGCCATGCGAACAGACAGATGAACCGGTCGCGGCGTTGTAAACCGATGCGGAGCAAGTAGTCCTCCGCGCCGCAAACCAGCGCGGTCGCGGGAGACGGCCACGGTGTTGTAAACCGGTGCGATCGCGAGAGTCGGTTACGACGCTGTAAGCCGGCACAGACGGGCGAGTCAATCGCAAGTGCGGTAAACCGCACGGACGGGCTAATTGCGGGCGCGGTCGCGGTAAGCTGATGTAAACCGGACCACAGGGACGGCGACTTGCGCATGCTCATTCATCGGGTGGTATGACACGGACGAAACGCCGATGCAGAATATTGCTAGCGCGTGCTCCGTGCCCGTAACATAGCGCCTCATTTGTAATGAACAATTGTCCTGCATAAACAGTATTGCAGACCAAGGCAAAGATAAACTGCTCTTTGATATGTGCTAATAAAATATATCTTAGATGGATATCACCTGATGTGTTTAGGCCGGAAATAACCCGCCATGAAGTTGAAGATAACTGTATGAAGCTGAAATTAACCACGGGTGAACCAGCCTCATTGTGGTAAACCGGTGCGGACGGGTGAGTCGGCCGTGATGTTTGTAAACCGGCGCGGACAATGAATCATCCGCATGCGTTGGACGGATGTAAACCGAACAGCGGGGGCGGCGATTTGCATGTGTATCTGTCGAGCAGCATGGCCCGAAAGAACGCCACTGCAAAAACTACACTGGCACGCGCTCCATGTCCGCGGTATAACAATACCTTTGTCATAAGTAATTATCCTGCATAAAAATATTTACAGTGCAAAGTAATTGTTCTTTTGACAAAAACAATAAGTATTAATAAGAGAAATTTAGATGGATATCACCTGATGTTTCTGAACGACAGATGATCTGTTCGTGAATACTGATAATCCTCTATCTGATTTGATGTGACCTTTACCTCACGTAGCCTTCTCTTTATCTTTCTTTTTCCTTTCTTTTGATTTCCATATGGGACAGAGAGTAACAGTACTTGGTTTCAATGACAACAAATCTATCCGTTTCCGGGTCGCGGCCTTCTCTTAACCTTTCTTTTTTTTACTTGGGCGGGCCATGACCCACTCTGCCTTTGTAGAAAACTCCGCTAGTAAGGAGGATCGCTCTGTCCGTGCCGGAGACCGGTGGATCAAGCTGGCCCTCAAACGCCACCCACGGTGGACTCTGGCGGAAAAATCTTCTTGTCCTATTCCCTAGTATTTTCATCTCCAGTAGATTTGACTGATGTACCGAGCTCTTGCCTTGCTGTATAGATTATTCCTTTCCAAAAATCTGAGTCTTCACGTGGCTATAGCAATTGTCCTGATTGCGGTTTGTACTGGCAGATGACGCAGGTGATCCCTGTTGACTGTCTCTGAACACCTTGGATTTGGATAATTTTCCATGGAACAACGATGGTGACTCGCCGATTGTCCCGGTTTAAAGAGGCTTGGACGAGGATCGACCTCACGCATCCACTTCCATAGACGAAACCGGCTCTTGCTGATCCGACGGGTCGCGATCTTCTCAAAACCCTAGGAAAGATCCCTTCAAGAACTCATCACCACCGTGCGCGGGCCCCATGGTGGGCGCCAACTGTCGTGGAATTGTCACGGCAGATGTCCTTAGTGTCAGGACTTAGTCGCGAGGCCAACGCATCTATGTGGTAGCTTGAGAGGGGTTGAGTGGGACGAGAGACGCAGGGCGGATCAACACGCAAGACAAGGATTTAGACAGCTTTGGGCCCCGGGAAACATCATCCGGTAATAACCCTACATGCTGTTTGAGGCTAGGTCTCATTATCATCCCGAGGGAGACGCCGTAAACCGGCTCTTTGTGTCTAGCCCTAGAGATTATTGATTGCTTGTCGCTTCTAACTTCTAACCTCTCCCTCTTTGGGGAGCCCTGCCCCTCCTTATATATGTTGAAGTGGCGGTTTACATGTGGAGTCCTATTGGGATTAGGACTAGTCTATCTCTAATACAAACCGGATACAAGTCCTGGCTTTAACTCCTTGTAAGGCAAATATTCCTTTCCTCTTAAACCGGCCCACCATAGTTGAACCGGCCTTCATGAACCGCCAGACGGGCCACCGGGTCTTGTCGCTCCTCTGACCCGTCCGTCGGGTTACCAGTGAGTTACAACGTCCCGACAGGTTGCTGGTAGACCGCCAGGTCTGGGCGGGTCACCAGACGAATATCGCCAAGTCCGGCCGGGTTAACTTCCGGCCGGTTTACACCATGGGGTATATCCCCGACACGACCCGAGTTCATCTTTTCTATGAACGGGATTTCGGACTTCCCTTTTGAAGGAAGTCTTGTATGCGGTATTGTGTTTTGTTCGCGAACACATCCCACTAACTTTAAGATCTTTTGAACATGATCTTCGACATCATGCTGGTGTCAAACCAGTCCGGCAATATTACTCCACGGTTGTCGACCTGCGCTAAGACACGGCGTCACTTTGTTGAGCCGAGCTCAACTTCTTCGGATCATCATCTCGGCAAGCCGAACAAGAGTCCGGCATCGCGAAGGATAAATCATCACTAACATCGCCGCCCCATGGATTACATGGAGTGGGCATATCGGCATCGTCGCATGGTTGCTTCATTAAGCCGGCATCGACCACATCACGACTTGCATCGACAGGGCCGCACTATCGCTTCTTCAAGCTGGTGTCCATCACGCCGACCTACTTCGACTCATCGGCTGACATCGGGGCTTCGACATCTCGGCTGGACCGGGGGCTTCGCCATCTCTTCATCAACCTACTCCGGACACTTCGGCATCACTAGCCGACCAACTCCGTCACGTTAGCTGGGCAGAGGGCTTTGCCTCGGCGAGCCAACCTTTACCAGCATTGCCATGCCGTCGTTTTATCGCCCATCAGGCAATGGGTGTGCGGAACGAGTCCCAATTTTGGGAATCACCTTCCTTCGGATTGCTACAACAAATAAACCAGGTGCTATTAATCCTAGTATTTTTTGCTTGTTTGGGTTCAATTTTTCCAAAGGAATTATTACTCTGGTTTGTCCATCATATGTACACAGGTCTATCAAATGGTGGCCGCATTAACGACGGTCGCATGGTGGTTCGGTCAGTCTCCGTACATAGTCCGGCGAATGCCGCATCCGGAACTCGGTCCGACCTGTGAATTCAGGCTTTGCCACGCCCTTACCGCATCACGCCGACGCCCTGCATCGACATTGACTTCGGCGCCAGGCCATATTTCTTTTATTACTCACTTTGCATAAATTATTGATTATGCAACGATTTTTTTATTATTACTATTATCTCCGGTTTGCACTATTTTTTGTGCATAGGAAAATGATCCAGCCGGACTATATCCTTTGGCGTCACCTCGGCTGGACGGGGGGCTTCGTCAACACTTCCTTACCCCATGCAGGGGACTTCGGCATCACTCTGCCGGCCTGCATGACCGTGCTATGTCACCACTTCGGAGGGCCGAGCTCTTCGCTCCGCCACCTCGGGACCAGCTTGGGGATGGAACCTTGCCCCGCATCAAGCTCGGACCGCGTCATCAATACCGAACACATTAACCAACTAAGTCGCTTTCATGCTCAAAGCTTTAAATTTCTAACTTGTGTTCGGTTCGACCAAGCATTATTTATGAAGTGACGCGCCACCCGCGCTCATCAAACCTGGGGGCTTCTTTTACAGAAGCTTATTTATACGGGCTTCATGTCCAATACATGTGTCAAACTTCCGCATGTACCTTTTCTTCACCATTATATGCATCGATATGACTTAAGTTTTGGCCAAGCTGGGTTGCCTGGCTCCTGTGCTTACCCCTACGTTCCCGATTGTTCGGCTAGGTGGTAAAGGGAGCACCTCTGCGATTGTTACTATCGGGTCAGCCGGATGTGTACCTCAGACTGGGTGAATCCGAAAGCTAGCGTTCTTAAGGGAATATTCGGTCGGTGAACTAAAGATGACCTTTTTTCTTATTTATTTATATGCCCCTAGATGTTTTTTATGCGTTTGCAGTTCGGACATGCACTTTAGGGCATGCCTCCCAAAGAAAGGAACCCCTAACGTAACTATTCTCTCTGGAAGATGTTTCTTACTAACCATGTAATATAACATAACTAGTTGGGCACTTGTCTGATAAAGCACCGATGACCCCTACGCCTGGTCTCCATGCATACCCCGGTTCTTATATAACTGTTAGGGTATTCGGACACACTCCGGACCGTCAGGTCCCGAGGTCGAAGCGAAAAGGTCGGCAACGACAAACGATCTACAATCCGGCTAGAAGGCATTACACATGTCACTTATAATTATATAGTCACTCTAACTATTCGTATTCCTCTTCAATACCATCTAACAGGCTGTCTAATTATAGTCCTACTGGGAATACTTTGTTTGTGATGCATAAATTCGAATACCCCGTTTACTTGGGGGCTTCCTTTATGAAGCTTTTCCTGTTGCATATGATTATACTTGTACGGCTTCGTTCCTTGTTCGTGTATTATGCCACAATATGCACCATATTGACTTAAGCGATTTGCAAGCTGGGTTGCCTTGCTCCTGTGTTTACCCCTACGTTCCCGATTGTTCGGCTAGGGAGTAAAGGGAGCACCTCTGCGATTGTCACGATCGGGTCACCCAAGCCGGACCTCAGACTGGGTGAAGCCGAAAGCTAGCGCTCTTATAGTTTTCAATAATGGTCGGCACACAACGGAACTCATGAGTACAAAAAATCTATTGCACAAGTCTCATAATAACAATGAGCACCGAAGAAAGGTATCGGTGGGGGTACTATTTTCTTCGAAGATGCTTCTTACACTTCACGGTAATATAGCATAAGTTCCCTGAGCGCGCTTTGTCTGTTACAGCCTTATGGCCTCATTGCCTAGTTATTGGAAACACCGTCGATATTCTCGACCGATGGAGTACGTAACACTTTTCGGTCCTTGACCGAAGAGGGAGAAGCTGACGGTCGGTTAAGACACGTTTAATGTTCGATTGAACATAGATATGATATAAGTACTTCAGTACATGCAATCATTCTTCTACCCAAGTCACTTGGAGGCTCTTAAAATTTATATGAGCCGTTTTATAATAAGTGTTCTTCTTCTTAGTCGTTGCAAAGTTTTATTATTATCTATCATTCATTTTTTCGACACGAGTGTGCGGTCACTAGCCGGGGAGCCTAATTTCTCTCTCAAAGCCGCTAGAGTTTAATTTGCTAAACTAGCCGGATGAGAAGTACTCCGCCCTCGGGATAGGAGGTTGAAGCCGTAGGCTGACCCGCTCGAAGTCTTGAGATAGGATGTATCATGTTAAAGCACGACAGAAGCACTTCTTTTTACTAAGACCAACTTTCGGATTGGCACCGAACACTTGATATTGTTCGGACGTCATGTTTTTACTAACGTTTCTTGGTTTTCCAAGCCTTTTGGCACTTTTAAACTATTTGTGCTTTTCCAACATTAGTCTCGCAGTGCAACGCCGGACACCTTTAGGGATTCGGCAAAAACATTCTCAGATATTGCTATATATGCATCGGTTTTGAATTGTGTCTTCGGTCAATAGTTGGGTTGCCCGGCTCCTGCACTTGCTTCCTACGTTCCGTTTGTTCGGCTAGGCGTGCAAAGGGAGAACCACTGCGATTGTGCTTCCAGCACACATGGTTAAGTACCTCAATGGAGAAAGCCGAAAACTGACTTTCACAATAAGCGTAAACTGGTCAGCGATCCGATGACTATGTTAAATGATGGGCCATTCATTACATTGGTTTACGGCTTGACCCCGACTGTCGCCGAACACTACCGGGGGCTATTAACTGGCCTCCCAAAATAAATCCTCAATATTTTGCTCTTACATTAGAGCTGAGGTTTAATGATCATGCTTAGCATGACAACACAAAGAAAGGAACCGTTAGCGGGACTATTTTCTTTGGAAGACATTTCTTCTGTTAAATAGTAATATAACTCTCTTCATACCTTTGTTTATAAAACCATATGGCCAGATTGCCTTGTTTGTTGTAAATCTTTGCCCTCATAAAGGCTTTATAAAGTAGGACAAACACTCCTCGGCTACTGGCCGAGGAGGTGGAAGCCGATGGTCGGTCAACAAAGTTTTGAACAATGCGGATCCGAGTATTAATGACGTAAAGTACTTGGATACATAGAGTCATTACACATAATTTGTGATTTTACTATGGATATTGATCCTTAATTCGGCCACCCGTGCCCGCATTAAGGCTCGGGGGCTACTTGCACTACAGGAATCAGCCATTTGTCGTCTGCCACGGCGGACGGCAAAGGCATGAACGGCGGACGGCAAAGGCCTTTGCCGTCAGCCGTGGACGGCAAAAGGCTCCGGCAACATAGGCTACGGTAAACAGCTACTTTGCCGTCTACTTTCTGGCGGCTGACGGCAAAGGCCCTTTGCCGTCCGCGGCGGACGGCAAAGAGAGCGGACGGCAATAATTGCTATGTCAGTCCGTTAAGTGGCTAACGGCAGGCCTTTGCCATCCGCCGCTGACGGCAAAATTTCTAGTGTCTTTGCCGTCCGCCGTATGATGTCATCTACACGTCACTGCATGGCAGGTTCTTTGCCGCCTGCCACTGATGGCAAAGTCTTTGCCGTCTGCCACTGTAGGCAAACTGGCCAAATGGGTCAGCTCCCAGGAAGCACAGCTGGATGCCACGTGTCTTCTTTGCCGTCCGTGGCAGACGGCAAAGAGCCTGCATATTGGCTCTTTTATCTGTTTTTTATTAAATCCAACAATTTTCATCACAAATATATATGACATATATAGATATATTTCAAAAGGCCATTACAGAGCAAACATATAAGATATCCAACACATAACTTCATCATCCAACCATATATATTACATGCATAGTTCCATCATACATAACAAGTTCAACATAGAGGCATCCAACCATATATATTACAATAGTTTCATCCAACGATACATGCATAGTTCAACGATACAAAAGAAACAGAGAAAGGGATAAGGAGCACTCCATCTATGCAAGCTTTCGTCAAGTGAATGAAATCTGCAAAATGAAAAATAAGAAAGTTAGAACAAGAAGAGTAGAACAAGAAGAAGAGTAGAACAAGAAGAAGAGTAGAACAAGAAGAAGACTAGAACAAGAAGAGTAGAACAAGAAGAAGACTAGAACAAGAAGAGTATGTCATTTATGAGCTAACTTACGTGAAATGGATCATATATGAGCTAACTAAGTTGAAATGGGTCATTTATGAACTAGCTATGGTGAAATGGATCATTTATGAGCTAACTTAGTTGAAATGGGTCGTTTATGAGCTAACTAAGGTCAAATGGATCGTTTTTTAGGTAACTAAGGTGAAATGGATCATTTTTTAGCTAACTTAGGTGAAATGGATCGTTTTTTAGCTAACTTAGGTGAAATGGATCATTTATGAGCTAACTTAGTTGAAATGGATCATTTTTGAGCTAACTTAGGTGAAATGGATCATTTATGAGCTAATTTAGTTGAAATGGATCTTTTTGAGCTAACTTAGGTGAAATGGATCATTTAAGAGCTAATTTAGGTGAAATGGATCGTTTTTAGCTAACTTGGTGAAATGAATCGTTTATGAGCTAAATTAGTTGAAATGGATCGTTTATGAGATAACCTAGGTAAGATGGGTCATTTTGGAGTTAACTTAGGTGAAATGGGTCATTTTAAAGCTAACGTAGGTAAAATGGATCATTTAGGAGCTAATCTAGGTAAAATGGGTCATTTTTTAGCTAACTTGGATGAACTGGATCATTTATAAGCTAACCTAGGTAAAATGGGTCATTTTAGAGCTAACTTAGGTAAAATGGATCGTCTATGAGCTAACTAAGCTAATTATACAATTTTTGACATAAGTAAGCTAAGTACAGATCGTTTTAGAGCTAACTTAGGTAAAATGGATGGTTTTGGAGGTCAGTAAGCTTATTAAGTCATTTTGGAGGAGAAGAAGCTAAGTCTAGGTCATTATGGTAAGCATTGGAGGAAATAAAGCTAAGTCTAGGTCTTTATGGATGTGTTAAGCAAAACACTAGATAAACTTACAAAGATCCAGGAGGTGTAGGAGCGGGGTGGCTCGTGTCGGTAGCTGGAGAAGGATCGTGCGATGCTTATCTGGAGTTACCACTACTAGAAAAAGGGCTATAGATGAAATTGACACTAATGGCGCACCAGACATGTGGTGCGCCATTACTATATACTAATGGCGCACCATGTGTTGGTACGCCATTAGTGTCCAAATACTAATGGCGCACCACATCCACGGTGCGCCATTAGTAAAAAAAATCAAAACTACTAATGGCGCACCGTGGGAGTGGTGCGCCATTACTAGTTGAACTAGTAATGGCGCACCACATCCACGCTGCGCCATTAGTAAAAAAAATTGTTTGAAATTTTTTAATTTTTTTTCAAAACTACTAATGGCGCACCGTGGGAGTGGTGCGCCATTACTAGTTGAACTAGTAATGGCGCACCATGCCACGGTGCGCCATTAGTAACTTGGCCACCACTTCCACCAAATGCACCCCCCTGGATCGCCTTTTCAGTTTTAAAAAAAATAAAAGAAAATGATGAAAATGTCAAAAAAATAAAAGAAAATAAGTTTCCCATGTGATATGTCGTCTAGTTGTTGGGAAAATTTGCAAATATGAATTTCGACTTCATTTGCAAAATCTTTCGAGAATTTGTAAAAATGGGCATAACTTTTGCATACTAACTCGGATGAAAAAGTTTTTTATATGAAAAATCATCTACTCGAAAAGTTACATCCAAATTTAACTAGGGGAACCCCATTAAACATTTGCAAAATCCTCAAAAACCTAACAGAAAAAAAAGATACGGGGCTTTTAAGATCTGGAGAGGCAAAAAAAATCAAGCTTACTAATGGCGCACCTGCCCATGGTGCGCCATTAGTATCTTCCCGCCTTCAAAATTCAAAATAAGTCAAAAAAATAAAAAAAAAGTTACTAATGGCGCACCTGCCCATGGTGCGCCATTAGTATCTTCCCGCCTTCAAAATTCAAAATAAGTCAAAAAAAAGTTACTAATGGCGCACCTGCCCACGGTGCGCCATTAGTATCTTCCCGCCTTCAAAATTCAAAATAAATCAAAAAAATAAAAAAAAGTTAGTAATGGCGCACCTGCCAACGGTGCGCCATTAGTATGTCGTATATATGGCTGGGCGCACCTCCTCCACTCCACCTCTCCTCCACTCCATCTCCTCCCCTCCACTCCTTCTCCTCCTCTCCTCCACTCCATCTTCCCTTCTCTCCTCCACCATACTACCGTCCTCCTCTCCGGCGACCTCCTCCTCCTCCTCTCCGGCGACCTCCTTTTCCTCTCCGGCGACCTCCTCCTCCTCTCCGGCGACCTCCTCCTCCTCTGCGGCGACCTCCTTCTCCTCTCCGGCGACCTCCTCCTCCTCTCCGGCGACCTCCTCCTCCTCTCCGGGAACCTCCTCCTCCCTCCTCTCCTCCCCTCCCCTCCCCTCACGGTTTCTCCTCCCTCCTCTCCGATGAGCTCCTCCTCCCTCCTCTCCTCCCATTCCCTCATGGTTTCTCCTTCCTCCTCTCCGATGCTTCGGTGAACTCCTCTCCGGCGACCTCCTCCTCCTCTCCGGCGATGTAGGCGAGCGCCTCTCCGGTGACCTCCTCCTCCTCCTCTCCGTCGAACTCCTCTCCGGCAAAAGAACACGGCAAAAGAACGTACAAGATCCAAAAACGGGAACAAAATTTGAAATAATATCGTGCCAAAAAACGAGCAAAAAAAACTAGCAAAAAATGGGCAAAAAATCACGATCCATATCCAAATTAAAAATTCAAAAATAGCAATGGCGCACGGTGGGGGTTAGACGGTGCGCCACTACTATTTTCCCGCCTTCAAAATTCAAAAATACTAATGGCGCACCGTGGCCTATACTAATGACGCATCGGTGGCCTATACTAATGGCGCATCTCGTTGTCGTGCGCCATTAGTATGCCAAAGCACCTGGGTATACATGGCCCCTGGGAGGCATACTAATGGCGCACCGTGGCCTATACTAATGGCGCACCAGTGGTGCGCCATTAGTAAAAATTACTAATGGCGTGCTAGTAATGGCGCACCGGTGATGCGCCATTAATGGCCAAATTAGGTGCGCCATTAGTAGCGGTTTTTCTAGTAGTGTACCCTGCACCAAAGATCATTTCCAATGTCCTGTTAGCATGATGACACTCAAATGTTAAGACTAGCAAGTAATGTCCATTCAAATAAAACTCACTGTGGTCCCAGGAGCAATCACTGGCATCGGCGGAGCGGTCTGACCTGTCTTCTCGCACACAGACTACACATTTGGTTTTGACGACTCAGTCATACTAGTTAGTAATGAGACAAACACTACATGAATGTTTTGGCTAATCTACAGAAGAAACTTACCACAAGGAGCTCGTACATGGCCCTTGCCTGCATGTCATTCCGTGCCCTCTCCTCCTCCATCATCTTTGCCGTCCTCTCCTCCAACTCCCGCTGCCTCTCCGCCGCCTCTGCCAGAAGTTTCTCCGTTCTATCTCTCTCACTCTGTATAGCAGCCTGCAACACCACTCACATGACCATTTGTAATCATTGATGGAAGCGCACACAATGTAATGGAGAAAGATAACTGACTACGTATCACTAACCTTGATGGCGAGTTGCATTGGCCGTTCACGAGGCCTTATCTCAGGAGCGGAGCTCGACTGGCGCGCCTTGATCTCCGGGAGAGTGCTAGGACAACGGATAAGTCCATCTCCAATGGCTATGGAGCCATGGGACCTCCCGCCACCAGATATCATTACCAGCTCTGGATCAATAGGACCCTGGCTCGGGTTAAAGTCCTCCCCTTTCCTCGCCTTCCCCTCATCTCTATATCTCACGAGCTTGTTGTGGGAGGAGATGTTGGTGAAGTTGTTTGCATCATCGAGGTCAGACTGAGAGAAAGCCTTGACTTTCTTGAAAGAGGCAGTGTGGGCCATGGCATACAGGTCGTACACCTCTGGAACCTTATCCGCCTTATTGTAGCGTGCCTGAAAGAGAGAAACAATGAAAATTAGTAATTAAAGGGCTCAAGCTAGCATGATGAATGAATTGCATGAATCATGAAGCAAACCACATACCCAGTTGCGCCCGAACTGATATAAGTTGGAGCTGCCTTGATGGTGTGGCACACCATCCATTTGGGCACGTTTGTCCTTGGCCTCTTTGTGGAGGGCTAGCCATTGTTGTGAGCACCACTCATCGACCAACACCTCCCAACAATCCATCCGATCTGCACACCATCTCGGAGGCGCCTAAGTTAGCAAATAGAAACTTGAGCGCTACGGCTAAGAATTACTAAATGAAGGAACTTAAGTAGAGAAGACCTTAAGAATTACCTTCATGTACTGCTCCTTACTCAGGAACTTATCGCGGCACGCCGGCTTGGTCTTCTTGATACCACGCAAGGCGTAGTAGTCTCGAACAGCCTGCACCCGAGCCTCGTGCCGTAAGTTCTGGAGTAGGCGCTTGCAGACTTTCTCGATAACATGTGCCGCGTCCTCCTTGTATCCCTCCTCACACCTGTAGAATGTCTGCAATCAAATGAGACAATATTGATTAGTACAATTAATAACTAGCTAGTTGAAGATTTTTTAATGTGTAAAGTAGAAATTACCCAGAACTTTCTGATCACCATGTCTGCCCTCGTGTGGCACACGACACCGTCGATAATCTCATCCGGCGGGGCTGGGGCAGCCACGTAGTGCTCCCAGCTCAATCCAAGCTCTGGAAGCCGACCCTCACCAGGCAACGTGACAAACCCTGGGAAGTTTTGCCGGCAAAGAACTCCAAGGACGGAGTTGGGCCGGCGGACACTATGATGGTGGTCCCAACCCCTGCAGCATGACAAGGCCAACGCATTAGTTATTTGAAGAAACGTGAATGCAGAAGGTACAAAAATATTAAATGCACTTACGTACCTCTCCCCATCAGGGAAAATCAACCACCTCTGCTCGCGGGTCACCGGCACGGACGGGAGTCGTGTAGCACCACGCTGGTAGACGTTACCCCCCTCCTCCCCCTCCTCATCTGTCGGATCCCCACCATCATCAGCATGGCCACTCGGCTCCCCGCCATGCTCAGGCTGACCCGACCAGGTACCCCATCAAGACGTGTGCTCCTCCGGGGTCTCGTGGGCCCAAGTCTCGTGGGCCGAAGGCCCGTCGACCCGAGGCTCGTGGGCCGAAGACTCATGGACCGGAGGCTCGTGGATCGGAGTCCGTGCAGCCTCCTCCTCAGACGAGTCCACCCTAGCAGTCACGTGCTCGGGTGAAACAGCTGGGGGCGGTGGCGAGGAAGGCGCCGTCAGAGTCACCCTACCTCCTCCTCTCCCGCGACCACGTGCTCCACCTCCTTTCTTCTTCTTACCTCGTCCCCTACTGGGCACCGCGGTCGACGTAGAAGGGCCCGGCGGTGTCGCCATACTGTCCAGCAACACTCGGCGGAGAGGTGCGTCTGGAATGGAAGACCTCACACCACGCGCCGACGAAGAAGGGGCCTCGGCGCGTTCCCGGCCACCGCCCACCATCTTTCAACACCTGCCATGACAAAGAATAAACGAAATTAGTACAGCATAAAAAAAGTACCGACATTAATAATAATATGCATATCACTTAAGTGTATCATCATCAAGTACAACATAAAAAAATTGAATACCTGACACTACTAATAATCTCGATCAGTATCATCAATAAATGCATAATCATCGTCATCACTATAATCAATGATGGGCTCATAGGGTTCATTGGCATCAACATGTGCAAGGCCACCTTGACGTAATCGGTCAAGCATTGACAGGTCATCCGCAGCAGTAACCTCTTCTTGTTCCGGCTCTTCTTGTTCCTCCTCTGGGGTGATGTCTGATTCATTGTCGCTGTCTACTTCAATGTTTTGGGGTGAAGTATAGCGGTTCTTGAAACGCTTTTTGGAAAGACGTGTCTCTTGGAAGAATTCTCCTGCATATGTGTCTGGGTTAATGTGAGGTTCATAATCCTCTTCCTTTGGGGGAGAAAGTCTAGCACGTGGCGGAACTTCATAAACGACATCCCAACCTTTCAGATTTGGATTAGTTTGGCAGGCCCACGGTAGATAGAATACTTGGGTCGCCTGTTGAGCCATAATATAGACATCAGGAACATCTAAATGAGTGATTTGGTTGATTTCAACTAGCCCTATATGTTCATGAGTCCTTCTAGTCTCCTTCGGCTGAAACCAATAACATTTGAAGACTACGACATTCGGTGGGTTTTCACCATAGAACAGAAGTTCATAAATTGCTTCAACTCTCCCATAATACTCGGTACCTCCTTCGCCGATAGCAGATACACAACAATTTGTAGACTTTCGGTCGGCCATAGATAGCTCTTTGCCATAGGTACGAAAGCGATACCCGTTGATGTCGTACTTGTCAAATGAACGGACCTTATAGTCAAAACCATTAGCGACTTGTCTCAATTCGGCGTCCATAGACTCTGAATTAGCCTACAAGTTTAACATATGAAAGGATTGTTGCATTATGCACAAATTAGCGAATGAAATGAAATTGTCTAATAGAAATTACCGTTTGTTTGAACCAAGAGATGAAACTAGGATAGCCACCTCCTTGCTTTGCGAGAAGCTCATACTCGTCGACGGAATCCTTTTGGATCTCCGCTCCATACGAGAATATGGCGACGTATCGACTGTATGACATATCCAGGAATAATAGTAGTTCAAAGGAAATAGAAGTTGCGAAACAATGTACCGAGAACTTACTCGATGTACGACCGCACTTCTATTAGGTTGTTGAAGATATACAACGAAATGGTCCGCCATTCTTCGTTATTCAAAGATACTGGATGTGAAACACTAGCTGGTGCGAGATTCCCTTTGAATAGGCTGAGGTTGGATCCACCCTTTTTAGGCTCGTCAGCATTGTACCGAGGCTTCGGATTATGCAAATGACGATTTTTGGCTTCGTAGTGCGCTGTTACGAAGTTTGCCGCCTCCTCTGTGATGGATGCCTCAGCCATCGATGCTTCAATTCTACGTTTATATTTACATTTTTCTCGAAGCGTCTTCTGCATCCTCTCAGTTGGGTAGCACCAACGATTTTGCACGGGCCCCCCCAATCTTGCCTCGGTCGGGAGATGCAAAATCAAATGCTGCATTGGATTAAAGAAGCCCGGTGGAAAGATCTTCTCTAACTTGCAGATCAACTCCGGCGCCAACTCTTCCATTTCTTCTAGCACGCCAGGCGATAGTTCTTTCGCACAAAGAACACGGAAGAAATAGCTGAGTTCTGCCAGTACTAGCCATTCATCCTCAGGGATGAAGCCACGCAACATCACTGGCATTACCCGCTCAATCCATATGTGCCAATCATGACTCTTGAGACCAAATATCTTCAGTTTATCAAGATTCGCTCCCCTCTTTAGATTCGCTGCATACCCATCGGGGAACATCAACTACTGTTGCACCCACAAGAGAATTTCCCTCATAGCTGGCCTTCCAAGATTGAACCATGCCTTTGGCTTCGTCCAGTTCTGTTTTCCTTTCGGTTCTTTCATGTTTTGTAACGACCTATCACATAGCGCCTCCAGATCGACTCTAGCCTTAGTATTATCCTTGGACTTCCCATCTATGCCGAACAATGTACCAAAAAGTGTGGGCAAAGGAGGTCTTTGAAGTAAGGCAGATCCCATAAGCATGTTTTGTGAGTCCATGCGTGCTTAGTATTATACCCCTTGAAGTACCCTGGACGTTGTGGATCTGGCTCGAGAGCGTTTAACTGATCCAGGGTCTGTTGGCCTGTCAATGCAGGTGGTGCAGAGTTTTTGACAACTCTACCCCTGATGAAGTTCTTCTTGTCTTTCCTGAACTTATGGCGAGGATCCAGGAACTGTCTATGCATGTCGAACCAAGAAAACTTGTGCCCGGCCTAAAGCCAACGAAACTCAAGAGCTCCCTTGCATGTGGGGCACGGGAACCTTCCATGCACACACCAGCCAACGAATAGCGCATACGCCGGCAAGTCATGCGTCGAGTACATGTACCAGACACGCATTATGAAGTTCCGTTTGCTAAAGGCGTCGTATGTCTTGAACCCATTATCCCAGGCTTCTTGCAATTTGTCCTTAAGCGGCTGCATGTACACATTCATATTTTTGCACGGATAGTTGGGTCCTGGAATTATCAACGTCAGGAAAATGTTCTTTCTTTGCATAATCTGTTCGGGGGGGAGATTGAGTGGAAAGACAAATACGGGCCAACAACTGTATCGGGATGCCGTCATACCAAACACACTGAACCCATCCATGCTGACGCCGACTCGAGGATGCCTTGGATCTGCCGCTTTGTCAGCATGTAATTCATCAAACCTTTTCCAAGCAACACCATCCGATGTGTGTACCATCATCAGATTCCCATCTGCATCTAGTTCGGTTATTTTGCCTGTTTTGTGCCATGTCATCTGTCTGGCCGTCTCTTCGACCATGAAAAGACGTTGAAGTCTTGGTATAATTGGCATATACCGAAGAACACTAACGGGGATTTTGGTCTCTGTCTTCTCACCCATACCGTTGTCTACCACAATATACCTGGAAGACTTGCAAATGGGACAATAGTTCAAGTCCGCATAGTCAAGCCTAAATAAGGCACATCCTTTCTTACAGGCATGTATCTTCTCATAGGGCATCTTCAGTGCACGGAGGATTTTGTCCGACTGGTACAGGTTTGCAGGCATTACATGGCCTTGGGGTAGAAAGCGTCCAAATATTGTCATAATTGCGTCATAGCATTCTCTGCCCAAGTTGAACTGAGCCTTCAGAGCCATTACTTGTGAGATGGCATCCAACTTACAAAGCTCAGTGTGCTCGTGGAGCGGACGTTTCGAAGACTCCAACATTTCATTGAAGGCCTTTGCAGATTCCTCCATCTCCTCGTCCAAATCCCGAGCATCATCATAGCCTTGCACCATGTTTTCCATTCCGGTACCATGCTCGTCGGTGCGACGACGATCCACCTCAGCTCGGTCACGTTGGGCAGACTCACCATGAAATGTCCACACCGTATAATCGGGCGTAAAACCACTCTTCTGCAGGTGTTTGCCCATTTCAGCCTCTGTCTTCTTTTCCCAATTGCCGCACCGGAAACAGGGGCACCAGGTTTTCTTTTGGCCATTTGCAAATGCAGCTTGCACAAAACCCTTAGTTTTTGTGAACCATTCAACGCTCCATTTGTTCTGACCAGTGTGACCGGTATACATCCACGCACGGTCACTCATCTTGACTTTCGGAGCTACTGGGCACACAACAATTATATATGTAATTCATCATGTATATATTCATCAGTTGATCTACTTTGTCAATTTTATTACGTCCATGCAACCTACACTCTAATAGGTAATGATAGGTCCTAATCCCACCCGTGTATGTGTAGATTGGGTTCATTTTCCCATGCTATGCTCCGGATCCGACGCAAAATTTCAGCAGCACCTTCCCGCTGTTCTCCTGATACACGTCTCTGCAATAAACAGAGAGGATGTGTACCCGGAGAACAACAGGGGAGGCACTGACGAAATATATGCGTCGGATCCGGAGCAAAGCATATGGGAAAATGAACCCAATCTACACATACTCGGGTTGTCCATGGATAGTGTTGGACAATTCGAAAGAATCAAGGTTATAAATATGCAAATGCATGCATATTTATAACTATGACGCTTTCGAACGGGAGACACATATTGGTTACGCATACTGATGATTCAAGACACATATATAGCTAGCTATCAAGTTTCATCGGAATAGATCAAATAATTAATGGGGGAGGAGGACTTGTCATTTGTGCTCACCCACGAACGAAGGGGCAGAGCTCGTCAAACGCACGGCGAGGTCGTCGAACACCAAACCTCGCAGCGATGAAACAACTGCACATTTAAAACTACACGATCAACACAATTATATATGATGTTTTTCATAACAAAATCGAAAAATATATGACCTAACTAATAATTCACAAATATATGACCCCGTCGGCCTCTGGAAGGCCAAAGAACACCTTTTCGGGAGGTGTCGGTGGTCGGGGTGTCCTGTCGGTGTCCGGGTGCCGTGTCGGGGTCGGGGTGCTGTTTCGGGGTCGGGGTGTCGTGTCGATGTCGGGGTAGTGCCGTGTCGGTGTCGGGGTGTTGTTTCGGGATCGGGATGTGGTGTCGGGGTCAGGGTGTCGGGTCAGGCTGGGGGTCGGTGTGTCGGGTCAGGCTCGGGGTCGGGGTGTCGGGTCAGGCTCGGGGGGTCGGGGTGTCAGGGTCAGGGTGTCGGGGTCGGGGTCGGGGTCGGGGTGTCGGGATCGGGGTCTCGGGGTCGGGGTGTGGTGTCGGGGTGCCGGGTCGGGGTCTTTTTTCCTTTTCTTCTTCTTCCTCTTCTTCCTCTTCTTCCTTTTCTTCCTTTTCTTCCTTTTTTTCCTTCTTCTTCTTCTTCTTCTTCCTCCTTTCCTTTTCCTCTTCTTCTTCTCCTCCTCTCCTGTTTTTTTCTTCTTCTTCTTCCTCTTCTTCTTTTTAATTCTCCTCCTCCTCTTCTTCTTCTTCCTTTCCTTTTTCCTCTTCTTCTTCTCCTCCTCTCCTGTTTTTTTCTTCTTCTCCTCCTCTTCTTCTTTTTTCTTCTCCTCCTCCTCTTCTTCTTCTTCCTTTCCTTTTTCCTCTTCTTCTTCTCCTCCTCTCCTGTTTTTTCTTCTTCTTCTTTTTCTTTCCTAAAACTGAACTAAACCTAAATCTAATCTAAACATAAACCTAGAACTAAAAAAACAGAAGAAAAAAAGGAAAAAACTAAATCTAAACCTAAAACTAAACTAAAACTAAACCTAAACCTAAAACTAAACCTAAACCTAAAACTAAATCTAAACTAAACATAAACCTAAAACTAAAAAAACAGAAGAAAAAAAAGGAGAGGTAGAGCTCACCTGGGCCGGTGGAGGAGGTGGCCGGTGGAGGAGGGGGGCGGGGCGGCCTGGAGCGGCGGCGCCGGTCCCAGGGCGGTGGGGCGCGGGGGGGGCGGGGCGACGGGGCGGGCGGCCGATGGAGCGACGGCGCCCGGGGCGGTGGGCGCGGGGGAGCCGGGTCGTCGGGGGGCCTGGGCACGGCGGCGCCGAGACGGGGCGGGGGGCCGGGGCGATGGGGCGGTGGGGCGACGGGGCGGGGGGACGGTGGGGCGGCGGGGCGGTGGTGCGACCGGGCGGCGGCGAGTGGTGTGGGGGCGGCGGCGCGCGTGTGTGGGAGGGAAACAGAGAGATAGAGGGGGGGTGGGGCGCGCCGGCCGTTAGATACGTTCCGTTAATCTTTGCCGTCCGCCACCTTAGCCGTCCGCTATTGTGCGCTTTGCCGTCCGCTAGCGGACGGCAAAGAACAAGCTGATGGCAAAGGCTTTCTTTGCCATCAGCATGTTCTTTGCCGTCCGCTTTCTGGTAGCTGATGGCAAAGAGCTTCTTTGCCGTCCGCACCCAACCTGAGTCTCGAGGACTAAGCACACCGCTTTTAGTGTCCCGAAGTATTCTGTCGAGCTTGGACTTGATCCTCAGGCCGATTTTGCAAATCAACCTGAGTCTCAGCGGCTACTGGGTTCAGCGGTCTTACGTCATCCTTCAGGTGCATCTCGGGTTTTGGACCGATACACACCTTGAGGGCTACTGGCTATATATCTCGGTAGAGAATAAATTGCACCAATAAAAAATATTCACAAAAATCGGCCCACATTCGGGGTGGTGCACCACCTCGGAAGCAGCCCGGCATAAAGCTCGGGCGCTAGTGGCTAGCTCCATAGAGGGCATTTCCAGCATTAAGCTCGGATAAACTCCTTCAAAAAAATTTGAACCAAGGTGATTTACGACACCTTGGATACAGGCCGGCATTGGAGCTCGGATATACAGTCCGGCGTTGGAGCTCGGATACGTAGTCCGGCGTTGGAGCTCGGATACATTCCGGCGTTAGAGCTGGGAAGCAGTCCGGCGTTGGTGCTCGGCTGCAAAAGATACCTCGAATGCAGTCCGGCGTTGGAGCTCGGACACAAGAGGACACTGCCTCCCGGGAACAACTTCAAACCCGAGGTGTGGCATAAAAATAACAAGGCATTGATAAAGGCCGGAAACTTAAAGGGGCTCCTCGGATACCCGACGTGTAAGCTCGCCGAATGCATATCGGCGATCCTCAAGATCGAAGATGAGAAGATTTGTTGAACCAGTTTTCAAGACCGGCAACCGAAGATGAAGAACCGTTCGGAAGAATCGAGGAGCGTCCCTAACTTGAAGACCGGTTCAGGGGGCTACTGACGGTGTCCTGGACTAGGGGGTACTCATCACGTCATCTCCAGATCAGTTGGATTGGGCCGAGGACCCCCATGGTCGTATACTCATGGGCCAGCTCGGACGGCTGCCCCATACAAGGAAGATTCCACAAGACTTGGCAATCAAGACAAGGACTCCTCCCCCACTGGCGTATTCGGCTAGGACTCTTGTTACCCTAGGCCTCTGGTGCATTATATAAACCGAGGCCAGGCTAGTCGATAGAGGGACAACCATCATCATACACAATCATACCATAGGCTAGCTTCTAGGGTTTAGCCTCCTTGATCTCGTGGTAGATCTACTCTTGTACTACCCATATCATCAATATTAATCTAGCAGGAGTAGGGTTTTACCTCCATCGAGAGGGCCCGAACCTGGGTAAAATAAAGTGTCCCTTGTCTCCTGTTACCATCCGACCTTGACGCACAGTTCGGGACCCCCTACCCGAGATCCGCCGGTTTTGACACCGACACCCCGTAATAGCACTGCAGCCCATAACTAATAAGGCCCATTTATCTACTAAAAAATGCTAATGAGGCCAGCAGCCAGCAGCTTTCGACCAGCTCTGTTCTTCCCGATCTAAAAAGGCTCTGTTCTTCTCGTCTAGATCTTGCGCTAACTTGGCGTTGGCTAATGGCAACCGGCTGGGGCTGGGGCTAGGGCAGATGCGTTCGGGCATGGAGCACGGCGGGCCGGCCGCCACGGGCGTCCGTTCTCCTGACCGTCAGATGTCCAGAGGCCTCAACGCCTCGTCACGGCCCGCTCAACATCAGGGCGACACCGGCACTCCGGGAGGTGAGACAGTGAGAGCAGCATTCTACTCATCCTCTCCGGTCCGTAATTTTAACCAATTCGAGAACTAGTTTCCTGCTGCATCTTGATTGGTGGGGAGAAGTTATAACTAGGTCAGATATTTTGGACTAATTAGATTTGTTGTTTACAGCCTAAAGAACCCAAGCTAGCGATGGTTAAGGGGAATACTAATATACGACTGATTCATTTTATGCAAAAGAAATAGAGGTGGATGTGAATCTAATGAACCAACATTGACCGGTTGGTTGACGAACTGTCTTGTTGCTCCAGTTTGAACATCTGAGTCATAAAGAACAATGACATCAAACTCAGACAATTAAAATCTTATTCCAAGAGATTGAATTCTTGGAACGGCATCCAACATTGTGTTCACATATTGACAATATCCACCTAATCAAAGCAATGATGTGCGGCGGAGCAGACTTGAAGCTATGTCTTATGCAGACCCTTTTGAAGAATTGCAAATTTTATGGTACGCAAGATCAACACTTCACATATAATTGATTCAATCCTTACAATTTGGGGCAGTCCTACGATTTGGTATGAAAAAGTGTTGTAGCTTCGCCCCTCCTAATATTTCTTTGAAGCTCCGCCACTGGTGGTGGCTGACCATGGGCAAGAGATGGTGGTGGCTGACCATGGGCAAGAGATGGTGGTGGCTGAGGGTGGCCTCGCGATGGTGGTGGTGCCTGACAATTACCACGCACCGGTGGTGGAGCCGGCGATCCCACAGCTGGGCGACATGACCACGCCAATTGTGGTAGAAGACTACATCCCACAGCTGCCTCCACCACCTCGCCGCTCTTGGCGCATCAGGCTGAGGAAGGAGAAGGAGAAGAACAATGAGAATTGAACTATGTCAGGTATGTCAGATCTCCAAAATGATATATAGGTTAGCTCTAATATGCTTAGTTTCCTATAAGTTAGCTCCAAAATTACTTATGTTAGCACAAAATGATCAAGTTTCCATAATAAGCTTATAGTCTTCTTCTTATTCTTCTTCTTTTCCAAAATGACATGTTAGTTTCATTTTACCTAAGTTGGCTCTTTTCCAGTTGTGTTTTTATTTTGTATCAATGTGAAACTTTTGTGAATTGATGGATAACGGTGTTGAATGAACATTGTGAAACTTTTGTAATATGTAACGATGGAACTATGTGTTGGCTATGTATGTATATATGATGAAACTTGTGTGTTGGATATGATCTGGTGGACGCAGGTAACATCGTTACATATGGCCCCCTGTATGTAAGCTAAGCAGATCTGTGTTGTATGTTATCTCTAATATTTTGTAACCTGTGAAAATATCAGAAATGAAAAAAAATCCTAATATTCATACTAGTGGCGCACCACACAAGACACTAATGGCGCACTGTGATAATCACACTAATGGCGCATCACCCACAGGTGCGCCATTAGAATGCCAAAGCACATGGGTACATATGGCCCCCTGGGAGGCATTCTAATGGCACACTGGAGGCTATACTAATGGCGCACTACATGGTGCGCCATTAGAACACTAGATACTAATGGCGCACCAGACGTGCGCCATTAGAATTTAATTCTAATGGTGTGATGCCAGTGGCGCACCAGTAGTGTGCCATTAGAAGGCAAAACTGGTGCGCCACTCTCATGCCTTTTCCTAGTAGTGGAACTAGTGCACCTATCCAATTTACCATTGTATTTGGTGTGTTGGGGACATAAGAGACTCTTTGTTATTTGGTTGCAGGGTTGTTTGAGAGAGACCATCTTCATCCTACGCCTCCCACGGATTGATAAACCTTAGGTCATCCACTTGAGGGAAATTTGCTACTGTCCTACAAACCTCTGCACTTGGAAGCCCAACAACGTCTACAAGAAGAAGGTTGTGTAGTAAACATCAGACCCTACGTCAAGACATCAACCAGGAAGGCACGAGGTAGGGGGCTCCCTCCACCCTCATGGCCCCCATGTTGCTCCACCGACGTACTTCTTCCTCCTATATATACCCAAGTACCCCCAAACGATCAGATACGGAGCCAAAAACCTAATTCCACAGCCGCAACCTTCTGTACCCATGAGATCCCATCTTTGGGCCTTTTCCGGAGCTCCGCCGGAGGGGGCATCAATCATGGAGGGCTTCTACATCAACACCATAGCCTCTCCTATGATGTGTGAGTAGTTTACCTCAGAACTTCGGGTCCATAGTTATTAGCTAGATGGCTTCTTCTATCTTTTTGGATCTCAATACAATGTTCACCCCCTCTCTTGTGGAGATCTATTCGATGTAATCTTCTTTTGTGGTGTGTTTGTTGAGACCGATGAATTGTGGGTTTATGATCAAGTTTATCTATGAACAATATTTGAATCTTCTCTGAATTCTTTTATGTATGATTGGTTATCTTTGCAAGTCTCTTTGAATTATCAGTTTGGTTTGGCCTACTAGATTGATCTTTCTTGCAATGGGAGAAGTTCTTAGCTTTGGGTTCAATCTTGCGGCGTCCTTTCCCAGTTACAGTAGGGGCAGCAAGGCACGTATTGTCTTGTTGCCATCGAGGATAACAAGATGGGGTGTATATCATATTGCATGAGTTTATCCCTCTACATCATGTCATCTTACTTAAAGTGTTACTCTATTCTTATGAACTTAATACTCTAGATGCATGCTGGATAGTGGTCGATGTGTGGAGTAATAGTAGTAGATGCAGGCAGGAGTCGGTCTACTTGTCTCGGACGTGATGCCTATATACATGATCATACCTAGATATTCTCAAAACTATGCTCAGTTCTGTCAATTGCTCAATAGTAATTTGTTCACCCACCGTAATACTTATGCTCATGAGAGAAGCCACTAGTGAAACCTATGGCCCCGGGCCTATTTTCCATCATATTAATCTCCCGACAACAAGCTATTTCTGGCGCTGTCTTTATTTTTCTTTCTTTACTTTGAATCTTTATCACAAAAATACCAAAAATATTATCTTATCATATCTATCAGATCTCACTCTCGTAAGTGACCGTGAAGGGATTGACGACCCCTTTATTGCGTTGGTTGCGAGGATTTATTTGTTTGTGTAGGTGCGAGGGACTTATGCGTGGCCTCCTACTGGATTGATACCTTGGTTCTCAAAAACTGAGGGAAATACTTACGCTAATTTGCTGCATCACCCTTTCCTCTTCAAGGGAAAACCAACGCAGTGCTCAAGAGGTAGCACCTCACGTTGTGCCGGACTTGAAGCAGGAGGAGTGGACTGCTGTTGTGCCGGACTTGGAGGAGGAGGAGTGACCTCACATCGAGGAGGAGTCGGATGACGACGCGGTGTCAGTGGACTTCGAAAGATGATGCAATCCTTCCTCCATAGGATGACAGGATGTATGGCCTCTTCCAGTGTGTGCTCCTCATCACCTCCAGGAATGTCAAGCTCTAGCCCCGAATATTGGTCCACCACCTCATCAACCACGACACGAGCATAGCCATCTGGAATCGGGTTGCATTGGAAGGTTGCTTCGTGGGGATTTGTATAAGCAACAACGTCTGCCACCTTCATGGATATGTTCTTCATTTTGAAGTGTAGCTCACAGTTAGTGCTCTCCATGATGTCATCCACAGGGTATCTATCCAGCAGTGCGTCGCCCGGGGCGGAACCAACGCTGCTTCTCGGCATGGATGGGATGGTGCTATCCAGTGTTGATTCATTCGCTAGCTGCTGCCGCTGCTGAGACCCCCTTTCCTGGCTAAGTGAGTCGATCTGTTGCTGCTGCCGCTGGAATTGCGTGCCAAGTCCGCGTGCGCTGATTCTAGGCCTTGAAGGCGTTCTGCTTCCTGCTGCCTCTGCTCCTCCTCCAGCTTCCTCTTCTTCTGCTCCTCCATATTCCTTCTTACACGGATCCTGTAGTCGTCCTTCCAGTTCGAAAAGCCCTCATACCAGGGAATAACACCCTTGCCTCGTGTTCTTCCCGGGTGTTCAGGAATTCCCAGGGCCCGCGTAAGATCGTCCTTCTCTCTATTGGGCGTGAACACCCCCGTTCAAGCATCTTATATTGCTTGAAGTAACTTCTCTCCCGCTCATTTTAGACTTGCCTTCTTCGAAACCAGGCCTGCCTTCGGGTCCAACGCCCCCCATGCGCATAGAAACAAGTTCCGGACCTGGGGGGCAGCTCCTGGTAACTGGAGTGACCCCTGCATCCACCATCTCTTGCTCAGACTTGTCCCACTTAGGCATTGCCACCGCGTAGCCACCTGGCCCCAGCCTATGGAACTGCGTCTTTTTTGCGGCATTGGCCTTGTTTTTTCTCGACCGTTCCTTAGATAATTCTGATTCCTTGAATTTCATGAAAGCGGGCCAGTGTTCTCTTTGCTTCTCTAGTGTTCCCTTGAATTCTGGAGTCTTCCTTTCTCTTTCGACGTAGTTGGCCCATACAGTTTTCTTGTGGGTGTTGAATGCAATTGTCATCTTCTTAAGAGCCGCGTCCTTGACTTTCTACACATCTGCATCAGTGAATTGATCTGGTAGGGTGAAATGTTCCATGAGAGATTCCCAAAGCATTTGTTTTGCTCTGTCGTCAACCCAAGTAACATCTGGACGTTTCTTTGCTGGCTCTTTCCATTCTTGAATGGAGATCGGGAGTTGGTCCTTCACAAGAACTCCGAACTGACGAACGAACTTGTTCGCAATGTTCTTACGCGCTAGTGGTTCGCCATTAGCTTTGATGGCATCGATGTTGTACTTTACGCCCTCCTTAACTTTTTGCCCGGGCCTCGCACTGTCCTGCTGCCTGTAGAAGCAGATTTGCTCGATCCGGAGGGTTGAAAGAAGAAAGATCGATTCGTTAATATATCTTTAAATCAATTAAAACATGTGATGATCACCAGATGCCTGCTTATATAAATTAATATACCTTGCCGGTCTTTGTTATTTCCAGATCAACATTGTCGGCGTCATCATAATCATAATCATAGTTCATGACTTCATCAATTCGGTCGTCGCGATCGAATATCATATCAGCACCCTCCCCGGTATTGTTCAGATATTTGGAGCCGTCATAGTCTTCATTTTGATCATCTGGCCCGCGAGGGCTGCGTATGATCTCGAACAGGGTCTCTTCTCCCTCTCTGCCGGTATTGTCCACCATAGCTTTTATTTAACTAACCAGAAGAAATATAAAACAATTTAGTATTCAAATTACAATGCATGGACGTAATCAATAAGGAAAAACTAAATCATAGTACATAATATGCATGGTCTCGAATAATATATAATCTCGAATACATCGTCTCGAATAATATATAATCTTGAATACATCGTCTCGACAATATATAATCACGAGTACATCGTCTCTAATAATATAAATAATCTCGAATACATCGTCTCGAATATTATATATCGAATACATCACTAGCTAGCTAGCTAATAAAGGAGATCAGGGCCGGCTCCCTCTGCACCGAATGTGGCCCACGCTAACGCCACCAAAGGAGATCAGGGTCGACGACGGGACCCGGGGCCAGGTTCCTCACCAAGCGGCGCATCCCTGAAGGTAGCACCTCCCAGTACCAGCCCGGCGGAGCCCATTCCCGAACATGGGTCTCGTCGCAAACGGGTTGACTGTGAGGATGCGGGCCGGGCATCATCGAAAACAAAAACTATATGCAAATGTAACATTTTTAAATTATTGGATTGTGATATCTTATATACAAATTCTAAATTTCTATAAATAAAATTATAAGAAACAAAAGAACATCCATCATCGTCTAACAATTTGAAATTAATCTAATTCATCTAGCTAAAACTAACATTTCTAAGATTTCTAACATTTCTAACATTTCTAAAATTTCTAACATTTCTATATACTAAAAAACCTTTGACATTATATTATAACTAACATGTCTATATACTATTCGACATTAATCTAATCTAATTAATTAATTCACCTAAAACTTTGTATAAAAAACAGAAAAAACGGAAAAAAAACTAAAAACTAAAAACAGAAAAATTGTGTGGTGTGTGTGCGCGTGTAGTGTGTGTGTGCACGCGCGTGTAGTGTGTATGTGCGCGCGCGCGGCCGGCGCCGGCGGCGACGCGCGGTGGAGGGAGGAGATCGAGGCCGGGGGAGGGGCGCTCACAGTGCGCGCGGGCGAGGTCGAGGCGACGGCGACGGCGAGGCGAGGTCGATCCAAGGCGACGGCGGTGACGGCGAGGCGAGGGGACGGCGACATACGGCGCAGGATGTACGATGCGGCGGCGCGACGGGGACGGCGACGACGGGGTCGGTGACGACAGGGACGGCACAACGGGGGCGGCGACGGCATGCGGGACGGGGACGGCGACGGCCCGGGACGGCGGGGGGGCGGCAGAGCGAAGCGGGATATGAAAAACTGAATCTTTCCGAAGTGTTTCTTATATAGGAGGCACCTTTAGTACCGGTTGGAGCCACCAACCAGTACTAAGTTCCGGTTGGTGGCTCCAACCGGTACTAAGGGCAGGCGAGGGGCGCAAAGTTTAGTCCCACCTCGCCGGGCGAAGGGCAGCCACACTGGTTTATAAACCCAGTCGCGGCTGCTCTTTCGAACTCCTCTATAAAGTAGGCTTCTGGGCCTAACTATGGCGCGCTGCCCTCAGAGCCTGCTGGCCCTTCTGGGCCTGAATTTCCACACCCGAGGTCTGGCAGGCCCACTGGGCAGCGCCCCAACAATTTTTTATATATTTTTTCTTTTCTGCATTATTTATTTTCTTCTATTTATTTCTGAGTAATTTTTTTATATAGTTTTTTCTTTTCTGCTTTATTTATTTTCTTCTATTTATTTCTGAGTAGTTTTTTATATAGTTTTTCTTTTCTGCTTTATTTATTTTCTTCTATTTATTTCGAAAGAGATTGTCCAGTTTGTACATGAAGTGCATCCAGTTTTTGTTGTGACCCTCTCTACTTTTTTGCACATGCTATGCGGGTGAAATGATGATACCATGCCAAGTTTCAACCTTTTCAGAGTTCATTTGTAGTGCTTTTCAATTTCAGGGCCATTTAGCTCAAAACAAATCAGTAAATGCATTAAAAATAGCAAATTATGTCAAAAAGGGTTGAAAGTTAATGACGTGGCTTTGAATGGCGCCCGCTGAACGCAAAAAAAGTCCGTAGTTGTAATAAGATATACAAATGTTGCAAATGAAGAATTTGTCTCTCAAGAATTTGATGAAACCCAATATGAAGGCATGGGAAGAGGCATAAACCTCCGGTCATGAGTTTGACGAGCTTGATGGGTGGTGGCATGGAAGGAGAAATGAGTGGCATCATGGGAGGAGGCATGGGTGGCATGGGAGGAGGCATAGGTGGCATGGGAGGCATGTGTGGCTACATGGTAAAGGAATTTGTTGGGATGTGCAAAGGTCAAATGTTGGCGAAAAAAGTCCACGAGTTTGATGAACTTGATAGGTGGTGGCATGGAAGGAGGAATGAGTGGTGGCGTGGGCGTCATGGGAGGCATGGGAGGCATGGTTGGCTGAATGGGTCTTTTGATGAGCATGATGGGAGGTGGCTTTGGAGGTACGATGAATGCCATGGGAGGTGGCTTTGGATGTATGGATGGTAGCATGGGAGGTATTTGTGGCGACATGAATAGCACAAAGCAAGTCAAGGAAGGAAAATACAGTGATCATAATGAAGCCAACGGTGAGGAGAAAGAAACCACATGTGGCAAGGAGGGTTGAGAGACTATGTATCTTTTCTTTATGTTGGTCATGCAGTTTTGTTTGTGTTGGTTCACTATGCTTCAGATTTGCATTTGAACTTGATATGTGAATTTGAAGATGAACTTTATATGTTGTTTTTTCATTTTTATGTGTGTAGTGATATTGCATAGTTGTGGTATAAAAATGTGTATGTTAAATACGAATAGTTGTGATTCAAAAGCATATGCAAATTGTGGTGCATCTGCCGTGCGACTACCCTACTTTAAGCAAGCCATTGGAGCAGTTATGCCCTATTTCGTGCCCTATTATAGGGATGTGGTTGGACATGATGCTTGCCCGTGCCAAAAAAAGGCATTTTCGTCCCGAGAATTTTTTACAACACCCAATTTTCGTGTCCAAAAATTGTTGGGGAACGTAGTAATTTCAAAAAAAATCCTACGCACACGCAAGATCATGGTGATGCATAGCAACGAGAGGGGAGAGTGTTGTCTATGTACCCTCGTAGACCGATAGCGGAAGCGTTATGACAACGCGGTTGATGTAGTCGTACGTCTTCACGGCCCGACCGATCAAGCACCGAAACTACGGCGCCTCCGAGTTTTAGCACCCGTTCAGCTCGATGACGATCCCCGGACTCCGATCCAGCAAAGTGTCGGGGATGAGTTCTGTCAGCATGACGGCGTGGTGACGATCTTGATGTTCTACCGTTGCAGGGCTTTACCTAAGCACCGCTACAATATTATCGAGGATTATGGTGGAGGGGGGCAACGCACACGGCTAAGAGAACGATCACGAAGATCAACTTGTGTGTATAGAGGTGCCCCCATGCCCCCGTATATAAAGGAGCAAGGGGGGAGGCCGGCCGGCCCTAGCAGGGCGCGCCAGGAGGAGGAGTCCCCCTCCTATTAGGAGTAGGACTCCCCTCTTTCCTACTCCTACTAGGAGGGGAAAGGAAGGGGGAGAGGGAGAAGGAAAGGGGGCGCCGCCCCCCCCTCTCCTAGTCCAATTCGGACCAGAGGGGGAGGGGGCGCGCGGCCCACCCTGGCCGCCCCTCTCTCTCCACTAACGCCCATTAGGCCCATACTTCTCCCGTGGGGTTTCCGGTAACCCTCCGGCACTCCGGTTTTCTCCGAAATCACCCAGAACATATTTGGTGTCCGAATATAGTCATCCAATATATCAATATTTATGTCTCGACCATTTCGAGACTCCTCGTCATGTCCGTAATCACATCCGGGACTCCGAACAACCTTCGGTACATCAAAACATATAAACTCATAATGAAACTGTCATCGTAACGTTAAGCGTGCGGACCCTACGGGTTCGAGAACAATGTAGACATGACTGAGACACGTCTCCGGTCAATAACCAATAGCGGAACCTGGATGCTCATATTGGCTCCCACATATTCTACGAAGATCTTTATCGGTCAGACCGCATAACAACATACGTTGTTCCCTTTGTCATCGGTATGTTACTTGCCCGAGATTCGATCGTAGGTATCTTAATACCTAGTTCAATCTCGTTACCGGCAAGTCTCTTTACTCATTCCTTAATACATCATCTCGCAACTAACTCATTAGTTGCATTGCTTGCAAGGCTTAAGTGATGTGCATTATCGAGAGGGCCCAGAGATACCTCTCCGATAATCGGAGTGTCAAATCCTAATCTCGAAATACGCCAACCCAACATGTACCTTTGGAGACACCTGTAGAGCACCTTTATAATCACCCAGTTATGTTGTGACGTTTGGTAGCACACAAAGTGTTCCTCTGGCAAACGGGGGTTGCATAATCTCATAGTCATAGGAACATGTATAAGTCATGAAGAAAGCAATAGCAACATACTAAACGATCGGGTGCTAACCTAGTGGAATGGGTCATGTGAATCACATCATTCTCCTAATGATGTGATCCCATTAATCAAATGACAACACATGTCTATGGTTAGGAAACATAACCATCTTCGATTAACGAGCTAGTCAAGTAGAGGCATACTAGTGACGTTTAGTTTGTCTATGTATTCACACAAGTATTGTGTTTCCGGTTAATACAATTCTAGCATGAATAATAAACATTTATCATGATATAAGGAAATAAATAATAACTTTATTATTGCCTCTAGGGCATATTTCCTTCAGTCTCCCACTTGCACTAGAGTCAATAATCTAGATTACACAGTAATGATTCTAACACCCATGGAGTTTTGGTGCTGATCATGTTTTGCTCGTGGAAGAGGCTTAGTCAACGGGTCTGCTACATTCAGATCCATATGTATCTTGCAAATCTCTATGTCTCCCACTTGGACTAGATCCCGGATGGAATTGAAGCGTCTCTTGATGTGCTTAGTTCTCTTGTGAAATCTATATTCCTTTGCCAAGGCAATTGCACCAGTATTGTCACAAAAGATTTTCATTGGACCCGATGAACTAGGTATGACACCTAGATCGGATATGAACTCCTTCATCCATACTCCTTCGTTTGCTGCTTCCGAAGCAGCTATGTACTCCACTTCATATGTAGATCCCGCCATGACGCTTTGTTTAGAACTGCACCAACTGACAGCTCCACCGTTTAATGTAAACATGTATCCGGTTTGCGATTTAGAATCGTCCGGATCAGTGTCAAAGCTTGCATCAACGTAACCATTTACGATGAACTCTTTGTCACCTCCATGCAGGAGAAACATATCCTTAGTCCTTTTCATGTATTTCAGGATGTTCTTGACCGCTGTCCAGTGATCCACTCCTGGATTACTTTGGTACCTCCCTCCTAGACTTATAGCAAGACACACATCAGGTCTGGTACACAGCATTGCATACATGATAGAGCCTATGGCTGAAGCATAGGGAACATCTTTCATTTTTTCTCTATCTTCTGTAGTGGTCGGGCATTGAGTCTTACTCAATTTCACACCTTGTAACACAGGCAAGAATCCTTTCTTTGCTTGATCCATTTTGAACTTTTTCAAAACTTTGTCAAGGTATGTGCTTTGTGAAAGTCCAATTAAGCGTCTTGATCAATCTCTATAGATCTTAATGCCCAATATGTAAGCAGCTTCACCGAGGTCTTTCATTGAAAAACTCTTATTCAAGTATCCCTTTATGCTATCCAGATATTCTATATCATTTCCGATTAGTAATATGTCATCTAAATATAATATTAGAAATGCTACAGAGCTCCCACTCACTTTCTTGTAAATACAGGCTTCTCCAAAAGTCTGTATAAAACCAAATGCTTTGATTAAACTATCAAAGCGTTTATTCCAACTCCGGGAGGCTTGCACCAGTCCATAAATGGATCGCTGGAGCTTGCATACTTTGTTAGCTCCCATTGGATTGACAAAACCTTCTGGCTGCATCATATACAACTCTTCTTCCAGAAATCCATTCAGGAATGTAGTTTTGACATCCATCTGCCAAATTTCATAATCATAAAATGCGGCAATCGCTAACGTGATTCGGACAGACTTAAGCATCGCTACGGGTGAGAAGGTCTCATCGTAGTCAATCCCTTGAACTTGTCGAAAACCTTTTGCAACAATTCGAGCTTTGTAGACAGTAACATTACCGTCAGCGTCAGTCTTCTTCTTGAAGATCCATTTATTCTCAATTTCTTGCCGATCATCGGGCAAGTCAACCAAAGTCCATACTTTGTTTTCATACATGGATCCCATCTCAGATTTCATGGCTTCAAGCCATTTTGCGGAATCTGGGCTCACCATCGCTTCTTCATAGTTCGTAGTTTCACCATGATCTAGTAGCATGACTTCCAGAATAGGATTACCGTACCACTCAGGTGCGGATCTTACTCTGGTAGATCTACGAGGTTCAGTAGTGACTTGTTCTGAAGTTTCATGATCATTATCATTAGCTTCCTCACTAATTGGTGTAGGTGTCACAGAAACCGGTTTCTGTGATGTACTACTTTCCAATAAGGGAGCAGGTATAGTTACCTCATCAAGTTCTACTTTCCTCCCACTCACTTCTTTCGAGAGAAACTCCTTCTCTAGAAAGGATCCATTCTTAGCAACAAATGTCTTGCCTTTGGATCTGTGAAAGAAGGAGTACCCAACAGTCTCCTTTGGGTATCCTATGAAGACACGTTTCTCCGATTTGGGTTCGAGCTTATCAGGTTGAAGCTTTTTTCACATAAGCATCGCAGCCCCAAACTTTCAGAAACGACAACTTTGATTTCTTGCCAAACCACAGTTCATAAGGCGTCGTCTCAACGGATTTTGATGGTGCCCTATTTAACGTGAATGCGGTCGTCTCTAAAGCATAACCCCAAAACGATAGCGGTAAATCTGTAAGAGACATCATAGATCGCACCATATCAAGTAAAGTACGATTACGACGTTCGGACACACCATTATGCTGTGGTGTTCTGGGTGGCGTGAGTTGTAAAACTATTCCGCATTGTTTCAAATGTAGACCAAACTTGTAACTCAAATATTCTCCTCCACGATCAGATCATAGAAACTTTATTTTCTTGTTATGATGATTTTCAACTTCACTCTGAAATTCTTTGAACTTTTCAAATGTTTCAGACTTATGTTTCATTAAGTAGATATACCCATATCTGCTTAAATCATCTGTGAAGGTCAGAAAATAACGATATCCGCCACGATCTTCAACATTCATTGGACCACATACATCTGTATGTATGATTTCCAACAAATCTGTTGCTCTCTCCATAGTACCGGAGAACGGCGTTTTAGTCATCTTGCCCATGAGGCACGGTTCGCAAGTACCAAGTGATTCATAATCAAGTGGTTCCAAAAGTCCATCAGTATGGAGTTTCTTCATGCGCTTTACACCTATATGACCTAAACGGCAGTGCCACAAATAAGTTGCACTATCATTATCAACTCTACATCTTTTGGCTTCAACATTATGAATATGTGTATCACTACTATCGAGATTCATCAAAAATATACCACTCTTCAGGGGTGCATGACCATAAAAGATATTACTCATATAAATAGAACAACCATTATTCTCTGATTTAAATGAATAGCCGTCTCGCATCAAACAAGATCCAGATATAATGTTCATGCTCAACGCTGGCACCAAATAACAATTATTTAGGTCTAATACTAATCCCGAAGGTAGATGTAGAGGTAGCGTGCCGACCGCGATCACATCGACTTTGGAACCATTTCCCATGCGCATCGTCACCTCGTCCTCGGCCAGTGTTCGCTTAATCCGTAGTCCCTGTTTCGAGTTGCAAATATTAGCAACAGAACCAGTATCAAATACCCAGGTGCTACTGCGAGCTCTAGTAAGGTACACATCAATAACATGTATATCACATATACCTTTGTTCACCTTGCCATCCTTCTTATCTGCCAAATACTTGGGGCAGTTCCGCTTCCAGTGACCAGTCTGCTTGCAGTAGAAGCACTCAGTTTCAGGCTTAGGTCCAGTCTTGGGTTTCTTCTCCTGAGCAGCAACTTGCTTGTTGTTCTTCTTGAAGTTCCCCTTCTTCTTCCCTTTGCCCTTTTTCTTGAAACTAGTGGTCTTGTTGACCATCAACACTTGATGCTCCTTCTTGATTTCTACCTCCGCAGCTTTTAGCATTGCGAAGAGCTCAGGAATTGTTTTATCCATCCCTTGCATATTATAGTTCATCACGAAGCTCTTGTAGCTAGGTGGGAGTGATTGGAGAATTCTGTCAATGACGCAATCATCCGGAAATTAACTCCCAGTTGGATCAAGTGATTATTATACCCAGACATTTTGAGTATATGCTCACTGACAAAACTGTTCTCCTCCATCTTGCAGCTATAGAACTTATTGGAGACTTCATATCTCTCAATCCGGGCATTTGCTTGAAATATCAACTTCAACTCCTGGAACATCTCATACGCTCCATGACGTTCAAAACGTCGTTGAAGTCCCGATTCTAAGCCATAAAGCATGGCACATTGAACTATCGAGTAGTCATCAGCTTTGCTCTGCCAGATGTTCTTAACGTCGTCAGTTGCATCACCAGCAGGCCTGGCACCTAGTGGTGCTTCCAGGACGTAATTCTTCTGAGCAGCAATGAGGATAATCCTAAAGTTACGGACCCAGTCCGTGTAATTGCTACCATCATCTTTCAACTTTGCTTTCTCAAGGAACGCATTAAAATCCAACGGAACAACAGCACGGGCCATCTATCTACAATCAAACATAAACAAGCAAGATAAAATCAGGTACTAAGTTCATGATAAATTTAAGTTCAATTAATCATATTACTTAAGAACTTCCACTTAGAAAGACATCCCTCTAATCTTCGAAATGATCACGTGATCCAAATCAACTAAACCATAACCGATCATCACGTGAAATGGAGTAGTTTTCAATGGTGAACATCACTATGTTGATCATATCTACTATATGATTCACGCTCGACTTTTCGGTCTCAGTGTTCCGAGGCCATATCTGCATATTGTCACGACCAGTTTTTCAATAAAATGTTTATTGAGAAGCCGATCTTTTGAGTCCAGTATGAGGAAAATCCTCCTTACTGGTAGACAAATTTCTTGATACAGTAAGCGAGTAGCAAATAATATATTACAGGGTCGAGCTGAGGCTGCTCAACAAATTATTACAAGCACGCCAATAATTATACATAATGGCGGATATGACACAATGGTGTGGTGGCATACTACTGGCTCGAGATAAAAGTGGTGGTGGAATATCATAGTGGAGAGTGGATAATATGACTCCTAAACTGGCAGCTCATCGAGCGTCGAGGTGAGGCTCGATGAATTTATTCAGGTAGCAGAAGCGGACATAATACAGAGATCAAATCCAGGGTCGCACGAGACTGACTGGGACTCCTCTAGGCGTTGGACTCGCTATCGAACTCTTCATCCATGAGATCGCCTTCGTCAACACCTGGCCAAATCAACAAGCCAGGTGAGTACTTTGAAAGTACTCGCAATATAGTTCGGACGTAAGATATAACAAATGCATGCATGAATGCGTCAAGAGAAATTAGTAATGCACATTCAATTTCATAAATATTGGCACAACATGATAAGTAAAAAGGGAGTCGGGCGGTAGTCTTCCCGAAATCCCAACAAAATAACCGAAAACCGATCGGGTGTCTGGAGCGACGCCTCGAAGGGTGAACAAATAAATAATCATGCCGCAGTCGGGCGTCTAAGCGACACCACGTAAAGGGCTTATATTGAAAAGTAAATTACATGCGTGCCACAGTCGGACGTCGGAGCGACATCGCAGAAAGGGCTTAAATTGAAAGTAAATAATATGCGTGCCACAGTCGGACGTCTGAGCGACATCACAGAAAGGGCTTATATCCAAAATTAAATAACAATTGGGCCACGGTCGGACGTCTGAGCGACATCGCAGAAAGGGCTTATATCGAAAGTAAATAACAAGCGTGCCGCAGTCGGACGTCTGAGCGACATCGCAGAAAGGGCTTATATCAAAAGTAAAGAACAAGTGTGCCACAGTCGGACGTCTAAGCGACATCGCAGAAAGGGCTTAAATTTCATTATTCATATCTGTTAAACTCACTAAGATATAATACTCATAGGAAATATTCAACACATAATAATAAACGGGTTAGTCCAATCACAGGAATAAACTTTGACCGGACTTAACACTCATATGGTTCACCGGAGTTCTTGTCACTGAGACTGACACTTGACAAGATAAGTTGAAAACATTACTTGGACATGGATAAGATGACTCAAAGGATTTTTGACTCTGCAGAGTTGTACTAAAATGCCCACAGCCAACGGATTTTCGTAGTGACGAAGGACTAGTTCCGTTTACGGTATTTCGGAAGAAACACATCTAACCAGTACACACCCATCCCACCTCGCGATGCCAGGAATCACCCTAGACAGCGTTCAAGAAAAACTTTGAGACGGGGAGATCACAATCTTGAATAGCATGGGATCAAATTTATATACGCGCGCTCTAAGGGGTGCCCCCCTCTCGGTCCCAACCGGAAACACCCATGCCCCCTGACCGGATGACTGGCTTTAATCCAGGGCCATGGAACCCTCATCACGGCCTCTCGATTTGGTGTGTACCAGGAAAGCGGTTTGCAACTTACTAAGCCATATCCCTTGCGGAAAACATGTGGTAGTACAGGAAGGGAAAAACGGATGGAAACTGGACCGATTCATGTTGACACTGGAGTCAAATAGTCTGGCATAAGACTGGCATGCTACAACACTGCCATCTTACCCATTCTCATGCCATCACATGGCCATGCAAACTCACATCCAACAACTTAAGGATTTTCGAAACTCACTTGCCTCAACTTTGCATGTAATATGACATTCATTGAGATGCTCATAAACATGCCATGAAACTACTTCATGCAAACATGCCAAAGACACTCATCATATCAAAAGTTCAAACATGCTTGCCTGGTTCAGAGTAGTCGGAGCCTAGCTCGGCGAAGTTCGCGGTTCCGTCACCTCCTTCGGTATCTACGCTATAAAGAAACATACGTGCTAATGTAAATACCGTGAGGTGCACAAAAGTAATTCCAAATATTTTTCAAATAAATATGATAAAAAACTAGACAAAAATTTAAAGAGGACAAAAAAATCAATCAAAAATCATTTTCTGTTTAAAAGTTATAAGGGTTTTAATCCAGGGACCTTTCTGTAATGAAACAGAAACTTCTCAGGGTTCATTTTATAAAACAGAAGACGTTTCGTTTGAGAATACGCCGGCCCAGAAGGGAGACGTACTTTGGCAGAAGACGCTTTCAGAAAATGTTTCGTTTAAAATAAAAGAGAGGCTGACGGGGGGTCCCACCCGTCAGGTTTGAAATTTCAAACGGGGAAGAAACAAAGCTCGTCGGTGCCCAAGAGCTGCGGTGGTCGCCGGCGGCGATCCGCGGCGAGTTACGAGGATCGGAGAGTACCTACGTGCTCAGCGTGTCCTTCCGCATCGGTGGGTGGTGGTGGTGGTTGTCGGCGGGCACCACGTCGATGGCGGTCCTTGCTCCGTCGGACGGCGGCTCGGGTGGAGTTGGATCTCGTCGGGGAGGGCTGCGGAGATCAAATTGAAGCCTGGGTTAGATCACTGGGTGCTCGAGGATACTACTGACGAGGTTTGGGCGGCGGGGATGGCCTCACCGGAGTGGATCGAGCTGGTGGCCGAGGCGGATCGGGGCGGCCGGAGTTGGGGGAGGAGACCTCCTCGAGGTCCTCCTAGTGGCTTGGCGGGGTCCTGGTGGGGTGCAGTGGTGGTGCGTGCTCGAGGGCGAGCTCGGGGCCCCTTTTTATAGGCGATCCGAGGCGGTGGCCGTGAACGTAGATCTCCGGCGATGGTTACGGCGGCGCAGAGCTTGGTCGGGGAGTTTAGGGAGTTGGGCGTCAACGTGGAGTTCCTCTAGTTCCGTTTAGGCACTAAACGAGTTCGGATTAGGTGCTTTGGGTGGGTTCAACGGAACGGGGCGGCGCGGGCCCGTCGGCGGGAGAGGGCGCTCCCTGTGCTTGCCGGGCCACGGCGACGGTGCTGCGGGGTGCGCTGGCGTGCATGAGGCCACGTGGAGGGCAAGGGAGCGATGGGCGGCGCCGGACAGCGTAGCGAGCTGGCACGGGCTCTCGCTGGCCGCCACGGGTGGCTCTGCCACTTCAGAAGCTGCCGGCGTCGGCGATGCTCGCCGCCACCTACACCTGCACCCATCCAAGAGGGCGTGCGGTGCTCTGGCCAGGGAGGAGAGGCCGTGCGCAACGCGCCAGGGCGCACTGTTGATTGGTGACAACACTCAGACGAAAAACGACACTGTATTTCTCTGAAACTCTGAATTTTTTGAAAGTGCACAGTAACAGTGTCGTCCAAGTGTTTGACGAAATGATTTTGGCATGTGGAGAATTTTCCTTGAGCTTATTTTTGGTGGGGTGGCCTCTCATTGCATCTGGGGGCTGCCTGAATTTTGGTAGAATTTTTGGAGAAGAGGAGATATGAATTTCACCAAATTTGACAAATCTGGTCCAAACTTGCAGAGGTTGAAACTTGAAAATTTTGAAAAGAAGAAGAGTGGATCTTGATGGATCTAGGTTGGGGGTGCTAAAGGCTATCCAGAGGAGTTGGTTTGAGACCAAAACACAAAGGAAATTTGGTACTTGCTTTGTAAATCACCTAGGCTTAAAATAAATGACAGAATTGATTTGGGAAGTAAAATAAATGAAATAAAATCCAAAAATGGTTTGGACTTGTTGGAACAGGAAGTTTGGATTACCCCAAGGTGGAAGGAGGGGTTTTGGGAGGTTTTACCACATGAGGCATGGTAAATCCATGGGTGGTTTCAAAAATGAAAGAAGACCCAAAACTCATAGGATTTCTTCTTAAAAGAAAATAATTTCCAAAAAAAATATTTGAGGAGGGAACAAACAGAAGGAAGGTTCTTACTAACCAAACACCAGGGTTGAAGAAGATACAAAAATAAAATCTTTGCCAAGGGAAAAAGTTTTGAGAGAGAAAACTTCGGAAGAGATTAAATGACCTTCTTCAAATCCAACAAAGTTTTGTTGAAAACCAAAAAAAAATTTGGTGTGTCACAACACCTACCCCCTTAGGAAAAATCTCATCCCCGAGATTTCAGCTGATCCTCAAATAAGTGTGGGTGCTCTGTCCGAAGAAAATCCTCTCTTTCCCAAGTTGCTTCACTCTCGGTGTGATTGCTCCACTGAACTCTGAAAAACTTGGTGGTTTTCTGTCGGGTCCTCCTTTCAGACTCCTCCAATATTTTTATTGGATGTTCCCGATAGGTGAGGTCTAGCTGCACGTCAATGTTTTGATGGGATACTTGCTTCTCTGGGTTGCTTACGCACTTCCTCAACTGCGAGACATGGAACACGTCGTGGACATCGGATAATTCTTCGGGTAATTCTAGTTGGTAGGCTACCATGCCTCTTCGTGCCACTATATAGAATGGTCCGATGAATCTTGGTGCTAGCTTTCCCTTAATTTTGAATCATTGTAGGCCCCTCATAGGAGATACTCGCAGGTACACATACTCTCCGGTTTCAAAACTGACTCCACGATGTTTTTGATCGTAATAACTCTTCTGTCGGCTTTGAGCTGTCTTGAGTCAGTCCCAGATTAGCTTGACCTTTTCCTCGGCTTCTTTGAGCATGTCTGGGCCGAAGATACGGCTGTCTCCGGTCTCTGACCAATTTAGCGGGGTACGACATCTCCGCCCGTACAGAGCTTCAAATGGTGCCATTTGCAGGCTGGCTTGGTAACTGTTGTTGTATGCGAACTCTGCGTATGGCAAGTTTTCTTCCCAACTGGTTCCATAGGTGAGGACACATGCTCTCATCATGTCTTCTAGAATTTGGTTTACGCGTTCAGTTTGTCCATCAGTTTGGGGATGGTATGCTGTACTGAAGGCCAGTTGAGTTCCTAGCGATTGTTGCAGCTGCTCCCAAAATCTAGAGACAAACTGAGTGCCTCTGTCGGATATTATAGTCTTTGGGACTCCATGCAGACAGACTATGCGGGAGAGGTAGAGCTTGGCGAGCTTCTAAGTGGTGTGGGTTATCTTCACGGGGATGAAGTGTGCCACTTTAGTCAGTCTATCTGTGATGACCCATATGGCATCATTCCCGTGTCGTGACCGAGGTAGCCCAACAATAAAATCCATTCCAATCTCGTCCCATTTCCACGCGGGTATCTTATTTGGTTGTAATAGTCCGGCCGGTTTCTGGTGCTCGGCCTTGATGCGTTGACATGAGTCACAACACGCAATGAACGTGGCTATGTCCCTTTTTATACCGTGCCACCAAAAAATTTCCTGAAGATCCTTGTACATTTTTGTTCCTCCAGGATGGATTGAATATGGAGCGGTATGGCCTTCAGCTAAGATTTGTTGTTTAAGGTCCTCGATATTTGGCACGCAAAGTCTATCTCCGTACCACAATATTCCATGTTCGTCGATAACGAATTCTGAGGCCTTGCCCAAGTTCACTTTCCGTTTTATGCCTTCAATGCTGGGGTGCCCATGCTGAGCCTCTTTAATCTTTTCTATTAGGGTAGGCTGCATTTCTAAATTCGACACACTACCTTCGGTGACCACCATCAAGTTGAGTTTAGCAAACTCCTGCCGACTTTCAGGTCTCAGGTTTGGCAGGTTGTCGTTGTTCGGGCTGGGGTTCCGACTTAGAGCATCCGCCACTACATTTGCTTTTCCTGGATGGTAGTGGATTCCAACATCATAATCCTTCACTAATTCCAACCAGCGTTGTTGCCGTAAATTTAGTTCCGATTGTGTGAAAATATACTTGAGGCTTTTATGGTCCGTGTATATTTCACAACGATTTCCAAGTAAGAAGTGTCTCCATTCCTTGAGTGCATGAATGACTGCTGCCAACTCCAGGTCATGAGTAGGATAATTTTCTTCATGCTTGAGAAGTTGTCTGGAGACATACGCGACTACTTTGCCTTCTTGCATCAATACGCATCCAAGGCCCTTCCGGGATGCGTCACAATACACTTCAAAATTCTTGTGTATGTCTGGCACAATTAATACTGGTGCTGTCGTTAATTTCCTTTTTAGTTCCTGGAAACTTTTCTCGCAAGCTTCCGTCCATTCAAACTTCTTGTCTTTCTTGAGTAACTGCGTCATTGGCTTTGCTATGGTGGAGAATCCTTCAATAAATCTTCGGTAGTATCCTGCCATTCCCAATAAACTTCGTACGTCCGTTACGCTGGCTGGTGGTTTCCAGCCAAGTACGGCCTTGACTTTTTCCGGGTCTACGGCAATGCCTTCTTGAGTCAGTACGTGACCCAGAAAACCTACCTGTCTTAGCCAAAATTCACACTTGCTGAACTTGGCGTACAATTGATGTTTCCTGAGTTCTCCTAGTACAATCCTGAGATGTTCAGTGTGCTCTTCTGGTGTCTTGGAGTATATCAGAATATCGTCGATGAATACCACAACAAACTTGTCCATAAACTTCATAAATACTTTGTTCATGAGGTGAACAAAATATGAGGGGGCGTTCGTTAGTCCAAATGGCATTACTGTGAACTCATACAGTCCGTATCTGGAGGTGAAGGCTGTCTTGGGGATATCCTTTGTTCGTACTTTTAATTGATGGTATCCCGACCTTAAGTTAATCTTTGAGAACATCTTGGCCTGAGCGAGCTGATCAAATAAATCATTTATCCATGGCATTGGGTATTTGTTCTTGATTGTGACCATGTTAAGTGCTCGATAGTCTATACACAATCTCAGTGTTCCATCCTTCTTTTTGGCAAATAAAATTGGTGAACCCCAAGGTGAGGAGCTGGCTCGAATATATCCTTTGTCCAGTAATTCTTTTATTTGCTTCTTCAATTCTACCAGCTCTGATGGTGCCATTCGGTATGGTTTCTTGTATATGGGGGTAGTTCCGGGTGCTAGCTCAATGCTAAATTCTATCTCTCGATCTGGTGGCATGCCTGGTAGTTCTTCGGGAAATACGTCTGGAAATTCACACACTACTGGTACCTTGCTTAATTCAGAAATGTCCAGCTTGTTCAATCTCGGTTGTCGGGATATTTTGCTCTCTTTGGCTGAAACCCTTATTGTCTTCCCGTGGTGGTGGGTGAGAATTACGGTCCGGTTGAAACAGTCAATAAAACCTTTATTGGTGGTTAACCAATCCATCCCTAGGATGACATCCTGTCCTTTATTTTCCAATACAATAAGGTTGGCGTGAAACTTCAATCCTTCAAACTCAATAACCACACCTTGGCAGTAACTCTGAGTAACTTGCTTAATCCCAGGCACTAGTAGAAAAGGGGGCAACCGTTCAGGCCGGGGCAGCCCATTAGTCCCAGTTCAGTCTAGAACCGGGAACAATGGTGGCATTGGTCCCGGTTCGTGAGCCCAGGGGGCCGGCCGGGCCACGTGGGCCATTGGTCCCGGTTCGTCTGGACCTTTTGGTCCCGGTTGGCAGGATGAACCGGGACCAATGGGCCTGGCTCCTGGCCCACCACCATTGGTCCCGGTTGGTGGCCTAAACCGGGACCAAAGGCTCCCCTTTAGTCCCGGTTCATGCCACGAACCGGGACCAATAGTGCTGCCTATATATACCCTCGCCCGCGAGCAGAGCACTCCAGTGCTCTGTTTTCCTGGGCCGGCGAGGGGAGGTGTTTGTGGTGCTCTAGCTCACCTCCTATGCACATGAGGTGTTCGATGAAATGCCCGAGCCACACTAGTTAAGCTTTCTCCTCTCGAAGCTCGACCTCAAAGCTCCATTTTCCTCGAGATTTGTCTAGATTTAGCAGTCCGTCACGCCCCACCCCCGTCTTCACCGCCGTCGATCACCCGCGCCGATCTCATCACCGACATCACCGTGGTGAGCCTCTTGTTCTTATCTTCTTTCTGAAAGGAAAAATATTGTTACTTGTATGTTTAGATAGATACTTGTATCATTTTCTTACTTTTATTATTGCATCTTATATAGTGCGATGGTTTTGGTATCCGCCCCTGTCGGCCCTCGTCCTGTCTATGATTCGGATGTGGTATATACATTAATCTTTATAACTATTGGTTCATTTATTGTTTATGAAAATTATGCGGACCAACGTGACATAGATTTTATTTGTCTAGGATGTATGTGAACCAGAAATTCCAACCGACCCTATTGTCGAGAGGTTAAATTTAGTTGAAGAAGAAAACAATTTCTTGAAGAAAAAAATAAAAAAATTGAGGAGGAGAAGATAATATTGGAGTTGCATGTTGCGGATGTCGTCGATGATCACAAGATCAAGATGGATCCAATGCGCTTGAAGATTAGAAAGATTAGAAAATATGCCATTCATACCGAGGCTTGGTATCATTATGTCGTTGGATCAATTGTTACCTTGGTTGCGATTATGATCGCCTTTGTTTTCGCATTAAAATGTTTTACATAGTTTCAATGTATGGTCTAATTAATTAGATGCTCTGGAGAGCTATATGTTGTTAGTTGAGAACTGTGTATGTACTTTGCTTTTAATGCATGTCATGATGAACTTCTAATAATTTGGACACTTAATTATATATAATGCACGCAAATGAACCGGCAATGGATGTACAGTGACAGACACACCTCCGAGTACATTAAGGGCGTGCATGAGTTTCTCGATGCGGCTGAGGCAAACAAGCAGAATGGTTTTATGTGTTGTCCATGCCCTGATTGTGGGAATACGAAGTCTTACTCTGACCGGAAAATCCTTCACACCCACCTGCTTTACAAGGGTTTCATGCCACACTATAATGTTTGGACGAGGCACGGAGAAATAGGGGTTATGATGGAAGACAACGAAGAAGAAGAGTACGATGACAACTACGTGGCCCTGAATACCGTGATGCTGCAACGGGGGAGCTGGTGAAGATCAAGAGGAACCAGACGATGTGCCCAATGATGCTGCAACGGGTGAAGGTGCTGAAGATCAAGAGGAACCAGACGATGTGCCCGATGATGATGATCTCCGCCGGGTCATTGTCGATGCAAGGACGCAATGCGAAAGTCAAAAGGAGAAGCTGAAGTTCGCTCGCATGTTAGAGGATCACAAAAAAGGGTTGTACCCCAATTGCGAAGATGGCAACACAAAGTTCGGTACCGTACTGGAATTGCTGTAGTGGAAGGCAGAGAATGTTGTGCCTGACAAAAGATTTGAGAAGCTACTGAAAATATTGAAGAAGAAGCTTCCAAAGGATAACGAATTGCCCGACAGTACATACGCAGCAAAGGAGGTCGTATGCCCTCTACGATTGGAGGTGGAGAAGATACATGCATGCCCTAATGATTGCGTCCTATACCGCGGTGCATACAAGGATCTGAACGCATGCCCGGTATGCGGTGCATTGCGGTATAAGATCAGACGAGATGACCCTGGTGATGTTGACGGCGAGCCCCGCAGGAAGAGGGTTCCTGCGAAGGTGATGTGGTATGCTCCTATAATACCACGGTTGAAACGTCTGTTCAGAAATGGAAAGCATGCCAAGTCGATGCGATGGCACAGTGAGGACCGTAAGAAAGACGGGAAGTTGAGAGAACCCGCTGACGGGTCGCAGTGGAGAAAAATCGTGAGAAAGTATTGGGATGAGTTTGCAAAGGACCCAAGGAACGTATGGTTTGCTTTAAGCGCGGATGGCATTAATCCTTTCGGGGAGCAGAGCAGCAATCACAGCACCTGGCCGGTCACTCTATGTATGTATAACCTTCCTCCTTGGATGTGCATGAAGCGGAAGTTCATTATGATGCCAATTCTCATCCAAGGCCCTAAGCAACCCGGCAACGACATTGATGTGTACCTAAGGCCATTAGTTGAAGAACTTTTACAGCTGTGGAATGGAAACGGTGTACGTACGTGGGATGAGCACGGACAGGAAGAATTTAACCTAAAGGCGTTGCTGTTCGTGACCATCAATGATTGGCCCGCTCTCAGTAACCTTTCAGGACAGACAAACAAAGGATAACACGCATGCACACACTGTTTAGATGACACTGAAAGTATATACCTAGACAAATGCAGGAAGAATGTGTACCTGGGCCATCGTCGATTTCTTCCGACCAACCATCAATGTCGAAAGAAAGGCAAGCATTTCAAAGGCGAGGCAGATCACCAGAAGAAGCCCGCCATGCGTACCGGTGATCACGTACTTGCTATGGTCAATGATTTACACGTAATCTTTGGAAAGGGTCCCGGCGCAGTAGCTGTTCCTAATGACGCTGAGGGACACACACCCATGTGGAAGAAGAAATCTATATTTTGGGACCTACCCTACTGGAAAGACCTAGAGGTCCGCTCTTCAATCGACGTGATGCACGTGACGAAGAACCTTTGCGTGAACCTGCTAGGCTTCTTGGGCGTGTATGGAAAGACAAAAGATACACCTGAGGCACAGGAGGACCTGCAACGTTTGCACGAAAAAGACGGCATGCCTCAGAAGCAGTATGAAGGTCCTGTCAGCTACGCTCTTACGAAAGATGAGAAAGAAATCTTCTTTGAATGCCTGCTCAGTATGAAGCTCCCGACTGGCTTCTCGTCGAATATAAAGGGAATAATAAATATCCCAGAGAAAAAGTTCCAGAACCTAAAGTCTCATGACTGCCACGTGATTATGACGCAACTGCTTCCGGTTGCATTGAGGGGGCTTCTACCGAAAAACGTCCGATTAGCCATTGTGAAGCTATGTGCATTTCTCAATGCAATCTCTCAGAAGGTGATCGATCCAGAAATGGTACCAAGGCTAAGGTGTGATGTGGCACAATGTCTTGTCAGTTTCGAGCTAGTGTTCCCACCATCCTTCTTCAATATCATGACGCATGTCCTAGTTCATCTAGTCGACGAGATTGTCGTTCTGGGGCCCGTATTTCTACACAATATGTTCCCCTTTGAGAGGTTCATGAGAGTCCTAAAGAAATATGTCCGTAACCGCGCTAGGCCAGAAGGAAGCATCTCCATGGGCCATCAAACAGAGGATGTCATCGGGTTTTGTGTTGACTTCATTCCTGGCCTTAAGAAGATAGGTCTCCCTAAATCGCGGTATGAGGGGAGACTAACTGGAAAAGGCACGCTATGAGCGGACTCAATAATATGCAGGGACGGGCATTCTTGGTCTCAAGCACACTACACAGTTCTACATAACTCTACCTTGGTGACCCCGTATGTCAATGAACACAAGAACAGTCTGCGCTCCAAACACCCGGAGCAGTGCGACGACTGGATTACATGTGAACACATTAGGACTTTTAGCAGTTGTTTGGAAGCACGTCTCAGAGGTGACAACACTGTTTGTGATGAGTTGTACTTGTTGTCCAGGGGACCATCTTTGACTGTATTGATTTACAAAGGATACGAGATAAAGGGGAATACATTTTACACGATTGACCAAGATCAAAAGAGCACCAACCAAAACAGCGGTGTCCGCTTTGATGCAACAACCGAGAAGGGAAAGGACACATATTATGGTTACATAGTGGACATATGGGAACTTGACTACGGACAAGATTTTAAGGTCCCTTTGTTTAAGTGCAAATGGGTCAATCTGTCAGGAGGCGGGGTACATGTAGACCCACAGTACGGAATGACAACAGTGGATCTGAAAAATCTTGGGTACACTGACGAACCGTTCGTCCTAGCCAATGATGTGGCACAGGTTATCTATGTGAAGGACATGTCTACCAGACCGAGAAAAAGAAAAGATAAGGAAACGAATACATCATACGATGAGCCAAAGTGCCACATAGTTCTTTAAGGAAAAAGGGATATCCTAGGAGTGGAGGGCAAGACAGACATGTCTGAAGATTATGAGAGGTTTCATGAAATTCCTCCCTTCAATGTCAAGGCTGACCCAAGCATCCTGATAAACGATGAAGATTATCCATGGTTACGGCGCAATAAGAAAATGACAAAAGCGAAGAAAAAGTGAAGACTTTCTCCCACAACTATTATGATGATACCATGCCAAATTTGTAACAGACGAACATGCTATGCCAACTTTTTCAGAGTTCATTTGAAAACTACGAATTTAGGTCGAATTTTCTCTATAGGTGCATCTATGTTCATTTTTTTAGTAAAGTTAATCACAAACTTGTGATTCACACAAATTTCAAAGAATTCAAATTTTAACTATTCAAATTTGAGTTTATAATTTTTCTAAAACTAATGGCACTAACAGAAAGTTTATAATTTTGCTGACCTAAAAGCAAAAAGAATAAAAAAATATAGGAAAAAACAAAAGAAAAATGCCTATAATATTTGTTATGACTAACTAAAATTACCAAATTGAGTATAGTGATAAAACACAGTAATATTAAATAGCAGGAAAAACAATGACTCAAAAATCAATTTTTATTGAAAAGTTATTCATACTAGTGACATAAAATAAAAAAGAAATCACTACAAAACTATAAGTATTTAGTTCTAAGTAGAAATGAAAAAAAAGCAAAAAAATGCCACCAACTGGGCCACCCTGGCCTCAATACGACTAGAAACCCAACCATGGGCCAGGATTCAGGCCTGCAGCAGGCCCAGTAGGCCCACAGGCATTGCAGTGACAGATTAGGCCCGAAAGCCTGCAGTTGAGAGGAGCTCGAGAGGGTGGGCGCAGCAGCACTTATAAACCACTCCCGAGCCCTCTCAACTAGCGAGGTGGGACTAAACTTTTGGGCGCGGGGCAGCACAAGGCCATTGGTCCCGGTTGGTGAGACGAACCGGGACCAAAGGGGTGCATTGGTACCGGTTCGTGACACCAACCGGGACCAATGCCACTCTTTAGTCCCGGTTGGTGCCACCAACCGGGACCAAAGGCCTCTTTTCAGCAGCCCAAAGGGCGGGAAGCGGCGGCCTTTGGTCCCGGTTGGTGGCACCAACCGGGACTAAAGAGGGGCATTGGTCCCGGTTGGTGTCATGAACCGGGACCAATGGCCTGGGTATATAAGTAGCACTTAGTAAAATTTGACGAACTCACCGCCAGTTGCCCCCCGGCCCGCCCGACGACGCCGAGCACATCGACGCCGCCAGGCTGCCCCGACGCCGTCCGCCGCCCCGTCGCCCCCGACCGCGCCGTCGCCGTCGCCTGTGCCTCGCCGTCGCCGTCGCTGACGTCGTCCCCGAGCCCGCGCACCCCTGCCCTCGCCCCCGAGCGCGCGCGCCTCCGCCGAGCCTTCCTCGTCGCCGACGCCACCTCGCGGTGAGCGCCGCCCCGTTCCCCTGCTCCTCCCCCTGTACTGGCCACCGACGCCGCCGCGCGCTGCCATCGCGCGCCCCTGCCCTTCGCTGCCGCCGCCCCTGCGCGCCGTTAATTTTTTTTAGTTTAATTTTTTTTCATATGTGTATGTATATTGTATATGTGTATGTATAATGTATATGTGTATGTGTATGTGTATGTATATGTGTATGTATATGTCTATGTATAATGTATATGTGTATGTGGTTAGTTTATTTTTTTGTTCATAGAATTTTTGTCCGTATATATATATATAAAGGTTTTTGTTCATAGAAAGTTTTTTGTTCATATATAGAAAGTTAGAAGAAAATTTAGAATATGCTAAAATTTAGAAGAAAAAGAAGGATAGGAAAGAAGAAAATAAGAAGGGGAAGAAAGAAGAAGAGGAGAGGAAGAACAGCAGAAATAAATAAGAAGAGGAAAAAAGAAGAAAAAGAAGAGGAGAAGAAGAAAGGAATAGAGGAGAAGAAGAAAAAATAGAAATTTCTATTTTTTTTCTTCTTCTCCTCTATTCCTTTCTTCTTCTCCTCTTTTTTTTTCTTTTTTTCTTCGATCTTCTCCTCTATTCCTTTCTTCTTCTCCTCTCTATTCCCTCTCCCGATAACTTCAACACGAGGGGGGGTCGATATACCCCTCGGATAACTTTGACATGAGGGGCGGTCGATATATATACCCCCTCTCGACTGTGATAATAACTTATATCACGGGAGCACCCCCCGACCCTCTCGCTCGACCAAAACTCTCGAGGACACCCAAACCCTAGAAAAAAACGATGTCGGTCTACTACCCCCTCCCGCCGCGCCCCTACCCGACAAACTCTCTCGAGGCCACCCCAAACCCTTGAAGCGTTGTCGAGGCCACCCCAAACCCTAGAGAAGCAGCGTCGAGGCCACTAATTAATATATATGATTCATTACTATGATTAGCTAGCTAGTTCTACGTTTGCCACTAATATATCCATTTGTCATGTTTGAATAATAATTGCCATGTTGTAAATATTTGTAGAAACTATGGACACCACTCGAGACGAAGAAAACGAAGCGATGTTGAGGGACATAATCGCAGAAGGAAGTGATGCCGTCTCGTTGTATCTCAACGACACCGATGGTAATCTGGAAGGAGAGGGTGAAGAAACTGGCTCTGGTGACCTAATGCCGGTGCAAGAAGAAGAACGTGAGGACGGCTCCGGTGACCCAATGCTGGTGCAAGAAGGAGACCGTGATGACGGCTCCGGTGACCGAACCGAGTCCGGCCAGGTACATATATTATTTAAGCCTGTGCTGACCAGATAATTGATGCATTCATTGTTTTGGTATGTACACATATTAATTAAGTCTTTGCTCTTTTTTCTAGCCCTCCGGATCGAGCACAACTGAGGTAAAGAGACGAGGCCCGAAGAAAAAGTTGAGCTCGGATGAAAGGTTTGAGATCATAGCAATCGCGCCCGACGGCCAACCTATTGAACCCATCCGAACAAAGAAGGCATTTGTTGCTCAGTGCGGGGTTCTGGTTAGGGACAAGATCCCGATCAGCATCCAGCAATGGTTCAAGCCGGCTACAGAAGACCCTGAGGTGTCTTACGTCAATGATATACAGAAAAATGATCTTTGGACTGAGTTGAAGACAAATTTCACCCTACCGCCAGAGGATGATCCGGAGAAGCCAGTTGAGCAATTAATCAAGTCTTTTGCTCTTAAGAGGATGGCAGACCTATTCAGGAGGTGGAAGAATGACCTGAATAGGTTTGTCGAGAAAAAAGAGACACCAGAATTCAAGGGCATATATGAGAAGATCAGAGATGACTGGCCTGCATTTGTGGCCTACAAGACATCGGAAAAGAGTAAGAAGATGTCGGAGACAAACAAGAAAAATGATGTGAAGAAGAAGCTTCACCATCGCACGGGGTCAGGTGGCTACCTCGTAGCCCGGCCTAAGTGGGCCAAGGCTGAGAATGATCTTCTTGCAAAAGGGATCGAACCAGAGACAATGAGCTGGCCAGACCGTTGCCGGACTTGGTTCTTCGGGGCTGGCGGAACCTTGGACCCTGTAACAGGGAAGTGCATTTGGACGGATGAGCAACTTGACATACCCTTGAAGAAGCTTCGGTACTATATCGCTGCACCGCAGAAAGGGACGTCCCTTCCAGATAGAGAAAAAGACGAGCTCACAAAGGCCCTCGGAAATCCTGAGCACCCTGGACGGACACGAGGCACGCCAGGCTCCATTCCGTGGAAGGCTGGGTTTCCGGATGCAGGCGGTTACAAAAGCCAGGAGAGAAGGAAGAAAGTGCAGCAGTCCGAACTGCAGGCGCTTAAAGAAAGGGTACTCGGGATAGAGGAACGAGAAGCAAATCACAGCAAACGAACTGCCGAAGCTTCCCCTGAAGCTACCCCGCCATCTCAGCAGAGAAGCAGCGTGGCTTCCACCGAGCTGCTTCAGCCGGAGCTTGTCTTGACGGCTCCTGCCAGCTATCCCGTGGATGCTATCACGGAGGCTCAAATTTGCCACCTTATGACGCAATGGATGAATACGAAGGTCAAGGCGGCTGTTGGCTCTGTTTTTCCTAATGAACCCGATGCAACTTTTCACTTCCAGCCGATTCCCGAAGGATATGCTAAGGTGATGGTGGATGAAATAACGGAGGGATTTGAGGACCTCCCGCTTGACCACCCTACCAGAGAAGGGGAGACTCGGCTGGGTTCTACTCTGAAGACTCCATGCCTATGGCGGAAGGAGCTCATCAACCTTCCAAACTGGATGCCTCCGCCTCCTCCTCCTCCTCCTCCGGAGAGTCAGGGCACTCCGCCTCCTCCACCGCCTCCTCCTCCGGCGAGTGACGATCAGGGCCCTCGGCTGGCTCCTTCTCCTGCGCGTGGCAGCACTCCGCCTCCTTCTCCGCCTGCGCCGGCGCGCCCGAGCAGCCAGCCTACTCCTTCTTCGCCTCGTCAGCAAGGGCGGAAGAGACCCGCCGCCGCTCCGGCAGCTGCTCCGGCGCGTCGTAGTCCTTCTCCTCCGCCTCGTAAGCAAGTCAAGAAGACTGCCGCTCTGTCTGCTCTGCTGGCGTCTAGCAGTACAGCCAGAGGCGGGAGAAAATACAAATTCGGTCCTTCTCTAAAGACTCCAGAGAAGTTACCATACGAGATGAGCCCGGAGGAGAACGCAAGGATCACGCGAACCGAGAAGGATGACTGGTTTCAAGGGTTGAAAGCACAGAGACATCCACCTCCGAAGGAGAAGGTAGATTCAGTGAAAGTGAAGCGCACTCGGGCTGCCCTGGCAAAACCACCCAAGTCTCCGCCGAAAGGCAACTATGAGCGCATTATTGCAAAGACATGGGCCGAAGCGTCGCGGTCGGGAAGTATAGTCAGTGATCAAGTGCTGAAAGAATGACGAGTAGCTGGGAAACAAATTGCCCAGCTCGGCGAACAAGCAAAGCAATCGTGCCCCCCGCTCAAGGTGCCTAGCATCGATCCGAGGATGGCGCCCAGTTATACCAATCTTGACGATTACCTGCCCGACGATGTAGTTTATGATTTCCTGGACATGCAGATACACAGATACGAGTACGGGAAGCCTCTCGTCAAAGATGAAAGATCTCTAACAACGATGATGCGAAGATTGCATGATTGGTACATGAAAACCTGCAGAGAGTCTGGGGGGAGGAATACTTTGTATATGAGAGTTAAACCGGAGCATGACCTCGTTGGAATTGAACTGTTGCATGTTCCATTTGAGGAGTTCTATCAGTTTTTCAATCAATTGGCCCTCGATAAAGCAACGGTCACCTGCTACTGTCTGTAAGTACTACTACTTCTGTCATTAAGTCTCTCTATATAGCTCAGCTCTTTCACTGCATGTATTTATAATTATCCTCACTATATTATGCAGATTGAAGATCGCCGAATTGAAGAAAATACAAATCGGTGATATTGGGTTCATTAACACAAATCTCATAGATGCAGTTCAGGTTAAAGATCATGCCGCAGAAACCGAGGCCAACTTGCTACGATCATTGAAAATAAATGAACACAAAGATATAATACTCTTTCCTTACAACTTCAAGTGAGTGTTGTCTTGTGCATATTCGGTTTCCCTTATATATTAGTCCGGCTTATAGTAATGTAATTGAGGAGTTATGCACAGTTTCCACTATATTCTCCTGGAGATTAGGCTTGAGAAGGGAGTAGTAACTGTCTTGGACTCGAGACGAAAAGATCCCCAGGAGTATGCGGACATGACTGAAATCCTCAAGAAGTAAGTTAAATCGATCATTATCCACCATATCAGCAAATTTGTTCATTTCCTGATATCAAGTAATTGTTTTCTTTTGTCTGGCAGTGTTTGGAGAAAATTCAGCACAAAATCCCCGGGACTCCCGAAGGAGCTGGAATTTAGATACCCGAAAGTAAGTACTATAGTACCATGTTCCGCGCGTCTCCTAGCTATTGATTCAAGCGCTAGTTTCATCAATACCATTTGGCATTCTTGCTTATCTGTTTGATTGACCTCTATTTCTTGTAAAGTGGTTGTGGCAGGAACAAGAGAATGATTTCTGTGGATACTATGTCTGCGAGTCCATCCGCCACACGACCTGTGAGCGGGGCGAGTACTCTGAGAAACAATATGAAGTGCGTAAGAAATAATATTCATAATTTTTGTTTATTACCATCATTTGTGTTGAGTTTCATTCATTCATATATGTATATATATGTATTGACCCCCTTCTTCAAATTAGATGTTTCGGCAGCGGGATGAACTCCTAGAACCAGATCGCATGCGAGCAATTCAAGAGGAATTGGCGGCATTCTTTCTTGACCACGTGATCGCTGAAGACGGAGAATACTATGTGGACCATGCGTCCAAATTTAAGAGATTATATTTGTAAAAGATAATTATTGTATATATGTAGCCGGTAGTGTCGGACGATAGATATACGAGAACTTGTTGTTCGACCAATCTCCCGGAGAAGGAGAGGTGGTCGATATCACTTATCTCTGTATGCATATATGTTCATGCATATATGTTCATGACGATCTTCTGTTTCCTTCATTTGCTTACTAGCTAGTTAGCGTGCCTAGTCCTCTCTATAAGTATGTATAGTACGTAGTGTCGACCAAGCACGGACATAAGAGAGGACACTTCTCTCTATTAATTAGCTATCTAACACAATATATGAAATACCTAAATTAACCCCCCAAAACCCCCAAACCCCCCCCCCTTCAAAAAAAACCAAAAACCCAGCCATAGAAATGCTGACGCGTGGAGGTCTATTGGTCCCGGTTGGTGCCACCAACCGGGACCAAAGGCCCTCCTGCCTGGGCTCGGCGTGCAGGTCACGTGGAGGCCCATATGTCCCGGTTCTGGTTTGAACCGGGACTAAAGGGTGAGGGTATTAGTAACGACCCTTTAGTCCCGGTTCAGGAACCGGGACTAAAGGCCCTTACGAACCGGGATAAAAGGCCGGTTTTCTACTAGTGAGGGGACTTGATGATCATGGATTTTTCCAAGGGAAACATCGAAAAATTATTTTGCAAAGCAAAACTTTTCGAAATGAATGAGTGAGAAGCTCCAGAATCAAACCAAACCATGGCAGGTATTGTGTTGACAGGAAACGTACTGAGTACGATATCCGGGGCATTCTGTGCTTCCTCTTTGGTCACGTGGTTCAGATGACCCTTCCTGTGGTTGTTATTGGGGTTGAAATTGTTTCGCTTGGGCGCTGAATTATTGCCACCGTTGTTCGGCTTTGGGGTCGAGTTCCTTGGCTTGGGGAACTGCTTGGCATAGTGCCCTTCCTCTCCGCAAGCGTAGGAAGTGACGCCTGGGCGATATGTGAACTCCTTGTCCCTTGCATGGAAATTCTTGATTGGGCGTGAGACATTTGTCGTGGGTTTGTGTATCCCACCTTTCTGAAAATCCGTCTTGCTTCGGTGGTTGCGAGCAAGAGTAGTCTGGTCCCTTTTTCGTTTGCGGAAATCCTCCAAGTTGCGTCTCTCATTTTCCAAGGTAATGGCCTTATCCACTAGCATTTTGAAATCTGGAAAAGTTTCCACAACCAGCTGGCATTTAAGCGCGGGCACCAGACCGTCTAGGAATTTCTCCATCTTCTTGCTTTCAATTATACGCTCTTTGTTGGCGTAGCGAGACAACAGAGTAAACTGACCGTTGTATTCTGACACCGTCATGGTCCTTTGTTTGAGGTCATCAAACTCTCTCTTCTTGATTTTCATAATACTTTTAGGAATGTGTGCCCCACGAAAACCTTCTCTGAACTCCTCCCAGGTTATATCATTTTCGTTGGGGTGCATGTGCAGGAAATTCTCCCACCATGATGCAGCTGCTCCTGTGAGATAGTGCGGAGCATATAGTACTTTCTCGAGGTCTGAACATTGTGCAATAATTAATTTTCTTTCCATGTCTCGGAGCCAATCCTCGGCCTCAAGAGGTTTGTCGGTATGAGAAAATGTTTGGGGACGCGTCTTCTGTAGCTCAGATAACTTGGATTGCTGCTGATACTGTCCAGGGTGACTTCCCATATTGATGACTTGGTTCATCATTTCCAGGTGTTGTTGCTGACTTTGCTCATAAAGGCGGCACATTTGGGAAAGTGTTGTTTCACTGTCATGTTGACTTGACTGCCCCTGTGCGAAATTGTTGCTTGGTTGTGTGCCATAATTTTCCTCTCGCTGAGTTGGCATGGAGCGCGTCCAAGGACGAGACATTTTTCACTCTGGGATATATTTTGTAAAACTCATAAGAAAGGGAAAAGAGACACAAAAATCAATAAATGCACAAAGATGGGAAATAAATTAAATGCTCCAGGATTTCTCAAGAAAACAAATTGATTGCGCACGGAGAAGGACTGCTCATTACATATCTTACACGCAGGCGGTAATTATACAATACATCACTCAGGATATGCGTACATATTCCTGACATGTTATTTAGGCTAGTGCACTTCTCCCAGTTCCTACACGATGCGCAAACAAGCTACTCCTCACAACTTATGTACATATAAACATATCGTACAAAGCGGTTCATTGCATGGCGGCTAAGCATACTCAGTCGGAGATGTTGAGGATCTCCTTTGCCCTGCCGAGGGTGAGGCGCAGTGAGGCTGGGGACTCGACCTCCTCCTCGCTAATAGACTCCAGACGTGTAGTGCTGCGCCGAGTAGATGGAGCGGGCGCCAGAGGCGGAGCAACACGAACAGGAGTGGGCGCAAAGGGTGGTGCAGTGCGGGCTGGAGTGGGCGCAATGACTTGGTTCAACTCTTCGGTGGTAGGCAGGCGACGAGCAGTGGCGAGAGTGGTAGGTGCATAAGATGTTGAGGACGAGACGAAAGTCAGTGGCGGTGCGGTGTGCAGGAGCTCCCTCCTATTGGTGGCACAGCCATGGACTGAGTCCATGCGGGCAGCCACGAGGTCGTCCACCAGATTGTCGAAGGCTGCCTCCAGAGCCCGGAGGTACTCAATAAGCATCTCAAAAGCCTCGTCTCGTTCTCCTCTGGGGCAAGAGAACGCGTAGTGACAGGTGTATGGCACATGGCATGGAAGGTAGCGGTAACGACGAGTCTTCATCGAGGGAAGGACATCCCTAAGACGAGCTATTGCCTCGCGGGCTGCCATCTGCATAGCATGCTTCTCCGTAGGCATGGCTCTTCCCAAGTACCGGAAGCGGTGTAACTCAACACGCCCTCCATTGAATTGCACCGCGGCCTGGTGCATGGTCAGACTGTCGTTGACCTTGTGCTGGTAGAGTGTGAAGACTGGGCGCATAGATGGCCCCATCGCGAACTGAACGATGAAGGAGAGGAGCTTGACAAACCCATCGGGCACGTTGGCGAACATCTGTGACTCGCAGCTGTTGTCAGCCATCTACAAAAGTAGGCAAAAATTCTGAATGGTCAGATCATAAATTTATGCTGACTGTCAGGAAATGACTACATTTGCAAAAATATGAATTAGCTCTATTATGCTAATAACCGATTAGCGATCGCACCTAGTGGCTTCCTACAGTCAGCCTGGCTCTGGTACCAAGCTTCTCACGACCGGTTTTTCAATAAAATGTTTATTGAGAAGCCGATCTTTTGAGTCCAGTATGAGGAAAATCCTCCTTACTGGTAGACAAATTTCTTGATACAGTAAGCCAGTAGCAAATAATATATTACAGGGTCGAGTTGAGGCTGCTCAACAAATTATTACAAGCACGCCAATAATTATACATAATGGCGGATATGACACAATGGTGTGGTGGCATACTACTGACTCGAGATAAAAGTGGTGGTGGAATATCACAGTGGAGAGTGGATAATATGACTCCTAAACTAGCAGCTCATCGAGCGTCGAGGTGAGGCTCGATGAATTTATTCGGGTAGAGGAAGCGGATATAATACAGAGATCAAATCCAGGGTCGCACGAGACTGACTGGGACTCCTCTAGGCGTCGGACTCGCTATCGAACTCTTCATCCATGAGATCGCCTTCGTCAACATCTGGCCAAATCAACAAGCCAGGTGAGTACTTTGAAAGTACTCGCAAGATAGTTCGGACGTAAGATATAAAAAATGCATGCATGAATGCGTCATGAGCAATTAGTAATGCACATTCAATTTCATAAATATTGGCACAACATGATAAGTAAAAAGGGAGTCGGGCGGTAGTCTTCCCGAAATCCCAACAAAATAACCGAAAACCGATTGGGTGTCTGGATACAGTAAGCCAGTAGGGTGAAGGGTGAACAAATAAATAATCATGCCGCAGTCGGGCGTCTAAGTGACACCACGTAAAGGGCTTATATTGAAAAGTAAATGACATGCGTGCCATAGTCGGACGTCGGAGCGACATCGCAGAAAGGGCTTAAATTGAAAGTAAATAATATGCGTGCCACAGTCGGACGTCTGAGCGACATCGCAGAAAGGGCTTATATCCAAAAGTAAATAACAATTGGGCCACGGTCGGGCGTCTGAGCGACATCGCAGAAAGGGCTTATATCGAAAGTAAATAACAAGCGTGCCGCAGTCGGATGTCTGAGCGACATCGCAGAAAGGGCTTATATCAAAAGTAAAGAACAAGTGTGCCACAGTCGGACGTCTAAGCGACATCGCAGAAAGGGCTTAAATTTCATTATTCATATCTGTTAAACTCACTAAGATATAATACTCATAGGAAATATTCAACACATAAAATAAACGGGTTAGTCCATCCACAGGAATAAACTTTGACCAGACTTAACACTCATATGGTTCACCGGAGTTCTTGTCACTGAGACGGACACTTGACAAGATAAGTTGAACACATTACTTGGACATGGATAAGATGACTCAAAGGATTTTTGACTCTGCAGAGTTGTACTAAAATGCCCACAGCCAACGGATTTCCGTAGTCACGAAGGACTAGTTCCGTTTACGGTATTTCGGAAGAAACACATCTAACCAGTACACACCCATCCCACCTCGCGATGCCAGGAATTACCCTAGACAGCGTTCAAGAAAAACTTTGAGACGGGGAGATCACAATCTCGAATAGCATGGGATCAAATTTATATACGCGCGCTCTAAGGGGTGCCCCCCTCTCGGTCCCAACCGGAAACACCCATGCCCCCTGACCAGATGACTGGCTTTAATCCATGGCCATGGAACCCTCATCATGGCCTCTCGATTTGGTGTGTAGCAGGAAAGCGGTTTACAACTTACTAAGCCATATCCCTTGCGGAAAACATGTGGTAGTACAGGAAGGGAAAACGGATGGAAACTTGACCGATTCATGTTGACACTGGAGTCAAATAGTCTGGCATAAGACTGGCATGCTACAACACTGCCATCTTACCCATTCTCATGCCATCACATGGCCATGCAAACTCACATCCAACAACTTAAGGATTTTCGAAACTCACTTGCCTCAACTTTGCATGTAATATGACATTCATTGAGATGCTCATAAACATGCCATGAAAGTTCTTAATGCAAACATGCCAAAGACACTCATCATATCAAAAGTTCAAACATGCTTGCCTGGTTCAGAGTAGTTGGATCCTACCTCGGTGAAGTTCGCGGTTCCGTCACCTCCTTCGGTATCTACGGTATAAAGAAACATACGTGCTAACGTAAATACCGTGAGGTGCACAAAAGTAATTCCAAATATTTTTCATATAAATATGATAAAATACTAGACAATAATTTAAAGAGGACAGAAAAAAATCAATCAAAAATCATTTTCTGTTTAAAAGTTATAAGGGTTTTAATCCAGGGACCTTTCTGTAATGAAACAGAAACTTCTCAGGGTTCATTTTATAAAACAGAAGACATTTCATTTGAGAATACGCCGGCCCAGAAGGGAGACATACTTTGGCAGAAGACGCTTTCAGAAAAGGTTTCGTTTAAAATAAAAGAGAGGCTGACGGGGGTCCCACCCGTCAGGTTTGAAATTTCAAACAAGGAAGAAACAGAGCTCGTCAGTGCCCGAGAGCTGCGGTGGTCGCCGGCGGCGATCCATGGCGAGTTAGGAGGATCGGAGAGTACCTACGTGCTTAGTGTGTCCTTCCGCGTCGGTGGGTGGTGGTGGTGGTCGTCGGCGAGCACCACGTCGACGACGGTCCTTGCTCCGGCGGATGGCGGCTCGGGTGGAGTTGGATCTCGTCGGGGAGCGCTGCGGAGGTCAAATTGAAGCCTGGGTTAGATCACTAGGTGCTCGAGGAGACTACTGACGAGGTTTGGGCGGCGGGGATGGCCTCACCGAAGTGGATCGAGCTGGTGGCCGAGGCGGATCGGGGCGGCCGGAGTTGGGGGAGGAGACCTCCTCGAGGTCCTCTTAGTGGCTTGGCGGGGTCCTGGTGGGGTGCAGTGGTGGTGCGTGCTCGAGGGCGAGCTCGGGCCCCTTTTTATAGGCGATCCGAGGCGGTGGCCGTGAACGGAGATCTCCGGCGATGGTTACAGCGGCGCAGAGCTTGGTCGGGGAGTTTAGGGAGTTGGGCGTCAACGTGGAGTTCCTCTGGTTCCATTTAGGCGCTAAACGAGTTCGGATTAGGTGCTTTGGGTGGGTTCAACGGAACGGGGCGGCGCGGGCCCGTCGGCGGGAGAGGGCGCGCCCTGTGCTTGCCGGGCCACGACGACGGTGCTGCGGGGTGCGCTGGCGTGCATGAGGCCACGCAGAGGGCAAGGGAGCGATGGGCGGCGCCGGACGGCGTAGCGAGCTGGCATGGGCTCTCACTAGCCGCCACGGGTGGCTCTGCCACTTCAGAAGCTGCCGGCGTCGGCGATGCTCACCGCCACCGTCACCTGCACCCGTCCAAGAGGGCGTGCGGTGCTCTGGCCAGGGAGGAGAGGCCGTGCGCAACACGCCAGGGCGCACTGCTGATTGGTGACAACACTCTGACGAAAAACGACACTGAATTTCTCTGAAACTCTGAATTTTCTGAAAGTGCACAGTAACAGTGCCGGCCAAGTGTTCGACGAAATGATTTTGGCATGTGGGGAATTTTCCTTGAGCTGATTTTTGGTGGGGTGGCCTCTCATTGCCTCTGGGGGCTGCCTGAATTTTGGTAGAATTTTTGGAGAAGAGGAGATATGAATTTCACCAAATTTGACAAATCTGGTCCAAACTTGCAGAGGTTGAAACTTGAAAATTTTGAAAAGAAGAAGAGTGGATCTTGATGGATCTAGGTTGGGGGTGCTAAAGGCTATCCAGAGGAGTTGGTTTGAGACCAAAACTCAAAGGAAATTTGGTACTTGCTTTGTAAATCACCTAGGCTTAAAATAAATGACAGAATTGATTTGGGAAGTAAAATAAATGAAATAAAATCCAAAAATGATTTGGACTTGTTGGAACAGGAAGTTTGGATTACCCCAAGGTGGAAGGAGGGGTTTTGGGAGGTTTTACCACATGAGGCATGGTAAAACCATGGGCGGTTTCAAAAATGAAAGAAGCCCCAAAACTCATAGGATTTCTTCTTAAAAGAAAATAATTTCCAAAAAAAATTATTTGAGGAGGGAACAAACAGAAGGAAGGTTCTTACTAACCAAACACCAGGGTTGAAGAAGATACAAAAATAAAATCTTTGCCAAGGGAAAAAGTTTTGAGAGAGAAAACTTTGGAAGAGATTAAATGACCTTCTTCAAATCCAACAAAGTTTTGTTGAAAACCAAAAAAAATATTTTGGAGTGTCACACATATGCTAGGCTCGCCAAGTTTAACCTGAGTATTCTGCGTGTGCAAAACTGGCTTGCACCCGTTGTAGATGGACATAGAGCTTATCACACCCGATCATCACGTGGTGTCTGGGCACGACGAACTTTGGCAACGGTGCATACTCAGGGAGAACACTTTTATCTTGAAATTTAGTGAGAGATCATCTTATAATTTTACCTTCAATCAAAGCAAGATAAGATGCATAAAAGATAAACATCATATGCAATCAATATAAGTGATATGATATGGCCATCATCATCTTGTGCTTGTGATCTCCATCTCTGAAGCATCGTCATGATCACCATCGTCACCGGTGCGACACCTTGATCTCCATCGTAGCATCATTTTCGTCTCGCCAAACTTATGCTTCTACGACTAGCGCTACCGCTTAGTGATAAAGTAAAGCATTACAGGGCGATTGCATTGCATACAATAAAGCGACAACCATATGGCTCCTGCCAGTTGCCGATAACTCAGTTACAAAACATGATCATCTCATACAATAAAATTTAGCATCATGCCTTGACCATATCACATCACAACATGCCCTGCAAAAACAAGTTAGACGTCCTCTACTTTGTTTGTTGCAAGTTTTACATGGCTGCTACGGGCTGAGCAAGAACCAATCTTACCTACGCATCAAAACCACAACGATAGTTTGTCAAGTTGGTGTTGTTTTAACCTTCGCAAGGACCAGGCGTAGCCACACTCGGTTCAACTAAAGTTGGAGAAGCTGACACCCGCCAGCCACCTGTGTGCAAAGCATGTCCGTAGAACAAGTCTCGCGTAAGCGTACGCGTAATGTCGGTCCGGGCCGCTTCATCCAACAATACCGTTGAACCAAAGTATGACATGCTAGTAAGCAGTATGACTTATATCGCCCACAACTCACTTGTGTTCTACTCGTGCATATAACATCAACACATAAAACCAGGCTCGGATGCCACTGTTGGGGAACGTAGTAATTTCAAAAAAATTCCTACGACCACGCAAGATCATGGTGATGCATAGCAATGAGAGGGGAGAGTGTTGTCTACGTACCCTCGTAGACCGATAGCGGAAGCGTTATGACAACGCGGTTGATGTAGTCGTACGTCTTCACAGCCCGACCGATCAAGCACCGAAACTACGGCGCCTCCGAGTTTTAGCACACGTTCAGCTCGATGACGATCCCTGGACTCCGATCCAGCAAAGTGTCGGGGATGAGTTCTGTCAGCACGACGGCGTGGTGACGATCTTGATGTTCTACCGTCGCAGGGCTTTACCTAAGCACCGCTACAATATTATCAAGGATTATGGTGGAGGGGGGCACCGCACACGGCTAAGAGAACGATCACGAAGATAAACTTGTGTGTCTAGAGGTGCCCCCCTGCCCCCGTATATAAAGGAGCAAGGGGGGAGGCCGGCCGGCCCTAGCAGGGCGCGCCAGGAGGAGGAGTCCTCCTCCTAGTAGGAGTAGGACTCCCCTCTTTCCTACTCCTACTAGGAGGGGGAAGGAAGAGAGAGAGGGAGAAGGAAAGGGGGGCGAGCAGCCCACCCTGGCCGCCCCTCTCTCTCTCTCCACTAAGTCCCATTAGGCCCATACTTCTCCCGGGGGGTTTTCGGTAACTCTCCGGCACTCCGTTTCTCCGAAATCACCCAGAACATTTCTGGTGTCCGAATATAGTCGTCCAATATATCAATCTTTATGTCTCGACCATTTCGAGACTCCTCGTCATGTCCGTAATCACATCCGGGACTCCGAACAACCTTCGGTGCATCAAAACATATAAACTCGTAATGAAACTGTCATCGTAACGTTAAGCGTGCGGACCCTACGGGTTCGAGAACAATGTAGACATGACCGAGACACGTCTCCGGTCAATAACCAATAGCGGGACCTGGATGCTCATATTGGCTCCCACATATTCTACGAAGATGTTTATCGGTCAGACCGCATAACAACATACGTTGTTCCCTTTATCATCGGTATGTTACTTGCCCGAGATTCGATCGTCGGTATCTTAATACCTAGTTCAATCTCGTTACCGGCAAGTCTCTTTACTCGTTCCGTAATACACCATCTCGCAACTAACTCATTAGTTGCATTGCTTGCAAGGCTTAAGTGATGTGCATTACCGAGAGGGCCCAGAGATACCTCTCCGACAATCGGAGTGACAAATCCTAATCTCGAAATATGTCAACCCAACATGTGCCTTTGGGGACACCTGTAGAGCACCTTTATAATCACCCAGTTACGTTGTGACGTTTGGTAGCACACAAAGTGTTCCTCCGGCAAACGGGAGTTGCATAATCTCATAGTCATAGGAACATGTATAAGTCATGAAGAAAGCAATAGCAACATACTAAATGATCGGGTGCTAAGCTAGTGGAATGGGTCCTAATGATGTGATCCCATTAATCAAATGACAACACATGTCTATGGTTAGGAAACATAACCATATTCGATTAACGAGCTAGTCAAGTGGAGGCATACTAGTGACGTTTAGTTTGTCTATATTTCACACAAGTATTATGTTTCCGGTTAATACAATTCTAGCATGAATAATAAACATTTATCATGATATAAGGAAATAAATAATAACTTTATTATTGCCTCTAGGGCATATTTCCTTCAAAAATAGGGCTGCTATTGGAGATGCTCTAAACGATCCTACAAGCCCTGATGAGGTTTATTCCTAACATGAGTATTGTTCGCTCGCGTGCGATGTTAGAACAATTCTAGCCGATCTCCTAAATTTTAGAGGAGTAAACGGCTAAGTAATCTTTAGAGGACCAAGTGCTCCTCTAAAGAAATGTCATTTTTAACCGAACCCCAAAACTTAACGGAGTAAAAAAAGTGAAAGCCACGTGAACGCAAATTTGGTGCTAAATTAGGTTCAAACTATTACATAATAATTACTAAATGACATTCGAAATTTAGGCTAGAAATTCGAAATATAACCTAGTCCAACTCTTCCGAGAGCTCCTTCCACTCCCTTCTGCTGAAACCGCCGACCATTGGATTGGGGCAATCATTGTCGCCGTCGCCTCCTTCATCCTTCGGGAGGTCGTTGACACCGGTCCTCCTCGCCGTGTACTCCGCATATGATCCGCCTCGATGTGCCCGGATAGCGTTGGTGGAGCTCCGCCATTTACGCCTCGTCGGCGTGCTCCGGCTCAAGATGCTCGCGGGCCTCCCAGTCCTCCCATCTCTCGCATGGGGTGGCCACCTGAGGGCCCACCAACTTCAATGGCGGCAGGCAGCCAAAGGGAAAGTTACTGTGGCAAGCGTCGTACAGGTGACCAACTTGATGTCGTATGGAAGGAGCCCATCCAATAGGTCTTTCCGGTGATCGGGGCCGAAAATTTGGGCGACCCATGTCCCCCACTTGCGCTACCGCACGCCGATGTATTTCGACAACAACAGCGGCACCGGGAGGTCGGGGAAGGCAGGTGCGGCGCCGGCGCGGGAGGAGGAAGCGCCTCTGCGGTGTGCATCCACCAGCCGAGCGTTACGTATGGATGGTGGGGACCGGCGGTGGCCTGATCCAGCCATTGTCGCCGGCGCACAGGAGACAGAGTAGGCGTGCCGCGTGTGTGCGGCGGCGATATGCATTGGGCGGCGGTGATGATGGTAGGTGTTTGAGGAAAATTTACTCTGCGGCCAGAGGTTGAGTATTTTTACTCCTCGGCGGCCGCTCGGAGTAAAATTTATACTCACCTAATGGTTATAGGGAATGGGCTGGTTCCGGTTTAGAGAACCGAATTCTTTACTCCTGGTTTTAGGGAACCGACAAGAGTTGTTCAAGTATCCCAACCTGACCGAACCATCGATGGCAATGTTTTTCCTCTCCCTCTCTCTCTTTTTTGCATGGTATGGCAATGTTTTTCCTGGGAGGCCCATCATGTCAATTGGTCTTATACTACACGTAATTGGCTGCAGCTTACGTAATTAGCAACCTGCGAGGGGAACGAACGTACGCACGTAGGGTTTTTGAGCTTCGATGGAGTCGAGATCGGAGCGTCGTAGCCTCCGTTCCTCCTCCCAGACCGAGGACCACATCAGCGCCCTCCCCGACGACCTGCTCCTCCTGATCCTCGCCCGCCTCCGATGCATCGCCACCGCCGTGCGCACCAGCGTCCTCTCCCGCCGCTGGAGCGGCAGCGGCGGCCTCTGGACCCGCCTCCACGAGATCGTCTTCCGCGACGTTCCCTTCCCCTCGCTCGAAGCGGCGCTCGGCCGCGTCGACGCTCCCGCGGTAACCCTCCTGGAAATCCGCGTCCCCAATGTGCACCGGCCGGGCACCAAAACCCACGTCGGCAGCCTCGGTTTGAACTCGCTGCTGCGCGCTGCCGCGCGGCTCGCGCCGGAGGAGTTCGTCTTCCGCTTCCCGTCAGACTTAACCGATCGTTCCCTCGTCGTCGACCTGCCTTGCTTCCCCCGCACCACCTCCATCGTCCTGGTCAACTTTTTCCTCTTCCTCCGCGTGCCGGACGGCGTCGACTTCCCGGCGCTCGAGACGCTGTCTCTGTCGGGCAGGGTCCCCGATCTCGACCCGTTGCTCTCCTGCTGCCCGCGCTTGCGGGCGCTCCGGCTGCGCAACGTTTTGCATGGGGGCGACCTGAGGGTCAGCTCGCCGTGGCTGCAGGAGCTCTTCGTCGCCCGCTTGTACCAAAGGAAGCACCGTATCGACATCGTCGCCCCCATGCTCAAGCAATTGAGCATGTCCTTTGTCTCCTCGGGTGGCAGCATCTCCGTCTTGGCACCAATGGTGGAGAAGGTCTCATGGGACTGCAGGTACCACGATCCGTCTATTGTGTCTATTGTGTTTGGTCTTTGGAGGCTAGAGCGGGTGACACTACAGATGGGAGAGAGACAAGGACATGTCCCTACACTGAAGATTTGTTCCCGCGCCGTGCGTCTCTTCTCCCCCTCAATTAATTTACTGCAGAATTTTGATCAAACTAATTAAATCTGTGAATGCATGATATATACCCCATCAAATTGTTTTTCCAGACCTCACGTGTTTTAGGCAACGAAGAGCACACCTTTGCACAGGAGATAGAGAAGCACATGATTGCTGGGTTTTCTGTTTTGGAACTACATCTCACAACAAATGGACATGCTTTTGGAGCACTCGTGTTTCATCTCCTTAAGATGGCTCGAATTTGTGGTTCTATACGCAGGCTTAAGGTCATCCTAGAGAGATCGACGGTAATTCTCTGCCTCGGTTATATACCTTAATAATAATAATGCAATGTGTAGTAGTTCACCAATGTGTAATAATATTCGGTTTTAGGTGAAAGAAGAATGCCCATTTGATTGTTTTTGTGAGCCTTCGAACTGGAGATCTCAAACTATCTCCTTGTCTGCTCTTGAGGAAGTGGAGGTCAACGGGTTTCAAGGATACGGTCAGGAGATTGATTTCTTGAAACTGATATCCCAATGTGCACTGATGCTTAAAAAGACGACAATGATGTTGTCAGAGGAGACTTTAGCAAGTAACGATGAATGCACAAAGATATAGAACATCTTCAAGGCATATTCTTCTGTGCAGTGGAATGTTTAGCAATTCTGGTGAGTATATGGTTGGCATGCATTATTAGCATGAGCACTGCTGCATAGTCATAGAGTTTAGTTGTGCATGTATCCCAATCATTATCTAACTAAATGTGCTATATTCCCGAATTTTTGTGCTTATCCCTCATATTTCATGGAAATATAAACCAAATGGGGGAGTGGATAATAAGCACAATTTAATATTTTTACGTGGTTTTCCTTACCTAATTTACTCTTTTGCATTTTGCAATCTTCTCTGTTGAGATCGTATCATTTTGTTTTGCAGTGGTATCCAAGTTTCTAGGTTAGCCAATGTTGTCTTATCTGAATTTATATGCCTTGGTGTTTGATGCAAATTATTAGTTCAGTTAAACTCTGCATCAAGTTAGTTGTCTCGTCTGAATTTCATTGGCCACTGGGTTTTTTTTTCTGCTCTTAGCATATTGTGTTTTATTTTCAGTGGCAACATTCTTAACACATATAACAACTACTCCACATTTTCTAGTTGCGATGGTGACCGGAGCTTGCTTCATTTTGTATCTTCTGCAAGGTTAATGCACGACATCCAGAATTGCTAGTCCACATGATACTCATCCTTACATCTGTGGATTCATGGTGCGCATCAACAAGAACATCCTTTCCCATGCTGACCAACTCTATTATCTCGTCTCAAGACTTTGCTTGGTTGCTTTGATTGTCTATCATCTGATGTGTTCTTTTGGTAGAGTAGCTTAGCCATATACAAGGTGCTCTTAGTTACCCTTGAATGGTTTCTTTCCATTCAGTCATTTAAGTTAATGCACTCTTCCTAGTCCAGTCAATTACTGTAAGCTAGTAATTATGTTAAGCCTACTATTTCAATTTCTACTTGTGATCCTTCATTGTGCCGATGTACTACATGTTTTCACCGGAAGTAAACTGAGCAGCAGTGAAAGGTCACATGCCACTCTGGTCTGAAACTGATACTTATTTTCTGTTTACTCTCTTTTCTAATGTATCATTCAAATGTATCATTTATTTTCTGGTATTTCATTTGGGTATATGTGTATATGATCAAGCATTTCAATGTACCAAAACACTAGGGGCACTATTTTGTCAATATGAACCTGTTAATCATGGATATATATAGGCAGACATATCTGAAATAATTATAGGTGTATTGCATTTTTTATCTTCGGTATAGATCGCTTCTTTACTGATCAAGATTTATCAAACAAATATGAGATTGGTTTGAAGATAAAAAAATCATCTGTCGAGTATGCTACAAAATCCAAGAAAAAAAGGAATATATGAACTATAATTGAGTGCATCGTCAGTTAACTGATAAACAAGAGCCGTTGGATCTTATTTTGACCTAAACTAAACCACCACGCTCCAACCACACCTGAAGAAGGTTGAACACCTTAGAGTAAAAAAGAAATTGGAGAAACCATATAACCCTTTTCTTGAGTACTCTTTTTACGCTCCTTCGATGACACTCAAATAAACGACTATCAAGGATAGCGGAGTAGTTATTCGGGATGAAGGGGTGGTAGAGGAACTATATAAATATGATCCGAGCTAGAGGACTGACTAAAGCTGCGCTGGCGGAAACGTTTAGCCGTAAAGCGGCTGTAGCTCTGTCCCATGAATGGATTGATTGTGTTGTTCTCCAAGAAACTATCAAAGCTTATTTAAATTTCGTTGACCACAAATCCAAAGATTATTTTAGAGAAATTACACTAGAAATGGGTGCCGGCAGTCAGCCACTCTGGAGGCCTGCTGATATGTATCGACAAAGACCGGTTTGAGGTCGCTGCTTGGTCTTCAAATATATTTTTTTCCTTGGTGCTTATATCCTCACCAAGGCATCACATGGTAAATGGGAGCTTTGCGTGGTATATGGTCCGGCTAACCACGCTCTCTCTGCAAATTTTCTTGCTGACTTGGGTCTATGATTGCCACTGTCAACACTCCTGAAATCATTGACATGATTTCAATCTCATCCGCGAGGCCGCGGACAAATCTATCATCAACATATGGTGTAGTCGGGTTCATATGTTCATGATAACATTGTTGACATGGCTTTGAGGGGAATTTCTAGAGTAGGAGATCGTTTTACGTGGACTAATAGACAGATTGCTGCCATTAGATCTATACTTGAGAGAGTCTTTGTGTCTGCTGACTAGGAAAAATGCCCATCCCATGTATGCTCTCAAAGTTGAAACCAGGATTGGGTCTGACCATACCCCGCTTGTATTCATGCATGGTGAAGAATTACTGAAACACAATCCTAGATTTTTCTTTGAGTTAGGGTGGTTTGAGGAAGAAGGCTTCTTTTACCAAGTTAGAGCCAAGTGGGATACTTGGAGGGTCGGCCTCACCTCTCCGAGGGGACCCGTAGTTAGGTATGTAAACCGGGTCCTGTTTAATCCCGCTTAAAGTCAATAAAGTTTTTTTTGGGAGGGGGGGGGATGAACTACCGAGCTAGCGAAAGCTAAGTAAACGGGACTTGCGGGTGTCGTTTATTTGCCATTTACATCCCTGACATAGATTCTTTGCACACTCTATCGGGGGCTGTGTCAATTTCTTTGTGTTTAGGGGGGGGGGGAGGGGGGCAATCGAGGTAAAGCTAATGTCTTCAAAGTGATTGCCTGACCTGACAGACAAGCGGGCTTGGAGGGCCTCTCGGAAGCAAACTGCCAAGGTCGTTACGTGCTGGAGAATAAAACCATCAATCTTTATAAAGAAGAAGAGATTTATTGGAACCAACGATTACACCACTTGAGGCACATCAAAGGAGATGCTAACACCAGTTTCTTTCATGCCATTGCTAATGGTCACAAAAGAAGGACAATGATCCCACGTCTCCTTACCAACCAGGGAGAAATTTCTTCTGTTGTGGATCTTAATAAACACATATATAGCTTCTACAAAGATCTCATTGGGGTGGAGGATTCCAGAAGGGCCGTATTGGCTACTAGTTTTTGGAGTTCTGCTCGTTCGGTTTCCTATTTGGACAAAGAGGTTCTTGCTCTCTGTTTTTCTAAAGAATAAATTGATGATGCGCTCAAGGCTATGAAAACTGACACAACGTCGAGACCAGGGTTTTGGGTACCGGGCAAAAAATTCGGATACCGCCCAATATCCACATTTCCTGCTACCCCATGACAAAGGCCCGTACCAAGCAAAATAATGGTTTTTTTTCTGAAAATTTTGAATTTCGATGTTGAAAGCATAGTCAGGTAGCACGGGAAATAAAATAAAATAACTGAGTATTGATGGCGCAGTGGTTCGCATGGCCCTCGTACATGTACTCAGAAGGTCTTGCGTTCTCTAGTATCGTTGTTGCGATTTTTTTTTGCCAATTTTTGAGGATACACAGTGTATATTTTGTATATAAAAAGAATAGAGGCATAGGGTGGAATCAATCTCCACACCTCAGGCATCGACGACAGGAAGAACCCAATAGCCACTACGCCAGCATCAAGATTCTGAAATTTTGGAGCTTAACACCAATCTGTAGTGATACAAGAAAATTTTGAATTTAAAATTTGTTTGAAAATTTTGAACGGTATCCACGGTTACCGCGTTTCTTGCACCCCCCCCCCCCTGCCCCCCGAAATTTTCTGGGATTGATAGCCAAAACCTTGGTCGGGACCAGACGGCTTCCCCGTTGCCTCCTTTATACTTTGTTGGGTTGTTGGGTAGTTCTCAAACTTTTGGTCTCAGACTAGGAGCGGTTGATATCAGACGTATTAATTTCATGATCCAGCTTTAATCCTTAAGATCGTGATCCTAACTTTAATCCCTAAAATCGTAGGGGCGGATCGTATTACCCAATTCTGGCCGTCCTATCGCTCTTATCAACGTACAATTTAAACTGGTCGTCAAAGTATATGCAATGCGCATAAAGTCCTATAGCGGTTAAAATTCTCGATTGGGCACAAAAAGCTTTTATTAAAGGTTGTTTTATCATGGAGGGAGTTCTTTGTCTCAACGAAATTGTCCATGACCTTAGAGGTAAAAAAAACTTCCCGCGGTTGTTGTAAAACTTAACTTTGAAAAAGCACTAGCACAAATGCCCGTGCGTTGCAACGGGAGAGAAAACACAATTTATATTCATGTTTAGTTTGGTTTTTATGTGCGAAAACACATTCACATGTAATGCAAAATTTAGTTAATTAAAATTGTTCAGAAGATCCAAATTTGTTCAAGGAGAAAATGCTAATCTTATAAAATATTTCTTTACCTGCCTCAACATATAACAAAATAGAGTTAGGAACATGATAAAGTTTAGTCATTTTTCTTAGTGTGGATGAACATTCACATTCAATGGAAGTGGTCTATTTGAGTTTTTTCTATATGTATCTTACAAATACCGTACCAAAAGCAATAAAATAGCATTGGGGGCTCTACACGTTTCTTTTTTTTTCTATAGTACGGAAATTTCTGGATTTAATGATTTTTGAAATATATTACAGTAGAGAATCCTCTGGTACTATTTTTGCTCTCTTATTAGGTAAAAAATAATTGACTTATACTCCAGTCGAGAATCCTCTGCTACTATTTTCATACAAAAAGCTGATGGAAGAAATATTACCTCACATCATCTCCCTTGCACATATATGCATGCAAACATGGAATATTCTAAGCTTGCAAAATGTCAACTATATCCACGAAAGCATGCAAAAAGCCAGAGCGCCGCATCATGTGAAAATCTGTAAATTGAAGAGATGTGGGTTCTCAGCGGATCATTAGTGGCCACGGCTCATGCATGGGTGATCTAGCGCTTTTTTAGGGGATTAAGAATGCGCGCTGCAGGACGGACATAAAGTTGCTCATCTCCATCGCCTCCACCTCCACGTGTCGCAATGCGGCCCTGGAGCTGGGCCCTGAGATGCTTCAAGTCAAGGGGTAGCAAGGCACGTGGTGTGTGGTGTGCGCCGTCGTGACCCTTCTCCTTGTTTGATCTCGTACGATCCATCCTTTCTTTGTCATCCGTAGTGTGCTGCGTCTTTTTCTTTTTTCCATCCCGTTCAATCGTGGCCGCGCCTTTCCTATTCTTTCAGTTTCCCTTCCTTCCTTAATTTCCTTCCTTGATACTTGGAGCGCCTTGCTGATTTCAGATCGCACACATATATAAATTTGTATTTCACAAAAAAAACATATATAAATTGGTGAATATTTATGTAAAAAGGTGAGGTGTTGTTCGCTTGTCATATCCGTGTTTGAAGACTTTGACTGAAGACTTTCTCAATTTCCTCGGTTCAATTTCTTCAGTCTGTTTGTCTTCATCCTGTGTTATCCTGTGATTACGCTTTCTGTACTCTATGCTTGTCTTCATTTCATCATGATGACTATGCTTGTCTTCTGTTATGTTTACTTCTGAGTACTTATTCCGCTGCAAGTAGTTCTTCGCTAAGGAATTTCCTCACTAGCAAATTCCTCAGTGAAGAATTCATAAAAATTGCCTATTCACCCCCCCCCCCCTCTAGTCGATATAACGCACTTTCAATTGGTACCAGAACAAGGTACTCCCTTGTTCTATGTGATTTTGGTTTAACCGTCTGGAATTTTAGTTATGTCGACCGCAGGTATGATCAAGGTCTCTGCAGGGTGTCCTACTTTCGACGGGACGGACTACCCCTACTGGAAGAATAAGATGCGAATGCATCTTGAGGCAATTGATAACGATCTCTGGTATGTTGGGGAAAATGGTGTTCCTTCTGTCTCACCCTCACTGAACGCTACCGACGTGAAGAGATTCAAGCAACTCGACTCTCAAGCGAAGAATATCATATGTGGCCATCTGAGCAAAGGATAGTATGGAAGGGTGAGTGCTTTGGAAACTGCCAAGCTTCTCTGGGATAGGATGTCCAAAGTCAATGAAGGAGTTTCAACTCAACATGACTCTCGAGTTGATGTTCTTCGCAATCTCTTCAACCGCTTCAAAAGACTCGACAATAAAAATGTTCAGCAAACCTTCGATCACCTCACTGACATCTCAAATGAGCTTCAAGCACTTGGTGCCACTGGCATCACCGACCATGAGGTGGTGAAGAAATTGCTGAGATCGCTTGATTCCTCATTTGATACTCTGGCATTGATGATACAAGAGCGTGTTGATTACAAGTCTCTTGATCCCGCTGATATCCTCGAAAGGCTAAACACTCATGAGTTCCAGCTTGCTGAAAAGAGAGATCTCTATGGTTCGAGCTATGGCAGATCACGTGCACTGAAGGCCAAGGCAGTATCTGAGTCCGAAGATGAAGACTCGGGTAGCAGCCTTGGTGACCCTAAAGAACTGAGCCATGAGCTAGCACTGCTCGTGAAGAAATTCCAGAAGTTCTCAAGACGTGGTCGCTTTGGAAGACCCTCAAGGAGCAGTGATTCCTCATCCAGTGACTACAAGAAGAGGCTTTGTCACAAGTGCAAGAAACCTGGACACTACATTCAAGATTGTCCTCAGTGGGAAAAGGAATCGAAGAAGAAGAAATACAAGGACTACAGTTCTGATGATGCGAAGAAAAAGAACAATTCCTCAAAATCTTCATCATCAAAATCCTCAAAGTCTTCATCTCACAAGAAGAGCAGCTTCAAGAAGGCTCGGGCATTCATTGGCAAGGAAATGGACTCTGAAGCTGAATCTGAGGAACAAGAGGAAGATGAGGCTTCTGAGGACTCCGAGTCTGGTGTGGCGAGCCTAGCCCTCGCTACTGCATTCGTCAGCAATTCTATCTTCAACTCTGAAGAAAATGACCTCACCAACAAGGCCGATGAAGGCAATGATGACTACGCTCCCACCTATTGCTTCATGGCAAAGGGTGCCAAGGTACTTAAATATACCTCCTCTGAGTCTAGTGAAGATGAATCTGATGAAAATCTTAAGCCCAGCTACTCTAAACTTGCTAAGATTGCTGTAAAACAACAAAGGGCTTTTGAAAAGGTTCGAAACATGCTAGACAAAAGTGATGATATGTTGGGTGAAGAAATGGATCACACTAAAATCTTGACTGAAAATCTTCAAAGACTTCAGACCAGGTTTGACAACCTTCAAGGTCATCATAACACTCTCTTATCTGATCATGAGAAACTTTCTTATGAATTTCTTCAAAGAAAGCAAGATCTTGAGAAGCTAAGAGTGAGTTATGAAGATCTTCAGAAGGAGCGCGATTCATTACTTGCTCAACAAATCAGCGCTGCTCAGGAAGAATTTGTTCCTCCATGCTTGAAATGCATTGAACGTGAATCTGCTAATTCTTCACCTGAATGTTCAAATGCTTCTAATGTTACAAATTCTTCACCTGTCTCTGCTATCACTAATTCCTCATTTGAGGACATTGTTAGTATCACTGACGATGCAGGGCTGAAGGAATTGGACATGACAGGCATGTACAAAAGCCTCAAAGGGCATCAAACTCTTTGTGATGTGCTTAAAAAGCAGATCCTCAACAGGAACCCTAGGAAAGAGGGTATTTCCTTTGAGAGGAAACTCAATGCTGATGGTACATATTCGAAGCCTGAGTAGTACCCCAAAACCTCATGGGTTGCTGCAAAGGGACCTCCAGTTGATCCATCTAATTTATCTGGCTTTACATGTGAATTTTCTCATTCTTCTGATGAGTCATTTGACTATAATTATAAACTGTTCAAAAATGAGAATGGTGAAGTATTTGCTAGATATGTTGGCACTAACTGTAGGAACGGTTCCCCTATGAAGAAAATCTGGGTTCCCAAAAGGTGCCTTGAAAGTCTTCAGGTGAATGTCCTCATGACACCACTTGTGAAGAATAGGAACCCCAGATCAAATTCTTCATATGGACCAAATTCTTCATATGGATCCAAGTCCTCATACGGACCAAATTCCTCACATGGATCAAATTCCTCAAAAGGATCAAAGTCCTCATATGAACATCATCGTGATAACAACTCTGGTTCGCAGGGAAGAGCCAAGGGCTATGAATATGAGTATTATTCTTCTAATCATTATGTTCATAAGTCCTCGAAGAATTTCTTTGCTTATTCATATGCTTACCCTAACCCCTCTTTTGTGAAACGAAATGGTTTGGCCTCTATGCCACCATTCTCATATGGAGCTCGCAGAGTGATGAACTCTTTGCCACCCCTTCAGATGTGGGTGGTGAAGAAAAAGAACTAATCTCTTCTGTAGGGTCAGGTCTCCAGACGTGCGTAAACGTCTGAAGAATTTGCTGGAGACCTGACAAATTGCCTGAAAGGATGCAGGCTAATCATGAAGAAATGAACCTTCATTTCTCACGTCCTCATACTGCTTTATTTGTCTTACTGCTAGATGAAATTGATCTGATGAATTGTGATGTCATATTCTTCATTGATGAAGTATATGAAGTTCGTAAGCTGCACTAATTCATCTGCAGGATGATCAACCCAAAGCCACTGAGTGGGTCCTCGATAGTGGATGTACAAATCACATGACTGGTGACAAGAATCTATTGGTGGATGCTCCCTTATCACCATCGCATCTGAAGCATATCATCTTTGCTGACAAAGGCAAAAGTCAGGTATTGGGTCTAGGTAAGGTTGCTATCACAAAGGATCGACACATGGACAAAGTCATGCTTGTTGAGTCCTTAGGATACAACCTTATGTCTGTCTCAATGCTTTGTGATCTTGATATCACTACTATGGAAAAGGCTAGCAGCAGCGCGGGTTTTGTGCTCACTAGTAGTGCAGGTAGGCGCGCTACTAATAAGGCGCTACAGCTATTGCTTAGCAGTAACGCGTGCCCGCACGCGCTACTGCTAGGTCAAATAGCTGCAGCATTTGTTCACTCCCACGCTACTGCTAATGTAACTACTGGCAGCGTGTTTTCTCGCCATCGCTACTAGTATTCTTTTTTATTTTTTTATTTTTAGTGTATTTATGCGCCATAGGAAAAATATTGGTACAATACCATTTATGAGGTTTACATCATTATGTCCATAACAGCGTGTCAAATGAAGGTGGATTAGGTTCAAGTGGAGGCAATATGTGGTGCATGTCAAAAGTATACTACTAATCCAAACTTGGTCTAGTTTGGACTAGTAGTACTTTCGATGTGCACCACATGTTGCCTCCACTTGAATCTAATCCGCTAGCACAAGCTATTTAATCATCATCATAGTCATTACCACCAACAGTATTTATTTAATCACCACTAACACTAGCTAATAATAATCATCATAGTCATTACCACCAACACTAGCTATTTTATCATCATAGTAATAGTATAGCACATCATCATCCTCAAACTCATTTCTAGCTAGCTAACCACTCCTGTCGCTCTCTCTTAGGTAAAATAACATAAAACATGTGTAGCTCTCCTCCTTGATCAAGTTGGAGCATGCAGATGAACCTGTCTCCTAATCGTGGGTAGCGCATCTGTTTGCTGCCCCCTAGTACTTCTCTGCACTCCCCCATCACATATTTGGTCCAGTCTTGCACTATTAAGCATCCGTCGCTAATCTTGAATGCACTAAAGTAATCTGTAGGATATCTTGGCCGTAAGCTAATAATACTCATGGTACCTTTAGTCTCGATCCCATAAGGCACAACATTCATCGGGAGTCCCTGTTGAAGAACATCGTATGGTAACGTACTTAGCAATGAAGTTTAACTTCAAAAATAATGTATGGAAAAGATGCACTGAGGACAAATAGTAAAAATCTTACCATCCTTCCTAAATAGATGTGACCGTAGTTCATTATGAACACTATTGGTCGCACGTTTTCAGTACTAACATTTCTAAATGCAGGAAGAAAATTTGTCTTGACAGTATCAAGATCCTCAAGCCATGAAATATAATGACTTAGCTCCTCGCAGTTGAGTTCAGCCTCGGGACAGTAGTAGGTCCTGTCTACCAAGCGATGGACATGTTTGCTTGCGCCGAAATAAGCTGACAATACAAATTAGTTGTCAACTATTTTTGAATAAATAATATCAAAGGCATAAATATGGTTGAGAAACTTACATAATGGTATAACTGGAGGCGTCTGCACATCGACCCAGATGTCGGTATTACCTTCAATATGATCTTCCGGACGAATATCAAATGTGATAACCATATCAGGCTCAAATGCATAAGTCTTGCATAGTGCTCGCCATGTTTTGCATCCAAAATATGTGTAGTCGTCTGAATTGTATAATTTTGCATGGAAAATATAACCATGCTCGGTCTTCAAGTAAACTTTCTTTACCTCCATAGTATGACTGAAACCTATCTTATCCAATATAAAAACTATTGCATGGCAGGGGATACTCTAGTACAATAGTAAAAAAAATATAAGTTGAAGCAAATGAAGCAGATGTCATGCTTAATTACGAAAAAAGACTTGTCGTTGTGACTTACTGTATCCACTTCGAAGTTCTCGTCCAGCTTGATGCTGAAGCGCCTATCATCATCTAGGAAGATTCCGTCGCACAGGCTGCGCTCGTCTTCGCAGTATTTGCAAATACCGAAATCCTTTTCGTCGTCAGACATTTCCTATGTTCATAGTTAAAACATTAATTGAAAATCGATCGAAGACAACTACCGGGATACTCAACACAAAAATCCGGGGCACTCGATATTTCCTACATATTCTGACACAAGTCATGCCAAAATTTACGGAAAAATCCGGCATGACCTTTGCTAAAATAGGACATATCGAGCGCCTGAAATTTGTCGGAACGGAAATGAATCAACACTCCGGCAAAACATAGGCCACTCGGAGGTGTAACCTGCAAACATGACCGGCCACTTGGATATTGAGCAACACAAGATATACATTTCCAAATATCTTATAGGACTCAAATTAGCATGCATTCAATAAGCAAAAGTAAATCATCTCAGCGTCTGTACATCGTCGAATATTATCACTAATACATTCCGAATAGTGTCATACATATAACATCACTAATACAACTAAAACCCTAGCACACGACGGGTATCGGTGCGGGCGGTGGACACCCACAGAGAAGGAACCATCACGGGATCATAGCTCCAGTGAGATCCCTGGAGAACCTGCCAGGTATTAGAGAACCTGTGCTCCAACGCAAACAAGTAGCGATGGACGTGCGCGTCCTCCTCACTGACACGGTGACACACCACCTCCGCGGAGTCCTCGAGCCTCTGGACCGTCACTGGCCCACGCGACCGCCACCAAAGAAGGTTCGGGTCAACGACAGGCTGGCTCCTCACCAACCTGCGCCCCCCGGTAGGTAGCGCCTCCCAGTACCACCCCGGCGGAGCCCAGTCCCGGACATGGCCCATCTGGTCAAGCAGGTGTCATCCTCCGCTGACTCGACGATGAGGATGCGGGATAGGCATTGTCCACGTCGATGCGAGAAAAATTGCTTTAACTAAAAAATTAACAACAAGTTCTTACTAACTAGTTCTATTAATTCAACTAGTTCTTACTAAAAATAAACTTACTATAAATAAAAATAGCAACAAGTTCTTACTAACTAATTAGTACCTAGGAACTACTACCCTAATTACCATCTAATTTGATAAACCTAGGGGTGGAAAGTGGTAGCGGATATTCTAATTATCCAACTATAAAGTGAAATAAGTGGTCAAATTTTACTCGTTTTATGATTCATCATAGAAATTTGATTCGTTTCCACCCTTACATGAACCCTAACTCATTTGAGCCGCATCCGCATCCGATTCGTTTCAACCCTTACAAACTCTAACTAATTTGATGCAACTAAAAAATAAAGAAACCCTAGGCAGAGGTAGGGGAGAGGGAGGAGCAGGCATGCTCACCTCAGATGCCTGCGACGAGCGAGGGGCAGGTGGCGTCGAGGTCGGGGTCGGGGATCGGGTGCGCGGTGGACGGCGGCGTGGAGGTCGGGTCGGGGGCGGCGTCCGGGGCAGCGTTGAAGGTCGGGGGCGGGGGCGGCGTTGAATCTGGGGTCGGGGCGGCGTAGAGGGTGTGCGGAGAGCGTGCGGCGGCCGACGGGCGACGGCGGCGGCGAGAGTGGAGAGTTGGATTTGGGGGAAGTGGCCGTGGGGAAGGACGAACCCCGTGGTTAAGTCAGAAGTAGCAGTAGCGCGTTCCAGAAAAGGCGCTACTGCTAGGTTAGCTACAGCGCGTTCTGGGATACACTCTAATGCTTTCCTTTCTCTTTTTCCCCCTTTTTCATTTAGTTTTCTTCACATTTTATTTTTTTTCCTTTCATCTTATTCTATTTCTTTCATTTTCAATTACCTTTCTATTTGCTTTCCATTTAATTTTATATCCTTTAGCAGCAGCGAGTTTATATTAAAACGCGCTGCTACAAAGAAAGTAGCGGTAGCGCGGTTCGTTTTAGGTCGCTACTACTATGTGTAGCCTATCGGCTAAGCCGTGGGAATTGTAGTAGTAACGTGTTTAGGACGAGAAGCGCTACTGCTAGAACTTTATCTGCAGCGTGGTTTGCAGAGGGGCGCTACTGCTACTTAGCACCAGCGTGCTTTTTTAACCCTCGCTACTGCTAAAGTTCTGTGTATAAGGTTTTCCCTAGTAGTGTATGGTTGTTGTCTTTGGCAAGTATCGTTGTGTTGTGATTATGGAAGCTGACAATTCCAAAGTCTTCGAAGGCTTTAGGAGAGGAGACGTGCATATTGTTGATTTCTCTACAGGTTCACAACCAGCCGTGTGCCTACTTGCAAAAGCTTCAGAAGGATGGCTATGGCATCGACGACTTGGTCATGCTGGCATGAGGAATTTGCACACGCTTGCAAAGAAGAAGCATGTCATTGGCATTGAGAATGTCAAATTCCTCAAGGATCACTTATGTGGAGCCTGTGAAGCTGGAAAGATGACCAAGGCCAAGCATCCAGCGAAGACTATCATGACCACTACTCGTCCATTTGAATTGCTTCACATGGATCTCTTCGGTCCTAATCATTATTCTACTGTTTCAAATGAAGCTTCTCAATATGGCTTTGTTATTGTTGATGATTACTCTCGTTACACATGGGTACACCTTGTTACTTACAAACATGAAGTGCAGGAAGTCTTCAAACGATTTTCCTCGAGGGCTTCAACCAACTTTGGTGTGAAGATCAAGCACATCATAAGTGACAATGGCACTGAGTTCAAGAATTCTGGTCTCAATGACTATCTTGATGAACTTGGTATTACTCATGAGTTATCTGCTCCTTATACTCCTCAACAGAATGGCGTCGTGGAGCGCAAGAACATGACTCTTGCTGAGATGGCTCGCACTATGCTTGATGAGTACAAAACGCCTCGTCGTTTCTGGACTAATGCAATTGATACCGCGTGCCACATCATCAACAGAGTATATCTTCACAAATTCTACAAGAAGACTGCCTATGAACTCCTCACTGACAAGAAACCCTATGTGAGTTATTTCAAAGTCTTCGATGCCAAATGCTGGATTAGAGATCCTCATCACAACTCAAAATTTGCACCGAAAGCACATGAAGGTTTTATGCTTGGTTACGGAAAGGACTCGCACACCTACAGAGTCTTCAACAACGTTCTTCACAAGGTTGTTGAAACTGTAGATGTGCGGTTCGATGAAACTAACGGCTCGCAAAGAGAGCACCTACCTTCTGTGATAGATGAACCAGCACCTAAGGATTCTATCAAGTTCAAGGCTACTAAGGATGTCATTCCTACTGAAGAATCTGCTGAAGAATTCATTCCAGAACCTGAAGAACGTCGAGCTGATGCACCTGAGGAAAATGCTGAAGAAATTGGTGCTGAAGAAAATGCTGATCAAATTCCTCAATGACAACCAGCTCATCCTCGTGTTGCAAAAGAAGTGCAAGTGGAGAAGATCATCGATGACATTAGAGCACCAGGTCCTCTCACACGCTCAAAAACTTCACATTTATCTAACTTTTGTGGGCACTATGCTTTTGTCTCTATCACAGAGCCTGCTAAGGTAGATGAAGCATTTCTGGAGCCTGAGTGGATTCAGGCCATGCAAGAAGAATTACATCAATTCAAGCTCAACAACGTCTGGGAACTGGTCAAACGTCCAGATCCTCGCAAGCAAAATATCATTGGCACAAAATGGATCTACCGCAACAAGCAAGATGAAAATGGCCTTATGGTGAGGAATAAGGCACGACTTGTAGCTCAAGGCTACACACAGGTTGAAGGAATTGATTTCGATGAAACTTTTGCGCCTGTTGCTAGACTTGAGGCTATTCGCATATTACTTGCTTATGCTAACCATCATGATATCATCTTATATCAAATGGATGTGAAAAGTGCATTCCTCAATGGTAAGCTTGAGGAAGAAGTATATGTTGCTCAACCCCCAGGTTTTGAAGATCCAAAGAATCCTGACAAAGCCTTCAGACTCAATAAGGCCCTCTATGGCCTCAAGCAGGCCCCTCGGGCGTGGTATGATACTTTGAAGGAATTCCTCATGAAGAATGGCTTCACACCCGGTTCACTCGATCCTACTCTCTTTACTAAATCTTATGATGGTGAACTGTTTGTGTGCCAAATATATGTTGATGATATTATCTTTGGCTGTACTGACCAATGTTATAGTGAAGAATTTGCCTATATGATGAGTGAAGAATATCAAATGTCTATGATGGGAGAGTTGAAATTCTTCTTAGGTCTTCAAAATCGTCAACAGCGTAATGGTATATTCATATCTCAGGAGAAATACCTCAAGGATGTACTGAGGAAATTCGGCATGCAAGATTGCAAAGGCATCAAAATTCCTATGCCCACAAATGGCCATCTGTGCACTGATGAAAATGGTATTGACTTCGATCACAAGGTATACCGCTCCATGATTGGTTCTTTATTGTACTTATGTGCATCTAGGCCAGATATAATGCTTAGTGTTTGCATGTGTGCCTGATTTCAAGCTGCACCGAAGGAATCACACCATAAGGCTGTGAAGCATATTCTTCAATATCTAGCTCACACACCAACACTAGGATTATGGTACCCCAAGGGCTGAGATTTTGATCTTATTGGATATTCTGACTCTGACTATGCTGGTGATCATGTGGACCGCAAGTCAACATCTGGTACATGTCATTTCCTCGGACGATCTTTGGTCTGTTGGTCCTCGAAGAAACAGAACTGCGTATCACTGTTTACTGCTGAAGCTGAGTACATTGCCGCTGGTTCTTGCTGTGCTCAACTGCTATGGATGAAGCAAACTCTCAAGGACTATCGCGTCAACATGAAGAATGTGCCTCTCCTCTGTGACAATTAGAGTGTGTCGGGGCAAATCTGCCTCCACGAACACCTATGGGGACCGAGCCCCTTTCTTGGTTCGGCGGGGGGTGGAGGTCGCGCGAAGAGCGGATCGAGGCGGTGCACACAAGGGGTTTACCCAGCTTCGGGCCGCACGGATGCGTAAAACCCTACTGCTGCTTTGTGGTTTGTATTGTGTTCTTGTTAACTCTGACGGCAGGGGACAAGGGCATTAAATGCCCGTCTGGGTCGCCCAAACAGTGCAGAAAAGGGACCGTCAGGGGCGCCACCGTTTGCCACGACGGCTACCCTGTCAGCGTTGCTTCGCCACCGCATGCCCCTGGCAGCGCAGCCTCTCGCCACGTACGCCTGGAATGGCCCCAGAGCGACGCGTGGGTGGATGAGCTGGAGCGCAGGCGCGGGGTGGTGACTTGCCGCGGCAAGCGCCTTGCCGCGGTTGATGCCTTGTCGCGCCCGGGAGCTTGTCGCTCACCGGTCCTTGCCGGGACGCGGGGCGCGTCGCAGCAAGTCTCTTGTCGTGCCTCGGTCGGCCTTCCCGGCAAGCTCCTCTTGCCGGGGCCTTGTGCTTCGAGCGGTCGTCCCGGCAAGCTCCTCTTGCCGGGGCCTTGCTCTCTTCGGGTGGCCTTCCCGGCAAGCTCCTCCTGCCGGGGCCTTGGCTCAAATACTTTGTTCTTGGATGGCCCAAAAAGGGACCATGGAGAGTTTTGGCGATCGCCTGGCAAGCCTTGCCGCGGGGTGCTACGACTGCCCGTGCACAAGTTCGGGGTACTAAGGTACCCCTACTTTAGTACACCGACAGGAGCCCCCGGGCCTGGGCCATACACGGTGCCGAGCGCTGTTGGGCCAGGCCCACAACAGTGCACGGCACGCGTGGCCTGGGTCACGCTGCATCTTCTTCTGCATCCACCACGCCCTCCCTGAACGGCACGCGTCGAACGCGGCATCGTGGGGAGAGGCGTGCGTGACATGGGCGGCGTGCGCGGGGTTGAGCCCCGCAGGCATGCGTCACGTCGCAGTAAAGGGGGACGGTTCGCGCCATCCCCATAAGTGGAGGGAGGCGTGGAGGCGTGGCTCGTTTGCTGGACGGGGCCGAGGCACGGTTTCCGAGGCGTCCGCTCCCCACGATCACGGGGCGGGGGGAGGTCACCTCATCCGTCGCCTTGGACCTGCAAGCCAGCCACGCGGCTTCCATGCACCTGGAGCTGCGGACGGTGGAGGCAGGAAACCGGGCCGTCGCGGGTCGAGGCAGCAGGCTGGTCCCAGTCGCCTGCTCTTCCTGCGTCCTGATTGGCTGAGCGGGGCGGCCGAGCCCCCACCCTGCTCCTTTATAAAGAGCAAGAGGGGGCGACGGAGATCCACACTCCTTCATCTTTTCTTTCCCTTCAGCTTCTGATCCCCTCTCTCCATTCGCCATGGAGAAAGGGAACCCTGGTCCTTCATCGGTGGCGGCGAGGGTCGCCGCTAGGCAACGCGCCCCTCCTCCCCTTGCACCCGCGGTGGCAGAGCCAACCGTAAGGGGAAGGGGGAGGGGGCGAGGTCGTGGACGAGGTCGTGGACGAGGCGGACGGGGCGACGCGCCGGCCTCGCCTCCGCCAGCGGCTCCCCTTCTCACAGCGGTCCACATCAGGGACGACCCTTGCGAGTTCTTCGTCAGGCTGCGCCGGGCGCCTCGTCGTCGCCTCCGTCTCCCGGCTCCCTTCGCAAGCGTGATGGAGATGGAACAACCCGAGACGCTAAGACTGCGCATGAGGGGCTGCGGGATCAGCGACACGCGGGTCCACGTTGAGTCCCCAGCCCCCGGCGTGATGTATCTTGGTCGAGGGTGGAAGACGTTCGCCCGTATCCACAGTTTGATGGAGGGGTTCACCCTCCATTTTAAGTTGATGGAGGGCGATCTCCTCTCCGTCAAGGTCTTCGGGTGCTTCGGGACCCGGGCCCGGTGCTGCGTGGATAGCTCCTCCGACAGCGAAGGCTCCTCCTCGAGCGAGAGTGACGAGGAGGGGAGCGACAGCGACGACGAGGGTAGCAGTCGTCGGGATGACGGGTCCGACTAGGCGTCAGTCGCGGCTCCGCGTGGCACCGACGACCCCATCACCCGTGTCGCTGGCTCCTTGAGCTTCCCGGGGTCGTCTCCTTGGCGGCTGGCGTAGGGAGGCTACGGAAGAGGAAGAGGGCGGGAGGCAAGGCCGTCAACTCGGAGTACGAGGGCACGGCGCCCTCGACAGCGTGCTGACGTCCTGCCGCCTCGTCGAGCCCTGCTTCCGGCGCCGCCGTCACCGTCCAGCTTTCAGACGGCCCCTGGGGCGTTCTGTTGGTGTCTTCTGCCACCCGTAGCTCGCCTAGGCGCCCCTTTTGCCCTTCTCGCCTCCTTGTCCTACCTCCTGAGGAGAGAGACAAGAAAGGGATTACGGGCACCTTATCTCTTTTTAACTTGTAAGCCTTCGGGCTTTAGTTGCATTTAAAGCTTGTAATCCCATCTCTCATGTTTTTCATTCTCTCTGAACTGTACCTGAGCGGAATGTTTTTAATGAAAAGGGGATGTTTGCCGGGCCATTTGTCTCGCGGGTAAAACCCACGCCAAGGAGCGAATCCTTTACATCGTTAAGATAGACACTTCTTTGCCCGGCAACAGGCCCTGCCATCTTCCCGCGCCACTCGACTTTTCTCACGCCTTTGGCGGAGGTAGGGATGAGGCGGGTTCGGGCTCCTCATTCCGTCCCTTCGCCGCCGCGGCTGCTACCAAAACTGGCCCCACAAACGCGCTCCGGGGCCCAGAGTTAAGGGCGCACGGCAGCTTTTTAGGAAGGAACAAGGTTTTCGCATTCCTCAGTCCATAAGAGAATGCATGACAAGGGATGAAAGACTTATCTGGGATTGCAGCCCCCGGCAACTTAGGCTCGCCGCGGGCGAATCTTTGGACTTGCAGCCCCCGGCAACACTGGTTTGCCGGGGACCAGATGCTGGTTCGCCCTTCTTCTCTTCTTCGTCCTTAAGCAGTCTGGCCAGGATACGCGAGACCCTGCGAACCAAGGGAAACGAAGGAACAGGAAAAAAGGACGCAGACCCGACCTCTAAGCTAGGGGTTAGCAGCTGTTAGGCACTATCAACCCTAACCAAGGACGAGACTCGACTCAGCATGCATGCTAAAACTTAGGGCGCCAGCGCTTCATTTACTGCTGCTCAGGGTCTGCGCCTGGCTTTGTACAAAGGATTACATGCAACAGCGGCAAGACTTGTACAAAAGGTTGGTTGCCGGACGGGGTCCGACAACCGCGCCTTACGGGTAAAACTTACGAAGATGCTCAATATTCCAGGAGTTGCTCACCGGAGTGCCATCTTCGGTCTCGAGGCGGACAGCGCCGGGCCTCGTGACTCGTCTCACCCGGTAAGGGCCTTCCCACTTCGGCGTCAACTAGTTGTGATTCTTGGCGGACGGGGCGCACCGAAGAACAAGGTCGCCTTCCTCGAAGCTTCTGGCTTTAACTTTGCGGCTATGGTAGCGACGCAAAGCTTGCTGGTAGCGAGAGGCTCGCACAGCAGCCTGAAGATGATCTTCCTCAAGGAGCAGCGCGTCATCTTCACGCAGCCGCTCTTGCTCAAGCTCATCATAAGCGAGCACTCGAGGTGACCCGTATACGAGTTCCGTGGGGGTAACTGCTTCTGCTCCATAGACTAGAGCAAATGGTGTCTGGCCAGTGGCTCGATTTGGCGTCGTTCTGATCGACCAAAGAGCCACCGGCAGCTCCTCGATCCAATTTCTTCCGCACTTGTGCAGCCTGTCGAAAGTTCTGGTCTTGAGCCCGTGCAGCACTTTGGCATTGGCCCTCTCCGCTTGACCGTTGCTCCTGGGATGAGCAACAGAAGCGAAGCAGACCTTGGCGCCGAGATCTTGGACGTATTGCATGAAGGCGCGGCTCGTGAATTGCGTACCGTTGTCGGTGATGATCCTGTTGGGGATCCCGAAGCGGCAAACAATCGACCTGAAGAACTTGACTGCTGACTGTGCTGTCACCTTCCTCACTGGTTCCACTTCCGGCCACTTTGTGAACTTGTCGATTGCGACGTACAAGTACTCAAAGCCCCCGACAGCTCGGGGGAAGGGGCCGAGGATGTCGAGCCCCCAGACCGAAAATGGCCAGGATAAAGGGATCGTCTCGAGAGCTTGAGCTGGCTGGTGTATCTGCTTGGAATGGAACTGGCACGCTTCACACTTGGTTACTTGTGCAGTTGCATCCTGGAGGGCTGTCGGCCAGAAGAAACCTTGTGGAACGCTTTGCCGGCAAGTGCTCTTGCGCCAATGTGGTGACCACATATGCCTCCATGTATCTCTGCCAACAGCTTTTGTCCGTCTTCCCGGGAAATACACTTCAATTTCACACCGTTGCGCCCTCTTCTATACAGCGTGTTGTCGACGAACTGGTACATACTCGAGCGCCGGGCTACTCTTTCCGCTTCTTCTTGTTCTTCGGGAAGTTCTTCGTTCTGGAGGAAATGGACAGTCTGATGCGCCCATGTTGGAGCCTGTGGCTCGACAACAAGGACTGAAGGCACATCTGCTGCTGCGGGAACGTCCGCTTCTACGGCGAGGATCTGGGGATCACCGGAGCTTGATGTTCCCCGGCAAGCTTGCCGGAGCAAAACTTGTCAGGAGCGCCTACTTCTACGGAACAAACCCTGGGGTTTGCCGGAGCAGACTGCTCCTCAGCACTCTTGGCGTCGATCTTGGGGACCTTCTTAGCGGCGGCTCCGGGGAGCTTTGCCGGAAGATAGTCACCGGAGACCAACTTCCTCATCTTGCTCTGTCCGGTTGATGGTGTTACGGATGGCTGAGTCAGCTTGAGCACAAAGGTTCCTGGTTCCACAGGTAACTTAAATGCTGCGCACTTTGACAGGCCATCAGCAATGTCGTTCTCAGCTCTCAGAACGTGTTCCATTTGCAGGCCGTCAAAGTGATCTTCTAGCTTCCTCACTTCATCAACGTACGCTTCCATCAACGGACTCTAGTAATCTTTGTTCACTTGGCGGACGACAAGCTGCGAGTCACCCCTGACAATGAGCCTCTTGATCCCAAGTTCTGCCACGATCCTGAGACCGGCAAGCAAACCTTCATACTCTGCAGTATTGTTGGTTGCTTGCTCCTTGGGGAAGTGCATCTGGACTACGTACTTGAGGTGCTCTCCGATGGGCGCGATAAGCAACGTGCCAGCACCGGCGCCTTGCAGCGAGAAGGCACCATCAAAATACATCAGCCACTCTTGGCTTGCTTCTTTGATGGGGATGCTCGTCTCTGGGATTTCTTCATCTGGTGTCGGTGTCCACTCTACTATGAACTCCGCCAATGCTCTGCTTTGGATAGTCGAGGTGCTCTCGAACTTGAGACCAAAGCTCGACAGTTCCAGTGCCCACTCGACAATCCTGCCTGTTGCTTCTGGATTCTGCAGTATCCTCTTCAGCGGAAAGCAGGTGACAACTGTAATCTCATGTGCTTGGAAGTAATGGCGCAGCTTTCTCGAGGCCATGAGGAGGCCGAAAAGCAATTTCTGCACACCAGAGTACCTTGACCTAGCCCCCTGCAGAAGGGAGCTGACAAAGTAAACTGGGCGATGCACCATTCTCTTCTTCTGCACCTCCACTCGCTCCTGCGCAGATTCATCCTTGTCGGGGCCAGAGCTTGTCGGGGAAGCCTCTTGCTTGTCGCTGGACGCGCTTGCCGCGGTTGCTAGCTCATCATCTGCCTCCCTCTCCGCTACTAACGCAGCACTAACCACTTGATTGGTTGCTGCCAGGTACAGCAGCAACTTCTCTTGTGGTTTAGGCGCGACAAGTATTGGAGCGAAGGACAGGTATTTCTTCAAGTCTTGCAGCGCAGCCTCCGCTTCCGGAGTCCATTTCACTGGACCCGCCTTTTTCAAAACTTTGAAAAATGGCAGGGCGCGTTCTGCAGACTTGGAAATAAACCTGCTGAGAGCCGCGACGCAGTCGGCAAGCCTTCGTACATCCTTGACGCATGTTGGTGCTTCAATCTGCTCGATGGCCTTGATTTTGTCTGGATTGGCTTCGATTCCTCGCTGAGACACGAAGAACCCGAGAAGCTTGCCGGAAGGGACTCCAAACACGCACTTCTCGGGGTTGAGCTTGAGGCTGATCTTGCGCAGGTTCGTAAAGGTCTCTTCTAAATCTTGAATCAGGGTTGCCTTGTTCCTGCTTTTGACCACTATGTCATCCATGTAGGCTTCCACATTTCTGTGGATTTGCGGCTCAAAAGCGGTATGGACAACCCTCGCAAATGTCGAACCAGCATTCTTCAAACCGAAAGGCATCCGTACGAAATAGTACGTGCCACATGGAGTGATGAATGCGGTCTTCTCCTCATCTTCTTCAGCCATGAAGATCTGATGGTATCCTGAGTATGCGTCAAGAAATGAAAGCAGGTCACATCCGGCCGTGGAGTCAACAATCTGGTCAATGCGCGGCAAGGGAAAAGGATCTTTGGGACAAGCTTTGTTAACATCAGTAAAGTCGATGCAAAGCCTCCATTTCCCATTTGCTTTGCGCACGACAACAGGATTGGCCAACCACGTCGGATGGAGCACACCTCTGACGAGGCCTGCCGCTTCCAACTTCTTGATCTCTTCTGCGATGAACTCTTGGCGCTCCACCGCTTGCTTCCTGACTCTCTGCTTGACGGGCCGCGCATGAGGACAGACGGCGAGGTGGTGCTCAATCACTTTCCTGGGAACGCCGGGGATGTCAGATGGTTGCCAGGCAAACACATCGACATTCGCCCGCAGGAAAGCAACGAGCGCGCTTTCCTATTTGGGGTCGAGAGTGGCACTGATGGTGAAGGTACCACCAGTGTCGTCCTCCTTGGCGGACACCTTCTTGGTCGTTGGCGGGGCTGCCATTAACTTCTTACTCTTGCCGATGGAGCTCGATGGCGCGTCCTCGACGGTAGCGCAGCACTCCGAAGAGGTGCGCTTGCCGGAGTGGGCACGAGAGCACTTGTCGGGCTTGGTCTTCCTCTTCCCTCCGGGAGCTTCAGCGGCAAGTGGCTTGTGATCCGTTGTAGTTGCTGCTTCCCGGTAGATCTTGTCGGCACAGATAAGGGCATCCTTCTTGTCGCCGGGGACAGAGATGACGCTTATCAGGCCTGGCATCTTGAGCATGTTGTATGCATAGTGAGAGGCCGCCATGAACTTGGCAAGCGCTGGACGGCCGAGAATTCCATTATAGGGCAATGGAAAATCGGCAACGTCAAAAGTGATCCTCTCTGTCCTGAAGTTCAGCTCGCTGCCAAATGTCACTGGCAACGTTATCTTCCCCTTCGGCTTGCTCCTTCCCGGGTTGATTCCTTGGAACGTGCCGGTCTCTTCGAGCTCGCTGTCGGGGACTTGGAGTTTCTGGAGCACAGCGGAGGAGATCAGGTTCAAGCCGGCCCCGCCGTCGACTAGCATCTTAGTGATCTTGAGGTTGCGGACTGTTGGTGAGACCAACATCGGCAAGCACCCGATCGCAGTTGTGCGGTCAGGGTGGTCCTCAATATCGAAGATGATAGGCGTGTTGGACCATTTTAGAGGCTTGCGCGACTCGACGGGTGGTTCCGCTGCATTGACTTCCCGCGCCCACTGCTTGAGCTGGCGGTGAGAAGTATGCAGAGAAGCACCGCCGTCTACGCACAAGACCTCTGTGGCTTTCTGAAACTCCTACTCACTGGTCTCGACATCATCCATGTCTTCGTCTTTGTCGTCGTCTTCGTTCTTGTCGCGGCCGCAGGGAGGTCTGTCTGCTTGCCGCTGCTTGTCCTTGTCGCGGCGTCCTCCCTGGCCGGGGCGCTTCGTGCCTGATCCTCCGCCACCTCCCCGGGCTCTCTCCTTGTCGCGCCGCTCGTACTCGGCCTTCTGCAGCTCGACGAGCCGCTCGACCTGCTTGCAGCTCTGGAGGTCATGGCCCTTGGTGCGGTGGATCTTGCAGTATTGTTTGTTGGTGCCGTCCCGCTTGTCGGCGACCGCCATAGCCTGGCAGTTGGCGCATCCGGCAACCTCCTTGCCGGAGCTACCAGCCTGGGCCTTCTTGGCGGCGCCTTCATCGCCGGACTGCTCAACAACCAGTACTTCTTGGCTCTTCTTCTTCCTGTTGCTCCGCTGCCGGCTCTTCCTTGCCGGGGCGGTATCCTCACTGTCAGACTCTCCTGCTCCAGTGTTCTCTCCGGGGAGTTTCCTCCCTTCCTCAGCACGCGCACACTTTTCGGCCAGGGCATATAGCTCGCTGACGTCTTTGATCTTGCACATCGCCATCTCCTCCCGCATCCTGCGGTTACGCACGTTCTGATGGAACGCGCTGATGACCGCGGCAGGGTGGACGTCTGGGATGTTGTAGTGTACGCGGCTGAATCTCTGGATGAACTTGCGCAAGGGTTCCCCTTCCTTCTGGACGAGCAGATGGAGGTCGCTCGCTTGGCCATGGGGTTTGTGGCTGCCTGTAAAGGCACCAACAAACTGATGGCACAAGTTTGTACAGGAGGTTATGGAGTTATCCGGCAAGTGCATGAGCCAGGATCTGACGTTGGATTTGAGTACCAACGGGAAGTAGTTGGCAAGGATCTTGTCGTCTCACCCTCCAGCAGCCTGCACCGCAATGGTGTAGATGCTGAGGAACTCCGACGGATGCGACTTGCCGTCGTACTTCTCTGGTACGTCTGGCTTGAAATTCTTCGTGTTGGGCCACTGGACTTGCCGCAGCTCACGGGTGAATGCAGGGCAGCCTACCGCGTATGGCAGGTCGCCTGGTCCCCCCGGCGCGTGCATGTCGACAGAGGGCCCAGCGCGCTGGTCTGATTGACGCTGCGCTTCTCTCCGACGCTCGATGCGAGTACGAGCGTCCTCTTGCTCTCGTTTGTGAAGAACTTGGCGTTGATCGCGATGAGTTCGCGGATTCGACGACGCGGTGGAGTCGTTGTCGTGATGGCTCCGGCGAGTCGGCGATCTTGGACTTTGGGGCGGGGAATGCACGGTGGTCGCACCCCCACCGGTCTTGGCACCATCGGTTCTCGCCTGGCCGACCTGCCGCGGCTGCGACGCACTGTGCTGCCGTGGGGTGTCGCCGTTAGCGAAGGCCCTCCAGCCGTCGAGCTTGTTCGCCGTTGGAGGGTAGTCTAGGAGTAGTTGAGCTCGCGCTAGAGCTTCTGCTAGAGTGGCGGGCAGCGGTGGCGAGCGGCGCGTGGAGCGGGATGTGCTCGAACTTCTAACTACATTAGAAGGAGCAGCACCCGGACCAGGCAGTCGCGCCACGCTCGCGCCAGCACGTTGGTGTGCATGCTGGCCCTGAGCACCCTGGGATCCGCCAGCTCGATATGGGTCCAGCGAGCGTATGGTACCGTGAGTGCCAAGACGCTGCTGGTCCCGTGCCTCCTGAGAGGGGCGCGGTGCATGTTCGGACGCCGTGGCACCATGAGCTGGCTCGCCGACGCCCGTTCCGCCGCCGGTGCCGTCCCCACCACCCGTTCGCTCCAGGGGCGGTGGGTTCGACGCGGACGGACCAGCCACCTCCGGAGCCTTCTTATTCGGTGGCATGTCGATGAAGATGATGGAGATCTAGCCTGTGCAGACGCCGGATCAGGTTCGCACAACCTCGACGCCCCCTACCTGGCGCACCAAAGATGTCGGGGGAAATCTGCCTCCACGAACACCTATGGGGACCGAGCCCCTTTCTTGGTTCGGCGGGGGGCGGAGGTCGCACGAAGAGCGGATCGAGGCGGTGCACACAAGGGGTTTACCCAGCTTCGGGCCGCACGGATGCGTAAAACTCTACTGCTGCTTTGTGGTTTGTATTGTGTTCTTGTTCGGGAGCGCTGAGTGCTACAGTACACTCAGGCAACTAATCAGACCGAGCGTGAGTGGCCTTCTTCCTCCCTCCCCCCCCCCCCCCCCGTTGCGCATGGGGCCTCCTTTTATATGTGCAAGGGGTTACCCACAGGTGGCAACGTAGGTGGGGGTAAAACTGGAAAACGCTGTGTTGGGTACAACTGTTTGCACAGTGCTATCATACCTAACTCTGACGGCAGGGGACAAGGGCATTAAATGCCCGTCTGGGTCGCCCAAACAGTGCAGAAAAGGGACCGTTAGGGGCGCCACCGTTTGCCACGACGGCTACCCTGTCAGCGTTGCTTCGCCACCGCATGCCCCTGGCTGCGCAGCCTCTCGCCACGTACGCCTGGAATGGCCCCAGAGCGACGCGTGGGTGGATGAGCTGGAGCGCAGGCGCGGGGTGGTGACTTGCCGCGGCAAGCGCCTTGCCGCGGTTGATGCCTTGTCGCGCCCGGGAGCTTGTCACTCACCGGTCCTTGCCGGGACACGGGGCGCGTCGCAGCAAGTCTCTTGTCGTGCCTCGGTCGGCCTTCCCGGCAAGCTCCTCTTGCCGGGGCCTTGTGCTTCGAGCGGTCGTCCCGGCAAGCTCCTCTTGCCGGGGCCTTGCTCTCTTCGGGTGGCCTTCCCGGCAAGCTCCTCCTGCCGGGGCCTTGGCTCAAATACTTTGTTCTTGGATGGCCCAAAAAGGGACCATGGAGAGTTTTGGCGATCGCCTGGCAAGCCTTGCCGCGGGGTGCTACGACTGCCCGTGCACAAAGTTCGGGGTACTAAGGTACCCCTACTTTAGTACACCGACAGAGTGCCATCAAGATTGCTCACAACCCAGTTCAGCACTCGAAGACAAAGCACATTCAGATTCGTCATTATTTTCTTCGTGATCATGTGTTCAAGGGCTACATTTCTATTGAGCATGTGAAGACTGAAGAACAGCTAGCCGATATCTTCACAAAGCCCTCGGATGAGAAGAGAATTAGCAAGTTGCGGTGTGAGCTAAATGTCTTAGAGTCTTCGAATGTTCTTTGAAAAGGACACTCATCCTAACACTTATGCAAAATTGATGACTTAGATGTGCAACACATGAAGAAACATTTTTCTTCAACCAATGAAGAGTAACACTCTAAGTGTGAAGAAATTAATGAAGAATTTGATTCTCAAAACCCTACAACAATTGTACGCGGTGTCTGAAATCATCATTCTTATACGGTGGGTCACCCAACCACAAAAAGTTGAAAATCTTCAATTTGAGTTTTTCCTCAGTTTTTGAAATTCCTCAGTTGTTCAAATTCTTTAACTTTGCAAAATCTTCACTATTTCCGTCGTTTTTCTTCATAGGCTATATATATATATATATGTGTGTGTGTGTGTGTGTGTGTGTGTGTGTGTGTGTGTGTGTCCTCTACAGCATTCACTTATAGCTAATTCTTCAAGATGGTTTTTCTGCTAAGTGAATGTGATCGGACCCTTCCCCCTCTATGCTATACTCAACCCAATGTATTCACAAATTCTTCATGTGCGTTCTATTTGAAACTCGTTCAAAATCTTCACTGTGTCCTTGTCAGCTGAAGAAATTGCGAATGGAACGTTAAAACTAATCTTATCCAAATTTTCGGTTTTGCCGCTCAAACCGTTCCGCATCCCACGATACATTATTCTATTCACCCATGATCTTACACGATCTCCGCTTCACAATGCGTGGGTGACACATGTTGTGCGAAGGAGAAGGGTCAGGGGCACGTTCGTCCTAAATCTTCGGGCGAACAGCTTTTCACCGTGGCTATAAATACCCCCTCTCCCCTTCCTCACTTCCCTTACTCCACTCGAACTCTCTCTCCCGCTCGAGCTTCTCAAACCCTAGCGCCGCCGCTACTCCATCGCCGCCGGTGAGGAAGAGCTTCACTGCCTCGACCTCGTCGCCGTCGTACTCGCGCCGGCCGTGGAAATCTTCACTCCGCCGCCGCCGTAGCTGTCTTCCTCCGCCGAGTTAGGGCGTGGAAGATCTAGACCGACGAACTTCACTTCTCCACCTCTCTGTTCATCGTGTTCTTCATCCAGGGTAATTAAAAGTTACTTTTACTGCCCTCTTTGATTCGGATGTTTTCTACAAAATCTTCAAAGGTGTTTTTCTTCAAATCCTCACACACTAAAACACCTCACAAGTCATCTGTTCTTGATTCATTTCTCTAAGCGTCATTTTTCTTAAAGATTCCTCAATTGTGTGGATCTTCGATCTATACAACTCTGGAACCTAAGACAAAGAACGCTTAGTGAAATTCTTCAAGACTCATCTGGTCAAATTCCTCAAACTTGTTCTTTTTTGAAAAACCTTCTGAGAACGCATATGACCTCTCCAAATTCCTCGCAACTATACTCTGTTCACAGGTACTCATGTCCGTTGTTGAATCACTAGGTTCTCATCAACTTAACCCATTTGCAGCGTTCCTCGAAGAAAAATTGCATACTTCTTTAGAGAATTCGATCGTTCAAATTCCTCAACTGAAGAATATGGCAGACGGTAAGAAGCCGTAGAAAGGAGGAAAGAAGCCTGAGGTCATGACTGCTTTTGAAATCCCTGGGGACATTTACAAAGAGTACTGCACACCTGATGAGGCCAAGTTTGGTAAAGAAAACAAAAATCAGCGCAAGGTGCGCATACAGAGGATTGAAAGGAGATGGGCAAGAGAATGGAGGGAGTACAAATATGTAACTCCAAAGTACATGAAGAAATTCGCACCTAATCCTCCATGCCCAAGAGCTCCACTGGCACCTGGCCAAGAGGCAGATCCCACCAGCATCAAACGCGGTGAGGACTTTCCTGAAGAATGGGCCAAGCGCCAAGCCAAATTGGCTAAACAAGCAAAAGAAGCAGTGAGGAAATATAATGAAGACTCTGCTGCTGCTGCTGCCACTGAGGCCTCTGTCAAGACTAGGAAATCTATGGCAAAGAAGCCTGCTTGCAAGCCAAGTGCTTCACCAACAGTGCCCTCACGGCCAAGTTCCTCAGCTGTGCCCTCACGGCCAGAATCTTCAAAGTCCTCAAGACCAATTCCTCATGTTGCTGCTGCTCCTCCGAAATCCTCAGATCCTTTAAAAGCCTCAGCTGTTCCGACAAAGTCCTCAGCACCTGCGCATCTGGCCTCGTGCCAAAGGACTGCAGGCATCTCCATTGCCTCTGGTGTCTCAGCAAGTTCCTCAGCTGCACCAAATTCTTCATCAGGCCCCACTCTGCTGAAGACCAAGGCAACTGCTGGATGAGGCCCTCGGCCAAGTCCTAAGAAGAAACAGGTCGTGTTTCAAGTGCCATCTGACGATGAAGATGATGATGATGAACTTGCAGACATCATCAGAGACAGACAAGAAAGGGCCGCTAGAGCCAAAGGCACAAATGTGCCACTGCTTTTGGATCCAAGGGCGATCCTAGATTACATTGATCTCTGGCACAAGGACCCAAACACTCCTATGCCTGACTTCAAGTTGACACCTGGTCAAAATCACATGTTGACTCATTTCATCCAAGAGGAAAAATGGAAGTATGAGCAGGCCAGGCAGATCAAGAAGGCCCAGTACAAGAAGGAGAAGTATTTGAAGACCAACGTTGTCAGAATGACAACTGATGAACTTATCAAAATTCAGTCTGAAGTCAAAACCCTCAGCAACAACTTCAATGCATACTATGCTGATTGGCAAGGAGCCAAAGTCAGGTTTGTCAAACTGACTGAGAAGTTCACCAATGTTGTAGCCCCATCGCAACAAGAAGTTCCTCAAGCTGAAGCTTCTGCTCAGCCTACTGAAGAACATGCCAGCACCGTTGTTGACTTTCACGCTGCTGAAGAAAATGCTAGTTCCAGGGCTGATGACTCCATTCCAGCCTCTGAAGAAATTGCCAGGGCATCCACTAGTGGTGCGCCTGAAGAAACTGAAGAAGTCAGGGCAACTGCATCAGTTGCGCCTGAAAAAATTCAACCAGATTCCTCAGCTCCTCCTGCGCCTACACAAACTCCAATCCTTCCATCTGCATCAGATGTGAAGAAGACCAAGGCTGCAGAGTGTGCTGCAGTGAAGAAAAGGAAAGCATCAGCTGCTTCAGATTCTTCAGCTCTGAAGAAAATGAAGCCAATGACCAGCTCGTTTGAAAATCCCATTGATGTTGTTCCGATTTCAACCATTCCATCAAAGGACCTTGTTCCTTTTGGTGAAGACTATGAGATCCCAAGCGGATCTGATGAAGAAACTCAATCTGCTGCTTCGTCAGAGCAGATTGATGAAGAAATTGAAGTGGGTGCGATCCCTTCTACACATGTTGTATCCTCACCAATGCCTCAGTTCACAGCTGAAGAGGCTGGTGTTGAAGAATTGGAAGATGAAGATGTGGATATTGGCAGTACAACGCCGGTGATGAACGATGACTTCTGGGAAAGTCAGCACCCCAATTCTCCACTCTTCACCCCTCTACAACAAATACCTCAGTCCCTTGCACCAATAGTTCAAATGGGCTCTGAAGAAACTCACCCCACCTCGTCTGTGCATGAAGAAATTACAGCCACTAGTGCTGAAGAAACTGCTGCTGCTGATCATATGACAACGCAGACTGCAATTGAAGAGGAACCAGAAATTCCTCAGCCTGATGAACCTGAGATTGCAATTCCTGAGGTCGTGATGCAACTCACTGACACTCCTCTGCCCAAGCCAAAGGATCCGTTCTCAAGGAAGCAAAAGTTCAAGGCTGAAGACTTCTTTGGTGAGCATGTATTCTTCACTGACTACAACCCATATGATTCTGCTCGCATAAGGAAGAGGTGTTTCTGGACTGCTAGTCAAGCCAATTTCTATTCCTCGGTGCTATTCAACAAAGACAAAGTCTTCGATCATGCACACATTCCTCATGTGGATATGGAATCGCTGCCTTGCTTCGAGCCAGTCCTCAGTGTTCTTCAGGATGCTGGACTGCTGAATTTCTGCACTGACATATGTGATTGGAATGAAGAACTCATTCTTCAGTTCTATGCGAGGCCGCACATCACAGGAGATTCTGAAGATGTGAACTCATGGGTGTTGGACTGGATGTCAAAAAATACTCATTATAAGGCACCAGCTTCTGAATTGCTTCATGCCCTACCACTCTGTCCTCCCCTTGAGGGTGCTCGTTGCGTCTATGGTGAACCTGAGCTTACCACTCATTACATGCAAGTGCTGATGAAGCCTTTGAAGTCAGGACAGGCCCCTCGAACCAAATTCCTCGTCAGGGAATTATTGTATGTGCCTCGGACTGTCTATCGCATTCTATCGAAAACGATGAGTCCTATCAAAGGCCACGACTCAAATGATGAAGAAGTCGTTGGCATCATGAAGAATCTGCTTTTTAACATCATTCATGGCGTTCCTGTCAACTTCCATGATTTCTTCATGAGGACTCTGGCCAATATAGCTATGTCACCATTTGAGCTGAAGCCTTATGCACCGTGGATTATGAGATTCATCAGGACAAGGTCTTCACTCAACTACAAGGCTGACAATCTGAACCACTGCAGCTACTTGCCTCCGATTGAAGTCCTCAAACGGACATTTTCCTCAGCTGATGACAAAGGCAAGGCAGCTGCTGTGATAGATGAAGGCATTCGTCTATTAGATGCTCAATTTCGCAAGGCTGCATCCTACTCCACCAATGATGACTCTGCCACACATGACTCTGCCGCCAACAACTCTGCCAAGCAAAATCCTCAAGCCACAGCCCCCAAGATGATGACTGATCGTGAGTTACTCCTCAGTCTTCATCAGAAAGTTGATCGCAATCATAAATGGGTCAAGCATCAGTTTGGTTCAATTCTTCACAACATGACCTCAACACACAATGCAGTGAAGAAAAACCAATACTACCTCCATGAAACCTTCAACCGTACCTGGGATGTTCTGTCTCATGTCTACAGCGCTGAAGATCTGAAGAAAATGGGTCTCAAGGAAGAATTTGACTGGTCTGCACCTCCTCCAAAGAAATACAAGAAGGTCAAGGTTCCTTCTTTGGTGGCCAGCTCCTATTCTTCATCGCGTGACACTGATGAACATGAAGATTTGGACGACACAGCGGCAGGCCCAACTACAACAACCGACCTCGACAACGCTGGCGCTCCTTCATCAACTTGATTATCTTCAGGGGCGTTAGTCCTCATTTTCGATCCTTTTGGTCATTCGATGACAAAGGGGGAGAAATTTGAGTTAGTCTTCAAGCGGGTCTATTATATGGGCGTTTTTTTGCTAAGTTACAACTCTCGTTCTTCTGAAACTTTATTGGATCGAGTTGTAAACTTAAACCCGATGGTGGTCTGATACTTCTGCTACGTTATTCTGCATGCTTATTCCTCGTTAATATTATTGCACGCATGCTGAATTACATCAGTCACCATATTTCATCATGCATTTCAAATTCTTCATAATATATGTCAAATGCGTGTATGAATTACAAGATATAGGGGGAGATCTCCATGATTCAACTCTTCAAGTGTGCATTGCTTCAAAAGAAAATTCCTCGCTATGCACATCTTCAGGGGGAGTTCTTCTATATCTTGCAATCAAAATCCTCAATATCAGTATTTACAATTCATATGTTTATCCCCGTTCAAAACTTAACCTATATTGTCATCAATCACCAAAAAGGGGGATATTGTAAGTGCATCTAGTGCCCCTTAGTGATTTTGGTGTATTGAAGACTTATAGGTTAAGGGACTAATGCGCTTATGAGTGTACACAGGTCTATAAGTCTATGAGAAGTTTGATATTTACAGAGAAAGTCGACCCCTAAAAATGAAGTTCTTCGACTAAAGACTTTGGTATTCTGAAGACTTTCTGAAGACTTTGAAAGTGAAGAAATTGGTGTGACCTTGAAGACTTGGTATTCATTTGTGGAACATGAAGCGTGAAGACTTTAGTTTTCATAGTTTCATTTCCTATTTCTTGAGTCATAGGAAACACCGTACTGTTAAAGGGGATCGAGGAAATACTAAGGAAAATTTTCCATGTGATGCTCAACTCAAAATCCAACACCTACCAATCCCTTCGAGTGAAGCCATTGGAAATCTCATGCAGCTCAGTCAATTTCTTCAGTGATAGAGACGCAGTTCTTCTGGTCGTTGAGGAATTTGTTCTGACTGAGGAGTTAGGAATTCACTAGTGCGGATTGCCTACACTGTGAGGAACATGATAGCCCTGAGGAATTTGAACCTCAAATTTCCGACTGTTGCTGTGCTACGCGCCAGCTGTCCCAAAATATCTGAAGGGAATTTATGTCTTATCATGTCGGGCTGCTCCCTAGGCTATAAATAGCCACCCCCTACAACCTAGCTGGTTGGCTGCTCTGAGAGAAACTGACACTTGTCATTTGAGATCATCCCATCCTCCGAGGACTTTGAGTGAAAATCATCGAGTGAGTAAAACCCAAACCCAAACACCTACAAACCCAAAGTCATTGAGCATCACTGAAGAGATTGATCCTGTGTGGATCCGACGCTTGTTACCTTTGAAGATTGTGCTTCTTCCAGATGGTTAGGCGTCATGGTCTAGAGCATCCAAGAGGAATTGTGGATCGCCGAGTGACCGAGTTTGTGAAGGTTCGGAAGTCACCTGAAGACTTACCACGAGTGATTGGGCGAGGTCTGTGTGACCTTAGCTCAAGGAGAATACGGTGAGGACTGTGTGTCCGGGACTGTGTGTCCTCAGGTTTAAATACCTAGCTGCTCCAACCAGATGTACAACTAAGACAACAGTTGAAACTGGTCTACCAAATCATTGTCTTCACCAAGCCAACTGGTTCTATTTCCTCAACTCTTTCACTTCCTCAGTATTGTGTTGTTCGCTTGTCATATCTGTGTCTGAAGACTTTGACTGAAGACTTTCTCAATTTTCTTAGTTCAATTTCTTCAGTCTGTTTGTCTTCATCCTGTTTTATCCTGTGATTACGCTTTTTGTACTCTATGCTTGTCTTCATTTCATCATGATGACTATGCTTGTCTTCTATTATGTTTACTTCTGAGTACTTATTCTGCTACAAGTAGTTCTTCGCTAAGGAATTTCCTCACTAGAAAATTCCTCAGTGAAGAATTCATAAAAATCGCCTATTCACCCCCCTCTAGTCGATATAACGCACTTTCATTGCATGGGTCCATTAAGAATGAGTCCATTTGTGTTACACTACTACGCATGCATGGGTGACACAGCTATGTGGAATATATGCCCAAGTGTGCCGTGGGTACATCTAGGCATGTGAACTAATGTTCTCATCCAAAAATCATCACGCACACTACGGGAATGCATATATGTGTATACTATAACAATATATTTCTAAATCACACTTACATATATACTCCCAAATTTTAATGTGATTTACAAAGTGTTTTCTAAAACTACTAAAAAAGGTGTGGTAAAATTCTAAATCTATGTTCCAAGTACATGTAAAAAAACCTAGAATATATTAGTAAATCAAAATTGCTAAAAAAAATTAAAAAATGAAAATTGTAAAACTTGCATCAGAGGCCAGCTAATTTCAGAAGTGACGGTGTGCAGTTTTAGTTCAATATAGCTGATATAAAAGAATAACCGAACAACAATGCGAGAACACTTAAACATGCAACTTAGAATTAGTGAAAGAAAAGTCGCCAAATTAATGTATTTAAAAAATCAAATTGCTAAACTTTGCAATGCATCAGAGCTCCGCTGATTCCAGAAGTGACGGCATGAAATTTAATATTGGGATTTTAGATATTTATGGAATAACTGCACACATTTGTGCGGACGCTTAATTAATTAAAAATATAAATTAGTTGTAACCAAATAAAAACATCGCTATTACTTCTCCCAACGGCTTTATTGAGATGTCATACGATCAATTTCCAAAAATGTAGAAACCAACATAAGAGTTCGTATAGCTTTGATGAATTTACAAAACATAAGGATGGCTTCTAGAATGTTACTGTCCAAGGATAAAGTTGAACCGAACCATGGCCCATAGCAAGGCATGTAGCTCACCGGCATGCTAATAGGGGTAGCAATTAGTTGGATAGGTTTATATGTGTGTGAGGGCGCCCGTGTTACATGCACACGGACACTTGATAGAGAGGGAGGGAGCACGTGTAGATAGAGCTGAGAATGATCGCATGAACTAACTCCTCCGAGAATAGTTGTAGGTCACCTATGTTTTTTATGGAATATTTTAAACGTATGTAGCAAGTAAATGCAAGAAGTAATTACTCTGTAGAGAGCAAACATTTTCATTTTTTAGTAACTACTAGAGTTAGGAGCCGTTAAATAGATATAAGTGTGTCACCATTTTTTTTGTGGCACAATGCTTAGTACAAAATTCCAACACTATAAAATGATCCACTATGTTCTGAGTATATTCATAATGGGAAGTAGGGAAATGTAATATCGTATATGCTACAAAAATGAGTAGCAAATATATATAAATGTGTTCTACTTCTATTTGTTCAAGATTCAAAGAAAGCAATAATTATAAGACAATCCATGTATAAATTTATTTTCCGAAGCATGCTAGCCGTGCAGAAGCACGGGTTGATGACTAGTTAAAAGTATAATTGGCAAGCATGGTGGAACTTTCAGCTTCCGGTATCTTTCTTTTATTTGTAACAATTTCTTTCATGTACTTAGCATAAGGATTCATTTTGAGCATATCAGTTAATTGCATACGCAAAAAGATAGGTCTAATCATTTCAGCAAAGCGCTCAAAATCCTCATCATCCTTTTTCTTAGATGGTTTGGGAGGGAAAGGCATGGGTTTCTGAACCCATGGTTCCCTTTCTTCACCTTGCTTCCTAGCAACAAAGTATCTCTTATCATAACGTTGATTCTTTGATTGTGGGTTATCAAGATTAACAGCAGGTTCAATTTCTACATCATTATCATTGCTAGGTTGAGCATCAACATGAACATCATCATTAACATTATCACTAGATTCATGTTCATTACCAGATTGTGTTTCAGCATCAGAAATTGAAATATCATTTGGATTATCAGGTGTGTCTACAACAGGTTCACTAGAAGCATGCAAAGTCCTATCATTTTTCTTTTTCTTCTTTTTATAAGGACTAGGTGCATCTAAATTATTTCTCTGAGAATCCTGCTCAATTCTCTTAGGATGGCCTTCAGGATACAAAGGTTCCTGAGTCATTTTACCAGTTCTAGTAGCCACTCTAACAGCATAATCATTATTCTTACTATTTAGTTCATTGAGCAAATCATTTTGAGCTTCAAGTACTTGTTCTACTTGAGTGGTAACCATAGAAGCATGTTTACTAATGAGTTTAAATTCACCTTTAACTCTAGACATATGATCACCCAAGTGTTCAAGCATATAAGAATTGTGTTTCAATTGTCTACCGACATAAGCATTGAAGTTTTCTTGTTTGACAATAAAATTATCAAACTCATCTAAGCATTGGCTAGCAGACTTATAGCGAGCAATATCACCTTCATCAAATCTATAGAGAAAATTTACCTTTACTACCTGTGTCGGGTTATCAAGACCATGTGTTTCTTCAATACGTAATGGATTAAGATCATATATTTCTTCAACAGGCGGTAAATTAAGACCATGTATTTCTTCAATAGGAGGTAAATTCTTAACATATTCAGCTTTAATACCTTTTTCTTTCATAGATTTCTTTGCCTCTTGCATATCTTCAGGACTGAGAAATAGAGCACCCCTTTTCTTCGGAGTTGGCTTAGGAATAGGCTCGGGAGGTGGCTCAGGAAGTGTCCAATTATTTTCATTTGTCAACATATTATTCAATAGAATTTCAGCTTCATCTGGTGTTCTTTCCCTGAAAACAGAACCAGCACAACTATGCAGGTAATCTCTGGAAGCATCGATTAGTCCATTATAAAAGATATCAAGTATTTCATTTTTCTTAAGAGGATGACCAGGCAAAGCAATAAGTAATTGGAGAAGCCTCCCCCAAGCTTGTGGGAGACTCTCTTCTTCAATTTGCACAAAATTATATATTTCCCTTAAAGCAGCTTGTTTCTTATGAGCAGGGAAATATTTAGCAGAGAAGTAATAAATCATATCCTGGGGACTACGCACACAACCAGGATGAAGAGAACTAAACCATATCTTAGCATCACCCTTTAATGAGAACGGAAATATCTTAAGGATATAAAAGTAGCGAGTTCTCTCATCATTAGTGAACAGGGTGGCTATATCATTTAATTTAGTAAGATGTGCCACAACAGTTTCAGATTCATAGCCATAGAAAGGATCAGATTCAACTAAAGTAATTATATCAGGATCAACGGAGAGTTCATAGTCCTTTTTTGGGTTTTGTAGTAATTGTAACAGCAGCAACGGAAAAGTAAATAAGCAAAGAGCAATATGTGAAAAGCTCGTAGGCATTGGATCGCTGATGGAGAATTATGCCGGATGCGGTTCATCATGTAACAGTCATAACATAGGGTGACACAGAACTAGCTCCAATTCATCAATGTAATGTAGGCATGTATTCCGAATATAGTCATACGTGCTTATGGAAAAGAACTTGCATGACTCTTTTGTCCTACCCTCCCGTGGCAGCGGGGTCCTAGCGAAAACTAAGGGATATTAAGGCCTCCTTTTAATAGAGTACCAGACCAAAGCATTAACACATAGTGAATACATGAACTCCTCAAACTATGGTCATCACCGGGAGTGGTCTCGATTATTGTCACTTCGGGGTTGCCGGATCATAACACATAGTAGGTGACTATAGACTTGCAAGATAGGATCAAGAACTCACATATATTCATGAAAACATAATAGGTTCAGATCTGAAATCATGGCACTCGGGCCCTAGTGACAAGCATTAAGCATAGCAAAGTCATAGCAACATCAATCTCAGAACATAATGGATACTAGGGATCAAACCCTAACAAAACTAACTAGATTACATGATAAATCTCATCCAACCCATCACCGTCCAGCAAGCCTACGATGGAATTACTCACGCACGGCGGTGAGCATCATGAAATTGGTGATGGAGGATGGTTGATGATGACGACAGCGACGGATTCCCCTCTCCGGAGCCCCGAACGGACTCCAGATCAGCCCTCCTGAGAGAGTTTAGGGCTTGGCGGCGGCTCCGTATCGTAAAACGCGATGAATCCTTCTCTCTGATTTCTTTCCTCCCCGAACACGAATATATGGAGTTGGAGTTGAGGTCGGTGGAGCAACAAGGGGCCCACGAGGCAGGGGGTAGGCGCACCCCGCACCCTCGTGGCAAGGGTGTGGGCCCCCTGGCCTTGATTTTTTCGCCAGTATTTTTAATATTTTCCAAAAATAAGTTCCGTGGAGTTTCAGGTCATTCCGAGAACTTTTGTTTTTGCACATAAACAACACCATGGCAATTATGCTGAAAACAGCGTCAGTCCGGGCTAGTTCCATTCAAATCATGCAAGTTAGAGTCCAAAACAAGGGCAAAAGTGTTTGGAAAAGTAGATACGACAAAGACCTATCACTCCACCTGACAGCAGGGACCCACAGGTCGGGCAACTATATTTCGCGAAAAAAACTTTTCCCCCTGACTACTGGGACCTACCAGCTACATCTTCGCACGCAAGGAAGTGCGTCTGGGCAAAAAAACAATTCGCCCCCCTGACTACTGGGACCCACCAGCTACATCTTCGCACGCAAGAAAGTGCGTCCAGGCAAAAAAATGATTCACCCCCTGACTGCTGGGACCCACCAGCTACATCTTCTCAGGCAAGGAAGTGCCTGACAGTCGGGACCCACCTGGTCGAAGCGTACGTAGCGTTGTCATTCTGGTCGCGAACGTGTACGTACATACTGGTCGATGTAGAGGCGCGCACGTGTCGTAGTAGAGGCGCGCACGTAGCATGTACACGTACGTACAGCGGCCAGTGTGCAAGAAAGAATATACGGCCACATACGTACATACAGGCAGGGTCTCGAATGCCTATTCGCGCATATGTACGGCCAGGGCTCGTGTACATGGCTGGGTTGGAACGGAGAAATAGCGTCATCGTCGTGTTCATGGGGAGCCAACCGGCTGGGTCGGAACGAAATGCGTCGTCGTGTTCATCGGGAGGGCTTGGACAGAACAGCCGATGGAAACGAGGCCTGGCGTACCGCAGAACGGAGGAAACGGCCTTGTGTTCGACCGACCACGTTCGAAATGGGAACTTGTTCATCAGGAGGGGTCTGGCGTACCGCGAAACAGAGGAAACTGACCTCCTAAGATCGAAACGGGGGTCCTGTTGATCGGGAGGGGTGTGGCGTACCGCAAAACGGAGGAAATGGACTTGTGTTGGAGCGCTACGGTCGAAACAGGGGTCCTGTTGATCGGGAGGGGTGTCGCGTACCGCAAAACGGGACTCCACGGGATACTGTTCATCTCCACCGTCGACCCCCTCCAGCCTCCACGGGCTACTGTTCATCCACCGTCGACCTCCTCCAGCCTCCACCTGCGACTGTTCATCCACGGGCTCCTCTTCATCCAGCCTCCACAACGCGCTACTTCACCGGCTACTGTTCAACCAGCCCTCTCACACGGGCTCCTGTTCAACCACCCCTCCACGGGCTACTGTTCATCCTACCCTCCACCGTCTACTGTTCATTCAGCCCTCCATGGGGTGGTCCTGTTCATCCTTCCCTTCACGAGGTCCTGTTCATCCAGCCCCAACCGGCTCGAACGATCGGGGTCCTGTTCATCCACCCCCATCGGGAACTGTTCATCCAAACCCCCCAGCAACACTCACTGTTCATCCAGAGGCAACGCCACGGGGTCCTGTTCATCCACCCCCACCGGGAACTGTTCATCCAAACCCCCCAACAACGCTCACTGTTCATCCAGAGGCAGCATCGATCGGCTTCATTTAGCAGCAGTAGCGAAGGAATCGCTCGATCAGGTTCAGTTAACAGCCATCGATCGATCGCTTGGGTTCAGTACCGCGTAGCCTGCAGTGCAATCGCTCGGGTTCAGTTAGAGCCCAATGCCTCGCTCGGGTTCAGTTAGAGCCCAACGCCTCGCACACACGCGCGTACGTACGAGAGAAACGCGCATCGCTCGGCCCCCGACCACCCACCGTAACTAGGGACTCCCCGATATTTTCCGCGCCCTCGCTTCTACCACGGTTTTTCCGTCATGGACGGCCCAAAGAATGTCATGCAGCTGCGTCTCCGGCCCGCCCAGGACGAAAATCCCATTTTCTGTCATGATTTTTTGTCATAGAAGTAGGACCCCACCACATCTATGATGATACCGGGTTTTTTCACAATTATCGTCATAGAAGTGTCATAAGTATGACAGAAAAGATTTTCGTTCGGCCCAAAAAGTCACGGATGTGTCTTTTTTTGTAGTGCCTTTAGCTCTTGGACCAAGGCTGCCCCACTCGCTGCCCATGCGATCTCCACCACAGCCGGCAATGCTGCGTCTTGTTCCCAACAAATCTCATACTTAAATGATCTTGGCCCACTACTGCATGCATGCAAATCACTGTAGCGTACGTAGATGGGCACGTGATCGGATGTGGCTGCTGTTTTGTGCTCTAGCGTTGCTCCAGGGAATGCGATAGACCAGGCCGGGTTTGCAACACCCCGGTCCAATCTTACTCTGGTAAAAGTTCCACCAGTAACCTTCTTCTCAAAAGTCCAGTTGCTTCTCGAATATCCTATATCTTAGAGACTGCAAGTACCCAAGGCATCACGAAATAAATCCATCTGAGCCTGACTCCTGTTGCCGACCCCATCATGTTCGTGTTCTTGGAGGACCTCGTTGAAATACCCCATGACTAGCCATGGCAAGTCACTAGTTCCGACGATACCCCTCAACATATCCCAAGTTTTGTATCGTTCATTTGCTTGCGCCTCCCCATACACAAAGGTAACTTTTGTCCTGATATCTACCATTGCATCCACAATAGCATCAATATGGTAATCAGAATAACCGACAACTTCAAGCTTTATTTCATCATTCCAAAAGATACATAATCATCCATTCTTCCATGACTACTAACAGCAAAACTCTTATTGTAACCTAAAGTGCCTGCTAGATTCTCTACTCGAGAGCCCTCTATTTGTGTTTCAACAATACATGTGATAGAGGGGGCAAGTTGCCTCGTGAGGTCACGAAGCTCACGAACTGTCGTGGGTTTGCCAGCCCTGCGACAGTTCCAGCAGAGTAAACTCACTGCGCTCGGCGCGACTCCTCCAGGGAGCCCGCCAAATGCGCATCAGTAGGGTTGTTGCTAGATGTGGACTTCAAGTTTCATTGCTCAAATATCAGCACAGTGGCTTTCGTTCTCTTCGGTTCCTGCTTGGAGGATGGGCTGTGAGGTACCGCCGGGGGCGGTAATGCGAGGTGAGCTTGCCCGGAACTGTTTTCTGCAAAATGTGGCATCACCGGCGCCCCCATGTTGACTTGTGCTGCTCCTCGTTTTCTGTTGCCCTCAGCCACTGACGGTCCCTTTTCTGCACGGTCCCGGAGTGACACGTAGGTGGGTGAGCTGGAGCGCGGGTACAGAGTGGTTGCCTGCCGCGGTAAGTGCCTTGTCGCAGCCGTTGTCTTGCCGCGTCCGGGAACTTGTCGCTCGCCGGGTCCTGCCGGGACGCGTGGCGCGTCGCGGCAAGTTCCTTGAGATGCCTTGGTTGGCCTTCCCGACAAGCTCCTCTTGCCGGGGTCTTGTGCCTTGAGTGGCCTTCCCGGCAAGCTCCTCTTGCCGGGGACTTGTCTCCTTGGCTTAAATACTTTGCTCTTTGATGGCTTCAAAGGATCCATGGGGGACCTTGGCGGTCACCCGGCGGGCCTTGCCGCGGGGTGCTGCGACTGCCCGTGCACAAGTTCGGGATACTAGAGTACCCCTACTTTAGTACACCAACAGGAGCCCCCGGGCCTGGGCCACACAGCCACCGCCATATCAACGTCATCATTAAGACTTGGGTCATCCCGGCCCATCCACTCCGTGCTATCACATTGACTTGCTCCCCGCTGGTTTGCTCCACGGCCCACTCTGCCTCTGCCTCGTCCCCTGCCTCCACCCGGTGCATTCTCTGCTCCCGGGCCATGGCCTGGTCCCTTGAACCAATCTGCCCGGAGGTTTTTGAAAACAAGGGCCGATGTGGGATGAACTCCATCGCCACATTCTTTATACAGATGACCCAGCATACCACAGACAGCGCACCAGTCGGGCAATCTCTCGTACTTGACCCTAAAGATCTCCCTTTTCTCACCACCAACGAGACTGCATTCCTGAGAGGCTTCGCGACATCCACCTTTACACGCACCCTGAAAAAATTACCCTCAAAATCCTGGGATTTGGGTTCAACATAGATAAAATCTCCCACTGTAGCAGCAAGAGACTTGATCAAGGGAAAGAATAGCTCCGGGAGGTCATGAATTTGAATCCACATCTCAATCTTGTTCAAACTAATAGTTGATGGTCTGGTGATTCCATCATATGGATCAATAACGACCGCCTTGCCCTTGAAAGTCCATGGCCCATCCTCCATTACACGCTCCCAATCACCGAGGCAAGAGAATTGTAGTGTGTGTAGGTTATCCTCCAATGGACGGAATTTGACCTCTTGTGCTAGATCCCAGGCGACCCTCATGTTGCGGAAAAACAACTACTGACTATATTGCTTCACGATGTGCACACGAGCGATTGCCATCCAGCGAGCAGCTTCCTCCGGTATATCATCGTCTTCCACCACTATATCCACCAAATCATCCTCTTTCAGGCCTAACTCCTTCATCATTGCTTCCATGTCGTTCATCGGCGATTCAGACGCCGACGTTGAGCCCTCCATCAGATCTCTTGCACGAGAAAACAGCGATTTTCACGGGCGGGATGTTCCCTAGGCCAACCTCCTATCAGCCACGATGCCAGCCGCCGGGGGGGGGCGTCAGCGATCGGTGGTAGGGAAGCGGGAGGGGATCGCGATCTCCACGTCGAGCGAGCGCCGCTGGGAGGAAGAAAAACCCTAACGAGAGGGGAATACGCACTTCTCTTCTCGCGTAGAGATAACGCTGTGAGATGGGAAACGAGTGGGTGGGCTGCACATGAGACACGTGTCAAGCGAGCGTGGCGGTTGATGGAGTGGAAAATCAGCCGGTTGAAACAGATCGTTTTCCCAACCGGATACTATAGCACATGCATTATCTCATAGTAGGTCGGCCCATCTCGCTTGCTAGGTCGCTTGCCTCTATGCGAATGAGCCACAACTTGCCGCAGATAGCGAAAAAAGAGATTTCCACCGTATTTAGCACCTCGGCTTTTTTCAAATTTGTTAATCATTTTCAATTTCTTGAACTGGTTTTTGTAACTTTTTTTGTGATTATTTTTAAATCTATGAAATATTTCCAATTTAAAAAACTATGAAATTTTTGTATAGGTAGAATTTTCTTTACAAAAAGATTCATAAACTTGAGAAAAAGTTCACAAACAATAGATTATTTTTTGGAAAATCTGTGAAAGTTTTCTAAGAAATTACGAAAAAAGTATGAACTTTCCCAAATCTGCAAACATTTGGGCCAGCCCAACATGCGCCCGATGAGAGCGATGTCGTCGCCTAGTTGGCCCAAGGCCTAAAATTTTTGTTTCTATTTTTTCATTATTTTTCTTCTTTTGAAATTTATTATTCTTTTGAAAGGAGTTCAAAAAAATTTAAATATTATTTGGAATGCCAAAAAATATTCTTTAAAAATTTGAAAATGTTCTGGAATTTTAAAAGATTTTCCTTTTAAAAAATTAAGAAATGTATGCATTTCAAAAAAGTTGATTATAAAAAACCTCATGTTTATGGATGTACCCATCTAGATTAGTCTAGCACACTTCTCTCGATTGGTGGTTTTTTTAGACTATAGATAAACGACTCTAACTTCTTGCATCAGTTTGGCACAAGACATATGAAACACCCATGTTAGGTTTGAACGACTTTCAACACCGTTTGCACGATGCGACATGTCCGGCCATTTATTGATCCTTTTTCACCGTGAAAACTTTAGAAAATGTAAAATTTGTCAAAAATCTAAACTACTTGGCATGATACCTTGAATTGGTCACATAAACTCGTGGAAAAAATTGGGGCCATTTAACGAACGTAAAAAATAAGGTGCTTTAAAATGGACCCTTTTGGCCTACTAGAACAACCTTCATTGCATATAATCTATTCTTGGACGTCGTTGAAATGACCTCAACTTTTGCAAGGAGGTGAGCATGTCCATGTTAGGCATCTATGCCTGATTTGAATAACTTCCGACACCGCATGCACGTTGTGATACGTCCGGCCATTCATCGCTCTTTTTCACCAAGAAAACTCTAGAAAATGCAACACTTATCAAAACCCCAAAATATTTGGCATGGTTCCTTGAATTGGCCAGACTTTTAAAAACTTGGGGCTATTTCAAGTATGTCGAGAAATAACATGCTCTTAGACGAAGCCTTCTAGCCTACACAAACACCCTCTGTTCAACATGCTCTATTTTTGTACATCCTTGAAATTACTCCAACTTTGCAAGTAGGTGGTCATGCCCATGGTAGGCATCCATGTCAGTTTTGAATGATTTTCGACACCGTATGCAAGATGTGACACGTCCAGTCATTTTATCGGTCTTTTGTTGATTGGGAAAACTATAAAAAAATGCAAAATTTGTCGAAAACAAAAACAACTTGGCATGGTGCCTTAAATTGGTCATACAAGGTCATAGGAAAAAATTGGGGCCGTTTAAAGGATGTCGAGAAAACAACGTGCTCACAGACGGAGCCTTTTGGCCTACCCGGAAACCCTCCATTGAACATGGTCTATTTTTGAACATTTTTGGAATGACCTCAACTTTTGCAATAAGGTGGGCATGCCCATGGTAGGCATTCATGTTGCGTTTGAGCGATTTTTGACACCCTAAGCAAGTTGCGATACATCCGACCATTTATCAACCTTTTTTGACTAAGAAAGCTCCAGAAAATGCAAAAATTGTTGAAAATAAAAAATATTTGGCAAGGTGCCCTGAATTGGTAATACAAGCCACTGAAAAAATTTGGGACCATCTCTAGGATATTGAAAAACAACATGCTTTCACATGGAGCCTTCTGGCCTACTCGGACACTATCCATTGAACGTGGTCTATTTTTAGAAAAACTTTAAATGACCCCAACTTTTCAAAGAAGGTGGCCATGCTCATGTTACACATCCATGCTTTGTTTGAACAATTTTTTACACTATATACAAGTTGCGACATGTCTCGCTATTTATCGACCTTTTTTTACCGAGAAAGCTCTAGGGAATGCAAAATTTGTCAAAAAGTTAAAAGTTGACAAGGTGCCTTGAATTGGTTATAAAAATCAATGAAAAAAATTAGGGCTGTCTCAAGGATGTCGAGAAACAATGTACCCTCAAACAGAGTCTTCTGGCCTACGCGAACACCCTCCATTCCACATGGTTTATTTTTGGACATTCTTAGAATGACTGCAATTTTTACAAGCAGGTGGGCATGCCCATGGTAGGCATCCATGTCAGTCTTGAAGAAAAAGTATTAAAAGTATAGTTTAAACAGGTGCTTAATACTGTTATTTCAAGATTTTAACATAAATATAAACACAAAACAATTAAATTGAAAGAAAATAATGCTTTTTAAAAATCATTTAATAAATTTCTGAAGGAAAAAAGAATTTTAAATCACTATTTAAAATAGTTACTTAAAACTATTATTTTGGTATTCCAAAAAAGTATTTTAATTTTTTAAAGGTTTCAAAATAATAATAATGCTCAAAAAGGAGAAAAAAAAATTAACAAAAAACAGAAGAAAACGAAAAAATAGAAAAGCAGCAGAATTCGGCGGATTGCCGCTGCTTCGCACAAGGCGAACGGCAGAGACACGCATTTGGGCCGCCCCCATCTGGTTTTGGGAACCTTCTAGAAGTTTCCATGAACCAGTTGTTTTTCATTCACCAGTTTTCTAGTTTCATTTGCTTTGTCATTTTTTTCTCTTTTGTTTTCTTCATTCTTTTTACATTTTGTTTTCTGTTTCTTTTTCATTGTTTTCGTCTTTTCCCTTTTTGTTTAATTTTTCCTTTTCAAATCTATTTCCTTTTTTCAAAACTAGCTGACACACTAACTGAAACTCTAACAAATTCTAGCGATTGATGAACATTAAGTAAAATAAACCCATAGCAATGACACAACCATAAAATGCTCTAGCCATCATATTTGCTTGCTGCTTCAAATCGATCAGATGCTTTAGTTGCTTGCCAATTTTCTTCAATTCACACTTCAGTTCTGCACTGTGCATCATCGGATCGGCTCTGTCCGCCAAATTGGGGGCTTGTTCCACGGCAAGCCGCCCCCTAAAATTGAGCTCTTGGGTTGGGGTTGATCCCTCCAATTTCAACCTTTCAACATAGTCATCAAGCCACTCAAAATGCCCACATTTCTTCAGAATCTGAAAAACAGGGGGCCGGCGGCGCATGAATCCTAGATCCACCACCCAGATCCACCGCCCTAATTCGAGAAAAAAGAAATAAAACAGGAGAAATTAGACCATAGGATTGGTCAAGAACACAGATCTAACCTGCCTCGGCCGTGGCTTGCTCAAGCATTTAACAAACTCGCGCCCATGGTTGCCATTTTCTTCCCTCGCACAAGTCAAATGCTTCAGAGGCTCCATGCGCGGGCAATCGGGGCATCTTGTCAACGGAAGTGGACCGTACTGCGTCCATGATTGGCGGGTGGCCGAAGTCGAGCTAGACATCACTCGCCGGCGGCGCGCTTCGTTGCCGGAGCAGAGGAAGAAGAAGGTGGGAAAGGAAAGGGGCAGGGCAAGCTGTCGGTGTCAAAACCGGCGGATCTCGGGTAGGGGGTCCCGATCTGTGCGTCAAGGTCGGATGGTAACAGAAGACAAGGGACGCTTTATTTTATCCAGGTTCGGGCCCTCTCGATGGAGGTAAAACCCTACTCCTGCTAGATTAATATTGATGATATGGGTAGTACAAGAGTAGATCTACCACGAGATCAAGGAGGCTAAACCCTAGAAGCTAGCCTATGGGTATGATGATGGTTATGATGTGTTCGTCCTACGGACTACAACCCTCCGGTTTATATAGGCACCGGATAGGGTTAGGGTTACACAGAGTCGGTTACATTGGTAGGAGACCTTGAATATCCGCACGCCTAGCTTGCCTTCCACGCCAAGGAAAGAACCTTCCGGACACGGGACGAAGTCTTCAATCTTGTATCTTCATAGTCCTGGAGTCCGGCTGAAGATATAGTTCGGCTATCCGAACACCCCCTAATCCAGGACTCCCTCAGTAGCCTCTGAACCAGGCTTCAATGACGTCGAGTCCGGCGCGCAAATTGTCTTCGGCATTGCAAGGCGGGTTCCTCCTCCAAATTCAAGAAGATAATAAACACCAAAAAATAGTGTCCGGCTCTGCAAAACAAGTTTCCACGTATTTCCATATAGAGAATAATACAAACACAAATCAAATCTGCTGACGTATTCCGCAGTGCGTCATAACACTGCGACCAAGCCTTCTGTATGGATTATTTTTTGTTGTTCCACCGCAGCACGTTCAACGAGGCGGTTTCCTTGGCATGTCTTGTCGAAGTAGAGATCGTGTGCCCCTTTTAACGGGATTCTCATTAATGCGGACGTGGGTAACCCAACCGCGCCATTTTACCACGGCGCTTGGGAGGCAAGCGAGTTTTATTAGGTAGGTGGGGACGCATAACCGCATCCGCCCATATAAGGGGATAAGGATCCACCTTTTTACCTACGCCTTCTTCCTCCTTTGCCAATCCATCTCTTGCGCACTCAAGCTCCAGCACCCAAGCCCACTCTTCCCAGCTCTAATGCCGGAATGTATCCGAGCTCCAACGCCGGACTATATCCGAGCTCCAACGTTGGACTGTATCCGAGGTGTCGTAAATCACCTTGGTTCAAAGAAGTTTGAAGGAGTTTAGCCGAGCTTAATGCCGGAAATGCCCTCTATGGAGCCAGCCACTAGCGCCCGAGCTTTATGCCGGACTGCTTCCGAGGTGGTGCACCACCCCGAATGTGGGCCGATTTTTATTCAATATTTTTGATTGGTGCAATTTAATCTCTGCCGAGGTATATAGCCAGTAGTCCTCAAGGTGGGTATCGGTCTAAAACCCGAGATGCACATGAAGGATGACATAAGACCGCTGATCCCAGTAGCCACTGAGACTCAGGTCGTTTTACAAAATCGGCCTAAGGATCAAGTCCTAGCTCGGCAGAATACTTCGGGACACTAAAAGCGGCGTGCTCAGTCCTCGAGACTCAGGTTGGGTGCGGCCGACCAACCTGAGGATCAAAATCTCCTCGGAAACTATATTGCACATAAAATTTTCTGCATTTGACAAGCAATGCAGTAGCCCCCGAGACACTGGTCGGGTGGCAACACCAGATCAGGGGATCGATGTGCCCCTTTAATATGTTTAAATAATAAGCCCGAAGCCCAGTAGCCCCCGAGCCTTAATGCGGGCACGGGTGGCCGATTTAAGGATCGATATCCATAGTAAAATCACAAATTGTGTGTAATGACTCTATGTATCCAAGTACTTTATGTCATTTAATGCTCGGATCCGCATTGTACAAAACTTTGTTGACCTGCCATCAGCTTCCACCTCCTCGGCCAGTAGCCGAGGAGTGTTTGCCTTACTTTATGAAGCCTTTATGAGGGCAAAGATTTACGGCAAACAAGGCAATCTGGCCACACGGTTTTATAAACAAAGGTACGCGGAGAGATATGTTATATTACTGTTTAACAGAAGAGATGTCTTCCAAAGAAAATAGTCTGGCTATCGGTTCCTTTCTTTGGGTTGTCATGCTAAGCATGATCATAAAGCCTCAGCTCCCATGTAAGAGCAAAATATCGAGGATTTAGTTTGGGAGGCCAGTTAATAGCCCCCGGTAGTGTTCGGCGACAGTCGAGGTCAAGCCATAAACACTTCGGCCAATGTTATGAACGGCCCATAGTCATCGGATCGCTGACCAGTTTACGCTTATTGTGACAGTCAGTTTTCGGCTTTCTCCACTGAGGTGCTTGACCATGCGAGCTGGAAGCACAATCGCAGTGGTTCTCCCTTTGCACACCTAGCCAAACAAAGCGGAATGTAGGAGGCAAGCGCAGGAGCCGGGCAACCCAACTATTGACCGAAGACACAATTCGAAACCGATGCATATATAGCAATATCCGAGAATGTTTTTGCCGAATCCATAAAGGTGTCCGGCGTTGCACTGCGAGACTAATGCTGGAAAAGCACAAATAGTTTAAAAGTGCCAAAAAGCTTGGAAAACCAAGAAACGTCAGTAAAAACATGACGTCCGAACAATATCAAGTGTTCGGTGCCAACCCGAAAATTGGTCTTAGAAAAAAGAAGTGCTTCTGTCGTGCTTTAACATGATACATCCTATCTCAAGACTTCGAGCGGGTCAGCCTACGGCTTCAACCTCCTATCCCGAGGGCGGAGTACTTCTCATCAGGCCAGTTTAGCAAACTAAACTCTAGCGGCTTTTGAGAGAGAAATTAGGCTCCCCGGCTAGTGACCGCACACTCGTGTCGAAAAAAGGAGTGATAAATAATAATAACTTTGCAATGACTAAGAAGAAAAACACTTAGTATGAAACGTCTCAAATAAACATAAGAGTCCCCAAGTGACTTGGGTAAAAATTGACTATATAATGTAAGGTGACATGTAGAATGCCTTCTAGCCGGATTGTAGATCGTTTGCCGTTGCCGACCTTTTTGCTTCAACCTCGGGACCTAACGGTCCGGAGTGTGTCCGAATACCATAATGGTTATATAAGAACCGAGGTATGCATGGAGACCAGGCGTAGGGGTCATTAGTGCTTTATCAGACAAGTGCCCAACTAGTTATGTTATATTACATGGTTAGTAAGAAACATCTTCCAAATAGAATAGTTCCGTTAAGGGTTCCTTTCGCTGGGGTGGCGTGCCCTGAAGTGCACGTCCAGACTGCAAATGCAGGAAAACATCTGGGGGCATGTATAAGTAAAAAAGGTTCATCTTTAGTTCACCGACCGAATATTCCTTTAAGAACGCTAGCTTTCGGCTTCACCCAGTCTGAGGTACACATCCGGCTTATCCGGCAGTAGCAAGCGCAGAGGTGCTCCCTTTACCGCCTAGCCGAACAATCGGGAACGTAGGGGTAAGCACAAGAGCCAGGCAACCCAGCTTGGCCAAAACTTAAGTCATATCGATGCATATAATGGTGAATAAAAGGTACATGCGGAAGTGTGACACATGTGTTGGGCATAAAGCCCGTATTAATAAGGTTCTGTTAAAGAAGCCCCCAGGTATAATGAGCGCGGGTAGCGCGTCAAGTATGTGTGAACAAAGTTTGGACAAGAAATTTTTTTTACAAGCAACTTTTTTTCCAAAAAAGTATAACACTTGGCCGAACCGAACACAAGTTAGAAATTAAAGCTTTGAGCATGAAAGCGACTTAGCTGGTTAATGTGTTCGCAGTCCGAGCTTGATGCGGGACAAGGTTCTATCCCCCAAACTGGTCCCGAGGTGGCGGAGCGAAGAGCTCGACACGCCGAAGTGGTGACATAGCACGGTCGATGCAGACCGGCAGAGAGACGCCGAAGTCCCCGGATCATTTTCCTGTGCACAAAAAAATAGTGCAAACGGGAGATAATAGTAATAATGATAAATAAAAAAAATCGTTGCATAATGAATAGTTTATGCAAAGTGAGTAATAAAAGAAATATGGCCTGGCACCGAAGTCGATGTCGACGCAGGGCGTCGGCGTGATGCGGTAAAGGCGTGGCAAAGCCTGAATTCATAGGTCGGTCCGCGCTCCGGATGCGGCGTTCGCCGGACTATGTACGGAGACTGACCGAACCAGCATGCGACCTTCGTTAATGCGGCCACCATTTGATAGACCTGTGAACATATGATGGACAAACCAGAGTAATAATTCCTTGGAAAAAATGAACCCAAACATGCAAAAAATATTAGGATTAATAGCACCTGGTTTATTTGTTGTAGTAATTCAAAGGAAGATGATGCTGGCAAAGGTTGGCTCGCCGAGGCAAAACCCTCGGTCCGGCCAATCGTGACGAAGCTGGTCGGCTAGTGACGCCGAAGTGTCCGGAGTAGGTTGATGAAGAGATGATGAATCCTCCGGTCCAGCCGAGATGTCGAAGCCTCGAGGCCAGTCGATGAGTCGAAGTAGTCCGGCGTGATGGACACCGGCTTGAAGGGGCAACAGTGCGGCCCTGCCGATGCAGGTCGTCATGTGGTCGATGCCGGCTTGATGAAGCGACAGTGCCGTGATGTTGGTATGCCCGCTCCGTGTAATCCGTGGGGCGGCGATGTTCGTGATGATTTGTCCTTCGCGATGCCGGACTCTTGTTCGGCTTTGCCGAGATGATGATCCGAAGAAGTTGAGCTCGGCTCAACAAAGTGACGACGTGTCTAGCGCAGGTCGGCAGCCGTGGAGCAATATTGCCGGACTGGTTTGACACCAGTATGATGCCGAAGATCATGTTCAAAAGATCTTAAAGTTAGTGGGATGTGTTCGGGAACAATACACAATATCCCATACAAAACTTCCTTCAAAAGGGATGTCCGAAATCCCGTTCATAAAAAAGATGAATTCGGGTCGGATTCGTTCTCGCGCAGAAAACAGATCCGAAAAGTGATGCACTAATCGGAAGGTTCCCGGAGTTTGGACGGTCGGATCGAGCTGAAATTTTGAAGGGTGGTAGATATAGTAATTCCGCAACCGATCAACGGTTGGATCTTCCAAAGGACGCCCGAGCTAGAAGCTGGACACCACGCCCTAAACTCGTCCAGATTCCCGTCAAGATTTGACAGGGCTTCGGTATATTATGGATTGCCGGAGATTGCTCCATCGGAACTCGATGAAATTTTCCAGGGTTGTTGTAGACTCAATTCTGCACAATTCCACCAAAGCGATCGTCAAAGCGATACTCGAGGAGGTGGCGGCAGAAGATACGAGTTCGCTGTCCAGAAAAACAGCACGGTCGCTTGAGGGCAATGTTGACGTTGAGCCCCCAAGCTTCATGGACGATTCCTCCGTGATCTTGATAGAGATCGGAGTTGATGTTTGATGAAGGCCCTCATCCGAACATGGTGATCCGAACACGGGGCGCAATTCTTGGTCGAACCAAGGTGACCAGTCGAGCTGGTGACGAAGATGCCGAAGTCGCAGTTGATCTGCAGGCGAGCCATCGATCCTTTTGTCGATCACACAGCGGAACTCTTAATGAAAGCACCAATGTCGGTGTCAAAACCGGCGGATCTCGGGTAGGGGGTCCCGATCTGTGCGTCAAGGTCTGATGGTAACAGAAGACAAGGGACGCTTTATTTTATCCAGGTTCGGGCCCTCTCGATGGAGGTAAAACCCTACTCCTGCTAGATTAATATTGATGATATGGGTAGTACAAGAGTAGATCTACCACGAGATCAAGGAGGCTAAACCCTAGAAGCTAGCCTATGGGTATGATGATGGTTATGATGTGTTCGTCCTACGGACTACAACCCTCCGGTTTATATAGGCACCGGATAGGGTTAGGGTTACACAGAGTCGGTTACATTGGTAGGAGATCTTGAATATCCGCACGCCTAGTTTGCCTTCCACGCCAAGGAAAGAACCTTCCGGACACGGGACGAAGTCTTCAATCTTGTATCTTCATAGTCCTGGAGTCCGGCTGAAGATATAGTTCGGCTATCCGAACACCCCCTAATCCAGGACTCCCTCACAAGCAATGGAGGGGGGCGGGTTGGCTCGGGCTCGTGGCTGGCTCGGGTCGGGGCACGCTGATGAGCACGGGCATGCTTGTGTGGATAAGTTATGGGTCCCACCCGCATGCGAGTAACTGGTGGGTCCTGCGTGTCATAACTCAAATCGCTAACCCCTCGTGTTTTTCATTTCACGGTTAGACAGAGCCATGTCGCATTGGAGCTATTGTTGGCTTCGAAAACGTCGCATCAAAGCCATTCATTCGAACTACATCGCACTCCTTCCAATTCACATGAAAAACGTCGCCCAGGAGCTATTGGCCCGTTTCCCTGATGGTGCATAATTGATGAGATTGTAGCCTTGCACGTATCTACCTGTTGACGTATAATGTGATGCCTAGTCTCTTCCATCAGATCGGTCTTTTGGTTGCATTGGCTAGAGCATACACTTCTACATGGTATCAGAGCCAAGAGATCTTGAGTTCAAGACCCGGCTGGCGCAATTAAATTGCAGCCCACTTTCGGTCCACATTTAGGCCTGAGGGAGCCACACGTGAGGGGGAGTGTTGACGTATAATGTGATGCCTAGTCTCTTTCATCAGATCGGTCTTTTGGTTGCATTGGCTAGAGCATGCACTTCTACACTACCTATTACACGTTATTTGGTTGCTTGTGTCCATCTATGTTTATGCACGTACACGTGACCGAAGAACATATCCCCAGGTACGTGCATATATTCTATTGTTTCCAACTTTTTTTCCAACTCTTTATTAACGCATGTTATACGTGTCGGTTCAATATACGCTTTAGGCACATAACGTAATATCTTTAAATCTCAGCCGTAATTATTCCTGATCAACGGTGCATGTTATTTTAACGTATGTGGAAGACCGTGGTGTCTCGTTTGACTTCTATATTAATTATATAATAGATGTTCATGATTTCGAAAAATGTTTGAAAAGTACAAAAAATGTTCAAGTTTTAAAAGGTTGTTTAGAATTACAAAATGGTTTGTTTTCAAATTTTGTTCATAAATTCAAAAAACGTATGGGATTTTTAAAACATGTTCTTGTTCTCTAAACGTTGTTCAAAATGTTTAAAAATGTTTCCATTTACAAAAAAAATCTCGAAACTCAAAAGATATTTGTGTTTTCCAAAAATGCTCGGGAATGAAAAAAAATTGCTTTTTGAAATCACAATTTCAAAAAAATGAGTTTTTATTAAATTATTCAAAATTTCAAAAAAATGTGTTTTTATATTTTTTAGAAATTCTAAAAATGTAAAAGAATTTCAAGAAACGTTCTTGTTTTCTGAAAAGTGTTTAGAATGTTAAAAAATGCAAATTATTTCAGAACTTAGAAGATGTTTGGGAATTTAAAAAATGTTCACGCTTTCGGAAAATTGTTAGAATTTCGAAGGTTTTCCCATCAACATGTTTTCTTCTCTAAATTCCTTAAATGCTCATGTTTTTCAGAAAATGTTTAGGATTTCCGAAAATATCTGTCAAAAAGGATAGTTTTTTGTAAAAAAATGAGTTTTCAGTGTTTTATCGAGTTGTTCAAACAACTTTCGTATTTCTAAACATTACTCGCTTTTCAAAAATTCACAATTATCAGGAAATTTTGAAAAAAACTAAAAACTACCCGGATTATGCATTGTATAGACTGCTTAAAGTGATGCGCTCACTGTTAGTCACCAACGCTTCTCAGGTCGACTAGTTAGCAACTCTTCTTTGTGAGTTTTTGTGAGTTACAGGTCCGGAGTTCGAATCCTTGGGAGGTGGTGCTTTGTTCTCTTTAGATATTAGATCGTTGTCCGGTGCAAACGCTGCTGCGGCCACGTCCATGGGCCAGCCCAATCAGAGTACGTACGGCTTATACGTTCCAGCGGGCGACTCATCATACATACAAAAGTGGGTATAACTTGTCAAAAGTCCATATTGTCCTTTATACATTTAGTGAAGGGGTTGGACCGAAGCGGGGCTCTTTAATTAAAGTTCGGAAGACAACATCACATATTTACTTCGCAAATCGACGTGAACTGAGAGTTGCGCAAAGAAGTTGAGGACATCTTAAATGTCCATACTGGAATTACCCAACGGGGTGTTAATCAAACACCACTTTGGCCTTTGGGTGTCATCCTAATCATGCAGAGTCAACGGCCATGAAGCAAGAAAATAATCAGGAGAAAGATTCTCGGTTGGGCACATCTATATCAACAACATTCTCGCTGCTTCTTCTTCTTCCGTTGCCAATTCCTACTTTGTAGGATGTAAACTATAAATATATTTTCTAGCATTTTTCTTTTTGTTAAGAGTATAAAATTTTGTACCAAGGCAAAAGTTGCCCCTGTGGAACGCTAAGAGGAGAACATAAGTTATAACAATAGTTCTCCCCATTTTGTTCTTAATTGTGTTAAAGCACTCATAGACCATCAATACATTGTCCATAATGAGCCTACTTGGGACCAAAGCACTTTTAGCATGGTTGATTATCCTCGGGTAGAATGAACTTCGAACGTGTCGCCACCATCTTTGATATAACTTTATATACTACACTACATGGACTAATCGGCCTAAGTTGGGTGACCTTCTTTGGGGACTTCACATTTGGGATCATAACAATTTTTGTGACGTGTTAGTGCAGTCTAGTGCCCCTTTAGTGTTTTGAAGATTGTTGGACAAAACAGTTGAGGAGCTAATGTGTTTGCTTGTGAGTACAATAGTCCCTGAAGTATTGAGGAGTTTGCTATAAACTCATGCGATGATTTTCTGTGCAGCAGAGAACAATGGTTGCTATTGAGGAGATTGCGTGTCGGAGACGACCCCCAAAATTTGTTATGCTGAAGCATTTGCTACAGTGTGTTGTTCCAGAAACAAGTGTCTGCAGCAAAGAAGGATGAAGACCGCGTGAAGATGTTGTACTTTTTCATAGTTTTATTTTCTTCATTTGAATCATAGGGCAACTATAGTACTAAGGGGGGTTCAAGTGCGTCAAGACTTTTTTTCTGGGCTGATGCTTAATTGAAACCCTATGGGTGAGAGAAATCTCATATTGTGTTGTGTTTTTTTACTTTTTACTCATAAGACATAGACGGTGTTCTTTTGTGCTTCGTGAGAAATTCACAAAAGTGAGTCAACTTTACTTGTTGCTCAAGTAAAGTTGATGCGTGAGTTTGAAATCCGACAGTTGGATACGTGTTGTTTGACCGTTGCATGGCCGCAGGCCCCTATTGGTCATTTCACCCTCGAGATTTCTCTCGCTATAAGTAGTCGCCGCCTCCCAACCATTGTTGGTTGGCTGCTCCATCTAATTTGAGTGAGATTGTTGAGCAATCCTTCTCCTCTGAGAGATTTCACCGAGAGAAAAACCCAGAGGCAAAGCTTAGACTGTGGTTGAGCATCACGTAGATCTAAGTTGAGATTGCTTGTGCCTATTACTATTGAGAACTGCAAACTCTCTAGACGGTTAGGCGTCAGTCTGGAGCAACCACATGTTATTGTGGTTTGTCAAAGACAAAGTTTGTGAAGGTTAGGATATTGCCTTGAAGTATCTACCCCAAGTGGATTGACTTAAGTTGATGAACTTGCAGTCGAGGAGAATAAGATGGAGATTCCTCCAACCAAATATAACTCTTTTTGCAGAAGAGTGAACTGGTCGAACAAATAACTTGTCGCCATCGAGCAACACTGTTTCTTTCTTTTTACTGCATTTCCTTCAGTATTTATATTCATCATGTTATTCTTCGATGTGATTTTTTCGGTGTTCTGTCTGATAAGTTTGTTGAACATTTTCCATCAGTGTGATAAGCATTTTATCCTTCATGGTTGATAAGTTGATGGTATGTTTGTTTTTTGTTCGCATGTTTTTCATCTACTGTCATTTGATTATTCTTCTAGCATCGGTTTTTATGACTATCTTGCATAGTGTTACTTAGTTTTTCATGTAAGTTATTTCCCTTATAGTTTATCTTCAAGTATAACTGCTTCTGTTTGAGTTGTTTCCGTCGTGTCGTGTTGAGAGACTTAACTGTTCTGAAGAAAATTTAAATCTTCCATTCACCCTCTCTAGTCGATTTACTTTGATCCTACATGTCGTCCATCCCTTGGGAATTGAACGACAATTCTTATCCGATACTTCTTCAGATAGATCCTCCTAACATATGACAACTCGGTTTATGAAGAACAACATGTGCAAACCATGATTATGGCACCTTCAAATCACCAGTATCAAATAAAGATTTATGAATCTCCTCAACCAAGTATGGTGATAATAAGGTGTCATACATATCGCGACCCACACCATTTCGAGATGAAACAATTTGATCTGGATCAATCACTTCAGAACATAATGGGTTAGTCAAAAGAGAAGAATTTACAAGTGGAGTTTCCAGTTGTTCCATACCTTCATGCCAAACATCGGAATCATTAAGAAGGTGCTTAATTTGGTTTCTTTTCGTCCTGGAGTTGTTGCCCATTTGGGAAAAAGAGGTGTTCCGATAACCATGCCGACCAATTTTCTTTCCCATGGTGTAACCAATATATCCTTCTCGACCCATCAAGTTTTCAATGAGAATATGGAATTATATCTCAGTCGTGCTCTCGTTCAATTGTAGTTAGCCCCTAGCGCACCTTATGAAGCTCCTTTTCAGTTTTGCCAATATGTCGGCTTGGACTTATGAGAATCTCATGGTCACATGTATGGAGTTCAGCATGAACATCACGAGTGCAAACAACCAAGGGTTGAGCCCAACCAACTTCACCTGATTCCATGCTGTAATGAGGATCTCAGAGACTATTTCCATCTGCAATCAACATAACTCGAACTAGTGTCCACCAGTGGATCTCGAGAACTAAATCTCGTCATTGTATTGTTTTTCCAACATAAGTGGGTGGCGACCAGAGTGTATATGATGCTCATTTGTTATTATCGTTAAAGGAGACTTAGTTATCCAAGCTGCATTGTCAATGGCTCGGTCCAATCCCTCTCAGATTTCTACCCTCCTCCAAGTGAAATTTGCTCCTAGTTCTTCTCTGTCCCAGGGAGATATCATGCACCTAAAAATCATACAGGAAGTGAAACAGTGGAAAACAACTTAGAATGGTAACAATTAGTGGTATAATCCAAAGAATATCAAGGTTAAACTCAAGGAAAATATGGGTGTTAAATACCCTCATCAATACCATGTTCTTCGGTGACGGACTCCCAGTACCAGTGCTCCACAACCAACAAAAGCCAAAAAACCGGGAGCTTCTCCACTTGCACTTGATAGTATCCCTTCTTCCGACTCTTGGTGATCAACACAAATCTATTCAACTTCTTATTGACATCAAGAATCATCCTTAGACGGACAAACTCACCAACAAATTCTATCGAGAGTTGAACCTAAGCCTCCAGAACTTGCCAATGATTCGGTAGACACCATTAACTATGTTGCATTCAAGAAGTTATCTGGTACCTTTAAGACCCTAGCCCAAACGACCTTCTTATCAAGCACCACTAACCTCACATTAGTAAATCCATCATACTCATTCACAGGCGTGTTCCAATCACCTAGACACCCAAATTGCACAGTGACGAGATCACCACCGATCTTTCGCCTCCGCACCTTTGTTGCAGAACTCCAAGATGATCTCATGCCGGACAATAGCCGGCCTAAATCCCTTTGGAAGTGTGCACCTTGGCAATAGCCAACCAACCACTTCCGCCTTCGCATCTTGATCTACAACCTCTTTCCATACAAAGTCATTTCCTTCATTCCCTTGTAAACCGAGGGTTGCTTGGTCCTCCATGTTCCGCCGTGCGACATTCCCTTTGGGGTCCCAACATTCCGACGATATCAAACCCTTGCACCGCGGCCACGTGCCAGGTATTGCCGGGTAGTATTGGTGCAGCCGGAGAGAAAGAGGGTAGTGCTGGCGGATGGGTATTGCTTTCCATGAACGAGATACATCTTGGCCAAAAATAAACTCATCATGTGTGAGAGAGGGTGTGTGTGTTAGAGCGGAAAAATGATTTTTTTAAAGCAGAAGAACTTTTTTTAGGAGAAAAAGCAGAAGAACTTTTTTGTTTAGGAGAAAAAGCAGAAGAACTTGTTGCAATACAGTCGGGTCTGGCCCAAAACACCCTGATGGACCGGACCGGGGAAGGGAAGCTGGACCCAACCAACCCACCCACATGGCCCAAACAAAACCACCCAAACTGACTGACCTACCGCGGCCTCCCTCACCCTTCGCTCCCCCTTCCTCCTCGCGCCGCCGCCCCAAACCCCCTCTAAAACCCTCGCCGCCGGCGCACCCACCCGTCTCTCCCCTCCAGACCAGAGAAGCCCCAGACGTCCGCCGCGGCCGGGGCACCGATGGGGATATTCGAGCCGTTCCGCGCGATCGGGTACATCACCACGGGCGGCGTGCCCTTCTCCCTGCAGCGCCTCGGCACCGAGACCTTCGTCACCGTCAGCGTCGGCAAGGCCTTCCACGTCTACAACGTAAGCGTCTTTGCCCGCCCGCCCGTCGCCGCCGCAGGTTGGAGTGGCTTGCTGTTGTAGCCAGGGAGCTCGCAGGAGCCTGCTGCTCGTTTCTCCGACGGTGTTTAGGGTTGACATACTACTAGAGGTAGCGATGCAATAGCTTCTGTCTGGAGCTCATGCGGAGTTCAGCGCTGAATTCCTCCTACTAGTTGCTCGCGACACCGGGGTTAATGTGACTTGCGCCTACGGTCGAGCTTGTGTTCATATAAACCCGTCTTACTGCACCTGTCTGTCTTCTGTTGTTTCCAACGGCTTTACATATAGGAGTAACTATGATGCAGCCGACTCCCATTTTGTGTTATGATTAATCACACTGTTTTCTCTTCTTGTTGTGCAGTGTGCCAAGCTCACTTTGGTCCTTGCCGGTGAGCCTGCTATTCAGCATCTCGGTTTCTTATGTTCAGCGTTTTTTCTCTCCCGCTCATGGTGCGTGAACTTTCTTTGCGATTTAAGGACCTCAACTGCCCAAGAAGATCCGCGCTCTCGCGTCCTTCAAGGAATACACCTTTGCTGCATACGGAAGTGATATCGCGGTTTTCAAACGGACCGATCTGGTAAGGGAATTGCTGTGTTTAGGATAGCTGAATTAATAGTCTTATCAGTCTTGTTAGTTATGAGCGATCAAGGCTTTGCCCACTAATGATTCATTGCTGAAACACTTGGGCATTATTCCATTTTTTAAGTAGTTTAAGTGTTGATTCATCGCTGGAACAGCTGGGCATTATTCCATTTTGAAAGTATGATTCATTGTTTGGTGCCTGCTGAATGAAATGATTATCGGCTACTTATTCCAAACTTCCAGAATTGAGTTCCTGACCAGAAAATACCTTTGCCTCATATGTACTTGTAGATCTCTTGTGAAATCAGATGTTGATTGTGGATTAATAGGTGCACTTGTAATGTTCTGCGAAACAGCATGTTTGATTGTGTGGCTGTACAAAAAAAGATAAATTGTGGGCACTTTCAGTTTCTATATTAGCTCCTTTTCCTTATTTTTACAGCACACAAATGGACATATTTTTGCAAGTGGACACATCATTCCATGATCTACATATATAACTTTTTCATACTTCTGCAAATTTGCAAATTCTTGTTTGAAAAAGAAACCCTGGGATCAAATGCACCCAGGAGCAAAGTATCTGCTCTTGATCCAGACCCCACTATATCATGTCCATCAATTATTATTGAAGTATTGAGGCTTTGATTTTATGTTTTCTCTTAAAAAATCAGGTGGTTACCTTTACTAAACATGAAGAAAAGGTCAACATGTTGTACCTGTTTGGAGAATACATTCTCAGTGCAGATATTAAAGGTGATATATTTATCTGGGCCTTCAGAGGAGCTAAACCAAGCAGTGAGCCTGTTGGAAACATATCATTGGGAGACAAGTTTACTCCAACCTGCATTATGCATCCGGATACTTACCTAAATAAGGTGCCTGAAATTATTGATTTCTGTGGAGATAGTTTGCTTTCTGAATTTTGTGCGTGTTAACAGTCTGATTATCATTGATACATCAGGTCATTATTGGTAGTGAAGAAGGACCCTTGCAGCTGTGGAATATCAGCACAAAGAAAAAAGTTTATGATTTTAAGGGTTGGGATTCATCAGTACGTTGTTGTGTTTCTTCACCTGCTCTGGATATGGTTGCAGTCGGTTGCTCCGATGGATCTATTCATGTTCACAATATACGATATGATGAAGAGTTGATGTCTTTCAACCATGAAATTCGGGGTGCTGTAACTGCCCTGTCATTTCGAACAGGTGATTTTATCTGACACGATTTACAGTACAACCTTTTATAGTTCATGTTTGCTCATCCTGTCACAGTAATGAAATTCCCAAACAAATCCTGGTTTATTCAAGTCCTCGACTTTGGTTTGTGATTATAATTATATCATATTTATGCTGCAAATTCGTTAATTCGGAGATCCAGTTCAGAAAATGTAGCTGACACGTTCTTTTTGGCTTTATGAATTTTCTTTATACGAGTTTTTGGAGATTTGACTTGTCAGTGAAACCTTTACTGATTTGCATCCTAGTTGAAACTTAATAACGATGATATTTGGTATGCTTGAATACAATTCTAGAGCCTGTGTAGTTTATTGTGGAAATACGTATACGGAGCTAAATTTTATGACCAGTCGGTACATACATTACTGCCACCAAGGTATTTTTCATGGTTAAATATAGCTTTGGTTCTCCCTGTTTGAAACAAGGAGGTGCATTTTTTTATTTTAATAATACACATTTTCACGCTTCTACATGTCAAGCTTAAGTGTTATTTTCTCAAATTTGCTTTGTCCGCCAGATGGGCAACCCCTTCTAGCATCTGGAGGTTCCTCGGGTGTTATTAGCATTTGGAATCTTGAGAAGAGAAGGCTGCACTCTGTGATTAGGGAGGCCCATGATGGTTCTATTGTATCACTTCATTTCTTTGCCAATGAACCTATTTTGATGAGCTCAGCAGCTGATAATTCAATAAAAGTAAGTGTTGTTTTCTTGTCTTCTTTTTTCACATCATTGATTTTTTTTCGATAGAGGGAATATATTAATATCAAGAATTTCACATCATTGTTAGTGACGGACAAGAACTGTGTATCTTATTAGCTGTTGAGCTGTAACATATGGAAGGTCCAAAGCTGCTGCATGTTGTGTGACCTAGTGCTTAGGCCTGTTACATCGAACATCATCTCCCTTTTTTCTAGTTATACCACATTGCCTTATTTGGGGGGAGCGTATAAGGATCATTGTACTGAATTGGGCTTTGCAGTAGGTTAATAAGTAACAAAATCAGCCAAGAAAAACAAAGTCAATACTGGTGTGAGATGATATTTGCTTTGACAATCACATTAAGTTAGCCGCAACACCTTATTTCAGTTTACATTTGGAAATTAGTAATCTAATATACTCTATGCCAGATGTGGATATTTGATAATAATGAAGGAGATGCTCGTCTGTTACGATTTCGAAGTGGGCATAGCGCTCCACCTCGGTGCATAAGGTAACAGATGCCCTCCAAGTTTGTTGTGTCTTTACTTTTGTTTTGGTTATGTTTTAGTGAGTCAGCCTTTTTTGTTGTTAGATTCTATGGCAACGGAAAATCCATCTTATCCGCTGGTCAAGACCGTGCCTTCCGTCTTTTCTCAGTTGTTCAGGTAATTCATAACCTTTGTAACATTAATTTTTACAGCCACACACTGGCACAGCTGTTGTAATTTCCTGCATTTTTTTGTCCTCTCAAAATGCTATTGAAGTAATAATGTTCACGTCACGCCGCACACTCGTCTTTACCCTGAATTCCTGCATTTTTGTCTTCTTGTCAGGCTATTTTTTTTCCTTTTTGAGCAAAATGAGTTTATGTTTTCTGTTCTTTTAATCCTATCAAATTAACGCTTATTTGGCAGGATCAACAAAGCAGAGAGCTTTCTCAGCGGCATGTGGCAAAAAGAGCAAAAAAGCTTAGAGTAAAGGTAAAACTTTGATTACTACTCCCTCCGTCCGAAAAAGCTTGTCCCTCAAATGGATGTATCTAGCACCAAGTTAGTGCTAGATACATCCATTTGAGGTATAAGCTTGGGACAAGCTTTTTCGGACGGAGGGAGTATTCCTTTATCACCTTCCGTTTCATCATTTCCTTATTAGGATTTTGACATTTTCTTCTTCTCTGCAGGAGGAAGAGATAAAACTAAAACCAGTTATTGCATTTGATTGTGGTAATTCTCAGGTCCTTGTGCAATATTAAAGTTCATATCATGTTCTTCTGCTTTTCTATCTGTGTAATTTCTTCTAGAAGTAGTAAACCATGATAACCTTCAATCTGTACTATTTATACTTGATGCAAAGGGCGTACCTATTTCCATGTTAACACATAATAAACCACTGTACCAGTATTCTGTGCGCCTTTACTAGTGTTGAAAAGAAACCACAAACTGTTATCTTTTTTAGATAAAATTGCTTATTTACCAATGGAATCAACTGTTGTTCAGCTGAGATACGTGCACGTGATTGGTGTAATGTTGTTACATGCCACATGGATACTTCAAAGGCATATGTATGGCGTCTTCAGAACTTTGTTATAGGCGAACATATTCTTACACCATCGTCAGAGACTGAGTCACCGATTAAGGTAATGCCTGTTTTTGTAATCTGAATGTATTGATCTCATACTATAAGAATGTATTGTTTTCTCACCATGGGCTAGATCAGAACAAGCTTTCTTGGTACTACCAAGACTCAGCTGTTAAATGATAGAAGTATTTCCCAACTTCTTTAAGAAATTCCTTTTCTTTTCTGGCAGGCTTGTACTATAAGTGCATGTGGTAATTTTACTATCTTGGGCACCGAAGGTGGTTGGATCGAAAAATTTAACCTTCAATCTGGGATTAGTCGTGGTAGTTACATTGATGGCTCGCTGTCATTGCAATGTGCACATGAAGGGGAAGTTGTTGGATTAGCATGTGATGCTACAAATGGTTCTCTGATTAGTGCTGGATACCGTGGGGATATTAAGGTTTGATGATGCTGTTGCACTTCAGTTACAATTTATTTAAACCTCGATTCCATTACTCAGCTCTTGACTTGTCTCCTGCAGGTGTGGGATTTTAAAAGTTGCAAGCTAAAATCCAAATTCAATGTTGCTACATCTGTAACTAAGATTACATATCACCGGGCAAATGGTAATATTCAACATGTTTTGTTATTCCCTTGTATGATGCCATGGATGATTAACAGTTTTTGTTGTTGCTGTTTTTATGGCAGGTCTTCTTGCTACTGTAGCAGATGATATGGTGCTTGTATTGTTTGATACAGTATCGATGAAAATGGTCCGTAGATTTGAAGGACATACAGATCGTATCACTGATCTGTGTTTCAGTGAGGATGGGAAATGGCTCATTTCGTCTAGTATGGATGGGACGCTCAGAATATGGGATATCAGTTTAGCCAGACAGATAGATGCGATGCGCGTTGATGTATCTATAACATCCGTCTCTATGTCTCCTAATATGGATGTGCTGGCAACCACCCATGTTGATCAAAATGGCGTGTATCTTTGGTAGGCTTTCATTGCTTCTTGTTCTCACCCTGTGCATTTGCATACCTTCGATAGCTTCATATTTCAGGAAAATATCATAAGATGAGTTTCCAAGCTGGTGTAGTTTGTGCTAATCATGGCACTTCTCATTTAGGCAAATAAATACCACTTTCAGTCCACATTGTACCAATGTACATAATGAACTCAAATTCCATACCGTCGCATGCAACCAACCAACCACCCGCACAATCTAAAAAAGATGAGTTCACTGGACAACGCTTTTTTTTTTTGATTGAAATGTTCATTTCCACTCCGTTGATAAAACTATGATAGAGCTTAAGACTATGACAGTATAAGTAGTTTTATAGTTTAAGTTATGAGTTGCTGCTGACTGGTTGCCACATGGAACAGCTTCTGAAAACGTAAACTTTTCCGACATGTTCATTGTGGCCCTTATGTTGTTCATGCACAGAGGACAGTTTCTCAGGATACCTCATAAGGTCAACTTAAGGATACACATTTACAGTTTTGCTTTCCATGAAGTTGAATGTTCCTAAAAGCAAAGAGTTGAATGCAAGCAGAGGCAACTCAAGATATTTCTACTTCATAATCTTCTGCCATTATGGATAACAAACATACGTAATTTATTGTTGTTCTGCAATTTATTATTTAGCTCATATATAAAGCTCATACTTCTCTTAATAATTTTGACAGGGTTAATCAAGCTTTGTTTTCACCCTCGACAAATGTTGATAGCTATGCAAGTGGTAAACATGTCCGGAGCGTGCTTTTGCCAACTGTTTCATCAGCCGAAAGATCAGAGGAGGAAGAACCCATTAAAAAATCACAAGATTCAAATCAATCTAATATTAAACCTTTTGTCATAATGGATCATCAAATACCAAATATGATCACACTCTCATTACTCCCAAGGAGTCAATGGCAAAGCTTGACAAATCTTGACATTATAAAGGTAATGTATTTTGTCTCCGTTTTAATCCTGAAAATTTCCGCTGCGAAGTAATGAATCCTGTGACCTTGCATTAACTATGCAAGTTCCTTGAGTTAGAATTAGGCGGTGCATATAGTAGAATGTGTAGAAGAACTACTTTAACTCTGGCTGATAATATTTTGATGAACATTTCAAGCATGGTAGTAAGTTCCTATTAAAAAATGCTTGGTAATTGTAAATTTATAAGTTTGACAAATACGTATAATACTAGAGTAGGAAGTGCTGATCAATGCTATCACTTGTTGACTGTAAATCTCCTAATGGACACTTATTTGTGACTGAAGGAAGAACTTATTTAAGTAATTTTTTTTTGTGCATAAGCCTGACTTGACTTGAAGTGCTCATCGTCACATTTCTGTGTCTTTAGGTTCGAAACAAACCGATCGAGCCACCTAAGAAACCTGAGCAGGCGCCATTTTTCTTGCCCTCAGTTCCATCCCTTTCTGGGGAGATATTGTTTGAGCCTCCTTCCAGTAAAGAAACAGACGGCAGCACTACTGAGGACATAGGTCATAAAAAGATGGCTGATCTCTCCTCCCACTTCAGTCGGCTGTTACAATCCTGTGGAGAACTTGAGAGCTGTAAGTATCTATTAGTATCTTCAGTCAAGCAAAACGCGTAAATAAACATCAGATATTTTGGTTCTCACTGTCTATTGATGAGACTATATGAAGAAGCTGCAATCTTCGTCATAGTAAGCACTGACCTGGAATCTGTTTTGCAGATTCAGCCTTCACCGACTACCTAAAAGGCCTATCTCCGTCATCCTTAGATATGGAACTACGGATGCTACAGATAATAGATGAAGACGAGGTGGAAGAGTCAGAGGAACCAAGACCTGAGCTCCAGTCCATCTCGTTGCTGCTGGACTACTTCATTCACGAGCTTTCCTGCAGGAACAACTTCGAGTTTGTTCAAGCTGTTCTGAAATTGTTTCTGAAGGTATGTGTTAACGTGTATGCCATCTTAAACCCATCGAGTCGGTGCTTAAAGCATATTTCATCTTCCTTGGAACCAGATACATGGTGAAACGATACGGCGCCACTCGACGCTACAGGAGAAAGTGAGGAAACTCCTGGACGTCCAGAGCAAGGTTTGGCAGAAGATCGACAAAATGTTTCAGAGCTCGCGATGCATGGTCACATTCCTCAGCAACTCGCAGTTTTAGTTGCAGGTAATTTCTTTTCATCCGATTTGCCAAATGAACTTAGTGTTATACGAGACTTAGTTGGAGCTAGAAAATATTTTGTACCTCAATTCGCTAACATTGTCGTCACCTAGTTGAGCTTTTCCGATACACTATGTTGCTGTAGAAAATGTATTTTTTTTTCTTGCAGCTTCTTCTGAACTCTTATAAATGACTAAATATCCTATTTCCTTGTGGTCCACAGGTCCCGATTTCTGAAATCAATGCATGCTTGGGAGTCCATGTGGCTGTTGTACCATTCTGCTGCACCTCACCGTTTCGTCGTTGTCGTAAAAGCTGCAAGGCATATATGAGGTGGTGTTAACAGAGATGACCACAGATTGTGCTCCTGATGATGATGTAACAGTTTTTTTCCTGTATTCTTTTGTAACATACTCCCTCCGTCCTTTAAAGAGTGTACTTCCAACTTTGTTGGAAGGTCAAACTATCTCAATGTTTGACCGAGTTTATGCAAAAATACATCAATGTTTGTGAAACCAAATAGGTATATGATGAAAATATATTTTATCATGAATCTAATGCTACTAATTTGATGACATAAATGTTGGTGCATTATTGTATAATTATGGTCAAACATAAAAAGTTTTGACTTTCCAACAAAGTTGGAAGTACACTCTTCAAAGGACGGAGGGAGTACAAATGTATGAGCACTGTTCAGCGAGAAATATTCGGGAATGTCGCAGTTGCCAGTTGGGCGAAACATCCCCTAAGTGTTTATCCAGCATTTTACTTTAGTGATAGCCCTCCGTGTTCATCTTCGGTGTTTTGACTTCTAAAATCCCTTCAGTCCACTTTCGCGTGCGCTATCGAAGAACTCGTCACCCTTTTGTTTATAATTTAATTTATTTTGAGATTAAGAAGTCCTGAAATACAAACAGATTTCCAGCTGAGGATTAAGGTAACATGTGGTGGTTCTTAACCCCCCAACACCCCAAATTTACTTGTTCCAGGATCATCTTCATCTTGTAGTTGTTCTTTTTTCTGCTTTTCCTTTTGAACCTTGGTTGTAAGCCAGAGGAACTGTTTGTATACTGTACCTCACTATTCAGGCATCTTTCTTGCAATGGAGATAGAATACCCAGAGCTGAAATGACAAGCTCCAGCAGATGAGAATGAGAAAGATTGCATTCTCTGAACTCAACATTCATCATATCGTGCGCATAGATGGATTTTCAGGACCACAAAATTAACAAGGTAAGGGGTAGAATTCATGAATGCAGATCTTATTATATCATAGGCAGACAATTTACCTCAGTACAAGCAGGTTGATTAGCTGCCTCGATCAGAAAGTAGACACATGATAGACATGTATACATATCTAACAAGAACAAGTAGCAAAAAGTAAATCAAAGAAGCTGGTGCAAAGGTTCTCAAATTAGAAAACTTTAATTCCAGTCCCCACTTGGAGAAATGATGTGTAAATAGACGAACCACATAGACAAATGTATCTGAGTAAACTTCTTCTCAAATCTGTCTGTATAATTGTTTCAGTAAGAATAAAGATAGCCATAAAAAGATACTGCAAGAATATCCAGAGTCAGATGAGAATGACAAAGATACATTCTCTGAACAACATTCATCATATAATGCAGAGATAGGTTTTCTGAATGCAAAATTCATAAATAAGGTAGATTTTCTGAATGCGGCTTTCATCATACCATAGGCACACAACAACCTCAGTAGAAAAAACCAGGGTTGATTTGCTGCCTCGATCAGAAAGTAGACCCAGGATACACATGTATATGTATATATCTAAGAATAAGCAGAAGAACAAAAATACATCAAAGAATCTGGTCCAAAAGTACAAGAATGCCCACCAACAACATATCAGCCAGCACCCATGAAACAACTCTGTAGCCTGTAGGTGAACAAAATGTGTAGTATGATGAGCTTTGCTCAGCAGCTCAGCTGGAACTGGTGTACCTGCTAACTAGTGTATTCTGGCAGTGGTAATACAGCCTGGGTATGATAAGCCCTACAAATATAGCTCACCTTGATGATCCATCCATCACTCACTCAGATTTGCTCCTCAGGCTGTACACATTCCCCACGACCCCGACGACGCTGACGACGATGGCCAGCCCCAGCATTCCGACCGACAGGAGCCTCTCTCCGCGGCCCAGGCACTCCCCTTCCTTGTCCAGCCGCAGAGCCACGAGGGCCGGGAACATGAAACCCAATGCCAGCCCGGTCGTCGCGCCGGTGAACTTGAAGGCCATCCAGATGTTGGGTATCATGGTGGAACCCAGGTAGATGAGGGCCAGCAGCACCACCGTCAGGGAGAGCATCCTCTTCCTGCTGTGGGGCGCGAGCTCCCCGAAGACCAGCGAGTCCACCGTCTGCCTCAGCGAGAAGTGGACGACTGGGAAGACGAGGACCAGGTGGACGATGTACCCGATCCTCACAATGTAGTTGAGCACCGTGCTGAACTTGATCCCGAGGTCCTTGTCGAAGTTGGTGAGGACATCGGACTCTGTGTCGTCGCCGAACAAGAGGTACCCTGAGATGGCGGTCAGTGCGTACACGACGACGCAGAGCACGGTCGAGATCCGGCTGATGCTGTACATGTTCTGAGGCGTCTTCTCCTTGAGCTCGTTGTAGATGGGCTGCACATTGAAATGGCAGATGTAGGCATTGGTCATGATGGGTATCACCACGAGAAGGTCGAGGATCGCCGCCTTCGAGCTGAAATCCGGCCCCATCCTCGGCGCGGCGAGCTTGCCCTCGACGAGCTTCACCGCCGCGATCATGCACGAGACGGCCACAAAAACAACGGCGAGCCCGACCGACGCGGCAGACGACAGGCTCAGCGAGTCGATCTTCTCGAGCGCGCACAGCGGTGCAAGAAACACCACGAGGACAAACAGGATGAGCAGCCTGCGGTTGTCCCACTCGCCGTGGCCGACGAGCTGGTCCATGACGCCCATGTGCTTGAGCGACCCGGACATGACGTCGCCGATGATGATGAGGTAGACGACGAGGATGCCCGCGTTGTTGACGACGATGCAGAGCTGCGCGACGACGCTGGCGGGGCGGCCGAGCGCGCGGTGCACGAGCTCGCCGTAGGAGAGCGCGCGGCAGCGCACCGCGAACCGGACGAGCAGCTCGATGGTGACCTCGGAGAGGACCCCCATGACGAGGATGGAGACGAGCCCCACGGCCACGCCGAGGACCTTCATGGTGGCCGGCAGCGCCATGATGCCCGCCCCGATGATGGAGGTCGCGAGGTTGAACACCGCGCCCGAGACGCCCGAGCCCTCCGGCGGGCCGGAGGGGCCGTCGTCGCCGATGAGCGGCAGTGAGTCGTGCTCGCCGGCGGTGGCATCGGCGTCGTCGTCCTCGACCTCGCCGAGGAACGAGTCCTGCTTGGTGAGCTTGGCGTGGCCGTTGGCGGAGGCGCCGGATTTGGGATGCGGCGGCGGCGGGTGGCTGGACTGCAGCTCGATGGCGGTGGAGGTCAGCGGGAGCGCCGAGTAGTTCGAGTTCACCATGGTCCCCGGCGCGCCCGCCCGAGGCGGATCGACGGACTGGAAGGCGGCGGCAAAGAAATCCTTCCTCCGCCGACGCCGAGATTAGGGGAAAAAAAATGGAGATTCACGCCCAATCTAGCGCTCCTCCAGGAACACCGGACCGCGCACGAGATTAGGGGCGAAGATCCCGGCTACCGCTGTCCGAGCCGGAGAGGCCTCACGGGGACCCGGCCGGCATTGGCGAACGCCGCCCGCCGCGGCGCAGGGAAATCTCGGTTCTTCCTGGCGAGATTTGGAGATCCGTCCGCTTCGTTAGCGCCGAGATCGAGGCGTCAGATTCAGGGCGGGAGGCAAGAGGATGGTAGACGGATTGGTGGATTGCTTGGGATGGATGGAGGGGAAGAGATCTGAGCTCTCCGTCCGTCCGTCCGTCCCCTGTTCTTGCCTCCCTGTTCTCCAGGGAAGGAAGGAAGAGTATGCATTGCCAGGCAGCGCTACGGGTCAATCAATTTACGTTCATTCCTGCTCGTAAAGTTGGGCGCACCAACCACGTGGGGCCCGTGCTCCTCCAATCTCACTGATAGGTGGGGACGGAGGGTCCGGGGAATGCTACTGTAGCACGCGGGTAGGAGGGTAGACCGTAGACGTAGAGGCGTTCTCTTCCGGGGAAGGCACGTGGGAAGCGCCGGCCGAGCACATCTCTCCCGATCCGATTGTCCGCCTCTCACCGACGGGTGGGGCCCGCGCGGTGGCTGCTGCCTCCTTACATGGCCCTCTTCACTATTTTGGCATTGTCATAAAACTTTAGCATAAAATGAACTTCTCATGAATTTATTTCACGATCCGACCCTTTTGGTAAACGCCACAAGGCGTGGCGTTTCCGCTTTATTTGACAACGCCGAACTAGCATGCGTTGCTCCTCTTCATAAATAAATAAGTGGCAGACGTGAACAAGATACTTCAAACGCCGCTTTCACATCTGGGCAGCAACGCCACACACGCAGTCATTTTCGCCCTGCCACATAGCATCTCAACCAGGCCAGCAACGCGGGTGGGTTTAGCGTTTTCATATAGTGCAGCAACGCCACACGTCGTGGCATTTTTGAAAAAGGTCAGATCGTGAAATAATTTTCCGTGGAGTTTATTTTATGCTAAAGTTTCCTCGCAAGGTCGGAACATTGACAAAAGGCCCCTCCTTCCATCTTGCGTCATGGGCCCATCTGTCAGTGTCTCGGTCTATCGCCCCGATCTGCATTTCAGCGGCGATTCACCCTAATTTCTCAAAAAGGATTTTGCTACGCTTATTCTTCTACATGGATCATATTTTGGTGGAACCTTGAGTATAATTGCTGCTTTGGAATAGAGAAATGGCCCCCCCACAAAAAAAGGGTGAGAAATGGTTGAAAAAGGGTGAGAAATGTCGTCCGAAGATAAGCCACCGCACACATTACAACTATAACACGAGGTGCCTACCCTAAGCCGAAAGACAAAGCCACGTCTTGGCCAACACCAGATGCCCCGAACGCAACACACCACCTTGACTTCCCTAATCAGTGTGCCATCCACCCATGTTTGATTGCATAAAAGTGGTTGGCAAGTAGGTGACGAGACTTGGTCGGTCTCGAGAAAGGCACCGTCTTGGCTGCACCAACGACAACATAGTAGCACCCCTGAGGATAGTAACGAGCACGAAAGGATTGCAACACAGGACCTCCACTCCCAAGAGGAACGACGTCGAGAACGCCCCATCGCCGATTCGAAACCGAACCTAGCCTTTCGTCCGAAGACAACAACCAAACACCAATGCGAGGGGAGGGAGATGCCGACACACCTTGACAACGCCTAAGGAGGGGAGCGACACCACGGCCATGTGCGCCATCGCCAGCAGCATCGACCGAAGATGACATCTTCCCCCTCCAAGGAGAGGAACCTACGCCTCCAAGAAGGAAAAGACACCCACGGACGACATAGAACTTCCGCGTAGAAGAATTCGATGTTGTTCGTCACGTACGGTGGCATACTGTCGCAGAGAGCACTTTAATTTGTTTATTGGCTGTAGGAAAAACAATTCCTATCAACAGGACGTAAAGAGCTACGCGTACGTGCTAGTGGACGAGGTAGAGGAGGCGAAGTAGTCTACACGTACACATACGATCTTATCATGTTCGGTATGATCTGACCAGGAAATAAACTATGCCGATCAGGGTCATTGAACGATTTCTGGTTGACCAAGCGCCCCTCGAAGCTTCCAAGTTCCCTTTCGAAACAATTGAAAATAATAAATGTAACAATGATGTGTTAGCTTGAGAAAAACGTCTTATATTATGGTAGGAAGGAGTATCGTAACTAAACGCTGTTATATTATTTTTTACAAAGGGAGTATTAATCATTTCGCCTTGTTTGGCTAGGTTGAGTGAAGGTTGCAACCCACTGCTATGTAACATGGGTGCAGCTTTTCGAGATTTACTCCACTACTATATTATCTAAGCTCTGAACCACATGCTATGTTCCTGGGCTTTGCATCCAAAGGTGAAGCTGTCAAGAGAATGGTCAGAAGCAACTAGTACCACCGTTGCTCACAAGACGATTCTTCACTTCAGAGGAATCTTTCTACCATGTAAATAAAACTTGTGTACAAGCACAGCCTCACAACATCGGTTTATGCTAGTAGTGCCCTTTCTTAATACCTCTTGTAACTAGCTCTCCGATGTGTTGTAAGTTCAGAGTGCCCCTTGTATCTTTTGGGCTTTCCTTGTTTTCTTGTTTGCTTGGAGATGTTCTAGCGTAGGTGGTGGTCGTCATTTGGCGTCATGGTGGCGTTGATGGCGGAGGAGCCTGCCAAGGTTGGCACCTCAATCTGTTTGGAGATGGACCAGTGGAAGATGGTGGAGACGACACCTGTGAGTGCGTCAGACCGGTTTATGCCCCAGACCCGGTATGTGGCTAGGCTGGGGATTCCGGCTTTCGAAGTTAGGATTAGGTGAGTGGTCTGGGTAGTGGCCCAACTAGCACCCCTTCGTCATATGGATAGGAGTAGCGGCATATGTTGCCTAGATGGTGGATTCAGGCTTATTGTTGTAACACTTTGTAAGGTCCTCGAGAATAATCAATAAAGTGGCCGTATGCATCTCCCAGATGCAGAGGCCGGGGGTCATCCTCCTTTTTAAAAAAAAGCACAGCCTCACAAGATCGCTGCATATTCTTCTATAAACATTTGCCTGAATATCTCCTTCACCCGATTGTAATATAGTACAGCCTGACTGATGTTATGTAGAAGAACACACTTAATTAAGCTGCAATTGCAAGAACAAGTAAAATAACTGGTTGGTATTTCATTATGAACAAAATAACCTTATTTTGAACCAACATTGATATATCCTCAACAACAACAACAACAACAACAACAACAACAACAACAACAACAACAACAACAACAACAACAACAACAACAACAACAAAGCATTAACATTGTTGTATCCTAACAGAAGATATATTATCCCATGTATTACAGGGATTGGCCTTGGGTATTACCCAAGTAGTCAGCTATTGCTCCTTGGACTTGCAAAACACCCATTTTCTGATCCCATTCCAGTAGAAAGCAATGGTGAAGCATACTACATATGAAGCTATTGCGACTATATAGCCGATTCGCAATGACTGTCATCATCTTTCAACCCTCGTCAATATTTTAAGATCATGGTCTCCCATAGTAAGATCAGGATTTCCCGTCTGAATGGACCGCCATGGACAATGGGAACTTTGCGAGGGGTCCCGAGAAATGATTGTAGGAGATCGAGCACCAACTTTGTAAAGCTCTACAAACCTCCGAGCGAGAGGGGTTCCAGACCGAACATGTCATTGTAGGAAAGATCAAGGAACTTTAAGTAAAAGCAAAGAGCCGATGCCTGAAGAGGGTACATGCACTGAGATGGTTGTGACTTAGATTGAGGACCATGCTCAAGCTGGTTGATATTGTGGGGAATGAGGATGGCACCGCCGAGCAAATTATCTCCGGGAATGGGGAATGGGGCTGAGGTAGTGGATATCGGAGCGGTAGCTCTGGACGGTGGATGTACGCAGAGGCGGGGCCTCGCATGGCCATGGAATGACGGCCCTATGGGGTAGGTCCGCTGCTTTGCTTGGCATGGGCGGCGACCTGGTGCTGCGGGGGTAGCGAGTTCGTTGGCTCGGTCGACGTGATCTGAGGGATCGGTCAGGCTGGAAGTGGGCACGGCGGCCCAGGATTTCTGGCACAATGTTCATGGTCTGCGGACGGTCGTCTCATGTAGCAAGGGATACAAGGTGTCTGAGCCATGTGGCGTTGTGGTTCACGTGCGAGCGGGAGACGTCAGAGCGGTGGCTCCGTAGTCGTGTGTGTGTGTGTGTGTGTGTGTGTTTTGTTGTGATTGTAGCCTTGAGTCGTGTGGCCGGCGAGGCTTCGTTGCTTGTGTGGTGTTCGATATGGTTTTCCTCGTAAACCGGGTCACTCTGTTAGATTAACTCTCTTCTTCTAAAATACAATGCAAGAGCTCCTGGCCCTCTAACGAGGTTCTGTCAACAAAAGTTTGATGAAAACTGCGATGATTTGACTGAAGTTGTCTTTTTTGGAAAAGGGGATTGAACCGGTAGCCTCTACATCAAAAGATGCACACAACTATCTTTATTAAATTATTCAATAAAGGTCTAGCAAAAACATACCTCAAACAACCCAAAGCCACCATACCACACCTACAAACTCGACAATAGAGGATGCCATCACAACGCCCCACCAGCTAGATCCGGGTCATCATCGAACCACCTGCATGGCGTACGGGGAGTACACATCCGGTCCAACAGACCCTAGGCGCACCACATGCACACGCTCCAGAAGCCACCACCACCATCGAATTATTGGCCCATCTTCAGGACCGAGATCCACACGATCCTTGCCAGGCCAGCCGTCAACGTTGCCGCGACGCACTCGTCCATCATTATGTGTCCATTGTCGAGACCCCGTTGCGCCATGCCACCGAGACCCACCGTTGTCGATACAGTAGATGCCACACTGCTCCACCTCCTCGAGCACCACCATTTTCCACTGGTCCCATAAGGTAGGTCCAACTCTCACACGTTGTCCCCAAGGGGGAGAACGACGCTAGGTGTTGCCAACGTCCTACCCGGAACAAATCTAGGGTTTGCCCTTGGAGTGATTTGGGCGGGATCACGAACTATGTCGTTGACGCCTTCAACAAGGTTATGATGCCCATGGGCATTGTCGTCGATGGCTCTGTCAGCTACCAGAACCCTTCGACAGTCCTACTCGCCCACCTTGATCCGGGCCGGCTTCTCCACCTAGCACTCCATCCGCAAACCGCTTCGCCACAAGGATCCAGGCCTCCATGCCTTCAACCAAAGGATCTAGAGATCCAGATCCATGGCATCAAGACGCCTAGAGCTGATCCACCAGGACGTCCTCGCCGCTACCAAGCCCGCCTTGTTGGACGCCATGTCTCGCTGCTCCATCACAAGGAGGAGCAACCCACCATAGTGTCCCAGAACCCTGGGGTAAGCCGTCGGCGGGGAATCACTGTCCTTCCCAAAGGCCACCGGAGGAAAGCTCGGGGCTCCCTTGCGAGACTCTGACATGGCCGGACCTTATAGGCGCGATGGAGGAAGGCCTCACCCCCGCCATCATCCCCCGCCCAGGCTTTGTCTAATGGCCCCCAGTGATCTTGTTGAATTAAAAAAAAGTATCTTTAGTACAAACAAAATCTTTCAGATTCGAGGACATGCCAATGCAATTATGCAAGCATGCGTTTTTCTTATTCCTGTGTTTTCCCAAGGTGAATAGCTCCTATGCGACACATTTCATGTGAATTGGAAGGAGTGCGACGTATATAGTTGCCAGAAATAGCTCATGTGCATCGTCTTACATGGCAATAATAGCCCCAATATGACCAGGTGGTTAAAACACGGGTCCGGTCGTCAACGGGACTGCGGTTAAGGTAAAAATAGGGGGTCAAACTAATCGGTGGTGGGTCCCACTTGGCAGTGCATCGATTCCCTGCCTGACTGAACACGTGCTTCTCCCCTTCTTCTAGTTGCTGCTCTCTTCTTCGTTCTCGTCGTCGGCGGCGGCGATGGCGACGGCCGTGGATGCGCATGTGGTGAGTGTATTCAGCACCATTTCCCTCCGTCTTGAGTTATATCTGACCAAGTGAGCCTCTTTTTGCCCCTGTTTTCCACGAGATCCAGATTGTGGAGGTGGGTGAGACTGGGGAGCGATGGCGGGGCGACGTTGGGCTGAACGAGATGGAGCCAGGAGAGACTATGTCGACCAGGTAATCACCCTGTCCAACCTCTTCAACCTTGCGATGTGTGCCTCGTCTCCTTCCGCTGCCTCACAGTGCCCGCCATTGATAAACAAGGGGAATGTTGCTCGTACCTTCGAATTCAGTGTTGAATTCTTACCATCTAAAGCAAAGCTAGTTGATGGTAGCGTGCGAGACATAGAGAGACATACAATTGTGAAATGGGAGGTTGAATTTGAAGAGATTGATCCACAGGAAATACAGAGCATGGAAGAGAGGGCCGTGAGGAATGTTGTGGAGAAAATTGGGGAAAGCATTTTTGGGGGTCCAGAGCAAGAGGTGGCATTGTTACGGTTTGATAATTGGAAGGGTGAGTATGTGAGAGTTGATAATGGTGAAGAGATGGTTGATGAAATCGATCGGCAAGACGGCTGGGCAAGCAAATAGACTACCTTTCATGTAGAGCTCGTTGATTTGAAATCAGATTCTAAGGTTGGATATGTGCCCTCAAAGTTGGCTTCGCAGATGGTAGATGATGATTGGGCTTCACAGAGAGAGATAATGCCCATGTTTACGGATGAAGTGACAGTAATAGAGGGGGCTGAGCAAGATGCAGAAGAGGGACGTGATGGTGCTGCAAGGGTTGTTTGTGTTGATTGGAATTCAGTACAATTAGAAGACACTACTGATTTGGTCATTGCACCAATAGCTGACACTGAGATGGCCAAATCATTCCAGTAGATCCAGTAGATGATCAAGATGAGGAAGAGAGGGATGAATCGAGTTTGCCTAATGATGCTAACATAGATGCTTGTAAAGATGTGGATGGACAGCCGATGAAAGATGTTGTAGATGATGTAGATGATGCACATGATGATGAGCTTGTAAGTGTGTATGACAAAGAAAATCATGTTATTGAAGTAGGCAAGTTGTTCCCAAGAATGAAGGAGTTTAGGATGTGTTTCAAGACTTATGCAGTCAAACATGAGTTTGATGCCAAGACTATGTGGACTGACAGAAAGAAATTTTATGCAAGGTGCAGAGGTTTCGATGGAAGCGTCACGCCTTGCAAGTGGTACATATCTGCTAGAATTCAACCTGATGGAAGTACCATTAGGGTTAATCAAATCCCAAATCCACATACTTGTATTACAATTTCACAGAGAGTATCAACCATGACATCACAACTTTGGATTGCAGAAATGATCACTCCAATTTTAGCCAAGAAATCAAACACTACCACAAAGAAACTTAAAGTGGACTTGGAAAAGCAGTACCCCATTAAGGTGAAGTATACACTAGTAGAAAAAGGCCCTTTTGTCCCGGTTCGTCAGGGCCTTTAGTCCCGGTTCCTGAACCGGGACTAAAGGGTCGTTACTAATGCCCTGACCCTTTAGTCCCGGTTCAAACCAGAACCGGGACAGATGGGCCTCCGCGTGGCCTGTGCCCTGAGCCCAGGCAGGAGGGCCTTTGGTCCCGGTTGGTGGCACCAACCGGGACCAATAGGCATCCACGCGTCAGCATTTCTGTGGCTGGGGTTTTTGTTTTTTTTGAAGGGGGGGGGTTGGGGTTTGGGGGGGTTAATTTAGGTATTTCATATATTGTGTTAGATAGCTAATTAATAGAGAGAAGTGTCCTCTCTTATGTACGTGCTTGGTCGACGCTACGTACTATACATACGTATAGAGAGGACTAGACACGCGCTATAGCTAGCTAGTAAGCAAACGAAGGAAACAGAAGATCGTCATGAACATATATGCATACAGAGAGATGTGATATCGACCACCTCTCCTTCTCCGAGAGATTGGTCGAACAACAAGTTCTCGTATATCTATCCGACACTACCGGCTACATATATACAATAATTATCTCTTACAAATATAATCTCCTAAATTATGGACGCATGGTCCACATAGTATTCTCCGTCTTTAGCGATCACGTGGTCAAGAAAGAATGCCGCCAATTCCTCTTGAATTGCTCGCATGCGATCTGATTTTAGGAGTTCATCCCGCTGCCGAAACATCTAATTTGAAGAAGGGGGTCAATACATATATATATGAATGAATGAAACTCAACACAAATGATGGTAATAAACTAAAATTGTGAATATTATTTCTTACGCACTTCATATTGTTCGTCAGAGTACCCGCCCCGCTCACAGGTCGTGTGGCGGATGGACTCGCAAACATAGTATCCACAGAAATCATTCCCTTGTTCCTGCCACAACCACTTTACAAGAAATAGAGGTCAATCAAACAGATAAGCAAGAATGCCAAATGGTATTGATGAAACTAGCGCTTGAATCAATAGCTAGGAGACACGTGGAACATGCTACTATAGTACTTACTTTCGGGTATCTAAATTCCAGCTTCTTCAGCAGTCCCGGGGATTTTGTGGTGAATTTTCTCCAAACACTGCCAGACAAAACAAAACAATTACTTGATATCAGGAAATGAACAAAGTTGCTGATATGGTGGATAATGATCGATTTAACTTACTTCTCGAGGATTTCAGTCATGTCCGTGTACTCCTGGGGATCTTTTTGTCTCGAGTCCAAGACAGTTACTACTCCCTGCTCAAGCCTAATCTCTAGGAGAATATAGTGGTACCTGCGCACGCATGCATAACTCATCAATTACATTACTATAACCTGGGCTAATATATAAGGGAAACCGAATATGCACAAGACAGTAACACTCACTTGAAGTTGTAAGGAAAGAGTATTATATCTTTGTTTTCATTTTTTTGAATGATCGTAGCAAGTTGGCCTCGGTATCCGCGGCATGAAATTTAACCTCAGTTGCATCTATGAGATATGTGTTAACAAACCCAATATCACCGATTTGTCTTTTCTTCAATTCGGCGATCTTCAATTTGCATAATATAGTGAGGATAATTATAAATACATGCAATGAAAGAGCTGAGCTATATAGAGAGACTTAATGACAGAAGTAGTAGTACTTACAGACAGTAGCAGGTGACCGTTGCTTTATCGAGGGCCAATTGATTGAAAAACTGATAGAACTCCTCAAATGGAATAGGCAACAGATCAATTCCAACGAGGTCATGCTCCGGTTTAACTCTCACATACAAAGTACTCCTCCCCCCAGACTCTCTGCAGATTTTCAAGTACCAATCATGCAATCTTCGCATCATCGTTGACAGAGATCTTTCATCTTTGACGAGAGGCTTCCCGTACTCGTATCTGTGTATCTGCACGTCCATGAAATCATAATGTACATCGTCGGGCAGGTAATCTCCAAGATTGCTATAACCGGGCACCATCCTTTGATCGATGATGTCGCTAGGCACCTTGAGCGGGGGGCACGATTGATTCCCTTGTTCGCCGAGCTGGGCAATTTGTTTCCCAGCTGCTCGTCGTTCTTTCAACCTTTAATCACTGACTGTATTTCCCGGCTGCTCCGCTTCGGCCCATGTCTTTGCAATAATGCGCTCATAGTTGCCTTTCGGCGGAGACTTGGGTGGTTTTGCCAGGGCAGCCAGAGTGTGCTTCGCTTTCACCGGATCTACCTTCTCCTCCGGAGGTGGATGTCTCTGTGCTTTCAACCCTTCAAACCATTCCTTCGCTTCGGTTCACGCGATCTTCGCGTTCTCCTCCGGGCTCATCTCGTATGGTAACTTCTCTGGAGTCTTCAGAGAAGGACCAAATCTGTATTTCTTCCCGCCTCTGGCTGTACTGCTAGACGCCGGCCGAGTAGATGGAGCGGCTGTCTTCTTTACTTGCTTACAAGGCGGAGGAGAAGGACTACGACGCGCCGGAGCAGCTGCTGGAGCGGCGGCGGGTCTCTTCCGCCCTTGCTGACGAGGCGGAGAAGGAGGAGGCTGGCTGCTCGGGCGCGCAGGCGCAGGCGGAGAAGGAGGCGGAGTGCCACCTCGCACCGGAGAAGGAGCCGGCCGAGTGCCCTGATCGTCACTCGCCGGAGGAGGAGGCGGTGGAGGAGGCGGAGTGCCGTGACTCGCCGGAGGAGGAGGAGGAGGAGGCGGAGGCGTCCAGTTCTGAAGGTTGATGAGATCCTTCCGCCATAGGCATGGCGTCTTCAGAGCAGAACCCAGCCGAGTCTGCCCTTCACCGGTAGGGTGGTCAAGCGGGAGCTCCTCAAATCCCTCCGTTATTTCATCCACCATCACCCTAGCATATCATTCTAGAATCGGCCGGCAGTGAAAAGTTGCTCCGGGTTCAGAAGGATAAACAGAGCCAACAGCCGCCTTGACCTTCAAATCCATCCATTGCGTCATAAGGTGGCAATTTTGAGACTCCGTGATAGCATCCACGGGATAGCTGGCAGGAGCCGTCAAGACATGCTCCGGCTGAAGCAGCTCGGTGGAAGCCACGCTGCTTCTCCACTGAGATGGCGGGGTAGCTTCGGGTGAAGCTTTGGCAGTCCTTTTGCTGTGATTTGCTTCTCGTTCCTCTATCCTGAGTACCCTTGCTTTAAGCGCCTGCAGTTCGGACTGCTGCACTTTCTTCCTCCTCTCCTGGCATTTGTAACCGCCTGCTTCCGGAAACCCAGCCTTCCACGGAATGGAGCCTGGTGTGCCTCGTGTTCGCCCAGGGTGCTCAGGATTCCTGAGGGCCATTGTGAGCTCGTCCTTCTCTCTTTCTGGAAGGAACGTCCCTTGCTGCGCTGCTTTGATATAGTACCGAAGCTTCTTCAAGGGTATGTCAAGTTGCTCGTCCGTCCAAATGCACTTCCCTGTTACAGGGTCCAAGGTTCTGCCAGCCCCGAAGAACCAAGTCCGGCAATGGTCTGGCCAGTTCATTGTCTCTGGTCCGATCCCTTTTTCAACCAGATCATTCTCAGCCTTGGCCCACTTAGGCCGGGCTACGAGGTAGCCACCTGACCCCGTGCGATGGTGATGCTTCTTCTTCGCAGCATTTGTCTTGTTTCTCACCGACATCTTCTTACTCTTTTCCGATGTCTTGTGGGCCACAAATGCGGGCCAGTGATCTCTGATCTTCTCATATCTGCCCTTGAATTCTGGTGTCTCTTTTTTATCTACAAACCTATTCAGCTCTTTCTTCCACCTCCTGAATAGGTCTGCCATCCTCTTAAGAGCAAAAGACTTGATTAATTGCTCTTTAACTGGCTTCTCTGGATCATCCTCTGGCGGTAGGGTGAAATTTGACTTCAGCTCAGTCCAAAGATCATTTTTCTGCATATCATTGACGTAAGACACCTCAGGGTCTTCTGTAGCCGGCTTTAACCATTGCTGGATGCTGATCGGGATCTTGTCCCTAACCGAACTCGGTTCGGTCACCGGAGCCGTCATCACGGTCTCCTTCTTGCACCGGCATTGGGTCACCGGAGCCGTCCTCACGTTCTCCTTCTTGCACCGACATTAGGTCACCGGAGCCAGCTTCTTCACCCTCTGTTGGGGAACGTAGTAATTTCAAAAAATTTCCTACGCACACGCAAGATCATGGTGATGCATAGCAACGAGAGGGGAGAGTGTTGTCTATGTACCCTCGTAGACCGAAGCGGAAGCATTGACACAACGTAGAGGAAGTAGTCGTACGTCTTCCCGATCCGACCGATCCAAGCACCGAACGGACGGTACCTCCGAGTTCTGCACACGTTCAGCTCGATGACGCACCCCGGGCTCCGATCCAGCAAAGCTTCGGGGGGAGTTCCATCAGCACGACGGCGTGGTGACGATCTTGATGTTCCACTGTCGCAGGGCTTCGCCTAAGCACCGCTACAATATGACCGAGGTGTAATATCGTGGAGGGGGGCACCGCACACGGCTAAGGAACAATCACGAGGATCAACTTGTGTGTCCTAGGGTGCCCCCTGCCCCCGTATATAAAAGAGGGAGGGGGAGGTGCGGCCGGCCCTCTATGGGTGCGCCTGGAGGAGTCCTACTCCCACCGGGAGTAGGACTCCCCCCTCTTGCCTTGTTGGAGAAGGAAAGGGGGAAGGGGAAGAGGAAAGGCGGGCGCCGCCCCCCCTTCCTTGTCCTATTCGGACTAGGGGGGAGGGGGCGCGCGGGCTGCCCTGGCCGGCCCTCCTCTTCTCCCTTGAGGCCCATGTTGGCCCAATAACCCCCGGGGGGTTCCGGTAACCCCCGGTACTTTGGTAAAATCCCGATTTCACCCAGAATGATTCCGACGTCCAAATATAGGCTTCCAATATATCGATCTTTATGTCTCGACCATTTCGAGACTCCTCGTCATGTCCATGATCACATCCGGGACTCCGAACAACCTTCGGTACATCAAAACATAAACTCATAATAAAACTGTCATCGTAACGTTAAGCGTGCGGACCCTACGGGTTCGAGAACTATGTAGACATGACCTAGAACCATTCTCGGTCAATAACCAATAGCGGAACCTGGATGCTCATATTGGCTCCCACATATTCTACGAAGATCTTTATCGGTCAGACCGCATAACAACATACGTTTGTTCCCTTTGTCATCGGTATGTTACTTGCCCGAGATTCGATCATCGGTATCCAATACCTAGTTCAATCTCGTTACCGGCAAGTCTCTTTACTCGTTCCGTAATGCATCATCCCGCAACTAACTCATTAGCCACAATGCTTGCAAGGCTTAAGTGATGCGCATTACCGAGAGGGCCCAGAGATACCTCTCCGACACTCGGAGTGACAAATCCTAATCTCGAAATACGCCAACCCAACAAGTACCTTCGGAGACACCTGTAGAGCACCTTTATAATCACCCAGTTACGTTGTGACGTTTGGTAGCACACAAAGTGTTCCTCCGGTAAACGGGAGTTGCATAATCTCATAGTCATAGGAACATGTATAAGTCATGAAGAAAGCTATAGCAACAAACTAAACGATCAAGTGCTAAGCTAACGGAATGGGTCAAGTCAATCAGATCATTCACCTAATGATGTGATCTCATTAATCAAATAACAACTCTTTGTCTATGGTTAGGAAACATAACCATCTTTGATTAATGAGCTAGTCAATTAGAGGCATACTAGTGACACTCTATTTGTTTATGTATTCACACATGTATTATGTTTCCGGCTAATACAATTTTAGCATGAATAGTAAACATTTATCATGATATAAGGAAATAAATAATAACTTTATTATTGCCTCTAGGGCATATTTCCTTCAGTCTCCCACTTGCACTAGAGTCAATAATCTAGATTACACAGTAATGATTCTAACACCCATGGAGTCTTGGTGCTGATCATGTCTTGCTCGTGGAAGAGGCTTAGTCAACGGGTCTGCAACATTCAGATCCGTATGTATCTTGCAAATTTCTATGTCTCCCACCTGGACTAGATCCCGGATGGAATTGAAGCGTCTCTTGATGTACTTGGTTCTCTTGTGAAATCTGGATTCCTTCGCTAAGGCAATTGCTCCAGTATTGTCACAAAAGATTTTCATTGGACCCGATGCACTAGGTACAACACCTAGATCGGCTACGAACTCCTTCATCCAGACTCCTTCATTTGCTACTTCCGAAGCAGCTATGTATTCCGCTTCACACGTAGATCCCGGCACGACGCTTTGTTTAGAACTGCACCAACTGACAGCTCCACCGTTTAAAGTAAACACGTATCCGGTTTGCGATTTAGAATCGTCCGGATCAGTGTCAAAGCTTGCATCAACGTAACCACTTACAATGAGCTCTTTGTCACCACCATATATGAGAAACATATCCCTAGTCCTTTTCAGGTATTTCAGGATGTTCTTGACCGCTGTCCAGTGATCCACTCCTGGATTATTTTGGTACCTCCCTGCTAGACTTATAGCAAGGCACACATCAGGTCTGGTACACAGCATTGCATACATGATAGAGCCTATGGCTGAAGCATAGGGAACATCTTTCATTTTCTCTCTATCTTCTGCAGTGGTCGGGCATTGAGTCTTACTCAACTTTACACCTTGTAACACAGGCAAGAACCCTTTCTTTGCTTGATCCATTTTGAACTTCTTCAAAACTTTGTCAAGGTATGTGCTTTGTGAAAGTCCAATTAAGCGTCTCGATCTATCTCTATAGATCTTAATGCCTAAAATGTAAGCAGCTTCACCGAGGTCTTTCATTGAAAAACTCTTATTCAAATATCCCTTTATGCTATCCAGAAATTCTATATCATTTCCAATCAGTAATATGTCATCCACATATAATATTAGAAATGCTACAGAGCTCCCACTCACTTTCTTGTAAATACAGGCTTCTCCAAAAGTCTGTATAAACCCAAATGCTTTGATCTCACTATCAAAGCGTTTATTCCAACTCCGAGAGGCTTGCACCAGTCCATAAATGGATCGCTGGAGCTTGCACACTTTGTTAGTTCCCTTTGGATCGACAAAACCTTCTGGTTGCATCATATACAACTCTTCTTCCAAAAATCCATTCAGGAAAGCAGTTTTGACATCCATTTGCCAAATTTCATAGTCATAAAATGTGGTAATTGCTAACATGATTCGGACAGACTTAAGCATCGCTACGAGTGAGAAGGTCTCATCATAGTCAATCCCTTGAACTTGTCGAAACCCTTTTGCAACAAGTCGAGCTTTGTAGACAGTAACATTACCGTCAGCGTCAATCTTCTTCTTGAAGATCCATTTATTCTCAATTGCTTGCCGATCATCAGGCAAGTCAACCAAAGTCCACACTTTGTTCTCATACATGGATCCCATCTCAGATTTCATGGCTTCAAGCCATTTTGCGGAATCTAGGCTCACCATCGCTTCTTCATAGTTCGTAGGTTCATCATGATCTAGTAGCATGACTTCCAGAACAGGATTGCCGTACCACTCTGGTGCAGATCTTACTCTGGTTGATCTACGAGGTTCTGTAGTAACTTGATCTGAAGTTCTATGATCATCATCATTTACTTCCTCACTAATTGGTTCAGACGTTACAGAAACCGGTTCCTGTGATGTGCCATTTTCCAATAAGGGAGCAGGTACAGTTACCTCATCAAGTTCTACTTTCCTCCCACTCACTTCTTTCGAGAGAAACTCCTTCTCTAGAAAGTTTCCGAATTTAGCAACAAAAGTCTTGCCTTCGGATTTGTGATAGAAGGTGTATCCAACAGTCTCCTTTGGATATCCTATGAAGACACATTTCTCCGATTTGGGTTCGAGCTTATCAGGTTGAAGCTTTTTCACATAAGCATCACAACCCCAAACTTTAAGAAACGACAACTTAGGTTTCTTGCCAAACCATAGTTCATAAGGTGTCATCTGAACGGATTTTGATGGTGCCCTATTTAATGTGAATGCAGCCGTCTCTAAAGCATAACCCCAAAACGATAGCGGTAAATCTGTAAGAGACATCATAGATTGCACCATATCAAGTAAAGTACGATTACGACGTTCGGACACACCATTATGCTGTGGTGTTCCGGGTGGCGTGAGCTGCGAAACTATTCCGCATTGTTTCAAATGTACACCAAACTCGTAACTCAAATATTCTCCTCCACGATCAGATCGTAGAAACTTTATTTTCTTGTTACGATGATTTTCAACTTCACTCTGAAATTCTTTGAACTTTTCAAATGTTTCAGACTTATGCTTCATTAAGTAGATATACCCATATCTGCTTAAATCATCTGTGAAGGTGAGAAAATAACGATATCCGCCACGAGCCTCAACATTCATCGGACCACATACATCTGTATGTATGATTTCCAACAAATCTGTTGCTCTCTCCTTAGTATCGGAGAATGGTGTTCTAGTCATCTTGCCCATGAGACACGGTTCGCAAGTACCAAGTGATTCATAATCAAGAGGTTCCAAAAGTCCATCAGTATGGAGTTTCTTCATGCGCTTTATACCGATATGACCTAAATGGCAGTGCCACAAATAAGTTGCACTATCATTATCAACTCTGCATCTTTTGGTTTCAATACTATGAATATGTGTATCACTACTATCGAGATTCATCAAGAATAGACCATTCTTCAAGGGTGCATGACCATAAAAGATATTACTCATATAAATAGAACAACCATTATTCTCTGATTTAAATGAATAACCGTCTCGCATCAAACAAGATCCAGATATAATGTTCATGCTCAACGCTGGCACCAAATAACAATTATTTAGGTCTAATACTAATCCCGAAGGTAGATGTAGAGGTAGCGTGCCGACTGCGATCACATCGACTTTGGAACCATTTCCCACGCGCATCGTCACCTCATCCTTAGCCAATCTTCGCTTAATTCGTAGCCCCTGTTTCAAGTTGCAAATATTAGAAACAGAACCAGTATCAAATACCCAGGTGCTACTGCGAGCATTAGTAAGGTACACATCAATAACATGTATATCACATATACCTTTGTTCACCTTGCCATCCTTCTTATCCGCCAAATACTTGGGGCAGTTCCGCTTCCAGTGTCCAGTCTGCTTGCAGTAGAAGCACTCAGTTTCAGGCTTCGGTCCAGACTTGGGTTTCTTCTCCTGAGCAGCAACTTGCTTGTCGTTCTTCTTGAAGTTCCCCTTTCTTTTCCCTTTGCCCTTTTTCTTGAAATGAGTGGTCTTGTTGACCATCAACACTTGATGCTCCTTCTTGATTTCTACCTCCGCAGCCTTTAGCATGGCGAAGAGCTCGGGAATTGTCTTATCCATCCCTTGCATATTATAGTTCATCACGAAGCTCTTGTAGCTAGGTGGAAGTGATTGGAGAATTCTGTCAATGACGCTATCATCCGGAAGAGTAACTCCCAGTTGAATCAAGTGATTACAATACCCAGACATCTTGAGTATATGCTCACTGGCAGAACTATTCTCCTCCATCTTGCAGCTATAGAACTTATTGGAGACTTCATATCTCTCAATCCAGGCATTCTTCTGGAATATTAACTTCAACTCCTGGAACATCTCATATGCTCCATGACATTCAAAACGTCATTGAAGTCCCGGTTCTAAGCCGTAAAGCATGACCCATTGAACTATCGAGTAGTCATTAGCTTTGCTCTGCCAGACGTTCTTAACGTCGTCAGTTGCATCAGCAGCAGGCCTGGCACCCAGCGGTGCTTCCAGGACGTAACTTTTTTGTGCAGCAATGAGGATAATCCTCAAGTTACGGACCCAGTCCGCGTAATTGCTACCATCATCTTTCAACTTTGCTTTCTCAAGGAACGCATTAAAATTCAACAGAACAACAGCACGGGCCATCTATCTACAATCAACATAGACAAGCAAGATACTATCAGGTACTAAGTTCATGATAAATTTAAGTTTAATTAATCATATTACTTAAGAACTCCCACTTATATAGACATCCCTCTAATCCTCTAAGTGATCACGTGATCCATATCAACTAAACCATGTCCGATCATCACGTGAGATGGAGTAGTTTCAATGGTGAACATCACTATGTTGATCATATCTACTATATGATTCACGCTCGACCTTTCGGTCTCTGTGTTCCGAGGCCATATCTGTTATATGCTAGGCTCGTCAAGTTAAACCTGAGTATTCCACGTGTGCAACTGTTTTGCACCCATTGTATTTGAACGTAGAGCCTATCACACCCGATCATCACGTGGTGTCTCAGCACGAAGAACTTTCGCAACGGTGCATACTCAGGGAGAACACTTTTACTATGACAATTTAGCGAGGGATCATCTTATAATGCTACCGTCAATCAAAGCAAGATACGATGCATAAAAGATAAACATCACATGCAATCAATATAAGTGATATGATATGGCCATCATCTTGTGCTTGTGAGCTCCATCTCCGAAGCACCGTCATGATCACCATCGTCACCGGAGCGACACCTTGATCTCCATCGTAGCATCATTCTCGTCTCGCCAATCTTATGCTTCTACGATTATCGCTACCGCTTAGTGATAAAGTAAAGCATTACAGGGCGATTGCATTGCATACTATAAAACGACAACCATATGGCTCCTGCCAGTTGCCGATAACTCGGTTACAAAACATGATCATCTCATACAATAAAATTTAGCATCATGTCTTGACCATATCACATCACAACATGCCCTGCAAAAACAAGTTAGACGTCCTCTACTTTGTTGTTGCATGTTTTACGTGGCTGCTACGGGCTTAGCAAGAACCAATCTTACCTACGCATCAAACCACAACGATAGTTTGTCAAGTTGGTGCTGTTTTAACCTTCGCAAGGACCGGGCGTAGCCACACTCGGTTCAACTAAAGTTGGAGAAACTGACACCCGCTAGCCACCTGTGTGCAAAGCACGTCGGTAGAACCAGTCTCGCGTAAGCGTACGCGTAATGTCGGTCCGGGCCGCTTCATCCAATAATACCGCCGAACCAAAGTATGACATGCTGGTAAGCAGTATGACTTATATCGCCCACAACTCACTTGTGTTCTACTCGTGCATATAACATCAAACCATAAACCCTGGCTCGGATGCCACTGTTGGGGAACGTAGTAAGTTCAAAAAATTTCCTACGCACATGCAAGATCATGGTGATGCATAGCAACGAGAGGGGAGAGTGTTGTCTATGTACCCTCGTACACCGAAGCGGAAGCGTTGACACAACATAGAGGAAGTAGTCGTACGTCTTCCCGATCCGACCGATCCAAGCACCGAACGAACGGTACCTCCGAGTTCTGCACACGTTCAGCTCGATGACGCACCCCGGGCTCCGATCCAGCAAAGCTTCGGGGGGAGTTCCGTCAGCACGACGGCGTGGTGACGATCTTGATGTTCCACTGTCGCAGGGCTTCGCCTAAGCACCGCTACAATATGACCGAGGTGTAATATCGTGGAGGGGGGCACTTCACACGGCTAAGGAACGATCACGAGGATCAACTTGTGTGTCCTAGGGTACCCCCCTACCCCCGTATATAAAGGAGGGAGGGGGAGGTGCGGCCGGCCCTCTATGGGTGCGCCTGGAGGAGTCCTACTCCCGGTGGGAGTAGGATTCCCCCTATTGCCTTGTTGGAGAAGGAAAGGGGGAAGGGGAAGAGGAAAGGGGGCGCCGCCCCCCCCTTCCTTGTCCTATTCGGACTAGGGGGGAGATGGCGCACGGCCTGCCCTGGCCGGCCCTCCTCTTCTCCCTTGAGGACCATGTTGGCCCAATAACCCCCCCCCCCGGGGGGGGGGGGTTCCGGTAACCCACCGGTACTCTGGTAAAATCCCGATTTCACCCAGAATGATTCCAACGTCCAAATATAGGCTTCCAATATATCGATCTTTATGTCTCGAACATTTCGAGACTCCTCGTCATGTCCATGATCACATCAGGGACTCCGAACAACCTTCGGTACATCAAAACATAAACTCATAATAAAACTGTCATCGTAACGTTAAGCGTGCGAACCCTACGGGTTCGAGAACTATGTAGACATGACCTAGAACCATTCTCGGTCAATAACCAATAGCGGAACCTGGATGCTCATATTGGCTCCCACATATTCTACGAAGATCTTTATCGGTCAGACCGCATAACAACATACGTTTGTTCCCTTTGTCATCGGTATGTTACTTGCCCGAGATTCGATCGTCGGTATCCAATACCTAGTTCAATCTCGTTACCGGCAAGTCTCTTTACTAGTTTCGTAATGCATCATCCCGCAACTAACTCATTAGCCACAATACTTGCAAGGCTTAAGTGATGTGTATTACCGAGAGGGCCCAGAGATACCTCACCGACACTCGGAGTGACAAATCCTACTCTCGAAATACGCCAACCCAACAAGTACCTTCGGAGACACCTGTAGAGCACCTTTATAATCACCCAGTTACGTTGTGACGTTTGGTAGCACACAAAGTGTTCCTCCGGTAAACGGGAGTTGCATAATCTCATAGTCACAGGAACATGTATAAGTCATGAAGAAAGCTATAGCAACAAACTAAACGATCAAGTGCTAAGCTAACGGAATGGGTCAAGTCAATCAGATCATTCACCTAATGATGTGATCTCATTAATCAAATAACAACTCTTTGTCTATGGTTAGGAAACATAACCATCTTTGATTAATGAGCTAGTCAAGTAGAGGCATACTAGTGACACTCTGTTTGTTTATGTATTCACACATGTATTATGTTTCCGGCTAATACAATTCTAGCATGAATAATAAACATTTACCATGATATAAGGAAATAAATAATAACTTTATTATTACCTCTAGGGCATATTTCCTTCACCCTCTCCTTCCAGACCATCGGTGTCGTTGAGAAACAACGAGACGACATCACTTCCTTGTGCGATTATGTCCCTCAACATCTCTTCTTTTGCTTCGTCTCGGGCGGTGTCCATAGTTTCTACAAATATTTACAACATGGCAATTACTATTCAAACATGACAGATGGATATATTAGTGGCAAACGTAGAACTAGCTAGCTAATCATAGTAAGGAATCATATATATTAATTAGTGGCCTCAACGCTGCTTCTCTAGGGTTTGGGGTGGCCTCGACAACGCTTCAAGGGTTTGGGGTGGCCTCGAGAGAGTTTGTCGGGTAGGGGCGCGGCGGGAGGGGGTAGGAGACCGACATCGTTTTTTTCTATGGTTTGGGTGTCCTTGAAAGTTTTGGTCAAGCGACAGGGCCGGGGGGTGTTCCCGTGGTATAAGTTATCACGGTCGAGAGGGGGTATATATATCGACCGCCCATCACGTCGAAGTTATTTTGGAACGGAGTTCCCGACAAAAATTAAGAAGAGGAAGTAGAAGATAAAAAAAAGAGGAGAAGAAGAAAAAAAGGAGAAGAAGAAGGAATAGAGGAGAAAAAAAAATATACTCCATTTTTTCTTCTTCTCCTCTATTCCTTCTTCTTCTCCTCTTTTTTCTTCTTCTTCCTCTTCTTAGTTCATTCCTTCTTCCTTTCTTCCTAGCTAGATATATAAAGCTTTTCTAAAAAATGTTATAGGGGAGGGGGTATATCGACCTCCGCTCATGTTGAAATTATCGGGGAAGGGGTATATCGACCCCCACCCCCCTCATCATGCATATATAGATACCACATGCATATATACATTGAAAAAAATTACATATATGCAACAAAAACATTAATACACATATGAACAAAAAAATACATATATGAACAAAAACATGCTGTGAACAAAAACATTAATGTAATAAATCTAATAAGAAATTAATCTAATAAAAAACATGCTCTGAACTTACATATAACCACATACATACAAATATACATTATATATATATGAACAGAAAATTAATCTAATACAAAATCAAAACAGACTCGGACCGGCGCGGCGGCTCACAGCGGGGGCGTCTGGCGATGGCGACGGCGGGGGAGGCAAGGGCGCCGGCGGGTGGGGGCGGGCCGCGGGAAGGGGCTAGGGCGCGGGGCAGGGGCCGGCGCGGCGATGGCGTGGTCGGCGGCAGGGGCGGCGCGACGACGGCGTCGGAGGCAGGGCGGCACGACGACGGCGTCGGGGGCAGGGGCGGCGCGGCGACGGCGTCGAAGGCAGGGCGATGATGGCGACGGCGACGAGAAGCAGCGCTGGGGCGTCGGGCACGAACTGACGGTGAAGTTGTGAAATTTTCACAAGTCCAGCTTATATACCCAGAGCATTGGTCCTGGTTCGTGGCAGCAACCGGGACGAATGCTACCTTTAGGCCTGGTTGGTGCCTGTCGGTGTCAAAACCGGCGGATCTCGGGTAGGGGGTCCCGAACTGTGCGTCTAGGCGGATGGTAATAGGAGACAAGGGACACGAAGTTTTACCCAGGTTCGGGTCCTCTTGATGGAGGTAAAACCCTACGTCCTGCTTGATTAATATTGATGATATGGGTAGGACAAGAGTAGATCTACCACGAGATCAAGGAGGCTAAACCCTAGAAGCTAGCCTATGGTATGATTGTTGTATGTTCTGTTGTCCTACGGACTAAAACCCTCCGGTTGATATAGACACCGGATAGGGTTAGGGTTACACGAAGTTGGTTACAATGGTAGCAGATCTAAATATCCACATTGCCAAGCTTGCCTTCCACGCCAAGGAAAGTCCCATCCGGACACGGGACGAAGTCTTCAATCTTGTATCTTCATAGTCCAGGAGTCCGGCTGAAGGTCTAGTCCGGCTACCCGGACACCCCCTAATCCAGGACTCCCTCAGTAGCCCCTGAACCAGGCTTCAATGACGACGAGTCTGGCGCGCAGATTGTCTTCGGCATTGCAAGGCGGGTTCCTCCTCCAAGTACTTCATAGAAGATTGTCAACACTAAGGATAGTGTCCGGCTCTACAAAATAAGTTTCCACATATTGCCATAGAGAGAATAATATTTACACAAATCTAATCTGTTGACGTATTCCGTAGCGTGACATCATACTACGGCCAAGCCTCCATTCGAATCGTTTTCACTTCCCCACCTCAGCGCCTATTGCGAGGTGGTTTCCTTGGCACGTCTTGTCGAAGCAGAGATCGTGTCCCCTTTATTTACGGGATTCTCATCAATACGGACGTGGGTAACCCAATCGTGCCCGTTAGCATGTTTTCTTGATTAAAGGCGAGTCCCAAACAGCTACGGGGAGGGCTCTTGATATTCCACCTCTTACAAAGAGACCAAGGCCTCGAGTTCGCCCACCGCCTCGAGTTCCAACACCCTAGGCTCTAGATTTTAGGCGCTTCGGACCTTCGACAATGTCCAGTTCCGACCTTCAAGGCCGATGGATGCCCTCCTCCGTCATGGAGGAGGACGTGCTAATGTTGAGAGAGGCCAGGTTCTTGACCGGCGAAATTTCGCATAGGCTGCCTGCCCCAGGGCAGGCTATTCCCAGTCCCCAGCCCAGTGAGAGCGTGGTGTTCGTGTCTCACTTCCTTCGGGGGTTAGCCTTCCCCATGGATCTGTTTGTGAGGGGGCTGATGTTCTATTTTGGGCTGGAATTTCACGACTTAGCTCTGGAGTCCATCCTCCATGTTTCCTCATTCATCGTCGTGTGTGAAGCATTCCTCCGTGTTACTCCTCACTTCGGATTATGGCTCAAGACCTTTAAGGTAGAGCCGAAGATGATTGAGGGACGGCACGCAGAGTGCGGAGGCGCTGTTATAAGTAAGAAGGCTGATGCTTCGTGGCCCGAGGGCCCTTTTCAAGAGGACCTCGGCTTGTGGCAACGAGAGTGGTTCTACATCACCGCTCTGAGGGGCACCAAGTGGGTGGTGCCGCCTGCCTTTCGCTCGGGTCCCCCAAAGCAGCTAGGGTCGTGGGTCAATGAAGGCCTAGATTGGGGGCCACCCCAGGACATGTATTTGTTGCGAGGCCGCATCGGGGATCTCTTAGAAAGAGGTCTCAGCTTGGTCAAAGTGACGCAAGTCATGTTGATCCGCCGAACACTGCCCGACAAACGTCGCTCCCTTCGTCTGTGGGAGTTTAATCCGGAGGGACCACGAGCTCTCTAGCATTTTATGGGAGCAACGCCCGCGGAGATGTATAAATTGTTCTTCGGATCACAAGCAATGTGTCCGTATTTGACCGAGGACGCAGGTTTGAGCTGCAATCGCCCGGATACTCAAGTAAGTAGCCTTGTGCCCGGACTCGTTATCCGTATATTCGTCATAAATTTGCCCCTGAAAGAGCTGCCCCTTTAAACAGGAGTGGATAGCGAAAGCAAAGCTGACCAGGTGTCCGGCTCCCCTCCCTGAGACCAGGCCGGATCCCGTGTTAGTCAGCATGCTGAAGATTGTGCCTTTGGCGGAAAGTGAGGGAGGGGACAAGGAAACTATGGCCTCCTCGAAGGAGAATGTTCGGAAGGGAGGAACATAAAATTCCTCTCCTCAGGGGAAGAAGAGGACTACCTCTGAAAGCCCGGAGACTATGGCCTTAAAGCGGGCGGAAAAAAATCCTTGTCAAAGGGTCCTACGCCGGGGGATACCTCGGCCGAACTATGTCCTCAAGGGGTCCAGCCCTCCAGCGAGCCGTAAGTAGAGAAAGATTATATTTTTGAGAGATAAATCCTTGCTTTATATCTGAGAAGATTAACCGAAATTTTACCTTGTAGCTCAGACCTCAGCCCTTCTCAGCAGAGCTCATCTTCGGGGGACCTTCTTCCAGAGATGATGGAGAGCAGGACCCCTCCCCCTGCAGTACCACCTAGCGAGGCGGGCGACCCTGAGGTGTCGTCGCGGAGGGCTTCTTCGAATCCGGTAGGGGTGGAAGGTAGCCATATGGCCCCCAAGGTTCTCCGTGTCCGGCCTTCGAAAGAGGCCATAGGACGAATCCGGCACCGTCCGGTGCTTGGTTGGAGGAGCTGAAGAATCTGCTAGGGCGAGCTTCTATCTCAAAGGAGCATCATGCGTTGATGGGCACGGTGATTGAAAGGATTTCGTCCGCGGAAAGCGGATTGCACGAGGCTATCAGAAGTTTATTGACAGGTTTTGAGGTACGTGAAATAATGTACATTTTCTGACAGTTGCGCACAAATAAGATGTGCCCTGTGTAGATAGTAGCCCCTGAGACTCTGTGCGTTGCCAAAAGTGACGGCGCGCAGAGGATCATAATCCCAGGTCTAAAATGTCGCCTTTGTATGTAGGTGGCGGAGTGTCCGGAATCCAGCCGGACTGATGATTTTGCCGAGCTAAAGCGGCAACTTGACGTGGCAAATGCCGACATCGCGCTCGTCAACAAGCGGCTTGATGAGGCTCAAGGTATGTAATTCCTTGGGCGGCACCTGGTAAGAGGAGCTTTATGCCAGTATCTTACAATGTGTGTGCTTGACGCAGATGGTGCGGCCGCCGTGGAGAGTCTTTGTGCGGAACTTGCCCGAGCTAAGGAACAAGCTAGAAAAAGTGATGCGACTGCCGAGAAGGCCCTTGAAGAGCTGAGAGCCGAACAGGTTGCTCACTGCCAAAGTGAGAAAGAGATGGCCGAGATGGCCGTGAAGCTAAAGAGCACTGCTGACCGTTGCAAGCTTCTGGAAAAAGAAGATCGGGCGGAACCCACGGACTTGAAGAAGGCCGTTGCCGATGCCAAGGATGCTCGCTCTGCGATGAGAGCTGCGAGGGAGGAGCTTCGTGAAGCCGGAGAGATCGCGGCTGGAAAGCCCTTTATGCTACGGAGGAAGTTTTCTGATCCTAAGCATGCTCCGTTGGATCGGCTGTGGAGTACGACAGACACCTATCTGGATTTGGCGGCAAGTGCTGCTGATGCGACCGAACACTTTCGAGATCAAGGAGATCGCGAAGTGGAGAAACTCTTTTGGTCGCAGTTCCACAATCCAGAGCGTCCACTGTCCGTGGCCGATCGACTGGCCGAATGGGCCGAGCTGAATAGGTTCTCCGGACTCGCCATGAAGTGCGTCATGAGTCATCTGTGGCTGGGGAGATCGGAGCCGAAGAGTTATTTCAGCTTGGTGCAGCAATTCCTTGGTGCGGTGCCACATATCAATGCAATGAAGAGGTCAGCATGTATAGAGGGTGCACGGATGGCTCTTGCCCGTGTCAAGACATACTGGGCGGAGATGGAGACCACCGTTGTTGCATCCCGAGATTCGGACAAAAGCCGAGTACCCTCCGAGAACTATTTTCAGGAAGTCCTTGAAGGCGCTCGTGTAATAGAGACGCAGTGCTCGAAGGATGCTATGTTCTGATAGCATATTTAATTGTAAAGCAATATTTTGATAAATTGTAGTAGCCTTTTATACTTGTGCCTTCAAGTGTTTGAAACACCTCCTGTGCGGCCGTTTTAAGATATATATATATATATATATATATATATATATATATATATATATATATATATATATATATATATATATATATATAATCTGAAAGATGGCAGTCGTTGACTTCAACCCCCACGCACATAGTGCGGGGGTGCTCGCAGAAGGCGCATTTTCACACTTAATCCAACGTCTTGGTCCTACAAAGGAGGTGATAGCGCAGCGAGCTAGGCAACCGGACTATAATGCTTTAACACTTTCACTTAGCCATAGGAGCTTGACAGTGAGGCTACTTAAATATCCCCTGGTGGCGCCTGCGCTCGCCCGAAGTCGGGGCACATATGTGCCTGGCCGGGAAACGACCCTTCGTTAATGCGGAGGAATCCTATAGATTCCGGTGAGTCATCGAGTGGTTGACTAGTCTCACGCTATATCATGACAGTCAGTTTTCGGCTTTCTCTATTGAGGTGCTCGCCTGGCCGAACCGGGGCACAATCGCAGTAGTTCTCCTGGTGCCGCCTTAGCCGATAGTGCGGAACGTAAGGCAGCCAAACACAGGAGCCGGGCAACCCAACATTTGACCAAAGACATGATTCAGAGCTGATGCATATAAGGCCAAACTCGCGACGCCGAACACTCCCTAAGGTATTCGGTCTTTATGAGTACGGGCGGGACAACACCCTTGGTTATAAGCCCCTGGTGTCCAGGTACGCGCAAAATTCCTCACGTGGCCACATGCCAAGACGTAAGTCCCCTCCTTTATTATAACGAAAAACCAGAGGATGTGTATCAATAAGAGACAGTAAAAAAGGTTTACGCAGGGTCTTAATCTGAAAAGAATCCTTGGAACGGGTCCCTGCTGCACGTCTGCGCCTGTGTCTCCATTGTGCCGTATCCTGGACGGGCGTAGCATGATGTTCATCTGTAAAAGAGAGGAACTTAGTTGAAAAATAAAAAGGGGTGTGCCGAACAAAAGTTATCAAAGTATAGATTAAAATGGGTAAGATTGAGCTTGATTGTCTCATACTGTACGTGTGCGGAGCCCCTAACGCAGGGGTATATGGTTATTAAGCCTTTATTAATGATATGTTTACGCCGGACTCGTCCAGCCGTGTCCGTGGTCTTAACGACCTGTTTGGATGTTTTTGGCTGATGAAGCCATATTATTGTGGGGCTGTTAAGGTAGCCACACGATCCTCCGCGGGGGGCACACTTAATGTCTTCCCTTTAAAGAGATGATGCCTCGTGGACCGGGCATCTTGAGCGTAAGAGATGCTTAATGTGGTATTGCGTTAAAGCGGGCGAAAGCTTCACGTCCCAGCAGTGCTTGATAGCGACTTGAGAATGGGACGATGTGAAAAGTTAGCTTTTCACGGCGGAAGTTATCGGGGAAGCCGAATAGGACTTCAAGCCGGAGAAAGCCCATGCAATGGGTATCCGGACCTGGCGCTACCCCTTGAAAGGAGGTTTTGCTGTGGCGAATTCTTGTTGGGTCTATCCCCATGTGGCGGATTGTGTCCTGATATATCAGGTTTAGACCACTTCCGCCGTCCATCAGGACATTTGTAAACTGGAGTCCGCCAATTATTGGATCGAGTACCAAGGCAGTCCAGCCTGCGCTCCTGATACTTCTAGAGTAATCCCGATGATCGAAGACGATTGGTTTTGTCAACTAGTGGCGGGACTCCTTTGAGATAGGCCGTATGGCGCGTACCTTTATGGGTGTCGCACGTTTTGTTATATGAAGAAAGTTATCTATTTTTACTTCTTGTGGAAAATTCTTTTGTTTCCTGGTGCTCTGCTTTTGGGGTTCGTCATCGTCTTCGCTTGGTGTGTCGAGCCCCTTGTGTTCGGGGTTGAGTCTGCCGGATTGTTTGAAGACCCAACAATCTCTGTGGGTATGGTTAGCAGGCTTTCCGGGAGTACTGTGTATTTGACATATCCTGTCCAAGATTTTGTTTAGGTTGGATAGCTCGTCCCTGTTATCATGAAGGGGCGCCTTTTTCTGATTCTGTCGTGAGCTTTTGAATCCGGCGTTGACTGCCGTGCTCTTCGGACTGTTTTCCTTAGTCCGACGACGATCCTTGTTGCGTCGCGGTCTTCCGTTTCCATCCCTAGTTTCGGATGTACTTGGGCCGCTGGTGCTACATCTTGCCAACCAGCTGCCCTCTCCTGCGCAAAAGCGGGTCATGAGGCTTGTTAATGCGGCCATTGTTCTTGGCTTTTCTTGGCCGAGGTGTCTGGCTAGCCATTCGTCTCGAACGTTATGCCTAAAAGCTGCTAGGGCTTCGGCGTTCGGATAGTCGACTATCTGATTCTTTTTAGTAAGAAATCTGTTCAGAATTGCCGAGCTGACTCTCCGGGCTGTTGAGTTATGTGATTGAGATCGTCTGCATCCGGAGGGCGGACATAGGTCCCTTGAAAATTTGCTCGGAAAGCGTCCTCGAGCTCTTCCCAACTTCCAATTGTGTTTTCAGGAAGGCTTTTAAGCCAATGCTGGGCTGGCCCTTTCAGCTTGAGGGGTAAGTATTTTATGGCGTGGAGGTCATCTCCTCTGGCCATATGTTTGTGGAGGATATAATCCTCGATCCAGACTCTAGGGTCTGTTGTTCCGTCGTACGCCTCTATGTTTACGGGTTTAAATCCCGCTGGAAATTCATAATCCAGGACCTCATCGGTGAAACATAGGGGGTGTGCGGCACCCCTGTATTTGGGTGTGCCGTGGCATTCGGATACTGGTGTTGTTGCATTGCTTACGAGAGCTTGCTTTCTTGGCCCATAAATCGACCTGGCTGGGCCATCATTTTGATGCGAGTCCTTGAGTGGGTCGCATGCCGGCTTGAGTGCGGCGCCGCTTGCCGTTTTATGCTGGCCATGGGGTCGTCTATCCGACCGGGTGGCTTTCTTACTTTTTGAATGCGAGGGCTCTAAGGCCTCTTCGTCGAATTCAGGCAGTAGCTTTCGCTTCGGATAGCTTTTAGTGCGGCGAATGTCGCCGTATTTGTCTGCGGTATTGATTACTTTGCTCCATCTGATTCTGAGTGCATCTTCCGCAGTTTTTAGCTTCCGCTTCTGCTTTTTTAGGCTACGTGCGGTTGCAACGAGCCTTTTATGGAGGCTCTTCTGCTCCGTGGCCTTATCCGGCGTAAGGTCGTCCGGAATGCCGTTTTCGCCGGGGACGGGTTGTTCGGTTTCTTTATCCGAGTTGCCCTATTCGAACGGTTGCTCTAAGGCGTGCTCGTCATCTGCCGGCTCGTCCTGCTCTATGGCTGGGTCTGTGTCGAGGCGGGGCTTGGGGCGGCCTTTGCGCCGCTGCTTTGATTGCTTTTCGAGGGATCGATCCTTCGTTGCATCCCCGTGTTCCTCGTTGTCGCTTCCTTTAGGTGTATCCACCATGTACACATCATGAGATGAGGTGGTTGTCCAATACCCTATAGGTGTTGGTTCATATGCGTCTCCTGCATTGTCGTCCAAACCGTCGATGTCTTCGGAGTTGAAATTGAGCACGTTGTTTAAATTATCGACGACGACTACCAAATGGGTGGTGGGTGGGTTTTGAATTTCTTCATCATCCATATCCCAACCTCGCTGACCGTAGACTGGCCAGGGCTCTCCTGATAAAGAGAGAGACTTTAGGGACTTCAGGATGTCGCCGAAGGGCGAGTGCTGAAAGATGTCCGCGGCGGTGAACTCCATGATCGGCGCCCAATCGGATTCGATCGGCAGGCGCGCGGGGGGCTCGGAGTCCGGAGAGGAATCCTGCCACTCGGAGTCACGGGCTTTGCGGAGTGTGGGGCTGGTGTTTGGCTCAATTTCCTTTAAGATCACAGCCCCCGAGGCGGCGTCCAACCGCCCATCCTTGATTGGCGCAGCCGGCTCCGAATTGAGGGTCGGAACCGAAGCGTGTGCAGCCTCCAGGGCACTGTTCGGCGGCAGAGCTAGATCATGCCCATCGAGACAGTGCGGCGCGCTCGGCTGTGGCTCGATTCCGTCGAGGATCAAGTCCCCGCGGATGTCTGCCGTGTAGTTTAAACTTCCAAGCCTGACCTGATGGCCAGGGGCGTAGCTTTCGATCTGCTCTAGATGGCCAAGTGAATTGGCCCGCAGTACGAAGCCGCCGAAGACGAAGATTTGTCCGGGGAGAAAAGTCTCACCCTGGACTGCATCGTTGTTGATGATCGAAGGAGCCATCGGGCCTAAAGGCGACGACACAGAGGAACTCTCAATGAAAGCACCAATGTCGGTGTCAAAACCGGCGCATCTCGGGTAGGGGGTCCCGAACTGTGCGTCTAGGCGGATGGTAACAGGAGACAAGGGACACGAAGTTTTACCCAGGTTCGGGCCCTCTTGATGGAGGTAAAACCCTACGTCCTGCTTGATTAATATTGATGATATGGGTAGTACAAGAGTAGATCTACCACGAGATCAAGGAGGCTAAACCCTAGAAGCTAGCCTTTGGTATGATTGTTGTATGTTCTGTTGTCCTACGGACTAAAACCCTCCGGTTTATATAGACACCAGATACGGTTAGGGTTACACAAAGTCTTTTACAATGGTAGGAGATCTAAATATCCGCATCGCCAAGCTTGCCTTCCACACCAAGGAAAGTCCCATCCGGACACGGGACGAAGTCTTCAATCTTGTATCTTCATAGTCCAGGAGTCCTGCTGAAGGTATAGTCTGGCTACCCGGACACCCGTAATCCAAGACTCCCTCAATGCCACCAACCGGGACCAAAGGTCTCTTTTCAGCAGCTGAAAGGGCGGGAAGCGGCGGCCTTTGGTCCCGGTTGGTGGCACCAACCGGGACTAAAGGGGGCCATTGGTCCCGGTTGGTGCCACGAACCGGGACCAATGCCCACCTTTAGTCCCGGTTGGTGCCACCAACCGGGACCAATGGCCTTGTGCTGCCCCGCGCCCAAAAGTTTAGTCCCACCTCGCTAGTTGAGAGGGCTCGGGAGTGGTTTATAAGCGCTGCTGCGCCCACCCTCTCGAGCTCCTCTCAACTGCAGGCTTTCGGGCCTAATCTGTCACTGCAATGCCTGTGGGCCTACTGGGCTTGCTGCGGGCCTGAATCCTGTCCCATGGTTGGGTTTCTAGTCGTATTCAGGCCGTGGTGGCCCAGTAGGTGGCATTTTTTTATTTTTTGCTATTTATTTTTTCATTTCTACTTAGAACCAAATACTTATAGTTTTGTAGTGATTTCTTTTTTATTTTAGGTCACAAAAATTATAAACTTTCTGTTAATCCCATTAGTTTTAAAATTTGAATAGTTTAAATTTGAATTTTTTAAAATTTGTGTGAATCACTAGTTTATGAATAACTTTACTATAAAAATTGATTTTTGAGTCATTCTTTTTCCTGCTATTTAATATTACTGTGTTTTATCATTATACTCAATTTGGTAATTTTAGTTAGTCATAACAAATATTATAGGCATTTTTTTCTTTTTTGCTATTTATTTTTTCATTTCTACTTAGAACTAAATACTTATAGTTTTTTAATGATTTCTTTTTTCTTTTAGGTCATAAAAATTATAAACTTTCTGTTAGTGCCATAAGTTTTCAAATTTGAATAGTTCAAATTTGAATTTTTTAAAATTTGTGTGAATCACAAGTTTGTGATTAACTTTACTAAAAAAATGAACATAGATGCACCTGTAGAGAAAATTCGACCTAAATTCATAATCAATTTCTATGAATTTCAGAGAAATTCATTATGAATTTAGGTCAAATTTCCTGTATAGGGGCATCTATTTTCACTTTGAGAGGAGCTCAACAAGGCAGAGAGGGACGGGCTTATAAACCGGTGTGGGCGCCCTTCGGTTGGCGAGGTGGGAGTAAACTCTGGGTGCAACGAGGGCCAACCCTTTAGTCCCGGTTTGTGGCACAAACCAGGACTAATGGTCATGGGCCAGGGGAGAGCCCTATTTTGAATAATTAAAATTTGAACATAGATGCACCTATAGAGAAAATTTGACCTAAATTCATAGTTTTCAAATGAACTCTGAAAAAGTTGGCATAGCATACTCGTCTGTTACAAATTTGGCATGGTATCATCATAATAGTTGCGGGAGAAAGTCTTCACTTTTCCTTCGCTTGTGTCATTTGCTTATTGCGCCGTAACCATGGATAATCTTCATCGTTTATCAGGATGCTTGGGTCAACCTTGACATTGAAGGGAGGAATTTCATGAAACTTTTCATAATCTTCAGACATGTCTGTCTTGCCCTCCACTTCCAGGATGTCCCTTTTTCCTGAAAGAACTATGTGGCGCTTTGGCTCATCGTATGATGTATTCGTTTCCTTATCTTTTCTTTTTCTCGGTCTGGTAGACATGTCCTTCACATAGATAACCTGTGCCACATCATTGGCTAGGACGAACGGTTCGTCAGTGTACCCAAGATTTTTCAGATCCACTGTTGTCATTCCGTACTGCAGGTCTACATGTACCCCACCTCCTGACAGATTGACCCATTTGCACTTAAACAAAGGGACCTTAAAATCTTGTCCGTAGTCAAGTTCCCATATGTCCACTATGTAACCATAATATGTGTCCTTTCCCTTCTCGGTTGTTGCATCAAAGCGGACATCGCTGTTTTGGTTGGTGCTCTTTTGATCTTGGTCAATCGTGTAAAATGTATTCCCATTTATCTCGTATCCTTTGTAAATCAATACAGTCAAAGATGGTCCCATGGACAACAAGTACAACTCATCACAAACAGTGTTGTCACCTCTGAGACGTGCTTCCAACCAACTGCTGAAAGTCCTAATGTGTTCACATGTAATCCAGTCGTCGCACTGCTCCGGGTGTTTGGAGCACAGACTGTTCTTGTGTTCATCGACATACGGGGTCACCAAGGTAGAGTTCTGTAGAACTGTGTAGTGTGCTTGAGACCAAGAATATCCGTCCCTGCCTATTATTGAGTCACTTCAGAGAGTGCCTTTTCCAGTCAGTCTCCCCTCATACCGCGATTTAGGGAGACCTATCTTCTTAAGGCCAGGAATGAAGTCAACACAAAACCCGATGACATCCTCTATTTGATGGCCCATGGAGATGCTTCCTTCTGGCCTAGCGCAGTTACGGACATATTTCTTTAGGACTCCCATGAACCTCTCAAAGGGGAACATATTGTGTAGAAATACGGGCCCCAGAATGACAATCTCGTCGACTAGATGAACTAGGACATGCGTCATGATATTGAAGAAGGATGGTAGGAACACCAGCTCGAAACTGACAAGGCATTGCGCCACATCACTCCTTAGCCTTGGTATGATTTCTGGATCGATCACCTTCTGAGAGATTGCATTGAGGAATGCACATAGATTCACAATGGCTAATCAGACGTTTTCCGGTAGAAGCCCCCTCAATGCAACCAGAAGCAGTTGCGTCATAATCACGTGGCAGTCATGAGACTTTAGGTTCTGGAACTTTTTCTCTGGCATATTTATTATTCCCTTTATATTCGACGAGAAGCCAGTCGGGACCCTCATACTGAGCAGGCATTCAAAGAAGATTTCTTTCTCTTCTTTCGTAAGAGCATAGCTGGCAGGACCTTCATACTGCTTCTGAGGCATGTCGTCTTTTTTGTGCAAACGTTGCAGGTCCTCCCGTGCCTCAGGTGTATCTTTTGTCTTTCCATACACGCCCAAGAGGCCTAGCAGGTTCATGCAAAGGTTCTTCGTCACGTGCATCACGTCGATTGAAGAGCGGACCTCTAGGTCTTTCCAGTAGGGTAGGTCCTAGAATATAGATTTCTTCTTCCACATGGGTGCGTGCCCCTCAACGTCATTCGGAACAGCTAGTGCGCCAGGACCCTTTCCAAAGATTACGTGTAAATCATTGACCATAGCAAGTACGTGATCACCGGCATGGCGGGCTTCTTCCGGTGATCTTCCTCGCCTTTGAAATGCTTGCCTTTCTTTCGACATTGATGGTTGGTCGGAAGAAATCGACGATGGCCCAGGTACACATTCTTCCTCCATTTGTCCAGGTATATACTTTCAGTGTCATCTAAACAGTGTGTGCATGCGTGGTATCCTTTGTTTGTCTATCCTGAAAGGTTACTGAGAGCGGGCCAATCGTTGATGGTCACGAACAACAACGCCTTTAGGTTAAATTCCTCTTGTCTGTGCTCATCCCACGTACGTACACCGTTTCCATTCCACAGCTGTAAAAGTTCTTCAACTAATGGCCTTAGGCACACATCAATGTCGTTGCCGGGTTGCTTAGGGCCTTGGATGAGAACTGACATCATAATGAACTTCCTCTTCATACACATCCAAGGAGGAAGGTTATACATACATAGAGTCACAGGCCAGGTGCTGTGATTGCTGCTCTGCTCCCCGAAAGGATTAATGCCATCCGCGCTTAAAGCAAACCATACGTTCCTTGGGTCCTTTGCAAACTCATCCCAATACTTTCTCTCGATTTTTCTCCACTGCGACCCGTCAGCGGGTGCTCTCAACTTCCTGTCTTTCTTACGGTCCTCACTGTGCCATCGCATCGACTTGGCATGCTTTCCGTTTCTGAACAGACGTTGCAACCGTGGTATTATAGGAGCATACCACATCACCTTCGCAGGAACCCTCTTCCTGTGGGGCTCGTCGTGAACATCACCAGGGTCATCTTGTCTGATCTTATACCGCAATGCACCGCATACCGGGCATGCGTTCAGATCCTTGTATGCACCGCGGTATAGGATGCAGTCATTAGGGCATGCATGTATCTTCTCCACCTCCAATTCTAGAGGGCATACGACCTTCTTTGCTGTGTATGTACTGTCGGGCAATTCGTTATTCTTTGGAAGCTTCTTCTTCAATATTTTCAGTAGCTTCTCAAACCCTTTGTCACGCACAGCATTCTGTGCCTTCCACTGTAGCAATTCCAGTATGGTACCGAGCTTTGTGTTGCCATCTTCGCAATTGGGGTACAACCCTTTTTTGTGATCCTCTAACATGCGATCGAACTTCAGCTTCTCCTTTTGACTTTCGCATTGCGTCCTTGCATCTACAATGACCCGGCGGAGATCATCATCATCGGGCACATCGTCTGGTTCCTCTTGATCTTCAGCAGCTTCACCCGTTGCAGCATCATTGGGCACATCGTCTGGTTCCTCTTGATCTTCACCAGCTCCCCCCGTTGCAGCATCACGGTATTCAGGGGGCACATAGTTGTCATCGTACTCTTCTTCGTCGTCGTCTTCCATCATAACCCCTATTTCTCCGTGCCTCGTCCAAACATTATAGTGTGGCATGAAACCCTTGTAAAGCAGGTGGGTGTGAAGGATTTTCCGGTTAGAGTAAGACATCGTATTCCCACATTTAGTGCATGGACAACACATAAAACCATTCTTCTTGTTTGCCTCAACCGCATCGAGAAACTCATGCACGCCCTTAATGTACTCGGAGGTGTGTCTGTCACCGTACATCCATTGCCGGTTCATCTGCGTGCATTATATATAATTAAGTGTCCAAATTAATATAAGTTCATCATCACATTAAAACCAAAGTACATACATAGTTCTCATCTAACAACATATAGCTCTCCAGAGCATCTAATTAATTAAACCATACATTGAAACTATGTAAAACATTTAAATGCGAAAACAAAGGCGATCATAATCGCAACCAAGGTAACAATTGATCCAACGGCATAATGATACCAAGCCTTAGTATGAATGGCATATTTTCTAATCTTTCTAATCTTCAAGCGCATTGCATCCATCTTGATCTTGTGATCATCGACGACATCCGCAACATGCAACTCCAATATCATCTTCTCCTCCTCAATTTTTTTATTTTTTCCTTCAAGAAATTGTTTTCTTCTTCAACTAAATTTAACCTCTCGGTAATAGGGTCGGTTGGAATTTCCGGTTCACACACATCCTAGATAAATAAAATCTATGTCACGTTGGTCGGCATAATTTTCATAAACAATAAATGAACCAATAGTTATAAATATAATATATATACCACATCCGAATCATAGACAGGACGAGGGCCGACGGGGGCAGATACCAAAACCATCGCACTATATAAGATGCAATAATAAAAGTAAGAAAATAATACAAGTATCTATGTAAACATACAAGTAAGAATATTTTTTCCTTTCAGAAAGAAGATAAGAACAAGAGGCTCACCACGGCGGTGCCGACGATGAGCTCGACGCGGGTGATCGACGACGGTGAAGACGGGGACAGGGCGTGACGGACCGCTAAACCTAGACAAATATTGAGGAAAATGGAGCTTGCAGGTCAAGCTTGGAGAGGAGAAAGCTTAAGTAGTGTGGCTCGGGCATTCCATCGAACACCTTGTGTGCATAGGAGGTGAGCTAGAGCACCACCAAGCCCTCTCCCCCTCGGTCAGAAAAAACAGAGCAGTGTGCTCTGCTCTGGCGCGAGGGGGGTATATATAGGCACCACCACTGGTCCCAGTTGGTGGCACGAACCGGGACTAAAGGGAAGCCTTTGGTCCCGGTTCATGCCACCAACCGGGACCAATGGTGGTGGGCCAGGAGCAAGGCCCATTGGTCCCGGTTCGTCCCACCAACCGGGACCAAAGGTCCAGATGAACCGGGACCAATGGCCCACGTGGCCCGGCCGCCCCCCTGGGCTCACGAACCGGGTCCAATGCCCCCATTGGTCCCGGTTCTAGACTGAACCGGGACTAATGGGCTGACCTGGCCTGGACCTTTGCCCCCTTTTCTACTAGTGATACCACAGTGTGGAAAGCAAAACAGAGGGCAATGAAAGAATTATATGGTGATTTGGCAAATACTTTTAGGATGCTTTATAACTTCAAAGCAGAGGTAGAAAAGAGGTCACCTGGCAGTGTTGTGGAGATAGATACTGAGGTAACAGAGGATGGTAGAGTTCTTTTCTCCAAGTTCTTTATGGCTTTAAAGCCTTGCATAGATGGCTAAAAAGCAGGGTGTCGTCCATATTCGAGCATAGACTCATCTTTTTTGACAGGAAAATGGAATGGTCAATTGGCAGCATGCAATGCTATAGATGGACACAACTTTTGGACAGCATTAAGGCCTACTTGAATAAGATTTTTTAATGAAGGACCTTGGAGAAGCTGCTTATATATTAGGCATCAAGATTTATAGAGATAGATCAAGACGCCTCATAGGTCTTTCACAAACCACATACCTTGATAAGATATTAAAGAAGTTCAATATGGATCAGTCTAAGAAGGGGTTCTTGCCCGTATTGCAAGGTGTGAAATTGAGCTTTGCTCAATGTCCGACCACGGCAAAAGATATAGAAGATATGAGTGTCATCCCCTATGCCTCAGCCATAGGATCTATTATGTATGCCATGCTGTGTACTAGAACTGATGTAAACCTTGCCGTAAGTGTGGTAGGAAGGTACCAAAGTAATCCCGGCAAGGAACACTGGACAGCGGTCAAGAATATCCTGAAGTACCTGAAAAGGACTAAGGACATGTTTTTCGTTTATGGAGGTGACGAAGAGCTCGTCGTAAAAGGTTACGTCGACGCTAGCTTCGACACAGATCTGGATGACTCTAAGTCACAAACCGGATACGTGTATATGTTGAATGGTGGAGCAGTAAGCTGGTGCAGCTGCAAGCAGAGCGTTGTGGCGGGATCTACATGTGAAGCAGAGTACATGGCAGCCTCGGAGGCAGCGCATGAAGCAATTTGGGTGAAGGAATTCATCACCGACCTAGGAGTCATACCCAATGCCTCGGGGCCGATCAAGCTCTTCTGTGACAACACTAGAGCTATTGCACTTGCCAAGGAGCCCAGGTTTCACAAGAAGACCAGGCACATCAAGCGTCGCTTCAACTCCATTCGTGAAAATGTTCAAGATGGAGACATAGAAATTTGCAAAGTGCATACGGATCTGAATGTCGCAGATCCATTGACTAAACCTCTCCCTAGAGCAAAACATGATCAACACCAGAACTCTATGGGTGTTCGATTCATCACAATGTAACTAGATTATTGACTCTAGTGCAAGTGGGAGACTGTTGAAAATATGCCCTAGAGGCAATAATAAAAGGATTATTATTATATTTCCATGTTCATGATAATTGTCTTTTATTCATGCTATAACTGTGTTATCCGGAAATCGTAATACATGTGTGAATACATAGACACCAACAAGTCCCTAGTAAGCCTCTAGTTGACTAGCTCGTTGATTAATAGATATTCATGGTTTCTTGACTATGGACATTGGATGTCATTGGTAACGAGATCACATCATTAGGAGAATGATGTGATGGACAAGACCCAATCCTAAGCATAGCACAAGATCGTATAGTTCGTTTGCTAGAGCTTTTCCAATGTCAAGTATCTTTTCCTTAGACCATGAGATCGTGTAACTATCGGATACTGTAGGAGTGCTTTGGGTGTACCAAACGTCACAACGTAACTGGGTGACTATAAAGGTATACTACGGGTATCTCCGAAAGTGTCTGTTGGGTTGACACGGATCGAGACTGGGATTTGTCACTCCGTATGACGGAGAGGTATCACTGGGCCCACTCAGTAATGCATCATCATAATGAGCTCAATGTAATCAAAGTGTTTGATCACGGGATCATGCATTACGGTACGAGTAAAGTGACTTGCCGGTAGCGAGATTGAACGAGGTATTGGGATACCGACGATCGAATCTCGGGCAAGTAAAATACCGATTGACAAAGGGAATTGTATACGGGGTTGCTTGAATCCTCGACATCGTGGTTCATCCGATGAGATCATCGAGGAGCATGTGGGAGCCAACATGGGTATCCAGATCCCGCTGTTTATTGGCCGGAGAGCTGCCCCGGTCATGTCCACGTGTCTCCCGAACCCGTAGGGTCTACACACTTAAGGTTCGGTGACGCTAGGGTTGTATAGAGATAAGTATGCAGTAATACGAAAGTTGTTCGGAGTCCCGGATGAGATCCTGGACGTCACGAGGAGTTTCAGAATGGTCCGGAGGTAAAGAATTATATATAGGAAGTGCAGTTTCGGCCATCGGGAGAATTCGGGGTCATCGGTATTGTACCGGGACCACCGAATGGGTCCCGGGGGTCCACCGGGTGGGGCCACCCATCCCGGAGGGCCCCATGGGCTGAAGTGGCGAGGGGAACCAGCCCATAGTGGGCTGGTGCGCCCCCCTTGGCCCACCCCCTGCGCCTAGGGTTGAAACCCTAGGGTGGGGGGGCGCCCCACTTGCCTTGGGGGGTACTCCACCCCCCTGGCCGTCGCCCCCTTGGGAGATGGGATCTCTAGGGCCGGCGCCACCCCAGGGGGCCTATATAAAGGGGGGGGAGGGAGGGGCAGCCGCACCCTGATGCTTTGGCGCCTCCCTCTCCCCTGTAACACCTCTCTCTCTCTCGTAGAAGCTCGACGAAGCCCTGCTGCGGTGACTGCTGCATCCACCACCACGCCGTCGTGCTGTTGGATCTTCATCAACCTCTCCTTCCTCCTTGCTGGATCAAGAAGGAGGAGACGTCATCCGCTCCATACGTGTGTTGAACGCGGAGGTGCCGTCCGTTCGGCACTTGGTCATCGGTGATTTGGATCACGGCGAGTACGACTCCATCATCCACGTTCTAGTGAACGCTTCCGCTCGCGATCTACAAAGGTATGTAGATGCATCCAATCACTCGTTGCTAGATGAACTCATAGATGGATCTTGGTGAAACCGTAGGAAAATTTTTGTTTTCTGCAACGTTCCCCAATAGTGGTATCAGAGCCAGGTTTATGCGTAGTTCTCTTTGCACGAGTAGAACACAATTTGTTGTGGGCGTAGATGTTGTCAACTGTCTTGCCGCTACTAGTCTTATTTTGCTTCAGCGGTATTGTGGGATGAAGCGGCCCGGACCAACCTTACACGTACACTTACGTGAGACCGGTTCCACCGACTAACATGCACTAGTTGCATAAGGTGGCTGGCGGGTGTCTGTCTCTCCTACTTTAGTTGGAGCGGATTCGACGAAAAGGGTCCTTATGAAGGGTAAATAGAAGTTGACAAATCACGTTGTGGCTTTAACGTAGGTAAGAAAACGTTCTTGCTAGAACCCTATTGCAGCCACGTAAAACTTGCAACAACAATTAGAGGACGTCTAACTTGTTTTTGCGGCAAGTGTTCTTGTGATGTGATATGGCCAAAGTTGTGATGAATGATGAATGATATATATGTGATGTATGAGATCATGTTCATGTAATAGGAATCACGACTTGCATGCCGATGAGTATGACAACCGGCAGGAGCCATAGGAGTTGTCTTTATTTTTGTATGAACTGCGTGTCATTGAGAAACGCCATGTAAATTACTTTACTTTATTGCTAAACGTGTTAGCCATAGTAGTAGAAGTGATAGTTGGCGAGCAACTTCATGGAGACACGATGATGGAGATCATGGTGTCATGCCGGTGACAAGATGATCATGGAGCCCCAAGATGGAGATCAAGGAGCTATATGATATTGGCCATATCATGTCATTATTATTATTTGATTGCATGTGATGTTTATCATGTTTATGCATCTTGTTTACTTAGAACGACGGTAGTAAATAAGATGATCCCTCATAACAATTTCAAGAAAGTGTTCCCCCTAACTGTGCGCCGTTGCGACAGTTCGTTGTTTCGAAGCACCACGTGATGATCGGGTGTGATAGATTCCAACATTCACATACAACGGGTGTAAGACAGATTTACACAAGCAAACACTTAGGTTAACTTGACGAGCCTAGCATGTACAGACATGGCCTCGGAACACAAGAGACCGAAAGGTCGAACATGAGTCGTATGAAAGATACGATCGACATGGAGATGTTCACCGATGATGACTAGTCCGTCTCACGTGATGATCGGACACGGCCTAGTCGAGTCGGATCATGTTTCACTTAGATGACTAGAGGGATGTCTAATCTGAGTGGGAGTTCATTATATAATTTGATTAGATGAACTTAATTATCATGAACTTAGTCTAAATAAACTTTGCAATATGTCTTGTAGATCAAATGGCCAACGCTAATGTCAACCTCAACTTCAACGCGTTCCTAGAGAAAACCAAGTTGAAAGACGATGGCAACAACTATACGGACTGGGTCCGGAACCTGAGGATCATCCTCATAGCTGCCAGGAAACAATATGTCTTAGAAGCACCGCTAGGTGAAGCACCCATCCTAGAGAACCAAGACGTTATGAACGCTTGGCAGCAGTGTGCTGATGATTACTCCCTCGTTCAGTGCGGCATGCTTTACAGCTTAGAACCGGGGCTCCAAAAGCGTTTGACCAACACGGAGCATATGAGATGTTCGAAGAGCTGAAAATGGTTTTCCAAGCTCATGCCCGGGTCGAGAGATATGAAGTCTCCGACAAGTTCTACAGTTGTAAGATGGAGGAAAATAGTTCTGTCAGTGAACACATACTCGCACAACCGCTTGACTCAGCTGGAGATTAACCTCCCAGACGAGGCGGTCATTGATAGAATCCTTCAGTCGCTCCCACCTAGCTACAAGAGCTTTGTGATGAACTACAATATGCAGGGGATGGAAAAGACCATTCCTGAGGTATTTGCTATGCTGAAATCAGCGGAGGTAGAAATCAAAAAGGAACATCAAGTGTTGATGGTCAATAAAACCACCAAGTTCAAGAAGGGCAAGGGTAAGAAGAACTTCAAGAAGGACGGCAAGGATGTTGTCGCGCCCAGTAAGCAAGTTGCTGGGAAGAAGTCAAAGCATGGACCCAAGCCTGAGACTGAGTGCTTTTATTGCAAAGGGAAGGGTCACTGGAAGAGGAACTGCCCCAAATACTTAGTGGACAAGAAGGCCGGCAACACTAAAGGTATATGTGATATACATGTAATTGATGTGTACCTTACTAGTCCTCGTAGTAGCTCCTGGGTATTTGATACCGGTGCCGTCGCTCATATTTGTAACTCAAAGCAGGAGCTGCGGAATAAGCGGAGACTGGCGAAGGACGAGGTGACGATGCGCGTCAGGAATGGTTCCAAGGTCGATGTGATTGCCGTCGGCACGCTACCTCTACATTTACCTACGAGATTAGTTTTAAACCTCAATAATTGTTATTTAGTGCCAAGTTTGAGCATGAACAATGTATCTGGATCTCGTTTAATACGAGATGGCTACTCATTTAAATCCGAGAATAATGGTTGTTCTATTTATATGAGTGATATGTTCTATGGTCATGCTCCAATGGTTAATGGTTTATTCTTAATGAATCTCGTACGTGATGGTACACATATTCATAGTGTGAATACCAAAAGATGTAAAGTTGATAACGATAGTCCCACATACTTGTGGCACTGCTGCCTTGGTCACATTGGTGTCAAGCGCATGAAGAAGCTCCATGCTAATGGACTTTTAGAGTCTCTCGATTATGAATCATTTGACACATGCGAACCATGCCTCATGGGCAAAATGACCAAGACTCCGTTCTCCGGAACAATGGAGCGAGCAACCAACTTATTGGAAATCATACATACTAATGTGTGCGGTCCAATGAGTGTTGAGGCTCGCGGAGGATATCGTTATGTTCTCACTCTCACGGATGACTTGAGTAGATATGGGTATGTCTACTTGATGAAACACAAGTCTGAGACCTTTGAAAAGTTCAAGGAATTTCAGAATGAGGTAGAGAATCAACGTGACCGGAAAATAAAGTTCTTACGATTAGATCGTGGAGGAGAATATTTAAGTCACGAATTTGGCACACACTTAAGGAAATGTGGAATCGTTTCACAACTCACGCCGCCTGGAACACCTCAACGTAACGGTGTGTCCGAACATCGTAATCGCACTCTATTGGATATGGTGCGATCTATGATGTCTCTTACTGATTTACCGCTATCATTTTGGGGATACGCTCTAGAGACAGCTACATTCACTTTAAATAGGGCACCGTCTAAATCCGTTGAGACGACACCGTATGAATTATGGTTTGGGAAGAAACCTAAGCTGTCATTTCTAAAAGTTTGGGGATGTGATGCTTATGTCAAGAAACTTCAACCTGAAAAGCTCGAACCCAAGTCGGAAAAATGCGTATTCATAGGATACCCTAAGGAAACCATTGGGTATACCTTCTACCTAAGATCCGAAGGCAAGATCTTTGTTGCCAAGAACTGATCCTTTCTGGAGAAAGAGTTTCTCTCGAAAGAAGTAAGTGGGAGGAAAGTGGAACTTGATGAAGTATTACCACTTGAACCGGAGAGTAGCGCAGCTCAAGAAAATGTTTCTATGGTGCCTCCACCGGTTAGAGAGGAGGTTAATGATGATGATCATGAGACTTCAGATCAAGTTACTACTGAACTTCGTAGGTCCACAAGGACACGTTCCGCAGCAGAGTGGTACGGCAACCCTGTCCTGGAAATCATGTTGTTAGACAACGGTGAACCTTCGAACTATGAAGAAGCAATGGCGGGCCCAGATTCCAACAAATGGCTAGAAGCCATGCAATCCAAGATAGGATCCATGTATGAAAACAAAGTATGGACTTTGACAGACTTGCCCGATGATCGGCGAGCGATAGAAAACAAATGGATCTTTAAGAAGAAGACGGACGCGGATGGTAATGTTACCATCTATAAAGCTCGACTTGTCGCTAAGCGTTATCGGCAAGTTCAAGGGGTTGACTACGATGAGACTTTCTCTCCCGTAGCGAAGCTGAAGTCCGTCCGAATCATGTTAGCAATTGCCGCATACTATGATTATGAGATATGGCAAATGGACGTCAAAACGGCATTCCTTAACGGTTATCTTAAGGAAGAACTGTATATGATGCAGCCGGAAGGTTTTGTCGACCCTAAGAATGCTAACAAGGTATGTAAGCTCCAGCGATCCATTTATGGGCTGGTGCAAGCATCTCGGAGTTGGAACATTCGCTTTGATGAGATGATCAAGGCGTTTGGGTTTATGCAGACTTATGGAGAAGCCTGAGTTTACAAGAAAGTGAGTGGGAGCTCTGTAGCATTTCTCATATTATATGTAGATGACATACTTTTGATGGGAAATGATATAGAACTTTTGGACAGCATTAAGGCCTACTTGAATAAGAGTTTTTCAATGAAGGACCTTGGAGAAGCTGCTTATATATTAGGCATCAAGATCTATAGAGATAGATCAAGACGCCTCATAGGTCTTTCACAAAGCACATACCTTGATAAGATATTGAAGAAGTTCAATATGGATCAGTCTAAGAAGGGGTTCTTGCCCGTATTGCAAGGTGTGAAATTGAGCTCTGCTCAATGTCCGACCACGGCAAAAGATATAGAAGAGATGAGTGTCATCCCCTATGCCTCAGCCATAGGATCTATTATGTATGCCATGCTGTGTACCAGACCTAATGTAAACCTTGCCGTAAGTTTGGTAGGAAGGTACCAAAGTAATCCCGGCAAGGAACACTGGACAGCGGTCAAGAATATCCTGAAGTACCTGAAAAGGACTAAGGACATGTTTCTCGTTTATGGAGGTGACGAAGAGCTCGTCGTAAAAGGTTACGTCGATGCTAGCTTCGACACAGATCTGGATGACTCTAAGTCACAAACCGGATACGTGTATATGTTGAATGGTGGAGCAGTAAGCTGGTGCAGCTGCAAGCAGAGCGTCGTGGCGGGATCTACATGTGAAGCGGAGTACATGGCAGCCTCGGAGGCAGTGCATGAAGCAATTTGGGTGAAGGAGTTCATCATCGACCTAGGAGTCATACCCAATGCATCGGGGTCGATCAAGCTCTTCTGTGACAACACTAGAGCTATTGCACTTGCCAAGGAGCCCAGGTTTCACAAGAAGACCAGGCACATCAAGCTTCGCTTCAACTCCATTCGTGAAAATGTTCAAGATGGAGACACAGAAATTTGCAAAGTGCATACGGATCTGAATGTCGCAGATCCATTGACTAAACCTCTCCCTAGAGCAAAACATGATCAACACCAGAACTCTATGGGTGTTCGATTCATCACAATGTAACTAGACTATTGACTCTAGTGCAAGTGGGAGACTGTTGGAAATATGCCCTAGAGGCAATAATAAAAGGATTATTATTGTATTTCCATGTTCATGATAATTGTCTTTTATTCATGCTATAACTGTGTTATCCGGAAATCGTAATACATGTGTGAATACATAGACACCAACAAGTCCCTAGTAAGCCTCTAGTTGACTAGCTCGTTGATCAATAGATAGTCATGGTTTCCTGACTATGGACATTGGATGTCATTGGTAACGAGATCACATCATTAGGAGAATGATGTGATGGACAAGACCCAATCCTAAGCATAGCACAAGATCGTATAGTTTGTTTGCTAGAGCTTTTCCAATGTCAAGTATCTTTTCCTTAGACCATGAGATCGTGTAACTATCGGATACCGTAGGAGTGCTTTGGGTGTACCAAACGTCACAATGTAACTGGGTGACTATAAAGGTATACTACGGGTATCTCCGAAAGTGTCTGTTGGGTTGACACGGATCGAGACTGGGATTTGTCACTCCGTACGACGGAGAGGTATCACTGGGCCCACTCAGTAATGCATCATCATAATGAGCTCAATGTAATCAAAGTGTTTGATCACGGGATCATGCATTACGGTATGAGTAAAGTGACTTTCCGGTAACGAGATTGAACGAGGTATTGGGATACCGACGATCGAATCTCGGGCAAGTAAAATACCGATTGACAAAGGGAATTGTATACGGGGTTGCTTGAATCCTCGACATCGTGGTTCATCCGATGAGATCATTGAGGAGCATGTGGGAGCCAACATGGGTATCCAGATCCCGCTGTTGGTTATTGGCCGGAGAGCTGTCTCGGTCATGTCCACGTGTCTCCCGAACCCGTAGGGTCTACACACTTAAGGTTCAGTGACTCTAGGGTTGTATAGAGATAAGTATGCAGTAATCCGAAAGTTGTTCGGAGTCCCGGATGAGATCTTGGATGACACGAGGAGTTTCGGAATGGTCCGGAGGTAAAGAATTATATATAGGAAGTGCAGTTTCGGCCATCGGGAGAATTCGGGGTCATCGGTATTGTACCGGGACCACCGAATGGGTCCCGGGGGTCCACCGGGTGGGGCCACCCATCCCGTAGGGCCCCATGGGCTGAAGTGGGGAGGGGAACCAGCCCATAGTGGGCTGGTGCGCCCCCCTTGGCCCACCCCCCGCGCCTAGGGTTGAAACCCTAGGGTGGGGGGGGGGGCGCCCCACTTGCCTTGGGGGGTACTCCACCCCCCTGGCCGTCGCCCCCTTGGGAGATGGGATCTCCAGGGCTGGCGCCACCCCAGGGGGCCTATATAAAGGGGGGAGGGAGGGGCAGCCGCACCCTGATGCTTTGGCGCCTCCCTCTCCCCTGTAACACCTCTCTCTCTCGTAGAAGCTCGACGAAGCCCTGCTGCGGTGACTGCTGCATCCACCACCACGCCATCGTGCTGTTGGATCTTCATCAACCTCTCCTTCCCCCTTGCTGGATCAAGAAGGAGGAGACGTCATCCGCTCCGTACGTGTGTTGAACGCGGAGGTGCCGTCCGTTCGGCACTTGGTCATCGGTGATTTGGATCACGGCGAGTACGACTCCATCATCCACGTTCTAGTGAACGCTTCCGCTCGTGATCTACAATGGTATGTAGATGCATCCGATCACTCATTGCTAGATGAACTCATAGATGGATCTTGGTGAAACCGTAGGAAATTTTTTGTTTTCTGCAACGTTCCCCAACCGTAAAGGGCTAGAAAAACATTATCCTTTCCTCACTTGGGACAACGTCGTGGGAGTCCATGGAGCACCTCCACCCCCACCCCACCCCCATTGCTCCTCTACCACCACCAAACCATGGAGCAACTTGATCTAGGAATTCATGGAGGGCCTTCTACATTGGGACTTCTCGCCCGGCCTCGCGGTCGCGGCTCAGGTGCGTCGATGTTTTGGATCTTCTGTGCATTTCTCCCCCGATGGACCGACCAAGGAGTTTTTCTTGGTTGTGTACTTTTCATCGGCCTCCTTCTCTTTGTCTGAAGAATCAGTGGCCATTGCTCTACAATGCTGCATCGGAGGTCTACCTTCTGGTCTAAATGTGCAACCTATTGAGGGTCGATCTTTTCGCTTTTCTGTGGCGTCCAATCGTGTGGGACATTATATCTATGGCCTCAAGGATCGAGTTTGGCCGGACTTTGTTTGTCGTTTTAAACTCTATCACCCTGGTTACAATCGATCAAGGTGTTTGGACAATGTTTGGCACTCTGATATTCATAGCCCTGAGGTTGCTTCTCGTTCCCCGATTGCGATAAAATCAAACCTCTCCTTCCTTGCCAATGGACATGCAAATGATAATAGTACACTTGAGGAACTCCAAAAGTTTGATCTTGTTTTGCCGTTGACCATGGTGGCCGCGCCGGAATCATCCTTATTGCCGGCGAAGGACTTTTCTGCAAATGGGACAATTTCAAATTCTTTTGGTAAGGCGCCATCCACGGAGCAGGGTTCATCATCATTAATGGCCAACATAACCTTTGATAGCCTTCCATCTATTCATTGTGGTAGAGTTATGGCACATAATGCAAAATTTGAAGGCTGTCGGTACAAGTGGGACACTTGGCAATCTATCCCTAATTTCATTCTATTGCATATTCTGGATTTTCGACACGTCAGTCACTCGGAGCAGCACATTGCCACTGTATGGAAACTAACAAGTGCCCCCACAAGATTATATTTACAGGAGATTAAACTTATGTGTCTCGTGCATGGCCAAGGAACACCTGACAGATTCTTGCCCTGGTATGTATTGCACCACTTGTGAGAGCGCGCCTTGTACATGTGACACGGTGCTTCGCACTGAAAACTCCAATGCACCAAACCAGATGTGTGCCTAGTCTTGAAGCCCAACTACCGGCCCAACATGTTATATTTGTGGCTCCCACACCCATTACAGTTTCTGCTATCCAGGAGCTTTTCATTGTAGCATTTGCACCTTATTGGGCCACACCTCTACAAATTGTTCTGATTACAAGGCCGATCGTTACTATTGGAGGCCCAAACTCAGCCAGGCCCATCAGTCCTCTGCTCCCTCTGGAATACATGGACTTTTGGATACTTCTCGTCAGGTTTCATATGGCTCTTTGGAAAGTAATCGCGATATTCGATTGACTTCCTCTACTAAGAAATCTTCTGCCTCTTTGGAAACAAATGCTCTCCCTTTACATGGCCACAAATCAGCCCCGATCCAGGTTGATAATTTGGGCAAGGAAAAATATCATGCAGATCATATAGAGCCACAGAATCAACAAACTGATTTACCACTACCATTTACCGCACCTACAAACCTTGGCTTGGGAACGCCGCAGCTGACCGGAACCATTCGATGTAACAACTGTGGACTTGGCGGACACGTGGCTTCATCCTGCTATACCCGGCGCGAGAGAAAGGGGTGGCGTTGGTTCCCCAAGTCCCTCCCAAAGGCCGCCGCTCCGCATTCCGCCTCGACCTCCACACCATCCTCCGCTCCGCTGCAGAACACCACAACAATGGCCAACTTTCACATCAATGTCATCCCCTACCTCCCGCCGGGCATGACCGTAGAGCTTGGGCCGCCTGATCGAAGGGTGCGCGACAACATGGTGATCGGCCCGATCCCTCCGCTACGCCACGACTTCCTCGCCATTGCTGAAGCAAACAGGGTCATCCCCTTTCTCTGTAAGGTGGCTCTCCATCACATCATTGAAGGTTTGCTCCATGAATCAGAGTTTTTCCCCACAGAAGTAGGCGACCACCCACTTGGTGTTGGTATCTTTGGATTTTCCCATACGGTCACTAGAGATGCAGTAGTTGGCACCATGTTTGAGCTTGATGAAGATGAGTCTGATGAGCATGTCGTGATTTCTTTTGTTCCACATGATGCTGCTTTGAACATGCGTGTCACTTCTTTTGGGCCGGAGATCTGGTTGCATTACATTGTTTTCCCATATGACTATCAGAAAAATCACTATATGCATAAATATGTTGATAAGTTCGGTCAGTTGGTTGAATGGCATAATCCTAGAGGGGACCGTAGATTTGTGCTTCTGAAGGTTAGATTGATCCATCTTAAGTTTGTTCCTAAGAGTCTGGTTATGCGTCAGCTTGGGGGCGCCCGCCAGAGCTGGACTGTGGCCGTAACTATGCTGCATAGCAGCGATTGGAATGCCCACATTCCAGATGTGCCGCCGGCTATAGAGGATCCACCACCAGAGGATGGAATTCCTCATCCCCGACATGGTGACAACCTAACTGCTGAACAAATATATCAAATGCAGATGCACAATTGGATTGCCTAAAATGTGGCTGCCAATGCACATGAGCAACCAGGTAATGACAATGCTGAACATGAACAAGATGCAAAGGTTCACTTCCAACCATAGTGGGGGGTCTGGCCCCCTTTCCCGCCGCACACACCGCCTGCAATGTTTAACTTCCAAGCTTGGCTTGCTGGAGAAGGGCTGCAGGTGCACCATGGTATCTCTCCCCCCAACAATCTACAAGATAGCCCGGCTGCTGCCTGGAATGACTCAATCTCCATCTTCAGCAGCTCGGACTCCAGTGCTACACTGTCTGATGGATATGTTGTGGTTCCTCTGAATATTTTCAACCAACTTCTTTCTGCCAGTGGTACTGCAATTGGTGTTATGTATGCGGATGCACCTCAGTCCAGTGACTCTGTTCATGGACTCGAGCCTGCTATACAAGAGGTAAATACCATGGAACCGTCTCTCACTTTATCCAATGCTGGTCTGCAATTCTCCATTCTATCCAATGAGGACACATATGCCTCTCTACTTCTGAGTGACTGTGTGCTCATGTTGCGGCTGAACACTTATCTCATAGCTGCTATCAAGCCCATCATTGCAGCTTATGGTCATGACAGCTCAGTGTAAGTATTGCTGAATAAAAAGGACAATTCTCTATTTTGTCAGCTTCCAAAACTGTCCAACACTCTGTTGATTCAGTCTCCTGCACTAGTCTGATCCCCAGATGTACTTCTTGGTCCCTGTCCCCTGGGACTGAAGAGCTTTTACCACTTGTAAACACTGACAATGGATCCAGGGCTCCTACTTCCAGTGTAGTAATTACTGAAATTGTGGATGAGCCCAATCAAGCAACGCCTGTGGATGCAATCATCCCTAGCAACAATATGGCCCCCTCAATCAGCTCTGATGATCTGAGCCTGATAGTACATGATGATGCAGTGCTTCCTCAACACCCTTCTGTTCCCTCTAATGATTGTGCTCTGACTGCCTCTCAAGCTGCTACTATGAGCTCGGGCACTTCAGTGTCTAGGAAGGGGAAAGCCAAAGCTCCTGCTTCTGTGGTTGAGGTTCGTCGAAGCAATCGATCCAACAAATATGATGGCTTCCACATACCCTCTGTTTCTGATACTAAGTCCGAAGTATCCAAAGTTAATCCCCAAATTGTTCCAACTGATGCTGCTGCTCAAGTGGATCCAGCTGATCCGTCCGTCGAACAGGGGGACTGCATCCCTCCACCCACTCCCGTCCAGGTGCTGCAACACATTGGAGTCAACAAATGTGCCATTCCGCCAGAAGAAGTTACTGATGAAGCTCTCATGGCGGAACCTGAAGACGATCCGTCTCACGCTTGAAGTATCTGAAGGCGCCTGCACCACTGCTTTCAAATTTTGCTATAGCTTCTCATGTCGTTTATGTTGAACTGGAATATTTTATGCTGGAATGTACGCGGCTTAAACTCTGAACCTAAGCTTTTGGCTCTCTCTAATGCTATCTCTTCCGATGGTTGCGCTATAATTTGTCTGCGAGAAACGAAAAAACCTACCATTGATAATATGTTCATTAAGTCTTGCTGCCCGAAGATATTTGATAAATTTGCATACATCCCATCTCATGGTGCATCGGGAGGCATCATCACCATTTGGAACAGTGCCATCTTTATTGGTACAGTGATCATGGAGGAAGATTTTGCACTGGCCATTAAATTCCTCTCCACACAGTCCCCCCAGGAATGGACCCTAGTAAATATATATGGCCCATGTCAAGGTGATTCCAGAGTGACTTATACGAGTGGTTTCATAATCTTAATATACCATATAATGAAGATTGGCTTCTACTGGGAGATTTTAATTACATCTGTGGCCTCGACAACAGAAACAAACCTGGAGGTAATCCGAATGACATGATAGCTTTCAATGACATCATACACTCTCAACAGTTAATTGAGTTGCCAATTAAAGGCCGGGCGTACACATGGAGCAACATGCAGAATGACCCACTCCTCGAGCAATTGGACTGGTTCCTTACTTCCAACAACTGGACAACTTCTTACCCAAACACTATTATCATGCCCTTGGGAAAACCAGTTTCAGATCATATCCCGTGTGTTGTCAAAATTGAAACCTCCATTCCTCGCAGTAAAATTTTCAGGTTTGAATCATACTGGACAAAACATCCTAGATTGTTTGAATTGGTGCAATCTGTCTGGTCAAGGACATTTAAGAATAACACTGTCAGAGTAATGGGCCACGGGTAGGCCAAACCCGCGCCCCTCAAAGCATTAAGACGAAGTGTCGCCTTCTGGTGGCCGGCTGGAGGAATAGCCGGCTGCCCGTAGAGGGCCGAGTCCCAGAAGACAGCAACAAGACAAGCCGACTCCTATTGGGCGGCTTCCAGAGAAGCCGGCCCCTAGCAGTCGGCCCGTGGTGCCCTCAAAGTCTGCACCCCCATTAAGAAGACACGACAGGGTGAGGCTACAATGTAGCCCACCACCCACAAATCCAGGGCCGGGCGAGGCCACAGTGCGCCGTACAGGAGGAGATCCCTGCCCGGCACGGCACTGTCGCCACTCCGCCCCTGGCGGCACCCTTGTCAGGCAAAGCCCTGCTCCTACGACCACCTGTCGGTACGGCCCGAGGACGACAGGCCCCACTGATCAGCGAGAACTCAGAAGACGGCCAGAGCCCCACCAGTCGGACCCGAGGGAAGTACATGTTTGTTAAAGGTTTATTTGCCGAAGTAACATTTTATTTTGATTTAGTCGAAGATTTTTTTTAACATGGGTGCCTCTATGCTATAAAACTGGGCTGGTGCCCCTACGCGGGTGGGCTTTTCTCAATTTGGGCCTGGTTATTTTCTCATGGCCTAACATCTATTCGGCAGCAAGATTTGTTGTTTCTAAATTTGGGGGGTGTGCACTATATTAACTGAAGAATAAGAACAGAGCATGAACACCAAATATTTCTGCTTCGATTCAGTTATAAGAACTTGGCATGGCGCACATATCGCATCCTATGCCCTGACAGACCTAAATGCCCCCTCTAATGACGGATGAATAGCAAGTAAAACATAAACAGAGCAATGACACAACAATAAAACCCCCCTACCATGATATTTGCTTGTTTCTGCAAATTGATCATCTCCATTTGATTTTTCTTGATCTTCTTCAGTTCCTCGGTCAGTTGAGACTCCAAATGCGGTTCAGCATGGGTAGCATTGCGCGCATAGCTCGCCATCGGCATGACTCTATCCGCCCCTCTGTTCGAGCTCCCAAAATTCTCCATCCGCGGCACCCCGCCCAAACTGAGCTCCCAGGTTGTGGCCCCGCTCGAATTAACGTAGCCCTCGAACTGAATCCTCTCAACATAATCATCCATCCACTCGAAATGTGTGCATTTCTTCAGGATCTGAAAAGAACAACATGAACCCTAAATTCAAAATTCAAGGGAAAAAACAAAATATGGAGAAATCAAAGCAAACGGCAGTGAAAGAACGGGCTAAGAACTAAGATCTAACCTTGCCATCCCTTCCTGCCATTGATTTGCTCAAGCACTTCAAAAATTCCCGCCCAAGATTTCCATTCTCATCAGTCCTACCGACCCACCGTTTCAGAGGCTCTGGGCGTGGGCATGACGGGCACCTTGTGAGCGGCACTGGACCATACTGACGCCATTTTGAGTGGGTGGCGGAGGAGGTGGGCATCTAGACTAGGTCGCCGGAGAAGAGGAAGAATGGGGAAAGGGGAAGCAATGGGCGGCGGCGGGCGGACGGGCACGGGCGAAGAGGTGGGTCTCGACGGCTGGCGGACGGGCAGGGGCGAAGAGGAGGGTCCCGCGCTTACTGGACAAGTGGTGTGTCCCGCGCTTACGTGGATAAGGTGTGGGTCCAGCCCATAACAGCTAACGAGGGCATCAGTTCAGCTTAAGGGCCATGTCGTGTCTGGGCTATTTTCTCGCTCAAAAGTGTCGCCCCAAAGCCATTTTCGTCAACAACGTCGCACTCTATCGTCGTAGATGGAGCCTCCCACCTCTCCTCCCCCTGGCGTCCTAGGTTCACCGGCGATCTCCCTCTCCAACCAGTAAATCTTGGTCCTTCTCCACGCATCATCTCCGGCGTCCTCTGATCTTTCTCCCTATACCCATCTCCCATGGGTCATCATGGGGGCTCAACTTTGGATCTGGATTTTTCTAAAGGATTGGCTTTTGCGGAGGACGTTTTTAGATCTTGTGGGAAATGCATTCATCCAGTGGATGACACGAGCCATTTTATTATGGTCGTGTCTTTTAGCAGGCACAATTTTCGTCTTAATGATGATTCAGTGGCGGCGGCTTTGGAATCTGCAATTGGTGGATCTGCAATTGATTTGTCTGTTCAGCTCATTAAAGACAAGGTATTCTCATTTATTGTGTCATGCAAACGTGTTGGCCTTCTTGTTCTTCAATTGAGATCTTTTGCGTGCCCCCAATTCAAATGTTTCTTCCATCTTTGGGGCAATGGTGGCCCTAATTGGAAACATGAGTTTCTAATTTGGAAGAAGGAATGTGATGTTGAGTGGATCTTAATCAGTCCCTCTAAGAGGCGTGCTTCTCTTGGTTTGATCGCGATGCTCAAACCACCATCTAAGTCCGCTCTGCGTTCGGGTTCTGGATCTTCAAAGAAAATTTCGTTTGCAACGTTTCAACAATACAATGTTTGCAAGGGGTATAGTTATCCCGCCTCACCTGGTCTGGTTGATGCTGTTGCAAATGCTGGGTATTCTGTTCTTCCTCGTGAACGAGTAATTTTGCCTCCGCCGCTGGCGACTGATCTCCGATGGACGGTGGCTGAGCCACCCATCACTTTCGGTACAGTTAACGTTCGTGAGATTTCTTTGGCGGGGTCTTCTGTGGCAGCGGAAACCACCCTCGACGTCAATCTGCATGTGCATGGGGATGAGCTGGTTAGACCAGCTCCGATTTCGGCCCAAGATACTTCCCAGGCCCAATCAAAAGATCCGGGGCTTCCCATGGCCCAGGTCGTTTCCCTGGCCCTATCAAACCGGGACTTTTCTGATATATCTCCATCTGGTTTTGGCAACGAGGTGAATATTGATTTGCAACCAACTGACTTATCTGGACATTCTACTGATTTAAATGAACTTATTGACGACATGGTTTTTAATGTGTGGAAATGTCAGAATTGCTTATCCATGGTTCATTTAACCAAAGCGTGCACCAGCAGGGTCCGTTGCCGTAGATGCTTTCGGCTGGGGCACAGGGCAAAGGGTTGTTCGGATTCTACTCCTTCACCAGCATACAACTAGGTCCCACGGATCAAATCCGGCGATTCCAGCCGGTCAGCGAGTTTTTCTACGCTGGACGCCTCGATTCCCTCCATAGCTAGTCCCGCTGGGTCTCTGCCCAGTCCCGTCGAGCCTGCCACCCCATCTATTCCACCGCTGCCTGCAGAGCCACCGCCCATAACGCCTCAACCTCCCTCCTCGCCGTCTGCATCGCCTCCTCCGCCTCGCCCATCGCCCACTGCATCGCCGCCCTACTACGCCACCTCTGCTCGGCGCTTCTCCCCTTCAGCCCTGACAATGGCGAACTTTGCGCTGGACCCCATGGAGTTTGTTCCGCAAGGCTTCGACATCATCGATGGTGGTGAACTGCGCCTGCCCCGTACCTTCTTCGCGCCTGCGGTGGCTCCAGATCGGCAGCATGAGGACTATGCCATCGCCATCGTCGAGCCAGCTCCTCTGCCTGAAGAAGTCGCCATCTTTCGAAACATGGTCAGTAACTTTGTTGTCAATGATCTGGGAAGAGCAGTTCTGGATGCCCAACCTTGGATACAAGGAGTTGGGCTTTTTTGTTTCCGTAGTGCTCTGGCTCGTCAAGCTCTTGTGGATCATCCGCCTTTCAATCTGGGCAATGATAGATTTGTTAGGTTCATCCCGCATGATGAGGGAGTAAACTACAGAGCTACTCAGGGTTTTCGCCATGGATGGGTCATGTTGCTCGGTGTTCCATTGCATTATAGGCGCACACAGTACATTGCGGACGTAATTAGCACCTTTGGTAGATTTCATCATTGGCATCAAGCTGACCCCATGCTTGTCCGCTCGCTGGCTTATGTTTCCTTTCCGGCGCCGACTTTGGTCCCTCGCTCTGTGACTTACAGAGAATATGCAGACTTTGGTGGTACTAGGATCTCTTGGTCTGCACCTGTGTACATCCTGTCAGCGGATTTTGCAGATATTCTTCCAGCAGATGAGGACCCCATGCCCTTCAATGGCAATCCGCACCCCCTCCCTGGCAATTTACACTTTGAGAACCACAATTGGGTTATGCCAGAATTTCCTTAACTGGGATGGAATGATGTGCCACAACCAGTCAATGAGCAGCAAAACAATGAAGTGCATCAGGTTCAGGAAGATGTGCAGCATGACGAAGTTCAGGAAATTCAGTCCCAGGAGTCCATTGTTCTGCAACATTCAGATGTTTCAGTGAACAATGTTGACAATGATGTTGAGGTGGCTCTCTTCCAGCCCCAATGGGTCCACAGCAACCTCCTCTTATGATTGGGCAAGTTTTCACCATCTATGGACCAATTTTGCCGCCTGTGATGCAGTGGCAGCGTTCCTTCGAGAAGATGTTGCCGTTTATATGGTCTTCAAACATTCCTCACTTTGTTTTCAAGTCTGACATAGTTTCTTTGCTCAACAAGCATTCTTCTGAAGCTCTCTGCAGTGGCCCGGTTTCCACTCTTAAACTTCTACCTGCACCTGAATCCTCGATCAGCATTGCTTCGGATGTGCCAAATGCTCATGTTAAAAGGCCAGTTGCTCGAGCTCTCTGCTTTGATGATCTGGATGACCCAGTTTCTGAAACCTTTGAATTCTCTGTTGTGCCTAAGGTATCTCTGAAGAGGGCAAGGAAGTCTCAAGCCTCAAGTGTTATTGTTGATACTGAGGTTCGACGCAGTGCGCGGCTGAGCGCTCTTCGTGATGGCTACCGCAAAGTAACTAGTGGTATTTCTCCCAAGAAGTCTCATACTTTGAAGAAGTGCAAGACCAGCAACTCCCAGTCTGAGAACACTCCTTCTGTGCCACCACCAACTGCTATTGCAGATCTTCAACGCATTGGCGCCCGTCTTCGCATTGCACCTGAGAATATCTCTATGGATAAGCTTGTTGCTGATCCGGCCAAGTCAAGCAGCAGCCGGGATTCTGATGATTAGTTACAACCTGCAGGGATCTGGTCTATGGCGTACCGTAATCACCATTTATCTTTCTTATCTTGTTCAGAACTATGTGATGCTTGTCTGCTGTGTGGGTCAGTGTAGGTCATTGCGTGGCCTATTTACTATGCTTTTACTTTTGGTTTGTAATGAACCATACAAGATTTAAGGAGTGGAAGGTGTTATGTTGGAATGTTCGTGGCCTCAATTCTGAAGCACTTCAGCTTGCAGTTAGGCAGAAGATCGATGAAAGTGGTTGTTCTGTTGTCTGTCTCCAGGAAACTAAATGCATGCAAATGGATCAGCGATTCATTAGGAAGTTTTGCCCGAGGTGTTTTGATAATTTTGTTTTCATACCTTCGGCTGGTGCGTCTGCTTGGATGGTGGTTGTTTGTAATTCATCCTTTTTCATAGGTTGTTTAATCGAGTCCAAACCCTATGGGATAATTGTGGAGTTTAAATCCAAACACACCTCAGAAACTTGGTCTCTAGTCTCTGTTTATGGCCCGTGTCAAGGCCCTGCCCGTGATGAATTTGTTCAGTGGTTATATAATCTTGATATTCAGTTTGGGCAGAACTGGCTGCTTTTGGGTGATTTCAACTTCATGAGATCGTTGGAGAACCGCAATCTACCGGGAGGTGATGTTAACGATATCTTCTTGTTTAATGAGATAATTGGTCATTTAGGTCTTGTTGAGTTGCCGATCAAGGGGCGTCAATATACTTGGTCGAATATGCAAACCTCACCGCTCCTAGAACAGATAGATTTGTTTTTCACTTTGGTTGCTTGGACATCAGACCACCCCAATACAATGGTTTTTCCACTTGCACGCACTGCCTCTGACCATGTTCCGTGTGTGGTCTCGATTGCCACTTGTATCCCCAAGGCAAAGGTTTTCCGCTTTGAGAATTATTGGGTGGATTTGCCCGGGTTTGTTGACTGTGTTGCTGAGGTTTGGAATAGGCAAGTGGTAAAATCATCGATTGCATTAACAATTTCGGCTAAGCTTAAATCCCTCCGTTACGCGCTCAAGAAATGGCATTTAAACCTATCCACAGTCAAAGCTTTAATTGCTGATTGTAATAAAGTGATTATTTTCCTGGATAATCTGGAGGAAATTAGGCCTTTGAGTTGGCCGGAGTTCAATTTTCATAGAATTGTTAAATTGCATCTTGAGGATATCTTACATTGGCAATTTATCTATTGGAAGCAGCGTTGCACGATCAAAAACATCAAAGTTGGAGAAGAAAATTCAAAAAAAAATTCATGCCATGGCTACGAAAAGATTCCGTAGGAATACTATCTCCTCGATCAAGTCTGTGGAGGGGGATGTGGTCACGGATCATCAACAGTTGGCGGGAATGTTCTGGGCTGATTTTAATCAGCGAATGGGCCAATCAAAAGGCATTCAGATGGGTTTTGATCTAGACACATTAATTACCCGAATTGATGGTCTAGAGGAGTTGTCTTTACCATTCACTACTTCTGAGGTGGAAGCGGTAATTAAGAATATGCCTACTGATCGTGCTCAGGGACCAGATGGGTTTACTGGGCTTTTCTTAAAGAAATGTTGGCCAATTTTGAAGGAGGACTTTATGAAACTTGTGCAAGAATTCTATGATGGAAAATGTAATTTGGAGTGTCTCAACACGTCTCTTATCACCCTCATTCCGAAGAAGCTAAGTCCTGAATATGTTGGTGATTTTAGGCCCATATCGTTGACTAATACTTGTTTAAAGTTCTTAACCAAGCTCTTGGCAAATCGTCTTCAGGGTGTGATCCTGAAATGTATCCACCGCAACCAATATGGTTTTCTACGGTGTCGATCCATACATGACTGTTTGGCGTGGTGTTTTGAATACATTCACCAATGCAAAGCTTCCAAGAGGCCAATCATTCTTCTTAAACTTGACTTCACAAAGGCGTTTGACACCATTGAGCATGAGCTGATTCTTAGGATTTTGAAATGTAAGGGATTTGATGATCGTTGGACAAGTTGGATTGACAGCATTCTGTCCACAGGCTCCTCTTTGGTCCTTTTGAATGGAGTGCCTGGTAACCATTTTGTCTGCCGTTCAGGTGTTCGTCAAGGTGATCCGCTATCTCCATTACTCTTTGTGATAGCAGTGGATTTACTTCAATCGGTTGTAAATGAGATGTGCTCCAGGAATATTCTCACCTTGCCAATCCCAACTACCTCGATGGACTATCCCATCGTACAGTATGCTGATGATACACTCATCGTCCTTCCTGCTATTGATAGTCAGCTCATTGCATTCAAAGAAATGCTTGAAATTTTTGCCAAATCAACCGGTCTCAGGGTGAATTTCAGTAAGTCCTCTTTAATACCAATTAATATGACTGAAGATGAGGGCACGCGTGTTGCTGCCCTGCTTGGATGTGATGTTGGTTCCATGCCATTCACTTACCTTGGTCTACCAATGGGTACTTCCTGGCCAACAATTTATGACCTGTTGCCTCTGGTGGATCGTATTGAGAGATGATTATCTGCATCTTCTTATCTCTTGAATCAAGGAAGCCGGCTCCAACTTTTACAGTCCGTCCTTAGTTCTATGCCAATATATTTCTTGTGCACCCTTTCGCTACCGCAGGGTATCTTGAAGCAGATCGAGCGGATTATGCGGCAATGCTTGTGGAGAGGGAACACGGATACGCCTCGGCAATCTTTGGCGGCTTGGGATTTGGTATGTCGTCCTAAATCTTTTGGTGGTTTGGGAGTTATGGACTTGATCATTCAAAATGATGCCTTGCTCATCAAGCATCTTTTTAAGTTCTTCAATAAGATGGACGTACCATGGGTATCTCTTATCTGGGACACTTATTACTCCTCTGCGCCCCCCCAAGTCACGCAAAGCTGCGGTTCTTTCTGGTGGAGAGATGTGGTCAAGCTGTATGACAATTTTTGTAAGTTGGCAGTTCCACTAGTTCGATCGGGGGATACGGTGAGCTTCTGGCTTGACCGTTGGCAATTTGGCAACAATATGGTTAACATGCAGCATCAGTTTCCGAGGCTCCACTCCTTTGTGATTGATGACACTCTAACAGTCAAGGATATTCTGGAGCTACCAGACCCAACTGACAACTTCCATCTGCCACTGTCTGCTGAGGCCTTTGAGGAGTTTAATCAACTTCAGGCGTTCCTTAATATGGTTAATCTTCAAGATGGGGAAAAGGATGTCTGGAAATGGCCTTCCAAGTCTGGTGACTACCAGTCCAAGATTTATTACTTGTCATGCTTTTCGGACATAGTGGTTGATCCCATATTCAGGTGGATTTGGAAATGTTCTTGTACTCTGAAGTTTAAGGTTTTTGGGTGGCTCCTTTTGATGGATCGACTAAACACTAGAGATATGATGCAGCGGTGGCACTGGATTATCCAGGATGACACTTGTGTTCTATGTCACTTGGCATCACATGAGGACAGAACACATCTCTTCTTCGCTTGCAATTTTAGCCAGCGTATCTGGAACTACCTGGGTATTTCATGGAGTCCACAACCGAACCAGACCACTTATGACATGGCTTCTGATGCTAGGAGGGATTTTGGACATCCTTTTTTCTCTGAGATAGTATTCACTGCCACTTGGAATATTTGGACACAAAGAAATGGGAAGATCTTCAGGAATGAATCACCTTCTTTCAGGGCATGGAGGAGGAATTTTTTGCATGACATTTCTCTTTTAACTCATAGAATCAAATGTAAATATAGGAATAGTCTAATCTCTTGGATAGCTTCCTTACCCTAATCACTTCTTTTGTAAGTATTATTCTCTCCTCCTCTCTCTTAACTTTGTAACTTTGTACACTTTGGCTCTGTGGTTTAATAAAAGACTGTGAGGCTGTTGCCTTGCAGTACATAGTCAAAAAAAACAACGTCGCACTCTTTCCAATTCCCACGAAAGATGTCGCCCCAAAGCCATTTTCGTCAACAACGCCGCACTCTTTCCAATTCCCACGAAAGATGTCGCACAGGAGCTATTGACCCGTTTTCCCAATCTTGCAAATCAAAGAGGCCGTCGATGGTTGGATCTGGATCTAATCTATTTCTTGGTCGAAGTCAAACCATAAATGTTAAATATGATGTGTAAACTTGTAGACTATTTCTCCGTTACCTCGTCTGCTCTTCGAGGCCCACTTGCCGACGACCAGAACATGGTAGGCAGTACTGCAGTAGGCACCCATTGCTGCTTCCACCCATCACCCACTAGTGCAGAACCGGGCAATAGCACCGGTTCGTAAGGCCCTTTAGTGCCGGTTCCGTAACCGGCACTAAAGTGTGGTCACTAAAGGCCCCCCCCTTTAGTATCGGTTCAGCACGAACCGGTGCTAAAGGGCAACCACGTGGCACGAGCCAGCTCCGGGGGCCGGGAGCCCTTTAGTACCGGTTGGTAACACCAACCGGTACTAAAATGTTTGGGTTTTTTTTGGTTTTATGATTTCTTTTTCATTTAATTTTGTGTTTTCCATTTAATTCTTTTTCGTTTGCTGGTATTTTACGATACTACACATTGTACACGTTATGCATATATATATATATATATATATATATATATATATATATATATATATATATATATATATTGAATTTCTAGTAGAACCAATCATATATATAGATCATCAATGTCTCACAAACCACCATATTAATTCACACATACACACATGTATAGCTATATACAATTTCTCCTACATATGCATGTTGCCTTCGGAGCCAGTGGCATTAGCCTAATTGGTGCCTTCGGAGCACGATGACAATTGGGAGTGGTTCATGACCTGGTCGATGGGGGCGGTAGCGGGTAATAGTATTCTCCCTTCGGATTTATGACCTGGTTGAGCAAAAATTTCGCTATTTCCTCTTGAAGTGCTTGTACGCGCTCCGTTTCTATGAGCTTGTCCCGCACCTCTGTGAACTGTTAAGAAGGAGATCAATATGCATGTGTATTAGTTGTGTGACTAGATATCGATAATGGTGTAAAAATTGTGAATAGTGTTTTCACAAACGTACCCATTCCTGTCTTCGAGATCTGCTCGTTTCGGACGTCATCATGCGAATGTTCTCGCAAACGCAGAATGCACACAGATCAGTCCCCTGCGCCTGCTTCAGGGCCTTTACGAGAATGGAATTTAATGTGATCAGATAATAATTAATCAAGTATGATAATATTAAAGAGATGGCAGCTAGCTAGCTAGCTAGTACTGTTGGGGAACGTAGCATAAATTCAAAATTTTCCTACGTGTCAACAAGATCAATCTATGGAGTCATCTAGCAACGAGGGAGGAGTGGATCTACATACCCTTGTAGATCGCGCGCGGAAGCGTTCAAGAGAACGGGGTTGATGGAGTCGTACTCGTCGTGATTCAAATCACCGATGATCCTAGTGCCGAACGGACAGCACCTCCGCGTTCAACACACGTACGGAACGGAGACGTCTCCCATGCCTTGATCCAGCAAGGAGGAGGGAAAGGTTGATGGAGATCCAGCAGCACGACGGTGTGGTGGAAGTAGCGGGATTCCAACAGGGCTTCGCTAAGCGCTGCGGGAGGAGGGAGATGTGTCACGGGAGGGAGAGGGAGGCGCCAGGCCTTAGATTGGTTTGCTCCTCCTTTTCCCCACTATATATAGGGCCAATGGAGAGGGGGAGGCGCAGCCCTTGCCCCTTCCTCCAAGGAAGGGTGCGGCCAAGGGTGGGGAGGAGTCCATCCTCCCCAAGGCACCTCGGAGGTGCCTTCCCCCTTTAGGACTCTCCCCTTTTTCCTATCTCTTGGCGCATGGGCCTCTTGGGGCTGGTGCCCTTGGCCCATATAGGCCAAGGCACACCCCTTACAGCCCATGTGGCCCCCGGGGGCAGGTGGCCCCACCCGGTGGACCCCCGGGACCCTTCCGGTGGTCCCGGTACAATACCGATGACCCCGAAACTTGTCCGATGGCCGAAATAGTACTTCCTATATATAATTCTTTACCTCCGGACCATTCCGGAACTCCTCGTGACGTCCGGGATCTCATCCGGGACTCCGAACAACTTTCGGGTTACCGCATACTAATATCTCTATAACCCTAGCGTCACCGAACCTTAAGTGTGTAGACCCTACGGGTTCGGGAGACATGCAGACATGACCGAGACGTTCTCCGGTCAATAACCAACAACGGGATCTGGATACCCATGTTGGCTCCCACATGTTCCACGATGATCTCATCAGATGAACCACGATGTCAAGGACTTAATCAATCCCATATACAATTCCCTTTGTCTAGCGGTATTGAACTTGCCCGAGATTCGATCGTCGGTATCTCGATACCTTGTTCAATCTCGTTACCGGCAAGTCTCTTTACTCGTTCCGTAACACATCATCCCGTGATCAACTCCTTGATCACATTGTGCACATTATGATGATGTCCTACCGAGTGGGCCCAGAGATACCTCTCCGTTTACACGGAGTGACAAATCCCAGTCTCGATTTGTGCCAACCCAACAGACACTTTTAGAGATACTCGTAGTGTACCTTTATAGCCACCCAGTTACGTTGTGACGTTTGGCACACCCAAAGTATTCCTACGGTATCCGGGAGTTGCACAATCTCATGGTCTAAGGAAATGATACTTGACATTAGAAAAGCTTTAGCATACGAACTACACGATCTAGCGCTATGCTTAGGATTGGGTCTTGTCCATCACATCATTCTCATAATGATGTGATCCCGTTATCAACGACATCCAATGTCCATGGTTAGGAAACCGTAACCATCTATTGATCAACGAGCTAGTCAACTAGAGGCTTACTAGGGACATGGTGTTGTCTATGTATCCACACATGTATCTGAGTTTCCTATCAATACAATTCTAGCATGGATAATAAACGATTATCATGAACAAGGAAATATAATAATAATCAATTTATTATTGCCTCTAGGGCATATTTCCAACAGTCTCCCACTTGCACTAGAGTCAATAATCCAATTCACATCGCTATGTGATTAACACTCAAGGTCACATCCCCATGTGACTAACACCCAAAGAGTTTACTAGAGTCAATAATCTAGTTCACATTACCATGTGATTAATACTCAATGAGTTCTGGGTTTGATCATGTTATGCTTGTGAGAGATGTTATAGTCAACGGGTCTGAATCTTTCAGATCCGTGTGTGCTTTACAAATCTCTATGTCATCTCCTAGATGCAGTTACCACGCTCTATTTGGAACTATTCCAAATAACTGTTCTACTATACGAATCCAATTTACTACTTAGTATAATCTGGATCAGTGTCAAAGTTTGCATCGGCGTAACCTTTTACGACGAACTCTTTTCCACTTCCATAATCGAGAAAATTCCTTATTCCACTAGTTACTGAGGATAACCTTGACCGTTGTCCTGTGATCCATTCCTGGATCACACTTGTACCCCTTGACTGACTCATGGCTTGGCACACTTCAGGTGCGGTACAACACAGCATACTTTAGAGCCTATGTCTAAGCATAGGGGACGACCTTCGTCCTTTCTCTCTATTCTGCCGTGGTCAGGTCTTGAGTCTTACTCAATACTCAAACGTGTAATATAGCCAAGAACTCCTTCTTTGCTGATCTATTTTGAATTCCTTCAAAATCTTGTCACGGTATGTATTCATTTGAAAGTACTAATAAGCGATTTCGATCTATCCTTATAGATCTTGATGCTCAATGTTCAAGTAGCTTAATCCAGGTTTTCCATTGAAAACACTCTTCAAATAACCCTATATGCTTTCCAGAAATTCTACATCATTTCTGATCAACAATATGTCAATAACATATACTCATCAGAAATTCTATAGTGCTCCCACTCACTTCTTTGGAAATACAAGTTTCTCATAAACTTTGTATAAACCTAAAATCTTTGATCATCTCATCAAAGCACATATTCCAACTCCGAGATGCTTACTCCAGTACTTAGAAGGATTGCTGGAGCTTTGCATACTTATTAGCATCTTTCAGGATTGACAAAACCTTCCGGTTGTATCACATACAACCTTTCCTCAAAAAAAACGTCGAGGAAACAATGTTTTGACATCCTATCTGCAAGATTTCATAAATAATGCAGTAATAGCTAATATAATTCCAACAGACTTTTAGCATAGCTACGAGTGAGAAAATCTCACCGTAGTCAACTCCTTGAACTTGTCAGAAAACATCTTAACGACAAGTCGAGCTTTCTTAATGGTGACATTTACCATCATTGTCCGTCTTCCTTTTAAAATCCATATGTACCCAACAGCCTTATGACCATCAAGTAATTCTTCCAAAGTCTACACTTTGTTTTCATACATGGATCCTACCTCGGATTTTATGGCCTCGAGCCATTTATCGGAATCCAGGCCCACCATCGCTTCTCCATAGCTCGTAGGTTCATTGTTGTCTAGCAACATGAGTTCTAAGACAGGGTTACGTACCACTCTGAAGTAGTACGCATCCTTGTCATCCCACGAGGTTTGGGAGTGACTTGATCCGAAGTTTCATGATTACTATCATAAGCTTCCACTTCAATTGGTGTAGGTGCCATAGGAACAACTCTTTGTGCCCTGCTATACACTAGTTGAAGTGACGGTTCGTTAACCTCATCAAGTCTCCCCATCCTCCCACTCAATTCTTTTGAGAGAAACTTTTCCTCGAGAAAGGACCCGATTCTAGAAACAATCCCTTATTGCTTTCGAATCTGAGACAGGAGGTATACCCAACTCTTTTTGGGTTGTCCTATGAAGATGCATTTATCCGCTTTGGGTTCGAGCTTATCGGCCTGAAACTTTTCCACATAAGCGTCGCAGCCCCAAACTTTTAAGAAATGACAGCTTAGGTTTCTCTAAACCATAGTTCATACGGTGTCATCTCATCGGAATTACGTGGTGCTCTATTTAAAGTGAATGTGGTTGTCTTTAATGCCTAACCCATAAACTATTGTGGTAATTCGATAAGAGACATCATGGTATGCATCATATCCAATAGGGTGCAGTTATGATGTTCGGACACACCATTACACTATGGTGTTCCAGGCTGTATTAGTTGTGAAACAATTTCCACAATGTCTTAATTCTGTGCCAAATTCGTAATTCAGATATTCATCTCTATGATCATATCATAGATCTTTTATCCTCTTGTAACGACGATCTTTCAACTTCACACTGAAATTACTTGAACCTTTCAATAATTCAGACTCGTGATTCATCAAGTAAATGCACTCAATATCTACTCAAATCATCTGTGAGGAAAGAACATAACGATATCCACTACATGCATCAGCACTCATTGGACTGCACACATCAAAATGTATTACTTCCAACAATTTGCTTTCTAGTTCCATTTTACTGAAACCGAGGCTTTCAGTCATCTTGCCCATGTGGTATGATTTGCATGCCTCAAGTGATTCAAAATCAAGTGAGTTCAAACGGTCCATTTGCATGGAGTTTCTTCACGCATATACACCAACAGACATGGTTCGCATGTCTCAAACCTTTCAAAAATGAGTGAGTCCAAAGATCCATCAACATGGAGCTTCTTCATGCGTTTTATACCGATATGACTTACGTGGCAGTGCCACAAGTAGGTGGTACTATCATTACTATCTTTTGGTATGAACATGTGTATCACTACGATCGAGATTCAATAAACCATTCATTTTAGGTGTAAGACCATTGAAGGTATTATTCAAACAAACAGAGTAACCATTATTCTCCTTAAATGAATAACCGTATTGCGATAGACATAATCTAATCACGTCTATGCTCAACGCAAACACCAATTTCAATGGTAGAGGGAGCGTGCGATGCTTGATCATATCAACATTGGAAACACTTCCAACACATATCGTCAGCTCACCTTTAGCTAATCCCCGTTTATTCCGTAGCTTTTATTTCGAGTTGCTAACACTTAGCAACCGAACCGGTATCTAATACCCTGGTGCTACTAGGAGTACTAGTAAAGTACACATCAACACAATGTATATCCAATATACTTCTATCGACCTTGCCAGCCTTCTAATCTACCAAGTATCTAGGGTAATTCCGCTCCAGTGGTTGTTCCCCTTATTACAGAAGCACTTAGTCTCGGGTTTGGGTTCAACCTTGGGTTTCTTCACCAGAGCAGCAGCTGATTTGCCGTTTCATGAAGTATCCCTTCTTGCCCTTGCCCTTCTTGAAACTAGTGGTTTCACTAACCATCAACAATTGATGCTCCTTCTTGATATCTACTTTTGCGGTGTCAAACATCGCGAATATCTCAAGGATCATCATATATGTCCCTGATATATCATAGTTCATCACGAAGCCCTAGCAGCTTGGTGGTAATGACTTCGGAGAAACATCACTATCTCACCTTGGAAGATCAACTCCCACTTGATTCAAATGATTTTTGTACTCAGACAATCTGAGCACAAGCTCAACAATTGAGCTTTTCGCCCTTAGTTTGTAGGCTAAGAAAATCGTCGGAGGTCTTATACCTCTTGACGCGGGCACGAGCCTGAAATTCCAATTTCAGCCCTCGAAACATCTCATATGTTTCGCGACGTTTCAAAAACGTCTTCGGTGCCTCAACTCTAAACCGTTTAACTGAACTATCATGTAGTTATCAAAACGTGTATGTCAGATGTTCGCAACATCCACAGACCACGTTCGAGATTCAGCACACTGAGCAGTGCATTAAGGACATAAGCCTTCTAAGAAGCAATGAGGACAATCCTCAGTTTACGGACCTAGTCCGCATAGTTGCTACTATCAACTTTCAACTAAATTTTCTCTAGGAACATATCTAAACAGTAGAACTGAAGCGCGAGCTACGACATAATTTGCGAAGACCTTTTGACTATGTTCAGGATAATTAAGTTCATCTTACGAACTCCCACTCAGATAGACATCCCTCTAGTCATCTAAGTGATTACATGATCCGAATCAACTAGGCCGTGTCCGATCATCACGTGAGACGGACTAGTCAACGTCGATGAACATCTTCATGTTGATCGTATCTTCCATACGACTCATGCTCGACCTTTCGGTCTTCTGTGTTCCGAGGCCATGTCTGTACATGCTAGGCTCGTCAAGTTAACCCTAAGTGTTTTGCATGTGTAAAACTGTCTTACACCCGTTGTATGTGAACGTAAGGATCTATCACACCCGATCATCACGTGGTGCTTCGAAACGACGAACTGTAGCAACGGTGCACAGTTAGGGGAGAACACTTCTTGAAATTGTTGTAAGGGATCATCTTATTTACTACCGTCGTTCTAAGCAAATAAGATGTATAAACATGATAAACATCACATGCAATCAAATAGTGACATGATATGGCCATCATCACTTTGCTCCTTTTGATCTCCATCTTCGGGGCTCCATGATCATCATCGTCACCGGCATGACACCATGATCTCCATCATCATGATCTCCATCATTGTGTCTTCTTGAAGTTGTCACGTCATCTATTACTTCTACTACTACAGCTAACGGTTAGCAATAAAGTAAAGTAATTACATGACGTTTATGTTGACACGCAGGTCATGAATAAATAAAGACAACTCCTATGGCTCCTGCCGGTTGTCATACTCATCGACATGCAAGTCGTGATTCCTATTACAAGAACATGATCAATCTCATACATCACATATATCATTCATCACATCCTTTGGCCATATCACATCACATAGCATACCCTGCAAAAACAAGTTAGACGTCCTCTAATTGTTGTTGCATGTTTTACGTGGCTGCTATGGGTTTCTAGCAAGAACGTTTCTTACCTACGCAAAACCACAACGTGATATGCCAATTGCTATTTACCCTTCATAAGGACCCTTTTCATCGAATCCGATCCGACTAAAGTGGGAGAGACAGACACCCGCCAGCCACCTTATGCAACTAGTGCATGTTTGTCGGTGGAACCGGTCTCACGTAAGAGTACGTGTAAGGTTGGTCCGGGCCGCTTCATCCCACGATGCCGCCGAATCAAGATAAGACTAGTAACGGCAAGCATATTGAACAAAATCAACGCCCACAACTACTTTGTGTTCTACTCGTGCATAGAATCTACGCAATAGACCTAGCTCATGATGCCACTGTTGGGGAACGTAGCATAAATTCAAAATTTTCCTACGTGTCACCAAGATCAATCTATGGAGTCATCTAGCAACGAGGGAGGAGTGGATCTACATACCCTTGTAGATCGCGCGCGGAAGCGTTCAAGAGAACGGGGTTGATGGAGTCGTACTCGTCGTGATTCAAATCACCGATGATCCTAGTGCCGAACGGACGGCACCTCCGCGTTCAACACACATACGGAACGGAGACGTCTCCCATGCCTTGATCCAGCAAGGAGGAGGGAAAGGTTGATGGAGATCCAGCAGCACGACGGTGTGGTGGAAGTAGCGGGATTCCAACAGGGCTTCGCTAAGCGCTGCGGGAGGAGGGAGATGTGTCACGGGAGGGAGAGGGAGGCGCCAGGCCTTAGATTGGTTTGCTCCTCCTTTTCCCCACTATATATAGGGACAATGGAGAGGGGGAGGCGCAGCCCTTGCCCCTTCCTCCAAGGAAGGGTGCGGCCAAGGGTGGGGAGGAGTCCATCCTCCCCAAGGCACCTCGGAGGTGCCTTCCCCCTTTAGGACTCTCCCCTTTTTCCTATCTCTTGGCGCATGGGCCTCTTGGGGCTGGTGCCCTTGGTCCATATAGGCCAAGGCACACCCCTTACAGCCCATGTGGCCCCCGGGGGCAGGTGGCCCCACCCGGTGGACCCCCGGGACCCTTCCGGTGGTCCCGGTACAATACCGATGACCCCGAAACTTGTCCGATGGCCGAAATAGTACTTCCTATATATAATTCTTTACCTCCGGACCATTCCGGAACTCCTCGTGACGTCCGGGATCTCATCCGGGACTCCGAACAACTTTCGGGTTACCGCATACTAATATCTCTATAACCCTAGCGTCACCGAACCTTAAGTGTGTAGACCCTACGGGTTCGGGAGACATGCAGACATGACCGAGACGTTCTCCGGTCAATAACCAACAGCGGGATCTGGATACCCATGTTGGCTCCCACATGTTCCACGATGATCTCATCGGATGAACCACGATGTCAAGGACTTAATCAATCCCATATACAATTCCCTTTGTCTAGCGGTATTGAACTTGCCCGAGATTCGATCGTCGGTATCTCGATACCTTGTTCAATCTCGTTACCGGCAAGTCTCTTTACTCGTTCCGTAACACATCATCCCGTGATCAACTCCTTGATCACATTGTGCACATTATGATGATGTCCTACCGAGTGGGCCTAGAGATACCTCTCCGTTTACACGGAGTGACAAATCCCAGTCTCGATTCGTGCCAACCCAACAGACACTTTCAGAGATACCCGTAGTGTACCTTTATAGCCACCCAGTTACGTTGTGACGTTTGGCACACCCAAAGTATTCCTACGGTATCCGGGAGTTGCACAATCTCATGGTCTAAGGAAATGATACTTGACATTAGAAAAGCTTTAGCATACGAACTACACGATCTAGCGCTATGCTTAGGATTGGGTCTTGTCCATCACATCATTCTCATAATGATGTGATCCCGTTATCAACGACATCCAATGTCCATGGTCAGGAAACCGTAACCATCTATTGATCAACGAGCTAGTCAACTAGAGGCTTACTAGGGACATGGTGTTGTCTATGTATCCACACATGTATCTGAGTTTCCTATCAATACAATTCTAGCATGGATAATAAACGATTATCATGAACAAGGAAATATAATAATAATCAATTTATTATTGCCTCTAGGGCATATTTCCAACAAGTACTACTTAATTACTTACCTTGGGTCGAAACCATTTTAGCTGTCATTTCCATTCGCCTTCCGTGACGCTGATGAACCTTGCCCAAGCCCTGCCCGCCGACAAAGAAAATGAATAAAGGGGTTATTAAATAGTTCATATCATGAAATGACGAACTAAATAGGCCGAGATATATAGTTAATAATGATTGAAATTACCTGTTGACTATCCCAAACAAGATGTTATAGTCACTATTTTCTTTGAGTAGTGAGTCCAGTATTTCAACTGTTCTGGCGTCAACTTTAATGATACACAAGATCCAGTGAAATCTGCATGCACACACGTTTGCATGTCTTAATTAAGAGGGCATATGTAAGCAAAAACATGTAGCTAGCTAGTAGGCAAAAACAGAGAATTTGTAGTACAAGAAAGTGTGACTCACTCGAAGTTGTAAGGAAGTAGTATATCTTCATTGTATTTGAGGCGCTTCAAGAACTCTAGCATGTTGTCCTCTACCTGCTTTTCATAATGCTTGTTTATTTTCCATGTGTATTCATTAACGATGTTTGGGTCAATGAACCCAATGCCAAAGCGTCCACCTTTTGTCATTTCATACATCTTCATCCTGCATAATACCACAGAAAAGAATATAGTGAGGATAAGTACAGGTAATGATTGATCAAAAGGGTCACTACAGCTAGCTTGAGACTTAAATTACATAAAGAAATCACTTACAGACAATAGCAACTGACAATAGATTTGTCGAGTGCGTCTTGATTGTATAACTGAAACAGTTCAGAATACTCAACGGTCACAGGTTTCAGATGGTAGTAATGATCCTTCTTGACTTTGACCATGAGGGAATCTCGATTGGATCTCTTGGTAATGTCCATGTACCATTGATGCAATTCATACATTCTCGTTTGGAGCTTCTTGACCTCTTTTGGCTTGACCAAAGGTTGACCCCGGACATATTTCCATTTTATTTCCTCCTCTGTAAGCACAGGCATGTCCTCGATCTCGAGGGGTTGTCCAACAGTGATGTTGAGAGTTTCAGCCTACATTATATGCTCCTGGGTTATTACCACATCGCCCACCTGGGGAACGTAAACTGTTTGCCCACAATAATATTGGGCACGCGTACTGTCACGTGTTGTTGGCGGCACAACAAGCAGGGGGGTCGGTTGTGCCCACTGTTCTCCCAGCTGGGCAAAGGTTCTCCCGCATTTTTTGACAGCTGCTTGTTGTTTGCTCGAGCTCGAGCTCGCCTCCTTCTGTAGACGTTGTCGATGTAACTTCCTGATGTGGCGCTCATAGTCTGTGTCAACAGGCTTAGGAGCTGGTGGTTCAGCCATACGAATGAAGTGGTCAATAACTTGTTGGAAATATGCCCTAGAGGCAATAATAAATTAGTTATTATTATATTTCCTTGTTCATGATAATCGTTTATTATCCATGCTAGAATTGTATTGATAGGAAACTCAAATACATGTGTGGATACATAGACAACACCATGTCCCTAGTAAGCCTCTAGTTGACTAGCTCGTTGATCAATAGATGGTTACGGTTTCCTGACCATGGACATTGGATGTCGTTGATAACGGGATCACATCATTAGGAGAATGATGTGATGGAGAAGACCCAATCCTAAGCCTAGCACAAGATCATGTAGTTCGTATGCTAAAGCTTTTCTAATGTCAAGTATCATTTCCTTAGACCATGAGATTGTGCAACTCCCGGATACCGTAGGAATACTTTGGGTGTGCCAAACGTCACAACGTAACTGGGTGGCTATAAAGGTACACTACAGGTATCTCCGAAAGTGTCTGTTGGGTTGGCACGAATCGAGACTGGGATTTGTCACTCCGTGTGACGGAGAGGTATCTCTGGGCCCACTCGGTAGGACATCATCATAATGTGCACAGTGTGATCAAGGAGTTGATCACGGGATGATGTGTTGCGGAACGAGTAAAAGAGACTTGCCGGTAACGAGATTGAACAAGGTATTGGGATACCGATGATCGAATCTCGGGCAAGTATCGTACCGATAGACAAAGGGAATTGTATACGGGATTGATTAAGTCCTTGACATCGTGGTTCATCCGATGAAATCATCGTGGAACGTGTGGGAGCCAACATGGGTATCCAGATCCCGCTGTTGGTTATTGACCGGAGAACGTCTCGGTCATGTCTGCATGTCTCCCGAACCCGTAGGGTCTACACACTTAAGGTTCGATGACGCTAGGGTTATAAAGGAAGCTTGTATGTGGTTACCGAATGTTGTTCGGAGTCCCGGATGAGATCCCGGACGTCACGAGGAGTTCCGGAATGGTCCGGAGGTAAAGATTTATATATGGGAAGTCCTGTTTTGGTCACCGAAAGAGTTTCGGGTTTTATCGGTAACGTACCGGGACCACCGGAGGTGTCCGGGGGTCCACCAAGTGGGGCCACAAGCCCCGGAGGGCTGCATGGGCCAAGTGTGGGAGGGGACCAGCCCCAGGTGGGCTGGTGCGCCCCCCCACAAGGGCCCAAGGCGCAAGGGAGAGGAGAAGGGGGCAAACCCTAGGGCAGATGGGCCCTGAGGCCCATCCTGGTGCGCCTCCCTCTCCCCCTTCCCCTTGGCCGCCTCCCTTAGATGGGATCTGGGCTGGCCGCCACCCCTAGGGGTGGAAACCCTAAGGGGGGCGCAGCCCCTCCCCTTCCCTATATATATTGAGGCATTAGGGCTGCCCACAACACGCGATTCGATCTCTGCCTCTTGGTGCAGCCCTACCTCTCTCTTCCTCCTCTTCTGTGGTGCTTGGCGAAGCCCTGCTGGATTGCCACGCTCCTCCATCATCACCACGCCGTTGTGCTGCTGCTGGATGGAGTCTTCCTCAACCTCTCCCTCTCTCCTTGCTGGATCAAGGCTTGGGAGACGTCACCGGGCTGTACGTGTGTTGAACGCGGAGGTGCCGTGCGTTCGGCACTTGGTCATTGGTGATTTGAATCACGACGAGTACGACTCCATCAACCCCGTTCACTTGAACGCTTCCGCTTAGCGATCTACAAGGGTATGTAGATGCACTCTCCTTCCCCTCGTTGCTGGTTTCTCCATAGATAGATCTTGGTGACACGTAGGAAAATTTTGAATTTCTGCTACGTTCCCTAACAGTGGCATCATGAGCTAGGTCTATTGCGTAGATTCTATGCACGAGTAGAACACAAAGTAGTTGTGGGCGTTGATTTTGTTCAATATGCTTACCGTTACTAGTCCAATCTTGTTTCGACGGCATTGTGGGATGAAGCGGCCCGGACCAACCTTACACGTACGCTTACGTGAGACCGGTTCCACCGACTGACATGCACTAGTTGCATAAGGTGGCTAGCGGGTGTCTGTCTCTCCCACCTTAGTCGGAACGGATTCGATGAAAAGGGTCCTTATGAAGGGTAAATAGCAATTGGCATATCACGTTGTGGTTTTGCGTAGGTAAGAAACGTTCTTGCTAGAAACCCATAGCAGCCACGTAAAACATGCAAACAACAATTAGAGGACGTCTAACTTGTTTTTGCAGGGTATGCTATGTGATGTGATATGGCCAAAGGATGTGATGTATGATATATGTGATGTATGAGATGATCATGTTCTTGTAATAGGAATCACGACTTGCATGTCGATGAGTATGACAACCGGCAGGAGCCATAGGAGTTGTCTTTAATTTATTTATGACCTGCGTGTCAACATAAACGTCATGTAATTACTTTACTTTATTGCTAACCGTTAGCCATAGTAGTAGAAGTAATAGTTGGCGAGACAACTTCATGAAGACACGATGATGGAGATCATGATGATGGAGATCATGGTGTCATGCCGGTGACGATGATGATCATCGAGCCCCGAAGATGGAGATCAAAAGGAGCAAAGTGATGATGGCCATATCATGTCACTATTTGATTGCATGTGATGTTTATCATATTATTACATCTTATTTTCTTAGAACAACGGTAGTAAATAAGATGATCCCTCATTAAAATTTCAAGAAGTGTTCTCCCCTAACTGTGCACCGTTGCTAAAGTTCGTCGTTTCGAAGCACCACGTGATGATCGGGTGTGATAGATCCTTACGTTCACATACAACGGGTGTAAGACAGTTTTACACATGCAAAACACTTAGGGTTAACTTGACGAGCCTAGCATGTACAGACATGGCCTCGGAACACAGAGACCGAAAGGTCGAGCATGAGTCGTATGGTAGATACGATCAACATGAAGATGTTCACCGATGATGACTAGTCCGTCTCACGTGATGATCGGACACGGCCTAGTTGACTCGGATCATGTGATCACTTAGATGACTAGAGGGATGTCTATCGGAGTGGGAGTTCATAAGATGAACTTGTTTATCCTGAACATAGTCAAAAGGACTTCGCAAATTATGTCATAGCTTACGCTTTAGTTCTACTGTGTTAGATACGTTCCCAGAGAAAATATAGTTGAAAGTTGACAGTAGCAATTATGCGGACAGTAGAAGGCTTATGTCCTTAATGCACCGCTCAGTATGCTGAACCCCAAACGTCGTTTGTGGATGTTGCGAACATCGGACATACACGTTTAGATAACTACGTGATAGTTCGGTAATGTTGAATGGTTTAGAATTGAGGCACCGAAGACAATTTTGAAATGTCGCGGAACATATGAGATGTTTCGAGGGCTGAAATTGGGATTTCAGGTTCGTGCCCACGTCAAGAGGTATAAGACCTCCGACGATTTTCTTAGCCTGCAAACTAAGGGAGAGAAGCTCAATCGTTGAGCTTGTGCTCAAAATTGTCTGAGTACAACAATCACTTGAATCGAGTGGGAGTTGATCTTCCAGATAAGATAGTGATGTTTCTCCAAAGTCATTGCCACCAAGCTGCTAGAGCTTCGTGATGAACTATAACATATCAGGGATAGATATGATGATCCTTGAAATATTCGCGATGTTTGACACCGCGAAAGTAGAAATCAAGAAGGAGCATCTATTGTTGATGGTTAGTGAAACCACTAGTTTCAAGAAGGGAAAGGGCAAGAAGGGATACTTCATGAAACAGCAAATCAGCTGCTGCTCTAGTGGAGAAACCCAAGATTGAACCCAAACCCGAGACTAAGTGCTTCTGTAATGAGGGGAACAGCTACTGGAGCAGAATTACCCTAGATACTTGGTAGATGAGAAGGCTGTCGATAGAAGTATATTGGATATACATTATGTGAATGTGTACTTTACTAGTACTCCTAGTAGCATCAGGGTATTAGATACCGGTTCGGTTGCTAAGTGTTAGTAACTCGAAATAAAAGCTACGGAATAAACGGAGACTAGCTAAAGGTGAGCTGACGAAATGTGTTGGAAGTGCTTCCAAGGTTCATGTGATCAAGCATCACACGCTCCCTCTATCATCGAGATTGGTGTTTGGTGTTTGCGTTGATCATAGACATGATTGGATTATGTCTATCGCAATACGGTTATTCATTTAAGGAGAATAATGGTTACTCTACTTATTTGAATAATACCTTCAATGGTCTTGCACCTAAAATGAATGGTTTATTGAATCTCGATCATAGTGATACACATGTTCATGCCAAAAGATATAAGATAGTAATGATAGTACCACCTACTTGTGGCACTGCCATGTAAGTCATATTGGTATAATACGCATGAAGAAACTCCATGCAGATGGACCGTTTGGACTCACTTGATTTTGAATCGCTTGAGACATGCAGATCATACCACATGGGCAAGATGACTGAAAGCTTCGGTTTCAGTAAAATGGAACAAGAAAGCAACTTATTGGAAGTAACACATTTTGATGTGTGCAGTCCAATGAGTGCTGAGGCACGTAGTGAATATCGTTATGCTCTTACTTCACAGATGATTTGAGTAGATACTGAGCATATTTACTTGATGAAACACAAGTCTGAATTATTGAATGGTTCAAGTAATGTCAGAGTGAAGTTGAATATCGTCGTGACAGGAGGATAAAATATCTATGATATGATCATAGAGATGAATATCTGAGTTGCGAGTTTGGTACACAATTGAGACATTGTGGAAATTGTATCACGACTAGTACCGCCTGGAACACCATAGTGTGATGGTGTGTCCGAACATCATAACTGCACCCTATTGGATATGATGCATACCATGATGTCTCTTATCGAATTACCACTATCGTTCATGGGTTATGCATTAGAGACAACCGCACTCACTTTAATAGGGCACCACGTAATTCCGTTGAGACGAAACCGTTTGAACTATGGTTTGGAGAAACCTGAGTTGTCGTTTCTTAAAAGTTTGCGGCTGTGACGCTTATGTGAAAAAGTTTCAGGTTCATAAGCTCGAACCCAAAGCGGATAAAATGCATCTTCATAGGACACCCAAAACAGTTGGGCATACCTCCCAATTCAGATCCAAAAGCAATAGGGATTGTTTCTAGAATCGGGTCCTTTCTCGAGGAAGAGTTTCTCTCGAAAGAATTGAGTGGGAGGAAGATAGAACTTGATAAGGTTGTCGAACCTTTACTTCAGGCAGAGAGCAGCGCAAGCACAGGAAAAATGTTTCTGTGGCCCCTGCCTCAGTTGAAGAGAAAGCTAATGATGATGATCACGGAGCTTCAGATCAAGTTACTATCGAACCTCATAGGTTGACAAGGGTGTGTACAACTTCTAAGTGTAACCCTGTCTTAAAAGGTCACGTTGTTAGACAACGATGAACCTATGAGCTATGGAGAAGCGATGGTGGGCCCGGATTCCGATGTATGGCTCAAGGCCATAAAATCCGAGAAAGGATCCATATATAAAACAAAGTGTAGACTTTGAAAGAACTACTTGATGGTCGTAAGGCTATTGGGTACATATGGATTTTAAAGGAAGACAGACAATGATGGTAAGTGTCACCATTGAGAAAGCTCGACTTGTCGTTAAGGTGTTTCCCAACAAGTTCAAGGAGTTGACTACGATGAGACTTTCTCACTCGTAGCGATGCTAAGAGTCTGTTGGAATTAGCATGTACTGCATTATTTATAAAACCTTGCAGATGGGATGTCAAAAATATTGTTTCCTTGTTCTTGAGGAAAGGTTGTATGTGATACAACCAGAAGATTTTGTCGATCCTGAAAGATGCTAACAAGTATGCAGAGCTCCAGCAATCCTTCTAAGGACTGGAGTAAGCATCCCGGAGTTGGAATGTACACTTTGATGAGATGATCAAAGATTTTGGGGTTTATACAGAGTTTATGAGAAACTTGTATTTCCAAAGAAGTGAGTGGGAGCACTATAGAATTTCTGATAAGTATATGTGGATGACATATTGTTGATCAGAAATGATGTAGAATTTCTGAAAAGCATATAGAGTTATTTGAAAGGTGTTTTTCAATGGAGAACCTGGATTAAGCTGCTTAAACATTGAGCATCAAGATCTATAGGGATAGATCAAAACGCTTAATGGTACTTTCAAATGAGCACATACCTTGACATGATCTTGAAGGTGTTCGAGATGGATCAGTCAAAGAAGGAAATTCTTGCCTGAGTTGTAAGGTACGAAGTTAAGACTTAAAGCTCAACCACGGCAGAACAGAGACAAAGGACGAAGGTCGTCCCCTATGCTTAGACATAGGCTCCATAGTATGCTGTGTTGTGTACCGCACCTGACATTTGCCTTACCACATGTCTGGCTAGAGGGTACAAAGGTGATCTAGGAGTAGATCACCAGATAGCGGTCAAAATTATCCTTAGAGGAATAAGGATATGTTTCTCGGTTATGGAGGTGATAAAGAGTTCGACATAAAGAGTTATGTCGATGCAAGCTTAACACCTATCCGGATAGCTCTGAGTAGAGATACCGGATACGTATAATGGAGCAACAATTTAGAATAGCTCCAAGTAGAACAGTTATTTGTAATGGCTCCAAATATAGATTAGAGATTTGCGAAGTACATACGGATCTGAGTGTTGCAGACCCGTTGACTATAACCTCTCTCACAAGCATAACATGATCAAACCCAGAACTCTTGGGTGTTTGTCACATAGGGATGTGACCTTGAGTGTTAATCACATATCGATGTGAACTAGATTATTGACTCTAGTGCAAGTGGGAGACTGTTGGAAATATGCCCTAGAGGCAATAATAAATTAGTTATTATTATATTTCCTTGTTCATGATAATCGTTTATTATCCATGCTAGAATTGTATTGATAGGAAACTCAAATACATGTGTGGATACATAGACAACACCATGTCCCTAGTAAGCCTCTAGTTGACTAGCTCGTTGATCAATAGATGGTTACGGTTTCCTGACCATGGACATTGGATGTCGTTGATAACGGGATCACATCATTAGGAGAATGATGTGATGGACAAGACCCAATCCTAAGCCTAGCACAAGATCATGTAGTTCGTATGCTAAAGCTTTTCTAATGTCAAGTATCATTTCCTTAGACCATGAGATTGTGCAACTCCCGGATACCGTAGGAATACTTTGGGTGTGCCAAACATCACAACGTAACTGGGTGGCTATAAAGGTACACTACAGGTATCTCCGAAAGTGTCTGTTGGGTTGGCACGAATCGAGACTGGGATTTGTCACTCCGTGTGACGGAGAGGTATCTCTGGGCCCACTCGGTAGGACATCATCATAATGTGCACAGTGTGATCAAGGAGTTGATCACGGGATGATGTGTTGCGGAACGAGTAAAAGAGACTTGCCGGTAACGAGATTGAACAAGGTATTGGGATACCGATGATCGAATCTCGGGCAAGTATCGTACCGATAGACAAAGGGAATTGTATACGGGATTGATTAAGTCCTTGACATCGTGGTTCATCCGATGAAATCATCGTGGAACGTGTGGGAGCCAACATGGGTATCCAGATCCCGCTGTTGGTTATTGACCGGAGAACGTCTCGGTCATGTCTGCATGTCTCCCGAACCCGTAGGGTCTACACACTTAAGGTTCGATGACGCTAGGGTTATAAAGGAAGCTTGTATGTGGTTACCGAATGTTGTTCGGAGTCCCGGATGAGATCCCGGACGTCACGAGGAGTTCCGGAATGGTCCGGAGGTAAAGATTTATATATGGGAAGTCCTGTTTTGGTCACCGAAAGAGTTTCGGGTTTTATCGGTAACGTACCGGGACCACCGGAGGTGTCCGGGGGTCCACCAAGTGGGGCCACAAGCCCCGGAGGGCTGCATGGGCCAAGTGTGGGAGGGGACCAGCCCCAGGTGGGCTGGTGCGCCCCCCCACAAGGGCCCAAGGCGCAAGGGAGAGGAGAAGGGGGCAAACCCTAGGGCAGATGGGCCCTGAGGCCCATCCTGGTGCGCCTCCCTCTCCCCCTTCCCCTTGGCCGCCTCCCTTAGATGGGATCTGGGCTGGCCGCCACCCCTAGGGGTGGAAACCCTAAGGGGGGCGCAGCCCCTCCCCTTCCCTATATATATTGAGGCATTAGGGCTGCCCACAACACGCGATTCGATCTCTGCCTCTTGGTGCAGCCCTACCTCTCTCTTCCTCCTCTTCTGTGGTGCTTGGCGAAGCCCTGCTGGATTGCCACGCTCCTTCATCATCACCACGCCGTTGTGCTGCTGCTGGATGGAGTCTTCCTCAACCTCTCCCTCTCTCCTTGCTGGATCAAGGCTTGGGAGACGTCACCGGGCTGTACGTGTGTTGAACGCGGAGGTGCCGTGCGTTCGGCACTTGGTCATTGGTGATTTGAATCACGACGAGTACGACTCCATCAACCCCGTTCACTTGAACGCTTCCGCTTAGCGATCTACAAGGGTATGTAGATGCACTCTCCTTCCCCTCGTTGCTGGTTTCTCCATAGATAGATCTTGGTGACACGTAGGAAAATTTTGAATTTCTGCTACGTTCCCCAACATAACTTCCACAGGCACTTTCTCCCTTGGCGACGGTGGCGATTTCGGTCCAAAATGGGCGTCGACTTCTACCCGCACTATGGCCTTGGTTTGCTCCTGGGTCCTGTCGTAAGCCCTCTCAGGAAGAGGAGTAGTGAGGTTTGGATCATATTTATGTCGCTTGCCTCCGCCTGTACTTCCTGTACTATGACCTCGACTCGTACCGCTACGCACCATAGCTGCGGGGTGTCTCTTCTGCGATTGCTGAGGCGGCGGAGACGGCTGACGGGGCTGAGTTGGACGAGGAGGAGTGGACTGAAGCTGTGCCGGACTTGGAGGAGGAGTGGCCTGAGGTTGTGCCGGACTTGGAGGAGGAGTGGACGTCTGACGCTGTGTCGGACTTGGAGGAGGAGTGGCCTGACACTTTGCCGGACTTGGAGGAGGAGGAGTGGCCTCACGCGTTTGTGGACTTGGAGGAGCGGGAGTCTGCTGACTCGGTGGCGGACTTCGACGAGGAGTCGGGTGACGCGGTGTCGGTGGCCTTCGAAAGATGATGCAATCCTTTCTCCATAGGATGATACGATGTTTGGCCTCTCCGAGTGTGTGCTCCTTGTCACCTCTAGGAATGTCAAGCTCTAGCCCCGAATATTGGTCCATCACCTCATCAACCACGACACGAGCATAGCCTGCTGGAATCGGGTTGCAATGGAAGGTTGCATCGGGGGAATTTGTATAAGCAACGGCGTCCGCCACCTTCATGGATATGTTCTTCATTTTGAAGTGTAGCTCGCAGTTAGTGTTCTCCATGATGTCATCCACGGGGTATCTATCCAGCATTGCATCAAACGGGGCGGAACCCACACTGCTTCTCGGCATGGATGGGGCGGTGGTATCCAATGCTGTATCATCCGCTAGCTGTTGCAGCTGCTGAGACCCCCTTTGCTGGCTAAGTGAGTCGATCTGCTCCTGCTGCCGCTGGAATTTGTCTGCCAAGTCCGCGTGCGCTGATTCTAGGCCTTGAAGCCGTTCATAGTCCAGCTTCCTCTTCTCCTCCTCCATCTTCCTCTGCTTCTCCTCCGCAATCTTCCTTCTCGCACGGGTTCTGTAGTCGGCGTTCCAGTCCAAAAACCCCTCATACCACGGAATAGCGCCCTTGCCTCGTGTTCTTCCCGGGTGTTCAGGATTTCCCAGGGCACGCGTAAGCTCGTCGTTCTCTCTGTTGGGCTGGAACACCCCCGTTCGAGCCTCTTCTATTGCAACAAGTATCTTATCGTCGGCTCCGTTCAAACATGCCTTCGTCGAAACTTTGCCTGTCTTCGGGTCCAACTCCCCCCCATGCGCATAGAACCAACTCCTGGACCTCGGGGGCCAGCTCTTAGTAACCGGAGTGACACCTGCATCCTCCATTTCTTTTTCAGACTTATCCCACTTAGGCATTACCACCGCGTAGCCACCTGGCCCCAGCTTATGGAACTTATCCTTTAAGTGTTATTTTTTACCTCAAATTGCATATAAATCAAATACTAGCACATATATATATTTCCTCCCAAATTACTAAACTCACAAATTAATCACTATATAAAGCATTGCAAGAGCTAATCTAGCAATGAGAGATGAAAGGACAAAGTTGCTAACCTTTGTGATCATTTTAATGGATGGGGGCCTTCAAATCTTGACAAATTTTGGGCAAAATATGTGATGAGCTCGAGAGGAAGAGGGGAAGAACAGAAAGGAGAGGGGAAAGGGGAAGAACAGAGCGAGCTCGGCTGGACGAAGGGTTTATGTAGGACGACCTTTAGTACCGTTTCGTGCCAAGAACCGGTGCTAAAGGGGCTGGAGGAGCCCCAGTCTGACAACATCCTGCCACCACTCTCATTAGTACCGGTTCGTGGCACGAACCGGTACTAAAGGTTCGCCACGAACCGGTACTAATAAAAGCGGCCCGGCTAGCCGTTGGAACCGGCACTAATGTACTTCACGTTTGACCCTTTTTCTACTAGTGACCTTTTTGCACATGGAGATGGATCCATTCCCTTCTTAACAACACCATAGTTACGGAGAAAAGAAGCAGCCATGGCAAAGACCAGCAGGTCATCCGGCTCATGCGCTTCTCACATGGCTGGTCATTCCAGGCGCTGCTGCTGCTGCTGATTCATCTGTCCATGGCCGCCGGCGCGCAAGCGCAACCGCCGCGGCTGAGCAAAGCGCAAGAAAGCACCATGAGGGAGCTCTCGACCGCGGTGTCCGCCACGGCCCCGTGGGCCAGCTGGAACACGACCGACCCAGACCCGTGCCTGTGGAGCGGGGTCACCTGCTCCGTGCCGCCGTCTAACAACCGCTCCGGCGCACCAGCGGCGGCGGCGGATGTGCTCCGCCTCTCCATGTCCGGCTTCGGCCTCTCCGACTCCTCCGTGCTCGCCGCCCTGTGCTCCCTCGGCACCCTGGAGTCTCTCGACCTCTCGAGGAACAGGTTCGCCGACCTGCCGGAGCACCTGTCCTCGTGCTCCCTGGGCGCCGGGCTGCGCGCGCTCAACCTCAGCTACGCCCAGCTGGCCGGCCCGCTCGGCGACTTCGCCGGCTTCGGCAGGCTGGAGCTCCTCGATCTCTCCTTCAGTCTTCTCACCGGAAATGTGAGCAAGCAGCTGAGTTCCTTGCCTAGACTGAGAGTCTTGGACCTCAGCTACAACGGGCTCGACGGTGAGCTCCCCACAGACATGGCCGGCTCGCTGGAGGAACTGGTGTTATCAAACAACAATTTCAGTGGGCAGATACCGACGGGCTTGTTCCTGCATGGAAATCTCACTCTGCTTGATCTGAGCGACAACAACCTCACCGGTGATGTGCCCGATGAGTTCCTCAAGCTCCCCAACCTCCGGACCCTGCTCCTCGCCGGCAACGATCTTCGCGGCGCGATACCCGGCAGTTTGTCGAGCGTGACAACATTGTCTCGTTTCGCCGCTGGCCACAACAAGTTCAGTGGCTCCATACCAAGTGGGATCACCAAGAATGTGAGGGTGCTGGATTTGAGCTCCAACATGCTAAGTGGTGAGATACCTTCTGATCTATTCTCGGCTTCGGATCTCGAAACCGTCGACCTCACCGACAACAAGCTTCGAGGGCGCACCCCGCGGAGGTTCTCACGCGGTCTCTACCGCCTTCGTCTCGGAGGGAACTTTCTCGATGGTACCATTCCCGGCTCGATCGGCGATGCCTCGAGCTTGGCTTATCTTGAGTTGGACAACAATAGCTTGGTGGGAGGTATACCTTGGCAACTCGGCAAATGCAGTAAGCTGCTCCTCTTGAATCTTGCAAGCAATGAGCTGAGCGGTGCGGTGCCCGTCGAGATCGGCAAACTCGGTAGCCTCGCCGTTCTTAAGCTCCAAAGGAACAATCTTGACGGCCATATACCAAGTGCACTTGCTGGTCTGGTGAACCTGAATGAACTGGACCTTAGCCAAAACTCATTTGATGGAGAGATACCACATGAAATTTTCCTGCTACCGCGGCTTTCAAACATGTACTTGCAGGGCAACAAGATCACCGGCGCCATTCCGGCTTCGGTCAGCTCATCGCAGTTCCTCATCGAGCTTGATCTCGGCGATAATTTGCTCAATGGTGTCATCCCCACAATGCCGACCAGTTTGAGCACGGTCCTCAATCTAAGTCACAACCATCTCAGTGCCTCCATCCCTTTGGACATCGGCTCTTTACTTTACCTCAAGGTTCTTGATCTTTCCCACAACGAATTGTTCGGCCCGGTACCGTCTTCGCTCCAAGGTTTGCTGAGCTTGACACGTTTGGTGCTTTCCTATAATCATCTCTCGGGACCCCTCCCGAAGTTTCCATCGTCCGTGGCGGTCCATTCGACGGGAAATCCTGATCTTACGACGGGAGATCCCGATCTTACCGATATCGACGAGGATTCGGGGATGATGGCAGCCATTCAAGACAACGAGTCAACTATATGGGTTGCAATAGCTTCATTTGTACTCTGCTTCGTCGTCGCTTTCTACTGGGATGGGATCAGAAACGGGTGGTTTGCAGGTCCAAGGTGCAAGTAGCGGACTGCTTGTGCAGTGCCTGCCTGCAGTGACCCAAGGCCAATCCATGGAATGCATGGCATAATATGTCTTCTCTTATGACATAACAATGTTGGCGCAAAATGATGAAAAGTGTTATTTAACTTATTTTGTTTATATGTAAAAGAACTTGCTGATATTTTACTGGTTCTTGCGATCACAGCTTAAGAGTGTCATCTACATAACATTAGTCAGGCTGTACTATATTATACTCCCTCCGTTCCATATTACTTGTCGCTGATTTAGTACAATTTTGTACTAAATTAGGGACAGGTAATATAAAACGGAGGGAGTACTTGGGTAAAGGATATATTTAGGGTTCAGTGGGAAAGCTTTTGACACTACTAAGCATTTGCATCAAACGTTTATAGAAGAAAAATGTGCTGGATATATTTCATGTGAGTTTCGTGTCGCATTATACTATGCAGTTTTGAAATTTTTGTAGCTATAATTTAATTTTCAATGGGATGAACTGGATAATTGAATCTACATCTACATCATGTAGCGAACTTACATGTTGTGATGCGGTATGTAGACATTCATGCATACTTGAGTTATCAAATCTTCTACCGTTAGAAAGTAGAGACTGCTCTGAAGTGAAGATCATCTTGTGAGGAAAGATACTACTTACTTCTGAGTGTTGATGTTTGGATGGCCTGGCCATTCTTTTGATAACTTTACCTTTGGATGCTAAGCCCAAGAACAAGGAGCATATGGTTCACAGCTTAGAAAATAGAAGTATCTCTGGGAAATCTGCACCTATGTTACTTCACAGTAATGATAAAAAAAAGGCCATGGGTGGGATTCAAGGCAATCTGGTTGTCAAACAAGGTGAAATGCTTACATCACATGTTTTTCTTTCTTATAAACAAGGCTTTGATAAAACTCATGCTATCACATTTGTGTCCACAAAATGCTTATGATCCAAGGTTGCATTGCATAAAAAGCCAGTGACTATGCTAAGCACCTCGCCTTGTTTGACCGCTAGATTGCCTTGAATCCCACCCTCAGGCCTTAATTTCTTTCGCAGGTGTACTAACATGGGTGGAGATCTGCCAGAGATAGTCGTCGTCCGCTTCTATTTTCTAAGCTCTAACCCACATGCTCCTTGTTCTTGAGCTTGGCGCCGAAATTCGAAAAGGTTGAAGCTACCAAAAGAGTGGTCAGGGCAAAGGCATCCTAACATCTGCAGTCAGAAGCAAGCACTACCTTTGCTCACATCACAAGATGGTCCTTCAATCTCTCTAATTCGCAAACAACAAGCACAACCCCTCGAGATCACTGCACTGTATTTATGAACATTTCAAGAAGAAAATTGTTAGTGATGTCTAAAGCCTGACACTGAATCTCAAACATACCCTTTACTAAATTATACTACAGTACTATAGTACAGCAAGACACTCTTTGCCCTTAATCTTCATCTAAGGTAATCTCAAGCTGTTTCAGATGAATGGATGTCTGCTCAAAGAGCACCCTGTACCGCTAGTAGGCGTCAGACACAACAAACCAGTGTATAGTGATACCATGTTGCCAACTTGCTGTTGTACTTCCAAAATAACGGTATCTTTCATTAGTTGAGGGCACCGTGATTGACGGACAATCAGGTAGCGTAAGCTGCGTAGTTATGCAATTCGTCGGGGTTTGGAACGATGGACATCTGAGCTTCTTTTGGGAGAGTGTCGTCGTCCTCAGCTTCTGCTTCGGGAAGCGACTCGTTGCAGTGGATGAAAAAGGTGCGTTTTTCCTGCTGAAACAACCTGCAGGTAGAACATGGAAATGAGTTCAGATTGTAGAAAGGTAAGAGAACTGGCAACAGAAGGAGAAAAAGATAGTACTGGCAACAGAAGGAGAAAAAGACTGTGCTTACGGGTTCTTGCAGAGCATTGGGCTTTGGACTGTTAAAACATACTTGCAGGAAGATATCTCCTTTATTGAACTGATCAGTACAGTAGGCTCAGAACAAACAAACCTAACCTGTAGGAAGAAAGCAAGGTACCGTCAAATGCACTACTCAATGGGGCAACACAGTTATCAAACGGCTTGAAGTTAGAACAACAAACACATGGATCATAACAGTAATTTCCTTTCTTTCCTTACCTCTGTGTACCGCGGTATATCCGTGAGATCACAGACAGTCCCGTTTGTGTACACATGGACATGATACCTGCAATGGCACGGAAACATCAAACATTCATTCAACAGAGTTCTGCTACCAGATGTAGTATATTGTTTGTATCCTTCTTTCCAAATTTCTAGTACAATACCTCTTAGAAGTATCTTTTACATGATCCTCATCAGCAGACTCAGAGGTGTGATTGTCATGGTAAGCATCGGTTGCATCAGGGTCATATTCGCCTAGAACATACTCTTGGATAACCTTCAACAAAAGATATACACTCAATAAAAATACTCAGAAGTGCTAGCAACTACGGTGTGCATATATGACAATGTCAAAGCATGAAGATATGTAACTGAAGCGACAGTAATAGTGCAACTACGACGTGCATACATGACAATGGTGAAAGCATGAAGATGCGTAATTGAAGCTGTATTATACTATTTGAGCAAAAAAAAAAAGTTTGCCTCTTTCACAATGTAATTGAGTTCAGTTCTGGTCTGTCCTCTTAAAGCTAGAAATATTTGTACCGAAACAATTCAGAATTAGTTTCTGTGGAGGATAGAAAGATTAACATAAGCACGATCTATTTACTATGACCCTCACAAAGAAAACGGCTTACCTTCTCATTCTCTACATGAACCTGTCGGATTTTCCCATAATAGCAGAACTCATAAGACCACCAACCTTCATGCTGTGTCAACAACAATAAGAACAATCAGATCGTTTTTAAGGCATTCCATTAGCCTGGCACACATGTACAAGACCAAACATATGTCCCAGATGCTCATCATGCACAAAGAAAGAGTTGTATGCTCACCCTGTAAAAGCACTGGTCTTTGAGAACCTCCAGCAGTTCATCTGGCTCCTTTGGCTTAACTTTCCGTTCGCTTTCTATTATAACATTGGTTGCATTCTGTGGGACAATCGACTTCATGGTCTTGATTTCTTCCACTGGTAAGTAGCAGGTGTACTGTCTCCCCTCGTGGTCCGTCATTGGTTCAGACTCCTGGCCATTCTCCTGCAGAAGAACAGCAGGTATCTTCAGTTAACTGTTACAACTAGCTAGAGGAAGTAGGTTTGTCAAACAGCAACCTATGCAGCAAGGACTTCAGTCTTCAGGTATAAGAGTCAGATTCAGGATTTCTAACAACAATGGCATTTTGACACACATGACTTGGTAGAAACTTGGTGAATTAGCATTGCTTCTAGTTTACTCTCCTATTTGAGATCTTAGCTAGTTATCCACATTTAACATGTCATGGATATATTACTATTCCTCGGTAGCATCATCATACGGTGTCTTAAATCATAATTTCACCTCCTCGGCAATTCTGAACTACGAAAAATCACATGCTTATCTACATGGATCAGTTGTTTGATATTTGTTGGTGTTATCATCTTATTGTGGCTTAAATTCCCATTCGCTGAACCGGACAATTCTGAACCCAAAAAAGAGCATATGTATTCCTGCAGCTGGAGAACAGAATGAGGGCTCATCAGGAGCCAACTACTCACCGGGTGGTAGGGCGAATCGACGGGGTGGAACTCCACGCGGTACCTCGGCTCGCGCGAGTTCTTCCCGAACGGCACGCCTGAAAATCATCGGCAGTTCAGTCAGTGCAACCCTCCATCTAATTTCAGTAACCAACAAGCCAACAAGAGCTAGATGCAGATAGCAACCAGTTAGAATTTCGCATCACATCAATTGAACACGGCGACACAGTGGAGTACTCAGTTTTGAACTGCAGGGAGCTGGATCCGGCCAGGAAGTGCGCAAGGGAGATGCGGAAAAGAAGAGGGGGTTCCGAGTCCAAGGGCGGCCGAGAGGGGAGAGGGGAGGGGCTGAGATCGGGATGAGGCCCTGATGATTACCTGAGGTGGTGAAGATCTGGTCGGTGGCGGCCGCGCCGGCGACCAGGAGCAGCAGGAGGAGGGGGAGCGGCTGGGCGGCGAACCCCATCGGCGACGGCGTCGTGCAGGCTCCGGCGGAGATCGGTCGGGAGCCGGTCAGAGTGGAAGATTGGAGACGACGCGACCCAAGAGTCCCTTCCGCCGTCTTCGAAGCCGGTCCTCTTTCCGCTTCCCGCAGCCGGGAAGCCGCTTTCCCGGCAGGGTCGCGTACCAGCTGTGGTGTCCGCCTTCGCAGCTTTGATGTTTGTCTTTCCTAGCAGTAAAATAATACTTAAATGATAAGTGTCGCACACATGGCACCAAATAACATCAATCTGATTTTTTTTATAATTAAAATTGTCATCTAAAAAAATGAAACTTGCCATCCATCTTCGGGTAAACTAACTTGCCATAAAAAAAGTCAGGACATAGTTGATTCATGTCATACGTGTGACACTTATCAAGATCCAAACAATATTTGTACTTTATACATAATAGAATAGGCTCACTCTCATCGAAAATCCATCTCTACACCCGAGCTCATCTGCACGCGCGCTGACGGAAAAAATGGAAACAAATATTAGTAAAATTCAAAAAAATCTATTTTTTTTGGTGTGGTAGACAATTTGTTGCGTGAGACCCGCTCCAAATTTCAAGTCATTTGGATATAAGAGCAGCTCTCAGCAAAAAAGACAAATTGGGGGTCTGTAAAAATATTTACTGTTCATATACTGTTTTGACCCGATTTGTCTTTTTTGCTGAGAGCTGCTCAGATGCCCAAATGGCTTGAAATTTGGAGCGGGTCTCACGCATCAAATTGTCTACCACACAAAAAATTGGAATTTTTTGAATTTGTTTTGTATTTTTTACGAATTGTTTTCTAACCGGGTGCAGATGACCCTGGACACCGAAACGCCCTACTCCACTCTCATCCACAAAAAAATAGATAGAGAGAGATAATAGGCCCACTCTAATTTATTTATTTTATTTAAATCTTGGACACACATATAGTCAGATACCATTAACTTTGGGAAACAAAAAAAAGACAGCCGGTTACAGAGATGGTCACAAACAAAGTTACTCCTAACCAAACTAATCACCAATGATAATCATCCGGTAAGAAGACCCTCCTATTACAACCAATAGTTGTGTGTGCAAAGATGGTTGCAAACACAAATCCATACGTATGAGGTATGTCACAGATAGTAAGAAAGATCATTGGCCTGCTTGGTTCTAAGCTGATCCCTCTGTTCTATAATTCTTGTCGTGGTTTCAGTTGAAATTTAAACTAAAGCCATGATAAGAATTATGAAACGGAGTAGGCAGACAGGTCATATGCCGGCAACAGACAACGAAGTCCACACCCTGGTGGCTGGTGACACGGTCTACCGGCATGCACCATCAAGATCCACCATTAGCCACTCCATACCAGGAGCTAACATGATTGGGCACATGAATTTCTACCATCGGCTCATGTTGGTAGCAAAGTGTTTGCGACCAACAAGTCAGATGCCGAGTGGACTGCACCCCGCATGTTCACCTCGCCGCCGTCGGACCACCGATGGCTCATGAAAGCACCTAGCTTCCTTCATCTGCCTCCTTTTCCGAAATATTGACAATCATTAATCTAATCTCTTGAGCTGGGATATACTTCATGAGGGATTTGGCATCTCTTCTTCAAAGAGCATTGCACACCACCACCAATTTCACATGTTTAGGTCTCAAAAATGGGTGTGGTGGCGCCCGCCTCCATTTTGTCTTTTGGCATACAACACATCAGAAGGGATCCGCATTGATGCCTCTCCATCAAGCATTCATCCGTGTCGGTAGAATACTGTCACTTGCGAGTGAGTCTACAAATGAGATGGTTTACTTTACTTGGACAAGCCAAGCTCCAATTTTTCTTCCACTCTCGACTCTTGTAATTATGTACATCACTTGGGCTTGCGCACAACTGCGCGCGTCCTCTTGCACGAAAGGAGCACATGACAAGTTCTCAATAGCATGGCACTTCTCACGAACACATGATTGCACATTGCTTATGGAAATATACAAAACAGCATGGTTCCTGCAGGTATCGACAAGTTACATTTTAGGATGAGAGGAACATAAAAGAGGGCTCTATTGGACAATACGACTCATAATATATTCATATGTTGACATCTTATAAATTAGCGGCTACACCATTGTGTACTGAAATTTTGCTAACCCTGGATAATTGATCTTGATACATTTTGTATGGACATCATAACCTCTTTGTAAATGAAACTACAGAGGAGACCACCAATATATCCTCCCTTGAATAAAACATGTCAATGTACTAGGCATGTAGATGGACTGATCTGTAGTACAACCTAAAATAATTCGTCTAAGGACATGCATGGAAACCTAATATCTTCAATAATTAAGCCACCGATTTTCCTCCAAGCAAAAGCAACTCTAAATCTATGAATTAATTTTGTAACTTATTTCATCTATTATTTGCTAATAATATCTTTGGTACGATCTGCGATATCTTTATCACACCTATTGCAGAGGAGATAACGATCAATATGCAAGAGGGATTAGTTCTCAAAATATTCAACATTTGTCAGTATAAAGGCAAAAAATGAAAACTATCATAAAAGAGATAAATGTGCATTACAAGATATACCTACCATTGGCCATTTAATTTCCAGATAGTATAAACCTTAAATCAGAAGAAAAGCATCTGACATGCGGGTGATTATTTGGTGCAGCTAATGCAAATGAATCTCATGTGATGGGAAACCCTCATTTGATTGGAAAAGCCAAAACAATATATTGTTTCCAGCTAGATCGAACATTCATGACAAGCATATAATTTTATCAGGAAGACAAGAGAAAGGTAGTGTTACACAACTCTTAATGAAATGAGAGCTAATCTACACCATGTAAGAAGGGCAAAAGACAACCGATGTTAGCTTTCAAACTATACTTTCATGACTGATGATATGGGACTATATATGGACAATGACATACGGATGTTTTTCTGTCTTATTTGTTTGTTCTAATGTTGCGGGTTGAGACTTGATTGCTCTTTGTGAAGTAGGAAGATGTCCTAGTTCATGAGTTAATGTCTATGGTGGTAAATTTTAGTAGGTTGAAACCTAGATGCTCGAATTATAATCTGGAATTACCGACAACTTTTTCCGTCATTTTTTCTACAAATTTGACCAAAATAGTTTACTCATCTATTGATTAAAAAATATGTTAGCTCCAGCTGACTAAAATACAAATATGTGAGAATTGTTGCATTTTAATTTATTCAAATTGCAAATTTTGGTTCAAGTTTCATATGCAAATAACAAATCATAGTTTTTGCATGGTACCTCACAAACCTAAAAAAATAGTGGCGGAATTTACAAACAGAAAATGATAAATGATAGAAATATTTGAGCGATTCCATTATTCACAAAGTTTTATAAATCAACACCCAGTAAAAACAACGATTACGGAAGAGCAAAAAAAGACATATGTGAAAACTTTACCTTTTACTTTATATTTTCTCATTACTTATACATAAATATATTGTGATTTTTTTTATAAATTCCATCATTTATTTAATAATTTAATTTTTAAACTACTTTTTTCTTAGCAATATTTTTTCTGTTGAACATGTCAATCGAAAGAACCCATTCTCATTTGATGTGTTAGTCATATGTTTATTATATTTATTTAAGAAGATTATTGTTGCGTTCATTAAATATGATGGATTCACATTTTATGTTTTATTCATATAAATTACTTAAATTAGTTTGGATATCTACAAATGCGTGTTATCGAGATAGAACATTCTGCAACTACAAAACGGTTTATCTATAAGAGTGATCCAGATAAGATTTGGACACGATGCAAATTAAAATAAGTTTTCTATACTATATTTTTATACTTTCCTTAAAATTAGCTCGATCATAATATAATCTTAATTTTTAGTACACAAATAGTATAGTTAACCGTCATAATAATATATTTTTATTTTACACTTGTAATGTATATCACTGGAAAATTAGATTTTACTAAATACAATTGTTTGTTATAGCCAACTTTTTTTTGAATTAACTTTGGACAATTGCATATACTATGTAGTGTATACATATACATAGTTGTGTGTATATGCATTTGTTTGTGTATATTTTAATAAGGTAAAATATCATGGTAAAGATCTTTAAAGTGTACAGTCTAAAAAACGTGTTAACATTGGTTTTCGTTGCATATTAGATACTTATATAATATCAATTGATCAAATGTGCCTTGCAAGTTGAGTTCAATAATAAGGTCACAACATGTGCATGCCTGGCTGCCTGCAGTTTGGTATTGGAATATCCTGGCTTAGTAATCACCAATGAACTTAAAAGTACCACCTGATCTAGTTTTGCATACATATGTTTTGATTATTTGATGTGCTCATCTTGAATGCATGAATCCATGTAGAACACGAGAGAGAGAGAGAGAGAGAGAGAGAGAGAGAGAGAGAGAGAGAGAGAGAGAGAGAGAGAGAGAGAGAGAGAGAGAGAGAGAGAGTAGCAGGCAACTCACTGCCCCAACCAGATTGAATTTTTCATGCATGGTATACACAATTGGTCAATGGTGTCAATCCATGTATTTAGGGCTATCCTCATCTTCGGGCTATGGTGGGGTCGAGGATATTTTCAAGGCACATGTAGTACCATAGAGTACTAACACACACCGGCTCAGGCTCTGCAAGACTCAATTAACCGCGCTTTATAAGTTGAAGCTCAGGCTCTACAGGACTCGATGCTCATAACAGTTTGATATTTCTTTTTTGAAACTGAAACAGAGAACATGAATTCTCCTTTAGCAATAATCGTATTTTTTTATCATATGTTTTCCTTCTTAGGAAAATAAACCACATGTTTATTACCATCAAAATGAGAAGTAGGCTTGCTTTAATCACAATAATAACATCCCTTGCAGTGTTAAGAAAATGTGTTCTTTCGTTGTTAGATTAAACGACACCAATGGGTACTTTCATACCGAGCGAATAAGATCTCTACCTAATAATAAAGCACGGAATGCTTTTGGTCGTCCGTTGTGTCTTTCTGCAGACCCCCCGCCCCCCTTTCATTAATTAACCCGCCGTCCATCTTCAAGTGAGAACGAATCATTTTTTTGCATTTTGCACAATATCCCCTAACCTTTATGCTAATTAACCCGCGGTCCATATTTAAGTCATAGTGAATTGTTATTTTGCAGTTTTACATACCCCCCCTTTCATTAATTAACCCACAGTCCATCTTCAAGTGAGAACGAATCTTTGTTTTTGCATTTTGCACAATTATCCCCTGCCTTTTATGCTAATTGACCCGCGCTCCATATTTAAGTCGCAGTGAATTGTTAATTTGCAGTTTTACATACCCCCGTCTTTTCATTAATTAACCTGCAGTCCATCTTCAAGTGAGAACGAATAATTTTTTTGCATTTTGCACATTATCCCTTGCCTTTTATGCTAATTAACCAGCGGTCCATATTTAAGTCACAATGAATTGTTATTTTGCAGTTTTACATACCCCCCCCCCCCCCCCGATATATGTGTTAATAATCCCGTAGTCTATTGAGATTTTTTTTCAAATAACCATATCTTTTAAACTGTAACTCCAGTGTTATATATGAAATTTGATTAGAAAAATATATAAAATTTGAATATGATGTTATTATACATGTTAGAGAGGTCGCGTGTGTGGGCTTCAAACCGGAGGAGTGTGGTGCGGAGGCGGAAGGAGCAGGAGAGGAAACGAGAGAGACAGAGAGACCAAATCCCGAGCCGTTTTTTACCTTGGCAGGGAAGGAAAGGATCCATCGCTAATTTAGCCTGGGCCCTTTTTCTCTCTCTTCCACACAGTAAAACGAACACGTGGCCGAGCCCTTTTTGCTTGCCCTGCAGTTCGCACTTGAAGAGTGTAATGAGAGTTCAGTCAACAACGCGTTGGTTGCATCCTCCGAAGGATCCCTTTCATGCTGCCAGCAAAAAACACACAATTAGCAAGGAAATGCCCACATCAAAATATAACTAATAAGATTGCTCCGATAGAAAATAGTCAACCAATAACCCTGTATCTTGTTGGAACCTCTAAGACCTCTTCTAATGCAAAGGTGCTTAGATGAGGTGCTTAACTTGTTGTTGCTAAGCACATTTTATTTAACGAGTAAAGTCTTTCATGCATTGATCAAATTGTTTTATTTAAGTGGTTTGCCTAGATTCTCGCGCTTGGCATTGGTTCTTCCTGGGATCATCAAAGTGCTCTCTCCGCTCCTTAAATGTTGCCATGCCATTTTTTCACTTATGTGGCATGCTTAGCACCTGTCCACCATGGAGTGCTGGGAAGGGCCTAAGTAGGAGAATGTCGCATCGGGGCGTGGGAGCACCCGTGCTCTCAAGCTCGCCACCGTTATCGGTCCGTCCACCCCATTGACAACATACCATTGCGCTACGGCGCTCCTTGACGCCTTTTCATTGGAAACGCACTGCGGACAAAAGCCTCCGGCTTCGGAAGCCGTTTTTAAGGGCCGGTTAATCTCTGCCTCGTCATCACCACCAACTTCATCACAGCTGAATTGCGTCGCTACCAATTCCAGTGACTGGTCGGTATCGTCCTTTCCCTAGTAATCGTCTAGGTGGCTACCATGCATATCGATCGGTGATAGGATCCGCCACGGCTTCTTCCTCGCCCGCGGGCTCCGCTCTAGCAAAGTAGGAGAAATCGGCGGAAATAACGATACAAGCCAAAGAAAGGAAGAACAGAAGAATAGATACGGAGATAAACAGCCTACCTCAGGCAGCGACACACCTCCAGCAACAACAACAAAACGAAGCTCAAAGGACCTGAAAGAACAATGAACAAAGGCACCCACTGTTATGCAAGAGACGAACTCAGAGATAAACCGTATCGAAGCCGAAGGACAAAGGCCATACCGGAGAACGCATGCAGACGAGCATGAAAGAGAACCTCGAAAGGAACGAGGCTGAGGGGCCGATGGATGGCCTTGTCACGGCAAAGCGGCTCTACCTGGTAGGGGAATAACGCCGGTGAGAGGCTGCACTCGAGCGGCGATGGTGGCAAAAACACCCCGACCCACACCAGGTTCGACAAACCGACCTCATGCCGTTGCCATTCCAGGCCGGATTGTTCCATACATTCAAGAACACCACCACCATATATAACGTGCAAACTGCCGGCCCCCTCCTGTTAGCCAGCCGAGCGCCCTCTATTCAGTCGGCCGAGCCGTCGCAAGAAAGTACCCAGGTGGGGCCAACGAACGACCTTCTGTCAGGCGGCGGAGGGGCCCTCTTGTCAGCCGACTGAGCGCCCCTCCGCACTCCCGGCTGATCACCCCCTGCATAGAGTAAATTAGGTGTTTTAACACTTTTGCGAAAGTTGAGCCAGATCTGACCCAGGTTCAATTTATTTCAAGATCTGACTCTTTTTCTACCGCAGGGGTCGATGAAGTTAGGGTATAACAACCTACCACCGAGGCCCTTGGCGGTAGGGGTGCACGCCTTACTGCAAATAATTTCTAAGTATCACGTACAGTGCTTGTACCCACCTACCGCCGGGCATCTCAGCGGTATGGGTGCAAAGGCTACCGCCAACCTGTTTCACGGTGGGGCTGCACTGCGCTGACGTGAATAAGTTACCTACCGCCAGGGGCCTCGGCGGTAGGCTGGTATACCCGACCACCATCGACCCCGACAGTGAGAGAAAAGGGTCAGATCCTAAAACTTTTTCGAACCAGGGTCAGATCTGGCTTAACTTTCGCAAAAGGGTCAAAACATCTAATTTGGCCCCCTACACACAGCCACACGTACACTCGGTACCCATGTGGGGCCAACGAAATAGTCCCGAAATGGGCCCCACGTGCGCCGATGCAGCGACCACAACGCACCCCCAGCTGGCGCAACCAGATAAGCCCGGGTAAGGGCGAAGAAGTCAATAGGTGGGTCCACCTGGCCCATTACACGCGCACGACTAATGCGTCATGATGACTGTGGCCATGGGCGTGCCACACGGTCCACCCATGATGGACCACCCAACTGGGTCACCCGGGCGCGCGCAGTCCGGGGAGATCTAACGGCAGGGGGAGCCCAGAGAGGCCCTCGCGGAAAATGAATGGCTCATAGGGCCTTTTCGCTCGCGAAGTGCCCAGAAAAACGGGTACTCCAACATCCTTTATAGAAGTATTTTTTTAGTGGTACTAGCTCCTTTTTATAGAAGAAATATGTAGATCATATCTTATGTATCTGTGTCGGCAGTTTTTTCTTTAAATAAATCTGCAACTTGATAAAGTAACACGAAGGTTTTCTTAACAAACTATAGACGCAGATGCTCGTACACACACATGCACACATACCCTATCTCTATAAGCACCTCCGAAAGACTGAGCCGACATATTATTTTGAGCTTGATGAAGTCGTCACAGAGATCTTTGTAGTTGACGGGTCTTATCACATTGAACGCATATCGCCGAAGGTCTGAAATAAATACAGGAAAAATGCAAGCACCAGTGTTAAGTCTAGGATTTAAATCTGTTAGGCCGGGGACAACTCTGTCCTCCTGACTATTCAATCACAGGTTGGTTTGCTATACCAACACGGAGTTGAACATAGAAGACCGACAACCCAAATGAGTAGATAAAGATCTCGTCAATTTGCAGTATCTTTTGGACGCGCATATCGTGTGGATTTAGAGCAACACGGAGTTGAACATAGGCGACCGACCCAACGGAGTTGATCATCCTAGTTCTCTTTTGGACGGGAACGTGTATCTTAGTCAACCTGAAAAACCTAGTCACAAGTCTAAATATTTACATGGAAACACCTAACGAAATTTACGGCTCTATTTAGGGGGTGTTTGTTTCCAGGGACTTTTTTGTGTAGGGACTAGAAAAAGTCCCTCTTAAAGACTTTTTTATCAAACGGGAGGGACTTTTTAGGGACTAAACTAGGCATTTGAGACTAAATGAAGAAGACTCTCAAGGAGAGTCTTTTTTGAGACTTTTTCAACAATGCCCCTCCATGCATTCAATGGCCCGCCACCTCATAGTGTTGTTTGATTGTTATTTTTCTATATACTAGGGGTAACATGGTCATTTAATAACCTCTAGAAAGGGACTAGGGACTTTTTAGTCTCTGAAAACAAACAGGGAGGGACTTTTTAGGGACTAGAGACTTTTTAGTTGGGACTAGAAAAAGTCTTAGGACTTATGAACCAAATAGGGCCTTAGGGTGAGAGAGCGAGGGAGAGAGAGATGCTTGTAATAGTAGTCTCACGCATTCACAAGTAATACTAGTACTCCTACTTCTATTTAGGGACTACTAGCAGCATCGATGTTCACAACAACCAACTTACGTACCTACTACCTCATCAAGTGGATATGAAACAATGATGATATAAAAATCCACATGATATGCACCTTCCCGTCCAAAAGAGAACTGAGAATAGGACAATGCCGCGTATTTTTATAGGCACTTATGTTTACTATAGCATGTTTCTCTTCGCCAGAACCAGAAAGGACACGGAAGTAACACCATGAACAAAGATAATGCTAATACCAGCTAGTACTAGTTAGTACTTCTGTCACACATCATTTTACCTTGACCTTGTCTTTTCATAACATAGAGAGAGAGAGAAACAAAGCGGGTTTGACCGGTTTGAGTAGCTGCATCGAACTGTGTAGTAGCATGACCTGACGTGCTAGGTGCCTGTGCATGACATCCCATCTGATAAGTACTCCCTCCGTAAAGAAATATAAGAGCGTTAGTTTTCATGTGAGGGAGATGAGAATCTGATTTCTTTTCTCTCTTCCCAGCTAATTAATCAATTAAGCTCTAGATAACTACACCATATGTGGCTGCCATGCCGTGCACATATCACCCAGCGCGTTGGCGTCGTCGATTGCTGTTTCACGTCGCGGCGGTGCTGGTTGGCCGGCCGTTGACGTCCGCGTTGCCGATCGAGCTTCATTATTCGCCATCTCATATCCATCAATCCACGTGCCGTCATTAACATTTCGTGGTGCTTATAATTAATTGATGCAAGGAATTGAGGTCCACGCATGTGCCATATATACTAGTATTACCTCCATCATCAACGGTAAACTTCTTCGAAGGGACTTGTACGCGTACAAAGCACGGAGGATCGAGATATATACTAAGAATTTCACAAAAATGACGCGGAAACTAGGGCGTCGTTGGTGACACATCACCTCCATCGATGCCAACATGTTGTCTTCCGTTCGCACGCACGCGTGTATATATACCCGGCCACACGCGCCATATTATCATCAACTGCTTTCAGGGCATACACCTACAAATCAAGCTCCCAGCTCCCAATCACCTAGCCAGCAGCAACACTCCCCTCTCAAAAAAGAAGATCGATGAATAGTCACTCGATCATGGCGGTGCCGTCGGTGTTCGCCGCCTTCGACAAGGACGGCGACGGCAAGGTTTCCGTGTCCGAGCTACGGCGCTGCATGGAGGCGACGCTGGGCGAGGGCGTGTCCGAGGAGGAAGCGGCGGCGGTCCTTGCGGCGGCTGATGCCGACGGCGACGGGCTGCTAAACCAAGAAGAGTTCTCGAGGCTGGCCGCCGGCGCCCATGAAGAGGAGGACGATGCCGACGTGAAGAGAAGGTGCCTGAGGGAGGCATTCGGGATGTACGCGGAAGACACGACGACAACTGTGATTACGCCGGCGAGCCTGAGGCGGACGCTGAGCAGGTTGGGGTCGCACGAGCTGGGCGTGGAGGAGTGCCGGGCAATGATCTGCAGATTCGACCTCGACGGCGACGGCAAACTCTCCTTCGACGAGTTCCGGGTCATGATGATGGCCTGATCGTCGATCTCTCTTCTTCGCATTCTTCTAGATACATATTGTGTTCACTCTTTTTTTTGGAGGCTAATAATATTCACTTAATTCATTTATCGATCACATATGTATGTACAGTCATGTGTTCATTCATTGTTTTACTCGCACGATGGCCAGTGTGTTATGTCATGTGTACATTTATTCATTGCTTTGCTCGCACATCGCTAGAATGCAAGTACATGCGAAGTTGTGGCTTTAGCTGACAAAAAGGTTTTCGTCCCGCTTTATATATAAAGCAATACGACCGAATCGATATAAGATGACGAGAAAAACCTCTTACAAGCAGATCAAGAGATAAAAAACATGAATACAAGAATGCCCACACCCTAACAAGAAGCACCCGAAGCTACAAACAAGAAAATCAACTACTCCTTCATGAGAGATCACGGGACTCTGATGGGCCGCACACACCAAGATGTCAGCGGAGAGAACCCCCTGTTCTCTCGCTCTAGGCCATGGAGCGCCGATCCTGCAAACAAACATTGAGGACCAAGAGCAATGCCATTGAAGTCACGTGTAGAAGATAGGAAGCCGATTGATCGCCCCTTGCAAAAGTCGAGGGAGCCACGAGAAAGGATCCGAGCTTGCCCGCCGATGTTGAAACCGCAACTGAAAAGGTACCCGAGCTCCCCGACGACACCCCCAAGAGGGTGACGACGCAACACGCCGCTGTCGCCATGACCAAAAGGCGATCAAGGGTTTTCACCCGGAGCCCAAGGTGCCCTGATCCCAGTTCCGCCGCCACCAAGACAGACTTCCAGCACAAGATCTGGGAGACGCCACTACCGAAGCACCGCTGCCGCCAGGAATTCCTTCTCCACATTCCTCGCTGCCACACAACCAAGGAGAAGCGCTACCGCCGCTGCACCATTGCTCGTCGCAGTGCAAAACGCACAGAATGCCACCCGGGGCCGCCACCCCGGCGTCCAAGAAACCCTACACCCTTGCATCACCGCTGGCCGACGTAGAATGCTCTTTGGAGGCATCCCCGAACAGGCAGCAAGGGAAGACGCTTGGGCGATAGGAACACCAGACCACAAACATACGGCGGCGTCCACAACCCCCCTGACCATGGCCACCAAACCGGCTCAACGACCCCCAGCCAATCTACATCTGGGTCGGCAGAGGAACCTCGGGCATCAAGCCCCTGACCCAAGGCCATGCGAGGCAGCCACCGGCGATTTGACCGGTTTGAATAGCAGATACCTCCATCGAACTGTGTAGTAGTATGAGCTGACGTGCTATGTGCCTATGCATGACATCCCATCTGTTAGTGGTACTCCCCCGCCCATAATGTAGTGCATATAGATATTTTATAAAGTCAATTTTACACTTTGACCAAGTTTATAGATAAAACTATTTATATCTACAATAAAAAATGTACACAATATGAAAGAACGTCTTGTGATGTATCTAAGGATATGTATTTGGAATTCTAGATGTATATATATTTTTATCTAGAAACTTGATCAAAGCTTGTAAAGTTTGACTTTAAAAAAAAAATCTATATGCACTTCGGAAGGTGTAGTAGTTTTTCTGCCCTGCTAATAGTTAAGCTCTACATAACTACACCATGTGGCTGCCATGCCGTTTGCCGTGCGCATCTCACCAACGCGTTGGCGTCATCGACTGCTGTTTTACATCACCCAAAAAAAAGACTGCTGTTTTACATCGCGGCCGTGCTGGCCGACCGGCCGTTTTGACGTCCGCGTTGCCGATCGAGCCTCATTATTCGCCATCTCATATTCATCAATCCACTTGCTGTCATTAACATTTGACCATTGATATAAAAACATGGTTTTGTGGTGCTTAATTAATTGTCGCAAGGACCGCGCGGCAGGCGTGGTGGGCAATCTTCAAATCATTCGAATTCGAATGAATTGACGCAAGGAAATGAGCTCCACACATGCGCCACATATACTTAGGCCCCGTTCGGAACTCCTCCACGATCCAGCTTTCCGAGAAGCCCGCTAGAAGCCAGCCGAACGGTTCAGATCCAAGAATCCAGCTCCTCGAGAACGAGCTCCTGGCCCAGCTTCGCAAAAACGAGAAGCGAGAGTTGCTTGAAATTACGCCCGATTGCCCCCCCCCCCCGAAGTGCCATGCTCGAACCGTTTTCTCTCGCTACTAGCCTACGCTCGACGAGAGCGTGCTCAGCGAGACAACAAGAGACAGACGCGAGCGACTCTGCTCTTGCAACCCTAGTTGCGGCGCCCCAGTCTGCCGCCGCGCCACCGCCAGCCCACCGACGCGCCGCCGCTAGTCCGCCGCCGTGCCGCTGGCGGCCTCGAAACTCGGCATCGCCCGCCGCCACCACCCTCGAAACTCGGCCTCGCCCGCCGCCGCCGCCCTCGAAACTCGGCCTTGCCCGCTGCCGCCGCCGCCCTCCGTTGGTCCCGGCCGGCAACCGGACGACGTGCTTCGCCCAGCCTACAACGAGATCCAAGCCAGAGCCTTCTCCTCGCTCAAGGTGAGCAGCCCCTTGGCCGAACAGGATAGGTCCATTTCCTGGCTGTGTACGCGAGAAGCTGCTCACGCTAGCCGAACGCGAGGCTGCTCCAGCGAGAAGCTGGAAGCCAGCGAGATTTTGCACCAGCGTTTAAATGTGTGTGAAATGTATCCAAGATCGGTCTAGTTCTAAAAGTCTTTGCACCGGGAGTTCAAATATATAAACCATTTCAAATATGAACTTATGGTTTAAGAGATATGAATGTTTTTAATTCAATAAGATGAAATAAAGTCCATGCATTTGTTTGGAGAGGAGAGAGAGGAGGCATATGCATACTCTGCAAGTGGACCAGCTGCTGAAATACCAACATTTCATAAACATTGCAAACTCTTTTGTACAACACATGAGTCATTATACAATGCGAGGTGTCAGTAGCTGATTGGCTACGCAGCTGCCGGTAGGTAGCGGTAACACTCAATTTTTCACTTTAATCCCCTTAGAGAATGGACGTTTGGCTCCCGGGAGCCATGGAGGCCTTTTTTTTAAAACAAATCAAAATTTAAACTTTTTGGTTTCAAAAAAATCTGAAAAAAATTGTGCAAGTAAACAAGTATGTTATGTCTATGTGTGTAAAATTTCAGAATGAAAAACGTTGAAATGTGACCTGTACAAAAAAGGTAAATTCATGGCCTGGAAGGATGAATAGTATCATGTGTTAAAAAGCCTCAGATATGTCTTTTTTGCACAGCCCTCATTTAAACTTATTTTGCCCTGAAAATTTACACACATGTGTGTTATGCCTTCATGTATATGTGTGTGTTTTTTTGGAATTTTTTGAAATGTAAAAAATATGAAATTCGACAAAATTCAAAATTTTCAAAACCGAGCTCCATGGAGCTCGGCCTCCAAAGGCAATATCCGCTTATCAAGTGGATATGAAACAATGCAGATATATACATCCACATGTCACGTGATATGCACGTTCCTGTTGAAAAGATAAATGAGTATAGGACAATGCCGCGTATGAGTATAGGTACTCATGTCCATGTGAGATCGATTCATGAGAAGAATCTCATGTAGAAATTCAATACTTATGTTTATCTTTGCCAGAACCAGAAAGGACACGGAAGTAACATCATGAAAGAAGGAAGACTAGTTAGTACTTCCTCCGTTCCAAAATAGATGACTCAACATTGTATTAACTTTAGTATAAAGTTGGATCATCTATTTTGGAACGGAGGGAGTACTTGTGTCACACATCATTTGACCTTGACCTTGTCTTTTCATAACATATGAGAAGACAATGGTGGTTTGAATAGCAGTAGTTTTCTTGCGAGGCAGTTGAGAATCTGATTTTTTCCCCTCTTCCCAGATACTAGTTAATCAATTAAGCTCTACATAACTGCACCATGTGGCTGCCATGCCGTGCACATCTCACCCAGCGCGTTGGCGTCGTCGATTGCCGTTTTACATCGCGGCGGCGCAGGCCAGCCGGCCGTTGACGTCCCCGTTGCCGATCGACGATCATTATTCGCCATTTCATATCCATGAATCCACGTGCTGTCATTAACATTTGACCCTTGGTATAAAACATGATTTGGTGGTTCTTAATTAATCGACGCAAGGAATTGAGGTCGACGCATACGTCCATGATCGACGATGAATTTCTTCGAAGATACTTGTACGCGTACAAAACATGGAGGATCGAAATATATACTAAATTTCACATACATGTGATGTGTAGTGCACAAAAATAACGCGGAAACTAAGCCGTCGATGCTGACACATCATCTCCATCGATGCCAACATCTTGTCTTCCGTTCGCACGCGTATGTATACCCCGCCACGCGCGCCATATTACCATCAACTGCTTTCAAGGCATACAAAATCAAATTCCCAGCTCCCAATATATACCCCGCCGCCGGAGCCCTTGAAGATGACGATGCCGACGTGAAGCGAAGGTGCCTGAGGGTGGCGTTCGGGATGTACGCGTCGTCGTCCACAGAAGACACGATTACGCCGGCGAGCCTGAGGCGGACGCTGAGCAGGCTGGGGTCGCACGAGCTGGGCGTGGAGGACTGCCGGGCAATGATCTGTCGTTTTGACCTCGACGGCGACGGCAAGCTCTCGTTTGACGAGTTCCGGGTCATGATGATGGCCTGATCATCGACTCTCTTCGTCGCATTCTTCTAGTAGATACATGTAATGTTCACTTAATTCATTGATCGATCACATATGTGATATGTGATACGTATGTACAGTATGTGTTCATTCATTCATTGTTTTGCTTGCACGATCGCTGTATATGTTACCGTGGAAGTTGTGGCCTTAGTTCAAATGTGGACTACATTAAACAGAACCACATAACTGTTGCATGACATGCAGAAAAGGCTCATTCTCAAATTTGTTGCAAAAAACACCCGCACGCAAATTCTTTTTTTTTTTTTGCAAATCGCACTAATAGCTTGTTTTGGCTCGGTTAATCCCCAAACTGACAAGTGGGCCCACATGTAATGACGGTGTGGCATGACAAAACGGTTCATAGCTGTGCTCCGGTGACCGGTGGCGGGAAGGAGAATTTTGGTGCCCTGGCTCCCGCTAGTTGAAATGTTATGGTTTTTCGTCCTCGCAGTGGTGGCGTTCGGATGCATAGCATCGCTTCTTCTTTGAGTCAGTCTTTTGGGTTCTAGTCCTTTTCAAGTTCGTTCATTGAGACAGATTAGACGGAGCTCCGAAATATATTTCTACCAGATCCACAGGGCGGCAAGGTTAAGTTTCCTATCGTGCGTACACGACGGGCGAGATTCGATATTATGTTCTTTGGATTGATTCAAGGGTTCAACCACGACGACTGCGGCTCCTGGGCGTGTTCCTTAGGGATACATGTGCACAAAGAATTCCCGACTGTCATCGATATTGCCAAACTGACTCTGATATGGAAGTGGCAACAACGACGACGACATCCTTTTCTCGGAAATATAATAATATAACAAGTGTCTTAAATAAAGCTTGTCTACTGACAAAGTATCGGTGAGTTCTATATGGGCGATCTAGACGAAATGTCACAAATCGATCTAGCTAAGATATCTGGACTTTTGCTTTGGTAGATCTCCTGGCCTTCATCCTGGAGCCGGGTGCCCTTATATTTGGGGCCTAGGTCGGCAGTTTGGGCTTTCCTTATGGTACTTTAGGTGCTCCTATGGATAGGGATGTAATAGCATCTACACCCGGGCACCCTAAACCCTCCTCATACGCCCGAGGGACGCCTCGGTCAGTGACCGGTCAAAAAAAAACCCCGACTCGGACGGGCGACTCGGACAGGCTATCCTAGAATCCATCCAGGATGAGGCCGATGTCGAGGTCAACCGGCATTTCATCCGACATCAACGGGCGGCGACTGACATGCTTTATTGGCCATATTCCTGGAGGCATAAGGTCCCCCCTTATTGCCCCTGCGGTTGTTGTCCAGCTCCAGCTCCCGCTCCCCCACTCTTCCCTCCTTATTGGCCATATTCCTGTGAGGAGTAGGTCCCCTTTACCGCCCCTGCGGCCCGGCTGTCCAGCTCGCCCCTCCCCCATACCCCAACGGCCCAGCTCTCCTACCTGGTATAGCCCCCACTCCTAACCCCTACCCCGGCTCTCTCGTCGGAGCATAGCTCCCACCGATATTCCGCCCCTAGCTCTCCTACCGAGCATAGCTCCCCCTTCACCGTGCGTGGTAGCCTTCTCCCAAGTTCATGCAGCCTCCTCCCCCGTCTCCTGCATTGCAGGCCTCCTCAAAGTCAAACAGTCCCCTGGACTCTCGGCTACTCTGCGGTGAATCCAAGTGAAGATATTGCATTGTGGTAACAGATGGAGAGGGGAAATTGGTGACGAAGATGGCTCCGGTGCCGGCGAGGGTTTGGGAATCGGCTCTGCATTTTATTTTTCTTTTGAGATCAGGAATTGGCTCTGTTGTGTGAGGGAGACGAAGAGGAGGCATTCGATGTGGCTATGTGCGGAAAATGCTATCTGCCGCAGTCCACGGTAGATTGTCGACTTAACACATACACAAGGATCGATTCGGGCCAACCGATTGCATAGATTTCACGTTTCGATTTTGGGTTTCCAGTCAGTTTTTCAGGGTTTAGCAAAGGTTCGTGAATAGGGTTTTATAGTTTGTTTTCCTGTTTCCTTTTAGTTTTTAGCTTTTCCCTTTTCCTTTATTCATGTTTTCTCTCCTTTTCTTTTTTTCTTTTTCTTTTCTGTTTTTGTTTTGTTTCATTTCTTTCTTTGTGAAGTTTATTTTATTTTTTGAAAATATTTGGAAATTTCAAAAACTTGTACCTGTTTTTCAATATTTTGAAAAACAATCGCAAATTTGATTTTTCTTAATTTAAAAAATAGTACATGGTTTTTAAATAATGTTCAAGATTGTCAAAAATGTTCAAAAATTAATTAAATGATCCTGTTTTCAAAATGTGTTCATCATTTCAAAAACATTCCAGTTTTGTAAACTTATTAAAAATTCAAAACTTGCTCACATTTTCTGAAATTCTTTTTGTCTTTCTTAAAAATTGTTCGGAATTTGAAAATATCTACCCATTTGCCAAAACAATTGAACAAATATAGAAATGTTCCCATTCTAAAAATTTGTTCAAAACTTTAAAAAAATTCCTTATTTTAAAATTTGTACAAGTTTTTAATATGTTCCTGGTTTTAAAACTTATGCACACATTAAAACTTGTTCACATATTTCTTAAACTTCTTGTGCTTTTCAAAAAATTTTCCGAATTTTTTAAATTAATATTCAGAATTTTCAAGAGATCTTTGAAAACATACAAAGTTGGAGCTGCGATATAGGTAGTTTTAAATTCGCACTGCATATTTGCCGTGAACACTTACCAGCACCAATGGCTAGCTGCTTGCGTGCATCAGAGAGGGGGCCGTGAGTTTGATTTGTGTCTAAGGCACCACATTTTTTGCGATTCTTACACCGTTGGCTGCTCCTTCCTGGGCTGTCCCAACTGGGGGAGTCTCTGTGCAAAGCCCAGCCATTCTGCCGCTTAATGCGAGACATAGGAGGTTCCGCTGTGTATACGGCTTCAGGCTCCAGAACGCAGCCGCACAAATCTTGCATGGGCCTGGGTCAGTTGTGAAGATGCGGCCCACTCTGCGTGTTCAGTGGACCAGGCCGGAAATGAGATTGTGCTTGTTTCTAGGCCGGCTCAATCTAGCCAGACTTTTTCATTTCAAATTAGTAACCACACCTTTTTCTTTTCAAACTACTAGTAGTTTCTTTGTTCTAAAAAAAGTGCTAGTTTCTTTAGATGAATTAGGAACTATTCCTCTTGTGTGACTGAAACATCTATTGTGCTTTCCTACATAACTTTGTCAATATTTTTCATGTTTTTATTTTACAACTATTTTCATGATAATAGAATCCATTTCCGCACGGCACAAGTTGCAACGCACATATTGCATAAAAATAGATCCAACCACTCTAAGATGTGTGAACCAATAACGTTAAGAAAAAGAACATTTAGAATCCCCAGCTTTATTACCATATTTTCTGTGGATTTTTTTAGAATATATATTTTTGGCGGCTTTTGATGTTAGCTTGATTATCAGTTCATTTTTGTAATCCTGAATCCTGAGAATGAAAAGGCTGACTTTGTGGTTAATTGTGAAAAGAGGAAACACATGACAAAAAGGGCTAAAAACAGTGTAGTGTATGAAGAAGAAAAGGTACACTAAATTCTAGTGAGGTCGTCCACAGAACTAATGCTAGAACCACGTCAAACTATGGCATTTTTAATAAGGATCATACACCTGCCACAACTCTAGTGAGACAGGACAGACACTGCATGGCGGTGTTCTCCACACTAGCACCTTCCTCCTCGACGTCTTCCCGCCGTGTCGCCGCCGCCGCCCTTGTCGAGCGCGAGACGCAGACAATAAAGAGCGCACAGAGAAAGCAGCCTGCGAGGAACGAGACCAGCACGCAGAGGAGCCCGGCCCTGGTGACATGAATGTAGTAGTAGTACGGGGCTGCGGCTGGGCCCTGCTGCCGGTCGGCTGGCAGCGGTGTCTGGAGTCCCGGTGCCGCTGCAGGCGAAGATTGCGGCGGGAAAAATGCTGCCGCTGCGGGGGTAGCAGGCGGCTGGTCCTCGTGGAGGGCGCGGCCGGAAACGACGACGGTGACGGTGAGGATTACGACGATGCACAACAAGAGCGCGGCTGCCTGCCGTGCCATTGTCGATCAAGCAGCAGCGAACGAACGAGATAGCCAGCACCTGCAGAGAGTGTGGTGCTCTGCGGCGCCGAATAGATCATGCACGCCGTGGAAGGTTTATATGGTGCTGTGGTGTCGCCGATATCGTCTACATAGTGCATGTGGGAGGGTACTCAATATATAGTGGCAGCACGCGTAGCCAATTGTGGTGGGTAACGCGGCCAACAACGAAGGGCTTTGTTGATGTTGCAATAGTTAGGTGGATGGTGGGCGAGTGTTTGCAACATGGGGCATGTTGCAATCTCCCAAGCGCAACATGGGGCCCATTACGGTAGTTAGATAGCCGAGCACAACGTCAAGGCGCGGCCAGCAACAAAGGGACTTGTTGCGCCAGTAACATGGGACGGGTTACAATCTAACAAGCGCAACATGCGGCCCATTACGGTAGTTAGATAGCCGAGCACACGTCAAGGCGCGGCCATCAACAAAGGGATTTGTTGCGCCGTTAACATGGGGCACACTGCAATCTCCTGAGCGAAACATGGGGTGCATTACAGTGGGCAATATGGGCCGTGTTATAAACAGGCTAGCACAACGTCAAGATGCGACCACCATTGAAGGGCTTTGTTGCGGCGGCAACTTAAGACACATTGGAATCTCCTGAGCGCAACATGAGGCACATTACGGTGGGCAACTGGACCGTGTTGCATACAACCGAGTGAACGTTAAGACGAGAGTGCCATAGAAGGGATTTGTTGCGGTGGGACCATAATACACGCTGCAATCACTTGAGCGCAACATGGGGCACATTACGGTGGGCGATGTGGTGCATGTTGCAGAGAACCGAGGGAAAAGGGATTTGTTGTGGCGCCAACATGGGGCACATTGCAATCACCTAAGCGAAACATGGGACACATTACAGTGGGCAATTAACATAGGTCGTGTTAGAAATAGTAGAGCACAACGTCAAGACGCGACCATCATTGAAGGGATTTGTTGCGGCAGCAACATAAGTCACGCTGCAATCACCTGAGCACAACATGGGGCACATTACGGTGGGCAACATGGTGCGTGTTGCAGACAACTGAGCGACCATCAAGACGCGACCATCAGTGAAGGGATTTGTTGTGGCGGCAACATAAGACACGTTGCAATCTCTCGAGCACAACATGTGGCACATTATGGTGGCCAACATGGGCCGTGTTGCAGAGAATCGGGCGCAATGTCAAGACGTGACCATCAACAAAGGGATTTGTTGCGGCGGCAACATGGGGCACGTTGCAATGGTAAAAAAAAAGGTGACAGTGCGTGCAACCAATACTAAGTTCATCAGATTGAGAGCATTGGTTGGCAATCAAGTCATGCTCCTCTTGTTGGATTCGGGCAGTTCTCACACATTCATCGACCAACAGGTGGCAGACAAACTCAAGTACAAAGCTCAGGATCTACCAACACCACTAACAGTCAAAGTGGCAAATGGTGAAAAGCTACAGTGCACACAACACATTCAGGGACTAGAGTGGTGGATACAGGGCCACACATTTACCATTGATATGAAAGTACTTGCTATGGGAGGATATGATGCAATCTTAGGTATGGACTGGCTGTCGCAGTGGGGCCCTATGGTCTGTCATTGGCAAGATCAATGGATTCAGTTTCAGAGGGGAGATAAAACAATCCCGCTACAAGGGCTGCAGACTCCTCCAGCTACAGAATTGCAAGAGCTATCCATGGAGCAAGTGGTGAAGTGCCAGAAGGGCAATGATATTTGGGCCACAGCTGTATTGTCCAGAATGGCTGTGGTGGAAACATCAGTTGTTCCTGAATGCATTTAGAATACTATTAAAACTTTTGAAGATGTTTTTCAAGAACCTAAAGGATTACCCCCTCACAGAGAATTTGATCATGCTATATCTCTTCTTCCAAACAGTGCACGTGTGAATTCCAGTCCCTATAGATACTCGCCCTTACAAAAAGATGAGATCGAGAGGCAAGTAGCTGAGACGATCCAAGCAGGAATTGTGAAACCTAGCATGTCACCCTATGCATCACATGTCCTGTTGGTCAAGAATAAAGATGGAATGTGGAGATTTTGTGTGGATTATAGAAGACCGAATTCAGTGACAGTAAAAAGCAAGTTTCCTTTTCCTGTTGTAGATGAGTTGCTGGATGAACTGGCAGGTGCAAAGTGGTTTTCCAAATTAGATCTCAGGTCTGGTTATCACCAGATACGAATGGTGGAAAGTGACGAGGAAAAAACTGCCTTCAAAACACATCAAGGGCAATATCAATTCAAAGTTATGCCTTTTGGGTTGACAAATGCTCCAGCTACCTTCCAATGTTTAATGAATGCACTTTTTGCAAGATTTATCAGAAAATTTGTGCTAGTATTCATGGACGATATTCTGATATTTAGTGAAGATTTGGAACAACATCAACAACATCTTCAAGAAGTCCTCTCAGTTTTAAGGGAGCACCGGCTGTTTGCCAAACTCAGTAAATGCTCTTTTGCCCAACAGGAGTTGGAATATTTGGGTCACATCATTTCTGATAAGGGGGTGTCCACTGATCCTGCCAAAACTACCGCTATGGTACAATGGCCAAGACCAACTACAGTTACTGAACTCAGAGGTTTTTTGGGTCTCACTGGCTACTATAGGAAGTTTGTGCAGAACTATGGCATCTTGGCACAACCACTGACTAGTTTACTGAAGAAGAAAAGTTTTGAGTGGACCGAGCAAGCTCAAGCTGCATTCGATCAGTTAAAACAGGCTATGTCCACTACTCCAGTCCTAGTATTGCCAGATTTTGCAAAGCCCTTTTGCATAGAAACGGATGCTTGTGATAGTGGTATTGGAGTTGTTTTAACACAGGGAGGGCATCCTGTGGCTTATTACAGCAAAGCTTTAGGGCCAGCTAACCAGAAACTGAGTATCTATGAGAAAGAGTTCATGGCAATTATTATGGCCATTGAAAGATGGCGACAATATATTTCCAGAGGTCCTTTTGTCATCAAAACAGACCACAAGAGCCTCTGTCAGTTAGGAACACAAGAACTTACTTCAGATCTTCAGAGAAAAGCAATGACTAAACTAGTGGGATTGTAGTTTTCTTTTCAGTACAAGAAAGGTCCAGAGAACAAAGCTGCAGATGCACTTTCCAGAATAGGCCATGTATTTGCATTGCCCGCTGTGTCTACTTCTCAACCTGTCTGGATTCAGGAAATCCTCAATTCCTATGACATCGATACACAAGCTCAACAACTTTTGCAGAAGCTAGCTGTTAACCCTGAGGAAGAACCTGAATATTCTTTGGACAATGGTCTATTAAAACATCAAGGAAGAATTTGGGTGGGAGCCAATGCAGGGTTACAGACTAAGATCATTGAGGCACTGCACTCTTCTCCTGTAGGAGGGCATTCGGGTAGCTTGGCTACTTATCAGAAAATCAAGAAGCTATTTCATTGGGCAGGAATCAAAACTGCAGTTAAGAAGTTTGTGCAACAATGTCAGATATGTCAGCAAGCTAAACATGAAAACTGCAAATATCCTGGGTTGTTGGCACCTTTACCAACACCTAGGGGCCCTTGGGAGGATATCTCCATGGATTTTATCGAGGGCCTTCCCAAGTCCAATGGATCCTCTTGCATTCTGGTAGTTGTGGACCGATACACTAAGTACAGTCACGTTATACCCCTTAAACACCCATACACGGCAGCTCAGATTGCTCATATCTTTCTACATCAGGTGGTAAAACTACATGGTATGCCCTACACCATTACTTCAGATAGAGACAAGATCTTCACCAGTAATTTCTGGAAAGAGTTGTTCAAACTGTGGGGCACTAAACTGCAGATGTCAACTGCTTATCACCCACAAACTGATGGCCAGACTGAGAGGATAAATCAATGCCTGGAAATGTACCTGAGATGTGCTGTCAATGATACTGCAAAGCAATGGGCAGCTTGGCTTCCTTTAGCAGAATTCTGGTACAACTCTACTTATCACTCTTCCCTGGGATGTACTCCATTCAAAGCACTCTATGGACAGTTGGAATTGCAGGACTGGCTTAATGAAAGGCAACAGTACTCTGAATTTTTGCACCAACACTTGAACAGAGCTCAAACGAAGATGAAGTATGATGCAGATAAGAACGGGACTTTCAGGGAGTTCATGGTGGGAGATACAGTGTTCTTGAAGCTGCAACCTTATTCTCAAGCTTCTGTGGTCAACAGACCTTACCCAAAGCTGGCAATGAAGTTCTTTGGGCCGTATAAAATTCTCGAGAGAGTGGGAACAGTGGCTTACAAGCTGGAACTCCCATCCACTAGTCAGATACATCCTGTGTTTCATGTGTCTCAATTGAAAACTCACGTGCCAGATCACACACCAGTTTACACGACATTGCCAGAACCACCGCTGCTTAACAGGATGAATGTGGTTCCTGAGGAAATTTTGGACAGACGCCTGGTCAAGAAGGGGAATGCTTCCTTGCTTCAGGTTCTTATCAAATGGTCTGGGTTGCCAGCAGCAAGTGCTACTTGGGAGGACTATGACACAGTCCACCAACGTTTTCCATTGGCACCAGCTTGGGGACAAGCTGGAATTTCAGGGGGAGCTCATGTCAGTACTGCTATGCTGAAGGTTGCACCAGCACTGACGGAAGTACGTCTTCGAGGGAAGGAGGCGCAATCGGGTGGCGGAACGGCAACTGAAGACTCAAACCAGGCACTGGGCCGTGTGCGAGTGTGAGCCCAGTGGGCATGTAGGCACGGCTATATAACGTGCCGAGTAGAGAGTGGTAGGCATCGTAGAGTTGATCCCCTTTTCGTCCTCCTCTGTATCCAGCTGTATCTTCTTCCTCCCCACGACACTCTTTCTCTGGAACTTGAGATCTTGTACCAAAATCCCAAATCCTAGGTTCGCCTATGGCAAGGATATGACAGGGTGGGGCAGGCGGTGACGGGATAGTGCCATGTCATCAACTGACGATTCAACCACTATTTTAGAGAATCTCCAAGGACCCCTAAAACTAGCATGGTATATGTACACGGACGCGGCGCGTCTACGGACAGTGATGAAGCCGGTCATCCAACCATGCCCACATACATGTCAAAGCAATTGAACAAACCGGATAAATTTTATGCAAACCGGATAGTTTTCATTCAAACCGGACCAAGTTCATTATATTTTTAACATATTTCAACTAAACAAAAGCGGACGAGACTTTTTTAACCTGGTATAAAAGATCGCCAGCCGTGGCGGGTCTGTGTCCCATGTCCTGTATTCTTGTCAGGCAAGCTCATTAGCCGTGAGCCTCGGGAAGTGAAGTTGCGGGAGGGGAAGAGTAGGAGTGGCCTTCCTGGGACCCAAGTTGGTGGCGCGGCCGACGTGGAGCTGGAGCTGTCCGCCGCGCGCGACTCCTCTTCTGCCACCTCGGCACCGACCTCCGCGTGCAGGACGCACTCTAGTTTTCTGCCTCTTAGGACGCACTCTAGTTTTCCGGCTTTTTTCTTTTTCCGTTTCTTTCCTTTTTATTTTCTTTCATATTTTTTCAAGTCTATTTTTCTTTTTCAGCAAATGTTCACATTTTAAATTTGTGTTCACAAATTCACAAACTTTGTAGGAATTTTCAAAAAATGTTTCCATTTTCCAAATTTTGTTTACAAAATTAAAATAAACTTAGGTTTTGAAAAAAATGCAAATTCAAAAAAGTTTGAAAATTTCAAAAAATGTTCCCACTTTCTAATTTTGTTCAAAAATTTGAAAACTTTTCATGTTTTGTAATTTTTCAAAAATTCAAAATAAAGTTCTAGGAATTTCAAAAATGTTCGCATTTTTATTTTTTGTTCACAAAAATTCAAATAATGTCATGTTTTCAAATTTTGTACATAACCCTAGAAATGATCCGGAGAATTTTCAAAAATGTTCATGTTTCAGAAAATTTGCTCTTAATATGGAAAATATTCTCATTTTCAATTTTTTTTATTTTTCATTAAATGTTTGCATTTTTTTACAAATGTTCTTGCTTCCAATTTGTTCCTTTTTTGCAAAAAAATGTTTGAGAATCACAAACAATGTTCGTGTTTCCGTGAATTGTTTGAGGTTTCAAAAAAATCACAATATTGAAAATGTTCGTTTTAAAAAATATTTACTTTTTCCAAAAATGAAATCATGTTCAAAATTTCAAAATTGTTTTAATCTTTTGTGACTTATAGTTCATATACGATGGACTGCCATTTTATACACAAATTCCCATGAATTACAGTGGCTAGCAACCTGGTTTCCAAGTTGGGGGTGCTCGGTGTTCGATCCCTCGCTGGGACTTTAGTTTTTGGTGTTTTTTGTGACGTTTAAGTTTTGCCTTTTCGTTTGTTTCTTTTTAGTCTTGCGCTGCAAATCAAGCATAGGAGTTAGCCAGCAACAACGGCTACCACAGGTCCACAGCGTGCGCAACACTAGTGTTCTCTTTTTGTGTTTTTTCACCTCCTGAACGCCAAGCCCAGGTGTGCCACCCCTGTACGAAACGTCAACTCTTTGACGCAAGGGGCGTCACATAGGAGCTCCTTGATGCCTGTGCAACAGGGGTGCCCATCGGGCTCGATGGCTCCTATTCAGCGCGTACGTCGCTCGCGAGCGGGAGCGCGCGCACCCCCCTGCTCCCCCCGTGCGAACAATTGGGCTGACCCGTATTTGCAACCGGTTCTTCTTTTCTTTTCTTAATTTTTTATTTCGGTTTTTTCATCTTCTTTTTTCTCTTTTTCTTTCTCTTCTAATCCTCTTCTTTTCTTTTTTTCCTTTTTTTCGCTACATCTTTTTTGGTTTTACCAAACTCGCAAGCATTTTGCTGAAATTTAGGAACATCATTTTTCAAATTAGTAAACACTTTACAAATTCGGTGAAAATTTTCTTAAATTCAATTGTTGTTCATAAAATTCAAAAATAATTCATCATACGTTCAAAAAAATTGATGAAACTTTTAAAATATGTTCAACATATTCAAAATTAATCATCAAATTCAATGAATGTTTTCAAATTCAAATTTGTTCGTCAAATTCTAAATTGGTTCATCAACCTAAAAATGTTCATAATATCAAAACATGTTTATGAAATTTATAAAATTTTCATCATATTAAAAAATCGTCGACTTGGAAAAATGTTCTCAAATTCAAAAAAAATATTCATTGAATTTAAATGCAAACATTTTTTTAATGAACGGTTTTGTAAAATTCATGAATTTTTGTTTAATCCGCGGACAGTTTTTCAAAATCATGAACATTTTTTAAACACGAACCTTTTATGATTTCTACAAGATTTTTCCAAAATGCAGTTTTTATAAATTTTGTAACTGTTTATAAATTTGGAATTCATTATAAATTTCCAATATTTCCAAAATTCTGGGCATGTTTGCCAGCGCCTAAGGCGCCAGTAGGGGCTCCCATTGGGCTTCAGCTCATAAAGCGGATTTAATCCAGATGCACCAAGCTCCCCTTGCTCTAGCAACTGTAAGAGCCCAGGTGATCAAGCTCAGATTATATACCTGAAGATGCAATGATGGTTGATGAGTGATGACCCATGTACTTCTTCAAAGACAAGTGTTGCTAAGAAGATGTATGAGTTCTTGTTTTTATTTCAGAGATCCAAAATCAAATCATATCTTAGCTTTACTGTAGTGATAATTAAATCCATAAAATGATGATACTATCGAAAGGGAATCAGAGATCAGTAGTGATACTTTTTCCTGCTATGTGCTCATAGATCACACTCGAAATCACCAAAACACTGCAGCCATTTCCCCTACTATCGCTCACGAGCAACATACGCAACACCGCAATTACCAAAGACGAGCTTCCTGAGCACGCGCTCCTCACAGATGGATCGAAATCGTCGTCAGGCTCAGGATCGGTGGTTCTTTGAAGAAAAGTGTAAGGCTATATGTGTTTTGTAGCTAACTTCAACAACTTCCTCCCCCGCAAAGAAAGAACTTCAACAACTTACTGTTTTTTGAATCACTGGCACCTCTAAACACGGCACATAGCTCTTCATTTCCCTATAAACCGAGCAAACCCGGGTAGTAGAAGCTGGAGTAGAATACATCCGACGAGGCATGTCGCTGCTGTTATTTATTCCAAACAATAGTAAACCGTTTCGACAGCGTCCGTTCATCATCAGTATCCAAAATCCAGTCTGCCCCTACTGACGAAACAGTTAAGCACAAGACAACACAATATAGTACATAGGGCCAACTATCAGCCTATACAGACAAGAACCTCCTCGCCAGTCTGTCATGTATGTATGTATGTATTCCTAAGATAGTATGCCACTGCTCTAGCGGTCACAGGTTCGTGCACGGCCGGGAACTTACACCGAGCGTAGGGCGATTCTGCCCGCAAGAGATGATCAGATCACTTGATCTGGGAACAGACGGCCCGCCCGGCTGGTGTTCAGCGACAAGAACGCCGCTGAATTCATTCCTTCCCAGCGTGCAGAACAAGGCACTGCCTCGGTGAAACCTGCAACGACAAGGCATGTAAGTTCTCTCAACGCGCTGCTTGCAATCCGCATGCCCTAGTTAGACAGAGGTGATCTGAAATGGTTTGTGTCAAGGGCAAGAGCAGAGGGCGTTACCTTTACTGTGTTTGCAACAGTGAAACTTCTATCTCCTGCAAAGTTTTTCCCTTTGTTTCGACTACGTGTCGCCGCACAAATATTGCTCCTACCACACACGCTGATGAGAACATTGTGTACAGAACTTGTGGGCCAAGTTGCTCTAGAAGTCGCAAGAATAACAAACTGACGAAGAAGTTGACGCCCTGCCCATTGCATCGTGTGTAAGCAAAAGAGGAAACAATTTATAAAGCAAGGAAATTAGACATAAAATAGAACTATAATCAAGGATATCTAGTGCATTCGTGTCTACTAGTATCCCAACTCTTCACCAGAAAAATCTGCAGAAGCTGTCTGCATCGATTTAACCGCTGAATTATACTCCCTCCGTTCCAAATTACTCGTCGTGGTTTTAGTTCAATTGAACTAAAACCACGACGAGTAATTTGGAACGGAGGGAGTACTACATACAGTGGAAACCATATTTGCATATAATTTTAAGGACTCGGATATCTAGCGAACGTCAGATTTTTAGACATGGCAAATCAAACGTCTTTCATGGCAAGTTGTGTTCGTCGAGGATGCCAAGTTTAGTTGGTGAGCATGGAAAATCCACCTCGGTTCATTTTTTGCCAGAAAACTTGCCGTGCTTGCAAACTAAATTTGCCATCCTTGTGCCAATATAAATTGCCATAAAAAACATTCAATTTGCCATGTCTAAAATCTGACGTCGGATTTTGTCTTTCCGAATTTAAAACCATGGTTGCACGATTTGGATTGACTGCATAAACATTCCATCTACAAATGGTGTTCACAGTTAATTACGTTTCTCTTCTTAATAGCACAAGGGAGATGCATTAATTCTGTAAGATAGAAAAAGGCTTCAGTCTACAACGTCTAACACTTCATGACCACAACAAAAGTAAGTGTCCTCAATCTTCATAACATGCAGAGGGGTCAGTATACCAGTTTGGCACCCTCTTGCAGTCTGGCAACGTAACTGCTTGGCTACCTGCAAGTTAATATCATACGAATGTATCCCAAAATTCAACCTGGCTAACTCATAACTAACAGAAACTAGTCAATTCTTTAATTGCTTACAATAGTATAACTGGATATACAACCATAACCTTCTGCATGTTTTCCCTATTCCATTCAAAGGGTGTGCATGTCTAGACTTTTACCCAAATTTGAGCACTACTGAACACCAAGGCATTTTCGTTGTTTTCTGGTTTATGCATTTACTCTCAGCTGAACCAAAGAACATGGCAAACTAGCGTACAAATTTAAATGCACACTTTTTTTCCATATTGGCAGATTTCGTTTTATCTGATGAAAAACATTTAGCTTGAACCAATTGTTGCTTCATGCTGAAAAGAGAGAACTCTTACCCAATGCACCGACATACACAGAGCCATAGCTTTGGCCCGAATTTTGTTTGGGAAAATCTCAGGCAAAAGAAGTCCTGGAACTGGGCCTGCTCCCAACGAAAATGCCAAGACAAACCTGCCAACAAAATGTCCAACTATAAGTAACATATGTACCATAGTGATCTTATAATTATAAGAAGGAAAAATATAACTGGCAAAAAAGTTGAGTCCTACCATGTGCACATAGGAAAAATGCTTCATATGTTAGCGACTAGCATACAAGTTAACTGAATAGAAACTAACTACCATAGCGGGGCAGCGGTGGCATAGCCGGATTCCTTGACCTCTACTACGGGTGCAAATATCGTGTAGCTATGGGTTTGGGGGGGCAGGTGGGGAGAGGGGGGGGGGGAGATCATAGATTAATGCCCACACCCCTGTCACATGTGCTGCTCACTTGGCAACTCCTTTAGCCACCTCAGAGCCAACGGGTGACCCTAGCCTTGTCAGATTTTTGTGAATGTGCTAAGCCGGCAATCAGAGTTATGTTCGGCCTATCTGAAGCACAGTGGTTTTGCTCCAAAATATCGAGGTGGTAGTTGTGAGCAACAGTGACCGTTAAAGTGGTGGTTTTGGAGAACTTACTCATTCAGCATAGATGATTTGAAGAAACAAAACTAAGGTTGAGAAACTTGCATGGTAGAACCAAGCTACTAAATGGTATAAATCTGCATGACTTACAGCAGTATGCCACCAACCGAAAGATATACACTTGCAGAACCAAGGTGACGATTCGCTCCAATAGCCTGAAGTCCCATTGAGAAGGCCTATACGTTACACCAGTAAGGAAGTGCAGTCAGTAATGTTCCATATATCTTACAATTACAGTAATTGCTCACCATGAAAAAGAAGCTTCCTACAAGAAGCATTTTCCTGCCTAGCTTGTCCATTAGAAGCATAGCTATAATAGAACCTGGTAGCGAACACAGCAAAATAAGATCAGCAACTGAATATAACAGAGCAGTAGAAGCACAAACAGCTTTAATGGGCTCACCTAATAAATTTGCAATCCCCATGCATATATTGGCAAGGCTAGAGGGCACCCCCACACTTCTGAACACAGTTGATGAGAAATAGAACACAGAATTTATGCCCGATAACTGTTGTAAAGCAAAGAGCGTTGTGCCAATAAAAACAACTGTAGCAAAAAAGGGACTTGTAATGAACAAACTTCAAGGAAGAAGAGAAATAAGGTCACACTGAAGCAGAAAAATGCGACACAATCGACAGCTTGTACCATTGAAGTGACGACCATAAAACAACTCTGAGAACTTCACACTTTCCCCATCATCTCCTCTCTCCGATCGAGAAAGTTCTGCCATAGCAGATTTTACATGAAGAGGGCCTAGAAGCTTCTCAAACTGCATTTCTGCTTCGTTTGTTCTTCCACACTGCATAGAAGAACAGGACTCTTTAAATCGTTTAGAAGACTGCTAAACATGCTACTTCCTAGATGTAAGTTGCGTGTGAGCGCGCACACGTTGGAACTGAAGAAACAAAATAATACACACTGGACCATAGTCAGAGATGTATACGTATCGCAATACAAACAAAATACTGAGGTAACCTAGAATCTCATTGATCTGTACCAGGAAGTCAGAGATGTATATGTATCGCAATACAAACAAAATACTGAGGTAACCTAGAATCTCATATGTGTTGTATCTGACCTATATGTGTCAATGGATTCATCTTCCTTCATATTTTCAAGCAGATAAATTATAAATATACCAAATATTACTTAAGTAGCAGTAGGCAATAATTTCCTGTAGGGACAAAATGCTGTACTTTAGTGGACTAAGATTGTAGCCAACAGCCCAATATACAGATTTTGTTCGATTCAACACATACCCAGTTTAGAGAATAACCTTCATAAACTAGTGAAAACTGGAAAGACCTGCACATCTATATTGCAGACAGTATACCAAAACTTGTGCTGTTTCTAAAAGATAACTCCGAAGTTCAGTGAAGTAAAATGATATCCAAGGTTCAGCTCAGAAAATCAACACCCTATTTTATGACTAGCAAAGGCACATAACATCAAACTATAGAAGCCCATTCAGAGAGAAGTGGGTATTTCCATAGGTTTGAATCTTTGAATTGATAAATCGGAAGGGTGACATGAGAAAACAAGCAATATCCAGGCGTGTACATGAAAAGAAGAAGGAAAAGGCAATATTCCTAAGTAAAGGCACCTTATATAGCCACTGGGGGCTCTCAACACAGAACTCCATAGCAATAGCTTGTAAAACTGCTGGGACAGCTGAAACCCAGAAACACACTCTCCACCTGCCATTGGAAGGATAATGTCAGTAAATATCAGTTTTGTACACATCAATTGTAACACACAAGTAAAGATTGAAGAAGTAGAGCAGCAGCTTCTGACCATCTATCAATGTCCTTGACAGGGGTACCGACTAGAAGAGAAAATAAGATTCCCAGGCAGGTCGCAATCTGAACAAAGCTGCCATACATACCCCTCACAGAGGGGGGAGAGACCTAGATTCAAGCAGGCAGGTGATAGTGAGCATCGGCGAACTATGTTGATATCTGCTGTTAGCAATCATGCATTGACAAAAATACCAGATGCATACCTCTGTTATATAGAGTGAAGCCACCGGTGGACCCAACCCCATTCCTGCTCCAACCAATAATCTTCCAAATAGCATTCCTTCCAGGCTGTTGGTGAGAGCACTGCAAAATGGTGTTCTCTTCTTCAGTATGGTCTAGCAAAACATGATCACACGAATGATTTGTACCCAAATCATATAAAAAAATCGAGAGTAGCCCATGGTTCCTTCCAACTGTAGATCAGAGTAAGTGGTAGTTTGTTTGCAAAACAAAGCATACTAAATGATTGTAGACGGCACAGGCTGCTTGCTTGTATTTTAGTTCCTGGTCTAATTTTATTTTGTTGGTGCAAGTAAATCCCACATAATTAACCAGATCAGCAGTCAGCAGTCAATGTGTAGATATTCATTTAAAACACCCAGCAATCAGCTACTAGTATACTTGCAATTGAAAAGAAGGGATACTAGCAGGTGGCAATTAAACAAAATTAACTAGACTGGAGAGAGACAGGTATTGATTTAACAGGCTTGTGAATAAAATGGTGTCATACTACAAATAGATGGTACCTTAAGGCGGCTCCCACGATCATGGGCAGGGTGCTGAGCTGAAAAGCGCGGCGCCGGCCGATTCCGTCCGCGACTGAGCCGCTGAAGAGGCACCCGACGAACGCTCCCCCCAGGCATATGCTCACCACGAGCCCTGCGTCCACGGAACCACACACGCAGATCTCGTGACCAGGCCCCAAACAAGCCAAGGCGGTGCATACGGAGGGAGGGAGCGTACCTTCGGCCAGCGTGTTGCCGGCGAATCCGAGGTCGGCGGAGATGCTCTCGAGCGGCTCGTTCACCACCCTGCGCCAACCAACCATGACATCACGAAACAGACATGAGTACCACCACATGACATATAGCGCGTTAGAATGTGAGATCCCTCAGAAAAACAGAGACATCCGTGAGATAAAGGACGGCACGCGCACGCACCCTGTGTGGTAGCCGAAGAGGAAGGAGGTGACGGTGGCGACGCACACGTGCGGCAGCGACCTGCGCCACGACGGGCCCGCTGATGCTCCGCCTCCGCCTCCGTCGGGCGTCTTCTCTGCTGCCGGATCTAAGACGTCACCGAGACAGAATCGGCAGGGGAATAATAATAAGGCGAAATGCGAAGGGGAGGGGATCGATGGAGGGATGGGCGCACGGACCTGGCGTCTCGAGGTCGGGGTCCATGGCGGCGTCCCGGGACGGCACGCGCTTGTACGCCGCGGTGCCGAGCTTCCACCGCATCGCCCCGCAGGAGATTGATTGGGGAATCGGAGGCGAGGGGAAGAAGAGAGAGAGAGAGAGAGAGAGAGAGAGAGAGAGAAAGGGATCTGGGAGAGGGCCGCCTGGCCTATATTGGGGCTGGGCGCTTGTCGCTGAGTGGCACGGAGGAGGAGGAGATTTGACTACCTTTTGAGTGGGTTTGGCGTCGTAGCACGGGGACCGACCAGCGGGCGGCGAGGAGGAGAAGGACGGAGAAGGTGGTGGTGGTGGTGCTTCTTTTCTCCGTTGGTTGGCGAGATGCGTGCGGGTGGAGCTCGCGGCGACGCGTGGCCGCCCGCGGGAATCCAGGACCATCGACCCCGGGCCGGGCCCACCGCGCTCCGTCGGCGGGCTGAATACCGTCGGTTCCCCGCTTGCAAATCAGAGACAATGACAAGAGCATCTCCAACATCAACCTGCAAAAATCTGGTTCGTTTTTATATTCTGATGTGGTTCGCAGAAATGATATCGGACCGAGTCATCCAATACTAATTACAAAATGTCTGATTAAAAAAGAGAGAAGAGAAGGACCATGCATATAAAGAGAAAGGAAAAAAGAGAGAAGGACCATGCGGAGCCTTTTGGTTGGTGTAAGTGACCCATTTAAGGGAAAATGAGCGTCCGAACCACTGCGCGGACCATGCACGACCGTGTTGGATTGCAAAAGTGAACGAAAGTGCCCGCTCTAACATATACCGGAGTTCTCCGGGTCTCCTTTGGAGATGCCCTCACGCCTCAAATATTTCATTTTACAACTGGATATCTCAAATTAGAAATCTCAAATCCATACTATTACGTGCAACATAAAACCTAGTCTAAGCAGAGCTCGTCCGACTCCGCCATGCCCAAATCCGGCGGCCGGCTTCACTCCCCAGTGTGTTGGTCCGGACACCGGGAGGATAGAATAGGGCATGCGACACGAGCCGGCTTATTGGACTCAAGGCGCCGCCGTCTCCTATGTCCTACTCTTTCTCGTCGGAGCCCGGAACCCTGACAGTGTTGGTGGACATCAGATCGATGATGGTTTCGTCCTGGACGATCCGGCCACATCCACCACAACGCGATTGCGACGTCCGAACTGGTGCACCATACGAGGCGTCGAAGAATGCAACTCCGCCTCGCCAATGTCCACCGCCGCCTCCCGCGCCCGTTGCCTCGCACGGAGGGCACGTCGCGCCATGTTTGTCTTGAGCAATGCTCATGGTGCGTCCATAGCCTCGGCACGCCAACGGAGGGGTTGCACGTCTGCCACCGTCTTCAGATGCCAGACGGTCCCTAGCATCGGATACATGTGCCATTTGGGCCGACGCAATGGATTCCCGATGAAGGAGTCTGAGCGTTGTCGTCGGGCAGCCTCCTCTTGGGAGCGGCTGAGCGCAAGCCGAACGACCATCTCCTCCTTGGGGCCGCGTGGGATGAACTCGCGGTCAGCGGATCTGAAAGTGTAGTACTCAGATCCGCTGCCCGTCATGCCGGAGATCGTCAGAGGGGAGCTTAGGTGGCGGAGGGGAGTAGAAGGGAATGGAGTGAAGTGGCTAGGTTTTGCTCCGGTGAGTGGATGGGGAGGAATATATGGCGGGTCAGAGTGGGTCAGCATGGACCAAGACCGACGTGGCGGAAGTGTCCGGACGCGCAATATCCATTCTAGATTTGAGCTAAATATAAGGGGTGTGATACGTCTCCGTCGTATCCATAATTTTTTATTGTTCCATGCCAATATTCTACAACTTCCATATACTTTTTGGCAACTTTTTATACTAATTTTGGGACTAACATATTGATCCAGTGCCCAGTGCCAGTTCCTGTCTGTTGCATGTTTTTGGTTTCGCAGAATATCCATATCAAACGGAGTCCAAACGGGATAAAGACGGACGGAGCTTATTTTTGGAATATTTGGAAAATTCCGGAAGAAAAATCCACGCGAGACGGTGCCCGAGGTGGTCACGAGGCAGGGGGCGCGCCTGCCCCCCTGGGCGTGGCCCCTACCCTCGTGAGCCACCCGTAAGGCAGTTGACGCTCTTCTTTTGCCGCAAGAAAGATAATTTTCGGAAAAAATCACGGCGAAGGTTTCAGGTCAATCGGAGTTACGGATCTCCATATATACACGAAACGGTGAAACAGAGCCAGAAGAGAACGCAGAAACAGATAGATAGATCCAATCTCGGAGGGGCTCTCGCCCCTTCCACGCCATGGGAGCCAAGGACCAGAGGGGAAACCCTTCTCCCATCTAGGGAGGAGGTCAAGGAAGAAGAAGAAAAAGGGGCCCCTCTCCCCCTTGCTTCCGGTGGCGCCGGAGCGCTGTCGGGGGCCATCATCATCACCGCGATCTTCACCAACACCTCCGCCATCTTCACCAACCTCTCCATCACCTTCCCCCCTCTATCTACAGCGGTCCACTCTCCCGCAACCCGTTGTACCCTCTACTTGAACATGGTGCTTTATGCTTCATATTATTTTCCAATGATGTGTTGCCATCCTATGATGTCTGAGTAGATTTACGTTGTCCTATCGGTGGTTGATGAATTGCTATGATTGATTTAATTTGCTTGTGGTTATGTTGTTGTCCTTTGGTGCCCATCATATGAGCGCGCGTGTGGATCACGCCATATGGTTAGTTGTATGTTGATAGGACTATGTATTGGAGGGCAAGAGTGACAGAAGCTTCAACCTAGCATAGAAATTGATGCATACGGGATTGAAGGGGGACCAATATATCTTAATGCTATGGTTGGGTTTTACCTTAATGAACATTACTAGTTGCGGATGCTTGCTAATAGTTCCAATCGTAAGTGCATAGAATTCCAAGTAAGGGAGGACATGCTAGCAGTGGCCTCTCCCACATGAAACTTGTTATCGGTCTAGTAAAGTAGTCAATTGCTTAAGGGACAATTTCGCAACTCCTACCACTACTTTTCCACACTCGCCATATTTACTTTCTTGCTTCTTTACCTTAACAGCCCCTAACTTTTATTTTTCGTGTTCTTTACTTTCTTGCAAGCCTAGCCAAAAACACCTATAAAGTACTTCTAGTTTCATACTTGTTCTAGGTAAAGCGAACGCAAGCATGCGTAGAGTTGTATCGGTGGTCGATAGAACTTGAGGGAATATTTGTTCTACCTTTAGCTCCTTGTTGGGTTCGACACTCTTACTTATTGAAAACTATTGCGATCCCCTATACTTGTGGGTTATCAAGATCTTTTTCTGGCGCCGTTGCCGGGGAACAATAGCGTGGGGTGAATATTCTCGTGTGTGCTTGTTTGCTTTATCACTAAGTAATTTTTATTTGCTGTTCTTAGTTGTTCTCTATCTTTAGTTATGGATATGGAACACGAAATACCAAAAAAATTAGGTGTACTTGCTGCTCATGGAGATGGGGAACCTCCTAAAACCCACGATGCTGGTTATGTGAAAGATATTATGTACTACTTTAATAATCCTGAGAAAACCCCATTCAATTATGTAATGGGAGTAACGTTGGATCAACGTGAATACTTTAGGGATTGTCGCTTAACACAAAAACGGAAACTATTATGGGATCAAATTCATATATTGAAGTGGTATGCTTGGCAACTATGCGTGAGTTATGATTATACTTGTTGCTCTAGGATGAAGGATCCACACCTTCCCTTTTCATGCAAATTCAATGATAATAAAACCTTAGCTTCTTATGCTAATGGTATATATGATTACTATGATGTGGAACAAATAGAAGAATTTGTTGCTTTTATGGGTGCTTATGAAATTGAAGCTATGTGTAAAGAGTTTGGAGATTTTGATGATGTTGTTTATAGATCTCAAAATTTAGCTATCCTCAAATATTGCTATGAGAATTATGAATACAATTCCGATATTAATGCACTTATTGAGAAAGTCTCCGCTGTCCAAGAAGAGACTAATATTTTGTAGGAATCTATGGAAGAAGAAGTTGATGAAACTGTGAGCTCATTGGATGAAAAAGATGAGGAAGAGAGCGAAGAACAAAAGGAGGAAGAGCGGATTGATCACCCGTGCCCACCTTCTAATGAGAGTAACTCTTCAACTCATACATTGTTTAATTCTCCTTCGTGCTTACCGAAGGATGATTGCTATGATGACTGTTATGATCCCTTCGATTCTTTTGAAATATCCCTTTTTGATGGTGCTTGCTATGCTTGTGGCCAAGATGCCAATATGAATTATGCTTATGGATATGAACTTGCTATAGTCCCTTATGTTAAACATGAAATTGTTGCTATTGAACCCACACATGATAGTCCTATTATCTTTTTGAATTCTCCGGATTATACTATATCAGAGAAGTTTGCACTTATTAAGGATTATATTGATGAGTTGCCTTATACTGTTGCACATGATGATTTTGATAGATATAATATGCATGTGCTTGCTGCTCCTACTTGCAATTATTATGAGAGAGGAACTATATCTCCACCTCTCTATGTTTCCCACACGATAAAATTGCAAGAAACTATTTATACTATGCATTGGCATGTACTATGTGTGCATGAATTGTTCTTTTATGACATGCCGATGCATAGAAGAGAGTTAGACTTCGTCATTACATGATATATGTTGCTTTGTGCTCACTACTAAATGCTAAATCATTGTTAATTAAAATTGGCTTTGATATACCTTGGGATCCGGGTGGATTCACTACTTGAGCACTATATGCCTAGCTTAATGGCTTTAAAGAAAGCGCTGCCAGGGAGACAACCCGGAAGTTTTAGAGAGTCATTTATTTCTGTTGAGTGCTTTCATATAGTTTAAAAACAACAAAAATAAAGAGGGGAACCCAAAAATTTTCAAAAAGAAAGGTGAAAGTGAGAAAGACGAGCATTGTGAAAGTGGGGGACGTCCTTGAACTTTGTTCATGCCCATGGGAACTTTGTGAATCTTAATTATAGAAACGTTTCAATAAAAATAATTATCCCCTTGTACAATTCCATTTTATTATAAAAATAATGTGCCAAGGTTTGCCTTTTGGATGTTTACAATGCTTGTTGGTTTGTGCGGTGCAGAACAGAAACTTTAGCTGTAGTGCGCGATTTTTACTTTTTTACTGGAACGTCAAATGGTTCTGATTCTTTTTGCACTGTCTTGATGTACAAATGTTTTATTTTTCCTAAATTTTGCAGAATTTTTCAACTACTAGAAGTATGGTGAATGTTCAGATTATTACAGACTGTTCTGTTTTAGACAGATTCTGTTTTGATGCATAGTTTGCTTGTTTTGATGAAACTATTAATTTATATCAGTGGATTAAGCCATGAAAAAGTTATATTACAGTAGACACAATGCAAAAAACAAATATGAATTGGTTTGCAACAGTACTTAAAGTAGTGATTTGCTTTATTATACTAACAGATCTTACCGAGTTTCTGTTAAAATTTTGTGTGGATGAAGTGTTCGATGATTGAGAAGGTTTCGATGTGAGAAGAAGGAAGAGAGGCAAGAGCTAAAGCTTGGGGATGCCTGAGGCACCCCAAGTAAATATTCAAGGAGACTCAAGCGTCTAAGCTTGGGGATGCTGGGGAAGCATCCCCTCTTTCTTCAACAAATAATATCGGTATGTTTTCGGATTCGTTTCGTTCATGCGATATGTGCAATCTTGGAGCGTCTTTTGCTTTAGTTTTTTTTTCTTTTATGCACCATGCTGATATGAGATGGTCCTTGGTTGATTTATAGAATGCTCTTTGCACTTCACTTATATCTTTTGAGTATGGCTTTATAGAATGCTTCATGTGCTTCACTTATATCATTTGAAGTTTGGATTGCCTGTTTCTCTTTACTTAGACAACCGCCATTTGTAGAATGCTCTTTTACTTCACTTATATTTGTTAGAGCGTGGGCATATCTTTTGTAGAAAGAATTAAACTCTCTTGCTTCACTTATATCTATTTAGAGAGATGACAGGAACTGGTCATTCACATGGTTAGTCATAAAATCCAACATAAAACTTGTAGATCACTGAATATGATATGTTTGATTCCTTGCAATAGTTTTGTGATAGAAAGATGGTGATATTAGAGTCGTGCTAGTTGGGTAATTGTGAAATTGAGAAATACTTGTGTTGAGGTTTGCAAGTCCCGTAGCATGCACGTATGGTGAACCGTTATGTAACGAAGTCGGAGCATGAGGTGTTTATTGATTGTCTTCCTTATGAGTGGCGGTCGGGGACGAGCGATGGTCTTTTCCTACCAATCTATCCCCCTAGGTGAAGGAAATATGCCCTAGAGGTAATAATAAAGTTATTATTTATTTCCTTATTTCATGATAAATGTTTATTATTCATGCTAGAATTGTATTAACCGAAAACATAATACATGTGTGAATACATAGACAAACAGAGTGTCACTAGTATATGCCTCTACTTAACTAGATCGTTGATCAAAGATGGTTATGTTTCCTAACCATAGACATGAGTTGTCATTTGATTAACGACATCACATCATTAGGAGAATGATGTGATTGACTTGACCCATTCCGTTAGCTTAGCACTTGATCGTTTAGTATGTTGCTATTGCTTTCTTCATGACTTATACATGTTCCTATGACTATGACATTATGCAACTCCAGTTTACCGGAGGAACACTTTGTGTGCTACCAAACGTCACAACGTAACTGGGTGATTATAAACATGCTCCACAGGTGTCTCCGAAGGTACTTGTTGGGTTGGCGTATTTCGAGATTAGGATTTGTCACTCCGATTGTCGGAGAGGTATCTCTGGGCCCACTCGGTAATGCACATCACTATAAGCCTTGCAAGCATCGCAACTAATGAGTTAGTTGCGAGATGATGTATTACAGAACGAGTAAAGGGACTTGCCAGTAACGAGATTGAACTAGGTATTGAGATACCGACGATCGAATCTCGGGCAAGTAACATACCGATGACAAAGGGAACAACGTATTCTGTTATGCGGTCTGACCGATAAAGATCTTCGTAGAATATGTGGGAGCCAATACGAGCATCCAGGTTCCGCTATTGGTTATTGACCGGAGACGTGTCTCGGTCATGTCTACATAGTTCTCGAACCCGTAGGGCCCGCACGCTTAAAGTTTCGATGACGGTTATATTATGAGTTTATGTGTTTTGATGTACCGAAGGAGTTCGGAGTCCCGGATGAGATCAGGGACATGACAAGGAGTCTCGAAATGGTCGAGACATAAAGATCAATATATTGGACGACTATATTCGGACATCGGAAAGGTTCCGAGTGATTCGGGTATTTTCGGAAGTACCGGGGAGTTACGGGAATTCGTATTGGGCCTTAATGGGCCATACGGGAAAGGAGAGAAAGGCCTCAAAGGGTGGCCGCACCCCTCCCCATGGGCTGGTCCGAATTGGACTAGGGAGGGGGGCGCCCCTTTCCTTCCTTCTCCTTTTCCCTTCCCTTTCCTTCCCTCCTAGTCCTACTACTTGGAAGGGCTCCTAGTTCTACTAGGAAAGGGGGAATCCTACTCCCGGTGGGAGTAGGACTCCCCTAGGGCGCGCCATAGAGAGGGCCGGCCCTCCCCCTCCTCCACTCCTTTATATACGGGGGCAGGGGGCACCCCATGGGCACAACAATTGATCGTTTGATCTTTTAGCTGTGTGCGGTGCCCCCTCCACCATAGTCCACCTCGATAATACTGTAGCGGTGCTTAGGCGAAGCCCTGCATCGGTAGAACATCAACATCGTCACCACGCCGTCGTGCTGGCGAAACTCTCCCTCAACACTCGGCTGGATCGGAGTTCGAGGGACGTCATCGAGCTGAACGTGTGCTGAACTCGGAGGTGTCATACGTTCGGTACTTGATCGGTCGGATCGTGAAGACGTACGACTACATCAACCGCATTGTGCTAACGCTTCCGCTTTCGGTCTACGAGGGTACGTGGACAACACTCTCCCCTCTCGTTGCTATGCATCACCATGATCTTGCGTGTGCGTAGGAAATTTTGAAATTACTACGTTCTCCAACACTAGGAGCATGCGCGTAGTACTTTGTTTCGATGACTAATAGATTTTTGCAATAAGTATGTGAGTTCTTTATGACTAATGTTGAGTCCATAGATTATACGCACTCTCACCCTTCCATCATTGCTAGCCTCTTCGGTACCGTGCATTGCCCTTTCTCACCTCGAGAGTTGGTGCAAACTTCGCCGGTGCATCCAAACCCCGTGATACGATACGCTCTATCACACATAAACCTCCTTATATCTTCCTCAAAACAGCCACCATACCTACGTATTATGGCATTTCCATAGCCATTTCGAGATATATTGCCACGCAACTTCCATCATCATCATATACATGACTTGAGCATTCATTGTCATATTGCTTTGCATGATCGTAAGCAAGGTTGTTAGAATCGCGATTCTGTTATACGATTCTACGACTTTACGATCCAAACTTACCCATCTGATTCTACGATTTTAGTTCACAAAATCTACGTTTCTACGATCCTGGTAGTGATGATTTTACGATTTACGATTCTACCATCAGAGCTCCGATCCGATTCAAAATTGCGATTCTGACAACCTTGATCGTAAGATAGCTAGCTTGATGTTTTCATGGCTTGTACGTTTTTTGATGTCATTGCTACGCTAGATCATTGCACATCCTGGTACACCGTCGGAGGCATTCATATAGAGTCATATCTTTGTTCTAGCATCGAGTTGTAATATTGAGTTGTAAGTAAATAAAAGTGTGATGATTATCATTATTAGAGCATTGCCCCAGTGAGGAAAGGATGATGGAGACTATAATTCCCCCACAACTCGGGATGAGACTCTGGACGAAAAAAAAAATTTAAAAAGAGAAAGGCCAAAAAAAAGAGAAGGCCAAAAAAATGAGAGAAAAAGAGAGAAGGGGCAATGTTACTATCCTTTTACCACACTTGTGCTTCAAAGTAGCACCATGTTCTTCATATAGAGAGTCTCTTGAGTTATCACTTTCATATACTAGTGGGAATTTTCATTATAGAACTTGGCTTGTATATTCCAACGACGGGCTTCCTCAAATGCCCTAGGTCTTCATGAGCAAGCAAGTTGGATGCACACCCACTTAGTTTCTTTTGTTGAGCTTTCATATACTTATAGCTCTTAGTGCATCCGTTGCATGGCAGTCCCTACTCCTCACATTGATATCTATTGATGGGCATCTCCATAGCCCGTTGATATGCCTAGTTGATGTGAGACTTTCTCCTTTTTTGTCTTCTCCACATAACCCCCATCATCATATTCTATTCCACCTATAGTGCTATGTCCATGGCTCACGCTCATGTATTGCGTGAAAGTTGAAAAGGTTTGAGAACGTAAAAAGTATGAAACAATTGCTTGGTTTGTCATCGGGGTTGTGCATGATGTGAATGCTTTGTGTGGTGAAGATGGAGCATAGACAGACTATATGATTTTGTAGGGATGAGATTTCTTTGGCTATGTTATTTCAATAAGACATAATTGCTTGGTTGGTATGCTTGAAGTATTATTGTTTTTATGTCAAAAGATAGATTATTGCTTTGAATCACTCGTGTCTTAATATCCATGCCATGATTAGATACATGATCAAGATTAGGCTAGGTAGCATTCCACATCAAAAATTATCTTTTTTTTCATTTACCTACTCGAGGACGAGTAGGAATTAAGCTTGGGGATGCTGATACGTCTCCGTCTTATCTATATTTTTTTATTGTTCCATGCCAATATTCTACAACTTCCATATACTTTTTGGCAACTTTTTATACTATTTTTGGGACTAACATATTGATCTAGTGCCCAGTGCCAGTTCCTGTCTGTTGCATGTTTTTGGTTTCGCAGAATATCCATATCAAACGGAGTCCAAACGGGATAAAAACGGACAGAGCTTATTTTTGGAATATTTGGAAAACTCCGGAAGAAAAATCCACGCGAGACGGTGCCCGAGGTGGTCATGAGGCAGGGGGCGCGCCCCCTACCCTCGTGAGCCACCCGTAAGGCGGTTGACGCTCTTCTTTTGCCGCAAGAAAGCTAATTTTCAGGAAAAAAAATCATGGCGAAGGTTTCAGGCCAATCGGAGTTACGGATCTCCATATATACACGAAACGCAGAAACAGAGAGATAAATCCAATCTCGGAGGGGCTCTCGCCCCTCCCACGCCATGGGAGCCAAGGACCAGAGGGGAAACCCTTCTCCCATCTAGGGAGGAGGTCAAGGAAGAAGAACAAAAAGGGGGGCCATCTCCCCTTGCTTCCGGTGGCGCCGGAGCGCTGCCGGGGGCCATCATCATCACCGCGATCTTCACCAATACCTCCGCCATCTTCACCAACCTCTCCATCAGCTTCCCCCTCTATCTACAGCGGTCCACTCTCCCGCAACCCGCTGTACCCTCTACTTGAACATGGTGCTTTGTGCTTCATATTATTTTCCAATGATGTGTTTCCATCCTATGATGTCTGAGTAGATTTTCCTTGTCCTATCGGTGGTTGATGAATTGCTATGATTGATTTAATTTGCTTGTGGTTATGTTGCTGTCCTTTGGTGCCCATCATATGAGCGCGCGCGTGGATCACACCATAGGGTTAGTTGTATGTTGATAGGACTATGTATTGGAGGGCAAGAGTGACAGAAGCTTCAACCTAGCATAGAAATTGATGCATACGGGATTGAAGGGGGACCAATATATCTTAATGCTATGGTTGGATTTTACCTTAATGAACATTAGTAGTTGCGGATGCTTGCTAATAGTTCCAATCATAAGTGCATAGAATTCCAAGTAAGGGATGACATGCTAGCAGTTACCTCTCCCGCATGAAACTTGCTATCGGTCTAGTAAAGTAGTCAATTGCTTAAGGGACAATTTCGCAACTCCTACCACCACTTTTCCACACTCACTGTATTTACTTTCTTGCTTCTTTACCTTAACAGCCCCTAGCTTTTATTTTTCGTGCTCTTTACTTTCTTGCAAGTCTAGCCAAAAACACTGAGGGAGTCCTGGATTAGGGGGTGTTCGGATAGCCGGACTATGACCTTTGGCCGGACTCCTGGACTATGAAGATACAAGATTGAAGACTTCGTCCCGTGTCCGGATGGGACTTTCCTTGGCGTGGAAGGCAAGCTTGGCGATACGGATATGTAGATCTCCTTCCGTTGCAACTGACTCTGTGTAACCCTAACCCTCTCCGGTGTCTATATAAACCGGAGGGTTTTAGTCCATAGGACGAACAACAATCATACCATAGGCTAGCTTCTAGGGTTTAGCCTCTCTGATCTCGTGGTAGATCTACTCTTGTACTACCCATATCATCAATATTAATCAAGCAGGAGTAGGGTTTTACCTCCATCGAGAGGGCCCGAACCTGGGTAAAAACATCATGTCCCTTATCTCCTATTACCATCCGCCTAGACGCACAGCTCGGGACCCCCTACCCGAGATCCACCGGTTTTGACGCCGACATTGGTGCTTTCATTGAGAGTTCCTCTGTGCCGTCGCCATCAGGAAGGATGTCGCATCCCGTTTTTAAAAACAGCACTGTCGCTAAAGGAGATTTGGCTATCGGTCAAACTCTCCGGCTAGGTGGTTTCCTTATGACCGCCTTTTTGGCCGCCGCGTCGATGATAACTTCTCGGGTCGTCGAAAGCAATCTTCATGTCAACACGGAACTCGCCGAGCAGTTAGATCCGATGGAGCTCTCTTCCCTAAACGAACTCTTGGATCGCATCGCCACCCTGGGAGTCGCTATAGACTACGATCAGATTGGGCTTAAACCCGATCTGAGAGAGATTAACTCTCCTCAGGTCACCCATCACGTTTGCAGTGGTGGAGGAACAATGCGGCGACCCTTCATCTATCTTAAGGACTAGTTATGTCCGGATTCCCAATCCCTCCCAGCCAGATACCCGCGGAGGGGAGGACGTCAATCAGGCCCTGAACCTAAAGTCAGGAAGCGGGCTTGATTCATTGGACAACATCCAAGAACCCAAGCTTCCGAGTTCGGAAACTCCTTGGCCCATGAGTCTCAGATTGGGTGAGGTTCCGGATTTAATTCCACCCACCCACCCAAACATAAGGGATCTATCCCAAATTCGGCAAGAGCCCAAAGAAACAATACACCATTACTGGGCCAGATTCCTCCTGGTCATGAACAGGATAAAGGACTGCCGCGAGGAGGATGCAATTTCATTCTTCTGCAACAATTGCACGGACAAGGGAATCCTCAACGCCATAAGTCGCCGTGAAATTACACGCTTCGCTGACTTGGCGTCCATAGTAGGAAAGTACTGTGCGATGGAAAGCGCCTGGAAAACCAAAATAAAATTCTGGGACAATCCGGCCCTGAATACAAACCCAGTCCGAAATAAAAGGGTGCATTATCGCCAGACACCCGGGTTAAACACCAAAAAGCAAAAACCCTCTACAGGGCATGGAACCGTGCTGGAGGGGTGGCTCAATGGACCCTGTAAAAATCACACTACAGAGGGCGCCACACCAACTCATAGCCTTAGAGCATGTTGGATACTCCGGCAGGTGGCCAAAAGTGGCGAAGATCTTCTAATCCCAGAAGCCACAGAGCACCAGCCAAAAGATACCAGCACGGTATTAACAGTCTTTGAGACTTTCGCATCAAACAATATGCGAAAACGAACACTCCGCAGCCTTGCCGAAGTCTACCATGTGGCCACAATAAACCCATGGAGTGACACGGCTATTACTTTCAATGCCAGTGATGAACCTAAATTCCGAACAGCCCGAGCACCAGCCGCATTGGTCCTCAGTCCAATTGTGGACGACTTTCGACTCACCAAGGTACTCATGGACGGCAGCAGCGGATTGAACCTCATTTATGAGGAAACCCTTCAAATATGGAAATAGACTGGAACCGCATTGAGCGAAGCAGCACAACCTTTAGAGGAATAATCCCCAGTCGGGAAGCGCGCTGCACAGGAAAAATCACACTAGATGTGGTGTTTGGCACGCCGGACAATTATAGGTCCGAAGAGGTCACGTTCCAAGTGGCCCCTTTCAGCAGCGGATACCACGCTCTATTAGGACGGGAGGCGTTTACAATCTTCCAAGCCATACCCCATTACGGGTACATGAAGCTCAAAATGCCCGGGCCCAACGGAATCATGACTCTTGCTAGTGATCCGGACACAGCACTCCGCGCCGAAAATAAGACAGCCGCACTAGCCCTCGAGGCACTATCTGAAGCCCTAGTGGCTGAGGAACCGACTGCGCTGCGCTCCACGGTGAATAGGGATGACGTGATACTCGACAAAAGATCCAAGTCCACCTCCTTTAAACCAGCGGACGAAATAGTCAAATTCCAAGTCGATCCAACGGACCCTAGAAAAACAGCTTCCATCGGGGCACAATTAAACCCCGATGGAGACGCCGCACTGCGAGAGTTCCTACGCGAGAACTGGGACATTTTTGCCTGGCACCCTTCAGACATGCCAGGAATCCCACGCAGGCTGGCCGAGCATAGCCTAAATATTCTAAAAGGATTCAAGCCAGTCAAACAGGCTCTTTGGCATTTCTCCGAACCTAAGAGACAAGCCATGGGAGAGGAACTAGCCAAGCTATTGGAGGCCGGATTCATCAGAGACATAAAACATCCGGACTGGCTAGCAAACCTGGTGATGGTACGAAAGAAGGATAAATCCTGGCGCTTGTGCGTCGATTTTAAGGACCTCAACAAAGCTTGCCCAAAGGACCCTTTCCCTCTCCCCTGCATCGATCAAATTATCGACGCTACTACAGGACACGATTCGTTGTGTTTCGTCGACACATATTCCGGCTACCATCAAATTAAGATGGCAGAGTCAGATCAAGCCGCAACGGCATTCATCACACCATACGGCCCATTCTGCTTCAACACAATGCCCTTCGGGCTCAAAAACGCCGGCGCAACATATCAGCGCACGATTCAGACATGTCTGGCAAACCAGATCGGCAAAATAGTGGAGGCATACGTAGATGACATGGTCGTCAAAACCAAGCATGTCGAATCTCTAGTAGACGACTTGAGGCTCACATTCGATAACCTCCGAACATACGACATCAAGCTCAACCCGGAAAAATGTGTTTTCGGTGTACCGGCCGGAAAGCTCTTAGGCTTCATTGTATCCGGTAGAGGAATTGAAGCAAATCCAGCCAAGATCCGAGCTCTGTCACAATTGGATATCCCAAAGGACCTCAAACAAATACAAAAATTGACCGGATGTATGGCGGCTCTAAGCCGCTTTATCTCCCGCTTAGGAGAAAAGGCATTACCCCTTTATCGCCTCCTCCGGCGCACCGAACACTTCGAGTGGATGGATGCCGCCACGGCCGGACTCAACGAAATAAAAGCCATATTGGCAACAAACCCGGTCCTGGCCGCGCCAAACATTGGCGAACCAATGATATTGTACATTGCGGCAACTCACCAAGTTGTGAGCGCAGTACTCGTCGTCGAACGAGAAACGGACGGACACAAATTCCCCCTTCAAAAGCCGGTTTACTATGTGTCCACGTTCCTCACTCCATGCAAGTCACGGTATCCGCATTATCAAAAGATAGCGTACGCGGTATTCATGGCGTCCCGGAAGCTGCGACACTACTTTCAAGAGTGTTCGATAACAGTAGCCTCGGAAGTGCCACTTAACGATATTATAAACAACCGCGATGCGACGGGCCGGATTGCCAAATGGGCCATCGAGCTCCTCCCGTTCGACATAACATACAAGCCATGGCGAGCTATTAAGTCGCAAGTTTTGGCCGACTTCGTCGCCGAATGGACTGAAGCCGAACTCCCTAAAGAGTACGGCACATATTCCAACTGGATCATGCACTTCGACGGCTCCAAAATGTTGGCTGGTCTAGGGGCTGGCGTCGTTCTGACATCCCCAACAGGAGATACAGTTCAATACATACTCCAGATAATGTATACGGACTCCAACAACGCAGCCGAATATGAGGCCCTTTTACATGGTCTCCGGATGGCAGTATCCATGGGCATTCAACGCCTAGAGGTGCGCAGGGATTCGAACCTCGCGATATCCCAAATAAATGGAGACTTTGATGCCAAGGATCCGAAAATGGCAGCTTATCGCAACGCCGTCCTAAAAATGTCAGCTCGGTTCGAGGGGCTCGAATTTCACCATATAGCCCGGGAAAACAACCAGGCAGCAGACGTCCTAGCACGCATTAGCGCAAAGCGCGATGCCGTCCCCCCCAACGTCTTCTTGGAAAGGTTGTTCAAGCCATCCGTAGTATGGGAAGGGGAATCCGGAAATAACAGCCCGGACCCAACCGCACTGCCCAACACCGAACACTCTGACACAATTGGAGGCTCTGCCAACGAAGTAACATCCTCAGCCCACGTACTAATGGCAGTCATTGCCCCGTGGACAGAACCATTCCTAGCCTACCTAACCAGGCAGGAACTTCCCAAGGACCAAAACGAGGCACGCTGCATAGTGCGGCGATCTAAAGCCTATAAAGTCCATGAGGGAGAGCTTTATAAGAAAAGCACCACCGGATTCCTTCAAAGGTGTATCTCCGAAGAGGAAGGGCGGAATCTTCTGGATGAAATTCATGCCGGACTCGGCGGGCACCACGCTGCAGCCCGGGCCCTTGTAAGCAAGGCCTTCCGTACAGGATTTTATTGGCCGACGGCCTGGGCAGATGCCCAGGACTTAGTCCAACGATGCGTTGGTTGCCAGCTCTTTGCTAACCAAAGCCATATGCCACCCACCGCCCTCCAAACTATACCCATCACCTGGCCCTTCACGGTCTGGGGGCTTGACATGGTTGGACCCCTTAAAGGAGGAACCCACAAGCAAATATACCTACTGGTCATGGTAGACAAGTTCACCAAATGGATAGAGGCCAAGCCTGTTAAAATGGCAGAATCCGGACCGGTGATAGACTTCATATCCGGGGTCGTACACCGTTACGGCGTCCCCCACAGCATCATCACTGATAACGGCACGAACTTCACGGCCGATGAGGTCAAACTCTGGTGCAAAAACATGGGCATCAAGCTCGACTATGCTTCAGTCTATCACCCACAAACTAACGGTCAAGTCGAACGAGCAAATGGTCTAATCATGAGCGGCATCAAACCCAGATTAGTGCGGTCCCTCAAGGAATCTAACACGCACTGGGTAGAGGAGCTCGACTCCGTACTCTGGGGGCTGTGGACCACGCCGAATCGCACCACCGGATACACACCATTCTTTATGGTATACGGCGCAGAGGCAGTTCTGCCCTACGACATAATTCATGATTCACCTCGCGTGCGCATGTACAAAGAAAGAGAAGCCAAACTCGGTCGGCATGACAGTTTGGACGCCTTGGAGGAGGAGCGTGACGTGGCAAAAGCCCGTTCCGCATTCTATCAACAGCAGGCTCGAAGATACCAAAGCAGAGAAGTACGGGCCAAAACCTACAATGTTGGTGAGTTAGTTCTACGCCTGCCGGACAAGAAAAAGGACAAGCTCAAGCCCAAATGGGAAGGTCCCTTTATTATTGACCAGGTCCTGACTGGTGGAGCGTACCGTCTGCGAGACGCATCGGATAACCGACTCGAGCCGAACCCATGGAACGCAGCCCGTCTTCGAAGGTTCTACGCCTAGCGCCGGATTCTGTGTTCGTCTCCTTCCTCTGTCCATTTTTTATATACTAGTTGTCTCATATTTCTCTCCTTCTCCCCTCTCGTTTTCTTATTGCCTTTAAGGGCTCGTTCACGCCTTGTTCGCACACAACTAACGCGCTATCCGCGCTCATTATACCTGGGGGCTTCTTTAACAGAAGCTTACTTATACGGGCTTCATGCCCAACACATGTGTCACACTTCCGCATGTACCTTTTATTCACCACTATATGCATCGATATGACTTAAGTTTTGGCCAAGCTGGGTTGCCTGGCTCCTGTGCTTACCCCTACGTTCCCGATTGTTCAGCTAGGAGGTAAAGGGAGCACTTCTGCGATTTTTACTACCGGGTCAGCCGGATGTGCACCTCAGACTGGGTGAAGCCGAAAGCTAGCGTTCTTAAGGGAATATTCGGTCGGTGAACTAAAAGACGATTTTCCACTTGTTTATTTATCTGCCCCTAGATGCTTTTCTACTTTTTTCGCAGTCCGGACATGCACTTTAGGGCATGCCTCCCAAGGAAAGGAACCCCTAACGGAACTATTCTCCCTGGAAGATGTTTCTTACTAACCATGTAATATAACATAACTAGTTGGGCACTTGTCTATTCAAGCACTAATGACCCCTACGCCTGGTCTCCATGCATGGCCCGGTTCTTACATAATCGAGAGGGTATTCAGACACACTCCGGACTATCGGGTCCCGAGGTTGAAGCGAAAAGGTCTGCCATGACAAACGATCTACAATCCGGCTAGAAGGCATTTTATATGTCATTTTAAATTACATAGTCAATTTGACTGGGTAAATTCCTCTTCAGTACCATCCAACAAGTTGTCTAGTTTACAGTCATGTTGGGAATATTTGGCGGCCAACTCTACCTGGCCGTACACTAAGCTAATAGGGATCTCCTTCCCATCGGGCCCCACAGGTCCGACCTTGGCCATATGGTTTGGGTCAGCCTTCGTGTACCGCATCTTCACCATGGCCCAGGCCTCCCTGGCGCCTTGACGGCAGGCCGATATCTTCCATAATCGGAAGCGCCGCCGCGCTCCCTTCAGCTTCTCTGCAAGCTCTCCAAGGCCTTCGGGCATGGAGACGGAGGGCCACAAGGCCTGGGCGACGCCGTGCATCACCTGCCGAACTCTTTCGTGCAATTGCGAGAGCTCGGGAAGAAGGTCACCCGTAGAATCGGGCATTTCCTACGCAGGACGACCTGTTAGCATACCTACAGACATAACTCTGTTAGTCGACTTCCTCGCCGAACTCTTTTTCAAAAGTTCGTTCAAGCACTTACTAAATATGCCGCGTCGAAGCCGCCGATTCTCCTTAACGGAGTCCGACAGTAGGGCACGAACATCCTTTAGTTCCACGCCTAGCTGGGTGTTGGCATCCTGGAGATCATTCTTCTCCTGCCTCACCTTCGTAAGCACGCTCTCACCAGCCTTTAGCTGGCGTAGGAGTTGCTGTTTATCCAGATCTAATCCGGCGCCATCTGCAATTTTATTGTCAGACTTGTATACACGCCGCACTCTACATGGTACTTATCAATTGAGGCGTATAATACCAGAGGGGGTCTTCTTGGGCTCCTCAGTTGCAGCTAGTGCGGCCTGAAGTTGGGCCTTGCACTCTTCCAGCTCCTGGGGCAGTAGGGTATTCTTCTCTGTAAGAACCTGCATAACAAATGATCCTTAAATCAGTTATTCTAACTGTTTCAAGTCTCGGGGGCTACTGGTATATATATAATCACAAATTTTCTTACCCGTATGTCCTTTACATACTGCTCCGCGGCTCTGGTTAGACCATCTTGAGCAGCACGGAGATACGCGTCTCCCGATTTAAAGGCCTCCAATGCCTCACGGGATAGACAAGCATCGCGAAGAATTGTTCGGCGACGCCTGTGGTTCATGGCACTCTCCACCTCGGAATTGGTGGTAGACAGCCTATCTGCATCCTCTGTCGGAGGAACATCTGGTGCGCGCCTCATGTTCGCCTCTGCTTCTGGACCTGGCTTTGGAGCCTGGCTAGTGGAGGCGCGATTGGCAACCTCTCCGGATATAGTCCGGCGAGCCCTCTTTTTTTCCTAAAAAGAACACGGGCATTAACATGCATCGTAAGGACAATACCTTGGGATAAAACGACGCGCCTTACTGCTGCGTCGGTGTCTTGATCCGGACTGGCGGTCTTTTCAGCCTGCCCGCCCTCGCGGTCCCTTGTTGGCTAGTCGCCGCAGGCTCGGCGTTCTTCCTAGGGATCCTCCCCTGCGAAACACCATTGGTATACGATGGCCAAAAATAAGCACGGATGGATCATTTTTGAGATATTGGGACTTCAGTCTCAATTACCTGTGAGGCGGGGGTCAGTCCAGGATAATCGACCGTAATGGCCACCAAGGCATTATCGATGCTCAGTTGGTAAAATAACCCGTCGATCAGCTCCACAGATATGTTCGGATCCTCTTGGGAGGCCGGGTCGAGGTACCATTCTGGATCCTCGGGTTATGGAGGAGGGTTGTTTATCTCCTTTACGGCTTGGCGCAGTTCCTGCGTCGAAATCACAAAATGAGATACTTAACTATGGGAATATGGAACGGATGGGCAAAAAGAAGTGTCCGCTTACATAGTTTGGAGGATTGTACATGGAAAATCCGCCATGTGGATTGACGCGGAGAAATTCCTCTTCTTCTCCCTTGTACAATGTGGACAAGATCTTCGTCAGAGCGACGGCCAATTCCGGCCCCTTATGGCCGCAACGGGTGGCATCGTCCTCCCCGCTGAAATCCCACATGGGGTGGCCCCTATACTGAAGCGGCTGCACCCCCCGCATAATGCATGTGGCCATGACCTCGATCATGGTCAGTCCAGAATGAGCCAATAACCTTATCCGGCCCATCAGGTAAAGGACGCCCTTGTCATTCTCTTTCTGAGGGCTCTGTGGACGCCAACTTAGGTGCTTCTTTAAGGGAGCATTATCGAACTCAGGGAGGCCAGTCCGAATAGGATCCGGCAGGGGGACATCTTCTATATAAAACCATTCTGAAGGCCAGTCTTCGGACGCCTTCTTTGGGGTTCCGTATAGATATACGGTCCCAGCGATGCGCCATACTTCGGCTCCGCCCACTTGATATATCAGCCCCTCCTGAGAACGGGGCACGAGGCAGAACTACTTCTTCCACAAAGCGAAATGAGCTTCACAACCCAAAAACAGCTCGCAAAGGGCTACGAAGCCCGCGATGTGCAATATGGAGGCTGGTGTAAGGTTGTGCAGCTGGAGGCCATAGAACTCCAGCAGCCCCCAGAGAAACGGATGAATTGGAAGTCCGAGCCCTCTTATCATGAAAGAGACAAGGCATGCCCGCTCTCCTTTGGAGGGATTGGGGACGCTCTCCGCTTGCTTTCCGCCATTATTGGTGGCAAGCCCGGCTCGAACCGGGACCATATAGGCTGGGCGAAGGAACCCTTTGGTTTGAAGCGTCACCAGCTCGCTGTGCGGGATGGAACATCTCTCCCAATCTCCAAGTTGAGGGCTGGGAAGGCTAGAGGAGGAGCTACAACGACCAGCCATGATGGAATGGATCTCTGTCGAATACGCTCTGATGAATGCTCGCGGAGGGAAGATGGTGTGATTTGGATCTAAATCCTCGCCTCTTTAATAGGCGGCTCATTTATGCAACTAGGGGGGTAAATGTAAAAACACCCGGGCTTTTCACATTCATTTGACACGTGGAAGAAGGACATTATTGGGCGTGGAAGCCAAGAAGCGCAATATTCACAAGAAGCCGAACACTATTCTACAAGTACACGGGATTTGGAAAAGAACCCACCTTGCGATGCTGAAGACAACTTGCGCGCCGGACTCATCGTCATTGAAGCCTGGTTCGGGGGCTACTGAGGGAGTCCTGGATTAGGGGGTGTTCGGATAGCCGGACTATGACCTTTGGCCGTACTCCTGGACTATGAAGATACAAGGTTGAAGACTTCGTCCCGTGTCCGGATGGGACTTTCCTTGGCGTGGAAGGCAAGCTTGGCGATACGGATATGTAGATCTCCTTCCGTTGTAACCGACTCTGTGTAACCCTAACCCTCTCCGGTGTCTATATAAACCGGAGGGTTTTAGTCCAGAGGACGAACAACAATCATACCATAGGCTAGCTTCTAGGGTTTAGCCTCTCTGATCTCGTGGTAGATCTACTCTTGTACTACCCATATCATCAATATTAATCAAGCAGGAGTAGGGTTTTACCTCCATCGAGAGGGTCCGAACCTGGGTAAAAACATCGTGTCCCTTGTCTTCTGTTACCATCCGCCTAGACGCATAGTTTGGGACCCCCTACCCGAGATCCGCCGGTTTTGACACCGACAAACACCTACAAAGTACTTGTAGTTTCATACTTGTTCTAGGTAAAGCGAACGTCAAGCGTGCGTAGAGTTGTATCGGTGGTCGATAGAACTTGAGGGAATATTTGTTCTACCTTTAGCTCCTCATTGGGTTCGACACTCTTACTTATCGAAAACTGTTGTGATCCCCTATACTTGTGGGTTATCAGGGTGCCGATCAATCCGTGATCACTCCGTGACCGAACCATTCGTCCGTCGTTTGAGAAGGGTTTGGGGCGACCGGATGCTTTTAGAGCATCTACAGCCATACCTCTCAAAGCCGCCTTATATGCCCGAGCAGGCTACCGGATCACTGCCCGGTCATGTTTTTGGACCCAGACGAACGCCTCAAACGGGTCTCAAACGCCCGAACTGACCAATACCCCCCATATCCAGCTCAAATATGCGGCAGATATGGGGTGGCCTGGGCACGCCCGGGCGCGTCCGCCTGACAAGCCTGGCCCACCACAGACCCCACGCATGTCCCACAAAAAAACTATCGGCCTCGTTGGTCCGAAACCCTAGCTCACTCACTCTCCTCTCTCGCTCCGTCCTCTCCTCTTCCCTCAACGATTCCGATCGAATCCGGCGCAATGTCGACCTCCGACAGCCGCTCCGACGACGAGGTGGATCCGGAGTATGAGCTTTCCCTCCGCATCGCCTTGGAGCGGTCCAATGTGGAGACCGGGACAGCTCCGGATCTACAGCCTCGTCGTAGCCGCCGCTTCCCCGTCGGTGCTGGCCCCTCTCGGCCCAAGGGCAGCTCCGACAGGCGGTCAGCGCAATCGACGCCTCCCCTATGTCGTCCCCTCGCCCCACGGGTTGCTGCTTCCCCACGCCGTCCCCTCGCCCCGCCGGCTGCTGCTCCCCCTCATGGGCAGCGATGGGTGCTTGTGCCCGTCCCGCCGCCCCGGACGCGCACGCTGAAGTCTGAGGTGTGCGCCGCCCGCCGCAAGAGGCAGCGGGCAAGGGAGAGGGAGCCTGTGGAGAGCTATGTCCTCCGCCGGCGTGGGTTACCGACGGAGCCCGATGAGGACCAGCGGCTCCTTGCGTGGGTCTACCGCCGGTTGCTTACGACGGCGAAGACAGACGCTCAGCGGCACCGTCGGAAGAACGCCAAGGCTCTTCGGCTTGCCATCGAGCAGTCCGAGCGGGAGCCGTTGGAGAAGGCGAAGGAGGCGGCTCGGCTGGCCAAGCTCAAGCGCCAGCAGGACCGGGTCGTTCAGTGCCTCAAGGGCCTCGTCATCGTCGACTCCTCCTCCGACGATGACCACGGCTCCTCCGACGACGAATCGGACAACCCCCCACCAGCCGCCGACGGGTACAACTACGCTGGCGACGTGAAGGGAAGGGCCGAGTCAGAGGTGGTGAAGTTGATTTTAATTTCAAGTTTTAGATACAGTATAAAGTTGTCTGTCGTTTTATGTGAACTTTCATGGATCTTTTGGTGAACTATTGTGCAATTTCTATATCCGAAGCTAATCTACACAGTTTCATCGACATTGCATGATATAGTATGGATATAGGGGTCCGGATATGAGAGACATAGATGTGAATGACGCAACTTAAAGAGTGCCCGATCACTGTCCGCGGATGCGTCCGGATGTTTGAGGGTCCGGATTTTCCAAATCCGGTTGTAGATGCTCTTAGCCCCGATATATATACCGGAACATGCCCAACTCTAGGGGCAGGTTTGGTTCCCTGTGTTGCATCAGGCCCGCACCCACCATGCAAAGTTTGGGTCGTTTTGTACACTGCATGGGCCTTTCAGCCTGGCCCGGTGGATGCAAAAAGGGGCTCTCAGCCAGGCTGAGGGATACGCAAGATTCGAGCGTATCTCGGATGCATGCTCGCTCACTCGTTTTCCTTCCTCTTCCTTTCATCTCTTCCCCAAACGCAGTTGCCACACCTCCCCGTATCCCCATGGCCCCATCGACCGGGCCTCCCCGCAGCTCGAGCTCACCCCGCCGCCGTCCTCCGTCCTCCACGCGCCTCCACGCCGGCGAGCGCCTCCACGCGATCCCGCCGACTCTCCTTTGATGCACGCCCAACTCCCTCCTGCGCTTGGCCGCCGGCCATGGACACCACTGCAACTTCGCCGAAGTGCAACCGCCGATGAAGAACGCCGCCGCCATCAGGACCCGCGACCACCACTTCTCATCGAGTGCCGCCGCCGTCCGCGAGCACACTACAAGAAATATGTCAACTTGTGACCACCACTATTGGTCACTGAATGGTCACAAATTTCCATTTGTGACCTTTTTGTGACCAAAAACATAAGGTCAAAAGCTGGCAGTCATAAACTGACTATAGCGACCTTTCTTCTAGAATGGTCGTAAACGTTTACGACCAAAAAAAAGGTCGTAGATTTAACGACCAACTGTTTTGGTCACTAGCAATCCGACCACACCACGTCAGATCCACCGTGGCAAGCTAACGTGGCAGACTTACGACCAAATGAAAAGGTCGTAAAATAGAATCAGCCCGGTCCATTTCAGCCGTCTTGATGGGCCAAGCCCAATAGTTCAGCCCATTTAATTTAAATTTTTTTCTCTTTATTTTGCTTATCTGCATGGGCCTGGCCCAATAATTTGGCCTTTTAATTTCTTGGAATGGAGCCTTTTTCTGATGAATTTTTTTATATTCCACTATTGTTTTGGGCCACAACCTTTTTAGTCTAGTTCGAATTTGGGCCTTGGCCTTTTTATTTTCTGTTATGCAGCCTTTTTATAATTTTTTTCTTACAGACATTTCTTTTTTTAGGCCCAAGCCTTTTTGGTCTAATTCTTGTTTGGGCCTTGGCCTTTTTAGAGCCCAGGTTCTCATTTTGCATAACTATAGACAGAAAGGCCCAGGTTCAACAGCAAGGCTCAGGTGCACAAGATCATAACTTCACAGAAAATAAACACAGGTTCACAAGATCATAACTTCACAGGTTCACATAACTTCACAGGTTCACAAGATGATAACTTCACAGGTTCACATAACTTCACAGGTTCACAGGCAGCAATGCAACAAAATGCTTAAAGACAAACTTCACAGGTTCACAACCATCAAACATCCATCAAACTACCTGCTCAAACTTCACAGCCATCAAACTGCCTTAGCTCCAAAGAGAGCCATTAAGTGGGCTAACTGCTCTTCCTGCTCTTGAGACTTCTTGCGCAGCAGCTCAAGTTCCTTGTCGCGTGCAGCTTCAGATTCTTCCGCCTTCATCTTGATTGCCGCCAATTCTTCTTGCACCAGTTCAGCTTGAAGCTGGGACCTCTCCAGCTTCTGCTCAAGGTCACGAACATGAGCAGCAACTTCAGTTGTTGCTTTGCCAGAGTTGTTCCTAGATGACTGGAGCCCAACATTCCTGAGGAATGTGCTTTGCTTGACTTCGGTCTTGAGGACTTGTTCGACAATTTCGACAGCAGACTTTGGCTCTTCACCTTCTGGTACCGGCGCTTCCATCATTTTTTCCATCTCAAGCTAGCATATGGAGGAAAATGATAGGCATTAGTGGGAGATCTATTTCACATTTTGCAAACCAAACCAAGCAAGAGAAACCAAACCAGCACACAAATGGATTATTTGAAGTAACCAAACCAGCACACAAAATCTATACAAGAAGATGATGACTAGTGACCTGGAGACATGCAATTGGAACAATCTGATCACTTCATTAAGCCTAGAATGGTGGTTCTATATAAGATGGCTTCCCGAGTGAGCCGGTCATCAAACTAACATTCAGATCAAATTTCATCATATCATAAAAAATGCATCAAATAGCTACAGCAAGTTCTGATATATTTGTTGAACTATCAAACAACATCAAAGCATGGAACATAGCGTGTGTTCTTGACTGGCTCCGAATCAAACAACATTAAATCATCAAAGCATCAAACAGGCTGGCTGTGAATCAAACAGGGCAAAGCATGGAGTGACTTACTATAGCAGTCTTGACTGGCTCCGAAAACCCGTGCTTCTTGCTGTTGTGGGTGGCCTTAAACAAGTCAATCGCAGACAGCTCCTCACCCTTACGCTCTTCTTTCTGAAATGTTTTTCAACAAAAATCAAAATGTTATTCAGCAAGAATCAGAAATGTTATTCAATGAGGATCAAACGGTAAGGTCTCTAGAGAAGAGTTCTCACAGTGGCAAAAATGTGTGCTGTGTAGTGCCTGGAACCAGTTCTGTGATTCTACACGACTTTTTCTCGATTCATCTTGTTCGACACACAGGTTTCCTACAAAAAAGCATACTGTCAGCATGATCTAGCACTAGCATATCATGTGCAGAACATAAAGCATCAAACAAAGCTGAGACAAACCTTGTGTCTTGGGGTAGACCACATCTCCACCAGAGCTTGCCATTCACCATCCGTTAGATCAGGCACCGGAGACTTAATGCTGACTTTATTTGCGGCTACGGTATCAAAATACTTCTTCTTGATCTGATGGCGTCTGTTCTTTGAATATTTCTGCAGAATATCTTTGCACGAGGTCTTGATGGTCTCCGAGTCCGTGTCCATCTCAAAATTTGCCTACCAAGATAGCAAACAAGGTAGGAACAATATTAGTGATCATGCATAGGTGTAACAGAAAATAGATAGCACATTAACTATGAAACAAGTAGCTTACAGCAACTTTCCCAATGTAGTTCTCCAATAGACTGGCATTTTTTTGTATAGCTTGAAGTGAGGAAGAACCGGAAGATGGCTTTTTGCAATGAGTCCACACTCAGAAGCAAGCTTTGCTGCCTGCAGAGGCTTCTCTGGTCGAATCATCCCTTCGGCAATTTGGATAGGCACCTTGCTACCAAGCGACTTGGTGATCCTCTCTAGCCCTTTGCCCTTTCTAAGTCTAGTCTTGGGAATCATTGCATCTGAAAATGAATCTGAACTCATAAATTAGAATAGAAATCGACAAATGCAGGAATCGACAAAAGCATACATGATCATTCCATTTGGAAAATGCACTAGCAAAAGATAGCATTGCAAAGGTCAACTTGCCTGATTGAAGCACAAGCTGCTATTCTTCTTCATTGATGACAGCGTTCCTATCAATAGAAGGTGCAACAGGGCTGAGGTCTGTGTGGACAGTGCCTGCTTCATCAATGCAGATGGTTCCTGCTTCATGTAAGCAGACAGTGCCACTTCCATCCATGCTGAGAGTGGTTCCTTCATCCATGGGCGGCAACTCATCACCCGTTTGCACCAAGGTCTGAGAGTCCATGCGCAGCATACTTTCCTGATGGTCCGTCGCAGTCGCCATCCTTCCTTTCTGCCTTGTGACTCTATCAAGGGCAGGTTCATCAGGTTCCAGGATCCTCTTTTTTTGTCCTGGAGCTGGGGCCATCACCCTTCCTGGAGGCATTGCAGCAGATGTTTCTGAGCTCTTGTTCTTCTTGCTGACTGTCTTCTTAACACCAGGCCTCTTCGTCCTAGATTCCTTCAGTGCCTCGTATTAACAGCACGGAAAAAAGCATTAGATCACAAGAGAAATATGTGAGCACAAGGAATAACATAGAATAACAGAACCCCAACCCTCCAAGCAAGACAGAGTTTGCACCTTAACAATCTTGTTGACTACAACATCATCCACTTCCTCTCCATCAATAACTTCATCCTCCTTAGGATTGTACTCTGGGTCATCATTGATAACTCCACTACCCTCTTGAACCTCATCACTTCTACCTTCTTGTACACCATTTGTTTTCCTAATCATCGACGCTATTGCACCGATGCCAAGGGACTGGAACATCCGATTGTTCCTCATGATATTTCTAGCCCTAACCTTCTCGTACTCAGTGAGAGGCTCTTCTTTGCATGATAAAGGAAACATAACTATTAGGTGAATGTTTGGAATGCATGGACAGGCAGCCAAACATATCTTATGAAATTTTATTATCATTTAATCCTAGTTATTCAGGTAAGGAAGACTAACAGCACACAGGCACAATTAAGCCAGCTTATTCAGATTGCAGTAATACATTTCACTTAGCATATTAAGACACAGATTTTATGAAACTGACCACAAGGAGCAAGTTGCATACCAACGGTTGGCGTCATGCTTGACCTTGTCCTCCTTGCCATTGATGATCTTGAGGTGGTGCTTGCAAAGTAGAATAAACAACAATCAGATACAACAGGGATAAAGTAAAATGATGCACTTGTATCAATAAAGGAAAGAATTTGGACCATCATGCACATACATGTGATGTACTGTTATTAATTAAGCAAACATGTAAGTGCACTAAACAAGCATGCATGTACAGTGGAAATATATGTACACTAAACAAGCAAGCAAGCAAAGTGCTACTAATAGAAACAAGCAAGCATTGAAGGAAATTGAAAAGAAGCAAGCAAATACTATTGATACAAACCCTAATTAATAAGAAAGCAAGTAGCTTCTTCTCCATGTGCTACTGATACAAGCAAGTACTGCTAATGGAAACCCTAATTAAGCATGTATGCTTGCAAGCAACATGTATGTTAGCAAGCAAGCAACATGAACTAGTGAATTAGTGTCATGTACACATGCTTAGACAGTCTGACAGCAAGCTAGACGAGTATATCATGAGGACCTTCAAAACAACTAGATGTTTCCACTAGTAAAGCATGAAACAACAGTACTTGCAGAAGTACAAAAGCAGATGAAAAAAAATACTCTCAACTGCTCAATAAAGTTCCCGGTCTTTGCAACAACAACAACAAAAAAAAGGCGAGAGGGCCACACGGGACGACCTCTATGCTGATAAAGAAATGCTCATCTGAATCATGTAATTCCACTATAGCTTGGTGACTGAACACATCACCTTCTACTTAACACAAATTGCTTTTGTGTTTGAGTACAGAAAGAACGCCATACCCGCAAAAAAAGGACAGATCATGGGCAGCCATAGAACGATATTACAACATCTTGGGCCAGCACAAGGCATCATTTTCGATGAAATCAAAGGGAAATAAACTACTGGTTTCATAGGGGTGAATCGTGATGATGACAACATTCACTTGGCCATACATCTCATCAGAGAGATACGACATAAACACCAGGTTCAGAAACATCAGTGACACAGCGCCCCGCTCAAAAGAGCGGTAAACACGCCACGAACCAAACCAACGCACAAGCACAATATAACCAAACGCACAGCAAACCCACCCATAACCTCAAAACAACAGGAATGGGTAGCATGAGAGGCCCTGAGGGGCACCTTCTCCAAGTGCTACTGATACAAGCCAAGTAATTAAATCATACACAAGCAACATGAAGCATGAACCAGAGGGAGGTCTTCCTCAAACCTCATCCACCTCCTCATCCATCCCCATCCCCTAAAATCATGCACTTCCTCTCCATCAGCATGAACCCTAAACAATGAGGGGGATCAAACACTACTGTGACCCAAGGACACGCATGCAACATAACCAACTGTGACCCAAGCCAAGCACCATGAGTGAATCTGGCGAGCATGTTCTTGATCAATAGGGTTCGAGCAGGGAGGGAGGAGCCGACGCACGAATCCTAACCCTAGATCGACAAGAAAACGAATCCTAGCCCTAGATCGACATGAACAAGAACAAGAACAACCCTGCTCGAGCAGGGAGGGAGGAGCTCGATGAACATGAACAACTAGGTCGACCAGGAGGGGGATCAACCGAACCCTAGGGGGAGAGGGGAGAGGAGAGGGGTACCTGTCGCCGTCGTCGATCGTTGATGATGTGGATGATGTAGCCACCGTCGTCGATGTACTCACTGTCGTTGATGTAGCCGTCGATGTAGCAACGGTCGTCGAGGGGAGAGAGAAGGGTGGATTCGTCGTCGGGGTGGGCGGCGCACCGCGGTGCGGCGTGGCGGGGCGGCACAGAGCGGTCGTCGGCGGGGCGGCTTGGGGAGAGGGGAGGGGAATGGGGAGAAGATAGGGTTTGTCGGGGAGAGAGGAGGGGAATGGGGAAATTTTGGGAGGGGAGGGGAGGGGATCCCGCGTGTTAGTGGGAGAGGGAGTGGTGGGTCCCGCCTGGTAGTGGGAGAGGGAGTGGAGGGAGTGGAGGGAAATTTTGGGAGAGGGAAATTTTGGTGGAGGGAAAATTTTGGTGTGGGAGGGAAATCCTGGTTTTTTTGTAGAAATAGGTTTTTTTTGTAAACTTTGTAGAAATCATGGTTAAAATCATACCGTGTAGCTCAAGAAAACGCCGGTATTGCAAGTTTAGTATTTTTGCTAGTTGGTAGGCCACATTTGATGATGTGACGCGGAGGTCTCCCATTTTTTTGAATTTTTTTGAATTTTTTACGGTGTTTTCAAAAACCGACCGATTTCGTCGCGGCGGCCGTCCGTGGCTAGGGTTTGAGCCGTGCAAATCTGTTGTCGATTCTGTGATGAAATGCCTACCTGTGAAGCTAAAAATCATTTTTAGTGAAAATAACGGGCAAGCTATGGAGGACCCGCAGTTCAAATTGCAGCCGGTTCCAGCTGAATCGGCCGAAGGTGGTCCGAATTGCCGGGAGTAGCTACGAGGGTCGGAAATGCATGCTTTTTGGCGACCGTCTGTAAAATAGGGTCTACTTTGAGATAGACATGGAATGGCGCCGTTTGGGGTGCCCCTCCTTGTAGCCGCTTCACGAAAAACGCATGTCTTTTGCATTCAAAAAATGAAAAACGGTTTTTTTGTTAAACAAGTTGGAACCTCGCTTTGGCAGCATTGTTTGCCATCACAAGACGGAGGCATGCGCCCAATTTGGGCATATTATCAGAAACTATTCAACGGATGCGGCCATATCATTGCTAGTTTGGCTTGAAAGGCATGAATCTTCGTTCATGGTAGGTCGTTTTTGAGAATACTTTTTCAAGAAAACGCCGGTATTGCAAGTTTAGTATTTTTGCTAGTTGGTAGGCCACATTTGATGATGTGACGCGGAGGTCTCCCATTTTTTTGAATTTTTTTGAATTTTTTACGGTGTTTTAAAAAAACCGGCCGATTTCGTCGCGGCGGCCGTCCGTGGCTAGGGTTTGAGCCGTGCAAATCTGTTATGTCTTTTGCATGTCTTTACGGTGTCTTTTGCATTCACGAAAAACGCATGTCTTTTGCATTCACGAAAAACGCATGTCTTTTGCATTCACGAAAAACGCATGTCTTGTAGCCGCTTCACGAAAAACGCATGTCTTTTGCATTCAAAAAATGAAAAACGGTTTTTGAATTTTTACGGTGTTTTCAAAAACCGGCGGATTTAGTCACAGCAGTCGTCCGTGGCTAGGGTTTGAGTCATGTTTTTAGCATTCAAAAAATGAAACTTATATTGTTTCATACAGGAGCATGCACAAAAACCCATAATTTTATCTTTCATCCATGAGCATGCATACAAAATTTCAATTCCCATCAATTACCAAACTGAATATTCATTGTTAAAAACATGACTTGTTTAGATGACACTGTCATACAGCATCCATGAGCATGCACAAAATTAAACCTGACATACTTAACATTGACATGTTCATATTACACTAACAAGCTTAAACCTAACATGCTGAACACCTTCTTAACATCTTCACTCCTCCTTCTTCACCTTCATCAACCTGATGCGCTCAGAGTGGCGAATCCCAACGCGGATGTACTCCTCTACCACAATTGGCATGGTCCTGTCGCCAAGCTGTGGGATTGCAGGCGCCGCCACCATCGCGAGGTCGTCGTCCGCCACCACCATCGCGAGGTCGTCGTCCGCCACCACCATAGCAAGGTCGTCGTCCGCCACCACCATAGCAAGGTCGTCATCCGCCACCACCATAGCAGGGTCGTCGTCAGCCACCACCATAGCATGTTCGTCATCCCCGCTCTGCTCCTCGTCATCCCCGCTCTGCTCCTCGTCGTCATCCCCGCTCTGCTCCTCGTCATCCCCGCTGCTGCTCCCATTGCCTGGCCAAATGCAACAAAGTGTGAACATGGTGTTGTCATCGTGCAGGTAGAGGAAGCCAAAAGGACAGGAAGAAGAGAGGCAGAGAGCTTACTGGCATCGTCGTCGTGCTGGTAGTACATGCGGCACATGGTGTTGTCGAACATCTTCACGGTGAACATGGCGTCGCCGTTGTAGCGGAAGACAAGGAAGAACCCGAGCTGTAGCTCATGGGCGCGGGCGAAATGCTCCCAGCCGGGCCCTAGGTACATGTGGCCTTCACCATCAAACACCACCAACACTCCCACAGCCTGTGAAGCCCGCTGCCGGCCTCCCGCAGCTTCACTTTGTGGGGCTCACGGCCGGCGAGCATCTTCGCAAACTTGTCAGGCAGCCTCTGCAGCGAGGGTCAAGCAGTGGTTAATTGTGGCAATCAAGCACTAGACAGCAGAGTGATGATAAAGAAATGAGTGATGATAAACATACCTGCCTACTGCAAGATTTCTCAATTATGATCTCGAAGAACTCGAAACCTTCCAAGCCAGCCATCTCACTTATATGAAAAGCAGCATTGTAAATTAATTACACAGCAACAACATAGTAATCCAACAGAGCAATTCAACCACACTAGATCCACCAACAGAGCATACTAAATCCACCAAGAACATACTATGCCTAAATCCACCAATAGATGCCTAGTATGCATAACAAATCCTAGATTCTCAAACCCTAATAGAAGTCCGAGAAGAGGAAAGGAGAGAAAGGAGAGAGGATATGAAGCGGATGGCTTACCTACGCCGGAGTCCGAGAAGAAGTGGTCACCGGCGGCGTAGGGCAAGCCGCGCGGGAGGCGTCGGACCAGCAGAGGCGCCGGGGAGGAGAAGGGGAGGCGTCGCCCTAAACAAAAAATGTATTAAAAAACATCCTAATCAAACCCTAATCCGGCGGCAAGAACCCTAATAAAATCACCCTAATCTATCATAACAGTAGATATGAAGAGGAAGAGGAAGCGGATTCATACCCATGGCGACGGAGAGTCGGCGACGGAAGAGGAAGGAGCCGCCGGCGGTGGGAGAGGAAGAAGCCGGTGGCGGCGGAGAGGAGGAGCGGGTCGAGTGGAGAGGAGGAGTGGAGAGGGGGAGTGGGGAAAAGAGTGGATAGGAGGAGGAGCAAGTTGTCTCGAGTGGGCCCAATTGTCAGCGAGTTGTTTGATATTGAAAAGGGTGGGCATACAGTACAAAAGCAACAACCTCTTCCTAGCCCAGTGGTCGAAACACATTGAAATAAGCGCACGGTCGTGGGTTCGAGCCCCCGCACGCGCATATTTTTTGGCCACGCGCATATTTTTGGTAGCTTGGGTACAATAGCAAAATGGCCCACTTGTCAGCGAGTGGGTCGAGTGGCCCACTTGTCAGTGAGGTGTGTGCTTCATACTTGACTAGTTTGATATATTCAAAAAGGTTGGCATAGAGTGGAAGACTAATATACTTGACTAGCCCACTGGTAGAAACATAGTGAAACAAGCGCACGGTCGTGGGTTCGAGTCCCCGCTGGCGCATATTTTTTTGCTCACCTTCAGTTCTGACCAAAATTCAGTTAAAATAGCATCTTCAGTTCTGACCAAAATTCAGTTAAAATAGCATCTACAAGACAACATTCTGACCAAAACAACTACTAAATGATCACAACAACTACAAAAAACATTCTGACCAAAACTTGATCATTTTGCAATCTTTTGCATTACAAGACAACATTTTGACAGCAAGCATAACAGCTACAATAACATCTCAATTCAGGTCAAAACAGCAAGCATAACATCTCAATTTTGCTGCTGGAATCTTAAAGCACTGTGAATCAGGATAACTACATCACTATTGCTACAACCATCAGGATCATCATTTTGCTACAACCATCAGGATCATCATCTTGCTACAACCATCAGGATCATCATTTTGCTCCTAGAATCTTCAAGGATTTTTCTACCTGGAGAGAAGATTGATCACATCAGGTCACCAGTCCCATAGATACCAAAACAAAGAACATTAAGTAATAGTATTTACCTTTGCCAGTCCATTCGCTACTCATCGTCGTCGATACGAAAACAAGGAACTCTATGCCCACTCCTGTTTTCCTCATCATCACTACAATATTGCAGCATAGTATGATCAGTCCGGTTTTCCTCATCCTCGCTTTCATGTGCATCCTCTACCACCTTTCTTCTTTTCTTGATGCCTTCAACTATTGCAGCACCAACAATCACACGTTCCCGGTCCCTTCGCACTCTGCTTTGCACCGGAACTTCCATAGAGTCATCATCAGCTTGCAACGGAACTTCCGTAGAGTCATCATCTTGGTATGTTAGTCCACCATCACCGGGGCCCTTTTCCATTTCAGTTTCAGTCACACTCCACAAGTGTCTGTGCTGAAAGTTTTGCACAACTCGCCATTTTCCGTGCAAAAGAGTGTCTGGCAGATAAAACACCATTGTTGCTTGTGTTGTTAGAATAAAGGGATCACTCTTATACCAACACCTTGCAGTGTTGATGCTTTTGAAGTGGCCATCATATTTGACACAAGAGTCTCTCCTCTTCTTGCTACCAAGCTCAAACCAGTCACAGCGAAATAAGACAACCGAGCGATGGATGCCTCCACTAGAGTTGTACTGCAACTCTACGATGCTTCTCAACTGACCATAGAAGTCAATGATCTCACCATCATGTGACCCCTCAGTGACGATTCCACTATTCTGTGTCTTCCTTTTTTCCTCGCGGTCAACGGTGTGGTACCGGACACCGTCAGCAATGCATGCTGAATACACTCTCACTCGCTTATCCGGTAAGCATGCCAAAGCAAATAGATCATCACTGACCTTCTTCTCCTCATGCAACTTTCCAATCTGCACAAATAAACCATTTAGCAAACAATGGTATTTAACAATGGGTGAATAACACAGAAAACATAAAACATGTGGCTAAAGATCTCACATGATTCTTAAACCACTTAGCAAACACCTTGGCAACCCTTTTATCAACATTGATATTGCTTTCTTCCTGATTTAACTCTTCCTTGCATTTCCTGCAATGCCAACAAAACATGTGAATTAAAACATTAGGCTGGTGCACAAGATATAACGTACTCGATATATGGTAGAACCTCGGCGCAATTGCTGAGCACAAAGAAAACCATCTTGTCATACTCATCACCAGCCTCCAAGTATTGTGAGGCTCCAAGAAATTCAACACCATGGTTGAAAACAGAGACATCACCACTTTGCGAATCAGACCGCTCTCTATTTCTGCCCGGCCCCACCACCCCTCCGCCCCCACCACCCCACCCGCCGCCCGGCGACGCACCCGCCGGCCGGCGCCGCCCCCGCCGACCGTCCCATTGCTCCGGTGAGGGAACTACTTTTTTTTCCTGTTTCTTCATTTTTTTGCTGTTTAATTGTTAGTGCTAGATTGTGTTAGTGTTAGTGTTAGAAAAGAATTAGAAGAAGTAGAAGTAGTAGAAAGATGAAAAAAGAAGAAGAAGAAAAGAAGTGAAAGAAGAAGAAGAAGAAGAAAAGAAGAAATGAAAAGAAGTAAAAAAGTAGAAAAAAGATGGAAGAAGAAGAAGAAGAAGAAAGGAAAGAAGAAGAAGAACAAGAAGAAGAGAAAGAAAGAAGAAGAAGGATAGAAGGAAATAGCCCGACCCCCTGACCCCCGACACCCCGACCCCCTGACCCCCGACACCCCGACCCCGACACCCCGACCCCCTGACCCCGACACCACACCCCGACCCCGACACCACACCCAGACACCCAGATTAGTTAGGTCATATATTCTCCGATTTTGTTATGAAAAACATCATATATAATTGTGTTGATCGGGTTGATTTAAATGTGCAGTTGTTTCACCGCTGCGAGGTTTGGTGTTCGACGACCTCGCCATGCGTTTGACGAGCTCTGCCCCTTCATTCGTGGGTGAGCACAAATGACATGTCCTCCTCCCCCATTAATTATTTGCTCTGTTCCGGTGTTCGTGCCGATGAAACTTGATAGCTAGCTATATATGTGTCTTGAATCATCAGTATGCGTAACCAATATGTGTCTCCCATTCGAAAGCGTCATAGTTATAAATATGCATGCATTTGCATATTTATAACCTTGATTCTTTCGAATTGTCCAACGCTATCCATGGACACCCCGAGTATGTGTAGATTGGGTTCGTTTTCCCATATGCTTTGCTCTGGATCCGACGCATATATTTCGTCAATGCCTCCCCTGTTGTTCTCCGGGTACACATCCTCTCTGTTTATTGCAGAGACGTGTATCAGGAGAACAGCGGGGAGGTGCTGCCGAAATTTTGCGTCGGATCCGGAGCATAGCATGGGAAAATGAACCCAATCTACACATACATGGGTGGGATTAGGACCTATCATTACCTATTAGAGTGTAGGTTGCATGGACGTAATAAAATTGACAAAGTAGATCAACTGATGAATATATACATGGTGAATTACATATATAATTGTTGTGTGCCCAGTAGCTCTGAAAGTCAAGATGAGTGACCGTGCGTGGATGTATACCGGTCACACTTGTCAGAACAAATGGAGCGCTGGATGGTTCACAAAAACTAAGGGGTTTGTGCAAGCCGCATTTGCAAATGGCCAAAAGAAAACCTGGTGCCCCTGTTTCCGGTGTGGCAATTGGGAAAAGAAGACAGAGGCTGAAATGGGCAAACACCTGCAGAAGAGTGGTTTTACGTCCGATTATACGGTGTGGACATTTCATGGTGAGTCTTCCCAACGTGACCGAGCTGAGGTGGATCGTCGTCGCACCGACGAGCATGGTACCGGGATGGAAAACATGGTGCAAGGCTATGATGATGCTCGGGATTCGGACGAGGAGATGGAGGAATCTGCAAAGGCCTTCAATGAAATGTTGGAGCCTTCGAAACGTCTGCTCCACGAGCACACTGAGCTTTGTCAGTTGGATGCCATCTCACAAGTAATGGCTCTGAAGGCTCAGTTCAACTTGGGCAGAGAATGCTATGACGCAATTATGACAGTATTTGGACGCTTTCTACCCAAAGGCCATGTAATGCCTGCAAACTTGTACCAGTCGGACAAAATCCTCCGTGCACTGAAGATGCCCTATGAGAAGATACATGCCTGTGAGAAAGGATGTGCCTTATTTAGGCTTGACTATGCGGACTTGAACTATTGTCCCATTTGCAAGTCTTCCAGGTATATTGTGGTAGACAACGGTATGGGTGAGAAGACACAGACCAAAATCCCCGTTAGTATTCTTCGGTATATGCCAATCGTACCAAGACTTCAACGTCTTTTCATGGTCGAAGAGACGGCCAGACAGATGACATGGCACAAAACAGGCAAAAGAACCGAACTAGATGCAGATGGGAATCTGATGATGGTACACATATCGGATGGTGTTGCGTGGAAAAAGTTTGATGAATTACATGCTGACAAAGCGGCAGTTCCGAGGCATCCTCGAGTCGGCGTCAGCACGGATGGGTTCAGTGTGTTTGGTATGACGGCAGCCCAATACAGTTGTTGGCCCGTATTTGTCTTTCCACTCAATCTCCCCCCCGGACAGATTATGCAAAGAAAGAACATTTTCCTGACGTTGATAATTCCAGGACCCAACTATCCGGGCAAAAATATGAATGTGTACATGCAGCTGCTTAAGGACGAATTGCAAGAAGCCTGGGATAATGGGTTCAAGACATATGACGCCTTTAGCAAACGGAACTTCATAATGCGTGTCTGGTACATGTACTCGACGCATGACTTGCCGGCGTATGCGCTATTCGTTGGCTGGTGTGTGCATGGAAGGTTCTCGTGCCCCACATGCAAGGGAGCTCTTGAGTTTCGTTGGCTTTAGGCCGGGCGCAAGTTTTCTTGCTTCGACATGCATAGACAGTTCCTGGATCCTCGCCATAAGTTCAGGAAAGACAAGAAGAACTTCATCAGGGGTAGAGTTGTCAAAAACTCTGCACCACCTGCATTGACAGGCCAACAGACCCTGGATCAGTTAAACGCTCTCGAGCCAGATCCACAACGTCCAGGGTACTTCAAGGGGTATAATACTAAGCACGCGTGGACTCACAAAACATGCTTATGGGATCTGCCTTACTTCAAAGACCTCCTTTGCCCACACAACATCGACGTGATGCACACTGAGAAGAATATCGCCGAGGCACTTTTTGGTACATTATTCGGCATAGATGGGAAGTCAAAGGATAATACTAAGGCTAGAGTCGATCTGGAGGCGCTATGTGATAGGCCGTTACAAAACATGAAAGAACCGAGAGGAAAGCAGAACTGGACGAAGCCAAAGGCATGGTTCAATCTTGGAAGGCCAGCTATGAGGGAAATTCTCTTGTGGGTGCAACAGCAGTTGATGTTCCCCGATGGGTATGCAGCGAATCTAAAGAGGGGAGCGAATCTTGATAAAGTGAAGATATTTGGTCTCAAGAGTCATGATTGGCACATATGGATTGAGCGGGTAATGCCGGTGATGTTGCGTGGCTTCATCCCTGAGGATGAATGGCTAGTACTGGCAGAACTCAGCTATTTCTTCCGTGTTCTTTGTGCGAAAGAACTGTCGCCTGGCGTGCTAGAAGAAATGGAAGAGTTGGCATCGGAGTTGATCTGCAAGTTAGAGAAGATCTTTCCACCGGGCTTCTTTAATCCAATGCAGCATTTGATTTTGCATCTCCCGACCGAGGCAAGATTGGGGGGGGGGTGCAAAATCGTTGGTGCTACCCAACTGAGAGGATGCAGAAGACGCTTCGAGAAAAATGTAAAAATAAACGTAGAATTGAAGCATCGATGGCTGAGGCATTCATCACAGAGGAGGCGGCAAACTTCGTAATAGCTTACTACGAAGCCAAAAATCGTCATTTACATAATCCGAAGCCTCGGTACAATGCTGACGAGCCTAAAAAGGGTGGATCCAACCTCAGCCTATTCAAAGGGAATCTCGCACCAGCTAGTGTTTCACATCCAGTATCTTTGGATAACGAAGAATGGCGGACCATTTCGTTGTATATCTTCAACAACCTGATAGAAGTGCGGCCGTACATCGAGTAAGTTCTCGGTACATTGTTTCGCAACTTCTATTTCCTTTGAACTACTCTTATTCCTGGATATGTCATACAGTCGATATGTCGCCATATTCTCGTATGGAGCGGAGATCCAAAAGGATTCCGTCGAAGAGTATGAGCTTCTCGCAAAGCAAGGAGGTGGCTATCCCGGTTTCATCTCTTGGTTCAAACAAACGGTAATTTCTATTAGACAATTTCATTTCATTCGCTAATTTGTGCATAATGCAACAATCCTTTCATATGTTAAACTTGTAGGCTAATTCAGAGTCTATGGACGCCGAATTGAGACAAGTCACTAATGGTTTTGACTATAAGGTCCGTTCATTTGACAAGTACGACATCAACGGGTATCGCTTTCGTACCTATGGCAAAGAGCTATCTATGGCCGATCGAAAGTCTACAAATTGTTGTGTATCTGCTATCGGCGAAGGAGGTACCGAGTATTATGGGAGAGTTGAAGCAATTTATGAACTTCTGTTCTATGGTGAAAACCCACCGAATGTCGTAGTCTTCAAATGTTATTGGTTTCAGCCGAAGGAGACTAGAAGGACTGATGAACATATAGGGCTAGTTGAAATCAACCAAAGCACTCATTTAGATGTTCCTGATGTCTATATTATGGCTCAACAGGCGACCCAAGTATTCTATCTACCGTGGGCCTGCCAAACTAATCCAAATCTGAAAGGTTGGGATGTCGTTTATGAAGTGCCGCCACGTGCTAGACTTTCTCCCCCAAAGGAAGAGGATTATGAACCTCACATTAACCCAGACACATATGAAGGAGAATTCTTCCAAGAGACACGTCTTTCCAAAAAGCGTTTCAAGAACCGCTATACTTCACCCCAAAACATTGAAGTAGACAGCGACAATGAATCAGACATCACCCCAGAGGAGGAACAAGAAGAGCCGGAACAAGAAGAGGTTACTGCTGCGGATGACCTGTCAATGCTTGACCGATTACGTCAAGGTGGCCTTGCACATGTTAATGCCAATGAACCCTATGAGCCCATCATTGATTATAGTGATGACGATGATTATGCATTTATTGATGATACTGATCGAGATTATTAGTAGTGTCAGGTATTCAATTTTTTTATGTTGTACTTGATGATGATACACTTAAGTGATATGCATATTATTATTCATGTCGGTACTTTTTTTATGTTGTACTAATTTCGTTTATTCTTTGTCATGGCAGGTGTTGAAAGATGGTGGGCGCTGGTCGGGAACGCGCCGAGGCCCCTTCTTCGTCGGCGCGTGGTGTGAGGTCTTCCATTCCACACGCACCTCTCCGCCGAGCGTTGCTGGACAGTATGGCGACACCGCCGGGCCCTTCTTCGTCGACCGCGGTGCCCAGCAGGGGACGAGGTAAGAAGAAGAAAGGAGGTGGAGCACGTGGTCGCGGGAGAGGAGGAGGTAGGGTGACTCTGACGGCGCCTTCCTCGCCACCGCCCCCAGCTGTTTCACCCGAGCACGTGACTGCTAGGGTGGACTCGTCTGAGGAGGAGGCTGCACGGACTCCGGTCCACGAGCCTCCGGTCCACGAGTCTTCGGCCCACGAGCCTCGAGTCGACGGGCCTTCGGCCCACGAGACTTGGGCCCATGAGACCCCGGAGGAGCACACGTCTGGATGGGGTACCTGGTCGGGTCAGCCTGAGCAAGGCGGGGAGCCGAGTGGCCATGCTGATGATGGCGGGGAGCCGACTGATGAGGAGGGGGAGGAGGGGGGCAACGTCTACCAGCGTGGTGCTACACGGCTCCCGTCCGTGCCGGTGACCCGCGAGCAGAGGTGGTTGATTTTCCCTGATGGGGAGAGGTACGTAAGTGCATTTAATATTTTTGTACCTTCTGCATTCATGCTTCCTCAAATAACTAATGCGTTGGCCTTGTCATGCTGCAGGGGTTGGGACCACCATCATAGTGTCCGCCGGCCCAACTCCGTCCTTGGAGTTCTTTGCCCGCAAAACTTCCCGGGGTTTGTCACGTTGCCTGGTGAGGGTCGGCTTCCAGAGCTTGGATTGAGCTGGGAGCACTACGTGGCTGCCCCGGCCCCGCCGGATGAGATTATCGACGGTGTCGTGTGCCACACGAGGGAAGACATGGTGATCAGAAAGTTCTGGGTAATTTCTCCTTTACACATTTAAAAATCTTCAACTAGCTAGTTATTAATTGTACTAATCAATATTGTGTCATTTGATTGCAGACATTCTACAGGTGTGAGGAGGGATACGAGGAGGACGCGGCACATGTTATCGAGAAAGTCTGCAAGCGCCTACTCCAGAACTTACGGCACGAGGCTCGGGTGCAGGCTGTTCGAGACTACTACGCCTTGCGTGGTATCAAGAAGACCAAGCCGGTGTGCCGCGATAAGTTCCTGAGTAAGGAGCAGTACATGAAGGTAATTCTTAAGGCCTTCTCTACTTAAGTTCCTTCATTTAGTAATTCTTAGCCGTAGCGCTCAAGTTTCTATTTGCTAACTTAGGCGCCTCCGAGATGGTGTGCGGATCGGATGGATTGTTGGGAGGTGTTGGTCGATGAGTGGTGCTCACAACAATGGCTAGCCCTCCACAAAGAGGCCAAGGACAAACGTGCCCAAATGGAAGGTGTGCCACACCATCAAGGCAGCTCCAACTTATATCAGTTCGGGAGCAACTGGGTATGTGGTTTGCTTCATGATTCATGCAATTCATTCATCATGCTAGCTTGAGCCCTTTAATTACTAATTTTCATTGTTTCTCTCTTTCAGGCACGCTGCAATAAGGCGGATAAGGTGCCAGAGGTGTACGACCTGTATGCCATGGCCCACACTGCCTCTTTCAAGAAAGTCAAGGCTTTCTCTCAGTCTGACCTCGATGATGCAAACAACTTCACCAACATCTCCTCCCGCAACAAGCTCGTGAGATATAGAGATGAGGGGAAGGCGAGGAAAGGGGAGGACTTTAACCCGAGCCAGGGTCCCATTGATCCAGAGCTGGTGATGATATCTGGCGGCGGGAGGTCCCATGGCTCCATAGCCATTGGAGATGGACTTATCCGTTGTCCTAGCACTCTCCCGGAGATCAAGGCGCGCCAGTCGAGCTCCGCTCCTGAGATAAGGCCTCGTGAACGGCCAGTGCAACTCGCCATCAAGGTTAGTGATACGTACTCAGTTATCTTTCTCCATTACATTGTGTGTGCTTCCATCAATGATTACAAATGGTCATGTGAGTGGTGTTGCAGGCTGCTATACGGAGTGAGAGAGATAGAACGGAGAAACTTCTGGCGGAGGCGGCGGAGAGGCAGCGGGAGTTGGAGGAGAGGACGGCAAAGATGATGGAGGAGGAGAGGGCACAGAATGACATGCAGGCAAGGGCCATGTACGAGCTCCTTGTGGTAAGTTTCTTCTGCAGATTAGCCAAAACATTCATGTAGTGTTTGTCTCATTACTAACTAGTATGACTGAGTCGTCAAAACCAAATGTGCAGTCTGTGTGCGAGAAGGCAGGTCAGACCGCTCCGCCGATGCCAGTGATTGCTCCTGGGACCACGGTGAGTTTTATTTGAATGGACATTACTTGCTAGTCTTAACATTTGAGTGTCATCATGCTAACAAGACACTGGAAATGATCTTTGGTGCAGCGTAACTCCAGACAAGCATCGCACGATCCTTCTCCAGCTACCGACACGAGCCACCCCGCTCCTACACCTCCTGGATCTTGGTAAGTTTGTCTAGTGTTTTGCTTAACACATGCATAAAGACCTAGACTTAGCTTTATTTCCTCCAATGCTTACCATAATGACCTAGACTTAGCTTCTTCTCCTCCAAAATGACTTAATAAGCTTACTGACCTCCAAAACCATCCATTTTACCTAAGTTAGCTCTAAAACGATCTGTACTTAGCTTACTTATGTCAAAAATTGCATAATTAGCTTAGTTAGCTCATAGACGATCCATTTTACCTAAGTTAGCTCTAAAATGACCCATTTTACCTAGGTTAGCTTATAAATGATCCAGTTCATCCAAGTTAGCTAAAAAATGACCCATTTTACCTAGATTAGCTCCTAAATGATCCATTTTACCTACGTTAGCTTTAAAATGACCCATTTCACCTAGGTTAACTCCAAAATGACCCATCTTACCTAGGTTATCTCATAAACGATCCATTTCAACTAATTTAGCTCATAATCGATCCATTTCACCAAGTTAGCTAAAAAACGATCGATTTCACCTAAATTAGCTCTTAAATGATCCATTTCACCTAAGTTAGCTCAAAAAGATCCATTTCAACTAAATTAGCTCATAAATGATCCATTTCACCTAAGTTAGCTCAAAAACGATCCATTTCAACTAAGTTAGCTCATAAATGATCCATTTCACCTAAGTTAGCTAAAAAACGATCCATTTCACCTAAGTTAGCTAAAAAACGATCCATTTCACCTTAGTTACCTCAAAAACGATCCATTTCACCTAAGTTGGCTAAAAAAGATCCATTTCACTTAAGTTAGCTAAAAAAACGATCCATTTCACCTTAGTTACCTCAAAAACGATCCATTTGACCTAAGTTAGCTAAAAAACGATCCATTTCGCGTAAGTAAGCTAAAAAATGGTCCATTTCACGTAAGTTAGCTCATAAATGACATACTCTTCTTGTTCTAGTCTTCTTCTTGTTCTAGTCTTCTTGTTGTTCTACTCTTCTTGTTCTAACTTTCTTATTTTTCATTTTGCAGATTTCATTCACTTGATGAAAGCTTGCATAGATGGAGTGCTCCTTATCCCTTTCTCTGTTTCTTTTGTATCGTTGAACTATGCATGTATCGTTGGATGAAACTATTGTAATATATATGGTTGGATGCCTCTATGTTGAAATTGTTATGTATGATGGAACTATGCATGTAATATATATGGTTGGATGATGAAGTTATGTGTTGGATATCTTATATGTTTGCTCTGTAATGGCCTTTTGAAATATATCTATATATGTCATATATATTTGTGATGAAAATTGTTGGATTCAATAAAAAACAGATAAAAGAGCCAATATGCAGGCTCTTTGCCGTCTGCCACCGACGGCAACGGGCTCTTTGCCGTCTGCCGCGGACGGCAAATAAGACATGTGGCATCCAGCTGTGCTTCCTGGGAGCTGACCCATTTGGCCAGTTTGCCTACAGTGGCAGACGGCAAAGACTTTGCCATCAGTGGCAGACGGCAAAGAACCTGCCATGTAGTGACGTGTAGATGACATCATACGGCGGACGGCAAAGACACTAGAAATTTTGCCGTCAGCGGCGGACGGCAAAGGCCTGCCGTTAGCCACTTAACGGACTGACAGCGCAATTATTGCCGTCCGCTCTCCTTGCCGTCCGCCGCGGACGGCAAAGGGCCTTTTCCGTCAGTCGCCAGAAAGCAGACGACAAAGTAGCTGTTTACCGTAGCCTACGTTGCCGGAGCCTTTTGTCGTCCGCGGCTGACGGCAAAGTCCTTTGCCGTCCGCCGTTCATGCCTTTGCCGTCCGCCGTGGCAGACGGCAAAATAGCTGATTCCTGTAGTGGTTGGTGGACCCCTAAGTTCAACTGCCGCATTTCTTTCCCCCACTGACTTGATTCGGAGGTTGCAGGGCTCTCGCACTTGATCTTGAACTCCTTGTAGTCATCTTCGCTCATCAAAGGATATTTCGCCTTGATCTTGTCATAACTATCACCTTTATCAATCATTGCCTTCACCGTGCTTCTCCAAGTAGACAGGGCCGTGCTCATCTTTGTGAGGGCGGCATTGTTCACTTTATTCCCTGAGAGGCGTGTGTTTGCAAACTCAGCGGGGAACTTGTATCATTCGTGCAGCTTCGTGAAGAGGAGGCTGCGCAAATTCCCTCGGTCCTTATGCCTTAGGTTCTCGGTGTTGATCGAGACGGTGCTCCGGAGAATGCACCCGAGCTGAACCGAGTACCCCTTGACTACTTGTTTGGGCGTCGTCGGTTGCCCGTCGGAGTTCACTTAAGTAAATTCCTCCCTGACGGTGGCGAGCACGCTCGGGCGTCGTTGCCTCTTCGGTTGGCTGCCATCTGTGCGTGCGCCGCCATCATCAGTGGTGGCATCCTCGGCGGCGCCATCAGTGGTGTCATCCCCGACGCCACTAGTGGTTGTGTAGTCAGGATCGGTGTCTTCTGCGGCATCCTCATAGCAGTGAGGTTCTTCCTCCAACTCCTGGGACAGCTCCCAGAATGGCTTGCCGCCCGAACCGCCGGCCTCATCGTTGTGGGCCATGTTTCGCTCTAAATAGGAAAAAAGTTTGGTCAAAAAGTTGGTTATTGTCAAGGAACAAGATCATGGTCTCATCATTTAGGGTTTGTCGACACCCAGGCATCCTAAAAGCTAAGCTTTTATCATTTAGGGTTTGTCGACGCCGAGGCACCCTAAAAGCCTAGGCGTACTAATCACTTGGCTCTATTGCCACCTATGTTGGGTTTATCATCTAGGGTTTATCGATGCTAAGGAGAATTCTAAGTTGGGCCTAATCACTTGGCTCTATTGCCACCTATGGTTTAATGCAGCAAGAATGGCGGGGCAGTTGATCCTACTTAACTAAGTACTAAGATACCCCGGCCCATGCATTAGTCACAAGTACCCCATATGTCCTATTTTTAGCAAAGTCATGCTAAAATTCACGGAAAATTTCAGCATGACCTTTGCTGAAAATAGGACATATGGAGTACCCGAATTTGCCGGAACGGAAGTTAATCGACATTCCGGCAAACTCAAGGGCCTCTCGGGGTACCTGCAAATTCATCACGACACAATGGTCGGAGACAAAACCCAGCCACAGACCATATGGTCCTCTGCTTTCATATGGACAAAAATCAGCTCAACTTATGTGAGCTTCCATTCCTGATATAATAGGTCACCCAACAAAAAATCATCAATAGTTTAGCAAGTCTGTACAAACACGGAAAGAATAGAAAGTTTGCTGCCTATTCAAACACAGAAACAAAACACTACTTGAAACTTCTGCTACATTTGGACCATGGCAATTTACTTTCATGGAGCATGACAAATGTATTTTATAGATCATGACATTGTTATTACTATATGCACCATGGCAAATTTCTGTCACTTCAACAGTTAAGTTCTTGGAATGGGAATATGAAAGACTTTCAACTAGAATGAGCCTATATAACTTAGGCCCAGCACAATACATGGTGCAAAACACACAATGTGTATGACCAGAACATACAAACTGAAGTAGACAAAGATCCTGCAGACCAAACCATCATAAGATCATCTGCAAACTCAACTTATTATATCCTGTCCTGTGCCTGATCATCAAACTGAATTTACTGCATTTCACAACCTGGTAACATAAAATGCTCTTAGGCTGAGCCTGTTTTAAAAAAAAACATATCTAGGAGTTTATATACTATGTGCCTGTAAAATTTCACGAAGAAATATGAATTTGTGGGTTATGGCAAGAAAATGATTCTATAATAGCATTATAAATGAAATTTCACAAGTATGCAGATCACATCCTGGTGCATATGTGGGGTTTTTTACTTAGAAAATACAAAACTTCTATTATTGTTTTTATTTTTAACCATGGAGCTACTGGATTAAGTGAGAGCTATATGCGGTGTTTTTAAAACAAGTGAGAACTCCTACATGCTTGCCAGGTCATGCAAAAAATGAGTGCTATTTCTAGAATTATTTCTTAGAGTGAATACAGTATGTTCTCCAAAACTCAGCAAACAATATGCAGATCGTTCTTAGTGTCTCTTGCTTTTCTGATAGCCAAATAGCCACTAATGATATGCCATTGGGATCATCATCGCTTCAAATCATTTGTCTGGAAACAAAGGAATGTATAAACTGAATTTGCAGAATAATAAAGACAGATTTGATCAAGCTCCACTCATGTCCATAACTCTGATATATGTTAGTGTCGGGGGGTATATTTGAACTAGAAACTATATAAGATTCTAGTTTGCCTATTGTTGTACCTTTTATTCTAGTTTCTACATGAATTTTTTGACAGTAGCTCCTAACTGTACCTAACTGAATTTTTTGACAGTAGCTCAAGTTTTTGACAGTAGCTCCTAACAGTAGCTCCTAAAGTGGCAAGATGATACAATTTGCGTAACATAACCCTAGAACACATCTTCAACTATAAATTTGCTGACTTTTGCTAACCCTAGAACACATCAGAAGGAAATCAAGAGGGGGAAGAGGGGGAAGAGGGTTGTGGTACTCGCGGGAGGTAGCCTAAGGGGAAGGAGGGGAAGATGGGAGAGGTGAGGAATCACTTGTGGGATAACGGCAGGCTGCCGTAGGAGGGCGCCGGCGTTGAGGAGGCGGTGGGCGGCGGCGCGTCGAGGAGGAGGCGGCGCGTCGAGGAGGCAGCACGTCGAGGAGGAGGCGGCGCGTCGAGGAGGCCGCGGCGCCTTCTTGCTTCCCCGAGCCCTTCCTCGAAGACGGTGATGGGGGGCAGGGCAGGGGCTAACTGGGGGCGGCGACGGAGACGGAGGGCAGGGGCTGTCGGCGACGGCGACGGAGGGCAGGGCAGGAGCTGCAGTGGTGGGGGCGCGAGGCGGCGGAGGCGCGGGGGCGGCGGCGTGGGTCGGGGCAGCAGGGGAAGTGAATCTGGCGAGGGAGAGGGACGAAGGGGATCTGGCGAAAGGGAGGGAATTAGCTAGGGGGATCTTACTAATGGCGCACCAGCGGTCGGTGCGCCATTAGTAATCTTTATTTACATAGCAATGGCGCACCAGGCAGAGGTGCGCCATTAGTAATCTTTTTTTTATAAATAGCAATGGCGCACCAGCCAGAGGTGCACCATAAGTAATTTATTTTTATTTTTTGTTGCATGTAATAATTTTTTAGAAAATGAATATGAATATGAAGCAGTAATATTTTTTTTATAAAAACAGTAATGATTGTTGTTTAACAACAATTGTAGTCTACACTTTTTTTTTAAAAAAAATGAATATGAATATGAAATGGGGGGTGCTCGGCGGCGGCGGTGGAGCGGGGGAGGGGGGTGCTCGTCGGCGGTGGTGGAGCGGGGGAGGGTGCGGAGGGTGCTCGTCGGCGGCGGTGGAGCGGGGAAGAGTGCGGTGGGTCGGCGGCGGCGGTGGAGCTAGCGGGGGAGGGTGCGGGTGGGATCGAGATCGAGATGGAGGGGGATAGCGATCGAGATGAAGGGGCATCGAGATCGAGATGGAGGGGGAATCAAGATCGAGATGGAGGGGGATCGAGAAATGAAGACTACGATTTAAATACAGTCGATGCTACTTCATCGTCGTCGTCATGTTCGATCTTCGGGTCATCGTACTTATCGAAGTCTTGCTCATTGGCTACTCCATCCATTCCGATGATCTTCCTTTTGCCTCTCCTCACGACAACACGACTGGGCTTTGACGGGACGGTAATGAAGAAGCATTGGTCCACTTGGGAAGCCAGTACCCATGGATCATTTTTCGCGGTGACGTTTGCGCCCGCGGTCTTGAATTTGGCTTCGGGTATAACCATGGTGGTGAAATACCGGTCTTGTTTTAGGACGCTCTTGGCCCATCTGACACGGAACATCGGGACCTTCTCTCCAGCGTAGCTCAGCTCCCAGATCTCCTCGATCCTTCCGTAGTATCTGTCCTTGTCGTTACTGGTGTAGGATTCCATCGTTACCCCAGAGTTCTGATAACCATCGCTCTTCATGTCCTTGTCCTCGGTGTAGAATGTGTAGCCGTTGATATCGTACGCCTCATAGGTCATCAGGTTGTGCTCGGCGCCCTGTGACAAGGCGAATATGAGTTGTTCTTCCGCGGAAGAATCCTCATGTAAAGGGTACGACAGAAGCTTCTGCTTGAACCAATGCATGAAACATGAGTTGTGCTCTTTGATTATATCTCTGTCCGTCCTCTATTGGCCTCGGTCATTGTACGTCTTCTTAATAAAGGTTTTGTGCTCTACCACCCAAGGATCGACCATGTCTATGTGTTGTAGCGCGACTAGGTTTGCTCTTTCAAAGTTGGCGAGTCAACCCTCGAAGTCGCCATGCATTTCGCGGCGACCCTCACGGTGACTCCATCCAGCGAGCCTGCCGAGGTGCCTGTTGATGGGCAGACCAACGGGGTTCTCGATGCCTAGATAATTCGTGCAGTAGGAGATGCACTCTTCGGTCAGAAAGCCCCTGGTATACTTCCCTCTGGACGTGACATGTTGCGAACGTATCCTTTGATGACACCATTCATCCTTTCGAACGGCATCATGCTGTGCAGGAACGTCGGCCCGAGTTGGATGATATCCTCCACGATATGGACCAGCAGATGCACCATAACGTCGAAGAATGCAGGCGGGAAGTACATCTCAAGCTCGCATAGTATCACCATGATCTCTTCCTGTAGCCTTCTGAGTTGCCTCACGTCAATCGACTTCCGAGAGATGACGTTGAAAAAGTTGCATAGGCCAAATAGCGTTTCACGGACGTGCGCGTCCATGATCCCACGGATTGCAACTGGAAGTATCTGCGTCATCAGCACGTGACAGTCGTGAGACTTCATCCCGCTGAACTTCTGCTTCGCTGGGTCTAGGTATCTGCTTATCTTCCCCGCGTAACCATAAGGAAGTTTTACTCCTACGAGGCAGGTGAAAAACTGCTCGATCTCCTCCTGACTTAGAGTGAAGCACGCGGGAGGGTAGTCATTTATGGTCTTCTTGGCCTTTTTGCCTTTGCGACGACTTTCTGTGTCCTACTTCGCCTCATCATCATCATCATTAGCGTGAAGCTTCTGCGTGATGCCCATTGATTTCAAGTCTGCCCTTGCTTTCGGCCCATCTTTGGTCCTCTCTGGCATGTTGAGCAGGGTACCAAGCAGACTCTCGCACACGTTCTTCGTGATATGCATGGCATCAAGGCTGTGAGGCACGCGGTGGATCTTCGAGTACGACAAGTCCCAGAAAATAGACCTCGTTTTCCATACCTTCAGCGGCGGCTCTGGCGCCTTTCGCTTCTGTCCCGGCTCTGGCGCCTTTTGCTTCTTTCCCGGCAGTGGGCAATCTTTCCAATTTTTCAACAGCCCGTCTATTTCCTCGCCGCTCCTCGTACGCGGGCGTCTTCGGAGTTCGGTTTCACCATCGAACAGATCCTTGCGTTTCCTCCATGGGTCATCGTCGCGAAGCCACCTTCGATGTCCCATGAACACGGTTTTCGAAGACCCGGGATCTCTATCTAGCTGGCGATATGTTGTGTCATCCATGCACCTGACGCATCCAGAAAATCCGAGGACCACCTGCCCCGCGAGATATCCGTAACCGAGATAGTCGTGCACCGTCGTGAGCAGTGCGGCTCTCATAGGGAAATATTCTTTCTCTGCGGCGTCCCACGTATTGGCTGGCGTTTTCCACAGCGTGTCTAGCTCCTCTTTCAGCAGCCCCAGATACAGATTGATGTCATTCCCTGGTTGTTTCGGCCCTTCAATTAGCATACTCATGTGAATGTACTTCCTCTTCGTGCACAACCAGGGGGAGGTTGTACATCCACACAAACACAGGCCAGGTGCTATGTGTGCTTCTCTGGCTGCCAAATGGATTGACTCCATCGGTGCTCGCGCCTAGCACGATGTTCCTTGGATCCTTCCCAAATTCCGGGTGTTCGAAGTTCAACGCTTGCCACTGGCTCCCATCCTTAGGGTGACTCGGCATCTTGTCTTTTTTATTTATCTCCGGATCATTTGCGTCATCTTCTCGCTTCTTCTTCTCCTCCCTATCCGCGTGCCAACGCAGGAGCTTTGCTACCTTAGGGTCCGCGAAATATCACTGCAGACGAGGAGTGATCGGAAAGTACCACACCACTTTTCGAGGAGCTTTCTTCCTCTTCTTGTATCGAGTGACACCGCACACCGGACATATGGTAGACTCCGCGTGCTCGCCCCGATAAATGATGCAATTGTTCATGCACACATGGTATTTCACGTGTGGTAAATCCAGATGACACACGACTTTCTTCGCCTCCTCGAAACTGGCCGGGCACTTGTTCCCCTTGGGAAGATGTTCGTGCTAGAATGACATGTTCTCGTCGAAGCATGCGTCGGTCATTTTGTGTTTTACCTTCATCTCCAAAGCCATGAGCGTTACTTTCAGGCGGGTATCCTTGGGTCTGCATCCTTCATACAATGGAGTAACCGCGTCTATCTCCAGTTGATCCAGCTTGGCTTTCTCTCGGGCGGCAGCTCTTACGTTATCCATCTGCTTGAGAAGCAGCTCTTGAATATGAGGGTCCTGCACCCAACCCATCGATGGTCCATCGTCGTCTGCTCCTCCGGCATCTTCATCTTCATGATCATGCCCTTCGTCTGCTCCGGCATCTTCCTCATCATCATGTCCGGCATCTTCTACATGATGATTGTGTACAGCATCACCGTCGTGATCATGTCCTGGAGATTCTTCGTCTTCTCGCCCGCCCGAGCCGCGGTGGTTGTCTTGCTGCCCTTCCTCATTTCTTGCCCGGCCCCCATGGACGACTTCATAGTCATCTTCATCACCTTGCCACTGATAGCCATCCATGAAACCACGCAAGAGCAGGTGGTCCCGCACCTGCCCGGAATCCGGGTCCGCAATAAGGCTCTTCAGCTTGCATCTTCGACACGGACATCGTATCTCCGTCTCGTTCTTTTGAAGCATCTCGGCCTTCGCGGAGCTCAAAAACCTATTCACGATGCCTTCGGTCATCGTGCGGACCATGGTCGCCTGCGGGGTAGAGCAAAACGATATTTTAGAACCAAGAAAAAATTTGGCATGACTTTCCCTAAAAATAGGACCAAAAAGAATGCATAGTGCCAAAATTCTCGCCGAAACGGAAATGAATCAACATTCCGGCAAAATATTGGCAACTATCGCATTTCAAATACCGGTACCTGCAAACACAAACATATATGCAACACCACAAACATATGCAACACCACAAACATATATAGATCTAGTTAGGCCACAAAAAGTGCATGTACACGTTGTTGGAGCGAGCTAGGGAGAAAAAAGTAGATCTACAACATGAAGATAGCTTTCCCCTTACTTACCTATCAAAAAAGGTAATTTCACCACTTAATTTTGATGAATCTATGGTGCAAATGAGGTGAGGAGGAGGAGGCAGCCGACAAGCTTAGAGAAGGAGGTGGGGGGAATGAAGTGGGGAAAGTGAATGTGTAGGTGTGGCTGTCCAAAAATATGTACCTGGTCCCAGGTTACTAATGGCGCACCACACAGCCATGCGCCATTAGTAACCCAACATACTAATGGCGCACCACACAGACATGCGCCATTAGTAGTTTTGCAAGAAAGTATTAAAAATAATTTTTATACTAATGGCGCACCGTGGCACAGTGCGCCATTACTAGTTTAAACTAGTAATGGCGCACTATGCAACGGTGCGCCATTAGTAGTTTTGCAAAAAAGTAAAAAAAATACAGTAGTGGCGCACTCTATGGCTGGTGCGCCATTAGTAGTTCTAACTACTAATGGCGCACTTTGCCTGGATGCGCCATTAGTATGTTTAAAAAAATGAAAAAAAAACATTTTGTTACTAGTGGCGCACCTTGTGCCTGGTGCGCCATTAGTGTCTTCCACACTAATGGCGCATCTCCACATGGTGCGCCATTAGTATATAGTTGTGTCGCACCACTTCTCTGGTGCGCCATTAGTGTCAATTTCATCTTTAGCCCTTTTCCTAGTAGTGGCAGCCATGGCGCCCGACGTGCCGCCCTCCATGGAGCCATGGCGCCACTAGCCAGAGGCGCTGCCCCGCCGACATGGACGGTCGCGACGGAAGGGAGTTCCACGACGGCGCCCGCGATGGAAGGGAGCTCCACGGTAGCGCCACAGCTGGGCACCATGGCTGTTGGTCGCGACGGAAGGGAGCTCCATAGCGGCGCCATGGTTGCTGGCCGGCGACCCTCACGACGCTGCTGGTGTACGGCCATGGGAGGGACCCAATTGCGTTTTTGAAAAGTTTGCAGGGACCCGGTGACATTTTTGAAAAGTTTGCAGACACTGACATGTGGGACCCACATATTTAATATTTTAACAAACGTAGATTTTGGGTTTTTTTAACAGCCGACCGCCCACTTGGTAGTTATCTAAGAAAAAAACCGATGGTTTTTTGAAGCCCTATCCTGTAAAGTAGTAGTTTTATGCTATTTACTCAAATGCCAATCATGAGCAAAGTCTCACAGTTATTAATGCTGAGGATACCATTGTCTCGCCTCGGGATGAACTTTTTTTTATAAAAATGAAGTGATTATGGTGATGAACGATGACGGGAGCATTGTCTGAGGCAGGACCTGTTTGACAGCTAGAATTGTTCTACTCAGTGAATAGTTGATCTCTCCCGCTCCCCCGCTCCCCCGGTAGGGTTTCCCTCCGCCGCCGGCCGCCCGGCGCAGGCCCCCTTCCCCCTCCCCTCCCCTCCCTGCCCCCATCCCCTCCTCCCCACCTTGCCGCCTCCGCCGTCTCCCCCGGAGGCGGCCGGGGAGGCGCACGCCCTCCCTTCTTTCTCGTCCGTCCTCCTCCGCCCTTTCCCCCGCCGTCGCCGGCGGTCGCCCCCGGGTCCGGCCGGGTGGTGTCGGCGGCGGCGGGTCGTCCCTTACCCGTGCGCTCTCCTCCTTCCCGGGGTGGGGGGAGGCGGCAGTGGCTCGGCTGGTGGCGGCCTGGCGTCCTAGTGGCAGAGGCCGGCGGCGCTCGCCGCGGTGGTGCCGCCTCTTGGTGGCGGGGCGCTCCGATGGTGCTGGATGGCCGGTGGAGCGTCCCCGGCCCAAATCTGGGCCCATAGGGCCCCATCTGGGTCCTTGCGGGTCAGCTCCGGCGTGACCGCGACGCTCTCTGTATGGGGAGGCTGGGGAGCGGCTTGGACTGGGGCTGCGGCGTCGACAGCGTGCCAGCTGCTGCGCGGAGGCGGGAGCTGTCCGGGCCTCTTGAGGGCCCAGCCGGGCCTGTGGGGCCACGAGCCCGGTAGGCTCCTTCTTTGGCGTCTGGTCGGCTACCGTCATGGACGGTGGAGGTGGGGCCCTCCCGTATGCTGACGGTGCTACTGCCCTAGTCCCGGCTCCTCTTCTTCGTTGTGCAGACCATCTTCGCGGTGCCGTGGTGAGACAGCGTGGGAAGCTTCGTGTTCGTGCTGGCGCAGGGTGGTGGTCGGTTTGGTGGCGACCTCCGGAGTGCCTGAGATGGAGGATGGGATTGGGAGAAATCCCTGTTGGCTTGGCCGATACCGACGCGGCGGCGCCTGAGGGTGCCACCGAACCTTCCTGGAGGGCGTCGGGGCTACCCTTCCTCTCTCTCCTCGCCGTGTACCCGGGGACACCCTTAGCAGCAGCGTCGCCATCGTCGCGTCCCTTCTTGGAGGTGTTGATTGGTATCGGCGCTTCGAAGTCTCGGAGCTTGGTGGGCGACTCCGGTGGGCGCAGCTGTCGCGGGGCTTCGTCGTTTTTGTCGATCCGCCGTTACCGGCATTTGTTTCTCTTCTTTTTCTCTTTCTTTCTTTTGGGCGTGCTTGTGCTGATTCCGCCCCAGCACCTATCGTTGGCTGTATCGGATGTTTGCTTTGAAATACAAAGCGGGGGGAAACCCTTTTTCTCATGAATGATGACGGGAAAGGGTAGAGGTATGCTAAGGTCAACTATAACAGGACACCGTATTTGGTCCGCCCTATTCGTTTGGGTCGAAACGAACAAATATCACGGCCCAACACACAGCCTTGGTCGCAAAAACTGTTCGCCTTCTGTCCGCCTAGACCCATTTTCGACCTAAATTTAGGCTTAGTTTGTATTCAGACGAACACTGGACAAACATACGCGTGTCATCTCGTCCCTCAAGCCCGTATGTGTGCCGTCTAACCACATCCCACTGGCCCTAGTAAGTCCAAGCACGTCAATGGGTCCACATGTCAGCCACCCAGCTTACCCCGCCGAGGTTCTTTTTCATGGCTAGCCCGTGCGCGTGGACCGGCCAGTCCCCTTCCAAAGCGCATCCACACTATTCCCCTACCCTCCACCCGCCCGACAAGCTCTAGCCCGCGTCGCCCACGCTCCGCCGGCGGCCGTCACCCGCCGGCCAACAAATGGGGATGTGGAAGTGGGTCCCTGACTCGTCGGAAAAGCATGACCATGAAGCGGGGGCGTCCTCTAGGTTGTCGGGGCCAAGGAGCGCCGCCGGCTTTTCCATCTCGGCGACCGCCGCGGCGCCGGCCCTACATCAAGGTGGAGTTCTGGCGGGCTCAAGCAGTCTGGAGGATACGAGTTAGCCAATGTACTGGCATGGCATGCTGATCCTCTTTGGAAACAGTTAACAGAATATGTTGTCCGAGGAGAAGAATATGTGCAACTTCTGAATTTTTTTGCAGATTCCATTATATTATCTTCTAAAAATCACCGGCATGAAACAACGACAGGAGATAAAGTTTCCCACCCAAACAAATTACATGGTCATCACCATTCACCAATCCCAGCCAGACTCTGAGTCTCTGACTACTGAATCAACAATATATGCTGCACGGCATGTATGTTGCACAGCCTGGTCGAGCTTCAGGACAATTGATCCACATGTGCTTACTCCAGCAAACAACCATACCAGGAGCTGGCAGGACGGACGGGCATATGGACTTTTTACCATCAGACGATGTTAACTGAATTCAGAGAAAGTACATTTTGTATCTGAAAAGTCTTGGACTGAATCGACTGCGTCCCGGAGTTGCGGGTCAGACAGCTGAAGCCACATGGAAGTGGCCAGCTTCATTCGTAGCCACACTTGCCTCTTTTTTCCAAAGTGTGATTGGCAGTCTGTTTAGCTGAGATGCACCTGTGAGAGATTCTGCCTTTCTTCTTCAAGGAGCACCGCTATTCGACATGATTACATTCCAAAAACAGGTGAGGTGCTCCACCATCTTCGTTTTGTCTTCGGCATACAGAGCATAAGGGATCATCATCAATGTTTCACATTCAAGCATTTGGCCGGGTCGATGGACTGTCCCGTGCAAACCTCCAAATAAAATGATTTACTTTACTTTGGCAAGGTAAGCTCGAATTTATCTTCCAGGCTTGATTCTTTGAACCTTCTGCATGCATCACTTGAGCTTTCCACAACTGAACATGTCCTGCATAAGCACACATGACCGTTCTAAATAACGGGTTATGGAAATACGCAAACATAATGTGGTTCCTGGTATCGAGACGTTAAGTAGTATGAGAGAACATAAAAGATGAGGGCTCCGCTGGACAACAGCCTCCCTGTATTCGACTATTAGTTGGAAACAGTTAAAATAAAGGCTATTAGTTCGATCTTATGTAGTAAGTACCCCCTCTGTAAAGAAATACTTAACAGATATGGTGACCTCTTCATATTTTTTTTTGAGGGAAAACAAATTAACCAAGCATTTATACAGAATCGACGAATAAGTTTGTTGTTAGCAACAGAAACAATGTTGGTCAATAACAAAGAAGAAACAGCAAACAACTGCAAGGTAAAACTCGAACAACTTGTGGTGGTCATCTAGCGGGATGAATGTAAAGTGTGTTTTTTAATCAATTTTCTTCTCTTTAGTAGGATCTGTTGTGTTCAATGTCATGTGCTGATCATGCCTTAATATTATGTTCTGTACTATGCTAATTATTGTGTGACAGTCGAAGGACTTCTGCCTTGCATTCAGATAGTTTCAGACTTGTACGCTAATAGAAGAACCGAGCTTCTTGCTGCACCTGTGCTAGCTTTTCAGACTAGGCTGTGTTTGCAGATAATACGGGTGATGATATACAGAAATTATCTATCGTTTCTGACAGTTCACAGTTGTCATGCTGCAGGTTGAGATTTGATTGCTCTCTGGAATTGCCAACTTTTTCCAGACTCCATTCAAACACAAATTTGCAGGGGTTGTTTCTTTTCTAAGTTTTCAAATTGCAAATTTTGTTCATCTTTCAGAGAAAAATGAAAGAATATGGGAGGAAGTAATTTTTATTCTTTGTTACATAGTGGGGAGGAACAGAGATGGGGGAAATAGGCGGAGGAGGGCGAGGGCTCCCGCGCCGGCGAGGGATTGGGATCGGCTCTGCTCTGTGTGAGGGAGAGGAACATGAGGCCTTCCATGCGCCTGTGTATATCGCTATGGGCTCCAGTACGCAGCAGCAAAAATCTTGCCTGGGCCTGGGTCAGTCGTGAATATGCGGCCCACTTCAGCGTGTTCGGCGGACCAGGCTCGATCAAGCCAGCGTTTTTTTTCAATTATCAACATTTTTTTTTGCCCTAGAAAAAAATTATCAGCATTTTTTTAGATGAACTGGTAACTAGTTTGGTGATCTATGGAAACATAATTTGGTTAATATTTATATTTTTCGTGAGGTTTATCATTTATGTTATGCTATAGCTATTTCTTTTCATAGAATCCACTTTCCGCATGACCCAAGTTGTGACACACATATCGCAGAAAAGTAGAATCAACCACTTTAACATGACTGAACAGATAATGTTAAGAAAAGAAAACTAGGATCACTGGATTTATTATCATATTTTATGTGGCTATGGATTTAGCTTGATTGTGTGTTCATTTTTGTAATTCTGAGAATGAAAAGGCTGTCTTTGTTTCTTTTTCCTTTTTTTTCTTGCCATTTTTCCTGTTGTATATTTTACTTATAAAATATATGCAAAATACAATTGTGCAGTTACGCATAGCCGATGGACATGGATTGCGCACAATCGGCGGCATATGCAACTCCGGCTGCACGAGGTCGGTCAACAAGCAATTGCAGTTGCATGCCGGTGCGGGAGCGGACAATTCTAGTTGTGTGTGGTGTTGCCTAAAAAAATAGGGTCTTTTACATCTGTATCTCTAACTCGCACCCACTACTCACATTTGCCCCTAATTTTGAAGTGTGCTTAAATTTGCCCCTCTGCCGTTAGGTGCACATATAAAAATGCCCTTCCGTGCCGTTTCCGTCCGGTCAAAGGGGTTTGACCGCTATCTGAACATTTGCTGGACAATTTGCCCTTGACTCCATGTGTCACTTACAGGTGGGACCAACTCCTCTAAATAATAAATGGAGAACTCTTTCTTTCACTCACCCCTCTCTGCCACTTACAAGTGGACCCAGCCGACAAAATAAAAATAGAAAAACTTTCTCCCTCACAGCCCCCTCTCTCTCTTTGACATGTGGGCCACGGGACCCACTGCCAGGGTCAACACCGGCCCTTGTCTGGTCATGGCGAGGCTTGGCGGCTCCGGTGGCCGTCGCCGGCGAGGGCCGGGCGCGCATGCATGTGAGGGCCACAGGGCAGCCTCTAGGTTGTCTGGCGGGGCAGGGGGTGGAAGTCAAGGCGGACGGCGGCGTATGGCGGCGCCATGGACGGGGACAGTTCCGATACAACTCTGCCGCCCATAGCTATCGTCGGAGCCGATGCTCCCGTGCCACTCCAACGAGTGTTTAGTGGTCTACGTGATCTGCAACTCCATTTAGCCCACTCCCCAAGCCTCCTCGTCCCCTGTAACGAGTGCTCGAAGTACGCCTGAGAGCGTCCAGAGCTTCTGCCAAGGACGTCGTTGCTAGCCATGGTGGCCGGAGGTCAGATAGAGAGGTACGAGCATGTCTATGAGCTCCGTCTTGTGCCTCTCCTCCGGCCTGCACGTTCAATCGGGCCTGGGGCCACCTATACATGACGCACGGGACCTCGAGATCCGCCACGGCCGTCGCTCTTCCCCTCCTAAATTCGGCTGCCCCGATCCACCCTTGACCTAAACTCTGTCGTCATCGTGGAAAGCTTGCGCCCCTACATCCATCTTCCCGCACTCAATTCCGTGCCCGGAGCGCACTGCCCGAAGCAGACCGCCATGACCGACCTCGGCTAGCTCGGCCGTGCGGCCTCTTCCCGCGAACAGCATGCCTGACGCGCCCAGCATGCCTACCGTGCCTCACGCGATTACACAACATGCCTCGCGCTCTCCTCCCGCGGCCATTCGCCCCATACGGCGAGCCGCCGGCGAGCTCAGCCTCTGGGCATGCAAGGACCGGCGTTGACCCTGACATTGGGTCTTGTGGCCCACATGTCTGGCAGAGTGAGAGTGAGAGGTAATGAGAGAGGGAGAAATTTTTTTTATATGAAAGGAAGGAGGGGCAAAAATGTCAAAGAAACGGCACGTTAGCAGTCAAACAGCCTTGACTGGACGGAAACTGCTCGGAGGGGCATTTTTATAAAGGCACATGATGGCGGAAGGGCATTTTTGAGCAGCCTTTCGAATTAGGGGTATATCTGATTAGGTGGTTCGAGTTAGGGACAGAAATGCAAATGGCCCCAAAAAATAAGTTGGGTGTGGCGTGAAAACACAGAAAATACATAAATCTATTAAACCAAAAATTGAAAAGGAACAAAAAAGTAGAAAAATATCTGAATCTTCGTGTAAAATCCGACAACACAGGAGCTAGGTGGGATTTAGTTAATGAAAACTAATATATTTGTGAAATATTTTCTAAGAAAAATAGGATTGGATTTTAGGAAGAAGACCAAAAAATGGAAACCCATTTTTTTCTAAGTTACCATAACATTTTTTGTATTAAAAATTAGGAAACAGGAATATTTATAAAATTTTGAATGCGTGAACATTATTTGAAACTCCTTGAATATTTTTTGATTGTAAAAAAATCTAATGGTCTTCTATGATCAATTTAAGGCACCATGCCAAGTTGTTTGAGTTTTAAACAAGTTTTGCATTTTTTAGGAGTTTTTTAGTAAATAAAAGGACGATAAATGACCGAACGTGTCGCAATGTGTATACAATGTCATTCAAACCTGACAATGTGTATACAATGTCATTCAAACCTGACATAAATGCCTACCATGGGCATGTCCATCTGCTTGCCAAATTTGGAATCATTCTAAGGTGTCCAAAAATAGACCATGTTCAACGTAGTGTGTCCGGGTAGGCCAAAACAATCTATCCGAGTGGATTTTTTTTCTGACATCTATCAAATGGCCACAATTTTTTCCATCGTATTGTATGAACAATTTAAGGCACCATGCTAATTTTTTGAAAATTTTAAATTTGTTTGTTTTTTTCAAAAAATATTTGAAAAAATAAAGAATGTTCTTGTTCAATTTTTGTTATCTCTTTTTAAAAAATGTTCATGTTTTGACATTATGAATAATTTTTGAAGACACGAACATTCTTTTGAAATTTGTACAACTTTTCAAAATGCGAATATTTGTATTTTATGAACAACATTTGAGAATATGAACATTTTTTTTAAATTTAAACAATTTGTTTCAAGAGCGAGCATTTTTTGAAAAGGAAAAGCAACGAAAAAGTGAAAAAGAAACAAAAAACTGAAAAAAGACATAGTGGAAAAAACACTGGTTCGACAATGGGCGGGCCCAGCGAAACCGGAGGAGAAGAAAAGGAAAATAAGAAGTAAATAGGCACGAGCATTTAGATCTTGTAGTTGGTTGGTTAGTGAAGTTCTCTCTGAAATAAGATCGCCGGGTCATCCGTGAGCGTCTTGATCCTGGAGAGATGTCCAGTGCGCTGAGGGAACCCCTCTTGCATACTGATACTGGCAAGAGCTATCCGAGCGTGCCCTTGTGTGAGCGGCGAACATCTCTGTGACTGAGGCCATGAAGTAGCCACCCCGCAAAAAGAAAAAAAAAAGAAAAAAGAAAGAGGCCATGAAGTAGGCGAGGACCAGCTGCTCCTGGGCCACGGCCACCCACAGGTTGATCGACGGCGATAGTGCGCGGCGGTGCCATGTTGGCCTCCTCCTCGAGGAATTGCTCTCGCTGGACTCCTCGGATTTCTTGGAGCACGATGGCGCTCGGTATTCCTGGTGAGTTTCTTTGTGGACGCGGTGCTGGACATGTTGGTGAAAAAAGAGATAGATGTGATGATCTATAGAAGAAAGACGGCAACACGCGCAAGAAACACCGAGATCAGCTGGCATCACACGAGCTTTGGAACGGGGACAAGCGACTGATCCAGCGATTCCTTCTCTTTCAGCCGATATATTGCATTGCAGTATTCGACAGTGATTGAATTGTACAACGGGACACACCTGCTGGAACCTGAAACCCAAGGGGGTGGAGGGTAGAGAAAAGTGGTGAATCGATGAACACCGCTGTAGATCCTATACATTGCTTTGCTGCTACTTCTACTTCTATAATTAACTGAACTCTTATGTACAAGTACTACCTGCCGACACCATTCTGGCACAGCACAATCACAGCTCACGGACCCAAAAAGAAACCTCTTTCAAACACCATCCATGGAGCGAGGTAGTCAGTCCTCAGTCGTGCCAGCGCAGGAGCATGACGACGCAGCGCTGGATGATGTAGAGCCTGGCCCTGTGCTCCTTGAGGCTCCTGCTCAAGCCTCCTCCACTCCTCCGGCTCCCCATAAGCTTCATGTTTTCTTCAACACAAACTCTCTCTCTCTCTCTGTGGCGTGGAGATCGTTGGAAGCGAACGAGGTGTAGTGAAGGCGTGTTGCTGAACTCTCGCTCTGGCTAATGATTTCTTCTCGGCAACGGGTGGGCGTATATATAGGGATGGAGGAGGGGGCTAGATTCAGATCCAGATGGCACACACGAGCTAGGTAGGTGGTAGCCTGGTAGGGGTGAAAGCCGTGAAGGAGATGGAAGAGGCGGAAGGAAGAAGACGACAGCGGCTTAGAATTGATAACGCGAGCGTGGGGAGGGGAGGGCCACATGGGCGTGCAACGGCAGACAGCGCAGCGCGGATTCCTGCTGCCCCCGGGACCGCCGGGCAAGGTGGCTCGGCCGTCGTGCTCCGCGTCAGAGAGCGTGCGTGCGTGCGGTGCGCTGCCCCGGCGGTCCTGACTCCTGGCCCCGGTGGAAAATGTGTCGGGCACGGCGGTGAAGGGGTCGCTGCCATGCCCACGCATGCACGCCCTCTCGTGCGTCTGGCGGCCCGCTAGAGCTAGATCCACGCTCGGTCCTCGTGCGCTCCAGCTCAGGCCAGTGCAGGCCACAGCCTCTCCCACCTCCTCTGTCGTGTTCCCATGGTGGTTCGTGACTCGGATCTGATCGATCGGACCGTGCCTGGGCGTGTCACCGTTATCTTCCTTTTCTTTTCTGTTTATCTGTCGTTGACGTACACGGCCTACTTCGAGTCCAACACACCAAACCGGAGTGGACAATGTTTAGGGCATCTCTAATGCGAAGCATCAAAACGCTGCTAAACATCTGGACAACATTGTTTGAACACTTCGTGTCATCCAACGCTTTGCACCAAATGTGTGGATCGGTTTGCACGTCCGAATTTCACCAAACAGGAAACAAAGCTGAGAAGGCTTGGGGGAGTCCGGACGCCCGCCATATCAGACTCCGGCACATCCAGTCCGGACCGCCTTGGAGCCCTTTCCCCACTTCATCTCTCCCTTCTTGCTTTTTAACCGCACCCAACAAGATCGCTGCCTAGTTTTGTCCGGAAAACCGTTGCTCCACCCAAGCGCCTTGTACTTCAACAGGAGTGAAGAATGTTTATGGCATCTTGAACGTCATGCATCAAAACTCGGCTAAATATCCGGACAGCATTGTTTAAACACTTTGTGTCATCCAACGCGTTGCATCAAACGTGGATCGGTTCACACATCCGAATTCCAGCAAACCGGAAGCAAAGCTAAGAAGGTTTGGAGGAGTCCGGATGCCCGCCATGTCAGACTCCGGCACATCGATCCAGTCTAGACCGCCTCGGAGCCCTTTCCCCACTTCATCCCTCACTCCTTGCTCTCTATTCGCACCCACCAAGACCACCACCCAGTTTTTTGTTGGAAAATCGTTGCTCCACCCAGGCGGCTTGTACTTCGTTGTCATTTCATCTCAGAATCCGTCCTTAGCCCAGGTACCGTTTGCCCCTGCTAATGTCGTCCATGGCTAACACAATGCTTGGCAATGTTCCGACCAAATGTCATTGAGATTTATTTTTTCTAATTTCTCCTTGTTTAACATGAAGTACGTACGATGGTGGAGTGTCAAGGGAGAATGCATTATTCTGCGACGCGTGGTTGACCACGATGTATTTGCAACATGTGCATTTTTTGTTTCATGAGCACAAGCACAAACACCCTATAATTTGGATGTGATCCATGATTGCGATGCGAAGTCACATCAGTGGTACACCATTTTCAAAAGCTATCATGAAATATTGTGGTGCGATTTTACAAGTGGAAAGAATGTTGCAACTTGATGGTCATGACATTCTATAGCCCGGAGCGTCGCTGCAATGCACCAAAAGGATGGAGGACAAGCTCTTCACATTGACACATTGTTATATGGGGCTCAAGGGGCAGCCCATGTGGGTGAACTCATGCATCGATGAAGAAGTTCAATCTCGAGGAGAGAAAGACCGAGATGAAGGCCGCTTTCAAGGACTACGGTTAACATTTGGCGCTTTTATTAGATTTTAAATGCACAGTTGAATTGTTGCCAAACGATGAATCAAAATGTGGTTGCATGGCAGATATTTAGTTAAATTTTATTCTTTTTTTTAGAAAAAAAGAGACGAATATTTGGTGCACCGAATTGGATGACCGCCGCTCTGTCCATTATCCGCAAACACATCCGAACGTGTCCGTGAATGTTTATTGTCAATTTTAATGCGTGGCGTTGAAGATGCCCTCACAATGCAGAGACAGAGATACTCTTTTGCCTTTTCTTTTTCTAAAATATCAGTTTGCGCCAAGGTATCAGGAGATAGGGGTACCTGAGGCTTGACAAAGGCTTTTTTTGATTAGTGAGACACCAGGATTTCATTAGCGACTAGTGAGGTCGGTAGCACATGCTTTTGTGAGGACTTAAGAGAGTGTCGCGGGGACGAGGTGCCAAGGACCAACTCGTAGGCGCTTTGTCATTTTCCTATTCCCACAGGCGAACGACTCTCTCTGTTGAACGCATACTCCCGGTGCACTGTAGCAGATGTTAACAAATTAACCACTTGGGGGCCGGGTTTGGGGGTGCATGTGCGCCTGTCGGCCTGGCCTTGACGCATGATGGGTGTGCAGGAGTAACCATCTTTGTTTTCTTCGACTTGTGAACTAAATTTAAATCTATGTACTTACATGACTGTAAAAACAATTCCAGTCAAGAGTCCAAGCGGCACTACATGTGAGCACGACGTGGAGGGAGATTCGCGGCGACGCACAACTTCTATTTACTACAAACATGGTACTAACTGTCATGACTAGGGGAGCTTACATATTTTCCTCCCTTCGGGTTTATTGGTTTACTTATGTTTTGGATCACACGGGTTTATCGGTCTCTTTATATTTTGTGTCAAACTTTAATCATATGTATAACTAATGAAATAATATTTACATACTGCACAAGAATGCACTATTGAATTTGTATTTGAAAGAGGATTCACAATGTATAATTTTTGTGACATATGATTTATATTTTATTTGTTATGTTTATAATCAAAGTTTGACTCTAAACGCGAGGGGGTCTAATAAACAAGGGCAGAGGGAGTACAACTGATCAACGAACTGACTGTCAAGTTGGCTACTGGCGCACGGAGAACTGTGCACCTTGCCGGTCACCCGTGTTGGAGCCCCATGCTCCGCAGGGTTGTGTTCCTGGGTTGCTTTCTCTTCGAATAATTCCTTAAGATTAACATAATGGGATTTTGATTTCCGATTAGAACACCTTAAATATAGCGGAAGATTACGTATTAACCATAATCATGTGAATCCATTAGGGGTGGCCATGGCCGCACCTTTACATTTGTGGTCTCTAACAATGAAAGTGATGGTTGTGGAAGAAGCGCAACAACAAGGAGACGTCGAAAATGTGAGGGGTGTAGCATGGCTGCACCTTTACCTTTGTGTCTCTAACAATGAAATGAATGGTCGTGGAAGAAGTGTAGCGACAAGGAGACGTAGAAAACGTGAGGTGCATAGCATGGCTGCACCTTTACCTTTGTGTCTCTAATAGTAAAAATGATGGTCGTGGAAGAAGTGCAGCAGAGACGTAGAAAACGTGAGGGGCGTAGCATTGCTGCACCTTTACCTTCGTGTCCCTAACAATGAAGTGATGGTCGTGGAAGAAGTGCAGCGACAAGGAGACATAGAAAACCCGAGGGGCGTAGCATGGCTGCACCTTTACCTTTGCGTCTCTAATAGTAAAAATGATGGTCGTGGAAGAAGCGCAGCAGAGACGTAGAAAACGTGAGGGGCGTAGCATTGCTGCACCTTTACCTTCATGTCCCTAACAATGAAGTGATGGTCGTGAAAGAAGTGCAGCGACAAGGAGACGTAGAAAACGTGAGGGGCGTAGCATGGCTGCACCTTTACCTTTGTGTCTCTAACAATGAAAGTGATGGTCGTGGAAGAAGTGCAACAACAAGTAGATGTAGAAAACGTGAGGGGCGTAGCATTGCTGCACCTTTACCTTCATGTCCCTAACAATGAAGTGATGGTCGTGGAAGAAGTGCAGCGACAAGGAGACGTAGAAAACGTGAGGGGTGTAGCATGGCTGCACCTTTACCTTTGTGTCTCTAACAATGAAAGTGATGGTCGTGGAAGAAGTGCAACAACAAGTAGATGTAGAAAACGTGAGGGACGTAGCATGACTGCACCTTTACCTTTGTGTCTCTAACAATGGAGTGATGGTCGTGGAAGAAGTGCAACGACAAGGAGACGTAGAAAACGTGAGGGGCGTAGCATGGCTGCACCTTTACCTTTGTGTCTCTAACAATGAAAGTGATGACCGTGGAAGAAGCGCAACAACAAGTAGATGTAGAAAACGTGAGGGATGTAGCATGACTGCACCTTTACCTTTGTGTCTCTAACAATGGAGTGATGGTCGTGGAAGAAGTGCAGCGACAAGGAGACGTAGAAAACGTGAGGGGCGTAGCATGGCTGCACCTTTACCTTTGTGTCTCTAACAATGAAAGTGATGATCGTGGAAGAAGCGCAACAACAAGTAGATGTAGAAAACGTGAGGGACGTAGCATGACTGCACCTTTACCTTTGTGTCTCTAATAATGGAGTGATGGTCGTGGAAGAAGTGCAACAACATGGAGACATATAAAACATGAGGGTTGTAGCATGGCCGCATCTTTACCTTTCTGTCTCTAACAATGAAGTGATGGTCGTGGAAGAAGTGCGGCAACAAGGAGATGTAGAAAACGCGAGGGGCGTAGCATGGCCGCATCTTTACCTTTGTGTCTCTAACAATTGTCGTGGAAGAAGTGCAGCAACAAGGAGACGCAGAAAAATGAGGGGCGCATCATGATTGGACCTTTACCTTTGTGTCTCTAACAATGAAGTGATGGTTGTGGAGGAAGTGCAGCAACAAGGAGACGTAGAAAACATGAGGGGCGTAGCATGGCTGGACCTTTATCTTTGTGTCTCTAACAATGAAGTGATGGTTGTGGAGGAAGTGCAACAACAAGGAGACGTAGAAAACATGAGTGGCGTAGCATGGTTGGACCTTTATCTTTGTGTCTCTAACAATGAATGATGGTCGTGGAGGAAGTGCAACAACAAGGAGACGTAGAAAATATGAGGAGCGTAGCATGACTGGACCTTTACCTTTGTGTCTCTAAACATGAAGTGATGGTCGTGGAAGAAGTGCAACAACAAGGAGACGCAGAAAACACGAGGGGTGTAGTGTGGCTGTACCTTTACCTTTGTGTCTCTAACAATAAAATGATGGTCATGGAAGAATTGAGGAACAAGGAGACGCAGAAAACATGAGGGGCGTAGCATGGCGGCATCTTTACCTTTGCGTCTCTAACAATGAAGTGATAGTCATGGAATGAGTGTAGGAACAAGGAGACGTAGAAACATGAGGGACATTGCAAACAAGACGCCTAGGGGCGGAGGCGCTGAGGAGTTCCGGCGCGTGGCGTGGTGGCATGGAGGTGGCCGGGGATGTAGGATCGATGTGGACTCTACGTGCCCGCGGTGCCTACTGCTCGTGACAAAGCATGGTGGCCGTGGACGGTGCTCTAGTCCCAGGTTTCTCGGTTGCCATCATGGTCGATGTGGGAGCGAGTCCATGGAAAATTTGCTCCCTCCCCTTTGCAACCTCTCTCGATTGTGTCAGTCCAGTCCTAGTCGGGCTGCCATGTCATCGTATGTTTTGGTTCCAATAGCCACATGTATGGTGATGTGTGGGTGTGTGTGGGCCAAGGACAGAGGGGCTATGGCCATGGCGTACTCGACAGTGGGCCATCAGGGGCACTGAATTGTATCTATGCTCGGTCCAGTTGGGTCTGGTCGGGATGCGACGTGGTTGAGTCACCAGATTCGCCGAGACTCGATGGCTGGTGTCGGGCCATGAGCAGAGGGAGATGTCTTCATGCTCTTCTTTCCGCGATTGTTAAAGTGCAATTATGGTGGTGGGCTGGATCTTGGATGCCGGGGTAACGACTCTGGGTGGCGGGCCATCAGTAGTGACTTTACTTGCCCATCCGATGCGGCCACTCAATGTGCACTCTGTTTGGTTATTTTGTTAGATGTGTAGCCATGGTGTGTATATTCTTTTTCCTGTAGTTGCTTTATGTTGTTCAAATTTTTAAAACTTTGACGTAGTTTTCTTGGTTTCTTTGTTAGAGTTTATCAATTTAAAGACAGACACAGCTTGCGCCTTTTTTAAAACCATAAGAGCATCTCCAATAGGCGTTGTATTAAGCTATGACCACTTTTTAGGCTAAAATAATGCTCTAATAGGTGCCCCATCTATGAAAAAAATTGAGATCCATGGGCGCTCGCACCCAGGATATATTTTTGTAAAAGCAGCCCACCTGAGTGAGATTGCAGAAATCCACTTCCGACGGGAGCCGAACCCCAATCTGCAAGGATGCGCCTTTGCAACCTTGCCACTTTTTAGGCTAAAATAATGCTCTAATAGGTTCCCTATCTATAAAAGATTGCTCTGAACATACAACATCACGAAAATGGGGCACCAAGTATTGCAAACATGCAACACCTGGGCCTTTGGAGCAAATTCGGTGCCGTAGCCGCCCTACCCCCACCCCCCGCGCGATAGCCGCGCCGCTGCCACCAAATTGGCCAAATCCGCACCATGTCACACACCGCTGCTGTCGGATCTTCATCCATGTCGCCGTTGCCCACTGCGCCAACTGAATCTACCACTACTCGACCTCCATTTTGTCGGCGCCCACCTCCACGCCGCCGCCACCGCCGCACACTTGATTCGATGGTCGCCCATCCCTAGCAGACATCGCACCACCTCCGCGCTACCGCTGTCTCGTCTCATCGCCACATTGTCGCCATACCTGCACCGCTGCAACGCCATCGAAGCATAAGTCCAAGAGCAAGACCGACTTGTAATGGGGTGTGGGCACGTGGCTGCAACATCTACAACATAGACGCTTTCGTGGTCGATGTGAATTTCTCCTTCCACTGAACGAACATCACCGAAAGGCCTGAAATAAATTCAGGAAATGCGTCCATCTTAGGGATGGTGTTGGACATATCCTAACTTTAGACTAGTATCTCTGACCAAATGCACGAAATATCTTTTTTTAAGAATAAAGCAAATAAAAGTTAGCAATCGCACTGCTCACTAACAAGAAAACCAATGAAATATAGCATCAAGTCAGAGAGAGCCGAATGGCTCTCGAGCTCATGTGCTCCTGCGCATGAACGGTAAAATCATAATAAATACTGGATTTTTTTTTTGCATGGAAGATGTTTTAGTGCGTGAGATTAGTCACAAATTTCAGCTCATTTCGACATCTGAGCAGCTCTTAGAAAAAAATTGGATCTATGGAAAACTTTATTGTTCGTGCATTGTTGGGGGCTGATTTTGTTTTCTTTTTGCTCAGAGTTGCTCAGATGTTGAAATGTGCCGAAATTTGGCACGGATTTGACGCACTAAAATATCTTCCATGCAAAAAATCAGAATTTTTTTTATTTTCTTTAGTATTTTTTTTATTTTACTGTTCACCGAGATAAGATGAGCTCAGGATATTCGAGAAGTAATTGTTTTTTTTTGTTTTTCGTCTTCTTCAGTTCCCGTCGATTTGGAAGCGAATGCCCCCTAACGTTGGATCAAAACGAACGGGTAGATCATCTTTTTCCTCAAACCGTTCTATCTCCATGTTCTAGCCCGGTCCGTTCACTCTTCCTCCAGTTATGCCCCGCCTTTCCTCCTATCTGAGCCCCGATTTCCCATGCCTCGGAGTTCGCGTCTCCGGCATAGGCACGGTCCAATCCGACATGCGGTTAGCATGAAAAGGCCTCCGACCTGAACCCGGCATACCTCCAACTCGCCTCCATCTGCGACGCCGTGGCCAGCTGGGTAGTCGCCAACTCACTCCTCGCTAGGCCTTGCGGGGACACCGCAACTGGCCTCGGACGCTGTTGTCCACCATGCAGAGAAATTGAGGGGTACAAATAATAATCAGTTGCATGTGACTTAGACTACCCATAGTGGGAGTAACATAGGTGGTAACATGACACGTATTTAGACAAAATAGATGATGTGACAAGTAATTAATGAAGAAAGAGAGGCATGTGTTAACATAGCTAGTTACTCATAATATAAGTAACATCACACATATCAAGATAAGATGAGTCTACAATCTAATAAATGAAGTATTACATGATAGCACACATATGTTACTTCCCACTATAGATATATAGTAACATACACTAGTAACATATGCATGTTACTAGTCTAAGTTACTCCCCACTGTAGCTAGTCTTAGCAAATCCGCTGAAGTACTAATCAAACAGAACACATATGCATGGAAACACACTATACATTCATCATCATCGCTTAATATGGCAGCAAACAACAAATACATCTGTGACGCATCCCTGTCATCCCCCCACCTCACACGCACACACACACGAACACAGAGATCTACATCTGCCAAGCAAAAATTATTCGTTCCTCCTCTAAATCAACACAACATGCATGATCACAAGAGGAATCATTCATGAACCTTCATGCCCTGGCCTCCTGGTACACGGTTGCATGCATGGCGAGTGTTGCATGCTACCTAGCTAGGTGTTGGTGGTGCCTTTTTCTGGTGGAAGTCGTTGATGTAGTTGGCGGCCTTGCGGTCGACGTCGCGCTCGCCGACCCACCAGCCGGAGTCCTCGTCGCTGGACCGCACCTTGCTCCCGCACCTCCGCCGGGTCTCGGTCTCCCAGTCGCTCATGTAGCCGTCGTCGTACCTCGAGCTCGAACTCGACCTCGACAGGAAGCTGAACATCGGGCAGAAGAAGGAGAAGGGCGACTTCCCTCCCATCCTAGCTAGCTCTACACCAAGTTTAGCTTGCTGCCTAGTGAGAGAAACTTGCTGGCTAGAAACTAGAAAAGCATAGAGAAAGTGATTATTGGTGGCCGCTAAGGGGCTCTGTGGCTTGTTGCTGTCTTATGCTTAAGGAGAATGAGAGGCCAGCGCACCTCCTCAATTTATAGGAGGAGGAGGATCGATCGCACCGTTGGATCGAGATGTCCGGCGATATTTGGACGGCCGAGATCGTGCCGCTATAGTATTCGCATTGCCGGCGCAAGATGGGGTTGATGATGAGATGAGGAGAGCGCTGGCTAATTATTTAGGTGCCCATAGCGGAAAGCAAGCGTGGCTTCTAGGCCTCTACTTTACTGTGGCACCAGCACCCCTAGAGGAAGAAGGAACGCATGCATTTACCTTACAATTGTCTCTCTTTATTCTATCTTTCCCTTGTTATGCTGAACAGCAGATGAAGCTTCATCTTCATTGCTCGTGTATCGCGGTCTCTCACCAGAGCTTTCTAGAGCACTATGCCAAAAGGTACACGAACGTATCTAACAGAAGATATCTTATGGTTCTTCTTCTTGTAGGGGTTTGTTGGTTCATGGAATGCGTACACGTATGTATCTCCATTTTTTAGGGTAAAGAAGGAGAGGAACAAGAAACCTTGATAACCGAGAAAAGTAAAACAGAATCATATGGATGTGGGGAAGAAGAAGAAACAGATCTAAAACCCTGATAATCTATAGGAAAAGGGAAAAGGAACATCAGGATATCCATCTGATATAGTGGTTGTTGCGGAGTCGAATACATGATTACCACTAATAAGATTTGAAGTGTTTTTATAACAAACTGAATTTCCACATATATGGAAAACTGCTAGTCGAGCACGACAGTGGCGTTGTTTTGATCGAGGGGAGGGTCATCAAATGGTCATGGCTTAGAGTGAGAAACCAGTGGTGAGGTGCGTCCGAGAGACCATGGTTCTGGAGGCAAATTCAACTATGAAAAAACTGCCTGACATGGCAAATATTTTGTTTCTCAACAGATGGCTAATTTTAACATGGTCCTTCTCACCTCCTCTTTTCACATGGGAGGTAATAAGGGATATATAGCAAAGCCATTGTTTACTTATCTTAACTGCTAAAACCTTTTGCAATCATCATTGCAATACCTTGCCCATCTCCATCTCTCAACGAGGCGACAGCGTAAGACATGCTTTTTCTTGGCAGTTTCAGTGACATTGTGTGCGAAAGGCTAATTTGGCCTAGCTGCATGCACGATCCGAACGAAAAAGTGGCATGCTTTCCCCTGTGACATCTTGTAATTTAACCATTAGCTTTGGTGAGAAGGCAAGGTAGTCCAAATCCGATCTTTCAAACAAAACAAAACAAAGGTGGCCGAATAATCTGCTTTACGTAGCTTTGGTCAGTCTTGAATGTGCAGATAGACTTGTTTAGTGTTTATAGTTGTTGCAAGCTGTGTTGTTACCTTTGTGGTAGTACTGTAGCTTGCTGCCTTGAACGTCCTACATCCTCATTCAAGGTTTTAGATCAAGGGACGTGGGATATGCAATTCCATTGCCGACTCCTGATTTAATATGTTCAGATACACGGGTGTCCATATGCATGGTCAGTTTTTTTTCTCAAAAAGGAGGTTTAAACCTTGGGCCTTTGCAATGTTGTGATACACACAGTCATGACGCGGAGTATCTTAGCTCAAGTTCAAATGAGCTCGGGAGAAAAGTAAAATCCAAAAAAATGAGAAAAAATAAAAAATATGTTTTTTTGTGTGTGGCAAACATTGATAAATGTTTTAAGTGCTTGCAAAGTTTCATCATGGAATAGCATCTGCGGAAGTCGTGGCAAAAAAACATAAGGGCAGTCTGTCCGTTGTTGTTTGTACTCTACCATGGGAACAATTTTGAGCTTATTTATCGGAAAGTTTGATTTCCAGACTGATCAGGTCGCTATGTACATACCGTGTTCATCAAGCCACTAATTTTTTAATTGAACAGAAGCTAGATCAACTAGTTTAGTGCAATTTTCGAATATGCCGTTCCTTATTTTATAGAACCATGATATGCTGTTCCTTTTCAGTATAAACAGTGAGTGGATTCGCATCGATTTGTTTTCTGCAAATTAAGTACTCTAGCTTGCAGCGGCGCCGGCGACCTCATCTAGTCACCTCTCTGTGGGTAGGCGAGTTGGGGGAAAGAAACAATCGCCACCTTTTGCACAATCGGACACGAAACCACTAGAAAGAACAAGATACACAATCATGCCCGGATAAACAAGCAGCTGATATCATCGAACCTTTCTGGGGAGCACATCTCAACCACACAAACTCTCAAAAGAAAACCAGGAACATACTTGACATATCACAGGCCACACACCATTTCCTCTTTGTTCTAGCTAATGAACCATTCTGTAGGTCAATCTCTGTCTCTCTCTGACATGTGAAATTCAGTAACAGCCAAAACCCGCAAAAGGCGAGACTCGATTTAAGCATGCATATACCCTCGGTGAGCGCAGATGGTTCCTGGTGGCGGACATGGTGCGGTGCATCTACTGCGTTGACGACGGCGGGTCTCAGTGGGTGGCGCAGCGGTGTCTCAATGATAGATGTGTGTTGATGGACACGGACAGGATGATGGTGTTGTCTGGCATCGTGGTGGCATCAACGGTAGTTGGGCCTGCCAAGGTCAATGCGTGGATCTTTCCTGAAGTTCAGGCGGCAGAAGATGGCAACAACGAAACTAGAGCATGTGCATGCGATGCGCGCTGAGGGTCTGCTAGACCAGTTGGTGATCTCAGCTCGCTGTGGGGCGGCTTGGTGAGACCACCGGACTATATGGTGTGCGTTGGTGTGTGGTCATGACACATGATCAAGCTAGTAGGTGTAGCAACATAATTCGTTAGGAAGGTGGCTCTGGGCTGATTCATGCATTCGTTCTTGTCAGTGTTGAATAATATAATAAAGATAGTTGTTTGCATCGCTCGATGCAAAGGCTGGGGTTATCCTTCTTTTCAAAAAATAATTGCGTCCAGAAATATCCATGAGGTCCGAGGCCAACTCCAGCGTTGTGCATCAAAATGGACACATCAAATATCCGCAGACACGTCTGGACGTGACCACATATAGATTTAGCGGAGCTGCTCGTCAAACATCGTGCATCGAATAAAAAATATACACTAATTTTCATTAATACTTGGAGTTTTTTTAGAATGCAATGGGATTCGACCCAGGTCTACTCTTCGTCGGGCGTGGGCTGTGACGCCCCCGATTCAATCGTACACTAATCATGCACGCAAACGTGTACGATCAAGATCAGAGACTCACTTGAAGATATCACAACACAACTCTAAAACATAAATAAGTCATACAAGCATCATATTACAAGCCAGGGGCCTCGAGGGCTCGAATACAAGTGCTCGATCATAGACGAGTCAGCGGAAGCAACAATATCTGAGTACAGACATAAGTTAAACAAGTTGCCATAAGATGGCTAGCACAAACTGGGATACAGATCGAACGAGGCGCAGGCCTCCTGCCTGGGATCCTCCTAACTACTCCTGGTTGTCGTCAGCGGGCTGCGCGTAGTAGTAGGCACCTCCAGTGTAGTAGGAGTCATCGTCGAAGGTGGCGTTTGGATCCTGGGCTTCATCGTCTGGTCGCAGCAATCGGGTAGAGAAATAGGAAAAGGGGGGAACAAGGCAACCGTGAGTACTCATCCAAAGTACTCGCAAGCAAGGAGCTACACTACATATGCATGGGTATATGTGTAAAGGGCCATATCGGTGGACTGAACTGCAGAATGCCAGAATAAGAGGGGGATAGCTAATCGTGTCGAAGACTACACTTCTGGCAACCTCCGTCTTGCAGCATCTAGAAGAGAGTAGACTGAAGTCCTCCAAGTAGCAACGCATAGCATAATCCTACCCGGCGATCCCCTCCTCGTCGCCCTGTTAGAGAGCGACCACCGGGTTATAGCTGGCACTTGGAAGGGTGTGTTTTATTAAGTATCCGGTTCTAGTTGTCATAAGGTCAAGGTACAACTCCAAGTCGTCTTGTTACCGAAGATCGCGGCTATTCGAATAGATTAACTTCCCTGCAGGGGTGCACCACATTTCCCAACACGCTCGATCCCATTCGGCCGGACACACTTTCCTGGGTCATGCCCGGCCTAGGAAGATCAACACGTCGCAGCCCTACCTAGGCACAATAGAGAGGTCAGCACGCCGGTCTAAACCTAAGCGCACAGGGGTCTGGGCCCATCGCCCTTAGCACACCTGCATGTTGTGTGGGCAGCCGGAAGCATACCTAGCAACCTCCAGTACAACGGAAGTCACGTTACGCGGTCCATTCTGGCGTGCGCCGCTCAGTCGCTGACCACGACGTCGAGTGCCCATAACTGTTCCCGCGTAGTTGGTTAGTGCGTATAGGCCAGTAGCCAGACTCAGATCAAATACCAAGAACTCGTTATGCGTGTTATTTTGAAATAACCGCGAACGCCGACAGGGTCAGGCCCACCTCTCACCTAGGTAGTCTCAACCTGCCCTGTCGCTCCGCCACAAAGATCCACCCAGAGGGCCGTCGGGACAAAGGTCCTTTCAGCCCCCAATCCGTGAATCACTCGCGGGTACTCCTCGAGCCGGCCCGACTTTAGTCACCACATGTATCATGTATAAAGTATAGTATATACGTGTGATCACCTCCCGAGTGATCACGGCCCGATAGTATAGCATAGCAGACGGACAAGAATGTAGGGCCACTGATGGAAAACTAGCATCCTATACTAAGCATGTAGGATTGCAGGTAAAGGTAACAATAGTAGTAGCAAGGACAGGCTATGCATCAGGATAGGATAAACGAAAAGCAGTAACATGCTACACTACTCTAATGCAAGAAGTATAGAAGAGAATGATATCTGGTGATCAAGGGGGGGGGGCTTGCCTGGTTGCTCTAGCAAGAGAGAGGGGTCGTCAACACCGTAGTCATACTGGGTAGCAGCGGCGTGGTCTTGGTGTCTAGCGGAAGAAGAGGGGGAAGAAACAATGAATACAATGCAAACAGATGCATAACTATGCATGACAAAGCAAAACGTGATGTTAGGCGTGCCCCAACGCGGTATGAGGTGATACCGGTGAAGGGGGAAACATCCGGGAAAGTATCCCCGGTGTTTCGCGTTTTCGGGCAGAGGAGTCGGAGGGGGAAAGTTGCGAGTTCGATAGGTTAGGGATGTGTGGCGGACGAACGGGTTGCATAACCGGGTTCGTCTCGTCGTTCTGAGCAACTTTCATGTAGAAAGTATTTCCATCTGAGCTATGGTTTATTTTCTATTAATTTTAAAAGATTTAAATCATTTCTAGGATTTATTTAATTATTTTAATGCAACATTATCCAGAACAGTGTTTGCTTTATTATAATTACCCACGCATTTAACTGCACACCCCAAACATTTTAGTTTGATTTTGAAAACTTTGTCGTTTGACATTAGTTTGAATTTGAACTTGAAAAGGTTTTGAATCATTGCGAGGTTAGCAACAGTAACTGAGGTGTCATGGCATGATTAGCGTGGGATTACTGTAGCATGATTATCCGGGCGTTACAAATCTCCTCCACTACAAGAAATCTCGTCCCAAGATTTAGGAGGTAGAAGGAAACATTGCGGGGTATTCATCACGAAGGCGATCCTCGCGTTCCCAGGTAGCTTCGTCTTCAGAGTGATTTGACCACTGGACCTTGAGGAACTTGATCGCCTTCTAACGTGTGCGGCGTTTAGCTTGGTCGAGAATGCGGACCGGATGCTCTTTATAGGAGAGGTCCTGCAGCAATTCGAGCACTTCATGATCCACTGCTCGGATTGGGTCCTTGAAGCAGCGTCGGAGTTGTGACACGTGGAACACATCGTGAACCTGAGAAAGGTTCGGCGGAAGCTTCAGTTGATATGCCACTTTTCCACGCCTCTCAAGAATAGTGAAAGGACCAATATAGCGGGGAGCTAGCTTTCCCTTGATCCCGAAGCGGTGTGCACCCTTCATTGGTGTAACTCGAAGATAGGCCTTTTCGCCAGGTTGATAGACCATGTCTTTATGATGACGGTCATAATTACTCTTTTGACGTGACTGAGCAGTCTTGAGATTCTCGTGAATAATGCGGACTTGTTCTTCGGCATGTTGGATAATATCCGGACCAAAGAGTGGACGTTCCCCAGTTTCTGACCAGTTCAGAGGGGTTTGGCACTTTCGTCCATATAACACTTCAAAGGGGGCCATCTTCAGACTAGCTTGATAGCTATTATTATAAGAGAACTCAGCATACGGGAGAGATTCCTCCCATTTCTTGCCGAAGGAAATAACACAAGCTCGAAGCATGTCTTCGAGAACTTGGTTAACACGTTCAACTTGCCCTTGCAACTGCGGATGAAACGCAGTACTGAATGACAGATGAGTTCCCATAGCTTCTTGGAAACTTGCCCAGAATCTTGAAGTGAATAAGCTGCCACGGTCCAAACTGATAACCAATGGAATACCGTGAAGTGAAACAATTCTGGACATGTAGAGAGTTGCAAGCTGACTAGCAGCGATCGTTTCTTTGACCGCCAGAAAATGTGCAACTTTAGAAAGCCGGTCAATGACGACAAGAATAGCATCATTACCTTTCTGCGATTTGGGAAAACCAGTGACGAAGTCCATTTCAACATGGTCCCATTTCCATTCAGGAATAGAGATAGGTTGTAGAGTTCCAGCAGGCCTTTGATGTTATGCTTTGATATGACGGCAAACGTCACACTCGGCAACATAACGAGCAATGTCTTGCTTCATATTAGACCACCAGAATCTCTGACAGATGTCTTGGTACATCTTGGTACTACCAGAATGGATACATAGAGGTGTATCATGAGCTTCTTTCAAAACTTTTTGAGTCATATTCAGGTTTTTCTCCTTACACGGCACCACTAGGCAGCCTTTGAAGTACAAGGCGCCATCATCAGCAATAGTGAAGAATGAGGGCTTTCCTTCTTTGAGGTAGCGCTTAATCTTGTGGGCTTCAGAGTCATATCCCTGTATTGTCTTGATGGAGCCCACGAGATCTGGTTTGATAGCCAGGGTATAGAGGGAACCCTGGGAAACGACTCGGAGGTTCATCTTGCGAAACTCCTTAGGGGGGGAGTGAGTGCACCCGGAGGAACAATATGGAGGTTCAGCTTTCTGAATTCTTCAACAAGCGAGGGCTGAACTTTGTGAATCTGGAGGTGGTTGCAGTAAGACTTGCGGCTCAAGGCATCAGCCATTACATTAGCCTTGCCTGGTGTATATGAAATACCCAAGTCAAAGTCCGCAACAATCTCCATCCATCTCTGCTGACGGAGGTTCAGGTCTGGCTGGGTAAACAGATACTTCAGACTTTGGTGGTCAGTGAAGATCTTGCAACGATTACCGAGGAGGTAATGTCACCACTGTTTTAGCGCATGAATAACAGCAACAAGCTCGAGGTCGTGAACTGGGTAGTTCTCTTTGTGAGGGCGCAATTGCCGCGAAGCATAAGCAATCACTTTGTGGTCTTGCATTAGGACACAACCTAATCCTTGATGGTAAGCGTCGCAGTAAATGACGAAGTCCTTCTTAGTATCAGGTGGAGCTAGCACTGGGGCAGAAGTCAACTTGTCTTTGAGTGCCTGGAAGCTTTCCTGACATTTGTATGTCCATTGGAACTTGACGCCCTTATGCAACAGGTTAGTCAGAGGCCTGGCAATCTTGGAGAAGTTCTCGACGAATCGACGGCAATAGCTGGCGAGACCGAGAAAGCTTCTGACTTGCTTGACATTCTTCGGAGGAGTCCAATCGAGAATAGACTGAACTCGTTCAGGGTTAACGGCAATACCATCCTTAGAGATGACATGCCCAAGATAGGTTACTTCGAGAAGCCAGAATTCACATTTGGAGAACTTGGCGTATAGCTGATGCTCTCGTAGCTTTTCCATCACAAGACGAAGATGTTCAGCATGTTCTTCTTCGTTCTTGGAAAATACCAGGATATCATCCAGATAAACCATGACGAACTTGTCGAGGTAATCCATGAATATATAGTTCATCAGGCGAGAGAACGTGGCTGGAGCATTGGTTAAGCCGAATGACATGACAGTGTGCTCGTATGAACCATATCGAGTCACAAAGGCGGTCTTTGGGATATCCTCTTCACGAACACGGATCTGGTGGTAACCCAACCTCAAGTCAAGTTTAGAGAACACTGATGAACCAGCCAGTTGATCATACAGATCATTGATCCGAGGAAGAGGATATTTGTTCTGAATGGTAGCTTGGTTAATAGGATGGTAATCTTGGACCAATCGGTTTGTCCCATCCTTCTTCTTGACAAAGAAAGAAGGTGCTCCCCAAGGAGAGCAACTTGGGCGAATGAAACCAGATTGAAGAGATTTGTCGATTTCCTCCTTAAGCTCAAGGAGTTCATGCGGCGGCATCTTGTAGGGTCGCTTGGCTATAGGAGTGGTGCTAGGCTTCAAGTCGATGACGAATTCGACAGCTCTAGCAGGGGGAATCCCTGAAAGTTCTTCAGGAAAGACGTCGAGGAAGTCACGCACGACGGGAATGTTTTCAATGCCCTCGAGTGGTGCGGCGTTCAATGAATTCAAGGCATAGAGCCTTGCCTCAGCATTCTGAACCAGACGAGCGTTGTAGCTTATTATTTCATCAGAAGGGTGTAGCAGATGGACGGTCTTGGTGGCGCAAACGATAGAAGAAGTATGCGCTTTTAACCAATTCATTCCCAGAATGAGATCAATGCTACAGGACTTCAGTACGATGGGAGAGACAAGGAATTCCAATCCTTCGATTTCAACGGGGACGTCGTTGCAAATCATGGAGGTTCGACATTGGCCCGCAGGGGTGTGTACTAATAGTGAAGCATTCATGTCTTCGCTTTTAATGCCATGCATGAATGCAAAATCTTCTGACATGAATGAAGGTGATGCACCTGTATTGAATAAAACGGATGCTGGTACTGAATTTACGAGGAGTGTACCCATCGCAGTAGCAGGCTGGTCTTGTGCTTCGTTCAGATCAACGTGGTTGGCATGAACACAACCATAAGACTTGGCACTATTGTTGTTGCGGGCCTGGTTGTTTCCACGGCCAGCTGCTGGAAGGGCCAGTTGATTCTGGTTCTGATTCTGATAGCAGTTCCTGGCAAGGTGACCTGGTTGACCACACTTGTAGCACAGACCATTATTGGGAGTGGGGACAGGAGCTCCGGGTGGTGGAGCTGGAAGCCTTGGCTGCCTAGATGGTGGAGGAGGCAGATGCGGTGCAGCATAGGTCTGCCTTGGGGCAGGTGCATTCGGCTGGTACATGCTATTGGGAATCCATATTTTGCGCTTTTGCGAGGACGGGCCCGAAGATGAGCCCGCGTCATGGTTACGCCTGTGAGAGCTCTGGTATTCCTGCAAACCAGTTTCGACATTGATGGCCTTGTTCACCAAGGTGGCTGATACGTCTCCAACGTATCTATAATTTTTGATTGCTCCATGCTACTTTATCTACTGTTTTAGGCAATATTGGGCTTTATTATCCACTTTTATATTATTTTTGGGACTAACCTATTAACCGGAGGCCCAGCCCAGATTTGTTGTTTTATGCCTATTTCAGTATTTCGAGGAAAAGGAATATCAAACGGAGTCAAAATGGAACGAAATCAACTGGAGAAGTTATTTTTGGAAGGAAACCCACCTGATGGACTTGGACCCCACGTCAGAAGAGCCACGAGGCGGTCACGAGGGTGGAGGGCGCGCCCTCCCCCCTGGGCGCCCCCCTGCCTCGTGGGGCCCCCGTAGATCCACCGACGTTCTCCTTTCACCCATATATACCATCGTACCCTAAAACTTCCAGAACAGAAGATAGATCGGGAGTTCCGCCGCCGCAAGCCTCCAGAACCACCAAAAACCAATCGGGACCCCTTTCCGGTACCGTACCGGAGGGGGGATCCATCTCCGGTGGCCATCTTCATCATCCCGGCGCTCTCCATGACGAGGAGGGAGTAGTTCACCCTCGGGGCTGAGGCTATGTACCAGTAGCTATGTGTTTGATCTCTCTCTCTCTCTCTCTCTCTCTCTCTCTCTCTCTCTCTCTCTTTCTCGTGTTCTCTCTCGTGTTCCTCTATGGCACGATCTTGATGTATCCCGAGCTTTGCTATTGTAGTTGGATCTTATGATGTTTCTCCCCCTCTACTCCTTTGTGATGAATTGAGTTTCCCCTTTTGAAGTAATCTTATCGTATTGAGTCTTTATGAGAACACTTGATGTATGTCTTGGTGATCAACTTGCGGGTTCCGTGACATTGGGAACCTATGCATAGGGGTTGGCACACGTTCTTGATTCTCCGGTAGAAACTTTGGGGCGCTCTTTGAAGTACTTTTATATTGGTTGGATAAATTTGAGATTGTGTGATGCATATCGTATAATCATGCCCACGGATACTTGAGGTGACAATGGAGTATCTAGGAGACATTAGGGTTTTGGTTGATTTGTATCTTAAGGTGTTATTCTAGTAAAAACTCCAGGGTTGTTTGTGACACTTCTAGGAATAGCCCAACGGATTGATTTGAAAGAATAACTTTGTGGTGGTTTCGTACCCTACCATAATCTCTAGATTTGTTCTCCGCTATTAGTGGCTTTGGAGTGACTCTTTGTTGCATGTTGAGGGCTTGTCATATGTTCTATCTATGTTATTATTGTTGAGAGAACTTGCACTAGCGAAAGTATGAACCCTAGGCCTTGTTTCCTATCATTGCAATACCGTTTACGCTCACTTTTACCACTTGTTACCTTGCTGTTTTTATATTTTCAGTTTACAAAAACCTATATCTTCTATCCATATTGCACTTGTATCACCATCTCTTCGCCGAACTAGTGCACCTATACAATTTACCATTGTATTGGGTGTGTTGGGGACACAAGAGACTCTTTGTTATTTGGTTGCAGGGTTGCTTGAGAGAGACCATCTTCATCCTCACGCCTCCTACGGATTGATAAACCTTAGGTCATCCACTTGAGGGAAATTTGCTACTGTCCTACAAACCTGTGCACTTGCAGGTCCAACAACATCTTCAAGAAGAAGGTTGTGTAGTAGACATCAAGCTCTTTTCTGGCGCCGTTGCCGGGGAGGCTAGGTAAGTGAAGGTATATCTTTAGATCTTGCAATCGAATCTTTTTGTTTCTTGTTTTAGCACTAGTTTAGTTTATAAAAGAAAACTACAGAAAAAATGGAATTGAGTTTGTCTCATACGCTTCACCTTTTTAATATCTTTCGTGAGTATGATGGAAAGGAAGATTGTGCCAAAGTGCTAGAAGAATAAATCTATAAAATGTTTCGCACTAATTATTTGAATGATGAGCATGATTGCAATGTTGTCAGTACGAATTCTTTGAATATCCATGATGCTAATGATGATTGCACTAGTTATGATGAAAATGTCTCCTATAAGCGTGTCAATTTTTGTGGAGTGCATTGGGTTTGCAAGGACACACCAAATAGGGAAGATAGATATTGCAAGAGGCATAAGTGCTTAGAAACGAAAGAGTTCCAAGAAAGGCTAAATGCTAGTGCTGATAATTTAAGATATATTAGCCGTACTTGTGAACTTTGTAACGAACATGGTCATTTAAATATCAATTGCAAATTGTTTCATGATCGAATCGTGTCCAAAAATTGTGATGACTTGATTTCCCTTGCACATTATAATGAACTAAGTTTGCTTTTGGGTTATGAAGAATTGAAATGTCAAACTAAGCATATTCTAGAATATAACCTCAAGAAATTCCTCGATATTGATCTAGAAGAAATTTATATGTATTGTGCGGTGAATTGCATTGAAAATCCTTATATTGCCAATTACATAAACAAAAGAAAACAAATAGAAGATGAAGAGAATACTAATGAAAGGGAAGAGACTTCCCAATATCCTCCTATTATTTCTTATGATGAATCACGTAACGAGGAGGAGCCTTCTAATCAACAAATCTCATTAATAAGGAGCTCCAAAAAGAGGATTGAACCCACACATGAGGTGAAGAAGAAGAAAAGAAAAAGGAAGAGAGGTAAAAAGGTATCTCCCCCAAATAAAGTTGCTCCTATTATTGTTGTGCCTCATGAAAATGAAGATGATACACTTGATGATGATCTCGTTATGCCTATTGCTTGTTGGGATGATTATGATTGGGAAGATAATGATACTCCTTATGATCTTGAAAATCTTTTTGGCACTTGCTTGGAAGAATATGATAATAATGTTTGCTATACTATTGGTGCTATCCATACTATTAATGATGAGAGTGATTATGCTTATGACACGAAAAGGCCCAAGCTTGCGGAAGCTATGTTTGATGAGGATGACATATTTGAAAATATATTTGCTGCAATTAATGTTTGTCCCAAGCTTGGGGATGCTACGTTTAATAATGATGATATTTTTAGCCTTCCATGTTTTGATATGCAAAGTGATTATGATGAGAACAAAGTTGCTACTTATGATGATTATTGTGATAAAACTTATGCTATAAAAAGTAGTGCTGATTATATTTATAAAACTTGTCATGATTATGAGTATCCTTTCTCTGTACATTACTCTTTTAATGTGGAAGCAATTTATAGTATTCAAGTCTCTTATGATACTCCCACTATTCCGAATGAGAAGAATTTTGCTTATGTGGAGAGTAATAAAATTTCTATGCTTGTAGATCATGAAAAGAATGCTTTAGGTGCTGGTTATATTGTTGAATTAATTCATGATGCTACTGAAAATTATTACGAGGGAGGAATATATGCTTGTAGGAATAGCAATAATGTCAAGTTTCCTCTCTATGTGCTTAAAATCTTGAAGTTATGCTTGTTTTACCTTCCTATGCAAGTTGATTCTTGTTCCCATAAGTTGTTTGCTCACAAACTCCCTATGCATAGGAAGTGGGTTAGACTTAAATGTGCTAGTCATATTCTTCATGATGCTCTCTTTATGTTTCAATTCTTATCTTTTATGTGAGCATCATTGAAATTATCATGCCTAGCTAGGGGCGTTAAACGATAGCGCTTGTTGGGAGGCAACCCAATTTTATTTTAGTTTCTTTCTTTTTGGTTCTGTTTAGGAATAGATAATCCATCTAGCCTCTGTTTAGATGTGGTTTTATGTTTTAATTAGTGTTTGTGCCAAGTAGAACCTTTGGGAAGACTTGGGTGAAGTCTTTATGATCATGTTGTAAAAAACAGAAACTTAGGCGCTCACGAGATTAGCTAGAACTTTTTACTGCAGAGTGCTATTTAGTTGATTCTTTTTGCAGATGATTACTAGACAAATTCCTCAGGTCCATCAATTTATTTTAGAAGTTTGGAGTTCCAGAAGTTTGCGTTAGTTACAGATTACTACAGACTGTTCTGTTTTTGACAGATTCTGTTTTCATTGTGTTGTTTGTGTATTTTGATGAATTTATGGCTAGTAAAATAGTTTATAAACCATAGAGAAGTTGGAATACAGTAGGTTTAACACCAATATAAATAAAGAATGAGTTCATTACAGTACCTTGAAGTGGTGTTTTGTTTTCTTTCGCTAACGGAGCTCACGGGTTTTCTGTTAAGGAGTGGCAAGAGCCTAAGCTTGGGGATGCCCAAGGCACCCCAAGGTAATATTCAAGGACAACCAAGAGCCTAAGCTTGGGGATGCCCCGGAAGGCATCCCCTCTTTCGTCTACTTCCATCGGTAATTTTACTTGGAGCTATATTTTTATTCACCACATGATATGTGTTTTGCTTGGAGCGTCTTGTATTATTTGTGTCTTTGCTTGTTAGTCTACCACAATCATCCTTGCTGTACACACCTTTTGAGAGAGCCATGCATGAATTGAAATTTGTTAGAATACTCTATGTGCTTCACTTATATCTTTTGAGCTTGATAGTTTACTCTATGTGCTTCACTTATATCTTTTTGAGCGTGATAATTTTTGCTCTAGTGCTTTACTTAGATCTTTTAGAGCACGGTGGTGGATTGTTTTAAAGAAACTTGATCTCTCATGCTTCACTTAGATTGTTTTGAGAGTCATTAATAGCATGGTAATTTGCTTAATGTTAATGTACTTGGTATTCAAGATATGTGAAACTTTCTTTTTAGTGGGTTGAATACTAAGATAAGTTTGATGCCTGATAATTGTTTTGAGATATGGAGGTGATAATCTCATAGTCGTGCTAGTTGAGTAGTTGTGAATTTGAGAAATACTTGTGTTGAAGTTAGCAAGTCCCGTAGCATCCACATATGGTTAAAGTTGTGTAACAAATTTGAAGCATGAAGTGTACCTAGCTTGTGCATCCTTATGAGTGGCGGTCGGGGACGAGCGATGGTCTTTTCCTACCAATCTATCCCCCTAGGAGCATGCGTGTAGTACTTGATTTTTGATGACTTCTAAATTTTTGCAATAAGTATATGAGCTCTTTTGACTAATGTTGAGTCCATGGATTATACGCACTTTTACCTTTCCGCCATTTGCTAGCCTCTTCGGTACCGTGCATTGCCCTTTCTCACATTGAGAGTTGGTGCAAACTTCGCCGGTGCATCCAAACCCCGTGATATGATACGCTCTTTCACACATAAACCTCCCTATATCTTCCTCAAAACAGCCACCATACCTACCTATCATGGCATTTCCATAGCCATTCCGAGATATATTGCCATGCAACTTCCACCATCATCATCATCATCATCATCATCATGACATGCTTTACTTTTGTCATATTGCCATTGCATGATCTTGTAGTTGACATCGTATTTGTGGCAAAGCCACCATGCATTATTTTTCATACATGTCACTCTTGATTCTTTGCACCATCCCGGTACACCGCCGGAGGCATTCATAATAGAGTCATATCTTGTTCTAGTATCGAGTTGTAATCATTATGTTGTAATCAATAGAAGTGTGATGATCATCATTATTAGAGCATTGCCCAATCAAAAAAAAGTGAAAGGCCAAAAAAAAGGCCCAAAAAAAGAGAAAATAAAAAGGGCAATGCTACTATCTCTTTTTCCACACTTGTGATTCAAAATAGCACCTTGTTCTTCATGTAGTGAGTCTCATATATTGTGCTTCAAAGTAGCACCATGATTTTCATATAGTGAGTCTCATAAGTTGTCTTGTTCATACTAGTGGGAATTTTTCATTATAGAACTTGGCTTGTATATTCCAACGATGGGCTTCCTCAAAATGCCCTAGGTCTTCATGAGCAAGCAAGTTGGATGCACACCCACTAGTTTTCTTTTGTTGAGCATTCTTAGCTCTAGTGCATCCGTTGCATGGCAATCCCTACTCCTTGCATTAACATCAATTGATGGGCATCTCCATAGCTCATTGATTAGCCTCGTTGATGTGAGAATTTTTTTGTCTTCTCCACACAATCCCCATCATCATATTCTATACCACCCATAGTGCTATGTCCATGGCTCGCGCTCATGTATTGCGTGAAGGTTGAAAAAGTTTGAGATTATTTGAGTATGAAACAATTGCTTGGCTTGTCATCGGGGGTATAGAAGTTGGGAACATCTTTGTGTGACGAAAATGAAGCATAGCCTAACTATATGATTTTGTAGGGATGAACTTCCTTTGGCCATGTTATTTTGAGATGACATAATTGTTTGATTAGTATGCTTGAAGGATTATTATTTTTGTGTCAATATGAACTTTTGTCTTAAATCTTTCGGATCTGAATATTCTTATCACAAGTAAGAAGAATTACATTGAAATTATGCCAAAGTATCACTCCGCATCAAAAATTATCTTTTTTATCATTTACCTACTCGAGGACGAGCAGGAATTAAGCTTGGGGATGCTTGATACGTCTCCAACGTATCTATAATTTTTGATTGCTCCATGCTACTTTATCTACTGTTTTAGGCAATATTGGGCTTTATTATCCACTTTTATATTATTTTTGGGACTAACCTATTAACCGGAGGCCCAGCCCAGATTTGCTGTTTTATGCCTATTTTAGTATTTCGAGGAAAAGGAATATCAGACGGAGTCAAAACGGAACGAAATCAATTGGAGAAGTTATTTTTGGAAGGAAACCCACCTGATGGACTTGTACCCCACGTCAGAAGAGCCACGAGGCGGTTACGAGGGTGGAGGGCGCGCCCTCCCCCTAGGGGCGCGCCCTGCCTCGTGGGGCCCCCGTAGCTCCACCGACGTTCTCCTTTCACCCATATATACCGTCGTACCCTAAAACTTCCAGAACAGAAGATAGATCGGGAGTTCCGCCGCCGCAAGCCTCTAGAACCACCAAAAACCAATCGGGACCCCTTTCCGGTACCCTGCCGGAGGGGGGATCCATCTCCGGTGGCCATCTTCATCATCCCGACGCTTTCCATGACGAGGAGGGAGTAGTTCACCCTCGGGGCTGAGGGTATGTACCAGTAGCTATGTGTTTGATCTCTCTCTCTCTCTCGTGTTCCTCTATGGCACGATCTTGATGTATCCCGAGCTTTGCTATTGTAGTTGGATCTTATGATGTTTCTCCCCCTCTACTCCTTTGTGATGAATTGAGTTTCCCCTTTTGAAGTAATCTTATCGGATTGAGTCTTTATGAGAACACTTGATGTATGTCTTGGTGATCAACTTGCGGGTTTTGTGACATTGGGAACCTATGCATAGGGGTTGGCACACGTTCTTGATTCTCCGGTAGAAACTTTGGGGCGCTCTTTGAAGTACTTTTATGTTGGTTGGATAAATCTGAGATTGTTTGATGCATATCGTATAATCATGCCCACGGATACTTGAGGTGACAATGGAGTATCTAGGTGGCATTAGGGTTTTGGTTGATTTGTATCTTAAGGTGTTATTCTAGTAAAAACTCCATGGTTGTTTGTGACACTTATAGGAATAGTCCAACGGATTGATTTGAAAGAATAACTTTGTGGTGGTTTCGTACCCGACCATAATCTCTACGTTTGTTCTCCGCTATTAGTGGCTTTGGAGTGACTCGTTGTTGCATGTTGAGGGCTTGTCATATGTTCTATCTATGTTATTATTGTTGAGAGAACTTGCACTAGCGAAAGTATGAACCCTAGGCCTTGTTTCCTATCATTGCAATACCGTTTATGCTCACTTTTACCACTTGTTACCTTGCTGTTTTTATATTTTCAGTTTACAAAAACCTATATCTTCTATCCATATTGCACTTGTATCACCACCTCTTCGCCGAACTAGTGCACCTATACAATTTACCATTATATGGGTGTGTTGGGGACACAAGAGACTCTTTGTTATTTGGTTGTAGGGTTGCTTGAGAGAGACCATCTTCATCCTCACGCCTCCTACGGATTGATAAACCTTAGGTCATCCACTTGAGGGAAATTTGCTACTGTCCTACAAACCTGTGCACTTGCAGGCCCAACAACATCTACAAGAAGAAGGTTGTGTAGTAGACATCAGTGGCGAAATCAGCAAAGTCGTGCACTAAAAGTGCGAGCTTGATGTCAGCTTGAAGGCCGTCACGGAACTTCTCCTGTTTGCGTGCAGTAGTTGCAATGTCCTCTTCAGCATAACGAGACAAGTCCAGAAACTCACGCTGATAAGCTTCAACAGTTTTGTTGCCTTGGGTGAGGTTGCGGAACTCACGCTTCTTTCGGTCCATGACTCCCTGAGGAATGAAGCGGGCACGGAAAGCAGCTTGGAAGTCTGGCCAGGTGATGATTGTTCCAACTGGCAGAGTACGCCTGTGGCTGTCCCACCATTGAGTTGCGGGTCCCTTCAGAAAGAAGGAAGCAAAGGTGAAATAGCTGGCAGGGGCTACATCAGCAGACTCCATCTCATAGGTGATGTCACGGAGCCAGTCATCAGCATCCAGAGGCTGAGTTGAGCTGCGGTACACAGTTGGGTTCAGGCGCATGAAATCCTGCAGAGTTACTGGGGTTGGCTGTTGGTTCATATTGGGGCGAGGAAACTGAGCCATCATATTCTCCATGAACTAGCGATTCATCTCAAGCTGTTGGATCATAGCAGCCATGTACTCAGGCGGTGGTGGGGTGTTGCCACCACAACCACGACCACCTGGTCTAACCATCCTGCTAATATATAACAGGGGTAGTTCAGCATTTGAGAAATTTGCAAAGGACAAGAATCATTCATGACGAAACATGCATAATGAAAGCAGCACGATAGATACTACATAGTAGTCGGCATATCTTACAAAAGAGATCATGCATAGAGTTTGGTACACAGAGTTCAGTACATAGACTAAGACATCATAGGCGGCACGCAGGCTCGCGGCGAATGCATCTAATACTACTAAGCAAGACTACATCAGTCCCAAGAGGTACTGTGGAGGTAGCTGTAGCCTGAAAGCTGGTGGTGCTGCATCGGGAACTCCACGTTAGTAACCTGGGGTCCGCAGATACTCCGGTGCAGAACCCGACGCTCAAGTGGCAGCAGAGGACCAAGTGGGGGAGAGTAGCCTCCCACCTCTGGCCAGCCGACACCCTGGGGCATCACGGTCCTGGCTGGGTAGATCGCAGAACGCGGCAGCTCTCTGGATCCGACAAAGGGGTGCAACATCGTCAGAGCATGGTAAAGGTGCTGACGAGTGGTGTACAACTCGTGGCGAAGAGCTCGGTTAGCTCGATCCAGCCCATCAGCATGCAGAACCAGGTCTACACTTCTGGCAACCTCCGTCTTGCAGCATGTAGAGGAGAGTAGACTGAAGTCTTCCATGTAGCAACACATAGCATAATCCTACCCGGCGATCCCCTCCTCGTCGCCTTGTTAGAGAGCAACCACCGGGTTATAGCTGGCACTTGGAAGGGTGTGTTTTATTAAGTATCCGGTTCTAGTTGTCATAAGGTCAAGGTACAACTCCAAGTCATCCTGTTACCGAAGATCACGGCTATTCAAATAGATTAACTTCCCTGCAGGGGTGCACCACATTTCCCAACACGGTCAATCCCATTCGGCCGGACACACTTTCCTGGGTCATGCCCGGCCTCGGAAGATCAACACGTCGCAGCCCTACCTAGGCACAACAGAGAGGTCAACACGCCAGTCTAAACCTAAGTGCACAGGGGTCTGGGCCCATCGCCCTTAGCACACCTGCACGTTGCGTGGGCGGCCGGAAGCAGACCTAGCAACCTCCAGTACAACGGAAGTCACGTTACGCGGTCCAATCTGGCGCGCGCCACTTAGTCGCTAACGTCACGAAGGCTTCGGCTGATACCACGACGTCGAGTGCCCATAACTGTTCTCGCGTAGTTGGTTAGTGCGTATAGGCCAGTAGCCAGACTCAGATCAAATGCCAAGAACTCGTTATGCGTGTTATTTTGAAATAACCGCGAACACCGACAGGGTCGGGCCCACCTCTCACCTAGGTAGTCTCAACCTGCCCTGTCGCTCCGCCACAAAGATCCACCCAGAGGGCCGTCGGGACAAAGGTCCTTTCAGCCCCCTATCCGTGAATCACTCGCGGGTACTCCTTGTTGGGGATCGTTGCAGAAATTAAAAAATTTCTACGCATCACCAAGATCAATCTATGGAGAGACTAGCAACGAGAGAGAGGGGAGTGCATCTTCATACCCTTGAAGATCGCGATGCGGAAGCGTTACAAGAACGCAAATGAAGGAGTCATACTCATAGCGATTCAGATCGCGGTTGATTCCGATCTAAGCGCCGAACAACGGCGCCTCCGCGTTCAACACACGTACAGCCCGGGGACGTCTCCTCCTTCTTGATCCAGCAAGGGGAGAGGAGAAGTTGAGGGAGAGCTCCGGCAGCACGACGGCATGGTGGTGGAGCTTGCAGTTCTTCGGCAGGGCTTCGCCAAGCACTACTACGGAGGAGGAGGTGTTGGGGAGTGTCGTGGAATTGTCACGTCAGATGTCCTAAGGTGAGGACTTAGTCATGAGGCCAACGCATCTATGTGGTAGCTTGAGAGGGGTTGAGCGGAATCGAGAGACGCAACACGAGACGGGGCTTTAGACAGCTTCGGGCCCCGGGAAACATCATCCGGTAACAACCCTACATGTTGTTTGAGGCTAGATCTCATTATCATCATGAGGGAGTCGCCGTCAAGCGGCTCTCCTCTTTGTGTCTAGCCCTAAGATTGTTTCTTCTTCCTTGTCGCTTGTCCCTCTTTGGGGAGCCCTACCCCTCCTTATATATGTTGAAGAGGCGGGTTACATGTAGAGTCCATCTCAGACTAAGACTTAAACTATTTTGACTTCCTTTCCTGGGCTTCTTAACGTCTGCCGGTTTAACATTGTCTGCCGGTTTAACATTGTCTACCGGTTTAACATGGTCTGTCGGTTTAACATTGTGTGCCGGTTTAACATGGTCTGACTTAACTCCTGCCGGTTTACCAAGTTCCAGCCGGTTTACAACTCCGGCCGGGTCAGACCGCAGGGTATATCCCCGACATTAGCCCCCAGTTTAATTTGGATTTATCCATGTTAAACTGATCCTGATCCTCTTTAAATCATTGTCATTTCCTTCCAGAAAATCCGGTTTAATAGGCCAGCTTCATAATCACCTTGCGGACATTGGTTTCTCATAGAAAATATATTGTGAAGAATAACTCCTTTGATTCAGCTCCCAATGCTTAAAAACAATATTGGTCCTTGAAATACTCATCTGATCTTCAGCCGGTTTAAGAATGTAATTGATGGCACCGGATCATAATTGTTTGTTAACATCAAGCTTGAAAATATACCTCCTTTGTATGCATATCACTTGTAGCCCCCAAGTCTTAAGAAGGGAGCATAGTAATTGCTTTAAGACTTGCTTCAATATGAATGTCATAAGCTTGAAGAAAACCAGGTTGTTCATCTCAATCACTAGTCAGAACTGAGTATTCCACATATGTAGCCCCCAAGTGTCGGGTTGTCATGCTTGCAGCAACCTGGGACTTATAATTTCCTGATGCTCATAAAAACTTGAATTATTGACAGGAGCAATTGGTAGCCCCCAAGGGCCGGCTCATTACGATGTGATGAGTCGGTCTTCAATAAGGTGAGCAAACAATGACTTTGCATTAGCCCCCAAGTGTCATGGTGCATGCTTGCAGCGACATGAGACTTGTGTATTTGATGTAATCTCAACTGAAATAATGTAGCCCCCAAGTGCCGGGTCATAAGCCTGCAGTGACTTGGGACTATTCCTTTATAGAATAAATCATACCTGTTGATAAAATGATATCCAGTGCGCTGAAGCGACTTTGAAAACCTCAGTCATAATATTGGTTATTGATAACCATAATAAAAATCCAGCCATGTTGGCTATTTGAATATTTGAATAACATAATCCAATGATTTATGAGCGCATGATTCCAATGGCGCAATCCAAATATATACTGGCGACTTATAGTCGAAAGCCAGGCGGGTCAATAAACACCGGATTGTAAGTGATTATGCACTGACAACTTGTAGTTGAAAGTCGAGCCGGGTTACAGAACACCGGGTTAATTTGATGACTGCTAGTCATGCTGGGTCAAGAGACGCCGATTCAACATAAAATTTATCAAAAGAGAAAAATCTTGACAAAGGCAAATAGAACCGTGTAGTCGAGGCTTTTCAAGGGCTGCCAGGCCCAAATTCGAGGCTTTTCATGGGCTGCCAGGCCGCTGAGTTAAACCATTTCACGGTGGGTGCCAACTGTCAAAAGTTCGGCGGGTTGAAGTAACGGAGACCGCGATGGCGAGAACGAGGTTAGGGCGGCCTGGAACAGACACAAAGCAGTCAAGGCGGGTTTTCCTCCTAGTTGTGGTAGATTTAGACGAATCCATCCGTGTCTCTCCCAGAATCAATCAGATCTTGTACTATTCCCAAAATCAATCAGATCTCGTAAACCGCGCAACCACTTGTACTTGACCGTAATTTTCATGAGTGTAACAACAACAATGATTCAATCCTCTCAAGAGTTGATGCAGATCCTTCCAACTGGTTCTTCTTCATCCGAAAATTTTCGAACCTCTCGGTCCTTAAAAAAGATCCCTCCAAGAACTCAACACCACCGTGCGCGAGCCCCACGGTGGGCGCCAACTGTCGTGGAATTGTCACGTCAGATGTCCTGAGGTGAGGACTTAGTCGTGAGGCCAGCACATCTATGTGGTAGCTTGAGAGGGGTTGAGCGGAATCGAGAGACGCAACACAAGACGGGGATTTAGACAGCTTCGGGCCCCGGGAAACATCATCCGGTAACAACCCTACATGTTGTTTGAGGCTAGATCTCATTATCATCACGAGGGAGTCGCCCTAAACCGGCTCTCCTCTTTGTGTCTAGCCCTAAGATTGTTTCTTCTTCCTTGTCGCTTGTCCCTCTTTGGGGAGCCCTACCCCTCCTTATATATATTGAAGAGGTGGGTTACATGTAGAGTCCATCTCGGACTAAGACTTAAACTATTTTGACTTCCTTTCCTGGGCTTCTTAACGTCTGCCGGTTTAACATTGTCTGTCGGTTTAACATTGTCTGTCGGTTAAACATTGTCTAACGGTTTAACATGGTCTGCTGGTTTAACATTGTGTGTCGGCTTAACATGGTCTGACTTAACTCCTGCCGGTTTACCAAGTTCCAACCGGTTTACAACTCCGGTCGGGTCAGACCGCGGGGTATATCCCCGACAGGGAGGGAGAGGGCTGCGCCAGGGGAAGGGGTCGGCTCCCATGTGCCTCCCCACTATATATAGGGGTGGAGAGGGCTGGTTTCTTGCCCTCGAAGTCCATTGGGGCGTTGGCAAAGGTGGGGGAAAGAAATCCCATCATTTCTTTTCCCCACCGATTGTTATCCCCCCTTTTTTAGGGATCTTGATCTTATCCCTTTGGGATATGATCTTATTCCTTCTAAGGGGGAATTTTGGTGCGCCTTGACCAGGGGTGTGGGGCCTTGCCCCCACTACCCACGTTCATGTGGGTCCCCACATGCAGGTGGGCCCCACTACGGAACCTTCTAGAATCTTCCCGGTACAATACCGAAAAATCCCGAACATTTTCTGGTGGCCCAAATAGGACTTCCCATATATAAATCTTTACCTCCAGACCATTCCGGAACTTCTCGTGACGTCTGGGATCTCATCCGGGACTCCGAACAAATCACATACAAGTCTTCCTAATAACCCTAGCGTCATCGAACCTTAAGTGTGTAGACCCTATGGGTTCGGGAAACATGCAGACATGACCGAGACAACTCTCCGGCCAATAACCAACAGCGGGATCTGGATACCCATGTTGGCTCCCACATGTTCCACGATGATCTCATCGGATGAACCACAATGTCAGGGATTCAATCAATCCTGTATACAATTCCCTTTGTCATTCGGTACGTTACTTGCCCAAGATTCGATCGTCGGTATACCAATACCTCGTTCAATCTCGTTACCGGCAAGTCACTTTACTCGTACCGTAATGCATGATCCCGTGATCAACCACTTGGTCACGTTGAGCTCATTATGATGATGCATTACCAAGTGGGCCCAAAGATACGTCTTCGTCATACGGAGTGACAAATCCCAGTCTCGATTCGTGCCAACCCAACAGACACTTTCGAAGATACCTGTAGTGCACCTTTATAGCCACCTAGTTACGTTGTGAAGTTTGGTGCACCCAAACCATTCCTTCGGTATCCGGGAGTTGCACAATCTCATGGTCTAACGAAATGATACTTGACATTAGAAAAGCTTTAGCAAACGAACTACACGATCTTGTGCTACGCTTAAGATTGGGTCTTGTCCATCACATCATTCTCCTAATGATGTGATCTCGTTATCAATGACATCCAATGTCCATGCTCAGAAAACCATGACCATCTATTGATCAACGAGCTAGTCAACTAGAGGCTTACTAGGGACATGTTGTGGTCTATATATTCACACATGTATTACGGTTTCCGGTTAATACAATTATAGCATGAACAATAGACAATTATCATGAACAAGAAATACAATAATAACCATTTTATTATTGCCTCTAGGGCATATTTCCAACAGTCTCCCACTTGCACTAGAGTCAATAATCTAGTTCACATCACTATGTGATTGTAATGAATCCAACACCCATAGGGTTTGTTCATATCTTGCTTGTGAGAGAGGTTTATTAGTCAATGGGTCTGAACCTTTCAGATCCATGTGTGCTTTGCAAATCTATATGTCATCTTGTAGATGCAGCTACCACGTGCTATATTGAGCTATTCCAAATAATTGCTCTACTATACGAATCCGGTTTACTACTCAGAGTCGTCCGGATTAGTGTCAAAGTTTGCATTGACGTAACCCTTTACGACAAACTCTTTTACCACCTCCAGAATCGAGAAAATTCCTTAGTCCATTTGTTACTAAGGATAAGTTCGACTGCTGTTATGTGATCCATTCCTGGATCACTCTTGTACCCCTTGACTGACTCATGGCAAGGCACACTTCAGGGGCGGTACACAGCATAGCATACTGTAGAGCCTACGTCTAAAGCATAGGGGACGATCTTCGTCCTTTCTCTCTCTTCTGCCGTGGTCAGGTCTTGAGTCTTACTCAATACTCACACCTTGTAACACAGCCAAGAACTCCTTCTTTGCTGCTCTATTTTGAACTCCTTCAAAATCTTGTCACGGTATGTATTCATTTGAAAGTACTAGTAAGCGTTTTTGATCTATCCTTATAGATCTTGATGCTCAATGTTCAAGTAGCTTAATCCAGGTTCTCCATTGAAAAACACTTTTTCAAATAACCCTGCATGCTTTCCAGAAATTCTACATCATTTCTGATCAACAATATGTTAACAACATATACTCATCAAAAATTCTATAGTGCTCCCACTCAATTTTTGGAAATACAAGTTTCTCATAAACTTTGTATAAACCCAAAATCTTTGATCATCTCATCAAAGCGTACATTCCAACTCTGAGATGCTTACTCCAGTCCTTAGAAGGATTGCTGGAGCTTTGCATACTTGTTAGCATCTTTCAGGATTGACAAAACCTTCTGGTTGTATACAACCTTTCCTCAAGAAAATCGTCGAGGAAACAATGTTTTGACATCCTATCTGCAAGATTTCATAAATAATGCAGTAACTGCTAATATAATTCCAATAGGCTCTTAGCATCGCTACGAGTGAGAAAGTCTCATCATAGTCAACTCCTTGAACTTGTCGGAAAACATCTTAACGACAAGTCGAGCTTTCTTAATGGTGACACTTACCATCATTGTCCGTCTTCCTTTTAAAATCCATGTGCACCCAACAGCCTTACGACCATCAAGTAGTTCTTCCAAAGTCTATACTTTGTTTTTATACATGGATCCTCTCCCGGATTTTATGGCCTCGAGCCATTCGTCGGAATCCAGGCCCACCATCACTTCTCCATAGCTCGTAGGTTCATTGTTGTCTAGCGACATGACTTCCAAGACAAGATTACGTACCGCTCTGAAGTAGTACGCATCCATGTTGACCTAGGAGGTTTGGTAGTGACTTGATCCTAAGTTTCGTGATCACTATCATAAGCTTCCACTTCAATTGGTGTAGGTGCCACATGAACAACTTCATGTGCCCTGATACACACTAGTTGAAGTGACGGTTCAATAACCTCATCAAGTCTCCACCATCCTCCCACTCAATTCTTTCGAAAGAAACTTTTCCTCGAGAAAGGACCCGATTCTAGAAACAATCCCTTTTGCTTCCGGATCTGAGACAAGAGGTATACCAACTGTTTTGGGTATTCTATGAAGATGCATTTATCCGCTTTGGGTTCGAGCTTATCAGCCTGAAACTTTTTCGCATAAGCGTTGCAGCCCCAAAATTTAAGAAACGACAGCTTAGGTTTCTCTAAACCATAGTTCATATGGTGTCATCTCGATGGAATTACGTGGTGCCCTATTTAAAGTGAATGCGGTTGTCTCTAATGCCTAACCCATAAACGATAGTGGTAATTCGATAAGAGACATCATGGTTTGCACCACATCCAATAGGGTGCAGCTATGATGTTCGGACACACCATCACACTATCCAGGCGGCATTAGTTGTGAAACAATTTCCACAATGTCTTAGTTGTGTACCAAACACGTAACTCAGATATTTATCTCTATGATCATATCATAGACATTTTATCCTCTTGTCAGGACGATCTTCAACTTCACTCTGAAATTACTTGAACCTTTCAATAATTCAGACTTGTGTTTCATCAAGTAAATATACTTAGAATCTACTCAAATCATCTGTGAAGTAAGAGCATAACGATATTCACTGCGTGCCTCAGCACTCATTGGATTGCACACATCAAATGTATTACTTCCAACAAGTTGCTCTCTTGTTTTATCTCACTGAAAACGAGGCCTTTCAGTCATCTTGCCCATGTGGTATGATTTGCATGTCTCAAGTGATTCAAAATCAAGTGAGTCCAAATGATGGAGTTTCTTCATGCGTATAAACCAATAGACATGGTTCGCATGTCTCAAACTTTTCAAAAACGAGTGAGTCCAAAGATCCATCAACATAGAGCTTCTTCATGCATTTTATACCAACATGACTCAAATGGCAGTGCCACAATTATGTGGTACTATCATCACTATCTTATATCTTTTGGCATGAACATGTGTATCACTACGATCGAGATTCAATAAACCATTCATTTTAGGTGCAATACCATTGATGGTATTATTCAAATAAACAGAGTAACCATTATTCTCCTTAAATGAATAACCGTATTGCGATAAACATAATCCAATCATGTCTATGCAAAAACCAAATAACAATTATTTAGGTTTAACACCAATAGCGATGGTAGAGGGAGCATGTCATGCTTGATCACATCAACCTTGGAAACACTTCCAACACATATCGTCATCTCACCTTCAGCTAGTTTCCGTTTATTTTGTAGCCTTTTATTTCGAGTTACTAACACTTAGCAACTGAACCGGTATTTTAATACCCTGGTGCTACTAGGAGTACTAGTGAAGTACACATTATAATGTATATCCAATATACTTCTGTCAACCTTGCCAGCCTTCTCATTTACCGAGTATCTAGGGTAGTTCTGATTCAGTGACCGTTCCCCTCATTATAGAAGCACTTAGTCTCGGGTTTGGGTTCAACCTTGGTTTTCTTCACTAGAGCAGCAACTGATCTGTCGTTTCATGAAGTATCCCTTCTTTCCCTTGCCCTTCTTGAAACTAGTGGTTTAACCATCAACAATTGATGCTCCTTCTTGATTTCTACTTTCGCGGTGTCAAACATCACGAGTTGCTCAAGGATCATCATGTCTATCCCTGATATGTTATAGTTCATCACGAAGCTCCAATAGCTTGGTGGCAGTGACTATGGAGAACCATCACTATCTCATCTGGAAGATTAACTCCCACTCGATGCAAGCGATTGTAGTACTCAGACAATCTGAGCACATGCTCAACGATTGAGCTTTTCTCCCTTAGTTTGCAGGCTTAAGAAACTTGTCAGAGGTCTCATACCTCTTGACGGTGGCACTAGTATGAAATTCCAGTTTCAGTCTTTGGAACATCTCATATGTTCTGCGACATTTCATAAAACGTCTTTTGGTGCCACAATTCTAAACCGTTAGTATTACGCACTGAACTATCACGTAGTCGTCAAAACATGTATGTCAGATGTTTCCCAACATCTACAGATGACGCTCGAGGTTCAACACACTGAGCGGTGCATTAAGGACATAGCCCTTCTGTGCAGCAATGAGGACAATCCTCAGTTCACGGACCCAGTCCGCATAATTGCTACTGTCAACCCTCAACTAAATTTCCTCTAGGAACATATCTAAAACAGTAGAACCAAAACGTGAGCTATGACATAATTTGCAAAGACCTTTTTGACTATGTTCGCGATAATTAAGTTCATCTAATCAAATTATTCAATGAACTCCCACTCAGATAGACATCCCTCTAGTCATCTAAGTGATACATGATCCGAGTCAACTAGGCCGTGTCCGATCATCACGTGAGACGGACTAGTCATCATCGGTGAACATCTTCATGTTGATCGTATCCACTATACGACTCATGTTCGACCTTTCGGTCTTCCGTGTTCCAAGGCCATGTCTGTACATGCTAGGCTCGTCAAGTCAACCTAAGTGTTTTGCATGTGTAAATCTGGCTTACACCCGTTGTATTCGAACGTTAGAATCTATCACACCCGATCATCACGTGGTGCTTCGAAACAATGAACCTTCGCAACGATGCACAGTTAGGGGGAACACTTTCTTGAAATTATTGCGAGGGATCATCTTATTTAAGCTACCGTCGTTCTAAGCAAAGAAGATGTAAAACATGATAAACATCACACGCAATCAAATAGTGACATGATATGGCCAATATCATTTTGCTCCTTTTTATCTCCATCTTCGAGGCACCATGATCATCATTGTCACCGGCATGACACCTGTTGGAAATATGCCCTAGAGGCAATAATAAAATGATTATTATTATATTTCCTTGTTCATGATAATTTTCTATTGTTCATGCTATAATTTTGTTATCCGGAAATCATAATACATGTGTGAATACATAGACCACAACATGTCCCTAGTGACCCTCTAGTTGACTAGCTCGTTGATCAACAAATAGTCATGGTTTCCTGACTATGGGCATTAGATGTCATTGATAACGAGATCACATCATTAGGAGAATGATGTGATGGACAAGACCCAATCCTAAGCCTAGCACAAGGTCGTGTAGTTCGTTTGCTAAAGCTTTTCCAATGTTAAGTATCATTTCCTTAGACCATAAGATCGTGTAACTCCCGGATGCCGTAGGAGTGCTTTGGGTGTGCCAAACGTCACAACGTAACTGGGTGACTATAAAGGTATACTACAGGCATCCCTGAAAGCATTTGTTGGGTTGACACGGATCGAGACTGGGATTTGTCACTCCGTATGACGAAGAGGTATCTCTGGGCCCACTCGGTAATGCATCATCATAATGAGCTCAATGTGACCAAGTGGTTGGTCACGGGATCATGCATTACAGTACGAGTAAAGTGACTTGCCGGTAACGAGATTGAACAAGGTATTGGGATACCGACGATCGAATCTCGGGCAAGTAACGTACCGATTGACAAAGGGAATTGTATACGGGATTACTTGAATCCTCGATGTCGTGGTTCATATGATGAGATCATCGAGGAGCATGTGGGAGCCAACATGGGTATCCAGATCCCGCTGTTGGTTATTGACCGAAGAGTTGTCTCGGTCATGTCTGCGTGTCTCCCGAACTCGTAGGGTCTACACACTTAAGGTTCGGTGACACTAGGGTTGTAGAGATATTAGTATGCAGCAACCCGAAAGTTGTTCGGAGTCGCGGATAAGATCCCGGACGTCATGAGGAGTTCCGTAATGGTCCGGAGGTAAAGATTTATATATACAAAGTCCAGTTTCGGCCATCGGAAAGGTTGCGGGGTTAATCGGTATTGTACCGGGACCACCGTAAGGGTCCCGGGGGTCCATCGGGTGGGGCCACCTATCCCGGAGGGCCCCATGGGCTAAAGTGGGAGGGGAACCAGCCCCTGGTGGGCTGGTGCGCCCCCCCCCCTTGGCCTCCCCCTGCGCCTAGGGTTGGAAACCCTAGGGGTGGGGGCGCCCCACCTGAATTGGGCCCCCTTGAGATTCATCTCTAGGGGGCCGGCGCCCCCCTGGACCCCTATATAAAGAGGGGGAGGGAGGGCAGCCGCACCTAAGCCCTGGCGCCTCCCTCTCCCTCCCGTAACACCTCTCCCTCTCGCTGAGCTTGGCGAAGCCCTGCCGAGACCCCTGCTGCATCCATCACCACGCCGTCGTGCTACTGGATCTCCATCAACCTCTCCTTCCCCTTGCTGGATCAAGAAGGAGGAGACGTCTTCCCCAACCGTATGTGTGTTGAACGCGGAGGTGTTGTCCGTTCGTCACTTGGTCATCGGTGATTTGGATCACGGCGAGTACGACTCCATCATCCCCGTTCTTTTGAACGCTTCCGCTCGCGATCTACAAGGGTATGTAGATCCACTCCTATCCCTCTCGTTGCTAGAGAACTCCATATATTGATCTTGGTGATGCGTAGAATTTTTTTGATTTCTGCTACGTTCCCCAACAGTGGCATCATGAGCTAGGTCTATGCATAGTTACTATGCACGAGTAGAACACAAAGCAGTTGTGGGCGTCGATATTGTCAATTATCTTGCCGTTACTAGTCTTATCTAGATTCGGCGGCATTGTGGGATGAAGCGGCCTGGACCGACCTTACACGTACGCTTACGTGAGACAGGTTCCACCGACTGACATGCACTAGTTGCATAAGGTGGCTAGCGGGTGTCTATCTCTCCCACTTTAGTCGGATCGGATTCGATGAGAAGGGTCCTTATGAAGGGTAAATAGAAATTGGCATATCACGTTGTGGTTTTGACGTAGGTAAGAAACGTTCTTGCTAGAACCCTAATGCAGCCACGTAAAAACTTGCAACAACAATTAGAGAACGTCTAACTTGTTTTTGCAGCATGTGCCGTGTGATGTGATATGGCCAAAAGATGTGATGAATGATATATGTGATGTATGAGATTGATCATGTTCTTGTAATAGGAATCACGACTTGCATGTCGATGAGTATGACAACCGGCAAGAGCCATAGGAGTTGTCTTTATTTTTGTATGACCTGCGTGTCATTGAATAACGCCATGTAATTACTTTACTTCTTTGCTAAACCGTTAGTCATAGTAGTAGAAGTAATAGTTGGCGAACAACTTCATGGAGACACGATGATGGAGATCATGGTGTCATGCCAGTGACGAAGATGAACATGGCGCCCCGAAGATGGAGATCAAAGGAGCAATATGATATTGGCTATATCATGTCACTATTTGATTGCATGTGATGTTTATCATGTTTATGCTTCTTATTTGCTTAGAACGACGGTAGTAAATAAGATGATCCCTCACAATAATTTCAAGAAAGTGTTCCCCCTAACTATGCGCCGTTGCGAAAGTTCGTTGTCTCGAAGCATCACGTGATGATCGGGTGTGATAGATTCTAACGTTCACATACAATGGGTGTAAGCCAGATTTACACATGCAAAACACTTAGGTTGACTTGACGAGCCTAGCATGTACAGACATGGCCTCGGAACACAAGAGACCGAAAGGTCAAACATGAGTCGTATGGAAGATACGGTCAACATGGAGATGTTCACCGATGATGACTAGACCATCTCACGTGATGATTGGACACGGTCTAGTTGAGTCGGATCATGTATCACTTAGATGACGAGAGGGATGTCTAATCTGAGTGGGAGTTCATTAAATAATTTGATTAGATGAACTTAATTATCATGAACTTAGTCTAAATAATCTTTGCAATATGTCTTGTAGATCAAATGGCTCATGCTAATGTCAACCTCAGCTTCAACGCGTTCCTAGAGAAAACCAAGCTGAAAGATGATGGCAGCAACTATACGGACTGGATCCGGAACCTGAGGATCATCCTCATAGCTGCCAGGAAACAATATGTCCTAGAAGCACTGCTAGGTGAAGCACCCATCCCAGAGAACCAAGACGTTATGAACGCTTGGCAGTAACGTGCTGATGGTTACTCCCTCGTTCAGTGCGGCATGCTTTACAGCTTAGAACCGGGGCTCCAAAAGCTTTTTGAGCAACACAGAGCATATGAGATGTTCGAAGAGCTGAAAATGGTTTTCCAAGCTCATGCCCGGGTCGAGAGATATGAAGTCTCCGACAAGTTCTATAGTTGTAAGATGGAGGAAAATAGTTCTGTCAGTGAGCACATACTCAAAATGTCTGGGTTGCACAACCGCTTGACTCAGCTGGGAGTTAATCTCCTGGATGACGCGGTCGTTGACAGAATCCTTCAGTCGCTCCCACCAAGCTACAAGAGCTTTGTGATGAACTTCAATATGCAGGGGATGGAAAAGACCATTCCTGAGGTATATTCAATGCTGAAATCAGCGGAGGTGGAGATCAAAAAGGAACATCAAGTGTTGATGGTGAATAAGACCACTAAGTTCAAGAAAGGCAAGGGTAAGAAGAAGGACGGCAAGGGAGTTGCCGCGCCCGGTAAGTCAGTTGCCGGGAAGAAGCCAAAGAATGGACCCAAGCTTGAAATTGAGTGCTTTTATTGCAAGGGAAAGGGACACTGGAAGCGGAACTGCCCAAATACTTAGTGGACAAGAAGGCCGGCAACACTAAAGGTATATGTGATATACATGTAATTGATGTGTACATTACCAGTACTCGTAGTAGCTCCTGGGTATTGATACCGGTGCGGTTGCTCATATTTGTAACTCAAAACAGGAGCTGCGAAATAAACGGAGACTGGCGAAGGATGAGGTGACGATGCGCGTCGGGAATGGTTCCAAGGTCGATGTGATCGCCGTCGGCACGCTACCTCTACATTTACCTACGGGGTTAGTTTTAAACCTCAATAATTGTTATTTAGTGCCAGCTTTGAGCATGAACATTGTATCTGGATCTCGTTTAATGCGAGATGGCTACTCATTTAAATCCGAGAATAATGGTTGTTCTATTTATATGAGAGATATGTTTTATGGTCATGCACTACAAGAAATATGTCAACTTGTGACCACCACTATTGGTCACTGAAAGGTCACAAATTTCCATTTGTGACCTTTTTGTGACCAAAAACAGAAGGTCAAAAGCTGGCCGTCGTAAACTGACTATAGCGACCTTCTCTGTGAGAAGGTCGTGGACGTTTACGACCAAAATATTCCTACTGTGGTGTTTTGGTCACTAGCAACCTCCCCAGGCCACATAGGCATCCAGCGTGGCAAGCTTATGTGGCACAAGATTCAGCCCAGTCCAATTCGGTTTTCTACATGGGTCTAGCCCAACAATTCAGCCTATTTGTGTTTTTTTCTGTCTTTCAATTTTTGGTTGGGTTCATGGGCCAAGGCCAATATTACAGCCTTTTTATTGTTGGGTTGTGGCCTTTTTGTCTAAACGAATTTAGTTTTTCTTTTTTTCCCAAAAGAAGGGTCCACTAGTCAGATGGGTCCCGGTTGTCAGGGTCAAGTTCTTTAGATTTCGTTTCACAGTAAATAAGTAACCAATATCTAAATCAGCACTAGCAAAATACACTGATTGAAATAGTAGCTAGAATGGCAATCAAAGTATTACAACGCGAATACATTTTTTGTGGGTAAACGTGGATACATCATACAACACAAATACAATGGCAATGACAGCTCTACTGCTTCTGTCGATCTTCTTCAACATGGACCTCCTTCAGTCCTTCTATAGCAGTCACAAACTCTCCTTCTCCTTTCAACCTTCTTTTGCATGGAGCTGCTATGAGAGGAAATCTACAGTTAAGAACAAAATACGTATACAAGCAATTGGGTACAAATCACTTTGGTAAGAACAAGATATCATTTGGCTGGACATGAATATCACTTGTGCATGGGACAATATCTATACAATTGTACAATGCGAAAGGAATTACAACTAAACAACAATTATCATTATAACAAAAGGCAGAAACTATGTTGTGCTCTATACAATTTTATCAGTAAAAAGTGAATTTATCAAACAAAATTTAACACTATAAACAGGCAGAGACTGTGCAAGTTTATCAGTACAAACTGGATTTCTAATCAACATTTGACTAAAACAACAATCTATTTAAAGTACTTCAGGTTTGAGCCATTTTCAATGTTGTCATTTACCTTACAGATAGTATAACAGTATAGCATAATAGTACCAGTGCCAGGCAAGGTAGCTGTTACATGAATCAGAAAAGAATCAAAAAAATCTGGAGCCAATATATTATGAACAAAACAATAAAAAAATGAACAAGTTGTTTAGAATGATAACACAAATTCAGCTTGTACAATGCTTTCATTCTCCAACTAGTTAAAATGAGATATTCATGCATACAAGAAAGGTGACGAAAGAAAATAGAGCATTTTACTCATAGCATGCAAAGTATCAATATTCTGTTCTTATCAGCTTATTCTTATGCCTAAAGCAAGTAAGGAAATCAGACCAAATAGTCTACAATTTTCTGACCAAGTAAAGACACGTGACTTTTTGCACAAACAGGAGGAAAAGGAGGCAGAAAAGTATCACTTAAATGTAATTGAAACGAAAGTGTGGATACACCATTACACCTGAGCTTGTATTACTCATTCTCCTTGATTGGGATTTGCAACTGGGAAATGCAGGAATCATACACAGTTAAGCAGATTGATACATTTGTCTGCAACAATCAGCAAACCATAAATCAGATCAAATGTTTCAATCTCATGAGAAGACTAAAAAAGACTACATTAGTACCTAACTAATGGTGCAAACTATATTGCCAATGCATACTTTGTGATGAGAAAAATGGCTAGATCATCATCTAACGCCCTCGATTGCTTGTTCAAGCAATCAATACCACAGCTATAATCTTTGTGGACTATTTGTGTTACATACTTGCATCTTTTCAGCAAAGGTGCAGGGAAATTTTATAGTACACATTGATGACAGTAAACCTATGGACATTTTGTTCATCCAGAGAAAAGTAGCAAATACCATATGATTACTCCAGTTTATACTCCTCTTTTAGAGGTACAGATTATAGTTAATGCACCATGATGGGAGCTGATGTCCAGGAGTATTTGCAAATGATACACCATCATGGAGTAGGATAACATGTTTTAGCAATACAGGTTGTAGAGTAAACAAGGAGGCAATACAGGAAGAATGCCCCAATTCGTAGTCGTTCCGCATTTTATGACATGAGAGAGTTCATCCAAAACAACACATTAAAGAATTGGGGCATTCTAGCTAACAAGAAGGAAGGAAACAGAGCAGGCACATGCTACAATGGGGACCCATCATTACTATCAGCACCACCCGGGGAGGCAATTCATGTGCAGAACGACTACGATTCAGTATTCCCTGGTGCAATAGAAACAGATATGATGCCCAGCCACATACATAATCACTAACCAGCAACTACAGTAGTTTAATGTGTTCGGCTGGCACCAGCAGTGAACTCAACAGTTTGGCACCCGCAGTGCTGCTACTTAGAGAGTAGATAAAGTTGGCAAGCAAATCGGGGCATTCGTACCTGCTTCTTATTTCTGGCGAGGTTCCAGATCCGCTAGGGCATGTTCTCCAGCCGCGTCTTGCCGTCGTAGTACTCGGGGAAGTCGTCCTTGGCCAGACGCCTCTCCATCAGCACCACCACGTTGTGGGTGATGTGGCGCCGCCCCAGCTTCACGCTCACCGCCACCAGGAGCCACGGCAGCATTGCACAGTTTGCGCGTGCCATGGAAACAGGACAGCAGAGGGTAAGCTCATTGCCATATAGAAATGCAGTACATATATGGAAAGAAGAGCATACAATGCATGGGTACAGATCCAAGGAGCAAATAATATTGAATGAACATAGATGCAGCGATAAACGGCAGCAACATGCATTAAACAACTGAAGATGTTCACTATAAGATCATCTATATGAGCTAAACTACCAATTTCCTATCCTATGAAGGTTATTTGATTTCAGGACATTCATATATACACCATGGATAGGTATAAAACCAAACAGAAAAGTAAAATACCACCACACAACACAAGTGTGCCCTCAAGTCCAGAAACAGTAAGTAGACTAACCACAGGTATAAAGCAGAACAGCAAAGTGAATACTAACTATCCTGCAAAAAGAAATAAAACGTGACCTGGTTTCAAACATGTGAGCTACAACTATCGCAATACCACAGCCCAAAAAAAACCTACAGATCCATCAAACTACTGTTTGTAGGTCTGGCATCAATGGTGTCAACGTACAGTCCACTTACAGTCATTTGGGAGAAAATTAAAGTGATAATTAGACTGCCATTACAATATGCTGGTAACTTGCAGTCTACTTTACAACTACAGTGATATCTTAAGAGTTACAATCTAAATACACAAAACTTGCAGTCAAATTAGCACTGGAACTTCTAAAATTAAAGTGCATTTACACAGAACTTACACTCATACCGTGTGATTATTACAGTGACATTATGACCAGAACTTATAGAAAGTATGAAAACAATGATCACAGTGGATTCACACAGAACTTACACTGTCATTTGACAGAGAGAAAATTATAGTGATAATTACAGTCATTATAGTCTACTTAGAGTCTACTTGCAGCGTGCTTACAATGATATCTTAAGAATTACAATCTACATACACGCAACTTAAGTCAAAATTAGCACTAGAACTTCTAAAAATTACAGTGTATTTACACAGTACTTACATACACACTGTTTGAAAATTACAGTGACATCATGACAGGAACTTATAGATAATCGGTGATTGTATTTACATAGAACTTACACTGACACTGTGTAAATATTACAGTGGCATTACTACTAGGACTTAAAAAAATACTATGTAAATATTATAGTGGCCAAATGGATTGCACTCAACTAGACCCGCTGTCAAATCAAATAAATCAGGGGGGCTGGGTAGAGCTCACCAAGTCTGTCAGATAGGGGGTGGGTTGGAGGAGGACGTCCAGCTGCAGCAGCCGCCATGAGGGCTTCCTTGTGCACCACCTTGAGTAGAGCAGCTTCTACAGATCAGATCGGACACAAAACAAATCACACACACGTAGGCAGGCAGGAGGAATCAGATGAAGAAACAGACAAAGACAAGGGAGGGATTCACGCTCACCCACCATGGCCAGCCGGAGAGGAGATGCGCGTCGCGTCAGGAAGGACGCTCCGGTGGGTGCGGATCCGGCCAGGTCGTGGTCCTCGATGGCGTCCACCTTGGCCAGCGCGACGTCGATCCCCTGCAGTGAGGCGCGAGCGCGCGGCAGTGGCCGCACTAGGGCGCGTAGAACTCGACCATGACGTGGCGGCGGGCGGATCTGAGGGGATAGGGTTCCCTGAGGAAGCTGAGGAAGGGGTCGTCGCGGCCGGGGATCTGGAGCTCGAGAGGAGCGTCGGGAAGGGGGATGGGAAGTGAAATCGAGGTCGGAGACGCCGGATCTGTGCGTATGGGGTTGGTGTGATTATAGAGGGGCTGGCGGGGAGGGCGCGGCGCTAGGGTAGGGGAGGGAGGGACGAGGTCGGCGTCGGTGAGGAGGACGACGAGGTCGGTGGTGGGTGGGAGATGACGGGGAGGAGGTGGATCGGGAGGGGCCGGGGACGGGGAGGAGGAGGTGGCGGCGGCGGCGAGGAGATTGGGAGGAGGGAGGAGGGGTGCGATGGGGGAGGGGTTTGATCTAGGGTTGGGGGTGCGTGGGGTGTCTCTTTTTCTTTTTTGTTTCTTTTTTTTCTGAAGATAGATGGATGGATGGATGGATGGATGTGGGATGGAGAGATGGATGGATGGATGGACCCCATGTCATCGATCCGTGGGAAGAGCCCTGATTGGTTCGGAAGATCAGTGATTTAAAATAGTTTCTAAGTACTAAAAATAGGGGAATTTTGTAAAGCAACTATCAAAATATTTTGCAAAATGGCACAAATAAAATTTTCACTCAAGTTAGAACCCATTTTTATGGATGATCACTGATTTGCATGCATTTTTTATCTTTCTAGATATTTTTAATCATTTTCTTGTGGTAAAAATGGTTCTTTTTTGTGAAGAACCTACCAAATATTTGTTGTAAAATTGACCAAATCAATTTTCTAAAATACTAGACCATATTTAATGCAAAATTGACTAAATGGTTGGGTGTCAAAAGTTTTGATCCACCTCTGGTGAAAAAGACAAATTTCCGCCATTTCAGCTGGAAGCGGGTCAAATTTGAACTGCGGCTGCCTCATAGTTTGCTATTTATTTTTTCTAAAAATCATTTCTAGGTACATAAGTACCTATTTAATCAGAGAAACACCAAAAAAATTCCAAGATTCAACCACTAGCAAGGAATGGTCAAGCCTGCCGTTTTGACCGTATTTTGAAACGGGCATACAAAATTCAAAAAAATCAAAAAATTGGGAAACCTTCGCATTGTGTCATTATATGTGACCAAGTTACTAGGAAAAATAACAAACTTGTAATATGGGAATTATTTTAAAAAAGTGTTCTCAGAAATGAGCTATCACGTGTGGAGATCAATGGCTTTCAAGCCAAATGATCAATCTTATGGCCACATTCATGGCATAGTTTGCTTAAATGATCTCATATTGTCCATAAGGGTGCATATTGGAATGGCAAACAATGTTGCCTAAGGAAGTTTTCATTTTCTTTGGACGAAAAAACCATTTCCATTTTTCGAGTGCCCAAAAGGAGGTTTTTTTGTGAAGGACCTCCCAAATAATTGTTGCAAAATTGGACCAAATCATTTTTATAAAATACTAGGACATATTTAATGCACAATTGACAAAATGGTTGGGTGTCAAAAGTTTTGATCCACCTCTGGTGAAAAAGACAAATCCCCGCCGATTTAGTTGAAAGCGGGTCAAATTTGAACTGCAGCTACCTCATAGTTTGCTATTTATTTTTTCCAAAAATCATTTCTAGGTACATAAGTATCTATTTAATCAGAGAAACACCAAAAAAATTCCAAGATTCAACCACTAGCTAGGAACGGTCAAGCCCTTCGTTTTGACGCATTTTGAAACGGGCATAAAAAATTCAAAAAAAATCAAAAAATTGGAAAACCTTCGCATTGTGTCATTATATGTGACCAAGTTTCCAGGACAAATAATAAAATTGTAATACGGTAATTATTTTCAAAAAGTGCTCTCAAAAATGAGCTATCATCTGTGAAGATTCATGGATTTCAACCCAAACGCTCAATCTCATGGTCACATTCATGGCATAGTTTGTTCAAATGATCTCATATTGTGCACAAGGGTGCATCTTGGAATTCCAAACAATGTTGCCAAAAGGAGTTTTTCTTTGCGCGGAAAATTCATTTTCCATTTTTCGAGTGCCCGAAATGAGGTTTTTTTGTGAAGGACCTACCATATATTTGTTGCAAAATTGTACCAAATCATTTTTCTAAAATACTAGGCCATATTTAATGCACAATTGACAAAATGGTTGGGTGTAAAAAGTTTTGATCCACCTCTCGTGAAAAAGACAAATTTTCGCCGATTCAGCTGGAAGCGGGTCAAATTTGAACTGCAGCTGCCTCATAGTTTGCTATTTATTTTATCCAAAAATCATTTCTAGTTACATAAGTACCTATTTAATCATAAATACATGGTTTGGTGGCGATACGTCGAGGTTTGGGCGGTGGCCGAGGGCCCAACTCTAGAGCGCGTAAACTCGCATGCCCGATGCGTGGTCACCGCGTGACTGTGGCGTCGCTATGTGTTCTGGGAGGCCTAGGCATGTCTTGTGGGTTGGGCACTCCCCAGGTAGGTGCTAGGAATAAAATTACAACATAAGATTCTCACGAGGAGACCGATCGATGCTCAAACATGAATTAGCAGCCAAGTGTTTGATTAGCGGTACAAAAAATGTAGATGGCTAATGGGCGTGAGTTCTGGCTGAGGATGATCAGTTACTAAGAAGACCGTGTTCACAAATTTTCAGCTCAAAAGGAGGAGCCTAGGTGGTACTTGCTTTGCAAACCACCACACTGGACATAAATACGAATGTTGAAGCTCGGCTCAAAATAATGAATGGATTGAGCTGGCATTTGGTGGAGGATGGTTATTTGGGCAAAGGAAAGCACTGTAGAAAATGGATACTATTTGGACATGCCAAAGTGGTACTTCCTTCACAAACTGTTACTCTGAACAGAATAGGAAAATGAATATTTTTGAATTATTTTGAACTAGGCAAGGAAGGTTTTTGCATATTTGACGAAGATATGACCCAAAGAATTTATGAGATTTTTTTTGGGAATTTTGGGAATGACAGAAATATAGGTTGCTTCACAACCCAGGGCAAAAACTGCCACATGGACATGACACATAGGCAAAACTGATGAGGTGGCGCCTAGTCATCGCAACCCACCACAATTTACAAGGCTATGACCATCTATATTGGTCGTTAACAACTAGAAATAAGGCAGTGGACTAGCGCTGTTTGCTTTATGACCATTTCGTGTAAGGAAATTATGACCTTTCTGACCAAAATGGTCGCAATGGTTTAGGGTTTGGAGCCCCCTAGACAGCTTTTGACCAATTGGTCTAAAATGGTCATAAATTTATGACCAATTCTTCGAGGGTCACTGACAGAAGGTCATAAGTTGACATATTTCTTGTAGTGATGCCCCGCTGGTGAATGGTTTATTCTTAATGAATCTCGAACGTAATGTTACACATATTCATAGTGTGAATACCAAAAGATGTAAGGTTGATAATGATAGTCCCACATACTTGTGGCACTGCCGCCTTGGTCACATAGGTGTCAAACGCATGAAGAAGCTCCATACAGATGGACTTTTGGAGTCTCTTGATTTCGAATCATTTGACACGTGCGAACCATGCCTCATGGGGAAGATGACCAAGACTCCGTTCTCCGGAACAATGGAGCGAGCAACCAACTTATTGGAAATCATACATACTGATGTGTGCGGTCCAATGAGTGTTGAGGCTCGCGGTGGCTATCGTTATGTTCTCACTATCACTGATGACTTGAGTAGATATGGGTATGTCTACTTATGAAACACAAGTCTGAGACCTTTGAAAAGTTCAAGGAATTTCAGAGTGAGGTTGAGAATCAACGTGACAGAAAAATCAAGTTCTTACGATCAGATCGTGGGGGAGAATATTTAAGTCACGAATTTGGTACGCACTTAAGGAAACGTGGAATCGTTTCACAACTCACGCCGCCTAGAACACCTCAGCTTAACGGTGTGTCCGAATGTCGTAATCGCACTCTATTGGATATGGTGCGATCTATGATGTCACTCACTGATTTACCGCTATCATTTTGGGGATACTCTCTAGAGACAGCTACATTCACTTTAAATAGGTCACCGTCTAAATCCGTTGAGACGACACCGTATGAATTATGGTTTGGGAAGAAACCTAAGCTGTCGTTTCTAAAAGTTTGGGGATGCGATGCTTATGTCAAGAAACTTCAACCTGAAAAGCTCGAACCCAAGTCGGAAAAATGCGTCTTCATAGGATACCCTAAGGAAACCATTGGGTATACCTTCTACCTCAGATCCGAAGGCAAGATCTTTGTTGCCAAGAACGGGTCCTTTCTGGAGAAAGAGTTTCTCTCGAAAGAAGTAAGTGGGAGGAAAGTGGAACTTGATGAAGTATTGCCTCTTGAACCGGAGAGTAGCGCAGCTCAAGAAAATGTTTCTGTGGTGCCTCCACCGACTAGAGAGGAGGTTAATGATGATGATCATGAAACTTCTGATCAAGTTGCCACTGAACTTCGTAGGTCCACAAGGACACGTTCCGCACTAGAGTGGTACGGCAACCCTGTCCTGGAAATCATGTTGTTAGACACCGGTGAACCTTCGAACTATGAAGAAGCAATGGTGGGCCCAGATTCCAACAAATGGCTTGAAGCCATGCAATCCGAGATAGGATCCATGTATGAAAACAAAGTATGGACTTTGACAGACTTGCCCGATGATCGGGGAGCGATAGAGAATAAATGGATCTTTAAGAAGAAGACGGACGCGGATGGTAATGTTACCATCTATAAGGCTCGACTTGTTGCTAAGGGTTATCGACAAGTTCAAGGGGTTGACTACGATGAGACCTTCTCACCCGTAGCGAAGCTGAAGTCCGTCCGAATCTTGTTAGTAGTTGCCGCATACTATGATTATGAGATATGGCAAACGGACGTCAAAACGGCATTCCTCAACGGCTTTCTTAAGGAAGAATTGTATATGATGCAGCCGGAAGGTTTTGTCAATCCTCAGAATGCTAACAAGGTATGCAAGCTCCAGCGCTCCATTTATGGGCTGGTGTAAGCATCTCGGAGTTGGAACATTCACTTTGATGAAATGATCAAAGCGTTTGGGTTTATGCAGACTTATGGAGAAGCCTGCGTTTACAAGAAAGTGAGTGGGAGCTCTGTAGCATTTCTCATATTATATGTAGATGACATACTTTTGATGGGAAATGATATAGAACTTTTGGACAACATTAAGGCCGATTTGAATAAGTGTTTTTCAATGAAGGACCTTGGAGAAGCTGCTTATATATTAGGCATCAAGATCTATAGAGATAGATCAAGACGCCTCATAGGTCTTTCACAAAGCACATACCTTGAAAAGATATTGAAGAAGTTCAATATGGATCAGTCCAAGAAGGAGTTCTTGCCTGTGTTGCAAGGTGTGAAATTGAGCTCAGCTCAATGTCCGACCACGGCAGAAGATAGAGAAAAGATGAGTGTCGTCCCCTATGCCTCAGCCATAGGGTCTATCATGTACGCCATGTTGTGTACCAGACCTGATGTAAACCTTGCCGTAAGTTTGGTAGGAAGGTACCAAAGTAATCCCGGCATGGAACACTGGACAACGGTCAAGAATATCCTGAAGTACCTGAAAAGGACTAAGGACATGTTTCTCATATATGGAGGTGACGAAGAGCTCGTCATAAAGGGTTACGTCGACGCTAGCTTCGACACGGATCTGTATGACTCCAAGTCACAAACCGGATACATGTTTATTTTGAATGGTGGGGCAGTAACCTAGTGCAGTTGCAAGCAAAGCGTCGTGGCGGGATCTACATGTGAAGCGGAGTACATGGCAGCCTCGGAGGCAGCGCATGAAGCAATCTGGATGAAGGAGTTCATCGCCGACCTAGGAGTCATACCCAATGCGTCGGGGCCAATCGCTCTCTTCTGTGACAACACTGGAGCTATTGCACTTGCCAAGGAGCCCAGGTTTCACAAGAAGACCAGGCACATCAAGCGTCGCTTCAACTTCATTCATGAAAATTTTCAAGATGGAGACATAGATATTTGTAAAGTGCACATGGATCTGAATGTCGCAGATCCGTTGACTAAACCTCTTCTGCGAGCAAAACATGATCAACACCAGAACTCTATGGGTGTTCAATTTATCACAATGTAACTAGATTATTGACTCTAGTGCAAGTGGGGGACTGTTGGAAATAAGCCCTAGAGGCAATAATAAAATGATTATTATTATATTTCCTTGTTCATCATAATTGTCTATTGTTCATGATATAATTCTGTTATCCGGAATTCGTAATACATGTGTGAATACATAGACCACAACATGTCCCTAGCGACCCTCTAGTTGACTAGCTCGTTGATCAACAGATAGTCATGGTTTCCTGACTATGGGCATTAGATGTCATTGATAACGAGATCACATCATTAAGAGAATGATGTGATGGACAAGACCCAATCCTAAGCCTAGCACAAGATCGTGTAGTTCATTTGCTAAAGCTTTTCCAATGTTAAGTATCATTTCCTTAGACCATGAGATCGTGTAACTCCCGGATGCCATAGGAGTGCTTTGGGTGTGCCAAACGTCACAACGTAACTGGGTGACTATAAAGGTATACTACAGGCATCCCCGAAAGCAACTGTTGGGTTGACACGGATCGAGACTGGGATTTGTCACTCCGTATGACGGAGAGGTATCTCTGGGCCCACTCGGTAATGCATCATCATAATGAGCTCAATGTGACCAAGTGGTTGGTCACGGGATCATGCATTACAGTACGAGTAAAGTGACTTGCCGGTAACGAGATTGAACGAGGTATTGGGATACCGACGATCGAATCTCGGGCAAGTAACGTACCGATTGACAAAGGGAATTGTATACGGGATTACTTGAATCCTCGACATCGTGGTTCATCCGATGAGATCATCGAGGAGCATGTGGGAGCCAACATGGGTATCCAGATCCCGATGTTGGTTATTGACCGGAGAGTCGTCTCGGTCATGTCTGCGTGTCTCCCGAACCCGTAGGGTCTACACAATTAAGGTTCGGTGACGCTAGGGTTGTAGAGATATTAGTATGCAGCAACCCGAAAGTTGTTCGGAGTCCCGGATAAGATCCCGGACGTCGCGAGGAGTTCCAGAATGGTCCGGAGGTAAAGATTTATATATAGAAAGTCCAGTTTCGGCCATCGGGAAGGTTGTGGGGTTAATCGATATTGTACCGGGACCACCCTAAGGGTCCCGGGGGTCCACCGGGTGGGGCCACCTATCCCGGAGGGCCCCATGGGCTGAAGTGGGAGGGGAACTAGCCCCTGGTGGGCTGGTGCGCCCCCCCTTGGGCCTCCCCCACGCCTAGGGTTGGAAACCCTAGGGGTGGGGGTGCCCCACCTGACTTGGGGGCAATTCCCCCCTTGCCCCCCCCCCCTTGAGATGCATCTCTAGGGGGGCGGCGCCCCCCCTGGACCCCTATATAAAGAGGGGGAGGGAGGGCAGCCGCACCTAAGCCCTGGCACCTCTCCCTCTCGCTGAGCTTGGCGAAGCCCTGCAAAGACCCCTGCTGCATCCATCACCACGCCGTTGTGCTGCTGGATCTCCATCAACGTCTCCTTCCCCTTGCTGGATCAAGAAGGAGGAGACGTCTTCCCCAACCGTACGTGTGTTGAACGAGGAGGTGCTGTCCGTTCGGCACTTGGTCATCGGTGATTTGGATCACGGCGAGTACGACTCCATCATCCCCGTTCTTTGAATGCTTCCGCTTGCGATCTACAAGGGTATGTAGATGCACTCCTATCCCTCTCGTTGCTAAAGAACTCCATAGATTGATCTTGGTGATGCGTAGAAATTTTTGGATTCTGCTACGTTCCCCAACAACACCATGATCTCCATCATCATGATCTCCATCATCGTGTCTTCATGTAGTTGTCTCGTCAACTATTACTTCTACTATTATGGCTAACGGTTTAGCAATAAAGTAAAGTAATTACATGACGTTTATGTTGACACGCGGGTTATAAATAAATTAAGACAACTCCTATGGCTCCTGCCGGTTGTCATACTCATCGACATGCAAGTTGTGATTCCTATTACAAGAACATGATCAATCTCATACATCACATATATCATTCATCACATCCTTTTGGCCATATCAGATCACACGACATATGCTGCAAAAACAAGTTAGACGTCTTCTAATTGTTGTTGCAAATTTTTACGTGGTTGCTATAGGTTTCTTAGCAAGAACGTTTCTTACCTACGCCAAAACCACAATGTGATATGCCAATTTCTATTTACCCTTCATAAGGACCCTTTTCATCGAATCCGATCCGACTAAAGTGGGAGAGACAGACACCCGCTAGCCACCTTATGCAACTAGTGCATGTCAGTCGGTGGAACCTGTCTCACGTAAGTGTACGTGTAAGGTCGGTCCAGGCCGCTTCATCCCATGATGCCGCCGAATCAAGATAAGACTAGTAACAGTAAGTAAATTGACAAAATCGACGCCCACAACAAATTGTGTTCTACTTGTGCATAGAAACTACGCATAGACCTAGCTCTGATACCATTGTCGGGGATCGTTGCAGAAATTAAAATTTTTCTACGCATCACCAAGATCAATCTATGGAGAGACTAGCAACGAGAGAGAGGGGAGTGCATCTTCATACCCATGAAGATCGCGATGCGGAAGCGTTACAAGAACGCGGATGAAGGAGTCATACTCGTAGCGATTCAGATCGCGGTTGATTCCGATCTAAGCGTCGAACAACTGCGCCTCCGCGTTCAACACACGCACAGCCCGGGGACGTCTCCTCCTTCTTGATCCAGCAAGGGGAGAGGAGAAGTTGAAGGAGAGCTCCGGCAACACGACGGCGTGGTGGTGGAGCTTGCAGTTCTCCGGCAGGGCTTCGCCAAGCACTACGGAGGAGGAGGAGGTGTTGGGGAGGGAGAGGGCTGCGTCAGGGGAAGGGGTCGGCTCTCATGTGCCTCCCCACTATATATAGGGGTGGAGAGGGCTGGTTTCTTGCCCTCCAAGTCCATTGGGGCGTTGACAAAGGTGGGGGAAAGAAATCCCATCATTTCCTTTCCCCACCGATTGTTATCCCCCTTTTTTTAGGGATCTTGATCTTATCCCTTTGGGATATGATCTTATTCCTTCTAAGGGGGAATCTTGGTGCGCCTTGACCAGGGGTGTGGGGCCTTGCCCCCACTACCCACGTTCATGTGGGTCCCCACATGCAGGTGGGCCCCACTACGGAACCTTCTAGAATCTTCCCGGTACAATACCGAAAAATCCCGAACATTTTCTGGTGGCCAAAATAGGACTTCCCATATATAAATCTTTACCTCCGGACCATTCCGGAACTTCTCGTGACGTCTGGGATCTCATCCGGGACTCCGAACAACATTCAGTAATCACATACAAGTCTTCCTAATAACCCTAGCGCCATGGAACCTTAAGTGTGTAGACCCTATGGGTTCGGGAAACATGCAGACATGACCGAGACAACTCTCCGGCCAATAACCAACAGCGGGATCTGGATACCCATGTTGGCTCCCACATGTTCCACGATAATCTCATCGGATGAACCATGATGTCAGGGATTCAATCAATCCTGTATACAATTCCCTTTGTCATTCGGTACATTACTTGCCCGAGATTCGATCGTCGGTATCCCAATACCTCGTTCAATCTCGTTACTGGCAAGTCACTTTACTCGTACCGTAATGCATGATCCCGTGATCAACCACTTGGTCACATTGAGCTCATTATGATGATGCTTTACCGAGTGGGCCCAGAGATACCTCTCCGTCATACGGAGTGACAAATCCCAGTCTCGATTCGTGCCAACCCAACAGACACTTTCGGAGATACCTGTAGTGCACCTTTATAGCCACCCAGTTACGTTGTGAAGTTTGGTGCACCCAAACCATTCCTACGGTATCCGGGAGTTGCACAATCTCATGGTCTAAGGAAATGATACTTGACATTAGAAAAGCTTTAGCAAACGAACTACACGATCTTGTGCTACGCTTAAGATTGGGTCTTGTCCATCACATCATTCTCCTAATGATGTGATCTCGTTATCAATGACATCCAATGTCCATGGTCAGGAAACCATGACCATCTATTGATCAACGAGCTAGTCAACTAGAGGCTTACTAGGGACATGTTGTGGTCTATGTATTCACACATGTATTACGGTTTCCGGTTAATACAATTATAGCATGAACAATAGACAATTATCATGAACAAGAAATACAATAATAACCATTTTATTATTGCCTCTAGGGCATATTTCCAACACTCCTCGAGCCGACCCGACTTTAGTCACCACATGTATCATGTATAAAGTATAGTATATACCCGTGATCACCTCCCGAGTGATCACGGTCTGATAGTATAGCACAGCAGACGGACAAGAATGTAGGGCCACTGATCGGAAACTAGCATCATATACTAAGCATGTAGGATTGCAGGTAAAGGTAACAACAGTAGTAGCAAGGACAGGCTATGCATCAGGATAGGCTAAACGGAAAGCAGTAACATGCTACACTACTCTAATGCAAGCAGTATAGAAGAGAATAGGCGATATCTGGTGATCAAGGGGGGGCTTGCCTGGTTGCTCTGGCAAGAGAGAGGGGTCGTCAACACCATAGTCGTACTGGGTAGCAGCGGCGTCGGTCTCGGTGTCTAACGGAAGAAGAGGGTGAAGAAACAATGAATACAATACAAACAGATGCATAACTATGCATGGCAAAGCAAAGCGTGATATTAGGCGTGCCCCAACGCGGTATGAGGTGATACCGGTGAAGGGGGGAAACATCCGGGAAAGTATCCCCGGTGTTTCGCGTTTTCGGGCAGAGGAGCCGGAGGGGGAAAGTTGCGAGTTCGATGGGTTAGGGATGTGTGGCGGACAAACGGGTTGCATAACCGGGTTCGTCTCGTCGTTCTGAGCCACTTTCATGTAGAAAGTATTTCCATCTGAGCTACGATTTATTTTCTATTAATTTTAAAAGATTTAAATCATTTTCAGGATTTATTTAATTATTTTAATGCAACATTATCCAGAACAGTGTTTGCTTTATTATAATTACCCACGCATTTAACTGCACACCCCGAACATTTTAGTTTAATATTTTGAAAACTTTGTCGTTTGACATTAATTTGAATTTGAACTTGAAAAGGTTTCGTATCATTGCGAGGTTAGCAACAGTAACCAAGGTGTCATGGCATGATTAGCGTGGGATTACTGTAGCATGATTATCCGGGCGTTACATGGGCACATGTCCGACACCACACTCTTTACTGAAGTCCGCTACTGGCCATCGACATCGCTGATGGAGGTGAGGTCAACGGTTGAACTGGACTAGGTCATCATTGTGGCCCAACAGAGACGACGCGAAGCTGCTGATGTTGGCCTCTGCTTGCGCCTCCTCCACCTCCGCCTTTGATGCAATCGGGTCAAAAACGTGGTTGCCCTCCACCTCATTGATGTGGAGCTAGCTACCACCGCTCTCAGCGGATGGTGCAGGCGATGTGCACAGACTCAAGCACCACCTGCTACTCATCCGCCAAGCTCAGTTCCATTGAGAGCATGGCTGCGATGACCTATTCGGAGCCTGCTCGCCGGCAATATGGTCCTCTGCCAGCCGATTGTGCTTGAGGAGCTGCAAATTGTACCATTGCTCCTGCAGCATCCGGAACGCGGTAACCAAGAGCACCTACTGACTACCTTGGATTCGGTTTCGGATGTAGATAGTCCTTGACCTTTTCCCCAGAAGTTCCCCTGGGTATGGATCTCACGGAAAGGATGATAATTGAAAGGTGACTCTGACAAGCTTTGTCATCATAAAGAGTTCCAATTTCGCGAACTGAAATTACACAGTTCTGGGAGAAAATCATGAACTAAAATAGGTTAGGACTTAAGATCTTACTTGCAGCTATATACTTGCACTTGTGATTTCATCTAAATATTCAATATGGTGCGGGTAGATACCGCTACTATGTGTTTTCAATGTGTAAATGTGGGGAATGCGTCTTAATAACCTCACGACTGATCAGCAACCTGCATTGGGATTCTATAAGCCAAGCAAGGCCCTTTACCGTCGCACGGGGTTACCTCGGTTATGAAGGATTTCTCCAAACCATAGCATTGGTTGTTTAAGGACTACACCTCATGTTACCCCAAGTAATTGCTTTCAGCTACCATACTCGTCCTTATTGGCATCAGCTTTCGGCATAGCTTTCCACTCATCCCTGCCTTTTACCTCCTCCTTGATCAATCCTCAAGATCCCGAGTACTTGCGGGACCCAAGAACGAGAAAGAGACAAGAGACAAATTATTTGCGATACAAATAATAAGTTTGGCCTTAAAGTCAGTACTAACAATCCCATGCTGAAGTACATGGGGCTACAAGGCTATGCCTCAGCCCATAACCCGAGTGGACTACTCATACAACAAAGCTAAAAGACATTGCATATCGAACTTGAAGATGAATGATTGATAATGGTCTTACAATGTCGACATATGCAATGCATCTCGATTACAAGTGATGTCTATGGCTAGGGGGTGATTGTTATGGAGGTGAAGATGGAGATAGGAATGGTGGCAGCTATGGAGATGGATGGTAGTATAGGGTTTCCGGGTATTCTGTTGCGAATGGGCTCTCTTCTGCTGTGAATTGGGGCTCGACCCTTTTATGAAGTTGACTTGTGGTGACGTCACCATGGCAGCGCCTGGTGGTGTGAGTGCTAGTGCAAGCGGGCGCGCTCATACCAGTCCCCGTCTTCTCTCTTGGTTGCATTCCGACACCTTCGGTTGTTCAGGGTTGATCGCCTAACTTCATATTCCATATATTATTTTATTCCTTCCCTCAAAAGAGTCATTTCCTGCAGGAAACAAAATAAACAGAGGGAATTGTAAATTTTTATTATTATTCAATATTAACAATATCAGAGTGATTCTTTTGGAATATCCGGAATTACCCGGTTTAAACTATGGTGAAAATGAGTGTTAAAATGCACTCATCAACCTCCCCAAACTTAAATTTTGATCGTCCTCGAGCAAGAAGCAAGACTGTAAGGAACTTGTTTGTTTAAACCAAAATAACGAGAAGTTCTCGGTCCACTTGTGATTGATACGCCAAGATAGCCCACCGTTTTGTTCACCTGGAAACTTATCATAATTGTAGCCGTGGCAATGGTTTTTATGCGGTGGATTGGGCAAAGATAATCAGAAGTAAACTTTCATTAGTTCATACAAAGTAATTAATCAAATAGCAAGTATTCTACTAACATCCATGAGTATCCCTCAAATTTTTGTGTGGGGGATTTGGAGAAAGGGAGAATACCTCTAACCTTAGTCGCTCTGTGCTCGGTGCTGGCACGAGTCCTAGAGACACAACACGTCGGGTGCTCGTGGCGCAGTCTGCACCATGACCATGACCGGAGGCAACACGACGAGTGGTTGGTGTGCACACTATAACACGGCCTCTCGCAAAAACAGTGAGTGCTCGAGGTTTGACTGCAGAAGATCTAAGATGTGGGGGTGAATAATAGTGTGAAGAATGGGGCCAGAGGATATATAAAGGATAAGTGTTGGACCGACGCAGATGGTTACATGTCAAAAACTGTCTCGAATGCTGACGAATCGTAGGCGGTTCTAATTTATAACCTCCTCCAGTTATTCAGGTGGTTCCATTTTTGGAACAACCTACGATATATTCTCAAACAAAAATAGCCACCTTAGTTGGGTTATTAAAGGTGGTTTCATTTTTTGCGGACACGGTCGCTTCCAAGGGCCTATTCTAATGCTCGTTTTTGTACTAGTGGTTGGGTATCACACAAGATTTGGAGTCCCTCCCTTCCACCCAATCCCCCCAAATCCTCTTGAATGCCCAATCCACTCAAATCCGCTTGAATCCCCAATCCCGTTTCAACCATGGCCCCTTTTGTATAGAACACTTGTTTGGTAGACAGGGGTCGTCATATTGAGATAATATGGTGCAACATAGTTAAAAATGCAATCATTACAAGTCATACAAAAAACTGTAAAATCCATACAAAAAACCATCTTGCTACAAAATTTATACTAGTAAAGAATATAAGTATTACAGGTTAGTGACAAACATAGTTATCCGGAATGGAACATAGGATAACTAAATTTAGTCAACAACACACTTCATGACAAGGACAACAGGCCCTCAAAACATTATGTTACAACCAACTCCAAGCTTCTGGGGGTGGCAGCCATGTTTGCATTTCGCTAGCTCATTGGACTTCATGTTGTCACTGACATCATGAAGCTCATTGCTTTGCTACTATTTAACTACTGCCTTGGAAGCAGCAAATACCCAAAATAACTCTGCAAGAAAGTAGCGATCTTGAGTTCACATTAGAAAGGCTAAAAACAACACCATCAACAATAATAATAAAATGCATAAGTAGAGGAAGACTAAACACAAATTAGCATGTTGTGAAATGAACCAAATTAGCTCTATGAAGATAGAGACTTACACACCACCATATTAAGCAGAAGAATCAGAAGAAAAATAGGATGTTTCAAGATTGTGCACACAACAACAAGAAGTATGTTCAATAAAACATACAAGGCGACCAATTATTATACGAGCAGGAACTTAATGTCAACATATTTATGCCATGTAGCAGCTATAATGTTGTTCCATCATCTCCTCTTTTTTTAATTAAGATCATGCACCACTGAACAATATAAAGCTAGTTGTTAATCTTGCCCAAGGGCCAAGAGGCATACTACATATAGACATGCTTGCCACAATACATACTATATATAGGTGCAACTTGTTAAGCCATAGGTGCAAATTATTTCAAGTCAAGCTAACAAAATGAAGAAAAGAGTGACATACACACCAATGCATACATAAAAAATTCACTTATAATTAGTCAAATAAATATTTCTCTAGCGGAACATGATCAGATTAGATGATGAGCTCAAATAGGAAATAGCAACAGAATATTATGGGAGAGACCAATATGTTGGTTGTATGATATACTATGATATCTTCCAAGTTTTGAACTTCAGTTGTATGATATACTATGATATCTTCCAAGTCAACAAGCAATTGAAAATTAGTTGCACAAGAAATTTCACAAGATTCTGTCAGAGATGTTTCCAGCTCATACTATGAAGTTTTCAATGTTAAACGGGTGATATACATCAACTTGTAGATCAAGTTAGGTAGTTGGAATCCTAGTTTGCTTGATGCGCACATGTTTGTTTTATTATGATCTCTATAGATCGATTTGTAACTACTTGACCTTGTAATCTTCTGCCTATAAATAGATGACCAAGGCCATCGATTGATGTGTGCCGAACTGCTAGTTTCACTGTTTCACATGCAAATCATGGGAATAGTACAAAGGAAAACTTGTTCTTGTTGCCTTTTTCATATATGCTCGGTAAGAAGAAATTAAAGAAACCCAATGTTTACATGTGGGAATGCCCAATGATCAAAAACAGTTTGCTACATGATCAAGTACAAGTATAGTAACTAAAAAGATACAAATCCATAGATGTCATCATGTCAATGCCAAAACGTGACTAGTTACTTGCTCTCAATAGACTGTTGCAAGGAAATTACATTCATGACAGCAGTAAAACAAGATAAAAAATACACAACAATGTTCACATGGATCAACAAAAAACACTTTGTCAGAAAGGGAGATAATTGCACGTATCATCCTCGTATTTGCAGGCTAGGTCCAACATAGTCCTTGTGGTTGAGAAGTGCTTCAATACAATCCCGGTACATGAAAATACATGGTCTATACGGTCATGGTACTTGAAACGACGGTCCTGGCTCGGTCCGTCTAGGACCCATATGTTAGTGCGCGTGAGAAATATGAGTAATACAGTCCCCATACATGAAAATACATGGCGTATATCGTCCTGGTACTTGAGAAATATATGAAAAAAGTGTTTGAATATGTGTGCCATATGTGGGGAGATGCGCTATCTATATATTGCAATTTTTTGTATAAGGAATCTATTCTGGTATACAGTCTTTTTTTGGGCTGGACGGGCTGTGGCCCAGCTTTCCTCTCTGTGTTCTAGTTTTTTGTTCGTGTTCCTTTTTTGGCGGCCCCCTCTTTGGCACAAGCGACCTGGCGCGTACCCCCTGCAGCTGATATGTACAATTTTGTTTGAAATTGTGAATATTTTTTAATTCATGACCTTTTTTTCAAATTGGCAAACTTTTTTGAATTTAAAATGTGTTCGTCGAATTCAAAATGTGTTCATACTATTGTTGAAATTTTGAACATTTATACAAATTCATGATTATTTTTTGAATTCTGAACTTTTTTAAAAAAAATTGTGTACATGTTTTTGGGAACTCGTCAACAAGTTTTTTTGCATAGGAAGAAATTTTCTGAAATTCGGGAACAACTTTTGAAATTCATAAACATTTTTTGTTTTTTATGACCATTTTTTAAATTCATAAATGTTTTTGAATCAGCAAACTTTTTTTATAAATATGGAAACCTTTTTAAAAACTTTGAAACAATTTTTTGAAATTCCCAAACAATGCTTTGAACATTTTCCTAAAATTAGTGAATATTTTTTTAAGACACGAACTTTATTTTTCAAATCATTAACATTTTTTGAGTCGATGAACTTATCTTAAAATTCATAAAAAAAAAATTCACAAAATCTTTTAAAAGACAACGGAATGCATATCTAGACCCCTATATAGTGTGCCAATAACTTTGAAAGTTGATCGCTGGATGAAGCCAATCCGACGATACAGAGATGGCAAATCCGAGCACTACTAGTTGTTGGATATCATCTACATTCCACCAGATTCTGCCACATGTACAATCTAAAAGACCCCATGGTTGAACTTAAGCATAATGGATAAACCTCAAAACACAAGAACTTCTCCTTTGTTCTAGAATCTTCCATATCTTAATTGCCCAAAAAAAATTAAATGAATTGTCACTTTTTTTTTGCTTTATGCTTTATAATGCATAATTCCATGAATCTTAAAATAGATTTTTTTATAAAACTAAATTATTTTGAATGAGATGAACTATAAAAATTAAACGAACATCTACATCATGCATATATGACTCAAATCGCATGCGTGCAATGCACGTGTACCTTACTAGTAGTATTAGATCATGCATCCTAACATTACACAAGATCACTCTCTTGGTCGCGCAGCGTTGGGGCAGTGCTTGCGGGTTTCCTCCCGGCACGCCCACTGACGTATGGGAGAGGAGAACGCCAGGCTGCTAGATCAGGACACCGAAGTCGAGGAGGCTGGCTGCTGCGTGCAGAATGCGTGGCCTGGACCACCTTGCTTCTCCTCTCCGGCGACTTGGTCTTCGGCCCCCTCTCCTTGCTGCAACCTAGCGCGAGATCATGGAGGAGGGAAGAAGGATCGCGAGTTCGCGACTCCCGGCCAAGGCGGGGAACCCAGCTTCGGACGGTGGCGGCCAGGTTCTGGTGGTGGTTAGTAATAGCAGTTGGAACTGGCCGGACTGGATCGACACGACACGTGCAAGAAACACCGGTCGAGCTAGAACAGTATCACTTCTCTTAATTTCAGCTGATGTTGGATTCCTCCAGTATTCTGCAGTGATGCAAGAACAGTACAATGGGACACACTTGCTGGGACAGAAAGCGGTGAATCAACCAACACTAAGTAGATCCTAATCCTATTGCTTTGCTACTTCTACTTCTATAATCAACTGGCCCCTTTGGTATGTACAACCTGCGCCGGCCGACGCCATTCTGGCACAGCACAATCAAATCACAGACCCAGAATCAAAAAAGAAGAGAGAATCTCTGCTTCAAACACCATCCATGGGATGGAAGGAGGAGGGAGGGAGTCAGTCGTGCCAGCGCAGGAGCATGACGACGCAGCGCTTGATGATGTAGAGCCTGGCCTTGTGCTCCTTCAAGGTCTTGCTCAAGCCTCCTCTCCTCTGGCTCCCAGCAAGCTTCATCTTTTCTTCAACGCACACACTCTCTCCCTGTGTGTGGCGTGGCGATGGATGATCGTTGGAAGTGAGCAAGGTTTAGTCAAGGAGTGCTGTTGAATGGTGAACTCTCGCTCTGGCTAGTGATCTATTCTTCTCGGCAAAGGCAGTGGTGATGAATTATGGGTCACGGCTCCAACGGGTGGGCTTATATATAGGGACGGAGGAGGGAGGGAGGGAGCTAGATCCAGATCCAGAGGGCACGCAAGAGCTGGCTGCTGATAGCGGGGTTGAATGTGAAGGAGATGGAGCAAGGTAGAAGAAGATAGCAATTGATAATGCGGGCGTGGGCAGGGCCACATGGGCGTGCAACGGCAGGCAGCGAGGCGGACAGCGCGGCGCGGATTCCTGCTGCCCCCCGGACCGCCGGGCAGGGTGGTTCGGCCGTCGTCAGAGGAGAGCGCCGTGCGCGCGCTTGCGTGCGCTGCCCTGGCCCCGGTGGAAAATGTGTCGGGGCACGGCGGTGAAGGGTCGCTGCCATGCCCACGCACGCACGCACGCCCTCTCGTGCGCTCCAGGTCAATGCAGTACAGGACCAGGGCAGGCCACCGCCTCCTCTGTCTTTGCTCCCATGGACCATGGTGGTTCATGACTCGACTAGGACCGCGCACGGGCCTGTCACCGTTCTTTTTACTGTTTGGTGCACAGCAAACCGGAGTGGAGAATGTTTACAGTGCATGCAGTTTGCGTAAGGTATCAGGATCCTTTTAGCATGCAGGATAAGGCGCACCTGAGACTTGACAAAGGCTTTCGTTGGTTAATGAGACATCATAATTTCATTAGCGACTAGTGACATCAGAAGTGCTCCTATACGATAGCTTTATTATTGGCACATGCTTTTGTGAGGACAAGTCGTTAAGACAGTGTCGCGGGCGGCCGGGGTGCTAATGACGGACTCGAAGTCGTTTTGTCATTTTCCTATTCTGACAGTCCATCGATTCCCTCTCGGCAGACGTTAACGAGGTAGTAGTGCTAACCACTTGGGGGCCGGGATCGGGGACCGTGGGTGCATGTGCGCCTGTCGGCCTGGATGCATGGTGGGTGTGCACACGAGTGACCATCTTTGCTTTCTTCGATTCGTGGATTACTTCCACGAGTGTTTTCCTAAAAACAATTCCAGTCAAGAGTCCAAGCAGCCCTTAGAGCAAAGCTGATAGAAGAGTCATGCAGCCGGCTATGTACTAGTGCCACGCGAGCTATATAACCTGCTCATATAATAAGCTAGCTGTACGTTAGCTATATACTTTAATGCTATCATGACTGATTGGGTGGCACCTGCCTTTAGTCCTTGCGCAGGCCGCATGCAGCTTCATTTCATCGATGCTTGTGCTATCGCCGGGCGCTTGACTAAGCGCCGGCTCCCTTCTCTCTCTTATTTTCTCTTTCCTCCACGTTAGATTTTGCTGATGTGGAGCATCATATAGCCTGCTGACTAGGATCTATTATACTTGCTCTTACATGTGGGCACGGCGTGGAGGGAGATTCGCGGCATTTAGTTACTAGAACAAGGTACTGACTGTCATGACAAGATAAGCTAGTAACGTAGTACCTCCTCCAGGTTTATTAGGGGCCCTCTTAATTTAGTTTGGTCATAAATTTGTACTATACAAAACATCTTCTGAATATAAATCCAACTGTAAACTTTTTTGGGGAAACGTTTACCTTCAGCCGACCGATCCCGTGCGAGCGTCCGCCGCCTCCTTGTCTGTCGGATGCACCGCTGATCAGACGATGAAGAGCGATCCCTTCCGTCTCCACGTATCTATAACTGGTGCTTTGTTTTAGGAATGGAGTTTGCACTAGCCTTTTGTTGCAAACCGAACAGGGCTAGATCCCGCAGCGCACGGAGTAGGGAGGGCGACGGCGGCCAAGCCGAGCACCACCACAGGTACGTCGTCATCGCCGAGCACATCCATGTCGGATCTTCGCCGCGAAACACCTCCCCGTCGAGCGGATCGACGGATCCGGCGAGATCCGCCATGTCCGTCGTGGAGCACCATGAACTTCATCACCCTCGCTGGCAGCAACCACATCACCGCGCACGTACGTCCACCTCCACTACGCACTCGGCCCTGCGTCTCTGTTTGCAACAACACCTCCGAGACATGTTTTTTGCAACAACACCTCTGAGACATGTTTTCTGCAACAACGGCGTGGTTGCGGAACAGTGGCAACGAACGACGATTGTGCAAGTGTGTGACACATTCGGAGATGTTGTTGCAAATTTTGCAACAAGGTTCTTGTTGCATAAAATTAGACGCGGTGGCGGGATCGGAGATGTTGTTGCAATTTTTGCAACAAAGATCCTGTTGTAAAAAATTAGAGAAAAAGGTTTTGCAATATGAGTTTTGTTGCATGAAATTAGAGAGTGTAGATTTTGTAATAATAGTCTTGTTGCAAGAAATCAGAGAAGAAGAGATTTTGTGACAATTGTCTTGTTGCAGAAAAATAGAAAAGAGAAGAAACGTTACAGACTACTCACATCACCGAATCGGATGGTGGCAGATCTTTTAAAGAGAACCGCTGGCCGACGCGTAGCACGCCCAAAATTTTTTGTGGCTTATATTACCTCATATCTTGTTCGGTACATAGATGGTTAAAGATCCAATAAAACAATCTGTAAGATTTTCCTTTTAGACGATCTTACAAAGCTTTATCAGATCTCAACACCACGTTTACAGGGACGGAGGGAAGATCTCTGGGCTGGCCTAACCACACATGGCGGCCTGGCCCCAAGCGTAACTGTGCTTCACTAGATTGTGAGCCTCGTAATTCGAGCTCCTACGTCATGAACTATGTTGCACGAAATGAAGGCACTAACACCTAGTCTGATTTCACGGATGATCGCGCCATAACTTGAGTTGCTTCCTTCTGTGACTTCATGCACCGCGCCTGCAAATCTGTAAGATTTTCTATGTGTCTGTCACATAACTTGGGCCTGTCCTTTTTTAGTTGTGCTTGTTGTTGTTATTGATTGGGCTTCGTTGTTGTCCAGCGAACAAGAAAAACGTTCAAGTACCCCGCTTCGATAGGCTGGTAGCATTGAAGCCCAAGCCCTACTTACTTGAGATGAAACAGAGCATCGACTCTCCCAACACTCTCTCGCTCGTATTGCCCAATTTGGAAAAACTACGTGAAATTAGAAAGGAATTATAAAATTTAAAAAAAAACCACGAACTCAAAAAAATAGTGAATACATAAAAGTTGTTAAAATTAAAATTACCGATGAATTTGGAAAATCTTCATTATTTTAAAAAAATAATTTGAAAATCATGATTTTCAAAAATAGTTCGTAATTAAAAAAATGTCCGTTACTTACTAAAAATATGAAAACGGAAAAGAGGGGGAAACATGATTTTTTTTAATGTGGACATGCAACTTACCGACGATCCTCCTTCCGTCCCTAATTGCAGTCTCGTTATGCACATGCAATTGTTTGTTGTGGGTGGATTCACAAATCGAATAAAAAAAGGGTCGGGCTCATTTGTGCATCATGGGTGGAGTTACGAGTGGGACAAAAAGGGTTCGGGCCTTCCTCCCCAATTGTGTGTCGGGGTGGATTTGCAAGTATGACAAAAATTGGTGATAACCCCAGTTACATATCAAGGGTGGACTTGTAACTAGGACAAAAAAAGATAGACCCCCAAATTGCATGTCAGGGGTGTAGTTGGACTTGCAACTAAGACAAAAACGGGTGGGCCGCAGTTGCGTGTCGTGCATGGACTTGTAACTAGGACGCAAAAAAGTGGCTCCCCAAATTGCATGTTGGTGTGGAGTTACAACTGGGACAAAAAGAGTCGCCCCCAACTGGGGCTGCAAAGGGGGCGGGGCTTCATTTTTCGGGCCTCATGGTCGATCGAAGATGGGGAACGGGCGCCGACGATCGTTTTAGTCTAGGTTTAGAGTCCAGTCTTGTAGAATAACGTCTAAATGTAAAGTTGCTCCGGTCTAGATGAAAAGCATATGATTTTATGAAAAAAAATGTCCAGTTTGTTTGAGTTTAAATAAAATTTGTTCATTTTTGTTGAATTTCATTTAAATGTACCGAACATATGTGGATTGCTTTGGATGGCCACCTTCCGCATCCGAGCCCACGAACGCGTGCGGGAGCAAATTTATGGGTCGACGTTGGAGATGCCCTAATTTTATCATGACAAGAAGATATTGTTGTAACATGCACTGGAGGTCGAGAAAGGATTATGTAGGGAGATCACTACAATTGTGCATCACACCGAAGTGTCAAATGATGAATTTAAACTTCCGCTTATTGCCATGTTATTATTTCCTGTAATTCAGAAAGTGAGATGAAATGTATCTTAATTCCTATAAGGAAATAGATGTCATTTGGTGCATAGGATATAAATTTTCAATTGAGTCTAGACTAATATTTTGTTTCTTTGAAATGTGGAGGATTGGTTTCTATCCTACACAGGAATATGAATCCATCTGTACAAATTAAAGAGTTTCAAAGGATTTTCCCGACAAATTCCTATACTTTAGAATTCCTACAAAATTCATGTAAACCAAATGGGTCCTAAATGTAGTTCAATGCACCAATGAGCTTTTGTTAATAACTGATGTGGATTTTTACACATAAGAAAAAATTTAGAGCCGGTAACAAAGATAAACTTGGAAGTTTGTCTTTTTTTCTAAAGAAATATACCTTACCATCACATCAGTGTTACATAATTCAAATGGTTCAAATTCTACCATGCATCTCAAGTATAATTATTAGTGTGGACAATTCTTTTCAATTTTCTATCATTATTGTCTAGAGATGGGCGGGCGCAACAACATGCGTTTTCATGTTCTCATTTATCTGGGACGGTAGAACTATGTCTAATCCCAACCTTCTCACACCCTGACACCCTTAGCATTTGTGGTTGTTCGTTTTCATGACCAATTAGTTTCTGACCGTCCGGTCTCCATTACGGCATTACGGCTCCATCTCTCGCTCAGTGGGCCAGCTGCCCTAGTGAGGGAAAATTGCTCTTTTGGCGGGAATTTCCTATTTGCCACAAGTTGCGGAATCAGGCGTCGGCGATCATGACCGGAAACAGAAAACTGGGACATCGAGCGATTAGGGCCGGCCCATGACTGCACGTAAACCTTTCTGTTTCCGGTTTTGGGATTGTTCAACGGGTTTTCAGCCGGTTTATTTCAGATTGGGAACCTTCTAGAAGATTCAGAACCATGTTTTCTTTCTTTTTCTTGTTATTTTCTTTTTTTCCGTTTCTTTTTTTTGTGTTTTGATGTTTTTCCTTATTCCTTTATTATTTTCATTCCTATCTTATTTTCTTTCATTATCGTTTTCTTGTTCAAAAATTCAAAACATGTTCGCCTTTTCCATAATTTGTTCGTCTTTCATAAAATTTTTGCAGTTTTGTAAAATTCAGAAATTCATCAAAGTTCAGAAAGTTCAAATTTTGTTCGTGTCTTTAAAAAATGCTCTAAAATTTTAATAAATCGTGCTTTTAAAGAAATGATCCAAATTCAAAAAAGGTTATGTTTTCAAATTTAGTTCATAAATTCAAAAAATGTTCCACATTTTCAAAAATTGTTCGTGTACTATTTGTTTTTATATGTTTCAACGCTATTTTATTTTAAAACATGTTCAGAAATTTTCAAAATTACTCTTGCTTCTAAATATCGATCAAAATTAAAAAAAAAGGTTGTGTTTTGAAATTTTGTTCATAAATACTAATAATGTTTGCATATTAAAAAGAATTGTTCGTGTTTTTTCAAAAAATGTTTGGAATGCTTCAGCTAAAAAATTTCACAACTTTTCGAAAAAAAATTAGGATTTCAAAAAATGTTCCCATTTTGGAAAATTGTTCATAAATTTGAAAAAATGTTCTTATTTCATTTTTTTGTGTTTCACAATATATTCACAAATTTGAACAGTGTTTGCGTTCCATAAAATACTCAGTTTTTTAAAATTAAAATTGCTTTCAAAGTTCCGAAAATAATTCGGATCTTTGCTGCTTATTGGTTCTTAAAGGTTGACTAGTAAGTGTGCACGTGCAACGCACGAGTGAAATCTTAAAAGAAATTTTATCATTAATCTAGTTAGGTAACAATTATTTATACAAAATCAAAAAAAAATCCCTAAATTGGAAAGGTGCTTTGTAATCACAGTTGAAAAGCTTTATACCATATGAGATTTAGATACATTCATGTGTGTGCTCACATGTTTAAATGCCGGAAACAATCATCAGTCAAGTAATAGACAATCAAGTGACAATAGAGAAGATTTACATAAGTCAAATAAACGACAATAAAAGATCTATACTCATTTGCAGAGGAAATACACATTATCTCCCCTACTTGAGCCGATGAAACAGAGTCCTTTCAGAGCATGATTCCTTCGTTGTCACCAATGAACCGATGAAACAGAGTTTCAAACAAAAAAAGTCTGATAGATGATGCTACGTAGTAGAGGTTCTAGAAGATGTCATCAGAAGCAGAAACATAGGGAGAGGAATGTCATCAGCGGCCTTGTGAGTCACCCAGGTCTTGCCGCTGCTGTTTGCTTTAGCAGCTCGCCGCTCCCACCAGGAGCACAAACCTCATCCCATAGAATGGAACCATAGAGATAGCTGTTCAATATAACTTATCATGTGCATGAAGTACACCTTGTTCGTTCCAATAATTATCTTTCAGCGGCAAGCCACAACTGAAATCTAAATTCTCGGCTTTCCACCAACGCTTCCTCAAAGTCCTCAACAATTTGGAACTTGATTAAAGCATGTTCATGAGCGCTTAATGCATAAATTATTAGGAAGAAGACCCCGCAGGGGTATAAATGCATAATTAAAACTACATGCATTATGTTATATTTGCCAATTTCGCTAACTAAACTGACCAAAACCAATAAGAGCAGCCCCCTGACTACCAGGAACTATGCACATGATTTCAGAATTAAAGCATCTAGACTTAGCCAGACAACACAAGAGTTCGAGAGTACAAGCAGATGTGGTCTTTTCCTTTGGCAATCAATAAAAAATATCTTTTGTACTATACTATAAAAAGATCTTGACCATCCTCCCGACACAGATATATGAACTGCAAGTGTTCAATACTTTGCAAAGAAGAAAATCATCGGATGCATTTATGTACTATTGAATGCTGAGGCTCTAGCATAGGTTCTACTTTTCCAAGCTAGTTGAAATGTACCAAAAGCACAAAAATTTACCTTTATGCAGAAGCTAGATTGATCACTAATAATTGTAAAGCAGAAGAAAACATATAACATGTTCATTTCTACTACATTGTTACCAAGACAAAAGAACAAATTTATATGTGAAAGCAAATTTAGCACATGTTCCCGACACAATGAATGAACTGGGTGGGGTCAAAAGTGCAGCGAGTATCAAAAGTGTGAACAGTGACATGCCTGGTAAGAGAATAGGACTATTTCTAGTTTTCAAGGTCAAATAATACAAGAAAGTAGCTTCTGTGCAGTTGCGCTTTTTATGAAAGGGCATGTATTCTTAAGTTGCGACGGTTTGGTTGATACCATCCACTGCTTTCTAATTTATATAGCTTTCTTCTAGAAATGTACATCTCAAGCAATCATAATAGAGAGGCGCAATATTTGAGCTCCAAAGCTCTTCATGGAAATGCAATCATTGCAACAATTAATGATCAAACTACTTCATATCTTATTGCACATCCATCTTGAAAGAAATCAATTCAGTTAACCAGAATACATGAAAGCAACACGAAGTTAATAAAATGTGCTTGAACCAGGTTTGCTAAAGAAAATATAACCAAAAAGCATTGCCAAAGGAATAATTAGAGAGTGTAACACCAACACAGAAATTCACATGTAAGAATGTGTGAATACCTTAGCATCCAGACTACAAGCTCTTCAAACAACAACTTTGATAATCCGCAAACAAAAAAGGTAGATGTTCAAACAAATGATGGATACTGAAAAGTACTGAACTGGAATGTCAATTACTGAAAAATAATTTGAGAAGTGTTGGGGTTGTTGGCATGGACCTCTACACTTGTAACGGAAGTGAATATGCCTATTAGCACAAGGCATGCGAAAATGTTCAACATTAACTCAATAAGTTTGCAATGAAATATTGGTAATGCATAAAGAAAATAGAATATATATTGGAAAAATTGCAAATATTCCATTGAGGTATGTGTTGGCATGGAGCTATTAAAATATTTGCAACATTTTGTCATTTATAACATCCTTAATTCACATGGATGGAGACTGGCCAAACCAAGAACGATATATGCCGGAAGGACACAAACATTCAACTAAAACTGTAACTGATCCAGTGAAGTCCTGTAAGAACAAATGAATAAAATCGAAATAAAGATGGTACAATAGTTTTTCAGACTCGGTGATATGGAGATATTACTCAGATTTTCGGACACCTTTTGTACAAGGTCACTGTAGCTCGGATTTTCAATCCATCCATCTCCTAATTAAATAAAACTGCATCCCATGGGGTAAGGCAACACGCTTGTTGCAGATTTGAAAACATCAACTGAAAAACCCTTTATCGATCGGGCCCATTGTAGCTTGTACGCAGAGGTACTCCAATATTTACAAACTTTCCATGATACGGAAACACCCAACCACAGGATTTCTCAGCAATCTGACCAGGCCATATAACACCATGGAGCTCTATATCATTGGTTGTAGAGTCCGATGGTACTGAATGCAAGTTTTCTGGAGCAGCTACTGCGAGACCAGAAAAGTTTGACCAATACCCAATGGTTCCGAAACCTGTGCCACCGATATCATGATGTCATAAGCTGGATGGATCAAACATAAATATAATTCTCGGGTCCCAAAATATGTTGTGCACTTGTGCTACACCAAAATCACTTACCATGATTACAATGTTGGTATGTTTAACTGAAGCACTAAACAGAACAAAACTGCAGTGACTTTTGACTAAAGAGATGGAACAGAGGAGGGTGTACCGGGTGCCTAAATGAACATTTAGGGTTCGCGCAGTTGCCGTTGAACCAGTACCAGCAGTCCCTGGGGTTCACCCTGGCGGCATCGATGTGACGGTACTCGCACTCGCTTCCATGGATGAAGGGAAAAAATAACATGTCAGTAGTGCAAAACATATAGAGGCTGCACAAATAGCAATCAGGTCGAATCCAACTCGAGATTATTTACACGCCTCAAAGTTAAAAACCGACACATTTTAGTTCACACCGTTGCGGTTTGGGTGCGAATACAGAGACTGTATTATCACCAGAAGATGAAAGCAATGGTAGTCCTGCGCCGCTGTGCAGATTTATTGCAATTAATTGACACTTTAGAGAATTTAGGTACTCCCACTTGTGTAAAAACGTAGTAAGATGCAAGCTATAAAGGGAAGCACGTTTCAGATGGAGAAGTGCCAAAACTAACCGGAGAATCTACTAATGGTTATATAGCTACAGTGATGCCCATAAAGCCCTAATGCTTTGGTCGTGCGTAAACCAAGCTTAGCTCAACAACATATTTTGGGAAACCAAGAGCAGGAGCATGTCAGATGCATCCATTATTGGCAGCAACAGAGGCAGCAAATTCAAGGGCCCAATTGAATCAATTTCTCCAAACGAACAGATCTCGGCGCAAGGCTCCCTCGCGGGAAACCAAGACCAAATTGTGCGCCGGCAGCCGGAGGCAGGAGCTAGCCTAGTGCGGATTGATCTGCGCCGGCCTAACCATAATGGCAAAGGTCAAATCTTGGACTGTAGATGCAGCCTGACCAGGAGAGGATACCCCCGTTTTGGCGGCGCGCGAGCTTGGGGAGAGAGAGTCCGAATCCCCTCGGCGTCGTCTCGAAGGCGCGGCGAATTATACATCCATCGATGGAGGGAGCGGAGCGGAGGGGATGGGCGATCCAACGAATAAACTGGAGATGTAATCGGTGCTCCGGTGACGCCGAACCTCCTCTTCTTCGGCTGGCGCAGCGGAGCGGCGGCGGCGGAATCCATAGCTTGGAGGCGGTAGGCCGGGGCGGCGGCGGCGGAATTCAGGGGCAGGGCAGAGTGGATTCTGGAGGCAACCCGAATGGAAATATGGAAAGGAAAGGACTGTGATATGGAAAGGAAAGGACTCTGCGTTGGAGCGGAGGAATTTGCGGGATAAGTATCTCATCAACGCGATTTGGGTCGAATAGATCCGCAAATCAGGGTGTTGCGCGCGTGGGCCGCGGGGATCGCAGGACAAAGAGCGTTAGGATAACATGCAGACGCGTCTGCTCGGCAGAACATTTGATCCGAGCCATAGATTTAGGTGGCAGACCATTCGTCTAATATGGACGGTAGGATGTGTTTAGATTGATTTGATCAAAGGGTTCTGATTATTCCATGTACAGTTTGTTGTGTGGTCTTAGGTGAATTCATGTTTGCTCTTTTAATAGTAAGTATAGATGCTACTGCCTAAGCAGAAAATCTTGCTAGCTGAACTGGTTGCGGCTCGTGGTCGGCAGCACGAGATCTCTGGATCTATTCCCAGCAATGTCGAATTTTTTTGGAGCTACAGACGTTCGCTGGCGGTCATGGGTCGGCCCAGTCGGAGACCGCCTGTGCGAAACTACGTCTCTTTGCCGCAAAGAGCGGCATATAGGAGGTCCCGCATTTTGGCGCTGCAAGGATTCAAATGAAAAATGAGGAGACCCGCCGAACCAGCCAACCCCAGCCCAGCCCAACCCCGCTCTGTGTCTTCCTCCACCCTCCTTCGTCTCCCGAGTCCCACATCGCCGCCGCCGCCCCCACACACCGGCGACCTCTCTCCGGGCTCGGCCCTCTACCCCACAGAAGCCACCCCCCACCCCACCCCACTCCCTCCTCCTCCCCCCCTCACCTTCTCTCCCAGATCGAGCAGCAGGTCAGGCGGCGGCCAGATCCGCCACGGCGCTTCAGGATCCGCAAGGAGGTCCGCTGCTTCTCCCAGTCGCTCGCGCGCCAGGAGAGGAGGAGACGGAGGCCACTGTTTCCTTCTCGGTCTGACGCCGCCCTTCCGCGTTAGGAGAGAGCTCGCTGCGGCTCGGCCGCTCCGACCCTAGTGTCCACGCCATGGAGCTCGTCAACAAGGTCCCCCTTCTCTCCCTCTCGATTCGGTTCGATTTGGAGTTCGTGCTGCTCCTGTTGCTCTGTTCGTGAAGCTCTGGCTATCCCCTCTCTGCTGCAGGAGAACTTAGCCCTGGAGGAGGGATTCGAGAACCTGAGGTAAATCTCCGGGCCCAACAAGCAAGCTCCAGGAGGAGAAGGTTTGGTTTTGCTCCTGATCTACACTGTTGTTACCTGCACTTTGCGCTCCTGCCACTCATGGACGCTTAACTGAACCTGGAGGAATTTGACTGTTATTAGTTGACTTTTTCTTGACAAAACATTAACCAGGGACTAGATTATGGGATATGGTTAGTGCTAGGGAAAAAGGAGAAGATGCCCACGTACACACATATCGTAATAGAACAATACCTGATCGATCGCTGAGAAAAAACAGAAGGAAAAATTCGTGGCGAAGAAAAAGGGAAAGGAAAAAAAAATGCCTGGTGCACCTGTACTAGATGCTACGATTAGGACCTACGATTCCCTGTTTGTTCTTTTGACAATTGATGTGCTACAATCCTAGTACAGAAATAAAAGATCTAAATGATTGCTGGCCATCAGATCAGTTCATCTAGTCCGCGTATACTCTATAGGATACCGTGTGTTGACTATCTACTTGTCAACGTGAGTTTACATCTCACAAAAGTATTGGAAAAATAACTTCAAACGTCGCAAACTTGATAGAAAAGAAGTTCCAATGACAGCATCACAAAATAACTCTCTCTAATGACTGAAACAAATATCACAGATTGAGTTTCTTCCTCTTCGGCGTGAGTTTTTTGAGAGGTTTCATCGTTGACTTTGCGGGAGATTTGAATGGGGTCTTCGCAGGGGACATTCCAGTTTGGCTCCTTGTAACCGGCCCAGGGGATAATGCAGTTTCATTGGAAAAAGATATTATATCATAAAAATGCATCATAAAACATCGCAAATAAGAAAGCAAGTAGGTTATGTACCTCCTTGTGACAGGTGAGGACTACTTGGAGCTTCCTATGGAGCCTCATTTCTCCTACTTTTCCTATCACATAAAGCGCACACTTATTTGCACAAGGTTGAAAGCACATACATATTTTGCAGAAGTTGGATAAGTGATTGTACCTCTTCTTCGCCCCATTGCAAGGACATCCAGCTTCCCTATGCCCAAGTTCATGGCATTCATATGTTCTTTCAACCTACCTTAGGTTTATTACCTGACCCCCCTCAAGAGCACCCTTTATCCTTAGTTTCCTATGCCTTCCTGCGCCTGCTTTTGGTAGTGTTGCTTGCAGAACAAAACCTGGATCCACTGCAGCCACTGAGTCTTCTCTCTGAGTGGTTCTATTTCCCCTTGATATGCAGCCCTGAATTTTTTTCATGGAGTAGTAATTGTACACAAAGTCCTCCAGTTTGACATTAGACGGTGCAGTTAGAACAACTAATGCATATGGACATCGCTTGTTTTTATGTTGCCACTCCATGCAAGTACATTCGTGTGCAAGTACCTTTGACTACATGCCTTATAGTGGGATCTTTCTCTGTATCAGTGACCTTGGACGGCAATCCCTTTAGAGATGGCCTAATCCTCTAGTCCTATCGTTTAATTGTTTAATGAGGCCTGGCAGAATTTTTTACCTTTCAAACACTCTCCAATCCTTCTCCTCTTCCTAAAGAGCTCCATAACCATCTCTCTCAGCTTGTCACAAAGTTGGATGATTGGCAAATCCTTTATTTCCCTGACCCAACTATTAAAACATTCTGCAAGATTATTGTGTATGTAGTCCACCTTGATATCCTTGTTGAACATGCACCTAAATTAGGAGAGTGGACAATGAGATCAAATGGCAAGAAAAATAGCTTGTGATAGAAATAAATAAACAATTGACAACAGTAAGAAATGTACCTTATCCATAACAAATTGTGGTACTGTTATAGGTAGTGATGCACCTTAGTCTCTTCGGTTATTACAAGGTTCATATGATAATCATATGTCGACTTCTTATGTGCCTTAGCAGCAGGCCATATGCGGGAAAAGTTTTCACCACGGAATTTCTTAACTGCATTTCCCATAAGGTGCCTAAAACATTCTCTTTGCTTGGCATCAGGAAAAACATTCTTCGCTGCATTTTTTCCAACCCCTTGAAGCACCTGTGCATACAGCTAACACAGGAAGATCACCTATTGCCTTCTTGTTTGTCTCGTGAACCAAGTCCAGATTTCTTCTGTTTCAGCATTGAAAAAACTAAAAGCTACATGAAACATCCAATTATGTCCATCTAAAGCTGTAACCGCAGCGAGATGCCCATTCCACTTGCCATTCAAATGAGTCGGAGTCTGTACTTATGTATGATCTACACCCATTCAAAAATCCATATATACCAGGCTTAAATGCAATGAACAACTTGTGAAAAGGCATATTATCCTTTATAATTGGTTTTTTAGATGAGTCGAGTTTATACTTGTGGTACTCTTCTCTCTACAACACTTCTTGGTGATCTCAACTCAATTTCAGCTTCGAAATTATGAAGCAATCCAAAGCTCTCATATAGATCAAATATATGGGAGCTGGGAAGAGAGCTTTTGATTGCTTCATAACTTCAAAGCTAAAATTGAGCTGAGATCACTAGGAAGTGTTGTAGAGATCGCTACTAAGTATAAACTCGACTAATCTAAAAAGGCCATTATAATGGTAATATGTTTTTGACAAGTTGTTCATTGCATTTAAGCCTTGCATAGATGGACTTTTGAATGGGTGTAGATCATACATAAGTATAGACTCGGCTCATTTGAATGGCAAGTGGAATGGGCACCTCGCTACAGTTACAACTTTAGATGGACATAATTGGAAGTTTCTTGTAGCTTTTAGTTTTTTTCAATGCTAAAACAGAATAAAATTGGACTTAGTTCATGAGACAACCAAAGAAGGCAATAGGTGCTCTTCCTGTGTTGGTTGTATGCACAGATGCTTGCAAGGGGTTAGAAAAATGCAGTGAACAATGTTTTTCCTGATGCCAAGCAAACATAATGTTTTAGGCACCTTATGGGAATTGTAGTTAAGGAATTCCATGGTGAAAACTTTTCAGCATGTGGCCTGCTGCTAAGGCATATAAGTCTGTCATATGATTATCATATGAATCTTGTAATAACTGAAGGGCCTAAGGTGCAGGACTACCTACAACAGTACCACAATTTGTTATGGATGAGGTACATTTCTTACTGTTGGCAATTGTTATTTATTTTTCATCACAATCTATTCTTCTTGCCATTTGTTCTCATTGTCCAGTCCCTTATTTTAGGTGCATGTTCAACAAGGATTGTTGCTCTTTCAGCCACCCAGCTCTGAGACGTCGTACTTGCTTTCTTTCTGCTAGTAGAGGCGCACATATTCTTGTCCTCCAACTCAGTCACCTTCATACTAATATTCAACATGCCCGGTCTTCTAAAAAAAATTCAGCATGTCCTCTCGTCGTTGCTTTTTTTAGCTGTAATCTTCCAAGGGCATGCATACGTATGCAAGAAGTTGCATGAATCCAAATCCTATAATTACTTGCTGGAAGAATACACTAGCTATGGCCTGTGGACTATGTTGCATCCTAACAAAATATTCTAAGCAGATTAGATTCATCATGTTAGGCTGGTTCCAATGCATTGGTGCTTACATGAGGTGCTAAGCATATTAAATACTTTAGCAACTAAAGACCTCAATGCATAGGTGCTTAACTTGTTGGTGCTAAGTATCCTTCATTTAATGATTTTGCAACTAAAGTTCTTCATGCATTGGTGAGATTCTTCCATTTAAGTGTTTTGCCTAGGTTCTCGCGCTTGGCATTGTTTCTTCCTGGGGTCACCACACTCATCTCTCTCCTCTTAATTACCTTGCCACATCAGATTTTTTGCCTACATGGCAGCCTTAGCACCTGTACAAGGTGGAGCATTGGGAGGGGCCTTAGCATGCTGCTACGGACGAGAGTACTACTTAAATCGAGAGAGTATTACGAACGTTCGCCTCAACATGAGGATTTGCTGGTGACCTGACTCGCCGGCGCCACAACGGTTGATGAGTTGATCGCCTAGGGTTGAAGAGGCGCCACCTGATGAGTTGTGGCTGCTAGGTTTGGGTGGAGGCGTGGAGTGATGTAGGTAGCTATGGCCGATCACCAGGCATGTACGTGTATATGCGAATCTTCTTTTTCCCTAGCACTAATTATCTCTCACAATCTAGTCCCTTGTCATGTTTTGTCAAGAAAAAAACAACTTTGTAGTTATAATCAAACTCCAACGAACTTAATAACAATTAGTGAAATTTCTCCTGAACCTGGGGTTTACATATGTTTCTTCTTGATTCATGTGTGGGTGGCAGGAGGTATGGAAGGGGACGACGAGACCTCGGCGGTGGAGGTGGCACTGGGGTTGAGCCCTCAGATCTTCATCAACGAGGTCCTCAACATGGTCGACGACGTCCGCTTCCAGGCCTTCGAGTACTGCCTCCAGTTACGCCTCGGATCCCTCTGCGTAACACCAGCTCACTTTCCCCCCTTTGCCGCCTACTGGTTTTGTTAACTTTGTCCTTTCGCTGTCATTCTACAGGGAAGGCGCCCCCGCGGCCGTCGGCGCCGCCACAGCGACCAATAAGGCCGAGGAGCTGAAACGGGTAGGTTTCTTCCGACCTCAGGATCCAATATAACTGAACCCTCCTTTGGAATTTTGGAGGATTCAGGGCACTACAAGATTCTAAATGGTCTCCTGGACATAGTAACTAGTTACTTTACATGCTAATAATGTTACTTCATCTAATTCAGTGATTACACGGGGAAATTGTTAGGCTTGAATCTGAACTAAACGCCCTCAGTGGCTTGCTCAGTGTTAGAATACTGACTGTAGTATACGGCTAGTGTACGTGTGTGTGTGTGGTTTTCCTAGTCAACACGCACGTTCCTCCTCTCCTGATCAAGTTTGTTCAAGTGGCCAAGTGCCTCTCTGTAACCTGTATAAATATGCCAAGTACTAATAGATCAAGTGTGTTCGATCTGAACTTGCTATCACTCAGGTCAAGATGAGTTTGTTTTCCTTGTATTTGCATGTTTGGTGACCCCTTTCTGTAGCAAATGGATATTAATTTCTTCTGCTGCAAACTGTGTCTTGGTACTTCAATACATCCGTAACACATTTAATACATGTTTGGTGATCCCTTGTATGTGCCAGGAATGAGATATTCTTTGTAACACATTTGATATAAGGCATTATATGCAATTTTTGAATGTTAAATGATTACCGAATGGAAGTTTGAAACAGTCAGAACAATAGTTATAATAACTTTAGGTTCGACCTATAAGGCTATAATTCATCTGGTTTTACCTATAGCATGCTTTAAGATATTTAGAACTGATTTATTTTTCTTATGTAATGTTTATGCCATCGAGTTCATCTTCCTAAAAGCATTTTGTAACACATATGATTCGATGTTCTGTATTTTTTTTTTTCAAAACTTCTGCTGGAAACTCTAAAATGTGGACTTTGTGATGATTTTTGTCTTAGGGAGTAAATGCAATTTGCAACTTGGTAACGGATGTATTGAATAAAAGAATGAGCAATTGGGAGATGTATTGCCTTCGGAAATGTTTAACTGTACCTGAAGGATTTGTGGCGCCTGAAGATGTATGTCTCTTATCTCAAAGTAATTGATTTTTTTTCAATCCAGAATTGCCAATTTGACCCACACAACACTTTGATCCACACGATTCACATCCCTGTTTCACATGATTCACTATAGATTATCGTTCATAATGTGGAAACTGATGCCCTATCTTATACTGATTCACCCTTTTGTGAAAAGTATTTAATCAGTTGACTCAGCAATTGACAAGGAAACCTTTCAAGATAAAAGTTATGCACTGTTAATACCGGTCAAGCTTGAACTAGATTGTAAGCTAATTAGAGAATTTGAGTTCTGTTCTCTACTCTATATTGATTAACATTCCATCATTTCTGACTTTCAGGCTTTGTCTCCACTATGAAAGCTTGATTATTGATATCTTATTTTAAATTGCCCGACCAATGCGCATCATTAATTTGTAGGTTGTTGTATTGAAATAGGATACCTTTTTCTGTTATATGCTTAGCATATATTAATGTAATTCTGTTTTCTATCCATCTCTTTCGAAAGTATTCCACTTAGATTTCAATTCCAGATGTCCTAACAGGCAAATATAGATTTACTCAACATCAATTACAACATTTTACTAAACTGTTTCTATTGAAACAGAAGTTTAATATTATTAACTAAGTGACTAAGTCATAACCATCCGCAGTTCAGTTCTTATGTCTAGTAAACGGAATCAGTGCGAAACATTTAATTAAGCTTAAGGTCAAGGGCCTGTTCTTTTGGGGCTTATGGTTGGCTGTGGAAATAAGCTGCCCCTTCCCCAGCTTATTCTAGAAGCCCAACCTAAAATTTTATTTTAGAAGCCTATTAGTTAATCCTTAATTAGTAGGCTTCTAAAATAAAATAAATAAATTGGTTGGGCTTCTAGAATAAGCTAGGGAGAGAGTAGCTTATTTCCATAGCCAGCCATAACCCCAAAAGAACAGGCCCCAAAGCTTGTTTGCAGTAAGGTACTCAATAAGTCATACGTTTACGGCTTTACAAACATTTTGTTTCACTGAAGCTATGCATTATTTATATTTACTTTACAGCCTGCATTTTCAAAAAGCAGGAGGCATGTAAATGAGTATAATTATATTATGTTTTTTTTCATCAGGATAATTCTTCTGCAATGGTGTTGCATAAAGATGGGAATTCTGATTCGGAACTGGATGCAGAACTTAATTTGTTGAGAAAAAAACTGGCAGATGTAAGTACCTTACTCACAAAGAATTAGCTTGATAATAATATCTACAGTTCTACACTTAATCTAACAAACTCTGGCGTTGTTTAATTAGGCTAACACGGAATCTGAAGAACTTCAAAGAGAAATTACTTCTTTGGAAAGGCAAGCTACATACAAGAGTAACCTTAATTCCTCTATCGCTGAAGTACTGAAGTCGTATGAAGACAAATCTGTTCAGGAGAATATTCAAGGTATGCCACTAGATTCAGTAATGAGTACCTCAAGTAAAGGGAAAAGAGCAAAGAAAATTATACGCACTTAGATGTAACTTCCAAGGTTCAGCAGCTTTGTTCTGTATGTCTGAATTACGCTTTTTTTGCTCACCAATGTTGTATTAGTACTCAGGTTGTAGTTTTGACTTCAACGTTGATGGCATGCCAAGGTTTTGGTTTATTTTGCTTTCTGAATATCACAAGCTTACATCCATTAAATAAGACGATTAGATAGTTAATTTTTCTCAAAATAATCAGAACTTTCACTTTGTTGAATTATTTATTTGGACACTCACCAGTTGAGATGATTAGTGAAGGGTTATTGTGTGAAACGACACTATATATGATTCGTTACCATCTTAAGCGCTGAAGTCAATGTTCTTCCCTGTCTCAAAATTTTGTCTGGATACTGCTGCTAGATTACTACTCGAGAAGTACTCCCTCCGTAAAGAAATATAAGAGTGTTTAGATCACTAAACTAGTGATCTAAACGCTCTTATATTTGTTTACAGAGGGAGTACTAGTTTTGCTCAGTTATCTCTGGTTTGGTTCAGAATGTATGCCTACTCAACTGTCCTGAACATGCAGCTATTGTGAATGCAATACCGAAATTGCACCAGAAAATGAAGGTTATGAAAAGGAAAAAGGTTGAGGTTGAGGCCATGGTGGGTCAAAATGTTGGGAACGTCGATTATCTTAGAGGCCAGAAGCATTTAGCACCGGGTAAGGGTGGGTTCCACCGTCATTTTCCTCTGGATCTCTTCCTTTTTCGTATATGTATGTATCTGTGCCACATACTCTTCTCTCACCACCCTGTTTCACATCACAGGTTCTACTCCTAGCACCGAGGACATTCAAGAGGTGAACACGGCCGTGAAAGGCTTGCGGCAGGAGTAACTTGTGTTGTGGGTGTTTGCAATACGAGGATGTCGAGCTACCCTCTCGCTAGCTACCTGAACTGCAGATTTGTCAGAAGACCTGCATGTACATGTATGCATACATGATCAGCAGAGTCATAAATATAGGCAATACTTTTTTGATAGCAAGACTGTCTTGTCATAGGTACAAAAATGAAAAATAGAGCATATACTAAGGGAGGGGCCCCGGCGTATTCTAACTTGTATAATTAGCAGAAGCTACATCTGCAACCAGTTGACCCAGCAGGTGTTGAGCACACGAAGACCAAGCTTGCGTCCAGCTCGTTCTTCAGCAACAGGCCGCTCGGTTCCTCTATAGCTTCAACTTGGTAACACCCTGGTGCTTGTGCTTACCATCGACAATACCCTTGGGAACTGGCTTCTTCCTGCCACAGATACGGCAGGCCTCCAGAATTCTGCAAGACCGCTATAGGGTTACTAACACTGTTGAACACAACTTTTTGTTGTATTTTTTTTCCAATGCTCATTTGAGCTGGGCTTTTTTCGTGGTTCAACCATTGTGGCGTTTTGTGCTGCTGTAGATTCACGTGCTTTTCTTGGAGCTGCTTTCTTACTACTCCCTCTGTTCCTAAATATACAACCTTTTTCGAACTGCCAAAACGTCATACATTTAGGTATGGAGGGAGTATCTTTTCTTTTTCAATGATACACCATGGAAAATGTGCATCAGTATCATTGAAGAAGAGCCAAGCGTGCTATACAACGCCTTTCGGCATACAACACACAACACCGCAGCTACAACGACGAAACAACTCCCTAGTCAAGTAGTTAAACCTCAAGACACAAGTAGGTAAGACTCAAAGATCAAGGACCGCGTCACAACCAACACCAAGACAGCATGACCCTGTCTTCACCCATAGCGCCTAAGAATCACCGAGTGAACAGCAGAACCAGCCAGACTCAAATAAGACGTCTCCAAGAGTGCCAGTGACGGCGTATATTGTGCCCCCATGCCCATAACAGTAGCCATCATCGAATGACATATTGCCCCAATACCTTGCCGAAGAGCCGATGAGGCCACCACCTACAGCAACAACTACAGTAGCACATGGTTATTCTCACTTGCAAGAAAGACAAAGAAGGTCAACATTTTGTATTGTCAACGCGACTCTTACTATTGAGATCTCCTTACTATTTTGGTAAATTTTAAAGCCACAAAATGATTTTTCTCAACCATGACATTTATAGTTTTTGTGGCTAGCTTTTAAGAAAAGGACAGAACATGATCATGATCTTCTATGGGTAAGTTAATAGTTAAGAATGCAGTAGATATCCCGATTATTATGGCACTTTGGTCCAGAAATTACTTTTTACTCGATCAATATTTAATTGTTATAGTTCTTTATTAAGACAATTGTGTGGATATTATCTGGTCTTATTCATCACTAAAGGCTGCAACATGTCTTAATCCATCATCTTCTGATACTGGAACAAGAGGAAACAAGTTGTCAACCAACAAAGCAGCACATTACACATGGATTATTTCTTTTATGCTTTTTTGGGCATGTTTGCGCTGATGCCCCGGCAGACTAGTCTATTCCCTATGTTGCACTTAGCCTTGTTGTATGGGCATGGTGGTTGCTTTATTTATAAAGCAGAGAGAAAGCCTTTTTCAAAAAGAAGAAACAAAGTAACACATGGATTTCACTTGCTGAAAGAAGATCTGACTATGACATGGAAGACTACCTTGCAGCAAGGTATAAGTTCAAAAATTATCATGAACATGGTCTCATCAGGGAGATACCATGTTCAGTTTTTTGGAATCTTATTTTTTCAACAACATACTAAAGGACGTAGCTCATGCCTTTTTGTTCTTCTTTTCCATTCGTGTCAACCTTCAAATGGATGGTACAGTATCTTTTATGGTGTTTTTGTAGCCTCTCTTCTAGAGGAATCCTCCAGAAGCATTAAAAGTGTTACCGAGTGAATTGCACGAAGCCACCACATTTGGGGCTTATCTTGCAGAAAACAATATGATCACTAATCATTTGCAAAAGCCACCGCGGATTCAGTAACAGTTTTGCAGATTGCACTGAACATGTCATTTGGCTCGGTTGAGGGCGTTTCCGACAGGTGGGGCCCAAAATCGCTGACGTGTCCTAACGGACGCGCGGACGGCGCCGTTTGAGCGTACATCTTGTCGAGCCGGACCGGCCGACCGACGGCGCCCGACCAGACCAGATCTGCTCCGTCCTCTCCCTCCAGCTCCAATCCATGGCGACGACGAAACCTAGCGGCGTGGACGGCGGCGGGGGAGTTGCTGCCGGTGGGGATGCTCCGGGCGGTGGTGCTGGAGATCCACCGGAGTTCTGCGGGAGCTCCAATCCGTCGAGCGCGTTGCCTCTTCCCCAACCGCCGTCGCCGCCGAAGTCGTTGGAATACGCGGCGGCTACTGCGTTCGCCCAGGCGGTGAAGGCCAATCCGACGGCCAACCACCATTTTGCCTCCTCCTTCGGCGGTGTGGAGTAAGTCATCCTCCTCCTCCTTTGTCATTTCCCCGATTGGTATTCTAGGGTTAGGGTTGTAGTGTTAGGGTTCTATGGTTGGTGTTCTTGGGTAGTTGTAGTACGGCTAAGGTTGTAGTGTTAGGGTTCTAGCATTAGGGTTAGTGTTAGTTGCTAACTGAATTTTCAGTAAACTGTTAACTGTGTACTGAATTTATTGAAAATTGTATATTGTTAACTGAAATTTTTTGAAGACTATTAAGTGGATTTTAACACTGTTAACTGAATTTCTGTTGCCAACAATTTTAACTCTGTTAACTGAATTTATTGATAACTGTATGCTGTTAACTGAATTTTGTTTACACTGTTAACTGCATTTTATCTGAATTTGTAGCTTGGATGATGAAGAATGGGAAGTGAGGTTCCATTTCCTAGACAGAGATAACTTGGAAAGAACAATCTGTTTATTAGACATAACCTTCTGGAATCTCATTGCCCTAATAGAGGTAGAAGGCTATAGTTCAAGGGATTTTATGTATTATGTTAGAGATCCAGGAGCTGGGGTGTCAGGAATGGAAGAATTAACTGATGATGACAATGTGTAAGAAATGTTGGATCACATAGCTAGTAAAGGAAAGAATGTTGTTAACATTACAGTTATGAGAAGTGATGCACCTAGACCAGTTGATTTGAACATTGGTCATGCTTATGAAGAGCATGTTCCTTTGTCAGAAATAGGTGCACCAGTTGTCTATGAGGTGGACAATTCAGGAGTTCTTTTCCCCGGTCCAGTGAAACCCCAACCACGGCCAGTCCAAGTAATGAACACACTGGAGAGCTCTTGTTTGTTGAAGCAAAAGGGCCCAAGTGAACCTGAGTTTGCTTTGGACAATGGTAATGAGAGGCATGAGTATTTCATGGAGACAGACCAAGAGCAAGAGCACATTGAGCAGATGATGGAGCAGAAAAGAAATGAAGAAATTCAGAGGTATAGGAGTAATATGATACAAAGAGAGAAGTACAAGGCGGCAAAAAGAAAACTCCCACAGCTGCTTCCTGAGGAGTTCACTGATAGTGAAAGTGAGGATGAAGATCTTGAAGATGAGGACATATTGGCTAGGTTGGAGGCAATGAAGAGGCATAGGGATGATCCACTACATCACTTTGAAGGAGACACTGATGTAGAAGAGCTATATGGACCAGATGAGGAGGAGGAGAATGAAGGAAGAGATGAAGAGGAAGGACAAGAGAAGCCACTAGATGAGGGCTTGAGAGGAGGAAGCAGTGTAGGAGGTAGCAGCAGCACAGGAGGAAGTAAGAGGAGGGGGAAGGGGGCAACAACAAGATCCCATGCAAGTTTGGATCAAATCATAGAGCAAGACTGGGCACCTTCATCTGATGAGGAGAGCAACCCAGGTGACTTAAGTCAGGAAGAGAATGATTGTTCTCAGCTTCCACCATTTAAGCTACCAAATGGTAGGAAGAGCAGGGCCAAAAAGAATAAAGTTAGGGTTTGGTATGATGAGGAGAGGGAAAACCCACAAGAACAATTTGTCAAGCAACTTTGTTTCCTAGATGTCCAGCAGTTCAGAAGGGCACTCCTTACATTTCACATCTCACAAAACAGGAACTACTCATTTCATAGGAATTGCTCAGATAGAGTTATTGTAGTTTGCAGTACAGATGACTGTCCTTTTTTCATTGCTGCTTCCAAAATTACACATGAGAAGACATTTTGCATGAAGAAAATGAACTTGTACCACAACTGTCCTGCTATTGGAGACAACACCAAAGTCACTGCAAGATGGTTGGCACATGAGTGTGAGCAACAGTTAAGGTCTGACATAAACACACCAGTCCAGGCAATAATTGACAATTTGAAGAAAAAACATGGAATTGAAGTGTCCATTCACATGGCCTACAGGGCAAGGAAAGCAGCTAAGGAAGTTGTCCAAGGAGATCAGAGGGCACAATACACTAGGATAAGGGATTACCTCCAAGCTGTGCTGGATACCAATCCTGGAAGTAGATGCATTGTGACAACAAAGCATTTAAAGCTTCATCCTAGCAAAAAACCCTAGATTTCATGGCTTGTTCATGTGCCTCAATGCTTGCAAAGAGGGCTTCCTAAATGGTTGCAGACCCTTCATAGGTACTTGCATAATTATTTTCCCAACATATTTGCCATTGCTTTTGTTTATGTTTGGTGCTAATGTGTTATGTTTGGTTGTAGGTGTTGATGGTTGCTTTGTTAAGTTGACAACAGGGCAACAAATATTGGCTGCAACTGGAAGAGATGGTAATAACAACATCTTTCCCATTGCATTTGCTATTGTTGACAAGGAGGACACTACCAGCTGGTCCTGATTTCTAACCCAGCTCAAGTATGCTCTTGGTGGTGAGTCAGGGAAGTATGGCAAGTACACTATCATATCTGATAGACAAAAGGTACCTCATACATCATAATTCTTATTTTTACTGAAGTTTTACCATGCTTAGTACTGTCAAATAGTGTGTTGTTATACTATATTTTGAACACTAGTTATTTAAACAGGGCCTTCTTAAAGCCATAAACAATGTCTTCCCAAATTGCCCTCAAAGATACTGCCTTAGACATATTTATCAGAACTTTCAAACAGCTGGCTTTAGAGGTGAAGAGTTAAAGAAGTATATGGATCAGGCTAGTTATTCATATACTGAGCATGGTTTTGAACAAGCAATGGAAGGCATGAAAAGAGAGTGTGAGGCAGCTTGGAAATGGCTTAGAAAGATACCCAAGCATACATGGGCTAGACATGCCATGGACAAGAATTGTAAAACTGATTTGGTTGTTAACAATATTAGTGAAGTGTTCAACAAAATGATACTTGATGTGAGAGGGAAACCAATTAAAACCATGGTTGATGGCATCAGAACAAAATTGCTAGTTAAGTTCAATCCCAGTAGGACCAAGACTGAGACAGGCAAGTGGCAGATATGAAGGAAATATGCCCTAGAGGCAATAATAAAGTTATTATTTATTTCCTTATATCATGATAAAGGTCTATTATTCATGCTAGAATTGTATTAACAGGAAACATAATGCATGTGTGAATACATAGACAAACAGAGTGTCACTAGTATACCTCTACTAGACTAGCTCGTTAATCAAAGATGGTTATGTTTCCTAACCATGAACAAAGAGTTGTTATTTGATTAACGAGGTCACATCATTGGTTGAATGATCTGATTGACATGACCCATTACATTAGCTTAGCACCCGATCGTTTAGTATGTTGCTATTGCTTTATCCATGACTTATACATGTTCCTATGACTATGAGATTATGCAACTCCCGTTTGCCAGAGGAACACTTTGGGTACTACCAAACGTCACAACGTAACTGGGTGATTATAAAGGAGTATTACAGGTGTCTCCAATGGTAGATGTTGGGTTGGCGTATTTCGAGATTAGGATTTGTCACTCCGATTGTCGGAGAGGTATCTCTGGGCCCTCTCGGTAATACACATCACTTAAGCCTTGCAAGCATTGCAACTAATGAGTTAGTTGCGGGATGATGTATTACAGAACGAGTAAAGAGACTTGTCGGTAACGAGATTGAACTAAGTATTGAATACTGACGATCGAATCTCGGACAAGTAACATACCGATGACAAAGGGAACAAACGTATGACCGATAAAGATCTTCGTAGAATATGTAGGAGCCAATATGGGCATCCAGGTCCCGCTATTGGTTATTGACCGGAGACGTGTCTCGGTCATGTCTACATTGTTCTCGAACCGTAGGGTCCGCACGCTTAACGTTACGATGACAGTTATTATGAGTTTATGCATTTTGATGTACTGAAGGTTGTTCGGAGTCCCGGATGTGATCACGGACATGACGAGGAGTCTCGAAATGGTCAAGACGTAAAGATTGATATATTGGAAGCCTACATTTGGATATCGAAAGTGTTCCGGGTGAAAGTGTACCAGGAGGTTACCGGACCCCCCCGGGAAACATATGGGCCATATTGGGCCTTAGTGGAAAGGAGAAAGGGGCTGCCCTAGGGCTGGCCGCGCGCCTTCCCCCTTCCCTAGTCCTATTAGGACTAGGAGAAGGTGGCCGGGCCCCTCTCTCTCTTTCCCCCCTTGAGGAATCCTATTCCAACTAGGATTGGGGAGGGGAATCCTACTCCCGGAGGGAGTAGGACTCTCCTGGCGCGCCAGGCTTGGCCGGCCAGCCCCTCCCCCTTGGCTCCTTTATATACGGGGGCAGGGGAGCACCCTAGAACACACAAGTTGATCTACGGATCGTTCCTTAGCCGTGTGCGGTGCCCCCCTTCCACCAAATTCCACCTCGATCATATCGTTGCAGCGTTTAGGCGAAGCCCTGCGCCGGTAACACATCAAGATCGTCACCACGCCGTCGTGCTGGCAGAACTCTTCCCCGACGCTTTGCTGGATCGGAGCCCGGGGATCGTCATCGAGCTAAACGTGTGCCAAGAACTCGGAGGTGCCGGAGTAACGGTGCTTGGATCGGTCGGATCGTGAAGACGTACGACTACATCAACCGCGTTGATATAACGCTTCCGCTTTCGGTCTACGAGGGTACGTAGACAACACTCTCCCCTCTCGTTGCTATGCATCACCATGATCTTGCGTGTGCGTAGGATTTTTTTTTGAAATTACTACGTTTCCCAACAAGATATGCCCAACATATGCTGAGAAGTTAGAAGAAGCAAAACACCATGCTAGATATTGTCAGTCAATCAAAGCAGGACCTGATCTATACCAGGTTAGCAGTGGAGAAAGCACATATGCAGTAAATCTGCAAGTGCACACATGTGGGTGTAGCAAATGGGACATGACTGGTGTTCCTTGCAAGCATGGTGTATCTGCAATTAACAAGGCAAAACTTCATCCAGAAGATTTTGTTAGTGATTTCTTCAAGAAACCAATGTACCAAGCAGCCTACAATCCAATTGTGTATCCTATGCCTGGGCCTGATCTATGGCCAAATACTGGGACCCCTGACATAGAGCCACCAGTTTTCATAGACAAAGCCAGGAAAGAAGCAGACTAAGAGGAGAAAGAATCAGTTTGAGAAGCCAGCTCCCAAAGATACTTCAAGGATGGCAACAATAACCTGCAGCAATTGCAACTTGACAGGGCATAGGTACACTAGCTGCCACAAAAATCTGAAGCCAGCCCTAGCAATGAGAAGGAACCAACACCAGGTTAAATTTTGTTTATATATGTTGTCATTGCAGGTTAAATCTTGTGTATATTTAATACTATGTTCTAATCCGTCTATATGTTGTCACTGCAGGAAAACAGGAGAGTTGATGCACCAATGGCAGCTCCATCTGCTCCACCAGCAGCAAGGGCAAGAGCTCCTGCTGCAACCAGTGCAACACCAAGGACAGCTCCACCAGCAGCAAGGGCAAGAGCTCCAGCTAGGACTGCAACTAGGGTTGTACCTAGGGCAGCTCCTTCTGCTCCTGCTCCAACAAGGCCAAGTTCATCTTCTGCTGCTGCTGATAGGCCTAGTTCATCTTCTGCTACTGCTGCTAGGTCAAGGGCAAAGAAAACATTCATACCACCAAGACTGTCAGGTACTGGAAGAGTGAGAAAGCCATCATACAAGATGTCTGAATGATTCAATTGTTCTCAAGGCAGCAAGAAGTGATGTAATGTTGAAACATGTTTAATTCAGCCTTTTTTGGCTAGTTTGTGATGAAGAATATTAAGAATTTCATGTTGAAACCAGTTAGTTCAAGTCCAAGTGGTGGACTATGTAATGTACCTAATGGTTGTGATGCACTATGATACTCTGGTTATGATGATGTGATGATGAACTTATTAGTTATGATGTTCTGCAAAAAGTTTTCATTCTGTTGTTGTGATGATGAGCATAGTTTCATTGTTGATATGATGATGATCTTAGTTTTCATGATGTTGATATGATGTGTTATGATGTGTTGCAAGAAGTTGGGTGCCTCGGCGTCGGCGTTGACAAAACCCAAAATGTCTCCACTTGGGCATTTAGGGTGCCTCGGCATCGACAAAACCCAAATTGTCTCCACTTGGGCATTTAGGGTGCCTCGGCGTCGACAAAACCCAAGATGTCTCCACTTGGGCATTTAGGGTGCCTCGGCGTCGACCAAACCCAAAATGTCTCCACTTGGGCATTTAGGGTGCCTCGGAGTCGAAAAAACCCTAAGAAGTTACTGACATATTAATTTTTTAAATCCAAAAAAAATTGCACAAAAATAAAAACCCTAAGAAGTTACTGACATGTTAATTTTGTAAATCCAAAAAAAATTGCACAAAAATAGTTTGGCCTGGGGATCGAACCCAGGACCAATGGGTAGTAACCAGGGGTTCAATACCAATAGGATAGTGCTAGTGATGTTGTTTTAGTAGCATCCGCAATTTTACTTATATTTAGTTAGGCACGCACTGTGTTGAGAGTGCATTGAGGCCGCCAGCGTGGTGAACGTCCGTTTAGTATAACTAGTCGTTTCGGTTTCTGCCTTTAATACGTGTCCACCTACCGCTCTCTTCGATCACTCGCCCACTCGCCGCCCGCACCGCTCACTCCTCTTCCCCCTCTCTCCCGTCGAAACCACCGCCGACAGCCACCCCCGCCGCTGTCGCCATGGACTGGCAGCTGGCCATCGAAGAGCTCGCCGGCAACAACCACGAGCTGCGCGCGCAGTACAAGGAGATCGCGCGCTGGTTCCCCAGTCTGGCAATGTTGAGGAACCATGCCCGCGGCCTGGTGAAGGTGATGACACCTGCCGAAAGGCAGCGTGCATTCCCTGTCGGCCGCACCGTCCCGCCGGCGACCATTCTCCTGTGGGCGATGCGCGAGGTGCAGCGCTCCCCCGACCCCAGGCAGCGCGCCCGTTGGTGGATGTACCGCTCATCCACCACGCCGCCGACCGTCGCGGATGACATCACCGACGCTGTCCTCGCTCTCCCAGCCCCCATCAACAACGCCTACTGGGAGAGGCGCAATTCATGGGTGCTCGGGCCAGACGACGACTTCGACGCCGAGTCCGAGTCCTCTGACGACTACGACTCTGACGACTCTGACGGCTACTCCTCTGACAACGAGGTGGACGAGGTCGTCGTACTCTCCTCCGACTCCTCCTCCGATGAGCCTGATGTGCAGCTCCTGGCGCCCGTCCTCCACGCCGTCGAGGGGCAGAAGAATAGCCCAATTGATGTGGATAAGCTGCCGGAGGTCGCCGACAACCCAGAGCTCGTCGCCATGAAGCAAGAAGAGGAGGGCGGCGGTGAAGATGTGGTGGAGCCAGCGCCGGCCAAGAACAACAATGACGTGCGGCGCTCCCTACGCCTGAAGATGCTGAAGAAGGAGGAGTGACATGTTGTCTACAGTTTCGTCAGAAGAAGAAAAAGTTCAGTTTCGTCAGAAGAAGAAAAAGTTCAGTTTCGTCAGTATGTTAGTTTGCCAGTTCTATCTATGTCAGTTGTATCTATGCAGCTACTATCTATGTTAGTATGCCACTATCTATGTAAGACTATGTATGCAACTACTATCTATGTTAGTATGCCACTATCTATGTCAGACTATCTATGCAGCTATTATCTATGTTAGTATGCCACTATCTATGTCAGACTATCTATGCACTATGAACTTGCTATCTATGTTCACTATCTACTTGCTATAATCCAAGCTGTTAATTCATCACAAACTGAACTTAATACAAGCTGATAATTCATCACAAACATAGTAGTCTCACAAACAACATACAATCCAAGGTCCATTGCTACAGAAATAATAGAGTTCACCACAATAAAGCTTAACACATTACAAGCTTTCCTCCATAGCTACTACAAAAGACATCATTGACACACATGGTCAGATTGCAACACAAATTAGTCATCATCACAAATAGCCTTAATCTGGTGAAGCTTCCTCTTGTTGCTATTACCTGCTGTCTTGAGCTCAACAATGCAGGAAGCAAGAGTACTCTTCTCCATGGTCAACTTCTCCTTCACTTTCATCAGCTCAGCAATGCAACAATCCAACTTATCCTTCTATTTCTTCAGGTCATCCTTCTCTTTCTTCAGGTCAGCATAGCAAATCTCCAAACTCCTCTTATCAGAGCTCAACTTTTCCTTCTCCTTAAGATGGTTGAACTTCAAATTCCTAATGACAGTGGCTTGAGCTACATGAATTTGCTTTAACTGGTCAACAACAACCTTTAATTTTTTGATCTCAGCATCCTTTGTCATGCTGCTTTCCACACTAACTGAAAATGTTGTCAGCATCATTCTTCTGGTTTACCTCAGGCTGGCTATCCTTATAATCCAAGAGGTTGTTCACATCTTCAACAAGCTTCTCATATGTCTCCTGCAACTCTTTTTTCTGCTGTGTGAGATTGTGTACAGTGCTTGAATGCTCCAGGCATGCCATCCTGTTTTCATGCTGGCTATGCTCATACATAAGCCAGAGCTTATGAATAGCATTCTGCAGATGCTCTGGCCAATGCTCATCTACCCACTGCACTAATCCACAATTTGCAACACCCTACAATAGAAAAAATCAGTTCAAAATTACAGACATTACTTACAGATTCAGTTAAATAGCCGATTCTGTTAATGTACCAGAATCACATTCATTTAATGATGAATAAATATGAAAACTACAACTAAGAACTCTACCTATGAACCCTAGAACTAAATTCAGTTACTATAAACCCTAGAACATGAGCAGTAACTATGAAGCCTAGAACATGAACAGTAACTATGAACCCTATAACATGAACAGTAACTATGAACCCTAGAACAAGAATTGGAATGCTGCAAACACAACTTAAAACTTACTTCAGTGGCACAAGCAATGAACCTCCTACCAGTGCTTATCCCCTCAAACGCAACATACTTCCTCCCTGGATTCCCATGCTCACAAATCACATTCAAGTCGTCAGCAAGACCCTCGAACGACGGCTCATCAATTATAGCTGGGATCTGAGAAATCCAACAAAAACTTGTTCAAATCGAGCAAATGTTCAACCCTACAAACCCTAGAACACAAATGAGGAATACAATGTTCTGACCTTGAGAGGGGAGTCGTTGGAGGAGATGTACTGCGCGGCGGAGCCGTCAGTGCTCTCACTGTTGGTCCAGGACACCATGGCGGACGGCGGCCGGCGGCGACCGGAGAGGAGAGGAGCAAATGGGAGGGGAGCGAGCGAGCGTGGGAGTAGAGAGAGCGAGCGTGAGAGCAGAGAAATCGAGCGAGATGTGGTCGGGCGCGGGCGGTCTGTCTCTGGCGACCCGACCGTGTCTGTCTTAAGCAAATGGCGCCGTCCGCGCGTCCGTTAGGACACGTCATCGATTTTGGGCCCCACCTGTCGGAAACGCCCTCAACCGAGCCAAATGACATGTTCAGTGCAATCTGCAAAACTGTTACTGAAGGTGGCTTTTGCAAATGATTAGCGACCACGTTGTTTTCTGCAAGATAAGCCCCAAATGTGGTGGTTTCTTGCAATTCTCTCAGTGTTACCCGTATCCCCTAAAAAAAACAGTGTTACCCGTAAAAAAGGCATTAAAAAGTGCATACAAATAAATATATTCCTGGAACGGTCTTTTGTACTGACAGTATCACATGCTGCCATCGAAATATGAAGTATTCGTATATCGGTTTGTGATGTGTCATGTAATAGCTCCCTCCTGCAACGTTTCTATATTATTCTCTTGAAAATTAAATAATCCTTTTAGCGATGGTATGTTGTCTTGCTTTGTTAGAAAAATATTTATACGAGTAGTTGTGTTTTTGTTTGTGTGCTTGTCTACTCCAGTTCAAAAGCGTAGGCACACTTCAGTTCAGGTGTCGGTGCCATTCAATCTAATGATGTTCACACACTAACAAAAAATGTAATGATGTTCACCGCTTACATAGACAAACCGCAATGATTTTCTCACAAAGGATCCCCCCACCAAAAAAAAAAAAGATACGACTTCGTATCCACAAAAAAGCAAGGGCCCAAAACCTATTCCCCAAACAATACCGAGTATTTTTGATGAAAAAGAAGAAAAGGCAAGTTGATCCTCCCAATTTCTCTTGTTGTTGTACTCACGGATGATGTGGCTGTTTTATATGATGATTTTTCCTAAAAAGCAATATTGTACTCTACCCCAAATGGTACAGAAGCTAAACTTGGAAATATTCTCTTTATCAAAAGGTGTATCATCTTTGGCAAAAAGAGAGAGAAAAAAGGAAAGTGTGTTTATGTAGCAAAGAAAAAAGAAAAATACGCGTCATTCTAGATTTCAGTAATAAATAACAATAAGTGTTGATGTATCAAATCCTCATCATAAGAAGGTGCATTTTTCTTATGGAATGGCATTCGTGTTTCATCTCAAATTTGACCCCAATCTAACTCTTCACCATGACGCCTAGTCAAAGCCCTCAGGTCCGGGCCTCCTCGTGACGTAATGTCAAATACGAAGGTTTTCAATTCAACCAACACGGTGATTTCACATTTAGGTATGCCAAGATACCTCAGGCACCCTGTCTACACGACCGACGCTTAAATTTTTCCTGGCTCACAATCCTCGTGTGCTCCTTAAGGTCGAATCGAAGCAGCTGACCGAGTGTGACCAAGGTACACCGCCTAGTCTCATAGCTCCGTCAACAATCAAATATACCCACCATGGTTGCATTGCTTGGGTGTCAAGCTCCATGACTTTGGCTATCTATTGGTAGAGATGCAAGGACGGGCTAGTGGACAATACCTTAGCACAAATATAGTGTTATTACTGGCACTACAACGCTGGTTACTTGGGTGTCAAGCTTCCATGCCCAAGTTGAATTGAATTTCCACTGCGATCTAAACAAAAGGAAAATCAAGAAAGTCATCTAAATAAATCAAAAGCCTGTGGTAAGTTCCGTTAATCCCACGGTACAAAAATGTTTCGTTACTTGCACTCCACTCCTCCCGAACGAGGGACCGAATTGAAAAGTTCCCGTGGACGGACGACGGCAGGAGGCACGCGCGCGGCACGTGAACCCCACCTCTAAACCCTTCTTCCCCTCTCCCCCAAGTCCAAAGCTCCACCCATCCCCCCTCCCGCCGCCGCCACCACCGCCGCGTCGCCCCAAACCCTAGCCCCCTCCGCCCCCGCGCGCCCCCGCCCTCCCCGCCGGCGCGGAGGCCGCCGCCGCCGCCATGGAGGACGTGTGCGAGGGGAAGGACTTCTCCTTCCCGTCGGAGGAGCAGCGCGTCCTCGAGCTGTGGTCCAAGCTCGACGCGTTCCACGAGCAGCTCCGCCGCACGGAGGGCGGGGAGGAGTTCATCTTCTACGACGGGCCGCCCTTCGCGACCGGCCTGCCCCACTACGGCCACATCCTGGCCGGCACCATCAAGGACGTGGTGACCCGGCACCAGTCGATGCGGGGGCGGCACGTGATGCGGCGCTTCGGGTGGGACTGCCACGGCCTCCCCGTCGAGTTCGAGATCGACAAGCTCCTCGGCATTACCAACCGCCAGCAGGTGCTCGACCTCGGCATTGGCAAGTACAACGAGACCTGCCGCGGCATCGTCACCAAGTACGTCGCCGAGTGGGAGGCCGTCGTCACGCGCACGGGGAGGTGGATCGACTTCAAGGCCGACTACAAGACCATGGACATCAACTTCATGGAGAGCGTCTGGTGGGTCTTCGGCCAGCTCTGGGACAAGGACCTCGTCTACAAGGGCTTCAAGGTACAGCCTCGCTCACTGAATCTGTGCTTCCTTTGCATAATTCCGAGTCCAGACTTCTAGAATGTGCTATGAACAAGCTTAGGCTCCATGGAAATGGAATTTTCGTAGTGTTCAGAACTGCGCAACCGCATCTAATTGTCTGATTTGCTTTCAATTTGGGGATATCTATGTCTGAAATTGGAACCACACCGCAGCCGTTCAATTGTTGTGAATGACATTGCAATCTCTGTTATGTGTTGGTAAGAAGATTAAGTAGCCAATGTCTAGAAATGGTGGGCAAAAGCTGCTACTTATTTCGCAGTTAATGCTGGTCCTGTTCTGATGACATAGAGCGGTAATCGCATAGCAAATGTTCCATTTCTTGTGCGGTGACTGGCGAGTTGGGGGTTGTGTGTGTTTGGTGGGCCTTCGGGGCGGGGTTGCCACTTGCCACGAACAAATTAAATTGTGCACTGATTCGAATGTATTTGTTGCGTTGAAATTCCCTCTTATGCGAAACAAGTGTTGTTTCTGTAGAACTTGCCTCCCTAAATCTTCCCAAAAGAAGGAAAATGGAAGGCACACATAGTGTTGGTGATTAGAGTTTTTTCTTCCTTATTTGGTTGTAAGGAGTCCCTTGAAATTCAAATCGTCCTGAACTCTTGTTCTTGTTCCAGGTGATGCCTTACAGCACAGGTTGCAAAACTGCACTGTCAAACTTTGAGGCAGGCCTGGACTATAGGGTGAGTAACTAATTGACTTTGTTCCTGGTTTAGCTCATATTCTGTTGTCGCAGCTTGTAGTAACCATCTCTTTAATCATGTCATAGACTGTCCCAGACCCAGCAGTGATGGTGTCTTTCCCGGTTGTTGGTGATGCGGACAATGCAGCTCTCGTTGCATGGACTACAACGCCTTGGACACTCCCAAGCAACCTAGCATTGTGTGTCAATGCCAATCTTGTGTATGCCAAGGTTAGCGCTCCTCTGTTTTTCTGGGTATTTTTTCCATATTTGTAATGCTACCGACTGTTGTCGAGTTTCCTGACTGTTAACAGTAGTCCACACTTGAAAACCTCGTTGTGCAATGAAAAACTGAAGATACCGAGAAATTTTCTAACTCAAACAACCTCAAGCTATTAACCTTGGATGTTCATCTAAACTCCGGCATAATGCAAGGCTAACACGAGCTTGTCAATCAGCTGCTTTCATATTATGTAATGTATGGTAGATTACAAGTATTCACTTCATCTTATTCTTATATTGCTATGCCTTGTTCTCTGTCTCTGCAATGCTCTTGCATGTGCAATGCATGCTATTATTGTCTTTATATAGTGGATAGCTGGATATTGCTGCAACTTCCAAAAACAAAATTAGGTATCTCCTTGCCAATTCTTGCTAATGCCTCATGTATCACAGTATCATTGTTGAGAAGCATATACCTTCCAGCAATGCCAATTGCACATTTTCCTAATGTTCGTACACAAAGGCACATTTTCCTAATTTTCCTCATGTATCACAGTATCATTGTTGAGAAGCATATAACTCTTCTTAATTGGGTTATGTTGTAACAGTGATATTGATATAATTAATCTCCTTTTGTGATAACTGTATCTAGTTTGTTGCAAATGAAAGGCATATTTGTCATACCGTCTGTCTATTTTGCTCCATGTGACCATGTATGCTGATTACTTTTAAGTCATTGTGCACAAGAGAATTCTGTTTTTGAGGCTCTTCTCAACTCGCGCTATGCTTTTTGTTTCTGTTTTGAGGATGCATAATGTGTTGCCAGGTTAAGGACAAGTCAAATGGAACAGTATACATCGTTGCAGAAAGTAGGCTCGGGCAGTTGCCAGTTAAAGCCAAAGCTTCTGGAAAGAAACAAGCGCCTTCTAAGGGAAGCAATGCTGAAGCTGTCCAGGGTGGTTTGGATACCGAATCATACGAATTATTGGCAAAGATTCCTGGCTCAAGCCTAGTAGGCCTAAAGTGAGTTATCTTCTACTCCCTCCGTCCAAAAATACTTGTCTTCAAAATGAATAAAAAGGAATGTATCTAGAACTAAAATACATCTAGATACATCCCCTTTTATTTATTTTGATGACAACTATTTCCGGACGGAGGGAGTATTTCTTTCTTAGCCATGGGATTTGTTTATCAGTAATATAAGGAAAGTACTTTTACATTATCGCTTTTTATACCTGGAGGTATTCGTAACTACTACCTCCGTTCTGAATTATAAGATGTTCTAACTTTTTTCTGAATCGGATGTATATAGACGTGTTTTAGTGTGTTTGTTCACTCATTTCAGTCCGTAGTAGTCTATATTGAAATATCCAAAACATCTTATAATTCCGAACAGAGATAATACTTAACAACGCTCCTTAGGTAGTCGCATGTTGTTCTTGTCAGACTTCAGTGCTAATATTTGGCAGAGCTAAACAATCCACACCACTTTATTTTTGGATTTTCAAGTTTAATCTTTAGAAATTTCTTCATTTTGATATATGGGTTTGGTTGACTAGTCCATAGATACTGGTCGACAATTTTTTCCCGTTCTATTGTCACTTATCAAGAATTTCATAGCCTATCTAGAGATTTTCTATGTCTTTACTGTAGTTTTCTCTTGTCGCAGATACACTCCTCTGTTTGATTTTTTCTTGGAGTTTCAAGACACTGCCTTTAGGGTGATTGCCGATAACTATGTGACTGATGATAGTGGAACCGGTGTTGTCCATTGTGCTCCTGCATTTGGTGAAGATGATCATCGTGTTTGCCTTAGTGCTGGGATAATTGAGGTTGGAATAGTTCTCTGATATTATTTGAGTATTGTGTAATTAACATGCTGTGTTGCTAAGGCCTTGGGGGCTGAGAGAAAATAGTAGACCATGTGAACTGCTCCGTCCGTTCACTATTTATTATGAGATGTTCTAACTTTTTTCTGAATCGGATGTATATAGACACATCTTAGTGTGTTTGTTCATTCATTTCAGTCCGTATGTAGTCCATATTAAATTATCCAAAACATCTTATAATAGTGAACGGATGGAAGAACATTGTTTTGTATGCCAAAATTATTGGGTAGTGTATAATGCAATATTTCTCAATGTCCATAATTTGTCTTGAAGAACATTGTTACGTGTTCTCCCAAGCATTTAATAGTGTCATCTGATTCATCTATCTTATTCTTCTATGCTGTGCCCCCACTGTTTATTGCATGCCTTCTACCATGTTGTTTTGCAGCCTGTTATGCCTAGTTAATGATCTTTTGAAGGGGTTGCCTTTTAACGCTTGTACTATTTGTTTGATCAATGTAGTTTTCTAGATTGTAATGTCATGTGTTCCTTTTTTAACCAAAAGCATTCAAAGTTACATGCATCTTTCACGTCTAATCTGTTGCGATCAGGACTTGCTTGAATGTTCTGTGTTTTCTGTCTGATGTTGTCTGCTTCCGTCCAGGCTAGTGGACTTGTTGTTGCTGTTGATGATGATGGTCACTTCATTGAGAAGATATCTCAGTTCAAAGGGCGACATGTCAAAGAGGCTGACAAGGATATCATCAATGCTGTTAAGGTAAGTTGTTTTTCTAGTGTTCAATGGGCATCTTAGCTGTTAATAACACATGTGCATTTAGTGGCTTGCTTAGCATTACTGGTAACTGCCATACAGATTTTGGAGTTGGGTTGTAATCTAGTTGAACAAGACATTAATAATCATTATAAAGTTTTGGACAGTAGTATTTTACAATCTTATAAGCTTGTGCATACATCTTGATGTATTATCATATTTCTCATTGGGGAACCTTCCAAGAGATCCAAGCAAAGGAAATCAGGTGTATAGCATGAGCATCTCAATCTATGCTAGTGTACGCTGTAGACCGCAGGCATGAGCGTGCTTTACTTTGTCAACATATTTTGTCTTGTTATTTTAGATCAATACTGTGCATTGTTTTGAAGGCACCTCAGTTAAGTTTATTGCATAAGTTGGATAGTTTATATTGGCCCTAGAATTGATAATCTACATGAACAGGATAAAGGAAGACTTGTTAGCAAAGGGAGCATTGAGCACTCTTATCCATATTGTTGGCGCTCGGGCACTCCTCTTATTTACCGGGCTGTTCCAAGCTGGTAAACATCTTCTATTAGTACTGTGCAAATTATTTTGTCCATGTGCTGAGTGGTGATAACTTCTGTTGTACATGAGCTAACACACCACAAGAAACACATGCTATTTGGGGAGGGGCAGCCTTTTATTTTGTCTTAGAATTCAGATTGTTATGGGGGAACTCACCTCAAATGTGTGTATATATGAGCCTATATTTGCTACAAATCATCGGTTATTTTCTTAAGTTTCTTCCGTGAGATGTAATTAAATTTGATTGTGATCTGACTAAATTTATTTTCCTCTATATGTGAATTCCACAATGCGCACATTCATTGTTCTGCCTGCTTTTAAGTTAGCAACTAAGGCTTTGTCTTTCCTAATTCTAAAGTACACCTGATACCTGAATCCATTTTTTACGTTCTTCTTACCACATGGAGCAATCCCTTTATGAAATCTGACTTCATCATTACATGATATGCTTTCTGTTGAATCTTCTGTGTTCACCTTTTGTTAGCTGTGTTCCTCCGCTTTTGCGCCCATTACAGTTTCCCAATTGCGTTACTCATATTTATTGAGTATAGGTTTGATAGAGATTTTCTGTAGGTTTATCAAGGTTGAAAAGATCAGGGATCAGTTACTAGAATGCAACAAGGAGACCTACTGGGTTCCAGATTATGTCAAGGTGTGTTACCGTTTCTAGCCTGTGACAGTGCTGTCAGGTTACGGAGATGTCGTATGGATGTACCCTACTTAGCCACTTGATCATGTATACTAACATACATGTGGGATGACCGCTAAATTTGACACTTTCCACCAATTTGCTTAAATATCCATTTGGATATGTACCTGCAGCTCTCTTGGTTGTTCCATCAATGCACGCATTGTCGCTATAACAATTTCTGTTCCCTACCCTCGTGTATTTGATCACAGATGCAAATTTATGACCCTCAGGGTACCTCTGACCCTCATTAGTTCTACCAAATAAACTAAAATTTTGTAAGTGATGTGACTTTTGAAATTTATTTCATTTGGTTGAACAGAGTTTGATGCCGGTCCTTGTTTCCAGTATTTGCACTAAATATTTGTATACAATTTAGTTGAATGTTATGAAACTGCTTGGAAAGGCCAATTTGGTTGAAAGGTCATGCTATAGTTATGAAAGATGAAAGATGATGTGGTACAGTATGTTTGACCAATAATTCTTTGCTAACAATGAATGTGTGCAGGAAAAGAGATTCCATAACTGGCTAGAAGGTGCTAGGGACTGGGCTGTTAGCAGAAGTAGATTCTGGGGTACTCCACTTCCAGTGTGGATCAGCCAAGACGGTGAAGAAATTGTAGTTATGGATTCCATTGAGAAACTTGAAAGATTATCTGGCGTCAAGGTTAATATCTCTACTGTGCAAGATAGATTTCAATGTTTGCGCTATTTGTGGCTGAATATAATATTCTTTTGATTTCGTTCTGTTTTAATTGAAAAATTGAAACAATAGCGAACTTCCTGGAAGCATTCTTATTTTTGTGTGTGCTCAGGTTAACGATCTTCACCGCCACCATGTTGATGATATTACAATTCCTTCTAGCAGAGGACCAGAGTTTGGGGTTCTCAAGCGCGTTGAGGATGTAAGTTCATTTCGACCCACAATAAGGATGCCTCAGTTATCCAGTACATATTCTTTTATATTGACACATAGTACCTTTTTCCTACCTTCTGATCGTATACATTTATGTCGTACTCCTACTTTGTTCTATCTGTTTCAGTAGAAACTTGGTCAAACTCTGTCCTTACTCGTATAATTAAGAAATAGAGGCTTAGGAGGAAGTATCAGGGAGAGAGGGAGGCTGGATTTGTAGGGAAAAGGGAATGAGACAAAGGCGGATCATGGATAGTAGATTTAAGGTCATCTAGATGCTAATTAATATTTCTGTACTATAATATGTTAACTTATGGGTTTGAAAATAAATTATATATGTCAGTCAAGGAATGGGATTACCTTCTTAGACTTGATTAAGTAATATCTTTGGAATGTCTAGGTGAGAACCCTCACACAACACATTTTACAGATTTTTATTTTATTATTGTTGCTAAATAATCTATTGCATTTCTTAAGATTATTTTCTATTGCTGCTTATTCATTCCAAGATTATGAGTTTATTTGTCAACTGTCATATATGTGAATGTTTGCGACTGCATATCAATGATTTCATTCTTACTGGTTCTCATTCAGCAACAGTTGTGATGTCTTCAGGTTTTTGACTGCTGGTTTGAGAGTGGGTCCATGCCATATGCCTACATTCATTACCCATTTGAGAATCGTGAACTATTTGAGAAGAATTTCCCTGGCAACTTTGTGGCCGAGGGCTTGGACCAAACACGTGGATGGTTTGTTACTCCCTTCAGAATCTTTTGATTTACAGTTACTGTTACCATGTTCTTGCTAATGAATAAGATTTTTAAGGGCCTTTAATATTCATTCCAGTCCTTATGTTCACCACTCATGTGATCAATATCTTGTTTGGGCATCAAAACAACATGGAATATTCAGATTAATTTGGCAAAGATAAAATTTCAAGACCAGCCCAAAAAATGCACAGCATAGCCATACCTAGCCCCCAAAACCAACAAAATACGCAGCACCGCAAAAAAAAAGAGCTAAATATTGTGGCTAGTTCTTTACAATACTTGGCTTAAAACCCTGATATTCTGCACAGAAGACAGAGCTGTTATTCCAAAAATATGACTAAGATTAACATGAATTATGTCCATTGGCATCATCTCGGATACCCTTTTTTCCCCCTTTGCTCAATCTCCTTTTGGCATCGTTCTTTTTTGGGGAAAAAGTTCAGTACTTGTGTTATTTCATGTTGTACTTGGTGAAGTTGTAACAATAATCTGGCTTCACTTACCAAATACTGCCGTGCTCTTACAATTGTCACTTGTAATGGGCAAAATGAGTACACAGTTCCTTATACTTATAATGGTAGAAACTTCGTTTCCATTGGTCTAAAATGCATATTAATATGTTACTTTAAATATGCACTTATAAGGGTAAGTCTCAAATTAATTGAGTAGTAGTATATTTTTCTTCATGTGCTACTCATTCATGTTATCATCTCACCCTCATTCATGTTTTGACTTCATCCTGCAGGTTTTATACTTTGATGGTGTTATCAACGGCATTATTTGGGAAGCCTGCTTTTAAGAATCTTATATGCAATGGTCTTGTTTTGGCAGAGGATGGGAAGAAAATGAGCAAGAGTAAACAGAATTACCCTTCACCTATGGAAGTCATTGATGAATACGGAGCGGTAAGTGGTGTCTCTTTGAAAGTCAATGGTTGCTTCTCAGTTTTCACTTATATAACTGATGCTTTAGTGTGTACAGTATCACTGTTTTGTCTTAACCTACATGCATCTGGAGCTCTCAAGGCTTGTGATTGTGTAATTTGTCTGAGTTATAATTTCCTTTTTTGCAGGATGCTTTAAGACTGTATTTGGTGAATTCTCCAGTTGTACGTGCGGAGTCTCTACGATTTAAAAGGATTGGTGTTTTTGGTGTTGTAAGTGTCTTTTCAATATGTTAGGCTCCATTATATGAATATTTTCAGGCTACTGGTCTGCATTTAGATTATGTCAATTTATCATATCCTCCAGTTATATGGTTTCTTTATGAAGAGTATATTGTGTCGCTTAACATGTTTTGATTTTTTCAGGTGAAAGATGTCTTCCTCCCGTGGTATAATGCTTATAGATTTCTTGTCCAAAACGCGAAGAGGCTTGAAGTTGAGGGTTTGACTGCATTTTCTCCAATTGATCAAGCTTCACTTCGGAAGTCATCCAATGTATTAGATCACTGGATACATTCTGCAACTGAAAGTCTGGTTAGCTTTGTTCATCAGGAGATGGATGCATATCGGCTTTACACGGTAGTTTTTTCTGGATATTTTACTTGGTCATGTTTTCATCTAACCATGCTATGGCCAAATTTGATAGCTAGTTTATCCCTTCAGGTTGTGCCATATTTGGTAAAATACATTGACAATCTTACCAATATATATGTGCGCTTCAACCGCAAACGGTTAAAAGGACGCACTGGAGAAGAAGACTGCAAAATTTCTCTTTCAACTCTTTACCATGTAAGTAAATATCTAGCAATATACAGTTTTGACTGCTTTTTGATAGACTATTGCAAATTGTTGATGTAGTGGTGGAATTTTTATCCTTCAGTGCCGTATTCATATATTAAAACCTCTTAAGGTCTTCTACTGACTAGTCTGCAGATGGTGTTCTGATGATTTTGTTCCTACTGACTAGTCTTCAAAATGCACCTTTTGCTGTTTTTCTCTACGGTTCTCTAAGGCATCTTAACCATGAATTCTGTAGGCACTTGTAACAACTTGTGTGGCGATGGCTCCATTTACGCCCTTCTTTACTGAAGTTCTTTACCAAAATCTGCGGAAAGCGTCAAGTAAATCAGAGCAGAGCATTCATTTTTGCAGTTTCCCTTCCACAACCGGGGAGGTAAAATTTTCTCGCCAAACAGTCTTCACTCCTTCCAACTCTTTTTACACTGCACGTAGTTTCCTTCTGTATTTTTCACTATATAAGGTGAACACAAGGACCAACGAAGCTATAAAGCTTTATTTGCCCATATCACCCTCTAATGCTCTCTCTCACTGTCCTACAACATGCATAGAGCATAGATGTCTCAACAACTCTCTCGTCATCTCTCTCTCTCATTTGCACACTGCATGTCCCAAGCTCTATTCATTGCATGCACAGCTCATATCATATTTAAAGGGTACTGGAGGGTTCTTATTCTATGTGCTCTACCAAAATATGCCCTATAACTAGAAATGGGGAAAGTACTTTGTTTTCTTATATCAGAGTTACTTAAGCTCATTTTCTGTTTGTTTCCCTACATGATCAGAGAGATGAGCGTGTTGAGCGAAGTGTAACTAGGATGATGACCATCATTGATCTTGCGCGCAATATTCGGGAACGGCACAGCAAAGCTCTCAAAACACCACTGAAGTAGGTCTTGACTCAATTTGCATGATTTAATTTTCTGCAATTGTTTTTATGTAGGGACATTTAGGTTAGGTTGTTGGCATTGTATTATGCCATCTGCACTTTCCTGCAGATTGCTGCAATGTAATGATAAAAGATAATTTCAAGGATTTTTTTTCCTTGTGTGCATATTTTGGCATTAGCTTTTCGTCTTCTCAACAATATAAGTCAAAGTAATCTTTTTGGATGTGGTAGTTGTCATAGCATGTGCAGTTTTAGTTGTGTTTTTGAATCCCTTGTATTTCCAAGCCAAAGAATACCTGTGGTAGTTGTCATAGCATTGGTAATATAGCAACTCGAAGAATAGTGTATGTGTCAGTATCAGATGGTCCAAGTTGCAATTCAGTTAATTATTCAATATGTATTCTAAAAAACATGTTCTGTTTGGCATCGTACTATTGTTGCTTAACCAATTTAAAATCTCAGGGAGATGGTGGTTGTTCATCCTGACAGTGAATTTCTTGAAGACATCACTGGAAAACTGAAAGAGGTTTGTTCATAAAGCCAAAAACTCAGAGATATACCTGTAATCCTTTTTCGTTCTGAAATTATGTAACTGCCTTGAATACTTGCTTAGTTTTCATTACGTGTAGTCTCTCTTTGCTCAGTGTTAGTGTTTAGTGCTGAAACAATATACTTTCTACTGTGTAGTATGTCATGGAGGAGATGAATGTTAAGACTGTGACTCCATGTAATGATCCCATGAAGTATGCTTCTCTGCGGGCAGAACCCAATTTTAGGTATGTATTCCTAAATGCACAAGAATTGTTGCCATTTTTACACATTGCTCAGGACCTTTTGTTTTCTCAGTGTGCTAGGTAAAAGACTAGGAAAGGACATGGGCAAAGTATCAAATGAAGTGAAGAAAATGACCCAGGAGCAAATCTTAGCCTTTGAGCAAAGCGGAGAGATTTCGTTCCTTGGTCATTGCCTGACGCTAGACGATATTAAGGTAATATTACATGCTTCCAGTCTCAGATCATCATTTTCAAGACGTGATTTATTCCTAGCAGATGAGAATTGAAAAGTTTCAGTACATCTGTGATATTGTGTAGTTAAATTTTCCTCAAACTTGTGTTGGTTGAATTTTGTATTCAGTAAGATGCGAAATAAGATTACTAATTACTTGAATGCCAAGATAATACATGGCGTTTCTTCTTAATTATCATGAGCTCATGAGTCACTACCCTTCATGAAGTTAAACTTTAGTTTTGGCACTGAACTCACTGCATCACTTTTCACCATGTCCGAAATTTACCTGCTTAACTTTGTATCTTTAGGTGGTCCGACAGTTCAAGCGTCCTGTGGATGTATCAGAGAAGGAAATTGATGCCGCGGGAGATGGTACGTCATAAATATGTCACTTTATTCTAATAGTTTTGTTACTATGGATAACATCGATATCTTGTTTTTATAGGTGATGTGTTGGTCATTTTGGATCTCAGAGCCGATCAATCATTGATTGAAGCGGGAGTGGCTCGAGAGGTAGTCTTTTTTCTCCTTTGTATAGGATTGGTGTTCTTGGGTTTGTGTTTCACACAGATTGTGTCGGTCTTTGGTCTATTGCAATTTACTCCCTCCGTCCCAAAATTCTTGTCTTAGATTTGTCTAGATACGGATGTATCTAACACTAAAATGTAACTGGATACATCCGTATTTAGGCAAATTTAAGACAAGAATTTTGGAACGGAGGGAGTACAATAGATGTTTGCTGTCTGCTGTCAACAGTCTGGTCTCCTAATTCATGAGCAACCCTTTTCAGGTTGTAAACAGAATCCAGAAATTACGGAAGACTGCTCAGCTTGAACCTACAGACTTAATTGATGTGTACTACGAGTCTGTAGACAACAGCAATACACTTGAAGAAATTTTGCAGTCGCAGGTCTGTCAAATTGTTTCAAATAAAGTTTCTTGTTTCAGAGCCCAGAACATTTTTTTCACGAAAGCTATTATTATTGTGTGCAGGATCAGTATATTAGGGACGTGCTTGGTAATTCACTAGTTCCAAAGGCAGCGGCAACATCAGATATGGTGAGCTTGGTTTTTCAGCCTTTAAAACCTATATCAGTCATCATCAAATCAATTTAAATTGCACATCTTAGTCAATCACTTTAAATCTTTAATACGTTCACTCAATACTTTCTTCTTTACCAGACTCTGGTAATTGGCCTAATTAAATACTCCCTCCGTCCCAAAATTCTTGTCTTAGATTTGTCTAAATACGGATGTATCAAGTCACATTTTAGTATTAGTTACATCCGTATCTAGACAAATGTAAGACAAGAATTTTAGGACGGAGGGAGTATTAAGTTTCACATCATAATAAACACCAAACTTAACCAGAGGTTGGATTGTTTGCCAACTTTGAGAGCATAAGCAGCTGGGCAGTGTTTGTGCTGTTACGTTTGATCCTATCCTGTAGTCTCGGTTTACATTGTCATTTTTTATCATTTATTTTGTAACTTTCCAATACATGTACAAACTGGCTTGCTGAAAATAGTAAGCACCTTGGTGCTGGAGTAATTTATAATGGCTGTAACGCTTTCCATTGCAATGTCATTGCGGGGTTTGCAGGTCGTTATCTGCGAGGAGTCTCATACTGTACATGACATGTCATTTGTCATCTACATTGCAAGATGCATGCCTGTGCTCGCAGCTGATCTCCTTTCCTATGCCTCAGGTAAATAAATACCCCTGTTTCTTTTCAAGGGTGCAGTTTTAAAGGGAGTACTTGCTATTTTTTGGTGTTTCATACCATGGCATTGTCCGAGAAGTCGTGCGAGTGATGTGTATGTCTGACTTTGAATGGAACAGGCAACAGTGACCATGTTGAGGCGTTAAGAGTATATTTGTTGTCAAGGTCCGTTTCCAGATTGAAGAATGAATTCCAGACTGGAAATGGCAAGGTAGGGAATCTACAGCGCTGTAACGACGTTGATGATGTGTATCCTTTGACTCTTATTATATGTTTTGACTTTGTTCTTGCAGATTACCGTAAAGTGCATCGAAGGCTATCCCCCAATTGATCTGCAGCTAGGGAAGCATGTTTTCCTTAGCGCTGGCGATTTTTACCAGGCTAATCGCTCCTGATTCTTGTCTTTGAGCATCCCAGTTTTGAGTAGTTTTGTCATTTTCAACCGCAATTCATTCTAATCAGGCTGATTCTGTTTGTGCCTCACAAAAGCAATGTATTTACTTATGTGCTGCCAAGGATCGAAGGGAAAGGGAATTGTCAATTGTGTATTCAGAGACTCATGTGTATGAAGTATTACAGTGTGCTCGTGTTATTACACATTGCAAATAGCAGCTTGCCACAAGTATTGCGCTTTGTGTGTACTTAAATTCAGTGGGCTGATGTCGAGTTCTAAAGTCAAACTTCTTGAACTTTGACCAAGTTTATAGAGGAAAATTATCATTGTCTATAATAATAATTTTATTTATATTTTATATTTAGTTTTAGATTATAATATATTTTGCTACAAACTTGGACAGGCATAAAAACATTTGATTTTTAAACAAATCAATACACCTTGTATTTTAAAAGAGGGAGTAGATAATAAGGCCAAATTCATCAACAAGCAATGTACATTAGATGGCCAACAATGAGAAGAGGAGCAACTCAACAAGTCCAACATCCGGTATGGAAGGCGCCTCCGATAGGGATTGTCAAATTTTGAAATGTCAGATGCTGTCGGCTGTCTCGGACTGCTTGAATTCCATTTCAGATATAAGAAGGCGAAGGGAGAAGCAGGAGCTATAAATCAGGAGCTTATCACTAGGCAGTCTTGTTTTATTCATTGTGATTTCATGTTTGAAACTAGGAGCACAAATGTTGGTTCTTACAACCTTGCTAGGTTTTGTTTTGCTCTTAATTTGGGGCGCCACTTGTGGCTGGGATCTCCTCCTGCACAAGCAAACATTCCTGTGATAGTTTCTATCGACCAACAGGTTGTCGTCAAAAAAGAAAACGTAAAGCTGCCTTCTACTTTGATTTTTTGCTAAAAAATCCTCACCAAGATATCACCAAATTCTTAGAGGTGCGCACTTGTACATCTAAGGAGGTGTCTGGTTCGCGGATTGCCTCCAACTTGAAAATGATATGGTTGTCTCGTTTACATTGGCTCGCAATTAGTTACTACATAATCGTATACATATCTAGTTAATACCGCCCAAGATCTCCCGTAACAAAGGTGATACCGGAGGCAGATAGGAAGTCATTTTCTCGCTGCACCTGCACCTTCCTCCTCGGCTTCCCTAGGTAACGAGGCATGTCTCCTTCCCATGTCGACCCATCTTCCATGGAGTAGCCCGGCCTCCTGCGAGAAGGTCCTCAACATTGGCCGTGATCGGCTTGGTTTTGGCATGCAATAAGGCGCTGATTCGGCCGACGAGAACGCTCTTGTTCCTGCTGGGGAGGAGGTTGTGGCTTGTGAGGCCATGAGGGGACGATATCTCATATGGTTCTTGATTGTGCGTCGGCAACATGAAGTACGGGTCACAGAGGACACGGCGGCGCCTCCGCCAGTGGGAGTGCCAACGCGCAACTTGGGTGGGGTGACACTGGTGGTGGTGGTCCCAAGTGATGCAGCCGAGATGGCCGTTGCGGACCGTCTTCTCATTCTCCATGTCACAACGGAGCTGCCGACAGCTGGATAAGAGGAGCAGAAACACCAATTTTGCTTTTCAGTCTCTTTCGGGTTTTTCCATTTCGTTTACGTCCAGCAAACAAACATATTTCGATTTTCTACATGGTGTACCACCGTATTATGATTACGTTATTACTATTTGTGTTACCTTTTTCTCAACCGAACATCTCCTAAGATTCAAGCTCATCCCCTATGCTTTCCATAATCTAGTTACTAAAGCGAAAGGTTTCAAATCTAAATCTAAGGCCTTCATAACTAACATTCCTTACAAAATGTTTGAAAGCTGGGCAACACCCCCCTGCCCCCCACCCCATACTACTGGCAGAAGATATTTCCATGTAGGGAATATTTCTTTCAAACGACTCAACTTGAGAGAAGTGTTCATTAATGACTTCAGCGGTGCCGATAATCCCAAAAGATCCCGCTGACAGGAAAATAGGTTGTAACTGATGTTAGAGAAGAAAAATGTGGATGCTGCTATATCACCTCGAAGGTGGGTAACGAGGGATTTCGCAACACCAAAACATGGATTCTGGAGCAGTTGTCTGTGCAACAAGTCATTGAGTGCGACCTCAGTGGGTGGAACGACAATTGCTATGCGGGTCATCTTTACATTTTGGAACGTTGATCCCAAGATGGAGAAGGAATTTCTGCACAAGCGATACAAGAAATGTAAGCATGTTGGTTTAGAAAAGGTAGCTAATATTAGTGGTGGGATGGCCGTGGCTCCAAGTACCGATGCTTTTTCATAAAGCCTTGCGTCAACCCACTTGTTGTTGAGATTGTGACGAATGACAGTTTTAGACAATACACAAGTGGGATACTCACATTGAAGGTTTCCCTGCTCCGGCCCTGTTGCAGCTTGCAAATGAAAAAAAAAGTAGGCTCATCCTGCAGTGCTGCTTGTAGGATTTGATCATGATGAATCTGGAAGAAAGTATTGGATATGGAAAAACTCTTATGGTGAGCATGCACTGGGGCGAGGGTGGTTGTATTATGCTGGAGAGGGATGTGAGTCACACATGGGATGTAGTGGGTGACTCACCTCACATGAGGTGTACGGTGAAATACAAAATATAAGTGTTTGTGTGGAGGGGGTGGAGGGGGGGGGGGGGCAATGCCCCCCTCCCCCAATGAATTGCACATATTTTCTATACAGGGGATGTGATATTATTTTGTGTATAGGGCATGTGTTCTGGCGGGTACAGGGTGCACCCGTGAGAGCACGTAAATGGAGAAAACCGATATGCATAGTGGAAAAAACTGACAACATAGTGATATCATTATTACTGATGAAAGCGCAATGATTTCGAGAGATACCGTGAGCGCAAGATTAGATATACAGAGTACATATGTGCATACACTGACTTTTTTATTATTACAACTAAAGAAGCGATAGTTCAAAAGATTAGAAAGTTAGATGCTCCATGAAGCTGACGATGACAGGTCGAAGGGGGACTGGGGCTCATTTGTGTCTTGCTTCGTCTGGAGAAGTTGCTGATCATGTGTCTAGCTAGTTGGAAGCTTCAGTCTCAGGTGCTTGTCTTCTTTCCTACCAACATTCTTATGATTCTCTGGAGAAAATAGTTGCTTCGTAGTGCGACTGTATCACAAAAAGATGTGGTGCAAGATTAGTAGGCGTGATTTTTGCATCCTAGAATCTCTCAAAAGAAAAATAAATTATATTGACCTTTTTTTGGCTTTAATTTGCTGGCAGTCGGTGAACCATCAATGTTCTTCAGCACATGAGGCTTTGTTGACATTCAATGAAGGAAGCAATATCAGTTTCACACTATATGTTCATTATATTGCGAAATGCATTATAATTATCCATACACGATGTTCTTTGGCTGAACCTTTTTTATTCTACCGCACAACGAAATTTGCTGGTGGTGATGTTGCAAGCTGAACACTTTGCGGTGCATCTGTTGGCACGAAAGAAGAGGAGGGGAACTGCCCAGCTAAATCTGAACGTGTAACATTGCTTAAGGGAGAGCATATGTATAGACCTTGCTTTTTTCTTAGTTTTCTCCGGCATTGCCTACAACCCATGTACCACCAGCCACCCCTTGCCAATACCTGGGTTATCCTTATCCTTCGTTTGGAATACTGGTTGTGCAAATTACATGAAATCAGTGTGTCTGAGTGAAAAGCAACCATTATCAATCGTGAAGAAGAGCTCGGTGTAACATTAGTAGTCTTGTATGATTGTACCATGCTAGCAAAATTTGTAACTCATTTTATTAAGAGCGCGAAATTGGAAGTACTCTTGTAAGGTGCAGCTGCAGGTCATCAAGTGTAAATTGACATGGCACACCATTTATGTATTGCTTGAATGCCTTCTCCATGACGGGGAAATCAATTTTTTATGTTTTCTTCAGTTGCCATGTGGATAGTTGGATTACTTTGAACATCAAATCTTTGATTTATAGCATCGAGAACAACTTCAAGAGGTTGCCGACCGAGCGGTGACTTTTGGATTGTTGTACATCACCCATAAAGATTTCTTTCACAGATAGCGTGCTAGAACTGTCCTCTATCTCAAAATAAGTGTCTCAACTTTAATACAACTTTGTACTAAAATTAGTACAAAATTAAAACACTTATTTTAGTACAAAGTCTTGGAACAAGTTTAAACGAAGGGAGTAGTATATAAAATAATAATTCCATTGAGTAAGCCTTTGTTCCAAGACTAATTGCAAAATGCACTGTATACATGCTTTTTCATGTGTACTTGAAGCCATAGAGTTAAACATCAAAGCACGCCAGATCTATCTATCGCTTCTTAATTATTTTTTACAACAAATGAAAGTTGTATTATGATCTGATGATGGCTAATGTGACATCCAAACTTAATAGGAATGATAGATTACTCATATCAACAAGGTGTGCCTTCTTTTCTGGGAGCCCATCCGAAAGGAACATTGAAGTTAAGTGTGCTTGGATAGTGTAGTAATTTGAGGATGGGTGACCGATTGAGAAGTTGATCCCAGTAACACGGGTGTGAGAAAAAAATACGTAGCAAAGACTAGTGTTGGTTTATGGAGCTAGTTTAGATCCTATGTGGTAGCTAGGGGCAACAACCAAGAACCGGCGGATTTGGCGGGGGTGTTAGAATTGGTATCGGAGCTGCCCCTCATGGTTACACGGGCGTGTGCGGGTCAGGTGCGCGAGCATTTGGCTATGACGCGTGTGGCCCATCATGGTACACAACATGTCATATGTGCCAGACTAGACGCACAAACATGTGCTAAGAGAGAATGTTCCTGCTAGGACGACGAAGATGTTGATTCCTTTGACAGAGTGTATGTGACATTCCAGCTTAATAGGTATGATAGACTACTCATATCAACAAGGTGCACCTTCTTTTCCGGTATCCTACCTGAAAGAAACCTCAAAGTTAAGGATGCTTGGCTATCAACAATTTGAGGATGGGTGGCCGACTAGGAAGTTGATTTTAAATGCGCACGAGTGAGGATAAAGTGTGCATAAAAGATTAGTGTTGGTTTGTGGGGCAGTCTAGATCCTAGGTGGTAGCCAGACACAAATGCCTGGAACTGGTGGGTTTAGCAGGGCCCGGAAAAGAATGGAAATGATGTGCATGCATAATGTTACAATGTTACATAATGAGCCCGCAAATAGCTAGCCATTGCTTTTGAAAGCATTTGTGCAAAGAATAAATCGGGCATGGTTTCAAGAGAATCATCATTTGTACACAACTCATGAAGTACCTGAAATCTAGGATGTCAGAGCATTATATCACACAAAAGAACCCAACAAACATTATGGTAGAAGCTTTATAACTATATCATTAGGAGTAATAGATGTATATGATTGTGATACGTCTCAAACATTTCTACATTTTTTGATTGTTTCATGCCATTATCATACATTTCTAGATACTGATATTATTTTTCTGAACTAACCTATTAATTCAGTGCCCGCAGTCAAGTTGTTTTCTGCATGTTTTTGGTTTATAGTAAATGACCTCAAAATATCACAAGGATTTTTGACGATTTTTTCCGGGAGGAGAAGGTTCCAGAAAGCATCGGAAGGAGCGAGGGGCCACCCACAACACCCAGATGGTTAAGGGGGCCGCATGGTGGGCCTGTCTGTTGTCTTGGGGATGATTCCGAAATGAGAGATAGGGATAGTAGCCATGCTGGATCTAGCTAGGCGTAAGTATGACTTGGGGAATTTTACGAGTTGTGGACCCTCTCGACCCGAATATTAAACAGTGTACCTCGCGGTGAATCTAATGATACCGATTCGGTATTGCAGGTAATATTTTCTGAGAAGTTATTAATAATTTGCTTTTGTAAAACATAAATATAGGTTTTAGAAAAACCGGGGATTGAAACATAAATGAAGAAAATTAGAGGCTTCCAGAGTAGAAATCGCCAAACACAAACCGACCTCCGCTGCGGTCGACTGCAGGCTAGCAGTGTCGTATAATAATACATTACTGTAGTCACCAGAAAATTTTCCCTTCCCATCGGCACCACTCGCCGCCGCCGCCACGATTTGCCGTCATCCCCAAGGCTCTCCTCCCCCTCAAACATCGTCTGGTTGAAAAGTTCAAAGTCTCTAAAACCCATACCTCCTTCTCCTTTTGGTACCTCCTCCTCCAAGAAAGAAAGCTAGGGTTCCTGCCTCTCGCCGGCGCCGCCGTAGGTCCGCCTCGTCTCCAGTGGCCCTAGGGCCATGGAGACGCGGTGGATCTTGGCAAGGGCCGGCGGGAGGGCTCCGTTTTTAGTCATTTTTCCTGTCCTGTTAGGGTTTGTGTCATGCTCAGGAAGACGAGACGGCGGCGGCTCCTTGAAGATGGAATAAAGGTCTCCCTGCCTAGCCCCCATTCCGGTGATGCGTCTAGCATCGTTGGTGGGCGTGTGGAGGTGTGTCTCCGACAGATCTATCTTTGGTGGATTTGCTCGGATCTTGTCGTTGTTCGTCTACGTTCATGTGTCTTCGGGTTGAATCCTTTCAGCCTACGTTATTCTTCATCGGCGACGGTTGCTGTTCTAGTGCACTGGTCCTATGGGGCCTTAACACGGCGACTTCCTGACTGTCTACTACAACAGGTTGTGCCCGACTCCGGCGATGGAGGGGTGATGACGGCGGCACGTCTTCGGCTCGCTTCAGTGTTTGTAATCTTCGCTAGGTGGTCTACGGATCTGGATGTAATTTTTGTTTCTGGTATTCGTTGTACTGCCATGATCGAAGATGAATAGGTTGGAAGTTTTTTCGAAAATAAATAAATAACATCCACTCCGTTCCCCACCACCGCCACTCCCCTTCTGATCAACGCACATTGTCGACTAATTTTGAGCATCAGTACAGACGCAAGCGCTCATATACACGCACATACACTCACCCCTATGAACGCACACACGCACACCCTACCCCTATGAGCACCTCCGAGAGACTGAGCCGGCATATCATCTTGAGATTTACGAAGTCACCGTAGGCGCCTCGTCGTCGACGGGAACGTCTTCTCCCACTGAAAGCGCATCGCCGGAAATCCTGAAATAAATCCAGGAATAATGCGAGCACCAGGATTTGAACCCTGGTGGGTTGGGGATACCACTGTCCACCTAACCATCTCAACCACAGGTTGGTTCGCCATTGTCGACTAATTTGATGTGCTACATCTGCATGTTAGTAGTTGATAAGAGTTTTAGTATGTAAATGTGTTGTCTTGTAGCTAATTCTCAGCAGTGAATCTATTAAACAGTTATCTTCTTTTGAACTTTACCAACATTTTGACCGTGTTTAGCGATCCACCTAACAATTTTTTCACTGCTGATCTATAGAATATATGACTGCTGCAGCTTCTATCCTTCGATAATCGTTGATAGCAATTAGCATGAATCCAGGCAGTCAGGCTACAGGTGTGAATAAAGATGTAAGTTTTCACGACAACAAGTGGTCTGTAAATCGCGGCTTGGTACTTAGTCATGCGCATGAATAGCTACCAAATCTTGTGTTCTGCCATCCGATTATGTTTGTAGCTAGGTTGGACTGTGTGGATACATGAGATCGAACGAGGAGTACCTTGCTCAGCTGAACTTCCGTTAAGGCACTGTCCAGCAGCCAGCCCTCGCCCACCGACAACCACCTTATGAGGGCAGGGCATTCACACCGGTAAGAACGAGTATTTCCCACTATTGGTTGCCCCTAGAAATAATTTGAACTGCCAAACCAAGTTAAGTACAACACAAACACACAGCGATCCGAATGGAAAATGCAGAAAATTAGACACAAATGGTCATACGGCACAGCCGCACCATCTCTTGCACGCATTTTGTCCGGTTGGCATTTAGCCCGCTCTTTCCATATCCAATGCCGAAACCTTTCTCCCATGAATACAGATTTTCAAAATCATAGGCTTCTCCGAGTGTGTCAAAGCTTGTTCCTAATTTCGGCACAATGACGTTATCACCAGGATCTTCGGCAAATCCCCGGATTGATTTCCCCATATCTGAAATCCTATTAGGGAATGGGGCTCTGCGTACCTCGGCAGCCCCAATCCCCACTCTGCCAGTCCATGAAAATATGTGCAAAGCATTGGTTCATCCATAGTGAAATCGAGCACAAGCATGGCACACATATTGAATTCGACAAAATCAGCAGACAGTTTAGGTTTTTGGAAATCCCCAATCAAAAACGCTGGCGAATAAATAGTAAGAGCGAGCATATCCGTACCTATTGATCAGCTGCATCAAGAACTCCATCTTCGCCGGAGTGCATTGTCGCGTCGCCGCAGTGCCAATAAGAAAGCAAGATCCACGCTCGGGGCCTAGGAGACAGCTGCTCCCACCCAGCCCGCTTGAATCTACTACATGAGATCCGCCGGTGACTACTCCATTCTCGAGCCACGGCCGTGTCCCAATCCCTTGACAGCGTCTAAACGTCCATGCAAAACATGGCTCACTGGTCAGATCCGTATAGATACTAGATCGTCGAAGGCGCGCGTTGCCGCGCCCGTCCATTTTTATAATAAACTACTAAAAATTTATAATATGAAAATAAATTTTTGATATGTGATTTGTTCTAAATAAACTGATACAGAGAATATAAAAGTTGTATTTGCATAAAGTTACTCATACAATGAAAGTAATGAAAGTGAATAATCTAATCGGTTTCACAAAAAAGGAAATAGAATTGTATTGATATTACAACACAAAAAAGGAGACATGCATGATGCACTCAGGTAAACAATTTTCTCGCTCCATTTTATTTCTATCACATCATTAGTGCATGTCCAAATCTTAGGTAATAGCATAATGATGTCAACCACTATAGTGGATGTCCAAATCTTAGGTAATAGCATAATACACAGGAGCAAGAACAGCAGCAAAGCTCTAGATGAATAGTATGAGACCTCTCAGCAAACCAAACCCTCAACCAATAGTAGCACGCCATTGTATAAACAGCACTGATGGCATCGTTATTAAAAGAGCGGAACAGTACATGAATAAATTAACATATAGTGAGATGAAAGAGTATTAAATAGATAAAAAATATGGCACCTCTATAACCCATATCTAAATGTCGTTTTGCTGCTTGTCGTCCTTGATTCATCTTTTGTTTCTACATACACCCTCTTTCACATCACTGGTCTTGTACCTCTTGGCATCCAATTGTTTTCGCTTCTTTACCTAAAAGTCAGAATTGATGCAGCCCGATCAATGCCAATGCTACGCAGCAACAGTGAACATTAAAGAGTTGCGAAGCTCACCCGTACCAAAGGCGCTCATGGAAGGTTCCTTTACTTTGTCTTTCATCTGCCGAAAGGAAACAAGTAGGCGTGATGATTAGAGTTGTGATTTTTTGGCATATTAGCAAGAGTTGCTTTTGGCAAATTGGTAATTGTGTTCCTAGTTAATAAGCGAGTACTCTTAATAAGCCTAAGATGTTGGGAGCAGCAATATGATGACTTTTTCTAAATAAATCAGTAGGAGTGACGGTTTATCTTGTATGACATTGTTCTCTGGATTAACGTTTCAACAGCCATCCCAGTGCCTTTTTTGCACAAGAAGCCTTCCTGCAATCAATAGATATTAAGAAATTTTCATGTTGGTTCATGATAGATTGATAAAATCTCTTTGATGCATTAAATAAAATTATATGAACACAGGTTAACACACAAAAAACTAATCTAGCAGTTCCTGTGTCGTATCAACATTAAATGTGTATGAAACTATTTCTAAATACCTGATATAAATCAGTAAATGTTCTGACTTGCAACTACAGTCGAGTGCAAATACAACAGTAAGCGATCTAGATTCTGCAACTTTATGTTGTGTAGTACCATCAGATGCAGGAATCTTTGGTTCTAGTCTACCAATCATCAATTTTATTTGCTTTAGCTGCAGGTGTCTGACAATAAAAAGATATGAACAAAGAAATTTGGAAACAACATTCAATGAACAATGTAGATTAAAAATGGTTATCAACACATAGCCACATAATTAAATATCTCTGACATGCATGTATCAAACAAAACAAATTGAACGATTGTACCTGGAAGCAAAATCCATGCTAAATCATTTCAAGAGAACAAGCAAGAACTGCTGCTCCACAAGAAAAATCCAAAAGTAACAGTAGCTTGCAATCGGTGGAAGATTAAAATGCTACAAAGCTTCCAAATATTCAATGATCGTGCAACTGGAACTGCAGCGCTTCATTGCATACTTATCTATCTTATATCCACATAATTAGCTGCTTTTACAACCAATATCTGACCATTGAGCAGTTTTATGTACTGGATCTTCCTTGAAATAATGCAACAAAGAGGGTACGACAAAGCTAGCTAGCCTTCAACGTACCATCAAAGATGTATCCGCCTGCTAACTTGTACTCCCTCCGTCCGGAAATACTTGTCATCAAAATGAATAAAAAGGGATGTATCTAGATACTATGTAAAATTCGTGGACTATTTGACAAGTTCCAGTACAGTCATCCGCAGGTCCCATAAGCACAACAATTTTATTACACAATATAAGTTAGATAAAAAGAATAAACATTGGGAACGGTAAGCACCTCGATTCAGGACCTCTTGGTATAATCTCAGATCGGAAACTACGAGCATTCTTCCCCACTGGCGAGAGCAATTGCCCTTCATCCCACAGCCGGTGTTTGGGATGGGCTCTGTTCTGCAGATCACGACGGCGTACCTATAGGGGGAGGGCTCTGGTCGACGCCAGAGGTCGGAGACGGGGAGTGGAGCGCCGTACCCATCGCCATGGCCGATGGGAACCATCGGCGTCGTCATCACCATCACTGTGGTGGAGCAGGGAGAGGAGGTAGAGGAGTGGTCGGGGATTCAGGCGGGGGAGGACACCGCGCCTTGATGTTTGGATCGATCCGTCGCGCCATGCTCGTCGCGGGTAATGGGGATCGGATGGGAGAGGCGGACGGACAGAGAATAGGAAGGGGAATCGAAGGCAGAAGGTGTAGCTGCTGGGGCCAGCATCCAATGGGCTTCGTGCGGGATCGAGGCCCAGGTAACCACGTTGCACCGTTTTTTCTACGGGAGCAGCCACCCTCAGGACAGCAGCCATCGAACAGTCGGAAACGATTTACACACGAGATCCGACGGCCAAAATTAATGAGGGCGTGAGAGAGCTGGAAAAGGATTCAGTTATACTGTCCTTAAATGTACTTGTATCTAATTTTCTCTGTTCCATGTGGACCACGACCATGTATGCCACACGCACTGAATACAACGAATCGCAAAGCTAGAACCTACGGGACAGATAACAAGCCCCAGTGTGCTCGCGTTCACATACTCCACGTCCTCTTCTTGTTTTTGACTTTTTTTTGAAGTTACACCGCGTCTTCTTGTATTTCTTTGGTAGAAAATCCTCATCGAGATATCCCCAAAATCTAGAGGCGCACTTCACTTTACATCATGATTCAAGCTCTTCTCCTATGCTTTCTGTAAAAGCATCTAAAAAATTTCTTTAAAACCCGTTCAAGGTTTTTATTATTTATGCCACTAGTTGTGTTCCACTACTCAGTTTCGCCATTAAAAATTACAACTGCTCAAAAAATGCCATCGTTTCATGAGATATTTTCTCAAAAATGCCATCGTTCCGTTAGATGTTTGCTCAGAAATGCCATTAGACATCATTATTGACAGGTCAAACTCGTTGACCATGTTATATGATAAAAATACCCCTATACCTACATGTCAGCTCTCTCTGTCTCACAATGATAAGTGTGGACCCCACTTGTTAGGAGTAAGCAAGCGAATAATTTTAGAGAAATAAGAACGTTGCTGGAATCAAGTGGGACCCACACTTTATTGTAGTGAGATAGAGGAGAGCTGACATATTGGTTTATACGTATTTTGGTCATTATGACATGGGAAACAAGATTTGAGCTGACAATCATGGTGTCGAGTGGCATTTTTTAGCATGCGCCTAACGTAGCGATGACAGTTTTGAGCAGTTGAAATTCCTAGTGGCAAAACAGAGTAGTGAGACACATCCAGTGGCATAAATGATTAAAACCCGTTCAAAGGCTGGGGGCACCGCCCCCCTCCCACCAGTAGTGCTCACATACATAGATCGAGCAAATCGGGAACGGGAACATAGTTAGAGAAATTTCACTGATATAGAGGTGTTCTTTGTAAAAAAAAAAGGGAAGATCTTTTCAAACGACACAACTTGAGAGAAGTGTTCATGAGTGACTTCAGCAGCGTCGATCATCCCAAGAGGTTTGGTTGTCGGGAACATAAGTTGTAGCTTTCGTTGGACCAGAAGAAATGTAGATGCTGCTATATCACCTCGGCGGTAGGCGTAATGAACGATTGGGAAGATCGAAACGGCGATTCTAGAGCAGTTATCTATGCAACAAGTCATTCACTGCGATCTCAACGAGAGAAACAACTGTTGCTATGGGGGTCATCCCTACGAAATCTTCAAGTGCATTATGTAGTGCGGGCTAACCATTAAAGAGCTATATCATTTTACATCTTGGAACTTTGACCCAAAGATGGAGAAGGAAACGTTTCACAAGCAATACAAGAAAAATGTAAGCATGCTAGTTTAGAAAAGGTAACTAATATTAGTGGCGGGGTGACCGTGGCTCCAAATATTGACACTTTTTTGAGAAAGCCTTTCTGGTCTACCCGTTTGTTGCTGAGATTGTGACGAATGACAATTTCCGACGATAAACATGTGGGATACAAACATTGGAGATTTCCCTGCTCCCACCCTGTTGCAGCTTGCCAATGAAAAAAAGTGGGCTCATCACGCAGTGCCGATTGTAGATTTTGAACAAATGAATTTGGAAGAAAAATATTGGATATTGAAAAACTCTTATGGGTGAGCAGTGGGGCGAGGGTGGTCATCATGAAGTACCATGCGCGACCGACGCGGCGATCATTTGCTAATTGGACGACACTACACAACAAACAATTGACACTGTTAAAGTTAGTCAATGGAATATAAGCATTTTCCTATTGAGAAACTCTTATTGTGAGCATTGAGGCGAGGGTGGCCATACTAGGCTGGAGAGGGATGTGAATCACCCATGGGGTGTAGGGGGTGACTCACCTCCCTGGAATATACCCCACAAGTTATATTCATGCCGTGGAGATCATGGAATCTTCCTTCTTGTACTTCCTAATGCGATGAAAACTCGCTGGTGAGACTTGGCACTTGAAGTTGGCACCTCTGGTGCAACGATTGCAACGATGTAGCTGTAGCTAGACGAGGTATGCTGGAGAGATGGAAGACAAAATATAAGTGTTGTGGGGAGGGGGGCATTGCCCTCCCCCCCGGGTGGCGGATCCATGATTTCAAACTTGGGTGTTCAATATTTTTTTCATCAAATGTGATATCTAAAATATTCACATAGCAAGAACACTTATATTTTGTCTTCATGGCGCCGATGATCCCAAAAGATTCGACTGACGGGAACATAGGTTGTAACTGATGTTAGAGATCAGAAAAAATGCGGATGCTACTATATCACCTCGACGGTGGGCAACGAGGGATTCCACAACATCAAAACATGGATTCCGGGGCAATTGTCTGTGCAACAAGTCGTTGACTGTGACCTTTGTGGGAGAAATGACAGTGGCTATGCGGGTCAACTTTACATTTTACATTTTGGAACGTTGATCCCAAGATGGAGAAGGAATCTCTACACAAGCGATACAAGAGATTTAAGCATGTTGGTTTAGAAAAGGTAGCTAATATTAGTGGTGGGATGGCCGTGGCTCCAAATACCAATGCTTTTTCAGAAAGCCTTGCTCGTCAACCCACTTGTTGTTGAGATTGTGACGAATGACAGTTTCAGACGATACACAAGTGGGATACTCACATTGAAGGTTTCCCTGCTCCGACCCTGTTGCAGCTTGCAAATGAACAAAAAAGTGGGCTCATCACGCAGTGCTGCTTGTAGGCTTTGATCAGGATGAATCTGGAAGAAAATATTGGATACGGAAAAACTCTTATGGTGAGCACTGAGGTGAGGGTGGTTCTATTAGTGATCTGGAGAGGGACGTGAGTCACACATATGGTGTAGGGGGTGACTCACCTCACATGGGGTGTACGGTGAAAGACAAAATATAAGTGTTGGGGGGGGGGGGGGGGCATTGCCCCCCTCCCCAATGAATTGCTCATATTTTCTGTATAGGGGATGTGATATTATTTTCTGTACACTTCCGGCACAGTTTGCATCTGTTCTGGCGGGTATAGGGTGCACATGTGAGACCAGGTAAATGGAGAAAGCTGATATGCATAGTGGAAGAAACTGACAACATGGTGAGATCATTATCAATACAACAGTGCAACGACTCAGAGATATACAGCGAGCGCAGGCTTAGAGATACCGAGTACATATGTGCATACACTGACTTTATTATTACAACTAAAGAAGCGATAGTTCCAAAGATTAGAAAGCTAGAGGTTCCATGAAGCTGACGATGAGAGGTATAGCTATTTAGAAGGCGGACTGTGGCTCATTTGCATCTTTGTTCGTGTGAAGAAGTTGTTGATCATGTGTCTGGCTAGTTGGAAGCTTCCGTCTCAGGTGCTTGTCTTCTTTCCTACCAACATTCTTATGATTCTCTGAGGAAATAGGTTGCTTCGGAGCACGACTGTATCACAAAAAGAAGTGGTGCAAGATTAGTGCGCGTGATTTTTGCATCCTAGAATCTCTCAAAAGAAATTTATATTGACCTTTTTTTGGCTTTGCTGGCAGTCGGTGAACCATCCATGTTCTTCCTTTTTCTCCCTATGGAATTTCTTTAGTACATGAGGCCTGTTGACATTCAATGAAGGAAGCAAGATCAGTTTCACACTCTCTGTTCATTGTATTGCAAAGTACATTATAATTACCCATACCTGATGTTCTTTGGCTGAACCCTTTTATTCTTCTGCACAGCGAAATTTGCTGGTGGTGATGTTGCAAGCTGAACACTTCGCGGTGCATCCGTTGGCACCAAAGGAGAGGAGGGGAACTGCCTAGCTAAATCTGAACGTGTAACATTGCTTAAGGGAGAGCATATGTATATACCTTGCTCTTTTCTTAGTTTTCTCCAGCATTGCCTACAACCCATGTACCACCAGTCATCCCTTGCCAATACCTAGGTTATCCTTGTAATACAAGTCAGTATATCTGAGTGAAAAGCAACCGTTATCAATCGTGAAGAAGAGCTCGGTGTAACACTAGTAGTCTTGTATGATTGTACCATGCTATCAAAATTTGTAACTCATTTTGCTAAGAGTGCTAAATCGGAAATACTCTTGTAAGGTGCAGCTGCAGATCATCAAGTGTAACTGGACATGGCACACCATTTATGTATTGCTTGAATGCCTTCTCCATGATGGGGAAATCAAATTATTATGTTTTCTTCAGTTGCCATGTGGATATTTGGATTACTTTGAACATCAAATCTTTGATTTATAGCATCGAAAACAACTTCAAGAGGTTGCCGACTGAGCGGTGACAGTGGCTCAATGGTAAAAAGACAATAAAATGGAAGACACATACTTATAGATTGTTGTACGTCACCCATAAAGATTTCTTTCACAGATAGCATGCTAGAACCTCCCTCCGTCTCAAAATAAATGTCTCAACTTTAGTATTTTAGTACAAAGTTGAGACACTTATTTTTGAACGCATGGAGTAGTATATAAAAAAATAATTCGACTAAGTAAGCATTTATTGCAAGACTAATTGCAAAATGCACTGTATACATGCTTTTTCATGCCTACTTGAAGCCATAGAGTTAAACCTCAAAGCACAGACAGATCTACCTATAGCTTCTTAATCATTTGTTACAACAAATGGAAGTTGTATTATGATTTGAGGATGGCTAATGTGACATCTAAACTTAATAGGAATGATATACTACTCGTATCAACAAGATGCACCTTCTTTTCTGGGAGCCCATCCGAAAGAAACATTAAAGTTAAGTTTGCTTGGTTAGTAACAATTTCAGGATGGGTGACCGACTGAGAAGTTGATCCCAGCTGCGCGAGTGAGGAAAAATGCGCAGCAAAGACTAGTGTTGGCCTGTTGAGTTAGTTTAGATCCTAGGTGGTAGCCAAGCACAACAGCCAAGAATCGGCGGGTTTGGCTGGGGCGTTACAATTGGTATTAAAGCCGCCCCTCGTGGTTACACGGGCGTGTGTGGGTCAGGTGCGCGAGCATGTGGCCCATCGTGGTACATATGTGTCAGACTGGACGCGCCCATCGTGGTACATATGTGTCAGACTGGACGCACAAACATGTTGGTTCTTTTGAGTGGGGGTGTATGTGACATCCCGACTTAATATGTATGATAGACTACTCATATCAATAAGATGCACCTTCTTTTCCGGTATCCCATCCAAAAGAAATCTCAAAGTTAAATGTTCTTGGTTATGAGCAATTTGAAAATGGGGTCCGACTAGAAATTTGATTCCAAATGCGCACAAGTGAGGGTAAAGTGTGCATAAAAGTTAGTATTGGTTTGTGGGGCAGTCTAGATCCTAGATGGTAGCCAGACGCAATGGCCTGAAACCGGTGGGTTTGGCAGGGCCCGGAAAAGAATGAAAATGATATGCATGCATAATGCTACAATGTTACATAATGAACCCACATTCGTCTTGAAAGCACTAGAAGGAGCGAGGAGCCACACATATCCCCCATCCGTCGGGGGGGGGGGGGGGGGTCATGGTGGGCCCGTCTGGTGTCGTGGGGATGATTTCCGACAATGAGAGATAGGGATAGGAGCCTCGCTGGATCTAGCTAGGCGAAAGTGTGATACGAGGAATTCTACGAGTTCAGGACCCTCTCGGCCTGAACATTTAAAAGTGTACTTCACGGTAAATCTAACGATGCCGATTCAGTATTACAGGTAATATTCTTTTGAGAAGCGCGTTGCTGCAGGATTTTAAAGATTAATTTTGAATACGTTCTATATGAATGAAATGATCTAAAAGGAAAACTATTATTTTCAAAACTAATTATATGTGAACAAAGAGTATGCATGTACATTGGACTATTGGAGATGGAACAATTAAATTGTAGTATGTATGTGTTATAAAATAGTTCTAGTGGATGATGACATGGCATATTTGATGATGTGGAGGGCTGCATGTTGAGAGAATTAGACTTAGTGGGATCAACTATTTATGTATTGTAGATTTGCTTTGTAAAACAATAATCAAATATAGGTTTTAGAGAAGAACCGGGGGTTGAAACATGAATGAAGAAAATTGGAGGCATCCAAAGTAGAAACCGCCGAAAACAAACCGACCTCCGCTGCGGTCGACCGCACCGCAGGGCTAGCAGCGCCGTATACGTATACAGTACTACTGCAGTATATATTCGCGAGAAAATTTCCCCTTCCCATCGCCACCGCCCGCCGCCCGCCGCCGCCGCCGCCGCCTGGCGATTCGCCGTCGTCCTCCCCCTCAAATACCCCCCACCCCCATCCACTCCGCTCCCCACCACCGCCACTCCCCGCCGCCTCCACCCACCCCCACATCCCCAACGGAGGACGCATCGGGTCTGCCCCGCCGCCGCATGCAGCCCTCCACCGCCCGACGCCGCGGCCCCGACGCGCCCTTCTCCCGCGGCGTATGGCGGCCCCGATCCGCCGCACCCGCCGCGGAGGCCCCCGCCCCCGCTCCCGCTCCCGCTCCAGCCCCGCGCCCCAACCCCGCCGCCTACGCGCCTCCCCACCACCGCGACAACGCCGCCCCGCTCCTGCCCCTCCCCAACCCCAACCCCAACCCAAACCCTGCCCCGGACAGCCGCCCGCCTCGCCGCCGCCAGCGCCGCCCGAACCACAACAGCGGCCGCGCCCCGCCGCCGCAGGAGAGGGCTCCCCCGTCCGGCCCCCCGAACGCCTCCGCGCCGCGGCAGATGAGGGCGAGCGCGCCCGCCTACACGCCGCGGCATGAGAGGGCTCCCGCGCCCGCGCCCGCGCAGCCGGCGGCGGCGGGGGGCGGGGCGGTGCCGCAGCTGGTGCAGGAGATCCAGGACAAGCTGGCGCGGGGGGCGGTGGAGTGCATGATCTGCTACGACATGGTGCGCCGCTCCGCCCCCGTCTGGTCCTGCGGCAGCTGCTTCGCCATCTTCCACCTCCCCTGCATCCGCAGGTGGGCGCGCTCCCCGGCCTCCGCCTCCGACGACCCGGCCTCCGACTCCTGGCGCTGCCCCGGCTGCCAGTCCGTGCAGGACGTCCCCGCCCGCGACATCGCCTACACCTGCTTCTGCCGGCGCCGCCGCGACCCGCCCAACGACCTCTACCTCACCCCGCACTCCTGCGGCGAGCCGTGCTCCAAGCCGCTCGACAGAGCAGACCCTGCCGCCAAGGGCGATGATGACGATGTCGCCGCCAGGTGCCCGCACGCCTGCGTCCTGCAGTGCCACCCTGGGCCGTGCCCGCCCTGCAAGGCGTTTGCTCCGGAGCGCCCGTGTCCCTGCGGCAAGCAGTCTATCACCCGTCGCTGCGCGGACCGGAGTACGCCTGTCACGTGTGGGCAGTCGTGCGAGAAGCTGCTACCCTGCGGGAGGCACCGTTGCGACAAGGTCTGCCACACCGGCCCGTGCGGGGAATGCGAGGTTGACTACCCTGCGCTGTGCTTCTGTGGCAAGAAAACAGAGACATTGTTGTGCGGCGAGATGGTGCTGAAAGGGAAGCTGTCGGACAAGGATGGGGTGTTCTCTTGCAGTGAGGTTTGCGGCCACAATCTGGCTTGTGCCAATCATGTCTGCCAGGATGTTTGCCACCCAGGGCCGTGCGGGGGGTGCGAGCTTGTGCCAGCGAAGGTCACGACATGCCATTGTGGCAAGACAAGGCTGCAGGAGAAGAGGACTAGCTGCTTGGACCCAATAGCCACCTGTGACAAGGTGTGCGACAAGAGATTGCCGTGTGGACTGCATAGGTGCAAGGGAACGTGCCATGAAGGAGAGTGCCCACCGTGCTTGGTGCGTGTCGAGCAGAGGTGCCGCTGTGGCTCATCAGGCCAGATGGTGGAGTGCTACAAGGTCTCCAAGGAATATTTCCGTTGCAACAAGCCTTGTGGCCGCAAGAAGAACTGCGGGAGGCACAGGTGCAGCGAGTGCTGCTGCCCGCTGTCGAAGCCATTTGCCCAGCATCAAGGTGACAGCATGGACCCCCATTTCTGCCAGATACCATGTGGCAAGAAGCTCCGGTGTGGACAGCATGGATGCCAGCATCTCTGCCACAGCGGTCACTGCGACCCTTGCCGTGAGACCATATTCAATGATCTCACTTGTGCGTGTGGCAGGTCATCTATTCCGCCACCGCAGCCTTGCGGCACACCAACTCCATCATGCCCACACCAGTGCATTGTCCCTCAGCCTTGTGGACACCCAGCTTCGCACCAATGCCATTTTGGGGACTGCCCACCTTGCGTTGTGCCAGTAATGAGAGAATGCGTTGGGGGACATGTGATGCTAAGGAACATCCCTTGTGGTTCAAAGGACATTAGATGCAACCAGCCCTGTGGAAAGAACCGTCAATGTGGACTGCATGCTTGTGCCAGGCCTTGCCATCCTTCCCCTTGTGATCCACCGCCTGCAAATGGAGAAGCTAGTTCAAGCTCTGGGGGCAAAGTTTCATGTGGACAATTATGTGGTGTCCCAAGGAGGGAATGCAAGCACACTTGCAACGCCCCATGCCACCCATCGTCGCCTTGCCCAGATGTGAGATGTGAACATCGTGCGACTATTACCTGTTCTTGTGGCCGTATCAGTACAACTGTGCCCTGCAGTGCCGGTGGAGCCTACAATGGTGATAGTACGTTCGATATCTCCGTCATGCAGCAGCTGCCAATGGCTCTCCAACCAGTGGAATCAAATGGGAAAAGGGTACCTCTTGGGCAGAGGAAACTCTGTTGTGATGAGGAGTGTGCAAAAGTGGAGCGGAAACGAGTCCTTGCTGAAGCTTTCGACATTACCCAGCCCAATCTGGATGCATTGCATTTTGGTGAGAACTCAAATGCGTCGGATTTGGTTTCTGATCTTTTCCGGCGCGAGCCAAAGTGGGTGCTGGCCATAGAAGAGAGGTGCAAGTTCCTTGTCCTTGGGAAGATAAGGGGGAATTCTTCAAGCAACATCAAGTTCCATGTCTTCTGCCCCATGTTGAAGGATAAGAGAGATGCTATCAGGCTCATTGCAGATAGGTGGAAGCTTTCTGTCCAGGCAGTTGGCTGGGAGCCCAAGCGTTTTGTTACTGTCCATGTCACACCCAAGTCTAAGGTTCCTGCTCGTGTGCTGGGCTCCAAGCCTGGTGTCCCTGTCTCGGCGGCCCATCCTTACTTTGACCCCATGGTGGACATGGATCCGAGGCTCGTCGTCGCAATGCTGGACCTGCCAAGGGATGCTGATGTAAACTCTCTAGTGTTAAGGTTTGGTGGGGAGTGTGAATTGGTTTGGCTGAATGACAAGAATGCTGCTGCAGTCTTCAGTGATCCAGCTAGAGCTGCGACGGCGCTGAGGCGGCTCGATTATGGGTCTGCTTACCAGGGTGCTGCAATGTTTTGCCCAAGCAGCATCACCCAGGCCTCCTTGTCGAGCAATGTGTGGGTTGGAGCACCGAGAGATGGAGGGTTGGCCTCAATGAGCAGTGCCAGTCCATGGAAGAAGGACTCTCCCTCTGAGCTGAAGCCGACCCCGCATGCAGTGATGACAGTGCTTGGTCGTGCCCCAGGGACAAGTGTGCTTGGTCATTCCCCAGGATCAGTGTGGAAACCTGCTGTTCAGGTCACGAGTTCAAACCGGTGGAATGCTCTGGAGTCTGATGCTGCAAACAGCTCTGGGGCAGCCGACAAACCTAAGCCGCCTCCTCACACTAACGCGGGATCCAGCACTTCCGCTCCTCGCGTTGGCGCTGGATCCAGCGCAGAACCGAGTGCCGGGCAATCTGTGAGCAAGCTGCAGCCGGACATCGAAGTGGAAGACTGGGAAGAAATCGTGTGAATGACGAGACCGAGGTAGTTTGGTCAAGATGAGTCTCTTTTATTCAGATCTCATTTTTCTATCTAATATAGGATGTAGTATATCGAAGCGGTTATTTTGTCACCTTCGAATTGGTTCCTGGTCGTTGGCGGTTGACTGTTCAGTTGGGAAGTATCTTTTGTCATGAAATAAACAGCGAGCCGTCCTCAGATTTCCTGCGTTCTTTTTACATCACAGTGTTGGTTGCCTAGCCTAGCTCTTGTCTCAGGCGCAGGCAATACTTGGCTAGTAATAATAAATTAAACTCAAGCTGCATTGACGGAATGTGCCATCAAGTTGTGAATGTTTACCGCTTTGGCACTGCTTTCCCCAATTGATTTTTAAATGTGTCTTTGTTTATGATGTTCTTCAGACTAGTTTGATTCTTATTTACAATTTTATTCAAACTAGTTACCACTCTTACTACAATGTTTTCCTAAACTGGTTGCCATCATCTCCCTGTTATCATTTTGGTCAAGTGAAACTAGTTGTAATGAGTAGCCAAGCAACCACTGCCTTATTAGCAATTTGTGCATAACAGTTCCAGGTAGTTTTCCCTTTAAGCCACCCTCTCCTAGCGACCTAGTAAAAAAATGTACTACACAGGAAGCAACTGTTTCCATCTCTCTGTAAAAAGGTCTAGCATTTGGCTGAGTTGACTCAACCAGAAATATGGGAAAAAACTAACAACTCAAACAGCAAATGCAATATATACGTCAGAAACTGCAATGTTAACTGATCAGTGTATTTTGTTTATCAGCAGTACGTAGAAACTATTTCTCTGCATTTTCTTGTAACTACTACTCCCTCCGTCCCATAATGTAAGGCGTCAAAAAACGCCTTACAATATGGGACGAGGGAGTAGCAAAATGCTTGTGCGTTGTTTTCTATAATATTGTATCGGTTGTTTAAACGCTAGTGCCATCATGGCCCCCGACTTCTGCAAACTAAAAAGGTCATCTAAATTTCATTGAATTTCATTGGACTTAGGGTCTGGCACAAGTTATTTAGTTCCAGTTAGATCTCTTCAGCACACTGCGTTTGCTCACTATGTACTGTGCTATTTCTCTCTGCTCTCAGCACATTGCGTTTTATTTGCCAGTGACAACAATCTCTACACATATAACAACTCCACATTTGTGATATGGCACACCACTTTGAGTTAGCTAAATTTAAGTGAGTGCTATCTTCTCACAAACTATATATTCGGTGATTGCCTAAATGTGGAGGCCATGATGATTCTCCCTGCTCTACAGAAGATTAAACATCTATATATTGAGAATCTTTCTAATAGTTTATTTTTTACATTATATACAGTAGTTTTCGTAGTTTGCTTCTGATTGCTGCATCATTCAAACCACACCGTCTTTTACCTAAATGTCAGGAGCATTTTATCCATACGGATTTAATTCCACAGCTGAGGTCACTACTTGTAACCTAACCAGAGGACCAGTTAAATCCTTTTTTTTCAAAGAAAACTATCGAACTTTAGTGATCAATATATGGTACTCCTTCTGTTCCTAAATGCAAGTCTTCCTATAGATTCTAGTATGGACTACTACATATGGAGCAAAATGATGAGTCGATACTCTAAAATACGTCTATATATATCTGTATGTAGTCCATATTGAAATCTCTAAAAAGGCTTATATTTAGGAACGGAGGGAGTAGATGGCTGCTATGCATTACCCGTAATCAGTATCCTATCAGTTTAGTAGCTTGACGAATGCTTACCAATGCATACGGAACCTTCTAATAAGATTGTTGTGTGAGCGCGTGAATGACCAAAGATGAAACTGTGGCGTGACACTTCCATGCTGCCAATGCGGTTGGTACTTGGTACTTTCCTCTTGTCTTTTGATTTAAACTCCTTGAAATTCAGTTATAGCTGGAGATGAATCCAAGCTTAAGAATGTACGCGCCCTATTCCTTCCTTCTTCTCTGTTCCTTCGGCTGAAATTCTTTTTCTTTTTTGCAGGAGATTCGGCTCAAATTCATGCCTGCTATCCTATGATCTCACAGCTAACTCCTCTGCTTATGCACTGCTTCCTTTCCTTTTGCTCTCTTCTGCTTGGATGCTTTGTGGTTCTGCTGATGACCCCCCTTTGGTTAAACAAATGTTAACCGGCAAACGTTCGCTGGGTGCCAACGAACGCCCGCACAGCCGTGTGACTGGAATCAAACAGATGGTATTTTTTTCTTGAAAAAAACTGCGTTCGCTCGCAATTCTTCCATACACATGGCAAGTTTCCCTTCCGTAGATGGAAAGTCCCTAACAAACGCTTGGCATTTTTAGATGTTTTGGCATGGCAACTCGGGCGTTCGCTGCCAATTTTCCTCCCGTGAACTTTCACCAGATATTCACGTCTACTTCTGGTGCAGGATTCTTAGCTATTTTCTTATTTACTAGCAAATATGCCCGTGCGTTGCACCGGGAGAATCAAAACACGCTTCCCTAGCCCAATGACCCAAGATAACATTCTGTTGCATCAGCCATGTAATGTATATTTTACGAATGGTCTTAAAATGCATGTATGAGATGCTACACTTCAATCATGAAAGAATTGATTAATTTAAATATCTATATTACCTTCCTAGTTAATTTGTAGTATAATGAGTCATTACCTTCATCATTTGATTTATCATTGAGAGCCTAAATCATGAGGATCCTACATGTATGTACATATATAAGAAATTAAGGTTTAATTGGTAAGTTACCAGATGCCCATTACTGATTTTCGTTACCAAATTTCTTCTAAACTTACATGCATGAAGACCTATAAAGTCTAAAGTACAACTCAATTTTCTTTCATATGGAAAGAAACATAATAAACAGATTTGCACATACCACACTAAAACGAATTTTCTATTTGAAGAGGTCACAATAATTTTCATGAAATCAGGTGTATGATTCGGAATTTCTTTTTTAACCATGCATGCTTCAGATTCCATGGAAAGGCATTATTCCCCGTGCGTTGCAACGGAAAAAAATCATCCCTCATACACACACCTGAGAGCATCGGCGAATCCCTTCAAATCTTTCACAATGCCCCAAGAGAAACAACATGATAAGTGGTGTAAGTTCATAAGGTTGTATTATTTGTGAAATGTATTCAACATGTTTCCAATTTATTAGACTACAGAAATATCAACGTTTAGCCGGGATTTTCAAAATACCCCATAAAGAAGATATTAATAAAGGTTGCATCATAAATGGAATTTTAGGAATGATGATTAATATAATAGCATATTTGAAATCTACACATCTTGTTAAAGGAATTTCCATATATAACATGTTAGATTTGGCGTTAGGATTTGAAAGTGATTAATATAATACCATATTTGAAATCTACACATCTTTTTAAGGGTTTTCTATATATAACATGTTAGATTTGAAGTTAGGGTTTAAAAGTTATGAGTTTTTTTTGACATTGAAAGTGATTAATATAATACCATATTTGAAATCTACACATCTTTTTAAGGGATTTCTATACATAACATGTTAGATTTGAAGTTAGGGTTTGAAAGTTATGAGTTTTTTTAAAATATTTGAATATGTCCAAAAAATAGAGTAACTGGTACATTGTGCAGCCCATCCGCTAAGTGACGCTGGGGCGAGTAGTAATATCCTACGCGTACCAACATTAATAGGAGAGAAAAATAAAGTAATATCCTATGCGTACCAACATTAATAGGAGAGAAAAATAAAAGGAGAAAAGGGGAATCGAACCTGGGCCTCCCAGGTCAAGAGATGAGCCTCACACCACTGCGCCACAGACTCGCATGTAATTGATTACAGGGGCTTAACTATAATAAGTTGAATCGGACGCGGATTTTAGACAGGGCAACCCAAACCGTTTTTTTCACTTACCAATGGCATGGTGGGTAATTATTTACAACTTCAGGGGCACTTTTTATGACGGACGACCAGAAACACTATTTGCTTTATTAGTAGGTAAAGATATATGAATGTGCACGGCGTTTTCAGTTCCATATGTTTGTGCTTCCCTTCAACGAGCATAGAAAGAATTGCTGCCAGTTTCAGGGTATTTTTAGGCTGCTTCTTAATCCATCCCCATTTTCAGATATGAAATCCCTAGGTCACTAATGTTTCTCTTGCTTGTTAAGGCTAAAAGAAAATATCTATACCGTTTCTTTTTGTTGGGTTGTACTTCTGTTTTCTTCTCTTGTAATATCGATTTCTCTTTGGAGAGAAATCTAAACTACAAATTAGCTGACGAAAATCATGGAATGCGCACTAACAATCATGGAGTACGGACAAATCATACAGTTTAGATAAGACCAGTGGTACCTTGAGAGGCAAGTACCATGTTTCTTCTATCCAAGAAACAAAAGGATTCTACCTCCTGAGACATGTTTGGTAAAAAGATCTGGCAAAACAAAAAGAGAAAATAATAATACCAAAATGACAGGATGCTAGCCTAGCTCAACATATTATAGTAGACAACAAACCATAATCACACTCATGCAAATCACACAACTCCGGTATATCCAATTGATCGTCCGTCCAAATGCACTTCCCTGATACAGGGTCCAAGGTTCCGCCAGCCCCGAAGAACCAAGTCCGGCAACGGTCTGGCCAGTTCATTGTCTCTGGTTCGATCCCTTTTTCAACCAGATCATTCTCAGCCTTGGGCCACTTAGGCCGGGCTACGAGGTAGCCACCTGACCCCGTGCGATGGTGAAGCGTCTTCTTTGCAGCATTTTTCTTGTTTGTCGCCGACATCTTCTTACTCTTTTCCGATGTCTTGTGGGCCACAAATGCGGGCCAGTGATCTCTGATATTCTCATATCTGCCCTTGAATTCTGGTGTCTCTTTTTATCGACAAACCTATTCAACTCTTTCTTCCACCTCCTGAATAGGTCTGCCATCCTCTTAAGAGCAAAAGACTTGATTAATTGCTCTTTAACTGGCTTCTCCGGATCATCCTCTGGCGGTAGGGTGAAATTTGACTTCAACTCAGTCCAAAGATCATTTTTCTGCATATCATTGACGTAAGACACCTCAGGGTCTTCTGTAGCCGGCTTTAACCATTGCTGGATGCTGATCGGGATCTTGTCCCTAACCAGAACCCCGCACTGAGCAACAAATGCGTTCTTTGTTCGGATTGGTTCAATCGGTTGGCCGTCGGGCGCGATTACTATGATTTCAAACCTTTCATCCGAGCTCAACTTTTTCTTCGGGCCTCGTCTCTTTACCTCAGTTGTGCTCGATCCGGAGGGCTAGAAAAAAGAACAAAGACTTAATTAATATGTGTACATACCAAAACAATGAATGCATCAATTAACTAGTCAGCACAGGCTTAACTAATATATATACCTGGCCGGACTCGGTTCAGTCACCGGAGCCGTCATCACGGTCTCCTTCTTGCACCGGCATTGGGTCACCGGAGCCGTCCTCACGTTCTCCTTCTTGCACCGGCATTAGGTCACCGGAGCCAGCTTCTTCACCCTCTCCTTCCAGACCATCGGTGTCGTTGAGAAACAACGAGATGACATCACTTCCCATTGCGATTATGTCCCTCAACAACGCTTCTTTTGCTTCGTCTCGGGCGGTGTCCATAGTTTCTACAAATATTTACAACATGGCAATTATTATTCAAACATGGCAGATGGATATATTAGTGGCAAACGTAGAACTAGCTAGCTAATCACAGTAAGGAATCATATATATTAATTAGTGGCCTCGACGCTGCTTCTCTAGGGTTTGGGGTGGCCTCGACGCTGCTTCTCTAGGGTTTGGGGTGGCCTCGACAATGCTTCAAGGGTTTGGGGTGGCCTCAAGAGAGTTTGTCGGGTAGGGGCGCGGCGGGAGGGGGTAGGAGATCGACATCGTTTTTTTCTAGGGTTTGGGAGTCCTCGAGAGTTTTGGTCGAGCGAGAGGGTCGGGGGGTGCTCCCGCGGTATAAGTTATCACAGTCGAGAGGGGGTATATCGACCCCCCCCCACACGTGTTGAAGTTATCGGGAGGGGGTTATATCGACAACGGCGACATACGTACATGGGAAAATAATATTATCGGGGAGGGGGTATATCGACCCCCCTCGTGTTGAAGTTATCGGGAGGGGTATATCGACGACGACAGACCCGATAAAACATAAGAAAACGAAGAAGAAATAAAAAGAGGAGAAGAAGAAAGGAATAGAGGAGAAGATCGAAGAAAAAAAAGAAAAAAAAAGAGGAGAAGAAGAAAGGAATAGAGGAGAAGAAAAAAATAGAAATCATTTTTCTATTTTTTCTTCTTCTCCTCTATTCCTTTCTTCTTCTCCTCTTCTTTTTCTTCTTTTTTCCTCTTCTTATTTATTTCTCCTCTTCTTCTCCTTTCTTCATCTTCTTATTTTCCTTTTTCCTCTCATTCTTTTTCTTCTTCTTCCTTTCCTAGCTAGATATATAAAACTTTTCTAAAAATTTAACTTTTGCATATATAAAACCTTTTCTTCCTTCTTCTTCCTTCTATTCCTTCTTCCTAAATATATAAAACTTTTTAAAAAATGAAACTAACCTAAAATGTACTAAATCAAAGAACATAATATATATATATATATATATAACTTTTCTAAAAATCTAACTTTTGCATATATGTATTTTTAAAACATCATTACCATTGAAAAAATACATACATACATACAAAAAACATGTAAAAAAATACATACATACATATATGAACAGTAAAAAAATACATATATTTAAAAAATACATACATATATATATATATATATATATATATGAAAATCTAAAAACATGTAAAAAATAGCATGTATAATTAAAAAAAACTTGCACGGCGGCGGCGGGGCCGGCAGAGGCGCGGTGCTCACAGAGGCGGCGATGCGTCGGGGCAGGGGACGGCGGCACGACGACGGCGACGGGGCAGGGGCGGTGCGGTCGGGGCTGGGGACGGCGGCGCGGGCGACGGCGTCGACGGGCGCGGGCGACCGGGCAGGGGACTGCGGCACGGCGACGGCCGCACAGTCGTGTGACTGGAATCAAACAGATGGTATTTTTTTCTTTGAAAAAAAGTGCATCCGCTGGCAATTCTTCCATACACATGGCCAGTTTCCCTTCCGTAGATGGCAAGTCCCTAACAAACGCTTGGAATTTTTAGTTGTTTCGGCATGGCAACTCGGCCTTAAATGGGAGCAGAGCAGGTTTGAAAAAGGTTCTTAGAGTATCTAGGGTTGGGCCAGGAGGGTCTCTTAAGCGTTCGCTGCCAATTTTGCTCCAGTGAACGTTCACCAGATATTCGCGTCTACCTCTGGTGAAGGATTCTTAGCTATTTTCTTATTTATATATGATATGAATGTTCACGGCGTTTTCAGTTCCATATCTTTGTGCTTCCCTTCAACGAGCACAGAAAGAATTGCTGCCAGTTTCAGGGTATTTCAGGCTGCTCCTTAATCCATCCCCATTTTCAGATATTAAATCCCTAGGTTACCTGATGGGCCGTGAGGCTAATGTGACCGCGTGCTCTTGTTTGTAATGGCTAAAGGAAAACATCTCTGCCGTTTCTTTGGCTGGGTTGCCCTTCTGTTTTCTTCTCTTGTAACATCAATTTCTTTTTGCGGAGCAATCTAAACTGCGAATTAGCTGACGAAAATCACCTAGTGCACGACGTAGCGCGCTAGCAATCCTCTGGTGGTGAATGAAAGATGAAACAGAGGCTGGAATTACGCTGAAACAAGTCCACAGAAGAAAAGTAAACAGTCGTCATACAGTGATATCAGGAACAAGTCCACCGAAACAAATGCACGCACATCACAGGTACTCCCTCCATCTGCTAATACAAGGCCACTTCACATTTTTGTGTCTAATTTTGGCCATTATTTTTACCAACAATATGTGGGTTATACGCCACAAAAAGTATGCCACTGGATGCACATTTGAAAGAACTTTTTGATAATATGTTTTTTATGACATACAACCCATATTTTCTTGACCAAAATTGTAAGTCAAAATTTGACACAAAAAACGAAATGGACTTGTATATAAAAATGGAGGGAGTAGTATGGATAAATCATACACTTTAGATAAGACCAATGTTACCCTGAGAGGCAAGTACCATGTTTCTTCTATCCAAGAAACAAAAGGATTCTACCTTCTGAGATATGTTCGGTAGAAAGACCTGGCAAAACAAAAAGAGAGAAAACAAACACCAAAATGAAAGGATGCTAGCCTAGCTCAACATATTATAGTAGACAACAAGCAATAATCAAACTCATGCAAATCACACAACTCATCACAATGATACGGTATGTAGTTTCGTCAAACAAACATACATCAAACCAAGCTGAATTTCAGGTTCATCAGTCGCACACCACACTGGGTTGACGCGCACCGATGCACGCGCCACCCTCTTATTACAAACAGACAGCAAACCAAGACAAACTAGCAGGGTTGCAAACAGCACACCAAGCTGTGGAAAGCCAGCACTCGAAGTCGAAGTAGCAGCACAAACACATCAATCCAATCAAGCATAACAAGATCAAGGCAGCTTGGTGGAAAGGAAACACACCAATCCAATCCAGCATACCAAGATCAAGGCAGCTCAGTGAGAAGGAAACGCGCACTTTCTTCACCGTGCAAGCAGCAGCAGCACGGACACACTTAATTTGCAAACACACATACGGCTGGAGAAACACCTCAGAGACGTGAGACGATGACTTGTAACAGCAACAGACTGATGCTTCACATAGGCCAATTTCCTTGTGTCGTAGAACAGAGCAATAACAGATCACCTGATAAATGGACAACGAAAAGCAGAAATATTACTACTCAACTAATGAAAATTTGTTGTAGAAAAAACCTTATAATCTATCTATGTATATTGTAAATAATGAATCAGTGTGCGACGGACCTTAGATAGGAGCCCCTCGGGAGGGTATTCTTGTAGTAGGCTGAGTGGCGCGTTTCGAAGAGCGATGGGTGATGTCCAGCCCTCAAGCCATCCCATTTGAGCTTGTCCCACAAGTCCTTCTCGCAGTCCACCACCGGCTTAGGGCCTTGACGTGCTACAGCAGGAAGACGCCTGAGAGCCCAGCAGTCCCTGAGGCCAATTGTCTGCAACGCAGGTGCAGTCAATTTGACCTCACATATCTGCTCCAGCTTGTGAAGATGGTGTAGCTTGATGTGCTTCAGGTTGTCGAATATGAAACCAGATGCTATTTCCTCAGTGTACCCGTGGTCCCATGGGAAAACATGTCGAAGATTACTGCAGTATGCAATTTGGAGGGTCTCCAAGTTGGGCAAGGTGAAGGAAATGGGGAGGACGAACACCAGCCTTGGGCAATTGTACAGGTATATGTGCTGTAGTTGTTGGTGACTCTGGTGTGTGTGATAAAGGTCATCCCGAGTTTGCTTGATGCCTCCCCAGATGCAATAGGCCACCAGGAGATCAGAAGCTGAAAATGTGTTTATACACCGAAAACTGTATGTTTGATCCCGAGATGAAAACACAGAGTGTAGCTTGGGGCACCTCTCAACATGACACCATTTTAGTCTGCGCCAATCCGTTGGGGGGATAGCAGTGATGGAGCAATTGTCATGCACATGCAATGATTCAACGGCATAAGCTGCGAAACTTATGAAATCCCCTTCATCTTGCATACTCTCTAAATTATAGCTTCCTTTACCAATCTCGATATGCACGTTCAAAGTTTGGAGCTGTTGACAGTTCCACACCAAGAGCGAGCATGTAACATCCTTAGCCATGGCAATATCATTATACGGTAATAACGGCCTTGTTGGAACCAAACCCTGTCGGCTAGATCCAATCTTCTTGATACTTTTGGTGATATTGGCTTGGCTACGGCTCGTACAAGAGATAAGGAGGTACACCTTGGAGACAGAAGTTTGTGATTGGCTATTGAGCCCCCGTGAGGATGACCAAATGAACCTTCCATCAGTAAAAACAACATGTGCCTGAAAGCCAAAGGATCCCTGTTCTCCACAGCAGACCACTGATCTTTTCGTCCCTTGAGTGTCTACATGTAGAACTTCCAATATAGGATATCCTGGCCAGATTAGGCTACGGAGCCGCTCACAGCCCAGTAGGAATAGCTTCTTGAGTTTGGGGACATCCATTATGAGGAGGTCAATTATTTTAATGGCTGTACCAGAGAGGTCCAGTTCCTCCAGATTGGGCAGTGCACGCAGGAATATGTCATGCAATCGACCACAACCGTGTAGGCAGATCTTTGTCACCTTGACTATTTCAACTGGAGCTAAAGGAGACTTGAGGCGCAATTCATTTTGTGGCAGGTGTATGGAATGTGTCCAATTCTCTGCCGGACCATAACCATCGAAGCTAAAACTTTCAAGCAGTGGAGGAGCTCCTTGCAGGGCAACTTGCTCCAAGCTGGAACAACCATCAACAACAAGCATCTTCAGGCTTCTTGCGGATGACAATGTTGGCAATGATTCCATGTGAGTGTTGCCAGACAAGTCAAGGAGCTCAAGATTCATCATATCCACAGAAGAACAACTGTCCACCATAACCACATCTGAAGATTCGGTCAACCGGAGCTTATGAAGCTTCTGTAGCCTTTTCCATGCATGATTTAGAGTCTTCCATGAGACCCCCTTTGTATTTAGCTCCCTGAGATTGGTCATCAGTTCAATCATCTGAGGCAAGAAAACATACTCTGTGAAACGTAAGTCAAGCACCAGCAGGTTCGGAAAACTTGGCCCTTCACTTTGCTCCTCCTTCCCAGTGTTTGCACAATGGTCAAGCCAAAGGAATCTTAGGTTGTGGCAGCACTGAAAAGGAGGAGATGCAAAATTGAAGCTGCAGTTGTAGAGCTTTAGCACACGGAGGTTGCTGCTGGCCAGTTGAAACAAATCATTACGTATATATACTGGATCATCTCCCTGGCACGTTAGGAAATATGATGATGCACTTCCAGGGACATAAGAGATATCATCTGCTGTTAGTTTGTTAGAGGTGACTGAATACCAACCTTCATAAGAATTTTTTCGTCCATACAAATCTGATGCCAAACGTCTTGTTATATCTGACAAAATGTCCCTTATTGTTTCTGAATAATAGCCAAATTGCGGTATCACTCCATACAATGCATCACCGATCTCCCAAGCCCTATCGTCAAGGACTCCATCACATATCCAGTAGTTGCAAGCATGAGTAGCCCAACCATAGTCAACCCCAACAGAGTTTTCAGGTAGTTGTTCTGTCAAGAAGAATGAGTATAGGAAGCAATCCAAAACTATTTCTGGATTGATGCCATCCATACCGATGTCACCAATCACTCCAACAGCTTCTTCGTGCAATATGTTATGTATTTGTTTTATGCCTTGATTCTGATTGAGTTCGATAAAAATAACATGGCTAACAGAAGGGGCCATCAACTTGGTTTCTCTCGTGTTCACCAGAAATCTTCCACAATTGGTCCATAACAATATACCTTTACCAAAAATAGGAATACCACATTCTACCAGATCAATATCTTCAAGTCCTCCATAATCAAAAATCATCAAAAATCTTTCATCTCTTAGCGACTTATTAATCAAACTTCCGATCCCTGGCATCTCTTTTCTATTTCTGTTGTGTACCCCACTGAAATCATCATCTTCATCCTGCTTATCAAATACGGGCATTACATGGTGAAGGTTCAACTCCTCCGCGATTGCCCTCTGCATGGCCCTTCTGTTTATACACTGTGAGCAGTCCACGTAGACAACTCTGTCAAAATGCTTTCTCGTGTTGAAATCATCACATATTGTGGACTTTAGGAGTTTGGCTGTAGCTCTGAGGACACCAGATGCTCCCACACCCTCGCTCCAGCCATAACAGGCGAATACTTCAAGTTTGCCTTCTGTAGTACCGTCGGTGCTTTTGCACAAAAGATCAACCAAATGTTTGACGGCGTCATCAAAGTCCTTTACAACCTGTAATAGTTAAAAATGCTATTACATATGACTGACACAAACACAGTGCATACATTGGTACTCCCTTAGTGATCTAAACACTCTTATATTAGTCTACAGAGGGAGTACTATAATTTCAGTTACTTGCTACTCCGTATTTTGCATGTCTTTTCGGAAAAAAGCTATTTTGCATGTGAATGAACTGAAGCAATAAATGCTGCACTCTTATTAAAAATATTAGAAAAGGCACGGCATGCATCTATTTTTAAAGATTAAATCGAGCGGAACTATATATAAGTGTGTAGAAGTGTACCGTGGGTTGCTGCAGACCAAAATTGTATTAGTGGTAATCTAAACATTAGGTTGATTGACAAAAGCAACATCGAAACACACAAATTTAAATCAGCCACTGGTTTATTTCGTGAGGTTAGCTGGAGGAAGAGATACGAACCAGGGAGTGGTTGGATTGGGCCCTTCTCAACATGTTGAACTTCTCGACAGAAAACGAATTTCAGCAGAAGAAAACCAGGATAAAACATATCTAATCCATCCGATGCAGATTTCTCCAGCCCCTACAAAAGCAAGATGCCTCTGATCAGATGCTGTGAAAAACATATGACAAGACGAGATTATGGTATATACCATACAAGATGCGATTGCAGTGCCTCTAGAGCTGGGAGGAAGATCAAGTAGAGGAGGCAACTAATTAAGACTTGCAGAGAAAGGAAAAAGTTATTTCAGTAAAACTAGCCCCAGAGCAGAGATGCATATATCACCCAATCATCTTGCTGAAACTAAAAAAATATATCACTTGGGGATAGCCGGTGGCAAAGCGTGGGAACATAATGTATTTAGTTCAAGGTAGATCAGTAAAATTGTGTGGCAGATGGGTACGTGTAAGGGAAGAAGCTTCTGGCATCGACCACCACAAGTTTACATATATAGAGTAGGTAGTATGTAGTTACAAGATGCAATTGCATTACCTCTAAGAGCGTCGAGTGGAGGAGGAGCGAAGAACACTTGCAGAGGAAAGAAGAGTTACTTTCCAGTCCCAGGCAACGTGGAGATATGTGATCACTCGATCATCTTGGTTTAGACAACAGAATTTTTCACCTTGCCATATTGTAGAGCTCTGGAACAGAATGCACTGCAAGAGAGAGAGAGAGAGAGAGAGAGAGAGAGAGAGAGAGAGAGAGAGAGAGAGAGAGAGAGAGAGAGAGGGAGGGAGGGAGGGAGGGAGGGAGGGAGGGAGGGAGGGAGAGAGAGAGAGAGAGAGAGAGAGAGAGAGAGAGAGAGGGAGGGAGAGAGAGAGCAGACACATACATATGTTTCAAAAGAAAGATGGGTGGTGTTGTGGTGATGCTACGAGCTGCTTTAGGCATCTTCCGTTGCTTTCCTTTTGCCAAAGCATCCATGGTTCCTTGCTTGCCCTTGCAGACAACGCCACCGCCGATCCATTTGGTGATCGATCTCCCCTTGCTTCTTTACGACCGAATCTGGCAGGCATCACACATACTTCATTTCCATAAAGGAAAAGAAAGGAACAAAGTACCCAACTTGCAGTTACTGAAATGCCACATTTCCTCTCTCATGCCAATGAGGGACGCCGACGGGGATGGAGGCACGGACGGCCCCGGGGAGCAGGAGGCGCGCACAGCAGGCTTGCCGTGGCGGCCTGCTCTCGACACCGACGGGAAGGAAGGGACCGTCGGAGGCATCGGAAGGGAGCGTGGGCAGCGGCGGCTAGGCTCCCACAGATCTGAACTGCTTTGAATGGGGAGCCAGGGCCGGCGAGTGGAGGCGGCTGTCAAACGAGATGTTGCATCGTGACAGCCTAGCCGGCCTTCCTTGTAACCGAAGATAGATAAGGGACAGAGATAGGTAGTTTATATTCTTTGTTATCTCTTGTAACTAGATATCCATCTTTTCTTTCGCAAGTCTGTAATCTCAACCATATGTACGCTATCTCAGGGAGTTGCGCCCCTGACTATATAACAGGTAGGCGTCGCCCAGAGCGAGGGTACGGCGTTTCCCACATGGTACTCAGAGCCTAACTCTTCCCATCTAGTGATCTCCTCCTCCCACCACCGAACCTTCTGCCATGGTGAGGGAGTCCTGGATTAGGGGGTGTTCGGCTAGCCGGACTATACTCTCAGCCGGACTCCAGGACTATGAAGATACAAGATAGAAGACTTCGTCCCGTGTCCGGAAGGTTCTTTCCTTGGCGTGGAAGGCAAGCTAGGCGTGCGGATATTCAAGATCTCCTACCAATGTAACCGACTCTGTGTAACCCTAACCCTATCCGGTGTCTATATAAACCGGAGGGTTGTAGTCCGTAGTACCTCGATCATTACTCATCATCATACCATAGGCTAGCTTCTAGGGTTTAGCCTCCTTGATCTCGTGGTAGATCTACTCTTGTACTACCTATATCATCAATATTAATCAAGCAGGAGTAGGGTTTTACCTCCATCGAGAGGGCCCGAACCTGGGTAAAACAAAGTGTCCCTTGTCTCCTGTTACCATCCGACCTTGACGCACAGTTCGGGACCCCCTACCCGAGATCCGCCGGTTTTGACACCGACATTGGTGCTTTCATTGAGAGTTCCTCTGTGTCGTCGCCTTCAGGTCCGATGGCTCCTTTGATCATCAGCAACGAAGAGGTCCAGGGAGAGACTTTTCTCCCCGGACAGATCTTCGTCTTCGGCGGCTTCGCTCTGCGGGCCAACTCCCTTGGCCATCTGGAGCAGATCGGAAGCTACGCCCCTGGCCATCAAGTCAGGTTTGGAAGTTTAAACTATACGGCAGATATCCGAGGAGACTTGATCTTCGACGGATTCGAGCCACAGCCAAGCGTGCCGCACCATCTCGAGGGACATGATATAGCTCTGCCCCCGAATAGTGTCCTGGAGGCCGCACACGCTCCGGCCCCGACCCTCGATTCGGAGCCCGTTGCATTCGTTGAGGATGAACGGTTGGACGTCACCTCAGGGGCTGCGATCTCAAAGGCGATCGAGCCGAACGACAGCCCCGCACTCCGCGTGGCCCATGACTCCGAGGAGCCGGACTCTTCCCCGAGTTCCGAAACTCCCTTGCCCCTGCCGATCGAATCAGATTGGGCGCCTATAATGGAGTTCACCGCCGCGGATATTTTTCAGCATTCACCCTTCGGTGATATACTGAACTCTCTTAAGTCTCTCTCTTTATCAGGGGAGCCCAGGCGGAACTATCCTGCGAGGTTGGGATTCGGACGACGAAGAAATTCAAAGCCCGCCCACCACCCACTTAGTAGCCACTGTCGACGACTTAACCGACATGCTTGACTTCGGCTCCGAAGACTTCGACGGTATGGACGACGAAGGAGGAGACGAACAAGAGCCAGCACCTGTAGGGCGCTGGACTGCCACCTCGTCATACGACATATACATGGTGGACGCTCCGAAAGACGGAGAGGGCAATGGAACAGCGGAGGATGTCACTTCTAGAAAGCCTCCCAAACGCCGGCGTCAGCGGCGCCGCTCTAAATCCCGCCAAAGCAAGGATGGTGATTCCGGCACAGGGGATAATACTACCCCGGATAGCGCCGAAGAGCACCAACCCCAGCAAGATTCGGCACAGGAAGATGGAGAAGCCAGCCCTCATGAGAGGGCGGCAGAACAAGAGGTTGAGGATGACAACTATATGCCTCCCTCCGAAGACGAGGCAAGTCTCGGCGACGATGAATTCGTCGTACCATCAGACCCCGCCGAACAAGAGCGTTTTCAACCCAGGCTTATAGCCACGGCGAACAGCCTAAAGAAAAAGCAACAACAGCTTAGAGCTGATCAAGATTTGCTAGCTGACAGATGGACAGAAGTCCTTGCGGCCGAAGAGTATGAACTCGGACCCCCCTCCAAAAATTATCCTAAGCACAGGCCGCTCCCCCTATCAGAGGAGGAAGCACAAGACATGGCAGATCGGCCACCCCGTGGCCGCGACAGAGAAACCTGCCGAACAGCCAAACAAGCCATGCCCCGCCGCCGCTTTACCAAGGCACGGGTAAACGAGCCAGACCTGCGAGAGGTACTGGAGGATAAGGCAAAGCAAACAAGATCGATCTACGGATCGCGCGGACGCCCAAACTTTCAGTCCGGACAACATAAATCCGGCCGGGCCGAACAGAACAAGCACAGCTCTGCCGAGCTGCGTAATGACATAGCCCAGTACAGGGGTGCCGCACACCCGCTATGCTTCACAGACGAAGTAATGGATCATAAAATCCCAGAGGGTTTCAAACCCATCAATATAGAATCGTACGATGGTACGACAGATCCGGCAGTCTGGATCGAGGATTATCTCCTTCATATCCACATGGCACGTGGCGACGAACTACACGCCATCAAATACCTCCCACTCAAGCTTAAGGGACCAGCCAGGCATTGGCTTAACAGCTTGCCTGCAGATTCGATCGGTTCTTGGGAGGACCTGGAAGCCGCATTCCTCGACAACTTCCAGGGCACTTATGTGCGACCGCCGGACACCGATGACCTAAGCCACATAATTCAGCAGCCAGACGAATCGGCCAGGCAATTCTGGACACGGTTCTTAACAAAGAAAAATCAGATAGTCGACTGTCCGGATGCAGAGGCCCTAGCGGCCTTCAAGCATAATATCTGCGACGAATGGCTGGCCCGGCACCTAGGACAGGAAAAGCCGAAGTCCATGGCAGCCCTCACGACACTCATGACCCGCTTTTGCGCGGGCGAAGACAGCTGGCTAGCTCGTAGCAACAACTTATCAAAGAAAACCGGTAATCCGGATAACAAGGACAAAGGTGGCAGGTCACGTCGACATAATCAAAAGCGCCGCGTTAGCAGCGACAGCAATGAGGATACGGCAGTAAATGCCGGATTCAGAGGCTATAAATCCGGTCAGCGGAAGAAGCCATTCAAAAAGAATAACCAGGGCCCGTCCAGTTTGGACCGAATACTCGACCGCTCGTGCCAGATTCATGGCACCCCCGAAAGGCCAGCCAATCACACCAACAGAGATTGTTGGGTGTTCAAGCAGGCAGGCAAGATAAATGCCGAACATAAAGACAAGGGGCTGGATAGCGACGACGAGCAGGAGCCCAGGCCGCCGAACAACAAAGGACAGAAGGGGTTTCCCCCACAAGTGCGGACGGTGAACATGATATACGCGACCCACATCCCCAAAAGGGAGAGGAAGCGGGCACTACGGGACGTATACGCGATGGAGCCAGTCGCCCCAAAGTTCAACCCATGGTCCTCCTGCCCGATCACTTTCATCGAAGGGACCACCCCACCAGCATCCGTCACGGTGGTTTCGCCGCATTGGTTCTCGACCCAATAGTCGACGGATTTCACCTTACAAGAGTCCTCATGGACGGCGGCAGCAGCCTGAACCTGCTTTATCAGGATACAGTGCGGAAAATGGGCATAGATCCATCAAGGATCAAGCCAACAAGGACGACCTTTAAAGGCGTCATCCCAGGTGTAGAAGGCAACTGTACAGGCTCTATAACACTTGATGTGGTCTTCGGATCTCCGGATAACTTCCGAAGCGAAGAGTTAATCTTCGACATAGTACCGTTCCACAGTGGCTATCATGCCCTGCTCGGACGAACCGCGTTTGCCAAATTCAACGCGGTGCCGCACTACGCATATCTCAAGCTCAAGATGCCAGGCCCTCGAGGCGTAATCACGGTCAGCGGAAACACCGAACGCTCCATCCGGACGGAGGAGCACACAGCGACACTCACAGCGGAGGTTCAAAGCAGCCTTTTAAGGCAACTCTCCAGTCCGGCCGCTAAAAAGCCGGACAGTGCAAAACGCGCCCGGAGCAATCTGCAGCAAGACCAACTGGCGCGTTCGGAGCAAGCGTAGCAAAGCGGCCCCAACCCTGGCCATAGCTGCATAGCAGAGCTAGTACCTAGAGTACACAACTACGCCCTTAAAATTCCATGGGCACAGGGGAAGGGGCACATCGACGGCATGCCTACAGTACGACGTCAAACGCACTAGGGGCTGCCGGATTTTTTTTTACTTTCAGGACTCCGGACAACCTGTTCGGCAATGCTGCCGCACAGACGATACAAGACCCAGGAAAGCAGACAAAGCAACGCCGCATTATGGAACTCTCAGGTGGTCTCTATTTCGAGCAATATAACTGTATCTAAATTCCGCGGCCTGCGCCTGGTCAGGACATGTCATATGGTCTAAACATTTTTCGCTTATTGCACTAATTGTATCGTTCGGCTTGAGTAAACAGCCTTCTTATAAACAATGCATAACTTTTGTCTATTTTTTGCATTATAATCTTTTTATATATATATATGTTTATTTCATAACATGATGGCACCCGTACACCATGGTACGGCAAACCACGCCAGGGGCTTCATCACCCTTTTCATCTGGTCGTGAGAAGTCCGCACACTTTCCCAAGTGCGGCACCCCGAACTTATAGCACTATATGCATCGGCTCCGAGTCATGATTTTGGTCATATGTTGGGTTTGCCCGGCTCCTATGTTTTGGTACCTTACGTTCCGCTCTATCGGCTAAGGTAGCACTAGGAGAACCGCTGCGATTGCGCCCCAGATCAGGTGGGTGAGCGCCTCAGTGGAGAAAGCTAAAACAGACTGTCATGATAGGGCGTGAGACCGGTCGCTGTTCGAGAGGTTTTTCGAATCCTTAAAGGCTTATGCCGTTTTCGAACGGAGAGCTGGTTAAATCCGGCTAAAAGGCGTGGATAGTGCCCCGAATTCGGCCTTCCGAACTAGGGGCTTCGCCGAAATTTAAAATTATAAAGTTCTATGGCTAAGTGAGAGTGTTCAAGCATTATAGTCCGATTGCCTGGTTCGTTGTGCTGCGGGCCTCCCTCGAAGGACCCAACTATGGGAACAAGAGCCCGCAGGTTTATCCCGAACACCTCAGCACTAGTTGCATGAGGGCAGAAGCCGACGACTCGCCATCTCTCAGTTATTGATAAACGGCCGCACAGAAAACAATATTTTAAATTCAAAGCATTGCTTAAATCGCATACAAACAAGTTTTCGGCGTACATGATAGAAACGAACGAGTTCATTGATAGATTACATCATGGGTACATTCATCCGCGATAAGGCGGGATCCGGCAAGAACTTCCTTATAGTAGTTCTCGGGCTTGCGATGTTCCTTCCCCTGCGGCGGACCGTCCGTTACCAGCTTCTCGCCGTCCAGCTTGCCCCAGTGTACCCTTACACCGGCAAGGGCCCTCCGGGCACCTTCAATGCAGGCAGAGCGCTTGATGACCTCCAGTCGTGGACAGGCCTCCACCAGCCGCCGCACTAGCCCAAAGTAGCTCCCTGGCAGGGCCTCTCCAGGCCACAGCCGAACTAGTAAGCCCTTCATGGCCTGTTCGGCCGCCTTGTGGAGCTCGGCCAGCTGCTTCAGCTGGTCGCTCAAGGGCACAGGGTGTCCGGCCTCAGAATACTGAGACCAGAACACACTCTCCGTCGAGCTGTTCCCTTCGCTCCGGAAGAATGCGGCGGCGTCGGACACACTGCGGGGTAGATCGAAGAACGCCCCTGGAGAACTCCGGATCCGGGTAAGTAACAGGTATTTTACTTTTATGTTCCTACTTTGCATCGAGAATGTCTTACCCGCTGCTATCTTCCTCATATCCTCCAATTCTTGGAGGGCCCTGTGGGCTTCGGCCTTGGCATTCTTGGTGGCCTCAACGGCAGAGGCGAGTTCGGTGGCTTGCGCTTTCACGTCAAGCTCCAAACCCTCATGTTTTTCCATGAGAGCTTGCAGCTTTTGCTGCACCTCTCCGTATTGGCCTCCGAGCTTTTCTCGTTCAGTGCACTCTTCGGCCGCCTTCTTCTCGGCCTCGGCAAGCGCCTGCCTTAGGGTTTCCACCTCCGTGGTGACCCCTACAATAGGCAGTTCAATCCTGTTATTTTTTGCAATCAAGCCTCTCTATAGGCATATTTTATTTTTGAGGGGGTTATCTTACCTTCCTTCTCCTCGAGCTGCCTCTTGGCAAGGCCGAGCTCCCGCTTGGACCGCTCGAAGTCCTTCTTCAGGACCTCCACCTGCGCAGTTAATGCGGCGGTGGATAGCAGGGAAGCCTGCATACGCATAATTGATTTATTATAGTTAGACTCCTGCAAATATTATTAGATCCTTTATTCGGCTTTTCATTCCGAACACCGAACAAAGCATCAGGGACTACTGTCTATGCGGTAATTAATTCAGCATATTTTTTGCTTACCTGGAAGCCTGTTAGAAGGCTGGTGCAAGCTTCATTCAGCCTGCTCTTGGCGGACTGAACCTTTTGGACCACCGTACTCATAACAGTACGGTGCTCCTCGTCGATGGTGGCGCCTTCAAGCGCCTCCAGCAGATTGTCCGGCGCCTCTGGTTGGACAGAGGTCGCCGGCTCGGATGGCTTGCTCCTTTTAGAAGGAGTTTGCCCGCCGTGAACCCGGACGGTGGAGTCCGGCACGGTGTCCGGCTCAAAGCCGGACTGGGATCCCTGGGGGGTTTTATCCCCTGTACTCCTGGGGTCCTGAGGATTGCCTTGCGGCTCCTCCAGGACCACCTCCTCCTGCCCCATTTGGCGGGACACCGCTTCGGCATCGTCCGCCTTGCGGGGGGAGACCGCGGGAGGGACGGAGTCCATCTCCGATGAATCCAGGGAGCCGCCCGACGAAATGTCGAGTGCGTCCTGGGGCGGCCTGCACAATTATGTTTAACATAAGGGAAAGCTGTGGGAAATATCATGGGTTACTCTGGTATCCGGATACTTACGACTTCGCCGGACGCTTGGTCCTTTCCGGCCATTCCTCCCCGTCCTCATGGGCGGCTGGGGAGTAGTTCGGCGGAGGGGTCTTCTTCTTCTTGGACCCCTTAGCCGCCCCCGCTGGGGCAGCTTTCCTCTTCTTTCCTTCCCCCGTTGGAGAGGGAGGGATCTCTTCTTCCTCCTCCTCGTCTTCACGAGCGGAGGGCGTCGCAGACTCGTCCGATGACGAGTCCGACATCACCACATTACGGGCACTCTTTCGAGTCCCGGTGGTCATGACCTTCTTGACCTTCTTTTCCGGCACCACATACGGCGCCGGGGCCAACCGCTTCCCTAGAAGAGCTGGGGCTTGGTCTTCGGGCAGGGGAGCCGGACAGTTGAATTGTCCGGCTATCTTCAGCCACTTCTGTTAAAGACAAAAGGGAGTTTTTAAAAAATCCCGCATAGAGTTAATCTACAAAGAGGGGCCTAATGAACCTGTGAAAGGGACGAATAGCTTACCTCCTTAGCATCGCGCTGCGAGCTATATCCGCGATCTTCAGAGGCGGATGTGGGGCAATCGGCGCTTTTGGTTAGCACCTTCCAGACGTCTTCATACGTCGTGTCGAAGAGCCTGTTGAGGGTTCGGTGCTGCGCTGGATCATAATCCCACAAAGTGAAGTCCCGTTGTTGGCACGGGAGGACCAGACGAATGAGCATGACCTGGATTATGTTAACATGCCGGATCGGCTTGTTCACCAGGAACTGGATGCAAGTTTGCAATCCGGCCACTTCGCTCTCGTTGCCCCACGATAAGCCCGTCTCTTGCCAGGACTTGAGACACGTGGGGGGTCCGGATCTAAATTCGGGGGCCGCGACCCATTTCGCGTCGCCTGGCTCAGTGATGTAAAACCACCCAGCCTGCCACCCCTTCAAGGATTCCACAAAGGAGCCCTCGAACCAGACGGCGTTGGCCATTCGGCCAGCCATAGCGCCTCCGCACTCCGCCTGGGTGCCGGACACCACCTTAGGCTTGACGTTGAAAGTCTTGAGCCAAAGGCTGAAGTGGGGGCGAATGCGGAGGAAGGCCTCGCACACGACGATAAACGCCGAGATGTTCAGGACGAAGTTCGGGACCAGATCGTGGAAATCTAGGACGTAGTAGAACATGGGCCCCCGGACAAAAGGATGGAGCGGAAAGCCCAGTCCGCGGAGGAAATGAGGGAGGAAAACCACCCTCTCCTCAGGCCTAGGGGTGGGAAGGAGTTGCCCCGCCTCAGGAAGCCGGTGCGCGATGTCGTTGGACAGATATCCGGCCTTCCTAAGCTTTTTGATTTGTCCCTCCGTGACGGAGGAAGCCATCCACTTGCCTCCTGCTCCGGACATTGCTGGAGTGGATTGAGGGCTAAAGGGCGAACTTGGGCGTTGGAGCTTGAGTGCGCAAGGGATGGATAGGCAGAGGAGGAAGAAGGCGTGGGTGAGAAAGGAGGATCTTTATCCCCTTATATAGGCTGATGCCGTTATGCGTCCCCACCTGCCTCATAAAACTCGCCTGCCGCTCAAGCGCCGTGGTAAATGGCGCGGTTGGGTTACCCACGTCCGTATTAATGGGAATCCAGTTAAAAGGGGCACACGATCTCTGCTTTGACAAGACGTGCCAAGGAAAACGCTTCATTAGTGCTGCGGAAAAACAGTAAAAATATTCTGTACAGAAGGCTTGGTTGCGGTGCTGTGACGCACCGTGGAATACGTCAGCAGATTTGATTGTGTTTGCATTATTCTCTATATGGATATATGTGGAAAATTGTTTTGCAGAGCCGGACACTGTTTTCTGGTGTTCATTATCTTCTTGAAGAACTTGGAGGAGGAACCCGCCTTGCAATGCCGAAGACAATTTGCGCGCCGGACTCGTCGTCATTGAAGCCTGGTTCAGGGGCTACTGAGGGAGTCCTGGATTAGGGGGTGTTCGGCTAGCCGGACTATACTCTCAGCCGGACTCCAGGACTATGAAGATACAAGATAGAAGACTTCGTCCCGTGTCCGGAAGGTTCTTTCCTTGGCGTGGAAGGCAAGCTAGGTGTGCGGATATTCAAGATCTCCTACCAATGTAACCGACTCTGTGTAACCCTAACCCTATCCGGTGTCTATATAAACCGGAGGGTTGTAGTCCGTAGGACCTCGATCATTACTCATCATCATACCATAGGCTAGCTTCTAGGGTTTAGCCTCCTTGATCTCGTGGTAGATCTACTCTTGTACTACCTATATCATCAATATTAATCAAGCAGGAGTAGGGTTTTACCTCCATCGAGAGGGCCCGAACCTGGGTAAAACAAAGTGTCCCTTGTCTCCTGTTACCATCCGACCTTGACGCATAGTTCGGGACCCCCTACCCGAGATCCGCCGGTTTTGACACCGACACATGGCCTCCTCGAGCGCAGCCAACTCCACCCTCTCTGGCCAAATCACCGAACGCCTCACCCGAACCAATTACATCCTATGGCGTACCCAGATCACACCGCAGCTTCGAGGGGCAGGGTTCTTCGACTATGTGGACGGGAGCATGGCGGAGCCAGCCAAGATCGTCGTCGGCAAGGATAAGGATGGCAAGGAGGAGACCATCCCCAACCCAATTCACTCGGTTTGGATCCGAGAGGATCAACAGGTGCTTGGTTACCTTCTGAATAACCTCTCCAAAGAAGTGCTTGTGCAGGTGACCTCGATCGCCCACGCGCACGAACTCTGGACAGCGTTGGCGGGCATGTTCTCGTCCACATCGCTGTCTTGAGTCAACAACATCCGCGCGTCGCTCACGAACGCGTAGAAAGGACAACAGTCGGTGGCCTCCTACTTCGCATACATGCGGGGTTTCGCCGATGAGCTCGCTGCAGCAGGCAAGCCCCTGCAAGATGGTGAGTTGATCTCCTATATCCTCAATGGATTGGACATGGAGTATCAACCGCTCGTCTCCGCCCTCGACGCCCGGATCGTCCCGGTCACCCTTGATGAGTTGTTCTCCATGATGAGCAATTTTGATCAAAGGGTGGCCCTCTTCCAAGGAGCAGGCGCAGGAGGCGGCTTCAAATCTTCTGCAAACGCCGTCACCCGCGGCCGTGAAGGGGGCTCACGTCATCGAGGCCCTCCCCGGAGCAGCAAGGGCAGGGGCGGCGGCGGAGGAAACAGCAGCGGCAACAACTCTACACGCAGCAGCGGCGGCGGCCGGCCCTCCTTCACCAACAACAGGGGCCGGCGCAACGGCACCTCCTCCAACAACAGGTACCGCCCCGACACAATCAGATGTCAAATCTGTGGAAAACCGGGGCACTCCGCCAAGGACTGCTGGTACCGGTTTGATGAAGACGAGGATGACTCGTCCCAAGATGAGAAGGTGGCCGGAGCTTCTGATGGTTCCTATGGTGTCGACACCAACTGGTACGTCGACAGCGGCGCCACAAATCACATCACCGGCGAGTTGGAGAAGGTGACCATGCGAGAGAAATACCGTGGCAAAGATCACATCCACACTGCCAGTGGAGAAGGTATGAAAATTAGTCACATTGGTCATTCAGTTATTAAAACCCCTCATAGAAAAATCCATCTCCGAAGAATTTTGCATGTACCTAGTGCTTTTAAGAATCTTCTCTCTGTTCATCGCATAGCCATTGACAATCATGTCTTTCTTGAATTTCACCCCTTCTTCTTTTTGATCAAGGATCAGGCAACGAAGAAGGTGCTCTATCGAGGTAGATGCGTTCGCGGGCTTTACCCCTTGATTCCGGAGATTAGAAGGTTGAATAAACAAGTTTTCAGTGCCACTAAAGTGTCTTCAACACGATGACACGATCGATTAGGACATGCATCATTTTCTTTAGTTGAGAGATTGCTTAGGAAAAATAAGCTCCCGTATGTTGGTGAGCGTGATGTTGAAACAGTTTGTGATTCTTGCCAAAAGGCTAAAAGCCATCAATTACCGTATCCAATTTCTACTAGTATTTCTACCAAGCCTTTGCAACTTATCTTTTCTGATGTATGGGGGCCTGCACCCTCTTCCGTTGGCAGACATACATACTACGTGAGTTTCATTGACGACTATAGCAAGTTCTCTTGGATCTATCTTCTCAAGAAACGATCCGATGTATTCCAAGTTTTCCTCAATTTTCAAGCTTTAGTTGAACGAAAATTTGATAGCAAAATCATTGCTCTCCAGTCTGACTGGGGAGGCGAATATGAAAAATTAAACTCTTTCTTTCAAAAACTTGGAATATCTCATCACGTGTCCTGCCCTCATGCCCATCAACAGAACGGGTCTGCTGAGCGTAAACACAGACACATCGTTGAAGTTGGCCTAGCACTCTTAGCTGGTGCCTCCATGCCTCTCAAATTCTGGGATGAGGCTTTTCTTGCCGCAGTACACATAATCAACATGCTACCTAGTCGTGTCATAAACAATGAAACCCCATGGAAAGACTCCTTCACACAAAACCAGACTACACAACTCTTCGCGTCTTTGGGTGTGCATGTTGGCCCAATCTTCGCCCCTACAACAACCGCAAGCTTATGTTTCGCTCTAAGCAATGCGTGTTCATTGGATACAGTGCTCAACATAAAGGTGTCAAGTGTCTTGATATTCCTACTGGTCGTGCGTATATCTCTTGCGACGTTGTCTTTGATGAAACACAATTTCCATTCTCTAAGCTTCATCCAAACGCCGGTGCACTCCTTCGCAAAGAAATTCTCCTTTTAACACCAAGTCTCATTGGTTTTGATCAAGGGGGAAATAATTCTGATGATCAACTGTTGGCTAACTCTCATAACCGTGTGCATGAGCTTTGTGATGATGCAGCTGAAAATTGTGAAGAAATCATCCAAAACGCGTCACATTTTATGTGTCCAGCGTTGGGAGACAAATCCTCATCGGGATCGGCACTACAACAGCGCAGCAGCCGATCTCCCTCGGGATCGGTGGAACGGTAGGGCGACAACGCGCTGGAATCTGCGTCGCCCGCCAGGCGTGGCGCCAGCGAGTCCACGCGCGGCACGCGGCGTCTCTCTATCGGCTCCGACGCGGCCTCCAGCCCGCCCCAATCAGGCGACGACACGCGGGCCACTGAGACTCGCTGGGCCAGAAGCGGGCCCCGCCACTACGTGCGGCGACAGCAGCCGAGTCCTCCTCCAAGTGGGCGGGGGTCAGATGCGGATCCTGGCGCCGATCCTGCCGTGTCGCCTAGCGCGCGGCCTGGTGGCACGCGATCCGGCGCGGATTCACCTGGGTCCACACCATCATTGCATCATGATGGGTCGCTGACGGACCCGCAACACGGCGCAGGATTTTCTGCTCCGCATGCAACGGCCGCGGCGTCCTCTGGAGCGTTTTCTGGAGCCGCAGAAGATCCCACCAGTGCGCCCACTGCTGATACAGGCGCGCCGACAGGATCCATCTCGGGATCGCCTTCTGCACATGTGCCCGCAGGATCTTCTACAGCCATTATTCCTCCGCGTACACGTCTCCAAAAAGGGGTAACTAAGCCTATCAATTACAAACAAGTTGTGAAGTTTGGTTTAGCATGTTCTACAGGTGAACCTGCTACTTCTGATGAGGCACTTAGTGATCCACGCTGGAAGAAGGCCATGGAAGAAGAGTACATGGCACTCCGCAAAAATAAAACATGGCATCTGGTTCCCCCACGGCGAGGTAAAAACTTAATTGATTGCAAGTGGGTTTTCAGAATTAAAAGGAGAGCTGATGGAACCATAGATCGCTACAAGGCCAGACTTGTGGCGAAGGGTTTTAAACAGAGATATGACATTGATTATGAGGACATGTTTAGTCCCGTTGTTAAAGTTGCCACTATCCGCCTTGTATTATCTATTGCTGTTTCCAGGGGATGGAGCCTTAGACAGCTAGATGTACAGAACGCGTTCCTTCATGGTGTTCTGGAAGAGGAAGTATATATGAAGCAACCTCCTGGGTTCAAAAGTAAAACTAAACCATCCTATGTATGCAAACTTGACAAAGCTCTGTATGGATTGAAACAGGCTCCCAGGGCATGGTACTCACGACTCAGTCAGAAACTGCAAGCTCTTGGTTTTGCTGCTTCAAAGTCTGACACATCCTTGTTCATTTACAATAAGTCAAATACCTCTATATTTTTTCTTATTTATGTTGATGATATAATTGTCACGAGTTCATCTGATGAAGCTGTGTCAGGATTATTAAAAGACTTGAGTGCTGAGTTTGCCCTTAAGGATCTAGGAGACCTACACTTTCTTCTTAGGGATTGAAGTCAAGAAACATGGAGATAGTCTTCATCTCTCTCAGGAAAATATGTTACTGATCTGGTAAGGAGAGTTGGGTTGCAAGGATGTAAGCCTTCACCAACACCGCTATCTAGCACAGAAAAATTTTCACTTGCCGAAGGAGAACCATTGAGTCAGGATGACAGTACCAGATACAGAAGCTTAGTGGGAGCACTTCAGTACTTAACATTAACAAGGCCTGACATTTCCTTTGTTGTTAACAAATTTTGCCAGTTCCTTCATGCTCCCACCAAAACTCATTGGATTGCTGCAGAACGCATAGTGAGATATGTGAAAGATACTTTGAATCTTGGTCTTACTTTCAGCAAGTCCTCCTCCGCTCTTGTTAGTGCTTTTTCTGACTCTGACTGGGCAGGATGTCTAGATGACAGGCGCTCCACTGGTGGTTTTGCGATATTCTTTGGGCCAAATCTGATATCCTGGTGTGCAAAGAAACAGGCTACTGTGTCGAGGTCAAGTATAGAAGCTGAGTATAAAGCACTAGCAAATGCCACAGCAGAGATCATTTGGGTTCAGTCCATGTTGAGAGAGCTTGGTGTGAAACACACGCAAGTACCATGTCTATGGTGTGATAACCTTGGTGCTACCTATTTATCTGCTAACCCAGTGTTTCATGCCAGGACAAAACACATTGAAATAGATTTTCACTTTGTCAGAGAAAGGGTGGCTAACAAGCAATTGGACATCCGTTTTGTGCATTCACGAGATCAGGTTGCTGATGGCTTCTCGCCCCTCGTTGGTTACCCCAAGTGTAAGGTTTGAGATGCAGCGTAGCGGTAGTTTTCCCTTGGCAAAGATACCAAGGATCGAATCCCCAGAGACTCCAAGTTTCAACGAGAAGGTGTCAATCGCTAACGGCACCGTGGATTAGCAATCAACATGGACCTGCACACAAAACAAATAACTTTGTCCCCAACGAGTACAGAGAGGTTGTCAATCCCTCCGGCCTTGTAGTTTACAAAGGGTCAAAACGCAAGTGGTAATGGTGATGGATATTGCTGCGGAAAGTAAAAGCAACAGAAAATAAATAGCGATGTGATCAATGATGTGAATATGGACCGGGGCGCCATGACGTTCACTAGTGATGTCTCTCCCAAAAGACGATAAAACAACTATGCGAGGTAAACAAATTACAGCTGGGCAATTGACAGGATTATGTGCGCAAACCAATGCTAACTATATTGCAAGATTGGTTGAGGTTCAAAGCATGGGCAGTACGCCAAGGTAAGTAGACCGAAATCCATCTGCATCTACTACTAATCATCCACCTTGAGATATCTATCCAGAACATCTCGCTGGTATTAAGTTGCGAGCCCCACCCAAAGTGTAAACTCAAAGCAACAGACAACTGCATTAAAATACTTTGCGTAAAGTAAACAGTCCTTGCACCCGCGGGCACAAGCACCGTTGTTTTCCCCCTTGTGGCAACAGCACATCCCCTAGACTCATGTTTCTGTCACTCAAGCTAGTCATCGAGGGGCATGAACCCACAATCGAGCATAACGTTCCCTCTTGGAGTTACTATCTACTACTCGGCTAAAGCAATAAACGGCAACGGAGAACATGCAAGAATTACTCACGAACACAAATATAAAAGAGGTAAATCAAATATATTACTCAAACACAATCTGAACATAATCTCACAATCCATCGGATCCCAGCAAACTCATCATAGCAACAGCATAAGAATTACATATGTGCCTCGATCATGTAGGGCAGCTCACGAGGACTAATTAGTGAAGCACAAGAACGGGAGGAGAACATCACATAGCTACTGGTCATGGACCCATGGTCCAAGGGAGACTACTCACGCATCGTCCGGGAGGCGTCCATGGTGGTGGAGAAGGTCCCGGTGATGATCCTCCCCTCCGGCAGGGTGCCGGGAAGAGTTCTCCTGGCGCTCCCGATCTTGGAAGCGCGGCGGCGGCGGAACAGAGATGAGATCGCGAAAAAGGGCTCCCGTCTCGAGGGTTTCGAGACGCGCTTTAAATATAGGCCAAAGGGTGGCGTCGGAAGGGTCCTGGGGGGCCCAGGCGCCCCCCCGGCGTGGCCAAGGGGGGGGCCGCGCCACCAGGGCGCCTCGGCCCCTGGTGGCCCCCCTCCGGCTGCACTTCGGGGTCCTGGAAGGTTCCGGAACGCTGATTTTTTATATATTTTTTCCGGAATTTTTCTGACAGTTTTCGTAATGGAAAAACCTGAAATACAAAAACAACAGAAAACAGAAACTGGCACTGGGGTGCACTGAGTTAATAGGTTAGTCCAAATATGATCAAAATTGTATGGAAGTGTATAAATATCATAGCAATATCACCCAAAAGAGGCATGGAGCAAGCATAAATTATAGATACGTTTTGGACGTATCAACATCCCCAAGCTTAATTCCTGCTCGTCCTCGAGTAGGTAAATGACAACAAGAATAATTTCTGTGGTGACATGCTATCAACCATATAGGACTTTCTCATAGTCTCATGACAAGAGCTTACAGAGACAATGATTCTATAGTAACTTAGTTGCCTCAAGAAAATCTCAAAGAACTAAAAGTTTTTCAACATGAAACTGAAGCATCAAATAGATTTGCAATGAACATGGTATGTAAATATGATCAAGTGATATCTAGCTTGCCCCCTTTAGTGAAGCAAAACATAAATGCAGGGGCACCTCCAAGGTTTAAGTGACGACTAGATACAATGACTTCAGAATAACGATATCACAACCATGCAAAAGACAATGCTACTTTGGGACAATGCACATTACACTCAGAATGACAACCATGCTCTCAGTAGTTGGTGCTTTTAGAAGAAGGTGGAGACTCTCGAACCGTGGCTTTTGTTGGCAAGTTGAAAACCCGTAGTCGGAAACAAAGACAAAGCATGTACCAGAGCTCTTGGTTTTAAAAACAGGGGTAATAATTTTTTTGGTATGCATGTTTCGTCAACGAATGCTAGCAGCTAACCCAATTACTTCTTGAACTGGACAAGTTTCGAGGAATGGCTCCCGAATGAGGATCATAACACCCTCTTAATCTCCTTGGTTTATCACTGCCAAAGTTTTCTGATTTCTCATGAACAAAGCGTGAAGGAAGATTCGTTTGTTATACTAATTTTTAATGAGCCGGGCGCACTCAATGCCAATTCCTTCTCATATTATAGGTTGCACATTATACATGCAATCCCAGGGGTGAAGCTTGTCCAACTCAAAAAGATCATGAATCAACCACTACTTCCTCGTAAACTTACAACAGAGGCACAAAATAGGAACTTTATTTGAATATTTCGAGATGGTACACGAAAGTCTTCGTTAGGAATGGCAGGTAAATACCATGTATAGGAAGGTATGGTGGACTCATATGGCAAAACTGGTTCAAAGGATTTGGATGCACAAGCAGTCAGTCCGCTTAGTACAGGCGAAGGCTAGCAAAATACTGGGAGCGACCAACTTAGAGAGCAATGACGGCCATAATCATGCAGAGCGACAAAGCAACATTGAATCAGGCATGGAAGTTATATCACTACTCAGAAATAAAAGATCATCAAGGCTTGACAGACTTTCTTTACAGTCTTGAATATGCGTGAGCATACGCCAAGTCAATCAAAATAAATTCTCGAAGGAAGATATCACTAACCATACCACATCATATTCAAACAAATCATGTTGGTACTCCAATATCACATTGGAAACCCTCCAGCTATTTGCAACTAACCATAAGCAACCAGAATTACCAAGCAACATCATGCACGTAGCATCTTTATCACAGACATATCAACATTGCAACAGGAGCAAACCCTCTTAAAAAGGTAAACAAGATAACAAAGAGAGTTCAAGCAACCAACTAAACAAAAGCTCTTTGAAAAGATAAGCATGGAAGCTAAGAGCTGAGCAAGGTAGTAGCTACTGAAAGACAAAGAACACACACAACAAAGATAGACATGAAAACTCCATGTCGTGTTCTAAGTAAAAGTGGAGCGTGTTTCTCTCCCACAAAAAATAAGGCTGAGTTCCGACTCGTTATTGAAAGCTAAAGAAAACTAAAAGGAAAACTAAAAGCAAGACGCTCCAAGCATAGCACATAGCACATGAAGTGATAAAAATATAGTGGAACGAGAGACGAACTGATAATGTCGATGGAGAAGGGGATGCACGGGGGGGCATCCCCAAGCTTAGACGCTTGAGTCTTCTTGAATATTTCTTGGGGGTGCACGGGGGCATCCCCAAGCTTGAGCGCTTGACACTCCTGAATCTTTTCATCAACTTCCCTCGCACACTTGAAAACTCCCTTCATACAAAACTCATCATAATCTGATTAGCGAGGTTAGTACCCACAATATTATAATTGTTCCTTGCTGGAAATAAAGATAAACTTGAAAGCATGCTGTTTCTCTGGACTGCCATAAAGTTTTTGCAAAAAATAAACAAGCGCAAGGCTCGCAAAACGAAGAAAAGGCAAAACAGTACATAATCTGTGAAAAACAGACCAGCAGGCAGTAAATGATGTTTTCGGGGCACTTCTGCAACTCCAATAAAAAAACTCAGAACAGATGCCTGAAAGACAATTATATAGGGCACGCTGTGGAAAAAATTCAGACCAAAAAGATGATCTGGTGATTTTATGCGAATTTTTCTGTACGAGGACAGAATCTGTATCCTGGACAGCACGTCACAACTCTTGATCTTTCCTGCAATCAGAGGCTATACTTGGCACAAAACTGAAAAGTAAAGATACAATGATGATGCTACTGTAGTAACAACATCAAGACCACTAAAAACTGAAAGAACAAACTGAAAGCAAAGATAACAAGGGTTGTCTCCCTAGAGCTCTTTCTTTATAGCCATAAAGATAGGCTTAAGACTTTAATGATGCTCTCGTAGGAATAAGAGTTGAAGAACAAAAGAGGGCATCAAGAAGCAAATACCAAACACATTTAAGCCTAACATGCTTCCTATGCATAGGAATATTGCAATAGAATAATTCATTGAAGCACAAAGCAACTAGCATAGGAAGGCAGAACAAGCATAACTTCAAAATATTCACCATAAAGAGAGGGAACTTGATATTATTGAAATATCTATAAGCATATGTTCCCTTCTCATAATAATTTTTAGTGGGATCACGAATAAACTCAACAATATAAGCATCACATAAAGCATTGATACCATGATCCACATGCAAAAAGGTACTCTTACTCTCCACATGAAGAGGATGAAACTTAGTATAAAAGAGAGAGATAAGCTCTTGCCAATCAAGCAAGTGCGAGTTATCGAGAAGCTTATACCAATCTGAAGCTTTGTCTATAAGTGATACGGCAAACAATTTCCTCATGACAAATTCCCTCGATACACCTGCAAGCTTAAATAATGAACATAGTTGTGACAGATATAGCAAGTGTTCACCGGGATGTCTGTCTCCTGCATAGCGATTTGTCAGAACATAATCGATAATACCAGCTGGTATTTTATAGGGCACAATTTCAGTAGGGGGAGGAGCAACCACCACAGGTGTGGGGCGTCTCCCCGCAAGCAACGATCCAATAGCACGGTTTTCCATAAGCTTAACTAGTGAAGTCACACAACTTGGTGTTCTCGGTGGAACCCATAGCAGCAGGCAAGCAAGACACTATTTTTGTGATTTTCGGTAAAGGACACTAAAGCAAAAACTGAAAAGTAAACTAACAAGACTAAAAAACAAAGGTAAAAGAAAGCGTGCAACTCCCCTATCTCGAAGAGCGGAGTCCCCGGCAACGGCGCCAGAAAACACCCTTGATGGCTTCTCGCCCCTCGTTGGTTACCCCAAGTGTAAGGTTTGAGATGCAGCGTAGCGGTAGTTTTCCCTTGGCAAAGATACCAAGGATCGAATCCCCAGAGACTCCAAGTTTCAACGAGAAGGTGTCAATCGCTAACGGCACCGTGGATTAGCAATCAACATGGACCTGCACACAAAACAAATAACTTTGTCCCCAACGAGTACAGAGAGGTTGTCAATCCCTCCGGCCTTGTAGTTTACAAAGGGTCAAAACGCAAGTGGTAATGGTGATGGATATTGCTGCGGAAAGTAAAAGCAACAGAAAATAAATAGCGATGTGATCAATGATGTGAATATGGACCGGGGCGCCATGACGTTCACTAGTGATGTCTCTCCCAAAAGACGATAAAACAACTATGCGAGGTAAACAAATTACAGCTGGGCAATTGACAGGATTATGTGCGCAAACCAATGCTAACTATATTGCAAGATTGGTTGAGGTTCAAAGCATGGGCAGTACGCCAAGGTAAGTAGACCGAAATCCATCTGCATCTACTACTAATCATCCACCTTGAGATATCTATCCAGAACATCTCGCTGGTATTAAGTTGCGAGCCCCACCCAAAGTGTAAACTCAAAGCAACAGACAACTGCATTAAAATACTTTGCGTAAAGTAAACAGTCCTTGCACCCGCGGGCACAAGCACCGTTGTTTTCCCCCTTGTGGCAACAGCACATCCCCTAGACTCATGTTTCTGTCACTCAAGCTAGTCATCGAGGGGCATGAACCCACAATCGAGCATAACGTTCCCTCTTGGAGTTACTATCTACTACTCGGCCAAAGCAATAAACGGCAACGGAGAACATGCAAGAATTACTCACGAACACAAATATAAAAGAGGTAAATCAAATATGTTACTCAAACACAATCTGAACATAATCTCACAATCCATCGGATCCCAGCAAACTCATCATAGCAACAGCATAAGAATTACATATGTGCCTCGATCATGTAGGGCAGCTCACGAGGACTAATTAGTGAAGCACAAGAACGGGAGGAGAACATCACATAGCTACTGGTCATGGACCCATGGTCCAAGGGAGACTACTCACGCATCGTCCGGGAGGCGTCCATGGTGGTGGAGAAGGTCCCGGTGATGATCCTCCCCTCCGGCAGGGTGCCGGGAAGAGTTCTCCTGGCGCTCCCGATCTTGGAAGCGCGGCGGCGGCGGAACAGAGATGAGATCGCGAAAAAGGGCTCCCGTCTCGAGGGTTTCGAGACGCGCTTTAAATATAGGCCAAAGGGTGGCGTCGGAAGGGTCCTGCGGGGCCCAGGCGCCCCCCCGGCGCGGCCAAGGGGGGGGGGGCGCCACCAGGGCGCCTCGGACCCTGGTGGCCCCCCTCCAGCTGCACTTCGGGGTCCTGGAAGGTTCCAGAACGCTGATTTTTTATATATTTTTTCCGGAATTTTTCTGACAGTTTTCGTAATGGAAAAACCTGAAATACAAAAACAGCAGAAAACAGAAACTGGCACTGGGGTGCACTGAGTTAATAGGTTAGTCCAAATATGATCAAAATTGTATGGAAGTGTATAAATATCATAGCAATATCACCCAAAAGAGGCATGGAGCAAGCAAAAATTATAGATACGTTTTGGACGTATCAGTTGCAGATGGCTTCACAAAAGCATTGCCTATAAGGAATCTTGAAGAATTCAAACGTAATCTCAACTTGACCAAATTGTGATTAAGGGAGGGTGTCAAACGAGATGTTGCATCGTGACAGCCTAGCCGGCCTTCCTTGTAACCGAAGATAGATAAGGGACAGAGATAGGTAGTTTATATTCTTTGTTATCTCTTGTAACTAGATATCCATCTCTTCTTTCCCAAGTCTGTAATCTCAACCATCTGTACGCTATCTCAGGGAGTCGCGCCCCTGACTATATAACACGCAGGCGTCGCCCAGAGCGAGGGTACGACGTTTCCCACAGCGGCAACGAGGGAGAGGAAAGAATGAGATGGAGAAGAAAGAGTGCCCATTTGGCGAATGCTTGAACTGCTGAGGAATCCATGCGCCTCGCCGCGCTGTACCCGAGCTCACCCGTCGCCATGGTGTACGGAGATGAGAGACTGAGAGAAGAATCAGGGACACGAGGGAAGAAGGGGAGAAGTGTTTAGAAAATATTACTCCTTCCGTAAAAAAATATAAAAACGTTTAGATCGGGAGTACTATGTGTAAGTGAACTGATAATAAATTTGGTGAAAACCATTTCTTTTGGGCCGTTGGATCTTCAACTGACGGCTCTGGGTCATCTTCTATCCCCAGCCTTCCTCCTCCTCTGAGCCGCCCATCACCACCGGCCAGTTCGCCTATCGCGGCCGGCAGCGCTCCCACGCCTCCTTGCCGCCATGCCCTTCCCTCACTGCCGCCACCATGACCATCCCTCTAAACCTTCCCTGGTTGATCTTTTCTTTGGGCAAGCCAGCGCACCCCCACCCCCACCCAAACCTCCGTTGCTCGCTTCCGCTCATAGTGTCGTCCCCTTCTTCAGTGAGGTCTTGGCTCGGCCTCGTCGTTGACGTCACAACTTGCTACCACTCATAGCGTCATCCCCATCTCCAGCAAGGTCCTGGCTCGGCCTCACCATTGAGGTCACAGCTCGCTGCCACTCGCAACGCCCTTGTCAGCTTCGGCCTTGAGCTTTGCCATGGCCACCATCTTCCGCAATGCAAAATCGCCTTGTACATGTTTTTTGCGACTAAAATTTTATACATGTTCTTGTATCATGGCAAGCAATTTTTTTTAAACGATCATGGAAAGCAACCTTGGATTTATAGACAATGTATTTTTTTGCATCAAACTGTGGGAGCTTTATTAAGAGATTAACATCCGATTACAGTAAATCAACAAGGTAGGAGCTAGGAAGCGCGTGCACTGCCATAATGACATCATCTTTATTCTGATCCCAGTGTTTCTGGTAAAACTCCGCATTGAAATCATTTGCTCCTGGAGCCCTCGATGGTCCCATGCTTACAAAGCCTTCAGGTCAGTTCTTTTGCCGGCTTCTGTAATAAACTAGAATAAGCTGCCCCCTACCCAGCTTATTCTATAATACCAATTAAAATTTATTATCTAGAAGTCTACTACTTAAAACTTGACTAGTAGGATTCTAAAAATATATTTTTGGTTGGCCTTGTAGAATAAGCTACCAGTTTATTCTAGCAGCCCTATCTATTTGCTACTCTACCTTTTGCCGGAACGTTGAGCCCGCGGAACTTCTGTCTATTTGGTTTGTAAGGATGAAACCTGGTGTGGATGCTGCCTTGGGACTTTATTAATTTAAAGCCGAACGCTTCATGGTCTTCGTTCTAAAAAAATTCTAGCAGCCCAAATAAGCCACCAGGAGAACTGGCCCTTCGTCACGTCATTCACCTCAAACACCCTGAAAAGGTACTCATTCATGGGTTCGGTAACTTTGTGTGCCACATGATGTAGTACCACATCAACCTTCGTATGATCCTGAGCAGTATAAAGATCGCTATAAAGTTTCGCACCTCCGCATGTATTTCATATTTCTGCTCACGCAATGTACCATCTGAAGCTCGCAGACAGGTATTTCGATTCCGCGCCTTCCTAGCTGCAGCATGCGCGTGGAAGAAGCCGGTGTTCATGTCACCCACCGGCAACCAATCCACCCTTGAGCGTTTTCTAGCCATGATCTCCTAGAGTCTCTGCTGTTCGCCCGTAAAGGGCCTTTTTCTTGCTAGAGTCTCTGCTGTTCACCGACACAGTCGAGGCACATTCTCTTCACTCCGACGTTTCTTATTCAACGTTTCCTGGTCCAATATCATCAACGCTCCCCTCTGCTGACCACTACCTTGATCGGAATTGTTCTTAACCAAATTAGTTTTTCGACACACCTCTCTCCTCCCGTGGTTGTTTCCTCTCAAACCACCACGTGCAAATCCTCCTCTACCTCTTTTTACCTCTCTCCTCCCGTGGTTGTTTCCTCTCAAACCACCACGTGCAAATCCTCCTCTACCTCTTTTTTTTTTTTTTTTTTTTTTACCGAAGCCCTCCTCTACCTCTAGCATTGAACTGACAGATAGTCAGTCGAACTTTACAATTTCTTGTCTTGCTAGGTGAGTTCACTTCCTCCCCTGGCTCAATCTCTTCCTCCTCCGCATGAGCTTTCTGACTCTGAAAGGTTCCAGACGATTTATCAGATTTCCCCATCGCACCATTTCCCCAGCTTCTGCTCTTGTGCGGTGTGAACCTAAGTGATTCACGACATGGTGGTCGGTTATATTCATCTCTCCCCGCTGGGGTGGGACACATGTCAACGATCTTATTAGGCCATGGAGGGCATACCAGATTAAAGGGGAGATTAACCGCTCAAGTCCAAATTTCCAGGCGATCAAATTTCAACTCTAACGATCGCGAGCGAATGTTGAAGATCTCCAAAACCACATAATGCGTTCCCAAAGACCATGGGCCGCCATTCCATATCCGATCTATGTCCCTCTTGTTCTCAAAACTTGCCACAAAAACATTGTGACCCATCGATCTAAAGTCCAGACCTTTTGGGTTGCCCCAAGCAGCGTGAAGAGCCACTGCAATTGTGTTAACATGCACAATTTTATGGTACAACACTTTGCCTAGCAATGCCCAGAGTTACTCCTCGGACTCATTGACTTCATCATCAATCACCAGCTTCACCTTCTCTTTATCAGTTAGATCGAATCTCTTCCACCTACTCCTTCTCCTTGTTCACATCTTGCATGCTTGTACTTGAACTCGCCATTGTCACCTGCGGTTTCAAGATGCTAAAAAAGTAGATTTGGTAATCGCCTTTTGAGCTCCATTATGTGGACTTCATCAATTTATGAATTATGGACTTGGCGGTAGTGGTCAATACTAACTGCACCGTCTAAATGCTCCCTGACCAAGTTTGCGTACTCGTCAGGGTTGAGTTGAGGGGGCAGCCCGTGCGCTAATTGGGCTTCGAGGTGGCTATACGCGAAAAAAGCTCGCTTTCTACTGAGGCCTGTTCTATCCTAAACTGTTCCACCTCCGACCACCACCAAGGGTGGGCAGGAGGAAACTATCTAGCACCATATAGACATTGCACTTGTGAAAATTATCTGTGACGTGATTCACCTCCTTTCTGCATGCTGCTCCGACGACCGGTGGCGGAGAGGGGAATCTCGGTGCCTCCACTCCGGTTAGTAGTTTAGGTTAGTGTTTTTTAATCCTCGCAGGTGTGGCGCTTAGACGGATGGCAACGCTTCTTTTTCGAGTTTGTCTTCTGGGCCACGATTCTCGAGTTCGTCCATCTGGGTGTAGTCGATGGAGCTCCGGCGTAGATTCCTTCCGTCTCCTTGGGGCAAGTGAGGTTATGGTTTCTCGCCCTGTGGCGAGATTTGGTCTCAGATGCTTCAGGTTTATTCAAGTGTTCGACGACGACGACGAAGACGACTACGGCTCCAGGGCACTGGTCCTTAGGAGCACGTGCACGAAGACTTCTCGACTATCATCGACAAGGTCAAACCTGCTCCGATAGGGGATCAGCGACAGCGGCGCGCCGGCGGCTTGTTCTGGCGGCAATAGTGGTCGTTCGGTGGTCTCAAAATCTTGATGTGGTGCTTTTTTTTTTCCTGATGAACTTTGATAATATATCTGGATCATTATCGTTAAAAAAATAGGGTGGGTAGGGACACCAGAAGATGGAGCCGCGACTGAGAGACTGGAAAATCGGGGCGTCTCGAGGGAGAGTTTTTTTTTGCATGGTAATACGTGTCTCATTCATATCATAAAGATTAAAGTACAAGTCACGTAAGGACCGACATGACAAAACTGAAAAGCTAGCAGAACATCTCTGAGCTTGACACCAACGCCCATCACCTGCCTCCGGCACCACGACAGCAGCCATCGAAGAAAAGAATGATGGATCAACTCCTCACCCGAGCTCGACGCGGCTCCATCGCTCGTATGCAGCTTTGCGGACCTCCAAGGTTGCTCACCAAAAGTGAAGCCTTTACCGTTGAACGAATCAGACCGGGGCAACACCCCGGACACACCATCAAACTCCAGATCTGGCACACCACCGCGACTAAGACGTCGCAGAAGGAAACCATACCTGCCATCCACGAACCACGAACCCAGCGATTGGTTCTGTCTCGAGGGAGAGTCACGGGGCTTGACTTGGCCAGCAATCGCACGCTCGATACTGTACACATGTAGTGGAGTAGCATTGATTAGTCCCGCACCCTCTCTCGAAGAAAAATGATTAGTCCCGCACGAAAAACTGGACCGGTTCCTTTCCGTCCGTGGCGGCTGAGCGTCATGTCACCTTGCTATAGCTCTACCCGAACCCCACCGGACAACGGGGCTATAAAGCCGACGCCACCACTGACACGCACATTTCCACACTCAGCCAGCACAACAAGCAAGTTCAGGCTGAACCGTTGGAGAGGGATCAATCGGACCGAATGGCTTTGGCGCCGGTGGAGTTCCTGGGCGCGAGCGACGGCGGGGTGGCGCTCTACTACGCCATCATACTGTGGCTGTCCGTCATGTCGTGGATCATCTTCACCTGCGGCGGCAGCGGCGAAAGGAGGAGGAAGGGCCGTCGGGGCAGCCGGGACACCAAGGTCTTCGTCGGCGCCGAGCGCCTCTGCGACGGCACCGGGCCCAGCTGCAGCGGCGGCTACGGCCTCTGTGGCTCATGCGTCGACTAGCCTGCCTGCGCCGCCGGCCCCTGCCTACCTTTGGACTTTTGGTTGGTAAAATAACTTGAATCGATTCGTGTAATTGGTCGTCAAAAGTATCTCGTCTATCTATGATGTGGTGGTGTGATGAAGATCGAACTCCTCTTCTCTTCCCCCGGCAACTTCTTCTAGCCTGTACATATATAGTTTTAGCGATCGATGATCGATGAGCTATAGTATGCGCAAGGAGTACGTCCATCGCTCTGGGACGTGCTGCCCTTTGCTGGGGTCCACCTACACCAAGTGGACCAATGGTAAATATGTAGCGCATGTCAAAGTGGTTTGTTATCTTTTGTACGTACCTGTCGAGAGGTAAAAGGCAGATAAGGTCACGTACGTACGTGCGCGATGTAAAGGTCAGATTCTGTTTGTTATAAAGCAAATTGGGTTTCGGCCATCCGTCACGCACTTTTGCAGAAACTCCCCTGCATTTTTGATGAATTAACACCCAGTACACACTTAAGTCATAACCAAACCGTTATTTTACATTTTTACGAAAACCCCCCTGATGTATTAGATAATTCACCTGCCGATCATATATAAGTCAAACACATGTTTTTCTAAATTATCCATATCTTTTAAACCGTAACTCCGATTTTAACATGTTATATATGAAAATTGATTAGAAAAATGTGTAGAATCTGAATAAGATGTTATTTTGTTTGTTAAATAATTTTTAAATATTATTTTGGAAGATATTTAAGTCAAACAAGTATTTTTCTTAATTATCCATATCTATTAAACCGTAACTCCGGTTTTAACATGTTATATATGAAATTTGAATAGAAAAATATGTAGAATTTGAATATGATGTTACTTTTACCTATTAAATATTTTAAAATATTATTTTAAAAGCAAACTTGTTACCTATAGGGCACGTCCTTTTTTTCGTATCGCGACGATCTGGATTGCAAATAAACAATCACTAAAATTATAAAGAGACGAAAGAAAACATCGATAACCACACATGAGCATCTCTGAAAAATCTGCCAGGGGAAAAACAACATTCAAACACACTTTGGTTTGTGTGAACACTGAGGCCACTGAGGGTGAGAAGGAGGATAAGCGGCAACACAAAAATGATGCCTCGCTAAAATAAAGGGCATGAACATATTATGGTTATTGGGTTAAGAGTGTGTGTTATTTTTTTCTCCCGTTGCAACGCACGGGCTCTTTTGCTAGTGAATGAAAAATTACAAACCAGACGCTCTCGCAACAGCCGAGCCCCACCCGCCGTAGTCCACCAGCCCCTCCCGGCGGCCGCCGGCCACCCGCCCCGGCTCGATGTCGCCCCCGCGTCTGGGAGGGTGTTTGGATACTCTCTAGTCATGTGACTAGCAGTAGTCAGACTAGAAGTTTTTAGTCAGGCCCTGTTTGAAAGGTGACTACTACTAGTCAGCATTAAATGTTTCAGTATTAAATGTTTGGAAGGCAACACCAATTAGAGGAGAGAGAGGGGGACTTTAGTCAGTAAAAGTCAGGGGTGTTTGGAGGTTTACTGACTAAAGGTGACTACTACTAGTCTCTAGTCACTTTTAGTTGGGGGTGGGGTGACTAGGGACTAAACTAGTTTTAGTCACCCAGTAGTCAGGGGTGTTTGGAGGTTTACTGACTAAAAGTGACTACTACTAGTCTCTAGTCTCTAGTCACTAGTGATCCAAACACCCTCTGGGTCTCACTCCGCCTGCTCTGCTTTGAGGCTTCCCCTCCCCCCGCCTGCTGGGCGTCAACCCCCATCGGCACATGGCCGAGATCTAGATCGGGAGCTGGCCTCACCTCCCCCACCCCCTCCTGGTCGGCCGCCGCGCGACCCGCGGGAGGTCTCGGTCGTCCTGGAGACGCCTCCTGCGCTGCTTCGTGTCGAGGGCGGACGGGACGCCCCCCCTCCACACCCACCACCCCTCTTCAATGCGGTCGCGGCGCCCGCTGGCCACAGGGCGAGCCTTAACTGCGGTAGCTGGGCCGCGGTCGTCCAGGGCGCTGCCGGGCATTCATCACGCGCGACACCCGCGGGGCTCGAGACTGCGGACGCGACGGGATGGGTCACCGTCGCGTCCCGTCGGCCGCGCCGGACAGCTTTGTCTGACTCCGCATTCACGCCCCGCCGGCCTCCTCCGGAGTGGATAAAAGGACTTTGTTTCCGTTGTCTTGAGCCTCGACATCGCCAAGCCAAGTGCCCCAACCAGGCCGTCTGCCGCCGCTGCTTCCGGTCAGGCCACCGTGCAAGATCCTGCTACAACAAGCCGGCTCCGCATCTCCGGTCGGGTGCCCCGCGCGCTCGTCCCCTTCGCCCGACCCCCGTCGTCGTGCAGTCCTGCCGGCCCGTGCCTTATTCGACACCTGCACCAGCCCCGCGCCCTGCACCAACCCCGCGTCCTGCACCAGCCATGGTCTGGTGTGGAGACCACTCGCAGCGCCCGGCCGAGGTTTTTACGGTCATCCACGGGACCTCAGCCATGCATCAGGAGGCGGCTCTGCTTGGCTCGAACGCCTTGGTGGCATGGCTGGACCGCAACGTGCGTGCAAGCACGAACGACATCGCCGCCGCCATCATCCTCGAGCTCGGCATGCTGTCGGCGGACATCGACGTCGTCAAGCACTTTCAGGAGGCGTTCCTTGTCAGGTTCTTCCACCAGCACCACTGCGCCGACGCGGTGGGGCGCCGCGACATCCCGTTCGGAGCGACGAGGCTGCAGTTGCGCCCTTAGCGCCTGGATGACCACTCCGAAACCGTTGATCTAGTCCACCACGTCCTTCTCTGCCTGGACGGGCTGCCGCTGCAGGCGTGGGACGAGGCCGCCGTGGCGCAGGCCATCGGCCCGGGCTGCTCTATCGACTACATCGAGGCGGCCTCGAAGCTGAAGACCAACTGCAAGATGCTCGCTGTATGGGCATGGACGGCGTCGCCGGCTTGCGTCCCGCGTGTCAATTGGGTCACCCTTTCGGCGCGTGCGGGCGCCCGCCAGCCGGCCTTCGGGCGTCACGGACTGGAGCGACGGGTCATCATTCACCTGTCGATCCACGAGGACCCAACACAAGGACCAAGGGTGCTATCCAAGGGCTATGACTTCACGAAAGGCGTCGTCGACGGCGAGCGGCAGGCTCGCGATCCGTGGGAGCGCATCTCCAGGCCCGTCAACAACCACCGCCGCGACCACGATGATGACCGCGACAGGCGCCGCGATGACTGCGACCGCAGGGGCCGCGACGGCTCACGCAATAGGGAGGGTTGGGGCACGCGCATCAGGCGCAGCCTCTCTAGGAAGCCACCGGACTCCTCGCGCGGCCAGGGCCGCGGCAATGGGCGCGACGGCCGCCATGATGACGATGCTGGTCGCGACCGCGACAGTCGCCGACGCTCTGCCGATGTGCTAGCCGGCTCTGGCGCCTCTAGCGCCGAGGCGGCCCATGCGGCTGAGATGCTGCCTCTCCTTGCCGAGCCACTGGACGTTGGGCGCGGCCGCGGCACCTCTTGGCACCCCTCGCCGCGTGCTGCCAGGCGTCGCTCCCAGGAGGCCCTCACACCATCGGTGTCGCCGCCGCTGTCGCCTACCTCCGTCCTGCCTCCGTCGCCAAGATCAAAGAGGAATGAAGCCCGGTCAGCCACGCTCCTACCTGACGGGCCGAGCTTGGCGCTGCTCCAGCTTTGTGAGCCCCCCATGCTCCTGCTGCCTGTGCTGTCCCCCTCCAGCCCCCTGGCTTCGAGGCCTCCCAACGCCTCCCCTGCCGTCCAGCGGGCCGGTGCGTCGTACTCCCCTCCTGTGCGGCGCCGCCAGGCTGACGCTTTCGGTGCGGTTGGCCTCCAGTGCCTAGCACCGCTTTTCGGGGAGTGGCAGGCCGCCATTCTGCCCGTCCCCACCCTGACTGCAACGCCTTCGCGAGCTCCAGCGGCGCATTGGAAGACCTTGGCAGGAGTCACCATCTCTGAGGTTGGCGGTGCACTCTCGCTGCACAAGACGCGGGTGACGGCTCGTCCGAAGGCCACGCCCGTGGCTCGTGCGGCTGAAATCCTGGTTTGCCGTTCTCTGGGCATCGTCAAAGATGGCGAGGACGTGACTGCGGCTGCCCTGGACGCCTTCGCGGACCACTTCAAGGAGCAGCTTTCGCCGGAGGTGCTCACAGCCATGAGGGGTCTATTCAAGCTCGACGATGCTGTCTGCTACACAACCTTCTTCTTGTAGACGTTGTTGGGCCTCCAAGTACAGAAGTTTGTAGGACAGTAACAAATTTCCCTAAAGTGGATGACCTAAGGTTTATCAATCCGTAGGAGGCGTAGGATGAAGATGGTCTCTCTCAAGCAACCCTGCAACCAAATAACAAAGAGTCTCTTGTGTCCCCAACACACCCAATACAATGGTAAATTGTATAGGTGCACTAGTTCGGCGAAGAGATGGTGATACAAGTGGTATATGGATGGTAGATATAGTTTTTTGTAATTTGAAAATATAAAAACAGCAAGGTAACTAATGATAAAAGTGAGCGTAAACGGTATTGCAATGCATTGCAACAAGGCCTAGGGCTCATACTTTCACTAGTGCATGTTCCCTCAACAATAATAACATAATTGGATCACATAACTATCCCTCAACATGCAACAAGGAGTCACTCCAAAGTCACTAATAGCGGAGAACAAACGAAGAGATTATGGTAGGGTATGAAACCACCTCAAAGTTATCCTTTCTGATCGATCTATTCAAGAGTCCGTAGTAAAATAATATGAAGCTATTCTTTCCGTTCAATCTATCATAGAGTTTGTACTAGAATAACACCTTAAGACACAAATCAACCAAAACCCTAATGTTACCTAGATACTCCAATGTCACCTCAAGTATCCGTGGGTATGATTATACGATATGCATCACACAATCTCAGATTCATCTATTCAGACCAACACAAAGTACTTCAAAGAGTGCCCCAAAGATTCTACCGGATAGTCAACGTGTGCCAACCCCTATGCATAGGTTCATGGGCGGAACCCGCAAGTTGATCACCCAAACATACATCAAGTGGATCAATAGAATACCCCATTGTCACCACGGGTATCCCACGCAAGACATACATCAAGTGTTCTCAAATCCTTAAAGACTCAATCCGATAAGATAACTTCAAAGGGAAAACTCAATCCATTACACTAGTAGAAAACCGGCCTTCTGTCCCGGTTCGTAAGGGCCTTTAGTCCCGGTTCCCGAACCGGGACTAAAGGGTCGTTACTAATACCCTCACCCTTTAGTCCCGGTTCAAACCAGAACCGGGACAGATGGGCCTCCACGTGGCCTGCGCGCCGAGCCCAAGCAGGAGGGCCTTTGGTCCCGGTTGGTGGCACCAACCGGGACCAATAGACCTCCACGCGTCAGCATTTCTGTGGCTGGGATTTTTGGTTTTTTTTAAAGGGGGGGGGTTGGGGGTTTTGGGGGGTTAATTTAGGTATTTCATATATTGTGTTAGATAGCTAATTAATAGAGAGAAGTGTCCTCTCTTATGTCCGTGCTTGGTCGACGCTACATACTATACATACGTATAAAGAGGACTAGGCACGCTAACTAGCTAGTAAGCAAACGAAGGAAACAGAAGATCGTCATGAACATATATGCATACAGAGAGAAGTGATATCGACCACCTCTCCTTCTCCGAGAGATTGGTCGAACAACAAGTTCTCGTATATCTATCGTTCGACACTACCGGCTACATATATACAATAATTATCTTTTACAAATATAATCTCTTAAATAATGGACGCATGGTTCACATAGTATTCTCTGTCTTCAGCGATCACGTGGTCAAGAAAGAATGCCGCCAATTCATCTTGAATTGCTCGCATGCGATCTGGTTCTAGGAGTTCATCCCGCTGCCGAAACATCTAATTTGAAGAAGGGGGTCAATACATACATACATACATACATACATACATACATACATACATACATACATATATATGTATATATATATATATATATATATATATATATATATATATATATATATATATATATGAATGAATGAATGAAACTCAACACAAATGATGGTAATAAACAAAAATTGTGAATATTATTTCTTACGCACTTCATATTGTTTCTCAGAGTACCCGCCCCGCTCACAGGTCGTGTGGCGGATGGACTCGCAGACGTAGTATCCACAGAAATCATTCCCTTGTTCCTGCCACAACCACTTTACAAGAAATAGAGGTCAATCAAACAGATAAGCAAAAATGCCAAATGGTATTGATGAAACTAGCGCTTGAATCAATAGCTAGGAGACGCGCGGAACATGGTACTATAGTACTTACTTTCGGGTATCTAAATTCCAGCTCCTTCGGGAGTCCCGGGGATTTTGTGCTAAATTTTCTCCAAACACTGCCAGACAAAAGAAAACAATTACTTGATATCAGGAAATGAACAAATTTGCTGATATGGTGGATAATGATCGATTTAACTTACTTCTTGAGGATTTCAGTCATTTCCGCATACTCCTCGGGATCTTTTCGTCTCGAGTCCAAGACAGTTACTACTCCCTTCTCAAGCCTAATCTCCAGGAGAATATAGTGGAAAGTGCGCACGCATGCATAACTCATCAATTACATTACTCTAACCTGGACTAATATATAAGGGAAACCGAATATACACAAGACAACACTCACTTGAAGTTGTAAGGAAAGAGTATTATATCTTTGTGTTCATTTATTTTGAATGATCGTAGCAAGTTGGCCTCGGTTTCTACGGCATGATCTTTAACCTGAACTGCATCTATGAGATTTGTGTTAATGAACCCAATATCACCGATTTGTCTTTTCTTCAATTCGGCGATCTTCAATCTGCATAATATAGTGAGGATAATTATAAATACATGCAGTGAAAGAGCTGAGCTATATAGAGAGACTTAATGACAGAAGTAGTAGTACTTACAGACAGTAGCAGGTGACCATTGCTTTATCGAGGGCCAATTGATTGAAAAACTGATAGAACTCCTCAAATGGAACATGCAACAGTTCAATTCCAACGAGGTCATGCTCCGGTTTAACTCTCATATACAAAGTATTCCTCCCCCCAGACTCTCTGCAGGTTTTCATGTACCAATCATGCAATCTTCGCATCATCGTTGTTAGAGATCTTTCATCTTTGACGAGAGGCTTCCCGTACTCGTATCTGTGTATCTGCACGTCCAGGAAATCATAATCTACATCGTCGGGCAGGTAATCGTCAAGATTGGTATAACCAGGCGCCATCCTCGGATCGACGCTAGGTACCTTGAGCGGGGGGCACGATTGCTTTGCTTGTTCGCCGAGCTGGGCAATTTGTTTCCCAGCTACTCGTCGTTCTTTCAGCCTTTGATCACTGACTGTACTTCCCGACCACGACGCTTCGGCCCATGTCTTTGCAATAATGCGCTCATAGTTGCCTTTCGGCGGAGACTTGGGTGGTTTTGCCAGGGCAGCCAGAGTGCGCTTCACTTTCACCGAATCTACCTTCTCCTTCGGAGGTGGATGTCTCTGTGCTTTCAACCCTTGAAACCAGTCATCCTTCTCGGTTCGCGCGATCCTCACGTTCTCCTCCGGGCTCATCTCGTATGGTAACTTCTCTGGAGTCTTCAGAGAAGGACCGAATTTGTATTTTCTCCCGCCTCTGGCTGTACTGCTAGACGCTGGCAGAGTAGACAGAGCGGCAGTCTTCTTGACTTGCTTACGAGGCGGAGGAGAAGGACTACGACGCGCTGGAGCAGCTGCCGGAGCGGCAGCGGGTCTCTTCCGCCCTTGCTGACGAGGCGGAGAAGGAGTAGGCTGGTTGCTCGGGCGCGCCGGCGCAGGCGGAGAAGGAGGCGGAGTGCCGCCACGCGCCGGAGAAGGAGCTGGCCGAGGGCCCTGATCGTCACTCGCCGGAGGAGGAGGCGGTGGAGGAGGCGGAGTGCCCTGACTCGCCGGAGGAGGAGGAAGAGGCGGAGGCGTCCAGTTTGGAAGGTTGATGAGCTCCTTCCGCCATAGGCATGGAGTCTTCAGAGCAGAACCCAGCCGAGTCTCCCCTTCTCCGGTAGGGTGGTCAAGCGGGAGGTCCTCAAATCCCTCCGTTATTTCATCCACCATCACCTTAGCATATCCTTCGAGAATCAGCTGGCAGTGAAAAGTTGCGTCGGGTTCATTAGGAAAAACAGAGCCAACAGCCGCCTTGACCTTCATATTCATCCATTGCGTTATAAGGTGGCAAATTAGAGCCTCCGTGATAGCATCCACGGGATAGCTGGCAGGAGCCGTCAAGACAAGCTCCGGCTGAAGCAGCTCGGTGGAAGCCACGCTGCTTCTCCGCTGAGATGGCGGGGTAGCTTCAGGGGAAGCTTCGGTAGTTCGTTTGCTGCGATTTGCTTCTCGTTCCTCTATCCCGAGTACCCTTTCTTTAAGCGCCTGCAGTTCGGACTGCTGCACTTTCTTCCTCCTCTCCTGGCTTTTGTAACCGCCTGCGTCCGGAAACCCAGCCTTCCACGGAATGGAGCCTGGCGTGCCTCGTGTCCGTCCAGGGTGCTCAGGATTTCCGAGGGCCTTTGTGATCTCGTCGTTCTCTCTATCTGGAAGGAACGTCCCTTTCTGCGCTGCAGCGATATAGTACCGAAGCTTCTTCAAGGGTATGTCAAGTTGCTCATCCGTCCAAATGCACTTCCCTGTTACAGGGTCCAAGGTTCCGCCAGCCCCGAAAAACCAAGTCCGGCAACGGTCTGGCCAGCTCATTATCTCTGGTTCGATTCCTTTTGCAACCAGATCATTCTCAGCCTTGGCCCACTTAGGCCGGGCTATGAGGTAGCCACCTGACCCCGTGCGATGGTGAAGCTTCTTCTTCGCAGCATTTTTCTTGTTTGTCTCCGACATCTTCTTACTCTTTTCCGATGTCTTGTAGGCCACAAATGCAGGCCAGTCATCTCTGATCTTCTCATATATGCCCTTGAATTCTGGTGTCTCTTTTTTCTCGACAAACCTATTCAGGTCATTCTTCCACCTCCTGAATAGGTCTGCCATCCTCTTAAGAGCAAAGGACTTGATTAATTGCTCAACTGGCTTCTCCGGATCATCCTCTGGCGGTAGGGTGAAATTTGTCTTCAGCTCAGTCCAAAGATCATTTTTCTGCATATCATTGACGTAAGACACCTCAGGGTCTTCTGTAGCCGGCTTGAACCATTGCTGGATGCTGATCGGGATCTTGTCCCTAACCAGAACCCCGCACTGAGCAACAAATGCCTTCTTTGTTCGGATGGGTTCAATAGGTTGGCCGTCGGGCGCGATTGCTATGATCTCAAACCTTTCATCCAAGATCAACTTTTTCTTCGGGCCTCATCTCTTTACCTCAGTTGTGCTCAATCCGGAGGGCTAGAAAAAAGAGCAAAGACTTAATTAATATGTGTACATACCAAAACAATGAATGCATCAATTAGCTAGTCAGCACATGCTTAACTAATATATATACCTGGCCGGACTCGGTTCGGTCGCCGGAGCTGTCATCACGGTCTCCTTCTTGCACCAGCATTGGGTCACCGGAGCCGTCCTCACGTTCTTCTTCTTGCACCGGCATTAGGTCACCAGAGCCAGTTTCTTCACCCTCTCCTTCCAGAGTACCATCGATGTCGTTGAGATACAACGAGACGGCATCACTTCCTTCTGCGATTATGTCCCTCAACATCGCTTCGTTTGCTTCGTCTCGGGCGGTGTCCATAGTTTCTACAAATATTTACAACATGGCAATTATTATTGAAACATGACAAATGGATATATTAGTGGCAAACATAGAACTAGCTAGCTAATCATAGTAAGGAATCATATATATTAATTAGTGGCCTCGACGCTGCTTCTCTAGGGTTTGGGGTGGCCTCGACAACACTTCAAGGGTTTGGGGTGGCCTCGAGAGAGTTTGTCGGGTAGGGGTGCGGCGGGAGGGGGTAGGAGACCGACATCGTTTTTTCTAGGGTTTGGGTGTCCTCGAGAGTTTTGGTCGAGCGAGAGGGTCGGGAGGTGCTCCCGCGGTATAAGTTATTATCACAGTTGAGAGGGGGTATATATATCGACCGCCCCTCATGTCGAAGTTATCCGAGGGGTATATCGACCCCCCCTCGTGTTGAAGTTATCGGGAGAGGGAATAGAGAGGAGAAGAAGAAAGGAATAGAGGAGAAGAAGAAAAAAAATAGAAATTTCTATTTTTTCTTCTTCTCCTCTATTCATTTCTTCTTCTCCTCTTCTTTTTCTTCTTTTTTCCTCTTCTTATTTATTTCTCCTCTTCTTCCTCTCCTCTTCTTCTTTCTTCCCCTTCTTATTTTCTTCTTTCCTATCCTTCTTTTTCTTCTAAATTTTAGCATATTCTAAATTTTCTTCTAACTTTCTATATATGAACAAAAAACTTTCTATGAACAAAAAGCTTTATATATATATGAACAAAATTTCTATGAACAAAAAACTTTATATATATATATATGAACAAAATTTCTATGAACAAAAAAAATTAAACTAACCACATACACATATACATACACATATACATTATACATAGACATATACATACACATACACATATACATTATACATACACATATACAATATACATACACATATGACAAAAAATTAAACTAAAAAAAATTAAGGGCGCGCAGGGGCGGCGGCAGCGAAGGACAGGGGCGCGCGATGGCAGCGCGCGGCGGCGTCGGCGGCCAGTACAGGGGGAGGAGCAGGGGAACGGGGCGGCGCTCACCGTGAGGTGGCGTCGGCGACGAGGAAGGCTCGGCGGAGGCGCGCGCGCTCGAGGGCGAGGACAGGGGTGCGCGGGCTCGGGGATGACGTCGGCGACGGCGACGGCGAGGCACGTGCGACGGCGACGGCGCGGTTGGGGGCGACGGGGCGGCGGACGGCGTCGGGGCAGCCTGGCGGCGTCGATGTGCTCGGCGTCGTCGGGCGGGCCGGGGGACAACTGGCGATGAGTTCGTCAAATTTTCCTAAGTGCTACTTATATACCCAGGCCTTTGGTCCCGGTTCGTGACACCAACCGGGACCAATGCCCCTCTTTAGTCCCGGTTGGTGCCAACGAACCGGTATCAATGCACCCCTTTGGTTCCGGTTCGTCCCACCAACCGGGACCAATGGCCTTGTGCTGCCCCGCGCCCAAAAGTTTAGTCCCACCTCGCTAGTTGAGAGGGCTCGGGAGTGGTTTATAAGCGCTGCTGCGCCCACCCTCTCGAGCTCCTCTCAACTGCAGGCTTTCGGGCCTAATCTGTCACTGCAATGCCTGTGGGCCTACTGGGCCTGCTGCGGGCCTGAATCCTGGCCCATGGTTGGGTTTCTAGTCGTATTCAGGCCGTGGTGGCCCAGTTGGTGGCATTTTTTTTGCTTTTTTTTCATTTCTACTTTGAACTAAATACTTATAGTTTTGTAGTGATTTCTTTTTTATTTTATGTCACTAGTTTATGAATAACTTTACAATAAAAATTGATTTTTGAGTCCTTGTTTTTCCTGCTATTTAATATTACTGTGTTTTGTCATTATACTCAATTTGGTAATTTTAGTTAGTCATAACAAATATTATAGGCATTTTTCTTTTGTTTTTTGCTATATTTTTTGTTCTTTTTTGCTTTTAGGTCAGCAAAATTATAAACTTTCTGTTAGTGCCATTAGTTTTAGAAAAATTATAAACTCAAATTTGAATAGTTAAAATTTGAATTCTTTGAAATTTGTGTGAATCACAAGTTTGTGATTAATTTACTAAAAAAATGAACATAGATGCACCTATAGAGAAAATTCGATCTAAATTCATGGTTTTCAAATGAACTCTGAAAAAGTTGGCATAGCATGCTCGTCTGTTACAAATTTGGCATGGTATCATCATAATAGTTGTGGGAGAAAGTCTTCACTTTTTCTTCGCTTTTGTCATTTGCTTATTGCGCCGTAACCATGGATAATCTTCATCGTTTATCAGGATGCTTGGGTTAGCCTTGACATTGAAGGGAGGAATTTCATGAAACCTTTCATAATCTTCAGACATGTCTGTCTTTCCCTCCACTCCCAGGATATCCCTTTTTCCTGAAAGAACTATGTGGCGCTTTGGCTCATCGTATGATGTATTCATTTCCTTATCTTTTCTTTTTCTCGGTCTGGTAGACATGTCCTTCACATAGATAACCTGTGCCACATCATTGGCTAGGACGAACGGATTTTTCAGATCCACTGTTGTCATTCCGTACTGTGGGTCTACATGTACCCCGCCTCCTGATAGATTGACCCATTTGCACTTAAACAATGGGACCTTAAAATCTTGTCTGTAGTCAAGTTCCCATATGTCCACTATGTAACCATAATATGTGTCCTTTCCCTTCTCGGTTGTGGCATCAAAGCGGACACCGCTGTTTTGGTTGGTGCTCTTTTGATCTTGGTCAATCGTGTAAAATGTATTCCCATTTATCTCGTATCCTTTGTAAATCAATACAGTCAAAGATGGTCCCCTGGACAACAAGTACAACTCACCACAAACAGTGTTGTCACCTCTTAGACGTGCTTCCAACCAACTGCTGAAAGTCCTAATGTGTTCACATGTAATCCAGTCGTCGCACTGCTCCGGGTGTTTGGAGCGCAGACTGTTCTTGTGTTCATCAACATACGGGGTCACCAAGGTAGAGTTCTGTAGAACTGTGTAGTGTGCTTGAGACCAAGAATGTCCGTCCCTGCATATTATTGAGTCCGCTCCTAGCGTGCCTTTTCCAGTCAGTCTCCCCTCATACCGCGATTTAGGGAGACCTATCTTCTTAAGGCCAGGAATGAAGTCAACACTAAACCCGATGACATCCTCTGTTTGATGGCCCATGGAGATGCTTCCTTCTGGCCTAGCGCGGTTACGGACATATTTCTTTAGGACTCCCATGAACCTCACAAAGGGGAACATAGTGTAGAAATACGGGCCCCAGAACGACAATCTCGTCGACTAGATGAACTAGGACATGCGTCATGATATTGAAGAAGGATGGTGGGAACACCAGCTCGAAACTGACAAGACATTGCGACACATCACACCTTAGCCTTGGTACCATTTCTGGATCGATCACCTTCTAAGAGATTGCATTGAGAAATGCACATAGCTTCACAATGGCTAATCGGACGTTTTCCGGTAGAAGCCCCCTCAATGCAACCGGAAGCAGTTGCGTCATAATCACGTGGCAGTCATGAGACTTTAGGTTCTGGAACTTTTTCTCTGGAATATTTATTATTCCCTTTATATTCGATGAGAAGCCAGTCGGGACCTTCATACTGAGCAGGCATTCAAAGAAGATTTCTTTCTCATCTTTCGTAAGAGCGTAGCTGGCAGGACCTTCATACTGCTTCTGAGGCATGCCGTCTTTTTCGTGCAAACGTTGCAGGTCCTCCCGTGCCTCAGGTGTATCTTTTGTCTTTCCATACACGCCCAAGAAGCCTAGCAGGTTCACGCAAAGGTTCTTCGTCACGTGCATCACGTCGATTGAAGAGCGGACCTCTAGGTCTTTCCAGTAGGGTAGGTCCCAAAATATAGATTTCTTCTTCCACATGGGTGCGTGTCCCTCAGCGTCATTAGGAACAGCTACTGCGCCGGGACCCTTTCCAAAGATTACGTGTAAATCATTGACCATAGCAAGTACGTGATCACCGGTACGCATGGCGGGCTTCTTCCGGTGACCTGCCTCGCCTTTGAAATGCTTGCCTTTCTTTCGACATTGATGGTTGGTCGGAAGAAATCGACCATGGCCCAGGTACACATTCTTCCTGCATTTGTCCAGGTATATACTTTCAGTGTCATCTAAACAGTGTGTGCATGCGTGGTATCCTTTGTTTGTCTGTCCTGAAAGGTTACAGAGAGCGGGCCAATCATTGATGGTCACGAACAACAACGCCTTTAGGTTAAATTCTTCCTGCCCGTGCTCATCCCAGGTACGTACACCGTTTCCATTCCACAGCTGTAAAAGTTCTTCAACTAATGGCCTTAGGTACACATCAATGTCGTTGTCGGGTTGCTTAGGGCCTTGGATGAGAATTGGCATCATAATGAACTTCCGCTTCATGCACATCCAAGGAGGAAGTTTATACATACATAGAGTGACCGGCCAGGTGCTGTGATTGCTGCTCTGCTCCCCGAAAGGATTAATGCCATCCGCGCTTAAAGCAAACCATACGTTCCTTGAGTCCTTTGCAAACTCATCCCAGTACTTTCTCACGATTTTTCTCCACTGCGACCCGTCAGCGGGTGCTCTCAACTTCCCGTCTTTCTTACGGTCCTCACTGTGCCATCACATCGACTTGGCATGCTTTCCGTTTCTGAACAGACGTTTCAACCGTGGTATTATAGGAGCATACCACATCACCTTCGCAGGAAGCCTCTTCCTGCGGGGCTCGCCGTGAACATCCAGGGTCATCTCGTCTGATCTTATACCGCAATGCACCGCATACCGGGCATGCGTTCAGATCCTTGTATGCACCGCGGTATTGGATGCAGTCATTAGGGCATGCATGTATCTTCTCCACCTCCAATCCTAGAGGGCATACGACCTTCTTTGCTGCGTATGTACTGTCGGGCAATTCGTTATCCTTTGGAAGCTTCTTCTTCAATATTTTTAGTAGCTTCTCAAATCCTTTGTCAGGCACAGCATTCTCTGCCTTCCACTGCAGCAATTCCAGTACGGTACCGAGCTTTGTGTTGCCATCTTCGCAATTGGGGTACAACCCTTTCTTGTGATCCTCTAACATGCGATCGAACTTCAGCTTCTCCTTTTGACTTTCGCATTGCGTCCTTGCATCGACAATGACCCGGCGGAGATCATCATCATCGGGCACATCGTCTGGTTCCTCTTGATCTTCAGCACCTTCACCCGTTGCAGCATCATTGGGCACATCGTCTGGTTCCTCTTGATCTTCACCAGCTCCCCCCGTTGCAGCATCACGGTATTCAGGGGGCACGTAGTTGTCATCGTACTCTTCTTCTTCATCATCTTCCATCATAACCCCTATTTCTCCGTGCCTCGTCCAAACATTATAGTGTGGCATGAAACCCTTGTAAAGCAGGTGGGTGTGAAGGATTTTACGGTCAGAGTAAGACTTCGTATTCCCACAATCAGGGCATGGACAACACATAAAACCATTCTGCTTGTTTGCCTCAGCCGCATCGAGAAACTCATTCACGCCCTTAATGTACTCGGAGGTGTGTCTGTCACCGTACATCCATTGCCGGTTCATCTGCGTGCATTATATATAATTAAGTGTCCAAATTAATAGAAGTTCATCATGACATGCATTAAAAGCAAAGTACATACATAGTTCTCATCTAACAACATATAGCTCTCCAGAGCATCTAATTAATTAAACCATACATTGAAACTATGTAAAACATTTTAATGCGAAAACAAAGGCGATCATAATCGCAACCAAGGTAACAATTGATCCAACGGCATAATGATACCAAGCCTCGGTACGAATGGCATATTTTCTAATCTTTCTAATCTTCAAGCGCATTGCATCCATCTTGATCTTGTGATCATGGACGACATCCGCAACATGCAACTCCAATATCATCTTCTCCTCCTCAATTTTTTTTATTTTTTACTTCAAGAAATTGTTTTCTTCTTCAACTAAATTTAACCTCTCGACAATAGGGTCGGTTGGAATTTCTGGTTCACATACATCCTAGACAAATAAAATCTATGTCACGTTGGTCCGCATAATTTTCATAAACAATAAATGAACCAATAGTTATAAAGATTAATGTATATACCACATCCAAATCATAGACAGGACGAGGACCGACGGGGGCGGATACCAAAACCATCGCACTATATAAGATGCAATAATAAAAGTAAGAAAATGATACAAGTATATATCTAAACATACAAGTAACAATATTTTTCCTTTCAGAAAGAAGATAAGAACAAGAGGCTCACCACGGTGGTGTCGGTGATGAGATCGGCGCGGGTGATCGACGGCGGTGAAGACGGGGGTGGGGCGTGACGGACCGCTAAATCTAGACAAATCTCGAGGAAAATGGAGCTTTGAGGTCGAGCTTCGAGAGGAGAAAGCTTAACTAGTGTGGCTCGGGCATTTCATCGAACACCTCATGTGCATAGGAGGTGAGCTAGAGCACCACAAACACCTCCCCTCACCGGCCCAGGAAAACAGAGCACTGGTGGAGTGCTCTGCTCGCGGGCGAGGGTATATATAGGCAGCACTATTGGTCCCGGTTCGTGGCATGAACCGGGACTAAAGGGGAGCCTTTGGTCCCGGTTCAGGCCACCAACCGGGACCAATGGTGGTGGGCCAGGAGCCAGGCCCATTGGTCCCGGTTCGTCCCACCAACCGGGACCAAAAGGTCCAGACGAACCGGGACCAATGGCCCACATGGCCCGGCCGGCCCCCTGGGCTCACGAACCGGGACCAATGCCCCCATTGGTCCCGGTTCTAGACTTAACCGGGACTAATGGGCTGCCCCGGCCTGAACCGTTGCCCCCTTTTCTACTAGTGTTACAAGAGAGTAGAGGGGGAGAAACATCATAAGATCCAACTATAATAGCAAAGCTCGCGATACATCAAGATCGTATCACCTCAAGAACACAAGAGAGAGAGAGAGAGAGAGAGATCAAACACATAGCTACTGGTACATACCCTCAGCCCCGAGGGAGAACTACTCCCTCCTCGTCATGGAGAGCGTCGGGATGATGAAGATGGCCACCGGTGAGGGTTCCCTCCTTCGGCAGGGTGCCGAAACGGGTCTAGATTGGTTTTCGGTGGCTACAGAGGCTTATGGCAGCGGAACTCCCGATTTATTGTGCTCCCCGAAGTTTTTAGGGTATATGGGTATATATGGGAGGAAGAAGTACGTCGGTAGACCTCCGGGCTGTCCATGAGGCAGGGGGTGTGCCCGGGTGGGGGGGGGGGGCACCCACCCTCGTGGGCAGCCCGGGACTCTCTTGTCCATCTCTGATACTCCGTGGGCTTCTTCTGGTCCAAAAGTAAGTTCCGTGAAGTTTCAGGTCAATTGGACTCCGTTTGATTTTTCTTTTCTGCGATACTCTAAAACAAGGAAAAAATAGAAACTGGCACTGGTCTCTAGGTTAATAGGTTAGTCCCAAAAATCATATAAAATAGCATATAAATGCATATAAAACATCCAAGGTTAATAATATAATAGCATGGAAAAATAAAAAATTATAGATATGTGGGAGACGTATCAACATCCCCAAGCTTAATTCCTGCCCGTCCTCGAGTAGGTAAATGATAAAAACAGAATTTTTGATGTGGAATGCTACCTAACATGTTTATCCATGTAGTTCTCTTTATTGTGGCAAGAATATTCAGATCCATAAGATTCAAGACAAAAGTATAATATAAAAATAATAATACTTCAAGCATACTAACCAAGTAATCATGTCTTCTCAAAATAACATGGTCAAAGAAAGCTATCCCTACAAAATCATATAGTCTGGCTATGCTCTATCTTCACCACACAAAATATTTAAATCATGCACAACCCCGATGACAAGCCAAGCAATTGTTTCATACTTTTGATGTTCTCAAACTTTTTCAATCTTCACGCAATATATGAGTGTGAGTCGTGGATATAGCACTATAGGTGGAATAGAATGGTGGTTGTGGAGAAGACAAAAAGGAGAAGATAGTCTCACATCAACTAGGCGTATCAATGGGCTATGGAGATTCCCATCAATAGATATCAATGTGAGTGAGTAGGGATTTCCATGCAACAGATGCACTAGAGCTATAAGTGTATGAAAGCTAAAAAAGAAAACTAAGTGGGTGTGAAAGCCAAGTTCTATAATGAAAATTTCCCACTAGTATATGAAAGTGACAACATAAGAGACTCTCTATCATTAAGATCTTGGTGCTACTTTGAAGCACAAGTGTGGTAAAAGGATAGTAACATTGTCCATTCTCTCTTTTTCTCTCATTTTTTAAATTTTTTTAAATTTTTTTGGGCCTTCTTTTTTTATGGCCTCTTTTCTCTTTTTTTATTTGGGCTTCTTTGGCCTCTTTTATTTATTTATTTTTGTCCGGAGTCTCATCCCGACTTGTGGGGGAATCATAGTCTCCATCATCCTTTCCTCACTGGGACAATGCTCTAATAATGATGATCATCACACTTTTATTTACTTACAACTCAAGAATTACAACTCGATACTTAGAACAAAATATGACTATATGAATGCCTCCGGCGGTGTACAGGGTTGTGCAATGATGCATGAGTGACATGTATGAAAGAATTATGAATGGTGGCTTTGCCACAAATACAATGTCAACTACATGATCATGCAAAGCAATATGACAATGATGGAGCGTGTCATAGTAAACGGAACGGTGGAAAGTTGCATGGCAATATATCTCGGAATGGCTATGGAAATGCCATAATAGGTAGTTATGGTGGCTGTTTTGAGGAAGGTATATGGTGGGTTTATGGTACCGGCGAAAGTTATGCGGTACTAGAGAGGCTAGCATTGATGGAAGGGTGAGAGTGTGTATAATCCATGGACTCAACATTAGTCATAAAGAACTTACATACTTATTGCAAAAATCTATTAAGTATCGAAACAAAGTATTATGCGCATGCTCCTAGGGGGATAGATTGGTAGGAAAAGACCATCGCTCGTCCCCGATCGTCACTCATAAGGAAGACAATCAATAAATAAATCATGCTCCGACTTCATCACATAACGGTTCACCATACGTGCATGCTACGGGAATCACAAACTTCAACACAAGTATTTCTCAAATTCACAACCACTCAACTAGCATGACTCTAATATCACCATCTCCATATCTCAAAACAATCATCAAGTATCAAACTTCTCATAGTATTCAATGCACTTTATATGAAAGTTTTTATTATATCCCTCTTGGATGCCCATCATATTAGGACTAAATTCATAACCAAAGAAAACTACCATGCTGTTTAGAGACTCTCAAAATGATAAAGTGAAGCATTAGAGTTCATCTATTTCTATAAAATAAAACCACCACCGTGCTCTAAAAGGATATAAGTGAAGCACTAGAGCAAATGACCAAACTACTCCAAAAGATATAAGTGAAGATCAATGAGTAGTCGAATAATTATGCAACTATATGAAGACTCTCTAACATTTAAGAATTTCAGATCTTGGTGTTTTATTCAAACAGCAAGCAAAACAAAATAAAATAATTTGACGCTCCAAGCAAAACACATATCATGTGGTGAATAAAAATATAGCTCCAAGTAAAGTTACCGATGAACGAAGACGAAAGAGGGGATGCCTTCCGGGGCATCCCCAAGCTTAGTCTCTTGGTTGTCCTTGAATATTTCCTTGGGGTGCCTTGGGCATCCCCAAGCTTAGGCTCTTGCCACTCCTTATTCCATAGTCCATCGAATCTTTACCCAAAACTTGAAAACTTCACAACACAAAACTTAACAGAAAACTCGTAAGCTCCGTTAGCGAAAGAAAACAAAACACCACTTCAAGGTACTGTAATGAAATCATTCTTTATTTATATTGGTGTTAAAACTACTGTATTCCAACTTCTCTATGGTTTATAAACTCTTTTACTAGCCATAAATTCATCAAAATAGTAAACAACACATGAAAAACAGAATCTGTCAAAAATAGAATAGTATGTAGTCATCCGTAACTAACGCGAACTTCTGGAATCCAAAAAATTCTAAAATAAAATTCTGTACGTGAGGAATTTATATATTAATCATCTGCAAAAATAATTAACTAAATATCACTCTCCAATAAAAAATGTCAGCAATTCTTGTGAGTGCTAAAGTTTCTGTTTTTTACAGCAAGATCAAATAACAATCACCCAAGAAGGTCCTAAAGGATTTACTTGGCACAAACACTAACTAAACACAAAAAACACAATCAAAACAGAGGCTAGATAAATTATTTATTACTAAACAGGAACAAAAAGCAAGAAACTAAAACAAAATTGGGTTGCCTCCCAACAAGCGCTATCGTTTAACGCCCCTAGCTAGGCATGATGATTTCAATGATGCTCACATAAAGGATAAGAATTGAAACATAAAGAGAGCATCATGAAGAATATGACTAGCACATTTAAGTCTAACCCACTTCCTATGCATAGGGATTTTGTGAGCAAACAACTTGTGGGGACAAGAATCAACTTGCATAGGAAAGCAAAACAAGCATAACTTTAAAACTTTAAGCACATAGAGAGGGAACTTGATATTATTGCAGTTCCTACAAGCATATATTCCTCCCTCATAATAATTTTCAGTAGCATCATGAATGAATTCAACAATATAACCAGCACCTAAATCATTCTTTTCATGATCTACAAGCATAGAATTTTTATTACTCTCCACATATGCAAAATTCTTCTCATGAATAATAGTGAGAGCAAACTCAACAAAATAACTATCATGTGATTGAAAATTAAGACCAAGATGACAAGTTTCATGGTTATCATTATTCTTTAAAGCATACGTGTCATCACGATAATCATCATAGATAGGAGGCATGCTCTCATCATAATAAATTTGCACATCAAAACTTGGGGGACTAAAAATTATCATCTTCATCAAACGTAGCATCCCCAAGCTTGTGGCTTTGCATATCATTAGCATCATGGATATTCAAAGAATTCATACTAACAACATTGCAATCATGCTCATCATTTAAAGATTTAGTGCCAAACATTTTAATGCATTCTTCTTCTAACACTTTGGCACAATTTTCCTTTCCATCATACTCACGAAAGATATTAAAAAGATGAAGCGTATGAGGCAAACTCAATTCCATATTTTTTGTAGTTTTATTTTATAAACTAAACTAGTGCTAAAACAAGAAACGAAAAGATTCGATTGCAAGATCTAAAGATATACCTTCAAGCACTAACCTCACCGGCAATGACGCCAGAAAAGAGCTTGATGTCTACTACACAACCTTCTTCTTGTAGACGTTGTTGGGCCTCCAAGTGCAGAGGTTCGTAGGACAGTAGCAAAATTCCCTCAAGTGGATGACCTAAGGTTTATCAATCTGTAGGAGGCGTAGGATGAAGATGGTCTCTCTCAAGCAACCCTGCAACCAAATAACAATGAGTCTATTGTGTCCCCAACACACCCAATACAATGGTAAATTGTATAGGTGCACTAGCTAGTTCGGCGAAGAGATGGTGATACAAGTGGTATATGGATGGTAGATATAGTTTTTTGTAATTTGAAAATATAAAAACAGCAAGGTAACTAATGATAAAAGTGAGCGTAAACGGGCATAAACGGTACTGCAATGCATTGAAGTAAGGCCTAGGGCTCATACTTTCACTAGTGCAAGTTCCCTCAACAATAATAACATAATTGGATCACATAACTATCCCTCAACATGCAACAAATACTCACTCCAAAGTCACTAATAGCGGAGAACAAACGAAGAGATTATGGTAGGGTACGAAACCACCTCAAAGTTATCCTTTCTGGTCGATCTATTCAAGAGTCCGTAGTAAAATAACATGAAGCTATTCTTTCCGTTCAATCTATCATAGAGTTCGTACTAGAATAACACCTTAAGACACAAATCAACCAAAACCCTAATGTCACCTAGATACTCCAATGTCACTTCAAGTATCCGTGGGTATGATTATACGATATGCATCACACAATCTCAGATTCATCTATTCAGACCAACACAAAGTACTTCAAAGAGTGCCCCAAAGATTCTACCGGAGAGTCAAGACAAAAACGTGTGCCAACCCCTATGCATAGGTTCATGGGCGGAACCCGCAAGTTGATCACCAAAACATACATCAAGTGGATCAATAGAATACCCCATTGTCACCACGGGTATCCCACGCAAGACATACATCAAGTGTTCTCAAATCCTTAAAGACTCAATCCGATAAGATAACTTCAAAGGGAAAACTCAATCCATTACAAGAGAGTAGAGGGGAGAAACATCATAAGATCAAACTATAATAGCAAAGCTCGCGATACATCAAGATCGTATCACCTCAAGAACACGAGAGAGAGAGAGAGAGAGAGAGAGAGAGAGAGAGAGAGAGAGAGAGAGAGAGAGATCAAACACATAGCTACTGGTACATACCCTCAGCCCCGAGGGAGAACTACTCCCTCCTCGTCATGGAGAGCGCCGGGATGATGAAGATGGCCACCGGTGAGGGTTCCCCCCTCCGGCAGGGTGCCGGAATAGGTCTAGATTGGTTTTTGGTGGCTACAGAGGCTTCTGGCGGCGGTACTCCCGATTTATTGTGCTCCCCGAAGTTTTTAGGGTATATGGGTATATATGGGAGGAAGAAGTACGTCGGTGGACCTCCGGGCTGTCAATGAGGCAGGGGGGCATGCCCGGGTGGGGGGGCACCCTCGTGGGCAGCCTGGGACTCTCTTGTCCATCTCCGATACTCCGTGGGCTTCTTCTGGTCCAAAAATAAGTTCCATGAAGTTTCAGGTCAATTGGACTCTGTTTGATTTTCCTTTTCTGCGATAGTCTAAAACAAGGAAAAAAATAGAAACTGGCACTAGGCTCTAGGTTAATAGGTTAGTCCCGAAAATCATATAAAATAGCATATAAATGCATATAAAACATCCAAGGTTGATAATATAATAGCATGGAATAATAAAAAATTACAGATACGTTGGAGACGTATCAGACGACACTGATGCTGCTACTGTGGAAGAGGCGCTCCTGACGCATGGAGGTGGAGCCGCGTTGGACCTAGAGAGGATTGACGAGGAGGCTGTGCTGCAGCAGGCAGCAACTTGAGTTGCTGCTCAATATGCCGATACGCCTAGGGCCTTCAGTTTCCAATGTTAGTTAATATGCGTACGTGCTTAGAGGTCCAGATTTATACTGGAAGTGTGCTCTATGGGCGTATTGTGGTGACGCCTTGTTGCAGGTCTGTAGGGGTGGATGTACACCCGTTGGAGTTGGATTTTGTATCTTTCTGTAGTCTGTATGCTGCTGATTCGAACTCCACTATCCTGCCACATGTTATGTGGCTTTGGTCAAGGGCTATCATGGTTAGATCATGTCGACACAACCGATCAATTTTTTGAGTTGGAATGTCAGGGGCCTCAATTGCCCTGATAGGCGGTCGACAGTCAACGCCACTATCGCTTCCTCCTCTTGCCATGTTGTGTGCTTCCAAGAGACGAAGCTCGACAATATTGACCCGTTCACAATGGCTTTTTTGGGGGGTCATAGACTGCGCAGCTTTGCGCAACGTCCGGCAAATGGCACGAGGGGGGTATCCTGCTCCTTTGGGATGATCTCTTGGTGGAACTGTCTAACATCACCATTACTACCTTCTGCCTCTCGGCCATGATTCAGGTCCGTGACTCGGGCGTGAGCTTCAAGCTAACCACCGTCTACGGCCCTACCGACCACTCACTCAAAGATGTGTTTTTTGCTGAGCTTGTTGCACAGAAGCCACCTGCGGGGGTGTCACACCCAGATTTTCATGCCACAACACTTAAGCTAATAAATCATGATAAAATGTGGTTTGACAAAAACTTTTGAGTGTTTTGTCTTTGCTTTGATTGAATGTTTGTCTGTTGTTTGCAAGTGCTCTAAAAATCAAATAAATCCTCCAACTCTTATACTCCTTCTCCTTGATCCAAAACCTTTTCCCAATGATCATGCCATGTGTATAGTGCAATATAGTATTTTCTTACAAAAATAATTTGGCCAAATAGTATTTTCAAAAATTAGTTTTTCAAAAACCCCTGGATTGAGGTTTGCACTGCAAGTACTTAATTAAGGGCAGTAAAAATATTTCCAAAAATATTTTTGACTCCTATTAGATATAGGTTACCCAGAAACCACAAAAATATAATTTTAAAAGTTATTTTCCTATTTTATTTAAAGGCTTTTTCTTAAGGCTAGAAATGGTCTTAAATAGGTTAAAATTATTGTAAAGCTTTAAAAATAATTGAGCAAAATTAGGGAGACTCAATGGACATATATTTTCCATATATATGAGTTTCAACACATGGTCATGATCAAAATATTGGACAAAACCTCCCAAAACCATTTCTGCTCATTTCAAGGATTTGAAATATTTCTACAGGAAATATTTTCATAAAAATCCAAGAAAATTCTAGCATGTCACATATGACATGTTTGATGATCTTGACAAGTCTCATGTCATGGAGAACAGTATAACCCCATGAAACCCTCTCAAAACCACTTCTGTCCTTTTTCAAGTTTGAACAGCTTTGCACTGTCAAATATGGCCCAATGCTCTCAAACTTGGTGCACATTCTCAAATGGTGTAATAATGCATCTAGACCAAATAGCACAAGTTGGAGAGAATTTTATCTTGATCAAAGTACCCCAAAACCCTCTCTGACCAGAATCAAATTTGAACAAGTTTGTACTGCCAACTTTTTCTCTTTGATCCAAAACTTTGTGGTCATGCTCAAAATCCCAAATGATGACACTACACAAAGTGGTGCATCAAGGAGAATAGATTTGCATGACTAAATCTTGGAAAAACGATTTCTGTTGATTTCTAGGGTTTACCAAAGTTACATTGCCCACTTTGCCCAAATGAGCTCAAAATTGGTGGAAGGTCCTAATTATATGTGACATTTCACCCTGTGGAGTCTCATGGCAAATGGAAATCATCTTCTTGCCCAAACCACCATCAAACACCTTCTGGAAGAAATTTAAAATGCATGTTTTGGCCATTTCCACTAATCTCCATGAGCTAAGCTTTCTCCCACAGCATCATCTGGTCCTCCTCTAACCCCTGCATCTTTCCCTGCCCTAGGAGCCATGATTATGGGGGTGAAAATCACTTTTTCCCTCTCTGGACATCACCATTTCTCTCTCTCTCAACCTCCCTCCTCACTCCAGTGGATCCCCAGGGCATCCAATGCCATTGTCATAGTTTTTACTCCCACCTGCAGCTTACAGACACAAGTGGGCGCGTGAGGACGCGAGTAAAAGCCGCGGGTGCCGGCCATTTGCGCGCTCTGGAGCACGTCAGCGTGCTCCCGACCGTTGACGCCATGCTCCCCCACCACCTCGAGCCTCACCCTCACGCTAGTCGAGGTGCCTCGACGTCGGCAACACGCCACCATGCAGGCCCTCTTGTCTCTCCCTCTCTCTCACCTCCTGCGGCGTGTGCCCAGAGCCGCCCGGCTCGGCCAATGCATGGCCTCGCACGCGCGAGCACCAGAGCCTTGCCCCGCTCCTCCTCTCTCTTCCTGGCGCCCCACTCAACTCCCACAGACGCCGTAGACAGCCCCTCGCCCTCTCTCCTGGCCTTCCGAGCTGTTGCCGCGGCCACCCATGCGCCGCGTCCACGGTGAGCCACGGTTCGGCTACTTAAGGCCGCCCCCGAGCCCCATCTCGACTCCTTTGGCTCTCTCTCTCTCCCGTACGCTCCCCAGGCCAACCCATTCCTCCTCTAGTGCCCGCATTCACCTCCATGGCCGGGAACCTTGCCACCGGCCACCGCTCAAATTCGAGCTCTGTGCTCCTTTCTCCCACCTACCTGCACCAGAACATCACCCACTTCCCCACGACCCTCTCCCGAATTCCATTTCTTCTTCTCTGCGGCCGCAACACCGTGCCCCAACCACACCGTCAGCCTCGTCTGCCGCAACCGACGCGCTGCTCGACCCGTTGCCCCTAGGCAACCGTGCCACCCATGGTTGGACGCGGCCGGGTCCCCTGAGTACACCGGTGGGCCGAGCGCCGTGGGAGGTGGTCGGGGTCGCCGGCAATCATTGCCGGAGTCGTCGGCCGCGCCAGCCGCTCGAGGTTTAAGACGACCGCGGCGGCGTGCGGGCGGGCCCTGCACGTCAGCGAGTGAGTGCCCGGGCCCGCGGGGTTTAAGTGAAGACGGCTTCTGCGTCTACCGCTTGCCCGCGAAAGACACGGCCAGCTCGGATTACGCCTTCGACGTCGCCCTGTCGCCCGCGTGGCCGAGCCGCTGGGCCGGCCCAGTCGCGCCTCGCCGTTAAATCCCGCCCAGTGCGCGCTGCCGCCGCTGGATTTTGGCCCATTAGGTATTTTCATTTGCTTTTTCTTTTTCAGCAAGATTCAAACTTTTCCAGAGACCTCATTTATAGTCCAAATCTGACGATTCAAATTTTAGGTGACTCCATAAATCAGTACCTATTTAATGAGCCATAGTGAACATTTTTACACTGCCTAGTCTCACCTGGATCTAACAAATAGGTCATTTGTACTCCTAAACCATCTTCAAAAATCCATAGAATATTCATTTCAACTCCAAATCCAGTGAAACCAGTTTCTAAATGTTTCTAAAATCATGCCTGATTTAATGGGTACTTTTACTCATTTTTACAAAAAGGCATTATGTGGACAACTTGCAGATCCATTAAATCCATTGATTCCATCATATTGAAATGTTACAGAATATCCACTTATCCAATTCCATTGAAATCACTTTGGTCATTCCTCATATGACTAGAGGTATCCTAGAAAAGTCAACTTCATATTTTTAGAGCACTTTTATTTTTGCCTGGTGGTGTTGCTTATTATGATTGTTTCCGACGTTAGTTGACGAAGTAGACGGAGTACTTGGAGAAGGACCAGAAGACTTGAAGACTCAGACGAACCAGGCAAGCAGCCCTTTGACCATGTCTATGAAACCCTTTTTATGCATGATATATAGCACCATAATGTTGTTGCAACGAAATCATGATGAGGTGGAACCACTTTGATGGTTTGCCTCCGTTACTTCCTCGTTTATACTTGCATCAAGCATGACCCTACCTTCCTATGAGGGTTATGCCGGTGGGAGTAGATAGGATGCTAAAGTACATGCTACGCAAAAAGGGACGGGAATATGCATGGTGATGGAGACAAAGTATTTTCAAAAGACTTTTCGAAAACCCCCATCGGGTGCCACTTATGCCCGGGGGAGATGATGAGTTGGGTAACCACTTGATGACGAAGTGGTGTACCGAGGCAAGTGTGTGTGTTGTTTTCCAAAACGGATTGGTTTAAGTTGCGACCGTTATTCCATCCTTACATGCGCAACCACTCTACCCTTGTATGGGAAAGGGCATTATTGATTACCTAGGCCGATACTAGCTTGGAACCCACATTACTAGTGATGGGAGAGTTGTTGGTGCGCTCTCTCGGGACGGGGTTGTGCCAGGTAGGGCGGCCATGACTGTTTTCACAAGGCACCGGATACACCGTTGTGTCCCCTCTCGGATGTTACGATCTCGAGTGAGTCTCGTTTGATGTACATCATGAGGATACGGAACAACGAGTGGACTCCTTGTTAGTGTCGTCTAGGGAAAGATAGTGATCGGGTGCTTACCCCGGGTACTTGAGGTACCGCGGGTCGTGGATGACACGAAAGTTCCCCGGATCTTGTGGGTAAAGTGTGCAACCTCTGCAGAGTGTAAAACTATTCGAATAGCCGTGTCCACGGTCAAGGACAGTTGGGTAACCGCTCTTGGGCTACGTCCACATGTTTACAAACCAGTGTATGTGTTTGGATAAATGGGAAGAACTACTTGGGTCAAGTCAAAGGACTTGACATAGATGAGTTGGGTCGGAGACCACTCCCTTTATGTTGATATCTGTAACCTGTCCTCTTGGTTACTTGAATTCTCCTGATGCATGCCTTACAAGTTGTTGAACATGTCATTGCACTCAAAACTAGCTTTCCGCAAAAATTTACCTATATCATGCATTGTTGTACCTTGAACCAAAACATGGGTTGCTTGCGAGTACATTCAAAGTACTCATTGGCTTGCACTGGTTATTTTATTGGCCAGGCATGAAAGAACATGATATGAAGAAGAATACTGTGGTGACGAACATGCGAGCTAGGACGCTTCCCAGTCAGAATGCATGTAGGGTTAAGGCAGATGGCATGGGTCCAAGTTATCAACGAAGATTTCTGCTGCAATGTTATACTCAAGACTTGACCATAATGGTCCTACTTGTGTAATACGGTATGTATGGATGTAAGACTCTTGTTATTCAGCTTCTGTGTGTTCAGTGAGCATTGATCTCTGGGATCACTGTACACGTGCATTCGGTGATCACGACTTATGAGTCGGGGTCCCCACAGAGCTGGTATCAGAGCCATCCTGACTGTAGGAAGCTTTAGTTAGCATGGTCGTTAGTTAGGGTAAAACTATTTCCAAAACTACTACTAGTTTTCAAAACTATCTATACTTCTCTTCCCTTCTCAGTTCTTCGAAAACTAAGGTATACTTTCCTCATCGATCTCTCCCCTTCAAAACCTTTGGTCGCTAGAACCCTTATGCCCCTGACCACTGGATTCCTTGTAATCCTCGTGGATAATCTAGAAGGAAGATGCCTTGATAGACATTCACCCACATCTCCTGAACACAAGATTGGCGACATCACAACAAGACGATACCAACAGAAGGTACATCCTCGAGGGATGAGGACCTGAAGACCCAGGAGATGGTGACACCCTTGACACTGCCCCAAGATGATGCAAACTTAGCCTACGATGATCAGGGCATAGGATATGCAAGATCATGATATACATCGCTAATAGGGTAACCCTGTCACTACCATTGTTGTATCAGCGACCACCGGTGGATGAGAACCTAGCCATTTGGTCCGCCTCACTATAGTGAGCAGGAAAACGGTTCTCTTCATCCCCCGCTCTCGGTGACGATATTGTCAACAATCTGTTCGACGGATTGGACCTCTATTATGCCTTGTTAATGTCATTGCATAAAGGATGGCCACCTGGAACCGCCGACACCTTAAAAAGGCAAAAGCGATCATCATGATTAAGAGGACAAGAGAAGACCAAGTCAATACCAGCTACGAGGAGCCACCTTCACCCCATCATCTCATCAGGCGAGAAGTGTTGAAGATTCTTCAGGCCAACCCGGATCATTGCATCGAACAACTACAAAAGACATAGCGACACCTGAGGAAAAATCCAGAAGACTGCATGAGGCACGAAGTAAAGCATGACTACTTAGTCCGAGAACCCCTAGGGTAGGATGAGTCGTGTACCCCCTATGCACAGTCGATTCCATATGATGGTTCGAATAGAACCATGACTGTGTGTTGCTTGTTTTTATTTGTTTGTGTTTTAAGATAGGTCACAACTTTTGCCCTAGGTAACAAGTACGTGACTATATCACCTGCCTTATTTTGTTGTTTGTGTTTGGCCCTTTTTGGCACTTGTTTGTTTGCACCTGCACTATAGAACCCCCTTTAGGCATCCCACCTCCTCTATGCTACTTTTCCCTCTCATCTCCCTCTCCTCAACTGAAGACCGGCAAGACAAGGTACACCAAGGATTCTACTTCAACAACCAACTAGCAATAAAGACTTCTGCTACCATCTCCACGACCAAGTGCAACCCTGTAGAATTATGTTCAAGCCTCAAGATTAGAGACCCATTCCTAGACCCTTCAAGACTTCATAAGATACCCCATATTGAATCTTTAACCACGTGCTTAACCCACAAAATTGCAAGAGAACCAGTTAAGCCTCCGTAACCTTGCTTATCACTGGGTTCGTTATGGAACTAGTGGACATAGTGAATGAGCACATTATCATCCTAAGATAGCACCAAGACTGACGATGCCATAGGAAGACCAATTTGAGGATATAGGAATAGAGGACAAATGACTTGATGAGTTTATATCAACGACTTTGAGGAATCATCTAAGACTATTTGGTGGATTATGAGGCTTTTATGTTGGTAGATGAACTTGGAGGGATCATGATTATAGATTAGCATAGGTTTCATTATCCCCTGGAGTAAATTGGATTTTGTAGGACAATTATAATCGCAAGATGAAATTCTTGGAAGTATAAGGATTTGACTGAGCCAAGGGATATGATAGAAGATAGTTGACATTACGATAATGACTTGGGGGAGACATATAGAAATTCTCGTTGGACATGAGGTTTGGGTTAATAGGTGATCCTAGTTGAGTATAGTTGTCGAGTAAGTCTACATGGTTCGGAGTAAAATGGATTTAGACCGATGATCTCGATCATGATACCATGTTTCTCGGTGGACAATAAACTAGGAGATTGGATTAATTGTCGGGGTTTACTTAGGGATCTGTATGAGCTTGGCCTTGGAGTTTACTTGACCATGACAGTGGAAATTGGTGGATTGACTATAGTAAAGATACCTCTTTCATGTATTAGGGGATTATAGGACAGTAGACGATGGAGTGGAACACCATAGACATTGGATTTGTAGGACTAATGGACTATGTAGTGATTAATGGAAGTTAATGGGCCGTTGGAGCTGATTCATAGGAAGGAAACAAGATCTTGGAGTGGCATACAACGTGTTTCCTTAGGATAGAGATGCACTAACATGGACCTTGGAAGAATAGGATGAGGACTTGGATTGTCATGTTTTATTCCAGCTTGGAAGCTTGTATGCTATGGATTTTTAGGGGTAGCCATACATATGAGTTTGGGGATCGTAGACATATATGAGTCTGTTAGACCTCCTCTTGGGAGTCATGAGGATATGAATAACATGAGTGATGATTGGAGTTGACCTATACGGGATGATTCTTTCGGTAACATGACGTGATTGTTTGGAAGACTAGATAGAACAATTGGCATCTCAGATGCTGTGCTCAAGGATAAGATGATAAATGTTCACTCGCACACTAGAATCCTTGAAACCCTTAAGCCCTACCAAGCCACAACATGGTCGGATCATGACCATGGGCTTTGGCTCTAGGTCAAGTAGACCCTGGCCAATACTCAACCGTGACCACCATCGATACCCCAACCTGTACCCTATTGTCGGGGAAACTGATCCACGAGCACCTATGGTGACCGGCGGACCGAGCCCCTTTCGGTTCGGCGGGGGCGGAGGTCGCACGAAGAGGAGATCGAGGCGAAGCACACGAGCAGTTTACCCAGGTTCGGGCCGCATGGATCGCGTAATACCCTACTCCTGCATTGTGGTTTGTATTGAATTCTTGCTTAGGAGCGCTGAGTGCTACAGTACACACCAGCAGCTAATGAGACCGAGCGTGAGTGTTCTTCTGTTCCTCCCCTTCTACGTTGCGCATGGGCCTCCTTTTATATGCTCAAGGGGTCACCGACAGGTGGCAACGTAGATAAGGGTAAAAATGGAAAGGTGTTGCGGTTGGTATAGCTACCTGTACAGTGTATCATACCTAACCCTGACGGCAGGGGACAAGGGCATTAAATGCCCATCTGCATTGCCCAAACAGTGCAGAAAGGGACCGTCAAGGACGCCACCGTTCGCCACGATGGCAATCTTGTCAGCGCCGCTTGCCACCGCGTACTGCTGGCTGCACAGCCTCCCGCCACGTACGCCTGGAAGGGTCCCCGAGTGACACGTTGGTGGATGTGCTGGAGCGTGGGTACAGAGTGGTAGCTTGCCGCGGCAAACGCCTTGCTGCGGTCGTTGTCTTGTGGCGTCCGGAGGCGTGCCGCTCACCGGGCCTCGCCGGGACGCGTGGCGCGTCGCGGCGAGTTCCTTGAGATGCCTTGGTTGGCCTTCCCGGCAAGCTCCTCTTGCCGGGGTCTTGTGCCTTGGGTGGCCTTCCCGGCAAGCTCCTCTTGCCGGGGCCTTGTCTCCTTGGGTTGAATACTTTGTTCTTGAATGGCTCCAAAGGACCCACAGAGGACCTTGGCGGTCATCCGGCAAGCCTTGCCGCGGGGTGCTGCGACTGCTCGTGCACAAGTTCGGGATACTAGGGTACCCCTACTCTAGTACACCGACAGGAGCCCCCGGGCCTGGGCCATACACGGTGCCAAGCGCTGTTGGGCCAGGCCCAAAACAGGGCACGGGCACGCGCGGCCTGGGTCACGCCGTATCTTTCTCCGTATCCACCGCGCCCTCCCCGAACGGCACGCGTTGATTGCGGCGTCGTGGGAGAGATCGTGGGTGGTTTATTTATTCGGAAAGGCGGAACGTCCGCCCCCTCCCTCCTTATAAGCAGGGGAAACAGGGGCAGTTCGCCCATCCGCCCGTTGCTATTCCAACCTCGAAAATCTCCGCCACTCCCCTTCTTCCCAAAGCCAAAAGAGAGCAGCGCTCTGCCCCCCATCGCCACCAGCACCACCAACGCCGTCGACCTCCCTCACCACTTCCGCCATGGCTCCGAAAGCCGATAAGGGGAAGGTCATGAAGTCGGCCGAGGCGCAGTGGCTCGCGGCGCTGCGAAAGGAGCGGGCAATCTTCCCCCCCAAGCTTGCCGCGAGGGATCTGAGGGAGTACTACTACCTCTTCTGGTCGACGGAGACGCGGGCGCACCCGCGCACGAAGGTACTTCCAGCCGTCGCCTGGAAAATGGCTCCAACTGGATACCCCTTTTTCGCCTTGTTCTTCTACTGCGGGCTCTGCCCGCCTTTCTCTGAGTTCTTCTGTGATATTATGAACACCTACGGGCTCCGCCTCCTTGACTTCACCCCCAATGCTGTCCTGACCATGGCAGTTTTCGCACATCTCTGCGAAAACTTTGTCGGAGTCCATCCAAATGTAGCCCTTTTTCGCCACTTCTTTATGCCCCGAGTTGAGAAGGGAGAGCCTTTATCCGGCAGAATCGCCTGGATCTCAAAAGCCGGCAACAAGGACGCTTATCTGGAGGGAGAGCTCCGCAGCAAGTGGGAGGAATGGAGGGCAGACTGGTGCGGGATTGTCGAGGAGGACCCGCAGCCGTTTACCGCCCGGCGCCAAACTCCAGTAGTGCGCGGCAGCGATTGGAGCAACGTGGCCCCGGAAGACGACAGGCTGAAGATTGCCGTCGCCCGGATCCAACGCCTCAGGCTTGCCGGGCTCACTATAGGCGCCGTTGGCGCAGATTTCCTTCGCCGCCGCATCGCCCCCCTGCAGGAGAGGAGGAGACCCGCCTGGGAGTTCAAGAATGCGGCGGATATCATGAGGCTGCGTCCGGGCCTCAACTTCAACTTCACTGTTCTGGAGCTTAACACAATGCTCCAGGAGCTGTTCAAATACGACCCTCAACATCCCGAAGTGTTCAGGTTGCCAAGGGGTGTCGTTCCACTGTGCAACAATTCCTCGCTCAGCCGCATCCGTGCAATGATGTCGCCGTGCGACTCACATGGAATTGACCCAGCTTGGCTAGAGCCTGCAGACGTCGTGCAGGCGTTCTTCGATGGCTTGGTGGAAACATCGATCCGCCCCGACGAGCAGAGAGGCCTCACCCGGGACACCACCGACGAGGAGGTGAAGCGCATCGCCACTAGGCTGGAAGAGGCGGCGGCAGCCGCAGCCGCGGGCGAGTTTGGATTCACCGTGGAGGAGGCAGAGGCAACGGAGGCGGCAAGCCTTGCCGAGCGAGAGGGGCTTGCCGGCGAGGAAGAGCCTGCTGGGCCTGACGTCGGGTCGGGCGAGCCCGACGAGGATACGAGCGGCTCGTTGGAGATCGACTCCTCTTCCTCCTCATCTTCGGGCAGCTTGCCGCAAGCAGAGCCCCCGGCTCCACCAAGAAGGCGTCTCCGCAAGGCCGGGGACGCAGCGGAGCGGCAGACGAGTCGACAGCCGCCGCGCCGCGTGACACGCTCCACCGTGGCAAGTTCTGTTGCCGCGGAAGCACCTCACGCTGCTGCGGCAACTGGAGCGGGGTCTTCCCAGACCGCCGCTTCTGCTCCTGCCGCTTCTCATGCCGTGGGCCGTGGTGGTAGCTGGAGTGGGGTCGTCTCACACCACCGCCACTGCTCCCGCCAAGCGGCCAAGGGAACCTACTCCTCCGCCTCCTCACGCCGGAGGTGAGCCAGGCTTTGACTTCTCCGCGCTCAGCTCCGACGAGGAAGAAGAAGAGTAAGATTCTTGTTGTACTTGTATTTCTTCAATTCTTGTTGTTTTGTCTTGTATTTCATTTGCTTTACTCTGAACTTGTTCCTTTTTAGGACTCTAGCCCAGAGAGCGGCAAAGAGAGCCAAGGTCCTGCTGATTATCATCGAGGACGAACCCACCGCGACAACAGGGGGTGCGTCCGAGACAACCTTGCCGGACCCGAGAACTGTTCTTCAGAGCAGCCCCCAGCGCAGCCCCCAGCGTAAGTATATGGTTTGCTTCCTGCTGTTAGGCGCGCATGGATACTCTTTGTTTGCTGATATCTGACTGCTGGTTTGTGTAGGAGCGGAGCAGCTCCACCAGGAGCGTCCGGAGACCGCCCCTGACATGCCATCTGCTTCGACTACATCGCCAAGGGAGAGTTCTCCGGCAAGGGAGAATCCTCCGACAAGGGAGAGCTCTCCGGCAAGGGGGAGGTCTCCGGCAAGGGACAGCACCAGCGGCCCCCCGGCGGCGGAGACCGCGACTGTAGAGCCCGGTACAGGTAAACTTCTTGCTTCGAAACTTCCCTTGGGTTCTTCTTCGTTTGATCTTCTTTTTGGATATTTGCTTGACTTTTCTTCCTTTTCCGGCCGTCAGACCCATCTGCTGCGGAGCCGATGGAGACCGAGGTTGTTGTCGATGACGCCGCTGCCACCGAAGAAACGGCCGGTGCTGATGATCCCGCCGGCGAAGAGGCCGCCAAGGCTGCCGCTGCAGCAGCTGACGAGGGGTTTGGCGATCGCACTGACGGCCCTGAGGCCGCAGGAGCGCCAGGCGCTACGCCGACCGTCGACCCTTCCGCCGCTGCCGCAGCGTCAGGCTCCGAAGAGCCCCAGCCAGGCATCTACTTGAAGGCCAGCGATGGCATCTTCATCAACCTCCCCTGGGCGTCAAGGTCCAGGGAGCCGGTCGAAGGAGAAAGCTTTGACGTAGAGGTGCTTGCCTCCGCTGGGCTGACGCTGGTTGACGCGCCAAGCAGCACCAGCGGCGAGCCTGAGGAGGAGCGGCTGCTGCGGAAGCTGTTGTCGCTCTACCGCGCTCGGCAAGCCAAGCTGGAATCCCGCGAGGCACTTGCCGTGAAGGCGGGAGCAGACATTGAGAAGCGTGCGGAGGAGCGGGAGCGGCTCGATGAGGAGCAGAAGGCCTTCCTCCTCGAGAAGGCTGACGTCAAAGAGCAGCAGCGGCTTGCCGCTGAGAAGCTGTCTGCGCAGGAGGGCGAGCTGGCGCAGCGGAAGGTCAACCTTGATAGCCACGAGGAGGAGCTTGCCGCACGCGAGCGAACACTTGGCGGAGCTAACAAGCAAGCGGAGGACGCTGCCACAGCTGCCGAGGCCGCCAAGAAGGAGCTGGAGACGAAGGTGGCGCAGCTGGAGGCCGATCTCAAGGCGAGCAGCGAGGAGCTTGCCGCGCTCAAGCTTGAGCGGGAGAAGGACGCCTACAGCCACTCAGAGGTGCAGGCCTGTCTCGCTGAGAAGGGCAAGGAGCTCAGCGCCGCCAAGGACTCCAACGCAGATCTTGAGTTGAAGCTGACCACTTTGACCAAGACGCTGGACGGCGCCAGGGAGCGGGAGGTGGCCTTGAAGGAGGAGATCAAGGCTGACAAGGCGCTGCTGGAGAGTGTTGTTGTCACCTAGAACACTTTTAGGGAGACTGTGGAGCACTGGACGGAGGGTCTTGTGAATGCTGCCGCAGATATCGACAGGGAGCTGGCGCAGCTGGGGATGGAGGATCTCGGGTATCCCTCCGATGAGAACCTCCAATCCAGCGCCAATCTCACCTTGTTCTTCAAAGGCCTGGCGACGGCCCTCTGGCGACTCCGGGAGAGGATCCCAAAGTTGCTGGCCGACGAGTCGCGCAAGATCTGCACGGGAGCTCTTCAAAAGGTGTTGATAAAGGTGGCCTTTCGCAACCCAGGCCTCAACCTCACCAACGTCCTCAAGACCCTGCCGCCGGATGCTGATCTGGAGGCGCTCAAGGCCCTTGTCGCACCCATGGTGGACAAGGTGAGCGGGATCAAGAGGGTTGAGGGCGATCGTGTAGACTAGGCCGCCCGTTTTCTTCTTTTCTTGTCGCTGCTGGTCATGTTATGAAAACAATCTATTAGAGCCGCGACAAGCTATCTTGTAATATAACTCTATTTTGGGTAGTGATTGCAATGTTATTTCCTTTACTTGATTCCTTCCTTTGTATGTTTTTGCCCTACGCTTTTAGGGAACTTGCCGGCGCAGGCACCTTAGCCGCGAGCGCTGAGTGTGGGACGTCAGCAGCTTGCTGGCGGTGCCGTTACCGACAAGAAACCTTGCCGCAACTAGTCGCAGCTCACTTAATTTGTTGAGCGGACTCGAAACAAAATAAGGGCGCAACTCTAGTCGCAACACACTTAAGTTGTTGAGCGGACTCGAAACAAAGTAAGGGCGCAACTAGCCACGAGTTGGTTCCTCCGCGCACAGGTTTTCCATACAAAACATGCTCGTTCAAGGAAGATAACTTTAAAACTTAAGAAATCTGATTGCTCGAACTTTGGCTACTTAGCTTTTCTGTTGTTTGCTTCCCGGCAAGGCGAAACTTTCTTGAACAACGCCTGGTCCATACCATTATCTTCTCCTTCCCCGCGGCAAACTTGTGGGCGAGGGAACCTTCCTTTCCTTGAGAAAAAAGAAAGAAGAGAAAATAAAGATATGGAGCCTTATGGCTCGTTATTGCTTAACGGGGGTTGGCGCTGCACAAAGTGTCAGATAACTCATGCAAAAAATAAAAAGCATGAAATTGACAAGATGTGCGGAGCACATGAGCTTTATTTATGCACAGGTTCTGCGCCTGGCTTTGTACAAAGGATTACATGCAACAGCGGCAAGACTTGTACAAAAGGTGGTTGCCGGAACAGGGTCCGGCAACCGCGCCTTACGGGTAAAACTTACGAAGATGTCCAATGTTCCAGGAGTTTCTCACCGGAATGCCATCCTCGGTCTCAAGGCGGACAGCGCCAGGCCTAGTGACTCGTTTCACCCGGTAAGGGCCTTCCCACTTCGGCGTCAACTTGTTGGAATTCTTGGCGGACTGAACGCGCCGAAGAACAAGGTCGCCTTCCTCGAGACTTCTGGCGTTAACTTTGCGGCTATGGTAGCGGCGCAAAGCTTGCTGGTAGCGAGTAGCTCGTACAGCAGCCTGAAGACAGTCTTCCTCAAGGAGCAGCGCGTCATCTTGTCGCAGCTGCTCTTGCTCAAGCTCATCATAAGCGAGCACTCGAGGCGACCCGTATACGAGTTCCGTGGGGAGAACTGCCTCTGCTCCATAGACTAGAGCGAAAGGTGTCTGGCCAGTGGCTTGATTTGGCGTCGTCCTGATCGACCAAAGAACCACCAGCAGCTCCTCAATCCAGTTTCTTCCGCACTCGTGCAGCCTGTCGAAAGTCCTGGTCTTGAGCCCACGCAGCACTTCAGCATTTGCCCTCTCCGCCTGACCGTTGCTTCTGGGGTGAGCAACAGAAGCGAAGCAGACCTTGGCGCCAAGATCTTGGACGTACTGCATGAAGGTGCGGCTCGTGAATTGCGTGCCGTTGTCGATGATGATCATGTTAGGGATCCCGAAGCGGCAAACAATCGACCTGAAGAACTTGACTGCTGACTGTGCTCTCACCTTCCTCACTGCTTCCACTTCCGGCCACTTTGTGAACTTGTTGATTGCAACGTACAAGTACTCAAAGCCCCCGACTGCTCGGGGGAAGGGGCCGAGGATGTCGAGCCCCCAGACCGAAAATGGCCAGGATAAAGGGATCGTCTAGAGAGCTTGAGCCGGCTGGTGTATCTGCTTGGAATGGAACTGGCACGCTTAACACTTGGTTACTTGTGCAGTTGCATCCTGGAGGGCTGTCGGCCAAAAGAAACCTTGTCGGAATGCTTTGCCGGCAAGTGCTCTTGCGCCAATGTGGTGACCACATATGCCTCCATGTATCTCTGCCAACAGCTTTTTTCCGTCTTCCCGGTGAATACACTTCAATTTCACACTGTTGAGTCTTCTTCTGTACAGTGTGTTGTCGACAAACTGGTACATACTTGACTGCCGGGCTACTCTTTCCGCTTCTTCTTGCTCTTCGGGAAGTTCTCCTGTCTGAAGGAAACGGACAATCTGCAGTGCCCATGCTGGAGCTTGCGGCTCGACAACAAGGACTAAAGGCACATCTGCTGCTGCGGGAACATCCGCTTCTACGGCGAGAACCTGCGGCTCAGTCGGAGCTTGACGTTCCCCGGCAAGCTTGCCGGAGCAAAACTTGTCGGGAGCGTCTGCTTCGACGGAACAAACCCTGGGGTTTGCCGGAGCAGACTGCTCCCCAGCACTCTTGGTGTTGATCTTGGGGACCTTCTTGGCGGCGGCTTCGGGAAGCTCTGCCGGAAAATAGTCACCAGAAATCAACTTCCTCTTCTTGGTCTGTCCAGTTGATGGCGTCACGGACGGTTGAGTCAGCTTGAGCACAAAGATCCCTGGTTCCACAGGTAACTTAAGTGCTACGCACTTTGACAAGCCATCGGCAATGTCGTTCTGAGCTTTTGGAACATGTTCCATCTGTAGGCCGTCAAAGTGCTCTTCTAGCTTTCTCACTTCATCAACGTAGGCTTCCATCAACGGACTCTGATAACTCTTATTCACTTGGCGGACGACAAGCTGCGAGTCACCCCTGACAATGAGCTTCTTGATCCCAAGGTCTGCCGCGATCCTGAGACCGGCAAGCAAACCTTCATACTCTGCAGTATTGTTTGTTGCTTGCTCCTTGGGAAAGTGCATCTGCACTATGTACTTGAGGTGCTCTCCGGTGGGTGCGGCAAGCAGCACGCCAGCACCGGCGCCTTGCAGCGAGAAGGCACCATCAAAGTACATCAACCACTCTTTGCTAGCTTCCTTGACGGGGATGCTCGTTTCTGGAATTTCTTCATCTGGTGTTGGCGTCCACTCTGATATGAATTCTGCCAATGCTCTGCTTTGGATCGTTGAAGTGCTCTCAAACTTGAGGCCAAAGCTTGACAGTTCCAATGCCCACTCAACAATCCTGCCTGTTGCTTCTGGATTCTGCAGTATCCTCTTCAGCGGAAAACGAGTGACAACTGTGATCTCATGTGCTTGGAAGTAATGGCGCAGCTTTCTCGAGGCCATGAGAAGGCCGAAAAGCAATTTCTGCACACCAGAGTACCTTGACCTAGCCCCCTGCAGAAGGGAACTGACAAAGTAAACTAGGCGCTGCACCATTCTCTTCTATATCTCCTCATGCGCCTACGCAGATCCATCTTTGCCGGGACCAGAGCTTGTCGGGGAAGCCCCCTGCTTGTCGCTGGATGCGCCTGCCGTGGTTGCTGGCTCATCATCTGCCTCCCTCTCCGCTACTAACGCAGCACTAACCACTTGATTGGTTGCCGCCAGATACAACAGCAACTTCTCTTGTGGCTTAGGTGCGACAAGTATTGGAGTGGAGGACAGGTATCTCTTCAAGTCTTGCAGCGCAGCCTCCGCTTCCGGAGTCCATTTAATTGGACCTGCCTTTTTCAATATTTTGAAAAACGGCAGGGCGCGCTCAGCAGACTTAGAAATAAACCTTCTGAGAGCTGCCACGCAACCGGCAAGTCTTCGTACATCCTTGACGCGCTTTGGTGCTTCAATCTGCTCAATGGCCTTGATCTTGTCGGGATTGGCTTCAATTCCCCGCTGAGACACGAAGAACCCAAGAAGCTTGCCGGAAGGGACTCCAAACACACACTTCTCGGGGTTGAGCTTGAGGCTGATCTTGCGCAGATTTGCAAAAGTCTCGTCTAAATCTTGAATCAGAGTTGCCCTGTCCTTGCTCTTGACCACTATGTCATCCATGTAGGCTTCCACATTTCTGTGTATTTGTGGCTCAAAAGCGGCATGGACTACCCTTGCGAATGTTGAACCAGCATTCTTTAAACCGAAAGGCATCCGTATGAAACGGTACCTGCCACATGGAGTGATGAATGCAGTCTTCTCCTCATCCTCTTCTGCCATAAAGATCTGATGGTATCCTGAGTATGCGTCAAGAAATGAAAGCAAATCACATCCGGCCGTGGAGTCAACAATCTGGTCAATGCGCGGCAAGGGAAATGGGTCTTTGGGACAAGCTTTGTTAACATCGGTAAAGTCGATACAAAGCCTCCATTTCCCGTTTGCCTTGCGCACGACTACAGGATTGGCCAACCACGTAGGATGGAGCACTCCTCTGACAAGGCCTGCCGCTTCCAACTTCTTGATCTCTTCTGCGATGAATTCTTGGCGCTCCACTGCTGGCTTCCTGACTTTCTGCTTGACGGGCCGCGCATGAGGACAGACGGCAAGGTGGTGCTCAATTACTTTCCTGGGAACACCGGGGATGTCAGACGGTTGCCACGCAAACACACCGACGTTCGCCCGCAGGAAAGCAATGAGCGCGCTTTCCTATTTAGGGTCGAGAGTGGCACTGATGGTGAAGGTACCACCAGTGCCGTCCTCCTTGGCAGACACCTTCTTGGTCTCTGGCGGAGCTGCCATTGTCTTCTTACACTTGCCGGTGGAGCTCGATGGTGCGTCCTCGACGGTAGCGCAGCACTCCGAAGAGGTGCGCTTGCTGGAGTGGGCATCAGAACTCTTGCTGGGCTTGGTCTTCTTCTTCCCCCCGGGAGCTTCAGCGGCAAGTGACTTGCGATCCGTTGCGGCTGCCGCTTCCCGGTAAATCTTGTCGGCACAGATAAGAGCATCCTTCTTGTCGCCAGGGACAGAGATGACACTTATCGGTCCTGGCATCTTCAGCATGTTATACGCATAGTGAGAGGCCGCCATGAACTTGGCGAGCGCTGGACGACCGAGAATCCCATTGTAAGGCAATGGAAAATCGGCAACGTCAAAAGTGACCCTCTCAGTTCTGAAGTTCAACTCGTTGCCAAATGTTACCGGCAACGTGATCTTCCCCTTCGGCTTGCTCCTTCCCGGGTTGATTCCTTGGAATGTGCCGGTTTCTTCGAGCTCGCTGTCAGGGACCTGGAGTTTCTGGAGCACAGCGGAGGAGATCAGGTTCAAGCCGGCCCCGCCGTCAACTAGCATCTTAGTGACCTTGAGGTTCCGGATAGTTGGTGAAACCAACATCGGCAAGCACCCAACCATAGTTATGCGATCAGGGTGGTCCTCAATATCGAAGATGATAGGCGTGCTGGACCATTTCAGAAGCTTGCGTGACTCGACGGGTGGTTCTGTCGCATTGACTTCCCGCACCCACTGCTTGAGTTGATGGTGTGAAGTATGCAGAGAAGCACCGCCGTCAACGCACAAGACCTCTGTGGCTTTCTGGAACTCCTGCTCACTGGTCTCGACATCATCCATGTCTTCGTCATCGTCGTCATCTTCATCCTTGTCGCGGCCGCGGGGAGGCCTGTCTCCTTGCCGCTGCTTGGCCTTGCTGCGGCGTCCTCCCCGGCCGGGGCGCTTCATGCCGGATCCTCCAGCACCTCCTTGGGCTTTCTCCTTGTCGCGTCGCTCGTATTCGGCCTTTTGCAGCTCGACAAGCTGCTCGACCTTCTTGCAGCTCTGGAGGTCATGGCCCTTGGTGCGGTGGATCTTGCAGTATTGTTTGTTGGTGCTGTCCTGCTTGTCAGAGACCGCCACAGCCTGGCAGTTGGCGCATGCGACAACCTCGCCATCTCCTCCCGCATCCTGCGGTTACGCACGTTCTGATGGAACGCGCTGATAACCGCGGCAGGGTGGACATCTGGGATGTTGCGCTGTACACGGCTGAATCTCTGAATGTACTTGCGCAGGGGCTCTCCTTCCTTCTGGGCGAGCAGATGAAGGTCACTCTCTTGGCCATGAGGTTTGTGGCCGCCTGTGAAGGCGCTGACAAACTGATGGCATAGGTCTGCCCAGGAGGATATGGAGTTGTCCGGCAAGTGCATGAGCCAAGACCTGACGTTGGGCTTGAGCACCAGCGGGAAGTAGTTGGCAAGGATCTTGTCGTCCCGTCCCCCAGCAGCTTGCACCGCGATGGTGTAGATGCTGAGGAACTCCGACGGATGCGACTTGCCGTCGTACTTCTCTGGTATGTCTGGCTTGAAATTCTTTGTGCTGGGCCACTGGACTTGCCGCAGCTCACGGGTAAACGTAGGGCAACCTACCACGTACGACAAGTCGCCTGGTTCCCCTGGCGCATGCATGTCGACAGAGGGCCCAACGCGCTGGTCTGATTGACGCCACGGTTCCCTTCGGCGCTCGATGCGAGTACGAGCGTCTTCTTGCTGTCGTTCGCGAAGAACTTGGCGCTGATCGCGACGAGCTCACGGATCTGATGACGCGGTGGAGTCGTTGTCGAGGTGGATCCGGCGAGTCGGCGATCTTGGCCTTCGGGACGGAAAGTGCACGGTGGTCGCACCCCCACCGGTCTTGTCGCCATCAGCTCGTGCCTGGCTGACTCGCCGCGGCTGCGATGTACTCGGTTGCCGTGGAGTGTCGCCGTTGGCAAAGCCGATGAGACTCTGAATGGTGGCCCTCCAGTCGTCGATCTTGTCCGCCGTTGGAGGGTAATCTCGGAGCAGTTGAGCTCGCGCCAAAGCTTCTGCTGAAGTGGCGGGTAGCGGTGGCGAACGGTGTGAGGAGCGGGATATGCTCGGACTTCTAACTATGTTAGAAGGAGCAGTATCCCATCCAGGCGATCGTGCCTCGCTCGTGCCAGCATGTTGGCGTGCATGCTGGTCTTGAGCATCCCGAGATCCACCAGCTCGATCTGGGTCCAGCGAGCGTATGGTACCGTGAGTACCATGACGAGCTTCCTCGCTGACGCCCGTTCCTCCGCCGGCGTCTACTCCACCAGTCGTTTGCTCTGGCGGTGGTGGGTTTGTCGCGGACGGAGCAGCCGCCTCCGAAGACTTCTTCTTCGGCGGCATGTTGATGAAGATGATGAAGATCTAGCTCGTGTGAACGCCGGATCAGGTTCACACAACCTCGACGCCCCCTACCTGGCGCTCCAAAGATGTTGGGGAAACTGAGACACGAGCACCTATGGGGACCGGCGGACCGAGCCCCTTTCGGTTCGGCAGGGGCGGAGGTCGCACGAAGAGCAGATCGAGGCGAAGCACACGAGCAGTTTACCCAGGTTCGGGCCGCATGGATCGCGTAATACCCTACTCCTGCATTGTGGTTTGTATTGAATTCTTGCTCGGGAGCGCTGAGTGCTACAGTACACACCAGCAGCTAACGAGACCGAGCGTGAGTGTTCTTCTGTTCTTCCCCTTCTACGTTGCACATGGGCCTCCTTTTATATGCTCAAGGGGTCACCGACAGGTGGCAACGTAGACAAGGGTAAAAATGGAAAGGTGTTGCGGTTGGTACAGCTACCTGTACAGTGTATCATACCTAACCCTGATGACAGGGGACAAGGGCATTAAATGCCCATCTGCGTCGCCCAAATAGTGCAGAAAATGGACCGTCAGGGACGCCACCGTTCGCCACGATGGCAATCTTGTCAGCGCCGCTTGCCACCGCGTACCGCTGGCTGCACAGCCTCCCGCCACGTACGCCTGGAAGGGTCCCCGAGCGACACGTTGGTGGATGTGCTGGAGCGTGGGTACGGAGTGGTAGCTTGCCGCGGCAAACGCCTTGCCGCGGTCGTTGTCTTGTCGCGTCCGTAGGCTTGCCGCTCACCGGGCCTCGCCGGGACGCGTGGCGCGTCGCGGCGAGTTCCTTGAGATGCCTTGGTTGGCCTTCCCGGCAAGCTCCTCTTGCCGGGGTCTTGTGCCTTGAGTGGCCTTCTCGGCAAGCTCCTCTTGACGGGGCCTTGTCTCCTTGTCTTGAATACTTTGTTCTTGAATGGCTCCAAAGGATCCACAGAGGACCTTGGCGGTCATCCGGCAACCCTTGCCGCGGGGTGCTGCGACTGCCCGTGCACAAGTTCGGGATACTAGGGTACCCCTACTCTAGTACACCGACACCTATGTACCCCGTGGGCGAGTCTTCACGGAGTACTCGAACAAGCTGGTTGTCATCGCTATTTGGTGATATACTTGCCTACCCGAAGACGGAAGAAGAACCGTTCAGCCGGTTAGGGAACATCTGAAGACCGCCATGTCAAGGAGGAAGAACTACACCCACCACTACCATCAAGAAGTGAACTTCCTCGTCGAAGACCGTGCGTATCTCCAAACCACTCCTCTCTAAGGAACCAAGCATCTTCATGGCAAGGAAACCCACACCAAGATTCGTCGATCCTCTTCGAGATCACTCCAAGGTTCAACAACCCCCTCTGAGATCACTACGAGACGAGGAGAAGACGGCTACCAGCTGGAGTTACCACCTGAGTTACCCACTGTGCACAGTGTTTTCCACGCGACACACCCCCGAAAGTGTTTCCAACTTCCTAACTAGCCCGATCCCTACCAGGGCATCAATCACCAAACCATTGACCCCCAGCCCAACCTGACCTAACGCGAGAAACCCCAATTGCAATCTGGATCAAGCAAGAACGTCATACATGAAGCCACACCATCAAGTACTTCAAGCTCAATGGAGCACTACACGGAAGCAGAAGCAACATGAGGACTTGAAGACTACCCCAGATCCAAGTTTCTGTATCCCTTTCCGCCCCTAGTTTGGGAATCTCGGGGACGAGATTCTTGTAAGGAGGGTAGGTCTGTCACACCCAGATTTTCATGCCACAACACTTAAGCTAATAAATCATGATAAAATGTGGTTTGACAAAAACTTTTGAGTGTTTTATCTTTGCTTTGATTGAATGTTTGTCTGTTGTTTGCAAGTGCTCTAAAATCAAATAAATCCTCCAACTCTTATACTCCTTCTCCTTGATCCAAAACCTTTTCCCAATGATCATGCCATGTGTATAGTGCAATATAGTATTTTCTTACAAAAATAATTTGGCCAAATAGTATTTTCAAAAATTAGTTTTTCAAAACCCCCTGGATTGAGGTTTGCACTCCAAGTACTTAATTAAGGGCAGTAAAAATATTTCCAAAAATATTTTTGACTCCTATTAGATATGTGTTAGCCAGAAACCACAACAATATAATTTTAAAAGTTATTTCCTATTTTATTTAAAGGCTTTTTCTTAAGGCAAGAAATGGTCTTAAATAGGTTAGAATTATTTTAAAGCTTTAAAAATAATTTAGAAAAATTAGGGAGACTCAATGGACATATATTTGACATATATATGAGTTTCAACACATGGTCATGATCAAAATATTGGACAAAACCTCCCAAAACCATTTCTGCTCATTTCAAGGATTTGAAATATTTTTACAGGAAATATTTTCATAAAAATCCAAGAAAATTATAGCATGTCACATATGACATGTTTGATGATCTTGCCAAGTCTCATGTCATGGAGAACAGTATAACCCCATGAAACCCTCTCAAAACCACTTCTGTCCTTTTTCAAGTTTGAACAGCTTTGCACTGTCAAACATGTCCAAATGCTCTCAAACTTGGTGCACATTCTCAAATGGTGTAATAATGCATCTAGACCAAATGGCACAAGTTGGAGAGAATTTTATCTTGATCAAAGTACCCCAAAACCCTCTCTGACCAGAATCAAATTTGAACAAGTTTGTACTGCCAACTTTCTCTCTTTGATCCAAAACTTTGTGGTCATGCTCAAAATCCCAAATGATGACACTACACAAAGTGGTGCATCAAGGAGAATAGATTTGCATGACTAAATCTTGGAAAACCCATTTCTGTTGATTTCTAGGGTTTACCAAAGTTACATTGCCCACTTTGCCCAAATGAGCTCAAAATTGCTGGAAGGTCCTAATTATATGTGACATTTCACCCTGTGGAGTCTCATGGGAAATGGAAATCATCTTATTGCCCAAACCACCATCAAACACCTTCTGGCAGAAATTTAAAATGCATGTTTTGGCCATTTCCACTAATCTCCATGAGCTAAGCTTTCTCCCACAGCATCATCTGGTCCTCCTCTAACCCCTGCATCTTTCCCTGCCCGAGGAGCCATGATTATGGGGGTGAAAAGCTCTTTTTCCCTCTCTGGACAGCACCATTTCTCTCTCTCAACCTCCCTCCTCACTCCAGTGGATCCCCAGGCTATCCAATGCCATTGTCACATTTTTTACTCCCACCTGCAGCTTACAGACACAAGTGGGCGTGTGAGGACGCGAGAAAAAGCCGCGGGTGCCGGCCATTTGCGCGCTCTGGAGCACGTCAGCGTGCTCCCGACCGTTGACGCCGTGCTCCCCCACCACCTCGAGCCTCACCCTCGCGCCAGTCGAGGTGCCTCGACGTCCGCAACACGCCACCATGCAGGCCCCCTCGTCTCTCCCTCTCTCTCACCTCCTGCGGTGCGTACCCAGAGCCGCCCGGCTCGGCCAATGCATGGCCTCGCACGCGCGAGCACCTGAGCCTTGCCCCGCTCCTCCTCTCTCTTCCTAGCGCTCCACTCAGCTCCCACGGACGCCGTAGACAGCCCCTCGCCCTCTCTCCTGGCCTCCCGAGCTATTGCCGCGGCCACCCGTGCGCCGCGTCCATGGTGAGCCACGGTTCGGCTACTTAAGGCCGCCCCCGAGCCCCATCTCGAATCCTTTGTCTCTCTCTCTCTCCCGTACGCTCCCCAGGCCAACCCATTCCTCCTCTAGTGCCCGCATTCACCTCCATGGTCGGAAACCTTGCCACCGCCACCGCTCAAATTCGAGCTCTCCGGTGCTCCTTTCTCCCTCCTACCTGCACTAGAACATCACCCACTTCCCCACGACCCTCTCCCGGATTCCATTTCTTCTTCTCCGCGGCCGCAACACCGTGCCCCAACCACACCGTCAGCCTTGTCTGCCGTGGCCGACGCGCTGCTCGACCCAGTGCCCCTAGACAACCGTGCCACCCATGGTTGGACGCGGCCGGGTCCCCTGAGTACACCGGTGGGCCGAGCGCCGTGGGAGGTGGTCGGGGTCGCCGGCAATCATCGCCGGAGTCGTCGGCCGCGCCAGCCGCTCGAGGTTGAAGACGACCGCGGCGGCGTGCGGGCGGGCCCTGCACGTCAGCGAGTCAGTGCCCGGACCCGCGGGGTTTAAGTGAAGACAGCTTCTTCGTCTACCGCTTGCCCGCGAAAGACACGGCCAGCTCGAATTACGCCTTCGACGTCGCCCTGTCGCCCGCGTGGCCGAGCCGCTGGGCCGGCCCAGTCGCGCCTCGCCGTTAAATCCCGCCCAGTGCGCGCTACCGCCGCTGGATTTTGGCCCATTAGGTATTTTCATTTGCTTTTTCTTTTTCAGCAAGATTCAAACTTTTCCAGAGAACTCATTTATAGTCCAAATCTGACAATTCAAATTTTAGGTGCTTCCATAAATCAGTACCTATTTAATGAGCCATAGTGAACATTTTTACACTGCCTAGTCTCACCTGGATCTAACAAATAGGTCATTTGTACTCCTAAACCATCTTCAAAAATCCATAGAATATTCATTTCAACTCCAAATCCAGTGAAACCAGTTTCTAAATGTTTCTAGAATCATGCCTGATTTAATGGGTACTTTTACTCATTTTTATAAAAAGGCATTATGTGGACAACTTGCAGATCCATTAAATCCATTGATTCCATCATATTGAAATGTTACAGAATATCCACTTATCCAATTCCATTGAAATCACTTTGGTCATTCCTCATATGACTAGAGGTATCCTAGAAAAGTCAACTTCATATTTTTAGAGCACTTTTATTTTTGCCTTGTGGTGTTGCTTATTATGATTGTTTCCGACATTAGTTGACGAAGTAGACGGAGTACTTGGAGAAGGACCAGAAGACTTGAAGACTCAGATGAACCAGGCAAGCAGCCCTTTGACCATGTCTATGAAACCCTTTTTAAGCATGATATATAGCACCATAATGTTGTTGCAACGAAATCATGATGAGGTGGAACCACTTTGATGGTTTGCCTCCGTTACTTCCTCGTTGATACTTGCATCAAGCATGACCCTACCTTCCTATGAGGGTTATGCCGGTGGGACTAGATAGGATGCTAAAGTACATGCTACGCAAAAAGGGACGGGAATATGCATGGTGATGGAGACAAAGTATTTTCAAAAGACTTTTCGAAAAACCCCATCGGGTGCCACTTATGCCCGGGGGAGATGATGAGTTGGGTAACCACTTGATGACAAAGTGGTGTACCGAGGCAAGTGTGTGTGTTGTTTTTCAAAACGGATTGGTTTAAGTTGCGACCGTTATTCTAACCTTACATGTGCAACCACTCTACCCTTGTATGGGAAAGGGCATTATTGATTACCTAGGCCGATACTAGCTTGGAGCCCGCATTACTAGTGACGGGAGAGTTGTTGGTGCGCTCTCTCGGGACGGGGTCATGCCAGGTAGGGCGGCCATGACTGTTTTCACAGGGCACCGGATACACCGTTGTGTCCCCTCTCGGATGTTACGATCTCGAGTGAGTCTCGTATGATGTACATCGTGAGGATACGGAACAACGAGTGGACTCCTTGTTAGTGTCGTCTAGGGAAAGATAGTGATCGGGTGCTTACCCCGGGTACTTGAGGTACCACGGGTCGTGGATGACACGAAAGTTCCCCGGATCTTGTGGGTAAAGTGTGCAACCTCTGCAGAGTGTAAAACTATTCGAATAGCCGTGTCCACGGTCAAGGACAGTTGGGTAACCGCTCTTGGGCTACTTCCACATGTTTACAAACCGGTGTATGTGTTTGGATAAATGGGAAGAACTACTTGGGTCAAGTCAAAGGACTTGACATAGATGAGTTGGGTCGGAGCCCACTCCCTTTATGTTGATAGCTGTAACCTGTCCTCTTGGTTACTTGAATTCTCTTGATGCATGCCTTACAAGTTGTTGAACATGTCATTGCACTCAAAACTAGCTTTCCGCAAAAATTTACCTATATCATGCATTGTTGTACCTTGAACGAAAACATGGGTTGCTTGCGAGTACATTCAAAGTACTCATTGGCTTGCCACTGGTTATTTTATTGGCCTGGCATGAAAGAACATGATATGAAGAAGAATACTGTGGTGACGAACATGCGAGCTAGGATGCTTCCTAGTCAGAATGCCTGTAGGGTTAAGGCAGATGACATGGGTCCAAGTTATCAACGAAGATTTCCGCTGCAATGTTATACTCAAGACTTGACCATAATGGTCCTACTTGTGTAATACGGTATGTATGGATGTAAGACTCTTGTTATTCAGCTTCTCTGTGTTTAGTGAGCATTGATCTCTGGGATCACTATACACGTGCATTCGGTGATCACGACTTATGAGTCGGGGTCCCCACAGGGGGTGGCTTGGTTAGCCTCCGGGGATTTCAACCAGATTTACCGAGCTAGGGACAAGAACAAGCGGAACGTAAATTGCAACCGAATCAACCGGTTCCGGGCTTCTCTCCATGAGTGTGAGCTCAAAGAAATCCATCTCCAGAACAGGAGGTTCACCTGGAGCAATGAGAGGTCAAATCCTACCTTGTGCAAGCTTGACTCTTTCTTTTGCAATGCGGAGTGGGACACAACCTTTGATGATCACGTTCTCCATGCGCTATCTTCGTCTCTCTCTGACCATTTCCCCCTTCTGCTTGCCGAGGATAAGGGGCTGCGGAGGCCTAGGACATTTAGATTCGAGAATTTTTGGGCGTCTATGCCCGGATTCACCGAAGTGGTCTAAAAGGCCTGGGCAGAGCCAGTTGAGCACACCGACCCTTATATTCTGCTTTTCCACAAGCTAAAGAAGATGGCCATGCGGCTCTCGGAGTGGAGTAGAGGCCTCTTCTCCAAGGCTAAGGTCCATCTTCACGCTGCCCTATTGGTTATCCTTCGCCTGGACATTGCCCAGGAGAGCAGGCTTCTCTCCCCTGAGGAGCATGACCTTCGTGCTCGCCTGAAGGGAAGGGTGATAAGCTTGGCCGTGCTTGAGAAAGCACGCAAAAAGCAGTGTGCCCGAATCGCTAACATCAAAGAAGGAGATGCCAACATCAAGTTCTTTCACCGTCGAGTCAACGCGCGGAGGAGAAAAAACCACATCCACCGCATCATGAACGATCAAGGGTGGGTAACCGAACACAAGGCCATGGTGAAGATAATCCATGACCACTTCTCGCATGTCATGAAAAGAGGAAGCGGAACTACGACGGACTTCAATTGGGAGGAGCTCAATCTAGAGTCGCATGACCTGCACGAACTTGATTCGCCCTTCACCGAGGAGGAGATCCTCGAGGCAATAAATAGTATGCCTAGCGACAAGGCCCCGGGGCCGGATGGCTTCACCGGCCTATTCTTCAAGAAGTGTTGGGCCATCGTCAAGCTCAACCTCATGGCGGTGATCCAACACTTCGACTCCCTACACGCAACAAACCTCCACTGGCTCAACTCTGCGAATATTGTGTTGCTTCCCAAGAAGGATGGGGCGGAGAGCATCATTGACTTCAGGCCTATTAGTCTCATTCATGCGGTCGCCAAGCTCATCGCCAAAGTGCTCTCTAGTAGGCTTGGACCGCACATGTCCACCCTCGTCTCCAACGCCCAAAGTGCCTTCATCCAAACACGGACTATCCATGACAACTTCATGTCTGTTAGGAACCTTGCTCGTCGCCTGCACAAGAGTAAGACCCCTTCTCTCCTGTTCAAGCTGGATATTCGCAAGGCCTTTCACTCCGTCAAGTGGGAGTATTTGCTTGACCTCCTGCGGAGGCGTGGCTTCCCTAGCAAATTTCGGGAGTGGATTGCGGCTCTCCTTTGTTCCTCATCTTCGAGGGTTCTCTTGAATGGGGTAGCCGGCTCTCCCATCAAGCATGTCCAAGGGCTTCGGCAGGGAGACCCCATCTCTCCTCTCCTTTTTTTCATTGCCATCGACCCTTTGAAGAAAATCCTCGACACGGCAACTAGGAAAGGCCTTCTGCACAAGATCCGTGGGAGAGGGGTCATCGTGCGTACCTCTCTTTACGCGGGCGATGCGGTTATCTTTGTTGCGCCCAGCAAAAGAGATGTGGACAACCTGGCGGCCATTCTGAGGGGATTCAGGGACGTCACCGGTGTGTGCACTAACTTCCATAAGAGCTCAATGGTTCCCATTAGATGTGGTAACCTCGACTTGGACCACATAACCCATGGGTTGCTGGCTGTTAGGGCTGCCTTTCCGCTGCGTTATTTGGGGCTACCGCTCTCGATTTGGAGGCTGAAGCTTGTTGATCTTCAATTCTTAGTGGATAAAGTGGCGACTAGATTGACAACATATGAGGGCCAAAACATCACCACCATTGGACGCGCGGCGCTCGTCAAGTCGGTTCTCGCTTCCCAAGTCATCTACTTCATCATGCCGCTTGTCATACAAACCACCATCCTGCAAAACATTGACAAACTCGAGCGGGCATTCCTTTGGTCGGAATCGGATAAGACAACTGGGGCAAAGTGCAAGGTCAATTGGGACACTGTCAGTAGGCCGCTTGACTATGGTGGGCTTGGGGTCCTAAACACCTTCAAGTTCGCGCGGGCCTTGCGTCTGTGGTGGCCTTGGTATGAGTGGAAGGAGCCCACAAACCTGTGGGTTGGAGGTGGGAACCCGTGTGATGAGGATGACCTGAATTTTTTCTATGCATGTACCACCATCACGGTTGGCAATGGTGCGCGGACACCTTTTTGGGACTCTCCTTGGCTTCTGGGTCGCAAGCCCAGAGACATTGCTCCGCTCATTTATGAGGCTTCCTCGCGGAAGCGCTGGAAGGTGCGGGAGGCTCTCAAGGAGAGCGCGTGGATTCTCAAAATCAGGCTACCTACACCGGCCTCCATTGAGCATGTTTCACAATTCTTCACCCTATGGACGCTGCTCCAAGAGGTCCACCTTGATGAGCTTGCCGGCGATGACATCCTTTGGAAGCACGCGGCTTCCGGGAACTACTCTGCGGACTCCGCGTACAGGGCGCAGTTTTGGGGCTTGGTCCTCTCCCCCATGGACCAAATGGTTTGGAAGGTTTGTACCCCTCTGAAAGTCAAGTTCTTTGCTTGGCTCGCGCTTCAAGATAGGATCTGGACTGTAGACAGATTGCAGAGGCGAGGCTAGCCAAACTGTGGCCCTTGTCCCTTGTGCAGAGGGGTGCAGGAATGCGGTCCCCATCTATTCTTCAGATGCCGCTTCACCCTCAGGCTCTGGAACATGGTGATTCAGAAGCTCTGCATCCACGACGTGGACACGTCCGCATGGCACCTGTACGACTCCATCAAGGAATGGTGGGAGAGTTTGAGCGCCGAGGGCACCACCAACAGAAAAGCGAAGGCTTCGATTACCATGTTGGTTTCATGGGTGATCTGGAATGAGCGTAATGCAAGGGTGTTTAGACACAAGAGTGCCCCTCCGCATGTTTTGCTAAACAATGTGATCGAAGAGTCTAACCTTTGGGTTAAAGCCGGGGCAAAAAAAATTAGGGTCTTTGTTATTGCGAGAGTAATTGCCATGCCGTTTCTTGGCACTGTGTTGTAACAAACTCTTTCTCCTCCTCATTTAATATATGAGGCAAATCTTTTGCCTCCGTTTCAAAAAAAATCAGACTATTTTTATTTATATATAACAAAACAAATGTGTTTTTAGGATATAGACACACTACCGAGTTTTAGAGAAAATTGTCTAAAAATTCTTAAGTTTTGTGACCCATTGTCTAGATTTTTTTTTCTTGTTGGGGTTCAAACCTTATACTTTGTGTACATCGCGGGGACGGTTGAGAGGCTAATACTGCTGGAGGTGAAGTGTCGTGGCCTTAACCTTGCCTTGAGGTTCGGTCCTTATAAGGATGAAAGGACAAAACTTAACCAAAGACTTGGATTATATGTATCAGCCAATGCATGAAAAGGGCAAGGCTTAATCAAATCTTTGGGCTATACTATATCCCGACAGATGGATAGAAGGACAAGACTTAATCAAAGACTTGAACTGTATGTATCAACCAATAGATTGAAGGGCAAGTCTTAATATCAAACATGGAACGTATTATGTCCAATAAATGTTTTTTTTTGTGAAAAATGTCCAACAAATGGATGAAATGGCATGACTTAATCAAAGACTTGGACCATATGTCTCAACCAATGGGTAGAAGGGCAAGACTTTTAAGCCAAGACTTACACCATGCCTCAACCAATGCATTGAAGGGTATGTGAAGACTTGGACTATATTTCTAGACGTGTCGGGATGTGGGTTGGGCGGCAAGAACTTTATTTCATCTTTAGGGAGCCGTCACTGCATCGCCTTTTTGAATAGGACACAAAACCCCAAACAAACTAAAAAAATCATGAAATAAAGTAGCAACCTTCCCACCAGGAAGGGATTAGATCCACCGCGCCTCCATGGCCCTAAGACAACATGAGGAGAGGCAGATCAATGGCGACGTCAGCGGGAGGCAGGGAGGCAGGGAAACCCTATTTCCTGGAGTCACTCGTGGGGACAAGGGAGAAAACTTTAAGCACCAAACTTGGGTTTTAAACACAAGCAAACACCATTTCCCATGATAATGATAATCATAGGAATCTAAAAGACAGCTGGAATATTGAAGTTCATAAATCATTTGAATTTTTTAGAAGAATACATCTTGAATATACTTGAAACTATATTCCTATTGGAAATAGCTGTATTCTCGTATCTATTGATCCACGATATATCGATTTTAGTGAGAAAAAGCTTATAACAAATCATTAAATCTTAGTAGACTAAAACTAAACCGATGCCATATTCATAAGATCTTACGTGAAAATTCATGCAAAATTTTCTACAGCATAAATATATTTGTTCATTGCAGTCATAGTCTCGACTCTAGACTGCGTGTTTGACCAACCACAATCAATTGGTCTCACTGCATTTCCATATATAAACGCCGGGCGGGAGTAGCTGCCGACCCGGCCGGCTCAATTTGACACGGGAGTCGGAAGAAATGGAGGCCAAGGCGAAGAACCAAGAAATGGAGACCAAGGCGAAGAACCAAGAAACGGCTGCCGACGAGAGCTCCCCGTCGGCGCTGCAGTGGACGGTGAGGCTCCAGCTGTTGGCGCTCGACACCGCCTTTGACCTCTCGCAGCGCCGTGACGGGACAATCAACCGCTGGCTCTTCTCCCTCGGCGACCGGCGGACGCCCGCGAGGCCGCGCGTAAACATATTATAGAAGCATAGGCTTCAGGACACCCCTTATCTTGTCATTGATTTTTGCATCGCCATTCATGCAAATATGTTTGTCTTTTTTGTTTCTCTCATATAAAACAACATATGAACTTCAAATTTGGCAGCTCAACAAAACATCAGTGGCGGTACGGCGACATGCTGCGGCGGAAGGGGAAGGACATGCACGTGGCGGAGTTCCTGGGCGCCCTCCACGCCTTCTACTGCTTCCCTGAGCTCCCCGACTCGACCAGGCTCGTGGAGGAAATCCAAGCTCCAACTCTGTGTGCGTCTTAATTAGTTATCTGCGTGTGAATAAGATGATTCCTGATGATTTTTTGAAGTCGTTTGGGTTTTTCAGGTCCCAAATCTAATTTCTTGAGAGTAAACGCTCTTATATTATGGACGGAGGGAGTACATGACATTCTCTAATCATACATAATGTTTTATTACGTGTTTTGGAGCAAGTATAATAGTAGGCTATAAGGCTGGTCACGTGGCACTTTTGTCTGCAAGAGTCAGTTTTTCTGCGTGCTTCTATAGATAAAAATATTATATATGAGAAAGGAGGAAAAGAGCACATGAAAACAAGGGAAAAGACCTTTGGTTCCAGCCTTCCCGGTGTACATACGCCTGATATGAGATTTTTTTTAGAAAAAGTCAAAAAAGTTTAGAATATTTCCAAAAAGTTTAAAGATTTTTCTAGAATAAACATGACTTACTTTTGCACTAGTATATAAATTTTCATGAATAAAAAACCAGCATTGACTTCAGGGCAGAAAAAACAAAAAATATTGCTATTACAAGTCACAATTCACACAGTTTTTGCCAAAAAAATGTTTTCTTAAATGAAGTCAATGTTTTTTCCTTTTGTGGTTTTTTTACTATTTTTTCAAGACAATTATAATGGAATGTCAAGTCACTACTCACACTATTTATCCATTTTGCTGAGAGCTACTAAGATGTCCAAGCACACTAAAAATTGAGATGAACATCACACACTCAAAAATCTTCCACGCAAACAATCAGGATTTTTGGATTTCTTTTAAAAAAATACTGTTCATTACCGGGAACAGAATAGCTCGGGATCCAAAACGCCACTCTCGCAATTTAAATGTTTGATTATATTAAAGAATGTTCAATAAGATTTGTTTATATGACATGTGAGTTAAATATATGCTAGAGGACAACGCGTGCTTTGCTGCGCCGCATTTCGGTTTTGGCATTAATTCTATTTTTCTCCCAACAGTTATTGGGTCAATCATACCGTTGAGGTGGTGGAGCAAACTCGGACCCCCACGAGCGCTATTGGGTTGGCCATGTAGGCCAGTCCTTTCCATTTTGGGAAGGTTTTTTCTCCATTTTTTTCTCAGCCTGGTTCTTTTACTATTTTTCCTGTTCACTTATATGTTTTCCTTTATTTTATTTGAAGAATTTTTTTATGTATTAATATTTTTCAAATTAAGGAACTTATTATATATTCTTGGACATTTCTCCAAATTCATAAATGTTTTCTTCATAATTGTAAAATTTTATTAAATATATCTAACATATTTTCAGATCCACGAACGTTTTTCAAGTTACAAACATTTTCTAATCCCTGAACATTATTTCAAAATTCGTTATCATTTTAAAACATGAAGAAAAACATATAAAAGCAGTGAATTTTTTTTATAAATCATGATTTTTTTCATATTTGTGAAGAATATTTAAATTTATGAAATGTTTAAGTTCATAAATGTTTATGAACTTTTGAGACTATTTAATAAAATTCACAAAAAAATAAATTCCTAAACCTTTGTAACCCTTTTGAAATGTGTTTTAAAAGAATGGTTGTCCAATACTATAAATGCGACACCCATGACCTGGCCAAGCCTTAACAGGTAAGGTCCATTACAATATAAACAGTTATTTTGGTTTATGGTATATTTTATAATTCAGTAATATAGTTTAAGGACATATTTTCAGAGTAATATATATTTTCAGAAAATTATGATGTTTTGAAAAACATGTGAAAAGTTTCAAATAACCAAAAAGTTGATATTTGTGAAAATTTCTACAATTCAGTTTTTTTCTTCCTAAAATCATGAAGAAACATAAAAATTGTATAATAATATAGAATCTATGGATTTTCTTCATATTCATGCAGAATTTTGAAATTTACAAAAAATTATTAAATTAGTGAGGTTTTTTTTAAGTTGAAACATCTTTTTAATTCACAACAACTTTAAATTCCTGAATGTTATGACTTTTTGGAACAGTTTACCATTTTTTAATGTGCTAAACTTTCATGAAATTTATGATGATTTTTAAAAATAATGAACTCATGGTAAAAATTGAGAATTCACTATTTTTTTCATATTCATGTAGAACTTGTAAATTTACGGTTATCCTTTAAATTCGTTAATGTTTTCAAACTTTGTGACACTTTGTAGAAATTCACAAAAATGTAAAATTCCAAAATGTTTTGATTTTTTTTTCAATGTGTTGTAATAGAACGTTGGTTCTGATACTGTCACGCATGACCCAGGATCTGACCAGACCCACACAGACGGTGTCCAGCTCGAAGAAAAAACCTTCAGAGCTCTCCCTAGTCCTTTGTTTCTAGGGAGCTGAGTAATTGTAAGAATAGCCAACTGATGGCTCTACAATTATCCCTGCTCTTAGATATCACGTAAATGGAAGATATTGTTTGTATAAATGGCTTTGACGTCCTTGTCCGTGTGTACGGATGGACATGCAAGGACACCATTATGTTTGGAGGACTATAGTACACAATTAATTTTGGAGGAATAGAACACAATTATAAAGGAGCAATGACGATGTCGTCGTCTGCTGAACACACGGGATAGATAAGTTGATGTGGCTGTCGCTTATCATCAAGTTCTGCGCTTTTGATCTAAAAAAAGAAGAAGTTGTGCGCCTTTTTTGCGTACTTGAGTTCGGTGTAGGCTAACTAACTAATCTCGACTACTTTTAGTTATGGAGGTTGACTGTCTGTCTGAAGGGGGTCCACTGTTCATGCAGCTATTTTTCACAGATGCAGCAATCCTGAAGAGAGATTCACCATGCAGTTGGTCTGTTGGTGTGGTGTGCAGGCAGATAGTTTCAGATGTGGTGCGCAGATCGTTCTTGATCTTCACTCATCACTCCAAACGCAGTCATTTTACAGTTTACAGAAGGCAAAGCCAGAGGTCACACTCTCGCTAGCACACCAAGAAAAACAGTAAACTCGATCACGAGAAGGGATCGTGGGAGCAAGAGAAACTGACATGCTCGGCGTGGTCACGCACGCAGCGCAGCTCACGTCGGCTTGAGGTCCTGGAACATGGAGTCCCACTTGATCTCGCTCTCGCCTCCGGCGGTGCCGCTGTCGGAGCACCGCTCCCCGTCCTCCTCGCCGGCACCGTCCTCCTCCTCGTCCTCGTACGCGCAGTCCTGGAACATGAGGCTGGCCTTCTGGGACCCGGAGAACCGGACGCCCGCGCCGGCGCCGCCACTCGCAACCCCGCCGTCGGTGATCATGAGCACCATCTTCTTGACGCTGCTCCTCCGCCGCACGGCGCCGGCGCGGACCACCACGTCGCCGGCCGCGCCGTTGCAGATCCGCGGCACCACGGTGACTGAGGACGAGGAGTACCGCCTCCTCCCGCCCGTACCGCCGCCCCCGCCGCCGCCCAGCCGGCGCGCGCACCGGGCGATGCACCTGCCGGCCCTGCGCGCGAGCCGGGCGGCCGCGGAGGAGGAGGACTGGGACGCGGCGGCGGCGGCGGCGTCCTTCCTGGCGAGCTTGAGGATCTCGAGGCGGTGCTTGGCGACGGCGATGCCCATGCTCTTGAGCAGGTCGTGGTCGAAGTCCGGCGCGTCCCCCGGCTCCAGCTCGTTCTCGCTGAAGAGCAGCCCGTACTCGTACGTCGCCGCCGGCGTCAGCCCCGCCTTGGACAGCCACGCGTACCAGTCCATCCCTCTCTCTCTCTCTCTACACACACTCTAGAGTCTAGACGTCTCTCCTCACGGCGAGAGCGAGCTTCTTCTCCGAATGATTTCCTCCCACTCTCACTCACTTGTAAGCGCGGCTATAGATCATGATTCGTGCGTGTGGGATCTTTATAGAAAGGAGACCAGAGGCACGCAGTTGGTTGCACGGCTGAGCTCACATGCATGCCGGCAGGAGGATTACTCCTGCTAGCTGCTGCTGCCGCTGCAAAACGCGTGACACATTAGTTGCAGTGGTCGTAGAAGACCAGCACCGGCACCCAGAGCGTGTGTACATTCCTATCTTGAAGTGTTACAGTATGTTTTTATGGGGCTTGGATCCCGTGGATGCAGTACAAGCCGTGGATCTGGATTGAGATCCAGCACGATGCACGTACAGTGCAGATCTGCAGCCAGCAGCGAATCCACAAGACAAAAGTGCAAGCAGAAAGGCAGTGGAAAAAGAAATGCAAGGCTGTCAGGGTGACCTGAGGCAGATCGCGGTGTGTATGCCGGGCGTGGCTCCTCACATGCCTGCCCCTGCAAAGGTGGCGCCGGTTGATGGGTATCATTGCACATGTGCATGGGTTGTTAAGTCAAGTGAGCACTTGCAGTGTGCTGGCCTTTCATCATTCAGGGGTCGGTACTTTGATTTAATTAATTATAGTTAATTGGGTTGGTAGTTGAGTGAGCATGCACACTTGAGCATTTGCTCCTGCACGCTTAAAATATTTTTGTAAATGTAAGAAAAAGGGAAAGATGTTTAGATCTACATGTCCATGTACAAATGTGTATATGTAAATGTTTAGGGGGAAAGCCCAATAATTTTCACCCGCTGTAAATAAACAAGTGCCAAATTTCACGCATTTCCAGGCCATTACTAAACTTTGTTTCTTCTTTGATGAAACATGATCTAGTGTCCAAGCTTAATTTGAATCCGCAGATGCTCTCCCGGCTCCATGGACAAAAATTTCATTGTTAGACCGGACTACGTATGGTTGAAACGCAAAAGGACCACATGATGTACTCGCAAAATAAAATTGATAATTGAAGACGACATCGTTTTGCGATAGTTTTTAACCTTTTCGTTGCGATGGAGATGTGTTTCTTCTTCGGTGGAGAAAAGCGAAGTCAAACCGAGCTAGGGATGCTAATCATTCCCCTCGAGTTAATCCACTTGAGATGTCGAGGATGAGGCAGACATGATAGGTGTTGTTCAAGGACCACACATATATAGATTATTTACCACAGAAAAAATAATTCAAAGCACCACGCATAGATAGATATGATGATGATCAAGCATAAGTAGAGGCTAAAAAGGACGGGAGGAAAACCATGGCAGAGGCGACAAGGCCGGTCACAACCCACAAGCTAGCCATTGGTGGGGCCTACATACCTGTTCGATCGTTTTACTACCGCCATGTTAGTGATCTATGCTTGATTCAAATCACATGCCCCGTAAGCTTTTGAGAGCATTTTCCATTTGCATGATGCTATAGCTAGCTAGACTAGATGTCACATGCAGAGAAGACATAATGTGGACCTTATCTTGTCTCTGTCTGGGCATGTATGTGAGACTCTGCTACTAGCTTAGCTTTAATTAGAGTTTTAAAAAGGTGACAAGATTTGGCATGCAGTAAAGAAACCGGGTGGTGCTAATTAAACAGGGCATGTATGCAGTACGTACGTGGTTGGAATCTAGCAGCGTGGCTCTGTTGCATCAGATTAATTAACAACGCTAGCTACGTAGAGTACCAACATAAAACAAAAGGGAGTTTTTGTTGGTTGCATGGAAAAAAGGGCCTAGTTGAGAAGAAACATGGCAAAATAGGGCGTTCGCATGTTGCTTGGTTACCTGCCTATGGGTTGTCTGCCTTGTGGAAGTAAATGTTTTTTCAGGTGTTTGATTGCATATGTACATCGTGATTAGGAGTTAACAACTACAGGTGAACAGAACACACAGTGACACACACGTGACAACACTCGTGTTTGCATGAAGAGCATACACACCCGTACCAACACTCACGCGCATTTGCATGAACAACACATGCACACACACACATTCACACGAACAACACAAGCACACAAGACAGCACTCCCACACGTTCGAAGCACCATTGTACATTAAACAAGGAAAATTAGAAGGGACTAGTGAGATGTACATCTACGACTGTAATACGTACAACACGAAAGTCATATGAAACGGAGAGATGAACTACTGGTCAAAGAAAAGATCAAATGGTTAGTTTGTCAAAATCATCCAAAATAGTTTCAAACATAAACACGCAATTAAACATTTATAGCCAATAAAATCGCGAACCAATAGCCTGAATGAAACCACAATGTCGATATGCATATTTTTCGTGTACAACATATCTTGAATCGGTACATGATTGTGTAGATTAGAAGCGACTAGTGAACGATATTGGAGGGTGGCATGCATACACTGGTCACATGTAGATTTACTAGTCTATGATTTGTGAAACAGAAAACGTACAACATGAAAGTCGTGTCAAACAACGAGGTGAAGCTACTCATCAAAGCAAATATCACGGCGTGCTGGCTTCGGAACTCGTATATGGAGATAGCTGGCATTGTGGACTCTGAAGGTAATCACCATGGTTGATTAATGAAAGGTTTCTTTCCCGTAAAAAGATCCCTGATCCTGCTCTCGCTAGGAATGTGTCGGCGTGTGGCTAATTTAAGAGCAGGAAGGGACTTCATAGAAAGGAAGAGGGCATGCATGCAGCTTGCACTTGCACGGCTCGGCTCACATGCACGCATGCAATGCACCGGCATAACGGATTACTACTGCTGGCAATAACGCGTCACACGTTTAGTTGGGATGGCCGTACTACGATGCTACTGCATACACATAGTACACGGCTAGTGTGCTATCGGTGTATATAGTTGATGGAAAACTTCAAGTATGAATCATTTCTTATGCTGGGGGCTTCGATCCTCTGCGGGGTCCTCATGACTGACACAACATAATGTCCACTATTTCCGATGTTAGACCCCTAAAATCTTGAGCCTAAGTTTCACTAACAAAATTTGAGTTGTATACCAAAAAAAAAAAAGGATAGCACTGAATCCGTATTTGAAAGTAGTTGTCACAGCTGCAGCAAATAATATCTGGAGGCAAATGTGCCTCCAGATTAAGCGGGGCGTGGCCCGGTGGCCGTGGCTCCCCACGTGCCTATGCATGCAACTGCAAAGGTGGTGAAAAACAAAAATTCAAATTCAAATGAAGATGGACGTTTTTAGTAAAAATGAAATGACTGTCGTGCGGCGTGATGGAATAACTTCTTAGAGCATCTACAACCAGACTTGGCAAATCCGACCCCATATACGACCGCAGACGCGCCCGAGCATGCCCGCTGGTGCATCCAGACGGCCCCTCATATTTCTGTCCCCGCATCCACATATCTCAAATTCGGACTCTCAAATCCATGCAAATACATGCACGTCGATCATACAAGCCAATGCCGCACGTAAATAACAAATGTTGGTATGAAGCATACATAGTGTTTATATAAAATTTATTTTAAGTGCCAAACTCAAGCATTGGCTTCTTGGTTGCCATTGTGGGTCCACATGTGCTCCACAAGATCATTGAGTAGTTGTGCGTGCACCTGCTGATCTCGAAGATCCTGATGCATCTGCAGAAAGTTCATCGGCTGAGCCGCATCTTGATCTTTCGGGATTTCAACTTGTTCTCTATGTGCTTCGAAATCATAGGTTTGGACTACAACATCACCCTCATCCTCGACAACTATATTGTACAAAATAACACAACATGTCAGCAACTGCCACCACTAGTAGAAAAACGACTTTTAGTACCGGTTCATAAGGACCTTTAGTACCGGTTCTGGAACCGGTACTAAAGGGTGGGCACTAAAGGTCCCCCCCCCCCCTTTAGTCCCGGTTCAGCACGAACCGGGACCAAAGGCCCACCACGTGGCACGAGGCGCGCCGTGGTCTTGGGGACCTTTAGTCCCGGTTGGTGGATTTTTTTATATATTTTTTGAAATAAAGAAAAAACAGCCCGCCTATTGGGCCGGCACGGCCTGCATACGACTAGAAACCCAACCTCTAGTTGGGCCAGGATGCAGGCCCGTACGGCCCAGTAGGCCCCACTGGGCAGAAGACTTGCAATAGACCCACAAAGGCCTGCTTAGCGAGGAGCTCGACACGGTAGCCGTGGCGGGGCTTATAAACCGGTGCGAGCTCCTCTCAACTAGCGAGGTGGGACTAAACATTGTGCACTGCGGGTGGCAGCGCACCACCTTTAGTACCGGTTGGTGGCTTCAACTGGTACTAAAGGGGGGGTCTTTAGTACCGGTTGGAGCCACCAACCCGTACTAAAGGCCACCACCTTTAGTACCGGTTGGAGCCACCAACCCATACTAAAGGGGGGGGGGTCTTTAGTACCGGTTGGAGCCACCAACCCGTACTAAAGGCCACCACCTCTTTAGTACCGGTTCGTGCCACGAACCGGTACTAAAGGTTCGCCATGAACCGGTACTAATGAGCGCCGCCCGCCTAGCCGTTAGAACCGGCACTATTGGTCACATTAGTGCCGGCTTAAATACAAACCGGGACTAATGAGCTGAACATTTGACCCTTTTTCTACTAGTGCACAAAGTTTCTAATTTCCACATCACTGAAGTGCCCCGCATAATTTCCCAACAAGGTTGAAGCACATCAAATGTCCTCTCCACATCCTTCCTAGTCGCTTCCTGCATTATTGAAAAGTGGCTTTGTTTCTTTCCACCCGGCTCAGATATGGTCTTGACAAACGACGCCCACTGAGGATAGTTACCATCGGCAGGATAATATCCCATGTTGTAGTCTCGACCGTTGATGGTGTAGTTGCACGACGGTGATTCACCATTGCAAAGCCTCCTGAACATCGAAGATCGTTGAAGCACGTTGATGTCGTTGTGAGAACCCGACATTCCAAAGAAAGCATGCCAAATCCATAAGTCATGTGATGCCACCGCTTCTAGTGATGGTGGCCTCTCTGGTGTGACCCTGATACATTCCCCGCAAACCTTTGGGATAGTTCTTCTACTGCCAATGCATGCAATCAACTGAGCCTGGAAATCCCCTTGCCTATCCAATAACCAACAACTTCTTTGTGTCCTGCTCATTTGGTTCTCTGAGATACTCAGGTCCAAACACTTCCATGATGGCCCGGGCAAACTTGACAGTAGTCTTTAAGCACATGCTCTCCCCCATCCTGACCATCTCACTAACGGCATCTGCAACAGTTTCAAGTGCAAGCATCCTCAGAGAAGTCGTGCACTTCTGCTTGGAGAGAAAGAGAGGTATCCACAACAATCCCTTGTGAGCTTGAAGTAGTCGTCGTGTGCCTCCACTCCCTCCACAATGCGCAAGAACAATGGTTTCCGCATGTGAAAACGGCGACGAAACCATGGATCATCCGAGAAAGCAGTCGTGGGAGCAAAGTAGTCTTTGTACAATAGCTTTGCTCCGGACACCCTATCCTAGTTGATCATTCTTCTTCCTTTGATTGAGCCCTTGAAGTTGAGAGTATGCTCCACTTGGCGGTCCATTTCCTCTTGCATGCTCATGAGCATAATCATGTCCACTTCTTCGTCCGAATCCAAGGAATCAAAAAACTCATCTTGAAGGATTTGGTCAAGCTCTGTCGGTCCATACTCCTCGCCCGACGAAGCATCAGAATCCATCATTTTCTCGAAAAAATTACAAAAAATTCAGTCAGACAATGTGTCAAACATATAAAGCGCAAGTCGGAGTCAAAGAGTTGCTGGACGTACCGCGGCGGCGTCCGAGCCGAAGACGAAGTCCCTCGCGGTGAAGAAGGGAGGGAGGGCTGCTCTGTCAGAGCTGCCGGCGCAGAGGCGACGAACGGCTGCGGAGCGCGCGCGGCGGAGGAGATGCGAGCCGGACGGCGCGGAGGGGGAAGACGAGAGGAGAGAGCAAATGGATCCAACATTTCGCGGGGTTGATTTGTGCAATTTGAGATGGGTCGGGTTGTCAGGTCCGCTGTGGCGGGCGTGCCCGGGCGCCCTCATATTTGCCCCATATTTGGATTGGATATGGGGTGCCGGTAAGCCCGGGCGTTTGAGTGTCGTTTGATGGGGCCGTATGTGTCAAAAAATTGTGATCGGGCATCCCGCCCGGGCGTATAAGGCGGGTTTGATAGGTCCGGCTGTAGATGCTCTTATTTAATACAGTTCATCACTAGAATATTTGCTAAACTTGTCGATCACCACCAGGATATTTGCTAAACTTGTCGATCCTCCGCGGGGTGCGACAATACAAGAGCTCAACTCATGACACAACATAATGTACAGTACTTCGTCCTCCGTTAGCCCCCTAAAACCATGAGCCTAAACTTCACTAACAAAGTTTGAGTTATATGCCAAAAAATCATATCACTGAATCCATATTTGAAAGTAGTTGTAGTAGCTTGAGCAAATCTCGATGCAAATGTTCAAAAAGAGAGAACGATCAAGCGCCTTCACGCTGCAGAGGTAGTTCATCTTGGTTCTTTCACTTGCGGGCGACGGTGCAGCAGGCGGCGATAGCGCTGGGTGGAGGCTAGGTTGTCCGGCTGGCCGTTACCTATAATGTTTTTTGAGGAAAGTCATCCTGGCAGTTTTTATTGATCTGAAATAAGAGTTACATCATCTGCTAGAACAGCACGAATAAAATATGGGGGTTCCTGCCATATTTGGTTCCCCATACTACATTGAGCTAAATTATGGGCTGCCCTATTAGCCTCCCTAGGACAATGTGAAAAAATTACACGTGTAAAATTGCGGCAAAGGAAAGTGTATTCCTCATAGATAGTTGCAGCCATGCCTAGTGAGTTCCCGCCATTCTGCATGACTTCCACCACTTCCATGCAATCACTCTCGACTAGGATTCTGTTACAACCAACGTTTCCTGCATCAGGGGCGCATTTTTTCCCATACGCATCTAGACTGCGATTTGCGTCGGCAAGGTGTATCGATTTTAGGGATGCTCCAACTACCACCTGCAATTGGAGATCCTGTACAGTCACATATAATAGCACCCGTCCTCCCCGAACCTGCGTTCATGTCAAATGCCGCATCCACATTCAACTTTACAAAACCCTCTTGTGGTTTGTTCCAACCATGTCTGATGATTTGCGTCATTCTCAATTTTTTCACTCTAGAGTAATTCAATGCCAACACCGTAATTGCTTGAGCAGACCGAACACATGCTTGCAAAAACTCTCCACGAGTAAACTTTCTTCGTTCCCACCATGTGTACCAGGACACAACAGCAACTAGATCGCACCGTCGAACACCTGCCAGCGCTGGTACGTTATTACTCCCTCCGTTCCAAAATAGATGACTCAACTTTGTACTAACTATAGTACAAAGTTGGGTCATCTATTTTGGAACGGAGGGAGTAGTATCCAATGGCAGCCTCTCTAGGGGTCCAATCCCATCAACCTCCGCAAAGCAAGCTTCATCAATGATTTCCGTCATTCCCAAGTGCGTCCAGATCTCTTTTACCCTTGGGCATGTGAAGAACATATGGTTAATACTTTCACAATCAATAGTGTAAATTGGGCATTGACTCCAGCTCTGAATATGGCGGTTTGCCAGAACACCGTAGCAAGGGATAGCCCCATACAGTGATCGCCAGCAATGAATTTCCACTTTGGCCGGCGTCTTCAATTCCCATAATGCCTTCCAGACCGGATTCTTTATAGATGAATCGTATGGGCTTGTGATTCTAAGCTTTCGGCCGTGTTGGTGATCCCATTCTCTGTAATAAGATGATTTAATATTCTGGCCGGCCGACGCATACAAGATTCTCAAAATCCCTTTGGCGATTGGGATGATGGAGGACTTTGTCTCTTGGCCGTTACCTATAGTGTTAAGGGCCTAGTGTCCGTAGTCCTAATGATGTTCCTACTGTTAGAGTTCGTCGTGGACCGTCATAAGTCCATACTCGACACCAACAACTATGTGTTCCTCGTGGGAATTACCACTACAGTAGATGCAAAATTCCTTGGCCCTTCAGTGATCCAGGTGCCCCCTGAGCACAAGTTTAAGCAGGCCCTCCTGGAGTCATTGTACGCCTCGATTGCTTTCGCGGCAGGCACCATCGTGCCTCTCATGTCGGCCGTGTTCTCTGGCGGCCGTCCTAGCGGTGGTGGAGCTTGACAAAGTTCCTTTGGGTTGGGAGGGGGGGGGGGCAAATAGAATATATGGGCTAGTGGGGGGGGGCAAACACAGAACATTTTATAATCTAAGGTCTTTAAAAAAATTATGCATGCATGTTCCACTAGTGGTGGGTGAGGGGGGCACAGCCCCCCAATATTGCACTAACCACTAAGCTCCATCATCGGATCGATGTGCGTCCTCAGCCTCATTGTCATCGGCTTGGTACACGACCAACTGCCCTAGGAGGTGTGTCATTGCTCATTGGATACTATATCCTAAAGGAACATCCCAAGTTCTTGCGAGTGCGGTAGAGCGTTTTCTTTTTCGACGCTACCTTCAATGTATCTGCGGGACGGGTGATCATGCATTGGTAGTACCGGATGGAAAGGTGTGCTCTAGCACACCCGTTTTTCTCTGTTGATGCTGATAGATCTTTCTTTCTTACATGAATCACTCTTCAGAATAGTTGTACCCTCACATTTGATTAGAAACGGAAACCGTGAAACTACCACATTAACAACTTAGGTTCTTCTAACCAACTCCAAGAGTTTGAAGCAGGTTAAACTCTCAGCTATCACGTACTGTACATGGATGTTCAAAGAACATCAGAAATTCAAGTACTTATAGAATTAACCCATGCAAGATTTCAGAAAGAAGGAGAAACTATTTATCAGAGTAAGGTAGAACCATTACACACACAACCAGTGTACGTCTTTCCTCGGACTACTTCAACATTTCTCATTATCCAGTCAGCCTCCTGTTGCAAGTGCCTACGTCAAAGCGCCCAAGGTAGGCCTCTAATATCTGTTTACTTTACCTTGTCTGAAATGAGTTTATGTCTCTCTACTAAGCAAACAAAAATTGTTTACAATGGTGAAGAAAAATAGCACAATAATATTGGCAAGTAGGTAAAACAACACAGAATAAAAAACTTCGGCATTTGGTAATGCTATTATGTGGACCTATATAATCCCTTCAAATCAATAGCCAATTGAACAACGAGCAGAACAATGTTTGCCTCTCCTTCACTTCAAGGCCCAACCTTTCCCTAAAACAACGAATTGGATTGAAACAATGAAAATAAATTTGGTTCCGACATGATTGGTGCAACAATGAACTGAAATTTCCCAGCACGAACAAAAACTAAAGAATAATCTTTACAGCTTAGTAGAGATTACACAAACACTTTCTCAGAATATGTGATCACCTTTTCAAAATTATTCAAACATGTAAAAAATATGTTAACTTTTTTAATTGCGCAAAGGTTTTAAAAAAGTGATCGCTTTTTCCAAAATTAAATGAAAACTTTTTAAATTATATGGTAATTACTTAAAATAGAACACATTTTAGAATAAGTTTTTTAAAATATACATGAACTTTTTAAAAAATGACATGAAATGGTTACTTTAAAACATGAAAGCTCTTAAAATTATGCGAACAATTGTTTTTAAATACAAACATATTATAAGTTCTATGAATATTTTTTAAAATACATGAACATTTTCTAAAGTAATTACACGTTCAATTTTTTTTCTAATTTTAAACTGAGTTTCAACATATCTGTTCTTTTAAATTCTACTCCCTCCATCTCAAAATAGGTGTCTCCATTTATTTATTTTTGAAATAAGTGTCTCAACTTTGATATAATTTTGTACTAAAATTAATACAAAATCGAAACACTTGTTTCAGGATGGAGGGAGTATGAAATAAAAGGTTCCCCGTTAAACGTGAATGAAAACGCCCTCCCCGACGACCTCCTGTGCACCATCATCTCTCGCCTCCCCACCAAGGACGGCGCCCGCCGGTGGCGGCCCCTCTGGCGCTCCGCGCCCCTCAACCTTGTTGCCGACTATAGCCTCTCCTTCCAGGAGCGTAAGCGCGTCGTCTACATCTCGAAGATCCTCGACGATCACCCCGGCCCGGCCCTCCGCCTCTCGCTCCCCTGCCTCCATGAACGCTACCACGACAAGATCGACGGCTGGCTTCGTTCCCAGGCCCTCACCGACCTCCAAGAGCTCTGCTTCGGCTACGGACCCCGAGGCTACGGCCCCCGAGGCATCCCGCCGTCCCAGTTGCCGGCGACCCCGCCGCCCTCGATACCACATTCCGCGCTCCGCGTCGCCAGAATCAGCTACTGCCATTTCCCCAAGCTGCCTGCCCAGTCTCTGAATTTTCCGCTTCTCAAGCAGCTCACCATGTACAAGGTGACCATCTCTGACATGTCTGCGCCGTCTCTGAATTTTCCGCACCTCAGGCAGCTAACCACGCATGAGGTCACCATCTCGGGGGATGCTCTGCGCAGCTTGCTCTCTGGCTGCCTTTCACTGCAAAGCCTGTTACTGAAAGATAATGTTGGCGTTGGCCGCCTCTGCATAATCTCCTCGACCCTTCGGAGCATAGGCTTTTCTGCTCCTTCTATGAAGGTGGCTTCCCCTGTCCAAGAGCTGATCATCGAGAACTCCCCTTGCCTTGAGAGGTTGCTGCCGCTCACTCCAGACTATGGTCCTTCGACAGTCCAGATTATCAGAGCACCCAAGCTGCAGATGACGGTTTTGCTGTCAAATGGCACATCCAAACTCCATATTGGAACCACAGGTTTTCAGGTAAACAACAGGTTTCCAGAGTCATGCAATCTGAATTCATACATGAAATGTTATTATTCTTATTTCGGTCTGTCATTTTCTTCAGGAAATGCCAGCCATCAGCGTGACAACCATCATGCACACCGTGAAATTTTTGGTTATTGACTCTGTTGGCCCTGATCTCGATGCAGTAATTGGCTTCCTCAAGTGCTTCCCCTGCTTAGAGAGGCTGTACATCATTGTGAGTACTCGTCTCTGCTTGTTTTAACTGCCAGCATCAGCATGACTAACTTGTGCTCTAGTCGATTAACCAACTGCCTTTACATTGTCTACTCTTTCCATCTCCAGTCGCACCTACGGAAAGGAATGAAAAATGTGCGAAAATATGACCCGCTGGATCCAATTGAATGCCTCACGCTACATCTCAAAAGCGTGGTCTTGCACAACTACTGGGGCAACAAGCCAGATGTGGACTTTGCCAAAATTTTCATCTTGAATGCAATGGTGCTAGAACAAATAATATTTAGAACCCTCAACAGCTGCAATGACAAATGGATGTCTGGTGAACATAGGCGGCTGCAAATTGACAACAGAGCTTCTCTAGATGCTCGATTTGAATTCAAACGATATTTCTGTCGGGATTGGGCTTGGTTCCACGATAACAAGCATACCCATGATTTATCTGTGGCGAATCCCTTTGCTGATAGGTTCGAGAATAACTTCTTCTGACACTGCATGCAAATTCAGTGCCTTTCAGAACATTGCCTGCCACTATGTGTCTGGCCTGGCTTCTTTGTAGTTTGAAGTTATCCCACTCTTCTGATTCTCTGTTCGGCTGTGCTTGAACGTTATTTACTATATTTTCTGTTGATGTCATATTGTAAGATGTGGTAGCTGTTTACACCATCAGCTAGTAGCTACTATGTTTCTGTACTGTATCTAATGAGGGCAGGGCCTATTATATTTCAGAAGTTTCATTTCTTTTCCGCTGTGTTTGAGTGTTATTTCATATCTATTTTTGTATCACGAACCAAACCATGCATGGCTTTTAAAACTCTGTCAACATTTTATTAAAATACAAACATATTTTAAATTCTATGATCATTTTTTAAAATACCCGAACATTTTCTAAAGTAATTTATACGTTCAAATTTGTTTTTTTTTTATTTTTAAACCGAGTTTTAACATATCAGCTTTTTTTCCAGAACAGTCTCCCAAGCTGATCAAACTGAAAACCAGTTTTCATAGCCTGGTTGCTTGTAAATGCCACAGTCCGGCAGTCATGTCTTTTTCCCCATACAAAGTGCATTACCAAATTTTCTAAGGAAGGAAAGCAGAGGAGACAAAATAGGTTCACAATTTTCATTTCCAACAAACTAACAATCTTTAGAACAGAAATCTGTTACAAAGTTGCTACCAAAGTAGCACCCTGATTTCTCAGACTTGAAGCGTAAATTGTTGTTATTTCAAGATGTGTAAGCATAATGCATGAAGTTACTGCAGACAATATTGACAGCAAGTATCAGTATCGAACCGTAAGTTAAGAATAGAAAAACTAGCAGCTCAAACCTATGTGCCAAAAAGGTATTGACAAAATGCTTCATGTGTCTTTTCTGGTGGACGACTCCCTTGGGCATATGGCAGGCGGCCACGGCCCCGGCGGCATTACTATGGAGGACGTGATCACTTTTGGAGAGATTTTGGACCCTATGTTTGGTGACAGACGCTTTAGTCACCGGATTCAGGCCCAGCCGGATGCAGACGGCATACAGCTGGGGCGTGCCATGAGGGCCGCCAAGCTTCGAGACATCGAGGCAAATACATGTATGTCAGTCAATACAAGTTGTTCCATTCTTCACTTTTCTGAGCATAAGATTATTGATAAAGCCCACAACTTAGGAATATCTCTTGGTAGTAATGGCAAAGAAATCGTTAAATCCATTAACGATCTATTAGGTTTAGAAAAGGATAGAGCCACGGATTTAATATGAAACACAGCGGTGGTCAAACCTATGAACGATTCCGATATTAATAATCTTGGGGTTACAACGTTACAAAGTCTCTGTGAGGACCTGGTTTCCACGGAGGGCCTAGAAAATGAGGGCGATGATGTGGTTTCAGAGGGATATATGGCCCCTTTGCAAACAGATGTCAGTTCTGCCACTGCCACTGGTCATGAGGACGTAGAGGTGATGAAGGATAAACCAAAAAGAACCTGGAAGAGGAAGGTTTATCCTACATCGGCAGTGCGTAGGAGTGCGAGAGTAAAACAAAAGAAAAAAAATCCATGATGATATATGAAAGGGATCTTTTGGAATGGCAGAGGTCTAGCGGACTAGGCTAAAAGAAGATTCCTTAGAGAAGCAGCAATAGAGCATAAATTGGATTTTTATGGCTTTATTAGAGACGGGTAGAGATAATTTCACCTCGCAATTCTTTGACACCATTTCAGGCGGGACTGAATTTGATTGGCATGGTCTACCTCCAAGGGGTCGATCCGGAGGGATCTTACTCAGGGTGAAGTGCGAATCATTAGAAGTGTTGAATGTGGTTTATGGAGATTTTGCCGTCAAATTTCATTTAAGGTCGAAAGTTGATGGCTTCAGATGGGCTTTGGTGACCGCATATGGTGCAGCCCAGCCGGAGCTTCAACCAAATTTCCTTGCAGATTTGATGAGAATTTGTGAGGATGAAAGGCCTCCCATTCTGGTTGTGGGAGACTTTATTATTATTAGAAGACAAGACGAAAAAATAATGACAATTTCGATGAAACATTGTTATTCATGTTTAATACAATCATTGAAAGTCTTGATCTGAGGGAGATTGACCTCACTAGGAGACAATTCACATGGGCCAACTCTTTACCAGTCCGAACTTATGAGAAATTGGACCGGGTTCTCACTAGTGTTGACGTGGGAACAGAAATTTGCATTGGTAAAGGTTAACGCTTTACATAGGGCCATTTCCGATCACACCCCACTATTAACCGATTCTGGGGAAGTGACCCATGTGGGAAACATAAATGTTTTCTCTTTCGAATTAGGATGGTTCGAGAGGGAAGGCTTCATGGATCTCATTGCAGCAGAATGTGCCAAGGAGTCGGGTGGGTCTTCTAATATTGATAGATGGCAAAACAAAATTAGACCCTTGCGCCAGTTCTTGAGAGGATGGGTGAAGAATCAAAGTGGTATATATAAAGTGGAAGAGGAGAGACTGATACTGTTGGGAAACGTTGCATGGAAAACAAAAAAAATTCTACACACACGCAAGATCTATCCATGGAGATGCACGAGAGGGGAGAGTGTGTCTACGTACCCTCATAGACTGTAAGTGGAAGCGTTTAGTAACGCGGTTGATGTAGTCGAACTTCTTCGCGATCCAACCGATGGAGTACCGAACGTACGACACCTCCGCGTTCAGCATACATCCAGCTGGGTGACGTCCTCGCCTTCCTGATCCAGCAAGACGGCAGAGTAGTGGACGAGTCCCGGTAGCACGACGACATGGTGGCGATGATGGTGAAGCTATCTCCGCAGGGCTTCGCCTAAGCACTATGAAAATATGACCGAGGGTGTAAACGGTGGAGGGGACGCCGCACACGGCTAAGCAATTGTCGTGGTTATGTGTAGTGCCCCCTTCCCACATATATATAGGTGGGCGGGAGGAGGGAGCAACCAGGAGGCTCCCCCAAGTAGGCCGAATCCTACTTGGGGTCCTTCCCAAGTGGCGCCCCCCTTACCATATTTGTCGGAGGGGGAAAGGAAAGGGGGTAGAGGGAAGGATGTTGTATCGCGTAATTAACAATCCAAAATTTGGAAAATTTCAGGATGCTACATCTTTCTCCTCTTCTCTCTCTTCATCTCCAATATAAAGTTGGCTTGTAAAGTTGAGAGGGATGCGGTGACATTTGATACGACCGCTGGTACAAGCGGGCAAGCTCATATTACACTAGTAGAAAACAGGGCTTTAGTCGAAGCTCAATCTTCACATTAGTCCCTTGTTGCATTATGAATCAGGACTAATGTGAGCATTAGTCCCGGTTCGAGCGGCTACTGAGCCGGGCAGGCATTAGTCCCGGTTCAAATGGGACCTTTAGTCCCGCTTTGAGACACCAACTGGGACTAAAGGGGTGCGATGCCCTTTAGTCTCGGTTGGTGTCTCCAACCGAGACTAAAGATTAGACTTTTAGTCCCGGTTGGAGCCACCAACCGGAGCTAAAGGGGTTTCGAAATTTGTTTTTTGTTTTTCCATTTGTTTTTTTAGTTTTTGTTTTAAATTGCTTATATCTTTTAGGATATTTGATGTTTTTGAGTGATTCTTTTTGCATTAGATTCAAAATAATTCTACTTTCTGCTTGTGCCATTAGTTTTCAAATTTGAATGATTTAAATATGAATTTTTTCAAATTTTCTTCAAACCCTAGATTGTGAATAATTTGAGTTTAAAAATAGTTTTAAATTTAATTTAATTTAATTTTAGTCACATGTTAGATTGTTGTCACAGTAAGATTTATTTTCTTATTTTTAGAATAATTTAAATTAGGATTTTAATTAAAACAATATTGTTTTGCTTATATAGTTGTTTTAGTCCTTTAATTGTTGTTTTCAATTATTTGTAGTTAGTCCTTTGAACATCTTGTAGTATGCTTCAGTTAGACAATAGTAGATAATTTTTTATAATTAATTAATATTAATTTTGCTATTGTTTTGTATTAATAGTTGTTTAGCCTTTAATAATAGTTGATAAAATTAGTTTTGCTATATTAAAATGTAATTCTTTTTGCCACTTTAATAGAACGCGACTCTGCCTTGGTTAACCCTTAATTGTGACTCAGGCTGGGATGGTGCTAGCAGATGTAGTCGACGGTAGGATTGGATGGACACCATCCCGGACTAAAAGGGTTCTACAATTTTCAAACTCTACCCCCCCCCCCCCCACTCCGTATCGCCATTTTAATTTTGAGAAAAACAAAAAAAAATGATAAAAACTTCAAAAATTAAAAACCTTCGAGATGTAGTTATGTTACTACATCTACTAGTTAGGAAAATTAAAAAACATAAATTTGGACATATTTTACAAAAAAGTGTTATGAAAAAGTAAAACGACTATAACTTTTGCATACGATGTCGAAAAAAATGTATAATATATCAAAATGTTCAGCACGAAAACCCGGTTCCGATTTTGACGGCCGTCAGCCATTTTGCAAATTCTTATAATCCTCAGATTCTGAAAGGAAAAAATGTTATCCTCAAATTTAAGTTTTTTTGAATTTTTGGTCAAATTGTGGTCAAACTATGGTCAAACTACTTATTCAAGAAATATTAGTGTTACTAAATGATTATTGTTTTTAGAATAATAGTTTCAAACTCAAACAGTGCTTCATGCTCAAGTTCAACTCCTAAGGGTTAATAGGATTGACAGCTTACTATTGTCAGGGAAACAACAAGTGCGGACTTGGAAACTAAGAGGAATAAAACTCGGAAGTTAAGTATGCTTAGGCTGGATAGTGAGAGGATAGGTGACCGGCCGGGAAGTTAGACGATTTGGAATGAGTGCTCCCACTGGAGGGGTGATGAGAGATTAAATTGTCAAATAATTTAGAAATTGGAAAAATATTTAAAAACATTCAAAATTTTCTTTTAAAAAAAATTCTTTAGTCCCGGTTGGTATTATCAACCGGGACTAAAGGTGGAGCTCCAGAGAGCGGCCACGTGGAGCTCCTTTAGTCCTAGTTCGTAAGCCAACCAGGACTAAAGGTTTTGGGCATTAGTCTCGTTTGTTTTGTCCCAGAACCGAGACTAAAGGCCCTCTGAAACTAGAAGTAAAGGCCCATTTTCTACTAGTGGTATACTCCGAATGAAATTCCTTTCAACATGGAAGTTATCCGCTGTCACCCGAAGTGAGTAGATGTTGCTTCAGTTCCTTCCAAATAGGATTACACCTACACAACAAGTAAGGAAATAAGGCTTCTTTGTTTTTGAAAGATATTCATTAGTGAAAGGCGAAAACGAGCAAAACCCGCAATAGACAGAAACAAACACCCATGGCAAAGTGTTATATTTTAGAGCCATCAGTTTGAGATCTCACCACGGTGGTTACCTTCATCCATGACTAGCTCTTCACCATCTCAAACATGTGTATCCTTCCATGAATCCATTCTTGATTAGAGCATATTCAACAGCCGTCCAACGTGCGGCGCGCTAAAAATCAGTTTGCAGCGCGCCGATCGCCTGCTTTGGCATGGCAGGGAGTGTTGGCTCCAGTAACCGCGGTAAATTTAGCGCGCGTAGCTCCAGTAGGCGCACTAAAATGCAGCGCACGCTCTTGCACAAACAACATATGCGCTCCAAACACAAGCAAGAAGATTAAACATAAACAAAATAAATCAACAATAAATAGTTCAATTTCGTTATTAGAACTCAAACAAATAGTTTATCTTTCAATACAGCAAATAGTTCAACAATACAACATCAAATGCACAAATCATGCTCTTTGTCGGTCATTCCAAGCCCACCACTCCTTAATGAGATCCTTCTGAAGATTATCATGCGTTTCATGACGTTGAACGGCATGATATGAGGCAACAAAACGGGCCTCCCTTTCAGCTCTCCGCTGCACTCGCACGGGATGTCTCAAGAGCTCATAGTGAGAGTAGTCTACATCTTGGCCACGCTCATTCTCGATGATCATATTGTGCATGATCACATAAGCGTGCATGATGTACCAAACATTCTTTTGATTCCAAAATCTAGCCGGTCCTCTCACAATAGCAAATCGGGCTTGCAAAATTCCAAAAGCTTTCTCCACATCTTTTCTAGCCGCCGTCTGAGCATTGTGGAAATCAAGATTTTTCTTACCTTCCTATTTTTTCAACGGCTTCACAAATGTTTGCCACTTTGGGTAGATGCCATCCGCAAGATAGTAGCCATAGTTCTATGTACGACCATTTGCTACAAACTGCACCGGTCGCAGTTCACCATTTCCAATCTTATTCATCGGTGGTGACCGGTTGACAACGTTGATGTCATTCAAAGATCCATGTATTCCAAAAAAGCATGCCAAATCCAAGTCTCCTGATCAGCCACCGCTTCAAGGATTATAGTGGAACCCTTTTTTTGGCCATCGAATTGCCCATGCCAGGCCTTAGGACAATTCTGCCAACCCCAATGCATGCAATCTATTGAGACAAGCATACCAGGGAACCGCTAGCTTTGTTCATCCCCAATAGCCTTGCGGCGTCTTCAGCATTGGGAGATCTCAATACTACTGGCCAAACACTTGCACAATTTCGACTGCGAAGCGCTTGACACACATGATGGCTTGGCTCTCACCCATGGCCAAGTGATCATCAACTAGAGCGGCGGGGATACCGTATGCCAACATATGCAAAGCGGTTGTCACCTTCTGAAAGGTGCTATGCCCGAGCCCTCCGGCGGCATTCCTCCTTTGCTGAAAAACCCCCGGTCATGGCTCACTAGTTTCTCTGCAATGCGCCTGAACAACTTGGTGCTCATCCTAAACCGGCGACGAAAGTACAACTCGGGGTATGTGGGATTCTCCACAAAATAGTGCCTCATCAACCTGTTGTGGGCATCGATCCTATCCCTGCAATTTTTCTACCGACCCATAAGCGAACCACCGTGCTTCGGTTTTTTATTGATGTGCATAGTTAGGATCGTTGCAAGATCCTCCTCCTCTTCCATATCAAATTCTTCTTCGGAAGAATCATATGACGAACTGATATACAATGTTCAATTTAAACTAGGCTATAAAAACTACAAACAACATGCATCAAATTCATGTAAAAAATGTGAAGTTGAAGCAATACATACCTTGCGGGCGTTCTGTCGAACACCTTGCAGGCGCTGAGCGGCAGTGGGCGGCCGGGTGCTGTTCGTCGAAGGACTGCCGCGCGCGACGGGCAACGGTGACTGTGGAAGCCGCGGCGGCGCGGGGATAGGCCGGGGAAGAGTCGGAACGGTCGCCGGAAGAAATGGGGCGGCAGTGGCGCTAGCGGCTGGATGGGGTAGGTGGAGTTGCGAGCGAGCGCTCGAGTGTCTAGTGCGCAGGAGCGGGCGCAGCAAATAAACGACGCGCGATGGTGTTTCGGCCCGTGCGTGCGATTTTTGCGCCTCCGCTAGAGCGCCCGGAGCGGTAGCGCGCATGCAAAAAGAACTAATTATTCAGCGCGACGCTTATATAGCGCGACTGTTGGAGATGCTCTTAAGTGACCCTCGGTTTTCAAGATGGGTGACCGGCCGGTTAGTTAGACGATTTGGAATGAGTGCTCCACACTGGAGGGGTGATTAGAGATTAAATTGTCAAATAATTCAGAAATTTGAAAATCGGGAAAAATTCAAAATTTTCTTTTTTAAAAAAATCAAAAAATTCCTTTAGTGTTACCAACCGGGGCCACGTGGAGCTCCTTTAGTCTCGGTTCGTAAGCCAACCGAGACTAAAGGCCCTCTGGAACCGGGACTAAAGGCCCGTTTTCTACTAGTGGTATACTCCGAATGAAATTCCTTTCGACATGGAAGTTATTCGCTGTCGCGCGAAGTGAGTGGATATTGCTTCAATTCCTTCCAAATAGAATTACACCTACACAACAAGTAAGGAAATAAGGCTTCTTTGTTTTTGAAAGATATTTGTTAGTGAAAGGCGAAAACCAGCAAAACCCGCAATAAACCAAAACAAACACCCATGGCAAAGTGTTATATTTTTGAGCCATCAGTTTGACATCTCACCACGGTGGTTACCTTCATCCATGACTGGCTCTTCACCATATCAAACATGTGTATCCTTCCATGAATCCATTCTTGATTAAGTGACCCTCGGTTTTCAAGATATTGCCATAGGACATAACATTGCCATAAAAATTGCATGGATATGATCTTTTTGTCATTCCTCTTCAGCATATCTCGCGAAGCGACTTTAGTGAACTCCTCGAGGCCATGGACATACAACATGCTTGTCCGCCTCTTTTTCATCAATTAAGACTGATTCATCTGCACACAAGGTGTTATTCAAAACAATATCAATTAACAGGCTCTTAAAAAATGTGGAAAATTTGAAAGATTTGTTCACAATAATAGAATTTTTTTCCAAACAATGTGAATTAGTTTTAGTTATAGAATTTTAGGAAATGCATGAACACTTTCCAAATTTACATAAATAGCTCCTCAGAATGTGTGAGCACTTTTTCAGAATTACATAAACATGAACAAAAAATATGTGAACATTTTTTAATTGCGCAAAGGTTTAAAAACCATGATCACTTTTCAAAAAGTGCATGAAAACATTTAAAATTATATGGTAATTACTTAAAAGTAGAATACATTTAGAATAACTTAAAAAACATGAATACTTTTTAAAAATGACATGATATTTGTTATTTCAAAACATGAATGCTTTTAAAACTCTGTCAACATTTTATTAAAATACAAACATATTTTAATTCTATGATCATTTTTTAAAATACCCGAACATTTTCTAAAGTAATTTATACGTTCAAATTTGTTTTTTTTATTTTAAACCGAGTTTTAACATATTAGCTTTTTTCCAGAACAGTCTCCCAAGCTGCTCAAACTGAAAACCAGTTTTCATAGCCTGGTTGCTTGTAAATGCCACAGTCCGACAGTCATGTCTTTTTCCCCATACAAAGTGCATTACCAAATTTTCTAAGGAAGGAAAGCAGAGGAGACAAAATAGGTTCACAATTTTCATTTCCAACAAACTAACAATCTTTAGAACAGAAATCTGTTAGAAAGTTGCTACCAAAGTAGCATCCTGATTTCTCAGACTTGAAGCGTAAATTGTTGTTATTTCAAGATGTGTAAGCATAATGCATGAAGTTACTGCATACAATATTGACAGCAAGTATCAGTATCGAACCGTAAGTTAAGAATAGAAAAACTAGCAGCTCAAGCCTCTGTGCCAAAAAGGTATTGACAAAATGCTTCATGTGACTTTTTTGGTGGACGGCGCACCCGAGGGTCAGTCCGGGAGGCCGTTGCCTCCTACCGCATCAGACTCCCTTGGGCATATGGCAGGCGGCCATGGCCCAGGCGGCGTTACTATGGAGGACGTGATCGCTTTTCGAGGGATTCCGGACCCTATGTCTGGTGACAAACGGTTTAGTCACCGGGTTCAGGCTCAGGCAGATGCAGACGGCATACAGCTGGGGCGTGCCATGAGGGCCGCCAAGCCTTGAGACATTGAGGCAAATACAGGTATGTCAGTCAATACAAGTTGTTCCATTCTTCACTTTTCTGAGCATGAGATTATTGATAAAGCCCACAACTTAGGGATGTCTCTTGGTAGTAATGGAAAAGAAACCGTCAAATCTATTAACGGTCTATTAGATTTAGAAACGGATAGAGCCATGGATTTAATATGAAACATAGCGGCGGTCAAACCTATGAACGATTCCGATATTAATAATCTTGGGGTTACAGCGTTACAAAGTCTCTGTGAGGATCTGGTTCCCACGGAGGGCTTAGAAAATGAGGGCGGGGATGTGGTTTCAGAGGGATATATGGCCCCTTTGCAAACAGATGTCAGTTCTGTCACTACCACTGGTCATGAGGACGCAGAGGTGATGAAGGATAAACCAAAAAGAACCCGGAAGAGGAAGGTTTATCCTACATCGACAGTGCGTAGGAGTGCGAGAGTAAAACAAAAGAAAAAATTTCCATGATGATATATGAAAGGGATCTTTTGGAAGGGCAGAGGTCTAACGGACTTGGCTAAAAGAAGATTCTTTAGAGAAGCAGCAATAGAGCATAAATTGGATTTTATGGCTTTATTAGACGGGTAGATATAATTTCACCTCGCAATTCTTTGACACCATTTCAGGCGGAGCTGATTTTGATTGGCATGGTCTACCTCCAAGGGGTCGGTCCGGAGGGATCTTACTCAGGGTGAAGTGTGAATCATTATAAGTGTTGAATGTGGTTTGCAGAGATTTTGCCGTCAAATTTCATGTAAGGTCGAAAGTTGATGGCTTCAGATGGGCTTTGGTGTCCGTATATGGTGCAGCCCTGCCGGAGCTTAAACCAAATTTCCTTGCAGATTTGGTGAGAATTTGTGAGGATGAAAGGCTTCCCATTCTGGTTGTGGGAGACTTTAATATTATTAGAAGACAAGACGAAAAAAATAATGACAATTTCAATGAAAGATGGTCATTCATGTTTAATACGATCATTGAAAGTCTTTATCCGAGGGAAATTGACCTCACTGGGAGACAATTCACATGGGCCAACTCTTTACCAGTCCCTACTTATGAGAAATTGGACCGGGTTCTCACTAATGTTGATGTGGGAACAAAAAGTTCCTGAAAGTGCTAGTTATCGACTAGAGGGGGGTGAATAGGCGATTTTTATGAAAGTCTTCAAAACATGGAAGTTTCGAAGACAAGCTATAAAAATGAACCTATTGTAATGCAGCGGAAGATAAACTACACTAAGCAAGCCATAGTCAAGTGTGCAATAACGTGAGTGTACGAAGACTGATAACAGCTAGGTAGTAAGGATCAGGATGGAAGATAGTATGAAGCCAAACAGCAATAGCAGTCAAGCAATGAAGTCAAACAGATACGGCAAACAGGCAATGACTTCACAACGACTAACTCTATGTAAAGGGAAGGAGAGGATAGAACCAGTCACTTGGTGAAGACACGGGATTTGTTGGACCAGTTCCAGTTGCTGTGACAACTGTACGTCTGGTTAGGGAGGCTGAGATTCAACTCAGAAGACCTCGTCTTCACCTTATTCCCCTTGAGCTAAGGACACACATTCCTCTCCCAATCACTCTGGTAAGTCTTCAAGGTAGACTTCCAAACCTTCACAGACTTCGTTCACCGGCGATCCACAATGACTCTTGGATGCTCAGAACGCGACGCCTAACCGGCTGGAGGATTCACAGTCCTCAAGTGTAATAAGTCTTCAGGTCACACAGACAGAAAGACTTCAGTGATGCCTAACACTCTTTGGCTCTGGGTGTTTTGGGCTTTGTCCTCGCAAGGATTTCTCTCTCTCAAAGGCTTCGAGGTGGGTTGCTCTCAAACGACAAAAGCCGAGTACTAGCTCTGAGCAGCCACCAATTTATGGTGTAGGGGGTGGGCTATTTATAGCCACTAGGCAACCCGACCTGATATGTACGACATGACCCTGGGTCACTAAGGAACTGACACGTGTTCCAACGGTCAGATTTCAAACACACACGGCAACTTTACTTGGGCTACAAGCAAAGCTGACTCATCCAGCTCTGGATAAGATTTGCTCTCATTGTCTTCGCTCGAAGACATAGGATTTGGGTTGAGCATCACTTCAGTCACTCTGACTTTGTTCACTTGGACCCCACTTAACAGTACGGTGGTTCCTATGACTCAACAAAGAAGAAAAGGAAACAACGAAACAACTAAGTCTTCGCGCTCCATAGTCTTCACTGAATGTCTTCTCCTGTCATAGTCTTCAATATGAATATCTTCACATACCACCATTGTCGTCAATGTCTTCATACATTTTTAGGGGTCATCTCCGGTAGGTAAACCGAATAAATGAGGGACACTACCTGTGTTATCCTGCAATTCTCACAAGCACATTAGTCCCTCAACCAAATTTGTCGTCAATACTCCAAAACCAACTAGGGGTGGCACTAGATGCACTTACAATCTCCCCCTTTTTGGTGATTGATGACAAACTAGTTGAAGTTTTCAACGGGGATAAAGTATGTGAAATTGTAAAGAATAGGGTATTGTCTTCATAAGTTACAAAGGCTCCCCCTGAAGATGTGCATATAAGTAATTTGCTTCTGGAATGCAAATGCACATGGCAGGTTGTACTTGTGGAGATCCTCTTCAACTTATGACGACAATTCATCATGCATGATAAGATATAACAAAGATAATGACATGCATAATGAAAAATGGACGTCTGCAGAATGACCTAAGTGCGGAAGTTATCATCGCACATGCGGAATTTATCATCGCATCACAGAATAGCAAATAAGTAGCAGACGACCATCGAGTTTAAGTGTTACAACTCAAAGAACCAAATGTATCAAAAGCGAGAGTTGTAAACACTAGGCAAAATATAAAGAAACCGCCCATATGGACCAGCTTGAAGACTATCAAACTCATATGCTTCTCCCCCTTTTGTCATTAATGACCAAAAAGGTTTGAAGACATAGAGTATCTACTCGTTCCCATGAGGAGTAGGTGAAGCAGCAGGGTCGTCGGTGTTGGTTGGCGGTGCAGACGAACTTGGTGCAGTGTCGATGCGTGCAAAAGTAGGGGGCGATGAAGTAGCATCGTATTCATCATCGATCACTTCGGCATTCACAGTTGTAGCAGAGGAAGAATAGGCAAATCTTCAAGGGATGGAGTTCAACGTAGGATAGCATTCCGTGGAGGAGTTGAGTCAAACTTGAATCTTTCAGTGAAGCTATCGTCTTGGAGATCTGCTTCAGCACTAAGCAGTGTCAAACTCTTCCATGATCGCCGACAGGTCTCGTGAGTGACAAAAGCATTCTTGGTGGCAAGATTGCGAATGCGATTGACGTCCACCAAGAGGCTTTGCATTTGGCGCTTCAGCCAGTCATGATGCTTATCTTGTTTCTGATGAAGGGCAACCAGGAGCTCTCGGTCATTGAGAACGCGGGAGTGCTTCTTAGGCCTTTGGGCAATTGTGCTCTCAGTAGCTTCAGTTTGCGCACGGTGAGGCAAGCGAGTAATCCCAGCCAATGGATAGACGCGAGCAACAGCTTGAATTCCTTCAATGTTTTGCGTGAAGCTTTTATGGTCAGCATTCTGAAGACAAAGGGGCTCCTTTGCAGGCTCTGGGTATATGGCTTCAACAGACAGATCCGCTTGTGGCAAAAAGATGATGTGATTGCGTGCAGAGGGTTGATAGTTGAAGGCAGAGTGGAGCTTGATCAGACGCATGATCCAGGGAGCATAGAACTTCAGACCAAATATGTCAGACCCTGATGCAGCAAGTTGGCGGATAAAGAAATCTTGTGCATTGAAGCTTTTGCCATGAAGAATATGAAAGACCAAAGTCTTCATTGCGCCTTCCAGCTTTGCATTAGGAGAATGTCCTTTGATGGGCCAGAGAGTTCGCCTTATGATGTGATAGATAGTACGTGGCAGATACTCAAGGTCTTCAACAAAGAACTCCTTAGGATATTCAACATCTGGAGGCAAGGGCTTCATCATGCTGAGCATCTGACTCATATTGGGCTCAGGCTTGTGGAAGATGCTTTCCATAGCATCATTGTGAAGCTGGTTCATAGAGATCACCTGGAGTGGGCAGGCCAGTAAGCTCAATGACATCAAAGGCTTTGGCTTCATTATGAACATTGCCTGTCATCCACTCAAGGACCCATGTCTTCGGATCCCTGTTGTAGCCATGAATATGAAGAGTGGCATAGAAATTGGAGCAACAATTCTTCATTCTAGTGCTCCTTGTCTGTGACGAACTGCAGCAAGCCAGACTCTCTGAAGCAGTCCAAAGCTTCTTCCAAGCAGGGCAGACCAGTTATGGCTTCAGTATCAAGACGCATATGTGGGAAAATGCGACCTTGATTGTACAGAATGCATGAGTAATAACTGCGCTGCTGATCACTCCAGAACCAATCAGAAGATATTCTTGCTCTTGAGTAGGGGTTCTTGGCTCTGTCAAAGAAAGTGTTGTGTGCCTTGAAGCCATTGATGTTAAAAGATCCGGGTGCTGATGTAGTACCTGGAAACCGGGGCAACCTTGGCTTTGGCTTCTGAACCCGAGGCCTGTGCTCAACGTGGTATTCAAACTGAGGACCAGCAGCAGGCGGAGGAGTCAGAACAGGCCATTTGACAGTGATAAGCTGGCCATAGTTGAATGCTTGCTCGATAGTGTGTGGCCTTGGTGGTGGAACAGGAGCAGTGGCATCAACAGTGGCGTCAGGCTGCACAACTGAGGCTTCAGGTGCAGTTGCATCATTGGCTTCTGGCACATTGGTTTGTGCAAGCTCCACATTTGCTTCAGCCATGACTACGTCACTGGCTTCATTGGTGTTGGTGGTGGCAGCCTCAAGATTCTCAACCTCCACTTGATGAGCTGGAGGGTCGGACATAGACACATTCATAGGAGGAGCAACTTCTTCGGTAATGGGGGGAGTAGAGTCACGTTCATCTTCTTGTTTGTCATCGGCTGATGCAGCCGGAATGTCTTCAGCACCTTTGGCTTCAGACTCGGAGACATTCACAATGGGAGTGGCATCTGGAAACACTTGACGTGCAACAGATTGGTGAGGCACTTCTCCTTCTGGAGCGCTCGGAAGAGGGACTTGAGGCCTTGGTCCTTTGCGAAGCCTGCGGAACGCTGGCGACGCCTTTGGTGATGGAGTTGGCTGGGCCTCAAGGTCATCTTCTTCTTCTTGCACAAGGGGGGTACTTGGAGTGTCTTGTTGTTGTGGGTGATCAGCCCACGAAGCATCCTGAGCAATTGGCGTCAGAGGACGACCAATGCTGATGAGTTCGCTGTTCGTGAGAACAGGCGATGATACCAGGTTGTGTTCGATCTGAGGAAGAACTTCATCATCTTCAACATTGTCATGTTGACCAATGTCTTCAGCAGTGGTGGGGTCAACTGCTGGAATGTCTTCAGCTTCATGAGCCTCTATGGAAGCAGGCTCATGAACAATCATCCGTCGTTCTTGGTGTTCAGACGCAGGGTGAACCATTGAGATAGGTTCAACAACTAAGGGCTCTGTGTGAGCAGCCCGATCCTTCTTGGTTCTGCGCTTCTTCTTAGAGGGAGCTGCATCAGAAGCATCAGGATTTTTTCCTTTTTCTGGCTTCAGCCTCGGCAGCCCTTGTCTTTTTCAGTTCTGAAGCTGTTGACTTGACCTTTGGCTTCGAGCCAGTCATGCTGCTTGGGAAGACTATGCGTGGCTCTTCCCGCCTTGACGGTGCAGATTGGTCAGTCGATGGCTTCTTCTTATTTGCAGCCATTCTTGGATCGATGCTAGGACGACCAAGAGCCTTGCGCTTCTCAGCCTCATTGTAGCCTTGCACACACTTGTCAGCCAGGCTCTTCATGCGTTCACGAGAACCTTTAGCTTCTTCGCGTTTCTTGAGAAAGGCTTCCTTGAGCTCGTGCAGCATGATCTTGAAGTTTTTGATATCTTGCACGCTGAGCTTTGCCACATGCTTCTTGAACTGAGCTTTCTCATAGTTGATCTTGTGCTTCAGCTCAACGATACGCTGAGCGAGAGCTAGCTCAGAAGCAATGGCGCCATTGAAGGAGACGCTGAGACCAATGGGAAGTTGCAGATCTTCAAAGCTAAGATTTGGGGTGTCAAACCACTCATCAATAAAGTTATGGATGATTGCACATCAAAGAGAGGCAGATCATTGAAGATTTCTGCTTCTTCCTTGCTCTTGATCAGTTGCTCAAGGGCATCATCTGCAAGATCTTCATTGCTGGACAGATCAATGTGCTCTTCTCACAGAATGGTAGCTGGTGTCAATGTCTGATCATTATTCTTGACGATTTTCTTTTTCTTCTCCGTCTTTTTGGAGATACGTGATAGACCTTCAGACTGCACACTTTCTTCAGGAGGTGCAGTGGCCAATGGCTTCGCACGTGGAGCTTTTGTAGGAGCAGCTGATCTTGAAGCTTTAGACTTCTTCTGCTTCTGGGGTTTTGGAGCAGGGGCTTCATCTGTGTCAGCATCATCATCAGAGTGATCCACTTTGGCACCTTGAACAGAGATGTGGGTGATGAGGCCATCAAGGTTGTAGAAGGGTCTGATGATATTGGGTTATGCATCGCGTGTGCCATCAGCACGGGGAGCAGGAGGACCAGGATTGAAGTCTAACCCCAAGGAATCTATGTTCTTCTTTGTTGAGGCTTTTGCAAACTGATAGTTGCCTTTGAAGAGATTGTCTTCGCGACACCACGGTAAAGATGAGGGATCGGCATCAGCTGGTTGTGGCCCACGTACCATACAGGGAAAGAAGCCTTGCTCAATGGCTTCAGCTCTGGTCTTGGGTTGAAGGCTTCGGAAGAGAATGTCACCCCAAGGTTTCTTTATGGCATTCTTTTTAGCATACTCCTGGGTTACAAACTTGTATTTAAACCATTGTTCTGCCCAATATCTTCGAATCCATTGGATTCGTGTCTTGCGCTGATTGTAGTCCTCTTCTGGATCTGTCTTGTAAAGCTCTGAGAGGTCATCAGGCAGATCTCTTGACGTTCCCCCACGATGTTGTCTGCCACCCTTCCTTACTGATTTTTCTGCAGCCATGAACTTCAAACTGAATGGCTTCAACACGTTCAAAGGCTTCAGAGGCTTTCGCTTGCTGGACAGACAGGAACTGGCTTCGGGAGAGTTAATATGATGCTGTAAGAATTCTGCAAATGAATGCAGACTATGAGAACCAAGGGATTCTCCCACGGACATGTACCTGTGACAGCATTAGACATGCGAGGGAAGGGGAAGAGGTCATATGCATTCTCAGAAGATTTTGAAGATAAATCAGTTTGAAGACATTGACCTCATGATGCGAAGACATTCACTTATATGTTGAGAGTTGGTTCCAGATTTGTACGAATCCGCGAATAAGTACAAGTGAGGAATCTAACTAGATATGAAGCTTAAGTGAATATACTAGGTAGAATGAGATGCAGACAGGATAGATCTAACATTGTATAGGCAGAAACATATTTTGGTAAATGGGATGAATCGTTGAGGATCAAAAAGACGGTAAAAATAGAGTTATATTTACCACGCGAGGAACTGCTAGATGTGAAGAGTAGGAGACCGAGCAGTACAATCTACCGTGCCCTAACATGGCGGCGGAGGACACCTACGGCGGCGGCGGAGAGGACGATGTCCGCGGCCGGCGTGAGGACGGCGTCGGAGAAGTCGCGGCAGCTAAGCGCTTCGTCGCCGGCGTCGTCGAGAGCTAGCGGTGGCGCTAGGGTTTTGACGAGGTGGAGAGGTGGAAGAAGGTTTTCTTTACCGTAGGGGACATGTATTTATAAGGAAGTGTGCGGCACAGCGCAATTACGCAGGTGCCCCTGGCGGTTCACATCTGACGGGCACGTGGCAAGCATGCAACATACTCAGAGTTGTCCCACGTTCCCACGCCCGTCAGGTTTGTCGGATGGTCGTTCCGGCTTCTCCGGATTTCAGGCAATAAGAATAGAGCATTTAAAACAGAATTAATGTTTGTCTCTGTATCTTCTGCTGACAAGGACGCAGAGAAGACATTCGACAGTTTCAATAGAATGCATATGATTTGGACAGATAGAATTTGAGATAGATAGCATAGAGAGATTAGGGTCCGATCACATTCACTTAGTTCAAAAGATTCAACTAGAAAGCCATAGCTATAAGTGAATGCTGTAGAGGACAGAACACTAATATACATATATATCAGAAAACAATCAAATCAACATAGTGAAGATAATCATGAAGACAAGTTGAAACTGAAGACAAACCAAATGTGAAGACATAACAAATGTAACGCCATGAGTGAAACACTTCAAACAGAAAAGTTTGGTGGTGACGTTACCCACCGTATAGGAAGTATTAGACCCAGACACGGCACACAACTATCGTGGCGCTCCGAAGTCAAATTCCATGTTAATGTATCCACACTCAGAATGTAAGTCTTCATTGATTGAAGATATACTTTACTTTGTGTGTCGCACATCTAAGTCATCAAAATGCATAAGTGTTAGGATGTGTGTCTGATCACAGGACATTTGAGGATTCCAAGATATTTAGCTCACACCGTAACTTGCAAAACCTTTTCTCATCCAAGGGCTTTGTGAAGATATCTGCCAGTTGCTCTTCAGTGTTGACGTGAATGATATCAATATCTTTCTTCATGACATGATCTCTGAGAAAGTGATGACGAATTTCAATGTGCTTTGTCTTCGAGTGCTGGACCGGGTTGTTGGCAATCTTGATGGCGCTTTTGTTGTCACAGAAGAGAGGTACTTGTTTCAGATTGATGCCATAGCCCTTGAGAGTTTGCTTCATCCATAGAAGCTGAGCGCAGCAAGATCCAGCAGCAATGTATTCAGATTCAACAGTTGAGAGTGATACACAGTTCTACTTCTTTGAAGACCAACAGACAAGCGATCGTCCCAGAAAGTGACATGTGCCTGATGTAGACTTGCGATCCACCTTGTCACCAGCGTAATCAGCATCCGAGAATCCAACCAGATCAAACTCTGAGCCCTTTGGATACCATAATCCTAGTGTTGGGGTGTAAGCCAAATATCGAAGAATTCGCTTCATAGCTAAGTGATGTGATTCCTTTGGTGCCGCTTGGAATCGAGCACACATGCAAACACTAAGCATAATATCTGGCCTAGATGCACAGAGGTAAAGTAAAGAACCAATCATGGAGCGGTATACCTTTTGATCGAACTCTTTACCATTGTCGTCGGGACCCAGATGGTGTTTGGCTGGCATTGGCGTCGTGTAACCTTTGCAATCTTGCATTCCAAACTTCTTCAGACAATCTTTGAGGTATTTCTCTTGAGATATGAAAATGCCATTCCTTTGCTGACGAATTTGAAGACCAAGGAAGAACTTCAGCTCTCCCATCATGGACATCTGATATTGCTCTTGCATCATGTATCCAAATTCATCACTGTACTTCTGGTTGGTGCAGCCGAAGATAATGTCATCCACATATATTTGGCACACAAACAGTTCACCATCATATGTCTTCGTGAAGAGTGTGGGATCAAGTGATCCAGGTTTGAAGCCTTTGCTCTTCAGGAAGTCTTTGATCGTATCATACTAGGCGCGAGGAGCTTGTTTGAGGCCATACAGTGCTTTGTTTAGCTTGTACACCATATCAGGATGTTTTGGATCTTCAAAGCCAGGAGGTTGTGTGACATATACTTCTTCTTCAATCTTGCCGTTAAGAAATGCACTCTTCACATCCATTTGATATAGCAAGATGTTGTGATGATTTGCATAGGCTAGCAGTATTCGAATAGCTTCAAGCCTAGCCACAGGCGCAAATGTTTCATCGAAGTCAATTCCTTCAACTTGAGTATATCCTTGAGCCACAAGACGTGCTTTGTTTCTGACGACTTGACCATGCTCATCTTGCTTGTTGCGATATATCCATTTTGTGCCTATTATGTTGTGCTTACGAGGGTCAGGACGCTTGACAAGTTCCCAAACATTGTTCAGCTTGAACTGTTGAAGCTCTTCTTGCATAGCTTGAATCCATTCAGGTTCCATAAAAGCTTCAGCAACTTTCTTGGGTTCTGATATTGTCACGAAAGAAAAGTGCCCACAAAAATTTGCTAACTGTGTTGCTCTTGAATGAGTAAGTGGACCAGGTGCGTTGATACTATCAATTATCTTCTCAATCTGTACTTCATTTGCAACACGAGGATGAACTGGACGAAGACTTTGCTCTTGCTGATCATTGTCATCATTGGGAGGATTGTCTTCAGACTGAGCATTGTCTTCAGGTTGGTTAGGTGCAGAAATGATAAGTTCTTCTTCAGGCTGTGCTTTAGAAGGCATGATTTCACAGGTTCCCATTAGCTTGATAGATTCAGTGGGTGAAGCTTCGTCTAGCATACTTGGCAGGAGCTCTCTTTGTGAACCATTGGTTTCATCAAACCGTACGTCCACAGTTTCAACGATTTTGTAGAGATAGAGGTTGAAGACTCTATATGAGTGCGAGTCCTTTCCGTAACCGAGCATGAAGCCTTCGTGAGCTTTAGGTGCAAATTTTGACTTGTGATGGGGATCCTTGATCCAGCACCTAGCTCCAAATACTCTAAGGTAGCTGACATTTTGTTGGGAAACGTAGCAGAAATTCAAAATTTTCTACGCAACACCAAGATCAATCTATGGAGTAATCTAGCAACGAGGGAAGGAGAGTGCATCTACATACCCTTGTAGATCGCTAAGCAGAAGTGTTCAAGTGAACGGGGTTGATGGAGTCGTACTCGTCGTGATCCAAATCACCGATGATCCTAGTGCCGAACGGACGTCACCTCCGCGTTCAACACACGTACAGCCCGGGGACGTCTCCTCCTTCTTGATCCAGCAAGGGGAGAGGAGAAGTTGAGGGGAAACTCCGACAGCACGACGGCATGGTGGTGATGGAGCTCGTGGTTCTCCGGCAGGGCTTCGCCAAGCACTACGGAGGAGGACGAGGTGTTGGAGGAGGGAGAGGGCTGCGCCAGGGGAAGGGTGCGGCTGCCCTCTCTCTTCCTCACTATATATAGGGGTAAGGGAGGAGGGGGAGGCGCCCTAGGGTTCCCTAGGGGAGGGGCGGCGGCCACAGGGGAAACCCTAGATGGGTTTGGGCGCCCCCACCCCCTAGGAAACTTGCCCCCCAAGCCGAGAGGGGCGGCTGCCCTAGGGGTGGCGCCCCCACCTCTCTGGTTACGTGAGATGGGGTTGGGAGGGGCGCTCAGCCCCTTAGTGGGCTGATGTGCCCTCTCCCTTGGCCCATAAGGCCCCCCAACGCTTGTCGGGGCCTCCGAAAAACCTTTCGGACACGCTGGTCATCACCTGCTACCCCCAGAACAATTCCGGACTCCAATACCCTTCGTCCAATATACCGATCTTCACCTCCGGACCATTCCGGAGCTCCTCGTCATGTCCGGGATCTCATCCGGGACTCCGAACAACCTTCGGTAACCACATACTATTTCCCATAACAACTCTAGCATCACCGAACCTTAAGTGTGTAGACCCTAGGGGTTCGGGAACCATGCAGACATGGCTGAGACAACTCTCCGGCCAATAACCAACAGCGGGATCTGGATACCCATGTTGGCTCCCACATGTTCCACGATGATCTCATCGGATGAACCACCATGTCGAGGATTCAATCAATCCCGTATTCAATTCCCTTTGTCTAGCGGTATTGCACTTGCCCGAGATTCAATCATCGGTATCTTGATACCTTGTTCAATCTCGTTACCGGCAAGTCTCTTTACTTGTTCCGTAACACATCATCCCTTGATCAACTCCTTGGTCACATTGCGCATATGATGATGTCCTACCGAGTGGGCCCAGAGATACCTCTCCGTTACACGGAGTGACAAATCCCAGTCTCGATTCATGCCAACCCAACAGACACTTTTGGAGATACCTGTAGTGTACCTTTATAGCCACCCAGTTACGTTGTGACGTTTGGTACACCCAAAGCATTCCTACGGTATCCGAGAGTTGCACAATCTCATGGTCTAAGGAAATGATACTTGACATTAGAAAAGCTTTAGCATATGAACTACACGATCTTTGTGCTAGGCTTAGGATTGGGTCTTGTCCATCACATCATTCTCCTAATGATGTGATCCCGTTATCAACGACATCCAATGTCCATGGTCAGGAAACCGTAACCATCTATTGATCAACGAGCTAGTCAACTAGAGGCTTACTAGGGACATGGTGTTGTCTATGTATCCACACATGTATCTGAGTTTCCTATCAATACAATTATAGCACGGATAATAAACGATTATCATGAACAAGGAAATATAATAATAACCAATTTATTATTGCCTCTAGGGCATATTTCCAACAGTCTCCCACTTGCACTAGAGTCAATAATCTAGTTCACATCGCCATGTGATTAACACTCATAGGTCACATCACCATGTGACCAACATCCAAAGAGTTTACTAGAGTCAATAATCTAGTTCACATCACTATGTGATTAACACTCAATGAGTTCTGGGTTTGATCATGTTATGCTTGTGAGAGAGGTTGTAGTCTATGGGTCTGCAACATTCAGATCCGTACGTATGTCATCTTGTGGATGCAGCTACTACGCTATATTTGGAGCCATTTCAAATAACTGTTCTACTATATGAATCCGGTATCTCTACTCAGAGCTATCCGGATAGGTGTTAAGCTTGCATCGATGTAACTCTTTACGTCGAACTCTTTATCACCTCCATAACCAAGAAACATATCCTTATTCCTCTAAGGATAATTTTGACCGATATCTAGTGATCTACTCCTAGATCATATTTGTACCCTCTTGCTAGACATGTGGCAAGGCACACATCAGGTGTGGTACTCAACATGGCATACCGTATAGAGCCTATGACAAAAGCATAGGGACGACCTTCGTCCTTCCTCTTTCTTCTGCCGTGGTCGAGCTTTAAGTCTTAACTTCATACCTTACAACTCAGGCAAGAACTCCTTCTTTGACTGATCCGTCTTGAACACCTTTCAAGATTATGTCAAGGTATGTGCTCATTTGAAAGTACTATTAAGCGATTTTGATCTATCCTTATAGATCTTGATACTCAATGTTCAAGTAGCTTAATCTAGGTTTTCCATTAAAAAACACTTTTCAAATAACCCTGTATGCTTTCCAAAAATTCTACATCATTTCTGATCAACCATATGTTCACAACATATACTCATCAAAAATTATATATTGCTCCCACTCACTTCTTTGGAAATACAAGTTTCTCATAAACTTTGTATAAACCCAAATCTTTGATCATCTCATCAAAGCGTACATTCCAACTCCGAGATGCTTACTCCCGTCCTTAGAAGGATTGCTGGAGCTTTGCATACTTGTTAGCATCTTTCAGGATTGACAAAAATCTTCTGGTTGTATCACATACAACCTTTCCTCAAGAAAATCGTGAGGAAACAATGTTTTGACATCCTATCTGCAAGATTTCACAAATAATGCAGTGACTGCTAATATAATTCCAACAGACTCTTAGCATCGCTACGAGTGAGAAAGTCTCACCGTAGTCAACTCCTTGAACTTGTCGGGAAACATCTTAACGACAAGTTGAGCTTCCTTAATGGTGACATTTACCATCATTGTCCGTCTTCCTTTTAAAATCCATCTGTACTCAACAGCCTCACGACCATCGAGCCGTTCTGCCAAAGTCTACACTTTGTTTTCATACATGGATCCTCTCTCGGATTTTATGGCCTCAAGCCATTCATCGGAATCCGGGCCCACCGCCGCTTCTCCATAGCTCGTAGGTTCATTGTTGTCTTGCAACATGACTTCCAAGACAGGATTACGTACCACTCTGAAGTAGTACGCATCCTTGTCATCCTACGAGGTTTGGGAGTGACTTGATCCGAAGTCTCATGATCACTATCATAAGCTTCCACTTCAATTGGTGTAGGTGCCATAGGAACAACTCCTGTGCCCTGCTACACACTAGTTGAAGTGATGGTTCAATAACCTCATCAAGTCTCCACCATCCTCCCACTCAATTCTTTCGAGAGAAACTTTTCCTCGAGAAAGGACCTGATTTGAGAAACAATCCCTATTGCTTTCGGATCGGAGACAGGAGGTATACCCAACTATTTTGGGTGTCCTATGAAGATGCAGTTATCCGCTTTGGGTTCGAGCTTATCAGCCTGAAACTTTTCATATAAGCGTCGCAGCCCCAAACTTTTAAGAAATGACAGCTTAGGTTTCTCTAAACCATATGGTGTCGTCTCAACGGAATTGTGTGGTGCCCTATTTAAAGTGAATGCGGTTGTCTCTAATGCCTAACCCATAAACTATCATGGTAATTCGATAAGAGACATCATGGTCTGCATCATATCCAACAGGGTGCAGTTATGATGTTCGGACACACCATCACACTATGGTGTTCCAGGCGGTACTAGTCGTGAACAATTTCCACAATGTCTCAATTGTGTACCAAACTCGCAACTCAGATATTCATCTCTATGACCATACCATAGATATTTTATCCTCTTGTCACGACAATCTTCAACTTCATTCTGAAATTACTTGAACCATTCAATAATTCAGACTTGTGTTTCATCAAGTAAACATACTCAGTATCTACTCAAATCATCTGTGAAGTAAGAGCATAACGATATCCACTGCGTGCCTCAGCACTCATTGGACTGCACACATCAAAATGTGTTACTTCCAACAAGTTGCTTTCTTGTTCCATTTTACTGAAACCGAAGCTTTCAGTCATCTTGCCCATGTGGTATGATTTGCATGTCTCAAGAGATTCAAAATCAAGTGAGTCCAAACGGTCCATCTGCATGGAGTTTCTTCATGCGTATATACCAACAGACATGGTTCACATGTCTCAATCTTTTCAAAAATGAGTGAGTCCAAAGATCCATCAACATGGAGCTTCTTCATGCGTTTTATACCAATATGACTTACATGGCAGTGCCACAAGTAGGTGGTACTATCATTACTATCTTATATCTTTTGGCATGAACATGTGTATCACTATGATCGAGATTCAATAAACCATTCATTTTAGGTGCAAGACCATTGAAGGTATTATTCAAATAAACAGAGTAACTATTATTCTCCTTAAATGAATGACCGTATTGCGATAGACATAATCCAATCATGTCTATGCTCAACGCAAACACCAAATAACAATTATTTAGGTCTAACACCAATCTCGATGGTAGAGGGAGTATGCGATGCTTGATCACATCAAGCTTGGAAACACTTCCAACACATATCGTCATCTCACCTTTAGCTAGTCTCCGTTTATTCCGTAGCTTTTATTTCGAGTTACTAACACTTAGCAACCGAACCGGTATCTAATACCCTCGTGCTACTAGGAGTACTAGTAAAGTACACATTAACATAATGTATATCCAATATACTTCTATCGACCTTGCCAGCCTTCTCATCTACCAAGTATCTAGGGTAATTCTGCTCCAGTGGTTGTTCCCCTTATTACAGAAGCACTTAGTCTCGGGCTTGGGTTCAACTTTGGGCTTCTTCACTTGAGCAGCAACTGACTTATCGTTTCATGAAGTATCCCTTTCTTGCCCTTGCCCTTCTTGAAACTAGTGGTTTTTAACTAACCATCAACAATTGATGCTCCTACTTGACTTCTACTTTCGCGGTGTCAAGCATCGCGAATATCTCAAGGATCATCATATCTATCCCTGATATGTTATAGTTCATCACGAAGCTCTAGCAGCTTGGTGGCAATGACTTTGGAGAAACATCACTATCTTATCTGGAAGATCAACTCCCACTCGATTCAAGTGATTGTTGTACTCAGACAATCTGAGCACAAGCTCAACGATTGAGCTTTTCTCCCTTAGTTTGCAGGCTAAGAAAATCGTCGGAGGTCTTATACCTCTTGACGTGGGCATGAGCCTGAAATCCCAATTTCAGCCCTCGAAACATCTCATATGTTCCGCGACATTTCAAAAATGTCTTGGGTGCCTCAATTCTAAACCATTTAACATTACCGAACTATCATGTAGTCATCAAAACGTGTATGTCAGATGTTCGCAACATCCACAGACCACGTTCGAGGTCGAGCACACCGAGCGGTGCATTAAGGACACAAGCCTTCTACTGTCCACATAATTGCTACTGTCAACTTTCAACAATATTTTCTCTAGGAACATATCTAAAACAGTAGAACTAAAGCGCGAGCTACGACATAATTTGCAAAAACCTTTTGACTATGTTCAGGATAAACAAGTTCATCTTATGAACTCCCACTTAGATAGACATCCCTCTAGTCATCTAGGTGACTACATGATCCGAGTCAACTAGGTCGTGTCCGATCATCACGTGAGACGGACTAGTCATCATCGGTGAACATCTTCATGTTGATCGTATCTACCATACGACTCATGGTCGACCTTTCGGTCTCTTGTGTTCCGAGGCCATGTCTGTACATGCTAGGCTCGTCAAGTCAACCTAAGTGTTTCACGTGTGTAAATCTGGCTTACACCCGTTGTATGTGAACATAAGAATCTATCACACCCGATCATCACGTGGTGCTTCGAAATGACGAACTTTCGCAACGGTGCACAGTTAGGGGAAACACTTTCTTGAAATTTTAATGAGGGATCATCTTATTTACTACCGTCGTTCTAAGCAAATAAGATGTATAAACATGATAAACATCACATGCAATCAAAAAGTGACATGATATGGCCAATATCATTTCGCTCCTTTTGATCTCCATCTTCGGGGCTCCATGATCATCATCGTCACCGGCATGACACCATGATCTCCATCATCATGATCCCCATCATCGTGTCTTCATGAAGTTGTCTCGCCAACTATTACTTCTACCACTATGGCTAACGGTTAGCAATAAAGTAAAGTAATTACATGACGTTTATGTTGACACGCTGGTCATAAATAAATTAAGACAAATCCTATGGCTCCTGCCGGTTGTCACACTCATCGACATGCAAGTCGTGATTCCTATTACAAGAACATGATCAATCTCATACATCACATATATAATTCATCACATCCTTTTGGCCATATCACATCACATAACACTTGCTGCAAAAACAAGTTAGACGTCCTCTAATTGTTGTTGCAAGTTTTTACGTGGCTGCTACAGTGTTGCTAGCAAGAACGTTTCTTACCTACGCCAAAACCACAACGTGAATAGCCAATTTCTATTTACCCTTCATAAGGACCTTGTTCATCGAATCCGATCCGACTAAAGTGGGAGAGACAGACACCCGCCAGCCACCTTATGCAACTAGTGCATGTCAGTCGGTGGAACCGGTCTCACGTAAGCGTACGTGTAAGGTTGGTCCGGGCCGCTTCATCCCACAATGCCGCCGAATCAAGATAAGACTAGTAACGACAAGATAATTGACAATATCGAAGCCCACAACTGCTTTGTGTTCTACTCGTGCATAGAAACTACGCATAGACCTAGCTCATGATGCCATTGTTGGAGAACGTAGCAGAAATTCAAAATTTTCTACGCAACACCAAGATCAATCTATGGAGTAATCTAGCAACGAGGGAAGGAGAGTGCATCTACATACCCTTCTGGATTGCTAAGCGGAAGCGTTCAAGTGAACGGGGTTGATGGAGTCGTACTCGTCGTGATCCAAATCACCGATGATCCTAGTGCCGAATGGACGGCACCTCCGCACTCAACACACGTACAGCCCGGGGACGTCTCCTCCTTCTTGATCCAGCAAGGGGAGAGGAGAATTTGAGGGAAAACTCCGACAGCACGACGGCATGGTGGTGATGGAGCTCGTGGTTCTCCGGCAGGGCTTCGCCAAGCACTACGGAGGAGGACGAGGTGTTGGAGGAGGGAGAGGGCTGCGCCAGGGGAAGGGTGCGGCTGCCCTCTCTCTTCCTCACTATATATAGGGGTAAGGGAGGAGGGGAAGGCGCCCTAGGGTTCCCTAGGGGAGGGGCGGCGGCCACAGGGGAAACCCTAGATGGGTTTGGGCGCCCCCACCCCCTAGGAAACTTGCCCCCCAAGCCGGGAGGGGCGGCTGCCCTAGGGGTGGCGCCACCACCTCTCTGGTTACGTGAGATGGGGTTGGGAGGGGCGCTCAGCCTCTTAGTGGGCTGATGTGCCCTCTCCCCTTGGCCCATAAGGCCCCCCAAAGCTTGCCGGGGCCTCCGAAACCCCTTTCGGACACGCTGGTCATCACCTGGTACCCCTAGAACAATTTAGGACTCCAATACCCTTCGTCCAATATACCGATCTTCACCTCTGGACCATTCCGGAGCTCCTCGTCATGTCCGGGATCTCATCCGGGACTCCGAACAACCTTCGGTAACCACATACTATTTCCCGTAACAACTCTAGCGTCACCGAACCTTAAGTGTGTAGACCCTACGGGTTCAGGAACCATGCAGACATGGCCGAGACAACTCTCCGGCCAATAACCAACAGCGGGATCTGGATACCCATGTTGGCTCCCACATGTTCCATGATGATCTCATCGGATGAACCACCATGTCGAGGATTCAATCAATCCCGTATTCAATTCCCTTTGTCTAGCGGTATTGCACTTGCCCGAGATTCGATCATGGTTATCTCGATACCTTGTTCAATCTCGTTACCGGCAAGTCACTTTACTCGTTCCGTAACACATCATCCCATGATCAACTCCTTTGTCACATTGCGCATATGATGATGTCCTACCGAGTGGGCCCAGAGATACCTCTCCGTTACACGGAGTGACAAATCCCAGTCTCGATTCGTGCCAACTCAACAGACACTTTCGGAGATACCTGTAGTGTACCTTTATAGCCACCCAGTTACGTTGTGACGTTTGGTACACCCAAAGCATTCCTACGGTATCCGGGAGTTGCACAATCTCATGGTCTAAGGAAATGATACTTGACATTAGAAAAGCTTTAGCATATGAACTACACGATCTTTGTGCTAGGCTTAGGATTGGGTCTTGTCCATCACATCATTCTCCTAATGATGTGATCCCGTTATCAACGACATCCAATGTCCATGGTCAGGAAACCGTAACCATCTATTGATCAACGAGCTAGTCAACTAGAGGCTTACTAGGGACATGGTGTTGTCTATGTATCCACACATGTATCTGAGTTTCCTATCAATACAATTGTAGCATGGATAATAAACGATTATCATGAACAAGGAAATATAATAATAACCAATTTATTATTGCCTCTAGGGCATATTTCCAATAGTCTCCCACTTGCACTAGAGTCAATAATCTAGTTCACATCACCATGTGATTAACACTCATAGGTCACATCACCATGTGACCAACATCCAAAGAGTTTACTAGAGTCAATAATCTAGTTCACATCACTATGTGATTAACACTCAATGAGTTCTGGGTTTGATCATGTTATGCTTGTGAGAGAGGTTGTAGTCTACGGGTCGGCAACACATTTGGCTTCTTGCCAGTGAGGAGCTCATAGGATGTTTTGTTTAGAAGCTTATGGATGTAAACACGGTTGATGACGTGACATGCTGTATCAATGGCTTCAGGCCAGAACTTTCTTGGTGTCTTTTATTCGTCGAGCATCGTTCGAGCCATCTTAATGAGGGTTCTGTTCTTGCGCTCTATGATGCCATTTTGCTGAGGTGTGTAGGGAGCGGAGAACTCATGAGTGATTCCCATTGTATCCAGATAGAGATCAAGTCCAGTGTTCTTGAATTCCGTGCCGTTGTCACTTCTGATATGCTTGATCTTGACGCCATAATTGTTCATGGCTCGGTTGGCGAAGCGTCTGAAGACATCTTGCACTTCAGTCTTGAAGAGAATTATGTGCACCCTCGCATATCTTGAATAATCATCAACAATGACGAAGCCATAGAGACAAGCAGTTGTTGTGAGGGTAGGGTAGTGAGTAGGGCCAAATAAGTCCATGTGTAGCAGCTCGAAGGGTTGAGATGTTGTCATGATTGTCTTCGAGGGATGCTTGGCCCTAGTCATCTTTCCGGCTTCGTAGGCACCGCACAAATGATCCTTCTTGAACTTGACGTCCTCGATGCCTATGACATGCTTCTTCTTGGCGAGAGTGTGTAAGTTCCTCATGCCAGCATGCCCCAGCCTCAGATGCCATAGCCAGCACTCTGAAGCTTTTGTGAGAAGACATACGGCAAGCTGTGGTCCTGCTGAGAAATCTACCATGTACAAATCATCTTTCCGGTACCCTTCAAAGACTAGAGATTTGTCAGATTCCATAAGTACAAGGCAACAATACTTTCCAAATATCACAATCATGTTCAGATCGCAAAGCATCGAGACAGACATTAATTTGAAGCCAAGGGATTCAACAAGCATCACTTTATCCATGTGCTGATCCCTTGAGATTGCAACTCTACCTAGACCCAATACCTTGCTTTTACCAGTGTCAGCAAATGTGATGTGACTCTTATCAGATGGACGTAAAGTTGAGTCCATGAGAAGACTTCGATCACCAGTCATATGATTAGTGCATCCGCTGTCCATAATCCATTCTGAAGCACGAGGTGTCATACCCTACAGTACAGTTAGGGGGATAGTCTTCACCAAGAGCATTGTGAAGAATAAACATTTGACGGGCAAGAGGATTATTGACGCTCAGATCAAGATTATGACCGATAGGATGAATGGCAAATGATTCAGGAACAAAATACATAGTAAGACCATTTGGGCATTTGATCTTGCGCCCTACAAGATGTTTTAGGTCCCTAGCAAAAGAATCAGACGCCTTTGGTTTTTGGCTAGAGACCTTTCCCTGCAAGAGAAAGTTAAATCTTCTTAACCACCCACATCTTCAGGGGTGGCTTAGAAGCGATGAGTCTAAGTGCAGCATCTGAGAACTTTGGCTTTGGAGCCCTAGCAAATAGCCTTACAGGAGATGAATGATACTCGTATGAATAAGCAGAAAAGTTCTTAGTTCTATGAACATAGCGGTTTGAAGACACACGCTCACATTCATAAGTTTGAGTATGGTTTCCCTGCAAAACATTGGCGTTAGGGTGACTCAGGTGAGTCCTCTGTCTGTATGAAGCCTTTGGACCATATGAAGCCTTAGGTCTGGGGTTTGTCTTCTTCCCAGGTGGTGTCATGATGACATTCACTGGAAGATTCTCAAGACAGCTTTTGGGAACCCAGATCTTCTTCATAGGCGGCCCATTCCTGCAGTTAGTACCAACATATCTGGCAAACACTTCACCATTCTGATTCTTGAACAGTTTATAGTTTGCATCAAAGGATTCATCAATGATAATAGGGTTAGCACAGGTAAAGCCAGATAAGGTAGATGGATCCACTGAAGGTCCCTTTGCAGCAACCCATGTGGTTTTGGGATACTGCTCAGGCTTCTAGTAGGAACCATCAACATTCATTTTCTTCTCGAACCCAACACCCTCTTTCCTAGGGTTTCGGTTCAGAATCTGCTTTTTGAGGACATCGCAAAGTGTCTGATGCCCTTTCAGACTTTTATACATCCCTGTTTCAAGCAATGTCTTCAACCTAGCATTTTCATCAGCAATAGTAGTGGTATCCTCCGCGGAGGGGTTAGTTACCACATTAGTAGTTGAAGACAATGCAACAGTAGCAGTAGTGGAACATTCAGCAACCGAGGTAGCGTTATCACGCTCAAGACATTTTAGACATGGTGGTTCAAATCTATCCTAAGCAGGACTGATCTGTTGAGCGCGAAGTGACTCATTAACCTTTTGAAGATCTTCATGAGCCGCTCTCAATTTCTCAAGCTCTTGTTTCCTTTGAATATAATCATAGGAGAGCTTTTCATGAGTGGTTGAGAGCGTTTCATGACGACCTTCAAGTTCTTGGTACTTAGCATGAAGATTTTTTATGTCTTCAACTAAGGACTGTGAACGAGTCATTTTCGCGTCCAACAGGTCATCGCTTTTGTCTAACAGTTTTTGAGTATATTCCATAGCCTTTTGTTGTTCAGTTGCAATTTTAGCAAGTGTTTTGTAGCTGGGTTTGGATTCACAATCAGAGTCATCTTCACTAGATGTTTGAAAGTAAGCATCGCGTGATTTTACCTTGGCACCATGTGCCATGAAGCAGTAGGTGGGAGCAGGGTCGTCCTTGTCATCATCTTCAGCGTTGGTGTGGAAGTCATTGTCTTCAGTGTTGAAGATGGACTTGGCAACGTAGGCTATAGCTAGAGCCAGACTTGCGACGCCAGGGTCGGACTCCTCCTCGGACTCCACCTCCGCCTCCTCAGAAGCAGACTCCTCCTCTGAATCCATCTCCTTGCCAACAAAAGCACGAGCCTTGCCAGATGAGCTCTTCTTATGAGATGAAGACTTGGATGAAGACTTGGAAGAAGACTTTGAGGATTTCTTCTTCTTGTTGTTATCTGAATCATATTCCTTGCTCTTCTTCTTCTTATTCCCATTGTCCCACAATGGGCACTCAGAGATATAGTGGCCAGGTTTCTTGCACTTGTGACATGTTCTCTTCTTGTAGTCATGAGTGGGAGCTTCATCATTTCTTGAGCTGGATCGTGAAGACTTTCTGTAGCCCTTCTTCTTAGTGAACTTCTGGAACTTCTTCACAAGCATAGCAAGTTCCTTTCCATTGTCTTCAGGATCATCAGAACTGCAGTCAGATTCTTCTTCAGATGAGGAAACAGCTTTTGACTTCAAAGCGCGAGTTCGGCCATAGTTGGGACCATAGATATCTCTTTTCTCAGAAAGCTGGAACTCATGTGTGTTGAGCCTCTCAAGTATATCAGACGGATCGAGTGTCTTGAAGTCGGGACGTTCTTGTATCATGAGGGCAAGGGTGTCAAAGGAGCTGTCAAGTGATCTCAATAGTGTCTTGACGATTTCATGCTTGGTAATCTCAGTGGCGCCGAGAGCATGAAGCTCATTTGTGATGTCAGTGAGGCGGTCAAATGTGAGCTGGACATTTTCATTGTCGTTTCTCCTTTGATCTCTCTGGGTTGAGACGCCTTCATTGACCTTGGATAGCCAGTCCCAGACTAGCTTCGACGTTTCCAGAGCACTCACGCGGCCATACTGTCCTTTGGTCAGATGACCACAGATGATATTCTTGGCAGTAGAGTCCAGTTGAATGAACTTCTTGACATCAGCAGGAGTGACACCTTCACCAGTCTTGGGAACGCCATTCTTGACGACATACCAGAGGTCGACATCAATGGCTTCAAGATGCATGCGCATCTTATTCTTCCAGTAGGGATATTCAGTTCCATCGATCACGGGGCAAGCAGTGGAGACTTTGATTATCCCTGCAGTCGACATAGCTAAAACTCCATGTGGTTAAACCTAATCACATAGAACAAGGGAGTACCTTGCTCTGATACCAATTGAAAGTGCTAGTTATCGACTAGAGGGGGGTGAATAGGCGATTTTTATGAAAGTCTTCAAAACATGGAAGTTTCAAAGACAAACTATAGAAATGAACCTATTGTAATGCAGCGGAAGATAAACTACACTAAGCAAGCCATAGTCAAGTGTGCAATAACGTGAGTGTACGAAGACTAGTAGCAGCTAGGTAGTAAGGATCAGGATGGAAGATAGTATGAAGCCAAACAGCAATAGCAGTCAAGCAATGAAGTCAAACAGATACGGCAAACAGGCAATGACTTCACAACGACTAACTCTAAGTAAAGGGAAGGAGAGGATAGAACCAGTCACTTGGTGAAGACACAGGATTTGTTGGACCAGTTCCAGTGCTGTGACAACTGTACGTCTGGTTAGGGAGGCTGAGATTCAACTCAGAAGACCTCGTCTTCGCCTTATTCCCCTTGAGCTAAGGACACACAGTCCTCGCCCAATCACTCTGGTAAGTCTTCAAGGTAGACTTCCAAACCTTCACAGACTTCGTTCACCAGCGATCCACAATGACTCTTGGATGCTCAGAACACGACGCCTAACCGGTTGGAGGATTCACAGTCCTCAAGTGTAATAAGTCTTCAGGTCACACAGACAGAAAGACTTCAGTGATGCCTAACACTCTTTGGCTCTGGGTGTTTTGGTCTTTGTCCTCGCAAGGATTTCTCTCTCTCAAAGGCTTCGAGGTGGGTTGCTCTCAAACGACAAAAGCCGAGTAGTAACTCTGAGCAGCCACCAATTTATGGTGTAGGGGGTGGGCTATTTATAGCCACTAGGCAACCCGACCTGATATGTCCGAAATGACCCTGGGTCACTAAGGAACTGGCACGTGTTCCAACGGTTAGATTTCAAACACACACGGCAACTTTACTTGGGCTACAAGCAAAGCTGACTCATCCAGCTCTGGATAAGATTTGCTCTCATTGTCTTCGCTCGAAGACATAGGATTTGGGTTGAGCATCACTTCAGTCACTCTGACTTTGTTCACTTGGACCCCACTTAACAGTACGGTGGTTCCTATGACTCAACAAAGAAGAAAAGGAAACAATGAAACAACTAAGTCTTCGCGCTCCATAGTCTTCACTGAATGTCTTCTCCTGTCATAGTCTTCAATATGAATATCTTCACATACCACCATTGTCGTCAATGTCTTCATACATTTTTAGGGGTCATCTCCGATAGGTAAACCGAATCAATGAGGGACGCTACCTGTGTTATCCTGCAATTCTCACAAACACATTAGTCCCTCAACGAAATTTGTCGTCAATACTCCAAAACCAACTAGGGGTGGCACTAGATGCACTTACAGTTCCATTGGTAACGGTTAACGCTTTACAGAGGGCCATTTCCGATCACACTCCACTGTTAATCGATTCTGGGGAAGCGACCCATGTGGGAAACCGAAATGTTTTCTCTTTCGAATTAGGATGGTTCGAGAGGGAAGTCTTCATGTATCTCATTGCAGTAGAAAAGGCCAAGGAGTCGGGTGGGTCTTCTAATATTTATAGGTGGCAAAACAAAATTAGACCCTTGCGCCAGTTCTTGAGAGGATGGGCCAAGAATCAAAGTGGTATATGTAAAGTTGAAAAGGAGAGACTGATACTGTTGGGAAACGTTGCATGGAAAACAAACAAATTTCTACACACACACAAGATCTATCCATGGAGATGCATAGCAACGAGATGGGAGAGTGTGTCTACGTACCCTCGTAGACCGTAAGTGGAATCGTTTAGTAAGGCGGTTGATGTAGTTGAACTTCTTCATGATCCAACCGACTGAGTACCGAACGTACGACACCTTCACGTTCAGCACACATTCAGCTCGGTGACGTCCTCGCCTTCCTGATCCAGCAAGACGCCGAAGTAGTGGATGAGTTCCGTCAGCACGACGGCATAGTGACAGTGATGGTGAAGCTATCTCCGCAAGGCTTCGCCTAAGCACTACGAAAATATATGACCGATGGTGTAAATGGTGGAGGGGGGCGCCGCACACGGCTAAGCAATTGTCGTGGTTATGTGTGGCGCCCCCTTTCCACATATATATAGGTGGGCGGGAGGAGGGAGCAGCCAGGAGGCGCCCCCCAAGTAGGCCGAATCCTACTTGGGAAAACTTTGGTTTTACCACTCTAGCTTTTGACCACTTTGTTTATGCCACTCTAGAATTTGACATTTCACTTTTGCCACTCTTAGTTTCTGACAATATATCACAATTGCCATTCCGTGGCAAAACCAATAATTTTAGAGTGACAATTGTGATACATTGTCAAAATCTAAGAGTGGCAAAAGTGAAATGAAAAGTTATTGCTTTTGCCATGGAATGGCATTTGTGATATATTGTCAAAAACTAAGAGTGGCAAAAGTGATACTCAAATTCTAGAGTGGCATAACCAAAGCAGGCAAAAGCTAGAGTGGCAAAAACAAAGTTTTCCCATCCTACTTGGGGTCCTTCTCAAGTGCCCCCCCCCCCCTCTCGCCCCCCTTACCATATTTTTCGGAGGGGGAAATGAAAGGGGGGAGAGGGAAGGATGTTGTATCTTGTAATTAACAATCCAAAATTTGGGAAATTTGGGGATGTTACATCTTTCTCCTCTTCTCTCTCTTCATCTCCAATATAAAGTTGGCTTGTAAAGTTGAGAGGGATGCGGTGACATTTGATACGACCGCTGGTACGAGCGGGCAAGCTCATAGTATACTCCGAATGAAATTCCTTTCAACATGGAAGTTATCCGATGTCGCCCAAAGTGAGTGGATATTGCTTCAATTCCTTCCAAATAGGATTACACCTACACAACAAGTAAGGAAATAAGGCTTCTTTGTTTTTGAAAGATATTCGTTACTGAAAGGCGAAAACCAGCAAAACCCGCAATAAACAAAAACAAACACCCATGGCAAAGTGATATATTTTAGAGCCATCAGTTTGACATCTCACCACGGTGGTTACCTTTATCCATGACTGGCACTTCACCATCTCAAACATGTGTATCCTTCCATGAATCCTAGGTTTTCATAGGACATAACATTGCCATAAAAATTGCATGGATATGATCTTTTTTGTCATTCCTCTTCAGCATATCTCGCGAAGCGACTTTAGTGAACTCCTTGATGCCATGGACATACGACATGCTTGTCCACCTATTTTTCATCAATTCAGACTGATTCATCTGCACACAAGGTGTTATTCAAAACAATATCAATTAACATGCTCTCCAAAAAATGTGGAAAATTTGAAAATTTTGTTCACAATAATAGAAAAAAATTCTAAACAATGTGAATTAGTTTTAGTTATAGAATTTTAGGAAATGCATGAACACTTTCCAAATTTACACAAACAGCTCCTCAGAATGTGTGAGCACTTTTTCAGAATTACATGAACATATAAAAAAATATGTGAACATTTTTTAATTGCGCAAAGGTTTAAAAACCATGATCACTTTTCAAAAAGTGCATGAACACTTTTAAAATTATATGGTAATTACTTAAAAGTAGAATACTTTTAGAATAATTTAAAAAAAATACAAGAACACTATTTAAAAATGACATGAAATTTGTTATTTCAAAACATGAATGCTTTTAAAACTCTGTCACCACTTTATTAAAATACAAACATAATTTAAATTCTATGAACATTTCTAAAATAGCTGAACATTTTCTAAAGTAATTTATACATTCGAATTTGTTTTTTAATTTTAAACTGAGTTTTAACATATCAGTTCTTTTAAATTCTACACTCTCGGTCTCAAAATAAGTGTCTCAACCTTAGTATAACTTTGTACTACTAAAATCAATACAAAGTTGAGACAGTTATTTTGGGACGGAGAAAGTATGAAATAAAACGTTCCCGCCATTTCCGAAAACGTTAAATGCACCGCGCATTTCCGAAAACCCTTTTAACCGCGTCGAGACCTTTGAATTTGGGCGCGCGAAAATCCTCCGTCAGTTCCCGCCATTTCTTCCGCGCATAAAAACCAATCCCTCGTTCTCATTCTCCAATCCCGCCCCCAAGCCGCAAAAGCCATCCTGCTCTGCACCAATGGATGCGCCGCCGCCGCCGTCGACGGCGGCGGACAACCTCAAGAAGCGCAAGTTGGACCGACTAGATGAGCAAGAACCGCCACCGGAGAGCGGCAGGGCCGGCGACGGGGTCGGCCTCGACTTCTTCAACGCCCTCCCCGACGACCTCCTGTGCACCATAATCTCTCGCCTCCCCACCAAGGACGGCGCCCGCACGCAGGCCCTCGCCCGCCGGTGGCGGCCCCTCTGGCGCTCGGCGCCCCTCAACCTCGTCGGCCATGGCCTCTCCGGCCAGGTGGGTAAGCGCGTCGCCTACATCTCGAAGATCCTCGCCGAGCACCCTGGGCCGGCCCTCCGCCTCTCGCTCCCCTGCCTCCATGAACGCTACCACGACAAGATCGACGGCTGGCTTCGTTCCCAGGCCCTCACCGACCTCCAGGAGCTCAGCTTCGGCTACGACCACCCAGGCTTCCCGCCGTACCGGCTGCCGCCGCCCCCGATACCACAGTCCGCGCTCCGCTTCGCGCCGACACTCCGCGTCGCCAGAATCGGCTACTGCTATTTCCCCAAGCTGCCTGCCGAGTCTCTGAATTTTCCGCATCTCAAGCAGCTCACCATGTACATGCTCACCGTCTCGGACTTGTCTGCGTCGTCTCTGAATTTTCCGCACCTCAAACAGCTCACCACACATGCAGTCACCATCTCGGGGGACGCTCTGCACAGCTTGCTCTCTCGCTGCCTCTCACTGGAAAGCCTTTTACTGAAAGATAATGTTGGCGTTGGCCGCCTCCGCATCAGCTCCTCGACTCTTAGGAGCATAGGCTTTTCTGCTCCTCATACGCCTGTGGCTTCCCCTGTCCAAGAGCTGGTTATCGTGGACGCCCCTTGCCTTGAGAGGTTTCTACCACTCAATGGAGGCTATGGTCCCTCGACAGTCCAGATCACCGGAGCACCCAAGCTGCAGATGACGGTTTTGCTGTCAAATGGCACATCCAAACTCCATATTGGAACCACGGGTTTTCAGGTAAACAACAGGTTTCCAGAGTCATGCAATCTGAATTCATACATGAAAGTTGTTGTTCTTATTATCTGCAAAAGGATGTTATTGTTCTTATTTCAGTCTGTCATTTTCTTCAGGAAATGCCTGCCATCAGCGTGACAACCATCATGCAAACTGTGAAGTTTTTGGTTATCGACTCTGTTGGCCCTGACCTCGATGCAGTAATTGGCTTCCTCAAGTGCTTCCCCTGTTTAGAGAGGCTGTATATCATTGTGAGTGTTCCTATCTGCTTGTCAGCATGTGCTCTAGTCGATTAACCAACTGCATTTACATTTTCTATTCTTTCCATCTCCAGTCGCACCTACGGAAGGGAATGAAAAATGTGCGAAAATATGACCTGCTGGATCCAATTGAATGCCTCACGCTCCATCTCAAAAGCGTGGTCTTGCAGAACTACTGGGGCAACAAGCCAGATGTGGACTTTGCCAAATTTTTCATCTTGAATGCAATGGTGCTAGAACAAATGATATTTATAACCCTCAACAGCTGCAATGAAAAATGGATGTCTGATCAACACAGACGGCTACAAGTGGACCACAGAGCTTCTCTACATGCTCGATTTGAAGTCAAAAGCTATTTGAATCGCCACTGGAATGACTTTGCAGATAACAAGCATACCCATGATTTATCAGTGGCGAATCCCTTTGCTGATAGGTTCGAGAATCGCATCCTGGCCTTTGGCCTGACTTCTTTTGTAGTTTGAAGTTATCCCACTCTTCGGATTCTCTGTTCTGCTGTGCTTGAACATTATTTACAATATTTTCTGTTGATGTCATATTGTAAGATGTGGTAGCTGTTTACACCATCAGCTAGCAGATACTGTGCTTCTGTACTGCATGTAACGAAGGCAGGGCCTATTATATTTCAGAAGTTTTGTTTCTTTTCCGCTGTGTTTGAGTGTTATTTAGTATCTTCTCTGTAATCTTTATAGGCTGTAGTGTTATTTTTCTGTTCTTTTTTATGTCATACTGTAAGATGTTTATACCAGCAGTTAGCACTACTATTCTTCTACATTGTCTTTAGTAAATGTAGGGCTTATATAATACTATTTCTACTACGAATCGAACCATGCATGGCTTATTCTTCCAGTCCAGAAAGATTATTGTTGGTTAATCAACAATCAGGTTGATATTACAGAAAAAAAGGTTTATGGAGATTGAGCAGTAGTTGTCATGGTCCACTAAATGGAGTGAGCAGTCCTCATGATTCGTCGTTCTGTGCACTTGTTCCTTCTTCTGTGCAGTTTGATGGTGGAACATCGTTTTTTGGCAGCCTATCTCGCGAGTGGTGTTTCTTCGGCCATGATGTGTTCATTTGATGTTCAACTTGTGACAGATGGGCGAGCCCATCTTGAGATATACACTCAAATGGAAGATCTTTGATGAACTTTTTTGGTTTTATCAGGATTCCTGGTGTAGATTTTGCGTAGAATCTATTATTTGTCTTGTGCAATTTTGGTCTATAGTGAAAGTAAGTCGGCACTTGGATGTTTGCAGATCCAAAGATGAGCTCGGTGCAGACTTCGTGCAATGTTATACGGACGTGTGATCATGTTTAATAAGGTCATCAGGTGATTCAAAAACTATGCCAAAATTTGTAATCTTGCCATGATTGAGTTGGGTAGCATTGACCACTTACAAATGCACCTGCAGCATGAAAACGAATTTGCAAATAGTTCAGTCTGACGTTAAGCTTTTTTCCAGAAAAGTCTGACATTAAGCTGATCAACTGAAAACCAGTTTTCATAGCCTGGTCGCCTGTAAATGCCACAGTCCGGCAGTCATGTCTTTTTTCCCGCTACAAAGATATGCACGTAGGTGCATTCCCAAATTTGCTAAGGAAGGAAGCAGAGGAGACGAAATTGGTTCACAATTTTCATTTCCAACAAACTAACAATCTTTAAAACAGAAATCTGTTACAAAGTTACTACCAAAGTAGCATCCCAATTTCTCAGACTTGAAATGTAAATTGTTGTTATTTCAAGATGCATAATGCATGAAGTTACTGCAGACAAAATTGACAGCAAATATCAGTATCGAACCGTAAATCAAGTATAGAAGAGCTAGCAGCTCAGGCCTATGTGCCAAGAAGGTATTGACAAAATGCTTCATGTGACTTTTCTGGTAACTCAAGCATTAGACCGACAAACTGAGGAGTGTTCCCAGTTTCAAAAAAGAAGGGTTAGAAACAACCAGCGGGAATGTTGAACATATTCATCCATTGATTAAAACTCTATAACTAACATAAGCGGTCTGCTCAACCAATTTATTCAACTGATCCATAAGTACCTTTTGTGTGTTTTCGATTCTTCTATGGTCTCACTTGACCGTCGAGGTGCACAATGCATGTTTCGAAGAGTTTTTCAACAAAGGGTGGATTTTATTGACTAAAAAATGAACCATCAAGTGCTTGATTAACATTTTTTTAATACATGATCAATTTTTTTTATAATTTTTTCGTATACGTAATAAACATTTTCTCCATACACATTTAGCATTTTTCAAATGCTTGATCAGCATTTTTAAATTTTTTTATGTGTGTGTATATATATAATTTCTTTAAATATAAACAATAGTAAAAAAAGAAAACAGAAGAAAAACAGAAAAAGGAGGTTGTGGCCTCCCGCGCTACTGGGCCGGCCCATCCCGGCCTCCCCTTCAGCGAGGGTTTCCTACTCTCTCACTGAACGCAAGATACAGGGCGCCTGCAGGTCGCGGCGTCCTGCACGCCAAATAGGAAAGACCCCTGCTCCCCCTTCAATCGAGGTGTGCCCCTCGTGCCAGCACGTGAGCAATCGTATGTGTCAATCTGACCCGCGTGCTCAGCCTAGCCACCCAAGCATGACCCATAGCATGTCGCGTGCCTGGCATGGCCCGATTAGCCCGTCTCATGCTGTGCCAGCGTGCTCACGGGCCGGCATGCCAGGCACAACCCGGATGGCCAGCTTTGCTCTAATTAAAAAACAAAAGAATCTTCTTTTATATATATATATATATATATATATATATATATATATATATATAAAAGAAAATTCAGTACCACTCCAATCCGTCGAACCCCTCGTTCCCCATTCTGCAATTGCACTCCAGGACCACCACCACCAAGCCATGGATGCGCCGCTGCCGCCGCGCTCGCCGAAGAAGCGCAAGTTCGAGCAAGTGCTGCCCACCCGAAGCCTGCTGATGGGGAACCTGAGGTCGGCGCGGCGACGAACCCATGTGTGAAGTCGCTCGTGGTCTGGGATCAGGTGAAAAAGCTGGGTGCTTCTGATAAGCCGTCAACGTCCAAGGAGAAGAAGAGGCCCGTGGTCCAGGGCCCGGAGGATTTCAGGGAAGGTGGTGACGCAGAGGCTGAAGCCACACTTGTTGAAGTTGACCTGGAGGAAGAGGGAGTCCTCCAACAACAGGAACATCCATGGACTGTTGTCATGCTTGTTTACTCGCTGGAACGGCCAACGCCGAGGACGCTGTTTGACAATATTGAGGAAGGATGGAGGCTAAAGGAGGACATGGACTATACCTAGTTCATTTTGGTTGTGAGGCTGATATGACGCGAATCTTGAGGGGTGGTCCTTGGCAGTATAAACATGATCCTTTGATCATCGAAGCTTATGATGGAATGAGGAAAGTGTCAGATTACAAGCTAGATACTATCAGAATCTGGGTTCGCATCCTTGACGTGCCTATGAATCTGAGAACGGATAAGATCGTGAAGGCCTTGTGCGCTAACCTGGGCACTATTCTGCAAACTGACCTCTGTCAGGGCGTAAACATGGGCAACTATATACGCGTGAGGGTTGCACTCCCGGTGTACAAGGCGCTGGAGACATCAGTGGCCCTGACTGCAAAGGTGAAGGACAGGAAAACTAAGATGGAGTTTGATATTCAGTACGAGAAACTGCCGCACATCTGCTATACTTGTGGTTACCTAGGCCATCAGGACATGTCGTGTGGGAGGAAGCTGAAGGGCGGCGTCCCCAGCGGGAAGTACAGCGGCAAACTCAGGTGTTCGCCACCTAGGCGGTTCATGCAGCAGAGGGGGACTGTACGTGCAAAAGTAAACCCCACAGCCTACCGGGGCCTGGACTTCTCGTCGGGCAGTAGCACTAACTCGGTGCGCCGTCGGGGTAGCCGTGGACCTCGGCACGAGGGTGCAGCCTCGGCTCAGCAGGAGCACGCAGAACACAGCCGTGGGAACCCAGTTGTTGACGAACTGCTTGCTGAACAAATGCGTAATATGGACAGCCATGGGAGCATGAGGGAGAAGGAGCGATCTGCTACAGGCCGCCAACCTCAAAATGTCAACAAATCTTCCCATGACACAGCGGAGTCACAGCCTAGGAGCTCGGACATTATCCCGGCCTTGAGGAATTTATCTCAGGAAGTGAGGATGGACGATGCTGACGTGTCCGACGATCTTTCATGGCTGGGCAAGCGTAATGCAGGAGACGATCATGCTATTAGCTCCGGGCTGGGTGAAAGTAAGGCCCTGGTGGTGTACTCTAAGGGCATCTCCAGCCGCGCCCCCAACAGGCCCCCCCAGGCCACTTTTTCGGCGCCGGCGCCGAAAAAACGGCCCAGTCACGCCCCCAGGACGACGAAAATCGCCGGTTCGGGTCTTTTTTTCGCCCGGCGGTCACAGGCCGAACCCGGCGCGCTGGGGAGCCGTTTGGGGCTCCGGCACTAGGGAAAAGCACGCCTGGCCCACACCGACAGGGGAAAAGTCAAGGTTTTCTTCCCCCGACTCGCCACGCACCCCCCGCGCCCTCGGTCACCACTACCTATATCCCGGCGACGGCCGCCGCCCTACTCCGCTAGATAGCCATTCCCCGCCGGAAAATAGCAGCGCTTCGCTGCGGCAGCCCCTCCCACAGCAGCTGGGCGTTTCCGGCCGCCGTTTCCGGCCGCGGAGGCGCGGTTTAACGGCGGGTACATGCCCACCGGGCGCAAGGTGTTCGGCGTTTTGCCTGTCTCGGCGGTGGACTCGGATGAGGAGGAAGAGCTCGCCGCGCTGCTGGAGGAGGAAGCCGCGGCCGACGTCCAGGAAGAAGAGCATCTCATGGTGCTCGCAGCCCTCGCCCAGCTGCTGGCGAGCACTGAAAAGCCGTGGCGAGGTGGCTCGGCGCCGGGGCGGGTGAAAGCAAAGAACCGGCATCGTCTCCAAGGCTACTGCATGCTCTACTCCGACTACTTCGCCGATGCTCCACTTCATGGCGAGAGAACATTTCGGTGCCGTTATCGGATGACCCGAAAGCTCTTCCTCAGGATTGTGAATTCCATCCGGGAGTTCGACAACTACTTCAAGTGCAAGATGGATTGCACTGGCGCTCTTGGATTCACCTCCATCCAGAAGTGCACGACAGCGATGAGGATGCTTGCATATGGAGCTCCCAGTGATTCACTCGACGACTATGGGCGCATGGCCGAGTCCACCAGCATAGAGTGTTTCTACAAGTTCTGTCGGGCAGTGGTGGCAGTGTTTGGGCCACAATACTTGAGAACACCCAATGCGGAAGACACTGCTCGGATCCTAGCCCAGAATGCAGCAAGAGGATTTCCTGGGATGCTTGGAAGCATCGACTGCATGCATTGGAAATGGAAGAACTGCCCATTTGGTTGGCAGGGGATGTACAAAGGCGCAAAAGGCGGTTGCAGTGTGGTGCTTGAGGCGGTAGCCACACAGGACCTCTGGATTTGGCACTCCTTCTTTGGTATGCCAGGAACTCACAATGACATCAATGTGCTGCAGTGCTCTCCTGTTTTTGCCAAGCTCGTTGAGGGCCATTCTCCTCCGGTGAACTTCGAGATCAATGGGCACCAATACAACAAGGGGTACTATCTATCTGACGGCATCTATCCAAGATGGTCGACATTTGTGAAGACGATCTCAAACCCTGTGGCAGGAGGCAAGAACGCCTGGTTTGCGAAGCTTCAGGAGGCTTGCAGGAAGGATGTCGAGTGGGCATTTGGTGTGCTCCAATCTCGATTCGCTGTTGTTCGGTACCCCGCTCAGACCTGGTCGAAAGATCAAATGTGGGAGATCATGACTTGCTGTGTCATCTTGCACAACATGATCATCGAGAGCGAGCAAGAAGACCCAGTGTTTGACACTGAACCATACTACATGCAGGGTCCTCTAGCCGAAGTTGATCACCAGCTACCGGCAACTTGGACTGCCTATCTCAGTATGCGTCAGGAGATCCGAGACCCACAGGTGCATCATCAACTGCAGAAAGATCTGATTGAGCACCTATGGAGGCTCAAGGGGGACGCCGCGTGATGAAATACGAGTTTTTATTTATTGAACTATATAATTTGTATTGAACTATTTGTTGTTGTACTATTTTGTTGAAGTATTTGATTTTTCTGTGATGAAATATGTGATAAGAAATAATTGTGTTGATAATTGAACGCCGAGACACGGCGAAACCACGCCGAATATGGGCCTATTCTCGCCCATATGGGCCGTTTATTCGCCGAAATTGGGCTGCAAAGTGGGCCAATTTCGGCGCCTGGGGGCGAGTTGGGGGCGACGACTGGGCGCAAAACCGCCCCCAGCGCCGAGTGTATCGCCGGCTCGCCCCCAGGGGGCGATTTTTATCCGTCCTGGGGGGGCCAACGGCTGGAGATGCCCTAACACGGCTACTGTGGCTGAACCGTTGCTTTCAGGTACTCCTAAAAAGCGCAGAACCAAGGTGAACCAAGAAGGTGAACAGGCGGGGAGAGGAGGAGATGGCCATGACCAAGAGATGCAGGATAGGACCAACACTATGGAGGCAGCCGGCCATGGGGCCGCCGGTGACCTGACGGGGCCTACGGAGCCCCGTCAGGAGCAATGAATATCCTCAGTTGGAACTGCCGAGGCGGGGGAACCCTCGAACAGTTCGTGATCTCGTGAGTCTAGCAAAGACTCATTCCCCTTGTATCGTTTTTCTTTGTGAAACTAGGCAGTCTAGGAATAAAATGAAAAGCTACCGTGCTCGGCTAGGTTTAAGTGGTTTTGATGGTATTGATAGTGTTGGTCTTAGTGGAGGTCTCGCCTTGTATTGGCATGAGTCTTTGAGTCTGGATGTAAAAGAAATAAATGAACGATATATTGATGCGTATGTGACTTCTTCGGCGTGTGAGCCACCTTGGAGGCTCACTTGCGTCTACGGTGTACCGCGGACAGAGGACCGTCATCACATGTGGTCCCTCCTCCGTAATCTTCACCAGCGGGCTGATATGCCGTGGATGGTGATTGGAGACTTCAACGAGGCCATGTGGAGCTTCGAACACTTCTCCGAAACACCTCGTGCGGCAGGTCAGATGATTGATTTTCGAGGTGTTTTGGAAATTTGTGGCCTCGGTGATCTCGGTTTTGCAGGGCTCCCGTACACATACGATAACCGGAGAAGTGGGAGGGCCAACGCCAAGGTCCGGCTGGACCGTGCCGTGGCTAACAATGCCTGGCGGGACGCCTTTGCAGATGCCAAGGTGGAGCACCTGGTGGCTCCAAGCTCGGACCACCTCGCCATCCTCCTCAAGAGCGTCCAAGAGGAGGCCGTACCGGTGACTGGTAGGCGATGCCGCCAATACGAGGTGATGTGGGAGAGAGACCCATCTCTCCCAGAGGTCATCATGAACACATGGACGGAGCTGGGCTCTATGCTACATTTGGGTGATGTTGCGGATGGCCTGAATAACATGATGAAGAGGCTTCAGGACTGGAGCCGCAAGAAATTTGGTAATGTGATCAAAGAAATTAATAAATCTCGTTCTCGCCTTGAGGAGCTCATGTCTATGAATGCAGACCGCAAAGAGATAAGGGAGGTCAACGATCGTTTGAATGAACTACTGTACCGTGAAGAAATGTTGTGGATGCAGAGATCTCGCATTGCTTGGTTGCGTGAGGGAGACCGAAACACACAGTTCCTTCACCGGAAAGCGGTCTGGAGGGCACGGAAAAATCGCATCAAGGCCCTTATGGATGACGCCGGAGTTATCCACAAAGACCATGAGTCCATGGCTGCTATGGCGACTTCTTATTTCGCCTCACTGTTTGCTGCAGATACATCATTATGTGCTGATCCGGTTATTGATTTGATTAATACACGAGTCACTAATGACATGAATGTCCAGCTATGTGCAGAGTTCTCAGACAAGGAGATTGCAGATGCACTGTTCCAGATAGGGCCGCTTAAAGCCCCCAGGCCAGATGGGTTTCCTGCTCGCTTCTTCCAGAGGAATTGGGCGGTCATGAGAGAGAACGTAATCAGCGGGGTGAAAGAATTCTTCAGGACGGGCGTAATGCCGGATGGGGTGAACAACACCTCCATTGTTCTCATCCCTAAGGTAGATAACCCAGAAAAACTCACCGAGTTCAGACCTATCAGTTTGTGCAATGTCATTTACAAAGTAGTTGCTAAATGCTTGGTTAATCGGTTGAGGCCTTTTTTGGATGACATTATTTCACCTTCTCAGAGTGCTTTTGTCCCTGGACGACTGATCACTGATAATGCTCTAGTTGCTTTTGAGTGTATACATCATATTCAGCAGGAAAAAGACCCAGAAAAAAGTTTATGCGCTTACAAATTGGATCTGTCCAAAGCTTATGACAGGGTAGATTGGACCTTCTTGAAGCGAACGATGCAAAAGATGGGTTTTGCTCGCCGGTGGGTGGACTGGATTATGACTTGCGTCACCTCGATGAGATATACAGTTAAATTTAATGGGACCCTCTTGGATTCGTTTGCACCGACGCGTGGGCTTCGGCAAGGTGACCCTCTCTCCCCGTTTTTGTTCCTTTTTGTGGCTGACGGGCTCTCGGCGTTGTTGAAGAATGGAGAAGATAGGAGCGACTTTACCCCGCTAAAGGTGTGCAGACAGGCTCCTGGTGTCTCCCACTTGTTGTTTGCGGACGACACGCTTTTATTTTTCAAAGCAGAGGAGGAACAAGCAATGAAGGTGCATGAGCTACTCAACACGTATGAGAAAGCAACGGGGCAGTGTATTAATCCGGCCAAGTGCAGCGTACTGTTTGGTAAATCTTGTACCGAGAACAATCAAGAGAAGGTCCATGCGATGCTGCATGTCAGCCTAATAACTTTTGAGGAAAAGTATTTGGGCCTGCCTACCCCGGACGGGCGTATGTCTCGGGGGAAATTTCAGAATTTGTAGTCGAGGCTTCTCAAGCGGATCATTGCATGGGGAGATACGATGTCACTGGCTGGTAAGGAGATTATGATCAAGGCTGTTGCACAGGCGATCCCAACATATATTATGGGGGTTTTTTAACTCCCAATGTCAGTGTGCGATGACCTCAACAGGATGGTGCGGAACTTCTGGTGAGGTTCATCTGAGGAAAAAAGGAAAACACATTGGACGGCTTGGCCGAATATTCTTGCACATAAAATGAAGGGTGGCTTGGGGTTTAGAGACTTCCGTCTCTTTAACCAAGCCTTATTGGCACGGCAGGCGTGGCGACTTCTTTCTAACCCTAACAGTTTATGTGCGCAGGTCCTCAAAGCTAGATATTATCCAGACGGTCGACTTAAGGACACTGTCTTCTCGGGAAACGTCTCTCCCACGTGGCAGGCCATTCAGTACGGCCTCGAGCTCCTCAAGAAGGGGATTGTACGGCGCGTCGGCGATGGCCGGAATATACGCATATGGCGTGACCGTTGGCTCCCAACGGAACCGACGGGTCAGCCGATCACGCGGCAAGGGACTTGCCGTCTTCGGCGGGTCTCAGAGCTCCTGGACGAGTCCGGCGCCTGGCGTACGAACGTGCTGCGACAGTATTTTCTCCCGGCGGATGTCGCGACCATCACCAGCATTCGCACGTCACCCCGCATCACCGACGACGTCATCGCCTGGGCCCCGGAGAAGAACGGCATCTTCACCGTTCGCTCCGCATATCGCCTTGCCATGGACGAGCGCGAGCGTACATTGGCGACCGCAACGAGCAGGGCACCGGATGGTCATCGCACCATCTGGAAGATCATATGGGGGTGCCCTGCTCCCCCAAAGGTACGAGTCTTTGCATGGAGGCTGGTTTCCAACTCGCTCGCTACTTGGGCAAATAAATTCTCTCGACACCTCGAACTCTCTGATGTGTGTCCCCTTTGTGGTGTGGAATGAGAGGATGGTTTCCACGCTATGTGCAGGTGCCCCCTGGCAAAGAGTTGTGGCATGCTATGGCGCGTGACTGTCCCATACCCAAGGTGGAGGACGTCATGCACACCGGCCCAGAATGGTTGTTCTCACTTTTGGAGCCACTATCTGATACTACACGTATGATTGTCCTCATGACAATGTGGCGTGTGTGGTATGTGCGGAATGAAATAACTCATGGCAAGCCCCCACCCCCAACGGAAGCATCACCTAGATTTTTACAAGGCTACATCAATTCCTTGTTATGCATCCACCAATGGCCCCAAGGTAACATGGAGAAAGGGAAGATGGTGGTTCAGGTTGATGCTTTGGCGCCACCACAACATGTACAGCAGAAGGCCGAAGTGGGGTGGGTGTTACCTCCAGCCGGCTGGACAAAATTGAATGTTGATGGTAGCTATGTAGCAGCAACAGGAGCAGCTGGAGGAGGCATGGTCCTGCGGTCAGACCGGGGAGGCATAATTTTCACTGCTTGTAGGGAAATTCGCACATGTGATAATGCCCTCGAAGCCGAGTTGGCTGCATGTAGGGAGGGGCTCGAATTGGCCCTACACCGGTCTGACTTGCCCATTATCATTGAGATGGATAGTGTGGAAGCTGTGAATATGTTGAACGCTTCGAGAAGGGACCGCTCGAATCACCGCGTGCTAGTTGAGGAGATCAAGAGGTTGAAGGATGCTGAAGCTAGGGAGATCTCTATTACTTCTATTTGTCGTTCGCAAAATAAAGTTAGCCACGCTCTTGCAGAGTATGGCAGGAGTACCCCCGTACTGCGGTATGGCTGGGCTCGAGTATGCGTGACATTGTAAACTTGGTTATGGCTGATTTGCCTCCTTAAGTAATAGAAATCTCCCTTTTCCCCGGAAAAAAAAAGTGCTGCCAGATACGTGCCTGCCGTCAGGCTGGTATCTGAGCGCGGGGGCCTCCCAGTGGAGCCTGTGCCCACCGTCAGCACGCTCGCCATGGCATCAACCATCTGCGCCTTTCGGGCAGGACTGACACCGGAGGCGAGGGAAAATCCGGACTACGTGCTAAATAGCCAGCGATGGCCGCAGATCCTTGCCGACGACAACAACACTCGCATCCCGCACTTCGACGGCCCTACCCACTGTCTCGCAACAATAACGACGAGCGGTACACCTTCTTGGTAGGGCGCACCTTCCTGGATGTGATGGTCGCGTGCCGTGCGTAGCTCGGCCTCGGTCGACCAGTTCTGCATCGCACTCCACGCATTGAGGCGGCAGCGTTCGCGCCAATCTAAAGACGAGCTCCACGACGTGCCTCCGCGTCCCTAAGGACACACGCACGCACGCCACCCGGCCAAAACCGGACACACTTGTCCGCTCGGCTGATCGAAATGGAAAAAATCCGGACAAAACGAACATCCGTTCACCCAAATCACCCCCTAAGGACAACTCCAACGCACGACCCCATTTGATCCACGTGTGTCCGTTTCGGTCCAAATGGACAAACCTGATGTCCCAACGCACGACCGCAATCCCAAATTTTGTTCGGTAGGCGTCCGGCTCGGCCCATTTCTGGAGCAAAATTGCCCCTAGTTTGCGTCCAGATGGACAGTAAACGGACGCCCACACATCCTCTCCTCATCCGCCCTAAGGCCCTCGTGTCGGTCGTCCAACTACTTCCCATCGGCCCATTTAAGACGCACGCATGGGTGACCCCACTTGTCAGCCACCCAGCCGCCCCCGAAGCATCCTTTTTTAATGCCAACCCATGGACCGGCCATTCCACATCGTCTTTACCAGTGCCACTTCGCCGCCTTCCACTTCCTTCCTGCCCCTTTCGACCCCGAACCCCGACAAGTCTAGAGCTAGTTGCCGGCCACCGCCACGACCAGCCAAATGGGCACGTGGAAGTGGGTGCCCGGCAAGAAGGCCAAGCACAACCACGAGGCGGGCTCGTCTTCGTAGGGACTGAGGAGCGGGTCGAGGAGCATCGCTGGATTCTCCATCTCTCTAGTCGCCGCCTGCCGCGCATCAGGCCCTACATCAAGATCGAGATCTGTCATAGGTATTGGGAGACGGCCACCCCGCTTCCATGGCCGGATGCGCACTTGCCGGAGCTCGAGGGATTGGAGGAGCCGGACGACGCAGAGCCTCGATGGAACCCGGAGCTGGTGTCAGCGTCGGCCGTGTGGGTTGAGGCTGACACATGGTCACCACACGGCACGCCCTCGTCGTCCCCTGCGGTGCAGCCGGCACCATCAGCTCACCTGCGATAGCCGCCTCCCTTCATCGACCTCAACGCAGACGAGGGAAATGGCGACGACGATATGTAGTGAGTACGGCGGCCAGGATGGCAGCAACGACCAATCTAGGGTTTCATTTGGTTTAAGGTCATTTTTTATGTTTTAATTTTAATGCAGTTGGACAGTTCAGCCCTGAACTTTTCATGTAATATGTAGTTCTTAAAAAAAATATCTTTTATTTATATTTGATTTAAGTTCAAACCCTAATGTTTTTGCCAAATGCGCCAGGGCGTTAGACGCATCTACAGGTGGACGGCCAAAACCGAACATGACTGTCCGTTTTGCCGACCAGATGGAGGCAAACGGAACAAACAACGCCTGTTGGCGGTCTAGCGCGTTGGAGTGGGCCTAATCCCTGAAAACCTTCCAGTGTGCTCACGGGCCGGCACGGCCCGGATGGTCAACTTTGCTCTAATCACCACTAATCTATATCTATACCTACTAATAAAGCAAAATGCGTTTCTCCAATTTTTTCATCCGTTCATCATCGAAAGATTTTTTTTCTATCCGAGGTAGTACTAAACTTTGTACGTCCGTTTGTTAGCAAAGAAAGACGATTTGTGCAGAATTTCGTAATGGGCCGCGCGCGCATGACCCAGTAAATTCAGCCCGTGTTTTCCTGCCCAAGCAGCAATAAAACCAATGATATTTCCTGCACGGTGCGACAAATAGCTTAAGCTACGCACAGAGCACCCAAGACATGGCGGCCCACTTTTTTCCTGTGTTCTCTTTCATTTTTTATTTTTCTGTTTCTTTCTCTTTTTATTTTCTCTTTTTCCCCAATCCAAGTCTATTTTTTACATTTTTCTAAACTTCAAAATTTTAAAAAAAGTTCGTAATTGAAATTTTTATTCAAATTTCATAAAAAGCTAAGAATTACAAAATGTTTTCCTATTTTAAAAAAAGTTTGGAATTTCATTTTAGTTCTATCGTGCCAAATTTGTTCAAATTTATAAAATTATTATCATGTTTTAAAACATCTTTGTATTTTTCAAAATTGTTCCAAATTCGAATAATATTCTGGTTTTAACGATTTGTTCAAAAATTGAAACTAATGTTTCTATCTGTTCACCGTTAAATTTATTTTTCCATTCGAGTTGGTACTAAATTTTGTGCGTCCGTCTGTTTTTTATTAGCAACCCAGATTTTCGTACTTCGGTTGCAAACGCTGTGGCCCAGCCAAGCCAGCCCAGTTATTTGCCTCCTCACGAAGCTGAAAAACTCTATTTGACGCCCTGTGCGGCAGATAGGTTGAGATTTGCACAGGACGCCCAAACTGTGCCGGCCCGTTATGTTATTCCTTCCAAATATTTTTTTACCTTATTTCTTCAAAAACAATTTAAATAAAGTTAATAAATTTATATTTTTTAAGTTTTTGAAAAATGTTTAGACTTACAATAAGGTGTTCCTGTTTTTATGAATGTTTAAAAAAATTCTCGTTCCGAATTGTTTTTGAAATTCAGAACATATTCAATTTTTTCCCAAAAACTGTTTGTGTTTTCAAAAATGGTTTGGATTTTGAAAAAATAAGTTTAAAAAATATTCCAAATTTGATAAATATTCTTGTTTTAGTAAAATATTCACAAATTTAAAATAATGTCCGCGTTTAAAAGTACATTTTATAAAATTGTTCTGGATGTTCAAAACATGTTCCATTTTCAAAAGTCGGTCACAACTTAAAAAAAATTGTGTTTTCATAAAAAGCTCATGTCTTCAGAAAATGATGTCGTTTAAAAAAATCATTTTTTTTTCAAAATGGACGAATATGAAAAACATTATTCCAAATTTCAAAACATATTCACTTTTCCAAGAATATTCGGCAATTCATATTTTTAAGAAAATCTATCTTTTTATAAATCTGACATTGCAGTATGTTCTTAAATTTTCACGTTGGCCATTGGTTAGCAGTAGGTATTTGTTGCCATGGCTAGTAGCACGTGGTCGAGTCTTTAAGATCATGTGTTCGATTGTTCAACCCTTCATTTTTCTGAATTAATTACTCGTGCCTTGCAAGACTCAAAAAAAATTACTCGTGCCTTGCAAACAAAGGTCATTTCGGTGCCTGCCAGTAGTTGGTCCAGACACGATTGGTTGTGCGTTCCACGCACTATTTGACGCAACTAGCGTCATATAGTAGCTCCACGCAGCTGCCCCAAGAAAAGCAAAAATATAGTTTCAACCATTCCACACGTAGTTCCCCATTTTTTTTGGCTTATCCCCAATTGGGCCTACCACACATTTCTTTTTCTGTCATGCTCACAAGCAGCAAAAAATTAAGGGCGCGATGGGATTGAACATGAACCTTCCCTATTGTGTCAACGGAGAAAGCCAACTCAGCTAGCTTGCAGTTATGATAGAAACAGTCCCACCTTGGAATTTTATACTAAATCGCACCAGTTTTTATATGTTGTTAAGTTGTCTGGAAATAAGAAGGTTGTGTGAGAATAAGGAAGTTGTCTCGAGAATCATGTGCAGAACGCGGTACTTCACAAATTATTGCTGGAGATAACTTGTATGTGCCAATAAAAGACAATATGCTGGTTGGCTATAGCCTATAATTGAAAAAATTGTGGGCACATGCTAATAGAAGAAAATATGCTGGTTTTGCTCTAATTAATAAAAAATTGTGGGTACGTGAGCGCAAAATTAGCTGAAGAGAATAAACCCTCATAATAAAGGGACATTCATGCCTGGTTATGTGCTAATTATGCTAATCAAAAAAATTTATGCACTGCAATTAGTAATCCATCCGGTTACATCGTCATACGAGAGAGTGGTAAGCAACCGTGCTTTGAAGGTCGCTGCGTAGCAACCAAATAAGGACGCAGCCACAACTCTGAGATGGAGGCGGGCCCGGAGGAAAAAGAGGCACCAATTGGGTAGTCGCCACCACGCCGACCAACCCTACTATTATCTAGATCTTGCGGGCCGACGATGGCAGGAAGGAGGATAAGCGACAATATAGATTGTGCGTTGTGTTCACATAGAGGATGTGGAACAATGTGTTTGGGGATGTGGGGAATGCTGACATATTTTTTTCTCCCCGTTGCAATGCACGGACATATATATGTGCTATATGATTTAATTTATGTAGCTCTTTGAAGTCCGACCTTTATTTTCGAACGTTCAACGATTCCTCAAAAAACAAGTGGTCAGAAACAATGTATATGACTATTTTAAATCATGCCTAGGTTTATAATTTGTGTAGCAAACTTACTTGCAAATTATATTTGCAACACCGACAATAGTCCGGTTGACGGAGGAGGTGACTATAGGCGAGGCGCTAGCCGATGACACCTAACCGACGCGGCCGAGCACTAATGCTGACTATCTCCTCCCATTATTGACGGTCGCCGCCCACATCGTTCCACCGACAAAAGGTTGAACTACCACCGTCGATGATGGCAGGAAGGAGAATAAGCGACAATATAGATCACGCCTTGTGTTCACATAGAGGACGTGGAAGAGTGTGTGCGGGGATGTGCGGAATGCTGAGATATTATTTTCCTCCCGTTGCAACGCACGGGCATATTTCCTAGTATCACTAAATCATGGGATAGACTAGTATATGATCTCACGTTAGACGAGATCAATGAGATAAACCAAAAAAGAGAGTATATTTAGACATTCTGAAGAATTCCAAAATTATTCGAGGTGTGTCTACAACTCCAAAAAAATCAGCTCAAAACTCGATTTACAGGTGGAGATTCAAAAATGACAAATTCAAATGTGAATAGTGGCAGCTTTGGGTGAATAGCATTTTTACACTATTAACAGCCAATTTTGTCTTTTTGTTACTATTTGTGTAGGTCGAATTAGAAGCTGAAACTTTTTAAGATTGCACATCAAACATTGATGTGTGTCTAAAACAATTTGAAAAATGTTTGAACATGTTTTGTATTTACAAAAAGTGATTTCATTGATCTCATCTAATGTGAAATCCTATATTAGTCCCCCACTATTTGTTTTTTTAGCTAACTAGTCTCCTCACTAAATCAAGCCCTAATACCTCCTAACCCCCACCCAAATCACCCCCTAAACACCTCCTGGCACAGCCCAATTAGGGCATGTATAATGGTTAATAAGATAGTCTTATCTTAAGTCTTGCATGTAATTTAGAGATGATAAAAAAACATGTGTACAATGGTCATGTTTTAGCTTTATCTTCAATAACTAGCTATTTCTAAAAATATGGTGAGACATATTGTGCTAAGAGATCATCTCTTATCTTCTCTTAAATAAGATAAGACAAGCATTTTCTTATGATTTCTCTCTTCTCCACCTCATCATTTATCCTATGTGGCATTCCAAGGATCTCGGCCCCCGTCGGTGGGAGGGACCCCGTTCTCGTTTTTGCTAGGTTGAACGTCTTGGTTGGGGCTGTGTGGCGGCGGCGATGTCCCTCCGTAGCAATAATGTCTCCCACGTCCTATCTCCGTCCCGACGGTGCGAATATCATTGTCGGAGGATGTGTGGAGGTGTGTCTCCGTCGGATCTCATGGGATTCGATCGGTGCTGGTCTTCGGTGGATCTCTTTGGATCCAGTTTTTGTTCGTCTTCGTTCGTGTGGTTCCACGTTTGATCTTTCCAATCTACAACTCTCTTCATCGGCGATGATTGCTACTCTGGTGTGTTGGTCCTTTGGGGCCTTAGCACGACGACTTCCCGACTGTCTACTACAACAAGGTTTGCCTGACTCCGGTGATGGAGGGACGATGACGGCGGCGCGCCTTCGGCTCGCTCCAGTGCTTTTAGTCGTCACTACGTGGTTCATAGACCTAGTTGTAATTTTTATTACCTCTTGTGTTCTTTGTACTGCCATGATTGAAGAATAGATTGGAAATTTCTCTCGCAAAAAAAATAAAAAATAAGATAGAACCATTGTACATGCCCTTACAATGGTTCTATAATATGTCTCGCCATATTTTAAAGATAAAATTGTCTTATCAACCACTTTACATGGCAGGCTGTCTGGTGCGGTGCCAGCGTGCTCGTGGGCTGGCATGCCAAGCACTGCACGATTTTAGGCCGTCTGGTGCCGTGCTAGCGTGCTCAGGGCATCTCCAGCCGCGCCCCCAGGAAGGCCTCCCCAGGCGATTTTTTCACGCCGGCGCCGAAAAAACGGCCCAGTCGTGCCCCAGGAGCCTGATTTTCGCCGGCCTGGGCCAAAAACAGCGTCGGCGGACCCAGGCCGAACCCGGCTCGCTGGGGGGCGCCGGGGCGAGCTGTTTTGGCGCGAAAAAGCCGCGGGCCAACCGCGCCAGCGACACGGCGCCTCGTCTTCCCCCAACGGCCTCGGTTCCCGCGGGGAATCAATGCCAAGGCTGCCGCCGGTCAGCCTTGCCATTGATTCCTCACGGGCGGCGCGTCACGGGACGGCTCGCCGACGCCTCCCCTCCCTCGCACGCGTACACACGGGCGTGGCGCGGCTATATGGCCGGTGGCCACACTCGCCTGGGCCCACACCAGCCCCGCCCCTCGCCGCCGCCCAGCCCCTACCTCTCCCGAGCGCCGGCGCCCAGCCCCTCCCTCTCCCTCTCTACCTCTCCCGAGCCCGTCGCCATGGCAGAACGCTTCCCCGGAGACGAGGCGGCGGCCAACGGCTTCGGCCGTCGTTCGCTCCGCGAACAGGAGTCCTGGCTCCTGTTCCAGGCGAACATTCCGGCGCCGCCGGACATGCGCGTCGGGCCGACTGGGTGGAGACTCAGCGCCGGGGGAGTGCCCATTCCCCCGTTGCCCGACGCCGTGGCCAAGCCGAAATACTTCGCCGAGGAAGTCGAGGTCGTGCGCGCCTCCTTCACCGACGCCCAACTCTCCCTTCCCCAGTACGCCGCCGACAACCACGCGGCTTGGGCGGCGTACTTCGAGCACCGCCAGCAGCAGCGCATGGCGTCCACCAATGGCGCGCCGGTGGTCGGCGGCTGGCAGAACAGCGAGGGGCGCCACCTGTGGTGGGGCGTCCCCGGCCGCACACTCGAGGGCGTGCTGACGTACCTCGAGGGCGGCAACGACCCGCCGTTGGCGTACCCGGCGAGGGTGGCCGCCCCGGCGCAGCACTGACGCGCCGGGCCATGGGTGCCAAGGAGGTTCGGGTCCTCCTCCTCTTCTTCCTCCTCCCGATCTTCGTCGCACTCCTCCGATACTCCGGCCTTGCTCGGTGTCAAGGCCGAGCCCGCGGCGGAGACGCCGCTCGGCCGGCGCACTCGCAGCCCCGGCATCGTCATCAACGAGGGCGGCCGGCGCGCCTACTCGTCGGCTCCTCCTCCGCGCTTCGTCAAGCCAAAGACGGAGCCGGGGCTCGCGCCGGTGAAGACGGAGCCGGGGCTCGCGCCGGTGAAGAAGGAGCCGACCGCACCGGTGAAGACGACGGAGCTCGACGACGACGACGCGGCCCTGGAATGGGCGCGCAGGGACTCCATAGCGATGGAGAAGGAGCGCCTGAAGAAGGCGAAGGAGCGCCAGTGCGCCGCCCTGCTTCGCTTCGCGGAGCGTCGACGCGGCCGCGACGAAGGCGGAGTCGTCGTCATCTGCGACAACGACGACGACGACGACGATGCGCCGCCACCAGTCCGCCATGGCGACGCTGGGCAGGGGTCCAGCAGGGGCGCCCGCGTCAAGGAGGAGAAGGCCGATGACGAAGATGGCGGCGACGGCGGCGACTTCAGCCAGTTTTTTATTTAGTTTAGTTCATATATATGTGCTATGTAATGAAAATCCGCGAACTTCGCCGAAATGTGCCGAAATTTATCGTGTTTGGCCGAAATTTATCGTGTTTAAGCCGAACTTCGTCGAACTGTGCCGAATTTCTTTTATTTCAAAACGTGCCTGGGGACGGCCTTGGGGCCGGCGGCTGGGGACCAACTCGCCCCAGGCCCAATTTTTGCGTCGGCTCACCCCCAGACGGCGATTTTAGGCGTCCTCTGGGGGCCCAACGGCTGGAGATGCCGTCACGGGCTGGCATGCCAAGCACGGCCTGCGGATGCCCAACTTTGCTCTAATGAGTCGAAGTATTTTCAGTGTGCGTTCAGCATACCGAATGATAATGCGGACGAAACTAGGTCGAGAAGCGTGGATACACGAAGAGGAGGGAACCTCGGTTGGACAGAATGAGAGCAATATGTGGAGCATGATATGGCACATTCAGGTTCCGTCCAAATTAAGAATGTTTGTATGGCGTCTTGCTAGGCATTCCATGCCCTGTGGGGAGGTTCTAAAGCATCGTAATATGGCAACGACGGATACATGTATGCTGTGTGGGACGATGGACACTTGGAAACATGCTTTATTGAAGTGCCCAATGGCGGGCGGTGTGTGGGCACTGGCCCCTGATGATCTTGTGCAGGCTATGAGTGAGCGGCAAGAGGACAGGGCCAAGGACTGGCTCTTTGCTATACATAAAATGTTGCCGACAGATTTATTTGAAAGGCTCATAGTGACACTTTGGGCAATCTGGGGAGTGCGGAGAAAGGCTATCCATGAGGATATCTTTCAGTCTCCGAGCTCCACTAATGGTTTCATCAATAGCTACCTGCGGGATCTTCATGTTATGAAACCCAAGCATCAGATACCAAGCGCTGCTGCATCTCCTAGGTCCACTCGATGGATCAGGCCTGTTGAGGATACGGCAAAGGTGAATGTGGATGCCGCTGTCTCTCGACGCGGTTACGGTGCGGTTGGCGCCGTATGCAAGGATCAGAATGGGCTTTTTTTGGGAGCGTCCTTCCTTTTCTTCAGAAATATAGATGATCCACATACCCTCGAAGCGCTTGCGATAAGGGAGGCTTTAGCTCTCTCGGACGACCTTTATCTTCGGAGGATCCATGTCGCTTCGGACTGCAAGGGGGTGGTCGAGGAAGTACGGAAAGAAAATGCAGCAAATTATGGAGCAATTATTCATGAAATAGTAGACCACTCTCTGTCTTTTGATTTCTGTAAATTTAGTCATGAATTTAGGAGCTCGAATTATGAAGCTCACAACTTAGCGAAACATGCACTTATTCTCGCTGATGGCCGCCATGTTTGGTTAGGGCATCCCGGGAATCTCTCTTTCGTCCCTGTAAACGTGGTGACGGGTTAATAAAGAGTTTCGCGAGGTTGTCTAAAAAAAATTAAAAAACAAAGGAAATTTCACTACCACTCCACTCCGCCGAATCCCTCATCATTCCCCATTCTGCAATCCCACTCCTCCGCCGCCACCACCACCAAGCCATGGATGCGCCGCCGCCGCCGCCGCGCTCCCCGAAGAAGCGCAAGTTCGAGCGAGTTCCGGACCAAGAATCACCACCGGTGAGCGGCAGCGCCGGCCTCGACCTCATCAACGCCCTCCCCGACGCCGTCCTCTGCACCATCATCTCGCTCCTCCCCACCAAGGACGGAGCCCGCACGCAGGCCGTCGCCCGCCGCTGGCGGCCCCTCTGGCGCTCCGCGCCCCTCAACCTCGTCGCCGACTCCACCTTGTCTCGCCAGCAGCGCAAGCGCGTCGTCTACGTCACCAAGATCCTCGCCGAGCACCCTGGCCCGGCCCTCCGCCTGAAGCTCCCCTACATCCGCCGACGCGACCACGGCAAGATCGACGGCTGGCTTCGTTCCCAGGCCCTCACCGACCTCCAGGAGCTCTACCTCGGCTACGACAGCCAAGACTCCCCGCCTTCCCTGCTGTCGCCGTCCGCGCTCCGCTTCGCGCCGACGCTCCGCGTTGCCACATTCAGCGACTGCCATTTCCCCGACTTGTCCGCGCAGTCTCTGAATTTTCCGCATCTCAAGCAGCTCAGCTTGTATGAGGTCACCGTCTCGGCCTTGTCCGCGCATTCTCTGAATTTCCCACGCCTCAAGCAGCTCACCATGAGCGAGGTCACCATCTCAGGCGACGCTCTGCACAACATGCTCTCTGGCTGCCACTCACTGGAAAGCCTTTTGCTGGAAGATAATGTTGGCTTTGCTCGCCTCCGCATCAGCTCCCGGACTCTCAGGAGCATCGGCTTCTCTGCTTCTTATACCAAGGGGGCTGTCCTTTTCCAAGAACTGGTCATCGAGGACGCTCCTTGCCTTGAGAGGCTGCTGCCACTCTATCCAGACGGTGGTCCGGCGACTGTCCGGATAATCCGAGCACCTAAACTGCAGGTATTGGGTTTTCTGTCAAACGGCATATCCACACTCCATGTTGGAACTACGGTTTTTCAGGTAACAACATCCTTTTACAATCAAGCAATCTGAATTCACGTGTGCAAGTTAGTTGTTCTTATTTCGTTGTCATTTTCTTCAGTACATGACTGCCATCAGCGTGACAACTACAATGCGCACCGTGAAGGTTTTGGCTATTGAATCTTTTGGCCCTAATCTTGATGCAGTAATTGGCTTTCTCAAATGCTTTCCCTGCTTGGAGAGGCTGTATGTCCTTGTGAGTATTCACATTTGTTTGTCTAAACTGTCAACATCGGCATGACTGAATTGTCCTCTAACCCATTAACCTGTCTTCACTCTGTTTGTTCTCTCCAACTCCAGTCGCAGGCACGGATGGAGATGGAAAATGTGCAAAAATATGACCCACTGGATACAATTGAATGCCTCGAGAGCTATCTCAAAAGTGTGGTGTTGGAGAACTACATTGGGGACATGCCGGATGTTGAATTTGCCAAGTTTTTCGTTTTGAATGCGAAGGTGCTAGAAGAAATGAAATTTGTATCCAGTGACAGCTGCGACTGCGAATGGAAGTCTAATCAACACATGTGGTTACAAGTGGACAGCAGAGCTTCTCCTGATGCTCGACTTGAATTCATGGGTAGTTGTGTGGATGCTTTAACAGATTACAAGCGTACCCATGATTTATCAATGGCCGATCCCTTCGAGAGAACCTTTGACTTGGATTGATGCTGCATGCAAATTCGGTCCCTTTCAGAACAATGGCTTGCCTTTTTTGTAGTTCAAAGTAACCCCGCCCTTCTGATTCTCTCTATGCAATGATCTGTTTTATCCAATAATGGAAGGTTTTGTGGCCTGCTCAGGAGCACACCTTTAAGCTCAGGCTTTTATCCAAACCCTCAACTTCCCAATGTGCAAGATGATATTGAAAGGGGTTCAGAGGTTTATTTCTGTTCCATTGCCCTTTAATGTTATTTAGTATCTTTTCTGTGTAGGTTGTAGTGGCTCTTTATTTTCTGTTTGATGTCATATCGTAAGCTGTGTCATGTGACTTTTGTCAATAATATTATAGGTGACAGAAGTGGTTCTTCCGTGGCGGTTCGGCGGTGGAAAGCACATTCAAGATCTCAAATTTGCTGAGGAAAGTAGAGGTGACAGAAGTGGTTCCAATTTTCATTCCCAACAAACTGACAATCTTTTAGTGTGGACAAAATTCACAGCGTTTATCAGTGTCGAACCATAAATCCGGAATAGGGAAACTAGCAGTTCAAGCCTCTTTGCCTGCCAAGCAAGTAGTATTGACAAACTGCTTCATGTGACTTTTCTGGTAACTTGACCATTCTAAATGGGGATGCATTATAAATTGAGTTGGTTATGGAAAGAGTCAAATACACCACGGGTGCCTCAACTTGTCCGGTGCGATCACTTTGGTGCCTAAACTTGTAAAATACACGAAACTAGTGCCGCAATTTGTCCGAGCGTTCAAATACGGTGCCTCCATCCGTATCCAGGCATATGCACTGCCCACATGGCGTGCCAACATGGCATCGGCCCACATGTCTGTAAGAGGAGTGTGCTGGTTGTTTTACAGAAATCTCCTTGTACTTTATATAATTTTGACAAAGCTCCTGGCATTTTATTTAAATACGTCAGACCGCATTGGTCCCACCTATCACACCTAGGCCTCGCATGTCAGCACATGGGATAAAATAGCAATAACAAAAAAAGAGCACCCGGCAGGATTCGAACTCAGTATGAGGGCGCACAGCCTATACACATATGGTAATCACTAGGCCTATAATAGTTGACTGTGCAATATCCTAATACGCTTCTATTTCCCAAGAAACCGGGTGAAATAATAAAGAGAAATAAAAAAGGAAAGTTGATTCATGGGAAATTGAAAAATATTAAGAAAGTTTCACGTTTGAAAAAAAACTCTTCAACATATTACCTGCCATCAACTTAAAAAAGTTTTAGTGCTTTTTAAAGAAATCATCATATTTTTGGAAAATTCTCACGTGTATTAAAAATTATAAATGTGTTTTTAAAAAATGTCTGCCATGCATTAAAAAAATACAACATCTATTTTATAAAATGTTCAATATGTATTAAAAATTTAGTGTAAAATTATTCTTACATTTCTACAAACACGTTTATCATGTGTTAACACATTTATAGAATTTATTATTTCTACACAATGATTTTTAATACATGTTGAACAATTTTCAAAATACAACGTTGTTGATTTTTAATAATTATGTATTCTAAAAATACAATGGAGATACAAAATAATTATGCATGCTTGTGGTCCTGAGTGAAGATGCAACACAAATTTGTAATATTTTATAATATATGTTGAACTATTTAAATCAACATAAATTTTAGAAAAAGTTCATTGTTAAATCTTTGAACTACAAATAATAAAAAATGAATAAATTTTTTAATAGAAAATAATCACATATTGATAATTATTGTATTTTAATATTCGAATCTTGTATATATCATAAAAACAAACAGTAACTAAAAAAACAGAATAGAAATTGAAGAGTGATAGATAGACTTGCTAGCTAACAGATGTACACAAAGTACTATTTGTTTTGGTGGCTAGCGTGCGTACTTAGCTATTTAACCTGGATGTCCCAGGGTCGAAACCAATTTGACGTAGTTTATTTTCTTTCCTGTTATTGGCATATAAGTGCTTATTTGTGACTTTAATAATTAAATATCTTAGGGGATTTTTTGCAGAAAAAAACTCGTACGCATTTCACCTAGCATAGGCATCGCTCACACCCACTGACATCTGAGTCAACCACCAGCTGTCACTCCACGTGGACAGCACATACGATGGCATATGGGCGGAGGCACCGTATATGCACCGTGTGACAAGTTATAGCATCATTTTTGTGTATTTTACAAGTTTAGGCACTAAACTGACCGTAACGGACAAGTTAAGGCACCCGTGATGTATTTAACTCTTATGGAAAATGGGAATGCTCCCAGTTTGAAAAAAAAAAGGGTTTGAAACAACCAGCAGGAGATTATGCAAGCAATTATCCAACCGATCCATGACCGCCTTTGTGTGTTTCCAGTTCTTCTAGCTGAGAGTACGAGAGTTTGTTGAGATGTATAAAGGCTGCAGAATAAAATCCAAGCATCACTTAGGAATATTAAACCATCGCCCGTTTCTAGCTGCACAAACTGAATATTGCAGTTAACTCTTTTGGCATCACAACAGTGAATATTGTTGTTAACTATTTTGGCGTCACAACAGCAGCAATCCACTCAAACCTGATTTTGATACATCACTGTGCACACCACAAAACAGAGCACCAATTCACTAAAAACAGAGCACCAACAGGACAAGATACAGAGTGCATAAAAATCACTGTACACCAAACATAGCTAGATCATACATACAGATAAAGATTTCAGCTGACACAATGCTCACAAATGTAGCTTCTTGGATTGCTAGACCCAGCTTGGTAAAATAGGAAGGAGTGATACACAATAGCGTAGTAGATGCAGACTCTATCTGAGTTGGGCTTATGCCGCATCAGTCGTTCTTATCAGCCGCATCAGTCGTTCTGAATGTAGCTTCTTGGATTGACGGCTGGGAAGTAGGCTGGAAACTCCTGTCTAGGGCAAGCATTCTCAGGGCTGGAAACTCCAAAAGGGGAGGTACTTGATCAGTACATCCAAATACGCCAAGGGTTCGAACATGATCAGCGACCATGGAGGGCACTTTCTTCACATTTTCTAGGCCACGGTAGTCAATCGAGAGTCGGCGAACTTTATGCTGTGAGACCAAGGTGTGTGTTTGATGACCACTTGAAGTGACAAAAATTTCTTCCGCTGCCTTGGATATAATGAGATCACGGACCATATCATGCACACGGCATGCCATTGCTTGACCATCATCTTTGATATATGTTGGTTGGATCAAGCTTCTGTTTACCAGTTCATTGAAATAATCTTTTCCTGTGTCAAATAAATTTTGCCCGCGAATCAACCTGTGGTTGAGTTGGTTAGGTGGACAGTGGAATCCCCAACCCACCAGGGTTCAAATCCTGGTGCTCGCATTATTCCTGGATTTATTTCAGGATTTTCGGCGATGCGCTTTCAGTGGGAGGAGACGTTCCCGTCGACGACGAGGCGCCTACGGTGACTTCGTAAATCTCAGTCTCTCAGAGGTGCTCATAGGGGTAGGGTGTGCGTGTGTGCGTTCATAGGGGTGAGTGTATGCGCGTGTATATGAGCGCTTGTGTCTGTACTGATGCTCAAAAAAAAAAAATTTTGCCCACCATCGACCTTGACAAATCTTTCTGCTATCCACCTCCTCACCAAACCTTCCATTTGGTTCTCATAATCTCCTGGATACATGCTGAAATACAGTAGGCAGGTCTTCAGTTGGAGAGCAAGATCATTATAGCTAAGAGACAAGCGAAGATTGCTTTTGGAGCTCGGCCTGCATGGAGGCCCGTTTTTTAAAAGTTCAAAATCCAAAAAAAAAAATCATATTTTTACATTTCGAAAAATTCTGAAAAAATACAGACATATATGGAGGCATAACACACATGTGTGTAAATTTTCAGGACGAAATGCATTGAAATGAGGCCTGTGCAAAAAGACAAATCTATGACATTTTAACACATGATACTATTCATCCCAAAAGTCCATGAATTTGTTCTTTTAACAGAAATCGCATCTCATGGTATTTTGTCCTGAAATTTTACACACATACACATCATCACATCCTTATATACTTGTACAATCATAATTTTTTGAAACCGAAAAATATGAATTTTGATTTTTTTAAACGGCCTCCATGGAGGCCGAGCTCCAAAATGCCGTTCTCAGAGATAAGATCCTTTCCATTTCCTCCACATGAGGGTTTTTCTCAAGTCCTAGACCGATCGAATTTCGAACACTGATCCAGTCTTCTCTGCTATCTGATTTGGTGGTCAACAAACTAGCAATTGTGGTGATTGCTAATGGTAAACCACCACACATTTTTATGATCTCAGTTATTACCGTCCAAGGCCCATCTCGGCTTCTTGTGTAAAAAAAATATGTTTTTTTAGGCAAGTGTAAAAAATATGTGAAGCCGGTGACGAGATAAGTTTCTGAAAACTGAGCCCGTTATTACGGTCCAAGGCCCATTTCGGCAGCCACCAGCCCAGCAGCAGAGATAAAAAATCACTCGACTCGACTCGTCCCTCCCCTTCCCATCTCGTCGAGGGTTTCCCTCGCCGGCGGCTGGCTCCTCCGGCCTCCCTCGCCGGCCGGCGTTCAACCCACGCTCCACCCCCACACCACGCCCATGGAGACCAGCAAGAAAGTGGCGTTGCCTCTGACGGACATCCCGGACCACCTCCTGTCCGAGATCATGCTCCGGCTACCCACCTCGGAAGATCTCGCCCGCGCCTCCGCCGTCTGCGTCTCCTTCCGCCGAATCACCACCGACGGCTCCTTCCTCCGACGCTTCCTCCGCCTCCACGCCGCACCCCTCCTCGGATTCCTCGACCGCAACGGCTTCCATCCAGTCCTGCCGCCTCACCCGTCCGCGCCCGCCGCCACTGGGCCGTGCAGGACATCCGCGACGGCCGCGTCCTCCTCGGCCGGAGGATCAGAGAAGAGGAGTTTCCCGCGGTCTTCAGGGAGCTCGTGGTGTGCGACCCCCTGCGCCGGCGGTACGTGCTGCTCCCCACGGTACCTGACGACCTAACCGCTTTGCTTGAGCACCCTGTCCAGATGGTACGCGGGGTACGGTGCAAGACCTTCCTCGTCCCCCTCGGCGAGGAGGAGGCAGCGGCGGGAGAGGCAACATTCAGAGTTGTCTTGATGGCACATTGCAAAACTAGTCTGACTGCCTTCGTCTTCTCTTCGAGCACCGGGCAATGGCAAGCCGCTGCATCAAATGGTTGGAGTGATTTGGTCAGTAGCACAGGCGACTGGGCTGCCATGTCACAGGTCAACCCTTTTTTGCCCAGGCGCCATTATGCTTATGGCTGCTTCTACTGGGACTGGCTGATGATCAAGAGCAAAAAGTTGCTCGTGCTTGATATCAGGACGATGGAGTTGTCCATTGCCGACCTCCCACCTGGAGAGTGGGGCAGGGAAGGAATAGCCATTGTGGAGGCAGGGGAAGGCAGACTTGGGATGTTTGGTTTCCATGGGGAAATTGCACCTAGTCTCAGCTATACCATTGCGCTAAACAAAGGCGAGAGTCCCAGCCAGTGGCAGGTGGAGAAGACAATCTCACAAGATTCTGGGTACACATATAGTATTATAGCTGCAACAGAGAGGTACTTGCTCTTGACAAGGATAGAAGCATCATATCTAGAGAATCGACTCCTGTCTCTAGAGAAGCCACGCTTTGAATATTTCTTAATGGATGCCAAGACGTTGCAGCTTCAGACGCTTTATGTGAAACAATACTGTTCTCTGTATGACGCATACATATATATCAACTTCCCACCATCATTGTTGTCTTCAAGGACTGTATGAAGTGGTAAAGTTTCTATAGCTTCCAAGTTATCTCCTTCTCTTCATAATTATCATATGAATTTGTCTATTGCCTCATGTTCATTATGGCAATTGGTAATTCTTCTTTGATTTTAGTGTTTAATTTCTTGTGCTCACGGGAAAACTAAGTAAACTTGGGAACATAATTGTGTTTCTTGTCTTGTTTCTTTCAATTGCAATTTGAAGAGAATGGGGCTAGTAAGAGAAATGATCAGTAACTTATTCATGAGTCCTGATGGAATTTTATCTTGCAGTGTTGTTTTGAGATAAATCTGCATAACTGCTATGGTCACAAATAAGATCTTGAGTCACTGCTCTAAATAAGAAGGCCTGTGCTCCCAGGCAACTGAAATCTTATCCTGGGATGTTGTTTTATCTTGAACCAATCTTGTAAGATCAAGGGAGTGCTTTACAGCGCGAGCAACTGAAATTGTTCTTTATTGCAGTCAATATCTCGAGCACTCTTAGATCCTCATATAATGGTTGTGCTCCTTATCTGCAAGCAAATCATATTGCTTGACATGATTGACTGAAACTTATGAGTTTTCAGGTTATTGTATTGTTTCTTGCTACCAACACCCTCAGTTTGTTTATTTTCTTTAGTTAGATGTTTGTTATACTGTTAGAGTGTGCCTAGGCAGTAAATCAACTCCTGCAAAACCAATTCTGTATGAGTTTTTCAGGACTGAATTCCGTTATGTTCATGTGCCTCTGTCAGGCAGCGTATCCCAACCTGTATTGATGCTAAGCACACTGACGTGAGTGTTTGCAGTCACATGTTTCGAGATCAACATTATGCTATTCTGCCACAGCTTCCTGTGATACTACCTACCTAAGTACCTAAATGTTGTTCCTTCATGCTTGTAAAGCTCTTGAAATTGGGCGGAAGATCTTTTGTGTTGTCTGACTTTTTTTTTCTTCATTTGTCCAGATTCAGGGGAGTCTTTAGCAGATCATCTTTCTGAGTTCAAAGCGACCGCGGCGGTTTTGATAGCGTGGGGTTGTCTAGAATGTGATTGCCATGCTGACAAGATGATGTGTGACGATCTACAGAATTGAACCTGGCTGTGATCATGTCTGTTGGTCTTGTTTCCATGCTACCTCTGGATTCAGTCAACGTCATGTAACATCGATGTGCTGCTCCGTGACTAAGAATGTGACAAATGGAATGAACAGTTTTAATGAGTCCGCAACCGTGGTAAAAGGTAGCTGAAGTGTATTTCCATGTCAATTTTTTCCTTATAGCTATTAGGGTTATGACCTCGTTGAGGATGAATACAATAGACCAGACGCAGGCAGTAGCCTTGTTTTCATGGTCCGTGCGGGTCGGAGCTTGCAGTCTCCGTCGAAGATTCTCAAAACCGTTGATCTCCAGCTTGTCTTGAAGTTTGTTTCGGTGTGTCCTCCAAATTGTGAAGGACGGTAGCATTTGGAGCCATGTCAGTCTGCCAATTTGGAGCATACATGCAGATAAAGATTACAGCTGACACAACGCTCACAAATATGTCTCCAGCATACGAACAACTTGGGCCCGGTCCCGCATAAGCTGCTCGTACCGAGAACCAGTGGACGAGACAAAATTAGGTGTCTTCTCGAGCATAAAAAAGTTTCTCAGGGCTTCCTAAAAGTCATACACATGTCGCAGGTTACACCAAAATTCAACTTTTACCAGAAATTAGACCAACCAAATGTGGATTATATGTGATAAAAATTACACCGTTGAATTCGCATAGAAAAGAAGTTTTCCGTGGTATAATTCTTAAGTCACAAAAATATATATTATTGATCTAATTTAATATTTAAGTTTTTAGTGATATAGTGAGGGATTATGAAAACTCTGTTGCGATTTCATTTTTTTTCATCTGCTTTCAGCTCTTACCTTTTGCTCTTGTTTTCCATATCTCTATGTTCTCTACTCTCCATTTCTACTACACTAGGTAAATGCCCGTGCATTGCACGGGGGGATGAATATTTTGGTGGTATCAACAGTAATCATGTTGAACATATACATTTAAGATCCTCACGCACATTCACAGCATTGTTGACTTTTTTATTGTTAAATCAATCTTCTTCTTGTTCTTCTTCTTCTTCTCCTCCTCCTCCTCAATGTGATTCGATAAATGATCTGTCCTTCTCCTCCTCCTCAATGTGATTCGAGAAATGATCCGTAAAAATATTACTGCATGAATTAGGAAAAACAATGGCATTAGAGTACTCTGGATTAGCGATACTTGTTTAATTCTTTTAGTAGTGGTACCCTTTTACATGTCAAAGTCTGTTGATCATTCATTCGATTTTTGTCAATGATGAAGATCGAACCCCTCACATCTAGATGCAAAATGCAGCAGGCCACTGGACTCCACGGCGTACAAAGGTCAGTATAACATCTCACAACTTCGTAATTAAAATCATTCATCACAAATCCTACAAGTAAACCCCGAATGCAGCCTGTACACTCGGTGAGCTGCTAGTGCTTGTGTTAAGTTACAAATGAGATCATTGATGAGACGATGACCTTTGTTAAATACTCCAACAATTCACAATCATAACTAATATAGGCATGCAGTGATCAGAAAAACAGTCCAGCTAGTCTAGCATCGATATATGTACCTGCACTTCCATTCCCATGTACAGTATAACTGAATGAACTACACACGACTGAATAAATTAATCTGACCCATTCGATGGTTCATGTGACGCTGGCTCTCAAGTGCATGAGGTCATGAGGATCTTGCTGAACGTCGTCGTCGTCGTCGTCATTGGCCACCGCTCTATCCAGCCACCGCTAGCAGTTGCCGTTGCTATTCCACCTTCATTGTCTTGTCCGTTGTGCATGACCTGCCATTCACCTGCAGACTGCAGCGGCAGTAGGACGAGGAGTCGTCGTGGAAGACACGTCCATCCGCGCCTAGTGACGTCGTCGTCATCAACGTCGGAGAGCGCACTGGCGGGATAGCTGGACTCGAGCATGAGCACGGCGACGCGGTGCTCCAGCATCCAGCGCCTCGAGGTTCATGCTCGCGTCGTCGTGGCTGCGGTGCGTCTGCTTCCCGATGTCGAAGTAGATCTCATCACGAACTCACGATGGCCACCTTGAGGTCCCCAGCACGGCAGCCGAACACTTTGGCCAACACGTTGAGGGAGTCTACGGCGGCCGCTTGCTCTGGCGCGGCAGCATTGGCCTTCCGGATGTGCAGGCAGAAGAAGCACCGGATGTTGTGGCGCACGAGTCGCCGAAGTACGGCCCGACGTGGAACGCGGCCGAGAGGTCGAAGGAGGAGACGGTGGATCAAGTCCAGCGAGATGAGATAGGGTTTGACCTCTGGGCTCTGGCGGCTGGGAGAAAGAGAGAAGCGAGGAGATGGAATCGAGTCAGGTGAGGCAGATGGATCGGTCATAGGAAGGAAACAACTAAATGAGAGTGGTAATTTTCCGTGAAAACCGGGCGGGGTGGCACGGATGAGGCGAGTGAAAAAAAAGGACGAGACGGGGGTGGACGAAAGGGCGAGGCAGAACGCGGTCAGTCGGCAGGAAAAGGACCCTTACTCTATTTTTAAGTAGTAGAGATAAGTAGTAGAGAAGTAGAGATGCTTCCCGATGTCGAAGTAGATCTCGTCACGAACTCATGATGGCCACCTTGAGGTCCCCAGCGCGGCAGCCGAACACTTTGGCCAACACGTTGAGGGAGTCTACGGCGGCCGCTTGCTCTGGCGCGGCAGCGTTGGCCTTCCGGATGTGCAGGCAGAAGAAGCACCGGATGTTGTGGCGCACGAGTCGCCGAAGTACGGCCCGACGTGGAACGCGGCCAAGAGGTCGAAGGAGGAGACGGTGGATCAAGTCCAACGAGATGAGATAGGGTTTGACCTCTGGGCTCTGGCGGCTGGGAGAAAGAGAGAAGCGAGGAGATGGAATCGAGTCAAGTGAGGCAGATGGATCGGTCATAGGAAGGAAACAACTAAATGGGAGTGGTAATTTTCCGTGAAAACCGGGCGGGGTGGCACGGATGAGGCGAGTGAAAAAAAAGGACGAGGCGGGGGTGGACGAAAGGGCGAGGCAGAACGCGGTCAGTCGACAGGAAAAGGAACCTTACTCTATTTTTAAGTAGTAGAGATAAGTAGTAGAGAAGTAGAGATGCTTCCCGATGTCGAAGTAGATCTCGTCACGAACTCATGATGGCCACCTTGAGGTCCCCAGCGCGGCAGCCGAACACTTTGGCCAACACGTTGAGGGAGTCTACGGCGGCCGCTTGCTCTGGCGCGGCAGCGTTGGCCTTCCGGATGTGCAGGCAGAAGAAGCACCGGATGTTGTGGCGCACAAGTCGCCGAAGTACGGCCCGACATGGAACGCGGCCAAGAGGTCGAAGGAGGAGACGGTGGATCAAGTCCAACGAGATGAGATAGGGTTTGACCTCTGGGCTCTGGCGGCTGGGAGAAAGAGAGAAGCGAGGAGATGGAATCGAGTCAAGTGAGGCATATGGATCGGTCATAGGAAGGAAACAACTAAATGGGAGTGGTAATTTTCCGTGAAAACCGGGCGGGGTGGCACGGATGAGGCGAGTGAAAAAAAAGGACGAGACGGGGGTGGACGAAAGGGCGAGGCAGAACGCGGTCAGTCGGCAGGAAAAGGACCCTTACTCTATTTTTAAGTAGTAGAGATAAGTAGTAGAGAAGTAGAGATGCTTCCCGATGTCGAAGTAGATCTCGTCACGAACTCATGATGGCCACCTTGAGGTCCCCAGCGCGGCAGCCGAACACTTTGGCCAACACGTTGAGGGAGTCTACGGCGGCCGCTTGCTCTGGCGCGGCAGCGTTGGCCTTCCGGATGTGCAGGCAGAAGAAGCACCGGATGTTGTGGCGCACGAGTCGCCGAAGTACGGCCCGACGTCACTACTAGATATTAGGCCAATAACGACCAACAGCTAACAATCCTTGGTTGTTATTAGTACGGTGTGCTAGTCCCACTTCCAAACTAACTCTACGAAACCTCTCCTAACAAGAGTGGGTCTGCCCGTCGTTAATTTTGTTATGCTTAGAGAGTAATTTACGTCCTTATCTGATAAAACAAACGATAAAAGAGGAAGATAATTACCAATCAAATCTAGATACCCTTCGCATGCGCTGATTTCCCTCGAGAGCTCTCCCTGCCGCCTCTCTTTCTTCCAGCCGCCGCCTCATCCTCCTCTCACTTCCGCTTCACCTTCCTCCAGATCTTGAGTGCAGCACCGGATTTTGGGCGGGCTGCAGGGGATGTCGTCCAGATTCATGTTCCCGTGGACATCCTCCCCAGCGTTCCTCATGGGAGCGGGCCACGCGATGCGATCTCGGTGGTGGCCGGCGGCCGCGGACACCATGAGGAGGCACAGTTTGGAGATCTCGCAGCCGCGCTTTACACGACCAAAGGGCCTACGCCGATGTACAACGTCACCTCCAGGAAAAACGGCAGCCAGATGCACAAGTAAGCATGATGTCGATGATGATGCACAGTACAACATGTTATAGCAGATTCTGAATTTGAGTGGTCGTCTCTGTCATGCCATGAACAGAACAGATCTAGGCGTGAGCATTGCTGGGACGTCCACAAGCAGCCGTGCAACATGTGATTAACTAATTGTATTCTTCACTGTACCATTTTTGTTTGCATTTTTTTCATTTTGAAAGTGTAGATGCAAACATTAATGCAGGGTCGTACAGGTGATGATACCAATCTTCTCAAGGGATTCTTGGAGATGGGTGTTGCACATGATCCAGGTAAGTGTCTACACTTGTGATCAGCACATATTTTACATTTTCTCTACTTGAAAGATCTGAAAGGAAGGACCGTGCGTTTGGCTACCTAATTTCTTATTATCATGTACACGATAGAAAATTTTGTCCTGTCTTCTCAACTAAAAGAATATTTAATGTGTCTGATGATCGCAGAATGACCTCTTCCATGGATGGCCTATTGACTCCAATTTCTGGAGATGGGTCGATGTAAGCATCGCTTGATTATTGAGCATCAATCTCTGAAAATATATTAGGTGTACATAATATATACTACTTATAGCTAACACACTTTTGTGTACAATTTTCTCTTTTGATTTAATTTGGCAGAATCCCTAAGAGGTAAATATATCTGACTTATAAATCAATTATGTTTTTGTAGAACAGATGGTCCACCGTAATACAAGCATCAAGAGGTGCTGTAGTAATTGGTGAAGAATGATATGCACTTAAGTACAAGGACTGATGATGGTGTGTCATGGCCGAAGATTATGAAAAGAAAATCTCTTTTCTAGTTGTTGCATGATTTCTTGTTAGAGATGGACAACTACAATGGTTGTCTAGAGAGGGTTCATAATTTCTGAATGGTATTTTATCTCCAGAATTGTATGTGAGGATTATGTTCAATATATATGGTTTTGATCAATAAAATCAGGGCTATGATACTTTGGTTGTTCAGATTCTTTAATTGCCTAATTGGTGTGGTCGCGAATCTTCAAAAGTTGAGAGAAAAGCTAAAGTGGTCAAAAAATGGTCTTACATTTTGGGACAGAGGGAGTAATATTTAGCATCAATCAAAACAATTTTAGCGACGAGAAAAGAGGTCGCTAATACACAAATTGTGGTTGTTATTTTCTCAAAATTAACGACGACACACTATCCCGTTGTTACAAAATAACAACGGGAAAAAGTATGTGGTCGTTATACTTTTAACGACGGAGCCTATTACGACCACAAAATTGTGGTCGCTAAGACTTTCAACGACCACATTCTAACTTTTAACCACCACATACCCCATCGTTAAAAATCATTTTCCTAGTAGTGCGTGGAACGCGGCCAAGAGGTCGAAGGAGGAGACGGTGGATCAAGTCCAACGAGATGAGATAGGGTTTGACCTCTGGGCTCTGGCGGCTGGGAGAAAGAGAGAAGCGAGGAGATGGAATCGAGTCAAGTGAGGCAGATGGATCGGTCATAGGAAGGAAACAACTAAATGGGAGTGGTAATTTTCCGTGAAAACCGGGCGGGGTGGCACGGATGAGTCGAGTGAAAAAAAAGGACGAGACGGGGGTGGACGAAAGGGCGAGGCAGAATGCGGTCAGTCGGCAGGAAAAGCAACCTTACTCTATTTTTAAGTAGTAGAGGTAAGTAGTAGAGAAGTAGAGATGCTTCCCGATGTCGAAGTAGATCTCGTCACGAACTCACGTTGGCCACCTTGAGGTCCCCAGGGCAGCAGCCGAACACTTTGGCCAACACGTTGAGGGAGTCTACGGCGGCCGCTTGCTCTGGCGCGACAGTGTTGGCCTTCCGGATGTGCAGGCAGAAGAAGCACCGGATGTTGTGGCGCACTAGTCGCCGAAGTACGGCCCGACGTGGAACGCGGAAGAGAGGTCGAAGGAGGAGACGGTGGATCAAGTCCAGCGAGATGAGATAGGGTTTGACCTCTGGGCTCTGGCGGCTGGGAGAAAGAGAGAAGCGAGGAGATGGAATCGAGTCAGGTGAGGCAGATGGATCGGCCATAGGAAGGAAATAACTAAATGGGAGTGGTAATTTTCCGTGAAAACCGGGTGGGGTGGCATGAATGAGGCGAGTGAAAAAAAGGACGAGACGGGGGTGGACGAAAGGGCGAGGCAGAATGCGGTCAGTCGGCAGGAAAAGGAACCTTACTCTATTTTTAAATAGTATAGAGATAATAAAAGAAAAGAAAGCGTAAGGTTCCCTCTCCCCTCTTACGTTTCTTTCAACTCTTCCCTCAACGAGTGATCCCTCGCCCTTCGTCCGCCACTAATAAAAGCCAGGAAACACAATCAGGCGCAGAAAATTAGGACGTAATCTACAAATCTGAACACAATCCCACACGTTTCGGTCGAATTTTCGTCGGCCTCTCCTCGCGTTTTGCTTCACCTCCCCCGGCTGCCACCTCCCGGGCGACGCTCATCACGTGCTCGACGTCGTTGCCCGAGGACCAGCGGACCACCGAGTTGCAGGCTCTCCTGTCTGTGGTGCCTTCGAAGGCCCCGGCCAAGGCCAAGGAGCCGGAGAAGAAGATGGAGGGTCTCTGGATTCGAGATCCTGGAATCTCTGTGAAGGCAACTCAGAGGGTGTTTGGATCACTAGTGACTAGAGACTAGAGACTACTAGTAGTCACTTTTAGTCAGTAAACCTTCAAACACCCCTGACTAATGGGGGACTAGTACTAGTTTAGTCCCTAGTCACCCACCCCCAACTAAAAGTGAGTAAAGTCTCTCCTCTAATTAATTGGCGGGCCCATGCAGGCAGGGGGCCCACGCGGTAGTTGCTGTTGCACAAGGGATAGAAGAGAGATAAATGGAAGGGAGAGAGAAGAATTTAATACTGAGACATTTAATGCTGACTAGTAGTAGTCACCTTCCAAACAGGGCCTGACTAAAAACTTTTAGTCTGACTACTGCTAGTCACATGACTAGAGAGTATCCAAACACGCTCTCAGCATCTTCACCATCCCATCCGCACCTGGTACACCGGCACTACGGTCTTGAATATGAACCCTATGGAAATCCCGAAGGAAGCCGAGGAAAACCAAGGAAGCGGTAAACCTGGGAATGGTTTGGATTGGAACCACAGTTTCAATTTGGTTTCTCTATCAGACCGTCCTTGTATCGGTTTAAATAGGCTGAGCCCCTGATATAATCTGGTGTGGTTTGGGCTTTAGGTATTATGAACGGACTGTGATATTTGGCACACGTGTGCCATATAAGCAAAACTGCCACACCTCTATTTCTTTTATTTTAAAGTACCATACGAATCCCTAATTCTTTGAACTCGCCTCCTCCCAAACGACCCCGTAGGCTCACCCGAGAAACCTGCTTCTCCCGCACATCTCATGCGCCCACCCCGAGAAAACTGCCACTTCTTCACGTATACCACATGATTTCTCCTCAGGACAAAGTTACCATGGTATTCGTATGCAAGTTATCAGGCTTGTATTGCATAACTTACCGTGCTATTTACATAAAACGTACCAGGTATCTATGCTTCAATAGCTACATCCCTTCAAAGTTACCACTGTATTTTGTACACAAGTTATAAGGTATTCGATGTGTAAAATACCCTGGTACTTACACATAAATTATCAGGGTATATGTACATCAACCTCCCCCGGTCAAAGTTACCATGAGGGATTGTACATGAGTTACCGGGTCTACAGTTCATATATTATCAAGGTACTTGCATCTAAAAACTTGGGTGTGTTTCGGTAGCTTTTTCCATAGGTAAAAAATTACCACGATATTTTTGTGTAACTTATCACGCCTATAGCACGTGTGCCCCTCATGACACTAAACATTATGTGACTTTCCCGTGGCACGCCATGTGTTGTGTTCATCCAAGAGGCCCACGCGCGAGGCGAGTGTATGTTTTTAACAACTTAGTTTCCTTTGGTAAAAAAAGTTACCATCATGTTTATATTGCAAGTTATCGGTTATGCGATGCTTATATTATCATGTTATTTACACAAAAAATATTGGGAATGTTTTGAACAACTTTTTCCTGAGACAAAAAGTTATCATGGTGATTCTAGGTAACCTATCAAGCCCGTGGTGCCTAAAATATCATGCTATTTACACAAAATTTATCAAGGGTATGTTTTCAGCAAATCACCCTCCCCCCAAGGTCAAAAACTTATCATGGTGTTTAGTTATAGCAGATTCGCAGTGCATATGTTTTCATGCTATTTACACATAAAAATGCCAGGGGAGGGAGGTATACTACCGTGTTATTTGCACAGAAGATACTGGAGTATCTTTTCAAAAAAATCCCTACGGTCAAAGTTACCATGGTGTTTCTACCTCAGTTATCAGATGTGCGCTGCGTATTTACCATCTATTTACACATAGATTACCGGGTATCTTTTCACATTTGTCTTCCTCAGTGGTTAAAGTTACCATGATGTTTGTATCTAAATTATCAGGTCTATGGCGTGAATGTTATTGTGCTATTTACAGAAATTACCAGGGGGCGGTTCAACAAATTTATTCCCAATGATCAAAGTTACCACGAACATGTCAAAAACAGTATTTCCCTTAGCTTGCTCAACAATGAGTGCCATAGGTGAGGTGGTTAGCTCTCTTTGTTGATTACCTGCAGACCAGAGATCAAATCCTAGTCTAAGCATTATTTTTGCCGAAAATCGGGAAAGCGTGTGGGCCATAATTGACGATTACGAAAATTAGGAAGGCACGAGCGGGTGTGCCCGATAAAATCGGGGAGGGCGTGCGGAAAGGAAAGAAATCAGGAGAGGTCGGTGGGGGAGGACGTGCGGGAAAGGAAGGATATCAGGAGGCGTGCGGGAAAGGAAAGAGATCGGGAGGGAACTGACGGCGTTGGATGCGTGTGGCAGTTTCGCAATCTGCCACACGGTTGCCATATACATATTTCGTCAACAAATTTATTCCCAATGATCAAAGTTACCACGAACATGTCAAAAACAGTATTTCCCTTAGCTTGCTCAACAATGAGTGCCATAGGTGAGGTGGTTAGCTCTCTTTGTTGATTACCTGCAGACCAGAGATCAAATCCTAGTCCAAGCATTATTTTTGCCGAAAATCGGGAAAGCGTGTGGGCCATAATTGACAATTACGAAAATTAGAAAGGCACGAGCGGGTGTGCCCGATAAAATCGGGGAGGGCGTGCGGAAAGGAAAGAAATCGGGAGAAGTCGGTGGGGGAGGACGTGCGGGAAAGGAAGGAGATCAGGAGGCGTGCGGGAAAGGAAAGAGATCGGAAGGGAACTGACGGCGCTGCGTGTGGCAGTTTCGCAATCTGCCACACGATTGCCATATACATATTTCGATTATGGATTGGTGTGGTTCAATTTGGACACGTACAAATCGGTCTCAAACAGTTTCAACTCGTAGATGGAAACTGGTCTCTCGACCAAAACGCCTCCAGCCTCGACGGTCATTGCCATGTGGTTAGGGGCCGCCGGGCCGTCACCGACTGGAGCTCCGACGGCCAACTCGTCTCTCCTCCAGCTTTCCGACCCTTGAAGCTGCCCGATTTAAGTTGCCTCCAACGTCCCAAGGCTTGAGTCGTCGCCGCCGCCATCCAGCTGGAGTCTGTCTCGGCCACCGTCGTTGGTTTCGACTTTCGAATCGTCTTCGTTGCTGCGGGTTTTGTCGTCGACGTCCAGAGCTCCGCCTACAGGTTCTACCTTCCCGGGAGATAATTGCACGTATCATCCTGGAACTTGTCGGCTCGGTCCAACTCGGTCCTGGAAGTTGAGTATCGATCCAATACGGTCCTGATTTTTGAAAATACGTCCACACTACGGTCCTGGAACTTGGGCAGCCTGTCCTGGCTCTACACTTGACATACGTACCACGTATCAGCCCGCGTGCCACGTCATCGCAGGTCCCGCCCGTCAGTCCCGGGCCCAGCAGGCAGAGCGGAGCCCGCCCGTCAGTGCACGATGCGGTGGTTAACACAGTTGACCGTTCGGTGCGGGGAAAAAATCCCCAATTCCCCACCCACGAACCCTAGCTTCTCTGTTGCAGCGGCGATGGGCGGCGTGAGCGTGACCTCCAGCATTTCCCTCACCGTGGAGAGCGAAGACGGCGATGGCGCGTCGGGGGCTGTCGCCGGCGGTGATGGATCCGGGCGCAGTTTGCTGGAGAGGGCGTATCCACAGGAGGTTTGGCGTCGGGTGAGCCCTGTATCCGACCGGAGAGGAGCCGTGTCTTGCTGGCCCGAACGCCATCAATGGACGCGTTGGAGGCACGGTACAACAAGCTTGTTCTTATGGCCACGGCAATTGGAGACGGGGACGAGGCTGTGACGCCGGGCGCTCTGCTTGCCGCCATCGAGGCGCGTTGTGGTGTGCTGCAGTCAGAGGTGAGCATCGAGGTGCCTGCCCCCCGCATGACTTATGGCTGTTTTTCTCAACGGAGGAGAAGTGCACGGTGGTGCTGCACTCGTCGATGAAGCTCAAGTGTTGCCGTCGGTGGATTCAGTTTCAGCGTTGGTTCAGAGAGATTCGCGACACTCTGGATGCGCTTGAGTACAAGAGTAAGTTAAGCTTTGAAGGGCTCCCAGATCAGGCAAGGTCGACACAATCAGTGTCAGATGTGGTCAAGGGTTTAGGAGGTGAACTGATAGAGATCATACCGCCGAAGAACCGGCGCGAGCTTGAGGTAATGGCATGGCTCCGCACCCGTCCAAAGTTGGCAAAGTGTTGGATGTGGAGATACCCGAGCCTATGATTGCGTTGTGTACAGATCCTCCTCCACAATCACTTGAAGAGTTTGTCACACGTGAAATTGTGTCGTCATCGTACGGGCTGTCGTCGCCGAGGAAGAAGAAGACGATTGTGTATCCTGTCATTTGTCACATGAAGGAGGTGACTGACTGTGTCCCTCTACTCGCTGAAGATCTGCCGGCTGCATGGCTTCCCGGCGAAGGCGAGGACCTGACACGCACACACAAATTCATCACTGTGCTTGGCCAAGTCGATGGCTATGACAATTGAGCTATCTGTTATCTATGTAGCTATCTATCTAGCTATGTATCTTAGTTTATGTATGAGTTTGTGAACTTGGTATGTACCATGGTTAAATGGATATCTGTATGTGATGGAGATCTGTATGTGATGGATATCTGTATGTCATTTTCATAATTGAGCTATGTACCATGGTTAAATGGATATCTGTATGTGATGGAGATTTCTGAATTTGCATTTGTCTCTGTGTACTTTGGTATCTTATGAAATGACATCAAACACCATATATTATGAAATGACAGCAAGCATCGTCTATTGTGAAAATGACAGCACGCATCATCTATTGTGAAAATGACAGCAAAACAACATATATTTTGCAAAATTACAGTAAACATCATATATTTTTCCAAAATGAAAGCATTCATCATATATTTTTTGCAAAATGACAGCAATGAAGATCAAACACAGAAGATCAAACATCATATATTTTGAAGCATGATCTGACAGCAGTGCATATAGCTAGTTTAAGTCACAGTGACAATAACCTATTACAAAAGCATGATCTGACAGCATGATCATGAACTGAACATGTCCATTAACATGTTCTAAGTCTGATCATAGGTAGGACACAAAATGAAACCATCACATTTCCTTCACTTTCATCCACCCCTGAGTTCATCGAACATGTTTACTTTCCTAGGTTTTTAAAACCCTCTCATGTTTTGACTAGAGCTAGCTCCTCCAGTTCTTTTTAGTGTTGCTTTCTTGGACAGACATGCATTCATCCTCTCCTCCTCCACCATTGCGGATCTGGCTTGTTCTGCCTCCCTCTTATCTTTATGTAGAATTTCAGCTTGCAGTCGTGTAGCCTCTTGTTGAACAGTCCGTTGCTCCCAAGCTGTCTGTCTTGCTGCCTCTTGAGTTTGCATAAATGATTGTTGCCTATCAATCTCATCTGCTTGGTTTATAAAAAACGGTGCCTCATCTGCATCATATCTAGTTTTGCACAATCTTCTTTTCTCTTCAGCAATCCTTTGTTTCTCTTCTGCCTTGACTCTTTTTGCCTCTTCAGTTTGTTTCTTCCTTAACTCCATAGCTTCCCTTCTCTTGTCTGCCATGGCCAGTTTTTCCTCTAGTGCTTTCTTTTTCTTTTCCTCGCTAGCTTTCTTCTTCTCTTCAGCAACAATTCTTTTTGCTTCAATTGCAGCTTTTTTCTTCTCCTCTGCAGCCTGTTTCCTTGCTAGAAGCTCTTCTTTCTTCTTCTCATTAGACATCCTGATTTTCTCCTCTTCTTCTTTTAGTTTTGCAATTGCTGCATCAAACTTTGCCTGATCTGCTATCTCCCTTCTCTCAGCTGCAGCTCTAAGTCTGGCAATGGCAATAACCTCTCTTTTCCTATGCACATCACCTGTTTTTGTTGCTGTACTAGGTCGAACTGGAGGCTGTGATAGGGCCTGCTGCTGTATGAAAGCATTCTCAGGCAGTGGGCCTTGCACAACTTCCTCTCTTTGTCTAGATTCTCACTGCAGAATTTAACAAAACATTTAACCCTACATCAGCAAACAGAGCAAGTGAAAACAGAGTATGTGCAACTGTTTTGAAACTTACTTCTTGTGTTAAACTTTGTACTATCTGTGCCACGTACAAAGGTTGTTCATGGCTGAGAACACCAGTTGTTTGAAGGTTAATCTCCTAAAATAAATAATGCAGCATTGATTAATGATATATTTGATGCATAGATAGTGCAGTATGAGTAACATGTTGTGGAAATAATGCAGACCTGAGTTTGACATACTGTTTCTTCGTGTGAAGATGAGACATCTGGCTCTGCTCTAACCCTATGCCTATTTTTTTCTTAGGTTTAAGGCCTAATTTCCAGTCTAAGCAACCATTTATGTTATGCCCAATAGCTCCACAATATCCACAGTGAATGGCTGTACCTGCCTTATTGATTTTCACACCTTTTTTGCCCTGCTTCTCTTCTGGTTGCTGTCTCCTATTCTTTGCCCTTCTTCCTTTCTTTCTTTGAAATGGTGGTGGTATTATTTTTCTGCCATTCGTCTTAGCCCACTCAGTCACATCATTACAGGGCATAATAATCGGCTCATATGCCTTGCAATAAGTTTCAATAGAGTAACAAGAGTTCACCCTCGATTCTGGTGGTATTTTGTCATATCGAAGAGTAGAGACTCCATGGGGACATGGGATACCTGACAAGTCCCATCTTTTGCAGCTACACTTCTCCATTCTTGTGTCCACACTGAAGTCCATACCTCTATCATTTACTACAAACAATCCTTTTCCAGCTGGTGAAGCATGACAAGTTCTTGCAAATTCAATGTTCTTATCAATTTTTTTTCTTATCTTTGGACAAATAGTACCATGCCACTTCAAGGCCTCTTGTTGTTTTCCATAATTCCTTCCCATGTTCTGGCCCTTGATCCTTTGGCACATACTTATGATTGGCATTTCCCTAGCTTCCAGGATGTATCTGTTGAAGACTTCACAATTGTTATTGAACAACACGTCACACTTTGCGAAATCATTTTGATAAGCCCGGACCCATGTTTTAGGATCCAACTCATCTAGCCAATCATGGGCCTCTCTGCTGAGAACCAACATTTGGTTCATATTTTCCCTAAACCTTCCCTCTGTAGTACTTCTAGCACATTTCCATAGCTGATTCTTTAACGCTTCTCCTTTGAAATTCTTGTTGAAATTCTGCCATAGATGCCTCACACAAAATCTGTGTGGTGAGAGAGGGAACAATTCCTTTACTGCTTTAATTAAACCCTGCAAAAACATTGACATTTCACACATTACAAACTCTATAAGCATGCACATAAGTTCTGATACATATTGAAGTAAGAAAATAACGCAAAGGAGTTACTTTCTGCTTGTCAGACATGATGGTCCAGAGATCTGTGTTATTTATGCCAAGATCTTGCTTGAAAGCAGTCAAGAACCATCTCCATGCTTTTTTATCTTCACTTTGCACTACTGCATGAGCCACGAGATATATGCAATCATTAGGATCCATTCCTACAACACTTAAAAGCACACCTCCATATTGTGTCTTCAAGTGGCAGCCATCTAGGAAAATAATGGGCCTACAAGCTGATGAGAACCCCCTTTTGCATGCGTCAAATGAGAAGTAACATTTTTGAAATTGTCCCTCATCTGAAAGTTCAACAAAGAAAGTAGTACCAGGATTAGACTTCCTCAGCTCATTTGCATAGTCCCATAGCAAGTTGTATTGTGCAATCTCATCACCATATATAATATCATATGCAATTTTCCTAGCTCTCCCTATCTTGCCCCTTTTAATTGTCATATTCCAATCTTCCTGCACAAAACCTGCTAAGGCCTTCAATGGTATCTTCTCACATGCCCTAATCTTCTCAACATATTTGTCAGCAATGTACCTAGCTGTAAAGGCCGTGACTTGCCACTTCTTCTCACAAGTGTGCTCGCCGTTAAATGTTTTCACCATTATTGAATTTGTCATATTATCCCAAGATCCATATAGATACCAGGGGCATCCTTTCTCACACTTTGCACTAAGCCTAATTTTGTCATTCTTTGGGAATGTGATGTTCACTCTCTCTTTGCAACTATACTCTCTAACTGCTTTCCTCAAAAGCTCCATGAAGAGAACAATTGTCCTGCATGGAACTTGGGCTCATGCATGTTTGCAGCAGTAAATGATTTGAAATTGAATTTCATATCTTGTTCTTCTGAATCTGGAGCATCCAATTCCTCATCTTCAGAGTTGCAGTCCTCCACCACCTTCTTCCCTTTCCTATCTTGCAATGGCTGTAGCTGCTCCTGGAACAAATCCTCATCCCCATCCTCCAAGTCATAATCACTGTCAATAATTTCAGGAACATAATCACTATCAGAATCAGAATCTGCATTTGGTTCTTCCTCCTCTTCTATTTTCTGTCCTCTTGGTCTGAGTCTTGCAAATAACTGGTCATGACTCTGAATATCTTGACTTTCATCCACAACACTACAGGATGTATTACTTTCATTTCCATATCTGCTTGGCAACTTCTTTGGACTGAAAACAACAGGAATTTGGGCTACTGGATTAGCCACTACATCGTCCCATTCAGCTCCTCCTCCTGAAATATGGCTGCCTAAATGATCAAGGTATATCATTTGAAAATGGTGCCCTCGATTGATCATTAGATACATAGCATCTATGTCTGCATCATTGCACAATAGCCTAGCAGCACCTTCATTAATCTGAGAACCAGGGGGCAACCAGTACATATCAATTCTACCAGCCTTTTCATAACCCAAGTGCTCTACTAACTTTTCAAAAAATCTGTAATATGCCCTCTCCACATGACAGTAATCATAGCAAACCTTCTGTCCATCCAAATAGCACCTGTTGTTGCCACTGCCAAAGAAAAATCCACCATGTATCACCTCAACAGTGAACCACCCACTTCACTTCACTGCAAAAAAATCACTAAAAGTTCAATCTTTGACCTCTACAGTAACAAAACCCTAGCAGAGCAGCGCAATTTGGCCCAATTGCAGAAAATGTTCTAACACAAATGACGACCGTCGGAGCAGACGACCTAGTCGAAACAGAGCAACGCAATTTGGCCCAAAACCGTGCCTAATTAGTTCGTCGGCGAATCGTACCGTACGCCGGAGCAGGCTCGCCGTCGAGCCGCCGTCGAGGGCCCTCCATCACCGCAGAAATCAGCCCTATGGGTTGCGGCGACGGCGCATTCGCTTCTTCCGCCTCAGGAACTATCATCGGACGGCCGCCGGGTCGCCGTTCATCCGCCGCCGCACCGTCTCACAGTGCTCTGCTCCCTCCTCTGTTTTCAATCAGGGAAGAGAAGGAGAGTGGAGAGACAGAGAGATGGGGGAGAGGAGGGCAACACAAAATGACCACCGCATCGCGCACTGACGGGCGGGCTCCGCTCTGCCTGCTGGGCCCGGGGCTGACGGGCGGGACCTGCAATGACGTGGCACGCGGGCTGATACGTGGCACGCGGGCTGATACGTGGTACGTATGCCAAGTGTAGAGCCAGGACTGGCTGCCCAAGTTCTAGGACCGTAGTGTGGACGTATTTTCAAAAATCAGGACCGTATTGGATCGATACTCAACTTCCAGGACCGAGTTGGACCGAGACGGCAAGTTCCAGGATGATACGTGCAATTATCTCACCTTCCCGGTGTTGCCCTCCTCGGTGTTCCGCCTACAGGTTCTACCTCCCTAGATGCAATTCAGGCACACTTGCCCCCGATTTCAATCTGTGGATTCAGTCCAAAAACGAAACCAGTTTTGAATTGGGTTGGGTGAAAAACAAGTACAGATTGGTTTGGTTTGGATTCTAGCAGAATTTTGGTGGATCGAGTTTGTTTGGATGCTGCCCATGTAGTCACCTGGTTTGGGCTGGCTTTAGTCTGGATGCTAAACTATTCACAGGCTTAAAGGAAGGACGCCGACAGTGTATGCCATGAGAGGACGATGGCACTGTAGCGTCGACGGACAAGGGAGTAGTTAATTTTCTTTTAGAAAAGCAGCTCGAGGATAGGGTTGAATAGCACCACAGCACCGTCCCAGAAAACCTGGATGGCTACCTGTTCATGTACGATGTTTGAACTGGACCTGGGCTTTTTATATCTTATTATAGCCCTATTATACACTACAAGAAATGTGTTAATCCATGACGGATTTCTGATGACGTTCCCAGAAACCGTCATGATCGATGACGGATTTGTTTGGTTCGTCATGAGATCGGTCACAGATTAATGAGACGAGAACAAACCCAACTACAATGGCACCCTTACGATGGACCGTCACGGATACCGTCATGAATTGACTAGTTGTACACCAAACAGACCGTCATGGATTGCTGATGCTGATGTGTCAAAGGTGTTTGACCCACATATGCCAGCCTTAGTTTTTTTAAGTTGTACGAACTGTCACATCCGGCCTTCTAGTGCTTTGTTTCAGGAAAATGGAATGTTGTTGTTGTGTGTCCCGACGTTGCTTTTTTAGGAGAAAAATGACTGCTTGTTGTCATCCCAATGTTGGGTTGGTCTAAGTTTTTTACTACACAAAAACATGACGGGCCTTCTTGTGCTTATTGTAGGAAAATGAAATGCTGCTGTTGCGTGTGCCGTCCTGACGTTGGGCTGTCCTAAGTATTTTTTCGAAGAGAAAAATGGTATGATTTCTTTAATAAATCTTTATCTTTGAATTTTAAAAAGGAGAAGCAGCTAGAAGGCATCAAACTAGGGACCTCGCGCACGCACGCGCACACATATATATACCTAAATGCTTTTATATGTTCTTATAGATAATGACCCGTAAAAAAAGTTCTTATAGATAACAAGAGCCAAGTTTTTCAGTTTTTAAAAAGGTGATTGAACGGGGATTTGAACCACGTAGCACTAACCTCTACGTTCCAACAAGCCAAGTTTTTTTTTAGTTTTTATAGTACGTTTCACGGGAGGCAACAATATGTTTTTTCTTTTGCAAAAAGAATCAATAGTTATGTACTATACGACTTAACGTCAATGTATAGCAAGCATTCGTGAAATCTCCTAAAAAAATTTGTGCCCCTCTAATGAATTAATAACATTGTTCCATGCCCATTTATAAGAATTATCTATTGTATTTTGATATTATTATCATTTTTTTCTAATAGATTGCAAATATGAGCTAAAATAAAACTTAATTCCTTAAATATCCTTTTTGAAATGTTTAATCCTTATTTGACTTACATATACATCAAAATGCCAATACCTCCCGTAAGCACAAATAAATTCATTTAAACCAAAGAAAATATTAATCAATCTCTAAAAATATTGAAACTCCTACAAAACAGAATATATGTATTATAGTACATGTGAAAATTCTATAGGAGTATGCCGCATGTTTTAATTAAAAAAAGAACATCACATGAATAGAACTCGAACTCAAGACATGAATTTTAAGCTGTTAGAACCTTCCCACTTGGCAACTTGTATTTTAAAAATGTTGAAAAAAATTCAAATAAAATTCAAACATGTATTTTGAAAAATAAAATCATCATATATTTAAAAAATGTTCAACGTGTATCAAAAAATGTTATGTGTGCATACGAAAAATGTACAACAACTATTGGGTAAAGTTGACATGTATTTTTTGAAATAAAATTTGTAAATGGATAAAAATACAAATGTTTCTTAAAATAGTTTGAAAAATATTATTTGTATTATTGATTCTATGTTCAAGCCTTATACAAGAAAATAATAGGAATTCCAGACATGTTATCATTATTTTATTCCTAGAGAGTCTGGTTAAATTTGAGAAGGTTGTGTAAAAAAAAATAATGTGCCCACTTGGAAACTGAAACATGTCTGAGGAAAAAATCGTGTTTTCAAGAGGGATCGAGTGGGATTTGTAGGCAAAGTGTCGATTGCTTCAACGGTTGACCTTGAAATGTATTCTACACTCAACATACGACATCACACATTCCTTAGGGACCACAAGTATGCACAATTACTTTTTTCAAGCTCGTGTCGATTTAATTGAAAAATCATGTACATTCATTCACGACCACAGGCACACACAATTATTGTGTATATGCACTGTGTTTTTTAAGAGAAAAAATATTTAAAAAAATGGAAATGTATGTTAAAAAATTATTATGTGATATTAATATAAATTCTAGAAATGTACTAAAATAGCTCAACTTCTATTAAAAAATAATTGTGTTTTCTTCAAATGCCAGAGTGATTTTAAACTATAAGTTTTTTAATACATGCTGGCCATTTTCTTACAACACATTGACCATTTGTTTTGGAAGTATGCATTGACAAAATTTTGAATTTACGATGAACATATTGGAAAATATATTAACATTTTCTAAATATACGTAATAGACTTTCCAAAAACATTCTGAACATATACCTACTTTGTTAAGCCTTGGTGAAACAACCACCGCGTACATGTGCGGAAGAATTGTGGCTTCAAGAGAGAATGGGTTAGATTTGAAGGTGAAGTGTCGGTTGCTTCAGTGCTTGGTGTTGAAACGTTTTCTATCCTCAAAATACACCATCACTTGTTCCATGTCTACAATTGATTTTTTTAGGAGTTCGTTTGCAATATTCAAGTCAATAAGTGTATTTCTAGGCATTTAACCGATATAATTCAATTTTAAATTGCGAGTGCATTAGGAAGTTGGCAAAAATGGGCTCAAAATCTTATTTCTGTTAATAAGTCTATATTTAGGGGTGCGGATTTTTGGATGCTGAGGTCAAGTGAGCTTGGTATTTTGAAAATATGAAAAAGCGTATTTAAGAGTTTCAAAAATATCTAAAAAAAAAACATGGAAGCATATATGTATCCCGCAAGAACGTGTTAAATTTCATCGAAAATGTTGTGATTTGTAGGCTGTAAAAAAATCAAATTTCTGGCCTAATAACAAAAGTAAAAGGCCCATTTAAAAATTCGTATTTGTCTTTTTTCTGTACGCCGCGTGTAAACATATAATGCTGTGAAATTTTGCATATATATAATATACATGTGCATGTGTGTTCACAAAATAAATTTGTATTTTTAACGCGTCGAAAAAATAAAATTTGGAAACGAGCTCACTGGAGCTCGACATTCGTTGGCATTTTTCGTATATTTAGGCCTTATCCAAAAAGAGAGGTGGATTTCCAAACATCATGGTGCCAAGACTCGACCATGAACATGTAGCTTATCGGTATTTTTATTTACAAAATTCAAACAAAGTCTGAAACATCTCGAAGGAAGAATCGTGGTTTCGAGAGGGAACATCTTTGGGTTGAAGGCGAAACATTTCACACTTTTTTAAGTTTGTTTGCAATATTTCAGGAATTAAGTGTATTTCTAGGCATTTAACAGATATAATTCAATTTTGAATTGTGAGTGCATGAAAAGGTTAGCAAAATGGGTTGAAATTTATTATTTTTGTTAATAAGTATATGTTTAGGCCTTATCCAAGAAAAGAGGGGGAATTTCAAACATCAGGGTGCCAAGACTCGACCCCAGACATGTAGCTTATCATTTTTTTATTCTATAAAAATTAAACTAAGTTTGAAAACACACGAAACCTGGCATGGTGTCACCATATGATCCTTAGAGAGTGTGGTAAAATTTTTAGAAGCTTTCACAAAATGTATGACGTGCACTGCTTGGAAAGTGGAACACCTTTGAGGAAGAATCATGGTTTCAAGAGGGGACGAGTCGGATTTGAATGGGAGGTGTTGATTAATTCAATGTTTGACCTTGAAAATTTCCCCACGCTCAACTTACACCATCACGTGTTCCAGGTCCAAATTTGGCATTTTTTGTGTATTTATGTTAATATGTCTATGTTTAGGCATTATCCAAGTAAAGAGGAGGGAATACAAATAAATACTATCTAACTAGTGCCACACAAAAGAAAACACTATTCCAAATTTTTGCCAAGCATGTGCACCCATTATATTATTTGATGATAAATTACATGATTTTTGATCACTTAAAGATATATTATCCTTCCCCCATATAGGTTGCAAACAGAAGTTTCAATTGTTCATAAAAATTTATGAAAAAATCTTCCATTTTGGGATATGATGTAAAATTCAACATATACATTTAAATATCTATTTTAAAAAATAATATAACTTTTTTGAGATACATGTAGTTCGAAGTGGAATGATTTTCAATACACATGCGAAAATTCATTTGAACAATAGAAAAAATTATATCATCTAGATTTTTTTGAAACTCCTAAAAACATATATTTAGTATATCTCATGTAAAAATGTATTGGGGTACATAAGATATTTTTTGCAAGTTACTTCACACGGATAGCTTATTTAGTTATTGGGGAAATATGAAACAAAAATGTAAAAGCTACTCGTTGTTGGACTGAAAGCAGAAAAGGCCCATTATATCTCTCAGTCGAGGGGCGATCCAATGTTAGTGAAATCGTGCCCTTTGATTGGTTGAACCATCGTGCCCACGGATCGCCATTTTCAACCGTTCGATTTGCCAAGATCCGACGGATGGCGTACAAACCCTATCCTATCTTCTTTCTCCCCTACCCCGCACACACCAACTCCTCTTCTGCCGAGACATCAGCCGCAACTCCTCCTAGCCTCTTCTCCCAATGCCTCTCATCTCACTGGTCGCATCTCGGAGATCCGGAACCCGACCACCACCGTGTGCCACATGACCGAGGGCCTAGCCGTCGAGGCATCTCGTCGACCCGTCGGGCACTCCTAGTTCTCCGTCCATTGCGCCGGCCTCCAGGAGGAAAACTTCTCTGGCGATTCCGACGTCATCTGCGCCTAGGCCGCCCTCGTCCTTTTCTGCTTCAAAATCGATTCATTAATATCCAGCCCCTGCTCTCCATATATCTGGTTCCCATTCTCCAATTAATCCCCCTCGCCTTGCAGGTCTTGGAGCTCGGAGGCTGCAGCAAGGCAAGGAGCGCCACCACGAAGTGCAGACTCCCCAACAACCGGCGGGGTGTCGCGGTGGGCTACCGGGAGGCGTGGGGCTGCATTGACTCGACGCCGTGGAGACGTGCCGACCCGTCATGGAGATCGGTGTGGTGGCGGCCCCTGCCATCGAGTGCCAATCGCTGCGACGGCCTCCTATTCCCGACTGGCGGTCATCAGCGTTAACTACGGGAGTGGGTGCCGCGTCGCTGATTGTTTTCCCCATCCACCGTGCGTGCTGGAGTTTGATGGCATAGGGGCAGTGACATGCTCATCATCCCCATCTACCGCTGCTTATCTAGCGCACACAGACGGCTTGGACGTGTGCTAAGATGGAAAGAAGCGCGGCCATTGAGCATCATGGAGGGATTGGTGCGCAGGATCTCCGGTGAGCGCTGGGCGACGCCAATGGGTAGCAGTGCTTGCATAGTACTTTAGGGAGTACTGTAATTTGTAATTTTATTTATTTTTTGTGGTGCGCATTTTCCTTTTGCTGTCATTTGTATTTTTGTTTTTAAGGCCATTTGTATTTCTTTGATAGAAAACTCCTTTGTTGAATGGTATTACCACAGGTATTAATAAAATAATTGATGTGATGAAAATTTATAGAATTAGTGGGCTGAAGACATATCAGTATGAGCTGAGATTGTTGGGCTGATTACAGTACGGGCAATAAGTGGCCGATAACCCTAAATGGGCCAACCTTCAGATAGGCCAAAACCAAAATATTGGGCCAAAATCCTAATTGGGCCGATAACCTTATAGGCTGCCAAATCAGATCCACATTGGCTCCCATGTCAGATGATGACCTGGCATGCACGTTAACACCGTTGAAAGTATGCCAGATGTGACGGTGCATGACTGTCATGGATGGGACTACATCGATGACGGACTTGTTATTCTGTCATGGAGTGCACTATGATGAAATTATGACGCGATATACATGATGGATTTCAAATCCGTCATGGACATCCATCCTTGACAGTTTTGCACCCACCTATGACGAATCATGTCCGTCATGGATTAACAGATTTCTTGTAGTGATATAGGGCACCGCTAGGCGCCGGTGCACCGGCTGAAACTTTCGGCCGGTCCAGCCATAGCCGCTCGATGCAAGCCGCACGGCGGTCGGATCTGAAGCAAAAAATAAAATAAAAAGTCGCCCCAGCTTCTTCTTCCTTGGGCCCTGTGGCTCCGGCGAGATCCCCTGCGGCTCGTAGCACGGTGCATCTCTAGCGAGTTGCCTCGCGGCTCGCAGCACCGCGCATCTCCAGCAAGGCCTCTGCAGCGCATCTCCGACGAGGCCCCCCCGCGGCTCGCAGAGCCGCACGTCGCCGGCCGCAGCACCCGTCGTAGAGCTCGTATTGTTCCCACATGTTTCTAGCAAAAACCAATAAAATGTTGGTAGCAAAATTAGAAAAAATCGACGCCGCTCCAACAAACCAAAAACCTGATGGTACCAAACATTGAAGCTTGTTCCAGCAAATTGAAACGCTAGTGGTAGCAAAAATAAAAAATCGAGCACTGGTTCCAGAAAAATCAAGAAGCCGGTGGTAGTAAAAATTGACACTGGTTGTAACAAACCACAAAAACGGTTGTAGCAAAAGCAACTTGTGGTCCAGCTAGGGGCTTCTCTAGTAGTAGCAAAAAATGCACAAGGTTGTAGCAAAAAATGTACAAGGTTGTATAAAAACACACAGTCGCAGGGTCTCGACAACCTCATGAAAAAAGGATGTAACAAACGACAGTGCCGATAGTAGCAAAAAACCAAAACTGTTGTAGCAAAAAAGTGGTACAAAATGATTCCAGAAAAAAGACAGGGCAGCAAAATTTGATTAGTTCCAGCAAAAAACAAAGACAGTGGTAACAAATTAATACACTGGTTCCAGCTAAAACAAACATGGAAGCAAATCTGGAGTTGCAAGTAACATGCCTCGAGCTCGTAAGCCATGGCCGCCCTGGCCTATGAGCTCGCAGGCCATGGCCTCCTGTCGTAGTAGCGCCGGTGCTCGGCCCCGTCGCGTTCGGCCATGGCGATGGCATCCCGTGCAGCAGCAAGAACTCCCGCGGCGCCGCGCTTCGTGGGGTGGGCGCCCCGTGCAGCAACTCAACAACAATGGCGTCTGAGAAAAAGTAGATAGGCAGAAGCAGCAGAGTGGGCAGGGCAGGGAAGAAAGGAAGGAGATGTGGTGTGTGTGGACAGCAGCTGCGTTGGAAAGGATAAGGAAAGTAGAGCGGTGTGCGGGCCCTCGCGGGACGACGTGTCCCTCCTGCTTTAGCGCTACGTGCGGGGGTGAGCGAGTCGACCGGCCGAAGTTTCGGCCGGTGCCCCGGCTCTAAACGTTTCCCTATATGCCGCTAACTGCGGCAAACGAGCAACCGGTAGCTCAATCTGCGGAGCAAGCGAGCAGCCGGGAGCTCCTATATGCCGCTAACTGCGGCAAACAGGCGGCCTCACGCACAGGAGTTTCTCCGACTGGGCCGGCCCATCTATCGCGGGGGAAACTCGCTAAAAAGAAACGCTCGAAATCACTAATTAAGGAGTACTCGTTGCAAAGAACACTCCACCTTCCCAGGTCACGACAAGTGGTGCACATGCAGCGCGTCACTTGTCGCAACCTGGGAGTTTTCCCTTTTTTCATAGATCCGTTTATTCAAAACGTTTTATCTCTTAAACCGTGCGTCCAAATCTCAAACCGTTTTCACCATTGAATTCCTCGCGTTGAGATCTTCAAAACTAGATCCAATGTTAATAGGTTTTGACGAACTTTTTTTCATGAAAAAACCGGACGAAAAAAACCGGTCGAAAAAACCAAACCGGGAGCACGATTTTTTTCCCTTTCTGAAAGAGGCACGCCCGTGCCTCTCGCGAAATCATAACCGTGCCTCTCGTGGAAGCAAAATCGTGACTCTCGTGGAAGGAAAAAAACAGAAAACGCGTTTTTTTCCCTTTCCAAAAGAGGCACGCCCGTGACTCTCGCGAAGCACAACCGTGCCTCTGACGAAAGCAAAACCGTGACTCTCGTGAAAGAAAAAAAAACAGAAAACACGTATTTTTTTCCTTTCCGAGAGGCACTGCCGTGACTCTCGCGAAAGCACAACCGTGCCTCTCGCGGAAGCAAAACCGTGACTCTCGCGAAAGAAAAAAACAAAAAACGTGTTTTGTTTTTTCCTTTTCGAGAGGCACGGCCGTGACTCTCGCGAAAGCACAACCGTGCCTCTCGCGGAAGAAAAACCGTTACTTTTCGCGAAAGAAAAAAAAGAAAACGCGTTTTTTTGTTTCTGAAAGGCACGGCCGTGACTTTCTTTAAAGCACAACCGTGCCTCTCGCGGAAGAAAAACCGTGACTTTTTGCGAAAGGAAAAAAAGAAAACACATTTATTCGCTTAAACCTTTTGTTTTTTGAAAAAAAATGGTCAAAAAGCTAAGGAAGACCGGGAAAAAGCCAGAACATCGAAAAAACCCCAAAAAACCGTTTAAAAAGCCTAAAACACGTGCGGAAAAATAAAAAAAAAATCTGAAAGGAGTGTTCAGAGCGCGACACGTGGCGAATGGCTGAGAGCGCGCCAAGTGGTGCTGGTCATTGCGAGGCTCCCGAAGGAGTGCTCGTTAACTAGTTGATCCCGAAACACGCCTGCCAGGATCGAGCTCGCGACCTCACAATTACGATCACGTGCTGCTAGCCAAATAGGACTTATGGACGACGTTGACAATTTACAGCGTGAACCCTTTTTAACTATATAACCTGACATTCACTCTAGCGCCCAAATTACTGTAGCATACAGATTATTCAATTGTTTTAAGAAAAATTTGGAAAATGTCAGCAAAATTTGAAATTTTAAAATAGTTTATAAATTATAGGAACTAAATTTAGAATTTCAACATATTCTGAAAATATCTGAACTTTATTTGTAATAGAAGAACATATTTTTTCAATGCAAACATTTTTTTTGAAACATGGGGACTTTTTTTTAAATGCAAACAAATGTTGAAACCACTAACATTTTTTGAAATTTCTACAAAACTTATGAATCATGAACATTTTAATGAAATAGTGAGATTATTTTTGAAAAAGAGAGCATTTTCTGAAACACAAATCATTTCCTGAAATTATGAACAAATTTTGAGAATCGGAACATTTTTGTGAAACAGATTTTTTTTTAAATTGTTAACAAATTTTGAAAAGGAGAACATTTTTTGAAAATCATGAACAATATTTTTTGAAACGGACACATTTTTCAAAATTAGAAAACAAAAAAATTGAAACATGAACATATTTAAAAATTACAAACATGATATTTTAAACTTGTGAACAATTTTTTAAACTGGCACATTTTTTAGCACTCATTGAAAAATGAAATTATGTACAAATTTTCGAAATTATGGACAACTTTTGAAAATAGTAACATTTTTGAAAATTTGAACAAAAGCATCCCAAAACATTTTTGATAAAACAAGAACATTTTATGAAATGCCCAAACAAAATTTTCTAAACGCGAACATTATTATAATTTATTATTTTTTCTAAAGACGAACATTTTTAAGAAACATGAACAATTTTTGAATTTTCCAAACAATTTTCAAAATAAACAAAAACGGAAAAAGAAAACAGAAAAAAAAGAAGAAGGAAAAGAAAGAAGAAAAAAACGGAGAAAATAATTGAAACAGAAAAACAAAAAAAAACCATAAACTGGCATAATAATTAAAAAAAACGGTTCAGGAAACCCGGCTGCCTCGCTGTGGAGAAGTGGGCCGGCCCAATAGTCGTGCTTGGGTGGGCCGGGGGGAGGGGGGTGGGGGATCACTCCGTGTGAATGCTCGACATTTTGACGCAGTTTATTTAAAAATAAACTGCGTTAAAATGTCGAGCATTCGCATGGGGCGACCCGAGCAGCCACCCGAAAAACGGTGTTTCATACCTGCATGCCTAGCCACCGGGCCGGACGACCAAGCAAATCCTGCCAGTTGGTATGCATGATCCAACGGCTGGTAGCTTCAAGTCGCTATGGAGGCTCGTAGGCAGTTGAGTCTTAATGTTGTTTAATGAAGGATGGCGAGTCAAGCTAGGTACATATGTCCAGAAAGTAGATGTCAGGTTTGCAGTGCCCACAAACCGTAGTGCATCTTGATGCACCCGCAGCCACCTTTGGTTGTCGACATCACTGCATGACCATTATAAATTTACACTCGTTCGTGCGCGTGCACCTGTCCTCTCGTCCGTTCCATTATAAATATGTGCCGGGCTAAGCAGCTACTTTATCCGTTTCTAAATATAAGTTTTTGTAAAATTTTTATTAGATGGATTACATATGAAGCAAAATAAATAAATCTGTATGTAGTTCATAGTGGAATTTTTACAAAGACTTATATTTAAAAATGAAGGGAGTATATTCGAACTGTTTTGGTCCTCGCACTACATGATCGAGTTTCTCCATCTATGTATGGGTGCACACCCTTTATTAGTGATTACGAGGTGGGATTGTGAGGCAGCAAGAATCTGATCTAACAGTACAAGAATTGCGTCTGCACGAGTTTTTTCATACACACGACTATGCAGAGCTACAAAGGTGGCAGATGCTTCATTTCAAGATAGATTAAAGGGGAATCGAGGATATCGAGCTAGGAAGAGATGGTGGAGTTTTGTGGCGAGTGTGTGAAGACCATCCATCATTCTCCCGTTTGAATGAGATTGTAATCGAGAAGAGTCGGCCAGGCCTAGAGCGTAACAGCCAATAGAACACCAGTGTTTGGATGCGCAGCTATGCCGTCGATCTGTACGTGATGAGCTCGCTGTGACATGCCCACAACCTATCTATGTAACCGGGATTATATTATTCTTCACTAGCAAATGTGTGTGCCCATGGACGCGGTGCTTCTGGTCTGGAGCACACATGTGCTTGTTATCTGGGCCGTTGTTTCGCGTCACTGGATGCGATGCATTTAATATCCGGGCCACATACGCGAGCGTAAGTAATGAAGCAAATCAAGAAATACGTCTGGGCGTATGGGCCTGGAAGTAGACGGAGGAGACGGCAAACTAGTCGAGCCGTGGCCCAGGACGTCGGGCCTCTTCCTGATCCGTGGATCAAGATAATTGTTGTCGTCTCCTACCTCAGCTGCTGCGTCCGAGCTTTGGGACAGGCGATTCGACAACTTAGCGAACATCTGCCGGTGGAAATGGAGTTCCTGATGCAGCCAATTAAAAGGTAAGCAAATAGTTAATCTCCTGTAGCATTTGGTGTTCGTTCTGGATTCCAAGGCGTGGATCTGAAACTTTGCCCGCTTGCCTCCCAGATTAACGGCGTTGGAGGAGGTTAATGGTAGTGACGTCCCGATGGACCACCTCCATTAGATTAGTGCGGGAATGGATCAGCCCCTCGCGGAGAGCTTCGATGGGCGGCTTCGTGTGGCGGATCGACCGGTGGCATCTGAGAAGGGGGGATTCGCCAGAACTTCCGCATAGTCCATAGGCAAGAAGGATCCTAGAGCTCCAGGATGGACCCGCTGGTATGATAGGAGAGAAAATAGCAAATTGATAATTTTATTGTGGAGTTATGCAGATACTATTTCCATAGACATGTGAATGCTTGTGATTAGAAGAGTAGATGGCAGGTGGGATATAAGTAGTGTCTGAACACCTTCATATGTAATGTTCTGGTATTGGATTGTTGGTTCAGTAATTTACAAAGTTACAGGCGCTGGATAAAGATAAATCTTGTTTCTGTGTAAATGTGTCATATGTAAAGAAAGAGCTGTTTTACGGTGATTGGGTTAGTACTCGGACTACTTAGCAGTACTTACATGTCTGATCACGTCTGATTTTTATTAGCCGTCAGATCTTGCGTGGAATTTTAATTGATTAAATTTAATATGTTAATTGCGATAAGGGCATAATGGTCCAGGGGGAAATATCTTTTCTTGAACCGATCACCTGAGGACCAGATCCATGTCTACTCGATCCAGTTCAGAATCCTCCTCCGATCTATTCGTCGCCGCGCTCGCCGCTCCTGACCTTCTCCGTCCTCGACCTGCCCGGCGAGAGGAATAAATTCATCGTCCTCGTCCTCCACCCAACCAACCCCAGCCCCCCACGCCGTCACCGAAGAAGAAGAAGGCCGGATCTGCGCCGGCTGAATCGGCGGCGACCGCGGCGGGCGATCCCATCTCTTCGCGCGTACCATCCTTAAGGTATGAATTCGGCTTGGCGTTCTGCTCGTTCTCTTGGCCGTTGCGCCCCTCCACCGTGCATGCAGTACAACCTCAACCCCACAAGATCCGGGTATGGACTAGAACAACGAATGGAAAGCTTCATCGTGGCATAGTTTCTCTTGAGCTAATCGCATCATGTTTGTTTAAGTAAGATGTTGACGTTTGAGATGAGATATAGTAAAGGAAGATGAGATACTGGTTCCATAGTTCACTTAATTTAGTTTATTAAAGTCATCATCACTTTAGGTTTGCATAGCGCATGAAATATAGTTTAAAGGAAGATGAGATACTACTTGTTGGATGTTGATGATTGGTTTCCCTCACATGTCAAACCAGCAAAATCTTTTCCATGCACTTGTCTTTGCCTATGAGCTATTTTACACCTGCAACATTGATAAACAGAAAGATGTTGATGATTGGTTTCCCTCGCATGTCATATGCAGGAAGACATGGCGTATGCAAGTGATGAGAGTATGTTCGAGTATGTAAATGTTGTCAGCAAGATGTTTGATAGTGAGGCTGAAGGCTATGAATTCTACAACAAATATGCTCTTGAAAAAGGTTTTAGTGTCAGGAAAAGCTACGTTGAGTGGGATGGATCCAACAAATACATAATTTTAAGGAAAATTGTGTGTAGTCGTCAAGGGTTTCGCGAAGATAAGCACATGAAAAGAAAGATAGAAGATAGAAAAAGGAGGCCACGAAGTTTAACTCGCGTTGGGTGTAATGCTAAATTGGTCATTACGAGACAGGAGGAAACCGGTCGGTGGTTTGTCAAGGATTTCATCGATGAGCACAGCCATCCTCTAGCCCCACGGGATCTTTCTTGTCTGCTGCGTTCGCACAGACGAATTAGCGATGAGCAAAAAGCGGACATTGCGGACATGGAAAAATGTGGGATCCGCAAATACTGTATTATGGATATTTTGTGCTTTCAATACGGTGGATTTGATAAGGTTGGATGCATTAAGAGGGACGTTTATAATTTCTGCCATGCTAACAAGCAGGAGACAATCAGTGCCGGTGATGCTAAAACGGTGATCATGCACATGATGGCGAGGCGAGAGCGAGATGTGGATTTTTTCTTCAAGTACTTGGTAGACGAGCATGGCCATCTGAAGGGACTGTTCTGGGCTGATAGTCAATCGAGACTTGACTGCGAGGCTTTCGGAGACGTCATTGTTTTCGATAGCACATACAGAACCAACAAATACAATCTGCCATTCGTTCCTTTTGTCGGGTTGAATCACCACCGCAGCACTGTCATATTTGGCTGTGGTATAATTTCTCATGAAACAAGCCAGGCATACGAGTGGATGTTGCGGACCTTTTCTGATTGCATGGCACAGAAGCATCCGATATCTGTGATCACAGATGGGGACCTTGCAATGCAGAGAGCAATAAGGGTGGTCTGGCCAGACTCAAACCATAGACTATGTATATGGCACATTCAGCAGAACATTGTACGCCATCTGCATGATGACGACGTAAAGGAGGAATTCAGATCTTTCATTTATGATACTTCTTCCATTGAAGAGCATGAGATAAAATGGATACAATTCTTACAACGGAATAAAGTAACCAGTGAGGAGTCTTGGCTGCATCAGATGTATTAGATGAGAAAGTTGTGGTGTGCTCCATATCTTGAGGGGCGTTGTTTCCTAGGATTGAGCAGCAATCAGAGGAGTGAGAGCTTGAACTCTGTGCTACATACGCATCTTGAGGGTAAGATGTCGTTGTTTGAAATGCTAGAGCACTATGAGCGTTGCCTTGCGTCGCGATGGATTAACGAAGCTCTCCATGACGTCGAAGCCTTGCAGTCCGTTCCATTTACAGAGGAAAATGCTTCGCCGCTTGAGAAACACGCCGCAACAGTTTTCACACCTAGTGTCTTCAAGATTGTCTTATGGAGCATAGATGCTGTCAGCAAATGTCAGATTAGAGAGATACTAGATGGATCAGAAGATTCCACTTATGTTGTGTCCAAGCACGAAAGAATGGATAAAAAGTTTGGAGTGCGCATTGAAGAGCAAGGAGGTCTTTTGCACAGGGTGAGTTGTTCTTGCCATAAGCTGGAATGCGCAGGCACACCATGTTCCCACATTTTTTACATATTGGGGATTTTAAAACAAACAATTCTGCCCGGTTGTTGCATTCCACTAGGTGGACTATGAATGCAAAATGTGCATACGCACCTACCAGAAAACCAGATGTATGACTATTCGGTAAGCCTGCAGAGGTACCGCGAGTTGCGGAATTGTAGTCACGCCGCAAGTTTCCAGGCATGCCACTCTAATGAGGACTATCGCCGTCTAAAGATGCTTTTGCAAGCACAACATCATGGCAAGCAATCAAGTTTTGAACAAGCTGACAGCAAGGAGTCAACTAATGCTCAGCATAACAACATTAGGTTTGGCCCGTTGATGCCGCACTCGCAGAAAGTTGATAAGGTTCTGGATCCCGTGCATGTGCCAGGACGAGGTGCACCGAAGAAAAGGCTGCAGGCAAAGACAAAGAAGTCAAGATAACAGAATATCTGTGGCTATTGCAAGAAACCAGGTCACAATCGACGGAAATGCGCTAAATTGCTAGAGGTACGAAATATGTTCAAATTTTTTTTGCATGTGTTTTACTCATAATTGATGTCCATGTGATTTATTGTATTCTTCTGTGTAGGATCTCGAGGCTGAACTGTGATATCTACATACAGCATGAACCGACAATGAGCCAGAGAAAGTCGTGTGCCATTCAGCTTTGTGTGACGTGGTCTTTACATTCTATTTCATCGTGGCAGTAATTTAGTGAAGTGCGGTTGTACTGCCATGTTACTGTATTAGTTCGACATCTTTCGTTTCCATTTTCTGTGTGTATCATTTGATGTCCAACTTTAAGAATGATGATGTATTTCGACAAATTGGGCACTATGATTCTTCACCCTTACTATGGTTGTCATGCATATTCATAATCATCATGCATATTCTTCATTTACAGAGCAATAATGACTGACGTATTTTTTAAATAAGCGGGGCCCACTGGGGTGTGCTTGGAAATCTCTGAAAAACCTCCATGCACGTTCATCTTCGCTGCATGCAGATCGGGCGGAAGCCGCTGTGCCAGTAGCTGTCAAGGCCTTGATGAATCACTATTCACACGCAGGTCCCCGACTCTTGCATGTAGGTCCCCGACTCTTGCATGCAGGTCCCCGACTATTGCATGCAGGTCCCCTTGAGGCATAAACCGATGTTTTCAGCAGTCAGTCTAGAGGGCATTATAAATTCAAAAAAATTCAAAAAAATACAAAAACTTGGAAACCTAGTTTTGTTTGTGGAAGAGATCATGTGTGCCAAAACTTAGGTGATTCGGAGGTGGCCGATAAAATGCCCGCATTCCCGGAGGGACCATTTGGTCTAATTTAAGCCAGTTTTTGAGAAAACGTGAATTTTTCCACCACCAACAAATCACCCAAATTTTGTTGTACATGGTCACCCACATGTGCAAAACATGTGTATGTAAGAAAATTTTGAAAAAACTTATTTTACAAGCCCCCCTTGAGGCATAGACCGATGTTTTCAGCAGTCAGTCTAGAGGGCATTATAAATTCAAAAAAAATACAAAAACTTGGAAACCTAGTTTTGTTTGTGGAAGAGATCATGTGTGCCAGAACTTAGGTGATTCGTAGGTGGCCGATAAAATGCCCGCATTCCTGGAGGGACCATTTGGTCTAACTTAAGCCAGTTTTTAAGAAAACGTGAATTTTTCCACCACCTCCAAATCACCCAAATTTTCTTGTACATGGTCACCCACATGTGCAAAACATGTGTATGCAAGAAAATTTTGAAAAAAATTATTTCACAAGCCCCCCTTGAGGCATAGACCGATGTTTTCAGCAGTCAGTCTAGAGGGCATTATAAATTCAAAAAAAATCAAAAAAAATACAAAAACTTGGAAACCTAGTTTTGTTTGTGGAAGAGATCATGTGTGCCAGAACTTAGGTGATTCGGAGGTGGTCGATAAAATGCCCGCATTCCCGGAGGGACCATTTGGTCTACTTAAGCCCGTTTTTGAGAAAACGTGAATTTTTCCACCACCTCCAAATCACCCAAATTTTCTTGTACATGGTCACCCACATGTGCAAAACATGTGTATGCAAGAAAATTTTGAAAAAAATTATTTTACAAGCCCCCCTTGAGGCATAGACCGATGTTTTCAGCAATCAGTCTAGAGGGCATTATAAATTCAAAAAAATTCAAAAAATACAAAAACTTGGAAACCTAGTTTTGTCTCTGGAAGAGATCATGTGTGCCAAAACTTAGGTGATTCGGAGGTGGTCGATAAAATGCCCGCATTCCCCGAGGGACCATTTGGTCTAACTGAAGCCAGTTTTTGAGAAAACGTGAATTTTTCCACCACCTCCAAATCACCCAAATTTTCTTGTACATGGTCACCCACATGTGCAAAACATGTGTATGCAAGAAAAATTTGAAAAAAATTATTTTACAAGCCCCCCTTGAGGCATAGACCGATGTTTTCAGCAGTCCGTCTAGAGGGCATTATAAATTCAAAAAAAATCAAAAAAATACAAAAACTTGGAAACCTAGTTTTGATTGTGTAAGAGATCATGTGTGCCAAAACTTAGGTGATTCGGAGGTGGTCGATAAAATGCCCGCATTCCCGGAGGGACCATTTAGTCTAACTTAAGCCAGTTTTTGAGAAAACGTGAATTTTTCCACCACCTCCAAATCACCCAAATTTTCTTGTACATGGTCACCCACATGTGCAAAACATTTGTATGCAAGAAAATTTTGAAAAAAATTATTTTACAAGCCCCCCTTGAGGCATAAACCGATGTTTTCAGCAGTCAGTCTAGAGGGCATTATAAATTGAAAAAAGTTCAAAAAAATACAAAAAACTTGGAAACCTAGTTTTGTTTGTGGAAGAGATCATGTGTGCCAAAACTTAGGTGATTCAGAGGTGGTCGATAAAATGCCCGCATTCCCGAAGGGACCATTTGGTCTAACTTAAGCTAGTTTTTGAGAAAACGTGAATTTTTCCACCACCTCCAAATCACCCAAATTTTCTTGTACATGGTCACCCACATGTGCAAAACATGTGTATGCAAGAAAATTTTGAAAAAAATTATTTTACAAGCCCCCCTTGAGGCATAGACCGATGTTTTCAGCAGTCAGTCTAGAGGGCATTATAAATTCAAAAAAATACAAAAACTTGGAAACCTAGTTTTGTTTTTGGAAGAGATCATGTGTGCCAAAACTTAGGTGATTCGGAGGTGGTCGATAAAATGCACATTTCTGATATTTTCACAGGTTACAAAATATATTATTGGACAGAATATAGACAGCACCACACAGCAACAGCACATTCCTCGAATACAATAGAAGATAGCTCTCCGAATACAATTCATCATATTAGTCTCCGAATTCAAAAGACCGAACAAAGATAGAACATTACAAGTCTCGAGACCGCGAGTTTGTCTTCACATTACAAGTCGATATCGATCATCTAAACTACCATCACATAGAAGAGAGTTGCGGTCATCACGATGAGCATCATCGCGATGAAACTGGTCTTCATCCGGTTCCTCCAACGCTCCCTCCTCTCTCCCGCTAGATAGCGGGCGTATCTAGATTCCGCCTCCGCCCTAGTGGTGTACCCTTTGTAACTGTTACCGCTGAAACGGTGAACCTGTCTCCGACACTCCTCCCAGTCGTCGTAGACTCCGGGAACCTTACCCTTGTACACGACATACAACGACATCTCTATGCACAAGCCAAACAACAGACAATACATAAGCAATAAATAAGTATGCAACAAAAGGGTCGGAAGAGAAAAGCAAGACATTAATAGCACAATTCATGGTCCTAGTAATAAATAGCATCGATTACATCTAAGTTGAACGACTATCCAAACCAAAGAGACATACAATTCATTAAAGTTTAATTACAACATGAGCCAATCAATGTTTCAGAACTACACAAAGCATCACTACTTTCGACTTGACTCATGGGACCGGAGCGTGGATGAAGCCGCCGTCTGTCCTGATGGTCATGAAATCGCGGGCGTTGTCAGCCTGCATTTGTAGCGTTGTGTCTATCTCACTGCACAGAACACGGAATGTTAGAAAAAATAAAGAACGATCGATGGATGCATTTTTTGCTATTTTGGCTGATGTTGTTTTGGTGCTGTTTTCGTGCCATTTAGGATGGCTGCAGTGACTTTTTGGTGCCATTTTTGATCTCTTAATATGGTTGCAGTGAGAGCAAAATATGGCTGTTATTTTTTTTGTTTTGTTTCAGAAACAGGACAAACCAAAGGGCCCACGTCTCCCCTCCAGATTTTTCGAGGGCCAAAGGGCAGGACATTTGTGTTTTCGAGGCAACTCCCCACGTCTCCTCTCCACTGGCAACTCCCCACGACTCCCCTCCACTGGCAATTCCCCACGACGCAGGGAACTCCCCTCCTATTCCATTGCCGCTCAATCTGCCTCCCTCTGCCTCCCTCCTCATTCCATTGCCGCTCCATCTTCCTCCCTCTGCCTCCCTCTGCCTCCACCATCAAGTAACTCCCCTTTGCCTCCACCATCGCTGGCCAGGAGGGCAATGGCGGAGGAATCATGGAGCAACTCCCCTCCGTCTGCCAAGAGAATGGCGGAGGCATCGTGGAGCAACTCCCCTCCGTCTGCCAAGCATCACCAAGGTGAGGCGTCTGGCAAGGAGCCGCTGGTGGTCGACGATGACGTTTTGGTCCCCGGGCAGAAGCACGACTACACCGTGGCGCTCATGGTTGATATCCACCTGAAGAAGGAGAAGCTGGATGTCGTATGCACCAGCAATCCAGACGAAGCCGACAAGAGGATCCGCGAGATCAGGAAGAGGCTCGGTGGCATGCTTTCTCGGTCGATCGGCGTTGATGTCGAGTATACGAGGGAAGACGAACCTCCGCAAAAGGCTGCAGTTCTACAGTTATGCGTGGAGGATCTCGTCCTGGTATACCACATCACCGCGGCAACCAAATGGTAAAAACATCCAGTTCTGAAGTTTCTGAAGTTCTGACGTTTTTGTCTAATTAGTTTTTTCTGAAGTTTCTGAAGTAGAAGCAATAGTTCTGCAGTTCTGAAGTAGATGCAATACTAGTTCTGAAGTTTCTGTCTAATTAGTAGTTTCTGTAGTTTCTGAAGTAGATGCAATAGTTCTGAAGTTCTGAAGTAGATGCAATACTAGTTCTGAAGTTCTGAAGTTTCTGTCTAATTAGTAGTTTCTGAAGTTTCTCAAGTAGATGCAATAGTTCTGAAGTTTCTGAAGTTTCTCAAGTAGATGCAATAGTTCTGAAGTTCTGAAGTAGATGCAATACTAGTTCTGAAGTTCTGAAGTTTCTGTCTAATTAGTAGTTTCTGAAGTTTCTCACGTAGATGCAATAGTTCTGAAGTTTCTGAAGTTTCTCAAGTAGATGCAATAGTTCTGAAGTTCTGAAGTAGATGCAATACTAGTTCTGAAGTTTTGGAGTAGATGCAATACTAGTTCTGAATTTTATGTCTAATTAGTAGTTTCTGAAGTTTTTGAAGTAGATGAATTTGATGCACCAGATTAATTTGATGCAGGCCCAAGGAACTCCGCCCGCTCCTGCAGGAGAAGAAGCTGTACACCTTTGTTGGCTTCTCCATTGGAGGTGACAAGGAGAAACTGAAATTGTCTGGTTTGGAGATCAACCCCGACAAGTACGTCGACCTGCAGCGCAAATGGAGAGTTCCATACAATGCAAAGAAGTGGCAGGCTTTGGCTGAGTTTGCAGCCAGCCTCATCCACCCATCGTACAAGGAAATGAAGCAAAAGATCAACAAGCAATTGGACCACAAACTATGGGGGGACAGCCCACTGCCAAACAACCTCATCGAGTATGCAGCAAAAGATGCGTACGTCACCTACGAGGCATGGAAGAAAATCGAAATCGTCAAACAAGGTTTTGAGTACTGGCAAGAGGCGGAGGATCATTGGGATGACCCCTACTACTGGGGATATTGAGTTGTTTGTGGTATTGTGTGTCTCAGTTTGTAGTTATGTCGTTGAACAAGTTTGCTTTTGTAATGCTGAACAAGTTAGCTTTTGTTATGTTGAACAAGTTTGCTTTTGTAATGATGAACAAGTTTGCTTTTGTTATGTAGTTATGTGATTGTTATGATGCTGGTGCAAAACACTTATGGTTGTGATGTGATGCAAAATCCTTCAACTTTTGGTGATCATTTAGTTCAAGTTTTGGTCAGATCATACAGAATGTTGTCTAGAAGTTTTTGTGATCATTTAGTAGTTTTTTTTATACAGAAGCCTTTCACTATAACTGAAAAAGCTGAATTTGTCAGCATGAAGAATCACACAACACAGAACCTACATTATGATGATACACTATCAACTGCAGACCTGAATGCATCCAATTCGGCCTTTCCCAAGCAGTGATGGTAACTGAAAGTATAAGAACTAAAAATGCAGCTCTACTGTATGTGTCCAATAGTGCCATCATAACAGAACTTTGAAAAGTCCTATATTATACAGTAGCAAGCATCACAAGTTTCAGATGGTTTTCTAGCAAGAATTTTCCAGAAAAGTGGATTGGTGGCACAAAATTGCTACACTCAGTCGATCTACCTAGCATTATCAGCATGGATACCATTGAGACGTGAACAGAAACTGGGGTACCTGCGCTGTCCTGCGGTGGTTGAGGAGATGGATACGGCCAATCCCGTTCGGGGGGTGCGGGGGCGGCGGGGGTGGAGTCGCCGACGGCGTGCAGGGGCGGCGGACAGAGGGGGACGAGTGGGGGATCTGGCGATGGAGGGAGGGAGGCCACAGTGCGAGGGGAATAGGTCGAGTGGGGGGAGGGTTCTAATGGCCTACTTCGGATGGGCCTAACGGATGGGCCTAATTCGGATGGGCTGTCTCGTTGTCTACGCCTGAGGCATGCATGCATGGGAATGGCGGCGACGTGGGTTTGCATGCGCGGGTGGCGGACGTGAACTTTATCTATCCGAAATATGTTATGATTTCTACCCGAAAACAAGCTCGCGTGCGACGCGCTCCCGTGCGACGCACGCCTCTCACGTGATACGCGATTCCGATGCGACTGCGTGCCAAGTTTTATAGATGGAAACTTCTTTAGACACAATGCCATCTAAAAAACAACTGTATGATTGATCATAAAACACATGCATTGTTGTTCAAAGAACTGTCTCATGAATAAATTGTACCATAATTGCGAACATAGTGTGAAACAGAAAACAAAATGTTTGTTTGCAACTAAATAATCCTGGTTTGAAGCTTAAACTGGTTGAAAAACAATTGAGCCTACTCCATATTGTCTTCTGCACTGCCAAAATCTAGTGACCTCTTGCGTTGCGTCATTGGAGATTGCGTCGGGCTTGGCGACGACCCATGTGCTTCAATCTTTTTCTCTTTAACATCAATGTAACCATACAACTTAAGTTGTTCTTGGTCTTTCTCTGCCAACTCTCTAGCAAGACCCTCCATTTCTTGGATTCTCACTTCCTATACAAAACCATAGGAATTGTATTAGGAAGAACTCAAAAAAGACGTAGCCATAAACTAGATGCATGTAACATGTAGAATTTGAACCTAGGAATCAATGTCATCCTTGGGAAAACAACCCGTAGTTCTATTGTAAACAATGTACAGGTGACATGTCTTGCTGCCATTCAGATCAGAAAGCATTTTTCGTACATCATCTGGTCCTGCAATCAAGAACATTCCTTCTGGCAGCTTCCACGCAGACCCGGGTAAGAAGTAGTACAGTTCTGCTCCCATTTTGCAACCAAAACTATCTCTCATTTCACTCATAATGAGATCGTAGGTCACTTTGGCGGGTTCAAAAATTCTAACTTCTGCCGGGTGTTCTTCAAAGTATGCTCTCAGGACATGTGACATCTCATCATCCCTACTAACAATAAATTCCATGACCAGCCCCTAGTATCTCACATAAGAGTTAATACATTCAATGAGTAAAGGGGCAAACATAATTTTTTATGTGCATAGCAACATTGCGGCGTTGTTACCTGCTTTTGTGGAATGTATCCTTCATGTGGAGTGACTGGGGATTGTGCCATCTCAAACCTTCTCACCTTGTTATGTGGAATGTATCCTTCATGTGGTGTGACTGGGGACTCTGCCATCACAGGTTTCTTATCCTGCGTATGAAACGTCGATAGTGGGTTTACACACAAGTTTTGAAAGGTCATACCATATCTTGGGTATGCATCGTTGCGAGGTACTTACAAGGGGAGAATTGACGATATGTTGTTGGGGTGCACTGGTGTGGCATTGAACAGGTGACTCTATCGCAATGTCTCGAGTGAATGGCGACTGTGCCGTCTCATGATGCTTAGCCTACATACAGTCGCCGACATAAGGTTGCCACAAATTGAAGATGTTTGTATCATAGAATACGTAGGTCCTCAATATATAGAATCGGTGCGAGATACTTACAGGGGGAGAATAATTGAAGACATCTTGTCGGGGTGGCCGTGAGATCGCACGGTCTTCTAACATATGTCCTTCCAAGCGGACCTTCTCCAGCATGGCCTTATAATCCATATCCGACCGCTCCTATAGCAGCTTACTGTCCATATCCGCACGTGCCTGCAACACATAGGAATCCATCCTGACTTGCTCTGTCTGTATAATACTGTCCACAGGTTTCCGGTCCTTCTGCAACGTTTGATGCATTTCCTTGTAGCCTAAGACAAACTTTTTTTCCATGTACTCACAGTCCCTCTTGTACTTTTCTTCAATCTCAAGACGCATCTTCGCCATCTTACGGGAAAACTCCTCACGCTCCTCCTTTATCATCCTGTCCACGTATGAACGTTCTTTTTTCAGTTTCTTATCTACCTCAGCGCGATCCTTTTGCACCTTCAAGTCGATGTCCCGACGCGCTTCATGCAAAGACTTGTCGTACTCCGCACAGTTGTTATGCGCCTCTGAGACCATGGTCCCTACAGCAACACATATACGCATAGTATGAAAACTGTATCCACACCCTCATCCAACTAATTTGAAACAATATGACCGTGAAAAAATATTCATAATCAGTTCGTACGATCAACTAGTACAAACTATCAATCAAAAAGCTCTTGCATGACATCCTGTACTCGAATCACAGCAGAACTACTCAACTATGGCAAAAGCTGGATTTTCTAATCTCTTCAGAAATTACTTGTTGGTCGAATCAATGGAAACAATAATGAGCACTGCAATCGAAGATGAGAGAAGCCGTGGAGGAGACCTTTTTAATCCGGCGTCGGCGTTGTCGCTTGAGAAGAGATGGCGCGATCCTGGCGATGGCTATGTGAGGAGAAACAAGGTAGATGGGGGTGGTTAGGATAGGGTAGATATGTGGTAGAATGGGAAGGTATATATCCGTGATTGTAGGGTTAATTAGTTATTTTGAAGTAATGCGCTTCGATGCAAGTTTTTTTTAACGAGCGCTATCTTTCCGGGGCTTCGAAAACATGTGCACTGACCGCGGGTCGAACCACATATCACACAAGCCCGAGCCATCACCGTGCCCGTGCCAACCCGTCGCCCACCATTCTAACTTATTGTTCTCTAAAAAAGGAAGAGCACTAAATTCAGTCCAAGAATTTCCAGATATAATTGTCAACCAATTTTCGTTCGTAATTACGAGATATGTTTGGCGCAATTAGTGGCTAACTGGGTTCTTTTTTTTTTGAGGAATAGTGGCAACTTGGTTTGATACTTGCCAAACGTTACGTTCAGATTAGTTGCATTATTTCGTTCATATTTTACCAAAAAATCTATACAAAGTGTTAATTGGACAATGTGAACAATGTGGCACGAAGGTTGTCGGCCCAGCCACTGGATGGAAAGGATGGTACATGTACACGCAAGTACGATCTCTGACACGCGCATTTCGGGTCCCTGTACATGTACATGTAAACCAACCCAACATTGATCCGGTTCAGTGGATGCATGCATGCTCTATGTGCCACGAAGTATGTCGGCCGAGCCAGTCGACGGAGTAGATCGATGCTACAGGAGGGACTCCATTGTAGACCAACGCTCCATCAGTGTCCGGTGTGTGTGCTACGTCCACCACCGTAAGACAGACATAGTTCCGTCAAACCTGAAACCCTTAAACCCTAAACCCTGATAACCCTAAACCCCCTCCCACTAAACCGTAAAAACATTCAAATTTTTGCCCCACATGGAAACCATTATGCATGCATTCTCTTTGTGGTCATGGGATGACATGAAAGATTTTTGGGATTATACACGCAAGTACGATCTCTGACATGCGCATTTCCGGCCTAGCATGTCAACACCCCGAAAGCACTAGCTGGGTTGCTCACCTGTATGAAACCAACCAAACATCGATCCGGTCCAGTGGATGGATGCACGCTCTATGTGCCACGAAGTTTGTCGGCCGAGCCACTGAACGGACCGGATCGATGGTACCGGAGGGAATTCATTGTAGACCAACGCTGCACCAATGTCCGGTGTGTGTGCTACGTCCACCGTAAGACAAACATAGTTCCGTCAAACCTGAAACCCTTAAACCCTAAACCCTGATAACCCTAAACCCCCCTCCCACTAAACCGTAAAAACATTCAAATTTTTGCCCCACATGGAAACCATTATGCATGCATTCTCTATGTGGTCATGGGATGACATGAAAGATTTTTGGGATTATACACGCAAGTACGATCTCTGACACGCGCATTTCCGGCCTAGCATGTCAACAACCCGAATGCACTAGCTGGGTTCCTCACCTGTATGAAACCAACCAAACATCGATCCGGTCCAGTGGATGGATGCATGCTCTATGTGCCACGAAGTTTGTCAGCCGAGCCAGTGAACGGACCGGATCGATGGTACCGGAGGGAATTCATTGTAGACCAACGCTCCACCAATGTCCGGTGTGTGTGCTACATCCACCGTAAGGCAAACATAGTTCCGTCAAACCTGAAACCCTTAAACCCTAAACCCTGATAACCCTAAACCCCCCTCCCACTAAACCGTAAAAACATTCAAATTTTTACCCCACATGGAAACCATTATGCATGCATTCTCTATGTGGTCATGGGATGACATGAAAGATTTTTGGGATTATACACGCAAGTATGATCTCTGACACGCGCATTTCCGGCCTAGCATGTCAACACCCCGAAAGCACTAGCTGGGTTCCTCACCTGTATGAAACCAACCAAACATCGATCCGGTCCAGTGGATGGATGCATGCTCTATGTGCCACGAAGTTTGTCGGCCGAGCCAGTCAACGGACCGGATCGATGCTACCGGAGGGAATCCATTGTAGAGCAACGCTCCACCAAAGTCCGGTGTGTGTGCTACGTCCACCGTAAGACAAACATAGTTTCGTCAAACCTAAAACCCTTAAACCCTAAACCCTGATAACCCTAACCCCCCCCACTAAACCGTAAAAACAGTCAAAATTTTGCCCAACATGGACACCATTATGCATTCATTCTCTATGTGGTCATGGGATGCCATTAAGAAAGTTTGGGATCATTAGTACATATACATGCAAGTACGTTCTCTGACACGCGCATTTCTGGGCTTGCATGTAAACACCCAACCCTAAACCCTGATAACCCTAACCCCTGATAACCCTAAACCCCTAAACCCCTAAACCCTAATAACCCTAAACCCCTAAACCCTAAACCCCGTAAACCCCACACCGAGTTCACAAGATTTTCTTATTTCTTTATATCATTTATCCAAATCTCACATAACTCACGCGGCCCACCCCTCCCTAAATCCCGCGATTACAGCTCCGCATTATAACCACCTGGGTCGTCCGCACCTCCCACGACCGCTGCAAGATCAGATCGGAGACGCCGGTCGCCCACAGAATACAGGAGTCGGCGGCCAGCACTCGCCGCCCACCGCCAACGTGATCTGAGGGCTCGGACGTCAGTGTTCTTCTCGCCGCCTCCTCCTCGCGTGAACGCGCCGTTTTTCCTTTGCGCCGTCGACCGCGCTATACCAGCACTTATAGTTTCCGACGCACTAACCGCCGCCAGCTACACGGTGGCACCATCTCCGAGATAAGGTATTAGCTGATCGTAACTCTTTATAATCGCTGTCCGCCGATGCTTTAGTTGTTGAACCCTCATAGATTTTGCACCCAAATAGGTTCTCTGCTTAAACCCATAAGTGGATCATATGTTAAATGACCCAGTTAATTTTGTTATAATTAATTCTCTGCTAATTTTGTTATACATTTTCCAATTTTGTTCAGATTAATTGAGCCTGATTTTATCATTGCATACGAGGCAGCAATGTCAGTTTCAGATACGAACCTTAATAATGGAGAAAAGCCCATCTCCGAAATTACCGATGCGGTAAGTAATTAACTGTCTGTGTACAATCGTTTCCTACACATAATTCATGTGTACTCAGTAATATTTAATGGCATGTAACAGGAACTCGCCGAAAAGCATGGTCATATGAAGTTAGTATGCTCACAGACAAGGTTCGCAAAAACCATGAAACTGTTGTCAGAAGACCACAAAAAGTACATCATATCAGAAACCAGTCTTGGCGGTCTAACCCAGATGCATGAAGTGACTCTACGACGCATAATGTTGGTTAGACTAGCCAAGAGCATAGATATGGAGACGCAATCCATTACCATCGGTAAAACGCCAATTCCTATAACAAAAGAGGACGTGCAAGGTATATTTGGCATTTCGATAGAAGGGGAGGATATAGAGCCACATCTGGAAATGCAAACCGACACAGAATTGTTTACCGCCTATGCAAACAATGGGCAAATTTTGATTTCTGACCTTGAAACGGCGATCCAAGCTTCCAAAGCCCCAGACAGCGATTTCCTGAGGCGGTTCATTCTGTACGCAATTGGTACTGTTCTAGCACCAACAACACAACATTATGTGGACTCAAAATTTCTCAACCTTGTTACAGATCTTGAAAACCTTCGGAAATTTAACTGGGGATGTTTCACACTTAATCACTTCTTCAAGTCCGTTCACAAGTTTAGAAATCAAGATCACGTAAATCTACAAGGAAATCTAATTCTGCTCCAGGTTAGTGATACATCACTACTTAATGTCCTTTAATTATTGTTCTGTTGCATATCTGTATGGTGATGTACTAATTTATTGTGTAGTATTAGTACTGGGAGCACGTGCGTAGTGGCCGATTAATGTATGCTTCTAGACCCCCTCCATTGATCGCACGATGGGACGAAATGATGGCTACTTTAAGAAGCGATGCTTACGAGAAAGGAGGTCTTCATAACGGGCTGGTACCTATCTACAATTGAACTTTCTATATCCGATTTTTTATTTGGTACTAATGGTTCATTATATTTTAAAAAAATAGGTTGTCATGGAAATTTGTGCTCCTCAACGACCGTCCGAGAATTCTAATAATTTTCCAAGAAAAAAAGATGAACATGTGCATCAACATGATTCGTATCGAGCACCATCACAAGGACAGCAATTTAGTAGCCAGCAAGTATGTACTCCAAAGACTATTTGTCTTTGCAATATCATAAATAGGTGTCATGGAACCTCATTCATTTAGCTATTGTTATCAACGGGGTTTTATTTTGTTTACACAGATTGAAATGGTAGTTGAAGTCATGAATGCACGCATTGCTGATCATGAAAAGAAGGTATGCAGGAAGTTAATGGAAATTGAGCACAGATTTGATGTCAAATACCAGACTATGGGTGAAGACTTGATCGACATGAAGACTAAAACTGGCACTAATCCTAGGTTGTCGAAGGCCGAGGACGATATTAAAGACTTAAGGAGGGAACTCCATGTATGTCATATTGTGCATTTTGTATTCTTTATGAATATGTTCCTTCATGTTCATTATTGTTTGTATTGTTACAGGACTTAAAATACGAATTTACAAGGAACCGACAATCAGTGTCATAGAACGGAGGCGTGCAGGTGATCAAAATTGGCCCAACACGTTAATATCTAAAATTAACAAACTAATGATGAACTACCTTTGTTCATTGTAGGATCAAGTCAATGTGTGCAATTCATCCCTGACAGGAACTCCTAGGGCTAGCCAATTCACGACAGGGACTTCGAGTACACCAACTGCAAGACATGTGACGGAAAAGAATGAGGAACCACAATTAACTCCGATGAAGCCTGTCTTTGGTAATGATTACAAGTTCACGGATGAGGACATAGAGACAGCCGTTTACATCCGCGGAACATATGACCCTGTTGAAATAGCTAGAATCGGAGACATTTCCCTCACAGCAGAAAATCGGAAGCGAAATTTGGACGAGAAATACATTTATGGTGATGTAAGCCCATTATACTCTATTCTACATCATTACTGCAACAACTGTCTTATTATTGTATGATTGAAAATTTGGCAGGTTATTATGGCATATGCTCGCATTAGCCAAATTGAGAATGATACTACCTCAATCATATCCCCTCAAGAAACCGAAAAGCTGTTACAAATGAAGGGGGTGGTTTCTGTTGGGCGTGCAGCCTCATGGTTAGCTTGTGTAGCAGGAAAATTTGTAGGGCGCCGAAAGGTACACGTTTTCCACACTTTCATAGTTTACGTACACACTGTACACGACAAATTTCGGTTCTCAACCCAACCCAAATTTTACTGCAAGTGCATGTCCCACTCAATGTACACGAAAACCATTGGATGCTAATGATGTTTAATTTTGACAAAAAAGAAATTCAGACTCTGAACTCGATGAATTATCATTGCGACAAGACCAAGGAAGATTCTCTTGTAAGTGTTCTCTTGCTGCCTCTTTTGATCCGCATGGAACATGAGCTCCCAAAGTACCGTAACCCTATGTATAACTCGTCGTACCCTAGGTGGACTCGATTCAGTTCTGCATTGACCAAGCTGTCAAGAAAGGGTTGATATCACCAGCTCAGAACATCAATTTTGCCGAATGGACCAAAAAACGGTATGAGAACATACCACAACAGACCGATGGGTACGCATGGCCTCATAAATTATTATTTGCGTACACGAATAAGATTACTGATCTTTAACTAAACATCGCAGGACTTCCTGTGCGGTTTGGACAGTGCAGTACATGTTGTCATGGAACGGGGATGAAATGACCGATATTTTGAACCAGGTAATTGAATGCCTAATTTATATTTGTACTTTGTTTAGCTTGAAAGCTATGCTGACGTCAGTGTCGGTTATCTAATATAGGCAAGGATAGATATTTTCAGGTGGAAAATATGTACAGCCTTACTGCATTCAAATTGCAATGCGCTTCGTCTCGAATCATATAAGTTCCCCAATGTGGTTGTTACATTTTTCTGATTTAAATTATTAAATTGGTAAGAAGCCAAACCCTTCTAAGTAGAGAAGACTTATTGGTTTACTTATTATAAACTTTGAGTTTTGTTTCATAAATCGCAGGCTGTATATTGGTTTTTATTGTTGACAAGCAGTAACATATGATGTCCCGATCTTTGCAACTGGCAAATACATAAATTTACATGCATATATATATATATATATATATATATATATATATATATATATATATATATATATATATATATATATATATATATACACCACTTCAGCAACATGTGTGACTTTCTATTTCTAAGGAAAGAAATTGGTTCCAATTAAACATGTGTTGCTTTTAATTTATAAAATTCTTAGAGCATGTATTCGGTAGCATGTAGCCTCAAAGTTTTTTTGAATTTAATTTTTACAACTACAGAATCTGTCGGGGGACGCTGGCTCCTCGAACACCTATGGGACACGGAGGCCCCTTCCTGTGGTTCGGCGGGGGGCGGAGAGCGCACAAAGAGCAGATTGGAGCGAGGGACACGGGAGGTTTTTACCCAGCTTCGGGCCGCACGGATGCGTAAAACCCTACTGCTGCTTTGTGGATTGTATTTGCTTCTTGCTTGGGAGCGCCGGGAGCTACAGTACCCTCCAGCAGCTAGCGAGACCAAGCTTGGAAAGGCTGCGAACCTCCCTCTACGTTGCGCATGGGCCTCCTTTTATATGCGAAAGGGGATCACCACAGTTGGCAACGTAGGTAAGGGCAAAGTTGGAAAGTATTGTGGTTGGTACAGCTACCTGTACAGTGGATGTACAGTATATCATACCTAACCCTGACGGCAGGGGACAAGGGCATTAAATGCCCGTCTGTGTCGCCTGAACAGTGTGAAAGTGGCCGTCAGGGGCGCCACTGCTTGCCACGATGGCTACCTTGTCAGCGTCTTCTGCCACCGCACACCTCTAGCTTCACAGCCGCCCGCCACGTACGCTTGGAGAGGTCTCGAGGCGACACGTTGGTGGGTGAGCTGGAGCGCAGGCGCTGGGTGGTTGCTTGCCGCGGCAAAGGCCTTGCCGCGGTGGCTGTCTTGCCGCGTCCAGAAGCTTGTCGCTTCCTGGGTCGTGCTTGTCCTTCTCGGCAAGCTCCTCTTGCCAGCGTCTTGTCTAGCCTTCCCGGCAAGCTCCTCTTGCCGGAGCTCTAGCTGGTCCTTCCGGCAAGCTCTCCTTGCCGGGGTCATGTGCCTTGGGTGGCCTTCCCGGCAAGCTCCTCTTGCCGGGGCCTTGTCTCCTTAGCTTCGGCAAACCTTGCCGCGGGCGCTGCGACTGCCCGTGCACAAGTTCGGGGTGCTAAGGTACCCCTACTTTAGTACACCGATAGGAGCCCCCGGGCCTGGGCCACACACGGTGCCGAGCGCTGTTGGGCCAGGCCCAAAACAGTGCACGGGCACGCGCGGCCTGGGTCGTGCGAGACCCCACTTCGTGCCCACAACGCTCTCCCCGAACGCCACGCGTTAAGCGCGGCATCGTGGGGGAGGTCATGGGCGTTTCGCACCTTCCCCATAAATGAAGGGAGGCGTGGAGGCGTGGTTCTTTTACTGGGCGGAGCTGAGGTGCGGTTTTCAAGGCGCCCGCTCCCCACGATCACGGGGTGGGGAGGAGTTGCCTCACGCGTCGCATCAGTTCTGCCCGCCCGCCACGCGGCTTTCATGCGCCTGGGATGGTGAATGGTGGAGGTGGGAAACCGGACCGCCGTGGGTAGTGGCAGTGGGCCGGTCCCAGTCCTCCTGGGTTCTACCTCTTGATTGGCTGAGCTGGGCGGCCGAGCCCCCACTCCGCCCCTTTATAAGGAGCGAGAGGGGGCGGCCGGAGACTTGCATTCTTCATGTCTTCCTCTCTTCATCTTCAGCTTCTTTCTCCCCCCTCAGCCATGGTGAGAGGGAGCTCCGGTCCGTCCACGGTGGCTACGAGGGTTTCCGCAAGGCAGCGCGTCCCTCCTCCTCCCGAGCCCGCGGTGGCGGAGCCAACCGCAAGGGGAAGAGGGAGGGGGCGTGGCCGTGGGCGAGGTCGTGGACGAGGCCGCAGCGCAGGGGGAAGAGGCGGTCAGGGTGATGCGCCGGCTTTGCCCTTGCCGGAGGCTCCTCCCCCCGTGGCGGTCCACATCGGGGACGACCCTTGCGAGTTCCTCGTCAGGCTGAGCCGGGCGCCTCGTCGTCGTCTCCGGCTCCCGGCGCCATTCGCGAGCGTGATGGAGGTGAAACAACCCGAGACGCTGAATCTGCGCATGAGGGGCTGTGGAATTAGTGGCACGCGCATCCACGTTAAATTCCCAGCCCCCGGCGTGATGTATCTTGGTCGTGGGTGGAAAACGTTCGCCCGTATCCACAGCTTGATGGAGGGGTTCACCCTCCATTTTAAGTTGATGGAGGGCGATCTCCTCTCCGTCAAGGTCTTCGGGGACTTTGGCACTCGGGCCCGGTGCTGCGTGGATAGCTCCTCCGACAGCGAAGGCTCCTCCTCGAGCGAGAGTGACGAGGAGGAGAGCGACAGCGACGACGAGGGTAGCGGTCGTCGGGACGACGGGTCCGACTAGGCGCCGGTCGCAGCTCCGTGTGGCACCGGCGACCCCATCATCCGCGTCGCCGGCTCCTTGAGCTTCCCGGGGTCGTCTCCTTGGGTGGTTGGCGTGGCAAGGCTGCGGAAGAGGAAGAGGGCGGGCGTGGTCTCCTTCAACAGCGTGCTGACGTTCCGCCGCCTCATCTTCCAGCTTCGCGCCCGACACCGTCATCACCCTTGCCCTCGGCGACGGCCACCGGGATCTTCTCTTGGTGCCTTCTGCCACCTGTAGCTCGCCTAGGCGCCCCTTTTGCTCTTTTCGCCTCCTTGTCCTACCTCCTGTTTAGAGGGACAGGGAAAAGATTACGGGCACCTTATCTCTTTTTTAATATGTAAGCCCTCGGGCCTTAGTTGCATTTAAAACTTGTAATCCCATCTTTCATGTTTTTCATTCTCTCTGAACTGTACCTGAGCGGAATGTTTTTAATGAAAAGGGGATGTTTGCCGAGCCGTTTGTCTCGCGGGTAAAACCCACGCCAAGGAACGAATCCTTTATATCGTCAAGATAGACACTTCTTCGCCCGGCAACAGGCCCTGCCGTCTTCCCGCGCCACTCGACCTCTCTCACGCCCTTGGCGGAGGCAGGGAGAAGGCGGGTTCTGGCCCCTCGTTTCGCCCCCTTGCTGCCGCGACTACTATCAGAACGTGCCCCAGGAACGCGCTCTGGGGCCTATAGTTAAGGGAGCACGGTAGCTTTTAGGAGGAAACAAGGTTTTCGTATTCCCTAGTTCATAAGAGAATGCATGACAAGGGATGCAAAAACTTATCTGAGATTGTAGCCCCCGGCAACTCTGGCTTGCCGCGGACGAATCCTTGTACTTGCAGCCCCCGGCAACTCTGGCTTGCCGGGGTGCAGGTGTTGGCTCGTCCTTCTTCTCTTATTCGTCCTCAAGCAGCCCAGCTAGGATATGTGAACCCTGCGAACCAAGGGAAGCGAAAGAACAGCAAAAAAGGGACGCACACCCGACCTCTAAGATAGGGGTTAGTAGCTGTTAGGCACTATCAACCCTAACCAAGGACGAGACTTGACTCAGCATGCATGCTACAACTTAGGGCGCCAGCGCTTCATCTACGCACGGGGTCTGCGCCCGGCTTTGTACAAAGGATTACATGCAACAGCGGCAAGACTTGTACAAAAAGGTGGTTGTCGGACGGGGTCCGACAACAGCGCCTCACGGGTAAAACTTACGAAGATGCTCAGTATCTCGGGAGTTGCTCACCGGAGAGCCATCTTCGGTCTCAAGGCGGACAGCGCCGGGCCTAGTAACTCGTTTCACCCGGTAAGGGCCTTCCCACTTCGGCGTCAACTTGCTGGAATTCTTGGCGGGCTGAGCGCGCCGAACAACAAGGTCGCCTTCCTCGAAGCTTCTGGCTTTAACCCTGCGGCTATGGTAGCGGTGCAAGGCTTGCTGGTAACGAGCAGCTCGCACAGCGGCCTGAAGACGATCTTCCCCAAGGAGCAGCGCGTCCTCTTGCCGCGGCCGCTCTAGCTCAAGCTTATCATAAGCGAGCACTCGAGGTGACCCGTATACGAGTTCCGTGGGGATAACTCCCTCTGCTCCATAGACTAGAGCAAAGGGTGTCTGGCCAGTGGCTCGATTTGGCGTCGTTCTGATCGACCAAAGAACCACCGGCAGCTCCTCGATCCAGTTTCTTCCACACTTGTGCAGCCTGTCAAAAGTCCTGGTCTTGAGTCCACGCAGCACTTCAGCGTTTGCTCTCTCCGCTTGACCGTTGCTTCTCGGGTGAGCAACAGAAGCGAAGCAGACCTTGGTGCCAAGATCTTGGGCGTACTGCATGAAGGTGCGGCTCGTAAATTGCGTACCGTTGTCGGTGATGATCCTGTTGGGGATCCTGAAACGACAAACAATCGACCTGAAGAACTTGACTGCTGACTGTGCGGTCACCTTCCTCACTGGTTCCACTTCCGGCCACTTTGTGAACTTGTCAATTGCGACGTACAAGTACTCGAAGCCCCCAGCAGCACGGGGGAAAGGGCCGAGGATGTCGAGCCCCCAGACCGAAAATGGCCAGGATAAAGGGATCGTCTGGAGAGCTTGAGCTGGTTGGTGTATCTGTTTGGAATGGAACTGGCACGCTTCACACTTGGTTACTTGTGCAGTTGCATCCTGGAGGGCTGTTGGCCAGAAGAAACCTTGCCGGAAAGCCTTGCCGGCAAGTGCTCTTACGCCAATGTGGTGTCCACATATGCCTCCATGTATCTCTGCCAACAGCTTTTGTCCATCTCCCCGGGGAATACACTTCAATTTCACTCCGTTGAGTCTCCTTCTGTACAGTTCGTTGTCGACAAACTGGTACATACTTGACTGCCGGGCTACTCTTTTCGCTTCTTCCTGCTCTTCGGAAGTTCTCCTGTCTGGAGGAAGAGGACAATCTGCTGCGCCCATGCTGGAGCCTGGGGCTCGACAACAAGGACCAAAGGCACATCTGCTGCTGCGGGAACACCCGCTTCCACGGCAAGAACCTGCGGCTCTGCCGGAGCTTGATGTTCCCCGGCAAGCTTGCCAGAGCGAAACTTGTCGGGAGCATTTGCTTCAATGGAACAAGCCCTGGGGCTTGCCGGAGCAGACTGCCCCTCAGCATTGTTGGCGCTGGTCTTGGGGACCTTCTTGGCGGCGGCTTCGGGAAGCTCTGCCGGAAGATAGTCACTAGAGACCAACTTTCTCTTCTTGTTCTATCCAGTCGATGGCGTGACAGATGGTTGAGTCAGCCTGAGCACAAAGATCCCTGGTTCCACAGGCAACTTTAGTGCAGTGCATTTTGACAGGCCGTCGGCAACGTCGTTCTGATCTCTTGGAACATGTTCCATCTGCAGGCCGTCAAAACGCTCTTATAGCTTCCTCACTTCATCAACGTATGCTGCCATCAACGGACTCTGGTAGTTCTTGTTCACTTGGCGGACGACAAGCTGCGAGTCACCCCTGATAATGAGCTTCTTGATCCCAAGTTCTGCTGCGATCCGTAGACCGGCAAGCAACCCTTCATATTCTGCAGTGTTGTTTGTTGCTTGCTCCCTGGGAAAGTGCATCTGGACCACGTACTTGAGGTGCTCTCCGGTGGGTGCGATCAGCAGGACACCAGCGCCAGCGCCTTGCAGCGAGAAGGCACCATCAAAGTATATCAGCCACTCTTTGCTCGCCTCCTTGACGGGTATGCTTGTCTCCGGAACCTCTTCATCTGGCGTCGGCGTCCATTCTGCTATGAACTCTGCCAAGGCTCTGCTCTGGATAGTTGAAGTGCTTTCAAACTTGAGGCCAAAGCTTGACAGCTCCAGTGCCCACTCGACAATCCTGCATGTTGCTTCTGGATTCTGCAGTATCCTCTTCAACGGAAAGCGAGTGACCACTGTGATCTCATGTGCTTGGAAGTAATGGCGCAACTTTCTTGGGGCCATGAGAAGGCCAAAAAGAAACTTCTGCACCCCAGAGTACCTTGACCTAGCCCCCTGCAGGAGGGAGCTGACAAAGTAGACTGGGCGCTGCACCATCTTCTTCTATGTCTCCTTGTTTGCCTGCGCAGAACCATCCTTGCCGGAACTAGAGCTTGTCGGTGTAGCCCCCTGCTTGTCGTCGGGTGTGCTTGCCGGGGTTGCTGGCCCATCATCCGCCTCCCTTTCCACTACTAACGCAGCACTAACCACTTGATTGGTTGCCGCCAGATATAGCAACAACTTCTCTTGTGGTTTAGGCGCGACAAGTATTGGAGTGGAGGACAGGTTTTCTTTCAAGTCCTGCAGCGCTGCCTCTGCTTCCGGAGTCCATTTCATTGGACCTGCCTTCTTCAAAATTTTGAAAAACGGCAGGGCGCGCTCAGCAGACCTCGAAATAAACCTGCTGAGAGCAGCCATGCAACCGGCAAGTTTTCGTACATCCTTGACGCGCTTGGGTGCTTCAATCTGCTCAATGGCCTTGATCTTGTCGGGGTTGGCTTCGATCCCCCTCTGAGACACAAAGAACCCGAGAAGCTTGCCGGAGGGGACTCCAAACACACACTTCTCGGGGTTTAGCTTGAGGTTGATCTTGCGCAGATTTGCAAATGTTTCATCTAGATCTTGGATCAGGGTTGCCTTGTCTTTGCTTTTGACCACTATATCATCCATGTAGGCCTCCACATTTCTGTGCAGCTGTGGCCCAAAAGCTGTATGGACCACCCTTGCAAATGTTGAACCAGCATTCTTCAGACCAAATGGCATCCGTACGAAGCAGTAGGTGCCGCACGGGGTGATGAACGCGGTCTTCTCTTCATCCTCTTCTGCCATGAAGATTTGATGGTATCGTGAGTATGCATCAAGGAATGAAAGCAAATCACATCCGGCCGTGGAGTCAACAATCTGGTCAATGCGCGGCAAGGGAAATGGGTCTTTGGGGCATGCTTTATTGACATCAGTGAAGTCAATACAAAGCCTCCATTTCCCGTTTGCCTTGCGCACGACCACGGGATTGGCCAGCCACGTCGGATGGAGCACTCCTCTGATGAGGCCTGCTGCTTCCAACTTCCTGATCTCTTCGGCAATGAACTCTTGGCGCTCCACTGCTTGCTTTCTGACTTTTTGCTTGACGGGTCGCGCATGAGGACAGACAGCTAGGTGGTGCTCAATTACTTCCCTGGGAACACCGGGGATGTCAGATGGTTGCCACGCAAACACGTCAACATTCGCCCGCAGGAAAGCAACGAGCGCGCTTTCCTATTTGGGGTCCAAAGTGGCACTGATGGTGAAGGTACCACCAGTGCCGTCCTCCTTGGCGGAAACCTTCTTGGTCTCTGGCGGAGCAGCCATCGTCTTCTTACACTTGCCGGTGGAGCTCGATGGCGTGTCCTCGACGGTAGCGCAACACTCCGAAGAGGTGCGCTTGCCGGAGTGGGCACCCGAGCTCTTGCCGGACTTGGCCTTCTTCTTCTTCCCGGGAGCTTCAGCGGCAGGTGGCTCGCGGTCCGCGGCGGCTGCTGCCTCCCGGTAAATCTTGTCGGCACAGATAAGGGCGTCCTTCTTGTCGCCATGGACAGAAATGACACTTATCGGGCCTGGCATCTTGAGCATGTTGTAGGCGTAGTGAAAGGCTGCCATGAACTTGGCGAGTGCCGGACGGCCAAGGATCCCATTGTAAGGCAACGGGAAGTCAGCAACGTCGAAGGTGACCCTCTCAGTTCTGAAATTCAGCTCGCTGCCGAATGTTACCGGCAACGTGACTTTCCCCTTTGGCTTGCTCCTTCCCGGGTTGATTCCTTGGAACGTGCCGGTCTCTTCGAGCTCGCTGTCACGGATCTGGAGCTTCTGGAGTACTGCAGAGGAGATCAAGTTCAAGCCGGCCCCGCCGTCAACTAGCATCTTCGTGACCTTGAGGTTGCGGATTGTTGGTGAGACCAACATCGGCAAGCACCCGACCGCAGTTGTGCGGTCAGGGTGATCCTCAACATCGAAGATGATAGGCATGCTGGACCACTTCAGAAGCTTGCGTGACTCGATGGGGGGTTCTGCTGCATTGACTTCTCGCACCCACTGCTTGAGTTGTCGGTGAGAGGTATGCACAGAAGCACCACCGTCAACGCATAGAACCTCTATGGCTTTCTGGAACTCCTGCTCGCTGGTCTCTGCATCATCCATATCTTCGTCGTCATCTTCATCATCGTCGCGGCCACGGGGGAGGTCTTTCTCCTTGTCGCTGCTTGGTCTTGCCGCGGCGTCCTCCCCAGCCGGGACGCTTCTTGCTGGATCCTCCATCTCCTCCTTGGGCCTTCTCCTTGTCGCGCCGCTCGTACTCGGCCTTCTGCTGCTCGACGAGCTGCTCGACCTTCTTGCAGTTTTGGAGGTCATGACCCTTGGTGCGGTGGATCTTGCAGTACTGGTTGTTGGTGCCGTCCTGCTTGTCGGCGGCCGCCACAGCCTGGCAGTTGGCGCATGCGGCGACCTCCTTGCCGGAGCTGCCATCTTTGGCTGTCTTGGCGCCACCTCCATTGCCGGACTGCTCGACAACAAGTACATCTTTGCCTTTCCCTTTCCTATCGTTCCGCCGCCGGTTCTTCTTTGCCGGGGCAGCATCATCACTGTCAGATCCTCCTGCCCCTATGCTCTCCCCGGGGAACTTCCTCCCTTCTTCAGCGCGCGCACACTTGTCGGCCAGGGCATAAAGCTCACTGACGTCCTTGATCTTGCTCATCGCCATCTCCTCCCGCATCCTGCGGTTGTGCACGTTCTGATGGAACGCGCTGATGAGCGCAGCGGGGTGGACATCTGGGATGTTGTAGTGCACGCGGCTGAATCGCTGGATGAACTTGTGCAGGGGCTCCCCTTCCTTCTGGACGAGCAGGTGGAGGTCGCTCGCTTGGCCATGTGGTTTGTGGCCGCCCGTGAAGGCGCCGACAAACTGATGACACAAGTCCGCCCAGGAAGATATGGAGCCGTCCAGCAAGTGCATGAGCCAGGACCTGACATTGGGCTTGAGCACCAGCGGGAAGTAGTTGGCAAGGATCTTGTCGTCTCGCCCCCCAGCAGCTTGCACCGCATTGGTGTAGATGCTGAGGAACTCTGACGGATGCGACTTGCCGTCGTACTTCTCCGGTATATCTGGCTCTAAGTTCTTCGTACTGGGCCATTGGACTTGCCGCAGCTCACGAGTGAACGCAGGGCAACCTACCGCGTACGGTAAGTCGCCTGGTTCCCCTGGCGCATGCATGTCGACAGCGGGCCCAGCGCGCTGGTCCGATTGATGCCGCGGTTCTCTCCGGCGCTCGATACGGGTGCGAGCGTCTTCTTGCTGTCGTTCGTCAAGAACGTGTCGTTGGTCGCGGCGAGCTCGTGGGTCTGATGACGCAGTGGAGCCGTCGTCATGTTGGACCCGACGAGTCGGCGACTTTGGCCTTCGGGGCTGGGAGTGCATGGAGGTTGCACCCCCGGCGGTCTTGTCGCCGTCAGTTTGCGCCTGGCGACCTTGCCGCAGCTGCGACGGGCCAGCCTGGTGCAGCCTGTCGCCATTGGCGAAGCTGACGAGGCTCTGGATAGTGGCCCTCCAGTCGTCGAGCTTGTCGGCGGCCGGAGGGTAGTCTAGGAGCAACTGAACTCTTGCCAGAGCTTCTGCTGGAGTAGTGGGCGGTGGCGGCGAACGGAGCGAGGAACGGGATACGCTCGGACTTCTAACTGTGTTAGAAGGAGAGACACCCCGTCCTGGGGACCGTATAGCGCTCGTGCCAGCATACTGAGGTGCATGCTGGCCTTGAACGTCGCGAGAGCCACCAGCTCGATCTGGGTCCAGCGAGCGTATGGTACCGTGGGTGCCACGACGCTGCTGGCCCCGCGCCTCCAGAGATGGATGTGGTGCATGCGCGGACGCCGAGGTCTGCGCAGCCTTGTCGTTGGACTTGGCGGCGCCTTGGGTTCCCTCATCAGCGCCCGCTTTTCCGCCGGCGTCTACCCCGCCACCCGTTTGCTCTGGGGGTGGCGGGTTCGACGCGGACGGAGCGGCTGCCTCCGCAGCCTTCTTCTTCGGCGGCATGTCGATGAAGGTGATGGAGATCTGGCTCGTGTCCTCGCCAAATCAGGTTCGCACACCCTCAACGCCCCCTACCTGGTGCGCCAAAGATGTCGGGGGACGCTGGCTCCTCGAACACCTATGGGACACGGAGGACCCTTCCTGTGGTTCGGCGGGGGGCGGAGAGCGCACAAAGAGCAGATTGGAGCGAGGGACACGGGAGGTTTTTACCTAGCTTCGGGCCGCACGGATGCGTAAAACCCTACTGCTGCTTTGTGGATTGTATTTGCTTCTTGCTTGGGAGCGCCGGGAGCTACAGTACCCTCCAGCAGCTCGCGAGACCAAGCTTGGAAAGGTTGCTAACCTCCCTCTACGTTGCGCATGGGCCTCCTTTTATATGCGAAAGGGGATCACCACAGTTGGCAACGTAGGTAAGGGCAAAGTTGGAAAGTATTGTGGTTGGTACAGCTACCTGTACAGTGGATGTACAGTATATCATACCTAACCCTGACGGCAGGGGACAAGGCCATTAAATGCCCGTCTGTGTCACCTAAACAGTGTGAAAAGTGGCTGTCAGGGGCGCCACCGCTTGCCACGATGGCTACCTTGTCAGCGTCTTCTGCCACCGCACACCTCTAGCTGCACAGCCGCCCGCCACGTACGCTTGGAGAGGTCTCGAGGCGACACGTTGGTGGGTGAGCTGGAGCGCAGGCGCTGGGTGGTTGCTTGCCGCGGCAAAGGCCTTGCCGCGGTGGCTGTCTTGCCGCGTCCAGAAGCTTGTCGCTTCCTGGGCCGTGCTTGTCCTTCCCGGCAAGCTCCTCTTGCCGGGGTCTTGGCTAGCCTTCCCGGCAAGCTCCTCTTGCTGGGGCTCTAGCTGGTCCTTCCGGCAAGCTCTCCTTGCCGGGGTCATGTGCCTTGGGTGGCCTTCCCGGCAAGCTCCTCTTGCCGGGGCCTTGCCTCCTTAGCTTCGGCAAACCTTGCCGCGGGCGCTGCGACTGTCCGTGCACAAGTTCGGGGTGCTAAGGTACCCCTACTTTAGTACACCGACAGAATCTTTTAGTTCATCCCAAAAGTTGTTATCAATGTACTTACTATAAAAAATGCATGCCCATTTATTCAGACTTGGGAATAGATAGAGGTCTGAGATGCAGTTGGAAATGCAACCTCTTGGGTGCCGCTAATGTCACTGGAGGCGAGTTGCACCGAGACAACAGCGTCGAGCCTAGCATGGGATTACGAAGACGGTGGTGGGGGTTGGCGGACTTTCTCTTCGGTGGCACAAAATTCATATATGGGAGGGATGCTGTTGAGAGATGGATTGATGGTTCCAATTTAGATGCACTTCCACCTATATAAGGTGTTTCTATCCCCACTTTCTGACAGCAACTCCTATTTTGAGCAAGATGAATATATGAAGTGAGATTCTTCTTGTCATATATACATATGGTGATGAAACACTATAGATTTGCTCTAAGTATGCCAAAGAGAGGGAGGAGGCTGACTGTGAGGAATTTCAAGGATTAGGAGAAGCAACGAATGATGTCTTTGTTCGAAAAGGATGTTGTCCATTTACAAACATATCTTGTGGTGGAGAATGACAGAGCAACAATAGTGCATCCAACACTTTGAGATGATCAAGGAAGAGAGCACGGGGTGGTGGCTAGGTATGTCTTTATGAAAAAAGATGATATTAACCATGAGGAGTGTAAGGAGTATTACCAAGATGTAATTCTTGACCAAGCAAGAAATTGCACACCAGTTGCCTTTAGATTCTATGGGGCCAAGCATGAAAATGACACAATCACAATTGTAATTTTCATATCTCGGGCTCTAAGGATCGGAAGGAATCGAATTATACAATATGCTTGCAGAATATAATGATATTCTTTATAAGTTGGAAGTCTGCTTTTGCTTGTCATTGTCCTTATATGCTATATATTGTCACCTTTGCATAATTAATTTCCCATCTGACATTTCAAGGTCCTGTGTATTCCATTTTTATAATGCCTATAAATTATTACTTTACTTACTAATTCTAAAGAGTGTGTTGTCTTGACCTTGTAATTTTGTTATCAAACAAGAACATGTAATTTTCAATTTCAATGTTGGAAGTCTGCACATATGTTTCTCAATGATTGTATTTAAGTGTCCTTATCCGACAACCTATGTTTAGCAAATAATTACAACCTTCAATGCTGCTTAGCATATTTTTAGCCAACACTTGCGTACGTATTACCATTGCTTTAGTAACACGTGAACTTTCATGTTGTTGCATAATAATCGATCTGTATGTTAAATAGAACCCTTAGTTAATTATTACCGTGAAGTATTGTATTGCATTCACCAAACATTTCCCACTAAAGTTGCACTAACACATGTTCTTGACTGTGCCCGTGGAATGAGGGATGGCCTATGAATGACATTACCAAAAAATATGATTATTCTTTAGAGGACATGATAGATGGTTACGCTTTGATCCCACGTACAACTACCAAATCTTTTAGTTCATCCCACAAGTTGTCATCAATGTACTTACTATAAAAAAGTTCATGCCCATATATTCACACTTGGGAATAGAGAGAGGTCTGAGATGCGGTAGGAAATGCAACCTCTTGGTTGCGGCTAAAGTCACCGGAGGCGAGTTGCACAGAGACAACAATGTCGAGCCTGGCATGGGATGATGAAGACAGTGGTGGGGGTTGGCGGACATTCTCTCCGGTGGCACGAAATGCATATATGGGAGGGATTCTGTTGAGAGATGGATTGATCGATCCAATTCGGATGCACTTCCACCTATATAAGGTGTTTCTATCGCCACTTTCTGACAACAAGTCCTATTTTGAGCAAGATGACTATATGAAGTGAGATTCTTCTTGTCATATATACATATGGTGATGAAACAGTATAGATTCGCTCCAATTTAAGTATGCCAAAGAGAGGGAGGAGGCCAACTGTGAGGAATTTCAAGGATTAGGAGAAGCAGCGAATGATGTCTTTGTTGGAAAAGGATGTTGTCTAGTTAGACAGATATCTTTTGGTGGAGAATCACAGAGCAACAATAGTGCATCAAACACTTTGAGAAGCTCAGGGAAGAGAGCACGGGGTGGCGTCTAGGTATGTCCACCATCGAGTCCTATTGTACTAAGACCGGAAGGTTAGACCATTTGATAGCCATAAACATTTCAATCTTAATAGCTTGAATTTCTGCCTCGAGAGCATTGTTACAGTAGAATAATACTTGACATCATGAAGAATTCCAGAGCCCAGGTTATCCATTGTCGGGCCTTCCCTTCTCAAATGTCCATTCCACATCAAAATTCTTACCCTGCCAGCTTTTGAGAATGTCATACTACTGCGACCCATGAATATTTTCTGAAGACTGGCAACTTGTGCATTGTTTCTCCTCTCTCGGTCGATTTGAGTTCAACATTTCAGGTCCTCCTGCAGTATTTGTCTTCTTCACTTTGTAATTGACATATAATTCAAATATAGAATATGATTTAACAAATTTCCACATATACCTCGAGGACTAACTACTGGACTTGGGACAATTTTTTTGTTATGTATCTTTAATTATTGATTAATACATTAGTATGTGCACCAAATAATGGGATACACTAATTCTTGTTCTTCCTTTTCGTGCCATTCATTTTTATCAATCTTTATCAATACTTTTTGTGAAAATCATACATATTTGAATCGATAGCTGAAACTATCGGTGATGTTAATGATGCTCTTAATGGTTGAATATTTTCTTTTCAATCTTTATATTTGTTTTCAAGTCCACTCATATTATGTTTCGACTGGAAGCTTATTTTTGTCAAAACGAAAATGAACATATAAACATCGGCTCATGATGATCGATGTTTTCACGAGTATGAGAATTTTTTCCGTGATGCATTTAGATCAGTCATACATATCAATAGATGTACATGTGTCCCTAAAGAAATGTAAGTGTTGGCCTCCCATATCATCTCATATGTATATGGGTCTGTTTTATATACGCGAGGATTTAGTGGGTTCTTCTTTATGTACGTGAGTATTTCAATATGCATCTTCTTTTGGAAATATGTCCATGTCCTAGACACCTTGGTCTGTACCTTTGTAAGGTCTTGTGAGAATAGTTAATAAAGTGGCCGCATGCATCGCCCAGATGCAGAGACCGGGGGCCTCCTCCTTTTCTAAAAAAAACCTTGGTCTATACCTTCTTATTTTACCAGGTCACACACCACACATTTTTTTGAGATAGCTCACCATCCATGTTGAATGGTGCCACACATATTAATTGACCTGATTTCTTGCTTTCTTTTCCCATCCATACTCATGGCGCCTCAATTTAGGTAACACGTTCATGCATATTATTTGACATGATTTTTTGCTTCCTTTTCTCCTTCCATATTTAATTCATGGCGCCTCGATTCTTTCCTTTTAGTTTTAGCCAATCTCAATTAATTTCACCCCTCTCTTTCCCCTCAATTCTCAAGAAGATATCTTTTAATATAAGTCAATCCGCCCGTCGCTCCTAGTAATATTTTCCTTTGAGATATGGAGACCCACACTTTCGCTCTCTTTTTCGACTCTCGAGTCGGCTTGGTGTAGGTAACTCACATACATATATAAATTGGGGGTATTTCATGTAAAAGTCCAATGTGGTACTATTTAATTAGCTGGAAAAAAGCCAATATTTTTAGGTGTTGTGCGGACTGGCCCAGCCGGCCCATGTAAGTGACATAGAAAAGACACTATTTAATAGAAATAATTTCATTCTAATGCAACATAGGCTGATCTAGCTCAATTGGTAATCTTGTAAGTAATTGCATATTGGAGGTTGCGGGTTCAAATCATCACACAAGCGATTATTTATGTCTCATCTTGTTGGGTTTCAGCCCCATATATGCAGACAGGGCCCACACGGGCAACAAACAATAAATAAAATCAAAACATGCACGCGGCCCATGAGGGTGACACCCCATGCACATGAATTTTTTATAGTATATAACACATCATGAGCCTAATAAAATTAACGTGGCCCAATACCAGCACCAAACGTTTATTCGTAGCCCAATACCACAAACAAAAATTAGTACCACCTTGGATAGTCAAAAATCTCAGAAAATGAAAATAATAATGTGGGTGAATGGATGAAAAAAGTGGAGAAACGCACCTTTCTTTATTAATAGGTATAGATGCTATATATTGTCACCTTTGGATCAATAAATACCATCTGACATTTCAAGGCGTGTGTATTCCACTTTTATACCACATGTAAATTATTACTTTACTTACTAATTCTAAAGAGTGTGTTTTCTTGACCTTGTAATTTTGTTGTCAGACAAGAACATGTAGTTAAGTAATTTCATTGTTGGAAGTTTGCACGTGTGTTTTTCAATGATTGTATATGAGTGTCCTCATGCGACAACCTATGTTTAGCAAATAATTACAACCTTCTATGCTACTTAGCTTATTTTTAGCCAACACATGCTTACGGATTAGCTTTGCTTTATATATGTTTGGAGTATTTGCATGCGCTTTAGTAACACATGACCTTTCATATTGTTACATAATAATCGATGTCTATGTCAAACAAAACTCTTAGTTATTACCGTGAAGTATTGTATTACATTGACCAAACATTTCTCACTAAAATTGCTCTGACACATGTTCTTGACTGTGCCCGTGGAATGAAGGATGGCCTACGAATGACATCACCAAAAAAATATGATTATTCATTAGAAGACATGATAGATGGTTCCTCTTTAATCCCACGTACATCTAAAGGAGTCTCGTACCCTCCTTCGAACCACAACTCATATCTTAATAAAGATCAATATATTAGGACAAATACTTCTAGTTGTATGATTTATTTGTAGGGCTCGGGTAGATGGGAGTGAGGTATATATGTACATGTAGTATATAAAACTTAAATCTATCATTAGAATGCTATTTATTTTTATATTTTTGGAAAGTGATTGTTACATTTTCTGATTTTAGTTATTAACTTGTGAACAAGCCAAACCCTTCTAAGTAGAAAACACTTATTGGTTCACTTATTGTATACTTTAAGTTTGGTTTCACAAAGCAGGGTATATGTTGTTTTTATTGTCGACAATCAGTAACACGTGATGCCCCAATCTTTGCAATTAGCAAATACACAAATTTACATGCATATATAGATCACTTCAGCAACAACATGTGTTACTTTCTAATTCTAACGAAAAAACTAGTTTGAATTAAACATGTGCCGCTTTTAATATATTAAATTCTTAGAGCATGTATTCGGTAGCATGTACCAACAAAGTTTTCTGAATTCAAATTTTGCAAGTACCGAATCTTTTAATTCATCCCACAAGTTGTCATCAATATCCTTACTATAAAAAAGGCATGCCCATATATTCACACTTGGGAATAGAGGGACGTGTGATATGTGGTAGGAAATACAACCTCCTGGGTGTGTCTAATGTCACCGGAGGGGAGTTGCACTGAGACAACAACTTCAATCCTGGCATGGGATGAGGAAGCTGGTGGCGGGGGTTGTCGAACGTTCTCTCCGGTGGCATAAAATGTATGCCATTGAGAGATGGATTGGTGGTTCCAACTTAGATGCACTTCCACCTATATAAGGTATTTCTATCCCCACTTTCTGACATCAACTCCTATTTTGAGAAAGATGAATACATGAAGTAAGATTCTTCTTGTCATATATACATATAGTGATGAAACACTATAGATCCACTCCAATTTAAGTATGCCAAAGAGAGGGAGGAGGCCGACTATGTGGATTGTCAAGGATGAGGAGAAGCAACGAATGATTTCTTTGTTGGAAAAGGATGTTGTCTTGTTAGAGAGATATCTTGTGATGGAGAATTACTGAACAACAATAGTGAATCCAATGCTTTGAGAAGCTCCAGGAAGAGAGCACATGTCGGTGCCTAGGTATGTCTTCATGAAAGAAGATGATCTTAACCATTAGGAGTGTAATGAGTATTACCAAGAGGTAATTCTGACAAGGCAAGAAATTGCACACTAGTTGCCTTTAGATTTATGGGACCAAGCATGAAAATGACACAATCACAATTGTAATTTTCATATCCTGAGCTCTAAGGATAGGAAGGAATCGGATTATACAATATTCCTATAGAATATAGTGACATTATTTATGAGTTGGAAGTCTACTTTTGCTTGTCATTGTCCTTAGATGCTATATATTGTCACCTTTTAATAAATAATTTCCCAGCTGACATTTCAAGGTTGTGTGTATTCCACTTTTATACCACATGTAAATTATTACTTTACTTACTAATTCTAAAGAGTTTGTTCTCTTTACCTTCTAATTTTGTTGTCAAACAAGAACATGTAGTTTTGCAATTTCAGTGTTGGAAGTTCGCACATATGTTTTTTAGTGATTGTATTTAAGTGTCCTTATCTGACAACCTATGTTTAGAAAATAATTACAACCTTCAATGTTGCTTAGCATATTTTTAGCCAACACTTGCTTACGTATTAGCTTTGCTTTTTGTATAATCGATGTGTATGTTAAACATAACCCTCAATTATTATCGTGAAGTATTGGATAACATTCACCAAACATTTCTCACTAAAATTGCTCTGACACATGTTCTTGACTATGCCCGTGGAATGAAGGATGGCCTATGAATGACAATATCAAAAAATATGATTATTCTTTAGAGGACACGATAGATGGTTCCGCTTTAATTCCACGTGCATCTAAAGGAGTTCTCGTACCCTCGTTCGAACCACAACTCATATATTGATCAAGATCAATATATTAAGACATATAATTATAGTTGTATGATTCATTTGTAGGGCTCGGGTAGATGGGAGTGAGGTATGTCCATGTTAGTATATAAAACTTAAATCTATTATTAGGATGTTATTTAGTTTTATATTTTTGTAAAGTGGTTGTTACATTTTTTGATTTAAATTATTAAGTTGTGAACAGGCCAATCCCTTCTAAGTGGAAAATTCTTATTGGCTCACTTATCGTATACTTTAAGTTTGGTTTCACAAAGCAGGGTATATGTTCGTTTTTATTGTCGACAATCAGCAACACATGTTGTCCCGATCTTTGCAATTAGCAAGTACACTAATTTACATGCATATATAGATCACTTCAGCAACAACATGTGTTACTTTATATTTCTTAGGAAAAAATGGTTTGAATTATAGATGTGTCGCTTTTAATATGTGAAATTATTAGAGCATGTATTTTTTGCAAGTACCAAATCTTTTTAATTCATCCCACACGTTGTCATCAATATCATTACAATAAAAAAATGCATGCCCATATATTCACACTTGGGAATAGAGAGAGGTGTGAGATGTCGTAGGAAATACAACCTCCTAGGTGCGTCTGATGTCACCAGAGGCGAGTTGCAAAAAGACAACAGCGTCAAGCCTGGCACGGGATGAGGAAGATGGTTGTGGGGGTTGGCGGGCGTTCTCTCCGCTAGCAAAAAATGTATATACAGGAATGATGCCATTGAGAGATGGATTGGTGGTTCCAATTTGGATGCGCTTCCACCTATATAAGGTGTTTCTATCGCCACTTTCGGACAACAACTCCTATTTTGAGCAAGATGACTATATGAAGTAAGATTATTCTTGTCCTATATACGTATGGTGATGAAACACTATAGATCCACTCCAATTTAATTATGCCAAAGAGAGGGAGGAGGCCGAATGTGAGTAATGTCAAGGATGAGGACAAGCAACGAATGCTTTTTTTGTTGTTGGAAAAGGATGTTGTCTTGTTGGAGATATATCTTGTAATGGAGAATTACAAAGCAACAATAGTGGATACAATTATTTGACAATCTCAAGGAAGAGAGCACGTGGCGGTGGCAAGGTATGTCTTCATGAAAGAAGATGATCTTAACCATGAGGAGTGTAATGAGTATTACCAAGAGGTCATTCTGTCCAGGCAAGAAAATGCACAATAGTTGCCTTTAGATTTTATGGGACCAAGCATGAATAAGACACAACCACATTTGTAATTTTCATATCTTGAGCTCTAAGGCTAACAAGGAATCGGATTATACAATATGCTTGCAGAACGTAGTGATATTCTTTATAAGTTGGAAGTCTTCTTTTGCTTATCATTGTCCTTAGATGCTATATATTGTCACCTTTGCATAATTAATTTCCCATCTGGCGTTTCAAGGTTGTGTGTATTCCACTTTATGGCGCGTGTAAATTATTACTTTGCTTAGTAATTCTAAAGAGTGTGTTGTCTTGACCTTGTAATTTTGTTGTCAAACAAGAACATGTTGTTTTGCTATTTCACTGTTGGAAGTTTGCACATATGTTTCTCGTTGATTGTATTTAAGTGTCCTTATCCGACAACCTATGTTTAGCAAATAATTACAACCTTCAAAGCTGCTTAGCATATTATTAGCCATTGGCTTTGCATTTTATACGTTAGGAGTATTTGCATGCGCTTTAGTAACACATGACCTTTCATATTGTTGCATAATAATCGATGTCTATGTTAAACAGAACCCTTAGTTAATTATTACCCTGGTGTATTGTATTGCGTTCACCATACATTTCTCACTAAAATTGCACTGACACATGTTCTCGACTGTGCCCCTGGAATGAAGGATGGCCTACGAATGACATTACCAAAAAATATGATTATTCTTTAGCGGACATGATAGATGGTTTCGCTTTGATCCCAAGTGCATCTATATAAGGAGTTCCTGTACCATCCTTCGAAGCACAACTCATATCTTGATCAAGATCAATACATTCGGATAGATACTTCCAGTTGTATGATTCATTTGTAGGGCTCAGTTAGCTAGGAGTGAGGTATGTCCATTTTAGTATTTCATACTTAATCCTATTATTAGGATGTCATTTAGTTTCAGATTTTTGGATAGTGGTTGTTGCATTTTCTGATTTAAATTATTAACTTGTGAAGAATCCAAACCCTTCTAAGTAGAGAAGACTTATTGGTTTACTTATTATAAACTTTGAGAATGATTTCATAAATCGCAGGCTATATGTTAGTTTTTATTATTGACAAGTAGTAACACATGATGTCCTAATCTTTTCAATTGGAAAATACAAAAATTTACACACATATATAGATCACTGTAGCAACAACAAGTGCCACTTTCTGTTTCTGATGAAAGAAATTGGTTCGAATTAAACATGTGTCACTTTTAATTTATGAAATTCTTAGAGCATGTATTCAGTAGCATGTAGCCTAAAAGTTTTTTGAATTTAATTTTTACATCTACCGAATCTTTTAGTTCATCCCACAAGTTGTCAACAATATCCTTCCTCTAAAAAATGCATGCCTATATATTCACACTTAGAATAGAGAGAGGAGTGAGATGCGGTAGGAAATGCAACCTCTTGGGTGCGGCTAATGTCATCGGAGGCGAGTTGCACCGAGACAACAACACGAGCCGGGCATGGGATCAGGAAGATGGTCGTGGGGGTTGGCTGACGTTGTCTCCGGTGGCAAAAAAAATGCACATATGGGAGGGATTGCCGTTGAGAGTTGGATTGATGGTTCCAATTTGGATCCACTTCCACCTATATAAGGTATTTCTATCCCCACTTTCTGATAACAACTCCTATTTTGAGCAAGATGAATATTTGAAGTGAGATTCTTCTTGTCATATATACATATAGTGATGAAACACTACAGATTCGCTCCAATTTAAGTATGCCAAAGAGAGGGAGGAGGCCGACTGTAAGGAATTTCAAGGATTAGGATAAGAAGCAAATGATGTCTGTTGGAAAAAGATGTTGTCCAGCTAGAGAGATACTAGTCGTTAACCCATGCATGTGCACGGTCTAGCTACCCCATAGACTACTATTTAATTAGTATGTGCAAAATTCATGTATTTACAACTATAGAAAAAACATGATCATGTCGCTTTAAAAAGTTGGAAGCATAATATTGATCTTACACTTTAGAAACATTCATATTAAAACTAAGTAAATGTTGTTGTACAGTTGGCTACAACCATGATATCCATCAACAACACAATGATTTAGATGCATTCAGAAATTGACCATGTTGAATCCACGAAATTTGCACATTTTATCAACTTCTAAGGATTCGTGTGGATCCTGGTATGTTTAAATATTTTAAAACATAGTTAGATGTTTTAACAATATCCAAAATTGTTTGGTAAAAAAGATCTCTTTAGTTTGCATGTCACTTTGCTTTTCTAAGTACATTAACCATAAATATTCAGTGCATTTTATTGGTGCTTATAAGATCAATACATACCATATACCATATACTATTGCCAACTTTCAGACTTGATGATCATGTCTACCTATGTTGACTGCCCACCGTTTTTTGCCACAAAGAAATTCATCATGAAACGTGCATGAGGCATGTGCACATATTTTCCCCCAGCTTTAACTTGCATCTCTGGTAGTAAACAAATTGTTTGCTCCGGCAGGGATTTTATCTCGCACCTAGCAAACAAATCAGCAAATATACAGCCTAAGAAACATAGTCTATTATTTTGCATATGCTTCTCAAAAATACTGTACAGGGAACTGAGATAAAACTGTAATATTATCTAAGAATAATTGGACTCTACAAGATGGAAACGTGGATCACAAATCCAGCAATAGACATATTCGTGACATAGCGATTAAGATACTACAATGACATGATGTACAAGCAATATGCTTATTAGCTAATCTAAGATCCAGGTGGTACAAAAAAAATTAATGCGGCCACTCTAAAAGAATTAGGTGAGGAGGTGGGATTTCACCTTGCACTGGTGACTACATGGATCACCACCATGCGATCTTGTCTTGGAGCTTATTAGCCCAGGATCAAGTTGTGTTGTATATTGTTGGATCCAAGAGGAAAAGATAGGCCTGTATATAAGCTGATGGCAAGTTGGCAACATAGTTAGGTCAAGGCTTGACTTGACAACGGCGTGGTTGAGGCATCGAGATTGGTGCAAGATGTAGCGAGGATTGGGGGTTGAGGCATGCATGTAACATCGGTCCAAATTTTTATCCATAGCCCACTACAGAGACTATTTCTCACATCCAAACTAAGGAGTATTTACGTGAGAGAGGCTGAGATAGATGAGATATTGACAACCACGTCAGTGGACCTGGAAGATATCATCGCCAGAAAACACAATGCTGGTGTTCCTACCGTTTCTCCAGCAAGAGGGCATCGGTACAAGGCTGCTAGCAACCATATGTGCTTCCATCTATCTTCTCTCTCTTAATTAGATTAACTCCAGCAACCGATGGCGTCCGATTCCATGCTAGGAAAAGCTGGAGAAGGAGGTCGGATGGGAGTCCTAGTCCCATAGAGATTGGTGTATCAGCCTATGACAATGGCCTGATGTGCCTTGCGCATGGCAGTCCTGGAAGAGGCTCGATCAAGTGGTTTATCAATGGAATGCAGCGCAGATTAGAAGACGAAGATCGATCGTGATGTTGTGGAGAGATTGAGAGGACTCCTACTTTTGAGGGAGACCGTGGACTTCTGGAGAGGTTCATATAATTCCCACTTTTGAGGGAGATTGATTAAGTTGAAAGGAGCTATCTCAATTGTTCATTTTTTATCCAACGAATTCTTACAGCTTAAACCCGGGGATTAACATGGTAACTCATATGGTGCCTCCAATTAGTAAATATAATATCTTGTGGTGGAGAATCACATAGCAACAATAGTGGATCCAATGCTTTGAGAGGCTCAAGGAAGAGAGCACGGGTGGTGGCTAGGTATGTGTTTATGAAAGTAGATGATCCTAACCATGAGGAGTGTAAGGAGTATTACCAAGAGGTAATTCTGACCAAGCAAGAAATTGCACACTATTCGATTCTATGCGACCAAGCATGAAAACGACACAATCACAATTGTGATTTTCATATCTTGAGCTCTAAGGCTAGCAATAACTCGAATACAATATTCTTGCCGAATATAGTGATATTCTTTATGAGTTGGAAGTCCGCTTTTGCTTGTCATTGTCCTTATATGCTATATATTGTCACCTTTGCATAATTAATTTCCCATCTGACATTTCAAGGTCCTGTGTATTCCATTTTTATAATGCCTATAAATTATTACTTTACTTACTAATTCTAAAGAGTGTGTTGTCTTGACCTTGTAATTTTGTTATCAAACAAGAACATGTAATTTCCAATTTCAATGTTGGAAGTCTGCACATATGTTTCTCAATGATTGTATTTAAGTGTCCTTATCCGACAACCTATGTTTAGCAAATAATTACAACCTTCAATGCTGCTTAGCATATTTTTAGCCAACACATGCTTACAGATCAGCTTTGCTTTATATATGTTTGGAGTATTTGCATGCGCTTTAGTAACACATGACCTTTCATATTGTTGCATAATAATTGATGTCTATGTTAAATAGAACCATTAGTTAATTATTACCGTGAAGTATTGTATTGCATTCACCAAAAATTTCTCACTATAATTTCACTGACACATGTTCTCCACTATGCCCGTGGAATGAAGGATGGCCTAAGAATGATGTTACCAAAAAATATGATTATTCTTTAGAGGACATGATAGATGGTTAAGCCTTGATCCCACGTGCATCTATATAGGGAGTTCTCGTACCCTCCTTCGAACCACAACTCATATCCTGATCAAGATCAATATTAGGCAGATAATTCAAGTTGTATGATTCATTTGTAGGGCTCGGGTAGCTGGGAGTGAGGTATGTCCACTTTAGTATTTCAAACTTAATCATATTATTAGAATGTTATTTAGTTTCAGATTTTTCGAAAGTGGTTGTTACATTTTTCTGATTTAAATTATAAACTTGTGAACAAGCCAAACCCTTCGAAGTAGAGAAGACTTATTGGTTTACTTATAATAAACATTGAGTTCGGTTCATAAGTTGCACGCTATGTGTTGGTTTTTATTGTTGACAAGCAGTAACACATGATGTCCCAATCTTTGAAATTGGCAAATACACAAATTTACACCCATATATAGATCACTTTAGCAACAACAGCTGTCAGTTTCTGTTTCTGAGGAAAGAAATTGGTTCCAATTAAACATGTGACACTTTTATTTTATGAAATTCTTAGAGCATCTATTTGGTAGCATGTAGCCTCAAAGTTTTTTTGAATCTAATTTTTACAACTACCGAATCTTTAGTTCATCCCACAAGTTGTCATCAATGTCCTTACTATAAAAAAATCCATGCCCATGAATTCACACTTGGCAATAGAGAGAGGTGTGAGATGCGGTAGGAAATGCAACCTCTAGGGTGTGGATAATGTCATTGGAGGAGTGTTGCACCGAGACAACATCATCAAGCCTGGCATGGGATGAGGAAGACGGTGGTGGGGGTTGGCGGACATTGTCTCTGGTGGTACAAAATGCATATATGGGAGGGATGCCCTAGAGAGATGGATTAATGGTTACAATTTGGATGCACTTGCACCTATATAAGGTGTTTCTGTCCCTACTTTCTGATAGCAACTCCTATTTTGAGCAAGATGAATATATGAATCGAGATTGTTCTTGTCATATATACATATAGTGATGAAACACTCTAGATTCGCTCCAATTTAAGTATGCCAAAGAGAGGGAGGAGGCCGGTTGTGAGGAATTTCAAGGATTAGGAGAAGCAGCAAATGATGTCTTTGTTGGAAAAGGATGTTGTCCAGTTAGAGAGATATCTTGCGGTTGAGAATCACAGAGCAACAATAGGGCATCCAACGCTTTGAGAAGCTCAAGGAAGAGAGCACGGGGTGGTGGCTAGGTATGTCTTTATGAAAGAAGATGACCTTAACCATCAGGAGTGTAAGGAGAATTACCAAGAGGTAATTCTGACCAAGCAAGAAATTGCACACTAGATGCCTTTAGATTCTATGGGACCAAGCATGAAAACGACACAATCACAATCGTAATTTTCATATCTTGAGCTCTAAGGCTAGCAAGAAATTAGATTATACAATATTCTTGCAGAATATAGTGATATTCTTTATGAGTTGGAAGTCTCGTTTTGCTTATCATTGTCCTTAGATGCTATTGATACGTCTCCAACGTATCTATAATTTATGAAGTATTCATGCCATGTTTACAATAATTTTATATGATTTTGGTATGATTTGATTAGAACTAACCCGGACTGATGCTGTTTTCAACAGAACTACCGTGGTGTTGTTTTTGTGCAGAAATAAAAGTTCTCGGAATGCGATGAAAATCAACGGGAAATTTTTCTGGAAAATATAAAAAATACTGGAACGAAGATTTACCAGAGGGGAGTCCCGTGGGCCCCACGAGGGTGGAGGGCGCGCCCACCCCCCTGGGGCGCGCCCCTTGCCTCGTGGACTCCCTGTGGGGCCCCCTGACTTATTCTCGATGCCATCCTCTCCTATAAATATAGAAACCTTTAGAAAATAACCTAGATCGGAAGTTCCACCGCCGCAAGCCTCTATAGCCACGAGAAATCAATCTAGGCCCTCTCTGGCACCCTGCCGGAGGGGGCCATCATCACCGGAGGCCATGGAGGAGGATCCTAGAGGGGCCAGCATCGCCATGAAGGCCAAGATCCAGAGGGAGAACCTCTCCCCATCCAGGGGGAGGCCATGGAGGAGGAAGCACAAGGTGAAGAACCTCTCCTCCTCTCTCTCAGTGGCACTGGAGTGCCATCGGGAGGGGAATCATCGTCACGCTGATCATCTTCATCAACATCACCATCCTCATCTCTTTTACGTGGTCCACTCTCCCGCACCCCCGCTGTAATCCCTACTCGAACATGGTGCTTTATGACACATATTATGATCCAATGATGTGTTGCCATCCTATGATCTTTTGAGTAGATATCCTTTGTCTTTGGGTTGAGTGATGATCTAGATTGGTATGAATTGTATGTTTTATTTTGGTGTTATCCTATTGTGCCCTCCGTGTCGTGCAAGCGTGAGGGATTCCCGCTATAGGGTGTTGCAATACGTTCATGATTCGCTTATAGTGGGTTGCTTGAGTGACAGAAGCATAAACCCGAGTAAGGGGGTTGTAGCGTATGGGATAAACGGGACTTGATGCTTTAATGGTATGGTTGGGTTTTACCTTAATGATCTTTAGTAGTTGCAGATGCTTGCTAGAGTTCCAATCATAAGTGCATATGATCCAAGAAGAGAAAGTATGTTAGCTTATGCCTCTCCCTCATATGAAATTGCAATGACGACTACCGGTCTTGTTAACAATTGCCTAGGATAATTCCGCACACCGACCCATCTTTATTCCACACTCACTATGTATAATATTTAGTAATATATTCTAACTTCATAATAACAACACCTACTTTTATGTTTTAGCTCTTCGATATAATGCAAAGTTATCCTCTTCACACCCACAACGTAGTTTTATTTCTCGTTTCTAGTTGGAAGCAAACGTTCGATGTACGTAGAGTCGTATCAGTGGCAGATAGGACTTGAGAGAATATTGATCTTACCTTTAGCTCCTTGTGGGTTCTACACTCCATACTAATCACTTCCACCTTTCGAAATTGCTATGATGATTCCCTACACTTGGGGATTATCAGCTATATATTGTCACCTCTGAATAAATAATTTACCATCTGACATTTCAAGGTCGTGTGTATATCACTTTTATACCACATGTAAACTTTACTTACTAATTCTAAAGAGTGTGTTTTCTTGACCTTGTAATTTTGTTGTCAAACAAGAACATGTGGTTAAGCAATTTCATTGTTGGAAGTTTGCACATATGTTTTTCCGTGATTGTATATGAGTGTCCTTATCCGACAACCTATGTTTAACAAATAATTACGACCTTCAATGCTGCTTCGCATATTTTTAGCCAACACATGCTTATGGATTAGCTTTGCTTTATATATTTTTGGAGTATTTGCATGTGCTTTAGTAACACATGACCTTTCATATTGTTGCATAATAATCGATGTCTATGTTAAACCGAACCCTTACTTAATTATTACCGTGAAGTATTGTATTGCACTCATCAAATATTTCTCACTAAAATTGCACTGACACATGTTCTCAAATGTGCCCGTGGAATGAAGGATGTCGTACAAATGACATTACCAAAATATATGATTATTCTTTAGAGGACATGGTAGATGGTTCCGCTTTGATCCCACGTGCATCCATATAAGGAGTTCTCGTACGCTCATTCAAACTAAAACACATATCTTGATCAAGATCAATATATTAGGATAGATACTTCTAGTTGTATGATTCATTTGTAAGGCTCGGGTAGCTGGAAGTGAGGTATGTCCATTTTAGTATTTCAAACTTAATCCTATTATTACGATGTTATTTAGTTTCAGATTTTTGGAAAGTGGTTGTTACATTTTCTTATTTAAATTATTAACTTGTGAATAAGCCAAACCCTTCGAAGTAGAGAAGACTTATTGGTTTACTTATTATAAATTTTGAGTTTGGTTTCATAAATCACAGGTTATATGTTGGTTTTTGTTATTGACAAGCAATAACACATGATATCCCGATTTTTGCAATTGGCAAATACACAAATTTACACGCATATATAGATCACTTCAGCAACAACAAGTATGACTTATTATTTCTGAGGAAAGAGATTAGTTCCAATTAAACTTGTGCCGCTTTAAATGTATGAAATTCTTAGAGCATGTATTCGGTAGCATGTAGCCTCAAAGTTTAATTGAATTTAATTTTTACAAGCACCGAATCTTTTTGTTCATCCCACAACTTGTCATCAATATCCTTATTATAAAAATATGCATGCCCATATATTCACACTTGGGAATAGAGAGAGGTGTGAGATGCGGTAGGAAATGCAACCTCTTGGCTACAACTAAAGTCACCGGAGGCGAGTTGCACCGAGATAACACCGTCGTGCCTTGCATGGGATGAGGAAGATGGTGGTGGGGTTGGCGGACGTTATCTCTAGTGGCACGAAACACATATATGGGAGGGATGTCGTTGAGATATGGATTGATGGTTCCAATTTGGATGCACTTCCAACTATATAAGGTGTTTCTATCCCCACTTTCTTACACCCACTCTTATTGAGAGCAAGATGAATATACGAAGTGAGATTCTTCATGTCATATATACATATTGTGATGAAACACTATAGATTCGCTCCAATTTAAGTATGCCAAAGAAAGGGAAGATGCCGACTGTGAGAAATTTCAAGGATTAGGAGAAGCAGCAAATGATGTCTTTATTGGCAAAGGATGTTGTCCAGTTAGAGAGATATCTTGTGGTGGAGAATCACAGAGCAACAATAGTGCATCCAATGCTTTGAGAAGCTCAAGGAAGAGAGCACGGAGTGGTGGCTAGGTATGTCTTTATGAAAGAAGATGATCTTAACTATGAGGAGTGTAAGGAGTATTCCCAAGAGGTAATTCTGACCAAGCAAGAAAATGCACACTAGTTGCCTTTAGAATCTATGGGACCAAGCATGAAAATGACACAATCACAATTGTTTTCATATCTTGAGCTCTAAGGCTAGCAAGAAATCGGATTATACAATATGCTCGCAGAATATAGTGATATTCTTTATGAGTTGGAAGTCTCCTTTTGCTTGTCATTTTCCTTAGATACTATATATTGTCACATTTGAATATATAATTTACCATCTGAAATTTCAAGGTCATGTGTATTCCACTTTTATACCACATGTAAATTATTACTTTACTTAATAATTCTAAAGAGTGTGTTTTCTTGACCTTGAAATTTTGTTGTCAAACAAGAACATGAAGTTAAGTAATTTCATTGTTGGAAGTCTGCACTTTTTTCAGTGATTGTATATAAGTGTCCTCAACCGACAACCTATGTTTAGAAAATAATTACAACCTTCAATGTTGCTTAGCATATTTTTACCGAACACTTGCTTGCGGATTAGCTTTGCTTTATATATGTTTGGAGTATTTGCATGTCCTTTAGTAACACATGATCTTTCATCTTGTTGCATAATAATCAATATCTATGTTTAAAAAACTCGGTTTTAACCGTGGAGTATTGTATTACATTCACCAAACATTTCTCACTAAAATTGCTCTAACACAAGTTCTTGACTGAGCCTGTGGAATGAAGGATGGCCTACGATTGACATTACCCAAAAAATATGATTATTCTTTAGAGGACATGATAGATGCTTCCGCTTTAATCCCACATGCATCTAAAGGAGTTCTCGTACCCTTCTTCGAAACACAACTCATATCTTGATCAAGATCAATATATTAGGACAGATATTTCTAGTTGTATGATTTATTTGTAGGGCTTGGGTGGTTGGTAGTGAGTTATCTCCATGTTAGTATATAAAACTTGAATCTATCATCAGGATGCTATTTAGTTTTATATTTTTGGAAAGTGATTGTTACATTCTCTGATTTAAATTATTAACTTGTGAGCAAGCCAAACCCTTCTAAGTAGAAAAGACTTATTGGTTCACTTATTGTATACTTTAAGTTTGGTTTCTCAAAGCAGGGTATATGTTGGTTTTTATTGTCGACAGTGACTAACACATGATGTCCCGATCTTTGGAACTAGCAAATACACAAATTTACATGCATATATAGATCACTTCAGCAACAACAGGTGTTACTTTCTATTTCTGAGGAAAAAATTGGTTTGAATTAAACATGTGTCGCTTTTAATATATGAAATTCTTAGAGCATGTATTTGGTAGCATGTAGCTGATACGTCTCCGTCGTATCTACTTTTCCTGACGCTTTTCCTCTTGTTTTGGACTCTAATTTGCATGATTTTAATGAAACTAACCCGGACTGACGTTGTTTTCACCAGAACTACCATGGTGTTGTTTTTGTGCCGAAATAAAAGTTCTCAAATTGGAACGAAATTTTTTGGAGAATTTTTTTACAATAAAGAAAAAACTCCATTTTACTACCCTGAACAAAGTTGGTGGTTCACATGACCCCCTGATTTATTTTTCGGTTCCTTTACCCCCCTAAACATTCTCATACTGGACAAAATAACACTCTAAGTGCAGACTAAGGCATAGCCTAGTGGTGGGAAGGGGCTGATGCCTTCCCACCCACCCAGGTTCAAGGCATGGCACTTGCAATTTGGGGTTGTTGCACCAATTATACTGTAGGGGGGTCCCTTACAGTCTTTCTATCAAAAAAGACACTCTAAGTGGTTTAGCCAGACCAGATGGTGACGTGGACATGGTCAAAGGTGGTATTTGACCTATGGGTAGGTCCCACTCGTCAATTTAAAAAAACAAAAGAATAGAAGAAAAAAAGGGGTGGCCCCCTACTATAGTAGCAGCCGGCCACAGTGGTTGCGGCCGGTGCGCGCGGAGCCGGCGGGTGGTCAGGCCGACGCCTGGGCAGGCAGAGACAGCGTGCGCCGAGCAGGGGAGGCCGGGCGCAGCGAAGCGGGCGCGGCCATGTGCGGAGCGGCAAGGAGCGGGGTGGGACGCGGACGGGTTCGCATGCGCAAGGGCGGAGCAGCTTGGGCATGGAAGGGCCCGCGCGCACGAGGGCAGAGTGGGGGCAGTCGGAGCCGTCGGGCGGCCGGGGACGACAGCGCGAGCAACGCTCAGGGGCGGGCGAGGACGATGGCGCAAGCTTGGGGAGGAGGCGGGGCGGCGCAGGCATGCGGCCGGAGCAGCGACGGGGCGGACGGCGGCGAAGCCAACGCCACGAAGGAGTGAGGCGAGACCGAGCGGGGTGCCGCGACTAGGGCGAGCTCCTTCGTGCGGCGGCGGATCTGACCCAGAGAGAGAGAGAGAGAGAGGTGAGAGAAACCTGACAAGGGGGCCTAACCCAGGTCAAAACAACCGTTGACTAGTGCCACATCAGCAACAGGTGGAGACAAATTAGCCAGGGGGTGTTTTCACAGGTTTTGGTTTGTTTAGGGGGTAGAATAAGCCAAAAAATCAGTAAAGTGAACCACCCATTTTATTCAGGGTAGTAAAATGGACTTTTTTCTACAATAAAAGAAAAAACAAAAGCCAAGAACCACCGGAGGGGGGTCCCTATGGGAGCACAACCCACTAGGGCGCACCCCCCGTCTTGGCGCGTCCGGGTGGGTTGTGCCCACCTGGTGGCCCCGCATACCCTATCTCCGACGCTATAAAATCACATTTTTCCAGAAAAAATTAGGGAGGAAGAATTATCTCGTTTCACGATACGGAGTCGTCGCCACCTCCTGTTCTTCATCGGGAGGCCAGATATGGAGTCCGTTTGGGGCTCCGGAGAGGAGGATCTTCGATCTTCGTCATCACCAACCCTTCCTCATCGCCAATTCCATGATGCTCCCCACCAGGAGTGAGTAATTCCCTCGTAGGCTCGCTGGTCGGTGAGGAGGTTGATTAGATTCATCATGTAATCGAGTTAGTTTTGTTAGGGCTTGATCCCTAGTATCCATTATGTTCTAAGATTGGTGTTGATATGACTTTGACATGCTTAATGCATGTCACTTTGGGCCTGGGTGCCATGATTTCAGATCTGAACCGTTTATGTTATCACCATTATATCTATTTTTGAGATCCGATCTTGCAAGTCATATTCACCTATTACGTGTTATGATCCGTAAACCCTGGAGTGACAGTATTTGGGATACTTTCTGGTGATAATCGTAGACGAGTTCATGTATTCACTATGTGCTAATGCTTCGTTCCGGTTCTCTTTTACAAGAAGGCCTTAATATCCCTTAGTTTCTATATGGACCCCGCTGCCACGGGAGGGTAGGACAAAAGATGTCATGCAAGTTCTTTTCGTAAGCACGTATGACTATGTACGGAATACATGCCTACATTCAATTTAACTGGAGCTCGTTTTGTATCGCCCTAGGTTTTTTTACTGTTATATGATGAATATCATCCAACGAATCCACCGATCCAATGCCTACGATTTTCCTATATATTGATCTTTCTAAGTTACTACTGCTACTATTATTGTTACACTTGCTACAAAATCATTGCTACCACTGTTACCGTTACTATTGTTGTTACCACTATTATCAAAACTATCATACTATTGTGCTACTAATCACTTTGATGCAGATAATTAATCTCCAGGTGTGGTTGAATTGATAACTCAGCTGCTAATACTTGTGAATATTCTTTGGCTCCCGTTGTGTCGAATCAATAAATTTGGATTGAATACTCTACCCTCGAAAACTGTTGTGACCCCCTATACTTGTGGGTTCTCGGTAGCCTAAAAGTTTTTCTTAATTTAATTTTTGCAAGTACCAAATATTTTAATTCATCCCACAAGTTGTCATCAATATCCTTACTATAAAAAAGGCATGCTCATATATTCACACTTGGGAATAGAGAGAGGTGTCAGATGTGGTAGGAAATGCAACCTCCTGGGTGCGTCTAATGTCACCAGAGGAGTTGCACCGAGACAACAGCATCAAGCCTGGCATGGGATGAGGAAGATGGTGGCGGGGGTTGGCGGACGTTGTCTCCGGTGGCACAAAATGCATATACGGGAGGGATGCCATTGAGATATGGATTGGTGGTTCCAATTTGAATAAATAATTTCCCGTCTGACATTTCAAGGTCGTGTGTATTCCACTTTTATACCGCATGTAAATTATTACTTTACTGACTAATTCTAAAGAGTGTGTACTCTTGACGTTTTAATTTTGTTGTCAAACAAGAACATGTAGTTTTGCAATTTTACTGTTCGAAGTTGGCACATTTGTTTCTCAGTGATTGTATTTAAGTGTCCTTATCCCACAACCTATGTTTAGCAAATAATTACAACCTTCAATGTTGCTTAGCATATTTTTAGCCAACACTTGCTTATGTATTAGCTTTGCTTTTTATATGTTTGAAGTATTTGCATGCGCTTTAGTAACACATGAACTTTCATATTGTTGCATAATATTCGATGTCTATGTTAAACAGAACCCTTAGCTAATTATTATGGTGAAGTATTGTATTACATTCATCAAACATTTCTCACTAAAATTATACTGACACAATTCTTGACTGTGCCTGTGGAATGAAGTATGGCCTACGAATGACATTACCAAAACAAATGATTATTCTTTAGAGGACATGATAGACGGTTCCACTTTGATCCCACGTGCATCTATATAAGGAGTTCTCGTACGCTCCTTCGAACCACAACTCATATCTTGATCAAGATCAATATACTAGGACAAATCATCTAGTTGTATGATTCATATGTAGGGCTCGGGCACTTGGGAATGAGGTATCTCCATTTTAGTATTTAAAACTTAATTCTATTATCAGGATGTTATATACTTTTATATTTTTGGGAACTAGTTGTTACATTTTCTGATTTAAATTATTAACATGTGAACAAGCCAAACACTTCTAAGTAGAGAAGACTTATTGGTTCACTTATTGTATACTTTGAGTTGGGTTTCATAGATCACAGGGTATATGTTGGTTTTTATTGTTGACAATCAGTAACACATGTTGTCCTAATCTTTGCAATTAGCAAATACACAAATTTACATGCATATATAGATCACTTCAGCAACAAAAGGTGTCGATTTCTCTTTCTGGGGAAACAATTGGTTCGAATTAAACATGTGCCACTTTTAAAATATGAAATTCTTTGAGCATGTATTAGGTAGAATGTAGCCTCAAAGTTTTTTGGAGTTTAATTTTACAAGTACCGAATCTTTTAATGCATGCCCATGTATTCACAGTTGGGAATAGAGAGAGGTGTGACATGTGGTTGGAAATGCAACCTCATGGGTGCATATAATGTCACTGGAGGCGAGTTGCACCAAGACAACAGCGTCGAGCCTGGCAGGGATGAGGAAGATTGTGGTGGGGTTGGCGAACATTGTCTCCCGTGGCACAAAATGCATATACATGAGGGATGCCATTGAGAGATGGATTGGTGGTTCCAATTTGGATGCACTTTGACCTATATAAGGTATTTCTATCCCCACTTTCTGACTGCAACTCCTATTTTGAGCAAGATGAATATATGAAGTGAGATTCTTCTTGTCATATATATACATATAGTGATGATACACTATAGATTCGCTCCATTTAAGTATGCCAAAGAGAGGGAGGAGGCCGAGTGTGAGGAATTTCAAGGGTTAGGAGAAGCAGCGAATGATGTCTTTGTTGGAAAAGGATTTTGTCCAATTAGAGAAATATCTTATGGTGGAGAATCACAGAGCAACAATAGTGCATCCAAATCTTCAAGAAGCTCAAGGAAGAGAGCACAAGGTGGTGGCTACGTATGTCTTTATGAAAGAAGATGATCTTAACCATGAGGAGTGTAAGGAGTATTACGAAGAGGTATTTCTGACCAAGCAATAAACTGCACACTAGTTTCCTTTAGATTCTATGGGACCAAGCATGAAAATTGCTTGTCATTGTCCTTAGATGTTATATATTATCACCTTTGAATAAATAATTTCCCATCTGACATTTCAAGGTCATGTGTATTCCACTTTTATACCACATGTAAATTATTACTTTACTTACTAATTCTAAAGAGAGTGTTTTCTTGACCTTGTAATTTTGTTGTCAAACAAGAACATGTAGTCAAGAAATTTCATTGTTGGAAGTTTGCACATGTGTTTTTTCGTGATTGTATATAAGTGTCCTTATTTGACAACCTATGTTTAGCAAATAATTACAACCTTCAATCCTTCTTAGCATATTTTTAGCCAACACACGCTTACGGATTAGATTTGCTTTATATATGTTTAGAGTATTTGCATGCACTTTAGTTACACATGACCTTCATATTGTTACATAATATTCGATGTCTATGTTAAACAAAATCCTCAGTTATTACCGTGAAGTATTGTATTACATTCACCAAACATTTGTCACTAAGATTGCTCTGACACATGTTCTTGACTGTGCCCGTGGAATGAAGGATGGCCTATGAACGGCATTACCAAAAAAATATAATTATTCTTCGGAGGACATGATAGATGGTTCCGCTTTAATCCCACATGCATCTAAAGGAGTTCTCGTACCCTCCTTCGAACCACAACTCATATCTTGATCAAGATCAATATATTATGACAGATACTTTTAATTGTATGATTCATTTGTAGGGCTCGGGTAGATGGGAGTGAGGTATGTCCATGTTAGTATATAAAACTTAAATCTATTATCAGGATGCCATTTAGTTTTATATTTTTGGAAAGTGATTGTTACATTTTTCTGATTTAAATTATTAACTTGTGAACAAGCCAAACCCTTCTATGTAGAAAAGACTTATTGCTTCACTTATTGTATACTTTAAGTTTAGTTTCACAAAGCAGAGTATATGTTCGTTTTTATTGTCGACAATCAGTAACACATGATGTCCCAATCTTTGCACTTAGCAAATACACAAATTTACATGCATATATAGATCACTTCAGCAACAACAGGTGTTACTTTCTATTTCTGAGGAAAAAATTGGTTTGAATTAAACATGTGCCGCTTTTAATATATGAAATTCTTAGAGCATGTATTCGGTGGCATGTAGCCTCAAAGTTTCTCTGAATTTAATTTTTTTCAAGTAGCATATCTTTTAATTCATTCCACAAGTTGTCATCAATATCATTACTATAAAAAATACATGCCCATATATTCAAACTTGGGAATAGAGAGGTGTGAGATGTGGTAGGAAATTCAACCTCCTGGGTGTGACTAATGTCATCGGAGGTGAGTTGCACCGAGACAACAGCGTCAAGCCTTGCATGGGATGAGGAAGATGGTGGGGGGTTGGTGGGCGTTGTCTCCAGTGCCGCAAAATGTATATACGGGAATGATGCCATTCAAAGATGGATTGGTGGTTCCAATTTGGATGCATTTCCACCTATATAAGGTATTTCTATCCCCACTTTCTGACATCAACCCCTATTTTGAGCAACATGAATAGTTGAAGTAAGATTCTTCTGGTCATATATACATAGAGTGATGAAACACTATAGATACACTCCAATTTAAGTATGCCAAAGAGAGGGAGGAAGCCGACTATGTGGAATGTCAAGGATGAGGAGAAGCAGTGAATGATTTCTTTATTCGAAAAGGATGTCGTCTTGTAGAGAGATATCTTGTGGTGGATAATTACAGAGCAACAATAGTGCAACCAATGCTTTGAGAAGCACAAGGAAGAGAGGACATGGCGGTGGCTAGGTATGTCTTCATGAAAGAAGATGATCTTAACCATGAGGAGTGTAAGGAGTATTACCAAGAGGTAATTCTGACAAGGCAAGAAATTGCACACTAGTTGCCTTTAGATTTTATGGGACCAAGCATGAAAACGACACAATCACAATTGTAAATTTCATATCTTGAGCTCTAAGGCTAGGAAGGAATCGGATTATACAATATGCTTGCAGAATATAGTGATATTCTTTATGAGTTGGAAGTTTGCTTTTGCTTGTCATTGTCCTTTAGTGTTGGCAGTTTGCACATATGTTTCTTAGTGATTGTATTTAAGTGTTCTTATCCGAGAACCTATTTTTATCAAATAATTACAACCTTCAATGCTTCTTAGCATATTTTTAGCCAATAGTTGCTTATGTATTAGCTTTGCTCTTTATACGTTTCGAGTATTTGCATGCGCTTTAGTAACACATGACCTTTCATATTGTTGGGTAATGATTGATGTCTATGTTAAACACAACACTTAGTTATTACCGTGAAGTATTGTATTACATTCACCAAACATTTCACACTCAAATTGCACTAACACAAGTTCTTGATTGTGCCTGTGGAATGAAGGATGGCTTATGAATGGCGTTATATAAACAATATGATTATTCTTTAGAGGACATGATAGATGGTTCCGCATTGATCGCATGTGCTTCTATATAAGGAGTTCTCGTACCCTCCTTTGAACCACAACTCATATCTTTATCAACATCAATATATTAGGACAGATACTTCTAGTTGTATGATTCATGCCTACGGCTCGGTAGTTGGGAATGAGGTATGTCCATTTTAGTATTTAAAACTTAATCCTATTATCAAGATGGTATTTGATTTTAGATTTTTGAAACGTGGTTTTTACATTTTCTAATTTAAATTATTAACTTGTGAACAAGCCAAACCCTTCTAAGTAGAGAAGACTAATTGGTTCACTTATTGTATACTTTGAATTTGGTTTCATAAATTGCAGGGTATATGTTGGTTTTATTGTCGACAATCCGTAACACATGATGTCCCAATCTTTGCAATTGGCAAATACACAAATTTACATGCATATGTAGATAACTTCATCAACAACAAGTGCCACTTTCTATTTCTGAGGAAATAAATTGGTTCGAATTAAACATGTCCCACTTTTAATATATGAAATCTTAGAGCATGTATTCGGTAGCATGTAGCCTCAAAGTTTTTCTGAATTTAATTTTTACAAGTACCAAATCTTTTAATACATCCCACAAGTTGCCGACAGTATCCTTACCATACGATAATGCATGCCCATATATTGACACTTCGTAATAGAGAGAGGTGCGAGATGTGGTAGGAACTACAACCTCATGGGTGCATCTAATGTCACTGGAGGCGAGTTCCACTGAGACAACAGTGTGGAGCCTGGCCTGGGATGAGGAAGGTGGTGGTGGGGCTTGGCGGACGTTGTCTCCGGTTGCACAAAATTCATATATGGGAGGGATGTCATTGAGAGATCGATTGATGGTTCCAATTTGGATGCACTTCCACCTACATAAGGTATTTCTATCCCCACTTTCTGACAGCAACTCCTATTTTGAGCAAGATGAATATATGAAGTAAGATTATTCTTGTCATATATACATATAGTGATGAAACACTATATATCCACTCCAGTTTAGGTATGCCAAAGAGAGGGAGGAAGCCAACTATGAGGAACGTTAAGGATGAGGAGAAGCAGCGAATGATGTCTTTGCAGGAAAAGGATGCTATCTTGTTAGAGAGATATCTTGTGGTGGAGAATTACGGAGCAACAATATTGCATCCAGTGCTTTGAGAATTGCTCAAGGAAGAGAGCATAGGGTGGTGGCTAGGTATGTCTTCCTAAAAGAAGATGATCTTAACCATGAGGAGTGTAAGTAGTATTACCCAAAGGTAATTCTGACCAAGAAAGAAATTGCACACTTGTTTCCTTTAGATTCTATGGGACCAAGCATGAAAACGACACAATCACAATTGTAACTTTCATATGTTGAGCTCTAAGGCTAGCAAGGAATTGGATTATACAATATTCTTGCAGAATATAGTGATATTATTTATTAGTTGAAAGTCTCATTTTGCTTGTCATTGTCCTTAGATGCTATATATTGTTACCTTTGAATAAATAATTTCCCATCTGACATTTCAAAGTTGTGTGTATTCCACTTTTATACCACATGTAAATTATTACTTTAATTACTAATTCTAAAGAGTGTGTTCTCTTGATCTTGGAAATTTTTTTGTCAAACAAGAACAAGTAGTTAAGCAATTTCATTGTTGGAAGTTTGCACATATGTGTTTTAGTGATTGTATATAAGTGTCCTTATCCAACAACATATGTTTCGCAAATAATTACAACCTCCAATGTTGCTTCGCATATTTTTAGCCAACACACGCTTACAGATTAGCTTTGCTTTATATATTTTTTGGAGTATTTGCATGCGCTTTAGTAACACATGACCTTTCATATTGTTGCATAATAATCGATGTCTATGTTAAAAAAACTCAATTATAACCGTGAAGTATTATATTACGTTCACCAAACATTTCTCACTAAAATTTCTCTGACATATGTTCTTGACTATGCCCATTGAATGAAGGATGGCCTACGAATGACATTACCAAAAATTATGATTATTCTTTACAGGACATGATAGATGGTTCCGCTTTAATCCTGCGCGCATATAAAGGAGTTCTCGTACCCTCCTTTGAACCACAACTCATACCTTGATCAAGATCAATATATTAGGACAGATACTTCTAGTTGTATGATTAATTTGTAGGGCTCGGGTAGAAGGCAATGAGGTATGCCCATCTTAGTATATAAAAACTAAATCTATTATTAGGATGCTATTAGTTTTATATTTTTGGAAAGTGGATGTTACATTTTTTAATTTAAATTATTAACTTGTGAACAAGCCAAACCCTTCTAAGTAGAGAACACTCATTGGTTCACTTATTGTATACTTTGAGTTTGGTTCCATAAATCGCAGGGAATATGCTTGTTTTTATTGTCGAAAATTGGTAACACATGATATCTTGGTCTTCGCAATTAGCAAATAGACAAATTTACATGCATATGTAGGCCACTTCGGCAGCAATAGGTGTCACTTTCTGTTTCTGTGGAAAAAATTTGGTTGCAATTAAACATGTGACGCTTTTAATATATGAAATTCTTAGAGCATGTATTCGGCATCATGTAGCCTCAAAGTTTTTTAATTTAATTTTTACAAGTACCGAATCTTTTAATTCGTCCCACAAGTTGACAACAATATCCTTAGTGCAAAAAAAATTCATGTCCATATATTCACATTTGGGAATAGAGAGAGGCGTGAGATGTGGTAGGAAACGCAACCTCCTGGGTGCGTCTAATGAAACCGGAGGCGAATTGCATCAAGACAATAGTGTCGAGCCTGGCATGGGATGAGGAAGATGGTGGCAGGGGTTGGTGAACATTGTCTCCAGTGGCACAAAATGCATATATGGGAGGGATGTCGTTGAGAGATGGGTTGGTGGTTCCAATTTGGATGCACTTCCACATATATAAGGTATTTCTATCCCCACTTTCTGACATCAACTCCTATTTTGAGCAAGATGAATTTATGAAGTAAGATTCTTCTTGTCATATATACATATAGTGATAAAACATTATATATCCACTCCAATTTAAGTAGGCCAAAGAGAGGGAGGAGGCCGACTGTGAGGAATGTCAAGGATGAGCAGAAGCAACGAATGATGTCTTTGTTGGAAACGGACGTTGTCCTGTTAGAGAGATATCTTGCGATCGATAATTACATAGCAACAATAGTGCATCCAACACTTTGAGAAGATCAAGGGAGAGAGCACAGGGTGGTGGCTAGGTATGTCTTCATGAAAGAAGATGTTCTAAACCATGAGGAGGATAAGGAGTATTACCAAGAGCTAATTCTGACCAAGCAAGAAATTGTACTCCAGTTGGCTTTAGAATCTACGCGACCAAGCATGGAAACAACACAATCACAATTGTAATTTTCACATATTTAGCTCTAAGGCTAGCAAGGAATCGGATTATACAATATGCTTGAAAAATATAGTGATACTATTTATGAGTTGGAAGTCTTCTTTTGCTTGAAGTCTTCTTTTGCTGGTCATTGTCCTTAAATCCTATATATTGTCACCTTTGAATAAATAATTTCCCATGTCAAAATTCAAGGTCATGTGTATTCCACTTTTATACCGCATGGATATTATTACTTTACTTACTAATTCTAAAGATTGTGTTCTCTTGAGATTAATTGTAATTTTGTTGTCAAACAAGAACATGTAGTTCTGCTATTTCATTGTCGGAAGTTTGCACATATGTTTTTCAGTGATTGTATTTAAGTGTCATTATCCGACAACCTATGTTTAGTAAGTTACTACAACCTTTAATACTGCTTAGCATATTTTTAGCCAACACTTGCTTACATATTAGCTTTGCTTTTTATATGTTTGGAGTATTTGCATGTGCTTTAGTAACACATGACCTTTCATATTGTTGGATAATAATCGATGTCTATGTTAAACACAACCCTTAGTTATTACTGTGAAGTGTATTACATTCACCAAACATTTCTCACTAAATTGTACTAACAAATGTTCTCGATAGTGCCCGTGGAATGAAGGATGGCCTACGAATGACATTACCAAAAAATATGATTATTCTTTAGAGGATATGACAGATGGTTCGGCTTTGATCTGCATCTATGTAAGGAGTTCTCGTACCCTCCTCCGAACCACAACTCATATCTTGATCAAGATCAATATATTAGGACAGATACTTCTAGTTGTATGATTCATTTGTAGGGCTCTGGTAGCTGTTCACATAAATTATTCCCGGCTTCCTACCTCAAGCACTTTACACGCCCAAGAAGCCTTGCAGGTTCACGCAAAGATTCTTTGTCACGTGCATCATGTCGATTGTAGAGCGGACCTTTAGGACTTTTCAATATATAGGGTAGGTCCAAAAATATAGATTTCTTCTTCCACATGGGTGCATGTCCGTCAGCGTCATTCGAAACAGGTTATCCGCCAGGACCCTTTTCGAAAGATTGCTTTTAAATCCTTGACCATATCAAATATATCATCACCAGTACTGGGGATGGGCTTTTTCCGGTGATCTGCCTCACCTTTGAAATGCTTGCCTTTCTTTCTTAAGGGATGCCTGCTTCGGAAGAAATCGACGATGTTCCAGGTACATATTATTCTTATATTTGTCCAAATATATACTTTTAGTCTCATCTAAACAATGCGTGCATGCATTGTATCCCTTATTTGTCTGTCCTGAAAGGTTACTAGGAGCATGCCAATCATTGATGGTTACAAACAGCAACGCTTGTAGGTCAAATTCCTGTTGTTTGTGCTCATCCCACACACGTACACCTTTGATATCCCACAGTTGTAAAAGTTCTTCAACTAATGGCCTTAGGTACACATCAATGTCGTTGCCAGGTTACATAGGGACTTGGATGAGCACTGACATCATAATGAACTTCTGCTTCATGCACAACCAAGGAGGATGGTTATAGTACATAGAGTCACAGGCCAGGTGTTATGATTGCTGCTCTGCTCCCCAAAAGGATTAATGCTATCTGCACTTATACTAAACCATAAGTTCCTTGCGTCATCTGCAAACTCCGGCCACTTCCTCTCGATTTTTCTCCACTGCAACCCATCAGCGGGTACTCTCAACATCCCGTCTTTTTTATGGTCTTCTTTGTGCCATCGCAACAACTTGGCATGCTCTTTGTTTCTGAACAGACATTTCAATCGTGGTATCATAGGAGCATACTGCATCACCTTGGCAGGAACCCTCTTCTTGGGGCGCTTGCCCTCAACATCACCAGGGTCATCTCGTCTGATCTTATACCGCAATGCACCGCATACCGGGCATGCATTCAAATTCTCGTACTCCTCACTGTGGTAGAGAATGTAGTCATTTGGGCATGCGTGTATATTCTGCACCTCTAATCCTAGAGGGTAGAGAACCTTCTTTGCTTCATATGTACTATCAGGCAATTCGTTATCCTTTGGAAGCTTCTTCTTCATTATTTTCAGTAACTTCTCAAATCCCTTGTCAGATAAACCATTCTCTGCCTTCCATTGCAGCAAATCCAGTGTGGTACCGTGCTTTGTGTTAGCATCTTCGCAATTTGGGTACAACCATTTTTATCCTCTAACATGTGGTCGAAGTTCAACTTTTACTTTTCACTTTCGCATTCTCTCTGTGCATGAACAATGACCAGGCGAAGATCATCAGCGACACATCTGGTGCCTCTTGATCTTCAGATTCTCCCATTGCAGTATCATCGTATTCAGGGAACATAGGATAGTTGTCATCATCCTCTTCTTCTTCATTGTCTTCCATCATAACCACTCTTTCTCTGTGCTTGGTCCAACAATTATAGTGGGGCATGAAACCGGACTTAAGTAGGTGGAACTGAAGGGTTTTCGAGGAAATGTAATTCTTCATATTCTCACAAACAGTACATGGACAATACATAAAACCATTCTGCCTATTTGCCTCAGCCACATCGATAAAAGTATGCAGGCTCGTAATGTACTTGGAAGTGCGTCTGTCACCGTACATCCATTGCCGGTTCATCAGCATTATATAATTAAGTATATCAAAAACCATTACAGAACATCATCAATAGATAAATGACCAAAATTAATACAAGTTCATATTAAAACCAAAGTAGTAGTGATCAAATGTTATTACTACAAAAATAAATACATAAAGTTCATACATAGTTCTTATAAAACAACATACAATTATCTGGAGCATCTAAAACATACATTGCAACTAATACAACTATGTAAAACATTTAAATGCAACAACAAATGCGATCAAAATCACAACTAAGGTAACAATTGATCCAACAGCATAATGATACTAAGCCTCTTTATCAATGGCATATTTTCTAATCTTTCTAATCTTCAAGCGCATTGCATCCATCTGAATCTTGTGTAGATCGACGACATAGGCAACATCCAACTCCAATTTCATCTTCTCTTCTTCAATTCTTTTCAGTTTTTCTTTCAAATATATTTTTCTTTTTCAACTAAATTTAACCTCTCGACAAGAGGGTCGGTTGGAATTTCCGGTTCACATACCTCCTAGATAAAAATATCTATGTCAAGTTGGTCGGCATAATTGTCATAAACACTAAATGAAACAAATAGTTATAAAAGATAGTATACCACATCCGAATCATAGACCGGACGAGAGCCGACGGGGCGGATATCAAAACCATGGCACTATATAATAACAGACAATAATGCAAGTAAGAAAATTATATAAGTAGCTATCAAAATCATACAAGTAAGAATTTATTTTCTTTTAAAAAAAGATAAGAACAAGAGGCTCACCACGGTGGTGCCGGCGACGAGATCGACGTGGGCGATCGACGGCGGTGAGGATGCGGACGGGACGACACCCTACACATGTGCAAACTAAGAAGTTAATTTGAGCTTAGATTGCATCTAAATCAAATAAACTCCCACATATATACACTCTTCAACTAAAACCCACAAATCACTCTACTTCTAGAGCATGAAATTAATTAGCTAAACTAGCAATGAGAGATGAAAGGATGAAGTTGCTAACCTTTTAGAACACTTGGATAGTTGGTGCACCGCCAAATCTAGACAAATCTTGGGGGAAATGGAGCTTGGAGGAAGAACAAGGGAGAAGAAAGAGGAGAAAGCTTAAGTATGGCTCGGGCATTTCATCGAACACCTCATGTGCATAGGAAGGGAGAACAAAATAGCACACATATATCCCACCTTCGACGATGAAAAAACAGAGGAGAGGGCGGGCAGGGGTGAGGATATATATAGGCAAAATTTTAGTCCTGGTTGGTGTCTAATACCAGAAATAAAGGCCTACCCTTTAGTTCCGGTTCTATACACCAACCAGGACTAAAGGGGTTGCGGCATGCGTGACACCTTTACTCCCGGTTGGTGTCTGGAACAGGGACTAAAGGTCCCACTCGAACCGGGACTGATGCCTGTCGAGCCCCGGCCAGCGTCCAAGCCGCTCGAACCGGGACTCACTACAACACGACAGACATTACGAGGCATTCTAAAATGCCTCTAAATGACACAGAAATGCCTTTACATGTTTTTAGGGGCGTTCCTCCAAAACGCTAGAAATAACACCGAAGGGAAAGGTTAATGATGGTGTATTCCAGTAATGCCTCCAAAGAGCCGATGATGCACAACATTCTTAAAAGTGCCTCGAATGCTCCCACGTTTCGGAGGCGTTTTCGGTGCAAACCCTCATTCAAACCCAGTCTAGTCGCGGTCGGGATTGCCCTGTCACATCAGGTACTTTCGAAGCCACTCTCTGGTCTACAAATATGGTATAGAGTCTAGCCACTTAGCGCTCTTCTTGATAAGAGCTGGGCTGGCGGCCCATAAAGTCAAACTAAACTTTAATTCAATCAGCATGCGTGAAAGGTCGCCTAGCTACCATCCTTGAGCGTATGCACATTTTCCTCCCTTTTAAGTAGGTCTGACTATTAGTCGGTAAGCGGTTGGGGACTAATTGATTGTAGCATTATCTCGCGTGCGAGAAAAAAGAACAAGTCGACCGCGGCATCAACTGGAAGACGTATACGTACTTAGCAAACAAAGTGTGTATTATTTTTAACCATCTGAACATGCATGCATGCCCCTCGACCGAAGGCATGCATCACCGGCCGGCCAAAGCTGGGATAAATGACGGTGCGAACTGTTAATCCCCCACCAACAAAGAAGGGAAAATGCTCTGACAGTAGGATAACGCCGCTGCCTCCCTCCGCTCACCGATGCACCTCGCTCTCACGACCACACGCCACCGCCCCGGCATCCGATCCCCACCCTCGCCGCCACCTCTGCCGCTTCGCCCACCCATAGCCACCCCAGAGCTCCGCCGCTCGCCCGCCCCCATGCCCCACACCCTCAGATCTACGGGGATTCCGCTCGCGGAGGGGAGAGGACATCGGATGCCACTGTCGTTTGTCTACCAGGCATTCCTAGAGATGTTGCAGCCCCTCAATGCGGTCTCACAGGTCCTGAGGGAGACAAAGGGGAGGAGATGGAGGGAGCGAGCGGAGCGGATCCGCGACGATGACCTCTCCTGGACATTGTGTGTTCGGGAGTGGAGGGAAATGGAGGAGGAGGTGGAAGCGGGCTCAGATCCATTCTCAATTTCTCGCCGTGGGCGCTGACGTACAAAGCGCACATGGACCAGGAGCTACCGAATCTGGCCCGAAGGATCTACTTCGAAGGCAATTTGGAGGAGAAACGCAGGAAGTCGCACCCGTCAGAGCCGCTGATTGTGTTCGCTAATTGGGCAAAGCAAGAGGGGGAATCAGAGGATCCAGATCGTGTTGCTCGATGGGAGTGCCCGACAGACCTGATGCCTACCAGGGTGCCACCGGAATCAGAACGGGTGGATCCCCTGCCATACCTGTCGCCAACCCCAGCTACGGATTGACAGCGATGCCGCTCGCGTGAGTCACGGGTGCGGTACCTGGGTCAACGGATTTCAGGCACAGAAGCTTGAGGGGTGCATAGGGCACTGTTGAAGAGGAGCATTTCGACCACCTAGTAGAAAACATTTGGAAGCAAACTTGCCGGGAGGAAATCCGGCCTCGCCAATGCAGCGTCTCTGCTTACCACAAACACCATTCATGTGTTCATGGGGGTGAATGGAGTCTAGTGATCAGCATCTGAGGCGACCATTGCATAGTCTGATCTCCACTGTGCTTGTTGTGCATGGAGAGCAGCTGGTTACTGTTGGAGTGGCTGCGCTTGGGCATGTTGATGGACCTTCCTTGTTGGTGATGCAGAGAGAAGGCGGGTTCGGCTTCATGCAGAAATAGAGACGTGCCAAAAAATCTTGCCCAAAAAGTGTTGATGAAGGCGCCAACATGGAGGAGCTCCTGCCTTACTGCCATGGTGACTGGGCAGAGGAATACCACGGGCAGCTCTGGGCCCCTATATATAGAGACGGGTCGGCCAACCCTAATCTCAACTCCCCCTCCTTCCTCCTCCTCCTCAAGTCCACCGCCGCCGCCACACAATCCACCATGGGCGATACCAGGCGTGGGTGCGGGAGAGGCAAGAACAAAGGAGGGCATCGGGAGAGCATGGGGGTTTGACAGCATCAGTGGTTCGCCCCCCCCCCCCCCCCGCTTGGTCCACCACAAGGACAAGGCCCTGGAGGATCTGCAAATGCCAACCCTGCCGCGTCTGGGAGTCAGGTCAGTAGTAGGTCTCAAAACAAGAACTCTCAGAAGAAGAAATAAGACCAGGCTGTTAAGGTTCCTCTAGTCTCAAACTCTGGCCTGATGTCTTACCTAGATGTAGTCTGCTACAATTATGGTGATCCTGGTCATCATGTGGACAAATGTGGGAAGCCAAAAAATTGTTTCATCTGTAAAATGGTCACTCTCATGGTTGACATCTACCCTGTCAGGAAGAAACCCCATACCTCTGCTAGATATGTTGGCAGTGTTGCCCCTGGTCTTGGGTTTTACCATGTAGATGAACTAGATGTCAATGCTCAACACCTGGGGGCTCTAAAGAATGTTGGTATTGTGCTTGTGGAATCTGGTGAAGTCACTAAACAAGAACTAGCTAGTGAATTTGCAGACATCTACAAGACAAACTGGCCATGGCCGATCAATGCTTAGATGAGTGGTCTTTCCTAGTAAAACTCCCCCTGAGATTGATGTGGTTCAAGTAGCTGGTTACCCTTGTTTTGGTCTCAAAAAAGATAATGTCATTGTCAATGTGGAAGTCTGGAAAGGCAATGTTGAGGCTGGAGATGAGCTCCACGAGGTTTGGATAAAAATCAGGAAGGTGAATCCTAAATGGTGTGAATGGTCTATGTTGGACCAGATTACCTCCACCCTAGGGGTCCTAACTGATGTGGATTGGCAACACAACTTCAGGTCCTTCTATGAGACTGTCAGGGTGAAAATTGTCTGTAAAGACCCATCTAAAATTCCAGAAGAGAAGATGTTTCGGATTCATGGCAAGATCTATAGGTTGCTTATTGAGGTTGAGCCCCTCATATATACCTCCCACGGATCCAGTCACCTCCACCAACCCTTCTTCTGGCATCAACCTTCCATGGAGGCAGAACATAGAGCCTACACTTCTAAAGATGTTGGATCCAACAGAGGCTCTAGGACTGGGTTTGATCATGGTTTTGGGACTAGCTATGGAACTACCAATCCCGGATCTCAGTCCATTGGCCACAATCACATGATTGGAGAAATTACCCCAACATCACTTTTGAAGTCATAGCTGCCAGATTCTCAATACTCGGGCAAGACCAGTAACTTGGAGAAAATCCTTAATTCAGTCCAAGGAGATGCTATGGGATTCAACTTAATCAGAGAGATGGAGCTTGTGAATGATGATGATACAATTTCTCAAATGTAACCTGAAGAAATGCAGGAGGATCGGGTGTCCTCTGACATTGGGATAGTTACCAATGCTACCACCCCAGAAGAGCAATATGACACTGAATTCCCCAAGCTTCATCAACCCAAAAACCAGAGTAAATGGGGCCCTGTTCAAGCTTCCAAAATGAGCTCTAGGCTGGCTGGTGAGAAAAGAACTATTATTGAGAAAGCTCAACAATTCAAAGAGGTTCAAAACATGGAAGTCCCTACAGATAATAGTAAGAAAGCCCCCTCTTTCTCTCTTTTCAATAATCCTTCCTTTATTTCTGTTGCTACTAGCATTGGAGTAGAATTGGATAAAATAGATAATGCTAAAAGTTCCAATGGTACCATTAGTATTGATAAGACCCAGGACAGGACTGTGGGGACTGTTCCTAGATCTAACCTAGTCTGTGATAACCCTAGTGAAATTCTTTCTGATTCTCCTGCTAGTCACAATGATGGACTCTGGTCCCTCATTTGTAAACAGAGGCGGGGCAAGCACCCCATGACTAGCTAGAGATGCATCATGAAGGCTCTGTTCTAGAATGTGAGGGGCATAGCTGCTCCAGATAGGAAAACCCTTATTATTGACAACATAAATAAAATGCATGCTACTGTGTTGGGTTTTCAGGAAACTAAAAACAGAATCCTCTAGCTCCTACCTTAAATCTTTAGTAGGGACTAGAGAGTTTTCTTGGCATCACCTCCCATCAAAGGGCTCTGCTAGTGGTATCCTGATGGGAGTGGACCTAGAAGATTTTGAAGTTATTTCCTGGTCCCACCTAGACTCTTCTGTTAGTTGTCTAGTCAAGATCAAATCAGATGGCCTAATCTTTAGATTGATTACTGTTTATGGCTCTTCCTATGATGAAGGAAAGGAGGCCTTTATTTCTGAGCTCCACACTATCTTTGTGGATATAGATACCCCTACCCTTATTGGTGGGGACTTTATTCTGGTCAGGAGCTCTAGTGACAAAAGCGATGGTGTGATCAACCATAAGTAGAGTGATAACTTCAATGCTTGGATTGAGATCTGGAGCCTTTTGGAAATTAAACTGTCGAGTAGGAAATTCACTTGGGCTAACAACCAGGTGGACCTAATTATGTCTACTACTGATAGACTTTTCTCTGACACTAGCTTAGATAGAGTGTTTCCTCTGTCCTCTTACAAAGCCTTACCTAGATGCGGTAGTGATCACACACCCATCCTCTGGACTCTGGTGTGAACCAAACACCTAGGAAAAGTAGTTTTAAATTTGAGAAGTGGTGGCTCCCGAGGGAGGATTTCTCTAACCTGGTCAAGAAGATCTGGGCAGAACCCACAGGGGTTGCATCTCTCTATGAAAAAAGATTTTGGGGGCCTTGGCATTCCCAACCTTCAAGAAATCAATATTTGTCTACTGGGCTCCTGGAATAAAAGATATTATGAAGGAGATGGGAAACCCTGGAAATAGATTATTGATCATAAATACATGGTTGGGAGGCCTCACCTCTATGCCCCTTCTCCTACTCAAAACTGCTCCAGGTTCTCTAAAGGGATTAACTCCATTACTCAAACTTTGAAGTTTGGGTATAGGTGGAAAATTGGTATAGGTGATAAAGTTGGATTTTTGGAGGACACCTGGTTTGGTACTTCCCCTTTAGCAGTCCAATTTTGGCCTATCTACTCTATCTGTAATGAGCAATTAAATGTGTCAATGAGGTTTGGGATGGACATCAATTGAAATTCACCATCAGGAGGAATTTTGATGACAAAATGATGGAATAATGGTACCAATTAGTAGAAATAGCTGGAGGTATTGGGCTGTCCTCTGAACATGATGCTCAGATATGGAAGATGGATAGCAAAGGCCAATATTCTTCTAGTTCACTTTACCATGTGATCAATTTTGGGGGGATCCAACCTATGTTTATCCCTGCAGTGTGGAAACTTAGGGTTCCTCCCAAAATTCATGTCTTTCTCTGGCTGCTTGCTAACAACAAGCTTATGACTAGAGATAACCTAAGGAAGAGGCATATCATTAAACCCCTTGATTGTGTTTATAGTTCTGATCAAGAATCCAATAGGCACCTTTTCTTTGACTATATTGTGGCTAAAAACTTGTGGGCTTTCATTAATGGGCACTTTGATGTTGATGTGGGAGCTGACTTTGAGTCTGTTGCTAGATTTTGGGTTTCTAACAACAAAGACTCTGCCTTGAATACTGTTAGTTCAATTGTGCTATGGTGCCTTTGGAAAAAAAAGAAACTGTATGATCTTCAATAACACTACTTGGATCTCAGTTAACCAGGTGCTGAGATCGATCTTGAATACTCTAAGGAACTGGATCATTCTATCCCCGGATGTGTGCAGGGAAAGACCGATGGTCTTTGCGGCACACTTGGCAAAATTCCTTCAGAAACTTATGCTGATCAAGAGCGGTTGAACTCCCACAGCGAGCTGGTGTTCGAATCATGGAGGAATCTTAAGATCTCTGAAGATGATGAAAGCTTCTCGTCTCCCAAGAAAAGAGACCCCCGCGGCAAGACGACTGTTATCAGCCCGGTGTCAACCCTTATCACTTGCTGGTCTCCACAGGCTGCCGCAGCACCACCCATGAAGACTCGGAGGGCTTTGCAGGGAGGCGCCTGCATCATGTAGAGGTCCTACGTCTCAGCGTGCTTGGCTAAATGGTGTGAGTGGTCTATGTTGGACCAGATTACCTCCACCCCAGGGGTCCTAACAGATGTGGATTGGCAACACAACTTCAGGTCCTTCTATAAGACTGTCAGGGTGAAAATTGTCTGTAAAGACCCATCTAAAAATCTAGAAGAGAAGATGTTTCGGATTCATGGCAAGATCTACAGGTTGCTCATTGAGGTTGAGCCCCTCATATATACCTCCCACGGATCCAGTCACCTCCACCAACCCTTCTTCTGGCATCAACCTTCCATGGAGGCGGAACATAGAGACTACACTTCTAAAGATGTTGGATCCAACAGAGGCTCTAGGACTGGTTCTGATCAAGGTTTTGGGACTGGCTCTGGAACTACCAATCCCAAATCTCAGTCCATTGGCCACAATCACATGATTGGAGAAATTACCCCAACATCACATTTGAAGTCACAACTGCCAGATTCTCAATACTCGGGCAAGACCAGTAACTTGGAGAAAATCCTTAATTCAGTCCAAGGAGATGCTATGGGATTCAACTTAATCAGAGAGATGGAGCTTGTGGATGATGATGATACAATTTCTGAAATGTAACCTGAAGAAATGCAGGAGGATTGGGTGTCCTCTGACATTGGGATAGTTACCAATGCTACCACCCCAGAAGAGCAATATGACATTGAATTCCCCAAGCTCCATCAACCCAAAAACCAGAGTAAATGGGGCCCTGTTCAAGCTTCCAGAATGATCTCTAGGCTCGCTGGTGAGAAAAGAACTATTATTGAGAAAGCTCAACAATTCAAAGAGGTACAAAACCTGGAAGTCCCTACATATAACAGTAAGAAAGCCCCCTCTTTCTATCTTTTCAATAATCCTTCCTTTATTTCTGTTGCTACTAGCATTGGAGTAGAATTGGATAAAATAGATAATGCTAAAAGTTCCAATGGTACCATTAGTATTGATAAGACCCAGGACAGGACCATGGGGACTGTTCCTAGATCTAACCTAGTCTGATAACCCTAGTGAAATTCTTTCTGATTCTCCTGCTAGTCACAATGATGGACTCTGGTCCCTCATTTGTAAACATAGGGGGGCCAAGCACCCCATGACTAGCTAGAGATGCATCATGAATGCCCTGTTCTAGAATGTGAGGGGCATAGCTGCTCCAGATAGGAAAACCCTTATTATTGACATCATAAATAAAACGCATGCTACTCTGTTGGGTTTTCAGGAAACTAAAAAAGCAGAATCCTCTAGCTCCTACCTTAAATCTTTAGTAGGGACTAGAGAGTTTTCTTGGCATCACCTCCCATCAAAGGGCTCTGCTAGTGGCATCCTGATGGGAGTGGACCTAGAAGTTTTTGAAGTTATTTCCTGGTCCCACCTAGACTCTTCTGTTAGTTGTCTAGTCAAGATCAAATCAGATGGCCTAATCTTTAAATTGATTACTGTTTATGGCTCTTCCTATGATGAAAGAAAGGAGGCCTTTATTTCTGAGCTCCACACTATCTTTGTGGATATAGATACCCCTACCCTTATTGGTGGGGACTTTAATCTGGTCAGGAGCTCTAGTGACAAAAGCGATGGTGTGATCAATCATAAGTAGAGTGATAACTTCAATGCTTGGATTGAGATCTGGAGCCTTTTGGAAATTAAACTGTCAAGTAGGAAATTCACTTGGGCTAACAACCAGGTGGACCTAATTATGTCTACTACTGATAGACTTTTCTTTGACACTAGCTTAGATAGAGTGTTTCCTCTGTCCTCTTACAAAGCCTTACCTAGATGCGGTAGTGATCACACACCCATCCTCTGGACTCTGGTGTGAACCAAACACCTAGGAAAAGTAGTTTTAAATTTGAGAAGTGGTGGCTCCCGAGGGAGGATTTCTCTAACTTGGTCAAGAAGATCTGGGCAGAACCCACAGGGGTTGCATCTCTCTATGAAAAAAGATTTTGGGGGCCTTGGCATTCCCAACCTTCAAGAAATCAATATTTGTCTACTAGGCTCCTGGATTATAAGATATTATGAAGGAGATGGGAAACCCTGGAAATAGATTATTGATCATAAATACATGGTTGGGAGGCCTAACCTCTATGCCCCTTCTCCTACTCAAAACTGCTCCAGGTTCTCTAAAGGGATTAACTCCATTACTCAAACTTTGAAGTTTGGGTATAGGTGGAAAATTGGTATAGGTGATAAAGTTGGATTTTTGGAGGACACCTGGTTTGGTACTTCCCCTTTAGCAGTCCAATTTTGGCATGTCAACTCTATCTGTAATGAGCAATTAAATGTGTCAATGAGGTTTGGGATGGACATCAATTGAAATTCACCTTCAGGAGGAATTTTGATGACAAAATGATGGAACAATGGTACCAATTAGTAGAAATAGCTGGAGGTATTGGGCTGTCCTCTGAACCTGATGCTCTGATATGGAAGATGGATAGCAAAGGCCAATATTCTTCTAGTTCACTTTACCATGTGATCAATTTTGGGGGGATCCAACCTATGTTTATCCCTGCAGTGTGGAAACTTAGGGTTCCTCCCAAAATTCATGTCTTTCTCTAGCTGCTTGCTAACAACAAGCTTATGACTAGAGATAACCTAAGGAAGAGGCATATCATTAAACCCCTTTATTGTGTTTATTGTTCTGATCAAGAATCCAATTGGCACCTTTTCTTTGACTGTATTGTGGCTAAAAACTTGTGGGCTTTCATTAATGGGCACTTTGATGTTCAAGTGGGAGCTGACTTTGAGTTTGTTGCTAGATTTTGGGTTTCTAACAACAAAAACTCTGCCTTGAATACTGTTAGTTCAATTGTGCTATGGTGCCTTTGGAAAAAAAGAAATTATATGATCTTCAATAACGCTACTTGGATCTCTGTTAACCAGGTGCTGAGATCGATCTTGAATACTCTAAGGAACTGGATCATTCTATCCCCGGATGTGTGCAGGGAAAGACCGATGGTCTTTGCGGCACACTTGGCAAATTTCCTTCAGAAACCTATGTTGATCAAGAGCGGTTGAACTCCCACAGCGAGCTGGTGTTCGAATCATGGAGGAATCTCAAGATCTCTGAAGATGATGAAAGCTTCTCGTCTCCCAAGAAAAGAGACCCCCGCGGCAAGACGACTGTTATCAGCCCGGTGTCAACCCTTATCACTTGCTGGTCTCCACAAGCTGCCGCAGCACCACCCATGAAGACTCGGAGGGCTTTGCAGGGAGGCGCCTGCATCATGTAGAGGTCCTACGTCTCAGCGTGCTTGGCTCCCCCCCCCCCCCCTCCCGGGGAGCTGCTTTTGTAATAGGGATTTCTAGTGAGCCGTTTGCTATTTTCCTGCTTTTCTTTCCGCTTCATGAACTGCTCCTCTCAATGAGCTGATGTATGGATTGTGTTTCTGGGGGTTTCATTCGAGTAATGGGACCGGGGAGGGCCTCCCTGTTCTTCTAAAAAAATAAACGACGATGCTGGAACTAGAGTTTTGAGCAACGCGCAGCCAGCACCTTATTTCTCATCCATGGCTGCGGGAGCCGCTGTACGGGGCCAGTTTTGCAGCTGCTCGTTGCCTGAGCAACTATCTGGCGGAGCCGTCCCAGTCCGCCGCCGCAGCAATGGTCGTGCGACCAATCTGCAGGGCCATCGTTTAGGCGGGCGCCGCTGAGGCAAAAGAACGCCTCAAAATCTACATCAATTTTAGGCTTTTCTTGAGAACGGCTCCAATTCATGTCTGTTTAGCGGCAGTTTGAGAAAATGCAGTGAAAGCTTAGTACAATGGGAGGCATTTTCCTGAAACGCCTTCTTATATACAGGAATTTGAGGGAAATCAAAAGAATGCTCCTTATATACAGTTTGGAGGCATTTTCCGAAACGCCCTTACCAAAATGCCTCCGATTAACAACCGTGGTGTAGTGACTAATGCTCACATTAGTCCCGGTTCGTAATGCGACCGGGACTATTGCTCCGATCCAGTTAGAATCAAAACTCTGTTTTCTACTAGTGAATATAGTTTTGATGCCCTTGTAAAGACGATGTCAATGGTGAAAACCGATCATCAATCAGGTGTGCTGTTAGAGAGGTAAAATTTTGAATTTGTGGAATAAGAGCGAATATTTATTGACATCAGTTTGGCAAATGACGCTAAGCGGAAAAGCTAAATTTATGAAAGCGGCTCCAACCTAGCGTTTGGCAGCCACACGTTCGTTAATAATATACTACCTCCATTTCAAAATAATTGAAGCTCTGGATTTAATTTGTTCAAAGTCAAACTTTTTTAAGTTTGACCAAGTCTATAGAAAAAATATATTAACATCTAGAGAACCAACTTAGTCTTTTGAGATTCTTTGGGACATATAGTTTCGTACTATGTGTATTCGATATTGTAGATCTTAGCGTATTTTTCTACAAAATTGGTCGAACTTAAGCAAGTTTGACTTTACAAAAACCTAAAACTTCAATTATTTTGGAACGCATGGAGTATCAATGTGCACTACTCCTAAGTAAAAAGGACCATGAAAGAAACCTCACAGGAATATACAACCAACAAGCACAACTTATATAGTCTTTAATTAGCTTTTCTAAGAAATAAGGCTCGGATTGGCCCAACTTTGAATTAACAAAGCCATCAATCCCATCCGGCATACAACCAACAAGCACATTAGCACAACGAAACAACTACACTGAGAAAGCAACAAAAAAACCAACGGCCCAAAAGATAGAAAGGTGTTGGGAAAATAGCTTACAACACAACAACCCACCCTAGAAGCACCTACACTGAAAGGAAAAGAAACACCCCTTGAAGATGGAGTCGCCCTTCAAGCTCGAACACCTGTCGGAGAAGATAGAAACAGCGTCGAAGGCTTTGCCAGCCGCCTTCGCAACGATAGCCAAACGCCTGCACTAAGATGAACTGCCCCTCTCGCATCATGGATGGAGATGGAAGGTATATATAGATTTGGATCCAACAGCTAGGTGGCTAAGCTAGCTAGCTAGCTCTTGCACCGATCGATGACGATCACCGTGTCATCCCGTCTACGTGCATGGCGGGCGGCACGGTCGCCGTTGCGCCGCCGCGCTGCTGCAGCTCCATGTTGGCGTGCCATCCTGCATGCATGCATCCAGCGCAATTCAATCAACATAGATAATGAACCACACATGCATATATATTGTCCATCACGAGCGCACGCACGCACCGATGTCCATGACGAAGCCGCGGTTGTGGAGCTCGCGGTACTCCTGGCAGAGGGCGCAGAGCCCGCAGAAGCAGTGGACGCAGAGGTCCGGGTAGGGGGCCTCCTGGAGGCCGTACTGGGCGCGCATCTTGGTGCGGTAGAAGCAGGTGTAGACGGGCGGGAACCACCAGGACGTGACCATCCCGATGAGCACGTACAGCGCCGCGCTCGCCCCGCTGGAGAGGGAGCCGCGGTCCACGATCTCCGCCACCAGCCCGAAGGTGACGCACGGGCAGAAGCACGTCATCCAGCAGTTCCCGGGGTCCTCGGCGCAGTCGAACAGGCCCGTGGTCCAGGGGTGGACCGGCGGCTGCGCGTGCACCAGCGCGCGCGTCGGCGGCGCGGCCGGTGCTGGCAGCTGCTCGGCGGCGTCCATGCCGGGCACGCGGATTGATTTTGATTCCTCCGGCTAGCCGCTTCCTCCTCCGGCCACCGGCGGGTGGTGTAAGCGCGGGCGCGTGTGTGGCCTCAACAGGAGCGCCAAGGCTGTTTATATCATCGTTGATCCGGAGGTAGGTGACCATGCATGCATCCAAACAACTCTGATCCAATGCATGCATGATTGATCCCATGCATGGCTAATCCCTATCTTTAGCTACAACGGGCAAAAATAAGTGCCACGTGATTTTCCTGCCCTTTCTTCTCCCCACAAAAATAGTAGCACTAGTTTCAGTCAGTGGTACAAAATTTTCTCTTGAATTGTGACTTCAAGAGAAAACTAATTAAATTTGTATACAAAACATCCATGCTAGTATTATACATAGTCAGGTTCGGTTTGCCACTTATATATTTTTCTTAAGCCGCAAATCGAAGTTGCTTTTCAAATTTTGGGACATGGTACGCGCGTATATGTTGTGTCAATAATTTCATAAACTTGTTTATTCCATCCCGTCTCCGGTGGCCCTATGGTCATGGAGGCGGAGTGGATCTCGGCCCTTGCCGGTGGGAGGGCTCCATTTTTAGATCTTTTTTCGAGATTTGTTAGGGTTTCTGTCCTGCTCAGGAAGGCGAGACGGCGGCGGCTCCCTGAAGATGGAATAAAGGTCTCCCCGCCTAGCCCCCGTTCCGGTGGTGCATCTTGCATCATCGGTGGGCGTGTGGAGTTGTGTCTCCGGCGGATCTGTCTTCGGTGGATTTGATCGGATCGTTTCGTCGTTCGTCTTCGTTCGTGTGTTTTCAGGTTGGATTCTTTTGATCTACAATCTTCATCTGCGACGGTTGTTGTTCTGGTGTGTTGGTTCTAGGGGGCCTTAGCACGACGACTTCCCGACTGTCTACTACAACAAGGTTTGCCCGGCTCCAGCGAGGGAGGGGCGATGACAGCGGCGCGCCTTCGGCTCGCTTCAGTGCTTGTAGTCGTCGCTAGGTGGTCTACGGATCTAGATGTAATTTTTATTATTTCTAGTGTCCGTTGTACTACCATGATTGAAGATAAATAGATTGAAAGTTTTTCCCGCAAAAAAAATAATTTCATAAACTTTTTATTATCACATGGGCAAAGAAAACTTTTTATTATCACAATAAGAAGTGCTAATCGATCATCTAGTTTAATGTTAAAAAACGCCTTACATTATGAAATAGAGGGAGTACTAAAAAATAAGAGTTGGTATCACCATATTTTCCTTTCCCGTGTTTGTGTAGGCTAGCATCTGGGCCGTGTGGAAACCAATGGAGAGATATTTCAGAGTTGCATTGGAGCGTGACAAATGTCCAGAACGAGATGGGAGAATTGGCAGCGGAGGGATGGGTTCTGGGTTCTGGCTTTGGACGGCTGGGATGGTTGCGTTTGGGATATGGACGGTAGATTTTTCACGGGATTAACAGCAGCAACTTGAATGAAAAAAAAATGAACCGGACTAGGATCGGGGGTATTGAACCCGACGTGAATCGAACACGCAACCTTCTGATCTGGAGTCAGACGCGCTACCATTGCGCCACGGATCCGGTATGCCTATGCTCACAGATTATCTTATATCAGTCGACATACGTCAGGCACTTTTTCCGTCAGATTCGTGTATGTATTATAATAGGACAAACAAATTTGGTAGACCCGGGGCTGTGGAAGCTAATTCAAGATGGGAGAACGTGTTGGAGGTTGAGCTATCTCGTGTCCGGACAAAGTTTAGATTCTCCTACGGAGATCTCGCTGCATGCACGCATGGAAGATGGAACCCTCCAATGCAGAGCTATATTGGCAGAAACCAGACACGTCTCAAAATTGCAGCAAGAAGATGCCTGGCTCGCGATGATGGTGCAAAAGCGCTGAAACATGTGCTATTCGGAATTTCGAATGCAAAAAAGCAACTGCTCCATAATGGAAGAGCTGCCGTCCTCGGCCAGGGAAAGTCTCATTTTATTATTGCGGTGGGCAGTTCCTATACTTGGTGGGAGCCAAGAAAATTAGTCCACAATGAACACACGCAAAATTCTCTCTCAGCAAGTGGCTAGATCAATTGAGGCTCTGGTAGAAAACTATGCTGCTGCTTACTGGGTGCAAACTTATGGTGCTCCTTTTTTTTGAAAAAAAAAACAAAAAACATGTTTAAAAGTTTCAAAAATATTCTGTGCAAACTTATATAAGTTCACTACGCATCCATGAAAATTTTTATTGAAAAAATGTAATTTGTAAGGTGTATAAAAAACAAAAATCTAGCCCAAAAACAGACAAAAAGCGGCCCGTTTGAAAATACGCATTTCTCTTTTTTTTGTATGCCACGTGTGAAAGTAAAATGTAATGAGATTTTGCACATATGTAATATACATGTGTGTGTTTACAAAAAAAAAATCAACTCTTTTTACGTTGTAGAAATTGTATTTTTAAAAACGGGCACCAAGGTGCCTGCTCACCGTTGGTAATATCCGGCTGCTTACTCTCCTAAAACAGCTTTGAAACGAGGAGGATGGACCCCTCCAACCAACAGATATGTTAAACTAAACTTTGATGCGCCATTTGATGAGGACACGTTAAGGAGCGAGTGCTAATTGTTCAGTTATTTGCTAATTTGCAGGGAGGGTTTGTCATTTGCTATCCAGAGGAGTGTCCTACCTATTATGATCGAGATGGATTTCATTGTTGCAGTGAAGCTGATACAGGCTCAAGAGGTGGACAGATCTGTTTACGCGTCACGCATTAAGGAGATCCGTTACCTTATGTCTCTTCGTGATTCTTGTATTACTCATATCAATCGTAGTCAAAATAAGATTAGCAATAGTCTAGCTAAGTTTGCTCGTCTAGAAGGCGGAACCATGACTTGGATAGGTTCGGGGCCTTCAGAGGCATTGGAGTTTGCAGTGATTGATTGTATAGACCTTGTGATTGAGTAATACATTATTTCACCCGGAAAAAAAGAGCGAGTGCTAATTGTTCAGTTATTTGAGACTCGAACCCTCCCCCACCCCCCTCCCCGTCCCCACTCCCGTGTCACCGCCGCGCGGACGGCCCGGGAGAAACCCTAGCCGCCGACGACTACTCCACCGCTCATCCTCCTTCTCCTCCTGCCGCCGCATGAGGGCGTCGCTGGGAAAAGCCCGTGCAGCGCCAGCGGGGGCGGGGACGGCTTCTTCCTCCTCTCGTCTGGGTGTGGCGGCGCGGGCACGACTTGGCGGCGTGGACTCGCGCGTGACCTGCGGTGGCACAGTGCAGCGGCTCGGGTGGCTAGTCATGCGTGGAATCCTCCGTTGCTGTCCATGGGAGCTCCTATGCCAGATATGACTCCCTGGAGGCGGCGGCTACCTCGGCCGGCGGTCCCATGGCTGCGACTGGGGGACGGCGGAGCGACGCGGAGGTGCTGGGCAGCGCGGTGGCCTGGGTGTGCTGCCTTGCTTGGTCTGGGCGGATCCTCTGCTCCAGATATGGCCACTGGGGCAACGGCTCGCACGACCGTTATATAGTCATCGGGGTTGCGGCTGGGGTCGACGGTGGTGTCGTCGAAGAGGGACTGTTGTGGTGGTGGTGGTGGAGTGTAGTGGTTGGCGGAGAGGGATTGTGGGCGGGCGGCATCAAGGTCCAACCTGACTCCCGTATGTGCCGGTGCTTGAGGTGAGCGATTGTGGCTTCGGACGCCTCCTTCTGGACCTAGCGGGGATGCTCTCTATGGACTGGCAGCAGGGTAGGGAGCTTGCGTTGCCGGACTCGACGGCTGACTACATGGAGAAGACCTGGATGAGATGCTCCAGGTGAAAGCCTATTGTCGACCTTGTCGGCAACAATGATGGCGACGCCTTTGGGCGCCGCTTCCCTTCATGAAGACGTCACTGGGGAGCTTTTGTACTCATTCTTTCATGTGCTCCGGGCAAAAGCCTAAGATTGGTCTGTGGATCAGACGACGACGGCATCTTCAATGGCGTTTTCGCCCATGGGGGCATTGTTTTCTAGTCATGGATCCGCAACTGGTTGTCTAATGTCTGGCTTGAAACAGTTGTTGGGTGGTCGGGTTGTTCGATGGTGACGGTGGAAATGATCTGTGGTGGTGAACGTCGCCTTGCTCATCCTAGCTCTAAGGGTTGACCTATCTCTTGGGGGCTCGTGGCGGCGGTGAGCTCCCGGGTTTTGGTGCCCTTTGACGGCGCTTGGGGTTTTATTGTCTTGCATAGTGCTTTGGATCCCTCTATTTGTGATGGTGGCCATGGTGCGGCCTAGAGGAGGTGCAGGGCTGTCTTGGCGAATCATTGCCCTTCGGCACGGTCTATGACTCTCCATGTCGTGACATGCCTAGGCAGTGGGAAGCCCTTCGACGGTGGTTGTGATACTCCTAGCTCTTCAAGGTGTAGAGTGGCCGCAAAGCAGCTGGTAAATTTTTCTCTATGTCTTTTCAGCGGCGGATCTCCTTTCGACTGATCCAAGAAAGCTAGCTCCAGCTCTTCTCGGTTTTCCTAGTGGTGTTGGGAGCTTTGCGGACGTAGCAGCAACAATTTTCGATAATTGCTAGCATATGAGTGTGATTTTCCCCATGTAATATTTGAGTACTTCCCTAGAGAAGCTAACTCTTCTCTCACAAATTAGCTAAGTTTTCTCCTAGTGTGTGTTGTGGATGGATGATCCTCCTCTCCCCTGATTGTAAAGGATGTTACTCTGACCACAAATGAATAAATGAGGGGAGTTTGATTGTAAAAAAAATTACATTTTTCTATGAACATATCAGTATTAAATTGTCGAAATTGAAACTCTATCAACATCTACAACACCAAGTAAATAAATAATAGGATGACATAAAAATAAACTACTAAATATAAATTGATAGAAAACAAAAAATACATGGAAATGACACTCAAAATGCACATATGAATACCGTGTCAAATATCAAAGCGGCATTCAACGTGATACAGAGGGGGGGTGTATTTCAAGGCATACAAGAACTCTCTTGGTAGTACACACCTGCCATCCAACATGCCCCGGTTGAAAAATCACTTAACTATATATACACAGATCCAAATGTATAAATCTACATTTATATTTATTTAATTCAATTTACATGAAAACGACTGTAAAAGTGTAGTGCTTATGAATCCCAGATTTCAAAACCACATTCGTGATACCGAGGGGGTTATTTAAAAAACAAGTCATTTTGGTGGACGGGCGCATTGGAGCCCTATATTTTGAATAGTGTCAAAATGATACTTTGAAGTTTCAAAAAATTCCAGAAACAAATGAGTTCCAAACAAATGACAAAATCGTGATTTTTGAAAGATGAGCAGTGCATGTATTAATCATTATTTAGATATAGTCATTTTGTCATTTTTGCATAGCTTACATGTTTACTTATTAATTTCATCACTAAACTTTACACATGTGTGAATTAACACATAGATTGACTCACGCAGCCGCCGCATCCTCCTTAAAAAAACTAGGGTTTGTGCCTCTCGTCCGCTCCGCCACAAGTCCGCCTCATCTCTGATGGTCCTAAGGCCATGGGGGCGTGGTGGATCCTGGCAAGGGCCGGCGGGAGGGCTTCATTGTTAGTTGTTCCTTTGAGATTTGTTAGCGTTTGTGTCCTGCTCAGAAAGGCGAAACGGCGGCGGCTCCCTGAAGATGGAATAAAGGTCTCCCCGCCTAGCACCCGTTCTGGTGGTGCGTCTAGCATCGTTCCTCGATGGGTTTTTCTTGGATCTGGTAGCTGTTCATCTATCTTCGTGTTTGGTTGGATTCTTTCGATCTACGTTATTCTTCATCGGTGGCGGTTGTTGTTCTGGTGCGCTGGTCCTATGGGGCCTTAGCACGACGACTTCCCGACTGTCTACTACAACAAGTTGTAGCCGACTCCGACGAGGAAGGGGTGATGACGGCGGCGCCTTCGGCTCGCTTCAGTGCTTGTAGTCGTCGTTAGATGGTCTACGGATCTGGATGTAATTTTTATTATTTCTAGTGTTCATTCTACTACCGTGATTGAATATGAACAGATTGAAAGTTTTCTCGCAAAAAACATAAACTTTACACATATGTAATATCCATCCATATGATCATGTAGAATTATTTTCCGGTTTTTTCAAAATTTTAAATGTGATTCTTAAACTATTTAAAATAAAGTCCTCCAATGCGCTCATGTTCCAAGTATCCACTCTCGTTATTTCAAGCCATACAAAGAACTCTCTTTTTATTTTGAGGGTAGAACCACTACCGGACTCGCGGGCTATGCATACGGCCACGGGCCGTCGGCATAGGCCCCTAGGCCGTCGGCATAGATCTATGCCTACGGTTGCCGTCGGCATAGGCCCGTCGGCGTAGATGTCGTCAGCGTAGTCTTGTCAGACCGTCGGCATATGTTTTAGACGACGGCGTGCGGCGTAGGTTTAGGCGGCGGGCGGCGTGCCGCGGATCGCTGACGTGGCAGGTATGCCGACGGCAGCCGTCGGCATATGTTTTGGACGGTGCGGCCCGGATCAGTGACGTGGCGTGCGGACCTATGCCGACGGCCCCTCGCCGTCGGCATAGCTGTGACGACGTTAGCCGCCCGTCAACAGCGGGGTCGCCGGGCCCACTACTATGCCGACGGCCCTCGTAAGCCGACGGCAGCTGTCGGCATACTTGCAGATAGGCCGACGGCCGTTTTATGCCGACGGGTGCCGTCGGCTTAGCTCCGTCTAACCCGACGGCCTGGGTACGCCGACGGCCAGAACCAGGCTGTCGGCATATCTCTGAGGAACCCGACGGTGGCCGTCGGCATTGTTTTGGCCGTCGGGGTAGCACCCTGTTCCGGTAGTGAACTCGCTTGGTAGTACTAGTAACACCTAATTATATATACACAAATCCAAACGTACAAATCTACGCCAGGTTTGGTGAGGTTCACATAAATTGTTTTTACTCTCGATGCAGTCTGATTAGCTCTCGAAATGGTCGTTTCGCTGTCGCAGAGATCCGAGTTGTGTTGTGTCTGAAGTCTGAACTGAACTGAAATTGGGCCGCTGTCTGCAGTGAAACTCCCGTGTTCCAGAGCAGCGTCCAGCTCCTCTACGCTTGCTCAACTACGTGGCCGCCTATCTTTTCACGATGCACCGCCGGATCGGATCACCAGCCGCCTTTGCCGATGAGCCCGCCGCTCTCGGCGCGCCGGTAGGGCCGGCGGGGGCTCTTGAGCAGCGACTTGTCCTCGATGGGGAGCCGGTAGGGCGACACGCGGAACCGCACGGCCTCGCGCCGCCGCCGCCGCTCCCTGGTGTGCACCACCCACGCCACCACGGCCGCCGCCACCGCCACCGCCACGGCCGCCAGCGCCCGGTACACCCTGCCGCTGTGCCGCCGCAGCCCGGGGCAGCCGTCGGCCGCCACCGCCTCGAACGTCCGCCGCACGAACGTGCAGTCCGCCAGCTCCGCGAGCGCCGGCCCGTACCCGACCAGCCCCGCGCTGGCGTTGGCCACGGCCAGCGCCTGGGCGTACATCGACGGCGTGAGCCGCCCGGGGGTCGCGCACGTCTCCTGCCCCGGCGCGCCCGCCGCCTGGCACACGTGGCCCCGCCACGCCTGCGGCGCGAAGGCCGCCGGCACCTCGCCGGCGGCGCAGGGGCGGTCGGACAGGTCGGCACGGTAGGGGCTGCAGAGGAGCGGCACCGGCGGGCCGGACTGGTTGTAGTTGAGAGGCGGGCCGGCGCCCGGCGGGAAGGCGTTGGCGTTGGAGACGTTGGCGAGCACGTCGTTGAGCGTGGCCACCAGCTGGTGGTTCACCTCCTTGCTCCGGCGCAGCGCCTCCGAGGTCGCCGCCGCGTCGGCGCACGGGAGGATGTCGTCCAGGGCGGTGCTGTTGCTGCTGTCCGGCGGGCGGAGCACCCATTCCTCCATGGCCACGCAGGTGTCGCCCACCGCGCTGAAAGGCACACCAGCAGAGGCTCCTCTGTCAGTCACTCGGTTGAGCAGAGCAGAGCTCCGGGTTGCAGAATTCAGAAAAAAAATGCATAGCATATATAATTGGCGCTTTTGACTTTTGACGCCTTAGGTTTATTATAAATATGTTAGTACTCCCTCAGTCCCATAATATAAAAGCGTTTTTTACACTACACTAATGTCAAAACGCTTTTATATTATGAAACAGAAGGAGTAGTAAATAACAAGTTATGAATAAGTTTTCGGATCAAACAAGAAATCAGATGACAGAAATACAATCAAGCTTATCTTACTTGTGCAGGAGAAGGAAAACGCCACCCAATATAAACGTTGCAGTAACAAGGATCCATCCCAGAAACACTAGGCTGCAAATTCACAACAATTAAATTTTCCTTAGCATGCAAATATGTATTGTAATTGGGTGTTGTTAGGCCTCAGTCAAGTGATATTGTATATAAAAAGAAAAAAAGAAAAACTAAAAATATTTTTTTTTACAAGTCTTCATGCAAGATCAAAGGAATATAGCATCGATTGAGACATAACGACTTAGTAAAACTGATTGTAATTTGTAAAGGTTACAGTGGAAATCAAGGAAGAATAATATGCATGTAACTAATCTGGAGCGAAGAGGATGTTGTGCAAACTTACAAGCGAACAACTGAGTTGAGCCCAGCCAACGAGAACACTGCAACAAGTTGACGACGAAAAAATGTTATAGTAATTATCCATACTTTTTTATTACAAGAAATTACAAAGTTGGTTCTGTTTTTTTTTCTTATGGGAATTAATAAACTTTTAGTTGACTGAGTCACCTAGGATTGCTAAGTCAAGAAATGGATTTTTTTTATATTCACCAGAAAGCCAAGCATGCATGATTTAACCAAAATCTCAAGCAACTTTTAGAAAAATATAGAATTTGTGACATCATAAGCCATGTGTCTTCATCCTAACAAAAAACAAAACTCACCGAGGCCCAGGAACGCCAGCACCAGCATCACGGCCGCGACGCCGATCAGGATCTTCCTTCTGCAATCACACACCAAGATCATCATCCTCAGCATCATCAGCTAATCAGTCCATGGTCGATGCATGTATATACGATATATACTACGTACGTGGTGTCCAGCACGGTCCGGATCTTGCGGGCGTTGCTGGCGGTGCGCGCGGCGAGCTCGTCGGCCGCGGCGCCCACCCGGTTCGCCACCTGGTCGACCTTGGCCCCGAGGTCGCGCGGCATGGCGGCGCCGCCGGACGCCTTGGCCGTCTCGATGAACCCGGCGAACCCCCGGAGGCTGGCCGCCGCGCCGTCCGACTGGCGCACCACGTAGCGCAGCGTCGCCGACGTGCTGCCGTCCAGCTTGGCCTGCCCGTCGTACAGCACCGCGCACCCGATGCTGCGTTTAGACACACAAGCTCTGGTCAGCTTAGTTCATGGATAGACTCGGTCTCCATGTGGTAAAAAGAGTATGGGGATTTTGAGGTTGCTCACATGGCGGTGGCGGTGAAGGCGAGGAGGAGGAGGAGGGAGGCGGCGAAGGTCTTGCGCGAGTAGGAGTAGTCGTCGTCCCTGGTGGGGCTGCCGCGGCAGCACCGGCAGCAGCAGGCCACGAGCGCCGCCAGGGCGAAGCCCACGAGCCAGACGGCCCCGGCGGCGAACACCGGCGCCGCGCTGAAGGCCACCGACTGCAAGCCGCACGCATCGACGGTGAGCACAAGCGCAAGCATGAGTGCAAGGTGAAGTTGGAACGGATGGACTTACGGCGATGTAGTGCCTGTCGCTGATGTTCCAGCCGCCGGCGTAGGGCCGGAGCCCGTCGAGGGGGTCCTTCCGGCGCGTCCGCTCGGCCGCCAGCGGCGCCGCGGAGCCGGCGCACAAGGAGGACGCGAGGACGCCGGCGAGGAGCAGGAGGAGCGCGCGCCGGCGAGACGACCCCATGGCTGGCCGACCGGACGACGGTCAAGACAAGAGTACTATTTCACTGGCTTGGGACCGAGATCATCAATCCTATATATCTACTGCATGAACGGCAGTGAGAAAGAAAGATATGTCGTCGGACCAAGTGATCGGAGAAGTGGTCGTGGCGTGGCGGTTCAATTAGATTAGCTTGTACTAATCCCAGACCACAGCACTGGTGATTTGGACGCGTGCATGCATGGCAGCCCGGGCCGGGTCGCTACGTCATGCTCTGAAGCAAAAATGTATGTAGACCGTTTCGCTTGTTCGTCACTGCCAAACGCAACACGCTTTCGGCTCGTTTGTGTGCTTTCCTCCGGTCTAAAGCACGCTAGAATGCATTATTTATTACTAAGAAGAAACACTAACCTGTTTTATCATACAGTACTAAAAAAACATTGGTGATGTTTCAGACATGACCTGGTCTGAAAGTGTATGTGTACAACATATGATTTCCAAGTTTTCAATCTAAATCGTTACAACTTAAGACGATGTTAGGGATCAAAACTTGTAAAACAAATCACACGACAAAGTTTCAAAAGGTTGACTGAAAAGAATGTCAAAAAGACATCACGTATTTGTAAACCAGACGAGTAGTTAGTTAATTAAGATATGTTTACCTGGTTAATAATAACACACCCATGTGCTGGTAAACAGACCATGTTTTAGACATTGACATGGTCTCAACATGCATCTTTGTTTCTCTTTCCATATCTATATATTATAGTGAATTTTATGAAAGTACTTTAAATTTAATTATACCACTTTTCAGTTTACAATTCTATTTATTTCCGTGCATATTATTAGTCGAATTTTAGAAGTATTTTATGAATTTTCAGTAGATCATGTAATTACAAATGGGGGTAGTCATAAACAATTAAAAAAATCTCCTACGTATGTGTAGTAACCTTTTAAAAATACAACAGCGGGGGTAATATCTCCTGGTATATGCATGCATCATAGTAAGATACGTAGCTTTGTTTCTATGAAAATTACATGATACAAAAGATTGATGGCATCTAGTGATGACACACAATATCAAGTACAATTTGGCCACAGCAGTCGAACAAGGTGTGAAAGAGTCCCGGTACATGTCCAAGCCATTCCATGTCCACATGGGGCGATCCAAACACCCTTCACTCGTTCCAAGGCTACCTTTTCCTTAGGTTTGCTTCCAACTTCCAAGTTATTACTCCCTCCGTCCTATAATATAAGATGTTTTTACAAGCTATAAAATGGCTTGCAAAAGCATCTTATATTATGGGACGGAGGGAGTACAATCAAACCAGCCACTACTTCTCAAGAAGTGATCGAGGGATGAGTTGACGGAATATTACTTCTTCTTTATTTACTCTGCATATTACCATTTTATTATTATAAAAATAATATAAATATTTACAATAACAAATATATATATATATATGTATGATGTAAACATATATTAAATGATGAATATAATGTTATCGATTTGGTATTGTAGATGTTAAAAAACCAATAAAGTTTACAAAGTGTGACGTAAAATAAAGCTAACATGCAGAGTAAATAAGTAAGGTGGGAATAGGCCAACATCATGGGCATAATCACATTTTATGCCGTCAAGTGAGAGAAAAGGTCCTAGGTAGTAAACCATTTTTTGAAAAGATGGTTACTTCTCTGTTACATCACCAGGCCTGGTCACAAGTCTCCATTCAAAGCATGCACATCTCATTCAGCAACTCAAGCAATGTTAAAAGTATACAGAGGCAGGTAAGCAACTTGTACCTGATAAATAACCCAATCTACACGCTTTGACTTTGGACATTCTGCACATCAGGATAACCTGTCATCACGCAATAACCTCCACCAACCAACCATTGCTGATTCATCAGTGATTAGACCAGAGCAGGTGCAACCCCAGGCACGTGCTCTGCTTGACCATTTCTGCGTCTATATATCCAGGACGTACAACTACACCATCTGAATATTCACAAAAGTTATACCGCTACATTTTTACAGCAAGAGGCCAAATAGTTACCGCGGAGCCTCTGCGGCTAACCTAGAGCTTGTCTACACTCTCCCAAATTTTCTTTTACCTCCTATGTATTCTTCTGACTCCCGAGGCCTAATAGCAAGAAACGGGCAAAAATAACTGGGATGAAGCTAAAAAGAATGTACATGTGTGCTATCCCTTCCCTCGCTCGCTACGGGTCAGCGGTCTACGTTAGGTATTTTGTTACTGCGCTAGCCCCTCAATCGCACTTTCGGCGTCGTCGAGCGCATCCGCGCTTTCCTCGAGAAGGCGATTGCACGACTTGAGGAGCTGGTCGGCCAGCGGAGGGATGTGAGGATGCCGCGTGTCATTGTAAATGTGCGCGTTCGTTGCTATCTGTGCAACGTCATGCCTGAATTCCTCCCTGTTTCTGTACTCCATCTTCCTCGCCTTGTCCCTGATGGTGCCCAGATCCATTGGGCGCTGGATTACGTCATAGTAATCGGGAGCGACTTTCTTCGTCACTGGTTTGAGAAACAGCAATGATATAGAAGTTTGGTTCCGCAAGTGGTCAACTATCCTCTCCAATACGTTGGAGAGCTCAACCTGCATCACATGTAAAGCAAAAAAAAAAAAGTTCAGTTCAAACGTGGTTGTAGACAAACATTATAATTCCTGCATCAGGATGCATCATGTAACTCCTTGTGAAGACGGAATCAGCAACAACGGTTGTAGGCAAACATTATTAAACAATGCACAATTCCACCAAACATGAGTGAAAACATCAGAACAAGTACCTCTCCTCCTCTGCGCCGCTTGGCCGATGGAGCATTTTCTGCCATATCAACTGGGGTACGTCTCTTTGTTGCTCGATCTCTTTCAGGTACCCTTCTGTCATTTCTGTACGGCCTGTGATCAAGAACGTCATCATCTCGAAATTCGTGTCTTTTCTTTTTCTTGTTTGTCCTCTTTGACTTCTGGAGCTCTTCCTCCCTGCTTACTTCTTGCATCCTAGCTTGAATTAGCCTCTGTTCCTGCATCACTCGCTGCTCTTTAAAAGCACTCCAGGATTCATCACTTCCTACTACTTTGCTTTTCCTGTTTCCATCCAGACCCAACCTATCCTGCGAGGAATTCATTTGGCCGGGCTCTCCAGCATACCAACCATCATTCTCTCTGATGTTCTCTTTAAAACTTGGCAATTCAGAAATTTTCCTTAGCTTTCTGGGTTCCTGACCACTCCTATTTTCGATAGCTGTTAGCTGGCCTACATGCCCTTCAGGCTGCTTGAAAATGACCTTCTTACGAGGTACATCCTTCTCTGCCTTAGCACGAAGCCGTATCACGATAGATGGCTTAGGAGTGTCAGGAGGATAGTCTTCAGACTTGGTCTTACTGCATATTTTAATTTTGCTCACATTTCCAGTAGATCTCAAATCATTAGCATCCATTGTGAGTTTATCAGAAACCAAAGAACCTGCCACTGACATATTCCTCTCCAAGGACTTCTCAGGTGCACCACATCTGAATTTTACTGGTTTGATCTTTTCGATGCAATCAGGCCCTTCAGTTTCAGGAACTTCAGAAGAAACCTTGGCTACCAACCTCCTGCCCGGTGGCTTCGTTGTTTGAACATGACTTGCTTCATCAAGAGGATTAGATCTGTAGGAAATCACATCCAATCCTGAGGTTTCTGGATCCTGCCCATACTTGGGGCAAAGTTTGTTGGTCCGCATGTGCCCAAGCTATGCAATAACAACGTGACACAAAGTCAGGGGGGAAATTCAGAACATGCGAGTAATTCAATGTACCATGCCTTACCTTTCCGCAAGCTCCACAGACAAGACACAAAGTTTGTTGGTCCCCCTTTGCTCCCTGCCTCTTTTCCTATAAAGAAAGGCAAGCCACATAAGAATAAAGAAAGGAAGATATGATCACCGCTATATTAAATGATACTGCTATTAAAACAAGTCTAGAAGTTCAAAACATGAACCATAGATTCTTGATACAAATTCAGTATGGCGACAAAAATGAATCGGAAACAACCAAGACTAGGTTTAGAACTTCAGATGGACTTCTGATACCTCTTTCACTCCTCTTGGCGTGCTCTCCTCTAGGGTCAATGCACTTTGCCTGGGCTTCGTTTTATTGGCACCCTGGTTATACATAGAGGTGCCATAATTTGTCATTTCCACAGGTTGTTTCTTCCCCTTTATGTCATTACCACTCTCTGCAACATGATAGTCCATCAATAACAATTACTAAACTTGGTATTTGGAAAGCAAAACTATGAAAGTAGCAATCAACGACCTTCGAGCAATTTTTTTACTAGAGTAGCTTCTGCCTGATCATCTTCCTCGTTAAATTGGACTCGAGTAGAGAATTTTCTCATTTTAAGCCCTTCCATATCGTTTCCTTTATCACTTCTCAGATCTGCATTACCAACATCTTCATTGTCAAATTCTTCAGCATCCAGTAAATTTTCAAGATCCCCAGCAAACGAGTCGAAATCGCTGTTGGCTTCTGTATCACTGCCATTGTCATCACCGTCTATGGCAGAAAGTGACTGAAATTGTCTGTCCCAAATTTCCTGACATTTCTCTTTAGCTTGGTGATGAAGCTGCAGAAAAGACATCCTTTGTCCACGTGCAAACTTACTAACTAGAATTTCATCAATCATAATTCCTGATGCTGCTTGCTCACTTGAAAGCTTCCTCACCATAGCAATTCGATGCCACCTTGTTAATTTATCAATTTGTTCGTCTGGAACGCCAAATTTGAGAAGCAACTATTTGCAATGTTATCAATGGAAAGCATTAGTGAACAAACTGTAAAAAGACAGAAAAATAATGTGTGCCATATATGTAAACACGTCAGATTGTCTACCATGGTCAATCACATGTGGGAGTGGATCCCACTTCTCGTTGTCATGGTCAATGGCATTTTGGCCACTATACATCTTCTTTTACTGTATGGAGGTAATTATTCCGTTTTTTGCAGGGATTGACATATAACTTTCCTCACAAACTAGTCAATAAAATAATCGTGTGAAAGACTACCGATAGACATCTATGTTTTTACTGATTCGTGTTCCATGATCTTAAGTCATCCCAACGCCTGGAACCCCCTGGCAATGTCAATGTGTATAGTGCTGATAGATGGTACCTCTCGGGCGGCATCCATGCTCAACCTGCGAAGATCAGCATCCGTCCCAGTAACAGTGGTGCCTTTGGCTGCAACCGGCTTTTTCTTATGAGGTAAATTGGAGACAGGATTTACTCGCACATAGCTAAATCCTAGCCCACGGCCAGATGGATCGCCAATACCAGAGATTTCTAGCCTTTCTATACTTTCTCTGTCCTGCATACATGCAAAAAAAACTATATTAGAACAGTTGAGCCGAATCACACACCGATAGACAAGGAACACTAATAATGTACTACATTTTTTTTAAAGAACGCACATATAAACGTGCATTTAAGACATATATACATGCACCATCCAGCAAGATCTGCCACTGATCTGGGCAAGAAATATAATAGTGGTCAGTATCACACAGATCATACAAAAAAGTATCTCTCTGAACACCCCATTCTGCCAGGATAGAGTTTGTCATGGTGTTGCTGTAGTGGATACCGTTCAAGCTCACAGGGGATAAGGCTGATCCCTCCATGTGTCTCTCCACCATATCTCTAATTTCTTTGTCCTCAAAATTCTCTCTCCCCTATAGCTGCATGGTAGACTTGTTCATACTCTCTCAATATATATTCAGCAAACCATAACAGATGAAGGTTATCCATGGTATCTCTAGAACACATCAAAGATATTCTTTGCGCCAAAAGTGGTTTACTGGTTTTAGTTCCACAAACTATCATTAAATGGGCAAATAGGTACCTGGTTCATACAAGCAACAAAATTACTGGTAAGGTTCCAGCTAGTGATTTGCAATTCCCTCTCAATATGTGCTGCAGCAGCAAGCTCAATTGCCTTATCGGGAAGCTGATCCATTGCGGAAGCCAGTCCCACAGGCTGAGTAAGCTTGTGGATTCCTAAATGCTTGAGACGATGCTGAGCAGCTTGCATACTCTCATGACAGCAGACCTGAAGAAGTGGAAGTTTTAAACTTTCAATTACCATATACTCAATAGCAAGATAACACACTACTTCCAAAGCAAAATTAAACTATAGAACAAGGTTGGATACACTACTTCAAAGCTCGTTTTCTTCTCACGTTACACTTATTAGAGAGATAATACTTCCAAGCTTTTGCCGCAGACGCTCAGTTAATCGCTGATTGTTCCATGGGTTATCAGTTTGTATTGGAATGCTGGATGCTTAAATAGTTAAATGGATGTTCAGTGATATGCTTCTAAACACCTTTATAAGCACCAACCGTTGCAACTGAGATGCTCTAAGAGTAAAATGCATGACCTTGCTTGTCAATCACACCACTACACACATATATATTCAGCCCATGGATATGATGAAACAACTCGTGGGTATCTTTATTTACTTAAGAGAAGTACGAACAAATGGTTGTCGACCTAGCCGCTAATCTTGAGCAAGTCATGGCCATCATTTCCATCTGAAGCACTCCCTAGAAAGATATGTCTTTCGCTTTATCTAACAGTCTGTATACAAGTGCCTGGAATCTCCACAGCACACAACCTCCGCTTACTAATTTTCTTGAAAATGCAATTCACTAAACACCGCTTATTAATATTACTCTGAAGTTAATAAGAATGCTGAAATTGACAGTTATCTCTTATATTAGAATTAAATATAAGGTCTAATTTCCATCTGGTCTTCTGTCAAAATAAAGAGTTCACTTCAAATCCCTGTATTGTGTCAAGAGGGGGAGGTTTAAGCAATTGATCATCCCTATAACAAGGAATACTTGGTACAAGTTTTCTATGTCCTTGATTTTGCAATTCATGCACGAGGGTATGGGGCTTTGGAATGGCGGAACTGAGTAGCTGATCAAGCTGGTGATCCTTGTATAGCACGCGTTATGACCGACCAGCACAAACATTTCGAGATGAGACTGTCGTCATCAAGAGACAGGAAGTAGTTGTTTGTCACAAGTGACAAAAAGAAAAGTTGAGAAACTCACACTTTCTGGTGACAACAATCTTCTAAGTTCATCCTCTGACGGAATTCTAAAGTCAGCTCTCTGTGTCCAGAAAAGATGTCCATTGGGTCCTATCTGTTAAAATGAATGCAGGTGAGCATTAACTAAAACAAAAGTCCATAGCTGGAAAACAAAAGGATATTACAGATACAACTGCTGAAGTAATAAACATGGGTGATAGATCTACCTCCAGGTCTGCACAATGCTTCAATCCTTTTCTCACAATAACTTCTGTCAGAGGATGCTCAATAGGTATTTCATCAGCTCGAATCTGAGAAAGAACACCAGGCCTCTCCCTAGCACGGAATTCACGATATACATATACGAGTATTCGATTCAAAAGATAATTCTGCAGATTTTTCGGTCGTGGTGAAAATACTTCCATATGTGGTTCCTGCCAGGAGAGAACAAATCTATCATTTGATGGATGAAACTTTTCCCTGGTTTTTCTCGGAAAACCCTATGGTTCTTTATGGATCCTCTTATGCATTATGTTCGATATCAAGGAAAGGCAATTCTTGCATCAAAAAACACTTCAGATTTATTGCAAGTATATCCTATCCCGGAATGATGAGATGCAAGAAATAGCAAAAAAAGCTTATTTATGGATATTGTAGCAACGCTTAGTTGAAGATTTTCCAGCATTACAAACTTGCAGCACAATAAATAAACAAAATAACTAAAGCAACCAATCCAAAATTAGTTGCCTTCAAGTAAAAACTCCAAAAGTCAAAAGAGAAAGAGCGACAAAAATGAACATCCAATAGATATAGATAGAGTATTTCAGCACAAGAGTTTACTTGTTGGCCAACAGCATATAGCTTGTCAATGCGGTGAAGAGAAAGCATCCCTTTTGGTGAACGAACTAAAAGATAATCAGTCGATGCCACCTTATGAGGAAATGCAGGTGCCCTGTACATGTTTGTCTCAAGACATGATTGATGGGACCCAGAGCGTACATCTCCCAGAAAAGGAGATTTATCAGCAGGCTCAATAGCTAGCACTGTGCCCAGTCCATCATTGTTGCTTCGCAGGGATGTAGCTGTCTGATCATCAGGTGAAGTTTTCTGGTAGTACGTACAGAGTCGAGCACCCATTCCTGCATTTGCGAGTAGTAAAGGTCTCTCCTCACAGTATCTGCATTGAAAGAGAAAGATAACACATGGCACATTAATAAACAAAAACATACGCAATCAAAACAACAAGTACAGCATATGGCCATTTAAATGATCAATAGAAGATTCTGCGTGCAGTAAAGTAATGTTCACCACTTGGCCAAAGTAGCAGTATAAAAGTACCAATGTGACTTTCACATAGGGGTACAAGAATTTGCATATGTACACATTTATGAAAATTACTATACGTGTGTATGAAAGGAAATATTAAGATTGGACTTACTCCATCAAAAATACATGTCCATCCTTAACGGACAAGTCAGATCTTTTCCTGAATGCCCCTGGAGGACGTAGAGCCTTGTCCTTGCCAGGTAACCTCTGTGCTTTCGGCCATAGATGTACTTCAGTGCGAACAACATGCAGAATAGAGTTTGGCCGCACGTTTTGCATGGCCAAGGAAATGTCATCCTGAAGTTCTTTTCCAGAACCAAACAATTTGATCTTTTCAGATGGTCGGAATTCTGCATGTAGTAAAGTTAAGGCACCATAAAGTAACCATTGATGCCCTTCTAAACAAAAGAAAATAAACAAAACAGAACAGGATAATGAATGAGTACTAGCCTAATTTCTTGGAAGCTTTTGATTTTACTGATAGTGGAGTTTCCTCTGCATTGACGAGAAGTTTCACTCCTTTTCCTCCCAAAGTCATTACTATAACAGTCATTGACCCATGACTACAAGCAGCTCCTTGCAACTCAACAGCAAGTTTATTTTCATGGGGGTACCACTTAGCTTTTGGTCTATGGAAATTTGCAATTTCATTACTGCATGGAAGTTCAGAAAAAAACTTGTTAGGAATGAAGTCAGCAAAGAACAGACAAGAATAGTCAGTATGTTAGCTACGCATGATAAATTAAATCCCCAGAAGTATACCTGCTAAATATAGCTAAGAACAAGAGTGTACGGAGCCAAGCCACACAAATAGATCTGATGTTCTTCACTGGAAAAACTCAGTGGAAAGGCATTTTACAAGAATTACAATCTGATAATTTCGAGTTCCAACTAGTGTTGTCTTTATAGTATACGAGCAACTATGGATCTCCAAAATAAGCAGGAAGATCATATTATTTTATTATAAAAATTGTCATGGAACAGTAGAATAAGAAGCCCAGTCGCAGAAACCAGAAGACCAGTGAGGCGGTGCTAAAATATATACGCATATACACATGCAAAAGGTACCCAAAGCTATTGTTACAGAAATATTTCCCCAAGATAACAGAGCAGCCGGTCATTCACTGGACCATACATTATTGATGAACAACTGATATGTCACACTATTTCTGTTGAACTGTTTTAAAATGATCTGTCACCCGATTTTTTTTAAATCATGCCACCCCATGACCAATAATTATCCCCATGATGAAATAAGTGTATAAATATTGCAAGATTCATCAAATACAAGTTTGTCAATCCAAAATGAGACGAGAATCATAGATGTGGAAATATATGGAAAGGGGGGAGAGACTCATACATGCTCAGGTTTAGCTTCATGGTCTGCAGCTTCTGAGCAGGAACAGAGTGTACCACCTTTACGCCCATTGAAGAACGCTTTTTAGTATGAGATTTAGCTTGCTGTGAAATCTCCTTGTTGGAATAAAATTTGTCATTGGAGATGTTGAATTGGCCATCGACTGTAACTATTTGGTTGTTATGGCCAAAATTTTCCACTGTTGAAGTCCTCACTGACCCACTAACAATCATTGCAAAAGCATGAGAGCGGAGGTGATCCCCATTCTCTTCATCTAAAATCTCAAAAAGCATCTGGTCATCTTTCAGGTCCATGATTAGCTTAGGCTTAGGAGCATCCTCACTGTGATCCCAAATTATGTTGTCCAACCAAGATCCTTCCAACAGTTCCTTGTTCAGTAGAGAGAGGTTGCTTAAACACTTCATTGTAACGATTTTAACTGTTCCATTTATGTTATTTGGTTCTGCATGGTCTAGGTTATTCTTCTCCGGACTTGTCTCCTTTGTCAATGGAGGGTAACTATTCTCGGGCGAATGATAACTAGCTGAAGCAGGCATTTCTGTATATCCAAAAGGCTCTGGAGAATCATTATTTCTACTCTGTACATCACAATACCTGGACACATAACCATAATCCTTAGCCTCGTCTCCGCTGTGAGTATCAGAGCTCTCTTCAGATATTACACAGTTTTTTAAACAAGACCGACTTTCACTTGCTGGTGAATTGCCCCAAATGATACCATTTTCCCAGTCTTCGTGCTCAAGTGGATAAACATCAGGACAAACTGGAGCTTGTTGAGCAGTAAGGAAATCTTTTTGTGTTTCCTTCATTGGTTGTTCAGAAAGGCACGAATCTTTAAACCCAAAAGTATCACTAGAAATTAACTCATCACTGTCACTCTCAACAAAATCTTCATTCATCTTGATATCCTTCAAAGATGAGACATCTTGAATAGCACACCTTAGAAATACTTCCTCGTCATCTTCAACAATGTCAGAGATGTTTGTGATCCGGACATCTGGAAACAATTAATACCAGAGAGAGGTCTATGGCCAGTCAGAAGTGATAAAAAAGTTAAACTAGTCTTCTATTAAATTGGTCGCACATATATGATTTTTGGGGGATTTTTTAAGTGCACAAATGTGACTTTCCAAAATCACATGCACCGACCCATACAACCACATATATTCTCCCTATTAAGTTAGGACTGGGCCTCAGGTAAAATGATCTAAGATCGGAAATCAAACAAGCAGTAATAAGCATAAACTCTCGACATGGTTTGTGCTAATTAAATTTATTTATATTCAGATTTAACAACCTAAGCAGAAACAGTAAGTAATTCTATGTAACCATTACTTTCAGATTAATGTGCCACCAATCACACACCAGCTATGTATACAATACTGTCAAGGGGTCATGACCATCTTCTTAGATTAGTTTCTTATAGTGAGCCTGTTGAATACCTTTACTCACTGGCCGCTTATGGTGATCTGTCTTGGCTTTTCTTACATGCTCCTGTACGCCAAAAACTTCAGAGAACTTCAAGATCGCACTCCCATGCTCTATGCATAAAACAGGGAGGGAAGTCGCAGATTTAGACTCCAGTTGATCTTCTTCAATGTCAATTTCTTCCTGCTTTATTAGAGACAAACAGTACAGTAAGACAGGTAGATATATCATTACAAAGCAACTGCAGATTTGTGAGTAGAAATATTTTGAGGCAATTAACTACAGCATGAGAAAGTGTCTTACAGGCTCTACTGGAATAAGTGTCTACAGCATGAGCAGTCCAGTAAGACAGGTAGACATACTTTTCTACTGGAGTCCGTAAAGGTGATGACTGGGAGAAGAGGTCACGGGTGGTGGATCTGGGAAGGAGCTCGCCGTGCTGGATCTGTAAAGGAGGTCACCGGAGGACGAGGGTGGCATTTAGAGGAGGTGGCGAAAATCTAGGGCCGAGACAGTCATGGGCGAGAGAAGGAAACGAGTTGCCCACGGGGGAGAGGAAGGGGCTGGCTGTTCAGGTTGGGGTATACCAGCGGCATTTGCAGGTAGTAACAACCCAACTCTAGGGGCATTTGGACATTAGGTGGGCACGGGTCTGAGGTGAAGCTGGTGGAGCAGCCTTTTTCGAACTCCACCAAAATGAGCTAGGAGTTTAGGTGTTTGGGACAGCTTCACCAGATTCATCTGTGGATGAATGGAGTGAAGCTCTCACAAACAGTGTCCCCTGGCCAGTTTCCCCAAAATAAGCATAATCCAACCTATAAAGTAAATTTGACTTTCGTCCAAAAATATTCAATCCTAACCCAAACATGTTATTGTGTGACGAGCAGAAATACTTAATTAAAAATGTACCAAATTCTGAATGAACAACAAGTGTAACTGAATATGCCAAGTAATTCAGAATTCATGGGGGAAACAGTTCAATTTAAATACTGTGTACCTGACAAACTTCATATTCAACATCCATACTTTCCCCTAGTTGTGGTAACGAGCTAGATACTGTTTCGATGGCAGGATTGTCGTTAGAGGGTGATATACCCAGCTGCTCAGCTGAAATGACATCCAAATAGATAAAGGGAAAGGAGACTTACGTCAACTAAGCAAGATGAAATCCATATAAATAAAATTCGAATATAAACTATATACATAAATATAAATAATATTCAAACATACTACCCCCGTTCCTTTTTAGTCCATGTTTTAGAATTGTCTCAAGTCAAACTTTGTAAACTTTGACCAGCTTTACATAAAAAATGTCAACATCTATAATACCAAATAACTATAATATGAAAATAATATTCTACAATGCATGTAATGATATTGACTTGGTATTAAAAATGTTGATATTTTTCTGTACAAACATTACAAAGTTTGACTTCAGTCAAAGCTAATATGCAGAGTCAAAAGGACCGGAGGGATTACTATATAAGGTGTTGACTTCAACAGGTGAGATTGGTAAACTATATAAGGTGTTGACTTCAATAAATGAGATTGCATTGTTTTGCTTGCAAACCTATTCTTCACAAAATAATCATGGAGAGCGAAAGGCATAAATAGAAGTTGCATGATGTTTTCAGATGTTCAAAATGGACACAGTTCGTGAAAACAACGGACATTACCACTATGAGCAGCACTCGCACAGGCCAAACAAAAATAGTAATAAAATTAATAATAAGCACAAGCACATTCATAAGTACAGATATTGCCAAACCTTGTATAAAATAATCACCAGGTAACTCGATATCATTGGGTGGTTCTTCATCCTCATCATAGTTCTCCTCATCAAACACTGAAACTTCACTGCAGACCGAAGCAAACATTGTGTTTGAGGATAAGTAATCTTTCTTCGATAGCAAATGGTCTTCCTCCGTAGCTGCTTCAACTTCAGGTCCATCATATTGTTCATCAATATCTTCATAGTCAATAGCATCTTCCGCTTTCTCATCATAGTCTACGGTACAGAAAAAAAGATCAGGCATCAACTATTTCGTACAAATATATAATTCAAATGGGAAACATTGAATATCAAAGCTGTCCGAAACAGCAGAATAATGAATAGCTCACAAATTAGACTCGACAAAGACCCATTTAAAACTTGCTCATGCTTATACAGAATTACAGATGTGCAACTTACCTTGCTCAGAAGAATCATCTAGAGCTGAGGAAGACTTGGTTAGCTATAAGCAAACAACACAGTATTAATGCATTTTGAAAAGAAAAGATTAATCCCATTAACATTGTGATTATCATTGGATACCATACATCAATGTCTTTCAGTGATGGACCAAGCTTGTCTGCCAGCGCAAAAAGATGGTCCTTCGCATCCTGATAATGCAAGAAAAAGTAAGTCATAAGAAATGAAGCACAAGCATCATTACATTACAAAGACAACTAAATAAATTCTTGTTGTCAAAAGTTCAAGCAAAAATTCAAATAATGGAGGTAAGTCTATGCTGCAGAACTGACTGCTTTGGGTTAAAGAAGACCTACTGAGGAAAAGCCAAAAATGCTTGGATGGTTTTCCAATTACAAGAAAACAGTAGTATGGACAGCGGAACCATCAGTGGATTCTTTGAACTTTAATCGTCATTTTAATGGCAATCCTCCTATCCAGGTCCAAGCCACTTGTGTTATTTTTGAAACTTTCTGAACTTGACTCAATATTGAAAGTGTACCCAGTTATGTAGTGGCTGACTCCAAACAAGACGGAAATACTATTCCTACTTGTATTTCGCAGTACCAATAATAGATACTGTATTTCATTTCACCAAATAAAACAAGATTCGTGGACGTTGTAAAGTTAACCTTTCTAAACTGCTAATGTTAGCTGCTATCAGGTTACAGAACACTCTAAACTACAAAATCATACAGGTAGCAGGCAAAATGGTAATAAAGCACTTTTGTCAAATAAAGTTAAGGTGTACCGAATTATCGGGTCTGAACCAGCACCACTAGGGAGAGATGACGATTCACAGAACCAGGGTGTTGAAAAAATAACCCATATGCTGGTGACGAGATGCAACTTGTGCATTCACGACAACCATATCACACTGGGTAAAGCTTCCCATCAGTCTATCCGCATCATTCAGGAAACATATGACAGTATTGCACAACTGAAAAAGAAATGTCTACATATGTATCATCTGCTAGAGGCAGCCAGTAGAAACACAAAAGCACGAGATTCCCCAGGAGAACATAGTAGATAAGCCAACACGGTATTCACCTCGTCGAGGTAGTCAGCGTCCAGGCCACCCGCATCGTCGACGTTGCCAAACATAAACCCCAGGAGGCGATTCCCTCCACCAGGCTCCTCGTAATCGTCTTCGTCGTCGTCATCTGGGAGGACGCCAGAGGTAAGCGAGATAGGGCGAATAAAAGCCGGCTCGATTGATCAGCCCTAGGGCGGGGGGGCGGGGGGCTTACCTGCGGCGCTTGTGGTCGCAACGTCGTCGTCGTCGCGCTCGCCGTCGCTCATGGCTTCCGCCTCGGATGCTCCGTCCGCGGAGGCGGCCGGGATCCGGGGAGGGGCGCGGCGGCGAGGAGGGGGGGCGGGGAGCGCCGGCGCGGAGGGAGGGAAGGGGGTGGGGACAAGTGAGGGCTGCGGTGCGGAGGCGGTGCGCGTCGGGTGCGGGAGCAGCCGGGCCGGGCTGACACGAGCCTTGGCCCGGTATAATAGACATGGCTGCGCCGCCGCCTGAAGCCAGCGCCAGACTGGGCCGGCCCGGTGCCACAGGCCTCAAAGCGCTCGCTTTTTTCACTAGTTTTCTTTTCGCATTTCTAGTTTCATTCTTGAATTTCGCTCCAAAAAAAAAGTTTCATTCTTGAATGCAATCAGTACTATAAAACCTAAGTATTTTATTGATCAGGTTGAACTGGGGATAAAGTATTTGCAGTCCCTACCTTACCATGCCGCCAAAAAATCTGATCGAAAATCTAGAAAACAGAAAGTATTCATCCATGTTTTCTTATGAAAAGCCCCTTTCTTTTATTTTGAATATAATTCTACTTATATTTTTTCAACCTTTTTTTAAAAAACCTATTCCTGCTTTATTTGACCCAGTTTCGATGATCATAAAAAAACAAATAAATCCAAAAAAGAAAAAAATATTCCTACTAACTGGAAAATCTAATCCTACTTACTGAGAAAATTATTCCTACTTACCAAAAAACAATTAAATCCAAAAAAACGAAGAAATCATCCAAAAATAATGAAACCATGAAAACTAAGAAGGGCACAACAAAAATATAGAAACTCAAAAAAAGAAATAAAAGAAGAAGATAACGAAGAAAAGAAATGATAGCAAACAAAGAAACAAAGAAACCGAAAATAAATTGTAGAGAAAAAGAAAGAAAAAATCAATGAAAATCGAGAGAAGAAACGAATAAAACCAATGAAAAAGTATAGAAAGGCAAGAAAACCAAAAAAAATGTGAAGAAACAAAGAAAACAGAAAGAGAAAGAAAAGAAAAGAGGACCCAAAATCAGTACAATCCACAAAACAGATAGGTTCGCTAAAAAAATGCTATAAATGGCTCGGATCCTTCAAATTTGCATCCTTCTAAGTTTGTCATGTCCTACCCCTGAGAGTATCCATGCATCCTTCTAGGTTTTCTCTTCTCTCAAATATGCATCTTTCTAGTATTTTGTCGTGTCCTACCCCTGAGAGTATTCATGCATCCTTCTACTATCAATATTCATTTCTTCAAATACTTCAATGTTTTCATTATGAATTTAGCCCTACCAAATAATATTTACATTTCGTTCTTCGAAAGTGCACTATGTTGTATGCTTTCATTTCATTTTCAGTTTTAACATGTGTTTTTCTTATTCAACCAAGTTACAATCTATGAAACGGGCCCATTTTGTCACGAAACTTAGTCCGCTTATTTAGTTTTGTCGTTGGAACTTGTGTTGCCTCTGCTGCCTGGTTTCCTAATTATTTATCACTGCGCACAACGAACAAGTCGTGCCGCCAACTTAGCTAACATTAATATTTTCGTCCTGCAGACCGCATACGCCTCATATTCTTTCTCGCTCTTGTTTCCCCGTCATCTTCCTCCTCTCTACTCACATCCTCTAGGTTTCTCTCTTCAGACTCGTACCGGACATTGTTGTCGCCGCCTGTCGGGTGTCGACGGTCACAATGGCGGACGAGGAGGACATTGTCTACTTTTGGTTGTTTAGGTTGCCCTGCGAAAAAGAGGGACATAAAAAAACAGTCAACCTCAGTGCAGTTCATGTGGAGGTAAATCACCATGTATCCTTTTTTAATCTCGTCCAAATCAGGTTCAACTAGTTTCTTGTACTAAACCGTTGTTGGTACTTTTATAGTGTCCGGTTTGTCATGACCACACAGACTTGTGTGACGAGAAGAACGTTCTGAAGAACAATTCCTTCTCTCTCTTCACTCGACATGACTGTACAGAAATAATGTCAAGTTTACATACTCATTCGAATCTTGTTCATCAGATGTCTGATTTGATGACAGTTCAGTATATGTTTTGGCTATGTGTTCTTTTATTGACTGAACAAGATTTAAATCCAACATTCTTTCAATCATCTCTGTTTATTTTGTCATGTTTTCAAAATGTTGCCTTATTTCAATTAACTAACATGTTTCCTTTTAATATATGCGATTTGATGCATTTTACGTACTGTTGGACCACTACCTAACCATACATATTTTCTGCTTGGATACCTGATTTGGGCCAAATCCATAACCGTAAAGTTCTCTTTGATAGGGTAACTAAGAGCTTTTGGATCGCATCATGCATGCATTATATTTATGCCTCTATATCTATATCTTTGTGTATTATGCTTACTAATATCAAAGAGCGAGTTGCGGAGATCCAGTTAACCATGCTTGTTCAACCGTATCTATCCAACGGTCTACCCCGCTTAGGTGTTTAGCAATAAACATGTTTAGCACCCTCTACTAATTAATATCACGTCTAATACCAGCGCCAACTTAATCAAGTAATACGAAAACAACGTGTGATTGGTTGGTTAGGAGGACAGTGGTATCTTTAGTCCATCAGAGTTCAAGGTGTGGCCACTTCGTCAATCTAAGATGATGTGCCGGCTTAGTCTCTCGAATGTGCTCATAGGATAGGGTATGCATATGTGCGTACATTCATAGAGTTAAGTGCCACTAGTGCAGAACCGGGCAATAGCACCGGTTCGTAAGGCCCTTTAGTGCCGGTTCCATAACCGGCACTAAAGCCCCCCCCCTTAGTACCGGTTCAGCACGAACCGGTGCTAAAGGGCAACCACGTGGCACGAGCCAGCTCCGGGGGGCGGGAGCCCTTTAGTACCGGTTGGTGTTACCAACCGGTACTACAAGGTTTGGGTTTTTTTTTTGTTTTTATGATTTCTTTTTCATTTAATTTTGTGTTTTCTATTTTAATTCTTTTTCGTTTGCTGGTATTTTTCGATACTACACATTATACACGTTATGTATGTATATATATATATATATATATATCATCAAATGTCTCACAAACCACCATATTAATTCACACATACACACATGTATAGCTATATACAATTTCTCCTACATGTTGCCTTCGAAGCCAGTGGCATTAGCCTAATTGGTGCCTTCGGAGCACGATGACAATTGGAAGTGGTTCATGGGGGCGGTAGCGGGTAATAGTATTCTCCCTTCGGATTTATGACCTGGTCGAGCAAAAATCCCGCTATTTCCTCTTGAAGTGCTTGTACGCGCTCCATATCTATGATCTTGTCCCGTACCTCTATGAACTGTTAAGAAGGAGATCAATATGCATGTGTATTAGTTGTGTGACTAGATATCGATAATGGTGTAAAAATTGTGAATAGTGTTCTCACAAACGTACCCATTCCTGTCTTCGAGATCTGCTCGTTTCGGACGTCATCATGTGAATGTTCTCGCAAACACAGAATGCACACAGATCAGTCCCCTACGCTTGCTTAATGGCCTTTACGAGAATGGAATTTGATCAGATAATAATTAATCAAGCATGATAATTAAAAAGATGGCAGCTAGCTAGATAGCTAGTACTACTTAATTACTTACCCTGGGTCGAAACCATTTCAGGTTTTGTTTCCATTCGCCTTTCGTGACGCTGATGAACCTTGCCCAAGCCCTGCCCGCCGACAAAGAAAATGAATAAAGGGGTTATTAAATTGTTCATATCAGGAAATAACGAACTAAATAGGCCGAGATATAGAGTTAATAATGATTGAAATTACCTGTTGACTATCCCATACAAGATGTTGTAGTCAGCTTTTAGTTTGAGTAGTAAGTCCAGTATTTCAACTGTTCCGGCGTCAACTTTAATGATACACAAGATCCAGTGAAATCTACATGCACACACGTTTGCATGTCTTAATTAAGCGGACATATGTAAGCAAAAACATGTAGCTAACTAGTAGGCAAAAACAGAGAATTTGTAGTACAAGACAGTGTGACTCACTGGAAGATGTAAAGAAGTAGTATATCTTCATTGTATTTGAGGCGCTTCAAGAACTCTAGTATGCTGTCCTCTACATGCTTTTCATGATATGCATGTGTATTCATTAACGGTGTTTGGGTCAATGAACCCAATGCCATAGCGTCCACCTTTTCTCATTTCATACATCTTCATCCTGCATAATACCATAGAAAAGAATATAGTGAGGATAATTACAGGTAATGATTGATCAAAAGGATCACTACAGCTAGCTTGAGAGACTTAAATTACAGAAAGAAATCACTTACAGACAATAGCAACTGACGATAGATTTGTCGAGTGCGTCTTGATTGTATAACTGAAACAGTTCAAAATACTCAACGGACACAGCTTTCTCATGGTAGTAATGATCCTTCTTGACATACACCATGAGGGACTCTCGATTAGAAATCTTGACAATGTTCATGTACAATTGATGTAATTCATACATTCTCGTTGGGAGCTTCTTGACCTCGTCTGGCTCTACCAAAGGTTGGCCCCGGACATATTTCCGTTTTATTTCCTCCTCTCTAAGCGGAGACATGGACTCGTCTCGAGGAGTTGTCCAACAGTGATCTTGAGCATTTCAGCCTGCATTATATGATCCTCGGTTATTACCACATCGCCCAGCTGGGGAACGTTAATGGTTTGCCCACAATAATATTGGGCGCGCGTATGTGTTGTTGGCACAACAAGCGGGGGGATTGATTGCGCCGCCTGTTCTCCCAGCTGGGGAACGGTTTTCCCGCATTTTTTGACAACTGCTTGTTGTTTGCTCGAGCTCGAGCTCGCCTCCCTCTGTATACGTGCTCGATTTAACTTCCTGACGTGGCGCTCATAGCCTGTGTCAACAGGCTTCAGAGGTGGTGGTTGAGACATTCGAATGAAGTGGTCAATCATTTCCTGAGGCACTTTCTCCCTTGGCGGCGGTGGCGGTTTCGGTGCAAAATGGGCTTCCACCTCGGCCTTCGATATGGCTGCGTTTTCCTCATCGGACTTGTCATAAGGCCTCTGCGGAAGAGGCGCGAGGCTGCTTGGACCATATTTATATCACTTGCCTCCGTTTGTACTTCCTGTACTATGACCTCGACTCGTACCGCTAAGCACCATAGCTGCAGGGTGTCTCTTCTGCGATTGCTGAGGCGGCGGAGACGGCTGACGGGGCTGAGTTGGATGAGGAGGAGTGGCCTAAAGCTGTGCCGGACTTGGAGGAGGAGTGGCCTGAGGTTGTGCCGGACTTGGAGGAGGAGGAGTGGCCTGACGCTTTGCCGGACTTGGAGGAGCAGGAGTAGTGACCTCACGCGTTGGTGGACTTGGAGGAGCAGGAGTCTGTTGACTCGGTGGCGGACTTCGACGAGGAGTCGGGTGACGCGGTGTCGGTGGCCTTCGAAAGACGATGCAACCCTTTCTCCATAGGATGACACGATGTATGGCCTCTCCGAGTGTGTGCTCGTCGTCACCTCCAGGAATGTCAAGCTGTAGCCCTGAATATGGGTCCACCACCTCATCAACCACGACACGAGCATAGCCCGCTGGAATCGGGTTGCAATGGAAGGTTGCCTCGGGGGGATTTGAAAAAGCAACGGCGTCCGCCACCTTCATGGATATGTTCTTCATTTTGAAGTGTAGCTCGCAGTTAGTGTTCTCCGTGATGTCATCCACAGGGTATCTATCCAGCATTGCGTCAAATGGGGCAGAACCCACGCTGCTTCTCGGCATGGATGGGACGGTGCTATCCAATGCTGGATCATCCGCTAGCTGCTGCAGCTGCTGAGACCCCCTTTGCTGGCTAAGTGAGTCGATCTGCTCCTGCTGCCACTGGAATTTGACTGCCAACTCCGCTTGACTTGCTTCCAGGCCTGGAAGGCGTTTATAGTCCCGCTTCCTCTGCTCCTCCTCCATCTTCCTCTTCTTCTCCTCCGCAATCTTCTTTCTCGCACGGGTTCTATAGTCGGCGTTCCAATCCGAAAACCCCTCATTCCACGGAATAGCGCCCTTGCCTCGTGTTCTTCCCGGGTGTTCAGGATTTCCCAGGGCATGCGTAAGCTCGTCGTTCTCTCTGTTGGGCTGGAACACCCCCGATCGAGCCTCTTCTATTGCAACAAGTAGCGCATCGTCGGCTCCGTTCAGACATGCCTTCGTCGAAACTTTGCCTGTCTTCGGGTCCAACTCCCCCCCATGCGCATAGAACCAAGTCCTGCACCTGGGGGCCAACTCTTAGTAATCGGAGTGACACCTGCATCCTCCATCTCTTTCTCAGACTTATCCCACTTAGGCATTGCCACCGCATAGCCACCTGGCCCCAGCTTATGGAACTTATCCTTTTTTTCGGCATTCTTCTTGTTTATTCTCGACCGTTCCTTAGCTAATTCCAAATCCTTGAATTTCACGAAATCGTCCCAATGAGCACTTTGGTTCTCTAGTGTTCCCTCGAATACTGGAGTCTTCCTTCCTCCCTTGACGTACTTGTCCCATACACGATTCTTGTGGTTCTTGAATGCAACCGCCATCTTCCTAAGAGCAGCGTCCTTGACTTTCTGCACATCTGCTTTTGTGAAATGATCTGGTAGGGTGAAATGTTCCATGAGAGTATCCCAAAGCAGACCTTTTTATCTGTTGTCGACAAAAGTAACATCTAGACGTGGCTTTGCTGGCTCTCTCCATTTTTGAAGGGAGATCGGGAGTTGGTCCTTCACAAGAACTCCGCACTGACGAATGAACTTGTCCGCAATCTTCTTAGGCGCTAATGGTTCGCCATTAGGTCTGATTGCCTCGATATTGTACTTTACGCCCTCCTTCAACTTTTTGTTCGGGCCTCGTTTCGTCCTGTTGTCTGAAGATTTGCTCAATCCGGATGGCTGAAAGAAGAAATATCGATTCGTTAATATATCTTCAAGTCATTTAAAACATGTGATGATCACCAGATGCCTGCTTATATAAATATATATACCTCGCCGGTCTTTGTTGTTTCAAGATCAACATTTTGTTCGTCATCATCATAATCATAGTTCATGACTTCGTCAATTCGGTCGTCGCGATCGAATATCATATCACCCTCCCCGGTGTTGTTTAGAAATTCGAAGCCATCATAATCTTCTTCATTCTGATCATCACCTGGCCCGCGAGGATGGCGTATCATATCGAACATGGCCTGTTCTCCCTCTCTGCCGGTATTGTCCGTCATAGCTTTTATTTAACTAATCCAAAAGAAATATAAAACAATTTAGTATTCAAATTACATCGTCTCGAATAATAGATATAATCTCGAATACATCGTCTCGAGATATAATCTCGAATACATCGTCTCAAATAATATATAATCTCGAATACATCGTCTCGAATATTATATATCTAATACATCACTGGCTAGCTAGGTAGCTAATTAATAAATATCGAATACTACAGAAGAATCTAGGACACTCGTGGTTCCTACGCGCGGGCGGTGGACACCCAAAGCGAAGGAACCCTCACATGATCATAGCTAAAGTGAGATCCCTGAAGAAACTGCTAGGTATTGGAGAACATGCCGCCCTCTAACGCAACCATGTAGCGATGGACGTGCTCGTCCTCCTCCCTGACACGGCGACGTACCACCTCCGGCGGGGCCGGCTCCCTCCGCACCGAAACTGGCCCACGCGAACGCCACCAAACGAGATCAGGGTCGACGACGGGACCCGGGGACAGGTTCCTCATCAAGCGGCGCGCCCCTCCAGGCAGCACCTCCCGGTGCCAGCCCGGCGGAGCCCAGTCCCGGACAAGGGTCAGCCGGACGTCGTCGCGGACGGGTCGATGGCGAGGATGCGGGCCGGGCATCGTCGAGAACAAATACTAGCTATATGCCCGCAAAAAGTAACATTTTTTTAATGATTGGATTTTGATAACTAAAATTTCTAACATTTCTATATAACACTAATTATGCTATCATTGCATATGTCAGAATTCTATATGCTATTTCATACTAATTAAGCATCTAACACTAAAAACAGAAAAAACAACTTCTATACATCCATTAAAAAACTGAAAAACAACATTATATAAAAAATTTCCATACTAATTAAACACTAATTATATCCATCTAACATGCATTCATACATATATACTAGTGAAAAAATAATAATCTAAAAAAATCTAAACTAATTAAACATACAAAATACGTATATACTAATATATACATGCATTAATTCATACATATGTACGTGTGTGTGTGTGTGTTCATCATGCTTGTGTGTGTGTGTAAGGGCTCGGGGAGGGGCGGCGCCCATGGTGGCCGCCGGGGGCGAGAGAGAGGGGTTAGAGGGGGAGAGCTCACAGCGGGGCGACGGCGACGGCGAGGCGACGGCCGGGGGCGGCGACGGGCCGGGGCGTGACGCGGGGGCGGTGACGCGGGGACGGCGCGACGGGGACGGGCCCGGGGCGGCGACGGGGACGGGGGCGGCGACGGGGACGGGGCGGCGACGGCGACGGGTCGATCGATCGGGGCGCGCGAGCGGTGCTTCAATGGGGAAACAGAGGAAGAAACAGAGGGAGAATGAATTTTTTCGAAGTGTTGTATATATAGAAGGCACCTTTAGTACCGATTGGAGCCACCAACCGGTACTAAAGGCTTGTTTTGGCCAGGCCAAGCGGCGGGAACCGCACCCCCTTTAGTACCGGGTGGTGGCTCCAACCGGTACTAAAGCCCCCCCCTTTTAGTACCGGTTGGTGCCACGAACCGGTACTAAAGGGGGTGCGCTGGCGCAGGTGCGGTGCGGCAAGTTTAGTCCCACCTCGCTAGCCGAGGGGCGACCACACTTGTTTATAAACCCCCGTGTGGTAGCTCTCTCGAGCTCCTCTCCAAAGTAGGCCTATTGGGCCTACATGTTCTCTGCTGCCCTGTGGGCCTACTGGGCCTTTGCAGGCCTGTATCTTGGCCCAACAACTGGTTGGGTTTCTAGTCGTATGCAGGCCGCTCTGGCCTAGTAGGCGGGCTTTTTATTTTTTTTGCTTTATTTATTTTTGAGTTGTTTTTTGTGTATTTAGAGTTTCTTTGTGAATATTTTTGCTTTAGGTACAAAAAATTACAAACTTTCTGTTAATGCCTGTAGTTTTCAAATTTGAATAGTTTAAATTTTGAATTATTTGAAATTAGTGTGAATCACTAGTTTGTGAATAACTTAACTTTAAAAATCAGTAAAGGCATGAAAGAATTTGTTTGCACATAAAATTTCTTCGCGTTTTAAATGCCAAAACACATAATTAACTACCCTAACTATTACAGAGATTCCCTTCTGGGTGTGAAACACAGAAAAAAGTGATGATAGTGAAGCCGATCACATCCCAGATCTTTGGGTGTGAAACTTTTTCTTCGCGTGTGTCCCTTTGCGCCGTAACCATGAAAAATCTTCATCATTTAACGGGATGCTCGGGTCAATATTCACTATGAATGGAGCAATTTCATCAAACTTTTCATCATCTTCTGACTTGTCTGTCTTGTCATCCACTCCGACGATGTTTCTCTTCCCAGAAAGAACTATGTGCCGCTTTGGCTCATCGTACGATGCATTCGCTTCCTTATCTTTTTTTTTCTTGGCTTGGTAGACATGTCCTTCACATAGAAAACCTATGCCACATCATTGGCTAGGACGAATGGTTCGTCTGCATACGCAAGATGTTGAGATCCACTGTTGTCATTCCGTACAACGGGTCTTCCGTTACCCCGCCTCGTGTCATATTGACCCATTTGCACCGAGACAAAGGGACCTTCAAACCACGTCGATAGTCAAGTTCTCATATGTCCTGTATATAACCATAATATGTTTCCTTTCCCGTCTGGGTTTCTGCATCAAAGCGGACACCACTGTTTTGGTTGGTGCTCTTCTTATCTTGGGCGATCGTGTAAAATGTATTACCATTTATCTCGTACCCTTTGAAAGTCATTATATTCGAAGATGGTAACTGGGACAGCAAGTACATGTCATCTTCAATAGAGGTGTCATGCATGGTACGTGTCTACAGCTGGCGAAACTCCTGGTTTGTTCACGTGCAATCCAGTCATCAGACCGCTCTGGGTGTTTGGAGCGTAGCAAATTCTTGTGTTCATCCATATACGGAGCCACCAAGGCGGAATTCTGTAGAACTGTGTAGTATGCTTCAGTGAGAGAATGTCCGTCCATACATATTATTTGTTCCCCTTCTAGCGTGCCTTTTCCATCCAGTCTGCCCTTATGCCACGATTCAGAAACACCAATCGGCTTAAGGTCAGGAATAAAGTCAATACAATACTCAATGACCTCCTCATTTTGACGGTCCTTGGAGATGCTTCCTTCTGGCCTAGCACGGTTATGAACATATTTCTTTAAGACTCCCATGAACCTCTCAAAGGGGAACATATTATGTAGAAATACAGGACCCAAAACGTTAATCTCTTTGCATAGGTGAACTAGGACGTGCGTCATGATGTTGAAGAAGGATGGTGGGAACACCAACTCGAAACTGACAAGACATTGCACCAAGTCATTCTCTAACCTTGGTATGATTTCTGGATCGATTACCTTCTGAGAGATTGCATTGAGAAATGCACATAGCTTCACAATGGCTAATCGAACGTTTTCCGGTAGAAGCCCCCTCAATGCAACCAGAAGCAGTTGCGTCATAATCACGTGGCAGTCATGAGACTTTAGGTTCTGAAACTTTTTCTCTGCCATGTTTATTATGCCCTTTATATTCGACGAGAAGCCAGACGGTACCTTAATACTGAGCAGGCATTCAAAGAAGATTTCCTTCTCTTATTTGGTAAGAGCGTAGCTTGCATGACCCTGATGTATGCCATCTTTTCCGTGCATACGTTGCTGGTCCTCCCGTGCCTCAGGTGTATCTTTTGTCTTCCCATACACGCCCAAGAAGCCAAGCAGGGTCACACAAAGATTCTTCATCACGTGCATCACGTCGATTGCAGAGCGGACCTCTAGGTCTTTCCAATAGGGCAGGTCCCAAAATATAGATTTCTTCTTCCACATGGGTGCGCGTCCGTTAGCGTCATTCGGAACAAGTTGTCCACCAGGACCCTTTTCAAAGACCACCTTCAAATCCTTGACCATATCATGTACATCAGCACCAGTACGGTGGCGAGGCTTCGTCCGGTGATCCGCCTCACCTTTGAAATGCTTGCCTTTCTTTCTTACGGGATGCCTGCTCGGAAGAAATCGACGATGTCCCAGGTACACATTCTTCTTACAATTAGCCAAATATATACTGTCGGTATCGTCCAAACAGTGCGTGCATGCACGGTATCCCTTGTTTGTCTGTCCTGAAAGGTTACTGAGAGCATGCCAATCATTGATGCTCACGAACAGCAACGCCTTTAGGTCAAATTCTTCCCCCATGTGCTCATCCCACGCACGTACACCTGTTCCATTCCACAGTTGTAAGAGTTCTTCAACTAATGGCCTTAGGTACACATCAATGTCGTTGTCGGGTTGCTTAGGGCCTTGGATGAGCACTAGCATCATAATGAACTTCCTCTTCATGCACAACCAAGGAGGAAGGTTATACAAGCATAGAGTCACAGGCCAAGTGCTATGGTTGCTGCTCTGCTCCCTAAAAGGATTAATGCCATCTGCGCTTAGATCAAACCATACGCTCCTTGCGTCATCTGCAAACTCCTTCCCGTACTTCCTTTTGATTTTTCTCCACTGCGACCCGTCAGCGGGTACTCTCAACTTTCCGTCTTTCTTACGGTCTTCTCTGTGCCATCGCATCGCCTTGGCATGCTCTTTGTTTTGGAACAAATGTTTCAACCGTGGTATTATAGGAGCATACCACATCACCTTGGCAGGAATCTTCTTCCTGGGGCGCTCGCCCTCGACATCACCAGGGTCATCGCGGCTGATCTTATAGCGCAATGCACCACATACCGGGCAAGCGTTCAAATCCTCGTACTCACCGCGGTAGAGGATGCAATCATTAGGGCATGCATGTATCTTCTGCACCTCTAACCCTAGAGGGCAGACAGCCTTCTTTGCTTCGTACGTACTCTCGGGCAATTCGTTGTCCTTTGGAAGCATATCCTTTATCATTACCAGCAACTTTCCAAATCCCTTGTCAGATACACCATTCTCTGCCTTCCATTGCAGCAATTCCAGTGTGGTGCCCAGCTTTTTCTTGTCACCTACGCAATTCGGGTACAACAATTTTTTGTGATCCTCTAACATGCGTTGCAACTTCTTCTTCTCCAAATCACTTGCGCAGTTTCTCTTTGTATCGGCAATGGCCCGACCTAGATCATCAACGGGCTCATCTGATGCCTCTTCTTCAGCTTCTTCCCGCATTGCCGGCTCAGCTTCTTCCCGCATTACCGGCTCATCTTCATCCCCCATTGTTGTATCATCATATTCAGGGAACCCATGGCCAGGATAGCTGTCGTCGTCCTCTTCTTCTTCATCGTCTTCCATAATAACCCCTCTTTTCTCCGTGCTTGGTCCAAACATTATAGTGGGGCATGAAACCGGACTCAAACAGGTGGACATGCATGGTTCTTGACGTAGAGTAATTGTGACCATTCTTACAGCCAGCACATGGACAAGGCATAAAACCATCCGCCCGCTTGTTTGCCTCAGCCGCAAGCAGAAAAGTATGCACGCCCTCAACGAACTGGGGAGAGCATCGGTCATCGTACATCCATTGCCGGCTCATCTTCATTACACAACACCGAATAGACCAAATTAATACAAGTTCATACATAAACTTCATACAACACTTAAATGCAACAAACAAACAACTCTCTAGCTAAAGCATTTAAATGCAACAACAAATGCGATCAAGATCGCAACTAAGGTAACAATTGATCCAACAGCATAATGATACCAAGCCTCACTATCGATGGCATGTTTTCTAATCTTTCTAATCTTCAAGCGCATTTTCTCCATCTTGATCTTGTGATCATCGACGACATCGGCAACATGCAACTCCAATTCCATCTTCTCCCCCTCAATTCTTTTCAATTTTTCTTTCAAGTACTCGTTTTCTCTTTCAACTAAATTTAACCTCTCGACAATAGGGTCGGTTGGAATTTACGGTTCACATACCTCCTAGAAAAAATATCTATGTCAACTTGATGGGCATAATTTGTCATAAACACGAAATGCAACTAGTTTTAAATGAGAATATATATACCACATCCGAATCATAACAAGGACGAGGGCCGACGGGGACGGATATCAAAACCATGGCACTATATGTATAACAAACAACGTACGGGTAAGATAATTATACGAGTAACTATATATGCAAATCACACAAACATCAATTTTTATATAAAATTTCATGAACAAGCTCACCACAAGGTGGTGCCGGCGACGGGACGGTGCGGGCGATCGACGGTGGTTACGACGGAGATTTAGAAGGCACTAAGTAAACCACACCTACATATGCAAACTAAGTGTTATTTTTGACCTCAAATTGCATATAAATCTGTTGGGGAACGTAGCAGAAATTCAAAATTTTCCTACGTGTCACCAAGATCTATCTATGGAGAAACCAGCAACGAGGGGAAGGAGAGTGCATCTACATACCCTTGTAGATCGCTAAGCGGAAGCGTTCAAGTGAACGGGGTTGATGGAGTCGTACTCGCCGTGATCCAAATCACCGATGATCCTAGTGCCGAACGGACGGCACCTCCGCGTTCAACACACGTACAGCCAGGTGACGTCTCCCATGCCTTGATCCAGCAAGGAGAGAGGGAGAGGTTGAGGAAGACTCCATCCAGCAGCAACACAACGGCGTGGTGGTGGTGGAGGAGCGTGGTGATCCAGCAGGGCTTCGCCAAGCACTACGAGATATGAGGAGGAGAGAGGCAGGGCTGCACCAACAGGGAGAGATCAAATCGTGTTTTGGGCAGCCCCTAGGCCTCACTATATATAGGAGGAGGGGAGGAGGGTGCGCCCCCTCTAGGGTTCCCACCCCTAGAGGGGCGGCAGCCCTAGATGGGAAAAGGGTGGCGGCCAAGAGGGGGAGGAGAGGGAGGCGCAGGGAGCATGGGCCTTAGGGCCCATCTGCCCTTAGGGTTTGCCCCTTCTCCTCTTCCCTTGCGCCTTGGGCCTTGTGGGAGGGCGCACCAGCCCACCTGGGGCTGGTCCCCTTCCACACTTGGCCCATGCTGCCCTCCGGGGCCGGTGGCCCCACTTGGTGGACCCCCGGACACCTCCGGTGGTCCCGGTACACTACCGGTGATGCCCAGAACACTTCTGGTGGCCAAAACCATACTTCCTATATATAAATCTTTACCTCCGGACCATTTCGGAACTCCTCGTGACGTCCGGGATCTCATCCGGGACTCCGAACAACATTCGGTAACCACATACGAACTTCCTTAATAACCCTAGCGTCATCGAACCTTAAGTGTGTAGACCCTACGGGTTCGGGAGACACGCAGACATGACCGAGACGTTCTCCGGTCAATAACCAACAGCGGGATCTGGATACCCATGTTGGCTCCCACATGTTCCACGATGATCTCATCGGATGAACCACGATGTCAAGGACTTAATCAATCCCGTATACAATTCCCTTTGTCTAGCGGTATTGCACTTGCCCAAGATTCGATCGTCGGTATCCCGATACCTTGTTCAATCTCGTTACCGGCAAGTCTCTTTACTCGTTCCGTAACACATCATCCCGTGATCAACTCCTTGATCACATTGTGCACATTATGATGATGTCCTACCGAGTGGGCCCAGAGATACCTCTCCGTCACACGGAGTGACAAATCCCAGTCTCGATTCGTGCCAACCCAACAGACACTTTCGGAGATACCTGTAGTGTACCTTTATAGCCACCCAGTTACGTTGTGACGTTTGGCACACCCAAAGTATTCCTACGGTATCCGGGAGTTGCACAATCTCATGGTCTAAGGAAATGATACTTGACATTAGAAAAGCTTTAGCATATGAACTACACGATCTTTGTGCTAGGCTTAGGATTGGGTCTTGTCCATCACATCATTCTCCTAATGATGTGATCCCGTTATCAACGACATCCAATGTCCATGGTCAGGAAACCGTAACCATCTATTGATCAACGAGCTAGTCAACTAGAGGCTTACTAGGGACATGGTGTTGTCTATGTATCCACGCATGTATCTGAGTTTCCTATCAATACAATTATAGTATGGATAATAAACGATTATCATGAACAAGGAAATATAATAATAACTTATTTATTATTGCCTCTAGGGCATATTTCCAACAAAATCAAATACTAGCACATATATATATATCCTCCCAAATTACTAAACTCACAAATTAATCACTATATAAAGCATTGCAAGAGCTAATCTAGCAATGAGAGATGAAAGGACAAAGTTGCTAACCTTTGTGATCATTTGAATGGATGGGGGCCTTCAAATCTTGACAAATTTTGGGCAAAATGTGTGATGATGTCGAGAGGAAGAGGGGAAGAACAGAGAGGAGAGGGGAAAGGGGAAGAACAGAGCGAGCTCGGGTGGACGAAGGGTTTATGTAGGACTACCTTTAGTACCGGTTCGTGCCAAGAACCGGTACTAAAGGGGCTGGAGGGGCCTCAGTCTGACAACATCCTGCCACCACTCTCATTAGTACTGGTTCGTGGCACGAACCGGTGCTAAAGGTTCGCCACGAACCGGTACTAATGAAAGCGGCCCGGCTAGCCGTTGGAACCGGCACTAATGTATACATTAGTGCCGGCTCTTATTCAAACCGGCACTAATGTGCTTCACATTTGACCCTTTTTCTACTAGTGTGCATATGTGCATGTATGATCGTCTAAGGACGCATCCGAGACTTCTTCTCATTTTTCTTCCCTAACCCTAGACGGTTAGGGGAAACTCTTCCCTCCAAACTTCGCCAGCGAGCCCGTGGTTTTCCTCGTCTCTGCATGCGGCCGGTGGCGGGAGGGAAATCCCGACGCCTCTGCTTCGGTTAGTAGTTTACGTTAGGGTTTTTTAGTCCTTGCAGGTGCGGTGCTCGGGCGGATGGTTGTGCTACTTTTTGCGTTTGTCTTCCGGACTTTGATCCTCCTCGTGTTTGTCCATCTGGACGTAATCCATGAAGCTCCGACATAGAATCCTGTCGTCTCTTCGGGGCTATAGGTTATGGTTTCTCGTCTTGTGGCGAGATTTAGTGTCAGGTGTTTCATATCTAGGCAAGGGTTCGATAGCGACGACTGTGGCTTGGTCCTTAGGGGCACGTGCACGAAGACTTCCCGGATGTCATCGACAAGGTCAAACCGGCTCGATACGTGAGCAGCGACAGCGGCACGTCGGCGGCTCGTTCTGATGGTTGTTTGGGGTCTTGAAAACTCAATGTAATTTTTATTATGTTCGGGATGCTTTGTACGATGAAATTTGATAATAGATCTGGATCATTTTTGCAAAACAAATAAATATGTATGATCGTCTATGTCTAGTAGGAAAACGGTTTTTAATGATGGTATATGTGGTCGTTAAAAGGTAGATTGTGGTTGTTAAAGATCATTAACAACCACAAACTGCTGGTCGTAGTAGGCTCCGTCGTTAAAAGTATAACGACCACATACATTTTGCAGTCGTTATTCTTGTAACGACGGAATGGTGTGTGGTCATCAATCTCGAGGCAATAACGGCCACAATTTATTATTAACAACCACTTTTGTCATCGCTAGTAATGTTATCATGGTGACCAAAGTATCATTACTGGCCACTCTCTTCACTACAAGTTTTCGTTCAGTGATCACTTTATGCAGCATCCGACATTTCAATATTAACATCCATATTAATATAGAAACAAAATAATCTGAATTGAAATAGTCATAGCCTCTTTAATTAAAAGAAATACCAGAATTCCGGCATACAATTCATAAATTAAAATATCATTTAAGATATTTGAGTCAAAGGCACTCCTTATATGGCCAATGTACTTGCTCATATCTATTTGGAAAAAGGAGACAACTAGAAAAGACAATATTTGTTAATCTTCAGTCCAAGGACACCATCGTTGTTTGAATGGATATCATTATTCATCGGTGAATACAATGCCTCCTGATGCTTCTATATATTACCGTGGAGCCCCAGTCCTACAAAATGTTTAGTAGTTTAGGAAAGTTGGTCCTTGTAAACAAATTTGCACAAAGTATCACAGCATACAAAATCAATGTATGAGAACAACTTACTTGATCATGTGGGCTTTCCTGAGAACTATCACTTCGAGATGTAGCAAACATAAAACGTTTAATTGCTGACACTTCTTGCACCATGCCATTGATTTTTTCATCAAGTACTTGTTTCGCTTGCTCGGAAGCTTGAAGTTTAGAATTCAGCCTTACTTAATGTAGGTCCTCACAAATTTCTTGCTCTAATTCCACCACCAAAGCCATCACGCCGCTTAGATGAGTCACATTTCTGCAAGAGTTCATCAATTGAAAGACCATGATTCAACTGAACTATGGTCTTAATTTGTGCCTAAAGTGCCAACGGTAAGTTATTAGCATCAACTTCTATATATAAAGTAGGTATTATACACTTCCAGTTCATCATAGAAGTTGTTGCATTAAAATTAAGTCTTACATGCTTGGCGAAGGCTGTATAATCAGCGAAGGTTGTACCCTTCTTGTGAGTCTTAGAAAATTGTTTGTCCATTGTCGGCGCCTTTGTTTTTCTTTCCTCCCTGTTCCAACAGAGGCAAGTAGCTATTATTAGTTGAAATAAATGACAAGACAAGTCACACTGAGCTTACATTATTGGAAATGAAAAATGGCAAGTCCTAAATAGGTGTTCATAAAACCAGAATATCATAAGTACAACAGTACAGAAATTCACATTCTAATGCTAGAGCCTATAACCAAACTTACCTTTGTTGAGCCAAAAATATGTTTTAGACCTACGCTAGTAATATTAGACCATGCATTTACACTCATCGCGGTAATTCTAGGATTACAGAGGATTCTACCCAAGTGACGTAGAAGACTTTTGGAAAGAGCATGGTGATTTAGTTGCATGTTTCCATTTCCTGGTCTTTCTCTCCACAAAGTTGCCCTTTGAGTTACAGCTGATTCAGTTTGAAAAAGGGAAAAATGCTATATGAAGGATATAAAACATAAACCTGATGCGTGTAATTCACAAGAAGTGTTTAGTGATGTAATACAAAATGTAATTTTATAAATTATATTGAATAAAAACTGCACTTTATAGTGTTGTTGCATTGTTGATCCATCTGATTAAACTAATCTAGAACCCAGCATGCCAAGTTCTACCAGGTTATATACACGAAATACTTGTGAGATGGTTAGAAATATTATGTAGTTAGTGTCCTATTTTTCTAGATGAACAAAAATTATTGCACAGAAATAAAACACAAAGAAAAAAAATGACGATCAAGTATATAGCCTTGCAAAATCTGTTTGCATAATTCTAAATAATGGAACAATTGAAACAGCACAAAGTAATCTACAAGAATATGGAAACAGGTAATGACCATACTCTGCATTTAGTCTGAACTTCAAGTTTTTTCACGCGGTGGGTGCCAGACTGCTAGAGTAGGAGACCAAAACGAAGATGGTGGCTGCTCCCCAGGATGAATACTTAGGTTCAATCTGTACGAGGACTCAGCACATGGCAGAGGCATGTGGTGTAACAATGTTGGGTGACCCGCACCTAAAAATAGTCCTGAGGCTGGGACATTGGGCGGAGATGTATGATACGGAGTCCCCACCGAGCCGGCTGCGTCGACGCTGCGATCCAACCAGCAAGCTGCCGCGCCAGGCAAGAGAAGGTCGACGCTATGGCTGGGATGGCCGCAGCCACCGCCACCGATATGAGCAGCGCGCGTCCCACCCCACTGGATCCGATGCAAAGGGTGCCGACGGGAACTGCGACCTCGCTGACATCACCTCCCGCTTGTCCGGAATCCGCTGCTGCGCTCAAGATCGGGAGGGAGATGGGAGATCAGAAGTAGGGGACGAGTAGGAGGAGGAGGCGACGGCGGCTGGAGGCCCGGCGGCCGCTGACGGTGGTGGCAGGAAGGGAGAGAGGCGACTGGGAGAGATTTGTGGGGATACAAGACTTTTTCCTTTTTTTTAGTATAGGGAAGTACTCCAGTACTTATCTTCCTTTTTACCCGTCGTTTCATAAGCAGATAAAGACGCGTTAAGCGAATTAACCTGTGGTTGAGTTGGTTAGGTGGACAGTGATATCCCCAACCTACCAGGGTTCAAATTCTGGTGCTCGCATTATTCGAGGAGACGTTCCCGTCGACGACGAGGCGACTACGGTGACTTCGTAAATCTTAGGATGATATGCCGGCTCAGTCTTTCGGAGGTGCTCATAGGGGTAGGGTGTGCGTGTGTGCGTTCATAGGGCTGAGTGTATGCGCGTGTATATGAGCGCTTATGTCTGTACTGATGCTCAAAAAAAAATAACAACCAAGAGTTCTCAACCGTTGGTCGTTATTGACTTAATCTCTAGTAGTGCTCTGTATTGTGCTCTCTCTGTTTTTTATTTAGTCCGCGTATTAGCTTTGGTTAAAATCAAGCTTTGCAAATTTTCATAAAATTTATAGAAAAAATAGTTACATATAGAATAACAAATCAATACCAATAGATTCATTATTGAATGTACTTTCACATCATATAGTTTTGTTATGATAAAAATTTATATTATTTTATATAAATTTGGTCAAACTTTATGAAGTTTGACTTCAGTCAAACCAACTCCCCCATAAATAAAAATTTATATTATTTTCTATAAACTCAGTCAAACTTTATGCAAAGTAAATAAAAATGGAGCGAGTATTTAAAAACATTAGTCAAGCAATTATATCTTACATAATATTAGTGCGTAATTTATGTTTGCCTGATATTAATGTGCAATGGTTTAACGGAAAAGGAAAGGGACGACGAGGTTGCGAGGCCTATGCAAAATGTATTTAAAAAGGGATAATTGATATTGTGCCCTTAGTTGTGTCCCACTCGACCGGTTTGCCCACTAATTTTGAAAAACCCGTGGTCTTGCCCAAGTGCGTTTGGTCTCTTGTGTTTTTGCCCTTCCGTCCCTATTTCGTCCAGTCAAACGTGTTTGACTGTTAGGGAGACATTTTTGTGGACCATTTTGCCCTTGCAGCTTGGCGCTTCCCCAGTCAACCACCACCACTGCGCCCTATCGTGGCCCAGCTTTGGGCCTCCCGGCCTGGTTCCTTTCCTCTCTCCATGGGTTCTCTCTCTCTCTCTCCATCTCTGTGTGTGTGTGTGTTCCCATCGGATGTACAGTGCGCCGTCGCCGCCCTTAGAGTTCGCCGGTCGCTGTCCAGCTTGGTGGCTGAGGTAGGTGGCCGGAGTGCTCGCGCCTCCCGCAGTCGAATCCACCGGAGCCACCGAGACAAGGCGGATCCAGGGACGACATGGCTGCGGGGGAGACAAGGCGATGCAGGGGAGGCCAGGATTGGCGCTGGGCATGGGGGCGCGACAGAGACGGCAGATCCGGTCGCAGGAGGTGTTGGCTGGACTGGGTCTGGCCGGATGGAGGTCGGGGAGGGACTGGCGACTGGTGGTGGGGTGTAGGGCGCCATGGCCGGGATGGAGGTCGGGATGAGCGGGGGAGGAAGAAGATAGGAAGAGGGAAGGCTTTTTTTTATTTTGTATTTAATTGGGTCCCACATGTAAGTGTAACTTGTTTTTTCTTTGATTTTTAACTGAACTTGTAAGGAGGGGCAAAATGGTCCGGGAAAATGTCTCCCTAACAGTCAAACGCCTTTGGCTGGACGGAAACACAAGGGGACCAAATGCACTTGGGCAGGACCACGGTTTTTTCAAAATTAAGGGCAAATGGGACGAGTGGGACACAACTAAAACTAAGAGCACAATATCAATTGTCCAATTTAAAAATGTATCATCGTCTATGTCTTACTGTATTTAAAAACATTAATTAAGCAATTATATCCTATCCAATATTAGCACGTAATTTACTTTTACCCGTTATAAATGCGCAATGGTGTAACGGAAAAGGAGAGGGGTGATGGGTTTGCGAGGCCTGTGCAAAATGTACCCGCAGCCCATCTCCTGGTGGGAGCATCTGACCCCTCTGTTCTCCATCCGACGGCTCAGATCCCACGGGTGCATTCGGTCCATCAGCTCTCCCGTTGTTCGAGCAGTGCAGCTAAAATCCCAGTCTAGTCCCCTCCCGAGCGACACATCCAGCTCCACCACCACTCCCCGCAGGACCCTAGCCGCCGCCGCCACGCCGGCGACCCGCCCTCGCCCTCCGCCGCCCCCCACCAGCCGGGCCTCTCCTCCTCCTCCCCGACCCCGAGCTCCTCCTCTGCCCCGGCGGCCCAAAGGTGAGCATGCATGCGCCGGTGGATTTGTTATGCAGATCTCCCGGGTATTGAATAGTGTCACTCAGCTGCATAGGCCTCTGACCCGCATTTTAGAGGCGGGGATTTCTTGGTGTATTGAACACCTGGTATTGCTTCTTGTCGTAATGGCCTATAAGCGTGTGATGCCTAAGATCTACAAGTTCGTGCTGTGGTTGCCCCCTCCAGATTCCCTTTGCGCTTCTTGTAGTTGTGAAATACGATTGCCAGCTCTTGGTGTTCCGCTGTTTTCCGTAGTATTCGTTCAGATTTGAAATGATGATTTTGACATGTATTTTGTCGTTAGGATTTTATCTGGCTGTCCTGGAAGTTCGATTGGTTTTTAATGGCAAACCGGGACGTAATTTGTATTCAGAATTGTTTTGGCTTTTAGGATGACTTTAGTGGTGGCTTATGTTGTTTGCTACTCCCTCCGTCCCATAATAATATGAGAGCGTTTTTGACACCACACCAGTGTAGAAAATGCTCTTATGTTATGGGACGGACGGATTACTTACTACCTCCGTTTCTAACTATAAGATGCTTTGGATATTGCAGTCTCGACTATATGCGGATTAAAAGGAGTGAGTATACACACTAAAACGCGTCTACGATGCATACAAATCTGAGGAAATAGAGAAAAGCTAAAACATCTTATATTTAGGAACGGAGGAAGTACTTTTTTCAGTTTTCTATGCCAATCGAATAAATCGCTATATAGTATATACAGTATATTAAAAATCTTTTTTTCAGAGTTGTGTCGACACGTCTAAGTTCATGTTTTGTTGTTTGATTGGTACTATAATTGGACTCCATTGTTACTTAGGCAAGGGTATTATTCTTCTGTACTAGGAGCACTACAAATCCTGATATCATTGTCTATAACCCTGACTCAATGAGTTTATTTTTGAGAGGATAACTAAGAGCTTTTGGATCGCCTCGTGCATACATCTATATATATACACGTCTATATCTATATCTATGCTTGCTAATATAAAAAGAGCGAGTCGCGGAGATCCAATAAATCTCACTCATTCAACCACATCTATCCAACGGTCTACGCCGCTCAGGTGTTCAACATGTTTAGCACCCTCTACTAATTGATATCATGTCTAATATCAACGCCAACATTAATCAAGTAATTATATCCTACCTAATATTAATGTGTAATTTAATTCTTGCACAATATTAATGTGCAATACAATTAATATCTTACCTAATATTAATGTGCATTGCACGCACACAATTACTGGTGTAACGGAAAAGGAAAAGGATGATGGGTTTGCGAGGCCTATGCAAAATGTTACCCGCAGCCCATCTCCTGGTAGCATCTGATCCCTCTATTCTCTATCCGGTGGCTCAGATCCCATGGGTGCATTCGGTGCTTTAGTTCTCCGCTTTGAGTAGCTAACCCTAGTCCCCTCCAGAGCAACAACAACACATCCAGATCCACCACCATTCCCCTCCCTCACGCAGGACCCTAGCCGCCGCCACACCTGCGATGCCCTCCGCCGCCACCACCAGCCGGGCTTTTTCTCTTCCTCGCTGACCCCGAGTTCCTTCTCTGCCTCCCCGAACACGAGCTCGTCCTCTGCCTCGGCGACCCAAAGGTGAACATGTGCTCGTTCTCTGTTTGTATTGAATGATGTGTCTCAGCTGCATAGGCCTCTAACCCGCATTTTAGAGACGGGGATTTCTTGGTGAATTGAATTACCTGGTGTTGCTTCTTGTCTTAATGGTCTAAGCATGTGATGATGCCTAAGATCTAGAAGTTCGTGATCTGGTTTCCCACTCCAAATTCCTTATGTGCTTCTTGTAGTTGTAAATTAGGATTATCAGCTCTTGGTGTTCTGCTATTTCCGTAGTACTGGTTCAAATTTGACATGATGATTTTTGACATTACTTGTTGTAAAGATTTATCTGGTTGTATTGGAAGTTTGATTAGGGACGTAATTTTTGTATTAAGAACTGTTTTGTTTTTAGAATAACTGCAGTAGTGGACGACATTGTTTGCAAGCTTGTTGTTTGCTACTTACTTTTTTAGTTTTCTATGCTAATCAACTAAATCGCTATATACAATATATTAAAATCTTATTTTCAGAGTTGTGTTGACATGTCCAAGTTCATGTTTTGTTGTTTGATTGGCACTATAATTTTACTCCATTGTTACTTATGCAAGGGTATTCTTCTTCTCTACTACTACAAGTCCTGATATCCTTATTAGTGTTCCATGATGTTGACTGAACTAAAAATACATTTATGATTCTGTTTCCTGTAGGTTATCAACCAATCCTTCTTGGAAATGGAATATAGTTCGGACGACGATTCGGATATTAGCGATTCTGAGATTGACGAGTATGCAGGCAAGATTCAGGCCCGCCTGATTTCAGGAGATTTAAAGTTCAGGAATGGTGATAGTTACAGCTGCCCATTCTGTACTGGCAGGAAGAATAAAGATTACAACATGCAAAGCCTTCTTCAGCATTCCTCAGGAGTAGGTGCAGCACCTAATCGACCGGCAAAAGATAAAGCATCGCACCGCGCCCTTGCCAAGCATTTGAAGAATGGCGTTGCTAAGCCTTCTGAGCCGCAGCAGCCACAGCAAATTGCTGTAGAGCCGCAGCAGCCGCAGCAAATTGCTGTAGAGCCTCAGCCTCTTCCAAATAGACATGAGAAATTCGTGTGGCCCTGGATGGGTGTTCTAGTTAATGTACCTACTGAATGGAAGGACGGGCGTCAGGTTGGAGAAAGTGGAAATCGTTTGAAGGGGGAACTATCACAGTTTTGCCCACTGAAGGTTATTCCTTTATGGAATTTTCGAGGTCATACAGGGAATGCTATTGTTGAGTTTGCAAAAAACTGGAATGGTTTCAGAAATGCACTTGCGTTTGAAAAGTACTTCGAGGCAGGAGGTTGTGGCAGAAGGGACTGGAAGCAAAACCAGAATCAAGGGTCAAAGCAGCTTTGTGGATGGGTCGCAAGGGCTGAAGATTACAATTTTCCGGGGCTAATTGGGGACCACTTAAGGAAAAATGCTGACCTGAAAACCATCGATGATCTTGAGAATGAAGGAACACGTAAAAATAATAAACTTGTAGCTAATTTAGCTAACCAAATTGAGGTCAAGAATAAGTATTTACAGGAGCTTGAACTTAGATACAATGAGACAACTGTGTCACTTGAGAAAATGATGGGGCAAAGGGAACAACGTCTCCAGGCGTATAATGAAGGTTTGTGTTAATTTTGGATAGTTATCTGTTTTAGACTGTACATGTGTCAAGATGCATGTTGTTCTGTCATCAACATCTTTGTGTTTTCAATTATTATAAATATTCACCAAAACTTGTTACTGCTAGAAATTCGGAAGATGCAGCAGCTAGCTCGTAGACATTCTGAAAAGATCATCGATGAGAACCAAAATCTGCGTTCGGAACTGGAGTCCAAGATGAGTGAACTTAATGCAAGATCCAAAGAGCTTGATGACCTTGCTGCAAAAAGTTCTCATGACAAAAGTAATCTTGAGCAGGAGAAGCAGAAGGTCTGTGATTTTCCTGGCTCTGCATCTCATCTATTTTGCACCATCTTTAAATCTTTTGAAGTGGACTCAAGTGGCCCCACAACCCCGATATGCAGTGTTGAGCGTTTAGTGGGTGCATCAGACCAATAAATATGAATTCATGAAGATCACTCATAATACTAGTTCACAAGATTATCGGTCTGACATCATTTTACATACTATACTAAGGCATGAAAGTTTACAAGATTAGGCCCTGTTGCTTAGAAATATGCGTGCAACTTACATAATTTTTTTTGCTTGAATTCAGAATGCTATTAAATCAAACCATCTTAAGTTGGCAACAGCGGAACAACAGAGAGCTGATGAGGATGTGGTGAAGCTTGTAAGAGATCAGAAGGTATACATGTCCTTGTTCTTTTTGTGTGCTGTGATGGTTTGGTTTTTTGAAAACATGTCTTGTATGTTAGTCTTACTCTATGGAAACTGCAGAGAGAGAAAGTTGCTGCTTTAAACAAGATCCTGGAGTTAGAACAGCAGTTGGAAGCAAAACAGACGCTTGAATTGGAAATACAGCAGCTGAAGGGCAAATTGGAAGTGATGAAGCATATGCCAGGTCATGAAGATTCAGTCTCGAAGGATAAAATCAATGAACTTAGTGAGGAGCTGCAAGATAAGATGGATGAACTGGATGCTATGGAGTCACTTAACCAAACTCTGGTTATTAAAGAAAGCAAAAGCAACACTGAGATGCAAGAAGCTCGGAAGGAGCTGGAAAATGTATGTTTTTTTAAGTCATTCAAACTGCGATGCGTACGGTGCTATGTTACTTCAGCGATGTGATTTACCTATTTGATTCTTCAGATCTTATGGATATTCATCTTTTCATCTGCTGCATGTTCCACAGGGCTTGCTTAATCTTTCAGGCGGTCGAGCACATATAGGAATCAAGAGAATGGGTGAGCTTGATCTGAAAGCATTTTCAAATGCTCTCGGACAGAAGTTGTCGAAAGAGGATGCAGAAGTTACTGCTGCCATTCTTTGTTCAAAGTGGGAAGCCGAAATAAGGAATCCAGAATGGCACCCCTTTAGGGCTGTCATGGTTGATGGAAAGGAAATGGTATGGATCTTCATTTCTAAAAAACCACTGCTTGTACATACTTGGGTATCTTACTATATATACTGTTTCATATAGCAGCCATTTGATTATACATGTTTAGACTTCTTGTCTTGCATATATAAATCTTTTGTTATTTTGAAGTGGCATTTTGATGGCTGTGTTTTAGTTGTGTTATTACTTGTTTTTCGTTAGTGCAGTTTTTTCATGTTGCATATCGTTAAATTCTTGTTCCACTATACTGTTCTAGTTTACAGCAATTTCCTAAATGTTGGCTATCATAATGTGTTGTATTTACTATGGTTATCCTGGGAGGGAATCGTTTTCCTGCGAGTCTCATTAACTGGGTCATCTTGTTTTACTTGTATGCTTGCTGCGTTTCAGGAAAGAATCAATGCTGATGACGCAAAGCTTCGAGGACTAAAAGATGAGCATGGTGAAGAAATATATTCGTTGGTGATCAAGGCGCTGCGTGAGTACAATGCTAACAGCGCCAGGTATCCCGTAGGAGAGCTGTGGAACTTCAGGGAAGAACGGAAGGCGTCTCTCAAGGAAGCTGTCCAGGTGGTCCTGAGGCAGTGGCGAGCCAACAGGAGGAAGCGTTGATTGAGCCCGATCAATCAATGTTGCTTCTTTCCTCCTGGTCTGGACAGACAGCAGCATTAGTGGTGTGGTTTGATTGATAATTCTCTAGTGGCCATCTACCCCATGCTGGACACAGGTTGAATAATGAATAATCCTGTTGTTGCAGTAGTAGTAGCATCAGTGAAGTCTCTATCTATCCATCTGTGTAAACAAGTTTGAATAAAGGCTTGCAGCAGTATCAGCACCTGCAAGCACGCCATCGACCCGATCATCGGTGTATGTGGGTGAGCGCCGCTGTATGCTTTGTTGTCCAAGTTGCTGATAGTAATTCAGAGGATTGTTTGTTGTCTAAATGTATGATGGCATCCCATACTTGTGAGCAAAGGGCACATTGTATGCATGACGAGTAAGCTTACTTGTGAGCAAACTTGTCTGAACTGGGCCTAGATGCATTGATACTGAGGAAGTGTGCTCATGGTTCTAAGAAGGTCAACATATTTTTGGGTACTTGCTATAGTTGAAACCTACTCACTCGCCCGTGTTCGGGCTTCGACCATCACACAAATAACCTTCACCAACAGCAACTGATTCAAACCTCAGCGAACACATGTATTTTGGAGTTGGACCCCCAAAGAATAGTTGCATTGTTGCATCTATACCCATATGGACCAATATCATTCGCACAGGACGCACGACTACAACAGCCGAATATTGACAATTTTACACAGCTACATTTTTACAACAAGAGGAGGCCGAATAGTTACAGCGGGCCCTCGACGACTACCCTAGAGCTTGTGTACACTCCGAATCCCGGCGCCCGATAGCAACAGCCAGGCAAAACAGCTGGGACTGGGATCGCATGCGCCTCGATGCGATCGCCGGAACCTAAACCGCATGAACAGGTGCGCTTTCCTCCCCAACCTCGCTACCGATCAGCAGGTGCAGCAATCTATGTCAGGACACGGCCACCGCCGCATCTTTGTTATTGTGCTAGCTAGCTCTCCATTGCGCTCTCGGCGTCGTCGAGCACGTCCGCGCTTTCATCAAGAAGGTTGTCACACAACTCCAGCAGCTCGTCGGCCAGCGGGGGGATGTGAGGATGCCGCGTCTCGTTGTATATGTGCGCGTTGTCTGCTATCTGCGCCACGTCATTCCTGAATTCATACCTGTTTTTGTACTCCATCTTCCTCGCCTTGTCCCTGATGGTACCCAGATCCATTGGGCGCTGGATTACGTCGTAGTAATCGGGGGCGACTTTCTTTGTCACTGGTTTAAGAAACAGCAACGATATAGCAGTCTGGTTCCGCAAGTGGTCAACTATCTTCTCCAATATGTTTGAGAGCTCAACCTGCATAAGGATGCAAACAAGTTCAGTTCACCTTTCAAAAAATAAAACAAGTTCAGTTCAAATTTCAAATTCCTGGTCTAGCAAAGAAACAAACATCAATTGGCTCTGTTTGGTCTTCAAAACAAGCTGTGGCACCCCTATCTTGTGTGTGTAGAATGCTACTAGGAACTGGTTGAAAAACTAAATAATGTATGATGTTGAAGGAATGATTAAAACGAGAAATTTGAGAATATAAAATTAAATAGACGGGGTACGATGATCCAAGTGATTTTCTATACTACTGTGGTTTCATCTCTTCACAGATAAACATGTTATTGAGTTGAGGTCATACAATTGAGAGAGACTTTCGATTAGAAAAATATATGGATAATTGCCAGAAGAAGAAAACACAAGGACTTTCATACAATTCTTGGTAGGCCCTTATATTTCTGCAATTAATTAAAGTGTGGCTAGAAATAACTCTCCTTGTAAGGCGGAATCGGTAAAATGGTCATAGACAAACATTATTAAAACAATGAACACTCCACCAAACATGAGTGAAAACAAGTACCTCTCCTCCTCTGCGTCGCTTCGCTGATGGAGCATAATCTGTCATATCAGCTGGAGTACGTCTTTTTGATGCTCGATCTCTTTCAGGTACCTTTCTGTCATTTCTGTATGGCCTGTGATCAAGAATGTCAGCATCTCGAAAATCATGTTTTTTCTTTTTCTTGCTTTTCTTCTTTGCCTTCTGGAGCTCTTCCTCCCGGCTATAAATCCTAGCTTCAATCAGCCTCTGTTCCTGTCTCTCTCGCTGCTCTTTAAAAGCTCTCCAGGATTCATCACCTCCCATTACTTCTTTGCTTTTCCTGTTACCATCCCGACCCAACCTATCATGTGAGGAATTCAGCTGGCTGGGCTCTCCAGCATACCAACCATCATCATCTCTGCTGTTCTTCTCAAAACTTGACAATTCAGCAATTTTCCTTATCTTTCTAGGCTCCTGACCGCTCCTAACTTCAATAGCTCTTAGCTGGTCTACATGTCCTTTAGGCTGCTTGATAATGACCTTCTTACGAGGCACATCCTTCTCTACTTCAGCAGGAGGCCGTATCACAACTGATGGCTTAGGAGTATCAGGAGGATAATCTTCAGTCTTAGGCTTACTGTATATTTTAATCTTGCTAACCTTTCCAGTAGATCTCAAATCTGTAGCATCTGTTGTAAGTTTATCAGAAACCGAAGAACCTGCCACTAACATATTCCGATCCAAGGACTTCTCAGGTGCCCCACATCTGAATTTTACTGGTTTGATCTTTTCAATGCTTTCTTGCCCTTCAGTTTCAGGAACATCAGAAGAAACCTTGGCTACCAACCTCCTGCCCGGTGTCTTCGTTTGACCATGACTTGCTACATCAAGAGGATTAGGTCTGTAGGAAATCGCATCCATTTCCGAGGTTTCTGGATCCTCCCCATACTTGGGGCACAGTTTGTTGGTCCGCATATGTCCAAGCTATAATAGCAATTTGACACACAAAGTCAGGAGGGAAATTCAGAACATGCGAGTAACTGAATGTACTATGATGCCTTACCTGACCACAAGCTCCACATACAAGACTGTCCCCCCTTGCTCCCTGCCTCTTCTCCTTAAAATAAGAAAAGACAAGCCACATAAGAATAACGAAGAGGAGATATGATCATTGCTAAATGCTACTCTTATTTCAAGTCAATAAGTTGAAAACATAAACCATAGGTTCCTCGACACAAGAATTCAATTTGGTTAGTCTAAGTAGTAGCAGTAAGTTGCAACATTCACACCTAACTTACAGCTATCTGGAAGCCAAAAAAATACCCTACAACAGTATTAGCATCACTGAATCATCACAAGAATACAAACATGGCACCGCACTAACTCATCAGCTAGTCATTGTGCAGTCTAGTAAATAGAACATCATCAGTATAAACTTACTGCACTTTTAGATGTCACTGCCTAGCAAAATGAACTGATTCAGACCCATTAATATTTACTGAGTGTGTGGATGAATTCACAGTACTAAAAAGGATAGCTCTGAAAAATTGACCAGATTAATAAAGGTAAGCCAGATTTCAAACATGGGTTGGTATCCATTGTGAAGTTTGCTTATGATGTAAAGGCATCAAAAGTACCTCTGAGTCTTTAAAAAACATTTGGAGAAAGAAGCAAATTTGTAATCGACTAAAATAAGAAGACAAGCTTCCCAAAATATCTAACTTTTCAATAATTTACCATATTTCTTTCCAAATTCGGTTATATATTTTGTGAGAAAATTGCAGAAACCACCAACTATTTGGCGTCGGTTTTGCACAGACACCTACTCTACAGGTTGCACAAGACACCACCTATCGGTGTAATCTGTTGCAGCTAGTTCTAATCCATCGTTTGGCTTGGGTGAGAAGATTCCTGGTCGGTCGGTCCCGCTTGTAAGTGTGCATGTGGCAAGGAAAAGGCCACATCAGCTGTCAATTTTTTTAATGGGCCAACTAAATTTGCCAATATCCCGCAACCCTGTGGTCCAAATGAGCTAAAAAAGTTCCAGGTCAGTACTGAGTACATGTATTACTAACTGGAACTTTTTGTATCTTATTTAAATTTGAATTTTGAACCAAAAACTTGAATGAGCCAACAAATACTAACAATTTCAACCAAACTGGTGTGCACTTACAAGCGGTACCCACCCGTCAGGAATCATGTCAACTGAGCCAAACAATGGATTAGAGCTAGCTGCAATAGATTACACAAATAGGTGGTGTTTTATGCAACAAACCAGTAGAGTAGGTGCTCTGTGCAAAATCGACCCCAATAGTTATAATATGCTCTATATTTTGTTTAGGAACAAGCCCAATATAAACCAACAAACTCTGGCAAAAAAAAAACCATGCTGCCGTTTTCACAGTATACTTGGCAGTCTGGATTGTCGATTGTTATGCTATAGTGACAATATCGACCATATTAGAGCCACTACAACAACATAGGGTGTCGGTGCAAGTTCCTTCGTGTGCCAGATCATGCACAGTATCAATAATCAAATATGAAAAGAGGCAAAAAAAAAGGAAAACTAATTCCAGAAGACACAAAAGAATGTACATTTAAATGCAACTTGCCACAAAATCTCAGTAGGAACTACACATGTGAAAGCCAATGCTCTCCAGCTGGGATATAATACTAGTTCATAATAACAATCATGCTCCAAACTTACCTTTAAACCATCCTTTCCTTGAACATTTTTCTTTTTAACCAGAATGATATCATTTGCATCAACCGTCAGCTTGGTTTTCAGTTTGGAGGATAAGCCACCTTCAGTAAAAGAACTGTCAACCTGCACGCAGTCATATGAGTCTATTAGAGCTCATTTCTGCTAGTATGGCAACAAAAATGAATCAGTAACAACCAAGACTAGATTTTGAACTTCAGATGAGCTTCTGATACCTCTTTCGCTCCTCTTGGCGTGCTCTCCTTTGGCGTCAATGCCTTAAACTGCTTCGTTTTATTGGCACCCTGATTTGTCGTATCCACAGGTTGTTTCTTCCTCTTCGTGTCATTGCCACTCTCTGCAACATAATAGTCCGCTAATCAAAATTACTAAACTTGGTATGTGGAAAGCAAAATTATGGAAGTAGCAATCAACAACCTTCAAGCAATTTCTTTACTAGAGCAGCTTCTGCTTGATCATCTTGAATTTCCTCGTTAAACTGAGCTTGGGTAGGGCACCTTCTCATTTTGAGCCCTCTCATACCATCTGCTTTATCGCTTCTCAGGTCTGCAGTACCAACATCTTCATCATCAAATTCTTCAGCGTCCAGCAAGTTTTCAAGATCCCCGGCAAACGAGTCCAAATCACTATGGGCTTCTGTATCACTGCCATTGTCATCACCGTCTATAGCAGAAAGCGACTGAATTTGTCTGTCCCAAATTTCCTGACATTTCTCTTTAGTTTGCTGTTGAAGCTGCATGAAAGACATCCTTTGTCCACGTGCAAACTTGCTAACTGGAATTTCATCAATCGTAATTCCTGACGCTGCTTGCTCACTTGAAAGCTTCCTCACCATAGCAATACGATGCCACCTTGTTAATTTATCAATTTGCTCGTCTGGAACTCCGAATTTGAGAAGCAACTATTTACAACAATATCAATGGCAAGCATTAGTGATCATAGTCTAAAAAAGACAGAAAAAAAGGCATGGCACATATATAAAAATAGGTCAGATTTTCATTTATGTTCAATCACATGAGAGAGATACGTCTCACTTGTCTGTCATAGCCAATGGCATTTTGGGCCAACTATATTTCTTATGTTAATGTATGGAGGTAATTATTCCTTTTTCTGCAGGGATCGACATGTAACTTTCTTCATAAACCAGTCAATAAAATAACCCTTTGAAAAGGCTACCAATGCACATTTATGTTCTCACTGATTCATGTTCCATGATCTTAAGTCATGCCAACGTCTGGACGCCCTGGCAATGTTAATGTGTATAGTGCTGCTAAATCATTGGGTTTGATGGTACCTCTCGGGCGGCATCCATGCTTAACCTGCGGAGATCAGCATCTGTTCCAGTAACAGTGGTACCTTTGGCTGCAGCTGACTTCTTCTTATGAGATGAATTAGAGACAGGTGCTTTTGGAGTTACTCGCACATAGCTAAATCCTAGTCCACGTCCAGATGGATCACCAACACCAGTAATTTCTAGTCTTTCAATATTTTCTCTGTCCTGCGTACATCCATGAAAAATAGATTAGAACAGTTGAGCCGAATTCACACAACAATAGACAAGGAACACTAATAATGTACTATACTTTATTTATTAAAAGGAGCATACCAACTTGCAATTTAAACATGCATACATGAACCATCTAACTAGATCTGCCACTGATACAGGCAAGAAATATAAACTCATCTGTAATACCCAGATCATAAAAAAACTCTCTGAACACCCATCTGTAATGGTGTTGCTGTGGTGTATACCACTCAAACTCACAGGGGAGAAATCTGATCCCTCCATCCCACTCCTTATTTCCCTTTCTATGCCCTCACCATCTCTTTTCAGCTCTACCCTGTATCCACTAGGTATGACTGTACCCGCTCAGCATAACAGCTTTAGTGGGCAAAACTGAATAACATGCGGCAGTGGAAGACTACATATTCTCTAGCTGACGTGGCACCATCTAGGGCAAAATCCCAGAGTGAAAACCAGTCAAGATAGTGGGAGGGTTGTCTTTTAAACGGTTTGGAGAGTTGAGGGATGTAACTTCAGACCAATCTAGAGTTCAAGGTTGTAATCTGAACTCTTAGACAAGTTTAGGGGGGGGGGGGGTAGGTAAAGTGGACTCTCTTCTCAGTAACCCTATGAAGTTTTAGAAAATTTGAAAATAAATCATGCATGTAGACAGAACATATATAACACGTTAGAAGATTCCAAACCCAACACAACAAATAAAATTGGGGGTATGCTCGACTCATTTTCACTGTCAGCATTGGATTCGTCATTTTTGTTTCCCATGCTAGATTGAGTTTGGATTTATAGGTCAACCGAGGTCAGGTGCACCTGCACTGGATACACTCATGTACTTGGTCACTTACTAGCCTGTCATTTCCACCTTAGAATAGTATTTCATGTTGCTACATGGTAAAGCAGTGTCCATATTCTCTCAATATATATTCAGCAACAAATGATAGATGAAGGCTATATCCATGGTCTCTCTAGAACACATCAAAGATTACTATGTCCTTTGCAACAAACTGTGGTTTTAGTTCCACAAGCTATCATTTAATAGGCAAACAAGTTGGTCTGGTTAAATGAGTGCATCAATTGAAAATATATATAGTGAAGTACCTGGTTGGTACAAGCAACAAAATTGCTGGTAAGGTTCCAGCTAGTGATTTGCAACTCCCTCTCAATATGTGCTGCAGCAGCGAGCTCAATTGCTTCATCGGGAAGCTGATTCATTGCAGAAGCAAGTCCCACAGGCTGAGTAAGCTTCTCGATTCCTAAGCGATTGAGACGATGCAGACCAGCTTGCATACTCTCATGACAGCAGACCTGGAGAATTGGAAGTTTCAGACTTTCAGTTACCATAAACTCAATAGCAAGACAAGACCCCCTTTCAAAGCGAAAATTAAACTACAAAAGAACAAGGGTGGTTACACTACCACAAACAAATCATGGCCAGTTTCGTGAGGATCTTTTATTTACTTGAGATGTGCGAAAAAATGATTATCAACCTAGCTGCTAATCTTGAGCAAGTCATGGCCATCCATTCCTTCTTAAGCATTCCCTAGAAGGAAGTGTCTTCTGCTTTATCTACTAGTCTCTCTACGAAACCTATATATAATACAGCTTACTAGTTTCCTCAAAATATGCAATTTACTGCATACCATTTATTGATAATACTCTAAAATTAGTAAGAGTGCTGAAACTACAGTCATCTCTTATACTAGAATTACTAAAAACATAAGGCCTGCTTTTCAGTTGGTCTTGTTTCGAAACCAAGAGTTGTACTTTTCCACTTCAACCACTTGTATTGATGTCAAGAGGGAGAGATTTAAGCAATTGATTATTCCTATAAACAAAAATAATCAGTACAATTTTTCTACTATTTTCCCTTGATTTTATACTTTAATTCATGCACGAGGGTTTGGGGCTTTGGAACGGAGGAACTGAGTGACCTATCAACCTGGTTATCCTCATATATCATGTGTGTTATGACTGACCAGTATACACATTTCTTTAAGAGAGGAGTATTTGAAAATTGTCATCAACAAGTAGTTGTTTGTCCCAAGTGACAAAGGTAATTTTGAGAAACTCACACTTTCTGGTGACACCAATCTTCTAAGTTCCTCCTCTGATGGAATCCGAAAGTCAGGTCTCTGTGTCCAGTAATAATGTCCATTGGGTCCTTTCTGTTTAAATGAATGCATGAGAGCGTTAGTTATGGTAAACAGAAGTCCATGGCTGGAAAACCAAATGAGATTACAGTACAACTATAGAAGTAATAATAACATGGGTGATATATCTACCTTCAGGTCTGCACAATGCTTCAATCGTTTTCTCACAATAGCTTCTGTCAGAGGATGCTGAATAGGTACTTCATCAGCTCGAATCTGAGAAAGAACACCAGGCCTCTCCCTAAGACGGAATTCACGATATACGTATACGAGCATTCGATTCAAAAGATGATTCTGCAGATTTTTCGTTCCTGGTGAAAATACTTCCATGTGTGGTTCCTGCCAGGAGAGCACAAATCTATCATTTATTGATGAATACCACAGCATGTATTTTTTATGCAGTATAAAATATAACGATGCTTAGTTGAAGATTTTCCAGCATTACGCACTTGCAGAACAACAAATAAATAAATAACCTCAGCAAACTAATCCAAAACTAGTTCCCTTCCAAGTGAAAATTCCAAAAATTAAAAGAAAAAGAGTGACAATATTATGAACATCCTGCAGATATAGAATAGAGTATTTCAGTAAAAGAGCTTACTTGTTGGCCAACAGCATATAGCTTGTCAATGCGGCGTAGAGAAAGCATCCCTTTCGGCGAACGAACTAAAAGATAATCAGTCGATGCCAACTTATGAGGAAATGCAGGTGCTCTGTACATGTTTGTCTCAAGACATGATTGCTGGGACCCAGAACGTACATCTCCCAGGAAAGGAGATTTATCAGCAGGCTCAATAGCAAGCACTGTACCCAGTCCGTCATTGTTGCTTCGCAGGGATATAGCTGTCTGATCAGTGGGTGAAGTTTTCTGGTAGTAAGTACAGAGTCGAGCACCCATTCCCGCATTTGCAAGCAGTAAAGGTCTCTCTTCGCAATATCTGCATCGAAAGCAATAAATAACACATGGCAGCACATTAACTAATGAACAAAAACATACATGATCAAAACAACAAGCACAGCATATGGCCATTTAGATGATCAATAGCAATTTTTGCACATAGTACCATCATGTCACCACTTGACCAAAGTATAGCAGTAAAAGTTTCAATATGACTTTCACATACAAGAATTTGCATATGTGAAAATTACAACACGTGTGGTATGAAGAGAAATATTATGATTGGACTTACTCCATCAAAAATACATGTCCATCCTTAACAGACAAGTCAGCTTTTTTCCTGAATGCCCCAGGAGGACGTAGAGCCTTGTCCTCTCCAGGTAACTTCTGTGCTTTTGGCCATAGATGTACTTCAGTGCGAACAACATGCAGAATAGAGTTTGGTCGCACGTTTTGCATGGCCAAGGAGATGTCATCCTGGAGTTCTTTTCCATAACCAAACAATTTGATCTTTTCAGATGGTCTAAATTCTGCATGGAGTAAAGTTAAGGCATCATAAAATAACTATTGATGGCTTTCTAAACTAAGAAAAATAACAGAATAGAGCAGGATAATGATTGAGTACTAGCCTAATTTCTTGGAAGCTTTTGATTTTACTGATAGTGGAGTTTCCTCTGCATTGACAAGAAGTTTCACTCCTTTTCCTGCTAACGTCATTACTATAACAGTCATTGACCCATGACTGCAAGCAGCTCCTTGCAACTCAGCAGCAAGTTTATTTTCATGGGGGTACCACTTAGCTTTTGGTCTATGGAAATTTGCAATTTCGTTACTGCATTGAAAGTTGATAAAACTTATTAGAGATGAAATCAGCAAAGAACAGGCAAGAATAGAGTTCAGTAGATGAGCTATACATGATAAGTTGACAACTAAAGCCCCAGAAGTACACTTGCTAAATATAGCTAAGAACAAGAGTGTAAACATGTGAATCATAAGGAGCCAAGCCTCACAAATAGAGTCCATTGTTACAGAAATATTTACCCAAGACTGTAAGATATATATGCTATACAAAAACAGACAAGAATAGAGTTCAGTAGAATAAGCCCAGTTATAGAAACAAGAAGTCCAGTGAAACAGTGGTAAAATACATAATTATATATGCATACAGATACATATGGTGCCCAAATCCACTGTTACAGAAATATTTCCACAAGACAACAAAACTGCTGGTTGCTTACTTGACTATACATTATCGATGAAGAATTGGAGACAAATAGATATGTCACACATTTCAGTTGAATTATTTGAAATGATCTGACACCCAGGTTTTTTTTTAAAACATGTCACCCCATGTGCAATAATTATCATAGTAAGCATATAAAGATTGCAAGATTCATCAGATACAAGTTCATTCCAAAACAAGACAAGTAATCAACTAATAATAGATGTGGAATTTTATGGCAAGGGATGAGAGACTCATACGTGCTTAGCTTTGGCTTCATGGTCTGCAACTTCTGACCAGGAACAGAATGTACCACCTTTATGCCCATTGAAGAACGCTTTTTAGTATGAGATTTAGCTTGTTGCGACATCTTCCTGTTGGAATAAAATTTGTCATTGGAAATGTTGAATTGGGCATCCAATGTAATTGCTTGGTTGCTATGGCCAACATTTTCCACTGTTGCAGTCTTCATTGGCCGACTAACAATCATCGCACGAGCATGTGAGCGGAGGTGATCCCCATTCTTCTCATCTAAAATCTCGAAAAGCATCTGGTCATCTTTCAGATCCAAGATTAACTTGGGCTTAGGAGTATCCTCACTGGGATCCCAAATTACGTTGTCCAACCAAGATCCTTCCAACAGTTCCTTGTTCAGAAGAGAGAGGTTGCTTAAACACTTCATCGTATTGATTTTAACTGTTCCATTTATATTATTTGGTTCCGCATGGTCTAAGTCATTCTTCTCCTGAGGAGTCTCCTTTATCAATGGAGGGTAACTATTCTCAGGGGAATGATAACTAGCTGAAGCAGGCATTTCTGTACAGCCAAAAGGCTCTCTTATTACTGGAGAACCATTATTTTTATCCTGTACATCACAACGCCCGGATACATAACCATAATCCTTAGCCTCATCTTCACTGTGAGCATCAGAGCTCTCTTCAGATATGACACAGCTTTTTAAACAAGACTGACTTTCACTTGCTGGTGAATTGCCCCAAATGATACCATTTTCCCAGTCTTCATGCTCAAGTGGATAAACATCAGGACAAACTAGAGCTTGTTTAGCAGTAGGGAACTCTTTGTGTACATCCTTCATTGGTTGTTCAGAAAGACACAAGTCTTTAAACCCAAAAGTATCACTAGAAATTAACTCATCACTGTCACTCTCGATAAAATCTTCATTCATCTTGATATGCTTCAAAGATGGGACATCTTGAATAGTACTCCTTAGAAATACTTCCTCGTCATCCTCAACAATGTCACTGATGTTTGTGATACAGAGCTCTGGAAGCAATTAATACCAGAGAAAGGCCTTTAAAACTAGTTTCTATTAAATTGGTCATATTTTGCACACATATGATTTGGGAGGGGGAGGGGGGGGGGAGTGGTGGTGGACAGATTAAATGATCTAAGATTGGAGACCATACAAGCAGTAGTGAGCATATACCCTCCACATGGTTTCTGCTAAGTAAATTTGTTTATATTCAGAATAAAGAACCTAAGCAGAAACAGTAAATAATTATGTGTTACCATTACTTTCAAGTTAATATGCCTCAAATCACAACCCAGCTATATATGCCACACTGTCAAGGGGTGCATGACGATCTTCTTAGATTTGTGTCTTATAGTAAGCCTGTTGAATACCTTTATTCACCGGCCGCTTATGCTGATCTGTCTTGGCCTTTCTTACAGGCTCCTGTGCACCAAAAATTTCAGAGAACTTCAAGATCACACTCCCATCCTCTATGCATAAAACAGGGAGGGTAGACGCAGATTTAGACTCGAGTTGATCTTCCTCAGTGTCAATTTCTTCCTGACAATTGTTAGAAACAAGCAGTCCAGTGAGACAGGTACATACATCATCACAAAGGAAATGCAGATTTATGAGTTAAAATATGTTGAGGAAATTAACTACAGGGCATGAGAAAATGTATGCTTTTTTTCATGGAACTGCTGTATCACTTATATGTGGATCCAGGACCCACTTGACATCAAGGATCCAGTGATTTTTTGGTGTCTAAAAAAAAGGATCCAGTGATTTTTAACAATGAAAGGGTTATATAGTGTCCCCTGGCTAATTTCCCCAAAAAATAAGCTTGATCCAACATATGAAGTAAATTTGACTCTCATCCAGATTCATCGGTCCTAACCCAGACGTACTTAATTGGAAGTGAACCAGATTCTGAATTAACAATAAGTCAAACTAAAGGTGTCATCAGATTCAGAGTTCATTTGAGTGGGTGAGCCAATATAAATAATGTGTACCTGACAAACTTCATATTCAACATCCATAGGTTCCCCAGATTGTGGCAACGGGCTAGATACCTTTCCGATGACAGGATTATCATTAGAGGGTGATATCTCCGGCTGCTCGGCTGAAATGACATCTAAATTGATAAAAGCAAAGGAGACTTACATCAACTAAGCAAGATGATATCCATATAAATAGAATTCAAATACAAACTATATAAAGCTGAAATACATAGATATAAATATTCAAACATAAACTACAAGGGGTGTTGACTTCAACAGATGAAATTGGCATGTTTTGCTTCCAAATCTATTCTCCATAAACTAATCACGAAGTAATAAGAAATGCATAAAAACAAGTTGTACGGTGTTTTCAGAAGTTCAAAATGAACACCATTCATGAAAACAATAATGTTGGTGCCTTGCGTAAATAAAAATACTGCTGATTTTCTCAGATAGTCAGATGAACCACTATGAGCAACACTCGCCAGACCAAAAAAAAATAATTAACAATAAGCACAAGCACATTATGTGTACAGATATGCCAAACCTTGTATAATATTATCACCAGGTAACTCGATATCATTGGGTGGTTCTTCATCCTCATCGTAGTTCTCCTCATCAAACACTGAAACTTTACTACTGACCGAAGCAAACATTGTGTTTGAGGAGAAGTAATCTTTCTTGGATAGCAAATGGTCTTCCTCTGTAGCTGCTTCAACTTCAGGTCCATCATATTGTTCATCAATATCTTCATAGTCAACAGCATCCTCTGCTTTCTCATCATAATCTACAGAACAGAAAAAAAATCATAATTCATACATCAACTATTTCATACAAATATATGATCAGATGGAAAACAGGATACCAAAGCTGTCAGAAAAGGGCAGAATAATGAATAGTTCACAAATTGGACTTGATGAAGAACCCATTAAAATTGGTTCATGCTTATACGAAATTACAGAGATGCCACTTACCTTGCTCAGAAGGATCGGCTGTTGCTGGAGAAGACTTAGTCAGCTATAAGCAAACAACACAACATTAATGTGTTTGAAAACAAGAAAGGTTTCATCAAATTAATATTGTAATTATCATTGGATACCATACATCAATGTCTTTCAGGGATGCACCAAGCTTGTCTGCCAGCGCAAAAAGATGTTCCTTCGCATCCTGGTAACTCAAAAAAATAGATGTAGTAAGAAATGAAGCACAGGCAGTGTTGCGCCAGACCCCAGGCAGACCAGGCCGCTGCCTGGCGTGTGCGGCCATTTCCTCTGTAGACTATAGCAAAGTACTGTATAGGCTGCCTGGGTCATGGCTGAGTCCTGCCGCCGCTACTGAGCACAAGCATCATTACAAATTTACAATACAAAGAAACTGAATAAATTCCTGTTGTCAAAAGTTCCAGCGAAAAGCAAACAACGGAGGTAAGTCTATGTTACAGAATTGAACTTCTTCTGGTCAAATCGTGAAGACCTACTAGGGGAAAGCCGAAAATGGAGATGGAGAGAGGAACCATCAGTGGATTCGTCGGGTTTTAACTGTCATTTTGATGGCAATCCTCCTATCCACGTCCAAGCCCACTTGTGCTATTTTTTAAATTTCTGAACTTGATTCAATTCGAAACTCTACACAGTTGTCTAGTGGCTGTCTGCAGAAAGACGGAACTACTATTCCTGCTCATATTTGACATCATCAATAAAAGATACAATATTTCCATTCACCCAACAGAACAAGGTAAAACAAGAGTCTTTGACCTTGTAAAGTCTATCCACTCCTTCAGTGATACTAAAGCATTTCTATTCTATCCAACATAAAGTTAAGGCGCATCGAATTATCGGGAATGGATCGGCACCATTGGGGAGAGATATAAAAGATAGAACTTGTGCATTCGCGTCACGACTCACGACAACCATATCACACACTGGGTAAAAAAAAAGCATTGATCTTTTTGCATCATTCATTAGACATATGACACTACTGCTTGCACAACTAAAACTTGCATAGGTGTGTATCATCTGCAGATGGAAACAGAAAACCACAAAGAACAGAAACGGGAGTTTCCCCAGGCTCGGGAGAGCATAGACAGCGAGCACGGTATTCACCTCGTCGAGATAGTCGGCGTCCAGGTCACCGGCATCGTCGACGTTGCCAAACATGAACCCCAGGAAATGGTTCTCTCCGCCGGGCTCCTCGTAGTCCTCATCGTCGTCGTCATCTGGAGAGATGGCAGGTGAGCGAGATATAATAATAAGGCGAGTAAAACCAGCTCGATGCCTACCACCCGGTCAATCGACCGGTCGATCAGCCCTGGAACGGGAGGGCGGCGGGCTCACCTGCGGCGCTGGTGGTCGCGACGTCCTCGTCGCGGCGCTCGCCGTCGCTCATGGCCGCCTTCGCCCCGCGACGGTACCAGCCGCGTGCGTGCGTGCGGGCGCTAACCCTAGGCGCGCACCGCCAGCAGCGCCTACGCCGCGGATCTGGGGTCCCGGGGGGAGAGAGGCTGGGAGAGGGTGCCGACGCTCCGTGCGCGGCGGCGGCTGGATCTAGGAGGGGCCGCGGCGGCGAGGAGGGGCGGCGGCGGCGGCGGCGAGGTGGGGCGGGGCAGGAGGGGTCGGGGGAGAGGGAGAAGGGGACGGGGGCAAGTGAGGGCCGCAGTGCGGAGGCGGCGCGGGTGGGGGTGCGGCAGCGAGCGGGCCGGGCTGGCGCGAGGTTAGGCCCGTAACGGTGGCCACCGCCGATTAACTGAGCCCATTAAGCTGGCCTCTGTTATGAAAATGCGCGTAGTTAGTGTTGTTGGGTTTCTTAAAAAAAATCACTATGTTCCAAAATACAAGGTGGATTACTTTTTTTGAAAAGCCAAACCTTTTAAATCTGATCAAATTTGTAGATACATATATCAAAATCCATCATATCATATCGGTATTTTTAGATTCATTATGAAATGAATTTCCATACTTTTTTGTTTAGTATTGCCGATGGCGATATTTTTGCTCTGAACTTGGTCAAAGATAAAGAAATTTGACTTTCTAAAAAATAATACCCATTATATTTTGAAATTGATGAAATATATAATTTGGCGGGTGGGGGATATGATAGAGTGTTTTTTTTTTATTATAATGCGTTGATTTGGGGGGCCTGTTGTGGTGTGATTCTGTGTTATCCGCTAATCAATCTATATTTATGTGGAGAAATTTCCGTGTCGGTGGTTGCATATACTCCCTCCTATCAAAATATAAGACGTCGTTTGACTTTTCTGGTCTTCTTCTCAACTTTGACTATGATTTTCATGTATTGTATGTCCATAAAATCAGTATACAGACATATAAAATAAAATTGTTTTGCAAGGCAATTACGGCAATGACATTTATACATGTTCAATCCATGTATTTTGATATATATATTATATTAGTGTTCAAAGTCGTGCATCAAAGACTGTGCAAAGTCAATCGCGCCTTATATTTTGGGAAGGAGGGAGTACTATATTGATGCTACAATATCACATGATGGCGCTTCTTTTTCTCTAGGTGGTGGGAGGGTGCGTGGGATTGCTATGTTTTTATAGGTCGGCTGCTGCTGAGATTTGAAAAATTGTTGACCGGGTCAAAATCGTAAACCAAATCCACAATTGAATCCCTCAATTGGATGAAAGAGTTCCAAAATCAAGGAACATACTCCCTCCGTCCGGAAATACTTGTCATCAAAATGGATAAAAGGGGATGTATCTAGATGTATTTTAATTCTAGATACATCTCTTCTTATCTATTTTGATGACAAGTATTTTCGGACGGAGGGAGTAGCAAATTAAAAAAATTGAATGGGAGAGGATACCGACGCTCCGTACTCGGCGGTGGCTGGATCTGGGACGGGTGGCGGCGGCGACGGCGGTGAGGCAGGGCAGGAGGGATCAAGAGAGAGGGAGAAGGGGATGAGAGCAAGTGAGGGCCACAGTGTAGAAGTAGCGCGGGTGGGAGGTGCGGGAGGGAGCGGGCCGGGCTGGCACTCGAGGCTAGGTCCATAATGGTGGCCATCGCCGATTAAGTGAGCCCATTAAGCTGGTATGTGTTTTAAAAAATTGTACTAGTCTCTACTTCTTCGAAAATGCGCGTAGGATCACCTGCGGGCTAGCTCCTGTGATATATCATTGTTCAATATGCATAAAAATTTGCACTGTTTTTACTAAAAAAGGAATTTTCACCGCTATATTAGCATGTTTGTACTCTTTATTATAGTTTGCTTTATGTTTTCTTATATAAGCAGTATTGGGAGGTATTCTTTGCACTGAATATCCCCCTCTAGGCCCATTCATCCTAATGCTCATGTGCCACCTACCAACAACCAACCATGGAGCGAACCAACATGTGGTTAGATGATTAGGAGGACAGTGGTATCTTTAGCATACGAGGGTTCAAATCCTATTGCTCGCATTTATCCTGAATTATTTTAGAATATTCGGCGATACACTTTTAGTGGAAGTATATGTTCTCGTCGACTACGAGACGTCTATGGTGACTTCATAAATTCTCAAGATGATATGCTGACTCAGTCTCTCGGAGATACTCATAGAGGCATGGTGTGCGTTCATGGGGTAGTGTATGCACGTATATATGAGCGCTTGCGTCTGTGCTGTGTCAAGAAAACCAACGATGGCAACATCATTAAGCCGAATCACACACATGCGGATTTTGTTGTGCCCTGCATTTTAATTAACGCAACACGTCTAATATTCAGTTTGTACCAAGTTTCTAAACTGCTACACTATTTCCACTTTCTTTCGCAAGTTTATGTTTTTGTATCAATTTAAAAACTGTAAATCATTTCAACTTTAAAAGTAATTCCAAGATTTAGTAAATGTGAAACTAAATATATTTTCACGAAGTTATGTGTCTTCTATAAAAACTGGGAATCTCATCCTAGGATAATTGAAATAAATAGTGGATTTCATGATTGTTAAAATTTCAACTAGAAAAATTAATGAAAATCCCAATGAACTAATTCTTGGAAAATTCATGGTACAATTCCACGAAATTATGTCTTTCATTTTTTTTCTGTGAAAAACTGAGAACTTCATGATAATAATTCTAGAAATTTTAGTTATAGTAATCTCAGGACTTTTTCTCTTTTGAAGAAGCTATGTTATTACTCACATTTGCCTGGTGATTTATCAGTGCAACCACATCTAACTGTTTATCTTCATGGTCTAGCAAGGATGAATTAACACCAATTTACATTGCATGAAGACATTTGTTTTCATTTATTGAACCACGGCATACCTGTGAGCTCCAACACATTTATTACGGTAGTAACTGTCTGACGTTCTTCCTTTGCCAACACGCATGAATTAACCATATATGTACACAAGGTCAATGCACATTAACTTTTGGCATTTCATTAACAATCCGAAAAAATTGTCTCGCACCTTATACCGATTAACTCGCCATTACCTCTCTACAATGCCATGTGAGTCGTACCATTTCGTATTAAAACTGTATTGACTCAATAGAAAACTAAAAATGATTCCAGTCCATCCCGATGGACATCGATTATGGTTCAGATTACAAGGAGGTGCACCTTGATGTGCTCCTCGTTCGTGTCCCTAGCTACTTCTCAACCTATATACTTTCTCTCAAGAAAAACTTACTTATATAGTACATATAAAAGAGAAAACTAAAATATATATGTATAAAAGGGCAAACTTATATTCCTCTAAAGCCACACCACGAAGTGTCCATCTAACGAAATCTAAGAGTCAATATTATTTTAGTGGTCTACCCCCCGATCAAATAGCTCACGATCAATGTTATGTCATCTCCTACCTGGAACCATCACCCACATCTCCCCTCTCTCTCTCTCTCTCTCTCTCTCTCTCTCTCTCTCTCTCTCTCTCTCTCTCTCTCTCTCTCTCTCTCTCTCTTTCCCCGAATGCACAACAATGCTAGGGGTTCACTGCCACCACCCCAAATATTCTATTCCTTGTGATCCAGCTCAGTCATGTGGAATTAGAGGTACAGTTCCAACGCAGAAGGCCTAGAGCACAAGATGGTGGGGTGGCACATGAATTTCTGCCATGGGAGGTGCACGAGGTGATAAGGTGTCGACAGACGATTAGGAGGAGGGAGGAAAAGGGATGGTAGGGAGAAGGACTATAGCAACAATCTTACCATCTCCCCGCCCTATTTGCATGTAGCTAAGATATGGTGGTATGCCTCCGTCGATGTGACCGCTTCTGGATCCAAGTTTGCACTCCTTCCCGGTGTTCTATTTTACCAGCAGGCGACATGACGACGAAGGTGACAGCAACGACATCGCAGGTGAGTCACACCACCCTCTGAATCCTTCTTCCTTTCCTCCCCTTCTCCATGTCCAATACATTTGCACCCATATGCAACAACTCCTCTCTCTCTCTCTCTCTCTCTCTCTCTCTCTCTCTCTCTCTCTCTCTCTCTCTCTCTTTCTGATTTTCTTTGTGTGGGTACCAAGTACAATTTTTGTACTGTTTTAGCACACACATGAAAAAGTTTTTATGGTACACCTTGGACATTAAAAAAATGTTTTCAACACTTCTCCTATAACGGTAGCTCTTTTCAAATAAAATTTGTACAGTTTTTAAATGAAATAAATATTTTTTAGAACTATGCCTTTTTAACATTCTACAAATAGTTTTTTACAAATTTCATATACATTTTTTAGAAATACATGAACATTTCTTTAAAATGTCCCATACATTTTTTAAACTACAAGATTTTTTTTGCATTCTCTTAACATTTTTTTTAAATGTCATGAACATTTTATCGAAATGCAGGAATATTTCTTTAAAATGTCACTTGCATTTTTTAATGTATGCGTACATTTTCTTTTACATTGTATCAACATTTTTTGAAAGCATTTTTTAAATGTCATGATCATTATCGAGATGCGAGAATATTTCTTAAAATGTGGCGTACATTCTTTTAATGGTACGAAATATTTTATAAGTACATGATTTACATTTTCTTCAATTACATGTTTTGAACACTTTTTTCAAATACATGGTAACATTTCCCGAATACATGTTCTGCATTTTTATAATGACAATAAATATGTTTTTAAGTATGTAAACATTTATTTTATATTGTGTAAACATTTTTTCAAAATTTCACGAACATTTTTTCTGGAAATACATGAATATTTCTTTAAAATGTCACGTACATTTTTAATGGAATAAAAGGTAAACTAAGTGAACATTTTACATTTTATAAACATTTTTCTAAATATCAAGAAGCATTTTTTGAAACGGGGAGTATTTCTTTAAGATATCACATACATTTGTTAACAGTACGATTTTTTTACATTATATACACATTTCATAAACATTCCGCATACATTTTTGTGAAGCATGTGAACATTTTTCATTTTACGAACATTTGTTTTGAAATTATCAACATTTCGAAAACTGTGATAACATTTTTTATACTATGTTAACAGCTTTTCCAAATCATGGTTTTCATAATTTTGAAATATATGCATTTAAAATATCAATAAAAGTAAAAAAATAGAAATTTGAGTGACATCAGCATGGCGTCAGCATGATGACACATGTTCACAACACTACTACCTACGTCCTGGTTTATTGGTCCCCTTCACATTTCGTGCCAAATTTTAACCTTAGATTTAACTAGCAAAATGTTAATACATGTAACCGAAAATACTATCATTGGAAACTATATTTAAATATGAATCCGACAATATAATTTTTGGGGACATGCATTATTATTATTTGGTTAAATTTATGATCAAAATTTGGCAGAAAATATTAAGGCAACCAATAAATCATGATGGAGGTAGTAGTTCCTATACGGCCTGTCCATGTCATGTTTTCTCTCATATGTTTTGAGAACCTTGTAGAAGGTTTCATGGGTTGTGCTCTTTTGTTCTTTTTCTTTTTTACCTTTTTTCTAAATTCATGAAGTTTTTTGAAATTCATGAACATTTCCAAATTCACTAAGTTTTTCAAAGTCACAAACTTTTTCAAATTTACTTACTTTTTAAAATTCATGTTTTTTTCAAATTCAGGAGTATTTTCAAATTCGCTAACTATTTCCAAATTCATGAACCTTTTCCATATTCTTGAACTTTTTTCTAATTAAGGAACATTTTCAAATATGCGTTTTTTAATTCATGGGCTTTTTTCAATTCAGCAAATTTTCAAAACTAAAAAAACATTTTGTTTTCTCTCCTGTACAAGGGACCAGCCGCTATAGAGGCCAGAGAAACTGACGACAAGCGAACAGAAAAAAAGCTATCAAAAAGGATGGTCGAGTGAGCGAACGCGACTTACCGTGTCGGCCTAGGTCGCGCGACGCATATGTGCCCGCCTTAGAGCAACTCTAGCAGATCCCGCATCCGTCCCCGACCCACAAAATAACCGCCAAAATGCGGGCACGGGTCGGAAAGCCTGCCCGATCAGACCCCGCATCCCGCCCCGGCCCGCAAATTTTTTTGAGGGGTGCGGCAAATTCCCGACCCCAACCCGGGAAAATGCGGGTTTCCCCCTCGCGGCTGCGGTGCCCTGCATCATAGAGAAGCAGTTGGCGGGAGGGACATTTTTGCCCCGCGCTCTTTTCCCCCTCCTTCCGCCGCCGCCCGCCCTTGCTTCTGCCCGCCCGCCGCCGGCGATTCCGGCCATATCTGCGGGCGGAATCGCTCCGCGGGGCCGCCCCACGCCCTCCCGCGCCGAGCCGCTGCACCGCCCCTCCGGATCCGGTGAGAAGAGCCGCCCCTCGTCGCCGCCGCCGCTGGGGATCAACCACCGCCGAGCGCACCTCCCTCGTCGCCGCCCGGGATCACTCGCCACCGGTTAGTCTCTTTTTGTGATTTTTGCGAGCTGTGTAGTAGATTGACGCGCCGGTGTGCGTGTAGATGGAGTTGACCCCGTGCGAGAAGTTCTTGCTATCCGATTCGGACGACTCGGATGTGGAGACCATGTGTTGCTAGGCTTGCTAGTGGTGATGCTCCTGCTTGCAACTACACTATCAATGGGCATGAATACACAAAGGGGTACTATCTTGCAGATGGTATATACCCTCCTTGGTGCATATTTGTGAAGAGCATCAAAGAACCCAAAACAAAAAAACAATGTGAATTTGCAAGGGTGCAAGAGGCAGCCCGAAAAGACATTGAAAGACACTAGTAGAAAAATGGTCAAATGTGAGACACATTAGTCCCGTTTTGTAACAGAACCGGCACTAATGTGTCCATTAGTGCCGGTTCCAACGGCTAGGCGGGAGGAGCTCTTTAGTACCGGTTCGTGGCGAACCTTTAGCACCAGTTCGTGCCACGAACCGGTACTAATGAAAGTGGTGGCAGGATGTTGTCAGAGTGGGGCCCCTCCAACACCTTTAGTACCGGTTCGTGGCACGAACCGGTACTAAAGGTCGTCCTATATAAACCCTTCGTCCACCAGCACTCTGTTCTCCCCCCTTTCCCCTCTCCCTCTCCTCTGTTTTTTCCTTCTTCCTCTCGAGTTCATCACAAAATTTGCCCCAAATTTGTCAAGATTTGCAGGCCCCCATCCATTCAAATGATCACAAAGGTTAGCAACTTTGTCCTTTCATCTCTCATTGCTAGATTAGCTCTTGCATTGGTTTATATAGTGATTAATTGTGGGTTTTAGTAATTTGGGAGGAATTATATGTTGCAGTATTTGATTTATATGCAAATTGAGGTCAAAATAACACTTAGTTTGCATATGCAGGTGTGGTTTACTTAGTGCCTTCTAAATCTCCGTCGTAACCACCGTCGATCGCCCGCACCATCCCGTCGTCGGCACCACCTTGTGGTGAGCCTCTTGTTCATGAAATTTTATATAAAATATTGATGTTTGTGTGATTTGGATATATAGTTACTCGTATAATTATCTTACCCGTACGTTGTTTGTTATACATAGTGCCATGGTTTTGATATCCGTCCCCGTCGGCCCTCGTCCTTGTTATGATTCGGATGTGGTATATTCTCTTTTAAAACCATTTGTTGCATTTCGTGTTTATAACAAATTATGCCCATCAAGTTGACATAGATATTTTTATCTAGGAGGTATGTGAAACGAAAATTCCAACCGACCCTATTGTCGAGAGGTTAAATTTAGTTGAAAAAGAAAACGAGTATTTGAAAGAAAAATTGAAAAGAATTGAGGGGGAGAAGATGGAATTGGAGTTGCATGTTGCTGATGTCGTCGATGATCACAAGATCAAGATGGAGAAAATGCGCTTGAAGATTAGAAAGATTAGAAAATATGCCATTGATAGTGAGGCTTGGTATCATTATGCTGTTGGACCAATTGTTACCTTAGTTGCGATCTTGATCGCATTTGTTGTTGCATTTAAATGCTTTAGCTAGAGAGTTATTTGTTTGTTGCATTTAAGTGTTGTATGAACTTTATGTATTGTATTAATTTGATGTTTTCGGTGCTGTGTATTGAAGATGAGCCGACAATGGATGTACGATGACCGATGCTCTCCCGAGTTCATTAATGGCGTGCATACTTTTCTGCTTGCGGCTGAGGCAAACAAGCGGGCGGATGGTTTTATGCCTTGTCCATGTGCTAGCTGTAAGAATGGTCACAATTACTCTACGTCAAGAACCATTCACGTCCACCTGTTTGAGTCCGGTTTCATGCCCCACTATAATGTTTGGACCAAGCACGCAGAAAGAGGGGTTATGATGGAAGACAATGAAGAAGAAGAGGACGACGACAACTATCCTGGCCATGGGTTCCCAGAATACGATGATACAACAATGGGGGAAGAAGCTGAGCCGGTAATGCGGGAAGAAGCTGAGTCGACAATGCGGGAAGAAGTTGAAGAAGAGGCATCAGATAAGCCCGTTGATGATCTGGGTCGGGCCATTGCCGATGCAAAGAGAAACTGCGCAAGTGATTTGAAGAAGAAGAAGTTGCAGCGCATGTTATAGGATCACAAAAAATTGTTGTACCTGAATTGCGTAGGTGACAAGAAAAAGCTGGGCACCACACTGGAATTGCTGCAATGGAAGGCAGAGAATGGTGTATCTGACAAGGGATTTGGAAAGTTGCTGGTAATGATAAAGAATATGCTTCCAAAGGACAACGAATTGCCCGAGAGTACGTACGAAGCAAAGAAGGCCGTCTGCCCTCTAGGGTTAGAGGTGCAGAAGATACATGCATGCCCTAATGATTGCATCCTCTACCGCGGTGAGTACGAGGATTTGAACGCTTGCCCGGTATGCGGTGCATTGCGCTATAAGATCAGCCGCGATGACCCTGGTGATGTCGAGGGCGAGCGCCCCAAGAAGAAGATTCCTGCCAAGGTGATGTGGTATGCTCCTTTAATACCACGGTTGAAACGTTTGTTCCAAAACAAAGAGCATGCCAAGGCGATGCGATGGCACAGAGAAGACCGTAAGAAAGACGGAAAGTTGAGAGTACCCGCTGACGGGTCGCAGTGGAGAAAAATTGAAAGAAAGTATGGGAAGGAGTTTGCAGATGACGCTAGGAACGTATGGTTTGGTCTAAGCGCAGATGGCATTAATCCTTTTGGGGAGCAGAGCAGCAACCATAACACCTGGCCTGTGACTCTATGTTTGTATAAACTTCCTCCTTGGTTGTGCATGAAGCGGAAGTTTATTATGATGCCAGTGCTCATCCAAGGCCCTAAGCAACCCGGCAACGACATTGATGTGTACCTAAGGCCATTAGTTGAAGAACTCTTACAACTATGGAATGGAACAGGTATACGTGCGTGGGATGAGCACATGGGGGAAGAATTTGACCTAAAGGCGTTGCTGTTCGTGACCATCAATAATTGGCCTGCTCTCAGTAACCTTTCAGGACAGACAAACAAGGGATACCGCGCATGCACGCACCGTTTGGACGATACCGACAGTATATATTTGGCTAATTGTAAGAAGAATGTGTACCTGGGACATCGTCGATTTCTTCCGAGCAGGCATCCCGTAAGAAAGAAAGGCAAGCATTTCAAAGGTGAGGCGGATCACCGGACGAAGCCTCGCCACCGTACTGGTGCTGATGTACATGATATGGTCAAGGATTTGAAGGTGGTCTTTGGAAAGGGTCCTGGTGGACAACTTGTTCCGAATGACGCTGACGGGCGCGCACCCATGTGGAAGAAGAAATCTATATTTTGGGACCTGCCCTATTGGAAAGACCTAGAGGTCCGCTCCGCAATCAACGTGATGCACGTGACAAAGAATCTTTGTGTGACCCTGCTTGGCTTCTTGGGTGTGTATGGGAAGACAAAAGATACACCTGAGGCACGGGAGGACCAGCAACGTATGCACGGAAAAGACGGCATACATTAGGGTCATGCAAGCTACGCTCTTACCAATGAAGAGAAGGAAATCTTCTTTGAATGCATGCTCAGTATTAAGGTACCGTCTGGCTTCTCGTCGAATATAAAGGGAATAATAAACATGGCAGAGAAAAAGTTCCAGAACGTAAAGTCTCATGACTGCCACGTGATTATGACGCAACTGCTTCCGGTTGCATTGAGGGGGCTTCTACCGGAAAACGTTCGATTAGCCATTGTGAAGCTATGTGCATTTCTCAATGCAATCTCTCAGAAGGTAATCGATCCAGAAATCATACAAAGGTTAGAGAATGATTTGGTGCAATGTCTTGTCAGTTTCGAGTTGGTGTTCCCATCATCCTTCTTCAACATCATGACACACGTCCTAGTTCACCTATGCGAAGAGATTAACGTTTTGGGTCCTGTATTTCTACACAATATGTTCCCCTTTGAGAGGTTCATGGGAGTCTTAAAGAAATATGTTCATAACCGTGCTAAGCCAGAAGGAAGCATCTCCAAGGGCCATGAAAATGAGGAGGTCATTGAGTTTTGTATTGACTTTATTCCTAACCTTAAGCCGATTGGTGTTCCTGAATCGCGGCATAAGGGCGGACTGGATGGAAAAGGCACGCTAGGAGGGGAGCACATAATATGTATGGACGGACATTCTCTCACTGAAGCACACTATACAGTTCTATAGAATTCCGCCTTGGTGGCTCCGTATATGGATGAACACAAGAATTTGCTACGCTCCAAACACCCGGAGCGGTCTGATGACTGGATTACACGTGAACAAACCAGGAGTTTCGCCAACTGGTTGCAGACACGTACCATGCATGACACCTCCATTGAAGATGACCTGTACTTGCTGTCCCAGTTACCATCTTCGAATATAATGACTTTCAAAGGGTACGAGATAAATGGTAATACATTTTACACGATCGCCCAACATAAGAAGAGCACCAACCAAAACAGTGGTGTCCGCTTTGATGCAGAAACCAAGACGGGAAAGGAAACATATTATGGTTATATATAGGATATATGGGAACTTGACTATCGACGTGGTTTGAAGGTCCCTTTGTTTCGGTGCAAATGGGTCAATATGACACGAGGCGGGGTAACGGAAGACCCGCAGTACGGAATGACAACAGTGGATCTCAACAATCTTGCGAATGCAGACGAACCATTCGTCCTAGCCAATGATGTGGCATAGGTTTTCTATGTGAAGGACATGTCTACGAAGCCGAGAAAAAGAAAAGATAAGGAAGCGAATGCATCGTACGATGAGCCAAAGCGGCACATAGTTCTTTATGGGAAGAGAAACATCATGGGAGTGGATGACAAGACAGACATGTCAGGAGATTATGAAAAGTTTGATGAAATTGCTCCATTCACAGTGAATATTGACCCGAGCATCCCGTTAAATGATGAAGATTTTCCATGGTTACGGCGCAAAGGGACACATGCGAAGAAAAAGTTTCACACCCAAAGATCTGGGATGTGATCGGCTTCACTATCATCACTTTCTTCTGTGTTTCACACCCAGGAGGGAATCTCTGTAATAGTTAGGGTAGTTATATGTTTTGGCATTTGAAACGCGAAATTTTTTTATGTGCAAACAAATTCTTTCATGCCTTTACTGATTTTTTCAGCTAAAAAGGCATTTCATTTTTTAAATAACCTAAGCATTACCAAATTGAATATAATGATAAAACACACTAATATTAAACATAATAAAAAAGAATCACTGAAAAATGTATTTTTAAAGTTAAGTTATTCACAAACTAGTGATTCATACAAATTTCAAATAATTCAAAATTTAAACTATTCAAATTTAAAAACTACCGGCACTAATTGAAAGTTTCTAAAAACTATCAAAAATATTCACAAAAAACAACTAAAAATAAATAAAACAAAATAAATAAAGCAGAAAAGAAAAAACTAAACTTGTTGTTGGGCCAGGATGCAGGCCCGCAAGCCCAATAGGCCCCACAGGGCAGAGTAGCACAGGTAGGCCCAGAAGGCCTGCTTTGGAGAGGAGCTCGAGACAGCAGCGGCGGCGGGGCTTATAAGCAGGTGCGAGCGTCCTTCGGCTAGCGAGGTGGGACTAAACTTCTGCGCCCCTCGCCTGGCAGCGCACCCCCTTTAGTACCGGGTCGTGGCACCAACCGGTACTAAAGAGGGGGGGGGGGGGGTCTTTAGTACCGGTTGGAGCCAGCACCCGGTAGTAAAGGCCTGCCCTTCCCGCCGCTTGGCCTGGCCAAAACAGGCCTTTAGTACCGGTTGGTGGCTCCAACCGGTACTAAAGGTGCCTTCTATATATACAACACTTCAAAAAATTTCATTCTCCCTCTGTTTCTTCCTCCGTTTTCCCATTGAAACACCGCCCGCCTCGATCGACGCCGTCGCCGACCCCGTCCCCGTCGCCGCTCTCATCCCCGTCGCCGCCCCCGCCCCCGCCCCCGTCCCCGTCGCCGCCCCCGTCCCCTTCGCCGCCCTTGTCGCCGCCCCCGTCCCCTTCGCCGCCCCCGTCTCCGTCGCCGCCCCGGGCCTGTCCCCGTCGCGCCGTCCCCGCATGCCGCCCCCGCGTTACGCCCCGGCCCGTCGCCGCCCCCCGGCCGTCGCCTCGCCGTCGCCGTTGCCCCGCTGTGAGCTCTCCCCCTCTAACCCCTCTCCCTCGCCCCCGGCGGCCACCATGGGCGCCGCCCCTCCCCGAGCCCATACACACACACACAAGCATGATGAACACACACACACACACACGTATATATGTATGAATGCATGTATATATTAGTATATACGTATTTTGTATGTTTAATTAGTTTAGATTTTTTAGATTATTATTTTTTCACTAGTATATATGTATGAATGCATGTTAGATGGATATAATTAGTGTTTAATTAGTATGAATTTTTTTATATAATGTTGTTTTTCTGTTTTTTAATGAATGTATAGAAGTTGTTTTTTCTGTTTTTAGTGTTAGATGCTTAATTAGTATGAAATAGCATATAGAATTTTGACATATGCAATGATAGCATAATTAGTGTTACATTTGCATATAGTATTTGTTGTCAACGATGCCCGGCCCGCATCCTCGTCGTCGACCCGTTCGCGACGACGTCCTGCTTCAGAGGACCCATGTCCGGGACTGGGCTCCGCCAGGCTGGCATTGGGAGGTGCTACCTTCGGGGGCGCGACGCTTGGTGAGGAACCCGGCCCCGGGTCCCGCCGTTGACCCTCATCTCCTTTGGTGGCGTTCGCGTGGGCCACTTTCGGTACGGAGGAAGACGGCCCCGCCGAAGGTGGTACGTCACCGTGTCAGGGAGGAGGACGAGCACGTCCATCGCTACCTGGCTGCTATGGACGTTAGGTTCTCCAATACCTGGCAGGTTCTTTGGGGAGATCACCCGAGCTATGATCCAGTGATGGTTCCTTCACTTTAGTTGTCCACCGCCCGCGCCTCAGGAACCGCGAGTGGCCTAGATTACTCTTTAGTATTCGATCTTTATTAGCTGCTAGATAGCTATAGCTAGCTAGTGATGTATTCGATATATAATATTCGAGATGATTTATTCGAGACGATGTATTCGATATTATATCTATTATTCAAGATGATGTATTCGAGATTATATCCGATTATGCTTATTATGTACTATGATTGATTCAGTTTTTCCTTATTAATTGATTGCATCCATGCATTGTAATTTGAATACTAAATTGTTTTATATTTCTTTTGGATTAGTTAAATAAAAGCTATGGCGGACAATACCGGCAGAGAGGGAGAAGATACCCTGTTCGATATCATACGCTATCCTCGCGGGCCAGATGATGATCAGAATGAAGAATATTATGACGGCGCCGAATTTCTAAACAACACCGGGGAGGGTGATATGATATTCGACCGCGACGACCGAATTGATGAAGTCATGAACTATGATTATGATGATGACGAAGAAAATGTTGATCTTGAAACAACAAAGACCGGCGAGGTATATATATTTATATAAGCAGGCATCTGATGATCATCACATGTTTTAAATGACTTGAAGATATATTAACGAATCGATCTTTCTTCTTTCAGCCATCCGGATCGAGCAAATCTTCAGGCAACAAGAAACGAGATCCGAACAAAAAGTTGAAGGAGGGCGTAAAGTACAATATCGAGGCCATCAAACCTAATGGCGAACCATTAGCGCCTAAGAAGATTGTGGACATGTTCATTCGTCAGTGCGGAGTTCTTGTGAAGGACTAACTCCCGGTCTCCCTTCAAGCATGGAGAGAGCCAGCAAAGCCACGTCCAGATGTTACTTTTGTCGACGACAGATAAAAAGGTCTGCTTTGGGAAACTCTCATGGAACATTTCACCCTACCAGATCATTTCACAGATGCAGATGTGGAGAAAGTCAAGGACGCCGCTCTTAGGAAGATGGCGGTTGCATTCAATAACCACAAGAATCGTGTATGGGACAAGTACATCAAGGATGGAAGGAAGACTCCAGTATTCGAGGGGACACTAGAGAATCAAAGTGCTCATTGGGACGATTTCGTGAAATTCAAGGATTCAGAATTAGCTAAGGAACGGTCGAGAATAAACAAGAAGAATGCCGAAAAAAAGGATAAGTTCCATAAGCTGGGGCCAGGTGGCTACGCGGTGGCAATGCCTAAGTGGGATAAGTCTGAGAAAGAGATGGAGGATGCAGGTGTCACTCCGGTTACTAAGAGCTGGCCCCCCAGGTGCAGGAGTTGGTTCTATGCGCATGGGGGGGAGTTGGACCCGAAGACAGGCAAAGTTTCGACGAAGGCATGTCTGAACGGAGCCGATGATAACATACTTGTTGCAATAGAAGAGGCTCGAACGGGGGTGTTCCAGCCGAACAGAGAGAACGACGAGCTTACGCGTGCCCTGGGAAATCCTGAACACCCGGGAAGAACACGAGGCAAGGGCGCTATTCCGTGGTATGAGGGGTTTTCGGACTGGAACGCCGACTACAGAACCCATGCGAGAAAGAAGATTGCGGAGGAGAAGAAGAGGAAGATGGAGGAGGAGCAGAGGAAGCTGGACTATGAACGCCTTCAAGGCCTAGAATCAGCGCACGTGGACTTGGCAGTCAAATTCCAGCGGCAGCAGGAGCAGATCGACTCACTTAGCCAGCAAAGGGGTCTCAGCAGCTGCAGCAGCTAGCGGATGATCCAACATTGGATAGCACCACCCCATCCATGCCGAGAAGCAGCGTGGGTTCCGCCCCGGGCGACGCAATGCTGGATAGATACCCCGTGGATGACATCATGGAGAACACTAACTGCGAGCTACACTTCAAAATGAAGAACATATCCATGAAGGTGGCGGACGCCGTTGCTTTTACAAATCCCCTCGAGGCAACCTTCCATTGTAACCCGATTCCAGCGGGCTATGCTCGTGTCTTGGTTGATGAGGTGGTGGACCCATATTCAGGGCTACAACTTGACATTCCTGGAGGTGACGACGAGCACACATTGGGAGAGGCCATACATCGTATCATCCTATGGAGAAAGGATTGCATCGTCTTTCGAAGGCCACCGACACCGCGTCAACTGACTCCTCATCGAAGTCCGCCACCGAGTCAGCAGACTCCCGCTCCTCCAAGTCCACCAACGCGTGAGGCCACTCCTCCTCCTCCAAGTCCGGCAAAGTGTCAGGCCACTCCTTCTCCAAGTCCGACACAACGTCAGACGTCCACTCCTCCTCCAAGTCCGGCACAACTTCAGGCCACTCCTCCTCCAAGTCCGGCACAGCTTCAGGCCACTCCTCCTCGTCCAACTCAGCCACGTCAGCCGTCTCCGCCGCCTCAGCAATCACGGAAGAGAGCCGCCGCAGCTATGGTGCATAGTGGTACAAGTCGAGGTAGTACGGGAGGTACAGGCGGAGGCAAGCGATTTCAATATGGTCCAAGCAGCCTCGCGCCTCTTCCGTAGAGGCCTTACGACAAGTCCGAGGAGGAAAACACAACCATATCGAAGGCCGAGGTGGAAGCCCATTTTGCACCGAAACCGCCACCGCCAACAAGGGAGAAAGTGCCTGAGGAAAAGATTGACCACTTCATTCGTATGGCTACACCACCAGCTCCCAAGCCTGTTGACACAGACTATGAGCGCCACTTCAGGAAGTTAAATCGAGCACGTCTACAGAAAGTGGCGAGCTCGAGCTCGAGCAAATCAGCTGGCAAAAAATGCGGTAAAACCGTTCCCTAGCTGGGAGAACTGGCGGCGCAATCAATCCCCCCGCTTGTTGTGCCAACAACACATAAGAGTACACGCGCCCAATATTATTGTGGGCAAACCGTTACGTTCCCCAGCTGGGCGATGTGGTAATAACTAATAACCGAGGAGCATATAAGGCAGGCTGAAATCCTCAAGACCACTGTTGGACAACTCCTCGAGATCGAGCCCATGCCTCTGCTTACAGAGGAGGAAATAAAACGGAAATATGTCCGGGGCCAACCTTTGGTCGAGCCAGACGAGGTCAAGAAGCTCCCAACGAGAATGTATGAATTGCATCAATGGTACATGAACATTACCAAGATTTCCAATCGAGAGTCCCTCATGGTGGATGTCAAGAAGGATCATTACTACCATGAGAAAGCTGTGGCCGTTGAGTATTTTGAACTGTTTCAGTTATACAATCAAGACGCACTCGACAAATCTATCGTCAGTTGCTATTGTCTGTAAGTGATTTCTTTCTGTAATTTAAGTCTCAAGCTAGCTGTAGTGATCCTTTTGATCAATCATTACGTGTAATTATCCTCACTATATTCTTTTCTGTGGTATTATGCAGGATGAAGATGTATGAAATGAAAAGAGGTGGACGCTATGACATTGGATTCATTGACCCAAACACCGTTAATGAATACACATGGAAATTAGATGCATATCATGAAAAAAGTGTAGAAGACAACATGCTAGAGTTCTTGAAGCGCCTCAATACCAATGAAGATATACTACTTCCTTACATCTTTCAGTGAGTCACACTGTCTTGTACTACAAATTCTCTGTTTTTGCCTACTAGCTAGCTACATGTTTTTGCTTACATATGCCCGCTTAATTAAGACATGCAAACATGTGTGCATGCAGATTTCACTGGATCTTGTGTATCATTAAAGTTGACGCCGGAACAGTTGAAATACTGGACTCACTACTAAAAAAAACTGACTACAACATCTTGTATGGGATAGTCAACAGGTAATTTCAATCATTATTAACTATATATCTCGACCTATTTAGTTCGTCATTTCCTGATATGAACTATTTAATAACCCCTTTATTCATTTTCTTTATCGGCGGGCAGGGCTTGGGCAAGGTTCATCTGCGTCACTCCAGGCCAATGGAAACAAAACCTGAAATGGTTTCGACCCAAGGTAAGTAATTAAGTAGTACTAGCTAGCTAGCTACCATCTCTTTAATTATCATACTTGATTAATTATTATCTGATCAAATTCCATTCTCATAAAGGCCCTTGAGCAGGTGCAGGGGACTGATCTGTGTGCATACTGCGTTTGCGAGAACATTCGCATGATGGCGTTCGAAAGGAGCAGATCTCAAAGACAGGAATGGGTACGTTTGTTAGAACACTATTCACAATTTTTACACCATCATCGATATCTAGTCACACAACTAATACACATGCATATTGATCTCCTTCTTAACAGTTCACAGAGGTGCGGGAGAAGCTCCTACCAACGGAGCGCGTACAAGCACTTCAAGACGAAATAGCGGGATTTTTGCTCGACCAGGTCATAGATCCGAACGGAGAATACCACTACCCGCTACCGCCCCCATGAACCACTTCCAATTGTCATCGTGCTCCGAAGGCACCAATTAGGCTAATGCCACTGGCTCCGAAGGCAACATGTAGGAGAAATTATATATAGCTAGCTATTTGTATATATATATATATATACATGTGTGTATGTGTGAATTAATATGGTGGTTTGTGAGACATTTGATGATATATATATGATCGGTTCTACTAGAAATTCTATTTATATATATATGCATAACGTGTACAATGTGTAGTATCGTAAAATACCAGCAAACGAAAAAGAATTAAATGGAAAACACAAAATTAAATGAAAAAGAAATCATAAACCCAAACCCCCCAACCTTTTAATACCGGTTGGTTTCACCAACCGGTACTAAAGGGCTCCCTGCCCCCGGAGCTGCCTCGTGCCACGTGGTTGCTCTTTAGCACCGGTTCGTGCTGAACCTATACTAAAGGGGGGGGGGGAGCTTTAGTGCCCACACTTTAGTGCCGGTTACCGAACCGGCACTAAAGGGCCTTACGAACCGGTGCTATTGCCCGGTTCTGCACTACTGAGAGCTTTCGGTGTTTTGCAATCTAGGTTTGACATTGTCTGTGGTCCTGCTCGTTTTTGGGATAAGAAACCCTGAAGAACATCATGACTTGCTGTGTTATCCTGCACAATATGATTCTTAAAGATGAGAGAGGAATGAACTTAGAATTCTTTTACGACAATGTGGATAGCCGTGTCAAACCAGCTAGAGACCCAAACCGCATTAGAGCTTTTCTTCAGACATACAAGGAGATTGAAAATGCAGACACACACTTTCAACTTCAGGAAGATCTCATTGAGCACCATTGGCAAATGGCTGGACAGTGACTAATTTTTGTATTCATTTGTATTTGTATTCATGACAAGTTTTGTATTGCATTATTTAAGTTTGCTACGGTGATTTGAATAATTATTTGTAATGCAGATGAGTATTGTTTTATGTTTGATTTGAATAATTCAGTTTATTTTCGATTGTTGAATTATGTTGGATTTGATATTTGCGGGCTGATGATATGCGAGGATGCAACGGTGCAAAGAGCAGAACCCCATAACCGACCCGTAAAAAAGCATATTCCACAAATATACTTTTTTACGGATCCGTTTGGGGGTCTGCATCTGTGCAAGCCCGCGCCGGCCCGCAAAAACTCTTTTGCGCGAACTGCAAACGAGTTTTGCGGGCCGGCGGGATGCGGGATCTGCTAGAGTTGCTCTTAAGTGCCGATTAGGAGATCTCTTCCGCATCGTTTCTTCTTCGTCGCGTCACACACGGTGGATATGCAAACGCATACCCACAGCACACCGCACGCAACTTGGCCAAGCCCATTGTGGTTTTTTTATGTGTCTTTCTTCAATTGTTTTTTTAACACAGTACAGACGCAAACGCACATATACACGCGCATATATTCACCCCTATGAATGCACACACGCATATCCTACCCTGATGGGCTGGGGATACCACAGTCCCTCTAACCATACAAACCACAGGTTGGTTCGCTTCCACTGGGGTTTAGGAAGGTTTTAGAACCTCCCCTAAACTGGGTTTTCTTTTCCATTTATTGTTTTACCAGCCTTTTACGTTTTTTCATATCCTTTTATGTTTTAATTTCCAAATTCATGGACATTTTTTATTTTGAAAATGTTTTCATGCATGTGCCGTCGTGTCCACGCGTGTGCCTTGTGACCAAAAATAGAATACAACATTTTTTTTCCATGCTTGATTCCCAATTTTTTACTAGATGCCAAGCTATCATCACGTACTCCTATACGCAGTAGACACCGGAACTTGAAGCCCGGCCGGACTGTTGCAACCAAGCTATCATCACGAAGATGTCTGGCAATCTCATGCAGACTACGACCAAGTGGTGATGAACAGTTGGCAAAAAGGGTCGGGCCAACAGGGCTTGGCTGGAGTTTTACATGCGCTCAACAACATGCAAAGCTCGCTCTCAGCATGGGGTGCAAAGGAGTTCGGTAGCCTAACAGTCACTATAAGGAAGCTCCGGGCCAAGTTGGACAAATTAAGGAGCAGAGCTACTGGCAAGGGGTCCAACCGACGAAGAAAAGGCCACTGTCAAGAAACTGAAAGAATGTACTTCGCCAGGAGGAGATCTGGATGCGCCAACGGTCTTGTGTACCTTGGCTGCGTCATGGTGATCGCAACACCAAATTTTTCCACACACATGCTGCAATGAGAAGACACATTAACAAAATAGAGAGGCTCACGCGTGCGGACGACTCTATCTGTCAAACTTTGGACGAGGATAAAAGTGAAGTCCAACAGTTTTTCCAAACTTTATACACATCTCAGGGATTCAACTCTCTGGATGAGCTTATTGATCTGGTACCACCCCGTGTGACTGAGCAAATGAACGCACACATCGATATGCCGTACACATCATAGGAGGTGAAAACAGCGTTATTCCAAATGGTGCCATCGAAAGCTCCGGGAGTGGATGGTTTTACCGCGGGGTCTCTTCTTAAGGATGATATTATCCCGGCGGTTTTGGGTTCCCTGAATGGGGGCGAGCTACCGGAGGGCATGAACGACACGTCAATCACTCTCATTCCCAAGGTACAACACCCGCAACGCATCAACCAGTACAGACCTATTTCCCTTTGTTCTGTCCTGTACAAATTGCAGCAAAGTGCATCGTCAACAGAACAAGGGGCTTTCTAGATGATATCGTGAGTGAGGAGCAAAGCGCTTTTGTGCCGGGACGACTCATCACTGATAATGTGCTCATTGCACATGAGAGCGTATATGCAATGAAGAGAAGGAAAAGGGGGAAGAACTCTCTGTGCGCAGTCAAACTTGATATGATGAAGGCATATGACCGTGTAGAATGGCACTATCTTGAAGGGATTATGTCTAAGCTGGGCTTCAGTGTCTCATTTATCCGGCTGATTACGAAATGTGTCACATCAGTCCGATTCTCAGTTCATGTGAGCGGTGAGCTCTTGCCATACTTCACCCCATCTAGGGGCTTGCGGCAAGGCTGCCCCGCTTCACCTTACCTATTCCTGCTCTGTGCAGAAGGCTTCACAACCTTACTTAATAGGTTTGGAGGCGCCTATGTGGACAGAGGGATCCGTGTCAGTATTCACTCTCCATGGATCAACCACCTGCTATTTGCGGATGATAGCCTCTTTTTCATGCAATCAAAGGTGGAGAGTGCCCTCAGACTTAGCAACATTCTGAAGGTTTATGGCGAGTGCTTGGGACAATGCGTGAATAAGGAAAAGAGCTCCATTCTTTTCAGTCCGAACACACCGGAACCTGTCAGAGCAGCATTGAAAGGAACCCTAGGTATATCGGTCGAGGCCTTCAACGAGAGATACCTGGGCTTGCCGACTGCGGTAGGGCATATCACGTCAGACACCTTTGATTATATCGGTGAATGAGCGAGGTCCAAAATAAATGGAGGAACCGAATGTTTGGTTTCGTGCGCAGCAAGGGAGGTGTTGGTAAAGTCGGTGGCCCAATCTATACCGACATTCACAATGAGCTGCTTCAAACTGACCAAGAAAATTTACAAAGGAACATCCTCACCGATGGCCAAGTAATGGTGGAGCAGCTCCATCGATAGGCGTTCCATGCACTGGACAGACTGGAAATCTCTTTCAGTCCCAAAGTGCAAGGGAGGGATGGGTTTCCGAGATTTGGAAACGTTCAATATTGCACTACTGGGAAAGCATGGTTGGCGGCTGACAACAGACCCAGAATCCTTATGCTCTAGGGTTCTCAAAGGCCGATATTTCCCAAATGTTGATTTCATGCATGCTACTGTGCCGAAAAGCGCCTCTGCGACCTGGCGAGGCATTATAGCCGGGAGGAACGCACTGGAAGATGGATTAATGAAGAGGATATGTGACGGCACTTCTGTTAATATTTGGACCGACCGGTGGCTGCCCGGAAAACTATCTTTGCGCCCGTCAGTTCAGATTGGAGATGCCAATATCCACATAGTCTCTGACCTAATTGACACTGACAATTGGAGTTGGAGAACTGGGCTAGTAAGATCAAACTTTACACCATCAGATGTAGATGCGATCTTAAACATACCACTCAGATATGGTGGAGGTGAAGACTTTTGGGCGTGGGCTCATGAGAGGTCAGGGACATATACTATCAAATCCGCGTACCGTGCTCTAATGACTCGCAACGAGCAGCAAGCTCTAGTGGAAGGGACGATTACTGAATCTTCAGAGACTGATAAACAGATGTTGACACGGCTATGGAAGCTCAAAGTTCTGCCGAAGGTTCAGGTTTTTTGGTGGCGAGTACTCCGGGGAATCCTACTGGTGGAAGCCACACTAAAACACCGCCACATTGCGACTGAGGCTCGATGCAAAGTCTGCAAAGGCGCAGATGAGGACATGTTTCATGCACTCATCAAGTGCTCTCATTCCCGGAGCTTCTGGACTGAAGCTCGATCGTGGCTGAACATCAAGTTACCAGAACTCCACCCCCTCACTTGGTGCAAGGATATTCCATGTGACTCTCGATTTCTTGAGGAAGACCGGGCCAAGATCATAACTGTTATGTGGGCTATATGGACATCTCGCAACAATATAACACATGCCAAGATTAGTCTGAAACCGGACCAATCCTTAAAGCGCATTTGGGAAACTCTAATTTTATTGGAGCTACCGATGGAACATACCAGGATCCTACCTGGCTATGGGTGGAGGCCACCTGATCCAGACTACATCAAAATCAACACGGATGGCAGCGTGTCTCTGAATGAAAACAGAAGCGGGGCGGGTGGTGTTGTACGGACCCCCTCCGACTTCATTGCTGCCTGGAGCAAGCCGCATGAGAATATCACGGATCCACTTACCGCAGAAGCACTGACTCTGCGAGATGGTGTTATCTTCGGCAAGCTTCGGGGTTTTTCACGGGTGATCCTCGAGGTCGACTGCTTGGAGCTGGTTCAGCTCTGGAACTCGCGACAGTTCTCGCGCTCTCTTATAGCGCCTATTCTTATCGAAATTGAAGGGCTAGCCTCATCGTTTGATTACTTTGACATTCATCATGTAATGAGACAATCCAATACCTCAGCTCACCTGTGTGCGAAATATGCAAGCACTCTAGGCGTGTCTGATTGTTGGATGAAGTCTCTCTGCCTTCCTGGTGACTAGCCTTATGGCTGATCGCGCTGGTGTTGTTAGTGATTGAATAAAGCTCGATGATTCCTGCAAAAAAAAAAGGTCGGTGTCCCATTAGTAGATTGTGCCCGAGTCCTTCTCCATCTCCACTTCGTACAGTGTGCGTACCCAGCTCTTCCCGTAATTAAGTAACTACAGTATCTAATTGGACTCGGATTACGTAATCAAGTACAACCAGGATTGGACGAGAGCACGTCAATCAAGCTATATATACATACACGCCTGCTGGGCAGCCTCCAAGTCACGAATCGCACATCATCAGCAAGCAAAACGAGAAGTCCTACGCTCGATCCGCCGCAGCAGGATTCGCTTACCCCCGATCGATATGGCGGGACTGAAGCCCAGCGTCAACCTCTTCGCGCTCCTCGACCGCAACGATCCTGGCGACAAGCTCGTGACCGACCTCGACGACGCCCATGCCAAACAAGATGCGCCGGCGGCCAAGCACAAGAAGACGGCGACGCCGGCTGCCAGTCTTGCCAAGGATCTATTCGCCCAGGCATACCCTACCGCGCGGGATTACGTAATCAGGAAAAATCAGCTGGAGAGACAGGCCAGGGCCAGGGCCAGGGCGGAGGCCGAGGCGGCGGCAAGGGCAAAGGCGAACAACGGAGTTTCCGGCGGTGATAAGAGCGCGGGGGCTTCGGCCGACAGCAGCAAGGTACAAGATGGAGCAAGGCGAGGCAGATACAACGACTACTACTACTACAACAACGGAGCATCGAGGAAGCAGCAACCCGGCATGCCGGGCAAATTCGGAGCTCCACAGAGGCAGCAACCCAACATGCCGCTGAACGGGGCGGCACCTGCAGAAGGCGCGGAGGCGCCGGCGGCTCCCCAGCAGACTCCTCCGCCGCCGCCACCGAGCCTAGATGACATCGACGAGTTCCCTTCGTTGAAGTAGTGCTAGACGAGATACGCTTGTGTAGTATACAATTTGTTCGTCACGAGATATGCTTGCGTAGTATACTATGTTCTATTTTTAAACAAGTGTCTTGACTTGAGTATCGATCGACCATTATCTTGTTGTCGAGTTATTAAATTTTCGGAAATGTTAACGCCCACACGTGTGGTCGTTAGCCAACTCGCCCACACGCCTACATCACCGTCCAACGCCTTTTGCACGAATCTTGGCATAAAAATGTTGATTTTATACGCCACGTAGAACCACTTGTGTGTGTGGCATGTGGGGGAGTTCGCCCACACGCCTGTTTTCTCTACGCGGCCAACGTTCGCCAGTCGGGGCGTGCGATGGAACTGCTGTCGCGCCCGCACGCCACGCACCACTCCCTTTCCTCATCTCCCACGACTGCCATTCACCCACTCTCCCACACCTAAGCTGTCATTTGCCATGTTTTTTGAAGGGTACATGGCAACTGCCCTATTTGTGATTGTAATCATATGGCAACTCTCTTTTTACCCGAACATGTTATTGTTGCCATGTCTGTTTTGTAGCGTTACATGACAACTGTCTAGTGTTAGTAGGTGGCAACTCCTAAAGATACCACCGTCACCCACATGCCCGTCTCCTCTCCCACACACCAAAAGCCATCAGTTGCCATGTGTTTTGCAGGATACATGGCAACTGTTGGGGAACGTTGCAGAAAATTAAAATTTTTCCTACGGTTTCACCAAGATCCATCTATGAGTTCATCTAGGCAACGAGTCATAGGAGAGAGATTGCATCTACATACCACTTTGTAGATCGCGAGCGGAAGCGTTCAACGAACGGGGTTGAGGTAGTCGTACACGACGTGATCCAAATCACCGAAGATCCTAGCACCGAAAGGACGGCCCCTCCGCGTTCAACACACGTACGGTCAGCGTAACGTCTCCTTCTTCTTGATCCAACAAGGCAAAGGAGAGGTTGGGAAGATGGCTCCAGCAGCAGCACGACGGCGTGGTGATGTTGGAACTACAGTACTCCGGCAGGGCTTCGCCGTGCTCAACGGAGGAGGAGGAGGTGTTGGGGAGGGAGAGGGAGGCGCCAGGAGCAAGGGTGCGCAACCCTCCCCTCACCCCTCTATTTATAGGGGAAGGGGCAAGGGGGGCCGGCCCCTCTAGATGGGATCTAGAGGGGGGCGGGGGCGGCCAGGGAGGGGGGACTTGCCCCCCAAGCAAGGGGGGCGCCCCCTTTAGGGTTCCCCCAACCCTAGGCGCATGGGCCCTTGGGGGGGGGGAGGCGCACCAGCCCACTTTGGGCCGGTTCCCTTCCTCATACAGCCCATGAGGCCCTCCGGGAGAGGTGGCCCCTCCCGGTGGACCCCCAGAACCCCTCCGGTGGCCGCGGTACAATACCGATATGCCCCCGAAACTTCCCGGTGTCCGTATGACGACTTCCCATATATAAATCTTTACCTCCGGACCATTCCGAAACTCCTCGTGACGTCCGGGATCTCATCCGGGACTCCGAACAACATTCGGGTTACTGCATATACATATCTTCACAACCCTAGCGTCACCGAACCTTAAGTGTGTAGACCCTACGGGTTCGGGAGACATGCAGACATGACCGAGACGGCTCTCGGGCAATAACCAACAGCGGGATCTGGATACCCATGTTGGCTCCCACATGCTCCACGATGATCTCATCGGATGAACCACGATGTCGAGGATTCAATTAATCCCGTATACGATTCCCTTTGTCAATCGGTATTTTACTTGCCCGAGATTCGATCGTCGGTATCCCAATACCTCGTTCAATCTCGTTACCGGCAAGTCACTTTTCTCGTACCGTAATGCATGATCCCGTGATCAAACACTTTGATCACATTGAGCTCATTATGATGATGCATTACCGAGAGGGCCCGGTGATACCTCTCCGTCAAGCAGAGTGACAAATCCCAGTCTCGATCCGTGTCAACCCAACAGACACTTTCGGAGATACCCGTAGTATACCTTTATAGTCACCCAGTTACGTTGTGACGTTTGGCACACCCAAAGCACTCCTACGGTATCCGGGAGTTACACGATACCATGGTCTAAGGAAAGTATACTTGACATTGGAAAACTCTAGCAAACGAACTATGCGATCTTATGCTATGTTTAGGATTGGGTCTTGTCCATCACATCATTCTCCTAATGATGTGATCTCGTTATCATTGACATCTAATGCCCATAGTCAGGAAACCATGACTATCTGTTGATCAACGGGCTAGTCAACTAGAGGCTTACTAGGGACATGTTGTTGTCTGTTATTCACACATGTATTACGATTTCCGGATAACACAATTATAGCACGAATAAAGACAATTATCATGAACAAGGAAATATAATAATAAGGCTTTTATTATTGCCTCTAGGGCATATTTCCAACAGTCTCCCACTTGCACTAGAGTCAATAATCTAGTTACATTGTGATGAATCGAACACCCATAGAGTTCTGGTGCTGATCATGTTTTGCCTTAGGGAGAGGTTTAGTCAACGGATCTGCAACATTCAGATCCGTGTGCACTTTACAAATTTCTATGTCTCCATCTTGAACATTTTCACGAATGGAGTTGAAGCGACGCTTGATGTGCCTGGTCTTCTTGTGAAACCTGGGCTCCTTTGCAAGTGCAATAGCTCCAGTGTTGTCACAGAAGAGTTTGATTGGCCCCGACGCATTAGGTATGACTCCGAGGTCGGTGACGAACTCCTTCACCCAAATTGCTTCATGTGCTGCCTCCGAGGCTGCCATGTACTCCGCTTCACATATAGATCCCGCCACGACGCTCTGCTTGCAACTGCACCAGCTTACTGCCCCACCATTCAAAATATACACGTATCCGGTTTGTGACTTAGAGTCATCCAGATCTGTGTCGAAGCTAGCGTCGACGTAACCCTTTACGACGAGCTCTTCGTCACCTCCATAAACGAGAAACATTTCCTTAGTCCTTTTCAGGTACTTCAGGATATTCTTGACCGCTGTCCAGTGTTCCTTGCCGGGATTACTTTGGTACCTTCCTACCAAACTTACGGCAAAGTTTACATCAGGTCTGGTACACAGCATGGCATACATAATAGAACCTATGGCTGAGGCATAGGGGATGACGCTCATCTCTTCTATATCTTCTGCCGTGGTCAGACATTGAGCTGAGCTCAATTTCACACCTTGTAACACAGGTAAGAACCCCTTCTTAGATTGATCCATATTGAACTTCTTCAATATCTTATCAAGGTATGTGCTTTGTGAAAGACCTATGAGGCGTCTTGATCTATCTATATAGATCTTGATGCCTAATATATAAGCAGCTTCTCCAAGGTCCTTCATTGAAAAACTCTTATTCAAGTAGGCCTTAATGCTGTCCAAGAGTTCTATATCATTTCCCATCAAAAGTATGTCATCTACATATAGTATGAGAAATGCTACAGAGCTCCCACTCACTTTCTTGTAAGCGCAGGCTTCTCCATAAGTCTGCGTAAACCCAAACGCTTTGATCATCTCATCAAAGCGAATGTTCCAACTCCGAGATGCTTGCACCAGCCCATAAATCGAGCGTTGGAGCTTGCACACCTTGTCAGCATTCTTAGGATCGACAAAACCTTCCGGCTGCATCATATACAATTCTTCCTTAAGGAAACCATTAAGGAATGCCGTTTTGACGTCCATTTGCCATATTTCATAATCGTAGAATGCGGCAATTGCTAACATGATTCGGACGGACTTCAGCTTCGCTACCGGTGAGAAAGTCTCATCGTAGTCAATTCCTTGAACTTGTCGATAACCCTTAGCGACAAGCCGAGCTTTATAGATGGTCACATTACCATCCGCGTCTGTCTTCTTCTTAAAGATCCATTTATTTTCTATGGCTCGCTGTTCAACGGGCAAGTCAGTCAAAGTCCATACTTCGTTTTCATACATGGATCCTATCTCGGATTTCATGGCTTCTAGCCATTTGTCGGAATCTGGGCCCTCCATTGCTTCCTCATAGTTCGAAGGTTCACCGTTGTCTAACAACATGATTTCCAAGATAGGGTTGCCGTACCACTCTGGTGCGGAACGTGTCCTTGTGGACCTTCGAATTTCAGTAGGAGCTTGATTAGAAGTATCTTGATCATTATCATCAATTTCCTCTCTAGTCGGTGCAGGCACCTCAGGAACGTTTTCTTGAGTTTCGCCATTTTCCGGTTCAAGAGGTAACACTTCATCAAGTTCTACTTTCCTCCCACTTACTTCTTTCGAGAGAAACTCTTTCTCTAGAAAGGATCCATTCTTGGCAACAAAGATCTTGCCTTCGGATCTGAGGTAGAAGGTATACCCAATAGTTTCTTTAGGGTATCCTATGAAGACGCATTTTTTCGACTTGGGTTCGAGCTTTTCAGGTTGAAGTTTCTTCACATAAGCATCGCATCCCCAAACTTTTAGAAATGACAGCTTAGGTTTCTTTCCAAACCATAATTCATACGGTGTCGTCTCAACGGATTTCGACGGAGCCCTATTTAAAGTGAATGCGGCAGTCTCTAAAGCATAGCCCCAAAAAGATAGCGATAAATCGGTAAGAGACATCATAGATCGCACCATATCTAATAGAGTGCGATTACGACGTTCGGACACACCATTACGCTGAGGTGTTCCAGGCGGCGTGAGTTGTGAAACTATTTCATATTTTCTTAAGTGTGTGCCAAATTCGTGACTCAAGTATTCTCCTCCACGATCTGATCGTAAAAACTTGATCTTTCTATCAAGTTGATTTTCAACCTCACTCTGAAATTCCTTGAACTTTTCAAAGGTCTCAGACTTGTGTTTCATTAAGTAGATATACCCATATCTACTCAAGTCATCAGTGAGGGTGAGAACATAACGATAGCCACCGCGAGCCTCAACACTCATTTGGACCGCACACATCGGTATGTATGATTTCCAATAAGTTGGTTGCTCGCTCCGTTGTTCCTGAGAACGGAGTCTTGATCATTTTACCCATGAGGCATGGTTCGCACGTGTCAAACGATTCATAATCAAGAGACTCTAAAAGTCTATCTGCATGGAGCTTCTTCATACGTTTGACACCTATGTGACCAAGGCGGCAATGCCACAAATATGTGGGACTATTGTTATCAATTTTAACTCTTTTGGTATTCACACTATGAATATGTGTATCATCACGTACGAGATTCATTAAGAATAAACCATTAACCATCGGAGCATGACCATAAAACATATCTCTCATATAAATAGAACAACCATTATTCTCGGATTTAAATGAGTAGCCATCTCGAATTAAACGAGATCCAGACACAATGTTCATGCTCAAACTTGGCACTAAATAACAATTATTGAGGTTTAAAACTAATCCCGTAGGTAAATGTAGAGGTAGCGTGCCGACGGCGGTCACATCGACCTTGGAACCATTCCCGACGCGCATCGTCACCTCGTCCTTTGCCAGTCTCCGTTTATTCCGCAGCTCCTGTTTTGAGTTACAAATGTGAGCAACTGCACCGGTATCAAATACCCAAGAGCTACTACGAGTACTGGTAAGGTACACATCAATTACATGTATATCACATATACCTTTTGTTTTTGCCGGCCTTCTTGTCCGCTAAGTACTTGGGGCAGTTCCGCTTCGAGTGACCATTTCCCTTGCAATAAAAGCACTCAGTCTCGGGCTTGGGTCCATTCTTTGGCTTTTTCCCGGCAACTTGCTTACCGGGCGCGGCAACTTCCTTGCCGTCCTTCTTGAAGTTCTTTTTACCCTTGCCCTTCTTGAACTTAGTGGTTTTATTCACCATCAACACTTGATGTTCCTTCTTTATTTCTACCTCTGCTGATTTCAGCATAGCATATACCTCAGGAATGGTCTTTACCATCCCCTGCATGTTGTAGTTCATCACAAAGCTCTTGTAGCTAGGTGGAAGCGACTGGAGGATTCTGTCAATGACCGCTTCATCCGGGAGATTAACTTCCAGTTGAGTTAAGCGGTTGTGCAACCCAGACATCTTGAGTATGTGTTCACTGACAGAGCTATTTTCCTCCATCTTACAGCTAAAGAATTTGTCGGAGACTTTATATCTCTCGACCCGGGCATGAGCTTGGAAAACCATTTTCAGCTCTTCGAACATCTCATATGCTCCATGTCTCTCAAAACGCTTTTGGAGCCCCGGCTCTAAGCTGTAAAGCATGCCGCACTGAACGAGGGAGTAATCATCGGAACGTGACTGCCAAGCGTTCATAACGTCTTGTTCAGCAGGGAGAACAGGTGCGTCACCCAGCGGTGCTCGTAGGACATAATCTTTCTTGGCAGCTATGAGGATGATCCTCAGGTTCCGGACCCAGTCCGTATAGTTGCTGCCATCGTCTTTCAGCTTGGTTTTCTCTAGGAACGCGTTGAAGTTGAGGACTACGTTGGCCATTTGATCTACAAGACATATTGTAAATATTTTAGACTAAGTTCATGATAATAAAGTTCATCTAATCAAATTATTTAATGAACTCCCACTTAGATAGACATCCCTCTTCTAGTCATCTAAGTATTACATGATCCGAGTCAACTAGGCCGTGTCCGATCATCACGTGAGACGGACTAGTCAACATCGGTGAACATCTTCATGTTGATCGTATCTTCTATACGACTCATGCTCGACCTTTCGGTCTTCTGTGTTCCGAGGCCATGTCTGTACATGCTAGGCTCGTCAAGTCAACCTAAGTGTTTGCATGTGTAAATCTGTCTTACACCCGTTGTATGTGAACGTTAGAATCTATCACACCCGATCATCACGTGGTGCTTCGAAACAACGAACTGTCGCAACGGTGCACAGTTAGGGGGAACACTTCTTGAAATTATTATGAGGGATCATCTTATTTACTACCGTCGTTCTAAGTAAACAAGATGCAAAACATGATAAACATCACATGCAATCAAATAATAAACGTGACATGATATGACCAATATCACATAGCTCCTTTGATCTCCATCTTGGGGCTCCATGATCATCTTGTCACCGGCTTGACACCATGATCTCCATCATCATCATCGTGTCTCCATGAAGTTGCTCGCCAACTATTACTTCTACTACTATGGCTAACGCGTTTAGCAATAAAGTAAAGTAATTTACATGGCGTTTCTCAATGCCAAGGGGAACCAGCCCCAAGAGGCCCATGCGCCTAGGGTTCCAAAGGGGAAGAGTCCCACTTGTGGAAGGCACCTCCTAGGTGCCTTGGGGGGGAGGAAATCCTCCCTGGCCGCCGCCCCCCTTGGGAGATCAGATCTCCCAGGGCCGGCGCCCCCCCAAGAGGCCTATATAAAGGGGGGAGGGGAGGAGGGCAGCCGCACCCTTGCTCCTGGCGCCTCCCTCTCCCTCTCCAACATCTCCTCCTCCTCCGTAGAGCTCGGCGAAGCCCTGCCGGAGTACTGCAGCTCCACCATCACCACGCCGTCGTGCTGCTGCTGGAGCCATCTTCCCCAACCTCTCCTTGGCCTTGCTGGATCAAGAAGAAGGAGACGTTACGCTGACCGTACGTGTGTTGAACGCGGAGGTGCCGTGCTTTCGGTGCTAGGATCTCCGGTGATTTGGATCACGGTGTGTACGACTACTTCATCCCCGTTCGTTGAACGCTTCCGCTCGCGATCTGCAAAGTGGTATGTAGATGCAATCTCTCTCTCCCATGACTCGTTGCTAGATGAACTCATAGATGGATCTTGGTGAAACCGTAGGAAAAATTTTAATTTTCTGCAACGTTCCCCAACAACCGGCACTAATGTGTCCATTAGTGCCGGTTCCAACGGCTAGGCGGGAGGAGCTCTTTAGTACCGGTTCGTGGCGAACCTTTAGCACCGGTTCGTGCCACGAACCGGTACTAATGAAAGTGGTGGCAGGATGTTGTCAGAGTGGGGCCCCTCCAACACCTTTAGTACCGGTTCGTGGCACGAACCGGTACTAAAGGTCGTCCTATATAAACCCTTCGTCCACCAGCACTCTGTTCTTCCCCCTTTCCCCTCTCCCTCTCCTCTGTTTTTTCCTTCTTCCTCTGAGTTCATCACAAAATTTGCCCCAAATTTGTCAAGATTTGCAGGCCCCCATCCATTCAAATGATCACAAAGGTTAGCAACTTTGTCCTTTCATCTCTCATTGCTAGATTAGCTCTTGCATTGGTTTATATAGTGATTAATTGTGGGTTTTAGTAATTTGGGAGGAATTATATGTTGCAGTATTTGATTTATATGCAAATTGAGGTCAAAATAACACTTAGTTTGCATATGCAGGTGTGGTTTACTTAGTGCCTTCTAAATCTCCGTCGTAACCACCGTCGATCGCCCGCACCATCCCGTCGTCGGCACCACCTTGTGGTGAGCCTCTTGTTCATGAAATTTTATATAAAATATTGATGTTTGTGTGATTTGGATATATAGTTACTCGTATAATTATCTTACCCGTACGTTGTTTGTTATACATAGTACCATAGTTTTGATATCCGTCCCCGTCGGCCCTCGTCCTTGTTATGATTCGGATGTGGTATATTCTCTTTTAAAACCATTTGTTGCATTTCGTGTTTATGACAAATTATGCCCATCAAGTTGACATAGATATTTTTATCTAGGAGGTATGTGAACCGGAAATTCCAACCGACCCTATTGTCGAGAGGTTAAATTTAGTTGAAAAAGAAAACGAGTATTTGAAAGAAAAATTGAAAAGAATTGAGGGGGAGAAGATGGAATTGGAGTTGCATGTTGCCAATGTCGTCGATGATCACAAGATCAAGATGGAGAAAATGCGCTTGAAGATTAGAAAGATTAGAAAATATGCCATTGATAGTGAGGCTTGGTATCATTATGCTGTTGGACCAATTGTTACCTTAGTTGCGACCTTGATCGCATTTGTTGTTGCATTTAAATGCTTTAGCTAGAGAGTTATTTGTTTGTTGCATTTAAGTGTTGTATGAACTTTATGTATTGTATTAATTTGATGTTTTCGGTGCTGTGTATTGAAGATGAGCCGGCAATGGATGTACGATGACCGATGCTCTCCCGAGTTCATTAATGGCGTGCACACTTTTCTGCTTGCGGCTGAGGCAAACAAGCGGGCGGATGGTTTTATGCCTTGTCCATGTGCTGGCTGTAAGAATGGTCACAATTACTCTACGTCATGAACCATTCACGTCCACCTGTTTGAGTCCGGTTTCATGCCCCACTATAATGTTTGGACCAAGCACGGAGAAAGAGGGGTTATGATGGAAGACAATGAAGAAGAAGAGGACGACGACAACTATCCTGGCCATGGGTTCCCAGAATACTATGATACAACAATGGGGGAAGAAGCTGAGCCGGTAATGCGGGAAGAAGCTGAGTCGACAATGCGGGAAGAAGTTGAAGAAGAGGCATCAGATGAGCCCATTGATGATCTAGGTCGGGCCATTGCCGATGCAAAGAGAAACCGCGCAAGTGATTTGGAGAAGAAGAAGTTGCAGCGCATGTTATAGGATCACATAAAATTGTTGTACCCGAATTGCGTAGGTGACAAGAAAAAGCTGGGCACCACACTGGAATTGCTGCAATGGTAGGCAGAGAATGGTGTATCTGACAAGGGATTTGGAAAGTTGCAGGTAATGATAAAGAATATGCTTCCAAAGGACAACGAATTGCCCGAGAGTACGTACAAAGCAAAGAAGGCCGTCTGCCCTCTAGGGTTAGAGGTGCAGAAGATACATGCATGCCCTAATGATTGCATCCTCTACCGCGGTGAGTACAAGGATTTGAACGCTTGCCCGGTATGCGGTGCATTGCGCTATAAGATCAGCCGCGATGACCCTGGTGATGTCGAGGGCGAGCGCCCCAAGAAGAAGATTCCTGCCAAGGTGATGTGGTATGCTCCTTTAATACCACGGTTGAAACGTTTGTTCCAAAACAAAGAGCATGCCAAGGCGATGCGATGGCACAGAGAAGACCGTAAGAAAGACGAAAAGTTGAGAGTACCCGCTGACGGGTCGCAGTGGAGAAAAATTGAAAGAAAGTATGGGAAGGAGTTTGCAGATGACGCTAGGAACGTATGGTTTGGTCTAAGCGCAGATGGCATTAATCCTTTTGAGGAGCAGAGCAGCAACCATAACACCTGACCTGTGACTCTATGTTTGTATAAACTTCCTCCTTGGTTGTGCATGAAGCGGAAGTTTATTATGATGCCAGTGCTCATCCAAGGCCCTAAGCAACCCGACAACGACATTGATGTGTACCTAAGGCCATTAGTTGAAGAACTCTTACAACTATGGAATGGAACAGGTATACGTGCGTGGGATGAGCACATGAGGGAAGAATTTGACCTAAAGGCGTTGTCGTGACCATCAATGATTGGCCTGCTCTCAGTAACCTTTCAGGACAGACAAACAAGGGATACCGTGCATGCACGCACCGTTTGGACGATACCGACAGTATATATTTGGCTAATTGTAAGAAGAATGTGTACCTGGGACATCGTCGATTTCTTCCGAGCAGGCATCCCGTAAGAAAGAAAGGCAAGCATTTCAAAGGTGAGGCGAATCACCGGACGAAGCCTCGCCACCGTACTGGTGCTGATGTACATGATATGGTCAAGGATTTGAAGGTGGTCTTTGGAAAGGGTCCTGGTGGACAACCTGTTCTGAATGACGCTGACGGATGTGCACCCATGTGGAAGAAGAAATCTATATTTTGGGACCTGCCCTATTGGAAAGACCTAGAGGTCCGCTCCGCTATCAACATGATGCACGTGACGAAGAATCTTTGTGTGACCCTGCTTGGCTTCTTGGGTGTGTATGGGAAGACAAAAGATACACCTGAGGAACGGGAGGACCAGCAACGTATGCACGGAAAAGACGGCATACATTAGGGTCATGCAAGCTACGCTCTTACCAATGAAGAGAAGGAAATCTTCTTTGAATGCCTGCTCAGTATTAAGGTACCGTCTGTCTTCTCGTCGAATATAAAGGGAATAATAAACATGGCAGAGAAAAAGTTCCAGAACCTAAAGTCTCATGACTGACACGTGATTATGACGCAACTGCTTCCGGTTGCATTGAGGGGGCTTCTACCGGAAAACGTTCGATTAGCCATTGTGAAGTTATGTGCATTTCTCAATGCAATCTCTCAGAAGGTAATCGATCCAGAAATCATACCAAGGTTAGAGAATGATTTGGTGCAATGTCTTGTCAGTATCGAGTTGGTGTTCCCACCATCCTTCTTCAACATCATGACACACGTCCTAGTTCACCTATGCGAAGAGATTAACGTTTTGGGTCCTGTATTTCTACACAATATGTTCCCCTTTGAGAGGTTCATGGGAGTCTTAAAGAAATATGTTCATAACCGTGCTAGGCCAGAAGGAAGCATCTCCAAGGGCCATGAAAACGAGGAGGTCATTGAGTTTTATATTGACTTTATTCCTAACCTTAAGCCGATTGGTGTTCCTAAATCGCGGCATAAGGGCGGACTGGATGGAAAAGGCACGCTAGGAGGGGAGCACATAATATGTATGGACGGACATTCTCTCACTGAAGCACACTATACAGTTCTATAGAATTCCGCCTTGGTGGCTCCGTATATGGATGAACACAAGAATTTGCTACGCTCCAAACACCCGGAGCGGTCTGATGACTGGATTACACGTGAACAAACTAGAAGTTTCGCCAGCTGGTTGCAGACACGTACCATGCATGACACCTCTATTGAAGATGACCTGTACTTGCTGTCCCAGTTACCATATTTGAATATAATGACTTTCAAAGGGTACGAGATAAATGGTAATACATTTTACACGATCGCCCAAGATAAGATGAGCACCAACCAAAACAGTGGTGTCCGCTTTGATGCAGAAACCAAGACGGGAAAGGAAACATATTATGGTTATATATAGGATATATGGGAACTTGACTATCGACGTGGTTTGAAGGTCCCTTTGTTTCGGTGCAAATGGGTCAATATGACACGAGGCGGGGTAACGGAAGACCCGCAGTACGGAATGACAATAGTGGATCTCAACAATCTTGTGAATGCAGACGAACCATTCGTCCTAGCCAATGATGTGGCATAGGTTTTCTATGTGAAGGACATGTCTACGAAGCCGAGAAAAAGAAAAGATAAGGAAGTGAATGCATCGTACGATGAGCCAAAGCGGCACATAGTTCTTTATGGGAAGAGAAACATCGTGGGAGTGGATGACAAGACAGACATGTCAGGAGATTACGAAAAGTTTGATGAAATTGCTCCATGCACAGTGAATATTGACCCGAGCATCCCGTTAAATGATGAAGATTTTCCATGGTTACGGCGCAAAGGGAGACACACGAAGAAAAAGTTTCACACCCAAAGATCTGGGATGTGATCGGCTTCACTATCATCACTTTCTTCTGTGTTTCACACCCAGGAGGGAATCTCTGTAATAGTTAGGGTAGTTATATGTTTTGGCATTTGAAACACGAAGAAATTTTATGTGCAAACAAATTTTTTCATGCCTTTACTGATTTTTTCAGCTAAAAAGGCATTTCATTTTTTAAATAACCTAAGCATTACCAAATTGAATATAATGATAAAACACACTAATATTAAACATAATAAAAAAGAATCACTGAAAAATGTATTTTTAAAGTTAAGTTATTCACAAACTAGTGATTCATACAAATTTCAAATAATTCAAAATTTAAACTATTCAAATTTAAAAACTACCGGCACTAACTGAAAGTTTCTAAAAACTATCAAAAATATTCACAAAAAACAACTAAAAATAAATAAAACAAAATAAATAAAACAGAAAAGAAAAAACTAAACCTGTTGTTGGGCCAGGATGCAGGCCCGCAAGCCCAATAGGCCCCACAGGGCAGAGTAGCACAGGTAGGCCCAGAAGGCCTGCTTTGGAGAGGAGCTCGAGACAGCAGCGGCGGCGGGGCTTATAAGCAGGTGCGAGCGTCCTTCGGCTAGCGAGGTGGGACTAAACTTCTGCGCCCCTCGCCTGGCAGCGTACCCCCTTTAGTACCGGGTCGTGGCACCAACCGATACTAAAGAGGGGGGGGGGTCTTTAGTACCGGTTGGAGCCAGCACCCGGTAGTAAAGGCCTGCCCTTCCCGCCGCTTGGCCTGGCCAAAACAGGCCTTTAGTACCGGTTGGTGGCTCCAACCGGTACTAAAGGTGCCTTCTATATATACAACACTTCAAAAAATTTCATTCTCCCTCTGTTTCTTCCTCTGTTTCCCCATTGAAACACCGCCCGCCTCGATCGACGCCGTCGCCGACCCCGTCCCCGTCGCCGCCCTCATCCCCGTCGCCGCCCCCGCCCCCGTCCCCGTCGCCGCTCTCATCCCCGTCGCCGCCCCCGCCCCCGCCCCCGTCCCCGTCGCCGCCCCCGTCCCCTTTGCCGCCCTCGTCGCCGCCCCCGTCCCCTTCGCCGCCCCGGGCCTGTCCCCGTCGCGCCGTCCCCGCATCGCCGCCCCCGCGTCACGCCCCGGCCCGTCGCCGCCCCCCGGCCGTCGCCTCGCCGTCGCCGTTGCCCCGCTGTGAGCTCTCCCCCTCTAACCCCTCTCCCTCGCCCCCGGCGGCCACCATGGGCGCCGCCCCTCCCCGAGCCCATACACACACACAAGCATGATGAACACACACACACACACACACGTATATATGTATGAATGCATGTATATATTAGTATATACGTATTTTGTATGTTTAATTAGTTTAGATTTTTTAGATTATTATTTTTTCACTAGTATATATGTATGAATGCATGTTAGATGGGTATAATTAGTGTTTAATTAGTATGAATTTTTTTTATATAATGTTGTTTTTTCTGTTTTTTAATGAATGTATAGAAGTTGTTTTTTCTGTTTTTAGTGTTAGATGCTTAATTAGTATGAAATAGCATATAGAATTTTGACATATGCAATGATAGCATAATTAGTGTTACATTTGCATATAGTATTTGTTGTCGACGATGCCCGGCCCGCATCCTCGTCGTCGACCCGTTCGCGACGACGTCCTGCTTCAGAGGACCCATGTCCGGGACTGGGCTCCGCCAGGCTGGCATTGGGAGGTGCTACCTTCGGGGGCGCGACGCTTGGTGAGGAACCCGGCCCCGGGTCCCGCCGTCGACCCTCATCTCCTTTGGTGGCGTTCGCGTGTGCCACTTTCGGTACGGAGGAAGACGGCCCCGCCGAAGGTGGTACGTCACCGTGTCAGGGAGGAGGACGAGCACGTCCATCGCTACCTGGCTGCTATGGACGTTAGGTTCTCCAATACCTGGCAGGTTCTTTGGGGAGATCACCCGAGTTATGATCCAGTGATGGTTCCTTCACTTTAGTTGTCCACCGCCCGCGCCTCAGGAACCGCGAGTGGCCTAGATTACTCTTTAGTATTCGATCTTTATTAGCTGCTAGATAGCTATAGCTAGCTAGTGATGTATTCAATATATAATATTCGAGATGATTTATTCGAGACGATGTATTCGACATTATATCTATTATTCAAGATGATGTATTCGAGATTATATTCGATTATGCTTATTATGTACTATGATTGATTCAGTTTTTCCTTATTAATTGATTGCATCCATGCATTGTAATTTGAATACTAAATTGTTTTATATTTCTTTTGGATTAGTTAAATAAAAGCTATGGCGGACAATACCGGCAGAGAGGGAGAAGATACCCTGTTCGATATCATACGCCATCCTCGCGGGCCAGATGATGATCAGAATGAAGAATATTATGACAGTGCCGAATTTCTAAACAACACCGGGGAGGGTGATATGATATTCGATCGCGGCGACCGAATTGATGAAGTCATGAACTATGATTATGATGATGACGAAGAAAATGTTGATCTTGAAACAACAAAGACCGGCGAGGTATATATATTTATATAAGCAGGCATCTGGTGATCATCACATGTTTTAAATGACTTGAAGATATATTAACGAATCGATCTTTCTTCTTTCAGCCATCCGGATCGAGCAAATCTTCAGGCAACAAGAAACGAGGTCCGAACAAAAAGTTGAAGGAGGGCGTAAAGTACAATATCGAGGCCATCAAACCTAATGGCGAACCATTAGCGCCTAAGAAGATTGTGGACATGTTCATTCGTCAGTGCGGAGTTCTTGCGAAGGACCAACTCCTGATCTCCCTTCAAGCATGGAGAGAGCCAGCAAAACCACGTCCAAATGTTACTTTTGTCGACGACAGATAAAAAGGTCTGCTTTGGGAAACTCTCATGGAACATTTCACCCTACCAGATCATTTCACAGATGCAGATGTGGAGAAAGTCAAGGACGCCGCTCTTAGGAAGATGGCGGTTGCATTCAATAACCACAAGAATCGTGTATGGGACAAGTACATCAAGGGTGTAAGGAAGACTCCAGTATTCGAGGGGACACTAGAGAATCAAAGTGCTCATTGGGACGATTTCGTGAAATTCAGGGATTCAGAATTAGCTAAGGAACGGTCGAGAATAAACAAGAAGAATGCCGAAAAAAAGGATAAGTTCCATAAGCTGGGGCCAGGTGGCTACGCGGTGGCAATGCCTAAGTGGGATAAGTCTGAGAAAGAGATGGAGGATGCAGGTGTCACTCCGGTTACTAAGAGCTGGCCCCCCAGGTGCAGGAGTTGGTTCTATGCGCATGGGGGGGGGAGTTGGACCCGAAGACAGGCAAAGTTTCGACGAAGGCATGTCTGAACGGAGCCGATGATAACATACTTGTTGCAATAGAAGAGGCTCGAACGGGGGTGTTCCAGCCGAACAGAGAGAACGACGAGCTTACGCGTGCCCTGGGAAATCCTGAACACCCGGGAAGAACACGAGGCAAGGGCGCTATTCCGTGGTATGAGGGGTTTTCGGACTGGAACACCGACTACAGAACCCATGCGAGAAAGAAGATTGCGGAGGAGAAGAAAAGGAAGATGGAGGAGGAGCAGAGGAAGCTGGACTATGAACGCCTTCAAGGCCTAGAATCAGCGCACGTGGACTTGGCAGTCAAATTCCAGCGGCAGCAGGAGCAGATCGACTCACTTAGCCAGCAAAGGGGTCTCAACAGCTGCAGCAGTTAGCGGATGATTCAACATTGGATAGCACCGCCCCATCCATGCCGAGAAGCAGCGTGGGTTCCGCCCCGGGCGACGCAATGCTGGATAGATACCCCGTGGATGACATCATGGGGAACACTAACTGCGAGCTACACTTCAAAATGAAGAACATATCCATGAAGGTGGCGGACGCCGTTGCTTTTACAAATCCCCCCGAGGCAACCTTCCATTGTAACCCGATTCCAGCGGGCTATGCTCGTGTCTTGGTTGATGAGGTGGTGGACCCATATTCAGGGCTACAACTTGACATTCCTGGAGGTGACGACGAGCACACATTGGGAGAGGCCATACATCGTATCATCCTATGGAGAAAGGATTGCATCGTCTTTCGAAGGCCACCGACACCGCGTCAACTGACTCCTCGTCGAAGTCCGCCACCGAGTCAGCAGACTCCCGCTCCTCCAAGTCCACCAACGCGTGAGGCCACTCCTCCTCCTCCAAGTCCGGCAAAGTGTCAGGCCACTCCTTCTCCAAGTCCGACACAGCGTCAGACGTCCACTCCTCCTCCAAGTCCGGCACAACTTCAGGCCACTCCTCCTCCAAGTCCGGCACAGCTTCAGGCCACTCCTCCTCGTCCAACTCAGCCACGTCAGCCGTCTTCGCCGCCTCAGCAATCACGGAAGAGAGCCGCCGCAGCTATGGTGCGTAGTGGTACAAGTCGAGGTAGTACGGGAGGTACAGGCGGAGGCAAGCGATTTCAATATGGTCCAAGCAGCCTCGCGCCTCTTCCGTAGAGGCCTTACGACAAGTCCGAGGAGGAAAACACAGCCATATCGAAGGCCGAGGTGGAAGCCCATTTTGCACCGAAACCGCCACCGCCGCCAAGGGAGAAAGTGCCTGAGGAAAAGATTGACCACTTCATTCGTATGGCTACACCACCAGCTCCCAAGCCTGTTGACACAGACTATGAGCGCCACCTCAGGAAGTTAAATCGAGCACGTCTACAGAAAGTGGCGAGCTCGAGCTCGAGCAAATCAGCTGGCAAAAAATGCGTTAAAACCGTTCCCTAGCTGGGAGAATAGGCGGCGCAATCAATCCCCCCGCTTGTTGTGCCAACAACACATAAGAGTACACGCGCCCAATATTATTGTGGGCAAACCGTTAACGTTCCCCAGCTGGGCGATGTGGTAATAACTAATAACCGAGGAGCATATAAGGCAGGCTGAAATCCTCAAGATCACTGTTGGACAACTCCTCGAGATCGAGCCCATGCCTCTGCTTACAGAGGAGGAAATAAAACGGAAATATGTCCGGGGCCAACCTTTGGTCGAGCCAGACGAGGTCAAGAAGCTCCCAACGAGAATGTATGAATTGCATCAATGGTACATGAACATTACCAAGATTTCCAATCGAGAGTCCCTCATGGTGGATGTCAAGAAGGATCATTACTACCATGAGAAAGCTGTGGCCGTTGAGTATTTTGAACTGTTTCAGTTATACAATCAAGACGCACTCGACAAATCTATCGTCAGTTGCTATTGTCTGTAAGTGATTTCTTTCTGTAATTTAAGTCTCAAGCTAGCTGTAGTGATCCTTTTGATCAATCATTACCTGTAATTATCCTCACTATATTCTTTTCTGTGGTATTATGCAGGATGAAGATGTATGAAATGAAAAAAGGTGGACGCTATGGCATTGGATTCATTGACCCAAACACCGTTAACGAATACACATGGAAATTAGATGCATATCATGAAAAAAGTGTAGAGGACAGCATGCTAGAGTTCTTGAAGCGCCTCAATACCAATGAAGATATACTACTTCCTTACATCTTCCAGTGAGTCACACTGTCTTGTACTACAAATTCTCTGTTTTTGCCTACTAGCTAGCTACATGTTTTTGCTTACATATGCCCGCTTAATTAAGACATGCAAACGTGTGTGCATGCAGATTTCACTGGATCTTGTGTATCATTAAAGTTGACGCCGGAACAGTTGAAATACTGGACTCACTACTAAAAAAAACTGACTACAACATCTTGTATGGGATAGTCAACAGGTAATTTCAATCATTATTAACTATATATCTCGACCTATTTAGTTCGTCATTTCCTGATATGAACTATTTAATAACCCCTTTATTCATTTTCTTTGTCAGCGGGCAGGGCTTGGGCAAGGTTCATCAGCGTCACTCCGGGCCAATGGAAACAAAACCTGAAATGGTTTCGACCCAAGGTAAGTAATTAAGTAGTACTAGCTAGCTAGCTACCATCTCTTTAATTATCATGCTTGATTAATTATTATCTGATCAAATTCCATTCTCATAAAGGCCCTTGAGCAGGTGCAGGGGACTGATCTGTGTGCATACTGCGTTTGCGAGAACATTCGCATGATGGCGTCCGAAAGGAGCAGATCTCAAAGTCAAGAATGGGTACGTTTGTCAGAACACTATTCACAATTTTTACACCATTATCGATATCTAGTCACACAACTAATACACATGCATATTGATCTCCTTCTTAACAGTTCACAGAGGTGTGGGAGAAGCTCCTACCAACGGAGCGCGTACAAGCACTTCAAGACGAAATAGCGGGATTTTTGATCGACCAGGTCATAGATCCGAACGGAGAATACCACTACCCGCTACCGCCCCCATGAACCACTTCCAATTGTCATCGTGCTCTGAAGGCACCAATTAGGCTAATGCCACTGGCTCCGAAGGCAACATGTAGGAGAAATTATATATAGCTAGCTATTTGTATATATATATATATATATATATATATATATATATATATATATATATATATATATATATATATATATATATATATATATATATATATATATATATATATATATACACACACACATGTGTGTATGTGTGAATTAATATGGTGATTTGTGAGACATTTGATGATATATATATGATCGGTTCTACTAGAAATTCTATTTATATATATATATGCATAACGTGTACAATGTGTAGTATCGTAAAATACCAGCAAACGAAAAAGAATTAAATGGAAAACACAAAATTAAATGAAAAAGAAATCATAAACCCAAACCCCCAACCTTTTAATACCGGTTGGTTTCACCAACCGGTACTAAAGGGCTCCCTGCCCCCGGAGCTGCCTCGTGCCACGTGGTTGCCATTTAGCACCGGTTCGTGCTGAACCTATACTAAAGGGGGGGGGGAGCTTTAGTGCCCACACTTTAGTGCCGGTTACCGAACCGGCACTAAAGGGCCTTACGAACCGGTGCTATTGCCCGGTTCTGCACTAGTGAGAGCTTTCGGTGTTTTGCAATCTAGGTTTGACATTGTCTGTGGTCCTGCTCGTTTTTGGGATAAGAAAACCCTGAAGAACATCATGACTTGCTGTGTTATCCTGCACAATATGATTCTTGAAGATGAGAGAGGAATGAACTTAGAATTCTTTTACGACAATGTGGATAGCCGTGTCAAACCAACTAGAGACCCAAACCGCATTAGAGCTTTTCTTCAGACATACAAGGAGATTGAAAATGCAGACACACACTTTCAACTTCAGGAAGATCTCATTGAGCACCATTGGCAAAGGGCTGGACAGTGACTAATTTTTGTATTCATTTGTATTTGTATTCATGACAAGTTTTGTATTGCATTATTTAAGTTTGCTATGGTGATTTGAATAATTATTTGTAATGCAGATGAGTATTGTTTTATGTTTGATTTGAATAATTCAGTTTATTTTCGATTGTTGAATTATGTTGGATTTGATATCTGCGGGCTGATGATATGCGGGGATGCAGCGGCGCAAAGAGCAGAACCCCATAACCGACCCGTAAAAAAGCATATTCCGCGAATATGCTTTTTTACGGATCCGTTTGGGGGGTCTGCATCTGTGCAAGCCCGCGCCGGCCCGCAAAAACTGTTTTGTGCGAACTGCAAACGAGTTTTGCGGGCCGGCGGGATGCGGGGTCTGCTAGAGTTGCTCTTAAGTGCCGATTAGGAGATCTCTTCCGCATCGTTTCTTCTTCGTCGCGTCACACACGGTGGATATGCAAACGCATACCCACAGCACACCGCACGCAACTTGGCCAAGCCCATTGTGGTTTTTTTACGTGTCTTTCTTCAATTGTTTTTCTAACACAGTACAGACGCAAACGCACATATACACGTGCATATACTCACCCCTATGAATGCATACACGCATATCCTATCCTGATGGGCTGGGGATACCACAATCTCTCTAACCATCCAAACCACAGGTTGGTTCGCTTCCACTGGGGTTTAGGAAGGTTTTAGAACCTCCCCTAAACTGGGTTTTCTTTTCTATTTATTGTTTTACCAGCTTTTTACGTTTTTTCATATCCTTTTATGTTTTAATTTCCAAATTCATGGACATTTTTTATTTTGAAAATGTTTTCATGCATGTGCCGTCGTGTCCACGCGTGTGCCTTGTGACCAAAAATAGAATACAACATTTTTTTCCCATGCTTGATTCTCAATTTTTTACTAGATGCCAAGCTATCATCACGTACTCCTATACGCAGTAGACACCGGAACTTGAAGCCCGGCCGGACTGTTGCAACCAAGCTATCATCACGAAGATGTCTGGCAAACTCATGCAGACTACGACCAAGTGGTGATGAACAGTTGGCAAAAAGGGTCGGGCCAACAGGGCTTGGCTGGAGTTTTACATGCGCTCAACAACATGCAAAGCTCGCTCTCAGCATGGGGTGCAAAGGAGTTCGGCAGCCTAACAGTCACCTAACAGTCACTATAAGGAAGCTCCGGGCCAAGTTGGACAAATTAAGGAGCAGAGCTACTGGCAGGGGGTCCAACTGACGAAGAAAAGGCCACTGTCAAGAAACTGAAAGAGGTACTTCGCCAGGAGGAGATCTGGATGCGCCAACGGTCTTGTGTACCTTGGCTGCGTCATGGTGATCGCAACACCAAATTTTTCCACACACATGCTGCAATGAGAAGACACATTAACAACATAGAGAGGCTCACGCGTGCGGACGACTCTATCTGTCAAACTTTGGTCGAGGATAAAAGTGAAGTCCAACAGTTTTTCCAAACTTTATACACATCTCAGGGATTCAACTCTCTGGATGAGCTTATTGATCTGGTACCACCCCGTGTGACTGAGCAAATGAACGCACACATCGATATGCCGTACACATCACAGGAGTTGAAAACAGCGTTATTCCAAATGGTGCCATCGAAAGCTCCGGGAGTGGATGGTTTTACCGCGGGGTCTCTTCTTAAGGATGATATTATCCCGGCGGTTTTGGGTTCCCTAAATGGGGGCGAGCTACCGGAGGGCATGAACGACACGTCAATCACTCTCATTCCCAAGGTACGACACCCGCAACGCATCAACCAGTACAGACCTATTTCCCTTTGTTCTGTCCTGTACAAATTGCAGCAAAGTGCATCGTCAACAGAACAAGGGGATTTCTAGATGATATCGTGAGTGAGGAGCAAAGCGCTTTTGTGCCGGGACGACTCATCACTGATAATGTGCTCATTGCACATGAGAGCGTATATGCAATGAAGAAAAGGAAAAGGGGGAAGAACTCTGTGTGCGCAGTCAAACTTGATATGATGAAGGCATATGACCGTGTAGAATGGCACTATCTTGAAGGGATTATGTCTAAGCTGGGCTTCAGTGTCTCATTTATCCGGCTGATTACGAAATGTGTCACATCAGTCGGATTCTCAGTTCATGTGAGCGGTGAGCTCTTGCCATACTTCACCCCATCTAGGGGCTTGCGGCAAGGCTGCCCCGCTTCACCTTACCTATTCCCGCTCTGTGCAGAAGGCTTCACAACCTTACTTAATAGGTTTGGAGGCGCCTATGTGGACAGAGGGATCCGTGTCAGTATTCACTCTCCATGGATCAACCACCTGCTATTTGCGGATGATAGCCTCTTTTTCATGCAATCAAAGGTGGAGAGTGCCTTCAGACTTAACAATATTCTGAAGGTTTATGGCGAGTGCTTGGGACAATGCGTGAATAAGGAAAAGAGCTCCATTCTTTTCAGTCCGAACACACCGGAACCTGTCAGAGCAGCATTGAAAGGAACCCTAGGTATATCGGTCGAGGCCTTCAACGAGAGATACCTGGGCTTGCCGACTGCGGTAGGGCATATCACGTCAGACACCTTTGATTATATCGGTGAATGAGCGAGGTCCAAAATAAATGGAGGAACCGAACGTTTGGTTTCGTGCGCAGCAAGGGAGGTGTTGGTAAAGTCGGTGGCCCAATCTATACCGACATTCACAATGAGCTGCTTCAAACTGACCAAGAAAATTTACAAAGGAACATCCTCACCGATGGCCAAGTAATGGTGGAGCAGCTCCATCGATAGGCGTTCCATGCACTGGACAGACTGGAAATCTCTTTCAGTCCCAAAGTGCAAGGGAGGGATGGGTTTCCGAGATTTGGGGGGGAGGATGATCCTCAGGTTCCGGACCCAGTCCGTATAGTTGCTGCCATCGTCTTTCAGCTTGGTTTTCTCTAGGAACGCGTTGAAGTTGAGGACTACGTTGGCCATTTGATCTACAAGACATATTGTAAATATTTTAGACTAAGTTCATGATAATAAAGTTCATCTAATCAAATTATTTAATGAACTCCCACTTAGATAGACATCCCTCTTCTAGTCATCTAAGTATTACATGATCCGAGTCAACTAGGCCGTGTCCGATCATCACGTGAGACGGACTAGTCAACATCGGTGAACATCTTCATGTTGATCGTATCTTCTATACGACTCATGCTCGACCTTTCGGTCTTCTGTGTTCTGAGGCCATGTCTGTACATGCTAGGCTCGTCAAGTCAACCTAAGTGTTTGCATGTGTAAATCTGTCTTACACCCGTTGTATGTAAACGTTAGAATCTATCACACCCGATCATCACGTGGTGCTTCGAAACAACGAACTGTCGCAACGGTGCACAGTTAGGGGGAACACTTCTTGAAATTATTATGAGGGATCATATTATTTACTACCGTCGTTCTAAGTAAACAAGATGCAAAACATGATAAACATCACATGCAATCAAATAATAAACGTGACATGATATGGCCAATATCACATAGCTCCTTTGATCTCCATCTTGGGGCTCCATGATCATCTTGTCACCGGCTTGACACCATGATCTCCATCATCATCATCGTGTCTCCATGAAGTTGCTCGCCAACTATTACTTCTACTACTATGGCTAACGCGTTTAGCAATAAAGTAAAGTAATTTACATGGCGTTTCTCAATGACACGCAGGTCATACAAAAAATAAAGACAACTCCTATGGCTCCTGCCGGTTGTCATACTCATCGACATGCAAGTCGTGATTCCTATTACAATAGCATGAACATCTCATACATCACATATAGATCATTCATCATTCATCACAACTTTGGCCATATCATATCACAAAGCACTTGCTGCAAAAACAAGTTAGACGTCCTCTAATTGTTGTTGCAAGTTTTACGTGGCTGAATTAGGGTTCTAGCAAGAACGTTTTCTTACCTACGTGAAAGCCACAACGTGATTTGTCAACTTCTATTTACCATTCATAAGGACCCTTTTCATCGAATCCGCTCCAACTAAAGTGGGAGAGACAGACACCCGCCAGGCACCTTATGCAACTAGTGCATGTTAGTCGGTGGAACCTGTCTCACGTAAGCGTACGTGTAAGGTTGGTCCGGGCCGCTTCATCCCACAATACCGCTGAAGCAAGATAAGACTAGTAGCGGCAAGAAAGTTGACAACATCTACGCCCACAACAAATTGTGTTCTACTCGTGCAATAGAGAACTAAGCATAGACCTAGCTCATGATGCCACTGTTGGGGAACGTTGCAGAAAATTAAATTTTTTCCTACGGTTTCACCAAGATCCATCTATGAGTTCATCTAGGCAACGAGTCATGGGAGAGAGATTGCATCTACATACCACTTTGTAGATCGCGAGCGGAAGCGTTCAACGAACGGGGTTGAGGTAGTCGTACACGACGTGATCCAAATCACCGGAGATCCTAGCACCGAAAGGATGGCACCTCCGCGTTCAACACACGTACGGTCAGCGTAACGTCTCCTTCTTCTTGATCCAGCAAGGCAAAGGAGAGGTTGGAAAGATGGCTCCAGTAGCAGCACGACGGCGTGGTGATGGTGGAACTACAGTACTCCGGCAGGGCTTCGCCGTGCTCAACGGAGGAGGAGGAGGTGTTGGGGAGGGAGAGGGAGGCGCCATGAGCAAGGGTGCGCAGCCCTCCCCTCACCCCTCTATTTATAGGGGAAGGGGCAAGGGGGGCCGGCCCCTCTAGATGGGATCTAGAGGGGGGGCGGCGGCCAGGGAGGGGGGACTTGCCCCCCAAGCAAGGGGGGCGCCCCCTTTAGGGTTCCCCCCAACCCTAGGCGCATGGGCCCTTGGGGGGGGGAGGCGCACCAGCCCACTTTGGGCCGGTTCCCTTCCTCATACAGCCCATGAGGCCCTCCGGGAGAGGTGGCCCCTCCCGGTGGACCCCCAGAACCCCTCCGGTGGCCCCGATACAATACCGATATGCCCCCGAAACTTCCCGGTGTCCGTATGACGACTTCCCATATATAAATCTTTACCTCCAGACCATTCCGAAACTCCTCGTGACGTCCGGGATCTCATCCGGGACTCCGAACAACATTCGGGTTACTGCATATACATATCTTCACAACCCTAGCGTCACCGAACCTTAAGTGTGTAGACCCTACGGGTTCGGGAGACATGCAGACATGACCGAGACGGCTCTCGGGCAATAACCAACAGCGGGATCTGGATACCCATGTTGGCTCCCACATGCTCCACGATGATCTCATCGGATGAACCACGATGTCGAGGATTCAATTAATCCCGTATACGATTCCCTTTGTCAATCGGTATTTTACTTGCCCGAGATTCGATCGTCGGTATCCCAATACCTCGTTCAATCTCGTTACCGGCAAGTCACTTTTCTCGTACCGTAATGCATGATCCCGTGATCAAACACTTTGATCACATTGAGCTCATTATGATGATGCATTACCGAGAGGGCCCGGTGATACCTCTCCGTCAAGCGGAGTGACAAATCTCAGTCTCGATCCGTGTCAACCCAACAGACACTTTCGGAGATACCCGTAGTATACCTTTATAGTCACCCAGTTACGTTGTGACGTTTGGCACACCCAAAGCACTCCTACGGTATCCGGGAGTTACACGATCCCATGGTCTAAGGAAAGGATACTTGACATTGGAAAACTCTAGCAAACGAACTATGCGATCTTATGCTATGTTTAGGATTGGGTCTTGTCCATCACATCATTCTCCTAATGATGTGATCTCGTTATCATTGACATCTAATGCCCATAGTCAGGAAACCATGACTATCTGTTGATCAACGAGCTAGTCAACTAGAGGCTTACTAGGGACATGTTGATGTCTGTTATTCACACATGTATTGCGATTTCCGGATAACACAATTATAGCACGAATAAAGACAATTATCATGAACAAGGAAATATAATAATAAGGCTTTTATTATTGCCTCTAGGGCATATTTCCAACAGCAACTGCCCTCCCGTCTCCTCTCCCACACACCAAAAGCCATCAGTTGCCATGTGTTTTGCAGGATACATGGCAACTACCCTAGCGTGCTTGTAAGCAGATGACAACTCTCTTTTTACCCGCAACATGTTTTTTGCCATGTTTTTTAGTGCTACATGGCAACTGTCCAATGTTAGTAGGTGGCAACTCTTAAAGTTTTCCAAAATCATGATAACTGTAGTTGTCCGACATGGCAACAACTGCAGTTGCCCAAAAATGGCATCCGACACTTGACCTAAGACGGCAACTGCAGTTGAGCAACCATGGCAACTGTAGTTGTCCGACATGGCAACTGTACTTCAGCAACATGGCAACTGCAGTTGAGCAACATGGCAACTGAAGAGGGTCCGGACCATGGCAATCGCGGCGGGACGCGTGGTTACTGAACACGCGGGGCGTGTGGCTCGCAGGCGGGGAGGGGCGACGGCTGAGACGGGTCGTGCGGGCCGCGTGCTCGCTCGCCTGGACGTGCTCGTGCGGGGCGATCGCGCTGCACCGGACGTGCGGGCTGTGGCTGCACGCGCCCGGACGCGGTCGTGTGGGCGGGGTCGTCTCCGTGCCACACAGGACGTGCGGCACACCCACCCGATACACCACACGTGTGGCAGTTATCGGGGTCCTAAATTTTTCACGTGTTAAACATCCAACATGGTTCTTCTTTGTGAAAAAAGTATCCATAGATCTCTATCTTATCAATGGATAAAGAAATCTGAATATTTGGTCTAGTGAAAGAAATTATAGTGTTTGGTTTTGAAACTCTGAATAAATAAATCTTGCACGGATAGTTAGGATTTCAGATCAGCGGTACTTTGTGTCGATTGCTATTTGATAAATTTATTGGTCGACTGAAAAATAGCAAATCCCTAAAAATAACAATTCAGTATGCGTTAGCTCCCCTCAAAACGGATCTCTTGAAATAGACCTTCGTCCCGCTATACTAATATAACAACCACACGATACAACATATGAGAATCATTGCTGGGGCAAATAACACAACCACGCCCAAAAGAAAAGAAAGAGAAAACAATGCCGACGCCGGCGGATCAACGAAATTGAAAATGACTCGCAGCCGCTGCATCCACTCCGAAGTATTCCCACCACAATCCTAGCACTCTGATTCGCCACGTACCAAGTAGCACTTCCAAGAAGGACAATGGCGACGACGACACAGCTGCCCGGACAGGTCCTAGGGTTTCCCCCGGTACGCTCCGAGGAGTGGGAAGAGGTACACTTGACGCCCTTCAGGAAGGAGGGATGACACTCTCAAGCATCACCGTGTCGATTTCAAAATGACAAGGATTTCTCCCGACCCCCAAAACCCCACCTCCCGGACAATCAGAGGCGCTCCACCAATCATGCCATCCACCAACATATGCCACTATGGTCTTGCAGTCACCATCGTCGTCTCACCATGGCCAACATAGCAAGGTTGGCCAGCCCGAGACGAAGCAGCCGCAGACAAGGTCCGACAGGATCACAACCACGCGGGAGGGAACAACCTCCACCAGTCGTAGACGGTAGCCGTCCAGACGCGATGACAAGAGCAGACCGAACCATTGGAACCGGACAGCGGCAGCAGTGCCGCCACCTGGAGGACGTCCTCCACCGCCAACGGCGGGTGCCGACCGGACACAGCAGCAGGGACACACCAAGCCAAACAGGCCCGGCCGAGCCTCGGGGGCTCGTAAAGTCCCCGCCGCCATGCTTCTGCACGTAGGCCGCCGCCGCCGCTACCCTCTAGATCAACCCATAAGCTCGGTGGGACACATAAAGGCCCGTGAAGCTTCCATCACTATGTTGCAGCAGTGTGGCGTCATCGCTGCCATCTCCATCGCGAGCCTCTCACCAGGCTAACCGGAGGCAACGAGGCAGACCCGCCCTGACCCAGATCGGGCCCGAAGGGCCCAGATCTGGGCCTTCAGGGCCGGAGCTCCACCACCGCCGCCCAGCCACGAATGACAGCGCCACCACCACCTTGGCCACCCGCGCTACACCAGGGAAGACCCGCCGCCGCGCCGGACCATCGCCGCCGAGGAGCACCACCTGGGCCAGGGCTGCCCTGAACCACCCAAAACTAGGAGGGGAAAGGCTAGTGATCCGCCGCCACCGGTGCCGCCCGGCCAAGGGCTGGCGCAGCACACCAGCGATGGCGGGAGGAAGGAGGGAAGGGGAGACTAGGGTGCGGGAGATGGGAGGCGTGGCCCGGCCGCCGCGGGGGCGGCGCGTGTCACGGGAGGGGGGAGGGGGGGGGGGCGCTCAACCAAAAAGTAGATCTCCCCTCAAAACGGATCAGATTTCCTATTCTTTTCTTAGTTAAACAATTGTGAGTAGTTGGTACCAAAATTCAAAGCATGGTACTAGAGAAAAGAGGTACACCAATATTAAAGGTGGACTGCTAAAACCATAGCCACCGTCACCCTCCACCCCTTGTCTCCCTCTTCGCCGCCGGTGAGGTCATCTTCAGCTCGTCGCGGTGGCATACGGTGGGTTTGGCGTGGCAATCATGGTAGTGGTGGTGGTCGGTTCTCCAGAGGCTCGACGCTGACGCCTCATTTGTCGGTGGCGGGGCTGCTCGCGGGGATTGGGGACCCTATTGGTTTTTTTAGAACAAAAGATGTCACATGGCCTTAAAATGAGGCCCTTAGGTTTGAGAGAAAGTAAACAAGGTTTGATACAAGGTCATGAAGAACGAATACAAGCGACGTAGGGCTGTAGAACAACACAAGGTATAGCTAGAGGCATCTCATCCCCAAAGGCTCCCGTAGACAATGTCATCCTGATTCCTGAAGCGTCGCCGTCCGCAAGGCTGCCACCCTTTCGCACATGGTGGCGAAGAACTGATCAGGCGGTGGTAACTCTGAGAGCGGCGGTCTTCACCAGCATCATAAGTCCGCAGAATTACAAGTCAGTGTAGAGAGGGGCTCACAAAGCGGTATTCTAAAGTAAGCAAGCTCATTGCCTTAGGATGAACCACTTTTATCCTGAACAAGTGGACAACGTGATTATCATTGACGTTGATGGTGAAGAGGAGATCCGGTAATACGGATGTGTCGCCACTAAGGACGTGAAATATGTATTTCCCCCGTTACAACACAGGGACATTTTTTAGTAGGGAGTACCGGAGTACAACATTCGAAAAGGGAGTTTCCATGCATGATTCCCACGTTTTGGTGCCAAGCTATCATCACGTACTCCTATACGTTGACACCGGAACTTGAAGCCCGGCCGGAGTGTTGCAACCAAGTAGGTTGTGTCCGAGTTCTTCTCCATCTCCAGTTCGTACAATGTGCGGACCCAGCCCTAGTTCGTCCCTTAATTAATAACTACCGTATTTTTTTTTTGCAGCGAATAACTACCGTATCTAATTGGACTCGGATTGTACGAGCGCGTCAATCAGGCTATATATACATACACGCCTGCTGGGCAGCCTCCAAGTCACGAATCGATATGGTGGGACTGAAGCCCAGCGTCAACCTCTTCGCGCTCCTCGACCGCAACGATCCCGGCGACAAGCTCGTGACCGACCTCGACGACGGCAATGTCAAACAAGACGCGCCGGCGGCCAAGCACAAGAAGACGGCGACGCCGGCCGCAAGTCTTACCAAGGATCTATTCGCCCAGGCATACCCTACCGCACGGGATTACGTGATCAGGAAAAATCAGCTGGAGAGACAGGCCCGGGCCAGAGCCAGGGCGGAGAAGGAGGCAAAGGCAAAAGCCGAGGCCGAGGCAAGAGTGAAGGCAAACAATGGAGTCTGTGGTGATGATAAGAGTACAGGGGCTTCCGCCGACAGCAGCAAGGTACAAGATGGAGCAAGGCGAGGCAAATATTACAACAACAACAACGGAGCATCGAGGAAGCAGCAACCCGGCATGCCGAGCAACTTCGGAGCGCAGCAACGCAACATGTCGCTGAACGGGGCGGCCCATGGAGAAGACGTGGAGGCGCCGGCGGCTCCCCAGCAGGCTCCTCCTCCGCCGCCACCAAGCCTAAATGACATCAACGAGTTCCCTTCCTTGAAGTAGTGCTAGATAGACGACAGCTGTCCTTCAACATATTTGTAGGCTCTCAATTTGTTCGTTGCCTTGCTTTTTACGATATGCTTGTCTAGTATACACTGTTCAGTTTTTAAACAAGTGTACTCGATCGACTATTATCTTGTTATTATTGAGTTCTTAATTAAATTTTTACGAATAAAATATCAATCGATCTCTATCCATCAATGGATAAGGGCATCTCCAGCCGTTGGCCCCCAGGAGGGGCAAAAAATCGCCCCCGGGGGGCGCACGGGCGCTAAATTGTGCACTGAGGGGCATGCCCCTCAGTCGCGGCCCCCACGGGTTTTTAAAAAGTTTGAAATCGGCGCAAACACGATGCAAACACGGGCTAGTTCGTTCAAATTTAAATATATTTTACAAAAAAAAAGAAAAAAAAAACTACTGCGGGCTACCCCCGCCTTCCCCCTCGCCGCCCGCCCACGCGGTTCTACATGCCGAGGAGGCTGTAGAACCGCGTGTAGTCACCGTCGTCGTCGTCGTCGTCCCCGCCGACGCCTCCGCCGTCCCTGCTGCATATCTCCCCCGGTTGGCGCGGCGGGTTGGACGGTCCGGGGGCGTCGTCGTCGTCGCTGTCGAGGACCACGACGCCGTTCTCGTCCTCGCGCCCACGCTTGCGGGCGGCGATCTCCTCCAGGGCCCGGCGCTGCCGGACCATCTCGTCGCGGAGGTAGTCGTCCCGCGCCTACCGCAGGGCGTCCTCGTCGGAGAAGCCGCGCCGGGCTATCTCCTCGTACTCCGTGGGGAGGCCGAGCTCCGGCTTGGGCTCGACGAGGACGAAGCGGCCGGTGGGGGAGGCGTTGTCGCCGATGCGGACGCCGGAGCTGCGGGTGCGCGCGCTGACAGACGTTCCCTGGGGCTCCGGCTTGACGGGGCGGAGGTGGAGGCAGGGAGAGCCGCCGGACGAGGAGGAGGACCCCCCGGTCTCCATGCGCCTCGGGGTCCAGGAGCCAGGGCCGGTCCTGAGATTTCGGGGGCCCGGGGCGAAAGTAACATTCGGGGCCCCATAATATAATCATCATAACAATAATAGTTAATTTAATTCTACATGAAATGTTACCAATAAATACTTAACTACATCCAAAATCCATATTTATATAATAACTTATACACAATATTATCTTAAAATTTTCTTGTAACATTCTTTGATGCAAAGTGGCTTATGCTTGTGACAATGTCAATCTCATCCATCTTTCCGATGCATAATATTGCCTAACCATTTAAGCTTTATTGGGCCATTGTTTATGCCAAATGGTCCTTCAATAATTTCAAGTTTGAAAAGCTTCTTTTAGCTGATGCAAAAATCACATGCACAAATAAATCCGAATAGATCCTTACACACCATTAGTTTTTAAAACCTTTTCTTCAATGAAGTGATTCATATCAACCAAAAAAAAAATTTAACATGAAAATCTTTCTCACCTTCTAGAATTTCTTCTTGGTGAACTACTTTTATCAAACTGTTTCTTCCCTCATAGCCCTAAACCTTGTTTGAAATTGTCGGGAATAGTAATATGATATACCTCAGATTGATTGGATCGGGGCAATGGGATGTCTAGTGGCAGGTGCTCGGGGATGCACGCGTGCGCCAACTCCATCAGTGTCAATTTTTAGGAGCCAGGCGATGTCCATGCTGCGTCTTCGGTGTGTACAGTGCCTTGAGACCAGCCAGCCCTCTGCGACTTGGGATCTGATGTTTGGAACAAGGAAACAGAGAATAGGAAATTTGGGATGAACATATGGCGCACGAAGGAGAAATTTAAGGACAATGTTTCACGATCGTGATCGTAAGGAATAAGAAAAGAGAACGGTACTGTCAAAAAAAAGGAAAGAGAACGGGGGCGACGTGATTTACGTGCGTACGCTGATCTTTTTTCGCTCACGATGTGATTTACTCCCTCCTTCCATCTATATAGGACCTAATGTGTTTTTCGAGACTAACTTTGATCAAATATTAGATCAATAATATATGACATGCAACTTACACAAAGCGTATCGTTAAATTCGTGTATGAAAGGAGCTTTCAATGATATAATTTTCACATTGTGCATGTCATGTATTATTAATCTTGTCAATAGTCAAAGGCGATCTTAAAAAACACATTAGACCCTATATAGATGGAAGGAGGGAGTACATGATTTACGTGCGTACACTATTACCTGCCATCCCTTGCTAGGCTAATTCTCCTTTTGTCAACAAGAAGCTATGGGCCACCTTTATACGTACATCACACATGGAAGGGCCCCCCTGGATCTTGGGGGCCCGGGGCGGCCGCCCCCCCCCCCCCGCCCCCCTCAGGGCCGGCATTGCCAGGAGCATCCCCGGCGGCGTGAGAAGGACGGGGGAGCGGGGTACTCGAGGCGCGGCGTGTTGCCGTCCTCGATGTACTCTAGGACGGCCTTCAACGTGCGTCCGGGCACGCCCCACCACCGACGACGTCCGGTGGCGTTGAGCCTGCCGGAGGGCACGACGCTACGACGCTGTTGGTGGCCTCGAGCTGCCGGGCGTGACGGCGGCGGAAGTAAGGCTCCCAGAGCGGGGAGTCGGGGACGTACCGTGGCCCCTCCCTCGCCTCACGCGGCAAGTTCGAGTGGATGCGTGCGATCTCTGCACGCCGCGCCGCGCCGGTGGGTACCGGGGGCACCGGCACGCCGCCGGCGCCGATCCTCCACTCCCCGGGCACCCGCATGTCTGGCGGGACCGGGTACTCGGCCTCGAAAAGGAGGCGAGCCTCGTCCTCGTGAAGATGGCGGCGGCCGAAGCCGTTCGCCGCCGCGCCGTCGCCTGGGAAGCGCTCGGCCATGAGTGTGATGAACTGGAGACGGCGAGAGAGAGGAGAGGAAGGAACGACGACGGCGAGAGAGTGTGAGATCGCCGAGCTCGCTGGGGCGCGTTATATAGACCGAGGCGCCGCCCGTACGCGTGCCGGCCGTGTGTACGCGTGGCGGGGCGAGGGAGGGCGAGGGACGCGCATCATCCGGCCTTCACTGCGCCGCCCGTGAGGCATCAATGGCGCAGGCTGACCGGCGCGACAGCGCGGTAGCTTTGGCATTGATTCGCCGCGGGAAACGAGGCGATGAGGACGACGAAGGGCCGAGAAGAGAGCCGTGTCGCTGAAGTGGCAGGCCCGCGACTGTTTTGCGCCAAAACAGTTCGCCCCGGCGCCCCCGGGCGCCCCCCAGCGTGCCGGGTTCGGCCTGGGTCCGCCAGCGCTGTTTTCGGCCCAGGCCGGCGAAAATCGGGCTCCTGGGCCGATTCTTTGGCGCCGGCGCAAAAAAAACGCCTGGGGAGGCCTTCCTGGGGCGCGGCTGAAGATGCCCTGGGCGTCGTATCTTGTGAATCCGGTATCCCTTCTGCATCCCTGTATCCTGTCATCGCTGGCCGTCCGATCTAAATCCCCTGCCTCATGTGCGTCGGCGCTTATTTTGCAGAAACACGCCCGCTTCCATCTCATGTTTAGGTGTGAATTTTCCAGAAACCCCCAGCCGAAGCACTCTCTCTTAAATTTCCCTGCCCCCAATCCCCAATCACGGCTGCGAACTGCATCCCAACAACGGCATCGCCGCCACGGCCATGAACACCATGTTCCAGCAACTACAACCTGCCACGAAGACTAGTGATAGGCGGCACCACCACGAAGACACACCGGAGGCGGCCACCACATCCCAGCGGCGGTAACCTCTCAGGCGGAGATCCATGTGTGTTGACCGTTGCCTCTCAGGCGTGAAGCTCTCCCTCAACGGGCGCACCAAGATCTCCCCTGGTCGCAATGCGCGGTGCTCTCCCTCGATCTAGCTTGTTGCCATGGATCCCGGTCATTCCCAGGAGCCCAGGACTAGCAGCCCAACGTGTGCATCCGTCGTCAACGATCTCTGTCCAGTTCTGACCACGACCCAAGACCAGCACATTTCGACAACCTGACAATTGCGACGACTACAGCGTGTGGATCAGTAGATGAACACTACCGTGAGTCCGTGACCATGTAGCTTTGTTATTTTTAGATGACCTCCTCTTGCCAATTTCAGTTTAATTGATCTCGTTTGGGTGTGTCAATCGAGCCTCAAAACAGGACTACAAAATTCAGAAAGAAGTGAATGCTTGTTGGTGAATGCAAAATTCAGAAAATGAATGCTTGTTGTTGACTACAAAATTCTGAACAAAACGACTGTTTAAATTCTTTTGTTGAATGCTATTGCTGAGATGTTCCGTACGTGATTCACACTACAAGTTCACATTATAAATTCTGAAGCTACATGTACACCCAACAAGCAACAATTGCAGTATACAACTCACAATCCACAGCAGATGGTCAATCTGCAAGTTCTATGCGTACATCAAACAAGAGCAGGTAAGATGCGTCTGCAAGGAGGTTCCGGGCTGTATTCGGCACCCACACGAGTCAGTAGCAGGCCGGCGCCATCAGGTGGAGGGGAGAGTGTAAATCAGAAGGTGAGGATGTTGCGGCCGCCGGGCGGCATCGGTGGTACAAAGACTAAGTATTCAACGATAAAAAAGAGTATTCTACATTGGATTATTAAAAAAATGATCCTCCCGTGAAACAAATTATAGTGCTTTTGTTTTCGAAACTCTGAAAAAACAAATCTTGCATGGATTTTAACTTCAGAATACAGATCGATGGTACTTTGTGTGGACTGATATTTGACTAATTTATTGATCGATTGAAAAATAGCAAAACCAAAAAAGAACAATCAATCCAGTAGAGCTTACCTCAAAACAAATCAGAGTTCCTATTCTTTCTTAGTTAAACAATCCGAAAGTATCCACTACTCTCGGTTGTAATACACCCGAGTTTACAAAAAAAAAGGTGATCAAATTAAACAACATCCCAAGAATCTCAAATTTGGGATATCAAACCTTTCAAAGGCTCAAGCTTCTAGCTCGAACTAAAATAAAACAATAATCAAGGCTCAAAAAGTGCACAAAACTTTGACCATTGATTTTGTTTTTGTAGTGAGTGCTCGACGGATGTTATTTTTGGTTGAAATGTTTCAAGATGCTCGAACATTTGATAAAGTTTGATGTCTCAAATTTTCAAACTCGGGCGTAGTACACGCGAGAGTAGAACGTCCACTCTCTAAACAATTATTAGTAGTTGGTGGCAAAATTCAGAGCATGGTACTAGGAAAAGTAGTACACAAATAAAGATGGATGGCTACTGTCACACGGAGGAGACTGTCGGACAAAACCCGTGTGGTGGACAACGGCAGCGAGGCCGATGACAGCAAGGTATAGGAGGTCGGAGCAAAGCGAGGCAGATATTACAACTGCTACCACAACGGAGCGTCGAGGTAGCTGCAACCCGGCATGTCGGGTAGATTCCAAGATCCAAAGAGGGAGCAACCCAACATGTCGCTGAACGAGGCGACCCTGCATAGGGCATGGAGGCGCCGGCGGCTCCCCAACGGGCTCCTCCTCCTCTGCCACCAAGCCTATATGACATCAATGTGTTCCCTTCACTGAAGAAGTGCTAGCTAGACAATAGATGTCTTTCAACATATCGTCCGCTTGCTTTTTAAGACATCTTTCTGTGGTATATAATGTTACGGTTTTAAACAAGTGTCTAGCGAGTACTTGATCGACTATTATCTTGTTATTTTCCTGTTTTCCTATCAATGATAAATAAGAGTAAATAATGGTTTAGAAAGTAAATCTAACTATTGTCATGGGAAAAAGGAAACATTTATCGCTTCGTCGACTAATTATTCATCGATGCTTTTACAAATTTGTTCATACATATTAAAAAAAGTACATTGCATTATTAAAAATTGATTGATGGTGAAATAAATGAAGATGTTTGTTTCCAAAACTCTATTAAAAAAATCTTGCATGGGTTATAACTTCAGAATTCAGATCGATGGTACTTAGGGGTGTTTGGTTCAGGGACTTTTTAGTCCCAGAGACTAGAAAAAGTCCCTAAAAAGTCCCTAGGAACCAAACGGGAGAGACTTTTTCTACAGGGACTAGAAAAAGACTCTACTGGAGAGTCTTTTTTATTAGTCCTTGGGACTAGAAAAAGTCATAGGACATGTAAACCAAACACCCCCTTAGTGTCATGCGATTGCTATTTGACTAATTTATTGGTCGATTGAAAAGTAGCAAACGGACAAAATGAACAATTCAATACAGGTTTGCTCCTCTCAGAACAAATTAGAGTTCCTATTCTTTTTTTCTTAGTTATAAACAGTTATGAACAGTTGGTGACAAAATTACGTTGGGGAACGTAATAATTTCAAAAAAATTCCTACGCACATGCAAGATCATGGTGATGCATAGCAACGAAAGGGGAGAGTGTTGTCCACGTACCCTCGTAGACAGAAAGCGGAAGCGTTATAACAACGCGGTTGATGTAGTCGTACGTCTTCACGGCCCGACCGATCAAGCACCGAAACTACGGCACCTCCGAGTTCTTGCACACGTTCAGCTCGATCATGATCCCCGTACTCCGATCCAGCAAAGTGTCAGGGATGAGTTCTGTCAGTACGACGGCGTGGTGACGATCTTGATGTTCTACCGTCGCAGGGCTTCGCCTAAGCACCGCTACAATATTATCGAGGATTATGGTGGAGGGGGGCACCGCACACGGCTAATAGATCTCAAGGATCAATTGTTGTGTCTTTGGGGTGCCCCCTGCCCCCGTATATAAAGGAGCAAGGGAGGAGGAGGCCGGCCCTAAGAGGGGGCGCGCCAAGTGTGGAGTCCTACTAGGACTCCCTAATCCTAATAGGATTCCACCTCCCATATGGAATAGGAAAAGAGGAAGGGAAAAGGAGAAGGAAGGAAGGGGGCGCCCCCCTTCCCTAGTCCAATTCGGACCAGACCAAGGGGAGGGGTGCGGCCACCCTTGAGGCCCTTTTTCCTTCTTTCCCGTATGGCCCAATAAGGCCCAATACGTATTCCCGTAACTCTCCGGTAATCTGAAAAATATCCGAATCACTCAGAACCTTTCCGATGTCCGAATATAGTTGTTGGGAAACGTAGTAATTTCAAAAAATTTCCTACGCACACGCAAGATCATGGTGATGCATAGCAACGAGAGGGGAGAGTGTTGTCTACGTACCCTCGTAGACCTAAGCGGAAGCGTTGACACAACATAGAGGAAGTAGTCGTACGTCCTCCCGATCCGACCGATCCAAGCACCGTTACTCCGGCGCCTCCGAGTTCTTGACACACGTACAACTCGATGACGTTCTCCAGGCTCCGATCCAGCAAAGCTCTCGGGGACGAGTTACGTCAGCACGATGGCGTGGTGACGATCTTGATGAACTACCGACGCAGGGCTTCGCCTAAGCACCGCGACAATATGACCGAGGTGGAATATGGTGGAGGGGGGCACCGCACACGACTGAGGAACGATCACGAAGATCAACTTGTGTGTCCTAGGGTGCCCCCTTGCCCCTGTATATAAAGGAGCAAGGGGGGGGGGGGAGGCCGGCCGGCCCTATGGGGCGCGCCAAAGGGAGGGGGAGTCCTCCTCCTAGTGGGAGTAGGACTCCCCTTTCCTAGTCCAACTAGGAAGAGAGAGGGGGAAGGAAAGAGAGGGAGAGGGAGAGGGAAAGGGGGCCCGCGCCCCCCTCCTTGTCCAATTCGGACTCCCCATGGGGGAGGGGGGCGCCACCTCCTTGCCGCAGCCCTCTCTCCCCCCTCGGGCCCAATAAGGCCCATTACTTCCCCGGGGGGTTCCGGTAACCCCTCCGGCACTCCGGTTTTATCCGAAACCACTCGGAACCATTCCGATGTCCGAATATAGTCGTCCAATATATCAATCTTTATGGCTCGACCATTCCGAGACTCCTCGTCATGTCCGTGATCTCATCCGGGACTCCGAACTAACTTCGGTACATCAAAATGCATAAACTCATAATAACTGTCATCGTAACCTTAAGCGTGCGGACCCTACGGTTCGAGAACAGTGTAGACATGACTGAGACAAATCTCTGGTCAATAACCAATAGCGGGACCTGGATGCCCATATTGGCTCCTACACATTCTACGAAGATCTTTATCGGTCAGACCGCATAACAACATACTTTGTTCCCTTTGTCATCGGTATGTTACTTGCCCGAGATTCGATCATCGGTATCCAATACCTAGTTCAATCTCGTTACCGGCAAGTCTCTTTACTCGTTCCGTAATACATCATCTTGCAACTATCTAATTGGTTGCAATGCTTGCAAGGCTTATGTGATGTGCATTACCGAGAAGGCCCTGAGATACCTCTCCGACATTCGGAGTGACAAATGCTAATCTCGAAATACGCCAACCCAACAAATACTTTCGGAGACACCTGTAGAGCTCCTTTATAATCACCCAGTTACGTTGTGACGTTTGGTAGCACACAAAGTGTTCCTACGGTAAACGGGAGTTGCATAATCTCATAGTCAAAGGAACATGTATAAGTCATGGAGAAAGCAATAGCAACATACTAAACGATCGGGTGCTAAGCTAATGGAATGGGTCATGTCAATCAGATCATCCAACTAATGATGTGACCTTGTTAATCAAATGACAACTCCTTTGTCTATGGTTAGGAAACTTAACCATCTTTGATTAACAAGCTAGTCAAGTAGAGGCGTACTAGTGACACTCTGTTTGTCTATGTATCCACACATGTATTATGTTTCCGGTTAATACAATTCTAGCATGAATAATAAACATTTATCATGATATATAAGGAAATAAATAATAACTTTATTATTGCCTCTAGGGCATATTTCCTTCAGTCTCCCACTTGCACTAGAGTCAATAATCTAGATTACACAGTAATGATTCTAACACCCATGGAGTCTTGGTGCTGATCATGTTTTTCTCGTGGAAGAGGCTTAGTCAACGGGTCTGCTACATTCAGATCCGTATGTATCTTGCAAATCTCTATGTATCCCACCTGGACCAAATCCCGGATGGAATTGAAGCGTCTCTTGATGTGCTTGGTTCTCTTGTGAAATCTGGATTCCTTTGCCAAGGCAATTGCACCAGTATTGTCACAAAAGATTTTCATTGGACCCGATGCACTAGGTATGACACCTAGATCGGATATGAACTCCTTCATCCAGACTCCTTCATTTGCTGCTTCCGAAGCAGCTATGTACTCCGCTTCACATGTAGATCCCGCCACGACGCTTTGTTTAGAACTGCACCAACTGACAGCTCCACCGTTTAATGTAAATACGTATCCGGTTTGCGATTTAGAATCGTCCGGATCAGTGTCAAAGCTTGCATCAACGTAACCGTTTACGACGAGCTCTTTGTCACCTCCATATACGAGAAACATTTCCTTAGTCCTTTTCAGGTACTTTAGGATATTCTTGACCGCTGTCCAGTGATCCACTCCTGGATTACTTTGGTACCTCCCTGCTAAACTTATAGCAAGGCACACATCAGGTCTGGTACACAGCATTGCATACATGATAGAGCCTATGGCTGAAGCATAGGGAACATCTTTCATCTTCTCTCTATCTTCTGCAGTGGTCGGGCACTGAGTCTTACTCAACTTCACACCTTGTAACATAGGCAAGAACCCTTTCTTTGCTTGATCCATTTTGAACTTCTTCAAAACTTTGTCAAGGTATGTGCTTTGTGAAAGTCCAATTAAGCGTCTTGATCTATCTCTATAGATCTTAATGCCCAATATGTAAGCAGCTTCACCGAGGTCTTTCATTGAAAAACTCTTATTCAAGTATCCCTTTATGCTATCCAGAAATTCTATATCATTTCCAATCAGTAATATGTCATCTACATATAATATTAAAAATGCTACAGAGCTCCCACTCACTTTCTTGTAAATACAGGCTTATCCAAAAGTCTGTATAAACTCAAATGCTTTGATCACACTGTCAAAGCGTTTATTCCAACTCCGAGATGCTTGCATCAGTCCATAAATGGATCGCTGGAGCTTGCACACTTTGTTAGCTCCCTTTGGATCGATAAAACCTTCTGGTTGCATCATATACAACTCTTCTTCCAGAAATCCATTCAGGAATGCAGTCTTTACATCCATTTGCCAAATTTCATAATCATAAAATGCGGCAATTGCTAACATGATTCGGACAGACTTAAGCATCGCTACGGGTGAGAAGGTCTCATCGTAGTCAATCCCTTGAACTTGTCGAAAACCTTTCGCGACAAGTCGAGCTTTGTAGACAGTAACATTACCGTCAGCGTCAGTCTTCTTCTTAAAGATCCACTTATTCTCTATTGCTTGCCGACCCTCGGGCAAGTCAACTAAAGTCCATACTTTGTTATCATACATGGATCCCATCTCAGATTTCATGGCTTCTAGCCATTTTGCAGAATCTGGGCTCACCATCGCTTCTTCATAGTTCGTAGGTTCGTCATGATCTAGTAGCATGACTTCCAGAACGGGATTGCCGGACCACTCTGGTGCGGATCTTACTCTGGTTGATCTATGAGGTTCTGTAGTAACTTGATCTGAAGTTTCATGATCAATATCATCAGCTTCCTCACTAATTGGTGTAGGTGCTCCAGAAACAGATTTATGTGATGTACCACTTTCCAATAAGGGAGCAGGTACAGTTACCTCATCAAGTTCTACTTTCCTCCCACTCACTTCTTTCGAGAGAAACTCCTTTTCTAGAAAGACTCCGAATTTAGCAACAAAAGTCTTGCCTTCGGATCTGTGATAGAAGGTGTATCCAACAGTTTCTTTTGGATATCCTATGAAGACACATTTTTCCGATTTGGGTTCGAGCTTATCAGGTTGAAGCTTTTTCACATAAGCATCGCTGCCCCAAACTTTAAGAAACGACAACTTCGGTTTCTTGCTAAACCATAGTTCATAAGGCGTCGTCTCAACGGATTTCGACGGTGTCCTATTTAACGTGAATGCGGCCGTCTCTAAAGCATAACCCCAAAACGATAGCGGTAAATCTGTAAGAGACATCATAGATCACACCATATCTAGTAAAGTACGATTACGACGTTCGGACACACCATTGCGTTGTGGTGTTCCGGGTGGCGTGAGTTGCGAAACTATTCCACATTGTTTCAAATGTAGACCAAACTCGTAACTCAAATATTCTCCTCCACGATCAGATCGTAGAAACTCTATTTTCTTATTACGATGATTTTCAACTTCACTCTGAAATTCTTTGAACTTTTCAAATGTTTCAGACTTGTGTTTCATTAAGTAGACATAACCATATCTTCTTAAATCATCTGTGAAGGTGAGAAAATAACGATATCCGCCACGAGCCTCAACATTCATCGGACCACATACATCTGTATGTATGATCTCCAATAAATCTGTTGCTCTCTCCATAGTACCGGAGAACGGTGTTTTGGTCATCTTGCCCATGAGGCACGATTCACAAGTGCCAAGTGATTCATAATCAAGTGGCTCCAAAAGTCCATCAGTGTGGAGTTTCTTCATGCGTTTTACACCGATATGACCTAAACGGCAGTGCCATAAATAAATTGCACTATCATTATCAACTCTGCATCATTTGGCTTCAACACTATGAATATGTGTATCACTACTATCGAGATTCATCAAAAATAGACCACTCTTCAAGGGTGCATGGCCATAAAAGATATTACTCATATAAATAGAACAACCATTATTCTTTGATTTAAATGAATAACCGTCTCGCATCAAACAAGATCCAGATATAATGTTCATGCTCAACGCTGGCACCAAATAACAATTATTCAAGTCTAATACTAATCCCGAAGGTAGATGTAGAGGTAGCGTGCCAACTGCGATCACATCGACTTTGGAACCGTTTCCCACGCGCATCGTCACCTCGTCCTTAACCAATCTTCGCTTAATCCGTAGTCCCTGTTTCGAGTTGCAAATATTAGCAACAGAACCAGTATCAAATACCCAGGTGCGACTGCGAGCATTAGTAAGGTACACATCAATAACATGTATATCACATATACCTTTGTTCACCTTGCCATCCTTCTTATCCGCCAAATACTTGGGGCAGTTCCGCTTCCAGTGACCAGTCTGCTTGCAGTAGAAGCACTCAGTTTCAGGCTTAGGTCCAGACTTGGGTTTCTTCTCTTGAGCAGCAACTTGTTTGCTGTTCTTCTTGAAGTTCCCCTTCTTCTTCCCTTTGCCCCTTTTCTTGAAACTAGTGGTCTTGTTGACCATCAACACTTGATGCTCCTTCTTGATTTCTACTTCCGCTGCCTTTAGCATTGCGAAGAGCTCGGGAATTGTCTTATCCATCCCTTGCATGTTATAGTTCATCACGAAGCCTTTGTAGCTTGGTGGAAGTGATTGGAGAATTCTGTCAGTGACACAATCATCCGGAAGATTAACTCCCAGTTGAATCAAGTGATTATAATACCCAGACATTTTGAGTATATGTTCACCGACAGAACCATTCTCCTCCATCTTGCAGCTATAGAACTTATTGGAGACTTCATATCTCTCAATCCGGGCATTCTGTTGGAATATTAACTTCAACTCCTGGAACATCTCATATGCTCCATGATGTTCAAAACGTCGTTGAAGTCCCGGTTCTAAGCCGTAAAGCATGGCACACTGAAATATTGAGTAGTCATCAGCTTTGCTCTGCCAGACGTTCACAACATCTGGCGTTGCTCCAGCAGCAGGCCTGGCACCCAGCGGTGCTTCCAGGACGTAACTCTTCTGTGCAGCAATGAGGATAATCCTCAAGTTACGGACCCAGTCCGTGTAATTGCTACCATCATCTTTCAACTTTGCTTTCTCAAGGAACGCATTAAAATTCAACGGAACAACAGCACGAGCCATCTATCTACAATCAACATAAACAAGCAAGATACTATCAGGGACTAAGTTCGTGATAAATTTAAGTTCAATTAATCATATTACTTAAGAACTCCCACTTAGATAGACATCTCTCTAATCCTCTAAGTGATCACGTGATCCAAATCAACTAAACCATGTTCGATCATCACGTGAGATGGAGTAGTTTCAATGGTGAACATCACTATGTTGATCATATCTACTATATGATTCACGCTCGACCTTTCGGTCTCTGTGTTCCGAGGCCATATCTGTTATATGCTAGGCTCGTCAAGTTAAACCTGAGTATTCCGCGTGTGCAACTGTTTTGCACCCGTTGTATTTGAACGTAGAGCCTATCACATCCGATCATCACGTGGTGTCTCAGCACGAAGAACTTTCGCAACGGTGCATACTCAGGGAGAACACTATTACTATGATAATTTAGTGAGAGATCATCTTATAATGCTACCGTCAATCAAAGCAAGATAAGATGCATAAAAAGATAAACATCACATGCAATCAATATAAGTGATATGATATGGCCATCATCATCTTGTGCTTGTGATCTCCATCTCCGCAGCACCATCATGATCACCATCGTCACCGGCGCGACACCTTGATCTCCATCGTAGCATCGTTGTCGTCTCGCCAATCTTATGCTTCTATGACTATCGCTACCGCTTAGTGATAAAGTAAAGCATTATAGGGCGATTGCATTGCATACAATAAAGCGACAACCATACGGCTCCTGCCGGTTGCCGATAACTCGGTTACAAAACATGACCATCTCCGCGACAGAGAGGCCTGTCGAGCCCTTAAGCAAGCCATGCCCCGATGCCGCTCGAATAAGGCACGGGAAAACGAGCCAGACCTGCGAGACGTACTGGAGGGTAAAGCAAAGCAAACAAGATCGATCTATGGATCGCGCGGACGCCCGAAGACACGCGATGATCTTCACTCTGGACACAATAAATCCGGCCGGGCCGAACACAGCAGGCACAACTCTTCCGAACTGCGTCACGACATAGCCCAGTACAGGGGCGCCGCACACCCACTATGCTTCACAGACGAAGTAATGGATCATAAAATCCCAGAGGGTTTTAAACCCGTCAATATCGAGTCGTACGATGGTACGACAGATCCGGCAGTATGGATTGAGGACTATCTCCTTCACATCCATATGGCACGTGGCGATGATGTTGGGAAACCTAGTAATTTCAAAAAAATTCCTACGCACACGCAAGATCATGGTGATGCATAGCAACGACAGGGGAGAGTGTTGTCTACGTACCCTCGTAGACCGAAGCGGAAGCGTTGACACAACATAGAGGAAGTAGTCGTACGTCCTCCCGATCCGACCGATCCAAGCACCGTTACTCCGGCGCCTCCGAGTTCTTGACACACGTACAGCTCGATGACGTTCTTCGGGCTCCGATCCAGCAAAGCTCTCGGGGACGAGTTACGTCAGCACGACGGCGTGGTGACGATCTTGATGAACTACCGACGCAGGGCTTCGCCTAAGCACCGCGACAATATGACCGAGGTGGAATATGGTGGAGGGGGGCACCGCACACGGCTGAGGAACGATCACGAAGATCAACTTGTGTGTCCTAGGGTGCCCCACTGCCCCCATATATAAAGGAGCAAGGGGGGAGGCCGGCCGGCCCTATGGGGCGCACCAAAGGGAGGGGGAGTCCTCCTCCTAGTGGGAGTAGGACTCCCCTTTCCTAGTCCAACTAGGAAGAGAGAGGGGGAACGAAAGAGAGGGAGAGGGAGAGGGAAAGGGGGGTCGCGCCCCCCTCCTTGTCCAATTCGGACTCCCCATGGGGGGGCGCCACCTCCTGGCCGCAGCCCTCTCTCTCCCCTCGGGCCCAATAAGGCCCATTACTTCCCTGGGGGGTTCCGGTAACCCCTCCGGCACTCCGGTTTTATCCGAAACCACTCGGAACCATTCCGATGTCCGAATATAGTCGTCCAATATATCAATCTTTATGGCTCGACCATTCCGAGACTGCTCATCATGTCCGTGATCTCATCCGGGACTCCGAACTAACTTTGGTACATCAAAATGCATAAACTCATAATAACTGTCATCGTAACCTTAAGCGTGCGGACCCTACGGTTCGAGAACAGTGTAGACATGACTGAGACAAATCTCTGGTCAATAACCAATAGCGGGACCTGGATGCCCATATTGGCTCCTACACATTCTACGAAGATCTTTATCGGTCAGACCGCATAACAACATACTTTGTTCCCTTTGTCATCGGTATGTTACTTGCCCGAGATTCGATCGTCGGTATCCAATACCTAGTTCAATCTCGTTACCGGCAAGTCTCTTTACTCGTCCCGTAATACATCATCTTGCAACTATCTAATTGGTTGCAATGCTTGCAAGGCTTATGTGATGTGCATTACCGAGAAGGCCCTGAGATACCTCTCCGACATTCGGAGTGACAAATGCTAATCTCGAAATACGCCAACCCAACAAATACTTTCGGAGACACCTGTAGAGCTCCTTTATAATCACCCAGTTACGTTGTGACGTTTGGTAGCACACAAAGTGTTCCTACGGTAAACGGGAGTTGCATAATCTCATAGTCAAAGGAACATGTATAAGTCATGGAGAAAGCAATAGCAACATACTAAACGATCGGGTGCTAAGCTAATGGAATGGGTCATGTCAATCAGATCATCCAACTAATGATGTGACCTTGTTAATCAAATGACAACTCCTTTGTCTATGGTTAGGAAACTTAACCATCTTTGATTAACAAGCTAGTCAAGTAGAGGCGTACTAGTGACACTCTGTTTGTCTATGTATCCACACATGTATTATGTTTCCGGTTAATACAATTCTAGCATGAATAATAAACATTTATCATGATATATAAGGAAATAAATAATAACTTTATTATTGCCTCTAGGGCATATTTCCTTCAGTCTCCCACTTGCACTAGAGTCAATAATCTAGATTACACAGTAATGATTCTAACACCCATGGAGTCTTGGTGCTGATCATGTTTTTCTCGTGGAAGAGGCTTAGTCAACGGGTCTGCTACATTCAGATCCGTATGTATCTTGCAAATCTCTATGTATCCCACCTGGACCAAATCCCGGATGGAATTGAAGCGTCTCTTGATGTGCTTGGTTCTCTTGTGAAATCTGGATTCCTTTGCCAAGGCAATTGCACCAGTATTGTCACAAAAGATTTTCATTGGACCCGATGCACTAGGTATGACACCTAGATCGGATATGAACTCCTTCATCCAGACTCCTTCATTTGCTGCTTCCGAAGCAGCTATGTACTCCGCTTCACATGTAGATCCCGCCACGACGCTTTGTTTAGAACTGCACCAACTGACAGCTCCACCGTTTAATGTAAATACGTATCCGGTTTGCGATTTAGAATCGTCCGGATCAGTGTCAAAGCTTGCATCAACATAACCGTTTACGACGAGCTCTTTGTCACCTCCATATACGAGAAACATTTCCTTAGTCCTTTTCAGGTACTTTAGGATATTCTTGACCGCTGTCCAGTGATCCACTCCTGGATTACTTTGGTACCTCCCTGCTAAACTTATAGCAAGGCACACATCAGGTCTGGTACACAGCATTGCATACATGATAGAGCCTATGGCTGAAGCATAGGGAACATCTTTCATCTTCTCTCTATCTTCTGCAGTGGTCGGGCACTGAGTCTTACTCAACTTCACACCTTGTAACACAGGCAAGAACCCTTTCTTTGCTTGATCCATTTTGAACTTCTTCAAAACTTTGTCAAGGTATGTGCTTTGTGAAAGTCCAATTAAGCGTCTTGATCTATCTCTATAGATCTTAATGCCCAATATGTAAGCAGCTTCACCGAGGTCTTTCATTGAAAAACTCTTATTCAAGTATCCCTTTATGCTATCCAGAAATTCTATATCATTTCCAATCAGTAATATGTCATCTACATATAATATTAAAAATGCTACAGAGCTCCCACTCACTTTCTTGTAAATACAGGCTTATCCAAAAGTCTGTATAAACCCAAATGCTTTGATCACACTGTCAAAGCGTTTATTCCAACTCCGAGATGCTTGCATCAGTCCATAAATGGATCGCTGGAGCTTGCACACTTTGTTAGCTCCCTTTGGATCGATAAAACCTTCTGGTTGCATCATATACAACTCTTCTTCCAGAAATCCATTCAGGAATGCAGTCTTTACATCCATTTGCCAAATTTCATAATCATAAAATGCGGCAATTGCTAACATGATTCGGACAGACTTAAGCATCGCTACGGGTGAGAAGGTCTCATCGTAGTCAATCCCTTGAACTTGTCGAAAACCTTTCGCGACAAGTCGAGCTTTGTAGACAGTAACATTACCGTCAGCGTCAGTCTTCTTCTTAAAGATCCACTTATTCTCTATTGCTTGCCGACCCTCGGGCAAGTCAACTAAAGTCCATACTTTGTTGTCATACATGGATCCCATCTCAGATTTCATGGCTTCTAGCCATTTTGCGGAATCTGGGCTCACCATCGCTTCTTCATAGTTCGTAGGTTCGTCATGATCTAGTAGCATGACTTCCAGAACGGGATTGCCGGACCACTCTGGTGCGGATCTTACTCTGGTTGATCTATGAGGTTCTGTAGTAACTTGATCTGAAGTTTCATGATCAATATCATCAGCTTCCTCACTAATTGGTGTAGGTGCTCCAGAAACAGATTTCTGTGATGTACCACTTTCCAATAAGGGAGCAGGTACAGTTACCTCATCAAGTTCTACTTTCCTCCCACTCACTTCTTTCGAGAGAAACTCCTTTTCTAGAAAGACTCCGAATTTAGCAACAAAAGTCTTGCCTTCGGATCTGTGATAGAAGGTGTATCCAACAGTTTCTTTTGGATATCCTATGAAGACACATTTTTCTGATTTGGGTTCGAGCTTATCAGGTTGAAGCTTTTTCACATAAGCATCGCTGCCCCAAACTTTAAGAAACGACAACTTCGGTTTCTTGCTAAACCATAGTTCATAAGGCGTCGTCTCAACGGATTTCGACGGTGTCCTATTTAACGTGAATGCGGCCGTCTCTAAAGCATAACCCCAAAACGATAGCGGTAAATCTGTAAGAGACATCATAGATCGCACCATATCTAGTAAAGTACGATTACGACGTTCGGACACACCATTGCGTTGTGGTGTTCCGGGTGGCGTGAGTTGCGAAACTATTCCGCATTGTTTCAAATGTAGACCAAACTCGTAACTCAAATATTCTCCTCCACGATCAGATCGTAGAAACTCTATTTTCTTGTTACGATGATTTTCATCTTCACTGAAATTTTTTGAACTTTTCAAATGTTTCAGACTTGTGTTTCATTAAGTAGACATAACCATATCTGCTTAAATCATCTGTGAAGGTGAGAAAATAACGATATCCGCCACGAGCCTCAACATTCATCGGACCACATACATCTGTATGTATGATCTCCAATAAATCTATTGCTCTCTCCATAGTACCGGAGAACGGTGTTTTGGTCATCTTGCCCATGAGGCACGATTCACAAGTGCCAAGTGATTCATAATCAAGTGGCTCCAAAAGTCCATCAGTGTGGAGTTTCTTCATGCGTTTTACACCGATATGACCTAAACGGCAGTGCCATAAATAAATTGCACTATCATTATCAACTCTGCATCATTTGGCTTCAACACTATGAATATGTGTATCACTACTATCGAGATTCATCAAAAATAGACCACTCTTCAAGGGTGCATGGCCATAAAAGATATTACTCATATAAATAGAACAACCATTATTCTCTGATTTAAATGAATAACCGTCTCGCATCAAACAAGATCCAGATATAATGTTCATGCTCAACACTGGCACCAAATAACAATTATTCAAGTCTAATACTAATCCCGAAGGTAGATGTAGAGGTAGCGTGCCAACTGCGATCACATCGACTTTGGAACCGTTTCCCACGCGCATCGTCACCTCGTCCTTAACCAATCTTCGCTTAATCCGTAGTCCCTATTTCGAGTTGCAAATATTAGCAACAGAACCAGTATCAAATACCCAGGTGCGACTGCGAGCATTAGTAAGGTACACATCAATAACATGTATATCACATATACCTTTGTTCACCTTGCCATCCTTCTTATCCGCCAAATACTTGGGGCAGTTCCGCTTCCAGTGACCAGTCTGCTTGCAGTAGAAGCACTCAGTTTCAGGCTTAGGTCCAGACTTGGGTTTCTTCTCTTGAGCAGCAACTTGTTTGCTGTTCTTCTTGAAGTTCCCCTTCTTCTTCCCTTTGCCCCTTTTCTTGAAACTAGTGGTCTTGTTGACCATCAACACTTGATGCTCCTTCTTGATTTCTACTTCCGCTGCCTTTAGCATTGCGAAGAGCTCGGGAATTGTCTTATCCATCCCTTGCATGTTATAGTTCATCACGAAGCCTTTGTAGCTTGGTGGAAGTGATTGGAGAATTCTGTCAGTGACACAATCATCCGGAAGATTAACTCCCAGTTGAATCAAGTGATTATAATACCCAGACATTTTGAGTATATGTTCACCGACAGAACCATTCTCCTCCATCTTGCAGCTATAGAACTTATTGGAGACTTCATATCTCTCAATCCGGGCATTCTGTTGGAATATTAACTTCAACTCCTGGAACATCTCATATGCTCCATGATGTTCAAAACGTCGTTGAAGTCCCGGTTCTAAGCCGTAAAGCATGGCACACTGAAATATTGAGTAGTCATCAGCTTTGCTCTGCCAGACGTTCACAACATCTGGCATTGCTCCAGCAGCAGGCCTGGCACCCAGCGGTGCTTCCAGGACGTAACTCTTCTGTGCAGCAATGAGGATAATCCTCAAGTTACGGACCCAGTCCGTGTAATTGCTACCATCATCTTTCAACTTTGCTTTCTCAAGGAACGCATTAAAATTCAACGGAACAACAGCACGAGCCATCTATCTACAATCAACATAAACAAGCAAGATACTATCAGGGACTAAGTTCGTGATAAATTTAAGTTCAATTAATCATATTACTTAAGAACTCCCACTTAGATAGACATCTCTCTAATCCTCTAAGTGATCACGTGATCCAAATCAACTAAACCATGTTCGATCATCACGTGAGATGGAGTAGTTTCAATGGTGAACATCACTATGTTGATCATATCTACTATATGATTCACGCTCGACCTTTCGGTCTCTGTGTTCCGAGGCCATATCTGTTATATGCTAGGCTCGTCAAGTTAAACCTGAGTATTCCGCGTGTGCAACTGTTTTGCACCCGTTGTATTTGAACGTAGAGCCTATCACACCCGATCATCACGTGGTGTCTCAGCACGAAGAACTTTCGCAATGGTGCATACTCAGGGAGAACACTATTACTATGATAATTTAGTGAGAGATCATCTTATAATGCTACCGTCAATCAAAGCAAGATAAGATGCATAAAAAGATAAACATCACATGCAATCAATATAAGTGATATGATATGGCCATCATCATCTTGTGCTTGTGATCTCCATCTCCGCAGCACCATCATGATCACCATCGTCACCGGCGCGACACCTTGATCTCCATCGTAGCATCGTTGTCGTCTCGCCAATCTTATGCTTCTACGACTATCGCTACCGCTTAGTCATAAAGTAAAACATTACAGGGCGATTGCGTTGCATACAATAAAGCGACAACCATACGGCTCCTGCCGGTTGCCGATAACTGGGTTACAAAACATGATCATCTCATACAATAAAATTTAGCATCATGTCTTGACCATATCACATCACAACATGCCTTGAAAAAACAAGTTAGACGTCCTCTACTTTGTTTGTTGCAAATTTTACGTGGCTGCTACGGGCTTAAGCAAGAACCAATCTCACCTACGCATCAAAACCACAATGATAGTTTGTCAAATAGACTCCGTTTTAACCTTCTCAAGGACCGGGCGTAGCCATACTCGGTTCAACTAAAGTTGGAGAAACTGACACCCGCCAGCCACCTGTGTGCAAAGCACGGCGGTAGAACCAGTCTCGCGTAAGCGTACGCGTAATGTCGGTCCAGGCCGCTTCATCCAACAATATCGCCGAACCAAAGTATGACATGCTGGTAGGCAGTATGACTTATATCGTCCACAACTCACTTGTGTTCTACTCGTGCATAACATCAAACCATAAAAACCTAGGCTCGGATGCCACTGTTGGGAAACATAGTAATTTCAAAAAATTTCCTACGCACACGCAAGATCATGGTGATGCATAGCAACGAGAGGGGAGAGTGTTGTCTACGTACCCTCGTAGACCGAAGCGGAAGCGTTGACACAACGTAGAGGAAGTAGTCGTACGTCCTCCCGATCCGACCGATCCAAGCACCGTTACTCCGGCGCCTCCGAGTTCTTGACACACGTACAACTCGATGACGTTCTCCGGGCTCCGATCCAGCAAAGCTCTCGGGGACGAGTTACGTCAGCACGACGGCGTGGTGACGATCTTGATGAACTACCGACGCAGGGCTTTGCCTAAGCACCGCGACAATATGACCGAGGTGGAATATGGTGGAGGGGGGCACCGCACACGGCTGAGGAACGATCACGAAGATCAACTTGTGTGTCCTAGGGTGCCCCCTTGCCCCCGTATATAAAGGAGCAAGGGGGGAGGCCGGCCGGCCCTATGGGGTGCGCCAAAGGGAGGGGGAGTCCTCCTCCTAGTGGGAGTAGGACTCCCCTTTCCTAGTCCAACTAGGAAGAGAGAGGGGGAAGGAAAGAGAGGGAGAGGGAGAGGGAAAGGGGGGCCGCGCCCCCCCTCCTTGTCCAGTTCGGACTCCCCATGGGGGGGGGGCGCCACCTCCTGGCCGCAGCCCTCTCTCTCCCCTCGGGCCCAATAAGGCCCATTACTTCCCCGGGGGGTTCCGGTAACCCCTCCGGCACTCCAGTTTTATCCGAAACCACTCGGAACCATTCCGATGTCCGAATATAGTCGTCCAATATATCAATCTTTATGTCTCGACCATTCCGAGACTCCTCGTCATGTCCGTGATCTCATCCGGGACTCCGAACTAACTTCGGTACATCAAAATGCATAAACTCATAATAACTGTCATCGTAACCTTAAGCGTGCGGACCCTACGGTTCGAGAACAGTGTAGACATGACTGAGACAAATCTCTGGTCAATAACCAATAGCGGGACCTGGATGCCCATATTGGCTCCTACACATTCTACGAAGATCTTTATCGGTCAGACCGCATAACAACATACGTTGTTCCCTTTGTCATCGGTATGTTACTTGCCCGAGATTCGATCGTCGGTATCCAATACCTAGTTCAATCTCGTTACCGACAAGTCTCTTTACTCGTTCCGTAATACATCATCTTGCAACTATCTAATTGGTTGCAATGCTTCCAAGGCTTATGTGATGTGCATTACCGAGAAGGCCCTGAGATACCTCTCCGACATTCGGAGTGACAAATCCTAATCTCAAAATACGCCAACCCAACAAATACTTTCGGAGACACCAGTAGAGCTCCTTTATAATCACCCAGTTACGTTGTGACGTTTGGTAGCACACAAAGTGTTCCTACGGTAAACGGGAGTTGCATAATCTCATAGTCAAAGGAACATGTATAAGTCATGGAGAAAGCAATAGCAACATACTAAACGATCGGGTGCTAAGCTAATGGAATGGGTCATGTCAATCAGATCATTCAACTAATGATGTGACCTTGTTAATCAAATGACAACTCCTTTGTCTATGGTTAGGAAACTTAACCATCTTTGATTAACAAGCTAGTCAAGTAGAGGCGTACTAGTGACACTCTGTTTGTCTATGTATCCACACATGTATTATGTTTCCGGTTAATACAATTCTAGCATGAATAATAAACATTTATCATGATATATAAGGAAATAAATAATAACTTTATTATTGCCTCTAGGGCATATTTCCTTCAATAGTCGTCCAATATATCGATCTTTACGTCTCGACCATTTCGAGACTCCTCCTCATGTCCCCGATCTCATCCGGGACTCCGAACTCCTTTGGTACATCAAAACTCATAAACTCATAATATAACTGTCATCGAAACCTTAAGCGTGCGGACCCTACGGGTTCGAGAACAATGTAGACATGACCGAGACACGTCTCCGGTCAGTATCCAATAGCGGAACCTGGATGCTCATATTGGCTCCTACATATTCTACGAAGATCTTTATCGGTCAGACCGCATAACAACATACGGTGTTCCCTTTGTCATCGGTATGTTACTTGCCCGAGATTCGATCGTCGGTATCTCAATACCTAGTTCAATCTCGTTACCGGCAAGTCTCTTTACTCGTTCTGTAATACATCATCCCGTAACCAACTCATTAGTTGTAATGCTTGCAAGGCTTATGTGATGTGCATTAACGAGAGGGCCCAGAGATACCTCTCCGACAATCGGAGCGACAAATCCTAATCTCGAAATACGCCAACCCAACATGTACCTTTGGAGACACCAGTAGAGCTCCTTTATAATCACCCAGTTACGTTGTGACGTTTGGTAGCACACAAGGTGTTCCTCCGGCAAACGGGAGTTGCATAATCTCATAGTCATAGGAACATGTATAAGTCATGAAGAAAGCAATAGCAACATACTAAACGATCGGGTGCTAAGCTAACGGAATGGGTCATGTCAATCACATCATTCTCCTAATGATGTGATCCCGTTAATCAAATGACAACTCATGTCTATGGCTAGGAAACTTAACCATCTTTGATCAACGAGCTAGTCACGTAGAGGCATACTTGTGACACTCTGTTTGTCTATGTATTCACACATGTATTATGTTTCCCGTTAATACAATTCTAGCATGAATAATAAACATTTATCATGATATAAGGAAATAAATAATAACTTTATTATTGCCACTAGGGCATATTTCCTTCAGTCTCCCACTTACACTAGAGTCAATAATCTAGTTTACATCGCCATGTAATTCAACACTAATAGTTCACATCATCATGTGATTAACACCCATAGTTCACATTGTCATGTGACCTACACCCAAAGGGTTTACTAGAGTCAGTAATCTAGTTCACATCGCTTATGTGATTAACACCCAAAGAGTACTAAGGTGTGATCATGTTTTGCTTGTGAGATAATTTTAGTCAACGGGTCTGTCACATACAGATCCATAAGTATTTTGCGAATTCTATGTCTACAATGCTCTGCACAGAGCTACTCTAGCTAATTGCTCCCACTTTCAATATGTATCTAGATCGAGACTTAGAGTCATCCAGATCTGTGTCAAAACTTGCATCGACGTAACTTTTTACGACGAACCTTTTGTCACCTCCATAATTGAGAAATATTTCCTTATTCCATGAAGGATAATTTTGACCACTGTCCAATGATCTACTCTTATATCACTATTGTACTCCCTTGCTGAACACAATGTAGGGTATACAATAGATCTGGTACACAACATGACATACTTTATAGAACCTATGGCTGAGGCATAGGGAATGACTTTCATTCTCTTTCTATCTTCTGCCATGGTCGGGCTTTGAGTCTTACTCAATTTCACACCTTGTAACACAGCCAAGAACTCTTTCTTTTACTGTTCCATTTTGAACTACTTCAAAATCTTGTCAAGGTATGTACTCATTGAAAAAACTTATTAAGAGTCTTGATCTATCTCTATAGATCTTGATGCTTAATATGTAAGCAGCTTCACTGAGGTCTTTCTTTGAAAAAACTCCTTTCAAATACTCCTTTATGCTTTCTAGAATATTCTACATCATTTCCGATCAACAATATGTCATTCACATATACTTATCAGAAATGTTGTAGTGCTCCCACTCACTTTCTTGTAAATACAGGCTTCACCGCAAGTCTGTATAAAACTATATGCTTTGATCAACTTATCAAAGCGTATATTCCAACTCCAAGATGCTTGCACCAGTCCATAGATGGATCGCTGGAGCTTGCACATTTTGATAACACCTTTAGGATTGACAAAACCTTCTGGTTGCATCATATACAACTATTCTTTAATAAATTCATTACGGATTGCAGTTTTGTTATCCATTTGCCAAATTTTATAAACTGCGGCAATTGCTAACATGATTCGGACAGACTTTAAGCATCGATACGAGTGAGAAAATCTCATCGTAGTCAACACCTTGAACTTGTCGAAACCTTTTGCGACAATTCTAGCTTTGTAGATAGTAACACTACTATCAGTGTCCGTCTTCCTCCTGAAGATCCATTTAATCTCAATGGCTCGCCGATCATCGGGCAAGTCAATCAAAGTCCATACTTTGTTCTTATACATGGATCCCATCTCAGATTTCATGGCCATAAGCCATTTCGCGGAATCTGGGCTCATCATCGCTTCCTCATAGTTCGTAGGTTCGTCATGGTCAAGTAACATGACCTCCAGAACAGGATTACCGTACCACTCTGGTGCGGATCTCACTCTGGTTGACCTACGAGGTTCGGTAGTAACTTGATCTGAAGTTACATGATCATCATCATTAACTTCCTCACTAATTGGTGTAGGAATCATAGGAACAGATTTCTGTGATGAACTACTTTCCAATAAGGGAGCAGGTACAGTTTCCTCATCAAGTTCTACTTTCCTCCCACTCACTTTTTTCGAGAGAAACTCCTTCTCTAGAAAGGATCCATTCGAATATCTTGCCTTTGGATCTGTGATAGAAGGTGTACCCAACAATTTCCTTTGGGTATTCTATGAAGACATATTTCTCCGGTTTGGGTTTGAGCTTATCAGGATGAAACTTTTTCTCATAAGCATCGCAACCCCAAACTTTAAGAAATGACAACTTTGGTTTCTTGCCAAACCACAGTTCATACGATGTCGTCTCAACGGATTTAGATGGTGCCCTTTTTAACGTGAATGCAACTGTCTCTAATGCATAACCCCAAAACTATAGTGGTAAATCGGTAAGAATCTGAAGGAAATATGCCCTAGAGGCAATAATAAAGTTATTATTTATTTCCTTACATATCATGATAAATGTTTATTATTCATGCTAGAATTGTATTAACTGGAAACATAATACATGTGTGGATACATAGACAAACAGAGTGTCACTAGTATGCCTCTACTTGACTAGCTTGTTAATCAAAGATGGTTAAGTTTCCTAACCATGGACAAAGGAGTTGTCATTTGATTAACAAGGTCACATCATTAGTTGAATGATCTGATTGACATGACCCATTCCATTAGCATAGCACCCGATCGTTTAGTATGTTGCTGTTGCTTTTATCCATGACTTATACATGTTCCTTTGACTATGAGATTATGCAACTCCCGTTTGCCGGAGGAACACTTTGGGTGCTACCAAACGTCACAACGTAACTGGGTGATTATAAAGGAGTACTACAGGTGTCACCAAAGGTAGATGTTGGGTGGCGTATTTCGAGATTAGGATTTGTCACTCCGATCGTCGGAGAGGTATCTCTGGGCCCTCTCGGTAATGCACATCACTTAAGCCTTGCAAGCATTGCAACTAATGAGTTAGTTGCGGGATGATGTATTACAGAACGAGTAAAGAGACTTGCCGGTAACGAGATTGAACTAGGTATTGGATACCGACGATCGAATCTCGGGCAAGTAACATACCGATGACAAATGGAACGACGTATGTTGTTATGCGGTCTGACCGATAAAGATCTTCGTAGAATATGTAGGAGCCAATATGGGCATCCGGGTCCTGCTATTGGTTATTGACCGGAGACGTGTCTCGGTCATGTTTACATTGTTCTCGAACCGTAGGGTCCGCACGCTTAAGGTTTCGATGACAGTTATATAATGAGTTTATGAGTTTTGATGTACCGAAGGAGTTCGGAGTCCCGGATGAGATCGAGGACATGACGAGGAGTCTCTAAATGGTCGAGACGTAAAGATCGATATATTGGACGACTATATTCGGACATCGGAAGGGTTCTGAGTGGTTCGGGTATTTTCGGAGGTACCGGGGAGTTACGGGAATACGAGGAAGAAGCAATGGGCCTTGATGGGCCTTAGTGGGAAGGACCAGGAGGTGGCGCGCGCCCCTCCCAAGCCCAGCCGAATTGGACAACGGGTTTGGGGCGCGGCCTCTCTCTCCCTTCCTTCCCCTCTTCCCCTCTTTCCCCCCTTGACCTAGTTGGACTAGGAAAGGTGGAATCCTACTCCCGGTGGGAGTAGGACTCCCCTGGCGCACCCAAACCTAGGGCCGGCCTCCTCCCTCCCTTGCTCCTTTATATACGGGGGCAGGGGGCACCCCATGGACACACAAGTTGATCTTCGTGATCGTTCCTTAGCCGTGTGCGGTGCCCCCCTCCACCATATTCCACCTCGGTCATATTGTAGCGGTGCTTAGGCGAAGCCCTGCGACAGTAGAACATCAAGATCGTCACCACGCCGTCGTGCTGACGGAACTCCTCCCCGACGCTTTGCTGGATCGGATCCCGGGGATCGTCATCGAGCTGAATGTGTGCCAAGAACTCGGAGGTGGCGGAGTAACGGTGCTTGGATCGGTCGGATCGTGAAGACGTACGACTACATCAACCGCGTTGATATAACGCTTCCGCTTTCGGTCTACGAGGGTACGTAGACAACACTCTCCCCTCTCGTTGCTATGCATCACCATGATCTTGCGTGTGCGTAGGAAAATTTTGAAATTACTACGTTCCCCAACAGTGGCATCCGAGCCAAGTTTTTTATGGTTTGATGTTATTTGCACAAGTAGAACACAAGTGAGTTGTGGACGATACAAGTCATACTGCCTACCAACATGTCATACTTTGGGTCAGCGGTATTGTTGGATGAGACGACCCGGACCAACCTTACGCGTACGCTTACGCGAGACCGGTTCCCTCGACGTGCTTTGCACACAGATGGCTTGCGGGAGACTATCTCACCAACTTTAGTTGAACCGAGTATGGCTACGCCCGGTCCTTGAGAAGGTTAAAACGGAGTCTATTTGACGAAGTATCGTTGTGGTTTTGATGCGTAGGTGAGATTGGTTCTCGCTTCAGCCCGTAGCAGCCACGTAAAATTTGCAACAAACAAAGTAGAGGACGTCTGACTTGTTTTTGCAGGGCATGTTGTGATGTGATATGGTCAAGACATGATGCTAAATTTTATTGTATGAGATGATCATGTTTTGTAACCGAGCTATCGGCAACCGGCAGGAGCCGTATGGTTGTCGCTTTATTGTATGCAATGCAATCGCCCTGTAATGCTTTACTTTATCACTAAGCGGTAGCGATAGTCGTAGAAGCATAAGATTGGCGAGACGACAACGATGCTACGATGAAGATCAAGGTGTCGCGCCGGTGACGATGGTGATCATGACAGTGCTGCGGAGATGGAGATCACAAGCACAAGATGATGATGGCCATATCATATCACTTATATTGATTGCATGTGATGTTTATCTTTTATGCATCTTATCTTGCTTTGATTGACGGTAGCATTATAAGATGATCTCTCACTAATTATCAAGAAGTGTTCTCCCTGAGTATGCACCGTTGCGAAAGTTCTTCATGCTGAGACACCACGTGATGATCGGGTGTGATAGGCTCTACGTTCAAATACAACGGGTGCAAAACAGTTGCACACGCGGAATACTCAGGTTATACTTGACGAGCTATGCATATAAGATATGACCTCGGAACACGGAGACCGAAAGGTCAAGTGTGAATCATATAGTAGATATGATCAACATGATGATGTTCACCATTGAAAACTAATCCATTTCACGTGATGATCGGTTATGGTTTAGTTTGATTTGGATCACGTGATCACTTAGAGGATTAGAGGGATGTCTATCTAAGTGGGAGTTCTTAAGTAATATGATTAATTGAACTTTAATTTATCATGAACTTAGTCCTAGTAGTATTAGCATATCTATGTTGTAGATCAATAGCTCGCGTTGTTGCTTCCCTATGTTTATTTTGATATGTTCCTAGAGAAAATTGTGTTGAAAAATATTAGTAGAAATGATGCGGATTGGATCCGTGATCTGAGGTTTATCCTCATTGCTGCACAGAAGAATTATGTCCTTAATGCACCGCTAGGTGACAGACCTATTGCAGGAGCAGATGCAGACGTTATGAACGTTTGGCTAGCTCAATATGATGACTACTTGATAGTTTAGTGCACCATGCTTAACGGCTTAGAATCGGGACTTCAAAGACGTTTTGAACATCATGGACCATATGAGATGTTCCAGTAGTTGAAGTTAATATTTCAAGCAACTACCCGAGTTGAGGGATATGAAGTCTCCAACAAGTTATATAGCTAAAAGATGGAGGAGAATCGCTCAACTAGTGAGCATGTGCTCAGATTGTCTGGGTACTACAATCGCTTGAATCAAGTGGGAGTTAATCTTCCAGATAAGATAGTGATTGACAGAATTCTCTAGTCACCATCACCAAGTTAGTAGAACTTCGTGATGAACTATAGTATGCAAGGGATGACGAAAACGACTCCTGAACTTTTTCATAATGATGAAATCGATGGAGGTAGAAATCAAGAAAGAGCATCAAGCGTTGATGGTTGACAAGATCACTAGTTTCAAGTAAAGGGCAAAGGGAAGAAGGGGAAGTTCAAGAAGAACGGCAAGCAAGTTACTGCTCAAGTGAAGAAGCCCAAGTCTGGACCTAAGCCTCAGACTGAGTGCGTTTACTGCAAAGGGACTGGTCACTGGAAGCGGAACTGCCCCAAGTATTTGGCGGATAAGAAGGATGGCGAAGTGAACAAAGGTATATTTGATATACAGATTATTGATATGTATTTTACTAGTGTTCATAGCAACCCCTCGGTATTTGATACTAGTTCAGTTGCTAAGAGTAGTAACTCGAAACAGGAGTTGCAGAATAAACAGAAACTAGTTAAGGGTAAAGTGACGATGAAAGTTGGAAGTAGTTCCATGATTGATATGATCATCATCGCACACTCCCTATACTTTCGGGATTAGTGATGAACCTAAATAAGTGTTATTTGGTGTTTGCGTTGAGCATAAATATGATTTGATCATGTTTATTGCAATACGATTATTCATTTAAGTTAGAGAACAATTGTTGTTCTGTTTACATGAATAGAACCTTTTATGGACATACACACCCAATGAAAATAGTTCATTGGATCTCGATCGTAGTGATACACATATTCATAATATTGAAACCAAAAGATGCGAAGTTAATAATGATAGTGCAACCTATTTGTGGCACTGCCGTTTAGGTCATATTGGTGTAAAGCGCATGAAGAAACTCCATGCTGATGGGATTTTGGAATCACTTGATTATGAATCACTTGATGCTTGCGAACCATGCCTCTTGGGCAAGATGACTAAAACGCCGTTCTCCGGAACAATGGAGCAAGCAACAGATTTGTTGGAAATCATACATACTGATGTATGTGGTCCGATGCATATTAAGGCTCGCGACAAGTATCATTATTTTCTAACCTTCACAGATGATTTGAGCAGATATGGGTATATCTACTTGATGAAACATAAGTCTGAAATGTTTGAAAAGTTTAAAGAATTTCAGAGTGAAGTAGAGAATCATCGTAACAAGAAAATAAAAGTTACTACGATATGATCGCAGAGGTAAAACATTTGAGTTACGAGTTTGGCCTTCAGTTAAACAATGTGAAATAGTTTCACTACTCACGCCACCTGGAACACCACAGCATAATGGTGTGTCCGAACGTCATAACCGTACTTTATTGATATAGTGCAATCTATGATGTTTCTTACCGATTTACCACTATCGTTTTGGGGTTATGCATTAGAGACAGCTGCATTCACGTTAAATAGGGCACCATCTAAATCCGTTGAGACGACACTATATGAACTGTGGTTTAGCAAGAAACCAAAGTTGTCGTTTCTTAAAGTTTGGGGTTGTGATGCTTATGTGAAAAAAGTTTCATCCTGATAAGCTCAAACCCAAATCGAAGAAATATGTCTTCATAGGATACCCAAAGGAGACAGTTGGGTACACCTTCTATCACAGATCCGAAGGCAAGACATTCGTTGCTAAGAATGGATCCTTTCTAGAGAAGGAGTTTCTCTCGAAAGAAGTGAGTGGGAGAAAAGTAGAACTTGATGAGGTAACTGTACCTATTCCCTTGTTGGAAACCAGTACATCACAGGAACCAGTTTCTGTGACGTCAAAACCAACTAGTGAGGAGGTTGATGATGATGATCATAGAACTACAGAACAAGTTACTACAGAACCTCGTAGATCAACCAGAGTAAGATCCGCACCAGAGTGGTACGGCAATCCTGTTCTGGAAGTCATGCTACTAGATCATGATGAACCTACGAACTATGAAGAAGCGATGGTGAGCCCAGATTCCGCAAAATGGCTTAAAGCCATGAAATCTGAGATGGGATCCATGTATGAGAACAAAGTATGGACTTTGATGGATTTGCCCGATGATCGGCAAGCCATAGAAAATAAATGGATCTTCAAGAGGAAGACAGAAGCTGATAGTAGTGTTACTATCTACAAAGCTAGAATTGTCGCAAAAGGTTTTCGACAAGTTCAAGGTGTTGACTACGATGAGAGTTTCTCACTCGTATCCATGCTTAAGTCTGTCCGAATCATGTTAGCAATTGCCGCATTTTATGAAATCTGGCAAACGGATAAAACAAAATTGCATTCCTTAATGGATTTATTAAAGAAGAGTTGTATATGATGCAACCAGAAGGTTTTGTCAATCCTAAAGGTGCTAACAAAATGTGCAAGCTCCAACGATCCATCTATGGACTGGTGCAAGCATCTTGGAGTTGGAATATACGCTTTGATGAGTTGATCAAAGCATATAGTTTTATACAGACTTGCGGTGAAGCCTGTATTTACAAGAAAGTGAGTGGGAGCACTACAGCATTTCTGATAAGTATATGTAAATGACATATTGTTGATCGGAAATAATGTAGAATTATTCTGCAAAGCATAAAGGAGTGTTTGAAAGAAGTTTTTCAAAGAAAGACCTCGGTGAAGCTGCTTACATATTGGGCATCAAGATCTATAGAGATAGATCAAGACGCTTAATTGGACTTTCACAAAGCACATACCTTGACAAAGTTTTGAAGAAGTTCAAAATGGATCAAGCAAAGAAAGGGTTCTTGCCTGTGTTACAAGGTGTGAAGTTGAGTAAGACTCAATGCCCGACCACTGCAGAAGATAGAGAGAAAATGAAAGATGTTCCCTATGCTTCAGCCATAGGCTCTATCATGTATGCAATGCTGTGTACCAGATCCATTGTATACCCTACACTGAGTAAAGCAAGGGAGTACAATGGTGATCTAGGAGTAGATCACTAGACAACGGTCAAAAATTGTCCTTAGTGGAATAAGGATATGTTTCTCGATTATGGACGTGACAGAAAGGTTCGCCGTAAAGGGTTACGTCGATGCAAGTTTTTGACACTGGTCTGGATGACTCTAAGTCTCGATCTAGATACATATTGAAAGTGGGAGCAATTAGCTAGAGTAGCTCTGTGCAGAGTATTGTAGACATAGAATTCGCAAATTACTTACGGATCTATATGTGACAGACCCGTTGACTAAAATTATCTCACAAGCAAAACATGATCACACCTTAGTACTCTTTGGGTGTTAATCACATAGCGATGTGAACTAGATTACTGACTCTAGTAAACCCTTTGGGTGTTGGTCACATATCGATGTGAACTATGGGTGTTAATCACATGGTGATGTGAACTATTGCTGGTAAATCACATGGCGATGTGAACTAGATTATTGACTCTAGTGCAAGTGGGAGACTGAAGAAAATATGCCCTAGAGGCAATAATAAAGTTATTATTTATTTCCTTACATATCATGATAAATGTTTATTATTCATGCTAGAATTGTATTAACTGGAAACATAATACATGTGTGGATACATAGACAAACAGAGTGTCACTAGTATGCCTCTACTTGACTAGCTTGTTAATCAAAGATGGTTAAGTTTCCTAACCATGGACAAAGGAGTTGTCATTTGATTAACAAGGTCACATCATTAGTTGAATGATCTGATTGACATGACCCATTCCATTAGCATAGCACCCGATCGTTTAGTATGTTGCTGTTGCTTTTATCCATGACTTATACATGTTCCTTTGACTATGAGATTATGCAACTCCCGTTTGCCGGAGGAACACTTTGGGTGCTACCAAACGTCACAACGTAACTGGGTGATTATAAAGGAGTACTACAGGTGTCACCAAAGGTAGATGTTGGGTTGGCGTATTTCGAGATTAGGATTTGTCACTCCGATCGTCGGAGAGGTATCTCTGGGCCCTCTCGGTAATGCACATCACTTAAGCCTTGCAAGCATTGCAACTAATGAGTTAGTTGCGGGATGATGTATTACGGAACGAGTAAAGAGACTTGCCGGTAACGAGATTGAACTAGGTATTGGATACCGACGATCGAATCTCGGAGTAACATACCGATGACAAAGGGAAAGACGTATGTTGTTATGCGGTCTGACCGATAAAGATCTTCGTAGAATATGTAGGAGCCAATATGGGCATCCAGGTCCCGCTATTGGTTATTGACCGGAGACGTGTCTCGGTCATGTCTAGATTGTTCTCGAACCGTAGGGTCCGCACGCTTAAGGTTTCGATGACAGTTATATAATGAGTTTATGAGTTTTGATGTACCGAAGGAGTTCCGAGTCCCGGATGAGATCGGGGACATGACAAGGAGTCTCTAAATGGTCGAGACGTAAAGATCGATATATTGGACGACTATATTCGGACATCGGAAGCGTTCTGAGTGGTTCGGGTATTTTCGGAGGTACCGGGGAGTTACGGGAATACGAGGAAGAAGCAATGGGCCTTGATGGGCCTTAGTGGGAAGGACCAGGAGGTGGCGCGCGCCCCTCCCAAGCCCAGTCCGAATTGGACAAGGGGTTTGGGGCGCGGCCCCTCTATCCCTTCCTTCCCCTCTTCCCCTCTTTCCCCCCTTGACCTAGTTGGACTAGGAAAGGTGGAATCCTACTCCCGGTGGGAGTAGGACTCCCCTGGCGCACCCAAACCTAGGGCCGGCCTCCTCCCTCCCTTGCTCCTTTATATACGGGGGCCGGGGGCACCCCATGGACACACAAGTTGATCTTCGTGATCGTTCCTTAGTGGTGTGCGGTGCCCCCCTCCACCATATTCCACCTCGGTCATATTGTAGCGGTGCTTAGGCAAAGCCCTGCGACAGTAGAACATCAAGATCGTCACCACGCCGTCGTGCTGACGGAACTCCTCCCCGACGCTTTGCTGGATTGGAGCCCGGGGATCGTCATCGAGCTGAATGTGCGCCAAGAACTCGGAGGTGCCGGAGTAACGGTGCTTGGATCGGTCGGATCGTGAAGACGTACGACTACATCAACCGCGTTGATATAACGCTTCCGCTTTCGGTCTACGAGGGTACGTAGACAACACTCTCCCCTCTCGTTGCTATGCATCACCATGATCTTGCGTGTGCGTAGGAAAATTTTGAAATTACTACGTTCCCCAACAGAAACATCATAGATTGCACTATATCCAATAAAGTACGGTTATGACGTTTGGACACACCATTATGCTGTGGTGTTCTAGGTGGCATGAGTTTGTGAAACTATTCCACATTGTTTTAACTGAAGACCAAACTCGTAACTCAAATATTCGTCTCCGTGATCTGATCGTAGAAACTTTATTTTCTTGTCACGTTGATTTTCCACTTCACTCTGAAATTCTTTAAACTTTTCAAATGTTTCAGACTTATGTTTCATCAAGTAGATATACCCATATCCGCTCAAATCATCTGTGAAGGTCAGAAAATAACGATACTCACCACGAGCCTTAACACTCATCGGATCGCATACATCAGTATGTATTATTTTCAATAAGTCAGTTGCTCGCTCCATTGTTCCGGAGAATGGAGTCTTAGTCATCTTGCCCATGAGGCATGGTTCGCAAGCATCAAGTGATTCATAATCAAGTGATTCCAAAAGCCCATCAGCATGGAGTTTCTTCATGCGCTTTACACCAATATGACCTAAATGGCAGTGCCACAAATAAGCTGCACTATCATTATTAACTTTGCATCTTTTGGCTTTCAATATTATGAATATGTGTATCACTACGATCGAGATCCAACAAACCATTTTATTGGGTGTATGACCATAGAAGGTTTTATTCATGTAAACAGAACAACAATTATTCTCTAATTTAAATGAATAACTGTATTGCAATAAACATGATCAAATCATATTCATGCTCAATGCAGACACCAAATAACACTTATTTAGGTTCAACACTAATCCCGAAAGTATAGGGAGTGTGCGATGATGATCATACAAATTTTGGAACCACTTCCAACACACATCGTCACTTCACCCTTAACTAGTCTGTGTTCATTCTGCAACTCCCGTTTCGAGTTACTAATCTTAGCAACTGAACTAGTATCAAATACCGAGGGGTTGCTATAAACACTAGTAAAGTACACATCAATAACATGTATATCAAATATACTTATGTTCACTTTGCTATCCTTCTTATCCGCCAATCACTTGGGGTAGTTCCGCTTCCAGTGACCAGTCCCTTTGCAGTAGAAGCACTCAGTCTCAGGCTTAGGTACAAACTTGGGCTTCTTAACTTGAGCAGCAACTCGCTTGCCGTTCTTCTTGAAGTTCCCCTTCTTTCCTTTGCCCTTTTCTTGAAACTAGTGGTCTTGTTAACCATCAACACTTGATGTTTTTCTTGATTTCTACCTTCGTCGATTTCAGCATCACGAAGAGCTTGGGAATTACTTTTGTCATCCCTTGCATATTATAGTTCATCACGAAGTTCTACTAACTTGGTGATGGTGACTAGAGAATTCTGTCAGTCACTATTTTATCTGGAAGATTAACTCCCACTTGATTCAAGCGATTGTAGTACCCAGACAATCTGAGCACATGCTCACTGCTTGAGCTATTCTCCTCCATCTTTTAGCTATAGAACTTGTTGGAGACTTCATATCTCTCAACTCGGGTATTTGCTTGAAATATTAACTTCAATTCCTGGAACATCACATATGGTCCATGACATTCAAAACATCTTTGAAGTCCCGATTCTAAGCCGTTAAGCATGGTGCACTAAACTATCAAGTAGTCATTATATTGAGCTAGCCAAATGTTCATAACGTCTGCATCTGCTCCTGCAATAGGTCTGTCACCTAGCGGTGCATCAAGGACATAATTCTTCTGTGCAGCAATGAGGATAAACCTCAGATCACGGATCCAATCCACATCATTGCTACTAACATTTTTAAACTTAGTTTTCTCTAGGAACATATATAAAACATAGGGAAGCAATAATGCGAGCTATTGATCTACAACATAGATATGCTAATACTACCAGGACTAAGTTCATGATAAATTAAAGTTCAATCAATCATATTACTTAAGAACTCCCACTTAGATAGACATCCCTCTAATCATCTAAGTGATCACGTGATCCAAATCAACTAAACCATAACCGATCATCACGTGAAATGGAGTAGTTTTCAATGGTGAACATCACTATGTTGATCATATCTACTATATGATTCACGCTCGACCTTTCGGTCTCAGTGTTCCGAGGCCATATCTGCATATGCTAGGCTCGTCAAGTTTAACCTGAGTATTCTGCGTGTGCAAAACTGGCTTGCACCCGTTGTAGATGGACGTAGAGCTTATCACATCCGATCATCACGTGGTGTCTGGGCACGACGAACTTTGGCAACGGTGCATACTCAGGGAGAACACTTTTATCTTGAAATTTAGTGAGAGATCATCTTATAAAGTTACCGTCGAACTAAGCAAAATAAGATGTATGAAAGATAAACATCACATGCAATCAAAATATGTGACATGATATGGCCATCATCATCTTCTGCTTTTGATCTCCATCTTCAAAGTATCGTCATGATCTCCATCGTCACCGGCATGACACCATGATCTCCATCATCTTGATCTATATCAATGTGTCGTCACATGGTCGTCTCGCCGACAATTGCTCTTGCAACTATTGTTCTTGCATAGCAATAAAGTAAAGCAATTATATGGTGCTTGCATCTTATGCAATAGAGAGACAACCATAAGGCTTTAGCCAGTTGCCGATAACTCGGTTACAAAACATGATCATCTCATACAATAAAATTTAGCATCATGTCTCGACCATATCACATCACAACATGCCCTGCAAAAACAAGTTAGACGTCCTCTACTTTGTTGTTGAAAATTTTACGTGGCTGCTACGGGCTTAGCAAGAACCGTTCTTAGCTACGCATCAAAACCACAATGATAGTTTGTCAAGTTGCTGTTGTTTTAACCTTCGAAGGACTGGGCGTAGCCACACTCGGTTCAACTAAAGTTGGAGAATCTGACACCCGCCAGCCACCTGTGTGCAAAACACGTCGGTAAAACCAGTCTCGCGTAAGCGTACGCGTAATGTCGGTCCGGGCCGCTTCATCCAACAATACCGCTGAACCAATGTATAACATGCTGGTAAGCAGTATGACTTATATCGCCCACAACTCACTTGTGTTCTACTCGTGCATATGACATCTATGCATAAAACCAGGCTCGGATGCCACTGTTGGGGAACGTAGTAATTTCAAAAAATTTCCTACGCACATGCAAGATCATGGTGATGCATAGCAACGAGAGGGGAGAGTGTTGTCCACGTACCCTCGTAGACCGAATGCGGAAGCATTATAACAACGCGGTTGATGTAGTCGTACGTCTTCATGGCCCGACCGATCAAGCACCGAAACTACGGCACCTCCGAGTTCTTGCACACGTTCAGCTTGATGACGATCCCCGGACTCCGATCCAGCAAAGTGTCGGGGATGAGTTCTGTCAGTACGACGGCGTGGTGACAATTTTGATGTTCTAACGTCGCAAATTAAAAGCATGGTAGTAGGAAAAACGGTGCGCCAATATTAAAGGTGGATGGCTAAAACACTAGCCAGCATCACCTTCTCCCACCCCTTCTCTCCCCCCTGCTGCCGGAGGAGGCCGCTGAGCAAAGCCCGTGCAGCGGATGATGGCGGTGAGGTCGTCTTCGGCTCGTCGCGGTGGCAATGCGTGGCAACCGTGGTGGTGGTGGTGGTCGGCTCTTCATGGGCTCGTTGTTGGCGCCTCATTTGTCGGTAGCGGGGCTACTCCGCAGGAGGCCAGGATTGGGGACCCTATTGATTTATTTAGAACCAAGGATGTCACCCGACCTTAATATGAGGCCCTTAGGTTTGAGACAAATGGTTGATACGAGTTAAAAAAAAATACGGGATTGAGTGAATATAGACAAGGAAACAAGGTTTGATACAATGTCACGGAGACCAAATACAAACGACATAGCGTTGTAGGACAAAAAAAGGTACTAAGCAGCAAAACACAGGTAGAGGCATCTCGTCCCCAAAGGCTCCCTAGACAATGCCATCCTGAAGCATCGCCATCTGCAAGGCTGCCGCACACGAGGAACCGATCAAGTGGCGGTAACTCTCAACGTCTCCCCAGCAGCCTCCAAAGTTGTAAAAGAGAAAGCATTTTGTAGATAAGGTCCGAGTCCTTCTCCATCTCCACTTCGTACAATGTGCGGACCAAGCCCTAGCTCTTCCCGTCATGAAGTAACTATCTAATTGGACTCGGATTGTAGGAGCGCGTCAATCAAGCTATATACAAGCCTGGTGGGCAGCCTCCAAGTCACGAATCGCACATCAACAAGCAACGAGAAAGTCCTCGCTCGATCCATCGACATGGCGGGACTGAAGCCCAGCGTCAACCTCTTCGCGCTCCTCGACAGCAACGATCCCGGCGACAAACTCATGATCGGCCTCGACGACGCCAATGCCAAACAAGATGCGCCGGCGGCCAAGCACAACAAGAAGACGGCGACGCCGGCTGCCAGTCTTACCAAGGATCTATTCGCCGAGGCATACCCTACCGCACGGGATTACGTCATCAGGAAAAACCAGCTGGAGAGACAGGCCAAGTTCAAGGCCAAGGCGGAGGCGGAGGCAAGAGCGAAGGCAAACAATGGAGTTTCTGGTGATGACAAGGGCCAGCAACCCACCGACATGTCGGGTAGATTCGAAGTTCCAAAGAGGCAGCAACGCAGCATGTCGCGTTACCACTACCAGGCGGCCCCTGCAGAAGTCGTGGAGGAGGTGCCGCCGGCTCCCCAACCGGCTGCTCCGCCGTCGCCACCAAGCATATATGACATCAACGAGTTCCCTTCGTTGAAGTAGTGCTAGCTAGATGATGTAAACATATTTGTAGACTTTCCATATGTTCGTCGGCTTGCTTTTTATCGATATGTTTGTGTGGTATACAATGTTCGGTTTTTAAACAAGTGTACTCGATCGACTATTATCTTATTATTGAGTTCTTGATTAAATTTTTCACGTATTAAATATCCTTGGATCTCTATCTCTATCCTATCAATGGATAAATTAGAGCAGAATAATGGATAAAAAGTACTCCCTCCATAAACTAATATAAGAACATTTAGATCACTACTTTAGCTATCTAAATGCTCTTATATTAGTTTACAGAGGGAGTTATATATTAAGCACTTAATCGACTAAGTATTTCACGATTTTAAAATTTTATTCATACATTAAAAACGAGTACACTGCATTATAAAAACTTGGATCATCTAGTGAAAGAAATTATAGTGTTTTTGAAACTCGGGAAAAACAAATCATGCATGGATTTTTACTTCAGAATACAGATCGATGGTACTTAGTGTCTATTTATATTTGACTAATTTATTGGCCGATTGTAAAATAGCAAAGCCCAAAAAAGAACAATTCAATAGAGCTCCCTTCAAAACAAATCAGAGCTCCCCTAGCCAATGCCATCCTGAAGCATGGCCCTTCACAAGGCTGCCACCCTTGTTCGCATGCTGGCGAGGAACCGATCAGGTTATGATAAGTTGATAACTCCCCACGTCTCTCCAATGGCCTCCAAAGTTGTAAAAAGATAGAGCATTTTGTAGATAAGGTCATCTGGATGGTTGAAATCTATCCCCTCAGAAGGCGCTTTGTTCCTAACAGTTCATAAGGATCAAGAACGGGGTGAAATTGAGCCCGGGGCAACTTTTTTTTCTTCGAAAAGGGGGGCTCCCCGGCCTCTGCATCAGAGTGATGCATACGGCCATCTTATTAACCAAATAAAAAGGTGCCAACAAGGTTTCAAAGTCTCCAACTGAGAAAAAGAAAAGACAGCTCACACAGAGCCAACAAGGTTAGAGACACAAACTAGCTAAGAAAAAACGCCACAACCGGCTGGCTAAAGATAGATAGGTAAACTAATTGCCTATCCTATTACATGACCGCCATCCAAACCGGTTTAAGATATCCCGAGCTACCATCTCTCAGCGGATAGATCCAGTAACCAAATGCTCCCTGGCCTCCATCGGAGTGAGTAGCGACCACGAACGGATCACTGCAGTGGCTCTGAAAATAACCTGCAAAAAATGAATACGTGATGTTCTGTTAAAAACCAAATCATTTCTGCACTTTCAGATTGTCCACAGCAAAGCGCAAACTCCAACCCGAATGTGTCTCGCTAAGTCAGGCTCAATCCCATTAAGCCATGTCCCAAATAACGCGTTGACAGAATTCGGTGGATTGATATTAAAAGCAATGTGGACCGTCCGCCAAAGGACTTTGGCCAACAGGCAATCAAGAAAGAGGTGTTTGATCGTCTCATCCCGATCACAGAAACTACACCTAGTAGGTCCTATCCGATTACGCTTTATCAAGTTGTCCTTTGTTAAAATAACTTGTTTATGGACAAACCACATAAACACTTTTATTTTTAAAGGAACTTTGACATCCCAAACATTCTGGGAAGTTGGAATGGAGTTCGAATTAATAACATCAATATACATTGATTTAACTGTGAATACTCCAGACCTAGTCAGTTTCCAGCGTAATTCATCGGGTTGTTGAGAAAGCTGAACCTTCATCAGTCTCCTAAATAGACGGAGCCATTCTTCCCAACGATTGCCCGCTAGCGACCGTCTAAACTGAATATTAAGGGGGATAGATTGAAATACCGTTGCAACAAACACCTCACGTCGTTGAACAATACGATATAAAGATGGATATTGAATGGCCAAGGGTGTGTCGTCGAGTCAAGTATCCTCCCAGAAACGTGTACTAGCACTGTTTCCAATAACGAACTTTGTCCTATTAAACATTGTTTGTTTAACTTTCATTAGTCCTTTCCAAAAAGGCGAGTCAGTCGGCCTGACTGTGACCTGGGACAATGTTTTTGTTTGGAGGTACTTGCTGCGAAGGATCTGCGTCCACATGGCATCAGTCCTAGATGAGAGCTTCCACAGCCACTTACTAAGAAGGCATATGTTCTTAACTTCCTGGTTCTCAATACCAAGACCCCCTTGGTCTTTCGGTCTACAGATGATATCCCATTTAGCAAGCCGGTATTTTCTTTTAATTTCATCACCCTGCCAAAAGAAACGCGATCGATAGAAGTCCAGTCTTTTCCTAACACCAACTGGGACCTCAAAGAACGATAAGAGAAACATAGTCATACTCGTGAGCACCGAATTTATTAGGATTAATTCGCCTCCGTATGACATGACTTACCCTTCCAGCAACTCAGTTTCTTCTCAAATCGGCCCTCGATGCACTTCCATTCTCTGTTTGTCAGCCTACGATGGTGTATTGGAATACCTAGGTAAGAGAAGGGTAAATCCCCCAACTCGCACCCAAACAATTGCCTATAAGCCTCCTGTTCGTCTTTGACTCTACCAAAGCAGAACAACTCGCTCTTATGAAAGTTAATCTTTAACCCGGTCAATTGTTCAAATAGGCATAACACCAGCTTCATATTTCTCGCCTTGGCCAAGTCATGCTCCATAAAGATGATTGTATCATCAGCGTACTGAAGGATGGATGCACCTCCATCAACAAGATGAGGTACCAAGCCACCTACTTGACCATTCTCCTTAGCCCTTTCTATCAAAATTGCTAACATATCCACCACAATGTTAAACAGGATAGGGGACATCGGATATCCACCACAAGTAATGACCTATATCGACATTCACTTTAATTCCCACACTCCCTTTTTGCGTAAATGATTCAACCTGTCGGCGCCAGGCTTCATCAAAACCTTTCATACGCAATGCCTGTTGGAGGAATGGCCATTTGACCTTATCGTACGCTTTCTCGAAATCTACCTTAATAATTACTCCATCTAATTTTTTGGAGTGAATTTCATGGAGCGTTTCATGAAGGACAACCACCCCTTCAAGGATGTTTCTGTCCGGCATGAAAGCAGTTTGGGATTTTTGCACCACAGAATGCGCAATCTGTGTGAGCCTATTAGTCCCGACCTTGGTGAATATTTTGAAACTAACATTGAGGAGGCAGATCGGCCTAAACTGCTCAATTCTCGCAGCATCCATTTTCTTAGGAAGCAATGTGATAGTTCCAAAATTCAAGTGAAATAAGTGAAGTTGTCTAGAGAACAGATCATGAAACATAGGTAGCAAATCCCCCTTAATAATGTGCCAGCATTTTTTATAGAACTCGACCGGGAATCCATTCGGTCCGGGAGCCTTATTGTTTTTCATTTGTGCAATTGCATCGAACACCTCCTTCTCTGAGAACAGGCAACCAGGATATCATTATCGGCAGCCGAAAGTTGAGGCACATCCTCAGTCCTGGACTCATCGAGGGACACACAATTATCCTCCGGAGGTCCAAATAACTGCCTATAATACTCGGTAATATATGTTTTTAAGTTATCCTGTCCTAAAATAGTGCCCTCATCTTGTTCAAGTTGAAAGATTCGCTTCTTTCTGTGCTTACCATTGGCAATCAAGTGAAAGAATTGAGTATTCGCGTCCCCTTGGACCACTTTGCGGACCTTAGCTCGCAAAGCCCACTTCAATTCTTCTTCGCGGAGAAGTTCTTTCAGCCTCTTCTCCGCCTCAGTTTTAACCCGAAGCTCAGTTGGCAGCAAAATCATGGATTCAGCCTTTATGTCAGGGCCTGTATAAGAGAAAGGAGCCTATCCTGTTCAATCTTATACACCCCACTGAGGTGCTTAGCCCAACCCCGTAAGAAACTTCTCAAATTCCTAATCTTATTCTGCCAACACTCGACCGCCGTCCTACCTCCTGCACCCCTAGCCCATTCCCTGGCAATCAGGTCCAAGAACCCCTCACGTTCGAACCAGGCCATCTCGAATGAAAAGGTGTTTTTGTTTCCCACGTGGTTTGGCTCCCCTGAGTCCACGAACAAGGGTGTGTGATCGGATATTCCCCGTGAAAGAGCTTGCACCGTGACAAGAGGGAACTTCTGTTCCCACTCCACGCTCGCGAGAACTCGATCAAGCTTTTCGTATGTCGGGTTTGGCAAAGCATTAGCCCAGGTAAACTTTCTACCAGAATGCTCTATCTCCCTCAGATCCAAGCTTTCAATAATGGTATTGAACATAAACGACCACATGCCGTCAAAGTTATCATTATTCTTCTTGAGGGAGTCCTGGATTAGGGGGTGTTCGGATAGCCGGACTCCAGGACTATGAAGATACAAAGTTGAAGACTTCGTCCTGTGTCCGGAAGGATCTTTTCTTGGCGTGGAAGGCAAGCTAGGTGTGCGGATATTCGAGATCTCCTACCATTGTAACCGACTCTGTGTAACCCTAACCCTGTCCGGTGTCTATATAAACCGGAGGGTTGTAGTCCGTAGGACAACCATCATCATACACAATCATACCATAGGCTAGCTTCTAGGGTTTAGCCTCCTTGATCTCGTGGTAGATCCACTCTTGTACTACCCATATCATCAATATTAATCTAGCAGGAGTAGGGTTTTACCTCCATCGAGAGGGCCCGAACCTGGGTAAAATAAAGTGTCCCTTGTCTCCTGTTACCATCCGACCTTGACGCACAGTTCGGGACCCCCTACCCGAGATCCGCCGGTTTTGACACCGACATTGGTGCTTTCATTGAGAGTTCCTCTGTATCGTCGCTTTTAGGCCCGATGGCTCCTTTGATCATCAACAATGATGAGGTCCAGGGTGAGACTTTCCTCCCCGGACAAATCTTCGTCTACGGCAGCTTCGCTCTGCGGGCCAATTCGCTTGGTCATCTGGAGCAGATCAAAAGCTACGCCCCTGGCCATCAAGTCAGGTTTGGAAGCTTAAACTACACGGCTGATATCCGCGGAGACTTGATCTTCGACGGGTTCGAGCCACAGCCAAGCGCGCCGCTCTACTTCGAGTGGCATGATATAGCTCTGCCTCCGAATAGCACCCTCGAGGCCGCACACGCTCCGGCCCCGATCTTTGACTCGGAGCCCGCTGCGTTCTCTAAGGATGAACGGTTGGACGTCACCTCGGGGGCTGCGATCTCAAAGGCGATCGAGCCGAACGCCAGCCCCGTACTCCGCACGGCCCAGGACTCCAAGGAGCCGGACTCTTCTCCGAACTCCGAGCCTTCCGCGCCCCTATCGATCGAATCTAATTGGGTGCCTGTAATGGAGTTCACCGCCGCAGACATCTTTCAGTGCTCACCTTTCGGTCATATCCTGAATTCTCTCAAGTCTCTCTCTTTATCAGGACATCCCAGGCCGGATTATGGTCTGCAAGGTTGGGATTCGGGCGACGAAGAAATTCAAAGCCCACCCACCACCCACTTAATAGCCACTGTCGACAATTTAACCGACATGCTTGACTTCGGCTCCGAAGACTTCGACGGTATGGACGACGAAGGAGGAGACAAACAAGAACCAGCACCTATAGGGCGCTGGACCGCCACCTCGTCATATGACATATACATGGTGGATGCTCCAAAGGATGCGGATGGCGATGGAGCAGCGGAAGACGACAGCTCGAAAAAACCGCAAAAACGTCGGCGCCAACGGCGCCGCTCTAAATCCCGCCACAGCAGAAACGGTGATTCCGGCACGGGAGATAATACTACCCCGGACAGCGCCGAAGAACACCAGAACCAGCAAGATTCGGCGCAGGAAGATGAAAAGCCAGCCCACAGGAGAGAGCGGCAGAGCAAGAGGTTGAGGATGATAACTACATGCCTCCCTCCGAAGACGAGGCAAGCCTCGACGACGATGAATTCGTCGTACCATCAGACCCCGCCGAACAAGAGAGTTTTCAACGCAGGCTTCTAGCCACGGCCAACAGCCTAAAGAAAAAGCAGCAACAGCTTAGAGCTGATCAAGATCTGCTAGCTGATAGATGGACGGAAGTCCTTGCGGCCGAAGAGTATGAACTCGTGCGCCCCTCGAAAAATTATCCTAAGCGCAGGCCGCTACCCCAATCAGAGGGGGAAGCATATGACATGGCAGACCGACCACCCCGTGGCCGCGACAGAGAGACCTGTCGAGCCCTTAAGCAAGCCATGCCCGATGCCGCTCGAATAAGGCACGGGAAAACGAGCCAGACCTGCGAGACGTACTGGAGGATAAAGCAAAGCAAACAAGATCGATCTATGGATCGCGCAGACGCCCGAAGACACGTGATGATCTTCACTCCGGACACAATAAATCCGGCCGGGCCGAACACAGCAGGCACAACTCTTCCGGACTGCGTCGCGACATAGCCCAGTACAGGGGCGCCGCACACCCACTATGCTTCACAGACGAAGTAATGGATCATAAAATCCCAGAGGGTTTTAAACCCGTCAATATCGAGTCGTACGATGGTACGACAGATCCGACAGTATGGATTGAGGACTATCTCGTTCACATCCACATGGCACGTGGCGATGATGTTGGGAAACGTAGTAATTTCAAAAAATTTCCTACGCACACGCAAGATCATGGTGATGCATAGCAACGAGAGGGGAGAGTGTTGTCTACGTACCCTCGTAGACCGAAGCGGAAGCATTGACACAACGTAGAGGAAGTAGTCGTACGTCCTCCCGATCCGACCGATCCAAGCACCGTTACTCCGACGCCTCCGAGTTCTTGACACACGTACAACTCGATGACGTTCTCCGGGCTCCGATCCAGCAAAGCTCTCAGGGACGAGTTACGTCAGCACGACGGCGTGGTGACGATCTTGATGAACTACCAACGCAGGGCTTCGCCTAAGCACCGCGACAATATGACCGAGGTGGAATATGGTGGAGGGGGGCACCGCACACGGCTGAGGAACGATCACGAAGATCAACTTGTGTGTCCTAGGGTGCCCCCCTGCCCCCGTATATAAAGGAGCAAGGGGGGAGGCCGGCCGGCCCTATGGGGCGCGCCAAAGGGAGGGGGAGTCCTCCTCCTAGTGGGAGTAGGACTCCCCTTTCCTAGTCCAACTAGGAAGAGAGAGGGGGAAGGAAAGAGAGGGAGAGGGAGAGGGAAAGGGGGGCCGCGCCCCCCCTCCTTGTCCAATTCGGACTCCCCATGGGGGGGGCGCCACCTCCTGGCCGCAGCCCTCTCTCTCCCCTCGGGCCCAATAAGGCCCATTACTTCCCCGGGGGGTTCCGGTAACCCCTCCGACACTCCGGTTTTATCCGAAACCACTCGGAACCATTCCGATGTCCGAATATAGTCGTCCAATATATCAATCTTTATGTCTCGACCATTCCGAGACTCCTCGTCATGTCCGTGATCTCATCCGGGACTCCGAACTAACTTCGGTACATCAAAATGCATAAACTCATAATAACTGTCATCGTAACCTTAAGCGTGCGGACCCTACGGTTCGAGAACAGTGTAGACATGACTGAGACAAATCTCTGGTCAATAACCAATAGCGGGACCTGGATGCCCATATTGGCTCCTACACATTCTATGAAGATCTTTATCGGTCAGACCGCATAACAACATACGTTGTTCCCTTTGTCATCGGTATGTTACTTGCCCGAGATTCGATCGTCGGTATCCAATACCTAGTTCAATCTCGTTACCGGCAAGTCTCTTTACTCGTTCTGTAATACATCATCTTGCAACTATCTAATTGGTTGCAATGCTTGCAAGGCTTATGTGATGTGCATTACCGAGAAGGCCCTGAGATACCTCTCCGACATTCGGAGTGACAAATCCTAATCTCGAAATACGCCAACCCAACAAATACTTTCGGAGACACCTGTAGAGCTCCTTTATAATCACCCAGTTACGTTGTGACGTTTGGTAGCACATAAAGTGTTCCTACGGTAAACGGGAGTTGCATAATCTCATAGTCAAAGGAACATGTATAAGTCATGGAGAAAGCAATAGCAACATACTAAACGATCGGGTGCTAAGCTAATGGAATGGGTCATGTCAATCAGATCATTCAACTAATGATGTGACCTTGTTAATCAAATGACAACTCCTTTGTCTATGGTTAGGAAACTTAACCATCTTTGATTAACAAGCTAGTCAAGTAGAGGCGTACTAGTGACACTCTGTTTGTCTATGTATCAACACATGTATTATGTTTCCGGTTAATACAATTCTAGCATGAATAATAAACAGTTATCATGATATATAAGGAAATAAATAATAACTTTATTATTGCCTCTAGGGCATATTTCCTTCAGATGATCTGCACGCCATCAAATACCTACCCCTCAAGCTTAAAGGACCAGCCCGGCACTGGCTTAACAGCCTACCAGCGGACTCAATCGGTTCTTGGGAGGACCTGGAAGCCGCATTCCTTGACAACTTTCAGGGGACCTATGTGCGGCCACCGGATGCCGACGACCTAAGCCACATAATTCAGCAGCCAGAAGAATCGGCCAGGCAATTCTGGACACGGTTCCTAACAAAGAAAAATCAGATAGTCGATTGTCCGGACGCAGAGGCCCTAGCAGCCTTCAAACATAACATCCGTGACGAGTGGCTTGCCCGGCACCTGGGACAGGAAAAGCCGAAAACCATGGCAGCCCTCACGACACTCATGACCCGCTTTTGTGCGGGCGAAGATAGCTGGCTAGCTCGCAACAACAACTTATCGAAGAAGCCCGGTAATTCGGAAACCAAGGACAAAAGTGGCAGGTCACGTCGAAATAATCAAAAGCGCCGCGTTAGCAGCGACAGCAATGAGGATACGGCAGTCAATGCCGGATTCAGAGGCTATAAATCCGGTCAGCGGAAAAAGGCATTTAAAAAGAATACCCAGGGCCCGTCCAGTTTGGACCGGATACTCGACCGCTCGTGCCAGATTCATGGCACCCCCAAAAGGCCAGCCAATCACACCAACAGGGATTGTTGGGTGTTCAAGCAGGCAGGCAAGTTAAGAGCCGAACACAAGGACAAGGGGCTGAACAGCGACGACGAGGAGGAGCCTAGGCCGCTGAACAACAATGGACAGAAAGGGTTTCCCCCACAAGTGCGTACGGTGAACATGATATACGCGACCCACATTCCCAAGTGGGAGAGGAAGCGTGCGCTACGGGACGTATATGCGATGGAGCCAGTCACCCCAAAGTTCAACCCATGGTCCTCCTGCCCGATCACTTTTGATCGAAGGGACCACCCCACTAGCATCCGTCACAGCGGTTTTGCCGCACTGGTCCTTGACCCAATCGTGGACGGATTTCATCTCACAAGAGTCCTCATGGACGACGGCAGTAGCCTGAACCTGCTTTATCAGGATACAGTAAGGAAAATGGGCATAGATCCATCAAGGATCAAGCCCACAAGGACGACCTTTAAAGGCGTCATACCAGGTGTAGAGGCCAATTGCACAGGCTCGATAACACTTGATGTGGTCGTCGGATCTCCGGATAATTTCCGAAGCGAAGAGTTAATCTTCGATATAGTGCCGTTCTGCAGTGGCTATCACGCCCTGCTCGGACGAACCGCATTCGCTAAATTCAATGCGGTGCCGCACTACGCATATCTCAAGCTCAAGATGCCAGGCCCTCGAGGAGTAATTACGGTCAGCGGAAACACTGTACGCTCCATCCGTACGGAAGAGCACACGGCAGCCCTCGCAGCGGAAGTACAAAGCAGCCTTTCAAGGCAACTCTCCAGTCCGGCTGTTAAAAAACCGGACAATGCAAAGCGCGCCCGGAGTAACCTGCAACAAGACCACCTGGCACGATCAGAGCAAGCGTAGCAATATGGCCCCGACCCCAGCCATCGAAACATAGCGGAGCAAGTACCTCGAGTACACAATTACGCCCTTAAAATTCCATGGGCACAGGGGGAGGGCACATTAACGGCATGCCTACAACACGGCGTCAAACGTACTAGGGGCTGCCGGATTTTTTCCTTTTTAATTTCAGGACTTCATACTCTGGACAACCTGTTCGGCAGCGTTGCCGCACAGACGATGCAAGATCTAGGAAAGCAGACAAATCTACGCCGCATTCCGGAACTCTCAGGTGGTCTCTATTTCGAGCGATATATCTGTTTCTAAATTCCGCGGTCTGTGCCTAGTCAGGACATGTTAAATAGTCTAATATCTTTCTTGCTTATCGCACTACTTGTATCGTTCGGCTTTGATAAATAGCCTCTTTATAAAACATTGCATAGCTTTTTGTATATTTTTTGCATTGTCCCCTTTGAATATATGTGTTTATGATATAACATGATCGCACCCGTACACCATGGTACGGCAAACCACGCCAGGGGCTTCATTACCCTTTTATCTGGTGTGAGAAGTCCGTACACTTTCACAAGTGCGGCACCCCGAACTTATAGCACTATATGCATCGGCTCCGAGTCATGATTTTGGTCACATGTTGGGTTTGCCCGGCTCCTATGTTTTGGTACCTTACGTTCCGCTCTATCGGCTAAGGTAGCACTAGGAGAACCACTGCGATTGTGCCCCAGATCAGGTGGGTTGAGCACCTCAGTGGAGAAAGCTAAAACAGACTGTCATGATAAGGCGTGAGACCGGTCACTGTTCGAGAGGTTTTTCGAGTCCTTAAAGGCTTATGCCGCTTCGAGCGGGGAGCTGGCTATGTCCGGCCAAAGGCGTGGATAGCGCCCCGAATTCGGCCTTCCGAACTAGGGGCTTCGCCGAAATTTAAAATTATAACGTTCTATGGCTAAGTGAGAATGTTCAAGCATTATAGTCCGATTGCCTGGTTCGTTGTGCTGAGCGCCTCCCTCGAAGGACCCAACTATGGGAACAAGAGCCCTCAGGTTTATCCCGAACACCCCAGCACTAGTGGCATGGGGGCAGAAGCCGACGACTCGCCATCTCTCAATTTTTGATAAACGGCCGCACAGAAAATAATATTTTAAATTAAACAAGCATTGGTTTGCGCATATGAACAAGTTTTCAGTGCACAGGATACAAACGAGCGAGTTCACTCAAATATTACATCTTTAGCACATTCATCCGCGACAAGGCGGGCTCCGGCAAGAACGTCCTTGTAGTAGTTCTCGGGCTTGCGATGCTCCTTCCCCTGCGGTGGCCCGTCCTTCACCAGCTTCTCTCCGTCCAGCTTACCCCAGTGTACCCTTACACGGGCAAGGGCCCTCCGGGCACCTTCAATGCAGACGGAGCGCTTGATGACCTCAAGCCATGGACAGGCCTCCACCAGTCGCCGCACCAGCCCGAAATAGCTCCCAGGCAGGGCCTCTTCAGGCCACAGACGAACTAGTAAGCCCTTCATGGCCTGTTCGGCCGCCTTGTGGAGCTCGACCAGCTGTTTCAGCTGATCGCTTAAGGGCACAGTGCGTCCGGCCTCAGAATACTGAGACCAGAACACACTCTCCGTCGAGCTGCCCTCTTCAGCTCGGTAGAACGCGGCGGCGGCGGATACGCTACGGGGAAGATCGGCGAACGCCCCTGGAGAACTCCGGATTCGGGTAAGTAATAGGTAGTTTACTTTTATATTCCTACTGTGCATTGAGAATGCCTTACCCGTTGCTATCTTTTTCACATCGTCCAACTCTTGGAGGGCCTTTTGGGCTTCGGCCTTGGCACTCTTGGCGGTCTCGATGGCCGACGCGAGCTCGGATGCTTGTGCTTTCGCCTCAAGCTCCAAACCCTCATGTTTTTTCATGAGAGTTTGCAGCTCTTGCTGCACCTCGCCGACCTAAACCCCAAGCCTCTCTCGCTCGGCGCGCTCCTCGGCCATTTTCTTTTCGGCCTCAGCCAGCGCATGCTTCAGGGTTGTCACCTCGGTTGTGGCCCCTACAATAAGCAGTACAATCCTGTTATTTCTTTCTGCAATCAAGCCTCTCTATAGGCACCTTTTTTCTTATTTTTCTTTTTTTAGGTATTTCTTACCCTCCTTCTCCTCGAGCTGCCGTTTGGCAAGGCCGAGCTCTTGCTCGGTCCGCCCGAGGTCCTGTTTCAAGACATCCACCTGCGCAGTCAGTGCGGCGGTGGACAACAGTGAAGCCTGCATACGCATATTTGACCTTTTTTGTTAGACTCTTGCGAAAATTATTAGATCCTCTATCCGGCTTTTCTTTCCGAACACCGAACAGAGCATCAGGGGCTACTGTCTATGCGGTAAATAAATTGGCATATTTTTACTTACCTCGAAGCCTGTTAGAAGGCTAGCGCAAGCTTCATTCAGTCCGCTCTTGGCGGACTGAATCCTTTGGATCACCGAACTCATAACAGTACGGTGCTCCTCATCGATGGCGGCGCCCTTAAGCACCTCCGGCAGATTGTCCGGCGCCTCCGATTGGACGGAGGCTGCCGGCTCAGATGGCTTACTCCTCTTGGAGGGAGTTCACCCACCGCGGACCGGGACTGTCGAGTCCGGCGTGGTGTCCGGCGCAAAGCCAGACTTGGAGCCCTGGGGGGTTTCATCCCCTTCACTCCTGGGGTCCGGAGGATTGCCTTGTGGCTCCTCCAGGACCATCTCCTCCTGCCCCGAAGCTTGGCGGGGCGCCACTTCAGCGTCGTCCGCCCCGCGGGGGGAGACCGCGGGCGGAACAGAGTTCACGTCCGACGAATCCAGGGAGCCGCTCGATGAGTCGTCGAGTTCGGCCCGGGGCAGGCTGCATAAAATACGTGCGATATCAGGGAAAGCCGCACACTAAAAGGATATCATGAATCACCCTGGTATATAAATACTTACGATTTCGCCGGACGCTTGGTTCTGTCCGGCCACTCCTCTCCGCCCTCTTCGGCGTCGTGGGAGTAGTCCGGCGGAGGGGTCTTCCTTTTCCTTGACCCCTCGGCCTCCCTCGTTGGGGTGGCCTTCTTCTTCTTTGCTCCCCTCGCTGGAGGGGGAGAGCTTCCTTGTTCCTCCTCCTCGTTTTCGTGAGAGGAGGGCGTTGCGGACTTGTCGGACGACGAGTCCGACACCACCATGTTGCGGGAACTTTTTCGAGTCCCAGTGGTTTTCTTCTTCTTGGCCTTCCTCTCCGGCACCACGTAAGGTGCCGGAGCCATTAGCTTCACCAAGAGAGCTGGGGCCGGGTCTTTGGGCAGAGGAGCCGGACAGTTAATCGGTCCGGATATCTCCAGCCAAGCCTGTCAAGGGTAAAAGGGAGTTTAGATCCCGCATAGAGATAATCTATGAAGAAGAGCTTAACGAACCTATCAAAGATATAGATAGCTTACCTCGCCAGCGTTACGCTGCGAGCTGTATCCGCGATCCTCGGAGGCGGAAGTGGGGGACTCGGCGCCTTTGGTCAGCACCTTCCAGACGTCTTCATACGTCGTGTCAAAGAGCCTACTGAGGGTCTGGTGCTGCGCCGGGTCGAATTCCCACAAAGTAAAATCCCGTTCTTGGCACAGGAGGATCACGCGAACGAGCATGACCTGGACTATGTTGGCAAGCCGGATTGGCTTGTTCACCACGGACTGGATGCATGTTTGCAACCCAGTCACTTCTTCCTCGTTGCCCCACGACAGGCCTGTCTCTTTCCAGGACATGAGCCGCGTGGGGGGTCCAGATCTGAACTCGGGGGCCGCGACCCATTTCGGATCGCGGGGCTCGGTGATGTAAAACCACCCAGCCTGGCACCCCTTTAGGGACTCCACGAGGGAGCCATCGAACCAGAGGACGTTGACTATCTTGCCAACCATAGCGCCTCCGCACTCCGCCTCGGTGCCGGACACCACCTTGGGCTTGACGTTGAAGGTCTTGAGCCAGAGGCCGAAGTGGGGGCGGACGCGGAGAAAGGCCTCACACACGACGATAAACGCCGAGATGTTGAGAACGAAATTCGGGGCCAGATCGTGGAAATCCAGGCCGTAGTAGAACATGAGCCCCCGGACAAATGGGTGAAGTGGAAAGCCCAGTCTGCGGAGGAAGTGGGGAAGAAAAACTACCCTCTCATGGGGCCTTGGGGTAGGAAGAAGCTGCCCCTTACCAGGAAGCCGATGCAGGATGTCTTTGGACAAGTATCCGGCTTTCCTTAACCTTTTTACTTGAGCCTCCGTAACGGAGGAGACCATCCACTTGCCTCCCGCTCCGGACATTGTTGGAGAAGGTTGAGGAAGGAAGAGCGGACTTGGGCGCTGGAGCTTGAGTGCGCGAGAGATGGATTGGCAAAGGAGGAAGAAGGCGTAGGTTAGAAAGGTGAATCCTTATCCCTTTATATAAGCAGGTACGGTTAGGCGTCCTCACCTACCTAATAAAACTTACTTGCCTCCCAAACGCCGCGGTAAATGGCGTGGTTGGGTTACCCACGTCCGTATTAATGAGAATCCCGTTAAAGGGGGGCACATGATCTCTGCTTTGACAAGACGTGCCAACGAAATCGCCTCGCTAAACGAGCCGAGGTGGAACAATGAAAACAATTTATATAGAAGGCTTGGCCGCAGTGTTATGACGCACTGCGGGAAACGTCAGCAGATTTGATTTGTGTTAATATTATTCTCTGTATGGCAATATGTGGAAACTTATTTTGCAGAGACGGACACTATTCTGTGGTGTTTATAATCTTCTTGAAGAACTTGGAGGAGGAACCCGCCTTGCAATGCCGAAGACAATCTGCGCGCCGGACTCGTCGTCATTAAAGCCTGGTTCAGGGGCTACTGAGGGAGTCCTGGATTAGGGGGTGTTCGGATAGCCGCACTATACCTTCAGCCCGACTCCAGGACTATGAGGATACAAAGTTGAAGACTTCGTCCCATGTCCGGAAGGATCTTTTCTTGGCGTGGAAGGCAAGCTAGGTGTGCGGATATTCGAGATCTCCTACCATTGTAACCGACTCTGTGTAACCCTAACCCTATCCGGTGTCTATATAAACCGGAGGGTTGTAGTCCGTAGGACAACCATCATCATACACAATCATACCATAGGCTAGCTTCTAGGGTTTAGCCTCCTTGATCTCGTGGTAGATCCACTCTTGTACTACCCATATCATCAATATTAATCTAGCAGGAGTAGGGTTTTACCTCCATCGAGAGGGCCCGAACCTGGGTAAAATAAAGTGTCCCTTGTCTCCTGTTACCATCCGACCTTGACGCACAGTTCGGGACCCCCTACCCGAGATCCGCCGGTTTTGACATCGACACTTCTCCTCTCTCCTCCTAATGATATTGAAATCACCCCAACTAAAATTGGAAGCTGCTCTGACCCACAGATTCGAACAAGGTCCGCCAGAAACTCCGGTTTAAGCTCGGGTTGTGCGGCACCATAAACCGCCACCAAAGCCCAGTTGAAACCATCAATTTTAGACCTGTCTCAAAACTTTACCGTGAAGTCGCCCATCACTACACTTCGGACTTCAAGCGAATCGCATCTCACACCTAGCAAGATACCACCCGATCTTCCTCGCGGAGGGAGGCAATGCCAATCAAAATCAACACCACCCGCAAGAGAGGAAAGAAACTGGGGCGCAAAGTTATCTCTACCAGTTTCCGATAGAGCAATGAAATCTAAACGATGCGCCAGAGAAGCCTCAACCAGAAACCTTCTTTTATCCAAGTCCTTCAGACCTCTGCTATTCCAAAAGATTCCTTTCATACTTCGTCATGGAATTTTTTAGTAGTCCGAATCCTAGCACTCCTACGAACTGCGGAATCGGGATAAATCTTCCGTTTCCACTTGTGCTTTGGTTTACTAGGCTCTGTCGCCCGGTCCTCATAACCGGGCTCAACGGTACTAACAACGGCAATATCTAGGGGCACATCATCGTCCTCAGACTCATGATTGGAGGGTGCTAGATCCGCACACAGATTATCGAGCACTCTAACCCCTAATGCATCAATCTCATCATCATTCATGGGTTTAACCGCTGCGAAATTACGAATAGTCTCTAAGGCACGCTCCGCCTCCAAATCTAACAGATCATTCACCGAATTGGAAATCTCACTATCAGTAGCACCTAGTGAAACTCCTAATTGGTTTGCATTATTTATAATCTCCTCATTAAAAAATGCAATAAAGAATTAGATATGTTGACGGACATACCAGAAGAGATCGCAGCATCATGAAGCTTGGCCGCCCTCATAGCGCACCGCTGCTGCATGTCATCAACCTCCGGAAGCTCCTGAATGCGAGCACTCATCCGTCTCCCCGTCGAGACCGGGTCCGGGATCCCGCCAAAAGCAACGACCTCCTCCCTAGTAAAGCCTCGCGGTGAGTCCCGCAAAGGATTAACCAAGGCTACCGGAGGAGGCGGCTGCGGGCTCCCATGCCCCTCAGACAAGTGCCCCATGGGTACGACAGGAGAGGGGATGGCTGGGGCCGCCTGCCCGAGCCCTCCTCCCGCCCCACCCACCGGCGCAGAGTGAAGTGCCGACATTGTAGGAGACGCGGTCCTCCTGACCGCAGACGAGGAAGGAGGAGCCAGGGCCGCCTGCCCTAAACCCCCCTCCTCTAGCGCCACTAGAGGTGCGGGAGCCGTCGCCACGGCCGAAGGAGAAGGAGTCGAGGCCGCCTACCTCGGGCTCCTTCTCCCAACACTGGCCGACCCCAACGTGACAGGCGTCATCGGCGCCGGGATAGGGAGGGGAGAAGTCAAGGCCACCTGCCCCGAACCCCCTCCCCCAAGCCCCACCTCGAACGTAGACGTCATCACCGGAGCCTCGACCACAGGTGAAGCAAGGGAGATAGAAGCGACCTCCGGCTCCACCTCCCCAACTCCATCCAAAGTCCTCGCCGACACGGATCTCACCAAGCGTCCAGCCGATGATCCGCTAGCACCCTCGAACTCCAACAAAGGGAGCGTGTGTTCAAACACATCATCAGAATCTACCCGATCACTCCAAAGTCTGGGAGGCGTGAGGCTGGCTCAAAGGACCCAAAACGCAAAGAAGTCATAGGCACCGAAGGTGAGGGTGCCGGCTCAACCCCGGTCCCATCCCCGGGCAACTGAGCATCTGGGCGAGAACCGTTAGACCCCTCTCGTGTGGACTCATCGGTCGGTGCCCCCTTAGCTCCCGCACTGCCGTCACCCTCGTGCATATCAATATCATTCCCATTAACCTCCTCAGCAAACAGATCACTGTCCTCAAACTCGATCTCGAGCGGGAACACCTCTCCCCTATATGTCCAATTGACCACATCAGGCACAAACTCAATATCCAGAAAACTCACTAAAATCCGGGCCACCCCATGAGCACGGGTAAAAGCCATATCCACTTTCTCCGTCTTCCCAACCATAATACCCATACTGGCCACAACTCGAACATCCTGCAAAGGCTTAGATGGAGCCCCCGAAAACCTCAGCCAGACCTGCGTAAGCGGCTTTCCCTTAGGCTCCACCTTCGTCCACTTGTGAAACTCCAAAATACACTTAGTACCAGGAACCCTACACAAGCCAAAGCTCAGCAGTCTCTGCAAATCATCCACAGAGGGGAAATCCACCATAAAGACATTGGCCTCGAGACTAACCGGCTCCCACTGGAAGTCACCCGATGCCAGCTCCTGAAGCCTCCGCACAATCTGAGCCTCAGTCACCTCCCCCTGGGTAGCTTTCACAACCCCGGTGGTCAAGCTCTATGTCTCCTCGGGAATCTCTCTCGTGGCCGGGGACTCAAAGAACAGCAGCTCTGCACAGTATAGTCCATACATTTTCAGAGCCGGAGCCTGGTCACGCAATAACGGGCAGTCCCCAGAGGCATGTGCTGGCTTGCCACACGAATCACACAGCTCCGCCACGCACTCAGCAATGAAGTGGCCCTTCTCACCACAACGGTAACAAAGCATTCTTTCCTTCTTGCGCGCCCACTTGAATGCCCTCTCTGTGTCAGACCTGTCAGACACCTCAGCCACAGTCCCAGTCACAGGAACCTCAACATTGGCCAAGGCCGTCACCACATCCATCGCCTGGCTAGTGAGATAAGTAGACTGAGCGTTATCTGTCTCTACGGCTGCCGCCGCATGGTCAACAACTCCGGGGGCGGAGGCTGACGGCGATACCTCCCACAGCCAGCACCCCGACCACCCCGATGTCCACGGTAGCCACCTCTCTCGCGGTGATCCGGACCGGAGGCTCCCTCGACAAAACCACCTGGAGGTCCGAGAAACGGTCTCTCAGCAGACCCGTCACTCTCCCAGGCATAGCCTCGACCGCCTCCCGTAGACGAGGAACCACGGTGATTTCCGTCTCCATACGCATCAGCACCATCATCCCCCCACTGACCTCGGGGCGGCTCATCTCTAGCTGTCGAGTTATGCCTCGTCTGCGAAGGTCCCGAACGATTCTGAGCCAGCCTCGCAACGTAGTGATGTGGAGGCGCGGCACGAGGCCGACCGCCGACAGGTACCGGCACCACCGGTCTCGGACCAGAACCGCCACCCCGACCCGTAGCAGCAACCACGGGAGGCGTCGGCCCCGTCGGTCGGGGTCCAGCGGGGCCACCTCTTCCCGCCGGCACCACAGGCGGCCTGGCTGCTGCAGGCACAGTCGGCCGAGGCCTGGAGTTGCCGCCCGCGCTCCCCGAAGCCATAGGCGGAGCGGCAGGTCCTCGCCCGGTACTGGCAGCAGCCAAACCACCGCCGGCCGCGCAATGCCCAGCGCCGGCGGCCCCACGGCCAGCGCCCCCAGGCGGCGGCAGCACTACTGCCCCAGACCGGTCTCTGGCATTAGCCGTCTGGGGTTTCGTCGCCGGCGGCCCTCCCGTCCCTCGGCCTGCCATGGCACCAAGGGGAGGAATCTGTCGAGCACGGCTAGGGCCGCAAGGAGGGAGCACTGGCGTCCTGTTCCGGCGAACCCTAGGACGATTCACGAACACGCCCGCACGACAACCCTCGATCTCTTCCGTGCATGCAGCGATCGCGTCGATACTAGTGGGGTTCAGTATAGCCTGGGCCTCATACCCAGCTATCCCCGGCCCAACTAGTCGCGTGTGAGTAACCGAGGAAACCGGCCCAACTCGGCCCAGAAGCTGGTTCAAACGAACGCCTCGTGCCGCCCGGATCTCGATCGACGTCAACGGCGGCACGCCGCGGCCGGCAACGATCCGGCCCCCATCCGGCATTCCGGCCTCCTCCTCTTAACCACAGCCCAAGAATCCGGATGAATCAAATCAAATAGCGTGAGGTTTGGAAGACGTACCTTAGGTAAAGGGCCCTTCCAAGGCCAGACCGCCGTCGCCGCCGTTCTCCGATGAACGACGCGTCGCACCATCTCCTTCCTCTCGTCCGGATGAAGCCCGATCCACGCCGGATGCTCCACCGGCAAGACCTTGTCGACAGTTGTGGCCACCTCGTCTTCATCATAATCTGAATGGAAGAAATCACAAATCAAATCCGATGGAGTCGGCGACGGCGGTGAACCCCCTGGATCCTCTCCGTCCCCGTCCGCATCCTCGTCGTCCGATCCCATCAGGGCCCAAAAACGGCCGCCGACGCCTGATGTAGACACAGACCTAGGGTAGGGTAATAGGCCTGACCTATACGCCCCACCTAAAGTCTTGTCCTAAGAACTAAGAAGTTCAAGAATCAGAAGCAGAGGTTCAACAAAGGTGTCGAGCAAAGTCCACTCGACCTATCAATCACTCGGAGACCTCTCTTACCCAGGTCACTCGACCACCAAACCACTCGACATATCAGAAGACCTAAAGCCGCTCTGCGCAGCAACGGTCAAGCATTCATTCACATACTTAATGATCATTTGTAGCACTTTAATACAAGCATTACCTGTAACGCCCCCTCTTAATGTATATTGAACCCTGTGTAACGGAGGGGAGCTGGGGTCCTGGCGTACTCTATATAAGCCACCCCCTCCTCTGGGACAAGGGTTCGCACCCCCTGTAACTCACACGTGTATAATCCAGTCGACCGCCTCCGGGCTCCGAGGCGTAGGGCTGTTACTTCCTCCGAGAAGGGCCTGAACTTGTAAACCTTGCGTGTACAACTCCTCCATAGCTGAGATCTTGCCTCTATATTCCTACCCCCCTATTCTACTGTCATACTTAGAACCACGACAGTTGGCGCCCACCCTGGGGCAGGTGTCTTAGCGATTTGTTGAAGAAGTTGCGATTTTTCTGATTCACTTTCATCATGGTTTCGGGCGGAGTTTTGGTTGAGGACCGCGAGATCCGTCTCAGCACGCTCATGTTCATCGCTGACGACTCCGCTTGGCTTCAGGAGGCTCTGCTCAACGTCGACGCGCTCCCTGTCCATGGAGCAACGCACTTTTGCGCGTGCGTCCGCGGCGTCCTCCTGCGGCAACCATCGACCCAGTATCGGTCGGCCCCTGTGTCGTCCTCCCTCCCTGTCTCCCGCCGGCGCAAGCGCTCCGGTCGGTCGAGGCTTCAATGGTGGGTGAGGCACGCGGTGGCTCGCCAGTCGGCCACCCCCCAAGTCGCGGCGATCGAGCCCGACGAATCTCTCTACAACCTGTTCGACTGGCTCCGCAGAGACTGCATCCGAGTGTGACAGCAGTGATCCAGCGGCAGAGGTCCTGATGGTCGATGGACCACGCGGTCCTCCGGGCTTTCCTCGCACCGACGGTGGCGATGGCGGAGGCGATCCGTCACATGCCCATGAAGAGTACCTCCCCGAGCCCCTCACTTCGCTGCAGAGGGAAGAACTTCGCCGCCGGAACATGGATGCGCTGCACACTCCTATAGTTGGAGAAACCCCCGAGGCTCGTGCCTTGGAGGACGCGCGCCTGGCCAACTTGCCTGAGCACACTCAACTGGAGAACCTCCAGCGAGTACTCGACAAGCGTGCGCGACAACGGGTTCCAGAATCCAGTCGACGTCAGCTCTTTCCACCACCGACTCAGGTATATCGAACTCCGATTCAGAATTTAGCAGCTACAGCCCGTATAGCAGAGTCGATTCAGCCTTCCCAGTCAGAGGCTGGCAGAGGCTTGTTGCAGATCAGAGCTTTGCTCTGGGCGGCAGGGGATCAAAACTCAGCTGTATCACAGTCGCGGAATAGGATCCACAGCAAATCTGTTGTTTTAGATACAGTACAGTCGGCTCACAGCCCAAGATCGCCCCCGAGGTGTGAGGGACGTGGAGACCGGTGTAATCAGTACAGGAATCGTGAGCAATATGATCACCGACTCGATCGTGACGATCGACGTCGAGTGCCCACCCCTCCCCCAAGGAGTGGGTCATACGTGCCTCGACAGCAGGACAACAGACGCCCTCACAGTGCTGGGCGTCGGATTCCAGTCGACCCCAGAGAACCAGGCTTTGATGCGAGATCCATTCTCGTTCAGGGTTTGGTTGAGAGAAATAGAGCTCACCAAGAAGGTCATGACAGAGATGTACCCACCAGCAGCAGAGTGTACGCCTCAGGACCAGAGTGCTTCAGCAGAGCCATCAGGGCCGCGATGATTCCTCCCAACTTCAGGTTGGCAACTGGAGTCAGTAAGTTCACCGGTGAGTCCAAGCCTGATACTTGGCTTGAGGACTACCGAGTGGCTGTTCAGATTGGCGGCGGCAACAACGAAGTGGCCATGAAACACCTGCCTCTTATGTTGGAGGGCTCGGCCAGAGCATGGCTGGATCAGTTAGCGCCCAGCAGCATTTACACTTGGGAAGATCTTGCCCGAGTGTTTGTCAGAACATTTGAAGGAACTTGCAAGAGACCAGCAGGGTTGACAGAGCTGCAATCTTGCATGCAGAAGCCGAATGAAACTTTGAGGGCTTACATCCAGAGATGGATCACATTGCATCACACAGTAGAGAACATATCTGATCACCAAGCAGTCTGTGCCTTCAAGGAAGGCATTAAGTACAGAGAGCTGAACCTGAAATTCGGTCGAACCGGAGACATGTCTCTGAGTTGAATGATGGAGATTGCCACCAAGTATGCCAATGGTGAAGAAGAGGATCGGCTCCGGAGTGGCAAGCACAAGTCAGTCGCCCATGAAACCGGAGGAGGGAACTCCAGTCGGAAGCAGAAGCGGAAAGCCGAGCCAGCTGCTCCTGGAGAAGCCTTGGCCATGACTCAAGGAAAGTTTAAGGGGAAGCCCAAAGGGCCTTGGAACCCTAAGAAAGTGAAAGACCAAGATGGAAATGATGTGTTGGATTTGCCATGCCACATTCACACAAAGAAAGATGAAGAGGGTAATCTCATTTACCCGAAACATACCACTCGGCAGTGTCGGCTCTTGATCCAGCAGTTCCAAGGGAAACAACCCAAAGATAAGGAAAAGGAGTCAGACAAAGTTGAGGACAAGGAAGATAGTGATGACGGATATCCCCAGGTCAATTCCACCCTGATGATTTTTGCTGATGTAGAAAGCAAAAGTCGATTGAAAGTTATCAACCGATAAGTGAATATGGTCGCTCCGGTGACACCCAGCTATTTGAAATGGTCTCAGACTGCCATCACATTCAACCAGTCCGATCACCCGACGCACATAGCCACCCCTGGGAGGCAAGCTTTGGTGGTCGACCCAGTTGTTGAAGGCACTCGACTGACCAAAGTTTTGATGGATGGAGGCAGTGGGCTTGAATATACTGTATGCAGAGACATTGAAAGGGATGGGCATTCCGATGTCCAGGCTCAGTACCAGCAACATGAGTTTCCATGGGGTTATTCCTGGAAAGAAGGCTGAGTCACTCGGCCAAATTGCTCTTGATGTGGTTTTCGGTGATTCCAAGAATTACCGCAAAGAAAAGTTGACGTTTGAAGTTGTGGATTTCCAGAGCGCTTATCACGCTATTTTGGCTAGGCCAGCTTATGCACGTTTCATGGCTCGACCATGCTATGTGTACCTCAAATTGAAGATGCCTGGTCCCAGAGGTGTGATCACTATTACTGGCAATCGGAAGAAGGCGGAAGAGTGTTTTCAGAAAGTCTCAAAGATCGCCGATGCTCAGATGGCAGTGGTAGAGCTGCAGGAATACGAGAAAACTGCAGACCCGAGTGATTTATTGCGAGCCAAGAAGCCCGCTACGGAGTCAGCGTTTCAGTCGTCCGGTGAGACAAAGCCGATTCACATTCACCCGACCGACCCCAGTGCTACTCCGACTCATATCTTTACGACACTCGACTCCAAATAGGAAGAAGCGCTCATCCAGTTCCTCCGTGAGAACTAAGACATCTTCGCATGGAAGCCTTCTGACATGTCGGGTGTTCCCAGGGGGCTGGCTGAGCACCGTCTACGAGTCGACCCAAAAGTGAAACCTATCAAAGAACATCTTCGACAGTCCGCCGTCCAGAAGAGAAAGGCCATTGGCGAGGAGGTAGCTCGGCTCTTAGCAGTGGAGTTTATCCGAGAGATTTACCACTCCGAGTGGCTCGCCAATGTTGTCATGGTCCCCAAGAAGGACAAGTCACTTCGCATGTGCATTGACTTCAAACATATCAATCGGGCCTGCCCGAAAGATCATTTTCCTCTCCCCCATGAGGTCGGAATGTGGTCAAGTCACGGAAAGGTTCCGACCTGCTGACTGGCCTTGCTGAGACATTTGCCAACCTCAGGAGGTATGATATCAAGCTTAATCCATCAAAGTGCACATTCGGAGTTCCTGGCGGAAAGTTACTCGGTTTTCTCATTTCCGAACGAGGGATCGACGCCAACCCAGAAAAAGTTGGTACTATACTCCGAATGGAGCGCCCTGTGCGTGTGCATGATGTCCAGAAGCTTACTGGTTGCTTGGCCGCTTTAAGTCGATTCATTTCTCGTCTCGGTGAAAAGGCATTGCCTCTTTACCGACTGGTGAAGAAGTCAGACAAGTTTGAGTGGACTCCTGAAGCTGATGCAGCGTTTGCAGAGCTAAAAGCCCTGCTCTCCACCCAGCCGGTGCTTGCTGCCCCAATTAGCAAAGAGCCTTTGCTGCTTTACATTGCAGCCATGGGACAAGTCGGCAGTTCAGTACTTACGGTCGAGCGGGAAGAAGAAGGAAAAGCCTATAAAGTTCAGCGCCCAGTATATTATGTTTCTAAAGTTTTGATCCCATCAAAGCAAAGATATCCTCATTATCAGAAGCTTGTATATGGGATTTATATGACCACGAAGAAGGTTGCACATTACTTCTCTGATCATTCCATTACAATCGTCAGCGACGCTCCATTGTCAGAGATTCTACACAACAGAGATGCAACTGGTCGAGTGGCAAAATGGGCGATTGAACTCCTTCCCCTAGATATCAAGTTTGAGGCAAAGAAAGCCATCAAATCCCAAGCAATAGCAGATTTCATCGCTGAGTGGATTGAACAACAACTGCCGACTCAAGTTCACTCGGAGCACTGGACCATGTTCTTCGATGGTTCTAAGATGTTGAATGGTTCCGGTGCTGGGGCAGTGAGGGAGTCCTGGATTAGGGGGTGTTCGGGTAGCCGGACTATACCTTCGCCGGACTCCTGGACTATGAAGATACAAGATTGAAGACTTCGTCCCGTGTCCGGATGGGACTTTCCTTAGCATGGAAGGCAAGCTAGGCGATGCGGATACTCAAGATCTCCTACCATTGTAACCGACTCTGTGTAACCCTAACCCTATCCGGTGTCTATATAAACCGGAGGGTTGTAGTCCGTAGGACAGAACCATCATCATACACAATCATACCATAGGCTAGCTTCTAAGGTTTAGCCTCCTTGATCTCGTGGTAGATCTACTCTTGTACTACCCATATCGTCAATATTAATCAAGCAGGAGTAGGGTTTTACCTCCATCGAGAGGGCCCGAACCTGGGTAACTTCGTGTCCCCTGTCTCCTGTTACCATCCGGCCTTGACGCACAGTTCGGGACCCCCTACCCGAGATCTGCCGGTTTTGACACCGACATTGGTGCTTTCATTGAGAGTTCCTCTGTGTCGTCGCCTTTAGGCCCGATGGCTCCTCTGATCATCAACAGCGATGAGGTCCCGGGTGAGACTTTTCTCTCTGGACGGATCTTCGTCTTCGGCGGCTTCGCTCTGCGGGCCAATTCGCTTGGTCATCTGGAGCAGATTGAAAGCTACGCCCCTGGCCATCAAGTCAGGTTTGGAAGCTTAAACTACACGGCCGATATCCGCAGAGACTTGATCTTCGACGGGTTCGAGCCACAGCCAAGCGCGCCGCACTATCTCGAGGGGCATGATCTAGCTCTGCCTCCGAATAGTGTCCTAGAGGCCACACACGCACCGGTTCTGACCCTTCACTCGGAGCCTATTGCGCCAATTGAGGATGGGCGGTTGGACGTCACCTCGGGGGCTGCGATCTCAAAGGCGATCGAGCCGAACGCCAGCCCCGCACCCCGCGTGACCCGTGATCTCGAGGGTCCGGACTCCTCCCCGGACTCCAAACCCCCCGCGCCCCTGCCAGTCAAAGCCGATTGGGCGCCGATAATGGAGTTCACCGCCGCGGACATCTTTCAGCACTCGCCTTTTGGTGACATCCTGAATTCTCTCAAGTCTCTCTCTTTATCAGGAGAGCCCTGGCCGGATTACGGTCATCGAGGATGGGGTACGGACGATGAAGAAATTCAAAGCCCTCCCACCACCCACTTGGTAGCCACTATCGACGATTTAACCAACATGCTTGACTTCGGCTCCGAAGACTTCGATGGTATGGACGACAAGGTAGGAGACGAACGGGAACCAGCACCTGTAGGGCGCTGGACGGCCACCTCGTCATATGACGTATATATGGTGGATGCTCCAAAAGATGGAGATGGTGATGGAACAGCGGGGGATGACACCTCCAAGAAACAGCCAAAGCGCCGGCGTCAACGGCGCCGCTCTAAATCTCGCCAAAGCAAAAACGGTGATTCCGGCACGGGAGATAATACTACCCCGGATAGCGCCGAAGAACACCCAACCCAGCAAGATTCAGTGCAGGAAGATGGAGAAGCCAGCCCTCATGAGAGAGCGGCAGAACGAGAGGTCGAGGATGATAACTATATGCCTCCCTCCGAAGACGAGGCAAGCCTCGATGACGACGAATTCGTCGTACCATCAGACCCCGCCGAACAAGAGCTTTTCAAACGCAGGCTTTTAGCCACGGCGAACAGCCTAAAGAAAAAGCAGCAACAGCTTAGAGCTTATCAAGATTTGCTAGTTGATAGATGGACTGAAGTCCTTGCGGCCGAAGAGTATGAACACGAGCGCCTCTCCAAGAATTACCCAAAGCGCAGGCCGCTACCCCGATCAGAGGAGGAAGCGCCTACATCACCAGCGCACGACATGGCAGACCGGCCACCTCGCGGCCGCGACAGAGAGGCCTGTCGGACATCCAACCAAGCCATGCCCCGACGCCGCTCAACCAAGGCACGGGAAAATGCGCCAGACCTGCGAGATGTACTGGAGGATAAAGCAAGGCAAACAAGATCGATCTACGGATCGCGCAGGCGCCCGACGACACGTGACGATGATCTTCACTCCGGACACAATAAATCCGGCCGGGCCGAACACAACAGACATAGCTCTTCCGAGCTGCGTCGTGACATAGCCCAGTACAGGGGCGCCGCACACCCACTATGCTTCACAGATGAAGTAATGGATCATAAAATCCCAGAGGGTTTCAAACCCGTAAACATCGAATCATACGATGGCACGACAGATCCGGCGGTATGGATCGAGGATTATCTCCTTCACATCCACATGGCATGTGGCGATGATCTACACGCCATCAAATACCTCCCTCTCAAACTCAAAGGACCGGCCTGGCACTGGCTTAACAGCCTGCCAGCGGACTCAATCGGTTCTTGGGAGGACCTGGCGGCCGCATTCCTTGACAACTTCCAGGGCACTTATGTGTGACCACCGGATGCCGACGACCTAAGCCACATAATTCAGCAGCCAGAGGAATCGGCCAGGCAATTCTGGACACGGTTCCTAACAAAGAAAAACCAGATAGTCGACTATCCGGACGCAGAGGCCCTAGCAGCCTTCAAGCATAACATCCGCGACGAGTGGCTAGCCCGGCACCTGGGACAGGAGAAGCCGAAATCTATGGCAGCCCTCACGACACTCATGACCCGCTTTTGCGTGGGCGAAGATAGCTGGCTAGCTCGCAGCAACAACTTATCAAAGAACCCTGGTAATTCGGATACCAAGGACAAAAGTGGCAGGACACGTCGAAATAAGCAAAAGCGCCGCGTTAGCAGCGACAGCAATGAAGATACGGTAGTCAACGCCGGATTCAGAGGCTATAAATCCGGCCAGCGGAAAAAGCCATTTAAAAAGAATACACAGGGCCCGTCCAGTTTGGACCGAATACTCGACCGCCTGTGCCAGATCCATGGCACCCCCGAAAGGCCAGCCAATCACACCAACAGGGATTGTTGGGTGTTCAAGCAGGCAGGCAAGTTAAGAGCCGAAAACAAAGACAAGGGGCTGCATAGCGATGACGAGGAGGAGCCCAGGCCGCCGAACAACAATGGACAGAAGGGGTTTCCCCCACAAGTGCGGACGGTGAACACGATATACGCAACCCACATTCCCAAGAAGGAGCGGAAGCGTGCGCTACGGGACGTATACGCGATGGAGCCAGTCGCCCCAAAGTTCAACCCATGGTCCTCTTGCCCGATCACCTTTGATCGAAGGGACCACCCCACTAGCATCCGTCATGGCGGCTTTGCCGCATTGGTTCTTGACCCAATCATCGACGGATTTCATCTCACAAGAGTCCTCATGGACGGCGGCAGTAGCCTGAACCTGCTTTACCAGGATGCAGTGCAGAAAATGGGCATTGATCCATCAAGGATTAAGACCACAAGGACGACCTTTAAAGGCGTTATCCCAGGTGTAGAAGCCAACTGTACAAGCTCCGTAACACTTGATGTGGTCTTCGGATCTCCGGATAACTTCCGAACTGAAGAATTAATCTTCGACATAGTCCCGTTCTGCAGTGGCTATCACGCCCTGCTCGGACGAACCGCATTTGCCAAGTTCAATGCGGTGCCGCACTACGCATATCTCAGGCTCAAGATGCCAGGCCCTCGAGGAGTAATCACGGTCAACGGAAACACCGAACGCTCCCTCTGTATGGAGGAGCACACGGCGGCTCTCGCAGCGGAAGTACAAAGAAGCCTTTTTAGGCAACTCTCCAGTCCGGCCGTTAAAAAGCCAGACACTGTCAAGCGCGCCCGGAGTAACCTACAACAAGACCACCTGGCACGATCTGAGCAGGCGTAGCAATGCGGCCCCAACCCCAGCCATCGCGACATAGCGAAGCTAGTACCTCGCGTACATAATTACACCCTTGAAATACCATGGGCACAGGGGAAGGGGCACAGTAACGGCATGCCCAAAATACGGCTTAAACGTACTAGGGGCTGCCGGATTCTTTTTTTTACTTTACTTTCAGGACTCCACACTTTGGCCGACCTGTTCGGCAATTCGACTGCCGCACAAACGATGCAAGATCCAGGGAAGCAGACAAAGCTACGCCGCATTATGGAACTCTCAGGTGGTCTCTATTACGAGCGGTATATCTGTTTCGAACACAATTCCGCGGACTGCCCCTGGCTAGGACATGTTAAATAGTCTAATATCTTTTTGCTTATCGCACTACTTGTATCGTTCGGCTTTGACAAATAGCCTCTTTATAAACAATGCATAGCTTTTTGTCTATTTTTTGCATTATTCTCTTTTAATATATATGTTTATTAAATAACATGATTGCACCCGTACACCATGGTACGGCAAACACCCCAGGGGCTTCAGTACCCTTCGATCTGGCGTGAGAAGTCCGTACACTTTCACAAGTGCGGCACCCCGAACTTATAGCACTATATGCATCGGCTCCGAATCATGATTTGGGTCAATAGTTGGGTTTGCCCGGCTCCTATGTTTTGGTGCCTTACGTTCCGCTATATCGGCTAAGGTAGCACTAGGAGAACCACTGCGATTGTGCCCCGGTTCAGCTGGGTTAAGCACCTCAGTGGAGAAAGCTAAAACTGACTGTCATGATAAGGCGAGAGACCGGTCGCTGTTCGAGAGGTTTTTCAAGTCCCTAAAGGCTTATGCCGCTTCGAGCGAGGAGCTGGCTTTGTCCGGCCAAAGGCGTGGATAGCGCCCCGAATTCGGTCTTCCGAACTAGGGGCTTCGCCGAAATTTAAAATTATAAAGTTCTATGGCTAAGTGAGAGTGTTCAAGCATTATAGTCCGATTGCCTGGTTCGCTGTGCTGAGCGCCTCCCTCGAAGGACCCAACCATGGGAAAAAGAGCGCTCAGGTTTATCCCGAACAGCCCAGCACTAGCGGCATGGGGGCAGAAGCCGACGACTGGCCATCTCTCAATTTTTGATAAACGGCCGCATAGAAAATAATATTTTAAATTCAATAAGCATTGCTTAGCGCATATGAACAACTTTTCAACGCACAGGATAAACACGAGCGAGTTCATTCAAAAATTACATCTTTCGTACATTCATCCGCAATAAGGCGGGCACCAGCAAGAACATCCTTGTAGTAGTTATCGGGCTTGCCATGCTCCTTCCCCTGCGGCGGCCCGTCCTCACCAGCTTCTCACCATCAAGCTTACCCCAGTGCACCTTTGCACGGGCAAGGGCCCTCCGGGCACCTTCGATGCAGGCGGAACGCTTGATGACCTCAAGCCTTGGACAGGCCTCCACCAGCCGCCGCACCAGCCCGAAGTAGCTCCCAGGCAGGGCCTCTCCGGACCACAGCCGAACTATGAAGCCCTTCATGGCTTGTTCGGCCGCCTTGTGGAGCTCGACCAGCTGTTTCAGCTGGTTGCTCAAGGGGACAGGGTGTCCGGCCTCAGAATACTGAGACCAGAACACACTCTCCGTCAAGCTGCCCTCTTCAGCTCGGTAGAGTGCGGCGGCGTCGGATACGCTGCGGGGAAGATCTGCGGACGCCCCTGGAGAACTCCGGATTCGGGTAAGTGACAAGTAGTTTACTTTTATATTTCTACTTTGCATTAAGAATGCCTTACCCGTTGTTATCATTTTCATCTCCTCCAACTCCTGGAGGGCCTTTTGGGCTTCAGCCTTGGCACCCTTGGCGGTCTCAAGGGCCGACGCGAGCTCGGATGCTTGCGCCTTCGACTCAAGCTCCAAGCTCTCATGTTTTTTCATGAGAGCCTGCAGCTCTTGCTGCACCTCGCCAACCTGAGCCCCAAGTCTTTCTCGCTCGGTGCGCTCCTCGGCCGTTTTCTTTTCGGCCTCAGATAGCGCCTGCTTGAGGTCGCCACCTCAGTTGTGGCCCCTACAATAAGCACTACGATCCTGTTATTCTTTGCAATCACGCCTCTCTATAGGCACTTTTTTTCTCGGTAGTGTATTTCTTACCTTCTTTTTCCTCGAGCTGCCGTTTGGCAAGGCCGAGCTCTTGCTCGGTCCGCCCGAGGTCCTTTTTTAGGACATCCACCTACGCAGTCAGTGCGGCGGTGGATAGCAGTGAAGCCTGCAAACACATATTGACTCTTTATTGTTAGACTCCTGCGAAAACTAATAGATCCTCTATTCGGCTTTTCTTTCCGAACGCCGAACAGAGCATCAGGGGCTACTATCTATGCGGTAATATTTTGACATATTTTTACTTACCTCGAAGCCTATGACAAGGCTAGCACAAGCTTCAGTCAGTCCGCTCTTGGCGGACTGAACCCTTTGGATCTCCGTACTCATAATAGTACGGTGTTCCTCGTCGATGGAGGCGCCGTCAAGCACCTCCAGCAGAGTGTCCGACACCTCCGGTTGGACGGAGGCCGCCGGCTCAGAAGGCTTGCTCCTCTTGGAAGGAGTTCGCCTACCGCGGACCGGCGCTGTTGAAGAGTCTGGCGCGGCGTCCGGCACAAAGCCGGACTTGGAGCCCTGGGGGGTCTTGTCCCCTTTATTCTTGGGGTCCGGGAGGTCGCCTTTCGGCTCCTCCAGGACCACCTCCTCCTGCCCCGGAGCTTGTTGCGACGCCACTTCGGCGTCGTCTGCAGTGCGGGGGGAGACAATGGACGGAACTGAGTTCACGTCCGACGTATCCAGGGAGCCGCTCGATGAATCATCGAGTTCGGCCCGGGGCGGGATGCATAAATCACATTCGACATTAGGGAAAGCTGCGCATTAAAGGAATATCATGAGTCACTCTGGTATACGAATACTTACGATTTCGCCGGACGCTTGGCCCTGTCCGGCCACTCCTCTCCGCTCTCTTCGGCGTCGTGGGAGCAGTCCGGCGGAGGGGTCTTCCTTTTCCTAGACCCCTCGGCCTCCCCCGATGGGGCAGCCTTCTTCTTCTTTTCTCCCCCCACTGGGGGGGAGAGCTTTCTTCTTCCTCCTCCTCGTTTTCACGAGAGGAGGGCGCCTCGGACTCGTCAGACGACGAGTCCGACACCACCAAGTTACGGGCACTCTTTCGAGTCCCCGTGGTCTTCTTCTTCTTGACCTTCTTCTCCGGCACCACATAAGGTGCCGGAGTCAGCAGCTTCACTAGGAGAGCTGGGGCTGGGTCTTCGGGCAGGGGAGCCGGACAGTTAATTGGTCCGGATATCGCCTGCCAAGCCTGTCAAAGGTAAGGGAGTTTAGATCCCACATAGAGTTAATCTATGAAAAAGAGCTTAATAATCCTGTCAAAGGCATAGATAGCTTACCTCGCTAGCGTGACGCTGCGTGCTGTATCCGCGGTCCTCGGAAGCGGATGCGGGGGCCCCGGCGCCCTTGATTAGCACCTTCCAGACGTCTTCATACGACGTGTCGAAGAGCCTGTTGAGGGTTCGGTGCTGCGCCGGGTCGAACTCCCACAAATTGAAATACCGTTGTTGGCACGGGAGGATCAGACGAACGAGCATGACCTGGACTATATTGACCAGCCGAATTGGCTTGTCTACCAGGGACTGGATGCAGGTCTTCAGTCCGGTCACCTCTTCCTCGTTGCCCCACGACAGGCCCGTCTCTTTCCAGGACACAAGCCGTGTGGGGGTCCGGATATGAACTCGGGGGCTGCGACCCATTCCGGATCGCGTGGCTCGGTGATGTAAAACCACCCGGCTTGCCACCCCTTTAGGGTCTCCACAAAGGAGCCCTCGAACCAGAGGGCGTTGGCTATCTTGCCAGCCATAGCACCTCCTCACTCCGCTTGGCTGCCGCGCACCACCTTGGGCTTGACGTTGAAGGTCTTGAGCCAAAGGCCGAAATGGGGGCGGACGCGGAGGAAGGCCTCACACACGACGATAAACGCCGAGATGTTGAGGATGAAGTTCGGGGCCAGATCGTGGAAATCTAGGCCATAGTAGAACATGAGTCCCCGGACGAATGGGTGAAGTGGAAAACCCAGTCCGTGGAGGAAGTGGGGAAGGAAAACTACCCTCTCATGGGGCCTTGGGGTGGGGAGAAGCTGCCCCGTCTCAGGAAGCCGGTGCGGGATGTCCTTGGACAGGTATCCGGCTTTCCTTAGCTTTTTTACTTGAACCTCCGTAACGGAGGAGACCATCCACTTGCCTCCCGCTCCGGACATTGCTGGAGAAGGTTGAGGTGGGAAGAGCGGGCTTGGGCGCTGGAGCTTGAGTGCGTGAGAGATAGATTGGCAAAGGAGGAAGAAGGCGTAGGTAAAAAAGGTGGATCCTTATCCCCTTATATGGGTGGATGCGGTTATGCGTTCCCACCTACCTAATAAAACTCGCTTGCCTCCCAAGCGCCGTGGTAAATGGCGCGGTTGGGTTACCCACGTCCGTATTGATGAGAATCCCGTTAAAAGGGGCACACGATCTTTGCTTTGACAAGACGTGCCAAGGAAACCGCCTCGCTAAACGCGCTGAGGTGGAAAAGTGAAAACAATTTGTATAAAGAGCTTGGCCGCAGTGTGATGACGCACTGCGGAATACGTCAGCAGATTTGATTTGTGTTAATATTATTCTCTCTATGGCATTATGTGGAAACTTATTTTGCAGAGCCGGACACTATTTTTGGTGTTAACAATCCTCTATGAAGGACTTGGAGGAGGAACCCGCCTTGCAATGTCGAAGACAATCTGCACGCCGGACTCGTCGTCATTGAAGCCTGGTTCAGGGGCTACTAAGGGAGTCCTGGATTAGAGGGTGTTCGGGTAGCCGGAATATACCTTCGCCGGACTCCTGGACTATGAAGATACAAGATTGAAGACTTCGTCCCATGTCCGGATGGGACATTCCTTTGCGTGGAAGGCAAGCTAGGCGATGCGGATACTCAAGATCTCCTACCATTGTAACCGACTCTGTGTAACCCTAACCCTATCTGGTGTCTATATAAACCGGAGGGTTGTAGTCCGTAGGACAGAACCATCATCATACACAATCATACCATAGGCTAGCTTCTAGGGTTTAGCCTCCTTGATCTCGTGGTAGATCTACTCTTGTACTACCCATATCATCAATATTAATCAAGCAGGAGTAGGGTTTTACCTCCATCGAGAGGGCCCGAACCTGGGTAAACTTCGTGTCCCTTGTCTCCTGTTACCATCCGGCCTTGACGCACAGTTCGGGACCCCCAACCCGAGATCCGCCGGTTTTGACACCGACAAGTAGTGTTAGTTCCCCCCCAAGGAGATAAGCTCAGATATGTTCTCCAAATTCACTTTGATTCCTCCAATAATGAAGTAGAATACGAAGCACTTTTGTATGGGTTGTGTATGGCCATTTCACTCGGCGTCCGTCGCCTCATGGTCTATGGCGACTCAGATTTGGTGGTTAATCAAGTGATGAAGGAGTGGGACGTCAGAAGTCCGGCCATGACTGGTTATTGCAATGCAGTGAGAAAGCTAGAGAAGAAATTCGAGGGGTTGGAGCTGCATCATATACCCCGACTGAAAAAACAAGCAGCTGATGATTTGACAAAAATAGGTTCCAAGAGAGAAGCCATTCCCAGCAATGTGTTTTTGGAACACATCCACACACCATCAGTTCAAGAGGATCCTTTCACCGAAGAAGCCCCGCAACCAAAGAGTGCCACGGATCCGACTGTAGTTGAGGTTCCAGCAGTGGTCGATCTGATCATGGAAATTTTGGTCATCACTCCTAACTGGACGGTGCCATACATCGCGTACATCCTAAGGAAAGAACTCCCAGAGAATGAAGAAGAGGCTCGACAGACCGTCCGTCGATCTAAGGCCTTTACTGTGATAAATGGACAGTTGTACAGGGAAAGCGCGACTGGAGTCGGTCAGAAATGTATAACACCAGAAGAAGGTCAAATAATTCTTGATGATATCCACTTGGGGACCTGTGGCCATCATGCGTCCTCTCGGACCATCGTGGCTAAAGCATACCGAGCGGGATTTTACTGGCCAAAAGCAAATGAAATGGCAAAGGAGATAGTCGACAAATGTGAAGGATGTCAGTTCTATTCCAATATGTCACACAAACCCGCCTCAGCCTTGAAGACCATTCCACTCGTCTGGCCCTTCGTTGTTTGGGGATTGGATATGGTTGGACCGCTGAGAACTGGCAGGAGCGGCTTCACCCATGTGCTGGTGGCAGTCGACAAGTTCACTAAATGGATTGAAGCTAAACCTATCAAGAATCTTGATGCCTGCACTGCTATCAGCTTCATCAGAGAGTTGATATTCATATATGGAGTTCCGCATAGCATCATCACTGACAACGGGTCAAACTTCGATTCGGACAAGTTCAGAGCTTTTTGCGCCTCTCAAGGCACATGAGTCGACTATGCGTCATTCGCCCACCCCCAGTCGAATGGACAAGCGGAAAGAGCAAATGGTCTAATTCTCAAAGGACTAAAAACCCGACTGATGCGTGATCTCAAGCATGCAGCAGGCGCATGGGTCGACGAGCTTCCGTCAGTTCTTTGGGGATTGAGGACCACCCCTAATCGGTCGACTGGACGAACTCCATTCTTTCTGGTCTATTGAGCCGAAGCAGTTCTGCCGAGTGACTTGCTTCACAATGCACCCCGAGTCGAACTCTACTATGAGGATGAAGCAGAACAAGCCCGGCAGGACGCAGTCGACCTCCTAGAAGAGGAAAGAGAGGTGGCCATGTTCCGATCGACCATCTATCAGCAGGACTTGCGTCGATTCCATGCCAGAAATGTGAAGAGTCGAGCCTTCCAAGAAGGAGACTTGGTCCTCCGAGTGGATCAACAGAAACCACACAAGCTCACTCCTACTTGGGAAGGTCCCTTCATCGTCACCAGAGTTCTCCACAATGGAGCATACCATCTTTACAATGTCGATCGCCAGATTGATGAGCCACGAGCTTGGAATGCGGAGCTGCTCCGCCCCTTTTATACTTATGTACCCACTCGAATGAGATGTAACAAGAGATACCTCTGTAGTTTATTTATCAAAAGACAAAAGTGTTATAATTTTCCCAGTGATTGTTGTTGCTTTTGTTTGCGTGAGAAATCCCCCAGTGGGTAGCTTAGCTGCGAATCCGTTTCGCCTAAGTTTGTAAAAATCCTATCGAGTGGTGAGCCAGCCTCCCACTCGGGGGCTTAGCTGCAGTCCAGTACTCGCCTAAGTTTAAAAAATCCTACCGAGTGGTGAGCGAGCCTCCCATTCGGGGGCTTAGCTGCAGTCCAGTACTCGCCTAAGTTTAAAAAAAATCCTACCGAGTGGTGAGCCAGCCTCTCACTCGGGGGCTTAGCTGCAGTCCAGTACTCGCCTAAGTTTAAAAAATCCTACCGAGTGGTGAGCCAGCCTCCCACTCGGGGGCTTAGCTGCAGTCCAGTACTCACCTAAGTTTAAAAAAATCCTACCAAGTGGTGAGCCAGCCTCCCACTCGGGGGCTTAGCTGCAGTCCAACACTCGCCTAAGTTTAAAAAATCCTACCAAGTGGTGAGCCAGCCTCCCACTCGGGGGCTTAGCTGCAGTCCAGTACTCGCCTAAGTTTAAAAAAATCCTACCGAGTGGTGAGCCAGCCTCCCACTCGGGGGCTTAGCTGCAGTCCAAGTACTCGCCTAAGTTTAAAAATCCTATCGACTGGTGAGCGATCCTCCCGCTCGGGGGCTTAGCTACAGTCCAAGTACTCGCCTAAGTTTAAAAATCCTACCGAGTGGTGAGCGATCCTCCCACTCGGAGGCTTAGCTGCAGTCCAAGTACTCGCCTAAGTTTAAAAATCCTACCGAGTGGTGAGCGATCCTCCCACTCGGGGGCTTAGCTGCAGTCTAGTATTCGCCTAAGTTTAAAAAATCCTACCGAGTGGTGAGCCAGCCTCCCATTCGGGGGCTTAGCTGCAGTCCAAGTACTCGCCTAAGTGTAAAAATCCTATCGAGTGGTGAGCGATCCTCCCACTCGGGGGCTTAGCTGCAGTCCAAGTACTCGCCTAAGTTTAGAAATCCTGCCGAGTGGTGAGCGATCCTCCCACTCGGGGGCTTAGCTGCAGTCAAGTACTCGCCTAAGTTTAAAAATCCTACCGAGTGGTGAGCGATCCTCCCACTCAGAGGCTTAGCTGCAGTCCAAGTACTCGCCTAGGTTTAAAAAAATCCTACCGAGTAGTGAGCGATCCTCCCACTCGGGGGCTTAGCTGCAGTCCAAGTAATCGCCTAAGTTTTAAAAATCCTACCGAGTGGTGAGCGATCCTCCCACTCAGAGGCTTAGCTGCAGTCCAAGTACTCGCCTAAGTATTTTCCACCTCAAAGCTGCATTCCAAGCACAAATTGTATTCCGAGTGAAAAACAAATTCTAGTCAAAAGCAAACACCAGCATATTCGGAAATAAACCAAGTTCGAATAGACCCCAAGGTTCCAGACGGCAGATCAAAAGTATTCAAGCATCAAGCCCGAAGAAGTTTAACGGTTACACAATCACTCGGCATTCTGAGGCAAATAAAAGTGGAGCATAATGTTTTTCGGTCACGCATCAGGAGAAGGACTGTCTGGGTCACAGAAACTGTCGAGGTCAATATTGTCTGCAATGCGAGTGGCGGCGTCAAGGAAGGTGTCCATGAAAGACTGGAACGTGTGCTTCCTCGTGTTAGCAACCTTGAGCTCCGCCAGCTTGTCTTCTTTGACATCCTTGCGGTGCACTCGAACCAGAGACAGAGCGACGTCAGCACCACAGCGAGCAGATGACTTCTTACATTCTTGCACGCGCTCAGGGATTTGATTCAGTCGAGCCATCAAAGACTCGAGATCTTGAGACAGCTCCGCCTGAGGCCAAAGTCCAGCATCAACCCGAGTCATTGCACCTTTCAAGCGAGCCACATAAGCAACCGCGATGTCCATGCGAGACTCCAACCGCAGCACGTTCATTGCAACATCATCTTTGACTGGACAGTTGATGGGATCAAGACCCGTCTCGACCCGCCCAGTTTCTGCTTCAAAGTCTTGGCAAAGTTCTGCATGGTCGAGTGAATTATGAGTCGACGGCACCATTAGACTTGTCAGTCGACAGAAATAAGACAGATTAGTCAATACCTTCAAGTTTCAAGACTAGCTTCGCAGCAAGTTAGCCCAGATAAGACTCTAGCTCGCCATTCTTGGCCTTGAGTCTTCCAAGTTCTTCGATCAGCTTCTCCTTGTCCTTCTTCAGTCGCTCGACCTCCTGATTGGCGTCAGATACAGCAGTCTTCAGCTTGGAGTTTTCTTCTTCTAACTTGCCGACGGAAGCAAGCTTCTTGTCAGCAAGCGCTATCTTCTCGCGCGCCTCCTTCTATGCTGCGGCAAGATCCAGATCCTTCTTCTCCAAAGCTTCCTTCATTTTCTCTAAAGAAATAACATTCTTCAGATGAGCTTGGAGTTGGCGGTTTTCACTACATACATCTGCTCGAGTGAAGCCACTTGGTTCAAAGATGGAAAGGAAAAGTGCCAGCGTTGGGATATGAAGCAGTCGATTGGTTACCTCCCATGGCAGCTACTTCATCACGAGCGGTCTTGAGATTCTTCTTGGCCAGTTCCAGGTCAAGGTTGAGGCTGATTTGCTGTTTGTTCATGACAGAAAGTTGAGCCCCAAGATCACAAGATTTCTGCAGTTACAGCCATATCAGTCAACAGAGATAAAAAAGACACCGCAATGATAATTATTCTAAGACTACCGCCGAATCAAACATTCAACGGCAGTCTCAGGGACTACACCCAGTGGGTGCACTTAGCGTGCCCCCACTGATTTTTAGACCACAGTCGACAGTCGACTGACTTTCACAAAAAAAAGAGGGAGAGACCCAAATTCTCAGACCCCAGCCGACTGCCAGCAGTCAACTATGGTCTCGGGGACTACACCCAGTGGGTGCACTCAGCGTGCCCCCACTAGTGCAAAGAATCAGTTCGAACTGACACAAAGAGATATACTATTTCCGAACAGCCACACTCCAATGGGTGATCAGACAAGAAAAACGGTCGATCGAAAAATCAACTAACCTGGACATTGGCTTGCATGGAAGCTCCGGCGTTGAAGGCCACCTGACTGGCCTCATGCACCACCTTCATCTACCCCATCACAAGGTTCAGTTGAAGAAGAGCTTCTCTGGCAGCAGCCGATGGATCGTCCGGAGTTTGATATGCAGTAAAAAGTGACGGAGGCAGAGCAATTGAAGCAGCCCCTGGATCTGAAGCATGGAGTGACGTTGGCGCAGCAGGAGCCTGAGCAGCTGATCCCGAGGGACAATCAGTCGACAAAGGAACAGTGAAGGCGATGTTGGTTCGAGCCGGATCTGTCAATCAGCTGATCCCCAGGCGTCCCAGTCGACCGAAGAACTTGGGCTTCAGACACCTTCCCGCCCGGCTCCTTGTCCTTCCTCCTCCTTCCTCTCAGCGGTACTTCCTCGTCATCGTCTGGGAGCACAACAACGTCTCGTGGGGCTGCAATAAACAGAGAGAGCCATAAAGACAACTGACCAACATTCCAGTCGACCAGACAAACTTCGAGTCGAGCAGACTTACTGGCTTTGGAGGTGACAGCGTCATCAGCTTCCTCATCGGCAGGGGTCTTGTCAACATCCATATCAGTCGCGGCTGAGGTTGGGCTATACAAGTTCATCATCCACTCGGTCAGAACAAGAAAACCGATCGGAACAAGAAAATATGAGAAGAACATTTACCCAGAGGCAACAGGGACGTCCATCTTGATCCTGGGCAAGGTCTTCCGAGCCTTCGAAGGATTAGCTTTGGGCTGCTTGGGGACCGTCTCAGTCAGCTCTAGAGTCGGAGACCGAGCGCGCTTGTGAGATGGAGCACTCGATGCCACAGCTTTGCCGCGTCTGTTCGCGGGGTCGTGCTGCTGCTTGGAACGACCTTCAGAGCGAGGCGGCGAGTCGGATACCTCCTCATCGCCAGACTTGTCACTCTCATCATCGTCATCATCAGCTGGGTACTCCCACTCGCCGCTCTCCTCGGCACTGTCCCTGCCCTCTTGGTCTTGCTCCAGGGCTTGTTCACCATTGGGCATCGAATACATCTCCGTGTAGATCTGCAAAACAAGGAACCAATCATAAGTCAGCCGGAACCTCAGTCAGTCGGAAAATATGTTCAAAAATCCAGTTATGACGACTAGACCTTGTTTGGCAGGTTGTTGTCGCTGAAAGGGTCGACTCTCCTGGCACCCCTGGGGTTGTCTTTGTTCCCGGTAATGCTCAACAGCTAACCGGCCACTGTTTTGGCCTCCACTTCCTCCGGATGAACCCGAGCAGTGTACGTTGCCAGCCCCGGAGTACATCCACATACAATGATCGCGAGCTTGTAGGGGTTGGATCCGCCGACTAAGGAACACCTCGAGCAGATCCATACCAGTGACACCCTGATTGATTAGTTGGACTACTCTCTCAACTAGCATGCCTGTCTCTGCCTTCTCAGCAGCGGTCACTTGCAAGGAAGATGGAGTTTGGACACGATCAAAAGAAAAAGGGGGAAGTCCGGTCGACTGGCCTGAGGTCGCGCTATCCTGGCAGTAGAACCAGGTCGACTACCAGCCCCTGACCGATTCAGGAAGAGTCATCGGAGGAAAAGAGCTCCTCTTCCTCTTCTGAATGCCCAGGCTCCCACACATCTAGATAACGTGGGTTTTCTCGTCTTTCGAGTTCGCTTTCTTCACGGTTTGGGATCGGATGGTAAAGATGTGTTTGAGAAGGCCCTAGTGCGGTCGGCACCCCAAGAAATTCTCACACATAGAGACGAACGACAGCAAGGTATGTGATGGTATTGGGAGTAAAGTGATGGAGTTGGGCACCGAAAAAGTTTAAGAAGCCCCGAAAGAAAGGATGTGGTGGAAGCGAGAAACCGCGGTTGACATGGGTGGCGAGCAAGACACACACACCCGGTTGCGGCTGCGGCTCCGATTCCCCCCTCGGTAGGCGCGCGGACTTGTGGACGATCAGCCCTAACTCGGCCATATCATCCAAATCCTCTTGCCGAAGCAAAGATCGGATCCAGTCTCCCTGGATCCAACCTGACGGTAGCCCCGAGCGCGATGAAGACCCCTGATTCATCTTCTTGTTTTTCGCCGCCCCCGTCGCTTTCTTCGCACGCTCTAACGCCGCCGTTTTGTCCTTCCCCATGGCGGCGGAACAACGGCGTCGAGAGTGGTCGAGCTAGGCGAGATGGAGATGCGAGAGGAAGAAGAAGGGGAATGAGCACGCACAGTGCAAATGCCTCGGCCTCGCCACTTATAAAGGCCTACTTCCGAGTGGTTGACGCGTGGGCCCAAGCAATCCTGTCAAATCCCCCCAACAGTTGCGCACGTGATACGTGGCGAAAAAGGTGGCGCGGAAATCGAAATGTCCGATTTATCTACTCCACTTACCGCGGGACGCTCCGCCTGGCGCGCTTCCACCCAAATTTCGAATCCCGTGAGATCCGGGATCCTCTGAGATCAATCACGTCAAAGATTCCAATCAGAGATATCACTCGACAGATGTCACAGAACAAACCAGTCGGCAATTTCTGAATCGATCAAGGTGACTGAAACGAAGTCAAAAGTTTTAGCAACTGGCCTCCACTTGAAGATAAAGTCAAAACAGATCAAGAGCAAAAGCAAGGTCAACTACCATCCTTCTTTTTCACTCAAACCTCGATCCACTCGGGGGCTAATGATGTAGACACAGACCTAGGGTAGGGTAATAGGCCTGACCTATACGCCCCACCTAAAGTCTTGTCCTAAGAACTAAGAAGTTCAAGAATCAGAAGCAGAGGTTCAACAAAGGTGTCGAGCGAAGTCCACTCGACCTATCAATCACTCGGAGACCTCTCTTACCCAGGTCACTCGACCACCAAACCACTCTGACATATCAAAAGACCTAAAGCCGCTCTACGCAGCAACGGTCAAGCATTCATTCACATACTTAATGATCATTTGTAGCACTTTAATACAGGCGTTACCTGTAACACCCCCTCTTAATGTATATTGAACCATGTGTAACGGAGGGGAGCTGGGGTCCTGGCGTACTCTATATAAGCCACCCCCCTCCTCTGGGACAAGGGTTCGCACCAACTCACACGCGTATAATCCAGTCGACCGCCTCCGGGCTCCGAGACGTAGGGTTGTTACTTCCTCCGAGAAGGGCCTGAAATCGTAAACCTTGCGTGTACAACTCCTCCATAGCTGAGATCTTGCCTCTACATTCCTACCCCCCTATTCTACTGTCAGACTTAAAACCACGACAACGCCCGCCCGGGCCGCCGCCGCGGGAGGACGTGCCTCGACGGTCGCCTCTGCGGTCGCCCGAGGAGTCGCCCTCAGCATTAGGTACAACAGTAATGAACTGTTTGAAGGGGCTATAGCCCCAGGCATGGCCCAGAAAGTAGTTGTACATCCAGTTTTTTCCCCAGTATTTGTCAACTTAAAGAGGCCCAGCCCCAGGCTTGTAAATGCAACGCATGCCCGAGCCATATAATAGCCTAACAGGCTGTACGTAGCTTTCCATCGCCGTCCAAGAAAGTGCGGCAAACGCTTCCATTGTTAATTTATTATCACTGCCCAAGGTTCCCATAACAAGTGTCGAGGTCAGTAAAGCCAGTCGGCTTTCGAATAGCACCAGTTGCTTCCCGAACCGCACTCCACACAAACTAAGCCACAACACATATGCATCGAAATAAAATTTGGTCGTAGGTTTCATCCCGACCACACCACACACACTTTCCATCGGTCGGCCTATGCTGCGAAGGACTTGATTCCCACTAGGGATGCGATCCCTAGCAATCTGCCGGAGAAAAATTATGATTTTAGCTTGATACACGCTTTTCAAATATTCATAGTGTCACAAACCCCAAACTTCTTGAAAATCTCTTTGTACAAGGAGCTCGTAGATAAATGGTCTCGAGTTTCCAACTAGCCGCATCATAGCCGCCGAAGATGTTTATCCCCACCAGCTCTGACCAACTCATCCCATTCCGCCAAGTCCAACGGGCCCAACGAAGATCTACCCCCGACCCATACATGAGCGACTTAAGCCTCAGGCTCCTCCAACATCGCAAAGAGCCAAGGAAACCTAGTACTGAACGGTTCGTCCCCAGTCCACGCGTCGAGCCAAAAGGTGGCCATACGACCATGACGAACCTCAAATCGCGTTCTAAGATGCAGTAAATGTTGAGCCTCCCCGATAGCCTTGGCAAATTGGGATTTTTGAGTCGAGGGTATTAGCTCCGCTCAACCATGGGTAATGTACTTGTTCCTAAAGATTTGTAACCAAAGCCTGCCATGGCCTTGAAGCAACTTCCAAGCCCATAATACACCAATTCATAACATGATGGTGAGGAACCAATCAAGCAACTTCAGCGGTTGCCGCCGCCGCCACCGAGGCTACCCTTGTCTTCTCCCCTTCCCACAAATATCGACAACCATGGAGAGGGAGGCGGGCGGACCCGGACCTGGTTCTGGCTCGAAGAATGTTATCAAGTCATTTGATATTATTGTAAGCTTATACTTCACAGAGAGTGATGGTCCAGCCGATGTTTCTTCAACAATTTCTAGATCTCGTCTCAAACGGCAAGTGGCTATTGCGGTCTTTAAAGCCTATTATGGCGAGGGAGTTTACAGGTGTCTCTTTCGCTTACTGTTGGTTCAGTGTAATTTTCAGTTTTCGGCGGGCCACAATCAATTGGAGGAAGAAGAAGGCTAGTATGTGTTTTTAATCCAGGTGTCTTTCCATGGTACTGGATGTTCCTTGATTATTATCATATCTAAGATGCCTTGATGTCTTTCTTAAAAAAACAAATTTTTTTGTTGAGTGAAAAAATGAAGCAACTATTTTCGTAGAAACAGAAAACAACGTTTTTTTAAGCTAAAACAGAAAATAACTGAAGACCATAATCATACTATATTGCATCTTTCTTTTTTTGGTTTTTTTCGGGGTGCATTCTTTTTTCGTAGAGAATGTGCAAGGCGAGGCTTCGGCCGACAGCAGATCGAGCAAGGCGAGGCAGCGAGCTCCACAGAGGCAGCAACCCAACATGCCGCTGAACGGGGCGGCCCCTCCAGAAGGGGTGGAGGCACCGCCGGCACCCCAACAGGCTCCTCCTCCACCACCACTGAGCCTACATTGACGCCAAGGCTTGCACAAGTACGGAGGCTGCCTCTATAGGCTGTGATAACGCCGTATGTTTTCAGTATTTTGAGCGGCCTTTTGAAAGTTCTTTTCTCAGCTTAAGTTTCAAAAGTTTTTTTAATCTCTACCATGCCTCCACAGCCTGATTTTTTAGTCTTGCATGATGTGTTCTTTTAGTGCACGGGTGCTGTCAAATAGGGATATCTTATGATTTAGATAGGACGGATAAGGTGTAGGAAATCATTTGTGAAATTTGAAATGAATTCCCAGCCATTGCCATCGAGCTTCATCGCGTAGGACCTTTGTTATTTGATTCAAAGTTATCCAATAATAATTATCTCTATCATATATTCCACAGCGTCAGAAAAAAACAATTGCATAAAAATATGGGAGCGGTGCATGAATCAAGTAAAGATGAGATAAGGATGATGCCCACCATCATCATAAGTCCGTAAAATTACAAGTCGGTGCAGGGAAGGGCTCACGAAGCGGCATTCTAAAGTAAGCAAGCTCACTACCTTAGGATTGACCACTTCTATCATGAACAGGTGGACAATCGTGACTATCATTGGCATTGATGGTGAAGAGGAGACGCGGTAATACAGATGTGTCGCCGCTAGGGACATGAAAATGTTTATTTCTCCCGTTACAGCACACGGCCACATTACTTAGTAGGGAGTACAACATTTGGAAAGGGAGTTTCCATGCATGATTCCCAATTTTAGATGCCAAGCTATAAGGCACCTTGTAGACACGGGAACTTGAAGCCCGGCCGGACTGTTGCAACCAAGTCGGAGTCGGAGTCCCATTAGTAGATTGTGTCCGAGTCCTTCTCCATCTCCACTTCATGTAATGTGAGGACCCACCCCTTGCTCTTCCCGTAATAATTAAGTACTCTAACAATCTAATTGGACTCGGATTACGTAATCAAGTACAACCAGGATTGAAGGAGTGCGCGTCGATCAAGCTATATATACATACACGCCTGCTGGGCAGCCTCCAAGTCACGAATCGATATGGCGGGACTGAAGCCCAGCGTCAACCTCTTCGCGCTCCTCGACCGCAACGATCCCGGCGACAAGCTCGTGACCGACCTCGACGACGGCAATGTCAAACAAGACGCGCCGGCGGCCAAGCACAAGAAGACGGCGACGCCGGCTGCAAGTCTTACCAAGGATCTATTCGCCCAGGCCTACCCCACCGCACGGGATTACATAATCAGGAAAAATCAGCTGGAGAGACAGGCCAAGTTCAAGGCCAAGGCGGAGGCCGAGGCAAGAGCGAAGGCAAACAATGGAGTTTCTGGTGATGACAAGAGCCAGCAGCCCGACATGTCGGGTAGATTCGAAGTTCCAAAGAGGCAGCAGCGCAGCATGTCGCGTTACCACTACCAGGCGGCCCCTGCAGAAGTCGTGGAGGCGCCGCCGGCTCCCCAGCAGGCTGCTCCGCCGTCGCCACCAAGCTTATATGACATCAACGAGTTCCCATCGTTGAAGTAGTGCTAGCTAGACGATGTATAGCTTTGCTTCAACATATTTGTAACTTTCCATATGTTCGTCGGCTTGCTTTTCACGATATGTTTGTGTCGTATACAATGTTCGGTTTTCAAACAAGTGTACTCGATCGACTATTATCTTGTTATTGAGTTCTTGGTTAAATTTTTCACGTATTCAATATCCTTGGATCTCTATCTCTGTCCTATCAATGGATAAATTAGAGCAGAATAATGGATAAAAAGGTAAATTTAGTAAACACTTAGTCGACTAAGTATTCACGATTTAAAAATATTATTCGTACATTAAAAAAGAGTACACTGCATTATAAAAAAATTGATCGTCTAGTGAAAGAAATTATTGTGTTTTTGTTTTCAAAACTCTGAAAGAACAAATCTTACATGGATTTTTACTTCAGAATGCAGATCGATGGTACTTAGTGTCGATTGATATTCGACTAATTTATTGGTGGACTGAAAAATAGCAACCTCGGGACAATTCAGTAGAGCTCCCTTCAAAACAAATCAGAGTTCCTATTCTTTTTTTTCTTAGTTAAGCAATTGTGAGTAGCTAATCTTTCTGCTCCTAGGAAAGCCTTCCTCCCCTAAAAGGTGTGCGGAAGGATTGGTTTGAAGGGTTTCACCGGAGTTGATAGTGATGGTATGAGTGGTGGTTTGACGTTATTTTGGCATGAGTCCTATGAGGTGGAGGTTCTGGGCAAAGAGGAGCACTATATTGACGCCCTTGTCCGAGTTCAGGAGGGGGCTGCTTAATGAAGGATCACATGTGTTTATGGCGAACCCCGGGAGGAGAACAGGCATATCATGTGGACAAAAAATCAGCAACTAAAAGCTTCAAATGATCTGCGTTGGTTAGTTGTTGGTGACTTCAATGAGGCCATGTGGGATTTTGAGCATTTATCTGCTACACCGCGTGCAGAGTCACAAATGGTTGCTTTTCGTGATACCTTGAAGATTTGTGGCCTAGTAGACCTAGGCTTTGTTGGGGTCCCCTTCACATATGATAACAGGAGAGGTGGAGGAGGCAATGTGAAGGTGCGCTTGGACAGGGCAGTAGCCACTAATGCATGGAGGAACCTGTTTGCATACGCTTCGTTATTTCATGTCCCCTCTCCATGTTCGGACCACGTGGCAATTGTTTTAAAAGGATCGGTTGATCCGGGGCCAAACGGTGGGAAGCAGAGGAGGTATGAGCTATTTTGGGAGCGGGATATGTCGCTGCCGGAGGTGATCAAAGATGCATGGGAAGCAGTGGGGGTCGTGCAGAATATGTCACAGCTGCGGGATGCTTTGTCTAAAACAATGTCAACCCTGAGGTTATGGAGCAAAATGTTTGGCAATGTCACACGGGAGTTGGCCAAGTCACGCACTTAGTTCGAGTAATTGATGCATATGAATGCTGATCGGCAAGATATTTTAAGAGTGACTGATAAAATGAATGAACTTTTGTATCAGGAGGAGATGCTTTGGTTGCAACGATCACGGATCACGTGGTTGAAGGAGGGGGATAGGAACACAAAATATTTTCAGAGCAAAGTAGTTTGGAGGGCGAGGAAGAACAAAATTCGAGAGCTTACTGATAGCGTCGGAGTAGTTCATTCCGATCTTGCATCTATGCGGAAGTTGGCTAACAATTATTTCCATGACATTTTCACAGCTGACTCCTCGCTACAGGCTGCTCCTATCCTTGAGCTAATTGATTCGGTGGTGACCGACAAGGATAATATCAAGTTGTGTGTGCCCTTCACAGATAAGGAGATATCGGATGCTCTGTTCCAAATCGGTCCCCTAAAGGCACCAGGACCGGATGGTTTCCCTGCTAGATTTTTTTCAGCGTAACTGGAGCACTCTTAAGGAGGGAGTTTTGGCAGCGATGCGGGACTTCTTTCGTACGGGTATTATGCCGGAGGGTGTTAACTCCACCTCTATTGTGCTTATACCAAAAATCCCCAACCCTGTCAAGATTACTGACTACAAACCTATCAGCCTGTGTAATGTTATCTATAAGGTCATCTCTAAGTGCTTAGTAAACAGGATGAGGACTCTATTGGATGATCTCATATCTCCTGAACAAAGTGCTTTTATCCTGGGGAGGATGATTACGGATAATGCACGAGTCGCCTTTGAGTGCATTCACCACATCAAGCAGGAAAAGGATCCTACAAAAAGTTTTTGTGCTTACAAATTGGACCTGTCAAAAGCTTATGATAGAGTGGATTGGGTCTTCTTGAGGCAAGTGATGCAAAAGTTGGGTTTCTCTTAGTGATGGGTTGACTGGATAATGTCGTGTGTCACGTCAGTGAGGTACTCCGTCAAACTTAATGGAACCCTCTTGGATTCGTTTGCGCAGACGCGTGGGCTTCGGCAAGGGGACCCGCTTTCACCCGTTTTATTCCTGCTAGTGGCAGATGATCTTTCAGCTTTACTAAAAAAAACAAAGTGGCTACGGGAGATATCATGCCAGTGAAGGTTTGTAGAAGAGGACCGGGCGTTTCTCATTTATTGTTTGCCGATGATACGCTGCTGTTTTTTTAGGCTTCGAGAGTACAAGCAGAGAAGGTTAAAGCAGTTCTGGATGTATATGGTAAAGCCACGGGCTAGAGTTTAAACTTCAATAAGTGTTCCATACTTTTTGGTGAAGCCTGTCCTATTGCGGTTCAGGAGGAAGTTAGGACAGTACTATAGGTTACTAGTCTACACTTGAGGAAAAATATTTGGAGTTGCCAATTTCGGAGGGTCGTATGTCGAAGGGGCATTTTCAGATCTTGCAGACACGGCTCACAAAACATTTGATACAGTGGGGTGATAGTCTACTGGCACAACCGGGAAGAGAGGTGCTAATTAAGTCGGTCGCTCAAGCTCTGCCAACTTACATTATGGGCGTTTTCAAGCTACCGTTCTCGGTTTGTGGTGATCTTACACGCATGGTGCGGAATTTTTATTGGGGATCGGCAAAGGGAAAGATGGAGGTACACTGGAGGGGTTGGGATCATCTCATGCAACCTAAGGACGGGGGAGGAGTTGGATTTCGCGATTTTAGAATGTTTAACCAAGCTTTACTAGCTAGGCAGGCGTGGAGGTTGTTAACCCAGCCTGATAGTCTTTGTGCTTGGGTTTAAAAAGCGAGATATTATCCGGATGGCAAGTTGGAAGATACAGTCTTTGGGGGGAACGGATCATCCTCGTGGCAAGCTATATGCCATGGTTTGGAGCTATTAAAGAAGGGGCTGCTCTGGAGAGTTGGTGAAGGGACAAGTATACGGATGTGGCGGGATAGCTGGATCCCAAGACCCTTCTCCTACAAGCCGATTTCTCCACAAGGGAGATGCCGCATTCGGTTTGTCTCCGGACTGTTAAATACAAATGGATCATGGAATGTAGAGCTTCTCAGGGAACACTTCGTCGCTGCTGATGTGCATGAAATAATGAAGATTCGGGCCTCACCCAGATTGGAGGAGGATGTGATCGCATGGGGACCTGGTAGGCATGGCATTTTTACAGTTAAAACGGCTTATATGTTGGCTTTTGATGAGGTTTTCCACAGTACTGCCGCTTCTTCCAGTTCTTCACCGTCGGGAAGACGAACATGCTGGGACTTCATATGGAAGTGCGGTGCTCCTCCTACTGTGAAGCATTTCGTTTGGCTCTTGACAACTGATGAGCTGCCCACGTGGCAGAGGAAGCATAGAATTGGGCTTGAAACGTCGGGTATTTGCCCAGTGTGTGGGATAGAGGATGAAGATAATTACCACCCCTTTGTTCGCTGCCAGTTCGGTCGTGATCTGTTCTTGTCCATGGCCAAGGTGTGGAGGCTCCCTGATATTACATCAATGCTCAACAATGGGAAAGAATGGCTGCTCCACGTCCTGAGTCCTCTGACTAAACTTGAACGGACCATGATACTGATGATCCTTTGGAGAAGCTGGTATGTTCGGAATGAGTTGGTACATGCTTCTGGGTACATGCTTCTGGGTACATGCTCACCTATGGAAGCCTCGATGAGATTTCTGCGTACCTATTTGGAGTCGTTGATTGGCATTAAGAAAAATCCACAATATGATCCAGCTAAAGGTAAATCATATATTGTGTGGAGAGAGCTGGCAAGAATTGGGAAAAGCAACCCTTCTCAGGAGGAAAGGAGATGGAGTCCGCTGGAACTAGGTTGGTGCAAACTGAATACCGACGTTCCTTTGTTGCTTCAGACGCAGCAGGCGCTGGTATGATCTTGCGTGATCATCTGGGAGCTATTAATTTTTCTGCATGCAGGGCTTTATTTTCGTGCAGAGACCCCCTTGAGGCGGAGCTTTGCACGTGTATGGAGGGTCTATCCCTTGCCTTACAGCGCAGCGATCTTCCCGTTGCTATGGAGCTGGATTCCCTTGCGGCGGTTTCACTTATATCGAGCTCGTACACAGATTGATCTGTTTACTATTCTATTGTTAGAGAGATTAAGTATCGGATGGGTCTTTGAAAAACTTGTATTACTCATATTGCGAGAACTCAAAATAAAGCTAGTGATAGCTTAGCTAGTTTTGCTAGAACCCAAGGTAGGACCATGACCAGGCTAGGGGCTGGTCCAGTTGAAGTAGTGGAGATAGCTTTGAATGATTGTAAGGATGTTGTGATTGAGTAATACATTGCTATTTCCCCCGCAAAAAAAGCCTTCCTCCCCTTGATCTCCATCGGCTAACCCGTGGATTCGCCTCCCCTCCGTCTACCGCTCCGGCGGCCATTGGCGGGGAGGGGATTTCTGATGCCTCGTCTCTAGCTAGTAGATAGGTAGGGCCCTAGCTATTGCATGGGTGGCGTTTGGACGGATGGCGGCAATTCTTCTTCGAGTGGGTCTTCGGGCTCCTATCCTCATCAAGTCCGTCCACTGGGACGGATTAGAAGGAGCTCCAGCATAGATTTCTGTCAGCTCCCGATGAGGTTAGGGTTTCTCACTGTACGTCTGCAGCGGCAATATTTGGTGTCTAACTAGGGGCAGGGGCGCGCCCGTGGCGCGCCTCTTGAGATGCTCCTCTGCGCTTATAGGCTGTCTACTGACTTTATTGTCCCTGCTTTAATCAAATAGACATCTAACCATCAGGTAGGTACTAACCAAAATAAACACTGGACAATAGTTTCATGTGAGTATGTTAAAAGAATAGAAGCCGCACTCTTTATATTGATCTGATCATACCATAGGAGGTCAAGAATTTGGCAAGTCAATAATACACATTCGAATAACAATATGCCATTTCATAACAAATAAGGTCCTTGCACCCATGTAAATCTCATGCCGCAACAGCCGCCAAGATTCCGACGTGTTGAGCTTCTGCGCATTCACGATGGTCGAGACGATGCCGGGGAAGGCTTTGGTATCCCACCAGTCGTCCTGGTCCGACCAGGCATAAATCTGCCGAAGGAGAAAAACCATTACTGTGGTTAGTTTCAGACTAACTTCGGAGTTCAGACAACTACAGTACTATGTAACAAGCCTGCAGCTTTGATGCTCATCATATGTTTGGACCACGGTCTACCTCCGAGCCACTCTTGGTTGGTGAAGGCTCGCTCCGCCATCGTCCATCGGTCGTTGATCTCTTTGACTTTCAGCATGCGTACCCTCGTGTTATGGCCCTTCTTTTGTGCTTGCAACATCTGTTGTCATGAGGACGGCAGATAGTCCATGTTTCAAGTAATTGTTGGAGCTACTTCTACATGCCACACTTAATGATAATTTCATGAAAAAAAATGTGTGTACCAATCAATAAGAAGCGAGTCTATCATGAATTCATGATTCTGTTTCAGTTTCCTTGATGAAACTGAATTAGGGATTACCCTGTGTGTCTATCTCAGTTGCCAGAAGAGAAAATACCTCCAGTTCAGACACGTAGGGGACATAATTGAAGGGAATGATCTCATCATCTGCAAGTCTCAGTAAAATGGGTTAGTCAGCGCTATACTGAACTTTCTGAATTTGAAAAGATAGCTCGCTCAGTACATACTACATGTCTGTGGAACAAAGGGTCTCCAAACTGCTCCATCCAATCAAAATCATCGTACAGCAAGTGGTAGACAGGGTATTCTGAAACTGCAAGAGCAACAATATTTACGGCAGATGCTAGAGGAATAATAATAAAACGAGCTGTAAATATATAGTTTGCTAGTCTACTGTTCTGTTTTTTTAAATGAATCAGAACAATGCTATAGAAAGGGAGCACGGATTTTCAGGCTTATACACCACCAAGAGCGTTTTCACTTGCATAATCCATAAGAGATGTCAAGTGAAGGGACTCCAATGTGCTCGACAAAAGCTGCAAAATCTGTTCCTGCACCGGCCACTCTTGCAGTATGAAAATAGGAGCTTAATACTTCAGTATGTTTCAATCAAATGAAGCTCTCATGATCGCTCATTTGTGCCATGTAGTCATACAAGGTATGAGACGGATCATCAGGATCGGGTACCTTCAATGAAGGAAAAAAAAGAAAGGATCAAATAATTAAATAAATTTGGAATCTATGTAGACAAGTCTCTAATATGTACTCAATGCTGCTCATGAAGTTTAAATTCTATGCTTATAAAGGCTTTAGGTGCAGAACTAAAATACCATTCTGCTTGCTTCATTGATTAATTCATCGAGCTGTGGTGTTGCACGGGGCATAAGACTTCCAGGCCCAAACATTGACATGTCTACATTCAGATAAGCAACATTTCTTGAAGCAAGCATATCCATGTCCTCCTCGGTCCATTCCGTAGACCCTATCCGAGGCATTGGATTTTTCAACACTTTAGAGCTTACACTTGCGGATGAGAAAGCATCTGAGAGCATGCGAGCAAGAACATACCAGCGCAAACTCTTCTGCATCCCAACTGCAGACGATGATTGTTCGCCTTGGCCTCCATCCTTTATTTTCTAGCTTGGACAGCCTCCCTGCTATCTACAAACAAAGATAGGGTATTGGCATTATTCTCAATTTATCAAAGATGCCTTGCATTCAGAACAACTTAGTATTCGGTAAGGTTGATTACCTCGAGCATAGTTGCTGTTCCGCTGTTGGGATCGACTGCCTCAAATGTTTTTAGTACATTTTTTCATATGCTGGCTACAGAAAGCGAATATAACCAATGTACCAGCAGACTTTCAACAGAACAAGTACATCACGATTGTTTGGTTGCAACTGATTTACCTCGTTTTGTGTTTGCCGTTTCGTGAGCTTATGCCGTACAGATTGATCAGCATCATTTATAACAATTTCTCGTGCTATAAGCTCAGCCACTAGTTTTGCCTGAGGCAACAACACAGAGATAGTAAATATGAATACTTAGTCCCAATAATACATAGGCTAGCTTGCTCATATGGGGGGTAGGAACTGTATCATGGAGCACAGACCTGACTTAGTTTCTGAATTGCAGCAGCGGCAGCAGCACTCTGAAGCACCGGTGGAACGAGCAGCGGCGGCAGGATATGCAGTAGTGCCACGGAATTGAAAGGTGGGCAGTCTCGCCGCCGCAGCCGCGGCGGCCAAATCCTCTGCAGGTTGATCCCACTTCCTCTCTTTTACAGAAGAAAAGACGGAAAAAATCGGGCCTAGCATTCCTTTTTCGCAGACCAATCCACCATTAGAGGATAAGAGCGTCGATCCCACTTCCTCTTTTTTACAGAAACAAAGACGAAAAAATCGGCCCTAGCATTCCTTTTTCGCAGACCAATCCGCCATTAGAGGACAAAAGGGAGCGGGGAAGGAGGGGAGGTGGGGAGGGGCGCACCACATCGACCATCTTGATGAGGCCTCCAGGCCGGAGTTGTTCTTGACGTTGAGGAGGTGGAAGTTGCTGCAGCGGGCGAGGTGGGGCGGGGGTGGGTCGACGAGGCGGCAGATCTTGTAGCAGTAGACGTCGACGGCGAGGACGGAGTCTGGGGTCTCGGCCATGAGGTGCTCGCAGAGGTGGGAGCAGATGAATCCACCGCCCCGCTCATGCAGATGGTGAGAGGCACTACGAGCACGCCGTCCAGATCCAACCTGTCGTCGCTGGCGGGTGTCGGCGTCGGCAGCGACATGGTCCTGGCGGTCGAGCGGGCGAGCCGATCTAGTCAAAGGAGAGAGATCTTTGGAGAGGGAAGAAGAGGTTGCGTGCTCGAGAGAGAAGGTGCGTGGGGCTCGAGGGGCACGAAACTCGCCAACCCCTTCTGCCCACGTGGACGTCGCGAGGAGGCGCCCTTTGCGCCACAGTTAAAGGGTTGTATTTTTCAGATCGATTCAAGGATTCAACGACGACGACGACTGCGGCTCTAGGACGCTAGTAGTCATTAGGGGCACATGCATGAAGACTTTCCGACTGTCATCGACAAGGTCAAGCCGGCTTCGGTATGGGAGCGGCGACAACAGAGCATTGGCGGCTCGTTTTGCTGGCGGCAATGATTGTTCGGTGGTTCCTGAACCTTGATGTGAATTTTATTATGTTTGAGGTATTTTGTACTTCCGGTGAATCTTTATATAGATCTGATCTTTTCGTAAAACAAACAATTATGAGTAGTTGGTGCCAAAATTGAGAGCATGGTAGTAATAGGAAAAGAAGTACACAGATAAAGATGGATGGCTAAAACCCTAGGCACTGTCACCCGGAGGAGACCGTCGGACACCGTCTCTGGCTCGTCGCAGCGGCGAACCGTGGATTTGCGTGTGCATTAGTGCAGAATCGGGCTATTGTCCCGGTTCATAAGGCCCTTTAGTGTTGGTTCTGTAAGCGGCACTAAAGGGGGGAGAGGACTAAAGGTGTTGGTGGGGCCCTAGCCTGACACCAGCCTGCCACCACCTCTTTAGTCCCGGTTCGTGGCACGAACCGATACATGAGGTTCAACACGAACCGAGACTAATGAGTACCGCCCGCCTAGTCATTGGAACCGGCACTAATGGTTACATTAGTGTCGGTCCGTAATTGAACTGGGACTAATGAACTGAACATTTATCGTTTTTGTACTATTGGTGGCTGGCGTGGTGGTGGTCGACTCTGCAGGGGCTCGATACTGGCGCCTCGAGGCTGCTTCACGGGCTTTGGGACCCTATCATTTTTTTAGAAGAGAAGGATGTTTCCCAACATCAAGATGAGGCCCTTAGGTTTGAGACAAAGGTTTGATACAAGGTCAAAGGACCAAACACATGCGACGTAGCGCATATAGACGAGGAATGTAATGGTTTGATATAAGGTCACAAAGACCAAATAGTGACGTAGTGATGTAGAACAACACAAGGTACTGAGCAGGAAAACACAAGTAGAGGTATCTCGTTTCCCAAGGCTCCCCTAGCCAATGTCATCCTGAAGCGTGGCCCTTCACAAGGCTGCCATCCTTGTGCGCATGCTGGCGAGGAACCGATCAAGTAGTGATAACTTCCTGCGTCTCTCTGATGGCCTCCAAAGTTGTAAAAGGAGAGAGCATTTTGTAGATAAGGTCACCTGGATGGTTGAAATCTAGAAAAACCCTATTTGACGCTCGTCGACCGATCGCACAGTGGCGCGATCAACTGGGCTGGCCCATCTCCCGCTGTAGGCAGTGCCGGTTTTGGAAACTTTCTAGAAGTTTCCCAGCCGGTTTTTATCAGTTTTGGAACCTTCTAGAAGGCAGGTTTTTCATTTTCCTTTTTGTTTCTGTTTCTTTTTTACTTTTTCTTTTCCATTTTATCTGTTCCATTTTTGTTTTATTTCCTTTTTTCCTTTTTCCTTTTTTGCTTCAAAATAAGTTGGAGAATTTCAATGGTTTTTTGAAATTCCAAAAGAAAACTTTTTTTCTAAATTGTTCAGATTTTCAGAAAACTTTTCCCGTTCAAAAATTGTTCTCACTTTTTATAAAAATGTTCACAAATTCAAAAAATGTTCAAGATTCACAAAAATTGTTTGAGTATTGGAAAAATACTCCCATTTTTAAAAAAATTCAAAAATTTAATAATGTTCAGATTTTTATAAAAATGTTCACATTTCTCATAAAATTGCTTGTTTTTCAATAATTTATTCGTGGTTTCAAAAACTGTTCATAGATTCAAAAATGTCGTATTTTCATATTTTGTTCACATACTCAAAAATATCATGTTTTCAATTTGTGTTCCAAGTTTAAAAAAATGTTTGTGTTTCCTATTTTATTCTGAATTCCAAATTTTTTTTCATTTTTCAAAAAAAATCACAAAATGAAAGAATGTTCAAATTTCTGAAATTTTGCCCGATTTGTTTTTGCATGTTTCGCGTTTGAAAAAGTATTTACTTTCTCCAAAAAAGTCGTGTTTGAATTTTCAGCGGACTTTCGATCTAATAATATGGCGTTATTAAAACCCCGAGCTAGATGTTGAACAACAACTCTCTTCAGTTGCGCTGGTTATCAGTAGTCTGTGTGGTCTTGTGTTCGAACCCGACATAGCGCCTTATTTTTGGATTTTGCACAGGCACTTTCGTTGTTTGGCCGGTTCAGTTAGCTGCCTCTGTGTGTGTCGGGCGGCTACTCGCCGCAAAATGCGGCACATAGGAGCTCCCTGAAATCTATCCCCTTAGAAGGAGCTTTGTTCCCAACAATTCATAAGGACCAAGAACGGGGCGAAATTGGGCCAGGGGCTATAGCCCCAGGCATCGCCCAAAAAGTAGTTGTACATCCAGTTATTTTTTTTAATATTTGTCAACTTAAAGAGGCCCAACCCCAGGCTTGTAAATGAAGTGCATGCCCGAGACCATATAATAGCCTAACCGGCTATACGTAGTTTTCCATCGCCGTCCAAGAAAGTGCGGCAAACGCTTTCATTGCTAATTTGTGATCACTGCCCTTGGTTCCCATAACAAGAGTGTCGAAGTCAGTAAAGTTAGTCGGCTTTCAAATAGCACCAGTTGCTTCCTGAACCGCACTCCACACAAACTAAGCCACTACACATCAAAATAGAATGTGGTCATAGGTTTCATCCCGACCACACCACACACACTTTCCATCGGTCGGCCGATGCCGCATAAGGACATGATTCCCACTAGGGATGCGATCTCTAGCAACCTGCCAGAGAAAAAAATGATTTTAGCTGGATACACGCTTTCCAAATAGTGTCACAAACCCAAAACTTCTCAAAAATCTCTTTGCACAAGGAGCTCATAGATAAATCATAAATCTCGAGTTTCCAACTAGCCGCATCCTAGCCGCCGAAGATGTTTATCCCCACCAGCTCTGACCAACTCATCTCATTCCGTCAAGTCCAACGGGCCCAACGAAGCTTAAAACAAGAGGTCATCTGCCCCCAACCCATACATGAGCGACTTAAGCCTTGGACTCCTCCAAAATCGCAAAGAGCCAAGGAAATCTAGTACTGTACGGTTCGTCCCCAGTCCACGCGTCGAGCCAAAAGGTAGCCATACGACCATGATGAACCTCAAATCGCGTTCTAAGATGCAGTAAATGTTGAGCCTTCCCGGTAGCCTTGGCAAATTGGGATTTTTGAGTCGAGGGTATTAGCTCCGCTCAACCATGGGTAATGTACTTGTTCCTAAAGATTTGTAACCAAAGCCTGCCATGGCCTTGAAGCAACTTCCAAGCCCATAATACACCAATTCATAACATGATGGTGAGGAACCGATCAAGCAACTTCAGCGGTTGCCGCCGCCGCCACCGAGGCTACCCTTGTATTATCCCCTTCCCACACATATCGACGACCATGGAGAGGGAGGCGCGCAGACCCGGACCTGGTTCTGGCTCGAAGAATGTGATCAAGGAATTTGATATTACTGTAAGCTTGTACTTCACAGAGAGTGATGGTCCAGCCGACGTTTCTTCAATAATTTCTAGATCTCGTCTCGGCAAGTGGCTATTGCAGTCTTTAAAGCCTATTATGGCTAGGGATTTTACAGGTGTCTCTTTCGCTTACTGTTGGTTCAGTGTAAATTTAGTTTTCGGCGGGCCACAGTCAATTGGAGGAAGAAAGAGGCTAGTGTGTTTCTAATGTAATTTTACTTTTTACTGGTCATACGTCCAGGTGTCTTTCCATGGTGCTGGATGTTTTCCTTGATTATTATCATATCTAAGATGCCTTTGATGTCTTTCTTACAAAAAACCAATTTTTTTGTTGAGTGAAAAAAGAAAGCAACTATTTATGTAGAAACAGAAAACAGCATTTTTGAATTTTTAAATTTTTTGAACATACCCAATGTTTAAGGTTTCTAGGTGGGGGTGTTAGATATGTATTAGATGATCTTTTAAAGTACCTGCGTTACATATGATAGAAGGAGGTAGTTAGCTCGCCTGGTTAGCGACAAGAGTATACTAGCTCCAGGTGCAGGGATCGATCCCCCTCTCTGTGTTATAATTTTAGGTGATCATTTTGTTGTTTCGTCACGACGATGGGCCGGCCCATTCGGGGCGTTGTACCTGTGCGGCGCGTGCGAATCGGACGCAAAGAGCGGCGCATAGGAGGTCCCTAATAACCTAACAGGCTGTACGTAGCTTTCCATCGCCGTCCAAGAAAGTGCGGCAAACGCTTTCATTGCTAATTTGTGATCACTGCCCTTGGTTCCCATAACAAGAGTGTCAAAGTCAGTAAAGTCAGTCGGCTTTCAAATAGCACCAGTTGCTTCCTGAACCGCACTCCACACAAACTAAGCCACTACACATCGAAATAGAATGTGGTCGTAGGTTTCATCACGACCACACCACACACACTTTCCATCGGTCGGCCGATGCCGCATAAGGACATGATTCCCACTAGGGATGCGATCTCTAGCAACCTGCCAGAGAAAAAAAAATGATTTTAGCTGGATACATGCTTTCCAAATATTCATAGTGTCACAAACCCAAAACTTCTCAAAAATCTCTTTGCGCAAGGAGCTCATAGATAAATCGCAAATGGTCTCGAGTTTCCAACTAGCCGCATCCTAGCCGCCGAAGATGTTTATCCCCACCAGCTCTGACCAACTCATCCCATTCCGCCAAGTCCAACGGGCCCAACGAAGCTTAAAACAAGAGGTCATCTGCCCCCAACCCATACATGAGCGACTTAAGCCTTGGACTCCTCCAAAATCGCAAAGAGCCAAGGAAACCTAGTACTGATCGGTTCGTCCCCAGTCCACGTGTCCAGCCAAAAGGAGTAAATGTTGAGCCTCCCCGATAACCCTTGCAAATTGGGATTTTTGAGTCGAGGGTATTAGCTCCGCTCAACCATGGGTAATGTACTTGTTCCTAAAGATTTGTAACCAAAGCCTGCCATGGCCTTGAAGCAAATTCCAAGCCCACAATACACCAATTCATAACATGCTAACGAGGAACCGATCAAGCAACTTCAGCGGTTGCCGCCGCTGTGAAGGCTACCGTTGTCTTCTCCCCTTCCCACACATATTGACGACCATGGAGAGGAATGTTATCAAGGCATTTGATATTATCGTAAGCCTGTACTTCACAGAGAGTGATGGTCCAGCCGATGTTTCTTCAACAATTTCTAGATCTCGTCTCAGGCGGCAAGTGGCTATTGCGGTCTTTAAAGCCTATTATGGCGAGGGAGTTGGTTGCAGTCTTTAAAGCCTATTTCTAGATCTCGTCTCAGGCGGCAACAGTTGTCTCTTTCGCTTACTGTTGGTTCGGTGTAAATTTCAGTTTTCGGCGGGCCGTAGTCAATTGGAGGAAGAAGAAGGCTAGTGTGTTTTCAATGTAATTTTATTTTTTACTGGTCATATCTAAGATGCCTTTGATGTCTTTCTTAAAAAAAATCATTTTTTTGTTGAGTGAAAAAAGAAAGCAACTATTTATGTAGAAACAGGAAACTACGTTTTTTAGACAAAACAGACAATAACTGAAGACCATAATCATACTATATTGCATCTTCATTTTTTGGATTTTTTAGGGGTGCATTCTTTTTGGCGACTTATAGGCGCCGGTGCGCCGGCCCAAATTTGGGCCGGTCACACCGTGTACGTTCGATTAAACTCCCTTTGACCGTCAGATTCAAGACACTTTTCGTCTCTAATCACATCGCTTCTTTCTTTTCTCCCTGCAAATCGTGCGAGCGCACACAGCGGGCACGAGCGCCATGGACGAGCGATCTGACCCGCCGGAGCTCCGCCGCTCGCCGGATCTCTCTGCACCTTCAATTCGCCGTCGTCACACGCCTTCCTCGTCTCGTCCACCTCTTCTATTGACTCGCGTTGCCCTAATAGCACGGCGCCGCCGCTTCTGGATCGCCACCGCCATCGACCTGCACCACCGGAATCAAGCGAAAAAACACATCCCAACCGAAAAAGAACTCCAGTGGTCAGTTGCAGCAAATCCAAAAACTGGTTCCAGCAAAAAAAATAGCAGTTTCCAGCAAAACGACCTGAACAACGAGCAATCTTAGTAAAGCCCTTGAAGCAAAAAATTTCACTGATTCCAACAAAAAATTAATACAGTTCCAGCAAAAAATGCATCATCGCTGCCCAGTAGTAGCAAAAAATCCCAAGCAACAGAAAAAACTCCAGAAGTCGCCGCCGTAGCAAAATCATTTGCCGGTTCCAGCAAAAATTAATATGGTTCCAGCAAAGATGTGTCATCTCCGCCGATCGCAACAACATATCTCGACAGTGCCAGCAAAAAATCTTACCGGTTCCAGCAAAAAATGTCGCCGGTCCCAGCAAAAATGATCTTGCGCCGTGGGATGGGCCGTCTGGTTCCAGCACCGGTCGAAAGTGCTTGCAACTTCTCGCCTCGCTGGTCCCAGCTCCTACGTAGGCCGGTTGCAACACGCATCCAACATTCCCTCCTTGGCCGTCGCATCTCTTGTGCTTGGCTCGCAACAATGGCTGCCCCGGGGCACCGCGCCGTCGTTCTTGGCTCCGCAACATCGACGGGACGATATCGCAGCGGCAACCCTCGATTGGTTCGAGCACCGACAGCCCCTAACGGCGGTGCCCCTCTGGTGGGTGCTTTCTTGCGCAGCAGCAAAAAGATTGGCAGCCATGGCGAGATCGGGCGAGCTTGGGGGAAAATTGAAGCGGCGAGTGAGGAAAGAGGGGAAAACGAGGGGATAACTAGTGGCCGTGCTCGCGCGGAAGAAGATAAGGAAGGGGAGCAGACGGTTCCGTGCAGGGAATAAAATAAAGAAGGGGAGTCCTGAGCGGTGCGAGACCGGCCGAAACGTTAGCCGCTCGTCCGGCCAGAAACGTTTCCCATTCCTTTTTGGTAGAGAATGTGCCACACCAGCTTTTTTTTTTTTTTGAGAAAAATGTGCCACACCAGCTTTTTAGCGCAATGCGTCACACTTGCTGTGGTGAGCCACGTGAAAACGGCCCACGACCCGGCCACCACACAGACTGAGCCCAGGCCCAACATGGACACCTCCGCGTGGCTACTTTAGCGGTTGCCGCCGCCGACGATCGACGGCCATGGAGACGGAGGCGGGCGGACGCGGACCTGCTTCTGGCTCCAAGAAGAGGAAGCGGGCGCCGCTCGACGCGACGGCGGGAGGCAGACCCGCCGGCGACCAAGGGCCGCAGCCCGGAGCGGGAGAGGATGAAGACGAAGGGGCCGCCGAGGACCGCATCAGCCAGATCCCCGACGCCATCCTGGGCGAGATCGTCTCGCGCCTCCCCACCAAGGACGGCGCCCGCACCCAGGTCCTGGCGTCCCGGTGGCGCCACCTCTGGCGCTCGGCCCCTCTCAACCTCGACTGCGGCGGCCTCCTCCCAATCCTCCCAACCCACCGCTCCGATCCCGATCGCCTCGTCTCGCGCATCCTCGCCGCCCACACGGGCCCGGGGCGCCGCCTCTGCGTGCCCTGGAGGACCGGCCGCAAGGCCGCCAAGCTGGAAGCCTGGCTCCGGTCGCCCGCCCTCGACAACCTCGAGGAGCTCGAGTTCAACAACCAAACAGGATCCCTCTCTCGCCTGCCGGCGTCCGCCTCCCGGTTCACCGCCACGCTCCGCCTCGTCAGAATCGAAGCATGCCACCTCCCCGACGACACCGTCCAATCTCTCCATTTCCCCCAGCTCAAGCACCTCGCACTCGTCAAGGCCGTAATCTCGGAGGGCGCACTGGGCAGCCTCATTGCCGGCTGCCCCGCCATGGAGTCCTTGCTGCTTTGGTACATCTCCGGACTCCGTCGCGCCCGGATCAGCTCCCCTCGGATCAGAAGCATCGGTGTTATCGCTCTAGTTGGTTCAAACTCCATGGGCATGCCCAACCTGGACGAACTCGTGATCGAGAACGCCCCGTCTCCTGAGAGGCTGCTCCATTTCAACCTACGCGATGACCTGCGAGTATCGGTGATCGACGCGCCTAAGCTCCAGACCTTCTGCATCCTTCAGAACGATGGTTTCAGGTTCGACAGGATTGTCGAGGTACTTCTAACCTGCATTTGCTTTGTTTAGTGAAATAATGGCATGTCGGCAGGCCTGATTTTGTGCTTCATGTTTCATACAAAGCATGTAGGTGCTGATAGCCCGACAACGATGGCGCGCACCGTCAAGATCTTGGCTTTTAGAGTGCGCTTTTTTAGTCTGGATATGATTGTCGATTTCATGAGACTCTTTCCCTGCCTGGAGAAGCTGTACATGCAGAATGAGGTGACCATGCAGTCTTCAATGACAATCCATACCGTTCAGCTTTGCCTTTGATATACTTGCATTGTTCTAACTTTTGAAACTGTCAATTAATTGTTTCTCAGTGTAATGCTCTTCTCCGGTCAATGCCAAGGAAGAAAGGGCCGAAGAATTGGTGGCGTCGCAAACATCGGAACCTTGATATCGCATGCCTTGACACTCATCTGAAGACAATAGTGTTGGAATCCTATCGGGGGACTTTGTGTGAGGTTAACTTCGCCACATTCTTCGTGATGAACGCGAGAGTGCTCGAGTCGATGACGTTTCAGGTGAAAACCATCGACGAGGAGCTCGTCGCGAAACAGCGGAGGCTGCTTCAGGTGGAGAGCAGGGCTTCAAGGGGTGCTCAGTTTCACTTCACGGACGATAGATGTCTTCGGGATATCTGGGATATCCGCCACGTTCGTGATTTGGATCTGACAGATCCCTTTGTGCGTTGAGTCGTTGATGTTGAGGCTGGGTTCGGTGTGCTGAAGAGGTGCCCATGTCTTTCTCATTTTGTGTTATCGTGGACCTTTTATGACAATTAAACATGTTATGTGTGCTGAAGAGGTGTCCATGTCTTTCTTATTTTGTGTTATCGTGGACCTTTTATGACAATTATTAAACATGTTATGTGTGATGTACTGCTGCCCGCTTTGTGATACAATATGTGAGGACTGCAGAATCTCTAAAGCACAGATGAGCCGTGTGTGCTTGTCATCGCACTGAAGATTTTAACCGACTTCTGGTGCTATTTTTCTGTAGTTTGTATGACTGCCACAGATAGTTGTCGTGGTCCATAGCTTCGATCATTTCGGTTATTTTTGCTGAGAATGTAATTGGTGGGCTTTCAAGAGGAGGTGCGCTGTGAATGGGAACTGGGGAGTTGAGCATCATGAGGAACCAATGCATACTACTCCCTCCGTTCCAAATTACTCGTCGCAGAAATGGATGTATCTAGAACTAAAATACATCTAGATACATCCATACTTGCGACAAGTAATTCGGAACGGAGGGAGTAGAACGCGAAGCACAACTTCAAAAACACCAATTCAACGGTGTATATCATTGACAGAAGTGAATAGTGAACTACTCCCTCTGTTCCTAAATAGTATAAGACCTTTTAGGGATTCCAATATAAACTACATACGGAGCAAAATGAGTGAATCTACACTAAAAAGTATGTCTATATACATCCGTATGTAGTTCATAGTGGAATCTCTAAAAGGTCTTATATTTAGAAAGGACGCGACTAACGTCCAGTCGACTGGACGCTAAACATCATATCTGCACGATAGTAAAACCACGTCCCTCCCGCGCGACCACGGGCCACCACGATGACCCAGCCTACTTTCGCCACCATTGCCCGCACACGACCATAGTAAGAGATGAGAACGAATAAAAAAAATTCTTCCACCTTCATTGCGAGCGTGAGCCTGGGCATTCCTTGCATGTGTATTAACTCTTCCTTGCATGTGTGCATGCATATAAAGACATGCAAATAAGACAAAACAATGACATCAGCAAAATATTCCATGAAAATTCAATTTCAAAATGTTTTGTAGGTCAAATTGTCGCTCAGATTGGAAAACCGTTTTGACATAAAAGATTCGTGGCGAGGAGACCTTCAAAACTAGATCCCATATTGATATGTTCCGACGACTTTTTTTTCGGGTCAAAAGTTATCAGGCCCAGGCTAAGTAAATTATCACGTCTCTGGTTCATAAGTTATCATCATGTTTATATAGAAATTACTTGGGCATAAAAATGGTTAACCAACCTTCTCCCCATGTGCAAATCAACTAATGGACATAATAGCTAATGTCATCCTAGATTCCTCCCTATGCAAAAATTTAAAATGATCTGTAGCTCAAACCATTAGTCAGATTAAAAACTCCATTTTCACATAAAATATTTGTCGCGACGAGACCTTCAAAACTAGATCCCATATTGATATGTTCCAATGACTTCTTTGAGGGTCAAAATTTACCACTTCTTGGCTAAGTAAGTTATCATGTATGTGCTACATATGTTACCATGTTGTTTACACAGATATTACCGGGGCATAAACCTGGTTTCTCTGACCTTCTTATCAGGTTGGGTTAAAGTTACCGCGGTGTTGTGCATGCGTTATGGCATATATGATGTGTATAGTACCAAACTATTTACACGAAAGTTATCAGTGGTATGTTTTTAAACAACCCCTTCGCCAAAGTTATCAGAACCGAGGAACATAAGTTATCAGGTTTGCGATGTGTGGGTTATTATGCTATTCACACAAAGTTACAGGAGGATATTTCATCAACCCTACCCTCATGCCAAAGTTATCATGACCAAGAAACATAAGTTATCGGGTCTAAGATGTATGAGTTACAATGTTTTTCACATAAAAGTTACCTGGGGGATATTTCATCAACCACCCCTGCCCCCCTCGGCACCAAAGTTACCAAGAGCGGGGTGCATAAGTTAGAATGTATGTGATGTGTAAGTTAGCATGCTATTCACACAAAAGTCATCGAGTGTATATTTCATCACCCCCCTGCCCCACGCGCGATAATCACCACAACAGTGCACACAAGTTATCATGTCTTCGGGACGTAAAAAATACCATGTTATTTGCACAGAAGTTATCGTGCTATGTTTCAACAACTCCCCCATCTCCACCCCGTCGCCAAAGTTATCAGGACTAGGGTACATAAGTTATCTGGTTTGTAGTGTGTGAGTTACCACGATATTCATGCAAAGAGTTAGGGGGGGTATATTTCATTACCCCCCCCCCCCCCCCCGTCGCCAAAGTTACCATGACCGCGGTACATAAGTTATCAGGTCTGTGGTGTGTGAGTTACCGTGCTACTAACATTAAAGTCACCGTGGGTATATTTCATCACCCTCCTCACCAAAGTTAACTGGAACGAGGCACATAACTTATCAGGTCTACGATGTGTGAGTTACCATTCACATAAAAGTTAACGGGGCATATTTCCTTAACCAACCCTGCACCCCCCCCCCCCCCCACGCGCCAGGACCGGGGTACATAAGTTATCACGTCAGCGATGTGTAAGCCATGCTATTCACACAAAATTTACTGGGGGTATATTTCATCAAGTCAGTACGTCAGTTATCAGCTCTGTTGCGCATATATTACCATGTGTTTTACACAGAAGTTATCAGGGGTGTATAATTCAACGATTTTTAGCCCCGTGGTAAAAAAAATTAGGGAGTGTCCGTATGTGAGTTATCAACTCTGTTGCGCATATATTACCTTCTTATTTACATAGAAAGTTATTCGGATATGTTTTTGAACAACTTTTTTCTCACAGGATAAATGTTATCACAGTGTTCTGCACGTGAATTATCAAGTTTGTGATACATAATTTAACATGCTATTTATATAAAAGTTTTTTTTAATGTCGCGAGCCGTATCTATGGGTCGCAAGCATGGCAGAAAGGAGGTGGCATGCGTTGAGGAGCGGCGGCAGTGCGGCTCGTTTCATAGGCATGGGAGCACACTCATGAGAGACTCGGCACGTGTATGCGATCATCTTAAGTCGGCATGCAACAAAAAAATTGATTGAGCCCACGCGCGCCAAATCACCGAAACTATTCTCGACCGGCATGGCCTGACTTGACGTCATGCATGCATGAATACGCCCCAAGCTTCGCGCAATATCTATCTATCAGCATGTTAATTTCGTTTCAAATCTACCCATGCATCATCCGATGAAAGAATCACATACGCATAGACACATGCATGCATTTAGTACTGAATAGATGGAGGGTCCCATCGCTTCATCACCCTCTCTCTCTCTTTATGGCCAAGCAATCACATGCAAAAAAACAGCTCACCACATGGAGATACAGACATCATTTGCATTCACATGGAGAGAGGGACCAACGGGCCAGCATGCAAGAGGGACCACACAAACATTTGCATCCACACCGAGAGAGAGGGAAGCCAACATGCAGAAGGGCCATGAAATGGACAGCAACAGCATGCAGAAACGGACCGAGAGCGACATCATGCGAAAGGACAACCACTAGATCGCGATCCAACATCGTCTGACGCGTGCGGATCTGTTGCAAACCACCAGCCGACTGGTGGTTAGATTTCTCGATTTAGAAATGGAGGGAGTACTAAAGTGTTCCAGACACTAAAATAATGATTGCCCCAGGCAGGCATCTATACGGTACTGAACTTTTGCTTAGGAATACCAGATACTAGCAATGGTATTGCTTGTTAACCATGACCACAAATAGTACCTAAAAGAATGATACAGGAGGAACTTACAGAAAGACGGCGTTGATTCAGACCACCTTTTATTATTCGCATATCTGAAACACTTGCAAAGATAGTCAAACTATGGTGCTTGCAACGGTGTGTTAGCGAGTTGGCCCTGATGATACATCAAATCAGATTTACCGGGCAACTACACAGAAAGAAAGAAAAACAAAAACACACCTAGATCATCTACAACAGCATGGCGTCTATTCTATGAAGCCAATCTGATCCTATGACAAGAGGCATCCGGTGGGATGTACACAATGTCTAACAAAGTTGGAAAAATCTACAGCCCTTCCACAAAATATATCACAGAAGGATCACAAAGACTACTGCTTCGAGCTCGGTCGCTTGGGCATTCCTCTCTGAACATCAGCCATTTTGCAAGTACAAGCGGTTCGTCCGTTCAGCCTTCCAGGGGCGTCACTGGGGAGGGAACCAGCCACCGTTGTAGAACCCATTTGATGGCCTCGGGGCCGAGTGGTGGCTGCCTTGGTTGACATGTTGTGTATTGTTTCTAGTATCGTCAACGGAGGGAGCGGAGTAATCTGGTGGTGCAACTTTATTCAAGTCTTGCTGCAGAGGAAAGTAGTCTGCGACAGTTGGATCCAGAACAGGGATGTCGCCTGTGAGGGTCTTGAACGCGAACTCTATACATGGGTCTGACCAGGAATTTCCAAATGATGGCAGGGCGAACCCGGATGGGTCAGCACCTCCAGGCACCGCAGTCTGTGTTGGCAAAACAGGTTCTGGGGTAGGCGCATACTGCGGTTCAACATTTGCCGACGAGGTTGCAATGGGTGCTGCATCTATTTGCATCGGAACCGACGACTTCTGATGTTCAGCATTATTATTCCAGAAGCCCCTGGCAGGTGCTCCATGTCCCCACTCAGGAGCTGGAGAGAAACCAGACTGTTGAATAGGATTTTCAGCATAACGTGGCTGCAAGTACCTGGTATTGTTTTCCCGAATAGCCTGTATTTGGTTGACAGTTAAACCCTGGATCAGCTGTGACCGACTGGTGGTATTTTCCTGCATAGTTTGTGCCTTGTTGACAGAGTTAGCTTGACTGAATCGTAGTTGATTGGTGGTGTTTTCTTGGCTAATCTGCATTTGATTCACAGTATCTACTGGGCTCGGCTGCGAGTGCTTAGTGAAGTATTCCTGAATAGTTTGTATTTGATTAACAGGTAAACCTTGGACCAGCTGTGAACGATCAGTGCTATTTCCCTGCACAGTTTGCATTTGCTTCAGAGCGTCGGCTTGACCTAATTGTAATCGAATGGCGGTGTTCTCCTGGTTACTCTGCATGTGGTTCACAGCGCCTGCTTGCCTCAGCAGTGAGTGATTCACAAAGAATTCCTTTGTAGCTCTTAAAACGTTGACTCTGTCTGCCTGGCTTGACTGTGACTGATTCTGATTGGCAGTGTGTTGCTGATTAGTTTGTATGTGATTCACAGTGCTTCCATGGCTTTGTGGTAACTGTTTGTAATTGGCAACGTATTTCTGTCCAGTCTGCTTTTGAAAGCGTGACTTTTCTTGGCTCGAACATAACTGACTGGCAGTATTTTTCTGATTAGCCTGTTTCTGATGCGTAGTGTCTGCTTTTCTCAGCTGTGAGTAGTTGGTAGTGTATCTCTGCATACCATGTATGTGATTGGCATTCTCTGCTTGGTTCGACTGTAACCGACTGGCAGTACTCTCCTGATTGGTCTGTATTCGATTGGCAGTGGCTGCCTGGCTCGACCATAACTGACTGACAGCGCCCACATGATTGGTCTGCACTGTTGGAACGACAGTATCAGCTTGGATTTGGGTGACAGGGTCTGCTTGGCACAGCTGTGACCGATTGACAGTGTCCTCATAATTGATCTGCACTGGAACGGCAGCATCTGTTTGCCTCGACTGTAACTGATTGGCAGTGTTCCCATGCTTGGTTTGCATTTGAATGACAGTGTCTGCCTGGCTCACATCCGCAGTTTTTTGTTGAATAAGCTGTACCTGATTGACAAGATTTACCCTGGCAGGTCCATCTTCAGGCTCAGTGTTTCCTTCAGGATTAACTTTTCGTACATCCGCGGTTTTTTCTTGAATAGGCTTTACCTGATTGGCATGATTTACAATGGTCGGCTCATCTTGAGGCTCAGTGTTGACTTCAGGATTAACCTTCCGTGCAACTAAGCGGGGTGACACTCTGGGAGTGGGAGGTGTGGCGCCCTTTTCTTTAGACATGGTTTTACGCTTCTTGGTTTTCACCTCTGCATTTGGTTCTTTTCTTTGAACAGATCTCTTTCCCCTTGAAGCACGCTGTCGAGAGACCGGTTGCACGCTCTTGTGTTCTGAGGGATCAACCTTGTCCGCATATTTTTGCATCAGTTTCATGACTTCAGACACTGGTAACATTGTATTTTGAGTATATGTCTTGAGCATTTCTTCCCACGGTAGCCTGATCCCTTCTTCAGTTAGTAATTCACATTGAATAGCCTTATCAGCAGTACCTGGTCTTGCGTATTCTGATGATGTTCCTGTCTGATTTTGACAAAATAATCTAATAAGTTGTAATCATCAGAAAAAGAAAAAGGAAGCCACATATATAAGAGATTTTTCTTTAACCTATCCCCTGAAGTTTAATGCATGATCTACCTAATGAAACTAAATTTCAGAGACCAACTGATTTATGATATATCAGTCATCTAAAGTTCTAAACCACTTGCATGTTCTCTTATCTGATTTTAACACGATGGTCAGAAAAAGAGAAGGTGGCTCATATACTTAAATCTTTGTTTAACCCATCTCCTAAAGTTTCATATCTGATCCATCTAATGAAATCAAAATTCAGAAAGTAACGGAGCTTTATGATCGTCTATGACGTGCGCCACAGGGCGCATCGGAACTCCCAGCTCTCTGCACAAACAGCGCATCAGCAGTACCATTTCTGCTTTCTACAAGGGAACAACCAGGACAAGAGCAATTTACAAGTGGCTGGTTGTGCACACTGCACCACCTAGAATTGCCACGTGATGAGGAACAAACTTGCCAATATCAACTAAGAGTAGAAGGATTAGTTGGAGCTTGGTTCAAGGAATGGTAGCTACGATACCTACATAGCACTTATATTCTTTCTATGTTCTAATGGAACAAACATGCAAGCTATGGAAAGTGAAAACAATAGGAGGAACTCACATAATCTTGATTCTGTGTAATACGAGCATCCTGGGCAGTTCTCTTCTTTGGCCTAACATTGCATTTACTTATGTCTCCTGATTCAATATAACGTTGCACGTCCTTCAGAGAGCGAAATTCATAACCACTGACTGGGTCAGTGTAGTACTGCAGAGATCAAAAGAATTAGAGGTAAAACAAGGGGTTCACCAAAAAATACACAAAACAATGTCAAGGAAAATTAGATTTTTGGGAGGCATTCTAATAAGAAAACTCGAGTATATCTTCAGAACACTAAAAAGACAGCTCAGTAAGCGGCCAAAGCTAATTGCTATCAACACGGTTAGATACTAATAACCTATTCAGAAAATCAGCTTCTTGAAAGTCCTTGAGAATGATGGGACTAAAAGTGTAATCAGTTACTGGCTTCAAGCATATTTTACAGTAACAATGACTATCACGTAGTAGATGCAGACGTGTGGTTTCTGAACCCATTGAGATGACCAGGAGGCGGGAAAGGCTGAAAGAGTCGGTGCTGAATATGATATAAGGAGAGTGAGTTGAGAATGAAGAGAAAATACTATCTTGTGGACTCAGGCTCTACGTTTATGCCTTAAGGTCTTTCTCCTTACCGTTCTTTCGATTAAAATAAAGCACAGCCACATTATAGTAGGCTAGTAGTGCAATGTTCAACATGACATTTTGATATGGATGCTGGTGATACATTATTTCAATTTGACGTGAAACTAGGTTGGCTAAAATAGCTTAGATTTTAGATAGACAACGCTCAAAGAGATAAAGAGAGGAGAAAAGGATCATTGTAGCATACTGGATCACTCTTAGTTCCGTCCTTTCTTGGCCTGACTTCTTTCCGCCATCCATCAGGCAACTGCCCCTTACTGAGTAGCCCATCCTTGATTTGGACCTAGTAGTGACAATTATAACATCTTAGCCATATTATAGTAGGCTGGTAGTACAATGTTCAACATGACATTTTGATATGGATGCTGGTGATACATTATTTCAATTTGACATGGAACTAGGTTGGCTAAAATAACTTAGATTTTAGATAGACAAGGCTCAAAGAGATAAAGAGCAAGCAGAAAAGGATCATTGCAGCATACTGGATCACTCTTAGTTCCGTCCTTTCTTGGCCTGACTTCTTTTCGCCATCCATCAGGCAACTGCCCCTTACTGAGTAGACCATCCTTGATTTGGACCTAGTAGTGACAATTATAATATCTTAGCTCTACCGTTTTAGACAGAGTGGAGCGAGAGAGGGAAATAGTACAGCAGCATACCAGATCAGTCGTGTGCCTTAATCCAGTCTTGCTGGAGCTTTCTTCTTTCCACCATCCATCAGGCCCCTTCATGACTGGTTCATCCTTGCCCTGAACCTAGTAATGGAATGAGTCAGACATAGTGTGTTATATTAATATAGAGCAGGCAGGAGAAAAAATACATTGTGGAATACCTGATCACTCTTGTTATTCAATCGATCCTTTACTGGTATGTCTTCTTTGCAACTTCCATCTGGCCCCTTAATGTCTGGGCTATCCTTGAGTTGCACCTAGTGGAATAATTATATAATTATAGTTAGATATAGCGTTCAGATGCAAACCAACAAAAGCAAAGATGATTACAACATACCAGATCACTCTTGCAATTTGATATATTTTTCCCTGGACTGTCTGTTTCACATTCATCAGGTGACCCCTTAATGACTGGTTCATCATTGCTTTCTACCTAGCAAGGAAAAGAGAAGTGATGATTTTTTATATATATACACTAATACGTTGCACCCAAAACAAACAAAAAAGGGAAGAATTTATAGATTTGCATGCCTTGTCAGCGGGGCGTCTTCTAACACGCCCACTTCGCGTTCTAAAACATGAATCCTTGGGGGTATCCATAGCAGAGTTTCCTCTAACAAGCCCACTTCGCGTTTTAGAAGCTGAATCTTCATTGAAATCCATAATAATGTTTCCCCTAACAAGCCCACTTCGCGTTTTAGAACATGAACCATCATTGGAATCCACATCGACGTTTCCTCTAACAAGTTCACTTTGTGCTTTAGAACCTGAACTATCATTGGAATCCATAGCAATGTTTGGTCCAACAAGCCCACTTTGTGTTGGAGAGTATGAACCCTTGCTGGAATCCACGATATTGTTTGCCCTAACAAGCCCACTTCGTGTTCTAGAAGAAGGACCATTATTGCAATCCACAGTGTTGTTTACATTAACAAGCCCACTTCGTGCTTTAGAAGATGAACCCTCAATGGAATCCACAATATTGTTTACCCTAACAAGCCCACTTCGTGTTTTAGAACATGATAGCTCGTCGGGATCCATGATGCTGTTTCCCCTGGCAATCTGACTTCTTGTTCTACCAGATGAATTGTCGCTGGGATCCCTGATATTGTTTCCCCTGACAAGGCTACTTCTAGATCTAGAACGCGAGCTCCCGCCAGAAGACATAATGATGTTACTTCAATTCACAAAGGCCTGTCCGATTGGCAATTGCACAGCAAAACAGAAGCATAAATGTTTCTGTGGCCACATGAGGAAATGCTGATGTCATCCTGCAACAATTTTGCAAAAACAAATGAGCATGCATAAGGACAGATATAATGTTATGACACTATATTTCCAAGTATACTTTTATCCAAATAACTGAGGAGCAGTTTAAGTTACTACGTGCTTTTGGCTTTAGCAGTTTAGCCTTGCTACTGCATACTCTTTTCATCTTTCTGTGACCTATTATAACTCCATTCAGCCCTTTCTGTGGCAAGGGAAGTCCTGTCGAGATCATCAAAATAGGCTTAGGGCATGTTTGATAGGGTGTATTTGTCTGGAGTATTTTTGGTACCTAGTCAATCTACAGCCCATCTAGGATGAGTTAGCCAATGTGGCCCATAATAATTCTCCATGTATATATCCCCATCACTAACGAAGTAAGATCTACAGTCATCGATAGCCACGTCACGCTTGTTTTCTCCAAAAAATTACTAACCAGCGACATGTTTTCAAGTCTTTAACTAGCTAAGAATCTACTCCCACCAATCCATTATGTAGATAAAGAGAATCTGCATGTGACCCTTTCAATATTCATAATAATTACTTCTTTGCAGAAAAAAATTCTCTGACTAATGCCGATATTTATACCTTACCTTCCTATGGGTGGTAGATTAAAACTTTTAGGAGAAAAGGAAATCATTTGAATAGCGAAAATCACGGGAAATTGGTAGCTCTCTTTGGATTGGAGGCACCGTGATATGACACACGACAACATGGGGGCTTCTATCTACGATTGACACCTTACACCTCCAAGATAAAATCATCCTCGCGCATCCATCAATACGCTAAACGACACCACAAGGTGGCCATGCCAACCGTAACGGCGCGGCACATGGAGAATGTCCGGCTACGTAACCAAGAAACCCCGTCGGCGCTTAAGTTGATATATCTACGCGCCACCGCGCGCCTGTCTTTTAGCGCGAATAGGTAATAACGCAACCTATCTAGTCGCAACGGTCACCCGTGGGACTACTACACCACCAAACACAAGCACCTTCCATTTTCTTTCACACTAATCGCCAACGACATTCCAAAAAGGATGAGCAAACGTCTTAGCGCGGTGCGGGGCTTGGTTTCAGGACCACTGGCTGCCCTTCCTGCGCACGCCCCAGCAGAATTCGAGTAACAGGGTACATACAAAGAGATCAGGAACAGGATCAGACAACCAAATCCGGAGCTGAGAGTCTACTCGGATTGCCGGACCAGGCGACGCTCGAGCACCAGAACCCCCAACCAATCCACCCATCCCGTCGACGGCGAACCCAACCCAACAGAGCACATCCGGCCCGAATCGGCGAACCACCAAACAGCGCCCGCCACCGGCGCGCCCGCCCCGTGACCCCGAGCGAGCGAACCCAGAGACCCCCACGAATCGGCCCGCCGCGCGTTTGTCGGAGGCAGCAGGGGGCGGGACGGGGGAATCGATCGGGGAGGAGGGCGCACGTACCGTCGTCCTCCACGCGCCGCGGCGGGGCGGCGGATCTGCGCCGCGCTGACCTCCTTCCTTCGGCGCCGGGGCGACGGCCGGTGCCGGCTAGGGTTAGCGGAGGCGGGTGCGGGGGAGGAGGAGGAGGAGTGGGGGGTTGAGGAGCCGAGTGGGAGAGGGACTTTTCGCGAGGACGGCGAGGCGGGCTGGCTCGGCACGACAACGCTTCGCTCGGATGATGGATGATCTCACTCGCTCTGACTGACCCGACCGCGGTGGAAATGGGGATGGAAAGGCCGCCGTCCGTTCCCCGTTTCGCCAACGTGGGGGAGACATTCCCGTCCTGATCCACACCGGTCGATTCTTGTTAACCACTTTGGGGCTTCGGGCGTGCGTTCGGTGCCCGCACGTGCCAGCCCCTTATGGAATATGCCCTCTAGAGACTGTGATCAGGTTTAGTCACTAATGTCGTCGCCGTCGTCGTCGGGGGTGTGCGACGAGGTGGGTTTCGGGTTTAGGGTTTAGGGGCCAGGTGGGCGTCGCGGGAAGCAGCGGCGGAGGGCGTGCTGGGGAGCGAGCAAGCGCGGACCGGGCGAGGACGTCCCCTCCGGTGTCGGTAGGAACCGGCGGGCCGCCTCGCCAACAGTCTTGGCGGCTCTAGAGGGCCGGGCCGGGGCGAGGCGAGGCGACGAGTGATGGAGAATGTGGGTGCGGGAGAAAGGTGCGGTAGCGGTGGGCTTTTCGAATGGTGTTTTTTTTTAGGAAAGAAGGATTACCTTCGGCCTTTGCATCAGAGTGATGCATGCAGTGTGCCGAGAGGAAAATGGGGCGGCGCGAGGCGGGAAACATGTGATAGCGTGAGTGCTCTTTAAAAACTAGTTATCTTCTTTTTGAAAAATAACACTTTATTAACTCGTAATAACTGTACATCGTCAATTAGGAGAGCAAGCAAACGCGGACTGGGCGAGGATGTCCCCTCTGATGTCGGTAAGAACCGGCGGGCCGCCTCGCCGACAGTCTCGATGGCATGTGGAGGCCGGGTCGAGCCGAGGCAAGACGACGTTGGCGCTCGGTGGGGAAGGCGGGTGTAGGAGGATGGTGTGGAAGCAATGTCCTTTTAAACATTCCGGTGAGTAGTGGCGAAGCTAGGCAAGACTTTCAGGGGGGCAAACACAAAATATGTATGTTTGGCGGGGCTAAAGGTTATGTTTTCTCTAATCTAAGCAGTCCATAAAAAAAATTCTTCCTATTTTTTATGAAAGCTGGGGGGCCATGGCCCCTGCAACATCGTACATAGCTCCGTCGTTGGGTGAGAGGAAAGTAGGCTGCGAGAGGTGGGAAACAGGTGACAGCGCAGGGGCTCTTTAAAAACTCCCATCTTATTTTCCAGAAACAAACCATTTTATTAATTCATAATAACAGTTACATCAGCAATCGAAGAGAGATGCACAATTTCGCTCAAAGGCTCCTCGGACCAATTATTAGTTATGAAACTCTAGTCAACCTAGAGAGCTTATGAGCAACTTTATTAGCTTTCTTATTACAACTAGATCATTGACGGCGCGCGTTGCCGCGCCCATCTATTTATACGATAATATTACCAGAAATTTAGAAAATAAATGTCACATAAAAAACATTACATTTGCATAAACATAAACATATATTATTCAAGGGAAAACTCAAGGTTCACTGATAAAAATGGCTTGGCATACAAACTAAACATGTATGGCTCAACAATGTTCACTCACATATATTATTCACTGATACACAACAATGTTCGTAGTAATTACAACTAATCAGTACCAAGACATAAACAGCAGAAAAATAAACATGTATGGCTCTTTCAGAGGTAATATTACAGTCATCAACAGGCTTTGGAGGAAATATGTGTGTGATTAACATGGATCCTGGGATAAGTTTCCAAATGGTGGCCAAGAGCTTATATATGTTTAGTTTGTATGATAATCAAGGAAACAAAGCACACTCACAAAATAAAGGAATGGAATGCGACGGTTGGAAATTATTGTTGTGATGCACTCAATCAATGGACAACAAACTTATTTCTCTCTGGCAGCAAACAACATATATATTCGTAATCATGATGGGATTGGCAAGCCATATACTCCAGTGTCAAAAAACATCTTATATTTTGATACAAAGGGATTATGTTCTAAGGCTCACCTGACAACAAATGTGATACACACGACAATTCTAATAATTGAATGTCAAAAGTAGGAAAGGACCTGGTAAAATTCAAGAATCAAGACGGAAACTTTGCCAGGTAGAAATATTACAATAAGACACCAATATAAGATGTTCTGGCTGATGTAAATACATACTGATAATCATCACAAAAAATAATAATTTAGGGCTCAGCGGCTATGTCCACTTGGGTTTCTACATCCAGTGAGTTGCCAGCGAAGAGCTCTGACACGACTTGCGATTATGTAATAGTGAGCTGAAGCAGAACAAAAGAATTAAGCCTACCAACTAATTCAAAATGAAATCTCACATTTAGGATAGAACATGGTCTTAATTTTTCTAACAATCGTAAGCTATCATATATATACCTCACAACTTTGCAACAATAGGCTGATTTGAGTTTTTAAAATGATAGTAGTTTAGTGAAAAATTGAAATCTTTTGTTATTTTAGTACAATATATCTTGTGAGATAGTTACAGTATATTTTAGAGCTCTATGATTTGAGTGTAGTTGGCTAGTAGCCGTACTGGTTTCGAGGTCTAAGTGGTAGATAGATTGGAGTGCTCCAGTTATTGATTTCATCTAGGGAGGCTGATCTTTTTTTCTTTGCGAGGGGGGAGGCTGATCTGTTCAAGTAGACATCATCAAATGTGTTTATTTATTGTGTGCATTGGTGGCATCCATGAGATCCCAATTATCAGAGCTGACCAAGAAACTCTTGAAAATGATAATGGAAAATTAACCATTGATAAGATCGTGCATGTGATGGGACTAAAAAATGCGCTTCTAATAATTGCCTTACCAGGGTTTGCTTCCCAGACTTGGGGATCTGTGCATCATAGCACGATGTGACTGACTGGAGCGGAGACACGGGCACTACCGTGGCGGTGGCCTGGCACACAAATTAGTAATTAGTGCAGAGCATTGGACAAGATGAACTACATATATGAAGAGAACAAATACTAATTCATCTACATCATGGTGATTAAGTATGCAACCAACCAATCTGACAGGAATCAACACTAAATTTTGAGGTGACAAACTCTGTAAAAAATCTCTTCAAGCAAGGGGACGTACAGACAATACCATGGTGGCAGAACACAAATGTTCACTCCAAGAGAGGAGGGGAATTGAGAGGGAGAGGGACTTGCTTTATGTTGTCACTTCACACCACCACAAAGAGGAGGGATTCATCACTGTCGTCTCATGCCGTCTAGGGTTCGCTGCCTTGGAGTCAAGTGAACCACGAGAAGAAGATCTGCGCGCGGCAGTGCAAGGACGATAAAAGGCGATGGCGACATGCCCGGAGGTTGTGAGGGGAGAAAGAACCTGCAGGGATGTCGGTGGCGATGCCGGCGCAACCCACCGGAATGCGGGGCGAAAGGGAGGAGTGGATCAATGGTTGTGGAGAAGTGGATCCCCTCGAGCGAAGCTCGCGTCGCCCGGATACCTCGCGCGTGTCGCATCGGCTTATCGCCTCCCGCGCCAGATCCCCTCGCTCGCGTCGCCTCAGTTTGGATCTTGCAGCTCGCGTCGCCTCGGCTGGTATCATTTTTTTCGGAAGGTCATCTGTTAGATAGATAAATGGGCCAATAAAGCCCAATCAACGCCAGGGCTCCAAAAAAGTCCCCAGAATAGCAGCCCATTAGGACAGCCAGCCCACGTCGCGGTAAACTGACGCTGAAACAGAGATCTGACGGCCAGAACCGATTCAGACATGAAATCCGACGGCTGAAACTGTTGAGGGCGTGAGAGAGCTCGGTTTAGGCTCGGTTATACTGTCCTAAATGCTCAAGACTAAATGGGAGGAGAATCACAAGCTATATAATAATAAATCATCAAAAATTGCCACTGTTGTTCCGGCAAAGCGTCTGCCATTCTTCATGGTATAAGTGACATCCAAATTATCAACGCTAATAACAAGACGATTAACATCCGCCTTTTGCATCAGGTATAGGCTAAATCTCAGTGCAAGAGCCTTAGTAGTGAGGACGTCCGTACATCAATCAATTTTCTAGTTAACCATCAATGAATATCCCAGTAGCATCACACGAAAAACACCAGCTGAGCCCCCTAGCAGACCGTGATCAGAAGATACGTCAACGCTAAGTTAACATATCTTTTAGGTGATCGGGTCCACCCCCCTTTCTTCATGGTAGCTTTAGGGGAAAGAGCATCAATGTAATATCCCGTCCGGCATGAATCCCCATAAAAAGATGATTAACATCTTGTGTTTTTCCGCATGATCCTTTCCCACCACAAGCACCAAGTGGTAATAGCCATCAATTCATGAAACATTATGAAGGCCCAAACTAGACATATCTTTATCCGGCAAATGGAGTAAAAACTCAAGGACATTCTCGCTCAACTTCACAAACTTTTTAATTACTTCATCCAATCCCAACAAGCTCCAAACCTCCTTACCTTTTTGGGCACTGAAATAACATATGCTTTGTATACTCCAGTCATTTAGAATTGGAGGGACATTTAGGCGGAACTATTAAATGTCTATTGCCAAGTGTAACATGATTGAATTTGAGAAGAGTGCCATGCAACGTACACCAAATATAATTCTTTACCTTGGTTGGATAAGATCATCTCCAAATCTTACTACAAGTAGTATTTGCATCAATTCGACCCATCCAGTTAGTTTGCCTGAAGTTCATCCCATGTTGACGATCCCATTCTGCAAAATAAGATGGCATAATAGTGAATGTCCCATTTTTTTTGTTAAACTCCATGCAATGAAATCCGGCACATTATGAAGAGGAAGAAGAAGAAGAGGAATCGTGAGGACAGGTTGTGCATCAATTGGACACAACATCTGTTGGACCAGTTCTTCATCTATTATTAATAACTAGATCAATGAGATCAAGAACCTTAGATAGAAGATGACCCCCCTCTAGGAGTGATAATTCTCCTATTAGCACAATTAGGGAAACATGCATCTTCCCAAATATAAATATTTTGCCCATTACTAACTCTCCAAAGATAGTCGTGCGTCACCGAATTAACCCTCGACATGATACTTTGCCAAATAAATGAGGAGGCCTTTCTTAACTTAGCATCCAACAAATCACCTAAAAATGTGGCACATAAGGAATCAGGGTTCTCAACAAGATGCCACGCTTGTTTTGCCAATATCGCTGGATTGAAACAATGGTGGTCACGAAAATCCTTACCTCCTTTATTTATTGGACACACATTTCCCACCATGCCCAATGCAACCTCTTCTAACTGTCCTGGTCACCACCATCAAAATTGCGACACCGCGTCAGTTATTCATTTGCATGTTTTCTTTTGGAATTTTAAAGATGAACATAACATAAGTGGGAATAGTCTGTACAACATACTTTAGGAGAAATCCTTTTCCTCTAATGGATAACATTTTTTCTTTCCATCCACTAATTTTCATGATTATACAATCAATAAGGTAATTAAAATAGTCGGTCTTGCCCATACCCGCATTAGCTGGCAACCTCGAATATCTACCATTGAGAGCGCCAGTCATAATGTTCAGAGTGGTACAAATTTGCTTTATGATTTCCACTCTCATATTGGGGCTAAAAAAATGCTAGATTTATCAACACTAACCACTTGCGCCAAGGTGGCAGAATAGGAGTCTAAAATTCGGGAGTCTCCTTCTGCTCCCGAGCTCAAATGAGCATAGGATGAACACTAAAATCGAAAAAAATGAAAAACAAATTAAAAAAAACTCCCAATAGTGTTTGCAGTGCGTTTATACATTGCTTACCGCGATAGGAGCGGATGGCTCGCTCACACGGTTGTTAACATGGGCCTCTTTACGGCCCATGAGAGAGCGCCTGCCAGACCTGGGTTGCTGTCAGTATAGCCTGAGCGTGACATGTTGTTGTACTAGTACGTGAATGCTCTCTTCTCTGTTGAATTTTTGGCATTTTGTGCATTTTTGTTTCTTGCTTTCTCTATTTCAAAATATTTAGTGTAATTTTCGGTAATATATAAAAATAATTTTACATGCATATTTTTTATAATATTTTCAGATATTTTAGGAAGTGCGCATATTTTTCCAAAAAATATTTTCACGTAGTTTTAAAATGTGTTCACATTTTTAAAAATTTCATGTAATTTGAAAATGTGTTTGTGCATTTAAAATAATGCTCATGTAACTTTAGTAACTTTTCAAATATATTTATAAAAGTATTCATGTAATTATGAAAGTGATCACACATTTAAGAAACCTATAAACTTTAAAAACATATTTTTTGAATCTTATAATTTTAAAGTGTACACATACTTACTTTTAGGAAATATCCATGTGACTTGAAAAAAAGCATTAACCTATTAAAAATATTTAGGTATTTTTTAGAAAAGTCTAAGCAATTTTTAGGAAGCATTTTTGTAATTTAGAAGTGTTAAAAGGTTCAACCAAATAATTCAAATTAATTTTTTACCCATATTTTAAAATAAATACTCGATGTACTCGACCGGTCCAAGCCAATAGGCAACAAGTCTGGTGCGAAAAAAAGAAACCACATATTGCACGCGAGCGCTATATCTCGCATTGCGCGAGACCGATGGTTCCTCTCGCGGCGAGCTTTTCCTCTCTCTGGTCGTTACTGGGTCGACCGTTATCGCTCTTAAAATAAATAAATCACAGGAAAGAGGGGGGGGGGGGTGGATTCAACCCCTTGATCTCCTTGTTACTCCGTTGCTTTTCTAGCCAGTAAGCCATCGCTCTTATCGTGTTTCAACTAAAGGGTGTGAACTACTTGAAGTAAATAAAACAGGATTTCCACTAGCTTTTTAGGATTTTGTGTTTTTTTCATGTTTTCATCCGTTTTTTCCCCTTTCTTTCTCCATTTTACTGGTTTTTTTTCTTTCCTTCTTGGTTTTCATTTATTTTCCTCAGTTTTATTTTTCATTTTCTTCTCCATTTTTTTCATTATTCTTTCATTTGTTTCTTCGTATTTACATTCATTTTTATTTTTATTTTAGTTTGTTTGTTTTTCCTTTTTTGGTTATATTTCTTTCTTTTGTTCTTTATTTCTACATTTTTTGTATATCTCAACAATGCTCTAATATACGTTTAATTTTTTCAACGCAAATATAACATTTTTTAATATATGGTCAACATTTGAATACACATTTTTAAAAAAATCGAATGCTTGATTAAAAAATTTCTAAGTATAGTATTAACATTTTTTTAATGCATGGTCAACATTTTTTCTATACACATTTAACACTTTCCAAATGCTTGATAACATTTTAAAAATAATTGTTCAACATTTTTTTGAAATGCTTTATTAACATTTTTAATAAAAAAATACATCATTTTTCTAATACATGATGAACATTTTTTATACACATTTAACATTTTTCAAATGCTTGATCACCATTTTTCAAATACTTATGCAACATTTTTTCTAATGCTTGATTAACATGTTTATATACATGATAAAAAAGTTTCATCATTCTTTTAATACATGGTCAACATTTTTTGTATACATATTTAATATTTTTCAAATGGTTGATCATGATTTTTCAAATACTTATTCAACATTTTTTATTTTTTAACATGTTTATATACGTGATAAAAAAAGTCATCATTATTTTAATACATGGTCAACATTTTTTATATACACATTTAATATTTTGCAAATGCTTGAGCACCATTTTTTAAATACTTATTCAACATTTTTTCAAGTACTTGATTAACATGTTTATATACATGATAAAAATTACATAATTTTGTTAATACTTGGTCAAAAAAAATTCTATACACATTTAATAATTTTCAAATTCTTGATCACCCTTTTTTAAATACTTATTGAAAAAAAATTCGAATGCTTGATTAACATTTTTTAGTACATGATTAAATTTTTTATACATTTTCTGTATACATGATAAACATTTTTTCTATGTGCATTTGATATTTTTCAAATGCTTGGTCAATATTTTCCAAATGTTTTTATAGTGTGTGTTTTGTAATATATATATTTAGAATTTTTAAAGTATAAAAAATTGAGATAATAAAGCAAAAATGAAACAGAAAACAGGAGGCTGCTGCCTCCCGCGCTCCTGGGCCGGCCCAGCTTGGTCTCCCCTTCAGCGAGGATTCCTACCCCTCTCGCTGAAGGGGATACATAGGGGCGGGCCCATATTGCAGGCGAGTCGAGCGCGCGCAGAAAAAATGCAAATTGCTTGCTGGGTGGTGAGGAAGACTTCACGCTCGCAACAAGTGAGATATAGTCTTTTTGTGGTGTGTATGCAATATCTCCCTATGCATATGCATATGTTAATCAAGACACTGATGTTAAGAATACAACCACAACAATAGTTTGGCGATTGTCTTAGTTGCTGGTATCGATTTTAGTGCATAGTTTTCCTTAATGAACATAAGAATATCCCGCAAAAAAATAAACATAAGAATATATGGCCCCATTCAAGCCTTAAACAAGGAAGAGAAGAGGATGAGAGAATCCATACAAAAACTAGTATTTTTTGTTTCCTAAAAAAACTAGCATGTATTTTTCCATGATTACACCGTTTCTATTTCAACAAATAACTTAATTTAAATCCCTAGTATGCATATGAGCTATATATAGAGTCCACGATTGTACCATCATTAATTAATCCAGATGCATATACATTAATTATTTCTGTTTTTTCTACGAACTACTCCTAGTATCGTAAAATGATGATGAAGATATATATGCAAGGCAACAATGTTACTTCCATTCCTTCGATTCATATTACACTGTACAATCGATGAAATGATCATCATTGTCATCTATGGAACGATATTAGACCAGTGAGGTGGCCCATGCAGCATGTAGGGTCGGGCCGCATAGAGGCGACGACGAACATGGCAAACTAAAGAGGACAAAGGAGAAATGCCAGCCTAGAAGGTTGGAACCAACAGAGCAATGAAAATTTTGTCTGTTTTCTTATGGGTGTGGTCGTGTGAGATATGGTCGAGGAAAGAGAAATCAGCGGAGGGGTCAATTGAGTTTTTTTGTGACGGTAAGTTTGTCATGAGGACCATCAGCAGCCCGATAGCACATCAGAGAAGAAGTGGGGTGGAAGACGACAGACCATCACCACCAACTATTGTTTAAAGAATAGTAAGTAAACATTAACATATCTCACCTACAAAAATCCATGGCTAGAAGAGGACGGCATCTAGATGCATTACTTATGATGTACTACTATCATGTAAAACACATTCTCTAACAATTTGGTATGGATCTTTCTTGAACAACCCACAACAGTACAAGTCCAACTCACAAAAGCATAAAAGTGCGAAGCTATGGTGCCAAACCATTTATGGTCTATCTTGAGGAAAGGAACATTTGGTACACAAAGCATCACCTATCTCAACAACATGCACCATTTTTATTTGCTTGCAAAGTAACTTTATTAGTATCCAACCAAATCCATAAGCATTAGCCAAAGCGTCACACAATGGCAGAAAAAAGCCATTAAATAAACGAGACTCTTATCTCTTCTGTTCATCTTCACCACCACCAATACAACATTGATAACATGAAGACCTTATTCCTCCTAGCTCTCCTTTCTCTTGTAGTGAGCACAACCTTTGCGCAATACAAAGAGGTTGGTGGAAGTTATGAGAACGGTGGCGGAGGGTTTGGTTCTCAAAACTGCCCATCGGAGAAGACGAAGCTAGACCCTTGCAAGGATTATGTGATGGAGTGGTGCTTGGCGGTGAAGGGTTTTTCGATCGCCAGGCTTTTGAAATGGTGGAAGGGCGCCTGTGAACAAGAGACCCTAGACCAGTGTTGCCAGCAACTACGACCGATAGCAAAGAAGTGCCGATGTGAGGCCATTTGGAGAGCCGTCCAAGGCAACCTTGGTGGCATCTTTGGTTTTCAGCAAGGCCAGATAACCAAACAAATTCAGAGGGCCATGATGTTGCCCTCCAAATGCAAACTGGATTCCAACTGCAAGTTCGTCGCTACTAATGGCTATTACTAGTGATATAGCCATTATGGGCGACCAATGAACTGTCACATACCATTGGATGTGACAAATAGATGTGGTCATGAATAAAGTATATGTAGGTTTGTCTTGCAAACATCTGTGTATGTGTGAATATGAGTTTTTGGTGGTGGTTCGTTGTCATGTTTGAACTCGTTTAACAATAAACAAGAATGATTGAGGAGAGGATGAAATGATTCATTCAAAAGAACAACTTTTGTTTGACAAGACTATGCTCCCTTTTTAGTCTGACATATAGCTAAAATAAATCTATATTAGTCACTAACATGTTGATCAAATCTATAGTTGTGCATAGTCGCTTCATGTGTCTTTTGCACCATAACCTCAATATAAATACATCGTCAACATCTGTCCATCCTAACAACTTGCACATTAGCACAAATCTAGTTTCACAAAAATGTTTTAATCTAAGGAAGTGAACCTTGCTCACTTGGTTAGGAGAGTGGATGTAGGACCCCAACATCTCGGCTGAAGTATTCAAGGATCCAAATTGGGTACTATATACCATAGAGGTGACCTTTACAATTTGTTTTAACAATTAATTAAATGTGGAACATCCAGGCATGAGCTAAATGATTCTAGACATAAGATGAAAGAAACCAAGCCTGGTATAGGACGTTTTCTCAATTCTTTAAATTTTTCCCAGGGAATCTTGGTGTATTACTTTTCATGTACTGCTACTTTAAGACACAATATCTAACAAAAAATTACACACGTTCTAATTTTGTTAGGATAAATATCTAACAATAACAACTAGTGGAACACTACAAATTCATTTTCACAGAAAGCTTAAAGTTTGAAGCTTTGGTCTATCTCAACAACTTGTGCCTTTTCCACGTCCTTGCAAAATACCTTTTGTCTGGTTTCTATAACTAAATTAGCAAATCAATACACAAGGGGGGGGGGGGGGGTGGGTGGGGAATAGTGTCACGTCATCTTTGTGTAAAGAGAGGCCTAATCTGATGTGTGCATCTTCCCGACTACCAAAACACCAGGGACACAACTAAAACATTCTACCTCCTACGGTTCTCCTTACTCTCATAATGACAGTGAGCAGCACTTTCATTGTCATTCAACACATAACTTGGTCATGGGTTATGACAATCATTAGGTAACAAGCAACATCACAAATGTTGTTTCACAAAATAATACTCCCTCCGTCCCAAAATAAGTGTCCCAACTTTAGAAGAACTTTGTACTAAAGTTACTACAAAGTTAAGACACTTATTTTGAGACTGAGGGAGTAATAAAAATAAGAACTACTAGGAGGCATGAACAACATGATAGGAAATATAGTGCAATGCAAAAAACATGGATTGATATTCTGAAAAAACAAACATGGATAGAAGAGGTCGGACGTCATCCTGATGAATCACTACTTATTGTGGTGTACAATGTCTAACAAACTCGGTACAAACTACGAACATCTTGATCTATCCTTCACAACGGTACTAGTTGTACTTCACAAAAGAAAGAAACATGAAGCTTCATGATATATGATTTTTTTTGGTATGCTACAAAACTAAAAGAAGGCGAGGACGTGCCACACATCGCTCCTAATGGTACAATGAAGGAAATATGCCCTAGAGGCAATAATAAAGTTATTATTTATTTCCTTATTTCATGATAAATGTTTATTATTCATGCTAGAATTGTATCAACCGGAAACATGATACATGTGTGAATACATAGACAAACAGAGTGTCACTAGTATGCCTCTACTTGACTAGCTCGTTGATCAAAGATGGTTATGTTTCCTAGCCATAGACATGAGTTGTCATTTGATTAACGGGATCACATCATTAGGAGAATGATGTGATTGACATGACCCATTCCGTTAGCTTAGCACCCGATCGTTTAGTATGTTGCTATTGCTTTCTTCATGACTTATACATGTTCCTATGACTATGAGATTATGCAACTCCCGTTTGCCGGAGGAACACTTTGTGTGCTACCAAACGTCACAACGTAACTGGGTAATTATAAAGGTGCTATACAGGTGTCTCCAAAGGTACATGTTGGGTTGGCGTATTTCGAGATTAGGATTTGTCACTCCGACTGTCGGAGAGGTATCTCTGGGACCTCTCGGTAATGCACATCACTTAAGCCTTGCAAGCATTGCAACTAATGAGTTAGTTGCGAGACGATGTATTACGGAACGAGTAAAGAGACTTGCCGGTAACGAGATTGAACTAGGTATTGGATACCGACGATCGAATCTCGGGCAAGTAACATACCGATGACAAAGGGAACAACGTATGTTGTTATGCGGTCTGACCGATAGAGATCTTCGTAGAATATGTAGGAGCCAATATGGGCATCCAGGTCCCGCTATTGGTTATTGACCGGAGACGTGTATCGGTCATGTCTACATTGTTCTCGAACCGTAGGGTCCGCACGCTTAAGGTTTCGATGACAGTTATATTATGAGTTTATGAGTTTTGATGTACCAAAGGAGTTCGGAGTCCCGGATGAGATCGGGGACATGACGAGGAGTCTCGAAATGGTCGAGACGTAAAGATCGATATATTGGACGACTATATTCGGACATCGGAAAGGTTCTGAGTGGTTCGGGTATTTTCGGGAGTACCGAGGAGTTACGGGAATACGGGGGAAGAAGTATATGGGACTTATTGGGCTTTAGGGGAGAGGGAGAGGCAGGCCGCGCGCCCCCCCATTGGCTAGTCCGAATTGGACTAGGGGGAGGGGCGGCGCCCCCTCCTTCCTTCTCTTCCCTCTTCCCCTTCCTTGTCTCCTACTCCTAATACATGGAAGGACTCCTAGTTGGACTAGGAAAGGGGGAATCCTACTCCCGGTGGGAGTAGGACTCCCCTAGGGCGCGCCATAGAGAGGGCCGGCCCTCCCCTCCTCCACTCCTTTATATACGGGGGCAGGGGGCACCCCATAGACACACAATTGATCAATGTGATCGTTCCTTAGCCGTGTGCGGTGCCCCCCTCCACCATATTCCACCTCGGTCATATTGTCGCGGTGCTTAGGCGAAGCCCTGCGTCGGTAGTACATCAAGATCGTCACCACGCCGTCGTGCTGGCGGAACTCCTCCCCGAAGCTTTGCTGGATCGGAGCCCGGGGATCGTCATCGTGCTGAACGTGTGTTAAGAACTCGGAGGCGCCGGAGTAACGGCACTTGGATCGGTCGGATCGGGAAGACGTACGACTACTTCCTCTACGTTGCGTCAACGCTTCCGCTTTGGTCTACGTGGGTACGTAGACAACACTCTCCCCTCTCGTTGCTATGCATCACCATGATCTTGCGTGTGCGTAGGAATTTTTTTGAAATTACTACGTTCCCCAACAGTGGCATCCGAGCCTGGTTTTTATGGTTTGATGTTTTGCACGAGTAGAACACAAGTGAGTTGTGAACGGTACAAGTCATACTGCCTACCAGCATGTCATACTTTGGTTCGGCGGTATTGTTGGATGAAGCGGCCCGGACCGACATTACGCGTACGCTTACACGAGACTGGTTCTACCGCCATGCTTTGCACACAGGTGGCTGGCGGGTGTCAGTTTCTCCAACTTTAGTTGAACCGAGTATGGCTACGCCCGGTCCTTGAGAAGGTTAAAACGGAGTCTATTTGACAAACTATCGTTGTGGTTTTGATGCATAGGCAAGATGAGTTCTTGCTTAAGCCCGTAGCAGCCACGTAAAACTTGCAACAACAAAGTAGAGGACGTCTAACTTGTTTTTGTAGGGCATGTTGTGATGTGATATGGTCAAGACATGATGCTAAATTTTATTGTATGAGATGATCATGTTTTGTAACCGAGTTATCGGCAACTGGCAGGAGCCATATGGTTGTCGCTTTATTGTACGCAATGCAATCGCGATGTAATGCTTTACTTTATCACTAAGCGGTAGCGATAGTCGTAGAAGCATAAGATTGGCGAAACGACAACGATGCTACGATGGAGATCAAGGTGTCGCGCCGGTGACGATGGTGATCACGATGGTGCTTCGGAGATGGAGATCACAAGCACAAGATGATACTGGCCATATCATATCACTTATATTGATTGCATGTGATGTTTATCTTTTTATGCATCTTATCTTGCTTTGATTGACGGTAGCATTATAAGATGATCTCTCACTAAATTATCAAGAAGTGTTCTCCCTGAGTATGCACCGTTGCCAAAGTTCGTCGTGCCCAGACACCACGTGATGATCGGGTGTGATAAGCTCTACGTCCATCTACAACGGGTGCAAGCCAGTTTTGCACACGCGGAATACTCGGGTTATACTTGACGAGCCTAGCATATGCAGATATGGCCTCGGAACACGGAGACCGAAAGGTCGAGCGTGAATCATATAGTAGATATGATCAACATAATGATGTTCACCATTGAAGACTAAGCCATTTCACGTGATGATCGGTTATGGTTTAGTTGATTTGGATTACGTGATCACTTAAAAGATTAGAGGGATGTCTATCTAAGTGGGAGTTCTTAAGTAACATGATTAATTGAACTTTAACTTATCATGAACTTAGTCCTGGTAGTATTTTGCAAATTATGTTGTAGATCAATAGCTCGCGTTGTTGCTTCCCTGTGTTTATTTTGATATGTTCCTAGAGAAAATTGTGTTGAAAAATGTTAGTAGCAATGATGCGGATTGGATCCGTGATCTGAGGTTTATCCTCATTGCTGCACAGAAGAATTATGTCCTTGATGCACCGCTAGGTGACGGACCTATTGCAGGAGCAGATGCAGACGTTATGAACGTTCGGCTAGCTCAATATGATGACTACTTAATAGTTTAGTGCACCATGCTTAACGGCTTAGAATCGGAACTTCAAAGACGTTTTGAACGTCATGGACCATACGAGATGTTCCAGGAGTTGAAGTTAATATTTCAAGCAAATACCCGAGTTGAGAGATATGAAGTCTCCAACAAGTTCTATAGCTAAAAGATGGAGGAGAACCGCTCAACTAGTGAGCATGTGCTCAGATTGTCTGGGTACTACAATCACTTGAATCAAGTGGGAGTTAATCTTCCAGATAAAATAGTGCTTGACAGAATTCTTTATTCACCATCACCAAGTTAGTAGAACTTCATGATGAACTATAGTATGCAAGGGATGACGAAAATGACTCCCGAGCTTTTCATGACGATGAAATCGATGAAGGTAGAAATCAAGAAAGAGCATCAAGTGTTGATGGTTGACAAGATCACTAGTTTCAAGAAAGGGGCAAAGGGAAAAGTGGAACTTCAAGAAGAACAGCAAGCAAGTTGCTGCTCAAGTGAAGAATCCCAAGTCTGGTCCTAAGCCTGAGACTAAGTGCTTCTACTGCAAAGGGACTGGTCACTTGAAGCGGAACTACCCCAAGTGATTGGCGGATAAGAAGGATGGCAAAGTGAACATAAGTATATTTGATATACATGTTATTGATGTGTACTTTACTAGTGTTTATAGCAACCCCTCAGTATTTGATTATAGTTCAGTTGCTAAGATTAGTAACTCGAAACAGGAGTTGCAGAATAAACAGAGACTAGTTAAGGGTGAAGTGACGATGTGTGTTGGAAGTGGTTCCAAGATTGATGTGATCATCATCGCACACTCCCTATACTTTCGAGATTAGTATTGAACCTAAATAAGTGTTATTTGGTGTTTGCATTGAGCATGAATATGATTTGATCATGTTTATTGTAATACGGTTATTCATTTAAGTAAGAGAATAAATTGTTGTTCTGTTTACATGAATAAAACCTTATATGGTTACACACCCAATGAAAATAGTTCATTGGATCTCGATCATAGTGATACACATATTCATAATATTGAAACCAAAAGATGCAAAGTTAATAATGATAGTGCAACTTATTTGTGGCACTGCCGTTTAGGTCATATTGGTGTAAAGCGCATGAAGAAACTCCATGCTGATGGGCTTTTGGAATCACTTGATTGTGAATCACTTGATGCTTGCGAACCATGTCTCTTGGGCAAGATGACTAAAACGCCGTTCTCCGGAACAATGAAGCAAGCAACAGATTTGTTGGAAATCATACATACTGATGTATGTGGTCCGATGAATATTAAGGCTTGCAGCGGGTATCATTATTTTCTGACCTTCACAGATGATTTGAGCAGATATGGGTATATCTACTTGATGAAACACAAGTCTGAAACATTTGAAAAGTTCAAAGAATTTCAGAGAGAAGTGGAGAATCATCGTAACAAGAAAATAAAAGTTTCTACGATATGATCGCAGAGGTAAAATATTTGAGTTACGAGTTTGGCCTTCAGTTAAAACAATGTGAAATAGTTTCACTACTCACGCCACCTGGAACACCATAGTGTAATGGTGTGTCCGAACATCGTAACCGTACTTTATTAGATATGGTGCAATCCATTATGTCTCTTGCCGATTTACCACTATCGTTTTGGGGTTATGCATTAGAGACAGCTGCATTCACGTTAAATAGGGCACCATCTAAATCCGTTGAGATAACACTATATGAACTATGGTTTAGCAAGAAACCAAAGTTGTCGTTTCTTAAAAGTTTGGGGTTGCGATGCTTATAAGAAAAAGTTTCATCCTGATAAGCTCAAACCCAAATCGGAAAAATGTGTCTTCATAGGATACCCAAAGGAGACAGTTGGGTACACCTTTATCACAGATCCGAAGGCAAGATATTCGTTGCTTAGAATGGATCTTTCTAGAGAAGGAGTTTCTCTCGAAAGAAGTGAGTGGGAGGAAAGTAGAACTTGATAAGGTAACTGTATCTGCTCCCTTATTGGAAAGTGGTTCATCACGGAAATCTGTTCCTGTGACTACTACACCAATTAGTGAGGAAGCTAATGATGATGATCATGTAACTTCAAATCAAGTTACTACCGAATCTCGTAGGTAAACCAGAGTGAGATCCGCACCAGAGTGGTACGGTAATCCTGTTCTGGAAGTCATGTTACTAGACCATGACGAACTTGCGAACTATGAGGAAGCGATGATGAGCCCAGATTCCGCGAAATGGTTTGAGGCCATGAAATCTGAGATATGATCCATGTATAAAACAAAGTATGGACTTTGATGGATTTGCCCGATGATCGGCAAGCCATAGAAAATAAATGGATCCTCAAGAGGAAGACGGACGCTGATAGTAGCGTTACTATCTACAAAGCTAGAATTGTCGCAAAAGGTTTTCGACAGGTTCAAGGTGTTGACTACGATGAGAGTTTCTCACTCGTATCTATGCTTAAGTCTGTCCGAATCATGTTAGCAATTGCCGCATTTTATGAAATCCGGCAAATGGATAAACAAAACTGCATTCCTTAATGGATTTATTAAAGAAGAGTTGTATACGATGCAACTAGAAGGTTTTGTCGATCCTAAAGGTGTTAACAAAATATGCAAGCTCCAGCGATCCATCTATGGACTGGTGCAAGCATCTCGGAGTTGGAATACACGCTTTGATAAGTTGATCAAAGCATATAGTTTTATACAGACTTGCGATGAAGCCTGTATTTACAAGAAAGTGAGTGGGAGCACTACAACATTTCTGATAAGTATATGTGAATGACATATTGTTGATCGGAAATAATGTAGAATTATTCTGCAAAGCATAAAGGAGTGTTTGAAAGGAGTTTTTTTTCAAAAAAAGACCTCGGTGAAGCTGCTTACATATTAAGCATCAAGATCTATAGAGATGGATCAAGACGCTTGATAAGTTTTCAATGAGTACATACCTTGACAAGATTTTGAAGTAGTTCAAAATGGAACAGTCAAAGAAAGTTCTTGCCTGTGTTACAAGGTGTGAAATTGAGTACGACTCAAAACCCGACCACGGCAGAAGATAGAAAAAGAATGAAAGTCATTCCCTATGCCTTGGCCATAGTTTCTATAAAGTATGCCATGCTGTGTACCAGATCTATTGTATACCCTACACGGATTTTGGCAAGGGAGTACAATAGTGATCTAGGAGTAGATCACTGGACAGCGGTCAAAATTATCCTTAGTGGAATAAGGATATGTTTCTCGATTATGGAGGTGACAAAAAGGTTCGTCGTAAAAGGGTTACGTCGATGCAAGTTTTGACACTAATCTAGATGACTCTAAATCTCAATCTAGATACATATTGAAAGTGGGAGCAATTAGCTAGAGTAGATCCGAGCAGAATATTGTTGACATAGAAATTTGCAAAATACATACGGATCTGAATGTGGCAGACCCGTTGACTAAGATTCTCTCACAAGCAAAACATGATCACACCTTAGTACTCTTTGGGTGTTAATCACATAGAGATGTGAACTAGATTACTGACTCTAGTAAACCCTTTGAGTGTTGGTCACATGATGATGTGAACTATGGGTGTTAATTACATGATGATGTGAACTATTGATGTTAAATCACATGACGATGTGATCTAGATTATTGACTCTAGTGCAAGTGGGAGACTGAAGGAAATATGCCCTAGAGGCAATAATAAAGTTATTATTTATTTTCTTATTTCATGATAAATGTTTATTATTCATGCTAGAATTGTATCAACCGGAAACATGATACATGTGTGAATACATAGACAAACAGAGTGTCACTAGTATGCCTCTACTTGACTAGCTCGTTGATCAAAGATGGTTATGTTTCCTAGCCATAGACATGAGTTGTCATTTGATTAACGGGATCACATCATTAGGAGAATGATGTGATTGACATGACCCATTCCGTTAGCTTAGCACCCGATCGTTTAGTATGTTGCTATTGCTTTCTTCATGACTTATACATGTTCCTATGACTATGAGATTATGCAACTCCCGTTTGCCGGAGGAACACTTTGTGTGCTACCAAACGTCACAACGTAACTGGGTGATTATAAAGGTGCTCTATAGGTGTCTCCAAAGGTACATGTTGGGTTGGCGTATTTCGAGATTAGGATTTGTCACTCCGACTGTCGGAGAGGTATCTCTGGGCCCTCTCGGTAATGCACATCACTTAAGCCTTGCAAGCATTGCAACTAATGAGTTAGTTGCGAGATGATGTATTACGGAACGAGTAAAGAGACTTGCCGGTAACGAGATTGAACTAGGTATTGGATACCGACGATCGAATCTCGGGCAAGTAACATACCGATGACAAAGGGAACAACGTATGTTGTTATGCGGTCTGACCGATAGAGATCTTCGTAGAATATGTAGGAGCCAATATGGGCATCCAGGTCCCGCTATTGGTTATTGGCCGGAGACGTGTCTCGGTCATGTCTACATTGTTCTCGAACTGTAGGGTCCGCACGCTTAAGGTTTCGATGACAGTTATATTATGAGTTTATGAGTTTTGATGTACCGAAGGAGTTCGGAGTCCCGGATGAGATCAGGGACATGACGAGGAGTCTCGATATGGTCGAGACGTAAAGATCGATATATTGGACGACTATATTCAGACATCGAAAAGGTTCTGAGTGGTTCGGGTATTTTTGGGAGTACCGGGGAGTTACGGGAATACGGGGGAAGAAGTATATGGGCCTTATTGGGCTTTAGGGGAGAGGGAGAGGCAGGCCGCGCGCCCCCCCATTGGCTAGTCCGAATTGGACTAGGGGGAGGGGCGGCGCCCCCTCCTTCCTTCTCTTCCCTCTTCCCCTTCCTTGTCTCCTACTCCTAATACATGGAAGGACTCCTAGTTGGACTAGGAAAGGGGGAATTCTACTCCCGGTGGGAGTAGGACTCCCCTAGGGCGCGCCATAGAGAGGGCCGGCCCTCCCCTCCTCCACTCCTTTATATACGGGGGCAGGGGGCACCCCATAGACACACAATTGATCAATGTGATCGTTCCTTAGCCGTGTGCGGTGCCCCCCTCCACCATATTCCACCTCGGTCATATTGTCGCGGTGCTTAGGCGAAGCCCTGCGTCGGTAGTACATCAAGATCATCACCACGCCGTCGTGCTGACGAAACTCCTCCCCGAAGCTTTGCTGGATCGGAGCCCGGGGATCGTCATCTTGCTGAATGTGTGTTAAGAACTCGGAGGCGCCGGAGTAACGGCACTTGGATCGGTCGGATCGGGAAGACGTACGACTACTTCCTCTACGTTGCGTCAACGCTTCCGCTTCGGTCTACGTGGGTACGTAGACAACACTCTCCCCTCTCGTTGCTATGCATCACCATGATCTTGCGTGTGTGTAGGATTTTTTTTGAAATTACTACGTTCCCCAACATAGAGTACACGAAACAACATCGATTTTGTGTACCGCATGATTCTTAATGTATGACAAAGCAAAAGCATTGTGATGCATCCAGCTTCAACTAAGTGGAGTGCTACTGGTTCCCTTTTTTTAATCTACAAGTCTCTAGAGTGGCTGTGTGGCCTCCTTTTGTATCTGCCCTGGTCGCTGGGGAGAGAGAGAAAAGAAAGGTACTAGACGCCACACAAAAAATGACTCAAGAGCAGCAGCGCTGCTTGTTCCCCTCTTCTCTGTTCTTGATGGGCGCCTCCCAGATTTGCTGATGGTGTTGCTAATCCCCTGCATCATATTGCCGTCTGGAAGAGGACAACATCCAAATGAACTACTCCCTCCGTTTGGAAATACTTGTCCTAGAAATGGTTGTATTTAGACTTGTTTTAGTTCTAGTTACAACCATTTCTAAGACAAGTATTTCCGAACGGAGGGAGTACTTATCATGTGCCACTACCTTGTAAAAAAAATCCCTAACAATTTGATCTAGATCCTTTTGTAGCTAACAACTTACACAACATTACAAGTTCAAACGCATAGAGTCTAAAGTTTTGGTACAACATTACTTCTGATCTATCTTGAGAAAAGAAATGGGCGATAACACCATCTACGACAACTTGGATACTTGCGTTCACTAGCAAATTAAGTCACTTTGATTAGTATCCGAACTAAATTTTCAAGCACTAAAGCAGCATATGATGACGCAAGGAAAATGTGTCACTTCATCTATAAAGGGGGGGGGGGGGTTCTCATCTCATCTATTCATCTTCATCAACCACCACTATCAAACAACATTGACACCATGAAGACATTCTTCCACATATATGTCCTTGCTCCGGTAGCAAGCACCCTTTGCACAACATGCGACGGTCGGGTATGCCGACATTCAGGACACGGGCGGAGTGTCCTGATTTGTGTGTGCGCGCACATAATTTGTGCGTCTGTTAGTTCTTTTTTAACAAAAATATAATTAAACGGGGTTTGAGCTTAAACAAGAAAGAGTAGAGATCAAAGTTCCAATCCAGGGTCATCTGCGGGACAATCCAAGGTCATCCAAGTGGCTTCTTAGGCTCTTAGCAAGTCAGGTGATCAAAGAGATGCAGATGACAAGGAGTCTGCTCTCTGTGCAACATGTACCCAAGATACCTCAACATCCGTACCACAGGTGATCAAAGAGACGCAGATCGCCAGGAGCCTGCCCTCCGTGCAACATGTACCCAACAACAACCCACTAGGATAGTCGGGCCAGTAATTAATAGGTGCGTTTCAGGTGGCTATTGTTGGGGAACGTAGTATTTCAAAATTTTCCTACGATCACGCAAGATCTATCTAGAAGATGCATAGCAACGAGATGGGAGAGTGTGTCCACATAGGCTTGCAGACCGAAAGCGGAAACGTTTAGTAACGCGGTTGATGTAGTCAAACGTCTTCACGATCCAACTGAACCAAGTACTGAACATATGACACCTCCGTGTTCAGCACACGTTCACCACGATGACGTCCCTCGAGCTCTTGATCCAGTTGAGGACGAGGGAGAGTTTCGCCAGCACGCCGGCATGGTGACGATGATGATGAAGTTACCGGTGTAGGGCTTCGCCTAAGCACTACGACGATATGACCGAGGTGTGTAACTGTGGAGGGGGGCACCGCACACGGCTAAGACAAATCTTGGAGTGCCTTTGGGGTGCCCCCTGTGAAGGAAATATGCCCTAAAGGCAATAATAAAGTTATTATTTATTTCCTTATTTCATGATAAATGTTTATTATTCATGCTAGAATTGTATCAACCGGAAACATGATACATGTGTGAATACATAGACAAACAGAGTGTCACTAGTATGCCTCTACTTGACTAGCTCGTTGATCAAAGATGGTTATGTTCCCTAGCCATAGACATGATTGTCATTCGATTAACGGGATCACATCATTAGGAGAATGATGTGATTGACATGACCCATTCCGTTAGCTTAGCACTCGATCGTTTAGTATGTTGCTATTGCTTTCTTCATGACTTATACATGTTCCTATGACTATGAGATTATGCAACTCCAGTTTGCCGGAGGAACACTTTGTGTGCTACCAAACGTCACAACGTAACTGGGTGATTATAAAGGAGCTCTACAGGTGTCTCCAAAGGTAGATGTTGGGTCGGCATATTTCGAGATTAGGATTTGTCACTCCGATTGTCGGAGAGGTATCTCTGGGCCCTCTCGGTAATGCACATCACATAAGCCTTGCAAGCATTGCAACTAATGAGTTAGTTGCGAGATGATGTATTACGGAACGAGTAAAGAGACTTGCCGGTAACGAGATTGAACTAGGTATTGGATACCGACGATCGAATCTCGGGCAAGTAACATACCGATGACAAAAGGAACAACGTATGTTGTTATGCGGTCTGACCGATAAAGATCTTCGTAGAATATGTAGGAGCCAATATGGGCATCCAGGTCCCGCTATTGGTTATTGACCGGAGACGTGTCTCGGTCATGTCTACATTGTTCTCGAACCGTAGGGTCCGCACGCTTAAGGTTTCGATGACAGTTATATAATGAGTTTATGGGTTTTGATGTACCGAAGGAGTTCGGAGTCCCGGATGAGATCAGGGACATGACGAGGAGTCTCGAAATGGTCGAGACATAAAGATTGATATATTGGATGACTATATTCGGACACCGGAAGGGTTTCGGAAAGGTATCGGATAAAAACGGAGCACCGGGGGGTTACCGGAACCCCACGGGGGGTTAATGGGCCTCATGGGCCTAATGTGGAGAAGAGGAAGGGGCTGCCAGGGCAGGCCGCGCACCCCCTCTCCCCCTAGTCCGAATTGGACAAGGAGGGAGGGGCGGCGCCCCCCCCTTTCCTATTCTCCCTCCACCTCTCCTAGTTGGACAAGGAACGGGAGGGGAGTCCTACTCCCGGTAGGGGTAGGACTCCTCCTGCGCGCCACCATAGGGCCGGCCGCACCCCCTTGGATCCTTTATATACGGGGGCAGGGAGGCACCCCATGAGACACAAGTTGATCTTCGTGATCGTTCCTCAGCCGTGTGCGGTGCCCCCCTCCACCATATTCCACCTCGGTCATATTGTCGCAGTGCTTAGGCGAAGCCCTGCGTCGGTAGTTCATCAAGATCGTCACCACGCCGTCGTGCTGACGAAACTCTTCCTCAAGAGCTTTGCTGGATCGGTGCCCGGAGAACGTCATCGAGCTGTACGTGTGTCAAGAACTCGGAGGTGACGGAGTAACGGCGCTTGGATCGGTCGGATCGGGAGGAGGACGTACGACTACTTCCTCTATGTTGTGTCAACGCTTCCGCTTCGGTCTACGAGGGTACGTAGACAACACTCTCCCCTCTCGTTGCTATGCATCACCATGATCTTGCGTGTGCGTAGGAAAATTTTGAAATTACTACATTCCCCAACAGTGGTATCAGAGCCAGGTTTTTATGGTTTGATGTTATATGCACGAGTAGAACACAAATGAGTTGTGGGCGATATAAGTCATACTGCCTACCAGCATGTCATACTTTGGTTCGGCGGTATTGTTGGATGAAGCGGCCCGGACCGACATTACGCGTACGCTTACGCGAGACTGGTTCTACCGCCGTGCTTTGCACACAGGTGGCTGGCGGGTGTCAGTTTCTCCAACTTTAGTTGAACCGAGTATGGCTACGCCCGGTCCTTGCGAAGGTTAAAACGGAGTCTATTTGACTAACTATCGTTGTGGTTTTGATGCGTAGGTGAGATTGGTTCTTGCTTAAGCCCGTAGCAGCCACGTAAAACTTGCAATAAACAAATTAGAGGACGTCTAACTTGTTTTTGGAGGGCATGTTGTGATGTGATATGGTTAAGACATGATGCTAAATTTTATTGTATGAGATGATCATGTTTTGTAACCGAGTTATCGGCAACTGGAAGGAGCCATATGGTTGTCGCTTTATTGTATGCAATGCAATCGCCCTGTAATGCTTTACTTTATCACTAAGCGGTAGCGATAGTCGTAGAAGCATAAGATTGGCGAGACGACAACGATGCTACGATGGAGATCAAGGTGTCACGCCGGTGACGATGGTGATCATGACGGTGCTTCGGAGATGGAGATCACAAGCACAAGATGATGATGGCCATATCATATCACTTATATTGATTGCATGTGATGTTTATCTTTTTATGCATCTTATCTTGCTTTGATTGACGGTAGCATTATAAGATGATCTCTCACTAAATTATCATAGTAATAGTGTTCTCCCTGAGTATGCACCGTTGCGAAAGTTCTTCGTGCTGAGACACCACGTGATGATCGGGTGTGATAGGCTCTAGGTTCAAATACAACGGGTGCAAAACAGTTGCACACGCGGAATACTCAGGTTTAACTTGACGAGCCTAGCATATAACAGATATGGCCTCGGAACACGGAGACCGAAAGGTCGAGCGTGAATCATATAGTAGATATGATCAACATAGTGATGTTCACCATTAAAACTACTCCATCTCACGTGAGGATCGGACATGGTTTAGTTGATTTGGATCATGTGATCACTTAGAGGATTAGAGAGATGTCTATCTAAGTGGGAGTTCTTAAGTAATATGATTAATTGAACTTTAATTTATCATGAACTTAGTTCTGGTAGTATTAGCATATCTATGTTATAGATCAATAGCTCGCGTTGTTGCTCTCATATGTTTATTTTGATATGTTCCTAGAGAAAATTGTGTTGAAAAGATGTTAGTAGCAATGATGCGGATTGGATCCGTGATCTGAGGTTTATCCTCATTGCTGCACAGAAGAATTATGTCCTTGATGCACCGCTAGGTGACAGACCTATTGCAAGAGCAGATGCAGACGTTATGAACGTTTGGCTAGCTCAATATGATGACTACATGATAGTTTAGTGCACCATGCTTAACGGCTTAGAATCGGGACTTCAAAGACGTTTTGAACGTCATGGAGCATATGAGATGTTCCAGGAGTTGAAGTTAATATTTCAAGCAAATACCCGAGTTGAGAGATATGAAGTCTCCAACAAGTTCTATAGCTAAAAGATGGAGGAGAATCGCTCAACTAGTGAGCATGTGCTCAGATTGTCTGGGTACTACAATCACTTGAATCAAGTGGGAGTTAATCTTCCAGATAAGATAGTGATTGACATAATTCTCTAGTCACCATCACCAAGTTAGTAGAACTTTGTGATGAACTATAATATGCAAGGGATAACGGAAACAATTCCCAAGCTCTTCGTGATGCTGAAATCGACGAAGGTAGAAATCAAGAAAGAGCATCAAGTGTTGATGGTTGACAAGATCACTAGTTTCAAGAAAAGGGCAAAGGAAAAAAAGGGGAACTTCAAGAAAACAGCAAGCAAGTTGCTGCTCAAGTGAAGAAGCCCAAGTCTAGTCCTAAGCCTGAGACTAAGTGCTTCTACTGCAAAGGGATTGGTCACTGGAAGTGGAACTACCCCAAGTGATTGGCGGATAAGAAAGGATGGCAAAGTAAACAAAGGTGTATTTGATATACATGTTATTGATGTGTAATTTACTAGTGTTCATAGCAACCCCTCAGTATTTGGTACTAGTTCAGTTGCTCAGATTAGTAACTCGAAACGGGAATTGCGGAATGAACAGAGACTAGTTAAGGGTGAAGTGACGATGTTTGTTGGAAGTAGTTCCAAGATTGATATGATCATCATCGCACACTCCCTATACTTTCGGGATTAGTGTTGAACCTAAATAAGTGTTATTTGGTGTTTGCGTTGAGCATGAATATGATTTGATCATGTTTATTGCAATACGGTTATTCATTTAAATTAGAGAACAATTGTTGTTCTGTTTACATGAATAAAACCTTATATGGTTACACACCCAATGAAAATGGTTCGTTGGATCTCGATCGTAGTGATACACATATTCATAATATTGAAGCCAAAAAGATGCAAAGTTAATAATGATAGTGCAACTTATCTGTGGCACTGCCGTTTAGGTCATATTGGTGTAAAGCGCATGAAGAAACTCCATGCTGATGGGATTTTGGAATCACTTGATTATGAATCACTTGATGCTTGCGAACCATGCCTCATGGGCAAGATGACTAAGACTCGGTTCTCCAGAACAATGGAGCGAGCAACAGATTTGTTGGAAATCATACATACTGATGTATGTGGTCCGATGAATATTAAGGCTCACGACAAGTATCATTATTTTCTGACCTTCACAGATGATTTGAGCAGATATGGGTATATCTACTTGATGAAACATAAGTCCGAAACATTTGAAAAGTTCAAAGAATTTCAGAGTGAAGTGGAGAATCATCGTAACAAGAAAATAAAAGTTTCTACGATATGATTGTGGAGGAGAATATTTGAGTTACGAGTTTGGTCTTCAATTGAAACAATGTGGAATAGTTTCACAAACTCATGCCACCTGGAACACCACAACATAATGGTGTGTCCGAACGTCATAACCGTACTCTATTGGATATAGTACAATCTATGATGTTTCTTACCGATTTACCAATATCATTTTGGGATCATGCATTAGAGACAGCTGCATTCACGTTAAAAAGGGGCACCATCTAAGTCCGTTGAGACGACACAATATGAACTATGGTTTGGCAAGAAACCAAAGTTGTCGTTTCTTAAAGTTTGGGATTGTGATGCTTATATGAGAAAATTTCATCCTGATAAGCTCAAACCCAAATCGGAGAAATATGTCTTCATAGGATACCCAAAGGAAACAGTTGGGTACACCTTCTATCACAGATCCGAAGGCAAGACATTCGTTGCTAAGAATGGATCCTTTCTAGAGAAGGAGTTTCTCTCGAAAGAAGTGAGTGGGAGGAAAGTAGAACTTGGTAAGGTAATTGTACCTTCTCCCTTATTGAAAAGTAGTTCATCACAGAAATCTGTTCCTGTGACTACTACACCAATTAGTGAGGAAGCTAATGATGATGATCATGTAACTTCAAATCAAGTTACTACCGAATCTCGTAGGTAAACCAGAGTGAGATCTGCACCAGAGTGGTACGGTAATCCTATTCTGGAAGTCATATTACTAGACCATGACGAACTTGCGAACTATGAGGAAGCGATGATGAGCCCATATTCTGCGAAATGGTTTGAGGCCATGAAATCTGAGATATGATCCATGTATAAAAACAAAGTATGGACTTTGATGGATTTGCCCGATGATCGGCAAGCCATAGAAAATAAATGGATCCTCAAGAGGAAGACGGACGCTGATAGTAGTGTTACTATCTACAAAGCCAGAATTGTTGAAAAAGGTTTTCGACAAGTTCAAGGTGTTGACTACGATGAGAGTTTCTCACTCGTATCTATGCTTAAGTCTGTCCGAATCATGTTAGCAATTGCCGCATTTTATGAAATCTGGCAAATGGATAAACAAAACTGCATTCCTCAATGGATTTATTAAAGAAGAGTTGTATACGATGCAACTAGAAGGTTTTGTCGATCCTAAAGGTGTTAACAAAATATGCAAGCTCCAGCGATCCATCTATGGACTGGTGCAAGCATCTCGGAGTTGGAATATACGCTTTGATAAGATGATCAAAGCATATAGTTTTATACAGACTTGCGGTGAAGCCTGTATTTACAAGAAAGTGAGTGGGAGCACTACAACATTTCTGATAAGTATATGTAAATGACATATTGTTGATCAGAAATAATGTAGAATTATTCTGCAAAGCATAAAGGAGTATTTGAAAGTTTTTTTCGAAGAAGGACCTCGGTGAAGCTGCTTACATATTGAGTATCAAGATCTATAGAGATAGATCAAGACGCTTGATAAGTTTTTTCAATGAGTACATACCTTGACAAGATTTTGAAGTAGTTCTAAATGGAACAGTCAAAGAAAGAATTCTTGCCTGTGTTACAAGGTGTGAAATTGAGTAAGACTCAAAACCCGACCTCGGCAGAAGATAGAAAGAGAATGAAAGTCATTCCCTATGCCTTGGCCATAGGTTCTATAAAGTATGCCATGCTGTATACCAGATCTATTGTATACCCTACACTGATTTTGGCAAGGGAGTACAATATTGATCTAGGAGTAGATCACTGGACAGCGGCCAAAATTATCCTTAGTGGAATAAGGATATGTTTCTCGATTATGGAGGTGACAAAAAGGTTCGTCGTAAAGGGTTACGTCGATGCAAGTTTTGACACTAATCTAGATGACTCTAAGTCTCAATCTAGATACATATTGAAAATGGGAGCAATTAGCTAAAGTAGCTCCGTGCAGAGCATTGTAGACATAGAAATTTGCAAAATACATACGGATCTGAATTTTGGCAGACCCGTTGACTAAGCTTCTCTCACAAGCAAAACATGATCACACCTTAGTACTCTTTGGGTGTTAATCACATAGAGATGTGAACCAGATTAACTGACTCTAGTAAACCCTTTGAGTATTGGTCACATGATGATGTGAACTATGGGTGTTAATCACATGATGATGTGAACTATTGATGTTAAATCACATGACGATGTGATCTAGATTATTGACTCTAGTGCAAGTGGGAGACTGAAGGAAATATGCCCTAGAGGCAATAATAAAGTTATTATTTATTTCCTTATTTCATGATAAATGTTTATTATTCATGCTAGAATTGTATCAACCGGAAACATGATACATGTGTGAATACATAGACAAACAGAGTGTCACTAGTATGCCTCTACTTGACTAGCTCGTTGATCAAAGATGGTTATGTTTCCTAGCCATAGACATGAGTTGTCATTTGATTAACGGGATCACATCATTAGGAGAATGATGTGATTGACATGACCCATTCCGTTAGCTTAGCACTCGATCGTTTAGTATGTTGCTATTGCTTTCTTCATGACTTATACATGTTCCTATGACTATGAGATTATGCAACTCCCGTTTGCCGGAGGAACACTTTGTGTGCTACCAAACGTCACAACGTAAATGGGTGATTATAAAGGAGCTCTACAAGTGTCTCCAAAGGTAGATGTTGGGTTGGCGTATTTCGAGATTAGGATTTGTCACTCCGATTGTCGGAGAGGTATCTCTGGGCCCTCTTGGTAATGCACATCACATAAGCCTTGCAAGCATTGCAACTAATGAGTTAGTTGCGAGATGATGTATTACGGAACGAGTAAAGAGACTTGCCGGTAACGAGATTGAACTAGGTATTGGATACCGACGATCGAATCTCGGGCAAGTAACATACCGATGACAAAAGGAACAACGTATGTTGTTATGCGGTCTGACCGATAAAGATCTTCGTAGAAATGTAGGAGCCAATATGGGCATCCAGGTCCCGCTATTGGTTATTGACTGGAGACGTGTCTAGGTCATGTCTACATTGTTCTCGAACCGTAGGGTCCGCACGCTTAAGGTTTCGATGACAGTTATATAATGAGTTTATGAGTTTTGATGTACCGAAGGAGTTCGGAGTCCCGAATGAGATCAGGGACATGACGAGGAGTCTCGAAATGGTCGAGACATAAAGATTGATATATTGGATGACTATATTCGTGAAGGAAATATGCCCTAGAGGCAATAATAAAGTTATTATTTATTTCCTTATATCATGATAAATGTTTATTATTCATGCTAGAATTGTGTTAACCGGAAACATAATACATGTGTGAATAAACATACAGAGTGTCACTAGTATGCCTCTACTTGACTAGCTCGTTAATCAAAGATGGTTATGTTTCCTAACCATGAACAAAGAGTTGTTATTTGATTGACGGGGTCACATCATTAGTTGAATGATCTGATTGACATGACCCATTTCATTAGCATAGCACCTGATCGTTTAGTTTGTTGCTGTTGCTATTCTTCATAACTTATACAGGTTCCTATGACTATGAGATTATGCAACTCCCATTTGCCAGAGGAACACTTTGGGTGCTACCAAACGTCACAACGTAACTGGGTGATTATAAAGGAGCATTACAGGTGTCTCCGAAGGTACATGTTGGGTTGGCGTATTTCGAGATTAGGATTTGTCACTCCGATTGTCGGAGAGGTATCTCTGGGCCCTCTCGGTAATGCACATCACATAAGCCTTGCAAGCATTACAACTAATGTGTTAGTTGTTAGATGATGTATTACGGAACGAGTAAAGAGACTTGCCGGTAACGAGATTGAACTAGGTATTGGATACCGACGATCGAATCTCGGGCAAGTAACATACCGATGACAAAGGGAACAACGTATGTTGTTATGCGGTCTGACCGATAAAGATCTTCGTAGAATATGTAGGAGCCAATATGGGCATCCAGGTCCCGCTATTGGTTATTGACCGGAGAAGTGTCTCGGTCATGTCTACATTGTTCTCGAACCCGTAGGGTCCGCACGCTTAACGTTTCGATGACAGTTGTTATGAGTTTATATGATGTTGATGTACCGAAGGTAGTTCGGAGTCCCGGATGTGATCACGGACATGACGAGGAGTCTCGAAATGGTCGAGACGTAAAGATTGATATATTGGAATCCTACATTTGGATATCGGAAGTGTTCCGGGTGAAATCGGGATTTCACCGGAGTACCAGGAGGTTACCGGAACCCCCCGGGAAACATATGGGCCATATTGGGCCTTAGTGGAAAAGGAGAAAGGGGCTGCCCTAGGGCTGGCCGCGCGCCTCCCCCTCCCCTAGTCCTATTAGGATTAGGAGAGGTGGCCGGCCCCTCTCTCCCTCTTTCCCCTTGAGGAATCCTAGTCCAACTAGGATTGGGGGGGGGGGGATCCTACTCCCGGAGGGAGTAGGACTCTCCTGGCGCACCAGGCTTGGCCGGCCAGCCCCTCCCCCTTGGCTCCTTTATATACGGAGGCAGGGGGCACCCCAAAGACACAAGTTGATCATTGAGATCGTTCCTTAGCCGTGTGCGGTTCCCCCTCCACCAGATTACACCTCGAATATATCGTAGCGGTGCTTAGGCGAAGCCCTGCATCGGTGGAACATCATCATCGTCACCACGCCGTCGTACTGACAAGACTCTCCCTCGATACTCGGCTGGATCGGAGTTCGAGGGACGTCATCGAGCTGAACGTGTGCAGAACTCGGAGGTGCCGTACGTTCGGTGCTTAGATCGGTTGGATCGTGAAGAAGTACGACTACATCAACCGCGTTGATATAACGCTTCCGCTCTCGGTCTACGAGGGTACGTAGACAACACTCTTCCCTCTCGTTGCTATGCATCACCATGATCTTGCGTGTACGTAGGAATTTTTTTGAAATTACTACGTTCCCCAACAGTGGTATCAGAGCCTAGGTTTTTATGGTTTGATGTTATCTGCACGAGTAGAACACAAGTAAGTTGTGGACGATACAAGTCATACTGCCTACCAGCAGGTCATACTTTGGTTCAGCGGTATTGTTGGACGAGACGATCCGGACCAACCTTACGCGTACGCTTACGCGAGACCGGTTCCCTCGACGTGCTTTGCACATAGATGGCTTGCAGAAGACTGTCTCTCCAACTTTAGTTGAACCGAGTGTGGCTACGCCCGGTCCTTGAGAAGGTTAAAACGGAGTCTATTTGACAAACTATCGTTGTGGTTTTGATGCATAGGCAAGATGAGTTCTTGCTTAAGCCCGTAGCAGCCACGTAAAACTTGCAACAACAAAGTAGAGGACGTCTAACTTGTTTTTGTAGGGCATGTTGTGATGTGATATGGTCAAGACATGATGCTAAATTTTATTGTATGAGATGATCATGTTTTGTAACCGAGTTATCGGCAACTGGCAGGAGCCATATGGTTGTCGCTTTATTGTACGCAATGCAATCGCGATGTAATGCTTTACTTTATTACTAAGCGGTAGTGATAGTCGTGGAAGCATAAGATTGGCGAGACGACAACGATGCTACGATGGAGATCAAGGTGTCGCGCCGGTGACGATGGTGATCACGACGGTGCTTCGGAGATGGAGATCACAAGCACAAGATGATGCTGGCCATATCATATCACTTATATTGATTGCATGTGATGTTTATCTTTTTATGCATCTTATCTTGCTTTGATTGACGGTAGCATTATAAGATGATCTCTCACTAAATTATCAAGAAGTGTTCTCCCTGAGTATGCACCGTTGCCAAAGTTCGTCGTGCCCAGACACCACGTGATGATCGGGTGTGATAAGCTCTACGTCCATCTACAACGGGTGCAAGCCAGTTTTGCACACGCGGAATACTCGGGTTATACTTGACGAGCCTAGCATATGCAGATATGGCCTCGGAACACGGAGACCGAAAGGTCGAGCGTGAATCATATAGTAGATATGATCAACATAATGATGTTCACCATTGAAGACTAAGCCATTTCACGTGATGATCGGTTATGGTTTAGTTGATTTGGATTACGTGATCACTTAAAAGATTAGAGGGATGTCTATCTAAGTGGGAGTTCTTAAGTAACATGATTAATTGAACTTTAACTTATCATGAACTTAGTCCTGGTAGTATTTTGCAAATTATGTTGTAGATCAATAGCTCGCGTTGTTGCTTCCCTGTGTTTATTTTGATATGTTCCTAGAGAAAATTGTGTTGAAAAATGTTAGTAGCAATGATGCGGATTGGATCCGTGATCTGAGGTTTATCCTCATTGCTGCACAGAAGAATTATGTCCTTGATGCACCGCTAGGTGACGGACCTATTGCAGGAGCAGATGCAGACGTTATGAACGTTCGGCTAGCTCAATATGATGACTACTTAATAGTTTAGTGCACCATGCTTAACGGCTTAGAATCGGGACTTCAAAGACGTTTTGAACGTCATGGACCATACGAGATGTTCCAGGAGTTGAAGTTAATATTTCAAGCAAATACCCGAGTTGAGAGATATGAAGTCTCCAACAAGTTCTATAGCTAAAAAATGGAGGAGAATCGCTCAACTAGTGAGCATGTGCTCAGATTGTCTGGGTACTACAATCGCTTGAATCAAGTGGGAGTTAATTTTCCAGATAAGATAGTGATTGACAGAATTCTCTAGTCACCATCACCAAGTTAGTAGAACTTCGTGATGAACTATAATATGCAAGGGATAACGGAAAATATTCCCAAGCTCTTAGCGATGCTAAAATCGGCGAAGGTAGAAATCAAAGAAAAACATCAAGTGTTGATGGTTGACAAGATCACTAGTTTCAAGAAAAGGGCAAAAGGAAAGAAGGGGAACTTCAAGAAGAACGGCAAGCAAGTTGCTGCTCAAGTGAAAAAGCCCAAGTCTGGTCCTAAGCCTGAGACTAAGTGCTTCTACTGCAAAGGGACTGGTCACTGGAAGCGGAACTACCCCAAGTGATTGGCGGATAAGAAGGATGGCAAAGTGAACATAAGTATATTTGATATACATGTTATTGATGTGTACTTTACTAGTGTTCATAGCAACCCCTCAGTATTTGGTACTAGTTCAAGTTGCTAAGATTAGTAACTCGAAACGGGAGTTGCAGAATGAACAAAGACTAGTTAAAGGGCAAGGTGACGATGTGTGTTGGAAGTGGTTCCAAGATTGATATGATCATCATCACACACTCCCTATACTTTCGGGATTAGTGTTGAAACTAAATAAGTGTTATTTGGTGTTTGCGTTGAGCATGAATATGATTTGATCATGTTAATTGCAATACAGTTATTCATTTAAGTTAGAGAACAATTGTTGTTCTGTTTACATGAATAAAACCTTCTATGGTCATACACACCAATGAAAATAGTTCATTGGATCTCGATCGTAGTGATACACATATTCATAATATTGAAACCAAAAGATGCGAAGTTAATAATGATAGTGCAACCTATTTGTGGCACTGCCGTTTAGGTCATATTGGTGTAAAGCGCATGAAGAAACTCCATGCTGATGGGATTTTGGAATCACTTGATTATGAATCACTTGATGCTTGCGAACCATGCCTCTTGGGCAAGATGACTAAAACGCCGTTCTCCGGAACAATGGAGCAAGCAACAGATTTGTTGGAAATCATACATACTGATGTATATGGTCCGATGAATATTAAGGCTCGCGACAAGTATCATTATTTTCTAACCTTCACAGATGATTTGAGCAGATATGGGTATATCTACTTGATGAAACATAAGTCTGAAACGTTTGAAAAGTTCAAAGAATTTTAGAGTGAAGTGGAAAATCATCGTGACAAGAAAATAAGGTTTCTACGATCTGATCGCGGAGACGAATATTTGAGTTACGAGTTTGGTCTTCAGTTAAAACAATGTGAAATAGTTTCACTACTCACGCCACCTGGAACACCACAGCATAATGGTGCGTCCGAACGTCATAACCATACTTTATTGGATATAGTACAATCTATGATGTCTCTTACCGATCTACCACTATCGTTTTTGGGGTTATGCATTAAAGACAGCTGCATTCACGTTAAAAAGGACACCATCTAAGTCCGTTGAGACGACACAATCTGAACTATGGTTTGGCAAGAAACCAAAGTTGTCGTTTCTTAAAGTTTGGGGTTGCGATGCTTATATGAAAAAGGTTTCAACATGATAAGCTTAAACCCAAATCGGAGAAATATGTCTTCATAGGATACCCAAAGAGTCAGTTGGGTACACCTTCTATCACAGATCCAAAGGAAAGACATTCGTTGCTAAGAATGGATCCTTTCTAGAAAAGAAGTTTCTCTCGAAAGAAGTGAGTGGGAGGAAAGTAGAAAACTTGATAAGGTAATTGTACCTTCTCCCTTATTGGAAAAGAGTTCATCACACAAATCTGTTCTTGTGAGTACTACACCAATTAGTGAGGAAGCTAATGATGATGATCATGTAACTTCAGATCAAGTTACTACCGAATCTCGTAAGTAAACCAGAGTGAGATCCGCACCAGAGTGGTACGGTAATCCTATTCTGGAAGTCATGTTACTAGACCATGATGAACTTGCGAACTATCTGGAAGCGATGATGAGCCCAGATTCCGCGAAATGGTTTGAGGCCATGAAATCTGAGATGGGATCCATGTATGAGAACAAAGTATGGGCTTTGGTTGACTTGCCCGATGATCGGCAAGCAATTGAGAATAAATGGATCTTCAAGAGGAAGATGGACGCTATCTACAAAGCTAGAATTGTCGCAAAAGGTTTTCGACAAGTTCAAGGTGTTGACTATGATAAGAGTTTCTCACTCGTATCTATGCTTAAGTCTGTCTGAATCATGTTAGCAATTGCCGCATTTATGAAATCTGGCAAATGGATAAACAAAACTGCATTTCTTAATGGATTTATTAAAGAAGAGTTGTATACGATGCAACTAGAAAGTTTTGTCGATCCTAAAGGTGTTAACAAAATATGCAAGCTCCAGCGATTCATCTATGGATTGGTGCAAGCATCTCAGAGTTGGAATACACGCTTTGATAAGTTGATCAAAGCATATTGTTTTATACAGACTTGCGGTGAAGCCTGTATTTACAAGAAAGTGAGTGGGAGCACTATAGCATTTCTGATAAAGTATATGTAAATGACATATTGTTGATCGGAAATAATATTTCTGTGAAGCATAAAGGAGTATTTGAAAGGAGTTTTTTAAAGAAGGACCTCGGTGAAGCTGCTTACATATTGAGTATCAAGATCTATAGAGATAGATCAAGACACTTGATAAGTTTTTTCAATGAGTACATACCTTGACAAGATTTTGAAGTAGTTCAAAATGGAACAGTCAAAGAAAGAATTCTTTCCTGTGTTACAAGGTATGAAGTTGAGTAAAGACTCAAAAAAAAACTCGACCACGGCAGAAGATAGAAAGAGAATGAAAGTCATTCCCTATGCCTTGGCCATAGGTTCTATAAAGTATGCCATACTGTGTACCAGATCTATTGTATACCCTACACTGAGTTTGGCAAGGGAATACAATAGTGATCTAGGAGTAGATCACTGGACAGCGGTCAAAATTATCCTTAGTGGAATAAGGATATGTTTCTCGATTATGGACGTGACAGAAAGGTTCGCCGTAAAGGGTTACGTCGATGCAAGTTTTGACACTGATCTGGATGACTCTAAGTCTCGATCTAGATACATATTGAAAGTGGGAGCAATTAGCTAGAGTAGCTCTGTGCGGAGTATTGTAGACATAGAATTCGCAAAATACTTACGGATCTGTATGTGACAGACCCGTTGACTAAAATTATCTCACAAGCAAAACATGATCACACCTTAGTACTCTTTGGGTGTTAATCACATAGCGATGTGAACTAGATTACTGACTCTATTAAACCCTTTGGGTGTTGGTCACATATCGATGTGAACTATGGGTGTTAATCACATGGTGATGTGAACTATTGCTGGTAAATCACATGGCGATGTGAACTAGATTATTGACTCTAGTGCAAGTGGGAGACTGAAGGAAATATGCCCTAGAGGCAATAATAAAGTTATTATTTATTTCCTTATATCATGATAAATGTTTATTATTCATGCTAGAATTGTATTAACCGGAAACATAATACATGTGTGAATAAACATACAGAGTGTCACTAGTATGCCTCTACTTGACTAGCTCGTTAATCAAAGATGGTTATGTTTCCTAACCATGAACAAAGAGTTGTTATTTGATTGACGGGGTCACATCATTAGTTGAATGATCTGATTGACATGACCCATTTCATTAGCATAGCACCTGATCGTTTAGTTTGTTGCTGTTGCTATTCTTCATAACTTATACAGGTTCCTATGACTATGAGATTATGCAACTCCCATTTGCCAGAGGAACACTTTGGGTGCTACCAAACGTCACAACGTAACTGGGTGATTATAAAGGAGCATTACAGGTGTCTCCGAAGGTACATGTTGGGTTGGCGTATTTCGAGATTAGGATTTGTCACTCCGATTGTCGGAGAGGTATCTCTGGGCCCTCTCGGTAATGCACATCACATAAGCCTTGCAAGCATTACAACTAATGTGTTAGTTGTTAGATGATGTATTACGGAACGAGTAAAGAGACTTGCCGGTAACGAGATTGAACTAGGTATTGGATACCGACGATCGAATCTCGGGCAAGTAACATACCGATGACAAAGGGAACAACGTATGTTGTTATGCGGTCTGACCGATAAAGATCTTCGTAGAATATGTAGGAGCCAATATGGGCATCCAGGTCCCGCTATTGGTTATTGACCGGAGAAGTGTCTCGGTCATGTCTACATTGTTCTCGAACCCGTAGGGTCCGCACGCTTAACGTTTCGATGACAGTTGTTATGAGTTTATATGATGTTGATGTACCGAAGGTAGTTCGGAGTCCCGGATGTGATCACGGACATGACGAGGAGTCTCGAAATGGTCGAGACGTAAAGATTGATATATTGGAAGCCTACATTTGGATATCGGAAGTGTTCCGGGTGAAATCGGGATTTCACCGGAGTACCAGGAGGTTACCGGAACCCCCCGGGAAACATATGGGCCATATTGGGCCTTAGTGGAAAAGGAGAAAGGGGCTGCCCTAGGGCTGGCCGCGCGCCTCCCCCCTCCCCTAGTCCTATTAGGATTAGGAGAGGTGGCCGGCCCCCTCTCTCCCTCTTTCCCCTTGAGGAATCCTAGTCCAACTAGGATTGGGGGGGGGGGATCCTACTCCCGGAGGGAGTAGGACTCTCCTGGCGCACCAGGCTTGGCCGGCCAGCCCCTCCCCCTTGGCTCCTTTATATACGGAGGCAGGGGGCACCCCAAAGACACAAGTTGATCATTGAGATCGTTCCTTAGCCGTGTGCGGTTCCCCCTCCACCAGATTACACCTCGAATATATCGTAGCGGTGCTTAGGCGAAGCCCTGCGTCGGTGGAACATCATCATCGTCACCACGCCGTCGTGCTGACAAAGACTCTCCCTCGACACTCGGCTGGATCGGAGTTCGAGGGACGTCATCGAGCTGAACGTGTGCAGAACTCGGAGGTGCCGTACGGTCGGTGCTTAGATCGGTTGGATCGTGAAGAAGTACGACTACATCAACCGCGTTGATATAACGCTTCCGCTCTCGGTCTACGAGGGTACGTAGACAACACTCTTCCCTCTCGTTGCTATGCATCACCATGATCTTGCGTGTACGTAGAATTTTTTTTGAAATTACTACGTTCCCCAACAATTCGGACACCGGAAGGGTTTCAGAAAGGTATCGGATAAAAACAGAGCACCGGGGGGTTACCGGAACCCCCCGGGGGGTTAATGGGCCTCATGGGCCTAATGTGGAGAAGAGGATGGGGCTGCCAGGGCAGGCCGCGCGCCCCCTCTCCCCCTAGTCCGAATTGGACAAGGAGGGAGGGGCGGCGCCCCCCTTTCCTATTCTCCCTCCACCTCTCCTAGTTGGACAAGGAACGGGAGGGGAGTCCTACTCCCGGTAGGAGTAGGACTCCTCCTGCGCGCCACCATAGAGCCGGCCGCACCCCCCCTTGGATCCTTTATATACGGGGGCAGGGGGCACCCCATGAGACACAAGTTGATCTTCGTGATCGTTCCTCAGCCGTGTGTGGTGCCCCCCTCCACCATATTCCACCTCGGTCATATTGTCGCAGTGCTTAGGCGAAGCCCTGCGTCGGTAGTTCATCAAGATCGTCACCACGCCGTCGTGCTGACGAAACTCTTCCCCGAGAGCTTTGCTGGATCGGAGCCCGGAGAACGTCATCGAGTTGTACATGTGTCAAGAACTCGGAGGTGCCGGAGTAACGGCGCTTGGACCGGTCGGATCGGGAGGAGGACGTACGACTACTTCCTCTACGTTGTGTCAACGCTTCCGCTTCGGTCTACGAGGGTACGTAGACAACACTCTCCCCTCTCGTTGCTATGCATCACCATGATCTTGCGTGTGCGTAGGAAATTTTTGAAATTACTACGTTCCCCAACACCCTGCCCACGTATATAATAGAGGGAGGGAGAGAGGCCACCCCCTAGGGGTGCACCAAGAGTGTGTAGTACTACTAGGACTTCCAAGTCTTAGTAGGAATCCCTTTCCTTTTCGGAGTAGGAGAGAAGGAAAGAGGGAAAGAGAGAGGGAGTAGGAAAGGGCAAGGGGGGCACCGCCCCCTTCCCCTAGTCCAATTCGGACCCATGAGGGCGCGCGCCACGTCCCCTTTGGCCTGCCTCCTCTTTTCCCGTATGGCCCAATAAGGCCCATTACTTCTCACGGTGAATTCCCGTAACTCCCCAGTACTCCGAAAAATATCCAAATCACTCGGAACCTTTCCGATGTCCGAATATAGCCTTCCAATATATGAATCTTTACCTCTCGACCATTTCGAGACTCCTTGTCATGTCCATGATCTCATCCGGGACTCTGAACACATTTCGGTCATCAAATCACATAACTCATAATACAAATCGTCAACGAACGTTAAGCGTGCGGACCCTATGGGTTCGAGAACTATGTAGACATGACCGAGACATATCTATGGTCAATAACCAATAGCGGAACTTGGATGCTCATATTGGCTCATACATATTCTATGAAGATCTTTATCGGCCAAACCGCATAACAACATACGTCATTCCCTCTGTCATCGGTATGTTACTTGCCCGAGATTCGATCGTCGGTATCATCATACCTAGTTCAATCTCGTTACCGGCAAGTCTCTTTACTCGCTCTGTAATGCATCATCCCGCAACTAACTCATTAGTCACATTGCTTGCAAGGATTATAGTGATGTGCATTACCGAGAGCGGAGTGACAAATCCTAATCTTGATCTATGCCAACCCAACAAACACCTTCGGAGACACCTGTAGAACATCTTTATAATCACCCAGTTACGTTGTGACGTTTGATAGCACACAAGGTGTTCCTCCGATATTCGGGAGTTGCATAATCTCATAGTCAGAGGAATATGCATAAGTCATGAAGAAAGCAATAGCAATAAAACTTAACGATCATTATGCTAAGCTAACGGATGGATCTTGTCCATCACATCATTCTCCTAATGATGTGATCCCGTTCATCAAATGACAACACATATCTATGGTCAGGAAACTTAACCATCTTTGATTAACGAGCTAGTCTAGTAGAGGCATACTAGGGACACTTTGTTTTGTCTATGTATTCACACATATATCAAGTTTCCGGTTAATACAATTCTAGCATGAATAATAAACATTTATCATGATATAAGGAAATAAAATAATAACTTTATTATTGCCTCTAGGGCATATTTCCTTCAGCTATATACACCAACTCTAACAGCCATAAACGCCTAGATTAGAAAAAATGGACGGCCAGAAATGCCAAGGCCGTGACACCATAGGAATCAGATAATTTGCCACCAGGCAAGTATAGACGGCAAAGGTGGGAATATAGACGGCAAAGATTTTACCGTCAGCTGGCTGACAGCAAAGATTGTCTGCAAACCCTTAATCAACAAAGAGTACTTTGCCGTCAGAGGGTAGGGTATGATGCAGTTTTACTGTCCTAGATAGGTTGAGCTCCACCTACATTTGTGCACTCTAGAAAACATATACAAGGTAGGATTAACACTCCCCTTTAAACTTTAGAAACCGTAGGGGTGCGAAAGTGATCCTTAGATGCAGAAAGTGAGTTTCATTTTTGCAACACCTTGTGACATGAGAGATGGCTCAAATAACGAACATGCATGTACACAACCATCTGAGAATGATCACAAATGATGTGTGTGACATGGCGTCAAATAAGAATAACACTATATGAGACAAAATATGAACATAACAACAATAAATAGACATGGATGTATTTTTTTCTAGAACACTGTATTGTGTTTCTAGAAAAAGAAGAACACATCGCTCCAATGCTTGTAGTCGTCGCTAAATGATCTATGGACATAAGCATAACCATGTTCTCAAAGCACATAGACATGGATGTACAATCTATTGGATATGCGATGTGTTCTCAAAGCACATAGACATGGTTATGCTTATGTAATATCGGATAAACACAATACATGGTTATGCTTATGTACAAAAGAAGAACACATCGCTCCAATGCTTGTAGTCGTCGCTAAATGATCTATGGACATGGATGTATTTTTTTTCAGTGTTCTTTGTATGAAGAATAGATCAGACCCCTAAAAAAATAGATTGAAAATTTTATAAAAAAAAGCTCAAATTCTACTTTCACAAATGTAGTGGTTTCCTCTCAGTTGGCTCACGCTGTCAGTGACGTGGGCGACTAGGCTAGTGCGTGTTCCGTAGTTTGCGTGTCAGCATAAAAAGGCCCCACATCATTGGAGCTTACATCACGAGCAAAAAAATAAGCTTTGTTTTTTCCTCCTCTGTTCGGGCGGCGATGACCCCAGCAAGACCAGCGCCATGGACGCATGGCCCGTGCCAACTACACCAACAAAGCTCGGTGGTTTCCTTGGCCTTACGGGTTACTACCGCAAGTCCATCCCCCGCTACGGCATCATCGCCAAGCCGCTGACCCAGCTGCTTACCAAGAAGGGATTTTAGTGGAGCGACAAGGCCCAGGACGCTATCGTCATGCTCAAGGAGGCCATGGTGAGCACGCCCGTGTTCACCATCCCAGAATGCAACTGCCCGTTCACCATCGAGACCGACGCCTGCGACACGGGCGTGGGTGCGGTACTCACACAAGATGGCCACCCCGTGGCCTACCTCAGCAATGCGCTGGGAGTGCGCAACCAGAAGCTTTCCACATATGAGAAAGAATTTCTGGCGGTGATGATGGCGATAGACAAGTGGTGACCATATCTTCAGCATGCACCATTCGAGATCGTCACTGACCACAAGAGCCTATGCGCCCTAGGTGACCGGCAACTAGCAACCGAACTCTAGAGAAAGGCCATGGCGAAGATGGTCGGCCTCCAGTTCTCCTTCCGGTACAAAAAGGGCACCGACAACATTGTTGTGGATGCGCTGTCTCGAGTCAGCCACCTGTTGGCGCTCGACGTGCTCTCCATGTGTCAACCCCAGTGGCTCTAGGAGGTCGCCAACTCCTACGAGACTGACCCGGACGCACAGAAGCTGCTCGCCAAGCTCGCCATCTCGAACACAGACAACCAAGGCCGCACCCTGTAATAAGGCGGCATCAGGCAGTGCAGCCGCCTATGGACCGGCTCAAACTCTGCACTGCAAACCAAGCTGATCTCCGCGCTCCACCATAGCGCCGTCAGCAGCCACTCCGGCGCCACGGCCACCTACCACCGCGTCCGCAAGCTGTTCGCGTGGCCAGGACTGAAGCGTGCAGTCGAGGATTTCGTCAGACAATGTACATTATGCCAACATGCTAAGCACGAGCACATGCACCTGGCCGGCAAGCTTCAACCTCTGCCCATACCGCAGGAGCCATGGCATGATCTGACCATGGACTTCGTAGAAGGACTACCAAAGTCAGAAGGATATGACACAATCATGGTCGTCGCCGACAGGCTCACCAAGTACGCGCACTTTGTCCTGCTCCGCCAACCCTTCAACGCGACGCGGTAGCCTGCGCTTTTTGGGAAAACGTCATCAAGCTGCACGACGTCCCCCATTACATCGTCTCCGACAGAGAAAAAGTTTTCACAAGCGCGATGTGGCGCGAGATCCTCGCCGCCATCGGGACCAAGCTGCTGTATTCGACAGCGTACCACCCGCAAAATGATGGCCAAACGGAGCACGTCAATCAATGTCTGGAGATGTATCTCCGCTGTGCAGTTCACGACACTCCCAAGCAGTGGCGCAAATGGCTTCTGACAGCATAATTCTGGTACAATTCCATGCACCATTCCTCTCTGAACCGCTCCCCTTTCAAGGCCTTGTACGGGAAAGAATCCAACCTGGGGGGTCTGTAGCACCTGAGCTCTGCATCGCCGACCCGATGACTGATTTGGACCGGGCCATGCACACAGAGCTGATGCGCGCCCAGCTAGCACGCGCTCAACACCGCTTCAAGAAACAAGCAGATTGGCATAGGGCAGAGCCCGCCTTCGACGTCGGGGAACAAGTACTCCTCAAGCTGCAGCCGTACGCGCAATCCTCTGCTGCCAACCGCCCATGCGGCAAATTGGCATACAAGTTCTTTGGACTGTTCCTCGTCACCGAGCGCATCGGCACCCTAGCGTACCGTCTCCAGCTTCCTCCGGACAGCCGCATCCATCCAGTATTCCACGTCTCACAATTGAAGCCCTTCATCCCCGACTATACACCGGTCTTCTTCGAGCTCCCCAAGGTACCAGACCTTACTGCCAGTGAAGCACAACCAGCTGCCATCCTGGACCGACGCATGATGAAGAAGGGCAACACTCCAGTCATGCAGCTCTAGATCCAGTGGGACAACATGCCTTCCTCTGCAGCCACCTGGGAAGATTACGGCGTACTGCGGCAGCGGTTCCCTACCGCCAGCATATGGGAGGAATACACATCTCAAGGAGGGGACAATGTCGCGCCTGCAGATGACAGCAGTTCGTCATCTGCAGCGGACTGAAGCAGTGCAAGTTCAGTCTGAACTTAACTGAACTTGCAACACCCTGCGTGGTGATCTGGGCTTGGGCCTTATAAGCAAGTCGTGTTGGGCTAGGGTTGGCCCATGTAGTCAGCTACTTATGTACCAAACGAAGAACGATCAAGACATCAAGAAAGAAACCAGTTAAGATCTTTGTGAGTTTTTTCTCTCCAGATCCAATGGCGGCTACCAACGGCTCATACTGACGGCATTGCGCGATGTGGCCGGTGGCTACTTCGTGAGTTCCGGTAGCTCTTATTTCGACCAGTTTGCTTTCGATGATGAGATGCAATCTATGGACGACACTTGACGCAGAGGGTATGGATGTGCGGCGGCGGCGGGTATCTCACCAAGCATACAGCTATTGGGATCGCGGGAAAGTGGTGGCGACAAGACATGATTGACTTCGATTTGATGGCACTTCTCGAGTACCCGATCTTGAGCTCCGGGGTGAAAAATCCTAGGTTTGACCCAAGTTGGTTACATCTGGCAATGACGATGTATTTGCATCGTTACCTTGTTGAAGGCATTGATCGAATATGCTCGGATTTGTTCTTCAGGGTGAAAACCTAAAATCTAGCATCTAATGGTTTGATTCAGTGGCCGTGGCACTTGAGTGTCGTTTCCTTCCTGAAGGCGTTGCTGTTGAAGAATCTCGTGGTCCTTGTGATGTCAAAATATAGTTTGGTGTGGATACGGTCGTTGTTGTAGTTTGTCGATCGTTGTTGATTGCTTCAGGTCCTTTTTTTTCCTCACTTAGGCATGGCTTTGGTCTTGTATGACTTTGCTATTTGCCGGTGGGTTTATTTGTGTGGGTTAGTGTTGGCTGTGTGCATCCTAGTTATTCAGAGACCAGGTGTGTACTTATTGTGTTTGTATCTTCTTGATGCTTCATTATGGGCAATAAAATCCACCCTTTGTCGAAAAAACTATCTCCTCCCACACGCTTCTCACCTACTCCCTTCTCTGCTTCTCCCCCAATTTTAGATTGGGATATCTGGTTCATCACGAACAGCCCATGCTACACCACTTCCAGGTAGTTCTTGGTGAGCACCTTGAAGCTCTCAAAGCGGCAGTAGGACAACTCGATGCGCTTGTACATCCTGCCCTGCCGGATCAGCGCCGGTCCAGCTTCTCCTTGTGGTTTGTCATGAAGATGATGATTCGCTCACGGCTGCATGCTGACCATAGCCCGTCAATCAGTTAAGCAGGCCTGAGAGACCTTTGATGCCATCGTCCTTCGGTGGATCCGTCAGGTCGGGTTCATAGCCACGGGAGTCATTGTTACTAGAGGCCTTCTTGTGCTTGCAGCATTAACCAGTGAGGTCAATGTAGCAGTCGATGTCTGATGGACTTTTCCGTCATCTCAACGAAGAGCTTTCGCAGCTCGGTATTGTTCGTGACCGCCGTAAACTCGAGGTTGTAGATGTCGTGATCGAGGAACTTGGCCATGGCGGCGATCATGGTGGACTTGCAGTGCTGGGCGGACCTTGAACGCTATGAGGTCGTTGACGATGGACTCCTTCTGGTCAATGTCCATGGCGAGCGTGTCGAACATAGCCGGTTTTTCAAACTTAATATGGTTCCAGATGCTCTTGCGAAGGTAGAGCCTCCATCTACTGCCGCAGTTAGTGAAGAGGCGACGATGGTGGTTCTTGACGATAACAGCCGGGAAGGTGCCGTACTAGGACTAGGAGATGGTGATCTGTAGGTAGAGGTTGAAGCAGGCGTCGAGCTTGGCGGCCCAGGTGGTGAGGTAGAGGCGGAAGGTCGGGGGCACGTAGTTCTGCGTCACGGACTAGAGGAAGATGACGGTCGCCACCGCCGGTCCGAGCCCCGCCCACCTCTCCACCACTGCCGCCGCCATGGCCGGTCCTGGAGCTCCTCTTGATATCTTGTCTTGCTATGGAAAGACGCAGTGACCTGGATCCTCTTGACATCGTGTCTTGATATGGAAAGCCGCAGTGACCTGGATTGGACTGGATACGTGTGTACGTGTTGCGTAGGTTGAAGCTAACTAGCCAAGCGTCGTCGTCGTTGGCGCCGGAGGAGGTGAGGAGGAGCTTCGTTGGCGTCGTTGCGTAGGTTGAGCAGGTTAGCTGTTTTTTTAGCAAGTTATCAGGTTAGCTGGTGGGCGGAAGAGGAGGTGGCCCAGCGAGCCTTTAGTTGCTGCTGGGCCGGGAACGAGCGCACCGCTCCGTTCGCCGTGTGCGTTTTAGACTTTTAGTACCACATCGCTCGCGTTGGAGCCTACTTCGCGGTCTAAGTAGTCTGGCAGCGACGCACGTTTCGCCGATGACGCAAAGCATATACACCAGCTTGCTGGTCCAGGGTCTGTCGAGGCAAAAAGCAGTCATCACATACTTCTGGCTGGGCCAGGCCGTGGGCCTGTCACCTTAAGTTGCTGTTAAGTCGTGCATGAGGGGGGCTAGAAGTATGGATTGGCATCAGTCTTTTTTTTCCTTTTGTGTACTTTCAAAATACCAAGATCTGTTATAAAAATGGCCAATGCCCCTTTCCCATGCCGCATCTCGCCCAGTACTGCCGATCCCGTCACCCTCGACGGCGGAACAACGCCATGCTGGTCCAAAGCACCGCGCCTCGCCGGCGCCACCACTCTCCGTTGCAACATCCATGGATCCCGTCGTACTGGTGCTCGCAGCCTACACTTGCACTAGTTCCAGTAATGGCCTGAGTGGTTGCAACATCTCACGCAAGCCTCAAAGCTCGCCGGCTCACGGCCTCGAAGCTCGCCGGCTCGCCGTGGTGACACTGTAGCTCGTCGCCGCAACGGTTCCAGCAAAGCCAATTCATGGTTGCAGCACCTCGCTGCCATGGTTCCAGCTCGCCGTGGTGACCTAACGCAGCTCGCCATAGTAACCGATTCTGCTCCGTCGCGCCTGTCGGTCGAGGTAGTAACAAAAATAGTAGCCGATTGCAGAAAAAAAACAATTCTAGCAAAAATTGCCCCGCCGTCGTCGGGCTAAAGCAAAAAATTCCGCCAGCGTTGCCAGTTTGAGGCAAAAAGTTTCGTTGGTTCGAGCAAAAAAAAACAAGCCAATTCCAAAAAAATTGCCTCGCCGTCGTCGGCCACAACAAAAAAAAAACTCGTCGGTTCCAGCAAAAGGAAAAGCCGATTGTAGCTCAAAGTCATGTCGGTTGTAGCATGTCGACTCTACGCCACCAGAAACGCACCTCGCTCCAGCGTCGGCTGTTGCCGGTTGCAGCTCCTGTGACCGCCATCTCCAGCAATGGCGGCTGCCAGGGTTGCAGCACGCAGCACCGCGCCGGGGGCGTAGCTAGTAACTTGTGGCCTCGAGCTCATTGGCGTTTGTTGTGTTCGCGACAAGGCCGGGGGAGCACGCTGCGAGCATGGGGCCGGTCGCAACAAATCCAGCGCGTGGTGGCGGCTCCATGGGTGTGACTCAGGGGAGCAGGAGGTGAGGCCATCAACACGGGGGAGGAGGAGGTTGGCTGCCGTATACGCTGGGGAGCAGGTGGGCGGTCGTCGGTGCGGGGAAGAGGGAGATGCAGGTGAGAGAGATGACACTGATCGGCTGAGGAGATAAGGTAGTAGTTGTGAGACGCACGATTAGTTCGGATCGAGCAGCCGGTATAAAGTTGGGCCGGTCGGCCATATACAAATGCTTTCCTATAAAAATTCATAGAAAGTATAAAGTATTACATCAAGGTCATAGGAGCTCCTCTTGATATACAAATGCTTTCTTAAACGTAATAAGTATTATATCAAGGTCTTTGGAACACGGAACGACCAAACGTGGCCAGAACGACCCACAGAGATGCCAAGTTCCCCTCTCTCATGTAAACCTTTTCTTCTTTTTTAAATGGTTGAACTTCAAGTTCCTAATGACATTAGCTTGAGCACATTGATAATGATTCTATATGCCAGCCTTATTGACATGCGTGTACGTGTTGCGTATATAATGCTAATGGTTGGTGTGGTGATTTTGCTGAGGTTGAAGCTTAGCTAAGCACGTGTTGTCGTTGTCGTTGGGGCTATAGGAGGAGAGGAGAAGCTGTACTTGTGATGTAATTTTTATTATGTTTGAAATGCTTTGTACTTTCGATGAATCTTTATAATAGATCTAATATTTTCGTAAAAAATAAATCTCACACCAATACATCAACAAATTTATATCTGGTGACTCTAATTGGTGGACGAATTATATATCAGGCTTGCCGATGGGGCTGAACTTATCAGTTAATCATATTTCACAACCTCAGATAATCCGTAAAAACTACAGGATAATCCACATCCGATGGATATTATCGACCATATCCGTTGGATATCCAGTTGACCAAAATCCGTATCTGTATCCATATCCGACGGATTCGTGCAAGTGCAGACCATATCCTTAGAAACGGATGTGAATACTGATCCGGAAGAGGAAATATCTGTACCATTTACATCCCTAAGGGTAACCCGCATATTTGTGCGGCTAGATTTGTTTTACCGTTATAAAAATATGTTTTACATTTTTTTTCAAAGTTAATGTGTTCAGATACCATTATATTCACATAGGTTACAGAAAAGTTTATAGCAAAAAAAAGCCTATTTAGCGACCTAGAATGAACTTTTAGTGTTCCTCGACCTCAGCCAGTTATTCTCCTCCAGACTAAGTATTATCTGATTAATTTTTTTATAGCCCTAGTTCTATACCATCAAAAATAAAATAATTAAATATAGCTAACATACCTGGTGTCAAAATTATTGTACTCCCTCTGACTCCAAAAGAAGAAGGACCATAAAGTTTCTCTATAGTCAAGCGGTGTAAAGTGGACCACCATTGTAGGAAAAACTATCATAACTATAGTACTAAATAATATATTTACCCTAAAATAGTAATATTTAGAAATATATTATTATGTATTTACTGATACTAATTTGGCATTCAATTTCTGGATAATTTTTTCTAGAAATTCGGTCAAAATTTGCGCGGTTTGACTTGTTTGTCTTTATTCCTTCTTATTTGGTCATTAGCGTATATCTAAAACTAAAGAGTTTAGAAATTGTCCAGTGATGATTAAGCATTAGTATTGATGGCTTACATCTAACCTTATTTTAGTTTCCTCAATCCGTCTCATCATTGATCATTAATATAATGTTGTTATGCTTAAATTTGTTGCAAAATCATGCCTCTTCTGCACACTCATCTTACAAATTATTAATATCTCTTACCCATCTATATATCCATAAAAAACATGGTCATCATAACGTTGGAGGTGTTCGGGCTGAACCATTTTGGCACCACCTTCAACACGGTGACCACAAGGTGAGCTTGCCTGCGCTGGTAAGCAATGCTTTGCATTCTCTTTTCTGATCATTGCCATGTGTCTGTGTCTTCGGGTCTGCTGTAGCATTTGAATACTTCATCAGAACAAGCAAGTTTTATAGACGAGTTATATACGCTAGACTGCTGTCTTTTGTTTTGTAAACGGCGCTCTGTTTTTGTTCTGTTCTTACAACAATATCATGTTACATTTGGTCAGGGCTGAAAGAATGCAGAATTGCGTTGCTTAATTAGTTAATTAATGAATGAACGGGCCAATTCAGATTTGGGTTGCTTAATTAACTCTAGGAGCAGGATAAATTCTGATTGCTAATTGCATATTGTCACTGTCATGCGTAGTGGCGACATTGGGTTGGTGACATGGTAATGAAGCCTGCATGATGCCATGTTTATTTTTTAGTTCCCTGAAAAAAATTGTTAGCCTTTTGGTGTAGGTAAAGCGTTGTTACAGTAGCATTTTGTATTGTTGCATGCTTTATATGCAGCAGCATTACAAGTGAGAGAAGAAATAAATATTGTTTGAGTTGAGAGGTACATTATTTTTCTCTCACCAAACACTGCATTTTTATTTTGTAAGAGAGCACTAGTGAACAAGCTCACTCTTTTTCCTTGCCTTCCTGGCGTGATGTCACTTCACTTGTCACCTTGCTTAATATCCCCATTGGCTGCCTCGGGTGCTTTGTCCTTCTCCTTGTCTTCCTCCTTGGCTTTCTTCACCTCTGTCTCCTCTTTCTCCTTGGCTTTCTTTGCTTGAGCCTCCTCTGCCTCCTTCACCTTGGCCGCTGCCGCTTCCTTCTTGGCCTTCTTGAGCGCCTCGATGAGGCCTACCAAACACACATCGGGGTCCCTCTTTTTCTTCTTCGACATGGGCATCAGGTTCTCTGCAACGTCAGCGGGCGACATGTCGGTCTCCTCGAGCAGTCGCTGAACTTCCCCAAATAGCTCGTGCTCAATGACATCTAGGTAGTTCTTGGCGAGCACCTTGAAGCCCTCAAAGCGGCAGTAGGACATCTCGATGTGCTTGTCCATCCTGCCCCGCCGGATCAGCGCCGGGTCCAACTTCTCCTTGTGGTTGGTGGTGAAGATGATGATCCGCTCACCTCCGCAAGCAGACCACAGCCCGTCGATGAAGTTAAGTAGGCCCGAGAGCGTCACCTTGGTGGCATCGTCCTTCTCCGGCTCTATCGGTAGCTTGAGCTTGTCATCATTGTCAGAGTCCTTGTCGCTTGAGTCCTTCTTGTCCTTGCGGCGTTTTCCTGTGAACTCGACAGAGCAGTCAATGTCCTCTATGACGATGATGGACTTGCCCGTTGTTTCGATGAAGAGCTTCCGCAACTCGGTGTTGTTCTTGACCGCCGTAAGCTCGAGGTCGTAGACGTCGTAGTCGAGGAAGTTGGCTATGGCGGCGATCATGGTGGACTTGCCAGTGCCGGGCGGTCCGTAAAGGAGGTACCCGCGCTTCCATGCCTTGCCGACCTTGGCATAGTATTCCTTGCTCTCCTGGAATGCCATGAGGTCGTCGATGACGGCTTCCTTCTCGTCGGGGTGCATGGCGAGCGTGTCAAAGGTGGCGGGGTGCTCGAAGGGGACGTGGCTCCAGACGCTTTTGCCCCGGTAGGGGTTCCAGCTGCCGCTAGCATTGTTGGTGAAGAGGCGGCGTTGGCGGTTCTTGACAGTGACAGCGCGGCCCTCGCTGAGGATGAAAGGAAGGTAGGAGTCAACGACAAGGTCACGGTGTCGCCGATGGAAGACGACCCGGTAGAAGCGCCTCTCGTCCTGGCCGGGGTATAAGCTGATGACGTTGGCCTTGGACTGCCTCTTGGAGGCGTACCACCAGATGGTGATCCCGGAGAAGTCGTCGGTGACCTCCTCGTGGTCGTCCACGGAGACCAGGAGGTTCTTGCTGTCCTTGCCGAGCTCGGCCTTGAGCTTGCGCGCGCGGCGGGCGCAGGCATCGCTGAGGTAGGCCTCGATGGCGAGGAAGAAGTCGCTGCGCTGGAAGCGCTCGGCTCCGTACTCGGAAATGGTGATCTGGAGGTAGGGATTGAAGAAGGCGACGAGCTTGGCGGCCCATGTGGTGAGGTAGAGGCGGAAGGTGGGGGGCACGTAGTTCTGCACCACGGACCAGAAGAAGATGACGGTCGCCACCGCCGATCCGAGCCCCGCCCACCTCTCCACCACTGCCGCTGCCATGGCCGGACCTAGCGCTCCTCTTGATATTGTGTCGATTGAAAGCCGTAGTGACCTGGACTGGACTGGACATGCGTGTACGTGTTGCGTATATAATGCCAGTGGCTCGTGTGGTGATTTTGCTGAGTTGAAGCTTAGCTAAACACGTGGTGTCATCCTAGTTGGGGCCAGAGCAGGTGAGCATTGATCGAACAGTCCATGGAAACGAGATTAGTTAATGGATCCAGTGGCAAATGAAGAGTTGGCTAGCTCAGTTTTGTAGAGCCAACCAGATGCGTCAGGAATGCGATTGTTAATTGCATCATGAAACTTTTTTTAGACGATTGATTGCATCTTGTCACAACAGGCTAATATAAAAATTTGCATGTGTATAATACAATACAACGTAGCTTTGAAACTAATCAGAGATGTATGAGGTCGGCAGGTGACATTGTGCTCTGTCGTCGGCGAGATGACCCCCGAGGACAAGAGGCACAGTTTAGCTCTTTTTATTTTATTTTAAGGGAAAAGGCACAGCTTACCTTTTTATTTTATTTTGAGGGGAAAGGCACAGCTTAGCTGGGCGGAAGACGATCGAGGTGGCTCGCTGGGCCGTGAAAGAGTACACCGCTCGGTTGGGCGTGTACCACACCATGCCGAAAGAAACATTAGGCCAACTCGACCGCGCGACCCTAAACGGACGTCCGTTTTGTCCTGTTTTTGTCTCTTTGGATAGGGATTTGGAGTCGTGTCCGAGCCTGTCCTGGGATGCGGTGGCCGTGCGCCCAGCGCGCGGCCGCATCTTTTTGCCCCATCCTATCCGTCAGGGCCAAGAAATGCCCAAATTTGGATTAAAACTAGTTTTGAACCCAAATATTTGTCTGAAAATTAAAATAGTTTTACAACCCAATTGAAATTGTCTTTAATAAAATAGTTTTACAACCAAATCGAAATTGTCTTGACTGAACATAAAATGGACAAATACATCTATTGGTTGCCAATGTGATCCCACACGTGCTCAACCAATTCATTTTGAAGATTCACATGAGTGTGCCAATCACGCATCTCACGGTGGAATTGGGCAAACTGTTCAAATGTGGTCGGGTCTTGGTGCAGGGGCTCAATATTTTCACCTTGATAATCAAATCATTGGTCGAAGATACTCTCATCACGCTCGTCCTCGACGATCATGTTGTGCATGATCACACAAGCAGTCATCACCTCCCAAAGCTTCCCTTCATCCCATGACAGTGCAGGGTTTCGAACGATACCCCACCGGGATTGAAGCACACCAAAAGCATGTTCCACATCCTTTCTAACACTCTCTTGCATTTGGGCAAATCTCTTTCTCTTCTCATCTTGGGGTTTCGAGATTGTCTTCACAAAAGTTGACCACTGAGGATATATACCATCTGCTAGATAGTATCCCTTGTTGTAATGCTGGCCGTTGATCTCAAAGTTGACAGGTGGGGAGTTGCCTTCTGCAAGCCTCGCGAAGACTGAAGAACGCTGCAGCACGTTGATATCATTGTGAGAACCTGCCATGCCGAAGAAAGAATGCCATATCCAAAGATCTTGTGATGTCACCGCTTCTAATATGACAGTGCACCCGTTAACATGCCCCTTGTACTGGCCCTGCCAAGCAAATGGACAGTTCTTCCACTCCCAGTGCATACAATCTATGCTGCCAAGCATACCTGGAAAGCCTCTAGCTGCATTGGTCGCCAACAATCTCTCTGTATCAGCGGCAGTTGGCTGCCTCAAGTACTCTGGGCCAAAGACCTCGATCACAGCCTGGCAAAACTTGTACATTGACATCAGACATGTTGTCTCACTCATACGCACATACTCATCCACCAAATCGCCTGGAATTCCATATGCAAGCATGCGGATGGCCGCGGTGCATTTCTGGTAGGAGGAGAATCCAAGCTTGCCAAGGGCATCCGTCTTGCACTTGAAGTATGGGTCATGAGCAACCACTCCCTCTCGGATACGATTGAACACATGCCTTGCCATACGAAAACGGCGACGAAATTTATCCGGCCTGAAGAGTGGGGTGTTGGCAAATTAATCTGCATAGAGCAGGGCGTGGCCTCTCTCCCTGTTGCGGTTCAGGTTGGGAGCACGGCCAGGGAGTGACCCCCTGTACCGAGGAAGCTGCCGTTGAATATGGTCGTGAATGACCAGTGCAGCCACCACAAGATCGTCATCATCCGATGACGAATCGTCCGATGAACAAAGGAAGTGATGGAAGAAAAACTCGTCTCCACTGTCCATACCTTTGTTGGCAAAAGGTCGAACACCTTGCGGTCGTGGTGGCGAAGAGGCCGCGATGATCACCTCGACGCAGCAGGGTGGTTGCCGACCGGCTATAGCCCGCTCTGGAGCTCTCGTCGGAATCTGCCTCGGCCGCCGTGGTACGTCGCCGGCAGTCGTGTCCCCTCTGCACCGGCAAGGACGGCGACGGCCAAACCTCCTCCGATCGACGACCAAAACTACGGCGGAAGCGCGGGCGTGGTGGCGGCCATGTCGATACGTGGTTTGGTATGGACGACGGGGGGGCTGCGCGGTGAGGAGGCGGGAGGAGAATAGCGGCGGCGCCGGCGGCGGGGCGGGGCGGGGAGAGAGGGTGAAGCGTTGGGAGCGGAGGGACTGCTACTGTCCCTGACAGGCGGGCCACGGGGGGGCAAGGGTGTGCGTCGAGGCCGTCCGCGCGCGTCCGTTTCACCCCAAACCGAGCGCAAGTTTGGGCCGGGGATGGGTCGAAAGCGGACGGAATCCAGACATTTGTTCATTTGCGCCCGCGCGCTGGGCCGTCTCGTTTGTCTCTTTTACCCCAAACGGACGGGGGCTGGGTCGCGCGGTGGAGTTGGCCTTAGTACCACACCCCTCGCTACGAATCCTATGTCGCGGTCTAAATAGCCTGATAGTGACCCGAAAAATGCGAACAGCGGCCGCGCACCAGGCAGGCCGCTATCCAGGTCGTCACACCCTCATGTGGATCCGCGCTTTCAGTGTATATATCACGTATTTGATTTTTTTCTTGGCCCGTATTGAAGCGGTCAGGACCCACCCACATGCAAAAGCCCATAGGGCTCTGACTCGAAGCAGACATGTACGAGCAGCATGCTGGCGTCGGAGACCTGTTCGACCTTGCGGGCGGAGGCAAAATTTCGTGTTTTGACCCTTTTCACGTCTAAAATCGGGATCTGACCCCGGTTTGAAATTATTTCGACATTTGACCCTTTTAGCTACCTCCGGGCTTCGTGGCGGTAGATGTGTGCAGGCTACCGCCATGCTTGCTGGCGGTAGGGTACTTTAACGGCCGTCTGGCCGTTAACGGGGGCTGACGTGGCAAAGGGACATACCGCCGTAGGGCTCGGCAGTAGGCTCCAACACCCTACCGCCGAGGTCTCTGGCGGTAGGGTCCTGGAGATAATGTTTGGTGGGGTCCACTCACCACCCACCCACTCCACTCATCTTCTTCCTCCCTCCCGAGCTCACACTCTCTCCCCCTCTTCTCCCCCACCAAAACACCCACTAGATCCCCCTCCATTGATTGAGATTTGGCCGGTGGATCGAGCTCATTTGCATCACCCAAGGTACCTCCCCCATCCCCCCTTCATTTGGTTGGTTCAAATCATCTACTTTTGTTGGAATGAACTAGTTTTGCAACCCCCTAGTTCTTCCTCTAGTTTAGCATTTATTGTGCATTTATGGCACATTTATGGGGCATTTATGGTGTATTCATGGTTGATCTAAGTAATATGTGTCACTCTTTGTTGTGGCAAGCTAGCTTAAGAGTTAGGGTTAGGGGTATATTTAGGTTAAGGTTATGGTTAGGGTTAGTGTTAGTGCTATGATTAAGGTAAACTAGTTTTTAGATTCAAACCTTATATTTTAGATAGTTCATCCATATGAAATGACCGGTCCATGGATGACTTAATTTTGTTCCATTGTTTTTAGATGGATAAATTAGTGAATGTGCATTATTTGGACAAGGCGGCTTTCATGCATGGAAATGCCGACGAAGGGGAGGGGCCCATGGTTTTTGACACAAGCCCGAGCTATGATGATATTGTCGTGAAAGTGAGAAATGTCCTCAATTGGATTAACCCAAGTGATGGTGTGAAGCTTATTGGACGTTATGATGTGGGAGTGGGAGTAAGATCCCGATTAAAGAGTATGCCCATCACCTCTCAATTGCATTGGGATGTGTATAAGGAGAAAGTTGAGGGATCACAAGACAAGTCACTTGAGTTATTTGCCACAAGACAATTCAAGGTTGAAGTTCCTCGACCACTACTTGACTTGAACCGGAATGTGTCCTCCCCAATACATGATGCTGTCGTGGTGTTTGACCATAATGCGGCTAGCCAACCACCAAGTAGCCAACCAAATGAAGAGGACATCATCAATGTTAGAGCAATAGTTCTTGTAGGTGATGATCATGTTGAAGATGAGGCCGTTGCTCATGTTGATGAACATGCAAATGTTCATGTTGATGAACATGCAAATGTTCATGTTGATGGAGATGCCATTGCTCATGTTGATGGAGATGCTATTGCTCAAGATGATGTGTATGCGGAAGAAGAAGAGATTCATTACAATCCCGTTGGTGACTTGGATGTCATTGTGCATCAACAAGACATGGACCGGAACCTACCTTATAGCCGTATGTGTAGGTATGAGTCGGATGATGAGGGTCCACCGGAAGAATTGGATGAGGATGGATTCACGCCGCAAGAAAATCAAATTTACAAGAAGGTCAATGGCAAGGAAAGAGGACCCTCTTTGTTCCGTGATCTAAGCCTTGCCGACAAGGCCGTTGTTGATGGTGGCATGAGGTTGGGCTTGATCGAACCATCGCCTTGCCCGAGGGTGGGTGATCCAAGGCCACAGGGTGAGGACGAGAATGCTCATTTTAAGAAAGGGTTCAAGTTTGGTTGTTTGCAAGAGTTCAAGATATGGTTGAGTGACTATGCCATTCGGAATCATAGGCCGTTCGTTGTTGGTCATTCCAACAAAAAATTGCGCTACACAATCAAATGTGACAAAGAAGGTTGCCCATGGAAGGTCCGTGGAAGAAAGATCAAGGAAACCGGGCAATGGGAGTTGAAGAGTTGTGTGGCCACCCACAAGTGCATACCGCCGGAGAAAGCGGACCGAAGCAAGGGACACCGCCAACTCACGTCCGAGTATCTAGGCTATAAATTGTTGAATGAGATATCCCATGATCCAACCATGAAGGTGAAGTTCCTCATGAGTTTGGTCTTCGAAAGATTCGGGTACCCGGTCAAGTATGGAAAGGCGTGGATGGCAAAGGCAAACGCTATAAGGTTGTTGCATGGTGATTATGAGGCCGCATATAACATTCTTCCCAAGATGTTGGCAGCCATTGCTCATTGTAACCCGGGAATGCGCCATCGGGTGGAGTCAATTGGGGGAGTGTTTCATCGAGCTTTTTGGAGCTTTGGTCAATGCATCGATGCATTTAGGCATTGCCGCCCCGTGTTGTCAATTGATGGCACGTTCTTGACCGGAAAGTACAAGGGCACATTGATGGTAGCAATGGCCCACTCGTCCAATGACAATGTGTTGCCGGTGGCATTTGCGTTGGTGCCTTCCGAGCACGATGATAATTGGCAGTGGTTTATGGATCATGTGAGGACGAAGGTGATTGGCCCCAAAAGAGAGGTGTGCATCATATCGGATCGCCATCATGGGATTCTCAAAGCAATAGAAGTTGATATTCCAGGCTATCCAAAGCTCCAACACCGTTGGTGCATGAGGCATTTCGTGGCAAACTTTTACCGTGCATGCAAGAGTAAGGAGTTTTGCAAAGATCTTACCCATGTTTGTGTGGCATTCAACACCGCCACATTCCAAACCGCTATGATAAGCTATTCAAGGCTTTGAAAAAGAACAAAGGAGGGAGAGAATTCTTGACAAGGAATTTTCCGGAGAAGCATAAGTGGTCACGTGCTTACGACGAAGGAGGTTTCCGATACGGAGACATGACAAGTAACATGGTGGAATGCTTCAACAATGTGCTCAAGGGTGTCCGTTCTTTGCCGGTCATTGCAATAGTGAAATATACCTTCTTCAAGCTCAACGAGTACTTTCTGAGGCATTCCGAAGAGACGGCCAACTGGATAGGTGAGAAAATGGAATTTCCCTTCAAAGTTGAGGATTGGTTGAAGCATCAAGCGCGCAAGTCTTGGCGTCAACAAATCATTAGTTTCAATGAAAAAGAACAAATCTACCAAGTCGACGAGCCGGGTGGCACAACAAGGGATGGCATGACATACGGTGCAGTAGCATATGAGGTGCACCTCAAGACCCGGTGGTGTCAGTGCGAGAGACCTCACAAGTATCATTGGCCTTGCTATCATGTGATGACCGCCGCAAGGTTCAGAAACTTGAAAGTATCCGATGGTACCACCTTGCGGTTGCATGAGTTCACATTGGAACGAACGAGGTTGACATGGGCTCCTAGGTTTCATCCCTTCCTAGATCAGTCACAGTGGCCTGAGTATCATGGGCCACACATCGTCCCCGACCCCGAACTCATGGTGCCTACAAAGGGAAGAAGAAGAAAGAAGAGGTTTAGGGGTGACATGGATGACCTAGCTGGATACACCGGAATGAAACAATTTGGTAGCGGCCATTTCATGGAGGCACCGGGGATCAACAGTTGTGGTAAATGTGACGAGCCGGGACACAACGTTAGGAAATGCACCAAAAAGCCACGAACCGATGCCAACACTCCGGATCCTAGTCAAAGTGGTGCCCGAAGAGGAGGTACCGGTGGCACACGAGGAGGTAGGAGTGGTAGTGGACGAGGAGGCAGGAGTGGTGCGCGTGGAGGACGGACGAATCTTGGCGGTAGTGGACGAGGAGACAGTATTAGAGGGCGTGGGGGGCGGTCGGGTACCGGTGGCCGTGGTCGTAGGACGAGAAGGGTTGATAGAGGAAGGCCTATTGACATCTTGCTTAACCCACATGGTTGAAATAAGGTGAATGGTATTTGTTATTTGGTCTTGTTTATTTGTCTTTTGCATACATACATGTTTTTTTACTTTACTAACTACCAAGTTTGTCTTTATAGGCATGGCTTCTTCCGGTTCCGTGACGAGGCCACCGTGTGCTAACCGCGAGGATATGCCGGACAATTGGACATACGCCAAGTTGGATAAGGTGAAGGACAAAGATATGAGAACTCCATCATGTTGGTGTGGAGATGTTTGCAAAGTTAAGGTATCCACCGACCGCAACAAATCATGGACGGAAGGAAGAAGATATTTTGTTTGTCCCAACTATGCCTACGATCGTCCTCGTCCAGCTCACGCCTATGATGTACCGCCGGTGAGTTGTTCAAGTTCAAACATGTCGTCAACCATTGAATCTATCTTACTAATGACCACATTTGTTCTTTATTCGTACCTAGTCGCCGCCTCCACTTTATAAGTACTTCACATGGATAGATCAAGATGTGCCAGAAGATGTTAAGAAAGATCAACTTCGAGATTGTCTACGGAGGCAGCGGTTGTTTGAAGAAGCATTTCAGAGAGGCTTGGATGAAGAGCGTCGTGAAAAGGAGAGGATGGAGCGCAAGAAGCGTGAAGAGGAGAGGGCACGCAAGGAGAAGATTGCTCGTCAAGAGGAGAGAGCAAGAAGCTTGCAAGGGCTCGTGAAGCCCAAGAGGAGGATGAGGCACGCGACAAAAAAGGAAAATGGCCTCGTGTGACCCAATAAGGCATTCGTTTCAAAAATCTAGTCATGAACTACGCCTTCGATTCGAGAAACATGTGATGAACTATGTCTTTGATTTGTGATACCTATCATGAACTATGTACTTTATTTGTGAAACCTATGATGAACTACGTCTTCGATTTGGTGAAACTATGTCATGAACTATGTTTGTTTTGCTGTTGCCGTGACCTGATTTGTCTTGAAGTGAAGAAGAGGAAAAACAGGGCAAACACTGCTCTGCTTTGCACCCTACCGCCAGACCACATGGTGGTAGGATTTGACAACTTACCGCCGGAGGTTACGACGGTAGGTTGGTGAAATGTACTGTGGCCGAAACGGTCCCCTGTCCCGCGGTAGGGTTGGCCGCGGTAGGGTTGGCCACCCTACCGCCAAGCATCTCGGCGGTATGTCCTACCGCCAGGGATCATGGCGGTAGGGTTGGCCATACCAGCCATTTTTATGTGACCAATTCAGCCACTGTTTTTACGGTAGGGTTGGTCAACCTACCGCCGGAGCCTATGGCGGTAGGGTGACGAAATGTACTGTGGCTGAAACGGTCCCCTGTTCTGCGGTAGGTTTGGCCACCCTACCGCCAGGGCCAATGGCGGTAGGGTTGGGCACCCAAATGCCTGGTATGCTGCTTCTTCTGTGGCTTAATAGGGCAATTTGTTGGGTGATGTTCCTTTTAGCCCTTTGCCTTTGCATTTCTTACAAATTTCTGTGACCTAAGCATCCAAAATGACATGCAAAAATGATGGAGTAGCGAAGACATACATAACTAAGCATAGTTCATTACATCCACAAATGACACTAGTTCAACTGACTTAAAACATCTAGAGACTCGAATGACATGAGTTCAAAATACAAAGCTCAAACACGAGCATACACTTTCTACTTCGGAAAATTAGATCTAAAACTCATAACACGCTCAATTTGTGCATCACGATCAGGATTAGGCTTCAGTTGATAATCCTGAGAACCCGCCCAATTCTCCAACACACCTTTCGTTTCGCCGAACCAGGCCCATCGAGCACGGCGTTCCGGAATCTCTGACTTGCCTTGTGTGATTGCCCATCCAATGACCTGTCCGGGTTTCCTCAAGTCCAGCTCGCGGAATTCTTCTATGTTCGCGGAGAAAAAGATCTCCGTTGCCAAAGAATGTCTGCTAGCATATGCCTTCTCATGCAGCAGATCAAGTATCTTCTGTTTTTCTTTCACAACCCTATGAAAAACTTTTCTCTCCTTAAGATCAGAAGGTTCCTCCATGAATGTATACTTTTGGAAATCCATCATGGCAGCAAACTCCTCATCATTGCTCTTGAACCATGCTTCAACCTCCCTCTTGATAGCAAGTTCTCGCTCCGGTACAATCTTCTTAGACGCTGCAGCCAAACTCTTAGATGCATTGCCACAACACTTCTCATATACTTTCTTCAACTGCTCCGGGGTCATGTTTTCCAGCATGTTTTCCATGCTACATGAAATGGAACAAACCAAAACTCAAATCAAATGATACAATACAAACACAAAGCATAACTTATTTAGGCTACATAATGTTCTCACTGGTTCAAATGACATAGGTTACATAAACGATAAGGGTACATGCCATTACAGTCTAAATGACACTACAACATCATTTGTTTCAACCCCCTCTACTAGTCCATCAACAAGACATCTTTGTTGTATGGCCCGGGGTTGCAACAAATGACATCATTTCTTTCACGGACCCAAGCCCAACGAGTTGCCCGACTAAGTATCGCCGATGATGGTTGCCTAACTAGCCAATCAATGATCTGGCCAGGGTTGTTAAAGTCCATCTCATTCACTTCATCCCTTGTTCCACACAATGCAATTTGCCTTGCAAGAGCGCGTCTATGAATTTTCTCTTCCTTCTTGAGGTTGCTTATGTTTTTCTCTTTAGCTTCGTATAACTTAACTCTGGCATCGTCACACTTCGACACATAATATTTTGAAAATTTTCTACAAGCCACATTCAATGCATCAACGGCTTTGACCCACAAGTCCATCTTTTCCTCAATGACTGCACGTTCACGCTTCGCCGCCGCCTCCCCGGAACTCTCAACAAAGATGATCGACCCCATCCTACAAGTCGAGGTATTACTATAACGGTCATCCAAGGTAAAAATCCTAACCTTGTCTCGACAAAAACTTGAACCCTAGGAGTAGATCGAGCTATAATTCAAACTACTCTAACAAAACCCTAATTGAACTATAACCATAACGTTCGTCATATAGGCATTTACTTAAGCATAACCATAAACCCAACCTTAACCCTAACCATGTCATTAACCCTACCAAAACCCTAAATGATATTTCTTACTACCGAAACAATGCTACTGACACAATACATTGTCAAAGCATAAACATTACCCTAAATGCATCATATACAATGATTTCACCACAACAAAACCATGAACTAGTGATTCCAACAAAATGAGCAAAATGCATGATTTGAACCAACCAAATGAAGGGGGGATGGGGGAGGTACCTTGGGTGATGCAAATGAGCTCGATCCACCGGCCAAATCTCAAGCAATGGAGGGGGATCTAGTGGGTTATCTGGTGGGGGAGAAGAGTGGGAGAGAGCTTTAGCTTGAAAAAAGAGTGGGGTGAATGAGTGGGTGGGGGAGCAGCACAGCCCCCTCCTTCACAACCTTATCCAGGAACCTACCGCCAGCCATCCCGGCGGTAGGTTGCAAGAGCCTACCGCCGTAGGGTGTGGCGGTAGGTCCCTTTGCCACGTGTACACGGCCATTAATGGCCAGACGGCGTCAGGAAACCTACCGCCACGAGGAGCGGCGGTAGCCTGCACATATCTACCGCCACGGACCCCGGCGGTAGCAAAAGGGTCAAATGTCGAAATAATTTCAATCCAGGGTCAGATCTCGATTTTAGACGCGAAAAGGGTCAAAACAAGAAATTTTGCCGCGGGCGGAGCCCTGTACGTCGTGCGTGCATGCTGTGGAGCGGCGTTGCACAGGGACGACCACAAGTTCTCACAAGTGTCGACGTGGATCACTCCCGTCCAGGTCCAGCGAACACGCACGTTGGTTCGCAGCAGTTATCAAGGATTAAGCACGCTCAACTTCTTCGATTGTTGTTTTTATTGCCAGCTTTCACCATGGATTACAACATGATTAACATCTTTTTCTTTGTTTACAATACACTACCACCAGACTGTCACATGATTTGTTATCTTAAGAATTTTTATAATTCTGAAACATGTGTTGGTTTAGGCCCATCAAGGTTAAGTCCATCACAACCACGCGATATTGGCACGCTGACGCATATTAACCATTAATTAGCATCAGCCACTGGTAGAAAAAGAGGCTTCCGTCCAGCCCCATTAGTCGCGGAACTGTAGGAACCGCGACTAATGAAGCCTTTAGTCCCGGTTCGGCAGACGAACCGCGACCAAAGGCCAGGGCCCAGGGCGCTCGGTGGCCAGCTGGTGCACGTGAGGGGCTTTAGTCGCGGTTGGCCAGGCAAACCGCGACTAAAGGTGCCCAAAGGCCTTTAGTCGCGGTTGGCCAGGCCAACCGCGACTAAAGCCCCTCCCCTATATATACCAGTTCAGCACACTCACTTAGCCATTTGGTGCCACTTCTCTTCACAAGCTTCACAAGGGGTGTAGGGTTTGCTTTTGGTTCCTCTTATGCACACAAGGTGTTTGATGAAATGCCCCAAGAGCCACACTTGAGGTTCCTCATTCATTTTTTCCTCCTCGATCGCGGTTAGCAACTTGAACCTTTCATGCATGTGTGTCATTGATTAAATATGCATGTGTGTTGTTCATTGTTTAATTTCTATTGTTTATAGCTAGTTAGTTTAACAAATGCATGATGGTTAATTATATATTTTATATTATAATAATGCAGATGAATCGGCAATGGATGTACGGTAACCGACTCTCCCGCGAGTTCACTACGGGTTTGAAAGATTTCCTCGTAGTGGCTAATGCGAACAAGCAGAAGGGTTTTGTTATCTGTCCATGTGTTGACTGTAAGAATCAGAAGGGTTACTCTTCCTCAAGAGAAGTTCACCTGCACCTGCTTCGGCACGGTTTCATGCCAAGCTATAATTGTTGGACCAAGCATGGAGAAAGAGGGGTTATAATGGAAGAAGATGAAGAAGGGGATGATTTCATCGATGAAAGCTATCTTGCTGATTTCGGTGATACTTTCATGGAGGATGCTGAAGGTGAAGGTGAAGGTGAAGGGGAAGGTGAAGGGGAAGGTGAAGGTGAAGAAGAGGCACGTGATGAGACCGTTGATGATCTTGGTCGGACCATTGCTGATGCACGGAGACGCTGCGAAACTGAAAAGGAGAGGGAGAATTTGGATCGCATGTTAGAGGATCACAGAAAGTCGTTGTACCCCGGATGCGATGATGGTCTGAAAAAGCTGGGCTGCACACTGGATTTGCTGAAATGGAAGGCACAGGCAGGTGTAGCTGACTCGGCATTTGAAAACTTGCTGAAAATGTTGAAGAATATGTTTCCAAAGAATAACGAGTTGCCCGCCAGTACGTACGAAGCAAAGAAGGTTGTCTGCCCTCTAGGTTTAGAGGTTCTGAAGATACATGCATGCATCAACGACTGCATCCTCTACCGCGGTGAATACGAGAATTTGAATGAATGCCCGGTATGCACTGCATTGCGTTATAAGATCAGAGGCGATGACCCTGGTGACGATGTTGAGGGCGAGAAACCCAGGAAGAGGGTTCCCGCCAAGGTGATGTGGTATGCTCCTATAATACCACGGTTGAAACGTCTGTTCAGGAACAAAGAGCATGCCAAGTTGTTGCGATGGCACAAAGAGGACCGTAAGTCGGACGGGGAGTTGAGACACACCGCAGATGGAACGCAATGGAGAAAGATCGACAGAGAGTTCAAAGATTTTGCAGCTGACGCAAGGAACATAAGATTTGGTCTAAGTACAGATGGCATGAATCCTTTTGGCGAGCAGAGCTCCAGCCATAGCACCTGGCCCGTGACTCTATGCATCTACAACCTTCCTCCTTGGTTGTGCATGAAGCGGAAGTTCATTATGATGCCAGTGCTCATCCAAGGTCCTAAGCAACCCGGCAACGACATCGATGTGTACCTAAGGCCATTAGTTGATGAACTTTTACAGCTGTGGGGCCCTGGTGTCCGTGTGTGGGATGAGCACAAACAAGAGGAATTTGACCTACGAGCGTTGCTTTTCGTAACCATCAACGTTTGGCCTGCTCTTAGTAACCTTTCGGGACTGTCAAATAAAGGATACAATGCATGCACGCACTGCTTACATGAGACTGAAAGTGTACATTTGCCAAATTGTAAGAAGAACGTGTACCTTGGGCATCGTCGATTTCTTCCGAAAATTCATCCAGTAAGAAAGAAAGGCAAGCATTACAACGGCAAGGCAGATCACCGGCCGAAGCCTGCAGAACGCACTGGTGCTGAGGTATTTGATATGGTCAAGGATTTGAAAGTCATCTTTGGAAAGGGTCCTGGCGGACAATCAGTTCCGAAGGGAGCTGACGGGCACGCAGCCATGTGGAAGAAGAAATCTATATTCTGGGAGCTAGAATATTGGAAAGTCCTAGAAGTCCGCTCTGCAATCGACGTGATGCACGTTACGAAGAATATTTGCGTGAACCTCCTAAGCTTCTTAGGGGTGTATGGGAAGACAAATGATACAAAGGAAGCACGGCAGGACCAGCAACGTTTGAAAGACCCTGATGACCGGCATCCAGAATGGTTTCAAGGTCGTGCCAGCTACGCTCTGACCAAAGAAGAGAAGGTCATCTTTTTTGAATGCCTGAGCAGTATGAAGGTCCCGTCTGGATTCTCGTCCAATATAAAGGGAATAATAAACATGGCGGAGAAAAAGTTCCAAAACCTGAAGTCTCACGACTGCCACGTGATTATGACGCAATTGCTTCCGATTGCTTTGAGGGGGCTCCCTGCCGGAAAAAGGGAAAAGGAAGAAAGAAGAAAAAGGAAAAAAGGAAAAAGGGAAAAGGAAAAAGGAAAACACAAAAAAAAACAAATTAAACAGAAGAAAAAACAAAAGAAAACAAAAAAACAGAAGAAAAACAAAGGAAGAAGAAAGAAAAAGGAAGAAGAAAAAAAACAACAAAGAAAAAGAAAGAAGAAAAAAGAAAGGAAGAAGAAAAACAAAGGAAGAAGAAAAAAAGAAAGAAGAAAAAGGAAGAAGAAAAAAAGAAAGAAGAAAGAAAGAAGAAAGAAAAATGAAGAAGAAAAAACAAGAAAGAAAAAGGAATAAAAAAAAATGAAAACCAAATAAAAACCAAATGAAAACCAAAAGAAAGAAGAAAGGAAAAAGGAAGAAGAAAAAAAGAAGAAGAAAGGAAGAAGAAAGGAAGAAGAAGAAAGAAAGAAAAAAGAAAAAGGAAAGAAGAAGAAAGAAAGAATAGAAAGGAATAAGAAGAAAAGGAAGAAGAAGAAAGAAAGAAGAAAGGAAAGAAGAAAGAAAGAAGAAGAAAGGAAGAAGAAGAAAGAAAGAAGAAGAAAGGAAAAAGGAAGAAGAAAAAAAGAAGAAGAAAGGAAGAAGAAAGGAAGAAGAAGAAAGAAAGAAAAAAGAAAAAGGAAAGAAGAAGAAAGAAAGAATAGAAAGGAATAAGAAGAAAAGGAAGAAGAAGAAAGAAAGAAGAAAGGAAAGAAGAAAGAAAGAAGAAGAAAGGAATACCGCGACACCCTCTCCCACCCCTTCCTCGCCCCCTCCTTTTGCCACCGCCCTTTCGCCACCGCCACCGCCACCGCCCCCCTTCTTCACTTAATTAATTTGTTTTTACTACATGTTTTCAGGACTGACATAATGGCGGACGATAGAGCTGACCCGATTATGGACAACTATGATCCGGACGGTGAAGCACATATGTTCGGCATCATAAACGGCGATATTCAATATGTGCCGACCGGACAAGAAGAAGATGATGTCTCTTCTTATCTGAACCTTGACGGTGAAGATGAAGGGCGCCGTCAGCAAGATGATGCCGAACAAACGTCGATAAACGACGATCTTCAAATGGAAGGAGCAACCACCTCCGGCGCCGAGGTATATATATACATTGAGCCTCTGGTGATACAAACTAACTGATTTGAATAAATATGTGTGTACTAACGGGCGCGACTCTCTTTCTTATTTTAGCCCTCGGCCGGATCGTCGAAACAATCGAGTACGTCGTCAAAGCGTGGCGCAACCAAGACGATGAAACAAGGGGAAACATGCACCATCGAGGTTGTCGACAGTGCAACCGGCAGGCCGCTGGAGCCCCGCAAGAACGCCATCAAGTTTGTCAGCCAATGCGGAGCCGTTGTTAGAGACAACGTCTCGATCACCGTCCAAGAGTGGAATGAGCCAAAGAAGGCACGAATTGCTGGTTTCACTTTTGTCGATAAGAGAACAAAAAAAGATTGCTTCAAGAAGCTTATGGAACATTTCGTTCTACCTCCGGAATACAACAAATTCGATGAGGAGGGTAACAAGATTGAGGAAAACAAGGAGAGGAGGAGGCTAGTCAAACAGTTCGCTCTTCATAAGATGGCCGATGCATTCCGGAAATTCAAGCAAAATCTAAACCATGACTTTGTCAAGCAGAACAAGACTCCGGATTTCAAAGGACAATATGAGAAACTGAAACATGATTGGCCAGAATTTGTGAAGCAAAAGAAATCGGAGCAGTTCATTCAAATATCGAAAAAAAATAAGGAAAATGCGGCTAAGAAGGAGTACAATCATATTATGGGGCCAGGAGGGTATCGCCTTTGGCAGCCTAGGTTGGCGAAGATGGAGAACGAGCTGAGGGCGCGAGGAATCCGTCCAGGTACGGAGGGATGGGACCCAAGGGCCAAAAGCTGGTGGTACGGGCATGGGGGAACGCTGAACCCGGAGACAGGGGAGTGTGTTTACCAGGGCAAAATAATGAAACCCACCCAAGCCCTTATTGACGCAATGAGGGATGCTCAAGAGGGGAAGATCAAGTTCAACAGAGAGAACGACGCACTGACAAAAGCCCTCGGGAATCCTGAACACGGAGGACGTGTACGAGGCATGGGGCACATTCCGTGGAAAATAGGGTTCCCCCAGAACGATGACCCGTACGGTTACAGAAGCCGTAAGAGAAAGATGGATCGGGAAGCAGATGTTGTGGCGCGGTTGGCATCGGAAATGGATGTGATGAAGAAAACCGTGAGTGTACTAGTAGCCGAAAGAGATGCAGCTGGGGCGCAGCATGAAGATCATCCAGCGGATCTCGGAAGCCAGCAACGGAGAAGCAGCATGGCTTCCACGGAGGCCCCACCGGCTGGTGCAGATGCACCGACGATCGAAATTACTGCACCGGAGCCTCTGGTGGTCGAAATTACTGCACCGGAGCCTCCTCGCTACCCCGTGGACGATATAAAGGAGAGGAAAGAATGTCATCTGTATTATCCTATCGGGAACATGTCCATGAAGGTAGCCATCGGCAGTGCTTTACCATGTTTACCTGGAGCACTCCACCACAACAACCCCATTCAAGATGGCTATGCTCGTGTCACGGTGGAGGACATAGTCCAAGGGTTTGAGGACCTGGAGATTGACATTGCTACACCTGAAGGGGAGAAAAGACTTGGAGATGTCAAGCGCCATTTCATTCTATGGCAAAAGAAGTTTATCAAGTTTCCAGGCGAGGCGCCAAGGACAACAAGTCCACCCCCCTACGGTGGTGGTGGTGGCGGTGGCGGCGGCGGCGGCGGTGGTGGTGGTGGCGGTTCACCTACACCTCCGTCACGTCAGCCGACGCCTCCCAGTCCACAACGTCCGGCGGGTGATCAGACGCCGCCCCCCAGTCCTCGTCCGGCGGGTGATCAGACGCCGCCCCCCAGTCCTCGTCCGGCGGGTGATCAGACGCCGCCCCCCAATCCACCTCCGGCAAAGAAGCAGAAGCAGTCCTGGGTTATTAACCCGGACCCTTATGTACCTAAGACCACAAAGGTACCGGAGCCATCACTGAAACCTCTCCCCACAAGGCCTTGGGAACGTAGTGCCGAGGAAACTGCCGCGGTCGCGGCTGCTGATCTTGAGAAATGGAAGGCGGACTGCAAGAAGAAAAGAGAGCCCGAGCCCAAGCCAGTATTTTCTGATGAGCAAAAGAAGTGGGCTAAGTCATTTTTGAGCACACCGTCCCAAGCCGCGAAGAATCTGCCTGAGGACTATGCACGTGAACTTCGTAGGCAGGCACTCATGTTGAAGGAGAAGAAAGGGCGGGCGGATGACCCCGATCAAAGTAAACGAGTTGCCCAGCTCGGGGAACAAAGTAAACAATCAATTGCCCCGCTTATAGTGAAAGCCGCCGGTCCGGATGACCCCGATATCATAGCAGCTGCGGCAGCACTTGGATTGACTGCAACGAGTGCCAGAGAACAAGCGGCCAACTTAGGTATTACTCTTCGTGAACTGTTAGGCCTTGATGATCTGCCAGTGAAGGAGGTAGTAATTACATATGTGAAGAATGGGCCTCTCGTCGAGCCTGCGCAGGAACAGGATCTACCTCCGCAAATGAAAGGTCTGCTGAAATGGTACAAGGGTTACATAAAAAATAAAAACGCCAACGAATATATTTATGCGGAAGTTAGACATGAGCATCACTTCAAACATTACTATGTACAAATTCATCTGAGTGAATTGTTCCAGCTTTTCAATCTGCGCGAGCTCGACAAATCTATCATCAGTTGCTACGTTCTGTAAGTGATTTATTTCTACCCCATCTCGTTCATATTGCCTGCACACTATATATATGTCCTAACTATATTGTTGTGTCCGCTATTATACATGCAGAATGAAGATTAAGGAATGCAGAGTAAGGAACATCCATGATGTTGGGTTCATTGACCCACAGATCGTTAATGGATATGTGTTGCGGCATCACCCCGACGACATGGAGGCAGACCTGTGGCAGTTTCTTACAAAGCAGGAACTCAAAAGTGATATTCTATTTCCTTACCATTTTGGGTGAGTGTTTCTGTCTTGAGCACATTCTCTTTTGTTTACTCCATGCATGGTATGTGGCCGGCTAATCGATGAGTTATGCATGACGTACTGTGCATGTATCGTGTCCGCAGGTTCCACTGGATTCTGCTAGTAATTAAAGTTGACACCTCAGAATGTCTCGTCCACGACTCTCTGAATATGGATCCAAAGCTTTGGGGCGACCTGAGAAAAATGATGCAGAAGTAATTATTTTCATTCATTTGCGCTCTATATCGATCGGCCTATTTCGTTCATTTCCTAATATCAAGTAACTAATAACTCTCTTGTTCATTTCATTTTCTTTGCCTCGTAGGGTTTGGAGACGGTTCGTAGATACAAAGGTCGGTGAATTCAAAAAAGAGCTAGAATTCAAAATGGCAAAGGCTAAGAATGCTGGGGATATTCAGCCGGCGGGGACCAATCTATGTGGATACTATGTCTGTGAGATGATCCGGAGATACACCTCTGAGCGGGTTCCGAGTGATACCAATGCTCAGAGGAATAACCTCCGGATGATGCTTAGTCCAGAAGCTCGCTTCCGACCACTTCAAGAGGAACTAGCTGGATGGTTCAGGAGGAAAGTCCTCCATCCTAAAGGAGAACACCATTACGAGGACGTAGAACTTTATATGCCTTAAATTATGTATGGAAACTTGTTCAAAATTGTATATGGTCATCCGATGATATTGAATATATACTGTATATTCCTCTTGAATTCTTTTTGGTTCTAATTTCAAATTTGTTTGAAATTGTACATTCATATGCATGTATGTAGTAGCGTAGAATATGTGAAACTCCTTCAAAATTAAAATAAAGCATAAAAGAAATAAAACAATACAAATTAAACAGAAAATAGGTTAGGGGGGGGGGCAGGTTTAGGGGGGGGGGGCTAAAACCCTAAACCTGCGGAGGTCTTTAGTCGCGGTTGGCCAGAAGAACCGCGACTAAAAGACCTCCGCCCTGGCGGCCACCTGGCGCCCACGTGGACTGGCCTTTAGTCGCGGTTCTTAAGCAACCGCGACTAAAGGGTGGAGCCTTTAGTCCCGCCTGTTTGGTCGCGGTTGCGCAACCGCGACTAATGGCAGTTGCGAACCGCGACCAAAGGCCCTTTTTCCACCAGTGAGCGAGTTTAGGTTTTCCACGTGACGCCCATTGTCGTGTGTCAGCTTTTCGCCGCACAGCATGGTTCTCTTTCTACACTCAAGTCACATCTTGGAATTAACTACGCCTTCACATCACCCACCCATGTTGTCATCCACCTCCCCCCTCCTCACTTAGCTCCAAATGGTTGTGAGCTATGCTTCTTTATTAACAAAACGTGTCACGGTTAGATTTTTTGTGCTGAAACGATTATGATTCATTTGTTAATGAGTTTTTTCAGTTTGACACGCTATAGAAAATCCAGCCAACCGGTGTTTTTGAGCCTAACTAATCGTGTTTACAGAAGAAACACTTGTATTTACAAATGGTAGCTTGCACTTAAGATGCCTCAGCGGCAGCACCATGCTAATTGCACGTTGTGCATTTCGGTTTACGCGAGTGCACAACAACACCGCTCGGTTAAAACAGAATTGCAAGCCGGTGCACTTTACGAAATTAAGATTGGCCGTAGTCAAAGTTTTTAAAATTACTACTTCCTCCGTCCCATAATATAAGAACGTTTTTTATACTAGTATAATGTTAAAAACGTTCTAGGGAGTAGCAAATTAACCAGCATGCATAGTGAAGGTTTCATAGGCACCAATCTTCATGTTAGTGAATGCCCATAATAAAGTACGTAAACAAAGTAGTTCAAAGACGACAATATGTACTATAATTAACATGGGTTTAACATTATTGTACCGTCGTTACAACAGTCAGTTTTGATTTACTCATGGCCGAGCGCTGGTCAGTAGTATTGGTGTTTTGTCTAAGTACTCAAACCAACCATCATTGTTAGACTAATCAACCACACCTCCAAGATGATCATTAATTGTTGCTGGAGAACACAACCGACCACTCATCAGTTTCTCGTTTGCCCATGCCGCGGGGATACATCCAGAAATAAGAGATGGATGGATGCACAAGCCTCCTGAGAGCTCAGCGACTCTCGGCCGTCGGATCGGTTTGCTTGATGGATTTTGGGTCGTCCGATCGAGCACGTGGAAGATATGGGCCGTTGGATCTGGGGCTGGTACTATAGAAATGAATAGTTACTGCCCCCTCCCGGTCTCTCTCACTCCACGGATTCGGCCTGATCTTGCTGACGTGTGGGGTCGCTCACGTGTGGGCCGCGTTTGTCAGCGGTTGTGCCTGGAGATGCGCCCGGTGTACGTGCTTTGCTGTCAAAATATCATGCCACCGCCAGTAATTTCGCCACCCCGCCGAGGGCATTTGCGGGAATTCGCGTGCGTGGCTGTGCGTGGCGTCGTGTGGGTGGTTGCGCTTGGCATAGGAGCGAGGAGGGTCGCCGATTGGGTGAGAACCCTAGCCCATTCCCCCCGCCGCGTCCCTCTCCCCTTCTCCACCACAGCCGCCGCCGCCATGGTCCCGTCCTCCTCTCCTCCCCGTACATCTCCCAGCGCCGAGTTCGCTGCCTTAGCTTGTAACATCCCAAATTTTCAATTTGGAATGTTATACATTAGATCATCATGCATATCATATTTTATTGCATTTTGGTCGATCCTAGAAATTTCACGCAACTCAAGGACCCTCGGAGAGAGTTGGAGATTTCGTCATTTTCATATTTGAGATTTCTCAAATTTTGAAAAGAGGATCTTTTGATTTTATTTATTTTATCTTCAATTATTTTTCCGATAAAAAAATTATATGAGAGGGAATAATATGACTTTCCCAAATTTTAGGCAAAATGGAGATTTAATAAATAAATCAAATTTTGGATTTTTCCGGAGTTTAGATGCATTTTATTTGAATTAGGGAAAAATGCGTATTTTCCAAATTTCATTTAGGTCCCGAGGAAAAGTTCATTTTGTTCGACTCATTTTTAGGAGTCGGGGAAAATTTACTTTGTAAATTTTGGAGCTCATTGGATTTTATTTTTTATTCGTTTTTCTGCGCACGAATTTATTTTAAAAAAAATCCCGCAGCGCCCGCCTGGGCCAAAGGCCCAGCCGGCCGAGCCGGCCCGCGCTGCCGCCCGCGCGCGGCACCGCCGCCCGCCGCCGCCCGAGTCCGAGGAGGACTCCTCCTCCTCCCCTTGCTTGCCCCCTCCCCCAAGCAACTCCCCCCTTTATATACCGCGCCACCCTCCCCCCTCTCCTCCACCCCAAGCCGCCGCCGCATCAAGCAGCAGCAGCAGCAGCCGCGCGCCACCGCAGCCGCCGCCGCCGCCCGCAGCCGCCGCCGCGTCGCCGTCGCCCGCGCCACCCCGCCGCCCCGCCAGAGCACGCCGCCGCCGAGGTAGCCGCGCCGCGCCACCCCTCGCCCGGTCGGTTTTTTTAATAAAACCGTTCCGGTTTATTTCGTTCGTTGTTTCGGTTTTTTTTAAAACCCTAGATCGGTTTTTTTCGGTTTTGTTTAATAGCGAGCGTTCGCCGGACCGTTCGTCTTAACGAACGTGATCACCGGTTAGCCTTGGTTAACGAACGTCCGTTCGTTTAACTGTTCGTCGTTTTTCTTTTTCGTCGGATTTATTCCGCGATTTTTTTTGATCGCGATTTTCGATCCGATCTTCTAGTTTATCTTCTCGCTCGTTTATTGGAATCAGGTGATTCAAGCGCCTGGAGTTTCGTTTCGAAACCGCCGTTCCGACTAATCAACTTAAACAAGTTTTTGCCATGGTAAAATTTGACCTAGTTTCATCTTGCTAGAACCAAGTTGTTTTCTTCCACCGTTTGTTTTCCGTTTCTTGATCGGTTCGTTCTCTTTTTGCAACCGGAGTTCTTAAGTTGAACTTTCTGGTTCGATCTCTTGTTCGAGTTTTACCTGTGCATTAGATGAGTACTTATTGTATGCTTGTTGTGTGTCTACGATAGATCACCCAGAGTGCGCCGCTTGTTACTTCGAATCTCTAGGTTTCGCGGATCATCAGCAAGGCAAGTAACACTTTGATCATACCTTTTCTACTACCCAGTTTTATTGCATTAGATCAATCCTCAAACATTGCATGAATTAGGATCTAATTAAATTGTGGGATGGGAAGTAGATGAGGTAGTACCTATTACCTATTTTCTTATGAAACCTTTGGGAGTTACTTCTACGTTTGCTTATTATGCCATGCTATGCTAGTAGACGTGGATTGGGTGAGTGATATCCATGACAGATGTGAGTATTGTTAATTAATGGTTTATCTAAGGTGGCAACTTAAAATACACATCTGGGTGGATTGAGGCGCCTGGTTTCTATCAGGACTTGCCTGTTTGTTTTTTTTCGGACCGTCACCCAGGCTCAAAGGGATCATAAGATCATTCATGCTAGTAACTTCCGTGTGCAGCCACAAGCCATTATGGGCTCTGGCATAGTTGACTAAGTCGTGCGAACTCTTATAGGTGTAGACTAACAGATGTAGGGGTTGTAGGTGGTATAGTCTACTCCATCGTAAGGTGCTAGCGCTTCTAAAAGACTATGTCTCGGTCATCCGTTTCTCAAACATCATGTAGTGCGAGAAACCAAACGGAGGCGATCGAGTCTTGTGGGGAAAAGTGCGCAAACCTCTGCAGAGTGTACAAACTAATCATGATTAGCCGTGTCCCCGGTTATGGACATCTTGAGTATCTAGTACCTGAATATCGTGTGAATCTCAACATGTTACTTCTAATTAATATTGTTGGGTTAATGATGATTACTTTTTAATTGGGATCGGAATGCTGTCAACCATTTTCGATGTTTAACAACCACCATGATAGTTAAATAAATTTATTCCTTTGCAGTAGGGAAAAACTGGCTTTACGCAAAACTGTAACCATAGAGCTTTTCCACCAGCCATACATGCATGTACTACAGGCTTATCATTCAATATTCTCTATGTGTTACATTGCCAGCATATTCCATGTGCTGACACGTTCTCGGGTTGCAACGTTTTATGTTGCAGACTTTTCAAACGACGAGTAAGGTGCTTTTAGGTCGTGGTTCTATACTCAGTGATGCCGTTGGAGTTGATGGACTCGCTTATCTTCCAAGTCTTCCGCTGTTATCATTATTAGATGGCCTTAAGCCATATTTATTGTAATAAGATCTCTTTGAGACAACGATGTAATAAGTGTATGGTTGCTACTCTGTTATAAATCCTTCGACGTACTGTGTGGTGTCAGCATTACTGATCCAGGGATGACACCTGAGCGCAGAGACTTGACCATCTGAGGTCGGGTCGCTACAGAGATGGTATCAGAGCACACGTTGACTGTAGGACACGACCACTAAGATAATGTTGGAAATATGCCCTAGAGGCAATAATAAATTGATTATTATTATATTTCCTTGTTCATGATAATCGTTTATTATCCATGCTAGAATTGTATTGATAAGGAAACTCAGATACATGTGTGGATACATAGACAACACCATGTCCCTAGTAAGCCTCTGGTTGACTAGCTCATTGATCAATAGATGGTTACGGTTTCCTGACCATGGACATTGGATGTCATTGATAACGGGATCACATCATTAGGAGAATGATGTGATGGACAAGACCCAATCCTAAGCCTAGCACAAGATCATGTAGTTCGTATGCTAAAGCTTTTATAATGTCAAGTATCATTTCCTTAGACCATGAGATTGTGCAACTCCCGGATACCGTAGGAATGCTTTGGGTGTGCCAAACGTCACAACGTAACTGGATGGCTATAAAGGTGCACTACGGGTATCTCCGAAAGTGTCTGTTGGGTTGGCACGAATCGAGACTGGGATTTGTCACTCCGTGTGACGGAGAGGTATCTCTGGGCCCACTCGGTAGGACATCATCATAATGTGCACAATGTGATCAAGGAGTTGATCACGGGATGATGTGTTGCGGAACGAGTAAAAGAGACTTGCCGGTAACGAGATTGAACAAGGTATCGGGATACCGATGATCGAATCTCGGGCAAGTATCGTACCGATAGACAAAGGGAATTGTATACGGGATTGATTAAGTCCTTGACATCGTGGTTCATCCGATGAGATCATCGTGGAACATGTGGGAGCCAACATGGGTATCCAGATCCCGCTGTTGGTTATTGACCGGAGAACATCTCGGTCATGTCTGCATGTCTCCCGAACCCGTAGGGTCTACACACTTAAGGTTCGACGACGCTAGGGTTATAAAGGAAGCTTGTATGTGGTTACCGAATGTTGTTCGGAGTCCCGGATGAGATCCCGGACTTCACGAGGAGTTCCGGAATGGTCCGGAGGTAAAGATTTATATATGGGAAGTTCTGTTTTGGTCGCCGGAAAGGTTTCAGGGTTTATCGGTAGTGTACCGGGACCACCGGAGGTGTCCGGGGGTCCACCAAGTGGGGCCACAAGCCCCGGAGGCTTGCGTGGGCCAAGTGTGGGAGGGGACCAGCCCCAGGTGGGCTGGTGCACCCCCCCACAAGTGCCCAAGGCGCAAGGGAGAGAAGAGGGGGCAAACCCTAAGGGCATATGGGCCCTAAGGCCCATACTCCCTGCGCCTCCCTCTCCTCCCCTCTTGGCCGCCCCCTTTTTCCCATCTAGGGCTGCCGCCCCCCCTAGGGGTGGGAACCCTAGAGGGGGCGCACCCTCCTCCCTCTCCCCTATATATAGTGAGGCCTGGGGCTGCCCATAACACGTGATTCGATCTCTCTCGTTGGTGCAGCCCTGCGTCTCTTCTTCCTCCTCTCCTGCGGTGCTTGGCGAAGCCCTGCAAGATTGCCACGCTCCTCCACCACCACCACGCCGTTGTGCTGCTGCTGGACGGAGTCTTCCTCAACCTCTCCCTCTCTCCTTGCTGGATCAAGGCATGGGAGACATCACCGGGCTGTACGTGTGTTGAACGCGGAGGTGTCGTCCGTTCGGCACTTGGTCATCGGTGATTCGAATCACGACAAGTACGACTCCATCAACCCCGTTCACTTGAACGCTTCCGCTTAGCGATCTACAAGGGTATGTAGATGCACTCTTCTTCCCCTCGTTGCTGGTTTCTCCATAGATAGATCTTGGTGACACGTAGGAAAATTTTGAATTTTTGCTACGTTCCCCAACAGATAAAACCATAGATCACTATTCTCCTCTCATTTTCTAACTCCTCATCTTTTCTACTCTTTTAGGATGACGGACGCGAAGATCAAGTACGCCCAACCAGATGAAGGCACACCTTTTGGATTTCACTTGAAGGAAGTCACCAAGTACCTGAACATTGGACTACCAAGCTTCACCGGGACTTTCAACGCCACTCTGCCTGAAGAGGAGCGCTGGAAGATTCAAGCTCACGTTCCGGGAAGGACATTCGCGCCAATAACGAAGCCCATAGATAGTGTTTTCAGTGCACCAACCTGGAGTCTGGGAAAGAGCATGGCAGCTCATATCACCATGGGACGCATTGGAGAAGTTTATCAAGAATACCTCAAGGACACTATCTACCAGATTTGCGGACGCCGAGATGAACAATGGGAGATAGTCAGCACCAAGAAGGATAGGTCCATTGCAGCTTTCATCCAGGAGTTAAACCAGCACATTCGCCGCCAAGAGAACTAGATGTGCAATGATATGATAGATTTGAAGAACGCCAAGGCAAGGATCATCGAGCTGGAAGGAGAACTGAAGTCTACACGCAAGGACTACATGGACGAGATCGTAGCTCTGGCAAGGCACAATGGCGATCTTAAGCAGGAGATTGAAGACCTCAAGGGGAAATTAGCATTTAAGAATGAAGACAAGTACGTCGCATGTCCGAGCAACTACATCATCATCGACGACACTGATCCGGATCCAAGTGAACCCGACTTTGAAGACGAAGCTGGAGCAGACATCATGGAGTCTTCCACCGATTCAAATTAATAGATGACCCCCAAATATTAGTAGAACTTCCTCCATGTAAACATTATAGTTCAAGCACTTTTGCGATAGTTTTAGACCGTTGTATGCCCTTTGTTTGAATTGAATGAAGTGATTTTGTGTGCATTTGCTCATGTGCATTAGGGTAGTGTTTCTCTTTAGACCTCACTCTATTCTTAAATTCTCGTCTTTTCTAAACCCCTCAGATGCCTCCAAGACGTGACAATGGATTCGTTTTCCCGCCAGAGATCACTCAGTTGATTCAGCAGCAGAATGCCCTGATCCAAACATTGGTGCAGAACAACAACAACAACAACAACAACAACAACAACAACAACAACAACAACAACAACAACAACAACAACAACAACAACAACAACAACAACAACAACAACAACAACAACAACAACAACAACAACAACAACAACAACAACAACAACAACAACAACAACAACAACAACAACAACAACAACAACAACAACAACAACAACAACAACAACAACAACAACAACAACAACAACAACAACAACAACAACAACAACAACAACAACAACAACAACAACAACAACAACAACAACAACAACAACAACAACAACAACAACAACAACAACAACAACAACAACAACAACAACAACAACAACAACAACAACAACAACAACAACAACAACAACAACAACAACAACAACAACAACAACAACAACAACAACAACAACAACAACAACAACAACAACAACAACAACAACAACAACAACAACAACAACAACAACAACAACAACAACAACAACAACAACAACAACAACAACAACAACAACAACAACAACAACAACAACAACAACAACAACAACAACAACAACAACAACAACCCACCACCACCACCACCCGCGGATCATTTGACTCATTTCCTTAGGCTGAATCTGCCGGTGTATTCCAGTAGCACCGAGCCGATTGTAGCAGATGATTGGCTCCGTAAGATAGGAAGGGAGTTGACCACTGCAGGATGCACAGATGTTGAGAAGGTGAAGTTTGCCGCACATCAGCTTGAAGGACCCGCGGCAGCATGGTGGGAGAATTTCACAGCCACTTACCCTGTAGACACTGTCACATGGGATCAGTTTCAGCAAGCTATCCGCACTGCCCATGTTTCAGCAGGAGCTATGGCCATGAAGAAGCGTGAGTTTCGCAACCTACGCCAAGGAGGAAGGACAGTTGGCCAGTACGTAGACGACTTCAGCAAGTTAGCACGTTATGCCCCGGATGACGTTGCTACAGACGCAGCCAAGCAGGAGAAGTTTCTGGAAGGACTGAATGATGAGCTAAGCATGCAGTTGATGGCAGCAAGTTTCAACAACTACCAGGAGTTGGTAGACCGTGCCATCATGATTGAAGGGAAGCAGCAGCAGATTGAGAACCGCAAGAGGAAGTATGGACAGGGGAAGTATAACTCTGGAGCCCAGCAGAAGCCCCGTTATACCCCTAAACAGGGAGTTCAGTTTCAGCATACCCATGGAGGAGGTAGTACGCACAACCATAATGGCCACAAGAATGGTAATGGGAATGGAGGAAGCAACGGCCAGAACCGAACCACCCCATCAACCCCAGCAAAGAAAGACCTGAGCCATGTCACCTATTTCAAGTGTTCCAAGACCGAACATTATGCCAATGAATGTCCCGAAGGCCAAGGTGGAAATGGAAACTCTGGAAAGAAGCCAAACCCTTTCAACAGGGTACAGGTGAACCACATTGATGTGGAAGAGCTTGAAGATCAGCCCGATGCAGTAATCGGTAAGTTTTTGGTTAAGCCTTTTACTGCACTCGTTCTTTTTGATACTGGTGCATCACATTCATACATATCCAGGGGTTTTGTGGATAAGTATAACCTGCCAACCCAAACCCTTAGGACACCCATGTTAGTAACCTCACCTGGAGCAGAATATATGGCTAGTCGATGGTGTGATCGGTTACCCCTAAGGATTGGTAGCTATGTGTTTCCCTCAGACCTAATAGTATTGGAATCTCAAGGATTGGATGTGATAGCATGGATTGGTTGTCAAAGTATGAAGGGAACATAGAATGTGCCAGTAAGACAATTTTGCTCACAACGCCAGAAGGAAGAAGGATCAAGTATGTATCCCGGCATTCGCCTAACAGGACACAAGTGAATTCTTTATCGGGAGTTGTGCAGGAAGAGGTACCAGTGGTGAAGGATTGCCCTGATGTGTTTCCTGAGGAATTGCCAGGAATGCCACCTGATAGAGATATTGCATTTTTGATTGAGCTTTTGCCAGGCACTGGGCCAATATCGAAGAGACCATACAGGATGCCCGCACAGGATTTGGCGGAAATCAAGAAGCAGATTAAGGAGTTATTGGATAAAGGTTACATTCGCCCAAGTTCTTCGCCTTGGGGATCACCCGTACTTCTAGTGGAGAAGAAGGATGGATCATTAAGGATGGTTGTTGATTATCGTGGATTGAATGAAGTAACCATCAAGAACAAGTACCCACTACCGATGATCAATGATCTGTTTGATCGTTTGCAAGGAGCTAAAGTGTTTTCCAAGATAGATTTACGATCAGGGTACCATCAGTTGAAGATTCGAGAGCAGGACATACCTAAGACAACATTCACCACGAGATACGGATTGTATGAGTATATCGTTATTTCATTTGGACTGACTAACGCACCTGCCTATTTTATGAACCTGATGAACAAAGTGTTTATGGAGTTTTTGGATAAGTTCGTCGTGGTTTTCATTGATGATATTCTGGTATTTTCAAAGAATGAAGAAGAGCATAAGGAACATTTGCGTTTGGTTTTGGAGAAACTAAGGGAACATCAGTTATATGCCAAGTTCAGCAAATGTGAGTTTTGGTTGAAGGAAGTTGGATTTCTTGGACATGTTATATCCGGAGAAGGTATAGCAGTTGACCCTAAAAAGGTTGAGACCGTAACCGAATGGGAAGCACCGACGACAGTTGGAGAGATCCAGAGTTTTCTTGGACTCGCAGGATACTACCGAAGATTCATTGAGAATTTCTCAAAGATTGCAAAGCCTATGACTGAATTGCTGAAGGAGGATACCAAGTTCAATTGGACTGAGGATTGTGAGGCCAGTTTTCAGGAGTTGAAGAAACGATTGGTTACCTCACCAGTATTGATTCTGCCAGATCAGAACAAGGATTATGAGGTGTATTGCGACGCTTCACGTCGAGGACTTGGAACAGTGCTTATGCAGGAAGGAAGAGTTGTTTCGTATGCCTCACGACAACTGAAACCTCATGAATTAAATTATGCTACGCATGATTTGGAGTTAGCAGCCGTAGTGCATGCATTGAAGACATGGAGACATTTCCTCATTGGAAATCATTGTGAGGTGTACACGGATCACAAGAGTTTGAAGTACATTTTCACGCAGAAGGAGTTGAACCTTAGACAAAGGAGATGCTTGGAGCTCATCAAAGATTACGATATGAGATTGCATTACCATCCAGGAAAGGCTAATGTAGTAGCTGACGCATTGAGCCGTAAGAGCCATGTCAATACACTAATGACGGGAGAAATACCCAAGGAGTTAGCAGAAAACCTTCGTGAGCTATGTTTGGAAATAGTTCCGAGAGGCTATGTAGCAGCATTGGAGATTCAGTCAACATTGCTGGATAAAATCAGAGAAGCTCAGAAATCCGACAAGGAGATTGCAGATATAAAGAAGAAAATGAGTGAAGGAAAAGCAAAGGGGTTTCGTGAGGATGAGCACGATACCCTATGGTTTGAGGACCGAGTTTATGTGCCAAATGACCCGGAGATCAGGAAGTTGATTCTGCAAGAGGCACATGATTCACCCTATTCGATTCACCCAGGAAATACCAAGATGTATTTGGATTTGAAGGAAACATTCTGGTGGACCGGAATGAAGAAGAATATTGCAGAGTATGTAGTAGTTTGTGATGTGTGTCATAGAGTGAAGGCAGAACATCAGAAGCCAGCCGGATTGTTACAACCATTGCCGATACCCGAATGGAAGTGGGATAAGATAGGCATGGATTTTATCACAGGACTACCCAGGACTAAAGCAGGCTATGACTCGATATGGGTAGTAGTTGATCGTTTGACGAAGGTAGCACATTTCATCCCAGTTAAGACCACTTACACCAGTGCTAAGTTGGCAAAGATATACATGACTAGGATCATTTGCTTGCATGGAGTTCCGAGGAGTATCGTATCAGATAGAGGAACCCAATTTACCTCAAAGTTTTGGAATCAGTTGCATGAAACTTTGGGTACGAGGCTAGAATTCAGTACAGCTTTTCATCCGCAGACAGATGGACAGACCGAGAGAGTCAATCAGATTTTGGAAGATATGCTGAGAGCTTGTGCACTAGATTATGGGTCCAGTTGGGACGATAACTTGCCATATGCGGAGTTTTCTTATAACAACAGTTACCAAACTAGTTTGAAGATGGCACCTTTCGAAGCTTTATACGGAAGGAGGTGCAGGACACCGTTGTAATGGGACGAAGTTGGAGACCGTCAGTTGTTTGGACCAGATTTGATTAAGGAGTCTGAACAGAAAGTTAAGTTGATTCGCGATAGGCTCAAGGTAGCCCAGTCCAGGCAGAAGAGCTACGCAGATTCTAAACGCAAGGAGACAGTCTACGAAACCGGAGACAGAGTTTATCTTCGAGTATCCCCACTTCGAGGAGTTAAGCGCTTTGGAGTTAAGGGAAAATTAGCACCACGTTTCGTCGGACCTTATAAGATCTTGCAACGTATGGGAGAAGTCGCTTATAAGTTGGAATTACCAGAAGGACTGTCAGGAGTTCATGATGTATTCCATGTTTCTCAGCTGAAGAAGTGTCACGCCAAGATGGCGGAGGTACCGCTAAGAGATACAGTGCCACTAGAAGCGATTCAGTTGAAGGATGATTTAACATATGAGGAGAAACCAGTCAAGATTCTCGATTATGCCAGCAGAGTTACCCGCAGCAAGGTTATCAAGTTTTGCAAAGTTCAGTGGAACCACCACTCAGAGGATCAAGCCACCTGGGAGAGAGAAGAAGATTTGCTCAAGGACCACCCTCACCTATTTTCTAGCCAACCCGAATCTCGAGGGCGAGATTCATCTTAAGGGGGTTGGTTTGTAACATCCTAAATTTTCAATTTGGAATGTTATACATTAGATCATCATGCATATCATATTTTATTGCATTTTGCTCAAGGACCCTCGGAGAGAGTTGGAGATTTCGTCATTTTCATATTTGAGATTTCTCAAATTTTGAAAAGAGGATCTTTTGATTTTATTTATTTTATCTTCAATTATTTTTCTGATAAAAAAATTATATGAGAGGGAATAATATTACTTTCCCAAATTTTAGGAAAAATGAAGATTTAATAAATAAATCAAATTTTGGATTTTTCCGGAGTTTAGATGCATTTTATTTGAATTAGGGAAAAATGCGTATTTTCAAAATTTCATTTAGGTCCCGAGGAAAAGTTCATTTTGTTCGACTCATTTTTAGGAGTCGGGGAAAATTTACTTTGTAAATTTTGGAGCTCATTAGATTTTATTTTTTATTCGTTTTTCTGCGCATGAATTTATTATAAAAAAATCCCGCAGCGCCCGCCTGAGCCAAAGGCCCAGCCGGCCGAGCCGGCCCGCGCCGCCGCCCTCGCGCGCGGCACCGCCGCTCGCCGCCGCCCGAGTCCGAGGAGGACTCCTCCTCCTCCCCTTGCTTGCCCCCTCCCCCAGGCAACTCCCACCCCCCCTTATATACCGCGCCACCCCCCCCTCTCCTCCACCCCAAGCCGTCGCGGCGCCGCCGCCCCAAGCAGCAGCAGCAGCAACCGCGCGCCACCGCAGCCGCCGCCGCCCGCAGCCGCCGCCGTCGCCCGCGCCACCCCGCCGCCCCGCCGGAGCACCCCGCCGCCGAGGTAGCCGCGCCGCGCCACCCCTCGCCCGGTCGGTTTTTTTTAATAAAACCGTTTCGGTTTATTTCGTTCGTCGTTTTGGTTTTTTTAACCCTAGATCGGTTTTTTTCGGTTTTGTTTAATAGCGAGCGTTCGCCGGACCGTTCGTCTTAACGAACGTGATCACCGGTTAGCCTTGGTTAACGAACGTCCGTTCGTTTAACCGTTCGTCGTTTTTCCTTTTCGTCGGATTTATTCCGCGATTTTTCTGATCGCGATTTCCGATCCGATCTTTGATCTAGTTTATCTTCTCGCTCGTTTATCGGAATCAGGTGATTCAAGCGCCTGGAGTTTCGTTTCGAAACCGCCGTTCCGACTAATCAACTTAAACAAGTTTTTGCCATGGTAAAATTTGACCTAGTTTCATCTTGCTAGAACCAAGTTGTTTTCTTCCGCCGTTTGTTTTCCGTTTCTTGATCGGTTCGTTCTCTTTTTGCAACCGGAGTTCTTAAGTTGAACTTTCTGGTTCGATCTCTTGTTCGAGTTTTACCTGTGCATTAGATGAGTACTTATTGTATGCTTGTTGTCTGTCTGCGATAGATCACCCGGAGTGCGCCGCTTGTTACTTCGAATCTCTAGGTTTCGTGGATCATCAGCAAGGCAAGTAACACTTTGATCATACCTTTTCTACTACCCAGTTTTATTGCATTAGATCAATCCTCAAACATTGCATGAATTAGGATCTAATTAAATTGTGGGATGGGAAGTAGATGAGGTAGTACCTATTACCTATTTTCTTATGAAACCTTTGGGAGTTACTTCTACGTTTGCTTATTATGCCATGCTATGCTAGTAGACGTGGATTGGGTGAGTGATATCCATGACAGATGTGAGTATTGTTAATTAATGGTTTATCTAAGGTGGCAACTTAAAATACACATCTGGGTGGATTGAGGCGCCTGGTTTCTATCAGGACTTGCCTGTTTGTTTGTTTTTCGGACCGCCACCCAGACTCAAAGGGATCATAAGATCATTCATGCTAGTAACTTCCGTGTGCAGCCACAAGCCATTATGGGCTCTGGCATAGTTGACTAAGTCGTGCGAACTCTTATAGGGGTAGACTAGCAGATGTAGGGGTTGTAGGTGGTATAGTCTACTCCATCGTAAGGTGCTAGCGCTTCTGAAAGACTATGTCTCGGTCATCCGTTTCTCAAACATCATGTAGTGCGAGAAACCAAACGGAGGCGATCGAGTCTTGTGGGGAAAAGTGCGCAAACCTCTGCAGAGTGTACAAACTAATCATGATTAGCCGTGTCCCCGGTTATGGACATCTTGAGTATCTAGTACCTGAATATCGTGTGAATCTCAACATGTTACTTCTAATTAATATTGTTGGGTTAATGATGATTACTTTTTAATTGGGATCGGAATGCTGTCAACCATTCTTGATGTTTAACAACCACCATGATAGTTAAATAAATTTATTCCTTTGCAGTAGGGAAAAATTGGCTTTACGCAAAACTGTAATCATAGAGCTTTTCCACCAGCCATACATGCATGTAGTATAGGCTTATCATTCAATATTCTCTATGTGTTACATTGCCAGCATATTCCATGTGCTGACCCGTTTTCGGGCTGCAACGTTTCATGTTGCAGACTTTTCAGACGACGAGTAAGGTGCTTTTAGGTCGTGGTTCTATACTCAGTGATGCCGTTGGAGTTGATGGACTCGCTTATCTTCCAAGTCTTCCGCTGTTATCATTATTAGATGGCCTTAAGCCATATTTATTGTAATAAGATCTCTTTGAGACAACGATGTAATAAGTGTGTGGTTGCTACTCTGTTATAAATCCTTCGAAGTACTGTGTGGTGTCAGCATTACTGATCCAGGGATGACACCTGAGCGCAGAGACTTGACCATCTGAGGTCGGGTCGCTACATAGCTGCTCTCCCCACTACCAGCACGCCGTTGACGGCCAACCGGGCTGCCGCACGCAGGAAGGAAGAGCAGCAGCAGCCGGGACGAGGGCGGGGATGGAGAACGCGGCGTCCATCTCGCGGAGCCTCCGTCCATCCCTCACCCCTGATGCCGCCGTCCTTCCTCCTCCCCGTCGGGGCCAGGCAGAGGAGGAGGAGCGCCGGCCACGGGCACGAGGAGGCGGCCGACATCACTGTGCGCCGCCCGGCCAAGGTCTTCTCCCGCTGCTCTGGCTCGCGCGCCGCCTCTGCCGCCGACAGGAGGGGGCCGCGGCAGCTGCCACGCATCCCGGCGACCAGGGGTTCCCCGGCGTGGTTCCCTCAACGGAGGGATGCTTCCTCCGTCCACTGCCTGCTCTGTGCCGACACCATCAGTAGCGGCGGCGGCCGGGCTGATGCGGACTCCGCGCCACCACTGACGGCTTCGCCACGGACCGCATCGTCTCCGACCATGGTGAAAAGGCGCCCAACGTCGTCTACAGCGGCACCCTCTTCGGCCCTGGCCTAGGTGCATGAGCTCACCGCCGTCCGCCTCGAGGTCATGTTTCCCTCTCCCTCGAGTTCAACGTGTGTGTGACCGTGTGATGGATTGCATTAGCCGTGTTGCAGTCACCGGGATGCTCATCGCGCTCGTTGGATTCGGGCTCGACAAGCTTCGATTCCCAAGTGTAAGACTTTTTATGTTGTGCATACACAAATCTGCACTTCTGAATTCTATCTGGCTGTAGTTGACAGCAGTGGGCATAACAATAGCATAACAGTATGGATATGCTATGTAGGTCGTGAAATGTATCAAAATCGGTCTTCCAGAGATCATACTGCTGGTAGCTCTTTCACAGGTACATGCATCATCAGTCCTACGTAGCTGCTGTGTGACCTTTACTTACAATTTCTGAAGCTTATGATCATTTTTTCTGCAGTACATACCTCATCTGGTGCCTTTGCTGGGCACTGCCTTTGAGGGGTTCGCCGTCATAATGTCCGTCGCTGTCGTGTGGCTTTACGCATTCTTCCCGACGGTTGGCAGGGCGTATAAGAATGCTGCTCCACCTGACCATCCCAATACTGCAGGAGGTTAGGACAAATTGTGTGATTCTCAGATCTACCTGACCATCCCAATTATTTGCAGTGCTTGATTTTTATGAAAACTTTTCTTTGCAGTGTGTATGTGTTGCGAGCAGTGATCGGTACAGCCAATACATCACTACTGGAGTACTGGCCCTTTTGGTGTGAGTATGGCTGTATTATTTGCTTCTTTCATGATGAAGAAATGGCCATAGCCATGGGAGTTTCCTCTTGGCGATGATAGCCGGTGAGGTTTCTCCACCTACACTATTGACAGATATTGATTATGCATGCGTGGATATGAAATAGATGACCTACTATGATTTTACTTCCTGTTTTTTCCTTTGCTTTTCTGTTGTCACGCCAATATGTCAAGGTGTTCATGTGAACAGCTCCCATGATGTGGGTAAAAGGGCAGTTTGATTGAATCATGCTTGGTTAAAAGAAGTTCAGAATCTGCATCTCTAACTCTCCATCGATGATCAAGAAACTCATTCTTTGATGAATTTTTATTCACTTGCATGTGTTCCGGCATTATTATTATGAACCTGTGACCAATATCTTTTTATGCTACTGTAGTGCGTATCATGCTAACCATTATGATGCTGTACTGAAGTGCTAATCATGTGAGTGAATATATATTAGTTGGTTTAAGCATCGATGAATATCATTTACCCCATAAATCTGCACATAATTTTCCGTGCTATTTGGTAGGTTTTTCTAATTGTATGTCATTTTATCCCAATATGATCTCTTACTTAGGTTGGTGTTGTACGGCTTGGTTGAGCTCAAGGTCAACGGATACGGAAATTGTCAGGTCTATTTACATGATTTGATTTACTGTTTACTTTTTGAGAGTACCATGTTTGGTATCCAGTACAAGCCTACTCTGCAATTACTTGCCTCTTTCCAAATCTCCATTTTAAATAGTTTCAAGCATCGTCTGTTCAATTTTACCGAACACCTGAACACCATAGATTTGTATGGCTACTTTTACCAGGTTCCTTCTTACAGTGATTTTAATTGCTAGATATATACATCTAGGAGAGCTGGTTGTATCTCTTTTTTCTGTTGTTATTGGAGAAGATGAAAAAAAAATCCTGGTCAGATTCCTTTGTTCTCACATTAGCTTGCAAATACAGTCATGGACTGGATAATAAACATCTCTCCTATTACAGTGTACAATATATGATTGATTTTTTACTTTGCACTATTTTACATAAGTGTGTTGTTGATGCCCTTTTTATTTGGTCTTGCAGCTATTTTGTGTTTCTGGTTCTATATATATACTGGTTGGATGTTGACAAACAATTTCCATGCCTTCTTTTTCTATGGGTGTATGCTCAGGTCTTGATACTGAACCTCTTTGTCATTCGTTTTCAGATCTGGTGAACAAGATCTTATTGTGTAGATTAACTGCGGTGAATTGCAGCCAGGGTTAGAAGCAGTGGGTCATCCTCGACCTCACGCCGCCCATCTAGACAGAAGAAGATGGGTGCTGCGGGCGACGAGGCTGACACGCCGTCGTCCTGTCTTCTGTGAGGGGATCCATCGTGAGGAACCAGCGGACGCGATGCGGGTACTCGGTCCTTACTGCGGTATCACCTCTTCTTGTGGATGGTTGCTGAACAGCAGCAGTTCCATCTCCATCCCCAACGCATCCTTGCCTCATATTGATCTGCAATGAACCAGAGGTACCAAGTCTCTCCTTACTCTTTCATGATGAATCCATTTTTATTATCCCATGTTTGATGGTTTTCTCCTCTCAGCCCATAGAAAGAGATTTGATGTGATGATTGAGGTCGAAGGCTACCTTAACCTATGGATCAAAGGTGTGATGATGTACTTTATTATCTACAGCCACACATAACACCAACTGGTCTAGGTAGAGAAGTAGGGTAGATAATGTGCATAGCTCTTTTGTCGCGGCTAATATGTATATGATTGATTAATGGCCACATGAGATATTACCAAATAACAGAGGTCTCTTTTACTTCATATATGTGATCCTTTTAACAGCCCACAAGATGTCTGAGGAATAACATGATAGAATCTGAGTATAAATGCTAATTTTATTCTAATATTTTATCAGCTATGTTTACTCAAACAGTCCAAGAATTAGAAGAACAATTGCAATAAAGGATCTCCCCTTCTCTCTCCACTTTTAAAATATATATAACCAACCCTTCCTCTTATTAATCATATATCGCATCCTTAATGCGCCGAACTAGCTTGTATCATTTGGGTTTATTTTTTATTTGCTTTGCACTCTACTTTATGTGTCTGGTTAAGTTAGCGAAGGTTGGGATTTTGATTTCTAACGGCATGCAAATCTTATAATCTCTGTAGATTGATCAAGAAAGACAAATTGTCTCATGCTTCAAGTACCAAGAAGATAATTTCTTGCAAGATAAGGAAAAATGGTAAGCTTCTCCATTTGTATACCCATGCTTATTTTTCGTAGAAATGATGGTTGTGTATGTTATCATGTACTCCCTCCGTAAAAAAATAGCTATAGATTAGTTTTACTCCATGGCTATGGTTTCATTGGTGAAATAAACATGGTATTTTACTGAAAAAGCATGGTATTTTAGCCTGGAGATCTAAACCCTACAAAATTAGCGTGGTTATGGTTTGTTAGGTCAATCAATAGCGGAAAGTTTAGCCTGGAGCTCTACTTAGTAGAAAAATACAAAACTATTATTATTAATTGACAAAATCCCTTATTCTGCTTGGTATGTGCTTGCCTCATGTATGTTGATTCTCTTGGGCTGCGCAGGTGTGTTGTATCCGGGAGTCAAAGTTACTTGCTTTCTTCCTTACTTGTGCTTATCCACCCCCAAGATACACTCACATGCTGTTTGACCCTGTTTCAATTTGCCTTCTTCTCGACCAAATTGATTGTTGTTTCCCCTCCTAATCTCCGTGGATAAGTAGACCCCTTACTGCTAAATTTAGTTGCCTTCGCTTGCCCTTTAAGGTGTTGTGTCCCTTGGCGAATGTAGTGATGGACTGGTCTTTGGCACTTCTCAGTCGACCAGGTAATATACATCCTCCAACCTTACCAGCTACATAATTCTGTGGGGTTCTCCAGTTTAATTCTTTCTAAAATTTGATAACCTGCCCAAGGTCCGGATTCACCTAGCACAACCGGAGACATGGTTGGTTGCCTGTTGGTCTGGAAACTACACAACTTCTCTGAAACCCACTAGCCAAGATAGGTGACTGCCCTTTGTCACATGCTTGAATCGATTTGGGCATAACAGTCTGGACAGGAAGTTAGTTTTAAGTGGGTGCAGGGCTCTACGCTCTCTCATCTTGGTTTTGATGGCAGGATAATCATACTCAAGTCTGATTGTACGATGGCTCCTGTGGATGCTCTGGTTGTTGCAGATATTCTGTTTGTAGAGGATGTTTTTCAACGCTTGATTAGTTACGATGAAGAGCAATGCCTTGAAACATTTCTTTGTGGTCTCTGCACAATTTATTTCAGTGAGCACCCAGGTAATTCAGATGCTCCATTTGATTCTTGGATACTCTCGTTGCTGCTCATTTCACAACTACGTCTCCTGTATAACATAAATCTGTTGTTTTGAAACAGTAAGGGAGAACACTACTGATACAGTATATATTGGACACTGAATTGGTGCTCCATGGAGCCAGGGCACCAAGATTTATGCACAAATCCAAACCAAATTTGACATAGTTTTTGGAAATTTAATTCTGGGGTATAATACCTGATTATTAGAATTCAAATAGTCTACATCTGGGATATTGCTGTTTATATCTACTTCTGCATACCATACTGCTTGTATACAAAATCAACATATATCTGCAGTCAAACAATCAACATATACCTACTTCCTGACATGTGCTCCCTGCCTACTTCCTCTCAGGTAGACGCCACCGTGGCAGTGTTCTTCGGCACTCGGGTCAACATAGCAGGTATAAAATTACCCTCTCCTGCACTACCAAAATCCCCTCTCAATCATTCCTTAGCTTTCTCTGTTGGGTTAATTGTGAGTTAGTGTGTGATTTGATATATTATGGATTGTACAAGTGGATGCATTGGTTTGAGCGGGGAGCCGGTTTAGGTAGCCGAGAGCACTAACATACCTTCAAATTGGAAAATGTAATTTCGTTTAGAACGCAATGATCTATTATTTTCATTGTTTCAATCGTGTGACTCTACACATATATCCTCACAATTAGTGGAGCATAAAAGAATATAGCGGCCGCTCGATCTGAGCTGCTCTATTGATTGTATTTTAGTAAGACGCTGCAATTTTATAGACCATGTAAATTGATTGCTTGAGGAATGTGAGATTGTGCCCTTAATTTGTACATCCATGTTCTTGCACAGTTTCCAGATTTTGGTCTTTTGTGCATGTGTTGTCGATTTTTCTAAAGCAACATATATATTTCTGCAGGTTTCTCCTTGTCATTGACAGCATCGGTTAGCATAGGGGCAGCGGTCGCGGCCGCGGTCACCCGAGGAGCACAGCCACACGGGGCTGGTCCTGCTGCCACCAGAGAAGAGCGGAGGAGGTCGATACAGGGTCGAGGAGGGGCACGGGCGAGGTTCATGCCGCACGTGGGCACGCGGCGTCCAGCGAGAGAAGGCTTCTCCTGTTCCCGTGCCGCCAGGCACCCCTCACCGCCGCCCTACTTGTCCCTTATCCTCTCTTTTTCCTCCCCCCAGCTCTCTTCTCGTACTAACTTCCCATCCTCCTCTGATCTGTCTATTTTTAGTGTTCCTTTATGCTCATTTTTAGTTTCTCTCTTTTTGCTTTACTTTGTTGTATGGGATAAATGGATACTTCCTAGCAAATGATCAATTTATTATTTTCTTATGACATACTATTTTTTACATGGAACTAAAAAGAACGTTGGTTTTCTGAGAAAATAAGATTAGTGAAGTCATATATTTTGTTTAAATCAAGTAAGGTAGCATACATGTAGCTTTACTTGCTATTTTTGCATCATGGATGCTGAAACCTGATGCCATGTACATCAGTGTAAGTGTGTTGCCATGACAAGCAGATGATGTGTGTCATGATGAGAGCAACGCAAGTAATGGTTGCGTTAGGGTTGCATATATATCACTGATTGTGTGTATCTACTGCTCGGTTGATTGAATAATTAGTGGCTCACTAATTGAACAAACCTGGATGCTAGAGTGAATTTTGGCTCCCTAATTAAACAACTCAGGATGAATCTTTCTACAATGGAGCTAATTACACAAACCAGGATAATAAAATTAATTAGTGGTTCACTACTTAAACAAGCCAGGAGGCTAAAACTTGCTATAATGGATTCTTGAATTGCTAACTTATATATAGCTCATGTCAATTGAGGATTGCATATATTCAAGCAGGTCGTCGTTGCTCTGTTGGTTGCTGGATTTTGCTTATCTGCCGGCAGACCGCACCGGAGGCCGCCGCCATATAGGGGCTGATGAGGGCATCGTGATGAGGTGAGCCTCCTTTTGCCAGTGCGGCTCCCCTTCGTGGTGACGATTCGTCTTAGCCTCTCTCTCTCTCTCTCTCTCTCTCTCTCTCTCTCTCTCTCTCTCTCTCTCTCTCATGCTCCTTCCATCTCCTGTCGTGCAGGTTGCCGCTTCTGCCATAGCAGAGGGGATCCGGCCGGCACGCTGCATCTCCCATAAACATGCCTAATTTTATATGCAGAGGTAGCGTTGATCTACTTGCTCCCTTCAAAAGGCTATATGTGTTTCTTTGTTTTACTTCTCTTTCATATCCAGTTATTTAGAAATTATCTGCTAACCTCCTGGCACTTAAATACGATTAGGTATAATGTGAAGCATTTGCTTGACAGAGGTACGTATTGCTGGATCATTTATGTTGCTATATGTTGCAGGAATGTATCCATGAACTGGGAAACCTGTGAACTCTTTGATACGCCTTTTATGTGTTGCTTTTGGTCTTGATAGAGGTACTTGTGCCTCTTACATGCTATTGTGTGCAATTTTTCAATTCTAAAATAGTACATTCAATTGAAGGCTAGAGAAGATTTAGTGGTTATATCATGAGTCGCTACAAGCGCCTATTTATTGAATCATTTTCTTCAAACTTGCACCAGCAAATATTTGTAGCTCTTCGCGTTGTCTAATCAACATGTTAGTTTTGAATGCTTTGGTGAAACCTAAGCAGTAAACTCATGGCCACACTCTCTCAAATGGTGAAACCACTTCTTATGTAACCACCACTCTTGTTATCGAGGTTCCAAATGGTTTTGCCTATCTTTTTTTTATGTTGGTACTTCTTATGTCAAGGTAATAGATTGTGACCTCCATTTTGGTTCGGGTTAGGCTTTAATATTTGTGAGTCAATTATAGGTGTCGATTACATTGGTAAGATAGAAGCCAATTATGAAGCCTTTCTGTTTAGATATGTAGATGTAGTCTTTCTGTTTGTGTATAAGATAATTGCTTTATCTATTTAGTCGATCCTTGTTGCTTTTGAAAACAGATAGTGTCCATGATGGAGTTGAAGTTACTGTGATAATTGGTTCATCAATTTAGCTAATCCCTTACTATTTAGTAAAAAAAGTTGGTCCTTTTGATTCCTGGTACCAATTTGTTTGTCCTGTAGAGTGAGTACATGAAGGAAAATACTTACCAAAACCTTTATTTTGCTGGCATGTGATAATTTTTTCTTGAAAGACATGTGATATTTATCTGTTGATGCATGTGGCTTATGTTGTTTACTTGTCAGTAACCTCTATGGAGTATTTAGGCAATATGTTGCTTATAAGAATGTAATCAAATTATTAATTTGCTCCATTCTAGGGAGGATGAAATCTGATTATTAACTTATTTCATTTCAGGGAGATACATTGACAGGAAGTGCTCACTCGCTAGAATTGTTTCTATCAGGGGCATAATTATTGTTGAAACACGCACCATGTGAAGATGAATAGGAACCTTTCATAATTATCCCCAAACATGAAACTGTGTCATCATTGGCCAGTGCAGGTATTGCTCTCTAGCTGATATATTGTTTAGTTCTTCTTGGTTTCAATTATGTTGGCCCTCCTTAAGATTGCTTGGGAATGTGAGGCTTCAAAGTTTCAACCCTGTGCAAGGCTCCAAAGCTTTACCAGTTTTCCACTTGCTTTCAAATGAATTTGTCATTGAAGAAACCATGAATTCTTTTGTTTTCTTTTTGACCTACACATAACCTTTCATGGGAAGATAGTGTGTCATTTCCCCATTAGGGTTGGAGTACTTGATGTATACGTTGTATTAGTGACGTGGTCGTAACAAGCAACCATAAATATTGTTTTTGATTTCCTTGGACGAAGACACTTTTATGTGACAACCATATGTTTACTAATACATAGTGGGGTTTCGGAAACTGGTGGTTACTTTTGTTTGTTGACAACCAATTACTGTGATTCCAGGAACTGTTAGATTATACAAGTCCCTATGTTTGTTTGGATTCATGAACCATGGGACTGGACTTTCATTCGATGACATTAGCTCCTGTGATGCACCGTGTAAACTACCGTGTGATCTCCCTCTTCTTTTGTGAATGCGTCCCCTTTGTCACATATATCCATCCTTTTGTACTTGATATCTACCGTGTATGAACAATTGTATCCTTTAATTTACCATGTATATGAACATTGCATCCTCAAATGTGTTGTGTTGTCGTTCTGTTGGCTATGGAGATGTGTTGTACTACATTTTTGGTATCCATCTATGATGTCTTGCTCCTATTACATGTGAATGTTTCTTCTTTCCTTTATTCTGTTATATCCTGATAAACCCTGGCTTTCTACTAACTTGACCATTACTTGCTTCGCCACATTGTTGGGACCGGCACCCTTGCGCCAAGGCGCGATGCCGATCTAGTTTGCAATGGTGGGAACTGCCTGAGCACTCCCTGAGCCCATGCCGCTAACTGCTTCTTGCATATCATACAGGAACACCTGCACGTCACAGGGGAGGCTCCAGGGCGTTTGCTGTCACTTCACTAGACCTCGTCACTAACCTAGGCATCACATTACACGCCCGAAACTGTGCAAACCAAACTATGCAGTGCATGTAAAGCAAACGCACCAATAGTTATGGTATCAATCTAAGAAAATCTGTCAACAACAAAACTGCAGTACTCCACGCATGCCAACTCAGATCAGGCCAAATGCATATATTAAGTTGAGGACCAACAAGTCCACACAAGATTCAAGACTGATGGGAATGCAACACTTCTGAATTCAAGTTTAAGAAAATAAAAAGTTCTAAAGAAATAAAACACAATCCATGCAAATAAGAGTCACAACACGCAATCTACGTACGTGGAAAACAATGACTGCAACTAATTATATTAGCCACCAAACAAGCATTTGCTGAGCTACAACAAATCCACACGACAGAGATTGTTGAGCTAGGACAAATCCACACACACCACCATTGACAGTTCACAACAATAGTACAGAACAACATTCAGGGATCCACAACTGGCCCATCACTCTTCTCTGGATATGCTCTAGAGCAGTTGGGATCTCCCTCTCCTCCGTATCCTAATCCTGCAACATTTGTAAAACTATGGTGTGAATCCAAGTGAAAGGAAATAACCGTGCTGCAAGATATGGAATCCTAAATAACACCAGATCGCATGCATCAGATCTTTCAACAAGGGTCGTACTCATACATTCTGATCCTAGCAAAGGCAAATCCATGACCAAGTGTCCCAGTTTGAACAAATTAAATATTAAGCAGTACACATCAAAGCTAACATTTTTCTCCCACAGATATAAAAGTCAATTCATCCCCTAGTCCCAAAATATCCTCCAATGGATCTTAATCAAGTTACAGGGGAACTACAATTTCCAGTCTTAAGAGAGACAGGACGACAAATTAAAATCTCAGGAAAAATACACTAGTTTGGCTAACTATTTACTGTCTCCCAAAACCAAAATGCAGGCTAGCATTCACCTCGTAATCTGCATTCCCAGATGGCAACTTCCGCATCTGCACTACGACTAAAATCCAATTGGCATCATCTTGGGACATGATTAAAATCACACTAACACTAAATAAAAATTGAATAACAACCTGGTGAACAATATGTTCAGAAAGTTCAGTCCACCATTGCCATTGACTGTATCCCCAAAACCACAAGTGTCTCCCCAAAAATTTAGTCTACCATCACAAATCACACTTCGTTTGGCTAATCATCGACTGCCTCCCCAAAAACCAATCTGCAGTCTAAAGTGTCCCTCATACCAAAAAAATTACTCCCCAAAGATGTTCAGTGTCGTGCCAAGGGCATAGAAACAAATCAGATGAAAAGAAATAGATATGCACTATAGACCAACTAATTAACCAAATCAGATAATTAGTCAGCGGCAGATAACCAAGTTACCACCGCGTACTATAGACCAACTAATTAACCTGCAGCAAATATGTACATTACTAGCAATTGGACACTGTAAAATCCAAATGCTAACATATGTTCAGTTCTAGTTCGTCCAGCACATATGCACCAGCTTTGTACATAACTAAGCTAAATTGATCAAAAGTCGCCCGGATGTAAACATTATTGGCATGCCTCTCTATTGGCAGGTTAGCTCTCAATGAAACTCCACTCTGCAAAAAAAGAAAAGGAAATGTTCAATACCAAATCAGAGTGAAACCCCACTCATGCTCGACAGGTGTTTTCCCGATCCTCACCCTAGCAAATAAATTTCAGTTAGGTTAAGAATTAAGGGGGGGAAACTATTCTACTAATAACACAAAACAAGGATATTTCAGTCACATTCATAATTCAGGCCCAAAAATGTATACTATAATAATAAAATAACCACCAAGTCCTAGTTAATTACTTACGAGCTGATTGTTTTTAAATGTTTCAATCCGCTGCTTCAGTATAGCAGTTAAAGAACATAATGCACCACTGTCAGCAAATTTCAGTTAACTAACTAATGGGTGCATACAGATAAAAATAACTAAATCTATTAAGTAACGTAGACAAACAAATACACATGACCATGAGTGCATCACGGATTGTGGAAAATCAATACCCGGATATGGTTAAGAAATCAGGCCAAAAATGTATACTACACTCATAACACACAACCTTAAAAATTCAGTAAGGTTCAGACTTCAGAATTCAGGACCAAAGAAAGGTATGCTATACACAAACAACCAGGAAATCTCAGTTAGCTTCGCAATTCAAGGCACAAAAGAGGCTATCTGTTTTGCAAATTCGGATGCTTCTGGTTTGAACAAGAAGCGTCTTTGACTAGAAAACCATGACAGTCTAGCATTATCCCGAAAATTAAACCATTTCCTGTGCTAGATGAGAGAATTTTTAATCCACAATTACCTCCTTGTCCAGCCACTTATAGCTTCTGATCACGCCGCAAGGCCGGTGTTCCCATACATCTCTATGCCCTCGCCACCGCGACCCATCTAGTCATCTGCGATGCCATGGAATCCTGGGACTTCACCGGTAGGACAGCACCAATCAGCACCGCCGCATGAACACGCATCCTGCAGAAAAGGGTTTGACACAGCAAAACGAACTCAGATCAATGGAAAGAGACGAGGATCTATACGTGGATGTGCGGTCGCGCGCCGTCGCCCATCTGGCCATTGACGACACTCATGGAGTCCTGCGACTCCACAGGTTAGAGAGAAGCAGTAAACGCCAAGGATCCTGTACAAAATCGAGCTCCTCAGTCAACTCTATCCAAATCCGCCATGGGGATTAAGCAGGCCATGACCTGAAGAAAAGGAGGGGGCGGAAGGAAAAAGTGGGGCGGCGGAATACACATACCCATTGCAATCAATGCCATTGTTGGACATCTCGCGGCACAGCACCGGCGCCGCCGTCGTCCGGCGGAGAGAGTGAATGGGGCCGAGAGGCAGGGCTGTTCTGTGGCTGCCGCTTCTCCCACGGGGTTCAGGATAACATCAGGGGGAGGAGGATGAGATTCTCTTTTTTGTTTTTTAGTCTAAACACACGCTTTATTGCTCAAGAATGTTCTGAGGCCGGGAGGATCTAGCAGCCACACATGGCGGCCAATAGGTAGATTAAGCGCGTATCTAGCGAGGCTATGTGCCTCTATATTCGAAGCTCTATTTTCGTAAATAAAAGAACAAGAATGTTTTCTAATTCCATTAACTTTATCTCTCAAATGATATGAGCGTGTTTTCCCCCGCTGCCTTCAGAGATATTTGATACAACTTCCTTGCAGTCCGACGCAACAACCACTTGTGTCTCCATGAGATCCGATGCCAACGCCAGAGCTTCTCTGCAAGCTAGAGCTTCAAGAGACGCCGGGTCTGAAACTCCTTCAAAATATATAGCTGACGCTCCCATATACGAACCATCAACAGCACGACAAATGGCACCCACTGAGCCGCGTCTAGCTGATTTGGTTGTAGCCCCGTCCACTTTGATCTTGCAATGGCCTATCGGTGGGGGGGATCCAATGCGTATCTGCTCTCACAGCCTGCGCTCTGTTTTGATAAGTAGGCCTGGTTGCTGAGATTTCTGAGATGAAGCGATCAACAAAGTCATGCATGCTGGAAGGACTTTGAAATATATGTTCGTGTATGGCCTTCCGCTGAGCATGCCAAATGGCCCATAGTGTGACGAGGGCTCTAGTCAGTTCTGTAGGAGACAATTTCTCCATGATGGTAAATATCCATCTACGTGCATCCGGTTCTGTGGCAGCAGTTAAAACCGAAGTGAGTTGCTCCTCCTTCAAAGCCCACACACATTTAGACATGGTGCACTCCACCAATGAGTGGCGCCATGAATCCTCATTGCCGCAAAGAGCACATGCTGGGCCAAACATGTATGCCTACGCTGCAACTAGCTGTATCCCGGACCGTATATGCGGGCCTAGGCTGACAGCAGCCTGCCAACAACGTGACTGATTTCAGATCCCAAAGCCCATTCGAACGACCATGATTCTGGCCTGCCTGGTGCTCGGCCGCCATAAGCCCGCACTCGATAGTGACCCACGTATTGCCGAGGACATCTTCTAGTATATGCGTTTCCCTCTAGCTAGGGTCATGTTTCTCCCGGCGGCGATTCTCGCCCCCGTCGAGGTTTTACCTTCCCTCCCCCGATCCGCCTGCTGTTTCACTTGGGGATGTCTCAAGGTGATCCCTGATCACCCCCTGCCCTTGGTCGAACTTTCGATGCGTGAGAGGGGAGCTAGGGTTCCTGCAACACCCGATTCAATCTCAGTCGGGTTAGGTTTTAAGTTATCATCGGCAAGGTCAGCGACGGCAGCGGTGTCCGGCGCGGGATCTGCAGCCGATCTGAAGAAGATGATGGCGGAGATTGGGATCCGCGGGGAAGATGGCAAGGACTGCAGCAACTCCGATGAAAAGGCAACTAGCGGGTGCCGTGCAGACCGAATTGGAGGCAGTTGGGGATATGCAGGACATAGCCAAGCTAATTTGTATGATGACGATCTCGCTAGTGGAGGCACATATATGGACACGAGCGACCATAGTAGGAAAAGGATTCAGATGTCTGCTCACCGTATCCGTACGTGTATAATTTCTATAGCGGCAACACGGCCGAAGACTACTTCTGATGTAAAGGGTGGTAACAACAACGCAGCAAAATCTACTTTGGCGGGCTCTCTCGAGGAGCGCCGCCGACCCCAATGAGTGCCTTCTGTTGGAACTGTCGCGGCACGGGCAAAGCCGCGACAGTCCGAGAGCTTCGCGAGTTCGCGAAGAAATTTGCCCCTACCCTACTATGCATCGTTGAAACACAGATAGAGGGATCTAGGATAGAAGCATTAGCTGGTACTTTGGGTTTTGATAATTCGTATGCTGTTAGCAGCCAAGGGCGGAGCGGTGGTATTGGACTTTTTTGGAATACTGTAATAAAAGTAGAGATTCTTGGTTACTCTGTTTATCATCTTGATGTTGCGGTTGAGGAACAAACCAATGAAAAGTGGAGGCTGACTTGTGTATATGGCGAGGCACAAACACACTTGCGGCATCAAACATGGACAGTCCTAAAAAACATTAGCACTTTGAACTCATTGCCATGGCTGTGTATGGGTGATTTCAACGAAGTTCTACGCCCGGATGAGCATGAGGGAGTTGGACAGCGTAGTAACGCCCAAATACAGGCGTTTCGGGACACGATTGACATTTGCATGCTGCTAGATTTGGGGTTCAAGGGCAACTTTTGGACTTTTGAAAAGAAGGTATCCGGTGGCACTTACACAAGATGCAGACTAGATAGAGCCTTGGTCAATGCAGGGTGGATGTCCAAGTTTCCAACAGCATCTGTTACACATCTTACTGGTTCGACCTCGGACCACTCGCCGCTGTTAGTGGAGTTTGGATGCTCAGAGGAGGTGCAGCCGCCAAGAACTTTCAAATATGAATTGATGTGGGAATCGCATGAAGGCTTTAGAGATTTACTTATGAACGGCTGGGCTACGGTACCACCCTGCTCTTCAGTGGAGGAGATGCGCCAAAAATTGAAAACCGTGTCAAAGGGACTGAATAACTGGAGTAGAGATACGTTTGGCAATGTCCGTAAGGAGATAAAGCAACTGAAAAGCATTCTGGAGGAATTAAGGAGTGACCCGGCCAGAACGGGACCCTCTCATTTGGAATTAAAAGTAAATGAACGGCTGATTGAGATGTATCATAGAGAGGAAATTATGTGGCGACAAAGGGCTCGAATAGAATGGCTTTCTGCAGGAGACAGGAATACCAAGTTTTTTCATCTTCGAGCAAGTCTAAGAAGGAAGAAAAACATGATAAAGGCTCTACAAAACTCCCTTGGAGCGGTTGTAGTAGACCTTGCAGAGCTGAAATCTATGGCCAATGAGTTCTATCAAAATTTGTATGCTTCAGAGGGGGTGCATAACATGGAGGCTGTTTTACAGCATGTTCCCAGGAAGGTAACAAATGATATGAATGCAGCTCTTTGTGCCCCATACACTAATGAGGAGGTGAAAGTTGCATTGTTTCAGATGTTCCCAACAAAGGCGCCGGGCCCAGATGGTTATCCTGCACATTTTTATCAGTGTCACTGGGATATTTGTGGAGAAGGAGTCACAAGGATTGTCCTGAGGATAGTACGGGGAGAAGAAAGTCCGGATTGTATCAATGACACGGTGTTAGTACTTATCCCCAAGGTAACAAATCCTACAGTTTTGGCCCAGTTCCGACCCATCAGTCTTTGTAACGTACTATATAAGATAGCATCACTAGTAGAAAAGGGGGCTTTGGTCCAGGCCAGGTAACCCCATTAGTCCCGGTTTAGTCCAGAACCGGGACCAATGGGTGCATTTATCCCGGTTCATGCGGCTAAGGCATTAGTCCCGGTTCACCTGGGCCCTTTAGTCCCGGTTCGTGCCACGAACCGGGACTAAAGGGTGTGATGCCCATTAGTACCGGTTGGTGGCACGAACCGGTACTAAAGGTCCCATTTTCAAACTCTCCCCCCCCCGGACCGACTTTTCAGTTTTAGAAAAAACAAAAGAAAATGATGGAAACTAATGGGCTTTGAGGCATTAGTACCGGTTCATGGCACGAACCGGTACTAAAGGTCCCATTTTCAAACTCTCCCCCCCCCCAGACCGACTTTTCAGTTTTAGAAAAAACAAAAGAAAATGATGGAAATGTCAATAAAATAAAATAAAATAAGTTTCCCATGTGATATGTGGTCTAGTTGTTGGGAAAATTTACAAATATGAATTTCGACTTTATTTGCAAAATCTCTCTCGAATTTGTAAAATGGGCATAACTTTTGCATACGAACTCGGATTAAAAAGTTTTTTATATGAAAAATCATCTACTCGAAAAGTTACATCCAAATTTAACTGGGGGACCCCGTTAAACATTTTCAAAATCCTCAAAAACCTGACAGAAAAAAAGTTACGGGGCTTTTAAGATCTAGAGTGGAAAAAATCGATTTTTTTTTTCAATTTGGTAGGTGCGCCACTAGTAACAGAAAAAAAATTTATTTTTTTTAGAAAAAATGTGGTCAAACTAATTATTCTAGAGTATTAGTGTTACTAAATAATTATTTCAGTTATTTCGAATTTTGGTCAAATATGGTCAAACTGTGGTCAAACTAATTATTCAAGAAATATCAGTGTTACTAAATAATTATTGTTTTTAAAACAATAGTTTCAAACTTAAACAGTGAAATGTGTCACTTCATGCTCAAGAAAAATTCCTGAAGGTTAATAGGATTGATATCTTACTATTGTCAGGAAAACAACAAGTGCAGACTTGGAAACAAGGGAGAATAAAACCCGGAAGTTAAGCGTGCTCAGGCTGGGGGAGTGGGAGGATGGGTGACCGTTCGGGAAGTTAGATGATTTGAAATAATGAGGGGTGGTTAGAGGATAAATTGAGCAGTGATGAGGGGTGGTGATTACAGACTAGAGGTTAAAATAATTCAAAAATTTGAAAATCAAAAAAATAAAAAAAAATAAAAAAAATCATAAAATTCCTTTAGTCCCGGTTGGTAACACCAACCGGGACTAAAGGTGGAGCTCCACGTGGCCACGCCCTTTAGTCCCGGTTCTGGTTAGAACCGGGACTAAAGGGGAGAGGCATTAGTAACGACCCTTTAGTCCCGGTTCGAAAACCGGGACTAAAGGGCCTTACCAACCGGGACAAAAGCCCCTTTTTCTACTAGTGCATCAAAGGTAATATCAAACAGATTAAAACTTATATTGCCTGACATAATTTCTGCGGAGCAGTCAGCATTTATTCCAGGAAGGTTGATAACCAATAATATCATATGTGCATATGAGTGCCTACACTTCATGAAAAGGTCCAGGTCAAAGGCCAACTCTTTTTGTGCGTTGAAGCTGGACATGATGAAGGCATATGATCGATTGGAGTGGCCATATTTGAGAGCTATCATGGCAAAACTTGGCTTTGCAGAACAGTGGATTAACATTGTGATGGGCATGGTGTCATCAGTGTCTTTCTCGGTGCTCTTCAATGGTGAGAAACTTGATCCATTCAGACCAACTAGAGGTATTCGGTAGAGAGACCCAATCTCCCCCTACTTATTCTTTATTGCAGCAGAGGGCCTTTCGTGCCTCCTCAAATCCAGTACTCAGTCATCGTTTGCGGGTATTTAGGTGGCCCCGACGACACCAGTCGTTAACCACCTTCTGTTTGCAGATGACAGCCTGTTGCTTTTCAAGGCGAATGCAGAGGGATCCGGTGTGGTGTCAAACCTACTTGATACTTATTGTGGTGCATCTGGGAAGCGGATAAATAATGAAAATTCATCGATATTTTTCAGCAAGGGGTGTCCGGAGGCTGTGAGAGAGGCGGACAAAAACACTCTACATGTACACAATGAATCACTGAATGAACGATATCTAGGTATGCCTACAGATGTGGGTCACTCAAAAATGGTACGTTCAGATATTTGCGCGATCGTGTTTGGGAGAAAATAAAAGGTTGGATGGAGAAGCTCCTGTCATCGGCAGGTAAAGAAGTGTTGATCAAATCAGTGGCCCAAGCAATTCCGGTCTTTTCTATGTCATGTTTCAGGTTGCCAAGAGGACTTTGTGAAAGTATCACTTCCATCATACGGCAATTTTGGTGGGGAAGCAAGCAGGGGAAGCGGAAGCCTAGCTGGGTGGCGTGGGATATATTGACTCGACCAAAACAGCTTGGTGGTCTAGGTTTTCGTGACTTGGAAATATTCAACCTCGCGCTGCTTGCTCGCCAGGCTTGGAGACTGTTGACGGATGAGTCATCATTGAGTGGAAGGATTCTGAAAGCGGTCTACTACCCAAACTGCTCACTTTTAGAGGCGGAGCTGGGAGCACATCCTTCCCAGATTTGGCAGGCGATCCTTGATGGGCGCGACATCCTTGCGCAAGGAATAATCAAAAGAATCGGGGACGGTGAAACCACAAATATTTGGAGCCAAAACTGGATCCCCTGGGACAGTTTTAAGAGACCCATTACCTCTCTGGTCCCAAATCCGCCTCAGATGGTGGCTCAACTAATTGATGCTACAAGCTCATCTTGGAACGTGGATCTTGTAAGGGCGACTTTCACTCAGTTTGATGCAGCAAAAATATTGAAGATACCCCTATGTACGAGGAGGATAGACGACTGCTGGGCATGGCATGAGGAAGCTAGAGGTGGATTCAGTGTACGTTCTGCCTACCGTATGATCCTACGTATAAAACATGGCCGGGAAGCTTGGCTTAATGAACAGGGGGGTCATCAAGTGCGCAGGTTGAGAGTGATCACTGGAGTAAAATTTGGCACATTGAGGTTCCCTTGAAGCTAAAGATGTTTGTGTGGCGTCTCGCCAGACGATCCATGCCAACGGGAGAGTTATTAAAACACCGCAACATGTCGCCTGAGGACAGTTGCCACTTGTGTGGAGCGACGGTTACGTGGAAGCATGCCTTGTTTATCTGCCCGATGTCGGCTAGCGTATGGTCTTTGGCGCCTGATGATCTGGTTTATCATCTGATGGAAAGACAGGAGGAAGGATCGAGGGAGTGGCTTTTTGCCCTTCATGACCGTCTTGATAAGGAGTCCTTTGTACGGTTGACTGTTACCATGTGGGCGATTTGGGCAGCGAGGAGAAAAGCGATTTATGAAGATATATAAAAATCACCGCATGCCATAAATGGTTTCATCGCAAGCTATCTGGCTGAAGTTAGTGCAATCAATGCAAAACTGCCAAAAGCGAGTCCTGCGGCCATCCCAAGACCGAACCAGTGGCAAACACCGGTAGCGGGATGTGTTAAGGTTAATGTTGATGCTGCAGTGTCGAGACGAGCTAAGTGTGGTGTTGTTGAGGCAGTATGCCGTAGTGCGGGTGGGACATTCTTGGGAGCTTCTGTAATGGTCCTCAATTTTATTACAGAACCACAGACTTGGGAGGCGATTGCAATCAGAGAAGCACTAGATCTCTCAGATGATCTCTGCAAGGTAGTGGTGGAAGATTTGAAGAAGGGAAATTCATCCGTTTATGGAGCGATTATACAGGAGATAATACAACACTCCTTGGATTTTGATTTTTGTAAATTTAGCCATGAATTTAGGAGCTCGAATTTCGAAGCTCACAACTTAGCGAAGTATGATTTATCTCTCCAGAGTGGCCACCATGTTTGGTTAGGACTGCCTGAAGATCTTACTTTCATCCCTGTAAACATTGTGACGGATTAATAAAAACTTTGTGAGGTTGTCTAAAAAAACGTATTGCCGAGGACGCAAGCATATACACCAGCTTGCTGGTCCAGGGTCTGGCGAGGCAAAAAGCAGTCATCACGTATTTCTGGCCAGGCCAAGCCACGGGCCTGTCACCTGAAGTTGCTGTTAACTCTAGCATGAGGGGGGCTAGAAATACGAATTGACGTCAGTCTTTTTTTTCCTTTCTTTTTGCGGGGATTTTTTCTTATTTTCTTCTGAGCCTTCACCTTTTTTATACCAACATTCTATTATAAAAGTTTGGCGTAGAAGATATTTCAAATATAATAAAACTTATACACCAAGGTCATTGGGCCACCGAACGGTCACTACACTGTTGTCAGAATGACTCGCTGAGAGCCTTCATTTTTCAGCCTCTGCTATTCCTACGTTATTTCATTTGCTGTGATTTTAATATAACTCGATCTTTTGGTCATCCCGACATTAAGAAATGGCAATTTCTTTTAAGGAAAATCATAAGCTTTATTACGGCATAATAGTTGGCAAATCGGCTATTATAAGGCTATCAACATTTTCTTTTTGAATCTGCCTATCAATATATGTTAGAACATTATACTCCCAATAACAGCGGGACCCTGCATGTGCACGTGCGCGCGCGCGCGCACACACACACTTATTTGGGCCAACTCCTGGGCCACACCATTGAAATTTCGTTTACATGAAATAACATCACACGCAGCAAAGCAAGCCTTAGGGCAACTCCGATGCCGATCACCTATTGGACACCACCATTGTCTAAAAAAATCTATTGGACATCATCAAGACCTCTTTTCTCCCTCACGCTAGGGTTAGCTTTTTCTCTCAGCGACGCTGATGCCATCGTTGAGATTTTGCCTCCCCTGCCTCTAAATCTCCCATAGGGATCGACTTAGACTGATCATGAGGCGATCCTATAGATCATTGTCCAGTCTTGGCCGGACCCGCGGTAGTTCAGAGGACCTAGGGTTCGGCGCCCAGCAATTTCTTCTCATCGGGCTAGGGTTCCGCCATCGACAACAAAGCTCCTGACTCGGGTACTAACATGAGAGAGGTGGAGGCTTTGATGAAGTAACTTGGGCTTAGAGAGGACGACCTCCATGATGTTTTTGTGGAACAGGATGAAGCACTGACGACTAATTTGACATGATGGATAGCCATTGCCTGAGTCCATATGGACAAGCTCAACAACCAATACTGTTTTTAGAAGAACATGAGAGTGGCGTGGAATTTTGCCAAGGAGGTGACCTTTCCGCCCCTGAACGACAACCTTTACACCTTGGAGTCATATTGCCTTGACGATTCGAAACGGGTTATGGAAGAAGGGCCTGGGAATTTTTGTGGTGTTGGCGCCATACGAAGGGTTTACATAACCCTTGTCGATCAAGCTCGATTCTCTAAAGATATGGACCTAAATCCACGACCTACCAGATGAGTATGTGTTGTTACTAAAATAACTAGCAGAGAAGGTTAGCGAATTTATCTATGTTGAGCCGAAATCGTAGGATTTTGAGGGATTTTTCCCAGAGCTGAGGTTAAGATCAATGCTAATAAACATACGAAGAATGTTGTTTCACTTATCTTGAATAATAAGCGCTAGATCTTTCGCGTAAAATATGAACGACTCCCAAATTAGTGCTCGGTGTGTGGAAACCTTGGTCACATGTACAAAGAGTACGACGATGGGATTCACCCTTCCCCCTGCCGCCCCTTGTCTTTAAGGATATCTGAGCAACCTGGTTAAGAGGAGTTAGACATGGCCCTGGATGTGGTAGGGCTGTAGGGGTCGTGGTCAAAATAGATGGTTGTTTTAGTTCGAGTGAAGTACATTGTAGGTCCCTGAATTATTTCATGGGTGGTAAGTCCTCAAATATGAAAATCGTCATCCAAATTCTCGAAGTGCAGTAAGTGTGTCATTCAAGTCTAAAAACTGTCTGACCCTGCCTAACCAGCTAGCTGGCGTCGTTGACCCGTAACACGTCAAACACGGGCCCCTCAAGGTAACGGCTGGTGACAAAAATGCGCAAATAAACTAACATCATTATTTCAAAAAATGTTCGCGAATATGGAAAAAATGTTTATTACTCCCTCCGTTCCCAAATACTTGTCTTTCTAGCCATCTCAAATGGTTACAACATACGGATGTATGTAGACATATTTTAGAGTGTAGGTTTATTCATTTTGCTTCGTATGTGGTCATTTGTTGAAATCTCTAGAAAGACAAGTATTTAGGAACGGAGGGAGTAGATAATAAAAATGTTGGCAAGTATTGAAAAAGTTCGCGATAAAAGTTCACGACGTTAAAAAAATGATTGCGAATGATAAACTTTAAAAGAAAAGAAGATATCTTCACGAGCGATAAATTTGGAAATATGTTCGCGAACAACAGAAAAAAATGTTCGTGAATATGGAATAAATGTTTGCAACTTTAAAAGAATATCCATGAAAGATAAATTTTGAAATATGTTCACGGACCATGAATATTGTTAGCGAATATGGAAAAAGTGTTCGTGACTAAAAAAAATGTTCACGAGCAATGAATTTGAAAAATAAATTCGCGTCCGATGAATATAGAAAAAAATAGTAACAACTTTAGAAAAATATCTGCAAATGATAAATTTTAAAAGAAAATAAAATATGTTCACAAACCACCAATACTGTTTGTGAGCGAAAAAATAATAGCTTACAATATGTATCTAATTTTAAAAGAAAATACTTTAAAAGAAAATATGTTCACAAACCACAAATGGATGTATCTAGAATTAAAATATGTCTAGATACATCCGTCTCTCCGACAAATATTTCTGGATAGAGGGAGTAGCTTATTGTCAAAATAAGCTAAAAGCGCAAAAAAACTGGTTTTGTAAATATTTTCACACTCCCCCACTTCACAATGGAAAAAGCCTGGAGAGAGGGGTGCTTCCGGCAGCTTCTCACCTAAACCCGAAGGGGTATAGGGAAATGGCACTATTGTTTGGGCATATTACAACAAAAAAGCCACTGGCAGGCCCGCAACCCCCACGCGCAAAAAAAATAAAATAAAAAAAAAATCAGGCGAACAGCCCAGTCCGGCTCGCAGCCCTCCGATCCCCTTTCCTCCCCCTCGCTCAGGCGAAACCCTCGCTAGGTTTCCTCCAGGCCGCCGCCGCCGCCGCCGGTCCCTTGTGCGCAGCTCCTCGGCGCGGCTCCCTCCGGCGACATGGCGGGCGGGTAGGGCCCCTCCTCCTCCGCTGTTCCTCCCGTTGCCGTGACCCGCCCCCGCCCCCGCCCCGGTCTCCAGCAGCAGCAACAGGCCCGCCCGGCACTCTACTCCGGCGGACGCCGCCAAACTCCGGCCGGCCCCGTCCCCCCCGCCCTCCTCCCAGTTCGTAGCAGCTGCCGACGCCACCAGGAGCTCGTCTAGCAAGGTGAGCTCCTCTGTTTTTTTTTTCTTTCGTCGGCGCCTCCTCTCCAAAATTTCATCTCCTCCCTTCCGATCTAGCCAGACGGTAACGCGCACCGGCACACCAGGGATGATGGAGCCCGGCTCCCGCAAGCGCCGCGCCTCGTCGCCTCCGCCGTCGGGCCCCGTCACGCTGCCGCCGCCCGGCTTCGTGGCGGACAGGGAGGAGGCGGCGGCCCGCGTGGAGCGGCTTCTCCAGTACCAGTTCAACAACCGCTCCCTGCTCGAGGAGGCGCTCACCCACCAGTCCTTCGCCGGTGGCGCCGCGGCCTCCTACCAGAGGCTCGAGTTCGTCGGGGACGCGGCGCTCGGCCTCGCCTTCTCCACCTTCCTCTACCTCACCAACCCTACCGTCGGCCCCGGCGCGCTCTCCACGCTCCGGGCCGCCAACATCTCCACCGAGAAGCTGGCGCGCGTCGCCGTGCGCCACCACCTCTACCCGCTGCTCCGACGTAACTGCCCTCGCCTCGATCTCTTGGTATGTGCCGCTTAAGCGTCCTGAGTTAGAAGCCATAGATTTGGGGGCTCTGTTTTTACATATAGATGTTATATTAAATCATGCACTTTTGACTGTCCGCTCGAGCGGTTCGACGGGCTTAATTTGAGGGTAAAACATAGAGCTAAACATCTATCTATAGCAGCTCACGCCACATCTTAGTTTTGATTTAGTGATGCAAGAATAAGTTTAGTACTGTATTTAGCAATGCTGAAACTGGAATTGGTAAGTACTCACGCCGCTCCATTCAGGTTCATAAGGCATAATACATTTCAGTTGTTAAGTGATTGATGTTATCTCTTGGAGATGTGGATATTAGATGAACTGTTTTTGGCTAACATTGTTATGTTACTGGGTATACCTTTATGCAGGTAGGACAGTTCATCCAGTCAGTGAAACAAGAGTTAGACGATGACCTTGGCACTACGCCCTATGGTGGCACTGTATTTAAGGCTCCCAAGGTGCTTGCTGATATAGTTGAGGCCATTGCTGCTGCTGTCTATGTGGATTGCAACTTTAATCTTGAGAAGCTCTGGAAGGTTTGTAATCCATCTTTCATGTTATTTCCCATTCATTAATATGTTGATCTGAGGTTTCCAGAATATAACTTAACTACTAATTCTAGTCATAATACGCTGATAAAAATCTATGTAATTTTCCATGAAGAATCGAATGATTTCATTTTGGTATGACCAATCCAAGATAGCTTTACCAATAATATTTGTGAAAGTTAAAAAAATGGACCTCTGCTCTCAGACGACATATTTATTTACGGAGAGAGCAGTTCACTAGAATAATGGGTGGCGAATAATGTTATCACTGTTTATTATGTAGGTAACAAGGTTCCTCTTTGAGCCCATTGTCACGGCAGAAACAATAGATGAGCAACCTGTGTCTACGTTGCATGAACTGTGCCAGAAACATGGGAAAGATGTAAAATTCAAGACTTGGCAGAAGGGTGGAACAGTGGTTGTAAATGTATTTGTTGGTGGGGCACTTGTTGGGATGGGCTCCTCAGAGCAGATGGTAATCGCTAAGCTCAATGCCACCCGGGATGCATTAAGCAAGCTTCTTGGTGGAGGCAATCAGCAAGTGTTGACAACAGTTGGCCATGGATTGGGGGTTGAGGTTGGAGAGCTTAGGGAATGCAAGCAGAAGCTTACTGAGCAGTGCAGCAGGAAGCATTGGCCAAAACCCATCTTTAAGTAAGATTCTTGACTACTCTGTCAGTTTTTAGTTTTATATATCCTGTTCATTAGTTGAACTTTTCCTGCAATGCTCCTCTGATGAGGCATCTCTTTCCCACATCCACACTACAATTGTTTGTTGATCATATATTTTGTTCTGGGCATCTTTAGAACTGTTTCACTGCTGCACATTTTATTTTGTTTCTTTATTGTAATTTCACCCTTGTTCCCATTTATCTTAGGGTAGTAACTTTTGGTCATTTCTGTTAAACAACCTTACTAGGTAAATAGTACTTTGACCTCGGTAGGTCTGGAATAGACTTGTCCAGACCATCACTCAGATGCAGTATGGAAACCACTAGTTTGGTTTGATTGCCAAACACTACAGCTTGAACACGTGGGAAAGAGATACCTGATCTGAGTGATTGTCTGGACAAGTCTGGTCCAGAACTACTATTTCTGTTACCCAACCTTACTAGGTAAATAGTACTTTGACCTCGGTAGGTCACTAGGTCTGGAACATACTTGTCCAGACCATCTCAGATGCAGTATGGAAACCACTAGTTTGGTTGGATTGGCAAACACTATATAGCATGAACTCCCCCCCCCCCTCCCACCAAAAAGAACTTGATTACATAGTTCTTAATTCAGAATTTGTTTATTTATATCTTCTCTGTTACCAGAAAAAGGGAATTTCTGAATAACATATGTTAAAAAAGTATAAAAGTGGAAAACAAAAGTACTCTAGATTAAACTTGTTTTGTTTCTCTAAGACCTGATTTGCTGGGAATTCAAGCTTCACATTGCAAAGAGTAATGCCATACTTCATAAACTAAAAAACTATCTGCTAATACCGTTGGGGAAGCTTTCATGTTGATTTAATGCTCAAACCAAAGTGATTTCTTTATTTTGTCTGAATCATGGTTGTACTATATATACCCCCCCCCCCTCCCTAGGAACTCATAAAATCAATTCATCATTCTTTGTACATTTTAGCATCTTAGTTAGTGCTAAGGCATTTCTAAAATGAAAAAGTGTACAATTTTCAACCTTAAACTATGGCTTGAGTACGTCTTTTCAACCTAGAACTCCAAAACCGTCTAAAACACTACCTTGAAGTATAAAAATTGTGAGTTTCCCCCATCATTGTGTTTCACAAAGTTATGTTGACTAAAGCGGCAGCTACTTGACATGATTATTGTATGTATGCATTGAGCCATCTTGCAGTGATCCACTATCCTAACCAATCAGAAAAATAGAAAATTTGATGGGCATATATCTTTCCTTTATCCCATTCTCTCCCATGCCCGCCGATGGTCCTTCGGGCATCGACCCACTCCCTCCAGTGCTTTCGTGTTCCTTCCTAGAAGCCCATGCCCACATTTCCCCTTCCTCACTTCCTGTAACATTCATCTCCCATCTCGCTCCCATATCTGTTTTTGCGCGCCTAGCCTGTTTCATGCTGCCCCCCCGCCCACACACAGAAACCACCCCACTCACACATCTTCCTTTCCATGCACCTATCACCATCCTTCCTCACCTTTAGTCTTTACCTTACTGTGTTCGTGTAAAGATCAATATATGGAACAAATCAAGGAAATCCTAACTTCCATATTTGTTGGCGGCCTGATCCTTAATGGTTCTTGCTCAATAGTAGTATTATTACCCCCCCCCCTTTTTTTAAGAAAGTGGGTAGTAAACGATGACGCGAAAGCCCCCCTTGTGAGGACCTCGCATCTCCCTCCTGGGTGGGTTGCGGGTTAGGTTTTCCCATGGCCACCACCACTCTCTTCGTGTCCTCCCGCACCGCCGTTACCGGCCATCGGTCGGCCCCCGACGGCGGCGGGGCGCTCCTCCTTCCCTCTACCCTTGCTCCTCCTCTGTGTACCTCCGCGCATGGTGTCGTCAACGACGCGGTTCCGAGAGCCATGGGGTTCAACTCGGGCATGGTGGCGTGCAACTCCCCTGGTTTTGCGCGCACGGGCTACACGTTCTTGGCCGCCGCCTCGGCCCGTCGTTGCCTTGGGATGGGAGATGCCCGCCGAGGTATGGAGGTGATGTGCATTGCTAGATCTGTCCAAGAAGGCCAGTCCATGGCCTCGTTTGTTGGCCTCTGTAGTGGAGCTGTTCTCCCCCATTGTCGGCGCGTGGGGGCGATGCAGTCATGTCCTCCGACCTTGGTCCGTCGGTACTTTGGCTGGAAGGTGCTTGCCCACGCATAGAGTTGCCGCCCTCCGCTAAATCTAACCTGGAGGGTTGGTCTGCGGCCTCGTCCTGTGGCCCATACGGTGCATCTGGCATGGCGATTTCTTGCATGTTCACAAAGAGCAGGGCTGAGTTGCAGCTGCTGTCACACCAGTGGTTCTATACGGTGGAGTTTGGACGCCCGGGTGGTGGCCTTGGATGGTGGGCTATGCGGTCAACTCTTCGACACGCGTCGCAACGGTGGTGTTGGGTGCTATCTCTGTCGGCGTGGCTGTGAGGGGAGTAGCAGCGGGTGGTCCTGCGTTGCTATCGCTATGGGTGGCAAGCCCTGATCTTTATGTGGGGCAAGTCATTGGTTTGTCATGGTGGGTCCTTTGTCATGATGGGTCTAGTGGCTCGAATACCCTTGACAGGGTGTGTTGGAGGGGCTGGGTGAAAGCTTAGCGCCTTTGAATGCTTACCACTTGTTGCATTATCTAACTTGACAGTTGCTTCATTGTTTTTTTCTTTTTCAGGTTAGAGAAGGAAGATGGCCCGGCACATGATAGGACATTTGTTTACTCCGTTCAGGTAGAAACCCAAGGTGGTATTTGGGTAACTTTAAGTGATAAGATGTCAAGGGTAAAGGATGCGGAGAATTCTTGCGCGCAGAAGATGTTGGAACATCTATTGAAATTGTGAGATCCATATATTGTCCTTTGGAGAGAACATATTTCTATTTCTATCCCTTTGTGAACCTTAGGATGAGGTTGTGTCTAGCAAAAATAATAACAATACAAAACTATATACATCCCTTGGACAAAAAAATGATGATTCAAACTTTTATACGAATGTTCCTTTGCCGGAGTTAGGGATCCATGCACTTGAATCCTAACGCTACATCCTATTAGCGACTACTAGGAAGGAGATCCTAGAAGCCCATATTGTGGTGGTGACTCTTAGCATGTAGGTGGGAGATGAGCTCAAGAGAATAGAAGGAAACCGTGGTGAAGGAAGAGCCAAAGAGGTGAACGAGGATGAAGAAGATGCACCAGGATTTTCTGATGCTGGTTCATCCTCTCCGTGCCGAGAAACCATATAGTTTGAAAAAGGGCTACTATGAGATTTTCGTTGCAAAAAAAAGCAGTGGGACAGAAGTTAGCCTTCCTATTTATCTATGCACTCCGATGGTCGACATGCAGTTGTATACTCGCCAGATTATTTTTAGCCAAACAAATGCTTTTTTAAAGCCATGCATATCGGTGTAGAATTCAATGTCAGACTGAAAATTTGTTTATAAGCTTGAAATAGCATGTCCATCTCGATAGTAATGACACTGGCTTCTTTTACATAAATATCACGTAGAAAATTGCAAGGATGAGAAATAAATTTCCACGTACATAAAATAAAATCAGGAAGTAACTATGAATAAATAAGTTAAATTAACAAACTATACATATACTATGATTAGGAGATGGTATAATATTTGCACACAACCATGGGATTGATGGTTATAGAATTTAAATATTTTTTTTTGGAGAGCTTAGATCAAAAGAACCTCATCTAACTCATGGTTTCTTATATTGGTATAGATTTGCTTATCTCGTCTGTTGAACTGTGCTTTTTCAACAGTTGCTTTTATAAACACTCTAGGAAAATGTTAGAAGATGGAATTTTCTTCTGTTAACAAGCAGCGAAATTGGCAACCTGAGTTATCACAACCCACTCAGGTCATTTTTGATTCAGTGATTCACACAATAACAAACAAAAATCTAGGCCTTGGTTCGGGGTCAATGAATTGTCGTGACGAGCTTTGTTTCTGATATATGGAAATTTAGCCACATTTTAGAACAGTAGAACTGAGCAGCTTTCCAACCATCTAACGCCCTGCGCGTTTCTGGACATTCATTTTCGTGACTTGGGCAACCTTGAACGTTAGTCTGTTGTCTACTCCTGCTTTCACCATACATTCTGATTCCTGGGCCAAAAAGTCCTAGAGGGCTGCTTTTCTAGAGGGCTGCTTTTCTAGAGGGAATTTTGAAGCCCTATGGTAAACTAGGCTGAGAGAGAGAGGGAGAAAGAGAGGGAGGGAGGGAGGGAGAGGAGGAGGAGAGGGAGAGAGACGGGTGGGGAGCGAGCTGATGCGGGCGGTCGCTGCTAGAGAGAGGAGGTGATGTATCGATCGGTCCCACGGTTTAGGGGAGAGCCTGCGTGGGAGATTTAGGCCGACACCATGGCTGTTTGGCTGAGCACAACTGCCCCGCTGGGATTTGAAGAAGCCATCATCCTTCAGTTTCTCTGCAGGCACTCATGGCAGGTGATGTGCCCATCCTTCCGTTTCCTCGTTACAGGTACGTCTATTTATGCCCCTACCACTCTTCACCAATTCTTTCAACCCCGGCAACACAACATCCATTAGCATGGTACTCGGCTAGGTTCCCCTATATGTCTACCCCGTTCATGTACAATTCCTTCTTACACCAAACAATTACATTACCCTGATATCCTCTCAGTACGAAATTTTGTGCAGGTGATGTTTATGCTGGTTGTGGTCAATTTATTTCGGCAGATCCTGGAGGCTGGTACTCCCATTTTCTTACTTTGGAAATTGTTCAACTGATAATTTTCAATGGCATCTGGACAGGTAATTACTTAAAGTGTACTGCCAGACCTTATCCTTGGTTTACCATCCATGTTTTTACGGTGCACGATTGACCCCTGGATGGGAGACGAGTCTTTGTGCTTGTCATTATTTAGTATAATTTCCTGTTATAATGTAATTGTCTGTGCCTGGTATTGTCGAAGCAGATTTCTTGGACTTCTCACTAGAAATACATAATTAGAATTTAAAGTCTTGGATTCAGTCATAGTCAAGTGTGTTTGGTCAACTTGAATGATTCCTTGCATAAGCTATGCTTAGTACTGCTCAAGGGGGTGTTTACTGTTTACTTTATGTATTTAGTTTTATTTTACAGAATGGCCACATGAGATTCTCCCAGAAATTTATATTGGTGTGAATTGGTTATGTGGTATGTATACACACAAGTTGCGCATACAAGGTATTGTTTTTGTACTACGAAGGAGAAAGTTGATCACCTATTTATTTATGGCGGCAACCTAATATGGTGGTCAATTTTGGTAATAAGAAACACTGCTTATTTTGAAAAGGAATCTTTTATCTTCCTAATCAGTTTTCGTCTTCCCTACTTTGCTACAGATTTGTTTTTGTTCCCAATTGCAGAATAGTGGAGAGGGAGCAGGCTTTGGAAGCTCGTGTATTTGGTTGGGATTAAAGTTTTGATCATCCGAGAGGTTGAGAAGCTGCTACGTACGTGCTAATTAGCTTGTGTTGTGTGCTGATTAACCTGATGCCTTTCAGATTTTAAGCTTTTGCTGTGCCCCAAGCTTATCTTTGAGCTTTCTCCTTTTGCATGACTTTAGAATGTTGCTGGAGACTACTCCTATTGATAAATTAATGGGCATACAGGTTTATCTGATGTCCCAAAAATGTCCTGAAATCGTACCATGTTGTGTAACTTTAATTTTTGAGTGAATGATTGCTATATCGATACACATACATAATTTTTACTTATGACTTCCCTTCTGTCCAGGCTTACCCTGTATACAAGTACAATTATGTAAACTGCTTTAGTATCCCCATAAATATTGTTATTTTCTGTCCATAATACTGTTTTCTCACCATTTTATTTTATTGATGGTATGATCCCTAGCATTTGTATGGCGATCCACAATGAATTTTCTTAAGTTATATTCTAATATGTAATCTCAAGTTATTTTTTATAACTGAGCTCGTTTAACTTTTTTTCTGATTTGATGTCTTGTCCTTGCTTTCTTCTCTCTTCATGATCAGGTCTATTTGTACAAAGCCTGGCTGATGTAAGCAAAGAAGTCTGTAAGAATGTAATTCATGTATATATTTGCACTAATAACCTCTCAAACTATGGAATATAATAATACATGTCTCGTTAAATTTGGCAGAATAGTGATTTTTCACTGAGATGGTAAAACTGCTATGTTGTGACACCAGGCACAACATACCAGTTTTACCATCTCACATGTTGGAAAACCAGCAGACAGCTAGTTGAAAAAAGCTCCTCCCACCGAGCCGCTCCCGCGAGCTGACTTCGGGGGTAAACCCTAGCGGCCCCGGCTCCACCCTCCCCTCCCGGCCTCCCTCCCTCGTCGTCGCCGCAAGACGCCGCCGTGCAAAGCCTCACCGGCGTAGGTGGTGGCGGGGCGGTCTCCCCTCTCTGCTCTTACGACGCAGGACGCGGGTTGAACGGCGTGCGGGGGCGTCAGGCTGCCGCGGGGCTCGGTGACGCGGTGGTGGGCGTGCGGAGCGGCAGTTCCTCTGCGTGGCGGCGGGTGGCGGCGTTTTGGGGCTTCGTCGGTACGTGGTGGCTGCGGGGCAGCTTCCTTCGGGCGGTGGCGCGGGGGTCGCCCCGGCCAGATCCGGCGCCGACGCGGACTGGGGGTGGCGGCTGGCTGCATCTGGCGGTAGATCTTGCTACGCCTCGGTGCCGAGGTCTCCAGTTAGCTTGAGCTGCGGTCGGTTGGGGCCTCCGGGCGACTCGACGAAGGTAACAACGGCGTGGTAGTGGCGGCTGTGGTGCGGACCGGAGACTGCCTCGGGAGGCTTGCTTGGGCGTTCTGGGCGGCCGTCGGGTGGCGCGGGCTGCGGGACGCCTCCTCCATGCTTCTGGGCGTCGGTGGATGCGGCGCGGTGGTGGGGACGCTTGCTCGGCGACGCCGGGCGGCGGTGACAATCTTCGACCGCGGGCGCACGTCGGCTTGGTGCCAGATCTGAGGGGGTGATCCCCCCCTCTTCAGGTAGTGCTACTTGGCAATGGGCTGATAGCGCGGGCTGTCCGCCGGTGTTGGGGTTTGACTAGGTCCCCCCTGCTGCGGGCTGGTTGCTCTCTTGTGGTTGCCTCGGCCGTTTCTCTACCCGGGTCGAGGTGGAGGCTCGTGGCTTGGTGGGGAGGCGGCCTCGTGTTATGGTGTCGGTGTTGAGTTGTTGAAGGATGCCGGGGTGGCGGAGATGGCACTGGTGCTAGGGAGGCGTGGGCAAGAAAAAGACGTAGAGGTTGGTAGGAAGGCGATGCCGCCACCTGCGACTCCGTGAGCCACCCCCCCCCCCCCCCCCCCACACACACACACACAGACCCCCCCCCCCCTCGGAAGGACTTAGAGAGATGGCCGGGGCAGCGGCGGTTGGGGCAGGGTGAGGCGGCACGGCAGCGACGCTGGCCGCAGGGTGAGAAATGACAAAAATGAACCCTCTTTTCAAAGTTCAGCGAAAAATGACCCACCTCCCAAACTTATACCTAATCTAATCCTTTTTGTTAATGTCAATCTCTCATGCTTTGAACTTGCCTGTGTGGCTATGTCAGTGCCATGTATCTCGGCGTTGGAGAAAAATTAGTGTTTCACAATCGAAATCGGTGTCACGGGAACAACGCCATGGTCCGTGGCATGGAGCTTTTAGAGCTCAACGGGAGTTGACCCTCTCTCAACATTGCACCATCATTTTTGCGACCCTCCTGGGGTCAATGCCATGGACTGTGCCATTGACCTCTAATAGTTCAACGCCATAGTTTGTGGCGTCGATATTGGAATCTTGACACTAAGTATTTTCCAACACTGAGGTATGTGGTGCTGACATAGCTGAGGTCAACACGTGGAAAAGGGTTAGTTTTGGTTAATGTTTTGGAGGTGGTTTGTGTTTTGATGGACTTCAAGAAAAGGGACAATTTTGTTAATTCTCATGGCCGTGGGCAGCGGAAGACGGTGGTTGTTCCGGGCTAGCCGGCTTGTCATCAACGGTGGGCATGGTGGCAGTCTTGGTGAGTGGAGTTGAGTGGTGGCGGTGGGCCCCCTGCTTCCTCATGCATGTTCAGGGCGCAAGACGCCTGATGAACAAGACTGTTCCAAATCGACCATTGGGGAGCTCTGCTGCGGCCAACCGTGAACTAGCTCTGCTCTAATCTCTCTAGGACAGTAGAAGGCACACAGTTTGTTGATTGTGGCTGCCAAGACCCCCTTAATTATTTTTTCTTGGGTGACGTAAGTTTGAAGTTTTCTCTTTGGAGACTGAAAACTAAGATTTAAGTTCGTTCAGCTCATTTATTTATGTTTACTTGCATCTGCCTGAATATTATTACAGCTTGTGTTTCAAGTTACGGCGCTAAACAGATAAAAGTGAGTGTTTGCAGTTCGTTACATGTGTCAGATTCAGCTAGGAACAATATTGCCAGTGGGACACAAATGCTATTCTGCTTCTGCCTGTAATACTATATGCTGTAGTTCCCAGTAAAAGTGATGTTTGCAGTTAGTTACACATATCAAATTCAGTTCAGAGCAACATTGCCAGTGGGATAAATGAGCGTTTGCAGAGTTAGTAGTTGCATACTTCAAATTCAGTTGAGAAACAATATTACCGGTGGTACACCAATGTTGTTCTGCTTCTGCCTGTTCAATACTATAAACCCCTATAATCTGTTCCAAATTCAGTTGAGAAACAATATTGTCGGTGGTACACCAATGCTGTTCTACTTCTGTATGTGTTTCTCTTTCTGTGTGTATACAATGCCCCCTATAATCTGTTCCAAATTCAGTTGGAAAACAATATTGTCGGTGGTACACCAATGCTGTTCTACTTCTGCATGTATAGTTCTTCCTTTGTGTATAATGCCCCCTATAATTTTTTCCATTTTGCTGATACGTAAAGTATTGAATCTGCAAAATCTGAGCTGAAAGTCCATCTGTATCGGCTGATTAATTCTTGTCTTGCTTGCAGAGAGTCAATTGATGGAGCCATAGTCAGTCAGATGAACATCCTCGTCCTCAGAACTCCGGGCGGTTGCGATTTCGGCTGCGTTGACTCCGCGCAGATGAGATCACCTTGCCTGCAAGAGGACATGATTTAATCTACAGTGGAGTGGACTACTGTCCAGTGCTTATGGCTCATTGCTATGTTGTTCTTCCTGTGTGTATGTAACATAGATCGTGTGGCTGGCTACTGGAATTCAATCAACAGCTGTGGTCAGCGTTTGCGAGATCAGGGCGCCAGCATGGCTACTTACAGTTTAAGAAGCTTTGTTCGCAATGACAGTGAGAGGTTTCCATTTTCTTCTTCTTCTTTTTTTCCCTGGCTGTTTCTACTTTTCTTTTGTTCTCCCCTCCTGCCAGCGTGACTCACGAAAATGAGACGAGGCTTGGTATTCGCTGGTTTACTGTCTGTTTGTAGTTTGGTTGTTGTAGTTCAGTTCAGTTTAAGAAGCTTTTGTGGCAACCACAGTGAGAGGGGTTTCTATTTTCTTTATTTTTTCCGTGGCTGTTTCTGTTTTTATTTTTGTAGTTTGGTTTCTGGGGTTGCCAACAGATTGTGCTGCAGCCAAACCCTGGCCTAGATGTTGCCCAGGATCATAGATTCGGCTTGTTTGTTTTATCAATTTCAGAAATGGATTTGAGAGCGATGCTCCTTTTATCAAAAAAGGAAATGACAGTTAGAGGGTGTGACAGGGGTCACGAGTGCCTGGTTAGCCGGCCTTATCTCTGTTTTGTACTCCGTCTATTCTTAAGTGTACATCTAGCTTTTGTCCTAAGTCAAAGTTTTAAAACTTTGACCAACTTTATAAGGATCACTAATTATGGCACTAAATTAGTATCACTAGATTCGTTTTGAAATGTAGTTTCATAATATACCAATTTAATGTCATATATGCTACCTTCTTTCTATAAATGTATCACTAGATTTGATCTACATCCATCTTTCTCAGTTCCGCAGCGCGCTGCGCGGTTGAAAGGATGGAAGAGCAGAGGGGGCAGTGCAAACTGGAAAGGAATTCCGGATTTTGCAATTTGGCGACTAGGGAACCCTTTTTAATATTATTATCTTTATTTTGGTGAGGTGTACTTCTACTACTCCTATGAACTATGAAGCAAACCGCTGCCCTTAAAAAATATAAAAGGAAAAAAGAAAACTCTCAAGCAAGCCACTTGTTACGACGGCGCTGAATGCAGTCGGGCGTCGATAAAGAAGCATTTTTTTAACAGAGGCAAAAGGCTTACCTCATTTATTAAGTAAGAAGCTTAGGGTACATGGGAGCAGCTCAACCTCTAGTTTGTCAACAAAAGAACATCAAACCATTACTCTGGCAGCATACGATAGTGCTCAAGTGTCTACCTCCCGTGGTGACCCAAAGCTTGTCCTCGTCCTGTATGAGTTTTATTTTGAGTGTAGAATAGTGGCGTTGATTTCTTTCAAAAGACTAGCGTTCCTCCCGTTTCAGATGACCCATGAGACAAGCATGGTGAGGATTGATATGACATGGCCTTACGGTGAGCTGTGTTAGGCATCGACATGTCGGTCCACCACTTATTGACAGAACGCTCATTTGCACATCGATCCATCGGCAAGGTCATTAGAGTGAAGCGACATTTGTAGAAAAGGTGGGGTGTCGTCTTGTTGGCTCTCTTGCATAGTGTGCATACCCTACAATTAGACCACCCCAGTCTTTGCAAGCTGTCTGCCGTCCAATGCCTATTTTGCAACTCCAGCCACGGAGTCTACATTACTAAACCGACTGCAAAAGATGCTATGAGTGGCGACGCCGTGAGCTGCGGCTCACGGTGGCACACGCTGAGGATGCTGGAATCGATTACTATGTAATGCTATAGTCGGTTGCTGCTGGGCAGAGATACTAGTATCGTCGAGCGATGTTGCAGCCATGGGGCCGAGATGCTAGAACCAACAACTCATGGTGCTGGGACTAGCGGCGGCGGATGCTGCGACCATGACATTTTGGTCACTGTCAAAATTCCTGGAGCCGATATCGATGTGTGCTACAACTGTGGTTGGCAGTTGTTGCGACCGGCTACGGCACCGTCCTGGTGGCAACTACGACACCTTCACCATACCAGCGACCATCTACAGGTGCCGATGATGTTGGGTCCAGCCACAGCAGACGCTACGAACCCTAGAGCGGGGATGTTGTGGTGGGTTGCAATGGTGATGACCTCTCTCTTGATCGCTCGAAGTGGCGACGAGCATCCGCTGGAGGAGACGAAGTGGTGATGCAAGCGGTGGGCGGGTTCTGTGTGATGCGTCCCAATCTGCCGGGGCAGACGACGTTGCCAAGGACAAAGACCAACGATCTATTGCGATGCGGGCCGGCGATCCTCTTTGTTGTTTTCCTAGTATAGAAGCACTAGAACGAGTCGTGCATGAGAGGGTGTTGACTTTATCCAGCGACTCTAATTACCCGAACCAAGGGCTCGGGAGGTGACCGATCTGGAATCTAGCCGGTCGACCGACGTGGAGCTGCCCATCTAAAAAAGGAAAATCCGGACCCAAACGGCCTAGGCGCGAACGGACGGGCGCCACGCCTGAGCCCACCACCACCACCACACCCTGCTCTGCCCGACCATTTCTTTCCTTCTCTTCCCAGGCTGCAATTGCTCTGCAGCTCCGCGTCGGCGTCGGCGTCGCCATGGAGCTCGCCGTCAGAGCCGCGGCGGCGTCCTGCTCCTCCTCCCCGTCGCTCCATCCCCCACGCGTCCCCTGCCGCCTTGGCCGCAGCCCGGGCCTGCCGCCGCGGGCTCGCCGCGTCGGCCGTCGCCCTCGACCCGGTACGTACCTGCCTAGGCCACTAGCTGATTCTCATCTCAGGGAAGGCAAGGGAACGCGTTGTGTGTGTGTGCGCGCGCTAGAAAAAAGGGGGGCAGGGTTTGGCTGGAACCAAGCTCTGTATTTGCTCCAAGAGTAATCAATTGAGTCGAGATAGGCGTGATTTAGCAGAGCTTTTCAGTTTGGGGAGGTGATGCAACGAGAGGGAAAGACTGTTAGAATTATTAGTACGTACTACTAGTTAACCTTGTCTTAGTTTCAGACTTTATTTATCTGCATTTTGTAACAATCTGGGCATTGGTCAATCTGTATAGGTCATGCCCTATACTCAAAACGCCCACTTGCTCTGCACTAGTACAGCAGACAAGGGATGGGCGGACAGGCGTGCAGTGTAGCGCACGTCCTGCTGAGCGCCTCCGGCGGCCGTGTGAGTCTTGTATATCTCGTCCTCCTTCGTGTTGCTGGAGAGATTAACCCCAGAAAATGCCAAAAAGGCATGCGGTGTAGCGCCGACCAAAATCTCTGAGTTCTTGCGTCTGCTTCTTGCCATTCCTCTGCTTTGTGCATTTCAGTTGTACTGTGCAGACCACTTGTTCGTTGGTTTGCCTGAAGAAGCTTGGTTGAGGAACTGAGTCCCCAGCTCTGTCCACCGGACAAGGAAGGACGAGGGACACTCAGGCAACTATCACTCTATCAGACTGTACCTCCCATGTTAGATTAGTGATTGAGCTAAATGGTTATATACCTGCTGATATCTGGATTTCTGTTGCCTTGCACGTACAGGATGCCTGGTCTCCGCAATCTAGCTTGTACCTTTTAATACTAGAGAGCTAGTCTTGCTAACAGCGATCGTGTATGGTTCAGAAATAAGCAGCCTGTTTAATAGCATAGTTTACACTCGCGTTAAGGGTAAGCCAAGGTGAATGTTTTGCATACAAGGTGTTTGATGTTATGCCAAGGGAGGACTTTATTCATACCGTGTGAAACTGACGCTCACTATGCCAACAGTTTCAGGAGATCAAACCCGAGGTGAACGACACTTCAAAAACCGAGGTGTTCGCATGCCCTGTTTGCTATGAACCCTTGATAAGGAAAGGGCCGCCAGGCATGAACCTGTACGTCTAAAGTCCATGAATTATCTTCATCTCTCATGCATATCTGTTGGATGGATTAAGATTTTCGCTTCTACACATGTCCCAGGCCGGCGATATATAGGTCCGGATTCAAGTGTTCAAAATGCAACAAGTCATTCACCAGCAAAGATGTCTTCTTGGATCTCACTGTCACCTCAGGAATGAAAGAATACAGTGAACTCAAGCCCGCTAGAACCGAACTGTTCAGGAGCCCGCTCGTCTCCTTTCTTTACGAGAGGGGGTGGCGTCAGAACTTCAATCGGAGTGGCTTCCCTGGCCGCGATGAAGAGGTACATTTCTTGTCTGTCTCATTATTCAGTTCCATAGCCTTAAGCTGTTACTGCTCAGTGAGAAACTATTTATGTTAAGTCGTACATCTGTCAAAGCCAAGTATATGGTGCTGCAACAAAATGCTGTCTCCAGTTTTCATGCCAAGAAAATATTCATATTAATATGCATATAATTCTGGTCTGCTGTTGACTTTATCAGTTCCGAATGGCTCAAGATTATTTCCAACCAGTCGCTGGTGGTATACTCGTTGATGTCAGCTGTGGCAGTGGCTTGTTTTCAAGGAAGTGTAACTCAAACACACGTTAATGCGTGTTACGGTTAAATCAGGTGGTGGAAATGTAACTCAAACACACGTTAGGCAATTGAACCAAAATGCATGGTCTCTGACTCTGATGAACAACAGTAGCATTTCTTCAGGTTCAGGCATTGAGCAAACGTTTCACACCTGAACGTCTATTAAAATCTTAAAGGGTACAGACTGAATTCGTTTCTAGAGAAGATCAAGAGGGACGTATCCTGGCTCCAATTTTTGCAGAATGGATGAAACCCAATTGAGTATTAGTACAAACAATCAGGATATCGTCATCAACCAAAATTATTCCCATGATCCACAACAAACCACACCATACAGCAGCAAGAAAGAAACTATCCTAGCTACTACGTACTCAGCCTGCTGGCTGGCCTCAAGGTACAAGCAGAGTGGTGAAGAAGCCTGCTGCTTTGGCAGCGGCACCAAACTTCTTCAGGTCGAGGCGTGTCACAGGTGCTCGATTCGAGCTATCAACTGCATTATTCCTCGAGCGGAGTGAGTGAGACTGCTTGAAGCAGCGTGTGTAACTGGTGCATATCCATTCGCCATTCATATCATAAAACCAAAAGCTTCCAGTAAATGAAAGATCAAGCTAATTACAGCACTGTAGCAAAACCGGCAAGCCAACAGGTCGGAGGAGCGAGCGCTATTCCCATTCCCAGGGCAGTTAGGCAGGAGATAGAAGTTGCTCCCTCCAGATGGTTCAATCTAGTCTCTACTCTCGACACACTTAATATGGCAGCCTATGCTTCGCAGTTCTTGAAAAACAACAGAACTATTGTTGCCGGACCATTGCTACAGCAGAAGTACCATATGACGTTTCTTCTAGCATTCGCGACTGGAGCTTCATTTTCGAGGGTAATCAGCTGCAAGCCTCTCAATCTTTTCAACGCAATCCCTATCTAGACGAGGAGAGTTCCTTCTTTTCACATTTCCCTGGGATTCAAGAAATGTAAGAGATGAAAAATCAGTGGTGCTCCATGATGAGTTTGATAAAGTTATGATATAAAATCTCATTATTTTTAGATGTGGGCCCGACCGTGAAGGCTTTCACTAGGTTTCTCCACTTATCCTGAAAGATTAAACACATAAAAATTGACATCTTTTACAGTAAAATATATGTAGATAAATAAAAGATGAACAGAGAAAAAGTGTGAAATACAACAAAACAATGAGCAGAGAGAGCATGTAATGCATGTTCTTTAGTGCAATTAATTACCAATTAACTATACCTTAAGATGCTCCGCCGTTCGAGCTGATATTCGAAACCTTTCGTTCTTCAACTTAGCCCATTGGCTAGCACCATATGCAGATATGCCATCCACTAATTCTTTCACCTCTTCAGATGTCCAATGGTCATTGTTTCTTCTGCGCCCATGTTTTTGGCATGGTTCCATGTTTATCAACCATGTTCCTCTCTCCCGTGCACTTCTCACACGACTTTCATGCCTCCAACCACTTTTTGGTACGTAATCTGAAGCACATAGAATATGTGTTTAACTAATTGACACAATGACAAATGGTACAATGCAACAAATGATGCCTTCATAATTCATACCTAGTAGATCGCAGGTCCCCTCCTCTGGCGGTGTGGCGGTGGCCGCAAGCCTCCTGCTTCGTCGGTGACAAGGCGGCGGGTACATGGCCCCTCCTCCCTCTTTCATTTCCTCCTCTTGTCCTCCTCCGCCGTTGAGAGTCGTGGTGGCAGGGGCCTGCTCTTTCTCAGGCAACGCCTCTGGTGGAGCAAGCATAGGTGTTTGTATTGTCATGCCATGATCACTAGTTGGCGAATAAATGTTACATTCAATCTGCAATGATGAAACAAATTTTCAATGCCATTGGCCACATTCATTTGTTTTGCAAGTTTGTTGTTTTGGATGTGCGAAAATCTTGCCTCATGAGTTAAATTCGCCTCCTTTATATAATTAGGAATGAATGCACCTGCAAGGAATCATACATTATTTGGTTTCAAAGTCAAACCATGGATAAATTGCTTGCTTGTGTAACGAAGTTTGGAATAGACCGCAACAATTAAACATTGTACATTTCAGCCATCCGTCCAAATCATGGGGTCCTTCTAAGAGTGCTTGAAAGTCCATGGTGCCATAATCCACATATGCTGAGTGAACTTTAATCTCCGCCTATCACCAAGAAACGTGAAATATATGTTGTTATTATCTCGGGATTTCAACGAGCCTGTTGCGAACTCTATATCCAAGTAAGATTTGATAAGATCTAAAGAGTGGGGATCGTATATGAATTATGCTTGTCGACATATATTACATCAAGTTAAAATGAAGGTTGAATGAACCATGGAGTATGCTTCAATACTTTTTATTGACCATTTTGGTTGTGCTTATAATCTTCTTTCAGATAACTTACGATTTTTACATTTAGACATATAAGCTGGTTCCACCTTTATTTTGAAATAAAACCAAGCATCCAACTAGTCATCGTCTCTAACAAGATATGTGATCTGATCAACAAAGTGAATACCTGTTGGCTTGTAATAGGATCGGCCAAGATGGGCGCCCAAATGTCAACTTGTTCCATTGTGTCAATGAGCAGCTACCACACTTCACTTGTCCAATGTAGGAAACTGAAATCACGGCTAGAGTCAATGTGTTTATTTAACACTTCCTTTGTCCCTAAATAAGTGTCTCAAATTTGTACTAACTTTAAAAAGTTGTACTAAAGCTAAGACACTTATTTTGGGACGGAGGGAGTACGACATACTGTAAATGGATTGATGAAAAAAAAAAACTTGTTCCATCAAGTAATCTATACTGTGCATGCATCCATGATAAATCCAGATATATATGTGTGCAATGCAAACTATTCTACTACCTCGAAAGTAGCCGGCGTTTTGAATTCTCCACCACCAACATGACGCATGCATGCACTGGTTGAGCTTCTTGGAGGCCAAAGGGGGTTGCGACCTCCCCTTCTAAAAAGGCAGATAGTAATATTTTTAACTGCTCAAACTAATTAAGCTTACAATAAAATCCTATCCAGCTAGCTAGCAATCAGATCAACTAGTACATGGTAAATGAAGAAGTCCCTCTCTAATCTGCAGCTACACATGTATCTCTACGTACGTATAGTAGTACTGATTAACTATGGACAGAGACCGGGTTAATACCGTACCTGTGCCTGTGTGCAACCTCGCGCGCGCAGGGCCCCCGGTGCACCGTGCCGGCGGCTGTCTCCCCGTGACCGGAGCAGAGCCGGCCGGGCCTCTGCTCGGCGACCTCGTTCCTCGAGCTCTCTTGGATGCTAGCTACGGTGTGAGAGAGTGGCCGGCCGGGCGGTGGCGGCGTTTATATGCATTGCCAAGCTAGCAACTTCGGGGAAGCTAAACCATCTTTTTATTACCTGCATGGATTGATGACATGATGCGATGTGAGTTTGGACTCGCAATCGCAGCTTCCACGAAGCTTCCTCCTCCCCAAATATAAACCGGCATGGCGCAGTCCCCTCTTCAATTCTAGCACTACTCGCCATTGATACGGGTACAGGTCACGGGCTCACAGCCATGGCAGGCGTGAAGTGATGATGGACCGTCCTTTTTCACTAGTTTGTGCAAACGAGTAGCGCAGGCTCATCGCTGTGCCTTTAGCTTAAAATGGTGACTGGCAAGCTTCACGATAATGCATTATAGCCCAGCGATTGATCGCTTTCGCCCGAACAAGGCCACAGACTCGTAGCTGGGCCTTTAGCTTAAATGTATGTCCAGTTGTCCATCATCTATTTATGCTTCTGTTTGATATCCCAAGGAATCTAACCCATGTGACGTGAAGCAGCGCAAGACTAGCTCAGTAATGCCAACTGATATGCAGCCAAAAATGGGCGGCAGTCTTCCAGAATACGTTTCAACATTCGGCCGGGGTAGCCAGAGGATTTACTGCGAGAGTGCAGAAATGTTGTTAGAAAACATAACACTTTTTAGGCTTCAGCACGCAGTAGAAAGACGGGTGCAGATATGGGTCACATGACATGATCACAAAGAAGTTCTTAGTAGTCAGGCATGCTACTGTTCCCAACTGCGAATATATATTCCATTTTCCAAATTTGAAAGAACATGGTTCGAGGTTACAAAGTGCATTACTACACGTGTAGTCGGATCGTTAGATTCATGTAAACCTAAATCTATTGAGTGTTTCTCATCGAAAGATTGGGATACTCATAGTGCTATCACAGACCCTTCCCCGAGGTTTGGTGGGTGGGTGGGTGTAGTTCTTGGTGAAAGCTTGAGTTTGTCCACGGAGATGGGAGTTGGGGAAGGAGGTTGATGCTGGCGAAGAAGACGGCCAAGTGGGTCATTTCCCTCCTTAGTACCTCACAGGAATTTTCGAATTACTCGCTCACTTCTCACTCCGGACTACGGGCATGTTTAGTGGTGGAGGTCAGCTTTTATCGACATCGGTGTTCGAGCTTCTCATTGGAGGGGTTTTTCATGCTAAAATCCATTTGTCCCCTGTGTTGATTCGACCTTCTTCATTTTCTTGCTTGTCACATCTCTGCATCATTGTGATGCACATAACTTTTTTATTATTATAGTTGATGTAAGGCAACAAGTCCAAAGACATCAAACAAGCAGAGTACAGAACATAGATAATCACGATCAAAACATTATAAGATGTGAAATAAACATCTACGAACTAAATAAACTTCTTGCGTAGCAATGCCTCCAAGAAAGAATAAACGCCCTCGTGTAGTCATTACCGCGTCTGGTCGGAGATGGTTTGGACAAGGATTTTCATCCTGATTACCAAGACCAACCAATGGAGGCAGTGGCGGAACTACTTGGGGGCCAACCTGGGCCATGGCCCCCCCAGCTCATAAGAAAACATGCACATATGCCTTAATATTTGGTCTAATTTTCGACTAAAATCAGCCTAAAGTAATCATGTTTGCCCCCCTTCAGCCCATGCCCCCCCATAATTTCATCTCAAGCTCCGCCACTGAATGGAGGCCAAGACAACAATTCAACAAGGAGACAACACCTTTAACATGATAACGCCTTCAGCAAGGAGACAACACCTTCGATGGCAAGAAGTGCATCGCTGTTGAGCCCGACCAGTAAAGGCCGGGACAAGGGTTTTCACCCCGGACATGAAGCGGTGCTCCCGTCACTATCTTGATGCCGAATCTTTTGATAGTTGCACCAGTTAGTACTCCATGACAAATAAAAAAAGTGCTAACGTATTGGTGGGACGTTTTCCCACCTTCAGACATCTCGCCACGACCACTGGGAGGTCGTCCATGGCGTGGCGGGGATGCAGCCGCTGCCATTCCGCACCACCATGCGTCGACCTGCATCATCCACCACGCTGTTGCCGTGGTACTAGATGATGAAGGGGAGTCGTCGATGTGTGACCCTGCGTCTATTAAAAGTTTCCTTCCCGGATGCAGGCCTGCAAGGGCCTAGATCCGGCCTGACGACGCTTGGAAAATTCCTTTTGCACCATCAGCAAGCGTGCACATCGCTGCATGCGACCGCCGCTGATGCGCTGGCGCGCCTGTAGTTGCGCATCTGCGCCTGGCTTGCGATCCTTGACCTACTTGTTGTGGTCGTCGAGGGCCACCACCCTTGCCGTAAAGACCAGCGGAGGCTGCCGCCACCATCGTCCTATCTTGCCATCAATGGATCAGAACACCGTTGCCAGTGTCGGTCCGTCGAATGGACGCTGGTGCCGCCATGACTCCCATCCATTGCATCGCATGTGCCTCCTCGCCTGTCGGCTCGAGCGCGCTGCCCGCACAGCCACCACCGTCGCGCGTGATAGGATTGCAGGGCCCGGCACGGCAAAAAAAAAGAGGGTTATTTCTAGCCTTATTACCTGCATGGATAAATGCGATGATGCGGATCGATGTGAGCTTGAGGTTGCAACTTCCACGAAGTTTCCTCCTCCCAAAATATGAACCGGCATGGTGCAGTCCACCTGTTCAATTCTAGCACTACTCTAGCTAGCTACGCGCCATTGATGCGGGTACAGGCCACAGGCTCACAGCCATGGCATATCGGTGCTTATACTCTCCACCACCAACTGCGCCGGTCAGGCCTGTAGTGATGATGGACCGCCCTTTTTCACTAGTTTGTGCAAACGTGAAGCTTCACGGCAATGCATTATAGTCGGCCGATGGGTCGCTTTTGAAGGCCACAGACTCGTAGCTGGGCCTTTAGCTTAAAATAAATATTCCCACTGTTTATGGTTCTATTTGCTATCCCAAAGACTCTGAGCTAGCCTAACCCATGTGACTTGAAGCAGACGCAAGACTAGCTAGTCAGGCCCACTGATTTGCAGCCAAAAATGGGCGGCAGTGTTCTAGAATTCGTTTCAACTTTCGGCCGGGGTGTTGAGCTAGAGGATTTACTGCAAGTGTAGAATACAAAGCCTTGAGCCTATCTCTATTGACCGCAAGAACGCAGAAATGTTGTTACAGATGCTAGTCAGATTAAAACATGCACAATGCGAAATAACCGTGAGAGTGAACACAGATGATCAAAGCTTTGGGTGATGCAGGTATTGGTAGGGAGGAACGTGCGTGTGTAGATCAAGCGTGATGATGGACCGGTCAAACGTGTCCATTTCATTTAGGCCTCTTCGATTCACGAGATTTCAAGAACACAAGAATAAGGAAACATAGGAATAAGATAGGATTGCACGTGCAAAACAAAGGATGGTGAAAACATATGAATTTGCAAAATTGTGTGTTTGATTTGCAAGAATAGGAGAGCATGGGGATCCTAAAAGCACGATCAAATTAAGGTTAAAACATATGCAAATTTAAGATTAAGTTTACTATGTTAGTTATGGCATTTGCCTTGGTTTGTGCATATTACGAATGTAAAAGAGATGTTAGAGTGGATCGTAAAATTCCTTTGTTTTTCTGAAAACCAAAGGAAAATTTCCGAGTTTCCCCTATTGTCCGTTCTTTCGAATTAAATGTATAAATAGTGTAACAACTGTAAAATTTTCTATTCCTGCATTCTTCGGTTCTTCCTCCACTTTCCCATGTGTTATAGAGGCCCCCAATTTGTGCAAATGGGCAGACTCATTGTTTGTACCTTTAGCTTAAAATGGTTACTATGAAACTTCAACGTAACACATTAATCAGTCGACCCATCACTTTCGTCCGCTTTTGTGCAAACAAGGGAAAAGACTCATGGCTAGGCCTTTAGCTTAAAATGCCCATCCAATTATGGTTGTATTTTTATCCCAAGGACTCGAGCTAGGGCAACCCATGTGACGTGAAGCAGCGCAAGACTAGCTAGTCCACTTGTTTTGTAGCCAAAGATAGATGCCGGTGTTCTAGAATTTGTTGCAAGTTTTTAGGAAATTTTACTTCAAGTGTGACATGATCACAAAATAATATTATTTAGGGGAACATAATAATGGTAAGGCACTGCCCACCGTCTATGGCTGAGCAACCTCGCTTGTTTTGACTCCCCGGGCACAAGTCCACATATCTTCACACCACGAAATACCTCCCCCAACCTTTGTTGGGGAACGTTGCAGAAAATTAAAATTTTTCCTACGGTTTCACCAAGATCCATCTATGAGTTCATCTAGCAACGAGTATTCAGATTAGATAGCATCTACATACCACTTTGTAGATCACAACGGAAGCATTCGAGTGAACGTGGATGAGGTAGTCGTACTCGCCGCGATCCAATTCACCGATGATCTAGTGCCGAACGGACGGCACCTCCGCGTTCAACACACGTACGGAAAGCGTGACGTCTCCTCCTTCTTGATCCAGCAAGGCAAAGGAGAGGTTGGGGAAGAAGGCTCCAGCAGCAGCACGACGGCGTGGTGATGGTGGAACTGCAGTACTCCGGCAGGGCTTCGCCGTGCACTTACGGAGGAGGAGGAGGTGTTGGAGAGGGAGAGGGAGGCGCCAGGGCAATAGGGTGCGCTGCCCCCTCCCCTTCCCCCCTTTATATAGGCCTCTTGGGGGGGGGGGGGGCGCCAGCCCTGGGAGATCCAATCTCCCAAGGGGGCGGCGGCCAGGGAGGTTTCCCTCCCCCCCAAGCCATCTAGGAGGTGCCTTCCACCACTAGGACTCCTCCTAGATGGAACCCTAGGCGCATGGGCCCTTTGGGGCTGCTTCCCCTTGGCCCAAGCAGGCCAAGGCGCACTCCCTAAGGCCCATGTGGCCCACCAGGGCAGGTGGCCCCACCTGGTGGACCCCCGGGACCCCTTCGGTGGTCCCGGTACAATACCGATAACCCCGAAACTTGTCCCGATGGCCGAAACAGCACTTCCTATATATAATTCTTTACCTCCGGACCATTCCGGAACTCCTCGTGACGTCCGGGATCTCATCCGGGACTCCGAACAACATTCGGGTTACTGCATATACATATCTTCACAACCCTAGCGTCACCGAACCTTAAGTGTGTAGACCCTACGGGTTCAGGAGACATGCAGACATGACCGAGACGGCTCTCGGGCAATAACCAACAGCGGGATCTGGATACCCATGTTGGCTCCCACATGCTCCACGATGATCTCATCGGATGAACCACGATGTCGAGGATTCAATTAATCCCGTATACGATTCCCTTTGTCAATCGGTATTTTACTTGCCCGAGATTCGATCGTCGGTATCCCAATACCTCGTTCAATCTCGTTATCGGCAAGTCACTTTTCTCGTTCCGTAATGCATGATCCCGTGATCAAACACTTTGATCACACTGAGCTCATTATGATGATGCATTACCGAGAGGGCCCGGTGATACCTCTCCGTCAAGCGGAGTGACAAATCCCAGTCTCGATCCATGTCAACCCAACAGACACTTTCAGAGATACCCGTAGCATACCTTTATAGTCACCCAGTTACGTTGTGACGTTTGGCACACCCAAAGCACTCCTACGGTATCCGGGAGTTACACGATCTCATGGTCTAAGGAAAGGATACTTGACATTGGATAACTCTAGCAAACGAACTATGCGATCTTATGCTATGTTTAGGATTGGGCCTTGTCCATCACATCATTCTCCTAATGATGTGATCCCGTTATCGATGACATCCAATGTCCATAGTCAGGAAACCATGACTATCTGTCGATCAACGAGCTAGTCAACTAGAGGCTCACTAGGGACATGTTGTTGTCTGTTATTCACACATGTATTACGATTTCCTGGTTAACACAATTATAGCACGAATAAAGACAATTATCATGAATAAGGAAATATAATAATAATGCTTTTATTATTGCCTCTAGGGCATATTTCCAACAGTCTCCCACTTGCACTAGAGTCAATAATCTAGTTACATTGTGATGAATCGAACACCCATAGAGTTCTGGTGCTGATCATGTTTTGCCTTAGGGAGAGGTTTAGTCAACGGATCTGTGACATTCAGATCCGTGTGCACTTACAAATCTCTATGTCTCCATCTTGAACATTTTCACGAATGGAGTTGAAGCGACGCTTGATGTGCCTAGTCTTCTTGTGAAACCTGGGCTCCTTTGCAAGTGCAATAGCTCCAGTGTTGTCACAGAAGAGCTTGATTGGCCCCGACGCATTGGGTATGACTCCGAGGTCGGTGATGAACTCCTTCACCCAAATTGCTTCATGTGCTTCCTCCGAGGCTGCCATGTACTCCGCTTCACATGTAGATCCCGCCACGACGCTTTGCTTGCAACTGCACCAGCTTACTGCCCCACCATTCAAAATATACACGTATCCGGTTTGTGACTTGGAGTCATCCAGATCTGTGTCGAAGCTAGCATTGACGTAACCTTTTACGACGAGCTCTTCGTCACCTCCATAAACGAGAAACATTTCCTTGGTCCTTTTCAGGTACTTCAGGATATTCTTGACCGCTGTCCAGTGTACCTTGCCGGGATTACTTTGGTACCTTCCTACCAAACTTACGGCAAGGTTTACATCAGGTCTGGTACACAACATGGCATACATAATAGAACCTATGGCTGAGGCATAGGGGATGACGCTCATCTCTTCTATATCTTCTGCCGTGGTCGGACATTGAGCTGAGCTCAATTTCACACCTTGTAACACAGGTAAGAACCCTTTCTTAGATTGATCCATATTGAATTTCTTCAATATCTTATCAAGGTATGTGCTTTGTGAAAGACCTATGAGGCGTCTCGATCTATCTCTATAGATCTTGATGCCTAATATATAAGCAGCTTCTCCAAGGTCCTTCATTGAAAAACTTTTATTCAAATAGGCCTTAATGCTGTCTAAGAGTTCTATATTATTTCCCATCAAAAGTATGTCGTCTACATATAATATGAGAAATGCCACAGAGCTCCCACTCACTTTTTTGTAAACACAGGCTTCTCCATAAGTCTGTGTAAACCCAAACGCTTTGATCATCTCATCAAAGCGAATGTTCCAACTCCGAGATGCTTGCACCAGCCCATAAATCGAGCGTTGGAGCTTGCATACCTTGTCAGCATTGTTAGGATCGACAAAACCTTCCGGCTGCATCATATACAATTCTTCCTTAAGGAAACCATTAAGGAATGCCGTTTTGACGTCTATTTGCTATATCTCATAATCATAGTATGCGGCAATTGCTAACATGATTCGGACGGACTTCAGCTTCGCTACCGGTGAGAAAGTCTCATCGTAGTCAACCCCTTGAACTTGTCGATAACCCTTGGCGACAAGCCGAGCTTTATAGATGGTCACATTACCATCCGCGTCTGTCTTCTTCTTAAAGATCCATTTATTTTCTATGGCTCGCCGTTCAACGGGCAAGTCAGTCAAAGTCCATACTTCGTTTTCATACATGGATCCTATCTCAGATTTCATGGCTTCCAGCCATTTGTCGGAATCCGGGCCCGCCATTGCTTCCTCATAGTTCGAAGGTTCACCGTTGTCTAACAACATGATTTCCAAGACAGGGTTGCCGTACCACTCTGGTGCGGAACGTGTCCTTGTGGACCTTCGAATTTCAGTAGGAGCTTGATTAGAAGTATCTTGATCATAATCATTAATTTCCTCTCTAGTCGGTGCAGGCACCTCAGGAACGATTTCTTGAGTTTCGCCATTTTCCGGTTCAAGAGGTAACACTTCATCAAGTTCTACTTTCCTCCTACTTACTTCTTTCGAGAGAAACTCTTTCTCTAGAAAGGATCCATTCTTGGCAACAAAAATCTTGCCTTCGGATCTGAGGTAGAAGGTATACCCAACAGTTTCTTTAGGGTATCCTATGAAGACGCATTTTTCCGACTTGGGTTCGAGCTTTTCAGGTTGAAGTTTCTTGACATAAGCATCGCATCCCCAAACTTTTAGAAACGACAGCTTAGGTTTCTTCCCAAACCATAATTCATACGGTGTCGTCTCAACGGATTTCGACGGAGCCCTACTTAAAGTGAATGCGGCAGTCTCTAAAGCATAGCCCCAAAAAGATAGCGGTAAGTCGGTAAGAGACATCATAGATCGCACCATATCTAATAGAGTGCGATTACGACGTTCGGACACACCATTACGCTGAGGTGTTCCAGGAGGCGTGAGTTGTGAAACTATTCCACATTTTCTTAAGTGTGTGCCAAATTCGCGACTCAAGTATTCTCCTCCACGATCTGATCGTAGAAACTTGATCTTTCTTTCACGTTGATTTTCAACCTCACTCTGAAATTCCTTGAACTTTTCAAAGGTCTCAGACTTGTGTTTCATTAAGTAGACATACCCATATCTACTCAAGTCATCAGTGAGGGTGAGAACATAACGATAGCCACCGCGAGCCTCAACACTCATTGGACCGCACACATCGGTATGTATGATTTCCAATAAGTTGGTTGCTCGCTCCATTGTTCCTGAGAACGGAGTCTTGGTCATTTTACCCATGAGGCATGGTTCGCACGTGTCAAATGATTCATAATCAAGAGACTCTAAAAGTCCATCTGCATGGAGCTTCTTCATGCGTTTGACACCTATGTGACCAAGGCGGCAGTGCCACAAATATGTGGGACTATTGTTATCAACTTTAACTCTTTTGGTACTCACACTATGAATATGTGTATCATCACGTACGAGATTCATCAAGAATAAACCATTAACCATCGGAGCATGACCATAAAACATATCTCTCATATAAATAGAACAACCATTATTCTCGGATTTAAATGAGTAGCCATCTCGAATTAAGCGAGATCCAGATACAATGTTCATGCTCAAACTTGGCACTAAATAACAATTATTGAGGTTTAAAACTAATCCCGTAGGTAAATGTAGAGGCAGCGTGCCGACGGCGATCACATCGACCTTGGAACCATTCCCGACGCGCATCGTCACCTCGTCCTTCGCCAGTCTCCGTTTATTCCGCAGCTCCTGCTTTGAGTTACAAATGTGAGCAACTGCACCGGTATCAAATACCCAAGAGCTACTACGAGTACTGGTAAGGTACACATCAATTACATGTATATCACATATACCTTTGGTTTTGCCGGCCTTCTTGTCCGCTAAGTATTTGGGGCAGTTCCGCTTCCAGTGACCACTTCCCTTGCAATAAAAGCACTCAGTTTCGGGCTTGGGTCCATTCTTTGGCTTCTTCCCGGCAACTTGCTTACCGGGCGCGGCAACTTCCTTGCCGTCCTTCTTGAAGTTCTTTTTACCCTTGCCCTTCTTGAACTTAGTGGTCTTATTCACCATCAACACTTGATGCTCCTTCTTGATTTCTACCTCTGCTGATTTCAGCATAGCATATACCTCAGGAATGGTCTTTACCATCCCCTGCATATTGTAGTTCATCACAAAGCTCTTGTAGCTAGGTGGAAGCGACTGGAGGATTCTATCAATGACCGCTTCATCCGGGAGATTAACTTCCAGTTGAGTCAAGCGGTTGTGCAACCCAGACATTTTGAGTATGTGCTCACTGACAGAGCCATTTTCCTCCATCTTACAGCTAAAGAATTTATCGGAGACTTCATATCTCTCGACCCGGGCATGAGCTTGGAAAACCATTTTCAGCTCTTCGAACATCTCATATGCTCCATGTCTCTCAAAACGTTTTTGGAGCCCCGGCTCTAAGCTGTAAAGCATGCCGCACTGAACGAGGGAGTAATCATCGCAGCGTGACTGCCAAGCGTTCATAACGTCTTGTTCTGCAGGGAGAATAGGTGCGTCACCCAGCGGTGCTCGTAGGACATAATCTTTCTTGGCAGCTATGAGGATGATCCTCAGGTTCCGGACCCATTCCGTATAGTTGCCACCATCGTCTTTCAGCTTGGTTTTCTCTAGGAACGCGTTGAAGTTGAGGACTACGTTGGCCATTTGATCTACAAGACATATTGTAAAGATTTAGACTAAGTTCATGATAATAAAGTTCATTTAATCAAATTATTTAATGAACTCCCACTTAGATAGACATCCCTCTACTAGTCATCTAAGTATTACATGATCCTCAACTAGGCCGTGTCCGATCATCACGTGAGACGGACTAGTCAACATCGGTGAACATCTTCATGTTGATCGTATCTTCTATACGACTCATGCTCGACCTTTCGGTCTTCTGTGTTCCGAGGCCATGTCTGTACATGCTAGGCTCGTCAAGTCAACCTAAGTGTTTTGCGTGTGTAAATCTGTCTTACACCCGTTGTATGTGAACGTTAGAATCTATCACACCCGATCATCACATGGTGCTTCGAAACAACGAACTGTCGCAACGGTGCACAGTTAGGGTGAACACTTTCTTGAAATTATTATGAGGGATCATCTTATTTACTACCGTCGTTCTAAGTAAACAAGATGCAAAACATGATAAACATCACATGCAATCAAATAATAAACGTGACATGATATGGCCAATATCACATAGCTCCTTTGATCTTCATCTTGGGGCTCCATGATCATCTTGTCATCGGCTTGACACCATGATCTTCATCATCATGATCTTCATCATCGTGTCTCCATGAAGTTGCTCGCCAACTATTACTTCTACTACTATGGCTAACGCGTTTAGCAATAAAGTAAAGTAATTTACATGGCGATTCTCAATGACACACAGGTCATACAAAAAATAAAGACAACTCCTATGGCTCCTGCCGGTTGTCATACTCATCGACATGCAAGTCGTGATTCTTATTACAATAGCATGAACATCTCATACATCACATATAGATCATTCATCATACATCACAACTTTGGCCATATCATATCACAAAGCACTTGCTGCAAAAACAAGTTAGACGTCCTCTAATTGTTGTTGCAAGTTTTACGTGGCTGAATTAGGGTTCTAGCAAGAACGTTTTTTTACCTACGTTCAAACCACAACGTGATTTGTCAACTTCTATTTACCCTTCATAAGGACCCTTTTCATCGAATCCGCTCCAACTAAAGTAGGAGAGACAGACACCCGCCAGCCACCTTATGCAACTAGTGCATGTTAGTCGGTGGAACCGGTCTCACGTAAGCGTACGTGTAAGGTTGGTCCGGGCCGCTTCATCCCACAATACCGCTGAAGCAAGATAAGACTAGTAGCGGCAAGAAGAGTTGACAACATCTACGCCCACAACAAATTGTGTTCTACTCGTGCAAGAAGAACTACGCATAGACCTAGCTCTGATACCACTGTTGGGGAACGTTGCAGAAAATTAAAATTTTTCCTACGGTTTCACCAAGATCCATCTATGAGTTCATCTAGCAACGAGTATTCAGATTAGATAGCATCTACATACCACTTTGTAGATCGCAACGGAAGCGTTCGAGTGAACGTGGATGAGGTAGTTGTACTCGCCGCGATCCAATTCACCGATGATCTAGTGCCGAACGGACGGCACCTCCGCGTTCAAAACACGTACGAAAAGCGTGACGTCTCCTCCTTCTTGATCCAGAAAGGCAAAGGAGAGGTTGGGGAAGAAGGCTCCAGCAGCAGCACGACGGCGTGGTGATGGTGGAACTGCAGTACTCCGGCAGGGCTTCGCCGTGCACTTACGGAGGAGGAGGAGGTGTTGGAGAGGGAGAGGGAGGCGCCAGGGCAATAGGGTGCGCTTCCCCCCTCCCCTTCCCCCCTTTATATAGGCCTCTTGGGGGGGGGGGGGCGCCAGCCCTGGGAGATCCAATCTCCCAAGGGGGCGGCGGCCAGGGAGGTTTCCCTCCCCCCCCAAGCCATCTAGGAGGTGCCTTCCACCACTAGGACTCCTCCTAGATGGAACCCTAGGCACATGGGCCCTTTGGGGCTGCTTCCCCTTGGCCCAAGCAGGCCAAGGCGCACTCCCTAAGGCCCATGTGGTCCACCAGGGCAGGTGGCCCCACCTGGTGGACCCCCGGGACCCCTTCGGTGGTCCCGGTACAATACCGATAACCCCGAAACTTGTCCCGATGGCCGAAACAGCACTTCCTATATATAATTCTTTACCTCCGGACCATTCCGGAACTCCTCGTGACGTCCGGGATCTCATCCGGGACTCCGAACAACATTTGGGTTACTGCATATACATATCTTCACAACCCTAGCGTCATCGAACCTTAAGTGTGTAGACCCTACGGGTTCGGGAGACATGCAGACATGACCGAGACGGCTCTCGGGCAATAACCAACAGCGGGATCTGGATACCCATGTTGGCTCCCACATGCTCCACGATGATCTCATCGGATGAACCACGATGTCGAGGATTCAATTAATCCCGTATACGATTCCCTTTGTCAATCGGTATTTCAGTTGCCCGAGATTCGATCGTCGGTATCCCAATACCTCGTTCAATATCGTTATCGGCAAGTCACTTTTCTCGTTCCGTAATGCATGATCCCATGATCAAACACTTTGATCACACTGAGCTCATTATGATGATGCATTACCGAGAGGGCCCGGTGATACCTCTCCGTCAAGCGGAGTGACAAATCCCAGTCTCGATCCATGTCAACCGAACAGACACTTTCAGAGATACCCGTAGCATACCTTTATAGTCACCCAGTTACGTTGTGACGTTTGGCACACCCAAAGCACTCCTACGGTATCCGGGAGTTACACGATCTCATGGTCTAAGGAAAGGATACTTGACATTGGATAACTCTAGCAAACGAACTATGCGATCTTATGCTATGTTTAGGATTGGGTCTTGTCCATCACATCATTCTCCTAATGATGTGATCCCGTTATCGATGACATCCAATGTCCATAGTCAGGAAACCATGACTATCTGTCGATCAACGAGCTAGTCAACTAGAGGCTCACTAGGGACATGTTGTTGTCTGTTATTCACACATGTATTATGATTTCCTGGTTAACACAATTATAGCACGAATAAAGACAATTATCATGAATAAGGAAATATAATAATAATGCTTTTATTATTGCCTCTAGGGCATATTTCCAACAACCTTCTCAGGCCAGACTTCATCCCTGCACATTCAAGTTTCAAAGGACAAAAAAACACAGCTCCATTAACACAAATTACAACAAAAAAAATTGGCATTGCAAAATATTATCTACGGTAAGCTTGTCAAAGTTGTGCTACAAAACAATGGATACATTCGATGCCTTATAACACAGCTCAATTCCGTAAAGGTTACCATGTATTCAATTAATCGGGAAATCCAAGCCAATTACTAGTAGTACTTATAATCGGGTGTTGCTAGCTAGAGAACACGCAAAAAACAACCCCCGCATCAACTCCCTTGGCGGCTTGGGAGAGCAATCCTAAGGCACCGCCACCACCTTGCCTCGACCCTTCCTTATCTTGCCGTTGTTAGAGGGTTCCCATGGGCGAAGCTTAGGCCCGAGGGAAATGGCGGCGGGGCACTTATTCCCTGCCGACGAGGCACTTCTCTCCACCCCTACACCCATCATGGTCCGCCGCGACTGCTGCCCTCCGGTCGTCCAATGCTACCTCCCAACCACCATGTTGGGCCACAAGCGGCTCTCTCGGTGGCGACTGTTTGTGAGGGTTGGGGCTGGTCGCCACCTTTCTCACTGGTGGTCGCATCCAATCCGATTAGTGAATGTCTCTATCAGTGTTCGATTAGGAAGGATTTCCCCTTCAAATGTAACAGTGGCGACACCAGTTGGTCACTCGAGCTACAGGTTGCGGTGGACGTCAAAGTTTTCGTGAGGGTTCTTCTCTCCAGATCCAGTGGCTGTTGTCGGTGGCTCATCTGGCGAGGTGGTGGAGTGGAGTCGAAGGTTCCACTGTGACTTTTGGCGGCTCTCGTTCTGGTCAGTTTGCCTTCTACTATGAGATGCAATCTATGGAGGATGTCCTGACGCATAGGGCATGCTTATGTAGCGGCTTCGGTGGGATTTCTACCCGCGCGTGTAGCTATTGTGATCATGGAAAAGTGGTGGGTACAACACATGATTGACTTCAATTTTGTGGTGCTTCTAAAGTACCCAGGCTCGAGCTTCGAGGTGAAAACCTAGGTCTGACCCGAGTTGGTTACACGTGGAAGTGATGATGTCCTTGTGTCGTTACCTTGTTTAAGGCATTGCTTGGATATGCTCGGACTTGCTCTTCAGGATGAAAACCTAGAATCTGGCATTTGGTGGTTGGATCTGGTGATGACGGTGCTGGAGCGTTGTTCCATTCCTAGAGGCATTGTCATTAAAGAAGCTTTCTCGTTTTCCTTGGGGGTGCCAAGAGATAGTTGTTGCAAATTTGACCGTTGTTGTAGTTTGTTGATTGCTTTGAGATTTTTTTCTTTTTCCTCTCCAAGGCATAGCTTCGTTCTTGTATGGATTTGCCCTTTTCTAGCGTGTGTTATCTGTGTGTGCGCGTTGGTGTTGGTTGTGTGCGTTCTATCTATGCAGAAGCCAGGTCAAAAATAAATAAATAAAAGAGAGTATACGGTGTAAAGACAGAAACACCATAAGATGACAACGAAAGAAATTTGATAAGTTTTCTTTGCGGGGTATAAGTTTTCTCAACTCAGCGATCAATTTTTCATATTCATCAAGATTTGAAATAACTAACAATGGTTTTCACTTCTAATGGATGAGCACGAGAGTGAGCTCGGTGGAGTGAGTGGTGTTGGGGAACGTAGTAATTTCAAAAAAATTCCTATGCACACACAAGATCATGGTGATGCATAGCAACGAGAGGGGAGTGTGTTGTCTACGTACCCTCGTAGACCGAAGCGGAAGCATTGACGTAACATAGAGGAAGTAGTCATACGTCTTCCCGGTCCAACCGATCCAAGCACCGTTACTCCGGCACCTCCGAGTTCTTGGCACACGTTCAGCTCGATGACGCTCCCCGGGCTCCGATCCAGCAAAGCTTCGAGGAGGAGTTCCGTCAGCACGACGGCGTGGTGACGATCTTGATGTTCAACCGTCGCAGGGCTTCGCCTAAGCACCGCTACAATATGACCGAGGTGGAATATAGTGGAGGGGGGCACCGCACACGGCTAAGAAACGATCACGAAGATCAACTTGTGTGTCTAGAGGTGCCCCCTGCCCCCGTATATAAAGGAGCAAGGGGGAGGGGCAGCCGGCCAGGAGGGGCGCGCCAGGGAGGAGTAGGTGGGAGTAGGACTCCCTCCTTTTCCTTGTCCAAGTAGGATAGGGAGAAGGAAGGGAGAGAGGAGAGGAAGGAAAGGGGGGGGGGGGGCGCCGCCCCCCTCCTTGTCCAATTCGGACTAGAGGGGGAGGGGGCGCGCGGCCTGCCTTGGCCACCCCTCCTCTTCTCCACTTCAAGCCCATAAGGCCCATTAACCCCCCCCCCTCGGGGGGGGGGGGGTTCCGGTAACCCTCCGGTACTCCGGTTTTCTCCGAAATCACTCAGAACACTTCCGATGTCCGAATATAGCCGTCCAATATATCGATCTTTATGTCTCGACCATTTCGAGACTCCTCGTCATGTCCCTGATCACATCCGGTACTCCAAACAAACTTCGGTACATCAAAATACATAAACTCATAATGAAACTGTCATCGTAACATTAAGCGTGCGGACCCTACGGTTCGAGAACAATGTAGACATGACCGAGACATGTCTCCGGTCAATAACCAATAGCGGAACCTGGATGCTCATATTGGCTCCTACATATTCTACGAAGATCTTTATCGGTTAGACCACATAACAACATACGTTGTTCCCTTTGTCATCGGTACGTTACTTGCCCGAGATTCGATCGTCGGTATCTCAACACCTAGTTCAATCTCGTTACCGACAAGTCTCTTTACTCATTCTATAATACATCATCTCGCAACTAACTCATTAGTTGCAATGCTTGCAAGGCTTATGTGATGTGTGATACGTCTCCGTCGTATCTATTTTTCCAAACACTTTTGCCCTTGTTTTGGACTCTAACTTGTATGATTTGAATGGAACTAACCCGGACTGACGCTGTTTTTATCAGAGTTGCCATGGTGTTGTTTTATGTGCAGAAAACAAAAGTTCTCGGAATGACCTGAAACTCCATGGAATATCTTAGAATAAATAATAAAAAATCCTCGCCAAAGATGAAGACCAGGGGGCCCACACCCTGTCCTTGAGGGTGGGGGCGCGCCCCTCCCCCCTGGGCGCGCCCCTACCTCGTGGACCCCTTGGATGCCCTCCGACGCCAACTCCAACTCCATATATTGGCTTTCGGGGAGAAAAAAATCAGAGAAAAAGTTTCATCGCGTTTTACGATACGGAGCCGCCGCCAAACCCTAATCTCTCTCGGGAGGGCTGATCTGGAGTCCGTTCGGGGCTCCGGATAGGGGGATTCGTCGCCGTCGTCATAATCAACCATCCTCCATCACCAATTTCATGATGCTCACCGCCGTGCGTGAGTAATTGCTTCGTAGGCTTGCTGGACGGTGATGGGTTGGATGAGATTTATCATGTAATTGAGTTAGTTTTGTTAGGGTTTGGTCCCTAGTATCCACTATGTTCTGAGATTGATGTTGCTATGACTTTGCTATGCTTAATGCTTGTCACTAGGGCCCGAGTGCCATGATTTCAGATCTGAACCTATTATGTTTTCATGAATATATGTGAGTTCTAGATCCTATCTTGCAAGTCTATAGTCACCTACTATGTGTTATGATCCGGCAACCCCGAAGTGACAATAATCGGGACCACTCCCGGTGATGACCATAGTTTGAGGAGTTCATGTATTCACTATGTGTTAATGCTTTGTTCCGGTTCTCTATTAAAAGGAGGCCTTAATATCCCTTAGTCTCCAATAGGACCCCGCTGCCACGGGAGGGTAGGACAAAAGATGTCATGCAAGTTCTTTTCCATAAGCACGTATGACTATTTACGGAATACATGCCTACATTACATTGATGAACTGGAGCTAGTTCTGTGTCACCCTATGTTATGACTGTTACATGATGAATCACATCCGGCATAATTATCCATCATTGATCCGGTGCCTACGAGTTTTCCATATACTGGTTTACGCTTATTTTCTTTTCCGTTGCTACTGTTACAATCACTACAAAAATACCAAAAACATTACTTTTGATGTCTTTACTTTTGTTACCGTTACCACCGCTATCATATTACTTTGCTACTAAACACTTTGCTACAGATATTAAGTTTCCAGGTGTGGTTGAATTGACAACTCAGCTGCTAATACTTGAGAATATTCTTTGGCTCCCCTTGTGTCAAATCAACAAATTTGGGTTGAATACTCTACCCTCGAAAACTGTTGCGATCCCCTATACTTGTGGGTTATGAAGACCTTTTTCTGGCGCCGTTGCCGGGGAGCATAGCTCTATTCTTTGAGTCACTTGGGATTTATATCTGCTGGACACTATGAAGAACTTGAAAGACGCTAAGACAAAAATTTATCCCTCAACTACGAGGGGAGGTAAGGAACTGCCATCTAGCTCTGCACTTGATTCATCTTCTGTTATGAGTAAGCTAGCGACACCTAAACCTAATACTGCAATGAATTCTGATATGTCGCATGTTATTGATGATGCCACTTCTGCTATGCATGATACTTATGATGAAACTACTTCTATGCTTGATACTACTGTGCCACTTGGTGAATTTCTAGATGAGCAAATTTCTAAGTCTAGAGAAAGAGAAATTAGTGAACCTGAACACGATGATGTTAGTGATGATGAACCTATGCCTGTTATTCCCGAGGGTTATCTTTTTAATAATGAATCTTATGAAGCTATTCTTGCTTGTCCGGATAAACCTGAACGTAAGAGGTTACTAATTAAGTGGAGTAAGGAATCTTTTAGAGGTAGGATGAGACCCGACCCTGCTTTTGCTACTTCACCTATCTGTGTTCCTGATCAGGATTATTATGATATTACTGTTGATCCAGATATAATTACTTTGGTTGAATCTGATCCTTTTTATGGCTATGAATCTAAAACTGTTGTGGCACATCTTCGTAAGTTAGATGAAATAGCTACCCTGTTTACTAATAATCTGAGATCGCACCACTTTTATATACTCAAAATATTTCCGTTCTCATTAAAGGGTGATGCTAAGAAATGGTTTAATTCTCTTGATCCTGCCTGTGTGCAAAGTCCCCAGGATATGATTTATTACTTCTTTGCTAAATATTTCCCTGCTCATAAGAAACAAGCTGCTTTGAGGGAAATATACAATTTTGTGCAAATTGAAGAAGAGAGTCTCCCACAAGCTTGGGGGAGGCTTCTCAAGTTACTTAATGCTTTGCCTGATCATCCTCTTAAGAAACCTGAAATATTTGATATCTTTTATAATGGACTAGCTGATGCTTCCAGAGATTACCTAGATAGTTCTGCTGGTTCTCTTTTCAGGGAAACAACACCGGAGGACGCTGAAATTTTATTGAATAATATGTTGGCAAATGAAAATAATTGGGCACCTCCTGAGCCACCTCCCGAGCCAACTCCTGAGCCAACTCCCCTGAGCCAATTACTGAGCCTATTCCTAAACCAACTCCGAAGAAGAGAGGTGTTCTATTTCTCAGTCCCGAAGATATGCAAGAGGCAAAGAAATCTATGAAAGAAAAAGGTATTAAAGCTGAAGATGTTAAGAATTTACCTCCTATTGAAGAAATACTTGGTCTTAATTTACCGCCTGTTGAAGAAGTATATGATCTCAATTACTCATTTACTGAAGAACCTCCCGATATCCCGACACAGGTAGTAAAGGTAAATTCTCTCTATAGATATGATAAAGTTGAAGTCCCTCCTACTAAAATTGCTAGTCAGTGCTTGGATGAGTTTGATGACTTTATGTTTAAGAAAGATGACTTTAATGCTTATTTTGGTAGACAATTAAACCAGAATACCTTTATGATTAAACGCTTGAGTGATTATATGGATAATATTAGAGGTGAACTTAAACTTGTTAGCAAACATGCTTCTATGGTTACCACTCAAGTAGAACAAGTACTTAAAGCTCAGAAAGAAATGCTTGATGAAATGAATAGTAAGAAAAATGATTATGCTGTTAGAGTGGCTACTAGAACTGGTAGAATGACTCAGGAACCTTTGTATCCTGAAGGCCACCCTAAGAGAATCGAGCAAGATTCTCAAACAAATAATATTGATGCACCTAGTTCTTCTAAAAGGAAGAAAAAGAAAAATGATAGAACTGTGCAAACTTCTAGTGAACCTATTGCTGAACCACCTGATAATCCAAATGATATCTCTATGTCTGATGCTGAAACACAATCTGGTAATGAACATGAACCTGGTGAAGATGTTAATGATGATGTTCATGATGATGCTCAACCTAGTAATGATAATGATGTAGAAGTTGAACCTGCTGTTGATCTTGATAACCCACAATCAAAGAATCAACGTTATGATAAAAGAGACTTCGTTGCTAGGAAACATGGTGAAGAAAGAGAACCATGGGTTCAGAAACCCATGCCTTTTCCTCCAAAACCATCCAAGAAAAAGGATGATGAGGATTTTGAGCGCTTTGCTGAAATGATTAGACCTATCTTTTTGCGTATGCGATTGACTGATGTGCTCAAAACAAATCCTTATGCTAAGTATATGAAGGATATCATTACTAATAAAAGAAAGATACCGGAGGCTGAAATTTCCACCATGCTTGCTAATTACACTTTTAAGGGTGGAATACCAAAGAAACTTGGAGATCCAGGAGTACCTACTATACCATGCTCCATTAAAAGAAATTATGTTAAAACTGCTTTATGTGATCTTGGAGCTGGAGTTAGTGTTATGCCTCTCTCTTTATATCGTAGACTTGACTTGAATAAGTTGACACCTACTGAAATATCCTTGCAAATGGCTGATAAATCAACTGCTATACCTGTCGGTATTTGTGAGGATGTGCCTATTGTGGTTGCAAACGTTACTATTTTAACGGACTTTGTTATTCTTGATATTACCGAGGATGATAGTATGTCTATTATTCTTGGAAGACCTTTCCTTAATACTGCAGGGGTGGTTATTGATTGCAACAAAGGCAATGTCACTTTTCATGTTAATGGTAATGAGCATACGGTGCACTTTCCGAGGAAACAACCTCAAGTTTATAGTATCAACTCTATTGGAAAAATTCCATCGATTATATTTGGAGGTTTTGAATTTCCTCTTCCTACTGTCAAAAAGAAATATGATATACTTATTGTTGGGGATGTCCATATCCCTGTTGAGGTAACATAGTGTTATTCGAAATTTCTCCGGTTCCATGATTATCAGAATGAGTTTGTTAACAAGACTTGATCAACCTTGTTAGTGGATTCTTTTTGATGAGCATGAGATGGATGAAACTAGAAGAAGAACCTTCTGTACCCTCTTTATATTTTCTGTTCTTTACTAGAAATAAAGTAAAATAGTATTTTTCTGTCTGTTTCCTGACTTATCCGTGCAATATAAAAATATCCCGAAAATAAAAGTCCTCAGAATGCCATGCCAATTTAATATGATTTTTTTCGGGAATATTTAAGGATTTTTAGTGCAAAAATTACCGCAGGGGGAGCTGCCACCTGGTCACGAGGGTGGAGGGCGCGCCCCCTGCCTCGTGGGCCCACGGTGGCCCTCCTCCACTTATCCCTGCACCCATCTTCTTCCTCTGCCTCACACAAACCCAAAAAACCAACTCAAGCTCGTGTTCCAGCAACTTTTGCTGCGATTTTCAATCTCCTTGCTCAAAGCACCTCTCGCAAATCTGCTTGGGGAGATTGTTCCTTGGTATGTGACTCCTCCATTGGTCCAATTAGTTTTTGTTCTAGTGCTTTATTCATTGCAAATTGGTGCTGCATAGGTGACCATGTTCTTGAGTTTGCATGTCAAATTTATATGGTTCCAAGTAGTTCTAATGCTTGATATATGCTCTAGGCACTTGTATGAGTAGTTTCTATCAATCTTATTGAAGTTGGTTCACTTTTGTTTGAAGTTACTAAAAATTTCAGATTGTTTCAGAAATAATGAAGAGACTTTTGAGGGGCTCGTCGAGCCGAAGTTCTAAGGAGAAATAAAAGGAAGAAGAACAGAAGCCCAAATTTAATCTGCCTCATATCGCGGAGGTCCGGCCGTGTGAATGGCCTTCCGATGACTTCTTGAGGAGTGCCGGGATTTATGAAGATTTCTATCTATTGATTGAGAACGCCGACCTCACCAACTTCCTTCGCGACCAACGTCATCAGTATCTCTTACTCACAAATACTTTTGTGCAGAACTTCTACTTTTCCCCTAAGAAATCACCTCCAACAGTAGGGTTCCATTTATATGATGTTGCTAGGGAGATGACATTAGCTGCATTTTGCGAGGTTTGCAAAATACCTTTCAAGGGTTCTTTAGATGAACCACACCGTAATGAAGTGGAAGCTTATATTGACACTATCATTGTGGGAGAAACCAGGAAGGTTTCTGATGCAAGAATTACTAGCATACATTTCCCTATTTTATGCTACTTTGCCTTATTTGCTAGTCGTTGCTTGATTGGTCGCGGGAACTGTGGGAACCTTAGTATTCCTGATATTATTATTTTGCTCCATGGTTTATACCGCAATAACTCTGTTAGTATGGGTGGAATTGTTGCTAGACGGTTGAGTATGTACCGTACTAAGGGCCCCATCTTTGGAGGCATTTATGCTTCACGCCTAGCTGAACATTTTGAAATACCTATTAGGCATGAGGAGAAAGAAGAAACAGCGCTGCCCTGTGCTTATTTAGATTATAAGAGTATGGTAGCACATGATTTTCTTGTTAAGAATCGCGAAGGGGCGCTTAAATATAAATTGTACTTTGATAAACATCATTCTGAGACTATTACCTTGCCTGCTCCCTCTTTGTTTAACTTGTCTGCAGGTACTTACATTGTTTCATGGGCGGCTGTTCAAGCCTATCGGAATCTTGCACCAGCCTCGGAACCGAAGCCTCCACGGATGTCTGTTTATTCTTGGGATCCTGAGGCGGTTGCCAGCCAGTGGCAGTCAGAGTCCTCTTCATCACATTATGATCCCAACTATTCTTCATCGCAGTACGACCCCAGCTTCGCCTACGGATATCAGCCAGGTTATCCCTGGCAATAGACCAACTTAGGCCAAAAGCCTAAGCTTGGGGGAGTACGTATTTCCCACCAACATTACATTCATGTTCACACACACTCATTGCTAGATGTTGGTGCTCATACTCTTTCATTGTAATAACCATGTTACTTTAAATTTATTTTTCTAGCTTTCTTCTTGTGTGTTTGATAAACCTTAAGAAAAAGAAAACAAAAAAATTAGTTAGTCTACTTTCCATGCTTGTAGTAGAATTAAAAAGAAAACCCAAAAGTATTTCCCGTCCTCCTTTTGCTTGTTGGGAGCTTTCCCGTGTAAATAGTTTTTATTTTTATTTTCCTTACTTTGGGGGTCGAGAAGACTATATTGAAAATGCTTAGTGGCTCTTATATGCATGATTGTTTATTTAACTTAGAGCCCATATTACTTGTCTTCTCTCTTGAGTTGAATGCTTGCAGATTCCAGCTTAGTCCAATGCACGTGCACTCTTATTATTATATACACCGTTCAGTCGTGCAAGTGAAAGGCAATAATGATGATATATGATGGACTCATTGGGATGAGAAAAGCTGGTATGAACTCGACCTCTCTTGTTTTTGTAAATATGATGATTCATCGTTCCTGATTCAGCTATTATGAAGTAAACATATTTGCAATGACAGTTAGAGATTATAGTTGCTTGTGCCATGCTTGATTAGCTATGAGTTATAATGGTTAACCTTGCGTGCCAACATGCTATTGAGATGATTATGATGTGGTATGATAGGATGGTATCCTCCTTTAAATGAATTGAGTGACTCGACTTGGCACATGTTCACGCATGTAGTTGAATCAAATCAACATATAGCCTTCATGATATTTATGTTCATGGTGGATTATATCCTACTCATGCTTATATTCGGTGTGAATTAATTTTAATGCATGTTTACGATTGTTGTCGCTCTCTCAGTTGGTCGCTTCCCAGTCTTTTGCTAGCCTTTACCTGTACTAAGCGGGAATACTGCTTGTGCATCCAAACTCCTTAAACCCCAAAGTTGTTCCATATGAGTCCACTATACCTTCCTATATGCGGTATCTACCTGCCGTTCCAAGTAAATTTGTATGTGCCAAACTCCAAACCTTCAAATGAAATTCTGTTTTGTATGCTCGAGCAGCTCATGTGCAACTATGGCTGCCTATATCTTCCATGCTAGGTGGGTTATTCTCAAGAGGAGTGGACTCCGCTCCTCATTCACGAGAAAGGGCCGGTAACCGGGATGCCCAGTCCCATGATCCAAAAAGATCAAAGCAAATCAAAATAATTAAACAAAACTCCCCGTGGGACCCGTTGAATGTTGGAGGCACTCGTTGTTTCGAGCAAGCCATGGATTGATGCTTGTGGAGGAGGGGGAGTATAAACCCTTACCATTCTGTTTGGGAAGTGCATATAATGCATGTAGTATGGAAGATACAGCCATCTCATAGTTGTTGGGTTGACAGTGAAAGTATGCCGCTCAAAATATTATTTATCTCTATTTCAAAAATCGAGCTCTGGCACCTCTACAAATCCCTGCTTCCCTCTGCGAAGGGCCTATCTATTTACTTTTATGTTGAGTCATCACCCTTCTTATTAAAAAGCACCCGCTGGAGAGCACACTGTCGTTTGCATTCATTATGATTGGTTTATATTGGGTATGACTTGACTGGATCTCTTTTACCATGAATTACAATGTTTAGTCAATCCTTGATCTTTAAAGGTGCTCTGCATTTATGTTTTGCGGTCTCAGAAAGGGCTAGCGAGATACCATTTTGTTATATCATGTTATGATTATTTTGAGAAAGTGTTGTCATCCGAGTTTTATTATTATGGCTCGCTAGCTGATTATGCTATTGATATGAGTAATTGTGAGACCTACGTGTTATTGTGAGTATGGTTAGTTCATAATAATTGCTGAAACTTGAATGCTGGCTTTTCATGTTTACAACAACAAGAGCAAACATAGTTTGTAAAAGTTTTTCTTTTTCTCTTTCAGTTTGTCAACTGAATTGCTTGAGGACAAGCAAGGGTTTAAGCTTGGGGGAGTTGATACGTCTTCGTCGTATCTACTTTTCCAAACACTTTTGCCCTTGTTTTGGACTCTAACTTGTATGATTTGAATGGAACTAACCCGGACTGACGCTGTTTTCAGCAGAATTGCCATGGTGTTGTTTTATGTGCAGAAAACAAAAGTTCTCGGAATGACCTGAAACTCCACGGAATATCTTAGAATAAATAATAAAAAATCCTCGCCAAAGATGAAGACCAGGGGTCCACACCCTGTCCACGAGGGTGGGGGGCACGCCCCTCCCCCCTGGGCGCACCCCCTACCTCGTGGGCGCTCTGGATGCCCTCCGACGCCAACTCCAACTCCATATATTGGCTTTCGGGGAGAAAAAAATCAGAGAAAAAGTTTCATCGCGTTCTACGATACGGAGCCGCCGCCAAACCCTAATCTCTCTCGGGAGGGCTGATCTGGAGTCCGTTCGGGGCTCCGGATAGGGGGATTCATCGCCGTCGTCATCATCAACCATCCTCCATCACCAATTTCTTGATGCTCACCGCCGTGCATGAGTAATTGCATCGTAGGCTTGCTGGACGGTGATGGGTTGGATGAGATTTATCATGTAATCGAGTTAGTTTTGTTAGGGTTTGATCCCTAGTATCCACTATGTTCTGAGATTGATGTTGCTATGACTTTGCTATGCTTAATGCTTGTCACTAGGGCCCGAGTGCCATGATTTCAGATCTGAACCTATTATATTTCCATGAATATATGTGAGTTCTAGATCCTATCTTGCAAGTCTATAGTCACCTACTATGTGTTATGATCCGGCAACCCCGAAGTGACAATAATCGGGACCACTCCCGGTGACGACCATAGTTTGAGGAGTTCATGTATTCACTATGTGTTAATGCTTTGTTCCGGTTCTCTATTAAAAGGAGGCCTTAATATCCCTTAGTTTCCAATAGGACCCCGCTACCACGGGAGGGTAGGACAAAAGATGTCATGCACGTTCTTTTCCATAAGCACGTATGACTATTTACGGAATACATGCCTACATTACATTGATGAACTGGAGCTAGTTCTGTGTCACCCTATGTTATGTCTGTTACATGATGAATCACATCCGACATAATTATCCATCATTGATCCGGTGCCTATGAGTTTTCCATATACTGGTTTACGCTTATTTACTTTTCCATTGCTACTGTTACATTCACTACAAAAATACCAAAAACATTACTTTTGCTGTCTTTACTTTTGTTACCGTTACCACCACTATCATATTACTTTGCTACTAAACACTTTGCTGCAGATATTAAGTTTCCAGGTGTGGTTGAATTGACAACTCAGCTGCTAATACTTGAGAATATTCTTTGGCTCACCTTGTGTCGAATCAACAAATTTGGGTTGAATACTCTACCTCGAAAACTGTTGCGATCCCCTATACTTGTGGGTTATCAATGTGCATTACCGAGAGGGCCCAGAGATACCTCTCCGACAATCGGAGTGACAAATCCTAATCTCAAAATAATCTAGTTCACATCACCATGTGATTTAACACCAATAGTTCACATCATCATGTGATTAACACCCAAAGGGTTTACTAGAGTCAGTAATCTAGTTCACATCGCTTATGTGATTTACACCCAAATAGTACTAAGGTGTGATCATGTTTTGCTTGTGAGATAATTTTAGTCAACGGGTCTGTCACATACAGATCCGTAAGTATTTTGTGAATTCTATGTCTACAATGCTCTGCACAGAGTTACTCTAGCTAATTGCTCCCACTTTTAATATGTATCTAGATCGGGACTTAGAGTCATACAGATCTGTGTCAAAACTTGTATCGACGTAACTTTTTACGATGAACCTTTTTGTCACCTCCATAATCGAGAAATATTTCCTTATTCCACTAAGGATTATTTTGACCACTGTCCAGTGATCTACTCTTAAATCACTATTGTACTCTTTTGCTTAACACAGTGTAGGGTATACAATAGATCTAGTACACAGCATGGCATACTTTATAGAACCTATGGCTGAGGCATAGGGAATGACTTTCATTCTCTTTCTATCTTCTGCCATGGTCGGGCTTTGAGTCTTACTCAATTTCACACCTTGTAACACAGGCAATAATCCTTTCTTAGCCTGATCCATTTTGAACTTCTTCAAAACTTTGTCAAGGTATGTGCTTTGTGAAAGTCCAATCAAGCGTCTTGACCTATCTCTATAGATCTTAAGGCCCAATATGTAAGCAACTTCACCGAGGTCTTTCATTGAAAAACTCTTATTCAAGTATCCCTTTATGCTATCCAGAAATTCTATATCATTTCCGATTAGTAATATGTCATCCACATATAATATCAGAAATGCTACAGAGCTCCCACTCACTTTCTTGTAAATACAGGCTTCTCCAAAAGTCTGTACAAACCCAAATGCTTTGATCACACTATCAAGGCGTTTATTCCAACTCCGAGAGGCTTGCACCAGTCCATAAATGGATCGCTGGAGCTTGCACACTTTGTTAGCTCTTTTTGGATCGACAAAACCTTCTGGTTGCATCATATACAACTCTTCTTCCAGAAATCCATTCAGGAATGCAATTTTGACATCCATCTACCAAATTTCATAATCATAAAATGCGGCAATTGCTAACATGATTCGGACAGACTTAAGCATCGCTACGGGTGAGAAGGTCTCATCGTAGTCAATCCCTTGAACTTGTCGAAAACCTTTTGCGACAAGTCGAGCTTTGTAGACAGTAACATTACCGTCAGCGTCAGTCTTCTTCTTGAAGATCCATTTATTCTCAATTGCTTGCCGATCATCGGGCAAGTCAACCAAAGTCCACACTTTGTTCTCATACATGGATCCCATCTCAGATTTCATGGCTTCAAGCCATTTTGCGGAATCTGAGCTCACCATCGCTTCTTCATAGTTTGTAGGTTCATCATGATCTAGTAGCATGACTTCCAGAACAGGATTACCGTACCACTCTGGTGCGGATCTTGCTCTGGTTGATCTACGAGGTTCAGTAGTAACTTGTTCTGAAGCTTCATGATCATTATCATTAGCTTCCTCACTAATTGGTGTAGGTGTCACAGAAACTGGTTTCTATGATGTACTACTTTCCAATAAGGGAGCAGGTACAATTACCTCATCAAGTTCTACTTTCCTCCCACTCACTTCTTTCGAGAGAAACTCCTTTTCTAGAAAGGATCCATTCTTGGCGACAAATGTCTTGCCTTCGGATCTGTGATAGAAGGTGTACCCAACAGTTTCCTTCGGGTATCCTATGAAGAAACATTTCTCCGATTTGGGTTTGAGCTTATTAGGATGAAACCTTTTCACATAAGCATTACAACCCCAAACTTTAAGAAACGACAACTTTGGATTCTTGCTAAACCACAGTTCATATAGTGTCGTCTCAACGGATTTAGATGGTGCCCTATTTAACGTGAATGCAGCTGTCTCTAATGCATAACCCCAAAACGATAGTGGTAAATCGGTAAGAAACATCATAGATTGCACTATATCCAATAAAGTACGGTTATGACGTTCGGACACACCATTATGCTGTGGTGTTCCAGGTGGCATTAGTTTGTGAAACTATTCCAAATTGAAGACCAAACTCATAACTCAAATATTCGTCTCCGTGATCAGATCATAAAAACTTTATTTTTCTTGTCACGATGATTTTCCACTTCACTCTGAAATTCTTTGAAATTTTCAAACGTTTCAGACTTATGTTTCATCAAGTAGATATACTCATATCTGCTTAAATCATCTGTGAAGGTTAGAAAATAATGATACTTGTCGCGAGCTTTAATATTCATCGGACCACATACATCAGTATGTATGAATTCCAACAAATCTGTTGCTCGCTCCATTGTTCCGGAGAACGTCGTTTTAGTCATCTTGCCCATGAGACATGGTTCGCAAGCATCAAGTGATTCATAATCAAGTGATTCCAAAATCCCATAAGCATGGAGTTTCTTCATGCGCTTTACACCAATATGACTTAAACGGCAGTGCCAAAAATAGGTTGCACTATCATTATTAACTTTGCATCTTTTGGCTTCAATATTATGAATATGTGTATTACTACGATCGAGATCCAACAAACCATTTCGTTGGTGTGTATAACCATAGAAGGTTTTATTCATGTAAACAGAACAACAATTGTTCTCTAACTTAAATGAATAACCGTATTGCAATAAACATGATCAAATCATATTCATGCTCAACGCAAACACCAAATAACACTTATTTAGTTTCAACACTAATCCCGAAAGTATAGGGAGTGTGCGATGATGATCATATCAATCTTGGAACTACTTCCAACGCACATCATCACCTCACCCTTAACTAGTCTCTATTTATTCTGCAACTCCCGTTTCGAGTTACTAATCTTTGCAACTAAACTAGTATCAAATATTGAGGGGTTGCTATAAACACTAGTAAAGTACACATCAATAACATGTATATCAAATATACTTATGTTCACTTTGCCATCCTTCTTATCCGCCAATCACTTGGGGTAGTTCCGCTTCCAGTGACCAGTCTCTTTGCAGTAGAAGCACTTAGTCTCAGGCTTAGGACCAGACTTGGGCTTCTTCACTTGAGCAGCAACTTGCTTGCTGTTCTTCTTGAAGTTCCCTTTTTTTTTCTTTGCCCTTTTGTTGAAACTAGTGATCTTGTCAACCATCAACACTTGATGTTTTTCTTGATTTCTACCTTCATCAATTTTAGCATCACGAAGAGCTTGGGAATTGTTTCTGTTATCCCTTGCATATTATAGTTCATCACGAAGTTCTACTAACTTGGTGATGGTGACTAGAGAATTCTGTCAATCACTATCTTATCTGGAAGATTAACTCCCACTTGATTCAAGCGATTGTAGTACCCAGACAATCTGAGCACATGCTCACTAGTTGAGCGATTCTCCTCCATCTTTTAGATATAGAACCTGTTTGAGACTTCATATCTCTCAACTCGGGTATTTGCTTGAAATATTATCTTCAACTCCTGGAACATCTCGTATGGTCCATGACGTTCAAAACGTCTTTGAAGTCCCGATTCTAAGCCGTTAAGCATGGTACACTAAACTATCAAGTAGTCATCATATTGAGCTAGCCGAACGTTCATAACGTCTGCATCTGCTCCTGCAATAGGTCCGTCACCTAGCGGTGCATCAAGGACATAATTCTTCTGTGTAGCAATGAGGATAAACCTCAGATCACGGATCCAATCCGCATCATTGCTACTAACATCTTTCAACACAATATTCTCTAGGAACATATCAAAATAAACACAGGGAAGCAAACAACGCGAGCTATTGATCTACAACATAATTTGCAAAATACTACCAGGACTAAGTTCATGATAAATTTAAGTTCAATTAATCATATTACTTAAGAACTCCCACTTAGATAGACATCCCTCTAATCCTCTAAGTGATCACGTGATCCATATCAACTAAACCATGTCCGATCATCACGTGAGATGGAGTAGTTTCAATGGTGAACACCACTATGTTGATCAAATCTACTATATGATTCACGCTCGACCTTTCGGTCTCCGTGTTCCGAGGCCATATCTGTTATATGCTAGGCTCGTCAAGTTAAACCTAAGTATTCCGCGTGTGCAACTGTTTTGCACCCGTTGTATTTGAACGTAGAGCCTATCACACCCGATCATCACGTGGTGTCTCAGCACGAAGAACTTTCGCAACGGTGCATACTCAGGGAGAACACTTTTATCTTGAAATTTAGTGAGAGATCATCTTATAATGCTACCGTCAAACAAAGCAAGATAAGATGCATAAAAGATAAACATCACATGCAATCAATATAAGTGATATGATATGGCCATCATCATCTTGTGCTTGTGATCTCCATTTCCGAAGCATCGTCATGATCACCATCGTCACCGACGCGACACCTTGATCTCCATCGTAGCATCGTTGTCGTCTCGCCAATCTTATGCTTCTACGACTATCGCTACCGCTTAGTGATAAAGTAAAGCATTACAGGGTGATTGCATTGCATACAATAAAGCGACAACCATATGGCTCCTGCCAGTTGCCGATAACTTGGTTACAAAACATGATCATCTCATACAATAAAATTTAGCATCATGCCTTGACCATATCACATCACAACATGCCCTGCAAAAACAAATTAGACGTCTTCTACTTTGTTTGTTGCAAGTTTTACGTGGCTGCTACGGGCTTAAGCAAGAACCAATCTTACCTACGCATCAAAATCACAACGATAGTTTGTCAAGTTGGTGCTGTTTTAACCTTCGCAAGGACCGGGCGTAGCCACACTCGGTTCAACTAAAGTTGGAGAAACTGACACCCGCCAGCCACCTGTGTGCAAAGCACGACGGTAGAACCAGTCTCGCGTAAGCGTACGCGTAATGTCGGTCCAGGCCGCTTCATCCAACAATACCGCCGAACCAAAGTATGACATGCTGGTAAGCAGTATGACATATATCGCCCACAACTCACTTGTGTTCTACTCGTGCATATAACATCAACACATAAAACCTAGGCTCTGATACCACTGTTGGGGAACGTAGTAATTTCAAAAAATTTCCTACGCACACACAAGATCATGGTGATGCATAGCAACGAGAGGGGAGAGTGTTGTCTATGTACCCTCGTAGACCGAAGCGGAAGCATTGACGCAATGTAGAGGAAGTAGTCGTATGTCTTCCCGATCAAACCGATCCAAGTACCGTTACTCCGGCACCTCCGAGTTCTTGGCACACGTTCAGCTCGATGACGCTCCTCGGGCTCCGATCCAGCAAAGCTTCGGGGAGGAGTTCCGTCAGCACGACGGCGTGGTGACGATCTTGATGTTCAACCGTCGCAGGGCTTCGCCTAAGCACCGCTACAATATGACCGAGGTGGAATATAGTGGAGGGGGGCACCGCACACGGCTAAGGAACGATCACGAAGATCAACTTGTGTGCCTAGAGGTGCCCCCTGCCCCCGTATATAAAGGAGCAAGGGGGAGGGGCGGCCGGCCAGGAGGGGCGCGCCAGGGAGGAGTCCCTTGTCCAAGTAGGAGAGGGGGAAGGAAGGGAGAGAGGAGAGGAAGGAAAAGGGGGGGGGGGGCGCCGCCCCCCTCCTTGTCCAATTCGGACTAGAGGGGGAGGGGGCGCGCGGCCTGCCCTGGCCGCCCCTCCTCTTCTCCACTTCAAGCCCATAAGGCCCATTAACCCCCCCCCGGGAGGGGGGGGGGGGTTCCGGTAACCCTCCGGTACTCCGGTTTTCTCCGAAATCACTCGGAACACTTCCGGTGTCCGAATATAGCCGTCCAATATATCGATCTTTATGTCTCGACCATTTCGAGACTCCTCGTCATGTCCATGATCACATCCGGGACTCCCAACAAACTTCGATACATCAAAATACATAAACTCATAATGAAACTGTCATCGTAACTTTTAAGCGTGCAGACCCTACGGTTCGAGAACAACGTAGACATGACCGAGACATGTCTCCGGTTAATAACCAATAGCGGAACCTGGATGCTCATATCGGCTCCTACATATTCTACGAAGATCTTTATCGGTCAGACCACATAACAACATACGTTGTTCCCTTTGTCATCGGTACGTTACTTGCCCGAGATTCGATCGTCGGTATCTCAATACCTAGTTCAATCTCGTTACCGGCAAGTCTCTTTACTTGTTCTGTAATACATCATCTCGCAACTAACTCATTAGTTGCAATGCTTGCAAGGCTTATGTGATGTGCATTACCGAGAGGGCCCAGAGATACCTCTCCGACAATCGGAGTGACAAATCCTAATCTCGAAATACGCCAACCCAACATGTACCTTTGGAGACACCTGTAGAACACCTTTATAATCACCCAGTTACGTTGTGACGTTTGGTAGCACACAAAGTGTTCCTCCGGTAAACGGGAGTTGCATAATCTGATAGTCATAGGAACATGTATAAGTCCTGAAGAAAGCAATAGCAACATACTAAACGATCGGGTGCTAAGCTAATGGGATGGGTCATGTCAATCACATCATTCTCCTAATGATGTGATCCCGTTAATCAAATGACAACACATGTCTATGGTTAGGAAACATAACCATCTTCGATTAACGAGCTAGTCAAGTAGAGGCATACTAGTGACGTTTAGTTTGTCTATGTATTCACACAAGTATTATGTTTCCGGTTAATACAATTCTAGCATGAATAATAGACATTTATCATGATTTATGGAAATAAATAACTTTATTATTGCCTCTAGGGCATATTTCCTTCAAGTGGGCCGTGGAATGTGATAATTCTATTCGTGCCGGTATGTGGCAATGCATCGATCGTCAGCCTCGGTGTCAAGATTGGTGCGGTAAGTCCGGGTAGTGGAACGTTTTGCTGAAGGTATGCATACAAACAAAAGGTTTGCATTTCTGTTTGGTGGTAAAACTTTGGATTGCTGATAACTTCTGAACCAAAATTTTATTTTGAAACCTTTTACAAATTTGAATTCATGGCGATAAGACATTTAAAACAAGACTGATGTTGGATACATTTGGACAAGTTTGAACTTATTATTTCAAACATATGTTAATTCAATTTATTTAACAAACATGTTTCACTTATTCCAAAAAATTAATTTCCCCCATTTTAAATAACTAGTTTCACTAAATTCAGAAAGTATATTCGTTTGACCTGATTTCACTAATTTCATAAAGCCTTTCATGGGAGAATTAATTTTATGCCTCTAGTTGTGTCCCACTCATCTGTTTTACCCCTAGTTTCAGAAACCCACCTGTTCTGTCCAAGCCACTTTGGGATTCTTTCGTTTTTGCCCTTCCGTCACGGTTCCGCTTGGTCAGCGCCGTTTGACCGTACACGGCGCTCTGTTTTGGACAATTTTGCCCCTGTTGCCATTGCCCCTTTACCGCTTCGTCCTCCTCGAGCTCACTTGGGGAATCAGACAGAGGCGCTGGTGAAGAACAGATCGAGAGGCGTGGGAGAGGACTGAAGGGAGGAGAAGATGCGGACGACGAGCTTCGGGTCCTCGAGCTCATCGACCGCGACTGGTTTGGATGCAGAGGTAAGTGAAGCACTCCAGTAGGATTCGACCCCAATATCATTCTAGGGTTTCTCTGATTTGGTTTTTTTGCTCTTTTTCGATTTAGATCGATGGGATTGGGATTGTGGAGTTTGTCTCGGAGTACCACCACCCAGATGAATCATTTTCCGGCTTGGAATCGAGGTCTAAGCATCGATGCCCTGGTCATGGGCTAGTTCCTGCTCGCCGGGTGGCTTGGGGAGGGGCTAGCACTGGCCGACGTTTTTTAGGATGCCCACTTGATGTAATCATCTAATATTGTCAATTTGTTTCCGATTTGGTTGCTGCTAATGTGAAATTTCTAAATATGTTGTTCTTTTCTGATGTAAAAGTTACTAGATGAGTGCAAGTGGGTGGTTTGGGTTGACCCTCTTCCTCCACTGCGTGTGGCACTTGCATTTGAAGATCTACATGCAGAGCTTGAACGCAGCTGGATCAAGTCTCACAAATTGCAGAGGGAAAATATGGAGCTGACAAAGAAGAACCGTGCTTTGAAGAAGAAACTGAAGGAGAGGGATGAGATGCTCAATGTTTGGGTAGTGTTGTTTGCTGGAATTATTGTATGTGTTGTACTTGTTGCATTTTCAAGGCAGTGAGTGAATCAAGTATGTTTGTTGTAAGGGATCCCTTGTAGTAATGTACCAAACTTAATGTAATGCAGTTTGTTGTTGGATGATGAAATCTATTTGGTTCATATTGTTAGATGACGTAGGTACATGACCAAGTTGTCGCCGACGACGACAATTTGGTTCATATTGTTACATGACCAAATTGTCGTCGACGACGACAATTTGGTTCATATTGTTACATGACTTAGGTAGATGACCAAATTGTCGTCGACGACGACAATTTGGTAATGTTGGCACATGAATAGGGAGATGACCAAATTATGAACAACCACAAATTAAAGCAAGCATCACATATCATTAAGGGAACAAGCATCAAATTCCACAACTTGAAACAAGTTCAACATGACATCAGGTTCAAACAGACAGTAGTTCAACAACTTCAAACAAGTTCAACAACTAAAAACACACAGTACTTCATCAGGTTCAAACACACAGTAGTTCAACAACTTCAAACACACAGCATGATATTGGGGCACAACAAGAACTAGAACTTCAATTTCTCGCTCCTGGTGTTCTCAGCTGGATTTGGGGCTAGCCTACTTCTCCTTATGGTGTTGTTTGCTGGGTTGGGGGCTAGTGCAGCAGGAACTTGAGGTGTTGTTGTCTGCTTCTTAACTGGAGAAGCTCCTCTAGCTGCTGCCCTCTTGTAATTCTTCCTGGGGCTGTCACAAGTGCAAACCTATTCAAACATATTACATTTCATCTTTTGTGCATGATAACAAACATAAACAAATAAATATATAGATGTACCTGACTACAGTAGCATTTGTAGATGATGGTGTTGGCTCTTGTAGTGGATCTGCTGGTGGATGTACTTCCTCTCCATCTGTTCCATCATCTACTTCTAGTGGATCTACTGGCTCTTTCACTGCTGGCTCTTCTGCATTCTCTGCTCCCCAATGTTCATCTTCACCAAATGCTGCATCAACTAAATTTTTGCACTTGTTTGCATTGTGGCCAAGTCTTCCACACCTGCCACACTTGTACTTCCTGAGACCAAGTCCCTTTCCTTCACTGCTAGACCTTATCCTAGTTTTCCTAGGCCTGCCTGGTGCTCTGTTTTGAACTGGAGCACAGAGTTTAAATCCTGGATTCACAATTTCCCATTGTTGTTTTCCTTCCAAAGCTGGAAGGTTATCAGCATATGTAGCTTTGAATTTCTCAACAGAGTAAAAGTTGTGCACATACTGATCTATTGCACTAGCTTCACCTCTTAGAGAAGTGATAAAGAAGAGAGCATGGATGCATGGCTTACCAGTTATTTGCCACTGTCTGCAACTACAAGTCCATTTCTGTAAGTCAACTGGGTACCTCCATTCTCTTTTTTCTTTGTCAGTTGCTGTAACTTCAGGCTCTTTTGGGCTTCTCCTAATCAAAGTCATCTCTAAACCTTTTGTTTTTGCCATTAAGGCCTTCATTACAGATGGAACAATCAAGTGGCCTTCAAAATGGTCAATGGCAATCCTGTTCCTGATATCAAATTTCTGCATAATATACTGCCTGATCTTGTCACACAAATCAACTATGTGAAGCCCCTTGTATTTCTTGATCCTTGAGTTGAAAGATTCAGCTAGGTTGTTGTTCACATAGTCCACTTTGCAAGTATCATTGAAGAGTGCCCTAGCCCATATTTTTGTGTGGTGCTCCTCTAAATATTCTTTAACTTTGGGCCTGCTGTGCAACTGATTTAGATGGTAGTTGTGCTTCTTTATGCTGTATGTAAGTGAGCATGGCCACAAATTGTCATCATAGAACTTGCCTTTGAACTTCTTGCTGAAGTTCTGTGCCAAATGTCTCATGCACTCCCTGTGCTCTACTCCAGCAAATACATCATCAACAGCTGCCTCCAATCCTTTGCAAGCATCAGTATGTATGACTAAACCATCTGGATGCCCTATGAGTTTCTTCAGTTGTTGGAAAAACCAAGTCCAGCTCTCAGTTGACTCTGCTTCTATGACACCATAGGCAACAGGGAATAACCAGTTGTGAGCATCAAGGGCACAAGCAGAAACAAGCTGACCCCTATACCTACCATTCAGTGCAGTTGCATCCACAGCAAGATAAGGCCTGCAACCCTCCAAGAAACCTTTTTGACATGCCTTGAAACACACAAAAACTCTTCTGAAGCACTCCTTGTACATTTTCTTTCCTCCCACTGTGTACTCCACAGTGGCTTGTCAATTTCAACTACACTGCCTGGTGATGTTCTCTCAACTTCAGCTTTGAATGAATAAATAAGACTGAAACTCTCACTATACTTCCCAAACATCTTGTCTAGTGCCAGCTCTCTACCAAAATAACACCTATTGTATGGCACCTCCACTCCATACTTCTGAGTCAACCTCTGCTGAATTTCCTTTGGGCCCATGCCTGGATTATTTCTAAGCCACTGCATACAAGCATCTTCTATCCATCTTCTCTTTGCAGCCCTCAATCTCTGAGATCTATTAACACTTGGACAATTGTGAGGGTAAGGGTTGACCTTAATCTAGAAAGAAGAAGAACAAACAGTTAGTAAATGCAACAGAATTGTTTCACAATTACTATAGAAACTACAGAAAGAAGAAAATGCATAAGTACCTGAAATAATGTGCTTCTCCTCATTAAAGAGGCATGTAGCCTCCACTTACATCTCTCCGAGGCACATTTGGCAGTAAACCTTGTTGGGTCACTTTTCAAAATAATGAACTCTGTTTCACTCTTAATTGAGAAAGTTGCAACTGCATTTCTACACTCAACTGCAGAAGGAAAAAACTACCCCCTCCTCAATAGAGGGATTTTCTCTATCATACATCATTACAGGTATGTCCTCATCTTCAGTTCCAAATTCTGCATTGTCCTTTTCCTCTAGCTTCTCATCTTCATCTGTATCTGAAAATTCAGCAGGAATGTAGGACTCATTTGCTTTATCTTCCTCAATGTTGTGCTCAGTATATCCTGGGTAAAGTTTCTCATCCTCTTCATCAGACAAAGGTTCTGCATCAGGCTCTGCTTCCTCCACAACAGGATCAACAACTATGCTAGGTTTAGCTTGGGTTTTACTACAAGAATGCTTTGACTGAACATTTGCACTAGGAGTTGTAGGTGGCTTGCAACTGCTGCTTGTTGCCCTTGTTTTAGTCAGTTTTCCAGATGCTTTAGAACTAGAGGGCCTTGAACCATTGGGATTGGAATTTTTCTGTGATCTAGGCCTCTGAATAACATTGATTTCCAGATTGCATTACATGGTTTGTGCATTAGTAGCAAACATGACACCTAACTCACTATCAGACTGAATAGGAACCCAAGCAACTTTGGATGCATCCCAATACCTTATCTCCACAGCGTCATATAATCCCCATGGATATCTGGCACAAATGGTTTCCCTTAACTGATCAAATGTGCTACTGTTGTCCACAACTAATGGAAATGTGAAGCCTTGTTCTTTTCCTTTAGTACCAGCACCAGATAAAATGCATGTCTCCATTCTAACACTGAGATTGAATGCTCTAGCCGGATCCATCCTATGCAAACATGTCACAATATTAAAATACATCAAGAGACTAGCCTAAATAAGATGCAAACATGTATATCCTAACCTAAATCCACCAAGAAACAGTAGATCTAGGGGACAGAGGCAACGGACAACAGATCTGGAGGAGATGGGGGAACTTACTGTGATGTTCTCTGAGATGACCGTGTTCTTCGCTCCCAGGCGCCGCCTGTGGCAGCGCTGCCGTCCATGTCGTCCCCCATCGCTAGCAGAAGTGGATCTAGTGGGCGCTGATTCGGTCGCCGCCGCCGCCGCCTAGGGTTTGTGAGAGAGTGGGGAACGAGAGAGAGTGGGGAATGGGAGAGTGGGGATGAGAGTGAGATGGGCCCGAGTGGTTTTTGTCCTAGCCAGGGGCATATGGTGTCCAAAACGGAGCGCCGTGTACGGTCAAACGGCGCTGACCAAGCGGAACCGTGACGGAAGGGCAAAAACGAAAGAATCCCAAAGTGGCTTGGACAGAACAGGTGAGTTTCTGAAACTAGGGGTAAAACAGACGAGTGGGACACAACTAGGGGCATGAAACTAATTGTCCCTTTCATAAACATTACATTGTTCCACTATTTCATAAAAAAATTAAGTTGTTCTCTATTTCAGAAAAGTGATTTTGACTGTTTCAAAAGACTCATTTTCATTATTTCACTTATATAAAAACCAATTTCACTCAATTCAAAAAAATTGATTCACTCGTTTCAAAAAATGAATTAACTCATTCATTCATTATAAAAACATATTTCACTATTTTTTTCCGGAAAAACAATTTCACTCATTTCAAAAGGTGGATTTCACCCATTTCAAATAAGCATACCTTAAAAAAAATGTAACTCTGTTGACTTTCACCCTTTCATTCTTTTATGAAATATGAAAAATTGAAATAGATGTCATAAGCCTAGCATCAAAATGTGAAAATGTTATTCACTCACTTAAAAAAGTGATTTTGCTTCTTTCAAAATGTGATTTCATGCATTTTAGAAAACCTTATTTCACTCAATTCGTAAATCGGTTTTCTCAACTAAGTGAAATCGGGTTTCAGATAAACTAAAAATATGGATTTGTTGGGTGAACAAGCAAAGAGAGTGAATGTGTCATATTCTGTACTTGAGTTAGAAAAAAAGAAGAGATGGGGACCATGCATGCATCCTTTCATAAGAAAAATGTTAAACGACACATATGGCGTGATAGCCTTCGGCCCACAGGATGTCAACCGAACCTAGATAGATAGAGATAGTTTGTTCAAATATTTTGTTATCATTGAAACTAGATATCTCTCTATTATATCCCTTGTTCTCCAAGATGTACTCTCGATCCAATCTGTACGCTAACCCAGGGAGTTGCGCCCCTGGCTATTTAACACGAAGCCGTCGCCCAGAGCTAGGGTACGACGTTCTCTCACATGGTATACAGAGCCTAACTCTTCCCATCTAGTTTTCTCTCCTTCTCCCGCAACCCTTGCCATGGCCTCCTGCAGCACCACCTCCTCTGCCCTCTCTGGTCAGGTCACCGAGCGGCTGACCCGCACAAACTATATCCTGTGGCATACCCAGATTACGCCGCAACTGAGAGGGGCAGGCTTCTTCGGCTATGTCGATGGAAGCATGGCGGAGCCGGCCAAGATCGTCGTCAGCAAGGACAAGGACGGGAAGGAGGAGACCATCCCGAATCCACTCCATCCCATCTGGGTTCGCGAAGATCAGCAGGTACTCGGATATCTTCTGAACAATCTCTCTAAAGAAGTCTTGGTGCAGGTGACCTCGATCGCTCATGCACACGAGCTCTGGACGGCATTGGCAAGCATGTTCTCGTCAACATCGTTGTCCCGCGTCAACAACATCCGTGCAGCCCTCACCAACGCGCAGAAAGGAACGCAGTCGGTGGCCTCCTTCTTCGCGCATATGCATGGCCTCGCCGACGAGCTTGCTGCTGCTGGCAAGCCATTGCCGAATGATGAGTTGATCTCTTACATCCTCAATGCGCTTGACATGGAGTATCAGCCATTGGTGTCTGCCCTTGATGCACGCACCATACCGGTCACCCTCGATGAGTTGTTCGCTCAGATGAGCAACTTTGATCAGCGGGTGGCCCTCTTCCAAGGAGCTGCAAGAGGTGGCTTCAAGTCTTCTGCTAACGCCGCCACTCACGGCCGTGGCGGGAGCTCACGTCATCGCGGGCCGCCCCGGAACAGCAAGGGCAAGGGCACCGGTGGAGGCAACAGCAACGGCTCCAACAACCCACGCGGCGGCGGACGGCCTTCCTACACCAACACTAGAGGCCGGCGCAACAACAACTCCAACAACAAGTCGCGTCCTGACACGGTCAGGTGCCAAATCTGTGGCAAACCAGGCCATTCAGCAAAGGATTGCTGGTACCGCTATGAGGAAGATGAAGATGACTCATCTCAAGATGAGAAGGTGGCTGGAGCAGCTGATGGCTCCTATGGCGTCGACACCAACTGGTATGTCGACAGCGGCGCCACAAACCACATCACCGGCGAGCTGGAGAAAGTGACGATGCGTGAAAAGTACCGTGGCAAAGACCACATCCACACTACCAGTGGAGAAGGTATGAGAATTAGCCATATTGGTCACTCAGTTATAAAAACCCCTCACAGAAAAATTCACCTTAAAAGAATCTTGCATGTCCCTAGTGCTTCAAAAAAATCTTCTTTCTGTTCACCGCATTACCATTGACAATCATGTCTTTCTTGAATTTCACCCTTTCTTCTTTTTGATTAAGGATCAGGCAACGAAGAAGGTGCTCTATCGAGGTAGATGCGTTCGTGGACTCTATCCCTTGATTCCGGAGATTAGAAGATTGAATAAACAAGTGTTTAGTGCGACCAAAATGTCTTCAACATGGTGGCACGATCGTTTAGGACATGCATATTTTTCTTTAGTTGATCGATTGCTTAGGAAAAATAAGCTCCCATATGTTGGAGAGCGTGATGTCGAAACAATTTGTGATTCAAGCCAAAAGGCCAAAAGTCATCAGTTACCCTATCTAGTTTCTACAAGTATTTCTACCAAACCATTGCAACTTATCTTTTCTGATGTTTGGGGTCCTGCCCCTTCTTCTGTTGGTAGACATACATACTATGTGAGTTTCATTGACGATTATAGCAAGTTCTCGTGGGTCCATCTTCTTAAGAAACGATCCGATGTGTTCCAAGTTTTTCTCAACTTTCAAGCCTTAGTTGAACGCCAATTTGATAGTAAAATTCTTGCTCTCCAATCTGATTGGGGAGGGGAATACGAGAAACTAAATCTTTCTTCCAAAAACTTGGAATCTCCCATCATGTGTCTTGTCCGCACGCTCACCAACAAAACGGGTCTGCCGAACGCAAGCATAGACACATTGTAGAGGTTGGACTAGCTCTTTTAGCTGGCGCCTCCATGCCCCTCAAGTTCTGGGATGAGGCGTTTCTCACTGCCGTTCATATCATCAACATGCTCCCTAGTCGTGTCAGTAACAATGAAACTCCTATGGAAAGACTCCTTCACACCAAACCCGACTACACCTCTCTTCGTGTGTTTGGGTGCGCTTGCTGGCCCAATCTTCGTCCATACAACAATCGCAAATTAATGTTCTGTTCTAAGCAATGCGTGTTCCTTGGCTATAGTGTCAAGCATAAAGGTGTTAAGTGCCTCGATGTTCCTACGGGCCGAGTATATATATCTCTCGTGACGTAGTCTTTGATGAAACAAAGTTCCCGTTTTCCGATCTTCATCCCAACGCCGGTGCACTAATTCGTCAAGAAATTCTTCTCCTCCCATCTAGCCTCACCGGTCTTGATCAAGGGGGAAATAATTGTGGTGATCAATCACTGACTAACTCTCATAACCATGCACTTGAGCTTTGTGATGATGCAGATGAATACGGTGGAGAAAGGCAGAAATCACCCAAAACGGTGATGAAATCAACCCACATTTTATGTGTCCAGGGCTGGGGTGCATATCCTCATCGGGATTGGAGCTGCAGCAGCCTAGCAGCGAATCTGCCTCGGGATCGATGCAGCAGCAGGGCAGCAGCCCGCGGGAACCCGTGTCGCCCGCCAGGCGCGCCCCCAGCGACCCAGCGCCTGGCACGCGGTGCCCCTCCACTAGCTCGGGCGCGTCCTCCGACGCCCATCAATTCGGTGCCGACACGCGATGTCGCTGGCCCGCAGATGGGCCCCGGCACTACATCCGGCGGCAACCAACCGGTGCCGCACCCAGCAGACAGGAGGCAGGCGTGGAGCCCCGCGCTGATCCGTCTGGCGGCGCGCGATCTGGCGTGGATTCGCCCAGGACCACGCGATCATTGCGCCACGATGGGTCGCCAGTGGACCCACAGCCAGGTGCGGGATCTTCTGCACCGGCTGTATCGCAGCTGCTGCAGACCACCGCCACGGAAAATCCCGTGGACCCCTTTCCTGGTGCAACAGGGGCGCTAGAAGGATCTGCCTCAGGATCAACCGGTGCAGTGGCTGGATCTTCTGTGCCGGACAATACTACATCAGCACCTGTTCCTCAGCGTACACGTCTACAGAAAGGGGTAACAAAACTTGTCAATTATAAACAAATAACAAATCTTGGCCTGGCATGTTCAACAGGTGAACCAAGTACTCTTGAGGAGGCACTTAGTGATGCACGGTGGAAAAAGGCCATGGAAGAAGAATGCATGGCACTTCGAAAAAATAAAACATGGCATCTCGTTCCCCCACAGCAAGGTAAAAATTTAATTGATTGCAAGTGGGTGTACAGAATCAAGAGAAAGTCTGATGGAACTATAGATCTCTACAAGGCCAGACTAGTGGCAAAAGGTTTTAAGCAACGATATGGCATAGATTACGAGGACACATTTAGTCCTGTTGTGAAAGCCGCAACTATTCGTCTTGTACTGTCCATTGTTGTGTCCAGGGGATGGAGTCTTCGATAGCTAGATGTCAAGAACACGTTTCTTCATGGTGTTCTGGAAGAGGAAGTCTACATGAAACAACCTCCTGGGTTTGTAAGTAAAAGCAAGCCATTTCATGTATGTAAACTTGACAAAGCTTTATATGGATTGAAGCAGGCTCCTCGAGCATGGTACTCACGACTCAGTCAGAAGTTGCAGACACTCGTTTTCATTCCTTCTAAGTCTGACACATCTTTGTTTATCTACAATAAGTCAAATACATCCATATTTGTTCTTATTTATGTTGATGATATTATTGTCACAAGTTCATCTGATGAGGCAGTGACAGGATTGTTGAAGGATTTGAATGCTGAGCTTGTTCTTAAAGATCTGGGAGACTTGCATTTCTTTCTAGGGATTGAAGTCAAGAAACATGGAAATAGTCTTCATCTCTCTCAGAAAGAATATGCCAATGATCTGGTAAGAAGAGTTGGGTTACAAGGGTGTAAGTCCTCACCAACTCCATTGTCTAGTACAGAGAAATTATCCCTTGCAGAAGGAGAACCTTTGAGTCAAGAGGATAGTACCAGATACAGGAGCTTAGTGGGAGCCGTCGGTGTCAAAACCAGCGAATCTCGGGTAGGGGGTCCCGAACTATGCGTCAAGGCCGGATGGTAATAGGAGACAAGGGACACGATGTTTTTACCCAGGTTCGGGCCCTCTCGATGGAGGTAATACCCTACTCCTGCTTGATTAATATGATATGGGTAGTACAAGAGTAGATCTACCACGAGATCAAGGAGGCTAAACCCTAGAAGCTAGCCTATGGTATGATTGTTGTGTATGGAGTTCATTGTCCTACGGACTACAACCCTTCGGTTTATATAGACACCGGATAGGGTTAGGGTTACACAGAGTCGGTTACATTGGTAGGAAATCTTGAATATCCGCATCGCCAAGCTTGCCTTCCACGCCAAGGAAAGTCCCATCCGGACACGGGACGAAGTCTTCGATCTTGTATCTTCATAGTCCAGGAGTGCGGCGAAGGTATAGTCCGGCTACCCGAACACCCCCTAATCCAGGACTCCCACAGGAGCACTTCAATATTTAACGTTGACAAGACCTGATATTTTCTTTGTTGTGAACAAAGTGTGTCAGTTTCTTCAATCTCCCACCAAAACTCATTGGACTGCTGCAAAGCGCATAGTGAGATATGTGAAAGATACTATGAATGTTGGTCTTACTTTCAGCAAGTCGTCATCTACTCTTGTTAGTGCTTTTTCTGACTCTGACTGGGTTGGATGTCTAGATGACAGACGCTCCACTGGTGGTTTTGCAGTGTTCTTTGGTCCAAACTTGATATCATGGTGTGCAAAGAAATAAGCCACTGTATCGAGGTCCAGTACAGAAGCTGAGTACAAGGCACTAGCAAATGCTACAGCTGAGATTATTTGGGTTCAGTCAATGTTGAGGGAGCTTGGTGTGAAATGCACCCAAGCTCCATGTTTATGGTGTGATAACCTTGATGCTACCTATTTATCTGCTAATCCAGTGTTTCATGCCAGAACAAAACATATTGAGATAGATTTCCATTTTGTCAGAGAAAGAGTTGCTAACAGGCAATTGGAAATTCGTTTTGTGCATTCACGTGATCAGGTTGCAGATGGATTTACAAAGGCATTGCCCACGAGGAATCTTGAGGAGTTCAAGCGTAATCTCAACTTGACAAAGTTGTGATTAAGGGAGGGTGTTAAACGACACATATGGCGTGATAGCCTTTGGCCCACAGGATGTCAACCGAACCTAGATAGATAGAAATAGTTTGTTCAAATATTCTGTTATCATTGTAACTAGATATCTCTCTATTCTATCCCTTGTCCTTCAAGATGTACTCTCGATTCAATTTGTACGCTAACCCAGGGAGTTGCGCCCCTGGCTATTTAACATGAAGCCGTCGCCCAGAGCTAGGGTACGACGTTCTCTCACAAAAAATACCAACGTGCAAAGGAAAGGAATCAATACAACAGAGGGATTAGGATACTTCACGGGGTGGCGCTAGAAATGTTTGCGGTGAGCCGTGACTGAATTGCTACGTGAGTGGGCCGAAATGGGGGAGTGAGACGGACGAACCAGGCCCAGTTCCTCTGGGAGAAGAAAAAAGATGTGCCGCGTTGGTTCGGTACGTCGGTAAGTCCAAAACGAATCCGATGGGTGCACCAACACGACTCCGTCGGTATATCATCCAACCTCTCGTTAGGTCAGGTACTCAGCTCCCGTCTCAATCGTGCGCCGGCCGCCCGGTCTCTTCTCTCCGACCAAACCCTATGCAGCCGCCACGCCGCACCAAACGCCCCACCGAGGACGGCGACGACGACGTGAAGGCCACCGCCGAAGCACGACGCTTCTACGGCCGCACGGCCTACGACTTCCTCGACGATGACGATCCGGGTGGCGTCTCCTTGCATGGGAGCGGCGACATGGGGTTCCTGGACGAGAGCGGCAGCTTCGTGGAGCGCACGGCGCGGGGCGGCACCAAGGAGGAGGCCTGGCTGGGCGCCGCCGACGTCGACGGCGAGTCCCCCGGTCCCGCCGCCACGAAGCGCGCTAGGAAGGCCCTGGAAAGGCAGGAGGTGGACGAGCGGATCCTCGAGGGCGTCGTCGGCTCCCGTGCCATCTTCGACATCAAGAAGCGGATCGCCGGCCTCCTCCAGCCCGGCAAGACGGTCCCGCGCGCGCTGCGGAGGCTCAAGGGAGACAAACGCGGCGGGGGGAAGGGGATGGACGAGGCGGCGCGGTGCGCGTTCGACGAGCTGATGGACGCCTCCGCGGAGCTGGTGTAACACCCCGGATGTAACTTGCCATATTTGTATTCCAACTCTTGCCATTTTCGGCATTGTGTTATGATATTTCCTCCGTGGTTGGGTTTCCCTTCGTGTTATTTTTTGTTCATGTCATGCATTTCATATCATGTCATCATGAGCATCGCATTCGCATACGTGTTCGTCTCATGAATCCGAGCATTTTCCCCGTTGTCCGTTTTCCAATCCGGCGCTCCTATGTTCCCCGGCGTCCCCTTTTACATTTCTTTGAGAGCGGGTATTAAACTTTCTCGGATTGGACCGAGGTTTGTCATGTGGCCTCGGTATAGCACCGGTAGACCGCCTGTCAAGTTTCGGGTCAATCGGAGGTCGTTTGGTACTCCAACGGTTAACCGGGTAACCGTGAAGGCCTCGTGTGTGTTACAGCCCGACACCCCTTCAAAACAGCCCAATAACCCATCTAAGACACTCCCATGTCCTCCGTCATTCGATCACGATCGCGTGGCCGAAAACCGCTCTCCATTTGAAGCCTCCTAGCTCCTCCTACCTATAAAAAGGCCTCCTCCTCCCGTATTTGCGGGTAAATCCACCCCTAACCCTAAAAAAAACCCTCCGCCGCGCCGGACGTGTCCGGTCCGCGCCGGACACCCGCGCCGCCGCCGCCCGACGAATCGGGGCGCGACACGTGGCAACCGGCCACCGCGAGCGCCGCCGGCCCGCCGAGCCCGTAGCTCCACCTCACTGTCCTTTCCTACCTATAAGCTTAAATAGTCTTGATCTCGCGGGTGTGAGATTGCTGAGTCCCCGTGACTCACAGATTCTATCACAACAGTTGCAGGTGCCAACGATGCCAGTCCAGATGACGCGTCCGAGCTCACTTGGGAGTTCGACGAAGAACGTGGCTGTTACTATGTTTCTTTTCCAGATGATCAGTAGTGGAGCCCAGTTGGGGTGATCCGGGGATCTATGTAGCATTTGGGGTAGTCTTCTTTCATTTTGGTACCGTAGTCGGACCTTGAGTGTAATCTGTATGATGGATGTTTATTTATGTATTGTGTGAAGTGGCGACTGTAAGCCAACTATGTATGTTTCCCATTTATTTATTATATGGATTGTGCGAAGATTACCTCACTTGCGACATTGCTTTCAATGCAGTTATGCCTCTAAGTCGTGCCTCGACACGTGTGAGATATAGCCGCATCGAGGGCGTTACAAGTTGGTAATCAGAGCCTTCCCCGACCTTAGGAGCCCCCACTGTTTGATCGTCTTTAGTGGCCGAGTTGTGTCTAGAAAAAAATGTTTTGAGTCATTTAGGAATTATATATCGGAGAGTTTAGGAATTCTTTTTACTCCTCAGTCCCTTCGACCTTCTGGTGAGGTATCCTGACGTAGAGTTTTGACTCTTCTCTTCTCAAATTTCACTAAAAAAATTTTAGGATCACGCGGGTATCTTACAATCGTTCTGATGGTTTTATGATGACAACATTGTCTTGGTTGCCTCCCGTCAGCAGGGATTTTAGAGGAGGTGTCCCGGGGAGTTGAGCTCCGAGGTGTTGTCGTCATAATTTTATCGTTGCGGTTTTGGAATACCTGAGTTTAGTACGCTGACATCGAAAATCTCTTTTGTACAGTTGTTGGTGAGATAACCCTGATAGCCCAGTACTGAGGCGAGTGCGGGAGTATTGCCATGACTTGTATAACGGATGCTTTTCGAAGGTTGGAGGTAGATGATTTCCGAGGATTTCTTGGTTATGTGTTGAAGGATGGATACAACTGGATCTAGGTATTGTTAGTTTGGGTGATATATTTTGTGTCCCCTGTATCCCCAACACCTGGTTGCATAACCAGAAAGTTTCGGGAGTTTATAAGTGGGAATTCATGTAGCTCTAGTATTTCTTCGGCAGATATTTGGTTCGTGATTGGGTAATCCTTACCAAGTATTTGTTCACATCCGTACCTTATTGATTTTATTCCTTACCTTGTTCTAAGTGGCTTCTTAGCTTATGGAAGTGTGATGCTTTACTTTGGAATTCATTCGTTCATTCTCGTTCGAATGTTTATTGTGAAGACTATATGTTGCAATTTCGTTCCTTTGATTCAGCTTGTATATCTCTATCAAGATGCTAATGGATGTCACCCTCTTCAGGATGGCTCCGCCAACGCGTCAGAATCCGGAACGCAATGAAGGAAGTCAGGCTAACCCTCCGCCACCACCTCCGCCTCCGGAGGCATGGCAAGCCCTGATGACTGCCACAAATGCCAACGCTCAGATTCTGATTCAGCTCTTGCAAGATCGCAACCAAGGGCAAGCTAATAAAGAGAATCAAGGCCAAGGCAACAATCAGCCGCATTTTGCTTCACTCAACCATTTCCTTGCTAATCAGCCAAAGACCTTCAGCTACTGTGTCGAGGCCACAGACGCCGATGACTGGCTCGTGGACATCAGCAAGCATTTCGAATGCAGCAATGTCAGACCTGAGGACTTTGTCAAGTTTGCCTCTTTTCAACTCAAAGATCAAGCTGCTGAATGGTTCCAACAATACAAAGATTCCAGAGGAGGTCGTGTGATTACCTGGGATGATTTCCGTCGTGACTTCAAAGCGCACCACATTCCAGAAAGTGTTGTTGAGCTTAAGCGTGAGGAATTCCGCAATCTCAAGCAAGGCACCATGTCTGTCTATCAATACAACACTCAGTTCCAGAAGCTCTCTCGTTTTGCAAGGCAAGACATCCCTGATGAGAAGAGTATGATCTACCAGTTCAGGCGTGGTCTCAGAGAAGATCTGCAACTTGCTCTCGTGCTTTTCGAGCCATTAAAGTATGATGAATTCTACAACATGGCGCTGAAACAAGAAGCTGCTCAGCTCAAGTGTGAGGCTTCTAAGAATAGAGTCAGAGACGCAGTTCAGTCTTCTTCTTCTTCACTTGTGGCAGCTAAGCAACAGAAGTTCTGGTTGCCTCCTCCTCCTCCGTTCCGTCAGCCTTATCAGCAGAAGAACTCAAGTGGTCGTGGATCTTCCCAACCACCCAACCCTGGCTATCAGAACAAGTCTCAGAATCAAGCTCCAAGGCCAAGTGCTCCTTACCATCGTCCGTCTCAGAGGTGACTTGTAACAAATGTCAGCAGAAGGGTCACTATGCGAACAAGTGCTTCAACCAAAGGCGTCTTCCGCCTCCTCCTCCTATGAAATCTTCCAGCAATGCAGTGGTCAAACATAATCCTAAGTCTGCAAAGGTGAACATGTTGAATGCAGCTCAAGTAGAGGATTCTTCTGAAGTGATCATGGGTAACCTTCCTGTTAATGATATTCCTGCCAAAGTCTTATTTGATACTGGTGCATCGCATTGTTTCATGTCAAGATCGTTCTTTGCAAAGAATGATTTTTCTTGGACTTACCTGGATAAACCTTTGGGTGTTATTTCTCCGGGGAAGTCAATGAGAGCAAACTCGATAGTTCTTGATGTCTCTATCAAGATGGGCGACTATAAATTTCTATCTTCTCCAATGGTGCTTGGTGACTCTGATATTGATCTTATTCTCGGGATGGACTGGCTCTATAAGCACAAGGCTCAGCTTGATTGTGCTGCCAGGGAAATTCAATTGACACACTCTTCTGACGATGTGATCATCCATGCCTCTCGTGATGATACCATTCGGTTGTTTTCTCTCAATGAGAATGGTGAATTGGATGCTATCTCTCAGATTCCAGTCGTTTGTGAGTACCAAGATGTCTTTCCAGAAGAGCTTCCGGGTATGCCTCCCCGTCGGCCAGTTGAATTCGTAATTGATCTTGAGCCTGGCACGGAACCCGTTTGCAAGCGTCCTTACAAGCTTGGACCAGATGAGTTGAAGGAATTGAAGAAACAACTCGGTGAACAAGAGCGTCTGGGTCTGATCAGACCGAGTTCTTCTCCTTGGGGTTGTGGTGTTCTTTTTGTCAAGAAGAAGGATGGCACGGACCGACTTTGTGTCGATTACCGTCCATTGAACAAGAAGACTATCAAGAACAAGTACCCACTTCCCAACATCAATGAGCTATTCGAGCAACTTAAAGGTGCTAAAGTGTTCTCCAAGCTTGACCTTCGTATGGGTTATCATCAGATTCGCATTCGTGAAGAAGATATTCCCAAGACAGCATTCAGAACAAGCTTTGGTTCTTATGAATATACTGTCATGTCTTTCGGCCTTGTCAATGCTCCTCCAGCTTTCTCTCGTTTGATGAATTTCATCTCCAATCCCTACATCAACGAATTTGTCTTGGTCTATCTCGATGATATTTTGGTCTTCTCCAAGAATAAGGAGGGTCATGCCAAACATTTGCGATTGGTACTCGACAAGCTCAGAGAGTATCAATTATATGCGAAGTTCTCCAAATGTGAATTCTGGCTTGATGAAGTTCTTTATCTTGGCCATATCATCTCTGCCAAGGGCATTGCTATTAATCCAAAGAGGGTGTCTGCAGTTTTGAATTGGGAACCCCCTCAGAATGTCAAGCAGCTTCGCAGTTTTCTTGGACTTGCAAGCTATTGCCGAAGATTCGTTGAGAATTTCTCAAAGATTGAAAAGCCTCTTTCCAACCTCCTCCAGAAGCATGTGAAGTATGTCTGGTCTCCTGAATGTGACGTTGCTTTCAACACTCTCAAAGAGAAACTCGTCGCTGCTCCAGTTCCGACTCCTCCTGACGAATCCAAGCCTTATGAAGTATTCTGTGATGCTTCTCTTCAGGGCCTCGGTGCCGTCTTAATGCAAGAGAAGAAGGTTGTTGCCTATACCTCTCGTCAGTTGAAGCCCAACGAAAGGAACTACCCCACTCACGATCTTGAGTTGGCGGCAGTGGTCCACGCTCTAATAACATGGAGACATCTCCTGTTGGGAAGGAAAGTGGACATTTTCACCGATCACAAGAGTCTCAAGTACATCTTCACTCAGCCTCACCTCAACCTCAGACAAACTCGATGGGTCGAAATGATTCAAGAGTATAATCCAAGTATTGAATATACTCCAGGCAAGGCTAATGTGATTGCAGACGCTTTGAGCAGGAAGGCTTACTGCAACAGCTTAATCATCAAGCCCTTTCAACCGGATCTTTGTGAGGCTTTCCGCAAGTTGAATCTCCAAGTTGTCCCTCAAGGTTTTCTTGCCAACCTCATCGTCTCTCCTACCTTGCAAGATCAAATTCGTGAGGCACAACTGTTGGATACCATGGTGAAGAAGGTGAAACGTGGTATTGACAAGGGCATTTCCAAATACAAGTGCTATCGAGTTGATGACAGAGATACTCTTTTCTTCCAGGACCGGATCGTGGTTCCAAAGGGTGATCTTCATAAAGTCATTATGAACGAAGCGCACAATTCTCTTCTGTCGATTCATCCTAGAAGTACGAAGATGTACCATGACCTCAAGCAGTCGTATTGGTGGACTCGAATGAAGCGAGAGATTGCTCAATTCATGAATGAGTGTGATGTCTGCAGAAGGGTGAAAGCAGAACACCAACGACCAGCGGTTCTTCTCCAACCTCTTGCTATTCCAGAATGGAAGTTTGATCATATCGAAATGGACTTCGTGACTGGTTTTCCTAAGTCCAAGCATGGAAATGATGCTATCTTCGTCGTCATTGACAAGCTCACCAAAGTGGCTTATTTTCTTCCTATCAAAGAGTCTATCACAGCAGCACAGCTGGCAGAGCTCTACACCTCCAGAATTGTCTCCTTGCACGGCATTCCACAATTGATCTCTTCAGACCGTGGCAGCATCTTTACCTCCAAGTTTTGGGATTCTTTTCAGAAGGCCATGGGCACCAATATTCGCTTCAGCACAGCTTTCCACCCTCAGACTAGTGGACAAGTCGAGCGTGTCAACCAAATTCTTGAAGATATGCTCAGAGCTTGTGTTATCTCTTTCAGCATGAAGTGGGAGGATTGCCTTCCTTATGCTGAATTCTCTTACAACAACAGTTTTCAAGCCAGCTCGGGCAAAGCCCCATTCGAGATTGTCTATGGAAGAAAGTGTCGTACTCCTCTCAACTGGTCTGAAACCGGTGAACGCCAATTGCTCGGCAATGATTTGATCTTAGAGGCTGAGGCTATGTGCAAGGTGATTCGTGAGAACCTCAAAGCCGCGCAATCGCGTCAGAAGAGCTATTACGATAGTAAACACCGAGATGTGGCATTCGAAATCGGAGACCATGTCTACCTCCGCGTCTCTCCAATGAAAGGGACTCGTCTCTTCGGTATCAAGGGGAAACTTGCCCCCAGATACGTCGGTCCTTTCAAGATCATCGGCAAACGAGGCGATCTCGCCTATCAACTTGAGCTTCCCTCCAACTTTGCAAATGTGCACGATGTCTTCCACGTGTCACAGCTTCGCAAGTGCTTCAAGACGCCTGAGCGCACCATCAACTTCGAAGAGATTGATCTTCAAGAAGATTTGTCCTATCATGAGCATCCCGTTGCTATTCTTGAAGAAACTGAGCGCAAGACTCGCAACAAGTCAATCAAATTCCTCAAAGTGAAATGGTCACATCCTTCAGACCGAGAAGCCACCTGGGAGCGTGAGGATCACCTACGTTCCGAGTACCCGGAGTTCTTTCAGTCCTAGATCTCGGGACGAGATCCTCTCGTAGTGGTGGAGTGTTGTAACACCCCGGATGTAACTTGCCATATTTGTATTCTAACTCTTGCCATTTTCGGCATTGTGTTATGATATTTCCTCCGTGGTTGGGTTTCCCTTCGTGTTGTTTTTTGTTCATGTCATGCATTTCATATCATGTCATCATGCGCATCGCATTCGCATACGTGTTCGTCTCATGAATCCGAGCATTTTCCCCGTTGTCCGTTTTCCAGTCCGGCGCTCCTATGTTCCCCGGCGTCCCCTTTTACATTTCTTCGAGAGCGGGTATTAAACTTTCTTGGATTGGACCGAGATTTGTCATGTGGCCTCGGTATAGCACCGGTAGACCGCCTGTCAAGTTTCAGGTCAATCGGAGGTCATTTGGTACTCCAACGGTTAACCGGGTAACCGTGAAGGCCTCGTGTGTGTTACAGCCCGACACCCCTTCAAAACAGCCCAATAACCCATCTAAGACACTCCCATGTCCTCCGTCGTTCGATCACGATCGCGTGGCCGAAAACCGCTCTCCATTTGGAGCCTCCTAGCTCCTCCTACCTATAAAAAGGCCTCCTCCTCCTCCATTTGCGGGTAAATCCACCCCTAACCCTAAAAAAAACCTCCGCCGCGCCGGACGTGTCCGGTCCGCGCCGGACACCCGCGCCGCCGCCGCCCGACGAATCGGGGCGCGACATGTGGCAACCGGCCACCGCGCGCGCCGCCGGCCCGCCGAGCCCGCGGCTGGCCCTCCCGCGGCCCGCGCCTCCGCCCGGCTCCCCGCCGCCCCGGGCCGCTCCACCCGCGCCCGTCACCGGCGCCGGATCCGCCGGATCCGGCCGGATCTACCTCTCCCGCGCCTCCCCCGAGCAACTCCGGCGAGCACGCCGGCGGACCTCGACGTCCGTGCCAAGGGTTGACTTTCCCCTCTCCGTTTTTCTTCTAAGTCCCGATATTTTTCATTTTATCATGCCATGTTTGTTGTGCCGTAACTTTGCATCCGTAGCTCCGTTTCGCGTGTATCATATGTGGAATTGTTCGCCTCGAAGAGTACATCATTTCGTTCCATTGAGTCATTTTCATTTGAGGTCATTTTGATGTCCGAAATGCTGTTAGAAGAGGGCTATTTGATGTTAGTTTCTGGATCTTATCTGAACATGCACTTTTGTCATTTTTGCCATGATTGATGTGAACCTCCTATGAAGTTAAGTCCTACATGAGTTTTGTAATATGCCATGTTACCTTTCCATAGAATTATGCCATGTATTTTTGTGACCTTTGTGGTTACTAGCACAAGCATGCAAACTAGAGTACTTGATGTTGCTGATTTCAGAGACTTTGTAATTTCACTGTCCCTGACTGCTGTTATTTTTATGCCATGTGTTCATGTTGTTTCAGAGAGATCTATGCATATTTTGAGCATGATCAGTAAGATTGTTTCGAACTTGAGTATTTGATCTATCCAACCATTCCTTTTTTTGTATTTATGGAGTGCCATAGCTTGAGTTAATCAAGCTCTACTTTTGCTTCAAAATGTTTCTGGCAGATTGTTTACATGTTATTCGATTTTGCCAAGCTTGGTGTAGTTGATGCTTTCATGCTTTGATGTTGTTCTTACCATGTATAGTTACTATGCCATGTATTATTGATGTATGTATGCTTAGTTTATCATGCAATGCTCTGTAGTGAGTGCATCGAGCTCGCGAACATGCCAACCCGTTATCTGTTTTGACATGTCCAGTTTTTTGCTAAGTCTGAAACCTGTAAGGAAACTTGCTTATTTGACATGGATGTAATCATATTTTCTGATCCTTTTTGGCTTATGGTCTGTAAGGGACTTTTGTCAAGTGCTTTGAGTAGATTCATGCGATGCCTTACTTTGCTATGTTCTGATCCTGTAGCATGTTGTCTCATTGCTCTGAACATGCCATCCTGATGTTAGTTTTCTGCTATGTTGTTATTTCACTAAGTCTGTGAACCTGTTATCTTTTGCACTTTTGCCATGCTTGTTTTAACCTGTTGTGTTGTGTTTTAGCCATAGCTTAGTGTTCATCTTTTGTCGAGCATCTTGAGTAGATTACTGTCATGTGCTTTGTTGATATGTTTGGGTGCAGTAGCTTAATTTCTTGTTGCTTGCTGAGTAGCACCATGCTGTTAATGACAGATTATCGTCATTCTTGTTTTGCTTGTCATTTGCAAACCGTGCATCCGATTCCGGTGATCTTTATATCGATTTCAACCGAAATCACCTCACCTATCCAGTGGCATACTTGTTTTGCCAAGATTATGCCTTGTTCATCCTTGTCCTTCCGGAGCATGCATATGCATTGCATATCACATCTCGCATATCATGCCAAGTTTTGCATCATGTTGCTTGCGCATTGCATCGTGATTGATATTTGTCCTCTTTGCTTGTGTTCTTGCTTTGGGTAGAGCCGGGAGACGAGTACGTGAACGAGGAACCTGTTGAGAACGCTTTCGAAGACCAAGCTTTCGACAACTCTGAGAACCTTGCAGGCAAGATGACCATACCCTCGAAATCACTTCTATCTTTGCTTGCTAGATGCTCGCTCTTTTGCTATGCCTATGCTGCGATACCTACCACTTGCTATATCATGCCTCCTATATTGCCATGTCAGCCCCTAACCATCCATGTCCTAGCAAACCGTTGATTGGCTATGTTACCGCTTTGCTCAGCCCCTCTTATAGCGTTGCTAGTTGCAGGTGAAGATGAAGTTTGTTCCTTGTTGGAACATGGACTTGTTGTTCCTTGTTGGAACATGTTTACTTGTTGGGATATCACAATACCTCTTATTTAATTAATGCATCTATATACTTGGTAAAGGGTGGAAGGCTCGGCCTTTTGCCTGGTGTTTTGTTCCACTCTTGCCACCCTAGTTCCCGTCATACCGGTGTTATGTTCCCGGATTTTGCGTTCCTTACACGGTTGGGTGATTTATGGGACCCCCTTGACAGTTTGCTTTGAATAAGACTTTTCCGGCAAGGCCCAACATTTGTTTTACCATTTGCCACCTAAGCCTTTTTCCCTTGGGTTCTGCAGACTCAAGGGTCATCTTTATTTTAACCCCCGGGCCAGTTCTCCTTCGATTGCTGGTCCAACCTAGAGCACCGTGCGGGACTGTCCCTTGGCAACTTGGGTTATGTTGGTACCTGTACGCTTCGCTTATCCGGATGTGCCCTGAGACCGAGATATGTGCAGCTCCTATCAGGATTTGTCGGCACAATCGGGCGGCTTTGCTGGACTTGTTTCATTACTGCCGAGATGTCTTATAGTCCGGGATTTCGAGACTGATCGGGTCTTTCCGGTAGAAGGAATATCCTTCGTTGACCGTGAGAGCTTATAATGGGCTAAGTTGGGACACCCCTGCAGGGTATTATCTTTCGAAAGCCGTGCCCGCGGTTATGAGGCAGATGGGAATTTGTTGATGTCCGGTTGTAGAAAACCCGAAGTTGACCTTAACTAAAACACATCAACCGCGTGTGTAACCGTGATGGTCTCTTCTCGGCGGGGTACGGGAAGTGAACACGGTGTTGGAGTAATGTTTGACGTAGGTCGTTTCAGGATCACTTCTTGATCACTTCTAGCTTCACGACCGTGCTTTGCCTTCTCTTCTCGCTCTCTTTTGCGTTGCAGCAACCATATATGCTAGTCGCTTGCCGCAGCTCCACCTCACTGTCCTTTCCTACCTATAAGCTTAAATAGTCTTGATCTCGCGGGTGTGAGATTGCTGAGTCCCCGTGACTCACAGATTCTATCACAACAGTTGCAGGTGCCAACGATGCCAGTGCAGATGACGCGTCCGAGCTCACTTGGGAGTTCGACGAAGAACGTGACCGTTACTATGTTTCTTTTCCAGATGATCAGTAGTGGAGTCCAGTTGGGGTGATCCGGGGATCTATGTAGCATTTGGGATAGTCTTCTTTCATTTTGGTACCGTAGTCGGACCTTGAGTGTAATCTGTATGATGGATGTTTATTTATGTATTGTGTGAAGTGGCGACTGTAAGCCAACTATGTATCTTTCTCATTTATTTATTATATGAATTGTGCGAAGATTACCTCACTTGCGACATTGCTTTCAATACGGTTATGCCTCTAAGTCGTGCCTCGACACGTGTGAGATATAGCCGCATCGAGGACGTTACAGCTGGTGCGGCGCGGCGACCTCGACGAGTACACGGACGACCGCGAGGCCTTCGAGCGCGGCGCCTGGGACTACGAGCACGCGCGTCGCCGTCGCCTCCTGGCGCGTGAGGCTCCTGAAGACGACGAAGCTGACCAACAGCCCGCCGCCGCGGCCCGTGTCTACTCGGTGGACATGTTCGGAGACGACGCAGTCGGTGTCCGTGCCGGCGACAAAACGGCGGTCGATCCATCCGGCGGACATGCAGCCAAACCTGACCAGCCTGCAGCGCAGCTTGATGCTTCGAGTGTGGCGGCGGCGGTGGAAGCCGGCGGCGTCGTCGCGGGCTGTGATTACGTGTACGAGCCGGCGTCGGGCTACTACTACAGCGGCAGCACGGGGCACTACTACGACGCCGCTTCAGGGTGCTACTGGTCCGCGTCCACTGGCACATGGTTCTCCTACGATGTCGACGTCGAGGCGAGCAAGTCGGAGTGTAGGGGCGCACTGCTGCAAATGTTTGGCTGATCATGTAGTGATTTTGACATTTACTTTTGGGAACGGTCCAGCTCTCTGTCTTGTTTGCCCAGATTGGATGTGGTCTTCGTCAGATCAGCTTTCCAAGTTCAAAGTGACTGTAGTTTCGGTAGCGTGGTCTTCGTCAGATCAGCTTTCCAAGTCCAAACATGAATGGAAAATTCCATGACATCATAAGACAATTGCCATGTTTTTTAGGGAACAATGCCATGTTTTTAAGTACACAAAGAATTATGAAAAATGTCATCTTAGTTATACAGAAATGCCATGGTTAAAAAATTGTGCTCTTACATGGTATATGCATATTAAACTTGCTGTGGCAAATCAAATGAACAATAAAAATACAAAATCTGACAAAAAATGCTGGCGGTTTCATAGCTCGCAGATATAGATGTGATCCCCTTTGCTCACAAGCTAGATGGCGTGTGACAATCTACAGAATTCACTTGGCCGTGGCCATGTGTATGTTGTTCTTGTTTTCAAGATACTTCTAGCTTCGGTTACCGTAACATCAATGCGGCTGTTCCCTGCCTAACTGAACGTGACAATGAAATTAACAGTTCCAGTCAATCGACAACTATGGCTGTATGTCTGCAATTTGATTTTTTTTCTTCTTCTTCTCAACAGTATCAGACATGACATGACGATGGGCCTGGGTAAGTGAAGCTGGACACATGGCGGAACTGCTGTAACGGTACTGATGATAAACCCAACCCTGCTGCAACCAGGGTTTTGGTTACCGCTCGAAATTTCGAGATTTACCACGGTTACCGCATATTTCGGTCCCACTCGGTAAATGGGCATTTCAAGGAAAAAAAATCACAATATGTCTCTCTCTAAGAGTTCCTCCCGTTGCCACACCGAGCGCGCACACTTAATTTGCCAGCACAAATGCTGCTCCCGTTATTTTCAGCATATTTTATGCTAAGATGCTAGACTATGCCCGAGCTTGAAAACTGGCCCCGTTATTATTAGCCAAGGCCCAAGGCCCATTTCAGCAGCCCATATTAGGGTCCAAAATTCAAGGCAAAACATGAAAAATTAATGCCCCACTCACTGTTCGAAATCAAATTTTAACAGCTCTCCCTAGAGAAACTGGCCGAGGAGTCAAGGGGAACATGATGTGAGGATGGGGACTGGAGTAGGACAATAGCATAACGACCCTAATATTTGGGAACGTCCCTTGGGGAAGGGGTGCAACGAACGATTTGATCGCTAAGTATGGTAGGAACCGGCGAATGAAAAGGTTCACTGCGGGACCCTCCCTAGCACGAACCCCCTAGATGCAAACCCAATATAATCTGTTGCTAATGAAGCATCATGTGAGGAGGAAAACAAGGGCGAAAAATGGTCTAGGTTATATAGCCTTTATAAAAAGTAGTAGGCCTATCGTCCCAGAGAAGAAGATAAAAAAGAAATAATTCAAAGAAATTGCCATGATACAAATATAAAAAAGGCCATCCTCTGTTTTTTATTTTTCTAAAAGAACGCACAAAAAATATATGAGTTTTTTCCCCTGATATGTATATCAAAAGGGAAACTCTTAGGTTCGGCCGACGGATCGTACGCGGGCGTCCGCTGCCTCGTCCGTGTGACGCGTGTCATGCGGGGTTCACTTAGCATCATCTCTTATTACGGTCTTGCAACTGAGCCTTTGTTGCAGTTTTTTCCACCGCAACAACTCGTATGTTGCAGGATCTGCATCTGGATCCCTCAAGCGCAATTGCCTCCCGTGTTCCTCCCAAGCTCCCGTTCTTCCTTTCATTTGTGCAACATCATTTATGTTGCAAAAGTCGTTCCACAACATCACCTATGTTGCAAAAAAAAGTGAAGACGAAACAAATCTACAACATAATCTCTGTTAAATATTTCTGCAACATAAGCTCTGTTGCAAAGAGGGTTCCGCAACACCGACTTTGTTGCAATACTGAGGACGGGCTAGGCCGTTGGTTGGACTAGATCTAACGGACGCAGAGGTGGTTGATCTTTTCAAATTATCTGCCGGCGGATGCGTAGCATTGCCCATATCAAAAACTGCTAGTTTGCCAAAGTGAAGACAAAACAATATTTTAGCAAAAAATGTCATTGTGTGGGAATCATACATGGAAAATTTTAAAAAAAGGAAAAAATATGAAATTGCCAGGATCCTTATTAGGAAAATTCCATGTCATTAATAATAAAAATTCCATGATACAAAAAGTATTTTAAAAAGCCATGCTTGTATTTTCAAAAATAAAATGTCATGCCAATAAATTATTATCATGCTATAGATGAAAATTAGCACATGCTCTTAATAAAAAGTGTCATGCTCTTAAACAATATAAAAATGCCATGATCTTAATAAGAAACATGCCATGGCATAAACATGAATGGAATATTCCATGACATCATAAGACAATTGCCATGTTTTTAGGGAACAATGCCATGTTTTTAAGCACACAAAGATTTATGGAAAATGTCATCTTAGTTTTACAGAAATGCCATGGTTAAAAAAATGTGCTCTTACATGGTATATGTATATTAAACTTGCTGTGGCAAATCAAATGAACAATAAAAATACAAAATCTGACAAAAAATGCCATGGCGGATGCATATTAAAAATGCCATAGTTTGTGAAATGAAAATGCGACGCACACAAACATTTTGCACCACAGACATAAAATTGCCATGGCAAAATACATATTAAAATTGCCATGGTATGTTATAATAAACTGCCATGGTCTATATAAAATAAATTGCCATGAATTTAAAAAATGCCATAGTAAGCTCAGCAAAGAAAAGTGCCATACAATGAAAAACGCCATGATATGTATGAATTACCATGGAACAGTTATAGAAAAGTGCCATGACGCTTCTGAAGGAGTTAGCACGTCCTTGAGGGGCCAAGCTCCTGCTTGTGAAGGAGCGTGCTAGGGTTGGTAGAGAGCCATAGACGCAGATGCGGCCACCGTGGCGCGGCTCGTCGATCCATGCGTCTGCAAGGAGGTCGAGCGCTGGGGAAGTGGATGCAGATGTGGTCGCCACGGTGTGAACGGTGTTGACGAGCACACTGCACATAGAAGACTCCTGACGCCGCATAAGGCAGGGGAAAGGGGATCGCCGGGCGTAGAAGACTGGAAGTCGCTAGAAACAAGGTCGCGGGGCGCACGGGGCTGACAGCGCTTTCGACCAGGGGCTACCATAGAAAGGTGCAGTCGACGGCGGGACAGTGACCAGATTGTCAAGGTCCTCTCTCTTCTGTCTGCCATCTCTTGCTCTCTCGGTGTGAATGAAAAGCGAAATGGGGACAGAGGGGAGCGAGTAGGTGAGTAACGTTGCTTCGTTACTGGTTTTTGTCTATAGCGAATGACTGCTAGACGCTTAGGTGGCAGGCACTATGCGTTAAGATGTGTGCCTCCAAATCCAGCGATTCCCAGGTAGTTCGTTGGTATTCAGTGAATGTCAGCCAGATAGCATTTCCTAAATTTTTAACTCGTAATAAAACCCAGACAAGATACAACCAACTAAAGAAAAATGGTAAGAAAGCAAGATGATAAATCATATTTTTGTCAAATAATGTAAATGATTATTCTATAATAATTGAATATAATGTGTTACGATTAATGTTATTCAGAAAGAACGATTTGAAGTGCTTTTTTAGTAACTTTGTGTCGGTTGCAAGTTTCTGGTAAGTTAGAGAGAAAAAAAGTATAGACCCCAACAAGAAAATGCAGTTGGGAGACAAAACAATAAAGTGCATTCATGGGAGATGCATAGACCCCGACTTGCATTTGAAGATGTATTTCTTATATACATAGATATAACACACGCGCACGCACACATACCGAGATATACAGGGCCTAATAAGTTTTGTTGGGTAGCCTTTAACCATTGATAAAATTATTAGCATATGGGATGTATGACATAAAAATTATATCATTAGAAGCTCCTTTCACATACAAATTTGATCATATACTTTGTGTAAAATGCACGTCATACATTATTGTTCTAACACATGGTCAAAGGTTACCTAAAAATGTATTTAGCTCTATATATTTGAGCAGAGGGAGTACGTCAAATGGTAATTGCTAGTGGGCATGTGACTTGGCAATTGACAAGTGCTCCACCAACATGCATGTCAATAACTTCATGTATGTGAGTAATAATTAAAATTTTCTAAAATTCAATTAAACTTGTGTACATGCGTATCAATAGACAAGGATCTCATTATCATGCATTGATTCATATCAATAATACCCATTTTGCGGATGAGATCATGGGATATATGGTACATTGTGTTAGTACAACGAAAAATCTAGGAATTCGAGTGTGTCTTTCTTTCATCTTTAAGAAGAGTACTATTTCCCTTGGAATTACTACAATGAATTTCTATGGAATTGCTTCTTGTCCAAAAAAATTTTGAATTTCAGAATCACTAATTGTTCTTTAAATATTCATTGGGATTGAGATTACGAAAACCTAAGTTTTCTTAAGATAAATGATATTAGGGACTTGCGCAATTAAAATTACATGAATTTTTATACGGAATTCTCAAATATCCATGCCAAGTGTTAAGTTCAAAATTTAATGAATTTTCACGGAAATCAATTATCTCAAAAGGCAGCACTCTAACAATTACCCTCAGAGTTTCTCTCATACAAAATTACACTAAGAGAGAACTTTCTCACTATAATAGTGAAACCATTGTATTTGCGTCGTAGTTGAGCCAACAAATGTCACTCCTATAACCCAAAAACAAAGTTCACAAATTCAAAAGGACTGCAGAAAAATCAAACTGTGTAATTTAACTAGTGAGTGTAAAAGCGCATTAACTAGCTGCATGTATCATTCATTCCTGGCGCATTAACTAGCTGCATGTGCATGTGTTGTGCAATAATGCAGTGTAATATTGCTGAAGTAGTTACATGTTTGCACAACATAAGTGGACTTGATTGTTGCCATCTCATAGTAATCAATAGCGGTACCAATTTTGGTTGATGACGCACCCTAGAGCGAAACATCCTCATGTGTTCATGGGGCTATTAAATTGATACTGTCGATTGCCACATGCCTTCAATGCATAATATTTTGATTACCATATTTTGGGCTATTCTAGGTTGAAATTTTGGCGTACTATCTTCTTTTCTATCAAGGTAAGGATAAAAGTCCAAATTCGGATAACATGGTTTTATTCACATTTTCATGGTTAAAAAATTGGCAATAAGCAAATAATTTGACAATTAAAAGGAGAGCATGTTGGATGTCGGTATGATAATTAGAAAAATTGTTAATACTATCACAAAAACTTGTGTGGTTCGTTTTCCTATATATATTCAATAAAGTGATAGTAGATTTTGACCGTACATGGATAGTTGGAGTACCACCACCTCCACTTTATACTTTGACTACATTGTTGATCTATGCAGATGTAGTCGGAAAGGATTGCGCTCAATCACCCTTGGTTCCTCTCCTTTTGTGCAACACCAGTTGGAGGTGAGTTTCTACTTTCTTATTTTCCAGTAAGTATGAAGAATTCAAATCCCCTAGTTATATTATTTTTCTAGAATAAATTGCTTTTTCATTTCATCTGCCATTGTGTTAGCCTATTTCACCGATGGTCTCACATGTAATCTGAACATCTAGAGCGTAATCAGATTTGTTATTTCTGCATTTTGTTTTTGCTGATGTATTAAGGGCACATGGAAAATATTGAAATGTGCAGGTCCATAATATAAAAAGGTCTATCTAAAAAACCCTGTCATTTGTGATGTCAAATTCTCTCCCTTCGCCATTTTTGACTTAGATTTGATTACTCATCTGATCATTGTCCTTAATCATTTCAATTATGATCTTATGACACAAGGAATTTGGGATCCTCCTACTTCTTTTACCTTAGAGTAATTGTAAAATTGCTTCCATCTTTTTTTTTGAAATTTGGCCTCATGGCGATTTATTACGATGTCAACCGAGTTACATCATGGATTTCGTAAGGCTAGAGGAAATCGGGTGGGTCCCCATCCCAACTTAATTCAGTATGACACTCATAAGAATAATTTGCTAAATGATGCACCACTTGATTTGCTTCTCTCAAGCAGTGATGAAATGAAATACCATTAATCATATATGCTCCATTATGCGTAGGGGCGCAGCTCCTCCAACTCGCCTCTGCATGCACTAATAACTTCCAAAAAGTCTGATTCTATAGCCAAATTCGTGCATTCTAAGTGCTCAATGAGATCAATACCTTTCTGAACCGCCAGGGCCTCAGCAGACGCCACATTGAGGACATCAGATAAAGGAGCTGCAGCACCTGCAACCGTTTCACCTACACTATTACGGAGGGCAACCCCTACAGCTCCAGTTCCATCATCATGGAAAGCAGCATTAACATTGAGTTTATAACATCCTTGTTTTGTTTTAGCCCATAATATTTGGCATGTGGCTCGCTAGAAGAAGAGACAGAACTATAGTTTGCAGTTAGGGCTTGCATTGCAAAAGCAATCCGAGGGGGTGCCACAACAGTTTCCCCTTTACGAATTCAGGTCTTTGCCACCAAATATACCAACAAGCGATAGCAACTGACTCATGCAAACCGAGCATCCCAAGAAACTGAGACTTCCGACTAGAGCTGCATAAGGTAACTTCCAACACTACTGATCCCGATCTGTCCGCACACAAAGCATGTTGAATCACCTCAGATAGACCTAAAGCTTTCCATATTTACAATATGTAATAATAATATCTTCAAAGTACAAAGCATTATTCTATATTTAAATGTACAATACACATATAGCAATCGATGCAAACATAAATTAAGAAAAAACTTCAGCCACGATGCCTCTTTTAGGGAGCCTCCTCTTTACTTATTGTGGCTCTTCCGATGCAAGGAAACCGTGGCAGCCACTAACGCGAGAGCTCGATCCTGCGGCCCGCCCGGCGCCGAAGCAATCTCGGCTTCATCCCGGAGGTGAACGGCCTTTTTCCGCGCCGCGGCGCCCTTCTCCCCTTCCATAAGCTCTCTGACCAGCGCCGCTACCTCCTCCCGCGGGACAACCGCTCTGTCCTTACCGAGGGGAGGTCTCTCCCACAACGCCAGGCCCACCTGATCCGACGACAACATCACCGCGTTCATCCTCTGCTCGGCGTACAACGGCCACGCCACCATTGGCACGCCCGCCGCCACGGTCTCTAGCGTGGAGTTCCATCCGCCATGAGACATGAACCCTCCCACGGCGACGTGGTTAAGGATCTCCACCTGCGGCGCCCACAGTGGCACAAGGAGCCCTGTACCGTTCATCCTCTCGACGAACCCGTCGGGCAGATAGCTCAGCGGGTCGGCATCGGTAGCGGCAGTGCCAAGGTAGGCCGCGCTGCTGTCCTTGTCGTTGGGGTGGTGCACCACCCAGAGGAACCTCTGCCCGCTCGCATCCAGCCCAGCCGCCAGCTCGGTCGTCTGCGCCGTGGACAGCGTGCCGCCGCTGCCGAAGGACACGTACAAAACCGAGCCATCCGGCTGGTTGTCCAGCCACTGTAAGCAGCTGTGCTTGACCTCGTCGGAGTCGGGGCACCGCCGCCGGGTGAATGGACCCACAGCGTACGCCGGCGGGTACACGCCCTTGTCAGAAAGCTCTTTGAACGCCACCAGTGTCTCGTGCTCCAACGCATCCATGGTGTTGACGATGAAGCCTTCGGCGAGTAGGTAGTTGCGCCCGAGGTCGATCATGAGCTGGTACACGGGGTCGGAGCGGTTCTGGAGGGGCTCGAGGAGATCGGCGCCGTTTAGCGGCACGCACCCCGGGAGCACCACGGGCTCCGGGAGGTCGCGGCACTCGCAGGTGGTGGTCCTGGCGAGCTCCGGGATGTAGAGAAACGATAATAGAGACATGAGGTTGGAGGTGTAGAGGACGTACCCAGGCACACCCATCTCCTTGCCGACGGCGAGCGCCGCAGGGCAGAGCATGTCGGTGACGAAGGCGGTGATCCCCGCCGGGGAGTCGAGGAGGGAGCGTAGTAGGTCGCGTAGCTGTGGCAGGGCATGACTGATGACGGTGAGGATGCGAGTCACCAAGTGCGCGTCGGCGGGGAGGTCGTCGATGGACACCTCCGGGAGCGCGGCGACGGAGACGCCCGGCGGGAGGGAGGCGAGCGGCGAGGAGTGGCCGGGCGAGGACAGGCTGGCATAAGTGATGATTGTGACGGTGAAGCCGTGGTGCACGGCGAGGCGCTTCGCCAGCTCGGACGCCGGGAGGACGTGGCCCAAGCCGGAGCTCGTGAGGATGACGACGTGCGGCGCGGCGGCCATGACCAGCAAAACGAGCTAGGACGTGACACTCTGTTAGCTAGTGTGTCCCCTAGCGTTTATTCGGCAGCAAACACACGTACGCATACTGCTTATAAGCAGAAGGATCGTATATAGTACGAGCTACAGAAAAGAAAAGCGTGAGGTAAACGTTTCTAATCTGGTAGTTGTACGCTCGTGTCGGCCACCAAACGCACTACACCGCACCGCCCATACATAACTCCTCCGCAATCGCATCGTTGACATCTGTCATTATTGAGAAAAAGGGTTTCCCCCGCTTTGTATTTTAAAGCAACCATCCGATACATCTAACGAGTGAGGAGCGGAGATGCAGTGGAGGAGGCCCGGCTGTTGCAAAGCCGCACATACGTGCATCCTGCGACGCGCGATGCTGCAAGCTGAATGAGGTGCACATCCACCCTCTCGATATATCTACTCAAGACACAATACAACGACAAACACTATTTTGCACACACTTCCTTCCACTCAATTTTCCGCAAATAAATTGTTTGTTTCTTTGCTTAGAACGTTATTATCATTTTTATTATTTCCACATCCTCTTGTGTCATTATCTACTCAGGACTTAATGGATATACACGGGTGGTGCACCATCAACCTCTCATATCTTTAGCTTTCCAAGACTTAATGGAGATAACAACGACGATTACTGTTCTACACACGCTTCCTCCACACATTTTTGACACATATCACAAATTGACAAGTGATATAGGCGTGAGTATTTCCAGCACAGTACTATGGATTTCCTCACCCTCTTTGAATGGACGTGAAGGCTTGCAAGTCATTAAACCCCAACCTTAATTAATTTAGTTGTCAGGAGAGATTATTTTTTGACGCAATGGAATCTTGTAAAGCATGAACCCACAAAATGAGACATATGAAATATAGAGTGAATACGAACATTTGTCGTGCCTTACAAGGAAATAAGCACATCTTGTCTTCTTTTACTTACCAATATTATTATTTACATGACGCCCAACGTTCCAGCAAGCACAAACATATGCCGAATTAAACTTGAAACATCTTCACATGGACTTTCTTTTTAAGGCTCATGCATCTATAAAATTGTGAAGCTTTATGGACTCATGGGCAGTGTCCTTCGACACTACATGCATGCATATATCTAGAGAAGCCAGTTTTTGAACCTTTTTAGTGAATTAACACCGTATATCTCGTCATTCTTTTTTTTTTTTGGGGGGGGGGGGGACTGCTTGATCATCCTTGCTTTACCTGCGCATGCAACTATAATTTTTTATAGAGAAAGAATAATACTCTTCACATTATATCTGCAAGCAATGCTGGAAAACCCAATACCGTTGGGGGCCTTTTTTCATCAATAGTCAAATTTGTCGGTTGACGAGTGACTGAATAAAGTCATGCATTTAACTTCGGTGCAATTTTTAAGGTGTTTGGTGGCTTCGATTGCACATATATCATCGGTAAATCCAGTGCAGGCGCTGCAAATGCTGCCCCCTCCCCCCCCCCTCGCCGCCCATGAACGGTACTCGATTGTAGTGTTACCGCGGACAAAAAAAGGGAAATGGATGTTGCTAAATACTCCATCCTCCCATAATATAAGATGTTTTGCAAGTTGTTTTAGCTTACAAAATCATCTTATATTGTGGGGCAGAGGGGTGTACTAAAGAACTGGTTCGAGTTGAGAAAATGGATCATATCAATTAGCCGATAACAACTTCAAAGCAGTAGTCACAACAAACATCTACGGATAAGAATGGTCAACATAGAGACGTTCAATGAACCTCAAACTCGTAGATGATTTTCACGTTATAGTAATATTTTCAAGACGAGTCTATTTTCAACCTTGAGCTTGTAGATGAAATTATTCGTCGCTAGCACATTAAAATTATATTTTTGTTTGAACAGGGGAAGGGCATTGTTTTGTAAGGAAAACAACCCATAGTGTAGCCTGATCAGAAAAGGATCGTAGTGCTTCATAGAGATAACAACAACAACAACAACAACAACAACAACAACAACAACAACAAAAGGTCTTTAGTCTCAAATAAGTGGGGTAGGCTAGAGGTGAAACCCGTAAGATCTCGCAACAAACTCATGGTTCTGCCACATGGATAGCGCGCTTCCACGCATCCCTGTCCATGGCTAGTTGTCTGGTGATACTCCAGTCCTTTTGATCTCTTTGTATGGACTCCTCCCATGTTAAGTTCGATCTATCCCTACCTCTCTTGACATTATCAGCACACTTTAGCCGTCTGGTATGCAATGACGCTTCTGGAGGCCTGCGCGGAATATGCCCAAACCATCTCAGACGATGTTGGACAAGCTTCTCTTCAATCGGTGCTACCCCAACTATATCCCATATATCATCATTCCGGACTCGGTAAATCCTTGTGTGGCCACACATCCACCTCACCATGCGCATCTCCGTCACGCCTAACTGTTGAACATGTCACCTTTTAGTTGGCCAACACTCAGCACCATACAACATTGCAGGTCTAACCGCCGTACTATAGAACTTACCTTTAGCTTTTGTGGCACTCTCTTGTCACAGAGAACGCCAGATGCTTGGCGCCACTTCATCCATTCGGCTTTGATTCGATGGTTCACATCTTCATCGATATCCCCATTCTTCTGCAGCATTAACCCCAAATATCGAAATGTGTCATTCTGAGGCACTACCTGCCCAGCAAGGTCAACTTTCTCCTCCTCCTCGTGCCAAGTAGTACTAAAACCACACCTCATGTACTCGGTTTTAGTTCTACCAAGTCTAATTCCAAGGTTTGTCTCCATAGCTCTAACTTCCTATTGACCCCTAGGGTGTTCACCCTGTCATTATTGAGTGAGGAGCGGAGATGCAATGGAGGAGGCCCGACTGTTGCAAAGCGCATACATGCATGCTGCGACGCGTGACGCGCGTTGCTGCAAGCTGAATGAAGGGCACATCCACCCTCTCATGTTATATCTACTCATGACACTATACAATGACAAATACTATTTTGCACACGCCTCCTTCCACTCATTTTCTGCATATAAATTGTTCGCTTCTTTGCTTAGAACACTATTATCATTTTTTAATTTCTACATCCTCTCGGGTCGCTATCTACTCAGGACTTAATGGATTGACAAGGATGGTGCAACATCAAGCTCTCGTATCTTTAGCTTTCAAGACTTAATGGAGATAACAACGACGATTACTGTTCTACTCACGCTTCCTCCACACATTTTCGACACATGTCGTAAATTGATAGGTGATATAGGAGTGAGTATTTCCAGCAGGACTATGGATTTCTTCACCCTGTTTGTATGGGTGTGAAGGCTTGCAAGTCATTAAACCCCAGCCTTAATTAATTCAATTGTTAGGAGAGATCATTTTCTTGAAGCAATAGAATCTTGCAAAGCATGAAGCCACAAAATGAGACATCTGAAATATATAGTGAATACGAACGTTTATCGTGCCTTACAAGGAAATAAGCACATCTTGCCTTCTTTTACACACCAATATTATTAGTTACATAACGCCCAACGTTCCAGCAAGCACAAACATCCTGAATTAAACTCGAAACATATTCACATGGACCTTCTTCTCTTATGGCTCATGCATCTATGAAAATGTGAAGCTTTATGGGCTCACAGGAAGTGTCTTTCGACACTACATGCATGCATATCTATAGAGAAGCCACTTTTTGAACCTTTTTAGTGAATTAATATCATATATCTAGTCAACCGTTTTTTGAGGGGAACTGCTTGATCAGCCTTGCTTTACCTGGGCATGCAACTATAATTTTGTATAGAGAAAAAATAATAGTCTTCACACTATATCTGCAAGCAATACAAGAAAACTCATTTCCTTTGGGGGCCTTTTTTCATCAGTAGTTAAATTTACCGGTTGACGACTTGACTGAATGAAGTCACGCGTTTAACTTTGGTGCAATTTTTAAGGCGTTTGGTGGCTTGGATTGCACACACCGCATATTTTGCCCCAGACACACCCACGACCGGTCCTCAAGTGTAGTGTTACTCCGTTCAAATAAGGGAAATGGAATGTCTTCATGGTAAATACTAAAGAATTGGTTTGAGTTGCGCAAATGGATCATATCAACTAGCCAATAACAACTTCATAACAGTAGTCACAACAAACATATCTACGGATAAGAATGGTCAACATAGAGACGCCCAATGAACCTCAAACTCGTAGATGATTTTTACCTAATAATTTTTTTAGGATAAATCTATTTCCAACCTTGAGCTTCTAGATGAAATTATACGCTCGCCAACACATAATATTTTTGGTGATTACAGTTGCAAACTCTTTACGTGTTTCATTGTAATTTTAATTTTGAGGGTATTTGTACGAATGTATCTGGATAAGTGTCCTTTCTCTGACTTTTTCATGGTTTATACGGGCATGTGTTGGACGGAGACATTGTTCAATGGATGCATGGTAATTCCTGAAGAAGGTGAACAAGCGGATGTATTTTTTTTGAGCATCAGTATACACGCGCATACACTCATCCCTATGAACGCACACACGCACACCCTACCCCTATGAGCACCTCCGAGAGAATCTTGAGAGGCGCCTTGTCGTCGACGGGAACGTCTCCTCCTCCCACTGAAAGCGCATCCCCGGAAATCCTGAAATAAATCCAGGAATAATGCGAGCACCAGGATTTGAACCCTGGTGGGTTGGGAATACCACTGTCCACCTAACCAACTCAATCACAGGTTGATTCGCAACAAGCGGATGTATTGAAATCCTATATACTGTAGTTTAGTTTTTTTTTTTTTAAGAAACAACGGTGTAGTTTAGTTTGGATGGTTTTCACTTTCCACTTTAAACACTGGCGGTGTTCTTTTTCCTGGCCCGCAACAGGTTGCAGTCTTGCCAAATAAAGCCCATTTCGGTAGCACAAAGAGAAAACAAAAAACAAGTCGAGCACGCAGCAGTTCACAGCCGCCAGCCCTCCTGTTCCCATCACGTTCGAGGGTTCCCGGCGGCCACCTCTTCCGCAGGCCGCTCAGGAGACGGCGTCGCCTCTGACGGAGATCCCCGACCACCTCCTGGCCGAGGTCTACCTCCGGCTTCCCGACCCGGAAGACCTCGTCCGCGCCTCTGTTGCTTGCGTCTCCTTCTACCGGCTCGCCAGTCGCCACCGACGGCTCCTTCCTCCGCAGATTCCGCCGCCTCCACGCATCATCAGTACTCGGTTTCCTCCAGGAAGGCGGCATGTTCCGTCCCACCATGCCGCCTCACCCCTCCGCGCCCGCCGCCCAAGCGCTCGCCCGGGCCGCCGACTTCTACTTCTCCTTCATCCCCTCCCGTTGCCACTGGACCATGCAGGACATCCGCGATGGCCGCGTCCTCCTCGCCCGTGACCTCCGGCAAGGAGAGCTGTCCCCGGTCTTCAGAGATCTCGCGGTGTGCGACCCCTTGCACCGGCGGTACGTCCTGCTCCCACCAGTAACTCACAACCTAGCCGCTTCGCTTGAGCACCTGTTTCCCATGGTATGCCCAGCCCGGTACAAGCCCTTCCTTGTTGCCCTCGGCGAGGAGGAGGCAGCGGCGGGAGAGACGGAATTTAGGGTGATCTTGGTGGCACACTGCATAACTAGTTTGGCTGCGTTCGTTTTCTCTTCGAGCATGGGACAATGGCAAGCCGCTGCATCCAAGCGTTGGAGTGATTTGGGCCTTGGCTAGCGCAACATGGCCGAGATGTCACGGGTCCACCCTTTTATTCTCAGCCGCCATTATGCTTATGGATGCTGCTACTGGACCGGGTGGAGTTCGGGAGGAAAAAGTTGCTCTTGCTTGACACATCCAAGATGGAGTTCTCCATTGCTGATCTCCCGCGCAGAAAATGGAGCAAGCTTGGTATAGCCATTGTGGAGGCAGGGGAAGGCAGGCTTGGGATCTTTGGTTTCCACGATGAAACTTCATCCGAGCTTAGCTATATGGTTGCACGGAACAAAGGCGAGAGTCCCAGCCAGTGGCAGACAGAGGAAACAATTTCACTAGATTCTGGGTACAAATATTTTATCAGAGATGCAACATAGAGGTACTTGCTCTTGACAAGGATAGAAGCCTCGTTTTTGGTTTATCCACTTATTGGATATTTCTCAATGGATGTCAAGACATTGCAGCTTCAGAGGGTTTATGATGAACCACAATATCTTAAGTATGAGACATACACATATATCAACTTCCCACCATCATTATTGTCTTCAAGGAGAATATGAAGTGGTAAAGTTTCTATTACTTCCAAGTTATCTACTTCCCTTAATAATTATCACATGACTTGTCTGTTGCTTCATGTTCATTATGAAAATCAGTAATTCTTGTTCTATTTTACTATTTAGTAGTGTTTAATGTCTTGGGCTCATGGGAAAACTAAGAAAGCTTGAGGACATAATTGTGTTTCTTGTCTTGTTTGTTTTGATAGCCTTTTTAATAGAGATGAGTTAGTAAGAGAAATGATATTTTGTACACTATGAGTACCTTATGCATGGGTCCAGATGGAATCACTAAAAACAGTTGGTCGTAATTATTATATCTGATTAGTATGATGGAATAATCACAAATAAGATATCGAGTCACTGCTCTAAATAAGAAGAGCTTGTTCTCTCACAGGCAACTGAGATTTTATCCCCTGATGTTGTTTTACCTGAAATCAATCTCATAAGATCAATGGAGTGCTTATCAGCATGGGCAACTGAAATTGTTCAATGCTGAAGTCATTCTCTCCATCACTCTTATTCATATCATGGTTGTGCTCCTAATGTCAAAGCAAATCATATTGGTTGAGATGATTGACTTAAATTTAGAGTTTTCAGGTGACTGTATTGTTTCTCGCTACCAGGACTCCCGTTTCTTTCTTTTCTTTAGGTATAAGTTTGTTATAATGCTAGAGTGTGCCTAGGCAGTAAATGAACTCCTGCAGAACAAAGGTACCAGTTTTGCATGAGTTTTTCGGGACTGATTCCTTTAGGGCTTCACATGCCTCTGTCTGGCCATATATCCCAATTACAATGATGCCCACACTGAAGTGAGTGTCTGTCTGCCGTCATGCAGATCAAATTCAGTTGAGATCAATATTATGCTATTCTGTGATACTACCTAAGTACCTAAAACTTTGTTCCTTTAAGCTCATTAAACTATTGATTTAGTATTCACCAATTGGCCACAAAATCTTCAGTGATTTCTGAGTTGTATTTTGGTCTTGTTTGTCCAGGTTATGTGGAGTCGTCACCAGATCAGCTCTCCGAGTTCAAAGCGACCACAGTTTCGATAGCATGGAGTCCTTGCAGATGTGATCACCTTGCTGGCAATCTCCAGAATTCCACTTGGCAGTGGTCATGTCTTGTTTTCGTGTTACTTGTAGGCGTGGAATACACCTATTTGCAGTGATGTTAGTGGTAGATGGATCTGGTTGTTCCCTGCCTAATAAGTGAATCTGACAATGAAATTAACAGGTTAAGTCAATCAAGAGCTGTGAGTAAATCTTGCTGCTGCTGTATATCTGCAAGTCCCAACTTATTTTTTCTTAACTAGACATGACAAAATAACCAACCAATTAACCATGTGGAAGAAGTTAAGCATAATTTGACCCCGTTTCAAAAGTTTTGCATGATCTGACCCTCGTGCAAAACTTTTGACGGGGTTAAGTCGTGCTATTTTTTTCCCACAAGGCCAAAACAGTGATTTTTGCCCAGGGATGAGGAACTTTGACCAAGTGAAAATACCTGATGATGGATGCATGCTTGAGAAAACAAAGATGTACTCCCTCCCTTCCAAAATAGATGACTCAACTTTGTACTAACTTTAGTACAAAGTTGGGTCATCTATTTTGGAACGGAGGGAGTATGAATTAATGTTGAATAGAATCAGCTAACTGGAATAAATACAATTAGGGATCTAGGTAAACCTGAGAAAACTGTTGGGGTTGGCGGGTGCATCTGAACACGACTCTCTGATGCCGCACCTCCTCTGAATCTCTGATGATGCACCTTCTCTGATGCCTGATGCTTTGAGCATATAATAGAATTGTCGCTGATGCACAGTCTTTGATTTCGCAGACAGTAAACATGAAAGAAACTTATTTTTTTGCAGAGGAATTATTAATAGATAACGTGGCCGGTATATCTAGGTTAATACTGCAAACATCACTGCAAATAGGTTTTCCGACATATCTTGGGTTGGCCAACATATCTGAGTAGCTTATGCGTCATCTATTTTTCAGGCCTGGTGAAATTACAAAACAGACAGTAGGCCGAAGCAATTATTGTCAGGTTATTGTTTTGGAGAACATACGATTTACCTATGGATTGGTCCACCACTGAATAATTCATCCAGACAAGCACGACTCTTGTCTGTTTTTATTTTGATAGTTATACATTATAAGGAACTTGCAAGTTGTTTGATTTAAATCATCTTTGTTGTCTGAACCTTTGCCTCGTCTGTTCAGATTCGGCGGAGTCTTAATCAGATCGGCGCTATTAATTTGAAGTGACCTCGTCATTGCAATATCATTAGCGTGGAGTTCTCGCAGATCTGATTGCTTTGCCCCTACAAGGTAACAAATGACAATCTACAGAGCTCCTGCCCTTTGCGTCAAAAATAAAATAAATATACAGAGCTTCACTTGGCAGTGGTTATTATGTCTATGTCGTTCTCATTTCATACTACGTCTAGCTTTGGTGAGTGTAATCATCGGTGTGGCTCGTCCCTGCACATGATTTTGGTGACGAAATTAAGAGTCTGTATTTGTCTGCAACTGTGGTAAAGCTAGCTTGAAGATATATTTCCATGTAACATTTTTTCTTAACTATTACCGTAAAAGGGGTTTCCCCCCGCTTTATATTATAAAGCAACAGAACTGATCACAGGGTAACTGCCGGGGTGAACGGCACAACACGCCCAAAAGGGAAAAAGAAGAAGAAATAAAAGCCAACAACGGCAGCTCGACAAGCACAGATGATCCGCCACCGCAGCGCCCTCCATCTTCGTCCCACCACACGCCATGGCACCGGACCGCCGCATACCAAGCAACACCTCCAAGAAGGAATGCGACGCCAACGACGCTGCTGCCCGGACATGTCCTAGGGTTTCCCCCGGCATACGGAGGGGAGCGGGGGATGGGTAGCGCCGACGCCCTTCAGGACGGAATGATGGCACCCTCAGTTGTCACCGCGTCGGAGCCGGATGCACCGGCAGAGATTTCTCCCGCATCCCCAAGCACCGCTACCCACTCGAACCGGGGCCATCCAACCATCTTGCCACCCGCAAGCACGCGCCACCACCACGGTCTTGGACACATCCACGCCGCCCCGCTGCGAACACCACCACGAGCCCAAGGAGACCGGAAAGAAGCACCAAGCGACGGGAGGAACCACGCCGAAGCCAAGCGGGAGGGAACCACCTCCCTTGCCGACGTGCGGGAGGCCCGAGCCCCCGGTGACGTCGCGGCCGCCGTCCGGACGTGGCAGCAGGGCACACCAGGCGACCCCTGGCCCGGCCAGGCCCGCAACGGGCCCGCAAAGCCCCGCCGGCCATGCTGCAGCAAGCCGGCACCTGCGCCGCCCGCTCCCAGCCGCCAATGCCCCTCTTCCGCCTCCTGGAGGCCACGCCGCCGGCCCGACCCGCCGCCGGCCCGACCCGCCGCCGGCCCTCCCAAACCCAGATGGGGCCCGAAGGGCCTAGATCTGGGCCGAGAGGGCTGGTTCAAGCCGCGCCGCCGCGCCACCCCGCCGCCAACGGCGACGCCGTCGCCCAGTCGTCCACCCACGCCGCGCTGGGATCTCCGCCGCCACGTCGGACCGCTGCCGCCGAAGAGCACCTCCCGGCGCACACCGCCCCGCGCCGGGGAGCACCGAGAGGGGAAGGGCTGGAGGCCGCCGCCGCCAGCGACCCAGGGGCCAGGCCCGGCCGCGGGTGCTGGCCACGGCGGCGGGGAGGGAGGGAAGGGGGGCTCTACAGGAGGGGGCGCTGGAGCACGGCCGGTCGCCTGCGCGGGCGACGCGGTCGCGTGAGAGAAGCGGGGAGGGAATCATTAGAAGTCTTTTTCAAACAAGTGGAACAACCTTGATTCTTAACTATTAGAGTTGCTATAATATCTGACAAGTGGCAAAAAGTTTGGCAAGGGAACTGATGACCAACCCCAAGACAAACAATACTGCCTAAAAATATTTCACACTTGGACTGGTGATGGCCAGCCCAAGTGCGCAAGTGCAGAGAACATGTTGTGCAAATATAATTGAAACATGACAACATACTAGAGGCGTCAAAAAAAGCTAGCTTAAGAGTAGACAATGCTTGGGGCCTGCAAGACTTGTTTCTACAAAGCCGCATAAAGAAATGATATGAAGCTGTTGCCAGTTCCAGAGCAGCCGTATTACTGGTGTGCTTATCTTTTCTTCTTTTTGTTCAGCTGCTCGTTTCTCATTTCCGAAGTAAATTAGTTGGAAGCAGCTCACAGTTTCTTTCTAGTCGAACAAATCTTTTTCTTTTCCTTTGAACAGCAAGCTGAAAAAACAAAGTTTTTTATATGCAAGAGAAAGGTAAGCTTAGGACGCGTTTGGTTTCCAATTTTCTGCGTATGTCTCCTTTTTTTTGGAGAGTTTGGGGGGGGAGGGGGGGGGGGGGGGGGGCGTATGTCTCCTGATTACATCGCTTAGCGAAAACGTTACCGACGTTTGGTTGGGCTGGGCCGGTTTCCATCGCTCGTATATGCTGGCAGTCCCCAATTTATGTACTCCTAAAGCGAGATCTAGAGGGTGGGCGGCGAGAATTGGTCTGGATGGCGATGTCAGCGGCGGGGAAATTTCACTGAGCGGCGGTTAGATTCCCACCGAGGCATGTTTCGTTTTAAGCCAGCAGTTAGAGGTGATGTATATTTGCATCGTTTGTAGCAAAATTTTAGGCTTGAAAAATAATTTGGGCACCATACACCTATAGGGCTATTTGTTGGAGTTGTGTTCTTTTTGGTGGGTGGGTGTGTGGGGGGGAGGGGGGCAAAGTGATCCAAATGGCAGTTTCTTTGTGCACGGCGGCTATTTTGCATCATTTTGTTGGAGATGCTATAAGAATATATTGTAGACAATGATGAACGAGGAAGAAAATTGGCACCAAGTTTTAGATATGTCCTCCTTTTAAGTTTATAGGTACTGTGCGTACCCCAAATCGTCAGCTTTACCAATGTAATATGAATTGGATATAAAATTTTTACCATTAGAACATATAACATTTGAAGTTTCTCATTCTATATTTTTAACATATATTTTATATTGCGGTTGTCGAATTATCGATACAGAATGAAATTACACTACTGAGTACAAAAAAGGGGTGGCTTTCAAACATACACGTCTAAGAGTTGCTCCCATTGTCAAACCGAACGCGTACACAGGTGTAGAGGAGGCTCAGTACAAATCCTAAACGAAGCTGAATAATGTTAATTTTTTTTAGAATAAAATAAAGAATGCAGGTCAAGGTTGAACCACTTTTTTTGTATTTCTTTTTGGCTAAGCTGGCGGTCTATGTTGGGCCTGACAAATTGGGGGCTTGGCCAGTAATAGCGAGCCCAGGAAGGAAAATCAATCACCGAGGTCTATGTTGAATGGCTTTCCAACTCCCACACGATCGGACACACCGACGGCTCCTCCCATCTCCTCGAGGGTTTCCTAATCCTACGCTCAAAAAAACAAAAACGAAATCTCGTCGAGGGTTACCCAGCGGCTGCCTGCTCCTGGCCGGCGTTCAATCCACGATCCTCCCACGACTCCCGGCGACCAGCGAGAAGAAAATGGCGTCTTCTATAACGGACATCCCTGACCAGCTCCTGACCGAGATCTTCCACCGGCTGCCCACCCCACAGGACCTCACCCGCGTCTCCGCCGCCTGCGGCACCTTCCGCCGAATCTCCACCGACAGGTCCTTCCTCCGCAGCTGCCGCTGCCTCCACGCACCATCACTTCTCGGATTCCTCGACCTTGACGGCTTCCACCCAGCCATGCCCTCCACTCCCGCCGTCCGCGCGCTCGCCGCCGCCGCCGCCGATTTCACCTTCTCCTTCCTCCCCTCCCACCGCCGCTGGACCGTGCAGGACATCCATGATGGCCGTGTCCTCCTGGCCCGCAACATCGGAAAACATGGGCAGCCCCCGGTCTTCAGAGATCTCGTGGTGTGCGACCCCTTGCACCGGCGCTATGTCCTGCTCCCCCCGCTACCTCACGACCTAGCTGCTTCGCTTGAGCACCCGGTAAGCGAGGCCTGCTGGAAGCGCTTCCTCGTTCCCCTCGGCGAGGAGGAGGTAGTGGCTGGAGAGACAACATTCAGAGTCATCTTGATGGCACATTGCAAAACCAGTCTGGCTGCCTTCAACTTCTCCTCGAGCACCGATCAATGGCAAGCTGCTGTACCCAAGGATTTAAGTGATTTGGCCCTTGGCAAGGGCAATATTCACAGGCGCCATTATGCTTATGGCTGTTTCTACTGGGACTGGGTGAATTTTCGGATGAAAAAGTTGCTCTTGCTTGACACCAGGAAGATGGAGTTCTCCACAGCCGACCTCCCGCCGGGAGAATGGACCTATGAAGGCATAGCCATTGTGGAGGCAGGGGGAGGCAGGCTTGGGATCTTTGGTTTCCACTGTGAAACTCCATCCGATCTTAACTATACCGTTGCACGGAACAAAGGCGAGAGTCCCACACAATGGCAGATGGAGAAGACAATCTCACTAGATTCTAGATACAAATATTTTATTAAAGATGCAACACGGAGGTACTTGTTCTTAACGAGGAGAGAAGCCCCATCTTTTTATAATGAAGTTGTTGGATATTTCTCAATCGATGTCAAGACGTTGCAGCTTCAGAGGGTTTACCATAAACAACACTATTTTATGAATGAGGCATATTCATATATCAACTTCCCACCATCATTGTTGTCTTCAAGGAGAATATGAAGTGGTAAAGTTTCTATTGCCTCCAAGTTATCTGCTGCTCTTCATAATTATCACATGACTAATCTATTGCTTCATGTTCATTATGGCAATTGGTAATTCTTGTTCGATTTAGTACTGTTTAATTTCCTGTTCTCATTGGGAAAACTAAGAAAGCTTGGGAGCATAATTGTGTTTCGTGTCTTGTTTGTTTCGATCGCCATTTTAAGAGAATGCAGTTAGTAAGAGGAACGATCCTTTACACTATGAGTTGCTTATGCATGAGTCCTGATGGAATCACTAAAAACACCAGGTCATTAGTATATTATTTTCGAGGAGTAGTTCTGATGGTCAAGATAAATGTGTAAGGGATAAAAATTTATATCCAGTTTACCTTGGATTATTTCACCTCGAGAAAATTCATTCCAGTCAAGGACAGCTCATTTTGTACACTTTTTCTTTTGATAGATGTTGGGAGGCAAAAAAGTTCTCTTGTAGTCATCTTCAGATGAATAGTTTTATCTTGCGTTGCTGTTTCGAGATAAACGTGCATAAGATCAATGGTAGTGCTTATCAGCACGGGCAACGGTAAATTTTATTTATTGCAGCCGATCTCTCCACTACTCTTATATCCTCAGTATCATGCTTGTGCTCTGAATATCCAAGAAAATCATATTGGTTGAGATGATTGGCTGAAACATAAGAAGTTTTCTGGTGGTTGCATTGTTTCTTGCTCTACCAACATTCCTAGAGTGTGCCTAGGCAGTAAATGAACTCCTGCAAAACCAATTCTGTATGAGATTTTTAGATCTGAATTCATTTATATTCATGTGCCTCTGTCCAGCAGTGTATCCCAACTTCTAGTAATGCTAAGCTCACTGAACCAAGCGTTTGCAGTCACATGTTTCAGATTCAGTCGAGATCAATATTATGCTATTCTGCCCCATCCTGTGATACTACCTACCTAATATAAGTCCGCAAAATTTGTTCCTTTAAGGTAGTACAACTGTTGAAATAGTATGCACAAATTGAGTGAAAATTGTTCTTGTGTTGTCTGAGTTTTTTTTGTCTCGTTTGTCCAGATTCAGGGGAGTTGTTAACAGATCAGCTTTATGTTTTCGAAGAGACCTTGGATTTTGATAGCGTGGACTCTCTTCACAGATTTGAACACCTACCTTGCTGACAAGTTGACGCGTGACAACCGATGGAATTTCATCTGTCTGTGGTCATGTCAATCTATGTTGTTATTGTTTCCATGCTACATCTAGCTAGATTCAGTTAACATCGTGTAACATGAATGTGCTCCTCCGTGACTTAGAATGTGACAAATGGAATTAACAGTTTCAATCAATCGCAACTGTGGTATTAGATGTAGCTGAAGTATATTTCCATGTCAAGTTTTTTCTTAGCTATTAGAGTTATGGTCTCGTTGAGGGAGAATACAGTATACTAGGCACTTGTTCTTGTTTGCATGGTACTTATAGCTTCAGTTAATGTAGCTTCAGTCAATCGACAACCGTCGTAAAGTTAGCTATCTGAAGTATATTTCCATGTCACGTTTTTTCTCAAGTACTCCCTCCAGACCAATATATAAGACGTTTTTGCAGTTCAATTTATATATAAGACGTTTTTGCAGTTCTATTATTTATTAGAGTTATGATCTCGTGGAGGATGAATACAATACACGCTGATTGCAACCACTAATAGCCTTTGCATTCTATCAAAAATGAATCAGTGCCCCTATTTTTCCTTTTTGAGTTGGAAGCTAGAGCTTTATTAGTAGTAGGAAACATGTTGGTGCGTAGCGTCCATGACATCACCAGCAATAATCACTGGCACATCGAACTCCCGTTCTACCACATCAGAGTCTACAGATTTAATGCCAAATTTAGTTAAGCCTTGTTTCTCTGTCGACCAACCGTCTGCAGACAGATAACTCGCAACCACGCAAGTCGGCTGTGAACAAGTTTTCTGCAATTAACTCCACCACACAATTGAAATTCTTTTATATCACAGTCAATCTCCACCACTCTGAGATCTTCATATCAATTGACATAAAAGCAAGTCATATTATTTTGAGATGATTGAATGAAACTTAAAGAGTTTTCAGGTGACTGTGCATTAGCAATGATGTCAGATGAATAGGAGGGAGCAGGCAGTTTTTTTTTCCATTCCTTTCTGTGCATCATTTCATACCAGGATGGAATTAAGTTTTTCAAGACTCCTTTCTATATGTTGACGTGCCTCTGTCTGGCTATGTATTCCAACTTGTATTGCAAATTGTAATTCTAAACACACTAAAGCCGAGTGTTTGCAGTCACATGTTTTGAGTTTAGTTGAGATAAATAAACAATATTACCATTGTGACAATGTTATTAATTACTGAAACTTCAGGAGTTTTCTCTAATGATGAATTTGAGAGGGCACCCAGTTTTTTCTCCTTTTGTTTTTTGTGTCGTTTCTGTACTAGGATGGCAGATGGCAACTAGTATGTTGGTTCTCACTACCTATACGTTCGAATTTCTTTCTTCTTTTTAAGTTAGAAGTTTGTTATATTGCTATATATACTACTAGTATAAGGACTACTGCAGCACAAATGTACCAATTCAGTATTACTTCAGTTTTTATGTCCCTTTTCTTTATGGTGACTTGCCTCTGTCTGGCTATGTATTCCAACTTGTATTACAAATTCAATGCAAGCGCACTGAAGCGGGTGTTCGCAGTCAGATATTTCAAATTCAACTGAGATCAATATTACCAATGTGACAATGCTACTCTGCAAGAATCTTCTTTTCTCGAATACACACGAGTGTGCGTACTATATATTAAAGAGAGGGTGGGGAAAAGAAATCCCTCCACGTTGGATGTTACAAATTACATGTACACCAACTCCACACCAAGTCCGAACTACAAGATTAACTCCTCCTATCTACCCACCTAGCTAATGCCCGTAGCATCGGCTCCACGTGTCCTTTGAAAATCCCCGCTTGTTTCCAAATTGTGCCTTCCTGTATGATTGTCTCACCAGCCTGGGCATAGAAGGAGAGCAAGCATCGAACACAATAGAGTTCCTACGCTTCCACAATTCCCAGAGCACAAGTAGGAGCATTGCTCGCACATCCTTCGTGCAAGCCATAGTATTTTGCACGTTTGCACACCATAGTAGCAATTTGGGCTCCTGATCCCGGACTCAATCCGGTCTGTTGATGTCCACGCATATGATGCTCCATATTTGTCTCGCAAAGACGCAAGCCTGGCAAGCCTATCCGAAGTCCAACATCTATTTTTGAGCGCAAGCCAAGCAAAGAAGCGGCATTGGAGGGGTACCTTCGACCTCCAAGTGAACGTGGCAGTAGGGCTAACCTCTCTTGCCCATAATTTCGCCGCATATGCCGAGCGAGCTGAGAAAGTCCCGGCTTTCTCCCAAACCCAGGTTATCGAATCTGAGGTGCTATGGTTGAGCTCCACCTGCTGTATGGCTGCCCAGAGGCTAAGGTATTCCTGAATCTTGTGGTCCAACATCTCCAGCCCGACATCGGAGACCCACATGCTCTCTGTCACTGCATGTTGCACCGTGCGGGAGTTCTTGATACTAGTGCTTACTCTTCCATAAAGGGCCGGCGCAATTTCTTGAATTCTAGAACCCTCAAACCATCTGTCTTCCCAGAAGAGGGTTGAGGTGCCATCCCCCACCGTCGTCTGCGAGGAAGCCTGGAAAAGTTGTATCGCCTCATGAGGTACTGGTATATCAATTTCTACCCATGCTCACTGGCGGTCAGTACGCTGCAGCCACAGCCAGCGAGCCTGCACCACTATGTCTCTCCATGTGAGGTTGGGAATGCCCAGTCCGCCTGCCCACTATGGAGAGCAAACTTTCTCCCAATTTACCAAGCATTGTCCTCCATTCGCCTGCACTAATGTGCACCAGAGAAAGCCTCGACATATCTTGTTCATCGCCTTAATAGTTTTTTGGGGGATATCCAATGCTAGCACAACATGAATTGGGATCACACATAGCAAGGACTGAACCAAGATCAACCTACCACTCTTGGGCATGGAAAAGCTTTCCACTTTCCCAAGCACACCCAGCCAGCTGCTCCACGAGCCCCTGTAGTTGCGCCATACTTTGCTTTCTGATGGTTAATGGAAGTCCGAGGTACTTGCATGGGAACGCGCCTGTCGAGCATCCAAGCACATGGCTAACCCTAGCCATTGTCTCCACATTGCACCGAATTGGCAGAGCGGTGCTCTTAGTGAGGTTGGTGCGAAGGCCAGACGCCTCACCATAGAGTTGTAGGATTGCAGCTGAGACTTGGAGTTCAAGCTCTCTGGTCTTGATGAAAACCATCATGTTAGGAGCTAGGGTTCTGCCGGTTCTAGGGCAGAGATTGTAGGGGAAAGATGGAGGAAGACGAGGTCGAGGGCGCGGCGGCCAGCGGCTGGGCGCCGTCCTTGCTTGGTGGAGAAGAGGCGGGGGCGGCGCAAGAGGCGGCTAGGGTTAGGTCTCCCGGCTCCCTAATGGAAGCCGAGCACATACTGATTGCTTCTTGCTTGATTAGATTGATACATCTCATCTTCTTATATAGAGAGGTTTACTTGACTCCTAAGCAAACGACCCTAATAATGATAAGATAATTGGGCTAAGCCCCTAATAACGATAAGATAACTTGGGCCATAGCCCATTGGGCTAAGCCCCTAATATGTCGGTCATAACACTTCTCCCCGCCTGCACAAACAGCTCGTCCTCGAGCTGTAAGGCGGGGAAGCGCTTGCTGAATTCCTTGAGGTGATCAACCAGCGTCAAACACCTCCGCGATAGCTGGGCGGCCAGGTCGCCAAGCTCGGCGGCGATGTCCACCTCCTGAATGTAGTCTGCAGCCTCCAGGTAGAAGAGTCGGGGACAGACGTGGCCGGGCATGTAGGTCTCGTTGCAGTTGAAGCACAACCCTTGGCGGCGACGCTCGAGTAGCTCGGCCGAGGTGAGCCAGCGGAACGGGCGCGCCGCGGTCGTGGCAAGGGGTGCCACGGAAGCCTGAGCAGGCCGACCCTGCGCGGGAACATCCGGCCAGGGTGGCGGCCCAGCAGCCCGGGACGGTGATGCCTGCTGGATGGCCACCACGCGGCGCTCGAACGCGCGGGCGTAGTACATGGCCGTCTGGAGGTCCTGGGGCCCCTGCAGCTCGACGTCCACGCGGATATGATTTGGCAGACCGTCGACGAAGAGTTCGGCCCGCTGGTGAGCTGTCACGCCGGACGCGTGGCACGCCAGGGACTGAAAGCGGTCGGTGTACCTGCACCGTAGAGGTGAAGGGAAGGCGGCCCAACTCCGCCAACCGGCTCCCACGTATCGGCAGTCCGAAGCGAAGGAGGCAGAACTCGCGAAAACGCTCCCATGGGGGCAATGCCGCCCTCGTCCCGCTCAAGAGCGTAGTACCACGTCTCTGCGGCGCCGCGGAGGTGATAAGAGGCGAGCCAGGTGCGGTCCGACGCGAGCGTCCGTTGCCCCCGGAAGAATTGCTCGCACTGGTTGAGCCAGTTGAGGGGGTCCTCGACGCCATCGTAGGTGGCGAAGGCAAGCTTGGCGAAGCGCGGCGGTGTTTGAGCATGACCGCCGTGAGTGTACAGCTCGGCGGTACAGAGCAGCCAAGAGGATGGCGTTGGTCCGGTGTGCACAGGTGGTCCGCAGGAAAGCGGTGGCCCGTCGAAGCCAGCGTGGAAACCCGCGGAGCCAGAGGCCTGTCGTATGGCAGGGAGGGCGCCGGCTGGTCCGCGGCCATGGTGTAGACTGGCGGTGGTGACGTCCCGGCCAACCAGGCCGGAAGCTGGGACGCCGAGGGCGGGAACCGCACTTGCTGAATCGGCACGCCCGTCGGCGCGCTTGTAGTCAGCCCGGTGCTGGGCGGCGGAGGCGCCGGCAGCGGAAGCTGCTACTGCCTGGAAACGGCGGAGGCGAAGAGTGCGGCGATGGCCGTAGCCGGCCATTGTGGCCAGATCGGGGCGGGGGCTGGTTGTAGCTGCAGTGGCCCGACCAGCGTCGCGGTGGCCCCGGGGTGCGGCGGCTGCGAGGGCTGCCAGGGCGGTGGCGGCGAGGACCCAGGTGGCGTGGCCATTGGGGCGCGGTGGTGGGCGGCGACTGAAGCGGCCAGTGGTGGTGTAGAGGCTCGGTCGGCGCCGCGGGTGCCGAATACCATGGCAGGGCGGCTGGTCCGGTCGCGGCGGCCGGCGGCCTGTAGGGGCCGGCTAGGTTTAGCTGTATCCCCTGGACGGCGGTGACTAGATCATTGAGGACCCCGGTGATCTCCGCCGGGGAGTAGGCGGCGACCGGTGGCGCTGTGGAGGGCATCGTCATCTGGGTGGTGGCGGGGCCGGAGGATGCGACCAGCGGCGTGGACGGGGAGGGCATCGGCATGGTGAAGAAGGCCAGCGGTGCGATGGTGACGGTTGGCAGCAGAAGCGACGGATGGGCGGCGGCGAAGACATGATCGGAACTGAGCTACCTGATACCAAGGTGTTAGGAGCTAGGGTTCTGCCGGTTCTAGGGCAGAGATTGTAGGGGAAAGGTGGAGGAAGATGAGGTTGAGGGCGCGGCGGCCGGCGGTTGGGCGCCGTCCTTGCGTGGTGGAGAAGAGGCGGCGACAGCGCAAGAGGTGGCTAGGGTTAGGTCTCCCGACTCCCTAAGGGAAGCCGAGCAAATACTGATTGCTTCTTGCTTGATCAGATTGATACATCTCCTCTCCTTATATAGAGAGGTTTACTTGACTCCTAAGCAAACGACCCCAATAACAATAAGATAATTGGGCTAAGCCCCTAATAACGATAAGATAACTTAGGTCACAGCCCACTGGGCTAAGCCCCTAATATGCCGGTCATAACACATCACATCGTCGGCAAACATAGAAACTCCCTGTTGGCAGCCGTTTCGCGCAAGTGGCGAGAGCAGATCCTGGCTGGCCGCAAACTCCACCATCTTGTGCAATGGCTCCATAATCAGCAGGAATAACATGGGAGATAGGGGAGCGCCTTGCCACATGCCTCGCCAGATGAAGATTGGCTTCCCCAGACATCCATTTACCATAACGCGAGTAGAAGAATTGGCTAGGAGGACACAGATCCATTCGGTCCAGTTGGCACCAAAGCCCATACGCCTAAGGATCTCAAGCGGGAAGGGCCATTGCACGGTATCGAACGGCTTTGAAATGTCTAGCTTAAGCATCACGGTTTGCTCCTTGAGAGCGTTCAAATGCCGCGCCATGCATTGGACCATCATGAAATTATCATGGATAGATCTTCCCTTAATAAATGCACATTGATGTGCGCCTACAAGCTTAGGTAGCTCGACTGCCAGCCTATTAGACAAGACCTTGTCAACAAAATTGATGCCCCCATGAATGAGGCTCATAGGTTGGAAATCCTTGAATTCCACTGCCCCATCAATCTTTGGCAGAAGTGAGATGATAGCCTTGTTGATAGCCAGTAGCCCACGCATGTCCCCTTGGTGAAACAAGTTAAATGCACGCATGAGGTCATCCTTTATAATGTGCCAGTAGGTGGCGAAGAAATGTCCGATGAATCCATCTGGTCCCGGGGCTTTATCTGGGGGCATTTCCTTGATCACCATTTCCACTTCCTCCGTAGAGAACGGAGTTTCCATCTGCGACGTGCCTAACACAGGTAGCTCGAGCTTGTCCAAATCAATGGTATGCTCTCTAGGCGGAGCCACACCAAGGAGGTTCTCGTAGTATGAGTCCACCATGATGGCTAGTTCCTCCTGGCTAGTAGCGATGGAAGTGCCCTGACACAGCGTTGTGATCATGTTTCTACGCTGACGGTAGCGCGCGTGCTGGTGAAAGAAACTGGTATTGGCACCCCCTTCCTCCAGTCTCAATAGCCTCAATCGCTGCCTTACAATCATTCTTTCCAAAGAGATAAGGCCAAGCAACTTCTTTTTCAAAAGATTCCGTAGCTCATTCTCCGGTTGGGATAAGGCTCTTTTGTCCATAGCACCATCAAGCAGTATTATCACTTCGAGGGCGATGGCAATCTGCAGTTTAACATTTTTGATCCACCGGTCACTCCATTTCTTCAGGGCCGTGGTTCTTAACTTGTTGTCCAGCAGCACGAATGGGTTCCCCTCATTTATCACTAATGTCCATGCACTCTCCACCGTGTGGAAGAATCCCGCCGCCTTCGGCTAAAAGGATTCAAATTTGAACCTACGCCCGACGCGCACTTCCGCATTTAGGTCTAATAGGAGTGGGTAGTGGTCAGATATAGCAGAACCGAGGGCCGTGAGATAGGATGTTGGGTGTATTTCCTCCCAAGAAACGGTGGTAAAGACATGATCTATCTTCTCCAAAGTTGGCCGCGCCCACTCATTCGACCAAGTGTATCGACGCCCATTTAAGTATAGCTCCTTGAGCTCAAGCGAGTTCAACAACGTTCGAAAGCTTGCCATCATACGCCTATTGATCCGGTCGGTATTTTTGTCCTCCGGGTTAACAAGAAGGTTGAAGTCCCCGGCAACTAGCCATGGTCCCACGTGGAGGTCCCTTATCTCCTCTAGCTCATGGAGGAATTCCCGTTTTTCACCGTCTCCTAGCGGCCTGTCAAACAGCCTCACATAGGCTTGTAGAGCTTCATCACTGATCTGCTCACCCTCGTTAGCCAGGCACAATTTTCAGATTAGCACATTTTATTGTTTCGAAGCATTCGATCCACGACCAATGCCTCTGGCAATCCTGACACTTTTCCTTAGGTTTGAGACAAGCTACCTTTTCGTGCGAGGCCGACGCTTGGTTATTGCTTGGCCACTTATCTGGTAGCCTGGAGAGGATAGGTGAAATGGCTTTAGCAAGCTCGCTATGAAGAACCTCCAGTCCGGTGCATGGCGTGCATGGCCTATCTCCAGTATCTGAAGGACGAGTGGTAGATTGGGAGTGGCTCGACAGGCTGATAGCGAAAAATGCAGAGTCAAAGTGATGTGGTGGGGTCACCGAGTCCTCTTGTCGCATGCAGAAACTCCCATGGCTACCGAATCAATGGTCGAGCAGACCGAGGGCAGCAGTTCCTGGGAAAGCAGGTGGCCACTCCTAGCATGTTCTGGCTGAGAGAGCCCGTTCACGCCCACTGGGATGGGCAGCTCCACGGAACCCGCCCTGATCCTGCTTGGGGTGCGTGCCTCATCCCCTTTTGCTCTGGCATGGCACGGGGTCCACACGGGTCGTCCTAGAGCCTGCCCGACAGACGACAGGATGCAAGCCTGGCTTGGAATGGGTGCCTGCCACACCGAAAGAGCCACCGATCTGGGGGACCCACCAATGCTCCGCTCGTTTTCTCCATCCATGGGTGGCAAAATTTCGTGTTTTGACCCTTTTTGCTAAGAAATTCAGGATATGACCCCCGTTTGAACTTATTTCGGGATCTGACCCTTTTGCCTACCGCCAGGGGGGCTGGCGGTAGGTGTGCACGTCCTACCGCCATCAGCTGTGGCGGTAGGCCCCTTGACGGCGACTGACGACCGTTGGCGCGTGCTGACGTGGAAAAGGGCCTACCGCCATGGGGTACGGCGGTAGGGTACTGAAGCCTACCGCCAGACCCTCTGGCGGTAGGCTGCTGTGTGGTGGATAAGGTGGGGTGGGGCTGGTTTGTGGGCCCCACCACCACTCTTCTTCCCCACTCACCTTCTTCCCCGTGCCCAGCTCCTCTCCCCCTCTCTCCCTCTCACAAACCCACCTAGATCCACTCCATTTTCTTGAGATTTCACCGGTGGATCCGGAGCATTTTCATCACTCAAGGTACCTCCCCCATCCCCCCTACAACGGCGACCCTCTCTCCTTGCCGGTCACCTTCTTGTAGATTTCATTTTCTTGCGCAGTCAACCCATCCTCATCCAATTCTTCCTCTGAACCCTCGTCATCCGAGTTATACCCACACATATGGTTATAAGGGAGGGTACGGTCCATGTCTTGTTGCCGCACAATGACATCCAAGTTACCAATTGGATTGTAATGGATCTCTTCATTCTCCGAGTAAGCATCCTCTTGAGCAACAATAGCATCATCATCAACATGACCACTAGCATCTTCTTCAACATGAGGAATATCATCTTCTTCAACATGAGGAATAGCATCTTCTTCAACATGAGGAATAGCATCATGACAGAGTACTATGGCGCTAGCATTGATATGATCTTCATTGGGTTGGCTACTTGGTGGTTGGCTAGAACAATTGGGGACATACACCTCGGCACTATCATCATGTATTGGGGAGGATTCATTACGGTTGAGATCAATTTGCAAAGGAGGAGGAGGATCAACCTTTGTGGCAAAGATCTCAAGAGACTTGTCTTGTGATGCGTCTACTTTTTCCTTGTACACATTCCAATGCAATTGGGAGGTGACGGGCATACTCTTTAATCGGAACTTTACTCCCAATCGAACGTCATACCTACCAATAATCTTAACCTCGACATTTGGGTCATTCCAGTGTAAGACGCTTCTCACTTTAACTACAAGATCATCAAAGCTTGGACTTGTGTCAAAAACCATAGCCTCTTCCCCTTCATCATCATTTCCAAGCATAAATGTCGACTTGTCCAAATAATGAACATTTACGAGCTTATGCATCTAAGAAATTGGAAACAATATAATCAATCCATATATGTCATCCAACCAACTCAAATGGACAAATGAACTAAATTTTGCAAAAATTGGACAAGTAACTACTATTCATACTAAAGTTAACCTAACCATTAACCCTAAACCTAACCATAACCCCTAACATAACCACTGTAACCCTAACCCCCAACATAACCACCAACATAACCCCCAACATAAACACCATAACCCTAACCCTAACACTAACCCCTAACATAACCATAACCCTAGCCATAAATGCTTCATAAATGCACACAACAAGACCAACACCTAGGGTTTGCAATAAATTGACCAAATCAACACAAAACAAAGATCTCAACCGATCAAAAGGAGGGGGAATGGGGGAGGTACCTTGGGTGATGAAAATGCTCCGGATCCACCGGTGAAATCTCAAGCAAATGGAGTGGATCTAGGGGGGTTTGTGAGGGGGAGAGGAGCTGAGCACGGGGAAGAAGGTGAGTGGGGAAGAAGAGTGGTGGTGGGGCCCACAAACCAGCCCCACCCCACCTTATCCACCACACAGTAGCCTACCGCCAGAGGGTCTGGCAGTAGGCTTCAGTATCCTACCGCCGTACCCCATGGCGGTAGGCCCATTTCCATGTCAGCACGCGCCGACGGTCGTCAGTCGCCGTCAAGGGGCCTACCGCCACAGCTGATGGATGTAGGACGTGCACACCTACCGCCAGCCCCCCTGGAGGTAGGCAAAAGGGTCAGATCCCGAAATAAGTTCAAACGGGGGTCAGATCCTGAATTTCTTAGCAAAAAGGGTCAAAACACGAAATTTTGCCTCCATGGGATGGTCGCCTTCCACTGTGCATGATGCACAGCTCTCCGCTGGCAGGGACGCTTTCTCCGCTCCAAGGACAGTCAAATGCCTGGAAAAGTGCAAGTCCTAGCCACTTTGGGCGTCCACAGGGGCAGCTTTGTCGGCCTGCCCAAAGTGCAAGTATCTTCTCTGGTGTCTAAATATCTTGTGTGTTCAGATTCGACGTAGACGTACGCAATCAGATAGGCTTCCTTAATTTAAAGTGACCGTGATTTCAACAGTTTGGATTTCTTGCGGACGTGATTGGCTTGCCTACAAGACAACACGATCTACATTGGTTCAGCTGGTGGTGGTTGTGTTTATGTGGTTATAGGGTGACACATATACCAACTTCCCACCATCGCCGTCGTCTTTACTGACAATATGAAGTGGTAAACTTTCTATCACATACTAGTTATCTCCTTCCATTCATAATTATCACACAGCTTGTCTAATTAAGTTCTAGTGCTAGTAGTTTTGATGGTCAAGGTAAATGTAGAAGGAATGCAAGAGTAGATACAGTTTAACCTGGATTGTTTAATCTCAAGAAAAAGAAAATTCACTCAAGTCAAGGGCAATCATTTGTAAATAGGTATAAGGAGGCAGAAAAGTTCTATCTGGCAATGTTTTTTTAAATAAATCTGCACCTGGTACAGTCAGAAACTATATCGTGAGTCAATGCTCTGAATAATAAGAACAGCTTGCGCTCACAAGCTGTTTTGCCTGAAATAAACCTCTTAAGATCCAGGGAGTGCTTATAGTTGCACAGGCAACCATTCTTTATTATTACAGTCAATCTCCGCCACTCTTATATCCTCATATCATGGTTGTTCTCCTAATCTCAAAGCAAATCATCTTGGTCGAGATGATTGACCGAAACTGAAACTTTCAGGTGATTGTGTGTTAGCAGTTCTGTAAGATGGATTAGAGGGGGCACCCTGTTTTTTTTTCCTTTCATTTTTGTATTGGCATCTCGTTACCAACACCCCCAGTTTCTTTCTTTTCTTTAGTCTAAGGTTTTTATACTGCTAGTTACCATAGTTTTAAATAGCCGGCCCGCTATAGCCTTTTCGGCAGAGTGCCGCTAAATGGTCGCCTTCATAAATAGCCCGCTAAGCTCTGCTATAGCTGATTTGGAGGCCCGCCGCTATTTTCCATAGCCTGCTATTTAAAACACTTACCTGGAGGTCGTATAGGAACTCCTGCAACAACAGCTAGGTGCCAATTCTGAATGGCTCAAGTTTTTCATGACTCGGTTGTGTTTCCAATCTGTCCAGCTGTGTTTCCAATATGTTTATGAATACAAGCGGTTTGATTTAAATCTTTGTTGGTGGCTGAAGTTTTGTGTTGTTTGCTCTGATTCAGTGGAGTCTTAATCAGATCCGCATTCTTAATTCGAAGTGATGTTGTCATGCAACATCAATAGGATGGAGCTATCGCAGATTTGATTGCCTTGCCCTTACGAGGTGACAAATGACAATCTATAGAGCTCCTGCCCTCTGCGTCAAAAATAAAATAAAATCTACAGAGATTCACTTGGAGAGGTTATGTCTATATTGTTCTTGTTTCATTCTATATCTATCTTCGGTCAGTGTAATCTTTCGATGTGTCTGTTCCCTGCCAACGAATTTGACAACGAAAATAAGAGTTCGTATCAGTATGCAGCTATGGTAAATCTAGCTTGAAGCTATATTTTCGAGTCACAATTTTTCTTAACTATTAGAATTGCAATAACATCTGACAAGTAGCAAAAAGTTTGGCAACGGAACTGATGACTAACCCAAGTGCGGACGCGCAGAGAACATGTTGGACTAATATAATTGAAACATGACAACATACTAGAGGTCTATCTGGCTAGCTTAAGAGTAGACAATGCTTGGGGCCTGCCAGACATGTTTCTACAGAGGCGCACAAAGCAACGGTATTATTGGTGTGCTCATTGTTTCCTCCGTTCCAAAATAAGTGACTCAACTTTATACTAACTTTGCACTAAAGCTAGTACAACGTTGAGTCACTTATTTTGGGACGGAGGGAGTATTTGGATGCAAGCTCACTGTTTCTTTCTAGTCGAATAAATCATTTTTTCCCCTTTGAATATCAAACTGAAAAATAAAGTTTTTGTACAAGATAGAGCTATATTTAGGACGCATTTTTAGTTTGCAATTTTCGCCGTATGTCTCATGATTACATCGCTTACTGAAAACATTGCCGACGTTGGTTCGGCGGGGCCGGTTTTAGCTTAGTGTGTTCTGCTAGTAGTCACCAATTTATTTACTTCTAAAGCGACATCTCGAGGGTGGGCGGCACCCGAATTTACCGCCCAGCAACGACACGATGGTCATATCTATGTTTCAGTTAATTAAGTGTAACATCAATGTGGACCTTCACTGCCTAAGAAGTGACATTGAAACTATGAGCTCCTATCAATCAGCAGCTGTGTTGAAAGCTAGCTGTTGTGTATTTTCAAGCCAGATTTTTTTCTTAATTGTTAGTTAGAGTTGCTATAACAGGCACAGTCTGACTATTGGCAAAACGGTCAACTGATAATGAACGCAAGAACAGTATAAGCAGCACTAACCTGCAGCTGGAGGGACTCAGTTCTTTGTTGTTGCTGTTGTACGGTACGGTACCTTCGGGGCACTAAGTTTGGATGACCAGTAGAGAAGTACCGAGAATTTGTTCCTCCTGAAATGTTGAATATGCACAAATTGGGTGGAAAGTTTTATCTGTTGTCTGATCTTTTGTCCCTTTTTCTTCAGATTTGACGGAGCTGTAAACTGACTAGCATTCTTGAGTCCATAGTGGTTTGTGATTTCAATAATGTGCATTTTTCCCACCTGTGATTGCTTTGCTTGCTTACAAGACAGACACGACAATCTAAAGGGCTTCACTTTGCGGTGATAATGTCTATGTGTTTCTTCCTTTGATGCTACTTCTTGCTTGGGTTAGTCCAAGCAGTGGTGTGGCTGTTCCATGGCTATTAAAAGTTCGTATCAATCAACACACGTGCTAATGCTAACTGATGTACTCCATATTTTTCAAGTGACCTATTTAAAAACTAGTTAGAGTAATTATAACAAGGAAAAACTAACAAGTGGCCAACCCAAGACAAGCACTGAAGCACTATACCGTAAGCAGCATGGAGCCCGAGCCGGTTGCTTGTTATTGCAGAGCACTGTTTCATCATAGTATAATAATAGAGTTATTATAACAACAAATCTTATGGTCAGTTGGGTTGTATATTTGTACGTTTTGTATCATAATCGTGTGTGTCGACCTAGCTAGGTCTGTATGCTGCCTGTCAAAGTCCTCTGGAGTTTTATAGGGTTCCCTCCCTCTCCGGCGGCGGGAGAAAAATGTTGTCAAATTTTATAAAAATGTTCATGTTTAAAGGTATTTGCAATTTCAAAAAACGTTCATGTTTTGATACATATCAGTGGCATGGCATCGGGAGAAAATCCCAACCAAATATATTTATTTCCCGAGAAGGTTGAGTAGCCCAACAAATCAAGTCTGAATTATCTATGTCTATCTCTCCCAAAAAAATGATATAAAATAGCATATTAATGCATAAAAACATCCAAGATGAATAATATAATAGCATATAATAATAAAAAATTATAGATACGTTGAAGACGTATCAACATCCCATGTTGTTAAACCCCAGAGATCTTGCATGGCTACACCTTCGCAAAGACCACTTCCCCAACAAGCACAAGTCCAAGCTTCTACCTCATGCCGATGGACAATTCAAGGTGCTCACACACTACAATAACAATGCCTACAAGATCGACATTCCACGCGACAATTACAACATGAGCGACATCTTCGATGTCAAGAACCTATCTCCCTAACATGGTGAAATTAATGATCCGAGGTTGGATCTTCCCCAAGGGGAGGGGAAGATGATGTGGAGCATCCTTCGGTCATCCCCGTGCATACATGACCCCTCGTTGTAGCTGCTGCTAGCCCGTGCACATGGGCGTGTACCATGCCAATGGCCCCCCATGCCCACGGGTCCTACATACCCCATGCGCACGGGCCCTACAGGAATTCGGGCGCGGAGTGTTTGTTTTGTCCTCCACTCGTCCCTCGCCTCTAGCCACCTATATATTTTGTACCTAGGCCATTTGTTAGGATTAGCAAAGTGCATGAGATTATCTAGAGGGAACTTTACTCATCTAGTACACCTATTGGAGATCAAGACCTCGTACGAGAAGATCCCAAGTGGATATCAAGACCTCCTCTTGGAGAAGACTATCATCGATACCTCACCTCCTTTGGAGTGGGAGGAACCCAGGCCTGGAAGAACCTTACCTTTGTGGTATTTCCCCTTGATTTTTCTTATATACTTGTGGATCATATGTATGCTATTATAGTGGATGTGTGATTTAGGTTTGTTTGAGTGATTTCCTCTTGTTGCTCATCCCTTTTCCCCCCTCCAAGTGTGAAAAGATCATCCATTAGGGTTCCACCCTACAACAGCACCCCTTTTGAACTCAGCAATAATTATGTAGAGTCCAATGGACAATTCTCGGCAAAGATCTGTTTGCATGAGAGGTGTGCATCAAATGCCCTTTGCCGATAACTGTTCTCAGCAAAAGCTTTATCTAGTTTTTTTGGCCCTTCACCGTGTGTCTCGGGCACTCGACAAAGTAGGCGATTCTAGTAGTGGCTCATGCCACCGCACATTCATTTTCTTTACAAACAAACAATAATATTGGTTGAGTTGACTGGGGGCCAAAAAAAAAGAGCCCAGTGCACTCACTGGGGCTGAGATAATTCTTTGGTTTCATCAATTCCCCTAGGTAAACCATATTATACTGTTTGGTCATTCTCTAATATGTTGCTTGCATTCTCCTGCCTTTTTCATTTGAGGTAAATCTTGGCTTATTGTTGGCGTTAGGTTTTTTTAGGCAATCTTGTTGGCGTTAGATGGCTACAATGTGCTTGCATTCTTCTGACTTCTACATTGGATTTAAATCTTGGCTTCATGTTGGCCTTCGATGGCTATATAGGGATAGTTCTTTTGGTGGCTTTCGGAATAAGCTGTCCCTAACCAGATTATTCTAGAAGCCCAACCAAAAAAATATTTTTTAAAGTCATAATTAGTAGGCTTTTGAAAAAATTTGATTGGACTTCTAGAATAAGTTGGGTAAGCTCAAAAAAGTCACCAAAAAAAATTAAGGTAACATGTTTTAACTTTGAGTAGGCCATAGCCTTTTGTCACATGAAATTTGCCTAGGTAACTTGTTGTAGTCCTGCGAGTTGGACTATTTTGATATTTGAATAGATCTAAATCCTCCTAATGTTTGTTGTTTTCTTGCAAAATAGATGAAAATCATCTTAATAACAAGTTTAAAAATTTTGCATTTTTTTTGAAAAATAAATGTTGTCCTTTTTAAAATAATGGATCACTTTAAAAAAAATTGTGATACTTCTAAAGAAATTCCCAAGAAATATCAAAATGTACATGCTCCAGGAACTTAAATGCTCATGTTTTGATAATAAAAAATGTGAATGGCAGTGGCATGGCATTGGGAGAAAATCCCAACCAAATATAATTTATTTATTTTTCGAGAAGGTTGACTGGCCCAACAAAGCAAATTATGAATTATCTCTGGCTGTCTCTCTAGAAGAAGAAGAAGAAGAAGAAGAAGAAGAAGAAGAAGAAGAAGAAGAAGAAGAAGTGGAAGGAAAGAAAGAAGTGATGGCGGCCCAGCACAGTCCAGCCCAATGAACGGAAGAGGCCTGACTCGGAGCCGAGGCTAAGCTAGGGTTCGCCTGGAAATAATATAGATAGATAGATAGATAGATAGATAGATAGATAGATATAGGCCAGCCGCCGCCCCTTGCCCCGTTTTTGTTGAAAAGAAAGAAGATCGAGCGAGAAATCCCCAATCCCCACCAAACCCTAACCCTAACCCTAATTGAAGCAACCAGGAGAGGAGAGGAGAGATCCGGCGATGGTCGTCGAGAAGATGCACTTCTCCATGCCGTTGCCCGCCTGCTTGGAGGGTTTCCCCTTCACCACGTTCCAGGCGGAGCAGGAGGCCTTCACCGTCAAGTTGAGGGCGGAGGCGAAGAAGGCCAAGGCCAAGCCGGAGGTCAAGGCCAAGGTGAAGGAGGCCAAGGCCAAGGAGGAGAAGGCCAAGCCGGAGGTCAAGGCCAAGGTGGAGATGAGGACCCTCACCAAGGAGGAGGAGGCGGCGCTCATTAAGTTCGTGTCCTTGCTGGAGAAGGAGGAGGCGTTCCTCGATGCCAAGGCGAAGGCGGAGAAGGAGGCGGAGAAGTGTGGCTCCAAGAGAAAGGTGGAGTTGGAGCGGGATGAGGAGGGGGCAGCGTTCCTGGCGTGGATCGAGTCCACGAAGCCACCCACGGACCAAGTGGAATACTACTTGGATGGGGAATTGGGGATGTGTCGGACGGCTACGACTCGCAGGACGACGCCCAAGCCAACATCGGCAGCGACGGCAGTGTCATGTCGCGGTATGAGCGGCACGTTCTGGCCAACAACGCTCGCTGGCCTTTCTTAATTGGTCGGAGAGAAATCCCATGAAGAAGATGCTGATGGTGTGAGAAGCTGACAAGGAGCTTCACCAATGCTATGTCATCTAGCATCCGTGTATGTCTATATATATGTGGAGTATATACAGAATTAAAGATAGATATAGTAATCTTATTGAGACTGGACCGTGTTATGTAGCCCACAATAATTTTCAGACCAATTAATGATAAGATGATGAAACTGATCCGTGCTCTAAGAACCTGACTGGAAATTTCCTACTACCTTCAAGGTCTACTGTGCCACGTTATATGTGTAGTACAACCATACCCTAGTAGTACTAATCCTAACATTATTATTTTTTGGAGCCCCAAGATTTGTTGTTTTCTATCAGTCTCAGGCTGATACTCCTGAGCTTCCACATTAGTATTATGCAAGTTGGTTATAAGATAACCTTGTTGCAAAGCAAGCCCGGAAGAGGCGCTATGTATGCTTTTGTTCATTCTGAAATAGGGCCGAGTCTCATTTAGCTTTGTTCGAGAGACATTCTGATTTTGTTTTTTTTTTCTCCCTTGGTAGGATGGTTGTTTTTCTTCAGGCGCCTGAAATACTTTCAGTCATTTTGTCTATTCCATGCACGCGCAGAGCACCGAGCCTGAAATGAGGACACCACACGATAGAAGCTGCTATATTTTATGTTGTCTTGTTAAAGCCAGAGGATTTTAGTTTCACTTGCCATCAATACCGGGCCCCTCAAGGCCTAGGTGAGATGGATGGTTGATTTCCTGTTACCTGACCACCATGAGAGAGTACATGAACCCTGTTACTCCTGTTGTTTGTTCATAAGTAAAAGAAAAAGACACGGCAGCTAATTGCTTCAGCATTGTGAAAAAACTAAAAGTGATGAGGAAAAGAAAGACCAAGAAGCATTATGAGACACGACTACTACCGTGAATTTTAGTGCTCCTTGGTGGTGGTTACGTAACTTATGCTTTTGATTAATTAGTGACGTGGTAAGATGACTAGATGAGCAGTATGTAATTTTGCAAAAGATGCACCTAGTTGTCCGGTGTAGCTAAAAGTTGATCAATGGATATGTAAACCAGATCTCCATTTTGAATGCAGATTTCTCTTGACATTCAGCACAACATGCACATGACACTTTCAGTGGAGGCTGTTACTGTCAGTCGTAAGCTGCTATGGACAGGTAAGCTTAAAAGTCTATCTATGTAATAAACAGAGTAAAGTACCATGTCATGCTTAACGGCCAATTCGTTTTTGACAGCATGAAGGCTACTTTATTGGGCACATTCTGCAGAGTACGACAGTACATTAATCAACTCGATCATGTTGTCAGCACTAATTAAGCAGCAAAGTAGGAAGCGTGGCCGACATGAATTCGGTCTTGACGTGACGACCCAACAACTTTGTTTCTCCGGCGAGTCGTCCACCGCCGAATAGAAAATGTCATCCATCATGCGTCCTTTGTGTTTCCCCACACTACCCTAGCCTCACATCAGATCTGGAGAGTAGATCAGAGAGCTCCCCCCTTGCACTCACCTCGCCGGCGGTGCTCACCCCTGCAGCTGCAGGGTCTATGTGCCTAGAGACCCTTCAGCCTGAGCCTAGCTAGCCTTCTCCCCCCAACGCTTGCAATGGCGGATCATGTTAGCGTTAGTGCTGCCGTAGGATGGGGTGTAACCGCAGTAGGCTGGAAGAGATTGCTTCAGGATTGAGAAAGGCTTCACAGGAGAAGTTCCTCAAGATGTTCGCTACCTTTTTGTTGGGAGTTATGATAGTAGGATGCTTGTCGAGAAGATACCTGGGTTGCAAAATTTACGCACTCTCATCATTGGTGAGAAGATACGGGTTGACTCAACCGAGTGCAAAGTCTTTGTGAGTATGTTCACAATGTTGACAGGGCTAAGGAAATTGCGGGTACTGAATTTACCTTACGGTGTGTTTGGTCTTACTACGTTCTCATTCCCAGATTCTATTGGTCAGTGGAAGCGTCTGCGTTATTTGGCTTTTGGGGTCTCTCCATTGACCAAACTAACTTTACCGAGCGCTTTTACCAAGCTTTACCACATGCAGGTGGTTGATTTTGGTCTTTGCGCTGTTTTGGCATTTTCTAGTGGTGAAGATATGATGAACCTCGTCAACTTGCGCCATGTAATCAGCAAGGCAGATCTGGATTTTCCGAACATCGGCCGGCTGACATGGCTCCAAATGTTACCGTACATCACAATAAAGAAGAAACTGGGGTATGAGTCACATCAGTTGAAGCACCTAAACAGGCTTCAAGGCAAGCTTCAGATCCATGGTCTTGAGAATGTTGAGAGCAAGGAGGAGGCTGTTGAAGTCAATCTTGCTGGCAAGGAAAAACTCACAGAACTGATACTGTCCTGGGATGATAAGGCTTACAGTCCACTAGTTCAAGCAGAGGTTCTTAAAGGCCTTTGCCCATCGAAGTATCTTGAAGTACTAGAAATTAGGAATTACAGAAGTATGAGGTTACCATATTGGATGACGGGTAAGAATAATGGCGGCCCAAAGAACCTGCACACACTTAGAGTTGGCGGCTGGAGCCAACTAGGACCTGCCCCTGACCTTGGGGCCTTCATTCATCTTCATTCGCTAGTTCTTAGTAGCTGCAGCTGGGATACCTTACCAGGCGACATGGATCACCTCACATCACTCAAGAAACTGGAGATCTGGATATGCAAGAATATGCGGTCGCTTCCAATGCTTCCCAAGTCTCTTGAGGAGTTTAAAGTCGGGGGATGCAGCCGGGAAGCCTGGGATGCATTACCAGGCAATATGGAGCACCTCCCATTGCTCAGGAAACTGGAGATCAAGGAATGCGAGAATATACAATCACTACCAACACTGCCAAAGTCTCTTGAGGAGTTTAGAGTCGAGGACTGCAGCTGGGATGCCTTACCAGGCAATATGGAGCACCTCACATCACTGAAGTATCTGGACATCATGTCATGCAAGAATATACGGTCGCTTCCAACACTGCCCAAGTCTCTTGAGGAGATTACAGTCAGGCGGTGCAGTGACGAGTTCATACGATCCTGTAGAACGGCTGGTGATCCAAATTGGCAAAAGACTGAGCACATTCCAAATAGAACATTTAATTAATGAATCAGGTCTATACGGAAGGTACATATTTAAATTCTTTTGATGCCTTTTTTTTTCAGTTTTTGTGTTCAGTAAATATTACTGCAACTATTAGCCGCTAAGGTTGCTGCTATGTTTCTAATTCATTTGGTAACTGTCAGCTGTGTGCTCTTTCGCTGAGGACGGAAGCCAAAGGAGATGAAGTCATATCCAATAGACTCATGCCAAATTTACAGGCTCTTACCGTGTAGCCTCTTTGTTGGGTTTTGCCTTCTTGGTTTGTTAATTCTGGCGTATTTGCTTGCCAGTGAAGTGGTGCTGCGTTCGTACTCTCGTAAACCACAGACAGTGCTGAATGTCATGTCTGCATGCGGCGATCAACACTGGATTTATTAGTCATTTACTACATATATGGTATGTAATAGTGTGGAATGGAGACCACTGGACTTATTTGCTTCCTATGAATATTATTTGTCAGACAGTCGAATGCATGCTGAACCCCGAACCGATAAAATTTATATCGTTTGTTATACTTACATCGGAATGGTGAACACCTACTGTTTGTTTCCCGTCGTTTGTAACATTGTGGAACATATGATGAACGCCAAATTAATGATTTGATTGCCAGGAATTTAGGCGCTACCAGGTAGCATGGTATGGTATGAGTTCACCAATTGGATGGACGGGAGACCTCCTGAGACAATGAGGCTTCCATTCGTGTTCGGTAGAATGCTAAGGATTTAGTGCTTGTCCATTCAACGAAAGTGCTCTCACACTTCGGGGACGGTTCAAAAACCCTGTTTGGGCAGATACAAGATTGGTGTTTTGCTTGGGCCAGCAAACACAACTGATATCATATCTAGGAGAAAAGAGAACCAAGCCCAGACCCAGATCCCAAGAATCACCAGCTCACGTCAATTAATCCACGCCACTCCAAAGCTCAAATCAACACCACAAAACCAACCAAACACATAATACACACACAACCATTTTAGGCCGAGAAGAAACTGAGCTGCGCCTGCCACTGAGAGCTGCCCCCTGCACCCCGATCGGCTGTTCTTCCTCGCCCCCAACTAAGCAAAAAGTAAACATACAAGAAGTACTTTGAAGTAGCATGAAAACAAGAACAACATTGGCATATGACCACAACCAAGTGGAATTCTGTAGGTTGCCACGCGGCATCTTGTCAGCAAAGGTGATCACATCACGTAACAACTCCACACTATTGAAACAGCAACTACTTTGAACTCTGAAAGCTGATCTGAGGGAACTCCGCTGAATCTGGACAAACAAAAAGACACATATTGATCTCCTCTGAATTTGAAATGTGTGACTGCAAAACACTCACTTCAGTGTGCTTAGCCATGCAATTTGCAAAACAAGTAGAGGCACGTCAACATAAAGAAAATAATAAAGTCGTGTCTTGCAGATTTGGTACATTCATGTTGCAGGAGTTCATATACTACCTAGGCAGCAGTATAACAAAATGCAACTGAAGAAATGGAAGAAACTGGGTGTATCAGTAGCGACAACCAATAAACTAGGATAGTAGCTCCATACCAGTACAGAAATGATGCACTGAAAAGGAAAGAAAAACAGAACTGGATGCCCCCTCTAATTCATCTTACAGAAGTCTGCCAACACACAATCACCTGAAAACTCCTTAAGTTTCAGTCAATCATCTCAACCCCATATGATTTGCTTTCAGATTAGGAGACCAGCCATGATATGAGGGTGGCAGAATGGTTTATAAAGACTAGTAACGCTAAAGAAGAAATGGAAGATGTTGCTCGGGAATACTTTGATGAATTGCTGTCGGCCTCATTTCTGCAACTAGGAGGGAAAGAAAAGGTACATGTACATTATGATATGTTTGCTTACTTTACAATTCACGATCTGCTGTGTGATTTAGCGAAGGAGGTTACTGCAAGACATTGCTTCAGGATTGAGAAAGATTTCACAGGAGAAATTCCTCAAGATGTTCACCATCTTTTTATTGGGACTTATAATAGAAAGATGCTTACTGAGAAGATATCTGGACTGCTGAATTTACGCACTCTTGTCATCAATGACATGACGTGGATTAAATCTAACGAGGGGGAAATCCTGGCGAGTATGCTCACTATGTTGACGGGGCTGCAGAAACTGAGGGTACTGAATGTGAAAATACGTATTGATGAATCTGGTGTTGCTACATTTTAGAGGAGCCCAAGTGCATTCAGTTCGTCAGGTGTACTCTGCGCTGCGGGAGCAAGCAAAGCAGTGGTGCGCTGGTGATGTCATGGGCGCAGCCTATCCACCAACTTGTTTCCTACTAATAAACCTTCAAAAAAGAAAATTAGGGACACTCATTCATCTTCAATATGATGCAAAGGCTTTATTGGTTGCAATCAGCGTGTATTGTATTCATCACCAACGAGATCATAACTCTAATAAATACTACTCCACAGTTGTTGAGAAAAAATGTGACATGGAAATATGCATCAGCTCTACCACAGTTGGTTGACTGAAACTGTTAAATTCATGGTCATATTCACTCTTATGCAGGGAGCAGCAGCCACATTAACTGAAGCTACAAAGTACCATGCAAATAAGAACAACATATACACGACTACTGCCTGGTGTACTGCGTTCACCCTCGATGACACCATAACTCCAATAGCCAAGAAAAAACTTGGCATCATGCTAATATACTTCAGCTACATCTAATAACACAGTTGTCACTTGACTGGAACTGTTAATCCCATTTGTCACATTCTTAGTCACGAAGCAGCACATTCACGTTACACCATGTTAACTGAATCTAGAGGTAGCATGGAAACAAGAACATAGGTCATAGCCTTGTGTCGCTTGGGTTCTGAATTTTGTTGTCTTATCTTAACTTTGAGTAGGTCATAGCCTTTTCTCACCTGAAATTTGGCTAGTCACCTTGTTGCATTCCTCGGATTAAGACTATAATGAAATTTGAATTAATCTAAATCTTCTTTATGTTTGTTGTTTTTGTAAATAGATGAAAATCATTTTAATAATTAGTTTAAGACAGATTTGCGTTTTTAAAAAATATTCCCATTATCCAAAAAATTGTTCATGCTTTCATAAAAATTCCGTGAAAATTTAAAACATGCTCCCAATTCTTTAAATTTTCCACGCTTAAAAAATATTGAGAATATGTTCCAAAATTTTTGAAAGATTCTTGTGTTTCCAAAAAATGTTTACTAAATAAAAAATTACCTAATATATTCAAAATTTTATAAACAATTCCAAAAACAATTACACTATGTTTGCGTTTTCATAATGTTCCTAAAATTTTATGAAAATGTTCACATTTTAAAATATTCAAAAATTCAAAAAATGTTCATATTTGAAAATATGTGACTGATATTGTCATAGGGCGAATATACCTACCAAATATGACTTTTTTCGAAAAGATGACTACTGCAACAAAGCTAGTCTGAAACTCTGAATTATCTGTCAGAAAAAGCTAGTTTTTTTTTGAGGGTTAAAAAAAAGCTAGTGGAAAGAAAGAAGTGATGGGGCCCAGCCCAGCCCAAAGAAAAAAAGAAGAGACCGTTCCGGAGATGAGGCCCGACTCCGAGCCCGGGGTTCGCCTGGAAATATATACGCCGCCTTCTCCCGTTTTCGTTCAGAGAAGACGAAGATACAGCGGGAGCGACGGAGAAATCCACAAAACCCTAACCAAACAAGGAGAGGAGAGAAGCGGAGCGGATCCGGCGATGGGTTTCCCCTTGACCCCGCTCCAGACGGAGAAGGAGGAGGCGCCGGTCCTCAAGGCCAAGGCGAAGAAGGCCAAGCCGGAGGACGCGACGATCAAGGCCAAGGCGGAGGTGGAGACCATCACCACGGAGGAGGGGCTCATCAAGTTCATGGAGCTGCTGGAGAAGGAGCAGGCGTTCCTCAAGGCCAAGGCGGAGGCGGAGAAGGAGGCGGCGGGGTGTGGCTCCAAGAGAAAGCCGGTGTTGGAGCGGGACGAGGAGTTGGCGGCGTTCGTCGCGAGGATGGAATCCTTGAGGCCGTTGTACGGGGAAGAGGACGTTTCAGACGGCTACAACTCGCAGGACGACGACCCGAACACCACCTTCGACGACGTCATGGCGCAGTTGGAGCAGCAAATCCAGACCAACAACGCTCGCTGGCCTTTCTTAATTGGCGGGGGCCAAATCCCCTGAAGATGGTGATGGTGCTAGTATGCCATCTAGCAAGCTTGTATCCATCTATATATGTGCAGTATACAGCTTACTGAGACTGGACCGTGTTGCGTAACTAGCCGGCAATAATATTCAGACCAATGATAAGATGATGAAACGGATCCCCTGCTCTAAGAACCTGACTGGAAATTTCCTGCTGCGTTCAAGCCAAGGTCTATTGTGCCGCGTTATGTGTATTGTGTAATACAACCCAAGTAGATCCTAACACTAGAAGCCTCAAAATCAGATAAATAAGATGTCTCGGACGTGGCCACTTGATTTTCATAGGGTGAGGATGGACAATAAAGACATGCTGTTTTCTATCAGTCCCAAGCGGATATACTTCCAGCTTCCACACTAGTATTATCGAAGTTGGTTATAAGATAATTAACCTTATTGCAAAGCAAGCCAGTGGATACGAAAGAGGCATTCTGATTTTATAGCTTTTTTCCACAGACATTCTGATTTTGTTTTTTTTCTCCCTTGGTAGGATAGTTGTTTTTCATTATTACAAAGTCTTAAGAAGACTGAGGCGTGTACACCAACTATTAGCTGACATAATTATATTATAGCGATCCACAGGTGTCTATTGTGGCTGGACTTAGTAGTGGTATCGTGTTTGTTATTCTTCAGGACTTAGTAGAGGTATCGTGTTTGTTATTCTTCAGGCGCCTGCATTTTCTTTTTTCTATTCCATGCACCCGCATTTTGCGAGATCTTATGGGTTTCACCTCTAGCCTATCCCAACTTGTTTTGGACTAAAGGCTTTGTTGTTGTTGTTGTTGTTGTTGTTGTTGTTGTTGTATTCCGTGCACGTGCAGAGCACCGAGCCTGAGATGGGGACACCGTGACAAAAGTTGATCTTTTACATTGTGTTGTAGCATTGCGCTATTTAAGGAAGAGGATTTAAGTTTCACTTGCCATCAATACCCCCTTAAGGCCTAGGTGAGATGGATATTTGGTTTACTGTTACCTGACCATTCTAAAGAGTACATGTAGATTTTTAGCTTCGATTTCTGTTGAACATGAACCTTGCTTCTCTGTTTGATGTATGTTCATTGTTACAGAAACAGTGAGCCTGAGATGATGGCGCGCGCTCGGCTGAAACTGTTTTCTTTCAGTCGCTTGACAGATAGTCACCCCCTATAGCATTATATATGCGTGCTCAGGAATCTCTCTCAACTGGTACTTGTTTATGTATCTTAGCTATCTTCAAGGTCTGTACATATTGATCCTGCAGCCTAGCTAGCCTTCTCTTAGTTGATTCCCTTTCATGGTTAACGACTGCCAAAGTTGTTCTTTTATGTTGTGTTGCAGTGATGTGCTGTTAAAGCAAGAGGATTTAGTTGCACTTGCCGTGAATACCGCCCCCCTAAAGGCCTAGGTGAGATGGATGGTTGATTTCCTGACCACTATATAAGACCATTCTAAAGAGTACATGATGATTTTTTGCTTTGATTTTTGTTGTACATGAAACTTGTTTCTCTGTTTGCTGTTTGTTCATTGCTCGCCACAAACAATGAGCTTGCATTCAGCAAATTAATTACTTCTGCATTGTGATACACCTGAACATGACGAGGAGGACAAGAAAAACCAAGAAACATGATAACACCACTAGTACCGATATCTTAGCAGTGCTTGGTCTTTGGTGACAACTATAACTCCCTAGTCGTCCAGTGTAGCTAATTAGCTATAATAACTTAATCAATGGATATGTAGGCCAGGTCCCCGTTTTGAATAGAGACATTCAGCACTACACATGATACTTCCAGGCGTAAGTTATCGACATGTAAACATGAAAAAAAAAGTTGATAGTGAAGTTAGCTGTTACAGGCCATGTCAATCTAACTTCAAACAATATGTACACTTTTCTTTTGCAAGGAACAACATGTACACTTCATTGAAGGTCGTTACTGTCAGGCGTAAATTAAGTGCCATGCTTAACGGCTAATTGTTTTTGACAGGATGTTTACACGGCTACTTTATTGGGCACATTCTGCAGAGCAGGACGGCCGGTGCATTAATCAAATCATATTGTCAGCACTAATTAAGGAGCAAAGTAGGAACCGTGCCCGACCTGATCTTCTCTTCACGCGACGACGACCCAACCACCCTGTTTCTCCGGCGAGTCGCCCGCCGCTGAATAGAAAATGACACCCATCCCGCGTCCTCTGTGTTTCCCCACACTACCCTAGCCTCACATCAGATCTGGAGAGTAGATCAGAGAGCTCCCCCCTTGCACTCACCTCGCCGGCGGTGCTCACCCCTGCAGCTGCAGGGTCTATGTGCCTAGAGACCCTTCAGCCTGAGCCTAGCTAGCCTTCTCCCCCCAACGCTTGCAATGGCGGATCATGTTAGCGTTAGTGCTGCCGTAGGATGGGGTGTAACCGCAGTAGGCTGGCTCGCCTCACCCATCATTCCTAGGCTCCTCAACAAAGCTTTCACCGTCCTGGACTTCAACGCGACGGAGAAGCTGAAGATAATTGATATGCAAGTTTTACAACTGCAGCAGGTGATGGAAGTAGTCGATGAGAGCACTTACAGGGCTCGGTTGGAGCCACTGTTAGACAAGCTTAGGTCTGCTCTCTATCAGACTGAAGACATCTTGGATGATGTTGAGTATCAGCGCCTCAAGGAGCAGACCCGAGATGCCAAGTCATCCGGCAGTAAGATGGATTCACTGAAGAAGACTCTTCTGTCTGCCATGCCGAAATCCCTCCTAACAGACAAGGTATTTCCCTGCCTTCATGCTTGGATGTGCTCAACTTTTTGTCCCACGTAGATTTATGACTATAGGTGCCAATTATCAGGAATGCATTCTCACTTGTTTGCCACAATTATGTAAACCACTCCCTCCGTTCCTAAATATTTGTCCTTTTAGAAATTTCAAATGGACTACCACATACGGATGCATACACATATCTTAGAGTATAGATTCACTCATTTTGCTCTGTATGTAGTCACTTGTTGAAATCTCTAGAAAGAAAAATATTTAGGAACGGAAGGAGTAGATGTTAAGATCTTGAAATGCAGTAAGAGGTACGACACAGGTTGTTAGGAAAAAATAGGATTAGTTTCTTTGGAGCCAAATGAATCAAGAGTTTATATAGTATTTTCTTAAGATTAATTAGCCCAATTACCAGGAATAACCAAAGATTGTCCCACTCTTCCACTAGCTAGCACCGTCTTCCACAAGTTCCTTCTTTTACTAAAATATTTGTGTCACTCGCAAAGATTTCTAAAAAGTAAAAACTCTCCTTCATACTGTAGTGTAGAGTAGCACCGCCATCATGTACATGACCACTTGTTCCTTCTTTTACTAAATCTTTCTTTCCTCTCTCCCCAAGGCCAATCTAGAGGAGCATGAGAAGCAGCAGAGGTACAAAGGAATCAATTTATTTGCAAAAATCAGTTAGATATGTCCAGTCCGAGTAGTAATTGTTTGTCCATGTATGTGTGTGGGCTTGTGCTACTCCTGTTAGAAATGCTTTGCCTGTATGGTATTACGAGTTGGTGTTAAGTAGAATTTGAGTCGGCATAGACAATATCCAGAAAAGATACGAAAAGCGATAAGAGAACAATTACGAGGCGTATACATGCCTCTAATTTCGAGTTTCTGCGTTCGTGTGCTAACAAGTGCTATTTGGTTTTTGCAGGAGAGTGGTATGTCAAAAGTGGAATTGAAGAAGAGCCTAGAGAAGATAGAAAGTGCTATAAATGATGCATGTGAAGTTTTGAAACAACTGAACTTGCCAGGTGGACGTAATGATGATGGGAGGCGAGCTGTTGCTACCAATTCACGCCGTGCAGTCACTACTGCAGCCCCTCCGATAGGAGTAATTGGTCGAGATCAGGATCGTGACAAGATCATCACAATGCTTCATGAGAAGGAAGACCATTGTCAAGCAAATACTGCTAGTGATACATGTTATTCTGTAATTGGCATTCATGGCATGGCTGGGTCAGGGAAATCAACACTTGCACAGTGTGTCTATGATCATGAGAAGAAGTGTAAGCAAGAGAAAATGGAAGGCCATTTCGATCTTGTCATGTGGATTCATGTTTCTCAGAAATTTGATTTGGATTCCATTTTTCGGGAGATGTTTGAGGGGGCTACAGGGAAAGCATGCAATAACTTCACTAGTCGTAACGTCCTGAAGGAAAAACTGGAGGATGAACTGCATGGGAAACAGATTTTGCTGGTACTGGATGATGTCCGGTACAACAGTAGGAATTCAGGAGATCGTGAAGAAGTGCAAATGTTAATTTCTCCCCTGAATGTTGGAAAGGCGGGAAGCAGAAACTTGGTGACCAGTCGAACTGAAGCTGGATTAGTAGCTCTGGGTGCTGCAAAAGAGAGATGCATTCCAATATCTGACCTGGATGATAAAGTGTTCCTTGAAATGTTCATGCGTTATGCACTTCGAGATGCAAGGGTAAGTGAAAATGATCGATTAATACTTGAAATGATTGGAGCGGACATTGCGAGAAAGCTGAAGAGATCACCTCTAGCAGCCAGAACAGTGGGTTCACGTCTCTGTGAGACACAAACAGTCCAGTTTTGCAGGAGTTAGAAAGATCGGGACCTTATGAACGACACAATGGGAGCTCTGTGGTGGAGCTACCAGTATCTTGATGAGCAGGTCAGGCGATGCTTCGCTTACTGCAGTACTTTTCCCAGGGCTAGAGATGTAGTCGTGTGTGTGCGCGTGTGTTCTCAGCCACGGTGTGTCGCCGAGCCTCAGTTTATGCTGAAGAAAAGAAATCGCCGTTCATGCGGCGAGGCATTTGTGCGCCAGGAAAAAAGTGTGCTCCTTCTTCCACCTCCGTCCGGCGTGAGAGAGAGCGGCAACAACAAAGATTGCTTCAGGGTCGAAAACGGCTTCACAGGAGAAGTTCCTGAAGATGTCCGCTATCTTTCTGTTCGGACTTATAATAGAGAGATGCTTACCGAGAAGATTGCAAAATTTACGCACTCTCATCATTGATGAAATGATAAGGGTTTGATCAAACGAGTGCAAAGTCTTCGAGAGTATTTCCACTATGTTTACGGGGCTACGAAAATAGTTGGTCTTGATATGTTCTCATTCCCGGATTCAATTGGTCAGCTGAAGCATCTGCGTTATTTTGCTTCTCGGGTGCGTCCACTTACGAGAAGCTAACTTTACCGACAGGTTTTACCAAGCTTTACCACATTCGGGTGGTAGATTTTGGTTTGTGTGGTAGTTTGACATCTTCTAGTGGTGAAGATATGATGAACCTAGTCAACTTGCGCCATGTAATCAGCATTGCAGATCTGGAATTTCCAAACGTTGGCAGATTGATATGGCTCCACCATAATCAATTGGCATACTCGTGTATGAAGTTGCATGAAAAAATCCCATCGGTGGTAATCTTGGGGAAAATGATAAAATCGAGCTATATACTAAAAGATATAGTTGATGAATAGTATGCCCCAATTGTATTTTTTCAGTAAGAATACCATGGGGAGCCAATACTTCACGAAACTTCGTAGATGAGTAGAGTTTTCAACTAAGTTTGATACACCAAAATTTTAGAATTCTTAAAATGTTCCCAGTATTTTTTTTGAATTTATTATTTATGTGGGTGCGCGTGAAACCATGTTCACCATTCCAACTCACACTGATGTGTGACTGATCTGCCAAAGGTTCATTGCCATGCGAATGAATGCACAAACAGTTAATGCCTCACTGACTCGGTGACAGCTAGCAATACTGGAGTAGTTCATACCCGGAGTATGGCAACCGTACTAATGCCATTTTTGGCCTAATACACAACCATTATGCCACGCAAGAGTTGTTTTTGGGCTTCACTACAAACCATGGCTTGCTTCATCGCGCAACTTAAAGCACCCCCTCCTCCCCTCTCCGCTCCATTCTCTGCACTACAAACACCCTTGGCTTTCATTGCGCAACGGTGCACATCATGATGACGGTCGCAGGATCACTGGCGGAGCTATATTGAGGCCTAGGGGGCCGCTGCCCCCCCCCCCCCCCCGCCGCCTTGGACCAAACTCTGAAGGAATTTCTTGAGGGAGGGCTTAGATGGGATTTTTTTCCAGAAATTTACACCCCTAAATACTCATGTTTTTTCATTAGGCCCCCTAGTCATTTGTGCCAAGCTCCGCCACTGCGCAGGATACTGGGTTGGTGCCATGCCAGGGCTGGCGGCCCTGGTGCTGGCTCCGCACCTAGCTGCGAGCCTCAACACTCATTGGAATACATACATCAGTATGTATTATTTCCAATAAGTCAGTTGGTCACTCCATTGTTCCGGAGAACGGAGTCTTAGTCATCTTGCCCATGAGTCATGGTTCGCAAGCATCTAGTGATTCATAATCAAGTGATTCCAAAAGCCCATCATAAGGGGAGAGGGCCAGCCCTCCTATGGTGCGCCTTGGAGGAGTCCTACTCCCACTGGGAGTAGGATTCCCCTCCCCCCTTCCCTAGTTGGACTAGGAGAGAAGGAAGGGGGAGAGAGGGAGGAAGGAAAGGGGGGCGTCGGGCCCCCCTCCTAGTCCAATTCGGACCAGAGGGGGAGGGGGCGCGCGGCCTGCCCTGGCCTCCTCCTCTCTCTCTCCACTATGGCCCAATAAGGCCCATACACTTACTGGGGGGTTCCAGTAACCTCCCGATACTCCGGTAAATTCCTGAATTCACCTAAAACTATTCCGATGTCCAAATATAGGCTTCCAATATATCGATCTTTATGTCTCGGCCATTTCGAGACTCCTTTTCAGGTCTGTGATCATATCCGGGACTCCGAACTACCTTCGGTACATCAAAACACATAAACTCATAATACCGATCGTCACCGAACATTAAGCGTGCGGACCCTACGGGTTCGAGAACTATGTAGACATGACCGAGACTCATCTCCGGTCAGTAACCAACAGCGGAACCTGGATGCTCATATTGGTTCCTACATATTCTACGAAGATCTTTATCGGTCAAACCGCATAACAACATACATTGTTCCCTTTGTCATCGGTATGTTACTTGCCTAACATTCGATCGTCGGTATCTCAATACCTAGTTCAATCTCGTTACCGGCAAGTCTCTTTACTCGTTCCGTAATGCATCATCCCACAACTAACTCATTAGTTGCATCGGTTGCAAGGCTTATAGTGATGTGCATTACCGAGAGGGCCCAGAGGTACCTCTCCGACAATCGGAGTGACAAATCCTAATCTCGATCTATGCCAACTCAACAAGTACCATCGGAGACACCTGTAGAGCACCTTTATAATCACCCAGTTACGCTGTGACGTTTGGTAGCACACAAAGTGTTCCTCCGGTATTCGGGAGTTGCATAATCTCATAGTCATAGGAACATGTATAAGCAATAGCAATATACTAAACGATCAACTGCTAAGCTAAGGGAATGGGTCAAGTCAATCACATCATTCTCTAATGATGTGATCCCATTAACCAAATGACAACTGATGTCTATGGTTAGGAAACATAACCATCTTTGATTCAACGAGCTAGTCAAGTAGAGGCATACTAGTGACACTCTGTTTGTCTATGTATTCACACATGTACTAAGTTTCCGGTTAATACAATTCTATCACGAATAATAAACATTTATCATGATATAAGGAAATAAATAATAACTTTATTATTGCGTCTAGGGAATATTTCCTTCAGTCTGCCACTTGCACTAGAGTCAATAATCTAGTTCACATAGCCATGTGATTTAACACCAATAGTTCACATCGTCCTGTGATATAAAACTCTATAGTTCACATCGCCATGTGACCAATACCCAAAGGGTTTACTAGAGTCAATAATCTAGTTCACATCGCCATGTGATTAACACCCAAAGAGTACTAAGGTGTGATCATGTTTTGCTTGTGAGAGAGGTTTAGTCAATGGGTCTGCCACATTCAGATCCATGTGTATTTTGCAAATTTCTATGTCTACAATGCTCTGCATTGAGCTACTCTAGCTAAATGCTCCCACTTTCAATATGTATCCAGATCAAGACTCAGAGTCATCTAGATCGATGTCAAAGCTTGCATCGACGTAACTCTTTATGATGAACTCTTTGTCACCTCCATAACCGAGAAATATTTCCTTAGTCCTCTAAGGATAATTTTGACCAATGTCCAGTGATCTACTCCTAGATCACTATTGTACTCCCTTGCCAAACTCAGGGCAGGGTATACAATAGGTCTGGTACACAGCATGGCATACTTTATAGAGCCTATGGCTGAGGCATAGGGAATGACTTTCATTCTCTCTTTATCTTCTGCCGTGGTCGGGCTTTGAGTCTTACTCAACTTCACACCTTGCAATACAGGCAAGAACTCCTTCTTTGACTGTTCCATTTTGAACTACTTCAAAAACTTGTCAAGGTATGTACTCATTGAAAAAACTTATCAAGCGTCTTGATCTATCTCTATAGATCTTGATGCTCAATATGTAAGCAGCTTCACCGAGGTCTTTCTTTGAAAAAATTCTTTCAAACACTCCTGTATGCTTTCCAGAAAATTCTACATCATTTCTGATCAACAATATGTCATTCACATATACTTATCAGAAATGTTGTAGTGCTCCCACTCACTTTCTTATAAATACAGGCTTCACCGCAAGTCTGTATAAAACTATATGCTTTGATCAACTCATTAAAGTGTATATTCCAACTCCGAGATGCTTGCACCAGTCCATAGATGGATCGCTGGAGCTTGCACATTTTGTTAGCACCTTTAGGATCGACAAAACCTTCTGGTTGCATCATATACAACTCTTCTTTAAGAAATCCATTAAGGAATGTAGTTTTGACATCCATTTGCTAGATTTCATGAAATGTGGCAATTTGCTAACATGATTCGGACAGAATTAAGCATCGCTACGAGTGAGAAAATCTCATCGTAGTCAACACCTTGAACTTCGTCAAAAACCCTTTTCGACAAGTCTAGCTTTGTCGATAGTAACACTACTATCAGCGTCCGTCTTCCTCTTGAAGATCCATTTATTTTCTATGTCTTGCCGATCAACGGGCAAGCCAACCAAAGTCCACACTTTGTTCTCATACATGGATCCCATCTTAGATTTCATGGCCTCAAGTCATTTCGCGGAATCTGGGCTCATCATCGCTTCTTCATAGTTCATAGGTTCGTCATGGTCAAGTGGCATGACCTCCAGAACAGGATTATCGTACCACTCTGGTGCGGATCTCACTCTGGTTGACCTACGAGGTTCGGTAGTAACTTGATCTGAAGTTACATGATCATCATCATTAGCTTCCTCACTAATTGGTGTAGGAATCAAAGAACAGATTTATGTGATAAACTACTTTCCAATAAGGGAGTAGGTACAGTTACCACATCAAGTTCTACTTTCCTCCCACTCACTTCTTTCGAGAGAAACTCCTTCTCTAGAAAGGATCCATTCTTAGCAACAAAGATCTTGCCTTCAGATCTGTGATAGAAGGTGTACCCAACAGTTACTTTTTGGGTATCCTATGAAGACGCACTTCACCGACTTGAGTTTGAGCTTATCAAGATAAAACTTTTTCACATAAGCATCGCAACCCCAAACTTTAAGAAACAACAACTTTGGTTTCTTGCCAAACCACAGTTCATATGGTGTCGTCTCAACGGATTTAGATGGTGCCCTATTTACCGTGAATGCAACTGTCTCTAATGCATAACCCCAAAATGACAGTGGTAAATCGGTAAGGAACATCATACATTGCACTATATCCAATAAAGTACGGTTATGACATTCGGACACACCATTATGCTGTGGTGTTCCAGGTGGCACGAATTTGTGAAACTATTCCACATTGTTTTAATTGAAGACCAGACTCGTAACTCAAATATTCGTCTCCACGATCAGATCGTAGAAACTTTATTTTCTTGTCACGATGATTTTCCACTTCACTCTGAAATTCTTTGAACTTTTCAAATGTTTCAGACTTTTGTTTCATCAAGTAGATATACCCATATCTGATCAAATCATCTGTGAAGGTCAGAAAATAACGATACCTGCCGCGAGCCTCAACACTTATTGGACCGCATATATCAGTATGTATTATTTCCAATAAGTCAGTTGCTCGCTCCATTGTTCCGGAGAACGGAGTCTTAGTCATCTTGCCCATGAGGCATGATTCGCAAGCATCAAGTGATTCATAATCAAGTGATTCCAAAAGCCCATCAGGAGGGTGGAGGGCCGGCCCTATTATGGCGCGCCCTGGAGGAGTCCTACTCCCACTGGGAGTAGGATTCCCCCCCTTCCCTAGTTGGACTAGGAGAGAAGGAAGGGGGAGATAGGGAGGAAGGAAAGGGGGGCGCCGGGCCCCCCTCCTAGTCCAATTTGGACCAGAGGGGGAGGGGGCGCGCGGCCTGCCCTGGCCTCCTCTCTCTCTCTCTCCACTATGGCCCAATAAAGCCCATACACTTACCGAGGGGTTCCGCTAACCTCCCGGTACTCCGGTAAATTCTTGAATTCACCCGAAACTATTCCGATGGCCAAATATTGGCTTCCAATATATCGATCTTTATGTCTCAACCATTTCGAGACTCCTTGTCATGTCCGTGATCATATCCGGGACTTCGTACTACCTTCGGTACATCAAAACACATAAACTCATAATACCGATCGTCACCGAACGTTAAGCGTGCGGACCCTACGGGTTTGAGAACTATGTAGACATGAACGAGACTCATCTTCGGTCAATAACCAACAGCGGAACCTGGATGCTCATATTGGTTCCTACATATTCAACGAAGATCTTTATCAGTCAAACCGCATAACAACATACGTTGTTCCCTTTGTCATCGGTATGTTACTTGCCCGAGATTCGATCATCGGTATCTCAATACCTAGTTCAATCTCGTTACCGGCAAGTCTCTTTACTCGTTCCGTAATGCATCATCCCACAACTAACTCATTAGTTGCATCGCTTGCAAGGCTTATAGTGATGTGCATACCAAGAGGGCCTAGAGATACCTCTCCGACAATCGGACTGACAAATCATAATCTCTGTCTATGCCAACTCAACAAGTACCATCGGAGACACCTGTAGAGCACCTTTATAATCACCCAGTTACGTTGTGACGTTTGGTAGCACACAAAGTGTTCCTCCGTTATTCGGGAGTTGCATAATCTCATAGTCATAGGAACATGTATAAGTCATGAAGAAAGCCATAGCAATATACTAAACGATCAAATGCTAAGCTAACGGAATGGGTCAAGTCAATCACATCATTCTCTAATGATGTGATCCCGTTAATAAAATGACAACTCATGTCTATGGTAGGAAACATAACCATCTTTGGTTCAACGAGGTAGTCAAGTAGAGGCATACTAGTGACACTCTGTTTGTCTATGTATTCACAGATGTAATAAGTTTCTGGTTAATACAATTCTAGCATGAATAATAAACATTTATCATGATATAGGGAAATAAATAATAACTTTATTATTGCCTCTAGGGAATATTTCCTTCAATTCTATCAATTGCCCAACAGTAATTTGTTTACCCACCGTTTGCTATTTTTCTCGAGAGAAGCCACTAGTGAAATCTACGGCCCCCGGGTTTCTTATTTAATATATTTGCCTTTGCGATCTATTTTCCTTTGATTTTTTTTCTAGATCTATTAAAGCAAAAATACAAAAATACCTTGCTGCAGTTTATTTTATTTGGCATTCGATCTATGAAATTATTACAACTCTCTCACGTCTGTTTGCCAATTTGTGGCGCCGTTATCCGAAAAGGATTTACAACCCCTTTAACACGTCGGGTTGCGAGTATTTGTTATTTGTGTGCAGGTGCTATTTACGTACTGTTGCTTGGTTCTCCTACTAGTTCGATAACCTTGGTCTCATAACTAAGGGAAATACCTACTGTCGCTGTGCTGCATCATCCCTTCCTCTTTGGGGAAATACCGACGTAGTCTAGTAGACATCACCAGGCCACTGTGACGCCCCCGATTCAATCGTACACTAATCATGCACGCAAACGTGTACGATCAAGATTAGGGACTCACGGGAAGATATCACAACACAACTATAAAATATAAATAAGTCATACAAGCATCATAATACAAGCCAGGGGCCTCGAGGGCTCGAATACTAGTGCTCGATCATAGACGAGTCAGCGGAAGCAACAATATCTGAGTACAGACATAAGTTAAACAAGTTGCCATAAGATGGCTAGCACAAACTGGGATACAGATTGAAAGAGACGCATGCCTCCTGCCTGGGATCCTCCTAAACTACTCCTGGTCGTCGTCAGCGGGCAACACGTAGTAGTAGGCACCTCCAGTGTAGTAGGAGTCGTCGTCAACGGTGGCGTCTAGATCCTGGGCTCCAACATCTGGTTGTGACAACCAGGTAGAAGGGATAGGGGGAAAAGAAGGAGAAAGCAACCGTGAGTACTCATCCAAAGTACTTGCAAGCAAGGAGCTACACTACATATGCATGGGTATATGTGTAAAGGGTCATATCAGTGGACTGAACTGCAGAATGCCAGAATAAGAGGGGGATAAATAATCCTGTCGAAGACTACGCTTCTGGCAGCCTCCGTCTTGCAGCATGTAGAAGAGAGTAGACTGAAGTCCTTCAAGCAGCATCACATAGCATAATCCTACCCGGCGATCCCCTCCTCGTCGCCCTGTTAGAGAGCGATCACCGGGTTGTATCTGGCACTTGGAAGGGTGTGTTTTATTAATTATCCAGTTCTAGTTGTCATAAGGTCAAGGTACAACTCCAAGTCGTCCTGTTACCAAAGATCACGGCTATTCGAATATAACTTCCCTGCAGGGGTGCACCACATAACCCAACACGCTCGATCCCATTTGGCCGGACACACTTTTTGGGGTCATGCCCAGCCGCGGAAGATCAACACGTCGCAGCCCCACCTAGGCACAACAGAGAAGCCAGCACGCTGGTCTATTCCTAAGCGCACAGGGGTCTGGGCCCATCGCCCATAGCACACCTGCATGTTGCGTACGCGGCCGGAGAGCAGACCTAGCAACCTCCATTACAAAGGAAGTCACGTTACACGGTCCAACCCGGCGCGCGCCGCTCAGTCGCTGACCTCACGAAGGCTTCGGCTGATACCACGACGTCGAGTGCCCATAACTTTCTCACGTAGTTGGTTAGTGCGTATAGACCAAATGGCCAGACTCAGATCAAACACAAAGAACTCGTTAAGCGTGTTAAGTATCTGCGAACGCCGACCAGGGCCAGGCCCACCTCTCTCCTAGGTGGTCTCAACCTTCCCTGTCGCTCCGCCACAAAGTAACAGTCGGGGGCCGTCGGGAACCCAGGCCCACCTCTACCGGGATGGAGCCACCTGCCCCTTCAGCCCCCATCTCCGAACACTATCACAAGTAATGTAACATTGTAAAGTATATAGTATGTACCTGTGATCACCTCCCGAAGTGATCACGGCCCAATAGTATAGCATGGCAGACGGACAAGAATGTAGGGCCACTGATGGAACACTAGCATCCTATACTAAGATGTAGGATAGCAGGTAAGGGTAACAACTGTAGCAACAATGGCAGGCTATGCATCAGAATAGGATTAACCGAAAGCACTAACATGCTACACTACTCTAATGCAAGCAGTATAGAGAAGAGTAGGCGATATCTGGTGATCAAGGGGGGGGGGGCTTGCCTGGTTGCTCTGGCAAGAAGAAGGGGTCGTCATCGATGTAGTCGATCACAGGGGTATCGGCAACGGTCTCGGAGCCTACCGGAAAGAAGTAACGGAGGGGGGAACACAGTAAATAACAGAGCAATCAAATGTAACAAAAAGCAAGACGCGACAATACGTTGTGCTATGGGTGACCTAACGCAGGGTTAGGTGATACCGACGAATGGGGGAAACATCCGGGAAAGTATTCCAAGTGTTTGGCATTTTCGGACAGATGAACCGGAGTGAAAAAGTTACATGTTTGCTATGCTAGGGGCGCGTGGCGGACGATCGGGCTGCATATTCGGATTCGTCTCATCGTTCTGAGCAACTTTCATGTACAAAGTATTTTCATCTGAGTTACGGATTATTTTATATGATTTTTTGAAGATTTAAACAAATTCTAGAATTTCTGCATTTAATTTAATTTGAAATAATAAACAAACAAATTGCTATGGGTACACATGAGTGTACCCAGCAATGTGTGCATGTGTATGACATGTGGGGCCAGGGGCTGGGTTGACCCAGTCAATATTTTGACTAGTCCAAAGTGAACAGTGTACGTGGGTCCCAATTGTCATGGACTCATTTTAATTAACATGTTCTTGACTAAATTTACTTAGCTTAATTAGGGGGTTTTGGGCTAAACTAATTAGGGCCTCCCTAATTAACAGGGGGGGGGGGGGTCGGGCCCATGTGCCAGTGGCCCAAATCGGCCTCTAGTGAGGCTGTGCCCGTACGTACATACTCGTAGAGTACGACGCCAGCGGCCATCGTGCTGGCCCTGGGAAGGCTCGGCACAGGGGGGCGCGAGCAGGCCCGGGCGGAGGTGGACGCCGCCGGCTGAGGCAGGCACAGCCGCGAGCGGTGGGGCGCGGAGGGGGGGGGGCAGCGGCGGCCTCCAGCGATGTGGTGCTAGGCGGCGGCCCGAGCAGCAGCAACATAGCAAAGCAGCGAGCAGCAGCGGTCAGGAGCAACGGCAGCAACGCGGGCGGGCAGCAGCGAGCAGGGGAGGCACGGCTGGGCACGCGCGTGCACTAAGCGCGACCGGAGAGGCGAGCAGCGGGGGGGGGGGGGGGGGCACGCGGACGGCGCAGTCAAGGCAGAGGCGCGCAAGCGCGGCGAGGGGCGCGCGCGTACGCGGTGAGCGCGGACTCCAAGAGCGGCGGCCTCGGCGAGTACGGGCGGCTACGGCAACGAATCGAGGTAATAAGCAGTGGGGATGGAGGAGGAGCTCACCACGATGCCGATGGCGAGGTTGGGGAGGTCAGGGCTGGACCGGAGCAGCGGCAAACGACGACAGAAGATGAAGATGTACTCGGTGAAGATGGCGGCGATGGCGAGCGTTCTGACCATCCCGACTCGACTTGTTGCTCGGGGAAGATGAAGTCAAGGGTGGTGGTCCTCTTGGTCGTATCCACAGGCACCGGGGAGCATGTTCGTCGTGGCAACAGTGACGATGTGCGCGGTCACCGTGCGAGATTCCGAGCTCAAATTTGGGCGGATGAGGAGGGGGCGATGGGGAAAAGAAGGGGACTCGGTCGAGGCGGGCCTAGGGTTACCAGGGGACGTGTTTATAGTGTTGGTGAGGCAACGTGGAGGCCATCCACGGCGAGGGGGGCTCGGATGAGCGCCACGACTCTCCTCTGCCTCCTGTAGCGGGAGGTGGATGAAAGGTTGTGGCCTGGTGGGCTGGGCTGCACTGTGGCAACTATGGCCTAGTGCAGCAGTATTAGTTTTTCTTCTTTCTTTTTGTTATCAGTTTTTCATTTAGCTCCGGCTTGTAAATTGCTTGACCACCAAATGACTTTTGTAAATTATGCAACTTGTCACATAATCATCATTGCATTATATAGGACTGCCACAAAAAGTTTAAGGTCTTTTGAAAAGGTTCAAACATTTTCAGAAATCGAAAAGGCCAAGTAATGTGTTGTTGGTCCACTATTTTAATTCCTAGGGGCATTTTTGGAGTTTCGAGAGTGTTGGTTTTATTTTTAGAACAACTTTGGTAAATTTTTCAATATTACGAACATTTTAGTTTTACTGCCAAAAGAAATAATTTATTTAACTTGCAATTTCAATTTGAATTTGACTTTGAATTTATTAAGTTACAATTTGACTTAGTAAAGCTTGATGACATGGCACCATTAGGGGGAGATTACTGTAGCAAGATAATCTGGGTGTTACAAATCTCCTCCACTACAAGAAATCTCGTCCCGAGATTCTAGAGGTGGAGTCAAGGGGAAAGAATCGGTTACGAAATTCTAACGAATCTTCTTGGTCTTAGTTGCTCTTCCCGAAATAGTTGATCATTTTCAATGATGTCTTTATTTCTCTGCTCCAGGTCATCATGATGAAGTCATCATTCTTTCTTTGGGATCTTCACCATACTTACGAAAGAATAGGGCCAGTATTCCAGAAGAATGAACCTCTACAAGGTTGACTATCCGGTAGCTAACATCAGGGAAGGTGGCGGAAAGTAACTCTCGAACTAAAACTTAAGAAAATATCGAGAGTAAAGTAAGGAGGTACCATGAGAAGTTTCAAGCGGGTAGGCAATCGTTCGTTGCTTGAAACAGAGTGTGAAAGGGGTTCAAAGCAACGGAAACAAGTATTGTGTTTAATACCAGAATTGAGGATCACACGGAAGGTGGCTCGTGAATTACATACGAGGCCAGGTGCGAGGAACAACCTTAAGAACAGGGGGTGTATAGGAGAGTCAGGTTTCGATCCTGTGGAACTGTGGGTTATGGGCCCACCATGTGGTTAAAAGTAGGAAGGGCGTTGACATCTTGCACGGTCAAGATAGCAAGACATGTCAGAGGGTAGCCTATCAGTTATGTCGGCAACAATGTCGGTACCAAGGGCGAGGGACGAAGAGAACCATTTTCCTGCTCGTCGAAACGAGGCGGACCAATAGGCAGAGTTCTCGTCCATCGGTGGCTACCAGAATGTCATCAACAATAGTAACAGGGTTACACCAGACAGGATGGTACACCGAGGTGTTTACATAAGCAAGGGAAGTATTACTGGAAAATGTGTTTAAACACATATTTCAGGGGTATACCTTTCCCAAAGACAAATAGAGCATGATATCCACGACATGATATAATGTAGAAAACCCTTTAGGAAAGGGGGAGAAAATTTCATGACATTACCCATACAACGGTGTTTGGATAATTTGATAAAGAAAATTTAGCATTGTGCTTCAAATGTTCTTATTGAAATTCGGAGTACCACAGACATGCTTCGAGATAGCACTGACATGGTCATTGGGTAAAGATCATACTTTGGATTCACAAAGGATCCATCAGGAGCAACTTATAGAATAAGTCTTACAATTTCCTCATGGAAGAATGGCTAACCTTGCTAAAAAGGATACTACAATAATAGGCCCTCCGGCCTGGTGTGCTAGGCATGACATAACCTTACCGGGTCATATAAAGACCAACAATATAACTCTTGGAAATATGTTCCAACCATCATATCTGACCGAGATTCAGATCGGATTGGTGTCACGATACCTCACACTTAGGATGCCTGAGAAGAAAAGGTGCGACACAATTTGACGACATGACATTATAAGATTCTCGGGAAATGAACTATGGAAGCGAGTTCCAAAACAAGAGTTCAGTATTCAACCAAGGAGAGGATGATGAGGTGGCTGATGGACTCAGCAACATATCATCGAGATTTCCAAAAAGATGGATTTCCACAATTATGTGAACAACGAGATAACATTTGTCAGATCAAATGATATAATGAAGTATGCTCGAGGAAAACATACACAATTAAACATTGGTTGAAAGTGCGCCCGAAATATGGGTTGGGTTGCACGACCAATGTCAGAATGGTGATTCAATAATCAATAGTCAAAGAATGAATGACCGACCATTAACTTCAAAGCAATAGGATTGCTAGAAGGGCAGAATCCAAACAACACCATTCACTTGTTGGTACCCTGTTTGGAATCAACTCGAGGACCAAGAAAGAATGATGATGGGGAGAAGTATCACTATACCAAGAATTCTTAAGAGGTGGAGCAATCCTCACAACATCCTTGACATAAAAGACAGTACTACTTCAAGGTAGAACAAAATACAAGCTGGAAAGCAAATTGCATCCATAACATGAACAAGTTTGTGATGAAAGGGATTAAGGATGTTGTCGGTGGCAACTCAAATTACCAAGGGACGAGGATGGTACTTATCATCATGAATTCGATCGATATCCTGAAAGGAGTCAAATGTTGATGATGATCACGACAAATTTTGTCGAGAGATTTCATGAGGATGTAATCGATCAGCGATGACATCAAGTCAAAGGAATGATGAAGCAAGAGGTCAATGGAAGCACATATACGACACAAACTCGAAATCAAGCTTGCTTTTAAAGGTGAAATGATATGACAAGGAAAATCGACATAAGCTTAGCTCATCGTCAAAGTGGTGCTCCGAGAATAAGGACTAGGTAGCACAGTTAAAATCACCAAGACAATGATATAGCCATACAGGCTAGGAATGGCGTGATCGGGTACAAACTCGTACTTAAAGAAGATTATCAAGTGTCGTTGAACCGTAGTGCAGTCTCGGTTCAGTTATCGGTGTCTTTGAGTGTTTAATAACTCAGAGCCCATGAAATTTTTATATCAGTGAGTATGTAGTACTTGATGAAGAACTCATAAGAAATTATGCAGTTCCAAGATAATCTCGAGATACCACGGGGTAATACTCGAGGACAGATCAACGTAGAGGTTGGACTGGGGTATTGCTCTATAGAATACAAGTGCTTAAACTTGCACAGGAAATGGTATTTAAAGGAGAACATGGTCGAAACCGTGATTGCAAAGGATCAATTCACCGATACCAAAGGATATTATATCAAGGAAATAGTTACAAGAAGCTTCCATGATAGGATCTACATCGTGTCCATGGGCATGAACACAAAGTTCAAGGTCGACTCCCACTTCTCCAATGCATAACCTTTCATTCACTTCTCGCATTCGATGAAGTTGTATTGTTGAAATTTTATCTGGCAAAATACCAGAAGAGTATGACTCATGAAAACTTTCGAGTTCACACATAATAAGGAAGGCATAGGTTCAACCCATCAGGTTATCGTGGAAATACATACCACAAGCTTCAATGGTAAATACCACCAGCTCGAAAGCTGAGCATGGTTGAGAAAGCAGAGGATACAATTTACCAAAGGCATTATGTAACTGAGGGAAGGCTCATAAGGTTATTGCATATGAAGGACGATTGTTGGATAAAATCCAACAAAGGATCCGATGGTCCTCACGAGATCTGATGTAAGCATCGGTACTCAACTAGAGGAAGAAAGAATGCAAGGAGATCAGATTATAGAAATAACTGACTAATTCAAAGCTCAAATGCAAAAGAATTATGATTTCCAAATCAAGGGATCAGAAGCAACGCTCTGATCAAGGGTGGATAAGTTGAGTAGGCTTAGGGGTACAATCGATGGCAATTTGATTGGTCGAGACCCAGCTCATGTTTAAAATGACGTATGAGCCGAAAGGATGAATTCTAGGATCTGATTAAGGATTGCAACATTCGCAACATATTGAATCAAGGGACCCAAGATGATAAAGGCAAAGGACATCCATGAATATTCTTAGTCATTTGGAATTAACCAAAATGCAGGCAGACAAGCATTTCAAGAGCCATAGGCTAATGAGGATTCTTGAAAGATCGGATAGTATTTCTAAGAATTTTGTGAAACACATGAACAACTGGGGATGAGCAGATACTCGGTAAGAGCGAGGAATTATCCATAGGAGTATTCAGGTGACAAAGAACTGCAAGGCAGTAGGCACAAAGTATTCTCGGAACAATAGAGAGAATTTCGGTGTACCTTGTAATAACAAGATCAATTGGGGATGAATGTATGAACAACAAATGTAGGTAGTTATCCATAAGGACACATCGATGGTAGGGAATTGTAAAAGCGATGGCACATAGTCTCAAGAGAACATTGTAGGGTGTCTTTGGAATCTTCTGGTGAAACAAGCGATCGTTCGGACCGAGGGGCTCTCCCGGAGAAAGTATTTACGAGAACCTAGAGTTGGAGTTAGTAAAATCGTTTAACACGAATAGAAGAGAGATCAGAGTCCCAGAGTATAGGTCAAGGAAAAAAAGATCCTAATACCACCCAATGGCGACGTGGGCCCATGGGCACACAGCCATGTTAGTAAAAGGTTTGTAATTTCTAAACTCGACATCGGCCAAGGAGTGTGGAAGGGGGATTCCTATAGGCAGTCGGCTCTGATACCAACTTGTGACGCCCCCGATTCAATCGTACACTAATCATGCACGCAAACATGTACGATCAAGATCAGGGACTCACGGGAAGATATCACAACACAACTCTAAAACATAAATAAGTCATACAAGCATCATAATACAAGCCAGGGGCCTCGAGGGCTCGAATACAAGTGCTTGATTATAGACGAGTCAGCGGAAGCAACAATATCTGAGTACACACATAAGTTAAACAAGTTGCCATAAGATGGCTAGCACAAACTGGGATACAGATCGAAAGAGGCGCAGGCCTCCTGCCTGGGATCCTCCTAAACTACTCCCGGTCGTCGTCAGCGGGCAGCACGTAGTAGTAGGCACCTCCGGTGTAGTAGGAGTCGTCGTCAACTGTGGCGTCTGGATCCTGGGCTCCAACATCTGGTTGCGACAACCAGGTAGAAGGGATAGGGGGAAAAGAAGGAGAAAGCAACCGTGAGTACTCATCCAAAGTACTTGCAAGAAAGGAGCTACACTACATATGCATGGGTATATGTGTAAAGGGCCATATCAGTGGACTGAACTGCAGAATGCCAGAATAAGAGGGGGATAAATAATCCTGTCGAAGACTACGCTTCTGGCAGCCTCCGTCTTGCAGCATGTAGAAGAGAGTAGACTGAAGTCCTCCAAGCAGCATCGCATAGCATAATCCTACCCGGCGATCCCCTCCTCGTCGCGCTGTTAGAGAGCGATCACCGGGTTGTATCTGGCACTTGGAAGGGTGTGTTTTATTAAGTATCCGGTTCTAGTTGTCATAAGGTCAAGGTACAACTCCAAGGCGTCCTGTTACCGAAGATCATGGCTATTCGAATAGATTAACTTTCCAACAGGGGTGCACCACATAACCCAACACGCTCGATCCCATTTGGCCGGACACACTTTTTGGGGTCATGCCCAGCCGCGGAAGATCAACACGTCGCAGCCCCACCTAGGCACAACAGAGAGGCCAGCACGCCGGTCTAATCCTAAGCGCACAAGGGTCTGGGCCCATCGCCCATAGCACACCTGCACGTTGCGTACGCTGCCGGAGAGCAGACCTAGCAACCTCCATTACAAAGGAAGCCACGTTACGCGGTCCAACCCGGAGCGTGCCGCTCAGTCGCTGACCTCACGAAGGCTTCGGCTGATACCACGACATCGAGTGCCCATAACATTTTCACATAGTTGGTCAGTGCGTACAGACCAAATGGGCAGACTCAGATCAAACACCAAGAACTCGTTAGGCGTGTTAAGTATCCGCGAACGCCGACCAGGGCCAGGCCCACCTCTCTCCTAGGTGGTCTCAACCTGCCCTGTCGCTCCGCCACAAAGGGATAGGTTCTACCTCTTCTGGTCGACGGTGACGCGAGCGCATCCGCGCACGCGGGTTCTTCCCGCCGTCGCCCAGAAGAAGTATCCGACCGGGTACCCCTTCTTTGCTGTGTTCTTCTATTGCGGGCTTTGCCCGCCCTTTTCTGAATTTTTCTGCGACATCATGAACACCTATGGTTTCCATCTCCTCGACTTCACCCCCACCGCTGTTCTGACAATGGCGGTTTTCGCACACCTCTGCGAGAACTTTGTCGGAGTCCATCCCAACGTAGCCCTCTTTCGCCATTTCTTTTCTCCTCGGGTGGAGAAAGGAGAGCCTTTATCCGGCGGGGTCGCCTGGATCTCCAAGACCGGCAAGAAGGAGGCTTATCTGGAGGGGGAGCTCCGCAGCAGATGGGAGGAGTGGAGAGCGGACTGGTGCTTGATCGTCGAGGAGAAGCCGCAGCCATTCACTGCCGCGCGCCGAGCTCCAGTGGTGCGCGGCCGCGATTGGAGCGACGTGGCTCCGGACGACGCCGAGCTGGAGATTGCCGTCACCCGGATCCTGCGCCTCAGGCTTGCCGGGCTCACTGTCGGCGCTGTTGGCACGGACTTCCTCCTCCGCCGCATCGCCCCCCTGCAGGAGAAGGGGAGACCTGCTTGGGAGTTCCAGAACGCGGCGGATGTCATGAGGCTGCGTCCGGGCCTTAATTTCAACTTTACTGTCTTGGAGCTTGACGGGACGCTCAGGGAGCTGTTCAAGCACGACCCTGAGCATCCCGAATGGTTCAGGCTGTCGCAGGGCGTCGTTCCCTTATGCAATAACTCGTCGCTCAGCCGCATCCTCGCAATGATGCCACTGTACGATTTGCATGGGATCGATGCGACCTGGCAGGAGCCTGCGGACGACGTCGTGCAGGCGTTCTTCGATGACTTGGTGGAGGTGCCAGTCAACCCTGACGAGAAGAAGGGCCTCACTCGGGACACCACCCCCGATGAGTTGGCGTACATTGCCTCCAAGATGGAGGAGGCAGCGACCGCCGCAGCCGCAGGTAAATTTGGATTCACCACGGCTGAGGCAGACACGGCGGAGGTGGTGAGCCTTGCCGAGCGAGCAGAGTTCGTCCGCGAGGAAGAGCCTGCCGAGCACGGCGCCAAGGGCGAGCCCGCCCTGGACACGAGTGGCTTGCCGGAGGTTGACGCCTCTTCCTCCCGACCTCCGGGCAGCTCGTCGCAAGCAGAGCCCCCTGCCCAGCCAAGAAGGCGTCTCCGCAAGGCTGGGGAGGTGGTGCGGCAGGCGAGCCAACAACCGCAGCGCCGCGTGACACGCTCCTCTGAGGCAGCAGGAGCGGGTCTTCGCGGGCCGCGACTTCTGCTCCTGCCGCTTCTCGCACCGCAGCGGCAGCTGGAGCTGAGCCGTCCACTGCTCCCGCCTCCTTGCACCAGGAGCGGGCCGGTCTTCGACTTCTCCGCGCTTAGCTTCGACGAAGAAGAGGAAGAAGAGTAAGTCCCTTGTCGAGCGCGTATCCTTTCAATTTCTGTTGTCTTATCTTGCAGCTCATTAGCCTTTCTATGAATCTGTTCCTTTCCAGGACTCTGGCCCAGAGAACGGCAAAGAGGACCAAGGTCCCGCTGGTCGTCCTCGAGGACGAACCCGCCCCGGCAACAGGGGGTGCGCCCGAGGCGACCTTGCCGGACCCGGCAGCCGATCTTCGGAGCAGCCCCCAACGTAAATATACGGTTTACTTCCGCTGTTTGGCGCGCATGGGTGCTCCTCTTCTCTTTTGTTGTTGATATATGGCTGTTGCTTCGTGTAGGAGCAGAGCAGCCCCAGCAGGAGCGCCTGGAGAGCACTCCCGCCACGCCGTCTGCGTCGACTACACCGCCAAGGGAGAGTTCTCCGGCAAGGGAGCAGCCCCCGGCAGGGGAGATCTCTCCGGCAAGGGAGGATTCCTCGGCGAGGGACGGTACCAACGACCCCCCGGCAACGGGGGCCGTGGCCACAGATCTTGCTACCGGTAACCCTTCCCGCACGGAAACTTCCCTTGGCTCTTCTTTCTTTTGATCTTCTTGTCGGGTAGTTGGTTGACTTCTCTCCCTTCTCCGGCCATCAGACCCGTCCGCCGAGGACCCGATGGAGACCGAGGTCGTCGTCGAGGAGGGCGCGCGTGGCGATGCCGATGACGTCGTCGTCACCGAAGAAGCGGACGACGCTGATGATCCTGCCGGTGACGGAGATGCCGAGGCCGCCAAGGCCGCCGCTGCAGCAGCCGGCGAGGGGACCGGCGACCGTACTGATGGCCCCGGGGCCGCAGGAGCGCCAAGCGCTTCACCGACCGCCGATCCTGCCGCCGCCACAACGTCGGCCCCCGAGGAGCCCCAGCCAGGCGTCTATCTAAAGGCCAGTGAAGATGTCTTCATCAAGCTTCCCTGGGAGTCGAGCTCCAGGGCGCCGGTCGAGGGAGAGACCTTGGACGGGGTGGTGCTCGCCTCCGCGGGGCTGACGCTGGTCGACACGCCAAGCAGCAGCAGCGGCGAGCCTGAGGAGGAGCGGCTACTCCGAAAGCTAGTGTCACTCTACCGCGCCCGGCAAGCTAAGGTGGAGCGCCAGGAAGCGCTCGTCGCGAAGGCGGGAGTAGACATGGAGAAGCGCGTCGGGGAGCTCCGGGAGCTCAACCAGGAGGCCCTCCGATCCTTGGCGGAGGAGCGAAGGCAGCTCGACGAGGCGCGGACGGCCTTCATCCTCGAGAAGGCAGAGGCCGAAAAGCAGCAAAGGCTTGCCGCTGCGGGGCTATCTGCGCGGGAAGGTGAGCTGGTGCAGTAGAAAGCCAGCCTCGCCAGCCATGAGGAGGAGGTTGCCGCGCGCGAGCAAGCGCTCGGCGGGGCCCTCAAGAAAGTGCAGGATGCTGCCGCGGCTGCCGAGACCGCCAAGAAGGAGCTGGAGGCGAAGGTGGCGCATCTCGACATTGATCTCAAGGCGAGCGGTGGGGAGCTCGCCGCACTCAAACAGGAGCGCGAGAAGTGTGCCCACACCCTTGGCAAGCTGCAGGGCCGCTTCGCCGAGAAGATCAAGGAGCTCGACGCCGCCAAAGATTCCAACGCTGATCTTGAAACGAAGCTGGCCACCTTGACCAAGACGCTGGGAAGCGCCAAGGAGCGGGAGGCGACCTTGCGGAAGGAGGTCACGGACAACGAGGCGCTGCTGAAGAGCGCCGCAGTTACCCAGAACAACTTCAGGGCGACGGTGGAGCAGTGGACTGAGGGTCTCGTGGACATCGCCGCCGCCATCGACAAGGAGCTGACGCTGCTGGGGATGGAGGGTCACGAGTATCCCTCTGGTGAAAGCGTCCCACCCAGCGCCAAGCTCACTTCGTTCTACAAAGGCGTGGTGACGGCCCTTCAGGAACTCCGGGAGGCGATCCCAGAGCGGCTGGCCGACGAGACGCGCGATGCCATCGCCGGAGCCCTCGAGAAGGTGTTGGTGAAGATCGTCTTCCGCAACCCAGGCCTCAAGCTCACCAACGCTCTCAAATCCCTGCCGCCAGACGCTGACCTGGAGGAGATCAGGGCCCTCATCGCGCCCATTGTGGAAAGGGTGGCCGGGATCAAGAGGATCGAGGGCGACCGCGTGGATTAGGCCGCTCGTCCCTTTGTTTTTTTTTCTTTGTCGCTGCTGGCCGTGTTATGGAAACAACCAGTGGCGGAGCCAGGAATATTTTTTAGGTGTGGCAGAGTTTGTGAGGGGAAAAAACAATGTAGTAACATATAAGTATGTGACGTTCCTGCTTGCTGCCTCTCTTGACGGTGGTCGCTGCCATGACCACCACGCTGACTAAAGATCGCGTGGTTGCTCTGTAATCGCTGCCTCTGTTACATGCCTTAGGGGTTAGCCGACTAGGGGTCGGTCGGTCGGCAGTAGGGACAAATATCACAACAAGACATACATTGTCATGAGTTTGGAGGAGTAGCCATTGGTCCTAGTTGTATATTGTAATACCTCAGACGATTTGAGTCCGATTAGATCTAGTTTCTTCACCGGAGAGACGGAAAGCGGTGAGGCTCTGGGTTTCGCGGAGTTCGCACTGCTCGTCACATAGCTAGAGACAAGCTTGAGCGGCGGCTGCAAGGCGATTCCTGATCAACCATGCTTGAACGAAACAACTCGTGTATCTCCAATCAACTAGTACATTTTTTTTAGCATGTCCAATCAACTGGAGTACATGTGAATTGATTTGCAATTGACTGCCAATGGTGTCCTCGTTTAGAACATGGGCTTGTGGGTCATGGGCTTATGTGATGCATGTCACCTATTGCTTAATTCTCTCCTTCAGCGGCAGTTAGGCCTCTAATGAGGCAGAAACAAGTAGGTAACAACACAACTACCTAGCGAAATACATTCGAGGCCATGAGTTGCCTGCCCCCTGCGAGTATTCATCCTCCAAATTGATGAAACTGACCAAAAATCCATTGACTCAGCTCAAAGCTTCATACATACAGTATATATATTCAATACTTTTGCTAAATTTTAGGTATGGCGGCTGCCAAACCTCGCCATATAGCTGGATCTGCCCCTGGAAACAATTGATTAGTGCCGCGACAAATTATCTTGTAATATAACTTTATCTTAGGTAGTGATTGCACTGTTATTTCCTCTACTTGATTCCGCGCTTTGTATGTTTTGGTCCTACGCTTTTGGGGACTTGCCGGCGTAGGCCTCCGCCTTGCCGCGGGCGCTGAGTGCGGGACATCAGCAACCTGCTGGCGGTGCCACCACCGGCAAGAAACCTTGCCGCGGCTAGCTGCAGCTCACTTAAATTGTTGAGCAGGCTCAAAACAAAGTAAGTGTTACGACTGCAGTCGCAGCACACTTAAGCTGTGGAGCGAGCTCGAAACGAAGTAAGGATGCTACTCTGGTTGTAGCACACTTAAGTCGTTGAGCGGACTCGAAATGAAGTAAGGGCGCAACTAGTCACGAGCCGGTCCCTCCGCGCACAAGTTTTTCATACAAAGTGCGGTCGCTCAAGGAAGATAACTCAAAAGTTTAAAAACTTAATTGCTCAAACTTTGGCAACTTAGCTTTTCTGTCGTTCGCTGCCCGGCAAGGCGAGGTTTTCTTGGACGACGCCTGGCCCACACCGTTATCTTCTCCTCCCCCCTCCCCGGTAAACTTGTGGGCGAGGGGTCCTCCCTTTTCTCGAGAGAAAAGAGAGAGAAGGGAAAATAAAGGTACGGGGCTTCGCGGTTCGCTATTGCTCACCGGGGGTAAGTGCTGCACAACATGTCAGATAGCACATGCACAAAGTTGAAAGCATGAAATCGACAAGATGTGCGAGGCACATGAGCTATGCACGGGATCTGCGCCCGGCTTTGTACCAAGGATTACATGCAACAGCGGCAAGACTTGGACAAAGAGGATGGTTGACGGAACGGGTTCCGACAACCGCGCTGGCAAGGGCCTCCCCACGGCCGGCGTCAACTTGTTGGGATCTTGGCGGACTGAGCGCGCCGAAGAACAAGGTCGCCTTTCTCAAAACTTCTGGTGCTAACTTTGCGGCTATAGAAGCGGCGCAAAGCTTGCTGGAAGCGAGCAGCTCGCACATCGGCTTGAAGACGGTCCCCCTCAAGGAGCAGCTGCTCTAGCTCGAGCTCAGCGTGAGCGAGCACTCGAGGTGGGCCGTATACGAGTCCGTGAGGGGAATTGCCTCCGCTCCATGGACCGGAGCGGAAAGGTACCTGGCCATACCTGGGCTTACCTGTGACCACCCGCTCCCTACCTGGCGCGCCAAAGATGTCGGGGGAAATCGGCCTCCTCGAACACCTATGGGGACGGAGCCCCTTCTCGGTTCGGCGGGGGGCGGAGGCTGCGCGAAGAGCAGATCGAGGCGATGCACACAAACGATTTTACCCAGCTTCGGGCCGCACGGATGCGTAAAACCCTACTGCTGCTTGTCTGATTGCATTGGGTTCTTGCTTGAGAACATGGGATGCTACAGTATGCTTGGCGCTGGGCGTGAATGGGTGTCCTCTGGGTTCCTCTTCCCTTCTACGTGCGCATGGGCCTCCTTTTATATGCTCAAGGGGCTACCCACAGGTGGCAACGCAGATGAGGGTAAAAATGGAAAAGAGCTGTGTGTACAGTGGCTGCACAGTGCTATCGCACCTAACTCTGACGGCAGGGGACAAGGGCATTAAATGCCCGTCTGGGTCGCCCGAACAGAGCTGAAATGGACCGTTAGGGGCGCCCTCGTTTGCCATGATGGTTATCTTGTCAGCGCCGCATGCCACCGCATGCCCCTGGCTGCGCAGTGCCCCGCCACGTGCCTCTGGGAGAGCCCCAGAGTGACGCGTGGGTGGGTGAGCTGGAGCGCGGGCCTGGGGTGGTGACTTGCCGCGGCAAGTGGCTTGCCGCGGTTGCTGTCTTGCCGCGCCTGGGAACTTGCCGCTCGCCAGGCCTTGCCGGGGCGCGTGGCGCGTCGCGGTGAGCTTTCCTGAGATGCCTTGGCCGGCCTTCCCGGCAAGCTCCTCTTGCCGGGGCCTCTGTGCTTCAGCTGGTCTTCCCGGCAAGCTCCTCTTGCCGGGGTCTTGTCTCTTCGGCCCGGCAAGCTCCTCTTGCCGAGGCCTTGTCTTCTTGGCTTAAATACTTTGTTCTTGGATGGCCCAAAAAGGGACCATGGAGGGTTTTTTGGCGTTCACCTGGCAAGCCTCGCCGCGGGGCGCTGCGACTGCCCGTGCACAAGTTTGGGGTACTAAGATACCCCTACTTTGGTACACCGACAAGCAGCGGTCAGGAGCAACGGCAGCAACGCGGGCGGGCACGGGGCGAGCAGGGGTGGCACGGCTGGGCGCGCGCGTGCACTAGGCATGGCCGGAGAGGCGAGCAGCGCGGGGGGGGGGGGGGGAGGGGGGCACGCGGACGGCGCAGTCAAGGCAGAGGCGCGCAAGCGCGACCAGGGGCGCGCGCGTACGCGGTGAGCGCGGACTCCAAGAGCTGCGGCCTCGGCGAGTACGGGCGGTTACGGCAACAAATCGAGGCAATAAATAGTGGGGATGGAGGAGGAGCTCACCACGATGCCGATGGCGAGGTTGGTGAGGTCGGGGCTGGACCGGAGCGGCGGCAAACGACGACAGACGATGAAGATGTACTCGGTGAAGATGGCGGCGATGGCGAGCGTTCTGACCGTCCCGACTCGATTTGTTGCTCGGGGAAGATGAAGTCAAGGGTGGCGGTCCTCTCGGTCGTATCCACAGGCACCGGGGAGCATGTTCGCCGCGGCAACAGCTTGAATTTGGGCGGATGAGGAGGGGGCGATGGGGAAAAGAAGGAACTCGGTCGAGGCGGGCCTAGGGTTACCAGGGGACGTGTTTATAGTGTTGGTGAGGCAACGTGGAGGCCATCCACCCCGAGGGGGGCTCAGATGAGCGCCACGGCTCTCCTCTGCCTCCTGTAGCGGGAGATGGATGAAAGGTTGTGGCCTGGTGGGCTGGGCTGCACTGTGGCAACTATGGCCCAGTGCAGCACTATTAGTTTTTCTTCTTTCTTTTTGTTATCAGTTTTTCATTTTAGCTCCGGTTTGTAAATTGCTTGACCACCAAATGACTTTTGTAAATTATGCAAATTGTCACATAATCATCATTGCATTATAAAGCACTGCCACAAAAAGTTTAAGGTCTTTTGAAAAGGTTCAAACATTTTTAGAAATCGAAAAGGCCAAGTAATGTGCTGTTGGTCCACTATTTTAATTCCTAGGGGCATTTTTGGAGTTTCGAAAGTGTTGGTTTTATTTTTAGAACAGCTTTGGTAAAATTTTCAATATTATGAACATTTTAGTTTTACTGCCAAAAGAAATAGTTTATTTAACTAGCAATTTCAATTTGAATTTGACTTTGAATTTATTAAGTGACAATTTGACTTAGTAAAGCTTGATGACATGGCACCATTAGGGGGAGATTACTGTAGCAAGATCATCTGGGTGTTATAGCCACGCTCGAGGCAGCCCTGCAGCGTGCGCTGGAGGAAAGCCGACACGAAGAGGACATGCACTGGGAAGGCCTAAAGTAGGCCCTCGCCTTGTCGACAGCGGGGGCTCCGTCCACGCTTCCCTCTACCCCCGCTGCTGCCACCGTAGCCTATCCTCGAGCCCATGGCCGAGCCCAAGCCCATGCCCGTGCGTAAGCGCTCGCCGCCACCGCCCACTTGGCCCGAGGAGACGTACTCGTGGACCGGCGTAGTCCGCGAGTGGGTGAGCTCGCCTCCTGTCCACTTCGACACGACACTGGAGAAGGAGGAGACCCACCTGGAGCGCTAGAAATAGCATTGGCTCACGGAGGAGCGGGCTGACGGCGAGCACCAGATGTTGCGGGAGCACGAGGAGGAGGAGTGCACCCGCCACGGTGCAATGTCGCCGCAGTAGCAGACGCCGAAGGAGGCGGCGTTGGTGGCGTGTCAGAGTGATTTTCCCATGGGCTGGGCCACCGCCACCCTTCATCGGCCTCACCGGTGGTGATGACGACGACGATGACAAGGGCAAGGGCTAGGTATAGGGCATCGTGCAGGAACAGGTGTGTGCAATGGGCCGCACACAATACTATAGGCTTGCCACTAGGCGTATCACATACCGTATTTCCCCCCGCAGGCTTGATACGGCGCTGGACGCAATCAAGACTAGCCTATTAGGAGGGGACACCCCGCCCTTATAAATCGTGTTCTGCCTCCATGGGCCCGCTAACACCAGCGTTTCCAGCCCACCAACCATGACCTAACACCCGTTAGTTCACCGGGATTTATTCCGGGCAGCTGGACTCTGATACCAATTCTTACGCAATCTCGGGTCCGCTAGCACCAGCGTTTCCGGCCCACATGCGTCAACCAGGCCCAACTGGAGAGCAACACCGACTTATGACATGCCTTGGGCCCTCCCCCCCCAAAGACTAGCCTGTTAGGAGGGGACACCCCAACCCTTATAAATCGTTTTTTGCCTCCTCCCACAACCGATGTGGGACTAAACCAAACAATCTACTGACTGTGCGAAAAAAATAACCAAGCAGTCTTTGTGTGATCCCCAAGTAGACAAACAAAACGTCCACGTACTAGTAGCAATAACTAACCAGTTGGTCTTCACGTGATATGCTCCTCCCTTGGCTCAACTTCCGATGCTAAGCTATTGCTTTGCCTCTGCCCTTGCTTCTGATGTACGTCAATGGAAAACAAGCAATCGGAAGCTGGCGGAGTTCTCGACGGGATCGGATTGATAGACGAGAGGTGAAAGCATCGATGGCAGCAGACGTGCAGCGATTGATCGTGTGGATCCATCAGGCGAGCGTACAAGTGGTATCATGAGCTAGGTTGTTCGGAGGCTTCGGATTGTTTATTTAGAGGAAGGATTGAGTTGAGATGCAGCTGACTGCGATGTGGTTCTTGACGAGATCGGAAAAAGCAGACAAGACGACGGACTCGATGGATCAGCGCGTGTGCGTGTGGCGTGCGGCGATTGATCGGGCGAGCGTTCATATGGTGTGTATTTCAGCAAAATTCCCGGCGAGGTCGGATTGAGTAGGTGACGTGTCATGGTGTTGTAGATTGGTCGGTCTTGATGAGATCGGGAGTTGATCAAACATGGACACAAAGGGGCTCAATCCAAGGCGCGTACAAAGTGACAGCAGATGAAGTGGTGACCAAACGCGCGTGTGGCAGACCAAATCTGGCGTGTGCGCGCGCTAAAGGCCAGGCCGTGGTAGATGCGTGCGTTGCACGAGGCAATGTCACGTTGGAAGCCCTGGTGTCGGTGTCAAAACCGGCGGATCTCGGGTAGGGGGTCCCGAACTGTGCGTCAAGGCCGGATGGTAACAGGAGACAAGGGACACGATGTTTTTACCCAGGTTCGGGCCCTCTCGATGGAGGTAATACCCTACTCCTGCTTGATTAATATTGATGATATTGGTAGTACAAGAGTAGATCTACCATGAGATCAAGGAGGCTAAACCCTAGAAGCTAGCCTATGGTATGATTGTGTATGAAAATGGTTGTCCTACGGACTAGAACCCTCCGGTTTATATAGACATCGGATAGGGTTAGGGTTACACAGAGTCGGTTACAATGGTAGGAGATCTTGAATATCCGCATCGCCAAGCTTGCCTTCCACTCCAAGGAAAGTCCCATCCGGACACGGGACGAAGTCTTCAATCTTGTATCTTCATAGTCCAGGAGTCCGGCGAAGGTATAGTCCGGCAACCCGAGCAACCCCTAATCCAAGACTCCCTCAGTAGCCCCTGAACCAGGCTTCAATGACGACGAGTCCGGCGCGCAGATTGTCTTCAGCATTGCAAGGCGGGTTCCTCCTCCAAGTCCTTCATAGAAGATTGTAGACACCAAGAATAGTGTCCGGCTCTGCAAAATAAGTTTCCACATATTGCCATAGAGAGAATAATATTAACACAAATCAAATCTGTTGACGTATTCCGCAGTGCGTCATCACACTACGGCCAAGTCCTTTTACGAATCGTCTTTACTTTTCCGCCTCAGCACGTTTAGCGAGGCGGTTTCCTTGGCACGTCTTGTCAAAGCAGAAATCGTGTCCCCCTTTTACGGGATTCTCATCAATATGGACGTGGGTAACCCAATCGTGCCCGTTAGCACGTTCCCTCGATTAAAGGCGAGTCCAAAACGGTTACGGGGAGGGCTCTTGGTATTTGACCTCTTATAAAGAGACCAAGGCCTCGCTCCTTTTCTAAATCTTAAACGAGTTCGCCTGTCGCCTCGAGTTCCAACACCCCAGGCTCCAGATTCCAGGCGCTTCGGACCTTCGACAATGTCCGGTTCTGACCTTCAAGGTCGATGGACGTCTTCCTCCGTCACGGAGGAGGACGTACTAAGGTTGAGGGAGGCTAAGTTCCTGACCGGCGAGATTTCACATAGGTTGCCTGCTCAAGGACAGGTTATCCCCAGTCCCCAGCCCGGTGAGAGTGTGGTGTTCATGTCTCACTTCCTTCGGGGGTTAGGCTTCCCGATGGACCCCTTTGTGAGGGGACTGCTATTTTATTACGGGCTGGAATTCCATGATTTAGCTCCGGAGTCTATCCTCCATATCTCCTCGTTTATTGTCGTGTGTGAAGCGTTCCTCCGCATTACCCCTCACTTTGGCTTATGGCTCAAGACCTTCAAAGTGGAGCCGAAGATGATCAAGGGTCGGCACGCGGAGTGCGGAGGTGCTATCATAAGAAAAAATGCCGATGCTCCATGGCCCAAAGGCTCTTTCCAAGAGGAGCTAGGTTTGTGGCAACGAGAGTGGTTTTATATCACCGCTCCCCGGGGCACCAAGTGGGTGGCGCCTCCTGCCTTTCGCTCGGGTCCCCCACCACGGCTAGCGTCATGGGTCAATAGAGTGTTAGATTGGGGTCTGCCCAAAGACGTGCCTTTGCTGCTGAGCCGCACTAAGGATCTCTTAAAAGGAGACCTCAGCCTGGTCAAGGTGACACAGGTCATGCTGATTCACCGAATACTGCCCGGCAAACGCCGCTCCCTTCGCCTGTGGGAATTTAATCCAGAGGGACCACGAGCTCTCCCGAATTTTATGGGCGCAACGCCCGCGGAGATGTATAAACTGTTCTTCGGATCACAAGAGATGTGTCCGGATTTGACCGGGGATGCGGGCCTAAGCTGCAATCGCCCGGATAATCAAGTAAGTAACCCTGTGCTCGGACCTCCTATCCGTATAATTGTCATAAACTTGCCGCTAAAACAGTCGTTCTTTTAAACAGGAGTGGATAGTGAAGGCAAAGCTGATCAGGTGTCCGGCTCCCCTTCCCGAAACCAGGCCGGATCCCGTGTTGGTCAGGATGCTGGCGATAGTGCCTTTGGAGGGAAGCAAAGGGGAGGACAAGGAAACTATGGCCTCCTCGAAGGAGGCTACTCCGAAGGGAGGAACCGACAATTCCTCTCCTAAGGGGAAGAAGAGGGCCGCCTCTGATGACTCGGAGACCATGGCCTCGAAGCGGGGAAAGAGATCTTCGTCAGAGGGTCCGGCGCCGGGGAGTTCCTCGGCCGAACTATGACCTCAAAGGGATAAGCCCTCCAGCGAGCCGTACGTAGAGAAAAGATTTTCTTTTGAGGGATGAGAGAAATCCTTGATTTTATATCTAAGAAGATTAACCGAGTTTTTACCTTGTAGCTCGGACCTCAGCCCTTCTCAGTAGAGCTCGTCTTTGGGGGATCTTCTTTCGGATATGATGGAGAGCGGGACGCCTCCCCCTGCCGTTCCGCCTAGCAAGGCGGGTGACCCTGAGGTGTCGTCGCGGAGGGCTTCTCCGAATCCGGCAGAGGCGGAAGATAGCTATATGGCCCCCCGAGGTTCTTCGCGTCCGGCCTTCGAAAGAGGTCATGGGACGAGTCCGGCACCGTCTGGCGCTCGGTCGGATGAGCTAAAGATTCTGCTGGGACGAGCTTCTATTTCGGTGGAGCATCGTGCATTGATGGGCACGGTGATTGAAAGGATCTCATCCGCAGAGAGCAGATTGCATGAGGCCGTCAAGAGTTTACTGACGGGTTTTGAGGTACATTAGATAATGTACACTTTTGTCAGTTGCGCATAAATAAGATGCGCCCTGTGTAGATAGTAGCCCCTGAGACTCTGCGCGTCGTCAAGAAATGACGGCATGCGGAGTATCATAGTCCAAGGTCTAAGGGCATCTCTAGCCGTTCGGCCCCCCAGGACGCGTAAAAATCGCCCCCTGGGGGCGTGCCGGCGCTAAACCGCGCATTGGGGGCGTGATGCCCCCCAGTCGCGGCGCCCCCACGTTTTAAAAAAAAATCAAATACGACGCAAACACGGCTGAAATTTAAGCAAACATCGGCGAGTTCGTTGAAACTTAAATATATTTTACAAAAGAAAAATTCCGCCCTCGCCCTCCCTCGCCGCCCGCCCACACGGTTTACATGCCGAGGAGGCTGTAGAACCGCGTGTAGTCACCGCCGTCGTCGTCGTTGCCGCCTGCGCCTCCGCCGTCCCTGCTGCATCCCTCCCCCGGTTGGCGCGGCGGGTTGGACGGTCCGGGGGCGTCGTCGTCGTCGTCGCTGTCGAGGACCACGACGCCGTGCTCGTCCTCGCGCCCACGCTTGCGGGCGGCGATCTCCTCCAGGGCCCGGCTCTGCCGGGCCATCTCGTCGCGGAGGTAGTCGTCCCGCGACCACCGCAGGGCATCCTCGTCGGAGAAGCCGCGCCGGGCTATCTCCTCGTACTCCGCGGGGAGGCCGGGCTCCGGCTTGGGCTCGACGAGGACGAAGCGGCCGGTGGGCGGGGAGGCGTTGGCGCCGATGCGGACGCCGGAGCGGGTGCGCGCGCTGACCGGCGTGTCCTGGGGCTCCGGCTTGACGGGGCGGAGGCAGGGCGAGCCGCCGGACGAGGAGGACGACCCCCCGGTCTCCATGCCCCTCGGGGTCCAGGAGCTTCCCTGGCGGCGTGAGAAGGAAGGGGGGCGGGGTACTCGAGACGCGGCGTGTTGCCGACCTCGATGTTCTCGAGGATGGCCTCCAACGTCCGCCCGGGCACGCCCCACCACCGACGCCGGCCGACGGAGTTGAGCCTGCCGGCGGGCTCTACTCCGTTGGTGGCCTCGAGCTGCTGGGCGTGGCGGCGCTGGAAGTAGGGCTCCCAGAGCAGCCTGTCGGGGACGTATCGAGGGCCCTCCCTCGCCGCCCGCGGCAGGTTTTAGCGGATGCGTGCGATCTCCGCACGCCGCGCCGCGCCGGTGGGCACCGGTGGCACCGGCACACCGCCGGCGCTGATCCTCCACGCGCCGGGCACCCGCATGTCTGGCAGGACCGGGTACTCGGCCTCGTAAAGGAGGCGAGCCTCGTCTTCATGGAGATGGCGGCGGCCGAAGCCGTTCGCCGCCGCGCCGTCACCAGGGTAGCGCTCGGCCATGTGTGGTGGACTGGAGACGGCGAGAGAGAGGAGAGGGAGGAGCGCCGACGGCGAGAGAGTGTGATCGACGAGCACGCTGGTGCGCGCCTTATATAGGCCGAGACGCCGCCCGTACGCGTGGCCGCCGTGTGTACGCGTGGCGGGCGAGGGAGGTCGAGGGACGCGCGTCGTCCGGCCTTCACTGCGCCGCCCGTGAGGCATCAATGGCGCAGACTGACCGGCGGCAGCGCGGCAGCTTTGGCATTGATTCTCCGCGGGAAACGAGGCGATGAGGACGACGAAGGGGCGAGAAGAGGTCCGTGTCGCTGACACGGCGGGCCCGCGGGTTTTTCGCGCCAAAAAAGTTCGCCCGACGCCCCCGGGCGCCCCCCAGCGCGCCGGGTTCGGCCTGGGTCCGCCGGCGCTGTTTTCGGCCCAGGCCGGCGAAAATCGGGCTCCTGGGAGCGCGACTGGGCCGATTTTTCGGCGCCGGCGCAAGAAAAACGCCCGGGGAGGCCTTCCTGGGGGCGCGGCTGGAGATGCCCTAAGATGTCGCCTTTGAATGTAGGCTGCAGGGTGTCCGGAATCAAGCCGGACTGATGATTTTTCCGAACTAAAGCGGCAACTGGACGTGGCAGATGCCGACATCGCGCTTGTCAACCAGTGGCTTGATGAGGCTCAAGGTATGTAATTGCTCAGGCGGCGTTATGTAAGAAGAGCTTTATGCCAGTGTCTTACAATGTGTATGCTTAACACAGATGGTGCGGCCGCCGTGGAGACTCTTAGGGCAGAACTTACCCGAGCTAAAGAGCAAGGCCAGAAAAAGTGATGCGGCTGCCAAGAAAGCCCTTGAAGAGCTGAGAGCCGAACAGGCGGCTCATTGCCGAAGCAAAGAAGAGATGGCCAGGATGGCGGAAGAGTTAAAGAGCGCTGCAGACCGTTGCAAACTTCTAGAGAAAGAAGACCAGGCGAGACAGACAGACCTAAAGAAGGCCGTTGCTAATGCCAAGGACGCACGCTCTGCGATGAGAGCTGCGAAGGAGGAGCTACGTCAGGCCGAACAAATTGCGGCTGGAAAGCCCTTTATGCTGCGAAGAAAATTTTGTGATCCGAAGCTTGCTCCGTTGGACCGGATGTGGAGTTTGGAGGATACCTATCTGGATTTGGCGGCGAGTGCTGCCGATGCGTCCGAACACTTTCGGGATCAAAAAGATCGCGAAGTGGAAAAGCTTTTCTGGTCGCAGTTTCACAATCCAGAGCGTCCACTTGCCGTGGACGATCGTTTGGCTCAATGGGCCGAACTGAATAGGTTGTCCGGACTCGCCATGAAGTACGTCATGGGTTATCTGTGGCCGGGGAGATCGGAGTCGAAGAGTTATTTTGGCTTGGTGCAGCAATTCCTTGACGCGGTGCCGCGTATTGATGCAGTGAAGAGGTCAGCATGCATAGAGGGCGCCAAGATGGCTCTTGCCCGTGTCAAGACATACTGGGCAGAGATGGAGGTCACCGTTGTTGCGTCCCAAGATTCGGATAAAAGCCGAGTACCCTTCGAGCACTACTTTCAGGAAGTCCTTAAAGGCGCTCGTATAATAGAGACGCAGTGCTCGAAAGATGCTATGTTATGATAGCATATGTAATTATAAAGTAATGTTTTGATAAATTATAGTGGCCTTTTTATACTTGTGCCCTCAAGTATTAAGAACACCTCCTGTGCGACCATTTTAAGATATATATAAAATCTGAAAGATGGCAGTCGTTGGCTTCAGCCCCCACGCACATAGTGCGGGGGTGCTCGTAGAAGACGCATGTTCACACTTAACCCAACGTCTTGGTCCTACAAAGGAGGTGATAGCGCAGTGGGCCAGGCAACCGGACTATAATGCTTTAACACTTTCACTTAGCCATAGGAGCTTGACAGTGGGACTATTTAGGTAGCCTCTTTGTGGCGACTGCGCTCGCCTGAGTTCGGGGCGCGTATGTGCCTGACCGGGAAGCGGCCCTTTGTTAAAGCGGAGGAATCCGATAGATTCCAATAGGTCATCGAGTGGCTGACCAGTCTCACGCTACATCATGACAGTCAGTTTTCGGCTTTCTCTACTGAGGTGCTCGCCCGGCCGAACCGGGGCACAATCGCAGTAGTTCTCCTGGTGCTACCTTAGCCGATAGAACAGAACGTAAGGTAGCCGAACTCAGGAGCCGGGCAACCCAACATTTGACCAAAGACATGATTCGGAGCTGATGCATATAATACCAAAACTCGCGACGCCGAACACTCCCTAAGGTGTTCGGTCTTTATAAGTGCGGGCAAAACAGCACTTTTCATAAAAAAGAAAGCCCCTAGTGTCCAGGTACGTGCAAAAATTCTGACGTGGCCACATGCCAAGACGCCAGCCTCCTCCTTGGTTATATCAGAAAAAACCAGGGGATGTGTATCAACAAGAGACAGTAAAAAAGGTTTACGCAGGGTATTAATCTAAAGAGAATCCTTTATATGACGGGTCCCTACTGCACGTCTGCGCCTGTGTCTCCGTTATGCCGTATCCTGGACGGGCGCCGCACGACGTTCATCTGTAAAAGAGAGGGACTGAGTTGAAAACGGGTCGTGCCGAACAAAAGTTTAAAATAGACAAAATATAAAGTAAATTATATAAAATTGAGCTTTATTGTCTCTGCATGTAGCCCCTAGTACGGAGGTATATGGCCTCTAAGCCTGCATTAATGATAAACTTGTACCGAACTCGTTTGTTCCGCGTTCGTGGTCTTTAATGACCTATGTCGAAAGTTTTTTGGCCGGTGAGGCCATTTTATTGTGCGGCTGTCTAAGCGGCCGCACAGTCCTCCGCTGGGGGGAGGCGCACTTTAGTGCTTCCCCTTCAAAGAGATGATGCCTCGTGGACCGGGCATCTGAAGTGTAAGGGATGCATAGTGCGGAATTGCGTTAAAGCGAGCGAAAGCTTCGCGTCCCAGTAGTGCTTGATAGCGGCTTGAGAACGGGACGATATGGAAGGTCAGGTTTTTGCTGCGGAAGTTATTGGCAGAGCAGAATATAACTTCGAGCCGGAGAAAACCCATATAATGGGTGTCCGGTCCCGGTGTTACCCCTTGAAAGGAGGTTTTGCTGCGGCGGAGTCGTGTTGGGTTTATTCCCATGTGATGGATTGTATCCTGATATATCAGGTTTAGTCCACTGCCGCCGTCCATAAGGACATTTGAAAACTGGAGTCCGCCAATTATTGGATTCAGTATCAAGGCAGTCCAGCCTGCATTCTTGACGTTTCTAGAATAATCTAGCTGATCGAAGATGATTGGTTTTAACAACCAGTGGCGGGACCCTTTGGGGATAGGTCGTGTAGTGAGTGCCTTTATGGGCGCCACACGTTTTGTTATGTGAAGTAAGTTCACTGTTTTTACTTCTTGTGGGAAGTTCTTTTGTTTCTTGGTGCTCTGCTTCTGGGGTTCGTCCTCATCTTCGCTTGGTGTGTCGAGCCCCTTGTGTTCGGCGTTGAGTCTACCAGATTGTTTGAAAACCCAACAATCTCTGTGGGTATGGTTAGCAGGCTTCCCAGGAGTACTGTGTATCTGACATATCCTGTCCAGGATTTTATTTAAGTAGGACGGATCATCCCTGTTGTCCTGGAGGGGTGGTTTTGTCTGATTTTGCCGTGAGACTTTGAATCCGGCATTAACTGCCGTGCTCTTCGGACTTTTTTCTTTAGTCCGGCGACGGTCCTTGTTGCGTCGCGGTTTTCCATTCCCATCCCTAGTTTCGGATGTACTTGGGTCGCTGGGGCTGCACCTCGCCAACCAGCTGTCCTCTCCTGCGCAAAAGCGGGTCATGAGGCTTGTTAGAGCGGCCATTGTTCTTGGCTTTTCCTGGCCGAGGTGTCTGGCGAGCCATTCGTCACGGACATTATGCCTGAAAGCTGCTAAGGCTTCGGCTTCCGGACAATCGACTATCTGATTCTTTTTAGTGAGGAATCTATTCCAGAACTGCCGAGTTGACTCTCTGGGCTGTTGGGTTATGTGACTAAGATCGTCTGCATCCGGAGGGCGGACATAGGTCCCTTGAAAATTTGCTCGGAAAGCATCCTCGAGCTCTTCCCAACTTCCAATTGTGTTTTCGGGAAGGCTCTTAAGCCAATGTCGGGCAGGCCCTTTGAGCTTGAGGGGTAAATATTTAATGGCGTGGAGATCATCTCCTCTGGCCATATGTATGTGGAGGATATAGTCCTCGATCCAGACTCCGGGGTCTGTTGTTCCATCATATGCCTCTATGTTGACGGGTTTGAAAACCTCCGGAAATTCATAGTCCAGAACCTCATCGGTGAAACATAGGGGATGTGCAACGCCCCGATATTTGGGTGTGCCGGATTCTGATGATGGCTTTTTTGCATTGCTAACGAGAGCTTGCTTTCTTGGCCCATAAATGGACCTAGATGGGGCATGATGTGAATCCTTAGGTGGGTCGCATGCCTGTTTAAGTGCGGCGCCACTTGCCGTTTTGTGGGGTCGTCTATCCGACCGTGTGGCTTTCTTATTTTTTGAATGCGGGGGCTCTAGGGCCTCTTCGTCAAATTCAGGCAGTAGTTTTCTTTTTGGATAGCTTTTGGTGTGGCGACCGTCACCGTACTTATCGGCGGTATTGATTACTTTTCTCCATCTAATCCGGAGTGCATCCTCCGCTGTTTTTAGCTTCCGCTTCTGCATTTTCAGGCTGCGGGCAGTTGTAGCGAGCCTCTTGTGGAGACTATTCTGCTTTATGGGTTTATTCGGCGTAAGGTCGTCAGGAATGCCGTTTTTGCTAGTGGAGGGATGTTCGGTTGCTCTATCCGTGTTACCCTGTTCGGACGGCTGCTCTGAGGCCTGCTCGTCGTCTGCCGGCTCGTCCTGCTCTATGGCTGGGTTTTCATCGAGGCGGGGCTTGGGTCGGCGTTTACGTCGACGCTTTGATTGCTTTCCGGGTGGTCGATCTCCCGTTCCGTCCCCTTTTTCCTCGTTGTCGCTTCCTTTAGGGGTATCCACCATGTACACATCGTGAGATGAGGTGGCTGTCCAATGCCCTATGTGCGTTGGTTCATCGGTATCTCCTGCATCATCATCCATGCTGTCGATGTCTGCGGAGTCGAAGTTGAGCACGTCGTTTAAATTGTCGACAGTAGCTACAAAGTGGGTGGTGGGTGGGCTTTGAATTTCTTCATCGTCCGTATCCCATCCTCGCTGACCGTAATCCGGCCAGGGCTCTCCTGATAAAGAGACAGACTTGAGAGAGTTCAGGATGTCGCCGAAAGGCGAGTGCTGAAAGATGTCTGCGGCGGTGAACTCCATTATCAGCGCCCATCGGATTCGATAGGCGGGGGCGCAGGGGTTTCAGAGTCCGGGGAGGAGTCCGGACCCTCGGAGTCACGGGTCATGCGGAGTGCGGGACTGGCGTTCGACTCGATCGCCTTTGAGATCGCAGCCCCCGAGGTGACGTCCAACCGCTCATCCTCGATTGGCGCAATAGGCTCCGAGTTAATGGTCGGAACCGGTGCGTGTGCGGCCTCCAGTACACTGTTCGGAGGCAGAGCTAGATCATGCCCCTCGAGGTAGTGCGACGCGCTTGGCTGTGGCTCGAAACCGTCGAAGATCAAGTCTCCGCGGATATCAGCCGTGTAGTTTAAGCTTCCAAACCTGACTTGATGGCCAGGGGTGTAGCTTTCGATCTGCTCCAGATGACCAAGTGAATTGGCCCGCAGAGCTAAGCCGCGGAAGACGAAGATCTGTCCGGGGAGAAAATTCTCACCCTGGACCTCATCGTTGTTGATGATCAGAGGAGCCATCGGGCCTAAAGGCGACGACACAGAGGAACTCTCAATGAAAGCACCAATGTCGATGTCAAAACCGGCGGATCTCGGGTAGGGGTTCCCGAACTGTGAGTCAAGGCCGAATGGTAACAGGAGACAAGGGACACGATGTTTTTACCCAGGTTTGGGCCCTCTCGATGGAGGTAATACCCTACTCCTGCTTGATTAATATTGATGATATGGGTAGTACAAGAGTAGCTCTACCACGAGATCAAGGAGGCTAAACCCTAGAAGCTAGCCTATGGTATGATTGTGTATGGAGATGGTTGTCCTACGGACTAGAACCCTCCGGTTTATACAGACACCGGATAGGGTTAGGGTTACATAGAGTCTGTTACAATGGTAGGAGATCTTGAATATCCGCATCGCCAAGCTTGCCTTCCACGCCAAGGAAAGTCCCATCCGGACACGGGACGAAGTCTTTAATCTTGTATCTTCATAGTCCAGGAGTCCGGCGAAGGTATAGTCCGGCTACCCGAACACCCCCTAATCCAGGACTCCCTCACCTGGAGTTGCATTGGTAGCTGCTTGGAGCTGAGTCATGCAAGAGCACACGGAAGGTTGCAACATGCTGATGCGAGGCAAGTTGATATTTTTTTTGGACAACAAAGGGACCGCGTCCCAGGAGGAGACGTGATCTCCTGGTCTCCAAGCCGGGCAGTTGTAGTTGTTTGAAAGCAGCAGCCGACACGGGAGACAAAGGCACGAGGCAGCCGGATTGATTCAAGCGAAGGGAATAATCCAGCATGATATGCGTACATTTTTGAAGACAAAGCATTGCTTTATAAATCAACGGTGGCTAGGCATATCGCCCAACAGACGTTCAGCCACAATGGGTGCTATAGTGGCGTTCCACTCCATACAAATGTCGGGCAAACACATGCGACCTATTTGAGCTAGCTCATGTGCAACAGAATTCGCCTCCCGACGGCAGGCTCATATAGTGAACTTCGAAAACCACATCTTAAGCTGTAGTTTTATGTCTTCGATCGCTGCAGCATATGGTGAAGAGTCCATCTTCCCGATGTCTAGAGCATCCGCGAGCGACTGCGAGTCTGTTTCAAAAACGACTCTAATGGCACCGAGAGATGCCGTTGTCGCCACCGCCGCGGTCATTGCACCGACCTCGGCATCAAAGGCATCCGCCGTATGATCGAGCCGACCCGCCCGAGCTATGATCACATGTCCTCCCTCATCCCTGGCCACACCGCCCCACCCACCTATGCTTCCTCCCGGAATAAAGGCCCCATCTAGGTTGATTTTGATCTCATCATTAGCGGGTGGTACCCATGCGATTGGGGCCGCTTTGTCTGACTGCTTGTACACCTCCTCATATTCCAGTGCATCACACCTCGTTTGCCGAACAATCGCTGGGTTAATGAGTTTATTAACTGTAGTGAGGAGATTTGCCCCTCGTGGTGTGATGACACGCCGAGACCAAGATCTGGGTATCCAAGGGTCCGACCAGATGTGCACTATGGTTCCGTCCCCGATCCTCTTAATGTATCCTTGCTTCACAAGGTCCAAACCCTGCAGAATGCTTCGCCAGGAATAAGAGATTCCATCGTGGGCTTGAGCCTCAAGAACGGACCGTCCAGGGAAATATCTCGCCTGTAAAACCCTTGCGCAGAGACTGGTGGGGTTCTGGAGGAGTCTCCACCCCTGCCTAGACAGCATCGCCATGTTAAAGCTATGCATATCTCGAAATCCCAAACCTCCCATTGCTTTCGGCCTAGCTGATTTGTCCCAGCTTATCCAATGCATCGGATTTTGCTTATCTTGTTGCCTCCACCAAAACATACCCATCAGTGTATTCAATTCTGCGCAAAAGGTTTTGGTGAAGTCAAAGCATGACATGGCGAACGCGGGTATAGCCTGAGCTACCCCCTTCACAAGCACTTCTTTGCTTTCTTTTGCTAGGAGCCTCTCCTGCCATCCATTGTCTCTCCCACACATATTGTGTTTGATGTAACTGAATGCCCACCTCCTCGAGCGGCCAACATGAACCAGGAGGCCGAGGTATTTCTCATTCCAATCCTCACTCTGTATTCCAAGGGTGCCCTTAACCGATACCCTCTTAGCGTCATTCGTGTTCGGGCTGAACATGATGGCGGACTTCTCCGTATTGATGCACTACCTAGAGCAGTCCTCATACAATTGTAGAACATCATGGAGAGCCGCAGCTTCCCGCTGTTCCGCTTTGATTAACAGCATGGAGTCGTCCACAAAAAAGAGATGTGAGACGCATGGCGCCCTTGGGCAGATTTTGACTCCATGCAATGCACCCCTCCGTTCTGCATCCATCAGCACTACTGACAGCCCTTCCGCACAAATCACGAACAGATAGGGGGACCCTGGGTCTCCTTGCTGAAGGCCCCGCGATGGACTGAACTGTTGAGTAAGTGCACCATTTACTTTGATCTGGTATCGCACTGTCCTCACACATTTCATTACCAGGTCAACTCATCTTCTGCTGAAGCCTAGCTTGCTCATCTGGCCTCTAAGAAGCACCATTCTACCCTGTCATAGGCTTTTCTCATGTCTGCTTTGACCGCCGCATATCCAACTTTTCCGGTTCTCTTATTCATCAGGTAGTGCGATAGCTCATAGGCTATAAGAACATTATCCGTGATGAGTCTTCCCGGCACAAACGCGCTTTGGTTCTCTGAAATGATGTCAGGGAGAATTATCTTAAGTCGGTTCGCAATGACTTTTGACACCAATTTATATACCACATTGCATAGACTAATTGGCCATAGATCCTTGATTTGTCTTGGGTTTTTGACTTTTGGTATGAGCACGACCATTGTATCATTCCATCCTTCCGGGATTTCTCCTCCATTCAGTACAGCTAGCACTTCTTCCACTACCTTGTCCCCCATAAAATGCCAATGCCGCTTAAAAACAACTGTCGGCATCCCATCAGGCCCCGGCGCCTTGAGGTCATCGATATGGTCTAGTGCCGCCTTGACTTCTTCCCGAGTAAACGCTGCATCAAGAATTGCATGCATCTCATGATTCACCCGCGGCTGGACTTTGTCAATTAGTTCGGGCAACCGGTGGGGGTTGGAGGACGTAAATAGTTCCTGAAAAAATGAACACAGGTAATTAGTTAAGTCCTCCCCCTCCTCTACTACAGCACCATCCTCCCTTCTGATCTCCTTGAGCCTATTTGTTCTCTTCCTTGCCGACGCGACAGATTGCAAATATTTGATATTGCGATTGCCCCCCTTCAACCACCACATATGAGCTCTCTGCTTCAACTTCGTGTGCTTCTTCTCCTTTAGATCGTGAACTAGTGCACGAAGTCTTGCTTCTTCCTTGATTTTCCCTTCCGACACCGGCTCCTTCATACACCTCTCCAGCTCCCTCCGTGCCTTCTTAATACTCCCCTCCAGCTCTCCCACCACCTCTCTACTCCACGTGCCCATCTGCGTCGCCATCGTTTTTAAGGCTTGGGTGACATTCCCCCCTCCTCCCCCAGCTCTTTTCCCATGCTTCCTTGATCACCTCCTCACACCCCTCCTCCTGCAGCCACCGGGCCTCAAACCTAAAGGTATTATCTCCAGACCTTCACTTCTTGTCCACCCCATCCAACTGCATAATTATCGGAAGATGATCCGAGTGTCTCGGTTCTCCATTGATGACTACAAACTGTGTTAACATATCACACCACTCCTTATTTGCTAATGCCCTATCAAGTCGGTCGCAAATATATGTCCGCATCTCCTTGCTATGGTTCCTCCAAGTGAAAATATCTCCCTCATACCCAATATCACTCAAATTGCAATGGTCTAGCGCCTCCCTGAACGCATCAAGGTACTGCTGCGGCCGGTCTGCACCCCCACCTTCTCATTGCTTGCTAGGATTTCATTAAAGTCACCGAAACACAACCACGGCCTTTGTCCTTGGTGTTGCTGATTAAGAATTTTCAACAGCTTCCATGTTTCTACTTTCCTCTGCATTTGAGATTCTCCTTACACCCCGGTTAGACGCCAGATCGATCCATCCTCTCTGGTTACATCCACATCCACATGCCTCGTCCTGTATGAATGTAGAGTGACATCGACTCCCTTCCTCCAGAACAAAGCCACCCCTCTACCGCTCCCTTCATCATTCCAAGCAACCATGTTGGCGAGCCCCAACAGCCACCTAAACCTTCCCAACTCCTTCTCCTTCATTCTAGTCTCACACATAAATAAAATGTCGGGCTCCTCCGTTCTTCCCAGCTCGAGAAGAGATTGAACCGCCGGGCCGTTCCCGAGTCCCTGACAGTTCCAACTTACGAGTTTCATTGTTCCCGGCGAGGCTGCACTTGCAACCCGGCCGATATGTTCGTGTTCTGCTTACGTTCTACTGAACAATCATCATTTTCCACTTGTCCTTCCAAGCTATTGCCCCTGCCGCCTCCCTCCGCCTTGCTCTTCTTGGCCAAAGCTGGTTCATCCACCTCCATACTGTCACCATCCCTCTTTCCGAGCTTAACATCCAGGTTGTCGTTTTGAATATCACTTCCCACTCTCTCCCTTCTCCTAAACTTCTTCCCTTCTTTCCTTCCTTCCTTTGTTTTTCCTCTCCACTTAATCCCGATCGGCCTACACTCTCCACTTTATCCTGGCCTCACTCCCCCCTGCAGCTTTCTCTTTAGATGCTACACCAAGTAATGCACCAGTGGACTCAGCATCTATCACCATATCTGGCTTCGCCGGTACACTTTCCTCTAAGTTCTATGTTGCTGTCCCAAACTGAAGAGCTCTTGCTGTGCCCCCTCCCATATGTTTGTCATTTTTATCTTCAAGTTTGAGCGGACATGTTACTTACTTCTCCTCCTCTCCTGCTACCTTCTCGGTACTCCTTGATGCAGCCCCTTCCTTCCTCCAAGATGGTGCATCGCTTCACGACCCACCCGAACCTCTACCCCAGTTGTATTGTCTGTGTTCCCCTTGATAATTATTCCCATCACTCCCTCTGCCTCCACTCAGGCTTCTTCCACTGTTACTACGCTGCCCTTCGTTCCTTCTACCTCTCCTTCCTTCCTCCTTTTTGTGACCTTCCTCAACTCTCATCAATGGGCCATACTGGGGTGCTTCACCTCTCACAGGTTTCATGTTGCATTCCTTTTCTCCGTGTCCAATTATCCCACAGGTATAACAAAAATCTGGCATGTGCTCATACTCAAATCTGCACCAGATCAACTCTTTCTTCTTCTTCTTAATGTTATCCTCTCCATCCGCTACCTCCACCAGCATATTGCCATCTGTTTTCCTCTCCCGATCCAGCACAAAACCCCTCAAAATTGGTTCAGTAATGTTCAGTTTCACTTTCACCCTGAGATACTTCCCCACAGCTCTCCCATCATGCCCTACATCCACATTGACTAATTCATGAAATCCAGTGCCAATTCTCTCACCCGTGGTTGTATTCATGTACCCGAGTGGTAGCCCAAAGACGCGGAACCATATTGGGATCAGGTTAAAGTCATACTCATCTACCGTCTTCTCTGGGTTGAATTCCTCCATTACTAAGAGCTCCTTGTCAAACCACCACGGTCCTTCCTCCAGTGCTCGCCTCCAGCCCGCCGGTTGACGGAAGGTAAAGAGGAATACATTGGACTCCACCTCCGTGCAATCCAGACCCTTTATGGGACACAAAATCCTCCCCAAGGTTTTCCCAATCACACTGGCATGTGCAGGTTTCTCCGAAAAAAGTTTGCCCATCGCCTGAGGTGCATCTGGCGCCCAATCAATTGCCTTCCCTTTCTCCGCCTCTACGATCTTCAGTCCCCTCTTCTCCGCCTCCGAGAACTTCAAGCCCCTCATCAGGCCTTCAACTCCTTCCATCCCGTCCCCTCCGACTCCACACCTCCAGAAACAGAACCCTAGGGACAGACTCGGTGGTGTACGACCGCGGTCCCTAGCACGCGGAAGGCTTATCATGGATGGGATGGGTGGATGGACAGCTGCTATGTTGATGGTTGGGTTTAGAAGAGATCGGCGCCTCCAGGGAGGAGAAGGATCAACGATCTAGGCCGCACCGCCGTCAGGAACCCTAGCACCGATGCGATCGCCCTCGTGATCGCCACTCCGGGAATTACGCCAACGGCCACCGTAAGGGGCGGACTTCGCGTTGTGATATGCATACATTGGAAAGCACATGCAAGGCAAAGCAATTAGCATGCATGGGAGTTGTGCAAGGGAGCCATCACATGATTACCAGAAGATTTTCTTTTGGTTGGAATTGCTATTAGTGCATAAGGGTGTACCACGTCAGGTTTTGTTTGTGTATTTGGACATCACGTGAGGAAAGCTCAGATAATTTATCACAAGGTCAGCCGTACAAAGAATCATGGCGCCATCGGGTACCAGGTTTGAGGTGGGGAAGTTTATGGAACTGAAAACCTTGGGTTATGGCAGACACGGATGAAAGATTTGTTGGCACAACAAAGATGCTTGAAGGCGTTGCGGGATGGCAAGCCAGCTAAGATGGAAATATTATGTGATGGATGGAAATTCATGGAATGATTTGGGAGCCTGCGTCAGACTTGTCAGTCTGATGGATCGACGCAAGTCGGTTTGTATAGAAGACGGTGGTGGGATCGGCGACGACATAGAAGTGTGCTGCTGATGGTGATCGACTTCTGGGACGTGGAAACACATGGCACATGCCCGAGTGCTTGTGTGTCCTCGACAAGACTATGGCGCGGGGTTGATTCAAGGTGATGTACACACGGAGCTTGAAGTTGACGGGGCGCGAGGGTGGACTGATCATCTACCATGAAGTCATGTTGAAGGTAGAGTTGGAGTCTGGAGGACTTCACTCGGAGCTGGATCGAGGGGCTAGGGTGTAAGGACCCAGAGAATCGAAGCATGTTCAGCGGGAAAAAGCGAGGCACACGTGGTTCATACTGGATCCCAGTGGTCTGATGGATGCATGAAACTCATCATCAGTCGGTGATGATCGGTGGTACTCTGCAGTGCGGGTTAAGTGGTGTGGCTTCGCGACCCTTGAGACTCGACCGGGACAACAGAGGCTCGACGCGGTAATAGCGGCGAGGCGTGCGGTACGCACGGAGCATTGAGACGGGTCAGGGCTCTGGTGGTCACACATGTGGTGAGACAACTGTGAATTTGACTCGGGATGACTACAAGCAATGGTGAAATTCCTTCAAGTTTCAGACAGGTGGTCAAGAAAGGAGCGGTGATGTTGGGTTGCAGGAGGTGGCAGTGGACTTCGGGTGGGGGGCAGGGGTTCCCCTCCGTTGCATCTGGCGGTTGCTCCATGGCCGCTGAAGGTCACTGTGGCCTAGATATGGCCGCTGAGGCCACCAACCCTGCCAAGGTTTTCGCTTTGGGGTGGAAGGGTCTTCTGTTCCTTTCCGATCGGTCGTGTCGGTACGGTGTGTCCGTGGACGAGGATGGGGCTCGAATGCTTGGGCTGTTGGTGAACGTTGCAGAAAACAAAAAATTTCCTACGGTTTCACCAAGATCCATCTATGAGTTCATCTAGCAACGAGTATTCAGATTGCATCTACATACCTTTGTAGATCGCGAGCGGAAGCGTTCACTAGAACGTGGATGATGGAGTCGTACTCGCCGTGATCCAAATCACCGATGACCGAGTGCCGAACGGACGCCACCTCCATGTTCAACACACGTACGGAGCGGATGACGTCTCCTCCTTCTTGATCCAGCAAGGGGGAAGGAGAGGTTGAGGAAGATGGCTCCAGCAGCAGCACGACGGCGTGGTGTTGGTGGAGAAGCAGCACTTGGGCAGGGCTTCGCCAAGCACGTGACAGAGGAGGAGAGGTGTAGCAAGGGAGAGGGAGGCGCCAAGATGCAAGGGTGCGGCTTCCCCCTCCCTCCCCCCTTTATATAGGCCCCTGGGGGGGCGCCGGCCCTTGGAGATTGGATCTCCCAAGGGGGGCGGCGGCCAAGGGGGGTGGAGTACCCCCCAAGGCAAGTGGGGCGCCCCCCCACCCTAGGCTTCCAACCCTAGGCGCAGGGGGTGGGCCAAGGGGGATGCACCAGCCCACTATGGGCTGGTTCCCCCTCCCACTTCAGCCTATGGGGCCCTCCGGGATTAGTGGCCCCACCCGGTGGACCCCCGGGACCCATCCGGTGGTCCCGGTACAATACCGGTGACCCCCGAATCTCTCCCGTTGGCCGAAACAGCACTTCCTATATATAATTCTTTACCTCCGGACCATTCTGGAACTCCTCGTGACGTCCGGTATCTCATCCGGGACTCCGAACGACTTTTGGATTAATTCATATCCTTACAACCCTAGCGTCACCGAACCTTAAGTGTGTAGAGCCTACGGGTTCGGGAGATATGCAGACATGACTGAGACGCCTCTCCGGCCAATAACCAACAGCGGGATCTGGATACCCATGTGGGCTCCCACATACTCCTCGATGATCTCATCGGATGAACCACGATGTCGAGGATTCAATCAATCCCGTATTCAATTTCCTTTGTCAATCGGTATTTTACTTGCCCGAGATTCGATCGTCGGTATCCCAATACCTCGTTCAATCTCGTTACCGGCAAGTCACTTTACTCGTACCATAATGCATGATCCCGTGATCAAACACTTTGATCACACTGAGCTCATTATGATGATGCATTACCGAGTGGGCCCGGTGATACCTCTCCGTCATACGGAGTGAGAAATCCCAGTCTCGATACGTGTCAACCCAACAGACACTTTCGGAGATACCCGTAGTATACCTTTATAGTCACCCAGTTACGTTGTAACGTTTGGCACACCCAAAGCAGTCCTACGGTATCCGAGAGTTACACGATCTCATGGTCTAAGGAAAAGATACTTGACATTGGAAAACCTCTAGCAAACGAATTATACGATCTTGTGCTTATGCTTAGGATTGGGTCTTGTCCATCACATCATTCTCCTAATGATGTGATCTCCTTATCAATGACATCCAATGTCCATAGTCAGGAAACCATGACTATCAGTTGATCAACGAGCTAGTCAACTAGAGGCTTACTAGGGACATATTGGTGTCTATGTATTCACACATGTATTACGATTTCCGGATAACACAATTATAGCATGAATAAAAGACAATTATCATGAAGAAGGAAATATAATAATAATGCTTTTATTATTGCCTCTAGGGCATATTTCGAACAGTCTCCCACTTGCACTAGAGTCAATAATCTAGTTACATTGTGATGAATCGAACACCCATAGAGTTCTGGTGTTGATCATGTTTTGCTCTAGGGAGAGGTTTAGTCAACGGATCTGCGACATTCAGATCCATATGCACTTTACAAATTTGTATGTCTCCATCTTGAACATTTTCACGAATGGAGTTGAAGCGACGCTTGATGTGCCTGGTCTTCTTGTGAAACCTGGGCTCCTTGGCAAGTGTAATAGCTCCAGTGTTGTCACAAAAGAGTTTGATCGGCCCCGACGCATTGGGTATGACTCCTAGGTCGGTGATGAACTCCTTCACCCAAATTGCTTGATGCGCTGCCTCCGAGGCTGCCATGTACTCCGCTTCACATGTAGATCCAGTCATGACGCTCTGCTTGCAGCTGCACCAGCTTACTGCTCCACCATTCAACATATACACGTATCCGGATTGTGACTTAGAGTCATCCAGATCTGTGTCGAAGCTAGCGTCGACGTAACCCTTTACGATGAGCTCTTCGTCACCTCCATAAACGAGAAACATGTCCTTAGTCCTTTTCAGGTACTTCAGGATATTCTTGACCGCTGTCCAGTGTTCCTTGCCGGGATTACTTTGGTACCTTTCTACCAAACTTACGGCAAGGTTTACATCAGGTCTGGTACACAGCATGCATACATAATAGAACCTATGGCCGAGGCATAGGGGATGACACTCGTCTCTTCTATATCTTCTGCTGTGGTCGGGCATTGGGCTGAGCTCAATTTCACACCTTGCAACACAGGCAAGAACCCCTTCTTGGACTGATCCATATTGAACTTCTTCAATATCTTTTCAAGGTATGTGCTTTGTGAAAGACCTATGAGGCGTCTTGATCTATCTCTATAGATCTTGATGCCTAATATATAAGCAGCTTCTCCAAGGTCCTTCATTGAAAATCTCTTATTCAAGTAGGCCTTAATGCTGTCCAAAAGTTCTATATCATTTCCCATCAAAAGTATGTCATCTACATATAATATGAGAAATGCTACAGAGCTCCCACTCATTTTCTAGTAAACGCAGGCTTCTCCATAAGTCTGCACAAACCCAAACGCCTTGATCATCTCATCAAAGCGAATGTTCCAACTCCGAGATGCTTGCACCAGCCCATAAATGGATCGCTGGAGCTTGCATACGTTGTTAGCATTCTTAGGGTCGACAAAACCTTCCGGCTGCATCATATACAGTTCTTCCTTAAGATAATCGTTAAGGAATGCCGTTTTGACGTCCATTTGCCATATCTCATAATCATAGTATGCGGCAATTGCTAACATGATTCGGATGGACTTCAGCTTCGCTACGGGAGAGAAAGTCTCATCTTAGTCAACCCCTTGAACTTGCCGATAACCCTTAGCGACAAGTCGAGCCTTATGGATGGTAACATTACCATCCGCGTCCGTCTTCTTCTTAAAGATCCATTTGTTTTCTATCGCTCGCCGATCATCGGGCAAGTCTGTCAAAGTCCATACTTTGTTTTCATACATGGATCCAATCTCGGATTGCATGAACTCTAGCCATTTGTTGGAATCTGGGCCCGCCATCGCTTCTTCATAGTTCGAAAGTTCACCGTTGTCTAACAACATGATTTCTAGGACAGGGTTGCCGTACCACTATGGTGCGGAACGTGTCCTTGTGGACCTACGGAGTTCAGTAGTAACTTGATCTGAAGTTTCATGATCATCATCATTAACCTCCTCTCTAACCGGTGGAGGCACCACATAAACATTTTCTTGAGCTGCGCTACTCTCCGGTTCAAGAGGTAATACTTCATCAAGTTCCAGTTTCCTCCCACTTACTTCTTTTGAGAGAAACTCTTTCTCCAGAAAGGATCCGTTCTTGGCAACAAAGATCTTGCCTTCGGATCTTAGGTAGAAGGTATACCCAATAGTTTCCTTAGGGTATCCTATGAAGACGCAATTTTCTGACTTGGGTTCGAGCTTTTCAGGTTGAAGTTTCTTGACATAAGCATCGCATCCCCAAACTTTTAGAAACGACAGCTTAGGTTTCTTCCCAAACCATAATTCACACGGTGTCGTCTCAACGGATTTAGATGGTGCCCTATTTAAAGTGAATGCAGCTGTCTCTAGAGCGTATCCCCAAAATGATAGCGTTAAATCTGTAAGAGACATCATAGATCGCACCATATCCAATAGATTGCGATTACGACATTCGGACACACCGTTACGTTGAGGTGTTCCAAGCGGCATGAGTTGTGAAATGATTCCACATTTCCTTAAGTGTGTGCCAAATTCGTGACTTAAATATTCTCCTCCACGATCTGATCGTCAGAACTTTATTTTTCGGTCACGTTGATTCTCTACCTCATTCTGAAATTCCTTGAACTTTTCAAAGGTCTCAGACTTGTGTTTCATCAAGTAGACATACACATATCTAGTCAAGTCATCCATGAGAGTGAGAACATAACGATATCCTCCACGAGCCTCAACACTCATTGGACCGCACACATCAGTATGTATGATTTCCAATAAGTTGGTTGCTCGTTCCATTGTTCCGGAGAACGGAGTCTTGGTCATTTTGCCCATGAGGCATGGTTCGCATGTGTCAAATGATTCATAATCGAGAGACTCTAAAAGTCCATCAGCATGGAGCTTCTTCATGCGCTTGACACCAATGTGACCAAGGCGGCAGTGCCACAAGTATGTGGGACTATCGTTATCAACTTTACACCTTTTGGTATTCACACTATGAATATGTGTATTATCACGCACGAGATTCATTAAGAATAAACCATTGACCATCGGAGCATGACCATAAAACATATCACTCATATAAATAGAACAACCATTATTCTTGGATTTAAATGAGTAGCCATCTCGTATTAAATGAGATCCAGATACAATGTTCATGCTCAAACTTGGCACTAAATAACAATTATTGAGGTTTAAAACTAATCCCGTAGGTAAATGTAGAGGTAGCGTGCCGACGGCGATCACATCGACCTTGGAACCATTCCCGACGCGCATCGTCACCTCGTCCTTCGCCAGTCTCCGCTTATTCCGCAGCTCCTGTTTTGAGTTACAAATATGAGCAACGACACCGGTATCAAATACCCAGGAGCTACTATGAGCACTGGTAAGGTACACATCAATTACATGTATATCACATATACCTTTAGTGTTGCCGGCCTTCTTGTCCGCTAAGTATTTGGGGCAGTTCCGCTTCCAGTGACCTTTCCCTTTGCAATAAAAGCACTCAGTCTCAGGCTTGGGTCCATGCTTTGACTTCTTCCCGGCAACTAGCTTACCGGGCGCGGCAACATCCTTGCCGTCCTTCTTGATGTTCTTCTTACCCTTGCCTTTCTTGAACTTAGTGGTTTTATTGACCATCAACACTTGATGTTCCTTTTTGATTTCAACCTCTGCTGATTTCAGCATAGCAAATACCTCAGGAATGGTCTTTACCATCCCCTGCATATTGTAGTTCATCACAAAGCTCTTGTATCTAGGTGGGAGCGACTGAAGGATTCTGTCAATGACCGCCTCGTCTGGGAGGTTAATCTCCAGCTGAGTCAAGCGGTTGTGCAACCCAGACATCTTGAGTATGTGTTCACTGACAGAAATATTTTCCTCCATCTTACAACTGTAGAACTTGTCGGAGACTTCATATCTCTCGACCCGGGCATGAGCTTGGAAAACTAGTTTCAGCTTCTCGAACATCTCATATGCTCCGTGATGCTCAAAACGCTTTTGGAGCCCCAGTTCTAAGCTGTAAAGCATGCCGCACTGAACGAGGGAGTAATCATCAGCACGAGACTGCCAAGCATTCATAATGTCTTGGTTCTCTGGGATGGGTGCTTCACCTAGCGGTGCTTCTAGGACATATTGTTTCCTGGCAGCTATGAGGATGATCCTCAGGTTCCGGACCCAGTCCGTATAGTTGCTGCCATCGTCTTTCAGCTTGGTTTTCTAGGAACGCGTTGAAGTTCATGTTGACATTGGCTTGGGCCATTTGATCTACAAGACATATTGCAAAGTTTATTTAGACTAAGTTCATGATAATTAAGTTCATCGAATCAAATTATTTAATGAACTCCCACTCAGATTAGACATCCCTCTAGTCATCTAAGTGTAACATGATCCGACTCGACTAGGCCGTGTCCGATCATCACGTGAGACGGACTAGTCATCATCGGTGAACATCTCCATGTTGATCGTATTTTCCATACGACTCATGTTCGACCTTTCGGTCTCTTGTGTTCCGAGGCCATGTCTGTACATGCTAGGCTCGTCAAGTCAACCTAAGTGTTTGCATGTGTAAATCTGTCTTACACCCGTTGTATGTGAACGTTGGAATCTATCACACCCGATCATCACGTGGTGCTTCGAAACAACGAACTGTCGCAACGGCGCGCAGTTAGGGGGAACATTTTCTTGAAATTTATTATGAGGGATCATCTTATTTACTACCGTCGTTCTAAGTAAACAAGATGCAAAACATGATAAACATCACATGCAATCAAATAATAATAGTGACATGATATGGCCAATATCATATAGCTCCTTTGATCTCCATCTTGGGGCTCCATGATCATCTTGTCACCGGCATGACACCACGATATCCATCATCATGATCTCCATCATCGTGTCTCCATGAAGTTGCTCGCCAACTATTACTTCTACTACTATGGCTAACACGTTTAGCAATAAAGTAAAGTAATTTACATGGCGTTTCTCAATGACACGCAGGTCATACAAAAAATAAAGACAACTCCTATGGCTCCTGCCGGTTGTCATACTCATCGACATGCAAGTCATGATTCCTATTACAAGAACATGATCTCATACATCACATATATATCAGTCATCATTCATCACAACTTTGGCCATATCACATCACAAAACACTTGCTGCAAAAACAAGTTAGACGTCCTCTAATTGTTGTTGCAAGTTTTACGTGGCTGCAATAGGGTTCTAGCAAGAACGTTTTCTTACCTACGTGAAAGCCACAATGTGATTTGTCAACTTCTATTTACCCTTCATAAGGACCCTTTTCGTCGAATCCACTCCAACTAAAGTGGGAGAGACAGATACCCGCCAGCCACCTTATGCAACTAGTGCATGTCAGTCGGTGGAACCGGTCTCACGTAAGCGTACGTGTAAGGTTGGTCCGGGCCGCTTCATTCCACAATACCGCTGAAGCAAAATAAGACTAGTAGCGGCAAGAAAGTTGACAACATCTACGCCCACAACAATTGTGTTCTACTCGTGCAAAGAGAACTACGCATAGACCTAGCTCATGATGCCACTGTTGGTGAACGTTGCAGAAAACAAAAATTTTCCTACGGTTTCACCAAGATCCATCTATGAGTTCATCTAGAACGTGGATGATGGAGTCGTACTCGCCGTGATCCAAATCACCGATGACCGAGTGCCGAACGGACGGCACCTCCGTGTTCAACACACGTACGGAGCGGATGACGTCTCCTCCTTCTTGATCCAGCAAGGGGGAAGGAGAGGTTGAGGAAGATGGCTCCAGCAGCAGCACGACGGCGTGGTGTTGGTGGAGAAGCAGCACTCGGGCAGGGCTTCACCAAGCACGTGACAGAGGAGGAGAGGTGTAGCAGGGGAGAGGGAGGCGCCAAGATGCAAGGGTGCGGCTGCCCCCTCCCTCCCCCCCCCCTTTATATAGGCCCCTCGGGGGGGCGCCGGACCTTGGAGATTGGATCTCCCAAGGGGGGCGGCGGCCAAGGGGGTGGAGTACCCCCCAAGGCAAGTGGGGCGCCCCCCCACCCTAGGGTTCCAACCCTAGGCGCAGGGGGTGGGCCCAGGGGGGCGCACCAGCCCACTATGGGCTGGTTCCCCCTCCCACTTCAGCCCATGGGGCCCTCCAGGATGGGAGGCCCCACCCGGTGGACCCCCGAGACCCATCCGGTGGTCCCGGTACAATACCGGTGACCCCCGAATCTCTCCCGTTGGCCGAAACAGCACTTCCTATATATAATTCTTTACCTCCGGACCATTCCGGAACTCCTCGTGACGTCCGGGATCTCATCCGGGACTCCAAACGACTTTCGGATTACTGCATATTGATATCCTTACAACCCTAGCATCACCGAACCTTAAGTGTGTAGACCCTACGGGTTCCGGAGATATGCAGACATGACCGAGACGCCTCTCCGGCCAATAACCAACAGCGGGATTTGGATACCCATGTTGGCTCCCACATACTCCTCGATGATCTCATCGGATGAACCATGATGTCGAGGATTCAATCAATCCCGTATTCAATTCCCTTTGTCAATCGGTATTTTACTTGCCCGAGATTCGATCGTCGGTATCCCAATACCTCGTTCAATCTCGTTACCGGCAAGTCACTTTACTCGTACCATAATGCATGATCCCGTTATCAAACACTTTGATCACACTGAGCTCATTATGATGATGCATTACCGAGTGGGCCCGGTGATACCTCTCCGTCATACGGAGTGACAAATCCCAGTCTCGATCCGTGTCAACCCAACAGACACTTTCGGAGATACCCGTAGTATACCTTTATAGTCACCCAGTTACGTTGTGACGTTTGGCACACCCAAAGCACTCCTACGGTATCCGGGAGTTACACGATCTCATGGTCTAAGGAAAAGATACTTGACATTGGAAAAGCTCTAGCAAACGAATTATACGATCTTGTGCTTATGCTTAGGATTGGGTCTTGTCCATCACATCATTCTCCTAATGATGTGATCTCGTTATCAATGACATCCAATGTCCATAGTCAGGAAACCATGACAATCAGTTGATCAACGAGCTAGTCAACTAGAGGCTTACTAGGGACATATTGGTGTCTATGTATTCACACATGTATTACGATTTCCGGATAACACAATTATAGCATGCATGAATAAAAGACAATTATCATGAACAAGGAAATATAATAATAATGCTTTTATTATTGCCTCTAGGGCATATTTCCAACATGGGCGGCGGCCCTGCTAGTGGGAGCCGGGGTGCTTGTAGGCGTAGCACGCGGCTCGGGCGCTGTCCGGTCACCATGGCCGTGTGGGCGGCATGGTGGCCGGGGTGTGTCGTTCAATGGTGGTGGCGCGGTTGTCCGTACCCCAATTTTGTGACGGTGAGTGTTGGCCGGGGTGAAACCCGCTCTGTCTTGTCAGGCCGGCGGTGGCGGCGTTCCAGCGTCATTCCCTAATTGAAGGCATCGTCGCGGTATCTCGCTTGTAAACGTGGTGCTCCGGGGGAAACCCTAATCCTTTGATTGGGCGATTGCGGCGATCCAGTGTCGTTCTCTTCTTGAAGGCACCGCCTTGGAGCCCATTGTTCATCATTCAAGGCTTCTCCTCATCACGGTGATTCTTCCACGGTTGAGGGCCCCGACGACTTCATAGTAGTGCGTAGGGTTTTATCCAATGTTTGCTTGGAGTAGTTTGGGGTGATGTTGCTGTTTTCAGCATCCTTGTATCTGCATTGGGTGTGTGTGTTGTGTTGGTGTGGGGTGTGTGTTTGTATCGGCTTGTTCGGTGATGGTTGCTTTATTTATAAAGCGGGGGAAACCCTTTTTCATAGAGTTCGGGGACAGAGGCGCTATGCGAAGCAGGAGGCTGTGTTGGCTGAACGCGAGTGAAGCGGAGCTACGTGTGAGATTTGTTTGAGAAAAAAAATTGGCATGTGCGTTCAGGCAAGAAGCAAATGAAGCGGTGGATAGAATTCACGAGAGTTGATCCATCAAGAAAGGGCTTAGGCAAAATGCAACAAAGGGCATTGAAAGTTGTGCCTGGAAACAACCGTACGTGAAGTGTTGGTGGTAACTAAAGATTAATTCCTTTGGTAGTTATTCTGCTTGTGCACTGGGAGTAGGGTTTGTTGGGAATTTGGCACAAAACGAATGCAGGAGCTGTTGCGGGAAACTAAAGCCGGCTAAGATGGAAGTATCATGTGATGGTTGATATTCGCATAAGATGATTTGGGAGCCTGGAGCACGTCGTGCAGAGATTGTGCAGACACAGGGCATCAAGCGATGCACGGAGATGTGCGGGGTGGACACGATGCAGGGTGGAGCATGGTTGCAGTCGGATAATTTCGGCTGGGTCGGACTGGAATGTCTGATGGACTGAGATGGATGTTGGTCAAAGTAGAAGACGGCGGTGATTTCAGCGACGACGACATGGAGCGTGATGTTGATGGTGGCCGACTTCTGGGGCATGGAAACACGTGGTGCAGGCCTAAGGGTTTGTGCTGCTTCAACATACTATGGCGCGGGGTTGATTCAAGACGGTGCACACAAGAGAGCTTGAAGTCGAAAGGGCGCGGGGTAGCGTGGCCAGTTACATGGAGTCATATTGAAGGTGGAGCTGGAGTCTAACGCAAGGCTTTACTCTGTGCTGATGGAGGGGCTACTGTGTAAGATATCGGAGAACCGAAGCCTATTTCAGCGGGATAGCGAGATACACATGGTTTGGACTGGGTATCAGTGGTATGATGGAGACATGATACTTAGCGTCGGTCGGTGATGATCGATGGTTCTCTACAGTGGGGGTTGACGCAGTGGGGGCTAGCTACCCGGGAGATTCTCGACCAGGACAACAGAGGCTCGACACGGTGATAGCGGCGAGGCGTGCGGTAAGCACGGGACACAGCAACAAGCCAAGGCACTGGGGGTCAGATATGTTGTCAGAGAAATTGTGCAGGGGGTGCTGAAGCAGTATTGATGAGTACCGGATTCAAGTTGGCGACTAGGTCTACCGGTGCCGGAAGATGGACACGAGTTGACCATGGAGAATCTGAGAAATTGGCGGAGAGTTTTAAATTGTCAAAAGCTGAGACAGTACATGGCCGTATATTCTGTGGTGTTCGGTGCACATGGCAAAGTGCAGATGATAAGACAGAAGGAGGCGGAGTGCTATAGCTGTGGGACATGCCAGAGACTATCCGAGAAAAAGGATGATACAACTGCGAATTGACTTAGGGTGACGGTGAAATTCCTTCAAGTTTCAGACAAGCAGTCAAGAAAGAGAGGTGATGTTGAGTTTAGGTAACTCTTATATGTAGCTTTCAATATGTGAGTTGTTCACTTTCATGCAGACAGGGGTTGGTGTTTGATGGCGTTGAGCGGACACTCCGCAAGTTGGGAGCACAAAGTGGAGTAACGAAGAACTTAATTTAGCTCGAGTGTTGATTGTGAAGGGAATAAAGTTGCAGGTGGAGTCACATGGAGTCTGGGAGTAGCAGCGGTGCTCATGGCGTATCTCAAGTCTAATATACATGGATGTTCGACGCATGGATGAATTCAAGGAGGTGAAGAATATTCGCCAAGGTGGAGTTTGTTAGAGTTGTGTTGAATATTGTGTACAAGGTAGGTTACAGTTGGACTATGAGTAGTATTGTGTTTAGATAGGATATGGAGTCGTGTCCTAGTAGGACACTTGTATCCTAGGCCTCTCATATATAGTGGGGGTAGACACACGATATAACCTATGCCAACATAATAGCACATGTACGCGGGGGACCCGGCGGCGTGTGCCGGCGCCCGGGCGGCCGGGATGCGGTATTGTAGCGGTGTCATGGGGAAGAGCGCCCATAATCAGGCCCTAGGGATGTAGCCATATCGGTGAACCTCACTAACAAATCTCGGTAAAATTTGCTTGTGTGATTGCTTGGTCCTCGGTAGATCGATGGAGCGCCTCGGATTTATTCTAACATCTTTAAATAGGGTTAATTTGATAAATGCCACTCCAATTATGGCGATTCTGAGAAATGCCACTGCAATTTCCAAACTTTGAAAAATGCCATTTCATGCCATTTCCAGTGGCATTTTACGAAGTCTGCAGTGGCGTTTTTCAAAGATTGCAAAATTTGCAGTGGCATTTTTCAAAGTTTGGAAATTGCAATGGCATTTTTATGAATCGCCATAATTGAAGTGGCATTTATCTAATTAACCCCTTTAAATACAATTGTTTTGCAGGACAGTGGATTGCCAAAATTGCAGTTGGAGAAGAGCCTAAGGAAGATAGAAAGTACCATAAGTGGTGCATGTAAAGTTTTGGAACAATTGAATCTGCCAGGTGCAAATAATGATAAGGGGAGACGAGCTGTTGCTACCAATTCACGCCGTGCAGTCACTACCGCGGGTCCTCCAACACTAGTAATTGGCCGGGATCGGGATCGTGACAATATCATAGCAATGCTTCATGAGAAGGAAGACAAGTGTCAAGCAAACGCCACAAGTGGTGTATGTCATTTTGTAATTGGGATTCATGGTATCGCAGGGTCAGGGAAATCAACACTAGCACAGTTTGTTTATGATCATGAGAAAAGGTGCAAGGAAGAGAAAATGGAAGGCCACTTCGATATTGTCATGTGGATTCATGTTTCTCAGAAATTTGATTTGGATTCCGTTTTCAGGGAGATGTTTGAGGGGGCTACAGGAAAAGCATGCCCGAAATTCACAAGTCTTAACGTCTTGAAAGAAAAACTGGAGGAGGAACTGTGTGGGAAAAGGACTTTGTTGGTACTGGATGATGTCTGGTACAACATCAAGAATTCGGGAAACCGTGAAGAACTACAAAAGTTAATTTCTCCGGTGAATCTTGGGAAGGCAGGAAGCAGAATCTTGGTGACAAGTCGAACTGAAGCTGCATTAGTAACCCTTGGTGCTGCAAAAGAGAGATGTATTCCAATATCTAACCTGGGCGATGAAGTGTTCCTTGAACTGTTTATGCATTATGCACTTCGAGATGCAAGGGTAAGTGACCATGATCGAAGAATACTTGAATTGATTGGAGAGGACATTGCAAAAAAGCTGAAGGAGTCACCTCTAGCAGCCAGAACAGTGGGTTCACGGCTCCATGAGACACAAACTGTTGAGTTTTGGAGGAGTCAGAAAGATCGGGACCTTATGAATGACACAATGGGAGCTCTATGGTGGAGCTACCAGTATCTTGATGAGCACGTCAGGCGATGCTTCGCTTACTGCAGTATTTTTCCCAGGCGACATAAGTTGAGACGTGATGAGTTAGTTAAGTTGTGGGTGGCAGAAGGGTTCATAAAGACTAGTAAGCCTGAAGAGGAAATGGAAGATATTGCTAAAAAATATTTTGATGAATTGCTGTCAGCCTCATTTCTGCAACTAGGAGGGAAACCAAAAAAAATTCTTGGACTTGATGGTGAGGTTGATTACTTTACCATTCATGATCTGCTCTGTGATTTAGCGGAAGAGGTTTCTGGAAGAGATTGCTTCAGGATTGAGAAAGGCTTCACAGGGGAAGTTCCTCAAGATGTTCGTTATCTTTTTGTTGGGACTTATGATAAAGAGATGCTTACTGAGAAGATTTCTGGATTGAAACATTTACGCACTCTCATCATCGATGACATCATATGGCTTAAATCAGATGAGTCGTCTGAAGTCTTAGCGAGTATGTTCACTATGTTGAAAGGGCTGCGGAAATTGCGGGTACTGAATATGAGTGTAGCACGTAAGGGTGGATTTGGTTTTTCGTTCTCATTCCCGGAATCTATTGATCAGTTGAAGCATCTGCGTTATTTTACTTTCATGGTGCCTGTAGCTCACAAGCTAACTGTACCCAGCGCTTTTACCAAGCTTTACCACATGCAGGTGGTAAATTTCGGTTCTACCAAATTATTGGAGTTTTCTAGTGGTGAAGATATGATGAACCTTGTCAATTTGCGCTGTGTAATGAGCTGGACAGATCTTGATTTTCCTAATGTTGGCAGGCTGAAATGGCTCCAAAACTTACCATACTTTACAATAAAGAAGAAACAGGGGTATGAGTCACATCAGCTGAAGCACCTAAACAAGCTTCAAGGCAAGCTGCATATCCAAGGTCTTGAGAATATTGAGAGCAGGGAGGAGGCTGTTGAAGTCAATCTTGCTGGCAAGGAAAAACTCACTGAACTGATACTGGCCTGGGATAATGAGAGCTGCAGTCCAGAAGTTCAAGCAGAGGTTCTCTAGGGTCTTTGCCCATCGAAGTATCTTGAAAGACTAGAAATCAGGGATTACCATGGTAAGAGGAAACTGGAGATCAAGGAATGCGAGAATATACAATCACTACCAACACTGCCAAAGTCTCTTGAGGAGTTTAGAGTCGAGGACTGCAGCTGGGATGCCTTACCAGGCAATATGGAGCACCTCACATCACTGAAGTATCTGGACATCATGTCATGCAAGAATATACGGTCGCTTCCAACACTGCCCAAGTCTCTTGAGGAGATTACAGTCAGGCGGTGCAGTGACGAGTTCATACGATCCTGTAGAACGGCTGGTGATCCAAATTGGCAAAAGACTGAGCACATTCCAAATAGAACATTTAATTAATGAATCAGGTCTATACGGAAGGTACATATTTAAATTCTTTTGATGCCTTTTTTTTTCAGTTTTTGTGTTCAGTAAATATTACTGCAACTATTAGCCGCTAAGGTTGCTGCTATGTTTCTAATTCATTTGGTAACTGTCAGCTGTGTGCTCTTTCGCTGAGGACGGAAGCCAAAGGAGATGAAGTCAAATCCAATAGACTCATGCCAAATCTACAGGCTCTTACCGGGTAGCCTCTTTGTTGGTGTTAGAAGGGAGAGAGAGATTGTTGCGGAATATGATGGATGTATTATTGAGCCTCGAGGGCGAGTATATATTGAGTACAAGACTTGGAGCGCAAGAAGCCTCTCCTGGAGATAAGGTAGGAGACGGATTACAAATCCTAGACTACCAAATACAAGTATCCCAAATATATCTCTAACATCCCCCCGCAGTCGTAGCGGTAGCGTTGCGAACAACAGGAGCGTCGCGGACGGTCAGACTGGAGAGGATAGCAGCCGACGGACTGACATCCCCCCGCAGTCCTAGCGGGAGCGTCGTAGACGGTGTCGTGTCGCGGACGCGTTGACTGTAGAGAAGCCGACGAGTTGCTCAAGCGGATGATAGCCCTTTGTGCCGATGTCGAAGTAGCCGAGAGCGGAGGGTGGTGTAGCCGTGGTCGAGGTAGCCGTGCGAAGAACGCCGTGGTCGATCTCGAGTCGGGTAGCCGGTGTCGAGGGAGTTGCCGTGGAGCCGCGGGCGCAAGGAGGCGCTGAGTTAGTCATGGGCGCAGTGTCGAAGAAGTGATGCGCCAGGAAGAAGAATGGTGTTGATGACGCGTCGCGCCGGGTTTGCCAAGCCCGGGGACACATCCTGGACGAAGGCACGCACCGGTGTTGCCAGCACCGGGCATGCGTAGACGACGAAGATGAAGTTGACGAAGCGCCGACCGAGCTTGCCAGGCCCGGGGACACGTCGTGGATGAAGGCACACATCGGTGTTGCCAGCACCGGGCATGCGTAGACGAGGGACCTGCACGAGCTGTACGCCATGTCGGAGAAGTCGGAGAGGCCAGCAAAGAAGAACTCGACGACGATTGCGGCGTCCATCGGCGCGGGACCGACGTCACCAACGGTGGTCGGAGTAGACGAAGTGGTCGGGGTAGATGACGGCGACGCTGGCGACGGGCTGGTGCTTGGACAAAGACGAAGGGGGTGGACGGACGGCGGCGGCGGCTACGAAGGTAGCCGTGGCAGCGGCCAAAGAAGAGCGGCGGCGGCGGCCAGGTTAGGAGTGCGGCGGCGGTGCTCGAAGTAGGCGAAGAACCCGACAGCGTGACGAAGACCGGCGCGGACGGTGGCGTTCCCGCGCCAAGGGAGATGGCGCGACGCATACCACGGGAGGTCGACGCGCGGTGACGGCGGAGTGGACCGTGGGCCGCGGCGCTGCGGCCCGAAGGGGCGACGCAGCGGCGGCAGGCGGGTCGAGGCAACAGCGGGAAGACCTCGGGGCGGCAGCGGGGACCGCGGGCCGCGACGCTGCGGCCCGTAGGGGTGACGCAACGGCGGTTCACGAGTCGGTGCAGCCGCGGGGACGGCCTCGGGGCGGCGGCGGGGACCGCGTATCGCGGCACTACGGCCCGAAGGGGCGACGCAGCGGCGACGCACGAGTCGATGCAGCCACGAGGAGAACCACGGGGCAGCGGCGCTGCGGCCCGACGGGGCGACGCAGCGGCAGCCCGATGCTCGGTCGGCGGGGAGGCGCGCGGTACTCGGGACGATCTTCACGGGACCTGTGGAGGCGCGCGTAACCGACAAGCCAGGTCGGTCGCGCGGCGTAGATGAGGCGGATCGCGGCGGCGAGCGGGTGATCAAGCCGATCGCGCACGAGGTCGTGGACGCCGCTCGATGGAGGCGTGGTGGTGGCGGAGTCCTGGATGAGGCCGACGACGACGGACGGCGGGGGACGTCAGCACCGGCACCCGGGCTGCCAAAGCAGCGCCGACGCCCGGGCAACGAGGCCCGAGCGACCAACGGAGCAGTGGCGCCCGAGTTGAGGCGGCCGACGAGCCTGATGCAGTCGAGGACGAGGCCGGCGAGGTAGACCGCCGAGCCGCCGTGCAGACGCGGCGGAGGCGGGTGACGTGGATCGATGGGCGGGCCGGCGCGCGAGCGTCGGCTATGATTGGCCGACGCATGGCGCGAGGCCGCCGAGTCATGACGATGCAGGTGTCCCGGTCGGAGCAGGGCGGTGACGACCGGCGCAGGGCGACGGACGGACCGACGCGCGGACGGCGGCTGTCCTGGACGGGCCGCCGCGGCGCGCGTGGCCGCCAGGTCGAAGAAGAGGCCGGCTGGTCGCGCCGAGGTCGGAGTAGAGGCGCACGGGGTTCGACGGCGGCGGCGGGCAACGCAAACCGATCAAGATTAGATCGGAAAACCAAAAAGAAAAACACCGATCAAAACGACCGGCGAGAGAGCGAAAAAACCCGGAGCAAGGGCTCGGGAAAAAGACTCTCTAGGGCAGCAGGCCAACACGGCCGGCGGACGAACCCTAGGTACGGGCGGCGTGGCCCCCGGCGACGGTCATGGAGGCCGACCGCCCCAGGGGCGGCGCGCGGGTGCGGTAGCGGCGGCGGCTAGGGTTTGGATCGTGATTAGGCTGATACCATGTTAGAAGGGAGAGAGAGATTGTTGCGGAATATGATGGATGTATTATTGAGCCTCGAGGGCGAGTATATATTGAGTACAAGACTTGGAGGGCAAGAAGCCTCTCCTGGAGATAAGGCAGGAAACGGATTACAAATCCTAGACTACCAAATATAAGTATCCCAAATATATCTCTAACAGTTGGGTTTTGCCTTCTTTTGGTTTGTTAATTCTGGCGTATTTGCTTGCCAGTGAAGTGGTGCTGCGCTCGTACTCTCGTAAACCACATACAGTGCAGAATGTCATGTCTGCATGCGGCGATCAACACTGGATTTATTAGTCATTTACTACATATATGGTATGTAATAATGTGGAATGGAGACCACTGGATTTATTTGCTTCCTATGAGTATTACTCCCTCCGTTCCTAGATATAGGGTGTATAGTTTTTGGCACGGAAATTAAAGAACGCACGTGAAGGGAAAATTTCACAAGTTTTGAGTGAGATTACAGATGACTAATTGACATGAGAACATAGAGGAGCTTACATGATATAAGAAAATGTAATCAAATCCCTAAAAAAATTATCCAAACGAGTGTTGCAACGCAATACACCTTATATTTCAGATTTTTTCTCAAAAATCTATACACCTTATATCAAGGAACGGAGGGAGTATTTGTCAGACAGTCGAATGCATGATGAACCCCGAACCGATAAAATTTATATCGTTTGTAATACTTACATCGGAATGGTGAACACTACTGTTTGTTTCCAGTCGTTTGTAACATTGTGGAACATATGATGAACGCCAAATTAAAGATTTGATTGCCGGGAATTAGGCGCTACTAGGTAGCATGGTATAGTATGAGTTGACCAATTGGGTGGACGGGAGACCTGCTCCTGACAATGAGGCTTCCATTCGTGTTCGGTAGAATGCTAAGGATTTATTGTTTATCCATTCAACGAAAGTGCTCTCACATTTCGGGAACGGTTCAGCAACGCTGTTTGGGCAGATACAATTGGGTGGACGGGAGGCCGGCAAACACAATTGATATCCAGGAGAAAAGAGAACCAAGCCCAGACCCAGATCCCAAGAATCACCAGCTCATGTCAATTAATCCATGCCACTCCAAAGCTCAAATCTACACCACAAAACCAACCAAACACATATACACACACAACCATTTTAGGCCGAGAAGAAACTGAGCTGCGCCTGCCACTGAGCGCTGGTCCCTGCACCTCGATCGGCTGTTCTTCCTCGCCCCCAACTATGCAAAAAGTAAACATACAACAAGTACTTTGAAGTACCCATATGACCACAACCAAGTGGAATTCTGTAGATTGCCACGCCATCTTGTCAGCAAAGGTGATCACATCTCGTGACAACTCCACACTATTGAAACAGCAACCCACTTTGAACTCTGAAAGCTGATCTAGGGAACTCCGCTGAATCTGGACAAACAAAAAGACACATATTGATCTCATCTGAATTTGAAACGTGTGACAGCAAAACACTCGCTTCAGTCAGTGTGTTTAGCCTTGCAATTTGCATAACAAGTTGGGATACATGGCCAGACAGAGGCACGTCAAATTAAAGAAAACAATAAAGTTATGTCATGCAGATTTGGTACATTCATGTTGCAGGAGTTCATCTACTACCTAGGCAGCAGTATAACAAAATTAAACTGAAAAAATTGGAAGAAACTGGGTGTATCAGTAGTGACAACCAACAAACTAGTACCAGACTAGCTCCATCCCAATACAGAAATGATGCACAAAAAAGGAAAGAAAAACAGAACTGGGTGCCCCCTCTAATTCATCTTACAGAACTGCTAACACACAATCACCTGAAAACTCCTTAAGTTTCTTCAATCATCTCAACCCCATATGCATCAGATCTACCACAGTTGGTTGACTGAAACTGTTAAATTCATGGTCACATCCACTCTTATGCAGGGAGCAGCAGCCACATTAACTGAAGCTACAAAGTACTGTACCATGCAACTAAGAACAACTACTGCCTGGTGTACTGCATTCACCCTCAACGAGACCATAACTCCAATAGCTAAGGAAAAACTTGGCATCATGCTAATATACTTCAGCTACATCTAATACCACAGTTGTCACTTGACTGAAACTGTTAATCCCATTTGTCACATTCTTAGTCATGGAGCAGCACATTCATGTTACACCATGTTAACTGAATCTAGAGGTAGCATGGAAACAAGAACAACATACACAAGACCACAACCAGGTGAAATCCTTTAGATTGTCATGCGCTAACTTGTCGGCAAGGTAGGTGTTCAAATCTGCGAAGAGCTATCAAACCCAAGGTCGCTTCGAACACAGAAAGATGATCTGATAACAACTCCCCTGGACCTGGACAAACGAGACAAAAAAACTCAGACAACACAAAAAGAATTTCCACTCAATTTGTGCATATTAATTCAAGAGTTGTACCACCTCAACGGAACAGATATTTGGGACTTATATTAGGTAGGTAAGTATCACAGGACGGGGCAGAATAGCATAATATTGATCTCAATTGAATCTGAAACATGTGACTGCAAACACTCAATTCAGTGAGCTTAGCATCAACACAAGTTGGGATACACAGCCGGACAGACGCACATGAACATAAATGAATTCAGATCTAAAAAACTTATACAAAATTGGTTTTCCAGGAATTCATTTACTGCCTACGCACACTCTATCAGTATAACAAACTTCCAACTAAACAAAGAAAGAAACTGCGGGTGTTGGTAGCAAGAAACAATGCAACGACCTGAAAACTTCTTATGTTTCAGTCAATCATCTCAACCAATATGATTTGCTTGGAGATTTAGAGCACAACCATGATACTGAGGATATAGGAGTAATGGAGACATTGACTGCAATAAAGAACAATTTCAGTTGCCCGTGCTGATAAGCACTCCCTTCCATCTTTATGCAGGTTTGTCTCGAAACTACATCGCAAGCTAAAATTATACATCTGAAGATGACTAAAAAGGAACTTTTCTGCCTCCTTACATCTATCAGAATAATAAATGTAGGAAATGAGCTGTCTTTGACTTGAATGAATTTTCTCGAGGTGAAACAATCCGAGGTAAACAGGATACAAAGTTGTGTTCTTTCTATGTTTATCTTGACCATCAAAACTACTTCTCGAAAATAATTATCATGATATATTGTTTTTAGTGATTCCATCAGGACTCATGCATAAGCTACTCATAGTGAACAATATTATTTCTCTTACTAACCCCATTCTCGTAAAATAGCAATCGAAACAAACAAGAAAAGAAACACAATAATATTCCCGAGCTCTCTTAGTTTTCTCACAAGCATAAGAAACTAAACACTATTAAATCAAACAAGAAATACCAATTGCCATAATGAACAGGAAGCAATAGACAAGTCATGTGATAATTATAAAGGTAAGGAGATAAGTTGAAAGCAATAGAAACTTTACAAATTCATATTCTCCTTGAAGACAACAGTGATGGTGGGAAGTTGATATATGGGTATGTCTCATGCAAACGATAATGCTGTTTCTCATAAACCCTCTGAATCTGCAACGTCTTGAGATCCATTGAGAAATATCCAGTAAATCGATCATTTAGAGATGATGAGGTGTCTATCCTTGTCAAGAGCAAGTGCCTCTCTGTGGCATTTCTGATACGATATTTGTATCCAGAATATAGTGAGATTGTCTTCTCGACCTGCCACTGGCTGGGACTCTCGCCTTTGTTTCGTGCAACGGTATAGATGAGATTGGATGTAGTTTCACCATGGAAACCAAACATCCCAAGCCTGCCTTCCCCTGCCTCCACAATGGCTAAACCTTCCTTGTTCCATTCTCCGGGTGGGAGGTCAGCAATGGAGAACTCCATCTTCCTGGTGTCAAGCAAGAGTAACTTTTTCGTCCTGAATTCCACCCAATCCCAGTAGAAGCATCCGTAAGCATAATGGCGCCTGAGAATAAAAGGGTGGACCCATGACATCTCGGCCATGTCGTGCTTGCCAAGTGCCAAATCACCCCAACCCTTGGATGCAGCGGCTTGCCATTGTCCAGTGTTTGAAGAGAAGAGGAAGGCAGCGAGGCTAGTTTTGCAATTCGCCATCAAGACGACTCTGAATGTTGTCTCTCCCGCCGCTACCTCCTCCTCGCCAAGCTGAACGAGGAAAGCCTTGCACCCGGCATCGCTTACCATGGGGAATGGGTGCTCAAGCGAAGCGGCTAGGTCATGAGGTACCGGAGGGAGCAGGACGTAACGGCGGTGCAAGGGGTCGCACACCGCGAGATCTTTGAAAACCGAGGGCTGCTCATGTTGTCGGAGGTCGCGGTCGAGGAGGACGCGGCCGTCGCGGGAGTCCTGCACGGTCCAGTGGCAGTAGGAGTCGGCGGCGACGGCGAGCGCGCGGGCTGCGGGCGCGGATGGGTGCGGCGGCAGAGCGGGACGGAACCTGCCATAGTCGAGGAATCCGAGGAGTGTTGGTGCGTGGAGGCGGCGGAAGCTGCGGAGGAAGGAGCCGTCGGTGGCGAGTTGGCGGAAGAAGACGCAGGTGGCGGAGGCGCGGGCGAGGTCGGCCGGGTCGGGCAGCCGGAGGAAGATCTCCGCCAGGAGGTGGGTGCGGATCTCCGTCAGAGGCGACGGCATATTCTTGCTGCCGGTTGCCATTGGCGGACTGGGGAAGGTTGCGAGGTAGGGCGGCCGGAGCAGGCAGCCGCCGGGAAACCCTCGACGAGGAGCTGGAATTCTGCGGGTGTTGGCAGCTGGAATGGGCCTTTGACGGTAATAAAGAGCCCAGTTTCCCAAAAAAACTTGAAACTTAAAACTTGAGCTGCAATTTTCACTCAATTTTTTATTGAGATGCATTTATTCTCAAAAATTAAAATTGTTGAGCTGCATTTATTCTCGAAAATTAAAATTATTGAGTTGCATTTAGGATTTCTGCCAGGCTCCTCTATAGCTTTACGAACCTTCTGTGTATTCTTCATTTGCCGCATTCCTGTTGCATGCACCTTCATTGTAACTATTCGAACAACTCAACTCTTAGGCATAGGTTTGTTGCAGATTGTAGGATAGGGGTTTTACTAGAGATGACTTCATTACTACCACTCTGCCACTTGTTTGATTTTACGCATTGTAATTACTCTATTTTTTAAGTGACTTGAAAAATATGGAGTACACCAGGTAACCTTACCATTTACCACGGCTGTTGCTTGATACAAATTCTTAATTTCATTGTGATAATCATGTCGCCACACCACTGCTTGCACTAATTAAAGCAAGAAGTAGCATCAAAGGAACAAAAATCCTTAATTCTTAATAGTGCAGCTACGCTAATTGGCTTTTGCGAGCGCACACGATGCACGGCAAAAACTCACACTACAAAAAGAGTAATTAGCATTATGTGTCATCATTACACTATAAAAAAGAAAAATATATATTCCTCGCCCATCGAACACCCTACTTTACACATATCAATCAGGAAAGGACAAGTACATGCATTTATTTGGGCTTAATAAAAATTTAAAAAGCCATAACTTCTGCTTCAAGTATCAAAATTTGGATCCGTTTTCACCGTTGGGTTTCTTGCAACGAGTTCTTCAAAACTAGATCCCCTATGGATATGTTTTGATAAACTTTCTGTTTTGAGCAATTTGGGTGCTAAAGAGGCAACTTTAGTGCTATAGGAAAGCAACTTCTTCTTAGTAATGGTAACGGTAGTATGGAAGTAACGGTAATGGTGGCAAAAATAACAGTAGCAGTTTTGTAGTAATTGTAACAGTGGCAACGGTAAAGTAACTAAGCAAAGATCAATATGTAAAAGCTCGTAGGCATTGGATCAGTGATGGATAATTATGTCGGATGCAATTATTCATGCAACAGTTATAACATAAGGTGACACAGAACTAGCTTCAATTCATCAATGTAATGTAGGCATGTATTCAGAGTATAGTCATACGTGCTTATGGAAAAGAACTTGCGTGACATCTTTTGTCCTTCCCTCCCGTGGCAGCGGGGTCCTATCGGAAACTAAGGGATATTAAGGCCTCCTTTTAATAGAGTAACGGACCAAAGCATTAACACTTAGTGAATACATGAACTCCTCAAACTACGGTCATCACCGGGAGTGGTCCCGATTATTGTCACTTTGGGGTTGCCGGATCATAACACATAGTAGGTGACTAATGACTTGCAAGATAGGATCAAAAACTCACTAATATTCATGAAGACATAATAGGTTCAGATATGAACTCATGGCACTCGGCCCCTAGTGACAAGCATTAAGCATTGCAAAGTCATAGCAACATCAATCTCAGAACATAGTGGATACTAGGGATCAAACCCTAACAAAACTAACTCAATTACATGATAAATCTCATCCAACCCATCACCGGCCAGCAAGCCTACGGTGAAATTACTCACGCACGGCGGTGAGCATCATGAAATTGGTGACGGAGAAAGGTTGATGATGACGACGACGACTGATTCCCCTCTCCGGAGCCCCGAACGGACTCTAGATCAGCCCTCCCGAGAGAGTTTAGGGCTTGGCGGCGGCTCCGTATCGTAAAACGCGATGAATCCTTCTCTCTGATTTTTTCTCCCCGATCGTGAATATATGGAGTTGGAGTTGGAGTTGAGGTCGGTGGAGCACCAGGGGGCCCACGGGGCAGGGGGCGCGCCCAGCGGGTAGGCGCGCCTCCCACCCTCGTGGACAGGGTGTGGGCCCCCTGGCCTTGATTCTTTCGCCAGTATTTTTTATATATTCCAAAAATATTCTCCGTGAAGTTTCAGGTCATTCCGAGAACTTTTATTTCTGCACAAAAATAACACCATGGCAATTCTGCCGAAAACAACGTCAGTCCGGATTAGTTCCATTCAAATCATGCAAGTTAGAGTCCAAAACAAGGGCAAAAGTTGTTGAAATTTTGCTAGTAGACCTTTGGCCAAAGCCCAACTAAAATTCTGAAATTCTCTTGGCCCATTCATGCACACATGTGAGTGGAGTGGGTGAGACTAAAGTTTAGTCCCACCCCAGAAGTTGAGAGATAGTTGCACCTCTTTACATTAGAGACGTGTGGTGCGTCTCCCTTCCTGCCACACGTGTGGCAGTTAGCGCGACCCTTTCTTTTTGAGATCCAAAAGTTAAAAAAAACGCTATAGAAAATGTGCAAACCTGTGGGTCGTACTCGGGGTGTTTGAGCACCATTATAAAAAATGTGGAACACCAGCGGGTCGTACTCGGGGTGTTTGAGCAAGAGGAAGCTGCGGTTGACAACCACTACGGTAGGCCAACGTTTCTGTTCTGTAGGAGTTAAATAGGTATCTATTCGAAGTAAAAAAAATGAATTCAAAATTTGATTTTAAATTTCGTCCGAATTTTTTTCGGTATTTCGTGGTTACCGTGGTAACCGAGAATTCCGGTGCCCCTCAAAAAAAAAAAAAGGTTCACTTGGGATCCAAAACCTTAAGTAACACCAATCCGTAAATTCCTCGTGTAGCAATCTCTCCGGTCGGTCCTGTATATGATAGCCCACGTCGGCACCAGCGCCAGCTAGCAAAGCATCATCATGGCAGGTCTCCATCTCTGTCCTGTCGACCTTCCTATATACCACTCACCTTCCCAGGTCGATCGCCTTGTCTGTCTCCTGCCCTGATTTTTCGTACCATTCAAAGCTGGCCGAGCCGGCGATGACGCCTTGACAGATGCAAGAGTGAATGCACGGCGCGTCCTGTGCTTGTCATGATAATACGACTCATTATCAATCTAGCAAGCGATCCGGTTTGCCTTCTTCCTTCCCACCTTCCTCCACCCAGCTAAGAAGACTCGTTCCCCGGGCGCCACCAACTGCGAGTATGCGACTGGATTTCCCCCTCGATTTCTCTCGTTAAATTCCTTCTTCCCCAACTCCCAGCCCTGTCCGCTTAATTCATCTCCTCTTCGGCCGCTGCACCAACGGCACCCAAGCTAATTAAGCTATCCAACACATCGATCAGGCTAAAAGAGCCATGCAGGGGGTGGAGGTGCTGACAGGCGCCATGGGCCCTCTCATCCCCAAGCTGGGTAAGCTGCTCAAGGGTGAGTACGAGCTGCAAAAGGGAGTCAAGAAAGACGTCGAGTGGCTCCACAAAGAGATGAGTAGCATGCAAGCTGCCCTTCGCAAGGTGGCAGAGTTGCCGCCGGAGCAGCTCGACCAGCAGGTCAAACTTTGGGCAGGCGAAATTAGGGAGATCTCCTACAACATGGAAGACGTCCTCGACAAGTTTTTCGTGCGCGTCGACCATGCTGAGGTGATGAAAAACTCAATCAATCTCAAACAACTCATGGAGAACATGATTAACCTGTTCAAGAAGGGCATGGCTCGCCATGAGATCGCTTGTGCCATCAAAGACATCAATGAGCAAGTCCAGGATGTGGCCACTCGGCGCGACAAGTACAAGGTCGACGGTATCGTGGCTGCCACGCCTGTTGATCCCTGCCTCCGAGCTCTGTACACCGAAGCAGCAGAACTCATTGGCATCTATGGAAAAAGGGATCAAGAGCTCATGGAGTTGTTGTCAATTGGGAAAGATGATGTCTCCAATAAGAAACTCAAGAAAGTGTCCATTGTTGGATTTGGGGGGTTGGGCAAGACCACTCTTGCTAAAGCAGTCTACGACAAGATCAAATCTGGATTCAGTTGCTCAGCTTTTGTTCCTGTCGGTCAGGCCCGGGCCCATAGTAGTGCAGCCTGTGCGGGCAGCACAGGGCCCCAGTTTTTAGGGGCCCCAAATTTTCAGGCGTGGCCTATTTACCATGAACAGGCCAAGCTGAGCAGCTTAGCACGCACGCAGGAGAGAGCAAGGCACACCCAGCCCAATTAGCATTTGGTTCTATCGGCTGGGTCCTGCACAGGCGGGCTTGTGGTCCAGCGCATGGTTTGACTGAGCAACTCGCGATCAGTTTCTTCGTTTCTCGTTTCTTCTTCCGGCGGCGACGTGGCTGATTGATCCCTCTGGCTTAGCCGATGGATCAGCTGATTCATTCTTTTACCGCAGCACTAGGAAAACAAGATGCCCTTAAAAAAGAAACTAGGATTCCAAGAAGGCAAGAAACGGCGACCCTGTAGCTGTAAGAGACCTTTGCCCACTTGACCGTGAGTTCAGCTTTAAGGCTCTCTGCCTACCATTGAATTTCGCCCAAAGCCCCAAACCTTGTATTAGCTATTTTGTTCTTTACATTTTTAATTTTTATATAATATAAGTGTCAGCTTTTCAATATCTCAATTACGTATTCATCTAGAAAATTGAGTAAAATAGAGAATTTAATTGAATCTCAGAACAAGGTTGTGATAATTTGGAGCCGGCGATGTTAACTTGAATATTTCATTTGTAGTGGATGTTGGTGATTCCTTTGAGCATATATTTGATCCAAGATATTGTGACTTCCTGTTCTATTTAGATTGACATTCTAGCACAAAGTGCCGGAAAAGGATCAATCAATTAAGATATGTCATAAGAATAGTTATTCTAGAAGGTTTTCTGCACTATTCTACACTAGAGACATAGTAGCTAAGGAGCATTATTATGCAGACTCATTCGTCCTTTTGCTTCACTTGTAAACTAGTCCCTTCATTTCAGAATATAAGGTGTATTGGTTTCCATGCAAGTCAACAACTTAAATGTTTGACCAAGATTATAGAACAAAATAACAACATCTGCAATACATAATAGATAAAATATAAAATTACTTTTCATGATGGATCAAATGATATAAATTTTATATTATGGATATTGATATATTTTTCTAAAAACTCGGTCAAACATGCACTCGTTTAACTTTTGAAAAAATGAATACACCTTATATAAAGGAATGGAGGGAGTATTTAGAAAATGCATCGAAATGGTCATTTGACAAATGACCGCTCTAATGATTTGTACATTATAATGGGGCCTCATTCTAGAATTTGGCACAGGGCCCTGGATTTTGCCGGCCCGGCCCTGCTGTCGGTCAGAAGCCAGACGCGAAGAAGGTTTTAAGAGACATCCTCATTGATCTCAGCAAGTCTCACTCGGATCTCATGATATTGGATCGTAGGCAGCTTATCAACAAGCTTCGTGAATTCCTTGAGAACAGAAGGTACCCATTACTCACGACATGGTAGTCTCTTTAGGGATGGTGATTATACCATAATTTATAAGTCATATTGATGCTTAAAATAGCACCTCGTTTTATCCCTTTTTGCCTAACTTAATTACTTTCTACCCCGCAAAAAAAATATTTCTACTCTATCAAGCATGCATGTATTAACCTTTATAGCTTGTTACAATTTATTTTTAAGAAAACATGATCATTTATTCTGTTCGTCACCCTGGGTGAGGAATAGTTATTCTTCACCCCTCTATTTTACCATCAATGGACCGTAATTTTACGTTCGGTAAATTTTGCCTTATTTTCGAAGTAAAAAGAGACCGTAAAAAAATATATAATCGTCGAAAAAAATATTTTATGTTATGTGAAATTACAAATGTAAAAACATAGTGTAAAATACACATAAACTGTAAATTTTCTTGTCTTATGACCTATATTTTTATTTTCTTATATGAAATTTTACGTCGTGAATCGATAGGAATGTAACTATTTGAATTTCAAATGTAATTTAATTATGAAATGATCGTAAGATTACCTCGGATGAAGAATAACTTATTCTGCACCCTGGGTGATGAATAGTAACACTATATATATATATATATATATATATATATATATATATATATATATATATATATATATATATATATATATATATACATCCCAGCTATTCTGCAACCCATTCCTGAATAAGCTATTCAGGAACCCTTCCTAACTGCGCGAGAACAAACAACTAACTGTGCGACCTATACTAGTTAACTGCCGGGCGGACTTTTTTTGACACTATATTTTCGCATTGTTTTTTGGTCGTAATTATTGAGCCATTCATCGGAATGGTGCAAATGATATACTGTTGGATAGCTATTGAAAAGGAGCAAAAAACTCATGTCGATCATTTTCCCAAAATTAATTCAGTTTTTAAACAAAATTCAAAAGGCTAGAAATCCATCAAAACAAGTTTTCAATGCTTTTGTGAAAGAAAATTCCAAACCTTTTGTCGGAATGTTGCGTATGATATACCATTGGAAAGCTATGGATTAGCCCGAACTTTGGTATATAGAACTTGTTTTCCAGATTCGCTACGGTTTAAGAGCAGTTTTCAAAAAACAAACGTCATTTTCGTCATTTTTGCACGAACTACTAGCCGACTAGAATAGCTAACTGACATATGATGATCAAGCTAACTGCGGGTACTGAAGAAACTTTTTTTTCCTGGCTTTTCCCGAATCAAGCTGACTGCCGGTATTGAAATAGCTAGCTGTCGGGGATTGTGGTTAATTGCCGGACTGAAGGTACTAATTGTTTTTTTACATTTTGTCTTGGGTCAAGCTAACTGACGAACACCCTAACTGCTCGACCGTAATAGCTAACTGCCCTATCCAGAGCAAGGTAACTGCCAGACTGAAGAAACTAATTTTTTCCTTTGTTCTTTTTTTCGGGTTCAAGTTAACTGTCGGGACTGAAATAGCTAACTATCGGGATTGTGACAGTTAACTTGGTGTTAACTATCAGGACTGCAGATACTAATTTATTTTCTTTTGTTATTTTTGCCGGGGTCACGCTAACTGCCATGAATGTCGAGGTTAACTACCATGTCGGCCGATGTTAACTGCCACTATGGACGTTTTTCCCCATATATGTTAACTTCTTGGGGAAACTGTTTCATAGCTAATTGTGGCTAACTCGCAGAAAGAACTGCTTCATCTCAAAAAGTTAACTCCTTTGTCTTAGTACAGATAACTACACATAACAGTAAACTCCACGGCAATCCAAAAATTGGAGCTGCTTCTTTTTCCTGGCACGAGCTAACTGTAGCCGCATCCGGTACCAAACAGTTCTTTGACGAACATCTGGAACCACTGGTGCGCTCCCCTGTAGCTTTTTGCAAAGGAGTTAGCTTGGAGAGGGGTGGCCCTGGAGTGGCGGTGCTAGTGGAGAAGCAGGTCGGTGGAGGATGGCACTGGAGGCAAGGGTGGAGGTGGCTGGCGATTGGGAGCACGAGGTCTCCGTCAGTGACGACCATGAGGCATGAGCATCCTTTGCATTGTTGGAGTTAACTTTTCCTTTTTTAAAGATGAATTTTCCGACTAGTTTTTTAAGTAGTGAAACTTCTTCTTTGAACTGTTCTAATTTCTATAGGAACTTCTGCAAGTCCCAAAGTTAACTATCATATTTGCTTTGTTAATTTCGTGCATCTTGTCATATGTACTACTGCTACGTCAAGTTAATGGACTGAAAGTAAACCAATGTTAACTGAACGGAAGTTAAGCGCTCCTTTTTTATAGCATATCTTCACGAAGTACTAGTAGTTAAATGAACCGAAGCTACTACGTACCTTGCAAGCCAAGTACCAATTTTTGTTTAGCAAGTGGATTGCAAGTGTTTCCGGCCATCGAACTACTTGGCTGGCGCAAGTAACTGTACCTTTTTTATACATACAGTGCTCTTTTGATACATGTGCACTTTCAAACCAAAGTTCTGTAAGATGTTTCTAGACATGAATTTTTTTAGGAGAGCCGAATTAAACCTGAAGGCACAAGCTAACTGCTGGACTCTAGCTAACTGATGGTTTCTCCGAGTAAAAAAAGTTTTTTAAAAAACTAACTGTTGTTTTTGCTAACTGCTACACATCCCCCCAAGTGAACCACCACAACATCTAAAAGCTAATAGTTGTTTTTGCTTATATAATCAGACTTTTTGTGCTAAACAAACCATAGAAAAACTACTCCATATTTCTATGTAAACCGCCATTTTATTTTAATCAATAATGAACTGTACTCTTTATGGGTTTTTTAGTTAACTGCAGAAATTCCAAAGTTAATTTCCTCGGGTTTTTCTATGTTTTTTATACATAACTGCTGAAACCCCAAGAGTTAACCAAGCCAGCAACAAAATGTGGACTTAAAAAAGAGGGATTCACGGACAGTGACATGATACATTTTCATAAAATTATCTAGTTTTACTTATGGTGCAAAAAGGAACAAGTATTGCAGTGCACTTAGAAAAAATGAAGGAACTTCTCTCTACCACACGTAATCTTATTCTTTCACATTGCTTGTCTTTTCCATTTTTTACTCAATAACTGTAAGCACTAATACTCTTAACTGCACTATAGAAACTGAACCAAATGAACTCCATGGGTGCTTCCATCTCACCCGTCATTGACGGCGCAATGAAACGATTTTTTATAACTGGTGTTTGTTCTTCTCAAAGTATATTCCTTAATCGCAATGGCTAATTGCTGAAACTATACGTAACAGTCAAAACACAAACAGAAAGGACCGATTTGAGAACTGCAGAAACTATAAACTATGTAACTGCTGAACTATACACAACCGCTGCCAATGCCTACTAGTATTTTTCAGAGAGAACAACCATGTACAGTTAAAAAATGCTAACTGCGTTGGGGGGAACTTGATGCTGCTCGACGCCTGAAGTGAAGCTGGCTGGTTTAGGGAAATTAAATTCACCATTTTTTCAGGTAAAGCTACCTGCATAGGCCGGCTGGGTTAACTTCTATTTTTCAGTTAAGCTAACTGCATAAGGCCGTCGAAGCAGAGGTATGGAAGCCATGGATCTAGAGGCAGGGGAGGAGCCACGTCGGAGTAGTGTGCCGGACCAGGAGGTAGAGGGAAGCAGCAGCCGGCAATTTGGGGAGCAAGGGAAAAGGATCGGTGTCCTTGGTCGCCATGGCCATGGCCAACCGAGTATGAGGTCGAGGGAGTGGTGGCACTGGAGGCAAGGGTGGAGGGGGTTGGCTGGGTGGTGATGGGGAGAATGAGGCCGCCGTGGGAGGAGCATGGCGGAGGCCACCTCTTGGCGACGACGAGTCCATCGGTCGGATCTCGTGGATGGGAGCCAGGCCGGAGAGAGGATGCTGGTGAAGAGGGGCGCCGACCGGTGGCTATAGGTGCACGGCTGTGGCAGGCAAGTCCACTTACTAGGGAGCATGGTCAGGCTCGTGGTGGTCATCGCCGGAGCAGCAGGGGTAGCTGCCATACAGTCATCATGGCGTCCGTGCTACCACGTGGCTCCACGAAGTCAAGGCGGAGCCGATGCAGACAGCGGGGGCGAGCCCGGCTTGCGTGGCCCGGCGGCGAGGGGGCGAGCGCACCGGGGGCTATGAAGCGGGGAAGGTGGCCGGTCGGGATGAGGCGTGGCGCACGGAGGCAGAGAGGTGGGGCACGAACCGGCGCTGGGAGGGAGAAAGGTGGGGCACGGGGAGGTGCAGGAAGGCGATAAGCTCGAGGCGGGCGAGGCAGGCAGCCGGAGTTGGAGGGGAACGGGCTTAGGCGGCGGGGCACGATCCCGATCCAGATCGGGTCGACAGAGGAAAGTGAAGAGGTGGTCGCTGGTGGTGCCTTTTTTCACTTGCTCTGCTCGCTGTCGCTCGATGCGCGCCTGAGGAAGGAACAGGTAAGAGGTGGTGGCACTGCAGCCGGCGGCAGACCGGAGCTCGCTCGCTCCCTCGCGGCGCCGGAGCGCCGCTGCTCGCTCCCTCGCCCCCTTCAGGAAAAGAAACAAGGTAGACGGGGGAGCTGGTTTCTGAATAAGCTTATTTAGGAACTCTAGAGGGGGTGCAGAATAGTCCCACCCTCTCTCTCTCTCTCTCTCTCTCTCTCTCTCTCTATATATATATATATATATATATATATATATATATATATATATATATATATATATATATATATATAAGCATATCTTATAATTTTAAGAGAGTGACAACATGGCTCATACCAGCATATGGTCCTATTATCTGGACCATTGAGTCACACATGCGGATCCGTGCCACTGCATTTAATGAATATGAGAGTGAACCACAGAAATCAAAGTTTGGGCGCCATACACTGCGAGTACGTATGTACTGGGCTAGTTGATGGGCGATGGACAAAACGCCGTGGTTACGGACCGGTGGAACAACACCTGCCACGTATAAACCTGAGAATGGTTATTAAAAAACTGGGTGAAACGGTTCGGTTCTTACTTTGGGTTTGATTGGTTCAGGTTTTATTGGGCTGAAACTTTTTTGGTTTGGTTTTGGTTTGGGCATGTGAAGAAACCAATTTGGATATAGTTGGTTATGGGCGTAAACAGTTTGGTTATTAATGGCTATAAACTATGGGTCCAACCCGGTTTCTGGGCATTGGTTATGTGCAATAAGTAACGACGCATCGACAACGAGTATCTTTGATCCGCGTACATGCTGCGATGCACTATGTAATTTTGTATTATGAGGGAACACCACATGCAAATCGAATATGTTTGCTTGTGCTTTAGCTAAGCAATTGGTTTTAATACATTTGTCAGTGAGCTTTTCAGTCGTGGGCATTGTCTTTTTGACTCTTGATATGTGTTGATCGTATCTCAACGATAACTTTGTTCCCGAACTGTTGTAGATGCACTTATGCCTTTTCTATGTCATTTGCTTCTTAACATGTCAATTTGTGCAATCATATATACATTGAAGCAAACCCATAGTTATGTATTGGGTTTAAACCCATGGTTATGTATCGGGTTTAAATTGGTTTGGGTGGAAAAAAATAGAGGGTTTAGTTTTGGTTGGGCTGAAAATGGCATTAAACAGGTATGGTTCAAGTATGGTTTTGAGAGATACATGTACGGGTAAGGGTCAAGTATGATTTAAGTATGAAACCATTCTCAGATTTAGCCACGTAAGAAAGACCACGGTCCTAAACTCGCGTTGCTGCTGCAACGGCATCTCCAACGGCAAGCCGCAAATGTTCTTCCGCGTTCATTTGCTGATAGAGGACCAATCCGTGGACATAGGTGTGGCAGGACGTCATTCAATGCTAGCCACATATATTTTGACACAACTCGAACCAACCGGGTGAAATTCCATCATATCAAACCGGGCGAAATTTGATATAAGTACGACGGATTTCATTGAAACTATGATAATTTGTACATAAAACAGGACGATATTTCATCCGGTGAAGTGAAAATCTTAAAATAAAGCCCTAAACTAGTCTATACATCACCGTGACCTCGTAGGTCATGTCAGGCTGGCTGGCGACTCCTCCTCCGTCATCGCCGCCCGATCCAGCGTCATCACCATCGTCGCGCTTCAGGCGACGGAAGCTGGCGGCGACACAGCAGGGTTTCCTCTCTGCTTCCTCTTGTGCCGTGCGCAGTGCTACCGTGGCCACCGAGGATGTGGGCTGGGGCAGAGGGCGGCGGTCGTTGGAGGAGGCGTCGGTTGCAGCGTCGATCTCAGCGAGGGACCATTCCTCACCGTACTTGGCCTTCTCCCAACCGAGGTGGTGGAGACGGCACTTGGCCGTCTCCGACATCACCACCGACCGGTCCAAGGCCTAGGCGTACGTCAGGTCTTGGCCCGTCTCCCGGTCGGCATACTCCTGCGTCGTCAGAGCGCTCCGGGAGGACGAACAGCTACCGGCGGTGTCGACGCTGGCGAGGTAATGGAAAATGCGACCGCGCGCCTTGGGCAGGGGCGGCAGCCAGCAACGCTCCTCCTTGATGAAGCGCCGGGGCGAAGCGGTGCTCCTCCTTCACGATGGGCGACGGCGAGAGCCGCTCCTCCTTGACGCGTCGGGGCGGTTGCGAGAGCCGCTCTTCCTACACGCAGCGTCCGATTTGGATGCCGCGTCGGCGCGACGCGGAGAGCGTGGAGGGGATGCCGTTTCCGGCCTCACGAGGATGAGCGCCCCCAATGGCGGAGCCAAGCCGTTGATGTGGACGACGGAGCGACGGAGCATCAACTCCATCAGCTCCTCGAACTCCGTGTTAGTGGTGGCGTAGACCTGGCCCGGCACCGCCGACGCAGACTGCTGTTGGTCCTCCTTGTCGTCAAGGAGATGACTATCTCCGCCGGCGTCGAGGAGCAGGTAGCCGATGAGGACGACGACCCCGGAGTTCGTCGCCACCATCCGCCAAATCCCGCCCGGGACCGCCTGTCGACGCCAATGCCCAGGACTTGCCCATCACCGGAGATGTGGAGGGAGATGGGCGGGGATAGGGGAGGATGAAGATGCGATGTGCACGGCGCCAGAGCATGGCTTAAATAGCCGCGGTCAGGCCATGCGAAGGGCCGGTCAGCCACTTCAATGCGGCGCAACGGCCGGAGTTGGTTCCTCGGGAAACTACGTCCGCATTGAGGCGGAGGCTGCCGAGAGGTCGCGTCGGTTAGTGCCGCCCTCCCTCCCTCTGGGCCGCCATCAATTCAGGCCTCCGCGTGCGCTTGGCCGACATGAATTCGGGACGGTAAGCGGCGCGTGCATCGGAAGAAAAGTATGGAAGGGGTGGGTGACGGGTTTTTGATGGGTCAGGGTGGTCAGAAGCAGGTGTGAGATCTGTCCGGACTTACACAAAACTCCCACCTTTCGATTTGCGGAAGAAATCACATTCGGACTGCCTTGCGATCCGAAGTCCAGACGGTTGATGAAAATTTGAGTGTCGACTTTGGAGATGCCCTAAATTTTTAGGGCATGCACCCAAACCATGTACACCGCCTGCTCAAGATACACTTCATAGAGGGAGAGCATTTCGGCGGCATGCAGTAATGGAGCAGCGGCCGGAAAATCGATTGCGTCCAAGAAGTTGGCTTCCCAGTGGATCCCCACAGACATATCACTTCTGAAATGGTGAGTTTGAAAATGAACGGCCGGGTCCTGCTGAACGTGGCTGCACGGTCCGATTCGGACTAGGAAAAAGGACCGTGCCGGTGAACTGCACACATGGCTCATTCAATTCGATGGTGCAGTGGGCCTCTGCACTGTTTATAAAATGAGGACAAAGATCAAATACAACTGTTTATACATTGATTGGTGAGAATCTCAAGGTCCAGGTAGCATATGCAAGCACGTGCCATATGGAATTTCTGTATTTTATCCAAGTACTCCATCCGTTTCTAAATATATGCTTTTTCAGAGGTTTCACTACAAACTACATACGGATGTATATAGACATGTTTTAGAATATAGGTTCAATCATTTTGCTCCCTGAACCGGTATAAAAGAACCATGGCTACAAGAAAGACCATATTTGTAGGGATTCGGGGCACACCGTACATCAAAGGCTACATCGACTCTATTTTTCTAGTACAGTACTCAACCGCGAAAAGGTTATTTATAGTGTTTAGATGACCCAACAAAAAGGTTAAGTTTGCAACCACAAAAAAAAAGTTAAATTCAGACGTGCTTCTATTCTCCCTCGCATGTTTGTACCTTTTTCCCTTCTTTCATATTGTGGAAACATACTATATGAATATGGATGTGTTGAGGGCTCATCTAGATGTGAGATATGTATGTTACATCTAAGTATGACACCAGCACCATCTCATCTCAGAACAAGCTCACCTCCCGGCCCTCAAGCGTTTGTTTTTTTTAAACAAGTCAATGGTCCTTGCTCATCCGTCAAGCCTTTAGAAAGGAATTAGCAAACATCTTCCTTGCAATTTTTTATCACTTTTTTTGTGAAATAAAAAAATGTTTGCTATTTTTCTTAAAAAATTGTGAATTAGAAAGTAATTAGAAATTTATTTTCAGGAATTCAAAAAATTTAGAAAAAACCCCAAAAAAATCGTGAAATTGAGAAGTCCATGAATTTGGAAAGAGTTAATGGTTTTTTAAATTAATTGAAAAAACCATTATTTTTATAAAATTTCATAATTTTAAGCAATGTTCATGACTTTCTGTAAAAACGATGAAATTGAAAAAAAAGAAAATTATGAATATTTTTTAAAATATGGACATGCGACTAGCCAACAACCCTCCTTCTATCCCTAATTGCACTCTTGTTGCGCGCTTGCACTTGCATGTCAATGATGGACTCGCAACAATGACAAACACGAGTCAAGCCTAGTTGCCTGTCGAGGATGGACCTGCAACTGGGACAAAAATTGGTCGGAACCAGTTGCATATTAAGGGTCGAGTTGCAATTGATCCAAAATGGGTCGTCCCCCCAGTTACGTGTCGAGTGTGGACTTGCAACTAGGACAAACAAGAGGCAAACCTAGTTGCGAGTCGAGATTGGACTTGCAACTGTGGCAAAAATTGGTCCGACCCCGGTTGCGTATGAAGGGTCGACTTGCAATTGAGCTAAAAAGGGGTCGCCACCGGTTATGAGTGGACGGTGGACTTGCAACTAGGAATAAAAAATTGATCAGCCCCCACTTGCTTGAGTGCGGACTTGCACTAGAGACAAAAAAGGCGAGCCCAATTGCATGTCAGGGGTGTAGTTGAACTGGCAACGATAACAAAATAGGTTGAGCCCTCCAATTGCATGTCGGGGGTAGAGTTGTAGCCTGACAAAAAAAGTCGGCTCTTGAGTTGCGTGTCACGGGTAGTCTTGGAACCGGCACAAAAAAGGATAAGGCCCAGTTGCATCTCGAGGATGGACTTGCAATGGGAAAGAAATGAGTCCGCTTAGTTGTGTATCAAGAATGGACTTGCAACTATGACAAACTATGTGGCGGGGACATTTTACATGTTGGGTTGAACTTGCAACTAGAACAAGATGAGTCGGGCACCCCAGTTGCTTGTCAAGGGTGGACATGCAACTGAGACAACAAAATGGGTCGGGCCCAGTTGGATGTCGGAGGTGGACATGCAAGCAAGGCGAAAAAAGTCGGTCCCAAAGTTGCATGTCGAGGGTAGATTTGAAGTTGCGTTTCTTGTAGGAAACATGTAATTGCCCTCCCAACAAAACACTTACGCTTTCCAAGTTGCAATTTCTTTGAAGGCAGGCAGTTGCGCGGTAGAAACGGGACTTGCAGTTGCGTGTTTAATGATGAATATACAATTGACATAGGAAAAAACATAAATTTAAAACGCTCACTAATTTAAGACGGAGAAATAAATTGCAAAATAAACTATTACCTATGCTATCAAAGATACAAAGAAGAAACACGTATAAATTAACCTACTTTGGGATCACATGCAGGAAGCAGCGACAACAACAATAGTCACAAGGGGCTCAGAAAAAAAGGCAACATAAAGTCCCGAGACAACCAGCGCATGCGAGAAAATCGACGCTAACGACGTGATCAACATTGTATGAAGATTTACAGTGCTTTTAATAGTGTGGTGTTAGACATAGATTAGACATAGCTAAATCTCGTCTAGATGAGATTTAGCGAAACCGTATGAACATACTTGGAACTTTTAGATTTTTGTAGAACCAAAACGTCTAGATCTTTTGGCATGTATGTGCTAGAGTTTCTCTAGTTCCTAGCACTTAATTTGAATCGTCATTTGGACATGCATTTTACAAAAAGTCTCACAATTGATATAGGTACCTCGTCATAATTGATGACCTCTGGGACACGAAGCTATGGGAAGAAATCAAGCCAGCTTTCCCTAATGGAGAAAGTGTAGGAAGTCGGTTAATAACTACAACCCGCATTGTTAGTGTATCTAAAGCATGTTGCTCGTCTGCTGATGACATGGTATATAAGATGAAGCCTCTTTTTGACAGTGATTCACAAAAGCTGTTTTATAGAAGAATATTTTCACATGAAGGTGGATGCCATGCTGAATTGGAGCAAGTATCTCAAGAGATCTTGAAAAAATGTGGTGGGGTGCCACTAGCCATCATCACTATAGCAGGTGTTTTGGTCAGTCAAGACATAAAATCGAAAGAGAAATGGCTTGCTTTGTTGCATTCTATTGGTCGTGGACATAGTGAAGATGCCAGTTTAGAGGAGATGCAAAGGATACTATCATTTAGCTATTATGATCTACCTTCTGAGTTGAAGACTTGTCTATTGTATTTAAGCTTATACCCAGAAGATACCAGCATTAATAGGGATCAACTGATACGGAAGTGGATAGCAGAGGGCTTCATGCAACATGGAAAACATGAGAATGGCCTATTTGAGCTTGGAGAAAACTATTTCAACGAGCTCATTAATAGAAGCATTATCCAACCGGTATACGATGACGATGGTGATGTTCAAGGTTGCCGTGTACATGATATGGTTCTTGATCTTATTTGTTCCCTCTCAAGAGAGTCAAACTTTGTTACTGTATTGGATGGTGCTGGGGTTAACAATGCTAGTCAAAACAATGTTCATAGGATGTCCCTCCAGAATAAAGATGAAGACAACCAAATCATGGCTCTCATTAATTCCATGAGTAAATTGCAAGTGAGGTCCGTTACTGTCTTTCACCAAGCTTTTAATCAGATGCCTGCCTTTTCAAGCTTTGATGTTTTACGTGTATTGGATCTCAACAATTGTTATGTGGGAGGAACTAGCTGCGAGCATAATTTTAAGGATGTTGGAAATTTACTTCACCTGAGGTATCTAGGTCTGGCATATACTGGTATTCGTAAGCTTCCAGTGGAAATCGGAAACCTGCATTTGTTACAGGTACTAGATGTAGGAGGCAACTATTATATGCAAGAACTGCCGTCCACTATTTGTAAGTTAAGAATGTTGACAGTCCTAAAGGTTGATTTGTGCAAGTGTCATGATGACGTGTTTAGGGATACGAAATCGATCGAAGTGTTGGGAACTATTACTGCATCCCTGAGCATCGTGAAAGACCTTGGCAATTTGGCGAGGCTGAGGAATCTCAACATTAAGTTTAATGATGCTGAGAGTGTCGGGTTGGGGGAGGCTTTCGTGGATTCTATACGCAGCCTGGAAAACATTGAAAAGCTATCCATTGATGGGAACTTTGAATTGCATGATCTCTTGGGACAACTTTGGGTTCCCCCTCGACATCTCCGTAGCTTTGAGTGCGATGGAGTATCCACTGCAATTCCAGCATGGATAAACAGGAGAGATCCCATGCAGCTCTGCCACCTCTCCTATTTAAGAATGAGTGTCAAGGAAGTGCAGCAGGAGGACGTGCGAATCCTTGGGAGGCTGCCAGCTCTTCGTTCCCTCTATATATACTGTTCCCACCAAACACAAAGACCGTTGGTTGTTGGTGCTGAGGAATTCAATTGTGTGAGGAACTTTTGCATGTATAGTCCGTTGTCAGCTGAGTCAGCTGCGCATATAGTATTCGAGCAAGGAGCTTTGCCGACAGCGAACAGCGTTGTGTTCAGTTTCAGTGTGGAGGTGGCAAAAGATAACGGAAACGCTCTTTTTGACTTTGGCATCCAAGGCAACCTGCTCTCCCTGACGAGCATCGGTGTTAATGTCCATCATAATGGAGCAACCGTTGAGGAGGCCAAGGTAGCGGAGGCTGCGATGTGGCACGCAATCGACTGCCATCCTAACCATCCTCATAAAATAGCAGGTACGTACACAGGCCTTCACATAGATCTAATAACCAAGGGAATGATTTTGCTACCGCACATTATATTAGCTCATGCATGTGCGTTTCGTGATTTTATTTAGGGAGGCATTACTTCACTTCAGAATTATGCATTTCATGCCACTACTTTGCAAATGCCACTATTCTGATAGTTCATTTTCTCCTCTTTTGCCATTTTCAGCCGTCAGCGTGAGGTCAAACAGGGATGACGTTGACGGGTTGACGACTGGTACGTGGGAAAGCAACAATAAGTGATCTTGGAGGTACGTACGTGCGCTCATGCATCCACCTTGCAACATCTTGGGCGGTACCCTCCAACATCTTGGGCCGTTGGGACTTGGGAGGTACCCGGAGATGGAGCATATCTTGGATCATCTTTGTTGGCAGTACAAGGTCTTCTCAATCCGGCAGTATTAGAAGCTCTTGCATGTAGGGAGGCGCTGGCTCTTGCTCAAGATTTGGGAGTGCAGAATATTCAAGTAGCTTCAGATTGTCAGCAAGTTGTCAACCATATCCATCAAGGAGTCGGAGGTCAGGGTGGACACGGTCCGGGCCGGTCCGGTCCCGGTCCGAGCCGTCGTTTGGACCGGCCGCCGGCGGTCCGGTCCGGACCGGACCGAGCAGTGCAGCGGTCCTGATTCGAGGGACCGGACCGGCGAACGTGAAGCTCGGTGCGGACCGACGGTCCTCACGGTCCCGGTGATGTCCAGTCACTGCCATGTGGGCCCAGGATGTCGGAGAGATGGTCGGAGAAGAAGCACAGTGGCCGGAGCCGGAGAAGACGCACCTGATGCGCGTCTGCGCGAGGAAGAGGGATGAACGGGGGAGAGAGGGAGCGGCCGCCCGAGGGAGCGGCGGTGTGACGCGTCAGGGAGAGGGAGCGAAGAAGAGAGGGGCAGCGCGGCCGCGCAGGGGAGAGAGAGGCGCGAGGGAGAGGGGGTGTTGTAAAGAGGTGGAAGACGTGCGCGAGAGCCGCGGGCGAGAGGTAGACGACGTGCCGTGGAAAGTGAGGCTAGCCATGAACTTGCGCATGTTTTATTACTTGGCAGTTTTCTCTATTGCATGCAAGGAATCTATCACGTGCATGAGCCCATGATTATCCTTGTACAGCCTTGCCGTGATGAGTGGATAAAATTGGGCGTGGAGTTAATTGTGGGATGGCGCCGTGACTATCGGATCGAACCTGTTTCTCTCGTTAGTCGCGAATAAAAGGAAACAGCAGCATGGAGTTAATCGTGGGATTGACACGATTGTGCTAGGATAACTACTTTTACGGAACGAGCATCCAAGTTGACATGGAAATCAGCGGAGAATCGGTTGAGATCATGGAGTAATGGTGATTGATTGAAAACAGAAGGAGAGATTTAGTCCGTAGAATCCTCTAGGCAGTTATTCCCATATAGGTGTAGCAACAAATTATCGTGGACGGCGCAATGATTATGCGATAACCCCGTTTCTCTCGTTATTACTATTTTTTGCTCGACTGAATTAAGGAAGAAAAACGGTAGCGCGTGCCTGAGTCTTCTTCTACCTCTTACGGTCTTCGCGTGGAGGAGGGAGATGATCGCGTGAGCAGGATGTGCGGGCGTTGCCTCGCCAGCCTGGGCCTCTTCTTCGGTCCGACCGAGCGGACCGGGCTTTAACCGGACCGGACCGAAGATTTTTCAGGCCATATTTGACGGACCGGACCGGCTATTTTTTTGAGCGGGCCAGGACCGAGCCGGGCGGGACCGAGCGGGCCACGAGCGGGCCAAAAAGCCTGCTCGTGTCGTCCACCCTGAGTCGGAGGAGAGGATGGAGGGATCATCAAAGAGATTGTAGAAAGCCTTTGACTTTTTTCAGCATGTAATTTCTATTTTGAACCTCAAATTTCCAATGTGGAAGCTCATATATAGACTATTTGGCTAGGATTTGCTAATGATCCTATTGTTGTACTTGTAAACGTTACAGTTGATCAATAAAACCTAGCTGTTTCGCTCAAAAAAAATAAATCTGAGAGGTGTGGACAGCAATGACTGGAAGGCAGGCTAGGATAGACTGTTGTCTCCTTCTTCCTTGATCTCCTTCTCTCTGTAATTCGAATTCCTCCATGAAATCCACCTTATAGACCGAGATACTTACAATCTGGCATCAGAGCCGTTCGATCCGTCGGCCCTCCACGTCCACCAGCGGCATACCAGGCACGCCGACAAGCTCCGCGCGACGGTGATGGAGAGAATTCCTCCCGAAACGAAGGCCATCTACGATTTCCTCCCAGTCGATTTCGACAAGGCGTTGGCCAAGTCCGATCGTGAGCGCGTCGACTCCACGACACAGACCCTCTCCAAGTTGGACGCCAAGTTGGATCAACTATCAAGCCGAATCCATGAGGTCAAGATCTCTCTGGGCGTCGACATCGAGGAATTGTGGCAAGGTTTGGATCGATCTCCTCTTCTGCCGCCAGAAGCGTCCCGGGGCGCGCCTTCCACTCCACAGCGGTAGCTAGACGGAGGAACAATTGGGCCCGATGGGCACCGGGGAGACACTGAAAACCGGGGGCAGGGGCATAAGGTGTATGTGCCGCCTCCGGTCAGATGTATGCAACTCCACCAGAATCCACAACGCATTCCGTTTAGTTCTTTGGAAAATTCGAGGCAGATTTCTACTGATGTCTATGGCCTAATTGGTCCACGAATTGAGATGCCTCGATTCGATGCAAAGATTATTTCCGGTTCTGGAGCACACCGCAGAGTCAGTGGATTTCATTGGCTACTTTTCTGTTCGAAGTTTCAGCAGCACGATGGCTTGATTCAAGCCAAGGCAGACCTGGCAGCTGAGAACACCAGGATGGCTACAGAGTGGGCTGAGTTGGACGCACAGGCTTACCGGCTTATGTTGGATCAGAACGCGTCAAATGATGTGATGAGGAGAAGGTACCAGTCTCACCTGCCTCCGGCTTATGAGGCAAGGAATCACTTTAACACGCCAGGAGCAGGAACTAGTAACCAGCCAGTGGTAAACCGGGTGGAAGCACCTGGAACGGTGGTGCCGGTTCAGCCGCGTGCGATGGATCCTCCTCGTCAGAATGTCCCGTCACAGCACATATCAATGCCTTCGGGTCATTACTCCAACCCTTTGGATAACATAGTCGCCGCCGCTTCACGATTGGCGGCCCTCCCAGTCGAAGGCGAGTCCCCAGTAGCGGTTGAGACGCGGCGGGCTAGAGAGCTCCTTCAGACAACCTTGACTCAGCAGCAGGCTTATTCATACAGCCGCGAGAGGATTCATTCCACCCCCCCCCCCCCGCCCAAGCCGAAGTTACACCAGGCATATTGATGAACCGACTATGTCAAGCAGTGCGCAGAACCGTAACCCGCCTCGAGGTCATAACCCAGTGGGCAGTGGTGCTAATGCTCAGGAAGTGGTGGATCACGGCAGAGCACGTCGAGAAGCCGAGTTAGTGGCGCAGTATGCGGCCCGTCAACTTACTCTGGTTCGTCCAACAACTTCGGTGGAACCAGGTGTTGCTTTCAGTTCTTTGGGGGTGCCGTGTCTCACCCCGGCTCTACGTAATGTGCGGCTGCCCAAGGATTTCAAAGGTCCTCGCAAAGTGCCCAATTACACTGCCGACTTACCACCCGAATCATGGGTTGAGAGCTATGAGATGGCGATGGAGATGCTGGATGTGGATGATGCGGCATGTGCTAAATACTTCACCATGACGTTGGAAGGAACAACTCGTACTTGGCTGAAAAGTTTGCCGGCTAATTCCATTGGATCATGGGCCGAGTTAAAGGCCCGGTTTATCCAGAATTTCGAGGACACATGCAAGCATCCCATGTCAATTGTGGACTTAGCCGCCTGTGTCCAAGAAGAAGGTGAATTGACAACTCATTGGGTGCGCCGTGTTTCAGCGATCCTGCATTCATTGGACCGCGTCAACGCCGATACATCACTCTTAACGTTGGAAGGCAATTGCCGGTTCATGCCTCTGAAGCTGAAGTTGGGACGGCTCAAGCGTCACTGCAATGACATGGGGACGCTTATGGTAGCTCTGGTTAAGTACGCTGACTCTGATGGTACCAAGGACCCCGAGTCTGACGATGAAAAGCCGGGAAAGGGAAAGAAGAGCAGCAACACCAGAGGGCAACAACATAACCCGACGGGCCATGGAAACAACGGTAAGCGCAAGGCGGATAACAGTTTGGACTTTGTGGCTAACACCAACACACAGAATAATGGCCAATGTCGCAAGGGTAAACCGCCCCCGCGGAGTGGAGGATCAGGTATCAATCTTGAGCACCTGTTAAACCAGCCTTGCCCAAGACACGGGACGCGAGAAAGGCCAGCTACGCACCTCTGGAAGGATTGCTTTATTATGAGGAGTTCAAAAACTCAAATCTTTTCCAAGATGGTCATGGACCGGGCGGCGGTTCAGGACCCGGTTTTCATGGGCCGGGTTATGGTGGCAGCGGTTCTGGCTCAAGATTTCAAGGCAGTCAAGGTAGTCATGGCAATCAAGGCAGTCATGGCAATCAAGGTGGTTATAATCAGGTGCATCATCAGGGGAGTGAACAACAGCAGCAGTCGGGTTATCAGAGCAACCCAAAGCAGTTGAATAGTGGGCAGTATCATGTCTTCACCACTAGCCTATGCAAGCGTGACCAGAAGCTTTATGAGAGAGTTGTGAACTCCGTTGAACCGACAATTCCCCGTTATTTGCGGTGGTCTGAGCAGCCCATCATATGAAGTCGAGAAGATCACCCGCCCCGGGTTGATAATCCGGGTCACCTGGCACTGGTGGTGGCAGCTCAGGTTGGAGGGTATAAGTTTACCAAGGTACTCATGGACGGGGGGAGCAGCATCAATATTCTCTATTGTGGAAACTTCCGTCGCATGGGTTTGACAGATAAAAATCTTCAATCCTCGAACACTATTTTTATGGTGTGGTGCCTGGTAAGTCGGCGTATCCAGTCGGTAAGATAGCTCTGGAGGTTGCTTTTGGAGATGATTGCTACCCCTTGAGCACTGCGTTGGATTTCCTTGAAGAGGAAAGGATGATGCAACACAGTAGCGTAAGTATTTCCCTCAGTTTTTGAGAACCAAGTTATCAATCCAGTAGGAGGCTAAGCGCGAGTCCCTCATACCTACACAAAACAAATAACTCCTCGCAACCAACACGATAAGGGGTTGTCAATCCCTTCACAGTCACTTACGAGAGTGGTATCTGATAGATATGATAGGATAATATTTTTGGTATTTTTGTCATAAGGATGCAAAGTAAAATAAAAGCAAAGTAAAAAAGCAAAGGAAATAAGTGTTGGAAGATTAATATGATAAAGATAGACCCGGGGGCCATAGGTTTCACTAGTGGCTTCTCTCAAGAGCATAAGTATTTTACGGTGGGTGGACGAATTACTCTTGAGCAATTGACAGAATTGAGCATAGTTATGAGAATATCTAGGTATGACCATGTATATAGGCATCACGTCCGAGACAAGTAGACCAACTCCTGCCTGCATCTACTACTATTACTCCACTCATCGACCGCTATCCAGCATTCATCTAGAGTATTAAGTTCATGAAAACAGAGTAACGCCTTAAGCAAGATAACATGATATAGAGGGATAAATTCATGCAATATGATAAAAACCCCATCTTGTTATCCTCGATGGCAACAATACAATACGTGCCTTGCTGCCCCTACTGTCACTGGGAAAGGACACCGCAAGATTGAGCTCAAAGCTAAGCACTTATCCCATTGCAAGACAGATCAATCTAGTAGGCCAAACCAAACTGATAATTCGAAGAGACTTGCAAAGATAACCAATCATACATAAAAGAATTCAGAGAAGATTCAAATATTGTTCATACATAATCTTGATCATAAACCCACAATTCATCGGTCTCAACAAACACACCGCAAAAAGAAGATTACATCGAATAGATCTCCACAAGAGAGGGGGAGAACATTGTATTGAGATCCAAAAAGAGAGAAGAAGCCATCTAGCTACTAACAATGGACCCGAAGGTCTGAGGTAAACTACTCACACTTCATCGGAGAGGCTATGATGATGTAGAAGCCCTGCTTGATGGATGCCCCCTCCGGCGGAGCTCCAGAACAGGCCCCAAGATGGGATCTCGTGGGTACAGAAGGTTGCGGCGGTGGAATTAGGTATTTGTCTCCGTATCTGATCGTTTGGGGGTACGTAGGTATATCTAGGCGGAAGGAGTACGTCGGTGGAGCAACATGGGGCCCACGAGGGTGGAGGGCGCGCCTGGTGGGTTAGGCGCACCCCCTACCTCGTGGCCTCCTCCCTTGTTTCTTGACATAGGGTCCAAGTCTCCCAGATCATAATCTTCCTAAAAATCACGTTCCCGAAGGTTTCATTCCGTTTGGACTCCGTTTGATATTCCTTTTCTGCGAAACTCTGAAATAGGCAACAAACAGCAATTCTGGGCTGGGCCTCCGGTTAATAGGTTAGTCCAAAAAATAATATAAAAGTGGATAACAAAGCCCAATAATGTCCAAAACAGTAGATAATATAGCATGGAGCAATCAAAAATTATAGATACGTTGGAGACGTATCAGGCATCCCCAAGCTTAATTCCTCCTCGTCCTCGAGTTGGTAAATGATAAAAACAGAATTTTTGATGTGGAGTGCTACTTGGCATAATTTTAATGTAATTCTTATTAATTGTGGTATGAATATTCAGATCCGAAAGATTCAAGACAAAAGTTCATATCGGCATAAAAGATAATAATACTTCAAGCATACTAACAAAGCAATCATGTCTTCTCAAAATAACACGGCCAAAGAAAGTTATCCCTACAAAATCATATAGTCTGGCTATGCTCTATCTTCACCACACAAAGTATTTAAATCATGCACAATCCCGATGACAAGCCAAGAAATTGTTTCATACTTATGACATTCTCAAACTTTTGCAATCTTCACGCAATACATGAGCGTGAGCCGTGGATATAGCACTATATGTGGAATAGAATGGTGGTTGTGGAGAAGACAAAAAGGGAGAAGATAGTCTCACATCAACTAGGCATATCAACGGGCTATGGAGATGCCCATCAATAGATATCAACGTGAGTGTGTAGGGATTGCCATGCAACGGATGCACTTGAGCTATAAGTATATGAAAGCTCAACAAAAGAAACTAAGTGGGTGTGCATCCAACTCGCTTGCTCACGAAGACCTAGGGCGTTTTGAGGAAGCCCATCATTGGAATATACAAGCCAAGTTCTATAATGAAAAATTGCCACTAGTATATGAAAGTGACAAAATGAGAGACTCTCTATCATGAAGATCATGGTGCTACTTTGAAGCACAAGTGTGGTAAAAGGATAGTAACATTGTCCCTTCTCTCTTTTTCTCTCATTTTTTATTTGGGCATTTTCTCTTTTTTTTATGGCCTCTTTTTTTTAGTCCGGAGTCTCATCCCGACTTGTGGGGGAATCATAGTCTCCATCATCCTTTCCTCACTTGGGACAATGCTCTAATAATGATGATCATCACACTTTTATTTTTTTACAACTCAACAATTACAACTCGATACTTAGAACAAAATAAGACTCTATATGAATGCCTCCGGTGGTGTACCGGGATATGAAATGAATCAAGAGTGACATGTATGAAAGAATTATGAATGGTGGCTTTGCCACAAATACAATGTTAACTACATGATCATGCAAAGCAATATGACAATGATGGAGCGTGTCATAATAAACGAAACGGTGGAAATTTGCATGGCAATATATCTCGGAATGGCTATGGAAATTCCATGCATGGTAGGTAGGTATGGTGGCTGTTTTGAGGAAGGTATATGGTGGGTGTATGATACCGGCGAAAAGTGAGCGGTATTAGAGAGGCTAGCAATGGTGGAAGGAAGAAAGTGCGTATAATCCATGGACTCAACATTAGTCATAAAGAACTCATATTCTTATTGCAAAAATCTACAAGTTATCAAGGAAAAGTATTATGCGCATGCTCCTAGGGGGATAGATTGTTAGGAAAAGACCATCGATCGTCCCCGACCGCCACTCATAAGGAAGACAATCAATAAATAAATCATGCTCCGACTTCATCACATAACGGTTCACCATACGTGCATGCTATGGGAATCACAAACTTTAACACAAGTATTTCTCAAATTCAGAAGTACTCAACTAGCATGACTCTAATATCACCATCTTTATATCTCAAAACAATTATCAAGCATCAAACTTTTCTTGGTATTCAACACACTCATAAGAAAGTTTTTACAAATCTTGAATACCAAGCATATTAGGATTATTTAAGCAAATTACCATGCTATTTAAGACTCTCAAAATAATCTAAGTGAAGCATGATAGATCAATAGTTTCTATAAAACAAATCCACCACCGTGCTCTAAAAGATATAAGTGAAGCACTAGAGAAAAACTATATAACTCAAAAGATATAAGTGAAGCACATAGAGTATTCTAATAATTTCCAAATCATGTATGGCTCTCTCAAAAGGTGTGTACAGAAAGGATGATTGTGGTAAACTAAAAAGAAAAGACTCAAATCATACAAGACGCTCCAAGCAAAACACATATCATGTGGTGAATAAAAATATAGCTCCAAGTAAAGTTACCGATGGAAGTAGACGAAACAGGGGATGCCTTCCGGGGCATCCCCAAGCTTTGGCTTTTTGGTGTCCTTAGATTATCTTGGGGGTGCCATGGCCATCCCCAATCTTAGGCTCTTGCCACTCCTTGTTCCATAATCCATCAAAGATTTCACCCAAAACTTGAAAACTTCACAACACAAAACTCAACAGAAATCTTGTGAGCTCCATTAGCGAAAGAAAACAAAAGACCACTTCAAGGTACTGTAATGAACTCATTATTTATTTATATTGGTGTTAAACTTACTGTATTCCAACTTCTCTATGGTTTATAAACTATTTTACTAGCCATAGATTCATCAAAATAAGCAAACAACACACGAAAAACAGAATCTGTCAAAAACAGAAGAGTCTGTAGTAATCTGTAACTAACGCAAATTTCTAGAACTCCAAAATATCTACCAAAATAGGAAGACCTAGACAATTTGTTTATTGATCAGAATCAATTGGAATCACTATTTTATCACGTTCTGGTGATTTTTAACAATTGTTTTCGTGAACAGAAAGTTTCTGAAAATTACAGCAAGATCAAATAACTATCATCCAAGAAGATCCTATATGTTTAACTTGGCACAAACACTAACTAAAAGATAAAAACACATCTAACCAGAGGCTAGATCAAAGATTTATTCCTAAACATAAGCAAAAAGAAAAAAAACTAAAAATAAATTGGGTTGCCTCCCAACAAGCGCTATCGTTTAACGCCCCTAGCTAGGCATAAAAGCAAGGATAGATCTAGGTATTGCCATCTTTGGTAGGCAATCCATAAGTGGCTCTCATGATAGATTCATATGGTAATTTTATTTTCTTTCTATGGAATTGTTTCATGCCTTTCTTTAATGGAAATTGGAATCTAATATTCCCTTCCTTCATATCAATAATTGCACCAACCGTTCTAAGGAAAGGTCTACCAAGAATAATAGGGCATGAAGGATTGCAATCTATATCAAGAACGATAAAATCTATGGGCACATAATTCCTATTTGCAACAATAGGAACATCATTAATTCTTCCAATAGGTTTCTTAATAGAGGAATCCTCAACGTGCAAGTTTAGAGAGCAATCATCAAAATCACGGAAATCTAGCAAATTACACAAAGTTTTGGGAATAGTGGAAACACTAGCACCCAAATCACATAAAGCATAGAACTCATGATCCTTAATCTTAATTTTAATAGTAGGTTCCCACTCATCATAAAGTTTTCTAGGGATAGAAACTTCCAACTCAAATTTTTGTTCATAAGATTGCATCAAGGCATCAACGATATGTTTAGTAAAGGCTTTATTTTGACTATAACCATGAGGAGAATTTAGCACGGATTGCAACAAGGAAATACAATCAATCAAAGAGCAATTTTCATAATTAAATTCCTTGAAATCCAAAATAGTGGGTTTAGCAACATCTAGGGTTTTGATTTCTTCAATCCCACTTTTATCAAATTTATCATCAAGATCTAAAAACTCTGAATTTTTGGAACGCCTGCTAGGTAAAGGTGGATCACATTCAGTCCCATCATTATCAAGATTCATATTACAAAACAAAGATTTAATAGGGGATACATCAATAACTTTTAGATCTTCATGTTTATTTTCATAGGAAATAGAAGAACACGCTCTTATAAAGGCATCTTTCTTAGCACGCGTCCTAGCGGTTCTTTCTTTGCACTCATCAATGGAAATTATCATGGCCTTGAGAGACTCATTGATATCATGCTTAGGAGGAATAGATCTAAGCTTTAAAGAATCAACCTCAAGAGAAATTCTATCAACGTTCCTAGCCAAATCATCAACTTTAAGCAATTTCTCTTCAAGCAAAGCATTGAAATTCTTTTGTGAATTCATAAATTCCTTAACACTATTCTCAAATTCAGAGGGCATCTTATTAAAATTTCCATAAGATTTGTTGTAGAATTACCATAATTATTAGAGGAATTACTAGGATAATGCCTAGGATTAAAGTTTTCTCTATACGCGTTGTTACCAAAATTATTCCTACCTACAAAATTCACATCCATAGATTCATTATTATTCTCAATAAAAGTAGACAAAGGCATATCATTAGGATCAGAAGAAACACTCTTACTAGCAAATAATTTCATAAGTTCATCCATCTTCACACTCAAAACATTAATTTCTTCTATCGCATGCACTTTTTTATTAGTAGATCTTTCAGTGTGCCATTGAGAATAATTAACCATAATACTATCTAGGAGTTTGGTAGCATCTCCTAAAGTGATTTCCATAAAAGTGCCTCCCGTGGCCGAATCTAAAAGATTTCTAGAAGCAAAATTCAATCCGGCATAAATTTTTTGTATAATCATCCACAAATTCAAACCATGAGTAGGGCAATTACGTATCATTAATTTCATCCTCTCTCAAGCTTGTTCAACATGTTCATGATCAAGTTGCTTAAAATTCATAATATCGTTTCTAAGAGAGATGATCTTAGCGGGAGGAAAATACTTAGAGATAAAAGCATCTTTGCACTTGTTCCAAGAATCAATACTATTTTTAGGCAAAGACGAAAACCAAGCTTTAGCACGATCTCTAAGCGAAAAAGGAAATAGCTTCAATTTAACAATATCATTATCAACATCTTCCTTCTTTTGCATATCACACAAACCAACGAAGCTATTTAGATGAGTAGCGGCATCTTCACTAGGAAGCCCGGCGAATTGATCTTTCATGACAAGATTCAACAAAGCATCATTGATTTCACAAGATTCAGTATTGGTAAGAGGAGCAATCGGAGTGCTAAGGAAATCATTATTGTTGGTATTGGTAAAGTCACACAATTATGTATTATCTTGAGCCATCCTGACAAGCAAGCAATCCAACACACGAGCAAACAAGAGGCAAGCGAAAAAGAGGCGAACGGAAAAGAGAGGGCGAATAAAACGACAAGGGTGAAGTGGGGGAGAGGAAAACAAGAGGCAAATGGCAAATAATGTAATGAGGGTGATAAGGGATTTGTGATGGGTACTTGGTATGTTGACTTTTGCGTAGACTCCCCAGCAACGACGCCAGAAATTCTTCTTGCTGCCTCTTGAGCACTGCGTTGGATTTCCTTGAAGAGGAAAGGATGATGCAGCACAGTAGCGTAAGTATTTCCCTCAATTTTTGATAACCAAGGTATCAATCCATTAGGAGGCTACGCGTGAGTCCCTCGTACCTACACAAAACAAATAACTCCTCGCAACCAACGCGATAAGGGGTTGTCAATCCCTTCACGGTCACTTACGAGAGTGAGATCTGATAGATATGGTAGGATAATATTTTTGGCATTTTTGTGATAAAGATGCAAAGTAAAAAGAAAAGGAAATAAATAAGTGTTCGAAGATTAATATGATAAAGATAGACCCGGGGGCCATAGGTTTCACTAGTGGCTTCTCTCAAGAGCATAAGTATTTTACGGTGGGTGAACGAATTACTGTTGAGCAATTGACAGAATTGAGCATAGTTATGAGAGTATCTAGGTATGATCATGTATATAGGCATCACGTCCGAGACAAGTAGACCGACTCCTGCCTGCATCTACTACTATTACTCCACTCATCGACCGCTATCCAGCATGCATCTAGAGTATTAAGTTCATGAAAACAGAGTAACGCCTTAAGCAAGATGACATGATGTAGAGGGATAAATTCATGCAATACGATAAAAAACCCATCTTGTTATCCTCGATGGCAACAATACAATATGTGCCTTGCTGCCCCTACTGTCATTGGGAAAGGACACCGCAAGATTGAACCCAAAGCTAAGCACTTCTCCCATTGCAAGAAAGATCAATCTAGTAGGCGAAACCAAACAGATAATTCAAAGAGACTTGCAAAGATAACCAATCATACATAAAAGAATTCAGAGAAGATTCGATAATCTTGATCATAAACCCACAATTCATCGGTCTCAACAAACACACCGCAAAAAGAAGATTACATCGAATAGATCTCCACAAAAGAGGGGGAGAACATTGTATTGAGATCCAAAAAGAGAGAAGAAGCCATCTAGCTACTAACTATGGACCCGAAGGTCTGAGGTAAACTACTCACACTTCATCGGAGAGGCTATGATGATGTAGAAGCCCTCCGTGATGGATGCCCCCTCCGGCGGAGCTCCGGAACTGATCCCAAGATGGGATCTCGTGGGTACAGAAGGTTACGACGGTGGAATTAGGTTTTTTGCTCTGTATCTGATCGTTTGGTGGTACGTAGTTATATATAGGAGGAAGGAGTACGTCGGTGGAGCAATTGGGGGCCCACGAGGGTGGAGGGCGCGCCTGGGGGGTAGGCGCGCCCCCTACCTCGTGACCTCCTCCCTTGTTTCTTGACGTAGGGTCCAAGTCTCCCGGATCATAAACTTCCTAAAAATCGCGTTCCCGAAGGTTTCATTCCGTTTGGAATCCGTTTGATATTCCTTTTCTGCTAAACTTTGAAATAGGCAAAAAACATCAATTCTGGGCTGGGCCTCCAGTTAATAGGTTAGTCCCAAAAATAATATAAAAGTGGATAATAAAGCCCAATAATGTCCAAAACAGTAGATAATATAGCATGGAGAAATCAAAAATTATAGATACGTTGGAGACGTATCAATGATCACGACTCTAGATCAGAGACATTAACCTTTGAAGTGTTGAAAATCAAGAGCCCTTATCATGCCCTGTTTGGACGGCCAGCTTATGCTAAGTTCATGGCGAGGCCCTGTTATGTTTATTTGCAGCTCAAGATGCTGGGTCATAAGGGGACTATCACGGTACATGGGAGCCGTAAGATAGCTTTGGAATGTGAAGAAGGTGATGCGGCTTATGCTGAGTCAGTTTGTGCAATAGAAGAGTTGAAGTTTTTTAGGACAATGTTGATCTGGTGGATATGACTTGTTTGAAAAAGCCAACTACAGAGCATGATCCGGCCTTAAAGTTTAAATCGACTGATGAGACTAAGCTAGTTGACTTCGTTCCTTGCGATTCATCCCAGCAGTTTAGCATCAGTGCGAATCTGGATCCGAAATAGGAAGGCACGCTCATCGAGTTCATCCGTGAGAACCGGGACATCTTTGCATGGAAACCTTCTGACATGCCAGGTGTACCGAGGAAACTCACAGAGCACATTCTTAATATCGATCCCAAGTTTAAACCGGTTAAGCAGTTTCTCCGCCACTTCAATGAAGAAAGGCGCAAGGCTATTGGTGAGGAGGTAGCCCGGCTCTTGGCAGCAGGGTTTATCGTGGAGATTTTTCACCCAGAATGGTTAGCTAACCCGGTGCTGGTGCTTAAGAAGAATGGCACTAGGCGTATGTGTGTGGACTACACAGATTTGAATAAAGCTTGTCCGGCTAATCCCTTTGCTCTCCCTCGTATTGATCGGATTATTGATGCTACGGCAGGTTGTGAGCGTTTGATTTTTCTAGATGCTTACTCTGGTTATCATCAGATCAAGATGGCAGTTAAGGACCAGGAGAAGACGGATTTCATAACTCCATTTGGAGCCTTCTGCTATGTATCTATGCCTTTTGGGCTCAAGAGTGCCCAGGCGACTTACCAGCGATGTGTGCAAAATTGCCTTCACAATTAGATTGGGCGCGATGTTCATGCTTATGTAGATGACATTGTGGTGAAGTCAAGGAAGAAGGAGACTCTAATTGATGATTTGAAGGAGACGTTTGACAATCTTCGAGTCTACAAAATGATGCTTAACCCGGCAAAATGTGTCTTTGGTGTATCAGCAAACAAGCTCTTGGGTTTCTTTGTGTCTAACAGGGGCATTGAAGCTAATCCAGAGAACGTCAAAGCCATTACTTCCCTGGCTAAACCGGTGTGTGTCAATGACGTTCAGCGTTTGGCGGGTCGGATTGCAGCATTGAGCCGGTTTATAAGCCGCCTTGGAGAAAAGGCCATCCCTGTGTATCAGATGATGAAAAAGACGGATAATTTTATCTGGAGTGATGCTGCTAATGTGGCGTTTGAGGATTTGAAGAAGTAGTTAACTGAGCCACCTGTCCTTGCCGCTCCGATCGATAAAGAGCCGATGTTCTTATATGTGGCTGCCAATGCCAGAGGTCAGTGTGGCCGTTGTGGTAGAATGTAAGGAGGCTGGCAAGGAATATCCGGTTCAACGGCCGTTTTATTATATGAGTGAGGTGCTTATTGAGTCCGAGCAAAGATACCCGCATTAGCAAAAGCTGGTGTATGGAGTTTGCATGGCAAGCCGGAAGCTTAAGCAGTATTTTCAGGGTCATCCCATCACCGTGGTCAGTTCTGCTCCTTTGGGAGATATAATCCAAAACAGGGAAGCAACTGGCCGGGTTGCCAAGTGGGCCATTAAGCTTGGGCCTCACGGGTTAACATATGTGCCTCGCATGGCGGCGATCAAGTCCCAAGCACTTGTGGATTTCATCAATGACTGGACAGAGTTACAGGCGCAAGAGGAAAAGCCGAATAACACGTATTGGAGTATTCACTTTGATGGGTCCAGCCAATTGGAGGGCTCGGGGGCTGGAGTTAGGCTAGCTTCCCCTCGAGGTGATAAATTTTGTTATGTTCTTCGTTTAATGTCCCCTTGCACTAATAATGTAGCTGAATATGAGGCCTTACTCCATGGTCTTTGATTGGCTAAGGAGAGGAACTTAAGCCGGGTTAGGTGCTTTGGTGACTCGGATTTGGTTGCTCAACAAGTATCTTGTACTTGGGATTCCAAAGATCCACTTATGGCAGCTTATCGACGAGAGGTGGATGTTATTGCTGGTCATTTCAAGGGTTATCAGGTTGAACATGTGGACAGGATAAATAATGAAGCGGCGGACGCTTTAAGCCGTTTGGGTTCCCAACGTAAAGGTGCCGCCCAATGTTTTTCTGGATGTTTTGCATAATCCATCAGTCAAGCTACCTACAGAGGAGGATTTGGCTATTCCTGACCCGGAGGCTCAGTTGGTGGTGGCTCTTCATGTTATCCTAGATTGGACAGTCCCATATTTGGCATATATGACCCGGGGCGAGTTACCTGAGGATGAAATTTTGGCCAGGAAGATAATCCGGATATCCAAGTCAATGACTATTGTCAACGGAAAATTGCATCATTGTAGTGTAACAGGGGCGTTTCAGCGTTGCGTATTTCCGGAAGAAGGCTATGAGATTTTGCATGAGATCCACGAAGGAGATTGTGATTACCATGCTGGTTCAAAGTCCTTGATATCCAAGGCTTTTCGTCACGGCTTCTATTGGTTGACGGCACATGCTGATGCTGAAGACTTGGTCAAAAAGTGTGATGGCTGTCAAAAATTCTCACGACGTGCTCATGTACCGGCTCAAGAATTGAGGATGATTCCAATTACTTGACCGTTTGCAGTCTGGGGGCTGGATATGGTTGGGCCCTTCAAGAGGTCCAAGGATAATAAGACCCACCTTTTGGTAGCGGTTGATAACTTCACTAAGTGGGTGGAGGCAGAGCCAGTCAGTAAGTGTGATGCAGCCACGGCGGTTCAATTCATCAAGAAAGTGATTTTCCGGTTTAGTTTTCCACACAACATCATAACTGATAATGGCACTAATCTTTCCAAGGGTGCTATGAAAGAATTTTGTCAACGTGAGCACATTCGGCTTAACATATCATCAGTGGCTCATCCCCAATCAAATGGTCAAGCAGAGAGAGCAAATCAAGAGATCCCGAGAGGCATCAAGCCCCGGCTTATGGTTCGTTTACAGAGGACGCCGGGTTGTTGGGTGGAAGAGTTACCTTCTGTGTTATGGAGTATCAATACGACACCTAACAGGTCCATGGGTTACACACCTTTTTTCATGGTCTACGGAGCACAGGCGGTTCTCCCTAGTGACATCCTCATGACTCGCCTCATGTGGCGGCTTATGTTGAAGCTGACAATGAGAAAGCACGTCAATAAGCACTTGACCTGTTAGATGAGGAGCGTGATATTGCAGCGGCTCGTTCAGCGATTTACCAGCAAGATCTACGTCGTTATCACAGCCGTCGGGTTAAAACCAGAACTTTTCAAGAAGGCGATCTGGTGCTCCAGCTCATCCAGGATCAGACTGATATGCACAAGTTATCCCCGCCTTGGGAAGGACCCTTTATGGTCAGCAAGAATCTAAACAATCGGTCATACTACCTTATCAATGTTCGAGAGCACAAAGACTCACGTAAATCAGAGGAGGAGAGCCACCGGCCGTGGAATATCGCTCATCTTCGACCTTACTACACCTGAGCCATAGGCTCCTCTTATGTACATATTCTTGACAATGTATATATTATGATCAATATAATAAACCGGCATCCCTGCTAAAGTGGGGCCTCTGCCGTTCTTCCTTCAAAGTCTTTTGGTTACATGGGGGCTTCTATTTATAAAACGGAGTTCTGATTTCCCATTGATCCGGCTTATAGGACACATAAAAAAAATTGGGGGCTTGCTACCCAAAGTTACAGGGGCCAAAGAGAGTCTGTTGCAAAAGCATAACTCAAACATAGGAACCCATTGATCACAGCTCAAAATATTGCTTGGGGGCTCTTTCGTTCTAAAAGAACAAAGAGTCTTTATTCTTGTAATAGGCTATAAAAGCCAGGCTTGGAAGCCAAGTGTATTCAGCTAAAACCCTGGGTTATCCTACATTTTTAAGTAAGTCACTCCGTTCAGGTAATCCTGGTAAGACCCGTCGAACGTTTGACAAGTCAATCTTATACATTCCCTGAACTTGTCATAGTTAAAATCATGACTGGTTAATGTGAGGTCCATCTTATAAGGTTTGTAAAATGGTTTAACTCGGTGGCCTGGTACACTACTAGGGAAAAGCCTAGCAGCAGCGAGGGTTTTGGGCCTCTCAGTAGCGCGGGTGCCGGCGCTACTAATAAGGCGCTACATCTAACGTATAGCAGTAGCTCCTGTTGTCCCACGCTACTGCTATACATGAATAGTTGTAGCGCTCTTTGGGAAAGGGCGCTACTGATATTATCTGCAGCGCTGTTTGCTGGGACGCGCTACTGGTAAGGAGGCGCTACTGCTAAATTTCCCCCCTCGCTACTACTAGTTTATTTATTAGTTTTTTTTCTGCATATTTGTTTTGTATTTGTTTTGTATTTGAATAGGCTTTATACAATAATCTTTAGCATATCATACACGTACAAATGTAATCATAGCATATACATACAATTAGTCTCATCAAATCATGTCATCATCATAATCATCATCCAACACAAAGTGGTCTCTCGTCATCATCTCGAAAATAGCGATACAAGTCTCGATTACTTGCAAATACATCGTCATCCATCTAAACAATGATATACACGAGAAGAGCTATCACTTTGAGAACATGAGTTCGTATCCCTATCTCGCATTAGCGTGAACCTAAACTAACTACTGCCTGTCGCTCGGAAACCGGAAACTGGTACACCTGGGCGGCCTGGCACTCCGGCCACTTGTCGTATATATACTCCTGGCGTAGCACTTCTTCGCCATCTATGATCTATGCACCTGCATCATCACATGAGTCGATGATATGCAACATATATAGTTGAGCAACAGAAAGAGATAGACTTGGCAAAAATAGAAACAACATATCATAAGCATAAATAACAAAGTTCATCGTACCCCAAAATGCCCTAACTAGAGTGATTTTCGCTAGTCGAGGAGGAGGACAGTTTAATTACATCACAAATAAAGTTTCACTGTGCATAACTCAAAGTTTTGTCATACAGAAAGTATGGACTAAACGGACACATTGTCATATATCGACAATCACTCCAACATGTCGTTCCATCCATCCAAGTCAGGGAGATAGTCCCCGAGCGTAGTGAAAGGCTTCAGGTCGAGACGCTGAGAGGCTATCCATGTTCGGATGTCTTCCCGCGACATTTGTCCTTCTCCGTAGAACATCCCTGTTTTTTCGATGACCTCCTTCATGATGATTTGGGCAAGTTCGCGCTGGATGTTATAGAACTCAGCTCAAAGTCGATGATCCTCGATATCTCCTATGTCCTTTGCCCATTGCAGAATATGGGCATCGCCGGAAGAAGGTGCCATGCGAAGGTTCTGGTGATCCCGTCTGTACTCCAGCATGTGGTGTAGGACATAGAATCCATCATTAAGAGAATCGTTCGGTTGCTGGATGCAACAGAAGTCGGTCTTATGTCCGAAGGCGACCCTGCCGCCCCTTATCTTCTTGTCCCTGACCTCTCCACCCATTGATTGGTAGTAATACATAGCACTGTCGAGAACATCCTAGATGTGGGTGTAATCCTTTTTGTGAATGTTCTTCGACGAGTCCAAGTAAAGAGCGTGGGAGAATCAGGGGTAGAGGATGATGAGGACGGCGCGCTCGCCGCTGCGCAAAATAAGACCTCAAATTAATTAGCCTCCACCATGCAAATGAATGATTGAAATCAAAGGACGAAGGATAGCAGCGTGGATGACTTACACGGGATGATAAGGCACGAGAATCGCCCCCTTGTCCTTATTGGCGAGCATGAAACTGACGATGTAATCCCTCGCGTATTCACGGTGATTTGCGCAGATTCCCAAGAAGCCCTCGTGCATGTAGTATGGGTTAGCGACACAGATATGAGATATCTGCTCAACCCCGATGATGTAGTTCATGTGCAAGGCATAAAGGCGGACAAACGTAAAATCCAGCTTCCTCACGTGAAACATGTCGAATATGTAATCGAATCGGAGGAAGAACTTATCCGCGGGGAAGCTGTCGACGTACGACATTTGCCGCGGAACATTAACCACGTAGAGTGGGTATCCTGGATCTTTCGAGGCGATGAGGTCTTTCTCTACCTGCAGCACATCGTCATGAAGTCTCTTTAGATCGCCGAATCTGGCCTGTAGCGCTGTTGCAGGTAGGATTGGTTGACCGGGGATATGCCATTTATCAGCATCGGGGATATCTATACGGTCCTGAAGCCGAGGCTGCTGAGGCGGCTGGATCATAGAAACAACTCTTTTGCCTTTCCTCGCTCTCTTCCTAAACTTCTTTACTACCTGAAGGTCGTCCATAATATGTTGAGACCGGCAATTCAGGCACCGACTCATGATGCTCAAACACTGAGGAGGCGCCAGTATAGACATACTGTTCAGCAGCGCCATCGTCGTCCTCATCCTCATCCATGGCGACGTCATCAGCGACTAATGGAGCCTCCTCCTTACCCCGTATGCTATCACCCAACCCGACACCCGACGCTAATTGGGTAGGTGGGGTGTTGATGTTCAGACCTTGCTGAGGTTGCGTGCTCGTGGGTGTGCTCCCGGCCGCCTCCAGACGAAGCAGACTCTTTGGCCACAACAGGACCCACCCAGCATTGCTACAATCACCAAGCCGCCGCGGTGTCTCATCGTCATCCCCCAGTAGTACTGGAGGAGGAAAATTCTCGTGGCCCGGTTTGACACTGGCGACGGAAACCTTGAAGACGTTCGGGGGGATCGGCCGGCTGTGGAACAATGGTTCCTTCGGCTCCATTATCGTCGCCTTCCCCACGACCACCTTCTGGTCGTCGATGGTGTACAATATGGTGCACAGGGTTTCGTCGGCCTTCAAAGAAAAGTCTGCGACGTGAGACATCCGAAAGGCAACGAAAACGGGAGATTATACATTTATATTGAAGAGGGCCGGTGTGACAGATACCGTGAGGGCGTCGAGCTCAGCCAAAGACGAAGCACCGCCTAGCACGTCCGGTGCGGGAGCCGGTGCGGGAGCAGGTGCAGCTGCAGGTGCTGGTGCAACGCTAGTTGAGCTGCTCCCCGCCAAGAAGTCAGCAAGGGGAAAGTCCGCTGCATTTTTTTCTGGATTTTGCCTGGTCCAATTGAAAACGGCCGGAACCAAGGTAGTAGAAATATCTACAGCCACCTGTTTTGCGGCAGCTACCGCTGTTGCGACTGTCTGAGTTGATTTCTTCTCAACCGCAATCTCAATCCTCTTGTCGATGTTTTCTTCATTTAACCTCCGTCTTTCCTTTCTCTCCTCTGTGGTCTCACGGTAGTACTTCTTCCACGTGGCGCCGTCTCCGACACCGTGCACGCGTCCATACGACGATCGAGTATCCACCGGTTGTCGTTTCAATATGTTCCACTTGGGCCTCGCCAATGCCTCAGACGGCGTGTGTCCCACTTGGGCCTCGCCAATGCCTCAGACGGCGAGTCGCTTTCGGCCGCAATCCTGTGCTGCTCTCTCTGCAAAAGGCACAACGATCTTTTACAAATATGACTAACGTGTGCAATCGAATTGATCAGAAACTAAAATTACCAGCAGTCTTATGAAGTCCGTAATGACCAGTGTGGTCTCGTAAACCTTTTTCAATGGGTCCCAACAGTGTCGGGCCCTAAGGACGTCACGCTCCTGCTGGACGGTGTACTCTGCCATGGGGTCTGCAATGCCCAGACTCGCGGCTTCCGCATCCTCCTTGGCCCATTTGGACCTCTTTCCGCCATAACCACAGCTTCTGAGGTGGTGGCTCCCAAAGTTCCTCTCTTGAAGCCCCTTCATGTACTTAGACTTTTTTTGGCACCTTCGGCCTCGCAAGCCTCCTTGAATATTTGAAACTGCTCTTCCGTGATTGTCGGATTATCCTTTACAATCTCGGAGTAGGGTTCCTTCTTGTCGATGATCCTTGCTTTCACTCGATTTTTCCAGGCGGCCAACGCGTCGCTAAACTTGGTCATGGCGTGTTTGTTTATCTTCTTCATTGCCGGGTCCTCATCTGGATCTTTATAATCATTCTCATTCCGGCCCGGGAACAAGAATATCTGCTGAAACTTCTTTAGGAGGGAGCTCCTCATATTTTCTATGTTCTGTAGTTTCTCATCGTTGATGGTGGCGGTTGTCCGTATGATGCAGCCTATTTGATTGTCGTAGCATCGACGCGCTTCCTCGGTCGCCGTTGGCTCAAAATTGCCTCCGTCCACCTTCGTGACCACCACTCTAGTAGTCCTGAGATTGTTAGGAACCCGTCGCCTCTTTGCTTTCAGTTCTACACCGGCTCCGCTCCCCGAGGTAGCGCCGGTCTCAGTCTCAGCGCCGGTCTCGATGCCGGTCTGAGTCTGAGCGCCGGTCTCAGTCTCAGCACCGGTCTGCGTGTCGGTCTCAGTCCCCGATGCCACCGGTGGGCCCAGCAATAACATCGGTTGATCGTCGGTAAGGCTAAAAAATTCGTCTGCCGCCCGGTAGGCGTCGTCGCAATCACCAGAACCTTGTCCTTCATCGTTGCTAGCCATGTTTCCTATGATTAAATCTAGTCAATTAATTCTAGACCTAATAAAATGAATAATGACATAAAAAGGCCTATTGTTTTGCAGGAATGTTGACTCCTTCCAGGTGCGGCAAATCACAGGCACTCGGTATGTCCTAGTTTGTAGCACAAGTCATGCCGAAATTCGCAGAAAATTTCGGCATGACCTTTGCTAAAAAGTGGACAAATCGAGAACCTGAAATTTCCCGGAAAAGAAATGAATCAACATTCCGGCAAAACATAGGCCACTAAGCATCATTCCCTGGAAACAGTGTCCAAATATACACGAGCAACCACATGTCCAAATTTTGCAAGCTAAGTCAAAAACAAAGTGTAGAAGAAAATTCATTTAACTACTAATAGAACAAAATTCAGTTAACTTTAGTGCTCTATAATGATGAAAGGAAAAAATTCAGTTAACTACTAATTTCATTCATTTAGGTTATTCATTTACAATCACCTAATTAACCTACTGTACCACTACTACTAGCAGCACTACTAACCTAATTAACCTAGCAAAACTCTAGTGCCCTAACTGAAAAACATCTAATTAACATCTACTAGTAGCACTATTGCCCTAACCTAATTAACATCTACTAGTATCACTATATACTATACAAGCAGCATCTACACTAATTAAACCCTACTACCCTAACTAACCTTCGCTCTACTATTTTTTTCTCTAAAATGCAGAGAGAGCTGAGTGGGGGGAAGGGTGGGGGACTTACAGAGAGGGGAGAGAGGGCGGGCTCGGGCACGGGCAACGGCGGTCCTGGGTGGGCTCGGGCGGCGGTGAGGTGGGGGCGCCGACGGTGACCTCGAGGGCGGCCTCGGGCGGCGGCGGTGAGGCCTCGGGCGGCGGCGGTGAGGATGACGGCGACCTCGGGGGCAGACGGTGAGGTTGCGGGCATCCACGCCGGCAGGAGACGACGGCGAATTGGGGAGACGACGGTGAGGGCGAGGGATTTGGGGAAGAAGTGGTGGCCGGGGGGGGCGCTGTTTAAGTGAAACGTAACGGTAGCGAGTTTCTGAAAACGCGCTATAGCTACGTTAGCTATAGCGCATTTATTGAAACCCGCTACTGCTATTCCTTTCTCCTTTTTTCCTTTTTTATTTTATTTTTCTTTACATTTTATTTTTTTCCTTTCTACTTTTTCTATTTCTTTCATTTTCATTTACTTTTCTACTTTATTTTATTTCTGTTAGCAGCAGCGCCTTACACGTAAGCGCGCTACAGCTAAGGAGCGTAGCAGTAGCACTGGGCCAGTATACGCGCTACTCCTAGGTTGGGCTAGCCATGTGCGCCTAGTTCAAACATAGCAGCAGCGCTTTTCGCCAGTACGCGCTACTGCAAAAGTCGTAGCAGTAGCGCGGTTTATTTACGCGCGCTGGTACTAATTTGCAGTAGCGTTTGATTTTGTACAGCGCTACTGGTAACATTCTGTGTATAAGGTTTTCCCTAGTAATGGTAGCCCATGAAAAGCCTCGTTTTGGGCCTGGCAACCCATGAAAAGCCTCGCTTATTGCATGTTTTCTTTTGAAATCTTTCTTTTGGAGGTTTATTTTGATGAGGTTTATATTAATCCGGTGTTTACTGACTCGGTCTGGCTTTTGACTATAAGTTGCCAGTACAAAATTACAAGATAAACCGGTGTCTATTGACCCGGCTTGGCTTTCGACTATAAGTTGTCAGCACACGATCAGCTATCTTCTGGTGTTTATTGACCCGGTCTGGCTTTCGACTACAAGTCGCCAGTATGATATAAGGATAATCCGGTGTTTATTAAACCCGGTCCGGCTTTGCTATAAACCGGCAAAACAGATGATGACTTATCAATGTTCAAGATTTGGGTTATCACCCTTACCACAATAAGTTGGTAAACCAACGACGTGATTCAATATCACATGTATGATATATTTCATATTTGAGTATTCTTAAGTACAGCCTTGGTTATAAACCCTGGCTATATGATGGGCATTATGACCTGTCCGGCGGTAAACCGCCAGGACACTTTCAACTTGTTGTATGCAGGAACAGATTGAATAAATTGCTAAGGATTATAAGCAGACATAGCATATCTTAATCATGGCGGATTAACAGTGTCATGCAAAGTGAATATGCACGATGGCATAGCAGACCAAGCGTTTAAACTAGCCTATTACAAGGCACTTTGATGCCCAAAAGGATATTTTTTTTCAACAAGTGTTGCAGTATGCAGAAGCTAAACCCGCCTCCGCTTCATGACTCTTCGCCGGGCTAACTTGACGGTTGTGGATCATCCTGCGCCGGTTCATCCTCCTCCTCTCCACCCAGTGGCTGGAAGTCAATGGTCGCCCAATCGATCCCCGTTAGGGCTTGTAGTACAGCTTCATCACTTATAAGTGTGGAGGGTTCAACATCAGGGGCGTAGGTGTGCTTACGGATTGGCGGGATAAGATTTTGTGCATCATAAGTTGGTGTAGTAACCCCTTTGTTGTTGGCATCATAAATCGACTGATAGTGTGAAAGATCAGTTTCTTCAGCCAATTTGCTAGCCAGTGGACGCATTTCCCTTGTTATGGCTCGGAGGTCGTCATTATCGAAATCTGAACCGTCCTCCTTTATGTTTGGATAGCAGTTTCCAATATCGGCCGGATCAATATCAGGTATCCATGCTTTGGCTCGGGTTAATGCAGTAAGAGCACCTGCCTTGGCAGCCGATTTCTTCGATTCTTCAAACCGGGCAGGTAACATTGACAACCTTTCCAATGTCCCCTTGATTAAAGTTGGGGCAGCTTGTTATGAGAGGCGGTACAGATGATCCGTTGCGCGCCAGTATATAATTGCTCTATAAGAGTATAGGAAGCCTTCAATTTCTTTTGCATATCAGAGCCCAGATGGGTAATGCGAGATCCTGCATCATTACGAACGTCGATAAACCGGCAGTTTATGGGACAGTACAAGTTAAACGTGTATAATAAGGATACTTACCAAACACAGCAGTGGTCATGGCATTTACTTGCCGCTTCAAGCCCGTTAGCTCTTCTACCACCGGATTAAGGGCTGCTTCTGCATCCTCAGCCCTCTTTTGCAGTGTGGCTTTCTCTATGTCCCAGTCTGCCCGTTCCTTCTTTAAGCTTCCCTTCAGTTTCTCCATGGCTGTTAAAGCGCTGGTAAGCTCTTCTTTAGCCTTGGAAGTCTGCTACCTCTTGAGCACTGCGTTGGTTTTCCCTTGAAGAGGAAAGGCTGATGCAGTAAAGTAGCGTAAGTATTTCCCTCGGTTTTTGAGAACCAAGGTATCAATCCAGTAGGAGACCATGCTCAAGTCCCACGCACCTACACAAACAAATAAGAACCTCGCAACCAACGCGATAAAGGGGTTGTCAATCCCTTCACGGTCACTTACGAGAGTGAGATCTGATAGAGATGATAAGATAATATTTTTGGTGTTTTTATGATAAAGAGTAAAAGTAAAGATCGCAAGGTAAACGGTAATAGAAATAACGGGAGATTAATATGATGGAAAATAGACCCGGGGGCCATAGGTTTCACTAGTGGCTTCTCTCAAGAGCATAAGTATTACAGTGGGTAAACGAATTAATGTCGAGCAATTGATAGAATTGAGCATAGTTATGAGAATATCTAGGTATGATCATGTATATAGGCATCACGTCCGTGACAAGTAAACCGACTCCTGCCTGCATCTACTACTATTACTCCACACATCGACCGCTATCCAACATGCATCTAGAGTATTAAGTTCATAAGAACGGAGCAACGCTTTAAGCAAGATGACATGATGTAGAGGGATAAACTCATGCAATATGATATAAACCCCATCTTTTTATCCTCGATGGCAACAATACAATATGTGTCGTTTCCCCTGCTGTCACTGGGATCAAGCACCACATGATTGAATCCAAAGCTAAGCACTTCTCCCATTGCAAGAAAGATCAATCTAGTAGGCCAAACCAAACTAATAATTCAAAGATACTTGCAAAGATAACCAATCATACATAAAAGAATTAAGAGGAGATTCAAATATTGTTCATAGATAATCTTGATCATAAACCCACAATTCGTCGGATCTCGACAAACACACCGCAAAAAGAAGAGTTACATCGAATAGATCTCCAAGAAGATCGAGGAGAACTTTGTATTGAGATCCAAAGAGAGATAAGAAACCATCTAGCTAATAACTATGGACCCGAAGGTCTGAGGTAAACCACTCACACATCATCGGAGAGGCTATGGTGTTGATATAGAAGCCCTCCATGATTGATGCCCCCTCCGGCGGAGCGCCGGAATAGGCCCCAAGATGGGATCTCACGGGTACAGAAGGTTGCGGCGGTGGAAATAGGGTTTTTGCTCCGTATTTGATGTTTCAAGAGTATATGAGTATATATAGGCGAAAGAGGTCGGTCAGGAGAGCTACGAGGGGCCCACAAGGGTGGGGGCGCGCCCAGGGGGCAGGCACGCCTTCCTGCCTCGTGGCTTACTCTTTCGTTTCTTGACGTCCACTCCAAGTCCTCTGGATCACATTTGTTCCGAAAATCACGTTCGCGAAGGTTTCATTCCGTTTGGACTCCGTTTGATATTCCTTTCCTTCGAAACATTGAAATATGCAAAAGAAACAGCAATTTGGGCTGGGCCTCTGGTTAGTAGGTTAGTCCCAAAAATAATATAAAAGTGTATAATAAAGCCCATTAAACATCCAAAAACAGAATATATAATAGCATGGAACAATCAAAAATTATAGATACGTTGGAGACGTATCAAGCATCCCCAAGCTTAATTCCTGCTCGTCCTCGAGTAGGTAAATGATAAAAACATAATTTTTGATGTGGAATCCTACTTAGCATAATTTTCAATGTAATTCTCTTATTTGTAGTATGAATATTCAGATCCGAAAGATTCAAGATAAAAGTTTAATATTGACACAAAAGTAATAATACTTCAAGCATACTAACAAAGCAATCATGTCTTCTCAAAATAACATGGCCAAAGAAAGTTATCCTTACAAAATCATATAGTCTGGCTATGCTCTATCTTCACCACACAAAATATTTAAATCATGCACAACACCGATGACAAACCAAGCAATTGTTTCATACTTTTTGTGTTCTCAAACTTTTTCAATCTTCACGCAATACATGAGCGTGAGCCGTGGATATAGCACTATAGGTGGAATAGAATGATGGTTGTGGAGAAGACAAAAAGGAGAAGATAGTCTCACATCAACTAGGCATATCAACGGGCTATGGAGATGCCCATTAATAGATATCAATGTGACTGAGTAGGGATAGCCATGCAACGGATGCACTAGAGCTATAAGTGTATGAAAGCTCAACAGTGGAAACTAAGTGGGTGTGCATCCAACTTGCTTGCTCATGAAGACCTAGGGCAATTTGAGGAAGCCCATCATTGGTATATACAAGCCAAGTTCTATAATGAAAAATTCCCACTACTATATGAAACTGATATCATAGGAGACTCTCTATCATAAAGATCATGGTGCTACTTTGAAGCAGAAGTGTGGAAAAAGTATTGTAGCATTGTCCCTTCTCTCTTATCTCTCATTTTTTTGATTGGGCCTTTTCTCTTTTTTTATGGCCCCTTTTTTTATTTAGTCCGGAGTCTCATCCCGACATGTGGGGGAATCATAGTGTCCATCATCCTTTCCTCACTTGGGACAGTGCTCTAGTAATGATGATCATCACACTTTTATTTACTTACAACTCAAGTATTACAACTCAATACTTAGAACAAAATATGACTCTATATGAATGCCTCCGGCGGTGTACCGGGATATGTAATGAATCAAGAGTGACATGTTTGAAGATAATGAATGGTGGCTTTGCCACAAATACGATGTCAACTACATGATCATGCAAAGCAATATGACAATGATGGAGCGTGTCATAGTAAACGGAACGGTGGTAAGTTGCATGGCAATATATCTCGGAATGGCTATGAAAATGCCATGATAGGTAGATATGGTGGCTGTTTTGAGGAAGGTATATGGTGGGTGTATAATACCGACAAAAAGTGCGCGGTATTAGAGACGCTAGCAATGGTGGAAGGATGAGGTAATAAGCATGAAACTGTCATTATCTCATAATAAGCTGATGACTAAAGATAATCTTTTAAAGAGAGGCATTGTGAAGCCCCCAGAGTGCTTATTTTGCAATGAGCATGAAACTGTTGATCATCTGCTTTTCCACTGTGTGGTTGCTAAACAGCTCTGGTCAGGTATCTCTGATGTTTTCTCTTGTGAAGTAGGTACTACTGATACGTCCAAAACGTATCTATAATTTCTGCTTGCTCCATGCCTCTTTTGGGTGATATTACTATGATATTTATGCACTTCCATACACTTTTGATCATATTTGGACTAACCTATTAACTCAGTGCACCCCAGTGCCAGTTTCTGTTTTCTGCTGTTTTTGTATTTCAGTTTTTTCCATTACGAAAACTGCCAGAAAAATTCCGGAAAAATTATATAAAAAATCAGCGTTCCGGAAGCTTCCAGGCACCCGAAGGAGAGCTGGAGGGGGGCCACCAGGGCTCCAGGCGCCCTGGTGGCGCGGCCCCCCTCCAGGCCGCGCCGGGGGGGCGCCTGGGCCCCCCAGGTCTCCTCTGATGCCCCCTTTGGCCTATATTTAACACGCGTCCCGAAACCCTTGAGAGGGGAACCCTTTTTCGCGATCTCATCTCTGTTCCGCCGCCGCCGCGCTTCCAAGATCGGGAGCGCCAGGAGAACTCTTCCCGGCACCCTGCCGGAGGGGAGGATCACCACCGGGAGCCTCTCCACCACCATGGACGCCTCCCGGATGATGCGTGAGTAGTCTCCCTTGGACCATGGGTCCATGACCAGTAGCTATGTGATGTTCTCCTCCCCTTCTTGTGCTTCACTAATTAGACCTCGTGAGCTGCCCTACATGATCGAGGCACATATGTAATCCTTATGCTGTTGCTATGATGAGTTTACTGGGATCCGATGGATTGTGAGATTATGTTCAGATTGTGTTTGAGTAATATATTTGATTTACCTCTTTTATATTTATGTTCGTAAGTAATTCTTGCATGTTGTCCGTTGCTGTTTATTGCTTTGGCCAAGTAATAGGTAGTGACTCCAAGAGGGAACGTTATGCTTGATTGTGGGTTCATGCCCCTCGATGACTAGTTTGAGTGACAGAAACATGAGTCTAGGGGATGTGCTGTTGCCACAAGGGGGAAAACAACGGTGCTTGTGCCCGTGGGTGCAAGGATTGTTTACTTTATGCAAAGTTATTTTAATGCAGTTGTCTGTTGCTTTGAGTTTACACTATGGGTGGGGCTCGCAACTTAATACCAGCGAGATGTTCTGGATAGATATCTCAAGGTGGATGATTAGTAGTAGATGCAGATGGATTTCGGTCTACTTACCTTGGCGTACTGCCCATGCTTTGAACCTCTACCTTTCTTGCAATATAGTTAGCATTGGTTTGCGCACATAATTCTGTCAATTGCCCAGCTGTAATTTGTTTACCTCACATAGCTGTTTATCGTCTTTTGGGAGAGAGACATCACTAGTGAACAGCATGGGACCCCGGTCCATATTACCATCATTGATCACATCCGCTATTTACTTTCCCCTTTTACTTACTATTTGCAGCAATACCTATCACTATTATCACATGCGTTTGATCCTTTGTAAACGACAAGGCTGGAGGGATTGACAACCTCTCTGTACTCGTTGGGAGCAAAGTTATTTGTATCTGTGTGCAGGTCCATGTTGATTGCTAATACCTGGCGCCGTTAGCGATTGACACCTTCTTGTTGAAACTGGGAGTCTCAGGGGATTCGATCCTTGGTATCTTTGCCAAGGGAAACACTACCGCTACACTGCATCTCAAACCTTCCACCTGGGGTAACCAACGAGGAGCGAGAAGCTAGCAAGAGTATTTCTGGCGCCTTTGCCGGGGACTCCACTCTTCGAGATAGGGGAGTTGCACGCTATCTTTTACCTTTGCTTTTTAGTCTTGTTAGTTTACCTTTCAGTTTTTGCTTTAGTGTCCTTTATCGAAAATCACAAAAATAGTTATCTCATTCTTTAAGTTGTCATTATGTCGGGTCCTTTTGTCTTTGGCGAGGCAGAAGTTCTCACCTTCAAACAAAGAGGTGGGGAAAGTCTAAAAGATTCTTGGTATAGAATTAATGATTCTCAAAAAAGAGCCACCAAGAAGCAATCTACTACTATCCTGCTTAGAAATTTTTATGTTGGAATTACTTCTTGGAATAGGTTTATTCTAGATACTGCTATCAATGGAAATTTCCTAGAGGCCCCAGTTTGGGAGTCTCTTAGTATTATTGAAAATCTTGTCGGGAATCCCCCTGTTGTTAGCATTCAAGAGGGCATCACCCTAGCTCACATTATGAAAAAACTTGAAAAGATAGAGCTAGAGATGCCAAATATTAATAAGATAAATGAGTTGGATCGTAAGGTCCAAGGGAATTTGAATAGGCTTGATAGCTCCATGCATAAAATTTTCAAAACTTTGGAGACCATCAAATTCCATGACTTGGGCTCTTCTAGGATAGACAAAATTGAGGAAATCTTTGATACTCTAGGAACTACTTTCTCCTCAATCAAAACCAAAAAGGTAGAAACTCCGGCAAAGAAGGAGCCTAAGTTCGTTCACGTTCCAAAGGCTCCCCGTTCTAAAAGTAATCCATCCATTGCCAAAGGGGTTGAAACTGTAAAGACTTTGGAAGAAACACCTCTCTTTGATGAAATTATAAATGAATTTTCCCTTGACTTTTATCCTTTTGGTCTTCTCCCTAGAAGTATCTCTATGAGGCCTTTGTTTGAAAGTCCTCTTAAGACTAGTTGTATTATTGAAGAGCTTTTTGATGATCTTGATGATGGTTCAATTGATACAACTTGATCTCTATGCATTATGCCTAGCTTAAAGGCATAAAAGAAAGCGCTTTTGGGAGGCAACCCAATGAATAAATTTTTATTTTGCTTTTGTTGTGTCTTGATGTTGTTACTACAGTAGCATCATCATTGTATCTTTACTTTTCAGCTTTGTGCCAAGTGTAGCCTCTGATTGCAAGAAAGATCAAGAGTTGTGACGTGCTGTCCAGGAAACAGATTCTGTCCTCGCACAGAAAAATTCGTATAAAATCAACAGATCATCTTTTTGGTCAGAATTTTTTCCACAGCGTGCTCTATACAATTTTCTTTCGGGATTCTGTTCTGAGTTTTTTTATTGGAGTTGCAGAAGTGCCCCGAAAAAATCATTTACTGCCTGCTGGTCTGTTTTTCACAGATTCTGTCCTGTTTTGCCTTTCCTTCATTTTGCGAATCTTGAGCTTGCTTTTTCTTTGCAAAAACCTTTTGGCAATCTTGAGAAACAGTAGACTTTCAAGAATATCTTTATTTCCAGCAAGGAACAATTATACTATTATGGGTACTAACCTCGCTAATCAGATTATGATGAGTTATGTATGAAGGGAGTTTTCAAGTGTACGAGGGAAGATGATGAAAAGATTCAGGAGTGTCAAACGCTCAAGCTAGGGGATGCCCCCATGCACCCCCAAGAAATATTCAAGAAGACTCAAGCGTCTAAGCTTGGGGATGCCCCCGCGCATCCCCTTCTCCATCAACATTATCAGTTCGTCTTTCGTTCCACTATATTTTTAGCACTTCATGTGTTATGTGCTATGCTTGGAGCATCTTGCTTTTAGTTTCCTTTTAGTTTTCTTTAGCTTTTCATAACGAGTCGGAACTCATCTCTCTTTATTTGGGAGAGAAACACGCTCCACTTCTACCTAGAACATAACATAGAATTTTCATGTCTATCTTTGCTGTGTGTGTTCTTTGTCTTTCAGTAGCTACTATCATGTTCAGCTCTTAGTTTTCATGCTTATCTTTTTAAAGAGCTTCTGTTTAGTTGGTTGCTTTAACTCTCTTTATTTATCATGATTATCTTATTAAGAGAGTTTGCTTCTGTTGCATTGGTTGATATGTCTATGATAAAGATGCTACGTGCATGATGTTGCTTGGTAATTCATGTTTACTTATGGTTAGTTTCAAATAGCTAGGGGGTTTCCAATGTGTTATTGGAGTACCAACATGATTTGTTTGAATATGATGTGGTATGGTTTAGTGATATCTTCCTTCGAGAATTTATTTTGATTGACTTGGCGTATGCTCACGCATATTTAAGACTGTAAAGAAAGTCTATCAAGCCTTGATGATCTTTTATTTCTGAGTAGCGATATAACTTCCATGCCTGATTCAATGTTGCTTTGTCGCTCTGCATGATTATGACCGTCATTGCTCTCTTAGTTGGTCGCTCCCAGTCTTTTGCTAACCTCCACCTGTACTAAGCGGACTGACTGCTTGTGCATCCAAAATCCTTTAAACCAGTTATGCCATATGAGTCCACCATACCTTCCTATACATGGTATGTACCTGCCATTCCTAACGAAGACTTTCATGTGCCATCTCGAAATTATTCAAAAAAAAGCATGTCTATTTTGTGCCTCTGTTTTAGTTTATGAGGAAGTAGTAGTTAATTCATGATCTTTTTAAGTTGGACAAGCTTCACCCCAGGATTGCATGTCTAATGTGCAAACCATAATATGAGAAGGAAGTGGCATAGAGTGCACTCGGCTCATTAAAAATTAATATAACAAATGAACCCTCCTTCACGCTTTGTTCATGAGAAATCAGAAAACTTTGGCAGTGATAAACAAAGGAGATTAAGAGGATGTGATAGTCCTCATTCGGGAGCCATTCCTCGAAACTTGTCCAGCTCAAGAAGTAATTGGGTTATCTGCTAGCATTCGTTGACAAAACATGCATGTCCAAAAAATAATAATTATTACCTCTGTTTTTAAAACCAAGAGCTCTGGTACATGCTTTGTCTTTGTTTCCGACTACGGGTTTTCAACCTTGCCAACAAAAGCCACGGTTCGAGAGTCTCCACCTTCTTTTAAAGCACCAACTACTGAGAGCATGATTGTCATTCTGAGTGTAATGTGCATTGTCCCAAAGTAGCATTGTCTTTTGCATGATTGTGATATCGTTTATTCTGAAATCATTGTATCTAGTCATCACTTAAACCTTGGAGGTGCCCCTGCATTTATGTTTTGCTTCACTAAAGGGGGCAAGCGAGATATCACTTTATTATATTTGCACACCATGCTCATTACAAATCTATTTGATGTTTCAGTATCATGTTGAAAAACTTTCAGTTCTTTGTGATTTTCTCACAAGGCGGCTTAATTACTACAGATTCATTGTCTCAGTAAGCTTTTGTCATGTGACTATGAAAAGTCCTATATGGTTAATAGCATGTCACCATAGAAATTATTCTTGTTATCATTTACCTACTCGAGGACGAGCAGGAATTAAGCTTGGGGATGTACTACCTACTTGTCAATTGCTAGATATTGCCTGTGTAATGTGCATAAGAAACATTTAGTTTTGAATTCAGTATGTGCCTGTGTAATGTGGTGCATTTGGAAGTACAGAAACTCCATGATTTTCAATAGTGTGATGTGGTCTGACTTTAAACAAATTTGGTGGCAGAGTCATCTAACTCTCAAGAAGTGGATGATCCTGATAGATTGAGATATTGGAGAAATAATTGTTGTATTGATTGGGGCCTCAAGGGCTGTTTATATAGATTACAAAGCTTGGGCTCCAAGACTAGACTAATAGAGATAGAGTACAATACGAATAGGTTTATACTCTAAGATCCCCCCGCAGTCTCAACGTCAGGTTAAACAATGTTGAGACTGGAGCGTATGTCGGTGAACAATGCAGTCGGGAGTCCTTTGGTAAAAATGTCAGCAAATTGGGCACTTGTAGGAACATGAAGAACGCGAACCTCGCCAAGAGCCACCTTTTCACGAACAAAGTGAATGTCAATCTCAATGTGCTTTGTGCGACAATGTTGAACTGGATTGGAAGCCATGTAGACTGCAGAGATGTTATCACAATAAACAATAGTAGCACGTGGGAGCGGACGATGAAGTTCAATGAGAAGCTGCCGTAGCCACACCGCCTCGGCTACAGCGTGAGCAACCGCCCTATACTCAGCCTCAGCACAAGACCTGGAAACTGTTACCTGCCTTTTAGAACACCAAGAAACAAGATTATCACCCAAATAAACGCAAAATCCGGATGTAGATCGTTGAGTATCTGGACAACCTGCCCAGTATGCATCAGAATAAACTGTCAAGCTTGTAGGTGAAGAAGAATTAATAAGGAGACCGTGATCAAGAGTGCCTTTTAAATAGCGGAGAATGCGTCTGACATGATCCAGATGAGGAGCACGAGGATCATGCATAAAGAGACAGGCTTGCTGAACAGAATAGGAGATTTCAGGACGAGTAAGAGTGGCATATTGAAGAGCGCCAGTGATGCTACGATATAAAGTGGGATCAGAAAGAGGATCACCATCAGCCGACAGTTTAGCACCAACGTCGGCTGGAGTACGAGAGGGTTGACAATCAGACATACCAGAACGACAAACCAAGTCCAAAATGTATGATCGTTGAGAAAGAAAGAGTGAAGATTTTGTGCGAGAAACATGAATCCCTAGAAAATGATGAAGAGGACCAAGATCAGTCATGGAAAACACCATTGAGAGAAGAGATGATATGTTGAAGAAAAGAATCAGAACTAGCCGTGAGAATGATATCATCAACATAAAGCAAGAGATAGGCAGTGTGAGTAGGAGACTGATAAACAAAGAGAGAAGAATCGGATTTGGAGGGAATAAAGCCTATGATTTGAATAAAAGTAGCAAAGCATTGAACCATGCATGAGGAGCTTGTTTAAGGCCATAAAGAGATTTGTGGAGGAGACAAACAAAATTTGGAGAGGAGGGATTCTCAAAACCAGAGGGTTGCTGACAATAAACAGTTTCAATGAGAGTGCCATGAAGAAAAGCATTTTAACATCAAGTTGATGAATAGGCCAAGAAGAGGAAACAGCAAGACTAAGAACAACATGAATAGTGCTTGGTTTAACAACAGGAGAAAAAGTCTCATCAAAGTCAATATCATGCTGCTGGGAGAAACCACAACACACCCAACGAGCTTTGTAACGAGCGAGAGTGCCATCGGAATGAAATTTCTGACGAAAAACCCATTTGCCAGAAACAATGTTAACACCAGGAGGTTTGGGAACAAGAGTCCATGTATTATTTTGCTGAAGTGCTTCAAATTCATCGGGCATAGCGGAAAGCCAGAGAGGGATTATGAGGACTGCTAGAACTAGGGATACAAAATTCTTGGAGTAAAGATGTCAAAGTGTTTTTGCTGGGGTGACCGAGACGACGATGCCATAGATCAACGGAGGCGAGCATGGCACGAGGGGTGGATGTGGGCGCGCCATGAAGAGGATAAAGATCGCCCGTGCTATTGTACCGAGCGAGGACCACCCCCGTTGTCAGATCTTTCACAGACAAACCAAAAGGGTCAAAGGCCAGGATAACTTTATTGTCAATGCAAAATTGTCTAACAGAAATAAAATTTTTGATGATGGAAGGAACCACAAGAGTATTGCGTAGAAGAAAATTGGCATGAGAGGAAGGGATGTAAGAGTGACCGGTGCATGAAACAGGGATGGTCGAGCCATCGCCAATGGTGATAGTGGAAAAGGCAGAAGGAAAACAAGCTGACAATAAATTCATATTTGAAGACATATGCATGGATGCACCAGAATCGAAAATCCAATCCGTACCTGCGTCGTTGAGGACAAAATTGTTCATGGCGTTGATGAAGGCGGCTTGGTCCCAAGCCGGCTGTTGGGGAGGAGCAGAGGGGACAGGAGCTTGCATGTTGACGTAGGGGATAGCGGATGGGTAGTATACGATTGGGGCATGCATGTTGCCGTAGAAGGCCGGCATGGTGTTGTAGGGCGACGGCGGTCCTGGCGTGCTGGTAGGTGGTGTAGGAGTGGCGGTGTAGACGTGCGCCGGCGGCCTGGGTCCAAGGAGTCCCGGAGAGCCGGTGGCTGGACGAAGACCGGGGCTCCACGTGCCCGTGTACGCAGGAGGGGCACCATACGGCGAGGGGGCCGACCATGGCATCGACCAAGCCTGGACGAGGCCAGTCCAAGGATCATGCTGAGGAGGCCATGACGACGGAGCTGGTGGCGCGGGAGTGGTAGATGATGAGGCTGGTGCAGGTCCGGCAGGGCGAGATGCAGGAGGCCGGTAGACGGGATTCTTGCCCTTGTAGTTGGGGCTCGGACGCCAGCCTGGTGGTGGTGTTGAGGCCGCGGCGGCCACAGCAGGAGTTGGAGGGGCGATCGGTTGCCGCGGCATCCCAGGTGTGGAAAACCTAGGTGTCGGATACCATGATAGATTGAGATATTGAAGAAATAATTGTTTTATTGATTGGGGCCTCAAGGGCTGGTTATATAGATTACAAAGCTTGGGCTCCAAGACTAGACTAATAGAGATAGAGTACAATACGAATAGGTTTATACTCTAAGAGATCCTTTTCAAGGACCCACAACTGGAAAGCCTGAAACTCATCTTGCAGAAGATAGCGTCAATACTCACTTCCCCTTCCCTGCTGACTATAGGGTGACTGATGGCATGGACACTGAAGGTGTCCTGAGCCTAGGTACACTCACAAAAATGTCGCTGGGAATGGGAGGAGAGGGCTCTGGTAAGCTGTCACAAGGGCGCTGCTCGGCTCCTAGGAGCCCTGGGAGGAACTTCAAGACCATGTCTACAAGTCCCATCACTCCGCTGGAGCTGTCGCTGTCTCCGATCCAAGCAGTCAAGAGAATCAAGAGTGGCGAGTACCACAAAGAAATGGGGATGGAGGCGCTGATGAGCAGCAATGAGATGATGCTGGGGTTTTAGAACCTAGTCTCTGTTCATGGCTGGAGTGGTAATAGACTCGGGCATGAGCTTTCGTTTTCTCTTAGATTTGGGAGGAATTGTGGTCTGTAATAATTTGCAATTTGGGGCTGTTGGCTCGCCAGTTTTCTAGTTCCTTAGTCTGGTAGAACTTGAAGTCGTGTAACAGATCAGTGCGCGGAGCAGGAGGCGCCGATCCTCAAGGTCAAGACTAAGAAGGCCAAGCCGGAGGTCAAGGACAAGGTGGAGGTGAGGAGAGGACCATGAGTCCATGATGACGGATGAAGAGGAGGTGCTCATCAAAGTTCACTGCGGAGCTGGAGAAGGAGGAGGCGTTCCCTGACGCCAAGGCGGAGGCGGAGAAGCAGGCAGGGTGTGGCTCCAAAAGGAAGCCGGAGTTGGAGCGGGACGAGGAGGGGGCGGCGTTCGTGGCGCGGATAGAGGCCATGAAGCCACCGACGGACCAAGAGGAATACTCGGATGGGGAGGTGTCGGACGGCTACGACTCGCAGGAAGACCCGGAAACCAACTTGGGCAGGGTCATGGCGCGGTATGAGCGGCACGTCCAGGCCAACAACGCTCGCTGTCCTTTCTTAATTGGTGGGGGCCAAATCCCATGAAGATGCTGATGGGGTGTGAGAAGCTGATGAGAAGGAGCATCACCAATGCCATGCCATCTACCAACCGTGTATCGATCTATATATACATGTGGAGTATATACAGAATTACAGATAGATATAGTAATCTTATTGAGACTGGACCGTGTTGCGTAGCCCACCATAATTTTCAGACCAATGTTAAGAGATGAAACTCATCCGTGCTCTAAGAACCTGACTGGAAATTTCCTACTACCTTCAAGGTCTATTGTTCCGTGTTATATTTGTAGTACAACCCTAGATCCTAACATTATTATTTTTTGGAGCCCGAGGACGTAGCCTCAAAATCAGATAAAGATGTCTCCGAAAAAGATATGTTGTTTAATTTATACCAGTCCCAAGCTGATGATACTCCCGAGCTTCCACGCTAGTATTATGCAAGTTGGTTATAACATAACCTTGTTACAAAGCAAGCCCGGAAGAGGCGCTATGTATGCTTTTGTTCATTCTGAAATAGGGCTGAGTCTCATTTAGCTTTGTTCATTCTGAAATTTTTTTCTCCCTTGGTAGGATGGTTGTTTTTCTTCAGGCGCATGAAATACTTTCAGTCATTTGTCTATTCCATGCACGCGCAGAGCACCGAGCCTGAGATGAGGACACCACGATAGAAGTTGATATTTTATGTTGCGTTGCAGCGGTCTGCTGTTAAAGCAAGAGGATTTTAGTTTCACTTGCCATCAAATACCCCTTCAAGGCCTAGGTGAGATGGATGGTTGATTTCCTGTTACCTTTTTTTTTTTTGCGGGAAAGAATGAGCCTGCATTCAGCTAATTGCTTCATTGTTACCTGACCACCATGAGAGAGTACATGAACCTGTTACTCGTGTTGTTTGTTCACAAGTAAAAGAAAAAGAAAAAGGCATTGTTTGCGAGAAACGATGAGCCTGCATTCAGCTAATATTGCTTCAGCATTGTGAAACAACTAAAATTGGTGAGGAAAAGAAAGACCAAGAAACATTATGAGAACACGACTAGTACCGTGAATTTTAGCGCTCCTTTGTGACGGTTACGTAACTTATGCTTTTGATTAGTTGAGTGGTATGCTGAGCAGTATGTAATTGCAAAAGATGCACCTAGTCGTCCGGTGTAGCAGCTAAAAGTTGATCAATGGATATGTAAACCAGATCTCCATTTTGAATGCAGATTTCTCTTGACATTCAGCACAACATGCACATGACACTTTCAGTGGAGGCTGTTACTGTCAGTCGTAAGCTATGGACAGGTAAACCGAAGAACTTAAACTTCTATGTAATAAACAGAGTAAAGTACCATGCCGTGCTTAACGGCTAATTCGTTTTTGACAGCATGCTGACAAGGCTACTTTATTGGGCACATTCTGCAGAGTACGACAGTACATTAATCAACTCGTGTTGTCATCACTAATTGAGGAGCAAAGTAGGAAGCGTGGCCGACATGAATCCGGTCTTCACGTGACGACCCAACAACTTTGTTTCTCCGGCGAGTCGTCCGCCGCCGAATAGAAAATGAGTCTCATCCCGCGTCCCCGGTGTTTCCCCCACACTATCCTAGCCTAGCCTCACACCAGATCCGGAGAGTAGATCAAGGAGCTCCAAGCCGCCGCTCACCTACCCACACTTGCGCTAGCTCACGCCGGCCGCTCCGCCTCATCCTGCTCACCTCGCCGGCGGTGCTCACCCCAGCCAGCCCCCTTCTATACTCCCCCGTCGAGCTACCTCACTCCAGCCAGTGCTTGTTTGTGGCCCAGTTCTGCCACCAGCTGGTCACCGGGGGAACTCCATTGCAGGGTCTATGTGTACATACAAAGATCCTGCAGCCTAGCTAGCTAGTAGCTACCCATCTCTCCCCTCTCAGGAAGCCTGCAATGCCGGATCCGGTTAGCATTACTGCTGCTGTGGGATGGGGCGTAACCGCACTAGGCTGGCTCGCCTCGCCCATCGTTCCCAGAATCCTCAACAAAGGTTTCGCCTTCCTCGGCTTAAACGCGGCGGAGAAGCTCAAGATAATCGACACACAAGTCGTACAACTGCAGCGGGTGATGGAAGTAGTCGAGGAGAGCACTTACAGGCTTCGCTTGGAGCCACTGTTAAACGACCTCAGATCTGCTGTCTACGAAGCCGAAGACATCTTGGATAGTGTCGAGTATCAGCGTCTCAAGAAGCAGATCCAAGATGCCAAGTGAGAAGGAAGTACGCCTCCACGTAAGAGGGATTGGCTGAAGAAGAAGATTCTTCCGTGTGCCATGCCGAGCTCCCCATTCAAAGACAAGGTATTTCCTGAACTCATACTTGATATTGTTCTGATTTATTCGAAGGCCCTCCCATCCTTCAGTGCCACATCGATATATGTTGATGAGAAAATTTAGGGAGCTAAAGCTCCCAATCATAATACACTCTCACTTATTTGCCATAGTTATCTAAAGAAGAAGATAAGATCTCGAAATACAAGCATGTACAGTGGTTGGTAACAGTTTTTTCTTATCATTCCACATCATTTAGAGAAGATAAAAAATATGTTATTACCATAGACTATCTTTTAGTATTATCTCTAAAAGTTATTGCCCGCATCCTTCTAAAATTATGGTAATTTCTTCGAGGAAACGTAAAACTCGTGGCACAATTCATTTTTGATCGCCAACAACCGGGTTGTATGAGCGACAGTTGGCTCTCTCAGGTACTTAAGGTCAAAAACTGTCACCACGGCCTTGCAGGAATTGTACATTGATTTTACGGTACCCTGGTACTCCCTAGAGTAGAGTGGGAGTACCCATCAAATCCATCCGCTCGTTTGCAGGGTTAGTTTAGTCCTTTCTCCCGCTAAAGAAGTGTTGTCTTCCAATCTTTAGTCTAGGTTCCCAGATCCACCAGCCTAATCAAGCACATGCCACCGCGCAGCCGCCTTTGGAGGCACTTTCATCGCCGTGCGACCATGAACAAATCAATCATGTGTTTCTTCAAGAAACAAAAAATTGATCGCCGTAGGATGTATGGTAATTTGAGGCGAACAAACCTGTTGTAGTGTGCAGTTTTCATCAACGACAGAATTCCGTCTCCGTCAGAAAGATTTAATTTAGGGATTAATTACTGATCATCAGAAGAGGAAGATGATGATCTGCACAGGAATTCCTTGCGGAAGATTCGGATGGGAAAGAATTGTCGCTCGGGAGATTCGGATGGGAAAGAACTTAAAACGAATTCAGACGAGGAAGATGATGATCTGCGCAGGAATTTCTTGCGTAATCTACGGCTCCATCGGCCATGGCTCTAATGCATTCATGCGTACCGGCATGCAGGTTGTGGCTTCAGCGCTCGGAGCCTGTGGCGGCCCACCCATTCCCGCCGCCGGCCGAATAACCGGCGCATTGCCACCACAGAACTTGCGCATGAACTTAGGATTAGGAGATTAGATATTTGCGAATTACTATTTTAACCCTCAGGTCATGGTACTCCCTTCTTTTTTGTGGTGGTACTCTATAACATTAGAACTGGAGTACCAGTCAATCTAAACCATTGGATTAGGAGAAATGAACGGTCTATATTAGTTTGAGGGTACTGTAAAAGAGCTTTTTAAGATATGTGGATTCACTCATACGTATGTACTCATCCACAAGATCGCCCGAAATTTCATATGCAAGCATGCAAATAGACACAGTGCACTTCTGGTAAGAGGAGAAACCAATGCAAACTTGCCAAAGGCATCCTCTTTGCACTCAAAGTATGGGTCATATCCTACCACTCCCTCCCGAATACGATTGAACAAAAGTCTCGCCATCCAGAAGCGGCGGCAGAGCGGGGAATTCAAAAAGTAATTGGCATAGAGTAGGGCATGGCCGCTCTTCCTATTGCGGTTCAAGGCTGGGGTATGGCCCGGGATTGATCCCCTGAATCGAGGCCACTACCTAGCAATGTGGTCATTGACGACCAATGCAGCAACCACAAGCTCTTCGTCCTCCGAGGACGACTCATTCGATGAACAAATGAAGTGGAAAAAATACTCGTCCCCACTATCCATGATACCTTGTGAGCAAAGTGTAGAACACCTTGAGGTCGTGATGGAGACGCGGCCCGGAAGAGCACCTCATTCTCCTCACGCAAGAAGCAAGCAAGGTTGGTGGTGACAGGCGAAAAAATGGGTGGTTGGGTTGGACATCGAAGAGGCGGCCGGCAAACGGGCGGAGGCTGGGGGGCCGGGGGGGGGGGAGGGTAGTTGTCAACACCGAACGCTCGAGAGAGAGTCCTGCGTGCGTGCGACATGTGTCCCCCTTAAACCGAGCGATAATACTACTCGCATGGAGTAAAACAACGGGCTATTACGGACCTCTCCTGCGTGTCCTCCACTAATTGCCCCCCCCCCCCATTTGCATGGGTGGGCCCGCCTCATTAAACCAATTCTCAGCCAATCAATGATAATCACCCCGTAACCAGTCCGTGAGTCTAGCATCTCTCTAAACAGAGTCCTGCGTGCGTGCGACATGTGTCCCCCTTCCCCGCAAAAAAAAAGACATGTGTCCCCTGCCAGGCCGTCCACCGCTCCATCCCAACCTTATCTCCTCGCAACCCGTCTTCTCCACTCGTTTTCTCTCTTTTCACCTTTCTTCCTCGTTCACCAATCAGGCAACCACCACAGCTGGGAACCGGGAGGGACCGCCGCCGACGCATGATGCTACTCTGTCGCATCTGCCACCCTGCTGGTGCAATCCCGCCATAGCTGCAGCTTGCCATTTGATGCAAGCTGTTGTTGCTGTTGTTGTTGGCCGCCATGGCCAGCCGTCAAACCCATGAAGCTACTTGGCTGCAATCCCGCCAAGGCCCTAATGCCCGTCAATCCCATGATGCAACTCTACTCTACTACAATCCCTCCATGGTTGTGTGCTGTCGTTGCTGTGCGCTCCATCGAAGCATCCGTCAGCGTTGTCGATGTTGCCTCGCTGCATCCCCCGTCCCCATCGCATGCTGCGTCGCACCACCTGCCGGCGCCCCCTGCTGTTGTTTATGTCTTTGCATCGAAGCATCCCTCGGTGCGGCCGTGTGTTGTCGACTTCTCGTTGTTGCATCGCTGCATCCGCCATCGTCGTCGCATCTGCGTTGCAGCATCCGTCACCACCGGTGCTGCCATGGAGCTCACCGGGCCATGTTGCTACAGTGGAGCATCGCCAGGGCTGCGGAGCTGCAATGAAACGCTGAGGCGTCGTCAAAAAGCTTCGCCGGGCTGCAATGAATCACCGCCGGAGCTGCATTGAAGCACCGCCGGGGGCATTGAAGCTTCCCTGGGGTTGCATGGAAGCGCCGTCGACGCTGCAATGGAGCGCCACGAGGCGTCGTCGGTGATGCGTGGTGCTGCCGTGGGAGCTACTGCATGGCGCTGGCATTGGAGCTGCCGGATCCTGCGGCTGGGTGCGACTGAATCGGACGGCTCTGGGACGGTTTAAGTCTGCCTAAAATCATTCGGTTGATTTGTAGCAGCCGCCTTTATATATCCGTCGTCACAAAGGGCTAAGAGCATCTCCAGCCATTGGCACCCCAGAAACATCACCCGAACCAAAAAAGTTGGTGTCTTGGGAGTCATTCGGCGAAATCCGGCAAAATAAAGAGGGCATCTTCCCAGTCACAACCCACCCCAAGCAAAAGTTTGTGAGGAGAATGATTAAGTGGGCCAAGAAAAAGGACATGTAGTGAGACACGATTCGCCGAAACTTGTGCCGGCGTCCCCAAGAGACCCCCAGTACGCCGGGTTTCGCCTGGGTTTGCCGGCGTTATTTTGACGTCCTGGGGGCGTTGGAGGCGTGGCTGGGCCGTTTTTCGGCGAAAAGTGCCGTCCGAGCCTAAAACCGAGCCTAAAAAGGTGTCCTAGGAGGCGTCCTGGGGAGGCTAGTGGAGATGCTCTAACAACCTACTGACTAACTCCCGGCTGACTGCATCACGATCCGCACAATGTTGCGCCATCCTACAGCCACATGAGTCGTGCGCAAAGCCACCGGGAGAACAAATCAAAGCAGAAAAAAAACCCAGGAACGTGTGGTGCGCACTTTCAGATCCTAGCTACTCCCTTCGTGCCATAATGTAAGATGTTTCTTAACATTATTGTAGTGTTAAAAAATGTCCTACATTATGGAACGGAGGTAATACGTGCATGGCAAAGTCACATCACTATGCATGCATTATTCAACAGAAAAAACTAAGGTCTGAAACCTAGTGATGTGCTTAGGCAGGTCCTGCACTTCCACCCCCTTAAGCTCAGCACCTAGCACCAATCTTGATCATCCGAAGCTTTTGCCTCGTCTCGACAAAGCTCACCCTGCCCAACGGCTTAGTCAGCGCGTCAGCTAGCTACTCTTGGGTGCGGACGTGACTGAATTTCCATCTGTCCAGTGTCCACACAATCACGGATGAAGTGGAACTTGATGTCAATGTGCTTGCTCCGGCCATGATGAACAGGGTTCTTGCTGAGAGCAATGGCGGCCTGGTTATCCAACAAGAGTCTGATTTTCTCTACTGGCTTGCCCAACATATCACCGACCAGCCATGACAACCACAACCCTTGGCATGTTGATGCTGCTGCTGCAACATGCTTGGCTTCGCAAGAGGACAGTGCCACGATCTTTTGTTTCTGCGAGCACCAGTTGACTGGATTTTCACCAATGAAGAAAACTTGCTCGGAAGTGCTTTTGCGATATCCAGTGTCACCTGCGTGATCACTGTCGCTATACCCAAGCAAAACTCCTTCCCTATGACCAGATTTGTAACAACACCCATAATCCAAAGTTCCTCTGATGCATCTTAGAATTTTCTTTACTGTCATCCAATGGTGCGACTTAGGCTTTTCAATGATTCTGCTTGCAATGTCGACAGCGTGAGCAATGTCGGAGCGGGTATTGACAAGATACCGCAAGCTGCCTATCACACTACGGTACATGGTGGCATCGACGGGTTTTTTTTTAGAAAAGGAGGATGAACCCCAGCCTCTGCATCTGGAAGATGCATACAGCCACTTTATTGATTATTCTCGAGGACCTTACAATGTATTACAACAATGTGCCCGAATCCATCATCTTGGCAACACATGCCGCTACTCCTATCCAAAATGATGAAGGGGTGCTAGCTGGGCTACTACCCTAACCACTCACCTAAGCCTAACATCAAAAGCCGGAAGCCGAAACATATTCGAAAGCCCCAGCCGAGCCACATACCGGGTCTAGGACACAATCCGGTCAAACACACTCGTGTGTCGTCGCCGCCATCTTCGACAAGTCCGTCTTCAGGTCATATTGAGGCTTCTACCTTGTCTGGCCACTCAGCCATCCACGTCACCATGACGCCAGAGCAACCTCCTCCTGCGCGAGTCCATCTCCGCGCATCAGACGCCGAGTCTCAACAGCACCACGCCGCCGAGATCCGCCACCTTCAATGGGAAAGATGAAGCACCGCTCCACCAGAGTCGCCGTCCTCTACTCCCTCAAGCCCGTGTGCACCTCCAAGAATGACGCCCCCATGGGGGAAAACGACACCTTGAACATCTCCGCGACGATGCCTTCAGGAAGGGAATGGCGCAGACAGCGTCGCCATCGCCGGCCTTGGCAATAACCAATAGCAGGTTTTCACCCAGATCTGATCGAAGACCTCCATCTCTCGTGCACGGGTCGCCGCCGTCCTTGCCGGGATCTGGATGATCCCGCTTGGCAGATCTCAGCACGGGGAAGCCCCCCCACCGAGACCCGCCGGCCGAGCAGGGGAGGCCGAGGCCGCGCCCACAGGTCAGATCCGCGATGGATCCAAGCCCGCGCCGCCGCCCTGGAGTCAGCCCCGCGCACAGCCGCCACCGCCTACCGAGGCTCGCCGCCGCGTGCCCCATGCCCCGCCACCGCTCGCCAAGGCCTGCCGCCGCACGACACCGCCGCCTGCCGCCTAGATCCGCCGCCCGCGGAAGAAGGGGAGGCGGGAGAGGGAGTCCCCCCGCCGCCGCCGTCTGCCACGCGGGTTTCACCCGGCGGCGGCGCGAGGAGGGGAGAAGGAGAGGACGGTGGCGGTGCCTAGGGTTGGAGGCCCCTGAGTCGCCCAAGGCGGGGGCGACGCGAGCCTTCTTCAGCTTCAGACGACACTCCATGGGCGTCGCACAACTGTTGCAGTCGCTCATTCCCGCCGCTTCTAGGACCTCCGATGCATAGCTTCACTGGTGTAGTGTGATCTGACCATCAGACTGGCACACCTCGATCCCTAAGTAGTAACTTAGGAGTCCGAGGTTGCTCATTTTGAACATCTGCTGCTTGAAGTCTTTGATGGCAGAAACATCTGTCCTAGTGATTATGAGGTCATCCATGTAGACACCAACCAGGAGGTACGATCTGGCATCACCCCGCCTGTGTACACCACATGCTCAAGGGACTGCGCACAAAACCAAGGGTAGTCAGTGACTCGTCGAGCTTCCCATACCACACCCTAGGAGCCTCCCACAGACCGTACAATGCCTTCTTCAACTTCAGCATGCGACCATCTTTTCCGGTGACCAAATAACCAGCCGGCTGATCCACATAAACCTCCTCACTGAGCTTGCCATTTAAGAATATCGATTTCACATTCATGTGATGAACCTTCCAGTGAGAGTGCAAAAAATACTTGTTACCTTCAAGAGTGGGTGGACTGGTCTGGACACACAAATCCGTGTGAAGCAGCTCCAAGCCTTGCTCAGGTCTGTACGCTGCTGCCTGTGGGAATGGGGCACGGTGCTGCTTGCCGAGGGCGCATCCGTCACAGTACTCGTCAACGTGACCGATCAGCGGCATCTTGCGTACCATGCTTTTTGAGGACATGGCACGCAGTGCCCTGAAGTCTAGATGACCCATCCTAGCGTGCCAACGCCAAGTTTCGTCGTCGTTCTTCATCAGCAAGTACGTCGGTGTGTCAATGATGAGCACAGATGTGTACAATCGGCAGATCGAACGCCGGGCGTGAGCCATCATGTGCCCACCGGTGTCATGAATTATCATCAGTCCCTCATGACTCTAAATTCTGCACTCCCCTTCATCTAGCTGGCAACTGAAATTATATTGCTGCGAGGACTTGGGATAAATTAAACCTCTAACAGTGCGCGGAGGTTCCCGCTCTGTCCTCTGAAGATCAGTGAACCTCTTCCACGGATTGCAACGTGTGATCCATCTGCGAACTTTACAGTCCCTTGCACTGATTCATCAAGAGTACTAAACAAGCCCCTATCGCCCGTCATGTGGCTTGTAGCTCCCGTATCAAATCAAAGTACCACAGCACCGGCAGTGAGATCTCTGGATAGAGTAAATTGCTGAAAGCCACCACATTTGTGGCATGGATATTCTTAAACCACCGCTTTTGCCAGAAGTTTCAAAAAACCACCACTTCCGCGACAAGTGAGTAACAAATTGCACTGATTCGAAATTGAGCTGCCTCTAACAGCAAAACTGACCGGTCAGGCCCACCTGCCGGGGCCACGTGGCATTTGCAAATGGGGGCAAGGAGACGGACGTTAGCCGGAGGAGGGCGTGGTCTGTGGCCCACCTGTTGTGCAGCGGCGACCGGAGGAGGAACAACACTCGAGGTGGCGCAAGGGACAGCGACGGCGCCGCGTCTCCGTGCGGGAAGAGGGCCAGTCGCAGCACAGGGTGTGGGGCGGCGGCGTCCGAGGCCGTAGCCATTGATTTGGTCGGAGCTAAGCTCCCACCCATGGTCGTAGCCGTCGATTCAGTCAGAGCCGAGCTCCCGCCCGTGGCTGTGGTCGTCGATTTGGCTGGAGCCGAGCTCCCGCCCTTGGCCGTGGACGTCGATTTGGCCGGAGCCGAGCTCCCGCCCATGGTCGTGGTCATCGATTTGGCCGGGGCCGAGCTCCCGCCCTTGGCCGTGGTCGTCGATTTGGCCGGAGCCGAGCTCCCGCCCATGGTCGTGGTCATCGATTTGGCCGGAGCCGAGCTCCCGCCCATGGCCGTCGCCGTTGATTTGGTCGGAGCCGAGTTCCCGTACCAGCACACGCGCTCGACGGCGAGCTCCGGCTGGCGTCGGCCACGAACCAAGCCCGACGACGACACCAGGGACAACTACAAGGGAGCTCGTGTGCGCGTCCTCCATCGGAGCTCCCTACCTCTCCCCCTGTGGAGCGTCGTCGGTGGTGGAACGGCGCCGGCGCATCTGGGCGGGAGAGGGTGAGGCTGCATGAATCGTCCCTGGGGTCAGGCTCATCGGCGCCCCTGGGATCCTTCGGCTCCGCTCGCATCTCCGACGGCGGCGCCCCCAACTCGGAGGCGGCCTGCAGGAGGGAAGGCTCCCATGGCGGCGAGGAGCAGAGAGCTCCGGCGGCGGCCATGGCGAGATCTACTGTGGGGGCGGAACCAGTGTCTGTTGGTCGTGTGTGCGTGGGCCCGAACCTGCTTGCAAACGCCGCTAGTGTCCGTCTCTGCGCATCCACGCCCCTGACCCGTAAGTGGGCCCAACTTGTCAGGTTTGCTGTTAGTCACGGTTCACAGCTTGTTTAGTGCAATCTGTTATTCACTTGCCGCGAAAGTGGTGGTTTTTTGAAATTTCTGGCAAAAGTGGTGGTTTTAGAGTATCTGCGCCACAAATGTGGTGGTTTTCAGCAATTTACTCCTCTGGATACACCTTCTCTTCGTTCAGATGAACTTGCTGCGGCACCACGATGCTGGCAGTGACAAACGTGGTGGCCGTGGGCATCATGAGGCCCTCATGGTGCTCATCGCCATCTTGGACAAGATGTGCTTGCCCTGTTTAGCCTGCTCTCCTTCATCCTTGATCCTAGTGTGATTGTCCTTCTTCCAGTGGCCGGGCCCGTTACAATTGTGGCATTTGCCCTTCTTCTTTCCGCCTGAACCACCCTCGCCGCCGTGCCCTGCAGCAGGTCCGCCGCCACCTTGCTGTTTGGGCTTGGCCGGTGACTTGCCTTTGCCGCCGCCGCTTGATGAGGATTCGCCGGTGCGTTGTTGTTTGCGGGTGTCCCACTCCTCCTCAGTCATGAGAAGGCGACCAGTGGATGCGGTGGCGTCATCGAGATCATACTGATCTTCGCACGCCGAGAGTCGCCCCGTGAGCTCCTCAATGCTCATCGTCTTGAGGTCGATGAGGGATTCGATGGCCATCGCCATCTGCCGGAACTTGCACGGCACAACCCGAAGAAACTTTTGTACAACCTTGTGCTCAGTCACGGGGTCGCCATACAACTCCAGATGGGCGACGATCCCCGTCAGGCACAGCGTGAAATCCTCAATGGACTCGTCGTCCTTGAACCAGATTTCCTCGAACTCGTGGCGGTGCACCTGTGCCTTGGCTTCCCAGACGCACTCACTGCCCATCCGCAAGGTCTTGATCGTCTCCCACGCGGCAGCGCACCTGCTCCTTGGCTTCCCAGACGCGCTCGCTGCCCATCCGCAAGGTCTTGATCGTCTCCCACGCGGTCTTGGCGGTATCTTTGGCCACCAGCACCCGCATCAGCTCTGACGGCACGTTGGTGAGGATCACTCCATGTAATTTGTGCGGGTGAGCATCATGGTCATCCCGGACTCCTAGCGCACGACCCGCTCCATCACGCAGAACTCGCCGCTGCCGTCTCAGGTGAGATGCGCGAGCGGCGGCGAGGCGAACGGACTTTCCATCTTCTTGCCGGACGTGTTCTTGTCAGGCTCGCTGTCGGACATGGCCACCGCAGATCAGACACCACCGGCTGCCGGAGCTACAGATCGAACACCGAGGCTCTGATGCTAAATGTAGTTGTCAAAACCAGCGGGAGCACTCGAGCTAGAACACATAACACGAGAGAGAGTTTTTGCGTCACTAGACTCTGCGACTTTTCTGTTATTTCCTCATTTGTATATTTGCCATTACAAAGGGCTAACAACCTGCTAACTAACTCCCGGCTGGCTGCATCACATTCTGCACAATGTTGCGCCATCCCACAGCCACGAGTCGTGCGCAAAGCCACCGGGAGAACAAATCAAAGCAGAAGAAAAAAAAACCAGGAACGTGTGGCGTGCACTCTCTGATCCTAGCTACGTGCAAGCCAAGGTCACATCACCGTGCATGCATTATTCGACAGGAAAAAACAAAGTCTCAAACCGAGTGATGAGCTTAACCAGGTCCTACAGGAGGTGGGGGGGGGAGTAGGCCGCGTGGGGGAAAAGAAAAAGGGCGCTGTGTCCTCGACGGGCGGGACAGGGGAGGACAAGGGTGAGTGTCTCAGCTGTTCGCGCGCTATCTGTTTTGGCACAAACGCGGCCCAAATTTGAGCCGGAAATGAGTCGACGGCAAACAAAAAACTGACGTTTGTCCATTTATTCCTGCGCGTTGGGCCGCGATTTGTGTCCGTTTGGCTTCAAACGGACGTGACCAAATCATTTGGGGTTGTGCGTTGGAGTTGGCCTAAGCTCTGCTCCACCCGTGTTACTGCTACTCTTGCCAGTCCCCTAATATTCACTTTTTGAACTTGGAGGACTTCTATTTGCTGGGGCTTCTCAAGTATCTGTTCCATCTCTAGAGTGAAAACCGTAAGTCCGACTCTAGGAGTCTAGGTGGTCATACCTGACATGGCCGTATTTTTTCATCGTCGCCTTATAAGTTATAAAAGGCATTGGCTGGCAAAGCATAAACGTTGCAGGTTTATGGGCATGATATACGCACTGGTGTTGATGTAACACACAAGGCAGCGGTACATAGATACGTGTGTGGTGGCGAGCTCCGAGCGGAAAAGCTTAGACGCACCCGCCATATGCTGGTGGATGGCTGGCACCCACATACGTCTCTCACAGCCACCACACGTTGGAGTGGAGGCATATCGCCCATGGCAATGCAGAATAGAGGAGATCAACGAGGTATGGTCCGTATGGGAGTGCCGAGATGAGCTCGGTGACCACGGCGAGGGGAACATGGCCACTGAACTACTGTTTTCTCCCACCTCTTTGGCACAGCTTCTTTGGCCTTCGGTGACTTTTATTCCCTTCACCCAGTGTTCACTTTTCTCTAGATATTCACAGGGTATGCAGAGAAAATCTAGAGAAGTTCTTCATTTTCTTTATTCTTTAAAAAAGGAGGTTAAACCCCCGGCCTCTGCATCAACCGATGCAGACAACTATCTTTATTAATTATTCAACAAACGCCTGAGAAGAACATACATCAACCACCCGAAGCCACCACTCAGACTTACAAACTTGATAATATGAAGTGCTCTCACTTCCCATATCTAAAATAGATGTCGTTGCCGATCCATCCATATAATGTATCAGAACCAACAGCCGGTGCAGTAGACCTAAAGCGCACGCCACATGCACATATTTTAAAAGCCGCCATCATCATTGGACCGCTGACCCATCTTCAGAAGAGAGATTCGCATCATCCTGCCAGTCTGGACATCCGTTGACGCCATCACGGAGCCCAACGACACCACCGCCCTGCGCTCGTCCATCCAGATGCGAAGATTCTGGAAGATCTATCGTGCATAGCACCTGCCGACCAGGCATGACACAGTGTAGCATTTGTTGGCAAGGCATGACTTGACATCTCCACCGAAGCTCCGTGCAAGACGAAGCCGCTCCACCTCCAGCATGCCTTTGTCTTTCAACACTGCTCCCAAGAGAGTGACGACACCGCAGTACTGCCATCGTCCGACCTGGAAGACCAAATCCTAGGGTTTTCCCCGAAGCAACATGAGTGGGTCGACAATGGTTACACGACGATGCCTTCATCAAGGTAACGGCGCAAAAACGCCACCATCACCCGCCATCGGCTCGGTTTTCACTGGCAACTATGTCTCCCCAACTCGCAGCCGGGACTAGATGACAGATCTCGAGATCCGACCACCCAGCCTCAGGCCGACCACCTCCGGCTGAGGTGGCCACCACCGCCACGCCCAGGGCCGAAGCCCCCGATGTCCTCATGTTGCAAATCGAGCCCAAGGGCAGCATGCTGTTGACGGAATAGGGATGGCACACGACATCAGCATGTGCGGCCCGCCGAAGCCCATCTGAGCCCAGATCAGGGCCCAATCCGCCGCCACTGGACCCGTCGCCGTACGCTGCCACCTGCATGCCGAATCTAGCCGCCGCCGCCCTGCGTCGCTGCCGTAGGTCCGGCCGGCGCGGACCGCCGCCAACCAGACCGGAGGCGCTAGCCGAGGAGAAGTGTCGCCGCCACCGCTGCGGCACACAGGCTTTGACTGCGATTCCCCCCGCGGGGGCGGCGGTAGGGGAGCGGGCGCTAGAGAGTACCGGAGGAGTGGGGCGGGGACGCTCCGGTGCGGCGCGGCGGTGCCGCATGGGAGAGGAGCGGGGGTAGGGTTAGGGAGCGGGAGCGGGGTCAGAAAAGCACAAATGAACCTTAAAATGGGAGAGATTTTTACTTCCCGGTCTCTGTACCAACTAAGGATGCATACAACCATTTTAGTATGAGTACCAACATAAACATGGTCCTTAGAATTTTCTAAATGAGTATCAAAATATTTCTTGATGAGTGAGAAGTTCTTGATGGTCGCAACTTACGTGTTATTTGGTTTTGCAGGACAGTGGTTTGCCAAAAGTACAGTTGGAGAAGAGCCTAAAGAAGATAGAAAGCGCCATAAGTGGTGCATGTAAAGTTTTGGAACAACTGAACTTGCCAGGTGTAACTAATGATAATGTGAGGCGAGCTGTTGCTACCAATTCATGCTGTGCAGTCACTACTGCAGCCCCTCCAATAGCAGTATTTGGTCGGGATCAGGATCGTGACAAGATCATAGCAATGCTTCATGAGAAGGAAGACCATTGCCAAGCAAATATGGTCGGTGATGCTTGCTATTCTGTAATTGGCATTCATGGCATGGCTGGGTCAGGGAAATCAACACTTGCACAATGTGTTTATGATCATGAGAAAAAGCAGAAGCAAGAAAAACTGGAAGGCCATTTCGATATTGTCATGTGGATTCATGTTTCTCAGAAATTTGATTTGGATTCCATTTTTAGGGAGATGTTTGAGGGGGCTACAGGGAAAGCATGCGAGAACTTCAATAATCGTAACATCCTGAAGGAAAAACTGGAGGATGAACTACATCAGAAACAGATTTTGCTGGTACTGGATGATGTCTGGTACAGCAATAGGAATTCGGGAGACTGTGAAGGACTACAAAAATTAATTTCTCCGCTGAATGTTGGAAAGGTGGGAAGCAGAATCTTGCTGACCAGTCGAACTGAAGCTGCATTAGTAGCTTTGGGTGCTGTAAAAGAGAGATGTATTCCAATATCTGACCTCGATGATGACATGTTCCTTGAAATGTTCATGCATTATGCACTTCCACATGCATGGTCAGGGGGCAATGATCGAAAAATACTTGAAATGATTGGAGAGGACATTGCAAAAAAGCTGAAGAGATCACCCCTAGCAGCCAGAACAGTGGGTTCACGGCTCCGTCAGACACAAACTGTTCAGTTTTGGAGGAGTCAGAAAGATCGGGACCTTTTGAACGAGACAATGGGAGCTCTATGGTGGAGTTATCAGTATCTTGATGAGCAGGTCAGGCGATGCTTTGCTTACTGCAGTATTTTTCCGAGACGACGTTGTTTGGAACGTGATGTGCTAGTTAAGTTGTGGGTGGCAGAAGGGTTGATAAAGACTAGTAAGCCTGAAGAAGAAATGGAGGATGTTGCTCATGAATACTTTGATGAATTGTTGTCGGCTTCATTTCTGCAATTAGGAGGGAAAGAAACTGAAGATGGATGGGTTCCTCACTTTACAATTCATGATTTGCTGTGTGATTTGGCAGAAGAGGTTGCCGGAAGAGATTGCTGCAGAATTGAGAGAGGCTGCACAGGAGAAGTTCCTCAAGATGTCCGTTATCTTTTTGTTGGGACTTACAATGGATAGATGCTTACTAAGAAGATATCTAAATTGCAAAATCTACGCACTCTCATCATCGATGACAAGATTAATTCAACCGGGGGCAAAGGCTTCTTGAGTTTTTTCACTATGTTAATGGGGCTGAGAAAACTGCGGGTACTGAATTTACGTATCCGTGGAAGTGGTCTTGATTGTCTTCGTACGTTCACACTCCCGGATTCTATTGGCCAGATGAAGCATCTGCGTTATTTTGCTTTTGGGGTGCCTTCTTTTACCAAGTTAACTTTACCGGGTGCTTTTACCAAGCTTTACCATATGAAGATCATAGATTTTGGGAGTTGCACATTTTTGACGTTTTCTAGTGGTGAAGATATGATGAACCTCGTCAACTTGCGCCGTGTAATCAGCAGCACAGATCTTGATTTTCCAAACGTTGGCAGGCTGACATGGTTCCAAATGTTACCGTTCTTTAAAATAAGGAAGAAACAGGGGTACGAGTCACATCAGCTGAAACACCTAAACAATCTTCAAGACAAGCTGCAGATTCATGGTCTTGAGAATATTGAGACCAGGGAGGAGGCTGTTGAAGTCAATCTTGCTGGCAAGGAAAAGCTCACAGAACTGACACTGTCCTGGGATGTTAGGGCTTGCAGTTCACTAATTCAAGCAGAGGTTCTTGAAGGTCTTTGTCCATCCAAGTATCTCAAAATACTAGAAATTAGGAATTACAACAGTATGAGGTTACCCTATTGGATGACGGGTGAGCATAATGGCGGCCCAACAAACCTGCACACACTTAAAGTTAGCGGCTGGAGCCAACTGGGACCTGGCCCTGACCTTGGCGCCTTCATTCATCTTCATTCGCTGAAGCTTTTTGTGTGCAACTGGGTTTCCTTACCTGGCAATATGGAGGACCTCACATCACTCAACAATCTGGAGATCTCATTCTGCATGAATATGCGGTCACTTGTAACACTTCCCAGGTCTCTTAAGGAGTTTATGGTCGATAGCTGCAATCACGAGTTCATGCGATCTTGTATAAAGGTTGGTGATCCAAATTGGCAAAAGATTGAGCACATTCCAAAGAAAAGGGTTCTAGTTCGGGGTGCTTTGGGATGGTATGTATTTGAAACCTTTTGATGCATTCCTTTCCCATTTTGTGTGTCCATTAGGTCGATGCCATGTTTCTTATTCGTTTGCCAACTGTCAGCCCTGAGCCCTTTTGCTGAGGACGGAAGGTGGAGGAGATGGAGTCGAAACTGCCAAGACTTCCTGACATTTCCGGGTCCATTTACGCCTCTTTGTCGGGTTTTACTTGCTCGGTTTGTTGATTCGTGGGTGTTTGCGTCATTGCTAGTGAAGTGGTGTTATGCCCGTACTCTCCTAAATGTCATGGCCGCAAGCAGTCATTAACACTGGATTTATTAGTTGCTTACTAATGTGATAATGTGGAATGATGAACAATGGATTTATTTGCTTCCTATGAATGCACGATGAACCCCAAACATTGAATCCATTTGTTTCCTTTTTTTTGTAATATTGTCGAATGGTGGCTTATCTCGCAAAAGAAAAGGAAAAACATTGTCAAATGATGAACGCCAAATTATTTGATGGATGGACTGCTAGGCACTACTGTAGGGGCTACCATTGCATCAGGTTGCCAAATTGGGATGTCTGAGCAAGGTGCATTATGAGTTTACGACATTGGTAATACTCATCTAAACTGAATTCGTAACATGTGACCTCAAACATTCACTTCAGTGTGCCTAGCACTGGAATTTGCAATACAAAGTTGAGATGCATAGCCAAACAGAGGCATGTCAACAACACAACAAAGAAACGGGAGTTGGAAAACTTAAGTCCATCCCGGTACAAAAATGATGCACAAAAATGAACGAAAAACAAAAGTGGCTGCCCCCCCTCCAATTCATCTTACAAAAATGCTAATACACAATCACCCAAAAACTCTTCAGTTTCATTCAATCATCTCAAAACCAATAAGATTTGCCTTCAGATTAGGAGAACCATGATATGAGAATCTCGAGTGGTGGAGATTGACTGCGATAGAAAAAAGAACTTCAATTGCATGGTGCAATGATAAATGTCCCACGATCGAGCACAAGAAAATAAACACTACTGCACCATGTACAAAGGAATTATCAATCACAATAATGAACAATCAAGCACTAGACAAGCTGTGTGCTAAATATGAGAGATAACCACGATGCAATAAAATTTACCACTTCATATTGTCCGTGAAGACAACAACGATGGCAGGAAGTTGGTGTATATGCGTGCATCATACATAAGTGTGCATTGCTTCGCACAAACCATCTGAAGCTGTAATGTCTTGACATCCACTGAGAAATATTCAAAGAGTGACTTCACTAGAGTTGAGGCTTTTGTCCTTGTGAAGAGCAAATACTTCTCTGTTGCATCTCTGATAATATATCTGTACCCAGAATCTAGTGAGATTGTGTTCTCCACCTGCCACTGGTTGGGACTCTCGCCTTTTGTATTGTGCAATGGTATAACTGAGATCAGATGCAAAATCACCACCGAAACCAAACACCCCAAGTCTGCCTTCCCCTGCCTCCACAATGGCGAAACCTGGCATACTCCAATTTTCGGGTGGGAGGTCAGCAACAGAGAAGTCCATCCTCATGGTGTCAAACACGAGCAACTTATTTATCAATACCGCAACCCAGTCCCAGTAGAAGCAGCCATAAGCATAATGGCACCTGATATAATAAGGGTTGGTCTGTGACATCACGGACCACTCATACATGTCAAGGCCCAAATCACTCTAATCCTTGGATGCAACGGCTTGCCTTTATTTGTCTGGTGCATGAAGAGAAGACAAAGGCAGCCAAACTAGTTTCGCAATATGCCATCCAGATGACTCTGAAGGTTGTCTCTGCCGCAGCTGCCTCCTCCTCGCCGAGGGGGGCGAGGAAAAGCTTGCACCATGGCCAATATAGTGTGGGGGCCGGGTGCTCCACCCAAGCAGCTAGGTCGTGAGGTAGCGGGGGGAGCAGGACGTACCGCCGGTGCAAAGGGTCGCACACCGCGAGCTCCATGAAGAATGGGGGTCGCTCGCTGTCTTCTGGTTCACGGTCGAGGAGGATGCGACCGTCACGGATGTCCTTGACATCCCATCGGCAGTGGGAGGGGAGGAAGGAGAAGGTGAAATCGGCGGCGAGGGCAAGCGCGCAGGCGGTGAGCGTAGAGGGGTGAGGCGGTAGGGCTGGGTGGAAGACGTCATGGTTGAGAAAGTCGAGGAGTGCCGAGGAGTGGAGGCGGCAGAACCTGCGAAGGAAGGAGCCGTCGCTGATGAGCCTGCGGATGGAGACACAGGGGGCGGGGGCGAGGGCGAGGTCGTCCGAGGCGGGCAGCCGGAGGAGGATGTCGGTCAGGAGGTGGTCTGATCTAAGAAAAGAAAAGAGTAGTCATCAAGTTTAGCAAAAGTAATGTTCTAAAAAAGCTGAAAATCGAATTATCAAACAAAGTGTATGGACGGTGGCCGAGGGCCCCAACTCTAGAGCGCGTATGCTCGCATGCCCGACGCATGGTCACCGCGTGACCGTGGCATTGCCATGTGTTCTGGGCGGCCTAGGCATGTCTAGTGGGTTGAGCACTCCCCAGGTAGGTGCTAGGAAGAAAATCACAACATAAGATTCTCACGAGGAGACCGATCGATGCTCAAACATGAATAAGCAGCCAAGTGTTTGATTAGCGGTACGGGAAATGTACATGACTAATAGGCGTGAGTTTTGGCTGAGGACGATCAGTTACTAAGAAGACTGTCTTCACAAATTTTCAGCTCAAAAGGAAGAGCCTAGGTGGTACTTGCTTTGCAAACCACCACATTGGACATAAATACGAATGTTGAAGCTCGGCTCAAAATAATGAATGGATTGAGCTGGCATTTAGTGGAGGATGGTTATTTGGGCATAGGAAAGCACTGTAGAAAATGGATACTATTTGGACATGCCAAAGTGGTACTTCCTTCACAAACTGTTACTCTGAACAGAATAGGAAAATGAATATTTCTGAATTATTTTTGAACTAGGCAAGGATGGTTTTTACATATTTGACGAAGATATGACCCAAAGAATTTATGAGATTTTTTTGGGAATTTTAGGAATGACTGAAATATAGGTTGCTTCACAACCTAGGGCAAAAACTGCCACATGGACATGACACATAGGCAAAACTGATGAGGTGGCGCCTAGTCATAGTAACCCACCACAATTTAAAAGGCTATGACCATCTATATTGGTCGTTAACAACTAGAAATAAGGCAGCGGACTAGCGCTGTTTGCTTTATGACCATTTCGTGTAAGGAAATTACGACCTTTCTGACCAAAATGGTCGCAATGGTTTAGGGTTTGGAGCCCCCCGAACAGCTTTTGACCAATTGGTCTGAAATGGTCATAGATCTATGACCAATTCTTCCAGGGTCACTGGCAGAAGGTCACAAGTTGACATATTTCTTGTAGTGTTAGGGAGATATGGATGAAAACTTCCAGGCTATCATTAACAAATTCAAGCCCTAGTATGGGAGCGGCAACTACGGCTTTTCAGCGGCTCGTTCTGACAGCAACGCGGTCGTCCAATGGTCCAAGGACCTCGATGCAATTTTATGATGTTTTAGGTGCTTCGTATTTCTGGTGAACTTTTATAATAGACAAGAGTCATTTTGGCAGCTCCTTCCTTTTGTGACCTCTCAGTTAGGGTTTCCCTGCCTCTCCCCAGCACCGTCGTCGGTCCGCCTCATCTCCTATAGTCCTTGGATCATGGAGGCGCGGTGGATCCCGGCCCTTGCCAGCGGGAGGGTTCCGTTTTTAGGTGATTTTTGGAGTTCTGTTAGGTTTTGTGCCATGCTCAGGAAGACGAGGCGGAAGCGGTTTCTTGAAGATGGAATAAGGTCCTCCTCCCCCCCCTCCCAGCCCCCGTCGCAATGATGTTTCTTGTATCGTCGGAGGGCGTGTGGAGGTGTGCCTCCGGCGGATCTCGTGGGATCCAATCGGCGTTTATCTTCGGTGGATCCACTTGGATCTGGTCTTCGTCCGTCTACGTCTACATGTCTGCAGGTTGGATTCTTTCGATCTAGATTGCCTACATCGACGGCGGTTGTTGTTCTGGTGCGCTGGTCCTATGGCGCATTAGCACAACGACATCCCGACAGTCTGCTACAATAATGTGCGCCCGGCTCCGATGAGGGAGGGGCGATGACGATAGCGCGCCTTCAGCTCGCTCTAGTGCTTGTAGTCGTCGATTGGTGATTTACGGACCTGGATGTAATTTTTACTTCTACTGTTCTTTGTACCACCTTCACAGTTGATGAATAGATTGAAATGTTTCTCGCAAAAGAAGTCATTTTGGCAAGAACAAAAAAAGTTGAAACAAATTATACAACGCTGTTGTGAAAAGTGGACACATCACATGGGTTAGGCTAGGTACAAATAGAGCCATAAATAGATGGGCATGCAATTTGTTTTAGGCTAAAAGGCCTAGCTTCGAGTCTCCGGCCTTGTTCGGGCAAAAGCGGCCGGCTGGGTGAGTGTGAACCATCGGTTCCTCGAGTAATGCATTACGTTCCATGAAGTTTCCTGGTAATCATTTTAAGCTTGAGTGACCATTTTCTCGTAACGAGCACTGTTGCGCAAAATGGACATATCACATGGGTTAGGCTAGCTAGAGCCCTTGTGATAGCAAATAGAAGCATAAATAGATGAGCATTTTGGGCTAAGGGCATGTATAATGGTTGATAAGATGTCTTATTTTAAGTCATGCATGTAATTTAGATATGGCAAAAAAAGACGTCTACAATGGTTATGTCTTAGCCTTATCTTCAATAACTAGCTATTTCTAAAAACATGATGAGACATATTATGCTAAGAGATCATCTCTTGTCTTCTCTTAAATGAAAGAAGACAAGTCTTTTCTTACGAGTTATCTTTCCTCCACCTCATCATTTATACTACGTGGCCACTAGTAGAAAAGGGGGCAATGGTCCAGGCCGGGTCAGCCCATTAGTCCCGGTTCAGTCTAGAACCGGGACCAATGGGGGCATTGGACCCGGTTCGTGAGCCCAGGGGGCCGGCCCGGCCACGTGGGCCATTGGTCCGGGTTCGTCTGGACCTTTTGGTCCCGGTTGGTGGGACGAACCGGTACCAATGGGCCTGACTCCTGGCCCACCACCATTGGTCCCGGTTGGTGGCCTGAACCGGGACCAAAGGCTGCCCTTTAGTCCCTTTGGTCCCGGTTCAGGCCACGAACCGGGACCAATGAGGTGCCTATATATACCCTCGCCCGCGAGCAGAGCACTCCAGTGATCTGTTTTTCTCTGGCCGGCGAGGGGAGGGGTTTGTGGTGCTCTAGCTCACCTCTATGCACATGAGGTGTTCGATGAAATGCCCGAGCCACACTAGTTAAGCTTTTTCCTCTCGAAGCTCGACCTCAAAGCTCCATTTTCCTCGAGATTTGTCTAGATTTAGCGGTCCGTCACGCCCCACCCCCGTCTTCACCGCCGTCGATCACCCGCGCCGATCTCATCGCCGACACCACCGTGGTGAGCCTCTTGTTCTTATCTTCTTTCTGAAAGGAAAAAAATATTCTTACTTGTATGTTTAGATAGATACTTGTATTATTTTCTTACTTTTATTATTGCATCTTATATAGTTGCGATGGTTTTGGTATCCGCCCCCGCCGGCCCTCGTCCTGTCTATGATTCGGATGTGGTATATATATTAATCTTTATAACTATTGGTTCATTTATTGTTTATGAAAATTATGCGGACCAACGTGACATAGATTTTATTTATCTAGGATGTATGTGAACCGGAAATTCCAACCGACCCTATTTTCGAGAGGTTAAATTTAGTTGAAAAAGAAAACAATTTTTTGAAGGAAAAAATAAAAAAATAGAGGAGGAGAAGATGATATTGGAGTTGCATGTTGCGGATGTCGTCGATGATCACAAGATCAAGATGGATGCAATGCGCTTGTAGATTAGAAATATTAGAAAATATGCCATTCATACCGAGGCTTGGTATCATTATGCCGTTGGATCAATTGTTACCTTGGTTGCGATTATGATCGCCTTTGTTTTCGCATTTAAATGTTTTACATAGTTTCAATGTATGGTTTAATTAATTAGATGCTCTGGAGAGCTATATGTTGTTAGATGAGAACTATGTATGTACTTTGGTTTTAATGTGATGATGAACTTCTATTAATTTGGACACTTAATTATATATAATGCACGCAGATGAACCGGCAATGGATGTACGGTGACAGACACACCTCCGAGTACATTAAGGGCGTGCATGAGTTTCTCGATGCGGCTGAGGCAAACAAGTAGAATGGTTTTATGTGTTGTCCATGCCCTGATTGTGGGAATACGAAGTCTTACTCTGACCGGAAAATCCTTCACACCCACCTGCTTTACAAGGGTTTCATGCCACACTATAATGTTTGGACGAGGCACGGAGAAATAGGGGTTATGATGGAAGACGACAAAGAAGAAGAGTACGATGACAACTATGTGCCCCCTGAATACAGTGATGCTGCAACGGGGGGAGCTGGTGAAGATCAACAGGAACCAGACGATGTGCCCAATGATGCTGCAACGGGTGAAGCTGCTGAAGATCAAGAGGAACCAGACGATGTGCCCGATGATGATGATCTCCGCTGGGTCATTGTCGATGCAAGGACGCAATGCGAAAGTCAAAAGGAGAAGCTGAAGTTCGATCGCATGTTAGAGGATCACCAAAAAGGGTTGTACCCCAATTGCGAAGATGGCAACACAAAGCTCGGTGCCATACTGGAATTGCTGCAGTGGAAGGCAAAGAATGCTGTGCCTGACAAAGGATTTGAGAAGCTACTGAAAATATTGAAGAAGAAGCTTCCAAAGGATAATGAATTGCCCGACAGTACATACGCAGCAAAGAAGGTCGTATGCCCTCTAGGATTGGAGGTGGAGAAGATAAATGCATGCCCTAATGACTGCATCCTATACCGCGGTGCATACAAGGATCTGAACGCATGCCCGGTATGCGGTGCATTACGGTATAAGATCAGACGAGATGACCCTGGTGATGTTCACGGCGAGCCCCACAGAAAGAGGGTTCCTGCGAAGGTGATGTGGTATGCTCCTATAATACCACGGTTGAAACGTCTGTTCAGAAACGGAAAGCATGCCAAGTCGATGCGATGGCACAGTGAGGACCGTAAGAAAGACGGGAAGTTGAGAGCACCCGCTGACGGGTCGCAGTGGAGAAAAATCGTGAGAAAGTACTGGGATGAGTTTGCAAAGGAGCCAAGGAACGTATGGTTTTCTTTAAGCGCGAATGGCATTAATCCTTTCGGGGAGCAGAGCAGCAATCACAACACCTGGCCTGTGACTCTATGTATGTATAACCTTCCTCCTTGGATGTGCATGAAGCGGAAGTTCATTATGATGCCAGTTCTCATCCAAGGCCCTAAGCAACCCGGCAACGACATTGATGTGTACCTAAGGCCATTAGTTGAAGAACTTTTACGGCTGTGGAATGGAAACGGTGTACGTACGTGGGATGAGCACAGACATGAGGAATTTAACCTAAAGGTGTTGCTGTTCATGACCATCAACGATTGGCCCGCTCTCAGTAACCTTTCAGGACAGACAAACAAAGGATACCACGCATGCACACACTGTTTAGATGACACTGAAAGTATATACCTGGACAAATGCAGGAAGAATGTGTACCTGGGCCATCGTCGATTTCTTCCGACCAACCATCAATGTCGAAAGAAAGGCAAGCATTTCAAAGGCGAGGCAGATCACCGGAAGAAGCCCGCCATGCGTACCGGTGATCACATACTTGCTATGGTCAATGATTTACACGTAATCTTTGGAAAGGGTCCCGGCGCACTAGCTGTTCCGAATGACGCTAAGGGACACGCACCCATGTGGAAGAAGAAATCTATATTTTGGGACCTACCCTACTGGAAAGACCTAGAGGTCCGCTCTTCAATCGACGTGATGCACGTGACGAAGAACCTTTGCGTGAACCTGCTAGGCTTCTTGGGCGTGTATGGAAAGAAAAAAGATACACCTGAGGCACGGGAGGACCTGCAACGTTTGCACGAAAAAGACGGCATGGCTGCGAAGCAGTATGAAGGTCCTGCCAGCTACGCTCTTACGAAAGAAGAGAAAGAAATCTTCTTTGAATGCCTGCTCAGTATGAAGGTCCCGACTGGCTTCTCGTCGAATATAAAGGGAATAATAAATATCCCAGAGAAAAAGTTCCAGAACCTAAAGTCTCATGACTGCCACGTGATTATGACGCAACTGCTTCCGGTTGCATTGAGGGGGCTTCTACCGAAAAACGTCCGATTAGCCATTGTGAAGCTATGTGCATTCCTCAATGCAATCTCTCAGAAGGTGATCGATCCAGAAATCGTACCAAGGCCAAGGAGTGATGTGGAGCAATGTCTTGTCAGTTTCGAGCTGGTGTTCCCACCATCCTTCTTCAATATCATGACGCATGTCCTAGTTCATCTAGCCAACGAGATTGTCATTCTGGGGCCCGTATTTCTACACAATATGTTCCCCTTTGAGAGGTTCATGGGAGTCCTAAAGAAATATGTCCGTAACCGCGCTAGGCCAGAAGGAAGCATCTCCATGGGCCATCAAACAGAGGATATCATCGGGTTTTGTGTTGACTTCATTCCTGGCCTTAAGAAGATAGGTCTCCCTAAATCGCGGTATGAGGGGAGACTGACTGGAAAAGGCACGCTAGGAGCGGACTCAATAATATGCAGGGACGGGCATTCTTAGTCTCAAGCACACTACACAGTTCTACAGAACTCTACCTTGGTGACCCCGTATGTCGATGAACACAAGAACAATCTGCGCTCCAAACACCCAGAGCAGTGCGACGACTGGATTACATGTGAACACATTAGGACTTTCAGCAGTTGGTTGGAAGCACGTCTCAGAGTTGACAACACTGTTTGTGATGAGTTGTACTTGTTGTCCAGGGGACCATCTTTGACTGTATTGATTTACAAAGGATACGAGATAAACGGGAATACATTTTACATGATTGACCAAGATCAAAAGAGCACCAACCAAAACAGCGATGTCCGCTTTGATGCAACAACCGAGAAGGGAAAGGACACATATTATGGTTACATAGTAGACATATTGGAACTTGACTACGGACAAGATTTTAAGGTCCCTTTGTTTAAGTGCAAATGGGTCAATCTGTCAGGAGGCGGGGTACATGTAGACCCATAGTACGGAATGACAACAGTCGATCTGAAAAATCTTGGGTACACTGACGAACCGTTCGTCCTAGCCAATGATGTGGCACAGGTTATCTATGTGAAGGACATGTCTACCAGACCGACAAAAAGAAAAGATAAGGAAGCGAATACATCATATGATGAGCCAAAGCGCCACATAGTTCTTTCAGGAAAAAGGGACATCCTGGGAGTGGAGGGCAAGACAGACATGTCTGAAGATTATGAAAGGTTTCATGAAATTCCTCCCTTCAATGTCAAGGCTGACCCAAGCATCCTGATAAATGCTGAAGATTATCCATGGTTACGGCGCAATAAGCAAATGACACAAGCGAAGAAAAAGTGAAGAATTTCTCCCGCAACTATTATGATGATACCATGCCAAATTTGTAACAGACGAGTATGCTATGCCAACTTTTTCAGAGTTCATTTGAAAACTATGAATTTAGGTCGAATTTTCTCTACAGGTGCATCTATGTTCATTTTTTAGTAAAATTAATCACAAACTTGTGATTCACACAAATTTCAAAGAATTCAAATTTTAACTATTCAAATTTGAAAACTAATGGCACTAAGAGAAAGTTTATATTTTTTCTAAAACTAATGGCACTAACAGAAAGTTTATAATTTTGCTGACCTAAAAGCAAAAAGAATTAAGAAAATAAAGCAAGAAACAAAAGAAAATAAATAATACAGAAAACAAAACAAAAAAACTGGAAAAATAAAAATAAAAATAGCAACAATAAGTATTTTGTTGTATGTAGAAACAAAATAAAATAAATAAAGCAACAAAGAAAACTAGTGATTCACACAAATTTTAAAAAAATCAAATTTAAACTATTCAAATTTTAAAACAAATGGCACTAACAGAAAGCAAAAAGAAAAAAAGAAAAAAACAAAAGAAAATAAATAATGCAGAAAACAAAACAAAAAAACTGGAAAAAAAATTTAAATATAGCAACAATAAGTATTTTGTTGTAAGTAGAAACAAAAAAAACAAAAAAACAAAAAAAGTGCCACCTACTCAGCACCCACGGCCTGTATACGACTAGAAACCCTAACATGGGCCAGGATTCAGGCCCGCGGGAGGTCCAGTAGGACCACAGGCACACATTGCACGGTTAGGCCCGAAAGCCTGCTTTATAGAGGAGCTCGAGAGGGAAGGCGCACCGCACCTTATAAACAGGTGCGACTCCCTCTCAACTAGCGAGGTGGGACTAAACATTTGGGCGCGGGGCAGCACAAGGCCTTTGGTCCCGGTTCATGGCACAAACCGGGACCAATGCCCCCCTTTAGTCCCGGTTGGTGCCACCAACCGGGACCAAAGGTCGCTGGTCCCGGTTGGTGGCACCAACCGGGACTAAAGGGAGGCATTAGTCCCGGTTTGTGCCACGAACCGGGACCAATGCGCCGTCTATATAAGCAAGACTTGTGAAAAAATTCGTTCAGTTCTTTGATCCCGCCCTGACGACGCCGCCAGGCTGCCCCTCTGCGCCTCGCCGTCGCCGTCGTCGCCCTGCCTCCGACGCCGTCCCGCGCCGCCCCGACGCCGTCGCCGCCCTGCCTCTGCCTCGCCGTCGCCTCTGCCTCGCTGCGCCCCAGCTGCCCCGCGCCGCCCCGACGCCGTCGCCACCCCGCGCCGCCCCACGTCGCTCCCCGACGCCGTCGCCGCCCCGCCCCTGCCTCGTCGTCGCCTCTGCCTCGTCGTGCCCCAGCTGCCCCGTGCCGCCGTCGTCGCCTCTGCCTCGCTGTGGTCTGGGCCGGCACCGCCCCCCTCTTCCCCCTTTTTTTTGCAAACACATATATGTTTTTTTCCTGCAGATTATATGTATATGTATGAGTATATATGTATGAGTATATGATGATGTATGAGTATATGTATGTGCTGAAAAGATAGATTTTTAGAAAAAAATACTATTTATCTGTTGATGATATGATGATGTTTTTTTTCATATATGCATTTTTCATATATGTATTATTTTTTTAAGTTGTTAGTAGATATCGATTTTAGGTTAGTGCATTTTATCACTGATTTTAGGTTAGTTGATCGATTTAGTGCATTTTATGTTTGTTGCATTTTAGGTTAGTGCATTTGCTAAGTGATATTAAGAAAGGAAGGAAAAGAAGGATAGGAAAGAAGAAAATAAGAAGAGGAAAGAAAGAACAAGAGGAGAGGAAGAAAAGGAGAAATAAATAAGAAGAAGAAAAAAGAAGAAAAAGAAGAGGAGAAGAAGAAAGGAATAGTGGAGAAGAAGAGAAAACAGAATATTATTCTGTTTTCTCTTCTTCTCCACTATTCCTTTCTTCTTCTCCTCTTTTTTTCTTCTTTTTTTTCCTTCGATCTTCTCCTGTATCTATTCCTTTCTTCTTCTCCTCATTTTTCTTCTTCTTCTTCTTAATTTTTATCGGGAACGAGGGTGTCAAGGATCGCCAAGGGGTCGAGGGTCGGGAACTAGGGTAGAGGGTCGAGGGTTCGAGGGTTCTATAGGGTCGAGTGTTCCATGGTCGTCTAGGGGTCGAGGGTTCCAAGGTCGGGAACTTTGGAGAGCATGAGAGGAAGAAGAGGATAAAAAAAGAAGAGGAAGAAGAAAAAAAGAGGAGAAGAAAGAATAGAGGAGTTCTCCTCTATTCTTTCTTCTCCTCTTTTTTTCTTCTTCTTCCTCTTTTTTTTATAGGGAACGAGGGTCGTCGAGGGACATAGATGTAGTGTCGTCGTTGTCGATATACCCCCTCCCGATAGCATCAACACGTGGGGGGGGGGGGTCGATATTACCCCCTCCTTGAAGCGTTCTCGAGGCCACCCCAAACCCTTGAAGCGTTGTCGAGGCCACCCCAAACCCTAGAGAAGCAGCGTCGAGGCCACTAATTAATATATATGATTCCTTACTATGATTAGCTAGCTAGTTCTACTATTGCCACTAATATATCCATCTGTCATGTTTGAATAATAATTGCCATGTTGTAAATATTTGTAGAAACTATGGACACCGCCCGAGACGAAGCAAAAGAAGCGTTGTTGAGGGACATAATCGCAGAAGGAAGTGATGCCGTCTCGTTGTTTCTCAACGACACCGAAGGTCTGGAAGGAGAGGGTGAAGAAGCTGGCTCCGGTGACCTAATGCCGGTGCAAGAAGAAGAACATGAGGACGGCTCCGGTGACCCAATGCCGGTGCAAGAAGGAGACCGTGATGACGGCTCCGGTGACCGAACCGAGTCCGGCCAGGTATATATGTTAGTTAAGCCTGTGTTGACTAGCTAATTGATGCATTCATTGTTTTGGTATGTACACATATTAATTAAGTCTTTGTTCTTTTTTCTATCCCTCCGGGTCGAGCACAACTGAGGTAAAGAGACGAGGCCTGAAGAAAAAGTTGAGATCGGATGAAAGGTTTGAGATCATAGCAATCGCGCCCGACGGCCAACCGATTGAACCCATCCGAACAAAGAACGCATTTGTTGCTCAGTGCGGGGTTCTGGTTAGGGACAAGATCCCGATCAGATCCAGCAATGGTTAAAGCCGGCTACAGAAGACCCTGAGGTGTCTTACGTCAATGATATGCAGAAAAATGATCTTTGGACTGAGCTGAAGTCAAATTTCACCCTATCGCCAGAGGATGATCCGGAGAAGCCAGTTAAAGAGCAATTAATCAAGTCTTTTGCTCTTAAGAGGATGGCAGACCTATTTAGGAGGTGGAAGAAAGACCTGAATACGTTTGTCGAGAAAAAAGAGACACCAGAATTCAAGGGCAGATATGAGAGGATCAGAGATGACTGGCGTGCATTTGTGGCCCACAAGACATCGGAAAAGAGTAAGAAGATGTCGGCGACAAACAAGAAAAATGCTGCGAAGAAGAAGCTTCACCATCGCACGGGGTCAGGTGGCTACCTCGTAGCCCGGCCTAAGTGGGCCAAGGCTGAGAATGATCTGGTTGAAAAAGGGATCAAACCAGAGACAATGAACTGGCCAGACCGTTGCCAGACTTGGTTCTTCGGGGCTGGCGGAACCTTGGACCCTGTAACAGGGAAGTGTATTTGGACGGACGAGCAACATGACATACCCTTGAAGAAGCTTCTATACTCTATCGCTGCAGCGCAGAAAGGGACGTTCCTTCCAGACAGAGAGAACAACGAGCTCACAAAGGCCCTCGGAAATCCTGAGCACCCTGGACGGACACGAGGCACGCCAGGCTCCATTCCGTGGAAGGCTGGGTTTCCGAACGCAGGCGGTTACAAAAGCCATGAGAGGAGGAAAAAATTGCAGCAGACCGAACTGCAGGCGCTGCACGCAAGCATACAAGCGATAGAGGAACGAGAAGCAAATCGCAGAAAACGACTTGCCGAAGCTTCCCCTGAAGCTACCCCGCCATCTCAGCGGAGAAGCAGCGTGGCTTCCACCGAGCTGCTTCAGCCGGAGCTTGTCTTGACGGCTCCTGCCAGCTATCCCGTGGATGCTATCACGAAGGCTCAAAATTGCCACCTTATGACGCAATGGATTAATATGAAAGTCAAGGCGGCTGTTGGCTCTGTTTTTCCTAATGAACCCGGCGCAACTTTTCACTGCCGGCCGATTCCAGAAGGATATGCTAAGGTGATGGTGGATGAAATAACGGAGGGAATTGAGGACTGAAGGAAATATGCCCTAGAGGCAATAATAAAGTTATTATTTATTTCCATATTTCATGATAAATGTTTATTATTCATGCTAGAATTGTATCAACCGGAAACATGATACATGTGTGAATACATAGACAAACAGAGTGTCACTAGTATGCCTCTAGTTGACTAGCTCGTTGATCAAAGATGGTTATGTTTCCTAGCCATAGACATGAGTTGTCATTTGATTAACGGGATCACATCATTAGGTGAATGATCTGATTGACATGACCCATTCCGTTAGCTTAGCACCCGATCGTTTAGTATGTTGCTATTGCTTTCTTCATGACTTATTCATGTTCCTATGACTATGAGATTATGCAACTCCCGTTTTCCGGAGGAACACTTTGTGTGCTACCAAACGTCACAACGTAACTGGGTGATTATAAAGGTGCTCTACAGGTGTCTCCAAAGGTACATGTTGGGTTGGCGTATTTCGAGATTAGGATTTGACACTCCGACTGTCGGAGAGGTATCTCTGGGCCCTCTCGGTAATGCACATCACATAAGCCTTGCAAGCATTGCAACTAATGAGTTAGTTGTGAGATGATGTATTACGGAACGAGTAAAGAGACTTGCCGGTAACGAGATTGAACTAGGTATTGAGATACCGACGATCGAATCTCGGGCAAGTAACATACCGATGACAAAGGGAACGACGTATGTTGTTATGCGGTCTGACCAATAAAGATCTTCCTAGAATATGTAGGAGCCAATATGAGCATCCAGGTTCCGCTATTGGTTATTGACCGGAAACGTGTCTCGGTCATGTCTACATTGTTCTCGAACCGCAGGGTCCGCACGCTAACGTTACGATGACAGTTATTATGAGTTTATGCATTTTGATGTATCGAAGGTTGTTCGGAGTCCCGGATGTGATCACGGACGTGACGAGGAGTCTAGAAATGGTCGAGACATAAAGATCGATATATTGGAAGCCTATATTTGGACATGGGAATCGTTCCGGGTGAAATCGGCATTTTACCGGAGTACCGAGGGGTTACCGGAACCCCCCGGGGGGTTATTGGGCCTTAATGGGCTTTAGTCGAAAAGAGAGAGGGCAGCCAGGAGGTGGCGCGCGGCCCTCCTTGTCCTAGTCCGAATTGGACAAGGGAAGGGGGCGCGGCCCCCCTCTCCTTCCTTCTCCCTTCCTCCTCCTTCCCCTCTTGTCCTAGTTGGAATAGAAAAGGGAGGGGCAAACCTACTTGGAGTAGGTTTCCCCCTCCTTGGCGCGCCCCCTCTAGGCCGGCCGCCCCCTTCCCCTTGCTCCTTTATATACGGGGGCAGGGGGGCACCCCATGACACACAAGTTGATCTTCGTGATCGTTTCTTAGCCGTGTGCAGTGCCCCCCTCCACCATATTCCACCTCAAATATATCGTTGCAGTGCTTAGGCGAAGCCCTGCGCCGGTAGAAGATCAAGATCGTCACCACGCCGTCGTGCTGACGGAACTCGTCCCCTAAGCTTTGCTGGATCGGAGCTAGGGGCACGTCATCGAGCTGAACGTGTGCCAAGAACTCGGAGGTGCCGGAGTAACGGTGCTTGGATCGGTCGGATCGGGAAGACGTACGACTACTTCCTCTACGTTGTGTCAATGCTTCCGCTTCGGTCTACGAGGGTACGTAGACAAGACTCTCCCCTCTCGTTGCTATGCATCACCATGATCTTGCGTGTGCGTAGGAAATTTTTTGAAATTACTATGTTCCCCAACAGTGGCATCCGAGCCTAGGTTTTTATAGTTTGATGTTATATGCACGAGTAGAACACAAGTGAGTTGTGGACGATATAAGTCATACTGCCTACCAGCATGTCATACTTTGGTTCGGCGGTATTGTTGGATGAAGCGGCCCGGACCGACATTACGCGTACGCTTACGCGAGACTGGTTCTACCGTCGTGCTTTGCACACAGGTGGCTGGCGGGTGTCAGTTTCTCCAACTTTAGTTGAACCGAGTATGGCTACGCCCGGTCCTTGAGAAGGTTCAAACGGAGTCTATTTGACAAACTATCGTTGTGGTTTTGATGCGTAGGTAAGATGAGTTCTTGCTAAGCCCAGTAGCAGCCACGTAAAACTTGCAACAAACAAAGTAGAGGACGTCCAACTTGTTTTTGCAGGGCATGTTGTGATGTGATATGGTCAAGACATGATGCTAAATTTTATTGTATGACATGATCATGTTTTGTAACTGAGTTATCGGCAACTGGCAGGAGCCATATGGTTGTCGCTTTATTGTATGCAATGCAATCGCCCTGTAATGCTTTACTTTATCACTAAGCGGTAGCGATAGTCGTAGAAGCATAAGATTGGCGAGACGACAACGATGCTATGATGGAGATCAAGGTGTCGCGCCGGTGACGATGGTGATCATGACGGTGCTTCGGAGATGGAGATCACAAGCACGAAGATGATGATGGCCATATCATATCACTTATATTGATTGCATGTGATGTTTATCTTTTTATGCATCTTATTTTGCTTTGATTGACGGTAGCATTATAAGATGATCTCTCACTAAATTATCAAGAAGTGTTCTCCCTGAGTATGCACCGTTGCCAAAGTTCGTCGTGCCCAAACACCACGTGATGATCGGGTGTGATAAGCTCTACGTCCATCTACAACGGGTGCAAGCCAGTTTTGCACACGCAGAATACTCGGGTTATACTTGACGAGCCTAGCATATGCAGATATGGCCTCGGAACACGGAGACCGAAAGGTCGAGCGTGAATCATATAGTAGATATGATCAACATAATGATGTTCACCATTGAAGACTAATCCATTTCACGTGATGATCGGTTATGGTTTAGTTGATTTGGATCACGTGATCACTTAGAAGATTAGAGGGATGTCTATCTAAGTGGGAGTTCATAAGTAATATGATTAATTGAACTTAAATTTATCATGAACTTAGTCTTGGTAGTATTAGCATATCTATGTTGCAGATCAATAGCTCGCGCTGTTGTTTTCATATGTTTATTTTGATATGTTCCTAGAGAAAATTGTGTTGAAAGATGTTAGTAGCAATGATGCAGATTGGATCCGTGATCTGAGGTTTATCCTCATTGCTGCACAGAAGAATTATGTCCTTGATGCACCGCTAGGTGATGGACCTATTGCAGGAGCAGATGCAGACGTTATGAACATTTGGCTAGCTCAAAATGATGACTACTTGATAGTTTAGTGCACCATGCTTAACAGATTAGAATCGGGACTTCAAAGACGTTTTGAACGTCATGGACCATATGAGATGTTCCAGGAGTTGAAGTTAATATTTCAAGCAAATACCCAAGTTGAGAGATATGAAGTCTCCAACAAGTTCTATAGCTAAAAGATGGAGGAGAATCCCTCAACTAGTGAGCATGTGCTCAGATTGTCTGAGTACTACAATCGCTTGAATCAAGTGGGAGTTAATCTTCCAGATAAGATAGTGATTGACAGAATTCTCTAGTCACCATCACCAAGTTAGTAAAAATTCGTGATGAACTATAATATGCAAGGGATGACGAAAGTAATTCCCAAGCTCTTCATGATACTGAAATCGACGAAGGTAGAAATCAAGAAAAACATCAAGTGTTGATGGTTGACAAGACCACTAGTTTCAAGAAAAGGGCAAAAGGAACAAGGGGAACTTCAAGAAGAACGGCAAGCAAGTTGCTGCTCAAGTGAAGAAGCCCAAGTCTGGTCTTAAGCCTGAGACTAAGTGCTTCTACTTCAAAGGGACTGGTCACTGGAAGCGGAACTACCCCAAGTGATTGGCGGATAAGAAGGATGGCAAAGTGAACATAAGTATATTTGATATACATGTTATTGATGTGTACTTTACTAGTGTTTATAGCAACCCCTTAGTATTTGATACTAGTTCAGTTGCTAAGATTAGTAACTCGAAACGGGAGTTGCAGAATAAACAGAGACTAGTTAAGGGTGAAGTGACGATGTGTGTTGGAAGTGGTTCCAAGATTGATATGATCATCATCGCACACTCCCTATACTTTCGGGATTAGTGTTAAACCTAAATAAGTGTTATTTGATGTTGAGCATGAATATAATTTGATCATGTTTATTGCAATACGGTTATTCATTTAAGTAAAGAGAATAAATTGTTGTTCTGTTTACATGAATAAAACCTTATATGGTTACACACCCAATGAAAATGGTTCGTTGGATCTCGATCATAGTGATACACATATTCATAATATTGAAGCTAAAAGATGCAGAGTTGATAATGATAGTGCAACTTATTTGTGGAACTGCCGTTTAGGTCATATCGGTGTAAAGCGCATGAAGAAACTCCATACTGATGGACTTTTGGAACCACTTGATTATGAATCACTTGGTATTGCGAACCATGCCTCATAGGCAAGATGACTAAAACACCGTTCTCCGGTACTATGGAGAGAGCAACAGATTTGTTGGAAATCATACATACAGATGTATGTGGTCTCATGAATATCGAAGCTCGTGGCGGATATCGTTATTTTCTCACCTTCACAGATGATTTAAGCAGATATGGGTATATCTACTTGATGAAACACAAGTCTGAAACATTTGAAAAGTTCAAAGAATTTCAGAGAGAAGTGGAGAATCATCGTAACAAGAAAATAAAAGTTTCTACGATATGATCGCAGAGGTAAAATATTTGAGTTACGAGTTTGGCCTTCAGTTAAAACAATGTGAAATAGTTTCACTACTCACGCCACCTAGAACACCACAGTGTAATGGTGTGTACGAACATCATAACCGTACTTTATTAGATATGGTGCAACCTATGATGTCTCTTGCCGATTTACCACTATCGTTTTGGGGTTATGCATTAGAGACAGCTGCATTCACGTTAAATAGGGCACCATCTAAATCCGTTGAGACGACACTATATGAACTATGGTTTAGCAGGAAACCAAAGTTGTCGTTTCTTAAAAGTTTGGGGCTGCGATGCTTATGTGAAAAAGCTTCAACCTAATAAGCTCGAACCCAAATCGGAGAAATGTGTCTTCATAGGATACCCAAAGGAGACTGTTGGGTACACCTTCTATCACAGATGCGAAGGCAAGACATTCATTGCTAAAAATGGATCCTTTCTAGAGAAGGAGCTTTCTCTCGAAAGAAGTGAGTGGGAGGAAAGTAGAACTTGATGAGGTAACTGTACCTGCTCCCTTGTTGGAAAATAGTACATCACAGGAACCGGTTTTCTGTGACGTCAAAACCAACTAGTGAGGAAGTTGATGATGATGATCATAGAACTTCAGATCAAGTTGCTACAGAACCTCGTAGGTCAAACAGAGTAAGATCCGCACCAGAGTGGTACGGTAATCCTATTCTGGAAGTCATGCTACTAGATCATGATGAACCTACGAACTATGAAGAAGCGATGGTAAGCCCAGATTCCGCAAAATGGCTTGAAGCCATAAAATCTGAGATATGATCCATGTATGGGAACAAAGTATGGACTTTGATGGATTTGCCCGATGATCGGCAAGCCATAGAAAATAAATGGATCTTCAAGAGGAAGACGGACGCTGATAGTAGTGTTACTATCTACAAAGCTAGAATTGTCGCAAAAGGTTTTCGACAAGTTCAAGATGTTGACTACGATGAGAGTTTCTCACTCGTATCTATGCTTAAAGTCTGTCCGAATCATGTTAGCAATTGCCGCGTTTTATGAAATCTGGCAAATGGATAAAACAAAACTGCATTCCTTAATGGATTTATTAAAGAAGAGTTGTATACGATGCAACTAGAAGGTTTTGTCAATCCTAAAGGTGTTAACAAAATATGCAAGCTCCAGCGATCCATCTATGGACTGGTGCAAGCATCTCGGAGTTGGAATATACGCTTTGATAAGTTGATCAAAGCATATAGTTTTATACAGACTTGCGGTGAAGCCTATATTTACAAGAAAGTGAGTGGGAGCACTACAACATTTCTGATAAGTATATGTGAGTGACATATTGTTGATCGGAAATAATGTAGAATTATTCTGCAAAGCATAAAGGAGTGTTTGAAAGGAGTTTTTCAAAGAAAGACCTCGGTGAAGCTGCTTACATATTGAATATCAAGATCTATAGAGATAGATCAAGACGCTTGATAAGTTTTTTCAATGAGTACATACCTTGACAAGATTTTGAAGTAGTTCAAAATGTAACAGTCTAAGAAAGAGTTCTTGCCTGTGTTACAAGGTGTGAAATTGAGTAAGACTCAAAAACCCGACCACGGCAGAAGATAGAAAGAGAATGAAAGTCATTCCCTATGCCTTGGCCATAGGTTCTATAAAGTATGCCATGTTGTGTACCAGATCTATTGTATACCCTACACTGATTTTGGCAAGGGAGTACAATAGTGATCTAGGAGTAGATCACTGGACAGTGGTCAAAATTATCCTTAGTGAAATAAGGATATGTTTCTCGATTATGGAGGTGACAAAAAGGTTCGTCATAAAGGGTTATGTCGATACAAATTTTTGACACCAATCTAGATGACTCTAAGTCTCAATCTAGATATATATTGAAAGTGGGAGCAATTAGCTAGAGTAGCTCCGAGCAGAGTATTGTTGACATAGAAATTTTCAAAATACATACGGATCTGAATGTGGCAGACCCGTTGACTAAACTTCTCTCACAAGCAAAACATGAATCACACCTTAGTACTCTTTGGGTGTTAATCACATAGCGATGTGAACTAGATTACTGACTCTAGTAAACCCTTTGGGTGTTGATCACATATCGATGTGAACTATGGGTGTCAATCACATGATGATGTGAACTATTGCTGGTAAATCACATGGCGATGTGAACTAGATTATTGACTCTAGTGCAAGTGGGAGACTGAAGGAAATATGTCCTAGAGGCAATAATAAAGTTATTATTTATTTCCTTATTTCATGATAAATGTTTATTATTCATGCTAGAATTGTATCAACCGGAAACATGATACATGTGTGAATACATAGACAAACAGAGTGTCACTAGTATGCCTCTACTTGACTAGCTCGTTGATCAAAGATGGTTATGTTTCCTAGCCATAGACATGAGTTGTCATTTGATTAACGAGATCATATCATTAGGTGAATGATCTGATTGACATGACCCATTCCGTTAGCTTAGCACCCGATCATTTAGTATGTTGCTATTGCTTTCTTCATGACCTATACATGTTCCTATGACTATGAGATTATGCAACTCCCGTTTGCCGGAGGAACACTTTGTGTGCTACCAAACGTCACTACGTAACTGGGTGATTATAAAGGTGCTCTACAGGTGTCTCCAAAGGTACATGTTGGGTTGGCGTATTTCGAGATTAGGATTTGTCACTCCGACTGTCGGAGAGGTATCTCTGGGCCCTCTCGGTAATGCACATCACATAAGCCTTGCAAGCATTGCAACTAATGAGTTAGTTGTGAGATGATGTATTACGGAACGAGTAAACAGACTTGCCGGTAACGAGATTGAACTAGGTATTGAGATACAGACGATCAAATCTCGGGCCAGTAACATACCGATGACAAAGGGAACAACATATGATGTTATGCGGTCTGACCGATAAAGATCTTCGTAGAATATGTAGGAGCCAATATGAGCATCCAGGTTCCGCTGTTGGTTATTGACCGGAAACGTGTCTCGGTCATGTCTACATTGTTCTCGAACCGTAGGGTCCGCACGCTTAACGTTACGATGACAGTTATTATGAGTTTATGCATTTTGATGTACCGAAGGTTGTTCGGAGTCCCGGATGTGATCACGGTCATGAAGAGGAGTCTCGAAATGGTCGAGACATAAAGATCGATATATTGGAAGCCTATATTTGGACATCGGAATCGTTCCGGGTGAAATCGGCATTTTACCGGAGTACCGAGGGGTTACCGGAACCCCCCGGGGGGTTATTGGGCCTTAATGGGCTTTAGTGGAAAAGAGAGAGGGCAACCAGGAGGTGGCGCGCGGCCCTCCTTGCCCTAGTCTGAATTGGACAAGGGAAGGGGGCGCGGCCCCCCTCTCCTTCCTTCTCCCTTCCTCCTTCCCCTCTTGTCCTAGTTGGAATAGGAAAGGGAGGGGCAAACCTACTTGGAGTAGGTTTCCCCCTCCTTGGCGCGCCCCCTCTAGGCCGGCCGCCCCCTTCCCCTTGCTCCTTTATATACGGGGGCAGGGGGGCACCCCATGACACACAAGTTGATCTTCGTGATCGTTTCTTAGCCGTGTGCGGTGCCCCCCTCCACCATATTCCACCTCGAATATATCGTTGCAGCACTTAGGCGAAGCCCTGCGCCGATAGAACATCAAGATCGTCACCACGCCGTCGTGCTGACGGAACTCGTCCCCGAAGCTTTGCTGGATCGGAGCTAGGGGCACGTCATCGAGCTGAACGTGTGCCAAGAACTCGGAGGTGCCGGAGTAACAGTGCTTGGATCGGTCGGATCGGGAAGACGTACGACTACTTACTCTACGTTGTGTCAACGCTTCCGCTTCGGTCTACAAGGGTACGTAGTAGATAAGACTCTCCCCTCTCGTTGCTATGCATCACCATGATCTTGCGTGTGCGGATTTTTTTGAAATTACTACGTTCCCCAACAAGGACCTCCCGCTTGACCACCCTACCGGAGAAGGGGAGACTCGGCTGGGTTCTTCTCTGAAGACACCATGCCTATGGCGGAAGGAGCTCATCAACCTTCCAAACTGGACGCCTCCGCCTCCTCCTCCTCCTCCGGCGAGTCAGGGCACTCCGCCTCCTCCACCGTCTCCTCCTCCGGCGAGTGACGATCAGGGCCCTCGGCCGGCTCCTTCTCCGGCGTGTGGCGGCACTCCGCCTTCTTCTCCGCCTGCGCCGGCGCGCCCGAGCAGCCAGCCTCCTCCTTCTCCGCCTCATCAGCAAGGGCGGAAGAGACCCGCCGCCGCTCCGGCAGCTGCTTCGGCGCGTCGTAGTCCTTCTCCTCCGCCTCGTAAGCAAGTAAAGAAGACTGCCGCTCCGTCTGCTCTGCCGGCGTCTAGCAGTACAGCCAGAGGCGGGAGGACATACAGATTCGGTCCTTCTTTGAAGGCTCCAGAGAAGTTACCATACGAGATGACCCCGGAGGAGAACGCGAAGATCGCGCGAACCGAGGTGAAGGGCTGGTTTCAAGGGTTGAAAGCAAAGAGACATCCACCTCCGGAGGAGAAGGTAGATCCGGTGAAAGTGAAGCGCACTCCGGCTGCCCTGGCAAAACCACCCAAGTCTCCACCGAAAGGCAACTATGAGCGCATTATTGCAAAGACATGGGCCGAAGCAGAGCGGTCGGGAAGTACAGTCAGTGATAAAGGATGAAAGAACGACGAGCAGCTGGGAAACAAATTGCCCAGCTGGGCGAACAAGCGAAGCAATCGTGCCCCCCGCTCAAGGTGCCTAGCGACATCGTCGATCCGAGGATGGTGCTCGGTTATAGCAATCTTGACGATTACCTGCCCGACGATGTACATTATGATTGTTGGAAATATGCCCTAGAGGCAATAATAAAAGCATTATTATTATATTTCCTTGTTCATGATAATTGTCTTTATTCATGCTATAAGTGTGTTATCCGGAAATCGTAATACATGTGTGAATACTTAGACACCAACATGTCCCTAGTATGCCTCTAGTTGACTAGCTCGTTGATCAATAGATAGTCATGGTTTCCTGGCTATGGACATTGGATGTCATTGATAACGAGATCACATCATTAGGAGAATGATGTGATGGACAAGACCCAATCCTAAGCATAGCACAAGATCGTGTAGTTCGTTTTGCTAGAGCTTTCCAATGTCGAGTATCTTTTCCTTAGACCATGAGATCGTGTAACTCCCGGATACCGTAGGAATGCTTTGGGTGTACCAAACGTCACAACGTAACTGGGTTACTATAAAGGTGCACTACAGGTATCTCCGAAAGTGTCTGTTGGGTTGACACGGATCGAGACTGGGATTTGTCACTCCGTATGACGGAGAGGTATCTCTGGGCCCACTCGGTAATGCATCATCATAATGAGCTCAATGTGACCAAGTGTTTGGTCACGGGATCATGCATTACGGTAGGAGTAAAGTGACTTGCCGGCAACGAGACTGAACGAGGTATTGGGATACCGACGATCGAGTCTCGGGCAAGTAACGTACCGATTGACAAAGGGAATAGTATACGGGGTTGCATGAATCCTCGACATCGTGGTTCATCCGATGACATCATCGAGGAGCATGTGGGAGCCAACATGGGTATCCAGATCCCGCTGTTGGTTATTGCCCGAGAGCCGTCTCGGTCATGTCTGCATGTCTCCCGAACCCGTAGGGTCTACACACTTAAGGTTCGGTGACGCTAGGGTTATTAGGAAGACTTGTATATATGTGATTACCGAATGTTGTTCGGAGTCCCGGATGAGATCCCGGACGTCATGAGGAGTTCCGGAATGGTCCGGAGGTAAAGATTTATATATGGGAAGTTGTCATACGGACACCGGAAAGGTTCGGGGGCATATCGGTATTGTACCAGGGCCACCGGAGGGGTTCCGGGGGTCCACCGGGAGGGGCCACCTCTCCCGGAGGGGCTAATGGGCTGTGTGAGGAAGGGAACCAGCCCAAAGTGGGCTGGTGCGCCTTCCTCCCCAAGGGCCCATGCGCCTAGGGTTGGGGGGAACCCTGAGGGGGGCGCCCCCCCTTGCTTGGGGGGCAAGCCCCCTCCCCTAGGCCGCCGCCCCCCCTCTAGATCCCATCTAGAGGGGTCGGCCCCCCTTGCCCCTTCCCCTATAAATAGTAGGGGTGAGGGGAGGGCAGCAACACCATCCAAGGCGCAGCCCCTCCCCTCCCCAACACCTCTCCTCCTCCGTCACGTGCTTAGCGAAGCTCTGCCGGAGTACTCCTTCTCCACCACCACCACGCCGTCGTGCTGCTGTTGGAGACTTCTTCCTCAACCTCTCCTTCCCCTTGCTGGATCAAGAAGGAGGAGACATCGATCGTCCCGTACGTGTGTTGAATGCGGAGGTGCTGTCCGTTCGGCACTTGGTCATCGGGGATCTGAATCACGGCGAGTACGACTACGTCATCACTGTTCCCTGAACGCTTCCGTGCGCGATCTACAAAGTGGTATGTAGATGCAATCTCTCTCCCATGACTCGTTGCTTAGATGAACTCATAGATGGATCTTGGTGAAACCGTAGGAAAAATTTTAATTTTCTGCAACGTTCCCCAACAATGATCCCATGGACGTGCAGATACAAAGATACGAGTACGGGAAGCCTGTCGTCAAAGATGAAAAATCTCTATCAACGATGATGCGAATATTGCATGATTGTTACTCGAAAATCTGCAGTGAGTCTGGGGGAGGAGTACTTTGTATGCGAGAGTTAAACCGAAGCATGACCTCGTTGGAATTGAACTGTTGCCTATTCCATTTGAGGAGTTCTATCAGTTTTTCAATAAATTGGCCCTTGATAAAGCAACAGTCACCTGCTACTGTCTGTAAGTACTACTACTTCTGTCATTAAGTCTTTCTATATAGCTCAACTCTTTCATTGCATGTATTTATAATTATCCTCACTATATTATGCAGATTGAAGATCGCCGAATTGAAGAAAAGACAAATCGGTGATATTGGGTTCGTTAACACATATCTCATAGATGCAACTGAGGTTGACAAAAGGCCCGAAGAAACCGAGGCCAACTTGCTACGATCATTCAAAATAAATGAACACAAAGATATAATACTCTTTCCTTACAACTTCAAGTGAGTGTTACTGTCTTGTGCATATTCGGTTTCCCTTATATATTAGTCCAGGTTATAGTAATGTAATTGATGAGTTATGCATGCGTGCGCAGTTTCCACTATATTCTCCTAGAGATTATGCTTGAGAAGGGAGTAGTAACTGTCTTGGACTCTAGACGAAAAGATCCCCAGAAGTATGCGGACATGACTGAAATCCTCAAGAAGTAAGTTAAATCGATCATTATCCACCATATCAGCAACTTTGTTCATTTCCTGATATCAAGTAATTGTTTTCTTTGTCCGGCAGGATTTGGAGAAAATTCACCAGAAAAGCTCCGGGACTGCCGAAGGAGCTGCAATTTAGACACCCGGAAGTAAGTACTATAGTAGCATGTTCCACGCATCTCCTAGTGATTCAAGCGCTAGTTTCATCAATACCATTTGGCATTCTTGCTTATCAGTTTGATTGACCTCTATTTCTTGTAAAGTGGTTGTGGCAGGAACAAGGGAATGATTTCTGTGGATACTACGTCTGCGAGTCCATCCGCCACACGACCTGTGAGCGGGGCGGGTACTCTGACGAACAATATGAAGTGCGTAAATAACAATATTCACAATTTTATTTTATTACCATCATTTGTGTTGAGTTTCATTCATTCATGTATATATGTATTGACCCCCTTCTTCAAATTAGATGTTTCGGATGCGAAATGAACTCCTAGCACCAGATCGCATGCGAGCAATTCAAGAGGAATTGGCGGCATTCTTTCTTGACCACGTGATCGCTGAAGACGGAGAATACTATGTGGACAATGCGTCCATAATGTAGGAGATTATATTTGTAAGAGATAATTATTGTATATATGTAGCTGGTAGTGTCGAACGATAGATATACGAGAACTTGTTGTTCGACCAATCTCTCGGAGAAGGAGAGGTGGTCGATATCGCTTCTCTCTGTATGCATATATGTTCATGAGGATCTTCTGTTTCCTTCGTTTGCTTAGTAGCTAGCTAGCGTGTCTAGTCCTCTCTATACGTATGTATAGTATACGTAGCGTCGACCAAGCACGGACATAAGAGAGAACACTTCTCTCTATTAATTAGCTATCTAACACAATATATGAAATACCTAAATTAACCTCCCATAACCCCCAACCCCCCCCCCCCCCTTCAAAAAAAACAAAACCCCCAGTCACAGAAATGCTGACGCGAGAAGGCCTATTGGTCCCGGCTGGTGCCACGAACCGGTACCAAAGGCCCTCCTGCCTGGGCTCAGCGCGCAGGCCACGTGGAGCTCCATCTGTCCCGGTTCTAGTTAGAACCGGGACTAAAGGGTCAGGGCATTAGTAACGACCCTTTAGTCCCGGTTCTGGAACCAGGACAAAAGGCCCTTACAAACCGGGACAAAAGGTCCGTTTTCTACTAGTGGGCACTCCTAAGATAGCACCATTGTACATGCCCTAAAGGCCTAGCCGAGTCTCGTTCAGGCAAGAAGCGACCGGTTGAGAGTGATCCATTGGTTCCTCGATTAATGCATTACCTTCAGCGAAGTTTCTAGTTACTATTTTAAGCCAAAGGCACAGGCACGAGCCTGCCTGACTCGTTTGCACAAACTAGGGGAAAATGCCACGTTCCATGGGTCCACCTGCAGCCTGACTTTGGGTGGTGGAGAGTGGAAGCTGTGTGTGAGGTTGGTACCCAAACGCCAAACCCAAATGAATGGCGCGTGAAATGATGGAGGAGTGGTAGAAATTGAAGAGGGGACTGCGCCATGCTGGTTCAAATTTGGGGAGGAGGAAACTTCGTGGAAGTTGCAGCATCAAACTCACATCGCATCGCATGTCATCAAGCAAGCTTACTGCAGGTTAACACACGCACACACAGACACGATTCTCGCGGCCGCCGTCGTCGTCGAGGAACTGAACCGTACCGGGGGTCATGCAGCTTCCAGGAAGTTGCATGCTTGGCAATGCATATATATAACGGCCCCCGGCCCCGGCCACTCTCTCACACCACTTACGTAGCTAGGGTGTCTCCAAGCAGAGGCCGGTCGTCTGCAACTACGATCTTGGACGCGGGAAGCCAGCCGCTGGCACGGCGCACCGGAGCGCGGTTGCAGCCTGCAGGTACATTATTCATCCGGTCTCTGTCCAGAGTTAATCAGTACGTACGTACAACCAGTACGGAATGGATACAAATGTGGCTGATGATCAGAGAGGAACTTCTTCATTTAACTTTGTACGAGTTGATCTGATTGCTAGCTAGCTGGACTGGATTTTATGTGATGTAGCTTAATTACCTTGGGCAGTTAATTTGTTGCACGGCGGATACATACTGGCTAACTACTTTGTGGTAGAATGGTTTGCATTGCTGTGTACTCCCATCCTGCTAGGTGACATGACTGACTCTGATATGCAAGACAACTCCTCCTTCTGGCTCACGACAGTATACGGGCCTGCTGATGATGCGCGCAAGGACGCTTTCCTGGCAGAGAAGGCACACGCTGCACCGCCGCCGGGGGAGCCCTGGCTGATCAATGGAGACTTCAACGTTATATATGAAGCGAGGGACAAGAACAACCTGAATCTGAACAGGAGGATAATGAGCAGGTTCAGGGCAGCGATCGACACGGCAGGTTTGCATGAGATTAAGTGCAAAAACAGAAGGTTCACATGGACAAACGAGCGGCAGGACCCAACAATGGTCTGGATCGACAAAGTTTTCTGCAAAGCAGAATGGGATGCCCTTTTCCCATCCTACATGGTAATGGCTGCGGCAACAGCGTGCTCGGATTACTGCCCGCTCGTGCTGGCCAACACCGCAGCTCCAAAGAGGAAACCCGTCTCCCGCTTTGTCCTTCTGGCCGCGTTTTCCGTGGTTCCACGACATGGTAAACCTGGCTTGGCAGCGGCCGGTAAACCACACATGCCCGGTGATAAGGATCAAGGTCAAAATTCAACGGGTTGCTCATGATCTCAGCATATGGGCCAGAACTCACTTCAGTGATGCCAAAGTGCAGTTTCATCTGGCCTGCGAGGTGATATTGGGGCTGGACGTTGCACAAGAGAAGCGTGTTCTCACTCCAAGCGAATTCAACCTGCGTAAGCAACTAAAGCAAAGAATCCTCGGACTGGCTGCGATTGAGAGAGCTCGAAAGAGGCAAGCCTCCCGGATCACCTGGCTCAAGGCGGGGGACGCTCGTACTGCCTTCTTTCAAGACAAAATCAACTCACGCAGGCGAAAGAACTTCATTCACTCCCTGGAAACTGATAATGTTGTGGTCACTGCGCATGATGAAAAGGCCTCTATTGCACACACACACACACACTTCTCCAACTTGCTGGGAAGAAAAGAAGACAGAAAGTGCTCGTTTAACTGGGAGGAGCTGAACATGCCCACAGTCCAAAATGAGGGGCTTGACAACCCATTCACTGAAGCCGAAGTTTGGGCTGCAATCCTAGTGTCGCCGGCGGACCGGGCACCTGGCCCTGATGGATTCTCGGGCATGTTCTTCAGAACCTGCTGGGGCACGATAAAGGAGGATATCATGGCTTTGTTTGATCATCTATACAGCCTCGCCGGTGGGAATTTTGCTGACCTGAACACGGCTATGATTGCTCTGCTCCCAAAGAAGGATGGTGTTGTCAAAATGAGCGATTTCTGGCCGATTAGTCTCATTCCCTCTGTTGCAAAGTTGTTCTCTAAAGTCCTGTCCATTCGGCTCGCCAGCGTCATCAACAAGCTGATCAGCCCTGCGCAAACATCGTTTCAGAGGAAGAAGTGCATCCATGACATGTTCTTATATGTGCAAAACACGGTAAGGAAACTGCACCGCAGCAAAACCCCGACGCTTTTGCTGAAACTTGACATTGCTAGGGCTTTTGACTGTGTCTCTTGGGAATACATATTGGAATTGTTGGAGGTGCTCGGCTTCCCTCCGCGATGGAGGGATTGGATTGCCCTTCTCTCGACGGCATCCTCCTCCTATCTCCTAAACAGGGTGCCGCGGGACTGCATTGACCACCATCGAGGGCTTAGACAGGGAGATCCACTGTCGCCGCTGCTGTTTATCCTATGCATCGACACTCTCCACTGCCTGCTAGAGGCGGCCACTACGTCTGGCCTACTGGCGCCACCGCCGGCGGCAGCAGCTAGTATGCGCACAAGCTTGTACGCCGACGACGCAGTCATCTTCACCAACCCCGTGCGAGAAGAGATCGACACCCTGCTTGGCCTGCTATGACAGTTCAGCGACACCACAGGCCTGCGGGTCAATCCCTCCAAGTCGTCCGCGATCCCAATCCACTGCAGCGACATCGACCTTGCCGCGGTGCTAATGAACTTTGGAGGCACAACAACGACGCTCCCGATCACATACCTGGGCTTGCCCATCATGGTCGGGTGGATTAGACTAGTTCACCTGTAGCTCATCCTTGATAGAATTAGGGCTAAGTTAGGGGCTAAGTTAGCCGGCTGGAAAGGTAGATTAATGCCGATGGCGGGTCGCCGCGTCCTCGTGCGCTGCATTCTGTCCGCCATCCCAACCTTCACGCTCACGGCTTTACGGGCGCCCAAGAAACTCTTCAAGGAAATCGACAAGTCACGACAACGGTTCCTCTTGGCGTAAGACGACAAGATCTCAGGGGCGAAGTGCAAGGTGGTTTGGAAGACGGTGACTGCGCCGGAGCTGCACGGTGGCCTGGGCATCCACGACCTGCCCAGGTTCGCCCGCACGCGGCGGCTACGGTGGTTGTGGCTTGCTTGGCAACAGCCTCACCGGCCTTGGGTCGGCACCGGCACGCCTTGCGACAGCGGTGACCAGGCTCTGTTCGCAGCCTGTACATCCGTCTCCATCGGGAATGGAACCTCGGCCTCATTTTGGTCCTCCTCCTGGCTGGGAGGCCGGCAGCTCTGCATGGCTTTCACTGCGCTCTTTGGTGCGTCCATCAGGAAAAATCGATCGGTTCAGGAGGCCTTGCAGGGTGACCGCTGGGTCCTGGACCTCAGACATGCCAACCACAGCAACATCGTCTACCAAGTCATCGAGCTCGCCAGAGAGATCAGGAGCGCTGGCCTTGTCTTGGAGGCCCAGACACTGGACACCATCTGTTGGACCAGCACAGCTCAGGGACGTACTCCACCAAATCGGCCTACACTGCACAATTTACAGATGGACAGCACAACAGCTTCAGAAGCCTAATTTGGAAGATCTAGGTGCCGGGGAAGATCAAGATGTTCCTCTGGTTCCTCCACCAAGGCAAGCTATGGTGCAACGACAGGCTGCAACAAAGGGGCTGGGTAAATGGCTATTTCCGCCCTCTATGTATGAGAAACCTCGAGTCTGCTGGCTGCAACAAAGCTGCTGCTTGGGCCGGTTGCCAGGCCCTGAACCCTGCTGGCTGGTGCAGTGAGACTACGTCGACGGGCTGTGCCGAGAGGATCATCGCTGCTGCTGCTGCGGGAAACCGCAAGGGTACCAAGTTGATGCCGGCCCCCATTGCATGGCCCATATGGCTGGAGAGAAACTCCTGTGTCTTCAGAGGGAAACATCCGGATGAGCGACACATCGTCGAGGCATGCCGCCGGGACATTGAGCAATGAAGGTTGGCAGGCGCCAAATGCATAGAGCAGTCCTTCCGGGATATGACGTGAGATATCGCCCAAAAACACTCTCCTGGGAGCTGAGTCCCTCCCAGTGATCCGCTGTAATTCTTCTTTCATTCACCTGATCACTTGATCGGTAACATTTTGTCGCTCTCCTCTGCTAAGGGCTCGTTCTGAAGCGCTCCATCTCCGCGCTTCTCCGGAAGCGGGCGGGAAGCTGGCCGAACGCCGCAGCTTCAAGAAGCCTGCTCCGCAGAGCAATTCTGGCCGCAGTGCAATTTTCAGGAGCTACTCCAGCCTAGCTTCGCGAAAACCACGAGTAGAAGATGCACTTTATTACACCCCAATGCCCTTCGGAAGTGGCATGCATAACGATTCGATATGAGAGGAGCGAACCAGCGTCCTCGCCCTGTGGGGTCCTCTTCTTTCTGGCCCACGTTGACGGATGGGAAGCTGCCGCTGCTGCCGAACCGCATATAACTTCCCGTGAGAAGCTGGCCACTTGGGAAGCGAGACAACTTCTGAACGGGCCCTAAATCAATGAAACACCAGCCAAAAGCTGGTTTCTTCAAAAAAAAAAAAGACATGACTAACTCTGCATACGCATCTATTACTCCCTCCTTTCCTAAATATAAGTCTTTTTAGACAGTTCAAATGGACTACAACATACGGATGTATGTAGACATTTTTTAGACTATAGATTCGCTCATTTTGCTCTGTATGTAGTCACTTGTTGAAATCTCTAGAAAGACCTATATTTAGGAACAGAGGGAGTACTATTTTTGGTCATCGACACAAAAAGAAAAACAAATAAGTATCTGTCTGACTTTACCATATGTTTTAAAGAAGAAGAAAAACAATTAAATTTCTTCAAAACACATGGAGTATATGTCTGGCTTTACCATGCATCCATATACAGTATGTATTACTGGATGGAACAGGTTTTTTTTTCATCAAGCCATTTACAGTATGTAGTACTAGTAATAACACATTGACTTTAGCCTTTATTTCAGTTTCCTACATTGCGCAAGTGTTGTAGCTTCTCACTGACACAATGGAACAAATAGAGATTTGGGCACCCATCTTCGCTGATCCTCTTCCAAGCCAGGTATATTTATTTACTTTGTTGATCGATCAACTCACATATTTATGCTAGACACCATGCATGACTAGTTGGATGCTAGGTTTCATTTCAATCAAAATGGAGCTGGCCTACATTTCTAACAAAAAACACAAGTTATCTAAAAGATGAGTATAAACACAACCAAAATAGTCAATAAAAAGTATTGAAGCATATTCCCTGGTTTATTCAACTTTCATTTTAACTGGATGTAATATATTAAAGTCGACTAGTATAGTTCATATATGATCCATGCTATTTAGTTCTTATTAAATCTTACTTATAAAATTCAGAACGGGCACATAGAAATCCTAGCACGAAATTAACATATATTTCATTGCTCTAATGACAGCAGGAGATTGAAGTTTACTCAACATGTGTGGATTGTGACACCATGGACTTCCAAGCACTCTTAGAAGGACCCCAAGATGAACATGATCTGGACAGATTGCTGAAAGGTATGATGTCTAATTGTTGCGTCTATTCCAAACTTCATTAGACAAGCAAGCAATTTATCCATGGTTCGACTTTGAAACCAATTAATGTATGAAGCTTTCCTTGCAGGTACATTCAATCCTTCTTATCAAAAGGAGGCGAATTTAACTCACGAGGCAAGATTTTCTCACATGCAAAAGTACAAACTTGCTAATAAATGAACGTGGCATATGGTACTGAACATGTGTTTCATCATTGCAGATTGAATGCAGATTTTATTCACCAACTAGTGATCATGGCATGACAATACAAACACTTGGACCTGCTCCACCGGAGGTGCTGCCTGAGAACGAGGAGGCCCTTGCCACCATGGCCCTTGGCGGCGGCGGCGGAGTAGGAGTACAAGGAGGAGGAGAGGAGGAGGAGGAAGAGGAGGAGGAGGAGATGATGAGAGAAGGAGGAGCATACAGATACCCACTGCCTTGTCATCAAAGAAGCAGGAGGCTTGCACCCACCACCACACTGCTGGAGGAGGGGGTCTGCCATCTACTAGGTATGAATTATATAGGATCCATTTGTTGCAATATATGACTTATCATTGTCTCAAGTAGTTAAATACATATGCTATGAGCTTCAGATTACATGCCAAAAAGTGGTTGGACGCACCGGGGTCGCGTGAGAAGTGCACGGAAGAGAGGAACATGGTCGATAAACATGGAACCATGTTCCCAGGACTTCTGCTCTGCAAGTGAAGGCCACAAACATGGGGGCAGAAGAAACAACGACCATTGGACATCTGAAGAGGTGAAAGAGCTAGTGGATGGTGTATCTGTATATGGGGTTGGACATTGGACTAAATTGAAGAATGAAAGGTTTCCGATATCAGTTCGAATGGCGGAGCATCTTAAGGTATAGTCAATTGGTGATTTATTGCACCCTAAAGCACATGCATCTATAGATATTATCTCTGTTCATTACTTTGTTGTTTCTCACATTTTTCTCTGTTAATATTTTATTTATCTATAACTTTTATTGCAAAATATGACAATTTTTATGTTTTGTTTAATCCTTCGGGATAAATGGAGAAACTTGTTGAAAGCCTACACGGTCAGGCCCACATCTAAAAAGAAGGTTTTATTCCATAAGTATGCTGAATTCATTATGGAACACCACTGATTTTCTTCTCTTTCATTTCTTAAATTCCAGGGAAATGTGAAAAGAAGGATCTCGCCTCCTCTAGATAAGGATTGTGTCGAAAAGATCCAGAGGCTAGCAGCTGATTACCCTCGAAAATGAAGGTGCACTAGTGAATGCTACAAGACACCGTATAGTACTTTTGGTGTAGCAGTGACCCAGCAACAAGCGTTCTATTATTTTTCTAGAACTGCGAAGCATAGGCTGCCATATTAAGTTTGTCGAGAGTAGAGAGTAGATTGAGCCATCTGGAGGGAGCAGCTTGTATCTCCTGCCTAACTACCTAGACAGACTAGTGAAGCACTCTGTATTAACGTAATGGGGAGGAGGTCTGCTGATCCATTAATGTAATGGGGAGGAGGTCTCTAGATAATGTAATGATGCCCTGTTCCTGCACAAAGCTGTTCAACCCAAACTAACTAAGCACTAAACTATTGAGGTTGACTTTATAGACGCATTCAGAAGTTAATAACTAACAAAAATACAGAACATTCTTTCTCATGTAATGCCCAAAGTGGTGTAAACTTTCTGGATTGGCTAATTGTTCATTGGACTCTGACAAACAAGATCACAATTCTGAAGACACCAGTTTTATTATGTCAAGTTACGAACCATTACAATATTGAATCAAAAGTGCAAATGAGACAGGTACTATACGGCATTTGAAGGGGATGGCCAGCAGTGGATAGCAGCTCCAGCATGAATGGCATCAATTGAACATGAATCAAAAGGGAGCCTCGAAATATCGGCCCTTACGAGAGCGAGGTTCCTGCAGAACCAAAAGAAGAGAACAGTAAGTATTTGCTAGAAGCATCATCGAATACTGCTAATGAATGTTCACGATTACTGTAGTGTACTTGGATCAAAAAGAACATTCTGAGGTAGCAATAGACTGAACTAAGGGAGCACATTATCGCATATTCACATGCCAATCAATTAGATGCTGACCACATAGATCCCAGTCTTTTTTGGTATTAAAGAAAAATAAAGCACTAGTTTCCACACAAAAATTAGATGGCCCAAGTTGTCTACTTGATGGTTTGTTAGAGTTGGATGTTACAAAACCTTTTTCCAATCCTCACAGGAAAAGGTGAAAATAAGCACGAAGGAAAGCTCACGTGTTCATAGGGGTTTCTTCTTGTTTGATGTAGTCATAGCATTGGTGGAGTATATTCTTAGAAAAGTCCAAAGCAATCACAGATTAGTATGCCCCAGAGTTTGCAAACTTCCTTGAAAACAAGCCACAAAACATGAATATTATCTTGACATGAAAGAGTGGCGATCATTTTTTGTTGCAACACAAAAACATGAAGCACCAAATACTTGGCTTTGACAGATTTACGACTGCCAGGGAATAGTTTCTCACTGAGCAGTAACAGCTTAAGGCTATGGCATTGAAGAATGAGGCAGCCAATAAATATACCTCCTCATCGCTGCCAGGGAAGCCACTCCGATTGAAGTTCTGACGCCACACCCTCTCGTAAAGAATGGAGACGATCGGGCTCCTGAACAGCTCAGTCCTAGCAGGCTTCAGTTCACTGTATTCTTTCATGCCTGAGGTGACAGTGAGATCCAAGAAGATATCTTTGCTGGTGAATGACTTGTTGCATTTTGAACATTTAAATCCTGACCTATAAATCGCTGGCCTGGGACGCACGTAGAAGCCAAAACAACATAAATCCTAACCCAGCCAACATCATTGCATGAGATGAACGTAACTCATGGACTTTAGATATACAGGTTCATGCCTGATGGCCCTTTCCTTATCAGTGGTTCATAGCAAACAGGGCATCCAAACACCTCCTTTCTGTAGCATCATTCTGCTCTGTTTTGATCTCCTGAAACTGTTTGCATAGTGAGTGTCAGTTTCACACGGTATGAAAAAAGTCCAACCTTGGCATAACATCAAACGCTAGCACTTAACGCGACTGTAAACTATGCTACTTAAACAGGCTACTTCTTTTCCGAAGCATACACAATCGCTTGCTAGCAAGATTAGCTCATCAGAGTTAAATAGTGGAAGCTAGATTAACTCATCCTATGCATGCAAGGCAGCAGAAATACGATATCAGCAGCCATATAACCATTTAGCACAGTCACTAATCAACCATGCGAGGTTCAATCTTTGCATCTGGTGGCCAAATATCAGCAGTGCAGGCCATGACTCACGTATCATCTACCCAAGCTTTAAATATCTGCTAAACTTATGCCTATCTCTAGATCGATAACTCTACTACTAAATACAAAGCCTGGTTCCTGCCAAATCCCCGCCTAGGCATAACACCAAACATTTGGTGGGCGACAACTGTTCCCCTTTTTTCTAGCAGACTAGCACACATAACGCGTTCCCTTACCTTTCCTGAGATGAGAATCAGCTAGTGGCGTAGGTACATACCGGGTCGAAGGCGATGGCCACCGCGGCGACGGCCACCCGACGAGCCGGCAGCGGCAGGCCTGGACTGCGGCCAAGGCGGCATGGGACGCGTGGGGGATTGAGCGACGGGAAAGAGGAGGAGCAGGAAGTCGGCGCGGCTCTCATCGCCATTGCAGTAGTACGCTGGCTGCAGCCTGGAGCCTGGAGACGCGCCGGCCGGCCAAGGGAAGGAAAGAAATGCTGTCTTTGGCAAGGTTCGGCAGGGGAGGGAGGGGCTCGTTTAGATCGACACAGGCGTTGAAAAAAAAAGGGAAAACATGAGTCAACAATCAAAATGTTAAAAGACATTTTCATTAATTTAATTTGTGATCGGTTGAACTTTTTATCACACGATATGCCTCCTTGATTTGTGTTGGCTCAAGTGTCTCATGCCGTTTGTCAACTTTATTTGGTAACTTCTTCTGATTTTGCACCTGTTTTCTTCGGTCTTTTCTCATTTTGTTGGTCCATTTTCATCCACTCCTTTTGCCCCCTGAAGGGAGTAGAGCGCTGGAGAGGGGAAGATATGGATGCGGAGCAATGAGGTTAATTGCCGGATCAAGAGGACCTAGGGCACGTCACACATAAGCTTGGTTCAGTCTTGTTGGGAGGTTGTGGAAATGACAAACGTTGCCGAGGCGGCACATCTAGCCTTGACGGCCGCTGGGCGCTACTATGGCGCGCATAACAACGATCAGCAAGCCGATAGTGCGACAGTGATAGGAACTGGAAGTGACATGATGGTGTTTTCCCTTTAGGCATCTTCTTCTTTGGCGTACTAGTTCAGTGTGAGCATGTTGATAGAGTGCTGAGGGCACTTTGTTGCCAGCAACATGATCAGAATCACAGTCAAACCGCTAGCACGACGAAGGTGACTCATCCGGAGCGACCGGGCAGAGCAACCATTTGTTGTGTCAGTGCTAGCACCAAGGTGACCCTCCCCGAGCAATCAGAGAGAGCATTGAGAGCAACACGGCTAGCTCCAATTTCTCACCACCCTCCTCCAGCATCGTACCCCTACTTGGCCATCTGGGTCAGCAAGGGGCCCAGCCCATGCTTAAACGTGTTTGGCATGACACATTAAGTACACGTGATGGCTCAAGGCATGTGTATTCCCTAATGGGTCGCCCCACACATTTAACCTTTTCTTACCCAACTACTTCAAAATATGGCACGTTTTCTCATATTTGAATTTGCTGGATAGGTAGATTTTACATAGCTAGTAACCGTACTGAATAATAGATTAAGGCATAGAAATAGGGCAGTGATCTGTGTCGGTCGGGCGATTGGGAGCCCAGATAGGCCCCTCACGAGTTGCGGAGTCGCGACCCTCTTGGTCATTAGATCTCACCTCCGGTGTTGTTGTTTCCTTTGCCCATGGCTTGCACTAAAAACGCAGGGGATAGAGCCAGCAGCAGCGAGCACCACCCCCTTCCTGCCCCCAGAACACCAACTCTACACCGGCTCCTCACATCCGGCGGTGGTAGCTTGCTCGGCCTCGTAGAATCCTACCATCCCAGCATTATGCGGTCACTGTCGTAGCTTGCTGCTTTGTCGATTGCAGCTCTCTGCCCTGCCGGTCACAGCTTGTCATGGTCACCATTGCAACTTGTCGATGTACTGTCGCCATTCACCTCTCACTGTCGCTAGCCCCTGGGTTCCCTCGTATCGTCGACGTGGCGTCATCAACAATGCACATCCCCTGGTCCCAGCATCTCGCACCGATGGTCGCAACACCGCGCCTTGCCGCTTGCACCATCGCCAACTAGACGTGGTCGGTTGCCGCTTGCAGCATCAGCAACCGCTGGTCCCAGCATCTCACGCCGCCATTCACAGCCTCGTGCCTCGCCGGTTGCAGCATCGGTGGTCGTAGATACCGGCAGCCCACTCACACAAGGAGGCAATGCTTCATAGGACGATGGTTTGCTGCGATAATGGAGGCTTCTCCTCGCAGCGATGATGCCCCCCTACGGAACACCGCTGGCGGTCCTCACTTCGGGTGTGTGTTGGGAGCCTCTCACAACATCGATCACGCACGGGAATTCATGTAGTGGTTTGGGAGTAGGCAGTAGCCGGCAGTGGAAGGAAGAAGAGGAGAATGGGGAATTGGGGATGCAACCACAGGGCGGTGTGCGAAGAGATAATAAGCCTAACAGGAGTGGTAAAGGGGGAAGTGTGTTAAGGCACACTAGGACACACGTTGTGCTTGCGCATGATCGGCTGCCCGATTACAATCATTTGTAGTGGTAAGAGGTTTGATTGCCCGCATACATATAATGTTAAGGAGCATCTACACCACGGTAGAGGGCAGCAGTATAACACATAACAGACATGTTGAAAAAGGAAAAGGAGGATCGGTAATTTTGATTTCAACCGTGCCAAGTGCAGCTAGAGCTTTGCTTCATGATTTTCAGACAAAACAGAATATGAAAATGTTAGATCTTTATGAGTTTGTTTTACATAGACAACACGGATTGCCTGTTTTTTAAACCCTAACCCGTCCCGTAGCTGGACCGGCTTCCCATGTCCGGGTTTTGTTTCCTGCATGCATAAGACACCGAGCGCGTGATCTGTGTGCGCCGAGCGTGACTAGGTGTAAATGATGGCCGCGGTGAGCACGCCCACTCCGCAAACGTGGGATGGCACGTTCAACATGAACGGGGCAGCGGCGTGCGCATCTGCCGGGCCTGTTAGGAAGAACAGAGTAAGAGGAAGGAAAAACAGAAAAGCAGCATCAGTTGTGCGCCGCGCAAATCCACTGTCTCATGTGTGTTCATAGAGAGAGAGAGAGAGAGAGAGAGAGAGAGAGAGAGGTCGCCGCCTGACAATTGGCATCAGAGCCACCGACGACGAGGGACCATGGCGGGCAGTAGAGAGGCCGGCGCCGACGAGGCACCAGCTGCGGCTGCACAGGGATAGGCGGGGAGGAGGCGCCACAGGCGTGCATGGAGACGCGGGGCCGAAGCCGCGGGCGCAGCCGCGTGAGGAGGAACGCGGGCGAGGCGGTCGTCCACGAGCGCATGATTCGGGAGGCCGCCAGGCACGACGGCACGATCGTCTACCCCACCTTGACCTGCACCAACTACATCGAGTGGTCGTTGGTCATGCAGATCAACCTGCGCGTGCAGGGCCTCTGGGAGGCCATGCTTGGCGAGGGCATGGTCACGGACCGCGTGGACATGGCGGCGCTCGCCGCGCTGATTCGGGCAGTGCCCACGGAGATGCACGGCGTGCTCGCCGTCAAGAACTCCGCGTACGAAGCCTGGGAGGCCGTGTGCATGATGCAGATGGGCGTGACCCGCGTCCGGGAGGTCACGGTGCAGCGTCTCTGGTCTGATTTTGAGCAGATCTCGTTCTGGGACTGGGAAACCCTGTATTTCTTTGCCATGCGCATCACCAGCCTCATCAACAACCTCGAGTCACTGGGGGACAACATGGAGGAGGTACGCGTGGTACAGAAGTTCCTGCGCGTCGTGCCGGCTGCTACGTCTTGAGCTTGCGTTGATTTTTCCCTTGAAGAGGAAAGGGTGATGCAGCAAAGTAGAGTAAGTATTTCCCTCAGTTTTTGAGAACCAAGGTTTCAATTCAGTAGGAGACTACGCTGAAGTCACCGAATACATGCACAAACAAACACCATCCTTGCACCCAATGCGATAAGGGGTTGTCAATCCCTTCACGGTTATTTGCAACGTGAGATCTGATAGAGATGATAACCGGTAAAGTAATATTTTTGGTATTTTTGGTATATGGAACGGAAAGTAAAGATTGCAAAGTAAAATAAATAGGAAACTGAAAATATAGATCAGAAACTTCTATGATGTAAAATAGACCCAGGGGCCATAGGTTTCACTAGAGGCTTCTCTCAAGATAGAAATTATTACGGTGGGTGAACAAATTACTGCCTAGCAATTGATAGAAAAACGCAAAGTTATGACAATATCTAAGGCAATGATCATGAATATAGGCATCACGTCCGTGTCAAGTAGACAGAAACGATTCTGCATCTACTACTATCACTCCACACATCGACCGCAACATGCATCTAGAGTATTAAGCTCATAAAGAACGGAGTAACACATTAGGAAAGATGACATGATGTAGAGGAATTAACTCAAGCAATATGATGAAAACCACATCTTTTTATCCTCGATTACAACAATACAATACGTGTCTTGCTGCCTCTACTGTCACTGGGAAAGGACACCGTAAGATTGAACCCAAAGCTAAGCACTTCTCCCATTGCAAGAAAAACCAATCTAGTTGGCCAAACCAAATCGATAGTTCAAAGAGACTTGCAAAGATATCAAATTATGCATATAAGAATTCAGAGAAGATTCAAATAATATTCATAGATAATCTTGATCATGAATCCACAATTCATCGGATCTCGGCAAACACACCGTAAAAGAGTATTACATCGAATAGATCTCCAAGAACATCGTGGAGAACTTTGTATTGAGAATCAAGGAGAGAAAAGAAGCCATCTAGCTACTAGCTATGGACATGTAGGTCTGTGGTAAACTACTCACGCTTCATCGGAGAGGCAATGGTGTTGATGTAGAAGCCCTCTGTGATCAATTCCCCCTCCGGCAGGATGCCGGAAAAGGCCCCAAGATGGGATCTCACGGGTACAGAAGGTTGTGGCGATGGAAAAGTGGTTTCGTTGCTCCCCTGGATGTTTCTAGGGTATAAGTGTATATATAGGAGGAAGATCTAGGTCAGGGGACTCTCGAGGGGCCCACATGGTTGGGGGCGCGCCCTCCACCCTTGTGACCGCCTCGTGGTCCTCTGACTTGTACTCCATGTCTCCTGGGTGTCTTCTGGTCCAAGAAAAATCATGGAGAAAGTTTTATTCCGTTTGGTATGCCGTTTCTGCGAAACTCTAAAACAAGGGAAAAACAGAAACTGGCACTGGGCTCTAGGTTAATAGGCTAGTCCCAAAAATCATATAAAATAGCATATTAATGCATATAAAACATCCAAATCAGATAATATAATAGAATGGAACAATCAAAGTTATAGATAAGTTGGAGACGTATCACCGGCCTGGTACACGCAGATCGCCTACGCCATCGAGACCCTCCTTGATCTCAGGAACCTCACAGTGGAGGAGCTCGTTGGCCGTCTTCGCTCCGACTAGGAACGTTACGGCGTCGACGTGAAAGGCCACGGCGGGCAGCTCCTGCTCACTGAATAGGAGCGGTACGCACGAAAGGGCCAGCAGGAGAAGGGGCAAGGCTCTGGCTCATCTGGTGGCGGCAGTCAGCGTCAAGGCAAGCCGCAGGGTGGCGGCGGCGGACAGCGCCGAGGGTGCGACATGACGAAGGTGAAGTGCTATAACTATAACAAGCTCGGGCATCTCTCTAGGGATTGCAAGGAACCACGACGAGAGCGCAAGGGCCAGGGCTAGCCGGTGCCGGCACAGCCACCGGCGGCCCAACCCCAACTCCAGCTGAGGTCGAACCTTGCCGGGATCAACGACGACGACGCGGGCCTTCTGCTGGCGAGGGCCTGCACCCTGCATGAATGGGGACCCGCACTGTTGATGGCCGCAATGCAGCCACCGGGCACGGTTCAGACGGCGCTCGGTGACGCCCCAACGAACGGGCGAGCTACGGGCGTGCCCATGAGCGTGACACTGGTCGAGGATCAGGTCTTCCTCTCCAGGGAGACCCACGCCGACGGCATCTGGTTCCTCGACACTGGAGCCAGCAACCACATGACTGGCGTCAGGAGCATCTTCTCCGAGCCCGACACCGGCATCACGGGCATGGTCAAGTTCGGGGACGGGTCCGTGGTGAAGATCCAAGGACGCGGCACGATCCTCTTCGCGTGTCGCAATGATGAGCATCGAACCCTGACTGATGTGTACTACATTCCTCGCCTCCGCAGCAACATCATCAGCCTCGGCCAGCTCGACGAAAACAGGTGCCAGGTCCTCATCGAGCATGGCGTTCTGCGCCTGCGCGTCCTGCAGCAGCGACTTCTCATGTTGGGGAACATAGTAATTCAAAAAAATTCCTACGATCACGCAAGATCTATCTAGGAGAAGCATAGCAACGAGCGGGGAGAGTGTGTCCACGTACCCTCGTAGACCGAAAGCGGAAGCGTTTAGTAACACGGTTGATGTAGTCGAACGTCTTCACGATCCAACCGATCCAAGTACCGAACGTACGGCACCTCCGTGTTCAGCACGACGACGTCCCTCGAGATCTTGATCCAATTGAGGACGAGGGAGAGTTCCGTCAGCACGACAGCGTGGCGATGGTGATGATGAATTTACCGGCGCAGGGGTTCGCCTAAGCACTACGACGATATGACCGAGGTGTTAAACTGTGGCGGGGGGCACCGCACACGGCTAAGAGATTGTCTGTTGTGCCTTTGGGTTGCCCCCTGCCTCTGTATATAAAGGAGGGGAGGAGGAGGTGGCCGTCCTAGGTGGGCGCGCCATAAGGGGGGGAGTCCTACTTCGACTCCTAGTCCAAGTAGGATTCGCCCCCCCTCCTTCCTTCCACCGGAGAGGGAAAAGGGGAAGGGAGAGAGAGGGAGAAGGAAGGAGGGGGGCCGACCCCCTCCCCTAGTACAATTCGGTTTGGGCAAGGGGGGGGGGCGCCCCTCTCACATGGCCTTTCTCCTCTCCTCCAATAAGGCCCAATAGGCCCAATACTTCTCCCGGGGGTTCCGGTAACCCTCCGGTACTCTGGTAAAATATCCGAATCACTCGAAACCATTCCTATATCCGAATATAACCTTCCAATATATGAATCTTTACCTCTCGACCATTTCAAGACTCCTCGTCATGTTCGTGATCACATCCGGGACTCCGAACAAACTTTGGTCATCAAATCACATAGCTCATAATACAAATCGTCATCGAATGTTAAGCGTGCGGAACCTGGATGCTCATATTGGCTCCTACATATTCTTTGAAGATCTTTATCGGTCAAACCGCATAACAACATACGTTGTTCCCTTTGTCATCGGTATGTTACTTGCCTGAGGTTCGATCGTCGGTATCTAGTTCAATCTCGTTACCAGCAAGTCTCTTTACTCGTTCTGTAATGCATCATCCTACAACTAACTCATTAGTCACATTGCTTGCAAGGCTTATCATGATATGCATTACCGAGAGGGCCCAGAGATACCTCTTCGATACTCGGAGTGACAAATCCTAATCTCGATCTATGCCAACCCAACAAATACCTTCGGAGACACCTGTAGAGCATCTTTATAATAACCCAGTTACGTTGTGACGTTTGATAAAACACAAGGTGTTCCTCCGGTATTCGGGAGTTGCATAATCTCATAGTCAGAGGAACATGTATAAGTCATGAAGAAAGCAATATCAATAAAACTAAACGATCATTATGCCAAGATAACAAATGGGTCTTCTCCATCACATCATTCTCTAATGATGTGATCCCGTTTATCAAATGACAACACATGTCTATGGTCAGGAAACTTAACCATCTTTGATTAACGAGCTAGTCAAGTAGAGGCATACTAGGGACACTTTGTTTTGTCTATGTATTCACACATGTATCAAGTTTCCAGTTAATACAATTCTAGCATGAATAATAAACATTTATCATGATATGAGCAAATATAAATAACATCTTTATTATTGCCTCTAGGGCATATTTCCTTCATCTCATCAGGGTGGAGTGCACGCGGAACCGTCTGTACGTGGTCACCCTCGACGCCACTCAGCCGGCGTGCCTCGTCATGCGCGCCGGGGAGCAAGCTTGGAGGTGGCACGAACGTTACGGGCACCTCAACTTCGACGCGCTTCGCAAGCTCTCGCGCCATGACATGGAACCGGGCCTACCGTTGATCGAGCACGCCCAGCAGCTCTGCAATAGCTGCTTGGCGGGGAAGCAAAGGATAGCTATGTTCTCGCAGGCGGCGAAGGGGTGAGCAGATGGCCTACTGGACCTCGTCCACGGCGACTTGTGCGGCCCAATAGCGCCGGCCACGGTCGGGGGCAAACACTACTTCCTCCTCCTCGTTGACGACTTGAGCCGCTACATGTGGCTCACACTGCTCACCACGAAGGACGAAGCCGCTACGGTGATCAAGCACTTCAAGGCCGGAGTGGAGGTGGAAACATGGCGGAAACTGCGCCTGCTCCACACGGATCATGGAGGGGATTTCACGTCCACCACATTCACCACCTTCTGCGCCGAGGAGGGCATGGGGCGCCAGCTGACGGTGCCCTACTCACCACAGCAGAACGGGGTGGTGGAGCGGCGCAATGAGACGATCGTCGCCACCGCAAGGAGCCTGATGAAGGCGAAGGGAGTTCCAGGACGCTTCTTGGGGGAGGCGGTCACCACCGCCGTCTATCTCCTCAACAGGTCGCCGACGAAGAGCGTCGACCGCGAACCACTACGAGTATGGCACGGTCAAACCTGATGTGAGCCACTTACGTGTCTTCGGTTGTGTCGCTCATGTCAAGGTGGTGAAACCACATGCGGCGAAGCTGGACGACCGAAGTACCTCCATGATCTTCCTTGGATACGAGCCAAGGACGGCGGCGTACTACGTCTATGACCCAGCCCGCAACCGTGTGCACATCTCCCGTGACATGGTCTTCGACGAGTGTGCACAGTGGGACTGGGAGGCAAATGAGGCGGCGCCAACGGGCGGGGAGTTCACCGTCGACACCTTCTCCTACACGGTGACACGAACGACGACGTGCCCACTGGCGAGCGCAGAGTCGGACGCAGCTGCAACACCACCGAAGGAGAATGCTGCGACAGGAGCTCCGGCGCCACAGGAGGGGAGCACACGCAGCGCGGGCTCACCCAGCCCAGCATGCTTCACCGACAAGTCCAGTTGCCGCGTCAAATACTGATGTTTGGCACTACGTGTGGGGTGCGGCTGAGTTTCGACCTAAGGATTACTATTCTTTCTTCTTTAGAGATGCTCATGCCGATCCCATGTTCAAGCACCTATGGAAATCAAGATGTACAATGAAGTTGAAGGTGTTTGGATGGCTGCTTTTCGTGGACAGGCTCAACACACGCAATATGTTGAAACGTAGGCACTAAAACATTGGTGACGATTTTAACTGCCTTCTTTGCGGGCTGCCAATTGAAGAAGCGGTGGACCACATGATCTTCACTTGTGATTTTAGCAAGATCTGCTGGACCAAGCTTAGCATTCATTGGCCCACTTTTGATAACCGTCTCACTGCCATCAGATTAAACAGAGACTCATGGCCTGACCCATTCTTCATGGAAGTTTTTCTCACTGCTGCATGGAGCATATGGAAGGAGAGGAATAACAAGCACTTCCGAGGAGTTGACCCTACCATTGGGTCTTGGCTGTCACGCTTCAAAAACGACCTGGGTCAGCTACAATATAGAATCAAGGAGGCCCATAGAGGCCCATTTGTAAACCTTTGTAACACTCTAGGTTGGTCCTTGTTGGCTCTTTTCTCTCTCGGTTCCCCCCGTGAAGGACTGGTAGTTTGCCTCTCCCCTAAGCCATGGGGAGGGGTGGTAGTTGGTTGTCTGTGTTTGGCGTTGTATATGTCTATGTAAACACCCCATTTATATAGATATATATAAATCACAGTGGGAGTGCTCTCCCACTGTCAATTCTTTCAAAAAAAAAGAAGTCCAGTTGCCGTGGCCGAGCCCGCCGGCAACCCTGACGACCGCTACGACGAGCCACAACAGCAACAACACCGCATGACGACACGCGCTTGCGACGGGATCGTGCAGCAGAACCTGCAGTACGAGGATTACTCATGCTGGCTCACGAGGACGAGCTCTACCTTGGGGAGATTGACGAACCCAAGACCTTTGTAGAAGCAGAGGAGGAGGGAGCGTGGCGTCGCGCCATGGACGAGGAGATGGCATCGATCATCGCCAACATGACCTGGCGGCTCACCGAGCTGCCTGCGGGTGACAAGGCCATCGGGCTCAAATGGGTGTACAAGTTCAAGCGCGATGCCAACAACAACGTTCAGAAGCACAAGGCGCGCTTGGTGGCCAAGGGGTTCGTCCAGAAGTAGGGCGTCGACTTTGAGGAGGTGTTCGCTCCCGTGGCGCTCCTCAAGTCCGTCCTCCTGCTGGTCCCTCTCGCCGCGCACGAGGGCTAGCGTGTCCACCACATGGAAGTGAAGAGCGCCTTCCTTAACGGCGATCTGAAGGAGGAGGTGTACGTGAAGCAGCCACTAGGCTACACCGTCGACGGGGAAGAACAGAAGGTATTCCATCTGGACAAGGCTCTGGACGGGCTGTGGCAAGCTCCACGGGCATGGAACGCCAAGCTGGACCGCTGCCTCCTTGGACTTGACTTCACCAGGAGCCTGTCGGAGCATGCAGTCTTCGGACGCGGAAACGGGAATGCATGCCTGCTCGTCGGCGAGTATGTGGACGACCTCATCATCACGGGGAACGATGACGGCGAGATCAGCGGGTTCAAGGAGGAGATGCAGAAGCAATTTCGCATGAGCGATTTGGGCTTGCTGAGCTTCTACCTTGGCATCGAGGTGAAGCAGATGGCGAACGGCATCTCCCTCAACCAGGCGGCGTATGCCGGCAAGATCATCGAAAACGCCGGCCTGGTGGGGTGCAATCCAACCCACACCCCCATGGAACCGCGCTTCAAGCTTAGCAGGGTGAGCTCTGCACCGGCCACGGACAAGACGGTGTATCGAAGCGTCGTTGGCACACTGCGCTACCTGGTGCACACGCGCCCAGACATAGCATACTCTGTCGGCTATGTGAGCCGGTTCATGGAGGCCCCGACGACAGAGCATCTCGCTGCCGTCAAGAAGATCATCAGGTATGTTGCCGGGACACAGCACTACGGCTGCTTCTATGCCAGGGGAGCCGTCGAGGCAACTTTTGTGAGCTTCAGCGACAGCGACATGGCGGGCGATGTCGACACCCGCAAGAGCATGACCGGCGTCCTCTTCTTCCTTGGTCGGAGTTTGATTAGCTGGAAATCACACAAGCAGCGAGTGGTGGCCTTGTCCACCTGCGAAGCAGAGTACGTCGCCGCCACAACAGCGGCCTGCCAGGGCGTGTGGCTCGCTCAACTACTTGGCGACATGAAGAATGTTGAGGTCGAGCAAGTCAAACTAAAGATCGACAACAAAGCAGCGATCTCCCTCAGCAAGAACCCCGCCTTCCACGAGCGCAGCAAACACATTGACGCAAGGTTTCATTTCTTTTTTTTTTGACTATACACAGTAGGGCAAAGCCCCACTACAATTTTTTATTAATTAAAAAACAGAGAAAAACAAAGGTATCACTGTACAAAAGGCTTGAGATAAGCCAAAGAGAAAAAAGAAAAGCTATGGTCTAGGATTACAGAACAAGATTGTCAAGCCAGGAACAATAAACTCCAGCATAATTCTTCTTAATTCTAAATCTTAGAAGATTTAGAGTGTGTTTGGTTGCAGTCCTGGCACAAAGGTGCCTGACCTGGAGGGGTGCCTGAAAGGTTCCTGGACCTTGTTTGGTTGCTGGCCTGGGGATCTCTTTGCTAGCCTGGCCTGAACAGACGTACAAGGGTGATTAGCGTGGCCAACATGCAGGCACACAATTAGCCTGACCCAGGCTACCTGGAAGGAAAGCCTGGACACAAAGATCGAGGTGCCTGGCGAGTACAGACAAGGCGCTGTAGTAATTAAAGAACTAGGCTACAGCATAACACTAGTTTAATAGTTGTTCAGGCCCAGGGAGCGAACCAAGCGCCTCCTCGCTCGGGCAGCCTGGTCAGGCAATATTCGTTCGTTTTTCAGGCGCAGGCCAGGCATCTTTTTTTTGCCTGGCATAGAGGCCAGGTCACGAACCAAACAACCTCTTAGTTCTTCCAGGAAAATAGCTTTCCACCTCTGAAGGCTAGGTTGTACTGCTTGGAAGATCAAGTTGTTCCTTGAGATCCAGATAGCCCAGGAAGCAAGGATGATTATCTCCATGAAAAAAGGTACATGTAACTTCTGCTTGAGATCAAGAAAAGCTTCCAGAATTGAAGCATTTGGCTGTCTTGAAGGGCAAATCAAGTCCCAACATTGAGCTGCAAAAGGGCAGGTCCATAAAAGATGGTGAAGAGTTTCATCCTGTGGGCAATTGTTGACAGCACAATTGTAATTGGGCAAATGGAAAGTTTTTCTTCTCAAAAGGTTTCTGGTATTGAGCCTGTCATGCAGCAATCTCCAAAAAAACACCTTATGTTTTGGTTGACAAGAGGTATTCCAGATCCAGTTGAACTCCTGTGGCACAATTTTTATTCCCATCATAACTTTATATGCCTTAGCCACTGAGAAGTGTTCATTTCCCCAAATGTAGCTCCAAGTATCAGTGCAATCTAGTGTATCAGATGCCCTGAGATCAATACAAATCTCTTCCATAGCCTCAAATTCCTGGAAAGCTTGCACAGTCAGGGGAAGGTTTCATTTCTTGTGCGACTGCGTCGAAGATGAGCGCGTTGAGGTCGAGTTCATCGGCACCAACGGGCAGCTTGCTGACATTCTGACGATGGCGCTTGGCCGCGCCAAGTTCCAGGAGCTTCGAGAAGAAATTGGTGTCGTTTTAATTCAGTAGGGGTTCAGGGTCTAGGGAGGCATTTGTTAGTTAAACCATGACCCGTCCCGTATCTGGACCGGCTTCCTCGGTCTGGGTTTTGTTTCCTGCATGCATAAGACGCCGAGCGCGTGATCTATGCGCGTCGAGCGTGACTAGGTGTAGATGATGGCCGGGGTGAGGATGTCCACTCCGCGAACGTGGGATGGCACGTTCAACACGAACGGGGCAGAGGCGTGCGCATCGGCCGGGCCTGTTAGAAAGAATAGAAAAAGAGGAAGAAAAAACAGAAAAGCAGCATCAGTTGTGCGCTGCGCAAATCCAATGTCTGTACTGAGCTCCAGTCCTGCAGCACAGAGTGCCAAGATGCATATTCAGCCGGTACAATTTCTGAAGAAGTAATTGCAGGAAGATTCACTTCCATCAGATTCTTCCATTTTTTGGTAAATGGATCAACAGAAAACAAATGATTTTGGTTAAAAGAATTAATATGATACCCATGTTTTTTCCATATACTACATGCTAGAGCACCAGATGTTTGCATGTGAGATTTGCCCAAGATTTTCTTATTTATAAATTGATATACTACTAATTCAAAAGGCAGAGTTCAAAAGTAATGAATATCTTCCTTGCCCCGTTATGCTATATAGTACATACACAATAAGAACGGATTAGCGTAGTAACACGCAGAGTCACAAAACGCAGTTGTCAAATCAGAGTATAAATTTATGCAACATGGTCATAAATAAGTGCAAATATCTTGCTGATATGAAACACGAAATAGAAAAGACCAGAAATATATGAACAGGAAAGATGGGCATCACAATCTTATTCCAAACCATATTTTGTACCTTGCCCATCAACTACAGTAAGCAAAATCCAGTTCAGGGGAATACATGAGATCATTTATGCTCTATCATTTGTTCATGGTGTCACAATATAGCAGTTTTACCAATTACCATCTCAGTGAAAAATCACTATTCTACAAAATTTCAGGAGACATGTGTTATTATATTCATATACATGAATTGCATTCTTTAGGATTTCTTTGGCTTCAAGCAATAATTAGCCAGCAGTTCGTCCAAATAGACCTGATCATGAAGAGAGAAGAAAACAAGGACAAGCATCAAATAAAGAAAAGTTTAACGAGCTCAGTTATAAAAATATCTTGAGATTACATATTAGGATATGGCTTAAGAAAATTAATTGTGGACCGCCATATAAATGCTAGGGTTCATACCAGTCAATAAAATAAAATGACAAGAAAATAATATAATGGCAGAAAACAACAATATTTATGGGGATACTGAAGCCGTTTATATAATTGTACTTGTATACAGAGTAAGCATGGACGGAAGAGAGGTCATATATGTACCTGGCTACCACTTTCAGCATATGAATCTTCTATATCCATATCCTCATTGTCGTCGTCCTCACCTTGCTAAAAGACAAATAATTATATTTCAGTGTCAACACGGTTGTTTGTGTTTCATGTTTTTTCAATGTGTACAATACTTACATTGACACTGTAGGATTCATCTATATCTATATCTATATCTATATCTATATATCTATATCTATACCTACTAATAAAGCAAGGTGCGTTTCTCCGATTTTTTCATCCGTTCACCGACGAAAAGATATTTTTTTATCCGAGGTGGTACTAATTTTTTGTGCAAAAGAAAAACGGACTGTACAGGATTTCGTACCTGGGCCGTGCGCTGAGGCCCAGCCAAGCCAGACCGTTATTTTCCAGCCCATACAGCTCGCAGAACCCTATTTGCTGCACGGAGCGTCAAATACCCGAAGCTACGCCCAGCACTGGGCCGGCCCAGTTTTGTTTTATCCTGTATGTTTTTTTCTCTGCTCATTTCTCATTTTCTTTCCTATTTATTTTTTCTTTTTTCCCATTCCAAGTTTAATTTCATTTTTCCTTTTTTTAGTAAATGTAAAATTTTCAAAAAATCTTAAAATTCATTTTGTAAGTTTTCAGTTAATGTTCCAAATTCTTATTTTCAAAAGTGTTAAGGACTTAATTTTTCATTAATTTTTTCCAAATAAACAAATGTTCCCAATTTTCTATTTTTTTATTTTCCTCAATCATTCATTATTTCCAATATTTTTTGCAATTGAAAAATGTTTCAAATTTGAAAATGTTGTTGTTTTACTGAAATTTTTATGAAACTAAAATAATTTATTTATTAAAAACATTTCCAAATTTCGTTCTGAATGTTCAATCATTTTACAATTTTAAAAAATTGTTCGCTAATTCAGAAAATGATTAAGTTATTATAAAAGGTTCATGTTTTCAGAAAATGTTTGTGAATTTCCAAAAAAATATTCCAATTTAATTTTTTTTCACATTTTTCCGAAATATTCTGAATTTTCAAAAAGCTATTTCGAATTTGAAAAATTGTTCATGTTTTGGAGAATATACGCAAATTCTTTCTTATTTTTTATGATATGTTCGAAAAAATTCAAAAAATGTTTCCAAACTGACGCTGCATTAAATTTCAAAATATTCACGCTGGCCATTGGTTATTAGGACGTGTTTCTTCGACTAGCTAGCAGCACATCGTCGGGTCTTTGATTTATGTGCTGCAATTAGTAATGCATCCAGTTACACCATGATAGGAGACGCCAATAAACCCCACCACTATGAAGATCTCGTATGCCAAACATGACCCACGAGAAATCACAGCTCCTATCTCCGTCGGCCACCGCTGCGGAGACTGTTTTCGGAGGACCATCATTTCTCTCATGTTGCTTCTCCTAATAAATATATCTCCCGTTGCAACGCACGGGCAAGTTTGCTAGTCGAAACTCATATAGTTCTCCGCGGCATGTCTGTCCTCATTGAATGACAGTGAGCCATCCTCACTATTGATACGTCTTCAACGTATCTATAATTTTTTATTGTTCCATGCTATTATATTATCTGTTTTGGATGTTTTATATGCATTAATATGTTACTTTATATTGTTTTTGGGACTAACCTATTAACCTAGGGCCCAGTGCTTGTTCTTGTTTTTTCTTTGTTTTTTAGTTTCATAGAAAAGAAATACCAAACGGATTCAACCTTCACGATGATTTTCTTGGACCAGGAGACAACCAGGAGACTTAGAGATGAAGTCGGAGGAGCCACGAGACAGCCACAAGGACGGAGGGCGCGCCCAGGGGGTAGGGCGCGCCCCCACCCTTCTCGCCCCCCCGTGCCTCTCTTGGCCTAATTCTTTCGCCTATATATTGCCAAATATCCCCAAACCACCAGAGGCATCCATGAAAACACTTTTCCACTGCCGCAACCTTTGTCCCATACGCAAACAACCTACTTACTCGGGTTTGTGCTTCTTTCACTCACGCCACCCACCATAAGCAAATCATAAGCATATTGCAAACCCGACAGCGGGAATCCCTCACACTTGCGCGACACGGAGAGCACCATAGGACAGCACCAATAATAAAACATACAACTCAAACCAATCACGATCATCAAATAGCCATTAGGACAAAACAGATCTACTCAAACATCATAGGATAGCCATACATCATTGGGAAATAATATATAGCGTTGAGCACCATGTTTAAGTAGATATTACAGCGGGTAAGAGAGAGGTTACACCGCTGCATAGAGGGGGAAGAGTTGGTCATGATGGCGGTGAAGTTGTTGGTGAAGATGGCGGTGATGGTGATGGTGCCGGCAGCGCTCCGGCGCCACCGGAAGCAAGGGGGAGAGGGCCCCCCTTATTCTTTTTCTTCCTTGACCTCCTCCCTAGATGGGAGAAGGGTTTCCCCTCAGGTCCTTGGCTCCCATGGAATGGGAGGGGCGAGAGCCCCTCCAAGATTGGATCTGTCTCTCTGTCTCTCTCTGTTTCTACGTTCTCTCCTGGCTCTGTTTCACCGTTTCATGTATATATGGAGATCCGTAACTCCGATTGGCCTGAAACCCTTGACATGATTTTTTCCGAATATTAGCTTTCTTGCGGCAAAAGAAGAGCGTCAACCGCCTTACGGTGGGCTCACGAGGGTGGGGGGCGCGCCCAGGGGGGTCAGGCGCGCCCCCCTACCTCGTGACCACCTCGGGCACCGTTTGCGTGGATTTTTCTTCCGGAATTTTCCATATTTTCCAAAAATAAGCTCCGTCCGTTTTTATCCCGTTTGGACTCCGTTTAATATGGATATTCTGCGAAACCAAAAACATGCAACAGACAGGGACTGGCACTGGGCACTGGATCAATATGTTAGTCCCAAAAATAATATAAAAAGTTGCCAAAAAGTATATGAAAGTTGAATAGTATTGGCATGGAACAATCAAAAATTATAGATACGACGGAGACGTATCAGCATCCCCAAGCTTAATTCCTGCTCATCCTCGAGTAGGTAAATGATAAAAAAAGATAATTTTTGATGTGGAATGCTACCTAGCATAATCTTGATCATATGTCTAATCATGGCATGAATATTAAGACACGAGTGATTCAAAGCAATAGTCTATCCTTTGACATAAAAATAATAACACTTCAAGCATACCAACCAAGCAATTATGTCTTATTGAAATAACATAGCCAAAGAAAGCTCATCCCTACAAAATCATATAGTCTGGCTATGCTCCATCTTCACCACACAAAGCATTCACATCATGCACAACCCCGATGACAAGCCAAGCAATTGTTTCATACTTTTGACGTTCTCAAACGTTTTCAACTTTCACGCAATACATGAGCGTGAGCCATGGACATAGCACTATAGGTGGAATAGAATATGATGATGGGGGTTATGTGGAGAAGATAAAAAAGGAGAAAGTCTCACATCAACTAGGCGTATCAACGGGCTATGGAGATGCCCATCAATAGATATCAATGTGAGGAGTAGGGATTGCCATGCAACGGATGCACTCGAGCTATAAGTATATGAAAGCTCAAACTGAAACTAAGTGGGTGTGCATCCAACTTGCTTGCTCATGAAGACCTAGGGCATTTGAGGAAGCCCATCGTTGGAATATACAAGCCAAGTTCTATAATGAAAATTCCCACTAGTATATGAAAGTGATAACTCAAGAGACTCTCTATATGAAGAACATGGTGCTACTTTGAAGCACAAGTGTGGTAAAAGGATAGTAACATTGCCCCTTCTCTCTTTTTCTCTCATTTTTTTTGTTTTTTTTATTTTTTTATTTTTTTGGTGGCCTTCTTTGGCCTCTTTTATTATTATTATTTTTTGTAAAGTCCGGAGTCTCATCCCGACTTGTGGGGGAATCATAGTCTCCATCATCCTTTCCTCACTGGGGCAATGCTCTAATAATGATGATCTTCACACTTTTATTTACTTACAACTCAATATTACAACTCGATATATAGAAAAAAGATATGACTCTATATGAATGCCTCCGGCGGTGTACCGGGATGTGCAATGATCTAGCGTAGCAATGACATTAAAAGACGGACAAGCCATGAAAACATCATGCTAGCTATCTTACGATCATGCAAAGCAATATGACCATAAATGCTCAAGTCATGTATATGATGATGATGGAAGTTGCATGGCAATATATCTCGGAATGGCTATGGAAATGCCATGATAGGTAGGTATGGTGGCTGTTTTGAGGAAGATATAATGAGGCTTATGTGTGATAGAGCGTATCGTATCACAGGGTTTGGATGCACCGGCGAAGTTTGCACCAACTCTCGAGGTGAGAAAGGGCAATGCACGGTACCGAAGAGGCTAGCAATGATGGAAGGGTGAGAGTGCGTATAATCCATGGACTCAACATTAGTCATAAAGAACTCACATACTTATTGCAAAATTCTATTAGTCATCGAAACAAAGTACTACGCGCATGCTCCTAAGCGGATAGATTGGTAGGAAAAGACCATCGCTCGTCCCCGATCGCCACTCATAAGGAAGGCAATCAATAAACACCTCATGCTCTGACTTCTTTACATAACGGTTCACCATACATGCATGCTACGGGACTTGCAAACCTCAACACAAGTATTTCTCAATTTCACAATTACTCAACTAGCACGACTCTAATATCACCATCTTTATATCGCAAAACTATTACAAGGAATCAAACATATCATATTCAGTGATCTACAAGTTTTATGTAGGATTTTATGACTAACCATGTGAATGACCAGTTCATGTCATCTCTCTAAATAGATATAAGTGAAGCAAGAGAGTTTAATTCTTTCTACAAAAGATATGCCCGTGCTCTAACAAATATAAGTGAAGCAAAAGAGCATTCTACAAATGGCGGTTGTCTATGTGAAGAGAAACAGGCAATCCAAACTTCAAATGATATAAGTGAAGCACATGAAGCATTCTATAAAGCCATACTCAAAAGATATAAGTGAAGTACAAAGAGAATTCTATAAATCAACCAAGGACCATCTCATACCAGCATGGTGCATAAAAATAAAAATGAAAACTAAATCAAAAGACGCTCCAAGATTGCACATATCGCATGAACGGAACAAATCTGAAAACATACCGATATTTGTTGAAGAAAGAGGGGATGCCTCCCCAGCATCCCCAAGCTTAGATGCTTGAGTCTCCTTGAATATTTACTTGGGGTGCTTCGGGCATCCCCAAGCTTGAGATCTTTCCTCTCTTCCTTCTTCTCACATCGAAACCTTCTCGATCATCGAACACTTCATCCACACAAAACTTCAACAGAAAACTCGGTAAGATCCGTTAGTATAATAAAGCAAATCACTACTCTAAGTACTGCAGCAAACCAATTCATATTTTGTTTTTGCATTGTTTCTACTGTAGTATAACTTTTTCATGGCTAAATCCACTGATATAAATTGATAGTTTCATCGAAACAAGCAAACTATGCATCAAAAACAGAATCTGTCTAAAACAGAACAGTCTGTAGCAATCTGAACATTAACCATACTTCTAATACTTGAACAATTCTGCCAAAATTAGGAAAAATAAAAAATTTGTACTGAAAGACAGTGCAAAAAGAATCAGAACCATTTGACGTCCCAGTAAAAAACTAAAATTCGCGCACTACAGACAAAGTTTCTGTCCTGCACCGTACAAACCAACAAGCAATCTTAAACATCCTAAAGGCAAACCTTGGCACATTATTTTTATAATACAATGGAATTGTACAAGGGTATAATTATTTTTGTTGAAAAGTTTCTGTAATAAAGATTCACAAAGTTGCCGTGAGCATGAACAAAGTTGAAGGAGCTCTCCCACTTCAACAATGCTTGTCTTTCTCACTTTCACTTTCCTTTTTGAAAAAGTTTTGGGTTCCCCTCTTTATTTTTGTTGTTTTTAAACTATATGAAAGCACTCAACAGATAAATGACTCTCTAAAACTTCCGGGTTGTCTCCCTGGCAGCGCTTTCTTTAAAGCCATTAAACTAGGCATATAGTGCTCAAGTAGTGAATCCACCCGGATCCCAAGGTATATCAAAGCCAATTTTAATTAACAATGATTTGTAATTTAGTAGTGAGCACAAAGTAACATATATCAAGCAATGACGAAGTCTAACTCTCTTCCTATGCATCGGCATGTCATAAAAGAACAATTCATGCACACATAGTAAAGGCCAATGCATAGTATAAACATTATCTTGCAATTTTATCGTGTTGGAAACATAGAGAGGTGGAGATATAGTTCCTCTCTCATAATTATTGCAATGGGAGCAGCAAGCACATGCATATTATATCTATCAAAATCATCATGTGCAACGGTAAAAGGCAACCCATCAATATAATCCTTAATAAGGGCAAACTTCTCCGATATAGTGTAGTTTGGAGAATTCAAAAAGATAATAGGACTATCATGCGTGGGTGCAATAGCAACAATTTCATGTTTAACATAAGGAACTATAGAAAGTTCATCTCCATAAGCATAATTCATATTGGCATCTTGGCCACAAGCATAGCAAGCATCATCAAACAGGGATATTTCAAGATAATCAATGGGATCATAATAGTCATCATAGCAATCATCCTTCGGTAAGCACGAAGGGGAATTAAACAATGTATGAGTTGGAGAGTTACTCTCATTAGAAGGTGGGCACGGGTAGCTATTCCGCTCTTCCTCCTTTTGTTCTTCGCTCTCCTCCTCATCTCTTTCATCCAATGAGCTCACTGTTTCATCAACTTCCTCTTCCATAGATTCCTGCAAAATATTAGTCTCTTCTTGGACAGCGGAGACTTTCTTAATAAGTGCATTAATTTCATAATTGTATTTATAATTCTCATAGCAATATTTGAGGATAGCTAAACTTTCAGATCTATAAACAGCATCATAAAAATCCTCAAACTCTTTACACATAGCTTCAATTTCACAAGCACCCATCAAAGCAACAAATTCTTTTATTTGCTCCACATCATAGTAATCATATATACCATTAGCATAAGAAGCTAAGGTTATATTGTCATTAAATTTGCATGAAAAGGGAAGATGTGGAGAATTCATCCTAGAGCAACAAGTATAATCATATTCCACGCATAGTTGCCAAGCATACCACTTCAATATATGAATTTGATCCCATAATAGTTTCCCTTTTTGTGTCAAGCGATAATCCCTAAAGTATTCACGTTGATCCAACGTTAGTCCCATTACATAATTAAATGGGGTTTTCTCAGGATTATTAAAGTAGTACATAATATCTTTCACATAACTAGCATCGCGGGTTTTAGGAGGTTCCCCATCTCCATGAGTAGCAAGTACACCTAATTTTTTTGGTATTTCGTGTTCCATATCCATAACTAAAGATAAAGAACAACTAAGAACATCACATAAAAATTACTTAGTGATAAAGCAAACAAGCACACACGAGAATATTCACCCCACGCTATTGCTCCCCGGCAACGGCGCCAGAAAAAGGTCTTGATAACCCACAAGTATTGGGGATCAATTGTAGCCTCTTTCGATAAGTAAGAGTGTCGAACCCAACGAGGTGCTAAAGGTAGAACAAATATTCCCTCAAGTTCTATCGACCACCGATACAACTCTACGCACACTTGACGTTCGCTTTACCGGAAACAAGTATGAAACTAGAAGTACTTTGTAGGAGTTTTTGGATAAGCTTGCAAGGAAATAAAGAGCAAGTAAATAAATGCTAGGGGCTGTTTAGATGAAGACACAACTAAATTAGTTTCAGTAGAGAGCTTTTTGTCAACAAGAAAGTTATTTGTCCCTAGGCAATCGATAACTAGACCGGTAATCATTATTGCAATTTTATTTGAGGGAGAGGCATAAGCTAACATACTTTCTCTACTTGGATCATATGCACTTATGATTGGAACTCTAGCAAGCATCCGCAACTACTAAAGATTCATTAAGGTAAAATCCAACCATAGCATTAAAGCATCAAGTCCCCTTTGTCCCATACGCAAACAACCTACTTACTCGGGTCTGTGCTTCTGTCACTCACGCCACCCACCATAAGAAAATCATAAGCATATTGCAAACCCTACAGCAGGAATCCCTCACACTTGCGCGACACGGAGAGAACCATAGGACAGCACCAATAATAAAACATACAACTCAAACCAATCACGATCATCAAATAGCCATTAGGACAAAACAGATCTACTCAAACATCATAGGATAGCCATAATCATCGGGAAATAATATATAGCGTTGAGCACCATGTTTAAGTAGATATTACAGCGGGTAAGAGAGAGGTTACACCGCTGCATAGAGGGGGAAGAGTTGGTCATGATGGCGGTGAAGTTGTTGGTGAAGATGGCGGTGATGGTGATGGTCCCGGCAGCGCTCCGGCGCCACCGGAAGCAAGGGGGTGAGGGGGCCCCCTTATTCTATTTCTTCCTTGACCTCCTCCCTAGATGGGAGAAGGGTTTCCCCTCTGGTCCTTGGCTCCCATGGCATGGGAGGGGCGAGAACCCCTCCAAGATTGGATCTGTCTCTCTGTCTCTCTCTGTTTCTGCGTTCTCTCCTGGCTCTGTTTCACCGTTTCATGTATATATGGAGATCCGTAACTCCGATTGGCCTGAAACCCTTGCCGTGATTTTTTTCCGAATATTAGCTTTCTTGCGGCAAAAGAAGAGCGTCAACCGCCTTATGGTGGGCTCACGAGGGTAGGGGCGCGCCTAGGGGGGTCAGGCGCGCCCCCCTACCTCGTGACCACCTCGGGCACTGTCTCGTGTGGATTTTTCTACCGGAATTTTCCATATTTTGCAAAAATAAGCTCCGTCCATTTTTATCCCGTTTGGACTCCGTTTAATATGGATATTTTGCGAAACCAAAAACATGCAACAGACAGGGACTGGCACTGGGCACTGGATCAATATGTTAGTCCCAAAAATAATATAAAAAGTTGCCAAAAAGTATATGAAAGTTGAATAATATTGGCATGGAAAAATCAAAAATTATAGATATGACGGACACGTATCAGGCATCTACCCTCATCAGGACAGCCTCCATCTCTTCCTCCGTTGCTGACCCAAAGTGGTCAGCGTCGCTGTTTGCCCTTGGTTCCGGTGCCGGATTAGATACCCGGCTCTCCCCGACTGACTCTTGAGAAGACATCTTGCTCTAATCTGCAACAGCAACAGCTCAAAACAAGAACATAGGAGATTTGCGTGATACTGGAGTCAAAACCTTCGGGAGAATATATAATGAATTTTTACCGACCAAAATACATATCGTGCCAGAAAACGGAGTCCGGAGAGCACACGGGGTGCTCACGAGGTAGGGGGGAGCGCCCACCACCCTCGTGAGGCCCTCGTGTCCTTCCCGGACTGCTACTTATTTTTCTATTTTTCTAAATATTCCAAAACGGAGAAATATTGCCTTAAAAACTGTTTTGGAGTCGGTTTACTTACCGTACCACATACCTATTCCTTTTCGGAGTCTGAAACGTTCCGGAAGGTGTCTCTTATGTATTCCTCCGGGGTTACGGTTTCAATAATATTGGTTTCAACATTTATGGGATTACCTGAGATATAACGTTTGATTCTTTGACCGTTTACCACCTTCGGATTGGTGCCTTCAAAGTTGTTGATTTTTATGGCACTGGAACGATAGACCTCTTCGATAACATAGGGGCCTTCCCAATTAGAGAGAAGTTTTCCTGCAAAAAATATTAAAGGAGAGTTGTATAGCAATACATAATCACCTACATTAAACTCACGCTTTTGTATCCTTTTGTCATGCCATCTTTTAACTTTTTCTTTAAACAACTTGGCATTTTCATATGCTTGGGTTCTCCATTCATCAAGTGAGCTAATATCAAATAACCTCTTCTCTCCGGCAAGTTTGAAATCATAGTTGAGCTCTTTAATAGCCCAATATGCCTTATGTTCTAGTTCGAGAGGTAAGTGACATGCTTTTCCATAAACCATTTTATATGGAGACATACCCATAGGACTATTATATGCATTTCTATAAGCCCATAATGCATCATCAAGTTTCTTGGACCAATTCTTTCTAGACCTATTAACAGTCTTTTGCAAAATTAATTTGAGCTCTCTATTGCTCAACTCTACTTGACCGCTAGACTGGGGGTGATAAGGAGATGCAATTCTATGATTAACATCATATTTAGCAAGCATTTTACGGAAAGCACCATGAATAAAGTGTGAACCACCATCAGTCATTAAATATCTAGGGACTCCAAACCTCGGAAAAATAACTTCTTTAAGCATTTTAATAGAAGTGTTATGATCAGCAGTACTAGTTGGAATAGCTTCTACCCACTTAGTAACGTAATCAACAGCAACTAAAATATGAGTGTATCCATTAGAGGCAGGAAAAGGTCCCATATAATCAAAGCCCCAAACATCAAATGGTTTAATAACAAGTGAATAATTCATAGGCATTTCTTGATGTCTACTAATATTACCAATTCTTTGACATTCATCACAAGACAAGACAAACTTACGGGCATCCTTGAAGAGAGTAGGCCAATAAAAACCAGATTGGAATACCTTACGTGCAGTTCTATCTCCAGCGTGGTGTCCTCCATAAGCTTCGGACTGACACTTGCATAGGATCTGTTCCTGTTCATGCTCAGGTACACAACGTCTAATAACACCATCTACTCCTTCTTTATAAAGATGTGGGTCATCCCAAAAGTAATGTCTCAAATCATAGAAGAACTTTTTCTTTTGCTGGTATGTGAAACTAGGTGGTATAAACTTAGCAACAATATAATTAGCGTAATCAGCATACCAAGGAGTACTACGAGAAGTACTTATAACATTTAATTGTTCATCAGGAAAGCTATCATTAATAGGTAGTGGGTCATCAAGAACATTCTCTAACCTAGACAAGTTGTCTGCTACAGGGTTCTCAGCTCCTTTTCTATCAACGATATGCAAATCAAATTCTTGAAGCAAGAGCACCCATCTAATAAGTCTAGGTTTAGCATCTTTCTTTTCCATAAGATATTTAATAGCAGCATGATCAGTGTGAATAGTTACTTTAGAATCAACGATATAGGGTCTGAACTTATCACAAACAAATACAACTGCTAAAAGCTCTTTTTCAGTAGTAGCATAATTTCTTTGAGCATTTTCTAGAGTCTTACTAGCATAATGGATAACATTTAATTTCTTATCAACTCTTTGCCCTAGAACAGCACCTATAGCATAATCACTAGCATCACACATAATTTCAAAGGGTAAATTCCAATCAGGTGGCTGAACAACAGGTGCAGAGACTAATGCTTTCTTAAGTGTTTCAAATGCTTCTACACAATCATCATCAAAGACAAATGGTATATCTTTTTGCAACAAATTAGTCAGAGGCCATGAAATTTTTGAGAAGTCCTTAATGAACCTCCTATAAAATCCGGCGTGACCAAGGAAACTCCTTATACCTTTGATGTCCTTAGGACATGGCATCTTTTCAATAGCATCAACCTTGGCTTTATCTACTTCAATACCTCTTTCGGAAAATTTGTGCCCCAAAACAATACCTTCAGTAGCCATAAAGTGGCACTTTTCCCAATTCAAGACAAGATTAGTTTCTTCACATTTCTGCAAAACTCGATCAAGATTGATCAAGCAATCATCAAAAGAGGAACCATAGACGGAAAAATCATCCATGAAAACCTCACAAATCTTTTCACAGAAGTCAAAGAATATAGCCATCATGCATCTTTGAAAGGCAGCAGGTGCATTACATAAGCCAAACGGCATACGTCTATAAGCAAAAGTACCAAAAGGGCATGTAAAAGTAGTCTTTGATTGATCTCTAGCCGACACAGGTATTTGAGAGAAACCAGAATAACCATCTAGAAAGCAATAGTGTGTATGTTTGCATAATCTTTCTAGCATTCGATCGATAAAAGGTAAGGGGTAATGATCTTTCTTAGTAGCCTTATTTAATTTGCGGAAATCAATTACCATCCTATAACCTGTAATAATTCTTTGTGGAATCAATTCATCTTTATCATTAGGAACAAAAGTAATACCTCCCTTCTTAGGGACACAATGGACAGGGCTTACCCACTGACTATCAGCAACGGGATAAATTATACCTGCCTCCAGAAGCTTGAGTATTTCTTTTCTTACCACTTCTTTCATTTTAGGATTCAGACGTCACTAAGGATCACGAACTGGTTTAGCATCTGCTTCCAAATTTATTTTATGTTGACCTAGAGTGGGACTAATGCCCTTAAGATCATCAAGAGTATATCCAATAGCAGCACGATGCTTCTTCAGAGTTTTTAATAATCTTTCTTCTTCATGCTCTGAAAGGTTAGCACTAATAATAACAGGATATATCTTCTTTTCATCAAGATAAGAATATTTAAGGTTATCAGGCAAATGTTTAAGCTCAAACACAGGATCACCCTTGGGTGGAGGAGGATCCCCTAAAATTTCAACAGGCAAATTGTGTTGCAGAATAGGTTCCTGTTTAAAGAATACTTCATCTATTTCCCTTCTTTCATTCATGAACATATCATTTTCATGGTCTAGCAAATAGTGTTCTAAAGGATCACTAGGAGGTACGGCAATAGAAGCAAGACCAATAATTTCATCCTTACTAGGCAATTCTTCCTCGCGATGTTGTTTACTAAATTTAGAGAAATTAAACTCATGAACCATATCATCCAAGCCAATAGTAACAACATTCTTTTTGCAATCTATCTTAGCATTAACAGTATTCAAGAAAGGTCTACCAAATATAATGGGGCAAAAGCTATCTTGCGGAGAAGTAAGAACAAGAAAATCAGCAGGATATTTAGTTTTCCCACACAAGACTTCAACATCTCTAACAATCCCAATTGGTGAAATAGTATCTCTATTAGCAAGCTTGATTGTGAAATCAATATCTTCTATCTCAGCGGGTGCAATTTCATGCTTAATTTCTTCAAACAAGTCATAAGGTATAACACTAGCACTAGCACCCATATCACATAAGCCATGATAACATGATCTCCTATTTTAACAGAAATAACAGGCACGCCTACCACAGGTCTATGTTTATCTTTATCACAAGGCTTAGCAATTCTAGCAGTTTCACCTTCGAACTGAATAACATGCCCATCAATATTATCAGACAAGAGATCTTTAACAATAGCAATATTAGATTCTACTTTAACTTGCTCAGGGGGTGCATAAGTTCAAATATTGCTTTTACGAACAACAGTTGAAGCTTTAGCATGATCCTTTATTCTAATAGGGAAAGGTGGTTTCTCAACATAAGAAATGGGAACAATAGGATCATTATAAGTGATAGTCTTTTCTTCAACTTTAATAGGTGCAGCTACTTTTACTTCTATGGGAGGATGATATTTAAACCACTTCTCCTTAGGGAGATCAACATAAGTAGCAAAAGATTCACAGAAAGAAGCTACTATCTCAGAGTCAAGTCCATATTTAGTGCTAAACTTACGGAAAATATCGGTGTCCATAAAAGATTTAACACAATCAAACTTAGGTGTCATACCTGACTCCTTACCTTCATCGAGGTCCCAATCTTCAGAGTTGTGTTTAATTCTATCCAGTAAATTCCATTTGAATTCAATACTCTTCATCATAAAAGAGCCAGCACAAGAAGTATCGAGCATGGTGCGATTATTTTCAGAAAGTCGAGCATAAAAACTTTGCATAATTATTTCTCTCGAGAGCTCATGATTGTGGCATGAATACAACATTGATTTAAGCCTCCCCCAAGCTTGAGCGATGATTTCTCCTTCGCGAGGCTAGAAATTATATATATAATTGCGATCACGATGAACAAGATGCATAGGGTAATACTTTTGATGAAATTCCAATTTCAATCTTTTATAGTCCCACGATCTCGTATCACATAGCCTATACCATATCAATGTGTCTTCCTTCAAAGATAAAGGAATCCCTTCTTCTTAGCAACATCATCGGGTACACCTGCAAGCTTAAATAATCCACAAACTTCATCCACATAGATTAAGTGCTCGTCAGGATGTTTTGTTCCATCTCCTGTAAAAGGATTAGCTAGCAGTTTTTCCATCATACCCGAAGGAAATACAAAAGGAGTTTCATTTTCAATAGGTTCAGTAGGTTGAGGAGCAACTCCTTTCTCTACTGGACGTGGTGAAGATACCCCGAACAAGCCCCTCAAATAATTACTTTCCATAGTAACAAGTGACAGTAAATTTAAGCACACTATATAAATTGTTCCTTACCAAATTCCACCTACCAAAGGCGCTACACTCCCCGGCAACGGCGCCAGAAAAGAGTCTTGATGACCCACAAGTATAGGGTATCTATCGTAGTCCTTTCGATAAGTAAGAGTGTCAAACGCAACGAGGAGCAGAAGGAAATGATAAGCGGTTTTCAGCAAGGTATTCTCTACAAGTACTGAAATAAGTGGTAACAGATAGTTTTGTGATAAGGTAAATAGTAACGAGCAACAAGTAACAAAAGTAAACAAGGTGCAGCAAGGTGGCCCAATCCTTTTTGTAGCAAAGGACAAGCCGGAACAAACTCTTATAATAGGAAAAGCGCTCCCGAGGACACATGGGAATATCGTCAAGCTAGTTTTCATCACGTTCATATGATTCGCGTTCGGTACTTTGATAATTTGATATGTGGGTGGACCGGTGCTTGGGTGTTGTTCTTACTTGAACAAGCATCCCACTTATGATTAACCTCTATTGCAAGCATCCGCAACTACAACAAAAGTATTAAGGTAAACCTAACCATAGCATGAAACGTGTGGATCCAAATCAGCCCCTTACGAAGCAACGCATAAACTAGGGTTTAAGCTTCTGTCACTCTAGCAACCCATCATCTACTTATTACTTCCCAATGCCTTCCTCTAGGCCCAAATAATGGTCAAGTGTTATGTAGTCGACGTTCACATAACACCACTAGAGGCTAGACAACATACATCTTATCAAAATATCAAACGAATACCAAATTCACATGACTACTAATAGCAAGACTTCTCCCTTGTCCTCAGGAACAAACGTAATTACTCATAAAGCATATTCATGTTCATAATCAGAGGGGTAATAATATGCATAAAGGATCTGAACATATGATCTTCCACCAAATAAACCAACTAGCATCAACTACAAGGAGTAATCAACACTACTAGCAACCTACTAGCACCAATCACGGTCTTTGGAACAAGAATTGAATACAAGAGATGAACTAGGGTTTGGAGATGAGATGGTGCTGGTGAAGATGTTGTTGGAGATTGCCCTCTCCCGATGAGAGGAGCGTTGGTGATGACGATGGTGATGATTTCCCCCTCCCGGAGGGAAGTGTCCCCGGCAGAACAGCTCTGCCGGAGCTCTAGATTGGTTCCGCCAAGGTTCCGCCTCGTGGCGGCGGAGTTTCGTCCCGAAAGGTTGATTCTGATTTTTTTTCTCAATGAAAGACTTCATATAGGAGAAGATGGACGTCGGAGACCCACCAGGGGGCCCACGAGGTAGGGGGCGCGCCCTAGGAGGGGGGGCGCGCCCCCACCCTCGTGAGCAGGGTGTGGGCCCCCTGGACTTCATCTTTGGCGAGGATTTTTCTTTATTTATTTTAAGATATTCTGTGGAGTTTCAGGACTTTTGGAGTTGCGCAGAATAGGCCTCTAATATTTACTCCTTTTCCAGCCCAGAATTCCAGCTGCCGGCATTCTCCCTCTTTATGTAAACCTTGTAAAATAAGAGAGAATAGCCATAAGTATTGTGACATAACGTGAAATAACAGCCCATAATGCAATAAATATCAATATAAAAGCATGATGCAAAATGGACGTGTCATGCTTCATGCCACATATTATGATCCAATGATGTGTTGCCATCCTATGATGTTTTGAGTAGATATCCTTTGTCTTTAGGTTGATTGATGATCTAGATTGGTATGAGTTGTATGTTTTATTTTGGTGCTGTCCTATTGTGCCCTCCGTGTCGCGCAAGCGTGAGGGATTCCCGTTGTAGGGTGTTGCAATATGTTCACGATTCGCTTATAGTGGGTTGCTTGAGTGACAGAAGCATAAACCCAAGTAAGGGGGTTGTTGCATATGGGATAAACGGGACTTGATGCTTTAATGCTATGGTTGGATTTTACCTTAATGATCTTTAATAGTTGTGGATGCTTGCTAGAGTTCCAATCATAAGTGCATACGATCCAAGAAGAGAAAGTATGTTAGCTTATGCCTCTCCCTCATATGAAATTGCAATGACGACTACCGGTCTTGTTAACGATTGCCTAGGATAATTCCGCACACTGACCCATCATTATTCCACACTCGCTATTTATAATATTTAGTAATATATTCTAACTTTATGATAACAGCACCTACTTTTATGTTTTAGCTCTCCGATATCATGCAAAGTTATCCTCTTCATACCCACAACGTAGTTTTATTTCTCGTTTCTAGTTGGAAGCAAACGTTCGGTGTACATAGCGTCGTATCAGTGGCAGATAGGACTTGAGAGAATATTGATCTTACCTTTAGCTCCTTGTGGGTTTGACACTCCATACTTATCACTTCCACCATTGGGAATTGCTACGATGATTCCCTGCACTTGGGGATTATCAAGCTCTTTTCTGGCGCCATTGTCGGGGAGCAATAGCGTGGGGTTGATATTCTCGTGTGTGCTTGTTTGCTTTCTTCACTAAGTAGATTTTGTTTTTCCTTTTTTTTTCTGTTTAGTTGTGGGTGAAACATACAAAAAAAATTAAAATAATGAAAATACAAAAAAGTTACTTGCCTCTCATGCCTAAAAAGTTTTTCAATAAGAGAAGTGATTGGAAGGTTATGCATTGGAGAAGTGAGGGTCGACCTTGAACACTTGTGTTCATGCTCATGGAAACAATGTAAATTTTTTCATGAAAGTTTCTCTGAAAATAATTATCCCCTTGTATGTATCCATTGTGTTATAAAAATAATGTGCCAAGCTTTGGTTTTAGGATAATTAGATTGCTAGTTTACTTTGTGCAGTAAAAAACAGAAACTTTGTGTGCCGGAGCGATTTTCTTCCTGCTGGTCACCATGGGCTTGGTGTGGGGAGAGTCGCTGGGTTGTCCGCCGTCGAGGGAGCCACAGCCAGCCGCCGGGAAACCCTCACAGATTGGGAATGGGGACGAGCCGTCGGCTGTGTGCGTTAGTCGAGTGATTCTCTCTGCTGTGCTGCTGGATGGATGCCGAAACGGCCCTCGGCGGCAATAATAGGCTCAGTTTCCAGGCCCAGCAAATGCCCAACAGAAAGTTCAAGCTTGAAAGTTGAAAACCATCCATCTCAACAAAAAAGAGTTTGTCTCAAAAAAAAAAAGTTAAACACCATCCAAACTTTAGCTGTACAAACCCGATAGTTTTTCGTGATATACAGAGGTGCCGTGGGGGCATGCATGCTTTCAGAATACATAGGCCTCCGATGAGTTGGGTATTTGCCCGAACATGATATATGTGGTGAGCGGATTCGAATTTGCACACATGCTACTGGGCTAGGCCAATGGGAATAATAAACTTTTCTTTTGCAAGGGAATAATGAACTTGTTAGATGGGTGTGGTGGCTGGATTTTTCAAAGTACATGAACAACTTTTAGAAATACAGAAACATTTTATTAAAATACGCAAACACTTTCTTAAAAATAAATGAATATTTTGCTGAAATGTATGATCACTTTTCTAATTATATGATGAGAAGTTTTTTAGTACATGATAAAAAATAATTACACTATGAACATTTTTGAAAAACGCCATCAATAATTTTAATTCATGGTCTTTTTTTATTACACAATCACGCTTTTCGGAAAACACAATGACCATGTTTAAAACACACGACAAAAAATTTCAATACATGACAAGTATTTTCTATAAACGTGAACATTTTTCGAAAATGTGATCAACATTCTTAAACTACAACAAACCTTTTTTTAAGACACAATGAAGACTTCTTTTTATACATGATGAATATTTGGTAAAAAAAAATACATGCAGGTTATCTTTAAAATGTAGGATGGCCATTTCTTTAAATACACTTTGAGCAATTTTGACGTGCGGTATTTTTTAATACATGAACTTTTTTTTTCAAAAAGATGATGAGATTTTTAAATCACAGGGTAGACATTTTTAATAAACGATGAGCATTTTTAAGACATGATGATCATTTTTTAAATATTTGATGAATATTTTGCAAAAAATATTAAATATTTTTAAAGTACACGTGAAGATTCTTAATACATGACTTTTTAAGAGAAAACGAATATTTTTTAAATACATGATGAACTTATGTTAATACACTATGAACACTTTTGATGGGTGGTATCTTTTTAATAGGTGATGAATAGTTTTTTAAAAACACGATGAACATTTTTAAAACACATGGTGAACATTTTTAATACATGACAGACATTTTTAAGATTTACTTAGCATTTTTAAATGCACAATAAACATATTAAAGAACACCACGACCAATTTTAATATATGATGAAGATTTTATAAGACACAATCACTATTTTCGAGATACTTGATAAATATTTATCTGCAATGGCATGCAACGTTTAGCTAATGGGTAGGCTCAACTAAAAAAAGCTAATGGCTATGCATTTTGATTTTATTTTGCGGGGGAGAAGGGGTTTCATTAACTTCACAAAGGTTTACAACCCTATTTGGGCAAGACCTAACCAGACCACGATCTTAACATCAACTCGACCGATCCTAGCAAGTTCATGACTTACCAAGTTTTCATGCGCCAAATATTTTCCTTGCATGGACAAGCTGGTTAAACCTTGAGGCTGGTATTTCTAGTTGGAAGATGACTATAACCGGGGTCTTCACAGTAAAATCCATGTGCATGGCCCTCATTAATGATGATCAATTTTTCCACCACCAATATACTTCCCTCCGTTTCTTTTTAGTCTGCATATAAGATTTGGTCAAAGTCAAACTTTGTAAAGTTTGACCAACTTTATAGGAAAAAATATCAATATCTGGATTCTGGAATACTAAAGCTATATGGTATGAAAATTAATTTCATGATGCATCTAACAATATTGATTTCATATTGTGAATCTTAATTTTTTTTCTATAAACTTAGTCAAAGTTAACCAAGTTTGACTTTGACCAAATCTTATATGCAGAGTAAAAAGAAATAGAGGGAGTATTTGGAAAATGAGGGCTCCGATTGAAAATTAAGATCTTCATGTAGTATTTAGACCAAAAGTTCTTCCTGACAAAAGATAATCTGAAGAAAAGAAATTGGCAGATTTGCATTGAGTGCTGCTTCTACGATGATGAGGAGTCGATTCAGCATCTATTCGTTCACTGTCCACTTGCCAAGCCGTTGTGGCGCTTAGTTTATATAGCTTTTAATCTACCTTCCACCAAATAGATCTGTGTGAGAATTTCTGATTTATTTTGGGTCATTTGGAACACTTGTAACTATTATTTTTGACCAAACGAAGGTTCCAAAATTTTTGCAGGTTGTCTTCAAGGTCATCAGCTGGATCAATACGTGGTCCTTACTTCGCAAGGAGGAGGAGCGGGCGCGCATGGTATTTGGGTGCAACCAATTGGAGATGGTGGCGTGGAATTTATTCACCTGATATAGTTGGGAGCCTATTAGTAGGATTTGTGATACATGAGGCTCATCTTCCTACATCATTTCGAATTTCCCTTACAGGCAGTCATTTGTGGGTATTTTTCAGTGAATTTTTTGTAATTCAATATGATGAACTTTGAGACTTAAAATAAAAGGTTGTGTGCATCACTCAATGAAGAGGCCGAGGGTGTTACTCTCTTTTCGAAAGAAAAAAATGATCATTACGAGTGACATGACTTAGTTAGATGTACACTTAGTAATCGATCATCAAAAGAATAATGAAACTCACTGCATGTAAATAATAATCAAGAAAAAGACACATGCTTTATGAAACAATTACATGGAAACCAATTTACATAAAAGCTTATTAAAAGAAATAAACAGCTATTATCATTATCTGCTCCTAGTACAAACGATCTAGTATTAAAAAGAATGGGTTGCCCCTGTACGACTGCAACACACATTTCAGGGCCTTGTTTGGTATAGAATGGAGGATGATCTAGCCCCCACATTTCAGATCCAATGGCCCACATTTGAGTATTTAGGTTTCCATTGAATTCCAGTTTCCACTGGATACTTTCTCCATCTCCCCCGAGCGAGCTGGCATATCGGAGCTCCAGAGCGACATTTGGTGTCATGACCTTCAAATCGGTTCAAGGTTTCAACATCGAGGAGTGCGGCTCCAGGGCGCTTGTCCTTAGGGAGATGTGCATGAAGACTTTTCGGTTTTCATCCTAAAGCTCAGGCCGGCTTTGGTATGGGAAGGGCGACTACGGTGCGTCAATGGCTTGTTTCTGACGGCGGTGGCGGTCGTTCGTTGGTCCAGGGACCTTGATGTAATTTTTATTATGTTTGAGGTGTTTTGTACTTCTTGAGAAGTTTCATAATAGATAAGAGTCATTTTGGCAAGAACAAAAAAAAAGGTGAAACAGATTATACAATGCTGTTGTGCAAAGTGGACACATCACATGGGTTAGGCTAGCTATACAGTCCTTGTGATAAGAAATAGAAGCATAAATAGATGGGCATCCATGCATTTTAGGCTAAAGGCCTAGCTACGGGTCTCGGCCCTTGTTCGGGCAAGAAGACGAGCGGTTGAGAGTGATCCATTGGTTCCTCGAGTAATGCATTACGTTCAGCGAAGTTTCATAGTTACCATTTTAAGCCAAAGGCACAGCCACGAGTCTGCCTGACTCGTTTGCACAAACAAGGCAAAAAAGTCACGTTCCATCGGTCCACCACCAGCCTGACTTTGGGTGGTGTAGAGAGGAGGCTAGCTATACCATCCGATCGGCCATGGCTGTGTGTGTGAGGTTGGTACCCAAACCCAAATGAATGGCGCGTGAAGTGATGGAGTCCTAGAAATTGAAGAGGGGACTGCACCATGCTGCTTCATACTGTATTTGGGAAGGAGGAAATTTCGTGGAAGTTGCAGCCTCAAGCTCACATCCCATCGCATGTCATCAAGCAGACACGATTGTAAAGTGAGCATCTACACCACGATAGAGGGCGGCAGTATAACACACATTAGACATGTTGAGCAGGAAGAGGGGGATTGGTAATTTTGATTTCAACTGTGCCAAGTGCAGCCAGTGCTTTGCTTCATGATTTTCAGACAAAATAGAATATGAAAAGGTCAGATCTTTATGAGTTTGTTTTACCCATAAATCGGTGTACGTCTTTCTATCACGATGCAGGTAATATTACAGATGCACCTACAAAGACAACACGAATTGCCGGGCCATGAAACAGATTCATCTGAAAGACCAAACTGATCGCATATTGTATCAAGTCACCTGCTATAATGAGCATTCCTTGCCCAGAGAGTTTCAGTTGCAACAGACACCATCCACAACAGAATGGCGATCTCCATCTGCTTTGATTCATCTGGGGCTCAAGAACCTGGAGCAAATGCCAGCTCGCCTTTTTGAGTGCAACAACACCACGAGGTGCACATTCAGAGAACGAGAACAAAGCCCCCTGCGCTGTATTCAGAAGCCCTTTCTTCTTGGAGCAATGGTGTCGTAGAAGTGTAGAACAAACGCCAGTTTGTACTAAGCTCCAGTCCTGCTGCACAGAGTGCCAAGATGCATATTCAGCCGGTACAATTTCGGAAGAAATAAATGCACGAAGATTCACTTCCATCAGATTCTTCGATTTTTTTGGTAAATTGATCAACAGAAAACAAATGATTTTGGTTAAAAGAATTAATATGATACACATACTTTTCCCATATTGCTAGAGCACCAGATGTTTGCGTGCGAGAATTATTTTATTTATTATTTTTAGAAAAGGGGAGGATTTACCCCGGCGCCGACGCGAGGGAGAGGCGCGGCTTTTTCTCAGCCGCCGCACGGTGGAGTAAATTTAGGGAAAAGTTTGGGAAGAGGAGTAATTTACGGCAGATAAGCGATCGGCTAGGTGCCACTTAGAGGAGTAATTTTTTTTACTCATCTAACCGGTTATAAGCGATCGGTTAGAAATGCCCTTAGATTAAGGAGTTCTTAGAATCATCTAGGGGTTTGGGAGAAGAAAAATTATAGCACGACGCCTTCAACAATGTAACAACGCCAACAAGCGTTGCCGTCATCAGTTCGTAGCACTGCCAAAGCTCGGCTTATGCCGACAATTTCACCTCACAAAGCATTCGACCGTCACAGTCAACCGGCCCGCCAGACGGAGCCCGGACAAGCCCGTCGGCCTAGGGGCCTGCATCGGTCGTATCCATCATGCATCCGACTCCCCGTATCACAAGAGTAGTTGAGGGTTCACAGTAGAACTGTTAATGTTCAATGTAAATTTACTTTCGAGTGTCGTGCTGCGAATTATGAAGCACATAGTTTAGCAAAAATTTCCCTTTCTAGAGGTCCTCGTCGCCACGTCTGTTGGCGTTCCTTATAACTAGAACCGTATCCCACTTCATGTGGTTTATGATGAATAATGTTATTTATCATCCCTCAAAAAAAAGTTGAGGGTTTCGCCAAGAAGCCGCATGAGACCGTTGTCATATATGAGCACTACCTAGAGCCACTGCCGCATCAACATTTGCCGGTGTCGTCGGGCCATGACACTCCTGCAGGAGCCAAGCGGCATGGGCTTAGGGTTTCTCCGGAGCCGGTAATTACAGGTCTTGGGCAGTGTAGCAGCCAGTGAAGTTACATTGGAGAAGCCAAGGAGTGCACCACGTCTAGGAAATTGCATCTACTCTACTTTACAGAATGTTTACACTATTTTGATTTTAGAATTTCAGTTTGTATCCCTCTTCAGCGCACACAAATACCGGCACCCACGCACAGGACGGGACAGCAGCACCCACGCACAGGCACAGCCGCCGCCTCTCCCCCTTCCACTTCCACGGTTCCACCCCACCATCTCCTCCAACTTCCACGGGCTTCCCCTGCAGACTGGTGGATATTGGATCAGGCAAAAGATCAAAACGGGTTCAGTTGTACACTCGCCGCTTCATCGCTTAGCACAGTGGAGAGCTCGCCGGCTACGCCCTGCTATCTCCTCGATCGTGCCGCCTTCTTCCATGCTTCTACTGACAGCTGTGCCCAGAAACTGAAAAAGGCAATACTTTTCCACCTTTCTATTTTGACCTGTCACCACGAAAAAGCAATTATAGGTAAATGATGAATTCCTGCCAGTTTCAGTCACAATTTGGAGAGGCGCGTGAAGCTCCTGCAAGTTTCAGCCAAATATGGATTCATCGCCACCATGGATAACTATAGAAGCGAATGAATTCCTGCCATAAAAAGCAGGAGCCACCAACCCCCAGCGTCTATAAGTACCCGCCCAGGACAGAGTCCCAGACCACCAAACAAAGAGACGCAATGTCGCAATACGCTAGTAAGACTAAAACCCTAGAGGGTAGTGAGCCCGAGTCGGAGCCAGAGCCGGCGCCGGCGCCGGTGGCAGTTGAGGCCTCCGCTGACTCGAAGGAGGACGAGGAGCACGAGGTTGACGGTATTCAGCGGAAGGTAAAGCGCTACCGCATGATCAAGGAGCTCTACGCCGCGACGGAGAAGGTTGTCCCGGCGAGCAGCGGCGGCCAGAAGCAGAAGAAGAAATAGATGAGCGATAGGGCGAGAGGCGAGAGGCTAGATGGAGGGCGCCCCTTCTCTTCTTGTAATTCGCGTAGTTGCTAGAGGGTAGAGCTTGCTCGCAGTATTCTCGCCGCGGTGTGTCTGTCCTCTCGCCGGAGATGGGTCGCTTGGTTGTAAACGCTGAATCTATGCCATAAGAAGAAATTTAGAGTTGATTGAATTGCTTTTGTATCGTCGTAATGTGTTACTTCCTGGCTTGGAGGTCTGGATCTCGTTCGGTCATCCTTTGCTGATGGTCTCGGGCTCGGGCCCGGCAGAAGATGTTTAGAAGGGAGGATCGATATCGATCTCCGGGGATTGATCTGAGAGCAGCTTTCAGGCCTGATCTGGTAGTGAATTTCGAGCGTGTTGTGTGGTGGCGATGAAGCTTGCATGCGTGGACAGCCAAGGTGAGGAGCCGCGCTGGATAAGAAAAAAATGGTACGGGAAGAAGGAATCTTCTGGAAGCTTCCATAGACACATCCCAGCGGTGGAACAAATCATGCATGGAGGGACTCAGGGACGCCAGCCCTGGGCCTGCTTTTCAAGCTTGAGATCACCATCAAAGCCACGGGCACCATTTTATGACGAAAAAGCACCTGGCCGCTGATTTTCATGGATGAAGAAGGAAGTCCAAACAAGTAGAGTACAAACAAGAGAACTGAAAAGGCAGAAAACGGTATGGTGCCGGTTGCCATACCCATAAACCAGAGAACTGAAAATGTTCATGGTGGTTCAGAAAAACTTGTCATCGAGCCAATCCTGCACCCGTGAATCTGATAGGCTAGAACTGACGAGGATTTAGCCAATCATTTTCATATAGGTGACAGTTTTAATTTGTTGCACCCGTGGAACTCCGAGATGGTCGTCTTTGGGTCTTATGGTCGGATGATTCCAAGCTAATTACGCTACTAAAAATGCACTCCTAATGTAACTAGCTGTAACTTCTGCATTTCCTTAGTTTGTGTTTTATTCTGATCCTCAATTATTCCTTATAACCTTAGAAATAGGAAAATATGGAGTCAAACTGAAGCTTTTGTGTCTTCCTTTCCTTGGAAGACGGTTGTTCCCATGGGTGAATTAAATGATATTGTTTTCTTGCAGGAAAATTAGATTTTTATTGCTTAACCTTTTGGGATTACAATCATGTTGGTATGGCAAACCAACCTATTTGGTCCAAACTGCCTACGCATGTGATGTTGCCCTATCTGAGCTAAACGATATGCAACGCTATTACAGGCATGGAGGACATGACCGACAAAAAAATTGTCTACCCCGCGCGAGTAGACTCTTGATTTCGCCAGTGATGGACCATGTCGGGGATTGATCAATCTCCAGTTGCTTGATCATGTTGGCTGGCACTTGAGAATCTATTTCGACAATGAACGGCTTCGTGCTCCACTCGTAGGTCAGCTAAATTCCTTCCATGCACACAACCATCGTCAAGCTAGTCAGCATCAAATGAATAATTTAATCACGATGCGAAATGATTTGGCTTAATAGATATGAAATATGATGGCCTTTCTTACACCTGGTGTAATATGCATTTTTATTATCTGGTACCAAGGCATGAGTGCAAAAATTTTGGGGTCTTGGGAAATCATTTTGGACAATCTCAAATTGCTCCCATGCAAAACACTCCATATTAGAGTTTTAATTCTGTAGTCTGCTTAAAGATATGGCAAATCCAAAAAGCCTTTACAACAACTACCTGATTTAATGCAAGATGAATTGAGGCAATTCGGTCTTCTTCATTTCATTTGTGAAATAATACTCCCTTTATACGGGTATGTGAGGACTATTCGATATTATCTGGTACCAAGGCATGAGTGCAAAATTTGGGGGGTTTTGGGAAATCATTTTGGACAATCTCAAATTGCTCCCATGCAAAACATTAAATTGGCAGTTCTTACGAAGCGTTTTCTCATGGGAAGTGATTTACAAGATAGTGATTGAGAGAACTAAGAAATTAGTCTCTACATAGGAAAATACCAAAAAATGGAATTGGGCCCTACTTACCCAGATGCGGATGCAGGGAGTAGTCATGAAGCATAGCTTATTGACCATTATGAAAAAACTACACCGAGCTTACAAAAAATTATAGGCAAGAACAGAAAGCCATTGGGGTTCGCATGGGGATAGAGACTCTATTTTTTTTCATAATGCAGTGCTAAGAATACAAAATCCATATGATATTGCGCCTTGCTTCTTTCAATACTTCTACATGAAACCCTATTCATTGTGGCACCATGCCTAATTCAATAATTGTCGATTGTGCGTCACCTTCCTTTTGTAAACCAAACAAAGATGAAATTTTCCGGCAATCCCCATGAATGAAAAGGAAATCCTCTCTAGGTTTTGATGGTTTAAATGTAGTGGCTTGGCGTTCGGATGATGTAAACCGCACTGTTCAATAGTTCTATCAGATATGTTCCCCATAACTTCACGATAATCATGTAAACCGTACTGCTACCTTCTAAGCTCAATGAAATTTTCATCATGATAATCACAAAAAGGTCAATCCTACTGTTCCCCATAACTTTCAGTTAATCAACCTTTGCAATGCAACATGTAAAATCATCAACCGGTGCTTTGCTAAAACGGCCAAAGAGCAATTACATGAATATATCCATGAAACTCATAAAGCTTCTATCCAAGGACGTAGAATTTCTAATAATATCACTCCTTTCCAGGAAATCACTCCTTTCAACACACACCCCGAAAGCATAAAGCAATTATGTTAGACTTGAACAAATATTTTGATAAAATTGAATGGTGATTTTCTTATAGACTTGGTACGTAAAGGGCTGCATGGTCATTTCATAAAATTGATCTATGAGTGCATTTGCTTTGCTTATTTTCCTCTCAACATTAGTGGCCGTCCTTTCAGGACCTGTTGAGCATCTCAAGTATACAACAAGGTTACCCTTTAATAGGGTTTATCCTTGCATTTAATGTATTGTTGCACTATATTCAAGACGCCTCGAGATGAAATAGTCCATTGGGCATCTAGTTAGTACCTAATACTTGCTAGCTCCAAAGCTTAATTGGTAAGCAATTGTTAAGCCCCATAGGGAATGTGTTTGTAGCAAGCGACAACTTTCCCTCAATATGAGAAACTCATGTATCAATAGATAACAACCCGAGCCTTTGTCAAGGAGATCTGCAATACTATTACAAGACTACTTGTGTCCCCAGCACATCCACCGAGGTTTCAATATCACTAGTAATGCTAGGTTCAACGAGTAATGAATATATGATGCGCCATGAAATATTTTTGTATTTGCAGAACAAATAATATCTAGAAATAAAAGTGCATATGCATGTGATTTGGAGAATGACCGGGCTTCATATGTTCACTACTAGCATCTCTCATGAAAGCGGTGACACATCACTACTAGAGAAAATCCTAGCAGTAGCGCGGGTAAAATGCCTAGTGGTATCGCGGGACCTGCGCTACTAGGAAGGCGCTACAGCTAACCTGTAGCAATAGCGCTTTTTGTACCGTGCTACTGCTATACCTACTTAGCAGTAGTGTTGTCCTGACCAGCGCTACTGCTAAGTGGCTTAGCAGCAACATTTTCCGGTCCATCGCTACTGCTAATTAGCAGTAGCGCTTGTTTACGTCGCTACTGCTTCCTGCTAAAGAGTGCTACTACTATATTTTCACATATATTTTTTGCTACGTATTTGCGATGTTTTTGTACATGTTTTATACAGTATTTTAATCATATCATAAACATGCAATATGCGCATCATATCATACACATAATAGTCTCATGATATCATCCAACACAAATCATGTCATCACATCATAATCACGATATAGCGATACAAGTTAACTGACATGTCTTATCATACATAATGTAGTACTTCATGAAGCGCCAGTTCGGGTCCCTCTCTCGCACTAGCGTGAATCTAAACTAACTATTTTCCGCCTCGGCTCTGCTATCGAACTCTCTCTGGTTGTCGCTCGGAAATGGGTACACCTGGGCCTGACACTCAGGCCACTCGTCATATACTCCGTGAACCTTCCCTACGTACACAGCGTATCACTTTTTCACCATCAATAATCTATGTACCTGCATCGTCACATGATTCGATAATATGCAACATAATATATAGCTAAGCAACAGAAAGAGATGGAGCTGGCAAAAATAGACGCAACGTATCATAAACATGAATAACAAAGTTCATATCATACCCAAAGTGCCCTAACTAGAGTGATCTACGCTAGTTGAGGAGGACGGTTTAATTACATCACAATGTTTCGTCGTAAATTCAAAGTTCCGTCATAGACAAAGTAGTGACTAAACAGACACATTGTCAGTGACAATCACTCCAACATGTCGTGCCAACCATCCAAATCAGGAAGGAAGTCCCCGAGCGAAGTGAAAGGCTTTAGGTCAAGATGTTGAGCGGTTTGCCCTTGTTCGTAGAACATCCCTATTTTTTCAAGGACCTCCTTCATGATGATTCGAGCAAGTCCACGCTGGATGTGATAGAACTCAGCTCGGAGTAGATGATCCGAGACATTTCCTAGATTCTTTGCCCATTGCAGAATATCGGCATCGCCGGATCTATGTGACATGCAAAGGTTCTGGTTGTAGCAGAAGTCGGTCTTATGGCAGAAGCAGGGCGCACGGTTCCTTGTCTTCTTGATCGTGATCTCTCCACCCTGGTGCTCGTAGCTTAAGATAGGACCGTCAAGAACATACTTGATGTGGGTGTAATCCTTTTTCTTCATGTTCTTCGACGAGTCCAAGTAAAGAGCGTGGGAGAATCAGGGGTAAAGGATGATGAGGATGGCGCACCCATCGCTGCGCAAAATAAGTATACCTCAAATTAGCCTCCAAGCGTGCAAATGAATGATTTAAATCGAAGGAAGGATATCCGCGGATGATTTATATGGGATGATAAGGCAGGAGAATTGTCTCCTTGTCCTTGTTGCCGACCATGGAATCAGCGATGTAGTTCCTCGCGTATTCACGGTGCTCTTGGCAGACTGCCAAGAAGCCCTCGTCATGAAGTATGGGCCAGCGACACAGATATAAGGTATTTGCTCAATCCTGATGATGTAGTTCATGTACAAGGAAAAAAGGCGGACAAACGTAAAATCCAGCTTTTTCAAGTGATGAAACATGTCAAAGAAGTAATCGAATTGAAGGAAGAACTTCTCTGTGGGGAATGTGTCGACGTACAACCTTTGCTGCGGCACATTAACCACGTAGAGCGGGTATCCTGAATTTTCCGAGGCGATCAGGCGTTTCTCTCTCCGCAGCACACCATCATGAAGTCTCCTTAGATCGTTGTATATGGTCTCTACCACTGCCTTAGGTAGGATCGGATCACCGGAGATATGGTATTTCGCCAGAACTATGACAGGTATACGGTCTTCAGCCCGAGGTTGCGGAGGCGGCTGGCTCATAGAAGCAGCTTTGCCTTTCTTTGGTCTCTTCCTATGCTTCTTTGCTACCAGAAGTGAGCCTATCATATGTTTATCCTCCGGCATCATAGGCGCCGGTATTTAGATACTGTAGATGGTCATCATCATCCTTGTCCATGCCATCATGCATTGCTTCTTCGACGGCGGCGACATCATTAGCCACTAGTGGAGCCTCTAACTCACGCCGTCCGTGATCACCCCGCACAACAGGCAACGCTAATTGGGTAGGTGGGGTGTTGGTGTTCATACCTTGTTGAGGCTGCTTGGTCGTGGGTGTGCTCCCGGACGCTTCAGACAAAGAAGACTTTTCGGTCACAACAGAACCCAACTCTTGCAATCACCAAGCCGTCGTGGGGTCTCGTCGTCATCTCCCCCTAGTGCTACCGGTGGAGCCAAATTCTCGTGGCCGGGTTTGACACTGGCCGCGGAAACCTTGAATACGCCGGGGGGACCGGCCGGCTGTGGAACAATTGTTCCTTCGGCTTCACTATCGTCGCCTTTCCCAGATCCACCTTCTAGCCGCTGATGGTGTCCAGTATGGTGCACGGGGTTACGTCGGCCTGCAAAGACATGCTTGTGATGTGAGACATCCAAAAGGCAACAGAAACAAGAGATTATAAATATATTGAAGAGGGCCGGTGTGATAGGTACCGTGAGGGCGTCGAGCTCAGCCAAAGACGAAGCCCCGCCGAGCACGCCAGGGACGGAGGACGGGCTGCTATGAGCAAGTGCAGGAGCAGGTGCGAGAGCATGTGCAAGAGCAAGTGCGGTTGTGTGAGCAGGTGCTTCTGTAACGCTAAACGAGTTGCTCCCCAAGAAGTTGGAAAGGGGAAAGTCTGCTGCATCTTTATCCGGATTTTGCTTGGTCCAACTGACGATAGCCGGAATCAAGACACTATACAAAGCTTCCATTTCCTGTCTTGCGAAAGCTACCGCTGCTTTGACTATCTCTTCTTTGGTCTTAGCCATTTTCTTATCAACCGCAATCTCAACCTTCTTGTCGATTTTTCTTCGTTTAACCTCCATCTTTGCTTTCTCTACTCGGCGCTGTCATGGTAGCACTTCTTTCACTTCGCGCCGTCTCCGACGCCATGCACATGTTCATACGACGGCCAAGTGTCCACGGGGAGTCCATTCAATATGTTCAAGGCCCGGTTGAATGGGGTGTCCCACTTGGGCCTCGTCAATGTCTCAGATGGCGAGTCGCTTTCGGCCGCAATCCTGTGCTGCTTTTTCTACCAAAGGAACGTGGATCATTTACAAATGTGACTAAACATGCAGTCGAATTGATCAGAATCTAAAATTAGGGGGCAAATTAATAATTACCAGCAGTCTCATGAACTCCTTCGTGATCGCGTCCATATCGAAAACCTTGTTGAGTGGGTCCCAAAGGTATCGGGCCCACATGACGTCACTCTCCTTCGGGACGGTGAACTCCGCCAAGGGGTCTGGGATCCCCAGACTTTCGCGTTCTGCGTCCTCCCTAGCCCATATGGGTCTCTTCCCCGCGTAACCACGACTTCCGAGGAGGTGGAACCCTATGTTCCTCTCTTGAAGCCCCTTCATGTACTCCAACTTTTCTTTGATAGCTTCGGCAACACAAGCCTTTTTGAATATTTCGAACTGCTCTACCGTAATTGTCGGATTATCCTATACAATCTCAGAGTGGGGTTCGTCTTTGACGATGATCCGATGTTTCACCCTTACTTTCCAGGCGGACAACGCAGCTAAACTTGCCCATGGTGTGTCTGTTTATCTTCTTCATTGCTGGGTCTTGCCACGGCCGAGTATATTTGATTTCATCCCAGCCAGGGAATAAGAATCCCTGGTGCCGCTTCGTTAGGAGGGAGTGCTCCCTATCTCGTATCTTCTTTAATTTCTCATCATTGATGGTGGCGGTGGCCCGTAGGATGCATCCAATTTGATTGCCGTAGCACATGCGCGCTTCTGCAGGCTCTTTTGGCTCGAAATCACCGGGGTGTAGAGCTGGTTTGGGCACCGTATCCTCTTCAGTTTCGGTTCTATACCGGCTAATTCGCCAGCCTCGGTGCCGGTCACGGTCTTGGTACCGGTCCCAGCGCCAGTCTCGGCGCCGGTCTCGATGTCGGTCTCAGTCTCGGATGTGACAGAGGGGCACTACAACAACTGTTGCTCGTCGAGATAGTTAAAATAGTTGTCTTCCGCCTCATAGACGTTGCAATCACCAGAATCCTGTCCTTCATCGTTGCTAGCCATGTTTCCTATGATTAAATCTAGTCAATTAGTTCTAGACCTAATAAAATGAATAATGACATAAAAAAGGCCTATGTTTTACAGGAATGCTGATTCAGTCCCATTGTGGCAAATCCTGGGCACTCAATATGTCCTAGTTTGTAGCACATGCCGAAATTCATGGAAAATTTTGGCATGACCTTTGCTACAAAGCGGACAAATCAAGCGCCTAAAATTTGCTGGAACGAAAATGAATCAACATTCTGGCAAAACAGAGGCCACTCGGAATCATTCCCTGCAAACAACAAAAGGTCACTTGGGCACAGTCGAACAAATTCAATGTTGCATATAACAGGACCACATAAGAACCTGTACATGAGCAACTAATAAAAAATATGTCCTAATAAAAATTAGGAACACTAGAACTCAATTTATGTCCTAAATTTCAAATTATGAACCCTAGAACTCAATTCAAATTATGTCCTAATTTTTTGTCATAATAAAAAATCAGTAAAAATTAAGAACCTACTAGAGTTACAACACTAAAAGAAATTTATATTTTTATATTGAATTTTTTCTCTAAACTAAACGCGACTGCCACTAGTAGAAAAAGGCCCATTTGTCCCGTTTCCCGAACCGGGACTAAAGGGTCGGTACTAAATCCCAATACCTTTAGTCCTGGTTCGCCTACGAACCGGGACAGATGGGGCTCCATGTGGCCGTTGCTGCTTGCCCGGGCAGGAGGGCCTTTTGTCCCGGTTGGTGGCACCAACCGGGACCAAAAGGCATCCACGCGTCAGCAGTTCAGGGCCTGGGGTTTTTGTTTTTTTTTTGAAGGGGGGGGGGGGTTGGGGGTTTTGGGGGTTTTGTAGGGTTAATTTAGGGGTTTCATATATTGTGTTAGCACTAGTAGAAAAAGGCCCATTTGTCCCGGTTCATAAGGCCCATTTGTCCCGGTTCCTTAACCGGGACTAAAGGGTCGGTACTAAAGCCCAGTACCTTTAGTCCCGGTTCTTGTACGAACAGGGACAGATGGGGCTCCACGTGGCCGCTTTGGCTTGCCCAGGCAGGGAGGCCTTTTGTCCCGGTTGGTAGCACAAACCGGGACTAATAAGCGTCCACGCGTCAGCAGTTCAGGGGCTGGGGTTTTTGTTTTTTTAAGGGGGGGGGGGGGTTGGTGGTTTTGTAGGGTTAATTTAGGGGTTTCATATATTGTGTTAGCTAGCTAATAGAGAGAAGTGTCCTCTCTTATCTCCGTGCTTGGTCGACGCTACGTACTATACGTATAGAGAGGACTCGGCATGCTAGCTATTAAGCAAATGAAGGGAACCATTAAGTACAGAAGATCGTCATGAACATATATATATATACAGAGAGAAGTGATCGACCTCTCCTTCTCCGAGAGATTGGTCGAACAACAAGTTTTCGTATATCTATCGGACGCTACTGGCTACATATATACAATATTAAGATCTCTTACAATATAATCCCGTAATTATATATGAACTCAGCTTCCACATGGTATTCTCTGGCTTTATTGATGACATGGTCAAGAAAGAATCCCGCCAATTCCTCTTGAATTGCTTTCACGCGATCTTGTGGTAGGAGTTCATTTCACATCTGCCACGTCTAATTTGAAGAAGGGGGTTAATACATATATATGAATGAAACTCAACAGAAATGATGGTGTAATAAAATGAAATTGTGAATATTATTGCTTATGCACTTCATATTGTCTTTTAGAGTAGCCCCGCTTATTTTTGCAAGTCGCGTTGTAGATGAACTCACACATGTAGTATCCACAGTTATCATTCCCGGGTTCCTGCCACAAGTACTTTACGAGAAATAGAGGTCAATCGAACTGATAATGGAGCATTATAAATGGCATTGATGAAAGTAGCTAGAATCAACGGGAGATGCGCGAAACTAGCTAGCTAGTAGTACTTACGTTCGGGTATTTAAATCGCAGCTCCCCCGGCAGTCCCGGATCTTGTGCGGTGAATACTTACCAAACCCCGCGAGACAAAGAAAACAATTACTTGATATCAGGAAATGAACAAAGTTGCCGATATGGTGCGATAATGATCGATTGAACTTACTTCATGAGCATTTTAGTCATGTCCGCATATTCCTCGGGATCTTTTCGTCTCGAGTCTAAGAGAGAAGTGTCCTCTCTTATCCTCGTGCTTGATCGACGCTACGTACACTATACGTATAGAGAGGACTCCACACGCTAGCTAGCTAGTAAGCAAATGAAGGAAACCATTAAGTACGAAAGATCGTCATGAACATATACAGAGAGAAGTGATCGACCTCTCCTTCTCCGTGAGATTGGTCGAACAACAAGTTTTCGTATATCTATCCGACGCTACTGGCTACATATATACAATATAAGATCTCTTACAATCCCCTAACATCTGAACTCAAGGTCCACATGGTATTCTCCGTCTTCATGGATGACGTGGTCAAGAAAGAATCCCGCCAATTCCTGTTGAATTGCTCGTCAGCGATCTTGTGGTAGGAGTTCATCCCGCATCTGAAACATCTAATTTTAAGAAGGGGGTCAATACATATATATGAATGAAACTCAACACAAATGATGGTAGTAAAATAAAATTGTGAATATTATTGCTTACGTACTTCATGTTGTTTTTTAGAGTAGCCCCGCTCACATGTCGTGTGTGGCGGATGAACTCGCAATGTAGTATCCATAGTAATTATTCCCGGCTTCCTGGCACAACCACTTTACAAGAAATAAAGGTCAATCAAATTGATAAGCAAGCATGCTAAATGGTATTTGATGAAACTAGCTAGAATCGTTGGGAGATGCGTGGAACTAGATAGTAGTACTTAATTTCGGATGTCTAAATTGCAGCTCCCCGGCAGTCCCGGAGCTTCTGCGGTGAAATTTTTCCAAACCCTGCCAGACAAAGAAAACAAATAGTTGATATCAGCTGGAAATGAACAAAGATGCCGATATGGTGCGATAATGATCGATTGAACTTACTTCTCGAGCATTTTAGTCATGGTCGCATACTCCTCGGGATCTTTTCGTCTCGAGTCTATGACGGTTACTAGTCCCTGATCAAGCTTAATCTCTAGCAGAATAAAGTGGAAACTACGCACGCATGCATAACTCATCAATTACATTACTATAACCTCGAGTAATAAGGGAAACCGAATATGCACAACACAGTAACACTCACTTGAAGTTGTAAGGAAAAAGTATTATATCTTTGTTTTGATTTTTCTGCAACGATCATAGCAAGTTGGCCTCGGTTTGTTTGGCATCATATTTAACCGTGTAATCATCTCTGAGGTTTGTGTTAATGAACCCAATATCACCGATTTGTCTTTTATTGCATTCGGCGATCTTCAATCTGCATAATATAGTGAGGATAGTTATATATACATGCAATGAAAGACTGAGCTATATATAAAGACTTAATTACAGAAGTAGTACTTACAGACAGTAGCAAGTGATGATTGTTTTATCGAGGGCCTTTTGATTGAAAAACTAGAAGTACTCCTCAAATGGAACAGACAACAGATCAATTCCAACGAGGTCGTGCTCCTCTTTAACTCTCAGCGTCAAAGTATCCTTCCCAGACTCGCTGCCGGTTTTCATGTACCACTGATGGAATCTTCGCATCATCGTTGATAGAGGAGGATAACCAGGTTTGACGAGAGGCTTCCCATGCCGGAATTTGAATTCGTCCACCTCCATTATATCAAAATGTGCATCTTTGGGAAGGTAATCTCCAGGATTGTTACTGGGCACCATCCTCGGATGATTAGCGACGATATCGCTAGACACCTTGAGCGGGGGGCATGATTGGTTCACTTGTTCGCTGAGCTGGGGAATTTGTTTCCCACTTCTTCGTTCTGCTAACCTTAGATAACTACAAGTACTTCCCGGCTAGGATGCTTCCTACATGACCTTTCAATAATGCGATCATAGTTGGTTTGCGGCGGAAAAGGTGGTGGTCGCTTCAGGGCATCCAAAGTGCGCTGAGTTGTCACCTTATATATCTTCTCCTCCGGAGGTGGATGTTTATTAGCTCTTCACGTTTCAAAGAAGTCCTTCACTTGGGCTTCATAGATCTTTGCATTTTCCTCCTCGGTCATCTCGTATGGTAACCTCTCTAGAGGCTTGAGAGATGGACTGAATCGGTATTGCCTACCGCCTCTGGCTGTACTGCTAGATGCGGGAGCAGCCGGAGCGGCTGCGGCTATCTTCTTTCATTGCTTACGAGGCGGAGAAGAAGGAGGCGGAGTGCTACGATGCGCCGGAGCAGCCAAAGCGGCGGCGGCTGTCACTACAAAAAAATACACTTCCGTGATGATACGTGTTTGTCACAGTAGGTCGCGTTTTCTGTCCTGCATGTACATCCATGATGACTTTATGACAGAATCAAGATAGTCATACCTGTGATGTCGTAGAAGTGTTCCATGACATTACCAAAATTATCATCACGGAAGTGTCCACTTCCATGACGATAAATCGCGCGTCACAGAAGTGCTTTCGTCAAGGGTGACCGACACGTGGCATCCACCGTAACGGAACGTCGTTAAGCTATCGGATCAGGTTTTGGATCCGATAACCCGTTAACAGCCCCGGCCAATGGGGATTTTCCACGAGTAAAATCATCATTGGTTGGAGGAGACACGTGTCAGGTCCGCGTTGGCACAGGTGTCACTCATCCAATGGGCGAAACGCGCCTATGATATGTTGACACGTGGACCGGCCCATCAAGTTTAAATGGGCCGGCCCAACTGAAGGCCCACAAGATTTTGCGGACCATAATGGGCCAGCCCCGCTAAAGGCCCACAAGATTTTGCGGACCATAATGGGCTGGTCAGCTAAAGGCCCACAAGATTTTGCGGGCCATAATGGGCCGGCCAGGTAAAGGCCCACAAGATTTTTGTGTGCCATAATGGGCCGGCCCAGGTAAAGGCCCACAAGATTCTTGCGGATCATAATGGGCCGGCCCAGCTAAAGGCCCACGAGATTTCACCGACATTAATGGGCCGGCCCAGCTGTAGGCCCACAAGATTTTGAGGACCCTAGTAGGCCGGCCCATTAACTGGCTGCCATGTTTTGGGCCAAATGCCGGCCCATATTTGATCCGGTCCATTAATGGCCTGCCACGCTCCGGGCCTAATAGTGGCCCATATGAGATCCGGCCCGTTAAAAGCCTACCATGTTCTGGGCCAAATTATGGCCCAGATCAGGTCCGACCCTTTAAGAGGCTTTTGGCTAAATTATGGCCCATATCAGATTCGGCCCTTCAACTGGACACTATGCTTTTGGGCCCACTTGCTAAAGGCCCACTTAGTAATTCAGCCTGATATTAGTTTTGGCCTGTTATGGGCCCGTTTAACATTTCAGCCCTATATTAATTTCGGCCTGTTAAAAGCTTGTCATATAGTTGGGCCTAACTACGGCCCGGTTTGCATCCGGCCTGCTCGCAGCCGATATCTGATTGGGCCAAACAAGGACCGAGACAATTTTGGCCTATTAAAAGCTCGTGATTTGATTCGCACAATCATGAGCCGGGGTTCACTTCGGGCTGCTGCCGGCCCGTGAGCTGTTCGGCACGTTTCAGGCCCAACCTACATCGTGATTGCATGACGGCCCGATTATGTACCGTAATTTTACGGTTTGGCCGGATTACTGCGAAGATAGGATATATATATATATACAGTAAAATAACTGCAGCATCGTGAATAAGAAAAAACCTAGACTATACAATAAAGAAATTACGACATATTACATTCACTAGGCATCAAAGTTCGCCACTATGATAATAAAGCACAAGCAGACAGCAGATTACATACACTGGGCATCAAAGATCGCCACCAGTGCAAATAAACACGCCGACAAAATAATATACAAAACCGACAGCACTTCAATAGAGTTCAAGAAAGGTTTTCCCTGGTGGGGAGCTGCTGCGCAAGATGATGGGACTGCGCTTGTTCAACACTTATATCTTCCTCACTCTGAAAGATAAACAAGCGGACAGATGACAGGTTTTGCACATAAAAGTATCAGTGCTGACAATTCATCACATTTCTTACTGACGAATAAGGTGACACAGTTTAAAATTGCATTAACACAATATGGTATTGTTTAGGTCAAGACATGGCAGGAAATGATATTGTGAAGGAGTTGACAGCTTCACGACACCACTGGATTACAGATCAAGAACTCATAAGTATCAATGGTTACTATGCTGTTAATTTATACCATTTCAGATTGGCAAATAAAGAGACGGTTTAAATAATAGTAGAATGATATGACATTGTTCATAGTTAAGACATTGCAGAATATGACATTGTGCTGTAGTGGGTAGGTTCACCACACCACTTGATTACGGATGAAGAACAGAAGCATACATGCAGTGCAAAACAAGATCACTTGCTCTATATAATTTAATTTACATGGTATGAAGAAGGAACTTGGTTGTACAACTGAAAACTTAAATTGAAAAAGGACAAACTTTTGTTTATGAACTACATAATAAACTTTAAACAAGCAATTTGATGCAAACATAAAAAATAAACAGCTGTTATAGTCATGCCTAACCAAATATATACAACAACGTTTTAAGGCTTGAGATGGACAAACTTACATTATTGGTGAAGACAGGCTCTATAAAGGCCTTGTCCAAGCTGATGGGGGGCAATTCAAGAAGTTTACCACAGAATATTCCTCAAAAGCATTGCCTTTATTCTACATTTTGTTAAGAGTAAATATAGATGTGATAATATACGAAAAAATGGAGAATATTTAAGATAAGATGAAGAGTGATGCTACATAACCAAGTAGATATAAATGTAAGTGCAGCGATACAGGCAAAAGGTACAGCCAAGAGCAATGCACAGCTAAACTTCTTCAGTACCAACCTTATGGTAAGAGTAAATATAGATCTGATGTGTAGAAAATGGAGGGCAAAGGAAAATAAGCTACAGAGTGATGGTATATGAACAACTACCTGTCATTATAAGTACACTGATAAAAGACAGCATGTACTTACAAGAACAATGCAGAGCTAAAAAAACATTGGCATTGGATATATTCTACACTAATATAACCATTCATACAGATCAGATAATTTGGAGCGAACAATTGATAAGCAAGCTATCATGCATACTGCTGTCACATAATGAACTAGGTATGTATGCAAGTACAGTGATACAGGACAATAGGTACTAACAAGAGCAAAGCAGCGGGCAGCATATTTGCGATGCCCTGTCGTTCTTGTCAAACCGGAATTCTTCTTCGAGCAGATTTCCTGCAAAAAAGATCCGTAAGGCACATGCAAAAAAGTAGAAGTTCAAATTGTCATGTGATTTCATAGAAAATACCTCATCCTGGGAACGAGAACAGTGCATAACACATATATATGAATGAAACTCAACACAAATGATGGTAATAAAATAAAATTATGAATATTATTGCTTACGCATTTCAAAATCTTCTTTAGAGTAGCCCCGCTTAGAGGTCGTCGCGTTGTAGATGTACTCGCAAATGTAGTATCCACAAAAATTATTCCCGCCTTCCTGGCAGAACCACTTTACGAGAAATAGAGGTCAATAAAACTAATAATCAAGTATTATAAATGGTATTGATGAAACTAGTTAGAATCAATGGGAGATGCGCGGAACTAGCTAATAGTACTTACTTTCGGGTGTGTAAATCACAGCTTCCCCGGCAGTCCCGGAGCTTCTCAGTGAACACTTTCCAAACCCTGCGAGACAAACAAAATAATTATTACTTGATATCAGAAAATAAACAAAGTTGCCGATGATGGTCAATTGAACTTACTTCTGGAGCATTTTAGTCATGGCCGCGTACTCCTTGGGATCTTTTCGTCTTGAGTCTAAGACGGTTACTAGTCCCTGCTCAAGCTCAATCTCTAGGAGAATAAAGTGGAAGCTGCGCACGCATGCATAACTCATCAATTACATTACTATAACCTAGAGTAATAAGGGAAACTGAATATGCACAAGACAGTAACACTCACTTGAAATTGTAAGGAAAGAGTATTTTATATTTGTTTTGATTTTGAATCAACGATTTTAGCAAGTTGGCCTCGGCTTCTTTGGCATCATGTTTAACCGTCCATTCATCTACGAGATTTGTGTTAATGAACCCAATATCATAGATTTGTCTTTTCTTGCATTCGACGATCTTCAATCTGCATAATATAGTGAGGATATTTATATATACATGCAATGAAAGAGCTGAGCCATATAGAGAGACTTAATTACAGAAGTAGTACTTACAGACAGTAGCAAGTGATGATTATTTTATCGAGGGCCTTCTGATTGAAAAACTGGAAGAACTTCTCAAATGGAACAGACAACAGATCATTCCAACGAGGTCGTGCTCCTCTTTAACTCTCAGCGTCAAAATATCCTTCCCAGACTTGCAGGTGTCCATGTACCACTTATGAAATCTTTGCATCATCGTTGTTAGAGGAGGAGCTCCAGGTTTGAAGAGAGGCTTCCCGTACCGGTATTTGTGTTCGTCCACCTCCATTGTATAAAAATGTGCATTGTCGGGTAGGTAATCACCAGGATTGGTACTGTGCAGCATCCGCGGTAGATTAAAACCAAAGTACATACATAGTTCTCATTGAACAACATATAGCTCTCCAGAGCATCTAATTAAACCATACATTGAAATTATATAAAACATTTCAACGCAACAACAAATGCGATCATAATCGCAACCAAGGTAACAATTTATCCAACGGCATAATGATACCAAGCCTCCGTATGAATGGCATATTTTCTAATCTTTCTAATCTTCAAGCGCATTGCATCCATCTTGATCTTGTGATCATTGACGACATCCGCAACATGCAACTCCAATATCATCTTCTCCTCCTCAATTTTTTTATTTTTTCCTTCAAGTAATTGTTTTCTTCTTCAATTAAATTTAACCTCTCAACAATAGGGTCGGTTGGAATTTTCGGTTCACATACCTCCTAGATAAATAAAATCTATGTCACGTTGATCGGCATAATTGTCATAAACAATAAATGAACCAAATAGTTATAAAAGATAATATATACCACATCCGAATCAAAGACAGGATGAGGGCCGACAGGGGCGGATACCGAAACCATCTCACTATATAATAACAAACAATAATAAAAGTAAGAAAATTAGACAAGTATCTATCTAATCATACAAGTAAGAATTTTTTTTTCTTTCAGAAAGAAGATAAGAATAAGAGGCTCACCACGGTGGTGCCGACGACGAGGTCGGCGCGGGCGATCGACAGCGGTGAAGACGGGGATGGGACGTGACGGACCGCTAAACCTAGACAAATCTCGATGAAAATGGGGCTTGGAGATCGAGCTTCGAGAGGAGAAAGCTTAACTATTGTGGCTCGGGCATTTCATTGAACACCTCATGTGCATAGGAGGTGAGCTAGAGCACCACAAAGCTCTCCCCTCACCGGTCAGAAAAAACAGAGCAGTATGGAGTGCTCTGCCCGCAGGAGTGGGGTATATATAGCCACCTCATTGGTCCCGGTTCGTGGCTGAAACCGGGACTAAAGGCCCCCCTTTTGTCCCGGTTCCAGCCACGAACCAGAACCAATGAATGTGGGCCAGGAGCGAGGACCATTGGTCCTGGTTCATGCCTGGAACCGGGACAAATGGGTGCAGACGAACCGGGACCAATGCCCCAAGAGGCCCGGCCGCCCCCCTGGGCGCATGAACCGGGACATATGCCCCCCTATGGGTCCCGGTTCGTGACTGAACCGGGACTAATGGGTGGCCAGGCCCAAACCAAAGCCATGTTTTCTACTAGTGGGAGGAGAGAAATGGACAGGCGGGATAATGGATCATGGTGAGGGGCTGTACACGGGGAGGAGCTCAAAGGAAGGTGCTATCTGCCATGGCTGAGGGTGATCATGGTGAGGGTCGTTTGGAGGTGTAGGGAGGGAGCAGAGAGGGACGGGCAGGGGTGGACGCCAGCGTGGGCTTGCTGGCCGCTGCTGCTCACGTATGGGGGGAGAGAGAAAGGTGCAGGGCCAGAGCAGTTCTACCCAGGGGCTAAATCATGATGCCGATGAGGAGTAGCAATGGAGTTGAGCACGATTTGCGGCAGATGTGCTACTTCTGCTTCTAGAGAGAGAGGGAGGGAGGAGAGGGAGAGGGAGGAGAGGGAGAGAGAGAGAGAGAGTGAGTGATGTGCTGCTTCGACAGAAAGGCGCATGTGTTAATGCTGTTGCTGCTAATGCATACACAGAGATAGACAAAGGTATGTGCTAGCTATGTGAGCGTGTACTGCTACTATTAGTTTTAGGAGAAGTGCTATGCACACGATAAACTTTCGACGATACACACACGATGGTTAAATCTGGCCGGACATACGTATGATTAAGCAAGTCGCCGTCCGCTGGATTGTTGTGTCGTCCATAAATCGTGCACTTGTATCGTGCATGGAGCAGTTTCGTAGTTTTAGTTGCGCTGCTAGGGTGGAGTCCACTGGTATGAGCTACGTATAGGAGAAAAAGGATAAGCAAGGTCTGTGTGATTTTCTCTGTCAGATATAAAGAGTTAATTACACTTTTGATGCATAAACTTGCATCTGATGTACAAATTCATACATAAAGTTGAAAAATGAGACAAATCAACCCTACAACTTGTGTTTCGGAAACATTTTAGTACATTTCCGTCCGTTGCCGTTTACTCCCCGTTAAGTTTGCATGCAAGCTGACCCACACGTGATAACTGCGTATTGGGCCTATCTGTCAGTGGTGAAGAAATAAATAGAAATATAGCAAAAACAATTTCACGGCAACAAGATTCGAACTCCACACGCTACAACTCACGCTTAAGGAGCGGGCCAGTGCACGACTGCTACTCTCTCTTACAGTTTGAAGATAGGCAACCGCTTTTTTTATGGCTACTAAATAATTGATTTGAAGTCAAAATAGACCCTGGACAAGGGTTTGGACAAGTTTTCTTCTCCTTTTCGATTTTATTCCGGGAGGGATCTGAAAACGGTTTAAAAAAACTCAGAATTTCTGGTATTTTTTTGTTCAAAAATTTCAAACGAATTACAAATTTGATTTTTTTAGTGCAGACATGTATTCCCTTTTTAACCCCAAATATGACAAACTATGTCTCCGCTTGTAGTGGTCAGCTTGACTTGTTTCAATTAGAGGGGTGCCGGTTTAACACCGCATCCATTTGTTTTTCTTAAAAGGTCCTTTTTTTTGCCGCCAATTTAAAGCTCCAGTTGTATGAACCTTTTCCTGTTAAAAAAGGACCTTTTAGCATTATATTCAACACTCCTTTTAAAAATATTTTAAATAATCAATATAAAAGCTCAGATATTATAAAATAGAGCTTGCATGCATACATTTTCACATAACAACATTCTTTCAAGTGATAAGGCGCATGAACCATCTTGCAAAAACTGAACCTTTTTACCATTATATTCAATGCTTTATTATTTTTTGGACAAGGTGCCTTAGCGATGCCTTGAATCCGCACCCCTCTCTGATTAAAACAAGCCAAGCCGACCAGTACAACAGGAGACATAGTTTGCCATATTTGGGGTTTAAAAGAGAATATATGTTTACACCAAAAAAGAATCAAATTCGGTATTCGTTTGAAAATTTCAAACAGAAAAATACCAGAAATTCCTAGTTTTTTGGAAACCGGTTTTCAGGTCCCTCCCGGAATTAAATCAAAAAGGAGAAAAAAAATATAATGTTCAAACTCTTGTGCAGCCTCTATTTTGACTTCAAATCAATTATTTTCTAGTCATATAAAAGAGATTGTCTATCTACAAGAGTAACAAAGAGTACCAGTGGTGTAGCCATGCGGTGGCTCCCTATCGTGAATGGCAGAGTGTTGAGTTCGAATCCTGATGCCATGTAATGCTTTTTGTATCGACTGCGGGTCAGGTTGCATGCAGAGTTAACGGAGAGTAAACGGCAACGGAGGGAAATGTATTAAAATGTACCCGAAACACAAGTTGTAGGGTCAATTTGTATCATTTTTCAAGTTTATGTATGAAACTGTATATGCAGTGCAAGTTTATGTATCAAAAATGTAATTAACTCAGATATAAATTGCAAGCGAGCTAATTTACATATTGTTGTAAACTTGATATTATCAAATTTCTCGCTAATATAATATATATGGACATGTTTGATTATTTTTCTCCTGTATTCTCCATGCAATAGTTGTAGTTGCACCAATCATGCATGTTATTTTCATGTGCAAACAACCACAAAAGTAGGTTATGCTGGCCTCAAATGAGTTGCTTATTCTTTCAGATCTTCACAACGGAATGACGGTGCAATGGCAGTGGAGCTGGAGGTTGAACCGAGGAATAACCATAACCGTGATGAAGCTCTTCGTACAACAATGCAGAGTTGAAGGTGAGGCCAGGCAATCTTCCCTTATATTCATCGATGCCATAGAACACGGGCACCTTCTGCCACGTGTCATTGTTTTCAACATATACATGTGTATGTAACATATTTGACTCCCAACTTGGTGGTGGTGGAGAGAATAAATTTTGTAGATTACTTTTTCTGGTCTACTATAATATATGTGGGCAGACAACAGGGTTGAAATAAATTAGAGAGGAACTGAGAATATGCTCTCAATAAGATGGTGCTGGAAGTCAGCGAAGTATATTAATGACCATTTGATTATTGATCAATGTATATATCTTTGTTGTCCCGTAGCAACGCACGGGCATTCACCTAGTGTATTGAAAAGAGTGTTTAAATACCTTAAAACGTGTCTATATACATCTGATTCAAAAAAAAAAAACTTAGAACATCTTATATTTGTGAACGGAGGAAGTACGTACTTGCCATCCAAGTCTTGATTCAAAATTTCCACAAATCATGATTTGCAATTGCACGTATGGAATTATTGCTAACGCTTTAACCCTACGCCTGGTTCAAATTGCATACTTGGTGGTTGGCTACAAGCCTACAACGCCAAGGTCGAGCTATTTCAGTGTAGGCATGTGCTAGAGACAAACTCCATCAACCATGTAGCTGGAGAAACACTTCCCTGCGATGAAGAAATTGGGACCTCTTTGTCAAATGTTCAGGCGTGCTCTCTCACTGTCTTTCATTCAGGCCATCTTCTCCATACAAGGGAGGAAGCATTGCTTTTGTGAAGAGTTCGTCGGATTGGAACGTGATCTGCGGCTTCGAACCCTGAGCAATCTATTCAGGTCTGACAATATGATTTGATTAATGTACCGTCGTGCTCTGCAGAATGTAGCCCAATAAAGTAGCCTTGTAAGCATGCTGTAAGAACAACGTTAAGCATGGCATATGGTACCTAACTTACGCCTAACAGTAACAACCTTCAATGAAGTGTCATCTTGTTTGAAGTTAGATTGACATTAACAGCTAACTTCCACATCAACATTTTTTTTTTCATGTTTACATGTCCATAACTTACGCCTGACAGTAACATAAGCATGACAGCTGATAGTTGGTGTACATGCCTCAGTCTTCTTAATACTTTGTAATAATAATGATGAAAAATAAATATCCTACGAAGGGAGGAAAAAACCAAAATCAGAATTGTGTCTGGAACAAAGCTAAATGAGACTCAGCCCAAAACAGATCAGTTTCATCATCTTATTATTGGTCTGAACATTATTGCCAGCTACACAACACGGTCCAGTCTCGATAAGATGTACAGTACATCATGTACTCCACATATATAGATATGCTATATCTATCTGCACATACATACATACATACATACATACATACATGACTTACTAACTGCAAGTTGCAACCACTTGAGGGCAAGGCAAAAAACTCTGCAATCAGTTGGTTAACTGTCACAACACACTCTACACAGACTGTCATATCTGTTGCTCTCCGAATTGCGACAGCAGCAAACACGATAATTAAAATGACAATATCCAGGACTGGCTTAGCGCTAACCGTTGCTACAACCAAATAAATGCATGATGCCCAAACACCTGTCATGCATAAGAATACGTACATGACTCACCTGCTACAACCCAAGGACAACCCATTCCCACCAGTGGAGAGAAGCGAGAGAAGCAAAGCATACCATGCACATTCCCTCCCAACAGTGGAGAGACGCGAAGCAAAGCATCACATTCACATTCCTATGGAGCACCATGTCCTGGGATCGATCAGGCTTGCTACGGTTGGAAATTAAGAATATTATGGAAAATGGAACGTGATGTGGGATTTGTGCCACCCTTTTGCCTAGCATATGGGAAGGCTTGACCGGAGCAATTCGGTTTACCAAGGATACTAATAATCTTCAGTTTTATTTACAGCAACTAAGGATATAAGCATGCAGTAACATTATTAGTCGGTTTCTCCACCGCAGAAAAGCTTGCTGCCAATAATATAAATTACACAAAACATGATTTAAATGTAGGAGCACTCTAGGCTTGAACAATCTGAAGGCTAATTCTCCTCCTGAGCCTGCTCCTCAAGGATATCAACCACGTCTTCCACTTGAACTCATAACCACATGACCTGCTCCCGACATATCCTGAAATCACTTCACACTACAGCTGCCCAAACACATACAATAGTGGTCCTTATGATGTTTGAAAATCTTTCCTTCAGGTTGCAGCAAACTCACTGACAACAGTCGTCACCATGGTGCCATGACGAGAGACGACCAGCGGGGTCTAAGAGCCCTGCCTTGAAGGACATGAGAGCATTTCGCTCACTACTAAGACAAGCCTCTGATACACTCGCTTGACTATGGGAAGTGCACGCTGCTTTGGGGATGAGGAAGCAAAGAAGTAGTGCAGTTGCTCGAACGAGGAGCGCGAGCTTACTCATATTGGTCGGAAATGGCAGACGGAGAAGACAGTGGAGCGAGCAGCTTATCTCTATTCCTCCACAAGCATCTTAAGCTAGTTCGCGTACTGGTAGTTTCATGTATACTTTTCATATGCTGAAGTTATGGCTAGAATTTGTAATGATCCGGACATTCGACCCTGCCCAGCACGGCAGAGCAGGTTGTGGCTAGAATTTGTATTCAAGATTAGCTCAGTAAATAGGGAAAGAGACTTGACTCGCCCTGTTTCAAGTTAGTGTGGAGAGACTTGACACCCAAGTCCACGTCATGATCTTGCATGCGTACTTTTCTTCCAGTGATGAAGTTGTGGCCAAGCACGCATGCATACTTTTCTTCTAGTGAATTTATTTATAACGATGATTATTGATTAGATTAGGAGAGTGGAGCATGCCAAGCACGGCACACAAGCATGGGTGCTAATTCCTAAAAACCGATTCAGAAGGAAACATTACTATTCATTTATTTATTCACGAGAAAGCATATATAGTTTCATACCGCAGAATGTTCTCGAATTGTTTTTACGTGTAGATATAGATGTACAGTATATGTGCACGAATTTTCATCAATATACATATTTATATGTGTTGTATATAAAAGGATAAATACATAAACCAAAATGGGCATGTATTTTTTGTTTTACGTACGTAAATACAGTGGGACCATCCAGAATAGGAAAAAGTCATTTGTTTCAGTTACAAAAATACAGAATACAGTGGGTTATGAAGCATGTTATGGAGTATGAATGTACTGAGAACGACGGAGGGACCTCTCCTCTCGCGACCACGTCGCCCCCGCGGGCGACCGGTCGCGCCTCCTCCCCGAGCGCCCCCCCCCCCCCCCTCCCCTCTCTCCTTGCCGCCGTCGCGGGCGTCCGGCCGGGCCTGGCCCGGGCGGCGCTGGCGGCGGCGGCCTCTGGCCTTTCCCCTCGCGGGTTGCTCCGACGCGGGGCGGGGCGGCGCTGCGGGGTGCTCCCAGGCCGCAGCGGTCCGGCGCGGCGGCGGTGCTCTCCGGCGTGGTGGCGGGGGATCTTCTGGGCGGCGGCGCTGCCGTTGGCAGCGGGGCGGCGCGGCGATGCGATCTGGCGGCGCCCGCTCGGCCCAGATCTGGGCCCTTCGGGCCCCATCTGGGTCTGGGCGGGCCGGCGGCGGGGAGGGTCGTCGGTGTGGCTTCCGGGAGGCAGGGGAGCGGCGATGGGCGGGTGGATGCTGGCGGCGCTGGTGCCGCCCTACTGCAGCGTGGCCGCGCGGGCTTTACGGGCCCAAATCGGGCCTGGCCGGGCCTGGTATGCCCTGCTGCTGCGTCCGGACGGCGACCGCGACGGTGCCGGAGACTCGGGCCTCCCGCACGACTGCGGTGGAGGTAGTTCCCTCCCGCGTGGCTCCGGTGCTGCTGCTCCTGTCGCCTCGTGCGTCTCTCTCCATCCTCTTGGCCTCGTGGTGGTGATCTCGGTGAGGCGGCGTGGGTGGCGTCAAGACCGCGGTGGCGCATGCTGGTGGGCGGCGAGGTGGCTGGTTGGCTTCGGCCTGGTTGGGCGGTGGGGCTTGAGTGCGGGAGAAATCCCTTGCCTGCGGTGACACCTGCGGTTGCCACCATCCCTTCTTGGAGGGTGTCGGATGTATCCATCCCCCACTTCCTTTCGCATGCCGGGGGAAACCCTAGGACACGTCCGGGCAGCAGCGTCGTCGACGTCGCATCCCTTGTTGGAGGTGCTTCTTGGTACGCGGCGGGTCGGAGCCTGGGTCTGTGGTGAGTCTATTTCGGAGGGCGCAGCGGTTGCGGGTCATCAGCGCTTTGTCGAGCCGCCGTTGTTGGCATTTCTTTCTTCTTCTTTGTTCTTTTCTTTCCTTTGGGCTTGTTGTGCTTCTGGCCCGAACACTCCTCTGTATCGGTGATGGTTGCTTTGTAATACAAAGCGGGGGGAAACCCTTTTTCGGTATGAATGTACTCTTGTTGCTCATTCAACAGAGCCAAACAGGGTAGTATATATAGGGAAAACTAAACATACTCTGCTACACAAGAACCATGAGCATAAGGGGTAAAGGAAGGGCTTAAGCGACTGATAGCTAGGCACCAACAAAATTCAGCCAACTTCAGACAAATTCACCCTGTTGAGAACCGATGACAAGTTGCAGCCTGAGCCGTTAGAAGACTTGCACCTGCACTAAACTGTCGATTTCTTCGCAAGTTTCAGAGTTTCAGCTCCTGACGGGCACTAGTCATCTCTGTCCACCTCTACCTCATAATGAATGAATAATCTAGAAATTTTCACTTTCCATGTAGAGTAGAATTCGCAGCTGCCTCATAACTCATAAATCATAAGGCTAACACCTTTGTGCCACTACAGTTGAAACATTGGGTTTAAAGTTGCAGTTAGCACCTTTCCATAAGGCACGAGCTTAACGTTGTTAGTTACTCAACTCTGATAAATCTTACTGTCGACTAAGGAGTCATGAACTTGCTAAATGAATCAACAGTTGTCAGTTGTGAGTTGTCAACTAATTCAGAGAAGAGCTCGCTGAATTAGTTAACAGTTGTGGGTGCAGGATCAGCAATTTATATTAGATAATAATCAACGCTTGTCTTCCCTCTCAACTGAATCCCTTGTTGATTGATTTTGTGGCCATGGGTATATCTGCAACTGCAAGTAAACATGCAACTTAAACTCTGCTAGCTCTCTCCTTTCTTGTGAGATGATGCATGGCAATGTCAATGTCACTTCTTCTTCTTCTTCTTCTTCTGAATGAATGATTCAAGTGTTTCGATGCGAATTCGATAGAAGACCGCCGGCAAAGGAAGGGGAACAATCTTTGACTGTAGTATCCTTCGCTAATCATGACAAGTCCACGGCACTAATCTCTGTCCTTGGTGAATACGAGTGTTTTGTAGTATTGGTTGTATATATATCAGCTTTTATGCGCGGGGAGAATAATTAGTAATGTAGCAGCTCCATGGGCCGGGTGTAAACTGAAGATACTTTCAGTCCAGATCCATCATACTGTATGATCAAACCATCATCAAGTATGTACAACAGCAAGACTTGCGGAGAAGCGAGATGCCAACTTCAACAATAATAATAAAATTAAAAAACCCGGTTCAGTTACTTGAGTCATCAACAATTAATTCTTCCCCTCTGAACTGAATCCATGATTGAATTCTACCCTGAGCCAGCCGGTTCAGTGTCTCTGTCCTCTTGTTCTGAACAATTGCTACGAAATTCGTGTTGTACAACTATGGTTAAAGTTTGCAAAAAATGAGACCATGTAAATGTCAGCTCCTCTTCTGAGTGGAGCTTCCCGATGCAAATTCTGTCTACAAAAGTGATCGTCTTCATAAGTCTGCAGGAGAAGGAGCGCAACCGTCAATGTGACTCCACAGAATGTAGCATGCATGTTTGCAAATTATTCCTTCAGGTTACAGAAGGCAACCAACTCAGATAATATAAATCACAATTCACAAAGCTGGTACTCTCCATACAGCAACACTACCATTCACAAACTTGTTTCCAGGGATCTTGAGCACAAGTTCACGTACAGTCTAGCACTGATGCTTACTGATGCTCGACTACTCTCTGAATAAGTTGAGAGTATGATTCTCAGTCGCACCAGAATAGAAAAAACTTTTGCCTTGGAGAATGACACAACATACTACTGAACATTAATGTGTGCGGTAGAAACCCAGTTGCTCGTCTGCACTAGACCAGTTGAACAGGCCAACATGACAACATTCAGTATTGAATGTGTGTTGCACAACCGGCCGTAAGGCTTTCAAACAAGCAAGATGCCAACTTCAACACACAACGTAAGCATGAAGGGAATGCCATACCCAGTTGCTCCTCTGCATTTCTCATGTCCCGTCGGATTAAACACCGGACCAGAGATGCACGGAATCACCCCATGAAGAAATTTATAAAGGATCACCTGGACGAATTCAAATGTAGGAGCACTTGGCCCCAGGCTCAGATAATCTGCAGTCTAGCAACCGCTGCCGCTGGGAAATTCTCCTCCTGGTTGCCTGACCTGCACACCAATCTGCAGTCTAAGTACAACTGAATTCATGGTGCCCAAACACCTGTCAGGCCTAAACTGCCATGATGCATCTTTGCAAATCCTACCTTCAGGTTACAGCAGCCATCTCAAGGATACAAGATCACAAATCGTCTGTCTTGATGCAGAAATAGTACTGTTTACTCAACGCATAAAAGTTTCAGTTTACAATAAAACAAGTGAAAAATAAATCACAAATAGCGTCTCCATGCAGCTATGTTACTCGGTGTTTTCTCAATCACAAGACTACAGCCAACAATATAAGATACACAAACAAATGTCTTTGCCAAAGATACACAAACAACTGTCTTTGCCAAAAATATAAGATATGTAATTCATGCTTTGCAGCATCACATTAGCCTTTGGCTTCATTGTCAGGGCATGCACTGCATTCATGCCAGTTTGATTTGATGTAATCACGCGGCTGCGGGATGAAGATATGTCTACAAGGCAAGCTAATCTTCCATCCACCTGCACATCAATCAAGATTTGAAGTAAATGAGATAACCAAGCAGGATGAAGAAATGCCACTTGAAGCACGACTAATTTTTTTTTAGAAAAGGAGGATGACCCCCGGCCTCTGCATCTGGGCGATGCATACGGCCACTTTATTAATTATTCTCACAAGACCTTACAAAAGTAATACAACAGTAAGACTAAAGCCACCGTCTAAGCAACAACTGTCGCTACGCCTATCCAAATGATGAAGGGTCGCTGATAGTCTGGGCCTAATACCAAACAGACATCGCAGCCAAACCTAAACATCTAAGACCTGAGGTCCCAACCAGGACGCCTGCCTGGTATGGGGCACCTACCAGTCCGGCGCACTTCTCAACCAGGACGCCTGCCGGGTATGAGGCCGCCGCAGCCACCTGCCACGAGTCCATCTTTAGAGCTGTACTGTTGCATCTACCATGTCAGATCTCTCTGCCATCGACGTCACCACGACGCCAGACAGCCTCGTCCTCCTGCGCGAGTCCATCCTCCCATGGATGAAGCACCGCTCCACCAAAGAAACCGTCCGCTGGTCCCGCGAAGCAAGGCGCAGCACCAAGTAGAAGGCCGAAGCCACCACGCCACCAGCAGCCCCGCCACCAAGAGCTGTTCCCAGCCGCCGCCTTCAAGAAGGAGCACGACACCAGGATGCCGTCGACGCCCAGACCAGGGGAACAAAAGCTTTCGCCATAGCTCGAGGAGGAGGCGGAAGGGAGAGGATCCACCCCAAAGCCTTCAGGAAGGGGATCGGCGCCAAAGGCGTCGACTTTGGGGAGGCAGCTGCGCCAGCCAGGGGTTTCCCCCGGAACCTCACCCGCACGCCTGATCCGCGAGGTCGGCCATAGGGGACGCCGAAGCCGCCGCCATGGACCGGTGCCAGCACGGATCGGGACCGATCGGAGCAGGGGCAGATCTTCTACATGGAGCCGAGAACCCGCGCGGCGGCGGCGGTGCACGCCGCACCGCAGGGCCTCCTGCTGAGCTCCAACCGCCGCTCCCCACCTCCGGCCAGCGCAGATCTGGCCGGCCGACCCCGCCACGAAGAGCGCCGGACTGCCGCCAGCCCGCGCGCGCCACCGCGACGTGCCGATCCCGGCCAACAGCAGCGCCGCCACCACCACCATCTGCCAGCGCGCCCCGCCCGATGCGGCAGCCGCTGGGCACCGCCGTCGCCTGGAGAAGAAGCCCCCCGCGGCCACGCTCCAGGGGAGGCAAGGAAAGGGCCCGCCGCCGCCGGCACCGCGCGGGCTTTGCCCGGCGGCGTCCGCCGGCGACGGCGGCGGGAGGGGAGGTGGATGGGGGCGAGGGCTGCCGCTAGGGTTCGGGCGCCCGGGTCGCCCGCGGGGGGGCGACGCGGGGCGAGGATGGAATGGATTCTAACCTTATTTAATGGGGGAGAATTTCACTTCCCCGGCCTCTCTTAAAGCACGACTAATAGCAGAGGAAAAAGGATTTACCAAATCAAGTGTAGAGGACGAGCTGGTCTGGTCTCCGTAGCTAGCTATCATGCACTTTCTCCTTTCCTCGATCTGCTGTTAATCGTCGGTGTACTTCTTGTTCCTTGCTTTTATCTTCTGAACTGGATGCAACTACTGCCGCTTGCTCTACAGCCATTGTGTGAACTAATAAAGCAGAGGAAAGATGGAATCAATTGGATAGGACGTAACCGATAAAATAGATACATACAGCATAAATTCAAACAAATATACTAACAGGTATGTTCTTTTACCTCCAGATTCAATCAATTGCTGGGACAGTGCATCCCTCGTCCTGACGGCGTCCTCATCTGCTAGTTGCCACACTTGCGCGGTGTAACTCTCCTTCTGATCCTCATCCTCACCTTCCTCCGGATCCCCCTCCATGTCTATCACTATGTTATGCAACACACAACATGCGCCGATTGTTGAGTGCATCTCAGATTGATTATTTGGACGCCAACCTTCTCCCTGGAGGCATTTCCACGTGTCTTTCAACATTCCCAACGCCCTTACCGCAACGACTGTAGCTGCAGAGTGTCTCCTGTTGAACTCCACTTTGGAGTATGAGACTGAGACACCATTTTCCATCTGGTAAGGAGTCAGGAGCCACGGACGAAGAGTGTATCCAGCATCACCAATTATGTATTCCCCGACATCCAAGCCATCTGTTAACCTCATCATACTTCCATTAAGCCAAACACCATTCTCGCACTTCTCAAGGAGCTCAGAGTCGAGCAAAAGGCTGATTGGTCCATACGAGCTGACCAGTTCCACCAAATGTCTAGGAACCTCATATCTGGATCTACGACGACTTGGATTAGCTCACTCTCATTCTCCACGTCGTCACAGTTTCTTGATCCAAACGAGATACGAGCAGTATGTGCAATGCCACAACAGTTTGGCAGGCCGTGGATCTTGTCAAATTTGTGCTTAATCATCTCCATTTTAGCGGAGCCAGGCCAGCTGCAGTGGTGCATTGCTCGCTCCCACATAGCCTCAATAAACACCTGAGTTACCAGCGAGACAATTGACTCGTTCACACCAAGAGAGGATCCAACAATAACTGGTGACTCACCAGAGTTCAACACTCTCAAAGCAATGGCTACTCGATCTTGTAAAGACATTACTGGAGAAATCCTGAGAAGCCCCAACAACATTCTCGGGTCGCTCCTCGGGTCGCTCCCGCGGGCGGCCAGGGGGGCGGAAACCTAGCCGCCGCCAGAGCAGATCCACCGGCCATCTTCCCCTCGCCGCCGCCGGCAGACGTCGGCAGGCAAAGCCCGCGCGGCTCGGCGGCGGCGGGGCACTTCCTCCTCCCGTCTGAGCTCCAGCAGCGCGGGCTGCCCATCTCGGCGGGATCCAGGGCGCTGCTCCCGCGCTGGTGCGCGCACGGGCTGGGGCGGCCGCGTTCGAGCGTGGGGAGGCGCGCGTAGGGCGGCGCAGCTTGGCTGTGTCGGAGAGGCTGCGGATCTGGCGGCTCCAGTGCGGGCGCGGATCTGGCGAGTTGGGCGTGATGGGAGAGCTCCTCTGCTGAGCGGCGCGAGCGGCGAGGCAGGGACGGCTGCGGCCTAGGGCATGCGGTGGCCGCGCGGGTCGCGGGCGCGCCGCACAAGGGCGAGCCCCTGCTGGATCTGAAGAGGGCCGCCGTCAGACGGGCTCTTGCTCGGTGCTGCGGCAGAGGAGATGGGTCAGGCGGGAGCCAGCTTCTCGGCGGCGCGTGGGCTGTACACGACTCTGTGCACCGGCGGCCGTCGGCTAGTTTGGGCTCCATGGTGGTGAGAAGCAGATCGGGCCCCGGCGTCCTGTTTCTGCGAGGAGGCCGTGACGACCGTCGGGCGCATGGGGCCGGCGGCTCTTTCCGGCATGGACCGGCTGCAACGATGAAGACTGGGCCCCGGCGTCCAGTTCTGAAGGTGGTTGCGGCGGGCGTTGGGCGCGTGGGGCCAGCGGCCGCCGACCGTGTGTCTGCGGTGGTGGTCTGGCTCGGGTTTGGTGGTTGGATGTGCAGCGCCGGGTGAAGACTTTGCTGCCGGCTCTTGGGCTGGGGCAGGCGACGCCTGCGGGCGCCGTTTCCTTCTTGAAGGCGTCGCTGAGGCGTTCCTGCTCGCTCCACTACGCAAGGATGCTCGGGGGAAACCCTTGATCCCCTAGGATCGGACGATGATGGCGACATGCGTCGCGCCTCTTGGGGCATCGTTCCAAGAGCTCCTTACCGGCCAGAGGGACCAGTGATAGGTGGGGGAGGTTGTTTGTTGCTGCTCGGTCGTGTCCGTCCGGCTATGGGGCGGTTTGGCTTCTGTGGCAACGGTAACGGTGGTGAGCATTATCGGAGGCGTGGCATTGTCGTGGTAGTCGGCTCTTCTCCGACGTGTCCGTGAGACTAACTCGGCTGCTGGTTGCTGTGAAGTCGAAGCTGCGGTGCGGGGCACTGGTGGTGTACGATGACGAGTGACAAGTGGTCCGTTCGGTGATCTTCCATGACGCCAATATTGCTTTGCTCTCTGTAGTTCTCCGTCGGAGTCGGAGCTGCGTTGTCCTGCTATGGGTGGATGGCGTTCCACCGTGTAAGGGTAGTGTTGTTCGGCGGCCAATAGGGTTGCCGTTTTTTCTTTTCTCTTTGATCTTCGGATCCTCCCCATGTTGTTCTTCCGCTGCTTTCTGCTTAATCTAATTGAAGCCAGAAATTTGCTGGATCTTTCAAAAAAAAAATACATTACTCTCCCATCAACAAAGGTCTGATTCCTTGCCATCGTATCTTCAAGAAATGGGATCCTCACCAAGCTGCAGATGTAACTGAAGGTACTTCTTCTCATTTTGTACATAGACTCAAATCCTTGTGCGTCCAACATAGAAGATAAGGTATCTGCATGGCAAGAAAAGTACAAAAGTGGTTACATGATACTCTATATATGTTAAACTCGAGAAAACCTAGAAGAACAAGTAAGAAGACAAATACTTAGCAACATGCACTAGGAAGGTACAGAATATATGGACGAAAAGCAGGAGATAAAATCAAATAAACTTCTAAACTGGCAGAAAGAGTGCTCAAACAAATTAAGACAAAGCTTGCATGTTTGATTTTCTATACCTTCAAATATGGTAGGGCTGCTAATATTTGAATCCAACTTGCAGCTGTCTCCTCTCGTGTACAAAACGTACCATTTTCTTTGGTTGTCTCCATCGCCTGCATATGCCTTGACATGCTCCACTTGGCTGAACTTGTCCCACTCAGTGCCAGATTTTCCCGCGGCTACCGCACAGAGCAACCATAGCCTGCAGAATAACTGCAAATGCATTGGCTTTATGTCTCGCATGTACTCTGGGAGGTTATCCATGTTGTAATCCTCCAGGAGCAGCCTCTTGAGTGAAGCGATACGCTCTAGCACCTTCAACTTTGGGCAGTTCTTGATGGTAAGCTTCCGTAGATTGGGGAGATTGGTGATCCTCTCCAGGTCGGGGCATCCATTCACTATAAGCTCAACAACAGAAGGAAAGCTCTCAACATAGCTGAGGTGCTTGACCTGTTGTAGAATTATTTCTTTCAAAGAGCTTGCATTGGAGGCAAGGCCTGGAGGAACATGCCTCAGTCTGCATTTACTGAGCACAAGCTTCTCCAAACGGGGCATGGCTTGTACTTGCTCCTCCCACTCCCACTCCTCCCATTACACCATGTTGAAGAAGTTTAATTTGTTTAACCTTGAAAATGAAGCTGCTGCCGCCTGCACAAATCCAGTCCCCACATGTTTGATGCACGGAGCACGAGAGACCTGTAGGAACTGCAGATTGGGGAGCTGGCACAACCCATTGGGAAGTTGTGTGCAACAAGCCAGATCATCAAATAATATAGTCTTCAAGTTGTTGAGGGGCACCATTGATGTGGACATCATCCAGCTCGGGAGTTGCCGGCCAAAATACCCCTTGATATAAAGATCTTCAACACTGGATGGAGGGCAGAGCTTATCGAGAACCTTCTCAATTCGTTGTTGCTCTTCCTCAGAGACACCTTCCTTCTCTTTGACCAACCCATCATCTCCCAGTTTACTCGTGTAGAACAGGAGTAGACTGATAAGATGCGTCTTCTCGCTGAGCCTAGCATTAGCAGCAAATGAGGCAGCAGATACATTCTCCAATTGAATTAATTCAAGAACTCTGAGTTGTGAAAGAGGACCCAACTCATCCAAACTGCACCAATCACCATCCATGTGAGCTTGAAACATACGTAGTCTCCTCACATTTGTCAGACCACTAAACCCTCTAGGTACCATACTTGCTTCTGGAAGTGAAAGTAACCTCAGCTGGCTAAGCTTCACAATGTTATCAGGAAGATTCACCAATTTATTACATTCACGAAGGACAAGGAATTGCAATAGTTTCATCTTGCCAATGTTCCCTGGAAGTACAGATATTTCAGCATTTACTAGTCTTAGATACCTCAGGTGCTTGAGTTGATGCAACGATTCAAGCAATACAGACATATCTGCAGATTCCATATGCAGAGTCCGCAAACTAGAAAAAGTAGCCAATGAATCACCAGGCATCATCTTAATATGGATGGTTGAGATCAATGTTCTCACTGATTGCTGCCCCTGTAGAGATTTCCAGTCAAGTTCACCTGATTGTGCTCGGTTAGTTTCTGTGGACAACCGAAGAAACTATTGTGAACCAAGTTTAGCAAGAATATTGTTGTCTCCGTCTTGAGTTACGAGTGCTTCATCTTTAGTCATATACTGAGCAAATGAGCGAACAACATCATGCATGCTACAATACCATATAGCAGCATACGATTTATCTGGCTCTATAAGGTTCCTAGATACCAACTCCTTGTAGTAATTTCTTCCCAATTCTTCTAAATCACTAGAGTTTCCATGAATTAATCCTTCGCTTATCCACATTGCCACGACTTGATCAATATGAAAAATTCTACTTTTAGGAAGAAAATAATAGTATAAAAAGCACTGCTTCAGGTAAGAAGGCATATATTCATAGCTTAAGTATACTGTGTGGTTGAGATCATTGGGCATTTTAGTTGTTGACCATTTAGAATCATCCAAAACTTGCTGCCAGTCACGACGTAGCCCCCCTCTTTCACGCAAGAGTCCTCCCATCACTTTAACAGCAATTGGTAAACAACCACATTTCTGTATAATTTTCAGTCCGATATCCTTTAGCGTATTGATGTGGTCTTCATCTATCTCACTTGAGCAAGCCTGGGAACATACAGTACACAAGGGACCGATACAGTTAATTAACTATGTACACAAGGATCCTGTAAGGCACTCAGTTTTACGTCCTTTGTAAACTAATATAGGAGGTTTTAGATCACTATTTTTAGTTCACGGAGGGAGTACCTCTTAAGAGGACAAGCTGATGTATCTGTCCATTTATCAAGGTATGATTGCATATGTTATAAATACTCAAAGAAAGGTTATTAATCTATTTACTTATCTTTCTCCTACATACCGAAGATTTCTCATACATAACTTGCATACTTTATGCCTGGAAAACAATTTTTCTTTCCTTTCCTTTTTACAAGATGGAACATACTGCTAGAAGAATATTCTTTAGCACAACTCTCTCGGCACTATTGATAGGAAGTACTCAACTCCAAATTTAGCAGATTGCGTATGTTTTATTAATTTTGATATTTTATGGTAACGAGAAATTATTTGAACTCTCAAGCGTCTAAAATGCATAATACTACGCCAACCATTAATTACTAAATTTGTGTGCAAATTTTGTAGCAAAATTACTGACAACTTATTTCTGTCATATTTCCGTGTAATATTCTTTTGTTGTACTGGCAGAGGTTCACCGAAATTATTATTTTTCTGTCTTAAAATAGGTTTCCATTTATATTATGTCCTATTGCACCGTTGAGTAGCTGAGCACTTAGATCTTCATCCCATATGTTGAAAAACAAGACTAAATGTCTTTGAAAACATTAATATACGACCCATGTCTCTTCACTGGTAAAAATGATACATAAATAATTACCAAATTTTAAATTATTTCTCAAGCTTGAGTAAACAAAATCTGGGTGTCTTTGAATGTGTCTCAATTAGTCATGTGGCATATTTCCTTGTTGGGCACCAAGATTTGTTGGCACTTTCAAAGTAATCTTAACCTTACAAAATTACTGGCAACCTCTTACCTCCAAGAGGTAATAGTACATAGAAGTCACTAAATTACATGTAATGAATGGCTCATTAATTTGGTAGCATTTCTCATAATTAACTACATAATACTGTTAATAAGTAGATGAAGATAACAAAAAAAAGAGTTTAATTAAGAACGGACCTGCTTCTTAAGTAATGACCAAGCATCTTCAGGCACTAATGTGTCGACATGGTGGTACGGCCATATAGCTTTCACCCCTTGGGCAACACCTTCATCTCTGGTAGTGACGAGGACTCGGCTGCCTGAAGCAGCAGCATTGACTAAGGGTAATTTTAGCACATCATCCCATGCTCTATGGTTCCATACATCATCCATTACCAGAAAGGTCTTTTGGTTAATCAATGTGTTCTTCAGGGTTTCATGAAGGCTGGTCTTTGAACTTTCAGGTGGTTGGGCATCTCCTCCGGCTTCGATGATGGCCCTTCTCAGCAGATGAACATCACTGAAGTTTTGGTTGACGCTCAGCCATATCTTTTTGCTGAACTGACCTTGGATTGCCTCGTCATTGAAGACCTTCTGTGTGAGGGTGGTCTTGCCGATCCCGCCAACAGCTACGATGGCGACCACCAAGATGTCATCATTGACCTGCCTTGCCTTTTGCATAATCAGGGCCACAAGTGCACTTGTATCTTCTTCAATCTTGTCCCCGACCACAGCTGGCCGGTCAAAGTCCCCTACCGTCTCCTGGCTTGGATTACCGTGGCGAGAGGCGTGGGCATTGCTGTAATGATCTTCATAGGACCCAAGATTGATGAAGCCGAAAGCAGCGCTCCGCTCCTCGATGGAGTCAAGCCTCTGGTTGAGCGCCTTGATGCGGGTGCCGATCTCCCGAGTATGGAAGGGATTCCGCATACAGAAAAGCAAGGGGTTGCAACACCCAGCGTCTATGGAGGAAGACCCACGCTTCTCCATGGCCTTGAGCTGGCAGAGGTCGAGGATGTCAGCAGCTTCATACATGGCGCGCTTGAGCTGACCCACCCAGACTTGGACGGTCTCGTCGGTGATGTTTCTCCTATCGGCGTCAGTGAGGAAGTTCTTGAGGTCCAGAAGCCTGTCGCACAACTTGTTGATCTCGCTGGAGACGCCAAGCATCGTTCCCACCTCATCCTGTACCACCTTCTTAAGGTAGTCCCCGATGTAGGATGCAAAAGCATCCAGCACCATCGCCATTGGTCAACTTGCTGGTCTTTTTTCTGTGATGACAGTTGAAGACAGTTCATGAAAAATTTAATTGAAGTATGAGCCAGAGACAAGTAAATAAAACATGAACACTAGCTCTGAAGACAAGGTACACAAGAAGCTTAAGTAGCAAGGTGAGACAGAATTAAACTTGAACTAGACCACCAGCCTTGGCTTTGAGATGGATGGGATGCACGGCGGTCGGCGGTCGGCGGCGACGAATGACAGCGGATGGCAGCGAAGGTGTTTGGAAGATATGTGACTGCTGGCGGGGGAGAAGCGGAGGGCTTCCACTCGGTAAAGCAAAAGCATGCAACACATTCCCTCCCCGTCGATGAAGCAAGCAAAGCACAAGCACCTTCTTTTTCTTTTGAGCAGCGAAGGTGTTTGCAAGATCTTGTGGTAAAGCAAAGCAAAAGCATCACATTCCCTTCCCGTCGGGGCCCGCTGTCAGCGACCGGATGACGCGTGCATGCTATTTTGCGAAAAAAAACATCATATTTTTTTCTCATGAAAACAGATGGAGGCCAAACCAATACACCCTACATCGTTCCTTCTGATTAACCGATACAAAACGGATATAACCATTCTGACTTAAGTGGGCTGGAGTCCCAGTGACCCATTTTACACTGTTAATTTTGTACAAAAGAATACATGTAAATTGTAACTGCGTGTTAAAATAGAATAAATTAAAAAATAACAATGAACACTTTTGTATACTACATGTTTTTTATTAAAATCAAGAACATTCTAAACTTGCATTAGCATTTATTGAAATAAAATATATATTTTATAAATTCCTAAAAAAAATTAACACTGCAGGGTGGTGTGGTGGCCACTCGCAGGGTGGTGTGCACTTAAAACTTATTTAAGAATCTATGAAAATATGTAGTGAACTAAAAAACTTTATTAAAGCAGGAACACTTTTATACACTACATGAATATCTTTTTTAAACTGTGAACATTTTTAAACTTATATAAGCATTCACTAAAATATATAAGAACTTGAACACTTACTTAAAGCATGAATACATTTGTATATTACATTAATATTTTGTTAAAACTGTGAACAATTTTAAACTTATATAAGAATTTATTGAGTATATGTTCTTATTCAATATGCAAATTATTACATGAAAAACTTTGTAATTCATAATTTATTATATAGATAAATGCTAAATTCATCTGTGATTATTTTATAATGAAATTTATTTTAGACATATATATTATTATAACACACTATTATAATTTACATATATTCTATAAATTTCTGAAAAAAAACAGTGCAAAATGGGATGTAAGGACTGCACCCCGCTTAGTAGTCAAAGAATATATAGCAGCAGCACACAGTCATTACATAAAATGCTTGAGGGTCAGGTAGTTTGCCTTGCGCTGCTGCTATCTACAGGCCAGCTGTTCGAGTTCTCCCGCGTACAATTTTCTCATTTATCTGTGGGAGGCTGACAAGTGGACCCTTGTGGCCGTGGCATAGTATTTTTTGTGAGAAAAAAATCGAGTTTTTTTATAAAAATAGACACACGTCCATTTTACCATCTAGTCGCTGGCAGCGGGCCCCATGCCATGTCGGCGTGCCTAATCAGCACTTTGTTTGTATAGAAACATGATTTGCACCGTATATGCACATCAAAGCCAAGTTGTGACACCAGTTCAAGGTATGCCGCAAGTTTCAGCACTAAACTGACTTTTCGTGCCAAGTTGTGACACCAGTGATGTAATTGACTCTAACATATTTGAAAGATTAAATTATTGGCAAACAAGTGGTAAACTCGCAAATAAAAGGGAAAGTGGAAATAAATCCTCGCGATCATAAATTTTGGTCCCAAATCAGCATCATAAGTATTTTGGACATAGGTATTTCAATTAGGCATCACAAAGATTTTCAGTAGTGCTGTCTACCTTGTGGCGCTAAGTTCGAATCCTAGGTCTCCCAAAATTGGTGTTTTCTTTTCTCTCCCCTTTTTCTTTTTGAACAGGTTGCTAGGCCGGCCTGCTTAGCGTCACTTGCGAGCGCCAGAAGCGCCAACCGGCGCTTAAAGCTCGGATTAGGAGCTCCCGTGAGCTGCAGCCTAGTAGTATTATGTTTTTTTCCATAAAGTTGTTTCCTTTTCCTTTTCAAAAATTTTATATGTTTTTCCCGTAAAAAATGAGTGAACCCTTTTGGACTTGACAATAATCTTTTAAAATCATGTGGATTAAATTTTTTAAATGTGTGATTTTTTAATGATATGTAGATTTTTATATGTCATGATTTTCTTTTAAAAAATTGCATGTACAAAATATTTAAATATTATGAACATCTTTATACCTGTCAAATACTTTTAAATACCATAGAAATTTCGTTTTCAATGGCATGCACATTTTTTGAAATGTATGAGTATAATTTATAAAACTACAAAAAACTACCAAAAGACCAACTTTGGAAAAGCAGGAAAAAAACCCACATAACCAACTCCCCTCAGGAAGCGTTTCCCCCTGCGACGGAGCTATTGGACCAGCCCAGTTTCATCTCTTCGTTCGCATGGTCTTTTTCTTTTCTGTTTCTTTTTTACGATTTTTCTTTGTCTTCACACTAGTTTATCATATTTTTAATTTTTTCAAATTTTTCTTTATTTTTTTCTTGGTTTTCTATGTTTCTTTCTCTATTTGTTTCTTTTTTTATCCTCTTTTTTCTACGGTTTTGTTTGTTTCTTTCTCTATTTGTTTCTTTTTTCTTGTTGTCGATTTTCATAGGTTTCTTTATCGGTTTTCACTGCTTTTCATCATTCTTGCACATGTTTCTTCGGTTATCTTTTTTGTTTTCTTTGTTCTTTGATTTCTTTATTTCCTTTTTTGGGGTTTCAATATTTTTTGTCGTTTTTCTTTGTTTCTTTTTGTTTTTATTCTGCATTTTTCATATACGTTAAGGGCATTTCTCTAATACACGTTTAGCATTTTTAAATAAATGTTTAACAGTTTTTGAGTACACGGTCAACATTTTTTTCTGTATGCGCTTTAAGAAATTCGAATGCTTGATTAAAGTTTTTCAAATACAAAATTGATATTTTCTTAATACATCGTCAACATTTTTTCTATATAGATTTTCACATTTTTTAAATGCTTGATTATAATTTTTCAACTACAATAATAACATATTTTTAATACATGGTCAACATTTTTTCTATTCACATTTAACATTTTGGAAATACTTGATTCACATGTTTTTTCAAATGCAATATTAACTCTTTTTTTTAATACATGGTCAACGTTTTAGAGCCTGAAAATAATAGTGTTGTACAGATTATAGAGCAGAGCCGAGTCAGTCATGAGCTTGCTAATCTCACCTCGCTGAATTAGTTAATAGTTGTGGTTGCTGGATCGATGAATCGTTAGATTAATCAACACTTGTCTTCCCTCTACATGGGTGACATGCTAGCTATTTTTCTGAATGAAGGAATCAAGTGTTTCGATGCGAATTCGATAGAATATCAGCAGCAAGGAATGGCCTCGTCCATGCCTGCGAGTTTACTTGAGAGCCAGATGGACGAGGCCAATGTCAACCATAACATAGTTGAGGCCTGAGGGAGGAGAATTCTTTTCTTCTGAAGCCACCAGTTCCATGGGTGTCAACTGAACCAGAGCTAGCTAGCAACAGGGACTTGTAGTAGAAGCTGCCCAAGTGCATGGTTTCTCAGCTAGAATACATCATTTCTATGAAATAAAAGATGGAAAAGAGAAGGCATTTCTTTTTCTCAAAGTGGCCTGATGCGGTTCAGAATTCCCTAAAAAAAAGAGAGGAAAATATGGTGATTCGCTGTCACAGAACACTCTGCACTGATAGCATCCAGGTGCCAGATCGGTTGATCCACTGTCACAAAACACTCTGCGATGTCACCTCTGTTCTACTCTACGTTGCGACAGCCCATAGATTGCATCCAGGTGAAGGCCAAATCGGTTGATCATCTCTCTTCTACTGTAAATTGCGATAGCAGATACATTACTAGTGTTACATATCCATGATGCATGCGCTTAACACTAGCAGCTGAAAGAATCATGGTCAAACACCTGTCATAAATATATGGATATCACAAATAGTCTGTTCCCGTGCAGCTACATCTAAACGACTGGTTCTTCTCTCAACGCATGAAATTAAGCGTATTGATGATAATATAAGATACAGAAGAGTTGCCAACTAAAAGAAAAGCAGAATGAATAGTTTGTCGATCCAACTTTAAATTCATCTTGCAGCATCAGTTCAGCATCTTGTTAGATGTAACCAAGCAGCAGGATGAAGATCTCCAAGGGTGTCCTCTTCCACCTGCTCCTATCAAGATTTAAAGTAGATGAGCTCAGCTTAGTTTCTTTTAAGCATGTTTAACCTATAAGCGAGGGATATCATGGTGCTTCCAACATACATTAAATTAATTTAACTGACACTAAATTGATATGGAAAACAGGAAGAGGAAACAAAAAGAATAGTACCAAGTTGATTCAGCGGAGAAGGCTCTCCTTAGCTAGCTACCAGGCACTTTCTCCTTTCCTCGATCCGCTCGTTGTGCTCGGTGCACCTCCTGTTCCTGCTTGTTTTTATCTACTGAACTTGATGCAGCTACTACTGCTTCTTCTTCCTCCTCTGCAGCCATTGTGTGGGCTAACCAAACAGAGATGAAATTAAAATGGAATCATGGAATCAACGGCAGGGAATTACCAAAAAAAAACATATAGACAAAGCTAGCATACGAACAAACACATTGACAGTTGTCTTAATTTACCTCCAGATTCAATCAAGTGCTGGGACAATATATCCCTCACCCTGGCACCCTCCTCATCTGCTACATGCCACACTTGCTTGATGCGATTATACTCCTCATCGCTCGGCATGCCTACACCGTCCTCCTCCATGTCTATAACTATGTTATGCAACATGCAGCACGCGGTGACTGTCCAGCCCGCCTCAAGTTTATTACTTGGACGCCACCCTTCTCCCTTTAGGCACTTCCACGTGCCTTTTAACCTTGTTAGCGCCCTCAGCGCGACGGCGGTAGCTGCAGAATGTCTCCTGTTGAACTCAAGTTCAGCGCCTGAGAGTGAGAGGCCATTCTCCAACTGGTAAGGTGTGAGGAGCCAAGGACGAAGAGAGTATGCTGCACTACCAATTATGTATTCCCTGACTGCCAATCCACCACCTGATGGTATCTTCAGCTTGCTACCATTCAGCCAAGTACCCTTCTCGCAATGCTTGAAGAGATCAGAGTTGCGCAACGCCGCCATGCTTGACAAATGCCATTGTGACGGCCACATGTAAATGTCTCTGAACCTCATATCAGGATCATAGTTTTAAATAGCGCGCTAAGCATCTTAGCGGCGGACCTCTTCTAAATGCTATAGCGTGCTATAGCGAAGCTATAGCGCGCTATTTACCATGTTTGTTCATTTGTTTGGACCAAAGTCTCTTAGCGCAAGACCTTTTGTAAATGCTATAGCGTGCTATAGCGGAGCTATAGCGGGCTATTTAAAACAGTGATCAGGATCAAGGACGGCTTGCATGAGTATGCCTTCATTCTCCTCATGGTCACAGTTTTGTGATCCAAATGTGATATGAGTTGTATGTACAACACCACAGCAGTTGGGCATGCCATAGACCTTGTGAAACTTGCGCTTGATCTTCTCCATTTTTTGGGAAGACCAACGCAAATGGGGCAATGCTCGCTCCACCATAGCCTTAACAAAACTCTGAGTTACTAGTGAGGCAGTTGACTCGTTCACACCAAGAGAGGATCCTATGGTAACGGGTGAATCACCAGAGTTCAAGATTCTCAGAGCGATGGCTACTCCATCCTGGAAAGACAGCACTCTCCCGTCAACAAAGGTGTGATTCCTTGCCATCATATCTTCCAAAAATGGGGTCTTCACCAAGCTGCAGATATAACTGAAGGTGCTTCTTCTCATTTTGTACACAGATTCAAACCCTTGTGCATCCACAATAGAAGATGATAAGGTTCCTGCATTGAAAAAACATCAGTTACATAATCTCTAATTTACAAGGCAAGAGGTAACATATTACTCTTTATTTGTCATACTCGGGGTAAAAGTAGCAGAATCCGTACAGAAAAAATCACTTTGCAGCATATAGAGATGTGGAAATTAAAGCGATGGTGTGTATTACTATACCTCCACATTCGATCAAGTGTTGGGACAGGGCATCCCTCACCCTGATGGCATCCTCATCTGCTAACTGCCGCACTTGCTTTCTGTAATTCTCCCCCTCCTCCTCCTCCTCCTCTTGATCCTCCTCCATGTCTATCACTGTGTTGTGCAATATGCAGCACGTGTCGACTGTCCAGTACGCTTCAAGTTTGTTATTTGGATGCCACCCTTCTCCCTGCAGGCACTTCCATGTGTCCTCTAACCTTGCTATCGCCCTCTCAGCGACGGCTGTAGCTGCAGAATGTCTCCTGTTGAACTCAGCTTTGGTGGCTGAGAGTGAGACGCCATTCTCCAACTGGTAAGGAGTGAGGAGCCAAGGACGAAGTGGGTATCCTGCATCACCAATTATGTATTCCTTGACTTCCGATCCTCCACCTGATGATACCTTCAGCTTGCTACCATTCAGCCAAGCACCCTTCTCACAGTACTCGAAGAGATAATAGTCGTGCAACATGATTGATTGGTTCATTCTTCCTTGCGATCGCAGTGAAATGCATGTGAACCTCATATCTGGATCAACCATGGCTTGCATTAGCATGCTGTCATTTTCCTCATTCTCATGGTTTTGTGATCCAAATTTGATGTGACTTGTATATACAACACCGCAGCAGTTTGGGAGGCCATGTATCTTGTGAAACTTGCGCTTGGTCTTCTTCACTTGAGCGGAGCCAGGAAAGCCGATGTGGTGCATTGCTCGTCCTTCCATAGCCTTAACAAACCTCTGAGTTAACAGCAAAACCGTTGACCCATCCACACCAAATGATGATCCCACAACCTCCGGTGTCCCACCGGAGTTCAACATTCTAAGAGCAATGGCTACTCCATCATGGAAAGACATCACTCGCCCATCAACAAAGGTGTGTCCTCCTACCATCATATCTTCAGAAAGGGGCACCTTCACCAAGCTGCAGATGTAACTAAAGGTACTTCTTCTCATTTTGTACAGAGACTCAAATCCTTGTGCTCCCACCATTGAACATGATAAAGTTTCTGCATGGCAAGAAAAGTACAAAACTGGTTATACTCTAGAATTTTCATATTACTCTAGATTTTTCATACACGAGGTAACCTAGCATAAGACAAGGGGGTGCACCCAAATCAGAAAGTAGCTACCCATAAAACAACCCACTCGTACATCCAGTGTTGTGGATAAAATTTATGTTGAAAGCCCAGTACAACCATGTTTTTATGTCATCTGAAACAACTCACAATCATGTGAAACAAAAAATGTATGGAACATATTCAGTCATAAATGGGTGAAAGGCAGGAGAAATGAAACAAAAGTATAATAATATAAGAGCGGCTAGTATTTGAATCTAACTTGCAGTTGCCACTTCTTGTGTATAACACATACCATTTTCTTGGGCTGTGAATTTGTTGTTTGTGTATAATTTCCTTCGATCCGTTGCTTGTAGTTGGTGTGCTTCTTGTTCATTGTTTTCATCTCTTCGACAGGATGCTTCTTGTTCCACCTCTGCAGCAAATGTGTGGACTAACCAAGTAGGTGAAAGATGGAACCAACGGGAGGGAAAGAAAAATAAAATTAACAGATAAGAGTTGTGTTATTTTACCTCTAGATTCGACCAAGTACTGGGACAGTACATCCCTCACCTTGACAGCGTCCTCTTCCAATAACTGGCTCACTTGCTCGATGCAACTCTCCTCCTGATTGCTCAGCATGACTGCACCCTCCTCCTCCATGTCTATCACTATGTTATGCAACCTACAACACGTGTTGATTGTCCACCGCAAATCATTTTGATTATTCAGATGCCAGCCTTCTCCCTGTAGACACTTCCACGTGTCTTTCAACCTTTCCAGTGCCCTCAGCGCCATGGCTGTAGCTGCAGAGTGTCTCCTGTTGAACTCCACTTTCGAGTCTGAGATGTCATCCTCCAACCGGTAAGGTGTGAGGAGCCATGGACGAGGAGGGTATCCTGCATCACCAATGATGTATTCCCCAATGTCTGAGCCATCTGATACCTTCAGGTTGCTACCATCCAACAAAGTACCTTGCTCGCACGACTTGAAGAGCCAAGAGTCGTGCAAAAGACTTGACTGGTTCATGCTACTTGATGCTCCAAACCAAATATTTGTGAACCTCATATCTGGATCAACGACGGATTGCATTAGTGTGTCAGCGTTCTCATGGTCAAGCTTTGGTGATCCAAATTTAAAGTAAGCTGTATGTACAACACCACAACAATTTGGCAAGCCATGGATCTTGTCAAACCTGCACTTGATATTCTCCATTGCTTGGAAATAGTATGGCCAGTTCAAATGGCGTGCCGCTCGCTCCTCAATAGCCTCAATAAACCTCTGAGTTACCAGCGAGACAGTGGACTCGTTGACACCAAGAGAGGATCCTACGACCACCGGTGGTTCACCAGAACTCAACATTCTCAGAGCAGTGGCTACTTGATCTTGTAAAGACATCACTCTCCCATCAACAAAGGTGTGATCCCTCTCCATCATATCTTCCAAAAATGGCAGCCTCACCAAGCTGCAAATGTAACTGAAGGTGCTTCTTCTCATTTTGTACATAGACTCAAATCCTTGTGGGTCCACCATACAAGATGATAAGGTACCTGCATGGCAAGCAAATTACAATATGGTTAAATGATACTCTAGATATGTTAAACTCGAGAAAACATGCACTGGAAAGCAGTAAAAAGACAAAATACTTAGCAACATGCACAAGGAAGGTACATAATATGTCTGGTCATCATGCAGTATATATGGACGAAAAGCAAGAGATAAAATCAAACAAATTAAGACAAAGCTTGTACCTTGAAATATGGTAGACCTGCTAATATTTGAATCCAACTTGCAGTTGTCTCCTCTCGTGTACAAAACGTACCATTTTCTTTGGTTGTCTACATCACCTGCATATGCCTTGACGTGGTCCACTTGGCTGAACTTGTCCCACTCAGTGCCAGATTGTCCCGCGGCTATCTCAAAGAGCAACCATAGCCTGCATAATAACTGCAAATGCCTTGGCTTTATGTCTCGCATGTATTCTGGGAGTTTTTCCATGGTGTGATCCTCCAGGACCAGCCTCTCGACTGAAGCGGTATGCTCCAGCACCTTCAACTTTGGGCAGTCGACGATGGTAAGCTTCTGCAGATTGGGGAGATTGGTGATCCTCTCCAGGTCAGGGCATCCTTCCACTATAAGCTCAACAACAGAAGGAAAGCTCTCAATGCAGCTGACATGCATGACATGTTGTAGAAATAATATTTTCAAAGAGATTGCATTGGAGGCAAGGCCTGGAGGAACATGCCTCAGTATGCATCTACCGAGCACAAGTTTCTCCAAACGACGCATGGCTTGTACTTTCTCCTCCCACTCCCACTCCTCCCATTCCACCATTCTGTCCAAGATCATTTCATTTAACCTCGGAAATGAAGCTGCTGTCGCCTGCAAGAATCCAGCCCCTACATGTTTGATGCATGGAGCATGAGTAACCTGTAGAACCTGCAAACTTGGGAGCTGGCACAAACCATTGGGAAGTTGTCTGCAACAAGTCAGATCATCAAAAAATATGTTCTTCAAGTTGTCGAGGGGCACCATTGATGTGGACATCATCCAGCTCGGGAGTTGCCGGCCAAAATACCCACCGATTCCAAGATTTTCTAAACTAGGTGGAGGGCAGAGCTTATCATGAACCTTCTCAATTAGTTGCTGCTCTTCCTGAGAGACTTCTTCCTTCTCTTTGACCAACCCATCATCTCCCAGTTTACTAGTGCTGTCCAGGAATAGCTGGATAAGATGCATCTTCCCGCCAAGCCTAGCATTAGCAGCAAACGAGGCAGCAGATACATTCTCTAATTTATTTAATTGAAGAACTCTGAGCTGGGAAAGATGCCCCAACTCGTCCAAACTACACCAATCGCCATCCATGTGGGCTTGAAACTTAGTTAGTCTCCTCATATTTGTCAGACCACTAAACCTTCTAGGTATCATACTTGCTTCAGGAAGTGAAAGTGACCTCAGCTGGCCAAGCTTCACAATGCTATCAGGAAGATTTACCAATCTTGTACATCCACGAAGGTCAAGGAATTGCAATAACTTCATCTTGCCAATGTTCTCTGGAAGTACAGATATATCCGCATTTACTAGTGTTAGATACCTCAGGTGCTTGAGTTGATACAGCGATTCAAGCAATACAGACATATCTGCAGATTCCATATGCAGAGTCCGCAAACTAGAAAAAGTAGCCAATGAATCACCAGGCTTCATCTTAATCTGGATAGTTGAGATCAATGTCCTCACTGATTGCTGTGCCTGTATACATTTCCAATCAAGTTCACCTGATTGTGATTGGTTAGTTTCTATGGACAACCGAATAAAGTTTTGTGAACTAAGTTTAGCAAGAATATCATTGTCTTCGTCTTGAGCCACAAGTGCTTCATCTTTAGCATATACTGAGCAAATGAGCGAACAACATCATGCATGCTGCAAACTCTTATATTAAGATATGATTTATCTGGCTCTATCAAGTTCCTAGATACCAACTCCTTGTAGTAATTTATTCCCAATTCTTCCAAATTACTAGAGTTTCCATGAATAAGTCCTTCACTCATCCACATTGCAACAACTTCATCCATAGCAAAAAGTCTACTTTTAGGAAGAAGAGAGTAGTACAGAAAGCACTGCTTCAGGAAAGAAGGCATATATTCATAGCTTAAGTATACTGTGTGGTTGAGATCATCGGGCATTTTAGTTGTTGACCATTTAGAATCATCCAAAACCTGCTGCCAGTCACGACGTAGCCCCCCTCTTTCACGCAAGAGTCCTCCCATCACTTTAACAGCAATTGGTAAACAACCACATTTCTGTATAATTTTCAGTCCAATATCCTTTAGCGTATTGATGTGGTCTTCATCTATCTCACTTGAGCATACCTGCAAACATACAGTACAAGGGACCGTTACAGTTAATTAACTATGTACCAAGATCCTCTAAGGCACTCTGTTTTACTTCCTCTTAAGAGGACTGGTTGATGTATGACTGACTATATACTAAATACTCAAAGTACAGGAAGTACATGCCAAAAAGAAAGGTCATTAATCTATTTACTTATCTTTCTCCTGCATACCAAAGATTTCTGATTTCTGCAGTGGCTTCCACATCTAACTTGCATACTTCATGCCTAGAAAACAATTTTTCTTTCCTTTTCATTTTACAAGGTAGAACATACTGTTTATAGGAAGTAACTCCAAATTTAGCAGAAATTGTATGTTTTATTCATTTTCATATTTTATGGTAACGAGAAATTATCTTGTCTCTAAAGCGTCTAAAATCCATAATAAAACAATTATTACTAAATTTGTGTGCAAATTTTCTAGCAAAATTACTGCCAACTTCTAGTTTAGTTATTTTCGTGCTATATTCTTTTGTTGTACTGGCAGGGGTTGGTTCACCGAAATTATTACTTTTCTGTCTTGAAGTAACTTTTCATTTATATTATGTCCTATGACACTGTTGAGTAGCTGAGCACCTAGACTTGATCATCAGCCCATATGTTGGAAAACGAGACTTGATATTCACAAAAGGTTACTCACTACATGAATATATGACCCGCGTCCCTTCACTGTAAAATGATACATATATAATTATCCAAATTTTTAATTATTTCTCAAGCTTGATTAAACAAAATCTAGGTGTCTTTGAATGTGTCCCAATTAGTGCTGTGGCATATTTCCTTGTTTGGCACCATGCTTTGTTGGCACCATGGAGAGGTAATAGTACATAGAAGTCACTAAAATACATGTAATTAATAGTTCATTAATTTGGGAGCATTCCAACATTTCTCGCAAATAACTACATAGTACTCTTAATAAGTAGATGAGGATAACGAAAGAGATTAGGATTTAATTAAGAACAGACCTGCTTATTGAGCAATGACCAAGCATCTTCAGGCACTAATGTGTCGACATGGTGGTACGGCCATATAGCTTTCACCCCTCGGGAAACACCTTCATCTCTGGTAGTGACGAGGACTCGGCTGCCTGAAGCAGCAGCATTGACTAAGGGTATTTTCAGCACGTCATCCCATGCTCTATGGTTCCACACATCATCCATTACTAGAAAGGTCTTGTGGTCAATCAATGTGTTCTTGAGGGTTTCGTGAAGGCTGGTCTTTGAACTTTCAGGTGGTTGGGCACCTCCTCCGGCTTCGATGATGACCTTTCTCAGCAGATCAACGTCACTGAAGTTTTGGTTGACGCTCAACCATATCTTTTTGCTGAATGCACCTTGGATTGCTTTGTCATTGAAGACCTTCTGGGCGAGGGTGGTCTTGCCAATCCCACCAACACCTACGATAGCAACCACCTCGATGCCATTGTTGACATCCTTTCCCGCCTGCATGATCTGGGCCACCAGTGCTCTTGTGTCTTCTTCGATTTTGTCTCCAACAATAGTCGACCGGTCAAAGTCCCCTACCGTCTCCAGGCTTGGATTATCATGGTGAGAGGCATGGTTGTTGTTGCGATGATCGTCATAGGACCCACGACTGATAAAGTTGAAAGCAGTGCTCCGTTCCTTGATATCATTAAGCCTCTGATTGAGCGCCTTGATACGGGTGCCGATCTCACGAGCATGGAAGGGGTTCCTCATGCAGAAGAGCAAGGGATTGAAACACCCTGTGTTTACCGAGGATGGTCCCCGCTCCATGGCCTTGAGCTCGCAGAGGTCAAGGATGCCAGTAGCTTCGTACATGGCACGCTTGAGCTGCCCCACCCACTCTCGAACAGTCTCATCAGTAATGTTCCTCCTATCAGCATCGGCCATGAAGTGCTTGAGGTCCCGAAGCTTCTCTCCCATCTTGTCGATCTCGCTGGAGACGCCCAACATCGTCTTCACCTCATCTGTTGCTGCCTGTGTCAGCATGTCCACTAGGTAGGACGCAAATGCATCCAGCACCATCGCCATTGTTGCCGGCTAATTTTTCTGCAATAACAAGGTAATGTCAAATTCAAGCAGGAAGCTTAGCTAGCTTGGCATAAAGAGAGACAAATCACACTTGAACTGCCTAACCAACCTCTGAGATGGATGGACAATGCAGACGGCGGAAAAGACGTGGGGGTCAGCGTGACACCAGCGCCAGGTAAGACATGTCTCCTCCAGGAGCGGAAGCTCAGATGCTCCTCCGGGATGTTGCCTCCAGGAGGAGGAGGAGGAGCTCAGCTCCTCCTCCGGCACGTTGCCACCGGGAGCAGCAGTTGAACTCCTCCGTGAGCAGCCGCTCAGATCTTCAACTGGTGCGTCGCCTCCATGACGCAACAGCTACACTAGCAGTCGGATGCAGCGTAGCTTGGTGTAGCGGCAGGCAGGTGCTCTCCGGCGGCTAAGGCAAAAGGCGACGGTACAGCTGGGTGAAAGTGGACGGGAGCAAGTGAGGAGTGAGATCCATTCAACAGAGTAATAACGGTGGCAGACAGCTGCATTGAATGCAGGTAATTAACAATTTGCATAACGTGGGCTACTGTCAGGTTTACAGACCTATTTAATTGGCTTTGCGGTAATGTTTGCAGACTTTCTGTAGATCTGCATAAAATTGTACGCTAGCTAGCCAAGTTGTTTACAACGTGTGTCTGTATTCCAACTATCTCCCGAGGAGTATCCTGAAACACTCCACGTCATTCGTTATTAAGATAGCAGGTTCGTCGATTCATGAAAAGTAAGGGGCAGATTTGCCAGATTTTACATCATCCAAAAAGATGAGTGTACACAAACTTTCATGTGCCCCCTAATCTACACTTAACGAAGTAGTGACAGTGGCAGACAGCTGCCTTGGACGGAGCTAATAAACTAATTAGCTATCGTGGGGCACTGTCAGATTACTACGGGTCCATCTTGTTTGATCTGTTCGCAATAAAAGGAGAGCTAGCAAAGTGGACTGAAACTTTGAACACAAACTTTGTATAAACCGATGCAGTATAAACGTAGCCCAACTCATGTTTTGCAGAGTCATCCATGAAGAACCAAAATTCACATAAACAAGAGTTCAAAATCGACAACAACTTACACTACAAATGCATGGCAGAGTTCGAAGTCAAATAGCCTGGAGACGGAAAAGCAACACTAGCTACTGGATCTCAAACTTAGCCAAGAAAAGAAAAGCCACATAGCATTAAGGTACCTGGCATGTAAGAAAACTAGCTAGGTATGCAAATACTACGAGACTGTGACCCAACGGAAATGAATGAATATGGACCACTTCTGTCTTTAATAACATGTATGGAATTAATTGAGCTCCTATATTACCACATACACTTATGTCTTTAACGTACGTAGCATTAATTTGTGGTGCCTGCTACTAGCTTTTACTTGTGAGCATAGCTACGATGAGCATGCATGATTGAGGGTCCAACCAAGTCTGGCCATGGCAGGTGGGGCTCGGACATAACATGTAAGGGTACCAATGCAGATGATATAATTTCTACCTTGCCGAACTTGGTGAGATAATGATACCACCATGAAGCAGTACTGATGCTGCCTGCCTGTCACAGATGGAAACAGGAGAGGAATGCTGAGTATTTGGCCCGCTCGATCTACATCCTTATGCTCTAGCGTTTCAGCTCTTTTTCATAGCCGCCAGCAGCAGCACACGGAAATAAACCACTGGCGCGAAGAATGGCTGCAAAAGGTTAAACATGTCAATCACAGGCAGATACTGCAAAATCTTGTCCAGTGTCTAGTTATTCCGAGACTGACATTTCTTTTTGCCGGTAATCCTGAGAGGCATAGCTCCCCCCCCCCCTCCCTACCCCCCTGTCGACCATGCCGTTGCCGGGCATGGTAAAGCGGTGATAGCATGTGAAATACCGATGTGGGGCTAACGCAGTGGTAGCTATGGATCTTGTTGAACGTACATGATCATAAATCACACTCTAACACAGCAGGCCATTTGGATCCAGATTAATTAGTAATTAGGCGGGCAGCTACTACAGTACTAGCGACAAATTCCTTGAGATCTGGTAGCTACGTCTAGTTTATTATACTCAACCTTGGGGCAGGCAGGAGCATCTGTGGGCACGAAACTGGTCAATGGTGGGTGCAGGAAGGAAGGCAGGGTAAGAAAGTTAAAGAACTCAACAATCACCGGTGGAAGGGGAAATGACGACTGACCTTCGCCGCCATGCCACGCGCGCTGGGATAAGATGGCAGGGGCAGGGAGGCTGGGTCGCCGTCACCAGAGGCAGAGTGGTGGAGGTCCCCATTTGCATTTGGATTTGGATTTGGCCGGCGGCGAGAGTGAGGAAGGCGAGCAGGCTACGACGAAATTCGCCGGATCTGGGCAAGGGAAAGCCCACGAACAAAAAAGGATTTCTTTCCACCGCCTACGGTCCATAAGCCCATTCGGTAGTTTATCCATCCACATGCAATTTTGAATAACTGGCGTGCAGGAGCTAAATCTATGCATTTGTCAGAAATAAAGCAAGGCGTGCTGCCTGCCAGTGAGCTCGATAAGCAAAATTCGGAAACCTAGCTAGGCATGAAAATACTTCAACCCTGTGCTGTGACCCAGCGGAGATGAATGAATGCGAAGGTTTGACAAATGGAGCACTTGATAGAAATTAATTGAGCTCCTATATTACCACGCAAACACTACTCAAGAGCTCAGGGTATTGAAGCATGCTTAGTTCTATCTGAATGTTTCGTTGCTTATTCAGTGTGAAGGGTATTAAAAGGAAAAACTGAACATATTCCAACACACAAGAACCATGAGCCATTTGGCAACAGCCAACAGGGTGCAGGGGTGGTGGTAGAACTCAACTAAGCCAGAATAAATGTGGTCAAGAGGATTCAGTCAGAAAAGTAGATCGATCTGTCATTTAAAAGAAGTTAATCGAAATGTAAGATATCAGTAGCAACAGGGTGCCCAAAAATTCAGAGGCCAGTGATCGTCAATGAAGAAATGGCCGTACATCTTTAACTTTGGGACAGCAGGGACGCAAGGAAAAACAAAAGGAACGGCGATGGTTCCCTCTATCTGCATTCAAAAACTGCTCCCTAGGCATCAAACATTCTCCAAACTGTGATAATCGATCTCAAATAATAATGGACGCAGCTGAGCCCCTTCGAGACAGGAGATAGTTCATGATGCCCTCGACTGAATCCATGCACATCTTAGGTGTAAGCTGTGTAAGAAAGATCATAATGATGCTCTAGCGTTTCAGCTCTTTTTCATAGCCGCCAGCAGCAGCACACGGAAAAAAATAAACCGACCACTGGTGCAAAGAATGGCTGCAAAAGGTTAAACATGTCAATCACAGGCAAATACTGCAAAATCTTGTCCAATGTCTAGTTAACCTATGCAATGTCTAGTTATTCCGGGACTGGCATTTCTTTTTGCCGGTAATCCTGAGAGGCATAGCTCCCCCCCTATACCCTACCCCCTCTCCACCACCCTCGGCCATGCCGTTGCCGGGCATAGTAAAGAGGTTGGATAGCATGTGAAATACCGATGTGGGGCTAAAGTGGTGGTAGATATGGATCTTGTTGAATGTACATGAACAGAAATCACACTCTAACACAGCAGGCCATTTAGATCGAGATTGATTAGTAATTACGTGGGCAGCTACTACACTACTAGTGTAAATTTCCTTGAGATCTGCTAGCTAGTTCCAGTTTATTACTCAACCTTGGGGCAGGCAGGAGCTGCTTAGATTATACTGTATCTGTACAGGAGCATCTGTCGGCCAAATCTGGTCAATGGTGGGTGCAGGAAGGAAGGCAGGGTAAGGTAGTTAAAGAACTCAACAATCACCGGTGGAAGGGGAAATGACGACTGACCGTGCCTAGTTCGCCGCCATGCCACGTGCACTCCTTTGCTGTGGAGGATGGGCTGAGGGGAGGAGATAAGGAGGCTGTATGTACTCGCTGGAATAAGATGGCAGGGGCGGGGAGGCTAGGTCGCTGTCGCCGGCCAAACCTGGTGAGATGATGATACCAACCATGAGGCATACTGATGTCCCTGCCCTTCACCCTCAGAATGCTGAGAATGGCTGCAAGAGGTAAACATGTTACTCACAGATGGAGTACATGGTAGTGGACTAATTTGAGCTAAACTCGTAGCTTCAAGAGAAAGCTCAGCCTGGAAAAAAGTTACTTTTCATAAGTCAGAACAAACTTGACCTCGTGGACTTAAGAAGTGATTTTACACTATAACAATGAAGAACTAAACCCACAAAATACGACCAGGTACAGGCGTGTAACCGTAAACAGGAAGACAACAACAGAGACCATGTTTAGTTCAGGGTTTCGTTGCTAAGTTCGGTTTTACATGTATATGGCACTACAGCGAAATTAGCTGTTCAAATCATGCATACTAGTGGAGACATTGCAAGCGGGTAATGTTTCTACAAATGACACGACAGATATTCAGTTTCCAACCAGAACTAAGATAATCATTCCAGTGACGCTGAATCACATTCTTTTCCAACTACCACTGATCGAAACAAAAAATTAAACTACAGGGCTCATGCCCAATCAAGTATCAACGTTTTGCAATCTAGGTGCTAGAAGAGCTGGAAAATGAACTACCGAATAGGTGCGAAATCAACATTAAGGAACATGGTCAGGCCAGGTCAGGCAAAACCAAACAGATTGCATACGTGATTACATCCAAGACTTGAGCTGATGTACACTTACTATTATCAGGCGTTGCGGCAAACTAACCGAATAAAGACCGGCGCATTAAATTAACTTCAACTGATGGTAATAACCAGGGTGCAGAGGTGGTGGTAGAACTCAAAAAGCCAGAGTACATGTGGTCAAGAAGATTCAATCAGAAAAGTAGATCAATCTGGCGTTTTGAAGAAGCTAATCGAGATGGAAGATATCAGTAGCAACGGGGTGGATCTAGGTGCAGCGGCACACCCAGAAATTCAGAGGACAGTGGTACGGTGTGTAAGGCTAGCTAATCGTCAATAAAGAAATGGTCGCAACTCTTTAACTTTGTGAACATTTTCTTTTGAAATTTGTATAAAAAACGATATAGAACAAAAAACCGGACCAAATCAACCTGCAAGGTTTTTGCAAGGGTCACTTAAGCAATGGTTGGGTGTATGTAGTAGTTAGTTAACCCGTGCCAAACCATGTCATTCATCCGAGACGACAAAGACAGCCTTAACTAATTCAATAATTAGGCAAGGCAGATAGTTTAGTAGCTTGGGCAGGGAAGAAAAGTAGGAAAAGTGCGCCATCGGGAACATGACGGGATAGAGCAGGGGCGTGTTTGGTTGGTGAGGTAAGTATGTGGTACTATAGATGTGATTCACAGCAGCATGCTGTGTCCATGATGGAGACGATGGACACTCGTAATCTGCTTTAGTGATGATTATTATTATTATTCTGCGAGGGCTGCTTGCTAACTGTTGGGAGCTTGGTTAACTAGTGCCAAACCGCGTCATTAATCCGAGACAAGAAAGACGAGGCTGTGCCATGGGCTAATTAACTAAACTAATACAGTGAGTAATTAGGCAGGGCCGCAGGGATGTATTTCTTAGTACTAGCTAGTGAGAAATGCAATGCGATTTCCTTCCTTGAGATCTGGTAGCTAGATCTAGTTTATTACTCGATCGAAATGAGGACAAGAAAATCCCAGACCCTAGCGGAAGGTCAATAATTTAACGACCGCCGGCGGAAGGGGAAATGGCGACTGACCTCATGTGTGCCTACTTCGCCGTCGCCATGCCGTGCCGCGCTCTTTTGCCGTGGAGATTTGGGGGCGAGTACCGGCGCTTTCCCCGGCTTCGCCGCCAACTCCGAGGCCGGTGCGGTGCGCGTGCCTCCCTCCTCCACCTCCCGTCAGGCTCCATGAGAGAGCTCCGCCGTGGCGCGGGATCCCAGCAGACCGGCGGCGGCGGCGCGGCACCGGATCTGCTCACGGCGACTATTTTTTCCCTTTTGTTTTATTTTTTCTCAGAGAAGAGAAAGGAAAACTTAGCCACTGCTACGGCCCATGTGCCTCACCAGCCCAGGCCCACGAAATACAAGCCCTGATGCATGAAGCAAACAAACTTTTTTTAGCCTAAAAGAAGTTTCTTTATATCCCTAAGAAAAACTACTTTCGTGTCATGCAATTTAGGGCACTCCCAATGGATTACTAGTATATCCATCTTTACCCGACACAAACTTGGAGCTAGGAATATGACACCTCAGCACTAAAGTTTACTCTACCTCATTCATGCTAGGAATATTTCACAAACGCTAATAGTTTAGTGGCATTGCCCTTTTGCAGTTACCCTGCAAACTTCATTCGCTCACAATGTTGATAAGTTTTCTTTCTTCCTCGACCACAAGGTAGGTTGTGTTTCCATGGCCAAGCTCAATGCCAGAGAGGCCGACATTGAACTAAAGGGGGGGATTTTGCTAAAGTTTTGTAGGCTGATCATTCCTGGCTGAACTTTTGATAGGTGATCGGTTTTGTTGGTTCTGCCTTGAGCATCTAAGTCGTGGCTATGCTGGCTTGTAGGACAAATATTGTGAAAATCGATCACCTATCAAAAGTTCAACAAGGGGAACGGGAAATCCATTTTCACAATATTTGTCGCACAGGTGAAGCGTGAACATTCTCTTCAAATGTCTTGCCCATTTTTTCAATTTTAATAATTTTTTCATTTTCCTTTTTTTAAAAAAATTACTCCCTCCATTCCTTTATACAAGGCCACAATGAAAATTACATTTTGCATCTATACAAGGCCACTAACAGTAATCGAGGCAAAAATTAATGATGTTTTCTCGAACTAGGAACTTGTTTAATATTTGCATGCATGTAGTCATAATGACATTATGCTACTTCCTTCACATTTCTTCCTTGCATGCATGCAGACATATTAATGATCCCGCTTAACGAAAAGAAATGTTGGCTTCCAAAGCAAACATTAAATTTTACCTTGGTACCTGTAATATGAGTTTACCCTATCGCTAATGTACTCCATTAGATTCCCATTTTTTTCTACAAAAAGCCGGCTGTCTATTTCGTTGCTAGTTTTGTAAAAAAAAATATAAAATATTCTCAAATTAAAAAAAGATCTAAAAACCATCTCCAAATTTTAAAGAATTTCCTCAAATTTTCAAAATATTCCAAAATTTTCTAAAATGTGCATTTTTTCAAAAACAATTCTAAACTATATTAAAAATGTGTTTCCAAAATAAAGATTGAATTTTAGAATTCTTAAATTTCAAAAAATATTTATAAAGTGAACATTGTTTTAAATGTAATTTTTTAGAAAGTTGAGAACAGATAAAAGGAAAAAAAAAAGAAGATAAGGAAGGATGTCAAACTTAGTTGCTTTCTGAATGACTTGACAATATGATTCTCACAGACGAGTGGCATATTGAAAGAACCAACACAAGAGAATGGAAAAACGAACAATTACTTAACATTATGGCAACTCAAGATGCAGGGAATCGGCACGAGTAAATTTTACAAAACCTACTGCTAACTGAACAGATCAACCCCTTGTCCTGAACAAATTAAAACATTGAAGCACTTGCCCAGTTTACCTTCAGAGGAAATTAACAGTTTACCTTCAGATTCAGAGGAGGAACCAACACGAGGAAATTTATAAAGCGATGCTACTCCAATCAACCAAAAGCGGGTCCAGGCAACACTTGCCCCAATTCAATTGGAGCTAGGAATCAGAGCAAACCGACTTGCGCAAATTAAACTATAGTATTTTGGAACACTTGCCCCAATTCAATTTACCTCAGCTAGGTCAGGCAACGAAAAGCGGGTCAGCAATCGCTTGGGACAGCACTCAAAATGCAAAATGCAGCACAAAGAGGCCTATCATTTGAACTACTGTCACACACGCGCGCGCGCGCACACACACACACAATTCATTGATCATCTCCCCAGTCCCCACTCTGCTCTTATCTTCTCCTATAAATATCAACACAGCGAGACATCCCAACAACAACTCCAATCGAGAATCGACTACGAGAATCCACTCTGCCCAAACACCTGACCCTACATGACTCATTCTGTCCCTCATTGCGATTATGTTCACATATTCTTCCTTCAGGTTACGACACGCAGATATAAACCACAAATAGTATCCTAGTCTCCATGCAGCTACAATATTAATTGTTTCCTTGATCACAAAAGCTTACTACTGCCAACAATATAAGATACACACTGATATATGACAGCACATATTTTAGTCTTTGGTTGTCCCATTCAATGCCATGAAGGACCTGCATTGCATCCACGTGCACACACGCAATTTGGTGTTACCAAGCTGAGCAGTAGGGTGAAGGCCATCAACAGGGACGGCTAGCTACTCTTCCTCGAACCTGCACACATCAAGATTTAAACTGGATGAGATACTGTATATGAATATGCATGCATGCATCCAGTTGAGTTGGGTTCCACTACCATCAATCATATATATGCAGCAATTCAATTCAATTGAATTGAATTGAATTCAATTTACCTCCAGCTAGCAATTCAATTTACCTCCATCAATCATATATATGCAGCAATTCAATTCAATTCAAGACCGTGCGTCGGCAGCGGAAGGTTGCTCCAATTCAATTTACCTCCAGCTAGCTCCAGGCAACCTAAAGCGGGTCAGAAATCGCTTGGGACAGCACTCAAAATGCAAAATGCAGCACACGAGGCGCGCGCCCACACACACACACACACACACACACACACACACACACACACACACACCAATTCATTGATCATCTGCCCAGTCTCCACTCTGCTCTTCTCTTCTCTTCTCCTATAAAGATCAATACAGCAAGACATCCTAGAATCGACTGCAAGAATCCACCCTGCCCAAACACCTGACCGTACACGACTCACTCTGTCCCTCATTGTGATTATGTTCACATATTCTTCCTTCAGGTTACAGCACGCAGATATAAATCACAAATAGTCTCCTAGTCTCCATGCAGCTACAATATTAATTGTTTCCTCAATCACAAAAGCTTACTATTGCCAACAATATAAGATACACTGATATAAGACAACAAATACTTTAGCCTTTGGTTGCATTGGCTCTTTCATTGCCATACAGGACCTGCATTGCATCCAAGTGCACGCACGCAATTTGGTGTTACCAAGCTGAGCAGTAGGGTGAAGGCTATCAACAGGGACCGCTAGCTAGTCTTCCTCGAACCTGCACACATCAAGATTTAAACTGGATGAGATAATGTATATGAATATGCATGCATGCATCAAGTTGAGTTGGGTTTAAGCCACGTATCAAGGTTTTCCACTATCATCAATCAGATATATATCACAGCCAATGAGTCAATAGGCAATACCAACACATTGTTAAATAGGTTTATCAACCAGCTTAGCTTCTTTCCAAATAATCTACACATTCACCAAGGGATTAAAAGGTTTCCGAGCAATATCGTTAAAAGAATGAGTTAACCATTCAACATTTGATTTTTCCACTATTACTCATTTGATATTTGGTTTTATATCTCTCAAGGATGGAGATAATTAACCACATTAAATGTTAACACATGCAAAAAAAAAAAACGATGAACTGGTGATGACATTCCTCAAAAAGGAAGTAGTGATGACTTATGCTTGTCTATCTAGCTATATTAAATGAGAACATATACTAAACAGCATGACTATGATTGTCTATCTAGCATTGATATTTGAGCATCCACGGGCGAAACATAAAAATATTAGGTAACTACTGCACAGTATACTACCTGGCGCATAGAAACTGATGAAAGGATGACATGAACTAATATTACGGGCTTCACAAAGTTTCTTGATTGCATCGAGTTAAGTTGAACCATGTAAATAGTGTCCTTCACACATAAAAATATTTCATCAGTATCCTCAACATATCCGCATATAAATTTCAAGCATACAGTCTCTCCTTCAACCAGGTGAGGTAACCCAAGAATATACTCCGTTTCAATGGTCTTCCACAGCTCCCAGGTGGCAACACCATGACAATTGATCTTCCTCTACCACATTTCAATGTTATTGTGATGATGAGACATCATGGCGACACCAACTGTGCCATCCTTTGTCTGGATGATCTGGTGACTATAGGAATGATTCATATCGGGAGGCCCCTCGAGCACAACAAGGCTCTGCCTTTTCAAATCAAACCCAAGTATACCATCATTCACATACTTAAATGACCAATAAACAACATTACCCACTAGGGTACTAATATAACCGCCAAAACAATGTCGATACTGAACCTCTGCTTCGATGAGATTGGCCCATGTGTCGGTCTCGGAAGAATAAACAGAGGCAAGGCCTCGACCATCCTTAGTGGACACAAGCAGCAAGACCACCTTTAAGAGGGTGGAGTGGCAACCACTGTGCATGTGGCCCCGGTCACGGGAAGCGCAGAGCACCGCTCCATAGACGTAGACGCACTTGAACTCTGGTGGAATTGGCACACGGTGCTGACTGCCGGCGATGGGGTCGCACACGAGGACCTCCGTGCGCAACCGGTGTAAGATGAGGACAAGGCCGTGGCGGCACCCGAGCAGCCGGCCCCATGAGTCGTCGATTGGCAGGTTGAACCGCTCATGAGGGATGTGGTCTGGAGCGGGTAGGACGGAAGTGAAATTGATCGTATCGCCGTGATGGAAGAAAATGCCGAGGAGGGGCGGGTTACGGTGGTGTGCATAGAAGCAGCAGAGGAATCTAGAGTCGGTGACGAGGCCTCACCAGCGCTTGCAGACGGTGGAGACGCGCGGGAGGGAGGACGGCTGGGGAGGAAGACGGAGGAGGATCTCCTCGAGCAAGTCGTTATCTTCCAGCGCCGCCGGCGGGGAATTGCCGTGGCGGCAGATCATGGCGGTGCCCTCCTCGACCTGGCGGTTCATCATCACGTGGGAAGGAAGGAAGGAAGGAACACACACGTGTACTGGGTAAGATTCTGTGCGTGCAATCTCTGGACTCCAAATCATAAATGTTTTTTTTACCCCACAAATCTTTGGGTTCTTTTTTGCTGGGTTTGTCCGACAAATCAGTGTTGTTAACTGCGTGCGTGCTTCATGTGTATCAGGTTAACTGCAAACAAGAGTATTCCCTTCTTTAAAAAATAAACGTGGTTTTAGTTTGAAGTAAAAACCACGTCAGTTATTTCGAAACGGAGCTACTGTTTTTTACTTGTCGGCGTGCTAATTGACTAGCCTGTCAGTTGATGAGGCAGAGCAAAGTTAAGCTGCAGATTAGAGCAACGATAGGTTACGCCAGAAACAACTCGATGAGGCAGAGCAAAGTTGATAGGCGTGATCGAACCTTGCTCATGATACCACTTGTTAGAATAAATCCGAGGCATATCGTCGATCATCCGAGGACCAAGCAATCACACGAGCATGACACCGAGATTTGTTAACGAGGTTCACCGATATGGCTACATCCCCGGGGCCTGACTATGGGCGCTCCTCCCCATGACACCGCTACAATACCGCACCAGGTCGCCGTGGACGTCGGCACAAGCTGCCGGCTTCCCCTGCGTTCTTGTGCTATTATTTTTGGCATAGGTTACATCGTATGTCTACCCCCGCTATATATGAGAGGCCTAGGATACAAGTGTCCTACTAGGACACGACTCCACATCCTATGTAAACACAATACAACTCTATATATGAGAGGCCTAGGATACAAGTGTTATACTAGAACACGAATCCACATCCTATGTAAACACAATACAACTCATAGTCCAACTGTAACCTACCTTGTACACAATATTCGACACAACTCCAACACATTCATCCATGCAGTTCATTTAAAATCAAATACTATCCATGCACAGTGATGAAACATGCATATGCCTTCACGGTTCTCGACGAATAAACGACCATCATAAGAACGTAAAAAAGAACTGAACCTAAGCTAGCTAGCAATGGTGGTGACTGCTATGCTATATTTCTCCTCTCCTCTTTGGTTTCTGTTCAGTACAGCTCAAGCCCCCCATATAATGTAATGATCCCCGGGATGATGCTCTGTCAATTACTAGTTAGGTGCTCAAGCCCTCACATCCGGCAACAAGTTGTTTGCACCCTGACAAGGAAAACAAGAGGCGGAATTCTGACAGTATATCACAATTAGTGACCCAAGATGATGATATGTTCCTAGCGTCATGAAGAGGCTGCATCATCGTCATGGACATATGATGGCGTGGGTGCACACCCTCTCAAGGCATTTCATCTCTCTTCTTCTTCTCTATACCCCATTGGCAAGGCACAAAACTCTGAATTCCGTTCCATCCAGCAGTTGATCAACTGTCACAAACACTCTACACTGTCTGCTCTAAAATGCGACAGAAAAAATACACACTGATGAAAATATCATCCACAATCTGCAGCTGAATGAATGAATCATGACCAAACACATATCATGCATAAACACACAGGACTCCCTCACCGCATTTTTTGGTTGCAGGTCCTTCCTTCGGGTTACAGCAACCAACTGAAAGAATATATGGAAATCACAAATAGCATTTAGCCTCCATGCGACTATGTTATTAACTGTTGTCTCAACGCATCAAAGCTTACTGCCAATTAATAGTATACAATACAAAGCCCTTGCATTTTGCAAAGGTATGACAAAACCAGACAACACAAATTCGCGGATCCAGCTTTTAATCTGTGCTGCAGCATAAAATTGCCTCCATTGACAGGCAGGGCCTGCACACAAAGGCAAAATACATGAGGGCCAGTTGTGCTAACGTTTTGCTTCGCACATTGCTAATACATGAGGGCCAGGTGTATCATTCTTTCCAAGTAAATTTAACAACATATCACCAAAGGCTGTAATTGTTCCCACTGATAATAATTAATTAGCACCATATATACCAACCAGCTAGGAACAGAAATGCGGCTGGAAGCACTGTTAATAGCAGAGCAAAATGAATACCAGATTAATTGGACGGAGAGGGCGACCTGATCTGATTTTCGAGCTAGCAATCAAGAACCTTCTCCTTTCCTTGATCTGCTGTTAATCGTAGGCGTCCTTCCTGTTCGTTGTTTCCATCTCCTAAACCGGATAAAACCACTTCAGATTCTTGCTCATCCTGTGCAGCCATTGTATGGACTTACCAAACAGAGGAAAGATGGAATCAATAGGATAAGAATGGAACAAATAAAACGAGAGCGGCCTTTTGACTCCCGGGGGTCGGGGCACCCTCTTATCACACCGTTCTCACCTGATTCTTTTCCCTCGAGATGCGAATCATGCCTGCTACCCGCATTGCAATTTGCGGAACACATGAATAGTAATCCTAGCTGGAACAGTGCCTTGTCCTGTCACCCATCACCCGGTGCGAACAGTGCGCCTGGCACCCTCCCAGGTCCAACAATACTTTCTCTCTCTTAAAACTGCTCTCTCTACTCACTGTTCTTTTCTTTATACTATCATTATTTCTCAATCTCTCTCTCACGTTCAGAAAAAGTGACACACACACTCTCTCTTCTGTCGTTTCTCCTCTCTCTTGACCAGTACAGTGACCTGGCTATCAGGCTGTCGCTCATGTTGGGATAGCACCCAGGCCTAGTACCTAGTGCATGCCTACTTTATTAGCTGTGTCAAATGGCCTGGACAACCGTGCTGCTGCTGCAAATTGCTGTGACAGAGAAGACCACCTCACGAATCTCACAGGGGCTCAACGGATAGGATAAGAGGGGGTCGGTGCACCCGGGACCTATCACACCTTTTCGATCAGGGATGCGGTCTGGAGCGGGCAGGATGGGAGTGTACTTGATCTTATCATCGTGATTGAAGAAGACGCCGAGGAGGGGCGGGTTCTGGTGGTGTGCATAGAAGCAGCGGAGGAATCTAGAGTCGGTGACGAGGCGTCGCCAGCGCTTGCAGACGGCGGAGACGCGTGGGAGGGAGGACGGCTGGGGCGGAAGACGGAGGAGGATCTCCGAGAGCATGTCGTCGTCTTGCAGCGCCGCCGGCGGGGAATTGCGGTGGCGGCAGATCATGGAGGCGCCCTCCTCACCGGCGCCGATCCGGTCTTGTGACATGGAGGGATCGATCTAGGGGTTGGAAGGAAGGAAGGAAGGAGCACGCACGTGTATTGGTTAAAATTAAGATTTCTGTGCGTGCAATCTCTGGACTCCACGAATCAATGTTTTTTTTGTTAATCATCTAATAATAATAACAAATCAATGTTGTTTCTTCATCAAGTGGTATTGATAATCTCAAAGCACAGTGCCTCATTAATCCAGTCGTCATTAGGCAGCATTTCCACTCACTGGTTAGCCATTCCGGACTCCCAGTTTTCCACGTCTCATGATTCTTGATTGACATTTTCCCAATTGCGAGGACGAATACTCATGCCTACAAACATACAACATGCTAAAAGCAAATGTTCCTTACTCACTGGCTGCCTCCTTATGCTTAATACAAATTCGTCTTCCCTCAGTTTGCAACATGCAAATGTAAATCACAAATAGTCTTTACTGTCAATGCAGCTACTACCAACAATATAGGATACACAATGCTCGTCTTTGCCTGATATATGACAACACAGATTTAGCCTTTCCTTGGCTGATCATGGAGGCGCCCTCCTCACCGGCGCCGATCTGGTCTTGGAGACGGAGGGATCGATCTTGGGTTGGAGGCGGTTCATCGTCACGTGTATTGGGTAAGTTTTTTGTGCGTGCAATCTCTGTACTCCACAAATCAATGTTGTTTTTTCTCTGACAAATCAATGCCGTTTCCCTGATAAAATAAAATCCAATAGGACCTGGTCTATATCTTCATCAAGAAAGATCCCCTCCAAGACATGAAAAGTGGCATTGCTAATCTCAAAGCACCCTTCCACATTAATCTCAATTAAGTGATATGCGTGGCAGCAAATCCCCATTCCCAATCACTAACCTACTCCCAGTTTCCGATGTCTTATGATTCTTTGATTGCCGCCACGCTGCCAGGCGGCAGGCGGCCCGCAACGGATTTTCTCATCCGCGCCCGCGTCGGACGGAACGGAGCCAGGCATGTGGGCCCTGCCGCCACCGGGTGAGGCGGCAGTACTGAAGAAATGTTTTGTATGGATTTAAAATATTTTATCTATATTTAAAAAATAAATCATATATTACGAAAAGTTTGCCTTACATTTCAAAAAGGTTAATCATATATGAATAGCTTACCGTAAATTAATAAAAGCTCACTATATATAAGAAATTTACTGTATAACAAATAAATCTTCAATGTGTATTTTAAAAAGGTTCATCTTATATTAAAAAATGTTTATAGTATAAAAACAATAAAAATAAAGAATGTAACAAAACAGAAAACTCATATCTAGAAGACAAAACTGATAAAATTGAAATGAAAAATAAGTAAATAAAAACTATAAAGAAAAAAGCAAAATAAAAACCTAAAAAACATGCACAAAAACCATAAAAAACGATTGTGAATTTTTTAAATAGTTTTGAACAAATTATTCATGGATTTTGCAAAGACGTTTGTGAAATTTTATAAAAAATATTTTTTAAGAGAAAAGGTACATAATATGTACTCCCTCCGTAAACTAATATAATGGCCTTTAGATCACTACGTTAGTGATCTAAACACTCTTATATTAGTTTACAGAGGGTGTAAAAATAAAATAGAAAAAGGAAGGAAAGAAACATGAAAAACAGGAAGAAAAATGATGGGAAAACCCGCAGGAGAAAAAGAAACAGAACAAAAACCCACTGTTGGGTTGTCCGACGAGCGCCAAGGGGGTACCACGTTTGCGCGGTATTCTGTGGAATATGAAAAGCAGAACATAAAGGGACAAAAAAGGAAAAGCAGAACATAAAGAACTTGTGACATTCTACTAGAGGAAAGAACTTGCGAGACGTCCACAAAAAAGGAGAGTCTCATTATATTTCTAATTACAATAATTTCTTATGAATTTCACATATACTCTTGGCCTTGAATGTTTGTTGATATGGAAAAGTAAGCTACCAAACAGCATACCTTTTTTTTTGCTTTTTGAGACGAGGTTGGAGTTGGGACGTATACCTAATCTAATCTCATCTAATCAAACTGGTGTGTATCTATCAGCTCCACAGTAAGTTAACAGTACAAAAAACGTACTTTTGAATAAGTTAACAGTATATGGCTCTAAGTTACTCTCAGTGCCAAACACGTACAAAAGAACAAACTTCTTCATTTGAGAATGACTTGGATATGTAGTACTATGTAGGATGCAGACAACTTGGGAGTTACAACGCTTTAGGAACATCAGTCTTGTCAGTACTAGTACAAGAAAATGGCAACAGACCAAAAATGGAACTGAACATGTGTTTGGAGCAAAAACGGGTACCAAATACTACAGTTTAGTCGATTAAACTGACGGAAGATTGAATCAACACGAGGATACTACAAACCATACTCCAGGCATGAACAGAGCAACCTGATCACTAGAACAAACTCAAATGTAAAGCACAAATGGCCCAAATTTGCAGTTGAATCAACCACGGCAAATCCTAACAACTGAATCAACCACGCCCCCCATCCTATATTACTTGTCCCTCAAACAGACGTATCTAGCACTATCTGTTTGAGAGACAAGTACTATCCGTTTGAGAGACAAGTAATATGGTACGGAGGGAGTAAAACATACATGACTCACGGCCATTATGCAAGCAGAGACTCAAGGATTTAGAAATCACAAATACTCTTTCGTTCCATAATACTGCACACTTTTGTGAATGAATCGCTGTAGCTGATCCTGGCTGGAGCCTTTCGACATGGCATGCATATGCCCTCCACTGGCGTGAGGCAGGAGGCATCTCCATCCTCCTCTGCATTCCCTTTCTTTCATCAGTTGGTCTGCGAGATCATTTGAAACTTGAACTTCCACAAACAACTCCTATCACCGTCATCCCCCTTTTCTTGTAAATTGCGACAGCAAACATATACTACAATGACATATCCACGACGTGCTTAACACTAGAGATGCCACAGCCAAACGAGTCATGACCAAACACATATCATCCAGGACTTGCTCACTGCTATTTTACTTGCAGATTCTTCCTTCAGGTTACAGCAACCAACTGAAAATAATACTACATAGAAATCACAAGTAGTCTTTAGCCTCTGTGCAGCTACATTATTAATTACTTGGTTTTCTCAACCGCATAGTAAGAACAAATACAAATCACAATACATATAGTCTGCCGATAATGCACAATGCACGACACTCCCGATCCAACTTTTGATTCATGCCGCATGTCTGTCACTATGTTATGCAACATGCAGCATACCCAGATTGTCCATCTCAACATGTCATTATCTGGATGCCACCCTTCTCCCTGGAGGCACTTCCATGTGTCTTTTAACTTTGCTAGCGCCCTTAGCGCAAAAGCTATCACTGCAGAATGTCTCCTGTTGAACTCCACTTTGGCGTCTGAGGGTGAGAGATCGTCCTCCAACAGGTAAGGTGTGAGGATCCAGGGACGAAGAGGGTATCCTGCATCACCAATTACCACAGCATCTGATAACTTCATCTTTACTGCCATTCACCACAGCAGTTTGGCAGGCCGTGTATCTTGTCAAAAATGGCCTTAACAAACAGTCAAACACCTCAGTTACCAGTATGGCAGTTGACTCATTCACACCGAGAGAGGATCCTAGGGTAACCGGAGAGTCACCAGAGTTCAGCATTCTCAGAGCGACACTCTGTCTTGTAAAGACAACCCTCTCCCATCGACCATAACAAGTGTTTTGTAAAAAAATGCATCTTGGTATTCCGTGTAATGCACGGGCATCTTGCTAGTGTATTTAAAAAAATGTTAGTCAAGCATTTGAATGGTTTTTAATGTGTATAGAAAAAAAATGTTTGCCATGTATTAAAAAATGATGGAAATTTTTTATCATATATATATAAATGTTAATCGAACATTTGGAAAAATGTTGAGCAAGTATTTGAAAAAAAAGTTAATCAAGTATTTAAAAATGTTTAATGTGTTTAGAAAAAATGTTAACCATGTGTTCAAAAACATTAAATATTGCATTTAAAAATGTTAATCCAGCATTTGAAAAATATTAAATGTGCAAAGAAAAATGTTGACCATGTGGTAGAAAATCTTAATCTTGTTCGAAGAATGTTAATAAAGCATTTGAAAAGGTTTAAAAGTGTGCACTGGAAAATGCTGACCATGTATTAAAAAAATGTTAATCATGTATTTGTAAAATGTAAAAAATGTGTATAGAAAAAATATTGAAATTGTGTTTAAAAATATTAAATTTTTATTGAAAAATTATTAAACGTGTATTAGAAAAACGTTGTTGACATATACAAAAGATGTAAAATGAAAATGAAAAGAAACGACGAGAACCCAAAAAATGGAAATAAAAAATGTAACAAAATATATGAAAGAAAAAAGAAAATGAAAATAAAACCAAAAAACAAATGCAAAAAAGTGAAAAAGTAAAAAAAAATGATAAAAACAATGAAAGAAACATCGATAAATGAAAAGGAAAAACAAAAAAACTAGAAGATATAACAAAACCAAACAAAAAATAAAGGAAAGGAAAAAGGAAAAAACCCAGAGAAAGCCGAATAAAAATGAAGAAAGAAGAGCAGAAAAATTATGAAAACAGGGAAAAAGAAATGAAGAAAACTCGATAAAAAAACATAAAACCAGTGTAAAAAAACTAGCTCTTTTCATTCTAATTTAACACGAATTCAATCTTGGCTTAGTGGGTATATCAGTGTGACAAAGTAACCATGAGATCCGACGTTCAATCCCCCACGCGCTTCTTTTTTACTCAAAAAAAAGAAAATCGCTAGTGGACTGACCCAATTACTCGAATGCTTCAGCGAGAGATCCATACGTCTAGCTGAATGCGATATATAGTTCCCGCGGGTAGATTAATCCAGGTAATTAACATTTATGAGCGGTTCTCTTTGAATGGAATCCCCGGTTGATTTTTTATACAACGGAGGTAAAGTTTTGCCTCATATCATAATTAAAAAGAGAATTGCCTAGCTAATTGAAAAAACAAGACAGAGTCACCATAACAAGACGACACATGGCCCCGCCTGGCTACCCAGAAGACTCACACACGACACCGAACAACGGCCATCATCGTCACTCCACGAGTTCAGTGCTCCCAGTCAATGGCTCGGCCCTCGCCGCAACAAGCACACAAGAATAATGTGGAACGAAGGAGGTGCCAACAAGGACATGTATAGAAGATAGGAGGAAGGCGAGATTGCCTCACTCTAGAGTCAAAAAGCTTCGAGAAGGGATCCAACCTAGCCCATCGATTACAACGTGGTACGAAGGAGATGGACCTGGGCTCCCCGACAACGTCATGAAGAGTGTGGCGACGTATCGCATCACCGTTGTGGATACGAAAGAGATGGTCCAGGGGTTTTCACCCAGAGCCCTGGTACAGAGAGAAGGGCCTTACCAATTCTCCCAAGCTGGCGCCGGAGCACAGAGCTTTCTCCAGGAACCACACCCGCATCACACCGAGGTACCACGAGTACCCGCCCAGCCTGAGGTGGTGGCGGCGATAGGATTAGGAGGCCACCCATATCACCCCTGCAGAGTGACCTTTTGTAGACAATCTTAATTTGCGATTGAGAAGAATATGTAATGTGATGAGAATACCAATGGAGAAAATATTTCTTTTGATTCGAAACAAAACGTCAGAATGTATTACATGTTTTGCAGAAATTCAACTCCAAGATTTATATCTTTCATTTTATTTGTTTGTTTGCTTGCACACAAAATCAAATCAGTTCCTATGTGGCCGTCTCTGTGTCCTCCACGCGTCCCTCGCCGGCCGGGCCTCCCTTCTCCGCCAGCGCCAGAGCAGAGTCCGCCGCCCACCGCCGACCTCTCATGTCTGAATCGAGCTCCTCTCTTCTCGTCTCCTCCGCCGCTGCCCCCTTTCTGAGATGTGCTAGCTAGGGCCGCCACGAGGAGGCGGCGGTTGTCCTCCGCTATGGTCAGGTCAGTTCAGGTGAGTATTCATTCGCCCTTAGCAGTTGCAGAGATTCAGATTCAGAGCTCCATCCTGCCGCTGAAGGTTGCCATTCCCCTTAGCAGATGCAGAGGTTCTTGATCCAATTGATGGGAGGGGCATGTGAATCTGAATCTGAATCTGAATCAGCGTGTAGAGTAATAAACTAGACCTAGCTAGCAGATCTCAAGAAAAGTACTACTACTACTACATTGCATCTATTTCTCATCACTACTACTAGATCATCGAAGGCGCGCGTTGCCGCGCCCATCCATTGTTACAATATAATGATAGTATGTACTTAATACCAAATCCTTCGGTGTATTATTAACAAGAACTGGAAGGTTTGCGACTATACTTATATGAATTGCGGAAGTAACATAGTACATGCAAAATTGAGGTTATGATTACCAAGAACTAAATATCAGAATTCGGAGCGCAAGATATTCACAAGTAGTAATTATATATCGTTGTAACAGACTCCATTAAGATGAATTAATGCTACAAATTTTCCATGTCAAATATGTATCATGCAATCTCATAAACACAAAGCTCACTCCGGCCTTTATGCAAAATAAAGATCTGCAATTAGTTTGCTCAAGTGCGAGGCTTCAAAAGACATCAAACATTCACGTGTCATTTTTACAGGCCGTACTGCCAAATCAAGCACGCAAAGGGACCAATAAAAAGAAAACAAGCATACATCAATAAAAGATCTAGCCCCCTGCCACACCACCAGTAAAACTGTATGCTTTAATATATGTCAACTGCTGCTGCATGTGTTCTTAAGTAGATCATTTGAAGTTCAGTCTTGATTGGAGTTATATCATCTACCACCACAAAATTTTCTCAAGCCAAAAACACCAACTTCTGCTCCAAGGTGAACTTATGTTTTCAGCCTGTTCAAAGAGAGGGGAAAAAAAATCCATGTGAACCTTGGTAACAGGGTTAAAGGTGCATAAAGGTAGTTGTATAATTTTCAACCTTTCAGAAGCCATGAAGCTCCCCCTTCATAAGAAACAAAGCAGTACCATATATTTTCACCAAGGCAAACTTGATTCATGCAAGTGACTGGAAACACACAAAAACATGGTTAAGGGGGAAAGTTTCCTCCCTTAAGTGTACGTTGTTAGGTAGATGATGCACAACGTGGGTGGGTGATCTTAAAGCCATGCAATCAAGCCAAGAAATCATTATCTGGAAGCAACAACAATTTCAGGTGATTGGGGCCATGTGGATCAAACGTGGGTGGACGAGCTTACAACCGACATTCCAAGTTCCCAAGTGTTGTTCTTGTACAAGCCCAATCTAATTAGGTCTAGAAAATCATCAAGTTCTGACTTGATCGTCCGTTTTTTGTGCGTGTGAAGTATACAAATAGTTGCATCGGAATGAATAATCGATAATATTAAACAGAAAACCTTGAATATGTCAGGCCTGAATTACATGAAACTAACTCTGAAGAAATTTAGGATAGTAAAAAATGCACCATCGGGAAAAATGGAAATGGATCCTACATTCATTCAAAATATATATGTTAGTTATTCAGTAACACGATGTCCTGAACAGATTTTAGGATGAGACTGGTTAAGGACAGAAGTACTATCTACTTGTTTCAGTTAAGATGTCGTAGCTCTCTTATATATGATTAAATATCTTAAAATTCGTTAGTCATCGGAGAGGACGAAATCATACTTGCACAAATATTCCGGGAGTTCATATCTACCTGTTACCCCTTTCCACAAAACAATTCTACCTGCTACCGACTCATAAATCCTTTAGTTTAATTAGCATCGGTTGTAGTACAAGTAAACAGATACTTGTACACAGCTCAACACATAAGCTTTGAACTGACCAAGGTACCAAAATGAGTAAGTTGACAGTTAAACAAATTTTCACATGGAGGCTGGAACATATGCCAGTCTCATATCTTTATCAAAACTGAAGAATTTGCATTCACCATCTTTATCATATACTATAAGAACTGGCCGGATACATACAACAAAATAATATATTATCTGCTCACCTTGGGGAAGCAATCTCCACGGCACTTGGGCATAAGGAAGAATGCATTGAAATCTGCCCGAGCATGATGCTGAATATTTTGTGCTGCTGGAGTAGAGAGGGTGAGCGAAGAGTGGCCGGGAAGGAAGCATATATACATGTATCAGTTGGAAACTGAAGTGTGCAGTCGAAGAGACGTCGCCCCCGGCATGAATGCCTGCTTAAAAACTGAAGTATGATTGTGTTTATTAAGGCCTAGTGGAGCAGTTTCCAGGAGATATAAGGCGCCATCATCGCCCGTGTTCCCCACCCTTTCGTACCTTGCAGGCGGATCGGCCGAGGAGTGGTTCGACCGGCCGTCGGTTCACCCGCATCCAGCGCTTCCGCTTGATCCTCGCGATGGATTCCCTCGCGAGCGGCGCGCGTTGGTTGGATCCACTCGCGCGTAAGCTGGATCCCACCGCAGGTTAGCTGTGTCGACCGTTTCGCCTGAATCGAGCGGCCGCCGCATCCGCTCTCTTTCAACCGCGCGGCGCATCCTCTCGACCGCCCCCAATTCGTTCATGTGTTGAGCTAGTTTTTTCGCTTTACGGAACGGGAGCGCTGGTAGGAGAGGGCCTTCGCTGGCTTGGGCCGAGCAGGTAAACTGGCCCAATTAACCGCGGACCTCCAAAATAGCTACCAGAGTAGCTGCCCTTGCGACGTTAGGCCCAGTTCGCTCTACACATAGCATTAACTTCAGATCGGACGGCCAAGAACATTTAACCTACGAAATCAAACGGCCAGAAATGCCTAATTCATGAGAGAGCAGGGATTAGGTGCAGTTTTACTGTTTTTACTGTTCTTAATAGCTGCCTCCCTATTAGTTACTGTATTATTAGTTAGGCCCAAGGCACAGGCTCGAATTACTGACACGGTTTGGCACTAGTTAACTTACCTACTGATACACCCAACCACCAGTTGCTTAAGCAGCCCTCGCATAAATATCAATCAAAATTACTTAAGCACATTACTAATCTCCATCATGGCCAGACTATGCATGGTGCTGTGAACCAGATCTATAGTGGAGTACATACTTACCTCACCAACCCAACACGCTCCTGCTCCCTCCCGGACATTCCTAGCAGATCTATAGTGGATCGCATCTGTCACTAACTACCTGCCTCGCCTAATTGCTGTATTAGTTAATCCATGCTACACCTTTATTTGTCGTCTCGGACGAATGACACGGTTTGGCACTAGTTAACTAGCTACTAATGCACCCAATAATTGCTTAAGCGGCCCTCACAGAAAAATAACAATTACATAAGCAGATTTGTAATCTTCATCTCCATGGTGCTCCATCAGAGTATGTTTCATCTTTGTGGACGTTGGACCAGACCCATAGCTAGCACTACTTTTGTTATCTTTTGGGAAAATTCTGGAAAAATTCTCTTTTTCTTGGTACAGGTATGGGTACAATATATATGTACACTAGTGGGCCTATGGGCCACACACACACAACCCAACACTCCCCCTCAAGATGGATGATAGATATCTATCATTCCCATCTTGTTACATGCCAAATTACACTCCTTTGCTCCTAAACCCTTAGTTAGGCTATCCGCCACTTGATTCCCTGAGCTTACATGCTTTAATTCTATTATACCCTCATCGAGTTTCTCTTTAATAAAGAAGCGATTAATCTCCACATGCTTTGTTCTATCATGTTGGACTGGGTTGTTGGCTATGCTAATAGCCGATTTATTATCGCACCACACCTTCAAAGGGCCCTTTCTCAGCACTTTTAGTTCTGATAGAAGATTTCTTACCCACAACATTTCACTAAGGCCTAGTGACATGGCCCTGTACTCTGCTTCGGCTGTCGATCTAGATACAATTGATTGCTTCTTACTTCTCCATGACACAAGGTTGCCTCCAACAAACACACAATACCCTGAAGTAGATCTTCTGTCATCAAGACAACTCGCCCAATCGGCATCACTGTAGCCATCTACATTCAAATGGCCATTCTTCTTAAACCATAACCCCTTCCCTGGACTACCTTTTAGATAGCGTAATATATGGCGTACTGCATCTAGATGTTCACTTCTAGGATCATGCATATATCTGCTTACCACACTCACCGCATAGGCAATATCAGGCCGTGTATGGCATAAGTATAGGAGTCGCCCAACAAGCCTTTGGTAGTTCTCCTTATCCACTGATTCTCTTGCCTGTGCACAAAGCTTGTGGTTTTGATCAATAGGAGTTGATGCAGCCCGACATCCAAGCATACCCGTATCACTAAGTAAGTCCAGAACATACTTTCTTTGAGAGAGAACTATGCCTTTTGGAGACCTTGCAATTTCAATCCCGAGGAAGTATCTAAGTTGGCCAAGATCTTTCACCTCAAACTCCTTGCTCAGGTTCTTCTTCAGTCGCAATATCTCCACATCATCATCTCCTGTGATTATAATATCATCCACATATACTGCAAGAATTGTAATTCTACAGTCCGAGTGTCGATAGAATAGAGTGTGATCACCATTGCATTGCTTGTACCCCATATCACATACAACATGCCTAAACCTATCAAACCACGCTCGTGGAGACTGCTTGAGCCCATACAAGGACTTCCTCAATTTGCACACCTTTCCCGCAGTTCTAGGAGCAGAGAAACCAGGTGGAATCTCCATATACACCTCTTCATGTAGGTCACCATGCAAGAAAGCATTCTTAACATCTAGTTGATACAGAGGCCACCCAAAATTAGTTGCACACGAGATTAGAATCCTCACGGTGTTCATCTTTGCCACCGGTGCGAATGTCTCGTCATAGTCAATCCCGTAAGTTTGGCTGTATCCTCTGGCAACTAGTCTTGCCTTGTACCTTTCGATCTTCCCTTCTGAATTTTGCTTCACCGTGAATAACCATTTACAACTAACAAGTTTTTTTTCCTTCAGGAAGGTGTACAAGTTCCCAAGTTTTATTTTTTTCAAGTGCATTCAACTCCTCCATCATGGCCTCATGCCATTTTGGGTCCTACTTTGCAGTTTTCCAATCTTTTGGAATGTCCACTGATTGTTGTGATGCAACAAAAGCTCTATATGCAGGGGACAATGATTCATAAGAAACATAGTTGCTCATGTCATGCTCAAAGCCATACCTTGATGGAGGTTTTCCAGCCTTAGCCCGAGTTCCTTTCCGTAAGGCAATTGGCAATTCACGATAGCTATCTATCCCAGATGGAGTGGGTGTGCTACACGGTATATCAGTTGTTGGCATAGAGGGATTAATAATTTCAACTATTTCGGGGTCTCCTTGTTGTACTGTTGGTTGTACCTGCTACTCCGAAGGCTGGATCTCAACAATCTCTAAGGGTTGTTGCTGCTCTGTGAGCACCTTCCTTGTATTTCTCCTTGTATACACTTGTAGGTTTTTTTCTTCATTTTCCCTTCTCCATGTTTTCTCACATGTTGGTTCATTCATTGGGCATGGAATGGAACCAAGTACTACCTTTGACCTCCTTACTTCATCGTTCTCAGTATTTGGTAAATGCTCCCCCTTTTGATCATCACCGTCAACATGAGGGGTTTCAAGATCAAACAACGAGCTGAAGTCAGTCTTCTCACCATAAAATGGCTCAAATTCTCTAAATGTTACATCCATGCTCACAAATGTGCGTCGCTCACTAGGACTCCAACACTTGTAGCCTTTCTGTCCAGAAGGGTATCCAATAAAGATGCATTTCACTGCACGTGGATCTAGCTTCCCCATCGAGGGTCTATGATCCCTAACAAAACAAGTGCATCCAAAAACTTTGGGTGGGACCACAAACTTGTTCTCACCTAGCAGCATTTCACATGGAGTCTTCATCCCAACCACTTTGGATGGCATGCGGTTGATGAGATATGTAGCTGTCATTACAGCCTCACTCCACAAATTTTTTGGCACATTCATCGTGTACATCAATGATCGAGCCACCTCCAAGATGTGACGATTTTTCCTTTCTGCCACTCCATTCTGAGGAGGTGTATCTGGACATGAGGTTTGATGCAATATACCATGTGATGACATAAAAGAACCAAATTCCTTGTTCACATACTCTGTCCCATTATCTGTCCGAATAGTCTGGATCTGTGTGTTGAATTGATTTTTCACATAAGCATAAAAATCCAGAAAACACTTGAACACCTCATCCTTATGCCTCATAAGGTATATCCATGTCATGCGAGAGTAACAGTCAATAAATGTAACAAAGTACTTCATTCCACTAACAGAGATAACATGACATGTCCACACATCTGAATGAATGAGTACAAAAGGAGATATACTCCTAATCCCTCTACTCACATAAGATGTCCTTGTGTGTTTGCCAAACTCACAAGCATCACACAAAAGCTTGTTCTTACCCACCCCACACATTACATCAGGAAAGACCTTAGTCATTTTATCAAAAGGCATATGCCCCATTCTACAATGAAAAAGCATCACTGTAGCTTCTTTCTCTCCCATCATTACTGTCAGTACCGTACACAATGCGTTATCTGGCACCTGATGATCCATGTACCATAGCCCATTACGCCTGGTTCCAGTCCCAAGCTTCCTCCCTGTTCGCCTCTCCTGAATTAGACATATTTTTCGGTCAACGGTTATCCGACAATCCAAGTCATCAATCAAAGCACTCATTGACATAAGGTTGATTGGAAAAGCAGGAACATGCAAAACTGAAGAAAGTTTAATAAGAGGTGTGCATTGCACTGTACCAACACCTTTAACGGGCCGTGAGGTGCCATCGGCTATTTGTATAGTTTCCTTATGTGTGGGTGGATACTTAGTATATGACTCAAACACATTCAATGTACCCGTGACATGTTTAGATGCACCGGAGTCCAGAATCCAATCTGGTTGTGACACTAGCGATAATGTAGATGTATGAGCACAATTACCTTCATTAGCATTGGCAAAGTGAGCAAAATCACCAAATGTGGAGTCCCTTTGGTCTTTACCACCCATACTCTCCATCCTTTTTTTAGTTTCCTCAACTCTTCTAACTCTTTTGCGGAGACCTGAACTTTGTCATACGATTGCTCGTCTTGGACCGCCACATTTGCTTTGTGGCCAATCATATATCCTCGACCTCTAATTCCACCTCTAAATCCTCTTGGCCGGCCTCGGTCATTTCCTCTCCCCCGCCCACGGGTTGGCTTGCGCGGGGCATCACAATCACGACTCAAGTGTCCCACCTCACCACAATTGAAACACTCTCTGGTCTCATTGTTCCTGGTTACTATGAAGGCGGGTCGAGATGGGGTTACTATATTGCTTTTCATCACCTTCAGCCTGACCTCCTCTTGTGCAATAGCAGCTATTGCTTCCTCCAAAGTAGGGAGAGTAGGCTGATGGAACATAGTAGCACGCCGACCCTCAAATTCAGAGTTGAGACCCTTAAGAAATTGTATCACACGTCTGCGCTCAATCCACTTCTTCATATTGGATATGCATTCTGCATGAGGTAAATCAAGGGGATCATAGTGATCTAGATCAGCCCACAAATGTTGCAACTCAGCAACATACTCCATCACACAAAGCTCCCCCTGCCTCAGATCACTCACTTTCTCCTCTGCCTCAACCATCAACATCACATTACCCTCCCCAGAGTACAATTTTGAAAGAGTTTTCCATACCTCAGTTGCACTTGATATTGTCTCAGCTGTTGTAGCGATGGTTGGAGATAGGGAATTTAATATCCATGCCACAATCAGGGAATTGGTAGTACTCCAAGTCCTCCATTCTGCACATTTCTTGTCCAATGGCAAGTGCTTCTCCATTAACAAAGCTCTCAAGTCCCTTTGTTTTCAAGATCAGCAATGCCCTCCTTGACCAGCTCAAATAATTTTTGACGCCCTCCAATTTGATTTCATTCGGCATCAATTCTATTTTCTGAATCGACTCCGGCTGAGCGACAATCGCATTGCCTGAAGGTGATGCGTCGCTCACCTTTGTCGTAATAAGTTGAGCTAGTTTCTCAAGCACTTTCTCAATTCCTTGGTTTTCCCCCATCGTTGCTCCACCTTGAACTTGCAGATGAGGAGCACTAACAGCTGATTTCACTACTGCACCTCACTCTGTTCACAGGAAGTCAACTCCTCCCTTGCCCAAATCTTCTCCTCACCAAGTGAAATGAAACTTTCAGATGCAGCACCACACGAGCTTCCAATCCCTGCACGTGTGTGTACACTGCTGCCAAATCTCACCTCTTCCTGAGCAGCACAACGTCCCCTGCCCTATACACAGCCAGATCCAATCCAAGGGTCGCCTCTCCCTCCTGGCTGCACACCACACCTGCAGCTTCTCCTTCACGAGACACACCTCACCAGCTTCTCCTCCGCAGCCGTAGCTTGCTGCACTTGCCCATGTTGCCGACCGCTATCTCCGCACTTCCGCACACCTTGCAACAGCACCTCCGCCTGGGCAGCACTCCTCCGCCTGGGCCTGGTGCCCGTCTGCCCCTGCCTAGAACTTACTCTCCGCCTGTACTCACGCCCCCAGAGGCCGGAGCTCCGCCCCACGCCGCCGATTTACTGCCGGCGACCTCCAGGACCAAGCGCCTCCCCCTGATGCTCTGACACCATGTTATCTTTTGGGAAAATTCTGGAAAAATTCTCTTTTTCTTGGTACAGGTATGGGTACAATATATATGTACACTAGTGGGCCTATGGGACACACACACACACACACAACCCAACAACTTTAGTCCCACATCAATAGTTTATCAGGTAAAATAACTAGAATCATGTACTCCCTCCGTATCAAAATAGATGACCCAACTTTGTACTAACTTTAGTACAAAATTGAGTCATCTATTTTGGAACGGAGGGAGTAGTTGTTGAGTACGTGGTAGGTGTGTACAGGGTGGGATGGTTGGTGGTGGTGGAGAGGCGCCATGGCATGGGGGATAGCTATGGCTCCGAGGAATAAATAATTTCATAGAAAGAAAAAGAAAATAAATAATTTCATACTAGATGAGTCACTTTTTTTTGTTTTGTGTTTTAATCATTACATCAGAGGAACCAGCAAACTTTTTGAACTTAAAAGCATTCTATATCTTATAAACCTGTTGTGGGTTGGATGCAATGTGGACATATATATACATGTGCTTGTAAACATATTTTCATGCTCAGAGTCATGCGTGATAAAAAGGCATCCATCCTTGTAGCTTAGTTTGGTGTGTTCTGATGTGGATGGATGTGTATGTTTTCGTCAATCTGAAATGTCAAACTCTGCCCCCTGGGGAGGAATTATAGAAGCCTTGGTATCAACACTAGCAGAATATTTGTAGATTTTCTGGTACCCTTTTTGACTCTGAACAAGGAACATAACATTCAGATGTACATTGCTTCATAACCCTGATTCCCTGAACATTCATGGTCTCTTGTTGTTATGCCTTCCTTTGTAAGTGTACATGGTAGTCTTTTATGGGTCTAGTCCTTCACTGTTATAGTGTAAAATGACATCATATTTCCATGATGCCAATCGACTCTTGCAGAAAAAGGGGGCCAGTGATGGTGATGGAAAAGAAAAGAAAAAGGAAGCACGTAAGGTGACCTACCATTTCGTTCATATTCTTCGAAACAAATTTCACTGGCTTCCTTGGTTTTGATGTGCTACCAGGTCCTACACGGTATGCAAACTGACGAGATTCAAACTGGTAAAGCTTCAGGTTAACAACTCAACACAAACCAAGTGTTTGCAGAAACTCTGTTTACGGTTTTACTGCCTCAAGCCAACAACCACTCTTTGATGAAGTAACATCAAAACAACCACTCTTTGATGAAGTAACATGAATGGCACTTGCTTCTTATCTTATTATAAATATATAGCTTGGCCGGCAGCTTAGGCCACTTGTTGTAGTGCGCTACAGACAGTGAGTGCCTGTTAGTTTTTCAGCAAGTTGAGCTCAGCTCAAGTTAAAAAATGCAACTGGCTGGATCAGATCCATTCATGTCTTGTTGACCCCCCCGGATAGTCATGCGTCCTATTTCGCTTACTAACTAGCACTTCCTCCAGTCCACCTTTCCTGCGATCTCCCATTCCCATTCATCGCCACACCGGCTCCCACAATCGGTAGCTTCCTTCGACCTCTTCATGTGTGTAAGCTCTCTGCCCTTCATTTTCTTTCTTGTCTGTGGTAGCCTTCTTCTTGCTTTTTTCTTCTTCAAATCCATATACTCGTACAAAATCAGGAAGAATAATCAGCTTGTAGCGGCTCTATTTACTATCTGTTCACTGATTTATCCCCCTTTTTCCCGCTCATGCAGGTTTTCCACCTTTGATTTCCACTCCCATACCATTCATCGCCGCACCGGCTTCAGTAATCGCTCGACGCCTTTGTCATCCTGCACTTCATCATCTGTGTAAGCTCTCTCCCCTCTATTTTCTTTCCTGGCAGTGTTAGTCTTCCTCTTTGTTTATTATGAAGAAGAATACAAGGCAACCACTGGCACAAAAGTAGGAAGAAGAATCAGCTTGCAGCACCTATTTTTATTATTTGTTATGTGTTGCAGCTCACTGATTTATCTCCCTCTTTCCCGCTACTGCAGATTTTCCATCTATTGCTACTCCCGCTAGCTATTGTTCACTTCTCCGCGTTCATCCTATTCCACCATTTAGTGTCTTTACCCATCCATTCCATTTCATTTCCCCAACCACCACCCGAACAGAAGATTCTGTGAAGACACACACAAATCTGTCTTTAGAGTAATTTTACCTATTTCCCATCTCTGCTCTGTTATATTCCCTATTTTCATTCCTCAAGAAAAAAAAAATCTCAATTTTCCCACCCTGTCTTACTGTGTCCGAGGAACAAAGAGAAACAGATACATCGTCCCCTCGCCCCACGTTGTGCTTTCCATGGCAGAAGTGGCACTGGCTCTGGATGGAGCACGGGCTGGCTTACAGTTGGTGGTATCACCGATCCTGAAGAAGTTCCTAGCTAACCCTGCAAGGTGTCTTGGTGTGGACATGGTGAGTGAGCTCCAGGAACTGGAGGCCAACATCATGCCGCAGTTCGCTCTACTGGTTGAAGCGGCTAACAAGGGGCCACACAGGCCAATGTTGGAGAAGTGGATTCAGCAGCTCAAAGACGCCTTCTATAAAGCTGAGGACCTGCTAGATGAGCATGAGTACAACATCCTCAAGTGCGAAGCAGAGAGTGGGAAGGACTGTTCTCTAGGGCATGCATCTTCCAGTAATACTGTTATGAAGTATGTGCATACTGTGTCGAGCAGGCTGTCCAATCTGCGCCGAAAGAACAAAAAGCTACTCGACCAGCTGAACGAACTGAAGCTCGTCCTTGCGAAGGCCAAGGGCCTCCGTGAACTGCTTTGCTTACCTGCTGGTAATGGTGCTGAGGCCTCCGCGGTACCGACAGTTGTTATTCCAGTTGTCACATCAATGGCAGCTCCAAAAGTGATTGGTCGTGACAAGGATCGTGATGATATTATAGATATTCTTACCAAGCCGGTTGCTGCTGAGTCTGATACAAGTAGGTATTCTGGTCTAGCCATTGTTGGACTTGGAGGCATGGGAAAATCGACCTTGGCGCAGCATGTTTACAATGACAAGAGGGTCAAAGAACATTTTGAGGTCAGGATGTGGGTCTGCATCTCACGCAGACTTGATGTCAGCGGCCATACACGGTTGATTATTGAATCAGCAAAAGGAGGGCAATGTCCATCTGTTGATAATCTTGATACTCTCCAATGCATATTAAGGGACATACTGGAAAAATCAAAGAGATACCTTCTTGTGTTGGACGATGTTTGGTTTGAAGAAGACACCAACGAGATGGAGTGGGAGAAACTATTGTCTCCTCTAGCATCTCAACAGACAGGAAGCAAAATTTTGGTAACTTCTCGATCGAAGACACTCCCAGCTCCTCTTTTCTGTAATGAAACTATTAATTTGAAAGAAATGGAAGACACCGATATCTTAGCACTCTTCAAGGACCATGCCTTTTCTGGTACAGCAATCGGAGACCAGAAGTTGCATGGGCAGCTAGAAACTATTGCAGAGAAGATTGCCAAAAGACTTGGAAGATCTCCTCTGGCAGCAAAAACTGTAGGTTCGCAGCTGAGCAGGAAAAAGAATAAAGCTGCATGGGAAGAAGCTCTAAGGATTGACAACTTAAGCGATCCCAGTAGAGCACTTCTGTGGAGCTACGATAAGTTAGATCCAAGGCTGCAGAGGTGTTTTCTATATTGCAGTTTATATCCAAAAGGCCACCACTATTTCATTGAGGATTTGGTTCACATGTGGGTAGCAGAGGGACTTATTGATTCGTGCAATGTGAACAAGAGAATGGAAGATATTGGGAGGGATTGCATTAATGAGATGATCTCAGTCTCATTTTTTCAACCGGTTTATAGAGGTGACATATTTATGAACTCCTGTGTTATGCATGATCTCGTTCATGATTTGGCAGAGTCACTGTCTAAAGAAGTCTGCTTCAGATTAGAATATGACAATGTGGTAACAATATCATGCACTGTTCGACATCTATCTATTTCTGTTAAGAGTTTGAAGCAACATCGGCACTCTATCTGCAGGCTACGTCATTTACGTACCTTTGTCTGCATTCAGCCACTTACAGATGATGCAAGTGACATTTTCCAGCAGGTGCTGCAGAATTTGAAGAAGTTACGTGTACTTATTCTGGCGTTCTATAACAGCAGCAAACTGCCTGAATCTGCTGGTGAATTGAAGCACCTTCGGTACTTGAACGTTGCCCGTACTTCGATCTCTGAATTGCCTGGATCATTGTGTGCTCTTTATCACTTGCAATACCTTCATTTCAGTCCAAAGGTTGAAATTGTTCCTGAAAAAATATTCAGTTTAAGTAAGTTGAGATATCTTGAAGGGCGTGGCCAAATCCCTTACATAGGCAAATTAATTTCACTCCACAATCTTGATCAATTTTGCGTGAAAAAACAGAGGGGCTATGAGCTGCGACAACTGAAAGACATGAACAGCCTTGGTGGCAGTTTAAGGGTCACAAATCTTGAGAATGTCACAGGGAAGGATCAAGCTTTAGAAGCAAAGCTACATCAGAAAATTCATCTTGAGAGCTTGCACCTTGAATGGAGTTATAGCCATGGCATGACTTCACATGACAGTTTACATTTTGAAACTCTAGCAGGTTTGATGCCACCGCCTCAGATAAGGGGCCTTACTATCAAAGGATACAGATATGCAAAATACCCAGGCTGGTTGCTTGAGGATTCTTATTTCCAGAATTTGGAATCACTTGCACTTGTTAATTGCAACGCCTTAGAAATCCTACCATCCAATGCTGCTCTCCTTCGGAATTGCTCCTCCCTTCACCTCGAGAATGTCCCAAACCTGAAGGAGTTGCCTCCTTTTCCAGCCACCCTGGAAGAGTTAGCAATTGAGAAATGCATGCTGCTTATGTCTATTCCCGACGATGAGCTAAAACAACAAGACCAGAGGGAGAACTACCCAGGCTTGATATCACGGCTTTCTTCCATGTGGGAGGTGGATATGGGATCAAAAATTAGGGACATACTATTGTCAGAGCATTCATCTCTGAAGCGCTTGATGATATTGATGGATGCTAATATTTCTCATCTTCAAACCATTGAAACTGCTCTAGAAAGGGAGGTGGATGAAGTATTGGTAAAAGAGGATATCATCAAGGCATGGATATGCTGCCATGTGGAGAGGATAAGACTCATATGTAAAAGGAACATCAGCATGCCTCTGGTTCCACCATCAGGGCTTTCTCGGCTTGATCTTTCTTCATGTGTCGTTACGGATGAAGCATTAGCGGTTTGCCTTGTTGGTCTCACTGCATTGAGAAAATTGTCATTAAAAGAGATTATGACTTTGACTACACTTCCGTCACAGGATGTTCTCCAACAGTTGACAAAGCTTGATAACTTCTGCATCGACTCGTGCTGGTGCCTTAGATCATTAGGGGGGCTGCGAGCTGTTACCGCTCTTTCAGTGTTTTATTTATGGAGCTGCCCTTCTGTAGAGTTGACACATGGATCAGCTCTTATGCCATTGTCCCTTGAGATGCTCAGCATAAGACACTCTGTGGTTGCAAAAGATTTCTTTAGTGGTGACTTGCCACACCTGAAACATCTTGACATGAGTCGGTGCAGAAGCTCTTCATCATTGTCGATTGGTCATTTAACCTCCCTGGGACACTTATCACTACGAAATTTACAGGACCTGTGCATTCTTGAAGGGTTGTCTTCGCTGAAACTTGGCAGTGCACATTTTGGAAATCTCCCGAAACTAAGTATGAAGTGCATCTCACAGTTGCAACTCAGTTCTCTCTATGTTAGCAGCTCTGTAATACTCAACCACATGCTCTCAGCTGAAGGTCTTACAGTTCCAAGATATCTCGCCGTTGAAGATTGCAAGGAGCGATCATTTTCATTCGAAGAATCAACAGATTTCTCGTCTGTTGACTCTCTATCATTTTTTAATTGTGAAATCAGTTCCTTGCCAGATTTGAAGTGCTTTTCATGTTTGAGGACACTCCAAATTGTTGGATGCCCCAATATATCAGCTCTACCTGATATGCCATCCTCCCTCTACCACATACTCGTGCGGGATTCTCAACTCTTGAAGAAGAGCTGCCAATCACCTGATGGAGAAAGCTGGCCAAAGATTGAGCACGTCCGCATAAAAGATTTTTGTTAATCTTCATCCAGATTTGCAACTATGTAGAAATAGAAAGGTAAAGTCCTCATCTGCTCGCTCTCAAAGAGATAACATTTTGTACATTTTATTTCACAAATTTTTGATCTTTCAGTATGTTATATGTATTCTAAAAGTTCCCTTTGTTAATTTGAAAGTTTCCCCTCTTCATTTATTACGAACAGCAGGTCTCCACCATGGTTTTCAATTTCAGTTTCAGAAAAATTTCAGCACCAACCGAAATCACTGAAATTCAGTGAATTTCAGTGATTTCAGTTTCCATTTCAGCCAAATGACCGAAATTTTCACTTGAATTCAATTAAAGATTTGAAATTTTTAATAAATATTTTGAAAAATATTGGAATTGTTGTGCTATACTGAAATTGCTGAAATATTTTGGCCGAAACGTAATATTTCAGTGTGTGCTGAAATTACTGAAATTCAGTGAATTTCACCAAAATCTCACTGAAAGTGAAAACCATGGTCTCCACTGCCTGTCAGTGAGGTGGAGTGATTCTCTCAAGCTCTCAGCTTGCAGTTGGCCCGTCATTTCACTTTTATCGCCCGATTTCAGCGGTCCTCGCCTGCGACGACTCCACCATCTTTGCCAAGACGTGTATATAAAATAAATACATGTATTGTTATTATTATAAGTGTTGTTTTCTTATCCTCATCTCATAATGTTCCTTTTGGTTGTTAGCTGCTACTTGTGGAGAGCTAATTAATCTCCATGCATCATCCTGCCTCAAATTGTGCAGCAGTCCAGTATCTTCTGCTAAATCACAGTGGAGGTTGCTTTGTAGTCCTTTGGTTTTTCTGAACCTTGTAATCGTACCTGGTCTTGTTGTTTAGGCTTCTTTCTATGAATGGAGCCGGCCGGGGAGATCTCCCGGTTATTATTCTAGAAAAAGAAGAGACATTTATTTTGTGGAAAGTGGTTTAGAATTAAGCCAAGCTAATAAGCAGCAGCTGCAGAGAAACTACCCTTCCCGGCCATACATCCGGGTTAAAGGTATCAATATTCTTTTTTCACTTCAAATGTATATACAGCACAGCAGAAGCACTAGCTGCGAAAACGTACTCCCTCCATCCGAAAATACTTGCCTACCACGCACTCCCTCTGTAAAAATATAGTAGTGACCTGAACGCTCTTATATTTCCTTATGGAAGGAGCACATTGCTAACAGTTGTGTGAGAATAACTGCTTTCTGAACAAGTTAACAGTGCGTCTGTCAGTTGCTACCGTCAGTGTACCATAACAAAAGAGGAAACTTTTCCTTTTGAGAATGACACAACAAACAAACGAACGAACAAACAAACAAACAAACAAACAAACTTTGATATGTACAGAGCCACTACGCTTTAACAAGATCAATCTTGCTAGGACATGATTATTACTCCCTCTGTCCCACAGGGCTTCAGTTCAAGGCCCGGCGACAGCCCATTTTCTATTTTTTTTCTTCAAAAAACAATTTCCTGGGCGTAGCTGCAATCAAACAGTTCCAAAATAAAGCTGCAGTGAAACAGACAACTTCAACTATGCTCCCTTCTTTCTTGCGTATTCGACCGCAGGGCCGTCGGCGAAGCCAGTGAGTTTCACTGCAGCTTCATGCGTGCCAGTGAGTTTGCCCTGCGGTCAGTGAGTTTGGTCCGGCTCTGAAGCAAACTCACTGGCATGCATGAAGTTTGCCACACCATTACACCGTTCAGGCCACAGGGACGAGCATCCTTTTTTCTTTTCTTCTGACAACAGTTCCATCGGTGTAAAGTGTAAACTGAAGATACATTCAGTTAAACCCACAAGTTACCGCACTAAAACTTGCAGAGAAGCAAGATGCCAACCTCGACAACATCACCCAAGCTCATTTATAATCAAAAGATCGCCCAGACTGATGAAACCGGCATATGCCGGCCGTGACCATTCTCGACAGAGAACAGACCATGTTGTCTTCATAAGTCTTTAGAAACCACACAAAATAGTCTTTATAAGTCTTCATTCATCAGTTCTGAATTGCTGTGTGTAAGACTCATGGATCTTGGCAGGCCATACGTAGGCTTTGGACAGGACACGCGCTCCACGGCTTAAGGCAGGAGCTATCTCCATCCTCCCGCTGCAACTACTCTACTTGCCAAGGTTCAAATCAAAACTCTCACAAAAAACACTCTGCTTTGCTACAAGCACCTGCTGCAACCAAATGTTTGTCAAGGATAGATATACAAATAGTCTTTGTTTAGTCTCCATGCATGCAACTACTACATTATTACTCTGCTCTTCTGATGACTGCATGTTTGTGTACAGGTACAGCACATCAGCTAGTGACTGAATTGTCCAAATCATGCATGCTAGGTGGAGGTATTGCAAATAGGTATGATTTTTTTTAACAATTCAGTCACTGCCTAATTGTAAGATATAGAAGTGTTGGATAATGAGCAACTAGTATTTCCTGAGGGCCAAAGGCCATTACATATACATGTGTGTCAAAGTGCAGAAAACCCCTTATACAATGGGGATATACCGAAAAGGGACTATACACATCTAACACCCCCCCTCAAACTCATGGTGGATCAACAACACTGAGTTTGGAGAGGAAAAAGGTATGCTGTGCTCGAATCTGTGCCTTCGTGAAGAAGTCAGCCAACTGTAACTCTGAGGGCACATAGTGAAGAGCGAGAGTCTGATCCTGCACAGCAGCACGCACAAAGTGGGCATCCACACCGATGTGCTTGGTGAGCTCATGCTTCACGGGTCACGCGCAATACTGACAGCACCAGTACTGTCTGACAGTAAGGGAGTCGAGGTAGTAGCAGACACACCTAAATCCTCAAGTAATCATCGCAACCAGATCACCTCAGCCGTCAACATAGCCATGGCTCGCAACTCAGCCTCTGTACTCGAGCGAGAAACTGCACTCTGTTTCTTTGTCTTCCAGGCAATAAGAGAGCCACCAAGCACTAGTAGAAAACGGGCCTATTGTCCCGGTTCATAAGGGCTTTTTGTCCCGGTTCCTAAACCGGGACTAAAGGGTCGTTACTAATGCCCTGACCCTTTAGTCCCGGTTCAAACAAGAACCGGGACAGATGGGCCTCCACGTGGCCTGCGCGCTGAGCCCAGGCAGGAGGGCCTTTGTGGCTGGGTTTTTTTTGAAAGGGGCTTGTTTAGGGGTTTTGGGGGTTAATTTAGTTTGTTATTAGCTAGCTAATAGAGAGAAGTGTCCTCTCTTATATCTCCGTGCTTGGTTTATACCAACGCTATGCTATGCCTAAACATGGCTTAGATTGAAGTGAAGGCAACATATGTGGTGCATGTCGAAACTAATACTAATTAATCCTAACTTGATCAAGTTTGGATTAGTACTACTTTCGACATGCACCAATGCATGTTGCCTTCACTTCAATCCAATCCATGTTCATTTCACCCACTGATATATAATAACTCTTCATGCTCACATCATGCATCATCATAATAATAAGTCCTACTAATCATCATGATAGAATTTCTACTCGTTATTAATAACAAGTCATACGATCATCATCCTCATAGTCATCGAACCAACCCTACTTAATCACTAGTAGAAAACCGGCCTTTTGTCCCGGTTCGTAAGGGCCTTTAGTCCCGGTTCCCGAACCGGGACTAAAGGGTCGTTACTAATACCCTCACCCTTTAGTCCCGGTTCAAACCAGAACCGGGACAGATGGGCCTCCACGTGGCCTGCGCACCGAGCCCAGGCAGGAGGGCCTTTGGTCCCGGTTGGTGACACCAACCGGGACCAATAGACCTCCACGCGTCAGCATTTCTGTGGCTGGGGTTTTTGGTTTTTTTTGAAGGGGGGGGGGGGTTGGGGGTTTTGGGGGGTTAATTTAGGTATTTCATATATTGCGTTAGATAGCTAATTAATAGAGAGAAGTGTCCTCTCTTATGTCCGTGCTTGGTCGACGCTACGTACTATATATACATACGTATAGAGAGGACTAGGCACGCTACCTAGCTAGTAAGCAAACGAAGGAAACAGAAGATCGTCATGCACATATATGCATACAGAGAGAAGTGATATCGACCACCTCTCCTTCTCCGAGAGATTGGTCGAACAACAAGTTCTCGTATATCTATCGTCCGACACTACCAGCTACATATATACAATAATTATCTTTTACAAGTATAACCTCTTAAAATATGGACGCCTGGTCCACATAGTATTCTCTGTCTTCAGCGATCACGTGGTCAAGAAAGAATGCCGCCAATTCCTCTTGAATTTCTCGCATGCGATCTGGTTCTAGGAGTTCATCCCGCTGCCGAAACATCTAATTTGAAGAAGGGGGTCAATACATACATACATATATATATATATATATATATATATATATATATATATATATATATATATGAATGAATGAAACTCAACACAAATGATGGTAATAAACAAAAATTGTGAATATTATTTCTTACGCACTTCAAATTGTTTCTCAGAGTACCCGCCCCGCTCACAGGTCGTGTGGCGGATGGACTCGCAGACGTAGTATCCACAGAAATCATTCCCTTGTTCCTGCCACAACCACTTTACAAGAAATAGAGGTCAATCAAACAGATAAGCAAGAATGCCAAATGGTATTGATGAAACTAGCGCTTGAATCAATAGCTAGGAGACGCGCGGAACATGGTACTATAGTACTTACTTTCGGGTATCTAAATTGCAGCTCCTTCGGGAGTCCCGGGGATTTTGTGCTGAATTTTCTCCAAACATTGCCAGACAAAAGAAAACAGTTACTTGATATCACGAAATGAACAAATTTGCTGATATGGTGGATAATGATCGATTTAACTTACTTCTTGAGAATTTTAGTCATGTCCGCATAGTCCTCAGGATCTTTTCGTCTCGAGTCCAAGACAGTTACTACTCCCTTCTCAAGCCTAATCTCCAGGAGAATATAGTGGAAACTGCGCACGCATGCATAACTCATCAATTACATTACTATAACCTGGACTAATATATAAGGGAAACCGAATATGCACAAGACAACACTCACTTGAAGTTGTAAGGAAAGAGTATTATATCTTTGTGTTCATTTATTTCGAATGATCGTAGCAAGTTGGCCTCGGTGTCTACGGCATGATCTTTAACCTGAACTGCATCTATGAGATTTGTGTTAATGAACCCAATATCACCGATTAGTCTTTTCTTCAATTCGGCGATCTTCAATCTGCATAATATAGTGAGGATAATTATAAATACATGCAATGAAAGAGCTGAGCTATATAGAGAGACTTAATGACAGAAGTAGTAGTACTTACAGACAGTAGCAGGTGACCGTTGTTTTATCGAGGGCCAATTGATTGAAAAACTGATAGAAATCCTCAAATGGAACATGCAACAGTTCAATTCCAATGAGGTCATGCTCCGGTTTAACTCTCAAATACAAAGTACTCCTCCCTCCAGACTCTCTGCAGATTTTCATGTACCAATCATGCAATCTTCGCATCATCATTGTTAGAGATCTGTCATCTTTGACGAGAGGCTTCCCGTACTCGTATCTGTGTATCTGCACGTCCAGGAAATCATAATCTACATCGTCGGGTAGGTAATCGTCAGGATTGTTATAACCGGGCGCCATCCTCGGATCGACGCTAGGCACCTTGAGCGGGGGGCACGATTGCTTTGCTTGTTCGCCGAGCTGGGCAATTTGTTTCCCAGCCGCTCGTCGTTCTTTCAGCCTTTGATCACTGACTGTACTTCCCGACCGCGACGCTTCGGCCCATGTCTTTGCAATAATGCGCTCATAGTTGCCTTTCGGCGGAGACTTGGGTGGTTTTGCCAGGGCAGCCAGAGTGCGCTTCACTTTCACCCGATCTAGCTTCTCCTTCGGAGGTGGATTTCTCTTTGCTTTCAACCCTTCAAACCAGTCATCCACCTGGGTTTGCGCGATCCTCGCGTTCTCCTCCGGGGTCCTCTTGTATGGTAACTTCTCTAAAGTCTTCAGAGAAGGACCGAACACTACTAGGAAAAGGGCTATAGATAGGATTGATACTAATGGCGCACTAGGGAAGCAGTGCGCCACAAGTATATACTAATGGCGCACCGGTTGGTGATACGCCATTAGTGTGGAAGACACTAATGGCGCACCAGAAAAGGGGTGCGCCACTAGAGTTAAATATTTTTTTTTCTATTTTTCCATACACACTGATGGCGCATCAGACAGGTAGTGCGCCATTACTGGTTCTAACTAGTAATGGCGCACCACACTGGTAGTGCGCCATTACTGTAAATTCCCCTCTCCCGCTAGCTCCACACCGCCACCGACGACCCAACCGCACCCTCCCCCGCAACACCACCGCCGACGAGCACCCCCCGCTCCACCGCCGCCGACGACCACCCCCGCACCCTCTCCCGCTAGCTCCACCGCCGCCGACGACCCACACCGCACCCTCCCCCGCTCCACCCCGCACCCTCCCCCCCGCTCCGAGAGTGCGCCATGGGTACTGGCTTCCCAAGTGGACCAATGCTTCTTCATTACCGACCCGTCAAAGACCAGTCATGTTGTCGTGAGGAGAGGCAAAAGGAAGATCATCGGAATGGATGGAGTAGCCAATGAGCAAGACTCCACCGGCATTACTGTTTGATGATATTTTTTAAAAAATCATTACTGTCTTATAAAAAAATTACTGTTATGATTTAAACAAGTTTGAACATATTTAAACACAAATAAGTATCAAACAACATTTTAAATGCATAAATTTTTTTTTGTGGAGCCTGGGAATCAAACCCAGGACCTCCTGGTGTGAGAACTGGCACCTGACCAGTCGAGCTAGTAGAGGGGAGTTGATGTGGATAAGGTCAGGTGGGAGATAACCTGTTGGCTCGAGCGGAAATAAAAAAAATACTAATGGCGCACCAGGTCCGGGTGCGCCATTAGCATGTATATTCTTATGGCGCACCGAGTGGTGGTGCGCCATTAGTATTGTGCCTCCCTACTTCGTACCGACGCCGCCCTCGATCCCCTCTCTCTCCCTCGCCCGATCCCCTCGCCCTCGATCCCCTCTCTCTCCCTCGCCCGATCCCCTCGCCCTCGATCCCCATCCCCTCTCCTCTCCCGACGCCGCCGCCCCGCCGCCCTCGACGCCGACGCCGCCGCCCCGCCGCCCTCGACACCGACGCCGTACCCGGCCGTGCTAGCTTCCCCCGCCGCACCCGACCACCTCCCTCACCGTCCCCCTCCGCCCGTGCCCGCGCCCTCGCCGTCCCCCTCCCGAGCGCGACAGCTAGGGTTCCTAGCCGCCGCCACCGCTGTCGGCGCCCCCGCGCCCCCACGGCCCCCACCACCGCAGCTCCTCCATCGCCGACGCCTCCGCGACCTCGCCGTGGCCGCCGGCCTCCCCACGACCAACCGAGGCATCCCTTCGACGCCGTCGCCGCCGCCGACCCCGACACCAACCCCGACTCCGACCCCTCCGGCGACCGGCCGCGCCCGCCCAGGTACCTCTCCTCCTTCCTCCTTCCTCCCTCTCCACCCTTCCTCCTCCTTGTCGCCTCCAAAATTGGCCATGACCCAGTTGATGACCCACAACCGTAAGGGATCTATTGCAGCGTTTTCAATAAGTAAGAGTGTCGAACCCAATGAGGAGCAGAAGGTATTGGCAAGCGATTCTGAGCAAGGAATTACTGCAAGCACTGAAAGATAACTTTTTAGGGGTTTTCTTGATATAAGCAACAGGAAAGTAAAGCAAGCAATGTAAAAGGCACTGAGAGTAACAAGTGGCCCAATCCTTCTTAGCAAAGGAGAGGCCTAGCAACTGAACTTATAAAAGCTAAAGCGTTCCTGAGGACACACGGGAGAGGTAGTCATGTGCTTTCGCCATATTCCGCATCGATACCATGTTATGCGTTGATAAGTGTTGAGTGGGTGGATCTATGCTAGTACACCCTCTAGACTAAGATGAGTGCACTCTTATGATTAAACACCTTGCAAGCATCCGCAAATACAAGATAGAAATTAAGGCAAGAGCCTAACCATAGCAATACGACCGATGATCCATTGTTCCCTTATGCAAAAGCGTGCGAACTGGGGTTCAGGTTTCTGTCACTCCGGCAACCCACCGTAAGCATTCTTTATACACAATGTATCCCCCTAGGTCCTTAATAAGGCGAAGTGTTGAGTGTTCGACTCACCCAACACCACTAGTGGAATGACAACACAACTTAAATATCAAACATCACATATTACTTCAACGGCATATGACTACTAACAACAAGACCTTCCCATGTCCTCAAGAACTAAGGTAACTACTCACAAGACATAAAAGAGATCATGATCAGTGGAGATAAATGGGTGATAAACAATCTGGACATAATAATATTTCTCCAACAAAATTCAATAGCATTCACCACAAAGCAGTAATCAACACCGATGGAGTAGAGAGGATAGGTAGTACGAGTTACAACACAAGTTGCAATTATGAGATGAGATTTGGATGAAGATGGAGATGGTGCTGATGTTGATGATGATCTCGATGATGCCCGTGACGATGATGATGACGATGGCGACGATCTCCCCTTCCGTGAGGTGATCTCCCCGGCGGAATCTGCCCGCCGGAGATGGCTTTTCTTCTCTGTAGGTCTCCGCCACGGGGCGGCGGCGGAACTCCGTAAAAAACTTCCTCCCTAGGGTTTTTGGATAACGGGGAGTATATAGGCAAAAGGGGGCGGCCGAAGGTGGGCCAGGGGCTCCAGGCGCCCTCCCGGCGCGGCCAGGGGGGGCGCGCCCCCAGGGCGCCTGGAGGCCCTGTGGCCCCCCCTCTGGTTGCCCTTTCGCGTGTCTTCGTGATTCGTCTGAAAAATACTCTCCGTCGATTTTCAGGTAATTTGGAGGTATTCTTCTTCAGCAACTCAGCGTCCACTTTTTACCGCTGAATCCTGTGCCTGCTGCTTCGGCACCGGAAAGTTGCAAACTGCGTAAAATAGGCCAAAACAACATAAGAACATCATCGTAATGTGAAATATATCAGTGAATAAGGATAAATTATGATACAAAATAGTGATGCATTTTGGACGTATCAACACCCCCAAGCTTAGACCTCGCTTGTCCCCAAGCGAATGCTGAGCTCGGTAAACCTGTCCACAAGTTTAGAGAGCGAAGTGTCGATAAATAAAATACGGACAAGAAGCATCACAGTTCTTCACCAACTTAAATATCCTCAGCAGCAATCTTCAACTCATAAAGCCCTTATAAAAGAGTAGTAACATTTATATTCGGAAGTAGGGCCAAGGAAACTTATTGAATCATAGCAAACATGTCCTTTGGTCAAAGAACAACTAATAACTTTTACTTTTGCTCTTTCTTTATGTTTTGATAAGATTAATTGAAGCTCTCGAAAGAACATGTTATCAGGCAAGAAGTGAAAGTGTTAACACAAAGGAAGATATTTGCCTTAGCTTGGCAAACAACTTACTTATCAAATGATAATGTCAACAAGGATATGATATGACAAATCTTAATGCAACTTTACATGAATGAATCCTTGTCAACATCAAATGTCTGCTCTCTTTGAGATATAGAAGGAAGTAGGAATAACCGACTCAACTTAAAATTAAAAGACAGTCCCTGCTCTAGGGTAGTAGGGAAAACTCATGTGCTATCCTTAAATCAAACAGAATGAAAACTAGTTTTGAAAAGTGCATAATTCGTCAACGAATGCTAATAGATAACTCAATTACTTCTTAAGCTGGACAAGTTTCGAGGAACGGCTCCCGAATGAGGATCATAACATCCTCTTAATCTCCTTTGTTTATCACTGCCAAAGTTTTCTGATTTCTCATGAACAAAGCGTGAAGGAGGGTTCATTTGTTATATTAATTTTTAATGAGCCGGGTGCACTCTATGCCAGTTCCTTCTCATATTATGGATTGTACATTATACATGCAACCCCGGGGTGAAGCTTGTCCAACTTAAAAGGATCATGAATTAACTACTACTTCCTCATGAGCTAAATCAGAGGCACAAAATAAAAGATTTTGAACATTTAAGGATAACACATGAATTCTATACTTTAGGAGGTGGTAGTGGAATACCACGAATAGGAAGGTGTGGTGGACTCATATGGGAGGTAATGGTTTAAGGGTATGGATGCACAAGCAGAATTCCGCTTAGTACAGGGTTAGGCTAGCAAAGGTTTTGAGAGAACAGACAATTGATGATGACTAAGATGCAAAGCAATATAAAGCATAAACATTAAAATAATCATAACATATCAAGTCGTCTTCCTTGTCAGCATAACACTTCAAGCATAATAACATAAAAGGTTTTGGATATGTCGATATATATTTTCTTTAAAGAAAATCATGCTTGTTGTTATGACCAAAGCTATGTTTGCCAAGATTAAATAAGGTTTCACAGCCATACCTGATATAAAGTCAATACTCTCCATAAGAATCATCATATAAGGTCGATTGCGTGAAGAGAATACCGAGTGCAGCAAAAGGAACCAATAAACTTCTCATTAATATTCCATCATAGACGACTCCACACTCACGGATACAATCTCTCCACCGAAGGAGTGATAGACCTTAATGCACACACCTATTTCATATAATAACCTCCCTAGACATGATACGACTCTACTCGACTATAAAAGACAAAAAGTAAAGATAAAGATACCGGGCACTCCCCCAAGCTTGGAACAAGCCAAGGGAATGCCGTTACCCAAAGATATTTCACTCCTCATCCTCGTTGGTGTGGATCACGTAATCCCCGACGAAACGCTTCCATGGAAGGGGTTCTCCAGTCTCACATGAGAAGTTTGTCTCCTGAATCCTGCATGCAGCACCCAAACCCATGCGCATAAACCTTAGTTCATACTCACAGTTCTGGTTATGTAGATCATTAATTTGCCCCTGGAGCTCTATAATCCTTTCTTCAGATGCGGTGATGCTTCTCCACATCTCCTTCATCTCCTTCCTCAGCTCGTTGATGATGTCAAAGTTAGCATCAACACCACGCTCGATCATCTCCTTGTACTTGAAGACTTCTTGCTCCACTTCCTCCAGCCTGGCCTGGACGCTCCCCTCCTTGATAGGTCCCATCAGATCTTCTTGATGAAGGACACCGTCCTCCATCCGAACAACCTGAGGGTGCTTCTTCACCTGAGCGAGGTAAGGGTTGATGACGTTGACGATGAACTTGTCCTTGGGGGAACTCGGAGAAGCCATGGCACCTAGATTTAGCTGAAAGATTCCTGGCAGAAACAGATCGAAAAGAAAACACACGAAATCACAAGATACGTTGCTGGAACAATCCGGGCAAATATATAGCAAAAATTTATGCACAGAAAGGAAGGTAACAGGCTAAAGCGGGGTCGGAGACGGACTTCCGGGTGTCCAGGCGCCCTGGCGGCGCGGCCAGGAGGCAGGGCGCGCCAGGGGGGCGCCTGGACCCCCTGGAGCTCATGTCTGGCTCCACTTAGGCTCAGAATTTTAGTAATTTTGCAAAAACTCGTAATACAGAACTTTTATGGCGGTTCGCGATGTTTCCTTACCGTAATACATACCTTTCCTTTAATCTGCTTCTGGTGGTGTCTGAAACAGGGTTGCAACATGTTCTTCGTGACTTGTTGTGTACATTATATTCACATCAACATTGACAGGGTCTCCTGCTATGTAATGTTTAAGTCTTTGCCCATTCACAACTTGAGGTTTGGTGCCTTCAAAATTGTTAATCTTAATTGCACCAGACCGATAGACTTCTTCAATATGAAATGGCCCTTCCCATCTGGAAAGTAGTTTGCCTGGGGAAAACCTGTAATGGGATCTAAACAACAACACTTTATCACCAACATTAAATTCACGTTTCAAGATCTTCCTATCATGCCATTTTTTTACCTTTTCCTTGAACATTTTAGCGCTCTCGTAAGCTTCACTTCTCCATTCATCTAGAGAAGTCAAGTTCATAAGACGCTTCTCACCAGCTAATTTTGGGTCAGCATTAAGCTCTCTAACAGCCCAGAAAGCTTTGTGCTCTAACTCTAATGGCAAATGGCAAGCCTTGCCATACACCATCTTATAGGGGGACATGCCCATGGGGTTTTTATAAGCAGTTCTATACGCCCACAGAGCATCTCCTAACTTATTTGACCAATCCTTTCTATTTCTGTTTACTGTCTTCTGTAAGATCAACTTGATCTCTCTTTGGTTAGTTCAACTTGCCCACTAGTTTGAGGATGGTATGGTGAAGCAATTCTATGATTGACATCGTATTTGGCTAAAGCTTTCCTAAAAGCTCCGTGCGTGAAGTGGGATCCTCCATCAGTCATGAGATACCTAGGTACACCAAACCTAGGAAAAATTACATCCTTAAGCATTTTCAAAGATGTCTTGTGATCAGCACTTTCAGTGGGGATTGCCTCAACCCACTTGGTCACATAATCAACAGCTACTAAAATATGAGTGTACTTGTGTGAAGAAGGAAAAGGACCCATGAAATCAAAACCCCAACAATCAAAAGGTTCAATCACTAGTGAGTAATTCATAGGCATCTCATTCCTTCTACCAATGTTACCAACCCTCTGACATTTATCACAAGCTAAAACATAATTTCTAGCATCCTTAAAGAGAGTGGGCCAATAAAAACCTGATTGCAGAACCTTATGTGCAGTCCTCTCACCGGCGTGATGTCCTCCGTAGGGACTATCATGACATCGTTTGAGAATGTCCTTCTGCTCATGTTCTGGTATGCACCTTCTCAAGATCCCGTCGGGACCTTCCTTGAAAAGATGTGGGTCATCCCAAAAGTAGTGTCTCAAATCATGAAATAACTTCTTCCTTTGCTGAAATGTTAAACCTGGAGGCAAATACTTTGCAACAATAAAATTAGCATAATCTGCATACCAAGGATCGGAAAGAGATTGTACTTTTACAACGGCAAGTTGCTCGTCTGGGAAACTATCGTTAACTGGAATAGGGTCGTGCGGTATATCTTCCATCCTTGAAAGATTGTCCGCCACCGGATTGTCTTCTCCTTTCCTATCAACAATCTGCAAATCAAATTCTTGAAGAAGGAGTACCCATCTGATAAGCCTCGGCTTGGCATCCTTCTTTGTCATAAGGTACTTAATGGCAGCATGATCAGTATGAATAATAACTTTAGAATCGACAATATACTGCCTGAACTTATCACAAGCAAATACTACAACTAAGAATTCCTTCTTAGTAGTAGCATAATTCCTTTGAGCACTATCAAGAGTTTTACTAGCATAATGTATAACATTCAGTTTCTTATGAACTCTTTGTCCTAAAACAGCTCCAACAGCAAAATCACTTGCATCACACATAATCTCAAAAGGTAAATTCCAGTCAGGTGGTTGTACTATAGGAGCGGTTATTAAAGCTTTCTTAAGAACTTCAAAAGCTTCTTTACAATCCTCATTAAATACAAAAGGAACGTCCTTCTGGAGAAGATTAGTGAGGGGTTTCGAAGTCTTAGAAAAGTCTTTAATAAATCTTCTATAGAAACCAGCATGACCAAGAAAACTACGAATACCTTTGATATCCCTTGGATAGGGCATCCTCTCAATAGCTTCGATCTTGGCCTTGTCCACCTCAATTCCCGTTTCGGAAATCTTGTGACCAAGAACAATTCCTTCGTTAACCATGAAGTGGCACTTCTCCCAGTTGAGTACCGAATTTGTCTCCTCGCATCTCTGCAAAACTTTATTAAGATTGTGAAGACAATGGTCAAAAGAGGTTCCATAGACAGAGAAATCATCCATGAAAACTTCCATAATCTCCCCACAGAAGCCATGAAAGATAGCAGACATACACCTCTGAAAAGTAGCGGGGGCATTACATAAACCAAAAGGCATACGCCTATAAGCATAAGTACCAAAGGGGCAAGTAAAAGTGGTCTTCTCTTGATCAGCAGTATTAACATGAATTTGAGAGAAGCCAGAATAACCATCGAGATAACAAAAATGGGTATTTTTGGATAACCTTTCAAGCATTTGGTCGATAAACGACAACGGGTAATGATCCTTCCTGGTTGCCTTGTTCAACTTCCTGTAATCAATACACATTCTATATCCAATAATAATTCTCCGAGGTATTAGTTCATTTTTATCATTAGGAACCACAGTTGTCCCTCCTTTCTTAGGAACACAATGTACCGGGCTTACCCACTTACTATCAGCTATGGGGTAGATAATACCTGCGGCTAGAAGCTTAAGAATTTCAGTTCTCACAACATCCATCATCTTCGGGTTCAACCGTCGTTGATGATCAACAACTGGTTTAGCATCAGGCTCAAGGTTGATAGTATGTTGACAGATAGACGGACTAATCGCCTTAAGGTCATCAAGGGTATAGCCAATTGCGCCTCGGTGTTTACGAAGTACTTCCAATAGTCGCTCTTCTTCATATCCTGAAAGGTTAGAATTGATAATAACAGGATATACTTTCTTTTCATCTAAATAAGCATACTTGAGCGTATCGGGTAGAGGTTTAAGATCGAACACCGGGTCTTCCTTCGGTTTTGATAAAATTCCCAAAGGTTCAACCGGGAGGTTGTGCTTCAGGATAGCAGGTTGCCTCAAGAATATTTCATCTAGTTCATTCCTTTCCTGCATATGCAAATCATTCTCGTGGTCCTCCATATATTGCTGCAAAGGATCATTAGGCGCAATAGCAATAGAAGCAATACTTTCAATAAGTTTATCATCACTAGATAAATCGGTACCACGAGGCTGCTTAGAGAACTTAGAAAAATTAAATTCATATGGCTCACCATCGAATTCAACAGAAACTTTACCTTTCTTGCAATCTATTATAGCTCCACAAGTTCTAAGAAAAGGTCTACCAAAAATAATTGGGCAAAAATTGTCCCTCTCTGAACCAAGTACTAGAAAGTCGGTAGGGTATTTTACCTTTCCACATAGGACTTCAACATCCCTCACAATTCCGATAGGAGAGATAGTTGTTCTGTTTGCAAGATGAATAGTGACATCAAGTTCTTCAAGTTCACAAGGGGAAATCTCACCGATGATCTCTTCATAAAGTGAATAGGGGATAGCACTTGCACTTGATCCCAAATCGCATAGCCCATAATAGTTGTGATCTCCTATCTTAACAGATACCACTGGAGTACCTGAAATTGGGCCTTTACTCTTGGTTGTGACAAGGTTAGAGGAAACAGCACAAAAACTTATATTGGAATCCAAAATATCATTAGTAACAAGGTCTTTAATCAATGCAACTTGAGGATCGACCCTGATCTGGTCCTCAGGCTCATCAACTTTTCTCTCACTTTTATTTATTATGCCTGCCACAAGAGAGTGCTCCCTTATCCTCGCGGGAAAAGGAGGCTGTTCATATATAACTGCAGGCAAAATAGGGTCAGCAACATAAACATCAACAGGTAGCTCTTTAAAAGGTTCATGATGCTGGTCTCTCCTCTTTTTAAAAGAATCAACATGAGAGGCAAAATTCTTACAGAAATCAATCATCAGATGGGAATCAAGACCAATCTTAGAGCAAAAGGTATTGAAGTAATCAGTTTTCAAATAGCTCTCAATATAATCATGTTCATAATTTATAGCGGGTTTAATACCTTTATCAATTTCCCAATCTTCGGTATTTCTCTGGATCCTTTCAATGAGATGCCACCTTTCTTCAACACTCTTCGTCTGAAATACCCCACTAGAGGAGGCATCCAGCATCTCCTTATCCTGACGAGAAAGCCTGGCATAAAAATTTGTAAGTATAATTTCCTTGGGGAGCTCATGAATAGGACATTTGAGCATTAGGGACTTCAATCTCCCCCAAGCTTGAGCAATGCTTTCTCCGTCACGAGACCTAAAGTTATAGATATAATTCCTATCTCGATGAATTTCATGAAGAGGATAAAACTTAGTATAAAAGAGAGACATAAGCTCCTGCCAGTCAAGCAAATGTGAGTTACAAGAAGCCTATACCAATCTGAAGCTTTATCTATAAGTGATAAGGCAAACAATTTCCTCATGAAAAATTTCCTCGATACACCTGCAAGCTTAAATAATGAACATAATTGTGACAGATATAGCAAGTGCTCATCGGGATGTCTGTCTCCTTCATAACGATTAGCCAAAACATAGTCGATAATACCAGCAGGTATTTTATAGGGCACAATTTCAGTAGGGGGAGGAGCAACCACCACAGGTGTGGGGCGTCTTCCCGCAAGCAACGATCCAATAACAGGGTTGTCCATAAGGGCAAAGAGCAGCCACAGCGAAAATAAAAGAAAAACAGAATTATAAAACTTCCTTACCAATTTCACTCACCAATAGCGCTACGCTCCCCGGCAACGGTGCCAGAAAACGGTACTTGATGACCCACAACCGTAAGGGATGTATTGCAGCGTTTTCGATAAGTAAGAGTGTCGAACCCAACGAGGAGCAGAAGGTATTGGCAAGCGATTCTGAGCAAGGAATTACTGCAAGCACTGAAAGATAACTTTTTAGGGCTTTTCTCGATATAACCAACAGGAAAGTAAAGCAAGCAATGTAAAATGCACTGAGAGTAACAAGTGGCCCAATCCTTCTTAGCAAAGGAGAGGCCTAGCAACTGAACTTATAAAAGCTAAAGCGTTCCCGAGGACACACGGGAGAGGTAGTCATGTGCTTTCGCCATATTCCGCATCGATACCATGTTATGCGTTGATAAGTGTTGAGTGGGTGGATCTATGCTAGTACACCCTCTAGACTAAGATGAGTGCACTCCTATGATTAAACACCTTGCAAGCATCCGCAAATACAAGATAGAAATTAAGGCAAAAGCCTAACCATAGCAATACGACCGATGATCCATTGTTCCCTTATGCAAAAGCGTGCGAACTGGGGTTCAGGTTTCTGTCACTCCGGCAACCCACCGTAAGCATTCTTTATACACAATGTATCCCCCTAGGTCCTTAATAAGGCGAAGTGTTGAGTGTTCGACTCACCCAACACCACTAGTGGAATGACAACACAACTTAAATATCAAACATCACATATTACTTCAACGGCATATGACTACTAACAACAAGACCTTCCCCATGTCCTCAAGAACTAAGGTAACTACTCACAAGACATAAAAGAGATCATGATCAGTGGAGATAAATGGGTGATAAACAATCTGGACATAATAATATTTCTCCAACAAAACTCAATAGCATTCACCACAAAGCAGTAATCAACACCGATGGAGTAGAGAGGATAGGTAGTACGAGTTACAACACAAGTTGCAATTATGAGATGAGATTTGGATGAAGATGGAGATGGTGCTGATGTTGGGGATGATGTTGATGATGATCTCGATGATGCCCGTGACGATGATGATGACGATGGCGACGATCTCCCCTTCCGTGAGGTGATCTCCCCAGCGGAATCTGCCCGCCGGAGATGGCTTTTCTTCTCTGTAGGTCTCCGCCACGGGGCGGCGGCGGAACTCCGTAAAAAACTTCCTCCCTAGGGTTTTTGGATAACGGGGAGTATATAGGCAAAAGGGGGCGGCCGAAGGTGGGCCAGGGGCTCCAGGCGCCCCCCGGCGCGGCCAGGGGGGGGGGGGCGCCCCCAGGGCGCCTGGAGGCCCTGTGGACCCCCCTCTGGTTGCCCTTTCGCGTGTCTTCGTGATTCGTCTGAAAAATACTCTCCGTCGATTTTCAGGTAATTTGGAGGTATTCTTCTTCAGCAACTCAGCGTCCACTTTTTACCGCTGAATCCTGTGCCTGCTGCTTCGGCACCGGAAAGTTGCAAACTGCGTAAAATAGGCCAAAACAACATAAGAACATCATTGTAATGTGAAATATATAAATGAATAAGGATAAATTATGATACAAAATAGTGATGCATTTTGGACGTATCACCTGTGCACTTTAATTTGTTAGAAAGATAAATATTTTGTTGGACAAAGTAGTTCAACATATGCTACACATGACATTTTTACAAATCTACATTAGAGCAAACACACGACAATTTCGATCTATTCAAACCCCTAATTATCTAAGACATGGCAGTTGCCATCTATTCAAACTCCATTGACAGAAATAACTAGAATTAATGCCACACTTTTTTAGTCAAATACCACTTGTGATAGACTCGGCTGCTATCCAACTTTTGCCAGAAGTGTGACGACCAATCTGTCCACCAAAAAAACTATGGCATGCCACACTTGTGTGAAAAAGTGTGGATGGCAACCACACATGCTCATAAATTTGGAACTGATATGACACTGCTTACATTTTGGCACACTAGTTTGCATTCATCTACATGGGCATTGTACACATTTGGTAAAATTTTGCCAATGTATGGTACACTAGTTTGGCACACATGGGCAATCATCTACACATTTAGTATAATTTTAGCATTGTTTCTCAGTTTGGCACACTACACATTATAGCAAAGATTCTCTATCTGGCACACTACACATTTTAGCATACTACACATTTTAGCACTGTTTTGGCAATGCACTGATTTGGAGTGATATCATTGGCTCATTGCTGCCTTTGTGCAATGCAGAACTGTTAAGAGTGATTTGGAGGATTCAAGATTCTGTGAAGCTCTTCTGACATTTAAAGCTCAGAACTGAAGGTACTTAATAAACTCAAAAGCATTCAGTCCAGACCTTACAATTTCTGTGTTTTTTTGTATTGCTAGATGAATGGGAACATCATATTCAGAAAAGTTCTCTGTATTTGAGTAGAAGAACAAATTTTAAACTGAATTTTGAGGTGTAACCAAACTAAACTAATGATAACTCTTGTTGCCTAGAAACAGAGGTAGTTCAGATATTGCATTGCCTTCTATTTTACTGCCTTTATCAGGGGTACCTAACCATTCTTGCAGAGTTCCTCAGGTCAGCTAAAACTCATAAATACTTCTTAGAATTTTCCAGCAAAGTCTTGGTCTGGCATTGCTAGTGTTTGTTTATGTTTAGAGTTTAAGCATGTGCAGTGTAGTGTAGTGTAGTGTAGTGAGCTTGTTCTAGTGTAGTGAGGTCTGAACCATTGCACGATGTAGTGTAGTGTAGTGAGCTCTAAACCATGTTCAGTGTTGAGTACTTCAAGTTTACTGAGCCTATTCATTTTTGTGGACTTAGTGAACATGATAAGACAAGCTAGATGCTCTATTTTTAATTAACAGTAATCCATGATCAGCAACAGTTTCTTTCACTAATTTTCAGTTAACAACAATCCATGATTTTTTTCAGCTAAAACTATTGATGATTTTTTGTTGGGTGACCTATTAGATCTGGAATGGAAGCTCACATAAGTTGAGCTGATTTTTGTCCATATGAAAGCAGATGACCATATGGTCTGTGACCTTTTCATCCATATGAAAGTAGAGGCACATTGTGGTGCTAGTTTGCTGGCTTTTGTCTCCGACCGTCGTGTCGTGATGATTTTGCAGGTACCCCGAGAGGCCCTTGAGTTTGCCGGAATGTCGATTAACTTCCGTTCCGGCAAATTCGGGTACTCCATATGTTCTATTTTTAGCAAAGGTCATGCTGAAATTCCTGTGTGTGTGTAGTTGCTTGTTTTTACTGTAGTTGTGGCTGCTTTCTTCTTGTATCATAAAAATATCTCTTCTGCTGCTTATCAGAGATGGCGGGAAGCAGCCACCGCCGCTCTGCGACACCGCAGTACGAGTTGGATGCTTCCGAGTTCTTCACTATCATACTTGGGACTTCAGTGTCATCCATGACGCAGGTATATAAAATGAGAGATCTCCCCTAGCTTCACCCATCTTATTATGATATCTGTTGTTTGCCTACATCACTCATTGTCCCAAACTGCAGAGGCTGCCTGATAGTTTTAAGAACATGCTGATGGGTGAAGATCCGCCAAATAATGTGAAGGTGCGACAGGCCGGCAGCGGGTTTCGCAGGCTGCGGGATGTGGAGTTGATGATCAAGGAGGGCCACATGTACTTGTCTCGTGGGTGGCAGAAGTTCTACCGTGCCTACGACCTGCGGCTGGGGTACTTCCTTCTCTTCAGGTACGACGATGACGCCACCACACTCATCGTGAAGGTGTTCAACCCGACTATGTGTCGCATCCGCTACGCTGAAGATTATGATGCCGGTACGTTCTGCCTCTTCTTATTCCTCTACATTTGGCTTTGTCTCACATTGATTGTTAACGGTCATTGTTGCATTTGGACAGGTAATGGGAGCAGCAGCAGCGACAATGGCTACAGCCAAAGCAGCAGCGACCATGGCGGTAGCGAAAGCAGCAGCGACCATGGCAGTAGCGAAAGCAGCAGCGATTCTAGCAGCAGCATAGACAACAAGAAGGATGATCCGGACTGGAGTGCGGGAGAAGAGGAGCAGAGTGGGGATGAGGAGCTGTAGGATGACCTAGCGTTGGTGGTGGCTGACCAAGGGCAAGAGGTGGAGGTGGCTGAGGATGACCTAGCGATGGTCGTGCCTGAAGGTGGCCTCGCGATGGTGGTGGTGCCTGACAATGACCACACACTGGTGGTGGCGCCGGCGATCCCACAGCTGGGCGACGTGGCCGCGCCAATTCAGGTAGAAGACTACATCCCACTGCCTCCACCGCCTCCACCGCCTCGCCGCTCTTGCCGCATCAGGCTGAGGAAGGAGAAGGAGAAGAACAATGCATGAAACTTTTGTAATATGTAACGATGGAACTATGTGTTGGCTATCTATGTATATATGATGGAACTTGTGTGTTGGCTATCTATGTATATATGATGGAACTTGTATGTTGGCTATGATTGTTATATGGATGCTTCTTGTATATATATGTGTTGGATATCTCATAGGTGAAATAGTGACCTGAGATTAAGAAAAAAAATTAAAAAAATTGTTACTAATGGCGCATTACAGTATGGTGCGCCATTAGTATAGCAGACACTAGTGGCGCACCGTGGGAAAAACTAATGGCGCACTGCCTGGTGCGCCATTAGTGTACCAGATACTAATGGCGCACCAGTGGTGCGCCATTAGTAAAAAATTCTAGTGGCGTGCTAGTAATGGCGTACCAGTGATGCGCCATTAGTAGGCAAAACTGGTGCGCCATTAGTAGCCATTTTCCTAGTAGTGGAATCTGTATTTCCTCCCGCCTCTGGCTGTACTGCTAGACGCCGGCAGAGTAGACGGAGCGACAGTCTTCTTGACTTGCTTACGAGGCGGAGGAGAAGGACTACGACGCGCCGGAGCAGCTGCCGGAGCGGCGGCGGGTCTCTTCCGCCCTTGCTGACGAGGCGGAGAAGGAGGAGGCTGGCTGCTCGGGCGCGCTGGCGCAAACAGAGTAGGAGGCGGAGTGCCGCCACGCGCCGGAGAAGGAGCCGGCCGAGGGCCCTGATCGTCACTCGCCGGAGGAGGAGGCGGTGGAGGAGGCGGAGTGCCTTGACTCGCCGGAGGAGGAGGAGGAGGCGGAGGCGTCCAGTTCGGAAGGTTGATGAGCTCCTTCCGCCATAGGCACGGAGTCTTCAGAGAAGAACCCAGCCGAGTCTCCCCTTCTCCGGTAGGGTGGTCAAGCTGGAGGTCCTCAAATCCCTCCGTTATTTCATCCACCATGACCTTAGCATATCCTTCTGGAATCGGCCGGCAGTGAAAAGTTGCGCCGGGTTCATTAGGAAAAACAGAGCCAACAGCCGCCTTGACCTTCAAATTCATCCATTGCGTTATAAGGTGGCAAATTTGAGCATCCGTGATAGCATCCACGGGATAGCTGGCAGGAGCCGTCAAGACAAGCTCCGGCTGAAGCAGCTCGGTGGAAGCCATGCTGCTTCTCTGCTGAGATGGCAGGGTAGCTTCAGGGGAAGCTTCGGCAGTTCGTTTACTGCGATTTGCTTCTCGTTCCTCTATCCCGAGTACCCTTGCTTTAAGCGCCTGCAGTTCGGACTGCTGCACTTGCTTCCTCCTCTCCTGGCTTTTGTAACCGCCTGCGTCTGGAAACCCAGCCTTCCTCGGAATGGAGCCTGGCATGCCTCGTGTCCGTCCAGGGTGCTCATGATTCCCGAGGTCCTTTGTGAGCTCGTCGTTCTCTTTGTCTGGAAGGAACGTCCCTTCCTGCGCTGCTTTGATATAGTGCCGAAGCTTCTTCAAGGGAATGTCAAGTTGCTCGTCCGTCCAAATGCACTTCCCTGTTACAGGGTCCAAGGTTCCGCCAGCCCCGAAGAACCAAGTCCGGCAACGGTCTGGCCAGCTCATTGTCTTTGGTTCGATCCCTTTTGCAAGAAGATCATTCTCAGCCTTGGCCCACTTAGGCCGGGCTACCAGGTAGCCACCTGACCCCGTGCGATGGTGAAGCTTCTTCTTCGCAGCATTTTTCTTGTTTGTCTCCGACATCTTCTTACTCTTATCCGATGTCTTGTGGGCCACAAATGGAGGCCAATCATCTCTGATCTTCTCATATATGCCCTTGAATTATGGTGTCTCTTTTTTCTCGACAAACTTATTCAGGTCTTTCTTCCACCTCCTGAATAGGTCTGCCATCCTCTTAAGAGCAAAAGACTTGATTAATTCCTCTTTAACTGGCTTCTCCGGATCATCCTCTGGCGGTAGGGTGAAATTTGACTTCAACTCAGTCCAAAGATCATTTTTCTGTAGATCATTGACATAAGACACCTCAGGGTCTTCGTTCTTAGGCTTATACCATTGCTGGATGCTGATCGGGATCTTGTCCCTAAGCAGAACCCCGCACTGAGCAACAAATGCCTTCTTTGTTCGGATGGGTTCAATAGGTTGGCCGTCGGGCGCGATTGCTATGATCTCAAACCTTTCATCCGAGCTCAACTTTCTCTTCGGGCCTCGTCTCTTTACCTCAGTTGTGCTCGATCCAGAGGGCTAGATAAAAGAACAAAGACTTAATTAATATGTGTACATACCAAAACAATGAATGCATCAATTTGCTAGTCAGCACAGGCTCGGTCGCCGGACTCGTTTCGGTCACCGGAGCCATCCTCACGTTCTTCTTCTTGCATCGGCATTAGGTCACCGGAGCCAGCTTCTTCACCCTCTCCTTCCAGAGTACCATCAGTGTCATTGAGATACAACGAGATGGCATCACTTCCTTCTGCGATTATGTCCCTCAACAACGCTTCTCTTGCTTCGTCTCGGGCGATAGTGTCCATAGTTTCTACAAATATTTACAACATGGCAATTATTATTCAAACATGACAAATGGATATATTAGTGGCAAACGTAGAACTAACTAGCTAATCATAGTAAGGAATCATATATATTAATTAGTGGCCTCGGCGCTGAGGGAGTCCTGGATTAGGGGGTGTTCGGCTAGCCGGACTATACTCTCAGCCGGACTCCAGGACTATGAAGATACAAGATTGAAGACTTCGTCCCGTGTCCGGAAGGTTCTTTCCTTGGCGTGGAAGGCAAGCTAGGCGTGCGGATATTCAAGATCTCCTACCAATGTAACCGACTCTGTGTAACCCTAACCCTATCCGGTGTCTATATAAACCGGAGGGTTGTAGTCCATAGGACCTCGATCATTATTCATCATCATAACCATAGGCTAGCTTCTAGGGTTTAGCCTCCTTGATCTCGTGGTAGATCTACTCTTGTACTACCCATATCATCAATATTAATCAAGCAGGAGTAGGGTTTTACCTCCATCGAGAGGGCCCGAACCTGGGTAAAACAAAGTGTCCCTTGTCTCCTGTTACCATCCGACCTTGACGCACAGTTTGGGACCCCCTACCCGAGATCCGCCGGTTTTGACACCGACATTGGTGCTTTCATTGAGAGTTCCTCTGTGTCGTTGCCTTTGGGTCCGATGGCTCCTTTGATCATCAGCAACGACGAGGTCCAGGGCGAGACTTTTCTCCCCGGACAGATCTTCGTCTTCGGCGGCTTCGCTCTGCGGGGCAATTCCCTTGGCCATCTGGAGCAGATCGAAAGCTACGCCCCTGGCCATCAAGTCAGGTTTGGAAGCTTAAACTACACAGCAAATATCCGCGGAGACTTGATCTTCGACGGATTCGAGCCACAGCCAGGCGCGCCGCACTATCTCGAGGGACATGATATAGCTCTACCCCCGAATAGTGTCCTGGAGGCCGCATACGCTCCGGCCCCGACCCTCGATTCGGAGCTCGTTGCGTTCGTTGAGGATGAATGGTTGGACGTCACCTCAGGGGCTGCGATCTCAAAGGCGATCGAGCCGAACGACAGCCCCGCACTCCGCGTGGCCCATGACTCCGAGGAGCCGGACTCTTCTCCGAGCTCCGAAACTCCCTCGCCCCTGCCGATCGGATCAGATTGGGCGCCTATAATGGAGTTCACCGCCACGGATATTTTTCAGCACTCACCCTTTGGTGATATACTGAAATCTCTTAAGTCTCTCTCTTTGTCAGGGGAGCCCAGGCCGAACAATGGCCTGCGAGGTTGGGATTCGGACGACGAAGAAATTCAAAGCCCGCCCACCACCCACTTAATAGCCACTATCGACGACTTAACCGACATGCTAGACTTCGGCTCCGAAGACTTCGATGGTATGGACGACGAAGGAGGAGACGAACAAGAACCAGCACCTGTAGGGCGCTGGACTGCCACCTCGTCATATGACATATACATGGTGGACGCTCCGAAAGACGGAGATGGCGATGGAACAGCGGAGGATGGCACTTCTAGAAAGCCCCCCAAACGCCGGCGTCAGCGGCGCCGCTCTAAATCCCGCCAAAGCAAGAATGGTGATTCCGGCACAAGGGATAATACCACCCCGGATAGCGCCGAAGAGCACCAACCCCAGCAAGATTCGGCACAGGAAGATGGAGAAGCCAGCCCTCATGAGAAAGCGGCAGAACAAGAGGTTGAGGATGATAACTATATGCCTCCCTCCGAAGACGAGGCAAGCCTCGGCGACGACGAATTCGTCGTGCCATCAGACCCTGCCGAACAAGAGCGTTTTCAACGTAGGCTTATAGCCACGGCGAACAGCCTAAAGAAAAAGCAGCAACAGCTTAGAGCTGATCAAGATTTGCTAGCTGACAGATGGACAGAAGTCCTTGCGGCCGAAGAGTATGAACTCGGACGCCCCTCCAAAAATTATCCTGAGCACAGGCCGCTCCCCCTATCAGAGGAGGAAACACAAGACATGGCAGATCGGCCACCTCGTGGCCGCGACAGAGAAACCTGCCGAACAACCAAACAAGCCATGCCCCACCGCCGCTTTACCAAGGCACGGGAAAACGAGCCAGACCTGCGAGACGTACTGGAGGATAAGTCAAGGCAAACAAGATCGATCTACGGAGCGCGCGGACGCCCAAATTTTCAGTGCGGACAAAATAAATCCGGCCGGGCCGAACATCACAAGCACAGCTCTGCCGAGCTGCGTCATGACATAGCCCAGTACAGGGGTGCCGCACACCCGCTATGCTTCACAGACGAAGTAATGGATCATAGAATCCCAGAGGGTTTCAAACCCGTCAATATCGAGTTGTATGATGGTACGACAGATCCGGCAGTATGGATTGAGGACTATCTCCTTCACATCCACATGGCACGTGGCGATGATCTACACGCCATCAAATAACTCCCACTCAAGCTTAAGGGACCGGCTCGGCATTGGCTTAACAGCTTGCCAGCAAATTCAATCGGTTCTTGGGAGGACCTGGAAGCCGCATTCCTCGACAACTTCCAGGGCACTTATGTGCGACCGCCGGACGCCGATGACCTAAGCCACATAATTCAGCAGCCAGATGAATCGGCCAGACAATTCTGGACACGGTTCCTCACAAAGAAAAATCAGATAGTCGACTGTCCGGATGCAGAGGCCCTAGCGGCCTTCAAGCATAATATCCGCGACGAATGGCTGGCCCGGCACCTAGGACAGGAAAAGCCGAAATCCATGGCCGCCCTCACGACACATATGACCCGCTTTTGCGCGGGCGAAGACAACTGGCTAGCTCGTAGCAACAACTTATCGAAGAAAACCGGTAATCCGGATAACAAGGACAAAGGTGGCAGGTCACGTCGAAATAATCAAAAGCGCCGCGTTAGCAGCGACAGCAATGAGGATACGGCAGTAAATGCCAGATTCCGAGGCTATAAATCCGGTCAGCGGAAAAAGCCATTCAAAAAGAATAATCAGGGCCCGTCCAGTTTGGACCGAATACTCGACCGCTCGTGCCAGATTCATGGCACCCCCGAAAGGCCAGCCAATCACACCAACAGAGATTGTTGGGTGTTCAAGCAGGCAGGCAAGATAAGAGCCGAACATAAAGACAAGGGGCTGGATAGCGACGACGAGCAGGAGCCCAGGCCGCCGAACAACAAAGGACAGAAGGGGTTTCCCCCACAAGTGCGGATGGTGAACATGATTAACGCATATTCCCAAGCGGGAAAGGAAGCGCGCACTACGGGACATATACGCGATGGAGCCAGTCGCCCCAAAGTTCAACCCATGGTCCTCCTGCCCGATCACTTTCGATCGAAGGGACCACCCCACTAGCATCCGTCACGGCGGTTTCGCCGCATTGGTTCTTGACCCAATAGTCGACAGATTTCACCTTACAAGAGTCCTCATGGACGGCGGCAGCAGCCTGAACCTGCTTTACCAGGATACAGTGCGGAAAATGGGCATAGATCCATCAAGGATCAAGCCCACAAGGACGACCTTTAAAGGCGTCATTCCAGGTGTAGAGGCCAACTGTACAGGCTCTATAACACTTGATGTGGTCTTCGGATCTCCGGATAACTTCCGAAGCGAAGAGTTAATCTTCGACATAGTCCCGTTCCGCAGTGGCTATCACGCCCTGCTCGGACGAACCGCGTTTGCCAAATTCAACGCGGTGCCGCACTACGCATATCTCAAGCTCAAGATGCCAGGCCCTCGAGGCGTAATCACGGTCAGCGGAAACACCGAACGCTCCATCCGGACGGAGGAGCACACGGCGGCACTCGCAGCGAAGGTTCAAAGCAGCCTTTTAAGGAAACTCTCCAGTCCGGCCGCTAAAAAGCCGGACAGTGCAAAACGCGCCCGGAGCAATCTGCAGCAAGACCTACTGGCGCGTTCGGAGCAAGCGTAGCAGCGCGGCCCCAACCCTGGCCATCGCTACATAGCGGAGCTAGTACCTAGAGTACACAACTACGCCCTTAAAATTCCATGGCCACAGGGGAAGGGGCACATTAACGGCACACCTACAATACGGCGTTAAACGTACTAGGGGATGCCGGATTCTTTCTTTACTTTCAGGACTCCATTTTCTGGACAACCGGTTCGGCGATGTTGCCGCACAGACGATACAAGACCCAGGAAAGCAGACAAAGCAACGCCACATTATGGAACTCTCAGGTGGTCTCTATTTCAAGCAATATCACTGTTTCTAAATTCCGCGGCCTGCGCCTGGTCAGGACATGTCATATGGTCTAAAACATTTTTCGCTTATTGCAGTACTTGTATCGTTCGGCTTGAGTAAACAGCCTTCTTATAAACAATGCATAGCTTTAGTCTATTTTTTGCATTATCATCTTTCTATATATATATATATGTTTATTTCATAACATGATGGCCCCGTACACCATGGTACGGCAAACCACGCCAGGGGCTTCATCACCCTTTTATCTGGTCGTGAGAAGTCCGCACACTTTCCCAAGTGCGGCACCCCGAACTTATAGCACTATATGCATCGGCTCCGAGTCATGATTTTGGTCATATGTTGGGTTTGCCCGGCTCCTATGTTTTGGTACCTTACGTTCCGCTCTATCGGCTAAGGTAGCACTAGGAGAACCGCTGCGATTGCGCCCCAGATCAGGTGGGTGAGCGCCTCAGTGGAGAAAGCTAAAACAGACTGTCATGATAGGGCGTAAGACCGGTCGCTGTTCGAGAGGTTTTTTCGAGTCCTTAAAGGCTTATGCCGTTTTCGAACGGAGAGCTGGTTACATCCGGCTAAAAGGCGTGGATAGTGCCCCGAATTCGGCCTTCCGAACTAGGGGCTTGGCCGAAATTTAAAATTATAAAGTTCTATGGCTAAGTGAGAGTGTTCAAGCATTATAGTCCGATTGCCTGGTTCGTTGTGCTGCGGGCCTCCCTCGAAGGACCCAACTATGGGAACAAGAGACCGCAGGTTTATCCCGAACACGTCAGCACTAGTTGCATGGGGGCAGAAGCCGACGACTCGCCATCTCTCAATTACCGATAAACGGCCGCACAGAAAACAATATTTTAAATTCAAAGCATTGCTTAAAGCGCATACGAACAAGTTTTTGGCGTACAGGACAGAAACGAATGAGTTCGTTGAAAGATCACATCATGGGTACATTCATCCGCGATAAGGCGGGATCCGGCAAGAACTTCCTCATAGTAGTTCTCGGTCTTGTGATGTTCCTTCCCCTGTGGTGGACCGTCCTTCACCAGCTTCTCGCCGTTCAGCTTACCCCAGTGTACCCCTACACGGGCAAGGGCCCTCCGGGCACCTTCAATGCAGGCGGAGCGCTCGATGACCTCAAGTCGTGGACAGCCTCCACCAGCCGCCGCACTAGCCCGAAGTAGCTCCCTGGCAGGGCCTCTCCAGGCCACAGCCGAACTAGTAAGCCCTTCATGGCCTGTTCGGCCGCCTTGTGGAACTCGGCCAGCTACTTCAGCTGGTCGCTCAAGGGCACAGGGTGTCTGGCCTCAGAATACTGAGACCAGAACACACTCCCCGTCGAGCTGTTCCCTTCGCTCCGGAAGAATGCGGCGGCGTCGGATGCACTGCGGGGTAGATCGAAGAACGCCCCTGGAGAACTCCGGATCCGGGTAAGTAATAGGTATTTTACTTTTATGTTCCTACTTTGCATTGAGAATGTCTTACCCGCTGCTATCTTCCTCATATCCTCCAATTCTTGGTGGGCCCTCTGGGCTTCGGCCTTGGCACTCTTGGTGGCCTCAACGGCAGAGGCGAGTTCAGTGGCTTGCGTCTTCACGTCAAGCTCCAAACCCTCATGTTTTTCCATGAGAGCTTGCAGCTTCTGCTGCACCTCTGCGTATTGGCCCCCAAGCTTTTCTCGTTCAGTGCGCTCTTCGGCCGCCTTCTTCTCGGCCTCAGCAAGCGCCTGCCTTAGGGTTTCCACGTCCGTGGCGACCCCTACAATGGGTAGTCCAATCCTGTTATTTTTTGCAATCAAGCCTCTCTATAGGCATATTTTATTTAAGGGGGTATCTTACCTTCCTTCTCCTCGAGCTGCCTCTTGGCAAGGCCGAGTGATACGTCCAAAACGTATCTATAATTTCTGCCTGCTCCATGCCTCTTTTGGGTGATATTGCTATGATATTTATACACTTCCATACACTTTTGATAATATTTGGACTAACCTATTAACTCAGTGCACCCCAGTGCCAGTTTCTGTTTTCTGCTGTTTTTGTATTTCAGGTTTTTCCATTACGAAAACTGCCAGAAAAATTCCGGAAAAAATATATAAAAAACAGCGTTCAGGAAGCTTCCAGGACCCCGAAGGAGAGCCGGAGGGGGGCCACCAGGGCTCCAGGCGCCCTGGTGGCGCGGCCCCCCTCCAGGCCGCGCCGGGGGGCGCCTGGGCCCCCCAGGACTCCTCTGACGTCACCCCTTGGCCTATATTTAACACGCGTTCCAGAAACCCTGATTCGGGACCCCTTTTCTCCAGACGCAATTCCGATCTCCGCCGCCATCGCCATCAAGCTCCGGGGGACCAGAATTCCTGTGCCGGCACCCTGCCGGGATGGGGAAGTGCCCCCGGATTCATCTCCATCGACGTTGCTTCCTCCCTCCATGATGCGGGAGTAGTCCCTCCTCGGGGCTGAGGTTTCTACCAGTAGCTATGTGGTTAATTCTCTCTCCCATGATGTGATCTTCGTTGTGATCATAGGCTATGTTAATCTAGGGTGATCCCATGATATTTCCCCTTCATCTATGTATTGGATTGATGTACTCACTTGTCTTTATCTAGTATAATCCCCGAGACCAAGGTGACAGCGGTCTATTGGACATGGATTAGAAAAATATTTTCATGAATGATTTCCTCTCTTGTGCATTGATTGAAGATTGAGAGTCTCTTGGTGCTTGTCTTTGACTATCCTTTAGATATGTTGTGGTGATTGTGGGACTCTCTTTGGATTGCCGCGGTGACATTGGGAAATCCTTAGATGAGAACTACGAACTTTGAGGTGTGCTTTTGTAGCCCTACATAATTCTCGTCCTCTCTTGACCACGAAGGAATGACCTCCGGGTGCGTCCCCTTTGCATGTTTTATGGGAAATATCATGTGATTCGATTATGTTAATGTTGTTGGGAGTTTCCACTAGTGAAAGTATGAACCCTAGTGAAAGTATGATACCATTTGTGCTCACGTTTACCACTTGTTTGCTTGCTGCACTTTTTATTACAGATTTATATTACTTTGTTTTGCCATCCATATCACTTGCCATTTAACATCTCTTCGCCGAACTAGTGCACCTATACATCTAACAAGTGTATTAGGTGTGTTGGGGACACAAGAGACTTCTTGTATCTTAGTTGCAGGGTTGCTTGAGAGAGACCATCTTCAACCTCTACTTCCCTCAGTTCGATAAACCTTAGGTCATCCACTTGAGGGAAATTTCCGCTGTCCTACAAACCTCTGCGCTTGGAGGCCCAACATAGTCTACAAGAGTAGAAGCGTGTGTAGACATCAAGCTATTTCTGGCGCCGTTGCCGGGGAGGTGAGCCCTTGAAGGTATATCTTTAGATCTTGCAATTAAATCTTTTTGTTTCTTGTTTTTATTTCACTAGTTAAGCTTATGGACAACCCTGTTATTGGATCGTTGCTTGCGGGAAGACGCCCCACACCTGTGGTGGTTGCTCCTCCCCCTACTGAAATTGTGCCCTATAAAATACCAGCTGGTATTATCAATTATGTTCTGACAAATCACTATGCAGGAGACAGACATCCCGGTGAACACTTGCTATATCTGTCACAACTATGTTCATTATTTAAGCTTGCAGGTGTATCAAGGGAGTTTGTCATGAGGAAATTGTTCGCCATATCACTTATAGATAAAGCTTCAGATTGGTATAAGCTACTCGATAACTCGCACTTGCTTGATTGGCAAGAGCTTATGTCTCTCTTTTATACTAAGTTTTATCCTCTTCATGAAGTCCATGAGAATAGGAATTATGTTTATAATTTCTATCCTCATGACGGAGAGAGCATAGCTCAAGCTTGGGGGAGACTGAAAACGTTAATGCTAAAATGTCCTAACCATGGGCTCCCCAAAGATATGATTATTACTAATTTCTATGCGAGGCTCTCTCGACAGGATAAAGATTTTCTCGATGCTTCCTCTATGCGTTCTTTCACAAACGAAAAGATTGATGCTAAATGGGAACTCCTTGAAAGAATTCAACGCAACACTGAAGATTGGGAGATCGACAAAGGTAAAGAGTCAAGTATAATTTATGAGTATGATTGCATTAAGTCCTTTGTTGAAACTACAAGTTTTAATAAGTTTAGTGCTAAGTTTGGACTTGATTCTCAACTCCTTGTTGATTTCCTCAAATCTTTTGCTTCACATCTTAATATGCCTAAGGAGGATTGGATCAAGTATCATAAACCTTTTAAAGAGACTTGCAAAGAAAATGAAATTGTTCATGATGATTGCAATATGCATGATCCAATTCCTAAAAATGAAGTTTTATATAAGCATGTTAATTTTTATGGAGTGGATAGACCTTGTGAAAGGCCTACGATTGAAGAAGAGAAGTATTGTAAGCAACATAAGCATGAAAGAACAATCACTTGGGTCAGAGATTTAAATGAAATTGCTAGAGAATTGTGTGACCTTTATCCTTTTACTTGTGAACTTTGCTGTATAGAGGGTCACTTTAATTTTCAATGCATGAACTTTCAAAACATAACTGTTAACCAGTTGTGTGATAACTTGATCACCTCTGATCTTTATGATGAGCTTATGTTATTTTTGATGTGTGAGGAGTTATCAGAAAAGACTTCTTGGCTAGATGTTAATGCCATAGGAATAAAAAACACTTTGCAAAATTGTCATCTCTATTGTGTTGTTTATTGCCATGAAAATGATTACATAAGTAAGATTAGAAAGGAGGGGACTTTACCAAATTATAAAAATGTCTCGTATATTTCTGCTAATAAAAAGGAGAGTTTCTCCCAAGTTTCCCCTATTGTTTCTAATGATAAACCAGGATATGTGGATAAGCTTCATCTCCAACCACTTCCTCCTAAGATGAAGAAGAAGAAAAAGAAGAGGAGGAGGAAGAGGAGCAAGAAGGAAGAAGAATGGGTATCAACCTGGCCTGAGCATATTCCTCCCATCAACTTTTATCCTAACGGTTGTAAGTCTAAAGAAGAAGGTGAAGTTTATTGCCTTAATTATCATCTTGATGGTACATCCGTAGGTACTATTGAAGATGATTTTGATTATGATATGCATGTTACTTATTGTGATTGGGAAAATGATGATAATGCCACTTATGATCTTGAAAATCTTTTTGGTACTAACTCTGAAAGTGATGATATGGAAAGCTCTAAGCTTGGGGATGATAGGATTGCAAATCCTTTACCCACTAGTAATGTGAAAATTGATAATTCTTTTGCTAGTAAGAATAAAGACAACATGTTTACAAATATAGTTGCTAGCAATGATAATGCTCTTCTCTACTATGATGATGTTATAACTCCAATCTATAGTGATTATAAAGGTACCTATGACATAAGGAGAAATTATCCTTATGAAACTTGTCATAATCATGGAGGGAATTACTCCCTTGTTGAACACCATCTTCCTAATACACAATTAATTTACAGTGTTCAAGTTGTTTATGATAGTCCTACTCCCACTATTACCAATGAGAAAGATTATGCTTATGTGGAGAGTAAGAGTACCTTTTTGCATGTGGATCATGGTATCAATGCTTTATGTGATGCTTATATTGTTGAGTTTATTCGTGATCCCACTGAAAATTATTATGAGAAGGGAACATATGCTTATAGATATTTCAATAATATCAAGTTCCCTCTCTTTATGGTGAATATTTTGAAGTCATGCTTGTTCTGCCTTCCTATGCTAGTTGCTTTATGCTTCAATAATTTATTCTCTTACAAGACTCCCATGCATAGGAAGTATGTTCGACTTAAATATGTTTTATATATGCTTCTTGATTCTCTCATTTGTTCTTCGACTCTTATTCCTACGAGAGCATCATTAAAGTCTTAAGCCTATCTTTATGGCTATAAAGAAAGAGCTCTAGGGAGACAACCCTTGTTATCTTTGCTTTCAGTTTGTTCTTTCAGTTTTAGTGGTCTTGATGTTTGTTACTACTGTAGCTACATCATTGTATCTTTACTTTTCAGCTTTGTGCCAAGTGTAGCCTCTGATTGCAAGAAAGTTCAAAAGTTGTGACGTGCTGTCCAGGAAACAGATTCTGTCCTCGCACAGAAAAATTTGTGTAAAATCACCAGATCATCTTTTTGGTCTGAATTTTTTCCACAGCGTGCTATACACAATTGCCTTTCGGGCGTCTGTTCTGAGTTTTGCGATTAGAGTTGCAGAAGTGCCCCGAAAAAATCATTTACTGCCTGCTGGTCTGTTTTTCACAGATTCTGTCCTGTTTTGCCTTTGCTTCATTTTGCGAGCCTTGAGCTTGCTTTTTCTTTGCAAAAACCTTTGGGCAATCTAGAGAAACAGTATACTTTCAAGAATATCTTTATTTCCAGCAAGGAACAATTATACTATTATGGGTATTAACCTCGCTAATCAGATTATGATGAGTTATGTATGAAGGGAGTTTTCAAGTGTGCGAGGGAAGATGATGAAAAGATTCAGGAGTGTCAAACGCTCAAGCTTGGGGATGCCCCCATGCACCCCCAAGAAATATTCAAGAAGACTCAAGCGTCTAAGCTTGGGGATGCCCCCGTGCATCCCCTTCTCCATCAACATTATCAGTTCGTCTTTCGTTCCACTATATTTTTATCACTTCATGTGTTATGTGCTATGCTTGGAGCGTCTTGCTTTTAGTTTTCCTTTTTAGTTTTCCTTAGCTTTTCATGACGATTCGGAACTCAGCTTTCTTTGTGTGGGAGAGAAACACGCTCCACTTATACCTAGAACATAACATGGAATTTTCATGTCTATCTTTGCTGTGTGTGTTCTTTGTCTTTCAATAGCTACTATCTTGCTCAGCTCTTAGTTGTCATGCTTATCTTTTTAAAGAGCTTTTGTTTAGTTGGTTGCTTGAACTCTCTTTATCTATCATGATTATCTTATTAAGATAGTTTGCTTCTGTTGCATTGGTTGATGATAAAGATGCTATGTGCATAATGGTGCTTGGTAATTCATGTTTTCTTGTGGTTAATCTCAAATAGCTGGGGGGTTTGCAATGTGTTATTGCAGTACCAACATGATTTGTTTGCCTATGATGTGGTATGGTTTAGTGATATCTTCCTTCGAGAATTTATTTTGATTGACTTGGCGTATGCTCACGCATATTAAGACTGTAAAGAAAGTCTGTCAAGCCTTGATGATCTTTTATTTCTGAGTAGCGATATAACTTCCATGCCTGATTCAATGTTGCTTTGTCGCTCTGCATGATTATGACCGTCATTGCTCTCTAAGTTGGTCGCTCCCAGTCCTTTGCTAACCTTCGCCTGTACTAAGCGGACTGACTGCTTGTGCATCCAAATCCTTTAAACCAGTTATGCCATATGAGTCCACCATACCTTCCTATACATGGTATTTACCTGCCATTCCTAACGAAGACTTTCGTGTACCATCTCGAAATATTCAAATAAATGCATTTCTATTTTATGCCTCTGTTTTAGTTTATGAGGAAGTAGTGGTTAATTCATGATCTTTTTAAGTTGGACAAGCTTCACCCCGGGATTGCATGTATAATGTGCAACCCATAATATGAGAAGGAATTGGCATAGAGTGCACTCGGCTCATTAAAAATTAATATAACAAACGAACCCTCCTTCACGCTTTGTTCATGAGAAATCAGAAAACTTTGGCAGTGATAAACAAAGGAGATTAAGAGGATGTTATGATCCTCATTCGGGAGCCATTCCTCGAAACTTGTCCAGCTCAAGAAGTAATTGAGTTATCTGCTAGCATTCGTTGACAAAACATGCATATCCAAAAAAATAATTATTACCTCTGTTTTTAAAACCAAGAGCTCTGGTACATGCTTTGTCTTTGTTTCCGACTACGGGTTTTCAACCTTGCCAACAAAAGCCACGGTTCGAGAGTCTCCACCTTCTTTTAAAAAGCACCAACTACTGAGAGCATGATTGTCATTCTGAGTGTAATGTGCATTGTCCCAAAGTAGCATTGTCTTTTTGCATGATTGTGATATCGTTTATTCTGAAATCATTATATCTAGTCGTCACTTAAACCTTGGAGGTGCCCCTGCATTTATGTTTTGCTTCACTAAAGGGGACAAGCGGGATATCACTTTATCATATTTACACACCATGCTCATTACAAATCTATTTGATGTTTCAGTTTCACATTGTAAAACTTTTAGTTCTTTGAGATTTTCTCAAGGCGACTTAATTACTATAGAATCATTGTCTCAGTAAGCTTTTGTCATGTGACTATTAAAAAGTCCTATATGGTTAATAGCATGTCACCACAAAAATTATTCTTGTTATCATTTACCTACTCGAGGACAAGCAGGAATTAAGCTTGGGGATGTTGACACGTCCAAAATGTATCTATAATTTCTGCTTGCTCCATGCCTCTTTTGGGTGATATTGCTATGATATTTATACACTTCCATACACTTTTGATCATATTTGGACTAACCTATTAACTCAGTGCACCTCAGTGCCAGTTTCTGTTTTCTGCTGTTTTTGTATTTCAGGTTTTTCCATTATGAAAACTGCCAGAAAAATTCCGGAAAAAATATATAAAAAATCAGCGTTCAGGAAGCTTCCAGGACCCCGAAGGAGAGCCGGAGGGGGGCCACCAGGGCTCCAGGCGCCCTGGTGGCGCGGCCCCCCTCCAGGCCGCGCCGGGGGGGGGGGGGGGCGCCTGGGCTCCCCAGGACTCCTCAGACGTCACCCCTTGGCCTATATTTAACACGCGTTCCAGAAACCCTGATTCGGGACCCCTTTTCTCCGGACGCAATTCCGATCTCCGCCGCCATCGCCATCAAGCTTCGGGGGACCAGAATTCCTATGCCGGCACCCTGCCGGGACGGGGAAGTGCCCCCGGATTCATCTCCATCGACGTTGCTTCCTCCCTCCATGATGCGGGAGTAGTCCCTCCTCGGGGCTGAGGTTTCTACCAGTAGCTATGTGGTTAATTCTCTGTCCCATGATGTCATCTTCGTTGTGATCATAGGCTATGTTAATCTAGGGTGATCCCATGATATTTCCCCTTCATCTATGTATTGGATTGATGTACTCACTTGTCTTTATCTAGTATAATCCCCGAGACCAAGGTGACAGCGGTCGATTGGACATGGATTAGAAAAATATTTTCATGAATGATTTCCTCTCTTGTGCGTTGATTAAAGATTGAGAGTCTCTTGGTGCTTGTCTTTGACTATCCTTTAGATATGTTGTGGTGATTGTGGGACTCTCTTTGGATGGCCGCGGTGACATTGGGAAATCCTTAGATGAGAACTACGAACTTTGAGGTATGCTTTTGTAGTCCTACATAATTCTCGTCCTCTCTTGACCATGAAGGAATGACCTCCGGGTGCGTCCCCTTTGCATGTTTTATGGGAAATATCATGTGATTCGATTATGTTAATGTTGTTGGGAGTTGCCACTAGTGAAAGTATGAAACCTAGGCCTTGTTTCCACCATTGCAATACCATTTGTGCTCACGTTTACCACTTGTTTGCTTGCTGCACTTTTTATTACAGATTTATATTACTTTGTTTTGCCATCCATATCACTTGCCATTTAACATCTCTTCGCCGAACTAGTGCACCTATACATCTAACAAGTGTATTAGGTGTGTTGGGGACACAAGAGACTTCTTGTATCTTAGTTGCAGGGTTGCTTGAGAGAGACCATCTTCAACCTCTACTTCCCTCAGTTCGATAAACCTTAGGTCATCCACTTGAGGGAAATTTCCGCTGTCCTACAAACCTCTGCGCTTGGAGGCCCAACATAGTCTACAAGAGTAGAAGCGTGTGTAGACATCACCGAGCTCCTGCTCGGACCGCTCGAAGTCCTTTTTCAGGACTTCCACCTGCGCAGTAAGTGCGGCGGTGGACAGCAGGGAAGCCTGCATACGCATATTTGACTTTATACGGTTAGACTCCTGTGAAAACTATTAGATCCTCTATTCGGCTTTTCTTTCCGAACACCGAACAGAGCATCAGGGGCTACTGTCTATGCGATAATTAATTCAGCATATTTTTGCTTACCTGGAAGCCTGTTAGTAGGCTGGTGCAAGCTTCATTCAGCCCGCTCTTGGCGGACTGAACCTTTTGGACCACCGTACTCATAACAGTACGGTGCTCCTCGTCGATGGGGGCGCCTTCAAGCGCCTCCAACAGATTATCCGGCGCCTCTGGGTGGACAGAGGTCGCCGGCTCAGATGGCTTACTCCTTTTGGAAGGAGTTCGCCCACCGTTAGCACGGACGGTTGAGTACGGCACGGTGTCCGGCTCAAAGCCGGACTTTAACCCCTTTACTCCTGGGGTCCTGAGGATTGCCTTGCGGCTCCTCCAGGACCACCTCCTCCTGCCCCATTTGGCGGGACGCCGCTTCGGCATCGTCCGCCTTGTGGGGGGAGACCGCGGGAGGGACGGAGTCCATCTCCGACGAATCCAGGGAGCCGCTCGACGAAATGTCGAGTGCGGCCCGGGGCGGCCTGCACAATTATATTTAACGTAAGGGAAAGCTGTGAAAAATATCATGAGTTACTCTGATATCCGAATAATTACGATCTCGCCGGACGCTCGGTCCTTTCCGGCCACTCCTCCTCGTCCTCGTTGGCGTCAGGGGAGTAGTCCGGCGGAGGGGTCTTCCTCTTTTTGGACCCCTTAGCCGCCCCCGTAGGGGCAGCCTTCCTCTTCTTTCCTTCCCCTGTTGGAGGGGGAGGGATTTCTTCCTCCTCCTCCTTGTCTTCACGAGCAGAGGGCGTCGCGGACTCATCAGACGAGTCAGACATCACCACATTACGGGCACTCTTTCGAGTCCCGGTGGTCTTGACCTTCTTGACCTTCTTCTCCGGCACCATGTAAGGCGCTGGAGCCAGCAGCTTCTCCAGAAGAGCTGGGGCTTGGTCTTCGGGTAGAGGAGCCGGACAGTTGATTGGTCCGGCTATCTTCAGCCACTTCTGTTAAATACAAAAGGGAGTTTTAAAATCCCGCATAGAGTTAATCTATAAAGAGGAGCTTAATGAACCTGTAAAAGGGATAAATAGCTTACCTCCTTAGCATCGCGTTGCGAGCTATATCCGCGATCTTCCGAGGCGGATGTGGGGCAATCGGCGCTTTTGGTCAGCACCTTCCAGACGTCTTCATACGTCGTGTCGAAGAGCCTGTTGAGGGTTCGGTGCTGCGCCGGATCGTATTCCCACAAAGTGAAATCCCGTTGTTGGCACGGGAGGACCAGGCGAACGAGCATGACCTGGATTATGTTAACATGCCGGATCGGCTTGTTCACAAGGGACTGGATGCAAGTTTGCAATCCGGTCACTTCGCTCTCGTTGCCCCACGATAAGCCCGTCTCTTGCCAGGACTTGAGACGCGTGGGGGGTCCGGATCGAAATTCAGGGGCCGCGACCCATTTTGCGTCGCGTGGCTCGGTGATGTAAAACCAGCCAGCCTGCCACCCCTTCAAGGATTCCACAAAGGAACCCTCGAACCAGACGGCATTGGCCATTCGGCCAGCCATAGCACCTCCGCACTCCGCCTGGGTGCCGGACACCACCTTGGGCTTGACGTTGAAAGTCTTGAGCCAGAGGCCGAAGTGGGGGTGGATGCAGAGAAAGGCCTCGCACACGACGATAAACGCCGAGATATTGAGGACAAATTTCGGGGCCAGATCGTGGAAATCTAGGCCGTAGTAGAACATTAGCCCCCGGACAAAAGGATGGAGCGGAAAGCCCAGTCCGCGGAGGAAATGAGGGAGGAAAACCACCCTCTCCTCAGGCCTAGGGGTGGGAAGGAGTTGCCCCGCCTCAGGGAGCCGGTGCGCGATGTCATTTGACAGATATCCGGCCTTCCTAAGCTTTTTAATTTGCTCCTCCGTGACGGAGGAAGCCATCCACTTGCCCCCTGCTCCGGACATAGTTGGAGTAGGTTGAGGACGAAAGGGCGGACTTGGGCGTTGGAGCTCGAGTGCGCGAGAGATGGATAGGCAGAGGAGGAAGAAGGCGTAGGTGAGAAAGGAGGATCTTTTATCCCCTTATATAGGCAGATGCCGTTATGCATCCCCACCTGCCTCATAAAACTCGCTTGCCGCTCAAGCGCCGTGGTAAGTAGCGCGGTTGGGTTACCCACGTCCGTATTAATGAGAATCCCGTTAAAGGGGGCACACGATCTCTGCTTCGACAAGACATGCCAAGAAAACCGCCTTGTTGAACGTGCTGCGGTGGAACAGTAAAAATAATCCATACAGAAGGCTTGGTCGCAGTGTTATGATGCACTGTGGAATACGTCAGCAGATTTGATTTGTGTTTGTATTATTCTCTATATGGCAATACGTGGAAATTTATTTTGCAGAGCCAGACACTATTTTTTGGTGTTTGCTATCTTCTTGAAGAACTTGGAGGAGGAACCCGCCTTGCAATGCCGAAGACAATTTGCGCGCCGGAATCGTCGTCATTGAAGCCTGGTTCAGGGGCTACTGAGGGAGTCCTGGACTAGGGGGTGTTCGGCTAGCCGGACTATACTCTCAGCCGGACTCCAGGACTATGAAGATACAAGATTGAAGACTTCGTCCCGTGTCCGGAAGGTTCTTTCCTTGGCGTGGAAGGCAAGCTAGGCGTGCGGATATTCAAGATCTCCTACCAATGTAACCGACTCTGTGTAACCCTAACCCTATCCGGTGTCTATATAAACCGGAGGGTTGTAGTCCGTAGGACCTTGATCATTATTCATCATCATAACCATAGGCTAGCTTCTACGGTTTAGCCTCCTTGATCTCGTGGTAGATCTACTCTTGTACTACCCATATCATCAATATTAATCAAGCAGGAGTAGGATTTTACCTCCATCGAGAGGGCCCGAACCTGGGTAAAACAAAGTGTCCCTTGTCTCCTGTTACCATCCGACCTTGACGCACAGTTCAGGACCCCCTACCCGAGATCCGCCGGTTTTGACACCGACAGGCGCTGCTTCTCTAGGGTTTGGGGTGGCCTCAACAACGCTTCAAGGGTTTGGGGTGGCTATCGGGAGGGGGTATATCGACAACGACGACACTACATCTATGTCCCTCGACGACCCTCGTTCCTGATAAAAAAAGAGGAAGAAGAAGAAAAAAAAGGAAGAAGAAGAAAAAAAAAGAACTCCTCTATCAGGCTGCCTAGTGTCAAAGGATTCAACAAAACCATGTCTTCATCATTAGGCGAAAGTAACAGGTGCATGATGGTACGAAGCTCTCCAAAGTTATTTTGGAACGGAGTCCCAGATAGGATAATTCGCTTTTTGGTACAAAGTTCAGCAAGAACCTTCCAAATATCGTTATTTGGAAGGCCTTTGCTGAAATTCATACAAAAAGGCAAATTATCCTATCCGGGACATCATTCCAAAATAACTTTGGACGACTTTGTACCATCATGTCCTGGTTACTTCCGGCTAATGATGAAGCCATGGATTTCTTCAATACTTTGACACTATAGGAAACCCCTCGACTCTGAAACCCTCGACCCTTGACCCCTTAACGACCCTCGACCCTCTACCCTAGTTCCCAACCCTCGACCCCTCGGTGATCCTCGACACCCTCTTTCCCGATAAAAATTAAGAAGAGGAAGAGGAAGAAGAAGAAGAAGAAGAAAAAAGAGGAGAAGAAGAAAGGAATAGCTAGAGGAGAATATTCTATTTTCTCTTCCTCTCCACTATTCCTTTCTTCTTCTCCTCTTCTTTTTCTTCTTTTTTCTTCTTCTTATTTATTTCTCCTCTTCTTTTCCTCTCCTCTTCTTCTTTCTGTCCTCTTCTTATTTTCTTCTTTCCTATCCTTCTTTTTCTAAAATTGTAACTTTTGCATATATAAAACTTTTCTAAAATCGTAACTTCCTATATATGAACAAAAAACTTTCTATGAACAAAAAACTTTTCTAAAATTGTAACTTTTGCATATATAGAACTTTTCTATTTTCTTTTTCTGTCCTCTTCTTCTTTCCTATCCATCTTTTTCTAAAACTTTTGCATATATATTTAGCAAATTCTAGCCACATACATCACATACACATATACATTATAGCCACATACACATATACATCACATATGAACAAAAAAATAAACTAATAAAAACAAAAAAAACATATTGCAACATATGAAAAAAAAACATGGTGGCGCCGGCGGGGCAGAGGAGCATGGCGGCAGGTGCTCACAGAGGGGAGCGGCGCCGGCGTCGGGGCAGATGGCATCGACGGCGGCGGCGACGGAGTCGGGGTGGCGCGGGGCAGCGACGACGTCGGGGTGACGCGGGGCGCGGGCGGCGACGGGGCGATGACGACGAGCGTGGGCGACGGCGACGAGGAGCAGGGCGTCGGGCCAGATAGCATCGAGGGCGGCGGCGACGGCGTCGGGGCGACGCGGGGCGCGGGCGGCGACGGGGCAACGACGACGGGCGCGGGCGACGGCGACGAGGAGCAGGGCGTCGGGGCAGATGGCGTCGAGGGCGGCGACGACGACATCGGGGCGACGGGGGCGCGGGCGGCGACAGGGCGACGACGACGGGCACGGGCGACGGCGACGAGGAGCAGGGCGTCGGGGCAGATGGCGTCGAGGGCGGCGGTGACGGCGTCGGGGCGACGCGGGGCGCGGGCGGCGACGGGGCGACGACGACGAGGAGCAGGGCGTCGGGGCAGAGGGTGGCGTCGGCGTCGGGAAGAATGAGGAACTGAATGAAAATTTTGACAAGTGTTGTATATATAGCCAGGCCTTTGGTCTCGGTTGGTGGCACCAACCGGGACTAATGCACCCCTTTAGTCCCGGTTGGTGCCACGAACCGGGACCAAAGGCCTCTTTTCAGCAGCCCAAAGGGCGGGAAGCGGCGGCCTTTGGTCCCGGTTGGTGCTACGAACCGGGACCAATGCCCCCTTTGGTCCCGGCTCGTCCCTCCAACCGGGACCAAAGGCCTGTGCTGCCCCGAACCCAAATATTTAGTCCCACCTCGCTAGTTGAGAGGGAGGCGCACCTGTTTATAAGGTGCGGTGCGCCATCCCTCTCGAGATCCTCTCTAAAGCAGGCTTTCGGGCCTAACACTGCAATCTGTGCCTGTGGGCCTACTGGGCCTCCCTCGGGCCTGAATCCTGGCCCATGGTAGGGTTTCTAGTCGTATTCAGGCCGTGGGGCCCAGTAGGTGGCATTTTTTTTGTTTTTTTTGTTTCTACATAGAACTAAATACTTATAGTTTTGTAGTGATTTCTTTTTTATTTTAGGTCACAAAAATTATAAACTTTCTGTTAGTGCCATTAGTTTTAAAATTTGAATAGTTTAACTTTGAATTTTTTAAAATTTGTGTGAATCACTAGTTTATGAATAACTTTACTATAAAAAATTCCTGCTATTTAATATTACTGTGTTTTATCATTATTCGTCTTGCTTTATTTTTTAATTCTTTTAGCTTTTAAACTTTTTTAGTTTTAGAAAAATTATAAACTTTTAAACGTTCTTGAATTCTTTGAAATTTGGGTGAATCACAAGTTTGTGATTAACTTTAATAAAAAATTAACGTAGATGCACCTATTCGTCTGTTTTCAAATGAACTCTAAAATACTTGGCATAACATACTCGTCTGTTACAAATTTGGCATCGTATCATCATAGTAGTTGCGGGAGAAAGTCTTCACTTTTTCTTCGCTTGTGTCATTTGCTTATTGCGCCGTAACCATGGATAATCTTCATCGTTTATCATGATGCTTGGGTCAGCCTTGACATTGAAGGGAGGAATTTCATGAAACCTTTCATAATCTTCAGACATGTCTGTCTTGCCCTCCACTCCCAGGATGTCCCTTTTTCCTGAAAGAACTATGTGGCGCTTTGGCTCATCGTATGATGTATTCGTTCCCTTATCTTTTATTTTTCTCGATCATGTAGACATGTCCTTCACATAGATAACCTGTGCCACATCATTGGCTAGGACGAACGGTTCATCAATGTATACAAGATTTTTCAGATCGACTGTTGTCATTCCGTACTGTGGGTCTACATGTACCCCGCCTCCTGACAGATTGACCCATTTGCACTTAAACAAAGGGACCCTAAAATCTTGTCCATAGTCAAGTTCCCATATGTCCACTATGTAACCATAATATGTGTCCTTTCCCTTCTCGGTTGTTGCATCAAAGCGGACACCGCTGTTTTGGTTGGTGCTCTTCTGATCTTGGTCAATCGTGTAAAATGTATTCCCATTTATCTCGTATCCTTTCCAAATCAATACAGTCAAAGATGGTCCCCTCACTAGTAGAAAACCGGCCTTTTGTCCCGGTTCGTAAGGGCCTTTAGTCCCGGTTCCCGAACCGGGACTAAAGGGTCGTTACTAATACCCTCACCCTTTAGTCCCAGTTCAAACCAGAACCGGGACAGATGGGCCTCCACGTGGCCTGCGCGCCGAGCCCAGGCAGGAGGGCCTTTGGTCCCGGTTGGTGGCACCAACCGGGACCAATAGACCTCCACGCGTCAGCATTTCTGTGGCTGGGGTTTTTGGTTTTTTTTGAAAGGGAGGGGGGTTTGGGGGGTTAATTTAGGTATTTCATATATTGTGTTAGATAGCTAATTAGTAGAGAGAAGTGTCCACTCTTATGTCCGTGCTTGGTCGACGCTACGTACTATATATACATACGTATAGAGAGGACTAGGCACGCTACGTAGCTAGTAAGCAAACGAAGGAAACAGAAGATCGTCATGCACATATATGCATACAGAGAGAAGTGATATCGACCACCTCTCCTTCTCCGAGAGATTGGTCGAACAACAAGTTCTCGTATATCTATCGTCCGACACTACCGGCTACGTATATACAATAATTATCTTTTACAAATATAATCTCTTAAAATATGGACGCCTGGTCCACATAGTATTCTCCGTCTTCAGCGATCACGTGGTCAAGAAAGAATGCCGCCAATTCCTCTTGAATTGCTCGCATGCGATCTGGTTCTAGGAGTTCATCCCGCTGCCGAAACATCTAATTTGAAGAAGGGGTCAATACATATATATATATATATATATGAATGAATGAATGAAACTCTACACAAATGATGGTACTAAACAAAAGTTGTGAATATTATTTCTTACGCACTTCAAATAGTTTGTCAGAGTACCCACCCCGCTCACAGGTCGTGTGGCGGATGGACTCGCAGACGTAGTATCCACAGAAATCATTCCCTTGTTCCTGCCACAACCACTTTACAAGAAATAGAGGTCAATCAAACTGATAAGCAAGAATGCCAAATGGTATTGATGAAACTAGCGCTTGAATCAATAGCTAGGAGTCGCGCGGAACATGGTACTATAGTACTTACTTTCGGGTATCTAAATTGCAGTTCCTTCGGGAGTCCCGGGGATTTTGTGCTGAATTTTCTCCAAACACTGCCAGACAAAAGAAAACAATTAATTGATATCACGAAATGAACAAATTTGCTGATATGGTGGATAATGATCGATTTAACTTACTTCTTTAGGATTTTAATCATGTCTGCATACTCCTAGGGATCTTTTCGTCTCGAGTCCAAGACAGTTACTACTCCCTTCTCAAGCCTAATCTCCAGGAGAATATAGTGGAAACTGCGCACACATGCATAACTCATCAATTACAGTACTATACCTGGACTAATATATAAGGGAAACCGAATATGCACAAGACAACACTCACTTGAAGTTGTAAGGAAAGAGTATTATATCTTTGTGTTCATTTATTTCGAATGATCGTAGCAAGTTGGCCTCGGTTTTTCCGGCATGATCTTTAACCTGAACTGCATCTATGAGATTTGTGTTAATGAACCCAATATCACCGATTTGTCTTTTCTTCAATTCGGCGATCTTCAATCTGCATATTATAGTGAGGATAATTATAAATACATGCAATGAAAGAGCTGAGCTATATAGAGAGACTTAATGACAGAAGTAGTAGTACTTACAGACAGTAGCAGGTGACCGTTGTTTTATCGAGGGCCAATTGATTGAAGAACTGATAGAAATCCTCAAATGGAACATGCAACAGTCCAGTTCCATCGCGGTCATGCTCCGGTTTAACTCTCACATACAAAGTACTCCTTCCTGCTGACTCTCTGCAGGTTTTCATGTACCAATCATGCAATCTTCGCATCATCGTTGTTAGAGATCTTTCATCTTCGACGAGAGGCTTCCCGTACTCGTATCTTTGTATCTGCACGTCCAGGAAACCAAAATCTACATCGTCGGGCAGGTAATCGTCAGGATTGTTATAACCGGGCGCCATCCTCGGATCGACGCTAGGCACGTTGAGCGGGGGGCACGATTGCTTTGCTTGTTCGCTGAGCTGGGCAATTTGTTTCCCAGCCGCTCGTCGTTCTTTCAGCCTTTGATCACTGACTGTACTTCCCGACCGCGACGCTTCGACCCATGTCTTTGCAATAATGCGCTCATAGTTGCCTTTCGGCGGAGACTTGGGTGGTTTTGCCAGGGCATCCAGAGTGCGCTTCACTTTCGCCCGATCTAGCTTCTCCTTCGGAGGTGGATTTCTCTTTGCTTTCAACCCTTCAAACCAGTCATCCACCTCGGTTTACACAATCCTCGCATTCTCCTCCACGGTCCTCTCGTATGGTAACTTCTCTAGAGTCTTCAGAGAAGGACCGTATCTGTATTTCCTCCCGCCTCTGGCTGTACTGCTAGACGCCGGCAGAGCAGACGGAGCGGCAGTCTTCTTGACTTGCTTACGAGGCGGAGGAGAAGGACTACGACGCGCCGGAGCAGCTGCCGGAGCGGCGGCGGGTCTCTTCCGCCCTTGCTGACGAGGCGGAGAAGGAGGAGGCTGGCTGCTCGGGCGCGCCGGCACAGGCGGAGGAGGCGGAGTGCCGCCACGCGCCGGAGAAGGAGCCGGCCGAGGGCCGTGGTCGTCACTCGCCGGAGGAGGAGGCGGTGGAGGAGGCGGAGTGCCCTGACTCGCCGGAGGAGGAGGAGGAGGCGGAGGCGTCCAGTTCGCAAGGTTGATGAGCTCCTTCCTCCATAGGCATGGAGTCTTCAGAGAAGAACCCAGCCGAGTCTCCCCTTCTCCGGTAGGGTGGTCAAGCTGGAGGTCCTCAAATCCCTCCGTTATTTCATCCAACATGACCTTAGCATATCCTTCTGGAATCGGCCGGCAGTGAAAAGTTGCGCCGGGTTCATTAGGAAAAACAGAGCCAACAGCCGCCTTGACCTTCGAATTCATCCATTGCGTCATAAGGTGGCAAATTTGAGCCTCCGTGATAGCATCCACGGGATAGCTGGCAGGAGCCGTCAAGACAAGCTCCGTCTGAAGCAGCTCGGTGGAAGCCACGCTGCTTCTCCGCTGAGATGGCGGGGTAGCTTCAGGGGAAGCTTCGGCAGTTCGTTTGCTGCAATTTGCTTCTCGTTCCTCTATCCCGAGTACCCTTGCTTTAAGCACCTGCAGTTCGGACTGTTGCACTTGCTTCCTCCTCTCCTGGCTTTTGTAACCGCCTGCGTCCAAAAACCCAGCCTTCCACGGAATGGAGCCCGGCGTGCCTTGTGTCCGTCCAGGGTGCTCAGGATTCCCGAGGGCCTTTGTGAGCTCGTCGTTCTCTCTGTCTGGAAGGAACGTCCCTTTGTGCGCTGCTTTGATATAGTACCGAAGCTTCTTCAAGGGAATGTCAAGTTGCTCGTCCGTCCAAATGCACATCCCTGTTACAGGGTCCAAGGTTCCGCCAGCCCCGAAGAACCAAGTCTGGCAACGGTCTGGCCAACTCATTGTCTCTGGTTCGATCCCTTTTTGAACCAGATCATTCTCAGCCTTGGCCCACTTAGGCCGGGCTACCAGGTAGCCACCTGACCCCGTGCGATGGTGATGCTTCTTCTTCGCAGCATTTTTCTTGTTTGTCTCCGACATCTTCTTACTCTTTTCCGATGTCTTGTGGGCCACAAATGCAGGCCAGTCATCTCTGATCTTCTCATATATGCCCTTGAATTCTGGTGTCTCTTTGTTCTCGACAAACATATTCAGGTCTTTCTTCCACCTCCTGAATAGGTCTGCCATCCTCTTAAGAGCAAAAGACTTGATTAATTGCTCTTTAACTAGCTTCTCCGTATCATCCTCTGGCGGTAGGGTGAAATTTGTCTTCAGCTCATTCCAAAGATCATTTTTCTGCATATCAGTGATGTAAGACACCTCAGGGTCTTCAGTAGCCGGCTTCAACCATTGTTGGATGTTGATCGGGATCTTGTCCCTAACCAGAACCCCGCACTGAGCAACAAATGCCTTCTTTGTTCGGATGGGTTCAGTAGGTTGGCCGTCGGGCGCGATTGCTATGATCTCAAACCTTTCATCCGACCTCAACTTTCTCTTCGGGCCTCGTCTCTTTACCTCAGTTGTGCTCGATCCGGAGGGCTAGAAAAAAGAACAAAGACTTAATTAATATGTGTACATACCAAAACAATGAATGCATCAATTAGCTAGTCAGCACAGGCTTAACTAATATATATACCTGGCCGGACTCGGTTCGGTCACCGGAGCCGTCATCACGGTGTCCTTCTTGCACCAGCATTGGGTCACCGGAGCCGTCCTCACGTTCTTCTTCTTGCACCGGCATTAGGTCACCTGCCACAGCTTCTTCACCCTCTTCTTCGAGAGTACCATCGGTGTCGTTGAGATACAATGAGATGGCAACACTTCCTTTTGCGATTATGTCCCTCAACATCGCTTCTTTTGCTTCGTCTCAGGTGGTGTCCATAGCTTCTTTTGCTCCAAAGTAACTAGATAGACCATGTATAATTTCAAGAGCTCTAGCTTCATCACACTCTAGGAAATCTCCTTCAGCTATAATATCAAGAGAGTGTTTACACCATTTAAAAAGACCATGGTAAAAATTTCTAAGCACAATTTTTATAGGTATCCAAGGCATAATTCTTCTATGTGCATCAGAAATTCTGTCCCATGCCTTCTTCATATTTTCTCCATTCCTTTGATGGAAATCTAGAACTTCTGATTCCCTCAAAGCACCAAATCCTGACATGCTTGACTAAACAGAAAGGACTACTAGCAAGTAATTAATTTTTTTTGTAATTTTTGATAAAGGACACTAGAGCAAAAACTGAAAGGTAAACTAACAAGACCAAAAAAACAAAGGTAAAAGATAGCGTGCAACTCCCCTATCTTGAAGAGTGGAGTCCCCGGCAACGGCGCCAAAAATACCCTTGCTAGCTTCTCGCTCCTCGTTGGTTACCCCAAGTGGAAGGTTTGAGATGCAGCGTAGTGGTAGTTTCCCTTGGCAAAGATACCAAGGATCGAATCCCCTGAGACTCCCAGTTTCAACAAGAAGGTGTCAATCGCTAACGGCACCGTGTATTAGCAATCAACATGGACCTGCACACAGATACAAATAACTTTGTTCCCAACGAGTACAGAGAGGTTGTCAATCCCTCCGGCCTTGTCGTTTACAAAGGATCAAACACAAGTGATAATAGTGATGGATATTGCTGCAAAAAATAAATAGAAGCGGAAAGTAACTAGCGATGTGATCAATGATAGTAATATGGACCGGGGCGCCATGATGTTCACTAGTGATGTCTCTCTCCCAAAAGACGATAAAACAGCTATGCGAGGTAAACAAATTACAGCTGGGCAATTGATAGGATTATGTGCGCAAACCAATGCTAACTATATTGCAAGAAAGGTAGAGGTTCAAAGCATGGGCAGTACGCCAAGGTAAGTAGACCGAAATCCATCTGCATCTACTACTAATCATCCACCTTGAGATATCTATCCAGAACATCTCGCTGGTATTAAGTTGCGAGCCCCACCCAAAGTGTAAACTCAAAGCAACAGACAACTGCATTAAAATAACTTTGCGTAAAGTAAACAATCCTTGCACCCGCGGGCACAAGCACCGTTGTTTTCCCCCTTGTGGCAACAGCACATCCCCTAGACTCATGTTTCTGACACTCAAGCTAGTAATCGAGGGGCATGAACCCACAATCAAGCATAACGTTCCCTCTTGGAGTTACTACCTACTACTCGGCCAAAGCAATAAACAGCAACGGAGAACATGCAAGAATTACTTACGAACATAAATATAAAAGAGGTAAATCAAATATATTACTTAAACACAATCTGAACATAATCTCACAATCCATCGGATCCCAGCAAACTCATCATAGCAACAGCATAAGGATTACATATGTGCCTCGATCATGTAGGGCAGCTCACGAGGTCTAATTAGTGAAGCACAAGAAGGGGAGGATAACATCACATAGCTATTGATCATGGACCCATGGTCCAAGGGATACTACTCACGCATCATCCGGGAGGCGTCCATGGTGGTGGAGAAGGTCCCGGTGGTGATCCTCCCCTCCGGCAAGGTGCCGGGAAGAGTTCTCCTGGCGCTCCCGATCTTGGAAGCGCGGCGGCGGCGGAACAGAGATGAGATCGCGAAAAAGGGTTCCCCTCTCGAGGGTTTCGGGACGTGTGTTAAATATAGGCCAAGGGGTGACGTCAGAGGACACCTAGGGGGCCCAGGCGCCCCCCCCCCCCCGGCGCGGCCAGGAGGGGGGGCCGCGCCACCAGGGCGCCTGGGGCCCTGGTGGCCCCCCTCCTGCTCTCCTTCGGGGTCCTGGAAGGTTCCGGAACGCTGATTTTTTATATATTTTTTCCGGAATTTTTCTGGCAGTTTTCATAATGGAAAAACCTGAAATACAAAAACAGCAGAAAACAGAAACTGGCACTGGGGTGCACTGAGTTAATAGGTTAGTCCAAATATGATCAAAAGTGTATGGAAGTGTATAAATATCATAGCAATATCACCCAAAAGAGGCATGGAGCAAGCAGAAATTATAGATACGTTTTGGACGTATCAACATCCCCAAGCTTAATTCCTACTCGTCCTCGAGTAGGTAAATGATAACAAGAATAATTTCTGTGGTGACATGCTATTAACCATATAGGACTTTTTCATAGTCACATGACAAAAGCTTACTGAGACAATGATTCTATAGTAATTAAGTCGCCTTGAGAAAATCTCAAAGAACTAAAAGTTTTTCAATATGAAACTGAAACATCAAATAGATTTGTAATGAGCATGGTGTGTAAATATGATAAAGTGATATCTCGCTTGCCCCCTTTAGTGAAGCAAAACATAAATGCAGGGGCACCTCCAAGGTTTAAGTGACGACTAGATACAATGATTTCAGAATAAACGATAATACAATCATGCAAAAGAAAATGCTACTTCGGGACAATGCACATTACACTCAGAATGACAATCATGCTCTCAGTAGTCGGTGCTTTTTAAAAGAGGGCAGAGACTCTCGAACCGTGGCTTTTGTTGGCAAGGTTGAAAACCCGTAGTCGGAAACAAAGACAAAGCATGTACCAGAGCTCTTGGTTTTAAAAACAGGGGTAATATTTTTTTTTGAATATGCATGTTTTGTCAACGAATGCTAGCAGCTAACCCAATTACTTCTTGAGCTGGACAAGTTTCGAGGAATGGCTCCCGAATGAGGATCATAACATCCTCTTAATCTCCTTTGTTTATCACTGCCAAAGTTTTCTGATTTCTCATGAACAGAGCGTGAAGGAAGATTCGTTTGTTATATTAATTTTTAATGAGCCGGGTGCACTCTATGCCAATTCCTTCTCATATTATGGGTTGCACATTATACATGCAATCCCGGGGTGAAGCTTGTCCAACTTAAAAAGATCATGAATTAACCACTACTTCCTCATAAACTAAAACATAGGCACAATATAGGAATGCTTTTATTTGAATATTTCGAGATGGTACACGAAAGTCTTCGTTAAGAATGGCAGGTAAATACCATGTATAGGAAGGTATGGTGGACTCATATGGCATAACTGGTTTAAAGGATTTGGATGCACAAGCAGTCAGTCCGCTTAATACAGGCGAAGGTTAGCAAAAGACTGGGAGCGACCAACTTAGAGAGCAATGACGGTCATAATCATGCAGAGGGACAAAGCAACATTGAATCAGGCATGGAAGTTATATCGCTACTCAGAAATAAAAGATCATCAAGGCTTGACAGACTTTCTTTATAGTCTTAAATATGCGTGAGCATACGCCAAGTCAATCAAAATAAATTCTCGAAGGAAGATATCACTAACCATACCACATCATATTCAAAGAAATCATGTTGGTACTCCAATATCACATTGGAAACCCTCCAGCTATTTGAAACTAACCACAAGTAAACATGAATTACCAAGCAACGTCATGCACGTAGCATCTTTATCATAGAGATATCAAACATTGCAACAGAAGCAAACTCTCTTAATAAGATAATCATGATAATAAAGAGAGTTCAAGCAACCAACTAAACAAAAGCTCTTTAAAAAGATTAGCATGAAAACTAAGAGCTGAGAAGATAGTAGCTATTGAAAGACAAAGAACACACACAGCAAAGATAGACATGAAAATTCCATGTTATGTTCTAGGTAGAAATTGAGCGTGTTTCTCTCCCACATAAAGAAAGCTGAGTTCCGACTCGTTATTAAAAGCTAAAGAAAACTAAAAGGAAAACTAAAAGCAAGACGCTCCAAGCATAGCACATAACACATGAAGTGATAAAAATATAGTGGAACGAAAGACGAACTGATAATGTCGATGGAGAAGGGGATGCACGGGGGCATCCCCAAGCTTAGACGCTTGAGTCTCCTTGAATATTTCTTGGGGGTGCATGGGGGCATCCCCAAGCTTGAGTGTTTGACACTTCTGAATCTTTTCATCATCTTCCCTCGCACACTTGAAAACTCCCTTCATACAAAACTCATCATAATCTGATTAGCGAGGTTAGTACCCATAATAGTATAATTGTTCCTTGCTGGAAATAAAGATATTCTTGAAAGTATACTGTTTCTCTATATTGCCATAAGGTTTTTGCAAAGAATAAGCAAGCTTAAGGCTCGCAAAATGAAGGAAAGGCAAAACAGGACATAATTTGTGAAAAACAGACCATCAAGCAGTAAATGATTTTTTCGGGGCACTTCTGCAACTCCAATAAAAAAGCTCAGAACAGACGCCTGAAATACAATTATATAGAGCACGCTGTGGAAAAAATTGGGACCCAAAAGATGATCTGGTGATTTTATACGAATTTTTCTGTACGAGGATAGAATCTGTTTCCTGGACAGCACGTCACAACTCTTGATCTTTCCTGCAATCAGAGGCTATACCTGGCACAAAGCTGAAAAATAAAGATACAATGATGATGCTACTGTGGTAACAACATCAAGACACAACAAAAGCAAAATAAAATTTTATTCATTTGGGTTGCCTCCCAAAAGCGCTTTCTTTTATGCCTTTAAGCTAGGCATAATGCATAGAGGAATCAATAACCATCATAATAATTGGAGTTATAAATTGCTTCAAATGGTTCCTCAACAAGTTCACTTTTGTTCCTTCTAGGAAAGGGGTACACACCTTTTGCCTTCCCGCGTAAGCGGATTTGTCCCTTACCTATATCGATGAAGCCTTTAACTGCTCAGAGGAAGTCCCTTCCAAGCACTATATTTCCTTGGTTTGGCTCCATGATGAAGAAATCAATCATTGCAATCCCTTTAAGGAATTTAACCGGCACGTCTTTTATTCTTCCCTGGATTTCAGAAATATCTCCATTAGTGTGTTCATGATAAGATGATAATCTATCCATATCAAATTTTAAAGAATCATGAACAATTTTTGGCATAGTAGAAACCATAGATCCAATATCACAGTAAGCAAGGAAGTCTTGATTAGAAATGCCAATCCTAGCAAAAGGCTCCCAATCATTGTCTGTTTCCAAAATATCTCTCTTACTGGGTTTGGGTTTCTCTACCTTCATTAAGTCTAAAGCATCCATTCTCTTCTCAATAATGGCAAGTCTATCTATGACAGTATCAAAGCTATGATCATAAACAAAGTAACTAGATAGACCATGTATAGTTTCAAGAGCTCTAGCTTCATCACACTCTAGGAAATCTCCTTCAGCTATAATATCAAGAGAGTGTTTACACCATTTAATAAGACCATGGTAAAAATATCTAAGCACAATTTTTATAGGTATCCAAGGCATAATTCTTCTATGTGCATCAGAAATTCTGTCCCATGCCTTCTTCATATTTTCTCCATTCCTTTGATGGAAATCTAGAACTTCTGATTCCCTCAAAGCACCAAATCCTGACATGCTTGACTAAACAGAAAGGACTACTAGCAAGTAATTAATTTTTTTTGTAATTTTTGATAAAGGACACTAAAGCAAAAACTGAAAGGTAAACTAACAAGACTAAAAAAACAAAGGTAAAAGATAGCGTGCAACTCCCCTATCTTGAAGAGTGGAGTCCCCGGCAACGGCGCCAAAAATACCCTTGCTAGCTTCTCGCTCCTCGTTGGTTACCCCAAGTGGAAGGTTTGAGATGCAGCGTAGTGGTAGTTTCCCTTGGCAAAGATACCAAGGATCGAATCCCCTGAGACTCCCAGTTTCAACAAGAAGGTGTCAATCGCTAACGGCACCGTGTATTAGCAATCAACGTGGACCTGCACACAGATACAAATAACTTTGTTCCCAATGAGTACAGAGAGGTTATCAATCCCTCCGGCCTTGTCGTTTACAAAGGATCAAACACAAGTGATAATAGTGATGGATATTGCTGCAAAAAGTAAATAGAAGCGGAAAGTAAATAGCGATGTGATCAATGATAGTAATATGGACCGGGGCGCCATGATGTTCACTAGTGATGTCTCTCTCCCAAAAGACGATAAAACAGCTATGCGAGGTAAACAAATTACAGCTGGGCAATTGACAGGATTATGTGCGCAAACCAATGCTAACTATATTGCAAGAAAGGTAGAGGTTCAAAGCATGGGCAGTACGCCAAGGTAAGTAGACCGAAATCCATCTGCATCTACTACTAATCATCCACCTTGAGATATCTATCCAGAACATCTCGCTGGTATTAAGTTGCGAGCCCCACCCAAAGTGTAAACTCAAAGCAACAGACAACTGCATTAAAATAACTTTGCGTAAAGTAAACAATCCTTGCACCCGCGGGCACAAGCACCGTTGTTTTCCCCCTTGTGGCAACAACACATCCCCTAGACTCATGTTTCTGTCACTCAAGCTAGTCATCGAGGGGCATGAACCCACAATCAAGCATAACGTTCCCTCTTGGAGTTACTACCTACTACTCGGCCAAAGCAATAAACAGCAACGGAGAACATGCAAGAATTACATACGAACATAAATATAAAAGAGGTAAATCAAATATATTACTCAAACACAATCTGAACATAATCTCACAATCCATCGGATCCCAGCAAACTCATCATAGCAACAGCATAAGGATTACATATGTGCCTCGATCATGTAGGGCAGCTCACGAGGTCTAATTAGTGAAGCACAAGAAGGGGAGGAGAACATCACATAGCTACTGATCATGGACCCATGGTCCAAGGGAGACTACTCACGCATCATCCGGGAGGCGTCCATGGTGGTGGAGAAGGTCCCGGTGGTGATCCTCCCCTCCGGCAGGGTGCCGGGAAGAGTTCTCCTGGCGCTCCCGATCTTGGAAGCGCGGCGGCGGCGGAATAGAGATGAGATCGCGAAAAAGGGTTCCCCTCTCGAGGGTTTCGGCACGTGTGTTAAATATAGGCCAAGGGGTGACGTCAGAGGACACCTGGGGGGCCCAGGCGCCCCCCGGCGCGGCCAGGATTGGGGGCCGCGCCACCAAGGCACCTGGGGCCCTGGTGGCCCCCCTCCTGCTCTCCTTCGGGGTCCTGGAAGGTTCCGGAACGCTGATTTTTTATATTTTTTTTTCGGAATTTTTCTGGCAGTTTTCGTAATGGAAAAACCTGAAATACAAAAACAGCAGAAAACAGAAACTGGCACTGGGGTGCACTGAGTTAATAGGTTAGTCCAAATATGATCAAAAGTGTATGGAAGTGTATAAATATCATAGCCATATCACCCAAAAGAGGCATGGAGCAAGCAGAAATTATAGATACGTTTTGGACGTATCATCGACCAACCGGGACCAATGGCCTTGTGCTGCCCCGCGCCCAAAGCGCACACCGCTGTTTTGGTTGGTGCTCTTCTGATCTTGGTCAATCGTGTAAAATGTATTCCCATTTATCTTGTATCCTTTGTAAATCAATACAGTCAAAGATGGTCCCCTGGACAACAAGTACAACTCATCACAAACAGTGTTGTCCCCTCTGAGACGTGCTTCCAACCAACTGCTGAAAGTCCTGATGTGTTCACATGTAATCCAGTCGTCGCACTGCTCCGGGTGGTTGGAGCGCAGACTGTTCTTGTGTTCATCGACATACGGGGTCACCAAGGTAGAGTTCTGTAGAACTGTGTAGTGTGGTTGAGACCAAGAATGCCCGTCCCTGCGTATTATTGAGTCCGCTCCTAGCGTGCCTTTTCCAGTCAGTCTCCCCTAATACCGCGATTTTGGGAGACCTATCTTCTTAAGGCCAGGAATGAAGTCAACACAAAACCCGATGACATCCTCTATTTGATGGCCCATGGAGATGCTTCCTTCTGGCCTAGCGCGGTTACGGACATATTTCTTTAGGACTCCCATGAACCTCTCAAAGGGGAACATATTGTGTAGAAATACGGGCCCCAGAACGACAATCTCATCGACTAGATGAACTAGGACATGCGTCATGATATTAAAGAAGGATGGTGGGAACACCAGCTCGAAACTGACAAGACATTGCGCCACATCACTCCTTAGCCTCGGTACCATTTCTGGATCGATCACCTTCTGAGAGATTGCATTGAGAAATGCACATAGCTTCACAATGGCTAATCGGACGTTTTCCGGTAAAAGCCCCCTCAATGCAACCGGAAGCAGTTGCGTCATAATCACGTGGCAGTCATGAGACTTTAGGTTCTGGAACTTTTTCTCTGGAATATGTATTATTCCCTTTATATTCGACGAGAAGCCAGTCGGGACCTTCATACTGAGCAGGCATTCAAAGAAGATTTCTTTCTCATCTTTTGTAAGAGCGTAGCTGGCAGGACCTTCATACTGCTTCGGAGGCATGCCGTATTTTTGGTGCAAACGTTGGAGGTCCTCCCGTGCCTCGGGTGTATCTTTTGTCTTTCCATACACGCCCAAGAAGCCTAGCAGGTTCACGCAAAGGTTCTTCGTCACGTGCATCACGTCGATTGAAGAGCGGACCTCTAGGTCTTTCCAGTAGGGTAGGTCCCAAAATATAGAGTTCTTCTTCCACATGGGTGCGTGTCCCTCAGCGTCATTCGGAACAGCTAGTGCGCCGGCACCCTTTCCAAAGATTACGTGTAAATCATTGACCATAGCAAGTACGTGACCACCGGTACGCATGGCGGGCTTCTTCTGGTGATCTGCCTCGCCTTTGAAATGCTTGCCTTTCTTTCGACATTGATGGTTGGTCGGAAGAAATCGACGATGGCCCAGGTACACATTCTTCCTGCATTTGTCCAGGTATATACTTTCAGTGTCATCTAAACAGTGTGTGCATGCGTGGTATCCTTTGTTTGTCTGTCCTGAAAGGTTACTGAGAGCGGGCCAATCGTTGATGGTCACGAACAGCAACGCCTTTAGGTTAAATTCCTCCTGTCCGTGCTCATCCCACGTACGTACACCATTTCCATTCCACAGCTGTAAAAGTTCTTCAACTAATGGCCTTAGGTACACATCAATGTCGTTGCCGGGTTGCTTAGGGCCTTGGATGAGAATTGGCATCATAATGAACTTCCGCTTCATGCACATCCAAGGAGGAAGGTAATACATACATAGAGTGACCGGCCAGGTGCTGTGATTGCTGCTCTGCTCCCCGAAAGGATTAATGCCATCCGCGCTTAAAGAAAACCATACGTTCCTTGGGTCCTTTGCAAACTCATCCCAGTACTTTCTCACGATTTTTCTCCACTGCGACCCGTCAGCGAGTGCTCTCAACTTCCCGTCTTTCTTACGGTCCTCACTGTGCCATCGCATCGACTTGGCATGCTCTTCGTTTCTGAACAGACGTTTCAACCGTGGTATTAGCATACCACATCACCTTCGCAGGAACCCTCTTCCTGCGGGGATCGCCGTGAACATCACCAGGGTCATCTCGTCTGATCTTATACCGCAACGCACCGCATACTGGGCATGCGTTCAGATCCTTGTATGCACCACGGTATAGGATGCAGTCATTAGGGCATGCATGTATCTTCTCCACCTCCAATCCTAGAGGGCATACGACCTTCTTTGCTGTGTATGTACTGTCGGGCAATTCGTTATCCTTTGGGAGCTTCTTCTTCAATATTTTCAGTAGCTTCTCAAATCCTTTGTCAGGCATAGCATTCTCTGCCTTCCACTGCAGCAATTCCAGTACGGTACCGAGCTTTGTGTTGCCATCTTCGCAATTGGGGTACAACCATTTTTTGTGATCCTCTAACATGCGATCGAACTTCAGATTCTCCTTTTGACTTTCGCATTGTGTCCTTGCATCGACAATGGGCGGAGATCACAATTGTCACATCCCTAGCTAGGCCATGCATTAGAGTGTGCATCATGTTTAAATTCTATTAATTCTGAAATGGGAAATGCCAGAACCCCCAACACACACTTCCCCCCCCCCCTGGAAATAACTAGGGTTTACTAAAATTATTTTCAATGAACCTGAAATGCCCTTCTGAAATGTTCACCCCCTTTGTTTTGGGTTTAAACCTTTGACAAAAGTGGTGCATAATTTTCTAGGTCATCCTAAGGTTTCTGACTTAATTCATAAGTATTTGAATTTGGGCATTTAAAATTTATAAAAATATTTTAAATGTTCAAATACTCCCAAACCAAAATGTTTCATGTTGGAAATATTCCAACTAGGGGCCAGGTGCAGTTTGGTGATTTTTGGAGTGGTCTAGGTAATTTAAATAACTCCACAAAGTTGCAGAAGAAATAGAAAAGGAAAAACAAAAACAAAAAAATACAAACTAACTTACCTGGCGGCCCACCTGGCCGGCCCAGCCCACCAGCCGCGCCAGCGAGCTGCTTCGCCTCGCCAGCCAGGCAGGCAGGTGCTCGACGCCGGAGCAGGAGCTCGCCACGCAGCGCCCTGCCTCCCTGCTTCACCTCCCTCGCCGCCCGGCCACCTGGGTGAGCTCCACGTCGTGCCCCGACCCCCCTGGACACGCCTTTCGCCCCTCTGCCTCTCTCCCTCGCACTTCCACGCCATGGCCGACGCCACCGCAGCTGCACCGTCGCCGTAGTCGCGCTCCCCGTCGTCCTTGCGCCGCTCCGACCTGTCCAGAAGCTCCGCCGCCCTCCTCTTCTTCGAGCTAGCCGAGCCCCGAGCGCTCGCTCGCTCTACAACGCTTCCCCGAGCTCTTCTTCAACCTTCGGCCGCCGGAGATCCCCTTCGACCTCACCGCCGCACCAGCTCGTCCCCGACCGCGACGTTCGCTTCCCCGAGACCGCTGTGAGCTCAGCTACCTCCCCATCCCCTCTGTTCTGCGTCTCGTGCACCACAGCGACTGCACGATGCTCACCCGCACGCACCGCCGCGGAGCTCGTCGCCGACGTGTCTCCGGCTAACCAATAACCACCCCACCGTGTCCAATGGCCTCACCGCAACCCCAGGAGGCCAACGCACTACCGCACGCACCTCGCCGTGCCCCGTATCGTCGAATCGTTCGACGCCCAACTCCGGCGACCTCCAAACCCGTCGCCGGCGACGTTTCCGGCCACCCCGAGGCAAACCACTGCCACCGAACGCCGCGGGTTGCCCTCAGCTAGCTGTAGATGTCCTCCGCCGTTCGTTTGGTCGCCGGAACGCCATTTGGCACTCTCGCCGCCGCGTCTGGCTCGCCGGCGGCTGAACGCCGTTGGGGTTTGACCCCTTTGACCTTGACTGGTGGGCCCTGGTTGACTCTGATGAGTCAATGACAGGTGGGGCCCTCTTCTGTTAATCACTGGATTAGTTTAAAACTAATTAAACAGGTTTAATTAATCACTAACCCCCTGGGCCCACTGGTCAGTTGACCTGGACCGGCTGTTGACTTGCTGAGGTCAGCATGACCTCATGCTGACGCAGTAATTTATTTTGCTGGATTTATTTTTAAACAGAAAATCCAGAAAATAGTTCAAACTTCAAAAATTCATAGAAAATTATCTATAACTCCAAATGCAAAGTTTCATATATGAAAAATTATCAGAAAAATCCAATCTATCCAATGGAACTGGTTTCATGCATGTTAAAACAAGTTAAACCCACTGTTTAGGCATTATAAGATATTGCACTAATATGATCTTATAAATGCACTACCATTTGAATCTTTGGTTCAAATGGGGCCATTTCCTTCTGGTTTAACTTGCACAAGACCAGGACGCTTTCATATTGCCATGTCATTGCATGCATCATATTGTTGCATATCGTCATGTATTGATTGTGTTGCAATGTGTCATTCGTGGTAGGTTCTGCCTCCGAGGATATCTCCGAGTATCCAACTGAAGGGCAGTATCCCACGACCACTCCATCAGGCAAGCAAACCATTGATCATTCCGATACAAACCCATGTTCTCGCTTCTGCTCTCGTTTACTGCATTAAGACAACGCGTTTCAAACTGCTGTGTGTCGCGGTAGTTGAACCCACTTCCTTTGCATGACCTGTCATTGCCACAGTAACTAGATGAAACCCACTAGCATGTGTAGGAGTTGATTGAGCCATTACATGTGTGTGTGTTCCTACCATGCTATGCTTGCTATGCTTAGAGTTGTGTCAGGTCTGGCTCATCGGGATGATGATCCGGAGTGAAAGGTTGTATCGTTGTCAATCGTGTGGAAGTGTTGAACACGATTTGGTAAAGGAATCGATGGAAGGCCATGTAGGAGTACATGGTGGTTTGTTTCATTGAGGCCGTTCTTAAGAACTGAGATCTGTGTGTGTGATTTAAGACTCAGCTACTACCACGCATTGGGCCCGAAACCAATGGACCCTCTCGGCTTCTTGATCACGCTTGTCCTCTGTCCAGGAGTTGCAAAGTAGTTTCTGGTGTTTGTAGCATGCTGGGGGCCGCACGCGGCGCTGACCATCGGGGTGGGCTGTGTTGCGGTAGGCACGTGGCCGGGTCAACCGGGCGCCCGTTTGGTGTCTCGGAACCCTGTTCACATCGTTCGGGGCCGTTAGTGGAAACCTCGGCCGGACTCCCTGCGGATGGAACCCGAATAGGCGATAAACCTGGACTAGAGACTTGAGTGTTTAGGTAGGCCGTGGCCGACACCCTCGCTGGGCTTCCGCTTGAAGGTTGCCGAGTACATGTCGTGTAAACGGCGATAAGTGGTGAGAGCGTGTGTGAAGAAGTACACCCCTGCAGGGTATAAATCTATTCGAATAGCCGCGTCCGCGGTAAAGGACTACTTGGTCACCTATACAGTTCATAGACAAGTTAAATGGATACTACTAAAAATCTCAAGATAAGTGTGAGTACCGCGGATGGCCCTCTCGTAGGATGGCGAGAGAGGATCCACGGTGGAGTATTGTGATGGTGATAGTGGACTCGTGTGCGACAAATGTTTTTACAAGTGGTGTCTATCGTAGGATAGCTTAGCCAAGAGTCAAAGCTGGCTTGCTGCAATAACCCCACTACCTTCTTGAGAATGTGCATGTATGATAGGTTCCTGTTGTAAGACTTGCTGAGTACCTCCGTACTCATGTTGCTTTAATCATGTTTTTCAGACGACTACACCAACCCCTCTGATGGGTTTTATGTAGACCTCGACGTTGACGAGTGACTTATCACCCAGGTGGTGATCCAAGACTTGTGAAGGGTCGTTGTAGATAGACAGGCTTCGTTAAGCCTTCTTTCTTTCTAGTGTCTGTACTCAGACTACTTTGCTTCCGCATGTGCTTGTATGTTTGTATGACTTGAGTGTTGGGTCATGTGACCCCTATCTGTATGGATGATATGTATGGCTCCTCGGAGCCTTCTAAATAAAGTACTTGAGTCGTAGAGTACTGTTGTGATGCCATGTTGTATTTACTCATATCGGGCATATTGTGTGTATGATTGAAATGCTTGGTATGAGTGGGATCCGACTATCTAGTTGTTTATCCTTGGCAGCCTTTCATATGGGGAAATGTAAGTCTTGTGTTTCTGAGCGATAGTAGTCCGCTACAGCCCGGTTCACCGGAGTCCTGCTAGCCCAGCACTACTGCTTGGGCACTTGACTGGCCGGCATGTGTTTCACGTCGTTCCTATGTCTGTCCCTACGGGGAAATGTCACGCGCTGTTATTCGGAGTCCTGCCTAGCCTGCTACAGCCCGGGTTACCGGAGTCCTGTTAGCCCAGTGCTACAGCCCGAATAGATACGTTGATGACCGACATGTTCGATGTGATTCATGTATGCCTGTCCTCATAGGCTAGCGCCGCTTTGGGTTCACGACTAGCCATGTCGGCCCGGGTTCTCTGTCATATGGATGCTAGCGACACTATCATATACGTGAGCCAAAAGGCGCAAACGGTCCCGGGCCAGGTAAGGTGGCACCCGTGGAAGTACCGTGCGTGAGGCCGCAAAGTGATATGATGTGTTACACGCTGGATCGATGTGGCTTAGGATCGGGGTCCTGACAGCGTTGGCATCAGAGCCGGACTGCCTGTAGGTTCGCTAAGCCAAACTGGTCGATGTCGAGTCTAGAAATGCTTTAGTTATATGTAGGGGAATTGATTGTGGGAGGGAACGTAAGGCTCTTTTACTCCTTTACCTTATGCCCTCTATTCTGAGTCATTCTCTTCTCATTCTACGTGGGTTAAGGACTAGGCTCTCTTCTCTCTATCAGGTTCACGTGTTAATAAATCCGTAGTAACTTATAGGATTGTTGGATACAACCCAGTTCAGTTCTACTAAAGTTAGTATGTTGCCAATTGAACCAGAACCTTGATATGTTGTTGTTGAGTGGTTTCGCAAACTGTTGTGGATGTCTCAATTCTTTTTCTGAGCATTTACAGCCGTTATGCTGTCCAATTTCATCCAGAAATTCTAATGCCTTTGCACTATTTTGTGCTTTCAGATGGCTACCCATCCCCAAAACCAAGTGGTTCGTCTGACCCGTTGCATCGGTGTATGTGGTCATACCGCCATGTTGGTTCGAGTGATGGTTGAGGCAGGTTACCGATGGTACCCTGAATACACCGTCGAAGAGCAGTTTAGAGATTTCAACCAGAGCCAATATCTGTGCACGGTCAGGATATATCCATCTTATCCCGGAGCCACGGAACCACTCCACTGTTCTTTTGGACTCGGGATCACTATTGGGATGTCCGTTCAAGATGCAGCCTACTCGATGATGACCATTATGCGAGCTAGAACTGCCTTGTTGAGCAACACTGATTTTCGCTACATGCCAGCATCCCTCCCTGGGGCGCATGGTTACCTTCAGGGCATGTACAGTGATGCATCCCATGAGGACTCACTCCTTTGCACCACTACTGAGATGTTGGAAGATAAGGACCGTGAAAACCGGGCCTTGCGTATGGAGCTCTTTAATGCTCGTGCTGATCATTGGGCCACCTTGACGAGGTTTGCACCTGCTGTGCAAGCCGGATACATGGACACGAGAGACTTGTACCCTGTGCGGGCTAGTCTGCCAGACTTCATGGAATGGCGTGAGGTGGGAGGCATCACCCCTCCTCGTGGGCCTCTTCTACCGCCATCTGTTGGACCGAGGCCGCACCCAAGTCCCTATGGTCCACAAGCACCGCAGCACCGTCTTTTCCCAGATGACCATGTTCCTCTTCCAGGTCTGGGTGGTGACTTCTATGAGGACTTCTACGGAGCCGCCTGAGCTAGTAGTAGTCTCGCTAGTATTGTAATAGTTGTATGTCCACCGTCCTGCGTGATTGTGGAATATAACTTAGTGTGTATCAATTCCGGAGGTGTAGAAAAATAATGTATAGGAGCTTGGAATGCCTCCGATGAGATGTAACGTCTTTCGTCTTAGTTGTACCTCAACTTGAGCTTGTACTAAACTATGTATGATGTGTATGACCGTTGGTATATATATGGCAGTTTCTATATTACCATGTCATACGGATGATCATCTCTGCATTCCTTGTTACCCATTACATTCCGCACTTCTTTGGCCAGATTTTGCCATCCTGGTTTAAATCGTTGTTTTGTTTTCCCAGTATGGTCAACACCCGCAGCAACCCTGCTGCTCCGGAGCAGGGAGAAGCTAGTGCACCTAGAGAGGAAAGTCTGCCTCAACCACCTTCTCTGGCCGAAGTGATGCTGGAGGCAGAGCGCAACAGGCGCGACACCAACCGCTTGTTAGAGCGGATTGAACAAAACACTGCACGTCAGCAAAGGGTCAATTCGGTGTCCATCAATGACTTTGTCAAGCTGTACCCGCCAAAGTTCAATCATTCCATCGAACCTCTCGATGCGGATGACTGGCTCCGCAGCATCGCCCACAAGCTACGTTCTGCCAACGTGGCTGAAGATGATAAAGTCACCTTTGCTGCCTATCACCTCGAAGGCCCTGCCAGCCTTTGGTGGGAGAATTATGAAGCTATGCGTCCGGTCGGCCAACTCACTACTTGGGCTGATTTCAGTGCCGCTTTTCGTGAGCATCATATTCCGGAAGGTCTCATGGATCGCAAGAGGGAGGAGTTCTGTAACTTCACCCAGGGGAAGCTGACTGTGGATGCATACAGTCGCGAGTTTGGGAAGCTTGCACGCTATGCTCCCGAAGAGGTATCCACCGATGCCAAGAAGCAGGCAAGGTTCCGCAAGGGACTTAGCCCTGAACTCCGCCGTGACCTTCGTCTGCATGAATGCACTTCCTTTCCGAAGCTAGTCAATAAGGCCATCAGTGCCGAGACAGGGCAGAATGATTTTGAAGCCTCACGCAAACACTCCCGTGACTATGGATCTTCATCCGGCTCTGGATCTCAGAAGCGCCGGGTCTGGATCCCAAATTCTGCTATGCCACCCAGGTATACTCCGAGGCCATCCTTTGTGGCGCCTCGTCCCAACCAGCAGTTTGTGCCGCCCAAGACTTTTGGTGGTTCCCCTGCCAATGTTGCTCCACGCCCCACTTCGATAACTTGCTTCAAGTGTGGTGAGCCGGGCCACTACATCCGTGAGTGTCCCCAGAACAACCCCAGCCAGTTCGGAAAGTCTGTTGGCCGTGGTAAGTCAACAGCGAAGGTGCTTGTCGCCAAGCCAGCCACCACTGCTCGTGGCCATGTCAACTACGTTTCAGCTGAAGAGACTCAAGAGGACCCCAACGTCGTTCTCGGTACGCTCCTTGTTAATTGCCATCCGGCAACTGTTCTCTTTGATACTGGAGCATCTCATTCATTTATTTCTGAGAGCTATGCTCGATTGCACAATACTACCTTTTGTGACATGCCCACCTCCATGGAAATTCAAACTCCCGGTTCTAGATGGCAAACCTCTAGAATCAGCCATGGAAATGAAATTCTGGTTGACAGATTGGTCTTCCTTGCGTCACTAATAGCTCTCAAGTCTTCGGACATAAACATCATCTTGGGTATGGACTGGATGTCAGTCCATTACGCCAAGATTGATTGCTCAACTAGAACTGTCCAACTTACCCATCCATCGGGCAAGACAGTCAATGTTTTGACCCGAGTATCGGAGCGTCAGCTCTACTCTCTAAATGCCAATCCCCTTCCAGACCTCGAAGATATTCCGGTAGTCCGTGACTTCCCGGATGTCTTTCCAGAGGAACTGCCAGGTGTTCCACCTGACAGAGATGTCGAGTTCGTGATAGACCTTGTTCCAGGAACCGTTCCAATCTCTAGAAGACCTTATAAGATGGCACCCCTAGAACTAGCTGAGCTTAAGAAACAACTCGATGAGTCCTTGCAAAAGGGTTTCATCCGTCCTAGTTCATCTCCATGGGCTTGCCCCGTCCTCTTCGTCAAGAAGAAGGATGGAACGGATCGGATGGTTGTAGATTACCGACCTGTCAATTTGGTCACTATCAAGAACAAGTATCCGCTCCCCAGGATCAACGACCTGTATGACCAGCTCGCTGGATCCTCAGTCTTTTCCAAGATGGATTTGAGGTTGGGCTACCATCAAATCAAAATCAAGAACGGGGACATTCCCAAAACGGCCTTTGTCACTCGTTACGGCCAATACGAGTACACCGTCATGTCCTTCGGTTTAACCAATGCTCCAGCCACCTTCTCTCGGTTAATGAATTCGATCTTCATGGAGTATTTGGATAAATTCGTTGTGGTTTACCTCGATGATATACTCATCTACTCCAAGAATGAGGAAGAACATGCCGAACATCTAAGGCTAGTATTGATGAAACTTCGAGAGCATCGCCTTTATGCCAAATTCTCCAAGCGTGAATTCTGGTTGCCAGAAGTGACCTATCTGGGCCATGTAATCTCTGGTAAGGGCATTGCTGTCAATCCCGAGCGAGTTCAAGCTGTCCTTGACTGGACTCCACCTGAAACGGTCAAGCAAGTTCGGAGTTTTCTTGGTTTAGCGAGCTATTGCCGCCGCTTCGTCGAGAATTTCTCCAAGGTTGCTAAGCCTCTAACTGAACTCCTCAAGAAAGATAAAAAGTTCGAGTGGACCCCACAGTGCGAGTTCAGCTTTCAGGAACTGAAAAGACGCCTGACATCTGCTCCCGTACTGGTACCACCAGATTTCTCTAAGGACTTTGTTATCTATTGCGACGCCTCGCGACAAGGACTAGGTTGCATACTCATGCAAGATCGTCATGTGATTGCCTACGCATCTCGACAGTTGCGTCCACATGAGGATAATTATCCCACACATGATCTAGAGCTTGCAGCAGTAGTCCATGCACTCAAAACCTGGCGACATTACCTTCTGGGTAATCGTTGCGAAATCTACACTGATCACCAAAGTTTGAAATATATCTTCACCCAACCGGATTTGAATCTCAGGCAAAGACGTTGGGTCGAGTTGATCTCGGATTACGACTTAGGAATAACTTACACCCCAGGCAAAGCCAATGTCATGGCTGATGCACTAAGTCGTAAATCTTATTGTAACAACTTGATGTTACAACAAGGTCAACCACTTCTCCACGAGGAATTTCATAAGCTTAACCTTCACATTGTTCCTCGAGGATTCCTTTCCACCCTGGTGGCGAAACCTAACCTTACGGATCAGATCATCAAGGCACAAAAGGTGGATCCGGGAATTTCCCGTATCAAGAGAAACATCAAGAAGGGAGTTGCAGATTGTTTCTCCATTGATGATCAAGGTGTTGTGTTCTTTGGAAACCGTCTAGTGGTTCCCAAGGTACGCAACTTGAGACGATTGATCCTTAAGGAAGCTCATGAATCCCCTCTCACCATTCATCCCGGTAGTACTAAGATGTATCAAGACCTACGCCAAAGGTTTTGGTGGACTAGGATGAAGAGAGAAATCGCTCAATACATTGCTAATTGCGACGTCTGTCGTCGCGTTAAAGCAGAGCACCAACGGCCTGCTGGCACCCTTCAACCATTGCAGATTCCTGAATGGAAATGGGATAAAATCGGTATGGATTTCATTACCGGGTTTCCCAGAACCAAAAGAGGGAATAATGCTATCTTCGTTGTTGTCGATCGTCTTTCCAAAGTAGCCCACTTCTTACCTGTTCGCGAGAGTATAACCGCTAGCCAGCTAGCGGATTTGTACATCTCTCGAATAGTATCTCTCCATGGTGTTCCATTGGAAATTAATTCAGACCGTGGAAGTCTTTTCACCTCTCGATTTTGGGAAAGTTTCCAAAATGCTATGGGGACTCGTCTCTCCTTTAGCACCGCTTTCCATCCTCAGTCAAGCGGTCAAGTAGAACGAGTCAATCAAATTCTGGAGGATATGCTCCGAGCTTCTGTCATCTCTTTCGGTATGAATTGGGAGAAGTGCCTTCCATTCGCCGAGTTCGCTTATAACAATAGTTATCAGGCTAGCTTGGGCAAAGCTCCTTTCGAAGTTCTTTATGGACGAAAATGTCGGACGCCTCTTAACTGGTCAGAAACCGGCGAGAGACAACTCTTTGGCCCGGACATGATCCAGGATGCAGAAGAGCAGGTTCGCATTATTCGTGAGAAGTTGAAAACCGCCCAGTCTCGACAAAAGAGTCAGTATGACCGCAAGCATAAGCCCATGGCTTATGAAGTCGGTGAGATGGCTTACCTTCGGGTTACACCTTTAAAGGGAACCCATCGATTCGGCATCAAAGGCAAATTGGCTCCTCGTTACATTGGACCTTTTCGCATTCTTGCCAAACGAGGAGAAGTTGCCTACCAATTGGAACTACCTCCGCATCTCTCCAGAGTTCATGATGTCTTCCACGTTTCTCAACTCAGGCGTTGCTTCGCGGATCCTATCCGTGGAGTAGGCCACGAAACGCTTGATCTCCAAGACAACCTCACTTATCGAGAATACCCCGTTCGTATCCTTGATCAAGCCGAGCGTACCACTCGACGCCATAATATCAAGTTTCTCAAGGTTCAATGGTCACACCATTCCGAGCAAGAGGCTACCTGGGAAAGGGAGGATCATCTTCGACTTGAGTACCCCGCCTTCTTTCCGGAGGAACCTAAATCTCGGGACGAGATTCTTTTGAGTGGGGGTGAGTTGTCACATCCCTAGCTAGGCCATGCATTAGAGTGTGCATCATGTTTAAATTCTATTAATTCTGAAATGGGAAATGCCAGAACCCCCAACACACACTTCCCCCCCCCCCTGGAAATAACTAGGGTTTACTAAAATTATTTTCAATGAACCTGAAATGCCCTTCTGAAATGTTCACCCCCTTTGTTTTGGGTTTACACCTTTGACAAAAGTGGTGCACAATTTTCTAGGTCATCCTAAGGTTTCTGACTTAATTCATAAGTATTTGAATTTGGGCATTTAAAATTTATAAAAATATTTTAAATGTTCAAATACTCCCAAACCAAAATGTTTCATGTTGGAAATATTCCAACTAGGGGCCAGGTGCAGTTTGGTGATTTTTGGAGTGGTCTAGGTAATTTAAATAACTCCACAAAGTTGCAGAAGAAATAGAAAAGGAAAAACAAAAAAAAAATACAAACTAACTTACCTGGCGGCCCACCTGGCCGGCCCAGCCCACCAGCCGCGCCAGCGAGCTGCTTCGCCTCGCCAGCCAGGCAGGCAGGTGCTCGACGCCGGAGCAGGAGCTCGCCACGCAGCGCCCTGCCTCCCTGCTTCACCTCCCTCGCCGCCCGGCCACCTGGGTGAGCTCCACGTCGTGCCCCGACCCCCCTGGACACGCCTTTCGCCCCTCTGCCTCTCTCCCTCGCACTTCCACGCCATGGCCGACGCCACCGCAGCTGCACCGTCGCCGTAGTCGCGCTCCCCGTCGTCCTTGCGCCGCTCCGACCTGTCCAGAAGCTCCGCCGCCCTCCTCTTCTTCGAGCTAGCCGAGCCCCGAGCGCTCGCTCGCTCTACAACGCTTCCCCGAGCTCTTCTTCAACCTTCGGCCGCCGGAGATCCCCTTCGACCTCACCGCCGCACCAGCTCGTCCCCGACCGCGACGTTCGCTTCCCCGAGACCGCGGTGAGCTCAGCTACCTCCCCATCCCCTCCGTTCTGCGTCTCGTGCACCACAGCGACTGCACGATGCTCACCCGCACGCACCGCCGCGGAGCTCGTCGCCGACGTGTCTCCGGCTAACGAATAACCACCCCACCGTGTCCAATGGCCTCACCGCAACCCCAGGAGGCCAACGCACTACCGCACGCACCTCGCCGTGCCCCGTATCGTCGAATCGTTCGACGCCCGACTCCGGCGACCGCCAAACCCGTCGCCGGCGACGTTTCCGGCCACCCCGAGGCAAACCACTGCCACCGAACGCCGCGGGTTGCCCTCAGCTAGCTGTAGATGTCCTCCGCCGTTCGTTTGGTCGCCGGAACGCCATTTGGCACTCTCGCCGCCGCGTCTGGCTCGCCGGCGGCTGAACGCCGTTGGGGTTTGACCCCTTTGACCTTGACTGGTGGGCCCTGGTTGACTCTGATGAGTCAATGACAGGTGGGGCCCTCTTCTGTTAATCACTGGATTAGTTTAAAACTAATTAAACAGGTTTAATTAATCACTAACCCCCTGGGCCCACTGGTCAGTTGACCTGGACCGGCTGTTGACTTGCTGAGGTCAGCATGACCTCATGCTGACGCAGTAATTTATTTTGCTGGATTTATTTTTAAACAGAAAATCCAGAAAATAGTTCAAACTTCAAAAATTCATAGAAAATTATCTATAACTCCAAATGCAAAGTTTCATATATGAAAAATTATCAGAAAAATCCAATCTATCCAATGGAACTGGTTTCATGCATGTTAAAACAAGTTAAACCCACTGTTTAGGCATTATAAGATATTGCACTAATATGATCTTATAAATGCACTACCATTTGAATCTTTGGTTCAAATGGGGCCATTTCCTTCTGGTTTAACTTGCACAAGACCAGGACGCTTTCATATTGCCATGTCATTGCATGCATCATATTGTTGCATATCGTCATGTATTGATTGTGTTGCAATGTGTCATTCGTGGTAGGTTCTGCCTCCGAGGATATTTCCGAGTATCCAACTGAAGGGCAGTATCCCACGACCACTCCATCAGGCAAGCAAACCATTGATCATTCCGATACAAACCCATGTTCTCGCTTCTGCTCTCGTTTACTGCATTAAGACAACGCGTTTCAAACTGCTGTGTGTCGCGGTAGTTGAACCCACTTCCTTTGCATGACCTGTCATTGCCACAGTAACTAGATGAAACCCACTAGCATGTGTAGGAGTTGATTGAGCCATTACATGTGTGTGTGTTCCTACCATGCTATGCTTGCTATGCTTAGAGTTGTGTCAGGTCTGGCTCATCGGGATGATGATCCGGAGTGAAAGGTTGTATCGTTGTCAATAGTGTGGAAGTGTTGAACACGATTTGGTAAAGGAATCGATGGAAGGCCATGTAGGAGTACATGGTGGGTTGTTTCATTGAGGCCGTTCTTAAGAACTGAGATCTGTGTGTGTGATTTAAGACTCAGCTACTACCACGCATTGGGCCCGAAACCAATGGACCCTCTCGGCTTCTTGATCACGCTTGTCCTCTGTCCAGGAGTTGCAAAGTAGTTTCTGGTGTTTGTAGCAAGCTGGGGGCCGCACGCGGCGCTGACCATCGGGGTGGGCTGTGTTGCGGTAGGCACGTGGCCGGGTCAACCGGGCGCCCGTTTGGTGTCTCGGAACCCTGTTCACATCGTTCGGGGCCGTTAGTGGAAACCTCGGCCGGACTCCCTGCGGATGGAACCCGAATAGGCGATAAACCTGGACTAGAGACTTGAGTGTTTAGGTAGGTCGTGGCCGACACCCTCGCTGGGCTTCCGCTTGAAGGTTGCCGAGTACATGTCGTGTAAACGGCGATAAGTGGTGAGAGCGTGTGTGAAGAAGTACACCCCTGCAGGGTATAAATCTATTCGAATAGCCGCGTCCACGGTAAAGGACTACTTGGTCACCTATACAGTTCATAGACAAGTTAAATGGATACTACTAAAAATCTCAAGATAAGTGTGAGTACCGCGGATGGCCCTCTCGTAGGATGGCGAGAGAGGATCCACGGTGGAGTATTGTGATGGTGATAGTGGACTCGTGTGCGACAAATGTTTTTACAAGTGGTGTCTATCGTAGGATAGCTTAGCCAAGAGTCAAAGCTGGCTTGCTGCAATAACCCCACTACCTTCTTGAGAATGTGCATGTATGATAGGTTCCTGTTGTAAGACTTGCTGAGTACCTCCGTACTCATGTTGCTTTAATCATGTTTTTCAGACGACTACACCAACCCCTCTGATGGGTTTTATGTAGACCTCGACGTTGACGAGTGACTTATCACCCAGGTGGTGATCCAAGACTTGTGAAGGGTCGTTGTAGATAGACAGGCTTCGTTAAGCCTTCTTTCTTTCTAGTGTCTGTACTCAGACTACTTTGCTTCCGCATGTGCTTGTATGTTTGTATGACTTGAGTGTTGGGTCATGTGACCCCTATCTGTATGGATGATATGTATGGCTCCTCGGAGCCTTCTAAATAAAGTACTTGAGTCGTAGAGTACTGTTGTGATGCCATGTTGTATTTACTCATATCGGGCATATTGTGTGTATGATTGAAATGCTTGGTATGAGTGGGATCCGACTATCTAGTTGTTTATCCTTGGCAGCCTTTCATATGGGGAAATGTAAGTCTTGTGTTTCTGAGCGATAGTAGTCCGCTACAGCCCGGTTCACCGGAGTCCTGCTAGCCCAGCACTACTGCTTGGGCACTTGACTGGCCGGCATGTGTTTCACGTCGTTCCTATGTCTGTCCCTACGGGGAAATGTCACGCGCTGTTATTCGGAGTCCTGCCTAGCCTGCTACAGCCCGGGTTACCGGAGTCCTGTTAGCCCAGTGCTACAGCCCGAATAGATACGTTGATGACCGACATGTTCGATGTGATTCATGTATGCCTGTCCTCATAGGCTAGCGCCGCTTTGGGTTCACGACTAGCCATGTCGGCCCGGGTTCTCTGTCATATGGATGCTAGCGACACTATCATATACGTGAGCCAAAAGGCGCAAACGGTCCCGGGCCAGGTAAGGTGGCACCCGTGGAAGTACCGTGCGTGAGGCCGCAAAGTGATATGATGTGTTACACGCTGGATCGATGTGGCTTAGGATCGGGGTCCTGACAACAATCATCGTGCACATCGTCTGGTTCCTCTTGATCTTCAGCACCTTCACCCGTTGCAGCATCATTGGGCACATCGTCTGGTTCCTCTTGATCTTCACCAGCTCCCCCCGTTGCAGCATCACGGTATTCAGGGGGCACGTAGTTGTCATCGTACTCTTCTTCTTCGTCGTCTTCCATCATAGCCCCTATTTCTCCGTGCCTCGTCCAAACATTATAGTATGGCATGAAACCCTTGTAGAACAGGTGGGTGTGAAGGATTTTCCGGTCAGAGTAAGACTTCGTATTCCCACAATCAGGGCATGGACAACACATAAAACCATTCTGCTTGTTTGCCTCAGCCGCATCGAGAAACTCATGCACGCCCTTAATGTACTCGGAGGTGTGTCTGTCACCGTACATCCATTGCCGGTTCATCTGCGTGCATTATATATAATTAAGTGTCCAAATTAATAGAAGTTCATCATCACATGCATTAAAACCAAAGTACATACATAGTTCTCATCTAACAACATATAGCTCTCTAGAGCATCTAATTAATTAAACCATACATTAATTAAGACAAAGGCGATCATAATCGCAACCAAGGTAACAATTGATCCAACGGCATAAAGATACCAAGCCTCGGTATGAATGGCATATTTTCTAATCTTTCTAATCTTCAAGCGCATTGCATCCATCTTGATCTTGTGATCATCGACGACATCTGCAACATGCAACTCCAATATCATCTTCTCCTCCTCAATTTTTTTTATTTTTTCCTTCAAGAAATTGTTTTCTTCTTCAACTAAATTTAACCTCTCGACAATAGGGTCGGTTGGAATTTCCGGTTCACATACATCCTAGATAAATAAAATCTATGTCACGTTGGTCCGCATAATTATCATAAACAATAAATGAACCAATAGTTATAAAGATTAATATATATACCACATCCGAATCATAGACAGGACGAGGGCCGACGGGGGCGGATACCAAAACCATCGCACTATATAAGATGCAATAAGAAAAGTAAGAAAATGATACAAGTATCTATCTAAACATACAAGTAAGAATATTTTTCCTTTCAGAAAGAAGATAAGAGCAAGAGGCTCACCACGGTGGTGTTGGTGATGAGATCGGCGCGGGTGATCGACGGCGGTGAAGACAGGGGTGGGGCGTGACGGACCGCTAAATCTAGACAAATCTCGAGGAAAATGGAGCTTTGAGGTCGAGCTTCGAGAGGAGAAAGCTTAACTAGTGTGGCTCGGGCATTTCATCGAACACCTCATGTGCATAGGAGGTGAGCTAGAGCACCACAAGCCCCTCCTCTCGCCGGCCCAGAAAAACAGAGCACTCAGCGCTCTGCTCCGGCGCGAGGGGTATATATAGGCGGCACCACTAGTCCCGGTTCGTGGCATGAACCGGGACTAAATGGGAGCCTTTGGTCCCGGTTCAGGCCACCAACCGGGACTAATGGTGGTGGGCCAGGAGCGAGGCCCATTGGTCCCGGTTCGTCCCACCAACCGGGACCAAAAGGTCCAGACGAACCGGGACCAATGGCCCACGTGGCCCGGCCGGCCCCCTGGGCTCACGAACCTGGTCCAATGCCCCCATTGGTCCCGGTTCTAGATTGAACCGGGACTAATGGGCTAACCCACCCTGGACCGTTGCCCCCTTTTCTACTAGTGAATTGTTCTTAGCACATGATCATCAGTATTAGGTAGGACCTAAATACCCTCTTTAAGGTAAAATAGCATAAAACAGTATAGACCCTGACTCTCCATTATGGAGAATGGAGATCATCCTGTCTCCAATTCTTGCGCCGCGCTTCCTTTTGCTTCCAAGAACCTCTTTATACATTTTTTCCATTCTCTGATTTGCATGTCTCCACTTCTTTTAGAAATCCGGTATGGACAGTTGAGATTCGTAGGATGACCTGGATATATGTTCAAAACATCAAGGCAATCATGCTCATACATCAGATGAGGCACACAATCCTCTGGGATTATCTGTTGAAAAACATAGTAATAACTTCATAGTTAGCAATGAAGTACTAGTTTTATATAGAAGTATGCAAAAGATGCACGTATGTCGTAATAGTAAAAAATCTTACCAGGGTATCTCCATAGTAGTTACCGTAGTTCAACACATGCACTAGTGGCACGTATTGACCATAATGTTGAGGAGTTCGATTGTAGATATTGCAATTCTCAAGATCATTACAAAATCCAACCAGATGATTTTTCTCCTTGTAAGTTAACTCAGAGCCATCGGTGTAGTAAGTTCTATCTACCATCTTCTGCACATTCTTTGATACTTCAAAATAAGCTGTCAATGAAAATAAGCTGTCAACTATTTGAAATGAACAATATAAATTAGTTAATAATTAACTATGTTTGAGAAACTCACATAGCGGTAGAACTGGAGGCGTATCAACAAGGACCCAAATGTCCATATTGTCTTGCTCGATTTCAGGATCACCAAGATCCATGGTGACAAGCATACCCTCATCAAAACCATACAATTTGCAAAATGCTTCCCAATTTTTGCAACCAAAATGGGTTACGCTCTCAGCATTATACAGCTTTACTTCAAAATCCACATCATGATGGGTCCTTAGGTGAATTTTCTTCGTTTCAAAATTTTCATGGTCTTCAAAATCCATCCTCTCCAAGACATAGCGTCTTGCATGGCATGGGATAAACTATACTCGAATTGTAAAAGATGAAAATTACACCTTGAAATAGTTGAAGTCATGCTTAATTATCAAAAAAAACACTTGTCGTCGTTGCGTACCGTTTCAACTTCGAGGGTCTCCTCGAGCTTAATGCTGAAGCGCCGATCATCGTCCAGGTGAGGCCTGTTGCACAGACCTCGATCGTCGTGGCACCAGTCGCACTCCCCCGGGAGACTTCCGTCATCCGATGATGACATTTCCTATGTTCATAATTCAAAGATTAAACATGTACAATTATATATATATATATATATGTACTACAAAAACTAAATTAGATCATTATTATTCAACTAATCATATGCATATGCCTTGCATAGTGCTCTCCAATTTGAGCATTCAATAAGAAAAATCAAATCGCAAAATAAAGTAGTATTCAAATTAGGATGCATTCAATTATAAGAAAAACTACATCATCTCCATGTGTTCGTACATCGTCGAATATTATCACTAATACACGTCGAATACTATCATACATATCGCCAGTACAGCTAGAACCGTAGCGCCCGACGGGTATCGGTGCGGGCGGTGGACACCCAAAGGGAAGAAATCATCACAGGATCATAGCTCCAGTGAGATCCCAGAAGAACCTGCCAGGTATTCTCGAACCTGCCCTCCAACGCAACCATGTAGCGACGGACGTGCTGGTCCTCCTCGCTGACACGGTGACGTACCACCTCCGCGGTGTCCGGAAGCCTCGGCACCGTCACTGGCCCACGCGACCGCCACCAAACAAGGATCGGGTCAACGACGGGCTGGCTCCTCACCAAGCTACGCCCCCCGGAAGGTAGCGCCTCCCAGTACTACCCCGGCAGAGCCCAGTCCCGGACATGGCCCATCTGGTCAAGCAGGTGTCGTCCTCCGCCGAATCGACGACGAGGATGCTGGATAGGCATCGTCCACGTCGATGCGGGAATAATTGCTTTAACTAAAAAAATAGTTCTATTAATTTTCTTGCTAAAAATAAACTACTTCTATAGTAAAACAAACCAGTTTTATTAAATCAACTACTAAGCACTTACTATAAATAGAATAAAGTAGTACTTACTAAAAATAAACAAGTTTACCTAGTTCTATTATTTTTCTAACTAATTCCATTAAACACTTTCTAAGTAGTACTTACTAAAAGTTATCGGGGAGGGGGGTATATCGACAAAGACATACCCGATAACAAAAATAAGAAGAGGAAAAAGAAGAAAAAAAAAGAGGAGAAGAAGAAAGGAATAGAGGAGGAGATCGAAGAAAAAAAAAGAAAAAAAGAGGAGAAGAAGAAGGAATAGAGGAGAAGAAGAAGAAAATTTTCCTTTTTCTCTCCTCTTCTTCTGCTCTATTTTCTTCTTTCTCTCCTCTTCTTCTCCTCTATTTTCTTCTTCTCCTCTATTCCTTCTCCTCTATTCCTTCTCCTCTATTCCTTCTTCTTCTCCTCTTTTTTTTCTTCTTTTTCATCTTCTTATTTATTTCTCCTCTTCTTCCTCTCCTCTTCTTCTTATTCTTCTTCTTCTCCTTCTTCCTCTTCTTATTTTCCTTTTTTCTCTCCTTCTTTTTCTTCTAAATATGAACATATACATAAATGAATTTGATCATACACAATTTTCAGATTCCTACACAATATGAACATATACACAATTTGACAAAGAAAATTCTATGAACCAAAAAAATCATAACAATTCTATGAAGAAAATTACAACAGAAAAAAATCATAAAAAATCTATGAACAAAATTACAACAGAAAAAAATCATAAAAATTCTATGAACAAAATTACAATAGAAAAAATCATAAAAAATCTATGAACAAAATTACAACAGTAAAAAATCATAAAAAATCTATGAACAAAATTACAACAGTAAAAAATAAAAAAAATCTATGAACAAAATTACAACAGAAAAAAATCATAAAAAATCTATTAAAAATTGACATATTCTTTGCATATGAACATACAAACATTTGCATATTCAACAATAATATTACCAAAAAAAAATCTAAACTACACATCTAAATTAATACAACTAAATTACAACAACTAAATTAATTAACTACACATCCAAATTAATACAACTAGTGCGGCGGCCCTGGGTGCGGCGGCAGCGGCAACAGCGGCGGCGGCCATTACAGGGAGGAGGAGGAGGGGATCGGGGCGACGCTCACAGGGTGCGCGGCGACGGTGACGAGGAGGAAGGGCCGGCGGCGTCGGGGCAGTGGTGGCGCGGGGCAGCGGCGGCGTCGGGGCGAGGCGGCACAGGACGGCGTCGGGGCGGCGCGTCGGAGGCAGGGCAATGACGGCGAGGCAAACGGGCAGCCTGGCGGCGTCGCGGCGGGAGAATGAGGAACAGAACGAAAAATTCACAAGTCCTGGTTATATAGGCGAGGCATTGGTCCAGGTTCGTTGCAATAACCGGGACCAATGCCACCTTTAGTCCCGGTTGGCGCCACCAACCGGGACCAAAGGCCACTTTTTGGCAGCCCAAAGGGCGGGAAGCGGCGGCCTTTGGTCCCGGTTGGTGCCACCAGCCGGGACTAAAGGGGGGCATTGTTGCCGGTTGGAGCCACGAACCGGGACCAAAGCCCCCTTTAGTCCCGGTTGGTGATTCCAACCGGGACCAAAGGCCTTGTGCTGCCCCGCGCCAAAACTTTAGTCCCACCTCGCTAGCTGAGGGAGCTCGAGAGTAGTTTATAAGCGATGCTGCACCTTCCCTCTCGAGCTCCTCTCAAATGCAGGCTTTCGGGCCTAAACATGTGCGGTGTGCCTGTGGGCCTACTGGGCCTCCTATGGGCCTAAATCCTGGCCCATCGTAGGGTTTCTAGTCGTATTCAGGCCGTGGGGGCCAAGTAGGTGGCACCTTTTTTTTCTTTCTTGCTTTATTTATTTTATTTTGTTTCTACTTACAACAAAATACTTATTGTTGCTATTTTTTTCTATTTTTTTATTTTGTTTTCTGCATTATTTATTTTCTTTTGTTTTTTGCTTTATTTTTAATTCTTTATGCTTTTAGTTTTAGAAAAATTATAAACTTTTTGTTAATGCCATTACTTTTCAAATTTGAAAACACTTTTTTTGCTTTTTTGTTTTCTTTGTTGCTTTATTTATTTTATTTTGTTTCTACTTACAACCAAATACTTATTGTTGCTATTTTTTTCCAGTTTTTTTGTTTTGTTTTCTGCATTATTTATTTTCCTTTGTTTTTTGCTTTATTTTTTAATTCTTTATGCTTTTAGTTTTAGAAAAATTATAAACTTTTTGGTTAATGACATTACTTTTCAAATTTGAAAACACTTTTTTTGTGTTTTTTGTTTTCTTTGTTGCTTTATTTATTTTATTTTGTTTGTACTTATAACAAATTACTTATTGTTAATATAAGTATTTTTTCCATATTTTTTGTTTTGTTTTCTGCATTATTTATTTTCTTTTGTTTTTTGCTTTATTTTTTAATTCTTTATGCTTTTAGTTTTAGAAAAATTATAAACTTTTTGTTAATGCCATTAGTTTTCAAATTTGAAAACACTTTTAGTATTATATTTACTATCTACAATCTTTCTCCACAGAGATACAAAAAATTATAAACTTTCTGTTAGTGCCATTAGTTTTCAAATTAGAATAGTTAAAATTTGAATTCTTTGAAATTTGTGTGAATCTCAAGTTTCTGATTAACTTTACTAAAAAATGAACATATATGCGCCTATAGAGAAAATTCAACCTAAATTCATGATCAATTTCTATGAATTTCAGAGAAATTCATTATGAATTTAGGTCAAATTTCCTGTATAGGGGCATCTATTTTCATTTTGAGAGGAGCTCAACAAGGCAGAGAGGGACTGGCTTATAAACCGGTGTGGGCGCCCTTCGGTTGACGAGGTGGGATAAACTGTGAATCGCAACGAGGACCAACCATTTAGTCCCGGTTGGTGGCATGAACCGGGACTAAAGGAGACCTATTGGTCCCGGTTCATGCCACCAACATGGACCAATGGTGGTGGGCCAGGAGCGAGGCCCATTGGTCCCGGTTCGTCCCACCAACCGGGACCAAAAGGTCCAGACGAACCGGGACCAATGGCCCACGTGGCCCGGGCGGCCCCCTGAGCTCACTAACCGGGTCCAATGCACCCATTGGTCCCGATTCTGGACTGAACCGGGACTAATGGGCTTACCCGGCCTGAACCAAAGCCCCCTTTTCTACTAGTGAAGAAAGACACAGTAAGCAGACAACGAGCGTCGATCACAGGGATCACTAGCCCAGGTAGTATCAGAGTAAGCCTGGAGGTCAAGAGAACTGGAGCGAGGAAAGAAAAGGCGCTGAGAGATCGTGCCACGAAGATATCGTAGAACACGGAGGAGATGACTATAGTGGACAGAGGTGGGGGCTAAAACAAACTGACTCAGGATGTGAACGGGATAGGAGATGTCAGGACGTGTAACAGCAAGATAGACAAGGCTACCAACGAGCTGACGATAGCGAGTGGGATTAGGAAGAGGGTCACCATCAGAGGCACGAAGCTGAACGTTGAGCTCCATAGGAGTCACAACAGTGCGGTCATCACTGAGAGTAGCTCGAGCAAGAAGATCCTGAATGTATTTCTCTTGAGAGATGTAGAAGCCATCAGAGGTTGAGGAGATCCCAATCCCAAGAAAATAGCGAAGAGGACCAAGATCTGTCATGAGGAACTGCTCGTGAAGGCGGGCCTTAACAAAGACAATGTAGTCACAGTCGTCACCAGTGATGATCATGTCATCAACATAAAGAAGGAGAAGAGTCCGACCACGAGGAGACGTGTGAACAAACAACACGGGATCATGATCACTGGGCAAGAAACTAGCTGCAGTCACCACAGAGGCGAAGCGCTCAAACCAAGCGCGAGGGGCTTGTTTAAGACCATATAGGGAGCGGCGAAGTCGACATACCATACCGTCAGGAGCATAGTACCCCGGTGGTGGCTGCATGTAAACCTCCTCATGCAGCTCGCCATTAAGAAAGGCGTTCTGGACATTAAGTTGAGAGATAGACCACTGACGAACAGAAGCCACGGCAAGGAGAGTGCGGACAGTGGTCATGTGAGCAACAGGAGCGAATATCTCGTCATAGTCACGTCCCTGCTCCTGCTAAAAACCACGGGCCACAAGACGAGCTTTGTAGCGCTCAAGAGAACCATCGGAGCGGGTCTTAATCTTGTAGACCCACTTGCAGGTGATGGGACGAACACCAGAAGGGAGGGAAACCAGATTCCATGTGCCAGAGCGCTCAAGAGTAGCAAGCTCTTCGGCCATCCCAAGCTGCCAATCAGGCTGAGTCATGGTAGTCCGATAGGAGGTGGGCTCAGCAAGAACAGAGAGACCGTATCGATCAGGAGAGTAGCGATCAGGCGGAGGGCGAGGCCGGGCACGAAGGTTGTGAACCGGGGTAGGCGTGAACAGAGGCTCACCAGAGGTGGAAGGCGCGTCAGACACGTCAGTAGAAGCATCCCCAGTACGAGGGCGGCGAGTATAGTGGAGAGGAAACGGTGATAGAGGGCGACGGACGAAGAGGACGGTGAAGAGGTGGAGGAGGAGGATGGGGAAGATGGGGGCAGTGGTGAGGGAGAAGGAAGGAGAGGAGACAGGACGGTGGAGGCGAGGCGCACTCCCGCGGCAGAGGAGACCGGACAAGAGGGCCGGCAAGGCCTCGCACGGCCTGCGTCGGGCTGCAGCCGAGCTTGCTGGAGAGCGCCCGCTCGAGAGGAGACGGACAGTAGGACGACGATCCTAACGAGGGCAAGACGAAGCAGAACGACGGCCAGAGACTAGGGACGGAGCCTAGATGCAGCGGCGACGAGGATGGAGCGGGCACGGAGTTGCATCGTGCGGGAGAGAGGGGAACCTAACATCTGATACCATGTTGGATAATGAGCAACTAGTATTTCCTGAGAGCCAAAGGCCATTACATATACATGTGTGTCAAAGTGCAGAAAACCCCTTATACAATGAGGATATACCGAAAAGGGACTATACACATCTAACAAGAAGCACCCACACAAGATGGGATCTGGGAAGGGTTTGCCTTACCCCTGCAAAGTGCGATGCAGAGAACAAGCTCGAGAATGGAACAACATCTGGCTGGGAATCGGCATGAGGAAATTTACAAAACCTACTGCTAACTGAACAGATCAACTTCTTGGCCTGAACAAATCTAGACATAGAAGCACTTGGCCCAGTTTACCTTCAGCGGAAATTAATAGTATACCTTGAGAGGAATCAACACAACGAAATTTTATAAAACAATACTACTCCTTGACAGAGCGCTTGCCCCAAATTTGGACCCACTACTCTGCTCTTCTCTTCTCCTATAACTATCATGTATCAACACAGCGAGATATCCTAAAAACAGCTACGTACAATTGACTGCATGCATGAATCACCGGACCCTACACGACTCAATCTGTCCCCCATTGCTATTATATTCTTAACACTTTACCTCGAGAGGAAATTAACAGTTTGTTTACCCTAAGACAGAGCAACCCGACTTGCACAACTTAAACTGGAGTATATTGGAACACTTGCCCCAATTCAGTTTACCTCCAGGCAACCTACAGCGGGTTAGCAAGTGACACACACACACACACACGCACGCACGCACACACGCACACGCGCACACGCGCACACGCACACGCACACGCACACGCACACACACACACACACACACAAAAGCACGCACGCACACAGAGTTCATTGATCATCTCCCAAGTTCCCACTCTGCTCTTTTCTTGTGAATCCAGTTCCATGGGTGTGTAAACTGAAGATACATTCAGTTCACATCCATATGATCCAACCATCATGTATCTACAACCGCTTATTTCTGCTGTCTTCTTCATATATTTATTGTGAGTTGGATTGCATGACCGCCTGCAAAGGCCAGCGAGTTTGCTTAAGGGTCAGTTTTTTTTGGGGGGGGGGGGGGGGGGGGGCTTCAGGGTCAGATTTGTTAGAGTAGTCATTATGGTATACGACTCGTAGTCCAAGTCAGTTTTGTATCCCTACCCCAAGTCGGTTTGTACCCTCTTATATACTCTTGTATGTCGCACCAAATCATCAATAAGCAACAGTTTTATTCAGTTTTCATGGTATCAGATACCGGTCCTAGGGTTTAGGGTATGGCTCCGCCTACGCCGCCGCCCGGCTACTTCGAGCGCCGGGCCGCGCTCATCGCCAAGGCTGCCAACGCCGCGGCCGCTTCTCTCTCGGCCCTCACCATAGCACCACAAAACTACCCTGCACCCATCCTCGCCACACCAATATCTCTTGCTGACACAATTTCCGACGTCAGCCCCTACATCCCCATAGTTCTTGATCTCGCCGCCCACAACTACTACCATTGGAGACATCTCTTTGATCTCTACCTCGGCCGCTGCAACCTGCGCTCGCATGTCGCCGCCAATTGTCTTCCCCGCCCCGACGATCCGAAATGGTTGAAAGACGATCTCGCGATCGTCCAGTGGTTCTACACCCGCATCACCACCGAGATCTTCAACATGCTCGACCACGACGGCGCAACCGCTGCCAACATCTGGCACTCCCTCCGTCAGCTCTTCCAAAGCAACACCGACGCTCGGAAAAACGCTCTCCACACCGAGCTTCGCAATATGGTGCAAGTAGACGCCCCGGTGAACATGTTCTGCCAGCACGTTAAGACCATTGGTGATGAGCTCCACGAACTCGGCGATACAGTCAGCGACTCACAGCTAATCAACATCGTCGGCGGCGGCCTCAGCGAAGACTTTGACAAGCAAGCCTCGTTCATACCGATGATACGGCCTCCTCCTACTTTCGCTGAAGTTCGTTCCCTGCTACAACTCGCGGCGGAAACACAAGCTCGCAAGGACTCTCGCCCCAAGGTCTTTCATGCTGGGGCTCGTCCTCCTCTGTCGTGTACACCAGCGCCGCCTTCCATGCCGGCTCCTGCCGTCGGTCCGTCCACGTCGTCATCTGCTCAACCGCCCCCAGGCTGGCGTCCTAGTCCGAACTACCGCGGCAAAAACCCTATCTATAGGCCGCCGTCGACTCGTTCGGTTCCACCTACGACATCACCAGCACCAAGTCCTGCACCACCCACCAGTGCTCCATCTGCGGTTGCATGGTGGCCTCCTCATGATCCTTGGACGGGGCTCGTTCAGGCATGGCCCATGCCCTGGTCCGCTCCGTCCGCCCTCGGTGCTCCGCCGGCATACTCAGGTGCCTGGCAACCCGGTCTTCGGCCGCCTACTGGTGCTCCCGGGGTTCTCAACCCCCGACAGCCAGCCAATGCCTATCACGCCGCCCCGACGTAAGCTCCTTATGGTCACTACTCCACCGACGGCGGCGCCTACTACACTCCCCCGCCGGCCCTACTGCCTTCACCATCATATCCGCCGGCACTGCTCCCGACGCCACCCTCACCTGCGACGCCGAGCTAGGATCAAGCTACTTTTGTCCAGGCCATGAATAACTTTGCCGCACAAGGAAACTCAGGTACGGATTGGATCTTTGATTCAGGGGCTTCTAGTCATATGTCTGAAGGAAATATGCCCTAGAGGCAATAATAAAGTTATTATTTATTTCCTTATTTCATGATAAATGTTTATTATTCATGCTAGAATTGTATTAACCGGAAACATAATAAATGTGTGGATATATAGACAAACTGAGTGTCACTAGTATGCCTCTACTTGACTAGCTTGTTAATCAAAGATGGTTAAGTTTCCTAACCATAGACAGAGGAGTTGTCATTTGATTAACAAGGTCACATCATTGGTTGAATGATCTGATTGACATGACCCAATCCATTAGCTTAGCACTTGATCGTTCAGTATGTTGCTATTGATTTTATCCATAACTTATACATGTTCCTATGACTATGAGATTATGCAACTCCCGTTTGCCGGAGGAACACTTTGGGTACTGCCAAACGTCACAACGTAACTGGGTGATTATAAAGGAGTACTACAGGTGTCTCCAAAGGTAGATGTTGGGTTGGCGTATTTCGAGATTAGGATTTGTCACTCCGATTGTCGGAGAGGTATCTCTGGGCCCTCTCGGTAATGCACATCACATAAGCCTTGCAAGCATTACAACTAATGAGATAGTTGTGAGATGATGTATTACGGAACGAGTAAAGATACTTACCGGTAACGAGATTGAACTAGGTATTGGATACCGACGATCGAATCTCGGGTAAGTAACATACCGATGACAAAGGGAACAAACGTATGTTGTTATGCGGTCTGACCGATAAAGATCTTCGTAGAATATGTAGAAGCCAATATGGGCATCCAGGTCCCGCTATTGGTTATTGACCGGAGACATGTCTCGGTCATGTCTACATTGTTCTCGAATCGTAGGGTCCGCACGCTTAAGGTTTCGATGACGGTTATATTATGAGTTTATGTATTTTGATGTACCGAAGGAGTTCGGAGTCCCGGATGTGATCACGGACATGACGAGGAGTCTCGAAATGGTCGAGACATAAAGATTGATATATTGGATGACTATATTCGGACACCGGAAGGGTTCCGGAAAGTATCGGATGAAAACGGAGTACCGGGGGGGTTACCGGAACCCCCCGGGGGTTAATGGGCCTCATGGGCCGAAAGTGGAAGAGAGGAGGGGCGGCCAGGGCAGGCCGTGCGCCCCCTCCCCCTCTAGTCCGAATTGGACAAGGAGGGGGGGCGGCGCCCCCCTTTTTCCTATTCCCCCTCCACTTCTCCTAGTCCAACAAGGAAGAGGGAGGGAGTCCTACTCCCGGTAGGAGTAGGACTCCTCCCGGCGCGCCTCCTCCTGGCCGGCCGCCCCCTCCCCCTTGATCCTTTATATACGGGGGCAGGGGGGCACCTCTAGACACACAAGTTGATCCTTGAGATCGTTCCTTAGCCGTGTGCGGTGCCCCCCTCCACCATATTCCACCTCGGTCGTATTGTTGCAGCGCTTAGGCGAAGCCCTGCGATAGTAGAACATCAATATCGTCACCACGCCGTCGTGCTGACGGAACTCTCTCCCCGGAGATTTGCTGGATCGGAGCCCGAGGAGCGTCACCGAGCTGTACGTGTGTCAAGAACTCGGAGGCGCCGGAGTAACGGCGCTGGGATCGGTTGGATCGCGAGGACATCGTACGACTACTTCCTCTACGTTGTGATCGCTTCCGCTTCGGTCTACAAGGGTATGTAGACAACACTCTCCACTCTCGTTGCTATGCATCACCATGATCTTGCGTGTGCGTAGGAATTTTTTTGAAATTACTACGTTCCCCAACAATGTCTGCATCTAGTAATTGGTTATCATCTTGCACTAAATATCCTTTCCCTTCCATTACCCTTGGAGATGGATCATCTATTCCTATATATTGTGTTGGTCAGGCTCAAATTCCCTCTTCCACTGAACCTCTTTTACTTCGCGATGTTCTAGTTGCACCCGCCCTCATTAAAAAACCTTATTTCTGTTCGCCAATTTACTTGCGACAATCTAGTTTCGGCTGAATTTGACCCTTTTGGTTTATCTGTGAAGGATTACCTGACCAAGGCCGAGATCGCTCGCTTCAATAGCTTCGGTGATCTTTATTCACTTAATGGAGTTCCTGCCGCCACCCCTCCAACATCCATGTGATATGTCCAAAACGTATCTATAATTTCTGCTTGCTCCATGCCTCTTTTGAGTGATATTGCTATAATATTTATACACTTCCATACACTTTTTGATCATATTTGGACTAACCTATTAACTCAGTGCACCCCAGTGCCAGTTTCTGTTTTCTGCTGTTTTTGTATTTCAGGTTTTCCCATTAAGAAAACTGCCAGAAAAATTCCGGAAAAAATATATAAAAAATCAGCGTTCCGGAAGTTTCCACGCACCCGAAGGAGAGCCGGAGGGGGGCCACCAGGGCTCCAGGCGCCCTGGTGGCGCGACCCCCCTCCTGGCCGCGCCGGGGGGGCGCCTGGGCCCCCCAGGCCTCCGCTGATGCCACCCTTTGGCCTATATTTACTTCACGTCCCGAAACCCTTCGGGACGGAACCCTTTTTCGCGATCTCATCTCTGTTCCGTCGCCGCCGCGCTTCCAAGATCGGGAGCACCAGGAGAACTCTTCCCGGCACCCTGCCAGAGGGGAGGATCACCACCGGGAGCCTCTCCACCACCATGGACGCCTCTCGGATGATTCGTGAGTAGTCTCCCTTGGACCATGGGTCCATGACCAGTAGCTATGTGATGTTCTCCTCCCCTTCTTGTGCTTCACTAATTAGTCCTCGTGAGATGCCCTACATGATCGAGGCACATATGTAATCCTTATGATGTTGCTATGATGAGTTTGCTGGGATCCAGTGAATTGTGAGATTATGTTCAGATTGTGTTTGAGTAATATATTTGATTTACCTCTTTTATATTTATGTTCGTAAGTAATTCTTGCATGTTCTCCGTTGCTGTTTATTGCTTTGGCCGAGTAGTAGGTAGTAACTCCAAGAGGGAACGTTATGCTTGATTGTGGGTTCATGCCCCTCGATGACTAGCTTGAGTGACAGAAACATGAGTCTAGGGGATGTGCTGTTGCCACAAGGGGGAAAACAACGGTGCTTGTGCCTGCGGGTGCAAGGATTGTTTACTTTACGCAAAGTTCTTTTAATGCAGTTGTCTGTTGCTTTGAGTTTACACTTTGGGTGGGACTCGCAACTTAATACCAGCGAGATGTTCTGGATAGATATCTCAAGGTGGATGATTAGTAGTAGATGCAGATGGATTTCGGTCTACTTACTTTGGCGTACTGCCCATGCTTTGAACCTCTACCTTTCCTGCAATATAGTTAGCATTGGTTTGCGCACATAATTCTGTCAATTGCCCAGCTGTAATTTGTTTACCTCACATAGCTGTTTTATCGTCTTTTGTGAGAGAGACATCACTAGTGAACATCACGGGACCCTGGTCCATATTACCATCATTGATCACATCGCTATTTACTTTCCGCTTTTACTTACTATTTGCAGCAATACCTATCACTATTATCACTTGCGTTTGATCCTTTGTAAACGACAAGACCGGAGGGATTGACAACCTCTCTGTACTCGTTGGGAACAAAGTTATTTGTATCTGTGTGCAGGTCCACGTTGATTGCTAATATCTGGCGCCGTTAGCGGTCGACACCTTCTTGTTGAAACTGGGAGTCTCAGGGAAATCGATCCTTGGTATCTTTGCTAAGGGAAAACTTCTGCTACACTACATCTCAAACCTTCCACTTGGGGTAACCAACGAGGGGCGAGAAGCAATCAAGCAAAGCTTTCTGGCGCCGTTGCCGGGGACTCCACTCTTCGAGATAGGGGAGTTGCACGCTATCCATTACCTTTGTTTTTAGTCTTGTTAGTTTACCTTTCAGTTTTTTTGCTTTAGTGTCTTTTATCGAAAATCACAAAAATAGTTACCTCATTCCTTAGTTGACATTATGTCGGGTCCTTTTGTCTTTGGCGAGGCAGAAGTTCTCACCTTCAAACAAAGAGGTGGGGAAAGTCTGAAAGATGCTTAGTATAGAATTAATGATTCTCAAAAAAGAGCCACCAAGAAGCAATCTACTACTATCCTGCTTAGAAATTTTTATGTTGGAATTACTTCTTGGAATAGGTTTATTCTAGATACTGCTATCAATGGAAATTTCCTAGAAGCCCAAGTTTGGGAGTCTCTTAGTATTATTGAAAATCTTGTCGGGAATCCCCCTGTTGTTAGCATTCAAGAGGACGTCACCCTAGCTCACATTATGAAAAAACTTGAAAAGATAGAGCTAGAGATGCCAAACATTAATAAGATAAATGAGTTGGATCGTAAGATCCAAGGGAATTTGAATAGGCTTGATAGCTCCATGCATAAAATTTTCAAGACTTTGGAGACCATTAAATCCCATGACTTGGACTCCTCTAGGATAGGCAAGATTGAGGAAATCTTTGATACTCTAGGAACTACTTTCTCCTCAATCAAAACCAAAAAGGTAGAAACTCCGGCAAAGAAGGAGCCTAAGTTCGTTCATGTTCCAAAGGCTCCCCGTTCTAAAAGTAATCCATCTATTGCCAAAGGGGTTGAAACTGTAAAGACTTTGGAAGAAACACCTCTCTTTGATGAATTAAATGAATCTTCCCTTGACTTTTATCCCTTTGGTCTTCTCCCTAGAAGTACCTCTATGAGGCCTTTATTTGAAAGTCCTCTTAAGACTAGTTGTATTATTGAAGAGCTTTTGGATGATCTTGATGATGGTTCAATTGATACAACCTAATCTCTATGCACTATGCCTAGCTTAAAGGCATAAAAGAAAGCGCTTTTGGGAGGCAACCCAAATGAATAAAATTTTATTTTGCTTTTGTAGTGTCTTGATGTTGTTACTACAGTAGCATCATCATTGTATCTTTACTTTTCAGCTTTGTGCCAGGTGTAGCCTCTGACTGCAAGAAAGATCAAAAGTTGTGACGTGCTGTCCAGGAAACAGATTCTGTCCTCGCATAGAAAAATTCGTATAAAATCACCAGATCATCTTTTTGGTCTGAATTTGTTTCCACAGCATGCTCTATACAATTGCCTTTCGGGCGTCTGTTCTGAGTTTTTCGATTAGAGTTGCAGAAGTGCCCCGAAAAAATCATTTACTGCCTGCTGGTCTGTTTTTCACAGATTCTGTCCTGTTTTGCCTTTCCTTCATTATGCGAACCTTGAGCTTGCTTTTTCTTTGCAAAAACCTTTGGGAAATCTACAGAAACAGTATACTTTCAAGAATATCTTTATTTCCAGCAAGGAACAATTATATTATTACGGGTACTAACCTCGCTATCAGATTATGATGAGTTATGTATGAAGGGAGTTTTCAAGTGTGCGAGGGAAGATGATGAAAAGATTTAGGAGTGTCAAACGCTCAAGCTTGGGGATGCCCCCATGCACCCCCAAGAAATATTCAAGAAGACTCAAGCGTCTAAGCTTGGGGATGCCCCCGTGCATCCCCTTCTCCATCAACATTATCAGTTCGTCTTTCGTTCCACTATATTTTTATCACTTCATGTGTTATGTGCTATGCTTGGAGCGTCTTGCTTTTAGTTTTCCTTTTTTAGTTTTCTTTAGCTTTCCATAACGAGTCGGAACTCAGCTTTCTTTATGTGGGAGAGAAACACGCTCCACTTCTACCTAGAACATAACATGGAATTTTCATGTCTATCTTTGTTGTGTGTGTTCTTTGTCTTTCAATAGCTACTATCTTGCTCAGCTCTTAGTTGTCATGCTTATCTTTTTAAAGAGCTTTTGTTTAGTTGGTTGCTTGAACTCTCTTTATCTATCATGATTATCTTATTAAGAGAGTTTGCTTCTGTTGAATTGGTTGATATGTCTATGATAAAGATGCTACGTGCATAATGGTACTTGGTAATTCATGTTTTCTTATGGTTAATCTCAAGTAGCTGGGGGGTTTGCAATGTGTTATTGGAGTACCAACATGATTTGTTTGCCTATGATGTGGTATGGTTTAGTGATATCTTCCTTCGAGAATTTATTTTGATTGACTTGGCGTATGCTCACGCATATTAAGACTGTAAAGAAAGTCTGTCAAGCCTTGATGATCTTCTATTTCTGAGTAGCGATATAACTTCCATGCCTGATTCAATGTTGCTTTTCGCTCTGCATGATTATGACCGTCATTGCTCTCTTAGTTGGTCGCTCCCAATCTTTTGCTAACCTTCGCCTGTACTAAGCGGACTGACTGCTTGTGCATCCAAATCCTTTAAACCAGTTATGCCATATGAGTCCACCATACCTTCCTATACATGGTATCTACCTGCCATTCCTAACGAAGACTTTCGTGTACCATCTCGAAATTATTCAAATAAAAGCATTTCTATTTTGTGCCTCTGTTTTAGTTTATGAGGAAGTAGTGGTTAATTCATGATCTTTTTAAGTTGGACAAGCTTCACCCCGGGATTGCATGTATAATGTGCAAACCATAATATGAGAAGGAACTGGCATAGAGTGCACCCGGCTCATTAAAAATTAATATAACAAACGAACCCTCCTTCACGCTTTGTTCATTAGAAATCAGAAAACTTTGGCAGTGATAAACAAAGGAGATTAAGAGGATGTTATGATCCTCATTCGGGAGCCATTCCTTGAAACTTGTCCAGCTCAAGAAGTAATTGGGTTAGCTGCTAGCATTCGTTGACAAAACATGCATATCCAAAAAAAATTATTACCTCTGTTTTTAAAAGCCAAGAGCTCTGGTACATGCTTTGTCTTTGTTTCCAACTACGGGTTTTCAACCTTGCCAACAAAAGCCACGGTTCGAGAGTCTCCACCTTCTTTTTAAAGCACCAACTATTGAGAGCATGATTGTCATCCTGAGTGTAATGTGCATTGTCCCAAAGTAGCATTGTCTTTTGCATGATTGTGATATCGTTTATTCTGAAATCATTGTATCTAGTCGTCACTTACACCTTGGAGGTGCCCCTGCATTTATGTTTTGCTTCACTAAAGGGGGCAAGCGAGATATCACTTTATCATATTTACACACCATGCTCATTACAAATCTATTTGATGTTTCAGTTTCATATTGTAAAACTTTTATTTCTTTGTGATTTTCTCATGAGGCAACTTAATTACTACAGAATCATTGTCTCAGTAAGCTTTTGTCATGTGACTATGAAAAAGTCCTATATGGTTAATAGCATGTCACCACAGAAATTATTCTTGTTGTCACTTACCTACTCGAGGACGAGCAGGAATTAAGCTTGGGGATGTTGATACGTCCAAAACGTATCTATAATTTCTGCTTGCTCCATGCCTCTTTTGGGTGATATTGCTATGATATTTATACACTTCCATACACTTTTTGATCATATTTGGACTAACCTATTAACTCAGTGCACCCCAGTGCCAGTTTCTGTTTTCTGCTGTTTTTGTATTTCAGGTTTTCCCATTACGAAAACTGCCAGAAAAATTCCGGAAAAAATATATAAAAAATCAGCGTTCCGGAAGTTTCCACGCACCCGAAGGAGAGCCGGAGGGGGGCCACCAGGGCTCCAGGCGCCCTGGTGGCGCGGCCCCCCTCCTGGCCGCGCCGGGGGGGCGCCTGGGCCCCCCAGGCCTCCGCTGATGCCACCCTTTGGCCTATATTTACTTCACGTCCCGAAACCCTTCGGGACGGAACCCTTTTTCGCGATCTCATCTCTGTTCCGCCGCCGCCGCGCTTCCAAGATCGGGAGCACCAGGAGAACTCTTCCCGGCACCCTGCCAGAGGGGAGGATCACCACCGAGAGCCTCTCCACCACCATGGACGCCTCTCGGATGATTCGTGAGTAGTCTCCCTTGGACCATGGGTCCATGACCAGTAGCTATGTGATGTTCTCCTCCCCTTCTTGTGCTTCACTAATTAGTCCTCGTGAGCTGCCCTACATGATCGAGGCACATATGTAATCCTTATGTTGTTGCTATGATGAGTTTGCTGGGATCCGATGAATTGTGAGATTATGTTCAGATTGTGTTTGAGTAATATATTTGATTTACCTCTTTTATATTTATGTTCGTAAGTAATTCTTGCATGTTCTCCGTTGCTGTTTATTGCTTTGGCCGAGTAGTAGGTAGTAACTCCAAGAGGGAACGTTATGCTTGATTGTGGGTTCATGCCCCTCGATGACTAGCTTGAGTGACAGAAACATGAGTCTAGGGGATGTGTTGTTGCCACAAGGGGGAAAACAACGGTGCTTGTGCCTGCGGGTGCAAGGATTGTTTACTTTACGCAAAGTTCTTTTAATGCAGTTGTCTGTTGCTTTGAGTTTACACTTTGGGTGGGACTCGCAACTTAATACCAGCGAGATGTTCTGGATAGATATCTCAAGGTGGATGATTAGTAGTAGATGCAGATGGATTTCGGTCTACTTACTTTGGCGTACTGCCCATGCTTTGAACCTCTACCTTTCTTGCAATATAGTTAGCATTGGTTTGCGCACATAATTCTGTCAATTGCCCAGCTGTAATTTGTTTACCTCGCATAGCTGTTTTATCGTCTTTTGGGAGAGAGACATCACTAGTGAACATCATGGGACCCCGGTCCATATTACCATCATTGATCACATCGCTATTTACTTTCCGCTTTTACTTACTATTTGCAGCAATACCTATCACTATTATCACTTGCGTTTGATCCTTTGTAAACGACAAGGCCGGAGGGATTGACAACCTCTCTGTACTCGTTGGGAACAAAGTTATTTGTATCTGTGTGCAGGTCCACGTTGATTGCTAATATCTAGCGCCGTTAGCGGTCGACACCTTCTTGTTGAAACTGGGAGTCTCACGGAAATCGATCCTTGGTATCTTTGCTAAGGGAAAACTTCTACTACACTGCATCTCAAACCTTCCACTTGGGGTAACCAACGAGGGGCGAGAAGCCATCACCATGCCGGCCTCCGTCGATCTCTGGCGTCGTCGCTTGGGCCATCCCAACCCTGCCGTCTTAGCTTCTATGCTTAGTGAATTTACCATACCATGTAATAGGGACTCTCATAATTCTGTGTTTTACGAGTCATGTCAATTAGGCAAACATGTGCGTCTTCCCTTTAGTTCCTCTAGTTCTTGTAGCACTTATCCCTTTGAATTAATACATTGTGATTTATGGACCTCTCCCATTGCAAGTGTTTCGGGTTTTAAATACTATCTTGTTATCTTAGATGATTTCACCCACTTTGTTTGGACTTTTCCTCTACGCAACAAATCCGAGGTCCACTCTCTTTTTCTCAATTTTCAACGCTATGTGTCTGTTCACTTCTTCCTCCCAATTCGCTTCATCCAATGTGACAATGGTCGCGAGTTTGATAACATTAAAAATCGTACTTTCTTCTTACAACATGGCATCCTGCTTAGATTCTCATGTCCCTACACCTCCCCTCAAAATGGTAAAGCCGAACGTTCTCTTCGCACCCTCAATGATATAGTTCGCACTCTCCTCATTCAATCATCTATGCCTCCCAAGTTTTGGGCTGAAGCCCTACACATGGCCGCCTTCCTTCTAAATATTCGACCTTCTAAAACTAAACCCAACACTACTCCCTATTATTCCCTCTTTCTTTCCCACCCCGACTACTCCGCGGTTCGTGTTTTCAGCTGTCTCTGTTTTCCCAATGCCTACACCACTTCTGCAAATAAATTGTCACCACGCTCTATCCCATGTGCTTTTCTCGGCTTGTTTGACGAGCACAAAGGCTATAGCTGTCTCGACCTTCACACCGGACATGTTCATGTCTCTCGTCATGTCACGTTTGCTGAGCACATTTTTCCTTTCTCACAACGCACTACTACACCATCCAACAGCTCTAGCTCCGCAACCACCCCCTCTCCCCGTCCTTTCCAACTATATACTCCCCTACCTGCCGAACACAACATACCACCACCCACCATAGCCGATCCCAACCCTACCCTCACCCCACCCGAGACGTCCCCAACACCCCCGACCCCTGCTCCCTCCCCAACACCGTCGGCCCCTACTTCCACTCCACCACCCAGCCTTGCTCCCACTCCACCACCCAGCCCTGCTCCTTTGTCCGACTCTTCCGCTGCGCCGGACTCACCAGTACCCACCATACCCCCTCGTGCTATTCCTACAAGAGCCCCGATTAATGATCATCGCATGCGTACTAGGGCCAAATCAGGATTTCATCAACCCAAAGACCGCCTAAACCTTCATACCTCCGTATATCTCACTTCCCTTCCAAAGAATTACAAAACTGCTCTACTTGATCCCAATTGGGCCGCTGCCATGCAAGAAGAATATAATTCTTTACTTCAAAACAACACCTGGCAACTTGTTCCTCGTCCTCCCAATACAAATATTGTTTCTGGCAAATGGATTTCTCGCCAAAAGTTCCACTCCGATGGGAGCCTCTCACAATATAAAAGCCAGGTGGGTTTGTCGTGACTTTTCTCAGCAACAAGGAATTGATTACGAAGAAACCTTTTCTCCTGTTGTTAAACCTAACACCATCCACATCGTTCTTAGTGTTGTTGTCTCCTCTTCCTGGCCTATTCACCAACTTGATGTTAAAAATGCTTTCCTCGATGGTTCTCTTCAAGAAACTGTCTACTGCCAGCAACCTCTGGGTTTTGAAAATCCATCCTTTCCAACTCATGTATGTCTTCTTCAGAAATCTCTCTACGGTCTTAAACAGGCCCCACGAGCTTGGTTTCAACGCTTCTCCTCCTTCATCCAAACAATAGGATTCACTCCATCTCTCTCCGACACCTCTCTTTTTGTGTATCATCAAACTTCTGACACTGCCTATTTACTTCTCTATGTAGATGATATCATTCTTACCGCATCCTCTCAAAATTTCTTAGATCATATTGTCTCTCTTCTTAGATCTGAATTTTCTATGACTGACCTAGGACTCCTTCATCATTTCTTAGGCATTGCTGTTGTTCGAGATTCCTCCAGCCTTTTTCTTTCCCAATGCCAGTATATTCTTGATCTTCTTAATCGTGCCGGTATGCTTGACTGTCAATCTTCTCGCACTCCTGTCGATACTAGTTTTAAACTTTCGGCTACTGGTGAACCCTTTTCCGATCCTACTCTCTATCGTAGCCTAACAGGTGCTCTCCAATATCTCACCATTACTCGTCCTGAAATGTCTTTTGCTGTTCAACAAGCATGTCTCTATATGCATGACCCCCGGGCTCCTCACTATAATCATGTTAAACGCATTCTTCGGTATTTAAAAGGAATCTCAATCATGGTCTCCACCTCAATAATTCTTCTCCAAACTCGCTTACCGCATACTCTGATGTAGACTGGGCTGGTTGTCCTGACACTCGAAGGTCCACTTCCGGTTTTTGTGTTTTTCTTGGTAACAATTTGATTTCTTGGTCTTCCAAAAGACAGGTTACAGTCTCACGTTCGTCGGCCGAGGCTGAGTATCGCGCTGTGGCACATGCCGTTGCAGATACAATCTGGATTCGGCAGTTACTCTCCGAGCTACACAAGCCTATTGAGCAGGCCACTATTGTCTACTGTGACAACATATCAGCAGTCTACATGACCAGCAATCCAGGTCAACACCGACGCACAAAGCATATTGAGATTGATATTCATTTTGTTCGTGAAAAGGTTGCTCTTGGTCAGGTTTGGGTGCTTCATGTTCCCTCTATGGCTCAGTTTGCCGACATTTTCACCAAGGCACTACCTACTAAGCCGTTTCAAGACATTTGTTTCAGTCTCAACGTCGTCGAGCCTGCCGTTGATACTGCGGGGGATGTTAGAGTAGTCATTATGGTATACGACTCCTAGTCCAAGTCGGTTTTGTACCCCTACCCCAAGTCGGTTTGTACCCTCTTATATACTCTTGTATGCCGCACCAAATCATCAATAAGCAACAGTTTTATTCAGCTTTCAAGATTGACAAGGCCGAGAACAACGCCATGTGTATGGCACCATTACTTACACGTAGACCTGGCCATGGGCAGCCCGGCCCGGCCGGCCCGGCCCGACCCGACGCTGCCCCCGGGCCGGGCTCGGGCCTAGATTTTGAGCCCGGTGGCCGGGCCGGGCCGGGCCCGGGCCCGTCGTTTTTGCAGTTTTCTGAAGGTCGGGCCGGGCCAGCCCGAGGCCCGGCGGGCTTTTGCATGTTCGGGCCGGGCTCGGGCCTAGAAAACAGGCCCGATGGCCGGGCCGGGCCGGGCTCGGGCCTGGGTTTTTTTCGTCGGGCTTGGCTAGGCCCGGCCCGGCCCGATGTTTGGCCAGGTCTACTTACACGGTCCAGGCTTTGAGGTCCGAGCTTCCTTTTTTATTTTCTGAATCCAGTTCCGTGGGTGTAAACTGAAGATAGATTCAGTCCACATCCACAGAGAAAACCAGAGATTATCCTTGCATAGTGATGGAACAGGCATATATATATATATATATATATATATATATATATATATATATATATATATATATATATGCCTTTAGCATTCTCCACAGAGAAAAAGGACATCGAAACAAGGTGAAGAAAACTGAATCCAAGATTCTTCTTCTCCTGAGAAGAACTCAAAGTACATGTTGTCCTGACCTCTTTGGTCGTCGTCGTTCAGAGCAGAGCAGAGCAGATCACCTCCAGCTAGCAGGAGGAGAAGGGCCGAGATTATAAAAGTGATCAAAACTGTCGATTTCTTCAGAAATTTCAGTCTACAGTTTCAGCTCCTGACAGGCACTAGTTCACTAGCTGTCTCTAAAATCACTCTGCAGTTGGGCAAGGTACAGTTCCGAAACCTTGCCTTCTCTTCAATCCAGGTGTATATGTTGACCCTTGACTGTCACAAAACACTAGTACACCATACTCCCCACTTCTGCTAGAGAAGTAGTAACATAGTTGTGTAACTCAATTGTCCAAATCATTTGAACTAACTCACTGCCATTACGTTCGCAGATTCTTCAGGTTTACAGCAAAATCGGCTGAAAGAATATGAATCACCAAATACTCTGCCCCCATGCAGATTGTCATTTTAGCCGTTTTCTCAATCACAAACACTTACTGCCTGTTAGCATAAAACACTAATGCAAAATCATAGACGACACATCGAGGCACGATATTTGTTAACGAGGTTCACCGATATGGCTACATCCCCGGAGCATGACTACGGGCACTCCTCCCCAAAATACCGCAACACCGGCCGCCCGGGCGCCGGCACAAGCCGTCGGCTCCCCCGCGTACCTATTGCTATCAAGTCGTCATAGATTACAACGTGTGGTGCCCCTCCGTATATAAGAGGCCTAGGATACAAGTGTCCGACTCCTACACAACTCGTACCTAACCACACCAATTACAACTCCAAGTCCACGTGACCCCTTGCGTACATAATATTCGACACAAATATAACAAACTCCACCTTGGCGAATATTCTCCACCACTTAAAAGTCGTCCATGCTGGAACCTCCATGTACTCCGGACTTGGGTTGTCTCCTTTGTAGCTTACTGAGAGCTACCCAACGGGCCAGACCTGCCGCCACCGTGAGACTCCACTGCTACTCTTGCAGCTCCACTCCCCATGGCTCCACCTGCAATAGTGCTCCCTTGCAACTTGTAAAGATGCGAAGCCGTCCTCTGTCCTATGATCACAGTCACCCCATCTTCCATGATTTTCATGGTCTTCGTATCCCGATCACAACAGAATTCCATACCACCATCATGAAGAACACCAAGCGAAATTAGATTCCTCCTTAGCCCTGGCACATGCCTGACTCCCCGAAGCATCCGATCAACTCCGTCAAACATCTTGATTTTGATGTCACCTACTCCAGCAATACGATAATCTGTATCATCGCCCACATAGGCTAAACCAAACTCACCAGACTTGTACGAAGAGAACCACTCCTTGTTGGACGTCGCATGAAAAGAGCAAGCCGAATCCAACATCCACGCTTCAGCTTTTGTTGACCGCATGTTTGATACTACGAGAACATCACTACTACTGTCTGAGTCATCACCATGAGTAGCCGCATTAGCACTTGCCCCACCCTTCAGTTCTGGGCATTCCCTCTTTATATGTCCCCAGTCCTTGCACCTGTAGCACTGCACTTTTTTCTTCTTTTTCTTCTCCGCCTCTTGTCCCTTGATAACCTTTAACTGCCAACCCCAAACCTTGAGTACTCTCCTCTGTAGCATTCTTTTGCTTCCTCAACTCATGCCCAAGCAACGCTGCAGTGACTTCCTCATTATTGACGGTTGTCTTTCCATGTGTCAATGTAATGACCAAATGCTCATAGGACGGTGGCAACGAAATAAGAAGAAGTAGTGCCTTATCATCGTCCTCAATCTTCACATCCAGACGCGCTAGATCCGTGACCAACTGATTAAAGGCATTCACATGCTCCACAAGATCCGACCCCTCCTGCATCTTCAGCCCATAGAACTTTTGCTTCAAATACAGCTTATTGGTCGCTGACTTGGACATATAACGATTTGCCAACTTGTCCCAAATTCCCTTAGGAGTATCTTCGTCCATGACATGATACATGACCTGATCCGCAAGACAAAGCCGTATGGTAGCGGCCGCCTACACTTGCATATCCTCCCACGCATCGTTGTCAACCTTGGCCGGCTTCGTCTCCTGCAAACCCTTCAAGATTCCCTGCTGCGCCAGAATATCCTTGACTCTTGTCTGCCATAGACCGAAGTTACCCGTGCCATCGAATTTCTCCAAATCAAACCTGGTGAATCCCGACGCCATGCCGAGCCGCGATCTAACCGACCTGCTGCCGCCGGTCTTACCGCCCTTTTCCTCTGCGACATCCTCACGAAAAAGATTACTGATCCCGTATTCCTCGTCTGAAGCCACGCCGCAGTCCACGATCTAACCAAGAAATCTGACCTGCACAACCATCTTGTCCGCCCTTTCAGAAAATCACCGTGAAGCCTTGCTGACGTGCAGATGAACTTGCCCTCCGCTGAAACCTACTGCTCCACCTTTTCCTGAACCTGCAGACTATTTTCTTTTCCTTCGCTGCCTCGCGTCGCCGGCCTTTTTTTTACTGCTGAATCAACCCACAGCCTTGCCTTTTCCTTCCCTGACACGGAAATCAAATCACAGACCGCGCAGATATATCTTTCCCTACTAATAAAGCAGCGATCGCTTCTGGTCGCCCGTCGTCGCGACAGTTTTGCAAAAACATCCCTATGATTTTAGATAATAGAACCCGCAGTCCCTATGTCCCCCTGTAGGTGCGTCTCCATTCCCAAGAACCTGAGCTCCCCCGTGCTCGTCGGCGCGAGGTGGGTGGAGCAGCTCGGCGCCATGACCTCCACCATGGCTCCGTCGACGCGCTCCACTGCCTGCTCGCCGGCGCCGACCTCTGTTTGCCCCTGCACATGGACGCTGCGAAGCGCTGCTGGGTGTTGCAGCCCTTGCGCAAGCGCACGGATGTGGTCGAGGCAGGGGATCGAGCAGGCAGCGGACAGAGGCGGCTTCAGCAGACGGACTTGGCGAGGCGGCGGAGGCGCAGGGAGTCCCGGCGGAACCGGATCCGACGAGGATGGACGCTGGTGACGTGGGCGAGGAGGAGGAGGGCTCCGGCGGCGGAGAACATCCAGGCGGCGGCTGCTTGCAGTTCGGCGTCGGCCTCCTGTAGGTAACAGAGAAAGAGTGAGTTGGTGTGAGAGAGAGAGAGACAAGAAGAAGAGCCGGGGGAGGAAGGAGAAAGGGAGAAGGAAGAGAGGCAGGGCGGCCTGGAGGAGCTGTTGTTGCTGCGCTGGGACGAGGAGGAGGCACACGGGTCGGAGACGACGCGCGGGCAGGGGAGCTCCTACATGGACGCCGTCGAGCTCGCGGCAAGGAGCAATGACAAGCAGCAGCAGCGGTGGCAAGCAGAGGCAGCGGGCAGCAGCAGCAGAGGGCAGAAGCGGGAGGCAGCAGCGGCAACGGGCAGCAGAAGCAGAGGGCTGCTGCCACAACAGAGGTATGTATCCCCTTGAAAGCAGCAAGCATCAGCCTTCTGTTCTTTGTGTTCTCTGTATAGACGTGTAGTACTCCCTGATCAACAGAGGGAGCAGTAACCAAGAAGCAGCATGAGCAAAATCGAAGCAGCAGGCTGCTGCTCTCCTCCCTGATCCCCTGTATATGAAATAGCAGTAGCGCATGAGTGAATGAAGCAATCAATTTCTGAATTACAGACAGCATACAGATTTTCTGAATCCAAACAAAATGAAGCATATACCGTAGGTTGTTCTATTGTTGATCCAACCACGTGCTCTGTTTGTGCATGCCATGGAAGCTTTATTTTCAAATCCCCTTTTTCTGCGCGACAATTGAAAAGAATGCAGGAGTCGGAGAATGAACAAAATTGCTTTGAACTTCACAGCAGCAGACTAAATTCCTAAAGGCAAAAAAATTTTAGTACTACAGGATATACCTTCAGAGTTTATGACAGTTCTAATAAACATATGATGTTGATTGGTTAGCTGAGTTAGAAGTAGAGCTATTCAAATATATTTACTCTGACAAGTGCAAAAAATCCTTGTACTCCTAGCTATATGTTTATCCTATATCTACTTCTCACATTATACATATGCTCCACTACAAAGGGGTCTAAATAATAACATGATTTTTTTCAGTTAAAGTTCCAAGCAACTTTCCTGTGTGAATCTGAGAATCTCACTAAACCTGTGTTTCATTGTGTATATTCAGCCTATCGAGTCGAGTTCCATGGCAAATCAAATACATTTTTTCTTTGTTTATGACAATACATATTTGACAGGCTAAAGCATGTACTATTGTGTATACTGAAGTGTAACAAGCCTTTCTCAGTAGTAAAACTGAAAGTATATATAGCTTATGTGTACTGTACTTTCGGTAATATAGATGCCAATATCATTACTTTTTTTAGTTAGGGGGTGGTGGTTATTCACAAACAGTCAGGTTCAATGCTCATCATGTTATTTCCTTTCCAAAGATACCTCGGTGTTCTATGGTTAGAAATAGAAGATAGCATACACGAGGCCAAATCTTGACATGATTCAGTCATCCACATATTCTAGAAACAACAGATCAGATTTAACAACTATCTTAGGAGTAGCAGACACATCTACATCTATATATATTACCTACTAATAAAGCAAGATGCATTTCTCTAAATTTCTAATCCTTTCACCTTCTAAAATTATTAAAACCGATCGAGCGAGCCCACCTCGGCTGCAAGCAAAGATTGTTCTACAATAGTCCCGCCTCGGTTTCTTACACACAATTTCTCCAATTCATATATGTCTTTGATTTTCTCGGTATTAAGGAGCTAACTTGGAAATCAATGAGCCCAGGTTAAGGACCGACGTGACAGAGAAATAAAGGAAGAAAATTGCTTTGAGGACAACTGCATCTCAAACAACATGAGACGTGACAAAGAAGTAAAAGGGAAGGAAAGAACTAGGAGAAAGACCCTCGATTATTTATAGGGACTCAAATTGGAACACACATGATACATGACAGAGAAATAAAAAGGAAGGGAAGAAGTTAAATAAAAACATGGTGCAAGCTGTGCGAGCCGCCACCAGAAATTGTAGCATCTAAAGGAAAGACTATTATCAGGTTCTGTATTTATACCATTTACAGCAACTGGTTTTTGTGCCTTGGGCTGTGATCCTAAAAATACATTGATGCATAGTTCATACAAATACAATTTGACGTTGCGACTGGTTCATACAATCAATTTCTCTAAAAAAGGAAAGAAAACAAATCAAGCAATCTTTCGAATTTATGCATTGTCACATTGAACCAAAGTGTTCAAAGACACGAACTCACCATGGTCAGAGAAAAAAAAACTGATAGCACCTTGAGCAGGCCTCAGTTCCCACACCCCTGCTTAGAAGACCGGATTGGAGCTGAAATCCGTGGGCTTGCCTTTGACCCAAGTCTCCTGACCGAAGCCAAATCCTTGGATGGAAGCCATAGATGAAAATCAAACGCGTCAACCAAATCCCTGGACAAAAAGAGGCGGCAACTTAAAATCACTCTCCGGGCCACTAACCACCATGGATGTGCCTCCCACAAACCTATGGATCGGGAGCGGTGCTTCATATTGTGATGTGCCACCTCAGTGCCGCCGGGCATGGGCCATTGCTCCCAGCGATGCTGGAGGCTCTGCCCCGCTCCCTCCGCCCGACAAAGTGTGGATCTGCAGGGAGGTGGAAGCTGCACGGGAGAGAAAGGTCAGATACGAGAGAAGAGAGACGGGAGAATAAGGAGAGGAGGCGGAGGTCGGCAGGCGACTTGGGAGACGACGGCGGCTCATCAATGTCTCTGATGGCAGCGGGGTCGTGTGGTGTCGAGGTGGCAGAAGAAGCTCGGGCGGGGATGAGATCCTCCTCTGGAATCCTCTCTCCTCATTAGGGAAAGGATGTGTGGCCTCACCACGTGATCAAGAGCTACTGCGTGGAGCCCGTGGCCGCCCACTTACCAAAAGGAGCTTGTGACACGAGGCAAAACATCGGTACGCCGGGGACTGGACACGTACTAAGAGCATCTTGAACCGAATACAGCAAATTCGACCCCTCAAACAACAACAAGAGCACGTCCATGACACTGACCGGTCATGCCTCTAATAATCTCTTTCATAACTGGATACCTCAATTTAATTAAGAAATCTAATAAATCCATACTATTACATGACACGTAAAACCTAATCGAAGTAGAGCCCATACTAAGAGCATCTTCAGCCGGATACAGCAAATCCGACCCCTCAAACGCCTACGAGGGCGCGTCCGTGGACACTGACCGGTCATGCCTCAAATAATTTCTTCCACAATGGGATACCTCAATTCAATTAAGAAATTAATAAATCCATACTATTACGACACCTAAAACCTAATCTAAGCAGAGCCCGTACGTCCGCCGTGTCCATATCCGACGGTCGACTGCACCCCTCAAAGTGTTGCTCCGGTCATCGGCGAGATAGAATAGGACATGGGACATGCACCGGCTCGCAAGACTCAAGGTGCGGCCGTCTCCCATGTCCCACTTTTCCTCGTCAGAGTCCAGAACCTTCGCGATGTCAGTGGACGTGAGATCGATGATTGATCCGTCTTGGGAGGAGCCAGCGATGTCCACCGGGCACCGGATAATGCAACACTGCCTCACGAACGTCCACTGTCACGAGGGCTTCCGTCGTCACCGGGACACACCATACCGGGCGCCATTTGGGTGGAAGCAATGGATCTCGACAGAAAAAGTCTAAGCACTACCGTCGAGCGGCCTCCTCCAGGGAGCGGCGACGTTATCTCCTCCTCGGGGCCCTGTGCAACGAGCACCGGATCAATGGATCTGGAAGTTTAGGGCTCGGATCCTCTACCTGCCATGCTGGAGAAGGCCAAAAATCGCCGGACGGTAGTTTGGGTGACAAAGTGGAGTGGAGCGGCAAGGGTTTGGTCCGAGGAGCGAATAAGGACAAATCTATGTGTGTCGGGTAGGTCAGCGTGGGCCGTGAAGGGTGGGGTCTTTAGCCATACTTATTAGGTAAGGGCATGTGGAGTTTGTTTTCTCCCGTTGCAACGCACGGGCATATTTACTAGTACAATTCAATACAGTACCAATCTCCAACGGACCAAACATGCATGCACATGGCTCCTTGAATCACAAATTAGCAGGCCTGTCCCCTGGACCCAAAACGCACACGCACGCACGTATCATCAGATAGGTTCACCGCATGTATGTTAGTCCCCTTGACTCCTGCCACAACACGATTTTTCTATCCTTGTGCACCGCACTCCGTCCGAAAAACCTACTGCTTTGGCCTTCCTTTGTCTTGCACGTCGCGCCGCTGCCGAGACCGATTGCCACACGCCTCTGAGGCTCCGAGCGGCCGTGTCGCGCAATGCCAGGTACCGAAGCCTGTCCAACCTTTTCTCTGTCCGCGTCTCTCGGAAAAACTCTGCCGCTGATCTTGACGACAACTTCTGCCATGTCTCTTTTCTTGGTTCTCGCCAGCTATCTGTAACAGCCCTGTTGCACGTACTCATCTGACATCAACCCTGCCGAAACAGTCGCCACCTCGCGCATCGTCCGTGCACGAGCCGTGCCGTGTCCTGGCCATCCACGTCGCCGACACAATCCGTCCGCAGTATCACGCCGTCGCCCTTGTACAGCACCGAGCGCATCATCTCGATGCTCTCACACTCCGATCTATCCGGCCGTCCCCCACGTCTGGTCGCCGGTCTGATCACGAGCCGAAACCGTCGCCTCCGCAACGTCTTCAACAGCCACTACGCCGGTCCGATCGCCACGTCTAGCCGATCCTTACCGACCGCAGCCCATCGAACGGTCCAGGCCTCCTGCCCGAAGTGTCCGACACCACCGACCGCATCCGCGATCGCCGCCTTGCTCCACCTTGCGCCAATCGGACGTTCCATGGCACCCGTCAAGCATGATCCTCGTACCTCCGAATGATCTTCCTCATAGCCTTCTCGCAACCTTGCTCATGATACCACTTGTTAGCATAAAACGCTAATGCAAGATCATAGACGACACATCGAGGCACGATATTTGTTAACGAGGTTGACCGATATGGCTACATCCCCGGAGCATGACTACGGGCGCTCCTCCCTAAGATACCGCAACACCGGCCGCCTGGGCGCCGGCACAAGCCGTCGGCTCCCCCGCGTACCTGTTGCTATCAAGTCGTCATAGGTTACAACGTGTGGTGCCCCTCCGTATATAAGAGGCCTAGGATACAAGTGTCCGACTCCTACACAACTCGTACCTAACCACACCAATTACAACTCCAAGTCCACGTAACCCCTTGCACACATAATATTCGACACAAATATAACACTGCCAACAGTATAAATATACATAAAACAATTGTATTTGCCAAATATATGACAGCAAGAAGAAAGTCGAGTTGATCGAACTTTAGTCTTTTCTCAATTCCTAGGCCGGCCTGCACGACATTCATGCAACTTGATGTAACCAAGCACTAGGATGAAGATCTACGGCTAGTTCCCCTTAAAACCTGCTCACATCAAGATTTGATGTAGGTTAGATGCTATATATGACTGCAAGCGTACACCCGAGCTGGGTTAAAGCTAGCGTGTTGTCAAGCATAGCTACCAATTAATTATCCAAATCATGCGTGCTATTGAAGAACGAATTGAAAAAAAAAACTCAGCTGCTGGAAGGCAAGCATATGTCATATGGGGGTAGACTAGTCCTGATTAACTCGGTATTGACTAGTATGCCGATGTTTTACTCTCGTTCTTCGAAATTCCGAAAGGAGTTCGGAAGCGTCTTGATTTCTTTAGATCTCGTTTCTTTTGGCAGTCTGATGAGGCCAAGAGGAAATACGGTCTCGCGCGATGGGATATTCTTTGCCGACCTAAAGACCAAGGGGGTCTCAGTATTGAGAACTTAGAGATTAAGAATAAATGCCTTATGAGCAAATGGCTTTATAGGCTCGAGACAGAGCCAGAGGGTATGTGGTCACAAATCCTGCGCAATAAGTGTCTACAATCCAAAACGTTAGCCCAGGTTACCATGAGACCGACTGACTCGCCATTCTGGAAGGGACTTATGCGAACGGAGGACTTGTTTTTTCGTAGGGTCAAATTCTTGGTTGGCAATGAGATATCAACAAGATTTTGGGAGGATACGTGGTTAGGAGAGACACCTCTGGCCGTCCAATATCCCACCCTTTATAATATTGTGCAACGTAAGGAAGATTACGTAGGCACAGTCTTTCAAACTATTCCCCTGAATATACAGTTCCCACGTGCGTTAGTTGGTGAGCGATGGAATGCCTGGATGCATTTGGTTCGGAGATTGATAGAAATTCAACTCTCGGACCAGCCGGATTCGATACAATGGAAGTTAGCTAAGAATGGGATTTTTGCGGTGAAATCTTTCTATTTGAATTTGATTAATTCTGGCGCAATCTCAAGGTCATTACACATCTGGAGGGTTAAGGTTCCTTTGTGGATTAAAATCTTTATGTGGTTTGTCCACAAGCAAGTGATACTCACAAAGGACAACTTAATGCGATGACCCACGTATTACTAGTACTCTCGCGTCCCCTCGCGTCGCCTCCCCCCGGGCGACGCCAGGGGCCCTAACCCTAGCGCCGCCAGCACCTCCCCCTCCAGCCCTTCCTGCCGCCGCTGCCACCGGTGTGGGCCGCGGTGGCGACGGGCCCCGGTGCCAAAGGTTCTGGGCGGGGGAAGGCGGCGGATCCCATCTGAGGCGGCGGGGGCGGCCCTTCTCATGCGATCCAACGACGGCGGCTAGGACGGAGTATCCGGGCTGTGCGGTGGGGGCCCGAGCACCATCGTCGGCGGAGCGGCGGCCCTGCATGGACGGCGGCGGTGGCAACGCCCCATCCGACGAGGTGGGCTGTCCTGCTCGTGATGGTGACGACGGCTACTGCGGATCCAACGCCCCGTTTGGATCCGTCACGGGGAGGCCTTTCGCCGACCGGCGGCGCGTGGAGGGACCGGTGAGGAGATGCCGGATCTCCGCCGGAGTATGGACGGCAACATACGTCTTCGTGGCGAGGTTCCGCTCGGTTCCAGCCAGCCATGAGATCGGGAAGACGTGGCTTCCGGTGAAAATCGCGCCAGACTGCGGTCTTGGCGGACGATGGAGGCGTCTCAGACGTCGTTTCCTTCTGGAGGCATCGTCGTTGCAGGTCTCATCAACCTGATCGGGAAGTTCCGGGGGAAACCCTAGATCTGGGTCTACCGGATCGGACGATGACGGTTCTACCGGTATCGTTCTCCCTCATGGGGGCATCGTTTTGGAGCGAGTGTTGGTTGGAGGGGACAAGAGGAGGAGCGGTGTTTCATCTGCTCCATTGATGACGGTGGATCTCGGCGGCGTGGCGCAGTGGAGACTTGGCGCCTGATGAGCGGAGATGGACTCGCGTAGGAGGGTGACGCTGCCAGGCATCATGGTGGCGTCGGCGGCAGTTGGACCGGCCAAGGTCGATGCAGCAATACAACTCTGAAGATGGATTCGTGGCAGGTGGCTGCGGCGGCCTCATACCCGGCAGGGTTCCTGGTTGAGAAGCACGCCGGACTGGTGGGTGCCCATACCCGGCAGGCGTCTTGGGTGGGACCTCAAGTCTTTAGATGTTTAGGTTTGGCTGCGTGGTCTGTTTGGTATTAGGCCCAGACTTTCAACGCCCCTACATCAACTGGATAGGGATAGCGACAGTTGTTGCTTAGTTTGGTGACTTTAGACTTATTGTTGTATGACTGTGTACGGTCTTGTGTCAATAATTAATAAAGTGGCCGTATGCATCGTCCAGATGCAGAGGCCGGGGGTCGTCCTCCTTTTCCAAAATAATTTAAAAGGCGATGGGTAGGGAATTCACGGTGCTGCTTTTGTGATCATGATGAAACAATGCAACACTTATTTTTTGATTGCCCACTTGCCAAACTACTTTGGAGAACGATTCATATAGCTTTCAATATTAATCCTCCAGTAGATATTGCGTCGTTGTTTGGGACGTGGTAAGCTGGGATTGAACAGATTATAGCGGCTAGTATTCGGATTGGAATATGTGCGCTATTATGGGCTATATACCGAAAAAGGGTTTCCCCCCACATGTGCTAGTTGCAAGACGACTCCTAGTGGGAAAGAGAGCTTCAATGGAGAAACATGAAAGATTGGGATCGTCAACGCCATGAAGAGTGTGCCGACGCATCACATCACCACTGTTTAGACCAAAGAGACGGTCTAGGGGTTTCACCCAGAGCCCTGGTACAGAGAGAGGAGCCATACCAATGCTCCCAAGAGGGAGGATCGCCACCACTGGTGCCAGAGCGTGGAGCTTTCTCCCGGAGCCTCGTCCGCATCACAACGAGGTACCACGAGTACCCACCCACCCGGAGGTGGCGGTGGCGGTAGGATTAGGTGGCCTCCCGTTTCACCCTTGTGGAGCAACCTTGTGCGAGCAATCTTAGTTTGCCGGTGAGAAGGATCTATGATATGATGAGAATACCAGTGGAGAAAATGTTTTTTTATTTGAAACAGAACATCAGGATATATATGTTTCGTAGAAATTCAACTACAATTTTTTTTAAAAAAATCATCTTTCAGTTCATCTGTTTTGTTTGCGTGCACACAAAATCAAATCAGTCTCTGTGTCCTGGGCGGCCGGAGCAAAGTCTCTGCCCATTGCCGCCAGAGCAAAGTCCGCCGCCATGTCTGAATCGAGCTCCTCTGTTTCCCAGTCTTCTACGCCACCGCGCAACCCCACCCCCTCTCTGAGATGTGCTAGCTAGGGCCGCGACGAGGAGGCGGCGGTTGTCCTCCGCCGCCGGCGCGGCCGCTATGGTGAGGTGAGGTGAGTTCCATCCTGCCCCTGGCGGAGCTACATATGTTTGGTCTTAGCAGATGCAGAGGTTCTTGATCCAATTGATGCGGCCCATGGGAGTAATCTGAATCTGAATCGGTGGCCCATGGGAGAGGGGCATCTCAATCTGAATCTCAATCTGAATCTTAATCTTAACCAGAATCAGCGGGTAGAGCTCCATCCTGCCCCTGGACTGGAGGGAGGTTGCCATTCCTTCCCCTTAGCAGATGCAATGCAGAGAGGTTGCTGTAACAATTTGGGCCACTGATTCAGATGCAATCGTTGATTCCTCCTTTTTCTCCTAGTACTAGTACTAGTAGGAGGGTAAAACATACTGTATTGGTTAACCTGCTATATTTACGGCTGATCATGCCTTAAGGCAATTATATGCTTCACCTACTATCACCAATTTGCTATTGGAAACCGGCCACTGACGGTGACCGAAAAGAAACAGAACCAGGTAACAAACTACTAGTACAATTTGGCATAATATGCCTTTATATATTGTCGTTCCTTTGATGCATATCATTGTTACCCAGTTGCAATTGTATAGTGCCGTCGATTTCCTGTAAATTGAAGGCATAAAGAGATGCTATTTTATTCTTTGTCATAACTTTCAAAACTCGAGCGAAGGAAGTGCGATCGCGTGGGCAGAAGGGTGTTTTTCTCAAGCAGGACTTCCAGACAGCCTACCATTTTGTTCATATTATTTAAAACGAATTTCACTGACTTTCTTCATTTTCATGAATTCTTATACTTCTACACCTACACGGTATGCAAACTAGCTACTGAGATTCAGATTGGAGAACCAAACTTGTACTTTGAACTAACCGCTTCAATTTGTCATAAATATAAACGATGTGTTTCCATCTTGTGGCTGATCTCATGTTTGCAGAATCACTACTTTGAATTAACCGTCGACTGATATCCAACCTAGTAGAAACCTTGCTTGCCTCGGTTTACTCCCTCACGCCAACAAGCACTCTTTGATCGAACATCAAAAGATGAACAAATGAGCACTTACTTCTTATTAGATATAGCTTAGGCCGGCAGCTCGATCGGGCCACTTGTTGTATTTTAAATGTCATTTGATTAGTGAGTGCGCTACAGAACACTGGGTACCTGTTACTTTTTTCAGCATGTTGAGCTCAGCTCAAGTTAAGAAACACAACTAGCTGGATCAAATCGCTATGATCAGATCAGGTTAGTATCCATGTATGGGAGGTTGGTGTTGGTGGCTTCGGCGTGCCTGGGGTAAAGTTAACCAAGAGTGGGGAAAAACCCATCCGATTCAGATGCAATTGTTGTTCTTTCTTTTTTGAGGAGGATGAAACATGTTGGGTACCTATTGTTTACGGCTGATCATGCGTCGAGGCAGTTAGTTAACCTCTCACCTATGTTCATGCAGGGATGTGGCCTACCTGCTCCAGCTTGTTCTTGGAAACTATGAAAGGCCAGTGATGGCGATGGAAAAAAAAGAAGGAGAAGCAGGTAAGGTGACCTATCTTCAGGCCCAAACTGCTACAGTTGTCATAATCTTTCTTATCCCCCACTTCCTCTGTGTTTCACATTGTCATGTTCTGTCTTCATTGTTGTTCCTTCAATGCACATCATATTACCCCATTTGCAATTGTCAATTGCCATAGATATCCTGTAAATTGAAGACATATGCAATCATAATTTTATTCTTTGTCATACCTTTGAGAACTGGAGCGATGGTTCTTGGAAATCACAAAAGGGCCAGTGATGATAATGGAAAAGAAAGAAAAATAATAATAATGAGAAGCAGGTAAGATGACCTACCGTTTCATTGTTAAAAAACATGAGTGGATGGGCACTTTCTTTTTATTAATCAAACGATGGGATTAACTGCAGGAGTTGCAGAGAAGCAAAGTGCCAACTTAAACACGTAACGTTTTGATGACCACAATGCTAACACTATTCTAGTGACATCAGTGGCATGTACAAAAGAACAAACCTTTTTTTTCCTTTTGAGGATGACAGAACAAACTTTGATATGTAATAGAATGCAAGGAACTTGGGAGTCACAACTCTTTAAGAACATCAATCTTGTTAGTACTACTAGTAGCAGAGATGAAAATGGCAACTACCGAAAAATGAAACTGAAAATGATTAGTAGCAGAGGAAGGGAATGCCAAACCGAGCTACGTACGTACTCCTCTGCATTACTCGAAAGTCGGGATTTATAAAGGCATACTACAACTTGGACAGAGCAACCTGAACACTGTAGCGTAGGAGCCCCGATCCAGGCCCGGACAATCTGCAAGCCAACAAGTGCCTGAAAACTTTCCTCCTTGTCAGCCACATCTGTCAGTTGAACTACCGGAAACACAGTGACACGCTTAACACTAACTAACATCTATATACTACTCCCTCCGTCCTAAAACGTAACTAGATACATCCGTATTTAGACAAATCTAAGACAAGAATTTTAGGACGGAGGGAGTACAACTGAATGCTGCCCAAACAGCTGTTAAACCTAAACATGCACGACCCAATTGTATGGTTCTCCATTTCTGAAGCACGCCATGGCTCTGGAGTAGGCGCAGAGCCTCTCTTCCATCAGTGCAGCTGCAGAGTCAAGACTGACTGAAACAATCATTGCTTTTGAGATGAACTGTTGGTCATGAGATGAACTGCTTTCTGAATAACTTAGATATGTCGGAGATGCACAAACCCAAAGCGCCAAACACCTGCCATTTTGTTTCCATATTCTTCCTTCAGGTTACACCTGCCATTTTGTAGAAATCACTATTAGTCTTTAGTCTCCGGACCCATAAAAACTTACTGCCAACAATATACTCCCTCCGTTCCTAAATATAAGTCTTTTTAGACATTTCAAATGGACCACAACATACGGATGTATGTAGACATATTTTAGAGTATAGATTCACTTATTTTGCTCCGTATGTAGTCACTTGTTGAAATCTCTAAAAAAGACATATATTTTGGAACGGAGGGAGTACTCCCTCCGTCCGGAAATACTTGTCTTAGAAATGGTTGTATCCATTTTCAACCATTTTCTAAGACAAGTATTTCCGGACGGAGGGAGTACAATAAAACAAAAACACTCGTATTCAGCAAAGATAAAGTTTACTGTCCTGGACATGTAAAGTCGCAATTAACGTGGATTGTCTGAAAATAATTAGTATTGTGTACAGACTACAGAGCAGAGCCAGCTTAGACATGGACTTGCTAATCTCGCATCGCTGAATTAATTAAAAGACTTGGAGAGAAGCAAGATGCCAACTTCAACTTAACAATTCAGTTCATACGTTTTGTCTACCACATTGCCTACAGTTGTGTGGGATTAACTGCTTTCTGAGTAAGTTAACCGTATGATTCTCGGTGACATCAGTGGCCTATACAAAAGAACAAAAACAATTCCTTTTTAGCTGATTTGGAAGAAGTGGGCACCGCCGAAAGTGAGGTTCTTTCACTGGCTAGCCAACACGGACAGGTGCTGAACTGCCGACAGATTGCAACGCCGCGGCCTACAACACCACCCTCGCTGCCTACTTTGCGACCAAGAGGCCGAGACAATGCACCAACTGCTCTGCTCTTGTCTACGTAGAATTGAGTAGGCTGAGCCAGCACATTGATGAGACACTATATGAGTATGCATTCACCTCAGCTGGGTTTCCATTCTCAAGGGAGTTATAAAATCAAGTTTCTGAATTTGCAAGACATAGTGCTGTGCTACCTGAACAGAGCAACCTGTTTCTGAACTTGCCAGACATAATGCTGCTACCTGACCAGAGAGCAACCTGACTAAAATGCCGAATTGAAATGCCCAAGTTGGTTGATCAACTACCCGCTCTGCTCTTCTCCAAGCAGAGTAGGCGTAGCCAACACATCCTTACAGCTGCTACAAGCGGCTCCTGCCCAGAAACAAGACTCACTCACTGCCACTATATATGTTCACAAATTCTTCCTTCAGGTTACAAGCAAGCAACTGAAACAAAATAAAGTACAGCCTTTCATCTCCATGTAGCTACATTACTAGTTGTTCTCTCAGTCTCATAAAAGCTTTCTTGTTGCCAATAATACGAATTACACAACACTTGTCTTTTCGCCTGACACACGACAACCTACTCCCGGGGCCTGCACTGCATTTTCACACATGCAGTTTAATGGCATAGACTGAGCAGCAGCACCAGGATGTCCTAGGCTGGCTAGTCTCGCTTCCACCTGCTCACGACAAGGTAGATTTAAACTAGATCATGAGACTTGAGCTTGCTTTGTTAAGTGTATCAAGGTACAATGTAGAGCTATCTGCTACCTTCATTGTCTAATTCAAGCAATTGTGTAGGTTTTTTTGCTTTGCATATTGCTAATAGGCAGACCACCAGTCAATCAGCTTAGCTTAGCTTCCTTCTGAGTGAGTTAACGGTATGACTGCCAGTGACAACATCAGCGACATACAATAAGCACAAGCTTTTCCTTTCAAAAATGAAAGAATGGTGACAAAGCAATGTTAGCCTTGGTTTCCCGTTGTCATTGAGTACAGACATACTACTAGCTAGTGGCGTAGAGACGCTAACTAACTGCCCAAATCATGCTATCAATTGAATGAGTAGTCAAAGCAATATTTAGCCAATACAGTAGAAACTGATTCAGTGGAACTAAGAAGAGAACTGCGACTTGTCCCCCTGCCAAACTGATTCAGTGGAACTAAGAAGAGAACTACGACCTTTCTAGCTAGCTTTCATGCACTTTCTCCTTTCCTCGATCTGCCTTTTCTCGTTGGCGTGCTTCTTATTCCTTGTTTCCATCTCCCTGAACCAGATGCAATTGCTGCTACTTCTGCTTGTTCCTCCTCCGCAGCCATTGTGTGGACTAACGTCCAAACAGATCAAACGAACATGGAATCAATAAGAGAAAACAAATAAACCAAATATAAATAGCACACTAAGAGCTGTCTTAATTTAACACACTAAGAGTTGTGTTATTTTACCTCCAGATCCAGTCAAGTGCTGGGACAGTGCATCCCTCACCCTGACGGCATCCTCATCTGCTAACTTCCACGCTTTCTCGATGTAAACCCCCTCGTGGCCGCTCGGCATGCTCGCACCCTCGTCCTCCTCCAAGTCTATCACTATGTTATGCAACATGCAGCACGCCCCGATTGTCCGGTTCATGACACGTTTGTTCTTTGGATGCCACCCTCCCCCCTGCAAGCACTTCCATGTGTCTTTCAGCCTTGCTAACGCCCTCGGCACAACGGATGTAGCTACAGAGTGTTTCCTGTTAAACTCCCATTTGGACTCTGAGAGCGGGACACCATTTTCTAACTGGTAAGGTGTGAGTAGCCATGGACGAATAGGGTATCCTGCATCACCAATGATGTATTCCCCAACCTCTGAGCCATCTGATAACTTCACCTTACCGCCATTCAGCAAAGCATATTTCTCAATGCACTCCAAGAGACCATCGTCCAAACAAACCTCTGTTAACCTCATATCTGAGTCAACGACAACTTGCATTAGCAAAACGTCATTCTTCTCATGGTGAAGGTTTTGTGATCCAAAAAGTGATTTGATCTGTATATACAACACCACAGCAGTTTGGCAGGCCATGCATCTTGTCAAACATGTGCTTGATCTTCTCCATTTTGGTGGAGCCAGGCCAGCTGCAGTGGTGCATTGCTCGGTCCCACATAGCCTCAACAAACACCTGAGTTACCAGCAAGACAGTTGACTCACTCACACCAAGAGAGGATCCTACGGTAACCGGAGAGTCACCAGAGTTCAGCATTCTCAGAGCGACAGCCACTCTGTCTTGTAAAGACAACACTCTACCATTTACAAAGGTGGGCTCCCTTGCCATCATATCTTCGAAAAATGGGATCCTCACCAAGCCGCAGACGTAACTGAAGGTGCTTCTTCTCATTCTGTACAGAGACTCAAATCCTTGTGCATCCACCATCCAAGATGATAAGGGTTCTGCATGGCAAGAGAAATACAAAACTGGTTACATGATACTCTAGACATGTTAAACTTGAGAAAACCTAGAAGAACAAGAAGACAAATACCTAGCAACGTGCACTAGGAAGGTACAAAATATGAGTTCATCATGCAGTATATGGACGAAAAGCAGTAGATAAATGGGCAGAATCAGAGTGTTCAAACATATTAAGACAAAGCTTGTATGTTTGATTTCTGTACCTTCAAATATGGTTGAGTTGCTAATATTTGAATCCAACTTGCAGTTGTCTCCTCTCGTGTACAAAACATTCCATTTTCTTTGGTTGCCCCCATCACATGCACATGCCTTGACATGTTCCAATCGGCTGAACTTGTCCCATTCAGTGCCAGATTGTCCCGCGGCTACCGCAGAGAGCAACCATAGCCTGCAAAATAGCTGCAAATGCCTTGGCTTTATGTTTTGCATGTATTCTGGCAGTTTTTCCATGGTGTAATCCTTCAGGACCAGCATCTCGAGTGAATCGATACGTTCCAGCACCTTCAACTTTGAGCAGTTCTCGACGGTAAGCTTCTGCAGATTGGGGAGATTGGTGATCCTCTCCAACTCAGGGCATCCATTCACTTCAAGCTCAACAACAGAAGGAATGCTCTCAATGTAGCTGAGCTGCTTGACATCTTGTACACATAACATTTTCAAAGAGCTTGCATTGGAGGCAAGGCCTGGTGGAACATGTCTCAGTCTGCAATTACTGAGTAGAAGCTCCTCCAAACGGGGCATGGCTTGTACTTGATCCTCCCACTCCCACTCCTCCCATTTCACCATGTCGTACAAGTTCAATTTGTTTAACCTTGGAAATGAGGCTGATACCGCCTGCACAAATCCATTCCCAACATATTTGATACATGGAGCATGATAGACCTGTAGAAAATGCAGACTGGGGAGCTGGCACAACCCATTGGGAAGTTGTGTGCAACAAGCCAGATCGTTAAACAATATAGTCTTCAAGTTGTTGAGGGGCACCATTGATGTGGACATCATCCAGCTCGGGAGTTGCCGGCCAAAATACCCCTCGATTTTAAGAACTTCTACACCAGGTGGAGGGCAGAGCTTATCATGAACCTTCTCAATTCGTTGCTGCTCTTCCTTAGAGACATCTCCCAGATTACGGGTGCTGTACACGAGTAGCTTAATATGCATCTTCTCGCCAAGCCTAGCATTAGCAGAAACCCAGGCAGCAGATACATTCTCTAATTCATTTAATCCAAGAACTCTGAGTTGGGAAAGAGGCCCCAGCTCGTCCAAACTGCACCAATCACCATCCATGTGGGCTCGAAATGTACCTAGTGTCCTCATATTTGTCAGGCAACCAAACCCTTTAGGTACCATACTTGCTTCGGGAAGTGAAAGTAACCTCAGCTGGCTAAGCTTCACAATGCTATCAGGAAGATTAACCAATTTTGTACATCCACAAAGGTCAAGGAATTGCAACCGTTTTATCTTGCCAATGTTCTCTGGAAGTACAGATATATCAGCATTTACTAGTGTTAGATACCTCAGGTGCTTGAGTTGATGCAACGATTCAACCAATACAACCATATCTGCAGATTCTATATGCAGAATCCGCAAACTAGAAAATGTAACCAATGAATCATTGGGCTTCATCTTAATCTGGACAGTTGAGATCAATGTTCTCACTGATTGCTGAGCCCGTAGAGATTTCCAATCAAGTTCACCTGATTGTGATCGGTTAGTTTCGATGGACAACCAAAGAAACTTTTGTGAACCAAGTTTAGCAAGAATATAATTGTCCCCGTCTTGAGCTACGAGTGCTTCATCTTTAGTCATATATTGAGCAAATGAGCGAACAACATCATGCATGCTGCAAAACCATATATCAGCATACGATTTATCTGGCTCTATAAGGTTCCTAGATACTAACTCCTTGTAATAATTTCTTCCCAATTCTTCTAAATCACTAGAGTTTCCAAGAATAAAACCTTCGCTTATCCACATTGCCACGACTTCATCCCTATGAAAGCGTCTACTTTTAGGAAGAAAAGAATAGTATAAAAAGCACTGCTTCAGGTAAGAAGGCATATATTCATAGCTTAAGTATACTATGTGGTTGAGATCATCGGGCATTTTAGTTGTTGACCATTTAGAATCATCCAAAACCTGCTGCCAGTCATGACGGAACCCTCCTTTTTCACGCAAGAGTCCTCCCATCACTTTAACAGCAATTGGTAAACAACCACATTTCTGTATAATTTTCAGTCCGATATCCTTTAGCGTATTGATGTGGTCTTCGTCTATCTCACTTGAGCATACCTGCAAACATGCAGTACAAGGGACCAATACAGTTAATTAACTATGTATAACATACATACTTTATGCCAAGAAAACAATTTTTCTTTCCTTTTCTTTTTACAAGATGGAAAATACTGCAAGAAGAATATATTTTCGCACTACTCTCTCATCACTGTTATAGGAAGTAACTCCAAATTGAGCAGAAATCGCATATTGTTTTCATATTTTATGGAAACATGAAATTATCTAATCTCTCGAGCGTCTATAATGCATAAAACTACGCCAAACATTAAGTACTAAATTTGTGTGCAAATTGTCTAGCAAAATTACTACCAAATTCTAGTCTAGTTATTTCGTGCTATATTCTTTTTTTGTACTGGCAGGGTTCGCCGAAATTATTATTTTTCTTTACTAAAATAACTTTACATTTATATTATGTCCTATGACACTTGATCCCATATGTTGGAAGACGAAACTAGATATTCACAAAAAGTTAAGCACTAGATGAATATACGACCCATGTCTCTTCACCGGTAATATACATATATATATATATATATATATATATATATATATATATATATCCAATGAAGTAGGATTTTCTACATATATATCTCCAATGTTTTTAATTATTTCTCAAGCTTGATTAAACATAATCGAGGTGTCTTTGAATGTGATGTCGCATATTTCCTTGTTTGGCACCATGCATTGTTGGCACTTCCAAAGTAATCTTAGCCTTACAAAATTACTGACAACCTCTCACCTCCAAGAGGTAATAGTACATAGAAGTCACTAAATTACATGTAATTAATGGCTCATTAATTTGGGAGCACCCTAACATTTCTCGTAATTAACTACATAGTACTGTTAATAAGTAGATGAAGATAACGAACCTGCTTCTTGAGCAATGACCAAGCATCTTCAGGCGCTAATGTGTCGACATGGTGGTACGGACATATAGCTTTCACCCCTCGAGCAACACCTTCATCTCTTGTAGTGATGAGGACTCGGCTGCCTGAAGCAGCAGCATTGACTAAGGGTATTTTCAGCACATCATCCCATGCTCTATGGTTCCACATATCATCCATTACCAGAAAGGTCTTGCGGTCAATCAATGTGTTCTTGAGGGTTTCGTGAAGGCTGTTCTTTGCACTTTCAGGTGGTTGGGCATCTCCTCCGGCTTCGATGATGGCCCTTCTCAGCAGATCAACATCACTGAAGTTTTGGTTGACGCTCAACTATATCTTTTTGCTGAATTCACCTTGGATTGTCTCGTCATTGAAGACCTTCTGGGCGAGGGTGTCTTGCCTGTCCCTCCAACACCTACAATAGCAACCACCTTGATGCCATTATTGACATCCTTTTCCGTCTGCATGATCTGGGCCACCAGTGCTCTTGTGTCTTCTTCAATCTTGTCTCCAACAATAGCCGACCGGTCAAAGTCCCCTACCGTCTCCTGGCTTGGATTACCATGGTGAGAGGCATGGGTGTTGCTGCGATGATCCTCATAGGACCCAAGATTCATAAAGCTGAAAGCAGTGCTCCGTTCCTTGATGTCCTCAAGCCTCTGGTTGAGCGCCTTGATGCGGGTGCCGATCTCACGAGCATGGAAGGGGTTCCTCATGCAGAAGAGCAAGGGATTGAAACACCCTGCGTTTACCGAGGATGGTCCACGCTCCATGGCCTTGAGATTGCAGAGGTCAAGGATGTCAGTAGCTTCGTACATGGCACGCTTGAGTTGCGCCACCCACTCTCGAACAGTCTCATCAGTGATATTCCTCCTATCTGCATCGGCCATGAAGTTCTTGAGGTCCCGAAGCTTGTCTCCCATCTTGTCGATCTCGCCGGAGACGCCCAACATCGTCTTCACCTCATCTGTTGCTGCCTGCGTGAGCATGTCCACCAGGTAGGACGCAAATGCATCCAACACCATCGCCATTGTTGCTGGTTAATTTTTCTGCAATAACAAGGTAATATCAAATTCAAGCAGGAAACTTAGCTTGCTAGGCGTAAAGAGAGACAAATCACACTTGAACTGCCTGACAAACCTCTGAGATGGATGGACAACGCAGACGGCGGAGAAGACGTGGGGGTCAGCGTGATAGCAGCGCCAAAGAAGACGTGTCTCCTCCAGGAGCAGAAGCTCAGATCCTCCTCCGGTGCGTTGCCTCCGGGAGCAACAGCTCAGCTCCTCCTCTGGCACGCTGCCGCCGGAAGGAGCAGTTGAACTCCTCTGGCGAGTTGCCTCCGCGAGCAGCCGCTCAGATCCTCCACTGGCGCGTCGCCTCCATGACGCAGCAGCTACAGTAGCGGTCGGACGCAGAGTAGCTTGGCGTAGTGGCAGACAGATGCTCTCTGGCGACTAAGGCAACAGGATGCGGCACAGCTAGGTGGAAGTGGACGGGAGCGAGTGAGAGCCATTGAACGGAGTAATAACAGTGGCAGACAGCTGCATTGAACGGAGCTGATTAACAATTTACATAGCATGGGCTGCTGTCAGGTTTAATTGGCTTTGTGGTAATGTTTACAGACCTATTTTTCGCTACCACAGATCTGTGCAAAATTGTACGCTAGCAAGGCAAGTAGTTTACTCTGTCCAACACTCCTTGTCATTCGTTATTAAGGACGCCATCTTTCTTTGCCCCCCAAAAAAACTCACAGCTACCCTTAATTCTACACTCTATTCTTTTTGTTTGCGTAACTCTTAATCTACACTAACTTTGCCCACCACATGCAGTTTCCAACAAAAGGAGAGCTTGCACAGTGGAGGATGGAGAATACTTTATTTATGGCTTATATAATTGAACGAGCAAAGTGACTGAACTGAAACTTTGAGCACAAACTTAACATAAACCGATGCAGCATAAACGGAGCCCAACTCATGTTTTACAGAGTCATCCATGAGAACCAAAATTCACATAAACAAGAGTTCAAAATCAACAACTTACATTAGAAATTCATGAGGCATCAAATGCTTGAGCATGCTACACTGACGGAGTTCGAAGTCAAATATTGAACCGTGGGAGGTCTTGACAAAATATTCCGCACAGATTATTGGCAGCATCCTGGAGACGGAAAAGCGACATTTAGCCAAGAACAGTGTGCACGTGGTTTATGTTTCAAGCCAGAGCAAATTTAAGGAGACCCTAGCCTTTCCTTTCTTCCTTTCATAAAGAGAAAAGATTCTACAGAGCAATAAACTGAACAAGATACTGCAATTTGTGAACAACAATATGCATGTCAAAAATGCAGTTTGCGATTTCTTTTTTGGCATTTGGGCTGATCTCCACACAATCATTTATCTCTGGTTCAGGGTCCAAGCAAACAATAGAACAATTTCAAGGCAAAAGCATGTACTAGTCCATGGCAAACTGGGTAAACGTGTTTCATTTTTGGTTGTTTATTATGTGGGTCATATAGCCAAAGTGTACGGGTTTATACTACATATATAGACAATTTATCCGACTCATGACCCTCCTCTGGTCATGGTTACGAACATGTTATGGCACGGAAATGAACAGATGGATCACTTTTTAGCATGTAAGAAATTAATTTTTGGTGCCTGCTACTGGCTTCTACCCCCTCCGTTCTTAAATATAAGCCTTTTTAGAGATTCCAGTACGGACTACATATGGAGCAAAATGAGTGAAGGATCAGCATGCATGATTGAGGGTCCAACCAAGTCTGGCCGTGGCGGGTGTGGCTTGGACATAACGTGTAAGGATGCCAATGTAGATGATTTAATTTCTACCTTGCCGAACTTGGTGAGAAAATGATACCACCATGAAGCAGTACTGATGCTGCATGCCTGTCACTGACGGAAACAGGAGAGGAATGCTGAGTATTTGGCCTGCTCTACATCCTTATGCTCTAGCGATTCAGCTCATTTTCATTGCCACCAGCAGTAGCACACGGAAATAAACCACTCGTGCAAAGAATGGCTGCAAAAGGTTAAACATGTCAATCACAGGCAGATACTGCAAAACAGCAAATCTTGTCCAATATCTAGTTAACCTAAATATAAGCCTTTTTAGGGACCATGAGTGGTCATGGAATCAGGGTTATGAAGCCGTGTACAAGTGTCTATCTGAATGTTATCTTCCTTATTCAGAGTCAAAAAGGTACCCACAAAAACTAAAAACATTCTGCCATACAGAACGAGATATCCATTTAGCAAGAGATGTAGAGGAACAAACCATGAGCAATCCATCTAGCATCCGCTCAAACTCCCACTCATCAAAACCTAAAAGATAAACTACAAGGTAGGACCATATTCAATTATCCACAAAGAGAATCAAGTATTACCAGTTTGCGACCTAGGTACTAAACATTAGAGGAACATGATCAGGTCTTGCAAAATTCAACAGATTACATTGTGTCGCAGCAAACTAATCTAATAAAAATAAGCGCATTACATTTAGTTAAGTTGCCGTTAATAACCGGGGTGCAGGAGTCGCAGTAGTACTACTCCAGAATAAACATGGTCATGAGGTTCAGTCAAAAAACAAGATCGATCTGGCGGATTTTTTTTGACGTGAATGGCAGGAGCTCTGCCTTTGCATTATAGAAGAGGGAAAATGGTCCAGTTAATAGGGAAACCGGACACGAAAACCATACAACGCGCGGTTAAAAAGGGAAACCGGCAAAAACCACACCCAACAACTCATGGCACATCATCTGTGCCGGAAACAAGAGCCCCCAGACCTAGGAATGGAGGCCATGCCTTGTATCCAACAAAGACCAACTCCGCAAACACCCACGAACTCTCTACAATGGCAGCACACTGAAGTGCACCCTCACAACAGAAGTGGTCAAGCATTGGCCTGAACTAATGCGCTCACCGCCTCGATCACCTTGGGCGTGTGTTCCTTCTTGTACATCTGCAGATAGTGTTGCATTTTCTCATTCAGGTCTTCCTCAGATGCTTTTCCTTTGCTCTTGAGTGCTGGAACCTCTCCAAAGGCCTCCGCCCGCCTATACTCCGCGCGCTTGGCTACAGGAATGTCGCAATCTTTGTTTTTCTTGTCCAAACGGCAGCTTCGTCGCTCTAAGAGAGAAGGGGCAGCATCTCCCACCTGCAAAACTTGTGGCGAGCTCGACACAGTGAGAGCAAGCTCTTCGAGGAACTCCCCCCACGGAGAGGAGGCTCTCCCAAGAGGCTCATCTGCATCCATCTGGATCAACTCCTTTGAAGGCTTCCCGGTGCAAGGAGCACTGGAAACCTTCGGCTCCTCCAGTGTCGGCTGCTCAACAGGCTCCACCTCAGCCATAACCATGTCAAAGCAAGAAGACACCTTGGCCCGCTCCTCCACGCCTTGACTCACCATCCCGGGTAGGACAGAAGCCAAGTCAGGAGGATCATCCTCGAGCATGACCTTATCCAAGTCAGGCGGATCATCAACGGACTGAGCCTTCTCACTCAACTCAGCTGAGCAGCCAGCCACAACAAGCGCACTGCAATCCTCACCATCGGCCACAGCAGGAGGAGCAGATTCAACATTGGCAAGGTCTTGGCTGCCCCCGATCTGGCGGATTGAAGAGGCTAATCGAGATGGAAGATATCAGTAGCAGCGAGGAAGATCTAGGTGCACCGGCAGACCCAAAATTTCGGAGGCCGGCGGGTTTCAAGTCTAACCAATTGTCGATGACAAAATGCTCGCACCTCTTAACTTTGAGACAGCAGGGACACGGTGAGAAACAAAAGGATCGGCGATGGCAACCTCAATCTGTGATCAAAACTGCTTCCTAGGCATCAGTCCTCAAAATTGTGATGATGGATCAGAAATAATGTTGGACGCAGCAGAGCCCCTTCGAGCCAGGAGATAGTCCATGATGCCCTCGACTGAATCCATGCACATCCCAGGTGTAAAACTGTGTAAGAAGGATCATAATGATCATTGGTCAGTTCAGCAAGCAACCACTTTTTGTCGCTATTACAATACATGATACATATTTGCAAATCAGTAATTCCTGTTTTCAGCTTGTAATACATACATTTACTACTCTGTTTATAGTACGAAAAAAGACTCATCTGGTACAAAAAAAATTTGTTGTACTTTGGGGCATATAGTAAAGCGGCGGGATATATAGCATTTAAAATACCGATGTGGGGCTAATGCAGTGGTAGCTATGGATCTTGTTGAACGTACATGAACATAAATCACACTCTAACACAGTAGGCCACTTAGATCCAGATTAAATTAGTAATTAGGCGGGCAGCTAGTACACTACTAGCAACAAATGCAAGTGTACTTTTCCTTGAGATCTGGTAGCTAGGTCCAGTTTATTATACTCAACCTTGGGGCAGGCAGGAGCATCTGTTGGCACGAATCTGGTCAATGGTGGGTGCAGGAAGGAAGGCAGGGTAAGGTAGTTAAAGAACTCAACAATCACCGGTGGAAGGGGAAATGACGACTGACCTTCGCCGCCATGCCACGCGCGCTGGAATAAGATGGCAGGGGCAGGGAGGCTGGGTCGCCGTCGCCAGAGGCGGAGTGGTGGAGGTCCTCATTTGGATTTGGATTTGGATTTGGCCGGCGGGAGCTCCTATTCGGCGCGTTCGGCGCCCTGGAAGAAAACCGGCGCCTACTGGCAACGCAAGTGGGCCGGCCCATGTACGAAAGAACGCAGTAAATCTCTCGCGACAAAAACCGCAAAAATACGCCACTTAGAGGACTCGAACCCGCTCCTGTAACTACACCACTGGGACTCTCGTGATTTATAGCAAAACGCGAGTCTTTAAGAACCATAAAATCCGCGCTATTTATTACTCATTTTTGAACTATTCGTTTTTTTGGAACAGTCGATTTATTAATGAAAAAAAGTTCATCAATTTTTTTAAAAAGTTCATCAATTAGGAAAAAAGTTCATCAAACTTGAAAAAAGTTCATTGATTTCAAAAAAAGTTCATCAAATTAAAAAAAAGTTCATCAAATTTAAAAAAAGTTCATCGATTTTGAAAAAAGTTCATCAATTTTGGAAAAACAGTTCATTGAATTTGAAAAAAAGTTCATCAAAAATGACAAAAAGTTCATCAAATTTGAAGAAAGTATAATGCACAACTCCAAAAGTCCTGAAACTTCTCGGAGCATGTTTTTGGAATATATAAAAAATATTGGGCGAAGAAAGAACCAGAGGGGGGCCACCAGCCAGCCACAAGGGTGGAGGGCTCGCCCTACCCCCGGGGCACACCCCCCGACCTTGTGGGCCCCCTGGCAGGCCTCCGGTGCCCATCTTTTGCTGTATGGTATCTTTTATCCTGAAAAAATAGAAGGAAGCTTTCGGGACGAAGCGCCGCCGTCTAGGGGCAGAACCAATCTAGGGCTCCGGTGGAGCTGTTCTGCCGGGGAAACATCCCTCCAGAAGGGGGAAATCGAAGCCATCGTCATCACCAACGATCCTCTCATCTAGAGGGGGTCAATCTCCATCAACATCTTCACCAGCACCATTTCCTCTCCAAACCCTATCATCTCTTGTATCCGATCTCTGTCTCAAAACGTCAGATTGGTACCTATGGGTTGCTAGTAGTGTTGATTACTCCTTGTAGTTGATGCTAGTTGGTTTATTCGGTGGAACATCATATGTTCAGATCCTTAATGATCCTTGTAGTTACGTTTGTTCCTGAGGACATGGGAAAAGTCTTGTTATAACTAATCATGTGAATTTGGTATTCGTTCGATATTTTGATGTATGTTGTCTTTCCTCTAGTGGTGCTATGTGAAGGTCGACTACATGACACTTCACCATTATTTGGGCCTAGGCACTAGTGCAGAACCGGGCAATAGCACCGGTTTGTAAGACCCTTTAGTGCCGGTTTAGTAACCGGCACTAAAGTGTGGGCACTAAAGGCCCCCCCCTTTAGTACCGGTTCAGCACGAACCGGTGCTAAAGGGAAACCACGTGGCACGAGCCACCTCCGGGGGCCGGGAGCCCTTTAGTACCGGTTGGTAACACCAACCGGTACTAAATGTTTGTGGATTTTTGTTTTATTTTTTATTTTTCAATTAAATTTGTGTTATCAATTTAATTTAGGATTGTTTTACGTTATAATGAGTTGTAGTCGTCATCATCATCATCATCATCGCATATTAATAAATAAATAAGCTCTAGCTAGCTAAAAATCATCGTAGTCGTCATTAATTACCACTATTTAATCATCATAGACATTACCGCTAGCTATCTAATCATCACCAACACTGGCTAGCTTAAAGAAGAAACATTCACTTTGTAACAGAACCAAAGATATCATCGAGTTCAACATAATCATCACCAACATCGAAGTTCAGGACAATACAGACATGAGAGAGGACAGGTACTAATTAAGAGCATGAACTAGCTACTCCTGCTGCTCCCTCTCAGGTAGAATAGCATAGAACATGTATAGCTCTCCTGATTCATCATACTGGAGCATGCAGATGAATCTGTCTCCTAATCTTGGGTCGCGCTTCTCCTTGCTGCCCCCTAGTACTTCTCTGTGATCGTTAACAATTTTGCTCCAATCTTTCACTATTAAGCATTCTTCGCTTTCAGAAATCCTGAATGCACTCATGTGCAATGTAGGAAATCTTGGTCGTAAGCTAACCATTGACATGCGACTTTTGTCTCGATCCACTGGGGCACAACTGTCATCAGAAGTCCCTGTTGAAGAACATCGTGTAGTAATTAATATACTAAGCAATGAAAGTTTAGCTTCAAAAATATTGTATGCAAAAGATGCACTAATTAAGGACAAATAGTTAAAATCTTACCATCTTTCGATTATAGATGTGACCGTAGTTCAATACGATCACCATTGGTCGCACGTTTTGAGTACTAACATTTCTAAGTTCAGGAATTTTTTTTGTCTTGACAGTATTAAGATCCTCAAGCCATGAAACATAATGACTTATCTCCTCGCAGTTTAGTTGAGCCCCGGGGCAGTAGTAGGTCCTGTCTACCAAGCGCCAGACATGTTTGCTTGAACCGAAATAAGCTGACCATACAAATTAGTTGTCAAATATTTTTAAATAAACTGTATCAAAGACATAAACATATGCATGCATGGTTGAGAAAAACTCACATAATGGTAGAACTGGAGGCGTTTGCACATCGACCCGGATGTCTATATTACCTTCAATATCATCTTCCGGACGAATATCAAAGATGATAACCATATCAGGCTCAAATGCATAAGCCTTGCATAGTGCTTGCCATGTTTTGCATTCAAAATGGGTGTATATGTCTCCATTATATAATTTGACGTTGAAAGTATACCCATGCTCCGTCTTCAAGTAAACTCTCTTTACCTCCATATCATCTATAGCACTAAAACCTATCTTATCCAAGACAAATATTCTTGCATGGCAGGGGATGTGCTAATAGAATAGTGAAAATTTAAAATTATAAGTTGAAGCAAATGAAGCATAAGTCATGCTTTAAAATTATAAGTTGAAGCAAATGAAGCATAAGTTTTGCATTCAAATAATAATTGCCGTTGTGACTTACTGTATCCACTTCGAATGTCTCATTCAGCTTGATGCTGAAGCGCCTACCATCAACAAGGAAATTTCTGTCGCACAGGCCGCGCTGGTCTTCACAGTGTTCGCACATAATGAAATCTTTTTCGTCGTCAGATGACATTTCCTATATGTTCATATAGGTGAAACATTAAACACTTATTACTATCTAACATTAATTAATATCTAGCCAATTCAAATATATATCTAACTATATTCATCTCTAACAATTGACATTACTATATATTTAAATTTTCTATCTAATTCATCTAACATTTGACATTAATCTAACAAATAATATTTTAATTAGATCATCCAATCTCAGATACGACAATTTTCTTACTAAAAATAAACTAGTGATATTAATTATTCAAGTAGTTCAAATCTCAAATACCTAAACAAACTAGTTCAACAATTTTCTTACTAAAAATAAACTAGTTATATTAATTATTCAACTAGTTCAAATCTCATATACCTAAATAAACTAGTTCGACAATTTTCTTACTAAAAATAAACTAGTTATATTAATTATTCAGTTAATTCAAATCTCACATACCTAGCTAATTAATATCTAATTAAATTTTTCTAAAAAACAGAAAGCAGAAAACAGAAAATAAGTAAAAAAATGTGTGTGTGTGTGTGTGTGTATGTGTGTGTGTACGTGTGTGTGTGTGTGTGTGTGTGTATGTGTGTATATATGTGTGTGTCTGTGTACGTATACGTATACACTGCACTGCGCGGCCTCGTACGGCGCCGCCCCGCACGTACGAGCGGGGCCGCCGGCTACGGGGCGGGGGCGGTGGCATACGTACGAGCCAGGTGCGCGCGCGGCGCGGGTACGCGAGAGCGAGAGAGTATGTACGGGCCGGACCGCGGCGCGACGACGACGGACGGCGGGCGACGACGGGCGGTGGGCGACGGGCGACGGGCGGACGACGGGCGACGGGCGCGGCGGGCGGCGACGACAGGACTCGAGCGGCGCGCGGCGTCGCGAGAGGTTGGAGACGAAGAAGTGGGGAGATGTAACTGAAATTTTCGTAAGTGTTGTATATATAGGAGAGGCCTTTAGTACCGGTTGGAGCCACCAACCGGTACTAAAGGCCAACTTTGGCCAGGCCAAGAGGCGGAAAGAGCAGGCCATTAGTACCGGTTGGTCGCTCCAACCGGTACTAAAGACCACCCTCTAGTACCGGTTGGAGCCACCAACCGGTACTAAAGGCCTCGCGCTGCCACCCCAAAGTTTAGTCCCACCTCGCCGGGCGAAGGGCAGCCGCACTGGGTTATAAACCCAGCCGCGGCTACCTCTTTGAACTCCTCTAGATAGCAGGCTTGTGGGCCTAAATTCTGCGTGCTGCCCTGTGAGTCTGCTGGGCCTTTAAGGCCTGTAATTGCATGCTCGTGGCCTAGCAGGCCCACAAGGCAGCGCCCCAATTTTTTTTATAGTTTTTTCTGTTCTGATTTATTTTCTTCTATTTATTTCTGCGTAGTTTTTTGTATAGTTTTTTCTTTTCTGTTATATTTATTTTCTTCTATTTATTTGTGAGTAGTTTTTCATCTAGGTTGCCAAAATTCAACATTTTCAGAGTTCATTTTGTAGTGATTTTCAATTTCACGGTCATTTTGTAAACGATTGAAAAATAGCAAATATAATTTTTTCCTTTTCTACTTTATTTTTTCTTCTATTTATTTCTGAGTAGTTTTTTTCTTTTCTGCTATATTTATTTTCTTCTATTTATTTCTGAATAGTTTTTTTATATAGTTTTTTCTTTTCAGCTATAGTTTTTTTCTTTTCTGCTATTTTTTCTTTTCTGCAAAACTTGATGGTCAAAGTCTGGAGTTATAACCAAAGTTTAAAAAAATGAAATGCCGACGTGCAATTAGTTTTTGCCATAACAGAAGAAGTCCGGAGTTGTAATAAGTTATTAAAAATAAAAAAGAGGTGCAATGCTCGTTAATTTGCTTCAAGCCTTTCGGAATAGTGTAAACTGCATTGCGCATAGCTCCGTACAGTCTACCATATTCCTGAAGGCTTAAAGCTAAGCAACGTGAGCATTGAGCCTCTTCTTCATCGTCTCTTCACTCAGGGCTTATAAACCGCTCCTAGTCCCTCTCTCTTCGTGAGGTGGGACTAAAAAACAGCTTACTAAGAAACTGTAGTACTGGTTCATCCATGAACCGGTACTAAAGGTGCTCGTGGGGCCCCAGCCTTACCTGACACAACCTCATTACTACAAGTTTGTGGCACGAACCGGTGCTAAAGGTTCGCCACGAACCGGTACTAAAGAGCTCCTCCCGCCTAGCAGCTGGAACCGGTACTAAAGAGCTCCTCCCGCCTAGCAGTTGGAACCGGTACTTAAGAGCTCCTCCTGCCTAGCAGTTGAATGGTGCATACTGAATGCACAAAAAGTCTAGAGTTGTAATAAGTTTAAAAAAATGAAATGCCTTTGTAACAGATGAGTTTAATTTCGTCATAAACCCGAATACTTCGAAAGAGATTGTCCAGTTTGTAAACGAAGTGCATTCATGTTTTGCCGTAACCCTCTCTACTTTTTTGAACATGATATGTGGGTGAAATGATGATACCATGCCAAGTTTCAACTTTTTCAGAGTTCATTTGTAGTGCTTTTCAATTTCCAGGTCATTGAGTTCTCAAAACAAATCATTAAATGCATGAAAAATAACAAAAGAAGGCATAAACGGTTGAAAGTTGATGGCGTCGCTTTGAATGATGCATACTGAACGAAAAAAATATAAGAGCATTTAGATCATGATCTTATATTTCTTTACAGTCTAAATTGTCAATATGATTTTATAACATCAGAAATACTTTGATCATCAATGGTCTTTGTGTGTACAATCTGAATTGTCAATATGAGTCATCAACGATTTATAAACCGATGAAGACTCATATTGCGGCCACAAATTATACACATAGAGTTCAATGAAGACCAAGTGCTTGTGATAGTTTGAGAAATAACATATTTAAGGTGGTAAAAGGCTTGTTAGGGGAGCGAGGTGGGACTGAAAATAGTTTGCCATAACCTCATTAGTACCAGTTCGTGGTACGAACCGGCACTAAATGGTGATGGTGGGGCCATAGCCTGACCGCAGGCTGACACAACCTCTTTAGTACCGGTTCGTGGCATGAACCGGTACTAAAGGTTCGCCATGAACCAGTGCTATTGATCGCCGCCACGAACCGGCACTAATGTACACATTAGTGCCGGCTGAAATTCAAACCGGCACTATTGTGCTTCACATTTGACCCTTTTTCTACTAGTGAGGGGAAGGCATTGGGAAGTAATAATTAGATGATGAGTTGCTAGGGTGACAGAAGTTTAAACCTTAGTTTATGCATTGCTTCGTAAGGGGCTGATTTGGATCCATATGTTTCATGCTATGGTTAGGTTTACCTTAATTCTTCTTTCGTAGTTGCGGATGCTTGCAAGAGAGGTTAATCATAAGTGGGAGGCTTGTCCAAGGAAAGGCAGCACCCAAGCACCGGTCCACCCACATATCAAATTAGCAAAGTAACGAATGCGAATCATATGAGCATGATGAAAACTAGCTTGACAACTATTCTTATGTGTCCTCGGGAGCACTTTGCTTTATATAAGAGTTCGCCTAGGCTTGTCCTTTGCTACAAAATGGATTGGGCCACCTTGCTACACCTTGCTTACTTTTGTTACTTGTTACCCGTTACGATTTGTCTTATCACAAAACTATCTGTTACCGATAATTTCAGTGCTGCCGAGAATACCTTGCTGAAAACCACTTGTCATTTCCTTTTGCTCCTCATTGGGTTTGACACTCTTACTTATCAAAAGGACTACGATAGATCCCCTATACTTGTGGGTCATCAACCACCCCTCTCTAATACGGTTGAAAAGATGCCTACTCATACGGAAATGGTGGCGGAATTTCTGATGTTTGAACAACGAATTTGTTGTATCAAAGTAGTTCTTCCAAAGAAGGAGATGCCCGCTCTCTCGATTACGATTCAATGCCGGAAGGTGGTCTGGAATGGAGCCACGGAACAACGGCCGTTGGCTGTTGAGGTGGTGATGGACCAACACGGCAGCCAATATCTCCTTCTCGTCATCGGACGACAAATCATCGGAGTCGCAAAGGAAATTGTGAAAAAAGAACTCGTCGGCGGAGTCCATTTTGTACGTTGGCAAGCTGTTGAATAGCTTGCGGGCGTCGACGAAGGAGACGGCCGGCGAAGGGAGTCGCGGCGCGCACGGACCAGCTAGCTGCCCTGCCGGCGTCCGACGAGCGTGCCGGTGAGGATCTGGCCGGGGTGGCGAGGTGGCTTCTTGGTCGCGGTCGCGGCTGTGTCGGCAGGGGGGAGTGCGGGTGGGAAGCAGTCGGTTCCCCGGTGGCAAGACGATGGTGGCGGGCGAGGGCGGCGTTGCTGAGCGGATGTTGCGGTGCCGGCAGCTAGCAGAGTCATCGGAAAAAATGGACGGCGGCGTCGGCGACAAAGGAGGCGGGTGAGGGTTTGCTGTTGGATGGGGAGGGGCCAATGTGCCACCGACCAGCGGGCCCGGGGAAGAAGAAGGCGAGCGCGCGCACGTCCTTCCCGTGTGCGCGCCGACGCAAATCCGGCTAAAAAATGAGCCAGGAATGGGTCGCCCGCAGAAGAAAAGCGGGCGCTCGTCCATTTGAGTCGGCGCGTTGGACCAACTTTTGTGTCCGCGCCGACCCAAACGGACGCCATGGGACGAAATGAGTCGCCCCGTTGGAATTGCTCTTAGCGCCTCTTTCGTTACAGACAAGCATCGTAAGCTAGAATCGTCAAAGAATGCCGGAACAGGCATTCGAACACTTCTCCTAGATCCAACCTCGTCCGCCCGAAGAAGGACGGCCGAACATTGAGTTGTGGTCGTCACCCAAACAAACCACTGTCCTCTAGATCATCGTCAGATAAACTAGCTGAAGCGACATCAATATCACTAGAACTAATGCCCTAGAACTCATTTCATATGTGGAAACCGCCAGATCCACCCTGCGTCACTGCTGGAAGCATCGCTGGAGCAAGGTCTAGGCAAGAAGGACATTATTCCGACGCCTTGAGAGGACAATTGTACATGAAAAAACCAACATGATCAAGGTCCACCGGAGGTGAGGTGAACACAACGGCATCAATTGTAGTCACAACAACCCTAGTCCCCTATGTGAGCATCTCAAATCAAAAGACGAAGAAGAAGAAAAAGGAGCGTCGAGAGGTTAATTTCGTTCACAATTTCATCTAGATGAAAGTCCTTTTCAATAAACAAGAGAAAATCCTTTTTAATTCTCCGCCAAAAAATCCTTTTCAATTCTTCCTCTTCGTGTACATGCATGTTTGTCTCAGCTACATGTTCAGGCAATGCCGTCGTCGGCGATGGAGGCAGGCGCGAGTTGAAGTTCCTGTACCGGAAGGCGGCATCCTCTCCTTCCGCGCTGTCGTCGCTGCCGCCCTCGTCGAAGTTGAGCTCGTAGCTAAGCGGGTCATACCTGAACTGTGCCGTGACCGCCACGCGCCGCCTCCACATGGCCCTGCCACCGGTCTGCGAGATGTTAAAGTGAGTGCGCCACAAAATAGAAAAATTTGCAAATTTTTGGTACCTGTACTAAGTCCATGATTTTATTTTACTAGCAAAAGGGAACGTGCGTTGCAACGGGTGAAAATCGCATCGGCCATGCATAATCTAGTCACTGTGAATTCGCAAAAAACACTAAGTGTGACCTAAAACATAATGATGATTTGATTTATGACACACGTGAAATATCTGTAACATGAAGAAGAATTTTCTTTGAAATTCTTTGTAAAATTTTTTAACGTATGTGTGATTTTAAAAAATGTCTTAACATATGCATTGTTGGACTTAAATTCCACTATAGGAATTCGATAGGAATTGAGTTGTTGTTATGGTAAGTTAACACGGTTCGTTATTAAACCATGGATTTGATTTACCAAATCCATAATTATTGTATACTCTTTGATAGATATAGCACAACCCAAATTAATTCCTAATCCTTATTTTACAAGTTCTTAATAGTTCTCTTTTCTTATTTTGAATGCAAACACCTAACTAAATACTAACAAAATTCTTTGTTGACAGCAATCTATGCTTCATAGTAGTATATATTTGTATATCGAAGTCCTAGATAGGAAAGTAGAGTAGGCATAGATCCTCCACAAAAGGCAAAATGTATATGAAAAAAAGATTGATTGAACTTAGCATTTTTTAGATCTGGAATCTTTTTTCATCCATCGATCGAGGGTATTTTATAATACCATAGCCGACCATCTCTTTCCATATGCAACTTTTACATCTCTTCCTCACACGTGCATGTCTTTCTTCATCATATGTACTGCAGGAAATTTCTTCATCATGTTAATTAGCCAACCATATATAGATCTCTTCCTCCACGTTATCCCTCTCTTGCCGGGCCAGAGCCTTCATCCTTCCTTATTATCTCGTAGTTATCCAACCATATATGCCTTCTTAATTCTTCCATTAAAGCATGCAGCTGACCGCTTCCTTTCCAACTCTCTTGGTTCTTTCCAGGGAAGAACGGGCCCATTGTTTACCCTCTTCTCCTTTTTAATCCTCAAGGCGGCTTATTGATTTGAATTCGCAGATGTATATAAACTGGTGTTATTGCAGGTAAAGACGCGAGGTGTTATTCGGAAGCGGCTAATGAAGGAGTCTGGATGAAGGAGTTCATATCCGACCTAGGTGTCATACCTAGTGCATCGGGTCCAATGAAAATCTTTTGTGACAATACTGGAGCAATTGCCTTGGCGAAGGAATCCAGATTTCACAAGAGAACCAAGCACATCAAGAGACGCTTCAATTCCATCCGGGACTTGGTCCAGGTGGGAGACATAGAGATTTGCAAGATACATACGGATCTTAATGAAGCAGACCCGTTGACTAAGCCTCTTCCACGGGCAAAACATGATCAGCACCAAAACTCCATGGGTGTTAGAATCATTACTGTGTAATCTAGATTATTGACTCTAGTGCAAGTGGGAGACTGAAGGAAATATGCCCTAGAGGCAATAATAAAGTTATTATTTATTTCCTTATTTCATGATAAATGTTTATTATTCATGCTAGAATTGTATTAACCGGAAACATAATACATGTGTGAATACATAGACAAACAGAATGTCACTAGTATGCCTCTACTTGACTAGCTCGTTAATCAAAGATGGTTAAGTTTCCTAACCATGGACAAAGGAGTTGTCATTTGATTAACGAGGTCACATCATTGGTTGAATGATCTGATTGACATGACCCATTCCATTAGCTTAGCACCCGATCGTTTAGTGTGTTGCTATTGCTTTTATCCATGACTTATACATGTTCTTATGACTATGAGATTATGCAACTCCCGTTTGCCAGAGGAACAATTTGGGTGCTACCAAACGTCACAACGTAACTGGGTGATTATAAAGGAGTACTACAGGTGTCTCCAAAGGTAGATGTTGGGTTGGCGTATTTCGAGATTAGGATTTGTCACTCCGATTGTCGAAGAGGTATCTCTGGGCCCTCTCGGTAATGCACATCACATAAGCCTTGCAAGCATTACAAATAATGAGTTAGTTGTGAGATAATGTATTACGGAACGAATAAAGAGACTTACCGGTAACGAGATTGAACTAGGTATTGGATACCAACGATCGAATCTCGGGTAAGTAACATACCGATGACAAAGGGAACTAACGTATGTTGTTATGCGGTCTGACCGATAAAGATCTTCGTAGAATATGTAGGAACCAATATGGGCATCCAGGTCCCGCTATTGGTTATTGAACGGAGACGTGTCTCGGTCATGTCTACATTGTTCTCGAACCGTAGGGTCCGCACGCTTAAGGTTTCGATGACGGTTATTATGAGTTTGTGTATTTTGATGTACCGAAGAAGTTCGGAGTCCCGGATGAGATCACGGACATGACGAGGAGTCTCGAAATGGTCGAGACATAAAGATTGATATATTGGATGATTATGTTTGGACATCGGAATGGTTCCGGGTAAAATCGGCATTTTACCGGAGTACCGGGGGGGGGGGGGGGGGGTTACCGGAACCCCCCGGGGGTTTAATGGGCCACTATGGGCCTTAAGGGAGAAGAGGAGGGGCGGCCAAGGGCTGGCCGCGCGCCCCCTCCCCTCTAGTCCGAATTGGACAAGGAGGGGGGCGGCGCCCCCCTTTTTCCTTCTCTCCCCCCTTCCCACTCCTAGTCCAACAAGGAAAGGGGGGAGTCCTACTCCCGGTGGGAGTAGGACTCCTCCCGGCGCGCCTCCTCTAGGCCGGCCGGCCCCTCCCCCTTGATCCTTTATATACGGGGGCAGGGGGCACCTCTAGACACACAAGTTGATCCTTGAGATTGTTCCTTAGCCGTGTGCGGTGCCCCCCTCCACCATATTCCACCTCGGTCGTATTGTTGCAGTGCTTAGGCGAAGCCCTGCGATAGTAGAACATCAAGATCGTCACCACGCCGTCGTGCTGACGGAACTCTTCCTCCCCGGAGCTTTGCTGGATCGGAGCCCGAGGAGCGTCACCGAGCTGTACGTGTGTCAAGAACTCGGAGGCGCCGGAGTAACGGCGCTGGGATCGGTTGGATCGCGAGGAGATCGTACGACTACTTCCTCTACGTTGTGATCGCTTCCGCTTCGGTCTACAAGGGTATGTAGACAATACTCTCCCCTCTCGTTGCTATGCATCACCATGATCTTGCGTGTGCGTAGGAATTTTTTTGAAATTACTACGTTCCCCAACAGTGGCATCCGAGCCAGGTTTTTTATGGTTTGATGTTATATGCACGAGTAGAACACAAGTGAGTTGTGGACGATACAAGTCATACTGCCTACCAGCATGTCATACTTTGGTTCAGCGGTATTGTTGGATGAGATGACCCGGACCAACCTTACGCGTACGCTTACGCGAGACCGGTTCCCTCGACGTGCTTTGCACACAGATGGCTTGCGGGAGACATCTCACCAACTTTAGTTGAACCAAGTGTGGCTACGCCCGGTCCTTGAGAAGGTTAAAACGGAGTCTATTTGACAAACTATCGTTGTGGTTTTGATGCGTAGGTAAGATGAGTTCTTGCTTAAGCCCGTAGCAGCCACGTAAAACTTGCAACAAACAAAGTAGAGGACGTCTAACTTGTTTTTGCAGGGCATGTTGTGATGTGATATGGTCAAGACATGATGCTAAATTTTATTGTATGAGATGATCATGTTTTGTAACCGAGTTATCGGCAACTGGCAGGAGCCATTTGGTTGTCGCTTTATTGTATGCAATGCAATCGCCCTGTAATGCTTTACTTTATCACTAAGCGGTAGCGATAGTCGTAGAAGCATAAGATTGGCGAGACGACAACGATGCTACGATGGAGATCAAGGTGTCGCGCCGGTGACGATGGTGATCATGATGGTGCTGCAGAGATGGAGATCATGAAGCACAAGATGATGATGACCATATCATATCACTTATATTGATTTGCATGTGATGTTTATCTTTTTATGCATCTTATCTTGCTTTGATTGACGGTAGCATTATAAGATGATCTCTCACTAAATTGTCAAGAAGTGTTCTCCCCGAGTATGCACCGTTGCCAAAGTTTGTCGTGCCCAGACACCACGTGATGATCGGGTGTGATAAGCTCTACGTCCATCTACAATGGGTGCAAGCCAGTTTTTGCACTCGCAGAATACTCGGGTTATACTTGACGAGCCTAGCATATGCAGATATGGCCTCGGAACACAGAGACCGAAAGGTCGAGCGTGAATCATATAGTAGATATGATCAACATGATGATGTTCACCATTGAGAACTAATCCATTTCACGTGATGATCGGTTATGGTTTAGTTTGATTTGGATCACGTGATCACTTAGAGGATTAGAGGGATGTCTATCTAAGTGGGAGTTCTTAAGTAATATGATTAATTGAACTTAAATTTATCATGAACTTAGTCCCTGATAGTATCTTGCTTGTTTATGTTGATTGTAGATAGATGGCTCGTGCTGTTGTTCCGTTGAATTTTAATGCGTTCCTTGAGAAAGCAAAGTTGAAAGATGATGGTAGCAATTACACGGACTGGGTCTGTAACTTGAGGATTATCCTCATTGCTGCACAGAAGAGTTACGTCCTGGATGCACCGCTAGGTGCCAGGCCTGCTGCTGGAGCAACGCCAGATGTTATGAACGTCTGGCAGAGCAAAGCTGATGACTACTCGATAGTTCAGTGTGCCATGCTTTACGGCTTAGAACCGGGACTTCAATGTCGGTTTGAGAACCATGGAGCATATGAGATGTTCCAGGAGTTGAAGTTAATATTCCAACAGAATGCCCGGATTGAGAGATATGAAGTCTCCAATAAGTTCTATAGCTGCAAGATGGAGGAGAATGGGTCTGTCAGTGAGCACATACTCAGAATGTCTGGGTATTACAATCACCTGAGTCAACTGGGAGTTAATCTTCCGGATGATTGTGTCATTGACAGAATTCTTCAATCACTGCCACCAAGCTACAAAGGCTTCGTGATGAACTATAATATGCAAGGGTTAGTAAAGACTATGCCCGAGCTCTTCGCAATGCTAAAGGCTGCGGAGGTAGAAATCAAGAAGGAGCATCAAGTGTTGATGGTCAATAAGACCACTAGTTTCAAGAAGAAAGGCAAAGGGAAGAAGAAGGGGAACTTCAAGAAGAACAGCAAGCAAGTTGCTGCTTAGGAGAAGAAACCCAAGTCTGGACCTAAGCCTGAAACTGAGTGCTTCTACTGCAAGCAGACTGGTCACTGGAAGCGGAACTACCCCAAGTATTTGGCGGATAAGAAGGATGGCAAGGCGAACAAAGGTATATGTGATATACATGTTATTGATGTGTACCTTACTAGAGCTCGCAGTAGTACCTGGGTATTTGATACTGGTTCTGTTGCTAATATTTGCAACTCGAAACAGGGACTACAGATTAAGCGGACACTAGCAAAGGACGAGGTGACGATGCGCGTGGGAAATGGTTCCAAAGTCGATGTGATCGCGGCCGGCACGCTACCTCTACATCTACCTTCGGGATTAGTATTAGACCTAAATAATTGTTATTTGGTGCCAGTGTTGAGCATGAACATTATATCTGGATCTTGTTTGATGCGAGATGGTTATTCATTTAAATCAGAGAATAATGGTTGTTCTATTTATATGAGTAACATCTTTTATGGTCATGCACCCTTGAAGAGTGGTCTATTTTTTAGGGATCTCGATAGTAGTGATACACATATTCATAATGTTGAAACCAAAAGATGCAGAGTTGATAATGATAGTGCAACTTATTTGTGGCACTGCCGTTTAGGTCATATCGGTATAAAGCGCATGAAGAAACTCCATACTGATGGACTTTTGGAGTCACTTGATTATGAATCACTTGGCACTTGCGAACCGTGCCTCATGGGCAAGATGACTAAAACGCCGTTCTCCGGTACTATGGAGAGAGCAACAGATTTGTTGGAAATCATACATACGGATGTATGTGGTCCGATGAATGTTGAGGCTCGTGGCGGATATCGTTATTTTCTCACCTTCACAGATGATTTGAGCAGATATGGATATATCTACTTAATGAAACACAAGTCTGAAACATTTGAAAAGTTCAAAGAATTTCAGAGTGAAGTTGAAAATCATCGTAACAAGAAAATAAAGTTTCTACGATCTGATCGTGGAGGAGAATATTTGAGTTACAAGTTTGGTCTACATTTGAAACAATGCGGAATAGTTTCGTAACTCACGCCACCCGGAACACCACAGCGCAATGGTGTGTCCGAACGTCGTAATCGCACTTTACTAGATATGGTGCGATCTATGATGTCTCTTACAGATTTACCGCTATCGTTTTGGGGTTATGCTCTTGAGACGGCCGCATTCACATTGAATAGAACACCGTCAAAATCCGTTGAGACGACACCTTATGAACTATGGTTTAGCAAGAAACCAAAGTTGTCGTTTCTTAAAGTTTGGGGCTGCGATGCTTATGTGAAAAAGCTTCAACCTGATAAGCTCAAACCCAAATCGGAGAAGTGTGTCTTCATAGGATACCCAAAGGAGACAGTTGGGTACACCTTCTATCACAGATCCGAAGGCAAGACATTTGTTGCCAAAAATGGATCCTTTCTAGAGAAGGAGTTTCTCTCGAAAGAAGTGAGTGGGAGGAAAGTAGAACTTGATGAGGTAACTGTACCTTCTCCCTTATTGGAAAGTAGTTTATCTCAGAAACCGGTTTCTGAGACATCTACACCAAATAGTGAGGAAGTTGATGATGTTGATCATGAAGCTTCAGATCAAGTTACTACAGAACCTCGTAGATCAACCAGAGTAAGATCCGCACCAGAGTGGTACGGTAATCCTGTTCTGGAAGTCATGCTACTAGATCATGATGAACCTACAAACTATGAAGAAGCGATGGTGAGCCCAGATTCCGCAAAGTGGCTTGAAGCCATGAAATCTGAGATGGGATCCATGTATGAAAACAAAGTGTGGACTTTGATTGACTTGCCCGAGGGTCGGCAAGCAATAGAAAACAAGTGGATCTTTAAGAAGAAGACTGACGCTGACGGTAATGTTACTGTCTACAAAGCTCGACTTGTCGCAAAGGGTTTCCGACAAGTTCAAGGGATTGACTACGATGAGACCTTCTCACCCGTAGCGATGCTTAAGTCTGTCCGAATCATGTTAGCAATTGCCGCATTTTATGACTATGAAATTTGGCAAATGGATGTAAAAACTGCATTCCTGAATGGATTTCTGGAAGAAGAGTTGTATATGATGCAACCAGAAGGTTTTATCGATCCAAATGGAGCTAACAAAGTGTGCAAGCTCCAGCGATCCATTTATGCACTGGTGCAAGCATCTCGGAGTTGGAATAAACGCTTTGATAGTGTGATCAAAGCATTTGGGTTTGTACAGACTTTTGGAGAAGCCTGTATTTACAAGAAAGTGAGTGGGAGCTCTGTAGCATTTCTGATATTATATGTAGATGACATATTGTTGATCGGAAATGATATAGAATTTCTGGATAGCATAAAGGGATACTTGAATAAGAGTTTTTCAATGAAGGACCTCGGTGAAGCTGCTTACATATTGGGCATCAAGATCTATAGAGATAGATCAAGACGCTTAATTGGACTTTCACAAAGCACATACCTTGACAAAGTTTTGAAGAAGTTCAAAATGGATCAAGCAAAGAAAGGGTTCTTGCCTGTGTTACAAGGTGTGAAGTTGAGTAAGACTCAATGCCCGACCACTGCAGAGGATAGAGAGAAAATGAAAGATGTTCCCTATGCTTCAGCCATAGGCTCTATCATGTATGCAATGCTGTGTACCAGACCTGATGTGTGCCTTGCTATTAGCTTAGCAGGGAGGTACCAAAGTAATCCAGGAGTGGATCACTGGACAGCGGTCAAGAATATCCTGAAGTACCTGAAAAGGACTAAGGAGATGTTTCTCGTATATGGAGGTGACAAAGAGCTCATCGTAAGTGGTTACGTTAATGCAAGCTTTGACACTGATCTGGACGATTCGAAATCGCAAGCCGGATACGTATTTACATTAAACGGTGGAGCTGTCAGTTGGTGCAGTTCTAAACAAAGCGTCGTAGCGGGATCTACATGTGAAGTGGAGTACATAGCAGCTTCGGAAGCAGCTAATGAAGGAGTCTGGATGAAGGAGTTCATATCCGACCTAGGTGTCATACCTAGTGCATCGGGTCCAATGAAAATCTTTTGTGACAATACTGGAGCAATTGCCTTGGCGAAGGAATCCAGATTTCACAAGAGAACCAAGCACATCAAGAGACGCTTCAATTCCATCCGGGACTTGGTCCAGGTGTGAGACATAGAGATTTGCAAGATACATACGGATCTGAATGAAGCAGACCCGTTGACTAAGCCTCTTCCACGGGCAAAACATGATCAGCACCAAAACTCCATGGGTGTTAGAATCATTACTGCGTAATCTAGATTATTGACTCTAGTGCAAGTGGGAGACTGAAGGAAATATGCCCTAGAGGCAATAATAAAGTTATTATTTATTTCCTTATTTCATGATAAATGTTTATTATTCATGCTAGAATTGTATTAACCGGAAACATAATACATGTGTGAATACATAGACAAACAGAGTGTCACTAGTATGCCTCTACTTGACTAGCTCGTTAATCAAAGATGGTTAAGTTTCCTAACCATGGACAAAGGAATTGTCATTTGATTAACGAGGTCACATCATTGGTTGAATGATCTGATTGACATGACCCATTCCATTAGCTTAGCACCCGATCGTTTAGTGTGTTGCTATTGCTTTTATCCATGACTTATACATGTTCCTATGACTATGAGATTATGCAAATCCCGTTTGCCAGAGGAACACTTTGGGTGCTACCAAACGTCACAACATAACTGGGTGATTATAAAGGAGTACTACAGGTGTCTCCAAAGGTAGATGTTGGGTTGGCGTATTTCGAGATTAGGATTTGTCACTCCGATTGTCGGAGAGGTATCTCTGGGCCCTCTCGGTAATGCACATCACATAAGCCTTGCAAGCATTACAACTAATGAGTTAGTTGTGAGATAATGTATTACAGAACGAATAAAGAGACCTACCGGTAATGAGATTGAACTAGGTATTGGATACCGACGATCGAATCTCGGGTAAGTAACATACCGATGACAAAGGGAACTAACGTATGTTGTTATGCGGTCTGATCGATAAAGATCTTCGTAGAATATGTAGGAACCAATATGGGCATCCAGGTCCCGCTATTGGTTATTGACCGGAGACGTGTCTCGGTCATGTCTACATTGTTCTCGAACCGTAGGGTCCGCACGCTTAAGGTTTCGATGACGGTTATTATGAGTTTGTGTATTTTGATGTACCGAAGAAGTTCGGAGTCCCGGATGAGATCACGGACATGAAGAGGAGTCTCGAAATGGTCGAGACATAAAGATTGATATATTGGATGATTATGTTTGGACATCGAATGGTTCCGGGTAAAATCGGCATTTTACCGGAGTACCGGGGGGGGGGGGTTACCGGAACCCCCCGGGGGTTTAATGGGCCACTATGGGCCTTAAGGGAGAAGAGGAGGGGCGGCCAAGGGCTGGCCGCGCGCCCCCTCCCCTCTAGTCCGAATTGGACAAGGAGGGGGGCGGCGCCCCCCTTTTTCCTTCTCTCCCCCCTTCCCACTCCTAGTCCAACAAGGAAAGGGGGGAGTCCTACTCCCGGTGGGAGTAGGACTCTTCCCGGCGCGCCTCCTCTAGGCCGGCCGGCCCCTCCCCCTTGATCCTTTATATACGGGGGCAGGGGGGGCACCTCTAGACACACAAGTTGATCCTTGAGATCGTTCCTTAGCCGTGTGCGGTGCCCCCCTCCACCATATTCCACCTCGGTCGTATTGTTGCAGCGCTTAGGCGAAGCCCTGCGATAGTAGAACATCAAGATCGTCACCACGCCGTCGTGCTGACGGAACTCTTCCTCCCCGGAGCTTTGCTGGATCGGAGCCCGAGGAGCGTCACCGAGCTGTACGTGTGTCAAGAACTCGAAGGCGCCGGAGTAACGGCGCTGGGATCGGTTGGATCGCGAGGAGATCGTACGACTACTTCCTCTATGTTGTGATCGCTTCCGCTTCGGTCTACAAGGGTATGTAGACAATACTCTCCCCTCTCGTTGCTATGCATCACCATGATCTTGCGTGTGCGTAGGAATTTTTTTGAAATTACTACGTTCCCCAACACATATCACTTTGCGGCCTCACGCACGGTATTCCCACGGGTGCCACCTTACTTGGCCCGGGACCGTTTGCGCCTTTTGGCTCACGCATATGATAGTGTCGCTAGCATCCATATGACAAAGAACCCGGGCCGACATGGCTAGTCGTGAACCCAAGGCGGCACTAACCCATGAGGACAGGCATACATGAATCACATCGAGCATGTCGGTCATCAACGTATAAATCCGGGCTGTAGCACTGGGCTAACAGGACTCCTGTAACCCGGGCTGTAGCAGGCTAGGCAGGACTCTGGATAACACCGCGTGACATCTCCCCGAAGGGACAGACACATGAACGACGTGTATCACATGCCGGCCAGTCAAGTGTTCCGAGCAGTAGTGCTGGGCTAGCAGGACTCGGGTGAACCGGGCTATAGCGGACTACTATCGCTCAGAAGCACTAGACTACATTTCCCCATATGATAGGCTGCCAAGGATAAACAACTAGATAGTCGGATCCCACTCATACCAAGCATTTCAATCATACACACAATATGCCCGATATGAGTAAATACAACATGGCATCACAACAAGACTCTACAACTCAAGTATTTATTCCTTAGGCTCCGAGGAGCGAGATATTACAAACATGGGTCTCATGACCCAACATACAGAGCATACAAGCAACAAGCACATGCGGAAGATTAACATGTCTGAGTACAGACATTTATAAATGAAAAAGGCTGAGAAGCCTGACTATCTACCAGATCCTGCCGAGGGCACAAGATCGTAGCTGAGGTAACAAGCTAAACGTCGAAGTCCAAGCGGTACTACTAGCGAGACTGAAGTCTCTCTGCAAAAACATAAAATGGGCAAACGTTAGTACAAATGTACCCAGCAAGACTTACATCAGAACTAACTACATATGCATCAGTATCAAAAGGGGGTGGTGGAGTTTGACTGCGGCAAGCCAGCTTTGACTCGGTGGCTATCCTGAACTACGACTGCAAGTAACTCTTTTGAGGTGGCGCACACGAGTCCACATATTCACCATATCAATACACCACTATGTATCCACTTCCGTCCCCCTACGAGAAGGCCATCCATAGCACTCACGCTTATCTTGCGTATTTTAGAGTATCCACTTTCACTTGTCTATGAACTATGAGAGGGGTCCAAGTTTCCATATCCGAGGAATCCGGCTATTCGAATAGATAATGATAACCCTGCAGGGGTGTACTTCTTCACACACGCTCTCGCCACTTATCGCCCTGTACACGTCATGTACCTCGGCAACCTTCAAGCGGAAGCCGGGCGAGGGAGTCGGCCACGACATGACTAACCACACAAGTCTCTAGTCCAGGTTTATCGCCTATTCGGGTTCCATCCGCAAGGAGATCCGGCCGGGGTGTCGCTCACGGCCCCAAACGATGTGTACAGGGTTCCAAGCCCACCAAACGGGCGGCGCTTGGTTTACCCAGCCATGGTGCCTAGTCTGTCCCAAGCCCACCTGTACCGGGTGCCACTTGGTAGACTACTAACACTACCTACAAACACCAGAAACTAGTTGCAACTCCTGGACAGGGATCTAGTGGATTAATAAGTCGAGAGGGGCACTTAAGCATTCCAATGCGTGGTAGTAACTGTTCATGGATCACAAACACAGAACTCAGTTCCTGAGGACGGCTGCAATGAGACAACCCACCATGTACTCCTACATGGCCTCTCACCGCTACCTTTACCAAATCGTGTTCACACACTTTGCTCTCAACAGTAGGACATGTTCACCACATTCCAATTCATTCCCGATGAATCAGACCCGACTCAACTCTAAGCAGTAGCAGGCATGACAACAAGCATGAATGAGTAGGCACATCAGGGCTCAAACAACTCCTACTCATGCTAGTGGGTTTCATCTATTTACTGTGGCAATGACAGGTCATGCAAAGGATAAAGGGGTTCAGCTACCGCAGCAAGTAACATTGAATCGTTGTTGTCCTAATGCAGTAAAAGAGAGCAGGAGCGAGAGAGTGGGATTGTATCGGAATGAACAAGTGGTTTTTGCTTGCCTGGCACTTCTGAAGACAATATATTTCTTCATCGGTGTCATCGATCTCATCGCCGGAACACATCTATCGAGAGGGGACAATTACCGGCAAACAGAGAAAGAACACAATCAATGCAATGCACACACATATGAATGATATGTCATTTTAAGGTACTGAATTCACCTAATGCAATAACTAGCCAAGTTAATTGAAGTGGAACTCAAACAGGATCAAATTCCAACTTCAAATGTTATTTCATAAATTGCCCTAATCATCATTTGACCTATTCAGTGAGGTTAACTTGTTAAAACATTTATGATCATGGCATAAACAGATTCTTCATATCTTTCTGATCATTTTTCATATATAAATTATTTCATTTGGAGTTACAGTTGAATTTCTATGATTTTTCAAAGTTTGGGATATTTTCTGTATTTTAACAAATCATTTAAGATTTATTTAAATTCCAGAAAAGGATTACTGCGTCAGCGTGAGAGCATCGTGACGTCAGCGAGTATACGGGGCAGCCAGGTCAAACTGACCAGTGGGTCCCGTGTGTCAGTGATTAGACTAACTAAACTAATTAAAATTAATCCCTAACCAACTTGGTTAGCCGGGCGGGGCCCGCACGTCAGTGACCCAGGGGGGTCAAATCCCTGGTCAACCGGGGCTAATCCACCGGCGTTTAGCCGCCGGCAACGACCAGATGCGGCGGAGGCTCGGGATCGCTCCTCCGGCGACCAAGAGCAAGGCGGAGGGCATCCACGCGGAGCTGGCAAACGTGCGCATCCAACGGGGCAAGTGGGAGTAGCTGGGGTGACCGGAGCTCGCCGGAAAAGAGCTCGTGGCGGCGGCCGGCATGCGGGTGTGCTCGGGATCGGCGCTATACTGCACGGCAGGGGCCACAGAGGGGTGCTACGGGCACCTGGTGATGCACTGAGCGCTATGGCGCGGTCGGTTGCGGCTCTAGGTGACGGTGGCCACGGCGGCGGCATGGCCGGCGGAGCCAAGCTCCTGGCCGCGACGACAATGGCGTTAGCGAAAGCAAAAGGCCAGAGGAGAGGGGGGGGGGTGTCGACGCAAAAACTCACAACGGTTGCAGTGGAGCCAACGGCGAGCTCGGAGGTGGTCCGACGTGGGCAGAACGACGATGGCAATCTCGGGCGGCCGGCGATGAAGAAGGCGGCGTTGACGGCTCCACATGGCGTTCAGCGCCTCGTAGCTTGACGGGGAGGTAGCAGATGATGTGGCGGAGCTCGCAAGCACTACGGGCGGTCGAGGGGACGGCGGGGAGCGCGTGGGCAGCGAACGGCGGCGACGGCGACGCTTGGTGGTCGCGTGGGAGAGAGAGCAGAGAGGGGGAGGGAGTCCAGAGAGGGGGGGGGGGAAGCGAGAGGGGAGCGCTGGGCGTCTCCGTGGCGCGGTTCGAAGACCGAGGAGGCTGCCACGGCGAAGCAGGAGGTGGCATCGTCGGGCGCGCGTGTGCAGGAACGCAGCTCCCTGCCTGCTTGGCGGGAGGTAGCACGTGACTGGCCTGGGCCAACAGTGCTGGGCTGGCACAGTGCCAGGCCAGGTAGGTGGCCCAGGTAGGTGGCCCAGGTAGGTGTTCTCTCTCTCTTTCATAAATTGTTTCTGTTTTCTATTTTGTTCTGTTTGTTTTGATTTAGTTTAGGCACTAAATCATTTTAATAAATCCTGGAAATAATTTTGGGCATTAACTGAAATATTACAGAGGCCCTTAGCTATTTTCAGAATATGTTGGAGCAATTAGAATTATTATAGAATTTAAGTGCCCCAATTCAAATACAAAATGGATTAATTCAAATACCAAAATGTCTTGGAAAAATATTCATCATCTCTGGATATGGTTTTCGCCTTTTTCCATTAATCATGAACATTTTTGCAAACCAATTTGGGTTCTTTGAAAATATTTTGAAGTTGAACCTATTTGCATTGTTTCAGTACTAGGGGTTGATCAATCCCCATTTCAAATTTCATGAAATTTAAAAAATGATGCATGGATGCAATGCCACAGGTTAAAAGCAAACTCTAGGGCTGTGACAACTCACCCCCACTAAGCAAGAATCTCGTCCCGAGATTCAAGCATAGGGTAAGAAGACAGAGGGGGTACAACTAACAACACGATATTCATGATCCAACTACCCTTCTCGAAGATGTTGATTCATTGCATCATCTTGATCTCGACATCTTGCTTTCAGAACTTCATCCAACACGACCATGAGAAGAAAGGAAAACTCTAGGTGAATCGATCTTCTTGAAGATCGAGCTATTCACGATGATCGTTTGAAGGGTTCGGGAAAATGGCATACTCTGTCCGGAAAGGAAACTATGGTTATAGAACAACTCGGTAAACAGGAGGCACATCCCAATTGATATCGAGGATATAACCTAGTGACTGAGTGTGCTCTCAATAACTTGAGCATTTCCATACTCATCAAGGTCTTACCAACATCCGTGCCGAGGATCCTGGCAACACATCTTACTACCATGAGGAATAGTGATGGACAATGTAGATGCAAAGGAAGACAACACTTTCTCATATTTCACCTTAGCGAGGCCAAGGGAACGAAATCTGGATGATCGACCGAGAGACATTTAGCACTCCGCCTCTAATGTTCTCCTTGATGTTCTAGCTACCATTGTCTTGCTTTAAGGCTCAACATGGCCATCAAGTAAAGGTCGGACTTCGGGAGCACAAAAAACCATAAGGAACAACTATTGGAATAAATCCTACGAGATCCTTATGGGGAGGTGTCCAACTTTCTCAATCAAGATACTACAATAATAAGTCTTCCGGTTGGGTGTGTTGGCCACAACATCCACCTATCGGGTTACAGAGAGACCGTTAGTATAGTTCTTGGGAAAACGTTCCAACCATCATACCTGCCTGAGATTCAGATCTAGTTGGCGTCAGGACATTGCAGACTCATCGAATCTAGAAAGAAAAGTGAAAGTTTGCAACACAAACGATGAGATGACGTTGCGAGATTCTCGGGAAATGAACTACGATAGCAAGCTCCAAAACATGAGCTGGTTATGCTACAAGCATGTGAACACGCTGTCCCAGACAAGCATGGTCACCTGGTAGTCTTATAATAAAACACTACCGAGTTCTAGTTGGGAACCATCATTGAGGATAAGGAAGTCCTTGCATAAGTCTAGCTCTTAAGAAGAAACTTCTTCTCCTTGAACAAATCAATCAGTGGCTTGGTGTGCTAGGGATACATATGGAATGGAGATGATCAGTCTATCAAACCATAGAATACTTCGCACATGCGTGACTGACTTGGGATGATTCCGAAGGAAGCAAAAACAAACTTTCTCGAATTCACGGCAGCAACTTACATCAGATACACGTGAATTAGAGGAAGACACTTCTCTCATCCAAACATATACCTCAGGGACGGTCTCGAAGGCATTGTTTACAAAGTTTCCAACACTAGCTTAATGTCCAACAAAATTATGGAGAAGATAAGGATGTTGTCGATGGGCTCAACGACAATTTATCCAGGTTTCCATAAAAGTGGAATTCCATAATTATCTGAACAATGTGATAGTATTGGTCAGACCAAAGGATGTATGGTGTATGCCCGAGGGATTAACCACGAGTAAGACAACATTACGAACATCGTTGGTTCTGATTTGATTTGACGGTAGCCCATACTCAAATCAAAGATTGGGTAAGACAATAGGTCCAACAACTGATCACGAGGACCAATTGATGAAGATATCAACCTTCTTCAACACACACACACAGAAGATATCCCTTAGAGATGAACTAAGTTAAGCAAAGCTTTTACCTTCCAACTCTCCAAGTTGTTGTCTAGCTTAACCAACTAGCTCAGGGATATCCAACACAGATTCTTGGAGAAGGGGTGATTTATAAGAAAACCAACTTGATCACGAACTCAACATAACGGTCAGGTGACAACCTAGTAATACTTTCGAGAAGATATTCGGAAAATCACGAACCACCGATATGATACTAAGCCCGAGATCAATCTTGCTTTTCAGGGCAAGACGATATGATCAAATAAGAAAGGATTGACACAATCCTAACTCATCGATCGAAGGGTGCACCAGAAATAAGGACTAGGTAGCACGATCAATCTTAGGGTGATGATTTATAACCAACACGCTAAGAATGAGAATTTCGTCCATTTACTACCAAGCAACGAGTTGCTCGGAGTATTGATTTCACACATCACAATTCACTTGTCGGCATTCCGGTTGCAATAACACGGAGACCGAGGAATGAATGACAATGGTCAGAAGTATCACTCTATCAGGAATTCATAAGAGGTTATGCAATTCCTATGACATTCCTGACATAAAGAGGGCAACACTCCAAGGTAGAACAGAACAAAAGCTGGATTGGCAATTGATCTGCGGAATACAACTATTTTGACCCAACCCTAGATATGGATGGGGTACTAGAGTTTGTTTCTCCTAGTCATTCTGAAATAGAATGGCTTGACGGACCACAAGAATAATAAGCATCGATAACACGGATGCACAATTACTCCTGACTATCAATGGATAGACGATGGTTGGAAAACAAATGAAGAGGGACAACCCAAGGGAACATATATCTTTCTGAGTTGTGGATGCATAGGTTAGCATGTCGAACGAGTTCAACATATTCCTTCTGGATAACCCATGCAGAAAGGAAGAACTGGCAGAGTCACAATATGAATGGAGTACTCCTCAAGAACTCCCTGGTTGTGATCTTTGATTCAAACGAATTTCTGCCAAGGATGGTTCATGGTATTTGGAAGAAGGAAATACCACGGACCTCGAGGACTAACGCAAAGTTTACTAATAACCTAAAGGAACTAGCAAACACTATAAACATGAGGTAAGTAGGGTGAATCTCGGGTTTGAAAGCCCAGGAGTAGAATACCTACTAACTAATAGCATCACGGGATGCTTTCGAGAATGGTGGCCAGAATCATCACACTAGAAATATAAAGCATTGCTAGAATACTAGGTGACTCACTAAAACACCTAGGGTCATAATAACAGCTCCAACATATATGTCGAGGCAACGGAGTACCTCACAGACCGATTAGTGCGCTTAAGCTGGCCCAAAAGGACATCGGGAACGGAAAGAAAGGATTTGCAAATGCATCAGACTATGTAGAGACCTGGGATGACTCGGACAGCATAACGGCTGTAAATGCTCGGAAAAAGATTTGAGACATTCACAACAGTTTGCAAAACCACTCAACAACATCATATCAAGGTTCTGGTTCAACTGGCAACATACTAAAAGTAGTAGAAACTGAACAGTGGCTCGAAACTATCAATCCTATAAGTCTATGGATTAGTAACACGTCATCCTGATAGATAGATGAGAAGGCCTAGTTCTTAATCCCCGTAGAAAGGAAGAGGATGACTCAGATCAGAAGGCCATGAGGTATAAGGAGTAAAAGAGCCTTACGTTCCCTTCCACAATCAATTCCCTTACATAACTAAAGCATTTCTAGACTCAACTTCGACCAGTTTGGCTTGGTAATCCTACAGGCAGTCAGGCTCTGATACCAAAGCTGTCAGGACCCCGATCCTAAGTCACACCGATCTAGCATGTAACACATCATATCACTTTGCGGCCTCACGCACGGTATTCCCACGGGGGCCACCTTACCTGGCCCGGGACCGTTTGCGCCTTTTGGCTCACGTATATGATAGTGTCGCTAGCATCCATATGACAAAGAACCCGGGCCGACATGGCTAGTCGTGAACCCAAGGCGGCAATAACCCATGAGGACAGGCATACATGAATCACATCGAGCATGTTGGTCATCAACGTATAAATCCGGGCTGTAGCACTGGGCTAACAGGACTCCCGTAACCCGGGCTGTAGCAGGCTAGGCAGGACTCCGGATAACACCGCGTGACATTTCCCCGAAGGGACAGACACAGGAACGACGTGAATCACATGCCGGCCAGTCAAGTGTTCCGAGCAGTAGTGCTGGGCTAGCAGGCCTCCGGTGAACCGGGCTGTAGCGGACTACTATCGCTCAGAAGCACTAGACTACATTTCCCCATATGATAGGCGGCCAAGGATAAACAACTAGATAGTCGGATCCCACTCATACCAAGCATTTCAATCATACACACAATATGCCCGATATGAGTAAATACAACATGGCATCACAACAAGACTCTACAACTCAAGTATTTATTCCTTAGGCTCCGAGGAGCGAGATATTACAAACATGGGTCTCATGACCCAACATACAAAGCATACAAGCAACAAGCACATGCGGAAGCTTAACATGTCTGAGTACAGACATCTATAAATGAAAAAGGCTGAGAAGCCTGACTATCTACCAGATCCTGCCGAGGGCACAAGATCATAGCTGAGGTAACAAGCTAAACGTCGAAGTCCAAGCGGTACTACTAGCGAGACTGAAGTCTCTCTGCAAAAACATAAAATGGGCAAACGTGAGTACAAATGTACCCAGCAAGACTTACATCAGAACTAACTACATATGCATCAGTATCAAAAGGGGGTGGTGGAGTTTGACTGCAGCAAGCCAGCTTTGACTCGGTGGCTATCCTGAACTACGACTGCAAGTAACTCTTTTGAGGTGGCGCACACGAGTCCACATATTCACCATATCAATACACCACTATGGATCCACTTCCGTCTCCCTACGAGAAGGCCATCCATAGCACTCACGCTTATCTTGCGTATTTTAGAGTGTCCACTTTCACTTGTCTATGAACTATGCAAGGGGTCCAAGTTTCCATATCCGAGGAATCCGGCTATTCAAATAGATAATGATAACCCTGCAGGGGTGTACTTCTTCACACACGCTCTCGCCACTTATCGCCCTGTACACGTCATGTACCTCGGCAACCTTCAAGCGGAAGCCGGGCGAGGGAGTCGGCCACGACCTGACTAACCACACAAGTCTCTAGTCCAGGTTTATCGCCTATTCGGGTTCCATCCGCAAGGAGATCCGGCCAGGGTGTCGCTCACGGCCCAAACGATGTGTACAGGGTTCCAAGCCCACCAAACGGGCGACGCTTGGTTTACCCGGCCACGGTGCCTAGTCTGTCCCAAGCCCACCTGTACCGGGTGCCACTTGGTAGACTACTAACACTACCTACAAACACCAGAAACTAGTTGCAACTCCTAGACAGAGATCAAGTGGATTAATAAGTCAAGAGGGGCACTTAAGCATTCCAATGCGTGGTAGTAACTGTTCATGGATCACAAACACAGAACTCAGTTCCTGAGGATGGCTGCAATGAGACAACCCACCATGTACTCCTACATGGCCTCTCACCGCTACCTCTACCAAATCGTGTTCACACACTTAGCTCTCAACAATAGGACATGTTCACCACATTCCAATTCATTCCCGATGAATCAGACCCGACTCAACTCTAAGCAGTAGCAGGCATGAAAACAAGCATGAATGACTAGGCACATCAGGGCTCAAACAACTCCTACTCATGCTAGTGGGTTTCATCTATTTACTGTGGCAATGACAGGTCATGCAAAGGATAAAGGGGTTCAGCTACCGCAGCAAGTAACATTGAATCGTTGTTGTCCTAATGCAGTAAAAGAGAGCAGGAGCGAGAGAGTGGGATTGTATCGGAATGAACAAGGGGGTTTTGCTTGCCTGGCACTTCTGAAGATAATATATTTCTTCATCGGTGTCATCGATCTCATCGCCGGAACACATCTATCGAGAGGGGACAATTACCGGCAAACAGAGAAAGAACACAATCAATGCAATGCACACACATATGAATGATATGTCATTTTAAGGTACTGAATTCACCTAATGCAATAACTAGCCAAGTTAATTGAAGTGGAACTCAAACAGGATCAAATTCCAACTTCAAATGTTATTTCATAAATTGCCCTAATCATCATTTGACCTATTCAGTGAGGTTAACTTGTTCAAACATGCATGATCATGGCATAAACAGATTCTTCATATTTTTCTGATCATTTTTCATATATAAATTATTTCATTTGGAGTTACGGTTGAATTTCTATGATTTTTCAAAGTTTGGGATATTTTCTGAATTTAAACAAATCATTTAAGATTTATTTAAATTCCAGAAAAGGATTACTGCGTCAGCGTGACAGCATCGTGACGTCAGCGAGTCAACGGGGCAGCCAGGTCAAACTGACCAGTGGGTCCCGCGTGTCAGTGATTAGACTAACTAAACTAATTAAAATTAATCCCTAACTAACTTGGTTAGCCGGGCGGGGCCCGCACGTCAGTGACCCAGGGGGGTCAAATCCCTGGTCAACCGGGGCTAATCCACCGGCGTTTAGCCGCCGACAACGACCAGATGCGGCGGAGGCTCGGGATCGCTCCTCCGGCGACCAAGAGCAAGGCGGAGGGCATCTACGCGGAGCTGGCAAACGTGCGCATCCAACGGGGCAAGTGGGAGTAGCTGGGGTGACCGGAGCTCGCCGGAAAAGAGCTCGTGGCGGCGACCGGCGTGCGGGTGTGCTCGGGATCGGCGCTATACTGCACGGCAGGGGCCACGGAAGGGTGCTACGGGCACCTGGTGATGCACTGAGCGCTATGGCGCGGTCGGTTGCGGCTCTAGGTGACGGTGGCCACGGCGGCGGCATGGCCGGCGCAGCCAAGCTCCTGGCCGCGACGGCAATGGCGTTGGCGAAAGCAAAAGGCTAGAGGAGAGGGGGGGGGGTCGACGCAAAAACTCACAACGGTTGCAGTGGAGCCAACGGCGAGCTCGGAGGTGGTCCGACGTGGGCAGAACGACGATGGCAATCTCGGGCGGCCGGCGATGAAGAAGGCGGCGTTGACATCTCCACAGGGCGTTCAGCGCCTCGTAGCTTGACGGGGAGGTAGCAGACGATGTGGCGGAGCTCGCAAGCACTACGGGCGGTCGAGGGGACGGCGGGGAGCGTGTGGGCAGCGAACGGCGGCGACGGCAACGCTTGGTGGTCGCGTGGGAGAGAGAGCAAAGAGGGGGAGGGAGTCCAGAGAGGGGGGAAGCGAGAGGGGAGCGCTGGGCGTCTCCGTGGTGCGGTTCGAAGGCCGAGGAGGCTGCCACGGCGAAGCAGGAGGTGGCGTCGTCGGGCGCGCATGTGCAGGCACGCAGCTCCCTGCCTGCCTGGCGGGAGGTAGCAGGTGACTGGCCTGGGCCAACAGTGCTGGGCCGACACAGTGCCAGGCCAGGTAGGTGGCCCAGGTAGGTGGCCCAGGTAGGTGTTCTCTCTCTCTTTCATAAATTGTTTCTGTTTTCTATTTTGTTCTGTTTGTTTTGATTTAGTTTAGGCACTAAATCATTTTAATAAATCCTGGAAATAATTTTGGGCATTAACTGAAATATTACAGAGGCCCTTAGCTATTTTCAGAATATGTTGGAGCAATTAAAATTATTATAGAATTTAAGTGCCCAATTCAAATACAAAATGGATTAATTCAAATACCAAAATGTCTTGGAAAAATATTCATCATCTCTGGATATGGTTTTCACCTTTTTCCATTAATCATGAACATTTTTGCAAACCAATTTGGGTTCTTTGAAAATATTTTGAAGTTGAACCTATTTGCATTGTTTCAGTACTAAGGGTTGATCAATCCCCATTTCAAATTTCATGAAATTTAAAAAATGGTGCATGGATGCAATGCCACAGGTTAAAAGCAAACTCTAGGGCTGTGACAATACCCGTACAATTTCTTTCAGATTTTTTTTAAACTGGGAAGTTCGAATTTTGAGTTTTTTTCAAAAAAATTCCCGCCTCCATGTAGGTCGGGCTCCAAAACGCCATACTCGGGTAGTAAGGGCAACTCCACCATCGTGCACCAAATCGTCCACGGGGTGATTTGGTTATCCGAAATCTCACAAGCCGACAGCAAAACTAGGGAAGGTTTGCGGACGTCCGGACCTCCACCACGGAGGCGTTCGACACCCTCAGCCCACACAAACACTCGTCATGCGTTTTGCTCCAACCTTCACTATGCTTCATGTCGGTCCAGAGCCGACTTGACCGGACGGGATGGCTTTCTATTGCATTCAAGCCGAGTAACCGTATGTCTGCTTGCCTGACAGTTACACCCGTGTGGTGACCAAGAAGCCAACTCCTGGCTCATGCATTTAAGTCGCCGCTCGCTCCGCCTGCCCCGACACTAGTTATTTAAAGATGGGCGGTCACGATAGAAAACCCTACCAGTCTGAGCCCCATCTCCCTCCGTTCAAGCCACTGGTGCAGCACCCCTTCCCTTCTTCCTTCGTTGATCACCAATGCAATGGCCGGGACGAGTCGTGGGTGGTGGAAGAGCTTATTGTTGTGGCGCCGAAATCACGACCGAGGTGCACAATTGGGAAGCCCAACGCACGGCTCATATTTCGGCGGGACAACCTCGAGGAGGACATGACGATGGAGGAGGAACAGGCTCCCGCGCCAATGGTCGGGCGTAGACGCACTATCACCACCTCATGGTGGAGCAGGAGGAGCATGTGCCGCAGGTGCCGACGTTCCAGATGTTGTGGAAGGACCATCGGTGCAACCTGCAGCTCCTCTTGGAGCACCGAGTGGTGGAGGACCGGATCAAGGGCGAGTAGACGTCCGATCAGTCAGTAGTGGCCATGCTGGCGGCGATTCCGGGCTTGAGGGGATGAGCAACGGGCGGTCCTCAATTTCGTGCACCACGCCTACATCTTGTGTCGCAAGGTGGCAGCTCCACGTCAACGAGGTGGGGCACAACCACCACTTCAATGAGATCATGGAGGAGGCATAGGCGGTGGCGGATGCGGTGAAAGTGCGTTATATCGACTAGAGGGGGGTGAATAGGCGATTTTTATGAATTCTTCACTGTGGAAATTTGCTGGTGAGGAAATTTCTTAGCGAAGAACTACTTGTAGCGGAATAAGTACTCAGAAGTAAACATAACAGAAGATAGACATAGTAGCACAGAGTACAGAAAGCGTAATCACAGGATAACACAGGATGAAGATAATTAGACTGGAGAAATTGAACTGAGGAAATTGAGAAAGTCTTCAGTCAAAGTCTTCAAACACAGATATGACAAGCACACAACACCGTAATGAGGAAATGAAAGAGTTCAGGAAATAGAACATGTTGGCTCGGTGAAGACAATGATTTGGTAGACCAGTTCCAACTGTTGTCTCAGTTGTACATCTGGTTGGAGCGGCTAGGTATTTAAACCTGAGGACACATAGTCCTGGACACACAGTCCTCACCATATTCTCCTTGAACTAAGGTCACACAGACCTCGTCCAATCACTCGTGGTAAGTCTTCAGGTGACTTCCGAACCTTCACAAACTCGGTCACTCGGCGATCCACAATTCCTCTTGGATGCTCTAGACCATGACGCCTAGCCGTCTAGAAGAAGCACAGTATTCAAAGGTAACAAGCGTCGGATCCACGCAGGATCAATCTCTTCAGTGATGCTCAATCACTTTGGGTTTCTAGGTATTTGGGTTTGGGTTTTCCTCACTTGATGATTTTCGCTCAAAGTCCTCGGAGGAAGGGATGCTCTCAAATGACAAGTGTCAGTTTCTCTCGGAGCAGCCAACCAGCTAGTGGTTGTAGGGGGGCGGCTATTTACAGCCTAGGGAGCAGCCCGACATGATAAGACATAAATGCCCTTCAATGATATGACCGTTAGGTGGACAAGATATTTTGGGACAGCTGGCGCGTAGCACAGCAACGGTCGGAAATTTGAGGTTCAAATTCCTCAGGGCTATCATGTTCCTCACTGTGTAGGCAATCGGCACTGGCGAATTCCTAACTCCTCAGTCAGAACAAATTCCTCAGAGACCAGAAGAACTTCGTCTCTGTCACTGAAGAAATTGACTGAATTGTATGAGATTTCCAATGGCTTCACTCGAAGGGATTGGTAGGTGTAGGATTTTGAGTAGAGAATCACTTGGAAATTTTTCCTTAGTATTTCCTCGACCCCTTTAACAGTACGGTATTTCCTATGACTCAAGAAATAGAAAATGAAACTACGAAAACAAAAGTCTTTACGCTTTATGTTCCTCGAATGAATACCAAGTCTTCAAGGTTACACCAATTTCTTCACTTTCAAAGCCTTCAGAATACCAAAGTCTCCAGTCGAAGAACTTCATTTTTAGGGGTCGACTTTCTCTGTAAATATCAAACTCTCATAGACTTATAGACCTGTGTACACTCATAAACACATTAGATCCTTAACATATAAGTCTTCAATACACCAAAATCACTAAGGGGCACTAGATGCACTTACAATCTCCCCCTTTTTGGTGATTGATGACAATATAGGTTAAATTTTCAACGGGGATAAACATATGAAGTGTAAATGCTGATATTGAGGAATATGATTGCAAGATATAGAAGAACTCCCCCTGAAGATGTGCATAGTGAGGAATTTGCTTTTGAAGTGATGCACACTTGAAAAGTTGAATCATGGAGATCTCCCCCTATATCTTGTAATTCATACACGCATTTGACATATAATATGAAGAATTTAAAATGCATGATGAAATATGGTGACTGATGTAATTCAGCATGCGTGCAATAATATTAGCGAGGAATAAGCATGCAGAATAACGCATCAAAAGTATCAGAGCACCACCGGGTTTAAGTTTACGTCTCGATCCAATAAAGTTTCATAAGAACGAGAGTTGTAACTTAGCAAAAAACGCCCATGTAATAGACCCGCTTGAAGACTAACTCAAATTTCTCCCCCTTTGTCATCGAATGACCAAAAGGATCGAAAATGAGGACTAACGCCCCTGAAGAATATCAAGTTGATGAAGGAGCGCCAGTGTTGTCGGGGTCGTTTGTCGTAGTAGGGCCTGCCGCAGTGTCGTCCAAGTCTTCATGTTCATCAGTGTCGCGCGATGAAGAATAGGAGCTGGCCACCAAGGAAGGAACCTTGACCTTCTTGTATTTCTTCGGTGGAGGTGCAGACTAGTCAAATTCTTCCTTGAGACCCATTTTCTTCAGATCTTCTTCGCTGTAGACATGAGACAAAACAACCCAGGTATGGTTGAAGGTTTCATGGAGGTAGTATTGATTTTTCTTCACTTCATTATGGGTTGAGGTCATGTTGTCAAGAATTGAACCAAATTGTCTCTTGACCCATTTATGATTGTGATCGACCTTCTGATGAAGACCGAGGAGTAGCTCACGATCCTTCATCACCCTGGGTGCTGTGGCTTGAGGATTTTGCTTGGTAGTATTGGCGGCAGAGTCATGTGTGGCAAAGTCGTCATTGGTTGAGTAGGATGCAGCCTTGCGAAATTGACCATCCAATGGACGAATGCCTTCATTTATAACAGCAGCGGCCTTGCCTTTGTCATCAGCTGAGGAAAATGTCTGTTTGAGGACTTCAATTGGAGGCAAGTAGTTGTAGTGGTTCAGAGTATCAGCTTTGTAGTTGAGTGAAGACCTTGTTCTGATGAATCTCATAATCCACGGTGCATAAGGCTTCAGCTCAAAAGGTGACATAGCGACATTGGCCAGAGTCCTCATGAAGAAATCGTGGAAGTTGAGGGAACTCCATGAATGATATTGAAAAGCAGATTCTTCATGATGCCAATGACTTCTTCATCATTTGAGTCGTGGCCTTTGATAGGACTCAATGTCTTCGTCAGAATGCGATAGATAGTCCGAGGCACATATAGTAATTCCTTGATGAGGAATTTGGTTCGTGGGGCCTGCCCTGGCTTCAAAGGCTTCATCAGCACTTGCATGTGATGATTTTTAAGCTCAGTTTCACTGTAGACATATCAAGCAGCTTCAAGGGGAGGACTGAGTGGTAGGGCATGAAGCAATTCAGAAGCTGGTGCCTTGTAATGAGTATTTTCAGACATCCAGTCCAGCACCCATGAGTTCACATCTTCAGCATCTCCTGTGATGTGCAGCATCGCATAGAATTGAAGAATGAGTTCTTCATTCCAATCACATATGTCAGTGCAGAAATTTAGCAGTCCAGCGTCGTGAAGAACACTAAGGACTGGCTCGAAGCATGGCAGAGATTCCATATCCACATGAGGAATGTGTGCATGATCGAAGACTTTGTCTTTGTTGAACAACATTGAGGAATAGAAGTTGGCCTAGCTGGCCGCCCAGAAACGCCTCTTCCTTATGCGAGCAGAATCATATGGGTTGTAGTCTGTGAAGAATACATGCTCGCCAAAGAAATCTTCAGCCTTGAATTTTTGCTTGCGTGAGAATGGATCCTTTGGCTTGGGTAGAGGAGTGTCAGTGAGTTACATCACAACCTCAGGAATCGCAATCTCAGGTTCTCCATGCCGAGGAATTTCTGGTTCCTCTTCAGTGGCAGCCTCCATGTTCAAGTGATCAGCAGCAACAGTTTCTTCAGCACTAGTGGCTGGAATTTCTTCATGTACAGATGAGGTGGGTGAGTTTCTTCAAAGCCCATTTAAACGATTGGTGCAGGGGACTGAGGAATTTGCTGTAAAGGGGTGAAGAGTGGAGAATTGGGGTGCTGACTTTCCCAAAAGTCATCATTCATCACTGGCGTAGTACTCCCAATATCCACGTCTTCATCTTCCATTTCTTCAACGCCAGCCTCTTCAGCTGTGAACTGAGTCATTGGCGAGGAAACAACTGTTGTTGAAGGGATTTTATCCACTTCAATATCTTCATCAATCTGCTCTGACAAAGCAGCAGAATGATTTTCTTCATCAGATCCGCTAGGGATCACATATTCTTCACCAAAAGGAACAAGGTCCTTTGATGGCATGGTTGAGATTGGAAAAACATCAATTGGATTTGCAAATGAACTTGTCATAGGCTTCATCTTCTTCGGAGCTAAAGAATCTGAAGCAGTTGATGCTTTCCTTTTCTTCACAGCTGCTCGCTCTGCAGCCGTGGTCTTATTCACATCTGATGCAGATGGAAGGATTGGAGTTGGTGTAGGCGCAGGAGGAGCAGAGGAATTTGGTTGATTTTCTTCAGGCGCAACTGATGCAGTTGTCCTGACTTCTTCATTTTCTTCAGGCACACCACTAGTGGATGCCCTGGCAATTTCTTCAGCGACTGGAATGGAGTCATCGGCCCTGGGACTAACATTTTCTTCAGCAGTTTGAAAGTCATCAGCGGTGCTGGCATGTTCTTCAGTTTGCTGAGCAGAAGCTTCAACCTGAGGAATTTCCTGTTGCATTGGGGCTGCAACATTGGAGGTGAACTTCTCAGTCAGTTTAACAAACCTGACTTTGGCTCCTTGCCAATCAGCATAGTAAGCATTGAAGTTATCGTTGAGGGATTTGATTTCAGACTGGATTTTTATAAGTTCATTAGTTGTCATAGAGACAACATTGGTCTTCAGAAACTTCTCCTTCTTGTACTGCGCCTTCTTGATCTGCTTGGCCTTCTCATATTTCCATTTCTCTTCTTGGATGAAATGAGTCAACATGTGATTTTGACCAGGAGTCAGCTTGAAATCAGGCATAGGAGTGTTTGGGTCCTTGTGCTAGAGATCAATATAATCGAGGGATCAACCTCGGATCCAAAAGCAGTGGCACATTTGTGCCTTTGGCTCTAGCGGCCCTGACTTGCCTGTCTCTGATGATCTCAGCAAGTTCTTCATCATAAGCTTCGTCTTCTTCAAACGGTACTTAGAAGGCAACCTGCTTCTTCTGAGGACTAGGGCGAGAACCTCGTCCAGTAGTGGCCTTTGTCTTCAGCAGAGAAGGACCCGTTGAAGAATTGGGTGCCGCTGAGGAACTACCTGAGACACCTGAGGCAATGGAGATGCATGCCGTCCTTTGGCACGTGGACAGATGCACAGGTGGTGAGGACTTTGTTGGAATAGCTGAGGACTTTGGAGGAGCTGAGGATTTTGAAGGAGCAGGAGCAGCATGAGGAATTGGCCTTGAGGACTTTGAAGATTCTGGCCATGAGGGTATAGCTGAGGAACTTGGCCGTGAGGGCACTGTTGGTGAAGCACTTGGCTTGCGTGCAGGCTTCTTTGCCATTGATTTCTTAGGCTTGACAGGGGCCTCAGCAGCAGCAGCAGCAGAGTCTTCATTGAATTTCCTCACTGCTTCTTTGGCTTGTCTAGCCAACTTGGCTTGGCGCTTGGCCCATTCTTCAGGAAAATCCTCACCGCGCTTGATGATGGTGGGGTCTGCTTCTTGGCCAGGTGCCAATGGAGGTCTTGGGCGTAGAGGATCGAGTGCGAATTTCTTCATGTACTTTGGAGTTACATACTTGTACTCCCTCCATTCTCTTGCCCATCTCCTTTCAATCCTCTAGATGCGCACCTTGCGCCGATTTTTGTTCTCCTTACCAAACTTGGCCTCATCAGGAGTGCAATAGTCTGTGTATATATCATCAGGGATCTCAAAGGCAGTCATGACCTCAGGCTTCTTTCCTCCTTTCTGAGGCTTCTTACCGTCTGCCATATTCTTCAGTTGAGGAATTTGAACAATCGAATTCTTAGAAGAAGTATGCAACTTTTCTTCGAGGAACGCTGCAAATGAGTTAAGTTGATGAGAACCTAGTGATTCAGCAGCGGACATGAGTACCTGTGAACAGAGTATAGTTGCGAGGAATTTGGAGAGGTCATATGCGTTCTCAGAAGGTTTTTTCTTTCAAAAAGAACAAGTTTGAGGAATTTGACCAGATGAGTCTTGAAGAATTTCACTAAGCGTTCTTTGTCTTAAGTTGTATAGATCGAAGATCCACACAATTGAGGAATCTTGAAGAAAAAGATGCTTAGAGAAACGAATCAAGAACAGATGACTTATGAGGCATTTAGTGTGTGAGGATTTGAAGAAAAAAACACCTTTGAAGATTTTGTAGAAAACATTCGAACCAAAGAGGGCAGTAAAAGTAACTTTTAATTACCCTGAACGAAGAACACGACGAACTGTGAGATGGAGACGTGAAGTTCGTCAGTGCAGATCTTCCACGCCCTAACTTGGCGGAGGAAGACGGCTACGGCGGCGGCGGAGTGAAGATTTCCGTGGTCGGCACGAGTACGACGGCGACGAGGTCGAGGCAGTGAAGCTCTTCCTCATCGGCGACGATGGAGTAGCGGCGGCGCTAGGGTTTGAGAAGCTCGAGTGGGAGAGAGAGGTCGAGCGGAGTAAAGGAAGTGAGGAAGGGGAGAGGGGGTATTTATAGCCACGGTGAAAAACTGTTCGCCCGAAGATTTTGGATGAACGTGCCCCTGTGTCACGACCGGTTTTCCAATAAAAATGTTTATTGAGAAACCAATCTTTTGAGTCCAGTATGAGGAAAATCCTCCTTACTGGTAGAAAAATTCTTGATACAATAAGCCAGTAGCATAGAATATATTACAAGGTCGAGCTAAGGCTGCTCAACAAATTATTACAAGCACGCCAATAATTATACATAATGGCGGATATGTCACACTGGTGTGGTGGCATACTACTGACTCGTGATAGAAGTGGTAGTGGAATATCATAATGGAGTGTGGATGTCACGACTCCTAAACTGAGGTCTCATCGAGCGTCGAGGTGAGGCTCGATGAATTTTATTCGGGTAGCGGAAGCGGATATAATACACTGACCAAATCCAGGGTCGTACGAGACTGACTGGGACTCCTCTAGGCTCCGGACTCGCTATCGAACTCTTCATCCATGAGATCGCCTTTGTCAGCATCTGGCCAAATCAACAAGCCAGGTGAGTACTTTGAAAGTACTCGCAAGACAGTTCGGACATAAGATATAACAAATGCATGCATGAATGCGTCATGGTTAATTTACCAATGCACATTCAATTTAGCAAACAAGGTAAATAAAAAGGGAGTCGGCGGTAGTCCGCCCGAAAACCCAACAAAAATAATTGAAAACCGATCGGGTGTCTGAAGTGACGCCTCGAAGGGTGAACAAATAAATAAAGATCATGCCACAGTCGGGCGTCCGAGCGACACTACGTAAAGGGCTTAAACTAAAAATCAAAGACGTGCGTGCCACAGTCGGACGTCGGGGCAACATCACATAAAGGGCTTATAGTGAAAGTAAATCACAGTACTGCTACAGTCGGACGTCTGAGCGACATCACAGAAAGGGCTTTTATTAAAAATAAATAATAATAGTGCCACAGTCGGACGTCTGAGCGACATCACAAAAAGGGCTTTTATTGAAAGTAAATAATAACAATGCCACAGTCGGACGTTTGAGCGACATCGCAGAAAGGGCTTTTATCGAAAGTAAATAGCAATGCCACAGTCGGACGTCTGAGCGACATCGCAGAAAGGGCTTTTATCAAAAGTAAATAACAATCCCATAGTCGGACGTCTGAGCGACATCGCAGAAAGGGCTTTTATCGAAAGTAAATAACAATGCCACAGACGGACGTCTGAGCGACATCGCAGAAAGGGCTTTCTTCACAAGGATACAATACTCATAATAGATATTCAACTCATGATATAAACGGGTTAGTCCATCCACAGGAATAAACATTTAACCGGACTTAGCACTCATGTGATTCATCGGAGTTTCTGTCACCAAAACTGACACTTGTCAGGATAAGAGAATACCGAACTTGGACATGGAATAGATGATTCAAAGGAATTTATGACTCTGCAGAGTTTGTACTAAAATTTCTCACAGCCAACGAATTTCCGTAGTCACGAAGGACTAGTTCCGTTTATGGTATTTCGGAAGAAAACACAGCTAACCAGTACACACCCATCCAACCTCACGATGCCAGGAATCACCCTAGACACCGTCCAAGAAAAACTTTGAGACGGGGAGATCACAACCTCGAATAGCATGGGATCAAATTTATATACGCGCTCTCTAAGGGGTGCCCCCCTCTCGGTCCCAACCGGAAACACCCATGCCCCCTGACCGGATGACTGGCTTTAATCCAGGGCCATGGAACCATCATCACGGCCTCTCCTTTTGGTGTGTACCAGGAAAGCGGTTTGCAACTTACTAAGCCATATTCCTTGCGGAAAACATGTGGTAGTACAGGGAAGGAAAACAGACGGAACTGGACTGATACGGGTTGACACTGAAGTCAAATAGTCTGGCATAAGACTGTCATGCTACAACACTGCCATCTTACCCATTCTCATGCCAACACATGGCCATGCATACTCACATCCATCCACTTATGGATTTTCGAAACTCACTTGCCTCAACATTGCATGTAACATGACATTCATTGGTATGCTCATAAACATGCCAAGAAACTACTTAATGCAAACATGCCAAAACACTCATGATATCAAAAGTTCAAACATGCTTGCCTGGTTCAGAGTAGTCGGAGCCTAGCTCGGTGAAGTTCGTGGTCCCGTCACCTCCATCGGTATCTACGGTATAAAGAAACATACGCGCTAACGTAAATACCGTGAGGTGCACAAAAATTATTCCAAATATTTTCCAAATAAACCTGATAAAAAACTAGACAGAATTCTAAAGAGGACAGAAAAAGAATCAATCAAAAATACTTTTCTGTTTAAAAGTTATAAAGGTTTTAGTCCAGGGACTCACCTGTAATGAAACAGAAAGTTTCCAGGGGCTAACTTATAAAAACAGAAAACGCTTCGATTGAGAATACACCGGCCCAAAGGGGAGACGCATTTTGGCAGAAGGCGCCTTCAGAAAACGGTTCGTTTAAAAGGGCAGAGAGGCTGACAGGCGGGTCCCGCCCGTCAGGTTTGAAATTTCAAAAGAGGATTGCAGAGCTCGTCGGTGCCCGAGAGCTGCGGTGTTCGCCGGCGGCGATCCACGGCGAGGTAGGGGATCAGAGGTTACCAACGTGTTCACCGTGTCCTTCCGCGTCGACGGGTGGTGGTGGTGGTCGCCGGCGAGCACCACGTCGACGGCGGCCCTTGCTCCGGCGGACGGTGGTTTAGGCGTTGATGGATCTCGCCGAGGAGGGCTGCAAGGATCAAATTAAAGTGGGGTTATCTCTCTGGGTGCTCGAGGAGGTTACTGACGAGGTTTGGGCGCCGGGGATGGCCTCACCGGAGTGGATCAAGTCGGAGGCCTAGGCGGAACGAGGCAGCCGGAGTTGGGGGAGGAGACCTCCTCGAGGTCCTCCTAGTGGCCTGGCGGAGTGTTGGTGAGGTGCAGTGGTGGTGCGTGCTCGAGGGTGAGCTCGGGGTCCCCTTTTATAGGCGATCCGAGGCGGTGGCCGTGAACGGAGTTCTCCGGCAATGGATTACGGCGGTGCAGTGCTTGGTTGGGGAGTTTAGGAGGTTGGCCATCAACCTGGAGGTCAACTGGCTCCACTCAGACGCTAAACGGACTCTGATTAGGAGCTTAGGGTAGGTTTTGTCAGAACGGGGCAGCGCGGGCCCGTCGGCGGCAGAGAGCGCGCCCAGTGCTTGCCGGGCCACGGCGACGGTGCAGCGGGGCTGCGCTGGCATGCATGAGCCACGCGTAGAGCTAGGGAGCAATGGGCGGCGCGGAACGGCGTTGCAAGCTGGCGCTGCCTACTGTTGGCCGCCACGGGTGGCGTGGCCACCGCAGAAGCTGCCAGCTCCGGTGATGCTTGCCGCCACCGACGCCAGGAACCAGCCAAGTGCGCGTGCGGCGCTCTGGACATGGAGGAGGAGCCTTGCGCAAAGCGCCAGGGCGCACTGTGTACAGGTGACCGATCACTGACGGAGAAACGACACTGCATCTCTGAACTTTCTGAATTTTTCTGAAAATGCAGAGTAACAGTGCTGGCCAGGTGTTCGACAGAATGAATCTGGTATGTAGGAGGTTCTCCTTGAGCTGAAACTTGGTGGGGTGGCCTCTCATTGCACCAGGAGGCTGGCTGAATTTTGGTAGAATTTTTGGAGAAGAGGAGATATGAATTTCACCAAATTTGGCAAATCTGGTCTAAACTTGCAGGGGCTGAAATTTGAAAAGTTTAAAAAGAGGAAGAGTGGATCAAGATGGTTCTAGGTTGTGGATGCTAAGGACAATCCAGAGGAGTTGGTTTGAGATCAAAACTCAAAGGCAATAAGGTACTTGCTTTGAAAATCACTTAGGCTCAAACTAATTGACAGAATTGTTTTTGGAGGGAAAATAAATAAATTAAAATCCAAAAATGGTTTGGACTTGTTGGAACAGAGAATTTAGATTGCTCCAAACTGGAGGGAGGGGTTTTGGGAGGTCTTTCCACATGAGGCAAGATAAAAATCATGGGTGGTTTCAAAATGAGAGAAGTCCCATAACTCCTAGGGTTTTCTTTTTAAGTGAAAATAATCAAATTCAAAAAAATACATTTGAGAGGGAAACAATCAGAAGAAAAGTTTCCATAATTCAAACACCAAATTTGAAGAGGATGTAAATAAAAATCCTTGCCAAGGGTGAAAGTTTTTAAGAGAGAGGTTTTCTGGAAGAATTTTAAATGGCCTCTTTTCAAAACCAACAAGGTTTTTGCTGAAAACCAAAAGAAATTTTTTGGAGTGTCACACCCTGACCCTTCTCCTTCGCATGACATGTGTCACCCACGTACTGAAAAGTGGAGATCGTGTTAGATCTTGGGTGAATAGATAAATCTATCGTGGGATGCGGAACGGTTTGAGCAGCAAAGCCGAAAATTTGGATAAGATTAGTTTTAAAGTTCTGTTCGCAATTTCTTCAGCTGACAAGGACGTAGTGAAGATTTTGAACGAGTTTCAAGTAGAACGCACATGAAGAATCTGTGAATAGATTGGGTTGAGTATAGCATAGAGGGGAAAGGTTCCGATCACATTCACTTAGCAGAAAATGAACCTTGAAGAAATAGCCATAAGTGAATGCTGTAGAGGACATAAACTCATATATATATAGCCAATGAAGAAAAACGACGGAAATAGTGAAGATTTTGAAAAGTTGAAGAATTTGAAAAACTGAGGAATTTCAAAACTGAGGAAAAACTCAAATTGAAGATTTTCAAATTTTTGTGGTGGCGTGACCCACGGTATAAGAATGATGATTTCAGACATTGCATACAATTGTCCACTACTAGGGAAACCTTATACACAGAAGTTTATCAGTAGCGCGGTCTAAAAACGGGCGCTACTGCTAATTAGTAGCAGCGTGGGGTATAAAAACCACGCTACTAATAAGCTGATAGTAGTAGCGAGGAGTATAAACCCGCGCTACTACTAAATGATCTTCATCTTACCCTTGAAACAGGTCATAGTAGTAGCGAGGGGTATAAACCCGCGCTACTACTAAGTAGGTAGCTATAGCGCAGGTAAGAACCCCACGCTATTACTAACCGTGTCCATTGTTACACCATCCACCCCGGCCCGATCCACTCCCACCCCACCACTCTCTCTATCTCAGGAACTCCGCACGATCTCCTCGGTCCACCCCACCCCGGCTCCTCTCCCCACGATCTCCTCGTCGCCACCCCCACCCATGCCGGCCGGTTCCGGCGAGCACCGGCCGCACGCAACACCCCACCTCCTCCTCCTCCCCCTTCCTTCCCCTTCCTCCTCTGCCCGCCCCTTCTCTCTCCTTCCTCCCGACGGCCGGCGATGGGCGCGGACGAGGAGGAGCACCAGTCCCCCGCGCGGAAGCGCAAGCGCGAGGAGGGGGAGGAGCCCGCGGCCGCCGACGAGAAGCGCCCGCGCACGGCGGACAAGTCGGAGGGCGTTTACCAGGAGAGGCCGCTCCGAATCCTCTTGCCGCCGGAAACCCTCGCCGCCCATCTCCACCGGAGCACCGGCGAGAAACCGTCCTCCTCCCGGTAATGAAGCCCTTATCTTTCCTCGGATTTCCCTTCGTTTCCTCGCTTACATACGACCTCCCGTGTGAAGAACCGAGCCGGATCGAGTCCGGTTCGGCCGGCCAGCCCGGATCTCCCCTGTCCGAGGCCGGTCTCGCCCCCCGCCGGTAGCGCGCGTAGGCACTAGGTAGGCAGGGCCGTCACCATGGCGCTCCATCGGGCGCCCATGTATTCAGCCACGGAACTCTAGGGATTTGGGGGTCGATTCGGGGACCAAATCGGGGGATCACTGGAGCCTCAGGGGCGATGCAGATCGATGATGCATTAGTGCCCCAGGTCTGAGCTACATGATTGGGCTACAGGTGCTGTTCCTGATCGCTCCATCATGCTACATACATACATTGTGCAATTCGTTGCCGGATCGGTGATACCCAACGGCTTCGTTTTCAGCTCTACTCTGGCCAATGTTTTGGTCTCCATCCGGCTATCTGCCAGCTTGGAGTTGTCATCAGTTTATTTGTGCACTTCATCAATTTATACACAAACATGCTGTACCGAGATAGCTTAAATTTGCTACCTATGTTCAGATGCGTGCTTGCCTGTTTCTGTAGACCTATGTGCTAGACTCTTAACACATGAATGACGAGTATTGAATGCGAAGCTTCGTTCAGTCTCACAGTGTCATAGGTTTTCGACAATCCGGCAACTTCTTTGTGCAAGTGCGTCATGCCTACACAAAGGAGTTGATGTTTAATTTTTATAGATCTGGCTACTACTATATGCAAATAGGGAAAACATGAATTAAAGTTTCTTTATTTATCACAGTATTACTCTAAGCAATTAGTTATGCTTATATATTATGTGATTATAAGTCAAGACATCTGAAGAAAATGAATATCATTTTTGCTCCTTAGCTGCAGGGAAAAGAAACATGTGCAGATGTTGAGGTAGTCATATCCAGTGAACCCAGGTAATAAGTGAAGATGAATATTACATGTGTATATTACTTTTTCCTCTGTCGTTAGATTATGTTCAGAATATTTCTGATATTTTTTTGGAATGCTAGGACCATCACATATAAAAAAGAACTTTAAATCACAAAAATGTTGATTTCCTTTATTAAAGATCTCGAGGGTGAGACAATTTTCAGCAGATTCAGAGGAATAGCTTAAGTACCATACAGAGGATGACACAAATGGTAATGAACACATCATGGATCTTGCATTAATTTTCTTATTCTAGCAATACAATTTGTGCAGGGAAGTCATTCATTTGTCATGCCATGGAAGTATCATTTGAAGTGTCCTTGCTGTCAAGACTTTTTTTCAACATCTATGAGGTGGCAAGCAAAGTTATGGTAACTGCAGTTCATATCAGGTATAATGTGAAATGTAGGTCCATCATCTCATCATCCTTTATGCCCTTTCTTTCCCTAATATTTTACAGCAAACCAATGGATTAGCTAACCACAAGCTTAGTATGTGGTATACTGCATAAATATCTAGCTTGGTAGAAAGCATGGCCAGTAGAGCGTTTTCTAACCATGCACTAGTAGTGCCCACTCCATGCTACTGTTATGTACACAGATGAGAAGTTTGTTTGAGTAAGAGTATGCTTGCTGCCTTTCATCTAATATCGTATGTTTCTGTTTCCTATGTGAAACTGATGGTTCACGTCTCTAACTTCTACTACTTTATAGTTTTGCACAATAAGTTTTCACTTTCTTGACTGGGTGCAGGGTGACTGACGAGGACTACTGTGGCCCGATGGGAGTCGTGCTCTTCAACTACTCAGAGGCAGACTTCACCGTGAAGCCTCGCGACCGCGTCATATAGATTATCGTCCAGGTGATTCTGACGCAGGAGGTCCCCGGGGTGGAGGACCTCGACGCCACCGTCCGGAGGTCACCGAGGTGGAGGACGACGCCACCGTCTGGAGTTCCTCAAGGTGGAGGACCTCGACGCTTTGTACATACATCTAGAGAAGTGGTCTGGTTAGGTTGGTGGTGAAACAATAGGGAAGGTACCAACCTTTTGATGATGGTTGTGTGCGTCCTCGTGATCTCTTCGTGTTGAGATGTTCAATGTTGCATCCATGAACACTGCAAGTGTTAAGATGGTCCTGTGAAATTTATTTTGCATTGGATGGGTCTCTGATCTCCATTCATGAATACTGCATCTATTTTTATTTTATTTTCAATTCTTATTTGTTACTAGTAGCGTTGGGAAAGAAGTGCCCTACAAGTATTTAGGATACTAGTAGCGCTGGTATTATAGGCACGCTACTACTACTTCATTAGTAGTAACACAGGTCTGTAATAGCAGTAGCGTGGGTGGCACACGCTACTACTAACTATTAGCTGTAGCGCCTTATTAGTAGCGCGGGTACCCGCGCTACTGATAAACCTAAAACCCGCGCTGCTGCTAGCCTTTTCCCTAGTAGTGGTCGTAGGGTTCTGAGAATAAAATTCTTCATTAATTTCTTCACACTTAGAGTGTTATTCTTCATTGATTGAAGAAAAATGTTTCTTCATGTGTTGCACATCTAAGTCATCAGTTTTGCATAAGTGTTAGGATGAGTGTCCTTTTCAAAGTACATTCGAAGATTCTAAGATATTTAGCTCACACCGCAACTTGCTAAATCTCTTCTCATCCAAGGGCTTTGTGAAGATATCGGCTAGCTGTTCTTCAGTCTTCACATGCTCAATAGAAATGTCGCCCTTCAACACATGATCACGAAGAAAATGATGACGAATCTGAATGTGCTTTGTCTTCGAGTGCTGAATTGGGTTGTGAGCAATGTTGATGGCACTCTCATTGTCACAGAAGAGAGGCACATTCTTCACGTTGACACCGTAGTCCTTGAGAGTTTGCTTCATCCATAGCAGTTGAGCATAGCAAGAACCAACAGCAATGTACTCAGCTTCAGCAGTAGACAGTGATACGCAAATCTGTTTCTTCGAGGACCAACAGACCAAGGATCGTCCGAGGAAATGACATGTACCAGATGTTGACTTGCGATCCACACGATCACAAACATGGTCAGAGTCAGAATATCCAGTGAGATCAAAAGCCGAGCCCTTGGGGTACCATAATCCAAGTGTTGGTGTGTGATCTAGATATCGAAGAATATGTTTCACAGCCTTATGGTGTGATTCCTTCGGTAGCTTGAAATCGGGCACACATGAAAACACTAAGCATTATATCTGTCCTAGATGCACATAAGTACAATAAAGAACCAATCATGGAGCGGTATACCTTATGATCGAAGTCAATACCATTTTCATCAGTGCACAGATGGCCATTTGTGGGCATAGGAATTTTGACGCCTTTGCAATCTTGCATGCCGAATTTCCTCAGTACATCCTTGAGGTATTTCTCATGAGATATGAATATGCCATTTCGCTATTGACGAATTTGAAGACCTAAGAAGAATTTCAACTCTCCCATCATAGACATTTGATATTCTTCACTCATCATATAGGCAAATTCATCACTATAACGTTGGTCAGTACATCCAAAGATAATATCATCAACATATATTTGGCACACAAAAAGTTCACCATCATAAGATTTAGTAAAGAGAGTAGGGTCGAGTGAACCGGGTGTGAAGCCATTCTTCATGAGGAATTCCTTCAAAGTATCATACCACGCCCGAGGGGCCTGCTTGATGCCATAGAGGGCCTTGTTGAGTCTGAAGACTTTGTCAGGATTCTTTGGATCTTCAAAACCTAGGGGTTGAGCAACATATACTTCTTCCACAAGCTTACCATTGAGGAATGCACTTTTCACATCCATTTGATATAGAGTGATATCATGATGGTTAGCATAAGCAAGTAATATGCGAATAGCCTCAAGTCTAGCAACAGGTGCAAAAGTTTCATTGAAATCAATTCCTTCAACCTGTGTGTAGCCTTGAGCTACAAGTCGTTCCTTATTCCTCATCACAAGGCCATTTTCATCTTGCTTGTTGGGGTAGATCCACTTTGTGCCAATGATATTGTGCTTGCGAGGATCTGGACGTTTGACAAGTTCCCAGACATTGTTGAGCTCGAATTGATGTAATTCTTCTTGAAATAACTCACATTGGGTTTTTTGTCAGTGAGGAGTTCATAGGCAGTCTTCTTGAAGAATTTGTGAAGATATACTCTATTGATGATGTGGCACGCGGTACCAATTGCATCGATCCAAAAACGACGAGGTGTTTTGTATTCATCAAGCATAGTGCGAGCCATCTTAGCAAGAGTCCTGTTCTTGTGCTCCACGACGCCATTCTGTTGAGGAGTATAAGGAGCAAATAACTCATGAGTAATACCAAGTTCATCAAGATAGTCATCGAGACCCGAATTCTTGAACTCAGTTCCATTGTCACTTCTTATGTGCTTGATCTTCACACCAAAGTTGGCTGAAGCCCTCGAGGAAAATCATTTGAAGACTTCCTGCACTTCATGTTTGTAAGTAACAAGGTGTAGCCATGTGTAATGAGAGTAATCATCAACAATAACAAAGCCATATTGAGATGCTTCATTTGAAACAGCAGAATAATGATTAGGACCGAAGAGATCCATGTGAAGCAATTCAAATGAACGAGTAGTGGTCATGATAGTCTTCGCTGGATGCTTGGCCTTGGTCATGTTTCCAGCTTCACAGGCTCCGCATAAGCGATCCTTGAGGAATTTGACATTCTCAATGCCAATGACATGCTTGTTCTTCGCAAGCATGTGCAAATTCCTCATGCCTGCGTGACCAAGTGGTCGATGCCATAGCCAGCCTTCTGAAGCTTTTGCAAGTAGGCACACGGCTGGTTGCGGTCCTATAGAGACATCAACAATTTACAAGTCTCCTCTCCTAAAGCCTTCGAAGACTTTGGAATTGTCAGCTTCCATAACCACAACACAACGATACTTGCCAAAGACAACAACCATATCAAGATCACAAAGCATTGAGACAGACATAAGGTTGTATCCCAAGGACTCGACAATCATGACTTTGTCCATGTGTCGATCCTTTGTGATCGCAACCTTACCTAGACCCAATACCTGACTTTTGCCTTTGTCAGCGAAGATGATATGCTTCAGATGCGATGGTGATAAGGGAGCATCCATCAATAGATTCTTGTCACCAGTCATGTGATTTGTACATCCAATATCGAGGACCCACTCAGTGGGTTTGGGTTGATCATCCTGCAGTTGAATTAGTGCAGCTTATGAGCTCATATACTTCATCAGTGAAGAATATGACATCAAATTCATCAGATCAATTTCATCATGTAATAAAACAGACAAAGCAGTATGAGGACGTGAGAAATGAAAGTTCATTTCTTCATGATTAGCCTGCGTCCTTGCACGCATTATCAGGTCTCCAGCAAATTCTTCAGACGTTTGAGCATGTCTGGAGACCTGTCCCTGCATAAGAGATTAGTTCTTTTTCTTCACCACCCACATCTTAAGGGGTAGCAAAGAGTTCATCACTCTGCGAGCTCCATATGAGAAAGGTGGCATAGACGCCAATCCATTTCGTTTCACATAAGAGGAGTTAGGGTAAGCATATGAATAAGCAGAGAAATTCTTCGAGGACTTATGAACATAATGATTAGAAGAATAATGCTCATATTCATAGCCCTTGGCTCATCCCTACGAAACAGAGTTGTTAGCACGATGATGTTCATATGAGGACTTTGATCCTTTTGAGGAATTTGATCCACGTGAGGAATTTGGTCCGTATGAGGACTTGGATCCATATGAAGAATTTGGTCCATATGAAGAATTTGATCTGGGGTTCCTATTCTTCACAGGTAGTGTCATGAGGACATTCACCTGAAGACTTTCAAGGCACCTTTTGAGAACCCAGAATTTCTTCATAGGGGAACCGTTCCTGCAGTTAGTGCCAACATATCTAGCAAATACTTCACGATTCTGATTTTTGAACAGTTTATAGTTGGAGTCAAATGACTCATCAGAAGAATGAGAAGATTCACATGTAAAGCCAGATAAATTAGATGGATCAACTGGAGGTCCCTTTGTAGCAACCCATGAGGTTTTGGGGTACTACTCAGGCTTCCAATATGTACCATCAGCATTGCGTTTCCTCTCAAAGGCAATACCCTCTTTCCTAGGGTTCCTGTTGAGGATCTACTTTTTAAGCACATCACAAAGAGTCTGATGCCCTTTGAGGCTTTTGTACATGCCTGTCATGTACAATTCCTTCAGCCCTGCATCGTCAGTGATACTAGCAATGTCCTGAGATGAGGAATTAGTGATAGCAGAGGCAGGTGAAGAATTTGTAACATTAGAAGAATTTGAACAATCAGGTGAAGAATTAGCAGATTCACGTTCAATGCATTTCAAACATGGAGGAACAAATTCTTCCTGAGCAGCGCTGATTTGTTGAGCAAGTAATGAATCGCGCTCCTTCTGAAGATCTTCATAACTCACCCTTAGCTTTTCAAGATCTTGATTTCTTTGAAGAAATTCATAAGAATGTTTCTCATGATCAGATAAGAGAGTGTTATGATGACCTTGAAGGTTACCAAACCTGGTCTGAAGTCTCTGAAGATTTTCAGTCAAGATTTTAGTGCGATCCATTTCTTCACCCAACATATCATCACTTTTGTCTAGCATGTTTTGAACCTTTTCAAATGCCCTTTGTTGTTTTACAGCAATCTTAGCAAGTTTAGAGTAGTTGGGCTTAATATTTTCATCAGATTCATCCTCACTAGATTCAGAGGAGGTATATTTAAGTACCTTGGCACGCTTTGCCATGAAGCACTAGGTGGGAGCGTAGTCATCATTGCCTTCATCAGCCTTGTTGGTGAGGTCATTTTCTACAGGGTTGAAGATAGACTTGCTGACGAATGCAGTAGCGAGGGCTAGGCTCGCCACACCAGACTCGGACTCCTCAGATGCCTCCTCTTCCTCTTGTTCCTCAGATTCAGCTTCAGAGTCCATTTCCTTATCAATGAATGCCCGAGCCTTCTTGGAGCTGCTCTTCTTGTGAGATCAAGACTTTGAGGATTTTGATGATGAAGATTTTGAGGATTTCTTCTTTTTCTTCGCATCATCAGAACTATAATCCTTGTATTTTTTCTTCTTTGATTCCTTTTCCCACTGAGGACAATCTTGAATGTAGTGTCCAGGTTTCACTACAAAAAAAAGACACATCCATGACATTTTGGGCCGAACGAAATTTTTTCTGTCATACATATGACACTTCTATGACGATAATTGTGACAAAACCCAGTATCATCATAGATGTGGTGGGCTCCTACTTCTATGACAACAAATCATGACAGAAAATGGGCTTTTCGTCCTGGGCGGGCCGGAGACGCAGCTGCATGACAATCTTTGGGCCGTGCATGACGGAAAAAACCGTGGTAGAAGCGAGGGGGAGGAAAATTTCGGGGAGCTCCCGGTTACGGTGGGAGGTCGGGGGCCGAGTGATGCGCGTTTCTCTCGTACACGTACGTGCGTGTGTGGGAGGCGTTGGCTCTAACTGAAATCGAGCGAGGCGTTGGGCTCTAACTGAACTCGAGCGATTGCACTGCAGGCTACGTGTTACTGAACCCGAGCGATCGATCGATGGCTGTTAACTGAACCCGATCGAGCGATTCCTTGGCTAGTGCTGCTAACTGAAGCCGATCGATGCTGCCTCTGGATGAACAATGAGCGTTGCGGGGGGGGGGGGGCTTTGGATGAACAGTTCCCGGTGGGGGTGGATGAACAGGACCCGGTGGTGTCGCCTCTGGAGGAACAGGACCCCGATCCATCGAGCCGGTTGGGGCTGGATGAACAGGACCCCGTGGAGGGCTAGATGAACAGGACCACCCCGTGGAGGGCTGGATGAACAGTACACGATGGAGGGCAGGATTAACAGTAGCCCGTGGAGGGGTGGTTGAACAGGAGCCCGTGGAGAGGGGTGGTTGAGCAGGAGCCGGTGGAGTAGCGCGCGGTGGAGGCTGGATGAACAGGAGCCCGTGGATGAATAGTCGCAGGTGGAGGCTGGAGGTCGACGGTGGATGGACAGTATCTCGTGGAGGCTGGAGGGGGTCGACGGTGGAGATGAACAGTACGTATCCCGTGGAGTCCCGTCTTCCGGTACGCCAAACCCCTCCCGATGAACAGGACCCCTGTTTCGACCGTAGCGCTCTAACACAAGTCAGTTTCCTCCGTTTTGCGGTACGCCACACCCATCCCGATCAATATGACCCCCGTTTCGACCGTAGGAGGTCCGTTTCCTCCGTTTTGTGGTACGCCACACCCCTCCTGATCAACAGGACCCCCGTTTCGACTGTAGGAGGTCCGTTTCCTTGGTTTTGCGGTACGCCACACCCCTCCCGATCAACAGGACCACCGTTTCGACCGTAGGAGGTCTGTTTCCTCTGTTGTGCGGTACGCCAGGCCTCATTTCCATCACCTCTTCCGTCCAAGCCCTCCCGATGAACACGACCACACATTTCGTTCCGACACAGCCACGTTGCCTCCCGATGAACACGACCACGCATTCCGTTGCCTCCCCATGAACACGACGACGATGCTGTTTCTCCGTTCCGACCCAGCCATGTCAACGAGCCCTCGCCGTACGTATGCACGAGTAGGCGTTCGAGACCCCGCCCGTAGGCACACATACGTGGCCGTATTTTCTTTCTTGCACCCTGGCCGCTGTACGTACGTGTACATGCTACGTGCGCGCCTCTACTATGACAAGTGCGCGCCTCTACATCGACCAGTATGTACGTACACGTTCGCGACCAGAATGACAACGCAACGTACGCTTTGACCAGGTGGGTCCCGACTGTCAGGCACTTCCTTGCCTGCGAAGATGTAGCTGGTGGGTCCCAGCAGTCAGGGGGCGAATCATTTTTTTTTGCCCGGACGCACTTCCTTGCGTGCGAAGATGTAGCTGTTGGGTCCCAACAGTCGGGGGTCCGGTGGGTCCTAGCAGTCAGGGGGGAAAGGTTTTTTTCGCGAAATACGGTGGCCCGTCCGGTGGGTCCCTGCTGTCAGGTGGAGGAATCATTATTTTTCACGTAATAAGGAGAAACTTCCTTGCTGCCGCCGTGGACCCAGCTGTCGTTTCTTGACCACGTTGACCAAGCCACGCCGAGAGCACCAGGGCGGTGGACGACGACGCGGCCTAGGAAGGGGACGGCAGGGAGCCGGGGAAGACACGGCAGTGGAAGCCCGCGCGCACACGGAGAGGAGTATGAGGATTCACCGGTTCGGCTGCGGTGTGAAGCTGCCGTCGCCGCAGGGCCTGGCCAGCGGTAGGAATAGTAGGGGGCGGTGAGGCCTCCGTGGTAGTACAGCCGGCCTCGGGAGGCAGAAGCATGCGGCACGACCGGCGCTGCTTTGGGCGGCTGGAGCAAGAGGACCAGAGGTTGAAGAAGCACTACGGTCGTTGGATGGACATCGTACGGTCACTGGAGCTAGAATTGTTCATATTGACTAAGTTAACAGAGCCCTACGTCCCCGTCAACTTAGTAGGCCCACAAGTCAGCCTCCCACCAAGGTGGGTCCCAGCTAGCCGGGGGAGTATTCATTTTTTTGTGCGTAATAAGGAGGCACTTCCGGTGGGTCCGAGCTGAGAGCGGGGGGGAACGTTTTTTTCACGAAATACGGTGGCCCCTCCTGTGGGTCCCAGCAGTCAGGGGGAAACGATTTTTTTCGCAAAATACTGGTGGCCCGTCCGGTGGGTCCCCACTGTCAGTTGGAGGAATAATTATTTTTCGCATAATAAGGAGGCACTTCCTTGTGGCTGCAGTGGACCCAGCTGTCAGCCTCTCCACGTACAGTACTCTTCCGATGGAAGTCGGTCGTTGACCACTTTGACCACGCCTCGGCGAGAGCACCACGACGGTGGACGACGACAAGGCATAGGAAGGGGATGACGCGGAGCCGGGGAAGACGCGGCAGTGGATGCCCACGCGGAGAGGAGTACGAGAGTTCACCTGTTCGGCTGCGGTGTGAGGCTGTCGTCGCTGCAAAATAACAAGGGGTGTGGGAGAGTAGAGGGATGCCCTCGCCAGCGGTGGGAGTAGTAGGGGTCGCTGAGGCCTGCGCGACAGCACAGCCAGCCACATGAGGCGGGAGTAGGCGGTCCCGTCGGCGCTGCTTTGGCGGCTGGGGCAAGAAGATCAGAGATTGAAGAAACACGACGGCCGTTGGATTGACATCCAACGGTTACGTCTGCTAGAATCGTTTGTTGACGTATATAATAACTAAAAAAATCTTGCATACGCGTCAACTAAACAGGCCCACAAGTCAGACCACTCCCTCTTTTTTTAATAATTTATATATAGCTCATGGAAACTTCTTATGCCATTTATTGCAGTCGTTTTTTTGGTTGGCCAGGGCTAATTTCGCATATTTCTGTGGGTTCCAAACTATTTTTAATACCAAAATGTCCAGCCAGATTTAAAGTACTTTGAAGATATATTTAAATTAGGTCAATGCCCAGTGAAATAGGAATCTGAAAATGTGATAAAATTCAAAAATTATAAAGTAATTGCCAATTTGTCATCTGTTTTTATATTTACAACCCATTTCATATTACTTTCAAGATTTGCAGGCGTCTTGAAAGAGTTGCAGCCCATCAAGGCGTAGAAAAATAAGTAGGGCTGGATTGGGTATTCTTCAAAAAAAATAAACTGGGCTCATTTTCACAAAGAAAAAATAGCTAGGCTGGTCACATGGTGAACATAAAATATAAGCCTAGGCTAGACTGGCCACAGCCCAGTTCAAACCCTACTCCGTCTCAACAATACCAAACAAAAAAAATACTGCTCGAGTAGCTACGTCCCAGGTGTCAGCCAATCTTGTGTTGTTCTCTTGTCTATTGACTATATACGCTCACAATGTCATGGGTCCCAGATGTCAGGAAAACACTAGGAGGAAGCATTTTATTTTTCCATACGCTGACGTGGTGGGCCCCTACTGTCATCCTCTCCGCGTACTTCTACCGATTCCTATTGTTTGTTGACCATGTTGACAATGCGAGACGGCGGCGCCGCGGCGAGCGCACCAAAGCGCGCAGAGGACGTCGGCATTAACGATTTAGGAGACGGTGGGGCAGCGCTGCGTGCGCTGAGGCGCAGCCAGCCGTGGGAGGCAGAAGGAGGTGGCCCCGCCGGCGCTGGTTTGGTTTTGGCGGCTGGATGAAGACAGGACTGAAGAAACACGACAGACTATAAAAGCAGCAGGAGTACTTAACAACCTTAACTAAAACCAGCAGGGGCACTTAACAACCAAAGCGAAAGCAGTATGAGTACTTATACAGGTTCAACCGTACAAAGCACGCCTCGAATAGTGCTACTTTGCCTACAGTTAACCAAGGGTGAGGCCGCCAAGCCCCAGGACAAGGCCCAGGCGCCACCCCGCGCATCCCCAACCTTCTGAAAGCGGCTTCATCTCGCAACATGGTCAATAAATAGGATATTCACTTTAGAGCCATGGAAAAGCATGAACATAATCTTCTGTCCTATTCTCCGAGATGGAGGGGCCTTCATTATTTGAGACCACCCATGAATAAGTATCTTTTCATCTCCAAGGGGAATTGAGTAGGTCGACATAAACATCATGTTGTGACCAAGCGCAAGTCTGACCCGACCATGGTCAGGCATCTGTTGGGGAACGTAGTAATTTCAAAAAAAATTCCTACGCACACACAAGATCATGGTGATGCATAGCAACGAGAGTGGAGAGTGTTGTTGAGGGAGTCCTGGATTAGGGGGTGTTCGGATAGCCGGACTATACCTTCAGCCGGACTCCTGGACTATGAAGATACAAGATTGAAGACTTCGTCCCGTGTCCAGAAGGATCTTTCCTTGGCGTGGAAGGCAAGCTAGGCGTGCGGATATTCAAGATCTCCTACCATTGTAACCGACTTTGTGTAACCCTAACCCTATCCAGTGTCTATATAAACCGGAGGGTTGTAGTCCGTAGGACAACCATCATCATACACAATCATACCATAGGCTAGCTTCTAGGGTTTAGCCTCCTTGATCTCGTGGTAGATCTACTCTTGTACTACCCATATCATCAATATTAATCTAGCAGGAGTAGGGTTTTACCTCCATCGAGAGGGCCCGAACCTGGGTAAAATAAAGTGTCCCTTGTCTCCTGTTATCATCCGACCTTGACGCACAGTTCGGGACCCCCTGCCCGAGATCCGCCGGTTTTGACACCGACATTGGTGCTTTCATTGAGAGTTCCTCTGTGCCGTCGCGATCAGGAAGGATGCTGAGGGAGTCCTGGATTAGGGGGTGTTCGGCTAGCCGGACTATACCTTCAGCCGGACTCCAGGACTATGAAGATACAAGATGGAAGACTTCGTCCTGTGTCCGGAAGGTTCTTTCCTTGGCGTGGAAGGCAAGCTAGGCGTGCGGATATTCAAGATCTCCTACCGATGTAACTGACTCTGTGTAACCCTAACCCTATCCGGTGTCTATATAAACCGGAGGGTTTTAGTCCGTAGAAAGACCATCATCATACACAATCATACCATAGGCTAGCTTCTAGGGTTTAGCCTCCTTGATCTCGTGGTAGATCTACTCTTGTACTACCCATATCATCAATATTAATCTAGCAGGAGTAGGGTTTTACCTCCATCGAGAGGGCCCGAACCTGGGTAAAACAAAGTGTCCCTTGTCTCTTGTTACCATCCGACCTTGACGCACAGTTCGGGACCCCCTACCCGAGATCCGCCGGTTTGACACCGACAGATGCCTTTTCCCGTCTTTAAAGACGGCGCCGTTACTGAGGGAGCCTTGGCTGTCGGCCAAACCCTCCGGCTAGGTGGTTTTCTCATGACCGCCCGTTCGGCCGTTGCGCCGATGGTGACCTCTCGGGTCATCGAAAGCAACCTTCACGTGAGCTCGGAACTTGCCGAGCAGCTGGATCCAATGGAGCTCTCTTCCGTAAACGAGCTCTTGGATCGCATCGCCGCCTTGGGGGTCGCTACGAACTACGACCAGGTTGGGCTTTAACCCGATCTAAGGGAAATTAACTCCCCCCAAGTCACCCACCACGTTGCCGTGGAGGAGACACAATACGGCGATCCTTCGTCTATCTTAAGGTCTAGCTACGTCCGAATTCCTGAACCCTCCATGTCGGATACCCGCGGAGGGGAGAATATAATCCAAAACCTGAGCTTAACGTCAGGCGAGTCGGGTAATGTCCAAGGCTCCGGATCTCAGAGTCCGGAAACTCTTCGGCTTCCGAACAGCAAACCGGGCGAAGTCTCAGATTCAACGGCGACCGCCCGCCCGACCTTAAGCGATCTCTCCCAGGTCAGGCAGATGCCCGAAGAAACAGTACATCATTACTGGGCCAGATTCCTCCTGCTTATGAACAGGATAAAGGACTGCCGCGAGGGAGACGCAATTTCAATCTTTTGCAGTAATTGCACGGACAAGGGAATACTCAACGCCTTAAGTCGTCGTAATATCACACGCTTTGCTGACTTGGCGTCCATAGTATGAAAATACTGTGCTATGGAAAGTGCTTGGAAAACCGAAATTAAATTTTGGGATAATCCGGCCTTAAATAGCAATCCCGTCCGAACCAAGAGGGCGCACCACTGTAAGGCGCCAGGACTAAAAACCAAAAAATCAAAACCCTCTAGGGGGCATGGAACCGTACTGGAAAAGTGGCTAGATGGACCCTGCAAGATTCATAGTGCAGAGGACGCCACCCCAACTCACAGCCTCAGGGCATGTTGGATACTCCGGCAGGTGGCCAAAATTGGCGAGGATCTCCTAATTCCAGAGGTCGAAGGAAACTAGCCCGGGAACTCCGGTTCTGTTCTGACAGTCTTTGAGACTTTCGCATCTAATAACATGCGGAAAAGAACACTCCGCAGCCTCACCGAACTCTATCAAGTAGCGACGATAAACCCATGGAGTAATACTGCTATCACCGTCAACGCGAGTGACGAACCTAAATTTCAAACAGCCAGAGCACCAGCCGCATTGGTCCTCAGTCCCATAGTGGACGGCTGTCGCCTCGCAAAGGTACTCATGGACGGAGGCAGCGGATTGAACCTCATTTACGAGGAAACCCTCCAAAAGATGGAAATAGACTGGAACCGCATTGAGCGAAGCAGCACAACCTTTAGAGGAATAATCCCCAGTCAGGAAGCGCGCTGCACCGGAAAGATCACACTAGATGTGGTATTTGGCACGCCGGATAATTACAGGTCCGAACAGATCACGTTCCAGGTGGCCCCGTTCCGAAGCGGATACCACACTATACTAGGACGGGAGGCTTTTACAGTTTTCCAGGCTATACCCCATTACGGGTACATGAAGCTTAAGATGCCTGGGCAAAACGGAATCATCACTCTTGCTAGTGATCCGGACATAGCACTCCGCGCCGAAAACAAGACAGCCGCATTGGCCCTCGAGGCACTATCCGAGACCTTAGCGGCCGAAGAACTGACTGCGCTGCGATCCACGGTTAACAGGGATGATGTGATACTCGATAAGAGATCCAAATCCACATGCTTCAAACCAGCGGACGAAATAGTCAAATTCCAGGTCCACCCAACGGACCCCAATAAAACAGCCTCCATCGGGGCACGACTGAACCCTGATGTAGACGCCGCACTGCGAGAGTTCCTACGAGAGAACTGGGACATTTTCGCTTGGGACCCCTCAGACATGCCAGGAATCCCACACAGGCTGGCCGAACATAGCTTAAATATCCAGAAAGGATTCAAACCTGTCAAACAAGCTCTTCGGCGTTTATCTGAACCAAAGAGACAGGCTATGGGAGAGGAGTTGGCCAAGTTATTGGAAGCCGGATTCATTAGAGATATAAAACAACCGGACTGGCTAGCAAATCTGGTAATGGTACCAAAGAAGGACAAATCCTGGCGCCTGTGTGTCGACTTCAAAGACCTTAATAAGTCTTGCCCAAAGGATCCTTTTCCCCTCCCTCGAATAGAACAAATCATCGATGCCACCGCAGGACACGATTCCCTGTGCTTCCTCGACGCATACTCCGGTTACCATCAAATCAAGATGGCAGAATCAGACCAAGCCGCAACGGCATTCATAACACCATACGGCCCATTCTGCTTCAACACGATGCCCTTTGGGCTAAAAAACGCCGGCGTGACATATCAGCGCATGATTCAAACATGTCTGGCAAACCAGATCGGCAAAACAGTGGAGGTGTACATAGATGACGTGGTCGTCAAATCAAGACATATCGAATCTCTAGTAGACGACTTGAGGCTTACATTCGACAACCTCTGAAAATACGACATCAAGCTCAATCCGGAAAAATGCGTGTTCGGCGTCCCAGCCGGAAAGCTCCTGGGCTTCATCGTATCCGGTAGAGGAATCGAAGCAAATCCAGCTAAAATCCGAGCTTTGTCACAATTGGATGTCCCAAAAGACCTCAAACAAATACAGAAACTCACCGGATGCGTGGCGGCTCTAAGCCGCTTTATCTCCCGCTTGGGAGAAAAGGCATTGCCCCTTTACCGCCTCCTTAGGCGCACCGAATACTTCGAGTGGACGGACGCTGCCACGGACGGACTCGAGGAAATAACGGCCATCTTGGCAACAAACCCAGTCCTGGCCGCGCCGAACACTGGCGAACCCATGCTGTTGTACATTGCCGCAACTCATCAAGTGGTTAGCACAGTACTCGTCGTCGAACGGGCAACGGACGGACACAAACTCCCCCTTCAAAGGCCGGTTTACTACGTGTCCACTGTCCTTACACCATGCAAATCACGGTACCCGCATTACCAAAAGATTGCATACTCGGTGTTTATGGCATCCCGGAAGCTGCGACTCTACTTTCAAGAGTGTTCTATAATAGTAGCCTCGGAAGTACCACTCAACGATATTATCAACAACCGCGATGCAACTGGCCGGATAGCGAAATGGGCCATAGAGCTCCTCCCGTTCGACATAACCTACAAACCACGGCGAGCCATTAAATCGCAAGTCCTAGCCGACTTCGTCGCCGAATGGACAGAGGCTGAACTCCCTAAAGAGTACTGCACATATTCAAACTGGATCATGCATTTCGACGGTTCCAAAATGTTGGCCGGACTGGGGGCTGGCGTCGTTCTAACGTCCCCAACAGGAGACACAGTCCAATATGTACTCCAAATTATGTACGCGGACTCCAACAACGCAGCCGAATATGAGGCCCTTCTACATGGTCTCCGGATGGCAGTATCCATGGGCATCCAACGCCTGGAATTATGCGGGGACTCAAACCTCGCGATATCCCAAATAAATGGCGACTTTGACACCAAAGACCCAAAAATGGCAGCTTATCGCAATGCCGTACTAAAAATGTCAGTTTGGTTCGAAGGACTGGAGTTTCACCATATAGCCGAGAAAATAATCAGGCAGCGGACGTCCTGGCACGCATCGGAGCAAAACAAGATGCAGTCCCCCCCAACATCTTCTTAGAATGATTATTCAAACCATCTGTAGTATGGGAGGGGGAACCCTCGGATAACAGTCCGGACACAACCGCACAACCCGACGCCGAACAATCTGATACAATCGGAGGCTCTGCCACCGAAATCACACCTTCAGCCCACGTAATAATGGCGGTCATCGCCCCATGGACAGAACCATTCCTAGCCTACCTTACTAGGAAGGAACTCCCTGAGGACCAAAATGAGGCACGCTGCATTGTGCGGCGATCTAAGGCCTATAAAGTCCACGAAGGGGAGCTATATAAGAAAAGCACTACAGGAGTCCTTCAAAGATGTATCTCTGAAGAGGAAGGGCGGAGTCTGTTAGCTGAAATCCATGTCGGACTCGGTGGCCACCACGCCGCAGGTCGGTCCCTTGTAAGCAAGGCTTTCCGTACGGGCTTTTACTGGCCGACGGCCCGAGCAGACGCCCATGACTTAGTCAAATGATGCGTCGGTTGCCAGCTCTTTGCCAACCAAAGCCATATGCCACCCAACGCCCTCCGAACTATCCCTATCACTTGGCCTTTTGCGGTCTGGGGGCTTGACATGGTGGGACCCCTTAAAGGCGGAACTCACAATAAAAAATACTTATTGGTCATGGTGGATAAATTCACCAAATGGATAGAAGCCAAGCCTGTTAAGACGGACAAATCCGGACCTGTGATAGACTTCATATCCGGGGTAGTACACCGTTACGGTGTCCCCCACAGCACTATCACCGATAACGGCACAAACTTCACCTCTGACGAAGTAAAGCTGTGGTGCAAAAACATGGGCATTAAGCTCGATTATGCTTTTGTCTATCACCCACAGACCAACGGTCAGGTCGAACGAGTAAATGGTCTCATCATGAGCGGCATCAAACCCAGACTAGTGCGGTCCCTCAAGGAATCTAATACGCACTGGGTAGAGGAGCTCGACTCCGTACTCTGGGGGTTGCGAACCACGCCGAATCGTACCACCGGATTCACACCATTCTTTATGGTGTACGGCGCAGAGGCAGTTCTGCCCTGCGACATAATTCATGACTCACCTTGAGTGCGCATGTACGAAGAAAGAGAAGCCGAGCTTGATCGGCAGGACAACCTGGACGCTTTAGAGGAGGAGCGTGAAGTGGCTAAAGCCCGTTCCGCATTCTATCAACAGCAGGCTCGAAGATATCAAAGCAGAGAGGTACGGGCCAAAAATTACAATGTTGGCGAACTAGTTCTACGCCTGCCGGATAAGAAAAAGGACAAACTCAAGACCAAATGGGAAGGTCCCTTCATAATTGACCAAGTCCTCACTGGTGGAGCGTACCGCCTGCGAGATGCGTCGGACAACCGACTCGAGCGGAACCCATGGAACGCCACACGTCTACGAAGATTCTATGCCTAGCGCCGAACTCTGAGTTTGTCTCCTTCCTCTGTCCATTATATATATATTTTTCTGTTTTTTATTTTGTCCCCTCCCATTCTTTCCTTTTATAGCCCTTAAAGGCTCACCAAGTGACGCGCTACATGTGCTCCTTAAACCTGGGGGCTTCTTTACCAGAAGCTTGTTTTTATGGGTTTCAGGCCCAACGCGTGCGTCAGACTTCCGCATGCACCTTTTCTTCAGCATTATATGCATCGATATGACTTAAGTTTTGGCCAAGCTGGGTTGCCTGGCTCCTGTGCTTACCCCTACGTTCCCGATTGTTCGGCTAGGCGGTAAAGGGAGCACCTCTACGATTGTTACTGCCAGGTCAGCCGGATGTGTACCTCAGACTGGGTGAAGCCGAAAGCTAGTGTTCTTAAGGGAATATTCGGTCGATGAACTAAAAGATGAACCTTTCTTTTACTTATACATGCCCCCAGATGTTTTCCTGCATTTGCAGTCCGGACGTGCACTTCAGGGCACGCCACCCCAGCGAAAGGAACCCTTAACGGAACTATTCTCTCTGGAAGATGTTTCTTACTAACCATGTAATATAACACAACTAGTTGGGCACTTGTCTGATAAAGCACTAATGACCCCTACGCCTGGTCTCCACGCATACCTCGGTTCTTACGTAACCGTTATGGTATTCGGACACACTCCGGACCGTCAGGTCCGGAGGTCGAAGCGAAAAGGTCGGCAACGACAAACGATCTACAATCCGGCTAGAAGGCATTACACATGTCAATTATAAATTACATAGTCATCTTGACTGATTGTATTCCTCCTCTATACCATCTAACAGGCTGTCTAATTTACAGTCCTGCTGGAAGTACTTTGCAGCCAACTCTACCTGGCCATACACTAAGCTCACAGGGATCTCCTTCCCGTCAGGCCCCACCGGTCCGACCTCGGCCATGTGATTAGGGTCAGACTTCGTAAAGCGGGTCTTCAACATGGCCCAGGCCTCCCTCGCGCCTTGTCGGCAGGCTGATATCTTCCATAACCGGAAGCGCCGCCGAGCTCCCTTCAGCTTCTCCGCAAGCTCTCCAAGGCCCTCGGGCATGGAGTGGGCAGGCCATAAGGCTTGGGCAACGCCTTGCATGGCCTGCCGAATTCGCTCGTGCAGTTGCAGGAGTTCGGGGAGAAGGTCACCCATGGAACCGTGCATCTCCTCTTGTAGGATCGGAAGTATGTCTAGAGGGGGGGTGATTAGACTACTTGACAAAATAAAAACTTAACATTTTCCCAGTTTTAGTTCTTGGCAGATTTTAGCAACTTTAGGACATGTCAAGCAATCATCACACAATTCAAGCAAGCATGCAAAGAGTATATAGGCAACGGAAAGTAAAGCATGCAACTTGCAAGAATGTAAAGGGAAGGGTTTGGAGAATTCAAACGCTACTGGAGACACGGATGTTTTTCCCGTGGTTCAGATAGGTGGTGCTATCCTACATCCACGTTAGTGGAGACTTCAACCCACGAAGGGTAATGGTTGTGCGAGTCCACGGAGGGCTCCACCCATGAAGGTTCCACGAAGTAGCAACCTTGTCTATCCCACCATGGCCATCGCCCACGAAGGACTTGCCTCACTAGCGGTAGATCTTCACGAAGTAGGCGATCTCCTTGCCCTTACAAACTCCTTGGTTCAACTCCACAATCTTGTCGGAGGCTCCCAAGTGACACCTAGCCAATCTAGGAGACACCACTCTCCAAGAAGTAACAAACGGTGTGTTGATGATGAACTCCTTGCTCTTGTGCTTCAAATGATAGTCTCCCCAACACTCAACTCTCTCTCTCTAACAAGATTTGGATTTGGTGGAAAGAAGATTTGAGTGGAAAGCAACTTGGGAAAGGCTAGAAATCAAGATTCATATGGTAGGAATGGAATGTCTTGGTCTCAACACATGAGTAGGTGGTTCTCTCTCAGAACATATGAGTTGGAAGTATAGATGTGTTCTGATGGCTCTCTCCATGAATGAAGAGGAGGTGGAGGGGTATATATAGCCTCCACACAAAATCCAACCGTTACACATAATTTACCAATCTCGGTGGGACCGAATCAACAAACTCGTTCGGACCGAAAAGGTAAACCTAGTGACCGTTAGAGATTTTCGGTGGGACTGACATGGAACTCGGTAGGACCGATGTGGTTAGGGTTTGGGCATAACGTAATCTCGGTGAGACCGATTTGGTAATTAGCTAACCAGAGAGTTGGTCAGGAAAACTCGGTGGGACTGATTTGCTCTGTCGGTGAGACCGAAAAGTTACAAAAGGGAAACAGAGAGTTTGGATTGCAATCTCGGTGGGACCGAATCGCTCTTTCGGTGAGACCGAAAAGTTATGAAAGGGAAACAGAGAGTTTGTAATCCCATCTCGGTGAGACCGAGATCCCTATCGGTGAAACCGATTTGCTAGGGTTTTGGCAGTGGCTTATGACATATGAAACTCGGTGGCACCGGATAGAAAGAATCGGTATGACCGAATTTGGTTTAGGGTTTAGGTCATAAGTGGATATGGGAAAGTAGCTGAGGATTTTGGAGCATATCATTAAGCACATAAGGCAAAGAGCTCATTAAGCAACACCTCATCCCTCCTTGATAGTATTGGCTTTTCCTATGCACTCAATGTGATCTTGGATCACTAAAATATAAAATGAAGAGTCTTGAGCTTAAAGCTTTAGCCAATCCTTTGTCCTTAGCATTTTGAGGGTTCCACTTTCACCATCCATGCCATGCCAATCATTGAGCTTTCCTGAAATAATTATCTTGGAATAGCATTAGCTCAATGAGCTATATGTTGTTATGAATTACCAAAACCACCTAGGGATAGTTGCACTTTCAATCTCCCCGTTTTTGGTAATTGATGACAACATATAGATCAAAGCTTCGACAAGTAATAAGAATGAATTATATCGTCGCTTTGAGAAGTATGTGATAAGTAAGAGCTCCCCCTAAATTTGTGCATATTTAAAAAAAATTCTTTGGACTGCAAATGCACAAAGAATTAGAATCATGGGTTACTCTTCCATGTCACATACATCTTGGTGGAGCGCTCAAAATGATAAATAATGAAATACATGCACTCATCACCAAGGCAAAGTGAATGATCACATAAGATAGATAGGATATATCAAATATGCATAAGTGTAGCTTATGATAAAACACATGATCATCAATGTCTCACAAGCATAATAAAGTATCACAACCAAACGCAAACAAATGTATCAAAAACCACCAAATCAAACAAGAGAGAAAAACCAACACTCTCTCTCTCTCGAAGCCTATGATCTATACATCTTCTCCCCCTTTGGCAACAAGTTACCAAAAAGTTCCTAGAAAATGCATAGTGCTATTTCGACACTCAGGCTTGGTCTTCAGGTGGTGGTGGAGTCTGAATCACTCCAAGGACGAAGGCTTCTGTTGATGCTGATGTAGTTGGAGCTGAGGTGGATGCTGGAGCAGGCTGGGTTGATGCTGCGGCTGGGGCTGAGGCTGTAGTTCTTGTGTCTGGAGTTGGCACTGCAGACGACCTTGGTCCTCGAGGCACTCTGGCAAATGCATCTGTGGTAGTCTTCCCTCTCCTCTCCTGCATGTCATCCTGGAGCTGCTCTACTGCTGACTGTATCTCTGTCACCTTTATGTCCAAGTCATAGAACTTCTGTTCCACAATCCTCTCTAGGCTTGCCTGGTTCTGAGTCAGGTTGGCCAAACCCTTCTCAATCCGCAGGGTGGATGCAATCAGGTAACTGAGCTGTTCTTGCTTTGTCTTCAAGAAGTATTCTGATGCCTCCTCTTGAGTTGGATCCTATCAGCTTTCTCCTTTCTTGCCTTCTCCTTTTGAGCTTGGGCATGAGCTGATGAAGGTTCTTCCTTGTTCATCACAACTTTATTATCTTCAAATTCAAGCTGAATAGGAAGATGTTCCTTGTCCAGAAGATAGATGCATGTACCCATCTTGGAGTTAATGAGTTCCTAGATCTGAGGAGCATATCCACAGTTTCTCTTCTGGTCTGCTGCTGTCCTCTTGATTGTCTCAATCATCAGGCTCATGACTTTGAATTTTTGAGGCACATCAAAGATATGAAGCAGGTTGATAGCATGACCTCTGATCATCTTGTGATCTCCAGACTTGGGCAACAGAGTATGCCTTAAGATCCAGTTGATAGTGGGCAATCCAGACAGAAGGTAATGTACAGATCCATACTTGAAAGTTTCAAGTGCCGTATCAGGAATCTCTTTGTACATGTTGACCATTGAGTTGTGGTCCATCTTCTTCTTGGAATAGACATCCAAGTCATCTTCACTCTCTTCGGGGGCATTGATCAGCTGAGCCCATTCTGCAACAGTTGACTGGTACCTTGTACCTTCAGACATCCATGTGATCCTCCCATCGGGGTAAAAGTGAGCTGTGGAGTAGAACTGCATAATAAGTTCCTCATTCCACTTTGTGAGCTTTTGCCCAACAAAGTCTGCTACTCCACAAGCTTTGAAGCTGTCCTCCACTCCTGGAAAGTATTCTTCATTTTCCATGATATATTTCCAATCCACCCATCTCATGTCACAGACAATTGGCTTCTTATCCAACAGAATTGTCTCATAGAAATCCTGCTGTTCCTTTGTGTGGAACCTGTAGTCCACAGCAGTCCTTCTCCTGACAGCATAAGGATCTTCAGCTCTCCACTTTCTCAGTCCAGAGTCTCTCCTTATGTTCATGTCTTCAGCCACAGGATGAGCATCATTGTGGTCTGGGATTTGGGGCTTCAATTTTCTCAACACTTGCCCTTCCTCTTCTTCTGCAACATCAGGCACTGGGGCCTTGTTCTTCTCAGCAGCTGGAATACTCCTTGTATTCCTCTTGGGTTTTTGCTTAGGAGCTGTCTTGGGGGCTTCCTTGGGCTTGGATGCAGCTGCCCCTGACCTAATAGCATCACCCATTAGCTTGGGTGCCTTGGGTGCTGGTGCAGCACCTTCCTCTTCTTCTTCTTCTGAATCAGAATCTTTCCTCATAGAAGGCTTGCCAATGACTCTGGCAGTTGTAGTTCTAGCTCTCTTCTTTTTCTTGCCCTGGCCAATATCTTCTTCTTCAGATTCCATTGTGAACTTCATGGTTTCCTCAGGTACAGCCTTCCTAGGCTTGGTGGTTGGAACTCTTCTGGCAGGTGCTTTCTTATGCATTCCTGGTTTAGTGGCTGCAGCTGAGCCATACTCTTTCTTCAGTACAACTCTCTTGGAGGTTGCCTCCTCCTCTGCCACATAGTCTTCATCTTCAGAATCTGAATTTCTTTTCCTTCTCTGTCTTGTGGCAGCCTTTGGCAGATTACTTGGAGTACTTCTGCTGCCATCATCTGATGAGCTTGAGGGACTAGTGCCCTCACTCATGTGCACTATCTGCTCTGACTGATTTTGGCTGTCACTCTGATCTGACATGTTGAACAACTGACTGCTGACTGCTGACCCTATGAATAGTTTATGGAAGAGGTAGAATAGATGAGCATCACAAATAACAGAGATTTTTGCAAAAGAATGATTCAAAAATTTGTTTTAGTTTCCCACAGAAAGCATTTCGGATCTACCGATTCCTAAACTCGGTGATACCGAAGCAGCATTTGGAACCTAAACTAGTGAACTCGGTCAGACCGAGTCACAGTTCGGTGGCACCGAGACTGCTAGGGTTTCACAAAGTTCAAAAATCGGTCACACCGATTAGTTACACTCGGTCAGACCGAGTTTCACACGTGCAATGGCATATGCCAAATCGGTGGGACCGAGTCTTTCAACTCGGTGGGTCCGAGATAGTTTCGGCGGAAACCTAACCCTAAAATTTTCGAATCAGACCTAATCTATGGATTCTTTGAGTGGATAGGAGTTTTGCAATCGTGGCAAAGATCATTATGATCACAATGTGCTAGGAATCAGATTGAGGAATAGCACAAAGATCGAGTCCGTACCCTAGTTCGGCGGGGACTCACTACGGCGGCAACGGCGGAGGTGATTTCCGTTGACGGCGACGGAGACCAGCCACTGGAGGCTGCTGGCGGCGAGAAGATGATCCGGAGACCACGTCGGCAGAGCGAGCTATGGCGCGGGCGAAGAGGTTCGGAGAAATTTCCAAAATTTTGCCCGTGTCTATATATAGCCCAACCCTGTCGGTGTGACCGACTGGAACAACTCGGTGGCACCGAGATGCAAAACTGTATACAGTTATTACAACTCGGTGTGACCGAATGGTTCAAATCGGTTGCACCGAGATCAGAAACATAGATCAACTTGATGATCTCGGTAGGACCGAAAGTGGAGTATCAGTCAGACCGAGAATCATACAGAGGTTTTGGAAGTTTAAGTCTATGACGAATCGGGGACTCCGAGTGCTCCTCACACAGAGTGGTTCGAATTTGACTTGATCAATTTTGTGATGTAGCATGAATAGAGTTTGAGACGAGAAAAGCATAGATAGCTAGAGGGGGTTCTTAGGCATTCTTGTCCATCCACTTGGCAAAAGAAAAGAAAGCCAATCAATCAAAACAACAAGTGGATGTCCTCGAATGAGTAAAATATGCATCCAGCATGCTCACACAATAAAAATGGCAATAGAAATATGTGGCAAAGCATGCACAACCAATTCTAGCATCTATCAAGCAATTGCGATGACTAGGTCATCTATATATGAGTATATTGACTAAGGAGTCAAATGAGAACATTTCATCATAGGTCATACTCATCGTTTAAGCTCAAGTGGGGTTACCACTTTTACATAAAGCATTGTTGTGTTCACATCATTAGAGTTGCTTTAGCTCAAGTCTTAGAGTAAAGCTCCCCCTAGATGTGATATCCCCCCTAAGAGGGATGAACTAACCTTGTGTTTTGTCGATGATGACTTCATGTAGATGTTCAAGATGTGGATGCTCAATGTTGATGTAGCTCACTTGGAGCTATCCTTTTGAGTGAATTGCACTTTCAATACCTACATGGGTTAGTCCCACAAGGAACAAGCAAGTATATCCATAGACATGGAGTGATGCACATGCAAGATGATGTCTATGAAAGCTTTTAAGTTACCTTGTCCCTTGACTTACCAACAAGAGGGATTGTGACTCCTTGAACTAGTGCAAGATGTGGAAGTTGATTGCACTTGTTTTTGCCAAAATGATAAGAGTGAAGTATGTTGGCGGAGTCACCCTCAAGAACTCTCTAGTTCTTCTTCTTTTGGATCCACACCATCTTGATGGGAATCCTTGGAGTTGTAGTCGTACTTGATGAAGTGGAACTTGAAGTAGTCTTGGTAATCCACTTGAGTATGGTCTTAGGAGCTTCTTCAAATGCATCTATTTCCTCTTGAAGCTTGTCCTTGCCTTTTTGCTTGTAGTCTTGTGGTGGAAGATCATCTTGAGTTTGTGTACCCTTGAAAGAAGTTGGATCATACTTCTATAGTTGAGGAACAAACTTTGTCTTGGGATATTGATCTTCTTCCCATTCAACTCCATTGGCATTGAACTTTCGTTCAAAACCAACACCTTGATTCTTCCGGTGCCTTCCTTGCTTTCGTACAATCTCCTCGAATTGCTTACTCCCAGCAAGGCTTTTGTACACACCTTTCTCTATGATTTCCTTCAATATGCTATTTTCTTGCTCAAGTGTAACTTGGCTAAGAGAATCATTAGTAGAATCAAGAGAACTACTAGAGGCAACAACATTGGATTTAACATGATCATTGTTACTACTAGAGGAAGAATCTTTCTTGTTCTTGTTACTAGACTTGACTTGAGGCATGTAAGTGGATAAGAGTAAACGTTTGGCAATATAAGAAGAACTTTTCTTGCGAAGATCATCATTGATTGCCTTTAAGAGTTCATGTTCTTGCTCAAGATTGAGCTTTTCAAAGCATAACTTCTCATGAGCTCTTAAAAGTTCTCGATGATTTTCGAAGATAGTTTCATGAGCTAACTTAAGAGTGTTTAGTTCTTTAGTTAGAGACTCAATTTTCTCCTTATCATTTTCATTCGTTTTAGCATGATTAATTGACGTTTCATCATAGGATTCATCACTAGAGTTGTCAACAAGTAAATCATCATCGCCTAACAAGTCATCTTCATCACTATTAAAATCAACATACTCAGGGTGAGTTACCTTAGGACCTTTGGCCATGAAGCATCTTCCAATTCCTTCATTTGGTGAATCAAATATGTCATAGGAGTTGGTTGACACAAGTGCTAGTCCGGCAACACCTTCATCTTGAGTATATTCGGAAACGGAGTGATAACTTCTCTCGGAGTGATTGTCGGAGTCAGAGCCGGATACCCATTCACCAACATGAGCTTGATGTCTTCGTTTTGTGTAGCTCCTTGATGATTTTTCCTTCCTTTCCGAATCCTTGCTTCTCCGTGAGTGTCTTCGTTCATAACGATCATCTCTACTCCTTCTTTCTCGTGATGGTGATTCCTCTCTTTTGCTTCTTCTTTTTGGAGAATCTTCTCTTATTTTGTAGGGAGACGTACACTCATTGGAATAGTGTCCGGGTCTTCCACAATTGTAGCAGTTTCGCTCTCGACTAGAAGATCTTTTGTCATTGTAGGACCTTGACTTGGAGCTTCTATCCTTGCTTCTACTCTTGTAGAACTTGTTGAAGTTCTTCACCATTAAGTTCAATTCTTCATTGAAGCTTTGCTTCTCACTTGATGATGTGGGGGCTTCACATGAGGCTTTGTAAGCACTGCTTGATTTGTTGTGGAGTTCCTCTTTGTCCTTGAGTGACATCTCGTGAGCAACAATTCTTCCAATGACTTCCGTTGGCTTGAGATTTTTGTAATTGGGCATCATTTGGATCAATGTACACACGGTATCATATTTTCCATCCAAGGCTCTTAGGATCTTCTTGATAATGAATCTGTCGGTCATCTCTTCACTCCCTAAGCCGGCAATCTCATTTGTGATGAGAGCAAGCCTAGAGTACATTTCAGCGACACCTTCACCATCCTTCATCTTGAACTTGTCAAGTTGACTTTGAAGCACATCCAATTTGGATTCCTTGACAGAGTCGGTACCTTCGTGCATATCAATCAAAGTATACCAAATTTCCTTTGCATTCTCAAGACGGCTGATTTTGTTGAATTCTTCGGGGCACAATCCATTGAAAAGAATATCACAAGCTTGAGCGTTGTATTGTAGCATCTTCAATTCATCCGCGGTAGCTTCACGGTTTGGTTCTTTCCCTTCGAAGAAGTCACCTTGCAAACCAACACACACAATAGCCCAAACGGCAGGGTTATGTCCAAGAATATGCATTTTCATTTTATGTTTCCAACTAGCAAAGTTAGTACCATCAAAGTAAGGACCTCTACGGTGATAATTTCCCTCACTAGACGCCATACTCTCCTAGGTTGTGAAACCAAGGCCATGATCACCAAAAGCTATGGAAATCAAAGCAAATGGAGACCAAAGCTCTGATACCACTTGTAGGATCGGAAGTATGTCTAGAGGGGGGGTGATTAGACTACTTGACAAAATAAAAACTTAACATTTTCCCAGTTTTAGTTCTTGGCAGATTTTAGCAACTTTAGGACATGTCAAGCAATCATCACACAATTCAAGCAAGCATGCAAAGAGTATATAGGCAGCGGAAAGTAAAGCATGCAACTTGCAAGAATGTAAAGGGAAGGGTTTGGAGAATTCAAACGCTACTGGAGACATGGATGTTTTTCCCGTGGTTCAGATAGGTGGTGCTATCCTACATCCACGTTAGTGGAGACTTCAACCCACGAAGGGTAACGGTTGTGCGAGTCCACGGAGGGCTCCACCCACGAAGGGTCCACGAAGTAGCAACCTTGTCTATCCCACCATGGCCATCGCCCACGAAGGACTTGCGTCACTAGCGGTAGATCTTCACGAAGTAGGCGATCTCCTTGCCCTTACAAACTCCTTGGTTCAACTCCACAATCTTGTCGGAGGCTCCCAAGTGACACCTAGCCAATATAGGAGACACCACTCTCCAAGAAGTAACAAACGGTGTGTTGATGATGAACTCCTTGCTCTTGTGCTTCAAATGATAGTCTCCCCAACACTCAACTCTCTCTCACAGGATTTGGATTTGGTGGAAAGAAGATTTGAGTGGAAAGCAACTTGGGAAAGGCAAGAAATCAAGATTCATATGGTAGGAATGGAATGTCTTGGTGTCACATCCCTAGCTAGGCCATGCATTAGAGTGTGCTTCATGTTTAAATTCTATTAATTCTGAAATGGGAAATGCCAGAACCCCCAACACACACTTCCCCCCCCCCCTGGAAATAACTAGGGTTTACTAAAATCTTTTTCAATGAACCTCAAATGCCCTTCTAAAATGTTCACCCTCTTTGTTTTGGGTTTAAACCTTTGACAAAAGTGGTGCACAATTTTCTAGGTCAACAGAAGGTTTTTGAATTATCACATAAGTATTTGAATTTGGGCATTTAAAATTTATAAAAATATTTTAAATGTTCAAATATTCTCAAACAGAAATGTTTCATGTTGTCTATATTTTAAATAGCAAGCATGTGCAGTTTGAGGATTTTTGGAGTGGTCTAGGTATTTTAAATAACTCCACAAAGTTGCAGAAATAATAGAAAAGAAAACAGTTAACCAGAGAAAAACTAACCTGGACGCTACCACCTGCCGGCCCACCTGGCGGCCCAGCACTGTGCTGGCCCCCGCCAGCCAGCTGCTTCGTCCCCGCCAGGCAGGCAGGGAGCTGACGCCGGCGAGCGCGAGCTCGCCACGGCGTCACCTGCTCGCCGCTTCGCTGCCCGACGCGCTGGACGTCCCCCACGTCGCGCCCTCGACCCCGTGGACACCTCACTTCTCCCCCTGGCTCTCTCTCTCGCTCTCCAGAGCCATGGCCGCCGCACCCGTCGCCGCTCCGCCGCCATAGCCGCGCCCACCGTTGCCCCCTCGCCCCGCTGACCTGCCCAGAGGCTCCGCCACTTCGCCCTCGCCCTCCCCACCGAGCCACGCCTCGCCGGAGGCCCTGCATCGCCGCCATCAGCTCGTCTCCGACCCCGGTGCCCGCCGGCCGCCGTTCTTCGATTCGCGCCGCTCCGTTCGCCCCTGAGCCCGTTGAGCTGCTTGTCGACCTCCCTGTGAGCTCCCGCACCTTCTCCCCCTCCTCCCATGCCTGCTAGCTCGCTGTAGCGCCCGTCCCCGACGAGCCCGAGAGCTTGGCTCCGCCGGCCATGGCGCCACCGCGGCCATAGCCCCTGCCAACCGCGCCAGAGCGCGTCAACGTGCTCCTGGAGCCCCCAGGAGGCCAAAACAGCCACCAGCCGGCCCCCTAACGCACCGTAGCGCCAAAGCCACCTCCACCCGAGCCCCGACGCAGCCAAACCCGTCGCCGGCGATGTTTCCGGCCACCCCGAGCCCAGCTGTTGCCACCGAACGCCGCGGGAGGATCTCAGCTACCCGTAGATGGCCTCCGCGCCTTGTTTGGTGGCCAAAACGAGCAAAATCACTTGCTCCGCCGCGTCTGACCTCGCCGGCGGCTAGACGCCGGCGAGTTGACCCTAACCGTTGACTTGTGGACCCAGTTTGACTCCTCGGAGTCTATGACATGTGGGCCCCGACTGCAAATTAATCCAGGTTTAAAAAATAATCTTTTCTGTTTAAGTTAATGACCCTGACACGCGGGACCCACGCGTCAGGTTTGACTTGGACCGGTCTGTTGACCTGCTGAGGTCAGCATGACTTCAGGCTGACGCAGTAATCTATTTTGCTGGATTTATTTTTATACAGGAAAATCCAGAAAATAGTTCAAACTTCAAAAATTCATAGAAAATTATCTGTAACTCCAAATGCAAAGTTTTATATATGAAAATTTATCAGAAAAATCCAATCTATCCATTGGTACTGGTTTCATGCATGTTAAAACAAGTTAAACCCACTGTTTAGGCATTATGAGATTTTGCACTAATATGATCTTATAAATGCACTACCATTTGAATCTTTGGTTCAAATGGGATCATTTCCTTCTGGTTTAACTTGCACAAGACCAGGACACATCCATATTGCCATGTCATAGCATGCATCATGTTGTTGCATATCGCCATGTATTGATTGTGTTCCGACGTGTTCATCGTGGTAGGTTCTGCCTCCGAGGATATCTCCGAGTATCCAACTGAAGGGCAGTATCCCACCACCACTCCATCAGGCAAGCAACTCGTTGATCATTCCGATACAAACCCATGTTCTCGCTTCTGCTCTCGTTTACTGCATTAAGACAACGCGTTTCAAACTGCTGTGTGTTGCGGTAGTTGAACCCACTTCCTTTGCATGACCTGTCATTGCCACAGTAACTAGATGAAACCCACTAGCATGTGTAGGAGTTGATTGAGCCAATACATGTGTATGTGTGTTCCTACCATGCTATGCTTGCTATGCTTAGAGTTGTGTCAGGTCTGGCTCATCGGGATGATGATCCGGAGTGAAAGGTTGTATCGTTGTCAATAGTGTGGAAGTGTTGAACACGATTTGGTAAAGGGATCGATGGAAGGCCATGTAGGAGTACATGGTGGGTTGTTTCATTGAGGCCGTTCTTAAGAACTGAGATCTGTGTGTGTGATTTAAGACTCAGCTACTACCACGCATTGGGCCCGAAACCAATGGACCCTCTCGGCTTCTTAATCACGCTTGTCCTCTGTCCAGGAGTTGCAAAGTAGTTTCTGGTGTTTGTAGTATGCTGGGGGCCGTACGCAGCGCTGACCATCGGGGTGGGCTGTGTTACGGTAGGCACGTGGCACGGTGTACCGACTCGCCCGTTTGGTGTCTCGGGAACCCTGTTCACATCGTTCGGGGCCGTTAGTGGAAACCTCGGCCGGACTCCCTGCGGATGGAACCCGAATAGGTGATAAACCTGGACTAGAGACTTGAGTGTTAGGTAGGCCGTGGCCGACACCCTCGCTGGGCTTCCGCTTGAAGGTTGCCGAGTACATGTCGTGTAAACGGCGATAAGTGGTGAGAGCGTGTGTGAAGAAGTACACCCCTGCAGGGTATAAATCTATTCGAATAGCCGCGTCCGCGGTAAAGGACTACTTGGTCACCTATACAGTTCATAGATAAGTTACATGGATACTACTAAAAATCTCAAGATAAGTGTGAGTACCGCGGATGGCCCTCTCGTGGGATGGCGAGAGAGGATCCACGGTGGAGTATTGTGATGGTGTTAGTGGACTCGTGTGCGACAAATGTTTTACAAATGGTGTCTATCGTAGGATAGCTTAGCCAAGAGTCAAAGCTGGCTTGCTGCAATAACCCCACCACCTTCTTGAGAATGTGCATGTATAGTAGGTTCCTGTTGTAAGACTTGCTGAGTACCTCCGTACTCATGTTGCTTTAATCATGTTTTTCAGACGACTGCACCAACCCTTCTGATGGGTTCTATGTAGACCTCGACGTTGACGAGTGACTTATCACCCAGGTGGTGATCCAAGACTTGTGAAGGGTCGTTGTAGATAGACAGGCTTCGACAAGCCTTCTTTCTTTCTAGTGTCTGTACTCAGACTAGTTTGCTTCCGCATGTGCTTGTATGTTTGTATGACTTGAGTGTTGGGTCATGTGACCCCTATCTGTATGGATGATATGTATGGCTCCTCGGAGCCTTCTAAATAAAGTACTTGAGTCGTAGAGTACTGTTGTGATGCCATGTTGTATTTACTCATATCGGGCATATTGTGTGTATGATTGAAATGCTTGGTATGAGTGGGATCCGACTATCTAGTTGTTTATCCTTGGCAGCCTTTCATATGTGGAAATGTAAGTCTTGTGCTTCTGAGCGATAGTAGTCCGCTACAGCCCGGATCACCGGAGTCCTGCTAGCCCAGCACTACTGCTTGGACACTTGACTGGCCGGCATGTGTTTCACGTCGTTCCTATGTCTGTCCCTTCGGGGAAATGTCACGCGCTGATATTCGGAGTCCTGCCTAGCCTGCTACAGCCCGGGTTACCGGAGTCCTGTTAGCCCAGTGCTACAGCCCGAATAGATATGTTGATGACCGACATGCTCGATGTGATTCATGTTTGCCTGTCCTCATAGGCTAGCGCCGCTTCGGGTTCACGACTAGCCATGTCGGCCCGGGTTCTCTGTCATATGGATGCTAGCGACACTATCATATACGTGAGCCAAAAGGCGCAAACGGTCCCGGGCCAGGTAAGGTGGCACCCGTGGGAGTACCGTGCGTGAGGCCGCAAAGTGATATGATGTGTTACACGCTGGATCGATGTGGCTTAGGATCGGGGTCCTGACAGCGTTGGCATCAGAGCCGGACTGCCTGTAGGTTCGCTAAGCCAAACTGGTCGATGTCGAGTCTAGAAATGCTCTAGTTATATGTAGGGGAATTGATTGTGGGGGGGAACGTAAGGCTCTTTTACTCCTTTACCTTATGCCCTCTATTCTGAGTCATTCTCTTCTCTTTCTACGTGGGTTAAGGAACTAGGCTCTCTTCTCTCTATCAGGTTCACGTGTTACTAAATCCGTAGTAACTTATAGGATTGTTGGATACAACCCAGTTCAGTTCTACTAAAGTTTAGTATGTTGCCAGTTGAACCAGAACCTTGATATGTTGTTGTTGAGTGGTTTCGCAAACTGTTGTGGATGTCTCAATTCTTTTTCTGAGCATTTACAGCCGTTATGCTGTCCAATTTCATCCAGAAATTCTAATGCCTTTGCACTATTTTGTGCTTTCAGATGGCTACCCGTCCCCAAAACCAAGTGGTTCGTCTGACCCGTTGCATCGGTGTATGTGGTCATACCGCCATGTTGGTTCGAGTGATGGTTGAGGCAGGTTACCGATGGTACCCTGAATACACCGTCGAGGAGCAGTTTAGAGATTTCAACCAGAGCCAATATCTGTGCACGGTTAGGATATATCCATCTTATCCCGGAGCCACGGAACCACTCCACCGTTCTTATGGACTCGGGATCACCATTGGGATGTCCGTTCAAGATGCAGCCTACTCGATGATGACCATTATGCGAGCTAGAACTGCCTTGTTGAGCAACACTGAATTTCGCTACATGCCAGCATCCCTCCCTGGGGCGCATGGTTACCTTCAGGGCATGTACAGTGATGCATCCCATGAGGACTCACTCCTTTGCACCACTACTGAGATGTTGGAAGATAAGGACCGTGAAAACCGGGCCTTGCGTATGGAGCTCTTTAATGCTCGTGCTGATCATTGGGCCACCTTGACGAGGTTTGCACCTGCTGTGCAAGCCGGATACATGGATACGAGAGACTTGTACCCTGTGCGGGCTAGTCTGCCAGACTTCATGGAATGGCGTGAGGTGGGAGGCATCACCCCTCCTCGTGGGCCTCTTCTGCCGCCATCTGTTGGACCGAGGCCGCACCCAAGTCCCTATGGTCCACAAGCACCGCAGCACCGTCTGTTTCCAGATGACCATGTTCCGCTTCCAGGTCTGGGTGGTGACTTCTATGAGGACTTCTACGGAGCCGTCTGAGCTAGTAGTAGTCTCGCTAGTATTGTAATAGTTGTATGTCCGCCGTCCTGCGTGATTGTGGAATATAACTTAGTGTGTATCAATTCCGGAGGTGTAGAAAAATAATGTATAGGAGCTTGGAATGCCTCCGATGAGATGTAACGTCTTTCGTCTTAGTGGTACTTCAGCTTGAGCTTGTACTAAACTATGTATGATGTGTATGACCGTTGGTATATATATGGCAGTTTCTATATTACCATGTCATACGGATGATCATCTCTGCATTCCTTGTTATCCATTACATTCCGCACTTCCTTGGCCAGATTTTGCCATCCTGGTTTAAACCGTTGTTTTGTTTTCCCAGGATGGTCAACACCCGCAGCAACCCTGCTGCTTCGGAGCAGGGAGAAGCTAGTGCACCTAGAGAGGAAAGTCTGCCTCAACCACCTTCTCTGGCCGAAGTGATGCTGGAGGCAGAGCGCAACAGGCGCGACACCAATCGCTTGCTAGAGCGGATTGAGCAGAACACTGCACGTCAGCAGAGGATCAATTCGGTGTCCATCAATGACTTTGTCAAGCTGTACCCGCCAAAGTTCAATCATTCCATCGAACCTCTCGATGCGGATGACTGGCTCCGCAGCATCGCCCACAAGCTACGTTCTGCCAACGTGGCTGAAGATGATAAAGTCACCTTTGCTGCCTATCACCTCGAAGGCCCTGCCAACCTTTGGTGGGAAAATTATGAAGCTATGCGTCCGGTCGGCCAACTCACTACTTGGGCTGATTTCAGTGCTGCTTTCCGTGAGCATCATATCCCGGAAGGCCTTATGGATCGCAAGAGGGAGGAGTTCTGTAACTTCACCCAGGGGAAGCTGACTGTGGATGCATACAGTCGCGAGTTTGGAAAGCTTGCACGCTATGCTCCCGAAGAGGTATCCACCGATGCCAAGAAGCAGGCAAGGTTCCGCAAGGGACTTAGCCCTAAACTCCGCCGTGACCTTCGTCTGCATGAATGCATTTCCTTTCCGAAGCTAGTCAATAAGGCCATCAGTGCCGAGACAGGGCAGAATGATTTTGAAGCTTCACGCAAACACTCCCGTGACTTTGGATCTTCATCCGGCTCTAGATCTCAGAAGCGCCGGGTCTGGATTCCAAATTCTGCTATGCCACCCAGGTATACCCCGAGGCCATCCTCTGAGGCGCCTCGCCCCAATCAGCAATATGTGCCGCCCAAGACTTTTGGTGGCCCCACTGCCAATACTGCTCCACGTCCCAATATAACAACTTGTTTCAAGTGTGGTGAGCCGGGCCACTACATCCGTGAGTGTCCCCAGAATAACCCCAGCCAGTTCGGAAAGTCTGTTGGCCGTGGTAAGTCAACAGCAAAAGTGCTTGTCGCCAAGCCAGCCACCACTGCTCGAGGCCATGTCAACTACGTTTCAGCTGAAGAAACTCAAGAGGACCCCAACGTCGTTCTCGGTACGCTCCTTGTTAATTGCCATCCGGCAACTGTTCTCTTTGATACTGGAGCATCTCATTCATTTATTTCTGAGAGCTATGCTCGTTTGCACAACACCACTTTTTGTGACATGCCTACCTCCATGGTAATTCAAACCCCTGGTTCTAAATGGCAAACCTCTAGAATCAGCCATGGAAATGAAATTCTTGTTGACAGATTGGTCTTCCTTGCGTCACTAATAGCTCTCAAGTCTTCAGACATAAACATCATCTTGGGTATGGACTGGATGTCAGCTCATTACGCCAAGATTGACTGCTCAACTAGAACTGTTCAACTTACCCATCCATCGGGCAAGACAGTCAATGTTTTGACCCGAGTATCGGAGCGTCAGCTCTACTCTCTAAATGCCAATCCCCTTCCAGACCTCGAAGATGTTCTGGTAGTCCGTGACTTCCCGGATGTCTTTCCAGAGGAATTGCCAGGTGTTCCACCTGACAGAGATGTCGAGTTCGTGATAGACCTTGTTCCAGGGACCGTTCCAATCTCTAGGAGACCTTATAAGATGGCACCCCTAGAACTAGCTGAGCTTAAGAAACAACTCGATGAGTCCTTGCAAAAGGGTTTCATCCGTCCTAGTTCATCTCCATGGGCTTGCCCCGTCCTCTTCGTCAAGAAGAAGGATGGAACGGATCGGATGGTTGTAGATTACCGACCTGTCAATTTGGTCACTATCAAGAACAAGTATCCGCTCCCCAGGATCAACGACCTGTATGACCAGCTCGCTGGATCCTCAGTCTTTTCCAAGATGGATTTGAGGTTGGGCTACCATCAAATCAAAATCAAGAACGGGGACATTCCCAAAACGGCCTTCGTTACTCGTTACGGCCAATACGAGTACACCATCATGTCCTTCGGTTTAACCAATGCTCCAGCCACCTTCTCTCGGTTAATGAACTCGATCTTCATGGAGTATTTGGATAAATTCGTCGTGGTATACCTCGATGATATACTCATCTACTCCAAGAATGAGGAAGAACATGCCGAACATTTAAGGTTAGTATTGATGAAACTTCGAGAACATCGCCTATATGCCAAATTCTCCAAGTGCGAATTCTGGTTGCCAGAAGTGACCTATCTGGGCCATGTAATCTCTGGTAAGGGCATTGCTGTCAATCCCGAGCGAGTTCAAGCTGTCCTTGACTGGACTCCACCTGAAACGGTCAAGCAAGTTCGGAGTTTTCTTGGTTTAGCGAGCTATTGCCGCCGCTTCGTTGAGAATTTCTCCAAGGTTGCTAAGCCTCTAACTGAACTCCTCAAGAAAGATAAAAAGTTCGAGTGGACCCCACAGTGCGAGTTCAGCTTTCAGGAACTAAAAAGACGCCTGACATCTGCTCCCGTACTGGTACCACCAGATTTCTCTAAAGATTTTGTTATCTATTGCGACGCCTCGCGACAAGGACTAGGTTGCATACTCATGCAAGATCGTCATGTGATTGCCTACGCATCTCGACAGTTGCGTCCACCTGAGGATAATTATCCCACGCATGATCTAGAGCTTGCAGCAGTAGTCCATGCACTCAAAACCTGGCGACATTACCTTTTGGGTAATCGTTGCGAAATCTACACTGATCACCAAAGTCTGAAATGTATCTTCACCCAACCGGATTTGAATCTCAGGCAAAGACGTTGGGTCGAGTTGATCTCGGATTATGACTTAGGAATAACTTACACCCCAGGCAAAGCCAATGTCATGGCTGATGCGCTAAGTCGTAAATCCTATTGTAACAACCTGATGTTACAACAAAGTCAACCACTTCTCCACGAGGAATTTCATAAGCTTAACCTTCACATTGTTCCTCGAGGATTCCTTTCCACCCTGGTGACGAAACCTAACCTTACGGATCAGATCATCAAGGCACAAAAGGTGGATCCGGGAATTTCCCGTATCAAGAGAAACATCAAGAAGGGAGTTGCAGATTGTTTCTCCATTGATGATCAAGGTGTTGTGTTCTTTGGAAACCGTCTAGTGGTTCCCAAGGTACGCAACTTAAGGCGATTGATCCTTAAGGAAGCTCACGAATCCCCTCTCACCATTCATCCCGGTAGCACTAAGATGTATCAAGACCTACGCCAGAGGTTTTGGTGGACTAGGATGAAGAGAGAAATCGCTCAATACATTGCAACTTGCGACGTCTGTCGTCGTGTTAAAGCAGAGCATCAACGGCCTGCTGGCACCCTTCAACCTTTGGAGATTCCTGAATGGAAATGGGATAAAATCGGTATGGATTTCATTACCGGGTTTCCCAGAACCAAAAGAGGGAATAATGCTATCTTCGTTGTTGTCGATCGTCTTTCCAAAGTAGCCCACTTCTTACCTGTTCGCGAGAGTATAACCGCTAGCCAGCTAGCTGAATTGTACATCTCTCGAATAGTATCTCTCCATGGTGTTCCATTGGAAATTAATTCAGACCGTGGAAGTCTTTTCACCTCTCGATTTTGGGAAAGTTTCCAAAATGCTTTGGGAACTCGACTCTCCTTTAGCACCGCCTTCCATCCTCAATCAAGTGGTCAAGTAGAACGAGTCAATCAAATTCTGGAGGATATGCTCCGAGCTTCTGTCATCTCTTTCGGTATGGATTGGGAGAAGTGCCTACCATTTGCCGAGTTCGCTTATAACAATAGTTATCAAGCTAGCTTGGGCAAAGCTCCTTTCGAAGTTCTCTATGGACGAAAATGTCGAACGCCTCTTAACTGGTCAGAAACCGGCGAGAGACAACTCTTCGGCCCGGACATGATCCAGGATGCAGAAGAGCAGGTTCGCATTATTCGTGAGAAGTTGAAAACCGCTCAATCCCGTCAAAAGAGTCAGTATGACCGCAAGCATAAGCCCATGGCTTATGAAGTCGGTGAGATGGCTTACCTTCGGGTTACACCTTTAAAGGGAACCCATCGATTCGGTATCAAAGGCAAATTGGCTCCTCGTTACATTGGACCTTTTCGCATTCTTGCCAAACGAGGGGAAGTTGCCTACCAATTGGAACTACCTCCGCATCTCTCCAGAGTTCATGATGTCTTCCACGTCTCTCAACTCAGGCGTTGCTTCGCGGATCCTATCCGTGGAGTAGACCACGAAACGCTTGATCTTCAAGACAACCTCACCTATCGGGAATACCCCATTCGTATCCTTGATCAAGCCGAGCGTACCACTCGACGCCACAATATAAAGTTTCTCAAGGTTCAATGGTCACATCATTCCGAGCAAGAGGCTACATGGGAAAGGGAGGATCGTCTTCGACTTGAGTACCCCGCCTTCTTTCCGGAGGAACCTAAATCTCGGGACGAGATTCTTTTGAGTGGGGGTGAGTTGTCACATCCCTAGCTAGGCCATGCATTAGAGTGTGCTTCATGTTTAAATTCTATTAATTCTGAAATGGGAAATGCCAGAACCCCCAACACACACTTCCCCCCCTGGAAATAACTAGGGTTTACTAAAATCTTTTTCAATGAACCTGAAATGCCCTTCTAAAATGTTCACCCTCTTTGTTTTGGGTTTAAACCTTTGACAAAAGTGGTGCACAATTTTCTAGGTCAACAGAAGGTTTTTGAATTATCACATAAGTATTTGAATTTGGGCATTTAAAATTTATAAAAATATTTTAAATGTTCAAATATTCTCAAACAGAAATGTTTCATGTTGTCTATATTTTAAATAGCAAGCATGTGTAGTTTGAGGATTTTTGGAGTGGTCTAGGTATTTTAAATAACTCCACAAAGTTGCAGAAATAATAGAAAAGAAAACAGTTAACCAGAGAAAAACTAACCTGGACGCTACCACCTGCCGGCCCACCTGGCGGCCCAGCACTGTGCTAGCCCACGCCAGCCAGCTGCTTCGTCCCCGCCAGGCAGGCAGGGAGCTGACGCCGGCGAGCGCGAGCTCGCCACGGCGTCACCTGCTCGCCGCTTCGCTGCCCGACGCGCTGGACGTCCCCCACGTCGCGCCCTCGACCCCGTGGACACCTCACTTCTCCCCCTGGCTCTCTCTCTCGCTCTCCAGAGCCATGGCCGCCGCACCCGTCGCCGCTCCGCCGCCATAGCCGCGCCCACCGTTGCCCCCTCGCCCCACTGACCTGCCCAGAGGCTCCGCCACTTCGCCCTCGCCCTCCCCACCGAGCCACGCCTCGCCGGAGGCCCTGCATCGCCGCCATCAGCTCGTCTCCGACCCCGGTGCCCGCCGGCCGCCGTTCTTCGATTCGCGCCGCTCCGTTCGCCCCCGAGCCCGCTGAGCTGCTCGTCGACCTCCCTGTGAGCTCCCGCACCTTCTCCCCCTCCTCGCATGCCTGCTAGCTCGCCGTAGCGCCCGTCCCCGACGAGCCCGAGAGCTTGGCTCCGCCGGCCATGGCGCCACCGCGGCCATAGCCCCTGCCAACCGCGCCAGAGCGCGTCAACGTGCTCCTGGAGCCCCCAGGAGGCCAAAACAGCCACCAGCCGGCCCCCTAACGCACCGTAGCGCCAAAGCCACCTCCACCCGAGCCCCGGCGCCGCCAAACCCGTCGCCGGCGATGTTTCCGGCCACCCCGAGCCCAGCTGTTGCCACCGAACGCCGCGGGAGGATCTCAGCTACCCGTAGATGGCCTCCGCGCCTTGTTTGGTGGCCAAAACGAGCAAAATCACTTGCTCCGCCGCGTCTGACCTCGCCGGCGGCTAGACGCCGGCGAGTTGACCCTAACCGTTGACTTGTGGACCCAGTTTGACTCCTCGGAGTCTATGACATGTGGGCCCCGACTGCAAATTAATCCAGGTTTAAAAAATAATCTTTTCTGTTTAAGTTAATGACCCTGACACGCGGGACCCACGCGTCAGGTTTGACTTGGACCGGTCTGTTGACCTGCTGAGGTCAGCATGACTTCAGGCTGACGCAGTAATCTATTTTGCTGGATTTATTTTTATACAGGAAAATCCAGAAAATAGTTCAAACTTCAAAAATTCATAGAAAATTATCTGTAACTCCAAATGCAAAGTTTTATATATGAAAATTTATCAGAAAAATCCAATCTATCCATTGGTACTGGTTTCATGCATGTTAAAACAAGTTAAACCCACTGTTTAGGCATTATGAGATTTTGCACTAATATGATCTTATAAATGCACTACCATTTGAATCTTTGGTTCAAATGGGATCATTTCCTTCTGGTTTAACTTGCACAAGACCAGGACACATCCATATTGCCATGTCATAGCATGCATCATGTTGTTGCATATCGCCATGTATTGATTGTGTTCCGACGTGTTCATCGTGGTAGGTTCTGCCTCCGAGGATATCTCCGAGTATCCAACTGAAGGGCAGTATCCCACCACCACTCCATCAGGCAAGCAACTCGTTGATCATTCCGATACAAACCCATGTTCTCGCTTCTGCTCTCGTTTACTGCATTAAGACAACGCGTTTCAAACTGCTGTGTGTTGCGGTAGTTGAACCCACTTCCTTTGCATGACCTGTCATTGCCACAGTAACTAGATGAAACCCACTAGCATGTGTAGGAGTTGATTGAGCCAATACATGTGTATGTGTGTTCCTACCATGCTATGCTTGCTATGCTTAGAGTTGTGTCAGGTCTGGCTCATCGGGATGATGATCCGGAGTGAAAGGTTGTATCGTTGTCAATAGTGTGGAAGTGTTGAACACGATTTGGTAAAGGAATCGATGGAAGGCCATGTAGGAGTACATGGTGGGTTGTTTCATTGAGGCCGTTCTTAAGAACTGAGATCTGTGTGTGTGATTTAAGACTCAGCTACTACCACGCATTGGGCCCGAAACCAATGGACCCTCTCGGCTTCTTAATCACGCTTGTCCTCTGTCCAGGAGTTGCAAAGTAGTTTCTGGTGTTTGTAGTATGCTGGGGGCCGTACGCAGCGCTGACCATCGGGGTGGGCTGTGTTACGGTAGGCACGTGGCACGGTGTACCGACTCGCCCGTTTGGTGTCTCGGGAACCCTGTTCACATCGTTCGGGGCCGTTAGTGGAAACCTCGGCCGGACTCCCTGCGGATGGAACCCGAATAGGTGATAAACCTGGACTAGAGACTTGAGTGTTAGGTAGGCCGTGGCCGACACCCTCGCTGGGCTTCCGCTTGAAGGTTGCCGAGTACATGTCGTGTAAACGGCGATAAGTGGTGAGAGCGTGTGTGAAGAAGTACACCCCTGCAGGGTATAAATCTATTCGAATAGCCGCGTCCGCGGTAAAGGACTACTTGGTCACCTATACAGTTCATAGATAAGTTACATGGATACTACTAAAAATCTCAAGATAAGTGTGAGTACCGCGGATGGCCCTCTCGTGGGATGGCGAGAGAGGATCCACGGTGGAGTATTGTGATGGTGTTAGTGGACTCGTGTGCGACAAATGTTTTACAAATGGTGTCTATCGTAGGATAGCTTAGCCAAGAGTCAAAGCTGGCTTGCTGCAATAACCCCACCACCTTCTTGAGAATGTGCATGTATAGTAGGTTCCTGTTGTAAGACTTGCTGAGTACCTCCGTACTCATGTTGCTTTAATCATGTTTTTCAGACGACTGCACCAACCCTTCTGATGGGTTCTATGTAGACCTCGACGTTGACGAGTGACTTAACACCCAGGTGGTGATCCAAGACTTGTGAAGGGTCGTTGTAGATAGACAGGCTTCGACAAGCCTTCTTTCTTTCTAGTGTCTGTACTCAGACTAGTTTGCTTCCGCATGTGCTTGTATGTTTGTATGACTTGAGTGTTGGGTCATGTGACCCCTATCTGTATGGATGATATGTATGGCTCCTCGGAGCCTTCTAAATAAAGTACTTGAGTCGTAGAGTACTGTTGTGATGCCATGTTGTATTTACTCATATCGGGCATATTGTGTGTATGATTGAAATGCTTGGTATGAGTGGGATCCGACTATCTAGTTGTTTATCCTTGGCAGCCTTTCATATGGGGAAATGTAAGTCTTGTGCTTCTGAGCGATAGTAGTCCGCTACAGCCCGGATCACCGGAGTCCTGCTAGCCCAGCACTACTGCTTGGACACTTGACTGGCTGGCATGTGTTTCACGTCGTTCCTATGTCTGTCCCTTCGGGGAAATGTCACGCGCTGATATTCGGAGTCCTGCCTAGCCTGCTACAGCCCGGGTTACCGGAGTCCTGTTAGCCCAGTGCTACAGCCCGAATAGATACGTTGATGACCGACATGCTCGATGTGATTCATGTTTGCCTGTCCTCATAGGCTAGCGCCGCTTCGGGTTCACGACTAGCCATGTCGTCCCGGGTTCTCTGTCATATGGATGCTAGCGACACTATCATATACGTGAGCCAAAAGGCGCAAACGGTCCCGGGCCAGGTAAGGTGGCACCCGTGGGAGTACCGTGCGTGAGGCCGCAAAGTGATATGATGTGTTACACGCTGGATCGATGTGGCTTAGGATCGGGGTCCTGACACTTGGTCTCAACACATGAGTAGGTGGTTCTCTCTCAGAACATATGAGTTGGAAGTGTAGATGTGTTCTGATGGCTCTCTCCACGAATGAAGAGGAGGTGGAGGGGTATATATAGCCTCCACACAAAATCCAACCGTTACAGACAATTTACCAATCTCGGTGGGACCAAATCAACAAACTCGGTCGGACCGAAAAGGTAAACCTAGTGACCGTTAGAGATTTTCGGTGGGACTGACATGCAACTCCGTAGGACAGATGTGGTTAGGGTTTGGGCATAATGTAATCTCGGTGAGACCGATTACACAAACTCGGTGAGACCGATTTGGTAATTAGCTAACCAGAGAGTTGGTCAGGCAAACTCCGTGGGACCGATTTGCTCTTTCGGTGAGACCGAAAAGTTACAAAAGGGAAACAGAGAGTTTGCATTGCAATCTCGGTGGGACTGAATCGCTCTTCCGGTGAGACCGAAAAGTTACCAAAGGGAAACAGAGAGTTTGCAATCCCATCTCGGTGAGACCGAGATCCCTATCGGTGAAACCGATTTGCTAGGGTTTTGGCAGTGGCTTATGACATATGAAACTCGGTGGCGCCGGATAGAAAGAATCGGTATGACCGAATTTGGTTTAGGGTTTAGGTCATAAGTGGATATGGGAAACTAGCTGAGGATTTTATAGCATATCATTGAGCACATAAGGCAAAGAGCTCATTAAGCAACACCTCATCCCTCCTTGATAGTATTGGCTTTTCCTATGGACTCAATGTGATCTTGGATCACTAAAATATAAAATGAAGAGTCTTGAGCTTAAAGCTTTAGCCAATCCTTTGTCCTTAGCATTTTGAGGGTTCCACTTTCACCATCCATGCCATGCCAATCGTTGAGCTTTCCTGAAATAATTATCTTGGAATACCATTAGCTCAATGAGCTATATGTTGTTACGAATTACCAAAACCACCTAGGGATAGTTGCACTTTCACCTCTGCAGGACGACCCGTGAGCATATCTATAGACAATATTCTGTTATTCGACTTCCTCGTCGAACTCATTTTTCAAAGTTCGTTCAAGCACTTACTAAATATGCCGCGTCGAAGTCGCTGATTCTCCTTTGTGGAGTCCGACAGCTGGCCACGAACGTCCTTCAGTTCGACATCTAGCTTGGTGTTGGCATCTTGAAGATCATTCTTCTCTCGCCTCACCCTTGTCAACATACTCTCACCGGCCTTTAACCGGCGTAAGAGTTGTTGCTTCTCCGGATCCAGTCCGGCGTCATCTGCAACATGAATTGTCAGATTCGCACCCAAGCCGCACAGTACTAATATTTCGAAGTGTATTTTATCTAAGGGGGTCCCTTGGGACTCCCCTGTTGCGGCTAGTGCGGCCTCTAGTTGGGCCTTGCACTTTTCCAGCTCCTGGGACAGCACGGTGTTCTTCTCTGTAAGAACCTGCACGTTATATGATCCTTAAATCAGTTACTTTAACTGTTTCAAGTCTCGTGGGCTACTGGTATATATATATTTAACCAAAATTTTCTTACCCGTATGTCTTTCACATACTGCTCCGTGGCTCTGGCTAAACCATCTTGAGCGGCACGGAGGTACGCATCTCCCGAATTAAAGGCATCTAAAGCCTCTCGGGAGAAACAAGCGTCGCACAGAACTGTCCGGCGACGCTTGTGGTTCATGGCACTTTCCACTTCTGAATTTGTGGCAGACAGCCGGTCCGCATCCTCTGTTGGAGGAGCATCCGGTGCGCCCCTGGTGTTTGTCCCCGCTTCCTGGCCAGACGTTGGAGCCTGGCTGGTGGAGGCGCGATTGGCAACCTCTCAGGATATAGTCCGGCGAGGCCTCTTCGTCCTAGAGACAGCACGAGCGTTAATATGCCTTGACAGAATAAACACCAGGGAAATAGAGGGCGCGTTATACCTTTGCGCCGGCATCTCAGTCCGGACTACATTTTGTTTTTGCCCCACGGGGCCCGGCGGCCCCTCGTTGGCTGGCTGCCGCAGGTTCGGCCTCCTGCCTCGGAAATCTCCCCTGCAAAATACGGTTGTCGTTAGAAACGCCGAAATATGTGAGGATGGAATCTCTCTTGAGGGAATAAACACTCCGGTTTCTGTCACCTGGGAGGCCGGGATTAACCCGGGATAATCAGCCGTAATGGCTACCAAGGTATTGTCCTTGCTTAACTGATGGAACACCCCGTCGATAAGCTCCACCGATATGTCCGGATCCTCTTCGGAGTCCGGATCGAGGGACCGTTCGGGGTCCTCGGGCTGTGGAGGGCGGCTGTTGATATCCTTTACTTCCTGTCACGGTTCCTGCATTGAAGTCGTCAGACTACATATCTAATCATGGGAGCATTAAAACAAACAACGTGCAACTGTCCACTTACCCAGCTTGGAGGTTCGTACATAGTGAATTCGGCCCACGGGTTGACGCGGAGGAAGTCCTCCTTTTCTCCCTTGTACAAAGATGTTAAAATCTTTACTAGAGCGGCAGCTGAAGCTGGCCCCTTACGGCCGTAACGGGTGGCGTCATCCTCCCCGTTGAAATCCCACATGGGGTGGCCTCTATATTGAAGCGGCTGCACCCCCCGCATAATGCATGCGGCCATGACTCCAATCATGGTTAGTCCGGAATGAGCCAACAGTCTTATCCGGCCCATCAGGTAAAGGACGTCTCTGTAGTTTTCTCTCTGAGAGCTCCGCGGACGCCAGCTCAAGCGTTTCTTCAATGGAGCACTGTCGAACTCAGGGAGACCGACCCGGATAGGGTCCGGCAGCGGGACATCATCTATATAAAAACATTCCGAAGGCCAGTCCTCGGACGCCTTCTTTGGGGTTCCGGATAGGTATCCGGTCCCGGCGATGCGCCACACTTCGGCTCCGCCCACTTGATATATGGACCCCTCTTGAGAACGGGGCACCAGGCAGAATATCCTCTTCCATAACGCGAAATGAGCCTCAACACCTAAAAATAGCTCGCAAAGAGCGACGAAGCCCGCGATATGTAATATAGAGGCGGGCGTAAGATTGTGCAGCTGGAGGCCGTAGAACTCCAGAAGCCCATGGAGAAATGGATGAATTGGAAATCCTAGTCCCCTTATTAGATAAGGTACGAGGCACACACGCTCTCCTTTAGAAGGATTGGGGGTACTCTCCGCTTGTTTTCCACCATTATAGGTGGCAAGTCCGGCTCGGACCGAGACCATATAAGCCTGAGGTAGAAATCCTTGGGCCTGAAGCGACACCAACTTGCTATGCGGAATGGTGCAACTCTCCCAGTCCCCGGGCTTAGGACCGGAGGAGCGAGGGGAGGAGCTGCGGCGGCTGGCCATGTTGAATGGACTTTGGCTGGGAAAGCTCTGATGATAACTCACGGAGAGAAGGAAATGCGGTTTGGATCTAAATCCTCATCCCGTTAAATAGGCGGCTCGCTTACATGGCTAGGGGTGTAGATGTAAAAACGCCCCAGGCTTTTCGCATTCGTTCAACACGTGGAAGATGGTCATTATTGGGCACAGAAGCCGAGGAGCGCTACAAGAATCGGACATTATTCGTACAGGTACACAGGATTCGGAGGAGGAACCCGCCTTGCAATGCCGAAGACAATGTGCGCGCCGGACTCGTCGTCATTGAATCCTGGTTCGGGGGCTACTGAGGGAGTCCTGGATTAGGGGGTGTTCGGATAGCCGGACTATACCTTCAGCCGGACTCCAGGACTAAGAAGATACAAGATTGAAGACTTCGTCCCGTGTCCAGAAGGATTTTTCCTTGGCGTGGAAGGCAAGCTAGGCGTGCGTATATTCAAGATCTCCTACCATTGTAACCGACTCTGTGTAACCCTAACCCTATCCGGTGTCTATATAAACCGGAGGGTTGTAGTCCGTAGGACAACCATCATCATACACAATCATACCATAGGCTAGCTTCTAGGGTTTAGCCTCCTTGATCTCGTGGTAGATCTACTCTTGTACTACCCATATCATCAATATTAATCTAGCAGGAGTAGGGTTTTACCTCCATCGAGAGGGCCCGAACCTGGGTAAAATAAAGTGTCCCTTGTCTCCTGTTATCATCTGACCTTGACGCACAGTTCGGGACCCCCTACCCGAGATCTGCCGGTTTTGACACCGACAGTTGTCTACGTACCCTCGTAGACCGAAGCGGAAGCGTTGACACAACGTAGAGGAAGTAGTCGTACATCTTCCCAGTCCAACCGATCCAAGCACCGTTACTCCGGCACCTCCGAGTTCTTAGCACACGTTCAGCTCGATGACGCTCCCCGGGCTTCGATCCAGCAAAGCTTCGGGGAGGAGTTCCGTCAGCACGACGGCGTGGTGACGATCTTGATGTTCTACCGTCGCAGGGCTTCGCCTAAGCACCGCTACAATATGACCGAGGTGTAATATCGTGGAGGGGGGCACCGCACACGGCTAAGCAACGATCACGAAGATCAACTTGTGTGTCTATGGGGTGCCCCCTGCCCCCGTATATAAAGGAGTGGAGGAGGGGAGGGCCGGCCCTCTCTATGGCGCGCCCTAGGGGAGTCCTACTCCCACCGGGACTAGGATTCCCCCTTTCCTAGTACAACTAGGAGTCCTTCCATGTATTAGGAGTAGGAGACAAGGAAGGGGAAGGGAGAAGGGAAGGAAGGAGGGGGCGCGGCCCCTCCCCCTAGTCCAATTCAGACTAGGCCTTGGGGGGCACGCGGCCTGCCCTAGGCAGCCCCTCTCTCTTTCCCGTATGGCCCAATAAGGCCCAATAATTCTCACGGCGAATTCCCGTAACTCTCCGGTACTCCGAAAAATACCCGAATCACTCGGAACTTTTCCGATGTCCGAATATAGTCGTCCAATATATCGTTCTTTACGTCTCGACCATTTTGAGACTCCTCGTCATGTCCCCGATCTCATCCGGGACTCCGAACTCCTTCGGTACATCAAAACTCATAAACTCATAATATAACTGTCATCGAAACCTTAAGCGTGCGGACCCTACGGTTCAAGAACAATGTAGACATGACCGAGACACGTCTCCGGTCAATAACCAATAGCGGGACCTGGATGCCCATATTGGCTCCTACATATTCTACGAAGATCTTTATCGGTCAGACCGCATAACAACATACGTTGTTCCCTTTGTCATCGGTATGTTACTTGCCCGAGATTCGATCGTCGGTATCTCAATACCTAGTTCAATCTCGTTACCGGCATGTCTCTTTACTCGTTCAATAATACATCATCTCGCAACTAACTCATTAGTTGCAATGCTTGCAAGGCTTATGTGATGTGCATTACCGAGAGGGCCCAGAGATACCTCTCCGACATTCGGAGTGACAAATCCTAATCTCAAAATACGCCAACCCAACAAGTACCTTCGGAGACACCTGTAGAGCACCTTTATAATCACCCAGTTACGTTGTGACGTTTGGTAGCACACAAAGTGTTCCTCCAGTAAACGGGAGTTGCATAATCTCATAGTCATAGGAACATGTATAAGTCATAAAGAGAGCAATAGCAACAAACTAAACGATCAAGTGCTAAGCTAACGGAATGGGTCAAGTCAATCAGATCATTCATCTAATGATGTGATCCCATTAATCAAATAACAACTCTTTGTCCATGGTTAGGAAACATAACCATCTTTGATTAATGAGCTAGTCAAGTAGAGGCATACTAGTGACACTCTGTTTGTCAATGTATTCACACATGTATTATGTTTCCGGTTAATACAATTCTAGCATGAATAATAAACATTTATCAGGAAATAAGGAAATAAATAATAACTTTATTATTGCCTCTAGGGCATATTTCCTTCAGTCTCCCACTTGCACTAGAGTCAATAATCTAGATCACATCGCCATGTGATTCAACATCAATAGTTCACATCATCATGTGATTAACATCCATAGTTCACATCATCATGTGACCAATACTCAAAGGGTTTACTAGAGTCATTAATCTAGTTCACATCTCTACGTGATTAACACCCAAAGAGTACTAAGGTGTGATCATGTTTTGCTTGTGAGAGAATCTTAGTCAACGGGTCTTTCACATTCAGATCCGTTATTTATTTTGCAATTTTCTATGTCTACAATACTCTGTACGGAGCTGCTCTAGCTAATTGCTCCCACTTTCAATATGTATCTAGATCGAGACTTAGAATCATCTAGATTAGTGTCAAAAACTTGCATCGACGTAACCTTTTACGAGTCACGTCCATAATCGAGAAACATATCCTTATTTCACTAACGATAATTTTGACCGCTGTCCAGTGATCTACTCCTAGATCACTATTGTACTCCCTTGTCAAAATTAGTGTAGGGTATACAATAGGTCTGGTACGTAGCATGACATACTTTATAGAACCTATGGCTGAGGCATAGGGAATGACTTTCATTCTCTTTTCTATCTTCTGCCGTGGTCGGGCTTTGAGTCTTACTCAATTTCACACCTTGTAACACAGGCAAGAACTTCTTTCTTTGACTGTTTTCAAAATCTTGTCAAGGAATGTACTCATTGAAAAAACTTATCAAGCGTTTTGATCTATTTCTATAGATCTTGATGCTCAATATGTAAGCAGCTTCAAACACTCCTTTATGCTTTGCAGAATAATTCTACATTATTTCCGATCAACAATATGTCATTCACATATACTTATCAGAAATGATGTAGTGCTCCCACTCACTTTCTTGTAAATACAGGCTTCACCGCAAGTCTGTATAAAACTATATGCTTTGATCAACTCATCAAAGCGTATATTCCAACTCCGAGATGCTTGCACCAGTCCATAGATGGATCGCTGGAGCTTGCATATTTTGTTAACACCTTTAGGATTGACAAAACCTTCTGGTTGCATCATATACAACTCTTCTTTAAGAAATCCATTAAGGATTGCAGTTTTGTTATCCATTTGCCAGATTTCATAAAATGCGGCAATTGCTAACATGATTCGGACAGACTTAAGCATAGATACGAGTGAAAAACTCTCATCGTAGTCAACACTTTAAACTTTGTCAAAAACCTTTTTCGACAAGTCTAGCTTTGTAGATAGTAACACTACTATCAGCGTCCGTCTTCCTCTTGAAGATCCATTTATTTTCTATGGCTTGCCGATCATCGGGCAAGTCCACCAAAGTCCATACTTTGTTCTCATACTCACTCCCAAATACCAATATCTTGATTGGGTTACATTTCATCCTGGCCTTATGAAAATCACTATTCTCAGGATGCTCCCAATGTAAGCAAAAAGGAGGCTGCAATGGATAGAAATATAAACCTCAGGGTGCTGAGTTTTCTAGGCCCGGCGCATGAAGGTCGTGCCATCGCGGACGTATCGCTGAGGCTCCACCCTCTCGAACTTTATCACAGAAGCCTCACATACGATAACGGCGCCCATGGAATTTACTCGCGGGAGTACAAGTATGAAATGATGCCCTCAGCATATGAAATCCACGAGGCTGGCATCAAATTCAGGAAGAGCAAGACAGACAAGCTGCTCGACATTCGCTTCAAGCGCGGCGTGCTGAGTATGCCGGTGATGGTGGTGGATGACAGCATCGAGAGCTTGTACCTCAACTTGATGGCGTTCGAGCGGCTACATGCCGACGCTGGTGACCTCGTGACGGCCTATGTGATCTTCATGGACAACATCATCGTCTCGGCCGAAGACGTGGCGATGTTGAGCAAAAATGGGGTCCTCAAGAACATGCTAGGCTGCGATGAGGAGACGGCGAAGCTGTTCAATGGTACTCTGTCCAGAGGGCAACTTCTGTGCCCGTGCCATAGTCTCCACAATGTGCAGTACGAGGCGAGTGCCTACTGCAAGGAGTCGTCGCACAAGTGGCGGGCCACCCTAATGCGTACCTACTTCAGAAACCCCTTGCAGCCGCTGCCATTCTACTCGTCGCCACCCTAGTGCAGACCGTCTACACAGTTAAGTCGAGCAAGTCTTGAGAGCACAAAGCTCAATTAAAATATCACCGTGGCAAAACAGTTCTTATCTATAGTGATCTCTAATGTTTGAATGTTCTATTTTCGGTTTGTCGCTGGTTTTGTTTAAGATCGGCTATATATGGCCCATTCGTTACAAATAAACAATGGATGTACCTGCGTGTGCAGGAGTTTATTCTTCTCTTGTCTATGTAAAATGCTTATGTATATGTGATCCTGTTGAGTATAGTTAGTTCCCATATAGTACCATCTATGTATTGTTGATTCAACTTAGTTTTTATAGCTGGTGCCATATTTATATTCCTATTCTACTGGATATCATTCTGTCTTAACAAAATCCAAAAAATCAAGGGAGCTTGTGGGTGCTTGTAAATAGGCTAAATAAATACTCGATCTTACGAGTCAGAGTGTGAGAGTCAGTCAGTGTGTAAGAGTAATGTATAATTAAGTGCGTGTGTATCAAGTCCACCGTGTATTGTATAACTCTGAACTGAAATCATATTTTCAGTTCATGAAAATCTATGTATATGCATTTTTTTCACAAATTAATCGCAGATAATGCATAGTGTTACTCGCACCATTTATTTCCACAAGAAGAGTCTTGGTACATAAGAGGTAGTAGTGCTGACCGAGACCCTAGCCGGGCCCCCGCGTCGCTCCCGCAGGGGCGACTCGGGCGGCGCCAACCCTAGCCGCCGTCGGGCCCCCTCCCCTTCCCCTCTACCTCGTCGCCACCGGAGGGGGTCGCCGGCAAGCCACGCGGCCGCCGAGGAAGGTGGCGGCGAGAATCTGCCTGCTTCGTCGCGCGTGGGGGGCTCTGGAGCCGAGGCGGCAGCCTCGGGTGGTGGCGCGACGCCGCTCTCAGCCAGCGGCGGCCGCGGGTGCTGGCCGGCTGCCTTGGCCGCTCGGGTGGCAAGGTGGCAGCGGGTGGAGGCTGCTGGACGCCGGGCTGCGCGGGCCCCGTCCGGATCTGACGCCTTCGCCTCCAACGCTCAGATCCCCTTTCAGATCCGGTCTTCGGTCGTCCCTGGCTGACGGCGCCGTGTTTGAAGCTGGGGCTGGGGGCGGTGGAGTGCCCGGAGAAATCCAGGCCGACTCAGCCGGCCATGACGGCGTCGACGCCCGCGGGCGCCGTCCCCTACATGTAGGCGCCGTTTTGGTACTTCCCTCCCCCTTTTGCCTTTCTCCCCTGCTCGTTTCCGGGCGAAAGCCAAAATCCATCAGGATTGGGCGGCAGCGACGCCTGTGGCGCCGTCTCCTTCATGAAGGTGCCGCCTTGGGTGAGTTTTGGGGCGATGGCGAGTCTGCTCCGTTGGTAGGCGTTCGGCGGCTACGTGGTTGGAGGCTGTTTAGGCTTCCTCCATTGCAGCTTTGTCATCAACAGTCTCGCGCCATGCATTTGCTTCTCCTCGTGTGCAGTTCCTCTCAGTGCCAAGGTTCTCCTTGTTGAGCCCGGCGCTGCATGTTGGCGGTGCTCTGGTTTGGTCTTCTCGGTGGCTTCGGTGGCGGTTAATCATCCTAGCTCTAGGGAGAGCGTTTCCATCTTCCGACGGATCGACGCCTCGAGCCAGGCGAGGGGGCAGGGAGCCCCTTTCGGAGATGGAGAAGGGTGTATCCGTTTTTGCCGCAGCCCATGGAGCTGACAACGTGTTTCTCCCAATCTGCAAGTTGTGTCTTCTCAAGGCCTCCCTGGTGTCACTGAGCGATGGATTGCGATCGATGGAGGGCTTCACTCTCTTCAAGCTGCTCCTGGGCTTTAGTTTTTCTTCATCTTTGCTTGTACGTTGCGTGAAGCTAGCTAGCTGTTGCAGAGCACCATGTATCTCTTAGCTGTTTTTTTCTTTTTTCTGCTCCTGTAAGTGGGTTGTTGCTGTAATCCTGGCCGGTTGATGGCTTTGTTAATTCAAAGCCGGGCTCGTCGTGAGCCTTCGTTCTAAAAAAAGAGTCTTGGTACATGGTTGGGCATACAAACCGAATACCCATACCAAAATATTAGAAGCCGACACCTCATTGACCAATACCGGTAAATTCAGTCACATTCCTGGTTTCCACTCGTAGAAAACAAAAAAATATTCAAGAAATTCGACCATGGAAGTCATATATTAAGGTGCTTTCATTCTTTGTATTTGCCATGTATATCTGGTACAAATTTTGTACTTCCTAAGTTTTTTTTTTGTGTGAAATGCCTTCTAATAACTATCTATCCAGTAGTGACTAGTGATTAGAGGATAGAACAAAAATAGGATTATACTCGCTAATAGAATATCGGTTTTTCTAAATGAAAAGCAGTGAGAGCAATTAACACGGAGTTAGCTAGTAGTCATTTTTAGGATTATCTGAAATTAGCCTTGTTTCAGTTGAACAACAAATAATTACTTAGACAAGGATGAGATCATCAACATGTAAATTGTTACAAGAAATTTATTGGTCATATACTAACGCAGTATAGAGTAATTTGAGGATCTATGTATGCGCCACTATCAGGACAGCGGTTGCACTACAGCAGCTGGCTATTGTTGATCCCTCTTGAGATCGGATTGATTTGGATGTGATCGAGATAGAGACCGGTACGAATTTGACTAATTCGCGTCGTGCCAAACCACGTCATTTTTTTCTTCTTTTTTGTAAATGCAGCGTGCTTTCCTTGAGATCTGGTACCTGGGTCTAGTTTATTAATCTACCTTACCTTGGGCAGGCATTAACTAAGATTATTCACTCATCCAGAACCCAACAAATCTGGTCAATGGTACAGAGCTATGGTTGGTGCAGGCAGGCAGGCAGGCAGGCAATTTTAGAGCCCTACCCTGCTCTGCGCGTCGGTATCATCAAAATTAAGACGAACGATTGACAACACGAAATCAACACAAACTATTGGTTCCACTCAACATAAGGTAACAGCACTGCTATACAGACGACAATACGTAGACGATCTATGAACGACAACCCATTGAAGCCGTCCATGCAAAGCAAAAGTTGTTTGCAAACCGCTGGATGGACCATCGTGCAAGGGTCGTTCACCCCATATGTCGTGTGCACAGCAGTTTCGATAAGGTAATTAAGGTAGGGCAAGAAAGGCAAATAATTTAATAATCGCCGTGCGGGTGCACAGGGAAATGGAAATGACTGACTAGCCATTCGTACTTCGCCACCGCCGCCTCCGCCCGGATCTTGGGGTCAGCAGCTGGCTTTCTGACAGACCCTGATCAGCTGGCTCCGGTCCGCTCCAGCTCGCGCTCCAGGGGCGCTAAGGTAGGCCTGCCGGCAATGCAGCGGGCCCAGCTCATCCAGGCGCAGAAGAATCTGGAGATGTCAGGTAACCCTCCCCCCCATTTTACGATTCTGCAGTCCTTCTCTGACGACCATTTGGGTGAGGTGCTACGGGAGAGTGGAGTAGACGCGTCCCTATCTGGGGGTATGCGCGAGTTGGTGCCTCTGTTACGCGCGACCGAACAGGCGCAGGCGGCGATCGCTGCAGCGGCAGCGGCGCGCGTAGTTCAGATAGAGCAGGAGGCAGGGGCCTCGCAAGCTTTATCGTCTCGGCCCAATGAGGTGGTGCTGGCAACACGGGTTGCCCCCCCCCCCCTCCTTCGCCTTGTAGGGTCAAGGCGAGGCGAGTGGCCAAAGCGGTGTCCTCAAGGGGCATCCGCCTAAGGAACAGAATCATCTAGATGCGGGCGATATTTTGGAATATCCGTGGGTTCGGCCACGCGGGCAGGAGATCGCAACTGAAGGAGTACATGCGCAAAGAAGGGATTGATATAGTTGCGCTGCAAGAGACTATTAAATCTGATTTCCGGCATCACGATCTACTTTCTATAGATCCCCTGGAAAGGTTTTCCTGGTATCATCTTGCCGCAAATGAGGGAGGAATGCTTCTGGGTTTCGACCAAGCGATTTACGAGGTGACCGCGTGGGATGCCGGCACCTTTTTTCTGGCAGGCCACATTCGCCACCGTCAGACTCAGAGGGAGCTGGTGGTGATCCAGGTCTACGGGCCAGCCGATCACGCGCGCTCGGTCACGTTTCTAGACGAACTGCAAGCTAAGGTGCTTGCGGTGAGCACCACGCTCACACCCCTAGTGGTGGGGGCGATTTCAATCTTATTCGCTCGGGTGCGGATAAAAACAACAATAACATCAATTGGACGAGGGTGTCCATGTTCAACAATGCGATCGCCTCGATGGCTATTCGGGAAGTAGCTAGGTCGGGCGCTCGCTACACGTGGACGAACAAGCAATTGGACCCGGTGCGGTCGGTGCTTGATAGAGTCTTCATTTCCCCGGAGTGGGAATTGATGTATCCGCTCTGTTCGCTAGTAGCAGAGACCCGGATCGGCTCGGACCATGTGCCTCTTATCCTTGCCTCAGGGGAGGAAAGGATCCGCCGCAGTCCTCGTTTCTTCTTCGAGACGGCATGGTTCGAGTATCCAGACTTTGACTCTTTCTTTAGGGCAAAGTGGGCAGCTTGTGTTAGCCAGGTGGGCTACCAAAGGGGCCCAATGGACTTCTAGATAGCGGTAGGGAGCCGCCTCCGGGCTTGTCTCAAGGGCTGGGGAGCCAACTTGGGCAAGCAGGCGCAATCGCTAAGAAAGGGTATCCTAGCCGAGATCGCGAGGATTGACCAGCAAGCTGATGTTCGGCCGTTCTCCGAACAGGACTGGGCTCGACGCTATGCGTTGGAGAACCAGTTTCAGTCCTTGCTGCGAGCGGAAGAGGAGTACTGGAGGCGCCGGGGAGGCCTAAAGTGGATCCTCAAAGGGGACGCGAACACTAAGTACTTCCACGCCTACGCCAACGGGAGACGGCGTAGATGTGCGATCCTCCGCTTGCAATCCGATCAAGGATTGTTGCTGACCCAGGAGGCTATTACGCGGCACGTGTATGACTTCTATATCAATCTTATGGGGACGAGTGATGAACAGCATCCAGGGGTTTACGCTGACATTTGGGAACCATCACAGCTCATCTCAGAACCGGAAAATGAGGAGCTGGGACTGGCCTTCTTACCCGAGGAGATTGATGCGGCGCTCATGAGCATGAAGACAGACACTGCGCCAGGCCCAGTCGGCTGGCCCGTTGCCATGTTCAAACACTTTTGGCCGCTTCTTCGGGGCCCAATCTTTGATGTGTGTAACGGCTTCATGCGTGGGACGGTAGATATCTCTAGGCTAAACTTTGGGATCCTCTCGTTGATCCCTAAAGTGGCCGGGGCAGATAACATCCGTCAGTTCAGGCCGATTGCACTCATCAACGTTCCGTTCAAGATTTGTTCTAAAGCCACCACCTCCCGCTTGGTCCCGATCACGCATCGCACAATCAGCCGCACCCAAACGGCTTTTGTTCGCGGGCGCAACATTCTAGAAGGCTCGCTCGCGCTCCAGGAAATCATCCGCGAACTTAAACGCACCAACGAACCGGCTATCCTACTAAAACTTGACTTTGAAAAAGCGTACGACCGTGTGCATTGGAACTTTTTGCGCCAGGTCCTTCTTACCCGAGGCTTCTCGGCCATGTGGGTACACCGGATTATGCAACTGGTCTCGGGTGGCCAGACTGCTATTTCGGTAAACGGAGAAGTAGGGAACTTCTTTAGAAACAAGCGGGGGTTGCGTCAGGGTGATCCAATCTCCCAGCTCCTCTTCAACTTTATGGTAGACGCCCTTGCGGCTATGCTGCGCAGGGCGACCGCGGCTGGCCATATTAAGGGTGTGGTAGGCCACCTTATCCCAGGAGGGATCGCCCACTTGCAGTACACAGACGATACTCTGCTACTGTTCCAACCGGACGACCACATCATCGCTACAGTGAAAGCCCTGCTGTTAAGTTTTGAAGTCATGTCCGGCCTAAAAATAAACTTCCACAAATGTGAAATTTTGTCGATGGGGATTGACAGAGAGGAAGGTCACCGTATCACGGACCTTCTTAATTGTAAAGTTGGAAGCTTTCCCTTTACATATCTAGGGCTGCCGCTTGCGCCTCGCAGAATAACGATTGACGAATGGTCACCTCTAACTGGGAAGGCGGGGAAGAAGGTGAGCCCGTGGCGTGGCAAGTTTATGTCCTCTGCGACCAGACTTGTGCTCACCAATTCGAGCCTTTCCTCGCTCCCCTTGTTTGCTATGGGGTTGTTCCTATTGGCAGAAGGGGTTCATGCCAAGCTGGACTCGCCGCGGGCTCGATTCTTTTGGGAGGGGTCGGGCCTTAAGCGCAAATACCACATGGTAAAATGGGCAGCGGTTTGTAGGCCCAAATCCTTGGGAGGACTAGGGGTCACTAACACCAGACTACAAAATATTGCACTCATGTGTAAATGGATCTGGAAACTCTCACAAGGAGCGACCGGACTTTGGGCTGACATCCTTCGGGCCAAATACTTCCCCAATGGGAATTTCTTTGAAGGGGAAGCTAGGGGCTCCCCCTTTTGGCAAGATTTGCAGACCATTAGACCCGCTTTTGATAAAGGAGCCAATTTCCATGTCGGAAATGGTCGCTCCACCCGATTCTGGCTAGATTTCTGGGTGGGCATGGGCCCCCTCTGGGAAGGATTCCCACAGCTGTATGCCCTTCCGGTGGCGCCTGACCAGCGTGTGACTGAGGCTTTGGCACACCCCTTGGCCATTGCCTTCCGCCGCAACCTGAACGAGCAGGAAGCAGCAAAGTGGGAGGCTTTGCTGCAACTCGTAGCCCTCGTGACGCTCTCTGAGGAACCAGACAGGGTATCCTGGCACCTCAACGCGTCCGGGAAGTTCTCTTTCAAGTCTTTGTACCACAAACTGTGCCAAGGGCCGGAACAAACGGTGGCTAAAGTACTTTGGCAAGCCCGCGTTCCACTGAAAATCAAAGTGTTCCTCTGGCAGCTGATACGCGACCGACTTCCCACATCGGTAAACATTGCATAGAGGAACGGCCCGGCTTCGGGGCCGTGTGCGTTGTGTGGGGCGCCAGAGAACGCGAACCACGTCTTCTTCCTTTGTCCGCTGGCGCGTTTTGCTTGGAGTGCAATGCGCGAGGCGGCTGGGGTCGCGTGGGATCTGTGCTCCTCGCATGAGCTAGTGGAGCTCTTGGACTCGGTCCAGGGCCAGGGCAAGAGGGTGCTGTGGACTAGTATCGGCGCGATGCTTTGGTCCCTTTGGCTGACTCGCAACAAGTATACCATCGAAGGACAGTTCCCGACGCACCCGGCTAACATTATATACAAATGCTCTTTCCTATTGCAGCAATGGAGTCCGTTGGTGAAGCAGAAGGACGCTGATCTCATGAAACACGCACAGGACCGGATTCAGCAGGTTTACGTCGCGGCTAGGGAGCCGGTGGTGCCAGCCTAAGGGTGGGCTCCTCATTTTGTTTTGGCGAGTCTGTGTACTCAAGGCCCCGGGCTTCGGCCCTGTAATCAACCTCGCAGTCAGGCTGTGAACCTTTAGCTTCTTGCTCCTCGCATAAGCCCTGGCTTTTGTCTAGAACTTGTATGTCTGCCTGTTCCGTTGTGGGCTTTATTAATATAAGGCCGGACGCCTCCAGCGTCTACGTTCTAAAAAAAAAAGTTGGGCAGGTTCGATTTGGGAGCGAGACACTGATTTATGACGGTTCAGAGGTGGATCAGGGGAATGAAGGAGGAACCCTAGCTACAGTTACTCCAGGATATGAATAATACTTTTCTTCTTGCTTTCCTCTTCTCTGGTTCCAGCTTATATCTTACTGGCGATCGTTACAGTGATAAAAGAAGAATGACACGCAGGTTAGTAACTTTTGAATTACATCGGTAAACGCGCTTAGCGCCAAACCATTACATCTGAGCCGTTGCCCTTCATTTACTTGTTTTTCATCTTAGCCGTTGGTTAACTAACAAACCGTGCTCTCTGTAGTTTTCTTCAGAGTTCTTCAGGTGTAAGCATATAGTTCAGAGATTCAGGGTCCTGACACTTTCCTAGGTCAGGGGGTTGCTGACGAGATCCACAAGAGAAGCTCGATAGGCGCATATCATATACTGCTGGAATAAGATGTTGGGAGCAGAAAGATTGGGTCGCCGGAACTCGCCGGAGGTTAAGACTTAAGAGGGGAAGGCGACCGCAGCGCTGCGTATTTGGACTGTTACTTTCCTTTCTTAGGGCTGAATTATCTGGGCACAGCCCATTAGCCCATTTGTCGTGAATTATCTGAAAATAACGAGTGTCGTTCCGTCTCAAAAAAAAAAACTAGTGTCGTTCAGAAATCAGAACAGAGCTGGTTCAGTGACTTTCACTCCACCAATAATAATTAAAAAAACGGCTCACTTACTTCAGTCATCAGCAATTTTCTCCTCTCAACTGAATCCCTGATTGAATTGTACCCTGAGCCGGTTCTGTGTATGGTGTAATGTGAGATCACAGATCAGTGTCTCTGTCCTCTTGTTCTCAAGAGTTGCTACGAAATTTATGCCAGCCCCTCTTCTGAATGGAGCTTCCCGATGCAAATTGCGTCTACGAAGCGAAGGTGATCATCTTCAGAAGTCAGCAGGAGTAGGAGCACAACCGTATGATTCCAACTTGCTGACAGTTGTGTGGGATTAACTGCTTTGTGAATCAGTTAACAGTATGATTCTCAGTGACATCACTGGCATAGTGTAAGATGCCGGGAACTTAGTTAGGAATCACAACACTGTAAGAAGATCAATGTTGCTAGTACTAGTAGTAGTAGCAGAAGAAAATGCCAACTGAACATGATTAGTAGCAGAAAAAAAAAAGGGAACGCCAAACCTGACCACTTAAACACCGTATCACTTGAACAGAGCAACCTCATCATTTGAACGAATTCAAATGTAGGAGCACTTGGCCCCAGGCTCGGAAAATCTGCTTGGTCATTCTCCTCCTGATTGCCTGACCAGCACCCTCCTCCATGGCCATCTACAGGCTATATGTATAGTAGCACGACTACAATTGAATTGGGGTCAAACACATGTCAAGCCTAAACTGCAATTATGCATGTTTGCAAATCCTTCCTTCAGGTTACAGCAGCCAACTCAATGTCAAGGATATAAGATCACAAATCGTCTGTCTTCATGGAGCAATAGTACTGTTTACTCAAGGCATAAAAGCTTCAGCTTACAGCAAAGCAACTGAAAAATAAATCACAAACAACGTCTCCATGCAGCTATGTTATTGGCTGTTTTCTCAATCACAAAAGCCTACAGACAACAATATAAGACACACAAACGACTGTCTTAGCCATAGACATGGAAAAGAAAAATTATTGTCGATCCAACTTTTAATTCATGTTTTGCAGCATCACATTAGCCTTTGGCTCCATTTCCAGGGCCTGCACTACATTCATGCCGATTTGATTTGATGTAATCAAGCGGCTGCAGGATGAAGATGTGTCTACAAGGCCAGCAAATCTTCCGTCCACCTGCACATCAATCAAGATTTGAAGTAAATGAGATAACCAAGAAGTAGCATTGGCTGAGCTGGGTTTAATAAGCGTAGCAAGGACGTTCATTGTCAAGTACAGTACTACTGTATTTAGCAGTGTAGAGCAGCTAACATAACTGTCCAAATCATGCATATGCTATCGATTGAATGGACAACCATAACGATAACCAATGCTACGCAAAGGGATATTGGCAGTGTAGAGCAGCTAACTTAATTCATCAGCTTAGTATCTTTCCATAGTTTAACATATCACCAAGGGATATAATGATTACTCAACTAATTAGCACCATAGCAGAAGAAGGAAATAAGAAGAGAAATGCCACTTGAAGCACAACTACTAGCAGAGAAAAAATGATTACCAAATCCACTGCAGAGGACGAGAGGGTCTGGTCTCCTTAGCTAGCTCTCATGCACCCTCTGTTAATCGTCGGTGTACTTCTTGTTCCTTGCTTTTATCTTCTGAACTGGATGCATCTACTGCCGCTTGCTCCACAGCCATTGTGTGAACTAATAAAGCAGAGGAAAGATGGAATCAATAGGATTGGATGTAACAGATAAAATGGGTAGATAAAGCATAAATTCGAACAAATATATTAAGAGGTCTCTTTTACCTCCAGATTCAATAAAGTGCTCAGATAGAGCATCCCTCGTCCTGACGGCGTCCTCATCTGCTAGTTGCCGCACTTGCGAGGGGTAACTCTCCTCCTGATCCTCATCCTCACCTTCATGTCTATCACTATGTTATGCAACGCGAAACATGTGCCGATTGTCGAGTGCATCTCAGATTGATTATTTGGAAGCCAACCTTCTCCCTGGAGGCATTTCCACGTGTCTTTCAACCTTCCCAACGCCCTTACTGCAACGGCTGTAGCTGCAGAGTGTCTCCTGTTGAACTCCACTTTGGAGTATGAGAGTGAGACACCATTTTCCATCTGGCAAGGTGTCAGGAGCCACGGACGAAGAGTGTATCCAGCATCACCAATTATGTATTCCCCGACATCCAAGCCATCTGTTAACCTCATCATACTTCCATTAAGCCAAACACCATTCTCGCACTTCTCAAGGAGCTCAGAGTCGAGCAAAAGGCTCGATTGGTTCATACTAGCTGACAAGTTCCACCAAATGTCTAGGAACCTCATATCTGGATCAACGACGGCTTGGATTAGCTCACTGTCACTCTCCATGTCGTCACAGTTTGTTGATCCAAACGAGATGCGAGCAGTATGTGCAACGCCACAACAGTTTGGCAGGCCGTGGATCTTGTCAAACTTGCGCTTGATCTTCTCCATTTTAGTGGAGCCAAGCCAGCTGCAGTGGTGCATTGCTCGGTCCCACATAGCCTCAACAAACACCTGAGTTACCAGCAAGACAGTTGACCCCTTCACACCAAGAGAGGATCCTATGGTAACCGGCGACTCACCAGAGTTCAGCATTCTCAGAGCGATATCCACTCTGTCTTGTAAAGACAACACTCTCCCGTTGACAAAGGTGGGCTCCCTTGCCATCATATCTTCAAAAAATGGGATCCTCACCAAGCTGCAAACATAACTGAAGGTGCTTCTTCTCATTCTGTACAGAGACTCAAATCCTTGTGGGTCCACCATACAAGATGATAAGGGTTCTGCATGGCAAGAAAAATACAAAACTGGTTACATGATACTCTAGATATGTTAAACTCGAGAAAAACTAGAAGAATAAGTAAGACGACAAATACTTAGCAACATGCACTAGGAAGGTACAGAATATATCCGGTCATCATGCAGCATATATGGACAAAAAGCAGGAGATAAAATCAAATGAACTTATAAACTGGCAGAATCAGAGTGCTCAAACAAATTAAGGCAAAGTTTGTATGTTTGATTTTCTGTACCTTCAAATATGGTAGAGCTGCTAATATTTGAATCCAACTTGCAGTTGTCTCCTCTCGTGTACAAAACGTACCATTTTCTATGGTTATCTCCATCACGTGCATATGCCTTGACATGCTCCACATGGCTGAACTTATCCCACTCAGTGCCAGATTGTCCCGCGGCTACTGCACAGAGCAACCATAGCCTGCAGAATAACTGTAAATTTCGTAGCTTTATGTCTCGCATGTATTCTGGGAGTTTTTCCATGTTGTAATCCTCCAGAAGCAGCCTCTCGAGTGAAGCGATACGCTCTAGCACCTTAAACTTTGGGCAGCTAATGATGGTAAGCTTCTGCAGATTTGGGAGATTGGTGATCCTCTCCAGGTCAGGGCATCCATCCACTATAAGCTCAACAACAGAAGAAAAGCTCTCAATGTAGCTGAGTTGCTTGACATGCTCTAGAACTAATATTTTCAAAGAGCTTGCATTGGAGGCAAGGCCTGGAGGAACATGCCTCAGTCTGCATTTATTGAGCACAAGTTTCTCCAAACGGCGCATGGCTTGTACTTGCTCTTCCCATTCCCACTCCTCCCATTCCACCATGCCGTACAACCTCATTTCGCTTAACCTTGAAAATGATGAGGCTACTGCCGCCTGCACGAATGCAGTCCCAACATGTTTGATGCATGGAGCACGAGAGACCTGTAGAAACTGCAGACTGGGGAGCTGGCACAACCCATTGGGAAGTTGTCTGCAACAAGCCAGTTCTTCAAAAAAATATAGTCTTCAAGTTGTTGAGGGGCACCATTGATGTGGACATCATCCAGCTCAGAAGTTGCCGGCCAAAATACCCCTTGATTGAAAGATGTTCTACACTAGGTGGAGGGCAGAGCTTATCAAGAACCTTCTTAATTCGTTGTTGCTCTTCCTCAGAGACACCTTCCTTCTCTTTGACCAACCCATCATCTCCCAGTTTACTGGTCCAGCACAGGAATAGCTTGATAAGATGCGTCTTCTTGCTGAGCCTAACATTAGCAGCAAACGAGGCAGCTGATACATTCTCTAATTCAGTTAATACAAGATATTTGAGCTGTGAAAGAGGCCCCAACTCGTCCAAACTGCACCAATCACCATCCATGTGGGCTCGAAACATAATTAGTCTCCTCATATTTGTCAGACCACTAAACCCTCTAGGTACCATACTTGCTTCGGGAAGTGCAAGAAACCTCAGCTGGCCAAACTTCACAATGCCGTCAGGAAGATTCACCAACTTTGTACATCCACAGAGGTCAAAGAATTGCAATAGTTTCATCTTGCAAATGTTCCCTGGAAGTACAAATATATCAGCACTTACTAGTGTTAGATACCTCAGGTGCTTGAGTTGATGCAAAGATTCCACCAATAGAGCCATATCTGCAGATTCTATATGAAGAGTCCGCAAACTAGAAAAAGTAACCAGTGAATCACCATGCTTCATCTTAATCTGGATAGTTGAGATCAATGTTCTCACTGATTGTTGTGCTTGTAGAGATTTCCAGTCAAGTTCACCTGGTTGTGATCGGTTAGTTTCTATGGACAACCGAAGAAACTTTTGTGAACCAAGTTTAGCAAGAATATCATTGTCTCCGTCTTGAGCTACGAGTGCTTCATCTTTAGTCATATACTGAGCAAATGACCGAACAACATCATGCATGCTGCAAACCCACAGATTAGTATACGATTTATCTGGCTCTATAAGATTCCTAGATACCAACTCCTTGTAGTAATTTATTCCCAATTCTTCCAAATCACTAGAGTTTCCGTGAATAATTCCTTCGCTCATCCAGATTGCAACAACTTGATCTATAGTAAATTTTCTACTTTTAGGAAGAAGAGAGTAGTAGAGAAAGCACTGCTTCAGGTAAGAAGGCATATATTCATAGCTTAAGTATACTGTGTGGTTGAGCTCATCGGGCATTTTAGTTGTTGACCATTTTGAATCATCCAAAACCTGCTGGCAGTCACGACGTAGCCCCTCTCTTTCACACAAGAGTCCTCCCATTACTTTAACAGAAATTGGTAAAAGGCCACATTTTTGTATAATTTTCAGTCCGATATCCTTTAGCGTACTGATGTGGTCTTCATCTATCTCACTTGAGCATACCTGCAAACATACAGTACAAGGGACCGATACAATTAATTAACTATGTACCAAGATCCTCTAAGGCGCCCAGTTTTACCTCTTAACTATATACAAGGGACTAGTTGATGTATCAAGGTATGATTGACTAACTATGCAATAAATACTCAAAGTACAGAAAGTACATGCCAAAAAGAAATGTTATTACTTCGTCAAAAATAAATATGTTATTAAATGTACTTGCTTATCTTTGTTGTACATTACGAAGATTTGTTCAATGGAACATACTGCCTAGAAAACATTTTTTATGGTCATGATACTATGCCAGACATTAATTACTAAAGTTACTCACTACATGAATATACGACCCATGCCTTTTCGCTGGCAGGGGTTCGTGTTATATTCTTTAGTTGTATTTGCAGGGGTTCACCGAAATTGTTATGACACTGTTGAGTAACTGAGCACTTAGATTTTCATCCATAAGTTGGAAAACGAGATTGGATAATCACAAAAAAGACCCATGTCTCGTCACCGGTAAAAACGATACATATATAATTATCCAAATTTCAATTATTCCTCAAGCTCGATTAAACAACATCGTGTCTCTGAACGTGTCTCAATTATTGTTGTGGTATATTTCCTTGTTTAGCTTGTTTAGCACCATGGCTTGTTGACACTAGCAAAGTAATCTTAGCAGTACACAATTACCGACTTACACGTAATTAATGGATCATATTAACTTGGGAGAATCCTAACATTTCTCTTAATTAACTACATAGTACTATTAGTATATAGATGGAGATAATGAAAGAGATTTAACATTTAATTAAGTACGGACCTGCTTCTTGAGCAATAACCAGGCGTCATCGGGCACTAATGTGTCGACATGGTGGTAGGGCCGTATAGCTGTCACCCCTTGGGCGACACGTTCATCTCTAGTTGTGATGAGGACACGGCTGCCTGAAGCAGCAGCATTGGCTAAGGGTATTTTGAGCACACCCTCCCACGCTCCATTGTCCCACACATCATCCATTACAAGGAATGTCTTGTGGTCCTTCAAGGCCTGCATTAGGGCTCGGTGAAGAGCGTCCTTTGCATTTCCAGCCAGCTGGGCATTTCCACCGGCACCGATGATGGCTCTTCTCAGCAGCTCAACCTCATTGAAGTTTTGGTTGACACTCAACCATATCTTTTTGCTGAATCCACCTTGGATGGCATCATCATTGAAGACCTTCTGGGTGAGGGTGGTCTTGCCGATCCCGCCAACACCTACGATAGCGACCACCATGATGTCATTGTTGACAGTCGTTCCCGTCTGCATGATCTGGGACACCAGTGCTCTTGTGTCTTCTTCAATCTTGTCCCCAACAACAGCAGACCGGTCAAAGTCCCCTACCGTCTCCCGGCTTGGATTACCATGGCGAGAGGCATGGGTATTGCTGCTGTGATCCACATAGGACCCGAGATTGATGAAGTTGAAAGCAATGCTGCGTTCCTTGATGTCATCAAGCCTCTGATTGAGCTCCTTGATGCGGGTGCCGACCTCACGAGCATGAAAGGGGTTCCTCATGCAGAAGAGCAAAGGATTGAAACACCCTGTGTTTACCGAGGATGATCCATGCTCCATGGCCTTGAGCTGGCAGAGGTCAAGGATGTCAGTAGCTTCGTACATCGCACGCTTGAGCTACCCCACCCACTCTCGAACAGTCTCGTCGGTGATGTTCCTCCTATCGGCATCGGCCAAGAAGTTCTTGAGGTCCCGAAGCTTGTCTCCCATCCTGTCGATCTCGCCGGAGACGCCCAACATCGTCTTCACCTCATCTGTTGCTACCTGCGTGAGCATGTCCACCACGTAGGACGCAAATGCATCCAGCACCATCACCATTGTTGCTGGTTAATTTTTGAGACCTTTTACAGTACATCAAATCAATATTGGCCGTTTATTTTTGTGTTTGGACGGCTTAGATTTGGAAATACTACTGCAGATTTTGGGTATTATATTTTGTGATCTGGGGCAGTTTCGGTAGTACCATTAGCAAAAACGAGTGATGGGCATTACGGAATTTCACGTATCCATTTGCCATCACCACCATCCCGTGGCCCATCCTCTCAATGGACTCAGACGATACCTTGAAAAAGAAATACTACCGCTCGTGGCGCTAGGGAGAGAGGACGACGGCGAGCCCCGGGTCGCCGTGACGGCCCTTCACACACTCTATGCGAACGCTAGGGCTTGGCGCTCCGCCGTAGGCTGGACGAGCCCGCACTAGGGCGTCGCCCCCGTCCTGTCCTAGGCGGCAGCTCGGCGAGAGCACTGCGACCAAGAAGGAATTAATTCGGGTAATAGTAGCATTACAGATTAATTGCCTCCTGCATGCAGCGTCAAAGCGAACCTCTGGCGTTCTACTACTAGTTTGTTTGGATACTGGCATGCATTGCCGCATTAAAGAGAAGAATTAGTTGAGAGATGAAGCGGGCTCATTTGGCAAGGAGGAGGACATTGCTATCGCTAATGAGACACGACATGCGGAGGAACAGATCTCGGGCTCCGTCCGACGATCATGCGACGGAGGGCCGACGGGCCGGCGCGGAGCGGCTGCGCCGTCGAAGAACTTGGGGCGGCTACCGGAGGCTGGGAGACGGAGTGGACGGCCCTGTGCGACTGAGGAGCAAGACGCCGCCGGGCTGTTGGGGCGGCTGCGTCGCCAACAGAATGACGAACAGCCCGAGAACGAGGGGCAAACCTATGAACTATAAGACGAGGGCCAATTTTTTCCCACAGATCTGATTACCTACGTTAGTATTATTAATAATTACAATTGACATTAAGAAAAGATAAATCTACTACCTAACATCCAATTACCAAAATGTCCTAGGGAGAAAAAGTTAGGGATAAATAATGACCATCGGATCAATTATATACTACCCACTATTTTCGGTAGTACGATGCACCGTAAAAAGTCTCTAATTTTTGTGCAATAAACAAGGTAATGTCAACTTCAAGCAGGAAGCTTACCTAGCCAGGTGTAAAGAGAGACAAATCACACTTGAACTGCCTAACCAACCTCTGAGCTGGATGGACAACACAGACAGCGAAGACGTGGGGGTGTTGCCTCCTCCGGGGTGTTGCCTCCAGGAGGAGCAGCTCAGCTCCTCCTGCGGCGCAGCGCGCCGCTGCCGCCGGGAGCAGCAGTTGAACTCCTCCTCCGGCGAGTTGCCTCCACGAGCAGCCGCTCAGATCCTCAACTGCCGGGTCGCCTCCACGACGCAGCAGCTACACTAGCAGTCGTACGCAGGTGCTCTCTGGCGGCTGAGGCAAAAGGCCACGGCACGGACGCGGATTTTTAGAGCTCAGTTTTCTGGACACCCCTTATCTTTACCCTCCAACATTGCTTTGAGATCTGTGCTAGACAACTAACACTAATAGAAAACCGGCCTTTAGTCCCGGTTCGTAAGGGCCTTTAGTCCCGGTTTCCGAACCGGGACTAAAGGGTCGGTACTAATACCCTCACCCTTTAGTCCCGGTTCAAACCAGGACCGAGACAGATGGGCCTTCACGTGGCCTGCGCGCCGAGCCCAGGCACGAGGGCCTTTGGTCCCGGTTGGTGGCACCAACCGGGACCAATAGACCTCCACGCGTCAGCATTTCTGTGGCTGGGGTTTTTGGTTTTTTTTGAAAGGGGGGGGGGGGTTGGGGGTTTTGGGGGGTTAATTTAGCTATTTCATATATTGTGTTAATAGAGAGAAGTGTCCTCTCTTATGTCCGTGCTTGGTCGACGCTACGTACTATATATACATACGTATATAGAGGACTAGGCACGCTACCTAGCTAGTAAGCAAACGAAGGAAACAGAAGATCGTCATGCACATATATGCATACAGAGAGAAGTGATATCGACCATGAGCTCTCCTTCTCAGAGAGATTGGTCGAACAACAAGTTCTCGTATATCTATCGTCCGACACTACCGGCTACGTATATACAATAATTATCTTTTACAAATATAATCTCTTAAAATACGGACGCCTGGTCGACATGGTATTCTCCGTCTTCAGCGATCACGTGGTCAAGAAAGAATGCCGCCAATTCCTCTTGAATTGCTCGCATGCGATCTGGTGCTAGGAGTTCATTCCGCCGCCGAAACATCTAATTTGAAGAAGGGGGTCAATACATACATACATATATATATATATATATATATATATATATATATATATATATATATATATATATATATATATATATATATGAATGAATGAAACTCTACACAAATGATGGTAATACACAAAAGTTGTGAATATTATTTCTTACGCACTTCAAATTGTTTGTCAGAGTACCCGCCCCGCTCACAGGTCGTGTGGCGGATGGACTCGCAGATGTAGTATCCACAGAAATCATTCCCTTGTTCCTGCCACAACCACTTTACAAGAAATAGAGGTCAATCAAACTGATAAGCAAGATCATTCCCTTGTTCCTGCCACAACCACTTTACAAGAAATAGAGGTCAATCAAACTGATAAGCAAGAATGCCAAATGGTATTCATGAAACTAGCGCTTGAATCAATAGCTAGGAGACGCGCGGAACATGGTACTATAGTACTTACTTTCGGGTATCTAAATTGCAGCTCCTTCGGGAGTCCCGGGGATTTTGTGCTGAATTTTCTCCAAACACTGCCAGACAAAAGAAAACAATTTGCTGATATGGTGGATAATGATCGATTTAACTTACTTCTTTAGGATTTTAATCATGTCCGCATACTCCTCGGGATCTTTTCGTCTCGAGTCCAAGACAGTTACTACTCCCTTCTCAAGCCTAATCTCCAGCAGAATATAGTGGAAACTGCGCACGCATGCATAACTCATCAATTACAGTACTATACCTGGACTAATATATAAGGGAAACCGAATATGCACAAGACAACATTCACTTGAAGTTGTAAGGAATGATCGTAGCAAGCTGGCCTCGGTATCTGCGGCATGTTTTTTAACCTGAACTGCATCTATGAGATTTGTGTTAATGAACCCAATATCACCGATTTGTCTTTTCTTCAATTCGGCGATCTTCAATCTGCATGATATAGTGAGGATAATTATAAATACATGCAATGAAAGAGACTTAATTAATGACAGAAGTAGTATAGTACTTACAGACAGTAGTAGGTGACCGTTGTTTTATCGAGGGTCAATTGATTGAAGAACTGAAAGAAATCCTCAAATGGAACATGCAACAGTCCAATTCCAACGAGGTCATGCTCCAGTTTAACTCTCACATACAAAGTACTCCTCCCTCCTGACTCTTTGCAGGTTTTCATGTACCAATCATGCAATCTTCGCATCATCGTTGTTAGAGTTCTTTCATCTTCGACGAGAGGCTTCCCGTACTCGTATCTTCGTATCTGCACGTCCAGGAAACCAAAATCTACATCGTCGGGCAGGTAATCGTCAGGATTGTTATAACCGGGCGCCATCCTCTGATCGACGCTAGGCACGTTGAGCGGGGGGCACGATTGGTTTGCTTGTTCGCCGAGCTGGGCAATTTGTTTCCCAGCTGCTCGTTCTTTCAGCCTTTGATCACTTTTAGTACTTCCCGACCGCGACGCTTCGACCCATGTCTTTGCAATAATGCGCTCATAGTTGCCTTTCGGCGGAGACTTGGGTGGTTTTGCCAGGGCATCCAGAGTGCGCTTCACTTTCGCCCGATCTAGCTTCTCCTTCGGAGGTGGATTTCTCTTTGCTTTCAACCCTTCAAACCAGTCATCTAACTCGGTTTGTGCGACCCTCTCGTTCTCCTCCGCGGTCCTCTCGTATGGTAACTTCTCTGGAGTCTTCAGAGAAGGACCGTATCTGTATTTCCTCCCGCCTCCGGCTGTACTGCTAGACGCCGGCAGAGCAGACGGAGCGACAGTCTTCTTGACTTGCTTACGAGGCGGAGGAGAAGGACTACGACGCGCCGGAGCAGCTGCCGGAGCGGCGGCGGGTCTCTTCCGCCCTTGCTGACGAGGCGGAGAAGGAGGAGGCTGGCTGCTCGGGCGCGCCGGCGCAGGCGGAGGAGGCGGAGTGCCGCCACGCGCCGGAGAAGAAGGAGCCGGCCGAGGGCCCTGGTCGTCACTCGCCGGAGGAGGAGGCGGTGGAGGAGGCGGAGTGCCCTGACTCGCCGGAGGAGGAGGAGGAGGCGGAGGCGTCCAGTTCGGAAGGTTGATGAGCTCCTTCCGCCATAGGCATGGAGTCTTCAGAGAAGAACCCAGCCGAGTCTCCCCTTCTCCGGTAGGGTGGTCAAGCTGGAGTTCCTTAAATCCCTCCGTTATTTCATCCACCATGACCTTAGCATATCCTTCTCGAATCGGCCGGCAGTGAAAAGTTGCGCCGAGTTCATTAGGAAAAACAGAGCCAACAGCCGCCCTGACCTTCAAATTCATCCATTGCATCATAAGGTGGCAAATTTGAGACTCCGTGATAGCATCCACGGGATAGCTTCCACGAGCCGTCAAGACAAGCTCTAGCTGAAGCAGCTCGGTGGAAGCCACGCTGCTTCTCCACTGAGATGGCGGGGTAGCTTCAGGGGAAGCTTCGGCAGTTCGGTTGCTGCGATTTGCTTCTCGTTCCTCTATCCCGAGTACCCTTGCTTTTAGCGCCTGCAGTTCGGACTGTTGCACTTGCTTCCTCCTCTCCTGGCTTTTGTAACCGCCTGCGTCCGGAAACCCAACCTTCCACGGAATGGAGCCTGGCGTGCCTCGTGTCCGTCTAGGGTGCTCAGGATTCCCGAGGGCCTTTGTGAGCTCGTCGTTCTCTCTGTCAGGAAGGAACGTCCCTTCCTGCGCTGCTTTGATATAGTACCGAAGCTTCTTCAAGGGAATGTGACGTTGCTCGTCCGTCCAAATGCAATTCCCTGTGACAGGGTCCAAGGTTCCGCCAGCCCCGAAGAACCAAGTCCGGTAACGGTCTGGCCAGCTCATTGTCTCTGGTTCGATCCCTTTTAGAACCAGATCATTCTCAGCCTTGGCCCACTTAGGCCGGGCTACCAGGTAGCCACCTGACCCCGTGCGATGGTGATGCTTCTTCTTCGCAGCATTTTTCTTGTTTGTCTCCGACATCTTCTTACTCTTTTCCGATGTCTTGTGGGCCACAAATGCCGGCCAGTCATCTTTGATCTTCTCATATATGCCCTTGAATTCTGGTGTCTCTTTGTTCTCGACAAACCTATTCAGGTCTTTCTTCCACCTCCTGAATAGGTCTGCCATCCTCTTAAGAGCAAAAGACTTGATTAATTGCTCTTTAACTGGCTTCTCCGGATCATCCTCTGGCGGTAGGGTGAAATTTGACTTCAGCTCAGTCCAAAGATCATTTTTCTGCAGATCACTGACATAAGACACCTCAGGGTATTTGTTCTTAGGCTTTAACCATTGCTGGATGCTGATCGGGATCTTGTCTCCAACCAGAACCCCGCACTGAGCAACAAATGCCTTCTTTGTTCTTATGGGTTCAATAGGTTGGCCGTCGGGCGCGATTGCTATGATCTCAAACCTTTCATCCGACCTCAACTTTCTCTTCGGGCCTCGTCTCTTTACCTCAGTTGTGCTCGATCCGGAGGGCTAGAAAAAAGAACAAAGACTTAATTAATATGTGTACATACCAAAACAATGAATGCATCAATTAGCTAGTCAGCACAGGCTTAACTAATATATATACCTGGCCGGACTCGGCTCGGTCGCCGGACTCGTTTCGGTCACCGGAGCCGTCCTCACGTTCTTCTTCTTGTTGCACCGGCATTAGTTTACCAGAGCCAGCTTCTTCATCCTCTCCTTCCAGAGTACCATCGGTGTCGTTGAGATACAACGAGACGGCATGACTTCCTTCTGCGATTATGTCATTCAACAACGCTTCTCTTGCTTCGTCTCGGGCGATAGTGTCCATAGTTTCTACAAATATTTACAACATGGCAATTATTATTCAAACATGACAAATGGATATATTAGTGGCGAACGTAGAACTAGCTAGCTAATCATAATAAGGAATCATATATATCGGAAACAAGGGTCCTCGAGGGTCGCCGAACGGTAGAGGAAACCCTAAATAGCAATTATCGTGGGTGTGAGATACAAGTGGCCGTCGATGTCGGACACTACATCCACGTCCCACAAGTGACGTGGATGTAGTGTCCGACACCGACGGCCACATGTAACTCACACTGACGATACTTGCTATTTAATTAGGGTTTCCTCTACCGCTCGGCGACCCTCGTTCACAAAAAAAGAGGAAGAATAAGAAAAAAAGAGGAGAAGAAAGAATAGAGGAGTTCCTCTTTTTTTTCTCCTGTTTTTTTCTTCTTCTTCCTCTTCTTTTTTTATCGGAAACGAGGGTCGTCGAGGGTTGCCGAACGGTAGAGGAAACCCTAAATAGCAATTATCGTGGGTGTGAGATACAAGTGGCCGTCGATGTCGGACACTACATCCACGTCCCACAAGTGACGTGGATGTAGTGTCCGACACCGACGGCCACATGTATCTCACACTGACGATACTTGCTATTTAATTAGGGTTTCCTCTACCGCTCGGCGACCCTCGTTCACGAAAAAAAAGAGGAAGAAGAAGAAAAAAGAAGAGGAGAAGAAGAAAAAAGAGGAGAAGAAAGAATAGATGAGAAGAACTCCTCTATTCTTTCTTCTCCTCTTTTTTTCTTCTTCTTCCTCTTCTTTTTTTATCGGAAACAAGGGTCGTCGAGGGTCGCCGAACGGTAGAGGAAACCCTAAATAGCAATTATCGTGGGTGTGAGATACAAGTGGCCGTCGATATCGGACACTACATCCACGTCCCACAAGTGATGTGGATGTAGTGTCCGACACCGACGGCCACATGTATTTCACACTGACGATACTTGCTATTTAATTAGGGTTTCCTCTACCGCTCGGCGACCCTCGTTCACGATAAATAAAGAGGAAGAAGAAGAAAAAAAAAGAGGAGAAGAAAAAAAGAGGAGAAGAAAGAATAGAGGACCTCTATTCTTTCTTCTCCTCTTTTTTTCTTCCTCTTCTTTTTTTATCCTCTTCTTCCTGTCATGTTCGACGACCCTCGTTCCCGATAAAAATTAAGAAGAAGAAGAAAAAAAGGAGAAGAAAAAATAGGAGAAGAAGCTCCTCTATTCCTTCTTCTTCTCCTTCTTTCTCTACTTATTTTCCTTTTCCTTATTTTACTTCCTCTTCCTCTCCACTATCCTTCTTTTTTTAAAATTGTAACTTTTGCATATATAAAACTTTTCTAAAATTGTAACTTTCTATATATGAACAAAAGACTTTCTATGAACAAAAAACTTTCTATGAACAACAAACTTTTCTAAAATTGTAACTTTTGCATATATAAAACTTTTCTATTTTCTTTTCCTCTCCTCTTCTTCTTTCCTATCCATCTTTTTCTAAAACTTTTGCATATATATTTAGCAAATTCTAGCCACATACATCACATACACATATACATTATAGCCACATACACACACGTACATCACATATGAACAAAAAAAATAAACTAATAAAAACAAAAGAAAACATATTGCAACATATAAAAGAAACAGAGGGGAGCGGCGCCGGCGGGGCAGAGGGGCATGGCGGCAGGTGCTCACAGAGGGGAGCGGCGCCGGCGTCGAGGGCGGCGGCGACGGCGTCGGGGCGTCGAGGGGCAGCGACGACGTCGGGGTGATGCGGGGCGCGGGCGGCGACGGGGCGACGACGACGGGCGTGGGCGACGGCGACGAGGAGCAGCGTGTCGGGGCAGATGGCGTCGAGGGCGGCGGCGACGGCGTCGGGGCGACGCGGGGCGACGGCGACGGCGAGCACGGGTGATACGTCCAAAACGTATCTATAATTTCTGCTTGTTCCATGCCTCTTTTGGGTGATATTGCTATGATATTTATACACTTCCATACAATTTTGATCATATTTGGACTAACCTATTAACTCAGTGCACCCCAGTGCCAGTTTCTGTTTTCTGCTGTTTTTGTATTTCAGGTTTTTCCATTACGAAAACTGTCAGAAAAATTCCGGAAAAAATATATAAAAAATCAGCGTTCCGGAACCTTCCAGGACCCCGAAGGAGAGCCGGAGGGGGGCCACCAGGGCCCGAGGCGCCCTGGTGGCGCCCCCCTTGGCCGCGCTGGGGGGGCGCCTGTGCCCCCCAGGAGCCCTCTGACGTCACCCTTCGGCCTATATTTAACACTCGTCCCGAAACCCTCGAGAGGGGAACCCTTTTTCGCGATCTCATCTCTGTTCCGCCGCCGCCGCGCTTCCAAGATCGGGAGCGCCAGGAGAACCCTTCTCGGCACCCTGCCGGAGGGGAGGATCACCACCGGGACCTTCTCCACCACCATGGACGCCTCCCGGATGATGCGTGAGTAGTCTCCCTTGGACCATGGGTCCATGATCAGTAGCTATGTGATGTTCTCCTCCCCTTCTTGTGCTTCACTAATTAGACCTCGTGAGCTGCCCTACATGATCGAGGCACATATGTAATTCTTATGCTGTTGCTATGATGAGTTTGCTGGGATCCGATGGATTGTGAGATTATGTTCAGATTGTGTTTGAGTAATATATTTGATTTACCTCTTTTATATTTATGTTCGTAAGTAATTCTTGCATGTTCTCCGTTGCTGTTTATTGCTTTGGCCGAGTAGTAGATAGTAACTCCAAGAGGGAACGTTATGCTTGATTGTGGGTTCATGCCCCTCGATGACTAGCTTGAGTGACAGAAACATGAGTCTAGGGGATGTGCTGTTGCCACAAGGGGGAAAACAACGGTGCTTGTGCCCGCGGGTGCAAGGATTGTTTACTTTACGCAAAGTATTTTAATGCAGTTGTCTGTTGCTTTGAGTTTACACTTTGGGTGGGGCTCGCAACTTAATACCAGCGAGATGTTCTGGATAGATATCTCAAGGTGGATGATTAGTAGTAGATGCAGATGGATTTCGGTCTACTTACCTTGGCGTACTGCCCATGCTTTGAACCTCAACCAATCTTGCAATATAGTTAGCATTGGTTTGCGCACATAATCCTGTCAATTGCCCAGCTGTAATTTGTTTACCTCGCATAGCTGTTTTATAGTCTTTTGGGAGAGACATCACTAGTGAACATCATGGCGCCCCGGTCCATATTCCTATCATTGATCACATCGCTATTTACTTTCCGCTTTTATTTACTTTCCGCAGCAATATCCATCACTTTTATCACTTGCGTTTGACCCTTTATAAACTACAAGGCCGGAGGGATTGACAACCTCTCTGTACTCGTTGGGGACAAAGTTATTTGTATCTGTGTGCAGGTCCACGTTGATTGCTAATCCACGGTGCCGTTAGCGATTGACACCTCCTCGTTGAAACTTGGAGTCTCTGAGGATTCGATCCTTGGTATCTTTGCCAAGGGAAAACTACCGCTACACTGCATCTCAAACCTTACACTTGGGGTAACCAACGAGGGGCGAGAAGCCATCAACGGGCAGCCTGGCGGCGTCAAGGAGTTCGGCGTCGTCGGGGCGGGGCAACTGGCGAGGGAAATCTGAAAATTTCCCAAGTTTTGCTTATATAGCAAAGGCTTTGGTCCCGCTTCGTGGCACAAACCGGGACTAATGCCCACCTTTAGTCCCGGTTGGTGCTATGAACCGGGACCAAAGGCCTCTTTTCAGCAGCCCAAAGGGCGGGAAGCGGCGGCCTTTGGTCCCGGTTGGTGGCACCAACCGGGACTAAAGAGGGGGCATTGGTCTCGGTTGGTGCTACGAACCGGGACCAAAGGCCTGTGCTGCCCCGAACCCAAACATTTAGTCCCACCTCGCTAGTTGAGAGGGAGCCGCACCTGTTTATAAGGTGCGGTGCGCCATCCATCTCAAGCTCCTGTCTAAAGCAGGCTTTCGGGCCTAACACTGCAATCTATGCCTGTGGGCCTACTGGGCCTCCCTCGGGCCTGAATCCTGGCCCATGGTAGGGTTTCTAGTCGTATTCAGGCCGTGGGGCCCAGTAGGTGGCTTTTTTTTTGTTTTTTTGTTTCTACTTAGAACTAAATACTTATAGTTTTGTAGTGATTTCTTTTTTATTTTAGGTCACAAAAATTATAAACTTTCTGTTAGTGCCATTAGTTTTAAAATTTGAATAGTTTAACTTTGAATTTTTTAAAATTTGTGTGAATCACTAGTTTGTGATTAACTTTAATTAAAAAAATTAACATAGATGCACCTACTCGTCTGTTATCAAATGAACTCTAAAATACTTGGCATAACATACTCGTCTGTTACAAATTTGGCATGGTATCATCATAATAGTTGCGGGAGAAAGTTTTCACTTTTTCTTTGCTTGTGTCATTTGCTTATTGCACCGTAACCATGGATAATCTTCAGCGTTTATCAGGATGCTTGGGTCAACGTTGACATTGAAGGGAGGAATTTCATGAAACCTTTCATAATCTTCAGACATGTCTGTCTTGCCATCCACTCCCAGGATATCCCTTTTTCCTGAAAGAACTATGTGGCGCTTTGGCTCATCGTATGATGTATCCGTTTCCTTATCTTTTCTTTTTCTCGGTCTGGTAGACATGTCCTTCACATAGATAACCTGTGCCACATCATTGGCTAGGACGAACGGTTCATCAGTGTACCCAAGATTTTTCAGACCCACTGTTGTCATTCCGTACTGTGGGTCTACATGTACCCCGCCTCCTAACAGATTGACCCATTTGCACTTAAACAAAGGGACCCTAAAATCTTGTCCGTAGTCAAGTTCCCATATGTCCACTATGTAACCATAATATGTGTCCTTTCCCTTCTCGGTTGTTGCATCAAAGCGGACACCGCTGTTTTGGTTGGTGCTCTTCTGATCTTGGTCAATCGTGTAAAATGTATTCCCATTTATCTCGTATCCTTTGTAAATCAATACAGTCAAAGATGGTCCCCTGGACAACAAGTACAACTCATCACAAACAGTGTTCTCACCTCTGAGACGTGCTTCCAACCAACTGCTAAAAGTCCTGATGTGTTCACATGTAATCCAGTCGTCGCACTGCTCCGGGTGTTTGGAGCGCAGACTGTTCTTGTGTTCATCGACATACGGGGTCACCAAGGTAGAGTTCTGTAGAACTGTGTAGTGTGCTTGAGACCAAGAATGCCCGTCCCTGCATATTATTGAGTCCGCTCCTAGCATGCCTTTTCCAGTAAGTCTCCCCTCATACCGCGATTTAGGGAGACCTATCTTCTTAAGGCCAGGAATGAAGTCAACACAAAACCCTATGACATCCTCTGTTTGATGGCCCATGGAGATGCTTCCTTCTGGCCTAGCGCGGTTACGGACATATTTCTTTAGGACTCCCATGAACCTCTCAAAGGGGAACATATTGTGTAGAAATACGGGCCCCAGAACGACAATCTCGTCGACTAGATGAACTAGGACATGTGTCATGATATTGAAGAAGGATGGTGGGAACACCAACTAGAAACTGACAAGACATTGCGCCACATCACTCCTTAGCCTTGGTACCATTTCTGGATCGATCACCTTCTGAGAGATTGCATTGAGAAATGCACATAGCTTCACAATGGCTAATCGGACGTTTTTCGGTAAAAGCCCCCTCAATGCAACCGGAAGCAGTTGCGTCATAATCACGTGGCAGTCATGAGACTTTAGGTTCTGGAACTTTTTCTCTGGAATATTTATTATTCCCTTTATATTCGACGAGAAGCCAGTCGGGACCTTCACACTGAGCAGGCATTCAAAGAAGATTTCTTTCTCATCTTTGTAAGAGCGTAGCTGGCAGGACCTTCATACTGCTTCGGAGGCATGCCGTCTTTTTGGTGCAAACGTTGGAGGTCCTCCCGTGCCTCGGGTGTATCTTTTGTCTTTCCATACACGCCCAAGAAGCCTAGCAGGTTCACGCAAAGGTTCTTCGTCACGTGCATCACGTCGATTGAAGAGCGGACCTATAGGTCTTTCCAGTAGGGTAGGTCCCAAAATATAGATTTCTTCTTCCACATGGGTGCGTGTCCCTCAGCGTCATTCGGAACAGCTAGTGCACCGGCACCCTTTCCAAAGATTACGTGTAAATCATTGACCATAGCAAGTACGTGACCACCGGTACGCATGGCGGGCTTCTTCCGGTGATCTGCCTCTCCTTTGAAATGCTTGCCTTTCTTTCGACATTGATGGTTGGTCGGAAGAAATCGACGATGGCCCAGGTACACATTCTTCCTGCATTTGTCCAGGTATATACTTTCAGTGTCATCTAAACAGTGTGTGCATGCGTGGTATCCTTTGTTTGTCTGTCCTGAAAGGTTAGTGAGAGCGGGCCAATCGTTGATGGTCACGAACAGCAACGCCTTTAGGTTGAATTCCTCCTGTCCGTGCTCATCCCACGTACGTACACCATTTCCATTCCACAACTGTAAAAGTTCTTCAACTAATGGCCTTAGGTACACATCAATGTCGTTGTCGGGTTGCTTAGGGCCTTGGATGAGAATTGGCATCATAATGAACTTCCGCTTCATGCACATCCAAGGAGGAAGGTTATACATACATAGAGTGACCGGCCAGGTGCTGTGATTGCTGCTCTGCTCCCCGAAAGGATTAATGCCATCCGCGCTTAAAGCAAACCATACGTTCCTTGGGTCCTTTGCAAACTCATCCCAGTACTTTCTCACAATTTTTCTCCACTGCGACCCGTCAGTGGGTGCTCTCAACTTCCCGTCTTTCTTACGGTCCTCACTGTGCCATCGCATCGACTTGGCATGCTCTCCGTTTCTGAACAGACGTTTCAACCGTGGTATTATAGGAGCATACCACATCACCTTCGCAGGAACCCTCTTCCTGCGGGGATCGCAGTGAACATCACCAGGGTCACCTCGTCCGAACTTATACCGCAATGCAACGCATACTGGGCATGCGTTCAGATCCTTGTATGCACCGCGGTATAGGATGCAGTCATTAGGGCATGCATGTATCTTCTCCACCTCCAATCCTAGAGGGCATACGACCTTCTTTGTTGCGTATGTACTGTCGGGCAATTCGTTATCCTTTGGAAGCTTCTTCTTCAATATTTTCAGTAGCTTCTCAAATCCTTTGTCAGGCACAGCATTCTCTGCCTTCCACTTCAGCAATTCCAGTACGGTACCGAGCTTTGTGTTGCCATCTTCGCAATTGGGGTACAACCCTTTTTTGTGATCCTCTAACATGCGATCGAACTTCAGCTTCTCCTTTTGACTTTCGCATTGCGTCCTTGCATCGACAATGACACGGCGGAGATCACCATCATCGTGCACATCGTCTGGTTCCTCTTGATCTTCAGCAGCTTCACCCGTTGCAGCATCATTGGGCACATCGTCTGGTTCCTCTTGATCTTCACCAGCTCCCCCCGTTGCAGCATCACGGTATTCAGGGGGCACGTAGTTGTCATCGTACTCTTCTTCTTCGTCATCTTCCATCATAACCCCTATTTCTCCGTGCCTCGTCCAAACATTGTAGTGTGGCATGAAACCCTTGTAGAACAGGTGGGTGTGAAGGATTTTCCGGTCAGAGTAAGACTTCGTATTCCCACAATCAGGGCATGGACAACACATAAAACCATTCTGCTTGTTTGCCTCAGCCGCATCGAGAAACTCATGCACGCCCTTAATGTAATCGGAGGTGTGTCTGTCACCGTACATCCATTGTCGGTTCATCTGCGTGCATTATATATAATTATAAAGATTAATATATATACCACATCCGAATCATAGACAGCATGAGGGCCGACGGGGGCGGATACAAAAACCATCGCACTATATAAGATGCAATAATAAAAGTAAGAAAATGATACAAGTATCTATCTAAACATACAAGTAAGAATATTTTTCCTTTCAGAAAGAAGATAAGAGCAAGAGGCTCACCACGGTGGTGTCGGTGATGAGATCGGCGCGGGTGATCGACGGCGGTGAAGACAGGGGTGGGGCGTGACGGACCGCTAAATCTAGACAAATCTCGAGGAAAATGGAGCTTTGAGGTCGAGCTTCGAGAGGAGAAAGCTTAACTAGTGTGGCTCGGGCATTTCATCGAACACCTCATGTGCATAGGAGGTGAGCTAGAGCACCTAAAGCCCCTCCTCTCGCCGGCCCAGAAAAAACAGAGCACAGAGTGCTCTGCTCCGGCGCGAGGGGTTTATATAGGCTGGACCACTGGTCCCGGTTCGTGGCATGAACCAGGTCTAAATGGGAGCATTTGGTCCCGGTTCATGCCACCAACCGGGACCAATGGTGGTGGGCCAGGAGCGAGGCCCATTGGTCCCGGTTTGTCCCACCAACCGGGACCAAAAGGTCCAGACGAACCGGGACCAATGGCCCACGTGGCCCGGCCGGCCCCCTGGGCTCACGAACCGGGTCCAATGCCCCCATTGGTCCCGGTTCTAGATTGAACCGGGACTAATGGGCTAACCCACCCTGGACCATTGCCCCCTTTTCTACTAGTGTAACTTTGTACATCAGAATTTCTCTTTTTTGTTTCTTCAAAAACAACATGTGAACTTCAAACTTTGCAAGACACTAAAACGTTCTAACTAGAATGTGAGAAAAAACTTTCAGATTTTTTTGTCAAACATAAATATACGAAATTAGATTTTTTGTATTAAAAATGTACTTTTTAGTATTTATATTGCATGAAAAATTCTGAAAGTTTTTTCCCACATTCTATTAAGAATGTTTTGTTAAGCTGCCAAGTTTGAAGTTCATATGTTTTTCTATATGGGAGAAACAAAAAAGACAAATGTACTTGCATGAATCGCGATGCAAAAATGAGTGGCTAGATAAGGGGGTGTCCCAAAGCCTATGCTCTACAGAATATTTTCCAGGCCACGGGACGCGGAATTTTAGAGCTCAGGTTTCTGGACACCCCTTATCCTTACACTCCAACATTGCTTTGAGATCTGTGCTAGACAACTAACTTTGTACATCAGATTTTCTCTTTTTTGTTTCTTCAAAATAAAACAACATGTGAACTTCAAACTTTGCAAGACACTAAAACGTTCTAACTAGAATGTGAGAAAAAACTTTCAGATTTTTTTGTCAAACATAAATATACGAAATTAGATTTTTTGTATTAAAAATGTACTTTTTAGTATTTATATTGCACGAAAAATTCGGAAAGTTTTTTCCCACATTCTAGTAAGAATGTTTTGTTAAGCTGCCAAGTTTGAAGTTCATATGTTGTTCTATATGGGAGAAACAAAAAAGACAAATGTACTTGCACGAATCGCGATGCAAAAATGAGTGGCTAGATAAGGGGTGTCCCAAAGCCTATGCTCTACAGAATATTTTCCAGGCCACGGGACGCGGATTTTTAGAGCTCAGGTTTCTGGACACCCCTTATCCTTACCCTCCAACATTGCTTTGAGATCTGTGCTAGACAACTAACTTTGTACATCAGATTTTCTCTTTTTTGTTTCTTCAAAATAAAACAACATGTGAACTTCAAACTTTGCAAGACACTAAAACGTTCTAACTAGAATGTGAGAAAAAACTTTCAGATTTTTTTTGTCAAACATAAATATACGAAATTAGATTTTTTGTATTAAAAATGTACTTTTTAGTATTCATATTGCACGAAAAATTCTGAAAGCTTTTTCCCACATTCTAGTAAGAATGTTTTGTTAAGCTGCCAAGTTTGAAGTTCATATGTTGTTCTATATGGGAGAAACAAAAAAGACAAATTTACTTGCACGAATCGCGATGCAAAAATGAGTGGCTAGATAAGGGGGTGTCCCAAAGCCTATGCTCTACAGAATATTTTCCAGGCCACGGGACGCGGATTTTTAGGGCTCAGGTTTCTGGACACCCCTTATCCTTACCCTCCAACATTGCTTTGAGATCTATGCTAGACAACTAACTTTGTACATCAGATTTTCTCTTTTTTTTTCTTCAAAATAAAACAACATCTGAACTTCAAACTTTGCAAGACACTAAAACGTTCTAACTAGAATGTGAGAAAAAACTTTCAGATTTTTTTGTCAAACATAAATATACGAAATTAGATTTTTTGTATTAAAAAATGTACTTGTTAGTATTTATATTGCACGAAAAATTCTAAAAGTTTTTTCCCACATTCTAGTAAGAATGTTTTGTTAAGCTGCCAAGTTTGAAGTTCATATGTTGTTCTATATGGGAGAAACAAAAAAGACAAATGTACTTGCACGAATCGCGATGCAAAAATGAGTGGCTAGATAAGGGGTGTCCCAAAGCCTATGCTCTACAGAATATTTTCCAGACCACGGGACGCGGATTTTTAGAGCTCAGGTTTCTGGACACCCCTTATCCTTACCCTCCAACATTGCTTTGAGATCTGTGCTAGACAACTAACTTTGTATATCAGATTTTCTTTTTTTTTGTTTCTTCAAAATAAAACAACATGTGAACTTCAAACTTTGCAAGACACTAAAACGTTCTAACTAGAATGTGAGAAAAAACTTTCAGATTTTTTTGTCAAACATAAATATACGAAATTAGATTTTTTGTATTAAAAAATGTACTTTTTAGTATTTATATTGCACGAAAAATTCGGAAAGTTTTTTCCCACATTCTAGTAAGAATGTTTTGTTAAGCTGCCAAGTTTGAAGTTCATATGTTGTTCTATATGGGAGAAACAAAAAAGACAAATGTACTTGCACGAATCGCGATGCAAAAATGAGTGGCTAGATAAGGGGTGTCCCAAAGCCTATGCTCTACAGAATATTTTCCAGGCCATGGGACGCGGATTTTTAGAGCTCAGGTTTCTGTACACCCCTTATCTTTACACTCCAACATTGCTTTGAGATCTGTGCTAGACAACTAACTTTGTACATCAGATTTTCTCTTTTTTGTTTCTTCAAAATAAAACAACATGTGAACTTCAAACTTTGTAAGACACTAAAACGTTTTAACTAGAATGTGAGAAAAAACTTTCAGATTTTTTTGTCAAACATAAATATACGAAATTAGATTTTTTGTATTAAAAATGTACTTTTTAGTATTTATATTGCACGAAAAATTCTGAAAGTTTTTTCCCACATTCTAGTAAGAATGTTTTGTTAAGCTGCCAAGTTTGAAGTTCATATGTTGTTTTATATGGGAGAAACAAAAAAGACAAATGTACTTGCACGAATCGCGATGCAAAAATGAGTGGCTAGATAAGGGGGTGTCCCAAAGCCTATGCTCTACAGAATATTTTCCAGGCCATGGGACGCGGATTTTCAGAGCTCAGGTTTCTGGACACCCCTTATCCTTACCCTCCAACATTGCTTTGAGATCTGTGCTACACAACTAACTTTGTACATCAGATTTTCTCTTTTTTGTTTCTTCAAAATAAACAACATGTGAACTTCAAACTTTGCAAGACACTAAAACGTTCTAACTAGAATGTGAGAAAAAACTTTCAGATTTTTTTGTCAAACATAAATATACGAAATTAGATTTTTTGTATTAAAAAATGTACTTTTTAGTATTTATATTGCACGAAAAATTCGGAAAGTTTTTTTCCACATTCTAGTAAGAATGTTTTGTTAAGCTGCCAAGTTTGAAGTTCATATGTTGTTCTATATGGGAGAAACAGAAAAGACAAATGTACTTGCACGAATCGCGATGCAAAAATGAGTGGCTAGATAAGGGGTGTCCCAAAGCCTATGCTCTACAGAATATTTTCCAGGCCACGGGACGCGGATTTTTAGAGCTCAGGTTTCTGGACACCCTTATCCTTACCCTCCAACATTGCTTTGAGATCTGTGCTAGACAACTAACTTTGTACATCAGATTTTCTCTTTTTTGTTTCTTCAAAATAAAACAACATGTGAACTTCAAACTTTGCAAGACACTAAAACGTTCTAACTAGAATGTGAGAAAAAACTTTCAAATTTTTTTGTCAAACATAAATATACGAAATTAGATTTTTTGTATTAAAAAATGTACTTTTTAGTATTTATATTGCACAAAAAATTCTGAAAGTTTTTCCCACATTCTAGTAAGAATGTTTTGTTAAGCTGCCAAGTTTGAAGTTCATATGTTGTTCTATATGGGAGAAACAAAAAAGACAAATGTACTTGCACGAATCGCGATGCAAAAATGAGTGGCTAGATAAGGGGTGTCCCAAAGCCTATGCTCTACAGAATATTTTTCAGGCCACGGGACGCGGATTTTTAGAGCTCAGGTTTCTGGACACCCCTTATCTTTACACTCCAACATTGCTTTGAGATCTGTGCTAGACAACTAACTTTGTACATCAGATTTTCTCTTTTTTGTTTCTTCAAAATAAAACAACATGTGAACTTCAAACTTTGTAAGACACTAAAACGTTCTAACTAGAATGTGAGAAAAAACTTTCAGATTTTTTTGTCAAACATAAATATACGAAATTAGATTTTTTGTATTAAAAATGAACTTTTTAGTATTTATATTGCACGAAAAATTCTGAAAGTTTTTTCCCACCTTCTTGTAAGAATGTTTTGTTAAGCTGCCAAGTTTGAAGTTCATATGTTGTTCTATATGGGAGAAACAAAAAAGACAAATGTACTTGCACGAATCGCGATGCAAAAATGAGTGGCTAGATAAGGGGGTGTCCCAAAGCCTATGCTCTATAGAATATTTTCCAGGCCACGGGACGCGGATTTTTAGAGCTCAGGTTTCTGGACACCCCTTATCCTTACCCTCCAACATTGCTTTGAGATCTGTGCTAGACAACTAACTTTGTACATCAGATTTTCTCTTTTTTGTTTCTTCAAAATAAAACAACATGTGAACTTCAAACTTTGCAAGACACTAAAACGTTCTAACTAGAATGTGAGAAAAAACTTTCAGATTTTTTTGTCAAACATAAATATACGAAATTAGATTTTTTGTATTAAAAAATGTACTTTTTGTATTTATATTGCACGAAAAATTCGGAAAGTTTTTTTCCACATTCTAGTAAGAATGTTTTGTTAAGCTGCCAAGTTTGAAGTTCATATGTTGTTCTATATGGGAGAAACAGAAAAGACAAATGTATTTGCACGAATCGCGATGCAAAAATGAGTGGCTAGATAAGGGGTGTCCCAAAGCCTATGCTCTACAGAATATTTTCCAGGCCACGGGACGCGGATTTTTAGAGCTCAGGTTTCTGGACACCCCTTATCCTTACCCTCCAACATTGCTTTGAGATCTGTGCTAGACAACTAACTTTGTACATCAGATTTTCTCTTTTTTGTTTCTTCAAAATAAAACAACATGTGAACTTCAAACTTTGCAAGACACTAAAACATTCTAACTAGAATGTGAGAAAAAACTTTCAGATTTTTTTGTCAAACATAAATATACGAAATTAGATTTTTTGTATTAAAAAATGTACTTTTTAGTATTTATATTGCACGAAAAATTCTGAATGTTTTTCCGACATTCTAGTAAGAATGTTTTGTTAAGCTGCCAAGTTTGAAGTTCATATGTTGTTCTATATGGGAGAAAAAAAAAGACAAATGTACTTGCACGAATCGCGATGCAAAAATGAGTGGCTAGATAAGGGGTGTCCCAAAGCCTATGCTCTACAGAATATTTTCCAGGCCACGGGGCGCGGATTTTTAGAGCTCAGGTTTCTGGACACCCCTTATCCTTACCCTCCAACATTGCTTTGAGATCTGTGCTAGACAACTAACTTTGTACATCAGATTTTCTCTTTTTTGTTTCTTCAAAATAAAACAACATGTGAACTTCAAACTTTGCAAGACACTAAAACGTTCTAACTAGAATGTGAGAAAAAACTTCCAGATTTTTTTGTCAAACATAAATATACGAAATTAGATTTTTTGTATTAAAAAATGTACTCCACGGCACAGCTGGGTGGAAGTGGACAGGAGCGAGTGAGGAGTGAGACTGAGAGCCATTGAACGGAGTAATCATAGTGGCAAACAGCTGCATTGGACGGAGGTAATTAACAATTCCCATAACGTGGGCTACTGTCAGGTTTACAGACCTATTTAATTAGCTTTGCGGTAATGTTTACAGACTTATTTTTCGCTGCCACATGCAGACTTTCTCAGATCTGCATAAAATTGTACGCTAGCTAGCTGAAGAGTCGCTTATTCCGAAAGTGGTATCCCTTTGAGCTCAACCTGGAAAAAAGATAGTTGTCATTGACTTATGGAGTGATTTTACACTATAACAGTGAACAAGTAGACCCACAAAATACAACCATGTACACAGGTGTGTAAATGTACACAGGAAGGCATAACGATGGAGACCATAAGTGTTCGGGGTTATGAAGCATGTCGAGTTGTATCTGAATGTCCAATTGCTTATTCAGAGTCAAAAAGAGTACCCATAATACTTAAACTATTCTGCCACACGAAAACATGAGCTATCGATCCAGTTTATGCCCAGGTTGGGTTCGACATATCCAGATTGTTTCACTTTTCAATTTCCATGTATAGAGCACAGCAGCTAAATTAGTTGTTCAAATCATGCATACAAGTGCAAGTATTGCAAGTAGGTAATGTTTCTACAAATGATGACATGAATATTCAGTTTCCAAGCACAACTAAGACAACCAATCCAGTAAAACTGAATCGCATTATTCTCTAACTTCCACTCATCAGAACCTATAAAAGGTCTACAAGGCCCATAATCAATTTTCCATCAAGAGAATCTAGATGGCTCCCTAAAAGAGAACCTAAAAGGTCTAAGGTATTACCATTTTGCAATCTAGATGCTAAACATTAGAGGAATATGATCAGGTCAGGCTATACATCCAAGGTCTTCAGCTGATGTACACTTAATATTATCAGGCATCACAACAAAATAATCTAATAAATACAGATGCACTAAATTAACATCAGCTGATGTAAATAACCAGGGTGCAGGGGTGGTGGTAGAACTAAGCCAGAATAAATGTGGTCACGAGGATTCGGTGCACCGGCACACCCAAAAAATTCAGAGGCCAGTGGTGTCTAAGGCTAGCTAATGGTCAACGGAGAGTGGTTCTTCTACACCCACTCTCGGTGCACCCACGGTGCACCCACGCAAGAAAACATATCAAAACATTTCGAAAAAATCTGAAACTTCGTGGAAATGATCATCAACAAATGTTATGGGGGCTTGCAAAATTTGATGGTCAAATAACATTCGAGGAGCTCTCTACAAAAAAGACAAAATTACTGAAAATTAGTGAAAATGTACGTGCACTGTTTGAGCAGATTTTGCAATTTTGTCTTTTTTGCAGAGCGCTTCTCGAATGTTATTTGACCACCAAACTTTGCAAGCCCTCATAATATTTGTTGATGATCATTTCCACAAAGTTTCAGATTTTTTCTAAATGTTCTGATATGTTTTCTTGCGTGGGTGCACCGTGGGTGCACCGAAAGTGGGTGCAGCCACTACTTTCCCATGGTCAACGAAGAAATGATCATACCTCTTTAACTTTGAGACAGTGATGGATCCCTCTATCAACATTCTCTAAACTGTGACGATGGATCTCAAATAATATTGGAGGCAACTGAGCCCCTTCGAGCCAGGAGATAGTTCATGATGCCCTCGACTGGATCCATGCATATCTCAGGTGTAAACTGCAAGAAAGACCAAAATGATCATTGGTCAGTTCAGCAATAACCTTTTGTAGTTATTAGCTACAATATATGATATATATTTCTACTCTGTTATACCTGTTTTCAGGTTGTAATACATATGTTTACTCATCTTTTTAATATGCAAAAGTGACTCATCTAATACTACGAAATTATTTATTTTCCCTTTCTTTGTATGGAAGTACTCCACGATAAGTACATAGCTTGCAAAAAAGTCTTATATTGTGGGACGGAGGGAGTATTTCAGTGGTAGCTTCGGATCTGGTCCAACATTCACTAAGATAAAACATACTCTGACACATCACCATGGCCTAGATGGAGATCAAGATTACTAATCTGCTTAAGTAAAACTTTCTATATTCCTGCGAGGGCCGCTTAAGCAATTGTTGGGCGCATTAGTAGCTACTCCCTGTATAAAGTATTATAATCGCGTTTAGATCACTAAAGTAGCAATCTGAACGCTCTTATGATACTTTACAGAGGGAGTAGTTCATTAGTGCTAAGATGTGTCATTCATCCAAGACGACGAAGACAAGCTTCTGCCAGGGATTAACTAATAGAGTGACTCGGTAAGGCAGATAGTTAATGGCCAATGCAATGCGGCTTTCTTGAGATCTGCTGGCCGGACCAAGTTTATTAGTCCCTTGGGCTGTTAACTAGTGCACGAAAAAGCAGGAAAAGTGCACCGTTGGAACGTGCCGGGAGAGAGCACTACAGGAGGGTGTTTGGTTGGTGGGTAAGTAGATCTGGTTCACAGCACCATGCATAGTCTGGCCATGATGGAGATTAGTAATCTGCTTAAGTAGTTGTGTTTATTTTTCTGCAAGAGCTGCTTAAGCAAATGTTTGGTGCATTAGTAGATAGTTAACTAGTGCCAAACCGCATCACTAATTAGGGATGGCGAAGACAAGCCTTTGCCACGGGCTAACTAAACTAACTAGTAGATACCCCGCGCGTTGCTGCCGAAATTTGTAGTCTCTTGTTGAGCACCTCTTTAGAGCATAACATAATTCATAAACTGCGAGTAATCAAAAGATTTTGGATGTGATCGAACATTCATCGAAAAAACAATGCACTGTAAATATATTCCAACATACTAGAAATCCTACCTCTGTAAGAAAAACTTGGAAACTTCCATAGGACAACTATGCGTGATGCTCACTTCTTCTAGAAGAATAATTTTCTAACAGAACAAACAGGTTTTTAGAATAGGGAGTAACTGCTCAGTTCTATTTTCCATTGAAAATTAAACTCATCAGCAAAAAGAAGGGAAACTAACAGTGCCACTTGCGGATATTAAGGTTGGTTACATCACATACAACTATACATCGCAAATTAAACACAGCTCACAAGCAAACCATGCCCACAGTTTCCCCTTAGATGTCTCACGTGTCTGCCTCTTCATATTTTTGGTTGGAGCAAGCTTACTGGCCGAGGCACAATATCCGAGGCTTTGCTGATGGTTTGGTAACAACATACAGTGTACGCCAGCTACTTATTTAGTTGGTGGATTCAATCGACAAATTTAAAAGCATGAATAGATCATCTTCTTAAAATGGCCACTGGAAACCAAAGAATCGTGTTTGTGGAAATTTTCAAACATCCCTGAAAATCAACTTCATATAAACACAACACTCCGTACCAAAGTTATCTAGATCTGCATAAACAATGAATGAGTCAGAAAATAATAAATTGTGTTGTGTACTCTGTTGGAATCAAAAGCAAAAATAAGCTTGACCTCGAACGAAAACTTTACAATGTAGCGTATCAAAACTATTCACAGACCTCTTGTTCAAAATATTAGGATACTAACCCAGCCCTGGAAAATTGAGTCAATACTGACTTTTTAGAGCTAGGTAGTCAAAAAATGTAGGAGAAATAGCAAGGGAACATAGCATGATAAAATGCACCCAGGGAGAAATAAGTTATTCTTGAATTTAAAAAGGTTAAGATAAAAGTACTATATCCAACTGCAAATTCGATACTACACATGCTTCTATGTTCCTATTGCGTGTCTTCTTATCAGGTGGGTGAAAGCAAAAAAAACTGACATTAGCTTATATATTATTTTAACAAAGAGGATTTAGAATGGAATCCACCAAGAAATCCTAAAGTAACCTTGGGTATGTCTACAAAGAACCGCAAAACCTGTAGACATAGCCTCGCTTCACAAATATTTCAGACTAATCACCATCAAGTCATGTGTAATCACATACAGAGAGAGAGAGAGAGAGGGAGAGAACTGCAAAGAATGTGTAATCAAAATGAAAGGAAAACTTCAGTCACAAATCTTTCGAAAATACATTATTTTTTATCATAAAAAATCTTACAAATACTACTATGAAGGTGCAAATTCGATGGTGCATTTACATTAGAAAGTCTTTAGCTCTACCTGAAAGCACCTCCTAAACCCCTATCCAAGCAGACCAACCAAACTCTCTGCAAAATAAATTAAACTACAAATTAAATCGCTGTATATAAACTTAAAAGAAAGAAAATTTGAACAAACAAACGTACAAAAAATCTGGATGGTGGATGATAGAACCTCCCGTGCAATATTCTGATGAACTTTTCAATCTGCACATCCATACATGTTAGACTTTGTACATGACCATGAGCCACATAACAATCAGTAAAAAAATATAAAAGTAGTTAAGGTGCATTTACAGTACATATTAGGCCCGTACAGCAAAGATATATACAAATATACGATGGGAAGTTGGGAACAACCTCCTGCATTTACAGTAAGTATGCATCTCTTCCACTAAAAAACACACATATGCGTTCAGGTCAACAATACAGACTTAAATATTTGGACAGATATACTACGGGAACGACCTCATCCTTCTGCTCCTACCTTGGCGACAGAGGCGCAACTTTGATTGGGATCCGGTAGACATGTCTATGGTTGGCATCAGTCTGAATCCATCACGCCATAGAACTACCCTTTGGGGGCGGTGCCCTCGCCCTTCCAGTGACAGCTACTCCAACTGGAAATCGGGGCTTCTACCAAGCTAGATAAAAAAACGCGATTCAGATCTGAGGAGATGGAGAGCTCGCACCTACGCATGTGGGATTGAAGGAGGACGCTGACGGTGGCACGTCTGGTTCCCCGGGAGGTAGGTTCGACGCCATGGCGCCTGGTTTGGGCCAGCATGTCCAGGCTCGCGGCGCTCCTGGGGCTCCCGGAGGGAGGCAGCGCGTAGGTCTTAGTGTTCACGACCAGAGAAGGTTTAGCCGGCGGCGGTGCAACATGGGAAGTATGGCATAAATAAAGAGGGGAGGAGAAGAATTGGAAGACTACCCTAGAGAGATTTATTGGTGGAGGGAGATGAAAGGAATTGGTGGAGGGAGATGAAAGGAACCACCAGACCAAGAGGCAAGGGCAGGAATTGTGCGACGGTGAAAAAATCAGACGCTTCGTTTCGTTTCATTGTAAAAAAAAAGAATTGCCGTGTGCAGAAGGAAAGGCGTGTTGGATGGCCAGTAAACCGTGCGAACGTAGCACAAAGCTAGCGACCTGCAGCGACAATATTTAATGGTGACGTGGCTTCACCATAGGCGAGGAAAATCAAAATAATTGATGACATGGCTAGATGATGATGTGGACGGACTGCATGTTGAGAGAATACGAAGAAGTGGGGAGCAACTTCTTAAGAATGGTAGATGGTAGATACAGTGAGTAATTAGGCAGGCATCTGTAGTAGTGAGAAATGCAATGCGATTTCCTTGAGATCTGCTAGCTATTTACTACCTTGGGGCAGGCAATGGCATGAACCAAGATTAGAATTATCCAGAACCCAGCGAAGCTGTTCAATTAGATCTGCTAACTAAATCACACTCTAGCACAGCAAGCCATTTAGATCAAGATCAATTAGTAATTAGGCGGGCAGCTAGTACACTACTAGCGACAAATGCAAGTGTACTTTTCCTTGAGATCTGGTAGCAATGCCCAGTTTATTACTCAACCTTGGGGCAGGCAGGAGCTGCTTAGATTATACTGTATCTGTACAGGAGCATCTGTCGGACGAATCTGGTCAATGGTGGGTGCAGGAAGGAAGGCAGGGTAAGAAAGTTAAAGAATTCAACAATCACCGACGAAAGGGGAAATGACGACTGACCATGCCTAGTTCGCCGCCATGCCACGCGCGCTCCTTTGCTGTGCAGGATGGGCTGAGGGGAGGAGAGAAGGAGGCTGTATGTACCCCCTGGAATAAGATGGCAGAGGCAGGGAGGCTCGGTCGCCGTAGCCAGAGGCGGAGTGGTGGAGGTCCCCATTTGGATTTGGATTTGGCCGGCGGCGAGAGTGAGATGAAGGCGAGTAGGCAACGACAACATTCGCCGGATCTGGGCAAGGAAAAGCCCACGAACAAAAAAGGCGTTCTTTCCAATGCATATGGCCCATTCAGTAGTTCATCCATCCACATGCAATTTTGAACAAATGGCGTGCAGGAACTAAATCTATGCATTTGTCAGAAATAAAGCTAAGGCATAGCAAGGCGTGCTGCCAGTGGGCTCGATCTGGCTGTACAAAGCAAAATTAGGAAACCTAGCTAGGCATGCAAATACTTGAACCCTGTGACCCAGCGAAGATGAATGAATACGGAGGTTTGACAAATGGAGCACTTAACTTGATAGAAATTAACTGAGCTCCTATATTACCAGTTTACCACACATAGACTACTATCTTTAACGTGCGTACTAGTAATTAGATACCATTTATGATACCCTACTGGCTTCTAGTACTTGTGAGCCTAGCTATGATCAGCACGCATGATTGATGCTCCAACCAATTCCGGCTGCTCCAGGCCTCAAGATGTGTAAGAATACCGTTCAGATGAGTAATCTCTACCTTGCCAAACCTGGTGAGATGATGATACCAACCATGAAGCATACTGATGTCCGTGCCTTTCACCCACGGAATGCTGAGTATTTGGTGTTTCAGCTCTTTTCATAGCCGCCAGCACCAGCGCGTGTAGAAAATGGCTGCAAGAGGTAAACATGTTATAGTGTAGTGGACTAATTTGTTCCCTAAACTTGACTCGGCATTTCTTTGAACTAAACTCGCAGCTTCAAGAGAAAGCTCAGCCTGGAAATTTTTTACTTCTCATAAGTCAGAACAAACTTGACCTCATGGACTTAAGAAGTGATTTTACACTATAATAATGAAGAACTAAAACCCACAAAAATACAACCAGGTACAAGCGTGTAAACATAAACAGGAAGATAACAACAGAGACCATATTCAAATACACAAGAACCATAAACAGGAAGATAACAACATAAACTGAACATATTCAGAGTCAAGAAGGGTATTGGAAGGAAAAACTGAACATATTCCAATACACAAGAACCATGAGCCATTTAGCAACATGGGTAGAGGAACAAGCCATGGGCTCTTGGCCCTCGCTCTTGCTGCGGATAGTGGGAAACAACACATCTTTTAGCAAAATCTTTACCAATTTATAGTTCAGTTGAGCCATAGAAGTGCTCCTAAACTTGCGTAGTGAAGAGTTTCTTATTCCAAGAGTGGCATCTTGCAGCTCAACCTGGAAAAAATATTTAATAGCGACATTAGAATGAACTTTGACTTTATCATGAACTTCTAAAGTAAATTTACACTGGGACAGTGACGAACTAAACCAACAAAAGACGGGCATACATGAAGCATGCTTGTCTTGCATGACAATAGACACCATAAATTAAGCATGTGGAGTTTTATCTGAATGTTCAGAATCAAAAAGGGTACCAAATTTTCTTCAAAATTTCCGCTACACAAAACCATGAGCCATCCATTTAGCAAGAGAGAGAGAGGAACAAACCATGCATGAGCTATCCATCCAGTATATCCCTGGTACTGTTTAATTTGGATGAAACCTTATTACTTACTGGTATAGTTCAAAAGTATTATCAGATCACATACACGACCATGCACTACGTATCATGACTTTTCAGTTTTACATGTATATAGCACTGCAGCAAAATTAGTTGTTCAAATCATGCATACTAGTGAAGCCATTGCAAGTGGGTAATGTTACTACAACAGACATTCAGTTTCCATCCAGAACTAAGATAATCATTCCAGTGATGCTGATTCGCATTATTATCCAACTCCCACTGATCGAAACCAAAAATTAAACTACAAGGCCCATGCCCAATTATCCACCAAGAGAAATCAAGTATCAACATTTTGCAATCTAGGTGCTAGACTCGCTGGAAAATGAACCAACGAATCAGTCCAAAATCGACATTAAGGAACATGGTCAGGTCAAGTCAGGCAAAACCAAACAGATTGCATACGTGATTACATCCAAGACTTGAGCTGATGTACACTTAATATTATCAGGCGTCGCAGCAAACTAACCGAATAAAGACCGGCGCATTAAATTAACTTCAACTGATGGTAATAACCAGGGTGCAGGGGTGGTGGTAGAACTCAACTAAGCGCGAATAAATGTGGTCAAGAGGATGCAGTCAGAAAAGTAGATCCATCTGCCGTTTTGAATAAGCTAATCAAAATGGAAGATACCAGTAGCAACGGGGTGGGTCTCGGTGCACCAGCACACCCAAAAATCCAGAGGCCAGCAGTGTTTAAGGCTAGCTAATCGTCAATGAAGAAATGGTCGTACCTCTTTAACTTTGTGAACATTTTCTTTTGAAATTTCTAAAAAACCTGCAAGGTTTCTGCGAGGGTCGCTTAAGAAATTGTTAGGTGCATTAGTAGCTAGTTAACCAGTGCCAAACCATGTCATTCATACGAGACGACAAAGGCAGCCTGTGGCATGGATTGACTAATACAATAATTAGGAACGGCAGATAGTTAGTGACAGATGTGATGGGCCTTTCTTGAGAGAGCAGGGGCGTATTTGGTTGGTGAGGTAAGTATGTACGTACTATAGATGTGGTTCACAGCAGCATGCTCTGTCCATGATGGAGTCATGGAGACGATGGACACTAGTAATCTGGTTTAGTGATGATTATTACGTATTATTTTTCTGCGAGGGCTGCTTGCTAACTGTTGGGAGCTTGGTTAACTAGTGCTCAACCGCGTCATTCATCCGAGACAAGAAAGACGAGGCTGTGCCATGGGCTAATTAACTAAACTAATACAGTGAGTAATTAGGCAGGGATGTATTAGTACCAGCTAGTAAGAAATGCAATGCAATTTCCTTGAGATGTGGTAGCTAGATTTATCCAGAACCCAAGGAAACAAGTGTTCAATGGTACAGAGCTCTGTGCGTTGGTACCATCGATCGAAATGGGGACAAGACAATACCATCTATCAAAATTAACAGATAAGGACGGCAGGAAAGGTAAATAATTTAACCACCGCCGCCGGCGGAAGGGGAAATGGCGACTGACCGCACTTCCGGCGACAACTCCCTCCCCCCTCCCCCTCCTCCTCCTCCTCCTCTTTTGCCACGTCGCCGGCGCTGCTCCTGTCGTCAGGCGCCATGACAGATATCCCCTGGGCGGCCAGTCCCCAAGTCAAGGACGATGTTCCAAAGTTTTTTTTTCTGGACCACAAGGTAGGTTGTGTTTACATAGCCAAGCTCAATGCGAGAGAGAGAGAAACATTGAACAAAAGGTTAAAGTTTTGGAGACTGGTCATTCATGGCTGAACTTTTGATAAGTGATCAATTTTGTTGGTTCTCCCTTCAGCATCTATGTCGTGGCTATGTTGGATGGTATGAGTCGGAATCATCCATCCATCCTCGCTCACCGGCTTTAAGATTTGACATTGTTTGCGCAAGGATAATGAGAAATACATTTTCGTAATATTTGTCACTCCGTTTAACAGGGTCAAGCGTGAACATTCTCTTAAAAATTCTTGATCATTTTCAATTTTTCTCTTTCAATCTTTATCAAAACTACACACGTTTTAAAATTTCGTTACATTTTTATTCAAATAATTATTAAATAAAACTACATTCTTAAAAATACCAGAAGCTTCTTGGTGCATGCTTCTAAAGACGAATATTCAGTACAATACAAACTTAGAGAAATAATAGCCAGCTCGAACCAAGGAGATTGGCTAGCCCATCTATAGCAAACCACGTGCTTGTGCTCAAAATTACACACGCAAGGAAGGCTCTTCATCAATGGGAATGCCTATTCATCACAAGTACCATAAATTGTTGGCCTTTAGCACAAGGGGGTCCACATCTCTGTTGGCTCATCAGCAAGGCGGCACTATGGCGAGACGATCTACTGTAGCGACTGGTTTTTTACTCACTTTTGGTCTGTTTTTATATGAAACCACGATCACTTTTTAAAATAAGAACATTTTTATTTTGAATAATTTTCAAAATGTCAATATTTATTGAATATATTTCTTAGAGGAATGAGAATAATCTTGAATACTTTTCAAAATTCTAGTATTTTTTGAAATTGAGGTTTATATTTTAACCATGAACATTTTCTTTTGAATCTTTAAAAAAGGTATAGAACAAAAAAGGGGACCGGATCTTCATGAAAGGTTTCCAGAACTCGGATTTGTAGTACTTTTGCTCCCAGGGAGTTTTCCCTTTTTTCGTAGGTTTGTTTATGCAAAATGTTTTTATCTCTCGAACCGTGGGTCAAAATCCTAAACCATTTTCACTGGTAGATTTCTTGCGTCGAGATCTTCAAAACTGATTCTGAAATTAGAATGGATTGCTTTGGATGCGATCGAGATCGAGATTGTTACAACTTGGACAAATTCGTAGCAACTAGTTAACTAGTGCCAACCAGCGGCATTAGTGTTTTGTATCTATCACTATAACCAAGATCTTTCCTTGAGAGACAAGGAAGATGAGCCTTTGTCATGGAGAAGTGAAAATGCCAAATAATCTCAATCGGTGAGACAAACCAACCCCATGTGACACCGTCCAATAATCGAGATGTTTTGTTGCATGTGCAGTGAGTTTTAATCGGGACCTCGATCGTTTCGTCAAGTCTGTTAAGCTAGCCTAGCCAAGTTGTGTGTATCACGTTTAGACCTAAATGAATTACTACTAAGACTTGGATCCACCCCAAAGTGTTCTCAGGACTAGGTCTTGTTTAACAGTTAATAATTGTTCGGCCAGTTGTTGGAGAGCTCATGCCGACACATGGTCTGCAATGGTTGTTTTTCAAACAAAGGCTTGTAATTTCCTCTCCCCCGTCGGTGGTTACTAATTACTCCCTCCGTCCCTTAATATATAACGTTTTTTGACACTAGTGTAGTGTCAAAAAACGTCTTACATTATGGGACGGAGGGAGTACGTGCTAGGCTACTGTTTAGTGGGCTGTACATAAAAACTCCTATCCTTCAGCTTGGTTCCGTTTGATGTGGTAGTTTCATTTCCATTGCAGTAATCTGTTACCGAATTAATAGCAAAGGTACGTAGCTCAAATTCATTCAAAGTAGCAGAGTACTCAGTTGTTACTTAGTTAACTTTTAGTTGTAAATACATACATGATTTAGCTAATTTGTGAATTGGTTAACATACGGTTAACTTGTACATAGACTCGATCAATCTAATGATCAAATACATTAGTTTCATATTAGGACCCTGATCGAAGTCAAGACTTCTTATAGCTACTTCATGTATGTAGACCGAGATTGCGTCACGCAAAACAAAGTCTACTTTGATGATGCACATGGTGGCTTAATTTTAGTATTTGCCACCACAGTCATATCCAGCTGGATATGATCAGCTCTCAAGTGTCTAAACTCAACAAAGTCTACTTTGATGATGCATACAATTCACCAATACACTCGGATCAAGCTCGATAATATAGCAGCAACTCAGCTCAAAACATCTACTAATATGAACAGTGAGCGAGTGTGTTTTCAGTTGTTTATGCTGGTGGGCCTGCCAGTGACAAAGCGCGCACCCCATTCTTATCGGTCTAATCACATGCACCACGGTTCTGGTGGCGCGGTGCAGATCCAGCGAACTGGCAATTAACTTAGTCGTTAGTGCAACTGCTGCCTTGTTAACAAAAATGACTTTACTCGTCTAGCTTGCAAGTCTTCTTTGAATGAACATAAGAGTATATAAATTAGGTAAGACACAGCCAATTGGTGCCAAATGCAATCCTTGAGATCCGGCAATGTAGAAATTTAAATATTAGATGTGCATTTTGGGATGAGGTCTGACCCGTAAATTTTGGAAAAAAAAATATGTGCAAGTGTGCCATAGAAAGGAGGGTACAATAAATGAACTGCTAAGCAAGAGATGTGCCTTTGCTTCAATTTTTCCCTATAAAAGTGACTGTTCGGGCTGTGGTTCAAGTTCACCTCTAGCTGATTAAGCAAAAGAAAATCATAGCCGAGGGTTGTCATAGCCTCTAGTGGCATTAGAGAGAGAGCGAAAGAGAGATGGCAGATGCCATTGTTGGTCCGCTGCTGAGCAAGCTGCAGGCGGTAGCAGTGACAGAGGGGAAGGCCCTAGCCGCCGTGGGCAATGAGATTGATCGCCTCCGCGACAAGCTCATGTGGCTGCATGCGCTAGTGCACGAGACTGACATCCGCAGCAGGTCAGACAGCAACCAGCAAATCCGCGTGCTCGCGTACCAGGTGCGCGAGGTCGCCTTTGTAGCCGAGGACGCCATCGACAATTTCTTCCTGCAGGCCGACCTCTCCCGCTTCGGTCACAACTGGCGTCAGGCGGCCGCCATGTTCTTCTCTAACTTCGGCACACAGATCCGCGTCCGGTACATCCTCTCCCGACAGATCAAGTCCATGAACGCGCGGCTAGAGGATATTGTCGACAACAGTGCGAAATATCGCAGCGACAATGGAAGTACAAATGCCATCACATGGAGGGCGTCGCGTGCCATCCCTCCGGTCCGCCAAAACTGGTAATTTGTTAACCCATGCCTAGGATCATTTTCTAATTTACACCGTAAACGACTATATATCAGTGGTCCACCAGTCCATGTGAACGTGGCAACGCGTCGTTTATTGTCATCTTGTGATACTAATTGGAACCAAACACTTTAAGTGCTGAAAGATACTCGATTCATCCCAAAATCTAAGGCATGACGTAAAGCCAACGTTTTACTTTGATCCACAATTTCACTAACAATTTGTAATCCATAAAGTTGAACTTTGGCCTAATATTTTGGACAGAGGCCGTGATGTTCCTAGCACTTGTCTATTTCTCGAGTTGATGAAAAAAGATCTAATTGTATTGGTCCATTGTCCTAAAAAGAAAAGGATAAAGAAAAGAAACTAGCAGATTCTACCACTGAAATCATCCAGATCGACATGTTTCCTTCCATATGGACCTGGACGTCAATGAATAGTTCCGGCGCTGTCTCCCAAGTGGAGCTAGTCATTTTTTACATCATTTAAATTACATCCATAAACTTACAACCCAAGATTTGAGTACTTTAGCCTTTGTCTCCAACGCCATGAAAGTTCTGATGATAAGTTATCGAGGTAATAATACTAGTGGTGCTTGAACTTGTCACAAATGTTCACTTTAGTGTCTAAACTTGAAAAATACGCCAAACTGGTTCTAAAACTTGGCATGAACGTGCAAATACGGTGCTAATTCCATTCATAGACGTAAAGTGTGCTGATGTGGAACCGTATTTTGCTAACGTGGCATGGTGTCCACTTGTAGAGACTAAACAAGATTTTAGTTGAATACCATGTCTCTATGACAACTGGGCCCGCATGACAGTACACAAGAACACTAAAATTAAAATTGGTGAACAACATAGTTCGAACCTGCGAACTGAAGAGTGTGGGTGAGCTTTTTTTTTCTTTTGAGAAATGAGTGTGGGCTATTTATGTGCATACTTCGGCCCCTTAGACTCAATGTACAGTGGTGTTCAAAAACCGAAAAAAGACCGAATGTACTGTGAAATAAAAAGCTTGTGCTACTTAATTTGGTTGCAGTCAGTGTGGTCCATTTAGCACATGTTAATTTTAAAAAACTGTAAAAGGCCTCTAAATTATAAATCACATAATTACAAATAAATTTCAATTATTTGTGTGGGATTAATAGTTATAACTATTATACATATAACTAAAAAACCTAACTTTTACTCCCACAAAAAAACTAACTTTTAAAAATGTTAATGTAACTTCTAGAGTATTCATGTATTATTATAGAAACACCAATATAATTGAAATACAAGATATCAATTGTAACAATGTATGATGTTTAATGAAAATATTTATAAAATTCAGTTCATAAATATTATTTTAACTATTCAAACATTTGAGTAATTATACGTACATTTTTGTAAATTGTCACATTATTTGTACTAGTCGAATGTTCGTGCGTTGTCATGGAACAACAAAGATAAAATAGATAGCATCATCAATGGAGGGATGAAGCACAAGTGAATTTTGATTTTTTATCATAACAATGTGGTTTACATAAAAAAAATTGAGATATACAAAAGATACTCGGATACTTAGCCAACTTTCATAATTAAATAACATCAATGTCTGTATAACTCTTAATTGTGATCTGTTTACTCTATAATGGATAGGTAGTGCGAAAGAAAGTAGAGATGGCCTCACCGTTTAAAAGGGAACCATAGCAACGTTGAAACCAACTAATTTTTTTGTATTATTAGTGTCTTCTATTTTTTTATTACCTTCCTCGCATATATATAATACCAAATCCTTTATTTGAAAATTGATTTAAAAAAAGAACTACTAATCCTTAACTTTTCAGTGAATCCTTCATCGGTGGTTGTGAATGACTGATTTTTTCAATCCCTTCAACCTTTTCCATAGGAGCAAGTCAGATAGGCTGATAAATAGAACCATCTGATTTGATTGAGAAAGGAAATCCAATGAAAAATAATGCAAGCATGTGTGTTTTCAAACATGTATGCAAGATCGATAGAAGTAGGGCATGAATAAATGAACTTCGGTTGTAGCAATAGAACCGCAAGGATACATAATCTTTGATATTTTTCATAAAACAACCTATCTTTAAATGGGTTCTTTCATTTCTCTTCCAGTATTTCTTTACCGTTATATCTCCTTGCCGTCTGATCTAGGTTTTACTTGGTGTCAGTGCGTGAGGTGTCATCGCGTGCCCCAGCATGATTTTTTGTATATTTTTCCAAAACGCCAGTCGCCCAAATCTGACTGGAGGCAGTGATAGGTGTGTAGCTGGTAACCGCAGCACATCATCTTGCCTATGCATGCATTCCCCACACTTGGCCACCTCGCCCTTGCTGCTGCGACCCTGAAATTCAGTAGTACAGTCTACAGTACAAATATCTTTGAGAACAAAGATAAGTAGAAGAGCTCTGCACACGTCAAAATTGGCGTGGCAGGAAAATTCAAAAAAATTGACGTGGCAGTCTTTATTGAAGTATGCAGTAGTTTGCTATCACCAAGTTGGACACAACAAGACTGCTCAGCGGTTAACAGTAAACAAACAAAAATTCTAGCTTTGCCTAAGTAAATCACCATACAAAATTATGGTCCGTCACTTGTAACCTCCCTGTCATACAAATAATCCATTCGGTGAAGCTGAAATCCAACAGGGAAGTGAGTACTTAGTCATATATAAAGTAGTTTAACTCTCCACGCTAACACGAAGTCAACCAAACAGACGATAAGGAAACAGACATCTCCGATTGTTTTCAAAATTAGAAATGAAGGGCAGAAGGGCAAGGTGATACCAGATTTGGCGTTGTAAATCTTCTTAACCAATACTCAGAGCAGTCATGTTGGGTGGCAGGTGCGCTACTTGGCCTACACACACTGCCGAGACCTGAGAGCGTGCCTCTCCCCCGTCTCCTTGACCTCTGCCACCGTTTCCACTGTTGTAGCTCACATACCTTTCCTCCTCCTCCCTGGTCTCTGTCGTCGCCTTCATAGTTGTAGCGCACATACCTCTCCTGCTCCTAGACCTCCGTCGCCGCATCCACCGCTGTGGTCAGACCACCACGACCCCATCCGGCCATCCCCACCGTCGCATTGGTCCGTTGTCAGACCTCTCCATCCAAGTGTGGTGCCGGTCCCGACCATGGCCGCTGGTGGGCATGGCAAAAGCTCCATGGGCGGGTCGATGCTAAATTGATGGGAGTAGAGGGAAGCACCCGTTTAGTCGCCGGAGAGGGGGGCGTCCGCTGGAGAGGGCCGATGGAGAGCGCCCCGTCCGGTGGACAAGGGGAAGGAGGCGCTGAGATATGAGGTCAAGCAGGGCCGATGGAGAGCGCCTCGTTCGATCCCCCCCTTAATAGTAGAGACTACCACTGAAAACTACTCTATTCAAGCAGGCCTTTGTACTTAACTATGAGCATGATCTTAGGTCATAGCATACATAAATATATATTCTGGAGCACACGTCTCAACAATAAATTAAAATTCTAACGTACGAAATAATTTAGATGACGTGGATTATATCGGTTGCTTAAATACAGCAATAGATTATTTTTGTTTACTAGCTTCAGCTAATAAATAATAGTCGGAAACAGGGACGACACAGACTTGGAGGAGAACCTACAGGCTGTGCCAATACGCAAGGACGAAGAAAAGGAATTGCATGACCTCCTCCTTGTCAAAAATGAAAGCCGTGTGATTTATGTGGTTGGAGAGAGTGGTATCGGGAAAAGGTATCTGGCTGAGAAAACATACAAAAATGAAACCATTAAGAAGAATTTTGAGGTATGTATGTGGGTGAGCTTTCCACAAGTCACCAGTAACATCACTGATCAAGTAGAAAGAAAGCTGGAAGATGAGTGCTCCAAGCTACAACCTGGCGGGAAGAATATAGACCAAGTGAAGTACTTGGTTGTGGTAGATTGCCAAATGAGCAGCACCATACTCGAGGCACAGAATTGGCTCAAGGCCGGCAGAGAAGGTAGCAAGATTGTGCTGACAGCGACGTCCAGTCCCTGTGCTGATGACATCGTTGAGCTTCGTTGTCTACCCAAAGATACGAGCGAGAAGTTGTTCAACAGGATCCTGGGCCTCCGGGGGCGCCGGATGAGTAATTACAAGACAGAAATGATGGATACGATCCGTAAAGACATTGAAAAGATAACCAAGGGACTACCACTGGCGGTGGTTCTTCTTGCCAAGCTCATGAGGACAATGGACTACAGCAAGTGGGAGGCAGCATCGACGTACCTCAAGGAGAACAACCAAGACGACCTGCTCATGACCATAGTGTCCATGAGCATCGATGACCTCCCCAAAGAACACAGGTCGTGCTTGCTCTACACGGCAGGCTTCCCGGAGCGCAGCACGATCGATGCTGGCCAACTAGTGCGCCTCTGGGCGGCGGAGGGCTTCCTAATTCAGCAGCCTGGGGTGGAACAAGAAGAGCTGGGCCAGCGTTACCTCAAGGAGTTTATCTTCCGAGGCCTTATGCAGCTGGTGAACAAGAAAGCAGACGTCGTGGAATCAGTAGCTATTCATGACCAGGTCTATGAGATTCTCAGGTCCGAGGCACAGCGCATTGGCCTCATGGAAACGCACTATGGTGGTGGGTATGCCCCTGCCACAGTCAGCGCGAAGCGCCTAGCTCTCAACAACAACAAAATGCCGTACAAAACAAAGGTGCTTTGGAAGGTGAGAACCGTGTTGTCCCATGGTGCACAAGGTATTATGGGAGGTGCCAAGCTGCCCAGTGGAGCTCATGATGCCAAGCTCATCGAAGGTGCCAACCGTGCTGTCCACATTTCTCAAGAAATACCACCTCTTCACATATTATTAGGCAATCTAACGGGCTAATCGGAGATCATATTTCTGGCACTTTGCAGGGTCACAAGAATTCAAGGAAGCCTCCAACCAGCTGCTCAAGGAATCCAGCTCCCATGATGCACAAGGTACTTGAGCAGCATTTATCAAGAAATACCTACCGCCTCTTTACGTATTATTAACTGAGCTACCGGGCTAATGTTGGATATTTGTTGTGGCACTATGCAGCAGGACCACAGGAGTTCAAGGAAGGCTTGAGGCAGTTGCTCAAGCAATCCACATTCCTTCGCGTCATCAGCCTAGAGGGCATCAACATTGGTGAGAAGCTGCCAAGTCGAATAGGGGACATGCTGCACCTACAGTACCTCAGTGTCCGGTGCTCGAGCTTGACAACGGTGCCAGACACCATCGGCAAACTGAAGAAGCTCCAGACAATGGATGTGAGAGGGACGCAGGTGAAAAATTTGCCCATGTCTTTCTGGAAAATCAAAACATTGCGCCATGTTCTAGGCAACCGCGATCTCCGGTTCGATGGGTATTGCCAAGCATCTGAAGATGTTGTCGACGATGGGTTAAGCGTGCATCTGACAATTAAAGAACATGTTGATAACATGCACATCTCCCGTAGGAACTTGTGGGTGCTTGTTACTAGTACGTGTCGTCAGTTATGACCATCCTTTATTTCTTCCACTATATACCATCGTCTTCACTCAGTCACCACTCCACTTATGTAAATAGCCTAAATAAAGACTCGATCTTACATTATGAGTCAGAGTGTGAGAGTCTTTCAGTGTGTAAGAGTAATGTATAATTAAGTGTGTGTGTGTGTGTGTGTATTAAATCCACGGTGTATTGTATAACTCTGAATTGAAATCATATTTTCAGTTCATGAAAATCTATGTCATGCATAATTTTTCACAAATTAATCTTAGAAAATGCATTATGTTAATGTTTCTACTACTCACACCATTTATTTCCACAAGAAGAGGCTTGGTACATGGTAGGGCATACAAACCGAATGCCCATACCGAAATGTTAGAAGGTTACAGGAGGTTAACGAGGAGAAGAAACAGAGATAGAGATAGATACAGTTTAAACGAAACTATCTATCCTATACATATTCTAACACTCCCCCTCAATCTAAACCTCATGAACTTCGACCAAGGTTGAGATTGTACTTGAACTCGTCTAATCTCCTCATAGTGAGAGGCTTTGTGAAACCATCCGCGAGTTGATCTCCAGTAGGAATGAACTGAATTTCGAGAAGCTTTCTAGCTACTCTTTCTCTGACAAAGTGGAAATCAACTTCAATATGCTTTGTGCGTGCATGAAAAACAGGATTAGCTGACAGATATGTTGCACCAATATTATCACACCATAATCTGGCTGCTTTTGGAGTCTTAATTCCAAGTTCATAAAGCAGTGTTTGTATCCACATTACTTCAGCTGTGGCATTTGCCAAAGCTTTGTATTCAGCCTCAGTACTTGATCTAGAGACTGTAGCCTGCTTTCTTGCACTCCATGACATAAAATTGGATCCCAAAAATACAACAAATCCACCAGTTGACCTTCTATCATCAATACATCCTGCCCAGTCTGCATCAGAGTAGGCAGTAACAAGCATAGAAGAAGACTTGGTAATTTGAAGTCCAAGTCCTTCTGAAAACTTAAGGTACCTCAAAATTCTCTTAACTGCAGTCCAATGAGTGGTGCTAGGAGCATGTAAGTACTGACATACCTTGTTGACAGCATAAGAAATGTCAGGACGTGTAAGTGTCAAATATTGCAATGCACCCACAACACTCCTGTAATTTGTTGCATCCTCTGACCCAAGTGGCTCTCCACTTTCAACAGAAAGTTTTTCAGAAGTTGAGATAGGTGTACTCACAGGTTTACATTTTTCCAAGCCTACTCTCTTGAGTATATCAGCTGTGTATTTCTCCTGTGTCAGAAGTATACCATCTCTTATCTGCTTGACCTCAATCCCAAGAAAATAATGAAGATCTCCCAAGTCCTTGAGAGCAAATTCCAACTTAAGATCTTTAAGCAAACAAGTGGTGGCACTTGAACTCGAGCTAGCAACAATAATATCATCAACATAAACTAGCACAAAAATAGTGACATTTCCTTTATTGTAAAAGAACAAGGATGTATCTCCCTTGGATGGTACAAACCCAAGTTGTTGTAGTTGCATGCTCAATCGTGAATACCAAGCTCTTGGCTCCTATTTTAAGCCATACAAAGCTTTATCCGATTTACAAACATAGTTTGGCGGCCACGGTGCAGACGGCGATGGCGCAGAGGCCGCGGAGGTCGGCGGTGGAGCTGGCAGGTCCGCGATGAGGGCGGCGGGTGTTGCAGCTGGACTGCATCCGGGTGCGCACCGCCGGTCCCGGTGGCACGGCCTCCCTCCTCCCGCGAGCACGCGCCCCGGCAAGGCGTCCTACCTTCTCCTGCGCGAGCACGCGCCCCTGGCTTCCCGCGAGGCAACATCCCTCCTCCCCCGTGAGCACGCACCCCTAACCTCGCGCGCGAGCAAGCACTTCAACACGCCGCGGTACAGCCCGCGCACGCCGGCCGCGTCCTCCGCCGCCTACGAGGGCGCCTCCATGCCGGACCGACGGCAGGGAAAGGGCGCGGCATCCCGGTGGGCTTGGTCAACTCGCCGTCGCCGTCGCCGGCGACGAGGTCGTCGGAGTGGCGCGGGGGTGGGTAGCTCGGGGGCTCTGGCTCTCCCGATCCAGACGGGGTCGAAGCAGGGGGGCTCTGATTGCTTTTTCTTTTTAGATTCAGGGGCCTGTATGTCAAAACTTTGCCAAGTCAGCTTCTTACAATATGACCCCACTTGTCAGAAAGTGATCAAATGGGCCAGATCACCTCATCAGTGCTATTTGCAACAAGTTTACCGAATCCGCGGTGCGTTTTGCAAATAATTAGGGACTAGGTAGTTTTTCGCAAAGCTAACCCCAAATATGGTGGTTTTCTGCAATTCACTCTTCCAACGCAGGACCGCCAGGTTGAGCGCTTAGCTGATTTTTTTAGTGTCGCTCTAGCCCCAGACCCTCGTCAAACAGATGCATGCGGGAAAAAAAGGTGCAAGCGCCCGGCGATAGGAGAGGCATCGTTGCCAAAGGAAATCCTGGGATAGACCAGGAATCGAGCAAAACGGCCGGGAAAGAGATCCTGGCGCCTGGGCTAAGCGCTCGCGTTGTAGATGCCCTAATATCACCTTCATGTAATTGACTCCGGTCACCCAGGCTCACGCATGCTTTGAATGCATAAGGTAGAAATCGATAATACCTTTTTACTCATAAGAAAAAGAGTTTGGATTTGGAGAGCCCGCAGATGTAGAAAATTGGAAGGTCGTTATGGCCTCAACCCTCAAGGAGGCATACTTAGGATGTGGTAAGTGGTAACTAACTTCCAAAGTTTCAGTCTAGCTCTCTCTCTTTCCAATTTTTTGGAAGCACAATCAAAACTTGAATTGTTACTTGCAATTCTTGTGTCTTACCTATTAAACATGTTTCTGTTTCTTATAAGTGAGTCCATACAATCCAATTTCCTTACTCTGTAGACTCCAGGTGCCTCTTGATTCACCTTTTTTTTACATCCCATAGAAGATAAGGAAAGGCATGTTTTTCAGTTTTGATGTGCCATGAACTTACAATTTTTTTACTGGAACTATACAAGGCTTCAAAATTCAGTTATCAGAATATGAATTAATCCTAGATAACATATGCTATTGGTCTGGCAGCTTACTGCCAGAAAAGTTGTGCTCTGAAGGGGTGCGAGGACTGCTAGGGATGTACAGGGTATGACACGTGGAGAGGGTGCTTCCAATTGGTAATTCAAACTCTGGAAAACACAAATTCTCTCACATTATTACAGAAAGTGTTGCTAAATCACGACAGTTTAGAAGTACGTTACTGAATGTACTGACCCACATGTTAGTAGTGATCATGAATTGTGGAAGCTTGATAATTATTATATATCATATAACCAAATTTTGCTAGCCCGCTTGCCGTAAGTTTGTTTCACCAACAGATAGTTGTATGTATGCACAGGTATGCAGCGCATTGCTCTGTTCCAAAGTGTGTGCCTGTCTAATTTTAATTTGATATTGTGTGTGCGTGCCTGTCTAATTTGCTGTTGTGTGTGATTTGGTCTGTCATTGTGCGTTCCTACTATCCTAAGGATTGCTGCCAAATTTTTTGTTGTTCGTTCAGGTTCTTTCAATACTGCACCTGCTTCCTCTTCCTCTGCTTCGAATCGATCTTTTGTAGGTACGAACCATGATCTTTAAGCTCATGCATGTTCACTGTTTTCTGCAGAATTCGCGAATAAGTAAAACCTATATAGTGGATCGGACATTCTGTTTCCACTTCTCTACATCATGCTGCCCACCGGGCATGGATATTCACCTGCACCAATTTGATTGATCCTATGTGCTACTTCACTTTATCAGCTAAGTTTATACACTGTCCCTAAAGACCTAAGCCCAAATCGATGTTAATTCCCTGGGCAATTTTTTCTTCTAATACACCGTGGCAAAAAATTTATCACCCAGGGTCAAACTCACAGTACTTCACTTTATACCTTCAATGCTTCTAATACACCTGCCGATGCTGTATCGTTTTGGGCGTGGCAATCCAGTTTCTTCCTCAGGTGATGTTCCAATATAATATGTTCCATCAAGAATTGCATGTACATGTGCTGCTATACTGATCCAAAAAGGAAAGTAAAAAGGGCGTTCATCTACCTGGCACTGCCCAGATGCCCCTCAAGCGGCGCGCCACGGGCGCGCCCCAACTACTAGTAAGATGTTGAAGAGAAGAGAGGTGGAGCGGTGGAGCGAGCACCCCATTATCTGCACAGCCCTAAAAAAGGAAAATCTTCCGATTTGACCGTCGGCGACAAAGCCGATGGAATCAGTTGAGTTGAGATGGGAAGATTTTCCTTTTTTAGGGCTGTGCCCTTCTGGATTATCTGCGCACAGCCTACGGCCCATAAGCCCATTTATCGTGAATCATCATCTAAAAATAACTAGCGTTGCCGTTCACCCCTTAAAGAAAAACTAGTGTTGTCGTTCTCTTTTTTACAGAAAAAAACTAGTGTTGTCATTCAGAAATCAGAACAGAGCCGGTTCAGTGACTTTCACTCCAAAAAAGATACCCGCCTCGGTTACTTTTTTTTTGTTTTTGCAAAAGGCTTAGTTACTTCAGTCATCAGCAATTTTCTCCTCTCAACCGAATCACTGATTGAATTGTACCATGAGCCGGTTCTGTGTATGGTGCAATGTGACGTCAGTGTCTCTGTCCTCTTGTTCTGAAGAAATGCTACGAAATTCATGTCATACGACTATTGAAGTTCGCAAAATAAATGAGACCATGTAAATGTCAGCTCCTCTTCTGAATGGAGCTTCCCGATGCAAATTGTGTCTACAAAGGCGATCATCTTCACAAGTCAGCAGGAGAAGGAGTGCAACCGCCAATGTGACTCCACAGAATGTAGTAATCCAGTCAGCTGAAATTGGCATCGTTCTAGCTCACTAGTGGTTCAGGGTTTATCTGACAACAACGAGACAGCAGATTTGCACGCATACAACTTTTATGGAAAACAAGGCACAAAACTGAGAACACTTCAGATTTTTCCATTCTTTTGCTCATAGGTGCAGTCTGTACAACTTTTATGAAAAAGGGTTCAGAAGCAAGTACACTTCAGATTTTATCCTCACTGGATGTTGAGCATTGCTGCTTACTAATGCTCAACTGCTGCTTACTCATGCTTACTGAGGGTCGACTGCTTTCTGAATAGGTTGACTAAACAAATTTGAGAATGTCAGAACAAACTACGGAACCTGAAACTGAACATGTGTGCGGTAGAAACCCAATTGTTGGTCTGCACTAGACCAGTTCAACAGGGCAACCTGACTAATCAAATTCAACTGTAGGAGAACTTGGCCTGGTTTTACCCCCAGGCACTTGGTGAGCCATAAGATTAATCAACACATTTTTCTATCGTACAATTATAATAAAAACTCAACACTGTTCTTCCCTCTCAACTGAATCCCTGATTGCTTTTGCGAAGAACAACAACATGGGTCTAAGTGTAGCTGCAACCCCAACTCTGCTCTCTTCTTTCTTGTTTTTCTGAATGAATGAATGAACGGATGAAGAAGTGTTTCAATACGAACTTGGTGCTGGAATTTAGTCTATTTTGGGCAGCCCAATAACTATTTCAGAAATTCCTAATAAATCCTAGAGGCCCGTTGAAAATATTATGTGGTTTGTCCATAAACAAGTTATTTTAACAAAGGACAACTTGATAAAGCGTAATTGGACAGGACCTACTAGGTGTAGTTTCTGCGATCGGGATGAGACTATCAAACACCTCTTTTTTGATTGCCCGTTGGCCAAGGTCCTTTGGCAGACGGTCCACATTGCTTTTAACATCAATCCACCGAATTCTGTTAATGCGTTATTTGGGACATGACTTAATGGGATTGAGCCTGACTTAGCGAGACATATTCGGGTTGGAGTTTGTGCTTTGCTGTGGACTATCTGGACTTGCAGAAATGATTTGGTTTTTAACAGAATATCATGTATACATTTTTGCAGGTCATATTCCGAACTACGGCACCGATCCGTTCATGGTCGCTACTCACCCAGACGGAGGCCAGGGAGCATTTGGTTACAGGGTCTTTCTGCTGGGAGATGGTAGCTCGGGATATCTTCAACCGGTTTGGATGGCGGTCATGTAATAGGATAGGCATCTAGTTTCCCTATCTAGTTTGAGCCAGCCGGTTGTGGCGTCTTATCTTGGCTAGTTGGTGTTTCTAGCCCTTATTGGCTCTGCATGAGCTTTTTGTGTTTTTTTTATTTCTTTTGGAGACCTTTGGAACCATGTTGGCACTACTTTATTTGGTTAATAAGATGGTCGTATGCATCTTTCTGATGCAGAGGCCGGGGAATCCCCCTTTTCAAAAAAAAACTATATATTTTCTGCCTGTATTGGTTACATAATGCTTTGATTGTCCATTTGCTCAATAACACTGGATGATCTGGACAATAGGCTAGCAGCTTATAGCAGTATATACTTTGACAATGGGAAACCTTGATACGACTTAAAACTGCGCATGAAGTGTCAGTCGTGTCTCTCATGCATGTACATTCAATCTTATGTGAGCAGGTGGAAGGTGACGGGCCGGGAGGTCCAATCCATCACACCAAGAGTTCAGCTTGCACCAGGAAACCAGCCCATATGAGATATGTACTGTATCTCTACTTATCCCTAAGAGTATTAGTTTAGAAGTGTAAGAATTTGGACATGGAAAGGTTTGTCCCGAAGAAGGTTTTCTACTGTTTTCCAAATTCAGTATTTATATTGCACGAAAAATTCTGAAAGTTTTTTCCCACATTCTAGTAAGAATGTTTTGTTAAGCTGCCAAGTTTGAAGTTCATATGTTGTTCTATATGGGAGAAACAAAAAAGACAAATGTACTTGCACGAATCGCGATGCAAAAATGAGTGGCTAGATAAGGGGGTGTCCCAAAGCCTATGCTCTACAGAATATTTTCCAGGCCACGGGACACGGATTTTTAGAGCTCAGGTTTCTGGACACCCCTTATCCTTACCCTCCAACATTGCTTTGAGATCTATGCTAGACAACTAACTTTGTACATCAGATTTTCTCTTTTTTGTTTCTTCAAAATAAAACAACATGTGAACTTCAAACTTTGCAAGACACTAAAACGTTCTAACTAGAATGTGGGAAAAAACTTTTAGATTTTTTTGTCAAACATAAATATACGAAATTAGATGTTTTGTATTAAAAATGTACTTTTTGGTATTTATATTGCACGAAAAATTCTGAAAGTTTTTTCCCACATTCTAGTAAGAATGTTTTGTTAAGCTGCCAAGTTTGAAGTTCATATGTTGTTCTATATGGGAGAAACAAAAAAGACAAATGTACTTGCACGAATCGCGATGCAAAAATGAGTGGCTAGATAAGGGGGTGTCCCAAAGCCTATGCTCTACAGAATATTTTTCAGGCCACGGGACGCGGATTTTTAGAGCTCAGGTTTCTGGACACCCCTTATCCTTACCCTCCAACATTGCTTTGAGATCTGTGCTAGACAACTAACTTTGTACATCAGATTTTCTGTTTTTTGTTTCTTCAAAATAAAACAACATGTGAACTTCAAACTTTGCAAGACACTAAAACGTTCTAACTAGAATGTGAGAAAAAACTTCCAGATTTTTTTGTCAAACATAAATATACGAAATTAGATTTTTTGTATTAAAAAATGTACTCCACGGCACAGCTGGGTGGAAGTGGAAAGGAGCGAGTGAGGAGTGAGACTGAGAGCCATTGAACGGAGTAATCACAGTGGCAAACAGCTGCATTGGACGGAGGTAATTAACAATTCCCATAACGTGGGCTGCTGTCAGGTTTACAGACCTATTTAATTAGCTTTGCGGTAATGTTTACAGACTTATTTTTCGCTGCCACATGCAGACTTTCTCAGATCTGCATAAAATTGTACGCTAGCTAGCTGAAGAGTCGCTTATTCCGAAAGTGGTATCCCTTTGAGCTCAACCTGGAAAAAAGATAGTTGTCATTGACTTATGGAGTGATTTTACACTATAACAGTGAACAAGTAGACCCACAAAATACAACCATGTACACAGGTGTGTAAATGTACACAGGAAGGCATAACGATGGAGACCATAAGTGTTCGGGGTTATGAAGCATGTCGAGTTGTATCTGAATGTCCAATTGCTTATTCAGAGTCAAAAAGAGTACCCATAATACTTAAACTATTCTGCCACACGAAAACATGAGCTATCGATCCAGTTTATGCCCAGGTTGGGTTCGACATATCCAGATTGTTTCACTTTTCAATTTCCATGTATAGAGCACAGCAGCTAAATTAGTTGTTCAAATCATGCATACAAGTGCAAGTATTGCAAGTAGGTAATGTTTCTACAAATGATGACATGAATATTCAGTTTCCAAGCACAACTAAGACAACCAATCCAGTAAAACTGAATCGCATTATTCTCTAACTTCCACTCATCAGAACCTATAAAAGGTCTACAAGGCCCATAATCAATTTTCCATCAAGAGAATCTAGATGGCTCCCTAAAAGAGAACCTAAAAGGTCTAAGGTATTACCATTTTGCAATCTAGATGCTAAACATTAGAGGAATATGATCAGGTCAGGCTATACATCCAAGGTCTTCAGCTGATGTACACTTAATATTATCAGGCATCACAGCAAAATAATCTAATAAATACAGATGCACTAAATTAACATCAGCTGATGTAAATAACCAGGGTGCAGGGGTGGTGGTAGAACTAAGCCAGAATAAATGTGGTCACGAGGATTCGGTGCACCGGCACACCCAAAAAATTCAGAGGCCAGTGGTGTCTAAGGCTAGCTAATGGTCAACGGAGAGTGGTTCTTCTACACCCACTCTCGGTGCACCCACGGTGCACCCACGCAAGAAAACATATCAAAACATTTCGAAAAAATCTGAAACTTCGTGGAAATGATCATCAACAAATGTTATGGGGGCTTGCAAAATTTGATGGTCAAATAACATTCGAGGAGCTCTCTACAAAAAAGACAAAATTACTGAAAATTAGTGAAAATGTACGTGCACTGTTTGAGCAGATTTTGCAATTTTGTCTTTTTTGTAGAGCGCTTCTCGAATGTTATTTGACCACCAAACTTTGCAAGCCCTCATAATATTTGTTGATGATCATTTCCACAAAGTTTCAGATTTTTTCTAAATGTTCTGATATGTTTTCTTGCGTGGGTGCACCGTGGGTGCACCGAAAGTGGGTGCAGCCACTACTTTCCCATGGTCAACGAAGAAATGATCATACCTCTTTAACTTTGAGACAGTGATGGCTCCCTCTATCAACATTCTCTAAACTGTGACGATGGATCTCAAATAATATTGGAGGCAACTGAGCCCCTTCGAGCCAGGAGATAGTTCATGATGCCCTCGACTGGATCCATGCATATCTCAGGTGTAAACTGCAAGAAAGACCAAAATGATCATTGGTCAGTTCAGCAATAACCTTTTGTAGTTATTAGCTACAATATATGATATATATTTCTACTCTGTTATACCTGTTTTCAGGTTGTAATACATATGTTTACTCATCTTTTTAGTATGCAAAAGTGACTCATCTAATACTACGAAATTATTTATTTTCCCTTTCTTTGTATGGAAGTACTCCACAATAAGTACATAGCTTGCAAAAACGTCTTATATTGTGGGACGGAGGGAGTATTTCAGTGGTAGCTTCGGATCTGGTCCAACATTCACTAAGATAAAACATACTCTGACACATCACCATGGCCTAGATGGAGATCAAGATTACTAATCTGCTTAAGTAAAACTTTCTATATTCCTGCGAGGGCCGCTTAAGCAATTGTGGGCGCATTAGTAGCTACTCCCTGTATAAAGTATTATAATCGCGTTTAGATCACTAAAGTAGCAATCTGAACGCTCTTATGATACTTTACAGAGGGAGTAGTTCATTAGTGCTAAGCTGTGTCATTCATCCAAGACGACGAAGACAAGCTTCTGCCAGGGATTAACTAATAGAGTGACTCGGTAAGGCAGATAGTTAATGGCCAATGCAATGCGGCTTTCTTGAGATCTGCTGGCCGGACCAAGTTTATTAGTCCCTTGGGCTGTTAACTAGTGCACGAAAAAGCAGGAAAAGTGCACCGTTGGAACGTGCCGGGAGAGAGCACTACAGGAGGGTGTTTGGTTGGTGGGTAAGTAGATCTGGTTCACAGCACCATGCATAGTCTGGCCATGATGGAGATTAGTAATCTGCTTAAGTAGTTGTGTTTATTTTTCTGCAAGAGCTGCTTAAGCAAATGTTGGGTGCATTAGTAGATAGTTAACTAGTGCCAAACCGCATCACTAATTGGGGATGGCGAAGACAAGCCTTTGCCACGGGCTAACTAAACTAACTAGTAGATACCCCGCGCGTTGCTGCGGAAATTTGTAGTCTCTTGTTGAGCACCTCTTTAGAGCATAACACAATTCATAAACTGCGAGTAATCAAAAGATTTTGGATGTGATCGAACATTCATCGAAAAAACAATGCACTGTAAATATATTCCAACATACTAGAAATCCTACCTCTGTAAGAAAAACATGGAAACTTCCATAGGACAACTATGCGTGATGCTCACTTCTTCTAGAAGAATAATTTTCTAACAGAACAAACAGGTTTTTAGAATAGGGAGTAACTGCTCAGTTCTATTTTCCATTGAAAATTAAACTCATCAGCAAAAAGAAGGGAAACTAACAGTGCCACTTGCGGATATTAAGGTTGGTTACATCACATACAACTATACATCGCAAATTAAACACAGCTCACAAGCAAACCATGCCCACAGTTTCCCCTTAGATGTCTCACGTGTCTGCCTCTTCATATTTTTGGTTGGAGCAAGCTTACTGGCCGAGGCACAATATCCGAGGCTTTGCTGATGGTTTGGTAACAACATACAGTGTACGCCAGCTACTTATTTAGTTGGTGGATTCAATCGACAAATTTAAAAGCATGAATAGATCATCTTCTTAAAATGGCCACTGGAAACCATAGAATCGTGTTTGTGGAAATTTTCAAACATCCCTGAAAATCAACTTCATATAAACACAACACTCCGTACCAAAGTTATCTAGATCTGCATAAACAATGAATGAGTCAGAAAATAATAAATTGTGTTGTGTACTCTGTTGGAATCAAAAGCAAAAATAAGCTTGACCTCGAACGAAAACTTTACAATGTAGCGTATCAAAACTATTCACAGACCTCTTGTTCAAAATATTAGGATACTAACCCAGCCCTGGAAAATTGAGTCAATACTGACTTTTTAGAGCTAGGTAGTCAAAAATGTAGGAGAAATAGCAAGGGAACATAGCATGATAAAATGCACCCAGGGAGAAATAAGTTATTCTTGAATTTAAAAAGGTTAAGATAAAAGTACTATATCCAACTGCAAATTCGATACTACACATGCTTCTATGTTCCTATTGCGTGTCTTCTTATCAGGTGGGTGAAAGCAAAAAAACTGACATTAGCTTATATATTATTTTAACAAAGAGGATTTAGAATGGAATCCACCAAGAAATCCTAAAGTAACCTTGGGTATGTCTACAAAGAACCGCAAAACCTGTAGACATAGCCTCGCTTCACAAATATTTCAGACTAATCACCATCAAGTCATGTGTAATCACATACAGAGAGAGAGAGAGAGGGAGAGAACTGCAAAGAATGTGTAATCAAAATGAAAGGAAAACTTCAGTCACAAATCTTTCGAAAATACATTATTTTTTATCATAAAAAATCTTACAAATACTACTATGAAGGTGCAAATTCGATGGTGCATTTACATTAGAAAGTCTTTAGCTCTACCTGAAAGCACCTCCTAAACCCCTATCCAAGCAGACCAACCAAACTCTCTGCAAAATAAATTGAACTACAAATTAAATCGCTGTATATAAACTTAAAAGAAAGAAAATTTGAACAAACAAACGTACAAAAAATCTGGATGGTGGATGATAGAACCTCCCGTGCAATATTCTGATGAACTTTTCAATCTGCACATCCATACATGTTAGGCTTTGTACATGACCATGAGCCACATAACAATCAGTAAAAAAATATAAAAGTAGTTAAGGTGCATTTACAATACATATTAGGCCCGTACAGCAAAGATATATACAAATATACGATGGGAAGTTGGGAACAACCTCCTGCATTTACAGTAAGTATGCATCTCTTCCACTAAAAAACACACATATGCGTTCAGGTCAACAATACAGACTTAAATATCTGGACAGATATACTACGGGAACGACCTCATCCTTCTGCTCCTACCTTGGCGACAGAGGCGCAACTTTGATTGGGATCCGGTAGACATGTCTATGGTTGGCATCAGTCTGAATCCATCACGCCATAGAACTACCCTTTGGGGGCGGTGCCCTCGCCCTTCCAGTGACAGCTACTCCAACTGGAAATCGGGGCTTCTACCAAGCTAGATAAAAAAACGCGATTCAGATCTGACGAGATGGAGAGCTCGCACCTACGCATGTGGGATTGAAGGAGGACGCTGACGGTGGCACGTCTGGTTCCCCGGGAGGTAGGTTCGACGCCATGGCGCCTGGTTTGGGCCAGCATGTCCAGGCTCGCGGCGCTCCTGGGGCTCCCGGAGGGAGGCAGCGCGTAGGTCTTAGTGTTCACGACCAGAGAAGGTTTAGCCGGCGGCGGTGCAACATGGGAAGTATGGCATAAATAAAGAGGGGAGGAGAAGAATTGGAAGACTACCCTAGAGAGATTTATTGGTGGAGGGAGATGAAAGTAATTGGTGGAGGGAGATGAAAGGAACCACCAGACCAAGAGGCAAGGGCAGGAATTGTGCGACGGTGAAAAAATCAGACGCTTCGTTTCGTTTCATTGTAAAAAAAAAAAAGAATTGCCGTGTGCAAAAGGAAAGGCGTGTTGGATGGCCAGTAAACCGTGCGAACGTAGCACAAAGCTAGCGACCTGCAGCGACAATATTTAATGGTGACGTGGCTTCACCATAGGCGAGGAAAATCAAAATAATTGATGACATGGCTAGATGATGATGTGGACGGACTGCATGTTGAGAGAATACGAAGAAGTGGGGAGCAACTTCTTAAGAATGGTAGATGGTAGATACAGTGAGTAATTAGGCAGGCATCTGTAGTAGTGAGAAATGCAATGCGATTTCCTTGAGATCTGCTAGCTATTTACTGCCTTGGGGCAGGCAATGGCATGAACCAAGATTAGAATTATCCAGAACCCAGCGAAGCTGTTCAATTAGATCTGCTAACTAAATCACACTCTAGCACAGCAAGCCATTTAGATCAAGATCAATTAGTAATTAGGCGGGCAGCTAGTGACGAGGATACGTACCTAGGGTAGGGTAACTTATCATACCTGAGGTACCCAATCAAGGATATGACTCCTACAATGAAAGACATTCTAAGAAGTATCGACAGTTCAGTCGACCTGGTCAGCCCAGTCGACGGACACGAGCGTACTCGACCAGAAGCACAAGCAGTCGACCATGAAGACAGCCACTCGACCATAAGAAGACCTAAAGGCACTGCCTACAAACGGTCATCTCATAAGTAGCTTTTGTGGCCTTCATGGTCCTTTATTACAGGCGTTACCAGTAACCCCCTCTCTTTATGTACATTAAACTCCTTGTAACGTGGGCTGGCTGGGGTCCTGGCGAACTCTATATAAGCCACCCCCCTCCACTAGGACAGGGGTTCGGAACTTTGTAACACATACACACATAATCCAGTCGACTGCCTCCGGGCTCCGAGACGTAGGGCTGTTACTTCCTCAGAGAAGGGCCCGAACTCGTAAACTCCTTGCGCATACAACTACTCCATAGCTAGGATCTTGCCTCTCCATACTTACCCCCCATTCTTACTGTCAGACTTAGAACCACGACAGTTGGCGCCCACCGTGGGGCAGGTGTTCTAGCGATTTGTTGGAGGAGTTGGGATTCTTTCAACCCACATCATGTTTTCGAGCGGAGTCATGGTCGAGAGCCGCGAGATCCGTCTCGGCGCTCTCTCCTTCATCGTTGACAACTCTGCTTGGCTGCAGGAGGCTCCACTCGACGTGGACGCGCTTCCCGCCCGCGGAGCCACGCATTTTCGCGCATGCGTCCGCGGCGTCCTCCTGCGGCAACCGTCGACCCAGTATGGGTCGGCATTCGTTGCGCCGTCATCGTCATCATCGTCATCAGTTTCCCACCGGCGCAAGCGCACCGGTCGGTCGAGACTCCAGCGGTGGGTGAAGCACGCACTGGCCCGCCAGTCGGCCATCCCCCAAGTCGCGGCAATCGAGCCCGACGAGTCACTCTACGGCCTGTTCGACCTGTCGACTGGCTCCGTAGAGACTGCGTCCGAGTGCGACAGCAGTGATCCAGCGGCGGAAGTACTAATGGTCGACGGACCACGTAGCCCCCCCGGATTCCCCCACACCGAAGAGGTTGCCGCAGGGGGGATTCCGGCGCGGGGTCACGAAGAGTACAGGCCCGAGCCCCTTACCTCAGTGCAGAGGGAGGAACTCCGTCGCCGGAACATGGACGCCCTTCACACTCCTATCGTTGGAGAAACCCCTGAGGCACGAGCCCTAGAGGAGGTGCGCTTGGCCAACTTGGCTGAACGTACTCGACTGGAGAATCTTCAGAGAGCACTCGACGAGCGCGCACGACCGCCCGTTCCCGAGTCCAGTCGTCACCTCTTCCAGCCGCCGACCCAGGTATACCGTACCCCGATTCAGAATTTGGCAGCTGCGGCTCGCATAGCGGAGTCGATCCAGCCCTCACAGTCAGAGGCAGGGAGAGGTCTGTTGCAGATCAGAGATTTGCTCCGTGCAGCGGGTGACAAGAATTCAGCCATATCCCAGTCGCGCAACAGGATTCACAGTCGATCCGTCACTGTGAATTCCGTTCAGTCGGCTCATAGTCCAAGGTCGCCCCCGAGGCGTGAAGGACATAGAGGCCGGCACGAGGATCAATACCAAGGGCACGAGCGGTATGAGCACCGATTCGATCGCAACGATCGACGTCGAGTGCCTTCTCCTGCCCCAAGAGCGGGGTCGTACGTTCCTCGACGGCAAGAGGACAAACGCCAGTTCAGTATTGGATGAAGGGTCCCAATCGACCCCAGGGAACCAGGCTTTGATGCGAGATCCGTCATCGTTCAAGGTCTGGTCGACCGAAATAGAGCTCACCGAGAAGACCGTGACAGAGGCACGCCGTCCAGCAGCGGAGTTCGCGTCTCAGGTCCCGAGTGTTTCAGCAGAGCAATCAGAGCTGCAGTGATTCCTCCCAACTTCAGGTTGGCGGCTGGAGTCAGCAAGTTCACCGGAGAGTCCAAGCCGGACACATGGCTCGAGGATTACCGAGTGGCTGTTCAGATCAGAGGCGGCAATGACGAGGTGGCCATGAAGCATTTGCCCCTCATGTTGGAAGGATCAGCCAGAGCGTGGTTGAATCAGTTGGCTCCCAGCAGTATTTATACTTGGGAAGATCTAGCCCAGGTGTTTGTCAGGACATTCGAAGGGACTTGCAAGCGACCGGCAGGGTTGACAGAATTGCAGTCATGTGTTCAGAAGTCGAGTGAAACCCTGAGGGATTATATCCAAAGGTGGATCACTCTGAATCACACGGTCGAGAATGTATCCGACCATCAGGCAGTTTGCGCCTTCAAGGAAGGCGTCAGAAACAGAGAGTTAACTTCGAAGTTCGGTCGAACCGGGGATATGACCCTGAGTCGAATGATGGAAATCGCCACCAAGTACGCGAACGGGGAAGAGGAAGATAGACTCCGGAGTGGCAAGTATAAGGCAGCCGCTAATGAGGCCGGCGGAGGACACTCCAGTCGGAAGCAGAAGCGCAAGGCCGAGCCAGTCGCCCCCGGGGAAGCCTTAGCTGTGACCCCAGGGAAGTTTAAGGGGAAACCCAAGGGTCCTTGGAACCCCAAGAAAGTGAAAGACCAGGACGGGAACGATGTGATGGACTTACCATGCCACATTCACACGAAGAAAGATGAAGAGGGGAATCTCATTTACCCTAAGCATACCACTCGACAATGTCGACTCCTGATGCAACAGTTCCAAGGGAAGCAAGCCAAGGACAAAGAGAAAGAGTCAGACAAAGTTGAAGACAGGGAAGACAGCGGTGAAGAATACCCCCAAGTCAATTACACTCTGATGATTTTCGCTGATGTCGAAAGTAAGAGTCGACTGAAGGTCATTAATCGCGAAGTAAACATGGTCGCTCCGGTGACACCCCATTACCTGAAGTGGTCCCAGACCGCCATCACCTTCGACTAGTCCGATCATCCGACTCATATTGCCACCCCAGGGAGGCAAGCGTTGGTGGTCGACCCAATTATTGAAGGCACTCGACTGACCAAGGTTCTGATGGACGGCGGCAGTGGGCTAAACTTGTTGTATGCAGAGACGTTGAAGGGGATGGGCATTCCGATGTCCTGAATCAGCCCCAGCAACATGAGCTTCCACGGAGTCATTCCTGGGAAGAAAGCTGAGTCACTCGGTCAAATCACTCTCGACGTCGTCTTTGGTGACTCGAAGAATTTCCGGAAAGAAAAGTTAACCTTTGAGGTCGTGGATTTTCAGAGTGCGTACCACGCCATTCTTGGGAGGCCAGCCTATGCTCGTTTCATGGCTCGACCATGCTACGTATACCTCAAGTTGAAGATGCCTGGCCCCAAAGGTGTAATCACCATCGTTGGCAATCGGAAGAAGGCAGAGGAGTGCTTCCAGAAAGGCGCCAAAATTGCTGACGCTCAGATGGCCAAGATAGAGATGCAAGAGTACCAGAAGACTGCGGATCCGAGTGAGTTGTTACGAGCCAAGAAGCCCGCCACGGAGTCGGCATTTCAGTCGACTGGTGAGACCAAGCAAGTCCACATCCACCCGACCGATCCAAATGCGGCTCCAACCAACATCTCCACTACACTCGACCCCAAATAGGAAGAAGCGCTCGTCCAGTTCCTCCGTGAGAACTGGGACATCTTTGCATGGAAGCCTGCTGACATGCCAGGTGTGCCCAGGGGACTGGCCGAGCACCGCCTTCGAGTCGACCCAAAGGTCAAACCAGTCAAGGAGCATCTCCGACGGTCCGCCGTTCAGAAGAGAAAGGCCATTGGCGAAGAAGTGGCCCGACTCCTAGCAGCAGAATTCATTCGCGAGGTCTACCACTCCGAGTGGCTCGCCAATGTTGTGATGGTCCCTAAGAAGGACAAATCGTTGCGCATGTGCATTGATTTTAAGCATATCAATCGGGCCTGCCCGAAAGATCATTTTCCTCTTCCTCGCATCGACCAAATAGTCGTCTCGACTGCAGGATGCGAGAGGTTATCTTTTTTAGATGCTTACTCTGGATACCATCAGATCCGTCTGTATGGACCCGATGAAATAAAAACATCCTTCATCACCCCATTTGGGTGTTTCTGCTATGTTACCATGCCTTTCGGTCTCAAGAACGCCGGAGCTACATTCATGAGAATGATTCAGAAGTGCCTAATCACTCAAATCAGTCGGAATGTAGAAGCATACATGGATGACATAGTGGTCAAGTCACGAAAAGGTTCCGACCTGCTGACTGACCTAGCTGAAACTTTTGCCAATCTCAGGAATTATGATATCAAGCTCAATCCGTCGAAGTGCACATTTGGAGTCCCTGGAGGAAAGTTACTCGGTTTTCTTGTTTCCGAACGAGGAATCGACGCTAACCCCGAAAAAGTTGGCACCATACTCCGGATGAAGCGCCCCGTGCGTGTGCACGATGTCCAGAAACTTACTGGATGCTTGGCCGCCCTAAGTCGATTCATCTCCAGGCTCGGTGAAAAGGCGCTGCCTCTTTACCGACTGATGAAGAAGTCAGACACGTTCGAATGGACCCCAGAAGCTGATGCAGCATTTGCAGAGCTAAAAGCTCTGCTCTCCACCCAGCCGGTGCTTGCTGCTCCTGTCAGCAAAGAGCCATTGTTGCTTTACATAGCAGCCACGGGACAAGTCGTTAGTACCGTTCTTACGGTCGAGCGGGAAGAGGAAGGAAAGACCTTCAAAGTTCAACGCCCAGTTTATTATCTCTCTGAAGTTCTGACCCCGTCGAAGCAAAGATATCCCCACTATCAGAAGCTTGTTTACGGGATTTACATGACCACGAAGAAGGTTGCTCATTATTTCTCTGATCACTCTATCACAGCCGTCAGCGACGCTCCATTATCAGAGATTCTTCATAACAGAGATGCAACCGGTCTAGTGGCGAAATGGGCAATTGAACTTCTTCCTCTTGATATCAAGTTCGAGGCAAAGAAAGCTATTAAGTCCCAGGCAATAGCTGATTTCCTCGCCGAGTGGACCCAGCAGGAGCTTCCGACTCAAGTTCACTCGGAGCACTGGACTATGTTTTTCGATGGCTCCAAGATGCTGAACGGATCCGGTGCGGGGGTTGTACTGGTTTCCCCCCGAGGAGATAAGCTCAAGTATGTCCTCCAGATTCACTTTGATTCCTCCAACAATGAGGCAGAATATGAAGCGCTTCTATACGGATTACGTATGGCCATTTCACTCGGCGTCCGTCGCCCCATGGTCTACGGCGACTCAGATCTGGTTGTTAATCAAGTGATGAAGGAGTGGGACGTCCGAAGCCCATCCATGACGAGATATTGCAGCGCAGTGAGAAAGCTGGAGAAACGATTCGAGGGGTTGGAGCTCCATCATATACCCCGACTGAAAAATCAAGCTGCAGATGATTTGGCGAAGATAGGGTCCAAAAGGGAGGCCATCCCTAAAGATGTGTGTTTGGAGCACATTCACACACCATCAGTGCAAGAAGATCCTTTCACAGAAGAGCCTCCACAACCAAAAAGCGCCTCTGACTCGACCGAAGTGGAGGTTCCAGCTGTGGTCGACCTGATTATGGAGGTTATGATCACCACTCCCGATTGGACAGTGCCGTACATTGCGTATATCATGAGAAAAGAGCTCCCAGAAGATGAAGAAGAGGCTCGACAGGTCGTCTGTCGATCCAAAGCCTTTACAGTAATCAAAGGGCAGCTATACAGAGAAAGCGCGACTAGAGTCGGTCAGAAGTGCATCACACCTGAAGAAGGACAGATAATTCTCGAGGACATCCACTCGGGGACCTGCGGCCATCATGCGTCCTCTAGGACCATCGTGGCCAAAGCATACCGAGCGGGTTTTTACTGGCCAAAGGCGAACGAAATGGCAACGGATATAGTCGACAAGTGCGAGGGGTGCCAGTTTTATTCCAACATGCCTCACAAGCCCGCCTCCGCCTTGAAGACCATTCCACTCGTCTGGCCTTTCGCTGTCTGGGGTCTAGACATGATCGGACCACTGAGAACTGGTAGGAGTGGCTTCACCCACTTGTTGGTCGCAGTCGACAAGTTCACGAAGTGGATAGAAGCCAAACCCATAAAGGACCTCGACGCAAGCACTGCCATCAGTTTTATCAGGGGATTGATATTCAGATATGGAGTTCCGCACAGCATCATCACGGATAACGGATCAAACTTTGATAATGACAGATTCAAAGCCTTCTGCGCCTCTCAGGGCACTCGAGTCGACTACGCTTCAGTTGCTCATCCTCAGTCGAATGGACAGGCCGAACGCGCGAATGGCCTCATCCTCAAAGGACTAAAACCCCGACTGATGCGTGATCTCAAACACGCAGGAGGCGCCTGGGTCGACGAACTTCCGTCAGTTCTATGGGGGTTGAGGACCACCCCTAACCGGTCGACTGGAAGAACACCATTCTTTCTGGTCTATGGAGCCGAAGCGGTTTTGCCAAGCGACCTGCTCCACAACGCGCCTCGAGTCGAGTTATATTCCGAAGCAGAAGCAGAACAGGCCCGACAAGATGCAGTCGACCTCTTAGAGGAGGAAAGAGAGATGGCTCTAATCCGCTCGACCATCTACCAGCAAGAGTTGCGTCGGTTCTACGCCAGAAATGTGAAGGGTCGAGCCTTTCAGGAAGGAGATTTGGTCCTCCGCGTGGATCAGCAAAAACCTCACAAACTTGCCCCGACCTGGGAAGGCCCCTTCATCATCACCAAAGTCCTGCACAACGGAGCGTATCACCTCTACAACATCGATCGACGGATCGACGAGCCTCGAGCATGGAACGCGGACCTGCTCCGTCCTTTTTACACTTAAAAACTCACTCGACTGAGATGTAATAAAAGTACCTCTGTAATTCTTTCGTTTCAAGCAAAAGACTGCTATTTCTTTTTCTGTTCCCAGTGGGTGACTTAGTTGCGAATCCGCTTCGCCTAAGTTTTCAGAAAATCCTACCAAGTGGAGAGCCAGCCTCCCACTCGGGGGCTTAGCTGCGAATCCGTTTCGCCTAAGAAATTAAAATCCTACCGAGTGGAGAGCCAGCCTCCCACTCGGGGGCTTAGCTGCAGTCCAAGTACTCGCCTAAGTTTGAAAAAATCCTACCGAGTGGAGAGCCAGCCTCCCACTCGGGGGCTTAGCTGCAGTCCAAGTACTCGCCTAAGTTTGAAAAAATCCTACCGAGTGGAGAGCAAACCTCCCACTCGGGGGCTTAGCTGCAGTCCAAGTACTCGCCTAAGTTTGAAAAAATCCTACCGAGTGGAGAGCCAGCCTCCCACTCGGGGGCTTAGCTGCAGTCCAAGTACTCGCCTAAGTTTGAAAAAATCCTACCGAGTGGAGAGCAAACCTCCCACTCGGGGGCTTAGCTGCAGTCCAAGTACTCGCCTAAGTTTGAAAAAATCCTACCGAGTGGAGAGCAAACCTCCCACTCGGGGGCTTAGCTGCAGTCCAAGCACTCGCCTAAGTTTGAAAAAATCCTACCGAGTGGAGAGCCAGCCTTCCACTCGGGGGCTTAGCTGCAAATCCGTTTCGCCTAAGAAATTAAAATCCTACCGAGTGGAAAGCAAACCTCCCACTCGGGGGCTTAGCTGCAGTCCAAGCACTCGCCTAAGTAATTGAAATCCTACCGAGTGGAGAGCAAACCTCCCACTCGGGGGCTTAGCTGCAGTCCAAGTACTCGCCTAAGTAATTGAAATCCTACCGAGTGGAGAGCAAACCTCCCACTCGGGGGGCTTAGCTGCAGTCCAAGTACTCGCCTAAGTAATTGAAATCCTACCGAGTGGAGAGCAAACCTCCCACTCGGGGGCTTAGCTGCAGTCCAAGTACTCGCCTAAGTAATTGAAATCCTACCGAGTGGAGAGCGAACCTCCCACTCGGGGGCTTAGCTGCAGTCCAAGCACTCGACTAAGTAATTGGAATCCTACCGAGTGGAGAGCAAACCTCCCACTCGGGGACTTAGCTGCAGCCCAATGCTCGCCTAAGCCATGTTGACAGACACCATCGCGGCGATAAGCATCGTGCAAACCAGGCAGCCTCTGAGGGAACAACGAATAGTAGATCGGCGGATCAAGTCACGAAGACATTCAACGTCGAGCCATGTTCGGATAAAATCAAAAGATCCTAGATCGCAAATAAAAGTACTCGAGCTATAAGCTCGACGGAGTTTATCGGTTACATAAACCACTCGGCATTCCGAGGCAAATTTAAGGCAAGGAACAACAGTTTTTTACTCCTCCGGTGGAGGACTGGATGGCGCAACAAATTCGTCCAAATCGATCACATCAGAGATCCGAGTGGTAGCAGCGATGAAGGTCTCCATGAAGTCCTGAAAGTTATGCTTCCTCGTATTGGCAACTTGGAGGGCGGCCAGCTTCTCTTCTCGAGCCTCCTTGCAGTGGACACGAACCAGCGACAGAGCAACATCGGCACCACACCTGGCAGAAGACTTTTTCCATTCTTGCACTCGACCTGGAACCTCACTTAGTCGAGTGACCAAGGATTCAAGGTCGTTCTGAAGCGTCTCCTTGGGCCAGAGTGCGGAGTCGATCCGCGACACTGCAGCTTTCAGTCGAGCCAGGTAGTCCACCACACCAGCGATACGGGATTCCAACCGGAGGACATTCATGGCCACTTCATCCTTCACAGGAGAATTGATAGGGTCCAGGCTGGTCTCCACTCGACTGGTCTCTTCCTCAAAATTCCGACAAAATTCTGAAAGAAGTTTCGACAGAGCAAAACTGTAACCAAATGATGAGTCGACAACAACAAGATTAATCGCACAAAGGGGGTTACCTTCAAGCATGAGGTATAGCTTCTTGGCAAGACCCCCAAGATAATCCCCCAAGTCCTTGTGCTTCCCCGCCAGCTGGCCGAGCTTGTCGTTCAGAGTACTCTTGTCAGTCTTCAGTCGACTCTCTTCCTTATTGGCCGCGTCAAGAGCAGACTTCAGCCTAGCATTCTCGCTCTCAAGTTGACCGACTGAAGCAAGTTTTTCTTCGGCGAGCTTCAACTTCTCCGCAGCTGCCTTTTGCGCCTCCGCAAGGTCAAGATCTTTTTTCTTCAGGGCCTTCTCCAGTTCGTCTGCAAAGCAACAATGAGCACAGAGTTGAGAACAGGCAGAACAGAGACAGCCGTCGAGTCCTCACCAGCCATACCTTTTGCTTCATCCTTCGCCTTCTGCACGTTTTCCTGAGCAAACTGTAAATCAAGATTAAGCTGGATCTGCTTATCCTTCAGATCAACGAGCTGAGCAACAAGCTCACAAGACTTCTGCAAAGAGTCAATCGACAAAGGGTATCAAAGACAAGTTACTCCCGAGTGACTGAAAGAAAGAGCACAACACTTCTAAGACTACAGCCGAATCAAAACATTCGACAGTAGCCTCGGGGACTACACCCAGTGGGTGCACTCAGCGTGCCCCCACCGGTTTTTCTTGATTTCCACTCGACCCAATCCGATCAGTCGAGTGAGGAAGTTTGAAAGCATAAAGACCGCAGTCGACTGCCAGCAGTCGACCGTGGCCTTGGGGACTACACCCAGTGGGTGCACTCAGCGTGCCCCCACCAATGAAAAATTTCAGATCAACAGCACCCAGTGGGCGTACAACACAAGTGAAGACCAACTAACCTGGACGTTCTGCTGCAACGCCGAGCTGATGTCATAGGCTGCTTGACTGGCATCCCGAGCCGCTTTGGTCTGCTCCATCACGAGCCCCGCCTGACGTATAGCCTCCTTAGCAGCACTCACTTGATCCTCCGGGGTCTGGTAGGCGGCGAAGAACGAGGGCGGGTCGACCAGTGGGGGAGCAGTCGACGACGAAGGCCGGGCAGTCGCCAGTGGTTCAGCAAAAGTCACAGTAGTCCGGGCGGTATTGTCACCCCCTTGGACCACCGCCTCGGCAGTCGACGCGGTCTAAGGAGCCTTGTCGACCGGGGCCCTCCGGCCTCTCCTCCCAAAAGGCCTGAGCGGCACTTCCGCCTCCTCCTCATCATCCGGAAGGTCAATAATGTTGGTCGGAGCTACAAAAGTTCAGAAATGAATATCCAATCGACTCAGCAGTTAAACAGTCGGATCATGTCAAAGATTATACCTAAGTTGGAAGTGACGGCGTCCTCCATCGTCTCATCAACATTCTGGATGGAAGTCTCGGAAGTAGCGGCGCTGCACGATTCCAAGCAAATAATTTGAAAGTGAATCGACTAAGAATCCGTTCTAGTCGACTCAAGAAAGATGAAAACAGTCACTTACCCAGAGATGACCGGGATGGCGACCCTGATCTTGGGCAAGGCCTTGGGTGGCTTGGTCGGGATGGCTCTGGGCTGCTTGGGTGCCTTCTCAGTTAGGGCCGGCGACGCGGTCCGAGGGCGCTTGGATGACTGGCCCACCGGAGCACTCGACTGACCGCGCTCCACGGCGGGATCCTGAGCGTTCTTGGAGCGTCTCTCGCGTCGAGGAAGGTCGACCTCCACCTCTTCATTTTCATCACCTGAGTCGTCGCTGGCCTCCTCCTCTACGTCATCGTCAGATTCCCACTCCTCGACTTCACCCTCGACTTCAACTTCATTCTCACTTACTTCGCCTCCACTCCCTCCTCCTTCAGATACTTGCTCCTGGTTCCCATTCGGCATCGAATACATGTCATTGATCTCCTGCAAAACAACGGGCAGAGCAAGGATCAGTCGACTTATCGCAAGCCAGTTACTAGACGGAGTGAAAATTTCAGTCGGAAGAAGTAAAACGTACCTTGTCTGTCTCCATCATCCCATCAAGCGGAGCAATCCTCCTGGAACCCCTGGGGTTGTCCTTATTCCCGGTCATGCTGGTCAGCCAGCTCTCCAGCACAGAAGCCTCGACCCCCTCCGGGTGGATCCGAGTGGAGTCGTCGGGCCCGGAATACAACCACATCGAATGATCCCGAGCCTGGAGAGGTTGGATTCGTCGCTGGAGGAAGACTTCGAGCAAGTCCATGCCGGTCACGCCTTCCCGAACCAACTCAACCACTCGACTGACTAATACCTTCACCTGAGCCTTCTCCTCTGGAACCACTTTCAAAGAAGCGGGTTTCTGCACTCGGTCCAAGGTAAAAGGAGGAAGGCCGGTCGAGTGGCCAGGGGTCGGCTGGTCCTTGCAGTAGAACCAAGTCGACTGCCACCCGCGCACGGAATCAGGAAGTGTCATGGGAGGAAAACAACTCTTACCCCTCGTCTGGATCCCGAGGCCCCCGCACATCTGGATCACCTGCGTCCTTTCCCCGTCCGGGTTAAGCTTTTTAACCGACTGGGATCGGCAAGTGAAGATATGCTTGAAGAGGCCCCAGTGAGGTCGACAGCCTAAGAAACACTCACACAGAGACACGAACGCAGCAAGATAGACTATGGAGTTGGGCGTGAAATGGTGGAGCTGCGCTCCGAAGAAGTTCAGAAAGGCCCTAAAAAAAGGACTCGGGGGCAGGGAAAACCCCCGGTCGACATGGGTGGCTATCAGGACGCGCTCACCCTCGCGAGGTTTCGGCTCCGTCTCCTTCCCAGGAAGGCGAGCAGCCTTGTGGGGAATGAGTCCCCCCTCCACCATGTCGTCGATATCCGCTTGAGTAAGGATGGAGGGCATCCAATCCCCCTGCAACCAGCCGGACGGCAGAGCGGCCCGCGAGGACGACCCGCCTCGGCCAGATTTCTTCCCCTTGCCCTTTGCCGCGGCCTTCTTCGCGCGTTCCGTCGCCGCCGTCTTGTCCGTCCCCATTATCTCGAACGAGGTCTTGGCCGAGCGGCGGTGTCGAGATTGCAGCGAAGAGCGAGGCGGAGGCTTACGGAGGAAGGGAGAAGAAAAACAAGGGCGCACAGTGAAAAATCGGAACCATTACCTTATATAAGGCCACACCCGAGTGGCTGATCAGTGGGCCTGCGCCACCCAGTCAGATCCCGCAGCAGGCGCGCGCGCAGTACATGGCGAAAAAGGTGGCGCGGAGATCGAGGCGCTCTTGCCTTATCCAGCCGATTCGCGCGATTTTCTCCGTCCGGTGCGCTTCTCAATTTTCAAATCCCGCAAGATCCGCGGTCGACAGGACGGTTTGTCAGACAAAAAGATCCGTTTCCTTAAGTCTCCCAAGGGACTCGTCACGTAAACACACTCGACGGTAATCTGAAACCACTCGACGGACATCTGAATGGATCAAGGCAACTGAAGAATGAGTTCCCACCGTAACTTCCATTTATCCAAAGACAGATGCAACCGAAGCATGGAGGTTGAGTCGGAAGCATAGGCTCGGCCCCATTCTCACTTAACCCCTGACCCATTCGGGGGCTAATGACGAGGATACGTACCTAGGGTAGGGTAACTTATCATACCTAAGGTACCCAATCAAGGACATGACTCCTACAATGAAAGACATTCTAAGAAGTATCGACAGTTCAGTCGACCTGGTCAGCCCAGTCGACGGACACGAGCGTACTCGACCAGAAGCACAAGCAGTCGACCATGAAGACAGCCACTCGACCATAAGAATACCTAAAGGCACTGCCGACACATGGCCTTCATGGTCCTTTATTACAGGCGTTACCAGTAACCCCCTCTCTTTATGTACATTAAACTCCTTGTAACGTGGGCTGGCTGGGGTCCTGGCGAACTCTATATAAGCCACCCCCCTCCACTAGGACAGGGGTTCGGAACTTTGTAACACATACACACATAATCCAGTCGACTGCCTCCGGGCTCCGAGACGTAGGGCTGTTACTTCCTCAGAGAAGGGCCCGAACTCGTAAACTCCTTGCGCATACAACTACTCCATAGCTAGGATCTTGCCTCTCCATACTTACCCCCCATTCTTACTGTCAGACTTAGAACCACGACAGCTAGTACAGTACTAGCGACAAATGCAAGTGTACTTTTCCTTGAGATCTGGTAGCAATGCCCAGTTTACTACTCAACCTTGGGGCAGGCAGGAGCTGCTTAGATTATACTGTATCTGTACAGGAGCATCTGTCGGACGAATCTGGTCAATGGTGGGTGCAGGAAGGAAGGCAGGGTAAGAAAGTTAAAGAATTCAACAATCACCGACGAAAGGGGAAATGACGACTGACCATGCCTAGTTCGCCGCCATGCCACGCGCGCTCCTTTGCTGTGCAGGATGGGCTGAGGGGAGGAGAGAAGGAGGCTGTATGTACCCCCTGGAATAAGATGGCAGAGGCAGGGAGGCTCGGTCGCCGTAGCCAGAGGCGGAGTGGTGGAGGTCCCCATTTGGATTTGGATTTGGCCGGCGGCGAGAGTGAGATGAAGGCGAGTAGGCAACGACAACATTCGCCGGATCTGGGCAAGGAAAAGCCCACGAACAAAAAAGGCGTTCTTTCCAATGCATATGGCCCATTCAGTAGTTCATCCATCCACATGCAATTTTGAACAAATGGCGTGCAGGAACTAAATCTATGCATTTGTCAGAAATAAAGCTAAGGCATAGCAAGGCGTGCTGCCAGTGGGCTCGATCTGGCTGTACAAAGCAAAATTAGGAAACCTAGCTAGGCATGCAAATACTTGAACCCTGTGACCCAGCGAAGATGAATGAATACGGAGGTTTGACAAATGGAGCACTTAACTTGATAGAAATTAACTGAGCTCCTATATTACCAGTTTACCACACATAGACTACTATCTTTAACGTGCGTACTAGTAATTAGATACCATTTATGATACCCTACTGGCTTCTAGTACTTGTGAGCCTAGCTATGATCAGCATGCATGATTGATGCTCCAACCAATTCCGGCTGCTCCAGGCCTCAAGATGTGTAAGAATACCGTTCAGATGAGTAATCTCTACCTTGCCAAACCTGGTGAGATGATGATACCAACCATGAAGCATACTGATGTCCGTGCCTTTCACCCACGGAATGCTGAGTATTTGGTGTTTCAGCTCTTTTCATAGCCGCCAGCACCAGCGCGTGTAAAAAATGGCTGCAAGAGGTAAACATGTTATAGTGTAGTGGACTAATTTGTTCCCTAAACTTGACTCGGCATTTCTTTGAACTAAACTCGCAGCATCAAGAGAAAGCTCAGCCTGGAAATTTTTTACTTCTCATAAGTCAGAACAAACTTGACCTCATGGACTTAAGAAGTGATTTTACACTATAATAATGAAGAACTAAACCCACAAAAATACAACCAGGTACAAGCGTGTAAACATAAACAGGAAGATAACAACAGAGACCATATTCAAATACACAAGAACCATAAACAGGAAGATAACAACATAAACTGAACATATTCAGAGTCAAGAAGGGTATTGGAAGGAAAAACTGAACATATTCCAATACACAAGAACCATGAGCCATTTAGCAACATGGGTAGAGGAACAAGCCATGGGCTCTTGGCCCTCGCTCTTGCTGCGGATAGTGGGAAACAACACATCTTTTAGCAAAATCTTTACCAATTTATAGTTCAGTTGAGCCATAGAAGTGGTCCTAAACTTGCGTAGTGAAGAGTTTCTTATTCCAAGAGTGGCATCTTGCAGCTCAACCTGGAAAAAATATTTAATAGCGACATTAGAATGAACTTTGACTTTATCATGAACTTCTAAAGTAAATTTACACTGGGACAGTGACGAACTAAACCAACAAAAGACGGGCATACATGAAGCATGCTTGTCTTGCATGACAATAGACACCATAAATTAAGCATGTGGAGTTTTATCTGAATGTTCAGAATCAAAAAGGGTACCAAATTTTCTTCAAAATTTCCGCTACACAAAACCATGAGCCATCCATTTAGCAAGAGAGAGAGAGGAACAAACCATGCATGAGCTATCCATCCAGTATATGCCTGGTACTGTTTAATTTGGATGAAACCTTATTACTTACTGGTATAGTTCAAAAGTATTATCAGATCACATACACGACCATGCACTACGTATCATGACTTTTCAGTTTTACATGTATATAGCACTGCAGAAAAATTAGTTGTTCAAATCATGCATACTAGTGAAGCCATTGCAAGTGGGTAATGTTACTACAACAAACATTCAGTTTCCAACCAGAACTAAGATAATCATTCCAGTCATGCTGATTCGCATTATTATCCAACTCCCACTGATCGAAACCAAAAATTAAACTACAAGGCCCATGCCCAATTATCCACCAAGAGAAATCAAGTATCAACATTTTGCAATCTAGGTGCTAGACTCGCTGGAAAATGAACCAACGAATCAGTCCAAAATCGACATTAAGGAACATGGTCAGGTCAAGTCAGGCAAAACCAAACAGATTGCATACGTGATTACATCCAAGACTTGAGCTGATGTACACTTAATATTATCAGGCGTCGCAGCAAACTAACCGAATAAAGACCGGCGCATTAAATTAACTTCAACTGATGGTAATAACCAGGGTGCAGGGGTGGTGGTAGAACTCAACTAAGCGCGAATAAATGTGGTCAAGAGGATGCAGTCAGAAAAGTAGATCCATCTGCCGTTTTGAATAAGCTAATCAAAATGGAAGATACCAGTAGCAACGGGGTGGGTCTCGGTGCACCAGCACACCCAAAAATCCAGAGGCCAGCAGTGTTTAAGGCTAGCTAATCGTCAATGAAGAAATGGTCGTACCTCTTTAACTTTGTGAACATTTTCTTTTGAAATTTCTAAAAAACCTGCAAGGTTTCTGCGAGGGTCGCTTAAGAAATTGTTAGGTGCATTAGTAGCTAGTTAACCAGTGCCAAACCATGTCATTCATACGAGACGACAAAGGCAGCCTGTGGCATGGATTGACTAATACAATAATTAGGAACGGCAGATAGTTAGTGACAGATGTGATGGGCCTTTCTTGAGAGAGCAGGGGCGTGTTTGGTTGGTGAGGTAAGTATGTACGTACTATAGATGTGGTTCACAGCAGCATGCTCTGTCCATGATGGAGTCATGGAGACGATGGACACTAGTAATCTGGTTTAGTGATGATTATTACGTATTATTTTTCTGCGAGGGCTGCTTGCTAACTGTTGGGAGCTTGGTTAACTAGTGCTCAACCGCGTCATTCATCCGAGACAAGAAAGACGAGGCTGTGCCATGGGCTAATTAACTAAACTAATACAGTGAGTAATTAGGCAGGGATGTATTAGTACCAGCTAGTAAGAAATGCAATGCAATTTCCTTGAGATGTGGTAGCTAGATTTATCCAGAACCCAAGGAAACAAGTGTTCAATGGTACAGAGCTCTGTGCGTTGGTACCATCGATCGAAATGGGGACAAGACAATACCATCTATCAAAATTAACAGATAAGGACGGCAGGAAAGGTAAATAATTTAACCACCGCCGCCGGCGGAAGGGGAAATGGCGACTGACCGCACTTCCGGCGACAACTCCCTCCCCCCTCCCCCTCCTCCTCCTCCTCCTCTTTTGCCACGTCGCCGGCGCTGCTCCTGTCGTCAGGCGCCATGACAGATATCCCCCGGGCGGCCAGTCCCCAAGTCAAGGACGATGTTCCAAAGATTTTTTTTCTGGACCACAAGGTAGGTTGTGTTTACACAGCCAAGCTCAATGCGAGAGAGAGAGAAACATTGAACAAAAGGTTAAAGTTTTGGAGACTGGTCATTCATGGCTGAACTTTTGATAAGTGATCAATTTTGTTGGTTCTCCCTTCAGCATCTATGTCGTGGCTATGTTGGATGGTATGAGTCGGAATCATCCATCCATCCTCGCTCACCGGCTTTAAGATTTGACATTGTTTGCGCAAGGATAATGAGAAATACATTTTCGTAATATTTGTCACTCCGTTTAACAGGGTCAAGCGTGAACATTCTCTTAAAAATTCTTGATCATTTTCAATTTTTCTCTTTCAATCTTTATCAAAACTACACACGTTTTAAAATTTCGTTACATTTTTATTCAAATAATTATTAAATAAAACTACATTCTTAAAAATACCAGAAGCTTCTTGGTGCATGCTTCTAAAGACGAATATTCAGTACAATACAAACTTAGAGAAATAATAGCCAGCTCGAACCAAGGAGATTGGCTAGCCCATCTATAGCGAACCACGTGCTTGTGCTCAAAATTACACACGCAAGGAAGGCTCTTCATCAATGGGAATGCCTATTCATCACAAGTACCATAAATTGTTGGCCTTTAGCACAAGGGGGTCCACATCTCTGTTGGCTCATCAGCAAGGCGGCACTATGGCGAGACGATCTACTGTAGCGACTGGTTTTTTACTCACTTTTGGTCTGTTTTTATATGAAACCACGATCACTTTTTAAAATAAGAACATTTTTATTTTGAATAATTTTCAAAATGTCAATATTTATTGAATATATTTCTTAGAGGAATGAGAATAATCTTGAATACTTTTCAAAATTCTAGTATTTTTTGAAATTGAGGTTTATATTTTAACCATGAACATTTTCTTTTGAATCTTTAAAAAAGATATAGAACAAAAAAGGGGACCGGATCTTCATGAAAGGTTTCCAGAACTCGGATTTGTAGTACTTTTGCTCCCAGGGAGTTTTCCCTTTTTTCGTAGGTTTGTTTATGCAAAATGTTTTTATCTCTCGAACCGTGGGTCAAAATCCTAAACCATTTTCACTGGTAGATTTCTTGCGTCGAGATCTTCAAAACTGATTCTGAAATTAGAATGGATTGCTTTGGATGCGATCGAGATCGAGATTGTTACAACTTGGACAAATTCGTAGCAACTAGTTAACTAGTGCCAACCAGCGGCATTAGTGTTTTGTATCTATCACTATAATCAAGATCTTTCCTTGAGAGACAAGGAAGATGAGCCTTTGTCATGGAGAAGTGAAAATGCCAAATAATCTCAATCGGTGAGACAAACCAACCCCATGTGACACCGTCCAATAATCGAGATGTTTTGTTGCATGTGCAGTGAGTTTTAATCGGGACCTCGATCGTTTCGTCAAGTCTGTTAAGCTAGCCTAGCCAAGTTGTGTGTATCACGTTTAGACCTAAATGAATTACTACTAAGACTTGGATCCACCCCAAAGTGTTCTCAGGACTAGGTCTTGTTTAACAGTTAATAATTGTTCGGCCAGTTGTTGGAGAGCTCATGCCGACACATGGTCTGCAATGGTTGTTTTTCAAACAAAGGCTTGTAATTTCCTCTCCCCCGTCGGTGGTTACTAATTACTCCCTCCGTCCCTTAATATATAACGTTTTTTGGCACTAGTGTAGTGTCAAAAAACGTCTTACATTATGGGACGGAGGGAGTACGTGCTAGGCTACTGTTTAGTGGGCTGTACATAAAAACTCCTATCCTTCAGCTTGGTTCCGTTTGATGTGGTAGTTTCATTTCCATTGCAGTAATCTGTTACCGAATTAATAGCAAAGGTACGTAGCTCAAATTCATTCAAAGTAGCAGAGTACTCAGTTGTTACTTAGTTAACTTTTAGTTGTAAATACATACATGATTTAGCTAATTTGTGAATTGGTTAACATACGGTTAACTTGTACATAGACTCGATCAATCTAATGATCAAATACATTAGTTTCATATTAGGACCCTGATCGAAGTCAAGACTTCTTATAGCTACTTCATGTATGTAGACCGAGATTGCGTCACGCAAAACAAAGTCTACTTTGATGATGCACATGGTGGCTTAATTTTAGTATTTGCCACCACAGTCATATCCAGCTGGATATGATCAGCTCTCAAGTGTCTAAACTCAACAAAGTCTACTTTGATGATGCATACAATTCACCAATACACTCGGATCAAGCTCGATAATATAGCAGCAACTCAGCTCAAAACATCTACTAATATGAACAGTGAGCGAGTGTGTTTTCAGTTGTTTATGCTGGTGGGCCTGCCAGTGACAAAGCGCGCACCCCATTCTTATCGGTCTAATCACATGCACCGCGGTTCTGGTGGCGCGGTGCAGATCCAGCGAACTGGCAATTAACTTAGTCGTTAGTGCAACTGCTGCCTTGTTAACAAAAATGACTTTACTCGTCTAGCTTGCAAGTCTTCTTTGAATGAACATAAGAGTATATAAATTAGGTAAGACACAGCCAATTGGTGCCAAATGCAATCCTTGAGATCCGGCAATGTAGAAATTTAAATATTAGATGTGCATTTTGGGATGAGGTCTGACCCGTAAATTTTGGAAAAAAAAATATGTGCAAGTGTGCCATAGAAAGGAGGGTACAATAAATGAACTGCTAAGCAAGAGATGTGCCTTTGCTTCAATTTTTCCCTATAAAAGTGACTGTTCGGGCTGTGGTTCAAGTTCACCTCTAGCTGATTAAGCAAAAGAAAATCATAGCCGAGGGTTGTCATAGCCTCTAGTGGCATTAGAGAGAGAGCGAAAGAGAGATGGCAGATGCCATTGTTGGTCCGCTGCTGAGCAAGCTGCAGGCGGTAGCAGTGACAGAGGGGAAGGCCCTAGCCGCCGTGGGCAATGAGATTGATCGCCTCCGCGACAAGCTCATGTGGCTGCATGCGCTAGTGCACGAGACTGACATCCGCAGCAGGTCAGACAGCAACCAGCAAATCCGCGTGCTCGCGTACCAGGTGCGCGAGGTCGCCTTTGTAGCCGAGGACGCCATCGACAATTTCTTCCTGCAGGCCGACCTCTCCCGCTTCGGTCACAACTGGCGTCAGGCGGCCGCCATGTTCTTCTCTAACTTCGGCACACAGATCCGCGTCCGGTACATCCTCTCCCGACAGATCAAGTCCATGAACGCGCGGCTAGAGGATATTGTCGACAACAGTGCGAAATATCGCAGCGACAATGGAAGTACAAATGCCATCACATGGAGGGCGTCGCGTGCCATCCCTCCGGTCCGCCAAAACTGGTAATTTGTTAACCCATGCCTAGGATCATTTTCTAATTTACACCGCAAACGACTATATATCAGTGGTCCACCAGTCCATGTGAACGTGGCAACACGTCGTTTATTGTCATCTTGTGATACTAATTGGAACCAAACACTTTAAGTGCTGAAAGATACTCGATTCATCCCAAAATCTAAGGCATGACGTAAAGCCAACGTTTTATTTTGACCCACAATTTCACTAACAATTTGTAATCCATAAAGTTGAACTTTGGCCTAATATTTTGGACAGAGGCCGTGATGTTCCTAGCACTTGTCTATTTCTCGAGTTGATGAAAAAAGATCTAATTGTATTGGTCCATTGTCCTAAAAAGAAAAGGATAAAGAAAAGAAACTAGCAGATTCTACCACTGAAATCATCCAGATCGACATGTTTCCTTCCATATGGACCTGGACGTCAATGAATAGTTCCGGCGCTGTCTCCCAAGTGGAGCTAGTCATTTTTTACATCATTTAAATTACATCCATAAACTTACAACCCAAGATTTGAGTACTTTAGCCTTTGTCTCCAACGCCATGAAAGTTCTGATGATAAGTTATCGAGGTAATAATACTAGTGGTGCTTGAACTTGTCACAAATGTTCACTTTAGTGTCTAAACTTGAAAAATACGCCAAACTGGTTCTAAAACTTGGCATGAACGTGCAAATACGGTGCTAATTCCATTCATAGACGTAAAGTGTGCTGATGTGGAACCGTATTTTGCTAACGTGGCATGGTGTCCACTTGTAGAGACTAAACAAGATTTTAGTTGAATACCATGTCTCTATGACAACTGGGCCCGCATGACAGTACACAAGAACACTAAAATTAAAATTGGTGAACAACATAGTTCGAACCTGCGAACTGAAGAGTGTGGGTGAGCTTTTTTTTTTCTTTTGAGAAATGAGTGTGGGCTATTTATGTGCATACTTCGGCCCCTTAGACTCAATGTACAGTGGTGTTCAAAAACCGAAAAAAGACCGAATGTACTGTGAAATAAAAAGCTTGTGCTACTTAATTTGGTTGCAGTCAGTGTGGTCCATTTAGCACATGTTAATTTTAAAAAACTGTAAAAGGCCTCTAAATTATAAATCACATAATTACAAATAAATTTCAATTATTTGTGTGGGATTAATAGTTATAACTATTATACATATAACTAAAAAACCTAACTTTTACTCCCACAAAAAAACTAACTTTTAAAAATGTTAATGTAACTTCTAGAGTATTCATGTATTATTATAGAAACACCAATATAATTGAAATACAAGATATCAATTGTAACAATGTATGATGTTTAATGAAAATATTTATAAAATTCAGTTCATAAATATTATTTTAACTATTCAAACATTTGAGTAATTATACGTACATTTTTGTAAATTGTCACATTATTTGTACTAGTCGAATGTTCGTGCGTTGTCATGGAACAACAAAGATAAAATAGATAGCATCATCAATGGAGGGATGAAGCACAAGTGAATTTTGATTTTTTATCATAACAATGTGGTTTACATAAAAAAAATTGAGATATACAAAAGATACTCGGATACTTAGCCAACTTTCATAATTAAATAACATCAATGTCTGTATAACTCTTAATTGTGATCTGTTTACTCTATAATGGATAGGTAGTGCGAAAGAAAGTAGAGATGGCCTCACCGTTTAAAAGGGAACCATAGCAACGTTGAAACCAACTAATTTTTTTGTATTATTAGTGTCTTCTATTTTTTTATTACCTTCCTCGCATATATATAATACCAAATCCTTTATTTGAAAATTGATTTAAAAAAAGAATTACTAATCCTTAACTTTTCAGCGAATCCTTCATCGGTGGTTGTGAATGACTGATTTTTTCAATCCCTTCAACCTTTTCCGTAGGAGCAAGTCAGATAGGCTGATAAATAGAACCATCTGATTTGATTGAGAAAGGAAATCCAATGAAAAATAATGCAAGCATGTGTGTTTTCAAACATGTATGCAAGATCGATAGAAGTAGGGCATGAATAAATGAACTTCGGTTGTAGCAATAGAACCGCAAGGATACATAATCTTTGATATTTTTCATAAAACAACCTATCTTTAAATGGGTTCTTTCATTTCTCTTCCAGTATTTCTTTACCGTTATATCTCCTTGCCGTCTGATCTAGGTTTTACTTGGTGTCAGCGCGTGAGGTGTCATCGCGTGCCCCAGCATGATTTTTTGTATATTTTTTCAAAACGCCAGTCGCCCAAATCTGACTGGAGGCAGTGATAGGTGTGTAGCTGGTAACCGCAGCACATCATCTTGCCTATGCATGCATTCCCCACACTCGGCCACCTCGCCCTTGCTGCTGCGACCCTGAAATTCAGTAGTACAGCCTACAGTACAAAATTCTTTGAGAACAAAGATAAGTAGAAGAGCTCTGCACACGTCAAAATTGACGTGGCAGGAAAATTCAAAAAAATTGACGTGGCAGTCTTTATTGAAGTATGCAGTAGTTTGCTATCACCAAGTTGGACACAACAAGACTGCTCAGCGGTTAACAGTAAACCAAACAAAAATTCTAGCTTTGCCTAAGTAAATCACCATGCAAAATTATGGTCCGTCACTTGTAACCTCCCTGTCATACAAATAATCCATTCGGTGAAGCTGAAATCCAACACGGAAGTGAGTACTTAGTCATATATAAAGTAGTTTAACTCTCCACGCTAACACGAAGTCAACCAAACAGACGATAAGGAAACAGACATCTCCGATTGTTTTCAAAATTAGAAATGAAGGGCAGAAGGGCAAGGTGATACCAGATTTGGCGTTGTAAATCTTCTTAACCAATACTCAGAGCAGTCATGTTGGGTGGCAGGTGCGCTACTTGGCCTACACACACTGCCGAGACCTGAGAGCGTGCCTCTCCCCCGTCTCCTTGACCTCTGCCACTGTTTCCACTGTTGTAGCTCACATACCTTTCCTCCTCCTCCCTGGTCTCTGTCGTCGCCTTCATAGTTGTAGCGCACATACCTCTCCTGCTCCTAGACCTCCGTCGCCGCATCCACCGCTGTGGTCAGACCACCACGACCCCATCCGGCCATCCCCACCGTCGCATTGGTCCGTTGTCAGACCTCTCCATCCAAGTGTGGTGCCGGTCCCGACCATGGCCGCTGGTGGGCATGGCAAAAGCTCCATGGGCGGGTCGATGCTAAATTGATGGGAGTAGAGGGAAGCACCCGTTTAGTCGCCGGAGAGGGGGGCGTCCGCTGGAGAGGGCCGATGGAGAGCGCCCCGTCCGGTGGACAAGGGGAAGGAGGCGCTGAGATATGAGGTCAAGCAGGGCCGATGGAGAGCGCCTCGTTCGATCCCCCCCTTAATAGTAGAGACTACCACTGAAAACTACTCTATTCAAGCAGGCCTTTGTACTTAACTATGAGCATGATCTTAGGTCATAGCATACATAAATATATATTCTGGAGCACACGTCTCAACAATAAATTAAAATTCTAACGTACGAAATAATTTAGATGACGTGGATTATATCGGTTGCTTAAATACAGCAATAGATTATTTTTGTTTACTAGCTTCAGCTAATAAATAATAGTCGGAAACAGGGACGACACAGACTTGGAGGAGAACCTACAGGCTGTGCCAATACGCAAGGACGAAGAAAAGGAATTGCATGACCTCCTCCTTGTCAAAAATGAAAGCCGTGTGATTTATGTGGTTGGAGAGAGTGGTATCGGGAAAAGGTATCTGGCTGAGAAAACATACAAAAATGAAACCATTAAGAAGAATTTTGAGGTATGTATGTGGGTGAGCTTTCCACAAGTCACCAGTAACATCACTGATCAAGTAGAAAGAAAGCTGGAAGATGAGTGCTCCAAGCTACAACCTGGCGGGAAGAATATAGACCAAGTGAAGTACTTGGTTGTGGTAGATTGCCAAATGAGCAGCACCATACTCGAGGCACAGAATTGGCTCAAGGCCGGCAGAGAAGGTAGCAAGATTGTGCTGACAGCGACGTCCAGTCCCTGTGCTGATGACATCGTTGAGCTTCGTTGTCTACCCAAAGATACGAGCGAGAAGTTGTTCAACAGGATCCTGGGCCTCCGGGGGCGCCGGATGAGTAATTACAAGACAGAAATGATGGATACGATCCGTAAAGACATTGAAAAGATAACCAAGGGACTACCACTGGCGGTGGTTCTTCTTGCCAAGCTCATGAGGACAATGGACTACAGCAAGTGGGAGGCAGCATCGACGTACCTCAAGGAGAACAACCAAGACGACCTGCTCATGACCATAGTGTCCATGAGCATCGATGACCTCCCCAAAGAACACAGGTCGTGCTTGCTCTACACGGCAGGCTTCCCGGAGCGCAGCACGATCGATGCTGGCCAACTAGTGCGCCTCTGGGCGGCGGAGGGCTTCCTAATTCAGCAGCCTGGGGTGGAACAAGAAGAGCTGGGCCAGCGTTACCTCAAGGAGTTTATCTTCCGAGGCCTTATGCAGCTGGTGAACAAGAAAGCAGACGTCGTGGAATCAGTAGCTATTCATGACCAGGTCTATGAGATTCTCAGGTCCGAGGCACAGCGCATTGGCCTCATGGAAACGCACTATGGTGGTGGGTATGCCCCTGCCACAGTCAGCGCGAAGCGCCTAGCTCTCAACAACAACAAAATGCCGTACAAAACAAAGGTGCTTTGGAAGGTGAGAACCGTGTTGTCCCATGGTGCACAAGGTATTATGGGAGGTGCCAAGCTGCCCAGTGGAGCTCATGATGCCAAGCTCATCGAAGGTGCCAACCGTGCTGTCCACATTTCTCAAGAAATACCACCTCTTCACATATTATTAGGCAATCTAACGGGCTAATCGGAGATCATATTTCTGGCACTTTGCAGGGTCACAAGAATTCAAGGAAGCCTCCAACCAGCTGCTCAAGGAATCCAGCTCCCATGATGCACAAGGTACTTGAGCAGCATTTATCAAGAAATACCTACCGCCTCTTTACGTATTATTAACTGAGCTACCGGGCTAATGTTGGATATTTGTTGTGGCACTATGCAGCAGGACCACAGGAGTTCAAGGAAGGCTTGAGGCAGTTGCTCAAGCAATCCACATTCCTTCGCGTCATCAGCCTAGAGGGCATCAACATTGGTGAGAAGCTGCCAAGTCGAATAGGGGACATGCTGCACCTACAGTACCTCAGTGTCCGGTGCTCGAGCTTGACAACGGTGCCAGACACCATCGGCAAACTGAAGAAGCTCCAGACAATGGATGTGAGAGGGACGCAGGTGAAAAATTTGCCCATGTCTTTCTGGAAAATCAAAACATTGCGCCATGTTCTAGGCAACCGCGATCTCCGGTTCGATGGGTATTGCCAAGCATCTGAAGATGTTGTCGACGATGGGTTAAGCGTGCATCTGACAATTAAAGAACATGTTGATAACATGCACATCTCCCGTAGGAACTTGTGGGTGCTTGTTACTAGTACGTGTCGTCAGTTATGACCATCCTTTATTTCTTCCACTATATACCATCGTCTTCACTCAGTCACCACTCCACTTATGTAAATAGCCTAAATAAAGACTCGATCTTACATTATGAGTCAGAGTGTGAGAGTCTTTCAGTGTGTAAGAGTAATGTATAATTAAGTGTGTGTGTGTGTGTGTGTATTAAATCCACGGTGTATTGTATAACTCTGAATTGAAATCATATTTTCAGTTCATGAAAATCTATGTCATGCATAATTTTTCACAAATTAATCTTAGAAAATGCATTATGTTAATGTTTCTACTACTCACACCATTTATTTCCACAAGAAGAGGCTTGGTACATGGTAGGGCATACAAACCGAATGCCCATACCGAAATGTTAGAAGGTTACAGGAGGTTAACGAGGAGAAGAAACAGAGATAGAGATAGATACAGTTTAAACGAAACTATCTATCCTATACATATTCTAACACTCCCCCTCAATCTAAACCTCATGAACTTCGACCAAGGTTGAGATTGTACTTGAACTCGTCTAATCTCCTCATAGTGAGAGGCTTTGTGAAACCATCCGCGAGTTGATCTCCAGTAGGAATGAACTGAATTTCGAGAAGCTTTCTAGCTACTCTTTCTCTGACAAAGTGGAAATCAACTTCAATATGCTTTGTGCGTGCATGAAAAACAGGATTAGCTGACAGATATGTTGCACCAATATTATCACACCATAATCTGGCTGCTTTTGGAGTCTTAATTCCAAGTTCATAAAGCAGTGTTTGTATCCACATTACTTCAGCTGTGGCATTTGCCAAAGCTTTGTATTCAGCCTCAGTACTTGATCTAGAGACTGTAGCCTGCTTTCTTGCACTCCATGACATAAAATTGGATCCCAAAAATACAACAAATCCACCAGTTGACCTTCTATCATCAATACATCCTGCCCAGTCTGCATCAGAGTAGGCAGTAACAAGCATAGAAGAAGACTTGGTAATTTGAAGTCCAAGTCCTTCTGAAAACTTAAGGTACCTCAAAATTCTCTTAACTGCAGTCCAATGAGTGGTGCTAGGAGCATGTAAGTACTGACATACCTTGTTGACAGCATAAGAAATGTCAGGACGTGTAAGTGTCAAATATTGCAATGCACCCACAACACTCCTGTAATTTGTTGCATCCTCTGACCCAAGTGGCTCTCCACTTTCAACAGAAAGTTTTTCAGAAGTTGAGATAGGTGTACTCACAGGTTTACATTTTTCCAAGCCTACTCTCTTGAGTATATCAGCTGTGTATTTCTCCTGTGTCAGAAGTATACCATCTCTTATCTGCTTGACCTCAATCCCAAGAAAATAATGAAGATCTCCCAAGTCCTTGAGAGCAAATTCCAACTTAAGATCTTTAAGCAAACAAGTGGTGGCACTTGAACTCGAGCTAGCAACAATAATATCATCAACATAAACTAGCACAAAAATAGTGACATTTCCTTTATTGTAAAAGAACAAGGATGTATCTCCCTTGGATGGTACAAACCCAAGTTGTTGTAGTTGCATGCTCAATCGTGAATACCAAGCTCTTGGCTCCTGTTTTAAGCCATACAAAGCTTTATCCGATTTACAAACATAGTTTGGCGGCCACGGTGCAGACGGCGATGGCGCAGAGGCCGCGGAGGTCGGCGGTGGAGCTGGCAGGTCCGCGATGAGGGCGGCGGGTGTTGCAGCTGGACTGCATCCGGGTGCGCACCGCCGGTCCCGGTGGCACGGCCTCCCTCCTCCCGCGAGCACGCGCCCCGGCAAGGCGTCCTACCTTCTCCTGCGCGAGCACGCGCCCCTGGCTTCCCGCGAGGCAACATCCCTCCTCCCCCGTGAGCACGCACCCCTAACCTCGCGCGCGAGCAAGCACTTCAACACGCCGCGGTACAGCCCGCGCACGCCGGCCGCGTCCTCCGCCGCCTACGAGGGCGCCTCCATGCCGGACCGACGGCAGGGAAAGGGCGCGGCATCCCGGTGGGCTTGGTCAACTCGCCGTCGCCGTCGCCGGCGACGAGGTCGTCGGAGTGGCGCGGGGGTGGGTAGCTCGGGGGCTCTGGCTCTCCCGATCCAGACGGGGTCGAAGCAGGGGGGCTCTGATTGCTTTTTCTTTTTAGATTCAGGGGCCTGTATGTCAAAACTTTGCCAAGTCAGCTTCTTACAATATGACCCCACTTGTCAGAAAGTGATCAAATGGGCCAGATCACCTCATCAGTGCTATTTGCAACAAGTTTACCGAATCCGCGGTGCGTTTTGCAAATAATTAGGGACTAGGTAGTTTTTCGCAAAGCTAACCCCAAATATGGTGGTTTTCTGCAATTCACTCTTCCAACGCAGGACCGCCAGGTTGAGCGCTTAGCTGATTTTTTTAGTGTCGCTCTAGCCCCCAGACCCTCGTCAAACAGATGCATGCGGGAAAAAAAGGTGCAAGCGCCCGGCGATAGGAGAGGCATCGTTGCCAAAGGAAATCCTGGGATAGACCAGGAATCGAGCAAAACGGCCGGGAAAGAGATCCTGGCGCCTGGGCTAAGCGCACGCGTTGTAGATGCCCTAATATCACCTTCATGTAATTGACTTCGGTCACCCAGGCTCACGCATGCTTTGAATGCATAAGGTAGAAAGCGATAATACCTTTTTACTCATAAGAAAAAGAGTTTGGATGTGGAGAGCCCGCAGATGTAGAAAATTGGAAGGTCGTTATGGCCTCAACCCTCAAGGAGGCATACTTAGGATGTGGTAAGTGGTAACTAACTTCCAAAGTTTCAGTCTAGCTCTCTCTCTTTCCAATTTTTTGGAAGCACAATCAAAACTTGAATTGTTACTTGCAATTCTTGTGTCTTACCTATTAAACATGTTTCTGTTTCTTATAAGTGAGTCCATACAATCCAATTTCCTTACTCTGTAGACTCCAGGTGCCTCTTGATTCACCTTTTTTTTACATCCCATAGAAGATAAGGAAAGGCATGTTTTTCAGTTTTGATGTGCCATGAACTTACAATTTTTTTACTGGAACTATACAAGGCTTCAAAATTCAGTTATCAGAATATGAATTAATCCTAGATAACATATGCTATTGGTCTGGCAGCTTACTGCCAGAAAAGTTGTGCTCTGAAGGGGTGCAAGGACTGCTAGGGATGTACAGGGTATGACACGTGGAGAGGGTGCTTCCAATTGGTAATTCAAACTCTGGAAAACACAAATTCTCTCACATTATTACAGAAAGTGTTGCTAAATCACGACAGTTTAGAAGTACGTTACTGAATGTACTGACCCACATGTTAGTAGTGATCATGAATTGTGGAAGCTTGATGATTATTATATATTATATAACCAAATTTTGCTAGCCCGCTTGCCGTAAGTTTGTTTCACCAACAGATAGTTGTATGTATGCACAGGTATGCAGCGCATTGCTCTGTTCCAAAGTGTGTGCCTGTCTAATTTTAATTTGATATTGTGTGTGCGTGCCTGTCTAATTTGCTGTTGTGTGTGATTTGGTCTGTCATTGTGCGTTCCTACTATCCTAAGGATTGCTGCCAAATTTTTTGTTGTTCGTTCAGGTTCTTTCAATACTGCACCTGCTTCCTCTTCCTCTGCTTCGAATCGATCTTTTGTAGGTACGAACCATGATCTTTAAGCTCATGCATGTTCACTGTTTTCTGCAGAATTCACGAATAAGTAAAACCTATATAGTGGATCGGACATTCTGTTTCCACTTCTCTACATCATGCTGCCCACCGGGCATGGATATTCACCTGCACCAATTTGATTGATCCTATGTGCTACTTCACTTTATCAGCTAAGTTTATACACTGTCCCTAAAGACCTAAGCCCAAATCGATGTTAATTCCCTGGGCAATTTTTTCTTCTAATACACCGTGGCAAAAAATTTATCACCCAGGGTCAAACTCACAGTACTTCACTTTATACCTTCAATGCTTCTAATACACCTGCCGATGCTGTATCGTTTTGGGCGTGGCAATCCAGTTTCTTCCTCAGGTGATGTTCCAATATAATATGTTCCATCAAGAATTGCATGTACATGTGCTGCTATACTGATCCAAAAAGGAAGTAAAAAGGGCGTTCATCTACCTGGCACTGCCCAGATGCCCCTCAAGCGGCGCGCCACGGGCGCGCCCCAACTACTAGTAAGATGTTGAAGAGAAGAGAGGTGGAGCGGTGGAGCGAGCACCCCATTATCTGCACAGCCCTAAAAAAGGAAAATCTTCCGATTTGACCGTCGGCGACAAAGCCGATGGAATCAGTTGAGTTGAGATGGGAAGATTTTCCTTTTTTAGGGCTGTGCCCTTCTGGATTATCTGCGCACAGCCTACGGCCCATAAGCCCATTTATCGTGAATCATCATCTAAAAATAACTAGCGTTGCCGTTCACCCCTTAAAGAAAAACTAGTGTTGTCGTTCTCTTTTTTACAGAAAAAAACTAGTGTTGTCATTCAGAAATCAGAACAGAGCCGGTTCAGTGACTTTCACTCCAAAAAAGATACCCGCCTCGGTTACTTTTTTTTTGTTTTTGCAAAAGGCTTAGTTACTTCAGTCATCAGCAATTTTCTCCTCTCAACCGAATCACTGATTGAATTGTACCATGAGCCGGTTCTGTGTATGGTGCAATGTGACGTCAGTGTCTCTGTCCTCTTGTTCTGAAGAAATGCTACGAAATTCATGTCATACGACTATTGAAGTTCGCAAAATAAATGAGACCATGTAAATGTCAGCTCCTCTTCTGAATGGAGCTTCCCGATGCAAATTGTGTCTACAAAGGCGATCATCTTCACAAGTCAGCAGGAGAAGGAGTGCAACCGCCAATGTGACTCCACAGAATGTAGTAATCCAGTCAGCTGAAATTGGCATCGTTCTAGCTCACTAGTGGTTCAGGGTTTATCTGACAACAACGAGACAGCAGATTTGCACGCATACAACTTTTATGGAAAACAAGGCACAAAACTGAGAACACTTCAGATTTTTCCATTCTTTTGCTCATAGGTGCAGTCTGTACAACTTTTATGAAAAAGGGTTCAGAAGCAAGTACACTTCAGATTTTATCCTCACTGGATGTTGAGCATTGCTGCTTACTAATGCTCAACTGCTGCTTACTCATGCTTACTGAGGGTCGACTGCTTTCTGAATAGGTTGACTAAACAAATTTGAGAATGTCAGAACAAACTACGGAACCTGAAACTGAACATGTGTGCGGTAGAAACCCAATTGTTGGTCTGCACTAGACCAGTTCAACAGGGCAACCTGACTAATCAAATTCAACTGTAGGAGAACTTGGCCTGGTTTTACCCCCAGGCACTTGGTGAGCCATAAGATTAATCAACACATTTTTCTATCGTACAATTATAATAAAAACTCAACACTGTTCTTCCCTCTCAACTGAATCCCTGATTGCTTTTGCGAAGAACAACAACATGGGTCTAAGTGTAGCTGCAACCCCAACTCTGCTCTCTTCTTTCTTGTTTTTCTGAATGAATGAATGAACGGATGAAGAAGTGTTTCAATACGAACTTGGTGCTGGAATTTAGTCTATTTTGGGCAGCCCAATAACTATTTCAGAAATTCCTAATAAATCCTAGAGGCCCGTTGAAAATATTATGTGGTTTGTCCATAAACAAGTTATTTTAACAAAGGACAACTTGATAAAGCGTAATTGGACAGGACCTACTAGGTGTAGTTTCTGCGATCGGGATGAGACTATCAAACACCTCTTTTTTGATTGCCCGTTGGCCAAGGTCCTTTGGCAGACGGTCCACATTGCTTTTAACATCAATCCACCGAATTCTGTTAATGCGTTATTTGGGACATGACTTAATGGGATTGAGCCTGACTTAGCGAGACATATTCGGGTTGGAGTTTGTGCTTTGCTGTGGACTATCTGGACTTGCAGAAATGATTTGGTTTTTAACAGAATATCATGTATACATTTTTGCAGGTCATATTCCGAACTACGGCACCGATCCGTTCATGGTCGCTACTCACCCAGACGGAGGCCAGGGAGCATTTGGTTACAGGGTCTTTCTGCTGGGAGATGGTAGCTCGGGATATCTTCAACCGGTTTGGATGGCGGTCATGTAATAGGATAGGCATCTAGTTTCCCTATCTAGTTTGAGCCAGCCGGTTGTGGCGTCTTATCTTGGCTAGTTGGTGTTTCTAGCCCTTATTGGCTCTGCGTGAGCTTTTTGTGTTTTTTTTATTTCTTTTGGAGACCTTTGGAACCATGTTGGCACTACTTTATTTGGTTAATAAGATGGTCGTATGCATCTTTCTGATGCAGAGGCCGGGGAATCCCCCTTTTCAAAAAAAAAACTATATATTTTCTTCCTGTATTGGTTACATAATGCTTTGATTGTCCATTTGCTCAATAACACTGGATGATCTGGACAATAGGCTAGCAGCTTATAGCAGTATATACTTTGACAATGGGAAACCTTGATACGACTTAAAACTGCGCATGAAGTGTCAGTCGTGTCTCTCATGCATGTACATTCAATCTTATGTGAGCAGGTGGAAGGTGACGGGCCGGGAGGTCCAATCCATCACACCAAGAGTTCAGCTTGCACCAGGAAACCAGCCCATATGAGATATGTACTGTATCTCTACTTATCCCTAAGAGTATTAGTTTAGAAGTGTAAGAATTTGGACATGGAAAGGTTTGTCCCGAAGAAGGTTTTCCTGCTGTTTCCAAATTCAGTTAGGAGTTGTTTTCTTTTACTTCAAGTTGTAATCGGCTTTATAAGCCCGCCCTAGTTATACCAAGAAAACAATTTAATGATGTAGCTGCATGGAGACAGAGTGTTTGTGATTTATGTTCTTTCAGTTGCTTTGCTGCAACCTGAAGAATCTGTAACAATAATGCCTGTGAGTTGAGTCTTGTACTTTTATACTACATGTCAGGGGTTTGGTCATCATCCAATTGTAGAACCTGTTACCGCTGAGCGTGTCCCAAGCAGAGTGTTTGATGTCTCTTACTACTACTTAGAGAAGAATAGAAGAATCGAGATGACTTTATCTCTACTGTGCTCGGGACAGTTCAAATGGTGAAGGTGTCAGGGAGGGGCTGGGTGCACCAGTTAGAGCAACTCTAGCAGACGAGGATGGTTGTCCGAAGCTGGAGGTAAACTGGGCCAAATGCTCCTACATTTTAATTTGTTCAAGTAGTAGCATGCTATATATATAAATTTCCTCCTCATGTTGATTCCTTTGTTTAGTCGGTGAGGCAGGGGATGAAGACAGGGAACAGAGCACATACAAGAACAAGAGCTGAGGTCGTCCTCACTGCTTTATTTGGTACCCATTTTCCCACTACATGCTTAGTTTTAAACTGCACTTTGGTATTAAACCCAAATTATAAACAAACAGTTCCCAGGTCGCACATATACCGGATGGATAGCTAAACGGACAGATGGCTCATGGTTCTATGTAGCAGAATATGTTCACTTTATTCTATAAATACACCCGTTTTTTACTCTGATCGATGAATAGGCAGCAGAACTCAAACACTCTTGACACAGAACTCTGAACATTTATGGCCTCTGTTGTTACGCCTTCCTGCGTTTGTTTGTACAGTGTTAAGTGTTTTATGGCTCTACTAGTCGTTCACTGTCATAGTGTAAACTCCTTGTTCACTGTCCTACTGCGCCAAGCCGAGCCACAATCTCACAGGAAAGAAGGGAGCAGAGTTGAAGATGCCTGTTGAGTGTTTGCAGCTACACCCATGTTGTTGTTCGTCTCTGAAATCAATCAGGGATTCGGATGAGAGGGGAGATAAGTGTTGATTAATCTACTACAAAACAAGTGTTGATTAATCTAACTGCGGTTAATTCAGCTAGGTGAGATTACCAAATTCATGACCAAGTCGGCTCTGGTCTGTAGTCTGCGGTCTGCACAGCACTATTTACTTTGAGATGATCCACATTAATTGTGACTTAACATGTCTATTAATCAGAGTTTAGTAACCAAGCGATATTTAGAGTTGGTCAATTAGCTGTTAGCATTAAGCTTGTGGGTTCTGGAGGTGTCATCTGGATGGATCTCTGCTGAATTAGAAGAGCAGCAGTGCTTTCACCCCTTTTCCAAAAAAAAAAAAGAAGAGCAGCAGTGACAGGAGAGGAGATCATCCTCTCCTCACCGCTTAATTTGGTATCACTTTTTCGACCAGATGTCACTTTTAAGATAGCAATTAAATAATGTAGGGTAATGGAGACAGAGTGTTTGTGATTTATATTCTTTCAGTTGCTTTGCTGTAACCTGAAGAATTTGTGTGCCAGTAAGAGCAACTCTAGCAGAAGAGGATGGTGCCAGGGTTGTCTGAACCTGAAGGTAAACTGAGCCAAGTGCCCGTTTGTACATTTGAATTTGTACAAGTGAGCAGGTTGCCCTATTCAATTTGTAGCATGTTATACAAATTTCGTCATGTTGATTCTATTTTTCGTCCATCTGTATAGTCGGTGGGACAGTGGATGAAGACAAGGAACAGAGCACATTGGTATTCGGTTGCAGCAGCTGTTAGAAACGAAGTTCAGAGAAGATCAGAGCTTAGTGGGGGAGATGGCAGTAGTATCGTGTAGTGGTGTTTTGTGACAGTGGAAGGTCAACAGATTTGGCACTCACCTGTGGAAGAGAAGCCAGGGTTCCGTTTTGTACCTTGCCAACTGCAGAGTGATTGTGGAGGTGCGCAGAGTCAGGAGCTGAAACTCTGAAGTATCTGAACTTGCGAAGAAATCGACACTTTAGTTCAGGTGCAAGTCTTCTAATGGCTCAGACTGCAACTTGTCGTTGGTTCATGCTATGGCTGAATTTTGTTGGTGCATATCACTCCCTTGAGCCCTTGAGTCCAATATCAGAACAGAACCAACCATGACTTGAGGACAGAGATCCACAAGGCTCACACTAATAGCATCATTAAATATTTGCATTGCTTGCATGATTTGGACAGTCAATCTGTTCTCAACAGGGTGCATGCTTGTATACCTGATCTAATAGGCTTTTATACTGGAACTTGGTATTAAACCCAAATTAAGTTGTCCTCCTCGTGCATATATATATATATACTAGATGGATAGCACATGATATGGTTTGTTCATTACCCCTAGCCTTGTGCTAATGGATAGCTCATGGTTTCTTCTTCTGTAGCAGAGTATGTTTAGTTTTCCCTTTATATACTACCCTGAAGTTTGGCTCTGTTGAATGAGCAACAACAGTACATTCATACTCCATAACATGCTTCATAATCCACTTGTATCAACATGATTTCTGTATTTTTTGTACCTGAAACAAATGGCTTTTTGTATTCTGGAGGGTCCCACTGTATTTACGTACGTGAAACAAAAAATACCTGCCCATTTTGGTTTATGTATTTATCCTTTTGCAAAACACATATAAATATGTATATTGATGAAAATCGTCCACATATACTGTACATCTATATCTACACAGAAAAAAATCCGGAACATTCTGCGGTGTATGAAACTATGCTTTCTCGTGAATAAATAAATGAATAGCAATGTTTCCTTCTGAATCCATGCTTGTGTGCTTGGTATGGTCGACTGTCCTAATCTAATCATCGTTATAAATTCACTAGAAGAAAAGTATGCATGCGTGCTTGGCCACAACTTCTCCGTCTGCCATTTCCGACCAATATGACCAAGCTCGCGCTCCTCGTTCGAGCAACTGCACTACTCCTGTGCTTGCTCATCTCCCAAGCAGCATCCACTTCCCATGGCCAAGCGAGTGTATCAGAGGCTTTGCCTTAGCAGTGAGCGAGATGCACTCCTGTCCTTCAAGGCAAGCCTCTTCGACCCTGCTGGTCATTTCTTGTCATGGCGCCGTGGCGACAACTGTTGTCAATGGAAGGGTGTTCGGTGCAGCAACCGTACTGGCCATGTAATCAAGCTCAACCTCCGCAACATCAACATGGATACCGACGGCTATCGTCCGAACATGAGCAGATCATTGAGCTTGTCGGCAGGAGAGATGAGCTCCTCTTTGGCTACTTTGCAACACCAGAGGTATTTTGATTTGAGCTATAATGACTTCAATGGAACAAGCATACCTGTTTTCATTGGTTCCCTCGACAACTTAAGGTATCTCAACCTCTCGTGGGCATTTTTCAGTGGGATGATACCTTCCCAACTTGGAAATCTCTCCAAGTTGCAATATCTTGATGTTGGCGGTAATTATGATTGTCTTCAATTAGTGGATCTTGCATGGTTGCCACGCGTCTCTTTGTTGAGTCATCTTGACATGAGCTTTGTGGATCTTAGTTCTGTGAAGGACTGGTCTCACACGGTTAACATGCTTCCTTCTCTTGAAGTGCTTCGCTTGAAAAATTGTGGCCTTAATAGTACTGTGACTACTAGTAATTTACATTTCAAGTCCAACCTCTCACACCTCGAGGTCCTTGATATGTCTGAGAACAACTTCTATACATCACTCAAGCACAACTGGTTCGGGAACCTTACAAACCTCAAGGAGCTTTACCTCTCATTTTGCGGCCGGGACGGACCCATTCCCAGTGAACTAAGAAACATGAAGTCACTTCAGGTCTTAGACTTGAGTTGGAACAATCTTGAGGGTTTGCTACCAAGCAATTTAGAAGATCTATGTGATTTGAAAGTATTGATATTAAATGCTAACAATGTTAATGCGAACATGGATGAGTTCATGGATCGATTGCCAAGTTGTTCACGGAATACATTGCAACGGTTTCTCAATACTCGAAACAAATATGACTGGGAATCTTCCCGTTTGGATTGGGAACATGACCAATCTCAATGTTCTTCAAGCATCTTACAACATGTTGACTGACCCTCTACCCGTAGGAGTTCAAGCACTTGGTAATTTGGAGTTTGTGGATCTCAGCTACAATAACTTCAGTGGTGTGCTCCTGAAAAAGCATTTTGCAAGTTTGGGTAATTTAAAGCATTTAGACCTCAACTATAATAAATTAAATAGTGTGCTCACAGAGGAGGATTTTGCAGGCCTATTGAATTTAGAGTACCTGGTCTTATCGTACAACTCTTTGAAATTAGCTATCAACCAAAAATGGATTCCTCCATTTAGATTGAAGGTTGCAGGTTTCCGGTCATGCCATCTTGGACCTCATTTTCCAGAGTGGCTCAAATGGCAGACTGACAATTATGTTCTTGTTCTTGCAAATGCAAATATTGATGATGTTATTCCCAATTGGTTTTGGGTGATATCTTCCCGAGCTTCATTCTTGCAGGCATCAAGAAACAAATTGCATGGCACGTTACAAAAAAATTTGCAACACATGGCAGCTGACCATATATATCTCGGGTCCAACAAGCTTACAGGTCAAGTCCCATTGCTCCCAATAAACATATCCCGTTTCAACCTATCCTCGAACTCTTTCTCAGAGGCATTGCCATCAGACCCAAAAGCTCCGCTTTTGGAAGAGTTGTTGCTTGTGCAAATAATCAATTAGAGGCATGGTCCCATCATCTATATGCCAATTGAGTTGTCTGAAACGATTGGACCTATCAAGAAACAAGTTAACAGGAGATGTTATGCAATGCTTCAAGGATTCGGGTACAAACTCTACAAAACATTTTGGCTCCCAAATGTTCAATCTAGCCTTGAACAACAACGATCTCTCCGGTGAATTTCCCAAATTTCTTGAAAGTGCATCACCAATTAAAATTCCACGATCTTTCATACAATAGGTTTTCAGGAGGATTACCTAAAGTGGTTACCCGAGAAAATGCCCCAGTTCCAAATCTTGAGCTTGGGGTCAAATATGTCTAGTGGCCTGATACGTCTCCGTCGTATCTACTTTTCCAAACACTTTTGCCCTTGTTTTGGACTCTAACTTGCATGATTTGAATGGAACTAACCCGGACTGGCGCTGTTTTTAGCAGAATTGCCATGGTGTTATTTATGTGCAGAAACAAAAGTTCTCGGAATGACTTGATACTTCACGGAACATCTTTTCGGCAATAATAAAAAATCGTTGCAAAATATAAAGACCAGGGGGCCCACACCCTGTCCACGAGGGTGGGGGCGCCCCCCCAGGGCGCGCCCCTACCTCGTGGGCCCCCTGGAGCCCCTCCGACGCCAACTCCAACTCTATATATTTGCTTTCGGAGAGAAAAAAATCAAGGAGAAGAAATCATCGCGTTTTACGATACGGAGCCGCCGCCAAGCCCTAAAACCTCTCGGGAGGGCTGATCTGGAGTCCGTCCGACGCTCCGGAGAGGGGGATTCATCGCCGTCGTCATCATCCACCATCCTCCATCACCAATTTAATGATGCTCACCGCTATGCGTGAGTAATTCCATCGTAGGCTTGCTGGACGGTGGTGGGTTGGATGAGATCTATCATGTAATCGAGTTAGTTTTGTTAGGGTTTAATCCCTAGTATCCACTATGTTCTGAGATTGATGTTGCTATGACTTTTCTATGCTTAATGCTTGTCACTAGGGCCCGAGTGCCATGATTTCAGATCCGAACCTATTATGTTTTCATGAATATATGTGAGTTCTTGATCCTATCTTGCAAGTCTATAGTCACCTACTATGTGTTATGATCCGGCTGTTGGGGAACATAGTAATTTCAAAAAAATTCCTACGCACACGCAAGATCATGGTGATGCATAGCAACGAGAGGAGAGAGTGTTGTCTACGTACCCTCATAGACCGAAGCGGAAGCATTGACGCAACGTGGAGGAAGTAGTCGTACGTCTTCCCGGTCCAACCGATCTAAGCACCGTTACTCCGGCACCTCCGAGTTCTTGGCACACGTTCAGCTCGATGACACTCCCCGGGCTCTGATCCAGCAAAGCTTCGGGGAGGAGTTCCGTCAGCACAACGGCGTGGTGACGATGATGATGTTCTACCGACGCAGGGCTTCGCCTAAGCACCGCAACGATATGACCGAGGTGGAATATGGTGGAGGGGGGCACCGCACACGGCTAAGGAACGATCACGAAGATCAACTTGTGTGTCTATGTGGTGCCCCCTGCCCCCGTATATAAAGGAGTGGAGGAGGGGAGGGCCGGCCCTCTCTATGGCGCGCCCTAGGGGAGTCCTACTCCCACCGGGAGAAGGATTCCCCCTTTCCTAGTCCAACTAGGAGTCCTTCCATGTAGTAGGAGTAGGAGACAAGGAAGGGGAAGGGAGAAGGGAAGGAAGGAGGGGGCGCAGCCCCTCCCCCTAGTCCAATTCGGACTAGGCCTTGGGGGGCGCGCGACCTGCCCTGGGCAGCCCCTCTCCCTTTCCCGTATGGCCCAATAAGGCCCAATACTTCTCCCGGCAAATTCCCGTAACTCTCCGGTGCTCCGAAAAAAACCCGAATCACTCGGAACCTTTCCTAAGTCCGAATATAGTCGTCCATTATATCGATCTTTACGTCTCGACCATTTCGAGACTCCTCGTCATGTCCCCGATCTCATCCGGGACTCCGAACTCCTTCGGTACATCAAAACTCATAAACTCATAATATAACTGTCATCGAAACCTTAAGCGTGCGGACCCTACGGTTTGAGAACATTGTAGACATGACCGAGACACGTCTCCGGTCAATAACCAATAGCGGAACCTGGATGCTCATATTGGCTCCCACATATTCTATGAAGATCTTTATCGGTCAGACCGCATAACAACATACGTTGTTCCCTTTGTCATCGGTATGTTACTTGCCCGAGATTTGATCGTCGGTATCTCAATACCTAGTTCAATCCCGTTACCGGCAAGTCTCTTTACTCGTTCCGTAATACATCATCTCACAACTAACTCATCAGTTGCAATGCTTGCAAGGCTTATGTGATGTGCATTACCGAGAGGGCCCAGAGATACCTCTCCGACAATCGGAGTGACAAATCCTAATCTCGAAATACGCCAACCCAACATGTACCTTTGGAGACACCTGTAGAGCTCCTTTATAATCACCCAGTTACGTTGTGACGTTTGGTAGCACACAAAGTGTTCCTCCGGTAAACGGGAGTTGCATAATCTCATGGTCATAGGAACATGTATAAGTCATGAAGAAAGCAATAGCAGCAAACTAAACGATCGGTGTGCTAAGCTAATGGAATGGGTCATGTCAATCAGATCATTCAACTAATGATGTGATCCCGTTAATCAAATAACAACTCTTTGTTCATGGTTAGGAAACATAACCATCTTTGATTAACGAGCTAGTCAAGTAGAGGCATACTAGTGACACTCTGTTTGTCTATGTATTCACACATGTATTATGTTTCCGGTTAATACAATTCTAGCATGAATAATAAACATTTATCATGAAATAAGGAAATAAATAATAACTTTATTATTGCCTCTAGGGCATATTTCCTTCAGTCTCCCACTTGCACTAGAGTCAATAATCTAGTTCACATCGCCATGTGATTTAACACCAATCATTCACATCACCATGTGATAAAAACCCATAGTTCACATCGTCATGTGACCAACACCCAAAGGGTTTACTAGAGTCAGTAATCTAGTTCACATCGCTATGTGATTAACACCCAAAGAGTACTAAGGTGTGATCATGTTTTGCTTGTGAGATAATTTTAGTCAACGGGTCTGTCACATTCAGATCCGTAAGTATTTTGCAAATTTCTATGTCTACAGTGCTCTGCACGGAGCTACTCTAGCTAATTGCTCCCACTTTCAATATGTATCTAGACGGAGACTTAAAGTCATCTAGATTAGTGTCAAAACTTGCATCGACGTAACCCTTTACGACGAACCTTTTTTGTCACGTCCATAATCGAGAAACATATCCTTATTCCACTAAGGATAATTTTGACCGCTGTCCAGTTATCTACTCCTAGATCACTATTGTACTCCCTTGCCAAAAATCAGTGTAGGGTATACAATAGATCTGGTACACAGCACGACATACTTTATAGAACCTGTGGCCAAGGCATAGGGAATGACTTTCATTCTCTTTCTATCTTCTGCCGTGGTCGGGTTTTGAGTCTTACTCAATTTCACACCTTGTAACACAGGCAAGAACTCTTTCTTTGGCTGTTCCATTTTGAACTACTTCAAAATCTTGTCAAGGTATGTACTTATTGAAAAAACTTATCAAGCGTCTTGATCTATCTCTATAGATCTTGATGCTCAATATGTAAGCAGCTTCACCGAGGTCCTTCTTCGAAAAACTCCTTTCAAATACTCCTTTATGCTTTGCAGAATAATTCTACATTATTTCCGATCAACAATATGTCATTTACATATACTTATCAGAAATGCTGTAGTGCTCCCACTCACTTTCTTGTAAATACAGGCTTCATCGCAAGTCCGTATAAAACTATATGCTTTGATCAACTTATCAAAGCATGTATTCCAACTCCGAGATGCTTGCACCAGTCCATAGATGGATCGCTGGAGCTTGCACATTTTGTTAACACCTTTAGGATTGACAAAACCTTCTGGTTGCATCATATACAACTCTTCTTTAAGAAATCCATTAAGGATTGCAGTTTTGTTATCCATCTGCCAGATTTCATAAAATGCGGCAGTTGCTAACATGATTCGGACAGACTTTAAGCATCGATACGAGTGAGAAAATCTCATTGTAGTCAACACCTTGAACTTTGTCAAAAACCTTTTTCGACAAGTCTAGCTTTGTAGATAGTAACACTACTATCAGCGTCCGTCTTCCTCTTGAAGATCCATTTAATCTCAATTGCTTGCCGATCATCGGGCAAGTCAACCAAAGTCCACACTTTGTTCTCATACATGGATCCCATCTCAGATTTCATGGCTTCAAGCCATTTTGCGGAATCTGGGCTCACCATCGCTTCTTCATAGTTTATAGGTTCGTCATGGTCAAGTAAAATGACCTCCAGAACAGGATTACCGTACCACTCTGGTGCGGATCTCACCCTGGTTTACCTACGAGGTTCGGTAGTAACTTGATCTGAGGTTACATGATCCTCATCATTAGCTTCCTCACTAATTGGTGTAGTAGTCACGGGAACAGATTTCTGTGATGAACTACTTTCCAATAAGGGAGAAGGTACAATTACCTTATCAAGTTCTACTTTCCTCCCACTCACTTCTTTCGAGAGAAACTCCTTCTCTAGAAAGGATCCATTCTTAGCAACGAATGTCTTGCCTTCGGATCTGTGATAGAAGGTGTACCCAACAGTCTCCTTTGGGTATCCTATGAAGACACATTTCTCCGATTTGTGTTTGAGCTTATCAGGATGAAACCTTTTCATATAAGCATCGCAACCCCAAACTTCAAGAAACGACAACTTTGGTTTATTGCCAAACCACAGTTCAGATTGTGTCGTCTCAACGGACTTAGATGGTGCCCTTTTTAATGTGAATGCAACTGTCTTTAATGCATAACCCCAAAAACGATAGTGGTAGATCGGTAAGAGACATCATAGATTGTACTATATCCAATAAAGTACGGTTATGACGTTCGGACGCACCATTATACTGTGGTGTTTCCAGGTGGCATGAGTTTGTGAAACTATTCCACATTGTTTTAATTGAAGACAAAACTCGTAACTCAAATATTTGTCTCCGCGATCAGATCGTAGAAACTTTATTTTCTTGTCACGATGATTTTCCACTTCACTCTGAAATTCTTTGAACTTTTCAAATGTTTCAGACTTATGTTTCATCAAGTAGATATACCCATATCTGCTCAAATCATCTGTGAAGGTCAGAAAATAATGATACCTGTTGCAAGCCTTAATATTCATCGGACCACATACATCAGTATGTATGATTTCCAACAAATCTGTTGCTTGTTTCATTGTTCCGGAGAACGGCGTTTTTAGTCATCTTGCCCATAAGGCTTGGTTTGCAAGCGTCAAGTGATTCATAATCAAGTGATTCCAAAAGCCCATCAGCATGGAGTTTCTTCATGCGCTTTACACCAATATGACCTAAACGACAGTGCCACAAATAATTTGCACTATCATTATTAACTTTGCATATTTTGGCTTCAATATTATGAATATGTGTATCACTACGATCGAGATCCAACAAACCATTTTTGTTGGGTGTATGACCAACGAAGGTTTTATTCATGTAAACAGAACAACAATTATTCTCTGATTTTAATGAATATCCGTATTGCAATAATAATTGATCAAATCATATTCATGCTCAACGCAAAAACCAAATAACATTTATTTAGGTTCAACACTAATCCCGAAAGTATAGGGGAGTGTGCGATGATGATCATATCAATCTTGGAACTACTTCCAACACACATCGTCACTTCACCCTTAACTAGTCTCTGTTTATTCTGCAACTCCTGTTTCGAGTTACTACTCTTAGCAACTGAACCAGTATCAAATACTGAGGGGTTGCTATAAACACTAGTAAAGTACACATCAATAACATGTATATCAAATATACTTTTGTTTCACTTTGCCATCCTTCTTATCCACCAAATACTTGGGGCAGTTCCGCTTCCAGTGACCAGTCCCTTTGCAGTAGAAGCACTTAGTCTCAGGCTTAGGACCAGACTTGGGCTTCTTCACTTGAGCAGCAACTTGCTTGCCGTTCTTCTTAAAGTTACCCTTCTTCCCTTTGCCCTTTTCTTGAAACTAGTTGCCTTGTCTACCATCAACACTTGATGTTCTTCTTGATTTCTACCTTCGTCGATTTTAGCATCACGAAGAGCTTGGGAATCGTTTCCATTATCCCTTGCATATTATAGTTCATCACGAAGTTCTACTAACTTGGTGATGGTGACTAGAGAATTCTGTCAATCACTATTTTATCTGGAAGATTAACTCCCACTTGATTCAAGCGATTGTAGTACCCAGAAAATCTGAGCACATGCTCACTAGTTGAGCGATTCTCCTCCATCTTTTAGTTATAGAACTTGTTGGAGACTTCATATCTCTCAACTCGGGTATTTGCTTGAAATATTAACTTCAACTCCTGGAACATCTCATATGGTCCATGACGTTCAAAAACATATTTGAAGTCCCGATTCTAAGCCGTTAAGCATGGTGCACTTAAACTATCAAGTAGTCATCATATTGAGCTAGCCAAGCGTTCATAACGTCTGCATCTGCTCCTGCAATAGGCCTGTCACCTAGAGGTTCATCAATGACATAATTCTTCTGTGCAGCAATGAGGATAAACCTCAGATCACGGATCCAATCCGCATCATTGCTACTAACATGTTTCAACATAATTTTCTCTAGGAACATATCAAAATAAACACAGGGAAGCAACAATGCGAGCTATTGATCTACAACATAATTTGCAAAATACTACCAGGACTAAGTTCATGATAAATTTAAGTTCAATTAATCATATTACTTAAGAACACCCACTTAGATAGACATCCCTCTAATCCTCTAAGTGATCACGTGATCCATATCAACTAAACCATGTCCGATCATCACGTGAGATGGAGTAGTTTCAATGGTGAACATCACTATGTTGATCATATCTACTATATGATTCACGCTCGACCTTTCGGTCTCCGTGTTCCGAGGCCATATCTGTTATATGCTAGGCTCGTCAAGTTAAACCTGAGTATTCCGCGTGTGCAACTGTTTTGCACCCGTTGTATTTGAACGTAGAGCCTATCACACCCGATCATCACGTGGTGTCTCAGCACGAAGAACTTTCGCAACGGTGCATACTCAGGGAGAACACTTGTACCTTGATAATTAGTGAGAGATCATCTTATAAAGCTACCGTCGAACTAAGCAAAATAAGATGTATAAAAGATAAACATCACATGCAATCAAAATATGTGACATGATATGGCCATCATCATCTTGTGCCTTTGATCTCCATCTCCAAAGCATCGTCATGATTTCTATCGTCACCGGCATGACACCATGATCTCCATCATCTTGATCTATATCAATGTGTCGTCACATGGTCGTCTCGCCAACTATTGCTCTTGCAACTATTGCTATCGCATAGCGATAAAGTAAAGCAATTATTCGGCGCTTGCATCTTATGCAATAAATTGACTACCATAAGGCTTCTGCCAGTTGCCGATAACTTCAACAAAACATGATCATCTTCTACAACATCTTCTACAACAACAAAACAAAACATGACATGTTGGTAAGCAGTATGACTTATATCGCCCACAACTCACTTGTGTTCTACTCGTGCATATAACATCAAACCATAAAAACCTAGGCTCGGATGCCACTGTTGGGGAACGTAGTAATTTCAAAAAATTTCCTACGCACACACAAGATCATGGTGATGCATAGCACCGAGAGGGGAGAGTGTTGTCTACGTACCCTCGTAGACCGAAGCGTAAGCGTTGACGCAACATGGAGGAAGTAGTCGTACGTCTTCCCGGTCCAACCGATCTAAGCACCGTTCACTACTAGGAAAAGGCATGCTAGTGGCGCACCGGATTTGCCTTCTAATGGCGCACTGCTGGTGCGCCACTGGCATCATGCCATTAGAATTAAATTCTAATGGCGCACCACTGGTGCGCCATTAGTATCTGGTGTTCTAATGGCGCACCACTGGTGCGCCATTAGAATGCCTCCCAGGGGGCCATATGTACCCATGTGCTTTGGCATTCTAATGGCGCACCAGCAGCTAATGCACCATTAGTGTGATGATCACAGTGCGCCATTAGTGTCTCATGTGGTGCGCCATTAGTATGAATATTAGGTTTTATTTTTTTTGCTTTTCTGATTTTTGCACAGGTTACAAAATATATTATTGGACAGAATATAGACAGCAGCACACAGCAACATCAGATTCATCAAATACAATAGAAGATTAGTCTCCGAATACAATTCATCATATTAGTCTCCGAATTCAAAAGACCGGACAAAGATAAAACATTACAAGTCTCAAGACCGCGAGTATCGAGTTTGCCTTCACATTACAAGTCGATATCGATCATCTAAACTACCATCACATAGAAGAGAGCTGTGGTCATCACGATGAGCATCATCGCGATCAAACTGGTCTTCATCCGGTTCCTCCAACGCTCCCTCCTCTCTCCCGCTAGATAGCGGGCGTATCTAGATTCGGCCTCCGCCCTAGTGGTGTACCCTTTGTAACTATTACCGCTGAAACGGTGAACCTGTCTCCGACACTCCTCCCATTCATCGTAGACTCCGGGAACCTTACCCTTGTACACGACATACGGCGGCATCTCTATGCACAAGCCAAACAACAGACAATACATAAGCAATATGTAAGTATGCAACAAAAGGATCGGAAGAGAAAAGCAAGACATTAATAGCACGATTCATAGTCCTACTAATAAATAGCATCGATTACATCTAAGTTGAACAACTGTCCAAACCAAAGAGACATACGAATTCATTAAAGTTTAATTACAACATGAGCCAATCAATGTTTCAGAACTACACATCACTACTTTCGACTCGACTCATCGGACAGGAGCGTGGGTGAAGCCGCCGTCTGTCGTGATGGTCATGAAATCACGGTCGTTGTCACCCTGCATTTGTAGCGTTTCATCTATCTCACTGTTGGACGGTTGATATCTGAGGAAGAACTGCCCTGCGGTATGAAGGACATCTTGATGGATGATGTCCGCAAACTCCGACTGGATGCGAAAGAATTCTTGTCTGAGGTCCGCGTCCTGGACTGCCGACAAGCTCGCGGCCCAATCTTTGAGATTATCTGGTAGCAGAAGGTGATGATGGTCCCTTACGATCGCCCGCATGTGATGGAGGGCGTAGTAGGCATCCTTTTGACCGCCAGGCGGCTGCTTGACGCAGCAGAACTTCGTATTGTGTGAGAAGATGTGCTTGCCGTACTTAAGAACTGGCCTGGTGAAGGTGCCTCCAGATTTGGTGTAGCCGGGGAGAACATCATCAAAAACTTTCTTGACATTTGTGTAGTATATCTTGGAGTTACGGTTCGGGTCGAAATACGTGGCCATGGAATATTTCGGGCTTAAGAGGATGAGTGTGCAATGTGTGTCACTGCAGAGAACACGGAATGTTAGAAAAAAAAGAACGATCGAAATCTAAGAAATCATATGTTACGGGGCGGTTAAGGGATGACTTACTCGGGAAAGTAAGCCACACGGAAGTTATCCTTATCTGCGTTTGCCAGAATGACGCCTTCGAGGTGTGAACTCGCAACTTGGCGGTCCCCAGCGCTGCTCAAGTGCTTGGCACGCATGTAGAAGGGGTCGACTGTCACAATTTCCGGGGTCTTGTCTCTAATGATCCGCATCTGCATGCTCAGCGAAAACAGCCGAACGAAGGTGTAGTGCAGCGGATGAAGGTTAAACATAGCAAATATGTCATCAAACCGCAGGACGATTGTACCCCCGATGTCGCCATCCACAAAGCCCTTGATCTCCGGCACCTTGGCCACGAAAACCGGGTATGCCACATCCTTCTCTCTGAGATGCCGCTTCTCCAAAGAAAGAACACTGTCGTGCAGACTCCGCATAGCACCGGTTGCAGCATTCAGCATATTTGGCGGTAGGATCGCCCTACCCGCCACATGCACCCTCCTCGAGATATCCTTAGGTGAAGGTGGCCCATCCTGAGCACGGATCGAACTCGGTGCCGGCTGGCTCGCAACGGCGCCCTTGTTAGTCTTTCGTTTCCGTCCCTTCTTCTTGATCTCCTGTAATGGGACCGAGTTCTGCTCACAGACCGCCTTCTTCAGCGTGTTGGGGCTGATAATATTTCGTGCCTCAGCTATCTGAGGCTCGGTGAAGGTTGGAGCTGGAGGCGTGTCCTGAGAACTGAACGCCAGACGGCGCTTGTTGCAATTGGATTTCTCCGCCGTACCAGCTAGATCGCGGTGGTCTTGGTTGGGTTCTTGAGAAAGAGGCCCGCAGAACTCGTCAGCGTACCCATGTTCGGCAAAGTATTTATCAACTTTGGTAAATGTACCGTCGTCGTTGTCGTCGCCGTCCGGATCCTGTGCCATAGGGCTGTCCGGATCCTGTGCCATAGGGATGTCCGGCAGGTCCGGTAGCGTTGTGGCGTTCTTGCCATGGCTTGGCGCCGGCACGACTGGCGGTCTTGTCTATGGGGTGGTGTCCCCCGCCCCCAAACGAATCTGGCTCTTCGGCCATAGCAGGGGCCAGTTTACGCAGGTGCCGAGGGTCATCTCATCTTCTTCGTCGGCCCCAGCGAGTCGAATCGGAGGTAACAGCTCGTCGCAGCCTGGCAGCACCCGGACCACTTCAACCCTATACATTGTGGTTGGCATCGGATTACCGTGGAACATGGGGTTGCCCGGTTGAACGATTCTGCCCTTGGCGACATCGACCAACTCGGCGCCCACGAAGTGCAGAAGAGTGCAAGGAACGTCGGCGGTGCCCTGCGAAAACATGTATAGGGCGTCAGGGATGCCCAGTCAAAGGCAAGGAGATGAAGTCATCGGCCGAGAGGCTTAGTTACCGTGATGCTGTCGAGCTCGGCTAATGTCGAGGCACCGCCAACGGCGGGCCTGCAACTGACGGAGGGGGCGCTTGCTGGCGAGGTGCCGGTCGGCGTACACCCGGGTGCATTAAGCTCCAATGCCCATGCCAGCGCCGGAGACACGAATACCGCCTCCGCCGGAGACACCAATGGCGCCGCCGCCGGAGACACCAATGGTGCCGCCTGCGCGCTGTGCGAGTTGCTGGCCGTGAAGGTGGGAACCGGGGGAGGCCCCTTTTGGCCACCCGCAATCCACGTCGTCAGCCCATGAATCAACGTAGGCACCATGGCGTTGAGCGTCGTTCCAAGTTGTTGTTGCACTTGCTCTTGGACAAGCTCCGGAATCCGCGCCACTTGTGCCTTGAGTTCTTCAACCTCGCGCGTCTGGCTTTCCGAGCTGGTCTTTTTCTCCTTCCGCACACCAGCGGTATAGTATGACCCCCATTTTGTGGACAAGCCTTTGCCGGCCACACGACCAGCTGACGTCGGCTTATTGAGCTTATCCTTGTTTTTCATTACGTTCAACGCCCTATTTAAAGGGGTGCCGAAAGGGGAGCTCTTAGACGACCCCGCGGTACTTCTTTCATTGTCCTGCGAAAGGAACGTGAACCATTTAGAAATATTGGGGATTAATTAGAGTGCAACCATATGGAGCTAATTACGCGGGGGTGTATTCCTTACTAGAAGAAGCTCAAGAGCCCTGGTCTTCGGATCCGTGGTAAGCTCCTTTGTTATCGGGTCCTCCTTGTACCGGGCCCTGACATAGTTCCTGGTCTGCTTGTCACCGCTGTATTTCTCGAAGCGGGGCGGTAGGCCTTGCTCGGCACGCTCCGCGTCCTCCTTGTCCCATATAGGTTCCGCCACTCTGTAACCGCCGGGACCGAGTTTGTGTTCCCCTAAGTTCAACTCCCGCATTTCTTTCCCCCACTGACTTGATTCGGAGGTTGCGGGGCTCTGGCACTTGATCTTGAACTCCTTGTACTCATCTTCGCTCATCAAAGGATATTTCGCCTTGATCTTGTCATAACTATCACCTTTATCAATCATTCTCTTCACCACGCTTCTCCAAGTAGACAGGGCCGTGCTCATCTTCGTGAGGGCGGCACTGCTCACTTTATTCCCTGAGAGGCGTGTGTTTTCAAATTCGGCGGGGAACTTGTATCGTTCGTGCAGCTTCGTGAAGAGGAGGTTGCGCAAATTCCCTCGGTACTTATGCCTAAGGTTCTTGGTGTTGATCGAGACGGTGCTCCGGAGAATGCACCCGAGCTGAACCGAGTACCCCTTGACTATATGTTTGGGCTCCGTTGGATTCCCATCGGAGTCCACTTGAGTGAATTCCTCCTTGTCGGTGCGGAGCGCATTCGGGCGCCGGTCCTTCCTTTGCTTCTTCGGTTGGCTGCTGTCGGTGTCAAAACCGGCGGATCTCGGGTAGGGGGTCCCGAACTGTGCGTCAAGGTCGGATGGTAACAGGAGACGAGGGACACAATGTTTACCCAGGTTCGCCGGTTTTGACACCGACATTGGTGCTTTCATTGAGAGTTCCTCTGTGCCGTCGCCTTCAGGTCCGATGGCTCCTCTAATCATCAATAACGATGAGGTCCAGGGCGAGACTTTTCTCCCCGGACAGATTTTCGTCTTCGGCGGCTTCGCTCTGCGGGCCAATTCGCTCGGCCATCTGGAGCAGATCGAAAGCTACGCCCCTGGCCATCAAGTCAGGTTTGGAAGCCTAAACTACACGGCGGATATCCGCGGAGACTTGATCTTCGACGGATTCGAGCCACAGCCAAGCGCGCCGCACTGCCAGGAGAGACATGATGTAGCTCTGCCTCCGAACAGTGCCCTGGAGGCCGCACACGCCCCGGCCCCGATTCTCGATTCGGAGCCCGCGGCGTTCGCTGAGGAAGTACGGTTGGACGTCACCTCAGGGGCTGCGACGCTGAAGGCGATTGAGCCGAACACCAGCCCCACTCTCCGCGTTGCCCATGACTCCAAGGAGCCGGACTCTTCTCCGGACTCCGGGCCTTTCATGCCCCCGTCAATTGAATCTGATTGGGCGCCCGTAATGGAGTTCACCGCCGCGGATATCTTTCAGTGCTCGCCTTTCGGCGACATACTGAACTCTCTCAAGTCTCTCTCTTTGTCAGGAGAGCCCAGGCCGAACTATGGCTTGCGAGGTTGGGATTCGGACGACGAAGAAATTCAAAGCCCGTCCACCACCCACTTAATAGCCACTGTCGACGACTTAACCGACATGCTTGACTTTGTCTCCGAAGACTTCGACGGTATGGACGACGAAGGAGGAGACGAACAAGAATCAGCACCTGTAGGGCGCTGGACTGCCACCTCGTCATACGACATATACATGGTGGACGCTCCGAAAGACGGAGATGGCGATGGAAAAGCGGAGGATGGAACTTCTAGAAAGCCTCCCAAACGCCGACGTCAGCGGAACCGCTCTAAATCCCGCCAGAACAAGAAAGGTGATTCCGGCACGGGAGATAACACTACCCCGGACACTACCGAAGAGCACCAACAAGATTCAGCACGGGAAGATGAAGAAGCCAGCAATCACGAGATATTGGCAGAACAAGAGGTCGAGGATGATAACTATATGCCTCCCTCTGAAGACGAGGCAAGCCTCGGCGACGATGAATTCGTCGTACCATCAGACCCCACCGAACAAAAGCGTTTTCAGCGCAGGCTTATAGCCACGGCTAACAGCCTAAAGAAAAAGCAGCAACAACTTAGAGCTGATCAAGATTTGCTAGCTGACAGATGGACAGAAGTCCTTGCGGCCGAAGAGTATGAACTCGGGCGCCCCTCCAAAAATTATCCTAAACACAGGCCACTCCCCCAGTCAGAGGAGGAGACAAATGATATGGCAGACCGGCCACCTCGCGGCCGTGATAGAGAGGCTCGCCGAACCTTCAAACCAACCATACCCCGGGGCCGTTCGGCCAGGGCACAGGAAGACGAGCCAGACCTGCGGCACGTATTGGAGAGCAAAGCAAGGCAGACAAGATCGATCTATAGATCGCGCGGACGCCCAACACATGACAATTTTCAGTCCGGAAATCATAAATCCGGCCGGGCCGAACACAACCGACACAGCCCTTCTGAGCTGCGTCGTGACATAGCCCAGTACAGGGGCGCCGCACACCCGTTATGCTTCACAGATGAAGTAATGGATCATCAAATCCCAGAGGGTTTCAAACCCGTTAACATCGAGTCGTACGACGGCACGACGGATCCGGCAGTTTGGATCGAAGATTACATTCTCCACATCCACATGGCACGTGGTGATGACCTACACGCCATCAAATACCTCCCACTTAAGCTCAAAGGACCAGCTCGGCATTGGCTTAATAGCTTGCCAGCAAATTCAATTGGTTCCTGGGAGGGCCTGGAAGCCGCATTCCTTGACAACTTCCAGGGCACTTACGTGCGCCCGCCGGACGCTGACGACCTAAGCCACATCGTTCAGCAGCCAGACGAATCGGCCAGGCAATTCTGGACACGGTTCCTAACAAAGAAAAATCAAATAGTCGACTGTCCGGACGCTGAGGCCCTAGCGGCCTTCAAGCACAACATCCGCGACGAATGGCTTGCCCGACACCTGGGACAGGAAAAGCCGAAATCTATGGCAGCCCTCACGACACTCATGACCCGCTTTTGCGCGGGCGAAGATAGCTGGCTAGCTCGTAGTAACAATTTATCAAAGAAGACCGGTAATCCGGATACTAAGGGCAAAGGTGACAGGTCACGTCGTAATAATCAAAAACGCCGCGTCAGCAGCGACAACAATGAGGATACGGCAGTCAATGCCGGATTCCGTGGCTACAAATCCGGTCAGCGGAAAAAGCCATATAAGAAGAACAACCAGGGCCCGTCCAGTTTGGACCGAATACTCGACCGCTCATGCCAGATTCATGGCACCCCCGAAAGGCCAGCCAATCACACCAACAGAGATTGTTGGGTGTTCAAGCAGGCAGGCAAGTCGATAGCCGAACACAAAGATAAGGGGCTGGACAGCGACGACGAGCAGGAGCCCAGGCCACCGAACAACAAAGGACAAAAGGGGTTCCCCCCACAAGTGTGGATGGTGAACATGATATACGCGACCCACATTCCCAAGAGAGAAAGGAAGCGCGCGCTACGGGACGTATACGCGATGGAGCCAGTCGCCCCAAAGTTCAACCCATGGTCCTCTTGCCCGATCACTTTTGATCGAAGGGACCACCCCACTAGTATCCGTCACGGCGGTTTTGCCGCATTGGTCCTTGACCCAATCGTCGACGGATTTCATCTAACAAGAGTCCTAATGGACGGTGGCAGCAGCCTGAACCTGCTTTATCAGGATACAGTGCGAAAAATGGGCATAGATCCGTCAAGGATTAAGCCCACAAGGACGACCTTTAAAGGCGTCATCCCAGGTGTAGAGGCCAATTGTACGGGCTCCATAACACTTGATGTGGTCTTCGGATCTCCGGGTAACTTCCGAAGCGAAGAGTTAATCTTTGATATAGTCCCATTCCGCAGTGGCTATCATGCCCTGCTCGGACGCACTGCATTCGCCAAATTCAATGCGGTTCCGCACTACGCATATCTCAAGCTCAAGATGCCAGGCCCTCGAGGAGTAATTACGGTCAGCGGAAATACCGAACGCTCTATATCTACGGAGCAACACACGGCGGCCCTTGCAGCGGAAGTACAAAGTAGCCTTTCAAGGCAACTATCTAGCCCGACCACTAAAACGCCGGACAGTGCAAAGCGAGCCCGGGGTAACCTGCAACAAGACTACCTGGCAAGATCAGAGCAAGCGTAGCAACACGGCCCCAACCCCAGCCAGCGCAGCATTGCGGAGCTAGTACCTAGAGTACACAATTATGCCCTTAAAATTCCATGGGCACAGGGGAAAGGGGCACTTTCACGGCAGGCCCACAATACGGCGTTAAACGTACTAGGGGCTGCCGCATTTTTTACCTTTTTACTTTCAGGACTCCACATTCTGGACAACCCGTTCGGCGACAAACGCCGCACAGACGATACAAGACCCAGGACAGCAGATAAAGCAACGCCATACTATGGAACTTTCAGGTGGTCTCTATTTCGAGCAATATAACTGTATCTAAATTCCGCGGCCTGCGCCTGGCAGGACATGTCATATGGCCTAAACCATTTTTCGCTTATTGCACTCATTGTATCGTTCGGCTTGAGTAAACAGCCTTTTTATAAACAATGCATAGCTTTAGTCTATTTTTTGCATTATGATTTATATATATATATGTTCATTTCGCAACATGATGGCACCCATACATTATGGTACGGCAAACCACGCCAGGGGCTTCATCACCCTTTTTATCTGGTCATGAGAGTCCGCACACTTTACCACGTGCGGCACCCCGAACTTATAGCACTATATGCATCGGCTCCGAGTCATGATTTTGGTCATATGTTGGGTTTGCCCGGGTCCTATGTTTTGGTACCTTACGTTCCGCTCTATCGGCTAAGGTAGCACTAGGAGAACCACTGCGATTTGCGCCCCAGGTCAGGTGGGTGAGCGCCTCAGTGGAGAAAGCTAAAACAGACTGTCATGATAGGGCGAGAGACCGGTCGCTGTTCGAGAGGTTTTTCGAGTCCTTAAAGGCTTATGCCGTTTTCGAACGGAGAGCTGGTTAATCCGGCTAAAAGGCATGGATAGCGCCCCGAATTCGGCCTTCCGAACTAGGGGCTTCGCCGAAATTTAAAATTATAAAGTTCTATGGCTAAGTGAGAGTGTTCAAGCATTATAGTCCGATTGCCTGGTTCGTTGTGCTGCCGGCCTCCCTCGAAGGACCCAACTATGGGAAAAAGAGCCCGCAGGTTTATCCCGAACACCTCAGCACTAGTTGCATGAGGGCAGAAGCCGACGACTCGCCATCTCTCAGTTATTGATAAACGGCCGCACAGAAAATAATATTTTAAATTCAAAGCATTGCTTAAAGCGCATACGAACAAGTTTTCGGCGTACAGGACAGAAACGAACGAGTTCATTGATAGATTACATCATGGGTACATTCATCCGCAATAAGGCGGGATCCGACAAGAACTTCCTTATAATACATCTCGGGATGGCGATGTTCCTTCCCCTGCGGCGGACCGTCCGTCACCAGCTTCTCGCCGTCCAGTTTGCCCCAGTGTACCCTTACACGGGCAAGGGCCCTCCGGGCACCTTCAATACAGGCAGAGCGCTTGATGACTTCAAGTCGCGGACAGGCCTCCACCAGCCGCCGCACTAGCCCAAAATAGCTCCTTGGCAGGGCCTCTCCAGGCCACAGCCGAACTAATAAGCCCTTCATGGCCTGTTCGGCCGCCTTGTGGAGCTCGGCCAGCTGCTTCAGCTGGTCACTCAAGGGCACAGGGTGTCCGGCCTCAGAATACTGAGACCAGAACACACTTTCCGTCGAGCTGTTCCCCTCGCTCCGGAAGAATGCGGCGGCGTCGGCTGCACTGCGGGGTAGATCGAAGAACGCCCCTGGAGAACTCCGGATCCGGGTAAGTAAAAGGTATTTTACTTTTATGTTCCTACTTTGCATTGAGAATGTCTTACCCGCTGCTATCTTCCTCATATCTTCCAACTCTTGTTGGGCCCTCTGGGCTTCGGCCTTGGCACTCTTGGTGGCCTCAATGGCAGAGGCGAGTTCGGTGGCTCGTGTCTTCGCGTCATGCTCCAAACCCTCATGTTTCTCCATGAGAGCCTGCAGCTTCTGCTGCACCTCTCCGTATTGGCCTCCAAGCTTTTCTCGTTCAGTGCGCTCCTCGGCCACCTTCTTATCGGCCTCGGCAAGCGCATGCCTTAGGGTCGCCACCTCTGTGGCGGTCCCTACAATAGGCAGTTCAATCCTGTTATTTTTTGCAATCAAGCCTCTCCATGGGCATATTTTATTATTAAGGGGTATCTTACCTTCTTTCTCCTCGAGCTGCCTCTTGGCAATGCCGAGCTCCCGCTCGGCCAGCTCGTAGTCCTTCTTCAGGACCTCCACCTGCGCAGTCAATGCGGCGGTGGATAGCAGGGAAGCCTGCGTACGCATATTTGACTTTTCATAGTTAGACTCCTGCGAAATTTATTAGATCCTCTATCCGGCTTTTCTTTCCGAACACCAAACAGAGCATCAGGGGCTACTGTCTATGCGGTAATTAATTTAACATATATTTTGCTTACCTCGAAGCCTGTTAAAAGGCTAGCACAAGCTTCATTCAGCCCGCTCTTGGCGGACTGAACCTTTTGAATCACCGTACTCATGACAGTACGGTGCTCCTCGTCGATGGTGGCGCCTTTAAGCGCCTCCAGCAGATTGTCCGGTGCTTCTGGTTGGACAGAGGTCGCCGGCTCGGATGACTTACTCCTTTTGGAAGGAGTCTGCCCGCCGTGAGCCCGGACGGTGGAGTCCGGCACGGCGTCCGGCTTGACGCCGGACTAGGAGCCTTGGAGGGTTTTGCCCCCTGTACTCCTGGGGTCCTGAGGATTGCCTTGCGGCTCCTCCAGGACCACCTCCTCCTGCTCCATTTGACGGGATGCCACTTCGGCATCATCCGCCTTGCGGGGGGAGACCGCGGGAGGAATGGAGTCCATCTCCGATGGATCTAGGGAAGCGCCCGATGAAATGTCGAGCGTGTCCCGGAGCGGCCTGCACAATTATGTTTGACGTAAGGAAAAGCTATAAAGGATGTCATGAGTTATTCTGGTATCCGAACACTTACGACTTCGCCGGACGCTTGGTCCTTTCCGGCCACTCTCCCTCGCCCTCGTTGGCATCGGGGGAGTAGTTCGGCCGAGGGGTCTTCCTATTCTTGGACCCCTTGGCTGCCCCAACAGGGACAACCTTCTTCTTCTTTCGTTCCCCCGTTGGAGGGGGAGGGATTTCTTCCTCCTCGTCGTCTTCATGAGCGGAGGGCGTCGCAGACCCTTCCGATGACGAGTCCGATAGCACCACATGACGGGAACTCTTTCGAGTCCCGGTGGTCTTGATGTTCTTGACCTTCTTCTCCGGCACCACGTACGGTGCCGGAGCCAACAGCTTCTCTAGAAGAGCTGGGGGCTGGTCTTCTGGCAGAGGAGCCGGACATTTGATCGGTCCGGCTATCTTCAGCCACTTCTGTTAAAGACAAAGGGGACTTTTTTAGAAAATCCCGCATAGAGTCAATCTACAAAGAGGAGCTTAATGAACCTATAAAAGGGCCGAATAGCTTACCTCCTTAGCATCGCGTTGCGAGCTATATCCGCGATCTTCAGAAGCGGATGTGGGGCAATCGGCGCTTTTTGTTAGCACCTTCCAGACGTCTTCATACGTCATGTCGAAGAGCCTGTTGAGGGTTCGGTGCTGCGCCGGATCGTATTCCCACAAAGTGAAATCCCGTCGTTGGCACGGGAGGACCAGACAAATAAGCATGACCTGTATTATGTTAACATGCCGTATTGGCTTGTTCACCAGGGACTGGATGCAAGTTTGCAGTCCGGCCACTTCTTCTTCGTTGCCCCACGATAAGCCCGTCTCTTGCCAGGACTTGAGACGCGTGGGGGGTCCGGATCTGAATTCGGGGGGCGCGACCCATTTTGCGTCGCGTGGCTCGGTGATGTAAAACCACCCTGCCTGCCACCCCTTCAAGGATTCCACGAAGGAACCCTCGAACCAGACGGCGTTAGCCATTCGGCCCGCCATCGCACCTCCACACTCCGCCTGGGTGCCGGACACAACCTTAGGCTTGACGTTGAAAGTCTTGAGCCAAAGGCCAAAGTGGGGGCGGATGCGGAGGAAAGCCTCGCACACGACGATAAACGCCGAGATGTTGAGGACGATGTTCGGGGCCAGATCGTGAAAATCTAGGCCATAGTAGAACATAATCCCCCGGACGAAAGGATGGAGCGGAAAGCCCAGTCCGCGGAGGAAATGAGGGAGGAAGACCACCCTCTCCTCAGGCCTAGGGTTGGGAAGAAGTTGCCCCACCTCAGGGAGCCGGTGCGCGATGTCGTCGGACAAGTATCCGGCCTCCCTAAGCTTTGTTATTTGCCCCTCCGTGAAGGAGGAAACCATCCACTTGCCCCCCGCTCCGGACATCTCTGGAATGGATTGAGGGCTGAAGGGCGAACTTGGGCGTTGGAGCTTGAGTGCGCAAGAGATGGATAGGCGGAGGAGGAAGAAGGTGTAGGTGAGAAAGGAGGATCCTTATCCCCTTATATAGGCGGATGCTATCGCGCGTCCCCACCTACCTCATAAAACTCGCTCGCGGCTCAAGCGCCGTGGTAAATGGCGCGGTTGGGTTACCCACGTCCGTATTAATGAGAATCCCGTTAAAGGGGGCACACGATCTCTGCTTCGACAAGACGTGCCAAGGAAACCGCCTCGTTGAACGTGTTGCGGTGGAACAGTGAAAATAACCCATACAGAGGGCTTGGACGTAGTGTCATGACGCACTGCGGAATACGTCAGCAGATTAGATTTGTGCTTATATTATTCTCTATATGGCAATACGTGGAAATTTGTTTTGCAGAGCCGGACACTATTTTCTGGTGTTCGTTATCTTCTTGAAGAAACTTGGAGGAGGAACCCGCCTTGCAATGCCGAAGACAATTTGCGCGCCGGACTCGTCGTCATTGAAGCCAGGTTCAGGGGCTACTGAGGGAGTCCTGGATTAGCGGGTGTTCGGCTAGCCGGACTATACCTTCAGCCGGACTCCAGGACTATGAAGATACAAGATACAAGACTCCTCCCGTGTCCGGAAGGTTCTTTGCTTGGCGTGGAAGGCAAGCTAGGCGTGCGGATATTCAAGATCTCCTACCAATGTAACCGACTCTGTGTAACCCTAACCCTATCCGGTGTCTATATAAACCGGAGGGTTGTAGTCCGTAGGACAGAAGAAGAACAATCTTCATACACAATCATACCGTAGGCTAGCTTCTAGGGTTTAGCCTCCATTGATCTCGTGGTAGATCGACTCTTGTACTACCTATATCATCAATATTAATCAAGCAGGACGTAGGGTTTTACCTCCATCGAGAGGGCCCGAACCTGGGTAAACATTGTGTCCCTCGTCTCCTGTTACCATCCGACCTTGACGCACAGTTCGGGACCCCCTACCCGAGATCTGCCGGTTTTGACACCGACAGCTGCCATCTGTGTGTGCGCCGCCATCATCAGTGGTGGCATCCTCGGTGGCACCATCAGTGGTGTCATCCCCGACGCCACTAGGGGTTGTGTAATCAGGATCGGTGTCTTCCGCGGCGTCATCATAGCGGTGAGGTTGTTCCTCCAGCTCTTGGGACAGCTCCCAGAATTGCTTGCCGCCCGAACCACCAGCCTCATCGTTGTGGGCCATGTTTTGCTCTAAATAGGAAAAAAGTTTGGTCAAAAAGTTGGTTATTGTCAAGGAACAAGATCATGGTCTCATCATTTAGGTTTTGTCGACACCGAGGCACCCTATAAAAGCCTAAGCGTACATCATTTAGGTTCTCATCGACACCGAGGCATCCGGGGCAGCCAAGTTAAGTTTTCATCATTTAGGGTTTATCGATGCCGAGGCACCCTAGGTTGGGCCTAATCACTTGGCACTAATCACTTGGCTCTATTGCCACCTATGTTGGGTTTATCATCTAGGGTTTATCGATGCTAAGGAGAATTCTAAGTTGGGCCTAATCACTTGGCTCTATTGCCACCTATGGTTTAATGCAGCAAGAAGGGCAGGGCAGTTGATCCTACTTAACTAAGTACTAAGATACCCCGGCCCATGCATTAGTCGCAAGTACCCCATATGTCCTATTTTTAGCAAAGTCATGCTAAAATTCACGGAAAATTTCAGCATGACCTTTGCTGAAAATAGGACATATGGAGTACCCGAATTTGCCGGAACGGAAGTTAATCGACATTCCGGCAAACTCAAGGGACTCTCGGGGTACCTGCAAATTCATCACGACACGATGGTCGGAGACAAAACCCAACAACTTTACAAGTCTTTCACAGATTTGTTTGCAAGTTCTGATATGTAATAAGGATGAGCCTCAAAGATGAGCCTCCAATGCTGATTTGTTTGCCTCAAGACAAAATGAACCTCCAATGCAACAGAAGTAAAGAAATCTATGCATCCTGTAAATTTCTCTTCCAATGGCATAGACAAGGTTCAGACATCTTTTTACACAGAAGGTGATGCCTATTATTTTTTACTGAATTAGATGTATACACTATAATGAAGAACAAAAACCCCATCCTAATTAAGCAAGTTACAGATTGTCACAGCCAGTGTAGTGTATTTGACATTTTTAATTACATACAAAAACAATGTGGACACAGAAATGTGACTGGTAACATCTTTAACAGCAGTGCAAGAAATATTCAACCTACATAACAGAGTCTTCAAACAGCCCAAAAGACATCATGGATGAAATGGACCAACAATATGTATACATAAAAGTAACAGCAGCAATATAGTTAGGCTTTAACAGCAGTGCAAGGAGTTCATCCTAAATAACACATAAACCCGATTCAACATGTCTTCAAACAGCCCAAAAGCAATCATATTACACAAGTATTGAGAGCTCATAACCGAAAAAACAGGAGCCAAGGAGAACAAAACACATTGAAAAAGGACTATACAGCCAAACACAGATTACCCAGCAGCCATACTCCATCTTTACTAGCCTTAATCACACCTAACATTTGTACATTTTTCTCAGTTCTAATACTCTACCAATCAAGCCCAACCCGAGGTCAAAAGATTCGACAGGCCAACGTTCACTCTTCAACAGCAGCTACTCACGACCAGTCCATCAAGGTTCGCTGGGAAGAAACAACTTCCCCACTGGCAACCTCAAGACAATGATTGACCAAAACTGTGTCACTGATGAGAACCCTTTGCATCAAAAAATAGTAGTATTAAATTAATGGTTTGCACAATCCAGTATGCATGATACAAACCATGGACAAATACATGCTATGCTATCAGTTTCAATACCATGGACAAATACCACACTAAATTCGAGAGGTGATTTTTAGCAGTGAATTCCATCCATGCTATGCTGTCAGTTTCAATACTGAACTTTAGTCTCTTCAGATAGACACTACATTGTTAGAGATATGTATCTCAGCTGATAGATTTATTAATGCAGAGTACTACACGAACGCTGGCACCAAAATCAACACGATACTCTACATACAGCGCAATAATAAGAAACCCACCATCACACTACTCAAGTCCACACAAAAAAGTGCAGAAAGAAAATCATGCTAACAGGGGACCCTTCCTATAATTACAGTATACAACTATATACGTCTAATATGAACACTGACACTAAAATTAACAAGGTAACCATGGCAATACTGAACTTTAGTCTCTTCAGACAGACACTAGCAAAAGAGAGAAGAAGAGGGCATGGCCGGGAGGGAGGAAAGGAGGAAGAGAGGAGAAGAGAGGCTGCTTCTTCTTGTGGTGTGTGCTGCTACTTCATCGTCGTCGTCATGTTCGATCTTCGGGTCGCCGTACTTGTCGAAGTCTTGCTCATTGGCTACTCCATCCATTCCGATGATCTTCCTTTTGCCTCTCCTCACGACAACACGACTGGGCTTTGGCGGGTCAGTAATGAAGAAGCATTGGTCCACTTGGGAAGCCAGTACCCATGGCTCATTTTTCGCGGTGACGTTTGCGCCCGCGTTCTTGGATTTGGCTTCGGGTATAACCATGGTGGTGAAATACCGGTATTATTTTATGACGTTTTTGGCCCATCTGACACGGAACATCGGGACCTTCTCTCCAGCGTAGCTCAGCTCCCAGATCTCCTCGATCCTTCCGTAGTATCTGTCCTTGTCGTTACCGGTGTAGGATTCCATCGTTACCCCGGAGTTCTGATAACCATCGCTCTTCATGTCCTTGTCCTTGGTGTAGAATGTGTAGCCGTTGATATCGTACGCCTCATAGTTCATCAGGTTGTGCTCGGGGCCCTGTGACAAGGCGAATATGAGTTGTTCTTCCGCGGAAGAATCCTCATGTAAAGGGTACGACAAAAGCTTCTGCTTGAACCAACGCGTGAAACATGAGTTGTGCTCTTTGAGTATATCTCCGTCCGTCCTCTGTTGGCCTCAGTCATTGTACGTCTTCTTAATAAAGGTTTTGTGCTCTACCACCCAAGGATCGACCACGTCTATGTGTTGTAGCGCGACTAGGTTTGCTCTTTCAAAGTCGGCGAGTCGACCCTCGAAGTCGACATGCATTTCGCGGTGACCCTCATGGTGACCCCATCCAGCGAGCCTGCCGAGGTGCCTGTTGACGGGCAGACCAACGGGGTTCTCGATGCCTAGATAATTCGTGCAGTAGGAGATGCACTCTTCGGTCAGAAAGCCCCGGGCTATGCTTCCCTCTGGACGTGACATGTTGCGAACGTATCCTTTCATGACACCATTCATCCTTTCGAACGACATCATGCTGTGCAGGAACGTCGGCCCGAGTTGGATGATATCCTCCACTATATGGACCAGCAGATGCACCATAACATCGAAGAATGCGGGCGGGAAGTACATCCCAAGCTCGCATAGTATCACCACGATCTCTTCCTGTAGCCTTCTGAGTTGCCTCACGCCAATCGACTTCCGAGAGATGACGTCGAAAAAGTTGCATAGGCCAAATAGCGTTTCACGGACGTGCGCGTCCATGATCCCACGGATTGCAACTGGAAGTATCTGCGTCATCAGCACGTGACAGTCGTGAGACTTCATCCCGCTGAACTTCTGCTTCGCTGGGTCTAGGTATCTGCTTATCTTCCCCGCGTAACCGTAAGGAAGTTTTACTCCTAGGAGGCAGGTGAAAAACTGCTCGATCTCCTCCTGACTTAGAGTGAAGCACGCGGGAGGGTAGTCATTTCCGGTCTTCTTGGCCTTTTTGCCTTTGCGACGACTTTCCGTGTCCTACTTCGCCTCATCATCATCATCATCATCATCATTAGCGTGAAGCTCCTACCTGATGCCCATTGATTTCAAGTCTGCCCTTGCTTTCGGCCCATCTTTGGTCCTCTCTGGCATGTTGAGCAGGGTACCAAGCAGACTCTCGCACACTTTCTTCATGATCTGCATGGCATCAAGGCTGTGAGGCACACGATGGATCTTCCAGTACGGCAAGTCCCAGAAAACAGACCTCGTTTTCCATACCTTCAGCAGCGGCTCTGGCGACTTTCGCTTCTTTCCCGGCAGTGGGCAGTCTTTCCAATTTTTCAACAGCTTGTCTATTTCCTCGCCGCTCCTCGTACACGGGCGTTTTCGGGGTTCGGTTTCACCATCGAACAGATCCTTGCGTTTCCTCCACGGGTCATCGTCGCGATGCCATCTTCGATGTCCCATGAACACGGTTTTTGAAGACCCGGGATCTCTATCTAGCTGGCGATACGTTATGTCATCCATGCACCTTACGCATCCAGAAATTCCGTGGACTACCTGCCCCGCGAGATATCCGTAACCGAGATAGTCGTGCACCGTCGTGAGCAGTGCGGCTCTCATAGGGAAATATTCTTTCTCTGCGGCGTCCCACGTATTGGCTGGCGTTTTCCACAATGTGTCTAGCTCCTCCTTCAGCAGCCCCAGATACAGATTGATGTCGTTCCCTGGTTCTTTCGGCCCTTCAATTAGCATAATCATGTGAATGTACTTCCTCTTCATGCACAACCAGGGGGGAGGTTGTACATCCACACAAACACAGGCCAGGTGCTATGTGTGCTTCTCTAGCTGCCAAACGGATTGACTCCATCGGTTCTCGCGCCCAACACGATGTTCCTTGGATCCTTCCCAAATTTTGGGTATTCGAAGTTCAACGCTTGCCACTGGCTCGCATCCTTAGGGTGACTCAGCATCTTGTCTTTTTTATTTATCTCCGGATCATTTCTGTCATCTTCTTCCCGCTTCTTCTCCTCCCTATCCGCGTGCCAACGTAGGAGCTTTGCTACCTTAGGATCCGCGAAATACCGCTGCAGACGAGGAGTGATCGGAAAGTACCAGACCGATTTTCGAGGAGCTTTCTTCCTCTTCTTATATCGAGTGACGCCGCACACCGGACATATGGTAGACTCCGCGTGCTCGTCCCGATAAATGATACAATTGTTCATGCACACATGGTATTTCACGTGCGGTAAATCCAGAGGACACATGATTTTCTTCGCCTCCTCGAAACTGGTCAGGCACTTGTTCCCCTTGGGAAGACGTTCGTGCCAGAATGACATGTTCTCGTCGAAGCATGCGTCGGTCATTTTGTGTTTTACCTTCATCTCCAGAGCCATGAGCGTTACTTTCAGGCGGGTATCCTTGGGCCTGCATCCTTCATACAATGGAGTAACCGCGTCTATCTCCAGTTGATCCAGCTTGGCTTTCTCTCGGGCGGCAGCTCTTGCGTTATCCGTCCGCTTGAGAAGCAGCTCTTGGATATGAGGGTCCTGCACCTAGCCTCCATCGTCGTCTGCTCCGGCATCTTCATCTTCATGATCATGCCCTTCGTCTTGATCTTCCTCATCATCATGTACGACATCTTCTACATGATGACTGTGTACAGCATCACCGTCGTGATCATGTCCTGGAGATTCTTCGTCTTCTCGCCCGCCCTCGCCGCGGTGGTACTTGTCTTGTTGCCCTTCCTCATTTCTTGCCCGGCCCCGGCCATGGACGACTTGATAGTCATCTTCATCACCTTGCCACCAATAGCCATCCATGAAACCACGCAAGAGCAGGTGGTCCCGCACCTGCCCGGAATCCGGGTCCGCAATAAGGCTCTTCAGCTTGCATCTTCGACACGGACATCTTATCTCCGTCTCGTTCTTTTGAAGCATCTCGGCCTTCGCGGAGCTCAAAAACCTATTCACGATGCCTTCAGTCATCGTGCGGACCATGGTCGCCTGCGGGGTAGAGCAAAACGATATGTTAGAACCAAGAAAAAATTTGGCATGACCTACCCTAAAAATAGGACAAAAAAGAATGCATAGTGCCAAAATTCTCGCCGAAACGGAAATGAATCAAAACATTTCGGCAAAATATTGGCAACTATCGCATTTCAAATACCGGTACCTTCAAACACAAACATATATGCAACACCACAAACACATGCAACACCACAAACATACATAGATCTAGCTAGGCCACAAAAAGTGCATCTGCACGTTGTTGGAGCGAGCTAGGGAGAAAAAAAGTAGATCTACATCATGAAGATAGCTTTCCCTTACTTACCTATCAAAAAAAGGTAATTTCACCACTTAATTTTGTTGAATCTATGGTGGAAATGAGGTGAGGAGGAGGAGATGGCCGAAAGCTTGGAGAAGGAGGTGGATGGAATGAAGTGGGGAAAGTGAGTGGGTAGGTGTGGGCTGTCCAAAATATCTTGTTGGGGTCCCAGGTTACTAATGGCACACCACAGGCAAATGCGCCATTAGTAACCCTGGTTACTAATGGCGCACCAGCAGGTGGTGCGCCATTAGTAGTTTTGCAAAAAAGTAAAAAAAAAGTATATATACTAATGGCGCATCTCCTTAGAGTGCGCCATTACTAGTTTAAACTAGTAATGGCGCACTATGAGAAGATGCGCCATTAGTAGTTTTGCAAAAAAAAGAATAAAACAAAATTTACGGTAACGGCGCACTGTCTGCTTGGTGCGCCATTAGTAGTTATAACTAGTAATGGCGCATTATGGACCAGATGCGCCATTAGTTTGTATGGGAAAATGGAAAAAAAAATTCATACTAGTGGCGCACCCTGTTCCAGGTGCGTCATTAGTGTCTTCCACACTAATGGCGTATCATCTACAGGTGCGCCATTAGTATATACTAGTGGCGCACTGCTTCCCTTGTGCGCCATTAGTATCACTCCTGTCTATAGCCCTTTTCCTATTAGAGGTTACTCCGGCACCTCCGAGTTCTTGGCACACGTTCAGCTCGATGACACTCCCCGGGCTCCGATCCAGCAAAGCTTCGGGGAGGAGTTCCGTCAGCACGACGGCGTGGTGACGATGATGATGTTCTACCGATGCAGGGCTTCGCCTAAGCACCGCAACGATATGACCGAGGTGGAATATGGTGGAGGGGGGCACCGCACACGGCTAAGGAACGATCACGAAGATCAACTTGTGTGTCTATGGGGTGCCCCCTGCCCCCGTATATAAAAGAGTGGAGGAGGGGAGGGCCGGCCCTCTCTATGGCGCGCCCTAGGGGAGTCCTACTCCCACCGGGAGTAGGATTCCCCCTTTCCTAGTCCAACTAGGAGTCCTTCCATGTAGTAGGAGTAGGAGACAAGGAAGGGGAAGGGAGAAGGGAAGGAAGGAGGGGGCGCAGCCCCTCCCCCTAGTCCAATTCGGACTAGGCCTTGGAGGGGCGCGCGGCCTGCCCTAGGCAGCCCCTCTCCCTTTCCCGTATGACCCAATAAGGCCAAATACTTCTCCCGGCGAATTCCCGTAACTCTCCGGTACTCCGAAAAATACCAGAATCACTCGGAACCTTTCCGAAGTCCGAATATAGTCGTCCAATATATTGATCTTTACGTCTCGACCATTTCGAGACTCCTCGTCATGTCCCCGATCTCATCCGGGACTACGAACTCCTTCGGTACATCAAAATTCATAAACTCATAATATAACTGTCATCGAAACCTTAAGCGTGCGGACCCTACAGTTCGAGAACAATGTAGACATGACCGAGACACGTCTCCGGTCAATAACCAATAGCGGAACCTGGATGCTCATATTGGCTCCCACATATTCTACGAAGATCTTTATCGGTCAGACCGCATAACAACATACGTTGTTCCCTTTGTCATCGGTATGTTACTTGCCCGAGATTCGATTGTCGGTATCTCAATACCTAGTTAAATCTCGTTACCGGCAAGTCTCTTTACTCGTTCCATAATACATCATCTCACAACTAACTCATTAGTTGCAATGCTTGCAAGGCTTATGTGATGTGCATTACCGAGAGGGCCCAGAGATACCTCTCCGACAATCGGAGTGACAAATCCTAATCTCGAAATACGCCAACCCAACATGTACCTTTGGAGACTCCTGTAGAGCTCCTTTATAATCACCCAGTTACGTTGTGACGTTTGGCAGCACACAAAGTTTTCCTCCGGTAAACGTGAGTTGCATAATCTCATAGTCATAGGAACATGTATAAGTCATGAAGAAAGCAATAGCAACAAACTAAACGATCGGTGTGCTAAGCTAATGGAATGGGTCATGTCAATCAGATCATTCAACTAATGATGTGATCCCGTTAATCAAATAACAACTCTTTGTTCATGGTTAGGAAACATAACCATCTTTGATTAACGAGCTAGTCAAGTAGAGGCATACTAGTGACACTCTGTTTGTCTATGTATTCACACATGTATTATGTTTTCGGTTAATACAATTCTAGCATGAATAATAAACAGTTATCATGAAATAAGGAAATAAATAATAACTTTATTATTGCCTCTAGGGCATATTTCCTTCACCGGCAACCCCGAAGTGACAATAATCGGGGCCACTTCCGGTGATGACCAAAGTTTGAGGAGTTCATGTATTCACTATGTGCTAATGCTTTGTTCCGGTTCTCTATTAAAAGGAGGCCTTAATATCCCTTAGTTTCCATTAGGACCCCGCTGCCACGGGAGGGTAGGACAAAAGATGTCATGCAAGTTCTTTTCCGTAAGCACGTATGACTATATTCGGAATACATGCCTACATTACATTGATGAATTGGAGCTAGTTCTATGTCACCCTATGTTATGACTATTACATGATAAACCGCATCCCGCATAATTCTCCATCACCGATCCAATGCCTACGAGCTTTTCCTATATTGGTTCTCGCTTATTTACTTTCCCGTTGCTATTGTTACAATCACTACAAAACACCAAAAATATTACTTTTTGCTTCTGTTACTTTTGTTACCGTTACCACTACTATCATATTACTTTGCTACTAAACACTTTGCTGCAGATACTAAGTTATCCAGGTGTGGTTGAATTGACAACTCAACTGCTAATACTTGAGAATATTCTTTGGCCCCCCTTGTGTCGCATCAATAAATTTGGGTTGAATACTCTATCCTCGAAAACTATTGCGATCCCCTATACTTGTGGGTTACCAAGACTATTTTCTGGCGCCGTTGCCGGGAAGCAAAGCTCTATTCTTTGAGTCACTTGGGATTTATATCTGCTGGACACTATGAAGAACTTCAAAGACGCTAAGACAACATTTTATCCCTCAACAACGAGGGGAGGTAAGGAACTGCCATCTAGCTCTGCACTTGATTCACCTTCTGTTTTGAGTAAGCTGGTGACACCTAAACCTGCTTCTGCTATTCGTTCTGATATGTCGCATGTTATTGATGATGCCACTTCTGCTATGCATACTTATGATGAAACTACTTTTATGCTTGATACTACTGTGCCCCTTAGTGAATTTCTTGATGAAGGCTAGAGAGAAAGAAATTATTGAAACTGATTATAATGATGAAAGTGATGATGAAGATAGGCATGTTATTCCTGAAGGTTATGTTTTTTATATGGAAGCTTCTGCAGCTATTTTAGCTTGCAAGGATAGATATGAACTCAAGAGGTTATTAGCTGAATGGAATAAGCAATCTCTTAAAGATAGAATGAGGCCTTACCCTGCTTTTGCTACTTCACCTATTTGTGTTGCCGACAATGATTATGAATTCTCTGTTGATCCTGATATAATTACTTTGGTTGAATCTGATCCTTTTCATGGCTATGAATCTGAAACTGTTGTAGCACATCTTTCTAAATTAAATGATATAGCCACCCTGTTCACTAATGATGAGAGATCTCGCTACTTGTATATCCTTAAAATATTTCCGTTCTCATTAAAGGGTGATGCTAAGATATGGTTTAATTCTCTTGATCCTGGTTGTGTGTGTAGTCCCCAGGATATGATTTATTACTTCTCAGCTAAATATTTCCCAGCTCATAAGAAACAAGCTACTTTGAGGGAAATATACAACTTTGTGCAAATTGAAGAAGAGAGTCTCCCACAAGCTTGGGGGAGGCTTCTCAAGTTACTTAATGCTTTGCCTGATCATCCTCTTAAGAAAAATGAAATACTTGATATCTTTTATAATGGACTAACCGATGCTTCCAGAGATTACCTGGATAGTTGTGCTGGTTCTCTTTTCAGGGAAAGAACACCGGATGAAGCTGAAATTCTATTGAATAATATGTTGGCAAATAAAATAATTGGACACCTCCTGAGCCAATTCCTGAGCCTATTCCTAAACCAACTCCGAAGAAGAGAGGTGTTCTATTTCTCAGTCCTGAAGATATGCAAGAGGTAAAGAAATCTATGAAAGAAAAAGGTATTAAAGCTGAAGATGTTAAGAATTTACCTCCTATTGAAGGAATACATGGTCTTAATTTACCGCCTGTTGAAGAAACATATGATCGTAATCCATTACCAATTGAAGAACCTCATGGTCTTGATAACCCGACACAGGTAGTAAAGGTAAATTCTCTCTATAGATTTGATGAAGGTGATATTCCTCACTATAAGTCTGCTAGACAATGCTTAGAAAAGTTTGATAATTTTATTGTCAAACAAGAAAATTTTAATGCTTATTTTGGTAGACAATTGAAATGCAATTTCGATATGATTAAACACTTGGGTGATTATATGGCTAATATTAGAGGTGCACTTAAACTTGTTAGCAAACATGCTTCTATGGTTACCACTCAAGTAGAACAAGTACTTAAGGCTCAAAATGATTTGCTCAATGAAATGAATAGTAAGAAAAATGATTATGCTGTTAGAGGGGCTACTAGAATTGGTAGAATGACTCAGGAACCTTTGTATCCTGAAGGCCACCGTAAGAGAATTGAGCAAGATTCTGAGAGAACTAATATTGATATACCTAGTTCTTATAATAGGAAGAAGAAGAAAAATGATAGGACTTTGCAAACTACTAGTGAACCTATTGCTGAACCACCTGAGAATCCCAATGATATCTCTATGTCTGATGCTGAAACACAATCTGGTAATGCTAATGATGATGTTCATGATGATGCTCAACCTAATAATGATAATGATGTAGAAATTGAACCTGATGTTGATCTTGATAACCAACAATCAAAGAATCAACGTTATGATAAGAGAGACTTTGTTGCTAGGAAACATGGTAAAGAAAGAGAACCATGGGTTCAGAAACCCATGCCTTTTCCTCCCAAACCATCCAAGAAAAAGGATGATGAGGATTTTGAGCACTTTCTTGAAAGGATTAGACCTATCTTTTTGCGTATGCTATTGACTGATTTGCTCAAAATGAATCCTTATGCTAAATACATGAAAGATATTGTCACTAATAAAAGAAAGATACTGGAAGCTGAAATTTCCACCATGCTTGCTAATTATACTTTTAAGGGTGGAATACCAAAGAAACTTGGAGATCCAGGAGTACCTACTATACCATGCTCCATTAAAAGAAACTATGTTAAAACTGCTTTATGTGATCTTGGAGCCGGTGTTAGTGTTATGCCTATCTCTTTATATCGTAGACTTGACTTGAATAAGTTGACACCTACTAAAATATCTTTGCAAATGGCTGATAAATTAACTGCTATACCTGTCGGTATTTGTGAGGATGTTCCTGTTGTGGTTGCAAACGTTACTATTTTAACGGACTTTGTTATTCTTGATATTCCCGAGGACGATAGTATGTCTATTATTCTTGAAAGACCTCTTTTGAATACTGCAGGTGCTGTTATTGATTGCACCAAAGGCAATGTCACTTTTCATGTTAATGGTAATGAGCATACAGTACACTTTCTGAGGAAACAACCTCAAGTTCATAGTATCAACTCTATTGGAAAAATTCCATCGATTATATTTGGAGGTTTTGAATTTCCTCTTCCTACTGTCAAAAAGAAATACGATATTCTTATTATTGGGGATGTGCATATCCCCGTTGAGGTAACATAGTGTTATTTGAAATTTCTCCGGTTTCATGTTATTCGGAATGAGTTTGTTAACAAGACCTGATCAACCTTGTTAGTGGATTCCTTTTTGATGAGCATGAGATGGATGAGACTAGAAGGCACAACCTTTTGTACCCTCTCTCTATTTTCTGTTATTTAGTTGAAATAAAGTACAATAGTATTTTTCTGTCTGTTTTCTGAATTATCCATGCAATATAAAAATACCCTGAAAATAGAAGTTCTCCAGATGCCCTGAAAATGAAATATGATTTTTTTTCTAGAATATTTGAGGATTTATGGAACTGAGAACACACCAGGGGGTGAGCCACCTAGCCACGAGGGTGGAGGGCGCGCCCTACCCCCAGGGCGCGCCCCCTGCCTCGTGGGCCCACGGTGGCCCTCCTCCACTTATTCCTACACTCATACAGTTCTTCTTCCTCCCACAAACATGAATATCTAGCTCAAGAACGAGTTCTAGCTCATTTTGCTGCGATTTTCGGTCTCCTTGCTCAAAGCACCTCTCACAAAACTGCTTGGGGAGATTGTTCCTTGGTATGTGACTCCTCCATTGGTCCAATTAGTTTTTGCTCTAGTGCTTTATTCATTGCAAATTTGTGCTGCCTAGGTGACCATGTTCTTGAGCTTGCATGTCAAATTTATATGGTTCCAAGTAGTTCTAATGCATGATATATCCTCTAGGGACTTGTAGGAGTAGTTGCTATCAATTTTATTGAGCTTGGTTCACTTTTGTTTGAAGTTACTAAAAATTTCAGAATATTTCAGAAAATGATAAAGAGACTTTTGAGGGGCTCATCGAGCCGAAGCTCGAAGGAAAAGCAAAATGAAGAAGCACAGAGGCCCAAATATAATTTGCGTCATATCGCGGAGGTCCGGGCGTGTGAATGGCCTTCCGATGACTTCTTGAGACAAGCTGGGATTTATAAGGATTTCTATTCATTGGCTGAGAATGCTGGCCTCACCAACTTCCTCCGCGACCAACGTCATCAATATCTCTTACTCACTAATACTTTTGTGCAAAACTTCTACTATTTTCCTAAGGAATCACCTCCTTCAGTAGAGTTTCATTTATATGATGTTGTTAAGAAGATGCCATTAGCTGAATTTTGCATGGTTTGCGAAATACCCTTTGAGGGTACTTTAGATGAACCACACCGTAAAGATGTGGAAGAATTTATTGACACCATCACTGTGGGGGAAACCAGGAAGGTTTCCGATGCAAGAATCACTAGCATACATTTTCCTGTTTTATGCTACTTTGCCATATTTGCTAGTCGTTGCTTGATTGGTCGCGGAAACTTTGGAAACCTTAGTGTTCCTGATATTATCATTTTGTTCCATGGTTTATTCCACGATAACACTGTTAGTATGGGCGGAATTATTGCTAAACGGTTAAGTTTGAACCGTACAAAGGGTCCCATCTTTGGAGGTATTTATGCTTCACGCCTTGATGCACATTTTAATATACCTATTAGACTTTATGAGAAAGAAGAAAAATTGCTGCTTAGTGCTTATTTAGATTATAAGAGTATGCTAGCGCATGACTTTATTGTTAAGGGCAGGGAATGGGAGCTTTAATATAAATTGTACTTTAATAAACATCACCCTGAGACTATTACCTTGCCTGCTCCTTCCTTGTTTAATTTATCTGAAGGTCCGTATCTCATTCTGTGGGCGGCCGTTCAAGCCTACCGGAATCCTACACCAGCCCCGGAGCCGGAACCACAATATGAGCCTCCACGACAGTCTGTTTATTCTTCGGATCCGGAGATGGCTGCCAGCCAATGGCAGTCAGAGTCTTCTTCATCGCAGTACGACCCCAGCTACACTTACGGGTATCCGTCAGGCCATCCATGGCAATGAACCAACTTAGGCCAAAAGCCTAAGCTTGGAGGAGTACGTATTTCCCACCGACATTACATTTATGTTTACACACCCTCATAGCTAGATGTGGGTGCTCATACTCTTTCACTGTAATATCCATGCTAGTTTATTGTCTTTTTCCTGCTTTCTAATTGTGTGTTTAATAAACTTTAAGAAAAACAAAAAAAATAGTATTAGCTTTTTAGTAGTAGTTTACTTTTCTTGCTGTAGCACTAGTAGAAAAGGGGGCAATGGTCCAGGGTGGGTTAGCCCATTAGTCCCGGTTCAATCTAGAACCGGGACCAATGGGGGCATTGGACCCGGTTCGTGAGCCCAGGGGGCCGGCCGGGCCACATGGGCCATTGGTCCCGGTTCGTCTGGACCTTTTGGTCCCGGTTGGCGGGACGAACCGGGACCAATGGGCCTCGCTCCTGGCCCACCACCATTGGTCCCGGTTGGTGGCATGAACCGGGACCAAATGCTCCCATTTAGACCCGGTTCATGCCACGAACCGGGACCAGTGGTCCAGCCTATATAAACCCCTCGCGCCGGAGCAGAGCACTCAGTGCTCTGTTTTTTCTGGGCCAGCGAGAGGAGGGGCTTTAGGTGCTCTAGCTCACCTCCTATGCACATGAGGTGTTCGATGAAATGCCCGAGCCACACTAGTTAAGCTTTCTCCTCTCGAAGCTCGACCTCAAAGCTCCATTTTCCTCGAGATTTGTCTAGATTTAGCGGTCCGTCACGCCCCACCCCTGTCTTCACCGCCGTCGATCACCCGCGCCGATCTCATCACCGACACCACCGTGGTGAGCCTCTTGCTCTTATCTTCTTTCTGAAAGGAAAAATATTCTTACTTGTATGTTTAGATAGATACTTGTATCATTTTCTTACTTTTATTATTGCATCTTATATAGTGCGATGGTTTTTGTATCCGCCCCCGTCGGCCCTCGTCCTGTCTATGATTCAGATGTGGTATATATATTAATCTTTATAACTATTGGTTCATTTATTGTTTATGATAATTATGCAGACCAACGTGACATAGATTTTATTTATCTAGGATGTATGTGAACCAGAAATTCCAACCGACCCTATTGTTGAGAGGTTAAATTTAGTTGAAGAAGAAAACAATTTCTTGAAGGAAAAAATAAAAAAAATTGAGGAGGAGAAGATGATATTGGAGTTGCATGTTTCGGATGTCGTCGATGATCACAAGATCAAGATGGATGCAATGCGCTTGAAGATTAGAAAGATTAGAAAATATGCCATTCATACCGAGGCTTGGTATCATTATGTCGTTGGATCAATTGTCACCTTGGTTTCGATTATGATCGCCTTTGTTTTCGCATTAAAATGTTTTAAATAGTTTCAATGTATGGTTTAATTAATTAGATGCTCTGGAGAGCTATATGTTGTTAGATGAGAACTATGTATGTACTTTGCTTTTAATGCATGTGATGATGAACTTCTATTAATTTGGACACTTAATTAATTATATATAATGCACGCAGATGAACCAACAATGGATGTACGGTGACAGACACACCTCCGAGTACATTAAGGGCGTGCATGAGTTTCTCGATGCGGCTGAGGCAAACAAGCAGAATGGTTTTATGTGTTGTCCATGCCCTGATTGTGGGAATACGAAGTCTTACTCTGACCGGAAAATCCTTCACACCCACCTGTTCTACAAGGGTTTCATGCCACACTATAATGTTTCGACGAGGCACGGAGAAATAGGGGTTATGATGGAAGACGACGAAGAAGAAGAGTACGATGACAACTACGTGCCCCCTGAATACCGTGATGCTGCAACGGGGGGAGCTGGTGAAGATCAAGAGGAAGCAGACGATGTGCCCAATGATGCTGCAACGGGTGAAGCTGCTGAAAATCAAGAGAAACCAGACGATGTGCACGATGATGGTGATCTCCGCCGTGTCATTGTCGATGCAAGGACGCAATGCGAAAGTCAAAAGGAGAAGCTGAAGTTCGATCGCATGTTAGAGGATCACAAAAAAGGGTTGTACCCCAATTGCGAAGATGGCAACACAAAGCTCGGTACCGTACTGGAATTGCTGCAGTGGAAGGCAGAGAATGCTGTGCCTGACAAAGGATTTGAGAAGCTACTGAAAATATTGAAGAAGAAGCTTCCAAAGGATAACGAATTGCCCAACAGTACATACGCAGCAAAGAAGGTCGTATGCCCTCTAGGATTGGAGGTGGAGAAGATACATGCATGCCCTAATGACTGCATCCTATACCGCGGTGCATACAAGGATCTGAACGCATGCCCGGTATGCGGTGCATTGCGGTATAAGATCAGACGAGATGACCCTGGTGATGTTCACGGCGATCCCCGCAGGAAGAGGGTTCCTGCGAAGGTGATGTGGTATGCTCCTATAATACCACGGTTGAAACGTCTGTTCAAAAACGGAGAGCATGCCAAGTCGATGCGATGGCACAGTGAGGACCGTAAGAAAGACGGGAAGTTGAGAGCACCCGCTGACGGGTCGCAGTGGAGAAAAATCGTGAGAAAGTACTGGGATGAGTTTGCAAAGGACCCAAGGAACGTATGGTTTGCTTTAAGCGCGGATGGCATTAATCCTTTCGGGGAGCAGAGCAGCAATCACAGCACCTGGCCGGTCACTCTATGTATGTATAACCTTCCTCCTTGGATGTGCATGAAGCGGAAGTTCATTATGATGCCAATTCTCATCCAAGGCCCTAAGCAACCCGGCAACGACATTGATGTGTACCTAAGGCCATTAGTTGAAGAAATTTTACAGCTGTGGAATGGAAATGGTGTACGTACGTGGGATGATCACGGACAGGAGGAATTTAACCTAAAGGCGTTGCTGTTCGTGACCATCAACGATTGGCCTGCTCTCAGTAACCTTTCAGGACAGACAAACAAAGGATACCACGCATGCACACACTGTTTAGATGACACTGAAAGTATATACCTGGACAAATGCAGGAAGAATGTGTACCTGGGCCATCGTCGATTTCTTCCGACCAACCATCAATGTCGAAAGAAAGGCAAGCATTTCAAAGGCGAGGCAGATCACCGGAAGAAGCCCGCCATGCGTACCGGTGGTCACGTACTTGCTATGGTCAATGATTTACACGTAATCTTTGGAAAGGGTGCCGGCGCACTAGCTGTTCCGAATGACGCTGAGGGATACGCACCCATGTGGAAGAAGAAATCTATATTTTGGGACCTACCCTACTGGAAAGACCTAGAGGTCCGCTCTTCAATCGACGTGATGCACGTGACGAAGAACCTTTGCGTGAACCTGCTAGGCTTCTTGGGCGTGTATGGAAAGACAAAGGATACACCCGAGGCACGGGAGGACCTCCAACGTTTGCACCAAAAAGACGGCATGCCTCCGAAGAAGTATGAAGGTCCTGCCAGCTACGCTCTTACGAAAGATGAGAAAGAAATCTTCTTTGAATGCCTGCTCAGTATGAAGGTCCCGACTGGCTTCTCGTCGAATATAAAGGGAATAATAAATATTCCAGAGAAAAAGTTCCAGAACCTAAAGTCTCATGACTGCCACGTGATTATGACGCAACTGCTTCCGGTTGCATTGAGGGGGCTTTTACCGGAAAACGTCCGATTAGCCATTGTGAAGCTATGTGCATTTCTCAATGCAATCTCTCAGAAGGTGATCGATCCAGAAATGGTACCAAGGCTAAGGAGTGATGTGGCGCAATGTCTTGTCAGTTTCGAGCTGGTGTTCCCACCATCCTTCTTCAATATCATGACGCATGTCCTAGTTCATCTAGTCGACGAGATTGTCGTTATGGGGCCCGTATTTCTCCAAAATATGTTCCCCTTTGAGAGGTTCATGGGAGTCCTAAGGAAATATGTCCGTAACCGCGCTAGGCCAGAAGGAAGCATCTCCATGGGCCATCAAACAGAGGATGTCATCGGGTTTTGTGTTGACTTCATTCCTGGCCTTAAGAAGATAGGTCTCCCTAAATCGCGGTATGAGGGGAGACTTACTGGAAAAGGCACGCTAGGAGCGGACTCAATAATATGCAGGGACGGGCATTCTTGGTCTCAAGCACACTACACAGTTCTACAGAACTCTACCTTGGTGACCCCGTATGTCGATGAACACAAGAACAGTCTGCGCTCCAAACACCCGGAGCAGTGCGACGACTGGATTACATGTGAACACATCAGGACTTTCAGCAGTTGGTTGGAAGCACGTCTCAGAGGTGAGAACACTGTTTGTGATGAGTTGTACTTGTTGTCCAGGGGACCATCTTTGACTGTATTGATTTACAAAGGATACGAGATAAATGGGAATACATTTTACACGATTGACCAAGATCAGAAGAGCAGCAACCAAAACAGCGGTGTCCGCTTTGATGCAACAACCGAGAAGGGAAAGGACACATATTATGGTTACATAGTGGACATATGGGAACTTGACTACGGACAAGATTTTAGGGTCCCTTTGTTTAAGTGCAAATGGGTCAATCTGTCAGGAGGCGGGGTACATGTAGACCCACAGTACGGAATGACAACAGTGGATCTGAAAAATCTTGGGTACACTGATGAACCGTTCGTCCTAGCCAATGATGTGGCACAGGTTATCTATGTGAAGGACATGTCTACCAGACCGAGAAAAAGAAAAGATAAGGAAACGGATACATCATACGATGAGCCAAAGCGCCACATAGTTCTTTCAGGAAAAAGGGATATCCTGGGAGTGGATGGCAAGACAGACATGTCTGAAGATTATGAAAGGTTTCATGAAATTCCTCCCTTCAATGTCAACGCTGACCCAAGCATCCTGATAAACGCTGAAGATTATCCATGGTTACGGCGCAATAAGCAAATGACACAAGCAAAGAAAAAGTGAAAACTTTCTCCGGGAACTATTATGATGATACCATGCCAAATTTGTAACAGAGGAGTATGTTATGCCAAGTATTTTAGAGTTCACTTGAAAACAGACAAGTAGGTGCATCTATGTTAATTTTTTTAATTAAAGTTAATCACAAACTAGTGATTCACACAAATTTTAAAAAATTCAAAGTTAAACTATTCAAATTTTAAAACTGATGGCACTAACAGAAAGTTTATAATTTTTGTGACCTAAAATAAAAAAGAAATCACTACAAAACTATAAGTATTTAGTTTTAAGTAGAAACAAAAAACAAAAAAAATGCCACCTACTGGGCCCCACGGCCTGAATACGACTAGAAACCCTAACATGGGCCAGGATTCAGGCCCGAGGGAGGCCTAGTAGGCCCACAGGCACAGATTGCAGTGTTAGGCCCGAAAGCCTGCTTTAGAGAGGAGCTTGAGAGGGATGGCGCACCGCACCTTATAAACAGGTGCGCCTCCCTCTCAACTAGCGAGGTGGGACTAAATGTTTGGGTTCGGGGCAGCACAGGCCTTTGGTCCCGGTTCGTGGCACCAACCGGGACCAATGCCCCGTGAGGGAGTCCTGGATTAGAGGGTGTTCGGCTAGCCGGACTATACCTTCAGCCGGACTCCAGGACTATGAAGATACAAGATACAAGACTCCGTCCCGTGTCCGGAAGGTTCTTTTCTTGGCGTGGAAGGCAAGCTAGGCGTGCGGATATTCAAGATCTCCTACCAATGTAACCGACTCTGTGTAACCCTAACCCTATCCGGTGTCTATATAAACCGGAGGGTTGTTGTCCGTAGGACAGAAGAAGAACAATCATCATACACAATCATACCATAGGCTAGCTTCTAGGGTTTAGCCTCCATTGATCTCGTGGTAGATCCACTCTTGTACTACCTATACCATCAATATTAATCAAGCAGGACGTAGGGTTTTACCTCCATCGAGAGGGCCCGAACCTGGGTAAACATTGTGTCCCTCGTCTCCTGTTACCATCCGACCTTGACGCACAGTTCGGGACCCCCTACCCGAGATCCGCCGGTTTTGACACCGACATTGGTGCTTTCATTGAGAGTTCCTCTGTGTCGTCGCCTTCAGGTCCGATGGCTCCTCTGATCATCAATAACGATGAGGTCCAGGGCGAGACTTTTCTCCCCGGACAGATTTTCGTCTTCGGCGGCTTCACTCTGCGGGCCAGTTCGCTCGGCCATCTGGAGCAGATCGAAAGCTACACCCCTGGCCATCAAGTCGGGTTTGGAAGCCTAAACTACACGGCGGATATCCGCGGAGACTTGATCTTCGACGGATTCGAGCCACAGCCAAGCGCGCCGCACTGCCAGGAGAGACATGATGTAGCTCTGCCTCCGAACAGTGCCCTGGAGGCCGCACACGCCCCGGCCCCGATCCTCGATTCGGAGCCCGCAGCGTTCGCTGAGGAAGTACGGTTGGACGTCACCTCAGGGGCTGCGACGCTGAAGGCGATTGAGCCGAACACCAGCCCCACTCTCCGCGTTGCCCATGACTCCAAGGAGCCGGACTCTTCTCCGGACTCCGGGCCTTTCATGCCCCCGTCGATTGAATCCGATTGGGCGCCCGTAATGGAGTTCACCGCCGCGGATATCTTTCAGTGCTCGCCTTTCGGCGACATACTGAACTCTCTCAAGTCTCTCTCTTTGTCAGGAGAGCCCAGGCCGAACTATGGCCTGCGAGGTTGGGATTCGGACGACGAAGAAATTCAAAGCCCGCCCACCACCCACTTAATAGCCACTGTCGACGACTTAACCGACATGCTTGACTTCGGCTCCGAAGACTTCGACGGTATGGACGACGAAGGAGGAGACGAACAAGAATCAGCACCTGTAGGGCGCTGGACTGCCACCTCGTCATACGACATATACATGGTGGACGCTCCGAAAGACGGAGATGGCGATGGAAAAGCGGAGGATGGCACTTCTAGAAAGCCTCCCAAACGCCAACGTCAGCGGAACCGCTCTAAATCCCGCCAGAACAAGAAAGGTGATTCCGGCACGGGAGATAACACTACCCCGGACACTGCCGAAGAGCACCAACAAGATTCAGCACGGGAAGATGAAGAAGCTAGCAATCACGAGATAGCGGCAGAACAAGAGGTCGAGGATGATAACTATATGCCTCCCTCTGAAGACGAGGCAAGCCTCGGCGACGATGAATTCGTCATACCATCAGACCCCGCCGAACAAAAGCGTTTTCAGCGCAGGCTTATAGCCACGGCTAACAGCCTAAAGAAAAAGCAGCAACAGCTTAGAGCTGATCAAGATTTGCTAGCTGACAGATGGACAGAAGTCCTTGCGGCCGAAGAGTATGAACTCGGGCGCCCCTCCAAAAATTATCCTAAACACAGGCCACTCCCCCAGTCAGAGGAGGAGACAAATGATATGGCAGACCGGCCACCTCGCGGCCGTGATAGAGAGGCTCGCCGAACCTTCAAACCAACCATACCCGGGGGCCGTTCGGCCAGGGCACAGGAAGACGAGCCAAACCTGCGGGACGTATTGGAGAGCAAAGCAAGGCAGACAAGATCGATCTACAGATCGCGCGGACGCCCAACACATGACAATTTTCAGTCCGGACATCATAAATCCGGCCGGGCCGAACACAACCGACACAGCCCTTCTGAGCTGCGTCGTGACATAGCCCAGTACAGGGGCGCCGCACACCCGTTATGCTTCACAGATGAAGTAATGGATCATCAAATCCCAGAGGGTTTCAAACCCGTCAACATCGAGTCGTACGACGGCACGACGGATCCGGCAGTTTGGATCGAAGATTACCTTCTCCACATCCACATGGCACGTGGTGATGACCTACACGCCATCAAATACCTCCCACTTAAGCTCAAAGGACCAGCTCGGCATTGGCTTAATAGCTTGCCAGCAAATTCAATTGGTTCCTGGGAGGGCCTGGAAGCCGCATTCCTCGACAACTTCCAGGGCACTTACGTGCGCCCGCCGGACGCTGACGACCTAAGCCACATCGTTCAGCAGCCAGACGAATCGGCCAGGCAATTCTGGACACGGTTCCTAACAAAGAAAAATCAAATAGTCGACTGTCCGGACGCTGAGGCCCTAGCGGCCTTCAAGCACAACATCCGCGACGAATGGCTTGCCCGGCACCTGGGACAGGAAAAGCCGAAATCTATGGCAGCCCTCACGACACTCATGACCCGCTTTTGCGCGGGCGAAGATAGCTGGCTAGCTCGTAGTAACAATTTATCAAAGAAGACCGGTAATCCGGATACTAAGGGCAAAGGTGACAGGTCACGTCGTAATAATCAAAAACGCCGCGTCAGCAGCGACAGCAATGAGGATACGGCAGTCAATGCCGGATTCCGTGGCTACAAATCCGGTCAGCGGAAAAAGCCATATAAGAAGAACAACCAGGGCCCGTCCAGTTTGGACCGAATACTTGACCGCTCATGCCAGATTCATGGCACCCCCGATAGGCCAGCCAATCACACCAACAGAGATTGTTGGGTGTTCAAGCAGGCAGGCAAGTCAATAGCCGAACACAAAGACAAGGGGCTGGACAGCGACGACGAGCAGGAGCCCAGGCCACCGAACAACAAAGGATAGAAGGGGTTCCCCCCACAAGTGCGGATGGTGAACATGATATACGCGACCCACATTCCCAAGAGAGAAAGGAAGCGCGCGCTACGGGACGTATACGCGATGGAGCCAGTCGCCCCAAAGTTCAACCCATGGTCCTCTTGCCCGATCACTTTTGATCGAAGGGACCACCCCACTAGTATCCGTCACGGCGGTTTCGCCGCATTTGTCCTTGACCCAATCATCGACGGATTTCATCTAACAAGAGTCCTAATGGACGGCGGCAGCAGCCTGAACCTGCTTTATCAGGATACAGTGCGAAAAATGGGCATAGATCCATCAAGGATTAAGCCCACAAGGACGACCTTTAAAGGCGTCATCCCAGGTGTAGAGGCCAATTGTACGGGCTACATAACACTTGATGTGGTCTTCGGGTCTCCGGATAACTTCCGAAGCGAAGAGTTAATCTTCGATATAGTCCCATTCCACAGTGGCTATCATGCCCTGCTCGGACGCACTGCATTCGCCAAATTCAATGCGGTTCCGCACTACGCATATCTCAAGCTCAAGATGCCAGGCCCTCGAGGAGTAATTACGGTCAGCGGAAATACCGAACGCTCTATATCTACGGAGCAACACACGGCGGCCCTCGCAGCGGAAGTACAAAGTAGCCTTTCAAGGCAACTATCTAGCCCGGCCACTAAAACGCCGGACAGTGCAAAGCGAGCCCGGGGTAACCTGCAACAAGACTACCTGGCAAGATCAGAGCAAGCGTAGCAACACGGCCCCAACCCCAGCCAGCGCAGCATTGCGGAGCTAGTACCTAGAGTACACAATTATTCCCTTAAAATTCCATGGGCACAGGGGAAAGGGGCACTTTCACGGCAGGCCCACAATATGGCGTTAAACGTACTAGGGGCTGCCGCATTTTTTACCTTTTTACTTTCAGGACTCCACATTCTGGACAACCCGTTCGGCGACAAACGCCGCACAGACGATACAAGACCCAGGACAGCAGATAAAGCAACGCCGTACTATGGAACTTTCAGGTGGTCTCTATTTCGAGCAATATAACTGTATCTAAATTCCGCGGCCTGCGCCTGGTCAGGACATGTCATATGGCCTAAACCATTTTTCGCTTATTGCACTCATTGTATCGTTCGGCTTGAGTAAACAGCCTTTTTATAAACAATGCATAGCTTTAGTCTATTTTTTGCATTATGATTTATATATATATATGTTCATTTCGCAACATGATGGCAGCCGTACATTATGGTACGGCAAACCACGCCAGGGGCTTCATCACCCTTTTTATCTGGTCGTGAGAGTCCGCACACTTTACCACGTGCGGCACCCCGAACTTATAGCACTATATGCATCGGCTCCGAGTCATGATTTTGGTCATATGTTGGGTTTGCCCAGCTCCTATGTTTTGGTACCTTACGTTCTGCTCTATCGGCTAAGGTAGCACTAGGAGAACCACTGTGATTTGCGCCCCAGGTCAGGTGGGTGAGCGCCTCAGTGGAGAAAGCTAAAACAGACTGTCATGATAGGGCGAGAGACCGGTCGCTGTTCGAGAGGTTTTTCGAGTCCTTAAAGGCTTATGCCGTTTTCGAACGGAGAGCTGGTTAATCCGGCTAAAAGGCGTGGATAGCGCCCCGAATTCGGCCTTCCGAACTAGGGGCTTCGCCGAAATTTAAAATTATAAAGTTCTATGGCTAAGTGAGAGTGTTCAAGCATTATAGTCCGATTGCCTGGTTCGTTGTGCTGCCGGCCTCCCTCGAAGGACCCAACTATGGGAAAAAGAGCCCGCAGGTTTATCCCGAACACCTCAGCACTAGTTGCATGAGGGCAGAAGCCGACGACTCGCCATCTCTCAGTTATTGATAAACGGCCGCACAGAAAATAATATTTTAAATTCAAAGCATTGCTTAAAGCGCATACGAACAAGTTTTCGGCGTACAGGACAGAAACGAACGAGTTCATTGATAGATTACATCATGGGTACATTCATCCGCAATAAGGCGGGATCCGGCAAGAACTTCCTTATAATACATCTCGGGATGGCGATGTTCCTTCCCCTGCGGCGGACCGTCCGTCACCAGCTTCTCGCCGTCCAGTTTGCCCCAGTGTACCCTTACACGGGCAAGGGCCCTCCGGGCACCTTCAATACAGGCAGACCGCTTGATGACTTCAAGTCGCGGACAAGCCTCCACCAGCCGCCGCACTAGCCCAAAATAGCTCCTTGGCAGGGCCTCTCCAGGCCACAGCCGAACTAATAAGCCCTTCATGGCCTGTTCGGCCGCCTTGTGGAGCTCGGCCAGCTGCTTCAGCTGGTCACTCAAGGGCACAGGGTGTCCGGCCTCAGAATACTGAGACCAGAACACACTTCCCGTCGAGTTGTTCCCCTCGCTCCGGAAGAATGCGGCGGCGTCGGCTGCACTGCGGGGTAGATCGAAGAACGCCCCTGGAGAACTCCGGATCCGGGTAAGTAAAAGGTATTTTACTTTTATGTTCCTACTTTGCATTGAGAATGTCTTACCCGCTGCTATCTTCCTCATATCTTCCAACTCTTGTTGGGCCCTCTGGGCTTCGGCCTTGGCACTCTTGGTGGCCTCAACGGCAGAGGCGAGTTCGGTGGCTCGTGTCTTCGCGTCACGCTCCAAACCCTCATGTTTCTCCATGAGAGCCTGCAGCTTCTGCTGCACCTCTCCGTATTGGCCTCCAAGCTTTTCTCGTTCAGTGCGCTCCTCGGCCACCTTCTTATCGGCCTCGGCAAGCGCCTGCCTTAGGGTCGCCACCTCTGTGGCGGTCCCTACAATAGGCAGTTCAATCCTGTTATTTTTTGCAATCAAGCCTCTCCATGGGCATATTTTATTATTAAGGGGTATCTTACCTTCTTTCTCCTCGAGCTGCCTCTTGGCAATGCCGAGCTCCCGCTCGACCAGCTCGTAGTCCTTCTTCAGGACCTCCACCTGCGCAGTCAATGCGGCGGTGGATAGCAGGGAAGCCTGCGTACGCATATTTGACTTTTCATAGTTAGACTCCTGCGAAATTTATTAGATCCTCTATCCGGCTTTTCTTTCCGAACACCGAACAGAGCATCAGGGGCTACTGTCTATGCAGTAATTAATTTAACATATATTTTGCTTACCTCGAAGCCTGTTAAAAGGCTAGCACAAGCTTCATTCAGCCCGCTCTTGGCGGACTGAACCTTTTGAATCACCGTACTCATGACAGTACGGTGCTCCTCGTCGATGGCGGCGCCTTTAAGCGCCTCCAGCAGATTGTCCGACGCCTCTGGTTGGACAGAGGTCGCCGGCTCGGATGACTTACTTCTTTTGGAAGGAGTCTGCCCGCCGTGAGCCCGGACGGTGGAGTCCGGCACGGCGTCCGGCTTGACGCCGGACTGGGAGCCTTGGAGGGTTTTGCCCCCTGTACTCCTGGGGTCCTGAGGATTGCCTTGCGGCTCCTCCAGGACCACCTCCTCCTGCTCCATTTGATGGGATGCCACTTTGGCATCATCCGCCTTGCGGGGGGAGACCGCGGGAGGAATGGAGTCCATCTCCGATGGATCCAGGGAAGCGCCCGATGAAATGTCGAGCGTGTCCCGGAGCGGCCTGCACAATTATGTTTGACGTAAGGAAAAGCTATAAAGGCTGTCATGAGTTATTCTGGTATCCGAACACTTACGACTTCGCTGGACGCTTGGTCCTTTCCGGCCACTCTCCGTCGCCCTCGTTGGCATCGGGGGAGTAGTTCGGCGGAGGGGTCTTCCTCTTCTTGGACCCCTTGACTGCCCCAACAGGGACAGCCTTCTTCTTCTTTCCTTCCCCCGTTGGAGGGGGAGGGATTTCTTCCTCCTCGTCGTCTTCATGAGCGGAGGGCGTCGCAGACCCTTCCGATGACGAGTCCGATAGCACCACATGACGGGAACTCTTTCGAGTCCCGGTGGTCTTGATGTTCTTGACCTTCTTCTCCGGCACCACGTACGGCGCCGGAGCCAACAGCTTCTCTAGAAGAGCTGGGGGCTGGTCTTCTGGCAGAGGAGCCGGACAGTTGATCGGTCCGGCTATCTTCAGCCACTTCTGTTAAAGACAAAGGGGAGTTTTTTAGAAAATCCCGCATAGAGTCAATCTACAAAGAGGATCTTAATGAACCTATAAAAGGGCCGAATAGCTTACCTCCTTAGCATCGCGTTGCGAGCTATATCCGCAATCTTCAGAAGCGGATGTGGGGCAATCGGCGCTTTTTGTTAGCACCTTCCAGACGTCTTCATACGTCGTGTCGAAGAGCCTGTTGAGGGTTCGGTGCTGCGCCGGATCGTATTCCCACAAAGTGAAATCCCGTCGTTGGCACGGGAGGACCAGACGAATAAGCATGACCTGGATTATGTTAACATGCCGTATTGGCTTGTTCACCAGGGACTAGATGCAAGTTTGCAGTCCGGCCACTTCTTCTTCGTTGCCCCACGATAAGCCCGTCTCTTGCCAGGACTTGAGACGCGTGGGGGGTCCGGATCTGAATTCGGGGGGCGCGACCCATTTTGCGTTGCGTGGCTCAGTGATGTAAAACCACCCTGCCTGCCACCCCTTCAAGGATTCCACGAAGGAACCCTCGAACCAGACGGCGTTGGCCATTCGGCCCGCCATCGCACCTCCGCACTCCGCCTGGGTGCCGGACACCACCTTAGGCTTGACGTTGAAAGTCTTGAGCCAAAGGCCAAAGTGGGGGCGGATACGAAGGAAAGCCTCGCACACGACGATAAACGCCGAGATGTTGAGGACGAAGTTCGGGGCCAGATCGTGAAAATCTAGGCCATAGTAGAACATAATCCCCCGGACGAAAGGATGGAGCGGAAAGCCCAGTCCACGGAGGAAATGAGGGAGGAAGACCACCCTTTCCTCAGGCCTAGGGGTGGGAAGAAGTTGCCCCACCTCAGGGAGCCGGTGCGCGATGTCGTCGGACAAGTATCCGGCCTCCCTAAGCTTTGTTATTTGCCCCTCCGTGACGGAGGAAACCATCCACTTGCCCCCCGCTCCAGACATCTCTGGAATGGATTGTGGGCTGAAGGGCGAACTTGGGCGTTGGAGCTTGAGTGCGCAAGAGATGGATAGGCGGAGGAGGAAGAAGGTGTAGGTGAGAAAGGAGGATCCTTATCCCCTTATATAGGCGGATGCTATCGCGCGTCCCCACCTACCTCATAAAACTCGCTCGCCGCTCAAGCGCCGTGGTAAATGGCGCGGTTGGGTTACCCACGTCCGTATTAATGAGAATCCCGTTAAAGGGGGCACACGATCTCTGCTTCGACAAGACGTGCCAAGGAAACCGCCTCGATTAAACGTGCTGCGGTGGAACAGTGAAAATAACCCATACAGAGGGCTTGGACGTAGTGTCATGACGCACTGCGGAATACGTTAGCAGATTAGATTTGTGCTTATATTATTCTCTATATGGCAATACGTGGAAATTTGTTTTGCAGAGTCGGACACTATTTTCTGGTGTTCATTATCTTCTTGAAGAAACTTGGAGGAGGAACCCGCCTTGCAATGCCGAAGACAATTTGCGCGCCGGACTCGTCGGCATTGAAGCCAGGTTCAGGGGCTACTGAGGGAGTCCTGGATTAGGGGGTGTTCGGCTAGCCGGACTATACCTTCAGCCGGACTCCAGGACTATGAAGATACAAGATACAAGACTCCGTCCCGTGTCCGGAAGGTTCTTTCCTTGGCGTGGAAGGCAAGCTAGGCGTGCGGATATTCAAGATCTCCTACCAATGTAACCGACTCTGTGTAACCCTAACCCTATCCGGTGTCTATATAAACCGGAGGGTTGTAGTCCGTAGGACAGAAGAAGAACAATCATCATACACAATCATACCATAGGCTAGCTTCTAGGGTTTAGCCTCCATTGATCTCGTGGTAGATCCACTCTTGTACTACCTATACCATCAATATTAATCAAGCAGGACGTAGGGTTTTACCTCCATCAAGAGGGCCTGAACCTGGGTAAACATTGTGTCCCTCGTCTCCTGTTACCATCCGACCTTGACGCACAGTTCGGGACCCCCTACCCGAGATCCGCCGGTTTTGACACCGACACCCCCTCTTTAGTCCCGGTTGGTGCCACCAACCGGGACCAAAGGCCGCCGCTTCCTGCCCTTTGGGCTGCTGAAAAGAGGCCTTTGGTCCCGGTTGGTGGCACCAACCGGGACTAAAGGTGGGCATTAGTCCCGGTTTGTGCCACGAACCGGGACCAAAGCCTTTGCTATATAAGCAAAACTTGGGAAATTTTCAGATTTCCCTCGCCAGTTGCCCCGCCCCGACGACGCCGGGACCTCCTTGACGCCGCCAGGCTGCCCGTGCTCGCCGTCACCGTCGCCCCGCGCCCCGTCGCCGCCCGCGCCCCGCGTCGCCCCGACGCCGTCGCCGCTGCCCTCGACGCCATCTGCCCCGAAGCGCTGCTCCTCGTCGCCGTCGCCCGCGCCCGTCGTCGTCGCCCCGTCGCCGCCCGCGCCCCGCATCACCCCGACGTCGTCGCTGCCCCGCGCCGCCCCGACGCCGTCGCCGCCGCCCTCGACGCCGGCGCCGCTCCCCTCTGTGAGCACCTGCCGCCATGCCCCTCTGCCCCGCCGGCGCCACCATGTTTTTTTTATATGTTGCAACATGTTTTCTTTTGTTTTTATTAGTTTATTTTTTTTTTCATATGTGATGTATGTGTGTGTATGTGGCTATAATGTATATGTGTATGTGATGTATGTGGCTAGAATTTGCTAAATATATATGCAAAAGTTTTAGAAAAAGATGGATAGGAAAGAAGAAGAGGAGAGGAAAAGAAAATAGAAAAGTTTTATATATGCAAAAGTTACAATTTTAGAAAAGTTTTTTGTTCATAGAAAGTTTTTTGTTCATAGAAAGTCTTTTGTTCATATATAGAAAGTTACAATTTTAGAAAAGTTTTATATATGCAAAAGTTACAATTTTAAAAAAAGAAGGATAGTGGAGAGGAAGAGGAAGTAAAATAAGGAAAAGGAAAATAAGTAGAGAAAGAAGGAGAAGAAGAAGAAATAGAGGAGCTTCTTCTCCTTTTTTTTCTTCTCCTTTTTTTCTTCTTCTTCTTAATTTTTATCGGGAACGAGGGTCGTCGAACATGACAGGAAGAAGAGGATAAAAAAAGAAGAGGAAGAAGAAGAAAAAAAGAGGAGAAGAAAGAATAGAGGAGTTCTTTTTTTTCTTCTTCTTCCTCTTTATTTATCGTGAACGAGGGTCGCCGAGCGGTAGAGGAAACCCTAATTAAATAGCAAGTATCGTCAGTGTGAGATACATGTGGCCGTCGGTGTCGTACACTACATCCACGTCACTTGTGGGACGTGGATGTAGTGTCCGACATCAACGGCCACTTGTATCTCACACCCACGATAATTGCTATTTAGGGTTTCCTCTACCGTTCGGCGACCCTCGACGACCCTCGTTTCCGATAAAAAAAGAAGAGGAAGAAGAAGAAAAAAAAAGGAGAAGAAAGAATAGAGGAGTTCTTCTCCTATATTCTTTTTTCTCCTCTTTTTTTTTCTTCTCCTCTTCTTTTTTCTTCTTCTTCCTCTTTTTTTTCATGAACGAGGGTCGCCGAGCGGTAGAGGAAACCCTAATTAAATAGCAAGTATCGTCGGTGTGAGATACATGTGGCCGTCGGTGTCGGACACTACATCCACGTCCCACAAATGACGCGGGCTTCGACGCCCACGTCACTTGTGGGACGTGGATGTAGTGTCCGACACCGACGGCCACTTGTATCTCACACCCACGATACTTGCTATTTAGGGTTTCCTCTACCGTTCGGCGACCCTCGAGGACCCTTGTTTCCGATATATATGATTCCTTATTATGATTAGCTAGCTAGTTCTACGTTCGCCACTAATATATCCATTTGTCATGTTTGAATAATAATTGCCATGTTGTAAATATTTGTAGAAACTATGGACACTATCGCCCGAGACGAAGCAAGAGAAGCGTTGTTGAATGACATAATCGCAGAAGGAAGTCATGCCGTCTCGTTGTATCTCAACGACACCGATGGTACTCTGGAAGGAGAGGATGAAGAAGCTGGCTCTGGTGCACTAATGCCGGTACAACAAGAAGAAGAACGCGAGGACGGCTCCGGTGACCGAAACGAGTCCGGCGACCGAGCCGTGTCCGGCCAGGTATATATATTAGTTAAGCCTGTGCTGACTAGCTAATTGATGCATTCATTGTTTTGGTATGTACACATATTAATTAAGTCTTTGTTCTTTTTTCTAGCCCTCCGGATCGAGCACACCTGAGGTAAAGAGACGAGGCCCGAAGAGAAAGTTGAGGTCGGATGAAAGGTTTGAGATCATAGCAATCGCGCCCGACGGCCAACCTATTGAACCCATAAGAACAAAGAAGGCATTTGTTGCTCAGTGCGGGGTTCTGGTTAGGGACAAGATCCCGATCAGCATCCAACAATGGTTAAAGCCTAAGAACGAAGACCCTGAGGTGTCTTATGTCAATGATCTGCAGAAAAATGATCTTTGGACTGAGCTGAAGTCAAATTTCACCCTACCGCCAGAGGATGATCCGAAGAAGCCAGTTAAAGAGCAATTAATCAAGTCCTTTGCTCTTAAGAGGATGGCAGACCTATTCAGGAGGTGGAAGAAAGACCTGAATAGGTTTGTCGAGAACAAAGAGACACCAGAATTCAAGGGCATATATGAGAAGATCAGAGATGACTGGCCTGCATTTGTGGCCCACAAGACATCGGAAAAGAGTAAGAAGATGTCGGAGACAAACAAGAAAAATGCTGCGAAGAAGAAGCATCACCACCGCACGGGGTCAGGTGGCTACCTGGTAGCCCGGCCTAACTGGGCCAAGGCTGAGAATGATCTGGTTCTAAAAGGGATCAAACCAGAGACAATGAGCTGGCCAGACCGTTGCCGGACTTGGTTCTTCGGGGCTGGCGGAACCTTGGACCCTGTAACAGGGAATTGCATTTGGACGGACGAGCAACGTCAGATTCCCTTGAAGAAGCTTCGGTACTATATCAAAGCAGCGCAGGAAGGGACGTTCCTTCCTGACAGAGAGAACGACGAGCTCACAAAGGCCCTCGGGAATCCTGAGCACCCTGGACGGACACGAGGCACGCCAGGCTCCATTCCGTGGAAGGTTGGGTTTCCGGACGCAGGCGGTTACAAAAGCCAGGAGAGGAGGAAGCAAGTGCAACAGTCCGAACTGCAGGCGCTAAAAGCAAGGGTACTCGGGATAGAGGAACGAGAAGCAAATCGCAGCAACCGAACTGCCGAAGCTTCCCCTGAAGCTACCCCGCCATCTCAGCGGAGAAGCAGCATGGCTTCCACCGAGCTGCTTCAGCCAGAGCTTGTCTTGACGGCTCCTGGCAGCTATCCCGTGGATGCTATCACGGAGGCTCAAATTTGCCACCTTATGACGCAATGGATGAATTTGAAGGTCAAGGCGGCTGTTGGCTCTGTTTTTCCAAATGAACCCGGCGCAACTTTTCACTGCCGGCCGATTCCAGAAGGATATGCTAAGGTCATGGTGGATGAAATAACGGAGGGATTTGAGGAACTCCAGCTTGACCACCCTACCGGAGAAGGGGAGACTCGGCTGGGTTCTTCTCTGAAGACTCCATGCCTATGGCGGAAGGAGCTCATCAACCTTCCGAACTGGACGCCTCCGCCTCCTCCTCCTCCTCCGGCGAGTCAGGGCACTCCGCCTCCTCCACCGCCTCCTCCTCCGGCGAGTGAAGACCAGGGCCCTCGGCCGGCTCCTTCTTCTCCGGCGCGTGGCGGCACTCCGCCTCCTCCGCCTGCGCCGGCGCGCCCGAGCAGCCAGCCTCCTCCTTCTCCGCCTCGTCAGCAAGGGCGGAAGAGACCCGCCGCAGCTCCGGCAGCTGCTCCGGCGCGTCGTAGTCCTTCTCCTCCGCCTCGTAAGCAAGTCAAGAAGACTGCCGCTCCGTCTGCTCTGCCGGCGTCTAGCAGTACAGCCAGAGGCGGGAGGAAATACAGATACGGTCCTTCTCTGAAGACTCCAGAGAAGTTACCATACGAGAGGACTGCGGAGGAGAACGCGAGGGTCGCGCAAACCGAGTTGGATGACTGGTTTGAAGGGTTGAAAGCAAAGAGAAATCCACCTCCGAAGGAGAAGCTAGATCGGGCGAAAGTGAAGCGCACTCTGGATGCCCTGGCAAAACCACCCAAGTCTCCGCCGAAAGGCAACTATGAGCGCATTATTGCAAAGACATGGGTCGAAGCGTCGCGGTCGGGAAGTACTAAAAGTGATCAAAGGCTGAAAGAACGAGCAGCTGGGAAACAAATTGCCCAGCTCGGCGAACAAGCAAACCAATCGTGCCCCCCACTCAACGTGCCTAGCGTTGATCAGAGGATGGCGCCCGGTTATAACAATCCTGACGATTACCTGCCCGACGATGTAGATTTTGGTTTCCTGGACGTGCAGATACGAAGATACGAGTACGGGAAGCCTCTCGTCGAAGATGAAAGATCTCTAACAACGATGATGCCAAGATTGCATGATTGGTACATGAAAACCTGCAAAGAGTCGGGAGGGAGGAGTACTTTGTATGTGAGAGTTAAACCGGAGCATGACCTCGTTGGAATTGGACTGTTGCATGTTCCATTTGAGGATTTCTTTCAGTTCTTCAATCAATTGGCCCTCGATAAAACAACGGCCACCTGCTACTGTCTGTAAGTACTACTAGTTCTGTCATTAATTAAGTCTCTCTATATAGCTCAGCTCTTTCATTGCATGTATTTATAATTATCCTCACTATATCATGCAGATTGAAGATCGCCGAATTGATGAAAAGACAAATCGGTGATATTGGGTTCATTAACACAAATCTCATAGATGCAGTTCAGGTTAAAAAACATGCCGCAGATACCGAGGCCAGCTTGCTACGATCATTCGAAATAAATTCACACAAAGATATAATACTCTTTCCTTACAACTTCAAGTGAGTGTTGTCTTGTGCATATTCGGTTTCCCTTATATATTAGTCCAGGTATAGTACTGTAATTGATGATTTATGCATGCATGCGCAGTTTCCACTATATTCTGTTGGAGATTAGGCTTGAGAAGGGAGTAGTAACTATCTTGGACTCGAGACGAAAAGATCCCGAGGAGTATGCGGACATGATTAAAATCCTAAAGAAGTAAGTTAAGTCGATCATTATCCACCATATCAGCAAATTTGTTCATTTCGTGATATCAAGTAATTGTTTTCTTTTGTCTGGCAGTGTTTGGAGAAAATTCAGCACAAAATCCCCGGGACTCCCGAAGGAGCTGCAATTTAGATACCCGAAAGTAAGTACTATAGTACCATGTTCCGCGCGACTCCTAGCTATTGATTCAAGCGATAGTTTCATTAATACCATTTGGCATTCTTGCTTATCAGTTTGATTGACCTCTATTTCTTGTAAAGTGGTTGTGGCAGGAACAAGGGAATGATTTCTGTGGATACTACATCTGCGAGTCCATCCGCCACACGACCTGTGAGCGGGGCGGGTACTCTGACAAACAATTTGAAGTGCGTAAGAAATAATATTCACAACTTTTGTTTATTACCATCATTTGTGTAGAGTTTCATTCATATATATATATATATATATATATATATATATATATATATATATATATATATATATATATATATATATGTATTGACCCCCTTCTTTAAATTAGATGTTTCGGCGGCGGGATGAACTCCTAGCACCAGATCGCATGCGAGCAATTCAAGAGGAATTGGCGGCATTCTTTCTTGACCACGTGATCGCTGAAGACGGAGAATACCATGTGGACCATGCGTCCGTATTTTAAGAGATTATATTTGTAAACGATAATTATTGTATATACGTAGCCGGTAGTGTCGGACGATAGATATACGAGAACTTGTTGTTCGACCAATCTCTCTGAGAAGGAGAGCTCGTGGTCGATATCACTTCTCTCTGTATGCATGACGATCTTCTGTTTCCTTCGTTTGCTTACTAGCTAGGTAGCATGCCTAATACTCTATATACGTATGTATATGTAGTACGTAGCGTCGACCAAGCACGGACATAAGAGAGGACACTTCTCTCTATAAACACGATATATGAAATATCTAAATTAACCCCCCAAAACCCCCAAACCCCCCCCCCCTTCAAAAAAAACCAAAAACCCCAGCCACAGAAATGCTGACGCGTGGAGGTCTATTGGTCCCGGTTGGTGCCACCAACCGGGACCAAAGGCCCTCGTCCCTGGGCTCGGTGCGCAGGCCACGTGGAGGCCCATCTGTCCTGGTCCTGGTTTGAACCGAGACTAAAGGGTGAGGGTATTAGTACCGACCCTTTAGTCCCGGTTCGGGAACCGGGACTAAAGGCCCTTACGAACCGGGACTAACGGCCGGCTTTCTACTAGTGTAGTAGTAATAATTAAAAAGAAAACCCAAAAATATTTCCCGTTCATCTTTTGCTTGTTGGGAGCTTTCCCGTGTAAATAGTTTTTATTTCTTTTCTTTTCTTTGGGTGTCGATAGGAGAAGACCATGATTAAATTGTTGAAGTGGCTCTTATATGCATTATTATTAATTTAACCAAGAGCCCATATTGCCTTGTCTTCTCCTGTTTATTGAATGCTCGCAGATTCCAGCTTAGTCCAATGCACGTACACTCTTATTATTATTCACTCCGTTCGGTCGTGCAAGTGAAAGGCAATTATGATGATATATGATGGACTGACTGAGATGAGAAAAGCTGGTATGAACTCGACCTCTCTTGTTTTTGTAAATATGATTAGTTCATCGTTCCTGATTCAGCTTATTATGAATAAACAAGTTTGCAATGACAATTAGAGATCATAGTTGCTCGTGCCATGCTTGATTAGCTATGAGTTATAATGGTTTACCTTGCATGCCAACATGCTATTAAAATGGTTGTGATGTGGTATAGTGGGGTGATATCCTTCTTTGAATGATTTAAGTGACTTGACTTGGCACATGTTCACACATGTAGTTGAAAAAAATCAACATAGCCTTCACGATATTTATGTTCATGGTGGATTATATCCTACTCATGCTTGCATCCAATGTTTATTAATTTTAATGCATGTTCATAACTGTTGTCGCTTCCCTGTCTTTGCTAGCCTTCACTTGTACTAAGCGGGAATACTGCTTGTGCATCCAATCCCTTAAACCCCAAAGTTATTCCATATGAGTCCACCATATCTTCCTATATGCGGTATCTACCTGCCGTTCAAAGTAAATTCGTATGTGCCAAACTCTAAACCTTCAAATAAACATTATGTTTTGTATGCTTGAATAGCTCATGTATCAACTAGGGTTGCCCTTATCTTCCATGTTAGGCGGGTTATTCTCAAGAGAAGTGGACTCCGCTCCTCACTCATGAGAAAATGGCTGGTCTCCGGGATGCCCAGTCCCATGCTTTATGCAAACTAAATCAAAATAATTGCAAACAAAACTCTCCCTGGGACTGTTGCTTGTTGGAGGCACTCGTTGTTTCGAGCAAGCCGTGGATTGATGCTTGTTGGTGGAGGGGGAGTATAAACTTTACCATTCTGTTTGGGAACCGCCTATAATGTGTGTAGCATGGAAGATATTGTCATCTATTGGTTGTTATGTTGACAATGAAAGTATGCCTCTCAAAATATTATTTATCTCTATTTCAAAACCGAGCTCTGGCACCTCTACAAATCCATGCTTCCCTCTGCGAAGGGCCTATCAATTTACTTTTATGTTGAGTCATCACCCTCTTATTAAAAGGCACTAGCTGGAGAGCGCAGCTGTCATTTGCATCCATTACTATTAATTTATATTGGGTATGACTATGATTGGATCTCTTTTACCATGAATTACAATGTCTAGTCAGTCCTTGATCTTTAAAGGTGCTCTACATTTATGTTTTGCGGTCTCAGAAAGGGCTAGCGAGATACCATTTTGTTATATCATATTATGATTGTTTTGAGAAAGTGTTGTCATCCGAGATTTATTATTATGACTCGCTAGTTGATTATGCTATTGATATGAGTAAACATGAGACCTAGGAGTTATTGCAAATGTGGTTAGTCATAATCTTTGCTGAAAACTTGAATGCTGGCTTTACATATCTATCTATTATATAATTAAGATAGAAGCCAAATAAGTCACCACGTTCTTCCACATAAGATAAAAGAATATACATCGTTGATTAGTAATATTTACGGCTGAGATTTAACGATATTACGTTACATACAAATATTCTAAACATACACTGTTTTGCACAAGTTAAATCTGTCACGTACAAGTACCTATGATGGAAACAGTGTAAAAAAAAGAACCACGTATAGGAGAAGGGCAACTTAAATTTTGGAAGGCACCTCACGTTTGTTAAATGTTTACACGGACATCAATTCCGATTTGAATTCTGTTAAGAAGAAAAAAGACTCATAGCCATCCAGGATATGTAAGGGACCTTCCACCCTTTTTTTATTCGAGGGAACTTGCCATATTTTTGCCAGTTTCACGCTCCAGTAGCAAACGATCTGTACATGGTCGGGGAAAAAATCAATCACGTACCTACGAGAGAGGCAGTCAAAATTGTACTCCGACTATGTTACAATAGAAAGCCCAATTTTGTCCGTTCAATTTCTCTGAAAGCCAACCAAAACAATTGGAAAAAAAGATCAAAATTGGCCTGGCGTTCAAGCAGGTCTGGCGTTCCTTACCACACACGTCATACAGAAGCTCGACTGCTAGGGTTTCCAATTCCTTGGCGCTGCAGCGAGCCACTTCCGATCATGCCTTTGCCTTTTGAAGCGCTCAAGCAGCCTCGGAGAAAGGAGAGGAGGGCAGGACGCGGCAGCCATAGATATCGAGAGGAGCCGGACGGAGCCAACAGGGAGGCAGAGCAGAGACGACTTCTTCATCCTTCATGCGCTTCTTTGCCTTCCTGATGCATATCTCGAGCAGGCTCGGCGTTCCCTTCAGGCAAGTTATAGAGAAGATTGACTGCTAGGGTTTCTAATCCTTGGCGCTGCAGTATGCCACTTCTGATTCTACCCTCGCAATTGTTGGTGAGGTGCTGGTGAAGCGCTGGAGTAGCTTATGAGGAGAGAGGGCAGGTTCAAATCTGCCAGAGGAAGGACACAGCGGCCATAACTACAGTGAGATATCCAGGAGCAGGATGTAGCAACAGAGAGGGAGAGACGGCTTCCTGATCATTCGCTGCTTTGCCTTGCTGAGGCATATCTCCCAGGGCGCTGCCTTCGGGCCAGGTTGCATGGAACTATGGACCAGCAGCAACACTTAGGTACCATGTACAGGGACACAAAATATATTTTTCGCAAAAGGTGGAACTCAACAATTATGCAAACTGTGTAGCTGTGGTAAGTTTCCAATTGAACAACTTTATCATTGACCAACTTATATGACATATAGTTTTCTTAAATAGCTGTACCATTTAATTTTTTTTAACTGCCGTAGAATTTAGTAGGATCCATTTTGTTTCTAACAAAACAATGTTGATTTGAGCTAATAATGTCTATATGTACATATCAGCATGGTAAAAGGTACATGAGTAACCCAAAGAACTATGATATATGTCTCCAGTCCGGAAATTTGGATTGGCCAATTGTATAACAAGTAGGATCATAAAGAGATTTTAATAGTTATCAGTTCGCGAACGAAATGCCTACAAGCACATCGTCAATGATTTCAGAACATAATGTAAATTGTCCAGTTTCCCAATGATTTAGGATGTCAATGGACATTGGATTTATCGAGGAGGCAGAGACCGCTCATTTGTCCTTCGCCCTGCTTCTTCCCCTTGCTCATACATTTCCCTCAAGGCCGCTGCCTCCAAGAGCGGATGCATGGAACCATGGACCAGCGGCCATGAACTAGGCCTGAAACTCATCAGTTCTCAAGCCGTACCTTAATTTAGTGGCTACAATTAATGGATGCAGATTGATGGATCCTCGATTAATGTGCTTATAGCTTTAGTGTAATGATGATGAGCCTATGTAAATAAAGTTTAAATTCGACAGCACATGCATGCAGCAAAACATCGAGGATCCTTATACTAATCGTTTTGTCATTTTATTTCGTTACACGACACTGGCATACTTAGCTACCTCTACTCGGATTGCATTTATATATCAAGGTTAATCTTATACATGCGAACATATAATTTTTTTTTGTGTATTCGTTATAACAAAAATGTGTCAGTGCATATCAAAGAAAATATTTGTTGGAGTTGAACAACTGTTTTTTGAAAAAGAAGGTTTATCCCTGGTGGCTGGCGGTATCATGTATTACAAACACAATTTATTCTGTTTCGACCAAGTTGACATTCATTTGAGCTACAAATACATTAGCATTGTAGCACGTACAGGGGGAGCTCTACTGATGGCTCGGGTGTGTATACACTACTGTACGACATTGTAGTATTAAACCAAGATACTGATGCCTTTTTCTTTGGCTTACCTATTATTATATATATTATTAAAACAAGAGTCAAACAAGCCATTATATTCGTCCATATATGCTAATATTATTTGCATCATTTGATCAGAATATTAATGGCTGAGAATTAAAAGATTTTACCTATGCCATGTTTTGTCACGTACACATGCAAAAGGTGCACCTACGGGAAGAGCAGGCAATAGGCTTGGCACATAAAAGTACTAAATCTAATTAAGATGGGCTAAGTTATAATTATGGTCACTGTGCACCCACTTCAGTGACATAATAGTTGGGGTTTGGAGAATCAAACATAAACCGTAAAATCAGGTTTGTTACACCGATTGAAGGCGAAAAAATTGGACAAACAGAAGAAAAGCAAGCGACGAATGTCGCTGAATCATGCCACTCTAGGAGAATATCATAGCCTCATGGGTAAATTGGCTCAGAGAAGAGCAAAGAAGAGAACAAACATTGTGTGTATATTTAAAATATGTAACTGCACTGAGGCAGCCGTTAATGCATGTCTCGGAACAACATTTAAACAATTTCGTATAACTGAGTTGCTCTTTTAATAATATCATATTTAAATTTCAGGTTCGTAACTACCATCAAATAATGTAAAGTCCATTAGTTTTGAAAAAATAAGTGGCACCCAACTAATCAACTTTTAATGGTATACTATGTTGATTTCACCACGTAGAAAAATAAATAATCAAATGACAACAAATGGTTGTCAAAGATACATAAATAGTAAACAAGAGCATCTAGCCGCGCAAATGCGCGGGTGGACCCGCTAGTTTGCAACAACAAGAGCAAACAGAGTTTGTAAAAGTTTTTCTTTATCACTTTCATTTTGTCAACTGAATTGCTTGAGGACAAGCAAAGGTTTAAGCTTGACGGAGTTCATACGTCTCCGTCGTATCTACTTTTCCAAACACTTTTGCCCTTGTTTTGGACTCTAACTTGCACGATTTGAATGGAACTAACCCGGGCTGACGCTGTTTTCAGCAGAATTGCTATGGTGTTATTTATGTGCAGAAACAAAAGTTCTCAGAATGACCTGAAACTTCACGGAACATCTTTTCAGAAATAATAAAAAATCGTTGCAAAAGATAAAGACCAGAGGGCCCACACCCTCTGATATTGTACGTACTACTGAGAGCCATCTTCTTGGCCTTAGATATTGCATCCTTGGGCTCCAGCTTAGATCTCGCATTTTGTGTCTGTGTGTTGTTTGATTGATACAGTAGCAGTGCGGACAAGTGAGAGTCATGTGGACAAGGAGTGACTTGTATAGAAAGATGTTGGGCCACGCCAGTAGCCATGGAATCCTTCTCCCACTTAGATATCACATCATACATTTCTTTTTTCTTCCGCTGGATCTCCCGCGTAAAGTCTGCAGGAGCAGGCTGGATGGACACACATCGATCGATTAGAATGATCAATGTACGTACTCAATCGATAATTAAGCGCTGATTTTGATTGGTAATATATATATCCTGCATTAAGTGACGTTGTTTGGCCCTTGTTATCAAAAGTTTGAGTGATTTGGCCCCAATGATCCTTAATTCCTGGCTCAACCACTGCTTACTATATATAGATGAAGCTCTAATATACTCCCTCCGTTCCCAAATAATTGTCTTTCTAGCCATCTCAAGTGGACTACAACATACGGATGTATGTAGATATGTTTTAGAGTGTAGATTCATTCATTTTGCTTCGTATATTGTCACTTGTTCAAATCTCTAGAAAGACAATTATTTAGGAACCGAGGGAGTATAATACTACTCCCTCCTTTCCATAGTGTAGTGCATATAGATTTTTAAAAGTCAAACTTTGCATGCTTTGATAAAGTTTATAGAGAAAATTATTTATATGTGTAGTGCATATATAGTAGTGCATATATAAACAATTAAGCAAGCTTGTTGTTGATTCTAGCTAGCTAAGTCAAGAGAAGTCACCCGAAAAAGAAAAGAAAAAAGCCAAGTCAAGAGAAGTCATGCATCTTAACACATGTATGCATGCATGTTGCTATTTCGATTGCATGGAATTGCGATCGCTAGACGAACCTTGATGACGTGAGAAGATAAAATTAATCATGATGGTAAAGATATATACCTCACGAGTGTGCATGATGGTAAAGATATATTCCTCCTGCTTAGGCGGCTAGGGTTCTTCGCTCATCCAGATCGATCTTTCTATTTCACGCATTTTGCGTCAAACAGTCGGCATATCGCACAGGTGGGGCTACGTAGCGAGCGATTTGGGCCGGCCCAACTAGAGCTTAGGTGCAGCTTTCACGTTCTGGTTTTGCGAACCTTCTAGAGGATTCCCAGCCGGTTTTCACTGGTTTTGGGAACCTTCTAGAAGTCCCTGAACCGGGTTTTTTAGTTTTCCTTTCTAATTTTTCATTTATCCTGTTTTTCTTTTATTCTTTTCTCCTTTTTGTTACTTTTCCTGTTTTTTTCCTTTTTGAAGTTGATTTTCCTTTTACATATTTTTCGATAATTTAAATATATGTTCAGATTTAAAACATGTTCCTCCTTTTAAAATTTGTTCACATATTCAAAAAAATGTTTCAATTTCGAAAATATGCACAGGAATTTCCAACAATGATCCTGTTTTTAAAATTTGGTCAAAATTTCAAACAAATTTCAGGAATTCTAAAATATGTTCCTCCTTAAAAATTAATTCAAGTTTCTGTTTCAAAAAATGTTCGCGGTTTCAAAATTTGATCAGAATTACAAAAGTTGTTTGCATTTCAGAAAAATGTTCGCGGTTTCAAAATTTGATCAGAATAACAAAAGATGTTTGCATTTCAGACAAATGTTCACGGTTGCAAATGAATTGTTCCATTTTCTAAAAAAATGTTCACAAGTTGATAAAATCTTTGGAGTTTCAATTTTCGTTCGGAGTATCTGAAATGTTCCTTTTTACATATTTTTGTTCACAAATTGAAAAAAAAAATCACAGTTTCAACATTTGGTTAGAATTTCAAAAGATGTTCGCATTTCAGAAAAATGTTCATGGTTTCAATTTTTTGTTTACGAATTTCGTGAATTGTTCCATTTTCTAAAAAAATGTTCACAAGTTGGAAAAATGTTCGTGGTTTCGATTTTTGTTTGGAATATCTGAAATTTTCCATTTTTCAAACATTTGTTCACAAATAAGAAAAATCGGTGTTTAAATTATTTTAAAGACTAAAAAATGTTTCTTGTTTTCCGAAACAATTTTCCACCTTTTTTATTTTCTGTTCACATATTCCAAATTATGTTCTTGTCTCCGATATTTTGTTCAGTAACTAAAAAAATGATCGAACCTTTTCAAAATAGATATTTTCAGAAAAGTTACACTTACGTTCACTACAGTAACTAACTCGGGTCTAGTTCCAGTTTGCTACAGTAACACATTCCGGTTTATAGTTCTTTAAGCTATTTGCCACCCTTCTGTCAACAATGTTGCTGCGGTGTTGTACATATAGCTGACTTCTCATTTGGATCACCGAACTGCGACCATGAGGAGAATGATGGCAGCTTGATGCGATCCGTCATTGATCCAGATATGAGGTTCACAAACATTTGGGTAGGGCCATTCAGCAGCATGAACCAGTCAAGCCTTTTGCACGATTCTTGACTCTTCAAGTTCTGCAAGGATGGTACGTGGCTGAATGGTAGCAAACTGAATTTATCAGATGGATGGCAAGTTGGAGAATACATAATTGATGATGTAGGGTACCATCTTCTCCCCTGGCTCCTCACACCTTACCGCCTGGAAGACATGGAGCTCACTGAAGATTTTGCTCCTTATGCAGCCGAATTCAACAGGAGACACTCTGCAGCATCAACCATCACCCTCGCTGCGCTTGCGAGGCTGAAAAACACTTGGAAGATCCTAGACGGAGCGGTGTGCCGCTCGGTCAGTTCTTACTTGTGCTGCGTGTTGCATAATATTATGATAGACATGGAGGAGGGTGAAGGCATGCCGAACGATCAGGAGGAAAATTACATTGATGAAGTGAGGGTACTGGTAGACGAGGATGCCGTCAGGGTGAGGGATATGCTGTCCCAGCACTTGATAAAATCTGGAACTGGTTGATTCAGAAGAAAATAATGTGCGACATTGAAACACTTCATTCATCCATTCAGTAGAAGAAGAACCGACATTGACATGATCTCACAAGAAAGAAGGGAGCAGAGTTGAAGCTGCCTGTTGAGTGTTTGCAGCTACACCCGTGTTGTTGTTCGTCTCAGAAATCAATTAGGGATTCGGATGAGGGGGGAGATAAGTGGTGATTAATCTGACAGCAACCACAACGGTTAATTCAGCTACATGAGATTACCAAATTCATGACCAAGTCGGCTCTGGTCTGTAGTCTGTACAACCCTATTTACTTTCAGATGATCCACATTAATTGTGACTTAACTGTTAGAATACAATGTACGTATATACGGTTGTGTATATAAAACCGTATATACCTGTTTAGTTGCGTGCGTGGTGATCTTGTAATCTGGTAGTTAGGTTTGCTTCGATCCTTATCTCGTAGATTAGCTAACTTGAGGATCGAGCCTAATCTAACTACCGAATCCTGTAAACCCTAGCCTATGGCTATATATAACACGTAACCCCTCCTTACTAGGCATACGCTTCACGCCATCTTTCATGGTATTCAGAGCCTATCTCCTCTAAGCACATCTCTCGTAGCCATGGCCTCCTCAAACTCCGCTGTCGCCGCGCCTGCCCTCATCCCCATAGCCAACCGACTCCATCGCTCCAACTTTCTGGTATGGCGCGTGCAAGCCATGGCGGCCATCCGTGGGGCGCAGCTCGTCTCCTACCTCGATCCAGAGAGGGAGCGGTCGGAGCAGAAGCTCCGCGACAAGGACGGCAAGCCCACGGACGCGCCCAACCCTGCATACGACATCGACAAGGCTCGAGATTCTCAGGTGCTGAGCCTCATCTTCAACTCCATCTCAACTCCTGTCATGGTACATGTTGCACACTGCGACACGGTGGCCGAAGCATGGGCCGCCATCACGGAGATCTTTATCTCCCAAACTCAAGCACACGTCGTCAACACCAGAATCACCCTCTCCACCACCAAGAAGGGCAACTCGACGATGGTCGAGTACATCGGGCACATGAAGGCGCTCGGTGATGAGATGGCATCGGTGGGCAAGCCGCTCACCGACGATGACATGGTGTCCTATATCCTGGCGGGACTCAACTACGACTACATGTCCTTCGTCTCCATGATCTGTGCTCAGACTCAGCAAATCAAGGTGAGTGAGCTTTACTCGCAGCTGATCAGCTTTGAAAGCAGATTGGCTATGTTTGAAGGCAGAGGGCAGTCCTCCCACTCCTCTGCCAACGCCGTGTCTCCCGGCGGGTGCAGTGGATCCAACCGTGGCGGTGGCCGCGGTGGCCGCAATGGAGGCGGCCGTGGCAACGACGGCGGCGGGCATGGTCGCGGCGGCGGCCGCGGCAATGGAGGAGGCCGCAACGATCTGCCTGATGTCTTCTGCCAAATCTGCACCAAGCCCGATCACACAGCCATGGAGTGCTGTCGCGTTTTGACATCTCCTTCAACAAGGAGAAAAGTGCGGCAGCCGTCAACACCAACTCCTCCTACGGGGTGGACACAAACTGGTATGTGGACTCAGGTGCAACAGACCACATTACCAGCAAGCTCGACAAACTCACCATCCGTGACAAGTACAATGGACACGATCAAGTAAACGTGCCAAATGGCGCATGTATGAAGATTTCCCATATAGGTCATGCATATGTTCGTACCCCAGCTCACAATTTTCATCTCAAAAATATTTTGCATGTGCCCGAAGCCACCAAAAACTTGATCTCTGCCCATCATCTAGCTAATGACAATCATGTGTTTCTTGAAACTCATCCTCATTTTTTTTATGTCAAGGACAAGGCAACGAGGAAAACCCTCCTCCACGGCAGGTGTAGAAACGGGCTCTATCCCCTATCATCAGCTCCCATAAGCTCGGGCAGACATGCACTTGGCGCCACTAAGATCTCTCCGTCAAGGTGGCACGGTCGTTTAGGACATCCATCCTCGGCAATAGTTCAACATGTTCTTAGACACAATAAAATTTCTTTTTCTAGCAAAGAGTTGAATAAAGAGGGAGTGTGTGATGCTTGCCAACAAGGCAAGAGCCATCAACTTCCCTACGCGAATTCTAGTACGTAGTACCTCAAAAGCTCCTTTAGATGTAGTTTTCTCTGATGTATGGGGGCCTGCCCGAGATTCAATCAATAAGAAAAATTATTATCTGAGTTTCATCGATGATTTCAGCAAATTCACATGGATATATATCCTCAAACATAGATTAGATGTTTTCAAAGTGTTTCATGAGTTTCAAGCACTAGTTGAACGACTTTTTGATCGCAAGATTATCACCATGCAAACAGATTGGGGCGGTGAGCGCCTCAACTCATTCTTTCGTCAAATAGGGATCACACATCACATATCATGCCCACATGCCCATCAACAGAATGGGTCAGCCGACAGAAAACATAGGCACATTGTAGATGTGGGTCTCTCGCTTTTAGCTCATGCTTCCATGCCCTTAAAATTTTGGGACGAAGCCTTTCTAGCCGCCACCTATCTTATCAATCGCACCCTAGCAAAGTGATCAATCTTGATACTCCCTGGGAAATTTTTTTCATGAAAAACCCAACTACCATGCTCCACGCACCTTTGGTTGTGCATGTTGGCCAAATCTCTGAACCTTTCATGGTAAGAAGCTAGAATTTCGTTCAAAACAATGTGTTTTTCTTGGCTATAGCAATCTCCATAAATGGTTCAAGTGTCTCGATGTCAAAGAAGGACGTGTCTATATCTCTCGAGATGTTATCTTTGACGAAACAATTTTTCCATTTGCCTCGCTAAATCCAAATGCCGGTGTTTCCCTTCGTTTCGAAGTTCTTCTTCTTGCAGAAACTACTCCATCCGAACCTCTTCATCATGGGGACGAACAGACAGCTGATCTTCAGTTAATCTTCATAAAAATCCTGCGGTAAATTTGGGTGGAAACCCTGTTTTTGGTCATGATTTTATGCAGCAGACAGACGCGAAACACGATGCAGATTCAGGTGTTGCGTCGGATCCAGTCAGCGGTGATCCCGGGGAAGATTTGCCCTCGCCTGCCGCGCCGGACAGCGGGATCCGTAACGCATCCGCCTCGGGAGCGGGCGACCCAGCCTCGCCACGACGCGTGTCCCCTCGCGGGACTGTGGGCGCGCGCACTGTTGCGCACTCAGGGTCAGGCGGACCCACAAGCAGCGAGGCGCTGCTCTCCACCCGCTAAGTGGTGCGGTCTCCTCCGCACGGTGGCGCAGGCCAATCAGGCGCGTCGCAGGCGGGCGACAGCATCCGCCTCGGATCTGCGGCTGTCGGGCCAGGCACGGACGCTGGCGATGGCGACAGGATCCTCCTTGGATTTGGTGCGGCTGGGTCAGGTTCCGGATCCGCTGTGCAGGGCTCCGAATCTTTTGTGCAGCCGCCTTCTTCGATGATTTCTGTGTCTCCACCAAGAACAAGATCTCAGCATGGTATCTTAAAACCAAAAGTATGTACGGATGGTACGGTCAGGTATGACAAGGGGCGTCGTTTTGCTGGTCTTGCTGTCACAAGATAACCAAATACTTTGGTAGAGGCATTGGAAAATAAAAATTGGAAAAATGCAGTGAATGAGGAATATAATGCTCTTATGAAAAATAGAACATGGCATCTAGTTCCTCCAGCAAAAGGGAGAAATTTAATTGACTGCAAATGGGTCTATAGAATTAAAAGAAAGGCAAATGGAGAAATAGACAGATACAAGGCTAGACTAGTTGCAAAGCGTTTTAAGCAAAGATATGGTATAGATTATGAAGATACCTTTAGCCCTGTTGTGAAAGAAGCTACTGTCAGACTTGTTCTCTCTATTGTAATATCAAACAATTGGAGTCTTCATCAATTGGATGTGCAAAATGCGTTCCTTCATGGTGTTCTAGAGGAAGAAGTGTATATGAGACAACCACCTAGGTATGAGGTAAAGGACAAGTATCATTATGTATGTAAGCTTGATAAGGCTTTATATGGTTTGAAACAAGCACCTAGAGCATGGTACTCTAGGCTGAGTGTGAAACTCCAAAGACTTGGTTTTCAGCTATCCAATGCTGACACATCACTATTCTTCTACAAAAAAGGCAAAATCACCATTTTTATGCTAGTATATGTTGATGATATTATTGTTGCAAGCTCATCACAGGATGCAACCAAAGCATTGCTTGCGGATCTAAGGAGAAACTTTGCTCTTAAAGATCTTCGTGATTTGCACTACTTCTTGGGAGTAGAAGTAAAAAAGGTTAAAGATGGCATAGTCTTGAGTCAAGAAAAGTATGTGTCAGATGTGCTAAAACGAGCAGGTATGATGAATTGCAAGGTGTCAAATATGCCTCTCTCAACTTCTGAAAAATTATCTAAGGAAGAAGGAGAGCCTTTAAGTGTTGAAGATTCTACAAACTATAGAAGTGTTGTAGGTGTCTTGCAGTATCTAACACTTACAAGACCTGACATATCTTTTCCTATCAATAAAGTATGTTAGTTCTTGCATGCCCCTACTCTTGCACATTGGACAGCAGTAAAGAGGATCTTGAGATATCTAAGGGGCACTATGATTACAGGTTTGAAAGTCACAAGGTCAATGTCATGTTTGGTGAGTGCATTCTCTGATGCTGATTGGGCAGGTAGTCCTGATGATAGAAGATCAACAGGGGGCTTTGCTGTTTTCTTTGGGCCAAATCTTATATCATGGAGTGCACGGAAACAAGCTACTGTGTCAAGATCAAGTACCGAAGCTGAGTACAAAGCCTTGGCCAATGCCACGGCAGAGTTGATATGGGTTCAAACCTTGTTGAATGAGCTTCATGTTAATCACTCTCCTGTTGCACGGTTGTGGTGTGATAACATTGGTGCCACATATCTATTAGCAAATCCAGTGTTTCATGCCAGAACAAAACACATTGAGGTTGATTATCACTTTGTGCGAGAAAGGGTAACTAAGAAGCTTCTTGATATCTGGTTTGAAAGATTGCGTGGAAGCGTATGCCTTTGGGCAGGGACGCGTACGTGTTATATAGGCAATGACAGATTACAACATGCGGCAGTTAGGTTGTGGATTGATCCTCAAGAAACCTATACAAGAGATAAGGATAAACCCTAACAACCTAACCACCTAGATTACAACGCACGCAATCTACCTACCTCTCTACGGTATATGCGGTTTATACAATACCGTATACCTTGTACATGACTCTTTCTAACACGCCCCCTCAATCACAGCTTCACCAAGTTGAGATTGCCCTTGAAGTCTTCTAACTTCTTCCATGACAAAGTTTTGGTAAAACCATCTGCAACTTGATCACCTGTGGGAATAAAACGGATATCCAGTAACTTGTTACCTACTCTCTCTCGAACAAAATGATAGTCAACTTGTATGTGTTTTGTCCTTGCATGAAATACCGGATTTGCTGACAGATATGTAGCACCAATATTATCACACCAGAGACGTGCAACTGGTGAGTGCATGACTCCAAGTTCACGCAGCAAAGTTTGAACCCAAATAATCTCAGCAGTGGCATTGGCTAAAGATTTATACTCTGCCTCTGTACTAGGCCGAGAAACAGTAGCTTGCTTATGTGCACTCCAAGAAATCAAATTTGGACCAAAGAACACACAGAACCCTCGTGTTGACCTTCTGTCATCTGGACATCCTGCCCAGTCAGCATCAGAGAAAGCACTGACAACATTGAAAGTTGGCTTGGTAAATTTCAGACCCGTACTCATAGTACCCTTGAGATATCTCAAAATTCTCTTAACAACTGTCATATGTTGAGAAGTGGGAGAATGCAAGTACTGGCATACTTCATTAACAGGGAAACAAATGTCAGGTCTTGTCAGTGTCAAGTACTGCAAAGCACCTACCATGCTCCCGTATTTTGTTGATTCCTCAACCCCTAAAGGCTCCCCTTCTTCTCTTGACAGATTTTCTGACGTGGAGAGAGGCATGTTTGAAGCCTTACAATTTACCATTCCTGCACGCTTAAGCATATCCAGGACATATTTTTCTTGAGTAAGGAGTATTCCATCTTTTACCTTTCTCACCTCAATACCCAAGAAATAATGAAGATCACCCAAATCTTTCAAGGCAAAATCCTTCTTAAGATCTTCTAGCAATGCTACAGTTGCATCTTGTGATGAGCTAGCAACAATAATATCATCAACATAAACCAACATAAAAATAGTGATATTTCCCTTTCTGTAGAAGAACAGGGAAGTATCTCCCTTGGATGATTTGAAACCAAGTATTTGCAGTTTTTCACTCAACTTGGAGTACCAAGGCCTAGGTACTTGTTTTAGTCCATACAGAGCTTTATCAAGTTTACATAGATAATTCTCCTTTCCTTTTGCCTCATACCCAGGTGGTTGTCTCATATAGACTTCTTCCTCTAGAACGCCATGAAGAAACACATTCTGAACATCCAATTGCCTTAGACTCCAATTTCTTGATACTGCAACAGAGAGAACAAGTCTGATAGTAGCTGCCTTTACAACAGGACTAAAGGTATCTTCATAATCTATACCATATCTCTGTTTAAAACCTTTGGCTACTAATCTTGCCTTATACCTATCAACTTGACCATCTGCTTTCCTTTTCATTCTATAGACCCATTTACAATCAATGACATTCTTGTTTCGTGTTGGTGGAACTAGATGCCATGTCTTATTTTTAATAAGAGCACCATACTCATCATTCATAGCCATTTTCCATTTTGTGTCACTTAGAGCTTCATGCAAACTACTTGGCTCACCAGTAGTTGTTAAGCCTCCAAACCGGGGTTTGAGCTTGTCATACTTGACCGTACCATCTGTACGAATTTGTGGTTTTACAATACCATGCTGTGATCTTGTCCTGCGAGACGGCATATCAGGGGCTGCATGAGGCTGCGCCGCAGAAGATCCGGCCGAGGGAATCACAGCCGCACGGGATCCCACGCCGATCCTGGCGTCAGTTGCACGGGAACCCATGTCGATCCCGTCGTCAGCGCCAGGGGATCCACCATCCCGCCTTGTCGCATCAGCATTGGCCGACGCACCCGCACCAGGTTGGTCCACCTGGCGGTCATCATGAGGCAGCGCCCGGCGCGAGGGACCGGTCGGCTCAGAAGTTGGCCCACCTGGGGAACCGACGCCCGACACGCCCACGCGCCCTCCTGGCCCACCTGGGGATGCAGCGCCCGATGCGCACACGCGCCCCCAGGGAGGGGTGCGATCCGAGGCGGATTCCCCTGGGCTGCCGCCTGCACCTGCGCTATCATCCTCGGGATCAGCGGCGGCAGCACCTCAATCTCCTCTGTGCTCTGCGCCATTTTTGTCCTGTACTGCCTACATAAAATGACGCATAGGAGATGGATTTTCACCAGAATTAGCATGAAAATTTGCATCTTGATCAAGCACACGTTCACCCCCATGATCAATAGGCTCAGATGGTGTAGTTTCAGGTAGCAATAGGATCTCAGATCGAAGGGGAGTGCCTGCATTAGGGTTTAAAGCCTTGAAAGGAAAAACTGTTTCATCGAAGATGACATCCCTAGATATGTAGACTCGGCCAACAACAACATCAAGACATTTAAAACCTTTGTGAAGATTGCTGTAGCCGAGAAAAACACATTGTTTGGATCGAAATTCTAATTTTTTAGAATTATAGGGACGGAGATTGGGCCAACAGGCACAGCCAAAAACTCGAAGGGAATGATAGTTTGGTTGTTCATGAAACAGACGACCCAGGGGGGTTTCATAGTTGATCACTTTACCAGGGGTACGATTTATGAGATATGTGGCAGAGAGAAAAGCCTCATCCCAAAATTTTAGAGGCATGGAGGCATGAGCCAAGAGAGAAAGACCCACGTCGACAATGTGACGATGTTTTCTTTCAGCTGATCCGTTCTGCTCATGAGCATGTGGACAGGAGACACGGTGGGTGATTCCTAGTTGGCGAAAGAAGGAATTTAAACGTTCATATTCGCCACCCCAGTCAGTTTGCATGGTGATAATTTTCCTATTGAACAACCTTTCAACTAATGCTTGAAATTCATGAAAGATTTTGAAAACTTCAGATTTATGCTTAAGAAGATAGATCCATGTGAATTTGCTATAATCATCAATAAAGGACACATAATAGTTTTTCCTATTGATAGAATCACGGGCAGGCCCCCATACATCGGAGAAAATTTGCTCTAAAGGAGCTTCAGATACACTGATCGAACTAGGATACGGTAGTTGGTGGCTCTTGCCTAATTGACAAGCGTCACAAACACCTTCTTTATTCAACTCACTACTTGAAAAAGGAATGTTGTTGTGGCTAAGGACATGACGAACTATGGTTGACGAAGGATGCCCTAGCCGACTGTGCTACCTGTCCGTGGACACTTTATTGACACCAAACGCCTGCTTGCTGGAGTTCAACGGAGCCGATGATAGGGGCTAGAGACCACGTCTACACCTGCCTTGGAGAAGGGTTCTCCTCGTTCCCTGTTCCTTAACGAAAAAGAAACGTGGGTGAACTTCAAGAAAGGTATTGTTGTCAGTGGATAAACGATGAGCTGAAATAAGATTTTTTGTGGCATCGGGTACATGCAACATATTTTTGAGATGAAGATCACGAGTGGGGGTACGAACAGTGGATTGAACAATATGACAAATTTCCATACCTTCCCCGTTTGCAGTATGGACTTGCTCGTTGCTGTTGTACTTGTTCCGGACGGTCAACTTGTCGAGCTCGCTGGTGATGTGGTCCATGGCCGCCCTGTCGAGGTACCAGTTTGTGTCCACTCCATAGGACGAGGTGGTGGCCGAACCTGCGCTTTTCTCGTTCTTGATGAAGGAGATGTCGAAGCGGCGGTAGCACTCGACGGCGGTGTGGTTTGGCTTCTTGCAAATCTGGCAAACAACCTCTGGGAGATCGTTGCCTCCTCCATTGTCGTTGCCACGGCCTCCATTGCCGCGGCCACCGCCTCCATTGCCACGGCCTCCATTGCCGCGGCCGCCTCCGTTTCCACGGCCTCCACCACGGCCGCCTCCGCGACTGAAACCACCACGGCCGCCTCCGCGACCGAAACCACCACGGCCACGAGACACGGCGTTGGCCGAGGATTGAGAGGACTGACTTCCCCCTTCAAACATGGCAAGACGCTTTTCAAAACCATTCAGCTGAGAATAAAGTTCAGCTACCTTGATGGGCTCGGTCCTCGCAGCGCAGATGGACGAGACGAAGGAGATGTAGTCGAAGTTGAGTCCGGCGAGGATGTAGGAGACCTTGTCATCATCGTCAAGCGGCTTCCCTGCTGAAGCCATCTCGTCGCCTAGCGCTTTCATGTGCCCGATGTACTCGGCGATGGTCGCGATGCCCTTTTTGGTGGTGGAGAGGGCGATCCGCGTGTTGATGATGTTGGCCTGCGTCTAGGAGAGAAACATCTCCGTGATCGCAGTCCATGCCGCGGCGGCCTTGGTGCAGTGGGCGACTTGGATCATCACAGGAGCAGAGATTGAGTTGAAGATGAAGCTGAGCACCTGGGAGTCTTGCGCCAAAGCGATGAGATGCACCGGGTTTGGCACATCAGTGGGCTTGCCGTCCTTGTCGGCAAGCTTGGGCTCCGGGAACGGGTGATCGGGGTTGAGGTGGTCGATCAGTTGGGCTCCGCGGATGGTAGCTAGGGCCTGTGCGCGCCACACAAGATAGTTGCCGCGGTGGAGCTTATCAGCGATGGGAATGAGGGCATATGGAGCGGCCGCGGCGGAGCTAGAGCTGGCCATGGCTACTAGGTTGGATGCGAGCTGCTAGGTTGGATGCGGTAGAGGAACTAGGCTCTGAATACCATGAAAGATTGCGTGGAAGCGTATGCCTTTGGGCAGGGACGCGTACGTGTTATATAGGCAATGACAGATTACAACATGCGGCAGTTAGGTTGTGGATTGATCCTCAAGAAAGCTATACAAGAGATAAGGATAAACCCTAACAACCTAACCACCTAGATTACAACGCACGCAATCTACCTACCTCTCTACGGTATATGCGGTTTATACAATACCGTATACCTTGTACATGACTCTTTCTAACATGGTTCATTCCCACTAATGATCAAGTTGCAGATGGTTTCACTAAAGCCTTATCATGGCGCAAGTTAGAAGAGTTCAAGAGCAATCTCAACTTGGTGAAGTTATGATTGAGCGGGTGTGTTAGAATACAATGTACGTATATACGGTTGTGTATATAAAACCGTATATACCCGTTTAGTTGCGTGCGTGGTGATCTTGTAATCTGGTAGTTGGGTTTGCTTCGATCCTTATCTCGTAGATTAGCTAACTTGAGGATCAAGCCTAACCTAACAACCGAATCTTGTAAACCCTAGCCTATGGTATAACACGTAACGCGTCCCTGCTAGGCATACGCTTCACGCCATCTTTCATTAACAAGTCTACGACAGTAAGATTAATCAGAGTTTAGTAGCCAAGCGATATTTAGGGTTGGTCAACTAGCTGTTAGCATTAAGCTCACGGGTTCTGGAGGTGTCATCTGGATAGATCTGTGCTGAATATTGCATACCATAGTAATCTATTAAGTTCTGCATTTTCTCAAGTCCTCGGCACCCCACATGCATATCCAAGTTCATTCTTTCATTTTAAAAAAACCAAGTTCTTTTGATATGTCACTGAGGACCGATACTGTCAAATTAGTCAGAAAGCAATTGGCCTAATAGACCTAGCTATAGTGCTTCCACCACATGCATGGTTTGGACAACTAGCTGCACAACTGTGTTACCTCTCTAGCTGCTCTTGCACTAAATTTTATAGCATGCATATTCAGTTCATGGCCATCTCCAGCCTGAATCCTGTAGACTGTAGTACTACCCAATGTTTCAACTTTCAACTCTACTGGCATAAAGATGCTAGCCTTACGAGTGTATTTCATATTATCGGAAACAAACTTTTTTGTGTTGAGAAAGCAATCAAGAGTATGTTGGAAACATGATGAGAGGTGAGTCTTGTATGCTATTTATACGTGAGGTGTTTCGGCATCGTGATACACTCATTGGTATTGCAGACAAGCGCGGCGCAGAGTACGCCCATAGTGTTTCTGTTTGTCACAGTTGAAGATGTGGCATTCACCTGTTTGAATGGAAGAAAATCCGGAGTTCCATTTTGTACTACCAATTCATTATCACGGCCTGCATGCTATGATGTTCCTCGTTGCTCACCACTACTCGGTGCGGACCGGCTGATCTTGGATGACGCGTATCATCCGCCTTTTAAATTCTAGCAATAACTTCAGCATAGGAAAAGTATACATGAAAAGACTAGTACGCGGACAAGCTTAAGTAGCCTGTGGTGGAATAGAGATAAGCTGTTCGCATAATAACATTACTTATTTTCCAGCTTAACTCGATGCAATCTAGAAAGCTTTATGAAGCCCATAATAACACTACTCATTGTAATTCTTTGAAGAGTTTCTACGCCCCAGGTGAATTGTTCATCCGTAGTCCTTATATTGTAGGAGTAACCTAATTTTGTTATGTTTAGAGTTGACCAACGACTTGTTAGCGTTAAGCTCACGCATTCTGGAGGTCTCATCTCACTGTCTAGGGTGATATTTAGACATCTGATCAACGACATCAAACAGGACTCGAGCTGAATCATAGTTTACTGATTTTTTTCAGCCTGCCAGTCTGTAGGATTCCATATCTTTCCGTGAAGTAATAAAGCGCCCTTTCTCGAAATTAAAAAAACCTTTCCGTCAAAGGAACTTGCTTGGTGTGACCAACCGATAACATCTGCAAAAACAGCCGCATCAGCTCAGAATCAACAATCTCTGCCAACATCGGTCTTGTAGCGTAAGGATTTGACCATATAAGTGTCATTTGCTCCATCACTTGCCAAAAGAAAGAATGACAAATCTAGTAGAAAATGGGGCAACGGTTTAGGCCGGGGCAGCCCATTAGTCCCGGTTCAGACCAGAACCGGGACCAATGGGGGCATTGGTCCCTGTTCGTGAGCCCAGGGGGCCGGCCGGGCCACGTGGGCCATTGGTCCCGGTTCGTCTGAACCTTTTGGTCCCGGTTGGTGGGACGAACCGGGAGCAATGGGCCTGGCTCCTGGCCCACTACCATTGGTCCTGGTTGATGGCCTGTACCGGGACCAAAGGCTCCCATTTAGTCCCGGTTTGTGCCATGAACCGGGACCAATAGTGCTGCCTATATATACCCTCGCCCGCGAGCAGAGCACTCCAGAGCTCTGTTTTTCTGGGCCGGCGAGGGGAGGTGTTTGTGGTGCTCTAGCTCACCTCCTATGCACATGAGGTGTTCGATGAAATGTCCGAGCCACACTAGTTAAGCTTTCTCCTGTCGAAGCTCGACCTCAAAACTCCATTTTCCTCGAGATTTGTCTAGATTTAGAGGTCCGTCACGCCCCACCCCCGTCTTCACCGCCGTCGATCACCCGCGCCGATCTCATCACCGACACCACCGTGGTGAGCCTCTTGTTCTTATCTTCTTTCTAAAAGGAAAAATATTGTTACTTGTATGTTTAGATAGATACTTGTATCATTTTCTTACTTTTATTATTGCATCTTATATAGTGCGGTGGTTTTGGTATCCGCCCCCGTCGGCCCTCATCCTGTCTATGATTCGGATGTGGTATATACATTAATCTTTATAACTATTGGTTCATTTATTGTTTATGAAAATTATGCGGACCAACGTACATAGATTTTATTTGTCTAGGATGTATGTGAACCGGAAATTCCAACCGACCCTATTGTCGAGAGGTTAAATTTAGTTGAAGAACAAAACAATTTCTTGAAGGAAAAAATAAAAAAAATGAGGAGGAGAAGATGATATTGGAGTTGCATGTTGCGGTGTCGTCGATGATCACAAGATCAAGATGGATGCAATGCGCTTGAAGATTAGAAAGATTAGAAAATATGTCATTCATACCGAGGCTTGGTATCATTATGCCGTTGGATCAATTGTTACCTTAGTTGCGATTATGATCGCCTTTGTTTTCGCATTAAAATGTTTTACATAGTTTCAATGTATGGTTTAATTAATTAGATGCTCTGGAGAGCTATATGTTGTTAGATGAGAACTATGTATGTACTTTGCTTTTAATGTGATGATGAACTTCTACTAATTTGGACACTTAATTATATATAATGCACGCAGATGAACCGACAATGGATGTACGGTGACAGACACACCTTCGAGTACATTAAGGGCGTGCATGAGTTTCTCGATGCGGCTGAGGCAAACAAGCAGAATGGTTTTATGGGTTGTCCATGCCCTGATTGTGGGAATACGAAGTCTTACTCTGACCGGAAAATCCTTCACACCCACCTGCTTTACAAGGGTTTCATGCCACACTATAATGTTTGGACGAGGCACCGAGAAATAGAGGTTATGATGGAAGATGACGAAGAAGAAGAGTATGATGACAACTACGTGCCCCCTGAATACCGTGATGCTGCAACGGGGGGAGCTGGTGAAGATCAAGAGGAACCAGGCGATGTGCCCAATGATGCTGCAACGGGTGAAGGTGCTGAAGATCAAGAGGAACCAGACGATGTGCCTGATGAAGTTATGTACCTAGGGTAGGGGCACGGACCTGTCCTAAGAGCCTTACCCAAGGACATCCTTAGAAGAAGTCACCTTTCAATCGACTTGAAAGTACACACTCGACGGGTTCAAGACAACTCGACCAAGAAGCTATCACTCGACCACGAGACTCAGCACTCGACGGCCAGGAGCTCTACAGTCACTCTACAGTCAAACGGTCGGGCATTGAGTAGCACTTATGGTCATTATAACTCTTTTTTAGGGCCGTTACCTGTAACGCCCAGCCTTTATGTACTTTAAACCCTGTATTACTGAGGGCAGGAGAGGGCTGGCGAACTCTATATAAGCCACCCCCATCCTCAGTATCAAGGGTTCACACCCCTGTTGTTCATACACGCATAATCCAGTCGACCGCCTCCGGGCACCGAGACGTAGGGCTTTTACTTCCTCTGAGAAGGGCATGAACTCGTACACCCTTGTGTGTTTACAGCTCCTGCATAGCTAGGATCTAGCCTCCTCATACTAACCCCCCTACACTACTGTCAGACTTAGAACCACGACAGTTGGCGCCCACCATGGGGCAGGAATCTTAGCGCTTGATTGCAGGAGTTGCGATTTTTCCAATCTCCTTGATCATGGCGTCATGCGGAGTTTTGGTGGAGGGCCGCGAGATCCGTCTCGGCGCGCTCACATTCATCGCCGACGATTCCGCCTGGCTTCAGGAGGCTCCGCTCGACGTCGACGCACTCCCCGTCTGCGGGGCGACGCACTTTCGTGCGTGCGTTCGCGGCGTTCTCCTACGGCAGTCGTCGACCCAGTATCTGTCGGCTCCCGTTTCATCTACCTGCCTCGTCTCTCGCCGGCGCAAGCGCTCTGGTCGATCGAGACTTCAGAGGTGGATGAGGCATGCGGTGGCACGCCAATCGGCCACCCCACAAGTCGCGGCAATCGAGCCCGACGAATCTCTCTACGGTCTGTTCGACCTGTCGACTGGCTCCGCAGAGATCGCGTCCGAATGCGACAGAAGTGACCCTGCGGCGGAGGTTCTGGCAATCGACGGCACGCGCAGCCCGCCGGGTTTCGCTCGTGCCGGCGGAGGCGCGGGTGGGGGCGATCCGTCACACCCCAACGAAGAGTATCTCCCCGAGCCTCTCACGTCGCAGCAGCGAGAAGAACTCCGCCGCCGGAACATGGATGCACTCCACACTCCTATCATTGGAGAGACCCCCGAGGCCCGGGACTTGGAAGACGCGCGCTTGGCTAACCTGGCCGAGCGCACTCGACTGGAGAATCTCCAGCAAGCACTCGGCGAGCGAGCACGTCAGCGGATTCCTGAGTCCAGTCGACGTCAGCAGGCTCCCGAGTCCAGTCGACGTCAACTCTTCCCGCCTACGCAGGTATACCGAACTCCCATCCAGAATTTGGCAGCCGCAGCCCGGATAGCGGAATCAATTCAGCCCTCACAGTCCGAAGCTGGCAGAGGTCTGTTGCAAATCAGAGCGTTGCTCCGGGCAGCAGGAAACCAGAATTCCGCTGTCTCCCAGTCGCGGAATAGGATCCATAGTTGATCCGTTGCTGCAGATACGGTGCAGTCGGCCCATCACCCAAGATCGCCCCTGAGGCATGAGGAACGTGGAGACCGGTCAGAGCAGCACAGAAGAAACGAGCAGTATGATCACCGATTCGATCGGGACGACCGACGTCGAGTGCCAACCCCTCCTCCGAGGAGTGGGTCGTATGCGCCTCGGCAACATGACGACAGGCGCCCTCACAGTGTTGGGCGGAGAGTTCCAGTCGATCCCAGGGAACCAGGCTTTGACGCGAGGTCCGTCCTCGTTCAAGGTTTGGTCGACAGGAACAGGGCTCACAGATAAGGACCTGACAGGGATGCTCCCACCAGCGGCAGAGTACATTTATCAGGGCCAGAGTGTTTCAGTCGAGCCATCAGGGCCGCAGTGATTCCTCCCAACTTCAGGTTGGCGACTGGAGTCAGTAAGTTCACCGGTGAGTCTAAGCCTGGCACTTGGCTCGAAGATTACCGAGTGGCTGTCCAAATTGGTGGCGGTAATGATGAAGTGGCTATGAAGCATTTGCCTCTCCTGTTAGAAGGCTCGGCTAGAGCGTGGTTGAATCAACTAGCTCCCAGCAACATTTACACTTGGGAAGACCTCTCCCGAGTGTTCATCCCGACTTTTGAAGGGACATGCAAACAACTGGCAGGCCTCACAGAATTGAGATCTTGCGTGCAAAAGCAAGGTGAAACCCTGAGAGATTACATCCAGAGGTGGATCACTCTGCATCACACAGTGGAGAATGTACCAGATCACCAAGAAGTTTATGCCTTTAAAGAAGGCGTCAAGAACAGAGAGTTGAACCTGAAGTTCGGTCGAACCAGAGAGATGTCTCTGAATCGGATGATGGAAATTGCCACCAAATATGCTAATGGTGAAGATGAAGATCGACTCCGGAGTGGCAAGCAGAAAGCAGTCGCCCAGGAAACCGGAGGCAATTCCAGTCGGAAGCAGAAGCGGAAGGCCGAGCCGGCCACTCCTGGGGAGGCCCTGGCCGTAACCCAGGGAAAATTCAAGGGGAAACCTAAGGGGCCCTGGAACCCCAAGAAAGTAAAAGAACAGGACGGAATGATGTTTTGGATCTACCGTGTCACATCCACACCAAGAAAGATGAAGAGGGTAAACTCATTTACCCCAAGCATACCACTCGACAGTGCCGACTCCTGATTCAGCAGTTCCAGGGCAAGCAGTCCAAGGACAAAGAAAAAGAGTCAGACAAAGTTGAGGATAAGGAAGACAGTGACGGTGGGTATCCCCAAGTCAATTCCACCTTGATGATTTTTGCTGATGTTGAGAGCAAGAGTCGACTGAAGGTCATCAACCGTGAGGTGAATATGGTTGCCCCGGCAACACCTAGTTATCTGAAGTGGTCTCAGACTGCCATCACATTCGACCAGTCCGACCACCCAGCGCACATTGCCACCCCTGGGAGGCAGGCTCTGGTGGTCGACCTAGTTGTCGAGGGCACTCGACTGACCAAAGTCTTGATGGATGCTGGCAGTGGCCTGAACATACTGTATGCTGAAACGATGAAAGGGATGGGCATTCCGATGTCTAGATTCAGTGCCAGCAACATGAGTTTCCATGGAGTGATTCCTGGAAAGAAAGCCGAGTCACTCGGCCAGATTGCTCTCGACGTGGTTTTCGGTGATTCAAAGAATTACCGCAAGGAAAAGTTGACATTTGAAGTTGTGGACTTCCAGAGTGCCTATCATGCTATTCTGGGCAGGCCAGCCTATGCACGTTTCATGGCTCGACCGTGTTACGTGTATCTCAAGTTGAAAATGCCTGGTCCTAAAGGTGTGATCACTGTTACGGGCAATCGGAAGAAAGCAGAGGAGTGTTTTTAGAAAGGATCAAAGATCGCTGATGCTCAGATGCCAGTAGTCGAGCTGCAAGAGTACCAGAAGGATGCTGATCCAAGTGAACTGCTGCGAGCCAAGAAGCCAGCTTCAGAATCAGCTTTCCAGTCGTCCGGTGAAACTAAGTTAGTTCACATTCACTCGACCGACCCCAATGCTGCTCCGACGCATATCTCGACAACACTCGACTCCAAATAGGAAGAAGCGCTCATCCAGTTCCTCCGTGAGAACTGGGACATCTTCGCATGGAAGCCTTCTGACATGCCTGGAGTTCCCAGGGGGCTGGCTGAGCACCGTCTACGAGTCGACCCGAAGTTCAAACCTGTGAAATAACATCCTCGACGGTCCGCCGTCCAGAAAAGGAAAGCTATTGGCGAGGAGGTGGCTCGGCTCTTAAAAGTGGAGTTCATCCGAGAGATTTTCCACTCCGAGTGGCTCGCCAATGTTGTCATGGTCCCCAAGAAGGACAAGTCGCTTCGCATGTGCATCGACTTTAAACATATCAATCGGGCCTGCCCGAAAGATTACTTCCCTCTCCCTCGCATCGACCAAATAGTCGACTCGACCGCGGGGTGTGAGCGGTTGTCTTTCCTAGACGCCTATTCCGGGTATCATCAGATCCGTCTGTATGGGTCCGATGAGATCAAAACAGCTTTCATCACTCCATTCGGGTGCTTCTGTTATGTCACCATGCCTTCCGGCCTCAAGAATGCCGGAGCCACGTTTATGAGGATGATTCAGAAGTGTTTACTCACTCAACTCAGTCGGAATGTGGAGGCATACATGGATGATATTGTGGTTAAGTCACGGAAAGGTTCCGACCTGCTGACTGACCTTGCTGAAACCTTTGCTAACCTCAGAAGGTATGATATCAAGCTCAATCCATCAAAGTGCACATTCGGAATTCCGGGTGGAAAGTTTCTCGGTTTCCTTGTTTCCGAACGAGGAATCGACGCCAACCCTGAGAAAGTTGGTACCATCCTTCGGATGAAGCGCCCTGTGCGCGTGCACGATGTCCAAAAACTCACATGTTGCTTGGCCGCCCTAAGTCGATTCATTTCTCGTCTCGGTGAAAAGGCACTGCCTCTCTACCGACTGATGAAGAAGTCTGACAAGTTCGAGTGGACTCCAGAAGCTGATGCAGCGTTTGCAGGCCTCAAAGCTCTGCTCTCCACCCAGCCGGTGCTTGCTGCCCCAATCAGTAAGGAGCCTCTGCTGCTTTACATTGCGGCCACGGGACAAGTTGTCAGTACTGTACTGACGGTCGAGCGGGAAGAAGAAGGAAAGACCTTCAGAGTTCAACGCCCAGTGTATTATGTGTCTGAAGTTTTGACTCCGTCGAAGCAAAGATATCCCCACTACCAGAAGCTTGTTTATGGGATTTACATGACCACGAAGAAGGTTGCGCATTACTTCTCTGACCATTCCATTACAGTCGTCAGCGACGCTCCGCTGTCAGAGATTTTGCACAACAGAGATGCAACTGGTCGAGTGGCGAAGTGGGCGATTGAACTCCTTCCCTTAGATATCAAGTTTGAAGCAAAGAAGGCTATCAAGTCCCAAGCAATTGCTGATTTCGTCGCCGAGTGGATTGAACAACAACTTCCGACTCAAGTTCACTCGGAGCACTGGACCATGTTCTTCGATGGATCTAAGATGCTGAATGGTTCCGGTGCTGGGGTAGTATTGGTTTCCCCCCGAGGAGATAAGCTCAGATATGTTCTCCAGATTCACTTCGATTCCTCCAATAATGAAGCAGAATATGAAGCACTCCTGTATGGGTTGCGCATGGCCATTTCACTCGGCGTCCGGTGCCACATGGTCTATGGCGACTCAGATTTGGTGGTTAATCAGGTGATGAAGGAGTGGGACGTTAGAAGCCCAGCTATGACTGGCTACTGCAATGCAGTGAGAAAGTTGGAAAAGAAGTTCAAGGGGTTAGAGCTCCATCATATCCCCCGACTGAAAAACCAAGCAGCTGGATTTGGCGAAGATAGGCTCCAAGCGAGAAGCCATCCCCAGCAACGTGTTTTTGGAGCACATCCGCTCCCCGTCCGTCCAGGAGGATCCCTTTACAGAAGAAGCCCCGCAGCCAAAAAGTGCCGCGGATCCGACTGAAGTCGAAGTTCCAGCGGTGGTCGACTTAATCATGGAGGTCTTGAAAATCACTCCCGACTGGACGATGCCGTACATCGTGTATATCTTGAGGAAAGAACTTCCAGAAGACGTAGAAGAGGCTCGACAGATCGTCCGTCGATCCAAAGCCTTCATAGTCATAAAAGGACAGTTATACAGAGAAAGCGCGACTGGGGTCGGTCAGAAGTGCATAACACCAGAAGAAGGTCAGATAATCCTCGACGATATCCACTCGGGGACCTATGGTCACCATGCGTCCTCTCATACCATCGTGGCCAAAGCATACCGAGCGGGTTTTTACTGGCCCAGGGCAAACGAAATGGCTAAAGAGATAGTCGACAAGTGTGAAGGCTGTCAGTTCTACTCCAATATGTCTCACAAGCCAGCTTCACCTCTGAAGACTATTCCACTCGTCTGGCCCTTCGCTGTTTGGGGACTGGACATGGTTGGCCCACTGAGGACAGGCAGGAGCGGATTCACACATGTGCTTGTTGCAGTCGACAAATTCACCAAGTGGATTGAAGCTAAGCCCATCAAAAATCTTGATGCTACCACTTCTATCAGTTTCATCAGAGAGCTGATATTCAGATATGGAGTCCCGCATAGCATCATCACTGACAATGGGTCAAACTTCGATTCAGACAGGTTCAGAGCCTTTTGCGCCTCTCAAGGCACTCGAGTCGACTATGCGTCGGTCGCACATCCCCAGTCGAATGGACAAGCCAAAAGAGCAAATGGTCTGATCCTCAAAGGACTGAAACCTCGACTGATGCGTGATCTCAAGCACGCAGCAGGCGCTTGGGTCGACGAGCTTCCGTCAGTTTTGTGGGGATTGAGGACCACTCCGAACCGGTCGACTGGAAGAACGCCATTCTTTCTGGTCTACGGAGCCGAAGCCGTCTTACCGAGTGATCTGCTTCACAATGCACCCAGAGTTGAGCTTTATAACGAAGACGAAGCAGAGCAAGCTTGGCAGGACGCAGTCGACCTCCTAGAGGAGGAGAGGGAAATGGCTATGATCAGATCGACCATCTATCAACAAGACCTGCGTCGATTCCATGCCAGAAATGTGAAGAGTCGAGCCTTCCAAGAAGGGGATTTGGTTCTCCGAGTGGATCAACAGAAACCACACAAACTTGCTCCTACTTGGGAGGGTCCCTTCATCGTCACCAAAGTTCTCCACAACGGAGCATATCATCTCTACAACGTTGATCGCAAGATTGACGAGCCATGAGCTTGGAATGCGGAACTACTCCGCCCATTCTACACTTGAATTCCCACTCGGATGAGATGTAATAAAAAAGAAAAACTTCTGTAGTTTATGTTTATCAAAAAGCAAGAGTGTTCCAGTTCTTCCTGTATTTTCTGTCACTTTTGTTTGTGTACGAAATCCCCCAGTGGGTGGCTTAGCTGCGAATCCGTTTCGCCTAAGTTTGCAAAAAAAATCCTACCGAGTGGTGAGCCAGACTCTCACTCGAGGGCTTAGCTGCAGCTCAGTGCTCGCCTAAGTATTTGAAAATCCTACCGAGTGGTGAGCCAGACTCTCACTCGAGGGCTTAGCTGCAGCTCAGTGCTCGCCTAAGTATTTGAAAATCCTACCAAGTGGTGAGCCAGACTCTCACTCGGGGGCTTAGCTGCAGCTCAGTGCTCGCCTAAGTATTTGAAAATCCTACCGAGTGGTGAGCCAGACTCTCACTCGAGGGCTTAGCTGCAGCCCAGTGCTCGCCTAAGTATATAAAATCCTACCGAGTGGGGAGCCAGCCTCCCACTCGGGGGCTTAGCTGCAGTCCAAGTACTCGCCTAAGTATATAAAATCCTACCGAGTGGGGAGCCAGCCTCCCACTCGGGGGCTTAGCTGCAGTCCAAGTACTCGCCTAAGTATATAAAATCCTACCGAGTGGGGAGCCAACCTCCCACTCGGGGGGCTTAGCTGCAGTCCAAGTACTCGCCTAAGTATATAAAATCCTACCGAGTGGGGAGCCAACCTCCCACTCGGGGGCTTAGCTGCAGTCCAAGCACTCGCCTAAGTATATAAAATCCTACCGAGTGGGGAGCCAGCCTCCCACTCGGGGGCTTAGCTGCAGCCCAGTGCTCGCCTAAGTATATAAAATCCTACCGAGTGGGGAGCCAGCCTCCCACTCGGGGGCTTAGCTGCAGCCCAGTGCTCGCCTAAGTGTTTAAAATCCTACCGAGTGTAGAGCGAACCTCTCACTCGGGGGCTTAGCTGCACTCCAAGCACTCGCCTAAGTATATAAAATCCTACCGAGTGTAGAGCGGACCTCTCACTCGGGGGCTTAGCTGCAGTCCAAGTACTCGCCTAAGTATATAAAATCCTACCGAGTGTAGAGCGGACCTCTCACTCGGAAGCTTAGCTGCAGTCCAAGTACTCGCCTAAGTATATAAAACCCTACCGAGTGTAGAGCGAACCTCTCACTCGGGGGCTTAGCTGCAGCCCTGTGCTCGCCTAAGTGTTTAAAATCCTACCGAGTGTAGAGCAAACCTCTCACTCGGAGGCTTAGCTGCAGCCCAGTGCTCGCCTAAGTGTTTAAAATCCTACCGAGTGTAGAGCAAACCTCTCACTCGGAGGCTTAGCTGCAGCCCAGTGCTCGCCTAAGTGTTTAAAATCCTACCGAGTGGAGAGCAAACCTCCCACTCGGGGGCTTAGCTGCAGCCCAGTGCTCGCCTAAGAACGTAAAGTCCCAATCTACAAAGGTGACAAAATATGAATCGACCGTCACCTTCTCCTTCGGAGCTGCACCACAAATACCAAGTTATTTCGAGTGAAGATCAAATTCCACTCGACAGATAATTCACGAATATATTCGAAGATAAACCAAGTCTGGATAAGATCCAAAGGTCCCAGACCTCAGATCAAAGTACTCGAGCCCTCGGCTCGACGGAGTTTAATGTTTACAAAATCCACTCGGCATTCCGAGGCAAATTTGAGGTGAAGTATTGAAGTTTTTTACTCCTCCGGCGGAGGACTGGAAGGGGCGACAAACTCGTCCAGGTCGATCCCGTATGCAATACGGGTGGCGGCAGCGATAAAAGTCTCCATGAAGTCTTGAAAGTTGAGCTTCCTGGTGTTGGCGACTTGGATGGCAGCTAGCTTTTCTTCTCGCGCCTCCTTGCAGTGGACGCGGACCAGGGATAGAGCCACATCAGCACCACACCTTGCGGAGGACTTCTTCCATTCCGCCACTCGGCCGGGAACGTCGTTCAGTCGAGTCATCAGAGACTCGAGGTCATTCCGAAGCGTCGCCCGGGCCAGAGCGACGTGTCGATCCGCGACACCGCAACCTTCAGCCGAGCCAGATAGTCCACCACGCTGGCGACACGAGACTCCAGACGGAGCACATTCATTGCAGCCTCATCCTTCACAAGAGAATTGGCAGGGTCCAGGCCTGGTTCCACTCGACTGGTCTCCTCATCAAAGTTCTGACAGAACTCTGCAAACACGATTCAAGAACAAGTCAGTGGCTTTGCTTGAGTTTGGTTACTGCAAATCAGTTAAATGAAGATTATTACCCTCAAGCATGACGAACAATTTCTTGGCAAGTCCTCCAAGATAAGCTTCAAGATCGTTCTTCTTCCCAACCAACTCGCTTGCCTTGTCATTCAGAGCAATCTTGTCGTTCTTCATACGACTGACCTCCTGGTTAGCTGTATCGAGAGCGGCTTTCAGCCTGGAGTTCTCCTGTTCAAGAGCTCCGACTGAAGCCAGCTTCTCGTCGGCAAGCTTCGTTTTGTTCAAGGCTTCCTTTTGCGCTTCTGCAAGGTCTTGATCCTTCTTCTTCAGAGCTTCTTCCAGCTTATCTGCGGCAAGTCGGGTGAAATCAATATCCAGGATAGACAAGAAAGGAAAGTCACTCGACCAAAATGGAGAACCTTACCAACCATACCTTTTGCTTCTTCCTGGGCTTTCTTCAAGTTCTCTTGGGCAAGCTTCAAGTCTAAGATGAGCTGGATCTGCTTGTTCTCCAACTCAGCGTAGCGAGCCACAAGTTCACAGGATTTCTGCAAAAATCTGTCGACATGCGTCCAAGATAAGTTACTTCCGAGTGACTAAGAGACAGTGATGACGTTTCTAAGACTACAGCTGAATCAAAAACATTCGAAAGTAGTCTCGGGGACTACACCCAGTGGGTGCACTCAGCGTGCCCCCACTAGTTTTTCAAAAAAAAGAAATCGACTGTCCGCAGTCGACCAGACACAGTTCCATTCGGCATGGCCTGTCCAGACCGAGTGAAGAGGTACAACTACAACAACACAGTGTAAAGACTACAGTCGACTACCAGTAGTCCACCGTAGTCTCGGGGACTACACCCAGTGGGTGCACTCAGCGTGCCCCCACTCATCCAAAAGGATGGCAGACACACCCAGTGGGTGTACAGATATAAAGAGATTCTTAGGAAAAGAGATTCTTCAAACAGTATATTATAACAGATCAAGTGTTGAATCGACTGACCTGGACGTTGCTCTGAAGAGCCGAACTCGCGTCATAGGCTGCTTGACTGGCCTCCCGAGCCACTTTCACTTGCTCCATTATGATCCCCGCCTGACGGATAGCTTCTTTCGCGGCACTCGCTTGGTCCTCAGGGGCGGGATACGTGGTGAAAAGTGAAGGAGGATCCGCAGTCGACGACAAAGGCCGCAAACTTGTCTGAGGAACAGCGAAGGTTACGGAAGTCCGAGTGATGTCTCCACCGTCCCGAGTTACGGCCCCAGACGACGAAGCCGATTGAGGAGTCTTGCCAGCCGACGCCTTCCTGTTTCTTCTCACTCTCAGTGGCTCGTCGTCGTCGTCGTCCGGGAGGGTGATAACATGAGGAGGAGCTACAAGAAAATTTTCAATCGACCAGAGTTGCAATATGTATCCAATCGACTCAAGGCAGTACATCAGTAATCATACCAGGGTTGGATGTAACAGCATCCTCCATCTCTTGATCCTCGTCCCTGGCGGAGAGCTCGGAAGTAGCAGCACTGCAAATCCAGAAAATCAATCAGTTGGTCCAATGAGTCGCCCAAGGATCCGTCCACGGTCGACAAAGGAAAACAAGTTCTATTATTACACAGAAATAGTGGGGATGGTCATCTTCATCCTGGGCAGAGCCTTAGGCGGCTTGTACGGTGTTGCGCGTGGGTGCTTGGAAGCCTTCTCAGCCGGCGCAGGAGAAGAGGTCCGAGGGCGTTTTGACGACCGCCCAACAGGGGCAGTTGACTTACCTCGTTCCCGAGCCGGGTCGTGCGTAAGCTTGGATCGCCTCTCCGAGCGAGGAGGCTCAACTTCCTCCTCCTCCTCTTCGCTGGAGTCGACATCGTCGTCATCTCCCTCTCCTTCGCCGTCGGATTCCCACTCGGCTTGTTCATCTCCGCTCTCACCGCCACTCGCCTCCCCTTCCTCAGTTGGCTCCTGCGCCCCGTTTGGCGTCGAGTACATCTCGGTAGTTGCCTGAAAAACAACAGACAAGGTAAAAGTCAGTCGACCAATGCAAAGAAGACTAATGAAGAGAGCAAGATTTCAGTTAAGGGCGTAAGGTCAGACCTGGTCCACTTCGTACGAGTTGTCGAGTGGAGCGACTCGCCTGGCTCCTCGGGGGTTGTCCTTGTTTCCCGTGATACTGGACAGCCATCCCTCCAGCATCTCATCGGTGACCTCCTCCGGGTGGATCCGAGTGGTGTCTTCAAGACCCGAATACAACCACATCGGATGGTCGCGAGCCTGGAGCGGTTGGATTCGCCTCTGAAGGAAAACCTCAAGCAAGTCCATGCTAGTCACACCGTCACGAACAAGTTGAACCACTCGACCGACCAGCACTTTAACTTGGGCTCTTTCCTCCGGCGTCACTTTCAGAGAAGCAGGCTTTTGAGCTCGATCCAGAGAGAAAGGGGGAAGCCCAGTCGACTGACCTGGAGTCGCCTGATCTTTGCAGTAAAACCAGGTTGCCTGCCAACCTCGGACCAACTCAGGAAAAATGATGGTCGGGAAGGAGCTTTTTCCCCTCGTCTGGATCGCCAGACCCCCACACAGCTGGATCACCTGCATCCTCTCGTCACTCGACTTGGCCTTTTTGACCGATAGGGATCGACAGGTGAAGATGTGCTTAAAGAGTCCCCAATGGGGGCGGCAACCCAAGAAACCCTCACACAAAGAAATGAAAGCAACCAAGTACACGATAGAGTTGGGTGTGCAGTGGTGGAGCTGCGCTCCGAAAAAGTTCAGGAAACTCCGGAAGAAAGGGTGAGGAGGCAGAGAAAAGCCACGATCGATATGAGTGGCGAGGAGCACACACTCACCATCCAGAGGTTGGGGCTCGACTTCCTTCCCCGGGAGACGCGCGGCTTCGTGAGGAATCACTCCCCCCTCAACCATGTCATCGAGATCTTCTTGCTTGAGCACCGTCGGCATCCAGTCGCCCTGGATCCAACCGTTGGGCAGGGATGTCCTTGAGGAGGAACCGCCCCGATCGGACTTCTTTCCTTTTCCCTATGCCGCCGCCGCCTTCTTCGCGCGCTCCAGGGCGGACGTCTTGTCCTTCGCCATCGTCGCCGGCAAACTTGAGCAGACCTGCAGCGCTAGGGCAAGAGCGGAGGTGGCGGAGCACTTTGCGAGGAGAAGAGGAAAAAAGGAGAGCGTACTATGGGAAACCCCGAGCCGGCGGCTTATAAGGGGCTGTTTCCGAGTGGCTGACCGGTAGGCCCAAGCTATCCCGTCAAATCCCGCAGCAGACGCGCGCGCAGTACGTGGCGAAAAGGGTGGCGCGGGGATCGAGGAGCTTCCGCCTTATCACGTCCGATTACTGCGGTCGCTTCCGTCCCGCGCGCTTCCCAGAAAATCAAATCCCGCGAAATCCGCGGGCTGCAGAACGATTCGTCAGACAGAAGATGCCCTTCACATCGTCATTCGGAATCCCACAAGCCAGGAAATCCACTCGACGAAAAACTCGGAATGGATCAAGGCGACTGAAGAGATTAATGATGTCATCCATGACAATTGATCCAAAACAAGACGCTCATATAGCACAAGGAACCAGTCGGAGAGATCACCAACTCTTTCCACTCTAACCTCGATCCATTCGGGGGCTAATGATGAAGTTATGTACCTAGGGTAGGGGCACGGACCTGTCCTAAGAGCCTTACCCAAGGACATCCTTAGAAGAAGTCACCTTTCAATCGACTTGAAGGTACCCACTCGACGGGTTCAAGACAACTCGACCAAGAAGCTATCACTCGACCACGAGACTCAGCACTCAATGGCCAGGAGCTCTACAGTCACTCTACAGTCAAACGGTCGGGCATTGAGTAGCACTTATGGTCATTATAACTCTTTATTAGGGCCGTTACCTGTAACGCCCAGCCTTTATGTACTTTAAACCCTGTATTACTGAGGGCAGGAGAGGGCTGGCGAACTCTATATAAGCCACCCCCCTCCTCAGTATCAAGGGTTCGCACCCCTGTTGTTCATACACGCATAATCCAGTCGACCGCCCCCGGGCACCGAGACGTAGGGCTTTTACTTCCTCTGAGAAGGGCCTGAACTCGTACACCCTTGTGTGTTTACAGCTCCTGCATAGCTAGGATCTAGCCTCCTCATACTAACCCCCCTACACTACTGTCAGACTTAGAACCCCGACAGTGCCCGATGATGATGATCTCCGCCGGGTCATTGTCGATGCAAGGACGCAATGCGAAAGTCAAAAGGAGAAACTGAAGTTCGATCGCATGTTAGAGGATCACAAAAAAGGGTTGTACCCCAATTGCGAAGATGGCAACACAAAGCTCGGTACCGTACTAGAATTGCTGAAGTGGAAGGCAGAGAATGCTGTGCCTGACAAAGGATTTGAGAAGCTACTGAAAATATTGAAGAAGAAGCTTCCAAAGGAAAACGAATTGCCCGACAGTTCATACGCAGCAAAGAAGGTCGTATGCCCTCTAGGATTGGAGGTGGAGAAGATACATGCATGCCCTAATGACTGCATCCTATACCGCGGTGCATACAAGGATCTGAACGCATGCCCCGTATGCGATGCATTGCGGTATAAGATCAGACAAGATGACCCTGGTGATGTTCACGGCGAGCCCCACAGGAAGAGGGTTCCTGCGAAGGTGATGTGGTATGCTCCTATAATACCACGGTTGAAACGTCTGTTCAGAAACGGAAAGCATGCCAAGTCGATGCGATGGCACAGTGAGGACCGTAAGAAAGACGGGAAGTTGAGAGCACCCGCTGACAGGTCGCAGTGGAGAAAAATCGTGAGAAAGTACTGGGATGAGTTTGCAAAGGACCCAAGGAACGTATGGTTTGCTTTAAGCGCGGATGGCATTAATCCTTTCGGGGAGCAGAGCAGCAATCACAGCACCTGGTCGGTCACTCTATGTATGTATAACCTTCCTCCTTGGATGTGCATGAAGCGGAAGTTCATTATGATGCCAATTCTCATCCAAGGCCCTAAGCAACCCGGCAACGACATTGATGTGTACCTAAGGCCATTAGTTGAAGAACTTTTACAGCTGTGGAATGGAAACGGTGTACGTACATGGGATGAGCACGGACAGGAGGAATTTAACCTAAAGGCGTTGTTGTTCATGACCATCAACGATTGGCCCGCTCTCAGTAACCTTTCAGGACAGACAAACAAAGGATACAACGCATGCACACACTGTTTAGATGACACTGAAAGTATATACCTGGACAAATGCAGGAAGAATGTGTACCTGGGCCATCGTCGATTTCTTCCGACCAACCATCAATGTCGAAAGAAAGGTAAGCATTTCAAAGGCGAGGCAGATCACCGGAAGAAGCCCGCCATGCGTACCGGTGATCACGTACTTGCTATTGTCAATGATTTACACGTAATCTTTGGAAAGGGTCCCGGCGCAATAGCTGTCCGAATGACGCTGAGGGACACGCACCCATGTGGAAGAAGAAATCTATATTTTGGGACCTACCCTACTGGAAAGACCTAGAGGTCCGCTCTTCAATCGACGTGATGCACGTGACGAAGAACCTTTGCGTGAACCTGCTAGGCTTCTTGGGCGTGTATGGAAAGAGAAAAGATACACCTGAGGCACGGGAGGACCTGCAACGTTTGCATGAAAAAGACGGCATGCCTCAGAAGCAGTATGAAGGTCCTGTCAGCTACGCTCTTACAAAAGATGAGAAAGAAATCTTCTTTGAATGCCTGCTCAGTATGAAGGTCCCGACTGGCTTCTCGTCGAATATAAAGGGAATAATAAATATCCCAGAGAAAAAGTTCCAGAACCTAAAGTCTCATGACTACCATGTGATTATGACGCAACTGCTTCCGGTTGCATTGAGGGGGCTTCTACCGGAAAACGTCCGATTAGCCATTGTGAAGCTATGTGCATTTCTCAATGCAATCTCTCAAAAGGTGATCGATCTAGAAATGGTACCAAGGCTAAGGAGTGATGTGGCGCAATGTCTTGTCAGTTTCGAGCTGGTGTTCCCACCATCCTTCTTCAATATCATGATGCATGTCCTAGTTCATCTAGTCGATGAGATTGTCGTTCTGGGGCCCGTATTTCTACACAATATGTTCCCCTTTGAGAGGTTCATGGGAGTCCTAAAGAAATATGTCTGTAACCGAGCTAGGCCAGAAGGAAGCATCTCCATGGACCATCAAACAGAGGATGTCATCGGGTTTTGTGTTGACTTCATTCCTGGCCTTAAGAAGATAGGTCTCCCTAAATCACGGTATGAGGGGAGACTGACTGGAAAAAGCACGCTAGGAGCGGACTCAATAATATGCAGGGACAGGCATTCTTGGTCTCAAGCACACTACACAGTTCTACAGAACTCTACCTTGGTGACCCCGTATGTCGATGAACACAAGAACAGTGTGCGCTCCAAACACCCGGGGCAGTGCGACGACTGGATTACATGTGAACACATTAGGAATTTTAGCAGTTGGTTGGAAGCACGTCTCAGAAGTGACAACACTGTTTGTGATGATTTGTACTTGTTGTCCAGGGGACCATCTTTGACTGTATTGATTTACAAAGGATACGAGATAAATGGGAATACATTTTACATGATTGACCAAGATCAAAAGAGCACCAACCCAAACAGCGGTGTCTGCTTTGATGCAACAATCGAGAAGGGAAAAGACACATATTATGGTTACATAGTGGACATATGGGAACTTGACTACGGACAAGATTTTAAGGTCCCTTTGTTTAAGTGCAAATGGGTCAATCTGTCACGAGGCGGGGTACATGTAGACCCACAGTACGGAATGACAACAGTGGATCTGAAAAATCTTGGGTACACTGACGAACCGTTCGTCCTAGCCAATGATGTGGCACAGGTTATCTATGTGAAGGACATGTCTACCAGACCGAGAAAAAGAAAAAATAAGAAAACAAATACATCATACGATGAGCCAAAGCGCCACATAGTTTTTTCAGAAAAAAGGGATATCCTGGGAGTGGAGGGCAAGACAGACATGTCTGAAGATTATGAAAGGTTTCATGAAATTCCTCCCTTCAATGTCAAGGCTGTCCCAAGCATCCTGATAAACGATGAAAATTAACCATGGTTACGGCGCAATAAGCAAATGACACAACCGAAGAAAAAGTGAAGAGTTTCTCCCACAACTATTATGATGATACCATGCCAAATTTGTAACAGACGAGCATGCTATGCCAACTTTTTCAGAGTTCATTTGAAAACTATGAATTTAGGTCGAATTTTCTCTATAGGTGCATCTATGTTCATTTTTTTAGTAAAGTTAATCACAAACTTGTGATTCACACAAATTTCAAAGAATTCAAATTTTAACTATTCAAATTTGAGTTTATAATTTTTCTAAAACTAATGGCACTAACAGAAAGTTTATAATTTTGCCGACCTAAAAGCAAAAAGAATAAAAAAATAAAGCAAAAAACAAAAGAAAATAAATAATACAGAAAGCAAAACAAAAACAAAACCCGTCCCTCTCTGCGTTGTTGAGCTCCTCTCAAAGTGAAAAAAAATGCCTATTATATTTGTTATGACTAACTAAAATTACCAAATTGAGTATAATGATAAAACACAGTAATATTAAATAGCAGGAAAAACAATTACTCAAAAATCAATTTTTATTGTAAAGTTATTCATAAACTAGTGATTCAAATTTAAACTATTCTAATTTTAAAACTAATTGCGCTAACAGATAGTTTATAATTTTTGTGACATAAAATAAAAAATAAATCACTACAAAACTATAAGTATTTAGTTCTAAGTAGAAATGAAAAAAATAGCAAAAAAAATGCCACCTACTGGGCCACCACGACCTGAATACGACTAGAAACCCAACCATGGGCCAGGATTCAGGCCCGCAGCAGGCCTAGTAGGCCCATAGGCATTGAAGTGACAGATTAGGCCCGAAAGCCTGCAGTTGAGAGGAGCTCGAGAGGGTAGGCGCAACAGCGCTTATAAACCACTCCCGAGCCCTCTCAACTAGCGAGGTGGGACTAAACTTTTGGGCGCGGGGAAGCACAAGGCCATTGGTCCTGGTTGGTGGGACGAACTGGGACCAAAGGCCTGGGTATATAAGTAGCACTTAGGAAAATTTGACGAACTCATCGCCAGTTGCCCCCCGGCCCGCCCTACTACGCCGAGCACATCGACGCCGCCATGCTGCCCCGACGCCGTCCGCCGCCCCTGCCGTCGCCCCCGACCGCACCGTCGCCGTCGCCCGTGCCTCGCCGTCGTCGTCGCCGACGTCGTCCCCGAGCCCGCGCACCCCTGCCCTCGCCCCCGAGCGCGCACGCCTCTGCCGTCCCCGAGCCTTCCTCGTCGCCGACGCCACCTCGCGGTGAGCGCCTCCCCGTTCCCCTGCTCCTCCCCCTGTACTAGCCGCTGACGCCGCCGCGCGCCCCTGCCCTTCGCTGCCGCCGCCCTTACCCTTAATTTTTTTTAGTTTAATTGTTTTTCATATGTGTATGCATATTGTATATGTGTATGTATAATGTATATGTGTATGTGTATGTATATGTGTATGTATATGTCTATGTATAATGTATATGTGTATGTGTATGTGAATCTGACTACGTTCGTGCACCCCTGCATCCCTTCGCTACCATCCATCCCAATCAAATCCTGCGTATGTAGTTTGTTGGCTCAATTCTTGCAAAAAGACGCCCGCCTCCAACCTAGCTCACCTATGCGATTTGCGAAAAGATCCCTCATCTCCTGGGCCTGTCTCCCACCTCCGGCTCCTGAATCGTTCAGATCGGCATGGCGGAGAAAATCTCCTCCCATGATGCGTTGCGACCCATCTGGCGGTCACCGCGATTATGGACGGAGAATCTTATTTTATGATAACAGAAACTTGCTTTCCCTCGTCCCTTTAGACATCAGAACGGCCTAATTTTTTTCCCATCTACTTATTCATCTGCAGACCCATCTCCCTTGCCGTGATCTGTCTCTCTAAATTCTACATCTGCAGAACGCGAACTGTACTTGTTGTTTGGAAGACTTATCGTGTAAATACATTCCTTGAGCCACGAAATTGGTCATTATCTTGCAAACTCCAACAAAGTGAGGGAGAATATAGTGCACCAAAAATGGAAGCAATCCTGTATTCGTCAGTTTGGTAAGAGTGGTTGGGGTCATGTAGCGAAGGACAACCATTTGTTATGTCTTATGGAAATCTTCAGAAACTACCGGATGCATATCAACCTGAGATGGAGGCATGTACTCAAACACTCTGAACCTAGCTACTAAAGTTGCAATCAGTCGAGACAAATGCTCAAAACCTGAAGCATGCTCAGAAATTTCGTGCCTATGGCCAGCAGCTAACAGTTAGAAGAAATTACAAGCATAGCCATTAGGTGTTTAGTACCAGGAGCAGCATGTATCATAGGCAAATATTTGCCATCAGTATATCAGATTTGTAATGCAAATTGCACAGTGCAAATCAAGCATGGAGCACCTCCGTTTACAAAACAACATCAGCCTCGAAAATGGCATTGACCAAAACGAAAGTAGAACTAACAGATTATTTCAGAAATTTACATTCACCAACACATGCCAGTCACATCTCGCTTGGCACTAATCGGCAAGGGCCAAGGGGAGATCATCTAATAGGGCTAGCTATGTGGACGTAAACGTAGTCATCCAAATTTCGTGCTCACGGGCTGCCATCGACGAGATATGAAGGCGGCCGATGAGACGGCCAGTCGGCCACACACATGGATCTCCGTCTTGGGCTGTCGTCGCTGGGATCTATGAGCCGCCTCTGGCGTGTCTCCATCGACGCATGCGCCGCATGTCGTCGGCGGGATGTGGTAGCCAGATATCTAGGTCCTGTTTGCAACCGGAGTTGCCGAGTTGGACTGGCAGGAGAATAATTCAGGAGCCAGGGGATGAGGGATCTTTTCGCAAATCGCATAGGTGAGCTGGGTTGGAGGCGGGCGTCTTTTTGCAAGAATTGAGCCAACAAACTACATGCGCAGGATTTGATTCGGATGGATGGTAGCGAAGGGATGCAGGGGTGCACGAACGTAGTCAGATTCATAGGATACGACGCCTATATATATATATATATATATATTTCTTCATATATAGAAAGTTAGAAGAAAATTTAGAATATGCTAAAATTTAGAAGAAAAAGAAGGATAGGAAAGAAGAAAATAAGAAGGGGAAGAAAGAAGAAGAGGAGAGGAAGAAGAGGAGAAATAAATAAGAAGAGGAAAAAAGAAGAAAAAGAAGAGGAGAAGAAGAAAGGAATAGAGGAGAAGAAGAAATCTATTTTTTTCTTCTTCTCCTCTATTCCTTTCTTCTTCTCCTCTTTTTTTTTCTTCTTTTTTTCTTCGATCTTCTCCTCTATTCCTTTCTTCTTCTCCTCTTTATTCCCTCTCCCGATAACTTCAACACGAGGGGGGGTCGATATACCCCTCGGATAACTTCGACATGAGGGGCGGTCGATATATATACCCCCTCTCGACTGTGATAATAACTTATACCGCGGGAGCACCCCCCGACCCTCTCGCTCGACCAAAACTCTCGAGGACACCCAAACCCTAGAAAAAACGATGTCAGTCTCCTACCCCGTCCCGCCGCGCCCCTACCCGACAAACTCTCTCGAGGCCACCCCAAACCCTTGAAGCATTGTCGAGGCCACCCCAAACCCAAGAGAAGCAGCGTCGAGACCACTAATTAATATATATGATTCTACGTTTGCCGCTAATATATCCATTTGTCATGTTTGAATAATAATTGCCATGTTGTAAATATTTGTAGAAACTATGGACACCCCTCGAGACGAAGCAAACGAAGCGATGTTGAGGGACATAATCGTAGAAGGAAGTGATGCCGTCTCGTTGTATCTCAACGACACAGATGGTACTCTGGAAGGAGAGGGTGAAGAAGCTGGCTCTGGTGACCTAATGCCGGTGCAAGAAAAAGAACGTGAGGACGGCTCCGGTGACCCAATGCCGGTGCAAGAAGGAGACCGTGATGACGGCTCCGGTGACCGAACCGAGTCCGGCCAGGTATATATATTAGTTAAGCCTATGCTGACTAGCTAATTGATGCATTCATTGTTTTGGTATGTACACATATTAATTAAGTCTTTGCTCTTTTTTCTAGCCCTCCGGATCGAGCACAACTGAGGTAAAGAGACGAGGCCTAAACAAAAAGTTGAGCTCGGATGAAAGGTTTGAGATCATAGCAATCGCGCCCGACGGCCAACCTATTGAACCCATCCGAATAAAGAAGGCATTTGTTGCTCAGTGCGGGGTTCTGGTTAGGGACAAGATCCCGATCAGCATCCAGCAATGGTTCAAGCCGGCTACAGAAGACCCTGAGGTGTCTTACGTCAATGATATGCAGAAAAATGATCTTTGGACTGAGCTGAAGACAAATTTCACCCTACCGCCAGAGGATGATCCGGAGAAGCCAGTTAAAGAGCAATTAATCAAGTCTTTTGCTCTTAAGAGGATGGCAGACCTATTCAGGAGGTGGAAGAATGACCTGAATAGGTTTGTCGAGAAAAAAGAGACACCAGAATTCAAGGGCATATATGAGAAGATCAGAGATGACTGGCCTGCATTTGTGGCCTACAAGACATCGGAAAAGAGTAAGAAGATGTCGGCGACAAACAAGAAAAATGCTGCGAAGAAGAAGCTTCACCATCGCACGGGGTCAGGTGGCTACCTCGTAGCCCGGCCTGTGTGGGCCAAGGCTGAGAATGATCTTCTTGCAAAAGGGATCGAACCAGAGACAATGAGCTGGCCAGACCGTTGCCGGACTTGGTTCTTCGGAGCTGGCGGAACCTTGGACCCTGTAACAGGGAAGTGCATTTGGACGGATGAGCAACTTGACATACCCTTGAAGAAGGTTCTGTACTATATCGCTGCAGCGCAGAAAGGGACGTTCCTTCCAGACAGAGAGAACAAAGAGCCCACAAAGGCCTTCGAAAATCCTGAGCACCCTGGACGGACACGAGGCACGCCAGGCTCCATTCCGTGGAAGGCTGGGTTTCCGGACGCAGGCGGTTACAAAAGCCAGGAGAGGAGGAAGAAAGTGCAGCAGTCTGAACTGCAGGCGCTTAAAGAAAGGGTACTCGGGATAGAGGAACGAGAAGCAAATCGCAGCAAACGAACTGCCGAAGCTTCCCCTGAAGCTACCCCGCCATCTCAGCGGAGAAGCAGCGTGGCTTCCACCGAGCGGCTTCAGCCGGAGCTTGTCTTGACGGCTCCTGCCAGCTATCCCGTGGATGCTATCACGGAGGCTCAAAATTGCCACCTTATGACGCAATGGATGAATATGAAGGTCAAGGCGGCTGTTGGCTCTGTTTTTTCTAATGAATTCGACGCAACTTTTCACTGCCAGCCGATTCCAGAAGGATATGCTAAGGTGATGGTGGATGAAATAACGGAGGGATTTGAGGACCTCCCGCTTGACCACCCTACCGGAGAAGGGGCGACTCGGCTGGGTTCTGCTCTGAAGACTCCATGCCTATGGCGGAAGGAGCTCATCAACCTTCCAAACTGGACGCCTCCGCCTCCTCCTCCTCCTCCGGCGAGTCAGGGCACTCCGCCTCCTCCATCGCCTCCTCATCCGGCGAGTGACGATCAGGGCCCTCGGCCGGCTCCTTCTCTGGCGCGTGGCGGCACTCCGCCTCCTTCTCCTCCTGCGCCGGCACGCCCGAGCAGCCAGCCTACTCCTTCTCCGCCTCGTCAGCAAGGGCGGAAGAGACCCGCCGCCGCTCCGGCAGCTGCTCCGGCGCGTCGTAGTCCTTCTCCTCCGCCTCGTAAGCAAGTCAAGAAGACTGCCGCTCCGTCTGCTCTGCCGGCGTCTAGCAGTACAGCCAGAGGCGGGAGGAAATACAGATTCGGTCCTTCTCTGAAGACTCCAGAGAAGTTACCATACGAGAGGACCCTGGAGGAGAATGCGAGGATCGCGCAAACTGAGGTGGATGACTGGTTTAAAGGGTTGAAAGCAAAGAGACATCCACCTCCGAAGGAGAAGGTAGATCCGGTGAAAGTGAAGCGCACTCTGGCTGCCCTGGCAAAACCACCCAAGTCTCCGCCGAAAGGCAACTATTGGAAAGGCATTTGCCGAAGCGCAGCGGTCGGGAAGTACTGTCAGTGATCAAAGGATGAAAGAACGACGAGCTGGGAAACAAATTGCCCAGCTCGGCGAACAAGCAAAGCAATCGTGCCCCCCGCTCAAGGTGCCTAGCGTCGATCCGAGGATGGCACCCGGTTATAACAATCTTGACCATTACCTGCCCGACGATGTACATTATGATTTCCTGGACGTGCAGATACACAGATACGAGTACGGGAAGCCTCTCGTCAAAGATGAAAGATCTCTAACAACGATGATGCGAAGATTGCATGATTGGTACATGAAAACCTGCAGAGAGTCTGGGGGGAGGAATACTTTGTATATGAGAGTTAAAAAGGAGCATGACCTCGTTGGAATTGAACTGTTGCATGTTCCATTTGAGGAGTTCTATCAGTTTTTCAATCAATTGGCCCTCCATAAACCAACGGTCACCTGCTACTGTCTGTAAGTACTACTACTTCTGTCATTAAGTCTCTCTATATAGCTTAGCTCTTTCATTGCATGTATTTATAATTATCCTCACTACATCATGCAGATTGAAGATCGCCGAATTGAAGAAAAGACAAATCTATGATATTGGGTTCATTAACACAAATCTCATAGATGCAGTTCAGGTTAAAGATCATGCCGCAGAAACCGAGGCCAACTTGCTACGATCATTCAAAATAAATGAACACAAAGATATAATACTCTTTCCTTACAACTTCAAGTGAGTGCTGTCTTGTGCATATTCGGTTTCCCTTATATATTTGTCCAGGTTATAGTAATGTAATTGATGAGTTATGCATGCGTGCGCAATTTCCACTATATTCTCCTGGAGATTAGACTTGAGCAGGGAGTAGTAATTGTCTTGGACTCGAGACGAAAAGATCCCCAGGAGTATGCGGACATGACTGAAATCCTCAAGAAGTAAGTTAAATCGATCATTATCCACCATATCAACAAATTTGTTCATTTCCTGATATCAAGTAATTGTTTTCTTTTGTCTGGCAGTGTTTGGAGAAAATTCAGCACAAAATCCCCGGGACTCCCGAAGGAGCTGGAATTTAGATACCCGAAAGTAAGTACTATAGTATCATGTTCCGCGCGTCTCCTAGCTATTGATTCAAGCGCTAGTTTCATCAATACCATTTGGCATTCTTGCTTATCTGTTTGATTGACCTCTATTTCTTGTAAAGTGGCTGTGGCAGGAACAAAGGAATGATTTCTGTGGATACTACGTCTGCGAGTCCATCCGCCACAGGACCTGTGAGCGGGGCGGGTACTCTAAGAAACAATATGAAGTGCGTAAGAAATAATATTCACATTTTTTCTTTATTACCATCATTTGTGTTGAGTTTCATTCATTCATTCATATGCTTGTCTATCTGTCCTCTGGCGGGACTAAAGGGTGAGGGTATTAGTAACGACCCTTTAGTCCCGATTGGGGAACCGAGACTAAAGGCCCTTATAAACCGGGACAATAGGCCGGTTTTCTACTAGTGCGTGCTTTGAATTCTACTTCAAAATCAGAATAGTGTAGACCTTGTATATGATTCAGCTGCACTCTTCAGCAGCATGCAAGGTACTGGATTAGTCGATGGCGTGTGACTTCTCTTTTCGGCGAAAGCAAGCCATGCACCTGTCACGTGCTTCTATAAATTCTCATATAAATTGTTTTTTACGAAATGTTTTTGTTGTCAAGACATTGTTCGTCCCTTCAGTTCTTTGAATCTGGGACGTGGAAAACTGGGAATCGGGAATGGCTAACCTGTGACTGGAAATTGGGATTTGCTGCCTACTGACGGGATTAGTGCTTTGAGATTAGCAATGCCACTTGATGAGAAAAACATAGATTCGTGGAGTCCAGAGATTGCACACGCAGAAATCTTAACCAATACACGTGCGTGCTCCTTCCTTCCCACGTCACGACCAGATCGATCTCTCCGTCCCAGAGGACCAGATCGTCGCCAGTGAGGTGGGCGCCGCCATGATGTGCCGCCACGGCAATCCCCCGCCGGCGGCGCTGGAAGACGACGACATGCTGCAGGAGATCCTCCTCCGTCTTCCGCCCCAGCCGTCATCCCTCCTGCGCGTCTCCGCCGTCTGCAAGCGCTGGCAAGGCCTCGTCACCGACTCTAGATTCCTCCGCTGCTTCTATGCACACCACCGCCCGCCCCTCCTCGGCGTCTTCTTCAATCACGATGACAAGCTCAAGTACACTCCCGTCCTGCCCGCTCCAGACCGCATCCCTCACGGGCGGCTCAACCTGCCAGTCGGCAACTTGTCGGGCCGGCTGCTCGGGTGCCGGCACGGCCTTGTCCTCATCTTACACCGGTTGTGCACCGAGGTCCTCGTGTGTGACCCCATCACCGGTAATCAGCACCATGTGCCAATTCCACCCGAGTTCAAGTGCGGCTACATCCATGGGGCAGTGTTCTGCACTGCCCGTGACCATGGCCACGTGCATGACGGTTGCCACTCCACCCTCTTTAAGGTAGTCTTGCTGCTTACGCGCACTATGGATGGTCGACCTCTTGCCTCTGTTTATTCTTCCGAGAACGACACATGGGCCGATCTCATCAAAGCAGATGTTAACTATCGAGATTGTTTTGGCGGTTATAGTAGTACCCTAGTTGGTAATGTTGTTTATTGGTCATTTAAGTTTGTGAAGGAGGGTATACTAGCGTTTGATTTGGAAAGGCAGAGCCTTGATGTGCTCGAGGGCCCCCCCAATATGGATCGTTCCTACAGCCATCAGATCATCCAGACAGAGGATGGCGCAGTTGGTGTCGCCATGATTAATCAACATTACCATAACATTGAAATGTGGCAGACGAAGATCAATTGTCATGGTGTTGCCACCTGGGAGCTCTGGAAGACCATTGAAATGGAGTATATTCTTGGGTTACCTCCTCTGGTTGAAGGAGAGATTGTATGGTTGAAATTTGTATGCGGATATGTTGAGGATACTGATGAAATATTTTTATGTGTGAAGGACACTGTTTACATGGTTCAACTTAACTCGATGCAATCAAGGAAACTTTGTGAAGCCCGTAGTATTAGTTCATGTCATCCTTTCAGCAGTTTCTATGCGCCAGGTAGTATACTGTGCAGTAGTTACCTAATATTTTTATGTTTCGCCTGTGGATGCTCGAATATCAATGCTAGATAGACAATCATAGACATGTTGTTTAGTATATGTTCTCATTTAATATAGCTAGATAGACAAGCATAAGTCATCATTACTTTCTTTTTGAGGAATGTCATCACCAGTTCATCGTTTCTTTGCATGTGTTAACATCTAATGTGGTTATCTCCATCCTTGAGAGATATAAAACCAAATGTTGAATGGTTAACTCATTCTTACTTTTAATAATACTACTCGGAAATCATTTAATCTCTCGGTGAATGTGTTAGATTATTTGGAAAGAAACTAAGCTGATTGATAAACCTATTTAAGAATGTGTTGGTATTGCCTACTGACTCACTGGCTGTGACATATATATGATTGATGGTAGTGGAACCCAACTCAACTGGATGCATGCATGCATATTCATATACAGTATCTCATCCAGTTTAAATCTTGATGTGTGCAGGTTCGAGGAAGACTAGCTAGCGGTCCCTATTGATAGCCTTCACCCTACTGCTCAGCTTGGTAACACCAAATTGCGTGCGTGCACTTGGATGCAATGCAGGTCCTGTATGGCAATGAAAGAGCCAATGCAACCAAAGGCTAAAGTATGTGTTGTCTTATATCAGTGTATCTTATATTGTTGGCAATAGTAAGCTTTTGTGATTGAGGAAACAATTAATATTGTAGCTGCATGGAGACTAGGAGACTATTTGTGATTTATATCTGCGTGCTGTAACCTGAAGGAAGAATATGTGAACATAATCACAATGAGGGACAGAGTGAGTCGTGTACGGTCAGGTGTTTGGGCAGGGTGGATTCTTGCAGTCGATTCTAGGATGTCTTGCTGTATTGATCTTTATAGGAGAAGAGAAGAGAAGAGCAGAGTGGAGACTGGGCAGATGATCAATGAATTGGTGTGTGTGTGTGTGTGTGTGTGTGTGTGTGTGTGTGTGTGTGTGTGGGCGCGCGCCTCGTGTGCTGCATTTTGCATTTTGAGTGCTGTCCCAAGCGATTTCTGACCCGCTTTAGGTTGCCTGGAGCTAGCTGGAGGTAAATTGAATTGGAGCAACCTTCCGCTGCCGACGCACGGTCTTGCGACTGAATTCACAAGAAGGAAGGGAGCAGAGTTGAAGTTGCAGCTACGCCCATGTTGTTGTTGTTGTTAGCAAATTCAATCAGGGATTCAGTTGAGAGGGAAGAGATTCAGTTGATTAATCTAACGATTCGTCGATCCTTCAAACTAAAACCATCAGGCAGTTCATCAGCATGCAGCTATATACAAACAGAGTCAAGGCAGAACTAGAATACTTGTCTTTCATCAGTCATGGACAGAGGACAGATGCGGTCTGCATAGTCTGATGCTGCATAATCTGTGTCCATGCATCATCGCTCTAATCTTTTTTTTGTTGTTGTTGAGAAAGTATACTTGTATTCAAATCACAAACAAATACAAAGTCTTTAACGTGTACAAACACACCCTAACACACACATAATAAACCAGAAAAACACAGAGCACCCTAACACATCCAGTAAAACACGAAGATCTCCGGAGCTCTGTGTAATCATCCCTAAACCTTGGGAGAAGACTTCTGCAACATAAGAATGGGCAACCAGATCCAAGCGGGCCATTATCTTCCACCAAGACATAATCACCACCACAATGCTCCTCTTTTTCTTCACTCCGGCGCCGAAAAGACGTGGACACACATATGTATCCAACACACCTGCACCAGTCTTTGCCATCTGTGGCTTTGAGCACCTCTATATGTGTCCCTTCTAGATGGAAGAGAACTAAGATCCGGTTCCGGCGCCGCGGCCGGGCCAACCGCCCAGGCATAGTAGGACATCCCTCCAGCAGCAGGACAAAGATTGAGAAAGAACATCAGCAGAAAATCATACCGACATGGAAGAGAAAGATACTTTGTCTCCACACAACCTCCAACCATCTGAGGTCCAACCCGGGCAGTGCCAGATGACCTCCTGACACCATAGCCCGCGACCTCGACGAGATCCGGGGACCCCCCAACCTGCTGGCTCCTAGACGAAGGCAAGAACCTCGCCTAACCGTGAACGGAGCCCGGAAAGACTTATTCAGATGTGACGCCGCCGCAACGGCCTCAACGACGTCTCCCTCAACCCTAACCGTACCGAGTACTCCCACAACACCTAGATCCGAGATTCCCCCTCCCTCCCGCTGCCGGAGCGGCCGGCAGAGGAAAAGGGAATCAACGGCGGCGCCAGTGGATCGCAAAGGGACTCGCTCCTGTTCGCCTAACCGCTCACGAGTTGTTTCTGGCGTAACCTATCATTTCTGCCTCATCAACTGACAGGCTAGTTAATTAGCACGCTGACAAGAAGGGAATACTCTTGTTTGCAGTTAACCTGATACGCATGAAGCACGCATGCAGTTAACAACACTGATTTGTGGGACAAACCCAGTAAAAAAGAACCCAAAGATTTGTGGGATAAAAAAACATTTATGATTTGGAGTCCAGAGATTGCACGCACAGAATCTTACCCAGTACACGTGCGTGTTCCTTCCTTCCTTGCTTCCCACGTGACGATGAACCGCTAGGTCGAGGAGGGCACCGCCATGATCTGCCGCCACGGCAATTCCCCGCCGGCGGCGGTGGAAGATAACGACTTTCTCGAGGAGATCCTCCTCCGTCTTCCTCCCCAGCCGTCCTCCCTCACTAGTAGAAAACCAGCCTTCTGTACTAAAGGGTCGTTACTAATACCCTCACCCTTTAGTCCCGGTTCAAACCAGAACCGGGACAGATGGACCCCCACGTGGCCGCAGCCGGCAGCCCAGGCAGCGAGGCCTTTGGTCCCGGTTGATGACACAAACCTGGACCAAAAGGCTTCCACGCGTCAGCAGGAGGTTTTTCTTTTTTTTAAAAAAAGTGGCTGTTTTAGGGGTTTAGGGGGTTAGTTTTAGGTTGTTATTAGCTAGCTAATAGAGAGAACTAGCAACTCTTATATGTAGTCCTTGCAAGGACTACATATGTTCGTTTCACCTGCAGATCGATATATATATAATAACTCATGCATGCTCGCATATACATCATCATATATAATAACAAGTCCTACTAGCTAATTAATTAAGCATCATCATACAACTTCTACTCGTTATTAATAATAAGTCATACGATCATCATCCTCATAGTCATCGAACCCAACTCTACATAATTGTTCTTAGCACATGAACATCAGTATCAGGAGGATCGGACCTAAACACACTTAAGGTAAAATAGCATAAAACAATATAGACCCTGAATTTCCATTATGAAGAATGGAGATCATCCTGTCTCCAATTCTTGCGCCTCGCTTCCTTTTGCTTCCAAGAAGCTCCTTACGACTGTCCATACATTTTTTCCATCCTTTGATTGTTATGTGTCCACTTCTTTTAGAAATCCGGTATGGACAATTGAGATTCGTAGGATGACCTGGATATATGTTTAAAACATGAACGCTGCCGCCATTCTGTTACATCAAATGAGGCACACAACCCTCTGGGATAAGCTGTTGAAAAACACAGTAATAACTTCGTAGTTAGCAATGATGTACTAGTTTTAGAAGTATGGAAAAAGATGCACGGATGTCGTAATAGTAGAAAAACTTACCAGGGTATCTCCATGGTAGTTACCATAGTTCAACACGTGCACTAGTGGCACGTATTGATCATAATGTTCAGGAGTTCGATTGTAGATATTGTAATTCTCAATATCTCTACAAAATCCAACTAGATGAGTTTTCTCCTTGTAAGTTAACTCAGAGCCATCGGTGTAGTAAGTCCTATCTACCATATTCTGCACATTCTTTGATACTTCAAAATAAGCTGTCAATGGAAATAAATTGTCAACTATTTTGAAATGAACAATATAAGTTCTATTAATAATTAATAATGTTTGAGAAACTCACATAGCGGTAGAACTGAAGGAGTATCAACAAGGACCCAAATGTCCATATTGTCTTGCTCGATTTCAGGATCACCAAGATCCATGGTGACAACCATACCCTCATCAAAACCATACAATTTGCAAAATGCTTCCCAATTTTTGCAACCAAAATGGGTTACGCTCTGAGCATTATACAACTTTACTTTAAAATCCACATCATGATGGGTCCTTAAGTGAATTTTCCTCGTTTCAAAATTTTCATGGTCTTCAAAACCCATCCTCTCCAAGACATAGCGTCTTGCATGGCATGGGATCAACTATAAAAGATAAAAATTACACGTTGGAATAGTTGAAGTCATGCTTAGTTATATAAGAAAAACTTGTCGTCGTTGCGTACCGTTTCAACGTCGAAAGTCTCCTCCAGCTTAATACTGAAGCGCTGACCATCGTCCAGGTGAGGCCTGTCGCACTCACCTCGATCGTCGTGGCACCAGTCGCACTCCCCCGGGAGACTTTCGTCGTCCGATGATGACATTTCCTATACGTTCATAATTCAAAGACTAAATTAGATCATTATTATTCAACTAATCATATGCATATGCCTCGCATAGTGCTCTCCAATTTGAGCATTCAATAAGTAGTATTCAAATTAGGATGCCTTCAATTATAAGAAAAACTACATCATCTCCATGTGTCCGTACATCGAATATTATCACTAATACACGTCGAATACTATATATCATACATATCGGTAGTAAAGCTAGAACCGTAGCGCCCGACGGGTATCGGCGCGGGCGGTGGACACCCAAAGGGAAGGAACCATCACAGGATCATAGCTCCAGTGAGATTCCTGAAGAACCTGCCAGGTATTCTCGAACCTGCCCTCCAACGCAACCATGTACCGACGGACGTGCTGGTCCTCCTCGCTGACACGGTGACGTACCACCTCTGCGGTGTCCGGAAGCCTCGGCACCGTCACTGGCCCACGCGACCGCCACCAAACAAGGATCGGGGCAACGACGGGCTGGCTCCTCACCAAGCTACGCCCCCCGAAAGGTAGCGCCTCCCAGTACCACCCCGGCGGAGCCCAGTCCCGGATATGGCCCATCTGGTCAAGCAGGTGTCGTCCGCCCCCGACTCGACGACGAGGATGCGGGATAGGCATCGTCCACGTCGATGCGGGAATAATTGCTTTAACTAAAAAAATAAACTAGTTCTATTAATTTTCTTGCTAAAAATAAACTACTTCTATAGTATAATAAACCAGTTTTATTAAATCAACTAGTTTAACTATAGTTCTAGTTAGTTCAACTATTAAATCAACTTGCTAAAAATGTAGGAACAAAAAAATAGTATGACTTACTAAAAATGAATAGTTAAATAAAGTAGTTTATTAAATCAACTAGCTAGTTCAACTATATATGAAGCACTTACTATAAATAAAATAAATTAGTATGACTTACTAAAAATAAACTAGTTCAACTATAGTTCTATTATTGTTCTAACTAATTATATTAAACACTTTCTCTTCTTATTTTTTCCTTTTTCCTCTATTCTAAATATGAACATATTCATAAATGACATATCTCATTCACAATTTTCCTATACATACACAATAAATTGACAAAGAAAATACTATGAACAAAAAAATCATTCATAAATCTAAACTATAACAGAAAAAATCATAAATAAATCTAACACAATATGAATAAATTAATTACACAACATGAAAAAAAATCTAACAGAAAAATCTATGAACTACACATCTAAATTACTACACATCTAACAAAAAATCTATGAACTACAAAAAAATCTAACAAAATCTAACTAAATTAACTACTAGTAACATTAATTTAACTAAATTAACACAATATGAAAAATCTAACTAAATCTCACGGTGTCGGGGACGGCGACGGCGACGGCGAGGTGCGGCGCGGGGCAGGGGCGGGGCGGGGCGGGTCGATCGGGGCGGCGTCGCGGGGCGGGAGGCGGCGACGGCGTCGATCGGGGCGGGTCGGGGCGGAAGGCGGCGACGACGTCGATCGGGGCGGCGCGGGGCGACGACGGGGCGGCGCGGGGCGACGACGGCGACGACGGGGCGGCGCGGGGCGACGACGGCGACGACGAGGCGGATACGGCGCGCGGCCTGGCGGCGGCGTCGGGCGGGGCGAGAACGAACTGAATCGAAAATTTCGCAAGTGCTACTTATATAGACGAAGAATTGGTCCCGATTCGTGACAGGAACCGGGACTAATGGCCCCCTTTAGTCCCGGTTCGTGGGACGAACCGGGACCAAAGGCCTCTTTTCGGTAGCGCAAAGGGCGGGAAGCGGAGGCCTTTGGTCCCGGTTCGTGCCACGAACCGGGACTAAAGGGGCCCCTTTGGTCCCGGTTCGTCCCACCAACCGGGACCAATGGCCTTGTCCTGCCCGCGCCCAAAAGTTTAGTCCCACCTCGCTAGTTGAGAGGGCTCGGGAGTGGTTTATAAGCCCTGCTGCGCCCACCCTCTCGAGCTCCTCTCAACTGCAGGCTTTCGGGCCTAACCTATCACCGCAATGCCTGTGGGCCTATTGGGCCTTCTGTGGGCCTGAATCCTGGCCCATGGTTGGGTTTCTAGTCGTATTCAGGCCGTGCTGGCCCTGTAGGTGGCATTTTTTTTGCTATTTTTTTCATTTCTACTTAGAACTAAATACTTATAGTTTTGTAGTGATTTCTTTTTTATTTTATGTCACTAATTTATGAATAATTTTAGTTAGTCATAACAAATATTATAGGCATTTTTCTTCTGTTTTTTTCTTTATTATTTTATTTTATTTTCTTTTAAGTCACAAAAATTATGAACTTTCTGTTAGTGATTCTAGTTTTTCTAATTAGAATAGTTATAATTTGAATTCTTTGTAAACTTGTGTGAATCTCATGTTTGTGATTAACTTACTAGTGCCATTAGTTTTTCGTTTCTACTTAGAACTAAATACATATAGTTTTTAAGTGATTTCTTTTTTCTTTTAAGTCACAAAAATTATGAACTTTCTGTTAGTGATTCTAGTGTTCCAAATTAGAATAGTTATATTTTGAATTCTTTGTAAACTTGTGTGAATCTCATGTTTGTGATTATCTTTACTAGTGCCATTAGTTTTTCGTTTCTACTTAGAACTAAATACTTATAGTTTTTTAGTGATTTCTTTTTTCTTTTAAGTCACAAAAATTATAAACTTTCTGTTAGTGATTCTAGTTTTTTAAATTAGAATAGTTATAATTTGAATTCTTTGTAAACTTGTGTGAATCTCATGTTGATGGTGGCATGAGGTTGGGCTTGATTGAACCAATACCTTGTCCGAGGATGGGTGATCCAAGGCCACTGGGTGAGGACGAGAATGCTCATTTGAAGAAAGGGATCAAGTTTGGTTGTTTGCAAGAGTTCAAGATATGGTTGAGTGACTATGCCATTCGGAACCATAGGCCGTTCGTTGTTGGTCATTCCAATAAAAAATTGCGCTACACAATCAAATGTAACAAAGAAGGTTGCCCATGGGAGTTGAAGAGTTGTGTGGCCACCCACAAGTACATACCGCCCTAGAAACCGGACCAAAGTAAGGGACACCGCCAACTCACGTCCGAGTAGTTAGGCTATAAATCTTGGCATCAACAAAACATTAGTTTCAATGAAAAAGAACAAATCTACCATGTCGATGAGCCGGGTGGCACAACAAGGTACGGCATGATGTACGGTGGAATAGTTTAAATTTGAATTTTTTAAAATTTGTGTGAATCACTAGTTTACTAAATTTGTGTGATTCTAGTTATCAAATTGTAATCTTTCTGCACAGAGATACCAAAAATTACAAACTTTATGTCAGTGATTCTAGTTATCTAATCAATATAAGAAAATAAATATAGCAGAAAAGAAAAAACTACTCAGAAATAAATAGAAGAAAAAATAAAGCAGAAAAGAAAAAAAAATATATTTGCTAATTTTCAATCGTTCACAAAATGACCGTGAAATTGAAAATCACTACAAAATGAACTCTGAATATGTTGAATTTTGGCAAACTAGATGAAAAACTACTCAGAAATAAATATAACAGAAAAGAAAAAACTATACAAAAAACTACGAAGAAATAAATAGAAGAAACATAAAAGGAAAAATATATAAAAAATTGGGGCGCTGCCCTGTGGGCCTGCTATGACACAGGCGTGCAATTACAGGCCCTAGGCCCAGCAGACTCACAGGGCAGCGCGCCGTAGTTAGGCCCAGAAGCCTGCTTATAGAGGAGTTCGAAATGGCAGCCGCGGCTGGGTTTATAAACCAGTGCGGCTGCCCTTCGCCCGGCGAGGTGGGACTAAATTTTGTGCGGGCAGCGCGAGGCCTTTGGTCCCGGTTCATTCCACCAACCGGGACCAAAGGTGGTGGGCCAAGAGCCAGGACCATTGGTCCCGGTTTGTCCCACAAACCGGGACCAAAAGGTCCAGACGAACCGGGACCAATGGCCCACGTGGCCCGGCCGGCCCCCTGGGCTCACGAACCGGGTCAGATGCCCCCGTTGGTCCCGGTTCTTGATTGAACCGGGACTAATGGGCTAACCCACCCTGGACCATTGCCCCCTTTTCTACTAGTGCCTCCCGCGCGTCTCCATCGTCTGCAAGCGCTGGCGAGGCCTTGTCACCGACTCTAGATTCCTCCGCTGCTTCTATGCACACCACCGTAACCCGCCCCTCCTCGGCATTTTCTTCCATCACGGCGATACGATCAATTTCACTTCCGTCCTACCCGCTCCAGACCACATCCCTCATGAGCGGTTCAACCTGCCAATCGGCGACTCATGGGGCCGGCTGCTTGGGTGCCGCCACGGCCTTGTCCTCATCTTACACCGGTTGCGCACGGAGGTCCTCGTGTGCGACCCCATCGCCGGCAGTCAGCACCGTGTGCCAATTCCACCAGAGTTCAAGTGCGTCTACGTCTATGGAGCGGTGCTCTGCGCTTCCCATGACCGGGGCCACATGCACAGTGGTTGCCACTCCACCCTCTTCAAGGTGGTCTTGCTGCTTGTGTCCACTAAGGATGGTCGAGCCCTTGCCTCTGTTTATTCTTCGGAGACCGACACATGGGCCAATCTCAACGAAGCAGAGGTTCAGTATCGACATTGTTTTGGCGGTTATATTAGTACCCTAGTTGGTAATGTTGTTTATTGGTCATTTAAGTATGTGAATGATGGTATACTTGGGTTTGATTTGAAAAGGCAGAGCCTTGTTGTGCTCGAGGGGCCTCCCGATATGAATCATTCCTATAGTCATCAGATCATCCAGACAAAGGATGGCACAGTTGGTGTCGCCATGATGTCTCATCATCACGATAACATTGAAATGTGGCAGAGGAAGATCAATTGTCATGGTGTTGCCACCTGGGAGCTGTGGAAGACCATTGAAACGGAGTATATTCTTGGGTTACCTCCCCTGGTTGAAGGAGAGACTGTATGCTTGAAATTTATATGCGGATATGTTGAGGATACTGATGAAATATTTTTATGTGTGAAGGACACTGTTTACATGGTTCAACTTAACTCGATGCAATCAAGGAAACTTTGTGAAGCCCGTAATATTAGTTCATGTCATCCTTTCATCAGTTTCTATGTGCCAGGTAGTATACTGTGCAGTAGTTACCTAATATTTTTATGTTTCGCCTGTGGATGCTGGAATATCAATGCTAGATAGACAATCATAGTCATGCTGTTTAGTATATGTTCTCATTTAATATAGCTAGATAGACAAGCATAAGTCATCACTACTTTCTTTTTGAGGAATGTCATCACCGGTTCATCGCTTTTTTTGCATGTGTTAACACTTAATGTGGTTATCTCCATCCTTGAGAGATATAAAACCAAATATATGAAATGAGTAATAGTGGAAAAATCAAATGTTGAATGGTTAACTCATTCTTTTAATGATATTGCTCGGAAACCTTTTAAACCCTTGGTGAATGTGTAGATTATTTGGAAAGAAGCTAAGCTGGTTGATAAACCTACTTAACAATGTCACTAGTAGAAAACCGGCCTTTTGTCGCGGTTCGTAAGGGCCTTTAGTCCCGGTTCCCGAACCGGGACTAAAGGGTCGTTACTAATACCCTCACCCTTTAGTCCCGGTTCAAACCAGAACCGGGACAGATGGGCCTCCACGTGGCCTGCGCGCCGAGCCCAAGCAGGAGGGCCTTTGGTCCCGGTTGGTGGCACCAACCGGGACCAATAGACCTCCACGAGTCAGCATTTCTGTGGCTGGGGTTTTTGGTTTTTTTTCAAGGGGGGGGAGGTTTGGGGGTTTTGGGGGGTTAATTTAGGTATTTCATATATTGTGTTAGATAGCTAATTAATAGAGAGAAGTGTCCTCTCTTATGTCCGTGCTTGGTCGACGCTATGTACTATATATACATACGTATAGAGAGGACTAGGCACGCTACCTAGCTAGTAAGAAAACGAAGGAAACAGAAGATCGTCATGCACATATATGCATACAGAGAGAAGTGATATCGACCACCTCTCCTTCTCCGAGAGATTGGTCGAACAACAAGTTCTCGTATATCTATCGTCCGACACTACCGGCTACATATATACAATAATTATCTTTTACAAATATAATCTCTTAAAATATGGACGCCTGGTCCACATAGTATTCTCCGTCTTCAACGATCACGTGGTCAAGAAAGAATGCCGCCAATTCCTCTTGAATTGCACACATGCGATCTGGTTCTAGGAGTTCATCCCGCTGCCGAAACATCTAATTTGTAGAAGGGGGTCAATACATACATACATACATATATATATATATATATATATATATATATATATATATATATATATATATATGAATGAATGAAACTCTACACAAATGATGGTAATAAACAAAAGTTGTGAATATTATTTCTTACGCACTTCAAATTGTTTCTCAGAGTACCCGCCCCGCTCACAGGTCATGTGGCGGATGGACTCGCAGACGTAGTATCCACAGAAATCATTCCCTTGTTCCTGCCACAACCACTTTACAAGAAATAGAGGTCAATCAAACTGATAAGCAAGAATGCCAAATGGTATTGATTAAACTAGCGCTTGAATCAATAGCTAGGAGACGCGCGGAACATGGTACTATAGTACTTACTTTCGGGTATCTAAATTGCAGCTACTTCGGGAGTCCCGGGGATTTTGTGCTGAATTTTCTCCAAACACTGCCAGACAAAAGAAAACAATTACTTGATATCACGAAATAAACAAATTTGCTGATATAGTGGATAATGATGGATTTAACTTACTTCTTTAGGATTTTAGTCATGTCCGCATACTCCTCGGGATCTTTTCGTCTTGAGTCCAAGACAGTTACTACTCCCTTCTCAAGCCTAATCTCCAGGAGAATATAGTGGAAACTGCGCACGCATGCATAACTCATCAATTACAGTACTATACCTTGACTAGTATATAAGGGAAACCGAATATGCACAAGACAACACTCACTTGAAGTTGTAAGGAAAGAGTATTATATCTTTGTGTTCATTTATTTCGAATGATCGTAGCAAGTTGGCCTCGGTATCTGCGGCATGATCTTTAACCTGAACTGAATCTATGAGATTTGTGTTAATGAACCCAATATCACCGATTTGTCTTTTCTTCAATTCGGCGATCTTCAATCTGCATAATATAGTGAGGATAATTATAAATACATGCAATGAAAGAGCTGAGCTATATAGAGAGACTTAATGACAAAAGTAGTAGTACTTACAGACAGTAGCAGGTGACCGTTGTTTTATCGAGGGCCAATTGATTGAAAAACTGATAGAAATCCTCAAATGGAACATGCAACAGTTCAATTCCAACGAGGTCATCCTCCGGTTTAACTCTCGCATACAAAGTACTCCTCCCTCCAGACTCTCTGCAGGTTTTCATGTACCAATCATGCAATCTTCGCATCATCGTTGTTAGAGATCTTTCATCTTTGACGAGAGGCTTCCCGTACTCGTATCTGTGTATCTGCACGTCCAGGAAATCAAAATCTACATCGTCGAGCAGGTAATCGTCAGGATTGTTATAACTGGGCGCCATCCTCGGATCGACGCTAGGCACCTTGAATGGGGGGCACGATTGCTTTGCTTGTTCGCCGAGCTGGGCCATTTGTTTCCCAGCTGCTCGTCGTTCTTTCAGCCTTTGATCACTGACTGTACTTCTCGACCGCGACGCTTCGGCCCATGTCTTTGCAATAATGCGCTCATAGTTGCCTTTCGGCGGAGACTTGGGTGGTTTTGCCAGGGCAGCCAGAGTGCGGTTCACTTTCACCCGATCTAGCTTCTCCTTCGGAGGTGGATTTCTCTTTGCTTTCAACCCTTCAAACCAGTCATCCACCTCGGTTTGCACGATCCTCGCGTTCTCCTCCAGGCTCCTCTCGTATGGTAACTTCTCTGGAGTCTTCAGAGAAAGACCGAATCTGTATTTGCTCCCGCCTCTGGCTGTACTGCTAGACGCCGGCAGAGCAGACGGAGCGGCAGTCTTCTTGACTTGCTTACGAGGCAGAGGAGAAGGACTACGACGCGCCGGAGCAGCTGCCGGAGCGGCGGCGGGTCTCTTCCGCCCTTGCTGACGAGGCGGAGAAGGAGGAGGCTGGCTGCTCAGGCGCGCCGGCGCAGGCGGAGGAGGCGGAGTGCCGCCACGCGCCGGAGAAGGATCTGGCCGAGGGCCCTGGTCGTCACTCGCCGGAGGAGGAGGCGGTGGAGGAGGCGGAGTGCCCTGACTCGCCGGAGGAGGAGGAGGAGGCGGAGGCGTCCAGTTCGGAAGGTTGATGAGCTCTTTCCGCCATAGGCATGGAGTCTTCAGAGCAGAACCCAGCCGAGTTTCCCCTTCTCCGGTAGGGTGGTCAAGCGGGAGGTCCTCAAATCCCTCTGTTATTTCATCCACCATCACCTTAGCATATCCTTCTGGAATCGGCTGGCAGTGAAAAGTTGCGCCGGGTTCATTAGGATAAATAGAGCCAACAGCCGCCTTGACCTTCATATTCATCCACTGCGTCATAAGGTGGCAATTTTGAGCCTCCGTGATAGCATCCACGGGATAGCTGGCAGGAGCCGTCAAGACAAGCTCTGGCTGAAGCAGCTCGGTGGAAGCCACGCTGCTTCTCCGCTGAGATGGCGGGGTAGCTTCAGGGGAAGCTTCGGCAGTTCGGTTGCTGCGATTTGCTTCTCGTTCCTCTATCCCGAGTACCCTTGCTTTAAGCGCCTGCAGTTCGGACTGTTGCACTTGCTTCCTCCTCTCCTGGCTTTTGTAACCGCCTGCGTCCGGAAACCCAGCCTTCCACGGAATGGAGCCTGGCGTGCCTCGTGTCCGTCCAGGGTGCTCAGGATTCCCGAGGGCCTTTGTGAGCTCGTCGTTCTCTCTGTCTGGAAGGAACGTCCCTTCCTGCGCTGCTTTGATATAGTACCGAAGCTTCTTCAAGGGAATGTCAAGTTGCTCGTCCGTCCAAATGCACTTCCCTATTACAGGGCCCAAGGTTCCGCCAGCCCCGAAGAACCAAGTCCGGCAACGGTCTGGCCAGCTCATTGTCTCTGGTTCGATCCCTTTTTGAACCAGATCATTCTCAGCCTTGGCCCACTTAGGCCGGGCTACCAGGTAGCCACCTGACCCCGTGCGATGGTGATGCTTCTTCTTCGCAGGATTTTTCTTGTTTGTCTCCGACATCTTCTTACCCATTTCCGATGTCTTTTTGTGGGCCACAAATGCAGGCCAGTCATCTCTGATCTTCTCATATATGCCCTTGAATTCTGGTGTCTCTTTGTTCTCAACAAACCCATTCAGGTCTTTCTTCCACCTCCTGAATAGGTCTGCCATCCTCTTAAGAGCGAAAGACTTGATTAATTGCTCTTTAACTGGCTTCTCCGGATCATCCTCTAGCGGTAGGGTGAAATTTGTCTTCAGCTCATTCCAAAGATCATTTTTCTCCATATCATTGACGTAAGACACCTCAGGGTCTTCAGTAGCCGGCTTGAACCATTGTTGGATGCTGATCGGGATCTTGTCCCTAACCAGAACCCCGCACTGAGCAACAAATGCCTTCTTTGTTCGGATGGGTTCAATAGGTTGGCCGTCGGGCGCGATTGCTATGATCTCAAACTTTTTATCCGACCTCAACTTTCTCTTCGGGCCTCGTCTCTTTACCTCAGTTGTGCTCGATCCGGAGGGCTAGAAAAAAGAGCAAAGACTTAATTAATATGTGTACATACCAAAACAATGAATGCATCAATTAGCTAGTCAGCACAGGCTTAACTAATATATATACCTGGCCGGACTCAGCTCGGTCGCCGGACTCGTTTCGGTCACCGGACCCGTCATCACGTTCTTCTTCTTGCACCGCAATTAGGCCACCGGAGCCAGCTTCTTCACCCTCTCCTTGCAGACCATCGAAGTCGTGGAGATACATCGAGACGCCATCACTTCCTTCTGCGATTATGTCCCTCAACAACGCTTCTCTTGCTTCGTCTCGGGCGATAGTGTCCATAGTTTCTACAAATATTTACAACATGGCAATCATTATTCAAACATGACAAATGGATATATTAGTGGCAAACGTAGAACTAGCTAGCTAATCATAGTAAGGAATCATATATATTAATTAGTGGCCTCGGCGCTGCTTCTCTAGGGTTTGGGGTGGCCTCGACAAAGCTTCAAGGGTTTAGGGTGGCTATCGGGAGGTTGCCTAGTGTCAAAGGATTCAACAAAACCATGTCTTCATCATTAGGCGAAAGTAACAGGTGCATGATGGTACGAAGCTCTCCAAAGTTATTTTGGAACGGAGTCTCAGATAGGATAATTCGCTTTTTGGTACAAAGTTCAGCAAGAACCTTCCAAATATCATTATTTGGAAGGCCTTTGCTGAAATTCATACAAAAAGGCAAATTATCCTATCTGGGACCCTCGTTCACGATAAAAAAAGAGGAAGAAGAAGAAAAAAAAGAGGAGAAGAAAAAAAAAAGAGGAGAAGAAAGAATAGAGGAGAAGAACTCCTCTATTCTTTTTTCTCCTCTTTTTTTGTTCTTCTTCCTCTTCTTTTTTTATCGGAAACGAGGGTCGTCGAGGGTCGCCGAACGGTAGAGGAAACCCTAAATAGCAAGTATCGTGGGTGTGAGATACAAGTGGCCGTCGGTGTCGGACACTACATCCACGTCCCACAAGTGACGTGGGCGTCGAAGCCCGCGTCACTTGTGGGACGTGGATGTAGTGTCCGACACCGACAGCCACATGTATCTCACACCGACGATACTTGCTATTTAATTAGGGTTTCCTCTACCGCTCGGCGACCCTCGTTCACAATAAAAAAGAGGAAGAAGAAGAAGAAAAAGAGGAGAAGAAAAAAAAAGAGGAGAAGAAAGAATAGAGGAGAAGAACTCCTCTATTCTTTCTTCTCCTCTTTTTTTCTTCGTCTTCCTCTTCTTTTTTTATCCTCTTCTTCCTGTCATGTTCGACGACCCTCGTTCCCGATAAAAAAAAGAGAAAGAAGAAGAAAAAAAAGAGGAGAAGAAAGAATAGAGGAGAAGAACTCCTCTATTCTTTCTTCTCCTCTTTTTTTCTTCTTCTTCCTCTAATTCTTTTTTATCCTCATATTCCTCTCATGTTCGACGACCCTCGTTCCCGATAAAAAAAAGAGGAAGAAGAAGAAAAAAAAGAGGAGAAGAAAGAATAGAGGAGAAGAACCCCTCAATTCTTTCTTCTCCTCTTTTTTATTCTTCCTCTTCTTTTTTATCCTCTTCTTCCTCTCATGTTCGACAACCCTCGACCCCGATAACATTTTTTTCCTCGATAACATTTTTTTCTCTGAGAGAGTTAGTGTTCCCGAGTGAACCGGGGGGGGGGGGGATTGGTCATATCGGATTCGTCATAGTTTCTACGAATGTTATATATACATACATCCATCGATATCATTCCATACATACATAGACATCTACATTATATATGAACAAAAAAATATCAAAATTCATCATACATACATCTATAGTATATATGAACAAAGGAGCTATATTTTGCAAAGGAGCAGGGGGAAGGAAGGAAGGGGGAGGATGGGGCGGTAGCTACCTCTCCTGGCGGGATCGGGGAGGACACGAGGGCGGCCGGCGTCGGGGGCGACGACGATGAGGACGGGCTCGGGGTCGGCGAGGGCGAGGTCGACGGCGGGGCGCGCTCGGGGGAGGCGGACGGGCTCGGGGGCGCAGCGGGTGCTCGGGGGCGGCGGACGGGCGGCCGGCGACGACGGCGAGGTAGGGCGCGCTCGGGGGCGGCGGACGGGCTCGGGGGCGCAGGGGGTGCTCGGGGGCGGCGGACGGGCGGCCGGCGACGACGGCGAGGCAGGGCGCGCTCGGGGGCGGCAGACGAGCTAGGGGGCACAGGGGGTGCGGCAGGGCACGCTCGGGGCCGGCGGACGGCAACGGTGTAGGCGGCGGATGGCGTGGGCTCGGGGGCAGGGCAGGGGCAACGGCGGCGACGGCGAGGCATAGAGGGGCAGCCTGGCGGCGTCGTCGGGGCGGGATCGAAGAACTGAACCAAAATTTTCACGAGTGTGGCTTATATAGACGGAGCATTGGTCCCAGTTCGTGAAACCAACCGGGACTAATGCCCCCCCTTTAGTCCCGGTTGGTGCCACCAACCGGGACCAAAGGCCGGTCCCGGTTGACCAAAGGCCGGTCCCGGTTGGTGGCACCAACCGGGACTAAAGGGGGGCATTAGTCCCGGTTGGTGCTACGAACCGGGACCAATGCACCCTTTGGTCCCGGTTCGTCCCTCCAACTGGGACCAAAGGCCTGTGCTGCCCCGAACCCAAATATTTAGTCCCACCTCGCTAGTTGAGAGGGAGACGCACCTGTTTATAAGGTGCGGTGCGCCATCCCTCTCGAACTCCTCTCTAAAGCAGGCTTTCGGGCCTAACACTGCAATCTGTGCCTGTGGGCCTACTGGGCCTCCCTCGGGCCTGAATCCTGGCCCATGGTAGGGTTTCTAGTCGTATTCAGGCCGTGGGGCCCAGTAGGTGGCATTTTTTTTTGTTTCTACTTAGTACTAAATACTTATAGTTTTGTAGTGATTTCTTTTTTATTTTAGGTCACAAAAATTATAAACTTTCTATTAGTGCCATTAGTTTGAAAATTTGAATAGTTTAACTTTGAATTTTTTAAAATTTGTGTGAATCACTAGTTTATGAATAACTTTACTATAAAAAATTCCTGCTATTTAATATTACTGTGTTTTATCATTATTCGTGTTGCTTTATTTTTTAATTCTTTTTGCTTTTAAACTTTTTTAGTTTTAGAAAAATTATAAACTTTTAAACTTTCTTGCTTTATAGTTTTAGAAAAATTAAAAACTTTCTGTTAGTGCCATTAGTTTTCAAATTTGAAAACATTTTTTTAGTTTTTTTGTTTTCTTTGTTGCTTTATTTTTTAATTCTTTTTGCTTTTAGGTCAGCAAAATTATGAACTTTCTGTTAGTGCCATTAGTTTTCAAATTTGAATAGTTAAAATTTGAATTCTTTGAAATTTGTGTGAATCACAAGTTTGTGATTAACTTTAATAAAAAAAATTAACGTAGATGCACCTACTCGTCTGTTTTCAAATGAACTCTAAAATACTTGGCATAACATACTCGTCTGTTACAAATTTGGCATGATATCATCATAATAGTTGCGGGAGAAAGTCTTCACTTTTTCTTCGCTTGTGTCATTTGCTTATTGCACCGTAACCGTGGATAATCTTCAGCGTTTATCAGGATGCTTGGGTCAGCCTTGACATTGAAGGGAGGAATTTCATGAAACCTTTCATAATCTTCAGACATGTCTGTCTTGCGATCCACTCCCACGATATCCCTTTTTCCTGAAAGAACTATGTGGCGCTTTGGCTCATCGTATGATGTATCCATTTCCTTATCTTTTCTTTTTCTCGGTCTGGTAGACATGTCCTTCACATAGATAACCTGTGCCACATCATTGGCTAGGACGAACGGTTCATCAGTGTACCCAAGATTTTTCAGATCCACTGTTGTCATTTCGTACTGTGGGTCTACATGTACCCCGCCTCCTGACAGATTGACCCATTTGCACTTAAACAAAGGGACCTTAAAATCTTGTCCGTAGTCAAGTTCCCATATGTCCACTATGTAACCATAATATGTGTCCTTTCCCTTCTCGGTTGTTGCATCAAAGCGGACACCGCTGTTTTGGTTGGTGCTCTTCTGATCTTGGTCAATCGTGTAAATATATTCCTATTTATCTCGTATCCTTTGTAAATCAATACAGTCAAAGATGGTCCCCTGGACAACAAGTACAACTCATCACAAACAGTGTTGTCACCTCTGAGACGTGCTTCCAACCAACTGCTGAAAGTCCTGATGTGTTCACATGTAATCCAGTCGCCGCACTGCTCCGGGTGTTTGGAGCGCAGACTGTTCTTGTGTTCATCGACATACGGGGTCACCAAGGTAGAGTTCTGTAGAACTGTGTAGTGTGCTTGAGACCAAGAATGCCCGTCCCTGCATATTATTGAGTCCGCTCCTAGCGTGCCTTTTCCAGTCAATCTCCCCTCATACCGCGATTTAGGGAGACCTATCTTCTTAAGGCCAGGAATGAAGTCAACACAAAACCCGATGACATCCTCTGTTTGATTGCCCATGGAGATGCTTCCTTCTGTCCTAGCACGGTTACGGACATATTTCTTTTGGACTCCCATGAACCTCTCAAAGGGGAACATATTGTGGAGAAATACGGGCCCCATAACGACAATCTCGTCGACTAGATGAACTAGGACATGCGTCATGATATTGAAGAAGGATGGTGGGAACACCAGCTCGAAACTGACAAGACATTGCGCCACATCACTCCTTAGCCTTGGTACCATTTCTGGATCGATCACCTTCTAAGAGATTGCATTGAGAAATCCACATAGCTTCACAATGGCTAATCGGACGTTTTCCGGTAGAAGCCACCTCAATGCAACCGGAAGCAGTTGCGTCATAATCACGTGGCAGTCATGAGACTTTAGGTTCTGGAACTTTTTCTCTGGAATATTTATTATTCCCTTTATATTTGACGAGAAGCCAGTCGGGACCTTCATACTGAGCAGGCATTCAAAGAAGATTTCTTTCTCATCTTTCGTAAGAGCGTAGCTGGCAGGACCTTCATACTGCTTCGGAGGCATGCCGTCTTTTTGGTGGAAACGTTGGAGGTCCTCCCGTGCCTCGAGTGTATCTTTTGTCTTTCCATACACGCCCAAGAAGCCTAGCAGGTTCACGCAAAGGTTCTTCGTCACGTGCATCACGTCGATTGAAGAGCGGACCTCTAGGTCTTTCCAGTAGGGTAGGTCCCAAAATATAGATTTCTTCTTCCACATGGGTGCGTGTCCCTCAGCGTCATTCGGAACAGCTAGTGCGCCGGCACCCTTTCCAAAGATTACGTGTAAATCATTGACCATAGCAAGTACGTGACCACCGGTACGCATGGCGGGCTTCTTCCGGTGATCTACCTCGCCTTTGCAATGCTTGCCTTTCTTTCGACATTGATGGTTGGTCGGAAGAAATCGACGATGGCCCAGGTACACATTCTTCCTGCATTTGTCCAGGTATATACTTTCAGTGTCATCTAAACAGTGTGTGCATGCGTGGTATCCTTTGTTTGTCTGTCCTGAAAGGTTACTGAGAGCGGGCCAATCGTTGATGGTCACGAACAGCAACGCCTTTAGGTTAAATTCCTCCTGTCCGTGCTCATCCCACGTAGGTACACTATTTCCATTCCACAGCTGTAAAAGTTCTTCAACTAATGGCCTTAGGTACACATCAATGTCGTTGCCGGGTTGCTTAGGGCCTTGGATGAGAATTGGCATCATAATGAACTTCCGCTTCATGCACATCAAAGGAGGAAGTTATACATACATAGAGTGACTGGCCAGGTGCTGTGATTGCTGCTCTGCTCCCCGAAAGGATTAATGCCATCCGCGCTTAAAGCAAACCATACGTTCCTTGGGTCCTTTGCAAACTCATCCTAGTACTTTCTCACGATTTTTCTCCACTGCGACCCGTCAGCGGGTGCTCTCAACTTCCCGTCTTTCTTACGGTCCTCACTGTGCCATCGCATCGACTTGGCATGCTCTCCGTTTTTTAACAGACGTTTCAATCGTGGTATTATAGGAGCATACCACATCACCTTCGCAGGAACCCTCTTCCTGCGGGGATCGCCGTGAACATCAGCAGGGTCATCTCGTCTGATCTTATACTGCAATGCACCGCATACCGGGCATGCGTTCAGATACTTGTATGCACCGCGGTATAGGATGCGGTCATTAGGGCATGCATGTATCTTCTCCACCTCCAATCCTAGAGGGCATACGACCTTCTTTGCTGTGTATGTACTGTCGGGCAATTCGTTATCCTTTGGAAGCTTCTTCTTCAATATTTTCAGTAGCTTCTCAAATCCTTTTTCAGGCACAGCATTCTCTGCCTTCCACTGCAGCAATTCCAGTACGGCACCGAGCTTTGTGTTGCCATCTTCGCAATTGGGGTACAACCCTTTTTTGTGATCCTCTAACATGCGATCGAACTTCAGCTTCTCCTTTTGACTTTCGCATTGCGTCCTTGCATCGACAATGACCCGGCGGAGATCACCATCATCGTGCACATCGAATGGTTCCTCTTGATCTTCAGCACCTTCACCCGTTGCAGCATCGTTGGGCATATCGTCTGGTTCCTCTTGATCTTCACCAGCTCCCCCCGTTGCAGCATCATGGTATTCAGGGGGCACGTAGTTGTCATCGTACTCTTCTTCTTCGTCGTCTTCCATCATAACCCCTATTTCTCCGTGCCTCGTCCAAACATTATAGTGTGGCATGAAACCCTTGTAAAGCAGGTGGGTGTGAAGGATTTTCCGGTCAGAGTAAGACTTCGTATTCCCACAATCAGGGCATGTACAACACATAAAACCATTCTGCTTGTTTGCCTCAGCCGCATCGAGAAACTCATGCACGCCCTTAATGTACTCGGAGGTGTGTCTGTCATCGTACATCCATTGCCGGTTCATCTGCGTGCATGATATATAATTAAGTGTCTAAATTAATAAAAGTTCATCATCACATTAAAACCAAAGTACATACATAGTTCTCATCTAACAACATATAGCTCTCCAAAGCATCTAATTAATTAAACCATACATTGAAACTATGTAAAACATTTAAATGCGAAAACAAAGGCGATCATAATCGCAACAAAGGTAACAATTGATCCAACGGCATAATGATACCAAGCCTCGGTATGAATGGCATATTTTCTAATCTTTCTAATCTTCAAGCGCATTGCATCCATCTTGATCCTGTGATCATCGACGACATCCGCAACATGCAACTACAATATCATCTTCTCCTCCTCAATTTTTTTTTACTTTTTCCTTCAAGAAATTGTTTTCTTCTTCAACTAAATTTAACCTCTCGACAATAGGGTCGGTTGGAATTTCCGGTTCACATACATCCTAGATAAATAAAATCTATGTCACGTTGGTCCGCATAATTTTTATAAACAATAAATGAACCAATAGTTATAAAGATTAATGTATATACCACATCCGAATCATAGACGGGACGAGGGCCGACGGGGGCGGATACCAAAACCATCGCACTATATAAGATGCAATAATAAAAGTAAGAAAATGATACAAGTATCTATCTAAACATACAAGTAAGAATATTTTTCTTTCAGAAAGAAGATAAGAACAAGAGGCTCACCACGGTGGTGTCGGTGATGAGATCGGCGCGGGTGATCGACGGCGGTGAAGACGGGGGTGGGGCGTGACGGACCGCTAAATCTAGACAAATCTCGAGGAAAATGGAGCTTTGAGGTCGAGCTTCGAGAGGAGAAAGCTTAACTAGTGTGGCTCGGGCATTTCATCGAACACCTCATGTGCATAGGAGGTGAGCTAGAGCACCACAAACCCCTCCCCTCGTCGGCCAGAGAAAAACAGAGCACTGGAGTGCTCTGCTCACGGGCGAGGGTATATATAGGCACCTCATTGGTCCTGGTTGGTGGCATAAACCGGGACTAAAGGGGAGCCTTTGGTCCCGGTTCAGGCCACCAACCGGGACCAATAGTGGTGGGCCAGGAGCCAGCCCCATTGGTCCCGGTTCGTCCCACCAACCGGGACCAAAAGGTCCTGATGAACCGGGACCAATGGCCCACGTGGCCCGGCCGGCCCCCTGGGCTCACGAACCGGGTCCAATGCCCCCATTGGTCCCGGTTCTAGATTGAACCGGGACCAATAGTGGTGGGCCAGGAGCCAGCCCCATTGGTCCCGGTTCGTCCCACCAACCGGGACCAAAAGGTCCTGATGAACCGGGACCAATGGCCCACGTGGCCCGGCCGGCCCCCTGGGCTCACGAACCGGGTCCAATGCCCCCATTGGTCCCGGTTCTAGATTGAACCGGGACTAATGGGCTAACCCACCCTGGACCGTTGCCCCCTTTTCTACTAGTGTGTGTTGGTATTGCCTATTGACTCATTGGCTGTGATATATATCTGATTGATGATAGTGGAAAACCTTGATACGTGGCTTAAACCCAACTCAACTTGATGCATGCATGCATATTCATATACAGTATGTCATCCAGTTTAAATCTTGATGTGTGCAGGTTCGAGGAAGAGTAGCTAGCCGTCCCTGTTGATGGCCTTCACCCTACTGCTCAGCTTGGTAACACCAAATTGCGTGCGTGCACTTGGATGCAATGCAGGTCCTGTATGGCAATGAAAGAGCCAACCAAAGGCTAAAATATGTGTTGTCACATATCAGTGTATCTTACATTGTTGGCAGTAGTGAGCTTTTGTGATCGAGGAAACAATTAATATTGTAGCTGCATGGAGACTAGGAGACTATTTGTGATTTATATCTGCGTGTTGTAACCTGAAGGAAGAATATGTGAACATAATCACAATGAGGGACAGAGTGAGTCGTGTACGGTCAGGTGTTTGGGCAGGGTGGATTCTTGCAGTCGATTCTCGTTTGTAGCTGTTGTTAGGATGTCTCGCTGTATTGATCTTTATAGGAGAAGAGAAGAGAAGAGCAGAGTGGGGACTGGGGAGATGATCAATGGATTGTGTGTGTGTGTGTGCGCGCGCGCCTCGTGTGCTGCATTTTGCATTTTGAGTGCTGTCCCAAGCGATTTCTGACCCACTTAGGTTGCCTGGAGCTAGCTGGAGGTAAACTGGGCAAGTGCTTCTATGTTTTAATAATTTGTTCAGGACAAGAGGTTGATCTGTTCAGTTAGCAGTAGGTTATGTCAAATTTCCTCATGCCGATTCCCTGCATCTTGAGTTGCCATAATGTTAAGTAATTGTCAGTTTTTCCATTCTCTTGAGTTGGTTCTTTCGATATGCCTCCGATGTCAGTGAGAATCAAATTATTTCAACTCATTCAGAAAGCAATTAGGTTGGTAGAGGCAGTGACTCGCTGATGTGCGTATTCGCAGTACCTTAGCATGCGTGATTCAGTCACTCGCTGATGTGCTGTACACATGGAAACTGAATAATCTTGAGCCTAGCTCCGTCCTGATTCTTGAATATGTCGTATTTGTTCGTCTTCTTCATCAACCTCTTGGACACCTTTCTCTCTCAAAAAAAAGAACAATATTTTTCCTTTGACGAGAGCATGCATATCCGGTGCCCCGCCGCAAGATTGGTCACCGGCCCTTGGGATCCCGCGCCACCGCACTCTCATGGAGGCTAACGGAACAGGAGCAGTGCCGGCGACCTAGCAGAGGAGGAGGGGGGCACGCGCATCGGCCTCGGAGTTGTCGGCGGAAGTGCGGCGGTCCAGCCTAGCCTCCCGGCACCTGCCCCCAATTCTTCACGGCGTGGCATGGCGCCGCGGAGGTAAAGCGTGGTCGCCCCCAATTCTCCACGCACAGAGTAGAGTAGGGTAGTTCTCCCACCATTGAACATTAGTTTCGTTGGGTTTTGGCTACCAGATCTCAAGGAAGGAAATTGCATTGCATTTCTCACTGCCTATTATTCACTGTATCAGTTTAGTTAGCCCTAGTTTGGCACAGGCTTTTTCTTTGTTGTCTTGGATTAATGACGCGGTTTGGCACTAGTTAACTAAGCTAGTAATGCACCCAACAGTTCGCAAGCAGCCCTCGCAGAATAATAATAATAATTTCTTAAGCAGATTACTAATGTCCATCGCCTCCATCACCAACCAAACACGCCCCTGTTCTTTCCCGGCACGTTCCGGTGGCGCACTTTTCCTACTTTTCTTGCCTGCCCAAGGTACTAAACTATCCTGCCTTGCCTAATTAATGTATTAGTTAATCCATGCCACAGGTTGTCTTTGTGGTCTCCGATCAATCACATGGTTTGGCACTGGTTAACTAGCTACTAATGCACCCAACAATTGCTTAAGCGACCCCCGCAGAAAATTAAGAATTACTTAAGAAGATTGGTAATCTTGATGCTGTGTCACAGTATGTTTTATCTTCATAGACGTTGAACCAGATCCATTGCTACCACTGCTTTAGCCCCACGTTGGTATTTTACATACTATCCCACTGCTGTACCATGCCTGGCCTCGGCTATCACCAACTAGAATAACTATCCCACTGCTTTACTATGCCTGACCTCGGCTGTGACGCCTGATAATATTCAGTGTACATCACCTCAAGCATTGGTTGTAATCACGTATGCAATCTGTTTAATTTTCTGTTGGTGGATAATTGGGTATTGGCCTTGTACTCCAATTTTTGGTTTCGATGAGTGGGAGGTTGAGAATAATGTGATTTGGTTTTACTAGAGTGATTATCTTAGTCCTGTCGTCATTTCTCATTTGTAGAAACATTATGCTTTTGAAATGCCTCCACTAGTATGCATGATTTGAACAACTAATTTAGCTGCCATGATACAACTAAAAATCTTGATACATATTGCATGGTTGCATATCTTATCTGATAATATCTTGAACTGTACCAGTAAGTAAGAAGATTTCATCATGGTTTGTTCCTCTACCTCTCTTGCTAAATGGATAGCTCATGGTTTGGTTTTGTCTAGCAGAAATTTTGAAGAAAATTGGGCATCCTTTTTGATTCTGAACATTCAGATAAAACTCCACATGCTTCATAACCCTGAAAAATTATGGTCTCTGTTGTTATGCAAGATAAGCACGCTTCATATATGTTCAACTTTTGTTTGTCTAGTTCTTCATTGTTATACTGTAAATTTACTTTAGAAGTCCACGATACGGGTTAAGTTTGTTCTGACATCTGACTAATGAATATTTTTCCAGGTTGAGCTTGCTCTTGAAGCTGCAATATGCCACTCTTGGAATAAGCGACTCTTCACTAGGCAAGTTTAGGACAACTTCTATTGCACAACTTAACTAGGCATTGGTAAAGATTGTGTTAAAAGATGTGCTGTTTTCTAGTATCTGCAACAAGAACGACGGCCAAGAGCTTGTTCCTCTACCCACACTACCAGGGAAAAGCCTAGCAGCAGCGAGAGTTTTGGGCCTCTCAGTAGCGCGGGCAACGGCGCTACTAATAAGGTGCTACAGCTAACGTATATCAGTAGCGCCGGTTGTCCCATGCTACTGCTATACATGAATAGCTGCAGCGCTCTTTGGGAAAGGGCGCTACTGATATTATCTGCAGCGCTGTTTGCTGGGACGCGCTACTGACAATGCGGCGCTACTGCTAAATTTCCCCCTCGCTACTACTAGTTTATTTATTAGTTTTTTTCCTGCATATTTGTTTGGTATTTGTTTTATATTTGAATAGGCTTTATACGATAATTTTTAGCATATCATACACATACAAATGTAATCATAGCATATACATACAATTAGTCTCATCAAATCATGTCATCATCATAATCATCATCCAACACAAAGTGGTCTCTCGTCATCGTCTCGAAAATAGCGATACAAGTCTCGAATGGTATGCAAATACATCGTCATCCATCTAAACAATGATATACGCGAGAAGAGCTATCACTTTGAGAACATGAGTTCGTATCCCTCTTTCGCGTTAGCGTGAACCTCTAAACTAACTACTGCCTGGAAACCGAAAGGGCCTGACACTCCGGCCACTTGTCGTATATATACTCCTGGCATAGCACTTCTTCGCCATCTATGATCTATGCACCTGCATCATCACATGAGTCGATGATATGCAACATATATAGTTGAGCAACAGAAAGAGACAGACTTGGCAAAAATAAAAACAACATATCATAAGCATAAATAACAAAGTTCATCGTACCCAAAATGCCCTAACTAGAGTGATTTTCGGTAGTCGAGGAGGAGGATGGTTTAATTACATCACAAATAAAGTTTCACCGTGCATAACTCAAAGTTTTGTCATACAGAAAGTATGGACTAAACGGACACATTGTCATATATCGACAATCACTCCAACATGTCGTTCCATCCATCCAAGTCAGGGAGATAGTCCCCGAGCCTAGTGAAAGGCTTCAGGTCGAGACGCTGAGAGGATATCCATGTTCCGACGTCTTCCCGCGACATTTGTCCTTCTCCGTAGAACATCCCTGTTTTTTCGACGACCTCCTTCATGATGATTTGGGCAAGTTCGCGCTGGATGTTATAGAACTCAGCTCGAATTCGATGATCCTCGATATCTCCTATGTCCTTTGCCCATTGCAGAATATGGGCATCGCCGGAAGAAGGTGCCATGCGAAGGTCCTGGTGATCCCGTCTGTACTCCAGCATGTGGTGTAGGACATAGAATCCATCATTAAGAGAATCGTCCGGTTGCTGGATGCAGCAGAAGTCGGTCTTATGGCCAAAGGCGACCCTGCCGCCCCTCATCTTCTTGTCCCTGACCTCTCCACCCAGTGATTGGTAGTGATACATAGCACTGTCGAGAACATCCTTGATGTGGGTGTAATCCTTTTTGTGAATGTTCTTCGATGAGTCCAAGTAAAGAGCGTGGGAGAATCGGGGGTAGAGGATGATGAGGACGGCGCGCCCGCCGCTGCGCAAAATAAGTCTTCAAATTAATTAGCCTCCACCGTGCAAATGAATGATTGAAATCGAAGGAAGGATATCAGCGCGGATAACTTACACGGGATGATAAGGCACGAGAATCGCCCCCTTGTCCTTATTGGTGAGCATGAAACTGACGATGTAATCCTCGCGTATTCACGGTGATTTGCGCAGACTCCCAAGAAGCCCTCGTGCATGTAGTACGGGTCAGCGACACAGATATGAGATATCTGCTCAACCCCGATGATGTAGTTCATGTGCAAGGCATAAAGGCGGACAAACGTAAAATCCAGCTTCTTCACGTGAAACATGTCGAATATGTAATCGAATTGTAGGAAGAACTTATCCGCGGGGAAGCTGTCGACGTACGACATTTGCCGCGGAACGTTAACCACGTAGAGTGGGTATCCTGAATCTTTCGAGGCGATGAGGTCTTTCTCTACCCGCAGCACATCGTCATGAAGTCTCTTTAGATCGCCGAATCTGGCTCGTAGCGCTGTTGCAGGTAGGATTGGTTGATCGGGGATATGCCATTTATCCGCATCGGGGATATCTATACGGTCCTGAAGCCGAGACTGCTGATGTGACACCCCAAAATTTTAACCTTGTTTTAATAAATTAAAATTTTGCCAGGAATTAAAACTTTGAATTTCTGAGCTCCACTTTGACTTTTAGATCATTTTTCTTTCTTGTTGTGTTGAGTATTTCCCAAAGTGAAAACTTTTCAAATATGTTATTTGACTTGAATAACCTCTCCAGAAAACATTTTCTTTAATCAACAGGAGTAACTACTTAATTAATTAACTTGATCCTCTTTTCTTGAAAAATGAACTTATTCAGGTTTATAGCCACCCTTTTTCATTACAACCATTTAGTAAATTCACTCAGTATCTCCATAAAAATTTGGAGTTGTCATGTGGTGTTTTTGAATCACTTTTATACCAAAATAACCTTTATTCATAAAATATTTGGAGCTGTGCACTCAATCTTCTTCCCTGGTCCAGAGAGCAATTTTGCACTGCAACCCTTTTAAATAATATCTTCTAACCTCCACCAAAATTTTGGGATGTTAGTAATAGCATGTGTTTCAACTTTATGCAGAAACCTAATGTTGTTCTTTGAAAAATTTGAGTGAAACAACCTCATCTTCATTCTGGTCCAACATGATGGTTTGTACAGCAACCATATTTTTGCTTGCTCTTTAGCCCTTGATTCTTTCTCCTTATTGTAGTCCTCCATGTTAAACTCCTAAGTCCAAGAGCATGCAACCTTTGGCATATTTTTGGTTCATGAAATAATGCCATTCACCTCCTATCCAGACTTGGAGTTCTGCAAAATTTGCACTAGCAAGTTTGTGCTTTCCACCAACTAACCTCACCACCCTCTCTTGCATCTAAGGAGACACTGATCTGGAAAATTTGACCCCTCCAAGAAATGCCTAAGTGCCCTTAGCATTTTGTCAAACACTTGGAGTGCATGATCAGTTTTGACATGAGATTTTGTTTGCACTATGAACTTGACCACCTGACCAAACCACCTTGTCCCTAGAGTTTCCCTCCATCTCTAACCTAGTCCTGTTGCATGCCAACCCCAACTGTGACTTGTAGCATGCCGCGGCATTGTATCGAACACCTTCCGTGCGTGCACTGGACGCGCCCAGAGCGCGCGTATTGCACGAACACTGCCCGAGCCGACACGCTGGCCCCCCTGGTTTTGGCCGCTCTGCAGCGCCACGCCACACACTCCACTCCTCACAGCATCGCGCCAAGCCGCCCTGGCAGCCAACAGCGCCGCCGTCAGGACGCTTTTGGCGGCACGCCAGCGTCCGCCGCACGCCCCTGCCACGGCAGCGCCGCCCAAGCCCCCAGCGCTCGCCACCTGCCCCCTGGAGCAGCATGAGCTCATCCGCAGCCTTGTCCACTAGCTCTCGTCGCCGCCACGTCACCCTGCAGCACAGAGAGGCGGTTCGCCGCCGTTCTTATCGCCGGCCGCCGCAAACCGACATGGAAGCACTATAAAAAGGAGGTCCCCGAACTCCCCGAGCACGCAGGCGACCTCAGGCCACCCTAATGGCGCTCCCCTAGCTCGCATTCGACCCAGAGATGCTTTCTTCCCCGTCTCCGGCAACTTCAGCCGCCGCCACTGCCCCGGCCGTTCCGGCGCCACCAAGGCCTCCCCCGCTCCGTTCTCTCCACCAGAAACTTCCCCTTCCTCCCACGAACCCAAACCCCTACTCAATTTTGATTGGGAACAACTTTAGCACCAAAACCACTATACACCCGAAGCCTCCTCCGCCGCGAAGCTCGCCGCCGGCAGCTCCCTCCGACCCCACCGGCCTGGCGACCACCGGGAGGACCGCACTGGAGTGGCGGATCCATCCCCGCCCTCGGGGCCCCGCGAGGAGCCGCCAGTCGCCGGCGACGATCGCCGGAGCCCCGCCTCCACTCGGAACAGAGGAAGAAGAGGGAGGGAGGAATAGTCAAACCTGACTAGTGGGCCCCCTGGACCCACTATCAGTGACACACCGCGGCATCCACGTGTTTTAAGTGAAGACGTAATCTACCCCAGTACGTTTTCCCCGCTTCGAAATAAGGTATGGCAGGATAAGGTATAGTGAGTATTGACTTATTGGTTGAAATAAACTTAGTTAACCATGTCATGCAGGAAACTCATAAACCTCCTGAGTCGACCATAGATCGAGTCTTGTTCCAGTAACCCCCATACTTGCCTTGTACTACCACTTGTCCCTGCCGCAGGTAGGGTACGGTCCAGTAAGTCGTCAACCCCTTTCAAGCACACACCGTACAGAGAGGCCAGGGTGGTAGGTACCGGTAGTAGCCGGTAGACTGACCACGTGGTCCGGGGGCATGGGTGTTTCCGGTTGGGACCAAGAGGGGAGGCCACCCCTTAGAGCGCGCGATATAAATTTGATCCCATGCTACGCGAGGTTGTAGCCTCCGCACTTAGAGTTTGCTTGACAAGTGTCGTGGGTGATTCCAGACACTGATGAGTTAAGCTGGTGTGTGCAAGTCAGGTGTGTTTACGATCAAAATACCGTAGACGGAATTAGTCCCAATGGACTAAAGGAATCCGTTACTCGTGGGTAAAGAGTACCCCCTCTGCAGAGATATTAAACCTATTTGAATAGCCGTGTCCATGGTTAAGGATTACATTCTGGGATGGGTCAAGTGTCGGTCTTAGTGTCGGTCTTCGAAGGAGGAACTGTTAAAAACAAAACTGAGATCACGTTTCGAAACTTGTGATGATTATGATTATTATTATTATTATTATTGTAACTAACCCGTGATATATTTGGTGTTACCAAATATCCTTGGGATGGTTCTACCTCCAGGATATTCACTGGCATTTCTTTTAAAGCCCTTTATGTGGCGTCGCTCAGACGCCCGACTTTGGCATTTCTTTTAAATTCCTTTATGTGGCGTCGCTCAGACGCCCGACTGTGGCATTTCTTCATTCTATCATTTCATTTACTGGTTCGACTGCCCATGCATACCTTAAATATTTACTCGCATGCATCATGAACCTTATTCCATAGTGATCAGAGTAATCACAGAATATTTTGAAACATGATTGTTTGTGGCTATATTATACCTGTGTTCTAAATGTTTGCGAGTACATTCAAAGTACTCACTGGCTTGTCCCTGGCTATTGTCTTGGCCAGATTTTCTTGCTCGGAGAGAACACTACAGGAAACAGGTAATTTGCCGTCTGTGGATCACAGACGGCAAAGACCTAAATCCAGACGGCAAAGATTTTGCCGTCAGGAAGCAGACGGCAAACTCAGACGGCAAAGACAAGTCGGCAAAGAATGCTTTGCCGTCAGCTTTTTATCGTACAGACGGCAAAGTCTTTGCCATCAGCTGAAGTCATGTTTTGTCGTCAGCCTATTAACCAACAGACGGAAAAATCCAAGCTCTTTGCCGTCAGTAATGCTTCTTCTTTGCCGTCTGACCTCAAACCCATAGACGGCAAATAATTATTTATATATAAAAAAATTGGCAGGTAGTTTATGTTCTTTTTTTATTTTTACTTTTAGTTTTTGGAACAGGAGACGCTCGCGAAGGACCCAGAAGCTGCTTCATTGATAATTATTATTTGCAAGAGTGTACAACTTCCACAAGAACCCCAAAGAAAGTGAAATTACAGCACACTATGGGATCTTGACAGGAAAGACCCGAAACACGAGCTGAAAAACGCAATCTGGTCCATCTTCTTCCTTGCTTCGACATCGGACACAGAACTCTAATATCGGGGTTGACCACCGCGGCTGTCGCCCGGCGGCCTCCTCCGCTCAAGGCTAGAACAGCGCAACGATGAGGAGGCTGGGCTTGGGTGGCGTTGCAGACGAACTGGCAGTACACGATGTTGTGGGCCATGGTGGTGACGTAGATGGTGAGGCGCACGGCGATGTAGGCGTTCCCGTCGACGTGGTTAGGGGAGGAGGCGGGCACCCGCTGTGGAGAGCAGAGGACCGGGGCGAGGCTGAGGAGAGCAACGGGTGGCCCTTCGCGCCCCGCGTCGCCCGCCCTCACCAGCGCCGGCCGCCGCCCACCCTCGCACACGCCAACCGCGACGCCCGCCCTCGTAGACGTCGGCAGCCGCCCGCACCAGCGCCCCTCCTCGCAAACGCCGAGCAAGGCTGAGGAAACCAGCGGTTGGCCCGTCGCGCTTCGCCCTCTCCAGCGCCGGCCGCCGCCCGCGACTCCCGCCATGCCGCCCGCACGCGCACACACAGGCCGCCGCCCGCGCCAGCCGCCCTCCCTCGCACGCGTCGGCTGCCCGCACCATCCGCCCCTCCTCGCACGCGCCGGCCGCCCGTGGCTGCCTCCCTGCTCGCCATCGCATGCCTTGGCCGCCCTGCCCGCGGCTGCCTCCCGGCTCACCATCCCCATCGCGGGCAATGGTGGGGTGTGTGTGTGTGCGTGTCGTGGGTAGGTGGGGGTGGCACGGGGGTTATTTTTTTACTTAGTGGTGGAGTGGGTCACGTGGGTGGGGTGAAAAGAGAGATGGGGAGGGCAGGATCGAGCAGCACGCGGTGGTAGATGGCTGCGACGTCATTGATCCGCGAGGTGGATCCGTGTGTTGTGCTTTCTCAGTTTGCCGTCTGTGAACCAAAATACAGACGGCAAAGGGCTCACTTTGCCGTCTGCGAATAAAATCACAGACGGCAAAGATTCTTTGCCGTCTGCCAAAACAAACACAGACGGCAAAGAATCTTTGCCGTCTGTGTTTTCTTAGGCAGACGGCAAAGTGAGCTCTTTGCCGTATGTGTTTTTATTCGCAGACGGCAAAGTATATTTTGCCGTCAGTTTTTCTTTGCCGTCTGTTAATGACAGCAAACCCTTTCTTTGCCGTCTGCCCGAGGAAAAGCTGACGGCAAAGACGCCCCCTGACGGCAAATTAGCAGTTTCCCGTAGTGGAAGCAATGTGAGGACGGCTTTGGACCCTAAGAAATCGGTGATAGACGCCTCATGAAGATAGGAGTTAACCCGGTCAGCTGTTCCTGTGGAAATGGAGTTCCCTACATAGAAGATCCACAAACCGCTTCCGCCATCAACCATTAGAAACCACTGTTGTACTCATGGACCACAACGGTCTTGTACCACATATTATGTACTTTTGCTTGGAATTTCTGTATCAAGTTGATGTCTCATCAGCTAACAGTAATCCTGGGGCTGATGGGCTCGACGGCCATTTTCAGGGAAATTAATGTCCGGAAAAACCGGTCGCGACAGACTTGGTATCAGAGCCAGGCTGACCGTTGGCTAAATCCTATCTTAGCCAGGTCAATAAATCTAGGCAAACCAACCCACCAAGCCTTAACCAAACCCCGGCCAAGCTTCTCCTGCAAGATAGCCCCACAGTGACTCGACACCTTTTGGCAATCGGTGCCCAACCTATCAGCCTAGACGTCAATCACGCGCCAGTGATCGGCCCCCTAAATAGTCCTTTCTCGCAAGCGTGCGAAGGAAGACTCCGTCCCCTTTTTCTATAAAAAGGGCACGCTAGCCTCAACTCAGCACAGCACAACCGCTATCCTAAACCAAGCCACAATGACTGGCCCTGTCGTGCACAATGAGACCACAGCTACCAACCTTGGAGGTTTTGTGACCATACTCACAAACCTCACCCGTCGCGCCTATGCATTAGAAGAGCCCCCAGAATATGTTGTGTACCAAGGACCCTTAAGCGGTGAAAGCCGTCAATTCTGGGCCACTGTACACATCTACGGTAGGGGTCTCGCACCCGAACACCCCTACAGATTCACCGGAAGAACAACTTCCTTTGAGCCACAAGCCATCCAACTAGCTGCTCGAGAAGCTATAGTTCATCTCCGGCACTTGTCGCCCCGAGTTGACTGTCGCTCGTTCCACTGCTACCCCAGACGTGAAGGGTATGGTAGACCACCCCAAGTTGCCAACGGAGACCACGAAACGGATCCTGCATTGTTGCACCTAGTGCGCTACGTAAGTGCACTAGAGGAACTGTGCGATCAGGTCACGATCGATCTAATCGCAGCTCGTGGAGAGCTAGTTCGTCGAGCCCCGGCAAGAGAAGAGGACGAGCCCAACACCGACAACCCAGTCGTGCTGTTTGGACAACCCATCGAGACCCCGAGATCTGCCCCAGCCATCGGCCAAGGTGTGGCGATAACCCCAGAAGTGCTACGTCGCATATTGGGAACACACTCCAACGGGGTTGTGGCCAACAATCCCCGAGACGACCAGCATCGCTACCTCGAGCATGCAGCCCCTCAACCCACTCCAGTTAATTCCGACGGCGAGACCCGTGGAGGAGCCTCAACATCCTCAAGGCACGCCCGCATGGATGTAAACGAGGTAGACTAAGAACCCGAGTTGTAATGAGTCCCAGTGTACCCTCGTTTTGTAACCGTGTGGCCTTGTGAATAAACGCTGCTTGATGCCATGCCTCTACTTTAGTAGTAACCTTGGCTAATTACACCAGTGTGCTTATCCATCCCTGGCACAGTTACCAAAAATCTCCCCGACAACCCCCTTAGTAACACGTCACCTCGGTGAAATATGTGTATCTGTGGCTTTGACTTCGACCCGCGGAGCAGAGCTGGGAGTTTCGTTACCATTCACCACGGTAAAAATGACCCAGCTCCAAGTGCTATAAAAAGGCCACCGCCTGACCTTGCCAAACACCTCTCACCTTGTACACCATCCTCACAACCTTTTCTTGCCATGCCAAGCCCCAGCATTTACCTGAGAACCCCAGATGCAACCCCGGGCAGTTTTGTTAAGATATTGTGGGATTTTACCTGCAGTACCATGGGCGCTACCCAGCCACCCCAGTACGAGCTGTTCAAATCGAGGATCACCTCTTCCACCTCGAGATATTGGGCAGCAGTGCACATCCCTCCCGTGAACTCAAACCAAGACCCAACAGAGGTCTCCTTCGTGGGGAAATCTATGCCAACCCCACAGATGGCCGTGGAAGCTGCGGCTTACGAAGCGCTTGCTCGCCTTCGATTCGCTGTACCCTATGCCAGCGAACGAGGGTATTACTACTTCCCGAGCCGTGCAGCGCCCGGAGGAGTAAGATCTTTTCCCGGTGGACGAATCGAGAGAGACCCAGTCCTGGCCAACCTTGTCCAGTACGTCATCGCGCAAGAGCGTCTAACCCAACGCGTTATGGGTTATCTCCAGAGCCTCGCAGATTTAAATCCTCAGATCGCCATCGGCAGAACACTAAGACCCGACCAGGAGAGACACGTGCATCGACTGGTCAATCCACTTTCTCCGATAGAGGAAGAATGTGTCTCAGTACCAGAGACATTTTCCCGGGATCCCGTCCAGTGCATTATAGACGTCGCTACTACGTTTATGGTTGCAACTTTTATTTATCTGATGTACCCTATGCGTGGTAACCGAGTGTGCGCATCAAGTAAATCTTTAGTTTCAATTATTTTGAGTGATACTGTTGTATTACTGTTTTCTTCCGCGAATAATCCTGGAGTGAGATTTCTCTTCTCTGAACCAATACATCTGCACCTTCTCACGACTCGGATTATTTTTATTTCGCACAGAGCAACCACGGCAGCCGACTCACAACCACAAACACTCGAACACTCACGCATACACTGTTTGCCCAGCTTTGCAACGGTGTTACATCTGGCTAACCCCTCTCCTAACAACAGTTAGCATCCTGCACACCCCACCTACTCCTCGTGATCACCCCCACCACGGAGAGCCAACACCCGAGCAGCAGCATCCCGGCGATCGTTGAAGATCATCGCACACAGGAGCACGGAGAGCCCCAGCAGTGTCGCAAGCCCTCCGCATATCAGGATTGCGAACCAGTCCGGCATCGCCTCCGCCATTAGAGCCTCACCCGAGCTTTGGTAAGCAGAAATGGAGGGAGGAGAAGGAGGAGAAGCGAGTCCAGGTGTGAAGAAGAAGAGAGGAAACACCTCGGCCGTTTTATAGCTCGAGCTCGGTGTACGGTGGGCAAAGTCCACCAACGCCGCTCGTCGCCCGATCGCCGGTGTTCGGAGTCGAATCCGCGAGCAGTGCCGACAGCACGCTGGCCCGCGAGGTGAGTGCACGCTGCACCGGCAGCTAGCACGCCGCGCACTACCGCGGTATGGCCTAGGTGCCCTACGAGCTAGACATCGCCGGTGGAGAAAGCGCGGGAAAGCGCGCGGGAGAGAGGAAGAAGAAGAGCCAGAGGGAGGGGAAGAGGCTGACTATGGGCCCCGGGACCACCTGTCAGCCAGAGAGAGCACTGTGCTCTCGGGTACGACCAGCGTATATTTAGATTTAGAGTTTATTTTAAATTTATACCCAGCGTAGAAATCTCTCGCTTTTGTCCCGAACCGTGGATTTTTCCCATGCAGCACCAGTATTCACACTGTAGTTTTACACCACTTATTGCCCCTCACTGTAACTACTTTCTAATTGCATATTGTTTTCTTAAAATAGCTTTTAACAAATCTCGAGGACGAGATTTTTCTTAAGGGGGGTAGTGTTGTGACACCCCAAAATTTTAACCTTGTTTTAATAAATTAAAATTTTGCCATGAATTAAAACTTTGAATTTCTGAGCTCCACTTTGACTTTTAGATCATTTTTCTTTCTTGTTGTGTTGAGTTTTTCCCAAAGTGAAAACTTTTCAAATATGTTATTTGACTTGAATAACCTCTCCAGAAAACATTTTCTTTAATCAACAGGATTAACTACTTAATTAATCTACTTGATCCTCTTTTCTTGAAAAATGAACTTATTCAGGTTTATAGCCACCCTTTTTCATTACAACCATTTAGTAAATTCACTCAGTATCTCCATAAAAATTTGGAGTTGTCATGTGGTGTTTTTGAATCACTTTTATACCAAAATAACCTTTATTCATAAAATATTTGGAGCTGTGCACTCAATCTTCTTCTCTGGTCCAGAGAGCAATTTTGCACTGCAACCCTTTTAAATAATATCTTCTAACCTCCGCCAAAATTTTGGGATGTTAGTAATAGCATGTGTTTCAACTTTATGCAGAAACCTAATGTTGTTCTTTGAAAAATTTGAGTGAAACAACCTCATGTTCATTCTGGTCCAACATGATGGTTTGTACAGCAACCATATTTTTGCTTGCTCTTTAGCCCTTGATTCTTTCTCCTTCTTGTAGTCCTCCATGTTAAACTCCTAAGTCCAGGAGCATGAAACCTTTGGCATATTTTTGGTTCATGAAATAATGCCATTCACCTCCTGTCCAGACTTGGAGTTCTGCAAAATTTGCACTAGCAAGTTTGTGCTTTCCACCAACTAACCTCACCACCCTCTCTTGCATCTAAGGAGACACTGATCTGGAAAATTTGACCCCTCCAAGAAATGCCTAAGTGCCCTTAGCATTTTGTCAAACACTTGGAGTGCATGATCAGTTTTGACATGAGATTTTGTTTGCACTATGAACTTGACCACCTGACCAAACCACCTTCTCCCTAGAGTTTCCCTCCATCTCTAACCTAGTCCTGTTGCATGCCAACCCCAACTGTGACTTGTAGCATGCTGCGGCATTGTATCGAACACCTTCCGTGCGTGCACTGGACGCGCCCAGAGCGCGCGTATTGCATGAACCCCGCCCGAGCCGACACGCTGGCCCCCCTGGTTTTGGCCGCTCTGCAGCGCCACGCCATGCACTCCCCTCCTCACAGCATCGCGCCAAGCCGCCCTGGCAGCCAACAGCGCCGCCGCCAGGACGCTTTTGGCGGCACGCCAGCGTCCGCAGCACGCCCCTGCCACGGCAGCGCCGCCCAAGCCCCCAGCGCTCGCCACCTGCCCCCTGGAGCAGCACGAGCTCATCCGTAGCCTTGTCCACTAGCTCTCGTCGCCGCCACGTCACCCTGCAGCACAGAGAGGCGGTTCGCCGCCGTTCTTATCCCCGGCCGCCGCAAACCGACATGGAAGCACTATAAAAAGGAGGTCCCCGAACAGAGGAAGAAGAGGGAGGGAGGAATAGTCAAACCTGACTAGTGGGCCCCCTGGACCCACTGTCAGTGACACACCGCGGCATCCACGTGTTTTAAGTGAAGACGTAATCTACCCTAGTACGTTTTCCCCGCTTCGAAAGCGTAATCTTCTCTGAAACGTTTTCTTTTCTGTTTTATTTTAAAAACAGATTTTTGACCAAACTTTGACTGGCTTTATCTTTTTAAATATAACTCCAAATGAATTGATTCTTTTTCCTGCATCCTCCAAATATTACCTAGTTAATTTTAAGATTTATTTAAAAAAATTCCAAACAACTTTTTGTGCTGTTTTTTGAAATGTGTGTTATTTGCATAATTATGAAATAGGAATTTCGGAGAGGAGAAAGGATCTTGCAAAAATCGTGGAGTACACCCTGCCTTTCCACACTATGAAGGCAAGCATTCTGAACCCCGGAATAATATGTTGATGTGATAGTTGACACGTTCATAATCCCCACTTATTTCGGGGTATTGTTATTTCATGTGAGATGAACTTTTGCATGGATGCATATTGATAATATTCCTTGCTGTTAGTAAGGAACATATTTACGATGGTAATCATCCTCAATTACCTTGCATGCATGCCGGAGAAGGAATCGGGAAAGCCTCTGCCTTGGGTAGGCATGGGTTTGTCGCCGGTCTCCGCCGTGACGGTTATAACCGGTATGGCAGGATAAGGTATAGTGAGTATTGACTTATTGGTTGAAATAAACTTAGTTAACCATGTCATGCAGGAAACTCATAAACCTCCTGAGTAGACCACAGATCGAGTCTTGTTCCAGTAACCCCCATACTTGCCTTGTACTACCACTTGTCCCTGTCGCAGGTAGGGTACGGTCCAGTAAGTCGTCAACCCCTTTCAAGCACACACCGTACAGAGAGGCCAGGGTGGTAGGTACCGGTAGTAGCCGGTAGACTGACCACGTGGTCCGGGAGCATGGGTGTTTCCGGTTGGGACCGAGAGGGGAGGCCACCCCTTAGGGCGCGCGATATAAATTTCATCCCATGCTACGCGAGGTTGTAGCCTCCGCACTTAGAGTTTGCTTGACAAGTGTCGTGGGTGATTCCAGACACTGATGAGTTAAGCTGGTGTGTGCAAGTCAGGTGTGTTTACGATCAAAATACCGTAGATGGAATTAGTCCCGATGGACTAAAGGAATCCGTTACTCGTGGGTAAAGAGTACCCCCTCTGCAGAGATATTAAACCTATTCGAATAGCCGTGTCCATGGTTAAGGATTACAGTCTGGGATGGGTCAAGTGTCGGCCTTAGTGTCGGTCTTTGGAGGAGGAACTGTTAAAAACAAAACTGAGATCACGTTTCGAAACTTGTGATGATTATGATTATTATTATTATTGTAACTAACCCATGATATATTTGGTGTTACCAAATATCCTTGGGATGGTTCTACCTCCAGGATATTCACTGGCATTTCTTTTAAAGCCCTTTATGTGGCGTCGCTCAGACGCCCGACTGTGGCATTTCTTTTAAAGCCCTTTACGTGGCGTCGCTCAGACGCCCGACTGTGGCATTTCTTTTAAAGCCCTTTATGTGGCGTCGCTCAGACGCCCGACTGTAGCATTTCTTTTAAAGCCCTTTATGTGGCGTCGCTCAGACGCCCGACTGTGGCATTTCTTCATTCTATCATTTCATTTACTGGTTCGACTGCCCATGCATACCTTAAATATTTACTCGCATGCATCATGAACCTTATTCCATAGTGATCAGAGTAATCACAGAATATTTTGAAACATGATTGTTTGTGGCTATATTATACCTGTGTTCTAAATGTTTGCGAGTACATTCAAAGTACTCACTGGCTTGTCCCTGGCTATTGTCTTGGCCAGATTTTCTTGCTCGGAGATAAGCAACGTGAGGACGGCTTCGGACCCTAAGAAATCGGTGATAGACGCCTCGTGAAGATAGGAGTTAACCCGGTCAGCTGTTCCTGTGGAAATGGAGTTCCCTACACAGAAGATCTACAAACCGCTTCCGCCATCAACCATTAGAAACCACTGTTGTACTCATGGACCACAACGGTCTTGTACCACATATTATGTACTTTTGCTTGGAATTTCTGTATCAAGTTGATGCCTCATCAGCTAACAGTAATCCTGGGGCTGATGGGCTCGACGGCCATTTTCTGGGAAATTAATGTCCGGAAAAACCGGTCGCAACAGCTGAGGCGGCTGGAACATAGAAACAACTTTTTTGCCTTTCCTCGCTCTCTTCCTAAACTTCTTTACTACCGGAAGGTCATCAATAATATGTTGAGATGGCAATTCAGGCACCGACTCATGATGCTCAAACCCTGAGGAGGCGCCAGTATAGACATACTGTTCAGCAGCGCCATCATCGTCCTCATCCTCATCCATGGCGACGTCATCAGCGACTAATGGAGCCTCCTCCTTACCCCGTCCGCTATCACCCAACCCGACACCCGACAATAATTGGGTAGCTGGGGTGTTGATGTTCATACCTTGCTGAGGCTGCGTGCTCGTGGGTGTGCTCCCGGCCGCCTCCAGACGAAGCAGACTCTTTGGCCACAACAGGACCCACCCAGCATTGCAACAATCACCAAGCCGCCGCGGTGTCTCGTCGTCATCCCCCAGTAGTACTGGAGGAGGCAAATTCTCGTGGCCCAGTTTGACACTGGCCACGGAAACCTTGAAGACGTTCAGGGGGATCGGCCGGCTGGGGAACAATGGTTCCTTCGGCTCCATTATCGTCGCCTTCCCCACGTCCACCTTCCGGTCGCCGATGGTGTACAATATGGTGCACGGGGTTTCGTTGGCCTGCAAAGAAAAGTCTGCGACGTGAGACATCCGAAAGGCAACGAAAACGGGACATTATACATTTATATTGAAGGGGGCCGGTGTGACAGATACCGTGAGGGCGTCGAGCTCAGTCAAAGACAAAGCACCACCTAGCACGTCCGGTGCGGGAGCAGGTGCAGCTGTAGGTGTTGGTGCAACGCTAGTTGAGCTGCTCCCCGCCAAGAAGTCAGCAAGGGGAAAGTCCGTTGCATCTTTTTTTGGATTTTGCCTGGTCGAATTGAAAACGGCCGGAACCAAGGTAGTAGAAATATCTAAAGCCACCTGTTTTGCGGCAGCTACCGCTGTTGCGACTGTCTCAGTTGATTTCTTCTCAACCGCAATCTCAACCCTCTTGTCGATGTTTTCTTCATTTAACCTCCGTCTTTCCTTTCTCTCCTCCGTGGTCTCATGGTAGTAGTTCTTCCATGTGGCGCCGTTTCCGACACCGTGCACGCGTCCATACGACGGTCGAGTATCCACCGGTTGTCGTTTCAATATGTTCAACGCCCGATTGAATGGAGTGTCCCACTTGGGCCTCGCCAATGCCTCAGACGGCGAGTCGCTTTCGGCCGCAATCCTGTGCTGCTCTCTCTGCAAAAGGCACAACGATCGTTTACAAATATGACTAACGTGTGCAGTCGAATTGATCAGAAACTTAAATTACCAGCAGTCTCATGAACTCCGTAATGACCGGTGTTGTCTCGTAAACCTTTTTCACTGGGTCCCAACGGTGTCGAGCCCTGAGGACGTCACGCTCCTACGGGACGGCGAACTCCGCCAAGGGGTCTGGGATGCCCAGACTCGCGGCTTCCGCGTCCTCCTTGGCCCATTTGGACCTCTTTCCGCCGTAACCACGGCTTCCGAAGTGGTGGCTCCCAAAGGTCCTCTCTTGAAGCCCCTTCATGTACTTAGACTTTTTTTTGGCATCTTCGGCCTCGCAAGCCTCCTTGAATATTTGAAACTGCTCTTCCGTGATTGTCGGATTATCCTTTACAATCTCGGAGTAGGGTTCCTTCTTGTCGATGATCCTTGCTTTCACTCGATTTTTCCAGGCGGCCAACGCGTCGCTAAACTTGGTCATGGCGTGTTTGTTTATCTTCTTCATTGTCGGTCCTCATCTGGATCTTTATAATCCTTCTCATTCCGGCCCGGGAACAAGAATATCTGGTGAAACTTCTTTAGGAGGGAGCTCCTCATATTTTCTATCTTCTGTAGTTTCTCATCGTTGATGGTGGCGGTTGTCCATACGATGCAGCCTATTTGATTGCCGTAGCATCGACGCGCTTCCTCGGGCGCCGTTGGCTCAAAATTGTCGCCGTCCACCTCCGTGACCACCACTCTAGTAGTCCTGAGTTTGTTAGGAACCCGTTGCGCCTCTTTGCTTTCGGTTCTACACCGGCTCCGCTCCCCGAGGCAGCGCCGGTCTCAGTCTCGGCGCCGGTCTCGATGCCGGTCTGAGTCTGAGCGTCGGTCTCAGTCTCAACACCGGCCTGCGTGTCGGTCTCAGTCCCCGATGCCACCGGTGGGCCCAGCAATAACATCGGTTGATCGTCCGTAAGGATAAAAAATTCGTCTGTCGCCCGGTAGGCGTCGTCGCAATCACCAGAACCCTGTCCTTCATTGTTGCTAGCCATGCTTCCTATGATTAAATCTAGTCAATTAATTCTAGACCTAATAAAATGAATAATGACATAAAAAAGGCCTATTGTTTTGCAGGAATGTTGACTCCTTCCTGGTGCGGCAAATCACGGGCACTCGATATGTCCTAGTTTGTAGCACAAGTCATGCCGAAATTCACGGAAAATTTCGGCATGACCTTTGCTAAAAAGTGGACAAACCGAGAACCTGAAATTTGCCGGAACAGAAATGAATCAACATTCCGGCAAAACATAGGCCACTCAGCATCATTCCGGCAAAACATATGCAAATGAACATCAATGACATATATCATATAAAAACAGTCTTGTTTTTTGTTTACATAGCAACAATTAGTTTGACCAAGTTTTTGAAAAGAAAAAACAATTCTGTTTTTTGTTTATAGCTAAATGCCATAGCTACTGTTTTTTATTTATAGCTAAATACTTATGTTTTTTTGTCTAAAGCTAAAAGTCTAGGAACTCCATTTTCTCTAACCCTTCTGACCTCACCAAAATTTCCACAGCAAGACCTTACTACCTACACCCAATTTCTTCAAAAATATTCAGGTCCATAGTCCAAATAATTCAAATTTCATTTGAATGAAATTTGGAACAAATTCAGGTCCGTAGTCCAAATATTTTTTTATAGCTAAGTGTTTTTTTGTCTATAGCCTCTGTTAATTTAAATCTAAATGCTACTATTATTTATATACCCTCTATTAGTTTAAATCTAGGGTTCATATGGACACCTAGGGTCCATATGAACATCAACAAAGTATCAACATATATTTGAATTGCCCTAGCAGAGAGAGAGAGGAGGGTAGGGGACAGTAGAGGCAGAGCCTTACGGTCGGCGGCAAGGGCAGGCTCTGGCTCGGGCGGCGGCGGTGAGGTCGAGGGCGGCGGCGGTGAGCTCGAGGGAGGCGACGGTGAGGTCGACGATGGCCGCGGGCGGCGGCTGTGAGGTCGAGGGCGGCCTCGGGCGGCGGCGGTGTGGTCGAAGGTGGCGGGCGGCGGCGGCTGTGAGGTCGAGGGCGGCCTCGGGTGGCGGCGGTGTGGTCGAAGGTGGCGGGCGGCGGCGGTGTGGTCGAAGGCGGCCTCGGGCGGGTGGCGGTGTGGTCGAAGGCGGCAGGGCGACGGCGGCGATGGAGCAGTCGGGGGACAGGGGGGCCGGGAGTAGAGAGGGGGGAAAGGACTTAGCGAAATATTGAGCCTGGGCTGCCGGGATTTGAGTCAAACTAGCAGTAGCGCGTTTTGCCGAAACACGCTATAGCTAAGATAGCTACAGCGTGTTCGAGAGAAACGCGCTGCAGCTATTCCATTCTGTTTTCTTTCATTTTCATTTACTTTTCTACTTGTTTTTCACTTTATTTTATTTCCGTTAGCAGCAGCGCCTTACACGTAAGAGCGCTACATTTAAGGAGATTAGCAGTAGCGTTGGGCCAGTATACGCGCTACTGCTAGGTTGGGCTATCCATGTGCGCCCAGTTCAGACATAGCAGCAGCGCTTTTCGCTAGTACGCGCTACTGCTAAAGTTATAGCAGTAGCGTGGTTTATCCAAGCGCGCTGCTACTAAGTAGCAGTAGCGCTTGATTTTGTACAGCGCTACTGGTAAGATTCTGTGTATAGGCTTTTCCCTGGTAGTGTCATGTTGGTAAATGGCTCATAGTTCTTGTGCATTGGAATATGTTCAGTTTTTCTTTTTAATACCCTTCTTGAATCTGAATAAGCAACGAAACCCTCAACTCAACATGGTCTCTGTTGTTATCTTCCTGTTTATGTTTAGAAGCATGTACCTGGTCATATTTTGTGGGTTTAGTTGTTCATTGTTATAGTGTAAAATCACTTTTTTTGAGACAATAGTGTAAAATCACTTGTTAAGTCCATGAGGCAAATGGGCTTATGGGCCGTAGGCGCTGGAAAGAAAGCCTTTTTTGTTCGTGGGCTTTCCCTTGCCCAGATCCGGCGAATGTCGTCGCAGCCTACTCGCCTTCCTCTCACTCTCGCGGCCGGCCAAGGCATTTCCTATTTCGAGCAGAGGGGATCGAACCCGCGACCCCTTCGCTACGGGGGTTACACACTCACCATCAGGCCACCGCCGCGTCGTTCAAATCTACTTCCCGCCTTTTATTTATTTAGTTCTTAAGCTCGTTTTGTTCTTTTATCCTTTTTCTGTTCATTTTTTTTTGTTTTGTTTAATGCGCGACTTCCTCAAATTTCGTGAACCTTTTTTCTAAATTAATGAACTTTTAAAGTTAGATTTTTTTTAAAAAAAATTGATGAACTTTTTTTTTACAAATTCGATGAACTTTCTTCAAATTTGATGAACTTTTTTTTTTACAAATTCGATGAACTTTCTTCAAATTTGATGAACTTTTTGTCATTTTTGATGAACTTTTTTTCAAATTCAATGAACTGTTTTTCCAAAATTGATGAACTTTTTTCAAAATCGATGAACTTTTTTTAAATTTGATGAACTTTTTTTTAATTTGATGAACTTTTTTTGAAATCAATGAACTTTTTTCAAGTTTGATGAACTTTTTTCCTAATTGATGAACTTTTTAAAAAAATTGATGAACTTTTTTTCATTAATAAATCGACTGTTCCAAAAAAACGAATAGTTCAAAAATGAGTAATAAATAGCGCGGATTTTATGGTTCTTAAAGACTCGCGTTTTGCTATAAATCACGAGAGTCCCAGTGGTGTAGTTACAGGAGCGGGTTCGAGTCCTCTAAGTGGCGTATTTTTGCGGTTTTTGTCGCGAGAGATTTACTGCGTTCTTTCGTACATGGGCCGGCCCACTTGCGTTGCCAGTAGGCGCCGGTTTTCTTCCAGGGCGCCGAACGCGCCGAATAGGAGCTCCCGCCGGCCAAATCCAAATCCAAATCCAAATGAGGACCTCCACCACTCCGCCTCTGGCGACGGCGACCCAGCCTCCCTGCCCCTGCCATCTTATTCCAGCGCGCGTGGCATGGCGGCGAAGGTCAGTCGTCATTTCCCCTTCCACCGGTGATTGTTGAGTTCTTTAACTACCTTACCCTGCCTTCCTTCCTGCACCCACCATTGACCAGATTCGTGCCAACAGATGCTCCTGCCTGCCCCAAGGTTGAGTATAATAAACTGGACCTAGCTACCAGATCTCAAGGAAAAGTACACTTGCATTTGTTGCTAGTAGTGTACTAGCTGCCCGCCTAATTACTAATTTAATCTGGATCTAAGTGGCCTACTGTGTTAGAGTGTGATTTATGTTCATGTACGTTCAACAAGATCCATAGCTACCACTGCATTAGCCCCACATCGGTATTTTAAATGCTATATATCCCGCCGCTTTACTATATGCCCCAAAGTACAACAAATTTTTTTTGTACCAGATGAGTCTTTTTTCGTACTATAAACAGAGTAGTAAATGTATGTATTACAAGCTGAAAACAGGAATTACTGTTCTAGTGATATTGATGTCGCTTCAGCTAGTTTATCTGACGATGATCTAGAGGACAGTGGTTTGTTTGGGTGACGACCACAACTCAATGTTCGGCCGTCCTTCTTCGGGCGGACGGGGTTGGATCTAGGAGAAGTGTTCGAATGCCTGTTCCGGCATTCTTTGACGATTCTAGCTTACGATGCTTGTCTGTAACGAAAGAGGCGCTAAGAGCAATTCCAACGGGGCGACTCATTTCGTCCCATGGCGTCCGTTTGGGTCGGCGCGGACACAAAAGTTGGTCCAACGCGCCGACTCAAATGGACGAGCGCCCGCTTTTCTTCTGCGGGCGACCCATTCCTGGCTCATTTTTTAGCCGGATTTGCGTCGGCGCGCACACGGGAAGGACGTGCGCGCGCTCGCCTTCTTCTTCCCCGGGCCCGCTGGTCGGTGGCACATTGGCCCCTCCCCATCCAACAGCAAACCCTCACCCGCCTCCTTTGTCGCCGACGCCGCCGTCCATTTTTTCCGATGACTCTGCTAGCTGCCGGCACCGCAACATCCGCTCAGCAACGCCGCCCTCGCCCGCCACCATCGTCTTGCCACCGGGGAACCGACTGCTTCCCACCCGCACTCCCCCCTGCCGACACAGCCGCGACCGCGACCAAGAAGCCACCTCGCCACCCCGGCCAGATCCTCACCGGCACGCTCGTCGGACGCCGGCAGGGCAGCTAGCTGGTCCGTGCGCGCCGCGACTCCCTTCGCCGGCCGTCTCCTTCGTCGACGCCCGCAAGCTATTCGACAGCTTGCCAACGTACAAAATGGACTCCGCCGACGAGTTCTTTTTTCACAATTTCCTTTGCGACTCCGATGATTTGTCGTCCGATGACGAGAAGGAGATATTGGCTGCCGTGTTGGTCCATCACCACCTCAACAGCCAACGGCCGTTGTTCCGTGGCTCCATTCCAGACCACCTTCCGGCATTGAATCGTAATCGAGAGAGCGGGCATCTCCTTCTTTGGAAGAACTACTTTGATACAACAAATTCGTTGTTCAAACATCAGAAATTCCGCCACCATTTCCGTATGAGTAGGCATCTTTTCAACCGTATTAGAGAGGGGTGGTTGATGACCCACAAGTATAGGGGATCTATCGTAGTCCTTTTGATAAGTAAGAGTGTCAAACCCAATGAGGAGCAAAAGGAAATGACAAGTGGTTTTCAGCAAGGTATTCTCGGCAGCACTGAAATTATCGGTAACAGATAGTTTTGTGATAAGACAAATCGTAACGGGTAACAAGTAACAAAAGTAAGCAAGGTGTAGCAAGGTGGCCCAATCCATTTTGTAGCAAAGGACAAGCCTAGGCGAACTCTTATATAAAGCAAAGTGCTCCCGAGGACACATAAGAATAGTTGTCAAGCTAGTTTTCATCATGCTCATATGATTCGCATTCGTTACTTTGCTAATTTGATATGTGGGTGGACCGGTGCTTGGGTGCTGCCTTTCCTTGGACAAGCCTCCCACTTATGATTAACCTCTCTTGCAAGCATCCGCAACTACGAAAGAAGAATTAAGGTAAACCTAACCATAGCATGAAACATATGGATCCAAATCAGCCCCTTACGAAGCAATGCATAAACTAAGGTTTAAACTTCTGTCACCCTAGCAACTCATCATCTAATTATTACTTCCCAATGCCTTCCCCTCACTAGTAGAAAAAGGGTCAAATGTGAAGCACAATAGTGCCGGTTTGAATTTCAGCCGGCACTAATGTGTACATTAGTGCCGGTTCGTGGCGGCGATCAATAGCACTGGTTCATGGCGAACCTTTAGTACCGGTTCATGCCACGAACCGGTACTAAAGAGGTTGTGTCAGCCTGCGGTCAGGCTATGGCCCCACCATCACCATTTAGTGCCGGTTCGTACCACGAACTGGTACTAATGAGGTTATGGCAAACTATTTTCAGTCCCACCTCGCTCCCCTAACAAGCCTTTTACCACCTTAAATATGTTATTTCTCAAACTATCACAAGCACTTGGTCTTCATTGAACTCTATGTGTATAATTTGTGGCCGCAATATGAGTCTTCATCGGTTTATAAATCGTTGATGACTCATATTGACAATTCAGATTGTACACACAAAGACCATTGATGATCAAAGTATTTCTGATGTTATAAAATCATATTGACAATTTAGACTGTAAAGAAATATAAGATCATGATCTAAATGCTCTTATATTTTTTTCGTTCAGTATGCATCATTCAAAGCGACGCCATCAACTTTCAACCGTTTATGCCTTCTTTTGTTATTTTTCATGCATTTAATGATTTGTTTTGAGAACTCAATGACCTGGAAATTGAAAAGCACTACAAATGAACTCTGAAAAAGTTGAAACTTGGCATGGTATCATCATTTCACCCACATATCATGTTCAAAAAAGTAGAGAGGGTTACGGCAAAACATGAATGCACTTCGTTTACAAACTGGACAATCTCTTTCGAAGTATTCGGGTTTATGACGAAATTAAACTCATCTGTTACAAAGGCATTTCATTTTTTTAAACTTATTACAACTCTAGACTTTTTGTGCATTCAGTATGCACCATTCAACTGCTAGGCAGGAGGAGCTCTTAAGTACCGGTTCCAACTGCTAGGCGGGAGGAGCTCTTTAGTACCGGTTCCAGCTGCTAGGCGGGAGGAGCTCTTTAGTACCGGTTCGTGGCGAACCTTTAGCACCGGTTCGTGCCACAAACTTGTAGTAATGAGGTTGTGTCAGGTAAGGCTGGGGCCCCACGAGCACCTTTAGTACCGGTTCATGGATGAACCAGTACTACAGTTTCTTAGTAAGCTGTTTTTTAGTCCCACCTCACGAAGAGAGAGGGACTAGGAGCGGTTTATAAGCCCTGAGTGAAGAGACGATGAAGAAGAGGCTCAATGCTCACGTTGCTTAGCTTTAAGCCTTCAGGAATATGGTAGACTGTACGGAGCTATGCGCAATGCAGTTTACACTATTCCGAAAGGCTTGAAGCAAATTAACGAGCATTGCACCTCTTTTTTATTTTTAATAACTTATTACAACTCCGGACTTCTTCTGTTATGGCAAAAACTAATTGCACGTCGGCATTTCATTTTTTTAAACTTTGGTTATAACTCCAGACTTTGACCATCAAGTTTTGCAGAAAAGAAAAAATAGCAGAAAAGAAAAAAACTATAGCTGAAAAGAAAAAACTATATAAAAAAACTATTCAGAAATAAATAGAAGAAAATAAATATAGCAGAAAAGAAAAAAACTACTCAGAAATAAATAGAAGAAAAAATAAAGTAGAAAAGGAAAAAATTATATTTGCTATTTTTCAATCGTTTACAAAATGACCGTGAAATTGAAAATCACTACAAAATGAACTCTGAAAATGTTGAATTTTGGCAACCTAGATGAAAAACTACTCACAAATAAATAGAAGAAAATAAATATAACAGAAAAGAAAAAACTATACAAAAAACTACGCAGAAATAAATAGAAGAAAATAAATCAGAACAGAAAAAACTATAAAAAAAAATTGGGGCGCTGCCTTGTGGGCCTGCTAGGCCACGAGCATGCAATTACAGGCCTTAAAGGCCCAGCAGACTCACAGGGCAGCACGCAGAATTTAGGCCCACAAGCCTGCTATCTAGAGGAGTTCAAAGAGGTAGCCGCGGCTGGGTTTATAACCCAGTGCGGCTGCCCTTCGCCCGGCGAGGTGGGACTAAACTTTGGGGTGGCAGCGCGAGGCCTTTAGTACCGGTTGGTGGCTCCAACCGGTACTAGAGGGTGGTCTTTAGTACCGGTTGGAGCGACCAACCGGTACTAATGGCCTGCTCTTTCCGCCTCTTGGCCTGGCCAAAGTTGGCCTTTAGTACCGGTTGGTGGCTCCAACCGGTACTAAAGGCCTCTCCTATATATACAACACTTACGAAAATTTCAGTTACATCTCCCCACTTCTTCGTCTCCAACCTCTCGCGACGCCGCGCGCCGCTCGAGTCCTGTCGTCGCCGCCCGCCGCGCCCGTCGCCCGTCGTCCGCCCGTCGCCCGTCGCCCACCGCCCGTCGTCGCCCGCCGTCCGTCGTCGTCGCGCCGCGGTCCGGCCCGTACATACTCTCTCGCTCTCGCGTACCCGCGCCGCGCGCGCACCTGGCTCGTACGTATGCCACCGCCCCCGCCCCGTAGCCGGCGGCCCCGCTCGTACGTGCGGGGCGGCGCCGTACGAGGCCGCGCAGTGCAGTGTATACGTATACGTACACAGACACACACATATATACACACATACACACACACACACACACACACACACACGTACACACACACATACACACACACACACACACATTTTTTTACTTATTTTCTGTTTTCTGCTTTCTGTTTTTTAGAAAAATTTAATTAGATATTAATTAGCTAGGTATGTGAGATTTGAATTAACTGAATAATTAATATAACTAGTTTATTTTTAGTAAGAAAATTGTCGAACTAGTTTATTTAGGTATATGAGATTTGAACTAGTTGAATAATTAATATAACTAGTTTATTTTTAGTAAGAAAATTGTTGAACTAGTTTGTTTAGGTATTTGAGATTTGAACTACTTGAATAATTAATATCACTAGTTTATTTTTAGTAAGAAAATTGTCGTATCTGAGATTGGATGATCTAATTAAAATATTATTTGTTAGATTAATGTCAAATGTTAGATGAATTAGATAGAAAATTTAAATATATAGTAATGTCAATTGTTAGAGATGAATATAGTTAGATATATATTTGAATTGGCTAGATATTAATTAATGTTAGATAGTAATAAGTGTTTAATGTTTCACCTATATGAACATATAGGAAATGTCATCTGACGACGAAAAAGATTTCATTATGTGCGAACACTGTGAAGACCAGCGCGGCCTGTGCGACAGAAATTTCCTTGTTGATGGTAGGCGCTTCAGCATCAAGCTGAATGAGACATTCGAAGTGGATACAGTAAGTCACAACGGCAATTATTATTTGAATGCAAAACTTATGCTTCATTTGCTTCAACTTATAATTTTAAAGCATGACTTATGCTTCATTTGCTTCAACTTATAATTTTAAATTTTCACTATTCTATTAGCACATCCCCTGCCATGCAAGAATATTTGTCTTGGATAAGATAGGTTTTAGTGCTATAGATGATATGGAGGTAAAGAGAGTTTACTTGAAGACGGAGCATGGGTATACTTTCAACGTCAAATTATATAATGGAGACATATACACCCATTTTGAATGCAAAACATGGCAAGCACTATGCAAGGCTTATGCATTTGAGCCTGATATGGTTATCATCTTTGATATTCGTCCGGAAGATGATATTGAAGGTAATATAGACATCCGGGTCGATGTGCAAACGCCTCCAGTTCTACCATTATGTGAGTTTTTCTCAACCATGCATGCATATGTTTATGTCTTTGATACAGTTTATTTAAAAATATTTGACAACTAATTTGTATGGTCAGCTTATTTCGGTTCAAGCAAACATGTCTGGCGCTTGGTAGACAGGACCTACTACTGCCCCGGGGCTCAACTAAACTGCGAGGAGATAAGTCATTATGTTTCATGGCTTGAGGATCTTAATACTGTCAAGACAAAAAAAATTCCTGAACTTAGAAATGTTAGTACTCAAAACGTGCGACCAATGGTGATCGTATTGAACTACGGTCACATCTATAATCGAAAGATGGTAAGATTTTAACTATTTGTCCTTAATTAGTGCATCTTTTGCATACAATATTTTTGAAGCTAAACTTTCATTGCTTAGTATATTAATTACTACACGATGTTCTTCAACAGGGACTTCTGATGACAGTTGTGCCCCAGTGGATCGAGACAAAAGTCGCATGTCAATGGTTAGCTTACGACCAAGATTTCCTACATTGCACATGAGTGCATTCAGGATTTCTGAAAGCGAAGAATGCTTAATAGTGAAAGATTGGAGCAAAATTGTTAACGATCACAGAGAAGTACTAGGGGGCAGCAAGGAGAAGCGCGACCCAAGATTAGGAGACAGATTCATCTGCATGCTCCAGTATGATGAATCAGGAGAGCTATACATGTTCTATGCTATTCTACCTGAGAGGGAGCAGCAGGAGTAGCTAGTTCATGCTCTTAATTAGTACCTGTCCTCTCTCATGTCTGTATTGTCCTGAACTTCGATGTTGGTGATGATTATGTTGAACTCGATGATATCTTTGGTTCTGTTACAAAGTGAATGTTTCTTCTTTAAGCTAGCCAGTGTTGGTGATGATTAGATAGCTAGCGGTAATGTCTATGATGATTAAATAGTGGTAATTAATGACGACTACGATGATTTTTAGCTAGCTAGAGCTTATTTATTTATTAATATGCGATGATGATGATGATGATGACGACTACAACTCATTATAACGTAAAACAATCCTAAATTAAATTGATAACACAAATTTAATTGAAAAATAAAAAATAAAACAAAAATCCACAAACATTTAGTACCGGTTGGTGTTACCAACCGGTACTAAAGGGCTCCCGGCCCCCGGAGGTGGCTCGTGCCACGTGGTTTCCCTTTAGCACCGGTTCGTGCTGAACCGGTACTAAAGGGGGGGCCTTTAGTGCCCACACTTTAGTGCCGGTTACTAAACCGGCACTAAAGGGTCTTACAAACCGGTGCTATTGCCCGGTTCTGCACTAGTGCCTAGGCCCAAATAATGGTGAAGTGTCATGTAGTCGACCTTCACATAGCACCACTAGAGGAAAGACAACATACATCAAAATATCGAACGAATACCAAATTCACATGATTAGTTATAACAAGACTTTTCCCATGTCCTCAGGAACAAACGTAACTACAAGGATCATTAAGGATCTGAACATATGATGTTCCACCGAATAAACCAACTAGCATCAACTACAAGGAGTAATCAACACTACTAGCAACCCATAGGTACCAATCTGACGTTTTGAGACAGAGATCGGATACAAGAGATGATAGGGTTTGGAGAGGAAATGGTGCTGGTGAAGATGTTGATGGAGATTGACCCCCTCTAGATGAGAGGATCGTTGGTGATGACGATGGCTTCGATTTCCCCCTTCTGGAGGGATGTTTCCCCGGCAGAACAGCTCCACCGGAGCCCTAGATTGGTTCTGCCCCTAGACGGCGGCGCTTCGTCCCGAAAGCTTCCTTCTATTTTTTCAGGATAAAAGATACCATACAGCAAAAGATGGGCACCGGAGGCCTGCCAGGGGGCCCACAAGGTCGGGGGGTGTGCCCCGGGGGTAGGGCGAGCCCTCCACCCTTGTGGCTGGCTGGTGGCCCCCCTCTGGTTCTTTCTTCGCCCAATATTTTTTATATATTCCAAAAACATGCTCCGAGAAGTTTCAGGACTTTTGGAGTTGTGCATTATAGGCCTCTAATATTTGCTCCTTTTTCAGTTCAGAATTTCAGCTGTCGGCATTCTCCCTCTTCATGTAAACCTTGTAAAATAAGAGAGAAAAGGCATAAGTATTATGATATAAAGTGTAATAACAGCCCATAATGCAATAAATATCAATATAAAAGCATGATGCAAAATGGACGTATCAGTGGTCGGCTACGATGACTATTTCGATTGCAAAGAGGATGCCATTGGAAAAATTGGTTTCTCCTCTTATCAGAAATACACTGCCGCCATCCGTATGCCTATATACGAAGTGCCCGGTGATCTCATTGACGAGTACGTCCGTATGAGCGAGTCTACATGCCTAGAGTCCCTGTATAAGTTCTGGAAGACTGTTATTGCTGTGTTTGGCCCTGAGTACTTGAGAGAGCCGACTCATGAAGATACAACCTGTTTTGTTGGCGATGAATGCCAACAGGGGCTTCCTAGGGATGCTTTTGAAGGAAATATGCCCTAGAGGCAGTAATAAAGTTATTATTTATTTCCTTATATCATGATAAATGTTTATTATTCATGCTAGAATTGTATTAGCTGGAAACGTAATACATGTGTGAATACATAGACAAACGGAGTGTCACTAGTATGCCTCTACTTGACTAGCTCGTTAATCAAAGATGGTTGAGTTTCCTAGCCATAGACATGAGTTGTCATTTGATTAACGGGATCACATCATTAGGAGAATGATGTGATTGACTTGACCCATTCCGTTAGCTTAGCACCCGATCGTTTAGTATGTTGCTATTGCTTTCTTCATGACTTATACATGTTCCTATGACTATGAGATTATGAAACTCCCGTTTACCGGAGGAACACTTTGTGTGCTACCAAACGTCACAACGTAACTGGGTGATTATAAAGGTACTCTACAGGTGTCTCCGAAGGTACTTGTTGGGTTGGCGTATTTCGAGATTAGGATTTGTCACTTCGATTGTCGGAGAGGTATCTCTGGGCCCTCTCGGTAATGCACATCACTTAAGCCTTGCAAGCATTGCAACTAATGAGTTAGTTGCGAGATGATGTATTACGGAACGAGTAAAGAGACTTGCCGGTAACGAGATTGAACTAGGTATTGAGATACCGACGATCGAATCTCCGGCAAGTAACATACCGATGACAAAGGGAACGACGTATGTTGTTATGCGGTCTGACCGATAAAGATCTTCGTAGAATATGTAGGAGCCAATATGGGCATCCAGGTCCCGCTATTGGTTATTGACAAGAGAGGTGTCTCGGTCATGTCTACATAGTTCTCGAACCCGTAGGGTCCGCACGCTTAACGTTCGTTGATGATATAGTACTATGAGTTATGTATGTTGGTGACCGAATGTTGTTCGGAGTTTTGGATGAGATCACGGATATTACGAGGAACTCCGGAATAGTCCGGAAGTAAAGATTGATATGTGGATAGTAGTCTTTGATCTCCGGAAAGGTTCCGGAATCCATCGTAAGGGGTTCCGGATGTTTCCCGAAATGTTTGGGCACGAGAACACTTTATCTGGGCCAAAGGGGAAAAGCCCACAAGGTTTTTGGAAAGCGCAAAAGGAAGTTTTGCGGAGTCCAGGGGCCAGACGCCAGGGTCCCTGGCGTCTGGGTCCAGACGCCGGGAACCCTGGCGTCTGGCCCTGGAGTCCGAGAAGGACTCTTTCCTTTCGGGTGAAACCGACTTTGTGGAGGCTTTTACTCCAAATTTAGACCCCAAGGCTCAACATATAAATAGAGGGGTAGGGCTAGCACCCAAGACACATCAAGAAACACCAAGCCCTGTGCCGGCAACCCTGTCTCCTCTAGTTTATCCTCCGTCATAGTTTTCGTAGTGCTTAGGCGAAGCCCTGCGAAGATTGTTCTTCACCAACACCGTCACTACGCCGTCGTGCTGCCGGAACTCATCTACTACTTCGCCCCTCTTGCTGGATCGAGAAGGCAAGGACGTCACCGAGCCGAACGTGTGCAGAACTTAGAGGTGTCGTGCTTTCGGTGCTTGGATCGGTCGGATCGTGAAGACGTTCGACTACATCAACCGCGTTGATATAACGCTTCTGCTTACGGTCTATGAGGGTACGTGGACAACACTCTCCCCTCTTGTTGCTATGCATCACCATGATCTTGCGTGTGCATAGGAAATTATTTTGAAATTACTACGTTCCCCAACAGTGGTATCAGAGCCTAGGTTTTATGCGTTGATGTTATATGCACAAGTAGAACACAAGTGAGTTGTGGGTGATATAAGTCATACTGCTTACCAGCATGTCATACTTTGGTTCGGCGGTATTGTTGGATGAAGCGGCCCGGACCGACATTACGCGTACGCTTACGCGAGACTGGTTTTACCGCCATGTAATGCACACAGGTGACTAGCCGGTGTCAGTTTCTCCAACTTTAGTTGAACCGAGTGTGGCTACGCCCGGTCCTTGCGAAGGTTAAAACAGCACCAACTTGACAAACTATCGTTGTGGTTTTGATGCGTAGGTAAGAACGGTTCTTGCTAAGCCCGTAGCAGCCACGTGAAACTTGCAACAACAAAGTAGAGGACGTCTAACTTGTTTTTGCAGGGCATGTTGTGATGTGATATGGTCAAGACATGATGCTAAATTTTATTGTATGAGATGATCATATTTTGTAACCGAGTTATCGACAACTGGCAGGAGCCATATGGTTGTCGCTTTATTGTATGCAATGCAATCACCCCGTAATGCTTTACTTTATCACTAAGCGGTAGCGATAGTCGTAGAAGCATAAGATTGGCGAGACGACAACGATGCTACGATGGAGATCAAGGTGTCGCGCCGGTGACGATGGTGATCATGACGGTGCTTCGGAGATGGAGATCACAAGCACAAGATGATGATGGCCATATCATATCACTTATATTGATTTCATGTGATGTTTATCTTTTATGCATCTTATTTTGCTTTGATTGACGGTACCATTATAAGATGATCTCTCACTAAATTTCAAGATAAAAGTGTTCTCCCTGAGTATGCACCGTTGCCAAAGTTCGTCGTGCCCAGACACCATGTGATGATCGGGTGTGATAAGGTCTACATCCATCTACAACGGGTGCAAGCCAGTTTTGTACACGCAGAATACTCAGGTTAAACTTGACGAGCCTAGCATATGCAGATATGGCCTCGGAACACTGAGACCGAAAGGTCGAGCGTGAATCATATAGTAGATATGATCAACATAAAGATGTTCACCATTGAAAGCTACTCCATTTCACGTGATGATCGGTTATGGTTTAGTTGATTTGGATCACGTGATCACTTAGAGGATTAGAGGGATGTCTATCTAAGTGGGAGTTCTTAAGTAATATGATTAATTGAACTTAAATTTATCATGAACTTAGTCCTGGTAGTATTAGCATATCTATGTTGTAGATCAATAGCTCGCGTTGTTGCTTCCCTATGTTTATTCTGATATTTTCCTAGAGAGAAACTATGTTGAAAGATGTTAGTAGCAATGATGCGGATTGGATCCGTGATATGAGGTTTATCCTCATTGCTGCACAGAAAAATTATGTCCTTGATGCACCGCTAGGTGACAAACCTATTGCAGGAGCAGATGCAGACGTTATGAACGTTTGGCTAGCTCAATGTGATGACTACTTGATAGTTTAGTGCACCATGCTTAACGGCTTAGAATCGGGACTTCAAAGACGTGTTGAACGTCATGGACCATATGAGATGTTCCAGGAGTTGAAGTTAATATTTCAAGCAAATACCCGAGTTGAGAGATATGAAGTCTCCAACAAGTTCTATAGCTAAAAGATGGAGGAGAATCGCTCAAGCAGTGAGCATGTGCTCAGATTGTCTGGGTACTACAATCGCTTGAATCAAGTGGGAGTTAATCTTCTAGATAAGATAGTGATTGACAGAATTCTCTAGTCACCATCACCAAGTTAGTAGAACTTCGTGATGAACTATAATATGCAAGGGATAACGGATACAATTCCCAAGCTCTTCGTGATGCTAAAATCGACGAAGGCATAAATCAAGAAAAACATCAAGTGTTGATGGTTGACGAGACCAATAGTTTCAACAAAACGACAAAGGGAAGAAGGGGAACTTCATGTAGAAAGGCAAGCAAGTTGCTGCTCAAGTGAAAAAGCCCAAGTCTGGTCCTAAGCCTGAGACTAAGTGCTTCTACTGCAAAGGAACTGGTCACTGGAAGTGGAACTGCCCCAAGTATTTGGCGGATAAGAAGGATGGAAAAGTGAACAAAGGTATATTGGATATACATGTTATTGATGTGTACTTTACTAGTGTTTATAGCAACCCCTCAGCATTTGATACTGGTTCAGTTGCTAAGAGTAGTAACTTGAAACGGGAGTTGCAGAATGAACAGAAACTAGTTAAGGGTGAAGTGACGATGTGTGTTGGAAGTGGTTCCAAGATTGATATGATCATCATCGCGCACTCCCTATACTTTCGGGATTACTGTTGAACCTAAATAAGTGTTATTTGGTATTTGCGTTGAGCATAAATATGATTTGATGATGTTTATTGCAATACGGTTATTCATTTAAGTTAGAGAACAATTGTTGTTCTGTTTACATGAATAGAACCTTCTATGGTCATACACACCAACGAAAATGGTTTGTTGGATCTCGATCGTAGTGATACACATATTCATAATATTGAAGCCAAAAGGATGCAAAGTTAATAATGATAGTGCAACTTATTTGTGGCACTGCCGTATAGGTCATATTGGTGTAAAGCGCATGAAGAAACTCCATGCTGATGGGATTTTGGAATCACTTGATTATGAATCACTTCATGCTTGTGAACCATGCCTTATGGGCAAGATGACTAAAACTCTGTTCTCCGGAACAATGGAGAGAGCAACAGATTTGTTGAAAATCATACATACTGATGTATGTGGTCCGATGAATATTAAGGCCCGCGACAAGTATCATTATTTTCTGACATTCACAGATGATTTAAGCAGATATGGGTATATCTACTTGATGAAACATAAGTCTGAAACATTTGAAAAGTTCATATAATTTCAGAGTGAAGTAGAAAATCATTGTAACAAGAAAATAAAGTTTCTACGATCTGATCGTGGAGGAGAATATTTGAGTTACGAGTTTCGTCATCATTTGAAACAATGCGGAATAGTTTCGCAACTCACGCCACCTGGAACACCACAACATAATGGTGTGTCTGAACAACATAATGGTGCAATCTATGATGTTTCTTACCGATTTACCACTGCCGTTTTGGGGTTATGCATTAGAGACAGCTGCATTCACGTTAAAAAGGGCACCATCTAAATCTGTTGAGACGACACCATATGAACTGTGGTTTAGCAAGAAACCTAAGCTGTCGTTTCTTAAAGTTTGGGGTGGCGATGCTTATGTGAAAAAGTTTCAAACTGATAAGCTCGAACCCAAATCGGAGAAGTGCGTCTTCCTAGGATACCCAAACGAAATTGTTGGGTACACCTTCTATCACAGATCCGAAGGCAAATTTGTTGCTGAGAATAGATCCTTTCTAGAGAAGGAGTTTCTCTCGAAAGAAGTGAGTGGGAGGAAAGTAGAACTTGATGAGGTAACTGTACCTGCTCCCTTATTGGAAAGTAGTTCATCACAGAAATCTGTTCCTGTGACTCCTACACCAATTAGAGAGGAAGCTAATGATGATGATCATATAACTTCAGATCAAGTTACTACCGAACCTCATAGGTCAACCAGAGTAAGATCCGCACCAAAGTGGTACGGTAATCCTATTCTGGAGGTCATGTTACTTGACCATGACGAACCTACGAACTATGAGGAAGCGATGGTGAGCCCAGATTCCGCAAAATGGTTTGAGGCCATGAAATCTAAGTTGGGGTCCATGTATGAGAACAAAGTGTGGACTTTGGTTGACTTGCCCGATGATCGGCAGGCCATTGAGAATAAATGGATCTTCAAGAGGAAGACGGACGCTGATAGTAGTGTTACTATCTACAAAGCTAGAATTGTCGCAAAAGGTTTCAACAAGTTCAAGGTGTTGACTACGATGAGAGTTTCTCACTCGTATCTATGCTTAAGTCTGTCCGAATCATGTTAGCAAAATTGCATTCCTTAATGGATTTATTAAAGAAGAGTTGTATATGATGCAACAAGAAGGTTTTGTCAATCCTAAAGGTGTTAACAAAATGTGCAAGCTCCAGCGATCCATCTATGGACTGGTGCAAGCATCTCGGAGTTGGAATATACGCTTTGATGAGTTGATCAAAGCATATAGTTTTATACAGACTTGCGGTGAAGCCTGCATTTACAAGAAAGTGAGTGGGAGCACTACAGCATTTCTGATAAGTATATGTGAATGACATATTGTTGATCGGAAATAATGTAGAATTATTCTGCAAAGCATAAAGGAGTGTTTGAAAGGAGTTTTTCAAAGAAAGACCTCGGTGAAGCTACTTACATATTGAGCATCAAGATCTATAGAGATAGATCAAAACGCTTGATAAGTTTTTTCAATGAGTACATACCTTGACAAGATTTTGAAGTAGTTCAAAATAGAACAGTCAAAGAAAGAGTTCTTGCCTCTGTTACAAGGTGTGAAGTTGAGTAAAGATTCAAAGCCCGACCACGGCAGAAGATAGAAAGAGAATGAAAGTCATTCCCTATGCCTCGGTCATAGGTTCTATAAAGTATGCCATGCTGTGTACCAGAACTATTGTATACCCTACACTGTGTTTAGCAAGGGAGTACAATAGTGATCTAGGAGTAGATCACTGGACAGCGGTCAAAATTATCCTTAGTGGAATAAGGATATATTTCTCGATTATGGAGGTGACAGAAGGTTCGCCGTAAAGGGTTATGTCAATGCAAGTTTTGACACTAATCCAGATGACTCTAAGTCTCAATCTGGATACATATCGAAAGTGGGAGTAATTAGCTAGAGTAGCTCCGTGCAGAGCATTGTTGACATAGAAATTTGCAAAATACTTACGAATCTGAATGTGAGAGACCCGTTGACTGAAATTATCTCACAAGAAAAACATGATCACACATTAGTACTCTTTGGGTGTTAATCACATAGCGATGTGAACTAGATTACTGACTCTAGTAAACCCTTTGGGTGTTGATCACATAACGATGTGAACTATGGGTGTTAATCACATGGCGATGTGAACTATTGATGTTAAATCACATGGCGATGTGATCTAGATTATTGACTCTAGTGCAAGTGGGAGACTGAAGGAACTATTCCCTAGAGGCAATAATAAAGCTATTATTTATATCCTTATATCATGATAAATGTTTATTATTCATGCTAGAATTGTATTAACCGGAAACATAATACATGTGTGAATACATAGACAAACAGAGTGTCACTAGTATGTCTCTACTTGACTAGCTCATTAATCAAAGATGGTTGAGTTTCCTAGCCATAGACATGAGTTGTCATTTGATTAACGGGATCACATCATTAAGAGAATGATGTGATTGACTTGACCCATTCCGTTAGCTTAGCACCCGATCATTTAGTATGTTGCTATTGCTTTCTTCATGACTTATACATGTTCCTATGACTATGAGATTATGCACCTCCCGTTTACCGGAGGAACACTTTGTGTGCTACCAAACGTCACAACGTAACTGGGTGATTATAAAGGTACTCTACAGGTGTCTCCGAAGGTACTTGTTGGGTTGGCGTATTTGGAGATTAGGATTTGTCACTCCGATTGTCGGAGAGGTATCTCTGGGCCCTCTCGGTAATGAACATCACTTAAGCCTTGCAAGCATTGCAACTAATGAGTTAGTTGCGAGATGATGTATTACGGAACGAGTAAAGAGACTTGCCGGTAACGAGATTGAACTAGGTATTGAGATACCGATGATCGAATCTCGGGCAAGTAACATACCGATGACAAAGGGAACGACGTATGTTGTTATGCGGTCTGACCGATAAAGATCTTCGTAGAATATGTAGGAGCCAATATGGGCATCCAGGTCCCGCTATTGGTTATTGACAAGAGAGGTGTCTCGGTTATGTCTACATAGTTCTCGAACCCGTATGGTCCGCACGCTTAACGTTCGTTGACGACATAGTACTATGAGTTATGTATGTTGGTGACCGAATGTTGTTCGGAGTTTTGGATGAGATCACGGATATGACGAGGAACTCCGGAATGGTCCGGAAGTAAAGATTGATATGTGGATAGTAGTGTTTGATCTTTGGAAAGGTTCCGGAATCCATCGGAAGGGGTTCCGGATGTTTCCCGAAATGTTTGGGCACGAGAACACTTTATCTGGGCCAAAGGGGAAAGCCCACGAGGTTTTTGGAAAGCGCAAAACGAAGTTTTGCGGAGTCCAGGGGCCAGACGCCAGGGTCCCTGGCGTCTAGGTCCAGACGCCGGGAACCCTAGCGTCTAGCCCTGTAGTCCGAGTGTTGGAAATATGCCCTAGAGGCAATAATAAAAGCATTATTATTATATTTCCTTGTTCATGATAATTGTCTTTTATTCATGCTATAATTGTGTTATCCGGAAATCGTAATACATGTGTGAATACTTAGACACCAACATGTCCCTAGTGTGCCTCTAGTTGACTAGCTCGTTAATCAATTGATAGTCATGGTTTCCTGACTATGGACATTGGATGTCATTGATAACGAGATCACATCATTAGGAGAATGATGTGATGGACAAGAACCAATCATAAGCATAACACAAGATCGTGTAGTTCGTTTTGCTAGAGCTTTTCAATGTCAAGTATCTTTTCCTTAGACCATGAGATCGTGTAACTCCCAGATACCGCAGGAGTACTTTGGGTGTACCAAACGTCACAACGTAACTGGGTGACTATAAAGGTGCACTACAGGTATCTCCGAAAGTGTCTGTTGGGTTGACACGGATCGATACTGGGATTTGTCGCTCCGTATGACGGAGAGGTATCTCTGGGCCCACTCGGTAATGCATCATCATAATGAGCTCAATGTGACCAAGTGTTTGGTCACGGGATCATGCATTACGGTACGAGTAAAGTGACTTGCCGGTAACGAGACTGAACAAGGTATTGGGATACCGACGATCGAGTCTCGGGCAAATAACGTACCGATTGACAAAGGGAATTGTATACGGGGTTGCTTGAATCCTCGACATCGTGGTTCATCCGATGACATCATCGACGAGCATGTGGGAGCCAACATGGGTATCCAGATCCCGCTGTTGGTTATTGACCGGAGAGTCGTCTCGGTCATGTCTGCATGTCTCCCGAACCCGTAGGGTCTACACACTTAAGGTTCGGTGACGCTCGGGTTATTAGGAAGACTTGTATGTGATTACCGAATGTTGTTCGTAGTCCCGGATAAGATCCCGGACGACAAGAGGAGTTCCGGAATGGTCCAAGGGTGAAGATTTATATATGGGAAGTTGTCATACGGACACCGGAAAGTTTCGGGGGCATATCGGTATTGTACCAGGGCCACCGGAAAGGTTTCGGAGGTCCACCGGGAGGGGCCAGCCCTCTCGGAGGGCCTCATGGGCCACAAGGGGCAGGGAACCAGCCCCTGGTGGGCTGGGCGCGGCCCCCTCCCTTGGGCCCATGCGCCTAGGGTTGGGGGGGAACCCTAGTGGGGGCGCCCCCTTCGCTTGGGGGGAAGCCCCCCTCCTTGGCCGCCGCCCCTCTCTAGATGAGATCTAGAGGGGCCGGCCCCCTTGCCCCTTCCCCTATAAATAGTGGGGGTGAGGGGAGGGCAGCAACACACACCAAGGCGCAGCCCCTCCCCTCCCCAACACCTCTCCTCCTTCGTCACACGCTTGGCGAAGCCCTGTCGGAGTACTGCTTCTCCACCACCACCACGTCGTCGTGCTGCTGTTGGAGTCTTCTTCCTCAACCTCTCCTTCCCTTGCTGGATCAAGAAGGAGGAGACGTCGACCGTCCCGTACGTGTGTTGAACGCGGAGGTGCTGTCCGTTCGGCACTCGGTCATCGGTGATCTGAATCACGGCGAGTACGACTCCATCATCACCGTTCCCTTGAACGCTTCCGCACGCGATCTACAAGTGGTATGTAGATGCAATCTCTCTCCCATGACTCGTTGCTTAGATGAACTCATAGATGGATTTTGGTGAAACCGTAGGAAAATTTTAATTTTCTGCAACGTTCCCCAACAGTGGTATCAGAGCTAGGTCTATGCGTAGTTCTCTATTGCACGAGTAGAACACAATTTGTTGTGGGCGTAGATGTTGTCAACTTTCTTGCCGCTACTAGTCTTATCTTGCTTCAGCGGTATTGTGGGATGAAGCGGCCCGGACCAACCTTACACGTACGCTTACGTGAGACCGGTTCCACCGACTGACATGCACTAGTTGCATAAAGTGGCTGGCGGGTGTCTGTCTCTCCCACTTTAGTTGGAGTGGATTCGATGAAAAGGGTCCTTATGAAGGGTAAATAGAAGTTGACAAATCACGTTGTGGCTTTCACGTAGGTAAGAAAACGTTCTTGCTAGAACCCTAATGCAGCCACGTAAAACTTGCAACAACAATTAGAGGACGTCTAACTTGTTTTTGCAGCAAGTGTTTCGTGATGTGATATGGCCAAAGTTGTGATGAATGATGAATGATATATGTGATGTATGAGATCATGTTCATGTAATAGGAATCACAACTTGCATGTCGATGAGTATGACAACCGGCAGGAGCCATAGGAGTTGTCATTATTCTTTTATGACCTGCATGTCAATGGAAACGCCATGTAAATTACTTTACTATATTGCTAAACGCGTTAGCCATAGAAGTAAAAGTAGTCGTTGGCGTGACAACTTCATGAAGACACGATGATGGAGATCATGATGATGGAGATAATGGTGTCGTGCCGGTGACAAGATGATCATGGAGCCCCAAGATGGAGATCAAAGGAGCTATATGATGTTGGCCATATCATGTCACTACTATATAATTGCATGTGATGTTTATTATGTTTTTGCATCTTGTTTACTTAGAACGACGGTAGTAAATAAGATGATCCCTTACAAAATTTCAAGAAGTGTTCTCCCCTAACTGTGCACCGTTGCTAAAGTTCGTCGTTTCGAAGCACCACGTGATGATTGGGTGTGATAGATCCTTACATTCACATACAACGGGTGTAAGACAGTTTTACACATGCAAAACACTTAGGGTTAACTTGACGAGCCTAGCATGTACAGACATGGCCTCGGAACACGGAGACCGAAAGGTCGAACATGAGTCGTATAGAAGATACGATCAACATGGAGATGTTCATCGATGATGACTAGTCCGTCTCACGTGATGATCGGACACGGCCTAGTCGACTCGGATCATGTAACACTTAGATGACTAGAGGGATGTCTAATCTGAGTGGGAGTTCATTAAAATAATTTGATTAGATGAACTTAATTATCATGAACTTAGTCTAAAACCTTTGCAAATATGTCTTGTAGATCAAATGGCCGCCGTAATGTCAACATGAACTTCAACGCGTTCCTAGAGAAAACCAAGTTGAAAGACGATGGCAGCAACTATACGGACTGGGTCCGGAACCGGAGGATCATCCTCATAGCTGCCAGGAAACAATATGTCCTAGAAGCACCGCTAGGCAATGCACCCGTCCCGGAGAACCAAGACATTATGAACGCTTGGCAGGCTCGTGCTGATGATTACTCCCTCGTTCAGTGTGGCATGCTTTACAACTTAGAACCGGGGCTCCAAAAGCATTTTGAGCATCACGGAGCATATGAGATGTTCGAGGAGCTGAAACTAGTTTTCCAAGCTCATGCCCGGGTCGAGAGATATGAAGTCTCCGACAAGTTCTACAGTTGTAAGATGGAGGAAAATAGTTCTGTCAGTGAACACATACTCAAGATGTCTGGGTTGCACAACCGCTTGACTCAGCTGGAGATTAACCTCCCAGATGAGGCGGTCATTGACAGAATCCTTTAGTCGCTCCCACCTTGCTACAAGAGCTTTGTGATGAACTACAATATGCAGGGGATGGTAAAGACCATTCCTGAGGTATTTGCTATGCTGAAATCAGCAGTAAATCAAGAAAGAACATCAAGGGTTGATGGTCAATAAGACCACTAAGTTCAAGAAGGGCAAGGGTAAGAAGAACTTCAAGAAGGACGGCAAGGATGTTGCCGCACCCGGTAAGCCAATTGCCGGGTAGAAGTCAAAGAATGGACCCAAGCCTGAGACTGAGTGTTTTTATTGCAAAGGGAAGGGCCACTGGAAGCGGAACTGCCCCAAATACTTAGCGGACAAGAAGGCCGGCAACACTAAAGGTATATGTGATATACATGTAATTGATGTGTACCTTACCAGTACTCGTAGTAAACTCCTGGGTATTTAATACCGGTGCCGTTGCTCATATTTGTAACTCATAGCAGGAGCTGCGGAATAAGAGGAGACTGGCGAAGGACGAGGTGACGATGCGCGTCGGGAATGGTTCCAAGGTCGATGTGATCGCCGTCGGCACGCTACCTCTACATTTACCTACGGGATTAGTTTTAAACCTTAATAATTGTTATTTAGTGCCAAGTTTCAGCATGAACATTGTATCAGGATCTCGTTTGATACGAGATGGCTACTCATTTAAATCTGAGAATAATGGTTGTTCTATTTATATGAGAGATATGTTTTATGGTCATGCTCCGATGGTCAATGGTTTATTCTTAATGAATCTCGAGCGTAATGTTACACATATTCATAATGTGAATACCAAAAGAATTAAGGTTAATAACGATAGTCCCACATACTTGTGGCACTGCCGTCTTAGTCACATTGGTGTCAAGCGCATGAAGAAGCTCCATGCTGATGGACTTTTAGAGTCTCTAGATTATGAATCGTTTGACACATGCGAACCAAGCCTCATGGGCAAGATGACCAAGACTCCATTCTCCGGGATATTGTCCAAAGACCAACTTGTTGGAAATCACACATACTGATGTGTGCGGTCCAATGAGCGTTGAGGCTCGCGGAGGATATCGTTATGTTCTCACTCTCACTAATGACTTGAGTAGATATGGGTATGTCTAATTAATGAAACACAAGTCTGAGACCTTTGAAAAGTTCAAGGAATTTCAGAATGAGGTAGAGAATCAACGTGACCGAAAGATAAAGTTTCTACGATCAGATCATGGAGGAGAATATTTAAGCCACGAATTTGGTACACACTTAAAGAAATGTGGAATCGTTTCACAACTCACGCCGCCTGGAACACCTCAACGAAACAGTGTGTCCGAACGTTGTAATCGCACTCTATTGGATATGGCGCGATCTATGATGTCTCTTACCGATTTACTGCTATCATTTTGGGGATACACTCTAGAGACAGCTACATTCACTTTAAACAGGGCACCGTCTAAATCCGTTGAGACGACACCGTATGAATTATGGTTTGGGAAGAAACCTAAGCTGTCATTTCTAAAAGTTTGGGGATGCGATGCTTATGTCAAGAAACTTCAACCTGAAAAGCTCGAACCCAAGTCGGAAAAATGCGTCTTCATAGGATACCCTAAGGAAACCATAGGGTATACCTTCTACTTAAGATCCGAGGGCAAGATCTTTGTTGCCAAGAATGGATCCTTTCTGGAGAAAGAGTTTCTCTCGAAAGAAGTAAGTGGGAGGAAAGTGGAACTTGATGAAGTATTACCTCTTGAACCGGAGAGTAGCGCAGCTCAAGAAAATGTTTCTGTGGTGCCTCCATTGGTTAGAGAGGAGGTTAATGATGTTGATCATGAAACTTCGGATCAAGTTACTACTGAACTTCGTAGGTCCACAAGGACACGTTCCGCACCAGAGTGGTACGGCAACCCTGTCCTGGAAATCATGTTGTTAGACAACGGTGAACCTTCGAACTATGAAGAAGCGATGGCGGGCCCGGATTCCAACAAATGGCTAGAAGCCATGAAATCCGAGATAGGATCCATGTATGAAAACAAAGTATGGACTTTGACAGACTTGCCCGATGATCGGCGAGCGATAGAAAACAAATGGATCTTTAAGAAAAAGACGGACGCGGATGGTAATGTTACCATCTATAAAGCTCGACTTGTCGCTAAGGGTTATCGGCAAGTTCAATGGGTTGACTACGATGAGACTTTCTCTCCCGTAGCAAAGCTGAAGTCCGTCCGAATCATGTTAGCAATTGCCGCATACTACGATTATGAGATATGGCAAATGGACGTCAAAACAGCATTCCTTAACGGTTATCTTAAGGAAGAACTGTATATGATGCAGCCAGAAGGTTTTGTCGACCCTAAGAATGCTAACAAGGTATGCAAGCTCCAGCGATCCATTTATGGGCTGGTGCAAGCATCTCGGAGTTGGAACATTCGCTTTGATGAGATGATCAAAGCGTTTGGGTTTATGCAGACTTATGGAGAAGCCTGCGTTTACAAGAAAGTGAGTGGGAGCTCTGTAGCATTTCTCACATTATATGTAGATGACATACTTTTGATGAGAAATGATATAGAACTTCTGGACATCATTAAGGCCTACTTGAATAAGAGTTTTTCAATGAAGGACCTTGGAGAAGCTGCTTATATATTAGGCATCAAGATCTATAGAGATAGATCAAGACGCCTCATAGGTCTTTCACAAAGCACATACCTTGATAAGATTTTGAAGAAGTTCAAAATGGATCAATCCAAGAAAGGGTTCTTGCCTGTATTGCAAGGTGTGAAATTGAGCTCGGCTCAATGCCCGGCCACGGCAAAGGATAAAAAAGAGATGAGTGTCATCCCCTATGCTTCAGCCATAGGATCCATTATGTATGCCATGTTGTGTACTAGACCTGATGTAAACCTTGCCGTAAGTTTGGTAGGTAGGTACCAAAGTAACCCCGGCAAGGAACACTGGACAGCGGTCAAGAATATCCTTAAGTACCTGAAAAGGACATCTTTCTCGTTTATGGAGGTGACGAAAAGCTCGTTGTAAAGGGTTACGTCGACGCTAGCTTCGACATAGATCTGGATGACTCTAAGTCACAAATCGGATACGTGTATATGTTGAATGGTGGAGCAGTAAGCTGGTGCAGCTGCAAGCAGAGCGTCGTGGTGGGATCTACATGTGAAGCGGAATACATGGCAGCCTCAGAGGCAGCGCATGAAGCAATTTGGGTGAAGGAGTTCATCACCGACCTAGGAGTCATAGCCAATGCGTCGGGGCCGATCAAACTCTTCTGTGACAACACTGGAGCTATTGCACTTGCCAAGGAGCCCAGGTTTCACAAGAAGACCAGGCACATCAAGCGTCGGTTCAACTCCATTCGTGAAAATGTTCAAGATGGAGACATCGAAATTTGTAAAGTGCACACGGATCTGAATGTCGCAGATCCGTTGACTAAACCTCTCCCTAGAGCAAAACATGATCAGCACCAGAACTCTATGGGTGTTCGATTCATCACAATGTAACTAGATTATTGACTCTAGTGCAAGTGGGAGACTGTTGGAAATATGCCCTAGAGGCAATAATAAAAGCATTATTATTAAATTTCCTTGTTCATGATAATTGTCTTTTATTCATGCTATAATTGTGTTATCCAGAAATCGTAATACATGTGTGAATACTTAGACACCAACATGTCCCTAGTGTGCCTCTAGTTGACTAGCTCGTTAATCAATTGATAGTCATGGTTTCCTGACTATGGACATTGGATGTCATTGATAACGAGATCACATCATTAAGATAATGATGTGATGGACAAGACCCAATCGTAAGCATAGCACAAGATCGTGTTGTTCGTTTTGCTAGAGCTTTTCAATCTGAAGTATCTTTTCCTTAGACCATGAGATCGTGTAACTCCCGGATACCGTAGGAGTGCTTTGGGTGTACCAAACGTCATAACGTAACTGGGTGACTATAAAGGTGCACTACAGGTATCTCCGAAAGTGTCTGTTGGGTTGACATGGATCAAGACTGGGATTTGTCACTCCGTATGACGGAGAGGTATCTCTGGGCCCACTCGGTAATGCATCATCATAATGAGCTCAATGTGACCAAGTGACTTGCCGGTAACGAGACTGAACAAGGTATTGGGATACCGACGATCAAGTCTCGGGCAAGTAACGTACCGATTGACAAAGGGAATTGTATACGGGGTTGCTTGAATCCTCGACATCGTGGTTCATCCGATGACATCATCGACGAGCATGTGGGAGCCAACATGGGTATCCAGATCCCGCTGTTGGTTATTGACCGGAGAGTCGTCTCGGTCATGTCTGCATGTCTCCCGAACCCGTAGGGTCTACACACTTAAGGTTCGGTGACGGTAGGGTTATTAGTAAGACTTGTATGTGATTACCGAATGTTGTTCGGAGTCCCGGATGAGATCCCGGACGTCACGCGGAGCTCCGGAATGGTCCGGAGGTGAAGATTTATGTATGAGAAGTTGTCATACGGACACCGGAAAGTTTCGGGGGTATTGTACCGGGGCCACCGGAAAGGTTCCGGAGGTCCACCGGGAGGGGCCAGCCCTCTCGGAGGGCCTCATGGGCCACAAGGGGCAGGGAACCAGCCCCTGGTGGGCTGGGCGTGCCCCCCTCCCTTGGGCCCATGCGCCTAGGGTTGGGGGGGGAACCCTAGTGGGGGCGCCCCTTTGCTTGGGGGGCAAGCCCCCCTCCTTGGCCGCCGCCCCCCTCTAGATGAGATCTAGAGGGGTCGGCCCCCTTGCCCTTCCCCTATAAATAGTGGGGGTGAGGGGAGGGCAGCAACACACACCAAGGCGCAGCCCCTCCCCTCCCCAACACCTCTCCTCCTCCGTCACGCGCTTGGCGAAGCCCTGTCGGAGTACTGCTTCTCCACCACCACCACGCCGTCGTGCTGCTGTTGGAGTCTTCTTCCTCAACCTCTCCTTCCCTTGCTGGATCAAGAAGGAGGAGACGTCGACCGTCCCGTACGTGTGTTGAACGCGGAGGTGCTGTCCGTTCGGCACTCGGTCATCGGTGATCTGAATCACGGCGAGTACGACTCCATCATCACCGTTCCCTTGAACGCTTCCGCACGCGATCTACAAGTGGTATGTAGATACAATCTCTCTCCCATGACTCGTTGCTCAGATGAACTCATAGATGGATTTTGGTGAAACCGTAGGAAAATTTTAATTTTCTGCACCGTTCCCCAACACCGAGAAGGACTCTTGCCTTTCGGGTGAAACCGACTTTGTGGAGGCTTTTACTCCAAATTTCGACCCCAAGGCTCAACATATAAATAGAGGGGTAGGGCTAGCACCCAAGACACATCAAGAAACACCAAGCCATGTGCCGGCAACCCCGTCTCCTCTAGTTTATCCTCTGTCATAGTTTTCGTAGTGCTAAGGCGAAGCCCTGCGAAGATTGTTCTTCACCAACACCGTCACCACGCCGTCGTGCTGCCGGAACTCATCTACTACTTCGCCCCTCTTGCTGGATCGAGAAGGCGAGGACGTCACCGAGCTGAACGTGAGCAGAACTCGGAGGTGTCGTGCTTTCGGTGCTTGGATCGGTCGGATCATGAAGACGTTCGACTACATCAACCGCGTTGATATAACGCTTCCGCTTACGGTCTACGAGGGTACGTGGACAACACTCTCCCCTCTCGTTGCTATGCATCACCATGATCTTGCGTGTGCGTAGGAATTTCTTTTGAGATTACTACGTTCCCCAACAGCTTGGCAGTATAGACTGCATGCACTGGGAGCGGAAGAACTGCCCTTCTGCTTGGCAAGGGCAGTATAAGGGCCATGTTAGGGCTTGCACTGTCATACTAGAGGCCGTGGCGTCTCAAGATCTCTGGATCTGGCACTCTTTTTTGGCATGGCAGGATCACACAATGATATCAACGTGCTTCAGTGCTCGCGGGTGTTGGCTAGGCTTGCCAAAGGCAACAGCCCACAGGTGAACTTTACTATCAACGGTCACAACTATGATAAATGATACTACCTGGGTGACGGTATCTATCCTCAGTGGACCACTATTGTGAAGACAATCCCCAACTCTGTCGGAGAGAAGAGGAAAAGATTTGCCCAAGAGCGAAAGAGTGCTAGGAAGGAGGTCGAGGGTGCCTTTGGTGTTTTGCAATCTCGATGGGGCATCATTCGGTATCCTGCTAATACCTGAAGCACGCAAAAACTATGGGAGGTGATGACTGCTTGTGTGATCATGCACAATATGATCGTAGAAGATGAGTGCCCGGAACGTCTGTACGATCAAGGGTTTCAGTTTCGGGGTGAGAATGTTGTGCCTGAGCATGGAGGAGCGGCAACGTTTGAACAGATCATCCAATTTCATCATGGCATGTGTGATTGGGGAAGTCACATGCAACTGCAAAATGATTTGATTGAGCATATGTGGGCTCATGTTGGCAACCAATAATTGTACCTTCTTTCATTCGGCTTGAAAAACTATGTGAGACATTTTTACTTTTATTCGGCTTGTAAAACTATGCTATTTTATTCAGTTAAAACTATGCTATTTTATTCAGTTAAAACTATGTTATTTGATTATATGTTTGAATGTGAAAGTTGTGTGTGAAACAATGAAAAAATGAGCTATTTGTTAAAATAGGGCGGCCAGCTGGCCACACGGACATGAAATGAGTCGACGCGTTGGGCGCGCTGCCAACCCAAATCAAAAACAGGACGGACGCCGAGTGGGCGGCCGACCCAAATGAACAAAAAACGAATGAAAACGCCGTCCGTTTGGGTCGGCCCGTTGGAGTCGCTCTAATGACTCCCCGTCTCCACAAACAAGGTTTGTCCGGCTCTGGCGGGATTAAGAGCAACTCCAAAGGGCCGACCCATTTCGTCTGCCTGCGTCCGTTTGAGTCGGCGCAGACAAAAGTGGCGGCCCAACGCGGCGACCCAAACCCAAATCACGTCCGTGTCGCGTCCGCGCTGACGCATTTGCGGATCAAATTTGCGCCCAAAATGCGTCGGCGCGGACGCCAAACGGACGCTTCGCGCGCCTTCTCGCTATCTGCAGCGTCCCCACATGGCGACCGTCCAACTACCCGCTCCCCATGCGGTCAGCTTAATTTATGACGACGGGCCAACGCGTCAGCGACAGCGCTCGTCCTTTTTTAAGCCGACCGTGCGGCGGGGCCGTCCTCATCTAAACTCGCCGTCCCCATCTGCCCCCCCCCCCTTGCTCCCTCGTCGCCGGCAAACCCTTGCCACCGCAACCACAGCGACGATGGGCCTCTACTCCGGCGCCAGCGGTAGCAAGGCCAAGGGCAAGTCCCCTGCCACCCCTTTCCCCTCGGAGTTTCTCCCACCCCCGCCGGCGCCTCGCCGGCAGAGGCAGTGCGTCAACGTGCTAGTGCTCCAGGCGGAGTGGCATTGGCAGAACCGCCAGCCTCTGCCGTATCCGGACGTGACGCTGCCACACGACTGGAATCTGGATCCAGATAGGATCCCAGTGCCGGCGGCGCCGCGGTCGGCTCGTGCTCACGCGGAGGAGGTGCGGCGCTGGCGGGCGCTGCTGACGGCGGAGCAGCGCCTCTAGAAGGCCTACGCAACCGACTCGCCCAACTGGGCGAGGTGGTTCGCCTTCGAGCACGAGGAGGCGAGGCGGCGAGGCGTGCGCGAGGTCGACTGGAGGCCAACGCCGTTGGTCGTCCGCGAGGAGGACCAGGCGGCGGAGGACGCCTACCAGGCGGCCCTTGCGGCCGTCTACCGTGAGAGCGAAGAGGACGAGCGGCGCAGAGCGGAGGCGGCGGAGGCGGAAGAGGAGGCCCGCTACGAGGCGGCAATGGCGCAGGCCCTTGCCCTCTCCGCGGCCGGCGACAGCGTGGTGCCGTCCGTGGCCCCGTCGTCCCCCATCAAGCCGGAGCCGCAGCCGGAGCCAGAGCCCGAGCCCGAGCCCATCGCGCGCTTCTCCTAGAATGGAGTGGTGCGCGACTGGGTGTCCGCGCCACCGGTTTGGCTGGGGGCGACGCCGGCGCAGGAGCAGGCCTACCTCGAGATGTGGCGCCAGCGCCGGCTGGCAGAGGAGCGCCGTCAGGGTGAGTACGAGGAGATGCTCGAGCGCGACCTCGAGGAGGAGACGCGCCAGGCCGCGGCTGCACAGGCGACCGCACAGCCCCCCGCCCCGGCACTGCCTGCGCCGGCACAGCCCGACATGGCGGCGCTCTGGAACACGGCGTTCACCTGGGCGGGCCGGCGCCGACACTCATCGACCTCACGGACCCGGAGGACGACGACGACGATGCCTAGGGCAGCGCGCCGCCTCGTAGTTTAGCCTTTTTTATTTTTTTGAATGCAAATGTGGACGTGTGGACTCTCGTCGACCTTCATGGCCGGCTTTAATGTTTAATTAATGATGTTTCTCTTTTTTTTAAATATGCATGCGTTCATTTTTTTGGCGCCGTCAAAATGGGCCGCAGGCCACCGTTGGACGCAGGCGCCAACCCTAATGCGGAAGCGGGCATCCGTGTCCGTCTGGCCGACCCAAACGGACAAAAAGCGGATCAAATCGCCGTCCGTTTGGGTCAGCCCGTTGGAGTTGCTCTAAGGGCTCACTGTTCACTTGTTTCCGAGGTTCAAGATGATGGACTTCCTAGGAGATCTCTTGCAGAAAAAAAAGTTGACATTTTGTTGACCGATGACTGATTGACTCATGCTCTCCTAGTTTCACACCTGTCTTTTTTTGAGGGAAAATGTCGCCGCATTTATTAAATTAAATAAAGTCTGGAATCTCGTCTGCGATCACTTCCAGAACGCAGTCTGGGGGTGATCCGAGCCATATCTTACAAAGTTCGTCTCCTACTCCTACTTTAGCTAATTTGTGCGTGGCAACATTTGCAGAACGCCTCACCCACGACACCCGGAAATCCTGAAAAGTTCGAAGCATCGTCTTGATCTCCTTCACCCAAGGTCCATTTGCCGCCAGATTCCTCTCAGGGCTTTTGATCGAATGCACTAGAGCCTGGCTGTCCAGCTCCAAGTGCACCCTCTGAACGTTGATCTCCATTGCCACCAACAACGCCCTTTTGCATGCTTTAATCTCCGCAACCTTCGCATCGACGACATGAGGAAAGAGGTGACACACCCCAGCGAGAAAAGCACCGTTATGGTCGCGAAGCACAGCCCCTCCTCCACTCTTGCCTCCGAACTTTACTGTAGCGCCGTCGGAATTTGCCTTGACCCAGCCTTCTTCCGGCGCCATCTAGCGCTGCACTTCGATGGGTATGGATGCCTGAGCCGGCTTGACATGGACCTCACGCCACTCTCTCATAAAAGAGCACACCCTCTCTATTATTCCATGTGGTTCTTCAATTCTCCTTCCTTCCCTTGTTTCATTTCTAGCCAGCCACAGCGCGTAGACTACATGTATCATAGCTTCTCGTTCATCCGCAGGAGCCTTGGCAAACCAACCAAGCAACCAATTAGCCAGTTCGCTCTGAGAGCCTGTGAAACTCGGTGGGGCTACCACCGTGACTCCCTTTTCCGAACGTAACTGATTCCAAAATTGTACTGAGTGTTGGCAGGTCCAGAATCTATGCATGACGGTCTCCTCCCTTCCACAAACGGCGCAGAACACTCCTGGCTTAATTCTTCTACGCAGCAGCTCCACCCCAACAGCTAGACCATTTCTGATTACTCTCCACATATGAATCTTAGCTTTGTTTGGAGCGTTCGTATCCCATAAACCAAGGTACCCTTGATGCTTATGAACTGAACTAGCTGATTCCGGCCGTCCGGTTTTCAGCTTGTTGATAGTCATCCTCAGATGGTAGGCCGAGCGTACCGAAAAGATCCCATTTTTCGTATAATTCCATGCAAGGCAGTCCTCCATCTGTGGTCCACCAACAGCAATTTTCTTAATATCTGAAGCATCATCCGGAGAGAACATGTCATCAATCTTGCCATTGTCCCAAGCGTCTCTAGTATGCACCAAAAGATCGGCCACCTTGGTTACACCCTGAACAAAAACGGCTCCTAGAGGCCGCATGCTTCCACTTCTTGGGATCCAATTATCGTGATGTATATTGATCTTAGTCCCGTCACCAACACGCCACACAAGGCCCTCCCGCAGCAGATCACGCCCATGGTGAATGCTCCGAAAAGTGAAAGATCCTCCCGATGGGCAAGTGGCCGATATGATCGTCGTATCCGGGAAGTATCTTGCCTTGAGAACCCGAGCACACAACGACGTTGGGTATTGAAGAATCCTCCAAGCCGGTTTAGCCAACAGAGCTTGGTTGAAAGCCTCTGGGTCACGAAAACCTAGGCCTCCATCCCTCTTGGCGTCACACATCTTCTCCCAGGAGATCCAATGCACCTTCTTATCACCATTTGTTGCACCCCACCAGAATTTTGACGAGATAGAAGTCAGGTTCCGGCACATTTTCCTTGTGAGGTGAAAACAACTCATGGTATAAGTTGGTGTGGCTTGGAGAACAGATTTGACAAGTACCTCCCTGGCGGCCTTTGATAGTCCCTGGCCTTTCAACCCATTGACCTTGCCCTTTGCGCACTCGGTTACATATCTGAACGTGTCGTCTTTTGATCTCCCTACCAGTGTCGGGAGACCCAAGTACCGCTCACCAAGTGCCTCATTCTGAACACCCAGTATGCCTTGCAATTGACCCTTCACTTCATCCCGAGTTCCTTTGCCGAAGAAGATAGCCGATTTCTGCAAATTTATATGCTGCCCCGAGGCATTCTCATACTGCCTGAGGATTTCCTTCAGCGCCAGCATGTTATCTGAAGATCCCTCAAGGAAAACAATGCTGTCATCGGCAAACAGTAAGTGAGTGACATTGGGGCCAGTGCTCCCAAAAGAAACTCCTTTGATCCGGTTCTCCTCTTGTGCTCTCTTAAGGAGTGCCGAATCTACACAAAACAAAAATAAGTAGGGCGACAAAGGATCGCCTTGCTTGAGACCACAGGAGGGCACAAACTCCCTGGATAAAGCCCCATTCAGTCGAACAGAAAACCACGCAGATGTCACACATCTCATGATCATGGCAATCCATCTCGAATCAAAACCCACCCGGTTGAGCACCTGTTCCAGAAAGATCCACTCGACTCTGTCGTAGGCCTTCATCATGTCTAACTTGACAGCACAAAGTGGTTTCTTCCTCTTTCTGCTCCGGATGGCATGCACACATTCATATGCCACAAAGACATTATCTGTTATCAGACGCCCCAGTACAAAAGCACTCTGTTGTTCTGAGATCAACACAGGGAGTAAGCTCTTTAACCTGTTTGCCAACACCTTTGTTGCTATCTTATAAAGCACATTACACAAACTAGTCTGAACTGAGAAAGCAACTCCGGTGAATTGACTTTAGGAATCATGACAATAACAGTATCGTTAAAACCATTTGGCATGGATGCACCCATCAGAAAATCTTTCACCGCACTGCACACATCGTTCTTAACCAAAGACCAGTGCCTTTGGTAGAAGAGTGTCGGGAGTCCATCAGGTCCGGGTGCCTTTGTTGGCCCCATTTGAAATAAAGCACGCTCAATTTCATCATCTGAGAATGTTGCTGTGAAGCCTTGATTCATCTCCGCCGTAACCAAAGGCACAATATTTTCTAAAAGAATATTAGCTCCTGCCGAGCCATCAGATGTGAACAGACGTTCATAAAAAGATGCAGCCAACTCCTTCATATCCTCATCTACTGTACACCGGGACCCATCATGACGACGCAGCGCCCTGATCGTATTTTTCCGTTTCCTATGTGTGGCTCGGTTCTGAAAATATTTAGTGTTCTGATCTCCCGCCTTGAGCCAGTCCACGCGCGACCGTTGTCGATAAAACAACTCTTCCCTAGCATAAATTTCACGCAGCCGTTCCTCAATGGCGCGGGTGTCCAGTGAGCACCCTGTTTCCATCGCTCGAGTTTTTGCCGCGACAAGCTGGGATTTGAGTTTACTAATTTGGCGCCTGATTGATCCAAAGACCGCTTGGGCCCATCTTTGCATTGAACTCGTAACCCTGCCCAGCCGCTGCATGCATGCATGAGCCCCTTGCGCTCCCACATCCGATAATTCCCATGCTTCCGCAACCATCTCATCATATTTTTCATGTCGCGTCCATGCCTCCTCAAATCGAAAAGGCCTATCTCCTCCTGGTCTACGGGTAGAAGTCGTCTCCATAGCCCGTATCAGAATCGCCTGGTGATCGGATTCCTCTGTCATAACGTGCTCCACTGTCGTCTCTGGGAAGAGATCGAGGAAGCCCTCATTGCATGTTGCCCTGTCCAGACGGACCTGTACATTCTCTTCCCCATCTCGTTTGTTGTCCCAAGTATACGGGTAGCCTGAAAAACTGAGATCTACTAGGCCGCAGTCGGCTAAGCAGTCGCGGAAATCCTCCATTTATGCAAACCCTCAATTATTTCTACCAAGTTGGTCCGTTTGGAACAAAGCCTCATTAAAATCTCCTGCACAAATCCACGGGAGATTGTCTTGAGCCATCAAATATCTAATAGCATCCCACGACTTCTTTCGCAGCTCCGTTCTTGGCTCCCCATAGAATCCAGTGAATCTACAGGATTTGCCCTCCCAAGTAATCGCAGCATCAATGAAATATTGGCTCCAAGGCCTCAAAGAAACCTGCACGTTGTCTCTCCACCATAGCGCTAGGCCCCCACTTCTTCCCTTACAGTCCACGGCCATACCACATCTGAATCCCAAACTCCATTTCAGCCTTTACATCGCCCTTGCCGTCTTTTTCGTTTCACATAAAAAAAACACCGCTGGGTTGTAGGATCGTATTAGATCCCTCAGTTCGCCTACTGTCGAGTCCAACCCCAGTCCTCGACAGTTCCAGGCCAAGAGATTCATGGCGTTCGGCAGCCCTGATTGACAGGGTCCGCCGACTGGTCATTTCTGTCCTGGATACGTTCAAACACCGAAGCAGTTCTCCGCCTCGTCTCGCGAATGAAAACATCCTCGTTGCCTCTTTTTTCTGAGTCACCCTTCGCTATCCACACCTGTCTCGGCCTTCTTTTTCTGTTTCCCTCCTCATTCCACGTACTTAGGCCCGATCGGTGTCCACCTCCAGCATCCGGTCTCTCTCTGCGCACATAGTGGCCCCTCCGTCTTCCCCTAGTGCCATGCATGTCGGATCCCCCCAGTGGGTCGACCCGACCCGGCTCTGCATGGTACCCGCTAGGGCCCCCATCTCCGTGATGCTGGCCATAGCCATATTTTTTGTCCTGAAGCCTTCCCTCCCCCTCTGTCTCAACTCTCTATCCCTGCTGACTCCCCAACCGCTGCTCCATCAGCTTACCCCGGAGCTCATGCTCTCGTTTTTCCTCGAGACTGTCTCTCAGGTCATGCCCTTGCTGATTTGCAGGCTTGTTCCTTGCTCTGTTTGGGCTCGAAACCTCGCCTCCAGTGTGCCTCGAGCGATCGCCAGTGCGACCGTCCGAGGTGCGCGAAAATTCAGATTGCAAGTTCCTTTTTGTTGGCATGTCCCTGACTCTGGGCTGAACAAAATTTTTATTAGCCGCCTCACCAGTGTGAGAGGTGCCAAAACTGTTGTTACTACTCGTTGCTCCAGCCATTGACCCCTCTTTTCCGGAATTGTTTCGTCCAGGGCAGGCCCTCAACCAACCCCCCCATTGCATTGTCGAGTCAACCGGAGGCTCACACACCCCCCCCAACATGAACTAGTCTTCCACAATCAAAGCAAAAATGAGGGATCTTTTCATAGTAGAAATCAAACCAAGTTTTCTCCTTATCATCCTTCTTCTTCTTCAAATAAATACCTCTGACTAGCGGTTCGAACACAGAGATCCTTGTTCTTATTCTGAAATTCTGCCCCCTAGCAAAACCCTCTCTATCAACATCGACCTTGACTGTCTCCCCCAGCCAATCTCCCAACGATTTACCAAAGACCTCGGTCCTCTTGTCCAAAGGTAGATCCGTAATCCGAACCCAGACGTCAATCTTGTCAAAAATCATCTCCGATGGCCTCTTATCACCTTCATATTTCTTCATGACAAGCACGCTGAAATCAAACTGCCACGACCCATTATGTATGACATGTCTATAATCACCCTCAGATCCAAAGTGAACTTCAAAAATATTAGAACCGATCTCAGCAAACTGTGCAGACCCCAAGCCCTAGGCATCGTTTTTTCCACCACAGACATCTTCATAGGGCGAGGAGAGCACACTTTACCTACAGCGGACCATCGGAAATCCTTACGGACTTTTGGACCTGGATCATCAAAGACGAAGCCCTCCTCTTCCTTGTCCATAAGCACCATGCCTCCTAATCTCGTCGAAAGGCTTGCCGCCGGATCCGGCGTCTTGCTCTCCGCAGGGGACTTGCTCGCCTCCCTGCTAGCAAATCCACCCTCGTTCCGCGCTGGCGGCGTGGCTGCCGCCACTGCAGACGGGGTCGTTGAAGCCTTGTTCGCCGTGGCTGCACCCTCTCCATTTGCTCCCCCCGCCATGAGCACCGCACCAAAGCGGGGATATGCAGTACCACCAGCCTTGGATCAGGTAGACGCCGTTGTCGCCCCGAGCCACGCTGGATTCCACCACCCAGATTCATCGAAAACCCTAACCCTAGCATAGAAGGACAGTCGCCTGGGCGATCGCCTCCTATCGCCTTAGCGTCTCGAGACCTGGTGGACCCTCTCCCGCACGCATACTAGTAGAAGATGAGTGCCCGGAACGTCTGTACGATCAAGGGTTTCAGTTTCGGGGTGAGAATGTTGTGCCTGAGCATGGAGGAGCGGCAACGTTTGAACAGATCATCCAATTTCATCATGGCATGTGTGATTGGGGAACTCACGTGCAACTGCAAAATGATTTTATTGAGCATATGTGGGCTCATGTTGGCAACCAATAATTGTATCTTCTTTCATTCGGCTTGAAAAACTATGTGAGACATTTTTACTTTTATTCAGCTTGTAAAACTATGCTATTTTATTTAGTTAAAACTATGCTATTTTATTCAGTTAAAACTATGTTATTTGATTATATGTTTGAATGCGAAAGTTGTGTATGAAACAATGAAAAAATGAGCTATTTGTTAAAATAGGGCGGCCAGCTGGCCACACGAACATGAAATGAGTCGACGCGTTGGGCGCGCTGCCGACCCAAATCAAAAACAGGACGGACGCCGAGCGGGCGGCCGACCCAAATGAACAAAAAACGAATGAAAACGCCGTCCGTTTGGGTCGGCCCGTTGGAGTTGCTCTAATGACTCCCCGTCTCCATAAACAAGGTTTGTCCGGCTCTGGCAGGGATTAAGAGCAACTCCAAAGGACCGACCCATTTCGTCCGCCTGCGTCCGTTTGGGTCGGCGCGGACAAAAGTGGCGGCCCAACGCGCCGACCCAAACCCAAATCACGTCTGTGTCGCGTCCGCGCTGACGCATTTGCGGCCCAAATTTGCGCCCAAAATGCGTCGGCGCGGACGCCGAACGGACGCTTCGCGCGCCTTCTCACTATCCACAGCGTCCCCACATGGCGACCGTCCAACTACCCGCTGCCCACGCGGTCAGCTTAATTTATGACGACGGGCCAACGCGTCAGCGACGGCGCTCGTCCTTTTTTAAGCCGACCGTGCTGCGGGGCCGTCCTCATCTAAACTCGCCTTCCCCATCTGCCCCCCCCTTGCTCCCTCGTCTCCGGCAAACCCTAGCCACCGCAACCACAGCGACGATGGGCCTCTACTCCGGCGCCAGCGGCAGCAAGGCCAAGGGCAAGTCCCCTGCCACCCCTTTCCCCTCGGAGTTTCTCCCACCCCCGCCGGCGCCTCGCCGGCAGAGGCAGTGCGTCAACGTGCCAGTGCACCAGGCGGAGTGGCATTGGCAGAACCGCCAGCCTCTGCCGTATCCGGACGTGACGCTGCCGCACGACTGGCATCTGGATCCAGATAGGATCCCAGTGCCGGCGGCGCCGCGGTCGGCTCGTGCTCACGCGGAGGAGGTGCGGCGCCGGCGGGCGCTGCTGACGGCGGAGCAGCGCCTCTAGAAGGCCTACGCAACCGACTCGCCCAACTGGGCGAGGTGGTTCGCCTTCGAGCACGAGGAGGCGAGGCGACGGGGCGTGCGCGAGGTCGACCGGAGGCCAACGCCGCTGGTCGTCCGTGAGGAGGACCAGGCGGCGGAGGACGCCTTCCAGGGGGGCCTTGCGTCCGTCTACCGGCCGTGAGAGCGAAGAGGACGAGCGGCGCAGAGCGGAGGCGGAAGAGGAGGCCCGCTACGAGGCGGCAATGGCGCAGGCCCTTGCCCTCTCCGCGGCGGGTGACAGTGTGGTGCCGCCGGTGGCCCCGCCGTCCCCCATCAAGCCGGAGCCGCAGCCGGAGCCAGAGCCCGAGCCCGAGCCCATCGCGCGCTTCTCCTGGAATGGAGTGGTGCGCGAGTGGGTGTCCGCGCCACCGGTTTGGCTAGGGGCGACGCCGGCGCAGGAGCAGGCCTACCTCGAGATGTGGCACCAGCGCCGGCTGGCAGAGGAGCACCGTCAGGGCGAGTACGAGGAGATGCTCGAGCGCGACCTCGAGGAGGAGGCGCGCCAGGCCGCGGCTGCACAGGCGACCGCACAGCCCCCCGCCCCGGCACTGCCTGCGCAGGCACAACCCGACATGGCGGCGCTCTGGAACACGGCGTTCGCCTGGGCCGGGCCGGCGCCGACACTCATCGACCTCACGGACCCCGAGGACGACGACGACGACGCCTAGGGCAGCGCGCCGCCTCGTAGTTTAGGTTGTTTTTTTAATGCAAATGTGGACGTGTGGACTCTCGCCGGCCTTCGTGGCCGGCTTTAATGTTTAATTAATGATGTTTCTCTTTGTTTAAATATGCATGCGTTCATTTTTTTGGCGCCGTCAAAATGGGTCGCGGGCCAGTGTTGGACGCAAGTGTCAACCCAAATGCGGAAGCGGACATCCGTATCCGTCTGACCGACCCAAACGGACAAAAAGCGGATGAAATCGCCGTCCGTTTGGGTCGGCCCGTTGGAGTTGCTCTAAGGGCTCACCGTTCACTTGTTTCCGAGGTTCAATAAATTTACCACAAATAAGGTTTGCCCGGCTCTGACAGGGAGTAACGGCTCACTATCCACTTGTTTCCGAGGTTCAAGATGATGGACTTCCTAGGAGATCTCTTGCAGAAAAAAAAATTGACATTTTGTTGACTGATGACTGATTGACTCGTGCTCTCCTAGTTTCACACCTGTCGACGTGTAAAAAAAATGAGGACCCAACGGCCAAAGGCACGAACGGACGCGGGTGGCGCCACGCCTGAGCCCACCGCCACCACACCCTGCTCTGCTCTTCCCTCCCCTGCCAAACAGCACTCCTCCTTATTTTCCTCCCTTCCCTTCCCCGCGCGTCCAGGCTCCGCCTCCAGCTCCAGCGCATTACTGCAACTGCAGCTCCGCGCGTCCATGGAGCACGCGGTGAGAGCCTCGGCGGCCTCCTGCTCCTCCTACCCGTCGCACCATCCCCCGCGCGCCCTCGTCGCCCGCCGCCTAGGCCGTAGCTCAGGCCTGCCGCTGCCGGCTCGCCGCGTGGCCGTCGCCGCGGCAGCTATCGCCCTCGACCCGGTACGTACCCACGCCCAACTCCAACTCTAGATGATTCTTATCTTAGGGAGCGAAGGGAACTGGCTGTGTTTACTGTTTGCTTGCTAGGAAATGGAGAATGGACTGTCGCACACCACATGTTTGGCGTTATTCCTATGCGGCTATGCAGGGCTTAGCCAGGAACTTCCCTACAGTAATCTAATCACTAATCAATGGACTCTAGCTGCTCCAGTTTTAGCACAGCTTATGAGTTTAGCGAGACGGTGCGAATCATGCATGGCGTGCGCTGCTGACCTTATATTTGGCCACGAGGTGCAAAGATTGAACCTCGCATGCCAGATTAGTTGACTGGCCTAAATGCATATATAACTGCTGATGATCTATGTTGCCTTAGTATGGGATGTCTGGCCTCTGCAATCGACCTTGTACTATTTAACCCCCGAGAGTTAATCACCCAAACAGGGTGCTCATTTGTGCTCCGGAAAAGAAGCAGCTTATTTAATAGTAGAGGAATGTTGTGTGTACCAGGTGTTTGATGTAATGCTGAGGTGGGAACTCATTTAATTATACTGTGTAAAATAAACTGACGCTCGTCATGTGAAAAGTTTCAGGAGACCAAAACCGAGCAGAATGGCGCTTCGAAAACTGAGGTCTTTGCATGCCCTGTTTGCTATGAACCGCTCATAAGGAAAGGGCCGCCAGGCATGAACCTGTACGTCTAAAGTCCATGAGTTAATTTCATCTCGCATGCATATCTGTTTGCCGGATTATGATTTATGTTGTTTTGGCTTCTACCTGTGTCCCAGGCCAGCGATTTACAGGTCCGGATTCAAGTGTTCAAAATGCAACAAGTCATTCACCAGCAAAGATGTCTTCTTGGATCTCACTCTCACCTCAGGAATGAAAGAATACAGTGAACTCAAGCCTGCTAGAACCGAGTTGTTCAGGAGCCCGCTCGTCTCCTTTCTTTATGAGAGGGGGTGGCGTCAGAACTTCAATCGGAGTGGCTTCCCTGGCCGCGATGAAGAGGTACATTTCTTGGCTGCCTCACTCCTCTATTCCATAGCCTTAAGCTGTTGCTGCTCAGTGAGAAACTATTTATGTTAACACGTACATCTGTCAAAGCCAAGTATTTGGTGCTGCAACAAAATGCTGTCTCCAGTTTTCATGCCAAGAAAATATCCATATTAATATGCGTATAATTCTGATGTACCGTTGGATTTATCAGTTCCAAATGGCTCAAGATTATTTCAAACCAGTCGCTGGTGGTATACTCGTTGATGTCAGCTGTGGCAGTGGATTGTTTTCAAGGAAGTTTGCAAGCTCTGGGGCATATTCAGCTGTGATTGCTTTGGACTTTTCTGAGAATATGCTCCGCCAATGCTATGACTACATCAAACAAGAAGAAACCCCTATGAACACGTGAGCTTTCCTTCGTGTTTATTTTGAGCTTTTCCTGTAAGACTTGAGTAGTTGTCATGCAAGATGCAACATCCAACTGTAACAAACCGTCAAGAAAAACTTAGGCCATCACTATTTTTTTGTGGGAACTAGTGCTTTATTTTAGTTTAATAGGAAAAAAGACTACACTATGTGTTCAGCATCTAATTGAACAACATGTGATAATCTACTCTCTTGTTTCAATCTATTACTACTTCAGAACGTTCTTTTTGTTCTAAAGTACAGTACAGTAATTATGAACATTCATCAGCAGTATTCATCTGCAGGAACCTCGCACTTGTAAGGGCAGATATTTCAAGGCTCCCTTTTGCTTCATGTTCAATTGATGCCATTCATGCTGGAGCCGCTATCCACTGCTGGCCATCCCCTTCAAATGCGGTATAGTACCTGTCTCATTTGCACTTTTTGATTCAATATTGTACATGGTTCATAACTTCATATAGTAAAACTGGAAATAGCGATTTATTCATCCTGTCCACTGAACAATTAGCCAATCCATAATGTTCAAACCACTTTTGGCATTACATGAGAAATACCGTTCAGTATTTCTGTGAATTATTTCCCTCTCAATGCATTTGTAAGTCAACACGATAGTTTAGTGCTTAGTTATGCTTTGATCAGCTTTGCGCAGGAACAGGACATCATGCGATGACCTGTGTACTTATCATTTTGTCATAGGAACTTATTCATCATCATGACCTCTCCTCCTGCTGCTGTTTGAAAACCAGATAGCTGAAATCAGCCGTGTGCTGAAGCCCGGCGGGGTATTTGTAGCGACAACCTTCTTATCCACCCCCACAAACAGCGGCCCGTTCTCTATCGACGCACTAAGGCCACTGAGACAGGTAAAAGAAGTCGACGATCGTCTAGCACTACTACTTATTTTCTGCGTGGCAGAGGTTACCTAGCCTGGTGCACCTTCTCTGCTATGTGCTGCAGATTGTTGGGCCAGTGAACAGCAGCTACAACTTCTTCACCGAAGGAGAGTTGAAAGACCTGTGCATATCCTGTGGTCTGGTCAACTACAGCAGCAAGGTTCAGAGGTCATTCATCATGTTCTCCGGGCAAAAGCCATAGCTGAGTATCACATCCAGACTTTCTTTGTATGTATAGCCACGGTGTATATATAGCTAGCTTTACTTTTTTTACGGGTATATGTATAGCTGTTACTTATGGTTAAATCAGGCGGCAAAAGTGTAACTTAAACACACATGATTAGGTAAATGAACCAAAATGCACGGTCTCTGACTAGGGAATCCAAGCTCTGTCTCTACGTGATGGAAGTTCATGAAAACAACAGTTGCTTCGTGCTATCCCTTAATCTTTGGCATGTCAGTGTTTCATTCTAATGGGTTATGTCTTTAATTAGCTCCTGTAGTTCTCCAGTCCACTCTGATGAACAGTAGTACTCCCTCCGTCCCATAATATAAGAACGTTTTTAACACTTTGTCAAAAACGTTCTTATATTACGGGACAGAGGGAGTAGTATCCAGCTCAGGCTTGAGGGCCACGTCCTGGCACCTGAAAAAAATGTGTTCTCTCTGCAGCATAAATAAAATTTTAAATAATTGCTGAGCCATAAACCTTGGATGGCATCCATTTATAAGCTCGATCAACCACATGAACATATATTAAAAACTTCAAGAGTACAGGGGGAATTCAGTTTTAGAAAATATTACCTGATTATGACAAGAATATATTAAAAATGGTGAAATGATGTGATGCATTATCATTAAAAACTGGCTGCAGAAGGCGGAAATATCTCGGGTAAGGTACATTCAAATGATAGACAGATCGAGCAGACGTCGATGGCTGGTGACTGCTAGTACACCGGTGCAGTTTATCCAGCCGTGCAGCCTGAGATCAAGTGTGTGTGTACGGTGTACACACGCCAGAAAGAAACACCAAGGGCAATAAGAAACAAATGAAGAAATTAAGCACACAAATCAAATCAATGTAACCAGGCTCTGTTCACTGATTGGAGCCATTCAACTAGCGCCATTGTTTGACTGGGTCGGCTCGTCGTTGTCTTCTTCTTGTAATTCTTCTTCCTCCTCCTCCCCCTCTTCCTCCTGAGTAATCTCTGGGCTCTGAATCATGTAAGTCAAGGTCTCCATGCCCATGTAAGACCAGAGGAGCCAGACGGTGGTGAGGTACTCTCCACCTTGACCCAGGCTTCTGGCGTGCAGATATCCCCTGCATCTGCTGGCAGAATAGCATAGCATCTCCACCCACACGCCTTGGATCACGCTCCACATCCTCTGCTCCCCCAGCTCCATCAGCAACTTAGCTATCTGGCACGCATCCATAACCAGAGAGAAACGGAACTGACCTGCTGCAGTGTGGACCGGAACCAACGTTGTAAGTGTGCGCACATGGAACCTTAATGAACTAATAGTGCGTTTTAATGAGAAGAACAATTTAGCGAAGATATACCTTCGGAGCTGCTGGTTGGTGACTCTGCCTGCTCGATGGTAGGCGCCATTCCTTGTGCGCGAACAGGAGTACCTATTATCACGTCCTCTACGAGCATTTCCTCATTGTCCACCGGCGCCCTGAAGTTCTTCATAATAAGCTCGAGTTCACGGCTAGCAATGTCGAGGAGGCCCCGTCTGGTTCCGGGCATTAGCATCTCAGGGTGCTCGGAAAACAGATAGGCCATGTAGTTGGATATCACCCTACTTTTAGCGGCACGCTTCTGTCTGCCAGCGGTCGTGCTAATTTGGTGGTGAAAGCAAAGATCAGTGGCGATGTGCCAGAGAAGGACGCTCCGGTCGAACTGCACATTCAAGACCCACTGGAGCTGACTATGTCTTCTCAGGGTCCGTTGGCCCCTGAAATTGTTGAATCTTTTGTATCCTGCAGCGTCAACTATGTACCCATTCCACCCATCTCTCAAGTGCTTGTTAAGCAGTCCTGTAATCTTGTGGGCTTCAGGTACCTGATGAATGTTGCAGCGCTTGTTAACGTAGACACTGAGACACTTGAAGGGCGCAAGCTTCATCAGGACGGTTGGATTCTTCTTGCGGATACTGAATGACATGAGGTTCCACTGGGACACCATGTCATGGGAAGATGTAAGCCGGCAATGGCACACAATAAATTCTACGAAACGAGTGAGCAACCAGGGTAAGAACTCGTGTACAACACTGGCACTGAACAGGATGTATGTCACCCTGATGTCGGCCTTCTTGTAACCATCCTTGTCGCTCTTGGCGAAGATCACCAGAGAAGCAATCACCAGGTACGGAAGCACGAAATGTGTGCAGTATGCAATGCCACTTAAAGATGATCGGAAGTCAGTATATAGATACTGAAATACAAGGTTCATAAAACCCCCGCAGATAGCATGTGCTGCCCGATTGTCAAGCAGGAGGAACGACCGCAGATCTTGTAGCCGAAGATGATACGGAACAGACATGTCGACAAACATCTTATACATATCATCAAGTAGGTCTATGCCTCTTAGCTCAAGAATATTTACCTCCTGCATGCAGTTCCTTGCTTTTTCTACATATTCTTGAAGCGAAATGTCTGTTTCTTCTTCTCTTTCATTTTCTTCCACTACCTCTGAAAGCAGTCTAAGGAGATGTGCAGTGCATGATCTCCACCACGAAGAGGTGGACTTTTTTGGAGCCACATCGGCGAAGGCCCTCATGGAATTAAAGCTTGCGCACCACAGGGCCCATGGTCTCCGGGCAAACTTGATGATGCCAACGATGAACAGCAATACCGCCGCCTTCAACTGCCTCTCGTCACCAGACCACCATTTGCAGAAGACATACAAGGCGACTGTGACCTGACACACCAAGGTGATGACATGCCGCTTCCATAGCTCGTTGTCTTCAAGGCTAAAGGCACTTATCGAAGGCTGGCCGCCGAGGTGGATGAGGAGGACGGGTGCCCATATGATCTCCAGGGAGCTGTTCATGAGCACCCCATCTGGCGACGTCTCATTGTGGCGGTTGAAGAGGGTGGCGAGAGCATAGATCGCTATGGCGTCGCGCCGATGTACGCGATCCACACCACCGCTCTCAACCTGCGCAGGGCATGAACTTGGCGTATATACACGGCGAAGAAGAGGATTCCCTGAGCGGCCAGACTGCTCAGGACGAGGATGCGCAGCTGCCATTCATCCCACCATTGCAGAGGACCCGACAGCTGCATCTTTCTCTCCCCCCCCCCCTCTCTCTCTCTCTCTCTCTGACACACACACACACACACACAAATTACTTGAATTACTAGAGAGAGGTTGATTCATGTTGTACTCAGCCGCCCCGTTAATATAGTGAGATGTGCTTCCCAGGTCTGACCCTCTTTTGAAAAGTGCATAGTTTTTTATTCAGATCAATGGTTGAAATCAAGGCATATCACTTTAGTTATCAAGAGTAAGTCATCCTTAACAGAACCGAAATATAATCCTTTTTTTCCGGGGGAACCGAAATATAATCCTTGACATAACCAAAATATCTAGTCCCACTGTTCCAGATAAAAATGTATATTCTCTTAGCTGTATAATATCTAATTCTAGACAAAAACAGAGGAACCCAGATTTAGTTGGTAAGCACTAGTTTCATCCTCGTACGTGCCTTTGTTGAATTATTAATCATTGCATCTATCTGTTGTACATCTGTTTGTTTCGGTACAAAATTACCACCGGCATTGATGCAGCTTTTGTCCCCGCTGGCCATGATGCGTCCTGCCTTAGTTTGTTAGTGATTACCCATTTAGTTTCAAATAATTTTAGTTGGTCAATGAATAGTCGAAAGTACACCCCTTTTCAAGTTTTTTAGGGGGATCCTAATATATTGTAGGTGGTCGTGTACAGCAGTACTTCGCTTGACAATGTCAAATGCACAGCTCCTTAGAGCATGTATATACAAGTGCGTACTGGCAGTGAGTGCGCTGGGCTGTCCTTATTAATCTTTTGCTCGACTCCATATTAATATTTTTTTAGAAATAAGGGGATTTTGGCCCCCGGTTCCATTAAGAATGAAACCACGAAGTCTTACATCATACTCCCAGCCGGGGCATGTCTCTCGAGAACAGTTCAACATAAGAATGGAAATCTAACTACATTTGGCCTCCAGCCACCCTAAATCAAACTGTTTATATTACATTAACGACGAGCTTCTTAAGAAACATCAACAGCTCCCAGGCATCAACTCTGGTTCAATCCCATGAGCAGCGCAACCTGGCCAGATCGCCTTGTCACGAGCGTTCAGCATCAGCCTCGCCATCTTGATCTGCTCCGCGACATCACCTTTCATCTTCTTGAGCGGCTGGGTCGGCGAGCCAGGCATCTCCAGAGGCGTGACTGGGCTTGATGTAACTTGAACTTTCTTCTTCAACGGAAAATCCAGCGCCCGGGTAGTGTTAAGCTTCCAAGGACCCTCGCCCATTTTCAGTGACAGATTAGCGAGCTTAGAGGTTTGAGAGACACCTTCAGTGTCCATTTCACCATCATTCACCCCACTGTCAACTGAAAAGGGGCTGCAAGAATGCTGGACACCCAAAGTGAGTTTTGCTAAAGCTTCTCCAGCGCCTCCCCTTTGTATAGGATCATCCACATTTTGAGAGTTCTCCAGATTAGCCACCATATCTGTTTCAGGTCAGACCACACAACGTTGTTAAACACATGATTATTTCTAGTTTTCCATATGCTCCACAAGACACAAGCCACAAAAGCATTCATAGCTGTGTGTTTTTTGTTAGCTGGCCAAAACCTGGCAATGGATAGATAATTTTCACCTAAGTCAATGGAGAAGAATTCTGAAATGTCACTCCAGATTTTCTTGGCAACTACACAATCAAAAAACAAATGATCGACCGTTTCATGCTCCAGACAGAAAACACATTCTGGGGGTTTTTCAATCCCCCTTTTGAGCAGGTTATTTTTGGTCATCAACTTGTTGTGTGCTAGTAGCCACATGAATACCTGCACTCTGGGTGGAATTACCAGGGACAATATGGAGGGAATATAAACAGGCGTCACACCCCTAAAATTGATAATAGCATAGAGAGAGCTAGAGGTGTAAATCCCTTTCGATTCATACTGCCAAATCATAGCATCATCCTCCTCAGAGAGGGGAGTTTGCCTTATGATCTGTTCAAGACAGTACCAATCCTCCATCATGGCAGTGGTAAAGACTCTCCTAAAAGTTAACTTGATATTCTCCCCATCCCAGACCTCAGATACTGTCATACATTGTTGGTGACAGATAGAGTACAAGTGCCAGAACTGCACAGAGAGGGGTGAGGTCCCAAACCAGATGTCTTCCCAAAATCTGATTTTTGTCCCTCTCCCAATTTTCCACCTATACCCAAATTTCAGTGCTTTTGCAGCCCACATCACACCTTGCCAAAAAGTTGAGGCTGATTGTGGTCTGCTAGCAAAGATATTAGGGGCATTTCTAACATACTTATTATCTACAATGGTCTTCCAGATTTTCCCATCATCTTGAGAATATCTCTTGACCCAGCTCCCAAGCAAACAGAGATTTACATCTTTAATATTTGGCACTCCTAGGCCTCCATGTTCTTTTTCATGCAGACTAAGTGCCAGTTAGCTAAGTGAAGCTTCCTATTCCCCTCAAAATCACTCCACAAACAGTGTGCCATCTGGCTATTGATTAAGTCTAAGGCCCATTTTGGGAATTTAAAGAAGGATAATAGGTATACTGGAATACTTGCTAAGCAGGCTTTGATCAGTGTAAGCCTAGCTGAATAGGAAAGTAATTTCCCTCTCCACCCAGCCATTCTTTTCAGGATTTTGTCTATAAGTGGCTGGATGTCCTCCCTTCTCAACTTATCATAGTGTAATGGAATCCCTAGGTATTTAATGGGAAAAGTACCTACAGTACACCCAAAGATATCAGCAAAGGTTGCTACCTCCCCCTCATCTACTCCTAGGGGGATTAGCTCACTTTTAGAATAATTAATTCTCATACCTGAGACATTTTCAAAACAAGTTAGGATTTTTTTTAGATTGGCTGCTTTTGTTTTATCATCATCCATAAACAGGATAGTGTCATCTGCATACTGCAAGCAGATGACCCCTCCCGGGATGAGATCAGAGCCCAGCCCTCTAATCAAGCTATGAGAGGATGCTTTAGCAAGCATTCTAGTTAATACATCTACAACAAGGTTAAAAAGTAAGGGAGAAGCAGGATCCCCTTGCCTTAGTCCTTTGTTTGTAATAAAGAAGCTACTCTCTACTCCATTTACCTTGACACCCACTGACCCGATATGAGTGATTTGATGGATCCATTTAATCCAAACAGGGCCAAAATTCCTTAAATGTAGGATTTCCATCAGAAAGTCCAAGTTGACTTTATCAAATGCCTTCTGATAATCTAGTTTGAGCACCAAGCCTGGGTTGTCAGAGTGGTAAGTAGAGTGCAAGACCTCATGGTCAGTTACCACACTTTCTAGGATTAACGTCCTTTTTATGAAGGCTAATTGATTATTGGAGGTTAGAAAATTCATAATAACAGCAACCCTATTAGTTAGTACCTTGGTGAAAACCTTAAAGATGCAGTTTAACAAGCTAATTGGCCTAAACTTTTTCATACTGGTGGCATCTTCCTCTTTCGGGATAAGAGTTATCATGGCAAAATTGATCCTGTAGATGTCTAAATTACCAGCATGAAAATCCTTAAACATTGCCATTATGTCACATCCTACCTAGTTCATGCTTTAGAGTGTGCATCATGTTTTCTTTTGACAAAAAAAATTGAAATGGGGAAGGCAGAACCCCCCAGCACCCCCCCTGAATCTACTAGGGTTTACTAAAACCTTTTTCAATGAACCTGAAATGCCCTTCTAAAATGTTCATCATCTTTGCTTTGGTCTTAAACCTCTGGCAAAAATAGTGCACATTTTTCTAGGTCAACAGAAGGTCATTGAATTAATGCATAAGTATTTGAATTTGGGCATTTAAAATTTATAAAACATTTCAAATGCCCAAATATCTCCAAACTAAAATGTTCCTTGCTGGAAATATTCCAACTAAGGACCAGGTGCAGTTTGGTGATTTTTGGAGTTGTGCTAGTATTTTAAATAAGTCTACAAAGTTACAAAAGAAATAGAAAAGGAAACAAAAAAAAATCAGAAAAATACTTACCTGGCCAAACCCCCCCAGCCGGCCCACCTGGCGGCCCAGCACTGTGCTGGCCCGAGCCAGCCAGCTGCTTCGTCCCCGCCAGGCAGGCAGGGTGGTGACGCCGACGAGCGCGAGCTCGCCACGACGCCACCTGCTCGCCGCTTCGCCGCCCGACGCGCTGGACGGCCTCCACGTCGTGCCCCCGAGCCCCTGGACACGCCATTTCGCCTCTGCCTCGCCTCCCTCGCTCTCCTTCGCCATGGCCGACGCCACCGTCGCCGCTCCGCCGCCGTAGCCATAGCTACCGTCGTCCCCGCGCCACCCGACCGTGTCCACGAGCTCCGCCACCCTCCTCTTCTTCGAGCAAGACGAGCCCCGAGCGCTCGCCCGCTCTGGAGTCGCCCCCGACCCCGTCTTCCCCAACTCCGGCCGCCGAGATCGCCATCATCGCCTCGTTCAGCTCCGACCTTCCCCGAGCCCGCTTCGACGCTCGCTGCAATCACCGTGAGCTTGGCCACCTTCCCATCCTCCCCGTTCTCTCTCTCGAGCCCCGTAGCGTTTACTTGTAGCTCGCCCGCACGCACCGCCGCGGAGCTCGTCGTCGACGAGGCTCCGGCCACCCAACGGCCGCGCCACCTTGTCCACTAGCCTCACCGCACACCCAGGGGCCCGACGCATCACTCCACGCGCCTCGCCGTGCCCCGCAGCCCCGGTTTCACCTTCACCCGAGCCCCGGCGCCGCCAAACTCGTCGCCGGCGCCAACTCCGGCCACCCCGACCCCAACTGACTCCACCAGTAGCCGCGGCTCGCTCCCAGGAGTGCGTAGATGCCTTCCGCGCCCCATTTGGTGGCCGGAACGGCCAAATCCACTCTGCTCCGCCGCGTCTGGCCTCGCCGGCGGCTAGACGCCGGCGAGTTGACCCTGACCGTTGACTGGTGGGCCCTGGTTGACTCTGATGAGTCAATGACAGGTGGGGCCCTCTTCTGTTAATCACTGGATTAGTTTAAAACTAATTAAACAAGTTTAATTAATCACTAACCCCCTGGGCCCACTGGTCAGTTGACCTGGACCGGCTGTTGACTTGCTGAGGTCAGCATGACCTCATGCTGACGCAGTAATTTTATTTACTGGAATTAATTTTATACAGGAAAATCCAGAAAATATTTCAAACTTCAAAAATTCATAGAAAATTATCTGTAACTCCAAATGCAAAGTTTTATATATGAAAAATTATCAGAAAAATCCAACCTATCCATTGGTACTGGTTTCATGCATGTCAGAACAAGTTAAACCCACTGTTTAGGCATTACAAGATGATACACTAATATGATCCTAATTAATGAGTTTCCATTTGAATCTTTGGTTCAAATGGGTTCATTCCCTTCTGGTTTAACTTACACTAGGTCAGGAAACATTCATATTGCCATGTCATAGCATGAATCATGTTGTTGCATATCGCCATGTATTGATTGTGTTCCGATGTGTTCACCGTGGTAGGTTCTGCCTCCGAGGATATCTCCGAGTATCCAACTGAAGGGCAGTATCCCACGACCACTCCATCAGGCAAGCAACCCATTGATCATTCCGATACAAACCCATGCTCTCGCTTCTGCTCTCGTTTACTGCATTAAGACAACGCGTTTCAAACTGCTGTGTGTCGCGGTAGTTGAACCCACTTCCTTTGCATGACCTGTCATTGCCACAGTAACTAGATGAAACCCACTAGCATGTGTAGGAGTTGATTGAGCCAATACATGTGTGTGTGTTCCTACCATGCTGTGCTTGCTATGCTTAGAGTTGTGTCAGGTCTGGCTCATCGGGATGATGAACTGGGGTGAAAGGTTGTGTCGGTGACAAGAGTGAAGTGTTGAACACGATTTGGTAAAGGAATCGATGGAAGGCCATGTAGGAGTACATGGTGGGTTGTTTCATTGAGGCCGTCCTTAAGAACTGAGATCTGTGTTTGTGATCCATGATACAGCTACTACCACACATTGGGCCCTGAAATATGACCCCGCTCGACTTGTTAACCGCCCTTGTCCTCTGTCCAGGAGTTGCAAGTAGTTTCTGGTGTTTGTAGTATGCTGGGGGCCGCACGCGGCGCTGACCATCGGGGTGGGCTGTGTTGCGGTAGGCACGTGGCCGGGTCAACCGGGCGCCCGTTTGGTGTCTCGGAACCCTGTTCACATCGTTCGGGGCCGTTAGTGGAAACCTCGGCCGGACTCCCTGCGGATGGAACCCGAATAGGCGATAAACCTGGACTAGATACTTGAGTGTTTAGGTAGGTCGTGGTCTACACCCACGTCGTCTTTCGCTTGAAGTCTGCCGAGCACATGTCGTGTGCAGACGCTAAGTGGTGGAAACATGTGTGAAGAAGTACACCCCTGCAGGGTTATAAATGATCTATTCGAATAGCCGTGTCCGCGGTAATGGACTTCTGGGTTGCCTATATCAGTTCATAGACAAGTTAAATGGATACTACTAAAACTCTCAAGATAAGTGTGAGTACCGCGGATGGCCCTCTCGTAGGATGGCGAGAGAGGATCCACGGTGGAGTATTGTGTTGGTGTTAGTGGACTCGTGTGCGACAAATGATTTACAAGTGGTGTCTATCGTAGGATAGCTTAGCCAAGAGTCAGAGCTGGCTTGCTGCAATAACCCCACTACCTTCTTGAGAATGTGCATGTATAGTAGGTTCCTGTTGTAAGACTTGCTGAGTACCTCCGTACTCATGTTGCTTTAATCATGTTTTTCAGACGACTGCACCAACCCCTCTGATGGGTTCTATGTAGACCTCGACGTTGACGAGTGACTTATCACCCAGGTGGTGATCCAAGACTTGTGAAGGGTCGTTGTAGATAGACAGGCTTCGTCAAGCCTTCTTTCTTTCTAGTGTCTGTACTCAGACTAGTTTGCTTCCGCATGTGCTTGTATGTTGTATGACTTGAGTGTTGGGTCGTGTGACCCCTATCTGTATGGATGATATGTATGGCTCCTCGGAGCCTTCTAAATAAAGTACTTGAGTCGTAGAGTACTGTTGTGATGCCATGTTGTATTTACTCATATCGGGCATATTGTGTGTATGATTGAAATGCTTGGTATGAGTGGGATCCGACTATCTAGTTGGTTATCCTTGGCAGCCTTTCATATGGGGAAATGTAAGTCTTGTGCTTCTGAGCGATAGTAGTCCGCTACAGCCCGGTTCACCGGAGTCCTGCTAGCCCAGCACTACTGCTTGGACACTTGACTGGCCGGCATGTGTTTCACGTCGTTCCTATGTCTGTCCCTTCGGGGAAATGTCACGCGCTGTTATTCGGAGTCCTGCCTAGCCTGCTACAGCCCGGGTTACCGGAGTCCTGTTAGCCCAGTGCTACAGCCCGAATAGATACGTTGATGACCGACATGTTCGATGTGATTCATGTATGCCTGTCCTCATAGGCTAGCGCCGCTTTGGGTTCACGACTAGCCATGTCGGCCCGGGTTCTCTGTCATATGGATGCTAGCGACACTATCATATACGTGAGCCAAAAGGCGCAAACGGTCCCGGGCCAGGTAAGGTGGCACCCGTGGGAGTACCGTGCGTGAGGCCGCAAAGTGATATGATGTGTTACACGCTGGATCGATGTGGCTTAGGATCGGGGTCCTGACAGCGTTGGCATCAGAGCCGGACTGCCTGTAGGTTCGCTAAGCCAAACTGGTCGATGTCGAGTCTAGAAATGCTTTAGTTATATGTAGGGGAATTGATTGTGGGAGGGAACGTAAGGCTCTTTTACTCCTTTACCTTATGCCCTCTATTCTGAGTCATTCTCTTCTCTTTCTACGTGGGTTAAGGACTAGGCTCTCTTCTCTCTATCAGGTTCACGTGTTACTAAATCCGTAGTAACTTATAGGATTGTTGGTTCAACCCAGTTCAGTTCTACTAAAGTTTAGTATGTTGCTATTTGAACCAGAACCTTGATATGATGTTGTTGAGTGGTTTCGCAAACTGTTGTGGATGTCTCAATTCTTTTTCTGAGCATTTACAGCCGTTATGCTGTCCAATTTCATCCAGAAATTCTAATGCCTTTGCACTATTTTGTGCTTTCAGATGGCTACCCGTCCCCAAAACCAAGTGGTTCGTCTGACCCGTTGCATCGGTGTATGTGGTCATACCGCCATGTTGGTTCGAGTGATGGTTGAGGCAGGTTACCGATGGTACCCTGAATACACCGTCGAAGAGCAGTTTAGAGATTTTAACCAGAGCCAATATCTGTGCACGGTCAGGATATATCCATCATATCCCGGAGCCACGGAACCACTCCACCGTTCTTATGGACTCGGGATGACTATTGGGATGTCCGTTCAAGATGCAGCCTACTCGATGATGACCATTATGCGAGCTAGAACTGCTTTGTTGAGCAACACTGAATTTCGCTACATGCCAGCATCCCTCCCTGGGGCGCATGGTTACCTTCAGGGCATGTACAGTGATGCATCCCATGAGGACTCACTCCTCTGCACCACTACTGAGATGTTGGAAGATAAGGACCGTGAAAACCGGGCCTTGCGTATGGAGCTCTTTAATGCTCGTGCTGATCATTGGGCCACCTTGACGAGGTTTGCACCTGCTGTGCAAGCCGGATACATGGACACAAGAGACTTGTACCCTGTGCGGGCTAGTCTGCCAGACTTCATGGAATGGCGTGAGGTGGGAGGCATCACCCCTCCTCGTGGGCCTCTTCTGCCGCCATCTTTTGGACCGAGGCCGCACCCAAGTCCCTATGGTCCACAAGCACCGCAGGACCGTCTGTTCCCAGATGACCATGTTCCGCTCCCAGGTCTGGGTGGTGACTTTTATGAGGACTTCTACGGAGCCGTCTGAGCTAGTAGCAGTCTCGCTAGTATTGTAATAGTTGTATGTCCACCGTCCTGCGTGATTGTGGAATATAACTTAGTGTGTATCAATTCCGGAGGTGTAGAAAAATAATGTATAGGAGCTTGGAATGCCTCCGATGAGATGTAACGTCTTTCGTCTCAGTTGTACTTCAGCTTGAGCTTGTACTAAACTATGTATGATGTGTATGACCGTTGGTATACATATGGCAGTTTTTATATTACCATGTCATACGGATGATCATCTCTGCATTCCTTGTTATCCATTACATTCCGCACTTCCTTGGCCAGATTTTGCCATCCTGGTTTAAATCGTTGTTTTGTTTTCCTAGGATGGTCAACACCCGCAGCAACCCTGCTGCTTCGGAGCAGGGAGAAGCTAGTGCACCTAGAGAGGAAAGTCTGCCTCAACCACCTTCTCTGGCCGAAGTGATGGTGGAGGCAGAGCGCAACAGGCGCGACACCAACCGCTTGTTAGAACGGATTGAGCAGAACACTGCACGCCAGCAGAGGATCAATTCGGTGTCCATCAATGACTTTGTCAAGCTGTACCCGCCAAAGTTCAATCATTCCATCGAACCTCTCGATGCGGATGACTGGCTCCGCAGCATCGCTCACAAGCTACGTTCTGCCAACGTAGTTGAAGATGATAAAGTCACCTTTGCTGCCTATCACCTCGAAGGCCCTGCCAGCCTTTGGTGGGAGAATTATGAAGCTATGCGCCCGGTCGGCCAACTCACTACTTGGGCTGATTTCAGTGCCGCCTTTCGTGAGCATCATATCCCGGAAGGCCTTATGGATCGCAAGAGGGAGGAGTTCTGTAACTTCACCCAGGGGAAGCTGACTGTGGATGCATACAGTCGCGAGTTTGGGAAGCTTGCACGCTATGCTCCCGAAGAGGTGTCCACCGACGCCAAGAAGCAGGCAAGGTTCCGCAAGGGACTTAGCCCTGAGCTCCGTCGTGACCTTCGTCTGCATGATTGCACTTCTTTTCCGAAGCTAGTCAATAAGGCCATCAGTGCCGAGACAGGGCAGAATGATTTTGAAGCTTCACGCAAGCACTCCCGTGACTATGGATCTTCATCCGGCTCTGGATCTCAGAAGCGCCGGGTCTGGATTCCAAATTCTGCTATGCCACCCAGGTATACTCCGAGGCCATCCTTTGAGGCGCCTCGCCCCAATCAGCAGTATGTGCCGCCCAAGACTTTTGGTGGTCCCACTGCCAATGCTGCTCCACGCCCCAATTCGATAACTTGCTTCAAGTGTGGTGAGCCGGGCCACTACATCCGTGAGTGTCCCCAGAACAACCCCAGTCAGTTCGGAAAGTCTGTTGGACGTGGTAAGTCAACAACGAAGGTGCTTGTCGCCAAGCCAGCCACCACTGCTCGTGGCCATGTCAACTACGTTTCAGCTGAAGAGACTCAAGAGGACCCCAACGTCGTTCTCGGTACGCTCCTTGTTAATTGCCACCCGGCAACTGTTCTCTTTGATACTGGAGCATCTCATTCATTTATTTCTGAGAGCTATGCTCGATTGCACAACACCACCTTTAGTGACATGCCCACCTCCATGGAAATTCAAACTCCTGGTTCTAGATGGCAAACCTCTAGAATCAGCCATGGAAATGAAATTCTTGTTGACAGATTGGTCTTCCTTGCGTCACTAATAGCTCTCAAGTCTTCAGACATAAACATCATCTTGGGTATGGACTGGATGTCAGCCCATTACGCCAAGATTGACTGCTCAACTAGAACTGTTCAACTTACCCATCCATCGGGCAAGACAGTCAACGTTTTGACCCGAGTATCGGAGCGTCAGCTCTACTCTTTAAATGCCAATCCCCTTCCAGACCTCGAAGATATTTCAGTAGTCCGTGACTTTCCGGATGTCTTTCCAGAGGAACTGCCAGGTGTTCCACCTGACAGAGATGTCGAGTTCGTGATAGACCTTGTTCCAGGAACCGTCCCAATCTCTAGGAGACCTTATAAGATGGCACCCCTAGAACTAGCTGAGCTTAAGAAACAACTCGACGAGTCCTTGCAAAAGGGCTTCATCCGTCCTAGTTCATCTCCATGGGCTTGCCCCGTCCTCTTCGTCAAGAAGAAGGATGGAACGGATCGGATGGTTGTAGATTACCGACCTGTCAATTTGGTCACTATCAAGAACAAGTATCCGCTCCCCAGGATCAACGACCTGTATGACCAGATCGCTGGATCCTCAGTCTTTTCCAAGATGGATTTGAGGTTGGGCTACCATCAAATCAAAATCAAGAACGGGGACATTCCCAAAACGGCCTTCGTTACTCGTTACGGCCAATACGAGTACACCGTCATGGCCTTCGGTTTAACCAATGCTCCAGCCACCTTCTCTCGGTTAATGAACTCGATCTTCATGGAGTACTTGGATAAATTCGTCGTGGTATACCTCGATGATATACTCATCTACTCCAAGAATGAGGAAGAACATGCCGAACATCTAAGGCTAGTATTGATGAAACTTCGAGAGCATCGCCTTTATGCCAAATTCTCCAAGTGCGAATTCTGGTTGCCAGAAGTGACCTATCTGGGCCATGTAATCTCTGGTAAGGGCATTGCTGTCAATCCCGAGCGAGTTCAAGCTGTCCTTGACTGGACTCCACCTGAAACGGTCAAGCAAGTCCGGAGTTTTCTTGGTTTAGCGAGCTATTGCCGCCGCTTCGTCGAGAATTTCTCCAAGGTTGCTAAGCCTCTAACTGAACTCCTCAAGAAAGATAAAAAGTTTGAGTGGACCCCACAGTGCGAGTTCAGCTTTCAGGAACTGAAAAGACGCCTGACGTCTGCTCCCGTACTGGTACCACCAGATTTCTCTAAGGACTTTGTTATCTATTGCGACGCCTCGCGACAAGGACTAGGTTGCATACTCATGCAAGATCGTCATGTGATTGCCTACGCATCTCGACAGTTGCGTCCACATGAGGATAATTATCCTACTCATGATCTAGAGCTTGCAGCGGTAGTCCATGCACTCAAAACCTGGCGACATTACCTCCAGGGTAACCGTTGCGAAATTTACACTGATCACCAAAGTTTGAAATATATCTTCACCCAACCGGATTTGAATCTCAGGCAAAGACGTTGGGTCGAGTTGATCTCGGATTACGACTTAAGAATAACTTACACCCCAGGCAAAGCCAATGTCATGGCTGATGCACTAAGTCGTAAATCTTATTGTAACAACCTGATGTTACAACAAGGTCAACCACTTCTCCACGAGGAATTTCATAAGCTTAACCTTCACATTGTTCCTCGAGGATTCCTTTCCACCCTGGTGGCGAAACCTAACCTTACGGATCAAATCATAGCTGCCCAGAAGCGCGATAAGGGCATATCGCGGATTAAGGAAAACATCGCTAGCGGAGTTGCTAAATGCTTTTCCATGGATGAACGAGGTGTTGTCTTCTTCGAGAACCGCTTGGTGGTTCCCAAGAAACAACATTTACGACAATTGATCCTTAAGGAAGCTCATGAATCCCCTCTCACCATTCATCCCGGTAGCACTAAGATGTATCAAGACCTACGCCAGAGGTTTTGGTGGACTAGGATGAAGAGAGAAATCGCTCAATACATTGCAACTTGCGACGTCTGTCGTCATGTTAAAGCAGAGCATCAACGGCCTGCTGGCACCCTTCAACCATTGCAGATTCCTGAATGGAAATGGGATAAAATCGGTATGGATTTCATTACCGGGTTTCGCAGAACCAAAAGAGGGAATAATGCTATCTTCGTTGTTGTCGATCGTCTTTCCAAAGTAGCCCACTTCTTACCTGTTCGCGAGAGTATAACCGCTAGCCAGCTAGCGGATTTGTACATCTCTCGAATAGTATCTCTCCATGGTGTTCCATTGGAAATTAATTCAGACCGTGGAAGTCTTTTCACCTCTCGATTTTGGGAAAGTTTCCAAAATGCTATGGGGACTCGTCTCTCCTTTAGCACCGCCTTCCATCCGCAATCAAGTGGTCAAGTAGAACGAGTCAATCAAATTCTGGAGGATATGCTCCGAGCTTCTGTCATCTCTTTCGGTATGAATTGGGAGAAGTGCCTTCCATTCGCCGAGTTCGCTTATAACAACAGTTATCAAGCTAGCTTGGGTAAAGCTCCTTTCGAAGTTCTTTATGGACGAAAATGTCGGACGCCTCTTAACTGGTCAAAAACCGGCGAGAGACAACTCTTTGGCCCGGACATGATCCAGGATGCAGAAGAGCAGGTTCGTATTATTCGTGAGAAGTTGAAAACCGCCCAGTCTCGACAAAAGAGTCAGTATGATCGCAAGCATAAGCCTATGGCTTATGAAGTCGGCGAGATGGCTTACCTTCGGGTTACACCTTTGAAGGGAACCCATCGATTCGGTATCAAAGGAAAATTGGCTCCTCGTTACATTGGACCTTTTCGCATTCTTGCCAAACGAGGGGAAGTTGCCTACCAACTGGAACTACCTCCGCATCTCTCCAGAGTTCATGACGTCTTCCACGTTTCTCAACTCAGGCGTTGCTTCGCGGATCCTATCCGTGGAGTGGACCACGAAACGCTTGATCTCCAAGATAACCTCACCTATCGGGAATACCCCGTTCGTATCCTTGATCAAGCCGAGCGTACCACTCGACGCCACAATATCAAGTTTCTCAAGGTTCAATGGTCACATCATTCCGAGCAAGAAGCTACATGGGAAAGGGAGGATCGTCTTCGACTTGAGTACCCCACCTTCTTTCCGACAGATCCTAAATCTCGGGACGAGATTCTTTTGAGTGGGGGTGAGTTGTCACATCCTACCTAGTTCATGCTTTAGAGTGTGCATCATGTTTTCTTTTGACAAAAAAATTGAAATGGGGAAGGCAGAACCCCCCAGCACCCCCCTTGAATCTACTAGGGTTTACTAAAACCTTTTTCAATGAACCTGAAATGCCCTTCTAAAATGTTCATCATCTTTGCTTTGGTCTTAAACCTCTGGCAAAAATAGTGCACATTTTTCTAGGTCAACAGAAGGTCATTGAATTAATGCATAAGTATTTGAATTTGGGCATTTAAAATTTATAAAACATTTCAAATGCCCAAATATCTCCAAACTAAAATGTTCCTTGCTGGAAATATTCCAACTAAGGACCAGGTGCAGTTTGGTGATTTTTGGAGTTGTGCTAGTATTTTAAATAAGTCTACAAAGTTACAAAAGAAATAGAAAAGGAAACAAAAAAATCAGAAAAATACTTACCTGGCCAAACCCCCCCAGCCGGCCCACCTGGCGGCCCAGCACTGTGCTGGCCCGAGCCAGCCAGCTGCTTCGTCCCCGCCAGGCAGGCAGGGTGGTGACGCCGACGAGCGCGAGCTCGCCACGACGCCACCTGCTCGCCGCTTCGCCGCCCGACGCGCTGGACGGCCTCCACGTCGTGCCCCCGAGCCCCTGGACACGCCATTTCGCCTCTGCCTCGCCTCCCTCGCTCTCCTTCGCCATGGCCGACGCCACCGTCGCCGCTCCGCCGCCGTAGCCATAGCTACCGTCGTCCCTGCGCCACCCGACCGTGTCCACGAGCTCCGCCACCCTCCTCTTCTTCGAGCAAGACGAGCCCCGAGCGCTCGACCGCTCTGGAGTCGCCCCCGACCCCGTCTTCCCCAACTCCGGCCGCCGAGATCGCCATCATCGCCTCGTTCAGCTCCGACCTTCCCCGAGCCCGCTTCGACGCTCGCTGCAATCACCGTGAGCTTGGCCACCTTCCCATCCTCCCCGTTCTCTCTCTCGAGCCCCGTAGCGTTTACTTGTAGCTCGCCCGCACGCACCGCCGCGGAGCTCGTCGCCGACGAGGCTCCGGCCACCCAACGGCCGCGCCACCTTGTCCACTAGCCTCACCGCACACCCAGGGGCCCGACGCATCACTCCACGCGCCTCGCCGTGCCCCGCAGCCCCGGTTTCACCTTCACCCGAGCCCCGGCGCCGCCAAACTCGTCGCCGGCGCCAACTCCGGCCACCCCGACCCCAACTGACTCCAGCAGTAGCCGCGGCTCGCTCCCAGGAGTGCGTAGATGCCTTCCGCGCCCCATTTGGTGGCCGGAACGGCCAAATCCACTCTGCTCCGCCGCGTCTGGCCTCGCCGGCGGCTAGACGCCGGCGAGTTGACCCTGACCGTTGACTGGTGGGCTCTGGTTCACTCTGATGAGTCAATGACAGGTGGGCCCCTCTTCTGTTAATCACTGGATTAGTTTAAAACTAATTAAACAAGTTTAATTAATCACTAACCCCCTGGGCCCACTGGTCAGTTGACCTGGACCGGCTGTTGACTTGCTGAGGTCAGCATGACCTCATGCTGACGCAGTAATTTTATTTACTGGAATTAATTTTATACAGGAAAATCCAGAAAATATTTCAAACTTCAAAAATTCATAGAAAATTATCTGTAACTCCAAATGCAAAGTTTTATATATGAAAAATTATCAGAAAAATCCAAACTATCCATTGGTACTGGTTTCATGCATGTCAGAACAAGTTAAACCCACTGTTTAGGCATTACAAGATGATACACTAATATGATCCTAATTAATGAGTTTCCATTTGAATCTTTGGTTCAAATGGGTTCATTCCCTTCTGGTTTAACTTACACTAGGTCAGGAAACATTCATATTGCCATGTCATAGCATGAATCATGTTGTTGCATATCGCCATGTATTGATTGTGTTCCGATGTGTTCACCGTGGTAGGTTCTGCCTCCGAGGATATCTCCGAGTATCCAACTGAAGGGCAGTATCCCACGACCACTCCATCAGGCAAGCAACCCATTGATCATTCCGATACAAACCCATGCTCTCGCTTCTGCTCTCGTTTACTGCATTAAGACAACGCGTTTCAAACTGCTGTGTGTCGCGGTAGTTGAACCCACTTCCTTTGCATGACCTGTCATTGCCATAGTAACTAGATGAAACCCACTAGCATGTGTAGGAGTTGATTGAGCCAATACATGTGTGTGTGTTCCTACCATGATGTGCTTGCTATGCTTAGAGTTGTGTCAGGTCTGGCTCATCGGGATGATGAACTGGGGTGAAAGGTTGTGTCGGTGACAAGAGTGAAGTGTTGAACACGATTTGGTAAAGGAATCGATGGAAGGCCATGTAGGAGTACATGGTGGGTTGTTTCATTGAGGCCGTCCTTAAGAACTGAGATCTGTGTTTGTGATCCATGATACAGCTACTACCACACATTGGGCCCTGAAATATGACCCCGCTCGACTTCTTAACCGCCCTTGTCCTCTGTCCAGGAGTTGCAAGTAGTTTCTGGTGTTTGTAGTATGCTGGGGGCCGCACGCGGCGCTGACCATCGGGGTGGGCTGTGTTGCGGTAGGCACGTGGCCGGGTCAACCGGGCGCCCGTTTGGTGTCTCGGAACCCTGTTCACATCGTTCGGGGCCGTTAGTGGAAACCTCGGCCGGACTCCCTGCGGATGGAACCCGAATAGGCGATAAACCTGGACTAGAGACTTGAGTGTTTAGGTAGGTCGTGGTCTACACCCACGTCGTCTTTCGCTTGAAGTCTGCCGAGCACATGTCGTGTGCAGACGCTAAGTGGTGGAAACATGTGTGAAGAAGTACACCCCTGCAGGGTTATAAATGATCTATTCGAATAGTCGTGTCCGCGGTAATGGACTTCTGGGTTGCCTATATCAGTTCATAGACAAGTTAAATGGATACTACTAAAACTCTCAAGATAAGTGTGAGTACCGCGGATGGCCCTCTCGTAGGATGGCGAGAGAGGATCCACGGTGGAGTATTGTGTTGGTGTTAGTGGACTCGTGTGCGACAAATGATTTACAAGTGGTGTCTATCGTAGGATAGCTTAGCCAAGAGTCAGAGCTGGCTTGCTGCAATAACCCCACTACCTTCTTGAGAATGTGCATGTATAGTAGGTTCCTGTTGTAAGACTTGCTGAGTACCTCCGTACTCATGTTGCTTTAATCATGTTTTTCAGACGACTGCACCAACCCCTCTGATGGGTTCTATGTAGACCTCGACGTTGACGAGTGACTTATCACCCAGGTGGTGATCCAAGACTTGTGAAGGGTCGTTGTAGATAGACAGGCTTCGTCAAGCCTTCTTTCTTTCTAGTGTCTGTACTCAGACTAGTTTGCTTCCGCATGTGCTTGTATGTTGTATGACTTGAGTGTTGGGTCGTGTGACCCCTATCTGTATGGATGATATGTATGGCTCCTCGGAGCCTTCTAAATAAAGTACTTGAGTCGTAGAGTACTGTTGTGATGCCATGTTGTATTTACTCATATCGGGCATATTGTGTGTATGATTGAAATGCTTGGTATGAGTGGGATCCGACTATCTAGTTGGTTATCCTTGGCAGCCTTTCATATGGGGAAATGTAAGTCTTGTGCTTCTGAGCGATAGTAGTCCGCTACAGCCCGGTTCACCGGAGTCCTGCTAGCCCAGCACTACTGCTTGGACACTTGACTGGCCGGCATGTGTTTCACGTCGTTCCTATGTCTGTCCCTTCGGGGAAATGTCACGCGCTGTTATTCGGAGTCCTGCCTAGCCTGCTACAGCCCGGGTTACCGGAGTCCTGTTAGCCCAGTGCTACAGCCCGAATAGATACGTTGATGACCGACATGTTCGATGTGATTCATGTATGCCTGTCCTCATAGGCTAGCGCCGCTTTGGGTTCACGACTAGCCATGTCGGCCCGGGTTCTCTGTCATATGGATGCTAGCGACACTATCATATACGTGAGCCAAAAGGCGCAAACGGTCCCGGGCCAGGTAAGGTGGCACCCGTGGGAGTACCGTGCGTGAGGCCGCAAAGTGATATGATGTGTTACACGCTGGATCGATGTGGCTTAGGATCGGGGTCCTGACACATTACATCTTTTTTGATGACCTCCCAAAATTCCTGGAGGAATAGGAAGGAGAGGCCATCTGGCCCAGGGGCTCCATGAGAGTAGGAACCAAATATGGCCTCCCTCACCTCTTTCTCAGTAAATGGAGCTTGAAGAGCTTCATTTTTCTCATCTGAGATTTTCTCCTCTATGGAGAAGAATTTTTGATTTAAAGAGAATCCAAATCTATCTTCTTTTTTAAAAAGATCCTTATAGAAATCAGAAGCTATTTTTAACATCTCATTGATGTCAGATGTGGTGCCATTTGGCCCTTCTAAAGCATGTATTAGGGTCTTCCTCCTTCTTTGATTGGCTACAACATTAAAATATTTGGTATTCCTATCTCCCTCCAGGATTTCTTTTTCTCTAGATCTCTGCCTGGCTTTAGTTTCTTCCTTCAGCCAGATGGCCTGAAGTTCTTTAAGGATGTTCTGCATTCTATCATTTTCTACATCAGACAGATGTGTAGTTTCAGACTTGATATCTAGCATATCAAAATCTACAGTGAGCTCATTCTTCTTTTCCTAATATTAGCTTCTAAATTTCTACTCCAGCCTCTAGAGAATTTTCTAAATCTTCTTACTTTTCCCTGCCACACATCTATAGGTCTAGTCATCTTAACTGGAGCAGACCAGTTTTTTGCAACTAGGTCTTTGAAATCTTGGTGTAGTTGCCACCATTTCTCAAACTTATAGCTGGATGTTCTAGGGGAGTCCCCCAAGCCTGAATCCCAGAGCAGGGGAGTGTGATCACTGCCTGTTCTGGGGAGGGCTTGAGAAGTGCTCAACGGAAACAGAGCATCTAGCTCAGTAGTGCAAAAAATCCTGTCAATAGTAGACATGACAGGATCACCCTGGTTATTAGCCCAGGTGAATTTCCTACCTGACATCCTAATCTCTAACAGACTCCAGATCTCTACCCATGCATTGAACTTGTCAGCCCAATGATGATTAATATTACCATTATTCTTGTCCTGTTGGTATCTAATCAAGTTAAAATCTCCCCCTATTAGAGTAGGAAGATGTTCATCTACAAACAAGCTATGCAGTTCTGAGATGAAGTCATCTTTTCCTTCATCATATGGGGAACCATACACAGCTACCACTCTAAAGCAAACACCACTAGTTTTAACTTTAAGATCACAAGAAACTGAAAAATTGAGGTGGCTCCATTGTAGGATATCAAAGATGTCCACATCTACTCCAACTAAGACACCTCCTGATGTCCCTACTGCAGGGAGGTGGTGCCATTGGAAGTTTTTGTTGCCACTAATGGATTTCAAGAAAGATGTAGATAACTCTTCTTTCTTAGTTTCCTGAAAAGCTACTATGCTGGCATTAGTTTTATTGAGGTTGTCAACTATACATGGTTTTTTCCCATGTGTAGTGATCCCTCTAATATTCCAGAAGAGACAATTCATATGAAAAGGGCTTTCTTAGGGTGCTTGCCCCGTCCATGTTTAGAAATTTTAGACCAGATCTCACACTGGTCTATTAAACTAGAGAAGACTCCTTTTAGCCCCACAGGTGTACTAGGAGACTCATTTATATTAACTGGACATTTTGACCCTCCAGGCCTGTCCATGTCGTGATTTACAGTTCCCTCATTCTTCTTATTAGTGCTATTAGTCTTCTCACCCCCCCCCCCCAAGTTTGAGCCCTTCAGGCTCTTGGGGAGCATGGTGCTTGGCGACTATGCTAGCATAAGAAGCTTTTGGCTCAACAATCTCTACACCTATTTTTTTTGCTACAGAGATGAACATTGGGTCATTAAAGTTATCAAAAGGGTTGGTTTTGATAGTACCTTTGAAGTTTCCTCTAGGCTCTTCCAGGTTTTGCACTTTTTTAGACTCCATAGCAATCTCCAGCATGGTCCTGCCCCCAACATCCACCCTTGTGCTCTTTCTTTGTGCCTGGACAGGACCCCATACCTGGGGAGGAGCCAAATGTGGCCCCTCTGGAAGGCTTGGGCTGAAGACCACTTCATCTTGTTCACTTTCTTCTTGCATGATGTTGACCTGATCATCAAGCATAATGCTATTCTCTTCCTCCTCATATTCCTCACCTTCCAAGTCTTGCAGCAGTTTGAAGCTCTCATCCAAAGAGATAGGGTCTTGCAGCTGGTGTAGGTAGTGCAAAACATTCTGCCTGACTTGTTGTGAAGCTTCTGAGCCAGTACTGCTCCCTCTATTTGAGTTGGAGGGAGTTTTGGGGGCTGAGTTAGAGCCTCCAGCTCCACTCCCACTGTTGGTTGTGTCTTGAACTTCATGTGTTTTGTTGGTGTTGTTATCTTCATCTAGCAGGTCCTCATCTTCCCCATATTCTACTGGTGGCTCTACTACAATCTTGATCCTGTATAGTTTATCTCCAATCCCAAAAGTTCTTTCAGAAGGGATTTTGGTGAAGTCCTTGCATCTGATCTTGATTCTCACCACTTCGAAGAAGGATTTGAAGTTTCCCTGCCAGTCAACATCTACCAATTCTCCTAGGACTGAGGCAAATTGCTCTAGTACTGACCATTCAGCCCAGCTAGGTGCAAATCCCCTCAGTTGTAGCCACACCATTTGCAGTTCTGCATGGAATTCCATCTCACCTTTCCACTCTTCTACATTGACTGATACACCTTTAATTTCAGGCAGCCCAAAGTTGGGGTATCCAGCCACTGAGGCAACAGGGATGTGTGGTGGAAACTTAACTAGGAAGGTCCAGTTGTCAAGTAATCTAATGTGCCATGGCCAATTGGTCTTGTAGATTGCAGAAAAGTTGTGAGCCAGCTCCTCTTTTGTGACCTGTCCAGATTCAACATAGACAATGCCCACATTCCTCCTATTCCCCACATGTTGCTCATTTACATCAGGAACATCCACTTTGAAGAACCCCAGACCAGATGCTGCACTCCCAATATATTTGGCATTGTTCCTAGGTTTCTTCCTCACTGGGCATTCATCAACCTTGTGTGTCACCATTTTGCAAATGAAACAAGAGGGGGGGTTGGGGCACTGAGCTTTGTGATGTCCAGGTTCACCACAGGTGTAGCATGTAACATCACTATCCTCAGTCTCTGCAGTTTCTTTGGCCTTGGCAGCAATTTTTTTTTGCTTTGTGGCTTGTTCTTCTTCTGTTGCTGGGGATAGCTACTGTTTCCCTTGTTGTTCTCACTGCTTTTCTGCCCTACAATTTGCTGCCCTTGCTGGCCTTGAGTCTGTGCCTAGGTTGGAGGCGGTCCTTGATACTGCTGACCCTGAGCCTGCTGCGCTTGCTGTCCCCCGACAATTCCTTGCATCTGACCCTGCCCCCAATTCCCAGGTGCCCCCACTGATTCATCATAGGCGGCTGCATGAAAGGGCCCGGAAACCATGGGGCGGAGGGCCTTGTAATCCAAAGCCGAAGGGGATCTGTTGCTGTGGGCGCCCAAATTGCGGATCGAAATGTTGTGGCCACTGATTCTGACCGAATTCCCCTCTATGAATTTGATCCGGTTGAATCTGGCCCTGGTGACCATCCCCAACTCTCTGAGATATGCCCGCCTCACGCTTGCCACGGCCTCGCCCCCGGCCCTGAGCTTCAGCCATCTCCACAAGGTTGGAGAGATTGGGAGGGTCTCCCTCCCACACACACTCTGAGATGGATAATTGCTTCGCTGGTGGGTGGTGGCGGCCTGGATCTATAGCTGGGCGGCAGTCGGCGGCGGAGAGCCTGCGGCTGAGGAATTGGGTTTTCTCGATCCAGACTAGGACGGGGGGCGCTTTAGGGTTTGGGATCAAACCACTCCCCCACAACTGTCCATAGTATGCTGCGATGGCGTCTTCTCCCTCACGTGGATGCTCCAACTCAGCGCCCTGGGTCTGTCTCGGAGCCACGTCTCCTCCCCTGCTCCCACGCTCGCTGACTTGTGGGGTATGACCAACCTTATCCACTGCAAAACAGAGGATCTCACCTACCGTGGTGACAAAATCCCGCTCCGGTGAGTGGTTCATTGGAAGACCGCCGCGGCACCGCCTCCGGCGAGCACCGACACCCCTTGATGGCTCTGCTTGGAGATCAGCAGCACGCCGGAGCGGTGTGTCGAGATCAGAACAATCCTGATGAAGTCCGACATCGACGGGGCCTGCGGGGCGCCGAATCATGGCGGCGGGGGTTGCAGGGACCAGAACGCCCGCCATTTGGCCCTGCCCGTTGGTGAGGGCGAGCTTGCCTGCGCCCGCGTCCAAGCTATCACCTCCTCTGGCTCCAGCATCGTCGACGGCATCATCTCCCTCATCTCCTCCTCTGTTGCCTCCACACAGATCCTTGTAACCAGCTTGACCAGCGAGTCGCTGCGGGTTGGTAGTCTCATCGTCCTCCGCATGCGCTCCCGATGCATCTCCTCCGCCCTCTCCGCCCTCACCCGATGCATCTCCTCTGCCCTCTCCGCCCCATCGAATCTCGCTCTCCGCCTTTCCTCGCCCATCTCGCCTGACGGGGAGAACTGATGGAGTCCGAGCAGCGCGCAGAGCGGGCGCCGGGAGGGCCGGGGTGGAGGGGAGGGTGTAGGGGGGGCGGGCCGAGATCGACGACGGCGAGATTCGTCGGATCTGGTGGTGGCGGTGGTAGGTGGAGGGGGCGAGACACGACGCGAGAGATCATTTCAAAACCCTCGTCACCCAATTTTCACTCCACGGATCTCCATATTAATATGCCACAGGCTGCAGGAGTTTTCTTAATCATATCTCTCTTGACTTGGCTTAGTCATATTTTTAAGGAAGTTTCATGTATAATTCATTCACCAATAATGGCGGGACTGAAACCTATCAAAACCCTTTTCTTGTCATCTAGTATTCATTAGCAAGGAACCGTCTTCTGTTGGAGCTGTTACTTGGTCAGTTTTACGATGTAATTGTGTACCCTCACCCTAAAGGTGATTCGGCAGCGGCTCACCACCATGCGCAGCAGATATCCTTGCCGTCTCTAGGTTTTTGCTTCTCCTCTCTATTGGAAGATTTTTTTTCCAGAAATCAACAGAAGCTCTGACTTTTCGTTAAGTAGAACAACAATTGATCAATTAATAAGAAAAAATGGTCAAAAACCAGTACAACAGTGATGCACACACATCGGCCGAACCACCCACGAGCCGAGCCAGTGGTTCCACCACCCAAGCTACCGGAACCAAACAGCCTACGCCATGATTGTATTTTCGGAACCTAATAACCACAATGGAGGAGATCGACAGACCGTGACAATCTTTAGTATCTAGAGTAGTATTTTACCCAAATTTATCAACGAGTCCGTAAAATGTATAACTTCATTCAGAGTAATATTTTTTTTTCATCAAGTGCGCTGAATAATCACCCAATCTGTAGAATTTGAACCATTTTGGACATTACTTGGGCCCTATATTTCTGTGAATTATTGGCTGTTCATGATGTATTTGTATAGTCAATCATGATAGTTTAGTAGTGCTTACTCAGTAAGCTTTGCACAGCTTTGGGCAGATTGTGCTGAATATATCTCTGTTTCAAACTTTCAATATTTCAACATTGGCACTCTATGATGGATTAGGGATCCCCTCCTAAAGCATCACCAATATCAAACAGTTATGCTTTGGTCAACTCGACAACTAAATACTTTACAACACAGCCTACTTCAACTCAGCACTAGACCACATTCCATTATATTATTTTTTCATATGAAGTTGTCATCACGGCATCTCCTGCTGCTGTTTAAAAATTCAGGTAGCTGAAATTAGTTGTGTGCTGAGTGTATTCGTGGCAACAACCTTCTCATCCCCCCAACGAATAGTTCTCTGTCGATGCAGGATGCACCCTCTCTGCTATGTGCTGCAGATTGTTGGGCTAGTGAACAGCAGCTACAACTTCTTCACCGAAGGAGAGTTGAAAGACCTTTGCATTGTTAGATGTGTATAGCCCTTTTCAATTTATCCCCATTGTATAAGGGGTCTCTTGCACTTTACCACACACCTGTATATGTATTGGCCTTTGGCCCTCCAGAGAATACAGTTGCTCATTATCCAACATGGTATCAGAGCAAGTACCGGTGGTGCCGGCGGAACAGGAGTCACCGGAGCAACAGGGCAGGACGGACAGGGTACCTCGCCAGAGAGAACACCCCACAGAAGGAGCCCGCGCATATGGATACGCAAGAATCCCACAAACTCAGCATAATTGGTGCCATCGAATATCACTGAGCAGCGAGGAACAGCCACATAGCCCAAAGACGACATACTGATATCGCTCCTGCTGATTCTCTTTCTCCTTTTTTTGGTCAACTGAGCAGAAACTGGATCGGGATCGAGCGTCTCACCAAATCGGGGGCGAGAAGGAGGGGAGGCCGGACTCGCCCGTGGCCGGGGCGCGCGAGGGAGGAGGCCCGCTCGCGGCCGGGGCGCTTGAGGGAGGAGGCCGGCAGCGGGAGGCCCGAGCCAGGGGGCAGCAGGAGCCCCGGGGGCGGCGGTGCAGCGGGGGCCCTAGTGACGGCGGCGACCGGAGGTCAGGAGCAGCGGGAGCCGGTGGAACAGGTGGTCCCGGGGGCGGCGGCGGCCGGAGTGCCGAGGGCCAGCCGGACGAGGGGCGACGGCGGCCGGGCAGAGGCGGGACGGATCCAGAACGGCGCCAGCTGGGCGAGCCGCGCGTGGCCCGTGTCGCGAACGAGAGGAGCTAGACAGCCAGACGAGCTGACGACGGCGGGACGGCGGGGAACGACGGCAACGGCCAGAGAGATGGCCGGCGGCGGGCGGGGACGAGGCAGGCTAGGTACGAGCACAGAGTTGCATCGTGCGAGGGAGGGAGGCTAACCTAGCGTCGACCTGCTTACACTGAGAGGGGCCGGTCGCGCCGTGACACCTTCTGTGGCTACTGCTCTCGGCCAGGTCACCCAGAGTCTGATTGTCGTGAGAAGAAGCGAGACCAGCGGCGCTCCTCTTTCAGTGGGACTCCTGGATCTTCCTCGACTCCGTCACTCACTGACCAGGACATTGTGAGGCTCAAACATCTCCTGATGCTTCTCTGGCTGACCGGGATGCAGCCAAGGCCCTTGATGATGCTGAAGTTGATGCTTATGATCAGCAGGTATCCGCTTATTCTGATGCCCTTTTCGTCTACCGGGATGATCTGTCTGCTTACACTCAGTGGTGCAATGATGATGCTCGAGCTGCTGCTGTTCTTACTGCGAGTGTCCTCCCTCAGTTTGCTTCGGAGTTCATGGGCCTTGGCACTGTTGCAGCGATGTGGTCCTATCTTTGTCAGCGCTATCAGCCCTCTGGCGATGCTTTATACCTCTCTGTGGTGCGTCAGGAGCATGCTCTTCAGCAGGGTGACTCGTCTGTTGATGAGTTCTATTCACAGTGCTCTGCCATCTGGCGTCAGCTTGACTCACTGCGGACTGTCGTTTGTGGCACTTGCCGTTGCTGTCAGACTACGCGGTCTGACTTGGAGTTTCAGAGGGTTCATGAGTTCTTATCTCGTCTCCGCTCTGAATTTGAGCCCCGACGTGCTCACTTGCTTGCTCGTGGTCGTGTTCTTATCTCGGAGGTGCTTGCCGAGCTTCATGCTGAGGAGACCCGCCTTCGCTCTGCTGGATTGCTGGTGGTCCCGTCTGTATTGGCTGCTCGTGCTCCTGTGTCGTCTGCTCGGCTCACCGCTCCACCGCTCCTCCCCACACCTTCAGGGGGGGGGGTGAGTCGACCTGCTTACACTAAGAGGGGCTACTGCTCTTGGCCAGGTCACCCAGAGTCTGATTGTCGTGAGAAGAAGCGAGACCAGCGGCGCTCCTCTTTCAGTGGGACTCCTGGATCTTCCTCGACTCCGTCACTCACTGACCAGGACATTGTGAGGCTCAAACGCCTCCTGGCTTCCTCAGGCTCTTCGTCGACTGGTTCAGCTGCTGCTGTGATTGCAGCCACTTCTTCACCACCGCAGGCATCTACACAGTCAGGTACATCCTCGTGGGTTTTGGATTCTGGAGCCTCCTTTCATATGTCTTCTGATTCTTCCGCATTGTCTTCTCTCCGACCTCTTGATTCGCCTATTAATGTTCTTACTGCCGATGGCACATCTCTTCCTTTGCTAGTCGAGGTATTCTTTCCACTCCGTCCTTTTCTGTTCCGAGTGTTTCACATGTTCCTCGTCTTACTATGAATCTTTTTTCCGCTGCCCAACTTACTGATTCGGGTTGTCGTGTCATTCTTGATACCGACTCTTGCTCCATTCAGGATCGTGACACCAAGGCTTTGGTTGGTGCTGGCCCTCGGCGCCGTGAGTCAGAGGGCCTTTGGGAGGTTGACTGGCTTTGTGTTCCTTCCGCTGCCACCACTTCTGCCAGCTCCCATGCTCTCGCTGCCTCTTCGTCTGCGTCCTTCCAGCAGTGGCATCATCGCCTTGGTCACATCTGTGGCTCTCGCTTGTCTTCTTTAGTTCGTCAGGGCCTCTTAGGGTCTGTATCTGGAGATGTCTCCTTACATTGTAATGGTTGCAGACTTGGCAAACAGACTCAATTACCTTATCCGACTAGTGAGTCAGTATCTCAGCATCCGTTTGACTTAGTTCATTCTGATGTCTGGGGTCCTGCTCCCTTTGATTCGAAAGGTGGTCATCGCTACTATGTTTTGTTTATTGATGATTTCTCTCGCTACACTTGGCTCTACGTCATGAAATCTCGTAGCAGGGTTCTCTCTATATACAAACGTTTTGCTGCCATGGTTCACACTCAGTTTGCCACGTCCATTCGTACTTTTCGTGCTGACTCCGCTGGGGAGTATATCTCTCAGCTGTTGCGTGGTTTTCTAGCGGAACAGGGTACTCTTGACCAGTTCTCATGTCCGGGGGCTCATGCTCAGAATGGCGTTGCCGAACGCAAGCATCGTCATTTGCTTGAGACGGCTCGTGCGCTAATGATTGCCGCTTCCCTTCCACCCCATTTTTGGGCTGAGGCTGTTTCCGCATCCACCTATCTCATCAACATTCAACCATCGACTGCTCTTTAGGGTGGTATTCCTATGGAGTGTCTCACTGGTCACTCTCCTGACTACTCAGCTCTTCGTATGTTTGGATGTGTGTGCTATGTTCTTCTTGCCCCCCGAGAACACACCAAATTGATTGCTCAGTCGGTTGAGTGTGTTTTCCTTGGCTACAGTGATGAGCACAAGGGCTATCGATGTTGGGATCCTGTGGGTCGTCGCTTGCGCATCTCGCGTGATGTGACTTTTGACGAGTCTCGTTCTTACTACCCACGCTCTTCTTCCTCGAGTTTCTCTCTCGGCGACCTTTCTTTCCTTCTCCTTCCCGATACACCCCGCTACGTGCCTCCTGTGTCACCTCTTCCTTCGGCACATCTCCTTCCTTCTAATTCACCACCGACCCCGTCTTCTCCATCCTCCTCCTCCACCTCTCCACCATCATCTCCAGTCCGTCGTCCTCTCTCCCCGTTTCCTCTCCACTATACTCGTCGATCTCGTACTGAGGATGTCTCCTCTGACGAGCCCTCCACCTCTGCTGCACCTCTCACGCCTCCCCCAGTTCACAACCTCCGTGCTCGGCCTCACCCCCCACCTGATCGCTACTCCCCTGATCGGTACGGTTTCTCTGTTATTGCTGAGCCCACTTCCTATCGGACTGCCATGACTCAGCCTGAATGGCAACTTGCGATGGCCGAAGAGCTTGCTGCTCTTGAGCGCTCTGGCACATGGGATCTGGTTCCCCTTCCTTCCGGTGTCCGTCCCATCACCTGCAAGTGGGTCTACAAGATTAAGACTCGCTCCGATGGTTCTCTTGAGCGCTACAAAGCTCGTCTTGTGGCCCGTGGTTTTCAGCAAGAGCAGGGGTGCGATTATGACGAGACATTCGCTCCTGTGGCCCACATGACCACTGTCCGCACTCTTCTTGCCGTGGCTTCTGTTCGTCAGTGGTCCATCTCTCAACTTGATGTTCAGAACGCTTTTCTCAATGGTGAGTTGCATGTGGAGGTTTATATGCAGCCACCACCGGGGTACTATGCTCCTGATGGTATGGTCTGTAGACTTCGCCGCTCCCTATATGGCCTCAAACAGGCCCCTCGCGCCTGGTTTGAGCGCTTTGCCTCTGTGGTGACTGCGGCTGGTTTCTTGCCCAGTAATCATGATCCAGCGTTGTTTGTTCACACGTCTCCTCGTGGTCGGACTCTTCTCCTTCTCTATGTTGATGACATGATCATCACTGGTGACGACTCTAATTACATTGCCTTTGTTAAGGCTCGTCTTCGCGACCAGTTTCTCATGGCTGACCTTGGTCCACTTCGCTATTTTCTTGGGATTGAGATCTCTTCGACCTCTGATGGCTTCTACATCTCCCAAGAGAAATATATTCAGGATCTTCTTGCTCGCGCTGCTCTCGGTGAAGAGCGCACTGTTGTCACTCCCATGGAGCTCAACATTCAGCTTCATGCCTCTGATGGTGACCCTCTTCCTAATCCCACTCGCTATCGTCACCTTGTTGGCAGTCTTGTCTATCTTGCTGTTACGCGTCCTGACATCTCCTACCCTGTCCACATTCTGAGTCAGTTCGTTTTAGCCCCCACCTCTGTCCACTATAGCCATCTCCTCTGTGTTCTACGATATCTTCGTGGCACGATCTCTCAGCGCCTTTTCTTTCCCCGCTCCAGCTCTCTTGAGCTCCAGGCCTATTCTGATGCTACCTGGGCTAGTGATCCCTCTGATCGACGCTCACTGTCTGCTTATTGTGTCTTTCTTGGTGGCTCTCTTATTGCCTGGAAGACAAAGAAACAGACTGCAGTTTCTCGCTCGAGTACAGAGGTTGAGTTGCGAGCCATGGCTATGCTGACGGCTGAGGTGATCTGGTTACGATGGCTACTTGAGGATTTTGGTGTGTCTGCTACTACATCGACTCTTTTATTGTCAGACAGTACTGGCGCTATTAGCATTGCACGTGACCCGGTGAAGCATGAGCTCACCAAGCACATCGGTGTGGATGCCCACTTTGTGCGTGCTGCTGTGCAGGATCAGACTCTCGCCCTTCACTATGTGCCCTCTGAGTTACAGTTGGCAGACTTCTTCACGAAGGCACAAACTCGAGCGCAGCACAGTTTTCTTCTTTCCAAACTCAGTGTTGTTGACCCACCATGAGTTTGAGGGGGGTGTTAGATGTGTATAGCCCTTTTCGGTTTATCCCCATTGTATAATGGGCCTCTTGCACTTTACCACACACCTGTATATGTATTGGCCTTTGGCCCTCCAGAGAATACAGTTGCTCATTATCCAACATGCATATCCTGTGGTCTGACCAACTACAGCAGCAAGGTGCAGAGGTCATTCACCATGTTCTCCGGGCAAAAGCCGTAGCTGAGTATCACATCCAAACTTTCTTTGTATAGCCACCGTATATATGTAGCTGTGCTTTTTTAAGGGTATATGTATAGCTGCTACAGTTAAATCAGGTGGTGAAAATGTAACTCAAAAGTCAAAACACACTTTAGGCAATCGAACCAAATTGCACGGTGTCTGACCACAGAATCCAAGCTCTGTCACTATGTGATTGGAAGTTCATGAAAACATCGGTTGCTTCGTACTATCACTTTATGTGACATGTCAGTATTTCACTCCAGTGGGTTATGTACAGTGCTCTGACGAGATGTTAATTCTGGTGAAGTTCATGCATGCTAGGAGTATTCAAGCCCACTCAAATGAACAGTAGTACTCCCTTCTATCCATATTAATTTTCGTTGGTTTAGTACAACTTTAATACAAAGTTGTGCTAAACCAGCGACATTTCATTTTGTTGCGAGTAAAACCAGTGACAGTTAATATGGATCGGAGGGAGTACTAGAGTATTTTCTCAAGTTCAGGCATCGTGCAACGTTTTTAACACCTGAACAAATGTGGTGTCTCTGCAGAATAAATAAAATTCTGAATAACTGTTGAACCATATACCTCTGACGATATCCGGTACTAATACCTCTGACGATATCCAGTACTAATTAAGCTTGATAATGACCAGAACGTAAATGAAAATCTTCAAGGGTACTGATGGAACCCAAGAGGGACGTATCCTGGCTACAGTTTCTACAGAATGAATGAAACCCAAGAGACCATCAGTGCAAACAATCAAACCGAACAAGGATGCACAAGCCAAAGTATAGCAGCAAGAAAGAAGTCTCCTAGATACTCTCAGCTTACTGGCTGGCCTCAAGGTACAAACAGCCATTCCGGCAGACGTTACCACCTGTGAAGAATCCTCCTACTGGGAGGCAGCGCCGCAGCGGCACCAATCTTCTTTAGGTCGAGACATATCACAGGTGCTCGATTTGAGCTATCGACTGCATTCCTCGAGCGGAGTGATTGAGAATGCTTGAAGCAGTGTGTAACTGGTGCATATCCATTCACCATTCATATCATAAGACCATAAGCTTCCAGCAAAATGTGCCATGGTCTTAAACGAAAGGTCAAGCTAATTACAGCACTGTAGCAAAACCGGCAAGCCAACAGGTCAGAGGAGCGAGCGCTATTGGCATTACATTAATTAATATAATAAGAGAGTACTTCACAGGTCAGTTTGGCAGGAGATAGAAGCTGCCCCATCCAGATGGTTCAATCCACTCGATCTCTACTCTCGACACACTTAATATGACAGCCTATGCTTCACAATTCTAGAAAAATAACAGAACTCTTGTTGCTGGGCCACTGCTACACCATAAGTATCGTACGATGTTCCGTGTAGCACTCACGAGTGCAACTTCATTTTCGAGGGTAATCAGCTGCTAGCCTCTTGATCTTTTCGACGCAATCCTTATCTAGACGAGGCGAGATCCTTCTTTTCACATTTCCCTGGAATTCAAGAAATGTAAGAGATGAAAAATCAGTGGTGCTCCATCATGAGTTTAAAGTTATGATATAAAATATTTTTCTAGATGTGGGCCTGACCGTGAAAGCTTTCACTAGGTTTCTCCACTTATCCTGAAAGATTAAACAAAACATAAAAATTAACATCTTTTACAATAAAAAATATATATAGATAAATAAAAGATGAACAGAGAAAAGGTGTCAAATACAACAAGGCAATGAGCAAAGAGAGCATGTAATGCTTGTGCTTTAGTGCAATTAATCACCAATTAACTGTACCTTAAGATGCTCCGCCGTTCGAACTGATATTTGAAACCTTTTGTTCTTCAACTTAGCCCATTGGCTAGCCCCATATGCAGATATGCCATCCACCAGTTCTTTCACCTCTTCAGATGTCCAATGGTCATTGTTTCTTCTGCGCTCACGTTTTTGGCATGGTTCCATGTTTATCGACCATGTTCCTCTCTCCCGTGCACTTGACTTCCATGCCTCCAACACTACTAGAAAAAAGCCTTCTAATGGCGCACCGGTTTTGCCTACTAATGGCGCACTACCGGTGCGCCACTGGCATCACGCCACTAGAATTTTTTTCTAATGGCGTACCTGTGGTGCGCCATTAGAATCTGGTGTTCTAATGGCGCACCACTGGTGCGCCATTAGAGTGCCTCCCAGGGGGCCATATGTACCCATGTGCTTTGGCACTCTAATGGCGCATCGGCAGCCAATGCGCCATTAGTGTGATGATCACAATGCGCCATTAGTGTCTTGTGTGGTGCGCCATTAGTGTGAATATTAGATTTTTTTTTGCTTTTCTGATTTTTGCACAGGTTACAAAAAATATTATGGGACAGAATATAGACAGCAGCACACAGCAACATCAGATTCATCAAATACAATAGTCTCCGAATACAATTCATCATATTAGTCTCCGAATTCAAAAGACCGGACAAAGATAAAACATTACAAGTCTCAAGACCGCGAGTATCGAGTTTGCCTTCGCATTACAAGTCGATATCGATCATCTAAACTACCATCACATAGAAGAGAGTTGTGGTCATCACGATGAGCATCATCGCGATCAAACTGGTCTTCATCCGGTTCCTCCAACGCTCCCTCCTCTCTCCCGCTAGATAGCGGGCGTATCTAGATTCGGCCTCCGCCCTAGTGGTGTACCCTTTGTAATTGTTACCGCTGAAACGGTGAACCTGTCTCCGACACTCCTCCTAGTCATCGTAGACTCCGGAAACCTTACCCTTGTACACGACATACGGCGGCATCTCTATGCACAAGCAAAACAACAGACAATACATAAGCAATATGTAAGTATGCAACAAAAGGATTGGAAGAGAAAAGCAAGACATTAATAGCACGATTCATAGTCCTACTAATAAATAGCATCGATTACATCTAAGTTGAACAACTGTCCAAACCAAAGAGACATACGAATTCATTAAAGTTTAATTACAACATGAGCCAATCAATGTTTCAGAACTACACATCACTACTTTCGACTCGACTCATCGGACAGGAGCGTGGGTGAAGTCGCCGTCTGTCGTGATGGTCATGAAATCACGGTCGTTGTCACCCTGCATTTGTAGCGTTTCATCTATCTCACTGTTGGACGGTTGATATCTGAGGAAGAACTGCCCCGCGGTATGAAGGACATCTTGATGGATGATGTCCGCAAACTCCGACTGGATGCGAAAGAATTCTTGTCCGAGGTCCGCGTCCTGGACTGCCGACAAGCTCGCGGCCCAATATTTGAGTTTATCTGGTAGCAGAAGGTGATGATGGTCCCTTACGATCGCCCGCATGTGAGAACATGTGCTTGCCGTACTTACGAACTGGCCTGGTGAAGGTGCCTCCAGATTTGGCGTAGCCGGGGAGAACATCATCAAGAACTTTCTTGACATTTGTGTAGTCTATCTTGGAGTTACGGTTCTGGTCGAAATACGTGGCCATGGAATATTTCAGGCTTAAGAGGATGAGTGTGCAATGTGTGTCACTGCACAGAACACGGAATGTTAGAGAAAAAAAGAACGATCGAAATCTAAGAAATCATATGTTACGGGGCAGTTAAGGGATGACTTACTCGGGAAAGTAAGCCACAAGGAAGTTATCCTTATCTGCGTTTGCCAGAATGACGCCTTCGAGGTGTGAACTCGCAACTTGGCGGTCCCCAGCGCTGCTCAAGTGCTTGGCACGCATGTAGAAGGGGTCGACTATCACGATGTCCGGGGTCTTGTCTCTAATGATCCGCATCTGCATGCTCAGCGAAAACAGCCGAACGAAGGTGTAGTGCAGCGGATGAAGGTTAAACATAGCAAAGATGTCATCAAACCGCAGGACGATCATACCCCCGATGTCGCCATCCACAAAGCCCTTGCTCTCTGGCACCTTGGCCACGAAAACCGGGTATGCCACATCCTTCTCTCTGAGACGCCGCTTCTCCAAAGAAAGAACACTGTCGTGCAGACTCCGCATAGCACCGGTTGCAGCATTCAGCATATTTGGCGGTAGCATCGCCCTACCCGCCACATGCACCCTCCTCGAGATATCCTTAGGTGAAGGTGGCCCGTCCTGAGCACGGATCGAACTCGGTGCCGGCTGACTCGCACCGGCGCCCTTGTTAGTCTTTCGTTTCCGTCCCTTCTTCTTGATCTCCTGTAATGGGACCGAGTTCTGCTCACAGACCGCCTTCTTCAGCGTGTTGGGGCTGATAATATTTCGCGCCTCAGCTATCTGAGGCTTGGTGAAGGCGGGAGCTGGAGGCGTGTCCTGAGAACTGAACGCCAGACGACGCTTGTTGCAATTGGATTTCTCCGCCGTACCAGCTAGATCGCGGTGGTCTTGGTTGGGTTCTTGAGAAAGAGGCCCGAAGAACTCGTCAGTGTACCCATGTTCGGCAAAGTACTTATCAACTTTGGTAAATGTACCGTCGTCGTTGTCGTCGCCGTCCGGATCCTGTGCCATAGGGTTGTCCGGATCCTGTGCCATAGGGATGTCCGGCAGGTCCGGTAGCGTTGCGGCGTTCTTGCCATGGCTTGGCGTCGGCACGACTGGCGGTCTTGTCTGTGGGGTGGTGTCCCCCGCCCCCAAACGAATCTGGCTCTTCGGACATAGCAGGGGCCAGTTTACGCAGGTGCCGAGGGTCATCTCATCTTCTTCGTCGACCCCAGTGGGTTGAATCGGAGGTACCAGCTCGTCGCAGCCTGGCAGCACCCGGACCACTTCAACCCTATACATTGTGGGTGGCATCGGATTACCGTGGAACATGGGGTTGCCCGGTTGAACGATTCTGCCCTTGGCGACATCGACCAACTCGGCGCCCACGAAGTGCAGAAGAGTGCAAGGAACGTCGGCGGTGCCCTGCGAAAACATGTATAGGGCGTCAGGGATGCCCAGTCAAAGGCAAGGAGATGAAGTCATCGGCCGAGAGGCTTAGTTACCGTGATGCCGTCGAGCTCGGCTAATGTCGAGGCACCGCCAACGGCGGGCGTGCAACTAACAGAGGGGGCGCTTGCTGGCGAGGTGCCGGCCGGCGTACACCCGGGTGCATTAAGCTCCAATGCCCGTGCCGGCGCTGGAGACATGAATACCGCCTCCGCCGGAGACACCAATGGCGCCGCCGCCGGAGACACCAATGGTGCCGCCTGCGCGCTGTGCGAGTTGCTGGCCGTGAAGCTGGGAACCGGGGGAGGCCCCTTTTGGCCGCCCGCAATCCACGTCGTCAGCCCATGAATCAACGTAGGCACCATGGCGTTGAGCGTCGTTCCAAGTTGTTGTTGCACTTGCTCTTGGACAAGCTCCGGAATCCGCGCCACTTGTGCCTTGAGTTCTTCAACCTCGCGCGTCTGGCTTTCCGAGCTGGTCTTTTTCTCCTTCCGCACACCAACGGTATAGTATGACCCCCATTTTGTGGACAAGCCTTTGCCGGCCAGACGACCAGCTGACGTCGGCTTATTGAGCTTATCCTTGTTTTTCATTACGTTCAACGCCCTATTTAAAGGGGTGTCGAAAGGGGAGCTCTTAGACGACCCCGCGCTACTGCTTTCATTGTCCCGCGAAAGGAACGTGAACCATTTAGAAATATTGGGGATTAATTAGAGTGCAACCATATGGAGCTAATTACGTGGGGGTGTATTCCTTACCAGAAGAAGCTCAAGCGCCCTGGTCTTCGGATCCGTGGTAAGCTCCTTTGTTATCGGGTCCTCCTTGTACCGGGCCCTGACATAGTTCCTGGTCTGCTTGTCACCGCTGTATTTCTCGAAGCGGTGCGGTAGGCCTTGCTCGGCACGCTCCGCGTCCTCCTTGTCCCATATAGGCTCCGCCACTCTGTAACCGCCGGGACTGAGTTTGTGTTCCCCTAAGTTCAACTCCCGCATTTCTTTCCCCCACTGACTTGATTCGGAGGTTGCGGGGCTCTGGCACTTGATCTTGAACTCCTTGTACTCATCTTTGCTCATCAAAGGATATTTCGCCTTGATCTTGTCATAACTATCACCATTATCAATCATTCTCTTCACCGCGCTTCTCCAAGTAGACAGAGCCGTGCTCATCTTCGTGAGGGTGGCACTGTTCAGTTTATTCCCTGAGAGGCGTGTGTTTTCAAATTCGGCGGGGAACTTGTATCGTTCGTGCAGCTTCGTGAAGAGGAGGTTGCGCAAATTCCCTCGGCCCTTATGCCTAAGGTTCTCGGGGTTGATCGAGACGGTGCTCCGGAGAATGCAACCGAGCTGAACCGAGTACCCCTTGACTATATGTTTGGGCTCCGTTGGATTCCCGTCGGAGTCCACTTGAGTGAATTCCTCCTTGACGGTGCGGAGCGCATTTGGGCGCCGGTCCTTCCTTTGCTTCTTCGGTTGGCTGCCATCTGTGTGTGCGCCGCCATTATCAGTGGTGGCATCCTCGGCGGCACCATCAGTGGTGTCATCCCCGACGCTACTAGGGGTTGTGTAATCAGGATCGGTGTCTTCCGCAGCGTCATCATAGCGGTGAGGTTGTTCCTCCAGCTCTTGGGACAGCTCCTAGAATTGCTTGCCGCCCGAACCACCGGCCTCATCGTTGTGGGCCATGTTTTGCTCTAAATAGGAAAAAAGTTTGGTCAAGAAGTTGGTTATTGTCAAGGAACAAGATCATGGTCTCATCATTTAGGGTTTGTCGACACCGAGGCACCCTAAAAGCCTAAGCTTTCATCATTTAGGGTTTGTCGACGCCGAGGCACCCTAAAAGCCTAAGCGTACATCATTTAGGTTCTCATCGACACCGAGGCATCCGAGGCAGCCAAGTTAAGTTTTCGCCATTTAGGGTTTATCGATGCCGAGGCACCCTAGGTTGGGCCTAATCACTTGGCACTAATCACTTGGCTCTATTGCCACCTATGGTTTAATACAGCAAGAATAAAGGGGCAGTTGATCCTACTTAATTAAGTACTAAGATACCCCGGCCCATGCATTAGTAGCAAGTACCTCATATGTCCGATTTTTAGCAAAGTCATGCTAAAATTCACGGAAAATTTCAGCATGACCATTGCTGAAAATAGGACATATGGAGTACCCGAATTTGCCGGAACGGAAGTTAATCGACATTCCGGCAAACTCAAGGGCCTCTCGGGGTACCTGCAAAATCATCACGACACGAAGGGACTCTCAAGGGCCTCAAGCAGCAGCGGCGTCTCCCAGGACCCCATTTTTTTGCTAAATTTCTTTGAGCAACAATCAAAGCAGAAAATTCAGCATATTTATATACAACAGCACTTTAAAGATGAAGAACAGTTCTACAGCAGAAAATTCAGTTGCTTTTTTCATTAGGGCTGGCAACAAGACATGGTCAAATTTCAATTAAGATTATCTATTGGTTCAAGACTAGCAACAAGACTTGTTCTACAAAATCAATTATCTATTGAGTAGTTCTTGTGCTCATCCAGTAGCAACATCTTTCATACATGATCAGTAGTCATGTACCAAATTTTTATTTAAACTGAATTTGCAAATCACCAAGAGCTCTACTAGTTTCAGACTAGATTTACACTAAATACACTAGAGTATTTGACCAGTAGTCAGTTACATTTACACTAGACTGAAGAAATTGCTGCATCACTAGACTGAAGAAATTGTGTTGTCAGTTAGGGACTGAAGAAAATGTGTTGCAGATTTTGATTTGCTTGCTGGTCTTCGGTTAACTCCATACAAGAGTTTTGTACCGATTCAGTTAACTGACAGCAAGTAACAGCATGTTCTAACAGCAACAGTTTCAGAGTACTACTCCAAAATCCTCCTAGTTGTAGCTCACCTAAATGGTTGAATTCAAAGAACTACAGTGGCCTTCAGTGATTGAGAGCTTAAAATTTCCAACAATCTGAACAAACAAAGTAAAAAAGGATCAGTATCTCATTTCAGCTGATTTATTCTTCATAAGCATAGGCTTTGTTTGTTGGAAACTAGCCTGTGAAACTGAAATTTAACAGTAAACTGAATTACTGTCATTTAACACTAAACTGAATTTTAAACTGAGTACTGGAGTAAGCTTGCTGGAGTACAAATTTATGCATTAGTCCATATATTTTGAAATACCTACTGCTATGAGCTATGTCAACAGGGCTACTCCAGTGCACATCACTGCCTAGAGCAAACTGAAACCCACTCTTCTCTCTCTACCCAACGGGCTAATCTATATGAATGCAGTTTTATCAACGGGCCATATATCGATAAGAACGATTGTTGCTGCCTATGAAGCACAACACAGATGTATGGCATGAACAATTCAATCTACAATGAGACTGAAGCATCTAGAAGATCAAAGTAATCATGTCAAATTGCAAAAAAAATCATCTGTTTAAGAATGTTTGGCACTTTAACTAGAATCATGCATTGGTGCAAAGTTGCTCCTGTACACTATAACATCTGAAAGATGGAGATCACAGAGTTGCATCTAAAAGATGGGTTGGATCGAGGAAAAAAATGGGGGCGAGGGGGAAGATGGAATCAGGGGCTCTGTACCTGCGGCGGCTGCGGCTGGAGGACGGCGCCGTGGACGAACTCGAGGGCGGGGGCACCGGGTGCTCCTCTCGTTGATGGGGGAGGGGAGAGGCTAGAGGCAAACCCTAGCCGCCAAGCGCACGAGTGCTGCAGCTAGGTGGAGTAACCTCTGCCGGAGACGACGGAGCAGGTGGCCGACGTCGTGGTTGGTGAGGAGCAGGTGGCCGGCATCGTGGTTGGTGAGGAGAGCGCGAGGAAGAGCGCCCCGTCCGAGGAGGTGGTTGGTGCCTTGGCGGCCGGCGGCGGCGGAGGCCTGGAGGATGTGGAAGAAGGCGCAGACGGCGAGGAGGAGTCCGACGAGGGTCGGGGCGGCTGGGTTGGGGGCGCGGGGGCGCGGGGGCGGCGGGGGTGGAGTCCGGTGAGGGTCGGGGCGGCGCGCGGGTGGATCTGGTGGCGAGGGAGAGAGGGTCGAAGGGGACCTGGCGAGAGAGAGGGAGGATAACTAGGGGGAGGGTTCTAATGGCGCTCCGTCCAGTCGTGCGCCATAAGTATGACTATTCTAATGGCGCACCTCCCCTCGGTGCGCCATTAGAATTTTGTTTTAATCTAGCCCACTAACCATATCTACAACCTAACCCTATCTACCACAAAACCCACCCACTAGCCGGACTGGTCAGCATGCAGCACACACACCAGGAGGTCCTGGGTTCGATTCCCAGGCTCCCCAATATTTTTTTATGCATTTTAAATTCTGTTTTTTATATTTATTTGTGTTTAAATATGGTCAAACTTGTTTAAATCATAACAGTAATATTTTTTATAAAAACAGTAATAATTTTTAAAAAATATGTTCAAATTTGTTACTTGGATGGTGCGGGGGGTGCCCGTTGGCGGCGGTGGAGCGGGGGTGGGTGCGGGGGGGATCGAGATCGAGATGGAGGGGGAATCGAGATCGAGATGGAGGGGGATCGAGATCAAGTGTCCTCATGAATTCAAAAAGTGCCCATGAAATTTAAAAATATTCATGATATCAAAAAGTGCCCATGAAATACAATCGAGAAATTAAGACTACAATTTAAATACAATCGATCTTATCTAGCTATCTGTTCACAATCTTCTTGCCCTTCTTTTTCGCAAATGGACTTCTTCTGTGGAACGGACGTCCTTTAGGTAGGGTCGTCCTGCTTCTTCTTGTGGTGTGTGCTGCTACTTCATCGTCGTCGTCATGTTCGATCTTCGGGTCGCCGTACTTGTCGAAGTCTTGCTCATTGGCTACTCCATCCATTCCGATGATCCTCCTTTTGCCTCTCCTCACGACAACACGACTGGGCTTTGGCGGGTCGGTAATGAAGACGCATTGCTCCACTTGGGAAGCCAGTACCCATGGCTCATTTTTCACGGTGACGTTTGCGCCCGCGGTCTTGGATTTGGCTTCGGGTATAACCATGGTGGTGAAATACCGGTCTTCTTTTAGGACGCTCTTGGCCCATCTGACACGGAACATCGGGACCTTCTCTCCAGCGTAGCTCAGCTCCCAGATCTCCTCGATCCTTCCGTAGTATCTGTCCTTGTCGTTACCGGTGTAGGATTCCATCGTTACCCCGGAGTTCTGATAACCATCGCTCTTCATGTCCTTGTCCTCGGTGTAGAATGTGTAGCCGTTGATATCGTACGCCTCATAGGTCATCAGGTTGTGCTCGGCGCCCTGTGACAAGGCGAATATGAGTTGTTCTTCCGCGGAAGAATCCTCATGTAAAGGGTACGACATAAGCTTCTGCTTGAACCAACGCGTGAAACATGAGTTGTGCTCTTTGAGTATATCTCCGTCCGTCCTCTGTTGGCCTCGGTCATTGTACGTCTTCTTAATAAAGGTTTTGTGCTCTACCACCCAAGGATCGACCACGTCTATGTGTTGTAGCGCGACTAGGTTTGCTCTTTCAAAGTCGGCGAGTCGACCCTCGAAGTCGACATGCATTTCACGGCGACCCTCACGGTGCCCCATCCAGCGAGCCTGCCGAGGTGCCTGTTGACGGGCAGACCAACGGGGTTCTCGATGCCTAGATAATTCGTGCAGTAGGAGATGCACTCTTCGGTCAGAAAGCCCCTGGCTATACTTCCCTCTGGACGTGACATGTTGCGAACGTATCCTTTGATGACACCATTCATCCTTTCGAACGGCATCATGTTGTGCAGGAACGTCGGCCCGAGTTGGATGATATCCTCCACTATATGGACTAGCAGATGCACCATAGCGTCGAAGAATGCGGGCGGGAAGTACATCTCAAGCTCGCATAGTATCACCACGATCTCTTCCTGTAGCCTTCTGAGTTGCCTCACGCCAATCGACTTCCGAGAGATGATGTCGAAAAAGTTGAAGGAAATATGCCCTAGAGGTAATAATAAAGTTATTATTTATTTCCTTATTTCATGATAAATGTTTATTATTCATGCTAGAATTGTATTAACCGGAAACATAATACATGTGTGAATACATAGACAAACAGAGTGTCACTAGTATGCCTCTACTTGACTAGCTCGTTAATCAAAGATGGTTATGTTTCCTAACCATGGACAAAGAGTTGTTATTTGATTAGAAAGGTCACATCATTGGTTGAAAGATCTGATTGACATGACCCATTCCATTAGCTTAGCACCCGATCGTTTAGTGTGTTGCTATTGCTTTTATCCATGACTTATACATGTTCCTTTGACTATGAGATTGTGCAACTCCCGTTTGCCGGAGGAACACTTTGGGTACTACCAAACGTCACAACGTAACTAGGTGATTATAAAGGAGTACTACAGGTGTCTCCAAAGGTAGATGTTGGGTTGGCGTATTTCGAGATTAGGATTTGTCACTCCGATTGTCGGAGAGGTATCTCTGGGCCCTCTCGGTAATGCACATCACATAAGCCTTGCAAGCATTGCAGCTAATGTGTTAGTTGTGAGATGATGTATTACGGAACGAGTAAAGAGACTTACCGGTAACGAGATTGAACTAGGTATTGGATACCGACGATCGAATCTCGAGTAAGTAACATACCGATGACAAAGGGAACAAACGTATGTTGTTATGCGGTCTGACCGATAAAGATCTTCGTAGAATATGTAGGAACCAATATGGGCATCCAGGTCCCGCTATTGGTTATTGACCGGAGACGTGTCTCGGTCATGTCTACATTGTTCTCGAACCGTAGGGTCCGCATGCTTAAGGTTTCGATGACAGTTATATTATGAGTTTATGAGTTTTGATGTACGGAAGGAGTTCGGAGTCCCGGATGAGATCGGGGACATGACGAGGAGTCTCGAAATGGTCGAGACATAAAGATCGGTATATTGGACGACTATATTCAGACATCGGAAAGGTTCTGAGTGATTCGGGTATTTTCGGAGGTACCGGGGAGTTACGGGAATACGAGGAAGAAGCAATGGGCCTTGATGGGCCTTAGTGGGATGGACCAGGAGGTGGCGCGCGCCCCTCCCAAGTCCAGTCCGAATTGGACAAGGGATTTGGGGCGCGGCCCCTCTCTCCCTTCCTTCCCCTCTTCCCCTCTTTCCCCCCTTGACCTAGTTGGACTAGGAAAGGTGGAATCCTACTCCCGGTGGGAGTAGGACTCCCCTTGGCGCGCCCAAACAAGGCCGGCCACCCCTCCCCATTGCTCCTTTATATACGGGGGCAGGGGGGCACCCCAAGACACACAAGTTGATCCTTGAGATCGTTCCTTAGCCGTGTGCGGTGCCCCCCTCCACCATATTCCACCTCGGTCGTATTGTTGCAGCGCTTAGGCGAAGCCCTGCGATAGTAGAACATCAAGATCTTCACCACGCCGTCGTACTGACGGAACTCTTCCTCCCCGGAGCTTTGCTGGATCGGAGCCCGAGGAGCGTCACCGAGCTGTACGTGTGCCAAGAACTCGGGGGCGCCGGAGTAACGGCGCCGGGATCGGTTGGATCGCGAGGAGAACATACGACTACTTCCTCTACGTTGTGATCGCTTCCGCTTCAGGTCTACAAGGGTATGTAGACAACACTCTCCCCCTCGTTGCTATGCATCACCATGATCTTGCGTGTGTGTAGGAATTTTTTTGAAATTACTACGTTCCCCAACAGTGGTATCCGAGCCAGGTTTTTATGGTTTGATGTTATATGCACGAGTAGAACACAAGTGAGTTGTGGACGATACAAGTCATACTGCCTACCAGCATGTCATACTTTGGTTCAGCGGTATTGTTGGATGAGATGACCCGGACCAACTTTACGCGTACGCTTACGCGAGACCGGTTCCCTCGACGTGCTTTGCACACAGATGGCTTGCGGGAGACATCTCACCAACTTTAGTTGAACCAAGTGTGGCTACGCCCGGTCCTTGAGAAGGTTAAAACGGAGTCTATTTGACAAACTATCGTTGTGGTTTTGATGCGTAGGTAAGATGAGTTCTTGCTTAAGCCCGTAGCAGCCACGTAAAACTTGCAACAAACAAAGTAGAGGACGTCTAACTTGTTTTTGCAGGGCATGTTGTGATGTGATATGGTCAAGACATGATGCAATATTTTATTGTATGAGATGATCATGTTTTGTAACCGAGTTATCGGCAACTGGCTGGAGCCATATGGTTGTCGCTTTATTGTATGCAATGCAATCGCCCTGTAATGCTTTACTTTATCACTAAGCGGTAGCGATAGTCGTAGAAGCATAAGATTGGCGAGACGACAACGATGCTACGATGGAGATCAAGGTGTCGCGCCGGTGACGATGGTGATCATGATGGTGCTGCAGAGATAGAGATCACGAAGCACAAGATGATGATGACCATATCATATCACTTATATTGATTTGCATGTGATGTTTATCTTTTATGCATCTTATCTTGCTTTGATTGACGGTAGCATTATAAGATGATCTCTCACTAAATTATCAAGAAATTTTCTCCCCGAGTATGCACCGTTGCCAAAGTTCGTCGTGCCCAGACACCACGTGATGATCGGGTGTGATAAGCTCTACGTCCATCTACAACGGGTGCAAGCCAGTTTTGCACACGCAGAATACTCGGGTTATACTTAACGAGCCTAGCATATGCAGATTTGGCCTCGGAACACGGAGACCGAAAGGTCGAGCGTGAATCATATAGTAGATATGATCAACATGATGATGTTCACCATTGAGAACTAATCCATTTCACGTGATGATCGGTTATGGTTTAGTTTGATTTGGATCACGTGATCACTTAGAGGATTAGAGGGATGTCTATCTAAGTGGGAGTTCTTAAGTAATATGATTAATTGAACTTTAATTTATCATGAACTTAGTCCTGGTAGTATTAGCACATCTATGTTGTAGATCAATAGCTCGCGTTGTTGCTTTCATGTGTTTAGTTTGATATGTTCCTAGAGAAAATTGTGTTGAAAAATGTTAGTAGCAATGATGCGGATTGGATCCATGATCTGAGGTTTATCCTCATTGCTGCACAGAACAATTATGTCCTTGATGCACCGCTAGGTGACGGACCTATTGCAGGAGCAGATGCAGACGTTATGAACGTTTTGCTAGCTCAATATGATGACTACTTAATAGTTTAGTGCACCATGCTTAACGGCTTAGAATCGGGACTTCAAAGACGTTTTGAACGTCATGGACCATATGAGATGTTCCAGGAGTTGAAGTTAATATTTTAAGCAAATACCCGAGTTGAGAGATATGAAGTCTCCAACAAGTTCTATAGCTAAAAGATGGAGGAGAATCGCTCAACTAGTGAGCATGTGCTCAGATTGTCTGGGTACTACAATCGCTTGAATCAAGTGGGAGTTAATCTTCCAGATAAGATAGTGATTGACAGAATTCTCTAGTCACCATCACCAAGTTAGTACAACTTCGTGATGAACTATGATATGCAAGGGATAACGGAAACGACTCCCAAGCACTTCGTGATGCTGAAATCGACGAAGGTAGAAATCAAAAAAAAACATCAAGTGTTGATGGATAACAAGACCACTAGTTTCAAAAAAGGGCAAAGGGAAGAAGGGGAACTTCAAGAAGAACGGCAAGCGAGTTGCTGATCAAAGTGATGAAGCCCAAGTCTGGTCCTAAGCCTAAAACTAAGTGCTTCTACTGCAAAGGGACTAGTCACTGGAAGCGGAACTACCCAAGTATTTGGTGGATTAGAAGGATGGCAAAGTGAACAAAAGTATATTTGATATACATGTTATTGATGTGTACTTTACTAGTGTTTATAGTAACCCCTCAGTATTTGATACTGGTTCAGTTGCTAAAGAGTAGTAACTCGAAACAGGAGTTGCAGAATAAACAGAGACTAGTTAAGGGTGAAGTGACGATGTGTGTTGGAAGTAGTTCCATGATTGATATGATCATCATCACACACTCCCCTATACTTTCGGGATTAGTGTTGAACCTAAATAAGTGTTATTTGGTTTTTGCGTTGAGCATGAATATGATTTGATCATGTTTTTTGCAATACGGTTATTCATTAAAGTCAGAGAACAATTGTTGTTCTGTTTACATGAATAAAACCTTCTATGGTTATACACACCAACGAAATGGTTCGTTGAATCTCGATCGTAGTGATACACATATTCATAATATTGAAGCCAAAAGGATGCAAAGTTAATAATGATAGTGCAACTTGTTTGTGGCACTACTGTTTAAGTCAATTTGTTGTAAAGCGCATGAAGAAACTCCATGCAGATGGAATTTTGGAATCACTTGATTATGAATCACTTGATGCTTGCGAACCATGCCTCATGGGCAAGATGACTAAAACGTCGTTCTCCGGAACATTGGAGCGAGCAACAGATTTGTTGGAAATCATACATACTGATGTATGTGGTCCGATGAATATTAAGGCTCGCAACAAGTATCATTATTTTCTGACCTTCACAGATGATTTGAGCAGATATGGGTATATCTGCTTGATGAAACATAAGTCTGAAACATTTGAAAGTTTCAAAGAATTTCAGAGTGAAGTGGAAAATCATCGTGACAAGAAGATAAGGTTTCTACGATCTGATCGCAGAGACAAATATTTGAGTTACGAGTTTGGTCTTCAATTAAAACAATGTGGAATAGTTTCACAAACTCATGCCACCTGGAACACCACAGCATAATGGTGTGTCCGAACGTCATAACCGTACTTTATTGGATATAGTACAATCTATGATGTTTCTTACCGATTTACCAATATCGTTTTGGGATCATGCATTAGAGACAGCTGCATTCACGTTAAAAAGGGGCACCATCTAAGTCCGTTGAGACGACACAATATGAATTATGGTTTGGAAAGAAACCAAAGTTGTCGTTTCTTAAAATTTGGAGTTGCGATGCTTATGTGAAAAGGTTTCATCATGATAAGCTCGAACCAAATCGGAGAAAAGTGTCTTCATAGGATACCCAAAGGAGACAGTTGGGTACACCTTCTATCACAGATCCGAAGGCAAAAACGTAGCTAAAGATGGATCCTTTCTAGAGAAGGAGTTTCTCTCGAAAGAAGTGAGTAGGAGGAAAGTAGAAAACTTGATAAGGTAATTGTACCTTCTCCCTTATTGGAAAGGAGTTCATCACAGAAATCTGTTCCTGTGACTACTATACCCATTAGTGAAGAAGCTAATGATGATGATCATGTAACTTCAGATCAAGTTACTACCGAATCTCGTAGGTAAACCAGAGTGAGATCCGCACCAGAGTGGTACGGTAATCCTGTTCTGGAAGTCATGTTACTAGACCATGACGAACTTGCGAACTATGAGGAAGCGATGATGAGCCCAGATTCCGCGAAATGGTTTGAGGCCATGAAATCTGAGATATGATCCATGTTTGAGAACAAAGTTTGGACTTTGATTGACTTGTCCAATGATCGGCGAGCCATTGAGATTAAATGGATCGAGATTAAATGGATCTTCAAGAGGAAGACGGACGCTGATAGTAGTTTTACTATCTACAAAGCTAGAATTGTCGCAAAAAGGTTTTCGACAAGTTCAAGGTGTTGACTACGATGAAAGTTTTTTCACTCGTATCTATGCTTAAGTCTGTCCGAATCATGTTAGCAATTGCCGCATTTTATGAAATCTGGCAAATGGATAACAAAACTGCATTCCTTAATGGATTTATTCAAGAAGAGTTGTATATGATGCAACCAGAAAGTTTTGTCAATCCTAAAGGTGCTAACAAAATATGCAAGCTCCAGCGATCCATCTATGGACTGGTGCAAGCATCTCGGAGTTGGAATACATGCTTTGGTAAGTTGATCAAAGCATATAGTTTTATACAGACTTGCGGTGAAGCCTGTATTTACAAGAAAGTGAGTGGGAGCACTACAACATTTCTGATAAGTATATGTGAATGACATATTGTTGATCAGAAATAATGTAGAATTATTCTGTAAAGCACAAAGGAGTGTTTGAAAGGAGTTTTTTCAAAGGAAGACCTCGGTGAAGCTGCTTACATATTGAGCATCAAGATCTATAGAGATAGATCAAGACGCTTGATAAGTTTTTTCAATGAGTACATACCTTGACAAGATTTTGAAGTAGTTCAAAATGGAACAGTCAAAGAAAGAGTTCTTGACTGTATTACAAGGTGTAAAATTGAGTAAGACTCAAAACCCGACCACGGCAGAAGATAGAAAGAGAATGAAAGTCATTCCCTATGCCTCAGCCATAGGTTCTATAAAGTATGCCATGCTGTGTACCAGATCTATTGTATACCCTACACTATGTTTAGCAAGGGAGTACAATAGTGATCTAGGAGTAGATCACTGGACAGCGGTCAAAATTATCCTTAGTGGAATAGGGATATGTTTCTCGATTATGGACGTGACAGAAAGGTTCGCCGTAAAGGGTTACGTCGATGCAAGTTTTGACACTAATCCAGATGACATTAAGTCTCAATCTGGATACATATTAAAAGTGGGAGCAATTAGCTAGAGTAGCTCCGTGCAGAGTATTGTTGACATAGAAATTTGCAAAATACATACGGATCTGAATATGGCAGACCCGTTGACTAAGATTCTCTCACAAGCAAAACATGATCACACCTTAGTACTCTTTGGGTGTTAATCACATAGCGATGTGAACTAGATTACTGAATCTAGTAAACCTTTTGGGTGTTGGTCACATGGCGATGTGAACTATGGATGTTAATCACATTGATGATGTGATCTAGATTATTGACACTAGTGCAAGTGGGAGACTGAAGGAAATATGCCCTAGAGGCAATAATAAAGTTATTATTTATTTCCTTATTTCATGATAAATGTTTATTATTCATGCTAGAATTGTATTAACCGGAAACATAATACATGTGTGAATACATAGACAAACAGAGTGTCACTAGTATGCCTCTACTTGACTAGCTCGTTAATCAAAGATGGTTATGTTTCCTAACCATGGACAAAGAGTTGTTATTTGATTAGAAAGGTCACATCATTGGTTGAATGATCTGATTGACATGACCCATTCCATTAGCTTAGCACCCGATCGTTTAGTGTGTTGCTATTGCTTTTATCCATGACTTATACATGTTCCTTTGACTATGAGATTATGCAACTCCCGTTTGCCGGAGGAACACTTTGGGTACTACCAAACGTCACAACGTAACTGGGTGATTATAAAGGAGTACTACAGGTGTCTCCAAAGGTAGATGTTGGGTTGGCGTATTTCGAGATTAGGATTTGTCACTCCGATTGTCGGAGAGGTATCTCTGGGCCCTCTCGGTAATGCACATCACATAAGCCTTACAAGCATTGCAACTAATGTGTTAGTTGTGAGATGATGTATTACGGAACGAGTAAAGAGACTTACCGGTAACGAGATTGAACTAGGTATTGGATACCGACGATCGAATCTTGGGTAAGTAACATACCGATGACAAAGGGAACAAACGTATGTTGTTATGCGGTCTGACCGATAAAGATCTTCGTAGAATATGTAGGAATCAATATGGGCATCCAGGTCCCGCTATTGGTTATTGACCGGAGACGTGTCTCGGTCATGTCTACATTGTTCTCGAACCGTAGGGTCCGCACGCTTAAGGTTTCGATGACAGTTATATTATGAGTTTATGAGTTTTGTTGTACCGAAGGAGTTTGGAGTCCCGGATGAGATTGGGGACATGACGAGGAGTCTCGAAATGGTCGAGACGTAAAGATCGGTATATTGGACGACTATATTCGGACATCGGAAAGGTTCTGAGTGATTCGGGTATTTTCGGAGGTACCGGGGAGTTACGGGAATACGAGAAAGAAGCAATGGGCCTTGATGGGCCTTAGTAGGAAGAACCAGGAGGTGGCGCGCGCCCCTCCCAAGTCCAGTCCGAATTGGACAAGGGATTTGGGGCGCGGCCCCTCTCTCCCTTCCTTCCCCTCTTCCCCTCTTTCCCCCTTGACCTAGTTGGACTAGGAAAGGTGGAATCCTACTCCCGGTGGGAGTAGGACTCCCCTTGGCGCGCCCAAACAAGGCCGGCCGCCCCCTCCCCCTTGCTCCTTTATATACGGGGGCAGGGGGCACCCCAAGACACACAAGTTGATCCTTGAGATCGTTCCTTAGCCGTGTGCGGTGCCCCCCTCCACCATATTCCACCTTGCAGCGCTTAGGCGAAGCCCTGCGATAGTAGAACATCAAGATCGTCACCACGCCGTCGTACTGACGGAACTCTTCCTCCCCGGAGCTTTGCTGGATCGGAGCCCGAGGAGCGTCACCGAGCTGTACGTGTGCCAAGAACTCGGGGGCGCTGGAGTAACGGCGCCGGGATCGGTTGGATCGCGAGGAGAACATACGACTACTTCCTCTACGTTGTGATCGCTTCCGCTTCAGGTCTACAAGGGTATGTAGACAACACTCTCCCCCTCGTTGCTATGCATCACCATGATCTTGCGTGTGCGTAGGAATTTTTTTGAAATTACTACGTTCCCCAACAAAAGTTGCATAGGCCAAATAGCGTTTCACGGACGTGCGCATCCATGATCCCACGGATTGCAACTGGAAGTATCTGCGTCATCAGCACGTGACAGTCGTGAGACTTCATCCCGCTGAACTTCTGCTTCGCTGGGTCTAGGTATCTGCTTATCTTCCCCGCGTAACCGTAAGGAAGTTTTACTCCTAGGAGGCAGGTGAAAAACTGCTCGATCTCCTCCTGACTTAGAGTGAAGCACGCGGGAGGGTAGTCATTTCCGGTCTTCTTGGCCTTTTTGCCTTTGCGACGACTTTCCGTGTCCTGCTTCGCCTCATCATCATCATCATCATCATCATCATCATCATCATCATCATTAGCGTGAAGCTCCTGCCTGATGCCCATTGATTTCAAGTCCGCCCTTGCTTTCGGCCCATCTTTGGTCCTCTCTGGCATGTTGAGCAGGGTACCAAGCAGACTCTCGCACACGTTCTTCGTGATATGCATGACATCAAGGCTGTGAGGCACACGGTGGATCTTCCAGTACGGCAAGTCCTAGAAAACAGACCTCGTTTTCCGTACCTTCAGCAGCGGCTCTGGTACCTTTCGCTTCTTTCCCGGCAGTGGGCAGTCTTTCCAATTTTTCAACAGCTTGTCTATTTCCTCGCCGCTCCTCGTACACGGGCGTTTTTGGGGTTCGGTTTCACCATCGAACAGATCCTTGCGTTTCCTCCACGGGTCATCGTCGCGAAGCCACCTTCGATGTCCCATGAACACGGTTTTCGAAGACCCGGGATCTCTATCTAGTGGCGATACGTTGTGTCATCCATGCACCTTACGCATCCAGAAAATCCGTGGACTACCTGCCCCACGAGATATCCGTAACCGAGATAGTCGTGCACCGTCGTGAGTAGTGCGGCTCTCATAGGGAAATATTCTTTCTCTGCGGCGTCCCACGTATTGGCTGGCGTTTTCCACAGTGTGTCTAGCTCCTCCTTCAGCAGCCCCAGATACAGATTGATGTCGTTCCCTGGTTGTTTCAGCCCTTCAATTAGCATACTCATGTGAATGTACTTCCTCTTCATGCACAACCAGGGGGAAGGTTGTACATCCACACAAACACAGGCCAGGTGCTATGTGTGCTTCTCTGGCTGCCAAACGGATTGACTCCATCGGTGCTCGCGCCCAGCACGATGTTCCTTGGATCCTTCCCAAATTCTGGGTATTCGAAGTTCAATGCTTGCCACTGGCTCGCATCCTTAGGGTGACTCAGCATCTTGTCTTTTTTATTTATCTCCGGATCATTTCCGTCATCTCCCCGCTTCTTCTCCTCCCTATCCGCGTGCCAACGCAGGAGCTTTGCTACTTTGGGTCCGCGAAATACCGCTGCAGACGAGGAGTGATCGGAAAGTACCACACCGATTTTCGAGGAGCTTTCTTCCTCTTCTTGTATTGAGTGACGCCGCACACCGGACATATGGTAGACTCCGCGTGCTCATCCCGATAAAATGATACAATTGTTTATGCACACATGGTATTTCACGTGCGGTAAATCCAGAGGACACACGATTTTCTTCGCCTCCTCGAAACTGGTCGGGCACTTGTTCCCCTTGGGAAGACGTGCGTGCCAGAATGACATGTTCTAGTCGAAGCATGCGTCGGTCATTTTGTGTTTTACCTTCATCTCCAGAGCCATGAGCGTTACTTTCAGGCGGGTATCCTCGAGCCTGCATCCTTCATACAATGGAGTAACCGCGTCTATCTCCAGTTGATCCAGCTTGGCTTTCTCTCGGGCGGCAGCTCTTGCGTTATCCGTCTGCTTGAGAAGCAGCTCTTGAATATGAGGGTCCTGCACCCAGCCTCCATCGTCATCTGCTCCGGTATCTTCATCTTCATGATCATGCCCTTCGTCTTGATCTTCCTCATCATCATGTACGACATCTTCTACATGATGATTGTGTACAGCATCACCGTCGTGATCATGTCCTGGAGATTCTTCGTCTTCTCGCCCGCCCTCGCCGCGGTGGTACTTGTCTTGTTGCCCTTCCTCATTTGTTGCCCGGCCCCGGCCATCGACGACTTCATAGTCATTTCATCACCTTGCCACCGATAGCCATCCATGAAACCACGCAAGAGCAGGTGGTCCCGCACCCGCCCGGAATCCGGGTCCGCAATAAGGCTCTTCAGCTTGCATCTTCGACACGGACATCTTATCTCCGTCTCGTTCTTTTGAAGCATCTCGGCCTTCGCGGAGCTCAAAAACCTATTCACGATGCCTTCAGTCATCGTGCGGACCATGGTCGCCTGCGGGGTAGAGCAAAACGATATGTTAGAACCAAGAAAAAATTTGGCATGACCTTCCCTAAAAATAGGACAAAAAAGAATGCATAGTGCCAAAATTCTCGCCGAAACGGAAATGAATCAAAACATTCCGGCAAAATATTGGCAACTATCGCATTTCAAATACCGGTACCTTCAAACACAAACATATATGCAACACCACAAACACATGCAACACCACAAACATACATAGATCTAGCTAGGCCACAAAAAGTGCATGTGCACGTTGTTGGAGCGAGCTAGGGAGAAAAAAAGTAGATCTACATCATGAAGATAGCTTTCCCTTACTTACCTATCAAAAAAGGTAATTTCACCACTTAATTTTGTTGAATCTATGGTGGAAATGAGGTGAGGAGGAGTAGATGGCCGAAAGCTTGGAGAAGGAGGTGGATGGAATGAAGTGGGGAAAGTGAGTGGGTAGGTGCGGGCTGTCCAAAATATCTTGTTGGGGTCCCAGGTTACTAATGGCGCACCACAAGCAAATGCGCCATTAGTAACCCTGGTTACTAGGTGCGCTAGTAGTTTTGCAAAAAAGTATAAATAAATAAATATATATACTAATGGCGCATCTCCTCAGAGTGCGCCATTACTAGTTTAAACTAGTAATGGCACACTGTGAGAAGATGCGCCATTAGTAGTTTTGCAAAAAAAAGAATAAAACAAAATTTGCAGTAATGGCGCACTCTCTGCTTGGTGCGCCATTAATAGTTATAACTAGTAATGGCGCATTACGGACCAGATGCGCCATTAGTATGCATGGGAAAATGGAAAATAATAATAATTCATACTAGTGGCGCACCCTGTTTACGGTGCGCCATTAGTGTCTTCCACACTAATGGCGTATCACCAACAGGTGCGCCATTAGTATATACTAGTGGCGCACTGCTTCCCTGGTGCGCCATTAGTATCACTCCTATCTGTAGCCCTTGTCCTAGTAGTGCAACCACTTTTTGGTATGTAATCTGAAGCACATAGCATATGTGTTTAACTACTTGAGACAATGACAAATGGTACATTGCAACAAACGAAGCCTTCATAATTCATACCTAGTAGATCGCAGGACTCCTCCTCCGGCGGTGTGACAGTGGCCGCAAGCCTCTTACTTCTTTGGTGACAAGGCGGCGGGTACATGGCCCCTCCTCCCTTTCTCGTCTCCTCTTCTCCTCCTCCGCCGTTGAGAGTCACGGTGGCAGGGGCCTCCTCTTTCTTAGGCAACGCCTCCGGTGGAGTAGGCATAGGTGCGCAATGATCACTAGTTGGTGAATAAATGTTACATTCAATCTGCAATGATGAAACGAATTTTCAATGCCATTTGCTACATTCATTTGTTTTGCAAGTTTGTAGTTTTGGATGTGCGAAAATCTTGCCTCATGAGTTAAATTTGCCTCCTTTATATAAGTAGGAATGAATGCACCTGCAAGGAATGATACATTATTTGGTTTCAAAGTCAAACCATGGATAAATTGCTTGCTTGTGTAACAAAGTTTGGAATATACCGCAACAATTAAGCATCGTACCTTTCAGCCATCTATCCAAATCATGGGGTCCTTCTAAGAGTGCTTGAAAGTCCATGGTGCCATAATCCACATATGTTGACTGAATTTTAATCTCCGCCTGTCATCAAGAACAATGAAATATATGTTGTTATTGTGTCGGGATTTTGATGAGCCTGTTGCGAACTCTATATCCAAGTCAGATTTGATGAGATCTAAAGAGTGGGGATCGTCCATGAACTATGCTTGTTGACATATATTACATCAAGTTAAAATGAAGGTTGAATAAACCATGGAGTATGCTTCAATACTTTTTATTGACCATTTTGGTTGTGCTTATAATCCTCTTTCAGATAACTTACAACTTTCTAGTTTAGACATATAGGCCGGCTCCACTTTTATATTGAAATAAAACAAAGCATCCAACTAGTCATCCAACTACTCATCGTCTCTAACATAGATATGTAATCTGATCAACAAAGTGAATACCCGTTGGCTTGGAAGAGGATTGGCCAAGATGGGCGCCCAAATGTCAAGTTGTTCCATTGTGCGTCAGTGAGCAGCTACCACACTTCACTTGTCCAATATAGGAAACTGAAATAATGGCTAGAGTTAATGTGTTTATTTAATACTGCATACTGTAAATGGATTGGTGAAAAAAATACTTGGTCCATCAAGTAATATATATTGTACATGCATGAATGATAAATCCAGATATATATACTTCATGTGTATATTTAATTGTTTATACTTACTTGTTTTCCTATATCGCTGACCAAAACTAATACGTAATAGATGCATGTGTATGCACTGGACAGTCAATCATCTCGCCTAGCACGATGGTACACTGCAATGCAAATTATATTACTCCCTCCATCTCAAATAAGTGTTTCAACTTTAGTACAACTTTACGTTAAAGTTAGTACAAAGTTAAGACACTTATTTTGGGACAGAAGAGTATTTTTTTTTGACAGCATGCAAACTATTCTGTACTATTCTACTTTTCTCATTCGGGTGTTTTCTATTGCCATGGAGCATTAGATATTAGTCGCAGATATTTTCATGCATATTTTGATTTTGGATTGTAAAAAGATTGACCTCCTCTTAGTTGCTCATCACGCTCCGCCACTGCATGCATGTATGCGTGCAACAAACTAACTGCCAAGCTAATTAAGCTCACATAAAATCCTATCCAGCTAGCTAGCAATCAGATCAACTAGTACAAAAGGTAAATGAAGAAGTTCTTGTCTGATCTGCAGCTAGTACGTACTCTGTATAAAGTACTCCCTCCGTGTGAGAAAACATGTCCCAAGCTAGCTAGCAATCGAACACTAACTTGATGCTAGATACATCAATTTGAGGGACAAGCTTTTTCAGACGAAGGGAGTACTAATTAACTCTGGACTGGACAGAGGCCGGATGAATAACGTACCTATGTGCAACCGCGCTCGCGCAGCCGTGCCGGCGGCTGTCTCCGCGCAACGGATGTCGGACTAGTATGCCGCCGTCCGTCGAAGATCTTAGTTGCAGACGACCGGAGCAGAGCGGGCCGGCGGCCTCTGCTTGGAGACACGCGCGCGGCCGGGCGGTGGCGTCGTTTATATGCATTGCCAAGCTAGCAACTTCCGGGAAGCTGCCCGGCCCCCGATTAAGCTCACACTAAGCTCGATCGTTTCTAGCCTTATTACCTGCATGGATAAATGACATGATGCGATGTGAGCTTGGACTCGCAGCTTCCACGAAGCTTCCTCCTCTCCGAATATGAACCGGCATGGCGCAGTCCACTGTTCATTTCTAGCACCAGGTACTCTAGCTACGCGCCATTGATGCGGGTACAGGCCGGTCACAGGCTCACAGCCATGGCATATACTCTAGCTTTTACCCGAACAAGGGCACACGCTCGTAGCTGCCCTTTAGCCTAAAATGAGTACGCCCATCTATTTATGCTTCTATTTGCTACCCCAAGGAACCTAACCCATGTGATGTGAAGCAGACGCAAGGCTAGCTTGGTCATGCCCACTGACTTGCAGCGAAATTAAACTGGGCAGCAGTGTTCTAGAATTCTTTTCAACTTTTGGCCGGTGTGGTCGATAGAGAATTTACTGCAAGAGTGCAGAAATGTTGTTACAAAACACAACATTTTTCAGGCTTCGGCACGAAGTAGAAAGACGGGTGCAGATATGGGTCACATGACATGATCAAAAAGAAATTCTTAGTAGTCGGACATGCTACTGTTCCCAACGGCGAATATATACTCCAGTTTCCAATTAAATTTGAAAGAACATGGTTCCAGGTTACAAAGTGCATTACTACACGTGTAGTCGGATCGTCAGATTCATCTAAACCTAAATCAATTGTGTTTCTCATCAAAAGATTGGGATACCCATAGCGCTATGACAGACCCTTCCCCGAGGTTTGGTGTGGGTGTAGTTCTAGGTGAAAGCTTGCGTTTATCGAAGGGGGTGGGAGTTGGGGAAGGAGGTTGATGCTGGTGAAGATGGTGCTCAAGTGGGTCCTTTCCCTCCTTGGAAGCTAACAAGCGTTTTCAAATTACTCACTCACTTGTCAATCCGGATTGCGGGCATGTTTAGTGGTGGAAGTCATTTTTTGGGTCGACGTTGATGCCGGAGCTTCTCAGCAAGCTGCAGTGTTGGGTTACCAGTGTTGCTCTTTCCCCTTCTCGTTGGAGGGGGTTTTCACGTTAAAATCCTTGTGTCCCCCATGTTGATTTAATCTTCTTCGTTTTCTTGCTAGTCGTATCTCTAACACTCTGCATCATTGTGATGCACACAGCTTTTTATACTATAATTGATGTAAGGCAACAAGTCCAAAGATATCAACAAGTAGAGTGCCGAATATAGACAATCACGATCGACGCAGGGCCTGACAACACTTGGAAAATTCCTTTTGCACCATCAGCGAGCGTGCACATCGCTGCATGCGACCGCCGCTGATGCGCCGTCGCGCCTGTAGTTGCACATCTGCGTCTGGCCTGCGATCCTTGACCTACTTGTTGCAATCGTCGAGGGCCACCACCGTCCTATCTTGCCATCAATGGATCAGAACACCGTTGCCAGTGTCGGTCCGTCGAATGGATGCTGGTGCCACCATGACTCCCATCCATTGCATCGCATGTGCCTCCTCGCCTGTTGGCTCGTGCGCGCGCCGCCCGCACGGCCACTACCGTCGCGCGTGATAGGATAGCAGGGCCCCGGCACGGCAAAAAAAATAACGTTCTTTCTAGCCTTATTACCTGCATGGATAAATGCCATGATGCGGATCGATGTGAGCTTGAGGTTGCAACTTCCACGAAGTTTCCTCCTCCCAAAATATGAACCGGCATGCAGTCCACCTGTTCAAGTCTAGCACTACTCTAGCTAGCTACGCGCCATTGATGCGGGTACAGGCTCAAGGCTCACAACCATGGCATATCGGTGCTTATACTCTCCACCACCAACTGCGCCGGTCAGGCCTGCAGTGATGATGGACCGTCCTTTTTCACTAATTTGTGCAAACGTGAAGCTTCACGGCAATGCATTATAGTCGACCGACGGGTCGCTTTTGAAGGCTACAGACTCGTAGCTGGGCCTTTAGCTTAAAATGAATATTCCCATCTGTTTATGCTTCTATTTGTTATCCCAAAGACTCTGAGCTAGCCTAACCCATGTGACTTGAAGCAGACGCAAGACTAGCTAGTCAGGCCCACTGATTTGCAGCCAAAAACAGGCGGCACTCTTCCGGAATTTGTTTCTACTTTCGGCCGGGGGGTGTTGAGCTAGACATTTTGCTGCAAGTGTAAGATAGAAAGCCTTGAACCTCTGTCTATTGTCTGCAAGAGCGCAGAAATGTTGTTACAGAACATAACATTTCCAAGCTTCGGGCACCAAGTAGAAAGACCTTGTGTGGATATGGGTCACGTGACATGATCACAAAGAAATCCTTAGTGGTCGTGATCCTGTTTCGAACAGCGAAAATACATGTTATCTTCCAAATTTGAAAGAATAGAGTTTGAGGTTAGAAAGTGCATTACTACACGTTGTAGTCGGATCGCCAAATTCATCTACACCTAAATCGACGGAGTATTTCTCATCGAAAGATCCGGACACCCATAGTGCTATCGCGGAACCTTCCATGAGATTTGTTCTATGGGTGTGTGTAGTTCTAGGTCTTTGACGGGGGTGGAGAGTTAGGGGAGGAGGTTGATGTTGGTGGCGATGGCAGCCAAGCTTTTAATGGTGGAGGTTAGCTTTTGGGTCGACGTCGATGTCGAAAGAGTGTTGGTGCTTCTTAGCAAGCTACATCGTTGGGTTGTGGGTGTTGCCCTTTCGTTCGACTACACTCCTAGCACAGTTTAGCTAGATAATACATCCCTTCAATCGGGCAGCTATGGTTTTATGGACTATTTTCCTTTATAAATGGGGCATGCCATCTATATGAATGCGGCAAAACTCCTATCCTCTTGGCGTGGTTTTCTTAAATAAACACGATCGTTTTTCTCTTTTTTTATAAAGGATATTTTCATCAAGTCGCTATATCGAGTTGATAAAACTGCACTGAGCAAATGCGCAGCCTTTGTATAACAAGATGGACACATCCAAAATAATAAAACAAGCCTCTCTGATACGGCAATTTTTCATTTCATGTAATGTGAGAAAACCCAGTGATTCCACAAGGTGTCCTACACAAAACATTGGGTATGCACTTCTTCTAGAAGCTAGAGGTGTGTGGTCTATAGATGTGGAATGTCGCGGTTTGAATCAGTGGCGGAGCTGTGCGCCGCCACCCCCTTCGGCCGTGCTATAATTGGTGAAGCGATTTTAAGGGACTTAGATTAAGGAAAGTTCACTCATTTAACCCTCCCAAACATGCATATATTCACTTTCGCCCCTCTTGATTCCTCCGCTAGCTCAGCCACTGGCTTGAATAAACATTTCGTGTAAGATCATGATCACAACTAGTGTACATAGGAGATTGCGAGTACTATGGGATTATAAGTTGGAATTAATTTTGTACATTGCTCTTGTCCGATGTTATCTATCTTTTGCCTTTCTTAGAAGCTTTTAGAATTGTGAACTGAAACTAGTCTGATTAAAACATGCACGGTGCAAAATAATTCTGAGAGTGAACACAATGACCATAGATTTCGGTGATGCAGGTATTGGCAGGGAGTAATGTGCGTGTGTACGTCAGGTGTGATGATGGACCTGTCGAACGTGTGTTTTCACTAGGCCTCTTCGATTCACGGGATTTAAAAAAACAAAAGAATAAGAAAACAAAGTAATAAAATAGGATTGCATGTGCAAAACAGAGGACGGTGAAAACATATGAATTTGCAAGATTGTGTGTTTTGATTTAGAAGAATAGGAAAACACGGGAATCCTAAAAGGCATAGTCAAACTAAGGTTAAAATATATGTAAGTTTAAGATTAAGTTAATATACTATGTTAGTTACAACATTTTACTAATGTCAAAGAGAGGTTAGAGTGGACCACACAATTCCTTTGTTTTTCTTAAAACCAAAGGAAAATTTCTGCTTTCTCTCTATGGTCCTTCCTTCTACCGAAAAAGACTTTCGCCCCGCTTTATAAATAAAGCAAAGATCAACATCATCCGAAACAAACGCACGCCCACACCACACACACCCAAGGCAGGATACAAAAGCGCTGAGCACAGCAACACCACTCCTAGCACACTACCACGAAGAGATGAAGCCGCATATAGCGAACCGTGGACTCCAAGGCGGCGCCTTCAGGAAGGATACGACACGGGAGCGCCGCCACCGCTAGATCCAAGGATCAGAGTTTCCTCCGGAGTCGCACGACGGGCGGTGAGAGCCGCGACGAAGCCTTCAAGAAGGGAGCGAGTTTCGCCGTCGCCGGTCCGTCTGAAGATAGAGCAGGTTTTCACCCCGGCCTACACTCACCGCCACCGAACGCTACACCCCGGCAACCATGCCGCCCACACGGCCATGGTCACCGGGCAGCGCCAAGACACGGGCTTTGCCCAAGAGCACCGTGCACCGCCACCAGGGCCGCCGCCCCGGCATCCAAGACCTAGATACCACCACACCCGAGACCCGCCGCTACCCCAACCAAAGAGACGAGCAGAAAAGGAGACGCCTTTGCACCCCTGGCCCACCCCAGTGTCGAGACCCAATAGGTCGGCCAACACTGGCATCCATCGACCCATCCTGCAGCCCGGAGCGCGAGACAAGATCGGTCCTGCAGCACCGTGGGGCGGGAACGGAGTCTGTCCTGCTGCACCGTGCGCGAGACGAGTTCGGTCCAGCGGCACTGTGCGCGAGACAACCTCAGTCCTGCTGCACCGGGCGCGAGACGAGCGATGGATCACAGCTAGGAAAGGGCCAGCCCTTCGAAGGGAGTAACGACCGAGCGTCGAGGAGATGGAGTGAAGGCCGAAATGGTCCGATCGCAGATAAGCCGACACCGGAGAAGTCGGCCGCCGCCGCAAGCAGATCCGCCAAGCCACCATGGAGCCGCCACGACACCGGGAGTCCACCACCGCCGGACCTCCACATGTCGCCGCCCACGGCCGGAGCAACGGCCACGCCCGGCCGCTGCCCTACCCGCGTCGCCCGGCGCGCTCATAGCGCCAGAGCCGCCGGGCACGCACCACCGCCGCCACGCGCCGCCGACCGACCCCCACCACCAGATCCGGCTGGATCCAGCAAGGGGCCGACCGCGCGCCACCTCCCGAGACGGGAGCACCGCAGCCTCCCCGCCACGTACGAGCCCCACGGCGCCGGCGCACCGCCACCAGCCGGCCGCCCTGCGAGCCCGCCGCCGAGCCGCTGGACCCCGCGAAGACCAGCGCCGCAGCTCGAGGAGACCGCCCCGCGCCGGTGTCCCACGAACAGGGGGGAGAAGGGCCCTGCCGCCGCCGCGCCCCCCGGGCTTTGCCCGACTGAGCTCGCCGGCGACGGCAGGGGGGAGGGGAGGAAGGAGGGTTCGGGCCGCGGGGGGGGGGGGGGCTTGGTGGGGGAGGGGGGAGGGGGGAGCGGGGCAAGCCTGGAGGCGCTCGCCCGGCGGCCGGCGGCGGCAGAAGCAGGCGAGGAGGCCGGCGACGGCGGGGGAGGAACCCTAGCGGGGGGAGACGCGCCTCAGGTCCTTGGAGGACCTCGACCCTTTATGATCTTTTCTTTATTTTCCTCAGCGTCAGCTATACCCCGTCGTCCTGCAGTTGCTTGTGGCCAGAATTTGTGGTTGCAGACCTCCGTGGCCGAGGGGAGGTGAAGGTGGTAGTGGTAGTGTTGGTGGAGGAGGCGAGCAGTCAGCGGCAAACGGGCGTGCTCGAGTGGCGAGGTCGCGGGAGAGGCGGCTGTGGGGCTGCAGTGAGGCAGAGGAAGGACCCGGACTGGGCCCGCGTCGCCCTAGGAGGCGCGGTGGAAGGCGAAGGGGAACACGACGGGGCTGCAAATTTGCCCACCTCCGGCTGTAGGCTGGGTCTTGGGTCCTTCCTTTTTGAATCAAATTTATGAATAGCTAGTGTAATCATTGTAAAATTTTCTATTTATGCATTCTTCCTCCACTTTCCCTACGTATTAAAGAGACCCCTAATTTGTGAAAACGGGTGCGGGCTCAATGGTTGTACTTGTACCTTTAGCTTAAAATGGTTTCTTGGAAACTTCAAGACGTAACGACCCATCACTTTCACCCGCTTTTGTGCAAACAATGGCAAAGATTCACGGCTAGGCCTTTAGCTTAAAATGTCCATCCAATTATGGTTGTATTATCCCAAGGACTCTTGCTAGCGCAACCCATGTGACGTGAATCAGCGCAAGAGTAGCTAATCCACTTATTTTGCAGCCAAAGATGGACGGAAGTGTCCTAGAATTTGTTGCATTTTTGGGGAAATTTTACTGCTAGTGTGACATGATCACATATTAAACACTCTTATATTATGGGACGGAGGGAGTATTTTTTTAGAGGAACATAGTAATGGTAAGGCACTGAGCAACCTCGTTTGTTTTGACTCCCAGGCACAAGTCCACGTATCTTCATGCCATGAAATAGCGCCCCCAACCTTCTCAAACCACAGGCCTCCTCGGTCTTTTTTCGATAAAGGGTGGATTTTATTGACTCAAAATGAAGCATCAAGTGGATACAAACAGAATGAGTACACAACCGGCCTCTGCATATCTGGGATGCACACAGCCAAGGCCTCCTCGGTCTTGAAAATGTTGAAATAGTTTAGCCGAGTTGTATGCCAAAAATAGTCTTCCGTGCAGCCAGCCGCCCACAGCTGGTCTCCAGGCCGGACTGGTTATGAAGTGGCGCCCACCACCTTGGTCTTGAGTTGTTGATGTAGATGGTCGGCTTCCATGGGAACTTTTTTTCGCCAACACGGTTTCCACTTGGGCTCATGCGCTCTCTCTATGGCGACTGCTTGTGACGGTTGGGGCTGTCCGCTCCCTTTGTCGATGGTGGTCGCATCTGATTAGATTAGCGAATGTCTCTGTCAATGTTTGTTAAGGAAGGATTTCTCCTTCAGATCTAACTGTGGTGACACTGGTGGGTCACTCGAGCTGCGGATTGCGGCGGCCGTCAAAGTCTTCATGAGGGTTCTTCTCTCCTAATCTAGTGGTTACTGTTGGCAACTCGTCTAGCGAGGTTGTGGGATGGAGTCGAAGGTTCCACTATGAGTTTTGACGGCTCTCGCTTTGGTCAGTTTGCTTTTGACTATGAGATGCAATCTACGGAGGACGGCTTGACTCAGAGGGCATGGTTATATAGCGGCGGCGGTGGGATTTCTAGCCGTGCATGTAGCTGTTGGGATCGCAATAAAGTGGTGGTGACAACACATGATTGACTTCAATTAGGTGGTGTTTCTCGAGTACCCGGTCTCGAGCTCCGTGGTAAAAACCCTAGCCCTAGGTCTGACCCGAGTTCGTTACACGTGACAATGGCGATATTCTTGCGTCATTACATTGTTGAAGACATTGCTTGGATATGCTCGAACTTGTTTTTCAGGGTGAAAACCTAGAATCTGGCCATTGGTGGTGGGATGAGATGATGATGGGGCTTAAGCATTGTTCTCTTCCTGGAGGCATTGCCATTAAAGAACCTTTCTCGTTGTTCTTGTGGTGTCAAGAGATGGTTGGTTCAAATATGATCGTTGTTGTAGTTTGTCGATTGGTTCAAGATTTTTTTTCTTTGTCCTATCCAAGGCATACCTTTGGTCTGACTTTGCTTTTTTGCCGACGTAGTTTATTTCTCTCTATGTGTGTGTATGTTGGTGTTGGCCATGTGCATTCCACCTATGCAGCGGGTGTGTGCTCATTGTATATGCATCCTCTTAATGCTTCATTTTAAGTCAATACAATTCATCGTTGGTCGGAAAAAACAAAGTATACGGTGCAATGACAGAAACTCCATTAGAGAAGATGATAACGAGAGAAAGTTGATAAGTTTTCTCTGCGGGTATATGCTTTCTCAGCTTAGTGCTCAAATTTTCACATTCATCAATATTCGAAATAACTAACAATGGTTTTCACTTCTGATGGATGAGCACGAGAGCGATCTCAGTGCAGTGAGTGAGCCGTGGAAAGTGATAATTCTACCGGTGTTGTTCTGTGGCAATGCATCGACTATAGGCCTTGGCGTCAAGATTGGTGCGGTTGGTCCAGGTAGTGAAGCGTTTTGCTGAAGGTATGCGTACAAACAAGGCTTGCATTTTAGTTTGGTGGTGAATTTTGAATTGCTGATAACTTCTGAACCAATTTTTTATTTTGATTTTTTTACAAGTTTGAATTCATGACGGTAAGACCTTCAAAATAAGACTGATGTTGGATCAATTTTAACTAGTTTGAATTTATTATTTCAATCATAATTCAATTCCACTTATTTAACAAACCAGTTTCATTTATCCCAAAAATTTAATTTCACTCATTTTTAAATAAATAATTCCACTAAATTCAAAAGGTATATTCATTTCACCCAATTTCACCCATTTCATAAACATTGTATTGTTTCAATATTTAAAAAAAAAATGTTGTTCACTACTTCAAAAAAGTGATTTTGACTATTTCAAAAGACTCTTATATCACTCATATAAAAATAAATTTTACCCAATTAGAAAACAATTATTCACTTGTTTCAAATGAAGTAGATCATTCACTCATTTTAAAAACAGATGTCACTAATTTATTTGAAAAAACTTATTTCAATCAAATTAGAAAAAATAGATTTCACCCATTTCAAAGAAACATATCATAAAAAAGTCATGTAACTCTTTTGATTTTCACTCTTTCATTCTTTTATGAAATATTAAAAATTGAAACATATGTCATAAGCCTAGCATCAAAGTGCATAAATGTTATCCACTCAATTAAAAAAGTGATTTTGCTCATTTCAAAAAGTAATTTCACGCATTTTAGAAAACCTTATTTCACTCAATTCGGGAAAACCGATTTCACTTAGTTTTGAAAATTATTTTCTCTAATTTTGAACCAACTTCTGGTATTTTAATTGATTTCAAAAATTCTATTTCATTTATATTTCACAATTATCATATTCATACACAGAAGTAACCAGCTTTGCAAATAAGCAATTTTACAAAAAGGGTGAGTGAAATAAGTGGATTGAAATGTCAAAATTTAAATATGTTTGAAATGTATTCAAGATTGGTCTTGTGCTAAAGGTTGTGGCACCAGGAGGTTAATATATAAAAAATGTAAAATGAAATTACATTTTTAAAAATACAAATGATTGAAACTGTAAAAGAGAAAATAAAAATATGGATTTGTTGGGTGAGCAAGCAGAGAGAGTGAATGTGTCATATTCTGTTCTTGAGTTAGAGAAAAGAGAGAGATGGGGACCATGCATGCATCCTTTCATAAGAAAAATACAAATGTGCAAAATTAGTAAAGAAATCAAATACAACAGAGGGATTAGGAAACTTCACGAGGTGTCGGTGCCGCTAGAAATGTTTGCGGCGAGCCTTGACTGAATTGCACCGTCAGTGGGCCGAAATGGGTGAGTGAGACGGACGGGCGGACGAATCAGGCCCAGTTCCACTCAGTCTCTACGTCGGTAAGTCCAAAACGAATCCGTTGGGTGCACCAACACGACTCCGTACGTATATCATCCAACCTCCCGTCAGGCCAGTGCTCGCGCGCCGCGCCGCCGCCCGGTCTCTTCTCTCCGACCAAACCCTATGGAGCCGCCGCGCCGCAACAAGCGCCCCGCCGGAGACCGCGACGACGGCCACGCCAAGGCCGCGGCCGAAGCACAACGCTACCGCGGCGCCGCGGCCTACGACTTCCTCGACGATGACGATCTGGCTGGCGTCTCCTCGCAAGGCACCGGCGGCGACATCGGGTTCCTGGACGAGAGCGGCAGCTTTGTGGAGCGCGCGGCGCGGGGTGGCACCAAGGAGGAGGCCTGGCTGGGCGCCGCCGACGCCGACGGCGAGCCCTCCGGCCCAGCCGCCATGACGAAGCGCGCGAGGAAGGCCCTGGAGAGGCAGGAGGAGGACGAGCGGATCCTCGAGGGCGTCGTCGGCTCCCGCGCCGTCTTCGACATCAAGAAGCGGATCGCCGGCCTCCTCCAGCCCGGCGAGACGGTGCCGCGCGCGCTGCGGAGGCTCAAGGGAGAGAAACGTGGAGGGGGGAAGGGGATGGACGAGGCGGCGCGGTGCGCGTTCGACGAGCTGATGGACGCCTCCGCGGAGCTCGTGCGGCGCGGCGACCTCGACGCGTACACGGACGACCGCGAGGCCTTCGAGCGCGGCGCCTGGGACTACGAGCACGCGCGTCGCCGTTGCCGCCTGGCGCGTGAGGCTCCAGAAGACGACGAAGCTGACCAACAGACCGCCGCCGCGACCCGTGACTACTACGTGGACATGTTCGGAGACGACGCAGTCGGCGCCGGCTCGAAGACCGCAGCGGAATCGTCCAGTGAACACGCAGCCAAACCTGACCAGCCTTCAGCGCAGCCTGATGCATCGGGTGCGACGACGGAGGAGGAAGCCGGCGGCGTCGTCGCGGGCTGTGATTACGTGTACGATCCGTCGTCGGGGTACTACTACAGCGGCAGCACGGGGCAGTACTACGACGCCGCGTCCGGGTGCTACTGGTCCGCGTCCACGGGCACATGGTTCTCCTACGACGTCGACGGCGAGGCGAGCACTACTCCAGCACGCACGTCGGAATGCAGGGGCGCAGTGCTGCAGATGTTTGGCTGATCGTGTAGTGATTTTGACGTTTACTTTTGGGAACGGTCGATTTCGTAGCTTTAATTCTCGTGGACGATTACTGTGTTGTCTGAGCTCTCTGTCTTTGCCCAGATTGGATGTGGTCTTCGTCAGATCAACTTTCAAGTTCAAAGTGACCGTGGTTTCGGCAGCGTATAGTTCTTGCAGATGAGGCTTGCTCCGGTGCACCCCCCTAACTCAATTTCCTAGGGGTATTCTTGACCCCCGCCATCTATTTTTTTCTCCGGCCCGCCGCTGCCCATATCCAAGCCCCGTAGCCCATATCCAAGCCCCGTATAACCCGTATGACCCATACGTATGTATACGGTGACATCCCGAAAAAAAAGGATGACACGACCCCACGACCAGGTAGGACCTGCCGACGGCCGATCCATCAATCACGCAGCTCAATCAATCACGCAGCTCCATCATTCACGCAGCTCCTCCATCATTCTGGTGAGGTTCTTTAGGAATATCGGCGGCGGCGATCTTATCGCCGGCGATCTCGTCCGAGAGCGCGCGCGGCACCGTCGTCAACCTCCAGCGCTCGCAGGTACCGCATCTCGTTTCCTGACGTTTGTCTCGCTCGCGGCAGCATCAAACGAACTGCCGCTGTTTTCGTCGTAGTGGTTAACCTAGCGGGGCGGGTTACCTAGCTTTCTGGCGGTCCAGGCCATCGCAGATCTTGTTCTTGTAGTGCTCCTCGTCGTGATATACACAGTGATCACGCGGGCTAAAGTGGGTTTCTTCTTTCTAGGGTTAACCTAGCGTCGGTTGCCGTCGGTTGTGTGCACGACGGATCCGTTATTTGATGCGGCGGCTTAACTAGGTATCCGGCGATCCAAAGTAATCACGACTGATGCCGTGGGCTAGGAATCCGGCGGCGCATGTTATCACGGGTAGCGCAGCTTGTCGCGATCCAAAGTGATCACGTACTGGATTCGTGTGACGTACCTTAACGCCGCTAGGTGTGGAGAGGGGGAGGATCCATGGCTGATCAGTGGTCGTTGGCGTCGGTTGTGTGCACGATCTGAACGCCCTCAGTTGGGGCGCTCTCCGGTTGGGGTAGTTTATTTAACATCCGTGATCGTGCGCTAGGTGTTGTATATGTCAGCATTGATAATGTTTGCACATGCGATGATACATATTAATTGTTGTAGGAAATGGCGGACGATGAGTTAACTGATATGATGTATGACATGGAGTTTGGAGAAATGATGAAAGACTGGATAGAAGATTGGTTAGATGATGAAAATTCAGATCGTGGAGATAGGTCAGAGAATGGGAACGTATTGGAAGATCTTAATGTGAGTCGCATTATCATGTTGTAATTTTTTGGTGGCATCCGACAATATTATATTTTGAAATTTTATAGATGGATGAACATGATGATGGTCAGGAAAACAATGAGCATGATGAAACAACTCTGAGATCTCGAATGAGGATTACATTAGTCAGGTATGGAAGTGGAATTTTTTGTTGGCATTCATGCAAGTTGAATAAATCCTGGAATATTATATTATAAGTACTTATGTATTTTTGTTATATTTTTCAGCTCATTTCCGAATGCCATAATGCGTATGATTATTACGGTGAATCCGACGCGGAGACAGGCCTTGATGTCGAATCATTAGCTGCACCTGATTCTGGGGAGTCGCAATCGTCGGTCATCATGAGTGAGGTATGTATGTAATGGATGTTGTATGGAAGTAATGTTATACCATAGAAAACTGTTTTCATGGCTATGTTATGATTGTGTAGGTGACAGAAGTTGAGGGGAAAAAGAATGTCCAAGATACTGCTAGTGCAGATGATAAAAGGGATATGTTCATGCAGATAATACAAAAGACTTTTACGTCTCATGAGGCTGCGTATGATTTCTACAACAGCTATGCTAGAGAAAATGGTTTCAACATTAGAAAGAATAAGGTCAGGTATACCAAAACCAAGTCACGTCTTATGCGTTATAGGCGGTTTGTTTGTTCCAGACAAGGAAAACGTGATAGCAGGTTGCTAACCGAGGAAGGACACAGCCGTAGGCTCAGACCCGAGACACGCTGCCACTGCGAAGCGCACCTGAGCGTGAAGCTTGACCAAAAGCGTGGGGTTTGGTATGTTGATAGTTTTGAGGACAAGCATAGCCATATCTTGGCAGGACCGGACGAGGTACCTTTTCTTTGGTCCCACAGAAAAATCAAAGAGTACCAGAGAGCTGAGATACTGTCCATGGGAGCTGCAGGGATTAGAATTCACGACATGATGGATTCGTTCATCAGCAAACATGTATGGTATGGCGGTGTTGGTTTTACCAGGCGTGAAATATACAACCTTTGTGCCAGGGAGAAGAGGAAGCTGCTTTCAAAAGGTGATGCTGCCACAGTCATAGGCATCATGGCCAGTAGGAAACAGAGGGATCCTAGCTTCTTTTTCGAGTACAAGCTAGACAAGAAAGGACATATGAATAGGATGTTCTGGTGTGACTCCCAGTCTCGTCATGACTATGAGGACTTCGGCGACGTGCTTGTATTTGACAGCACGTACAAGATGAACCGGTATGTTATGCCATTCATACCCTTTGTTGGTCTTAACCATCACCGGAAGACCACTGTGTTTGCTTGTGCCATAGTTTCGGACGAGACCGAAGAGACATATGTGTGGCTGCTGGAGACTTTTTTGAGGTCCATGTGTCAAAAGATGCCGAAGAGTGTTATCACGGACGCCGACGCTGCGATGATCAAGGCAATTCGCCAAGTCTTGCCAGACGTGTGGCACCGTATATGTACGTGGCATATAGAAAAAAATATGAAGATTCACCTCAGTCACAAGTCCTTGAAGGAGTTCCGAACTCTTCTGTACTACAGCACGTCCACGGCCACGTTTGAGGAGAGATGGCACGCGTTTTCCAAAAGATGGCAGTCAGAAAAAACAGTAACATGGTTGAGACAAATGTATAAGAAGAGGAGACTGTGGGCCGCGGCTTATCTGACAGAGGGTTTTTGGCTTGGCATGAAAAGCAACCAGAGGAGTGAAAGTCTAAACTCATGCCTTCACCTCCACCTAGACGGTGAAATGACCCTGGTGGATATGATTTTGCACTATGAGATCGCCGTTGTACGTATCCGTGAGAATGAGGCACGAGATGATTGCACGGCCTCACAGAGTGTACCGGTGGCAGTTACTAGCTCGAGGGAACTTGAGATAGCTGCTTCTCACGTCTTCACTCCAGCAAACTTCTATATGTTGCAAGCTGATCTTAGGAAAATTGGCGGCATGGAGATTGTAGAAATAAAGCTCGGAGACGGATCACAGCAGTACATCGTGGCCTGGAAGAATAACCGGAAACTATAAGGTGCAGCTGCAGAAGAATGATTCGAAAGGGTCTACCTTGCAAGCACATATTCCATGTACTGAAGTACTTGAATATATCTGAAATACCAAAGTGTTTAGTTCTTGTGCGGTTCACGAAAGACGCAAGGTTGGGACTGCCCGCGAGGCGCACAAGTGATCTGTTGGGATTTGGATGGACTGGAGCAGCTGAAAGAATGAAATATAGGCAGGTCAGTGTGCTGGCTTCAGAAGCTATGCATGCAGCATGCAAACACCCAGCTTTGTGGGATCAGTTACAAGAGAGTTTGAAGTCCGTGATAGCTAAGAGCCATGAGTATGATCAGCTAAAGGAAAATTTGAGTAAGAAAACGGCTGATCTTAGTACTTGTGCAATTGAATATGTAGACGACGGTGAAGGCAACATAGTTCAAGTTCAAGATCCTATTAAAGTATCAACGAAAGGTGCAACTAAGGTAGATGAGAACCGCCCTATGTCGAAAAATGGTAGGCCACTTTCGTACGACGAGATCAGAATCAGGTGCGGTGCATGCAAATTGCTAGGGCACACTAAACGCAGCAAGAAATGCAAACTAAATGAGAAGTAAGTTGTTGTACGCATTGTAGGTTGTAATTGTTTTTCATTTGTCATTCATTAACTTATCCTGTTATCGTGTGCAGAAGCGTTGTGGGCGAAGAAGAGTAGAACAGTTGCAAGAGTTATGTTTGGATGAATCCAGTGATCTAATAGTGAGGTGTTTACAATGTGTTACTGCATACATGATACATGATATTATATTAGAAAACTAGACGATACCCGGCATGTTGTTGCGGGAATGTTTTGCAATATATTCATAGAGAAATGGTTACGTGTAAAATGTACATGTTGTTGCGGGAATCTTTTGTTTGCATGTTGTAGTGGACCTTTCTTCATACATGTTGAATGACGAGGTGGCAAACTTGCATGTTAAGAGAAATAGGTTAGTGGTGGCTAGTTGTTTAGACTAGAAACCCACCATTTCTTCATACATGTTGAATGACGTTGGTGGCTAGTTGTTTAACCTGCATCTAAATCGTACTGATCAAGGGGGCGAAAGAGTAGTTGATCATGTGATTGATGGTGCTAATGATCCTGATCTTCATGATGTAGAAAAGGAAAAGGCTAACAAAAATGTAGCAAAAAAGAACTGTGCAACGTGATTTGAAGCAACAGATAACGCCAAGGGAGTCTCAAGAGAGGAGGAAGATCCACCTACGGACGCCGATCCCCAGAGATCCAGCGGCAATCATGCGCACGGGATCCCAGGCGGATCTGCCTACTCCACCAACCGCAGGATCCACGGGTGGCCCGTCTGCGTCCGACACGCGGGCTGTCTCCACCGAGCGGTCGGGCGGGTCCGGACCTGGTGCGTCGCCCCGCGCCAAGTGGCGCTCGTCGACTGGGTCGCCCGCGCGGGGACCGGATCTGTCATTGTCTGGGGCGCGGGATCCCACACCGGATGGCACGACAGCCGAGGTTGATTCTCAGGCAAACAAAAAGGAATTTATCATTTTTTTCTTATTGTTGAATAATGCCAAATCAAATCAAAAAAATATGCAAAAGTAAAAAGGAAATGAATTACTCTTCCATGGAAGAAAAGAATGAACACAGCAGCAAAATACATTAAGGTAGAATAAATGAAGGGAAGCAAATTTTTTTTGGTATGAAACGTATAGTCTGACTGTATTACACATACACAAGTATGTGTGAGCGACCAAAAATCCACACTAAATCCATGGTATCGTGCTTATTACATGAATGATTGAAAATCAAAGTTCTCCATGCCGGGAAACGTGCTTCCGGACTTAAAACAAACGACTAAAACTAGAATCTTGAATCATGTATGATGTCTTCACGCCTTGCTTTTCTTTGCGATGTCGCGGATTTTGTTCTTCACACATTCGAGGGTGTTGGTAGGTGAGAGAACCAACTCGGCGACGAGACGCCTTCTCCTTGCATTAACCGTGGCCTGCAATTTTGAGAACAATGTTTAATGAATAGAAGTTGGTATTATACGACAATTGTACAAGTGTACAAAAAGAGAGGATAAATTACCTGGGTAAAATCGGTGGTCCATCGATCCCCGTCCCAATGCTCCATAACTTCAATCACAAAAAGGCCACAAGAGTTCCTAATATATATGCAAACATTAGTCACCATGCACACGAACATGTATTTCGTAAGTAGAAAATGATGAACCGTAACTCACCCGTCCTCTTGTTGTGGCATGTCGATCTGAGGTAAGATAGGCCACTTAGTGACGTCTGGATATTTGCCAGGTGTAATACGGTTTGCCTCTCCCATATCAATTGCTATTGCTAGTCGCTATGTGAAATAAAGTAGTAGTGAGAAACCATATGACATTTCATATGAAGAATATGCTCAATGTTGGGTACAGTACCAGTGCTTTCACAGTGTCGAGAGAGAACTCGAGAGGATAGAGCGAATCAAAAACTCGGAATTCTTTCTTGCGGTTGTGCATCACCACGGTGATCCAGTGTGTACTGCCGACGTTCAACGGGATAAACGACTAAAATGTGGAAGACATTTGTAATCAGATGCAATTATGCTTGTTGAAATGAGTGTTAAGGAACTAGTAAGAACATATCGTACCTTATCACGGACGGTATACTCGTCCAGAACCCTACGTACTGCTCCAGCTCTGCTCAACGCACTATCCATGTTGTATGTCGACGGTTCAGGGTTGTCTCGTGCCTTAGCACAATCAACAAGGTATTTGGACCTCCAGGCTGGACAGAGCTGCCGATCATGACCAACCCGCAGAGCCAAATGTGTCTGATAAGCATCGATAATCTGCGTAAAATAATAGAACATCTTATTTTGATAGGTGACACCTAGATTATGCACTTAAATAGCAGGACATGGTAATAGATCTTACGTCATCCGCCAGCCATGTATGCTCAAGTACCGGTCGTATACTCTCCACAGTCACAAAGGTCCCACGTTCATTGTAGTAAACTCTTTTATTCATATTCTTCTCAGACCGAGCAGCTGCCTCCACAAACGTAACAGCAGCATAAATGAGTTCCGGTGTGAGATCGTCCTTAGCAGAGCCTTCCACGTCATTGTTACTAAACAGAGCTGCATGATAAATTACGAACGTCACGATCGGTGAGTACATGAAATGGTAGTAAATTAAGCACTAAGATAGCTACTAACGGTACCTCTAGTTGTGGTAGTGTTGCCAGATGGCTTAGTACCACGAGCGCTTCGCTTGCTGGGCTTGTCAAGTTTAAAGGGGGATTCAAATTTCTTGGGAACAGTCCGTCGGCGCTTCCTGGATATAACATCGTCTTCTTTTGCGGTTGCTGCAGACTTTTTACCCTTGCTCCTACCCACCATACTGTCGATAGAACTTGCAGAAATGTCAATGTCGGACGATTCTGCTCGAGGAGAATTACCTACAATCCAAGGGTTCTCCGGTGTTGCGCCGCACTCCGTTGTCTTGTCAACATTTAACTTGGCAGGTGTTTTCTGGTTAACAAAGAAATAATGTGATAGGTTCAGTTAACGAAAATGAAGATGCATAATTGAGATAAATGAAGACAAATAAATGAAAATATACTACCTCATCATTGTTGTTCTTGTTGACAACAGGCTCGTCAGGCTGTGTCAAATCAATCACCGGCTCTAGACCGTCAGAGTCATCCTTGTACACGAATTCTTTTTTTTTCTGGCGGACCATTCTCAAAGGAATCCACTTCTAGGTCTGCATCGTTGTTGTCGGAAGCCGCAGCAGCCGCTGGCTTGTACATCACACCATTTTGGTTCAACTTCTCTAACAATCTGTGCATTACATAAAAAATATTAATTAATGTCGGCATGGTTTTGCAACTTAAAAAATGTTGTAAATATAGAATTAAGGGTGTGCCACCTCATCTACTTGTTCCGGTATTTCCTTCATTTGGCTGCGTATGTAATCCATACAATGCTTCATGATGAGGTTCATCATCTCGTCCGCGTTTGAGGCTAACTTGGACTTCTTTGCCGCACCAACGGCGGGCTTCATTTTTGGCTTTTCTGGTTCGGGTACTTTGCGCTCCTGTGTTGGGGAACGTAGTAATTTCTAAAATTTTCCTACGCACACGCAAGATCATGGTGATGCATAGCAACGAGAGGGGAGAGTGTTGTCTACATACCCTTGTAGACCGAAGCGGAAGCGATCACAACGTAGAGGAAGTAGTCGTACGTTCTCCTCACGATCCGACCGATCCCAGCGCCGTTACTCCGGCGCCTCCGAGTTCTTGACACACGTACAGCTCGGTGACGCTCCTCGGGCTCCGATCCAGCAAAGCTCCGGGGAGAGAGTTCCGTCAGCACGACGGCATGGTGACGATCTTGATGTTCTACTATCGCAGGGCTTCGCCTAAGCGCTGCAACAATATGACCGAGGTGCAATATGGTGGAGGGGGGCACCGCACACGGCTAAGGAACGATCTCAAGGATCAACTTGTGTGTTTAGAGGTGCCCCCTGGCCCCGTATATAAAGGATCCAGGGGGAGGGGCGGCCGGCCAGGGCTAGGCGCGCCAAGGGGGGAGTCCTACTCCCACCGGGAGTAGGACTCCCTCTTTTCCTATTTGGAGTAGGAGAAGGGGGGAAAGAGGTGGAGGGGGAAAAGGAAAGGGGGGGCGCCGCCCCCCTTCCCTTGTCCTATTCGGACTAGGAGGGGGAGGGGCGCGCGACCCCTTCCTTCCCCTTTCTCCCTTCTCCCTTAAGGCCCATAGTGGCCCATTATCCCCCCGGGGGGTTCCGGTAACCCCCCCGTACTCCGGTAAAATGCCGATTTCACCCGGAACCATTCCGATGTCCAAATGTAGTCATCCAATATATCAATCTTTATGTCTCGACCATTTCGAGATTCCTCGTTATGTCCGTGATCACATCCGGGACTCCGAACTCCTTCGGTACATCAAAATACATAAACTCATAATAACCGTCATCGAAACCTTAAGTGTGCGGACCCTACGGTTCGAGAACAATGTGGACATGACCGAGACACGTCTCCGGTCAATAACCAATAGCGGGACCTGGATGCCCATATTGGCTCCTACATATTCTACGAAGATCTTTATCGTTCAGACCGCATAACAACATACGTTAGTTCCCTTTGTCATCGGTATGTTACTTACCCGAGATTCGATCGTCGGTATCCAATACCTAGTTCAATCTCGTTACCGGTAAGTCTCTTTACTCGTTCCGTAATACATCATCTCACAACTAACTCATTAGTTGTAATGCTTGTAAGGCTTATGTGATGTGCATTACCGAGAGGGCCCAGAGATACCTCTCCGACAATCGGAGTGACAAATCCTAATCTCGAAATACGCCAACCCAACATCTACCTTTGGAGACACCTGTAGTACTCCTTTATAATCACCCAGTTATGTTGTGACGTTTGGTAGCACCCAAAGTGTTCCTCTGGCAAACGGGAGTTGCATAATCTCATAGTCATAGGAACATGTATAAGTCATGGATAAAAGCAATAGCAACACACTAAACGATCGGGTGCTAAGCTAATGGAATGGGTCATGTCAATCAGATCATTCAACCAATGATGTGAACTCGTTAATCAAATGACAACTCCTTTGTCCATGGTTAGGAAACTTAAGCATCTTTGATTACCGAGCTAGTCAAGTAGAGGCATACTAGTGACACTCTGTTTGTCTATGTATTCACACATGTATTATGTTTCTGGTTAATACAATTCTAGCATGAATAATAAACATTTATCATGAAATAAGGAAATAAATAATAACTTTATTATTGCCTCTAGGGCATATTTCCTTCAGTCTCCCACTTGCACTAGAGTCAATAATCTAGATTACACAGTAATGATTCTAACACCCATGGAGTTTTGGTGCTGATCATGTTTTGCCCGTGGAAGAGGTTTAGTCAACGGGTCTGCTACATTCAGATCCGTATGTATCTTGCAAATCTCTATGTCTCCCACCTGGACCATGTCCCGGATGGAATTGAAGCGTCTCTTGATGTGCTTGGTTCTCTTGTGAAATCTGGATTCCTTCGCCAAGGCAATTGCTCCAGTATTGTCACAAAAGATTTTCATTGGACCCGATGCACTAGGTATGACACCTAGATCGGATATGAACTCCTTCATCCAGACTCCTTCATTAGCTGCTTCCGAAGCTGCTATGTACTCCGCTTCACATGTAGATCCCGCTACGACGCTTTGTTTAGAACTGCACCAACTGACAGCTCCACCGTTTAATGTAAATACGTATCCGGTTTGCGATTTCGAATCGTCCGGATCAGTGTCAAAGCTTGCATCAACGTAACCACTTACGATGAGCTCTTTGTCACCTCCATATACGAGAAACATCTCCTTAGTCCTTTTCAGGTACTTCAGGATATTCTTGACCGCTGTCCAGTGATCCACTCCTGGATTACTTTGGTACCTCCCTGCTAAGCTAATAGCAAGGCACACATCAGGTCTGGTAGACAACATTGCATACATGATAGAGCCTATGGCTGAAGCATAGGGAACATCTTTCATTTTCTCTCTATCCTCTGCGGTGGTCGGGCATTGAGTCTTACTCAACTTCACACCTTGTAACATAGGCAAGAATCCTTTCTTTGCTTGATCCATTTTGAACTTCTTCAAAACTTTGTCAAGGTATGTGCTTTGTGAAAGTCCAGTTAAGCGTCTTGATCTATCTCTATAGATCTTGATGCCCAATATGTAAGCAGCTTCACCGAGGTCCTTCATTGAAAAACTCTTATTCAAGTATCCCCTTATGCTATCCAGAAATTCTATATCATTTCCGATCAGCAATATGTCATCTACATATAATATCAGAAATGCTATAGAGCTCCCACTCACTTTCTTGTAAATACAGGCTTCTCCAAAAGTCTGTACAAACCCAAATGCTTTGATCACACTATCAAAGCGTTTATTCCAACTCCGAGATGCTTGCACCAGTCCATAAATGGATCGCTGGAGCTTGCACACTTTGTTAGCTCCCTTTGGATCGATAAAACCTTCTGGTTGCATCATATACAACTCTTCTTCCAGAAATCCATTCAGGAATGCAGTTTTTACATCCATTTGCCAAATTTCAGTCATAAAATGCGGCAATTGCTAACATGATTCGGACAGACTTAAGCATCGCTAGGGGTGAGAAGGTCTCATCGTAGTCAATCCCTTGAACTTGTCGGAAACCCTTTGCGACAAGTCGAGCTTTGTAGACAGTAACATTACCGTCAGCGTCAGTCTTCTTCTTAAAGATCCACTTGTTCTCTATTGCTTGCCGACCATCGGGCAAGTCAACCAAAGTCCACACTTTGTTTTCATACATGGATCCCATCTCAGATTTCATGGCTTCAAGCCATTTTGCGGAATCTGGGCTCACCATCGCTTCTTCATAGTTCGTAGGTTCATCATGATCTAGTAGCATGACTTCCAGAACAGGATTACCGTACCACTCTGGTGCGGATCTTACTCTGGTTGATCTACGAGGTTCTGTAGTAACTTGATCTGAAGCTTCATGATCAACATCATCAACTTCCTCACTATTTGGTGTAGATGTCTTAGAAACCGGTTTGTGAGATAAACTACTTTCCAATAAGGGAGAAGGTACAGTTACCTCATCAAGTTCTACTTTCCTCCCACTCACTTCTTTCGAGAGAAACTCCTTCTTTAGAAAGGATCCATTTTTAGCAACAAATGTCTTGCCTTCGGATCTGTGATAGAAGGTGTACCCAACTGTCTCCTTTGGGTATCCTATGAAGACACACTGCTCCGATTTGGGTTCGAGCTTATCAGGTTGAAGTTTTTTCACATAAGCATCGCAGCCCCAAACTTTAAGAAACGACAACTTTGGTTTCTTGCTAAACCACAGTTCATAAGGTGTCGTCTCAACGGATTTTGACGGTGTTCTATTCAATGTGAATGCGGCCGTCTCAAGAGCATAACCCCAAAACGATAGCGGTAAATCTGTAAGAGACATCATAGATCGCACCATATCTAGTAAAGTGCGATTACGACGTTCGGACACACCATTGCGCTGTGGTGTTCCGGGTGGCGTGAGTTGCGAAACTATTCCGCATTGTTTCAAATGTAGACCAAACTCGTAACTCAAATATTCTCCTCCACGATCAGATCGTAGAAACTTTATTTTCTTGTTACGATGATTTTCAACTTCACTCTGAAATTCTTTGAACTTTTCAAATGTTTCAGACTTGTGTTTCATCAAGTAGATATACCCATATCTGCTCAAATCATCTGTGAAGGTGAGAAAATAACGATATCCGCCACGAGCCTCAACATTCATCGGACCACATACATCCGTATGTATGATTTCCAACAAATCTGTTGCTCTCTCCATAGTACCGGAGAATGGCGTTTTAGTCATCTTGCCCATGAGGCACGGTTCGCAAGTGCCAAGTGATTCATAATCAAGTGACTCCAAATGTCCATCAGTATGGAGTTTCTTCATGCGCTTTATACCGATATGACCTAAACGGCAGTGCCACAAATAAGTTGCACTATCATTATCAACTCTGCATCTTTTGGCTTCAACATTATGAATATGTGTATCACTACTATCGAGATTCATCAAAAATAGACCACTCTTCAAGGGTGCATGACCATAAAAGATGTTACTCATATAAATAGAACAACCATTATTCTCTGATTTAAATGAATAACCGTCTCGCATCAAACAAGATCCAGATATAATGTTCATGCTCAATGCTGGCACCAAATAACAATTATTTAGGTCTAATACTAATCCCGAAGGTAGATGTAGAGGTAGCGTGCCGACCGCGATCACATCGACTTTGGAACCATTTCCCACGCGCATCGTCACCTCGTCCTTTGCTAGTGTCCGCTTAATCCGTAGTCCCTGTTTCGAGTTGCAAATATTAGCAACAGAACCAGTATCAAATACCCAGGTACTACTGCAAGCTCTAGTAAGGTACACATCAATAACATGTATATCATATATACCTTTGTTCACCTTGCCATCCTTCTTATCCGCCAAATACTTGGGGCAGTTCCGCTTCCAGTGACCAGTCTGCTTGCAGTAGAAGCACTCAGTTTCAGGCTTAGGTCCAGACTTGGGTTTCTTCTCCTGAGCAGCAACTTGTTTGTTGTTCTTCTTGAAGTTCCCCTTCTTCTTCCCTTTTCCCTTCTTCTTGAAACTAGTGGTCTTATTGACCATCAACACTTGATGCTCCTTCTTGATTTCTACCTCCGCAGCCTTTAGCATTGCGAAGAGCTCGGGCATAGTCTTTACTAACCCTTGCATATTATAGTTCATTACGAAGCCTTTGTAGCTTGGTGGCAGTGATTTAAGAATTCTGTCAATGACACAATCATCCGGAAGATTAACTCCCAGTTGACTCAAGTGATTGTAATACCCAGACATTCTGAGTATGTGCTCACTGACAGACCCATTCTCCTCCATCTTGCAGCTATAGAACTTATTAGAGACTTCATATCTCTCAATCCAGGCATTCTGTTGGAATATTAACTTCAACTCCTGGAACATCTCATATGCTCCATGGTTCTCAAACCGACGTTGAAGTCCCGGTTCTAAGCCGTAAAGCATGGCACACTGAACTATCGAGTAGTCATCAGCTTTGCTCTGCCAGACGTTCATAACATCTAGCGTTGCTCCAGCAGCAGGCCTGGCACCTAGCGGTGCATCCAGGACGTAACTCTTCTGTGCAGCAATGAGGATAATCCTCAAGTTACGGACCCAGTCCGTGTAATTGCTACCATCATCATTCAACTTTGCTTTCTCAAGGAACGCATTAAAATTCAACGGAACAATAGCACGAGCCATCTATCTACAATCAACATAAACAAGCAAGATACTATCAGGGACTAAGTTCATGATAAATTTAAGTTCAATTTAATCATATTACTTAAGAACTCCCACTTAGATAGACATCCCTCTAATCTTCTAAGTGATCACGTGATCCAAATCAAACTAAACCATAACCGATCATCACGTGAAATGGATTAGTTCTCAATGGTGAACATCGTCATGTTGATCATATCTACTATATGATTCACGCTCGACCTTTCGGTCTCTGTGTTCCGAGGCCATATCTGCATATGCTAGGCTCGTCAAGTATAACCCGAGTATTCTGCGTGTGCAAAACTGGCTTGCACCCGTTGTAGATGGACGTAGAGCTTATCACACTCGATCATCACGTGGTGTCTGGGCACGACGAACTTTGGCAACGGTGCATACTCGGGGAGAACACTTCTTGATAATTTAGTGAGAGATCATCTTATAATGCTACCGTCAATCAAAGCAAGATAAGATGCTTAAAAAGATAAACATCACATGCAAATCAATATAAGTGATATGATATGGTCATCATCATCTTGTGCTTCATGATCTCCATCTCTGCAGCACCATCATGATCACCATCGTCACCGGCGCGACACCTTGATCTCCATCGTAGTATCGTTGTCGTCTCGCCAATCTTATTCTTCTACGACTATCGCTACTGCTTAGTGATAAAGTAAAGCATTACAGGGCGATTGCATTGCATACAATAAAGCGACAACCATATGGCTCCTGCCAGTTGCCGATAACTCGGTTACAAAACATGATCATCTCATACACTAAAATTTAGCATCATGTCTTGACCATATCACATCACAACATGCCCTGCAAAAACAAGTTAGACGTCCTCTACTTTGTTTGTTGCAAGTTTTACGTGGCTGCTACGGGCTTAAGCAAGAACTCATCTTACCTACGCATCAAAACCATAACGATAGTTTGTCAAATAGACTCCGTTTTAACCTTCTCAAGGACCGGGCGTAGCCACACTTGGTTCAACTAAAGTTGGTGAGATGTCTCCCGCAAGCCATCTGTGTGCAAAGCACGTCGAGGGAACCGGTCTCGCGTAAGCGTACGCGTAAGGTTGGTCCGGGTCATCTCATCCAACAATACCGCTGAACCAAAGTATGACATGCTGGTAGGCAGTATGACTTGTATCGTCCACAACTCACTTGTGTTCTCCTCGTGCATATAACATCAAACCATAAAAACCTGGCTCGGATGCCACTGTTGGGGAACGTAGTAATTTCAAAAAATTTCCTACGCACACGCAAGATCATGGTGATGCATAGCAACGAGAGGGGAGAGTGTTGTCTACATACCCTTGTAAACCGAAGCGGAAGCGATCACAACGTAGAGGAAGTAGTCGTACGTTCTCCTCGCGATCCGACCGATCCCAGCGCCGTTACTCCGGCGCCTCCGAGTTCTTGACACACGTACAACTCGGTGACGCTCCTCGGGCTCCGATCCAGCAAAGCTCCGGGGAGAGAGTTCCGTCAGCACGACGGCGTGGTGACGATCTTGATGTTCTACTATCGCAGGGCCATGCCTAAGCGCTGCAACAATATGACCGAGGTGGAATATGGTGGAGGGGGCACCGCACAAGGCTAAGGAACGATCTCAAGGATCAACTTGTGTGTTTAGAGGTGCCCCCTACCCCCGTATATAAAGGATCCAGGGGGAGGGGCGGCCGGCCAGGGCTAGGCGCGCCAAGGGGGGAGTCCTACTCCCACCGGGAGTAGGACTCCCTCTTTTCCTATTTGGAGTAGGAGAAGGGGGGAAAGAGGTGGAGGGGGAAAAGGAAAGGGGGGGCGCCGCCCCCCTTCCCTTGTCCTATTCGGACTAGGAGGGGGAGGGGCGCACGGCCCCTTCCTTCCCCTTTCTCCCTTCTCCCTTAAGGCCCATAGTGGCCCATTATCCCCCGGGGGGTTCCGGTAACCCCCCGGTACTCCGGTAAAATGCCGATTTCACCCGGAACCATTCCGATGTCCAAATGTAGTCATCCGATATATCAATCTTTATGTCTCGACCATTTCGAGACTCCTCGTTATGTCCGTGATCACATCCGGGACTCCGAACTCCTTCGGTACATCAAAATACATAAACTCATAATAACCGTCATCGAAACCTTAAGTGTGCGGACCCTATGGTTCGAGAACAATGTAGACATGACCGAGACACGTCTCCGGTCAATAACCAATAGCGGGACCTGGATGCCCATATTGGCTCCTATATATTCTACGAAGATCTTTATCGGTCAGACCGCATAACAACATACGTTAGTTCCCTTTGTCATCGGTATGTTACTTACCCGAGATTCGATCGTCGGTATCCAATACCTAGTTCAATCTCGTTACCGGTAAGTCTCTTTACTCGTTCCGTAATACATCATCTCGCAACTAACTCATTAGTTGTAATGCTTGCAAATGTGCATTACCGAGAGGGCCCAGAGATACCTCTCCGACAATCGGAGTGACAAATCCTAATCTCGAAATACGCCAACCCAACATCTACCTTTGGAGACACCTGTAGTACTCCTTTATAATCACCCAGTTACGTTGTGACGTTTGGTAGCACCCAAAGTGTTCCTCTGGCAAACGGGAGTTGCATAATCTCATAGTCATAGGAACATGTATAAGTCATGGATAAAAGCAATAGCAACACACTAAACGATCGGGTGCTAAGCTAATGGAATGGGTCATGTCAATCAGATCATTCAACCAATGATGTGATCTCGTTAATCAAATGACAACTCCTTTGTCCATGGTTAGGAAACTTAACCATCTTTGATTACCGAGCTAGTCAAGTAGAGGCATACTAGTGACACTCTGTTTGTCTATGAATTCACACATGTATTATGTTTCCGGTTAATACAATTCTAGCATGAATAATAAACATTTATCATGAAATAAGGAAATAAATAATAACTTTATTATTGCCTCTAGGGCATATTTCCTTCATCCTGCGCCCTATACTCCTTGGTTATGTTGTCTTCAATCTGCATGTGAAATACAAGTTTATGTGATCAACAAAAATATTAATACAACTAATTATGTTAAATAAAAGATTTAAGAAGTACCCAACATAATGAATTACCTTGATGCTACCACGGCCACGTCCGTGGTCATAATCAAACTTGTCTCTCCTTGAGGCTGCAGCTTCAGTCCAATTTCTCATTAGAGGTTCCAATGACAAGCTAGGATTGAATGCGCATTCACCTTCCAGAGGCCGAACCTTCTCCCAGTACAGGTACTGCATGAATATGAAAAATTACAGTTAGTACTATACAGCAGTTAAATTAGCAATCATAATTTTTTTGCAATGGTACAAGTCTGAAAGGTGTACCTGCAGGAGAGCCAAGTTCCCTCTCGGCCATTGGCGGAGGTGTTTGCCTTTCCTCACGTTGCGAAGGCAGTCCAGCAGAACCCGGAGGGTGAATGCATTCCAATTAATCTTGGATATACGCTTCACATCCTCCACCAATGCGTAATATTGCTTTGGTACAGTCTTGCTCGACAGGGGAGCAAGAACTGTTCCAAGCAACACGAGGACAACTCTCCGGAGGAAATCGTCGTCAGCAGATTTTGTTTTTGTGATGTCCTCAATCAGATCGTCGATGACTATGTTACCTGTGGTCTTGCTCAGGAATTGAGGCGGCACTCGATCTTTAACATCCTCACCTTCCTCATCGAGAATACCTTCTGCCCCCCTTTAGTCCCGGTTGGTGCCACCAACCGGGACCAAAGGCCACCGCTTCCCGCCCTTTGGGCTGCTGAAAAGAGGCCTTTGGTCCCGGTTGGTGGCACAAACCGGGACTAAAGGGGGGCATTAGTCCCGGTTTGTGCCACGAACCGAGACCAAAGCCTTTGCTATATAAGCAACACTTGGGAAATTTTCAGATTTCCCTCGCCAGTTGCCCCCGACGACGCCGACCTCCTCGACACCGCCAGGCTGCCCGTGCTCGCCGTCGCCGTCGCCCCGCGCCCCGTCGCCGCCCGCGCCCCGCGTCGCCCCGACGCCGTCGCCGCCGCCCTCGACGCCATCTGCCCCGACGCGCTGCACCTCGTCGCCGTCGCCCGCGCCCGTCGTCGCCGCCCCGGCCGTCGCCCCTGCCCTGTGCCGCCCCGTCGTCGCCCGCGCCGCCCCGACGTCGTCGCCGCCCCGGCCGTCGCCCCTGCCCCCCGCCGCCCTGAGCCCGCTGTCCCCGCGCCGCCCCAAGCCCGTCGTCGCCGTCGCCGACCCCGTCGTTGCCCTCGCCGGCAGCACCCGTTGTGAGCCGCCGCCGTCGAGCCTCTGCTCATAGCAATTTTTGTTTATACATGTATGAATATAATGTTCATAGCATTTTTTGTTCATATATGTTTTTTCATATATATATTAATTTTTTATTTAGGTTGTTAGTAGATATCGATTTTAGGTTAGTGTAGAGGAAAAAGTAAAATAAGGAAAAGGAAGAAAAAAGGAAGAAGGAAGAAGGAAGAAGAAGAAGAAAAAGAATGAGAGGAAAAAGAAGAAAAAGAAGAGGAGAAGAAGGAATAGAGGAGAAGAAGAAAAAATAGAATTCTATTTTTTCTTCTTCTCCTCTATTCCTTCTTCTCCTCTTCTTTTTCTTCTTTTTTTCTTCTTCTTCCTTCTTCCTTCTTCCCCTTTTCTTCCTTTTCCTTATTTTCCTTTCTCGAGGGATAAGAAGAAAAAGAAGAGCAGAAGAAGGAAGAAAGGAATAGAGGAGAAAGAAGAAAAACTTCAACACGACGGGGGGGGGGGTACCGATACCCCCTCCCCGATAACATTATTTTCCCATGTATATGTATGCCGTGTCGTTGTCGATATAACGAGGGTGTCGAGGATAAAAAAAGCGGAAGAAGAGGATAAAAAAGAAGAGGAAGAATAAAAAAAGAGGAGAAGAAAGAATAGAGGAGTTCTTCTCCTCTATTCTTTCTTCTCCTCTTTTTTTTCTTCTCCTCTTTTTTTTCTTCTTCTTCCTCTTTTTTTTTATCGTGAACGAGGGTCGCCGAGCGGTAGAGGAAACCCTAATTAAATAGCAAGTATCGTCGGTGTGAGATACATGTGGCCGTCGGTGTCGCACACTACATCCACGTCCCACAAGTGACGCGGGCTTCGACGCCCACATCACTTGTGGGACGTGGATGTAGTGTCCGACATCGACGGCCACTTGTATCTCACACCCACGATAATTGCTATTTAGGGTTTCCTCTACCGTTCGGCGACCCTCGACGACCCTCGTTTCCGATAAAAAAAGAAGAGGAAGAAGAAGAAAAAAAGAGGAGAAGAAAGAATAGAGGAGTTCTTCTCCTCTATTCTTTCTTCTCCTCTTTTTTTTCTTCTCCTCTTCTTTTTTCTTCTTCTTCCTCTTTTTTTTCGTGAACGAGGGTCGCCGAGCGGTAGAGGAAACCCTAATTAAATAGAAAATATCGTCGGTGTGAGATACATGTGGCCGTCGGTGTCGGACACTACATCCACGTCCCACAAGTGATGTGGGCGTCGAAGCCCGCGTCACTTGTGGGACGTGGATGTAGTGTGAGACACCGACGGCCACATGTATCTCACACCCACGATACTTGCTATTTAGGGTTTCCTCTACCGTTCGGCGACCCTCGAGGACCCTTGTTTCCGATATATATGATTCCTTATTATGATTAGCTAGCTAGTTCTACGTTCGCCACTAATATATCCATTTGTCATGTTTGAATAATAATTGCCATGTTGTAAATATTTGTAGAAACTATGGACACTATCGCCCGAGACGAAGCAAGAGAAGCGTTGTTGAATGCATAATTGCAGAAGGAAGTCATGCCGTCTCGTTGTATCTCAACGACACCGATGGTACTCTGGAAGGAGAGGATGAAGAAGCTGCTCTGGTGCACTAATGCCGGTGCAACAAGAAGAAGAACGTGAGGACGGCTCCGGTGACCGAAACGAGTCCGGCGACCGAGCCGAGTCCGGCCAGGTATATATATTAGTTAAGCCTGTGCTGACTAGCTAATTGATGCATTCATTGTTTTGGTATCTACACATATTAATTAAGTCTTTGTTCTTTTTTCTAGCCCTCCGGATCGAGCACAACTGAGGTAAAGAGACGAGGCCCGAAGAGAAAGTTGAGGTCAGATGAAAAGTTTGAGATCATAGCAATCGCGCCCGACGGCCAACCTATTGAACCCATAAGAACAAAGAAGGCATTTGTTGCTCAGTGCGGGGTTCTGGTTAGGGACAAGATTCCGATCAGCATCCAGCAATGGTTAAAGCCTAAGAACGAAGACCCTGAGGTGTCTTATGTCGATGATCTGCAGAAAAATGATCTTTGGACTGAGCTGAAGTCAAATTTCACCCTACCGCCAGAGGATGATCCGGAGAAGCCAGTTAAAGAGCAATTAATCAAGTCTTTTGCTCTTAAGAGGATGGCAGACCTATTCAGGAGGTGGAAGAAAGACCTAAATAGGTTTGTCAAGAACAAAGAGACACTAGAATTCAAGGGCATATATGAGAAGATCAGAGATGACTGGCCTGCATTTGTGGCCCACAAGACATCGAAAAAGAGTAAGAAGATGTCGGAGACAAACAAGAAAAATGCTGCGAAGAAGAAGCATCACCATCGCACGGGGTCAGGTGGCTACCTGGTAGCCCGGCCTAAGTGGGCCAAGGCTGAGAATGATCTGGTTCTAAAAGGGATCGAACCAGAGACAATGAGCTGGCCAGACCGTTGCCGGACTTGGTTCTTCGGGGCTGGCGGAACCTTGGCCCCTGTAACAGGGAATTGCAATTGGACGGACGAGCAACGTCAGATTCCCTTGAAGAAGCTTCGGTACTATATCAAAGCAGCGCATGAAGGGACGTTCCTTCCTGACAGAGAGAACGACGAGCTCACAAAGGCCCTCGGGAATCCTGAGCACCCTGGACGGACACGAGGCACGCCAGGCTCCATTCCGTGGAAGGTTGGGTTTCCGGACGCAGGCGGTTACAAAAGCCAGGAGAGGAGGAAGCAAGTGCAACAGTCCGAACTGCAGGCGCTAAAAGCAAGGGTACTCGGGATAGAGGAACGAGAAGCAAATCGCAGCAACCGAACTGCCGAAGCTTCCCCTCAAGCTACCCCGCCATCTCAGCGGAGAAGCAGCGTGGCTTCCACCGAGCAGCTTCAGCCAGAGCTTGTCTTGACGGCTCCTGGCAGCTATCCCGTGGATGCTATCACGGAGGCTCAAATTTGCCACCTTATGACGCAATGGATGAATTTGAAGGTCAAGGCGGCTGTTGGCTCTGTTTTTCCTAATGAACCCGGCGCAACTTTTCACTGCCGGCCGATTCCAGAAGGATATGCTAAGGTCATGGTGGATGAACTAACGGAGGGATTTGAGGAACTCCAGCTTGACCACCCTACCGGAGAAGGGGAGACTCGGCTGGGTTCTTCTCTGAAGACTCCATGCCTATGGCGGAAGGAGCTCATCAACCTTCCGAACTGGACGCCTCCGCCTCCTCCTCCTCTTCCGGCGAGTCAGGGCACTTCGCCTCCTGCACCGCCTCCTCCTCCGGCGAGTGGCGACCAGGGCCCTCGGCCGGCTCCTTCTTCTCCGGCGCGTGGCGGCACTCCGCCTCCTCCGCCTGCGCCGGCGAGCCCGAGCAGCCAGCCTCCTCCTTCTCCGCCTCGTCAGCAAGGGCGGGAGAGACCCGCCGCCGCTCCGGCAGCTGCTCCGGCGCGTCGTAGTCCTTCTCCTCCGCCTCGCAAAAAGCAACCAGTAAAGAAGACTGCCGCTCCGTCTGCTCTGTCGGCGTCTAGCAGTACAGCCAGAGGCGGGAGGAAATACAGATACGGTCCTTCTCTGAAGACTCCAGAGAAGTTACCATACGAGAGGACCGCGGAGGAGAACGATAGGGTTGCGCAAACCGAGTTGGTTGACTGGTTTGAAGGGTTGAAAGCAAAGAGAAATCCACCTCCGAAGGAGAAGCTAGATCGGGCGAAAGTGAAGCGCACTCTGGATGCCCTGGCAAAACCACCCAAGTCTCCGCCGAAAGGCAACTATGAGCGCATTATTGCAAAGACATGGGTCGAAGCGTCGCGGTCGGGAAGTACTAAAAGTGATCAAAGGCTGAAAGAACGAGCAGCTGGGAAACAAATTGCCCAGCTCGGCGAACAAGCAAACCAATCGTGCCCCCCGCTCAACGTGCCTAGCGTCGATCAGAGGATGGCGCCCGGTTATAACAATCCTGACGATTACCTGCCCGACGATGTAGATTTTCGTTTCCTGGACGTGCAGATACGAAGATACGAGTACGGAAAGCCTCCCGTTGAAGATGAAAGATCTCTAACAACAATGATGCGAAGATTGCATGATTGGTGCATGAAAACCTGCAAAGAGTCAGGAGGGAGGAGTACTTTGTATGTGAGAGTTAAACCGGAGCATGACCTCGTTGGAATTGGACTGTTGCATGTTCCATTTGAGGATTTCTTTCAGTTCTTCAATCAGTTGGCCCTCGATAAAACAAAGGTCACCTGCTACTGTCTGTAAGTACTACTACTTCTGTCATTAATTAAGTCTCTCTATATAGCTCAGCTCTTTCATTGCCCGTATTTATAATTATCCTCACTATATCATGCAGATTGAAGATCGCCGAATTGAAGAAAACACAAATCGGTGATATTGGGTTCATTAACACAAATCTCATAGATGCAGTTCAGGTTAAAAAACATGCCGCAGATACCGAGGCCAGCTTGCTACTATCATTCGAAATAAATTCACACAAAGATATAATACTCTTTCCTTACAACTTCAAGTGAGTGTTGTCTTGTGCATATTCGGTTTCCCTTATATATTAGTCCAGGTATAGTACTGTAATTGATGAGTTATGCATGCGTGCGCAGTTTCCACTATATTCTGCTGGAGATTAGGCTTGAGAAGGGAGTAGTAACTGTCTTGGACTCGAGACGAAAAGATCCCGAGGAGTATGCGGACATGATTAAAATCCTAAAGAAGTAAGTTAAATCGATCATTATCCACCATATCAGCAAATTTGTTCATTTCGTGATATCAAGTAATTGTTTTCTTTTGTCTGGCAGTGTTTGGAGAAAATTCAGCACAAAATCCCCGGGACTCCCGAAGGAGCTGCAATTTAGATACCCGAAAGTAAGTACTATAGTACCATGTTCCGCGCGTCTCCTAGCTATTGATTCAAGCACTAGTTTCATCAATACCATTTGGCATTCTTGATTATCAGTTTGATTGACCTCTATTTCATGTAAAGTGGTTGTGGCAGGAACAAGGGAATGATTTCTGTGGATACTACATCTGCGAGTCCATCCGCCACACGACCTGTGAGTGAGGCGGGTACTCTGACAAACAATTTGAAGTGCGTAAGAAATAATATTCACAACTTTTGTTTATTACCATCATTTGTGTAGAGTTTCATTCATTCATATATATATATATGTATGTATTGACCCCCTTCTTCAAATTAGATGTTTCGGCGGCGGAATGAACTCCTAGCACCAGATCGCATGCGAGCAATTCAAGAGGAATTGGCGGCATTCTTTCTTGACCACGTGATCGCTGAAGACGGAGAATACCATGTGGACCAGGCGTCCGTATTTTAAGAGATTATATTTGTAAAAGATAATTATTGTATATACATAGCCGGTAGTGTCGGACGATAGATATACGAGAACTTGTTGTTCGACCAATCTCTCTGAGAAGGAGAGGTGGTCGATATCACTTCTCTCTGTATGCATATATGTGCATGACGATCTTCTGTTTCCTTCGTTTGCTTACTAGCTAGGTAGCGTGCCTAGTCCTCTCTATACGTATGTATATATAGTACGTAGCGTCGACCAAGCACGGACATAAGAGAGGACACTTCTCTCTATTAACACAATATATGAAATACCTAAATTAACCCCCCAAAACCCCCAAACCCCCCCCCCTTTCAAAAAAAACCAAAAACCCCAGCCACAGAAATGCTGACGCGTGGAGGTCTATTGGTCCCGGTTGGTGCCACCAACCGGGACCAAAGGCCCTCGTGCCTGGGCTCGGCACTCAGGCCACGTGGAGGCCCATCTGTCCCGGTCCTGGTTTGAACGGGGACTAAAGGGTGAGGGTATTAGTACCGACCCTTTAGTCCCGGTTCGGGAACCGGGACTAAAGGCCCTTACGAACCGGGACTAAAGGCCGGTTTTCTACTAGTGATTAGTCCCGGTTCAATCTAGAACCGGGACCAATGGGGGCATTGGACCCGGTTCGTGAGCCCAGGGGGGCGGCCGGGACACGTGGGCCATTGGTCCCGGTTCGTCTGGACCTTTTGGTCCCGGTTGGTGGGACGAACCGGGACCAATGGGCCTCGCTCCTGGCCCACCACCATTGGTCCCGGTTGGTGGCATGAACCGGGACCAAATGCTCCCATTTAGTCCCGGTTCATGCCACGAACCGGGACCAGTGGTCCAGCCTATATAAACCCCTCGCGCTGGAGCAGAGCACTCAGTGCTCTGTTTTTCTGGGCCGGCGAGAGGAGGGGCTTTAGGTGCTCTAGCTCACCTCCTATGCACATGAGGTGTTCGATGAAATGCCCGAGCCACACTAGTTAAGCTTTGTCCTCTTGAAGCTCGACCTCAAAGCTCCATTTTCCTCGAGATTTGTCTAGATTTAGCGGTCCGTCACGCCCCACCCCTGTCTTCACCGCCGTCGATCACCCGCGCCGATCTCATCACCGACACCACCGTGGTGAGCCTCTTGCTCTTATCTTCTTTCTGAAAGGAAAAATATTCTTACTTGTATGTTTAGATAGATACTTGTATCATTTTCTTACTTTTATTATTGCATCTTATATAGTGCGATGGTTTTAGTATCCGCCCCCGTCGGCCCTCGTCCTGTCTATGATTCGGATGTGGTATATATATTAATCTTTATAACTATTGGTTCATTTATTGTTTATGATAATTATGCGGACCAACGTGAGATAGATTTTATTTATCTAGGATGTATGTGAACCGGAAATTCCAACCGACCCTATTGTTGAGAGGTTATATTTAGTTGAAGAAGAAAACAATTTCTTGAAGGAAAAAATAAAAAAAATTGAGGAGGAGAAGATGATATTGGAGTTGCATGTTGCGGATGTCGTCGATGATCACAAGATCAAGATGGATGCAATGCGCTTGAAGATTAGAAAGATTAGAAAATATGCCATTCATACCGAGGCTTGGTATCATTATGCCGTCAGATCAATTGTCACCTTGGTTGTGATTATGATCGCCTTTGTTTTCGCATTAAAATGTTTTACATAGTTTCAATGTATGGTTTAATTAATTAGATGCTCTGGAGAGCTATATGTTGTTAGATGAGAACTATGTATGTACTTTGCTTTTAATGCATGTGATGATGAACTTCTATTAATTTGGACACTCAATTATATATAATGCACGCAGATGAACCGGCAATGGATGTACGGTGACAGACACACCTCCGAGTACATTAAGGCCGTGCATGAGTTTCTCGATGCGGCTGAGGCAAACAAGCAGAATGGTTTTATGTGTTGTCCATGCCCTGATTGTGGGAATACGAAGTCTTACTCTGATCGGAAAATCCTTCACACCCACCTGTTCTACAAGGGTTTCATGCCACACTATAATGTTTGGACGAGGCACGGAGAAATAGGGGTTATGATGGAAGACGAGGAAGAAGAAGAGTACGATGACAACTACGTGCCCCCTGAATACCGTGATGCTACAACGGGGGGAGCTGGTGAAGATCAAGAGGAACCAGACGATGTGCCCAATGATGCTGCAACGGGTGAAGGTGCTAAAGATCAAGAGGAACCAGACGATGTGCACGATGATGGTGATCTCCGTCGTATCATTGTCGATGCAAGGACGCAATGCGAAAGTCAAAAGGAGAAGCTGAAGTTCGATCGCATGTTAGAGGATCACAAAAAAGGGTTGTACCCCAATTGCGAAGATGGCAACACAAAGCTCGGTACCGTACTGGAATTGCTGCAGTGGAAGGCAGAGAATGCTGTGCCTGACAAAGGATTTGAGAAGCTACTGAAAATATTGAAGAAGAAGCTTCCAAAGGATAACGAATTGCCCGACAGTACATACGCAGCAAACAAGGTCGTATGCCCTCTAGGATTGGAGGTGGAGAAGATACATGCATGCCCTAATGACTGCATCCTATACCGCGGTGCATACAAGGATCTGAACGCATGCCCGGTATGCCGTGCATTGCGGTATAAGATCAGACGAGATGACCCTGGTGATGTTCAAGGCGATCACCGCAGGAAGAGGGTTCCTGCGAAGGTGATGTGGTATGCTCCTGTAATACCACGTTTGAAACGTCTGTTCAGAAACGGAGAGCATGCCAAGTCGATGCGATGGCACAATGAGGACCGTAAGAAAGACGGGAAGTTGAGAGCACCCGCTGATGGGTCGCAGTGGAGAAAAATCGTGAGAAAGTACTGGGATGAGTTTGCAAAGGACCCAAGAAATGTATGGTTTGCTTTAAGTGCGGATGGCATTAATCCTTTCGTGGAGCAGAGCAGCAATCACAGCACCTGGCCGGTCACTCTATGTATGTATAACCTTCGTCCTTGGATGTGCATGAAACGGAAGTTCATTATGATGCCAATTCTCATCCAAGGCCCTAAGCAACCCGGCAACGACATTGATGTGTACCTAAGACCATTAGTTGAAGAACTTTTACAGCTGTGGAATGGAAATGGTGTACGTACGTGGGATGAGCACAGACAGGAGGAATTTAACCTAAAGGCGTTGCTGTTCGTGACCATCAACGATTGGCCCGCTCTCAGTAACCTTTCAGGACAGACAAACAAAGGATACCACGCATGCACACACTGTTTAGATGACACTGAAAGTATATACCTGGACAAATGCAGGCAGAATGTGTACCTGGGCCATCGTCGATTTCTTTCGACCAACTATCAATGTCGAAAGAAAGGCAAGCATTTCAAAGGCGAGGCAGATCACCGGAAGAAGCCCGCCATGCGTACCGGTGGTCACGTACTTGCTATGGTCAATGATTTACACGTAATCTTTGGAAAGGGTGCCGGCGCACTAGCTGTTCCGAATGACGCAGAGGGACACGCACCCATGTGGAAGAAGAAATCTATATTTTGGGACCTACCCTACTGGAAAGACCCAGAGGTCCGCTCTTCAATCGACGTGATGCACGTGACGAAGAACCTTTGCGTGAACCTGCTAGGCTTCTTGGGCGTGTATGGAAAGACAAAAGATACACCCGAGGCACGGGAGGACCTCCAACGTTTGCACCAAAAAGACGGCATGCCTCCGAAGCAGTATGAAGGTCCTGCCAGCTACGCTCTTACGAAAGATGAGAAAGAAATCTTCTTTGAATGCCTGCTCAGTATGAAGGTCCCGACTGGCTTCTCGTCGAATATAAAGGGAATAATAAATATTCCAGAGAAAAATTTCCAGAACCTAAAGTCTCATGACTGCCACGTGATTATGACGCAACTGCTTCCGGTTGCATTGAGGGGGCTTTTACCGGAAAACGTCCGATTAGCCATTGTGAAGCTATGTGCATTTCTCAATGCAATCTCTCAGAAGGTGATCGATCCAGAAATGGTACCAAGGCTAAGGAGTGATGTGGCTCAATGTCTTGTCAGTTTCGAGCTGGTGTTCCCACCATCCTTCTTCAATATCATGACGCATGTCCTAGTTCATCTAGTCGACGAGATTGTCGTTCTGGGGCCCGTATTTCTACACAATATGTTCCCCTTTGAGAGGTTCATGGGAGTCCTAAAGAAATATGTCCGTAACCGCGCTAGGCCAGAAGGAAGCATCTCCATGGGCAATCAAACAGAGGATGTCATCGGGTTTTGTGTTGACTTCATTCCTGGCCTTAAGAAGATAGGTCTCCCTAAATCGCGGTATGAGGGGAAACTGACTGGAAAAGGCACGCTAGGAGCGGACTCAATAATATGCAGGGACGGGCATTCTTGGTCTCAAGCACAATACACAGTTCTACAGAACTCTACCTTGGTGACCCCGTATGTCGATGAACACAACAACAATCTGCGCTCCAAACACCCGGAGCAGTGCGACGACTGGATTACATGTGAACACATCAGGACTTTCAGCAGTTGGTTGGAAGCACGTCTCAGAGGTGACAACACTGTTTGTGATGAGTTGTACTTGTTGTCCAGGGGACCATCTTTGACTGTATTGATTTACAAAGGATACGAGATAAATGGGAATACATTTTACACGATTGACCAAGATCAGAAGAGCACCAATCAAAACAGCGGTGTCCGCTTTGATGCAACAACCAAGAAGGGAAAGGACACATATTATGGTTACATAGTGGACATATGGGAACTTGACTACGGACAAGATTTTAGGGTCCCTTTGTTTAAGTGCAAACGGGTCAATCTGTCAGGAGGCGGGGTACATGTAGACCCATAGTACGGAATGACAACAGTGGATCTGAAAAATCTTGGGTACACTCATGAACTGTTCGTCCTAGCCAATGATGTGGCACAGGTTATCTATTTGAAGGACATGTCTACCAGACCGAGAAAAAGAAAAGATAAGGAAACGGATACATCATACGATGAGCCAATGCGCCACATAGTTCTTTCAGGAAAAAGGGATATCCTGGGAGTGGATGGCAAGATAGACATGTCTGAAGATTATGAAAGGTTTCATGAAATTCCTCCCTTCAATGTCAAGGCTGGCCCAAGCATCCTGATAAACGCTGAAGATTATCCATGGTTACGGCGCAATAAGCAAATGACACAAGCAAAGAAAAAGTGAAGACTTTCTCCCGCAACTATTATGATGATACCATGCCAAATTTGTAACAGACGAGTATGTTATGCCAAGTATTTTAGAGTTCATTTGAAAACAGACGAGTAGGTGCATCTATTTTAATTTTTTTAATTAAAGTTAATCACAAACTGGTGATTCACACAAATTTTAAAAAATTCAAAGTTAAACTATTCAAATTTTAAAACTAATGGCACTAACAGAAAGTTTATAATTTTTGTGACCTAAAATAAAAAGGAAATCACTACAAAACTAGAAGTATTTAGTTCTAAGTAGAAACAAAAAAAACAAAAAAAAATGCCACCTACTGGGCCCCACGACCTGAATACGACTAGAAACCCTACCATGGGCCAGGATTCAGGCCCGAGGGAGGCCCAGTAGGCCCACAGGCACAGATTGCAGTGTTAGGCTCGAAAGCCTGCTTTAGAGAGGAGCTCGAGAGGGATGGTGCACCGCACCTTATAAACAGGTGCACCTCCCTCTCAACTAGCGAGGTGGGACTAAATATTTGGCTTCGGGGCAGCACAGGCCTTTAGTCCCGGTTGGTGCCACTAACCAGGACCAATGCCACCCTTTAGTCCCGGTTGGTGCCACCAACTGGGACCAAAGGCCGCCGGACCAAAGGCTGCTGAAAAGAGGCCTTTGGTCCCGGTTGGTGGCACCAACCGGGACAAAAGGGGGGCATTAGTCCCGGTTTGTGCCACGAACCGGGACCAATGCTCCGTCTATATAAGCCACACTCGTGAAAATTTTGGTTCAGTTCCTCGATCCCGCCCCGACGACGCCTCCAGGCTGCCCCTCTGTGCCTCGCCGTCGCCGCCGTTGCCCCTGCCCTGCCCCCAAGCCCACGCCGTCCGCCGCCTACGCCGTTTCTGTCCGCTGCCCCCAAGCGCGCCCTGCCTCGCCGTCGTCGCCGGCCGCCCGTCCGCCGCCCCCGAGCACCCCCTGCGCCCCCGAGCCCGTCCGCCGCCCCCGAGCCCGTCCGCCGCCCCCGAGCACCCCCTGCACCCCCGAGCCCGTCCGCCTCCCCCGAGCGTGCCCCGCCGTCGACCTCGCCCTCGCCGACCCCGAGCCCGTCCTCATCGCCGTCGCCCCCGACGCCGGCCGCCCTCGTGTCCTCCCCGATCCCGCCAGGAGAGGTAGCTACCGCCCCATCCTCCCCCCTTCCTTCCTTCCCCCTACTCCTTTGCAAAATATAGCTCATTTGCAAAATATATGTATGTATGTATGAGTTGGGGAGAAAGTTTATAATTTTTGTTCATATATACTATAGATGTATGTATGATGAATTTTGATATTTTTTTGTTCATATATAATGTAGATGTCTATGTATGTATGGAATGATATCGATGGATGTATGTATATATAACATTCGTAGAAAATATGACGAATCCGATATGACCAATCCCCCTCCGGGTTGTCGAACATGTGAGGAAGAAGAGGATAAAAAAGAAGAGGAAGAATAAAAAAAGAGGAGAAGAAAGAATAGATGAGTTCTTCTCCTCTATTCTTTCTTCTCCTCTTTTTTTCTTCTTTTTCCTCTTTTTTTATATCGGGAACGAGGGTCGTGGAACATGAGAGGAATAAGAGGATAAAAAAGAATTAGAGGAAGAAGAAGAAAAAAAGACGAGAAGAAAGAATAGAGGAGTTCTTCTCCTCTCTTTTTTCTTCTTCTTTCTCCTTTTTTTTATCGGGAACGAGGGTCGTCGAACATGACAGGAAGAAGAGGATAAAAAAAGAAGAGGAAGAAGAAGAAAAAAGAGGAGAAGAAAGAATAGAGGAGAAGAGAATAGAGGAGTTCTTCTCCTATATTCTTTCTTCTCCTCTTTTTTTTTCTTCTCATCTTTTTTTTCTTCTTCTTCCTCTTTTTTTATCGTGAACGAGGGTCGCCGAGCGGTAGAGGAAATCCTAATTAAATAGCAAGTATCGTCGGTGTGAGATACATGTGGCTGTCGGTGTCGGACACTACATCCATATCCCACAAGTGACGCGGGCTTCGACGCCCACTTCACTTGTGGGACGTGGATGTAGTGTCCGACACCGACGGCCACTTGTATCTCACACCCACGATACTTGCTATTTATGGTTTCCTCTACCGTTCGGCGACGGACATTAGGCAACCTCCCCGATAGCCACCCAAACCCTTGAAGCGTTGTCGAGGCCACCCCAAACCCTAGAGAAGCAGCGTCGAGGCCAGTAATTAATATATATGATTCCTTACTATGATTAGCTAGAACCTTCTACGTTTGCCACTAATATATCCATCTGTCATGTTTGAATAATAATTGACATGTTGTAAATATTTGTAGAAACTATGGACACCACCCGAGACGAAGCAAAAGAAACGATGTTGAGGGACATTATCGCAGAAGGAAGTGTTGCCGTCTCGTTGTATCTCAACGACACCGATGGTACTCTGGAAGAAGATGGTGAAGAAGCTGGCTCTGGTGACCTAATGCTGGTGCAAGAAGAAGAACGTGAGGACGGCTCCGGTGACCCAATGCTGGTGCAAGAAGGAGACCGTGATGGCGGCTCCGGTGACCGAACCGAGTCCGGCCAGGTATATATATTAGTTAAGACTGTGCTGACTAGCCAATTGATGCATTCATTGTTTTGGTATGTACACATATTAATTAAGTCTTTGTTCTTTTTTCTAGCCCTCCGGATCAAGCACAACTGAGGTAAAGAGACGAGGCCCGAAGAGAAAGTTGAGGTCGGATGAAAGGTTTGAGATCATAGCAATCGCGCCCGACGGCCAACCTACTGAACCCATCCGAACAAAGAAGGCATTTGTTGCTCAGTGCGGGGTTCTGGTTGGGGACAAGGTGCCGATCAGCATCCAACAATGGTTCAAGCCGGCTACTGAAGACCCTGAGGTGTCTTACGTCAATGATATGCAGAAAAATGATCTTTGGAATGAGCTGATGACAAATTTCACCCTACCGCCAGAGGATGATCCGGAGAAGCCAGTTAAAGAGGAATTAATCAAGTCTTTTGCTCTTAAGAGGATGGCAGACCTATTCAGGAGGTGGAAGAAAGACCTGAATAGGTTTGTCGAGAAAAAAGAGACACCAGAATTCAAGGGCATATATGAGAAGATCAGAGATGACTGGCCTGCATTTGTGGCCCACAAGACAGCGGAAAAGAGTAAGAAGATGTCGGAGACAAACAAGAAAAATGCTGCGAAGAAGAAGCTTCACCATCGCACGGGGTCAGGTGGCTACCTGGTAGCCCGGCCTAAGTGGGCCAAGGATGAGAATGATCTGGTTCAAAAAGGGATCGAACCAGAGACAATGAGCTGGCCAGACCGTTGCCGGACTTGGTTCTTCAGGGCTGGCGGAACCTTGGACCCTATAACAGGGAAGTGCATTTGAACGGACGAGCAACATGACATTCCCTTGAAGAAGCTTCGGTACTATATCAAAGCAGCGCAGGAAGGGACGTTCCTTCCAGACAGAGAGAACGACGAGCTCACAAAGGCCCTCGGGAATCTTGAGCACCCTGGACGGACACGAGGCACGCCAGGCTCCATTCCGTGGAAGGTTGGGTTTCCGGACGCAGGCGGTTACAAAAGCCAGGAGAGGAGGAAGCAAGTGCAACAGTCCGAACTGCAGGCGCTTAAAGCAAGGGTACTCGGGATAGAGGAACGAGAAGCAAATCGCAGCAACCGAACTACCGAAGCTTCCCCTGAAGCTACCCCGCCATCTCAGCGTAGAAGCGGCGTGGCTTCCACCGAGCTGCTTCAGCCAGAGCTTGTCTTGACGAGTCCTGCCAGCTATCCCATGGATGCTATCACGGAGGCTCAAATTTGCCACCTTATGACACAATGGATGAATTTGAAGGTCAAGGCGGCTGTTGGCTCTGTTTTTCCTAATGAACCCGGCGCAACTTTTCACTGCCGGCCGATTCCAGAAGGATATGCTAAGGTCATGGTGGATGAAATAACGGAGGGATTTGAGGACCTCCAGCTTGACCACCCTACCGGAGAAGGGGAGACTCGGCTGGGTTCTTCTCTGAAGACTCCATGCCTATGGCGGAAGGAGCTCATCAACCTTCCGAACTGGACGCCTCCGCCTCCTCCTCCTCCTCCGGCGAGTCAGGGCACTCCGCCTCCTCCACCGCCTCCTCCTCCGGCGAGTGATGACCAGGGCCCTCGGCTGGCTCCTTCTCCGGCGCGTGGCGGCTCTCCGCCTCCTCCGCCTACGCCGGTGCGCCCGAGCAGCCAGCCTCCTCCTTCTCCGCCTCGTCAGCAAGGGCGGAAGAGATCCGCCGCCGCTCTGGCAGCTGCTCCGGCGCATTGTAGTCCTTCTCCTCCGCCTCGTACGCAAGTCAAGAAGACTGCCGCTCCGTCTGCTCTGTCGTCGTCTAGTAGTACAGCCAGAGGCGGGAGGAAATACAGATACGGTCCTTCTCTGAAGACTCCAAAGAAGTTACCATACGAGAGGACTGTGGAGGAGAACGCGAGGATCACACAAACCGAGGTGGATGACTGGTTTGAAGGGTTGAAAGCAAAGAGAAATCCACCTCCGAAGGAGAAGCTAGATCGGGCAAAAGTGAAGCGCACTCTGGATGCCCTGGCAAAACCACCCAAGTCTCCGCCGAAAGGCAACCATGAGCGCATTATTGCAAAGACATGGGTCGAAGCGTCGCGGTCGGGAAGTACAGTCAGTGATCAAAGGCTGAAAGAACGACGACCAGCTGGGAAGCAAATTGCCCATCTCGGCGAACAAGCAAAGCAATCGTGCCCCCCGCTCAACGTGCCTAGCGTCGATCCGAGGATGGCGCCCGGTTATAACAATCTTGACGATTACCTGCCCGACGATGTAGATTTTGGTTTCCGGGACGTGCAGATAAAAAGATACGAGTACGGGAAGCCTCTCGTCGAAGATGAAAGATCTCTAACAACGATGATGCGAAGATTGCATGATTGGTACATGAAAACCTGCAGAGAGTCAGGAGGGAGGAGTACTTTGTATGTGAGAGTTAAACCGGAGCATGACCTCGTTGGAATTGGACTGTTGCATGTTCCATTTGAGGATTTCTATCAGTTCTTCAATCAATTGGCCCTCGATAAAACAACGGTCACCAGCTACTGCCTGTAAGTACTACTACTTCTGTCATTAAGTCTCTCTATATAGCTCAGCTCTTTCATTGCATATATTTATAATTATCCTCACTATATTATGCAGATTGAAGATCGCCGAATTGAAGAAAAGACAAATCGGTGATATTGGGTTCATTAACACAAATCTCATAGATGCAGTTCAGGTTAAAGATCATGCCGCAGAAATCGAGGCCAACTTGCTACGATCATTCGAAATAAATGAACACAAAGATATAATACTCTTTCCTTACAACTTCAAGTGAGTGTTGTCTTGTGCATATTCGGTTTCCCTTATATATTAGTCCAGGTATAGTACTGTAATTGATGAGTTATGCATGCGTGCGCAGTTTCCACTATATTCTCCTAGAGATTAGGCTTGAGAAGGGAGTAGTAACTGTCTTGGACTCGAGACGAAAAGATCCCGAGGAGTATGCGGACATGATTAAAATCCTAAAGAAGTAAGTTAAATCGATCATTATCCACCATATCAGCAAATTTGTTCATTTCGTGATATCAAGTAATTGTTTTCTTTTGTCTGGCAGTGTTTGGAGAAAATTCAGCACAAAATCCCTGGGACTCCCGAAGGAGCTGCAATTTAGATACCCGAAAGTAAGTACTATAGTACCATGTTCCGCGCGTCTACTAGCTATTGATTCAAGCGCTAGTTTCATCAATACCATTTGGCATTCTTGCTTATCAGTTTGATTGACCTCTTTTTCTTGAAAAGTGGTTGTGGCAGGAACAAGGGAATGATTTCTGTGGATACTACATCTGCGAGTCCATCCGCCACACGACCTGTGAGCGGGAAGGGTACTCTGACAAACAATTTGAAGTGCGTAAGAAATAATATTCACAACTTTTGTTTATTACCATCATTTGTGTAGAGTTTCATTCATTCATATATATATATATATATATATATATATATATATATATATATATATATATATATATATATATATGTATTGACCCCCTTCTTCAAATTAGATGGTTCGGTAGCGGAATGAACTCCTAGCACCAGATCGCATGCGAGCAATTCAAGAGGAATTGGCGGCATTCTTTCTTGACCACGTGATCGCTGAAGACGGAGAATACTATGTGGACCATTGATACGTCCAAAACGTATCTATAATTTCTGCTTGCTTCATGCCTCTTTTGGGTGATATTGCTATGATATTTATACACTTCCATACAATTTTGATCATATTTGGACTAACCTATTAACTCAGTGCACCCCAGTGCCAGTTTCTGTTTTCTGCTATTTTTGTATTTCAGGTTTTTCCATTACGAAAACTGTCAGAAAAATTCTGAAAAAATATATAAAAAATCAGCGTTCCGGAACCTTCCAGGACCCCAAAGTACAGCCGGAGGGGGGCCACCAGGGGCCGAGGCGCCCTGGTGGTGCCCCCCTGGCCGCGCTGGGGGGGCGCCTGGGCCCCCCAGGAGCCTGCCGACGCCACCCTTTGGCGTATATTTAAAGCACGTCTCGAAACCCTCGGGATGGGAACCCTTTTCCACGATCGCATCTCTGTTCCGCTGCCGCCGCGCTTCCAAGATCGGGAGCGCCAGGAGAACTCTTCCCGGCACCCTGCCGGAGGGGAGGATCGCCACCGGGACCTTCTCCACCACCATGGACGCCTCCCGGATGATGCGTGAGTAGTCTCCCTTGGACCATGGGTCCATGACCAGTAGCTATGTGACGTTCTCCTCCCGTTCTTGTGCTTCACTAATTAGACCTCGTGAGCTGCCCTACATGATCGAGGCACATATGTAATTCTTATGCTGTTGCTATGATGAGTTTGCTGGGATCCGATGGATTGTGAGATTATGTTCAGATTGTTTTTGAGTAATATATTTGATTTACCTCTTTTATATTTATGTTCGTGAGTAATTCTTGCATGTTCTCCGTTGCTGTTTATTGCTTTTGCTGAGTAGTAGATAGTAACTCCAAGCGGGAACGTTATGCTCGCTTGTGGGTTCGTGCCCCTCGATGACTAGCTTGAGTGACAGAAACATGAGTCTAGGGGATGTGCTGTTGCCACAAGGGGGAAAACAACGGTGCTTGTGCCCGCGGGTGCAAGGATTGTTTAGTTTACGCAAAGTATTTTAATGCAGTTGTCTGTTGCTTTGAGTTTACACTTTGGGTGGGGCTCGCAACTTAATACCAGCGAGATGTTCTGGATAGATATCTCAAGGTGCATGATTAGTAGTAGATGCAGATGGATTTTGGTCTACTTACCTTGGCGTACTGCCCATGCTTTGAACCTCAACCAATCTTGCAATATAGTTAGCATTGGTTTGCGCACATAATCCTGTCAATTGCCCAGCTGTAATTTGTTTACCTCACATAGCTGTTTTATCGTCTTTTGGGAGAGACATCACTAGTGAACATCATGGCGCCCCGGTCCATGTTCCCATCATTGATCACTTCGCTATTTACTTTCCGTTGCTATTTACTTTCCGCTTTTACTTTCCGCGGCACTATCCATCACCATTACCACTTGCGTTTTGACCCTTTGTAAACTACAAGGCCGGAGGGATTGACAACCTCTCTGTACTCGTTGGGGACAAAGTTATTTGTTTTGTGTGCAGGTCCACGTTGATTGCTAATCCACGGTGCCGTTAGCGATTGACACCTTCTCGTTGAAACTTGGAGTCTCTGGGGATTCGATCCTTGGTATCTTTGCCAAGGAAAAACTACCGCTACGCTGCATCTCAAACCTTACACTTGGGGTAACCAACGAGGGGCGAGAAGCCATCAAGGGTGTTTTCTGGCGCCGTTGCCGGGGACTCCGCTCTTCGAGATAGGGGAGTTGCATGCTATCTTTTACCTTTGTTTTTTTAGTATTGTCAGTTTACTTTTCAGTTTTTGCTTTAGTGTCCTTCACCGAAAATCACAAAAATAGTTATCTTGCTTGCCTGCTGCTATGAGTTCCACCGAGAACACCAAGTTGTGTGACTTCACTAGTTAAACTTATGGAAAACCCTGTTATTGGATCGTTGCTTGCGGGAAGACGCCCCACACCTGTGGTGGTTGCTCCTCCCCCTACTGAAATTGTGCCCTATAAAATACCAGCTGGTATTATCGATTATGTTTTGGCTAATCGTTATGCAGGAGACAGACATCCCGGTGAACACTTGCTATATCTGTCACAATTATGTTCATTATTTAAGCTTGCAGGTGTATCAAGAGAGTTTGTCATGAGGAAATTTTTCGCCATATCACTTATAGATAAAGCTTCAGATTGGTATAAGCTTCTCGATAACTCGCACTTGCTTGATTGGCAAGAGCTTATCTCTCTCTTTTATACTAAGTTTCATCCTCTTCATGTGGAGAGTAAGAGTACCTTTTTGCATGTGGATCATGGTATCAATGCTTTATGTGACGCTTATATTGTTGAGTTTATTCATGATCCCACTGAAAATTATTATGAGAAGGGAACATATGCTTATAGATATTTCAATAATATCAAGTTCCCTCTCTTTATGGTGAATACTTTGAAGTTATGCTTGTTCTGCTTTCCTATGCTAGTTGCTCTATGCTTCAATAATTTATTTTCTTACAAGACTCCCATGCATAGGAAGTATGTTAGACTTAAATATGTTTTATATATGCTTCTTGATGCTCTCTTTTGTTCTTCAACTCTTATTCCTACGAGAGCATCATTAAAGTCTTATGCCTACCTTAAAGGCATAAAAGAAAGCGCTTATGGGAGGCAACCCACCATGAATAAAATTTAATTTTGCTTTCGCTGTGTCTTGATGTTGTTACTACTGTAGCATCATCATTGTATCTTTACTCTTCAGTTTTATGCCAAGTATAGCCTCTGATTGCAGGAAAGATCAAGAGTTGTGACGTGTTGTCCAGGAAACAGATTTTGTCCTCGTACAGAAAAATTCGCATAAAATCACCAGATCATCTTTTTGGTCTGAATTTTTTCCACAGCATGCTCTATATAATTGTATTTCAGGCGTATGTTCTGAGGTTTTTGATTGGAGTTGCAGAAGTGCCCCGAAAAAATCATTTACTGCCTGCTGGTCTGTTTTTCACAGATTCTGTACTGTTTTGCCTTTTCTTCGTTTTGCGAGCCTTTAGCTTGCTGTTTTCTTGCAAAAACTTTATGGCAATCCAGAGAAACAGTATGCTTAAAAGTTTATCTTTATTTCCAGCAAGGAACAATTATAATATTGTGGGTACTAACCTCGCTAATCAGATTATGATGAGTTTTGTATGAAGGGAGTTTTCAAGTGTGCGAGGGAAGTTGATGAAAAGATTCAGGAGTGTCAAGCGCTCAAGCTTGGGGATGCCCCTGTCAGGACCCCGATCCTAAGTCACATCGATCCAGCATGTAACACATCATATCACTTTGCGGCCTCACGCACGGTACTCCCACGGGTGCCACCTTACCTGGCCCGGGACCGTTTGCGCCTTTTGGCTCATGTATATGATAGTGTCGCTAGCATCCATATGACAGAGAACCCGGGCCGACATGGCTAGTCGTGAACCCAAAGCGGCGCTAGCCTATGAGGACAGGCATACATGAATCACATCGAGCATGTCGGTCATCAACGTATTTGCCCGGGCTGTAGCACTGGGCTAACAGGACTCCGGTAACCCGGGCTGTAGCAGGCTAGGCAGGACTCCGGACAACAGCGCGTGACATTTCCCCGAAGGGACAGACACAGGAACGACGTGAAACACATGCCGGCCAGTCAAGTGTTCCAAGCAGTAGTGCTGGGCTAGCAGGACTCCGGTGAACCGGGCTGTAGCGGACTACTATCTCTCAGAAGCACTAGACCTACATTTCCCCATATGATAGGCTGCTAAGGATAAACAACTAGATAGTCGGATTCCACACATACCAAGCATTTCAATCATCATACACACAATATGCTTAATATGTGTAAATACAACATGGCATCACAACAAGACTCTACGACTCAAAGTATTTATTCATTAGGCTCCGAGGAGCGAGATATTACAAACATGGGTCTCATGACCCAACATTCAGAGCATACAAACAACAAGCACATGCGGAAGCTAAACATGTCTGAGTACAGACATCTAGAAATGAAGAAGGCTGAGAAGCCTGACTATCTACCAGATACTGCCGAGGGCACAAGATCGTAGCTGAGGTATCAAGCTAAACGTCGAAGTCCAAGCGGTACTACTAGTGAGACTGAAGTCTCTCTGCAAAACATAAAATAGGCAAACGTGAGTACAAATGTACCCAGCAAGACTTACATCAGAACTATCTACATATGCATCGGTATCAATAAAGGGGGTGGTGGGGTTTAACTGCAGCAAGCCAGCTTTGACTCGGTGGCTATCCTAAACTACGACTGCAAGTAACTCTTTTGAGGTGGCGCACACGAGTCCACATATTCACCATATCAATACACCACTATGGATCCACTTCCGTCTCCCTACGAGAAGGCCATCCATAGCACTCACGCTTATCTTGCGTATTTTAGAGTATCCACTTTCACTTGTCTATGAACTGATATAGGCAAATCAGAAGTCCATTACCGCGGACACGGCTAGTCGAATAGATCATTTATAACCCTGCAGGGGTGTACTTCTTCACACATGTTTCCACCACTTAGCGTCTGCACACGACATGTGCTCGGCAGACTTCAAGCGAAACCCGACGTGGGTGTAGACCACGACCTACCTAAACACTCAAGTCTCTAGTCCAGGTTTATCGCCTATTCGGGTTCCATCCATGAGGAGATCCGGCCGGAGTTTCGCTCACGGCCCCAAACGATGTGTGCAGGGTCCGAGACACCAAACGGGCGCCCGGCTGGCCCGGCCACGTGCCTACCGCAACACAGCCCACCCCGATGGTCAGCGCTGCGTGCGGCCCCCAGCATACTACAAACACCAGAAACTACTTGCAACTCCTGGACAGAGGACAAGGGTGGTTAAGAAGTCGAGCGGGGTCATATTTCAGGGCCCAATGTGTGGTAGTAACTGTATCATGGATCACAAACACAGAACTCAGTTCCTGAGGACGGCTTCAATGAGACAACCCACCATGTACTCCTACATGGCCTCTCACCAATACCTTTACCAAATCGTGTTCACCCACTTAGCTCACACACAGTAGGACATGTTCAACACCATTCCAATTCATTCCCGATGAATCAGACCTGACTCAACTCTAGGCAGTAGCAGGCATGACAAACAAGCATGAATGAGTAGGCACATCAGGGCTCAAACAACTCCTACTCATGCTAGTGGGTTTCATCTATTTACTGTGGCAATGATAGGTCATGCAAAGGATAAAGGGGTTCAGCTACCGCAGCGAGTAACACATGAATCGTTGTTGTCCTAATGCAGTAAAAGAGAGCAGGAGCGAGAGGGTGGGATTGTATCGGAATGACAAGGGGGTTTTGCTTGCCTGGCACTTCTGAAGATAACATTGAGTCTTCATCAGTGTCAACGATCACATCGTCGAAACGCGTCTATCGAAAGGGGGCAATTACCGGCAACACAGAAAGAACACAATTAACACATGGCGATATGCAGCAATATGATGCATGCTATGACATGGCAATATGCTATGTGTTTTAAGCTAATGCAACTAGCAACAAAGTTAAATGAAGTTGGTTTGAACCCTAAGTTCAAATTCAAACTTCATATGTGAAATTCAGATGCCATTTATGCAAATTGCCCTGTACAGCAACCCTAGGTTGTTCAAACATGCATGATAATGCGATAAACAGATTCCTTGAATTTTTCTGATAATTTTTCATATATAACTTGTTTGATTTGGAGCTATGGTTGATTTTATATGAATTTTTGAAGTTTGGACAATTTTCTGGATTTTCTAAATATTTAGAAATAAACTAATTCCAGAAAATGGATTATTGCATCAGCCTGACGTCATCATGACGTCATCATGACGTCAGCAGGTCAACTGCGGCTGACCGGGGTCAAACCTGACCAGTGGGGTCCACTGGTCAGTGGCCCAGTGCTGGTTAGGGTCGCTGACGTGTGGGCCCAGTCAACTGCCTCATCAGCATGGTCAAAGCTGACGTGTGGGCCCACCGTGGTTAGTTAAACATTAAACAGGGGTTACCCCATGGTTAATTAGGGTGGTGGGGCCTGCCTGTCAGTGACTGTGGGGGTAGTTAGTGGGTGGATTAGCCTAATCTAATCGCGCCACGTCGGCTTCGCCGGAGGTAGGCCGCCGGCGACCATCCAGTGCGGTGGCGTCGCACGTCCCAGCGATTCCGGCGACGAGAGGAGGCGGGGTTGCGCTCGTTGGAACGCCCGCAAGGCGGCGCGTCCAACGGTGGTGGTGTCAGGTGCTGGGGCGGCCGGAGACGACGTCGGCGACGACCTTGGCGGACGCCGGAGCTCGGGCGAGCTCGGGCTCGTCGCTAGGGGGCACGGCGAGGTGCGCGGAGTGGTGCTACGGGCTGCTGGGGATGCAACGAACGCGCTGATGAGCTCGGACGCGGGCGGCAGCAGCTGTGGCCGCGGCGGCGCCATGGACAGCGGCGAGAGGCTACGGCCACGGCGGGGAAAAGGGCTACGGCGTGCAGGTGGCTAAACGGAGAGAGGGAAACGGGGCTGGAGCTCACCGCGGTTCCGATGGAGACTTCGGCGAGCTCGGGGAAGCACCGGAGCGGCCGGGGCAGCGAGGTCGATCTCCGGCGACCGAGGAGGGGAAAAGCCTCGGTGGCGGAGTTGCAGCGCGTCCGGGGCCTCGTGGGTCGTCGAGGAGGTCGGGGACGTCGAGTCGGAGCTCGCAGGCATGTCCAGGGGGCGAGGGGGAGGAAGTGGCCGCGGTGGGGCTTGTCGGCGGTGACGAGCTCCGCTCGGTGTGCTCGGGTGAAAGAAACAGAGGAGGGGGAGGAGCACAGGGAGAGAGGAGGAGAGTCAGACGGCTCGGGGGCGGGGGGTCGCGTGGCGTCGTCCGGATGCGTCGAGGAGGAGCCAGCCAGGCAGGGAGGGAGGAGGTGGCCGGGCGCGTGCCGGTGTGCGGTGGCCACACGCCTCGCGTCCTTCTGGCGCGAGGTGGGAGACGGTGGCGGCTCTGGTGGGCTGGGCCAGGTAAGTGGGCCAGCAGGTGGGCTGCGCAGGTAGGTTTTCTCTCCCTTCTCTTTTAATTAGTTTCTGTTTTCTATACTTGTTATTTTGTTTTGATTTAGTTTATAGCCCAAATCACTTTAATAAATCCTGGAAATAATTGTGGGCATTACATGAATTATTTCAGAGGCCCTTAACTATTTCCAGAATTGTTGGAGCATTTAATAATATTAATAGAAATTAAATGCCCCAATTCAATATTTTATGACTTAAATTCAATGCCCAACTTGTTCCTTAAAAATGCTCATTATTTTTGGTATGGATCAAAACCATTGCCAAAAATATCAAACATCAAATAAGAGCATTTTGGGTTCTTGAATGCAATTTATTTAAGCTGGACCTATTTGGATTTCAAAGTGCTAGGGTTTTATCACCCCCAATTCAGCTTTTAACTAAAATTTAGACATGATGCATGGATGCTTGTGCAACTAATTACAATCAAATTCTAGGGCTGTGACAACTCACCCCCACTAAACAAGAATCTCGTCCCGAGATTCAAGCATAGGGTAAGAAGACAGAGGGGACACAATTAACAACACGATCTTCATGATCCAACTACCCTTCTCGAAGATGTTGATTCATTGCATCATCTTGATCTCGACTTCTTGCTTTGAGAACTACATCCAACATGACAACGAGTAGAAAAGAGGAATTTTAGAAGAATCGATCTTCTTGAGGTTCGAGCAACTTAGGATCATCACAGGGATCACAAGATCAACTCACAGAATGAGACATAGAAACATCTCTGGAGTTGAGAGGCAAGACATGCATTAGGAGGGACGGAAGAAACAATTTGACGAGGGTTTCAAAGTAGCAAGGGAAATTGCCATGATTCCAAAACGGGGCACCTTAGAAAAGGTTACTCGAAGAACTATTCCCTTAAGTGGCGAAAAGAATTACTTTTGATACAAGATCGTTGAAATTCTTGGTACCAGCCTGAGGCAATCACAAACGATCGTGTGAACGAATTCGAAGGAATGGCATACACATACCAGAATAGATGATGTGGACTACCTTGTTGAAGACAACGTAATGGATGATTTGCTTGCGCGTGCTCTCAAGAACTTGAGCATTTCCATATTCATCAAGGTTCTACCAACATCTGCGTCGAGGATCCTGGCATCACATCTTACTACCTTGACGAATAGTGATGGACAATGCAGATGGATAGAAAGACACCCCTTTCTCAGATTTCACCTTAGCGAGGCCAAGGGAACGAAATCTGGACGATCGACCGAGAGACATTTAGCACTCCGCTTCTAATGTTCTCCTTGATGTGCTAGCGTAATCCATTCATAGATATGGTTTGATATCTAGAACATCAAGTAAAAGGTCGGACTTCGGAAGCTCAAGAACCCATAAGGAAAACTACGGAAGCAAATCCTACGAAATCCTCATGGGGAGGTGGCCAACTTTCACAATCAAGATACTACAATAATAGGTCTTCCAGCTAGGTGTGTTGGCCACGACATCCACCTACCGGGTTACAGAGAGACCATTAGTATAGTTCTTGGGAAAATGTTCCAACCATCATATCTGCCTGAGATTCAGATCTGGTTGGTGTCAGGATAGTCCAGACTCATCAAGTCTAGAAACAAAAATGAGAGTTTGCAACTCAATTCGACAAGATGACGTTGCGAGATTCTCGGGAATGAACTACGATAGAAAGCTCCAAAACATGAGCTGATTCTGCTACAAACATGTGAACATGATGCCCAAGACAAGCATGGCCACGTAGTAGTCTTATATTAAACACTACCAAGTTCATGTGGGGGAACCTTCATCGAGGATATCGAAGTCCTTACATAAGTCCGGATTAGCTCTTATGAAGGAATTCCTTCTCCTTGGACAAATCAGTCAGTGGCTTGGTGTACTAGGAGATACATATGGAATGGAGGTAGCGAGCCTGTCAAACCATAGCATACTTCGCACATGCATGACTGACTTGGGATGGTACCAGAGGAAACAAAAACAATCCTTCTCGAACTCACGGCGGCAACTTGCACCAAATGCACATGAATCCGAGAAAGTCACTTCTTACACCAAACATGTATTTCATGAACAGGACATGAAGATTATGCTTACACAAGTTTCCAATACTAGCTTGATGTTCAACATGAATCACGGAGGAGACAAGATGCTGCTGATGGGCTCAACAACACCTCATTGGAATTTCCATATCACTGGACTTCCACCATCATGTGAACACGGTGATAGCATTGGTCAGACCAAAGATGTAATGGTGTATGCTCGAGGGATCAACCACGAGTAAGACAACATTACGAATATCGTTGGTTCTGATTTGACTTGACGATAGCCCATACTCAAGTCAAAGTTCTGACAAGGCAATAGATCCAACAACTGATCACGAGGACCAATCGATGGAGGAATCATCTTTCTTCAACACACACACACAAGGATATCCCTTAGTAATGAACTAAGTCAGACAAGCTTTTATCTTCCAACTCTCCAAGTTGTTGTTTGGCTTAACCAACTAGCTCAGGGATATCCGACACAGATTCTTGGAGAAGGGGTGGTTGCAAGAACCCAACTTGATCACGAACTCAACATAGCGGTCAGGTGACAACCTGGTAATACCCCTGAGAAGATATTCGGAACATTACGAACCACCGATATGATACTAAGCTCGAGACCAATCTTGCTTTTCAGGGCAAGACGATATGATCCAAAGAGTGAGGGGTTGGCACAATCCTAACTCATTGATCGAAGAGTGCACCAGAAATAAGGACTAGGTAGCACGATCAATCTTAGGGTGATGATTTAATAACCAACACGCTAAGAATGATATTATTGTCCATTAACTACGAAGCAACATGGTTGCTAGGAGTATTGATTTCACACATCATAGTTCACTTGTCGGCATTCCGGTTACAACAACACGAGACCGAGGAATGAATAATGATGGCGAGAAGTATCACCGCGGCAAGAATCCATAAGAGGTGGTGCAGTTCTCATGAAATTCTTGACATAAAGATGGTAACAAAAGCTGGATTGGCATTCATTCTGCGGAATACAACTACTTTGACCCAATCCCAGAAATGGACGAGGTACTGGAGTTTGTTTCTCCCAGTCATTCTGAACTAGAATGGCTTGACGGACCACAAGAATAATAGGCATCGATGAACACGAATGCACGACTATTCCTGACTATCAATTAATAGACTAGGGTCGGAATACAGCTAAGGAGGGTCAACTCAAGGAACATATAACTTTCTGAGTTCTGGATGCATAGATTAGTATGTCGAACCAAGTTCAACAGGTTTCTTCCAGATAACCCATGCAGAAAGGAAGAACTGGCAGAATCACAATATGAATGGAATACTCCTCAAGAACACCCTGGTTGTGATCTTTTGATTCAAACGAATTTCTGCCAAGGATGGTTCATGGTATTTGGAAGAAGGAAATACCACGGACCTCGAGGACTAATACAAAGGTTACTAATATCCTAAAGGAACTAGCAAACACTATCGACATGAGGTAGGTAGGGTGAATCTCGGGTTCAAAACCCAGGAGTAGAATACCTACTACTAAATGGCATCACGGGATGCTTTCGAGAATGGTGGCCAGAATCATCACACTGGGGACACAAAACATTGCTAGATCACTGGGTGACTCCCTAAGACACCTAGGGTCATAATAATAGCTCCAACATATACGTCATGGCAACGGAGTACCTCAACAGACCGATTAGTGTGCTTATTCTAACCCAAAGGACATCGAGAACGGAAGGAAGGGATTTACAAATGCATCAGACTATTTAGAAACCTGGGATGACTCGGACAGCATAACGGCTGTAAATGCTCAAAAATGATTTGAGACAACCTGCAAAATGGTGGCATAGCCACTCAACATCACAATATCAAGATTCTGAGATCAGCTGACAACATACTAGAAGTAGTAGGAACTGAACAGGGGCTCGAATCCAACAATCCTAGGCAACTACGGTCTAGTAACACGTCATCCTGATAGATAGATGAGAAGGCCTAGTTCTTAATCCCCGTAGAAGAGAAGAGGTTGACTCAGATCAGAAGGCCATGAGGTATAAGAAGTAAAAAGAGCCTTACGTTCCCTTCCACAATCAATTCCCATACATAACTAAAGCATTTCTAGACACAACTTCGACCAGTTTGGCTTGGTAGTCCTACAGGCAGTCAGGCTCTGATACCAACGCTGTTAGGACCCCGATCCTAAGTCACATCGATCCAGCATGTAACACATCATATCACTTTGCGGCCTCATGCACGGTACTCCCACGGGTGCCACCTTACCTGGCCCAGGACCGTTTGCGCCTTTTGGCTCACGTATATGATAGTGTCGCTAGCATCCATATGACAGAGAACCCGGGCCGACATGGCTAGTCGTGAACCCAAAGCGGCGCTAGCCTATGAGGACAGGCATACATGAATCACATCGAGCATGTCGGTCATCAACGTATTTGCCCGGGCTGTAGCACTGGGCTAACAGGACTCCGGTAACCCGGGCTGTAGCAGGCTAGGCAGGACTCCAGACAACAGCGCGTGACATTTCCCCGAAGGGACAAACACAGGAACGACGTGAAACACATGTCGGCCAGTCAAGTGTTCCAAGCAGTAGTGCTGGGCTAGCAGGACTCCGGTGAACCGGGCTGTAGCGGACTACTATCGCTCAGAAGCACTAGACCTACATTTCCCCATATGATAGGCTGCTAAGGATAAACAACTAGATAGACGGATCCCACACATACCAAGCATTTCAATCATCATACACACAATATGCTCGATATGTGTAAATACAACATGGCATCACAACAAGACTCTACGACTCAAAGTATTTATTCATTAGGCTCCGAGCACTACAGGAAACAGGTAATTTGCCGTCTGTGAATTACAGACGGCAAAGACCTAAATCCAGACGGCAAAGACTTTGCCGTCAGGAAGCAGACGGCAAACTCAGACGGCAAAGATTAGCCGGCAAAGAATACTTTGCCGTCAGCATTTTATCAGCAAGACGGCAAAGACTTTGCCATCATCCAAATTCTATCTTTACCGTCAAGTCGAATAATAACATACGGCAAAGAAAACATCTTTGCCGTCTGCTAAGATGTGCCTTTGCCGTCAGCCTCATTCACCCAAGACGGCAAAGAACTTTTTATTATTTATTAAAATAGTGATCAAACAGTGCAGTTCCAGAAGCTGTGGTCAAAGCTACATTGTCTCTCTATTTCGAAAAAAAGCTACTTGGTCAAAGGCGTAGGTAAATTTGTTCGTACCCATTTCACAACCAACATTATAAGAATCAATGACAAGCGAATGGATTTTACAAGATAGAACAAGTGTATTTACACAGTATATCCATCGTCATCCCTCACTGATGAATCAAAAAACTAACTCTACTTCAATTTCTGAGAAAAAAAGGACGAACTGGGCAACTGCCCTTGCAGCACACACGCCGCCGGGGAGGTTGAGATCCGCGCCGTAGCACACAAGGGGCCGGGAGGTGGAGGGCCCGCGGCAGGAAGGAGTTGGATGCCGCGACCGCCTGGCCTTGCTCGCCGCGCCGCCGCCCAGCCGCACACGTCCGCGTCGGCTGCTGCCGCACGCGCGTCGCCGCCCAGCCGCGCTGGCCCGCACCGGCCGCCACCCTGGCCCACGCTCGCCGCTGCCTTCTCTCGCGCCAGCCCGCGCCCGCCGCCCACGCTCGCCCGCGCTGGCCGTCGCAATCGCCCGCGGCTGCCCACTGCGTAGCCGCTCCGGCCCGCGCCCGCCGCACAGCAGCGCTGGCTGCCTCCCTCGCCTGCGCCAGCCACCCAGACTCGCTGGCCGCCGCCCTAGCCCTGGCGAGGTGGCGGAAGGACGGGCGGGAGGGTTCTGGGTGCGGCGGAGGACGGACGGGCGAGAGGTCGCTAACCGTGGTGTGCCGCTGCTTGGAGACGGGCGGGCGCTGGGCTCAGCGTTCCGCAGCTCGGGGACGCGGGCGGGCGTGGCCCGGCGGCCTGTGGCTGCTCGTGGGAGAAGTAGGGAGTAGGGAGCAGGGAGCAGGGAGCAGGAGAGAGGAGAGCGCTGGCCGGCGGGGTGCTACTGCTCGGGGAGGTGGAGAGAATCAGAGAAGAGCGAGCACGGGGGAGGAAATGGGAATCCTGGGTGGGGCAGGTAGGGTCGTGGCCTATGGGCTCGTCGGTGGGGGCGTGCGTGGGGGTGCGTGCGTCGTGGGGTGGGTGGAGGCGTGCGTTCGACGGCATGTGATGTGCGTGTGAGATATTGCCAAGTCATCGATCCGGGTGATTGATCCGCGTGATGTGCTTCTTCTTTGCCGTCTCCGAAAATAAATACAGACTGCAAAAAGATCACTTTGCCGTCTGCAAAAAAACACAGACGGTACAGAATCTTTGTCGTCTGCCAAAACAAACACAGACGGCAAAGATTCTTTGCCGTCTGTGATTTTTGTTGCAGACGGCAAAGCGAGCGTTTTGCCGTCTGTATTTATTTTTTCAGACGGCAAAGTTTATTTTACCGTCAGTTTTTCTTTGCCGTCTACTGATGACGGCAAACCCACTCGTTGCCGTCTGCCCGACAAAAAGCTGACGGCAAAGACGCCTCCTGACGGCAAATTAACTATTTCCCGTAGTGGAGGAGCGAGATATTACAAACATGGGTCTCATGACCCAACATTCAGAGCATACAAACAACAAGCACATGCGGAAGCTAAACATGTCTGAGTACAGACATCTACAAATGAAGAAGGCTGAGAAGCCTGACTATCTACCAGATCCTGCCGAGGGCACAAGATCGTAGCTGAGGTATCAAGCTAAACGTCGAAGTCCAAGCGGTACTACTAGTGAGACTGAAGTCTCTCTGCAAAACATAAAATAGGCAAACGTGAGTACAAATGTACCCAGCAAGACTTACATCAGAACTATCTACATATGCATCGGTATCAATAAAGGGGGTGGTGGGGTTTAACTGCAGCAAGCCAGCTTTGACTCGGTGGCTATCCTAAACTACGACTGCAAGTAACTCTTTTGAGGTGGCGCACACGAGTCCACATATTCACCATATCAATACACCACTATGGATCCACTTCCGTCTCCCTACGAGAAGGCCATCCATAGCACTCACGCTTATCTTGCGTATTTTAGAGTATCCACTTTCACTTGTCTATGAACTGATATAGGCAAACCAGAAGTCCATTACCGCGGACACGGCTATTCGAATAGATCATTTATAACCCTGCAGGGGTGTACTTCTTCACACATGTTTCCACCACTTAGCGTCTGCACACGACATGTGCTCGGCAGACTTCAAGCGAAACCCGACGTGGGTGTAGACCACGACCTACCTAAACACTCAAGTCTCTAGTCCAGGTTTATCGCCTATTCGGGTTCCATCCATGAGGAGATCCGGCCGGAGTTTCGCTCACGGCCCCAAACGATGTGTGCAGGGTCCGAGACACCAAACGGGCGCCCGGCTGGCCCGGCCACGTGCCTACCGCAACACAGCCCACCCCGATGGTCAGCGCTGCGTGCGGCCCCCAGCATACTACAAACACCAGAAACTACTTACAACTCCTGGACAGAGGACAAGGGTGGTTAAGAAGTCGAGCGGGGTCATATTTCAGGGCCCAATGTGTGGTAGTAACTGTATCATGGATCACAAACACAGAACTCAGTTCCTGAGGACGGCTTCAATGATACAACCCACCATGTACTCCTACATGGCCTCTCACCAATACCTTTACCAAATCGTGTTCACCCACTTAGCTCACACACAGTAGGACATGTTCAACACCATTCCAATTCATTCCCGATGAATCAGACCTGACTCAACTCTAGGCAGTAGCAGGCATGACAAACAAGCATGAATGAGTAGGCACATCAGGGCTCAAACAACTCCTACTCATGCTAGTGGGTTTCATCTATTTACTGTGGCAATGACAGGTCATGCAAAGGATAAAGGGGTTCAGCTACCGCAGCGAGTAACACATGAATCGTTGTTGTCCTAATGCAGTAAAAGAGAGCAGGAGCGAGAGGGTGGGATTGTATCGGAATGAACAAGGGGGTTTTGCTTGCCTGGCACTTCTGAAGATAACATTGAGTCTTCATCAGTGTCAACGATCACATCGTCGAAACGCGTCTATCGAAAGGGGGCAATTACCGGCAACACAGAAAGAACACAATTAACACATGGCGATATGCAGCAATATGATGCATGCTATGACATGGCAATATGCTATGTGTTTTAAGCTAATGCAACTAGCAACAAAGTTAAATGAAGTTGGTTTGAACCCTAAGTTCAAATTCAAACTTCATATGTGAAATTCAGATGCCATTTATGCAAATTGCCCTGTACAGCAACCCTAGGTTGTTCAAACATGCATGATAATGCGATAAACAGATTCCTTGAATTTTTCTGATAATTTTTCATATATAACTTGTTTGATTTGGAGCTATGGTTGATTTTATATGAATTTTTGAAGTTTGGACAATTTTCTGGATTTTCTAAATATTTAGAAATAAACTAATTCCAGAAAATGGATTATTGCATCAGCCTGACGTCATCATGACATCAGCAGGTCAACTGCGGCTGACCGAGGTCAAACCTGACCAGTGGGGTCCACTGGTCAGTGGCCCAGTGCTGGTTAGGGTGGCTGATGTGTGGGCCCAGTCAACTGCCTCGTCAGCATGGTCAAAGCTGACGCGTGGGCCCACCGTGGTTAGTTAAAAATTAAACAGGGGTTACCCCGTGGTTAATTAGGGTGGTGGGGCCTGCCTGTCAGTGACTGTGGGGGTAGTTAGTGGGTGGATTAGCCTAATCTAATCGCGCCACGTCGGCTTCGCCGGAGGTAGGCCGCCGGCGACCATCCAGTGCGGTGGCGTCGCACGTCCCAGCGATTCCGGCGACGAGAGGAGGCAGGGTTGCGCTCGTTGGAATGCCCACAAGGCGGCGCGTCCAACGGTGGTGGTGTCAGGTGCTGGGGCGGCCGGAGACGACGTCGGCGACGACCTTGGCGGACGCCGGAGCTCGGGCGAGCTCGGGCTCGTCGCTAGGGGGCACGGCGAGGTGCGCGGAGTGGTGCTACGGGCTGCTGGGGATGCAACGAACGCGCTGATGAGCTCGGACGTGGGCGGCAGCAGCTGTGGTCGCGGCGGCGCCATGGACAGCGGCGAAAGGCTACGGCCACGGCAGGGAAAAGGGCTACGGCGTGCAGGCGGCTAAACGGAGAGAGGGGAACGGGGCTGGAGCTCACCGCGGTTCCGATGGAGACTTCGGCGAGCTCGGGGAAGCACCGGAGCGGCCGGGGCGGCGAGGTCGATCTCCGGCGACCGAGGAGGGGAAAAGCCTCGGTGGCGGAGTTGCAGCGTGTCCGGGGCCTCGTGGGTCGTCGAGGAGGTCGGGGACGTCGAGTCGGAGCTCGCAGGCATGTCCAGGGGGCTAGGTAAGTGGGCCACCAGGTGGGCTGCGCAGGTAGGTTTTCTCTCCCTTCTCTTTTAATTAGTTTCTGTTTTCTATTCTTGTTATTTTGTTTTGATTTAGTTTATAGCCCAAATCAACTTAATAAATCCTGGAAATAATTGTGGGCATTAAATGAATTATTTCAGAGGCCCTTAACTATTTCCAGAATTGTTGGAGCATTTAATAATATTAATAGAAATTAAATGCCTCAATTCAATATTTTATGACTTAAATTCAATGCCCAACTTGTTCCTTAAAAATGCTCATTATTTTTGGTATGGATCAAAACCATTGCCAAAAATATCAAACATCAAATAAGAGCATTTTGGGTTCTTGAAGGAAATTTATTTAAGCTGGACCTATTTGGATTTCAAAGTGCTAGGGTTTTATCACTCACAATTCAGCTTTTAACTAAAATTTAGACATGATGCATGGATGCTTGTGCAACTAATTACAATCAAATTCTAGGGCTGTGACAGCCCCCGTGCACCCCCAAGAAATATTCAAGAAGACTCAAGCGTCTAAGCTTGGGGATGCCCCCCGTGCATCCCCTTCTCCATCGACATTATCAGTTCGTCTCTCGTTCCACTATATTTTTATCACTTCATGTGCTATGTGCTATGCTTGGAGCATCTTGCTTTTAGTTTTCCTTTTAGTTTTCTTTAGCTTTCAATAACGAGTCAGAACTCAGCTTTCTTTTTGTGGGAGAGAAACACGCTCCACTTCTACTTAGAACATAACATGGAGTTTTCATGTCTATCTTTGCCGTGTGTGTTCTTTGTCTTTCAATAGATACTACCTTGCTCAGCTCTTAGTTGCCATGCTTATCTTTTCAAAGAGCTTTTGTTTAGTTGGTTGCTTGAACTCTCTATATTGTCGTGATTATCTTTTTTAGGAGAGTTTGCTTCTGTTGGATTGATTGATATGTCTATGATAAAGATGCTACATGCATGATGTTGCTTGGTAATTCAAGCTTGCTTATGGTTAGTTTCAAATAGCTGGAGGGTTTCCAATGTGATATTGGAGTACCAACGTGATTTGTTTGAATATGATGTGGGATGGTTAGTGATATCTTCCTTCGATAATTTATTTTGATTGACTTGGCGTATTCCCACGCATATTCAAGACTGTAAAGAAAGTCTGTCAAGCCTTGATGATCTTTTATTTCTGAGTAGCGATAGAACTACCATGCCTGATTCAATGTTGCATTGTCGCTCTGCATGATTATGGCCGTCATTGCTCTCTAAGTTGGTCGCACCCAGTCTTTTGCTAGCCTTCGCCTGTACTAAGCGGACTGACTGCTTGTGCATCCAAATCCTTTAAACCAGTTTTGCCATATGAGTCCACCATACCTTCCTATACATGGTATTTACCTGCCATTCCTAACGAAGACTTTCGTGTACCATCTCGAAATATTCAAATAAAGTTCCTATTTTGTGCCTCTGTTTAAAGTTTATGAGGAAGTAGTGGTTGATTCATGATCTTTTTGAGTTGGACAAGCTTCACCCTCGGGATTGCATGTATAATGTGCAACCCATAATATGAGAAGGAATTGGCATTGAGTGCACCCGGCTCACTAAAAATTAATATAACCAACGAATCTTCCTTCACGCTTTGTTCATGAGAAATCAGAAAACTTTGGCAGTGATAAACAAAGGAGATTAAGAGGATGTTATGATCCTCACTCGGGAGCCATTCCTCGAAACTTGTCCAGCTCGAGAAGTAATTGGGTTAGCTGCTAGCATTCGTTGACAAAACATGCATACCAAAAAATTATTATTATCCCTGTTTTTAAAACCAAGAGCTCTGGTACATGCTTTGTCTTTGTTTCTGACTACGGGTTTTCAACTTTGCCAACAAAAGCCACGGTTCGAGAGTCTCCACCTTCTTCTAAAAGCACCAACTACTGAGAGCATGGTTGTCATTCTGAGTGTAATGTGCATTGTCCCAAAGTAGCATTGTCTTTTGCATGGTTGTGATATCGTTTATTCTGAAATCATTGTATCTAGTCGTCACTTAAACCTTGGAGGTGCCCCTGCATTTATGTTTTGCTTCACTAAAGGGGGCAAGCGAGATATCACTTGTCATATTTACATACCATGTTCATTGCAAATCTATTTGATGCTTCGGTTTCATGATGAAAAACTTTTAGTTCTTTGAGAATTTCTCAAGGCAACTTAATTACTATAGAAGCATTGTCTGTGAAAGCTTTTATCATGTGACTATGAAAAGTCCTTTATGGTTGATAGCATGTCACCACAGAAATTATTCTTGTTGTCATTTACCTACTCGGGGACGAGCAGGAATTAAGCTTGGGGATGTTGAGACGTCCAAAACGTATCTATAATTTCTGCTTGCTCCATGCCTCTTTTGGGTGATATTGCTATGATATTTATACACTTCCATACAATTTTGATCTTATTTGGATTAACCTATTAACTCAGTGCACCCCAGTGCCAGTTTCTGTTTTCTGTTGTTTTTGTATTTCAGGTTTTTCCATTACGAAAACTGTCAGAAAAATTCTGAAAAAAATATATAAAAAATCAGCATTCCGGAACCTTCCAGGACCCCGAAGTACAACCGGAGGGGGGCCAGCAGGGGCCGAGGCGCCCTGGTGGCGCCCCCCCCCTTGGCCGCGCCGGGGGGGCGCCTGGGCCCCCCAGGAGCCTTCCGACGCCACCCTTTGGCGTATATTTAAAGCACGTCTCGAAACCCTCGGGACGGGAACCCTTTTCCACGATCACATCTCTGTTCCGCCACCGCCGCGCTTCCAAGATCGGGAGCGCCAGGAGAACTCTTCCCGGCACCCTGCCGGAGGGGAGGATCGCCACCGGGACCTTCTCCACCACCATGGACGCCTCCCGGATGATGCGTGAGTAGTCTCCCTTGGACCATGGGTCCATGACCAGTAGCTATGTGATGTTCTCCTCCCGTTCTTGTGCTTCACTAATTAGACCTCGTGAGCTGCCCTACATGATCGAGGCACATATGTAATTCTTATGCTGTTGCTATGATGAGTTTGCTGGGATCCGATGGATTGTGAGATTATGTTCAGATTGTGTTTGAGTAATATATTTGATTTACCTCTTTTATATTTATGTTCGTGAGTAATTCTTGCATGTTCTCCGTTGCTGTTTATTGCTTTTGCTGAGTAGTAGATAGTAACTCCAAGCGGGAACGTTATGCTCGATTGTGGGTTCATGCCCCTCGATGACTAGCTTGAGTGACAGAAACATGAGTCTAGGGGATGTGCTGTTGCCACAAGGGGGAAAACAACGGTGCTTGTGCCCGCGGGTGCAAGGATTGTTTACTTTACGCAAAGTATTTTAATGCAGTTGTCTGTTGCTTTGAGTTTACACTTTGGGTGGGGCTCGCAACTTAATACCAGCGAGATGTTCTGGATAGATATCTCAAGGTGGATGATTAGTAGTAGATGCAGATGGATTTCGGTCTACTTACCTTGGCGTACTGCCCATGCTTTGAACCTCAACCAATCTTGCAATATAGTTAGCATTGGTTTGCGCACATAATCCTGTCAATTGACCAGCTGTAATTTGTTTACCTCGCATAGCTGTTTTATCGTCTTTTGGGAGAGACATCACTAGTGAACATCATGGCGCCCTGGTCCATGTTCCCATCATTGATCACTTCGCTATTTACTTTCCGTTGCTATTTACTTTCCGCTTTTACTTTCCGCAGCACTATCCATCACCATTACCACTTGCGTTTTGACCCTTTGTAAACTACAAGGCCGGAGGGATTGACAACCTCTCTGTACTCGTTGGGGACAAAGTTATTTGTTTTGTGTGCAGGTCCACGTTGATTGCTAATCCATGGTGCCGTTAGGGATTGACACCTTCTCATTGAAACTTGGAGTCTCTGTTGATTCGATCCTTGGTATCTTTGCCAAGGGAAAACTACCGCTACGCTGCATCTCAAACCTTACACTTGGGGTAACCAACGAGGGGCGGGAAGCCATCAACCATGCGTCCGTAGTTTAGGACATTATATTTGTAAGAGATAATTATTGTATATATGTAGCCGATAGTGTGGGATAGATATACGAGAACTTGTTGTTCGACCAATCTCTCGGAGAAGGAGAGGTGGTCGATATCAATTCTCTCTGTATGCATATATGTTCATGACGATCTTCTATTTCCTTCGTTTGCTTACTAGCTAGCTAGCGTGTCTAGTCCTCTCTATATGTATGTATAGTACGTAGCGTCGACCAAGCACGGACATAAGAGAGGACACTTCTCTCTATTAATTAGCTATCTAACACAATATATGAAATACCTAAATTAACCCCCCAAAACCCCCAACCCCCTCCCTTTAAAAAAAAACCAAGACCCCCAGCCACAGAAATGCTGACGCGTGGAGGTCTATTGGTCCCGGTTGGTGCCACCAACCGGGACCAAAGGCCCTCCTGCCTGGGCTCGGCGCGCAGGCCACGTGGAGGCCCATCTGTCCCGGTTCTGGTTTGAACCGGGACTAAAGGGTGAGGGTATTAGTAACGACCCTTTAGTCCCGGTTCGGGAACCGGGACTAAAGGCCCTTACGAACCGGGACAAAAGGCCGGTTTTCTACTAGTGCATGTCAAATTTTGCAAACAAGTTAGACCAAATGGCCCCTCCGGAATGCGATGATTTTTTCGACCACCTCCAAATAGCCTATATTTTGGCACACATGATCTTTTGCACAAACAAAGCTAGTTTTCCAAGGTTTTATATTTTTTTGAATTTTTTATTAATTTATACTGCCCTCTAGACTGACTGGTCAAACCATCGGTCTATACCTCAAGGGGGCATTCTAAAGTATTATTTTTTCAAATTTTCTTTCATAGCCATGTTTGGCACATCTGGGTCACCATGTACAAGAAAATTTGGGTGATTTGGAGGTGGTGGAAAAAATCACGTATGTTCAAAAACTGGCTTAAGTTAGACCAAATGGCCCCTCTGGAATGCGATGATTTTTTCGACCACCTCCAAATCACCTATATTTTGGCACACATGATCTCTTGCACAAACAAAGCTAGTTTTCCAAGGTTTTATATTTTTTTGAATTTTGTATTAATTTATACTGCCCTCTAGACTGACTGGTCAAACCATCGGTCTATACCTCAAGGGGGCATTCTAAAGTATTATTTTGTCAAATTTTCTTTCATAGCCATGTTTGGCACATCTGGGTCACCATCTACAAGAAAATTTGGGTGATTTGGAGGTGGTGGAAAAATCACGTATGTTCAAAAACTGGCTTAAGTTAGACCAAATGGCCCCTCCGGAATGCGATGATTTTTTCGACCACCTCCAAATCACCTATATTTTGGCACACATGATCTATTGCACAAACAAAGCTAGTTTTCCAAGGTTTTATATTTTTTTTAATTTTTATTAATTTATACTGCCCTCTAGACTAAGTGGTCAAACCATCGGTCTATACCTCAAGGGGGCATTCTAAAGTATTTTTTTTTCAAATTTTCTTTCATAGCCATGTTTGGCACATCTGGGTAACCATCTACAAGAAAATTTGGGTGATTTGGAGGTGGTGGAAAAAATCACGTATGTTCAAAAACTGGCTTAAGTTAGACCAAATGGCCCCTCCGGAATGCGATGATTTTTTCGACCACCTCCAAATCACCTATATTTTGGCACACATGATCTCTTGCACAAACAAAGCTAGTTTTCCAAGGTTTTATATTTTTTGAATTTTTTATTAATTTATACTGCCCTCTAGACTGACTGGTCAAACCATCGGTCTACACATATAATCAACTTGCAATTCATGAAAAAACTCCTTCATGTTACAAATAATCATTACACCTTTGTTCAAAAATTGGTTTTTGCACACACACACACACACCATCTTTAACTACTTTTTAATTAATATTTGATGAAATGAAGGAATATGTGTTCAGTTATTGGAATATTTGATCATATATATGGTGGAGTCTTTGCTATTTTTGCTAACTCAAATGAAGGAAAGATGTCATATGTGTCGACGAACAATTTCCACTTACTTCAAGAAAAAACATTAATTTACTTAACGCAAAGTTTTACATTAATTTACTTCCACATGGCCGCAGCATGCGAAGTGTTTGCAGCATGCCTGATCAGTGAAAGCAACACTAATGCGGCATGTCTGATCATTGCAGCAACTAAATTCAAGCAAATCATACATCTAAGCAACCATAATGGCAAATTTAAGGGACACAAATATAGATAGCAATATATACTACTGCCATAGATAGCAGCATCCACACAGCACACTTGCTGATGCAGACCACTAGCATATTAGATAAAGTTCATACTAAATTACCACCACAAGTTTCCACCATCAGAATACCACCCAAAGTTCACCAAAAGGACTGAGCCTTCCTACATCATACGACAACGAGGGTCTAGGGAAACTACACGTCAGGGTTTCTCAGGACCTTGTGGAGGGCAGAATGCTGAGCCCTGATCTTGTAGTCATCACTGTTGATGGATGTAGCCCGACAATGCTCCATCAGATGCTCCAGCAACCCAGTCCTGGGCTTGGGCCTGCTGAAGTAGGGGCACCGGTACTTCTCAGACCTCCAGTTGTAATACCTAGGAGCTCCTTGGACCCTGATCTTCAGCACCTCCGTCTCTTCAAAGGACTCGACATTCCCCTCGACCACATCATCTCCAGATTGATACTGCACACATTAATGACTGACATTAATACATTATGCATTCAAAAACTATAAACATCTAACACTAAGTCAATGCACAAATAACATTTCATCTAGGCCTTACCTCGTATGGCTCATCCTCATCACTGTCATAAGGGTAGTAGCCAGATGAGTCCCACTTCCTCTTCTGGCCAACAAGGTCCTCCTTCTGCTATATTGTCAACCAAGCAAGTCATTTACAAGGAATTGAATTGCACTTCAAATAATGTCATGACAAACAAGTTGATTTTGCATAATGATGGAAAGCTCCTAACTATATTTCATACACTATATATGAAGTTATATACATACTAAACAATTAGCTTATGAAAATACAAGTTCATTCATATGGCCATACAATTTCAGTTTTTGCTTTTGAACATGCATATGAAGGTATAAATGAATATCATTCCTCTCTTATTAACCCATGATATAGCAGTTTTTGATAGACAATGCAAATAGGACCTTTATATATATAACTTCACAAACATGTCAGGTTTTCATTTCATTTGTAAATCTTAATAAATATTTAGTTCAGAGCAGTTCTCAATGATCACTCATAAGTCAGAATAAGTCAAATGGTGAAGCCAAACTCCTACATCTAATTAAAATACCCTAACTCCAGCATCTAATTAAAAAACACTAACTCCTAGATCCACTGGAACATTGAATCACAAAATTTACTTACATATATCATTGGATATAAATGAATCCACTACAAATAACACTAACTCATAACTCTTACTTCTACTGCATCATTCAGTCACACCATTTAATTACATTTATATCTACCTATATATGAATCCAATACAGAAGAAACCTAACTAAACATCTAATTAAGAAACACTAACTAGTACATCTACTACACATTCAATCACATAATCTATATAACTGTCTATAAATGAATAATACAATAAACCTTAACTAATCAACTAATTTAAAAACCATAACTACTACATCTACTGGATGATTCAATCATAGGTCCAACATATAACTGGCTAAAAATGAATCCAATACAAGAAAACCCTAACTAAACATCTAATTAATAAACCCTAACTACTACATCTACTGGATGATTCATATGACATTCATGCATGGAGGTATGCAACAACAGTTTAATATGAGTCGGTCATCTGGCATAGTTGCATGTCCAGCAAACCTACTTATGGTTCACTTTATAAGTACAGGAATCCTACAAATCAAAGATAAACCTAGCTACCTACAATTTGAGTTTATGGATAATGACGTGAAGCTCCTAACTATTTTAAAATTGTGCACTAGTTAAACATATTGTGTTCATTTCAACAATTAATTGATAGACTTCAAATAAATGAAGTAGGATTTTAACCTCATTTCTACAATATCAACTTTAAGTGTTGGGTGGCCCACTGAGGGAATATGCAAAACAAATCTAACAACATATACATCACATAACAAAATCTGAGCACATGAGGCAATCCAGATTCCAATATAAAAAACCTAACTCTCATTATGATCTCTCTAGCATTCAACCACGAATCAACTACAAAAAACCCTAACTCTCAAATGGGGTTCCCCATTCAATCAAAAAACCATAACAAGCAGAAGGGGGTGCCGCATTCAATCACAGATCTACAATAAAAAAAACCTATCTACTAAATCTTCTGCTTATCAACTACAACTATGAGAGGAGGGGAACGAGAAGCATTACCACATCCAGCACCTGCTTGTCGCTCGCCTCCGCACCTGCATCCAGTGCGCCGCCAGACGCCGTCACCACCAGGTCCGGCACGACGGAGTCCGAGCCCACCACCCCCTGCTCCACCAGATCCGCCGCCGCAGCGACCAATCCAGCGACTGCGGGTGCAGCATCTCCCACACCGCCGACGGCGGCCACTTCTTGGATGGCATCTGCCGCGGTGTTCGCGGCCTCGACCGCAACTCCGTGCGCAGCGGCGGCAGCGCCACCACCTTGCGCCATCGAAGCCTAAGAGAACCCGCCGGAGAGAGGGAGGCGGTGGGGTTGAGCGAGTAGGTGCGGTGGCGGGGCGATGGAGACGAGGGGGAGACGATGCGGCAAGGAGAGAGGGAGTGAGCCGATTTGGGGGGAAATGGTGGGGGCGATGCGGCCGGTGGTGGTTCCCCTCCCTCTTTATAGGATGTGACGTTTTTGGAAGTTATCGTGCGCTGCGTGGCCGCGTGGCTAGCCCACGACCGCCGCACGTGACGAGGGAAAACGATACGCCCACGCACACGACCGCCGCATGTGACAAGGGAAAACGATACGCCCATGTACAATACATGTATACCCTCACTGTACAAAAGTAATCGGGCCGGTGCAGGCTTGTACAGGGCTGTACCCGCGCTCTCCGTGGGCATAAAAAGACAATCGTGCCCCTCTTCACGAATTGTTTTTGACAGATCTCAGCCGTCCTTGTGTTTCTCCCCCTCGCGTTCAGCCCAGGGGGGAGCACCGGAGCAGAAACCCTTGCAGATGTGATCACCTTTCTGACAATATGGCGCGTTTCAATCTACAGAATTTCACCTGGTAGTGGCTATGTCTGTTGTTTTTCTTTTCATGCTATGTCTAGTTTCGGTTACTGTAACATGAATGTTATGTTAGACTGTATATATGTAGCCTCTGTAATATACTGTAACATTGTATTGTACCCCTTGGGTACCCTCTATATAATGAGATAGCCACACCCTGGTTTAGGGTGTCGAGCAGTTCCCAAATCATATGTTTCACATGGTATCAAATTAGGTTACGATATCTTCCGCTGCCGTCGCCACCACCACCTCCGTCGCGCCGACCCCTGTCGCTCCCGCCGCCGCGGTGCCGGCCCTTGCTCCTGCGTCGCCGTTTCTCGCCTCACAGCCTCTTGCGATGGCCTACGGTGCTTCCCTGGCGCCCCACTCCCCGATCGGATCGGGTGATCGCGCCGCGGTGCCCTCCGGCGTTGATCCATCTACGGACGCTGCTGTTGCACCGAACCATAGTGGAGCTGATCCATCTGCGGGCGCTGCTGCTGCGCCGAACCATGGTGGCACTGATCCATCTACGGGCACCGGTGTTGCGCTGACCTCTGGTGGGCCGCCGCCATCTTCGTCCTGGCTGGCGCCGCCCCATCACTACGTGGCGCCGCCCCCACAGCAGCCCTACGGTGCCCTACCGCCTCATCACTACTACGGTGCGCCGCCGCCATCCTACTCGGTGTCCTTGCCGAACTACTACCCGGTGCCACCCCAACCCTACACGGCGCCCCCGCCGAACCCTACCTGGCGCAGCTCCAACACTACCCGGCGCCCTCTCAGCAGCTGCAAGGGGCTGCGGCTGCCTCGCCGCATGTGGCTCCGGTCGCGGCATCCTACGGCGCCCTAGCGGCTGGTTCTCGTGGATCCTACCCGCACTACTCGGTGCCGGCTGCGCATCCCGGGGCGGCCTCATCGATGGATCTTTATGCATCGCCGCATGCTCACGCTGATCCGGCCTCAGCGTCATCGTCGTTTTACTTCTCCCATCTGCTGCCGGTGAAGCTCGCACCGGACAACTACTTGTCCTGGCGTGCCCAGGTGCTGCCTCTTCTGCGGAGTCGCTATCTGGAGGGCTACGTTGACGGATCCATCCCGTGTCCGCCCTCGCATCACTCGGCGTATCACACATGGGTGGCCCAGGATCAGGCCATCCTCTCCGCCATCTAGTCCTTGCTCACTCCGAGCGTCTCGTCGCTGGTCATCTTTGCCGCTACGTCCTGGGAGGCGTGGGCGACGCTTCACACCAGCTTCGCCTCTCAGTCTCAGGCGCGTGCTCACTCTATACGCACCGAGCTGGGTGAGACCAAGCTTGGTGACCTCAGCATCACAGACTACTTCAACAAGATGCGGGGTCTCGCGGACACGTTGGCCTCAGTTGGTCAATCGCTGGAGGATGAGGAGTTTACCACCTTCGTGCTTAACGGGCTTGATGATGATTATGACAATCTCATTGAGAATGTCCATGGCCGTGATGGTCCCCTCTCACCTCGTGAGCTCTATGCACGACTCCTTGGTCGTGAACAGCGCATTAAGGCGCGCCGCGCCTCTCCCAGTTTTGCCTCCGACAATGCTGCCACTCGTGGTAAACCCACGCGGTCATCATCTTCAGGTAGCAGACCGGCGCCATCCTCACAACCGGCCTCGCGGGGCAATGCTCCGACCATCACGGGCGGTAACTGGCTGGTGGCATGCTGTTCTTCCTGTGGTGCGCCGCAGGCCTGCCAGCTGTGTGGCCTTGAGCGTCACATTGCCTCTCGCTGTCATCGTCGCTACAAGCAAGACTTTCTGGGCCTCGGTAACAATGGCAAGGGGAACGACAAGCAGGCTGCCGCCGCGGTGACGAGTCATGATCATGGCCGCACTCCGTCTTACTCCATCGATCCTGTGTGGTACATGGACACTGGAGCTACCAACCACCTCACCGGCGAGATGGGCAAGCTCTCTACTCAGGAGCCATATCGTGGTCATGATCAGGTGCACACCGCCAGTGGAGCAGGTATACACATCTCCCATGTTGGTCAGGCCTCTCTCCTTGCACACAATTTTCGCACGTTGCATCTTTCCAATGTCCTTCGAGTTCCCTCTGCTACACATAGTTTGTTGTCCATTCCTCAACTTACTCGTGATAATAATGCCCTTGCTGAGTTTCACCCTTTTTGTTTATTTATCAAGGATCGGGACATGAGGGTCGTTCTGCTTAGCGGTCGTCTTCGCCATGGCCTGTATGCATTTGATGCACTGCGCCCATCTTCCATGCCATCTTCTCCCCAGGCGTTCAGTGGTGTTCGTGTGTCGCCTACGCACTGGCATGCGCGCCTTGGTCATTCGGCGGTTCCCATAGTTCGACATATATTGCATCGTGATGAACTACCAATTGTGTCCAATAAAACTGCTGAAACTGTCTGTGATGCCTGTCAGCAGGGCAAGAGTCATCAACTTCCTTTTTCAGAGTCTAGTCGTGTTGTGAAACATCCTCTTGAGCTTGTGTTTTCCGATGTATGGGGTCATGCCCAGATGTCCGTTAGCGGGCACAATTATTATGTCAGTTTTATTGATGCTTATAGTCGGTTTACTTGGCTATATCTTATTAAGCGCAAGTCTGATGAGTTCGATGTCTTTATTCAGTTTCAAGCACATGTTGAGCGTCTTCTTAAGCAGAAAATCATCCATGTTCAATCCGACTGGGGGGTGGATACCACAACTTCAACTCGTTTTTTAACAAACTTGGGATTTCGCATCGCGTGTCATGTCCTCATACACGAATGGAACTGCCGAGCGTAAGCATCGTCATCTTGTTGAAACTGACCTAACCTTGCTAGCTCATGCGTCCGTTCTGTTTCGGTTCTGTAGTGATGCTTTCTCCACAACCTGTTTTCTCATAAATAGGCTTCCCTCACGACTTCTGAAAATGCAAACCCCGCTTGAACTCTTGCTCAATGAAATTCCAGACTACACATTCTTCAAAGTATTCGGGTGTGCATGTTGACCTCACCTACGTCCATATAACAAGCGTAAGCTAGAGTTTCGGTCTAAGAAGTGCGTCTTTCTCGGGTATGGTTCTCTTCACAAAGGGTACAAGTGTTTACATGTTCCTACCAATCGCGTCTACATCTCTCGTGACGTTGTGTTTGATGAAAATGTATTCCCTTTTCGTGCACTTCCGACTAACTCTACCACTCCCACATCATCGGTGCCCATGTCTATACCTTCGCCTGATCAATTTGTGGATGTTGCATATTGATACGTCCATTTTGCATCATGCTTTTATATCGATATTTATTGCATTATGGGCTGTTATTACACGTTATTTCACAATACTTATGCCTATTCTCTCTTATTTTGCAAGGTTTACATGAAGAGGGAGAATGCCGGCAGCTGGAATTCTGGGCTGGAAAAGGAGCAAATATTAGAGACCTATTCTGCACAAGTCCAAAAGTCCTGAAACTCCACGAAAGTTATTTTTGGAAATAATAATAAAATATCCAGTGGAAGAAGTTCACCAGAGGGGGACCCACCTGGCCACGAGGGTGGGGGGCGCGCCCTACCCCCCATGGTGCGCCCCCCTACCTCGTGGGACCCCCGTTGGCTCTCCGATGGCCATCTTCTGCTATATGAGGTCTTTCGTCGAGGAAAAAAATCATAAGCAACCTTTCGGGACGAAACTCCACCGCCACGAGGCGGAACCTTGGCGGAACCAATCTAGGGCTCCGGCAGAGCTGTTCTGTCGGGGACACTTCCCTCCGGGAGGGGGAAATCATCGCCATCGTCATCACCAACGCTCCTCTCATCGGGAGAGGGCAATCTCCATCAACATCTTCACCAGCACCATCTCATCTCAAAACCCTAGTTCATCTCTTGTATCTAATTCTTGTCTCCAAGTCCGGAATTGGTACTAGTAGGTTGCTAGTAGTGTTGATTACTCCTTGTAGTTGATGCTAGTTGGTTTATTTGATGGAAGATCATATGTTCAGATCCTATATGCATATTAATACCCCTCTGATTATGAATATGAATATGCTTTGTGAGTAGTTACGTTTGTTCCTGAGGATATGGGAGATGTCTTGCTATCAGTAGTCATGTGAATTTGGTATTCGTTCAATATTTTGATGAGATGTATGTTGTCTAGCCTCTAGTGGTGTTATGTGAACGTCGACTACATAACACTTCACCAATATTTGGGCCTAGAGGAAATCATTGGGAAGTAATAAGTAGATGATGGGTTGCTAGAGTGACAGAAGCTTAAACCCTAGTTTATGCGTTGCTTCGTAAGGGGCTGATTTGGATCCATATGTTTCATGCTATGGTTAGGTTTACCTTAATACTTTTGTTGTAGTTGCGGATGCTTACAATAGAGGTTAATCATAAGTGGGATGCTTGTTCAAGTAAGAACAGCAGCCAAGCACCGGTCCACCCACATATCAAATTATCAAAGTACCGAACGCGAATCATATGAACGTGATGAAAACTAGCTTGACGATATTCCCATGTGTCCTCGGGAGCGCTTTTCCTTGTATAAGAGTTTGTCCAGGCTTGTCCTTTGCTAAAAAAGGATTGGGCCACCTTGCTGCACTTTATTTACTTTTGTTACTTGTTGCTCGTTACAAATTATCCTATTACAAAACTATCTGTTACCACTTATTTCAGTACTTGTAGAGAATACCTTGCTGAAAACCGCTTATCATTTTGTTCTGCTCCTCGTTGGGTTCGACACTCTTACTTATCGAAAGGACTACGATAGATCCCCTGTACTTGTGGGTCATCAAGACTATTTTCTGGCGTCGTTGCCGGGGAGTGAAGTGTCTTTCGTAGGTGGAATTTGGTAAGGAAAAATTTATATAGTGTGTTGAAATTTACTGTCACTTGTTACTATGGAAATAATCCTCTGAGGGGCTTGTTTGGGGTATCTTCACCCCAACCAGTAGAGCAAAGAATTGCTCCTCAACCTACTGAACCTATTGAAAACGAAATTATTCCCTTTGAACTTCCTTCCGGTATGTTAGAAAAACTGCTTGATAACCCTTTTACAGGAGATGGAACAAAGCATACTGATAAACATCTACTCTATGTGGATGAAGTCTGTGGATTATTTAAGCTTGCAGGTATACCCGATGATGTTGTTAAGAATAAGGTCTTCCCTTTATCTTTGAAGGGAGATGCATCGACATGGTATAGGCTATGTGATGATACGGGATCATTAAACTATAAACGAATGAAGTTGGAATTTCATCAAAAGTATTATCCTATGCATCTTGTTCGTCGTGATCGCAATTATATATATAATTTTTGGCCTTGCAAAGGAGAAAGCATAGCTCAAGCTTGGGGGGGGGGGGGCTTAAATCAATGTTATATTCATGCCCCAATCATGAGCTCTCAAGATAAATAATTCTTCAAAAAATTTATGCTCGGCTTTCTGAAAACAATCGCATCATGCTCGACACTTCTTGTGCTGGCTCTTTTATGATGAAGACTATTGAATTCAAATGGAATTTATTGGATAGAATTAAACGCAACTCTGAAGATTGGGATCTCGACGAAGGTAAGGAGTCAGGTATGACACCTAAGTTTGATTGTGTTAAGTCTTTTATGGATACTGATGTTTTCCGTAAATTTAGCACTAAATATGGACTTGACTCTGAGATAGTAGCTTCTTTCTGTGAATCTTTTGCTACTTATGTTGATCTCCCCAAGGAGAAGTGATTTTAATATCATCCTCCCATAGAAGTAAAAGTAGCTGCACCCACTAAAGTTGAAGAAAGGACTGTCACTTATAATGATCCTATTGTTCCTACTTCTTATGTTAAAAAACCATCTTTCCCTATTAGGATAAAGGATCATGCTAAAGCTTCAACTGTGGTTCGTAAAAGCAATATTAGAACTTATACACCTCCTGAGCAAGTTAAAGTTGAACCTAATATTGCTATTGTTAAAGATCTCTTATCTGATAATATTGATGGGCATGTTATTCATTTCTGTGGTGAAACTGCAAGAATTGCCAAACCTTGTGCTAAAGATAAACATAGACCTGTGGTAGGCGTGCCTGTTATTTCTGTTAAAATAGGAGATCATTGTTATTATGGCTTATGTGATATGGGTGCTAGTGCTAGTGTTATACCGCATACTTTATACGAAGAAATTAAGCATGAAATTGCACCTGCTGAGTTAGAAGGAATTGATGTTACAATTAAACTTGCCAATAGAGATACTATATCAGCAATGGGAATTGTTAGAGATTTTGAAGTCTTGTGTGGGAAAACTAAATACCCTGCTGATTTTCTTGTTCTTGGTTCCCCACAAGATAGCTTTTGTCCCATTATATTTGGTAGACCCTTCTTGAACACCGTTAATGCTAAGATAGACCGCGAAAAGAATGTTGTTACTATTGGTTTGGGTGATATGTCTCATGAGTTTAATTTCTCTAAATTTAGTAGACAACACCGTGAAGAAGAATTGCCTAGTAAGGATGAAATTATTGGTCTTGCTTCTATTGTCGTACCTCCTAGCGATCCTTTAGAACAATATTTGCTAGACCATGAAAATGATATGTTTATGAATGAAAGAAGGGAGATAGATGAGGTACTCTTTAAACAGGAACCTATTCTGAAACACAATTTGCCTGTTGAAATCCTAGGGGATCCTCCTCCGCCCAAGGGTGGTCCCGTGTTTGAGCTTAAACCGTTGCCTAATAATCTTAAATATGCTTATCTTGATGAAAAGAAGATGTATCGTGTTATTATTAGTGCTAACCTTTTAGAGCATCAAGAAGAGAGATTATTGAAAACTCTGAAGAAACACCAAGCTGCTATTGGATATACTCTTGATGATCTTAAGGGAATCAGTCCCACTCTATGTCAACATAAAATAAATTTGGAAGAAGATGCCAAACCAGTCCGTGATCATCAACGAAGGCTTAATCCTAAGATGAAAGAAGTGGTAAGAAAAGAAATACTAAAGCTTCTAGAGGCAGGTATAATTTATCCCGTTGCTGATAGTTAGTGGGTAAGTCCTGTCCATTGTGTCCCTAAGAAGGGAGGTGTTACTGTTGTTCCTAATGATAAAGATGAATTGATTCCGCAAAGAATTATTACAGGTTATAGGATGGTAATTGATTTCCGTAAATTAAATAAGGCTACTAAAAAGGATCATTACCCCTTATCTTTTATCGATCAAATGCTAGAAAGATTATGCAAACATACACATTATTGCTTTCTAGATGGTTATTCTGGTTTCTCTAAAATACCTGTGTCGGCTAAAGATCAATCAAACACCACTTTTACTTGCCCTTTTGGTACTTTTGCTTATAGACGTATGCCTTTTGGTTTATGTAATGAACCTGCTACCTTTCAAAGATGCATGATGGCTATATTCTCTGACTTTTGTGAAAAGATTTGTGAGGTTTTCATGGACGAATTTTCCGTCTATGGATCTTCTTTTGATGATTGCTTGAGCAATCTTGATCGAGTTTTGCAGAGATGTGAAGAAACTAATCTTGTCTTGAATTGGGAAAAGTGCCACTTTATGGTTAATGAAGGTATTGTCTTGGGACATAAAGTTTCTGAAAGAGGTGTTGAAGTTGATAAAGCTAAGGTTGATGCTATTGAAAAGATGCCATGTCCCAAGGACATCAAAGGTATAAGAAGTTTCCTTGGTCATGCCGGATTTTATAGAAGGTTCATTAAGGACTTCTCAAAAATTTCTCGGCCTCTGACTAATTTATTGCAAAAAGATATATTATTTATCTTTGATGATGATTGTGTAGAAGCATTTGAAAAACTTAAGAAAGCATTGATCTCTGCACCTATTGTTCAGCCACCTGATTGGAATTTACCCTTTGAAATTATATGTGATGCTAGTGATTATGCTGTAGGTGCTGTTCTAGGGCAAAGAGTTGATAAGAAATTAAATGTTATCCATTATGCTAGTAAGACTCTAGACAATGCTCAAAGAAATTATGCTACTACTGAAAAAGAACTGTTAGCAGTTGTATTTTCTTGTGATAAGTTCAGACCTTATATTGTTGATTCTAAAGTAACTATTCACACTGATCATGCTGCTATTAAATATCTTATGGAAAAGAAATATGCTAAACCTAGACTTATTGGATGGGTTCTCTTGCTACAAGAATTTCATTTGCATATTGTTGATAGAAAGGGAGCTGAGAACCCCGTTGCAGACAACTTGTCTAGGTTAGAAAATGTTCTTGATGACCCACTACCTATTGATGATAGTTTTCCTGATGAGCAATTAAATGTCATAAATACTTCTCGTAGTACTCCTTGGTATGATGATTATGCTAATTACATTGTTGCTAAATTCATACCACCTAGTTTCACATACCAGCAAAAGAAAGGGATCTTGTATGATTTGAGACATTACTTTTGGGATGACCCAAATCTTTATAAAGAAGGAGTAGATGGTGTTATTAGACGTTGTGTACCTGAGCATGAACATGAACAGATCCTACGCAAGTGTCACTCCGAAGCTTATGGACGGCACCACGCTGGAGATATAACTGCACATAAGGTATTGCAATCCGTTTTTATTGGCCTACTCTCTTCAAGGATGCCCGTAAGTTTGTCCTATCTTGTGATGAATGTCAAAGAATTGGTATTATTAGTAGACGTCAAGAAATGCCTATGAATTATTCACTTGTTATTGAACCATTTGATGTTTGGGGCTTTGATTATATGGGACCTTTTCCTGCCTCTAATGGATATACACATATGTTAGTTGCTGTTGATTACGTTACTAAGTGGGTAGAAGCTATTCCAACTAGTAGTGCTGATCATAACACCTCTATTAAGATGCTTAAATAAGTTATTTTTCCGAGGTTTGGAGTCCTTAGATATTTAATGACTGATGGTGGTTCGCATTTTATTCATGGTGCTTTCCGTAAAATGCTTGCTAAGTATGACGTTAATCATAGAATTGCATCTCCTTATCACCCACAGTCCAGTCGTCAAGTACAATTGAGTAACGGAGAACTCAAATTAATTTTGCAAAAGACTGTTAATCGGTCTAGAAAGAATTGATCCAAGAAAATTGATGATGCATTATGGGCCTATAGAACTGCATATAAAATTCCTATGGGTATGTCTCCATATAAAATGGTTTATGGAAAAGCATGTCACTTACCTCTCAAACTAGAACATAAGGCATTTTGGGCTATTAAAGAGCTCAATTATGATTTCAAACTTGCCGGCGAGAAGAGGTTATTTGATATTAGCTCACTTGATGAATGGAGAACCCAAGCTTATGAAAATGCCAAGTTGTTTAAAGAAAAAGTTAAAAGATGGCATGACAAAAGGATACAAAAGCGTGAGTTTAACGTAGGTGATTATGTATTGCTATACAACTCTCGTTTAAGATTTTTTGCAGGAAAACTTCTCTCTAAATGGGAAGGCCCTTACGTTATCGAGGAGGTCTATCGTTCCGGGGCCATAAAAATCAACAACTTCGAAGGCACAAATCCGAAGGTGGTGAACGGTCAAAGAATCAAACATTATATCTCAGGTAATCCCATAAATGTTGAAACCAATGTTATTGAAACCGTAACCCCGAAGGAATACATAAGGGACACTTTGCAGAACGTTTTAGACTCCGTAAAGGAATAGGTATGTGGTACGGTAAGTAAACCGACTCCAAAACAGTTTTTATGGCAATATTTCTCCGTTTTGGAATATTTAGAAAAATAGAAAAATAAGTAGTAGTCAGGGAAGGACACGAGGGTCCCACGAGGGTGGAGGGCGCGCCCTACCCCCAGGACGCGCCCCCTACCTCGTGGGCACCTCGTGTGCCTTCCGGACTCCGTTTTCTTGCATGATACGTATTTTGGTCGGTAAAATTTTATTATATATTCTCCCGAAGGTTTTGACCACCTTATCACGCAATTATCCTCTGTTCTTGTCTCGAGCTGTTTTCTGTCAGGGTTGTCAAGGCCAGGCATCATGTCGTCCCCCTCCTCCAACAATGGTGACAACGATGCTTGGCTAATGAAGATAGATATGAAGAGGGAAGAATCCATGAAGATCAACAAGGATGAAAGGATCAAGAAGGCCACGGAGGATCAAGCTCCGGCAGCAGAAGACATCCTTCAACTTGATCATAATCTTCTTACCCCAACTGAGATCGAAGCTTTCAAGATGATTGAGTTAGCTCGTATACAGAACAAGTATCTCAGAAGTGAAAATATTTTGTTGAAGGAGCATATCGTTGCACTGAAGGGCATTATCCACAAGTTGGAGGACATCTTACGCTCGATGTGCGACTACCCATCACCACCACCTTCTTCACCAACAAAGGAGACATAATCACATGGGTATGGGCACTCCCCTTGGCAACTGCCAAGCTTGGGGGAGGTTCCCCGGTATCGTATCACCATCACACTCCTATCTTTACCGTTTTCTTAGTCCGATCCTATTAGTAGTATTTTGATCTAGTAGAATAAAGTTTATGGCATGATCTAGTTTTGAGTTTTGCTTTATGATCTCTCAATGTAATCGAGTCCGTGAGCTATATATAATAAAGATTAGTGTTGAGTCAAGGGCTTGATTATTTTGCCATGATCTTGAGTGAATAAAAGAGAAAATAATAAAAAGAAACAAAGAGTTCATATTGATCTTATTGATAGTAATGACTATTGGTGATCGTAGCAGAAATTAAAATTTTCCTACGCAACACCAAGATCTATCCATGGAGTATTCTAGCAACGAGGGGATAGGAGAGCATCTACATACCACTTGTAGATCGCAACGGAAGTGTTCAAGAAGAACGTGGATGATGGAGTCGTACTCGCCGTGATCCGAATCACCGATGACCTAGTGCCGAACGGACATCACCTCCGCGTTCAACACACGTACGGTCGGGATGACATCTCCTCCTTCTTGATCCAGCAAGGGGGAAGGAGAGGTTGATGAAGATCCAGCAGCACGACGGCGTGGTGGTGGATGCAGCAGAATTCCAGCAGAGCTTCGCCAAGCGTCTACGGAGAGGAGGGAGATGTGTCACGGGAGGGAGAGGGAGGCGCCAGGGCTTTGGTGTGGCTGCCCTCCCTTCCCCCACTATATATAGGGCCAAGGGAGAGGGGTGGCGCAGCCTTGGCCCTTCCTCCAAGGAAGGGTGCGGCCAGGGAGGAGTCCATCCTCCCCAAGGCACCTAGGAGGTGCCTTCCCCTTTTAGGACTCTTCCTTTCCCTTATCTCTTGGCGCATGGGCCTCTTGGGGCTGGTGCCCTTGGCCCATATAGGCCAAGGCGCACACCCCTACAGCCCATGTGGCCCCCCGGGGTAGGTGGCCCCACTTGGTGGACCCCCGGGACCCTCCCGGTGGTCCCTGTACGTTGTCGTTAAAACCCGAAACTTTTCCGGTGACCAAAACAGGACTTCCCATATATAAATCTTTACCTCCGGACCATTCCGGAACTCCTCGTGACGTCCGGGATCTCATCCGGGAGTCCGAACAACCTTCGGTTTGCTGCATAATAATATCTTTACAACCCTAGCGTCACCGAACCTTAAGTGTGTAGACCCTACAGGTTCGGGAGACATGCAGACATGACCGAGACGATCTCCGGTCAATAACCAACAGCGGGATCTGGATACCCATGTTGGATCCCACATGCTCCTCGATGATCTCATCGGATGAACCACGATGTCGAGGACTTAATCAATCCCGTACTCAATTCCCTTCGTCTATCGGTACGATACTTGCCCGAGATTCGATCGTCGGTATACCGATACCTTGTTCAATCTCGTTACCGGCAAGTCTCTTTACTCGTTCCCGTAACACATCATCCCGTGAACAACACCTTGATCACATTGAGCTCATTATGATGATGTCTTACCGAGTGGGCCCAGAGATACCTCTCCGTCATACGGAGTGACAAATCCCAGTCTCGATTCATGCCAACCCAACAAACACTTTCGGAGATACCTGTAGTGCACCTTTATAGTCACCCAGTTATGTTGTGACGGTTGATACACCCAAAGCACTCCTACGGCATCCGGGAGTTGCACAATCTCATGGTCTAAGGAATGATACTTGACATTCAGAAAAGCTCTAGCAAACGAACTACACGATCTTTGTGCTATGCTTAGGTTTGGGTCTTGTCCATCACATCATTCTCCTAATGATGTGATCCCGTTATCAATGACATCCCCATGTCCATAGTCAGGAAACCATGACTATCTATTGATCAACGAGCTAGTCAACTAGAGGCTTACTAGGGACATATTGTGGTCTATGTATTCACACATGTATTATGATTTCCGGACAATACAATTATAGCATGAACAATAGACAATTATCATGAATAAGGAAAATATAATAATCCTTTTATTATTGCCTCTAGGGCATATTTCCAACAATGACTTCACATAGGACGAGTTTGATGATTAAAAGTTGTTGGGAGTTGGCAGACATAGCTTTGGTCATCGTTGCAATTAATAGGAAGTAATAAGGAAAGGGAGGTTTCACCTATAAATATACTATTATTGACATCTTTTATGATTGGGAGCACTCATTAAAATATGACATGCTAAAGAGTTGATGTTGGACAAGGAAGACAACGTAATGGGTTATGTTTTCTTATATCTGAGATAAAGTATATTGTCATGGATCATCCAACATGTTGAGCTTGCCTTTCCCCCTCATGCTAGCCAAATTCTCAGCACCAAGTAGAGATACTACTTGTGCTTCCAAAAACCCTTAAACCAGTTTTGCCATGAGAGTCCACTATACCTACCTATGGATTGAGCAAGATCCTTCAAGTAAGTTGTCATCGGTGCAAGCAATAAAAATTGCTCTCTAAACATGTATGAATTATTAGTGTGGGAGAAAATAAACTTTATACGATCTTGTGATGTGGAAGAAATAAAAGCGATGGACTGCATAATAAAGGTTCATATCACAAGGGGCAATATAAAGTGACGTTCTTTCGCATTAAGATTTTGTGCATCTAACATAAAAGCGCATGGCAACCTCTGCTTCCCTCTGCGACGGGCCTATCTGTTATTATCATCTTCTACCTTATGCAAGACTCATGGTGATCTTCACCTTTCCGTTTTCATTTTATCCTTTGGCAAGCACAATATGTTGGAAAGATCCTGATAGATATATCTAATTGGATGTAGGGGAGCATGAGTTATTATTGTTGACATTACCCTTGAGGTAAAAGGTTGGGAGGCGAAACTGTAAGCCCCTATCTTTCTCTATGTCCGATTAAAACTCCGTAACCACAAGTATCGCGTGAGTGTTAGCAATTATGAAAGACTAAATGATAGTTCAGTATGGGGACTTGCTATTAAGCTCTGACATAGACTCTTTCTGATGTTATGATAAATTGCAGTTGCTTCAATGACTGAGATTATAGTTTGTTGGTTCTCAAAGTTTATGATTCATACTTTTGCATTGTGAATGAATTATTACTTGAGCATAAGAAATCATATGATAATATCTATATATGTTGCTGTTATGAGAATAACCATGATGCCTTCATGTCCGTATTTTATTTTATCGACACCTCTACCTCTAAACATGGGGACATATTTATCATTATCGGCTTCCGCTTGAGGACAAGCGAGGCCTAAGCTTGGGGGAGTTGATACGTCCATTTTGCATCATGCTTTTATATCGATATTTATTGCATCATGGGCTATTATTACACGTTATGTCACAATACTTATGCCTATTCTCTCTTATTTTACAAGGTTTACATGAACAGGGAGAATGCCGGCAGCTGAAATTCTGGGCTAGAAAAGGAGCAAATATTAGAGACCTATTCTGCACAACTCCAAAAGTCCTGAAACTCCACGAAAGTTATTTTTGGAAATAATAAAAAATATCCAGCGGAAGAAGTTCACCAGAGGGGGGCCCACCTAGCCACGAGGGTGGGGGGCGCGCCCTAACCCCCAGGGCGCGCCCCCCTACCTTGTCGCCCCCCCGTTGGCTTTCCGATGGCCATCTTCTGCAATATGAGGTCTTTCATCGAGGAAAAAAAATCATAAGCAACCTTTCGGGACGAAACTCCGCCGCCACGAGGCGGAACCTTGGCGGAACCAATCTAGGGCTCCGGCAGAGCTGTTCTGCCGGGGACACTTCCCTCTGGGAGGGGGAAATCATCGCCATCATCATCACCAATGCTCCTCTCATCGGGAGAGGGCAATCTCCATCAACATCTTCACCAGCACCATCTCATCTCAAAACCCTAGTTCATCTCTTGTATCCAATTCTTGTCTCCAAGTCCGGGATTGGTACTAGTAGGTTGCTAGTAGTGTTGATTACTCCTTGTAGTTGATGTTAGTTGGTTTATTTGGTGGAAGATCATATGTTCAGATCCTATATGCATATTAATACCACTCTGATTATTAATATGAATATGCTTTGTGAGTTGTTACGTTTGTTCCTGAGGACATGGGAGAAGCCTTTCTGTTAGTAGTCATCTGAATTTGGTATTCGTTCGATATTTTGATGAGATGTATGTTGTCTAGCCTCTAGTGGTGTTATGTGAACGTCGACTACATAACACTTCACCATTATTTGGGCCTAGAGGAAGGCATTGGGAAGTAATAAGTAGATGATGGGTTGCTAGAGTGACAGAAGCTTAAACCCTAGTTTATGTGTTGCTTCGTAAGGGGCTGATTTGGATCCATATGTTTCATGCTATGGTTAGGTTTACCTTAATACTTTTGTTGTAGTTGCGGATGCTTGCAATAGAGGTTAATCATAAGTTGGATGCTTGTTCAAGTAAGAACAGCACCCAAGCACCGGTCCACCCACATATCAAATTATCAAAGTACCGAACGTGAATCATATGAACGTGATGAAAACTAGCTTGACGATGTTCCCATGTGTCCTCGGGAGCGGTTTTCCTTATATAAGAGTTTGTCCAGGCTTGTACTTTGCTACAAAAGGATTGGGCCACCTTGATGCACTTTATTTACTTTTGTTTCTTATTGCTCGTTACAAATTATCCTATCACACAACTATCTGTTACCACTTATTTCAGTACTTGCAGAGAATACGTTGCTAAAAACAGCTTATCATTTCCTTTTGCTCCTCGTTGGGTTCGACACTCTTACTTATCGAAAGGACTATGATAGATCCCCTATACTTGTGGGTCATCACATATGCCCCTGCATTGCTTCCTAATCATGCTGCAGGTATTGGACGCGGCGCTCGGCTTGAGCTCCTTGATGCACAGGTAATGGAGGAGTCTCCTGATCGGGACGTGCACGTGCCATGCATGTTGGGCAGCGCCCGCCAGCCCGTCCCCGCTTCGCCTGTAGAGGCTGCTCCACGGGCGTCGGTCCTGCCCGGATCCGCGCTGGCACCGCCTGACTCGACGCCAGCCTCGCCTGGCTCGTGCGGCTCCCGGCTGGGCTCGCTTGGCCCACTAGCTGCCGCTCCACCCGGCCCGGTGCCGGCCTTGCCCGTTCTGACGGGCCTCTCGCCTGGGTCGGCTGATGCCTCCACTGGCCCGCAGGTGCAGCCACCTGCCCCGGCCAGTCCTGTTCTGGCGCCCGGGTCGCCGACCAGCCCTGACTCGGTCTCCCTTGAGCTCGACTCGCCTGGTTCTATGCCGGCCTCATCAACGTCATCTGCTGCTCCGATTTTGCCAGTATAGTCTGCTGTCACTCTTCGGCCTCGAACACGGAGCCAATCCGGTGTTTTCTGTCCAAAGGAACGCACGGACGGGACGGTTGCATGGCTTGCTGCGTGCATGGCTCACACTGCTGCCGATCCCACTGCAGAGCCTCGTCACTTTCAGGCTGCACTGAGTATTCCTCACTTTTTCTGATGCCGACTGGGCTGGTAGTCCTGATGACAGACAATCCACGGGGGGTTATGCGGCCTTCCTTGGTCCTAACTTGATCGCCTGGAATGCTTGTAAGCAAGCAACAGTGTCTCGCAGTAGTACTGAGGCTGAGTACAAAGCTGTTCTGATGCGACTGCTGAGATTATATGGGTACAGTCTCTATTGAGAGAGTTGCGTGTCCCTCAAGCTCATCCTCCGGTTCTGTGGTGTGACAACATCGGTGCTACATATCTCTCTTCTAACCCGGTGTTTCATGCTCGGACAAAACACATTGAGGTGGATTATCACTTTGTTCGGGAACGTGTTGCACGGAAGCTACTTTGTATCAAGTTCATCTCGTCAAAGGATCAACTTGCTGACATCTTCACGAAGCCTCTTCCACAACTGCAGTTTGTAGGCTGTAGGCGCAATCTTAACTTGCTTTGTACTTCGGGCCATAGTTAAGATTGAGGGAGGGTGTTAGACTATATATACATAGCCTCTGTAATATACTGTAACGTTGTATTGTACCCCTTGAGTACCCTCTATATAATGAGATAGCCACACCCCGACTTAGGGTGTCGAGCAGTTCCCAAATTATATGTTTCACATGTTAGTGCTCCCTTCCTAAGAACTGGATGTTGGTCATCACATGATCTTTTCGGATCTCAAAGTGCTGGTGGTTTCATAGCTCGCAGATTTGATCCCCTTTGCTGACAAGATGGCGCGTGACATGCTACAGAATTCAATTGGCCGTGGCCATGTGTATGTTCTTGTTTTCATGCTACTTCTAGCTTCGGTTACCGTAACATCAATGTGGTTGTTCCCTGCCTAACTGAACCTGACAATGAAATTAACAGTTCCAGTCAATAGACAACTATGGCTGTATGTCTGCAATTTGATTTTTTTCATCTTCTTCTCAATAGTATCAGACATGACGATGGACCTGGGTAATTAAGAGCATCTCCAGCCGGCCCCCCAAGACGCCCTCCTAGGCCATTTTTTGCGCGCCGGCGACTAAAATTTCTCCCACTCGTCGTCCCAGAGGCTTAATTTTCGCCGAATTTGACCAAAAATATTAATAGTGCCGGCGCTCTCAGATGAAACTCAGCCCCCCGGGGGGCAGTTGGGGGCGGAGAGAGAAGGATTTGCATGTGTTTGGCCCACAATCAGCCTCCCACTCCTTCTCCATTCTATTTCTCTGGGGCCCACCCACGCTATCTCTTTTTCTTTTCTCCCCACGCCCTCCGCAGCCCTCGTCGCGCGCCGCCCGGCCGCTCCTCTCATCCTCGTCGCGCGCCTCCCTCCTCGCTCACCGCCTCGCGCGTCAGCCACCTCCCACCACGGCGCAGCCTCCGTGAGCACCATCGCCTCCGCCTGCAGCCGCCTCCATCTCCCGCCGCTGCAGCGCGTTGACCCGTGCAGCCCAGGCCGCCGGGTAGGCGAGGGCAGCCATGTCCAAGCTGCTCTCGCTGCACCGCTCGCTCTCGGAGCAGGAGGGCTACCTCAACTCTGCCGACCAGGCGTCCTCCTCCGCCTCGCCTGCGCCGAGCTGGTGCTGTCGTTCGACGCCGCGGTAGTCGCTGTCGTCGCGCCTCGGCCTGCGCTGCGGCATCGACTTCGCCGGGGTGTTGCATCATCAAGGCCGGCGTGCACGACGCGCGCCTTGACTTGTTGGCGGCCAAGGAGCTCAAGGTCAAGGCCAAGAAGATGGAGCGCCTCGTGGCCGCCACATCCAAGCTGTGCTCCGAGATGGAGGCGCTCGACGAGCTGGAGTCCGCCAAGCGGAAGCTCACCATCTGCGGCTGGACGCCCTGCGAGGGAGCGGGGCACGGGCGACTCAAGCTTCTCATCGGGCGGCTCGAGGGACCGGGCACTGGGCGAGGGAGCGGGGCATGGGGCGGCTCGACGTCGGCCTTCGGCTGCAGGATGTCTCCTCGAGCTTCTCATCGCCTCCTTCCCCGTCGACGATCGCGCTCCTCCGCTGGGCGCGCGCCGAGGAGGTCGTCGACGCCGCCGCGGGCAAGATGCTCGATGAAATGCCGCTCCGCTTGTGGAAGTCCAACACTGCTAGTCGGGAGGCAACGAGTGGAAATTTTTGGCCCCCCAGGCCAAAGTTCTCGCTGGCAGCCCCCCAGAAGGCGAAAAAATGCCTCCTGGGGGGGCAAACAGCTGGAGATGCTCTAAGTGAAGCTGGACACATGGCAGAACTGTTGTAACGGGACTGATGATAAACCCAACCCTTCTGCAACCAGGGTTTTGGTTGCCAATCGAAATTTCGAGATTTACCACGGTTACCACGTATTTCAGCCCCCTAGGTAAATGGGCATTTTGAGCAAAAAATCGATTTTTTTGAATTTTTTGAATTCAAACACTCAATGTATAGTAAAGTATGGCTGCACTTAAGTAAATTGAGAAGAAAAAACCAAATTATGCATACTGGAACATGCATCAAATAAAGGTGCAACACATACAATATTAGTGGGCGTCTCATAGTTGAAACATGGATGTCTTAGGGCATTGCTATAACTTAAAGTGACTATGCTATAACTAACACTGATTTAAAATTACTGTTTATTCATCAATCCAACCTACAAGTGAAAGACAACAAACAACATGCAGAAACTAATTTGCAATCGTAGGGCTATCTAATCTAATAACATAGACAAACAAATCTAGTGTCATAGGCTTATCTAATCTAATACACGCACAAACAAAATACATCTACTCCAACAGATGTAATGCGAAGATTATGCACTAATTAATCTTAGTCTTATCGAATCTAACACACGCACAAAGAAAAGCATCATGGATGCGGTACGGTTGCCAACATACTGGATCGGTCGATGAAGATGGAAGTTGTCGGCGTTGTAACGTGGACGCAGTTCGTCCACGACGGCCAGCACGCGCTGACGATCTGGATGTTCTCGACGATCTTGGTGGAGTTGGGCCGATGCTAGGGACGCAGCTGTCGTCGACTCGGCGGTAGGAGCCGTCGTAGACGACATGAAAGACGATGTCGAGACTATATAGGAGGAGGAGGATCTCCTAGGTCGTCGTAACCACCAGGGAAAGTACGTCCGTGATCTTTGCCTTCCTTGGTTGAGGAGAGGCAGTACGTGCTCCTAAATTAAAGGGATAGCCTTCCCACGCTCGAATTCTTTTTTAGATTCCGGTCCGGGAATTGTGTAACAAATCGCAGGTGCTCCTCTCTTTGAGCGACGAGGGGCTCGTTTCATGTACTTTTTTTCTTTTCTTTTTCATATTACAAAATTTTGATATCAAATAATTATTTGAAGTCAACCAAATGGCCCTAAATTTTTTTCACACAATGAGATGACCATGGACATCATGCATGCCAATTCTCATCGATTTCCGACACTCGATGCATTTACTAGGATTTTGCCGGCGAAAAGAACCCGAAACGCTGCCCGGATGTGACGCAACGTTCGTTCGGTGTCAGGAATGGCTCACATGTTGCATGGGGACCTACATTGGGCATCCTCACATGGTGCCAAAGTTTGGTGTCATTTCATGCAGCTCAGCACATACCACATGTGCAATCACCATCATTCGGGTCTGCCGGAGGGGGAGCCCGAAGGACGTTGTTTTTCTTGGCTCAACCAAATGGACCTAAATTTTTTCCACACAATGGGATGACCATGGAGATCATGCACGCCAATTCTCATCGATTTCCGACACTCGATGCATTTACTAGGATTTTGCCGGCGAAAAGAACCCGAAACGCTGCCCGGACGTGACGCAACGTTCGTTCGGTGTCAGGAATGGCTCACATGTTGCATGGGGGCCTACATTGGGCATCCTCACATGGTGCCAAAGTTTGGTGTCATTTCATGCAGCTCAGCACATACCACATGTGCAATCACCATCATTCGGGTCTGCCGGAGGGGGAGCCCGAAGGACGTTGTTTTTCTGGACTCAACCAAATGTAATTTTGAAAATAGAATGAAAATTATATTTAAGAAGTGAAATAGAAGACAACATACATTCATGGAATTTTGATTTTTACAACTATAATAAGAAATAAAATACAAAACATATAATTCAATTTTAAAACTCTAAGAAGAAATAACAAAGAAAAAATATATTTGATATACCTTTTTTGAAATAGAAAACAGAAAAGATATATAATAATAAAGATGAAACATATTATATGGCATTTTTTGAATTTTAATAGTGCGAGAATAACTGAAGGAGTAAAGATATATTAGATTTTAAATTATTGTATAGATGAAAAGAAAATAAATATTTAAATGAATAAGTGAAATATAAGACATTAATTTTTCGTACACATTGAATAAGTGAAATATAACACATTGAAGCAGCTCGGTTTTAAATGTGGTAATAATCTGCGCGCGGGTGAGGCTGGCCTGCGACGGCCCACCCGAACTAGGCCCAAGCGAGCATCGCGCCTGGCACATCCCAGCGGTGCTGGGAGTTTAGTCCCACCTCGCCAAGCGAGGGGAGTTCGCACCGGTTTATATACCAGGCTCAGCTTCCCCTTTCGAGTTCCTTTCTAAAGCGGGCAGCACATGCCTAACCCCGTCCGTCCCTGCCGAGTGGGGCCTACTAGCTGCCTATTATCACAATCTGGCGGGCCTCCATCCTGGCCGTTGAATTGTGTAGTATGCAGCTAGTAGGCGGGCTTTTTTGGGTCATATTTCACTTTTTGCATTTGTCACCATTATTTGTTGTTCTTCAAATCACCTCATAAAAGAATATAACACAACAATTTTTCCCACATTCATGAATGTTCTAACTGTCAGAACAATTAATACAGAAATATATATATGCGATTTAAATTTTTTTCAAAGATAAAACTAAAATATATATATACATGTCAAATTTTTTGCATATATCACATCACTAGTAGAAAAGGGGGCAATGGTCCACGGTGGGTTAGCCCACAGCACACGTGTAGACAACGTTCCACTAGCTAGTAGCTCTTTTATGATAAATATAAGTTCATGTGCTATCTATATCTATTTTGAAAGAATTTGAATTTAAAATTCAATTATAAATTGCGTTCATTGCTCGGAATTTCATGGTAACCGTGGTAACCACATTTACCAGCCCCCCTCGGTAAAAATGCACCATTCGGTAACCAAAACCTTGGCTGCAACATGTAATTGGACTCGGTTGTTTTGCCACGGCATGGCGACTTTCACCTAGTTACCTGATGGATGGATATGTTACGGATGGAAAAAGGCGAAGAATCAGCAAGGCTAAGCTAAGAGAGTGTGTGTGTGTGAGAGAGAGACACCTTCAGAGGGTCCTCTGTATCCTCAGATTGATGCAGCTTCTTCTCTCATGAGGGACTGATGCCTAATAAGCACACAATAGATGAACGTCGCATATTAAATCTTCCATTTCAAAGAGGTCACACCACACAGTATGTCTCTCTCTAAGAGTTGCTCCCGTTGCCACACCGAGCGCGCACACTTAATTTCACTACAAGAAATATGTCAACTTGTGACCCTCACTATTGGTCACTGAAAGGTCATAGTTTTTCATTTACGACCTTTTTGTGACCAAAAACAGAAGGTCAAAAGCTGGCGGTCGTAAACTGACTATAGCGACCTTCTTCGGGATAAGGTCGTAGACGTTTACGACCAAAACAAAAGGTCGTGGAACCCATGACCTTTTGTTTTGGTCACCGGCTGTCTGCCCAAGCCACGTCGGATCCGACGTGGCAATCTGACATGGCAAAATTGCGACGAATTGAAAAGGTCGTTGATAAGATTCAGCCCGGTCCAATTCGCTGTTCCACATGGGCCTAGCCCAATAACTTAGCCTTTTTATATTTTTTTCCTATCAATTTTTGATCGACTTCACGGGCCAAGCCCAACATTTTAGCATTTTTTTCTAGACCATGGCCTTTTATTATCTATTTCTTTTTTGGGCCTCAGCCTTTTTTACGCATTTCTATTTAATTTTCAGCCTTAATTGCTGCCAATATGTTTCGGGCCTCTTTTCAAAGCCCAAATAGATTAGGTCCAATGGACATTTCAATACTTCTTCTATTTGGACCGTGCCTCTTCTTCTATTGTGAGTATATGTACATAACTACCAGCATTCGAGTAACATGTGCAACAGTACATCAAAATTCTCAACAAATTTAGCATTACAAGTCAATAACATATAAAGCAAGTCGCTAACTGGGGCTTCAAGCTTTCTCCGAATTTCTTCAGGTAGAATTCCTGTAAATGAGAGGAACATCCACATGTTTAGAGTCTCAACATAGGCAATATTTGTTAGCAATAAAATAGAAAAATTAATTCAAGAACCATGCAAGAGCCTAGGTTTTAGTATAAATTTGACACCTAGAGTAACATCCAAGAATACCACGAGTTGATGCATTATTCTAGCATAACCAAATTAGAAACATCCCTTGCTGTTCTATTTTAACCTTACTACTACCTCCGTTCCTAAATATATGAGATCTTGGTTCATTTCAGTAATTTAGAAAGAGGGGTGATGGGGCACAGAACCTTGAGCCATTGTTGTGGGGTCATGGCTAATGAAGGTTACTTTTGGGGCCCCAACGGCAGCTCCGCCAGATGCAACAGCAACACCTCCAACAATCACAGCAACAGCAGAAGCACCACCAATAATGACCTGCGTTGCATTTCAAATCATCATTACAGAAGAAAAAATTAAGAAACAAGCAACCAATATAGCTTCAGCATTACATGTACATATTTTAGCTTTTTCTACCTAAGTACAAATAGCAAATTGGAACATAGGCAGGTTGATTATATTTGACAGAGCTAACTGAACAAAAAAGAGAACATAGCGCCACGACTTGTTGAGGATAGAAATAATAATGTTTGATTCAGAAATTAGTAATATGAGGCTCAGTAGGTCCTATCTTAGTGCTATGGGGATTAAGAGCATGCACACAGAAAGCTAATTGGCAAACAAAACTTATTGGTCAGTTCTCAACACAGAGCAAACTGGCAAATGATAATGTTTGTTACAATAATTAACAGGGCAGTAGCTCAACCTAAAGAAAGGCAGTAGAACTTATATGAAAGAAACCGAGTTGTAAGTGTATAAAGAGCGATCAATGATTCATTCCGAAGACATGGTAGTTTCTTCTAACATATTGTACTATCAAGTAAACTCTCACAAGAAAGATGCCCCAGTAAGTAAGCTGAATGTGTGACAAACTGAATAGTGAAACAAGTTGATAGTTGTACACTATAGTGTTTACGCACAGTCAAACTGAATGAATTTCAGATTATGTTGCATGCATTTGCATAGTGAGTAGGTGTTATTTCTGAACACTGGCAATGTGGTCGAACATAACAATACTTGGATTGAGACACACCAAACAGTGCGGATCAGTGATGCAATATAGCACTGTAGGGGAAGGGGACGGGGAAGCAACCAGCAGCAGCAGCAGTATGGCCAGGGAGGCAAACCAGCTCAAGTAAGACATCCTGGTCATCGGTGAAAGCCTTGTTGGTACTCAACAAGGCGGGCAGGCCGACTCCTCCGAGCGCAAGTTTCAGGAGCTTCCTCTTATAATCGCTCGTCTTGTGCTCCAGTGAGGCGGTCATGGACACCGGCCTGTGCGCGACGCCGCTCAAGGGGAGCGCTCCAAAGGGGAGCAGACCTTTTGCTGCAGGACTCATGGATGGTGCCATGTTTGCTCACTGGATGAAATGAATGGAGATGTCATCAGCATGAATCAGAGACAGAACATAACTGTTGTCGCCAGCATCAATTAGAGACAGAACAAATTAATTCTTGTAAAAGCAAAACAGTAATACTAGTAAATACTAGTGTAGTTAACTTGTCGATTAAGAGACTAACGAAACACTCTAAGCATACTAGAGCTTCAAACCTCAAGCTAAACAGAGTAATACTAGTGCATACAAAACCTCAAGCTAAACACAATATGCAGTACCTAGGAAGTAATCATCATATTTTCACAAAAACAACATGCAATGCAGACATATATACTCATACAAGAAGATCACTGCCTGCAGCTTTATTTAGATGACATACACTGCAAATTTTTTAAGAGAAAATAACTGCACCGGGCAATTTACTTCATGATTATGCAAGTAAGTCGACATGGCATCAAATCAAACACAAGCATAAAAGATCTGTCAATCTGTATCATCAGTAGAGCTACACTGCAGCAGGGCATTTCAGCATTATTTAACCCTTCAAATATTTTGTCAGAGTACATGCCACGAGTCTACACTCTACAGTAAACACAACTATAGTTTTCAGCAAACGAAACACGAATCTGGGGTACCAACCGTTCAAAAGGACAACAAAACCGCATCTAAACAGCAGGGTTCCAGAAATCACAATACAAACTTGTGCATCTCACAGCTGAATCACACATATTAAAGGCACAAAACAGTTCCAACGCCCAAGTTTGTAAACCACGACATGACTCTGCATACAGCAGAATCCTCAGTAAAAACCAAACTAATTGTTTTATTTAACAACAGTCAGATGTGTTGCCCAAGTGACTGAAAATTGTAGGTGAACAACACACAAAACATTTTATAAAGTTTCTCCAGTGACTGAAAATTGTATTCTATATGTAGAAAAAAAACATAGGCATTGCAATCATTCTCAATAAGTACACAACAATGCATTCCTACGAAAAAAATCCTCACATGGATCATGGCTGCTGCCTACCATGGTAAATGCTGGACTCTCTCTAACGATCTCAAACACACCACAATGGTTACAATTAGCCTGTCAGATGCACATTACAAGAGTTTGAAGTTGAAAGGTTGTGATTCCCCGTGAAATCAGAAGGAAAGCTCGACAGATTGGCATGCAGATGGCACCATGGATTTTCCGCCGGGTCCGTCCTGCAACCAACGCAACCCATCCATCAGAGAAATGCATCAGGGAATGGAATGGAGGGGAAGGGGAGGGAAGAAGAGGAAATCGAGAGAGGGGCGGACCTTGGATGCTGCTTGTACGTTCTTGTGCTGGAGGAAGAAAGAGCTTCACGCACGGTAGAAGGGCACAGGCACGCCAGTGGGCCCGTTGGCGTCGTCGCTGTCGCCTGGTGCCGGCGCCTGCTGCGGGGAGATGACGTGCCGCTGCGGACACGCCCCCACGACGGGATGGTGGGTTGGTGTAGGGATCCGGAGCGGGGAGGAGGAGGAGGCGGCCATGGTGGACAGTACGGGGTGCGGGGGCGGCGGGGTTGTGTTGATTGGATCTGGGGGATCGAGGCAGGAGGCGGAGGGCGGAGGGTAAGGAGAGATGGAGAGGAAAGGGACGAGTTGGGCGGTGGGTGAGGAGGACGGCGAGGTCGGCGGTGGGTGGACTGGATCTCCGTCGTCCTTGGTTGAGGTCGGCGGTGGGAGGGAGGACTGGATCGGGAGGGGGCGATGGCGCGAGGAGATGGGGGGATCTAAGCTAGGGTTTAGGTGGGGGAAGGGGAGGGGCTGCGGGAGGCCATGGACGGCGGCCAGCTCCGCCGGAGGGAGGTGCCAGCGGCGATCTGGAAGGGAGGAGGCAGCTCTCTCTCTCTCTCTCTCTCTCTCTCTCTCTCTCTCTCTCTCTCTCTCTCTCTCTCTCTCTCTCTCTCTCTCTCTCTCTCTCTCTCTCTCTCTCTCTCTCTCTCTCTCTCTCTCCGTCGGGCAGCGAGGAGATCTGGAAGGGAGGAGGCAGCGAGGAGATGGATGGATGTGGGAAAAAAAGGAGGCGGGGGGTGGATGGAAAATGACCAGCTAGGGTTTCGGGTTGGTGTGGAAGGGTTGAGGACAGCCGTTGGATCCACGAGCATCCGACGGCGTATGATGCACGATCCGCGTGAAACGTCTACAAACCAATCAGAATGCAGTATGATGCTATGACCATCTAAATTGGTCATAGTTGTCTAAAAATAATATGTTAAAATCATGTCAGCTATTTTATGACCTGAGAAATTCAAAAAGAAAATAGAAAACATTCTCATTGTGTCACCAAAAGGTGAACGAGTTTTCATAAAAAATAACAAAAATGAAAAAAGATAAATATCTTCAAAAAGGTGTAGTGAGAAATGAGTTTTTTTTTGCAAAAATAAACATTTTTCATTTTTCGAGAGCCCAAAATGAGTTTTTTGTGAAGGACCTCCCAAATATTTGTTGTAAAATTGGACCAATCATTTTTCTAAAATACTAGGCCATATTTAATGCACAATTGACAAAATGGTTGGGTGTCAAAAGTTTTGATCCCCCTCTGGTGAAAAAGACAAATTCCCGCCGATTCAGCTAGAAGCAGGTCAAATTTGAACTGCAGGTGCCTCATAGTTTGCTATTTATTTTTTCCAAAAATTATTTCTAGGTACATAAGTACCTATTTATTCAGAGAAACACCAAAAAAATTCCAATATTCAACCACTAGCTAGGAACGGTCATTCCCGCCGTTTTGACCGCATTTTGAAACGGGCATAAAAAATTCAAAAAAAATCAAAAAATTGGGAAACCTTCTAATTGTGTCATTATATGTGGCCAAGTTCCCAGGAAAAATAACAAACTTGTAATACGACAATTATTTTAAAAAAGTGTTCTCAAAAACGAGCTATCACGTGTGGAGATCAATGGCTTTCAAGTCAAATGATCAATCTTATGGACAAATTCATGGCATAGTTTATTCAAATGATCTCATATTGTGCACAAGGGTGCATATTGGAATGGCAAACAATGTTGCCTAAGGAAGTTTTCATTTTGTTTGGACGAAAAAACCATTTTCCATTTTTCGAGTGCCCAAAAGGAGGTTTTTTTGTGAAGGACCTCCCAAATATTTGTTGCAAAATTGGACTAAATCATTTTTACAAAATACTAGGCCATATTTAATACACAATTGAGAAAATGGTTGGGTGTCAAAAGTTTTGATCCACCTTTGGTGAAAAAGACAAATTCCTGCCGATTCAGTTGGAAGCGGGTCAAATTTTAACTGCAGGTGCCTCATAGTTTGCTATTTATTTTTTCTAAAAATCATTTATAGGTACATAAGTACCTATTTAATCATAGAAACACCAAAAAAATTCTAAGATTCAACCAGTAGATAGGAACGGTCAAGCCCGCCGTTTTGACCGCATATTGAAACGGGCATAAAAAATTCAAAAAAATCAAAAAATTGGGAAACCTTCGCATTGTGTCATTATATGTGGCCAAGTTCCCACAAAAAATAACAAACTTGTAATACGACAATTATTTTAAAAAAGTGTTCTCAGAAACGAGCTATCATCTCTGAAGATCAAAGGCTTTCAAGCCAAATGATCAATCTTATGGCCACATTCGTGGCATAGTTTTTTCAGATGATCTCATATTGTGCACAAGGGTGCATATTGGAATGGAAAATAATGTTGCCTAAGGAAGTTTTCATTTTCTTTGGACGAAAAAACCATTTTTCATTGTTGCAAAATTGGACCAAATAAATTTTCTAAAATACTAGGACATATTTAATGCATAATTGACAAAATGGTTGGGTGTAAAAATTTTTGATCCACCTCTGGTGAAAAAGACAAATTCCCGTCGATTCAGTTGGAAGCGGGTCAAATTTGAACTGCAGCTGCATCATAGTTTGCTCTTTATTTTTTTCAAAAATCATTTCTAGGTAAAGAAGTATCTATTTAATCAGAAATACATGGTTTGATGGAGAGACATCGAGGTTTGGACGGTGGCCGAGGGCCTGAACTCTAGAGCGCGTAAGCTCGCATGCCCGTCGCGTGTTCACCGCGTGACCGTGGCGTTGCCATGTGTTCCGGGTGGCCTAGACATGTCTAGTGGGTTGGGCACTCCCCAGGTAGGTGCTAGGAAGAAAATTACAACATAAGATTCTCACGAGGAGACCGATCGGTGCTCAAACATGAATTAGCAGCCAAGTGTTTGATTAGTGGTACAGGAAATGTACATGGCTAATGGGCGTGAGTTTTGGCTGAGGATGATCAGTTACTGATAAGACCGTCTTCACAAATTTTCAGCTCAAAAGGAGGAGCCTAGCTGGTACTTGCTTTGCAAACCACCACACTGGACATAAATACGAATGTTGAAGCTCGGCTCAAAATAATGAATGGATTGAGCTGGAATTTGGTGGAGGATGGTTATTTGGGCATAGGAAAGCACTGTAGAAAATGGATACTATTTGGACATGCCAAAGTGGTACTTCCTTCACAAATTGTTACTCTGAACAGAATAGGAAAATGAATATTTTTTAATTATTTTTGAACTAGGCAAGGAAGTTTTTTACATATTTGACAAAGATATGACCCAAAGAATTTATGAGATTTTTTTGGGAATTTTGGGAATGACAGAAATATAGGTTGCTTCACAACCTAGGACAAAAACTGCCACATGGACATGCCACATAGGCAAAACTGATGAGGTGGCACCTAGTCATAGCAACCCACCACAATTTACAAGGCTATGACCATCTATATTGGTCGTTAACTACTAGAGATAAGGCAGCGGACTAGCGTTGTTTGCTTTATGACCTTTTCGTGTGAGGAAATTACGACCTTTCTACCAAAATGGTCGCAATGGTTTAGGGTTTGGAGCCCCCCGAACAGTTTTTGACCAATTGGTCTGAAATGGTCATAAATTTATGACTAATTCTTCGAGGGTCACTGACAGAAGGTCATAAGTTGACATATCTCTTGTAGTGTTTGCTAGCACAAATGCCGCTCCCGTTAGTTTCAACATATTTTATGCTAAGATGGTAGACTATGCCCGGGCTTGAAAACTGGCCTCGTTATTATTAGCGAAGGCCCAAGGCCCATTTCAGCAGTCCATATTAGGGTCCAAAATTCGAGGCAAAACATGAAAAACTAAAGCCCCACTCACTGTTCGAAATCAAATTTAAACATCTCTCCCCCGAGAAACTGGCCAAGGAGTCAAGGGGAACATGATGTGAGGATGGGGACTGGAGTAGGACAATAGCATAATAACGACCCTATTATCTAGGAACGTCCCCTGGGGAAGGGGTGCAACGAACGATTTGTATGGTAGGAACCGGCGAATGAAAAGCTTCACTGTGGGATCCTCCCCAGCACGAACCCCCTAGATGCAAACCAACGTAATCTGTCGCTAATGAAGCGTCATGTGTAGGAGGAAAACAAGGGCGAAAAATGGCCTAGGTTATGTAGCCTTTACAAAAAGTAGTAGGCCTATGTTCCCAGAGAAGAAGATAAAAAAGAAATCATTCAAAGAAACTGCCATGAAAAAAAATATAAAAAGGCCATCCTCTATTTTTTTATTTTTCTAGAAGAACGCAAAAAAATATGTGTTTTTCCCTGATATGTATATCAAAAACTGCTAGTTTGCCAAAGTGAAGACAAAACAATATTTTAGCTAAAAAATTCATTGTGTGGGAATCATACATGGAAAATTTCAAAAAAGGAAAAAATATGAAATTGCCAGGATCAATATAAGGAAAATTACATCACATTAAAAATAAAAATTCCATGATACAAAAAATATTTTTAAAAGCCATGCTTGTATTTTCAAAAATAAAATGTCATGCCAATAAATAATTATCATGCTATAGATGAAAATTTTCACATGCTCTTAATAAAAAAGTGTCATGCTCTTAAACAATATAAAAATGCCATGATCTTAATAAGAAACATGCCATGGCATAAACATGAATCGAAAATTCCATGACATCATAAGACAATTGCCATGTTTTTAAGTACACAAAGATTTATGAAAAATGTCATCTTAGTTTTACAGAAATGCCATGGTTTAAAATATGTGCTCTTACATGGTATATGTATATTAAACTTGCTGTGCCAAATAAAATGAACAATAAAATGCAAAAAATGCCATGGCGGATGCCTATTAAAAATGCCATAGTTTGTGAAATGAAAATGCGATGCACACAAACATTTTGCACCACAGACATAAAATTGCCATGGAATACATATTAAAATTGCCATGTTATGTTATAATAAACTGCCATGGTCTATATAAAACAACTTGCCATGAATGTAAAAAATGCCATAATAAGCTCAACAAAGAAAAGTGCCATACAACGAAAAACGCCATGATATGTACTCCCTCCGTTCCAAAATAGATGACTCAACTTTGTATTAACTTCATACTAAAGTTAATACAAAGTTGAGTCATCTATTTTAAGACGGAGGGAGTATGAATTACCATAGAACAGTTCTAGAAAAGTGCCATGATGCTTCTGAAGGAGCTAGCACGTCCTTGAAGGGCCAAGCTCCTGCTTGTGAAGGAGTGTTCCGGGGTTGCCAGAGAGCCACATACGCAGATGCGGCCACCGTGGCGTGGCTCGTCGATCCATGCGTCCGCAAGGAGTTCGAGCTGGGGAAGCGGATGCAGATGTGGTCACCACGGTGTGGCCGGTGTTGATGAGCACACTACACACAGAAGATTCCTGGCGCCGCATAAGGCAGGGGAAAGGGGATTGCCGGGCGTAGAAGACTGGAAGTAGCTAGAAACGAGGTCAAGGGGGGCGCGGGGCTGACAATGCTTTCTACTAGGGGCCAACATAGAAAGGTGCAGTCGCCGGGTGAAGTCGCCGGCGGGACAGTGACCAGATCGTCAGGGTCCTCTCTCTCCTCTCTGTGATCTCTCGCTCTCTCGGTGTGAATGAAAAGCGAAATGGGGACAGTGGGGAGCGAGTAGGTAAGCAACGTCGCGTTGTTCACTGGTTTTTGTCTGGAGCGAATGACTGCTATACGCTTAGGTGGCAGGCACTATGCTGAATTTTCTTAGTGTTGCATGTGTATTGTGGGAGAGATTGAGATGAATTTCTCTGTGGGTTGCATGTGTATTGCTGCTGCTGCCTTTTGTGCTGGTGCTTGGCTTTGTTGCATGCAACGAATTGAGTCGCTGAGGGGATCCTATCTACGAGCAGCCAACATGGAGTTGTGCTGGGTCGCTGTGTTGCACGACTGACACCGGAAGGCTGTAGCCGATTCCGCCGGATGCAGCAGTCTCGCTAATCCTCCTCTCCATGGCCGCTGCCTCCCCTGTGACGTCGCCGCATCATGGTCTTCATCGGCGCCCCGAAGGCCACGGCCTCCCCACGCGCTGTGGCCTCCCCCCTAGCTGCCATCGCCGTCTGACTCTACATCGCCGCAGTAGGCTTGTTCACAGTCAGGACATAAGCATATAAGAATACCTTAGACAATACAAAATCGAGGCCAATGCATCTCAGATTGTTGTCTTGTTTATTTTGGATAAATTGACCTCATCGTGGTATTTATATTCAGAGGATACATTAGGAAACCATGAGAGTATGACAGTGTCATTGTGATAAACGGCGGTCAGAAGCAAAAAACAATGGAACTACTGGCTGCTCGATCTCACAGTGATATTGGCTGCTCGATCTCTATATGATGGATCTCACAGTGATTTAAAACTTCAGTGCGTACCGGAAATATCTGCCTACTTCCGAGCTATTAGTTTTGCGAGAAGATGATGGTATATAGTAGAACATGCCTGCTTACAGGCTAGCAAGCTGCTGGGTTGATTCCCTAGGAGATTAGCTAGCTATAGATACTCGCCGGATGGAAACCATATATACTAACCTAGCCGACTATCGTGGTTACTGGTTAATCCTATTCGGTGTTTGCAGGAAGGTGATGATCTTTCAGGCCAACAACTTATGGCGTGAGTTCACGTCTTCACGTACGCACACAGATGATAATCTAAAGTAGATATTTATACATCAATTGTTGTGATAACTTACGTACTGATCGATCTGATTATAGATATACCACTACACAAAGTTTCTTCCTAGCACGAGCTACGCGGTACCTCTTATCTGGACTGTCCGTTTGCTTCAGGATTTGTGCAGAAAAAAGCATCACGAGGAGTGCAGCTGTTCGCTGCAGTGTCATTAGTAGGAGGTGCTGTCCTGTCTGCATGGCTACAACGTTAGGGCATGTACAATGGTGGTATATGGATACATATGCCTCATGACAAAAAGTAATTTGAGGCATCTACATTTATTTTTTCTCCCCAATGCAAGCTACCACTAGTGGGCTTTATTAAGAAATAGAAAATAAAGACTCTAATACACACTGGTGGAAAAAGGGCCTTTGGTCGCGGTTCGCAACTGCCATTAGTCGCGGTTGCGCAACCGCGACCAAACAGGCGGGACTAAAGGCTCCACCCTTTAGTCGCGGTTGCTTAAGAACCGCGACTAAAGGCCAGTCCACGTGGGCGCCAGGTGGCCGCCAGGGCGGAGGTCTTTTAGTCGCGGTTCTTCTGGCCAACCGCGACTAAAGACCTCCGCAGGTTTAGGGTTTTAGCCCCCCCCCTAAACCTGCCCCCCCCCCCCCTAACCTATTTTCTGTTTAATTTGTATTGTTTTATTTCTTTTATGCTTTATTTTAATTTTGAAGGAGTTTCACATATTCTACGCTACTACATACATGCATATGAATGTACAATTTCAAACAAATTTGAAATTAGAACCAAAAAGAATTCAAGAGGAATATACAGTATATATTCAATATCATCGGATGACCATATACAATTTTGAACAAGTTTCCATACATAATTTAAGGCATATAAAGTTCTACGTCCTCGTAATGGTGTTCTCCTTTAGGATGGAGGACTTCCCTCCTGAACCATCCAGCTAGTTCCTCTTGAAGTGGTCGGAAGCGAGCTTCTGGACTAAGCATCATCCGGAGGTTATTCCTCTGAGCATTGGTATCACTCGGAACCCGCTCAGAGGTGTATCTCCGGATCATCTCACAGACATAGTATCCACATAGATTGGTCCCCGCCGGCTGAATATCCCCAGCATTCTTAGCCTTTGCCATTTTGAATTCTAGCTCTTTTTTGAATTCACCGACCTTTGTATCTACGAACCGTCTCCAAACCCTACGAGGCAAAGAAAATTAAATGAACAAGAGAGTTATTAGTTACTTGATATTAGGAAATGAACGAAATAGGCCGATCGATATAGAGCGCAAATGAATGAAAATAATTACTTCTGCATCATTTTTCTCAGGTCGCCCCAAAGCTTTGGATCCATATTCAGAGAGTCGTGGACGAGACATTCTGAGGTGTCAACTTTAATTACTAGCAGAATCCAGTGGAACCTGCGGACACGATACATGCACAGTACGTCATGCATAACTCATCGATTAGCCGGCCACATACCATGCATGGAGTAAACAAAAGAGAATGTGCTCAAGACAGAAACACTCACCCAAAATGGTAAGGAAATAGAATATCACTTTTGAGTTCCTGCTTTGTAAGAAACTGCCACAGGTCAGCCTCCATGTCGTCGGGGTGATGCCGCAACACATATCCATTAACGATCTGTGGGTCAATGAACCCAACATCATGGATGTTCCTTACTCTGCATTCCTTAATCTTCATTCTGCATGTATAATAGCGGACACAACAATATAGTTAGGACATATATATAGTGTGCAGGCAATATGAACGAGATGGGGTAGAAATAAATCACTTACAGAACGTAGCAACTGATGATAGATTTGTCGAGCTCGCGCAGATTGAAAAGCTGGAACAATTCACTCAGATGAATTTGTACATAGTAATGTTTGAAGTGATGCTCATGTCTAACTTCCGCATAAATATATTTGTTGGCGTTTTTATTTTTTATGTAACCCTTGTACCATTTCAGCAGACCTTTCATTTGCGGAGGTAGATCCTGTTCCTGCGCAGGCTCGACGAGAGGCCCATTCTTCACATATGTAATTACTACCTCCTTCACTGGCAGATCATCAAGGCCTAACAGTTCACGAAGAGTAATACCTAAGTTGGCCGCTTGTTCTCTGGCACTCGTTGCAGTCAATCCAAGTGCTGCCGCAGCTGCTATGATATCGGGGTCATCCGGACCGGCGGCTTTCACTATAAGCGGGGCAATTGATTGTTTACTTTGTTCCCCGAGCTGGGCAACTCGTTTAGTTTGATCGGGGTCATCCGCCCGCCCTTTCTTCTCCTTCAACATGAGTGCCTGCCTACGAAGTTCACGTGCATAGTCCTCAGGCAGATTCTTCGCGGCTTGGGACGGTGTGCTCAAAAATGACTTAGCCCACTTCTTTTGCTCATCAGAAAATACTGGCTTGGGCTCGGGCTCTCTTTTCTTCTTGCAGTCCGCCTTCCATTTCTCAAGATCAGCAGCCGCGGCCGCGGCAGTTTCCTCGGCACTACGTTCCCAAGGCCTTGTGGGGAGAGGCTTCAGTGATGGCTCCGGTACCTTTGTGGTCTTAGGTACATAAGGGTCCGGGTTAATAACCCAGGACTGCTTCTGCTTCTTTGCCGGAGGTGGATTGGGGGGCGGCGTCTGATCACCCGCCGGACGAGGACTGGGGGGCGGCGTCTGATCACCCGCCGGACGAGGACTGGGGGGCGGCGTCTGATCACCCGCCGGACGTTGTGGACTGGGAGGCGTCGGTTGACGTGACGGAGGTGTAGGTGAACCGCCACCACCACCACCGCCGCCGCCGCCGCCACCGCCACCACCACCACCGTAGGGGGGTGGACTTGTTGTCCTTGGCGCCTCGCCTGGAAACTTGATAAACTTCTTTTGCCATAGAATGAAATGGCGCTTGACATCTCCAAGTCTTTTCTCCCCTTCAGGTGTAGCAATGTCAATCTCCAGGTCCTCAAACCCTTGGACTATGTCCTCCACCGTGACACGAGCATAGCCATCTTGAATGGGGTTGTTGTGGTGGAGTGCTCCAGGTAAACATGGTAAAGCACTGCCGATGGCTACCTTCATGGACATGTTCCCGATAGGATAATACAGATGACATTCTTTCCTCTCCTTTATATCGTCCACGGGGTAGCGAGGAGGCTCCGGTGCAGTAATTTCGACCACCAGAGGCTCCGGTGCAGTAATTTCGATCGTCGGTGCATCTGCACCAGCCGGTGGGGCCTCCGTGGAAGCCACGCTGCTTCTCCGCTGCTGGCTTCCGAGATCCGCTGGATGATCTTCATGCTGCGCCCCAGCTGCATCTCTTTCGGCTACTAGTACACTCACGGTTTTCTTCATCACATCCATTTCCGATGCCAACCGCGCCACAACATCTGCTTCCCGATCCATCTTTCTCTTACGGCTTCTGTAACCGTACGGGTCATCGTTCTGGGGGAACCCTATTTTCCACAGAATGTGCCCCATGCCTCGTACACGTCCTCCGTGTTCAGGATTCCCGAGGGCTTTTGTCAGTGCGTCGTTCTCTCTGTTGAACTTGATCTTCCCCTCTTGAGCATCCCTCATTGCGTCAATAAGGGCTTGGGTGGGTTTCATTATTTTGCCCTGGTAAACACACTCCCCTGTCTCCGGGTTCAGCGTTCCCCCATGCCCGTACCACCAGCTTTTGGCCCTTGGGTCCCATCCCTCCGTACCTGGACGGATTCCTCGCGCCCTCAGCTCGTTCTCCATCTTCGCCAACCTAGGCTGCCAAAGGCGATACCCTCCTGGCCCCATAATATGATTGTACTCCTTCTTAGCCGCATTTTCCTTATTTTTTTTTCGATATTTGAATGAACTGCTCCGATTTCTTTTGCTTCACAAATTCTGGCCAATCATGTTTCAGTTTCTCATATTGTCCTTTGAAATCCGGAGTCTTGTTCTGCTTGACAAAGTCATGGTTTAGATTTTGCTTGAATTTCCGGAATGCATCGGCCATCTTATGAAGAGCGAACTGTTTGACTAGCCTCCTCCTCTCCTTGTTTTCCTCAATCTTGTTACCCTCCTCATCGAATTTGTTGTATTCCGTAGGTAGAACGAAATGTTCCATAAGCTTCTTGAAGCAATCTTTTTTTGTTCTCTTATCGACAAAAGTGAAACCAGCAATTCGTGCCTTCTTTGGCTCATTCCACTCTTGGACGGTGATCGAGACGTTGTCTCTAACAACGGCTCCGCATTGGCTGACAAACTTGATGGCGTTCTTGCGGGGCTCCAGCGGCCTGCCGGTTGCACTGTCGACAACCTCGATGGTGCATGTTTCCCCTTGTTTCATCGTCTTGGTTGCGCCACGCTTTGACGACGTACTCGATTGTTTCGACGATCCGGCCGAGGGCTAAAATAAGAAAGAGAGTCGCGCCCGTTAGTACACACATATTTATTCAAATCAGTTAGTTTGTATCACCAGAGGCTCAATGTATATATATACCTCGGCGCCGGAGGTGGTTGCTACTTCCATTTGAAGATCGTCGTTTATCGACGTTTGTTCGGCATCATCTTGCTGACGGCGCCCTTCATCTTCACCGTCAAGGTTCAGATAAGAAGAGACATCATCTTCTTCTTGTCCGGTCGGCACATATTGAATATCGCCGTTTATGATGCCGAACATATGTGCTTCACCGTCCGGATCATAGTTGTCCATAATCGGGTCAGCTCTATCGTCCGCCATTATGTCAGTCCTGAAAACATGTAGTAAAAACAAATTAATTAAGTGAAGAAGGGGGGCGGTGGCGGTGGCGGTGGCGAAAGGGCGGTGGCAAAAGGAGGGGGCGAGGAAGGGGTGGGAGAGGGTGTCGCGGTATTCCTTTCTTCTTCTTTCTTTCTTCTTTCCTTTCTTCTTTCTTTCTTCTTCTTCCTTTTCTTCTTATTCCTTTCTATTCTTTCTTTCTTCTTCTTTCCTTTTTCTTTTTTCTTTCTTTCTTCTTCTTCCTTTCTTCTTCCTTTCTTCTTCTTTTTTTCTTCTTCCTTTTTCCTTTCTTCTTCTTTCTTTCTTCTTCTTCCTTTCTTCTTCTTTCTTTCTTCTTTCCTTTCTTCTTTCTTTCTTCTTCTTCCTTTTCTTCTTATTCCTTTCTATTCTTTCTTTCTTCTTCTTTCCTTTTTCTTTTTTCTTTCTTTCTTCTTCTTCCTTTCTTCTTCCTTTCTTCTTCTTTTTTTCTTCTTCCTTTTTCCTTTCTTCTTTCTTTTGGTTTTCATTTGGTTTTTATTTGGTTTTCATTTTTTTTTATTCCTTTTTCTTTCTTGTTTTTTTTCTTCATTTTTCTTTCTTCTTTCTTTCTTCTTTCTTTTTTTCTTCTTCCTTTTTCTTCTTTCTTTTTTTCTTCTTCCTTTGTTTTTCTTCTTCCTTTCTTTTTTCTTCTTTCTTTTTCTTTCTTGTTTTTTTTCTTCTTCCTTTTTATTTCTTCTTCCTTTGTTTTTCTTCTGTTTTTTTGTTTTCTTTTGTTTTTTCTTCTGTTTAATTTGTTTTTTTTTGTGTTTTCCTTTTTCCTTTTTCCTTTTTCCTTTTTTCCTTTTTCTTCTTTCTTCCTTTTCCCTTTTTCTTCTTCTGATCTTCGATCTTCTGCCGGCGGAGGACGGCAGGGCCAGCGGGCGGCGGGCGGCGCGCGGAGGGCGGCAGGCAGGGCCAGCGGGCGGCGGGCGGCGGGCGCGCGGCGCGCGGACACGGCGCAGGCAGGGCCAGCGGGCGGCGGGCGCGGCGGGCGCGGCGGGCGGCGGGCGGCAGGGCGCAGGGCACGGGCGGCGCTCACTGGTGACGGGGGGCGGCGGCGCGCAGGGCTCCGGCGTCGGGCAGGGCTTCGGCGTCGGCGTCGGAGACGATCGGCGTCGGGGCAGCGCTTCGGCGTTGAGAGAGAGGAGAATGGGAAGTGGCAAAACTGCCAAGTGCAGTATTTATAGACACAGCTTTAGTCGCGGTTGGTGTGGCGGACCGCGACTAAAGCCTAGCTTTAGTCGCGGTCCGCCACACCAACCGCGACTAAAGCTAGGCTTTAGTCGCGGTCCGCCACACCAACCGCGACTAAAGTGTTTTGGCGCCGCTTCGTTCCCGCGCAGGAAAGAGGCTTTAGTCGCGGTTGGTGTGGCGGACCGCGACTAAAGCTAACCTTTAGTCGCGGTCCGCCACACCAACCGCGACTAAAGCTCTGTGCTGGCACTGGCGCGGTGCGGTGGGATGTTTAGTCCCACCTCGCTAGCCGAGAGGCTTCGACTGTGGTTTATAAGCGCGGCTGCGCTGACCACTTCGAGCTCCTCTCAAATGCAGGCTTACGGGCCTATTCTGTTACTGCTAGCCTGTGGGCCTACTGGGCCTTCCTGCGGGCCTGAATCCTGGCCCAATAATGGGTTTCTAGTCGTATTCAGGCCGTGGTGGCCCAGTAGGTGGCTTATTTTTTTATTTTTTGCTTGTTTTTTGTTTTCATTTTTGCTTTATTTATTTTGTTTTGTTTCTACTTACAACAAAAAGCTTATTTCTTTTATTTTATTTTGTTTCTAATTACTTATTTATTTTACTTTATGATAATTATTTTTGCTATTAAAGTTTCTAATTACTTATTTATTTATGTTATTAAAATCTTAAAAATACAAATATATATCAAAAAAATCAGAAAATAAAACTAATTCATTTTAAATTCTTGTTTTTCTTCTGTTTTTTTCTTCCTTTTTTCTTCTATTTTTTTCTTCTGTTTTTTTCTTCCTTTTTCTTGTTTTTCTTCTTTTTTTTCTTCCTTTATTCCTTTTTCCTTTTTTCTTCTGTTTTTCTTCTGTTTGTTTTTTTCTTATGTTTTTCTTCTGTTTTTTTTTCTTCTGTTTGTTTTTTTCTTCTGTTTTTCCTTCTTTCTTCTTCTTCCTTTTTCCTTTTAAAATCAGAAAAATAAAACTAATTCATTTTAAAATCTTAAAAATACAATAATATATCAAAAAAATCAGAAAAATAAAACTAATCCCTTGAAGGTTTGACAAAAGGTTTGATACATCATTCAGTTCATCGACCAAATACAAAGTTTGGTACAATAAATTATTACACATCAATTCTTCCCTTGTGTCCCTGCTTGCTTACGATTGTGCCGTATCCATGGAGCATCCTCATCATTTAACTTAATGCTTGGGTCGGTGTTCACTTTGAAGGGCGGAATTTCACCAAACATATTATAATCTTCTGACATGTCTGTCTTGTCCTCCACTCCCACGATGTTTCTTTTCCCTGAAAGAACAATGTGGCGCTTTGGATCATCGCATGATGTACTGATCGTTTTCTTATCTTTCCGTTTCCTCGGTTTGCTACTCATGTCCTTCACATAGAAAACCTGAGCGACATCTTTCGCTAGGACGAATGGTTCGTCAAGGTAACCAAGATTGTTGAAATCCACCATTGTCATTCCGTATTGCTGGTCCACCTTTACCCCACCTCCTGTTAGCTTGAACCATTTGCACCGGAACAAAGGGACCTTAAAGGAGGGTCCATAGTCAAGTTCCCATATCTCCTCTATGTAACCATAATATGTGACCTTTTGCCCATTCTCGGTTGCTGCATCAAAGCGGACACCACTGTTTTGGTTGGTGCTCTTTTTATCTTGGGCGATCGTGTAAAATGTATTCCCATTTATCTCGTACCCTTGGAAAGTCGTTATAGTCGAAGATGGTGTCTTGGCCAACATGTACAGCTGATCTACAACATCATTGTCATTCATTAAATGTTTTCTCAACCAACTGCCGAAAGTCTCCATGTGGGCCTTCCTAATCCAGGATTCAGGCTTCCCCGGGTTGTCCGAGCGTAAAATATTCTTGTGTTTCTCAAAGTACGGAGCCACCAAGCTGGAATTGGTCAGTACAGTGTGGTGTGCTTCAGTCAGAGAATGGACGTCCATACATATCGTTGATTTCCTTCCGATCGTGCCTTTTCCACTTAGTCTCCCCTCGTGCCGCGATCGAGGAAGGCCAATCGGCTTAAGGTCAGGAACAAAGTCAACACAAAACTCAATTACCTCCTCATTTCCATAGCCCTTGGCGATGCTTCCTTCTGGCCTAGCACGGTTACGAACATATTTCTTTAATACTCCCATGAACCTCTCGAAGGGGAACATATTGTGTAGAAATACAGGACCGAGAATGAAAATCTCTTCGACTAGGTGAACCAGGAGGTGCGTCATAATATTGAAGAAGGATGGCGGGAACACCAACTCGAAACTGACAAGACATTGGACCACATCGTTCTGTAACCGTGGTAGATTTTCTGGATTGATTACCTTCTGAGAGATTGCATTGAGGAATGCACATAGCTTCACAATGGCTACTCGAACATTTTCCGGCAGGAGCCCCCTCAAAGCAATCGGAAGCAATTGCGTCATAATCACGTGGCAGTCGTGAGACTTCAGGTTTTGGAACTTTTTCTCCGCCATGTTTATTATTCCCTTTATATTGGACGAGAATCCAGACGGGACCTTCATACTGCTCAGGCATTCAAAAAAGATGACCTTCTCTTCTTTGGTCAGAGCGTAGCTGGCACGACCTTGAAACCATTCCGGATGCCGGTCATCAGGGTCTTTCAAACGTTGCTGGTCCTGCCGTGCTTCCTTTGTATCATTTGTCTTCCCATACACGCCCAAGAAGCTTAGGAGGTTCACGCAAATATTCTTCGTAACGTGCATCACGTCGATTGCAGAGCGGACTTCTAGAACTTTCCAATATTCTAGCTCCCAGAATATAGATTTCTTCTTCCACATGGCTGCGTGCCCGTCAGCTCCCTTCGGAACTGATTGTCCGCCAGGACCCTTTCCAAAGATGACTTTCAAATCCTTGACCATATCAAATACCTCAGCACCAGTGCGTTCTGCAGGCTTCGGCCGGTGATCTGCCTTGCCCTTGTAATGCTTGCCTTTCTTTCTTACTGGATGAATTTTCGGAAGAAATCGACGATGCCCAAGGTACACGTTCTTCTTACAATTTGGCAAATGTACACTTTCAGTCTCATGTAAGCAGTGCGTGCATGCATTGTATCCTTTATTTGACAGTCCCGAAAGGTTACTAAGAGCAGGCCAATCGTTGATGGTTACGAAAAGCAACGCTCGTAGGTCAAATTCCTCTTGTTTGTGCTCATCCCACACACGGACACCAGGGCCCCACAGCTGTAAAAGTTCATCAACTAATGGCCTTAGGTACACATCGATGTCGTTGCCGGGTTGCTTAGGACCTTGGATGAGCACTGGCATCATAATGAACTTCCGCTTCATGCACAACCAAGGAGGAAGGTTGTAGATGCATAGAGTCACGGGCCAGGTGCTATGGCTGGAGCTCTGCTCGCCAAAAGGATTCATGCCATCTGTACTTAGACCAAATCTTATGTTCCTTGCGTCAGCTGCAAAATCTTTGAACTCTCTGTCGATCTTTCTCCATTGCGTTCCATCTGCGGTGTGTCTCAACTCCCCGTCCGACTTACGGTCCTCTTTGTGCCATCGCAACAACTTGGCATGCTCTTTGTTCCTGAACAGACGTTTCAACCGTGGTATTATAGGAGCATACCACATCACCTTGGCGGGAACCCTCTTCCTGGGTTTCTCGCCCTCAACATCGTCACCAGGGTCATCGCCTCTGATCTTATAACGCAATGCAGTGCATACCGGGCATTCATTCAAATTCTCGTATTCACCGCGGTAGAGGATGCAGTCGTTGATGCATGCATGTATCTTCAGAACCTCTAAACCTAGAGGGCAGACAACCTTCTTTGCTTCGTACGTACTGGCGGGCAACTCGTTATTCTTTGGAAACATATTCTTCAACATTTTCAGCAAGTTTTCAAATGCCGAGTCAGCTACACCTGCCTGTGCCTTCCATTTCAGCAAATCCAGTGTGCAGCCCAGCTTTTTCAGACCATCATCGCATCCGGGGTACAACGACTTTCTGTGATCCTCTAACATGCGATCCAAATTCTCCCTCTCCTTTTCAGTTTCGCAGCGTCTCCGTGCATCAGCAATGGTCCGACCAAGATCATCAACGGTCTCATCACGTGCCTCTTCTTCACCTTCACCTTCCCCTTCACCTTCCCCTTCACCTTCACCTTCACCTTCAGCATCCTCCATGAAAGTATCACCGAAATCAGCAAGATAGCTTTCATCGATGAAATCATCCCCTTCTTCATCTTCTTCCATTATAACCCCTCTTTCTCCATGCTTGGTCCAACAATTATAGCTTGGCATGAAACCGTGCCGAAGCAGGTGCAGGTGAACTTCTCTTGAGGAAGGGTAACCCTTCTGATTCTTACAGTCAACACATGGACAGATAACAAAACCCTTCTGCTTGTTCGCATTAGCCACTACGAGGAAATCTTTCAAACCCGTAGTGAACTCGCGGGAGAGTCGGTTACCGTACATCCATTGCCGATTCATCTGCATTATTATAATATAAAATATATAATTAACCATCATGCATTTGTTAAACTAACTAGCTATAAACAATAGAAATTAAACAATGAACAACACACATGCATATTTAATCAATGACACACATGCATGAAAGGTTCAAGTTGCTAACCGCGATCGAGGAGGAAAAAATGAATGAGGAACCTCAAGTGTGGCTCTTGGGGCATTTCATCAAACACCTTGTGTGCATAAGAGGAACCAAAAGCAAACCCTACACCCCTTGTGAAGCTTGTGAAGAGAAGTGGCACCAAATGGCTAAGTGAGTGTGCTGAACTGGTATATATAGGGGAGGGGCTTTAGTCGCGGTTGGCCTGGCCAACCGCGACTAAAGGCCTTTGGGAACCTTTAGTCGCGGTTGGCCTGGCCAACCGCGACTAAAGCCCCTCACATGCACCAGCTGGCCACCGAGCGCCCTGGGCGCAGACATTTGGTCGCGGTTCGTCTGCCGAACCGGGACTAAAGGCTTCATTAGTCGCGGTTCCTACAGTTCCGCGACTAATGGGGCTGGACGGAAGCCTCTTTTTCTACCAGTGACACATGCATCTTTACTTTTCACTCCAATTTTTTCAGCTTTTGTCACCGGACCACACTTTTTCTCTTCAAGCACCCGCCTCCTGAAGAGGATCCCGCTTCCCTATCCGAACCTAATTTACGTCATATCCGATCCTACATGGCATGCGAGGCATCGCCTTGAGACTATGCATTGTACATGCCCTTATGTCATATCCCTACTCCCTAGGCTCTCTGCTGCAATAGTGAAAGGCAGAGAAAGAGTGGGCCAAAGCTAGTAAAAAAGGGTGGAGCCCCTACGGGCAAAGTGAAGAGAGAGGAGTAGCATTTAAGAGTGAGAAAAAAATCATTGAGAAATTTTCTTTGAGAGAAAAGAAAGTGCCTAAGTGGAGACTCAAAGAGAGAGAGAAAATTCTTTACAAAATTTGAAGACGCAGGTAGCATGTCACAACGAGAGAAGACTCTGATTTTTTTTATCAGAGAGAAGAGAGAGAGAGAGAGAGAGAGAGAGAGAGAGAGAGAGAGAGAGAGAGAGAGAGAGCAGTTGTGTGAGGAAGCTTTTTTGTGTGGAAGGAAGCTTTTATTTACGAAGGTGAAAGAGCATATGTGTGAGAGAGAGGGCATGAGCATGTCGGCATGCGGATGTAGATTCCAGTTGCATGTGAAGATTGAGAGAGTTTTATGAGGAAAGATTCCTTCTTGTAGATAGCCAGCAAGTCAACTAGCGAGAGAGCAGGTCATCAGGGAGAGTGTTTTTTATTTGTGTAGTACTGTAGCCATGACAGTGCTGCATGATGTCAGAAACGGTAGCCTTCTTGCGCGTCGCTATCGGCGTCCATCCGGTGCCAGAATATTAAGCGTTGAGCACCTGCCTAGCTGCTGATTTTTGAATCTTATTATGCACATATCTAGATGCACAGGAGCTCAGATTGAACGGCTCTGATAGGGCGTACCGCGTAGCTCGTCCTAAAAAACCCGCTATATACCATTATGCAGATTGCGTCAGTGCCACCCCACCAAACCAACCGGAGCAAAACCCTCACTCATTACACACTTCATTGGATATTATACAAAGTTCTAATACCAGAATATTAATGCCTTGTTGGACTCTATATGGTGCTGGTACATACTAATATACGTGTACTTCTTGCTTCCTTTTATGTCTAGATATTTCTTTAGCAATAACTGGCTAGAAAGTGTACATTTGGGACGGCGAGGATTGGAGGAGATTACCGTTGATCATTCATCTAACAATACAAACTATTAGTTTCAACGGTCAAAGGATCGAAGGCTCACGGTTGTTTTTGTACTAATAATTAATTAAAAGATTAAAGGATTCAAATTTATATTCTAAACATGAGTGTCAAGATTGACACAATCTCAAGACATGCATGTGGTCTGACCGGGGTGTCTTATTCCAGAGGTTCCTCAATCATGTGCCTCTTCTAGAGTGTTGGAGCTCCCGTTGCAACAAAATACATACTTTTCCAGAAAATTAATTAGGAAAGCATGTGTGTTTCGAAAAATTCCATTTTGAGTTTTTCGAACATGTTAATACTACTTTTTTTTATCATTTTGGTATATGCAGCGACACTGTTTAGCTAATAATTTTTTAAGATAAGCATTATTCTTCGTACTTAATTTATTATTTTATTTTGGAGTACTGAACTATAATTGGTATCAGTCAATTATTTATTTTCTTCATAATATTTTCAATTCTACACATCTTGAGAATATTGTGGACAATTGTTTTTACCTATCACTTCATCTCTTATACAAAGCAACGAAACGATAGGATGACATGTTGTGATAGAGGACATAGACCTATGTGTGTGGTGTTGCGAGTCATATTTAGAAGCGTGTGATTTTTTTTCACCCGTTGCAACGCACGGGCATATTTGCTAGTCTATAATAATTGAATATAATGTGTTACGCTTAATGTTATTCAGAAAGAACGATTTGAAGTGCTCTTCTGGTAACTTTGTGTCGGTTGCAAGTTTCTGGTAAGTTAGAGAGAGAAAGAAGTATAGACCCCAACAAGAAAATGCAGTTGGGAGACAAAACAATAAAGTGCATTCATGGGAGATGCATAGACCCCAACTTGTATTGGAAGATGTATTTCTTATATACATAGATATAACACACGCGCACATACACACAGAGAGAGAGATATAGGGCCTAATAAGTTTTGTTGGGTAGCCTTTAACCATTGATAAAATTATTAGCATATGGGATGTATGATATAAATTTTTTTTAATAGAAGCTCCTTTCACATGCAAATTTGATGATATACTTTGTGTAAAATGCATGTCATACATTATTGTTCTAACACATGGTCAAAGGTTACCTCGAAAAATGTATTTGGCTCTATATATTTGAACAGAGGGAGTACGTCAAATGCTAATTGCTAGTGGGCATGTGACTTGGCAATTGACAAGTGCTCCACCAACATGCATGTCGATAACTTCATGTATGTGAGTTATAATTAAAATTTTCAAAAATTCGATTAAACTTGTGTACATGCGTATCAATAGGCAAGGATCTTATTATCATGCATTGATGCATATCAATAATACCCATTTTGCGGATGAGATCATGGGATATATGGTACATTGTGTTAGTACAATGAAAAATCCAGGAATTTGGGTGTGTCTTTCTTTCATCATTAAGAAGAGTACTATTTTCCTTGGAATTAGTACAATGAATTTCTATGGAATTTCTACTTATCCAACAAAATTTTGAATTTCAGAATCACTAATTGTTCTTTAAACATTCTTTGGAATTGAGATTACGGAAACCTACGTTTTCTTAAGATAAATGATACTAGGGACTTGCGCAATTAAAATTACATGAATTTTTACATGGAATTCTCAAATATCCATGCCAAGTGTTAAGTTCAAAATTTTATGATTTTTCACGGAAATCAATTATCTCAAAAGGCAGCACTCTAACAATAACCATGAGAGTTTCTCTCATACAAAATTACACTAAGAGAGAACTTTCTCATTATAATAGTGAAACCATTGTATTTGCGTCGTAGTTGAGCGAACAAATGTCACTCCTATGACCCAAAAACAAAGTTCACAAATTCAAAAGGACTGCAGAAAAATCACATTGTGTAATGTAACTAGTGAGTGTAAAAGCGCATTAACTAGCTGCATGTATCATTCATTCCTGGCGCATTAACTAGCTGCATGTGCATGTGTTGTGCAATAATGCAGTGTAATATCGCTGGAGTAGTTACATGTCTGCACTACATAAGTGGACTTGATTGTTGCCATCTCATAGTAATCAATAGCGGTACCAATTTCGGTTAATGACGCACACTAGAGCGAAACGTCCTCATTTGTTCATGGGGCTATTAAATTGATACTGTCGATTGCCACATGCCTTCAATGCATAATATTTTGATTACCATATTTGGGTTATTCTAGGTTGAAATTTTGGCGTACTATCTTCTTTTCTATCAAGGTAAGGATAAAAGTCTAAATTCGGATAACATGGTTTTATTCACATTTTCATGGTTAAAAAATTGGCAATAAGCAAATAATTTGACAATTAAAAGGAGAGCATGTTGGATGTCCGTATGATAATTAGAAAAATTGTTGATACTATCACAAAAATTTATGTGGTTCGTTTTCCTATATATTCAATAAAGTGATAGTAGATTTTGACCGTAAATGGATAGTTGGAGTACCACCACCTCCACTTTATACTTTGACTACATTGTTGATCTATGCAGATGTAGTCGGAAAGGATTGCGCTCAATCACCCTTGGTTCCTCTCCTTTTGTGCCGCACCAGTTGGAGGTGAGTTTCTACTTTCTTATTTTCCAATAAGTATGAAGAATTCAAATCCCCTATTTATATTATTTTTCTAGAATAAATGGCTTTTTCATTTCATCTGCCATTGTGTTAGCCTATTTCACCGATGGTCTCACATGTAATCTGAACATCTAGAGCGTAATCCGATTTGTTATTTCTGCATTTTGTTTTTGCTGATGTATTAAGGGCACATGGAAAATATTGAAATATGCAGGTCGATAATATAAAAAGGTCTATCTTAAAAACCCTATCATTTGTGATGTCAAATTCTCTCCCTTCGCCATTTTTGACATAGATTTGATTACTCACCTGATCATTGTCCTTAATCATTTCAATTATGAGTTTAGGACACAAGGAATTTTGGATCCTCCTACTTCTTTTACCTTAGAATAATTTTAAAATTGCTTCCATCTTTTTTTTTTGAAATTTGGCCTCATGGCGATTTATTACGATGTCAACCGAGTTACATCATGGATTTCATAAGGCTACAGGAAATCGGGTGGGTCCCCATCCCAACTTAATTAAGCATGAGACTCATAAGAATATTTTGCTAAATAATGCGCCACTTGACTTGCTTCTCTCAAGCAGTGATGAAATGAAATACCATTAATCATATATGCGTCATTATGCGTAGGGGCGCAACACCTCCAACTCGCCTCTGCATGCACTAATAACTTCCAGAGAGCCTGATTCTATAGCCAAATTCGTGCATTCTAAGTGCTCAATGAGATCAATAACTTTCTGAACCGCCAGGGCCTCAGCAGACGCCACATTGAGGACATCAGATAAAGGAGCTGCAGCGCCTGCAACCATTTCACCAATACTATTACGGAGGGCAAGCCCTACAGCTCCAGTTCCATCATCATGGAAAGCAGCATCAACGTTGAGTTTATAACATCCTTGTTTTGTTTTAGCCCATAATATTTGGCATGTGGCTGGCTAGAAGAAGAGACATAACTATAGTTTGCAGTTAGGGCTTGGATTGCAAAAGCAGTCCGAGGGGGTGCCACAATAGTTTCCCCCTTTACGAATTCACATCTTTGCCACCAAATATACCAACAAGCGACATCAATTGACTCATCCAAACCGAGCATCCCAAGAAACTGAGACTTCCGACTAGAGCTGCATCAGGTAACTTCCAACACTACTGATCCTGATCTGTCCACACACAAAGCATGTTTTTTTTTGCGGGGCACACACAAACCATGTTGAATCACCTCAGATAGACCTAAAGTTTTCCACACACACATGTACAATTGCTTCCATATTTACAATATGTAATAATAATATCTTCAAAGTTCAAAGCATTATTCTATATTTAAATGTACAATACACATATAGCAATCGATGCAAACATAAATCAAGAAAAAACTTCAGCCACGATGCCTCTTTTAGGGAGCCTTCTCTTTACTCACTGTGGCTCTTCCAATGCAAGGAAATCATGCCAGCCACTACTGCGAGAGCTCGATCCTGCGGCCCGCCCGGCGCCGAAGCAATCTTCGCCTCATCCCGGAGGTGACCGGCCTTTTTCCGTGCGGCGGTGCCCTTCTCCCCTTCCATAAGCTCTCCGACCAGCGCCGCCACCTCCTCTCGCGGGACAACCGCTCCGTCCTTACCGAGGGGAGGCCTCTCCCACAACGCCAGGCCCACCCGATCCGACGACAGCATCACTGCGTTCATCCTCTGCTCAGCGTACAGTGGCCACACCACCATCGGCACGCCCGCCGCCACGGTCTCTAGCGTGGAGTTCCATCCGCCATGAGACATGAACCCTCCCACGGCGACGTGGTTAAGGATCTCCACCTGCGGCGCCCACAGTGGCACAAGGAGCCCTGTACCGTTCATCCTCTCGACGAACCCGTCGGGCAGATAGCTCAGCGGGTCGGCATCGGTAGCGGCAGTGCCGAGGTAGGCCGCGCTGCTGTCCTTGTCGTTGGGGTGGTGCACCACCCAGAGGAACCTCTGCCCGCTCGCCTCCAGCCCAGCCGCCAGCTCGGCCGTCTGCGCCGTCGACAGCGTGCCGCCGCTGCCGAAGGACACGTACAAGACCGAGCCGTCCGGCTGGTTATCCAGCCACCGTAAGCAGCTGTGCTTGACCTCGTCGGATTCCGGGCACCGCCGCGGGGTGAATGGACCCACAGCATACGCCGGCGGGTACACGCCCTTGTCAGAAAGCTCTTTGAACGCCAGCAACGTCTCGTGCTCCAACGCATCCATGGTGTTGACGATGAAGCCTTCCGCGAGGAGGTAGTCGCGCCCGAGGTCGATCATGAGCTGGTACACTGGGTTGGAGCGGTTCTGGAGGGGCTCGAGGAGATCGGCGCCGTGTAGAGGCACACACCCCGGGAGCAGCACGGACTCCGGGAGGTCGCGACACTCGCAGGTGGTGGTCCTGGCGAGCTCCGGGATGTAGAGAAACGATAACAGCGACATGAGGTTGGAGGTGTAGAGGACGTACCCAGGCAGACCCATCTCCTTGCCGACGGCGAGCGCCGCGGGGCAGAGCATGTCGGTGATGAAGGCGGTGATCCCCGCCGGGGAGTCGAGCAGGGAGCGCAGTAGGTCGCGTAGTTGTTGTAGGGAGCGGCTGATGACGGTGAGGATGCGAGTCACCAAGTGCGCGTCGGCGGGGAGGTCGTCGATGGACACCTCCGGGAGCGCGGCGACGGAGACGCCTGGCGGGAGGGAGGCGAGCGGTGAGGAGTGGCCGGGCGAGGACAGGCTGGCATAAGTGATGATTGTGACGGTGAAGCCGTGGTGCACGGCGAGGCGCTTCGCCAGCTCGGACGCCGGGAGGACGTGGCCCAAGCCGGAGCTCGTGAGGACGACGACGTGCGGCGCCGCGGCCATGACCAGCAAAACGAGCTAGGACGTGACACCGTGTTAGCTAGTGTGTCCCCTAGCGTTTATTCGGCAGCAAACACACGTACGCATACTGCTTATAAGCAGAAGGATCGTATATAGTACGAGCTACAGAAAAGAAAAGCGTGAGGTAAACGTTTCTAATCTGGTAGTTGTACGGCTCGTGTCGGCCACCAAACGCACTACACCGCACCGCCCATACATAACTCCTCCGCAATCGCATCGTTGAGATCTGTCATTATAGAGAAAAAGGGTTTCCCCGCTTTGTATTTTAAAGCAACCATCCGATACATCTAACGAGTGAGGAGCGGAGATGCAGTGGAGGAGGCCCGGCTGTTGCAAAGCCGCACATACGTGCATCCTGCGACGCGCGATGCTGCAAGCTGAATGAGGTGCACATCCACCCGCTCGATATATCTACTCAAGACACAATACAACGACAAACACTATTTTGCACACACTTCCTTCCACTCAATTTTCCGCAAATAAATTGTTTGTTTCTTTGCTTAGAACACTATTATCATTTTTATTATTTCCACATCCTCTGGTGTCACTATCTACTCAGGACTTAATGGATATACACGGATGGTGCACCATCAACCTCTCATATCTTTAGCTTTCCAAGACTTAATGGAGATAACAACGACGATTACTGTTCTACACACGCTTCCTCCACACATTTTTGACACATATCACAAATTGACAAGTGATATAGGCGTGAGTATTTCCAGCACAGTACTATGGACTTCTTCACCCTGTTTGAATGGACGTGAAGGCTTGCAAGTCATTAAACCCCAACCTTAATTAATTCAGTTGTCAGGAGAGATTATTTTTTGACGCAATGGAATCTTGTAAAGCATGAACCCACAAAATGAGACATATGGAATATAGAGCGAATACGAACGTTTGTCGTGCCTTACAAGGAAATAAGCACATATTACCTTCTTTTACATACCAATATTATTATTTACATGACGCCCAACGTTCCAACAAACACCGAATTATACTTGAAACATCTTCACATGGACTTTCTCTTATGGCTCATGCATCTATAAAAATGTGAAGATTTATGGACTCACGGGCAGTGTCCTTCGACACTACATGCATGCATATATCTAGAGAAGTCACTTTTTGAACCTTTTTAGCGAATTAATACCATATATCTAGTCATGCCTTTTTTTTGGGCGGGGAACTGCTTGATCATCCTTGCTTTACCTGGGCGGGCAACTATAATTTTTTTTATAGAGAAAGAACAATACTCTTCACATTATATCTGCAAGCAATACTGGAAAACCCACTTCTGTTGGGGGCCTTTTTTTCATCAATAGTTAAATTTGTCGGTTAACGAGTGACTGAACAAAGTCATGTGTTTAAATTCAGTGCAATTTTTAAGGTGCTTGGTGGCTTGGATTGCATATATATCCAGTGCAGACGCTGCAAATGCTGCCCCGACGCGCTCATGACCGGTACTCGTTTGTAGTGTTACTCCGCACAAAAAAAATAAATGGATGTTGCTAAATACTCCCCCCCCCCCCATAATATAAGTTGGTTTCGCTTACAAAATCATCTTATATTGTGGGGCAGAGGGGGTGTACTAAATAACTGGTTCGAGTTGAGCAAGTGGATCATATGAATTAGCCGATAACAACTTTAAAGCAGTAGTCACAACAAACATCTACGGATAAGAATGGTCAACATAGAGACATTCAATGAACCTCAAACTCATAGATGATTTTCACGTAATAGAAATATTTTTAGGACGAGTCTATTTTCAACCTTGAGCTTGTAGATGAAATTATTCGTTGCCAGCACATTAAAATTATCTTTTTGTTGGAAAAGGGAAAGGGCATTGTCTTGTAAGGAAAACAACCCATAGTGTAGCCCCATCAGAAAAGGATGGCAGTGCTTCATAGAGATAACAAGAACAAAAAGAAGTCTTGAGTCTCAAATAAGTTGGGGTGGATTAGAGGTGAAACCCGTAAGATCTCGCAACTAACTCATGGTTCTACCATATGGATAGCACGCTTCCATGCACCCCTGTCCATGGCTAGCTAGTTATCTGGTGATATTCCAGTCCTTCAGATATCTTTGTATGGACTCCTCCCATGTCAAGTTCGGTCTATCCCTGCCTCTTTTGACATTATCAGCACACTTTAGTCGTCCTGTATGCACTGGCGTTTCCGGAGACCTGCGCTAAATATGCCCAAACCATCTCAGATGATGTTGGACAGGTTTCTTTTCAGTCGGTGTTACCCCAACTATATCTCATATATCATCATTTCGCACTCGGTCCTTCCTTGTGTGGACACACATCCACCTCAGCATGCACATATCCGTCATGCGTAACTATTGAACATGTCACCTTTTAGTTGGCCAACACTCAGCGCCATACAATATTGCGGGTCGAACTGCCATCCTATAGAACTTACCTTTTAGCTTTTGTGGCACTCTCTTTTCACAAAGAACGTCAAATGCTTGGCGCCACTTCATCCATCCGGCTTTGATTCGATGGTTGACATCTTTATCGATATCCCCATCATTCTGCAATATTGATCCCAAATATCGAAATGTGTCCTTCTGAGGCACCACCTACCCAGCAATGCTAACCTCCTCCTCGTTCCTAGTAGTACAGAAACCACACCTCATTTACTCGGCTTTAGTTCTACCAAGTCTAATTCCAAGGTTTGTCTCCATATCTCTAACTTCCAATTGACCCCCGGGGTGTTCACCATGTCATTATTGAGTGAGGAGCGGAGATGAAGTGGAGGAGGCCCGGCTGTTGCAAAGCGCATACGTGCATGCTACAACATGTGACGCGTGATGCTGCAAGATGAATGAAGGGCACATCCATCCTCTCATGTTATATCTACTCATGACACTATACAACGACAAATACTATTTTGCGCATGCATCCTTCCACTCATTTTCTGCATACAAATCGTTCGCTTCTTTGCTTAGAACATTATTATCATTTTTTCATTTCTACATCCTCTCACGTCGCTATCTACTCGGGACTTAACGGATTGATGACATGGATAGTGCACCATCAAGCTCTCATATCTTTAGCTTTCAAGACTTAATGGTGATAACAACGACGATTACTGTTCGACTCACGCTTCCTCCGCACATTTTCGACACATGTCGTACATTGACAGGTGATATAGGAGTGAGTATTTCCAGTACGACTATGGATTTCTTCACCCTGTTTGTATGGGTGTGAAGGCTTGCAAGTCATTAAACCCCAACTATAATTAATTTAGTTGTCTGGAGAGATCATTTTTTTGAAGCAATGTAATCTTGCAAAGCATGAAGCCACAAAATGAGACATCTGAAATATATAGTGAATACGAACGTTTATCGTGCCTTACAAGGAAATAAGCACATCTTGCCTTCTTTTACATACCAATATTATTATTTACATGACGCCCAACATTCCAGCAAGCACAAACATCCTGAATTAAACTCGAAATATCTTTGCATGGATCTCTTCTCTTATGGCTCATGCATCTATGAAAATGTGAAGCTTTATGGGCTCACAGGAAGTGTCATTTTTACGAGAAAACTTCTGATCTATTCATCTCCAATCATGGCAGTATAACGAACACCAAAAATAATAAAAATTATAATCAGATCGGTAAATCACCTAGCGACGACTACAAGCATGACGCCGTCATCACCCTTCCATTGCCGGAGACGGGCACAACTTGTTGTAGACAGTAGGAAATTCATCGTGCTAAGGCCTCATAGAACCAGCGCACCAGAACAGCAACCGTCGCCGATGAAGAATAATGTAGATCGAAAGGATCCAAACTGAATACACACGAACGTGAACGGATAACGACGAGATCCAAGCAAATCCACCAAAGATAGATCCACTGAAGACACGCCTCCATACGCCCACCAATGATGCTAGACGCACCATCGAAACGGGGGCTAGGTGGGGAGACCTTTATTACTACATGCATGCATATCTATAGAGAAGCCACTTTTTGAACCTTTTTAGTGAATTAATATCATATATCTAGTCAACCTTTTTTTGAGGGGAACTGCTTAATCAGCCTTGCTTAACCTGGGCATGCAACTATAATTTTGTATAGAGAAAGAATAATACTCTTCACATTATATCTGCAAGCAATACTAGAAAAGTTATTTCCTTTGGGGGCCTCTTTTCATCAGTAGTTAAATCTACCGGTTGACGACTGACTGAACAAAGTCATGCGTTTAACTTGGTTGCAATTTTTAAGGCGTTTGGTGGCTTGGATTGCAACCAGCCAATAACAACTTCACAACAGTAGTCACAACAAACATCTACGGATAAGAATGGTCAACATAGAGACGTCCAATGAACCTCAAACTCGTAGATGATTTTTACGTAATAGAAATATTTTTGGGATGAATCTATTTCCAACCTTGAGCTTCTGGATGAAATTATTCGCTCGCCAACACATAATATTTTTGGTGATTACAGTTGCAAAACTCTTTACGTGTTTCATTGTAATTTTAATTTAGAGGGTATTTGTACGAATGTTTCTGGATAAGTGTCCTTTCTCTGACTTTTTTGTGGTTTATACAAGCATGTAGTGTTGCACGGAGACATTTGTTCAATGGATGCAGGGTAAATCCTCAAGAAGGTGAACACGCGGATATGTTGAAATCCTAAATACTGTAGTTCAGTTTTTTTAGAAACAATATTGTAGTTTAGTTTGGATGGTTTTCACTTCCCACTTTAAACACTGGTCCGTGAAGGCATGATCTTTGCTCAACTTCGTGGTTATTCATATGTGATAATGGAGATTGATAACTTGGAGTTAGTCAATCTATGGAAGTCGCGCAGCAATACTAGGTCGATTGCAGCACCTATCTTAAGAGAATTAGAGAAAATCGGAGCTAGTTTTGCTTCTCTCTCGGTTACTCATGTTGGTGGGGAGGTAAATATGCCAACCCACACTGGTAGAAAAAGAGGCTTCCGTCCAGCCCCATTAGTCGCGGAACTGTAGGAACCGCGACTAATGAAGTTTTTAGTCCCGGTTCGGCAGACGAACCGCGACCAAAGGCCTGGGCCCAGGGCGCTCGGTGGCCAGCTGGTGCACGTGAGGGGCTTTAGTCGCGGTTGGCCAGGCCAACCGCGACTAAAGGCACCTTTAGTCGCGGTTGGCCTGGCCAACCGCGACTAAAGCTCCTCCCCTATATATACCAGTTCAGCGCACTCACTTAGCCATTTGGTGCCACTTCTCTTCACAAGCTTCACAAGGGGGTGTAGGTTTGCTTTTGGTTCCTCTTATGCACACAAGGTGTTTGATGAAATGCCCCAAGAGCCACACTTGAGGTTCCTCATTTATTTTTTTCCTCCTCGATCGCGGTTAGCAACTTGAACCTTTCATGCATGTGTGTCATTGATAAAATATGCATGTGTGTTGTTCATTGTTTAATTTCTATTGTTTATAGCTAGTTAGTTTAACAAATGCATGATGGTTAATTATATATTTTATATTATAATAATGCAGATGAATCGGCAATGGATGTACGGTAACCGATTCTCCCGCGAGTTCACTACGGGTTTGAAAGATTTCCTCGTAGTGGCTAATGCGAACAAGCAGAAGGGTTTTGTTATCTGTCCATGTGTTGACTGTAAGAATCAGAAGGGTTACTCTTCCTCAAGAGAAGTTCACCTGCACCTGCTTCGGCACGGTTTCATGACAAGCTATAATTGTTGGACCAAGCATGGAGAAAGAGGGGTTATAATGGAAGAAGATGAAGAAGGGGATGATTTCATCGATGAAAGCTATCTTGCTGATTTCGGTGATACTTTCATGGAGGATGCTGAAGGTGAAGGGGAAGGTGAAGGGGAAGGTGAAGGTGAAGAAGAGGCACGTGATGAGACCGTTGATGATCTTGGTCGGACCATTGCTGATGCACGGAGACGCTGCGAAACTGAAAAGGAGAGGGAGAATTTGGATCGCATGTTAGAGGATCACAGAAAGTCGTTGTACCCCGGATGCGATGATGGTCTGAAAAAGCTGGGCTGCACACTGGATTTGCTGAAATGGAAGGCACAGGCAGGTGTAGCTGACTCGGCATTTGAAAACTTGCTGAAAATGTTGAAGAATATGTTTCCAAAGAATAACGAGTTGCCCGCCAGTACGTACGAAGCAAAGAAGGTTGTCTGCCCTCTAGGTTTAGAGGTTCTGAAGATACATGCATGCATCAACGACTGCATCCTCTACCGCGGTGAATACGAGAATTTGAATGAATGCCCGGTAAGCACTGCATTGCGTTATAAGATCAGAGGCGATGACCCTGGTGACGATGTTGAGGGCGAGAAACCCAGGAAGAGGGTTCCCGCCAAGGTGATGTGGTATGCTCCTATAATACCACGGTTGAAACGTCTGTTCAGGAACAAAGAGCATGCCAAGTTGTTGCGATGGCACAAAGAGGACCGTAAGTCGGACGGGGAGTTGAGACACACCGCAGATGGAACGCAATGGAGAAAGATCGACAGAGAGTTCAAAGATTTTGCAGCTGACGCAAGGAACATAAGATTTGGTCTAAGTACAGATGGCATGAATCCTTTTGGCGAGCAGAGCTCCAGCCATAGCACCTGGCCCGTGACTCTATGCATCTACAACCTTCCTCCTTGGTTGTGCATGATGCGAAAGTTCATTATGATGCCAGTGCTCATCCAAGGTCCGAAGCAACCCGGCAACGACATCGATGTGTACCTAAGGCCATTAGTTGATGAACTTTTACAGCTGTGGGGCAGACCTGGTGTCCGTGTGTGGGATGAGCACAAACAAGAGGAATTTGACCTACGAGCGTTGCTTTTCGTAACCATCAACGATTGGCCTGCTCTTAGTAACCTTTCGGGACTGTCAAATAAAGGATACAATGCATGCACGCACTGCTTACATGAGACTGAAAGTGTACATTTGCCAAATTGTAAGAAGAACGTGTACCTTGGGCATCGTCGATTTCTTCCGAAAATTCATCCAGTAAGAAAGAAAGGCAAGCATTACAAGGGCAAGGCAGATCACCGGCCGAAGCCTGCAGAACGCACTGGTGCTGAGGTATTTGATATGGTCAAGGATTTGAAAGTCATCTTTGGAAAGGGTCCTGGCGGACAATCAGTTCCGAAGGGAGCTGACGGGCACGCAGCCATGTGGAAGAAGAAATCTATATTCTGGGAGCTAGAATATTGGAAAGTTCTAGAAGTCCGCTCTGCAATCGACGTGATGCACATTACGAAGAATATTTGCGTGAACCTCCTAAGCTTCTTGGGCGTGTATGGGAAGACAAATGATACAAAGGAAGCACGGCAGGACCAGCAACGTTTGAAAGACCCTGATGACCGGCATCCGGAATGGTTTCAAGGTCGTGCCAGCTACGCTCTGACCAAAGAAGAGAAGGTCATCTTTTTTGAATGCCTGAGCAGTATGAAGGTCCCGTCTGGATTCTCGTCCAATATAAAGGGAATAATAAACATGGCGGAGAAAAAGTTCCAAAACCTGAAGTCTCACGACTGCCACGTGATTATGACGCAATTGCTTCCGATTGCTTTGAGGGGGCTCCTGCCGGAAAATGTTCGAGTAGCCATTGTGAAGCTATGTGCATTCCTCAATGCAATCTCTCAGAAGGTAATCAATCCAGAAGTTCTACCACGGTTACAGTACGATGTGATCCAATGTCTTGTCAGTTTCGAGTTGGTGTTCCCGCCATCCTTCTTCAATATTATGACGCACCTCCTGGTTCACCTAGTCGAAGAGATTTTCATTCTCGGTCCTGTATTTCTACACAATATGTTCCCCTTCGAGAGGTTCATGGGAGTATTAAAGAAATATGTTCGTAACCGTGCTAGGCCAGAAGGAAGCATCGCCAAGGGCTATGGAAATGAGGAGGTAATTGAGTTTTGTGTTGACTTTGTTCCTGACCTTAAGCCGATTGGCCTTCCTCGATCGCGGCACGAGGGGAGACTAAGTGGAAAAAGGCACGATCGAAAGGAAATCAACGATATGTATGGACGGCCATTCTCTGACTGAAGCACACCACACTGTACTGACCAATTCCAGCTTGGTGGCTCCGTACTTTGAGAAACACAAGAATATTTTACGCTCGGACAACCCGGGGAAGCCTGAATCCTGGATTAGGAAAGCCCACATGGAGACTTTCGGCAGTCGGTTGAGAAAACGTTTAATGAATGACAATGATGTTGTAGATCAGCTGTACATGTTGGCCAAGACACCATCTTCGACTATAACGACTTTCCAAGGGTACGAGATAAATGGGAATACATTTTACACGATCGCCCAAGATAAAAAGAGCACCAACCAAAACAGTGGTGTCCGCTTTGATGCAGCAACCGAGAATGGGCAAAAGGTCACATATTATGGTTACATAGAGGAGATATGGGAACTTGACTATGGACCCTCCTTTAAGGTCCCTTTGTTCCGGTGCAAATGGTTCAAGCTAACAGGAGGTGGGGTAAAGGTGGACCAGCAATACGGAATGACAATGGTGGATTTCAACAATCTTGGTTACCTTGACGAACCATTCGTCCTAGCGAAAGATGTCGCTCAGGTTTTCTATGTGAAGGACATGAGTAGCAAACCGAGGAAACGGAAACATAAGAAAACGATCAGTACATCATGCGATGATCCAAAGCGCCACATTGTTCTTTCAGGGAAAAGAAACATCGTGGGAGTGGAGGACAAGACAGACATGTCAGAAGATTATAATATGTTTGCTGAAATTCCGCCCTTCAAAGTGAACACCGACCCAAGCATTAAGTTAAATGATGAGGATGCTCCATGGATACGGCACAACCGTAAGCAAGCAGGGACACAAGGGAAGAATTGATGTGTAATAATTTATTGTACCAAACTTTGTATTTGGTCGATGAACTGAATGATGTATCAAACCTTTTGTCAAACCTTCAAGGGATTAGTTTTATTTTTCTGATTTTTTTGATATACAATTGTATTTTTAAGATTTTAAAATGAATTAGTTTTATTTTTCTGATTTTAAAAGGAAAAAGGAAGAAGAAGAAAGAAGGAAAAAGGAAAAAAAAACAGAAGAAAAAAACAGAAGAAAAAAGGAAAAACAGAAGAAAAAAACAAACAGAAGAAAAAAGGAAAAACAGAAGAAAAAACAAACAGAAGAAAAACATAAGAAAAAAACAAACAGAAGAAAAACAGAAGAAAAAAGGAAAAAGGAAGAAAGGAAGAAAAAAAAGAAAAAAAAGAAGAAAAACAAGAAAAAGGAAGAAACGAACAGAAGAAAAAAATAGAAGAAAAAAGGAAGAAAAAAACAGAAGAAAAACAAGAATTTAAAATGAATTAGTTTTATTTTCTGATTTTTTTGATATATAATTGTATTTTTAAGATTTTAATAACATAAATAAATAAGTAATTAGAAACTTTAATAGCAAAAATAATTATCATAAAGTAAAATAAATAAGTAATTAGAAACAAAATAAAATAAAATAAATAAGTTTTTTGTTGTAAGTAAAAACAAAACAAAATAAATAAAGCAAAAATGAAAACAAAAAACAGGCAAAAAATAAAAAAAATATGCCACCTACTGGGCCACGACGGCCTGAATACGACTAGAAACCCATTATTCGGCCAGGATTCAGGCCCGCAGAAGGCCCAGTAGGCCCACAGGCTCATAGTAACAGAATAGGCCAGTAAGCCTGCATTTGAGAGGAGCTCGAAGTGGTGAGCGCAGCCGCGCTTATAAACCACTGTCGAAGCCTCTCGGCTAGCGAGGTGGGACTAAACATCCCACCGCACCGCGCCAGTTCCAGCACATACCCTTTAGTCGCGGTTGGAGAGGCGGACCGCGACTAAAGGGTAGCTTTAGTCGCGGTTGGAGAGGCGGACCGCGACTAAAGGGTAGCTTTAGTCGCGGTCCGCCTCCCCAACCGCGACTAAAGGCTCTTTCTGCGCGGGAACGAAAGCGGCGCCAAAACCCTTTAGTCGCGGTTGGTGTGGCGGACCGCGACTAAAGCTACCCTTTAGTCGCGGTTGGTGTGGCAAACCGCGACTAAAGGTTACCTTTAGTCGCGGTCCGCCACACCAACCGCGACTAAAGGTCTGTCTATATATACTGCACTTAGCAGTTTCCGCCACTTCCCATTCTTCTCTCAACGCCGAAGCCCTGCCCCTACGCCGATCGACGCCGAAGCCCTGCCCCGACGCCGATCGACGCCGACGCCGACGCCCTGCCCCGACGCCGACGCCCTGCCCCCAGTGAGCTCCGCCGGCCCCCACTTCGCCTGCCCTGCGTGCCGCTGCCTCCGCCCCCAGTGAGCGCCGCCGCCGCCCGTGCCCTGCCCTAGCGCGCCGCCGCCGCCGCCGCCCCTGCCCTGCCCTGCCCTTGCCCGCCGCCCGCCGCCCGCCGCCCCCCTGCCCGCCGCCCGCCGCCCCTGGCCCTGCCCCTGGCCTCCGCCGCCGCCCGCGCGCCGCCCGCTGCCCGCCCCTGCCCGCCGCCCCTGCCAAAAAGGAAACAAGAAAAAAAAACAAGAAGAAAGAAAAAGGAAGAAGAAAAAAAAAGAAAACAAAACAAAACCAAAAGAAACAAGAAAAATAAGGAAGGAGAAAAAAAAGGAAGAAGATAAAAGGAAGAAGAAAAAAAGGAAGAAGAAAAAAAGAAAGAAGAAAGAAAGAAGAAAGAAAAAGGAAGAAGAAAAAAAGAAGAAAGAAAAAGGAAGAAGAAAAAAAATGAAAACAAAACAAAACCAAAAGAAAGAAGAAAAAAAAGGAAGAAGAAAAAAAAGGAAGAAGAAAAAAGGAAGAAGAAAAAAAGAAGAAAGAAAAAGGAAGAAGAAAAAGAAAGGAAGAAGAAAAAAAGAAAGAAGAAAAAAAGAAAGAAGAAAGAAAGAAGAAAGAAATAAGAAAGAAAAAGGAAGAAGAAAAAACAAGAAAGAAAAAGGAAGAAGAAAAAAATGAAAACCAAATGAAAACCAAATGAAAACCAAAAGAAAGAGGAAAGAAAAACGAAGAAGAAAAAAAGTAACTTAAAACTTGATAATTAACAAAAAACCGTAAAATTTGATAATTAACCAAATGGCGAGGGTTATACATGTGTGTTGTCCTCGCCTCCCTCTCCGTGACGCCGTCGTCTGCCGCCCCGTCTCGCGCTCTACCGCGACACCCTCTCCCACCCCTTCCTCGCCCCCTCCTTTTGCCACCGCCCTTTCGCCACCGCCACCGCCACCGCCCCCCTTCTTCACTTAATTAATTTGTTTTTACTACATGTTTTCAGGACTGACATAATGGCGGACGATAGAGCTGACCCGATTATGGACAACTATGATCCGGACGGTGAAGCACATACGTTCGGCATCATAAACGGCGATATTCTATATGTACCGACCGGACAAGAAGAAGATGTTATATCTTCTTATCTGAACCTTGACGGTGAAGATGAAGGGCGCCGTCAGCAAGATGATGCCGAACAAACGTCGATAAACGACGATCTTCAAATGGAAGTAGCAACCACCTCCGGCGCCGAGGTATATATATACATTGAGCCTCTGGTGATACAAACTAACTGATTTGAATAAATATGTGTGTACTAACGTGCGCGACTCTCTTTCTTATTTTAGCCCTCGGCCGGATCGTCGAAACAATCGAGTACGTCGTCAAAGCGTGGCGCAACCAAGACGATGAAACAAGGAGAAACATGCACCATCGAGGTTGTCGACAGTGCAACCGGCAGGCCGCTGGAGCCCCGCAAGAACGCCATCAAGTTTGTCAGCCAATGCGGAGCCGTTGTTAGAGACAACGTCTCGATCACCGTCCAGGAGTGGAATGAGCCAAAGAAGGCACGAATTGCTGGTTTCACTTTTGTCGATAACAGAACAAAAAAAGATTGCTTTAAGAAGCTTATGGAACATTTCGTTCTACCTCCGGAATACAACAAATTCGATGAGGAGGGTAACAAGATTGAGGAAAACAAGGAGAGGAGGAGGCTAGTCAAACAGTTCGCTCTTCATAAGATGGCCGACGCATTCCGGAAATTCAAGCAAAATCTAGCCCATGACTTTGTCAAGCAGAACAAGACTCCGGATTTCAAAGGACAATATGAGAAACTGAAACATGATTAGCCAGAATTTGTGAAGCAAAAGAAATCGGAGCAGTTCATTCAAATATCGAAAAAAATAAGGAAAATGCGGCTAAGAAGGAGTACAATCATATTATGGGGCCAGGAGGGTATCGCCTTTGGCAGCCTAGGTTGGAGAAGATGGAGAACGAGCTGAGGGCGCGAGGAATCCGTCCAGGTACGGAGGGATGGGACCCAAGGGCCAAAAGCTGGTGGTACGGGCATGGGGGGACGCTGAACCCGAAGACAGGGGAGTGTGTTTACCAGGGCAAAATAATTAAACCCACCCAAGCCCTTATTGACGCAATGAGGGATGCTCAAGAGGGGAAGATCAAGTTCAACAGAGAGAACGACGCACTGACAAAAGCCCTCGGGAATCCTGAACACGGAGGACGTGTACGAGGCATGGGGCACATTCCGTGGAAAATAGGGTTCCCCCAGAACGATGACCCGTACGGTTACAGAAGCCGTAAGAGAAAGATGGATCGGGAAGCAGATGTTGTGGCGCGGTTGGCATCGGAAATGGATGTGATGAAGAAAACCGTGAGTGTACTAGTAGCCGAAAGAGATGCAGCTTGGGCGCAGCATGAAGATCATCCAGCGTATCTCGGAAGCCAGCAGCGGAGAAGCAGCGTGGCTTCCACGGAGGCCCCACCGGCTGGTGCAGATGCACCGACGATCGAAATTACTGCACCGGAGCCTCTGGTGGTCGAAATTACTGCACCGGAGCCTCCTCGCTACCCCGTGGACGATATAAAGGAGATGAAAGAATGTCATCTGTATTATCCTATCGGGAACATGTCCATGAAGGTAGCCATCGGCAGTGCTTTACCATGTTTACCTGGAGCACTCCACCACAACAACCCCATTCAAGATGGCTATGCTCGTGTCACGGTGGAGGACATAGTCCAAGGGTTTGAGGACCTGGAGATTGACATTGCTACACCTGTAGGGGAGAAAAGACTTGGAAATGTCAAGCGCCATTTTAGTCTATGGCAAAAGAAGCTTATCAAGTTTCCAGGCGAGGCGCCAAGGACAACAAGTCCACAGCCGCGGCCGCGGCAGTTTCCTCGGCACTACGTTCCAAAGGCCTTGTGGGGAGAGGCTTCAGTGATGGCTCCGGTACCTTTGTGGTCTTAGGTACATAAGGGTCCGGGTTAATAACCCAGGACTGCTTCTGCTTCTTTGCCGGAGGTGGATTGGGGGGCGGCGTCTGATCACCCGCCGGACGAGGACTGGGGGGCGGCGTCTGATCACCCGCCGGACGAGGACTGGGGGGCGGCGTCTGATCACCCGCCGGACGTTGTGGACTGGGAGGCGTCGGTTGACGTGACGGAGGTGTAGGTGAACCGCCACCACCACCACCGCCGCCGCCGCCGCCACCGCCACCACCACCACCGTAGGGGGGTGGACTTGTTGTCCTTGGCGCCTCGCCTAGAAACTTGATAAGCTTCTTTTGCCATAGAATGAAATGGCGCTTGACATCTCCAAGTCTTTTCTCCCCTTCAGGTGTAGCAATGTCAATCTCCAGGTCCTCAAACCCTTGGACTATGTCCTCCACCGTGACACGAGCATAGCCATCTTGAATGGGGTTGTTGTGGTGGAGTGCTCCAGGTAAACATGGTAAAGCACTGCCGATGGCTACCTTCATGGACATGTTCCCGATAGGATAATACAGATGACATTCTTTCCTCTCCTTTATATCGTCCACGGGGTAGCGAGGAGGCTCCGGTGCAGTAATTTCGACCACCAGAGGCTCCGGTGCAGTAATTTCGATCGTCGGTGCATCTGCACCAGCCGGTGGGGCCTCCGTGGAAGCCACGCTGCTTCTCCGCTGCTGGCTTCCGAGATCCGCTGGATGATCTTCATGCTGCGCCCCAGCTGCATCTCTTTCGGCTACTAGTACACTCACGGTTTTCTTCATCACATCCATTTCCGATGCCAACCGCGCCACAACATCTGCTTCCCGATCCATCTTTCTCTTACGGCTTCTGTAACCGTACGGGTCATCGTTCTGGGGGAACCCTATTTTCCACGGAATGTGCCCCATGCCTCGTACACGTCCTCCGTGTTCAGGATTCCCGAGGGCTTTTGTCAGTGCGTCGTTCTCTCTGTTGAACTTGATCTTCCCCTCTTGAGCATCCCTCATTGCGTCAATAAGGGCTTGGGTGGGTTTCATTATTTTGCCCTGGTAAACACACTCCCCTGTCTCCGGGTTCAGCGTTCCCCCATGCCCGTACCACCAGCTTTTGGCCCTTGGGTCCCATCCCTCCGTACCTGGACGGATTCCTCGCGCCCTCAGCTCGTTCTCCATCTTCGCCAACCTAGGCTGCCAAAGGCGATACCCTCCTGGCCCCATAATATGATTGTACTCCTTCTTAGTCGCATTTTCCTTATTTTTTTTCGATATTTGAATGAACTGCTCCGATTTCTTTTGCTTCACAAATTCTGGCCAATCATGTTTCAGTTTCTCATATTGTCCTTTGAAATCCGGAGTCTTGTTCTGCTTGACAAAGTCATGGTTTAGATTTTGCTTGAATTTCCGGAATGCATCGGCCATCTTATGAAGAGCGAACTGTTTGACTAGCCTCCTCCTCTCCTTGTTTTCCTCAATCTTGTTACCCTCCTCATCGAATTTGTTGTATTCCGTAGGTAGAACGAAATGTTCCATAAGCTTCTTGAAGCAATCTTTTTTTGTTCTCTTATCGACAAAAGTGAAACCAGCAATTCGTGCCTTCTTTGGCTCATTCCACTCTTGGACGGTGATCGAGACGTTGTCTCTAACAACGGCTCCGCATTGGCTGACAAACTTGATGGCGTTCTTGCGGGGCTCCAGCGGCCTGCCGGTTGCACTGTCGACAACCTCGATGGTGCATGTTTCCCCTTGTTTCATCGTCTTGGTTGCGCCACGCTTTGACGACGTACTCGATTGTTTCGACGATCCGGCCGAGGGCTAAAATAAGAAAGAGAGTCGCGCCCGTTAGTACACACATATTTATTCAAATCAGTTAGTTTGTATCACCAGAGGCTCAATGTATATATATACCTCGGCGCCGGAGGTGGTTGCTACTTCCATTTGAAGATCGTCGTTTATCGACGTTTGTTCGGCATCATCTTGCTGACGGCGCCCTTCATCTTCACCGTCAAGGTTCAGATAAGAAGAGACATCATCTTCTTCTTGTCCGGTCGGCACATATTGAATATCGCCGTTTATGATGCCGAACATATGTGCTTCACCGTCCGGATCATAGTTGTCCATAATCGGGTCAGCTCTATCGTCCGCCATTATGTCAGTCCTGAAAACATGTAGTAAAAACAAATTAATTAAGTGAAGAAGGGGGGCGGTGGCGGTGGCGGTGGCGAAAGGGCGGTGGCAAAAGGAGGGGGCGAGGAAGGGGTGGGAGAGGGTGTCGCGGTATTCCTTTCTTCTTCTTTCTTTCTTCTTTCCTTTCTTCTTTCTTTCTTCTTCTTCCTTTTCTTCTTATTCCTTTCTATTCTTTCTTTCTTCTTCTTTCCTTTTTCTTTTTTCTTTCTTTCTTCTTCTTCCTTTCTTCTTCCTTTCTTCTTCTTTTTTTCTTCTTCCTTTTTCCTTTCTTCTTCTTTCTTTCTTCTTCTTCCTTTCTTCTTCTTTCTTTCTTCTTTCCTTTCTTCTTTCTTTCTTCTTCTTCCTTTTCTTCTTATTCCTTTCTATTCTTTCTTTCTTCTTCTTTCCTTTTTCTTTTTTCTTTCTTTCTTCTTCTTCCTTTCTTCTTCCTTCTTCTTTTTTTCTTCTTCCTTTTTCCTTTCTTCTTTCTTTTGGTTTTCATTTGGTTTTTATTTGGTTTTCATTTTTTTTATTCCTTTTTCTTTCTTGTTTTTTTTTTCTTCATTTTTCTTTCTTCTTTCTTTCTTCTTTCTTTTTTTCTTCTTCCTTTTTCTTCTTTCTTTTTTTCTTCTTCCTTTGTTTTTCTTCTTCCTTTCTTTTTTCTTCTTTCTTTTTCTTTCTTGTTTTTTTTCTTCTTCCTTTTTATTTCTTCTTCCTTTGTTTTTCTTCTGTTTTTTTGTTTTCTTTTGTTTTTTCTTCTGTTTAATTTGTTTTTTTTTGTGTTTTCCTTTTTCCTTTTTCCTTTTTTCCTTTTTCTTCTTTCTTCCTTTTCCCTTTTTCTTCTTCTGATCTTCGATCTTCTGCCGGCGGAGGACGGCAGGGCCAGCGGGCGGCGGGCGGCGCGCGGAGGGCGGCAGGCAGGTCCAGCGGGCGGCGGGCGGCGGGCGCGCGGCGCGCGGACACGGCGCAGGCAGGGCCAGCGGGCGGCGGGCGCGGCGGGCGCGGCGGGCGGCGGGCGGCAGGGCGCAGGGCACGGGCGGCGCTCACTGGTGACGGGGGGCGGCGGCGCGCAGGGCTCCGGCGTCGGGCAGGGCTTCGGCGTCGGCGTCGGAGACGATCGGCGTCGGGGCAGCGCTTCGGCGTTGAGAGAGAGGAGAATGGGAAGTGGCAAAACTGCCAAGTGCAGTATTTATAGACACAGCTTTAGTCGCGGTTGGTGTGGCGGACCGCGACTAAAGCCTAGCTTTAGTCGCGGTCCGCCACACCAACCGCGACTAAAGCTAGGCTTTAGTCGCGGTCCGCCACACCAACCGCGACTAAAGTGTTTTGGCGCCGCTTCGTTCCCGCGCAGGAAAGAGGCTTTAGTCGCGGTTGGTGTGGCGGACCGCGACTAAAGCTAACCTTTAGTCGCGGTCCGCCACACCAACCGCGACTAAAGCTCTGTGCTGGCACTGGCGCGGTGCGGTGGGATGTTTAGTCCCACCTCGCTAGCCGAGAGGCTTCGACAGTGGTTTATAAGCGCGGCTGCGCTGACCACTTCGAGCTCCTCTCAAATGCAGGCTTACGGGCCTATTCTGTTACTGCTAGCCTGTGGGCCTACTGGGCCTTCCTGCGGGCCTGAATCCTGGCCCAATAATGGGTTTCTAGTCGTATTCAGGCCGTGGTGGCCCAGTAGGTGGCTTATTTTTTTATTTTTTGCTTGTTTTTTGTTTTCATTTTTGCTTTATTTATTTTGTTTTGTTTCTACTTACAACAAAAAGCTTATTTCTTTTATTTTATTTTGTTTCTAATTACTTATTTATTTTACTTTATGATAATTATTTTTGCTATTAAAGTTTCTAATTACTTATTTATTTATGTTATTAAAATCTTAAAAATACAAATATATATCAAAAAAATCAGAAAATAAAACTAATTCATTTTAAATTCTTGTTTTTCTTCTGTTTTTTTCTTCCTTTTTTCTTCTATTTTTTTCTTCTGTTTTTTTCTTCCTTTTTCTTGTTTTTCTTCTTTTTTTTCTTCCTTTATTCCTTTTTCCTTTTTTCTTCTGTTTTTCTTCTGTTTGTGTTTTTCTTATGTTTTTCTTCTGTTTTTTTTCTTCTGTTTGTTTTTTTCTTCTGTTTTTCCTTCTTTCTTCTTCTTCCTTTTTCCTTTTAAAATCAGAAAAATAAAACTAATTCATTTTAAAATCTTAAAAATACAATAATATATCAAAAAAATCAGAAAAATAAAACTAATCCCTTGAAGGTTTGACAAAAGGTTTGATACATCATTCAGTTCATCGACCAAATACAAAGTTTGGTACAATAAATTATTACACATCAATTCTTCCCTTGTGTCCCTGCTTGCTTACGATTGTGCCGTATCCATGGAGCATCCTCATCATTTAACTTAATGCTTGGGTCGGTGTTCACTTTGAAGGGCGGAATTTCACCAAACATATTATAATCTTCTGACATGTCTGTCTTGTCCTCCACTCCCACGATGTTTCTTTTCCCTGAAAGAACAATGTGGCGCTTTGGATCATCGCATGATGTACTGATCGTTTTCTTATCTTTCCGTTTCCTCGGTTTGCTACTCATGTCCTTCACATAGAAAACCTGAGCGACATCTTTCGCTAGGACGAATGGTTCGTCAAGGTAACCAAGATTGTTGAAATCCACCATTGTCATTCCGTATTGCTGGTCCACCTTTACCCCACCTCCTGTTAGCTTGAACCATTTGCACCGGAACAAAGGGACCTTAAAGGAGGGTCCATAGTCAAGTTCCCATATCTCCTCTATGTAACCATAATATGTGACCTTTTGCCCATTCTCGGTTGCTGCATCAAAGCGGACACCACTGTTTTGGTTGGTGCTCTTTTTATCTTGGGCGATCGTGTAAAATGTATTCCCATTTATCTCGTACCCTTGGAAAGTCGTTATAGTCGAAGATGGTGTCTTGGCCAACATGTACAGCTGATCTACAACATCATTGTCATTCATTAAATGTTTTCTCAACCAACTGCCGAAAGTCTCCATGTGGGCCTTCCTAATCCAGGATTCAGGCTTCCCCGGGTTGTCCGAGCGTAAAATATTCTTGTGTTTCTCAAAGTACGGAGCCACCAAGCTGGAATTGGTCAGTACAGTGTGGTGTGCTTCAGTCAGAGAATGGCCGTCCATACATATCGTTGATTTCCTTCCGATCGTGCCTTTTCCACTTAGTCTCCCCTCGTGCCGCGATCGAGGAAGGCCAATCGGCTTAAGGTCAGGAACAAAGTCAACACAAAACTCAATTACCTCCTCATTTCCATAGCCCTTGGCGATGCTTCCTTCTGGCCTAGCACGGTTACGAACATATTTCTTTAATACTCCCATGAACCTCTCGAAGGGGAACATATTGTGTAGAAATACAGGACCGAGAATGAAAATCTCTTCGACTAGGTGAACCAGGAGGTGCGTCATAATATTGAAGAAGGATGGCGGGAACACCAACTCGAAACTGACAAGACATTGGATCACATCGTACTGTAACCGTGGTAGAACTTCTGGATTGATTACCTTCTGAGAGATTGCATTGAGGAATGCACATAGCTTCACAATGGCTACTCGAACATTTTCCGGCAGGAGCCCCCTCAAAGCAATCGGAAGCAATTGCGTCATAATCACGTGGCAGTCGTGAGACTTCAGGTTTTGGAACTTTTTCTCCGCCATGTTTATTATTCCCTTTATATTGGACGAGAATCCAGACGGGACCTTCATACTGCTCAGGCATTCAAAAAAGATGACCTTCTCTTCTTTGGTCAGAGCGTAGCTGGCACGACCTTGAAACCATTCCGGATGCCGGTCATCAGGGTCTTTCAAACGTTGCTGGTCCTGCCGTGCTTCCTTTGTATCATTTGTCTTCCCATACACGCCCAAGAAGCTTAGGAGGTTCACGCAAATATTCTTCGTAATGTGCATCACGTCGATTGCAGAGCGGACTTCTAGAACTTTCCAATATTCTAGCTCCCAGAATATAGATTTCTTCTTCCACATGGCTGCGTGCCCGTCAGCTCCCTTCGGAACTGATTGTCCGCCAGGACCCTTTCCAAAGATGACTTTCAAATCCTTGACCATATCAAATACCTCAGCACCAGTGCGTTCTGCAGGCTTCGGCCGGTGATCTGCCTTGCCCTTGTAATGCTTGCCTTTCTTTCTTACTGGATGAATTTTCGGAAGAAATCGACGATGCCCAAGGTACACGTTCTTCTTACAATTTGGCAAATGTACACTTTCAGTCTCATGTAAGCAGTGCGTGCATGCATTGTATCCTTTATTTGACAGTCCCGAAAGGTTACTAAGAGCAGGCCAATCGTTGATGGTTACGAAAAGCAACGCTCGTAGGTCAAATTCCTCTTGTTTGTGCTCATCCCACACACGGACACCAGGTCTGCCCCACAGCTGTAAAAGTTCATCAACTAATGGCCTTAGGTACACATCGATGTCGTTGCCGGGTTGCTTCGGACCTTGGATGAGCACTGGCATCATAATGAACTTTCGCTTCATGCACAACCAAGGAGGAAGGTTGTAGATGCATAGAGTCACGGGCCAGGTGCTATGGCTGGAGCTCTGCTCGCCAAAAGGATTCATGCCATCTGTATTTAGACCAAATCTTATGTTCCTTGCGTCAGCTGCAAAATCTTTGAACTCTCTGTCGATCTTTCTCCATTGCGTTCCATCTGCGGTGTGTCTCAACTCCCCGTCCGACTTACGGTCCTCTTTGTGCCATCGCAACAACTTGGCATGCTCTTTGTTCCTGAACAGACGTTTCAACCGTGGTATTATAGGAGCATACCACATCACCTTGGCGGGAACCCTCTTCCTGGGTTTCTCGCCCTCAACATCGTCACCAGGGTCATCGCCTCTGATCTTATAACGCAATGCAGTGCTTACCGGGCATTCATTCAAATTCTCGTATTCACCGCGGTAGAGGATGCAGTCGTTGATGCATGCATGTATCTTCAGAACCTCTAAACCTAGAGGGCAGACAACCTTCTTTGCTTCGTACGTACTGGCGGGCAACTCGTTATTCTTTGGAAACATATTCTTCAACATTTTCAGCAAGTTTTCAAATGCCGAGTCAGCTACACCTGCCTGTGCCTTCCATTTCAGCAAATCCAGTGTGCAGCCCAGCTTTTTCAGACCATCATCGCATCCGGGGTACAACGACTTTCTGTGATCCTCTAACATGCGATCCAAATTCTCCCTCTCCTTTTCAGTTTCGCAGCGTCTCCGTGCATCAGCAATGGTCCGACCAAGATCATCAACGGTCTCATCACGTGCCTCTTCTTCACCTTCACCTTCCCCTTCACCTTCCCCTTCACCTTCACCTTCACCTTCAGCATCCTCCATGAAAGTATCACCGAAATCAGCAAGATAGCTTTCATCGATGAAATCATCCCCTTCTTCATCTTCTTCCATTATAACCCCTCTTTCTCCATGCTTGGTCCAACAATTATAGCTTGGCATGAAACCGTGCCGAAGCAGGTGCAGGTGAACTTCTCTTGAGGAAGAGTAACCCTTCTGATTCTTACAGTCAACACATGGACAGATAACAAAACCCTTCTGCTTGTTCGCATTAGCCACTACGAGGAAATCTTTCAAACCCGTAGTGAACTCGCGGGAGAGTCGGTTACCGTACATCCATTGCCGATTCATCTGCATTATTATAATATAAAATATATAATTAACCATCATGCATTTGTTAAACTAACTAGCTATAAACAATAGAAATTAAACAATGAACAACACACATGCATATTTAATCAATGACACACATGCATGAAAGGTTCAAGTTGCTAACCGCGATCGAGGAGGAAAAAATGAATGAGGAACCTCAAGTGTGGCTCTTGGGGCATTTCATCAAACACCTTGTGTGCATAAGAGGAACCAAAAGCAAACCCTACACCCCTTGTGAAGCTTGTGAAGAGAAGTGGCACCAAATGGCTAAGTGAGTGTGCTGAACTGGTATATATAGGGGAGGGGCTTTAGTCGCGGTTGGCCTGGCCAACCGCGACTAAAGGCCTTTGGGAACCTTTAGTCGCGGTTGGCCTGGCCAACCGCGACTAAAGCCCCTCACGTGCACCAGCTGGCCACCGAGCGCCCTGGGCGCAGGCATTTGGTCGCGGTTCGTCTGCCGAACCGGGACTAAAGGCTTCATTAGTCGCGGTTCCTACAGTTCCGCGACTAATGGGGCTGGACGGAAGCCTCTTTTTCTACCAGTGACACATGCATCTTTACTTTTCACTCCAATTTTTTCAGCTTTTGTCACCGGACCACACTTTTTCTCTTCAAGCACCCGCCTCCTGAAGAGGATCCCGCTTCCCTATCCGAACCTAATTTACGTCATATCCGATCCTACATGGCATGCGAGGCATCGCCTTGAGACTATGCATTGTACATGCCCTTATGTCATATCCCTACTCCCTAGGCTCTCTGCTGCAATAGTGAAAGGCAGAGAAAGAGTGGGCCAAAGCTAGTAAAAAAGGGTGGAGCCCCTACGGGCAAAGTGAAGAGAGAGGAGTAGCATTTAAGAGTGAGAAAAAAATCATTGAGAAATTTTCTTTGAGAGAAAAGAAAGTGCCTAAGTGGAGACTCAAAGAGAGAGAGAAAATTCTTTACAAAATTTGAAGACGCAGGTAGCATGTCACAACGAGAGAAGACTCTGATTTTTTTTATCAGAGAGAAGAGAGAGAGAGAGAGAGAGAGAGAGAGAGAGAGAGAGAGAGAGAGCAGTTGTGTGAGGAAGCTTTTTTGTGTGGAAGGAAGCTTTTATTTACGAAGGTGAAAGAGCATATGTGTGAGAGAGAGGGCATGAGCATGTCGGCATGCGGATGTAGATTCCAGTTGCATGTGAAGATTGAGAGAGTTTTATGAGGAAAGATTCCTTCTTGTAGATAGCCAGCAAGTCAACTAGCGAGAGAGCAGGTCATCAGGGAGAGTGTTTTTTATTTGTGTAGTACTGTAGCCATGACAGTGCTGCATGATGTCAGAAACGGTAGCCTTCTTGCGCGTCGCTATCGGCGTCCATCCGGTGCCAGAATATTAAGCGTTGAGCACCTGCCTAGCTGCTGATTTTTGAATCTTATTATGCACATATCTAGATGCACAGGAGCTCAGATTGAACGGCTCTGATAGGGCGTACCGCGTAGCTCGTCCTAAAAAACCCGCTATATACCATTATGCAGATTGCGTCAGTGCCACCCCACCAAACCAACCGGAGCAAAACCCTCACTCATTACACACTTCATTGGATATTATACAAAGTTCTAATACCAGAATATTAATGCCTTGTTGGACTCTATATGGTGCTGGTACATACTAATATACGTGTACTTCTTGCTTCCTTTTATGTCTAGATATTTCTTTAGCAATAACTGGCTAGAAAGTGTACATTTGGGACGGCGAGGATTGGAGGAGATTACCGTTGATCATTCATCTAACAATACAAACTATTAGTTTCAACGGTCAAAGGATCGAAGGCTCACGGTTGTTTTTGTACTAATAATTAATTAAAAGATTAAAGGATTCAAATTTATATTCTAAACATGAGTGTCAAGATTGACACAATCTCAAGACATGCATGTGGTCTGACCGGGGTGTCTTATTCCAGAGGTTCCTCAATCATGTGCCTCTTCTAGAGTGTTGGAGCTCCCGTTGCAACAAAATACATACTTTTCCAGAAAATTAATTAGGAAAGCATGTGTGTTTCGAAAAATTCCATTTTGAGTTTTTCGAACATGTTAATACTACTTTTTTTTATCATTTTGGTATATGCAGCGACACTGTTTAGCTAATAATTTTTTAAGATAAGCATTATTCTTCGTACTTAATTTATTATTTTATTTTGGAGTACTGAACTATAATTGGTATCAGTCAATTATTTATTTTCTTCATAATATTTTCAATTCTACACATCTTGAGAATATTGTGGACAATTGTTTTTACCTATCACTTCATCTCTTATACAAAGCAACGAAACGATAGGATGACATGTTGTGATAGAGGACATAGACCTATGTGTGTGGTGTTGCGAGTCATATTTAGAAGCGTGTGATTTTTTTTCACCCGTTGCAACGCACGGGCATATTTGCTAGTCTATAATAATTGAATATAATGTGTTACGCTTAATGTTATTCAGAAAGAACGATTTGAAGTGCTCTTCTGGTAACTTTGTGTCGGTTGCAAGTTTCTGGTAAGTTAGAGAGAGAAAGAAGTATAGACCCCAACAAGAAAATGCAGTTGGGAGACAAAACAATAAAGTGCATTCATGGGAGATGCATAGACCCCAACTTGTATTGGAAGATGTATTTCTTATATACATAGATATAACACACGCGCACATACACACAGAGAGAGAGATATAGGGCCTAATAAGTTTTGTTGGGTAGCCTTTAACCATTGATAAAATTATTAGCATATGGGATGTATGATATAAAATTTTTTTAATAGAAGCTCCTTTCACATGCAAATTTGATGATATACTTTGTGTAAAATGCATGTCATACATTATTGTTCTAACACATGGTCAAAGGTTACCTCGAAAAATGTATTTGGCTCTATATATTTGAAGAGAGGGAGTACGTCAAATGCTAATTGCTAGTGGGCATGTGACTTGGCAATTGACAAGTGCTCCACCAACATGCATGTCGATAACTTCATGTATGTGAGTAATAATTAAAATTTTCAAAAATTCGATTAAACTTGTGTACATGCGTATCAATAGGCAAGGATCTTATTATCATGCATTGATGCATATCAATAATACCCATTTTGCGGATGAGATCATGGGATATATGGTACATTGTGTTAGTACAATGAAAAATCCAGGAATTTGGGTGTGTCTTTCTTTCATCATTAAGAAGAGTACTATTTTCCTTGGAATTAGTACAATGAATTTCTATGGAATTTCTACTTATCCAACAAAATTTTGAATTTCAGAATCACTAATTGTTCTTTAAACATTCTTTGGAATTGAGATTACGGAAACCTACGTTTTCTTAAGATAAATGATACTAGGGACTTGCGCAATTAAAATTACATGAATTTTTACATGGAATTCTCAAATATCCATGCCAAGTGTTAAGTTCAAAATTTTATGATTTTTCACGGAAATCAATTATCTCAAAAGGCAGCACTCTAACAATAACCATGAGAGTTTCTCTCATACAAAATTACACTAAGAGAGAACTTTCTCATTATAATAGTGAAACCATTGTATTTGCGTCGTAGTTGAGCGAACAAATGTCACTCCTATGACCCAAAAACAAAGTTCACAAATTCAAAAGGACTGCAGAAAAATCACATTGTGTAATGTAACTAGTGAGTGTAAAAGCGCATTAACTAGCTGCATGTATCATTCATTCCTGGCGCATTAACTAGCTGCATGTGCATGTGTTGTGCAATAATGCAGTGTAATATCGCTGGAGTAGTTACATGTCTGCACTACATAAGTGGACTTGATTGTTGCCATCTCATAGTAATCAATAGCGGTACCAATTTCGGTTAATGACGCACACTAGAGCGAAACGTCCTCATTTGTTCATGGGGCTATTAAATTGATACTGTCGATTGCCACATGCCTTCAATGCATAATATTTTGATTACCATATTTGGGTTATTCTAGGTTGAAATTTTGGCGTACTATCTTCTTTTCTATCAAGGTAAGGATAAAAGTCTAAATTCGGATAACATGGTTTTATTCACATTTTCATGGTTAAAAAATTGGCAATAAGCAAATAATTTGACAATTAAAAGGAGAGCATGTTGGATGTCCGTATGATAATTAGAAAAATTGTTGATACTATCACAAAAATTTATGTGGTTCGTTTTCCTATATATTCAATAAAGTGATAGTAGATTTTGACCGTAAATGGATAGTTGGAGTACCACCACCTCCACTTTATACTTTGACTACATTGTTGATCTATGCAGATGTAGTCGGAAAGGATTGCGCTCAATCACCCTTGGTTCCTCTCCTTTTGTGCCGCACCAGTTGGAGGTGAGTTTCTACTTTCTTATTTTCCAATAAGTATGAAGAATTCAAATCCCCTATTTATATTATTTTTCTAGAATAAATGGCTTTTTCATTTCATCTGCCATTGTGTTAGCCTATTTCACCGATGGTCTCACATGTAATCTGAACATCTAGAGCGTAATCCGATTTGTTATTTCTGCATTTTGTTTTTGCTGATGTATTAAGGGCACATGGAAAATATTGAAATATGCAGGTCGATAATATAAAAAGGTCTATCTTAAAAACCCTATCATTTGTGATGTCAAATTCTCTCCCTTCGCCATTTTTGACATAGATTTGATTACTCACCTGATCATTGTCCTTAATCATTTCAATTATGAGTTTAGGACACAAGGAATTTTGGATCCTCCTACTTCTTTTACCTTAGAATAATTTTAAAATTGCTTCCATCTTTTTTTTTTGAAATTTGGCCTCATGGCGATTTATTACGATGTCAACCGAGTTACATCATGGATTTCATAAGGCTACAGGAAATCGGGTGGGTCCCCATCCCAACTTAATTAAGCATGAGACTCATAAGAATATTTTGCTAAATAATGCGCCACTTGACTTGCTTCTCTCAAGCAGTGATGAAATGAAATACCATTAATCATATATGCGTCATTATGCGTAGGGGCGCAACACCTCCAACTCGCCTCTGCATGCACTAATAACTTCCAGAGAGCCTGATTCTATAGCCAAATTCGTGCATTCTAAGTGCTCAATGAGATCAATAACTTTCTGAACCGCCAGGGCCTCAGCAGACGCCACATTGAGGACATCAGATAAAGGAGCTGCAGCGCCTGCAACCATTTCACCAATACTATTACGGAGGGCAAGCCCTACAGCTCCAGTTCCATCATCATGGAAAGCAGCATCAACGTTGAGTTTATAACATCCTTGTTTTGTTTTAGCCCATAATATTTGGCATGTGGCTGGCTAGAAGAAGAGACATAACTATAGTTTGCAGTTAGGGCTTGGATTGCAAAAGCAGTCCGAGGGGGTGCCACAATAGTTTCCCCCTTTACGAATTCACATCTTTGCCACCAAATATACCAACAAGCGACATCAATTGACTCATCCAAACCGAGCATCCCAAGAAACTGAGACTTCCGACTAGAGCTGCATCAGGTAACTTCCAACACTACTGATCCTGATCTGTCCACACACAAAGCATGTTTTTTTTTTGCGGGGCACACACAAACCATGTTGAATCACCTCAGATAGACCTAAAGTTTTCCACACACACATGTACCATTGCTTCCATATTACAATATGTAATAATAATATCTTCAAAGTTCAAAGCATTATTCTATATTTAAATGTACAATACACATATAGCAATCGATGCAAACATAAATCAAGAAAAAACTTCAGCCACGATGCCTCTTTTAGGGAGCCTTCTCTTTACTCACTGTGGCTCTTCCAATGCAAGGAAATCATGCCAGCCACTACTGCGAGAGCTCGATCCTGCGGCCCGCCCGGCGCCGAAGCAATCTTCGCCTCATCCCGGAGGTGACCGGCCTTTTTCCGTGCGGCGGTGCCCTTCTCCCCTTCCATAAGCTCTCCGACCAGCGCCGCCACCTCCTCTCGCGGGACAACCGCTCCGTCCTTACCGAGGGGAGGCCTCTCCCACAACGCCAGGCCCACCCGATCCGACGACAGCATCACTGCGTTCATCCTCTGCTCAGCGTACAGTGGCCACACCACCATCGGCACGCCCGCCGCCACGGTCTCTAGCGTGGAGTTCCATCCGCCATGAGACATGAACCCTCCCACGGCGACGTGGTTAAGGATCTCCACCTGCGGCGCCCACAGTGGCACAAGGAGCCCTGTACCGTTCATCCTCTCGACGAACCCGTCGGGCAGATAGCTCAGCGGGTCGGCATCGGTAGCGGCAGTGCCGAGGTAGGCCGCGCTGCTGTCCTTGTCGTTGGGGTGGTGCACCACCCAGAGGAACCTCTGCCCGCTCGCCTCCAGCCCAGCCGCCAGCTCGGCCGTCTGCGCCGTCGACAGCGTGCCGCCGCTGCCGAAGGACACGTACAAGACCGAGCCGTCCGGCTGGTTATCCAGCCACCGTAAGCAGCTGTGCTTGACCTCGTCGGATTCCGGGCACCGCCGCGGGGTGAATGGACCCACAGCATACGCCGGCGGGTACACGCCCTTGTCAGAAAGCTCTTTGAACGCCAGCAACGTCTCGTGCTCCAACGCATCCATGGTGTTGACGATGAAGCCTTCCGCGAGGAGGTAGTCGCGCCCGAGGTCGATCATGAGCTGGTACACTGGGTTGGAGCGGTTCTGGAGGGGCTCGAGGAGATCGGCGCCGTGTAGAGGCACACACCCCGGGAGCAGCACGGACTCCGGGAGGTCGCGACACTCGCAGGTGGTGGTCCTGGCGAGCTCCGGGATGTAGAGAAACGATAACAGCGACATGAGGTTGGAGGTGTAGAGGACGTACCCAGGCAGACCCATCTCCTTGCCGACGGCGAGCGCCGCGGGGCAGAGCATGTCGGTGATGAAGGCGGTGATCCCCGCCGGGGAGTCGAGCAGGGAGCGCAGTAGGTCGCGTAGTTGTTGTAGGGAGCGGCTGATGACGGTGAGGATGCGAGTCACCAAGTGCGCGTCGGCGGGGAGGTCGTCGATGGACACCTCCGGGAGCGCGGCGACGGAGACGCCTGGCGGGAGGGAGGCGAGCGGTGAGGAGTGGCCGGGCGAGGACAGGCTGGCATAAGTGATGATTGTGACGGTGAAGCCGTGGTGCACGGCGAGGCGCTTCGCCAGCTCGGACGCCGGGAGGACGTGGCCCAAGCCGGAGCTCGTGAGGACGACGACGTGCGGCGCCGCGGCCATGACCAGCAAAACGAGCTAGGACGTGACACCGTGTTAGCTAGTGTGTCCCCTAGCGTTTATTCGGCAGCAAACACACGTACGCATACTGCTTATAAGCAGAAGGATCGTATATAGTACGAGCTACAGAAAAGAAAAGCGTGAGGTAAACGTTTCTAATCTGGTAGTTGTACGGCTCGTGTCGGCCACCAAACGCACTACACCGCACCGCCCATACATAACTCCTCCGCAATCGCATCGTTGAGATCTGTCATTATAGAGAAAAAGGGTTTCCCCGCTTTGTATTTTAAAGCAACCATCCGATACATCTAACGAGTGAGGAGCGGAGATGCAGTGGAGGAGGCCCGGCTGTTGCAAAGCCGCACATACGTGCATCCTGCGACGCGCGATGCTGCAAGCTGAATGAGGTGCACATCCACCCGCTCGATATATCTACTCAAGACACAATACAACGACAAACACTATTTTGCACACACTTCCTTCCACTCAATTTTCCGCAAATAAATTGTTTGTTTCTTTGCTTAGAACACTATTATCATTTTTATTATTTCCACATCCTCTGGTGTCACTATCTACTCAGGACTTAATGGATATACACGGATGGTGCACCATCAACCTCTCATATCTTTAGCTTTCCAAGACTTAATGGAGATAACAACGACGATTACTGTTCTACACACGCTTCCTCCACACATTTTTGACACATATCACAAATTGACAAGTGATATAGGCGTGAGTATTTCCAGCACAGTACTATGGACTTCTTCACCCTGTTTGAATGGACGTGAAGGCTTGCAAGTCATTAAACCCCAACCTTAATTAATTCAGTTGTCAGGAGAGATTATTTTTTGACGCAATGGAATCTTGTAAAGCATGAACCCACAAAATGAGACATATGGAATATAGAGCGAATACGAACGTTTGTCGTGCCTTACAAGGAAATAAGCACATATTACCTTCTTTTACATACCAATATTATTATTTACATGACGCCCAACGTTCCAACAAACACCGAATTATACTTGAAACATCTTCACATGGACTTTCTCTTATGGCTCATGCATCTATAAAAATGTGAAGATTTATGGACTCACGGGCAGTGTCCTTCGACACTACATGCATGCATATATCTAGAGAAGTCACTTTTTGAACCTTTTTAGCGAATTAATACCATATATCTAGTCATGCCTTTTTTTTGGGCGGGGAACTGCTTGATCATCCTTGCTTTACCTGGGCGGGCAACTATAATTTTTTTTATAGAGAAAGAACAATACTCTTCACATTATATCTGCAAGCAATACTGGAAAACCCACTTCTGTTGGGGGCCTTTTTTTCATCAATAGTTAAATTTGTCGGTTAACGAGTGACTGAACAAAGTCATGTGTTTAAATTCAGTGCAATTTTTAAGGTGCTTGGTGGCTTGGATTGCATATATATCCAGTGCAGACGCTGCAAATGCTGCCCCGACGCGCTCATGACCGGTACTCGTTTGTAGTGTTACTCCGCACAAAAAAAATAAATGGATGTTGCTAAATACTCCCCCCCCCCCCCCATAATATAAGTTGGTTTCACTTACAAAATCATCTTATATTGTGGGGCAGAGGGGGTGTACTAAATAACTGGTTCGAGTTGAGCAAGTGGATCATATGAATTAGCCGATAACAACTTTAAAGCAGTAGTCACAACAAACATCTACGGATAAGAATGGTCAACATAGAGACATTCAATGAACCTCAAACTCATAGATGATTTTCACGTAATAGAAATATTTTTAGGACGAGTCTATTTTCAACCTTGAGCTTGTAGATGAAATTATTCGTTGCCAGCACATTAAAATTATCTTTTTGTTGGAAAAGGGAAAGGGCATTGTCTTGTAAGGAAAACAACCCATAGTGTAGCCCCATCAGAAAAGGATGGCAGTGCTTCATAGAGATAACAAGAACAAAAAGAAGTCTTGAGTCTCAAATAAGTTGGGGTGGATTAGAGGTGAAACCCGTAAGATCTCGCAACTAACTCATGGTTCTACCATATGGATAGCACGCTTCCATGCACCCCTGTCCATGGCTAGCTAGTTATCTGGTGATATTCCAGTCCTTCAGATATCTTTGTATGGACTCCTCCCATGTCAAGTTCGGTCTATCCCTGCCTCTTTTGACATTATCAGCACACTTTAGTCGTCCTGTATGCACTGGCGTTTCCGGAGACCTGCGCTAAATATGCCCAAACCATCTCAGATGATGTTGGACAGGTTTCTTTTCAGTCGGTGTTACCCCAACTATATCTCATATATCATCATTTCGCACTCGGTCCTTCCTTGTGTGGACACACATCCACCTCAGCATGCACATATCCGTCATGCGTAACTATTGAACATGTCACCTTTTAGTTGGCCAACACTCAGCGCCATACAATATTGCGGGTCGAACTGCCATCCTATAGAACTTACCTTTTAGCTTTTGTGGCACTCTCTTTTCACAAAGAACGTCAAATGCTTGGCGCCACTTCATCCATCCGGCTTTGATTCGATGGTTGACATCTTTATCGATATCCCCATCATTCTGCAATATTGATCCCAAATATCGAAATGTGTCCTTCTGAGGCACCACCTACCCAGCAATGCTAACCTCCTCCTCGTTCCTAGTAGTACAGAAACCACACCTCATTTACTCGGCTTTAGTTCTACCAAGTCTAATTCCAAGGTTTGTCTCCATATCTCTAACTTCCAATTGACCCCCGGGGTGTTCACCATGTCATTATTGAGTGAGGAGCGGAGATGAAGTGGAGGAGGCCCGGCTGTTGCAAAGCGCATACGTGCATGCTACAACATGTGACGCGTGATGCTGCAAGATGAATGAAGGGCACATCCATCCTCTCATGTTATATCTACTCATGACACTATACAACGACAAATACTATTTTGCGCATGCATCCTTCCACTCATTTTCTGCATACAAATCGTTCGCTTCTTTGCTTAGAACATTATTATCATTTTTTCATTTCTACATCCTCTCACGTCGCTATCTACTCGGGACTTAACGGATTGATGACATGGATAGTGCACCATCAAGCTCTCATATCTTTAGCTTTCAAGACTTAATGGTGATAACAACGACGATTACTGTTCGACTCACGCTTCCTCCGCACATTTTCGACACATGTCGTACATTGACAGGTGATATAGGAGTGAGTATTTCCAGTACGACTATGGATTTCTTCACCCTGTTTGTATGGGTGTGAAGGCTTGCAAGTCATTAAACCCCAACTATAATTAATTTAGTTGTCTGGAGAGATCATTTTTTTGAAGCAATGTAATCTTGCAAAGCATGAAGCCACAAAATGAGACATCTGAAATATATAGTGAATACGAACGTTTATCGTGCCTTACAAGGAAATAAGCACATCTTGCCTTCTTTTACATACCAATATTATTATTTACATGACGCCCAACATTCCAGCAAGCACAAACATCCTGAATTAAACTCGAAATATCTTTGCATGGATCTCTTCTCTTATGGCTCATGCATCTATGAAAATGTGAAGCTTTATGGGCTCACAGGAAGTGTCCTTTTTACGAGAAAACTTCTGATCTATTCATCTCCAATCATGGCAGTATAACGAACACCAAAAATAATAAAAATTATAATCAGATCGGTAAATCACCTAGCGACGACTACAAGCATGACGCCGTCATCACCCTTCCATTGCCGGAGACGGGCACAACTTGTTGTAGACAGTAGGAAATTCATCGTGCTAAGGCCTCATAGAACCAGCGCACCAGAACAGCAACCGTCGCCGATGAAGAATAATGTAGATCGAAAGGATCCAAACTGAATACACACGAACGTGAACGGATAACGACGAGATCCAAGCAAATCCACCAAAGATAGATCCACTGAAGACACGCCTCCATACGCCCACCAATGATGCTAGACGCACCATCGAAACGGGGGCTAGGTGGGGAGACCTTTATTACTACATGCATGCATATCTATAGAGAAGCCACTTTTTGAACCTTTTTAGTGAATTAATATCATATATCTAGTCAACCTTTTTTTGAGGGGAACTGCTTAATCAGCCTTGCTTAACCTGGGCATGCAACTATAATTTTGTATAGAGAAAGAATAATACTCTTCACATTATATCTGCAAGCAATACTAGAAAAGTTATTTCCTTTGGGGGCCTCTTTTCATCAGTAGTTAAATCTACCGGTTGACGACTGACTGAACAAAGTCATGCGTTTAACTTGGTTGCAATTTTTAAGGCGTTTGGTGGCTTGGATTGCAACCAGCCAATAACAACTTCACAACAGTAGTCACAACAAACATCTACGGATAAGAATGGTCAACATAGAGACGTCCAATGAACCTCAAACTCGTAGATGATTTTTACGTAATAGAAATATTTTTGGGATGAATCTATTTCCAACCTTGAGCTTCTGGATGAAATTATTCGCTCGCCAACACATAATATTTTTGGTGATTACAGTTGCAAAACTCTTTACGTGTTTCATTGTAATTTTAATTTAGAGGGTATTTGTACGAATGTTTCTGGATAAGTGTCCTTTCTCTGACTTTTTTGTGGTTTATACAAGCATGTAGTGTTGCACGGAGACATTTGTTCAATGGATGCAGGGTAAATCCTCAAGAAGGTGAACACGCGGATATGTTGAAATCCTAAATACTGTAGTTCAGTTTTTTTAGAAACAATATTGTAGTTTAGTTTGGATGGTTTTCACTTCCCACTTTAAACACTGGTCCGTGAAGGCATGATCTTTGCTCAACTTCGTGGTTATTCATATGTGATAATGGAGATTGATAACTTGGAGTTAGTCAATCTATGGAAGTCGCGCAGCAATACTAGGTCGATTGCAGCACCTATCTTAAGAGAATTAGAGAAAATCGGAGCTAGTTTTGCTTCTCTCTCGGTTACTCATGTTGGTGGGGAGGTAAATATGCCAACCCACACTGGTAGAAAAAGAGGCTTCCGTCCAGCCCCATTAGTCGCGGAACTGTAGGAACCGCGACTAATGAAGTTTTTAGTCCCGGTTCGGCAGACGAACCGCGACCAAAGGCCTGGGCCCAGGGCGCTCGGTGGCCAGCTGGTGCACGTGAGGGGCTTTAGTCGCGGTTGGCCAGGCCAACCGCGACTAAAGGCACCTTTAGTCGCGGTTGGCCTGGCCAACCGCGACTAAAGCTCCTCCCCTATATATACCAGTTCAGCGCACTCACTTAGCCATTTGGTGCCACTTCTCTTCACAAGCTTCACAAGGGGGTGTAGGTTTGCTTTTGGTTCCTCTTATGCACACAAGGTGTTTGATGAAATGCCCCAAGAGCCACACTTGAGGTTCCTCATTTATTTTTTTCCTCCTCGATCGCGGTTAGCAACTTGAACCTTTCATGCATGTGTGTCATTGATAAAATATGCATGTGTGTTGTTCATTGTTTAATTTCTATTGTTTATAGCTAGTTAGTTTAACAAATGCATGATGGTTAATTATATATTTTATATTATAATAATGCAGATGAATCGGCAATGGATGTACGGTAACCGATTCTCCCGCGAGTTCACTACGGGTTTGAAAGATTTCCTCGTAGTGGCTAATGCGAACAAGCAGAAGGGTTTTGTTATCTGTCCATGTGTTGACTGTAAGAATCAGAAGGGTTACTCTTCCTCAAGAGAAGTTCACCTGCACCTGCTTCGGCACGGTTTCATGACAAGCTATAATTGTTGGACCAAGCATGGAGAAAGAGGGGTTATAATGGAAGAAGATGAAGAAGGGGATGATTTCATCGATGAAAGCTATCTTGCTGATTTCGGTGATACTTTCATGGAGGATGCTGAAGGTGAAGGGGAAGGTGAAGGGGAAGGTGAAGGTGAAGAAGAGGCACGTGATGAGACCGTTGATGATCTTGGTCGGACCATTGCTGATGCACGGAGACGCTGCGAAACTGAAAAGGAGAGGGAGAATTTGGATCGCATGTTAGAGGATCACAGAAAGTCGTTGTACCCCGGATGCGATGATGGTCTGAAAAAGCTGGGCTGCACACTGGATTTGCTGAAATGGAAGGCACAGGCAGGTGTAGCTGACTCGGCATTTGAAAACTTGCTGAAAATGTTGAAGAATATGTTTCCAAAGAATAACGAGTTGCCCGCCAGTACGTACGAAGCAAAGAAGGTTGTCTGCCCTCTAGGTTTAGAGGTTCTGAAGATACATGCATGCATCAACGACTGCATCCTCTACCGCGGTGAATACGAGAATTTGAATGAATGCCCGGTAAGCACTGCATTGCGTTATAAGATCAGAGGCGATGACCCTGGTGACGATGTTGAGGGCGAGAAACCCAGGAAGAGGGTTCCCGCCAAGGTGATGTGGTATGCTCCTATAATACCACGGTTGAAACGTCTGTTCAGGAACAAAGAGCATGCCAAGTTGTTGCGATGGCACAAAGAGGACCGTAAGTCGGACGGGGAGTTGAGACACACCGCAGATGGAACGCAATGGAGAAAGATCGACAGAGAGTTCAAAGATTTTGCAGCTGACGCAAGGAACATAAGATTTGGTCTAAGTACAGATGGCATGAATCCTTTTGGCGAGCAGAGCTCCAGCCATAGCACCTGGCCCGTGACTCTATGCATCTACAACCTTCCTCCTTGGTTGTGCATGAAGCGAAAGTTCATTATGATGCCAGTGCTCATCCAAGGTCCGAAGCAACCCGGCAACGACATCGATGTGTACCTAAGGCCATTAGTTGATGAACTTTTACAGCTGTGGGGCAGACCTGGTGTCCGTGTGTGGGATGAGCACAAACAAGAGGAATTTGACCTACGAGCGTTGCTTTTCGTAACCATCAACGATTGGCCTGCTCTTAGTAACCTTTCGGGACTGTCAAATAAAGGATACAATGCATGCACGCACTGCTTACATGAGACTGAAAGTGTACATTTGCCAAATTGTAAGAAGAACGTGTACCTTGGGCATCGTCGATTTCTTCCGAAAATTCATCCAGTAAGAAAGAAAGGCAAGCATTACAAGGGCAAGGCAGATCACCGGCCGAAGCCTGCAGAACGCACTGGTGCTGAGGTATTTGATATGGTCAAGGATTTGAAAGTCATCTTTGGAAAGGGTCCTGGCGGACAATCAGTTCCGAAGGGAGCTGACGGGCACGCAGCCATGTGGAAGAAGAAATCTATATTCTGGGAGCTAGAATATTGGAAAGTTCTAGAAGTCCGCTCTGCAATCGACGTGATGCACGTTACGAAGAATATTTGCGTGAACCTCCTAAGCTTCTTGGGCGTGTATGGGAAGACAAATGATACAAAGGAAGCACGGCAGGACCAGCAACGTTTGAAAGACCCTGATGACCGGCATCCGGAATGGTTTCAAGGTCGTGCCAGCTACGCTCTGACCAAAGAAGAGAAGGTCATCTTTTTTGAATGCCTGAGCAGTATGAAGGTCCCGTCTGGATTCTCGTCCAATATAAAGGGAATAATAAACATGGCGGAGAAAAAGTTCCAAAACCTGAAGTCTCACGACTGCCACGTGATTATGACGCAATTGCTTCCGATTGCTTTGAGGGGGCTCCTGCCGGAAAATGTTCGAGTAGCCATTGTGAAGCTATGTGCATTCCTCAATGCAATCTCTCAGAAGGTAATCAATCCAGAAGTTCTACCACGGTTACAGTACGATGTGATCCAATGTCTTGTCAGTTTCGAGTTGGTGTTCCCGCCATCCTTCTTCAATATTATGACGCACCTCCTGGTTCACCTAGTCGAAGAGATTTTCATTCTCGGTCCTGTATTTCTACACAATATGTTCCCCTTCGAGAGGTTCATGGGAGTATTAAAGAAATATGTTCGTAACCGTGCTAGGCCAGAAGGAAGCATCGCCAAGGGCTATGGAAATGAGGAGGTAATTGAGTTTTGTGTTGACTTTGTTCCTGACCTTAAGCCGATTGGCCTTCCTCGATCGCGGCACGAGGGGAGACTAAGTGGAAAAGGCACGATCGAAAGGAAATCAACGATATGTATGGACGGCCATTCTCTGACTGAAGCACACCACACTGTACTGACCAATTCCAGCTTGGTGGCTCCATACTTTGAGAAACACAAGAATATTTTACGCTCGGACAACCCGGGGAAGCCTGAATCCTGGATTAGGAAAGCCCACATGGAGACTTTCGGCAGTCGGTTGAGAAAACGTTTAATGAATGACAATGATGTTGTAGATCAGCTGTACATGTTGGCCAAGACACCATCTTCGACTATAACGACTTTCCAAGGGTACGAGATAAATGGGAATACATTTTACACGATCGCCCAAGATAAAAAGAGCACCAACCAAAACAGTGGTGTCCGCTTTGATGCAGCAACCGAGAATGGGCAAAAGGTCACATATTATGGTTACATAGAGGAGATATGGGAACTTGACTATGGACCCTCCTTTAAGGTCCCTTTGTTCCGGTGCAAATGGTTCAAGCTAACAGGAGGTGGGGTAAAGGTGGACCAGCAATACGGAATGACAATGGTGGATTTCAACAATCTTGGTTACCTTGACGAACCATTCGTCCTAGCGAAAGATGTCGCTCAGGTTTTCTTTGTGAAGGACATGAGTAGCAAACCGAGGAAACGGAAACATAAGAAAACGATCAGTACATCATGCGATGATCCAAAGCGCCACATTGTTCTTTCAGGGAAAAGAAACATCGTGGGAGTGGAGGACAAGACAGACATGTCAGAAGATTATAATATGTTTGCTGAAATTCCGCCCTTCAAAGTGAACACCGACCCAAGCATTAAGTTAAATGATGAGGATGCTCCATGGATACGGCACAACCGTAAGCAAGCAGGGACACAAGGGAAGAATTGATGTGTAATAATTTATTGTACCAAACTTTGTATTTGGTCGATGAACTGAATGATGTATCAAACCTTTTGTCAAACCTTCAAGGGATTAGTTTTATTTTTCTGATTTTTTTGATATACAATTGTATTTTTAAGATTTTAAAATGAATTAGTTTTATTTTTCTGATTTTAAAAGGAAAAAGGAAGAAGAAGAAAGAAGGAAAAAGGAAAAAAAAACAGAAGAAAAAAACAGAAGAAAAAAGGAAAAACAGAAGAAAAAAACAAACAGAAGAAAAAAGGAAAAACAGAAGAAAAAACAAACAGAAGAAAAACATAAGAAAAAAACAAACAGAAGAAAAACAGAAGAAAAAAGGAAAAAGGAAGAAAGGAAGAAAAAAAAGAAAAAAAAGAAGAAAAACAAGAAAAAGGAAGAAACGAACAGAAGAAAAAAATAGAAGAAAAAAGGAAGAAAAAAACAGAAGAAAAACAAGAATTTAAAATGAATTAGTTTTATTTTCTGATTTTTTTGATATATAATTGTATTTTTAAGATTTTAATAACATAAATAAATAAGTAATTAGAAACTTTAATAGCAAAAATAATTATCATAAAGTAAAATAAATAAGTAATTAGAAACAAAATAAAATAAAATAAATAAGTTTTTTATTGTAAGTAAAAACAAAACAAAATAAATAAAGCAAAAATGAAAACAAAAAACAGGCAAAAAATAAAAAAATATGCCACCTACTGGGCCACGACGGCCTGAATACGACTAGAAACCCATTATTCGGCCAGGATTCAGGCCCGCAGAAGGCCCAGTAGGCCCACAGGCTCATAGTAACAGAATAGGCCAGTAAGCCTGCATTTGAGAGGAGCTCGAAGTGGTGAGCGCAGCCGCGCTTATAAACCACTGTCGAAGCCTCTCGGCTAGCGAGGTGGGACTAAACATCCCACCGCACCGCGCCAGTTCCAGCACATACCCTTTAGTCGCGGTTGGAGAGGCGGACCGCGACTAAAGGGTAGCTTTAGTCGCGGTCCGCCTCCCCAACCGCGACTAAAGGCTCTTTCTGCGCGGGAACGAAAGCGGCGCCAAAACCCTTTAGTCGCGGTTGGTGTGGCGGACCGCGACTAAAGCTACCCTTTAGTCGCGGTTGGTGTGGCAAACCGCGACTAAAGGTTACCTTTAGTCGCGGTCCGCCACACCAACCACGACTAAAGGTCTGTCTATATATACTGCACTTAGCAGTTTCCGCCACTTCCCATTCTTCTCTCAACGCCGAAGCCCTGCCCCTACGCCGATCGACGCCGAAGCCCTGCCCCGACGCCGATCGACGCCGACGCCGACGCCCTGCCCCGACGCCGACGCCCTGCCCCCAGTGAGCTCCGCCGGCCCCCACTTCGCCTGCCCTGCGTGCCGCTGCCTCCGCCCCCAGTGAGCGCCGCCGCCGCCCGTGCCCTGCCCTAGCGCGCCGCCGCCGCCGCCGCCCCTGCCCTGCCCTGCCCTTGCCCGCCGCCCGCCGCCCGCCGCCCCCCTGCCCGCCGCCCGCCGCCCCTGGCCCTGCCCCTGGCCTCCGCCGCCGCCCGCGCGCCGCCCGCTGCCCGCCCCTGCCCGCCGCCCCTGCCAAAAAGGAAACAAGAAAAAAAAACAAGAAGAAAGAAAAAGGAAGAAGAAAAAAAAAGAAAACAAAACAAAACCAAAAGAAACAAGAAAAATAAGGAAGGAGAAAAAAAAGGAAGAAGATAAAAGGAAGAAGAAAAAAAGGAAGAAGAAAAAAAGAAAGAAGAAAGAAAGAAGAAAGAAAAAGGAAGAAGAAAAAAAGAAGAAAGAAAAAGGAAGAAGAAAAAAAATGAAAACAAAACAAAACCAAAAGAAAGAAGAAAAAAAAGGAAGAAGAAAAAAAAGGAAGAAGAAAAAAGGAAGAAGAAAAAAAGAAGAAAGAAAAAGGAAGAAGAAAAAGAAAGGAAGAAGAAAAAAAGAAAGAAGAAAAAAAGAAAGAAGAAAGAAAGAAGAAAGAAATAAGAAAGAAAAAGGAAGAAGAAAAAACAAGAAAGAAAAAGGAAGAAGAAAAAAATGAAAACCAAATGAAAACCAAATGAAAACCAAAAGAAAGAGGAAAGAAAAACGAAGAAGAAAAAAAGTAACTTAAAACTTGATAATTAACAAAAAACCGTAAAATTTGATAATTAACCAAATGGCGAGGGTTATACATGTGTGTTGTCCTCGCCTCCCTCTCCGTGACGCCGTCGTCTGCCGCCCCGTCTCGCGCTCTACCGCGACACCCTCTCCCACCCCTTCCTCGCCCCCTCCTTTTGCCACCGCCCTTTCGCCACCGCCACCGCCACCGCCCCCCTTCTTCACTTAATTAATTTGTTTTTACTACATGTTTTCAGGACTGACATAATGGCGGACGATAGAGCTGACCCGATTATGGACAACTATGATCCGGACGGTGAAGCACATACGTTCGGCATCATAAACGGCGATATTCTATATGTGCCGACCGGACAAGAAGAAGATGTTATATCTTCTTATCTGAACCTTGACGGTGAAGATGAAGGGCGCCGTCAGCAAGATGATGCCGAACAAACGTCGATAAACGACGATCTTCAAATGGAAGTAGCAACCACCTCCGGCGCCGAGGTATATATATACATTGAGCCTCTGGTGATACAAACTAACTGATTTGAATAAATATGTGTGTACTAACGTGCGCGACTCTCTTTCTTATTTTAGCCCTCGGCCGGATCGTCGAAACAATCGAGTACGTCGTCAAAGCGTGGCGCAACCAAGACGATGAAACAAGGAGAAACATGCACCATCGAGGTTGTCGACAGTGCAACCGGCAGGCCGCTGGAGCCCCGCAAGAACGCCATCAAGTTTGTCAGCTAATGCGGAGCCGTTGTTAGAGACAATGTCTCGATCACCGTCCAGGAGTGGAATGAGCCAAAGAAGGCACGAATTGCTGGTTTCACTTTTGTCGATAAGAGAACAAAAAAAGATTGCTTTAAGAAGCTTATGGAACATAAGATGGCCGACGCATTCCGGAAATTCAAGCAAAATCTAGCCCATGACTTTGTCAAGCAGAACAAGACTCCGGATTTCAAAGGACAATATGAGAAACTGAAACATGATTAGCCAGAATTTGTGAAGCAAAAGAAATCGGAGCAGTTCATTCAAATATCGAAAAAAATAAGGAAAATGCGGCTAAGAAGGAGTACAATCATATTATGGGGCCAGGAGGGTATCGCCTTTGGCAGCCTAGGTTGGAGAAGATGGAGAACGAGCTGAGGGCGCGAGGAATCCGTCCAGGTACGGAGGGATGGGACCCAAGGGCCAAAAGCTGGTGGTATGGGCATGGGGGGACGCTGAACCCGAAGACAGGGGAGTGTGTTTACCAGGGCAAAATAATTAAACCCACCCAAGCCCTTATTGACGCAATGAGGGATGCTCAAGAGGGGAAGATCAAGTTCAACAGAGAGAACGACGCACTGACAAAAGCCCTCGGGAATCCTGAACACGGAGGACGTGTACGAGGCATGGGGCACATTCCGTGGAAAATAGGGTTCCCCCAGAACGATGACCCGTACGGTTACAGAAGCCGTAAGAGAAAGATGGATCGGGAAGCAGATGTTGTGGCGCGGTTGGCATCGGAAATGGATGTGATGAAGAAAACCGTGAGTGTACTAGTAGCCGAAAGAGATGCAGCTTGGGCGCAGCATGAAGATCATCCAGCGTATCTCGGAAGCCAGCAGCGGAGAAGCAGCGTGGCTTCCACGGAGGCCCCACCGGCTGGTGCAGATGCACCGACGATCGAAATTACTGCACCGGAGCCTCTGGTGGTCGAAATTACTGCACCGGAGCCTCCTCGCTACCCCGTGGACGATATAAAGGAGATGAAAGAATGTCATCTGTATTATCCTATCGGGAACATGTCCATGAAGGTAGCCATCGGCAGTGCTTTACCATGTTTACCTGGAGCACTCCACCACAACAACCCCATTCAAGATGGCTATGCTCGTGTCACGGTGGAGGACATAGTCCAAGGGTTTGAGGACCTGGAGATTGACATTGCTACACCTGTAGGGGAGAAAAGACTTGGAAATGTCAAGCGTCATTTCAGTCTATGGCAAAAGAAGCTTATCAAGTTTCCAGGCGAGGCGCCAAGGACAACAAGTCCACCCCCCTACGGTGGTGGTGGTGGTGGTGGTGGTGGTGGTGGCGGTTCACCTACACCTCCGTCACGTCAGCCGACGCCTCCCAGTCCACAACGTCCGGCGGGTGATCAGACGCCGCCCCCCAGTCCTCGTCCGGCGAGTGATCAAACGCCGCCCCCCAATCCACCTCCGGCAAAGAAGCAGAAGCAGTCCTGGATTATTAACCCGGACCCTTATGTACCTAAGACCACAAAGGTACCGGAGCCATCACTGAAGCCTCTCCCCACAAGGCCTTGGGAACGTAGTGCCGAGGAAACTGCCGCGGCCGCGGCTGCTGATCTTGAGAAATGGAAGGCGGACTGCAAGAAGAAAAGAGAGCCCGAGCCCAAGCCAGTATTTTCTGATGAGCAAAAGAAGTGGGCTAAGTCATTTTTGAGCACACCGTCCCAAGCCGCGAAGAATCTGCCTGACGACTATGCACGTGAACTTCGTAGGCAGGCACTCATGTTGAAGGAGAAGAAAGAGCGGGCGGAGAACCAGGAGAACAAAGCCTTGGAGGAGGCCGAGAAAACGGAATTAGAAAGTAAAAAAAGCGGGAAACGAGTTGCCCAGCTCGGGGAACAAAGTAAACAATCGATTGCCCCGCTTATAGTGAAAGCCGCCGGTCCGGATGACCCCGATATCATAGCAGCTGCGGCAGCACATGGATTGACTGTAACGAGTGCCAGAGAACAAGCGGCCAACTTAGGTATTACTCTTCGTGAACTGTTAGGCCTTGATGAGGCGCCAGTGAAGGAGTTAGTAATTACATATGTGAAGAATGGGCCTCTCGTCGAGCCTGCGCAGGAAGAGGGTCTACCTCCACAAATGAAAGGTCTGCTGAAATGGTACAAGGGTTACATAAAAAATAAAAACGCCAAAGAATATATTTATGCGGAAGTTAGATATGAGCATCACTTCAAACATTACTATGTACAAATTCATCTGAGTGAATTGTTCCAGCTTTTCAATCTGCGCGAGCTCGACAAATCTATCATCAGTTGCTACGTTCTGTAAGTGATTTATTTCTACCCCATCTCGTTCATATTGCCTGCACTATATATATGTCCTAACTATATTGTTGTGTCCGCTATTATACATGCAGAATGAAGATTAAGGAATGCAGAGTAAGGAACATCCATGATGTTGGGTTCATTGACCCACACATCGTTAATGGATATGTGTTGCAGCATTACCCCGCCGACATGGAGGCAGACCTGTGCCAGTTTCTTACAAAGAAGGAACTCAAAAGTGATATTCTATTTCCTTACCATTTTGGGTGAGTGTTTCTGTCTTGAGCACATTCTCTTTTGTTTACTCCATGCATGGTATGTGGCCGGCTAATCGATGAGTTATGCATGACGTACTGTGCATGTATCGTGTCCGCAGGTTCCACTGGATTCTGCTAGTAATTAAAGTTGACACCTCAGAATGTCTCGTCCACGACTCTCTGAATATGGATCCAAAGCTTTGGGGCAGCATGAGAAGAATGCTGCAGAAATAATTATTTTCATTCATTTGCGCTCTATATCGATCGGCCTATTTCGTTCATTTCCTAATATCAAGTAACTAATAACTCTCTTGTTCATTTAATTTTCTTTGCCTCGTAGGGTTTGGAGACGGTTCGTAGATACAAAGGTCGGTGAATTCAAAAAAGAGCTAGAATTCAAAAAGTCAAAGGCTAAGAATGGTGGGAATATTCAGCCAGCGGGGACCAATCTATGTGGATACTATGTTTGTGAGATGATCCGGAGATACACCTCTGAGCTGGTTCCGAGTGATACCAATGCTCAGAGGAATAACCTCCGGATGATGCTTAGTCCAGAAGCTCGCTTCCGACACTTCAAGAGGAACTAGCTGGATGGTTCAGGAGGGAAGTCCTCCATCCTAAAGGAGAACACCATTACGAGGACGTAGAACTTTATATGCATTAAATTATGTATGGAAACTTGTTCAAAATTGTATATGGTCATCCGATGATATTTAATATATACTGTATATTCCTCTTGAATTCTTTTTGGTTCTAATTTCAAATTTGTTTGAAATTGTACATTCATATGCATGTATGTAGTAGCGTAGAATATGTGAAACTCCTTCAAAATTATAATAAAGCATAAAAGAAATAAAACAATACAAATTAAACAGAAAACAGGTTTAGGGGGGGCAGGTTTAGGGGGGGGCTAAAACCCTAAACCTGCGGCGGCCTTTAGTCGCGGTTGGCCAGAAGAACCGCGACTAAAGGTCCTCCGCCCCGACGGCCACCGGCGCCCACGTGGACGGGCCTTTAGTCGCGGTTCTTAAGCAACCGCGACTAAAGGGGGGGCCTTTAGTCCCGCCTGTTTGGTCGCGGTTGCGCAACCGCGACTAATGGCAGTTGCGAACCGCGATCAAAGGCCCTTTTTCCACCAGTGCCATCATTGTGCTCGACGTGCTTGTTCACTTGATGGGACTCAGAGTTGGCTAGATGTTAATCCAGATTTTCTTGTTGCTTGCCTATGGCCGGATACAGTATGATACTTCGTTAATAAAGCTCCTATATTAGATGAAAAAAAAAACACTGGTGGTGTTTTTTACCCGGCCCGCTACAGGCTACAGTCTTGCCGAATAAAGCCCATTTCGGTAGCACAAAGAGAAAACAAAAAACAAGTCGAGCATGCAGCGGTACACAGCCGCCGCCGCCAGCCCTCCTCTTCTCATCTCCTCGAGGGTTCCCGGCGGCCTCTTCTGCCGGCCGGTCAGGAGATGGCGTCGCCTCTGACGGAGATCCCCGACGACCTGCTGGCCGAGGTATTCCTCCGGCTGCCCGAGCCGGAAGACCTCGTCCGCGCCTCCGCCGCCTGCGTTTCCTTCTACCGACTCGCCACCGACGACTCCTTCCTCCGCAGATTCCGCCGCCTCCACGCACCATCAGTACTCGGATTCCTCCAGAAAGGCGGCATGTTCCGTCCCACCATGCCGCCTCACCCCTCCGCGCCCGCCGCCCAAGCGCTCGCCCGGGCCGCCGACTTCTACTTCTTCTTCATCCCCTCCCGTTGCCACTGGACCGTGCAGGACATTCGCGATGGCCGCGTCCTCCTCACCCGTGACCTCCGGCAAGAAGAGCGGGCCCTTGCACCGGTCTTCCGAGATCTCGCGGTGTGCGACCCCTTGCACCGGCGGTACGTCCTGCTTCCCCCGGTGACTGACGACCTAGCCGCTTCACTTGAGCACCCGTTCCCCATGGTACGCCCCGCCCGGTGCAAGCCCTTCCTCGTTCCCCTCAGCGAGGAGGAGGCAGCAGCGGGAGAGAAGGCATTCATGATGATCTTGGTGGCACATTGCATAACTAGTCTGGCTGCATTCGTCTTCTCTTCCAACATGGGACAATGGCAAGCTGCTACATCCAAGCGTTGGAGTGATTTAGGCCTTGGCCAGCGCGACATGGCCGAGATGTCACGGGTCCACCCTTTTATTCTCAGCCGCCATTATGCTTATGGCTGCTTCTACTGGGACTGGGTGGAGTTCGGGAGGAAAAAGTTGCTCTTACTTAACATCAGGAAGATGGAGTTCTCCATTGCTGACCTCCCGCGCAGAAAATGGAGCAAGGTTGGTATAGCCATTGTGGAGGCAGGGGAAGGCATGCTTGGGATCTTTGGTTTCCACGGTGAAACTTCATCTGATCTCAGCTATATGGTTGCACGGAACAAAGGCAAGAGTCCCAGCCAGTGGCAGACGGAAAAAACAATTTCACTACATTCTGGGTACAAATATTTTATCAGAGATGCAACACAGAGGTACTTGCTCTTGACAAAGATAGAAGCCTCATCTCTAGAGAATCCGCTTGTTGGATATTTCTCAATGGATGTCAAGACGTTGCAGCTTCAGAGGGTTTATGACGTACCGCAGTATCTTAAGTATGAAACACACACATATATCAACTTACCGCCATCATTATTGTCTTCAAAGAGAATATGAAGTGGTAAAGTTTCTATTGCTTCCAAGTTATATCTTTCCCTCAATAATTATCACATGACTTGTCTCTTGCTTCATGTTCATTATGGCAATTGGTAATTCTTATTTTATTTAGTAGAGTTTAATTTCTTGGGCTCATGCGAAAACTAAGAAAGCTTGAGAACATAATTGTGTTTCTTGTCTTGTTTGTTTCGATTGCCTTTTTAAGAGAATGGAGTTAGTAAGAGAAATGATCGTGTACACTATGGGTGCCTTTTGCATGGGTCCAGATGGAATCACTAAAAATACCAGGTCATTATAAATTTTTTCGAGTAATAGTTTTGATGATCAAGATAAAGTAGAAGGAATACAACTTTATATCCAGTTTACCGTGGATTATTTCACCTCGAGAAAATTCATTCCAGTCAAGGACAGCTCACTTTGCACACTTTTTCTTTTGATAGATGTAGGGAGGCAGAAAAGTTCTCTTTTAGTCATCTTCAGATGTATAACTTTATCGTGCAGTGTTGTTTTGAGATAAACCTGCATAGCTGGAATGGTCACAAATAAGATCTCGAGTCACTGCTCTAAATAAGAAGAGCTTGTTCTCACAGGCAACTGAGATTTTAACCCATGATGTTGTTTTATCTGAAATCAATCTCATAAGATCAATGGAGTGCTTATCAGCATGTGGGCAACTGAAATTGTTCAATGTTGCAGTCAATCTCTCCATCACTCTTAAATATTCATGTCATGGTTGTGCTCCTAATCTCAAAGCAAATCATACTGGTTGAGATGATTGACTGAAATTTAGAGTTTTCAGGTGATTGTATTGATTCTCGCTACCAGCACGGCAGCACCTCAGTTTCTTTCTTTTCTTTAGGTAGAAGTTTGTTATAATGCTAGAGTGTGCCTAGGCAGTAAATGAACTCCTGCAAAATAGAGGTACCAGTTTCACACGAGTTTTTCAGGACTGATTCCTTTAGGGGTTCACGTGCCTCTGTCTGGCCATGTATCCCAACTTACAATGGTGCCCATACTGAAGTGAGTGTCTGTCTGCAGTCACACGTTTTAAGTTCAGTTGAGATCAATATTATGCTATTATGTGATACTACCTAAGTACCTAAAACTTTGTTCCTTTAAGCTCGTTAAACTATTGATTTAGTATTCACCAATTGTCCACAAAATCTTCAGTATGTCTGAGTTGTATTTTGGTCTTGTTTGTCCAGGTTCTGTGGAGTCGTCACCAGATCAGCTCTCTGAGTTCAAAGCGACCGCGGTTTCGATAGCATGGAGTCCTTGCAGATGTGATTATCTTGCTGACAATCTCCAGAATTCCTCCTGGCAGTGGTCACGTCTTGTTTTTATGTTACTTACTTGTAGGCGTGGAGTAAACCTATTTGCAGTGATGTTAGTGGGAGATGGATGTGGCTGCTCCCTGCCAAATAAGTGAATCTGACAATGAAATTAACAGTGCAACTGGTAGTTCGTGTTTACACGATCTAGTAGTGGCCATTTTTCTTGTTCTTGCCGAAAAACTAATCAAGTGAATTTAGTCGTGATTCATTGTCTTGTCTGTTCCAGTTGCCGTTTGATGATAATAGATAAGCAAGACAAATGATCATGCAAAGTAGCTTATGCATCATCTATTTTCCTGGCCTGGTGAAATTACAAAACCGACACTAGACAACATCAATTATTGTCAGGTTGTTGTTTTAATTTGGAGAACATATGGATACAATTTACCTATGGATTGTTCCACCACTGGAAAATTCATTAAAGTCAAGCACGACTCTTGTCTGTTTTTCTTTTGATAGTTATAAAGTATGAGAAACTGGAATAGTTTTGGTTTGGTCATCTCCACATCTACAAATTTATCTCATGTTTTTGTTTCTAAATAAATATGCACAACTGGTACGTTCGCAGATAAGTGCCTGATTCACTGCTCTCAACAGCAAGAGCAGCTAGTGCTTGCAAGTTGTTTGATTTAAATCATCTTTTGTCTGAACCTTTGCCTCGTCTGTTCAGATTCGGCGAAGCCTTAATCAGATCGGCACTATTAATTCGAAGTGATCTAGTCATGGTGATGCCAATAGCATGGAGATCTCGCAGATGTGATTGCCTTGCGCCTACAAGCTGACAAATGAGAATCTACGGAGCTCATGCTCTTTGCGTCAAGAATAAAATAAAATCTACAGAGCTTCACTTGGCGGTGGTTATGTCTGTGTCATTCTCGTCAGTGTAGTCTTTTCGATGTGGCTGTTCCTTGACCATGAATTTGACAATGAAATTTAGTTCTGAAGATATATTTCCAAGTCACATTTTTTTCTTAACTTTGAGAGTTGCTATAATATCTGACAAGTGACAAAAAGCTTCGCAACGGAACTCATGGCAACCCCAAGACAAGCAATACCGACTATATGTTTCACACTTGAACTGATGACCAGCCCAAGTGCGCACGTGCAGACAACATGTTGGATAAACATAATTGAAACATGACAACATACTAGAGGTGTCAAAAAAAGCTAGCTTAAGAGTAGACAATGCTTGGGGCCTGCAAGGCTTGTTTCCACGGAGGCGCAGAAAGAAATGGTATGAAGCCATTGCCAGTTCCAGAGCAGTGGTATTATTGGTGTGCTCATTTATTCCTCTTTTTGTTTAGCTGTTGGCTTGAAGTAAATTTGTTTGATGCAAGCTCACAGTTTCTTCCTAGTCGAATAAATCTGTTCCTTTTCCTTTGAATAGCAAACTGAAAAACAAAGTTTTTGTACAAGAGAAAGCTATGTTTAGGGAGCGTCTGGTTTGCAATTTTCCGCTGTATGTCTCTTGATTACATTGCTTACTGAAAACGTTACCCCTTTTGGTTCGGCTGGGCCGGTTTCCATTGCTTGTTTACACTACTTTGCAAAGCTTAGCATGTTCTGCTGTCAGTCACCAATTTATGTACTCCTAAAGCGAGATCTAGAGGGTGGGCGGCGAGAATCGGTGTGGATGGCGACGGTTAGCAGCGGGGAAATTTCACTGAGTGGAATGTTTGGTTTTAGGCCAGCAGCTAGAGGTGATGTATATTTGCATCATTCGTAGCAAAATTTTAGGCATGAAAAATAATTTGGTTACCATACACCTATAGGGCATTTGTTGGAGATGTTTTTTTTTGCGGGGGGGGGGGGGGGGGGGCAAAGTAATCCAAATTATAAGAATATATTGTAGACAGTGATGAACGAGGAAGAAAATTGGCACCAGTTGTTAGATATGCTCTCCTTTTCAGTGTGTACCCCAAATTGTCAGCTTTAGCAATGTAATATGAATTGGGTATAAAAATTCACTACGGGAAAAAACTTATAAGCCGTGTAAAAGACTATACACCGAGATCTATTTTTCGGGTACCCGGCTTACGTTACACTAAGCCGAGTCAAGAAAGAAAAACACCCGGCAACTGAAAAACACCCGGCTTATAACAACCTATAAGCCGAGCTGTACAAAATAGCTCACGGTTTAAAGTAATCACACGATATCTACTGGAAAAGGCACTCGGCTTACAGCTCGCGGTCGGCAAAGATACCAGCCACATGTCGATAACAGAGACAGTGGACGGCGCCGTCACCGAGCATCCAATAAGCCGTGTGCCAGATGGGTGCACTCGGCTTATAGGCTATATAAGCCGAGTGCCTACGGGTACGCTCGGCTTATAGTCTATATAAGCCGTGCGCTAGACCACGGTACTCGGCTTATATTGTATATAAGTCGTGTGCCAGCTGAAAGCACTAAGGTTATATTTATGCAAAATTTGTTTAAACAATTTTCCATTGTATTTATTATTGCTTCTTAATTATTATTTCTCCCTCACCCACTTTTCCTAAATAGTTTTCATGGGTCATATCTTCGATGCCCTCGATTTACAATGGCTGGGCATGCCTCTCCGTCGTCTGCTTCCTTTGAGAGTACGAGAAGTTTCAAGGACAACGTAGCAGTACCAGTGGTTGGGCCATTCAATGACGCCGTGATAGCTCCCGAGGATTTTCGGCATCATACGACTTTCCGAGGATTCAAACGGTTGGATCAGGCATGCCGCCGAGGTAATTTCTCACTACCAATGGCTGGGCACGCCCCTTTCTCGACTGTACATGGCATATGCATGTCGCAAATACATCACATATGATTTTCCATGCCGCTTCTGGGCATGATGTCATGTGCCGCCTTGCGGATCTGCAATTTCCGGCCCTGAAACCCTAGAAGTGCAATAAATGTCTCAAATATTGCAGGCGCGTCCGAAAAATGCGGGGGCCTGACACGTGTCATTCGATGGCCTCCTTTGAGAGCACGAGTAGTTTCCAGGCCAACGGAGCAACATCTCCCGCAATTCCTTCACAAACCCAATACGTTCTCTCTCGATACCGAGAGACTACCTCGGAGATGGTGTAGTTTACAAGCGGCCTCAGGTGAGGCCTATAAGAAACGCGCCCAAACTTTTACCACACCCTACATGGACCATTCAATGACTCCGTGACAACTCCCAAGGATTTTCGGCATCATACGACTTTCCAAGGATTCAAACGGTTGGATCAGTCATGTCGCCGAGGTAATTTGACACTACCAATGGCTGGGCATGCCCCTCTATCGTTTGCACATGGCATACGCATGTCGCAAATACATCACATGTGATTTCCCATGCCGCTTCTGGGCATGATTTCATGTGCCGCCTTGCAGATCTGCAATTTCCGGCGCTGAAACCCTAGAAGTGCAATAAATGTCTCAAATATTGCAGGCGCGTCCAAAAAATGCGGGGGCCTGGCACGTGTCATTTGATGGCCTCCTTTGAGAGCACGAGAAGTTTCGAGGCCAACGGAGTAACATGTCCTGCAATTCCTTCACAAACCTGAGACGTTCTCTCTCAATACCAAGAGACTACATTGAAGATGGTGTAGTTTACAAGCGGCCTCAGGTTAGGCCTATAAGAAACACGCCCAAACTTTTACCACACCCTACACAGACCATTTGATGACGCCGTGACAGCTCCCGAGGATTTCCGGCATCATATGATTTTCCGAGGATTCAAACGGTTGGATCAGGCATGCCACCGAGGTAATTTCACACTACCTATGGTGGGCATGCCCATCTCTCGTTTGCACATGGCATACGCATGTCGCAACTACATAACATATGATTTTCCATGCCGCTTCTGGGCATGATTTCATGTGTCCCCTTGTAGATCTGCAATTTCCGGCGCTGAAACTCTAGAAGTGCAATAAATGTCTCAAATATTGCAGGCGGGTCCGAAAAATGCGGGGGCCTGGCACATGTCATTCGGTGGCCTCCTTTGAGAGCACGAGGTTTCGAAGCCAACAGAGCAATATGACCCGCAATTCTTTCACAAACCCGAGACGTTCTCTCTCGATACCGAGAGAATACCTCGAAGATGGTGTAGTTTACAAGCGGACTCAGGTGAGGCCTACAAGAAACGCACCCAAACTTTTACCACACCCTACATGGACCATTCGATGACGCCGTGACAGCTCCCGAGGATTTCCGGCATCATACGATTTTCCGAGGATTCAAACAGTTGGATCAGGCATGCCGCCAAGGTAATTTCGCACCACTTATGGCTAGGCATGCCCCTCTCTCGTCTGCACGTGGCATACGAATGTCGCAAATACATCACATAGGATCGTGGGCAGTTTACGTTCAAACCTCTTCCGAGTCCGGTCGAAGACATAGATCGTGCGGGCCCTACGGATGGGTGAAATCTCCAAAAACATAGAGCCAATGAAATAAAAATACAATAAAAATTTAAGTATAATAAAATACAATTAAATAAAACACAGAGAATTTTAAAAGTAAATTGATAAATTTTTTGTATTGAAATAAAAAAACAAAAAATATAGTAGTGTAAACCGTGTAATCTGTTGTGACACTCGGCTTACCCTCTGCTCTAGGCTTAGCTATGAGCGCGGGACTTAGCCAAAAAAGACGCGCGTAGAGCTGATTTTGCCCCAAATCGACCGCGCACAGGCTCTGTTTCCCCCTCCTCTAACTCCTCCCAGCGCCGCCCCCATTTCTCCTCCCCCGCCCTGCCGCCGCCCCCATCTCTCCTCCCCCCGCCCCGCCGCCGCCCCCATCACTTCCCCCGCGCCGCCCCCTGAACCCTCCGCCGCGCCGCCACCCACCTCGCGCCGCCGCCCATCCTCCACCCACCGGCGCCGTGCCCTCCTCCACTTCAGCAGAGTTGCCCCAAATCCGCCCCGACCATGAGCGCCGCTGAGCTGGCCCTCCCATCAGCGCCGCCGCCCCTCCCCGACCGCTAGGGTTGAGGTCGCCACGCCATCTTCCCTCCGCCGGCAGGTACCCCGTCCCTCCCCTCTCTCTCTCTCTCTCTCTCTCTCTCTCTCTCCCTCTCTCTCTGTGTGTGTGTGTGTGTGTGTGTGTGTGTGTGTGTGTGTGTGTGTGTGTGTGTGTGTCCTATTTCTTCTCTCTTCAGCAGGTCCGGCTGCTCCGGCGGCAAGGTGTCCCCTCCTCGTTTGTGACAACAACTGCAGGCAGGTCTTGGTTCCGTCCCTCCCCCAATTGCATCTTCAGGGAGTCGAGAAGAAACAACAACAGGTCTTGGTTCCCCCTCCCCCCCAACAACAACAGGCAGATCGATTTTTCTTCTCTAAACCTTCTCGAATGATGGAATCTCAGATTCATATATCCCTACAAATTACAAACCTTCTCATCTTGTCAAAAAAAATTTGTATGCATGTCCACTGATTAAGACAAGCACTTCGATAGTTTGCAAATTTATTTGAATGCAATCGTGATGGACACAACAAAGTGTATGAGATGCAGCATGTAATCCCTTGTGAAGAGCTTTCATGATAAAAGAAGCATTTTTGTTTTATATTTGAAAGCTTTAACATGGTATATTAGAAAGGAGTGGCCAGAGCACATATTTGTTTTTGTTATGGAAATACAAGTGTTGTCACTGTAAATACAAAAGGAGTGGGCAGAGCACCTATTCTGCATGTGAATTATGTTTAGTCCCAATTTGCAAGTTTGCATGTGGATTATGTTTGATCTCAATTTTCACTTTATTGCAGGACATGCATTAGTTTGACGTCGAGACCGTTGTCGCAGAGCTTCTTGCTGGACGGATGACCGGCACCGAACACGCTTCGAGGGTAAGAATCATTCGCCTCGTAGGATTTATGTATATGTAAATCATGTAGCTAGATAGTCGCGTTACCTATGCGTCTCGCGTTACTTTTGCTTCTTGCCAAGTTCTCGCCCTATGATTTTGAACTTATGCATATGATTTTTTTTATGATAGCATGTGAACTTTTAAACATAGACTTCTGAATTGCTCTACTTCTGCATATGAACTTTTAAACATCCATTTCTAAGTTGCTTTAGTTTTGCATATGAAGTTTTCAACATGAACTAATTGAACTACTCTTTCTCATAGCAGGTGACTGAAAGATGCCATGCAACAAAAGGATCAAAGTTGCAAGCATTGGCAATGTGATTGAAAGGTTAGGCAAGGTGAGGAGGGTGATAAAGAAGGGCACCGGTGCGGCAACTTCCACATAGGCAGGCAAGGCCAAACCTACACAGCGAGCCATGGTGGATGGTACCCGAGGTAGACGACGTGGTCGTACCACTGTATCCCATGTTGCTAGCCCTATCCCCTCCGTCCATTCCGAGGAGGAGTCGGAGGAGGAAGCGGAGGAGGAGAGGGAGGAGCTAGTTGTGGAGGAGGATGAGGGGGAGGAGTCAGAGGAGAGGGAGGAGTCGGAGGAGGAGAGGGAGGAGGAGCCGGTTGTGGAGGAGTTAGAGGAGGGAGAGTATGAGGTGGAGACATCAGCAGAGAAGATGGAATGGCCGGTTCCTAAGGAGAGCAAAATCTGGTTGCGTGGGGTGTCCACGCTCCCTTCGCGACCATATCCACATAAGGGCCTCATTGTCAAACCAGCCGGTCTGAGGTAAGTGTTTGTGGGGACTCTTACTTGCGTCTTTACTTTTAAGATTTTTGCAGATACTAACTTAATTGCCTTTTCATTGTGCAGGGCCTTGGTGGTTGATGGAGAAGACATAAAAGTGCCACGCCAGCCAAGCAGCATCATTGGATGTCTTTGCAGGCATTATTACCCTGGCCTGGTCCCCATAGGAGACGGTGAGGAGGAGCCAGCTTGGTATTGGGAGCATTGGAAATGAGCTCCGGATACCAAAGACAAGTGGGGCAGGGTGTATGGTAGTGCCACCGAGCGGGTGGTCAATGATTTTTGGGTAAAATTCTTTGTCAATTTTCATAGTTATTTCTTTGCCAATCTTTAAAATCATTGCACTAATAACTGGTTTATCCTCTTATGCACTTTGGCAGGACTTCTTTACTTGCGCCGAGGGTATGAAGGATGAAGCTAATGAGGTTGTGGAGGCGATTGCCAAGAAGATTGTCCAAGACATGCCCTATGAGGCGCGCGTTGATGCTGTGGTGAAGTATTTCGCGCACGAACGCAAAATGCTTCTCAAAAAGTCTCTAGCCCGGAGAGTGCATCTCACCCGTTCCATGTACATGAAGGTAGTTTCCTTTTACTTATGATTGCCTGGATCAAAACAACTTACTTTCATTCCTAAGTTGGATGTATTTGGCATACTTCAGGCGGTTCCCTCGTGGTGCAACAACAATGTTCCTTGCTACCAGCAAATCATATCCAAATGGATAGACCCGGAGTGGAGGGTCCAACATCAAATGGCTTCGGAGCGGCGTGCCTTGATGGGTGGTCCGGTACACCTTCAAGGCAACCTCAACCTCCACGCTTACGTGCAGAAGAAGGTAATAATATCATTCGGCTTCTCAACTTCTAAACTTGTGCTCTTATGGATATTATTGCTTCTATTGCAGAATAGGGAGAGAGGTGAGGGCCAAGAGAAGCTCAATACCTTCACGGGATTATGTCTCTCCCGCAAGTCAAAGAAACCGAAAGGGGGTGGGTCAACCCAGGTGCTGGCTTGAGGATTGATGCATACAGTGGGAAGTTCAAGGAGCACAACGGGCCTGACTCTGATCCGGCCTCACAGGACATTGATGCTACAATTTCCCTCCGGTCGGGAGAGGGCAAGAAGGGTGGCCGGTTATATGTTGGCGACGGTGCCATCTGTAAGAAGGACATCCCAAAACTCTCTCACCTTCGTGCTACCACGTCGAGCTCAGGTCCTGCTATAGAGCGTCGCCCGCAGCCTGGGCTGCACATGCTCCATCAACTCGAGGTATCTTTTGCTTCATCGACCTTCCTTGTGATTTCTTCTTTGTATTGCAACGATGGTGAACTTGTTGTGATGGCATATTGTAGGCCAATGCCATGCTTCGAGAGGAGGAAGCCATGAAAATGCAGCAGGCCCTGTTTCAACAGCAAGAATTCATGGTTAAACAACAGGCAATCCTGCAGGAGACATTTGCTCAACTCAGAAATAATATGCAGGGTTCCACTTTGCCCGTTCTTCCTCCTCTTCCGACTCTTCCTAATTTCAACTTTGTAAGTCTTCCAACTTTTCAATCATGCATCTTACCTTCATGCTTGAAGATCATGAATCTTACCATCTCATCCTCTCGTGCTTCAAGTTTTCTCAGTCGGGACAAGGCTCCAATAACTGTGTGGTAGGTGGATCTTCACCTGGCCAAGCAAGTCCAGTGACACCCACTACGGTTCATGTCGCTTCGACCTCCCTGCAACAATGATCACTTGAGGTAGTTGTCTATGTTTGTCCATTGTTGATGCTTGCGTCTTCTCGTTGCTTGTGCTTCTCAACTTAAAACTTGTGCATTGTTGATGGTAGAGTCCACAAGTGTTGATGCTTTATATTGTACATACTTCCTAGCTTCTATTTAAGCCTCATATGTTGATTCTTGTTGACTCTTATGCCTTATCCATCTTTGCAACTTAACTTTAGAAACTCAAACTCACGCGTGTGAGAATGGACTTATAGGTTTGCATTGTGGATGGCGTTGACGGTGGGCATATATGCTGCGGTGGAGCTCATTGCATGGCTTGGTGTGAACTTGGAACTCATGATCCTTTAATTTGTGAACCTCAGTTAACCAGCACCCGGCTTATATATGTATATAAAAACCATGCTGTTGTCGGAGGAACTCGGCTTATATAGTAACCGTGCGGTTCGCGGTTGCACCCGGCTTATATATAAACCGTGCGGTTCCTGGTTACACCCGGCTTATATATAAACCGTGCGTTCGCGGTTGCACCCGGCTTATATATAAACCGTGCCCGGAAGACGGCACTCGACTTATATAGACGGTGACACGTGGCCGTTAACAGCAGGCTACCGTCATGTTACTTTATTAAACCGAGAGCCCTTTAAAAATACTCGGTTTATACATAAGCCGGGTTTTTTTCGGTCCAGCTCTCGGCTTATATGATATAAGCCGGACGACTGTAAACCGAGTGCTATAAGCCGGGTGTTTTACTCGGCTTATATGTAAACCGAGTTTAAATCGATGTAAGCCGAGTGTATTACGTACACGGCTTATAAGTTTTTCCTGTAGTGATTATACCATTAGAACATATAACATTTGAAGTTTCTCATTCTATATTTTTAACATATATTTTATATTGTGGTTGTCGAATTATCGATACAGAATGAAATTACACTACTGAGTACAAAAAAGGGGTGGCTTTCAAACATACACGTCTAAGAGTTGTTCCCATTGTGAAACCGAACGCGTACACAGGTGTGGAGGAGGCTCAGTACAAATCCTAAACGAAGCTGAATAATGTTAATTTTCTTTAGAATAAAATAAAGAATGCAGGTCAAGGTTGAACCACTTTTTTGTATTTCTTTTCGGCTAAGCTGGCGGTCTATGTTGGGCCTGACAAATTGGGGGCTTGGCCGGTAATAGCGAGCCCAGGAAGGAAAATCAATCACCGAGGTCTATGTTGAATGGCTTTCCAACTCCCACACGATCGGACACACCGACGGCTCCTCCCATCTCCTCGAGGGTTTCCTAATCCTACGCTAAAAAAAAAAACAAAAATGAAATCTCGTCGAGAGTTACCCGGCGGCTGCGTGCTCCTGGCCGGCGTTCAATACACGATCCTCCCACGACTCCCGGCGACCAGCGAGAAGAAAATGGCGTCTTCTATAACGGACATCCCTGACCAGCTCCTGACCGAGATCTTCCTCCGGCTGCCCACCCCACAGGACCTCACCCGCGTCTCCGCCGCCTGCGTCACCTTCCGCCGAATCTCCACCGACAGGTCCTTCCTCCGCAGCTTCCGCTGCCTCCACGCACCATCACTTATCGGATTCCTCGACCTCGACGGCTTCCACCCAGCCATGCCCTCCACTCCCGCTGTCCGCGCGCTCGCCGCCGCCGCCAATTTCACCTTCTCCTTCCTCCCCTCCCACCGCCGCTGGACCGTGCAGGACATCCGTGATGGCCGTGTCCTCCTGGCCCGCAACATCGGAAAACATGGGCAGCCCCCGGTCTTCAGAGATCTCGTGGTGTGCGACCCCTTGCACCGGCGCTATGTCCTGCTCCCCCCGCTACCTCACGACCTAGCTGCTTCGCTTGAGCACCCAGTAAGCGAGGCCTGCTGGAAGCGCTTCCTCGTTCCCCTCGGCGAGGAGGAGGTAGTGGCTGGAGAGACAACATTCAGAGTCATCTTGATGGCACATTGCAAAACCAGTCTGGCTGCCTTCAACTTCTCCTCGAGCACCGATCAATGGCAAGCTGCTGTACCCAAGGATTTAAATGATTTGGCCCTTGGCAAGGGCAATATTCACAGGCGCCATTATGCTTATGGCTGTTTCTACTGGGACTGGGTGAATTTTCGAATGAAAAAGTTGCTCTTGCTTGACACCAGGAAGATGGAGTTCTCCACAGCCGACCTCCCGCCGGGAGAATGGACCTATGAAGGTATAGCCATTGTGGAGGCAGGGGGAGGCAGGCTTGGGATCTTTGGTTTCCACTGTGAAACTCCATCCGATCTCAGCTATACCGTTGCACGGAACAAAGGCGAGAGTCCCACACAATGGCAGATGGAGAAGACAATCTCACTAGATTCTAGATACAAATATTTTATCAAAGATGCAACACGGAGGTACTTGTTCTTAACGAGGAGAGAAGCCCCATCTTTTTATAATGAAGTTGTTGGATATTTCTCAATCGATGTCAAGACGTTGCAGCTTCAGATGGTTTACCATAAACAACACTATTTTATGAATGAGGCATATTCATATATCAACTTCCCACCATCATTGTTGTCTTCAAGGATAATATGAAGTGGTAAAGTTTCTATTGCCTCCAAGTTATCTGCTTCTCTTCATAATTATCACATGACTAATCTATTGCTTCATGTTCATTATGGCAATTGGTAATTCTTGTTTGATTTAGTACTGTTTAATTTCCTGTTCTCATTGGGAAAACTAAGAAAGCTTGGGAGCATAATTGTGTTTCGTGTCTTGTTTGTTTCGACCGCCATTTTAAGAGAATGCAGTTAGTAAGAGGAATGATCTTTTACACTATGAGTTGCTTATGCATGAGTCCTGATGGAATCACTAAAAACACCATGTCATTAGTATATTATTTTCGAGGAGTAGTTCTGATGGTCAAGATAAATGTAGAAGGGATAAAAATTTATAAACCTTGGATTATTTCACCTCGAGAAAATTCATTCCAGTAAAGGACAGCTCATTTTGTACACTTTTTCTTTTGATAGATGTTGGGAGGCAAAAAAGTTCTCTTGTAGTCATCTTCAGATGAATAGTTTTATCTTGCGTTGCTGTTTCGAGATAAACGTGCATAAGATCAATGGTAGTGCTTATCAGCACGGGCAACGGTAAATTTTATTTATTGCAGCCGATCTCTCCACGACTCTTATATCCTCAGTATCATGCTTGTGCTCTGAATATCCAAGAAAATCATATTGGTTGAGATGATTGACTGAAACATAAGAAGTTTTCAGGTGGTTGCATTGTTTCTTGCTCTACCAACATTCCTAGAGTGTGCCTAGGCAGTAAATGAACTCCTGCAAAACCAATTCTGTATGAGATTTTTAGATCTGAATTCATTTATATTCATGTGCCTCTGTCCAGCAGTGTATCCCAACTTCTAGTGATGCTAAGCTCACTGAACCAAGCGTTTGCAGTCACATGTTTCAGATTCAGTCGAGATCAATATTATGCTATTCTGCCCCGTCCTGTGATACTACCTACCTAATATAAGTCCGCAAAATTTGTTCCTTTAAGGTAGTACAACTCTTGAAATAGTATGCACAAATTGAGTGAAAATTGTTCTTGTGTTGTCTGAGTTTTTTTTGTCTCGTTTGTCCAGATTCAGGGGAGTTGTTATCAGATCAGCTTTATGTTTTCGAAGAGACCTTGGATTTTGATAGCGTGGACTCTCTTCACAGATTTGAACACCTACCTTGCCGACAAGTTGGCGCGTGACAACCGATGGAATTTCATCTGTCTGTGGTCATGTCAATCTATGTTGTTATTGTTTCCATGCTACTGTATATTTCCATGTCAAGTTTCAATCAAATCGCAACTGTGGTATTAGATGTAGCTGAAGTATATTTCCATGTCAAGTTTTTTCTTAGCTATTAGAGTTATGGTCTCGTTGAGGGAGAATACAGTATACTAGGCACTTGTTCTTGTTTGCATGTTACTTATAGCTTCAGTTAATGTAGCTTCAGTCAATCGACAACCGTCGTAAAGTTAGCTATCTGAAGTATATTTCCATGTCACGTTTTTTCTCAAGTACTCCCTCCAGACCAATATATAAGACGTTTTTGCAGTTCAATTTATATATAAGACGTTTTTGCAGTTCTATTATTTATTAGAGTTATGATCTCGTGGAGGATGAATACAATACACGCTGATTGCAACCACTAAAAGCCTTTGCATTCTATCAAAAATGAATGAGTGCCCCTATTTTTCCTTTTTGAGTTGGAAGCTAGAGCTTTATTAGTAGTAGGAAACATGTTGGTGCGTAGCGTCCATGACATCACCAGCAATAATCACTGGCACATCGAACTCCCGTTCTACCACATCAGAGTCTACAGATTTAATGCCAAATTTAGTTAAGCCTTGTTTCTCTGTCGACCGACCGTCTGCAGACAGATAACTCGCAACCACGCAAGTCGGCTGTGAACAAGTTTTCTGCAATTAACTCCACCACGCAATTGAAATTCTTTTATATCACAATCAATCTCCACCACTCTGAGATCTTCATATCAATTGACATAAAAGCAAGTCATATTATTTTGAGATGATTGAATGAAACTTAAAGAGTTTTCAGGTGACTGTGCATTAGCAATTTTCTCAGATGAATAGGAGGGAGCAGGCAGTTTTTTTTCCATTCCTTTATGTGCATCATTTCGTACCAGGATGGAATTAAATTTTTCAAGACTCGTTTCTATATGTTGACGTGCCTCTGTCTGGCTATGTATTCCAACTTGTATTGCAAATTGTAATTCTAAACACACTAAAGCTGAGTGTTTGCAGTCACATGTTTTGAGTTTAGTTGAGATAAATAAACAATATTACCATTGTGACAATGTTATTAATTACTGAAACTTCAGGAGTTTTCTCTAATGATGAATTTGAGAGGGCACCCAGTTTTTTCTCCTTTTCTTTTTTGTGTTGTTTCTGTACTAGGATGGCAGATGGCAACTAGTATGTTGGTTCTCACTACCTATACGTTCGAGTTTCTTTCTTCTTTTTAAGTTAGAAGCTTGTTATATTGCTATATATACTACTAGTATAAGGACTACTGCAGCACAAATGTACCAATTCAGTATTACTTCAGTTTTCATGTCCCTTTTCTTTATGGTGACTTGCCTCTGTCTGGCTATGTATTCCAACTTGTATTACAAATTCAATGCAAGCGCACTGAAGCGGGTGTTCGCAGTCAGATATTTCAAATTCAACTGAGATCAATATTACCAATGTGACAATGCTACTCTGCAAGAATCTTCTTTTCTCGAATACACACGAGTGTGCGTACTATATATTAAAGAGAGGGCGGGGAAAAGAAATCCCTCCACGTTGGATGTTACAAATTATATGTACACCAACTCCACGCCAAGTCCGAACTACAAGATTAACTCCTCCTATCTACCCACCTAGCTAATGCCCGTAGCATCGGCTCCACGTCTCCTTTGAAAATCCCCGCATGTTTCCAAATTGTGCCTTCCTGTATGATTGTCTCGCCAGCCTGGGTTTAGAAGGAGAGCAAGCATCGAACACAATAGAGTTCCTACGCTTCCACAATTCCCAGAGCACAAGTAGGAGCATTGCTCGCACATCCTTCGTGCAAGCCGTAGTATTTTGCACGTTTGCACACCATAGTAGCAATTTGGGCTCCTGATCCCGGACTCAATCCGGTCTGTTGATGTCCACGCATATGATGCTCCATATTTGTCTCGCAAAGACGCAAGCCTGGCAAGCCTATCCGAAGTCCAACATCCGTTTTTGAGCGCAAGCCAAGCAAAGAAGCGGCATTGGAGGGGTACCCTCTCTTGCAGTAGGGCTAACCTCTCTTGCCCATAATTTCGCCGCATATGCCAAGCGAGCTGAGAAAGTCCCGGCTTTCTCCCAAACCTAGGTTATCGAATCTGAGGCGCTATGGTTGAGCTCCACCTGCTGTATGGCTGCCTAGAGGCTAAGGTATTCCTGAATCTTGTGGTCCAACATCTCCGGCCCGACATCGGAGACCCACATGCTCTCTGTCACTGCCGGTTGCACCGTGCGGGAGTTCTTGATACTAGTGCTTACTCTTTCATAAAGGGCCGACGCAATTTCTTGAATTCTAGAACCCTCAAACCATCTGTCTTCCCAGAAGAGGGTCGAGGTGCCATCCCCCACCGTCGTCTGCGAGGCAGCCTGGAAAAGTTGTATCGCCTCATGAGGTACTGGTATATCAATTTCTACCCATGCTCATTGGTGGTCAGTACGCTGCAGCCACAGCCAGCGAGCCTGCACCACTAGTCTCTCCATGTGAGGTTGGGAATGCCCAGTCCGCCTGCCCACTATGGAGAGCAAACTTTCTCCCAATTTACCAAGCATTGTCCTCCATTCGCCTGCACTAATGTGCACCAGAGAAAGCCTCGATATATCTTGTTCATCGCCTTAATAGTTTTTTGGGGGATATCCAATGCTAGCATAGCATGAATTGGGATCACACATAGCAAGGACTGAACCAAGATCAACCTACCACTCTTGGGCATGGAAAAGCTTTCCACTTTGGCAAGCACACCCAGCCAGCTGCTCCACGAGCCCCTGTAGTTGCGCCATACTTTGCTTTCTGATGGTTAATGGAAGTCCGAGGTACTTGCATGGGAACGCGCATGTCGAGCATCCAAGCACATGGCTAACCCTAGCCATTGTCTCCACATTGCACCGAATTGGCAGAGCGGCGCTCTTAGTGTGGTTGGTGCGAAGGCCAGACGCCTCACCATAGAGTTGTAGGATTGCAGCTGAGACTTGGAGTTCAAGCTCTCTGGTCTTGATGAAAACCATCATGTTAGGAGCTAGGGTTCTGCCGGTTCTAGGGAGGAGATTGTAGGGGAAAGATGGAGGAAGACGAGGTCGAGGGCGCGGCGGCCAGCGGCTGGGCGCCGTCCTTGCGTGGTGGAGAAGAGGCGGCGGCGGCGCAAGAGGCAGCTAGGGTTAGGTCTCTCGGCTCCCTAAGGGAAGCCGAGCACATACTGATTGCTTTTTGCTTGATTAGATTGATACATCTCCTCTCCTTATATAGAGAGGTTTACTTGACTCCTAAGCAAACGACCCTAATAACGATAAGATAATTGGGCTAAGCCCCTAATGAAGATAAGATAACTTGGGCCACAGCCCATTGGGCTAAGCCCCTAATATGCCGGTCATAACACTTCTCCCCGCCTGCACAAACAGCTCGTCCTCGAGCTGTAAGGCGGGGAAGCGCTTGCTGAACTCCTCGAGGTGATCAACCAGCGTCAAACACCTCCGCGACAGCTGGGCGGCCAGGTCGCTGAGCTCGGCGGCGACGTCCTCCTCCTGAATGTAGTCTGCAGCCTCCAGGTAGAAGAGTCGGGGGCAGACGTGGCCGGGCATGTAGGTCTCGTTGCAGTTGAAGCACAACCCTTGGCGGCGACGCTCGGGTAGCTCGACCGAGGTGAGCCGGCGGAACGGGCGCGCCGCGGTCGTGGCAAGGGGTGCCGCGGAATCCTGAGCAGGCCGACCCTGCGCGGGAACATCCGGCCAGGGTGGCGGCCTAGCGGCCCGGGACTGTGATGCCTGCTGGATGGCCACCATGCGGCGCTCGAACGCGCGGGCGTAGTACATGGCCGTCTGGAGGTCCTGGGGCCCCTGCAGCTCGACGTCCACGCGGATATGATCTGGCAGACCGCCAACGAAGAGTTCGGCCCGCTGGTGAGCTGTCACGCCGGACGCGTGGCACGCCAGGGCTTGAAAGCGGTCGGTGTAGTCCTGCACCATAGAGGTGAAGGGAAGGCGGCCCAACTCCGCCAACCGGCTCCCACGTATCGGCAGTCCGAATCGAAGGAGGCAGAACTCGCGAAAACACTCTCATGGGGGCATGCTGCCCTCGTCCTGCTCAAGGGCGTAGTACCACGTCTGTGCGGCGCTGCGGAGGTGATAAGAGGCGAGCCAGGTGCGGTCCGACGCGAGCGTCCGTTGCCCCCGGAAGAACTGCTCGCACTGGTTGAGCCAGTTGAGGGGGTCCTCGGCGCCGTCGTAGGTGGCGAAGGCGAGCTTGGCGAAGCGCGGCGGTGTCTGAGCATGACCGCCGTGAGTGTACGGCTCGGCGGTACGAAGCAGCGAAGAGGATGGCGTTGGTCCGGTGTGCACAGGTGGTCCGCAGAAAAGCGGTGGCCCGTCGAAGCCAGCATGGAAACCCGCGGAGCCAGAGGCCCGTCGTAAGGCAGGGAGGGCGCCGGCTGGTCCGCGGCCATGGTGTAGACTGACGGCGGTGACGTCCCGGCCAACCGGGCCGGAAGCTGGGACGGCGAGGGCGGGAACCGCACTTGCTGAATTGGCACGCCCGTCGGCGCGGTTGTAGTCAGCCCGATGCTGGGCGGCGGAGGCGCTGCTGCCTGGAAACGGCGGAGGCGAAGAGCGCGGCGATGGCCGCAGCCGGCCATTTGGCCAGATCGGGGCGGGGGCGGGGGCTGGCTGTAGCTGCAGCGGCCCGACCAGCGTCGCGGTGGCCCCGGGGTGCGGCGGCTACGAGGGCTGCCAGGGCGGTGGCGGCGAGGACCCGGGTGGCATGGGTGACGCGGCGTGGGCCGGCGCCGGCCACTGCGGCCTTTGGGGCGCGGTGGCAGGCGACGGTTGAAGCGGCCAGTGGTGGTGTAGAGGCCCGGTCGGCGCCGCGGGTGCCGAATACCACGGCAGGGCGGCTGGCCCGGTCACGGCGGGGCCGGCTAGGTTTAGCTGTATCCCCTGGACGGCGGTGACGAGATCATTGAGGACCCCGGTGATCTCCGCCGGGGAGTAGACGGTGGCCGGTGGCGCGATGGAGGGCGTCATCATCTGGGTGGTGGCGGGGCCGGAGGATGCGACCAGCGGCGCGGACGGGGAGGGCATCGGCATGGTGAAGAAGGTCAGCGGCGCGGTGGTGATGGTCGGCAGCAGAAGCGACAGGATGGGCGGCGGCGAAGACAAGATCGGAATTGAGCTACCTGATACCAAGGTGTAAGGAGCTAGGGTTCTGCCGGTTCTAGGGCGGAGATTGTAGGGGAAAGATGGAGGAAGATGAGGTTGAGGGCGCGGCGGCCGGCGGTTGGGCGCCGTCCTTGCATGGTGGAGAAGAGGCGGCGGCAACGCAAGAGGCGGCTAGAGTTAGGTCTCCCGGCTCCCTAAGGGAAGCCGAGCAAATACTCATTGCTTCTTGCTTGATCAGATTGATACATCTCCTCTTCTTATATAGAGAGGTTTACTTGACTCCTAATCAAATGACCCTAATAACGATAAGATAATTGGGCTAAGCCCCTAATAACGATAAGATAACTTAGGCCACAGCCCACTGGGCTAAGCCCCTAATATGCCGGCATAACACATCACATCGTCGGCAAACATAGAAACTCCCTGTTGGCAGCCGTTTCACGCAAGTGGCGAGAGCAAATCCTGGCTCGCCGCAAACTCCACCATCTTGTGCAATGGCTCCATAATCAGCAGGAATAACATGGGAGATAGGGGATTGCCTTGCCACATGCCTCGCCAGATGAAGATTGGCTTCCCCGGACATCCATTTACCATAACGCGAGTAGAAGAATTGGCTAGGAGGACACAGATCCACTCGGTCCAGTTGGCACCAAAGCCCATACGCCTAAGGATCTCAAGCGGGAAGGGCCATTGCACGTTATCGAACGGCTTTGAAATGTCTAGCTTGAGCATCACGGTTTTCTCCTTGAGAGCATGCAAATGCCGCGCCATGCATTGGACCATCATGAAATTATCATGGATAGATCTTCCCTTAATAAACGCACATTGATGTGCGCCTACGAGCTTAGGTAGCTCGACTGCCAGCCTATTAGCCAAGACCTTGTCAACAAAATTGATGCCCCCATGAATGAGGCTCATAGGTCAGAAATCCTTGACTTCTACTGCCCCATCAATCTTTGGCAGAAGTGAGATGATAGCCTTGTTGATAGCCGGTAGCCCACGCATGTCCCCTTGGTGAAACAAGCTAAATGCACGCATGAGGTCATCCTTTATAATGTGCCAGTAGGTGGCGAAGAAACGTCCGGTGAATCCATCTGGTCCCGGGGCTTTATCCAGGGGCATTTCCTTGATCACCATTTCCACTTCCTCCGTAGAGAACGGAACTTCCAGCTGCGACGTGCCTAACACAGGTAGCTCGAGCTTGTCCAAATCAATGGTATGCTCTCTAGGCGGAGCCACACCAAGGAGGTTTTCGTAGTATGAGTCCACCATGATGGCTAGTTCCTCCTGGCTAGTAGCGACGGAAGTGCCCTGACACAACGTTGTGATCATGTTTCTACGCTGACGGTAGCGCGCGTGCTGGTGAAAGAAACTGGTATTGGCATCCCCTTCCTCCAGTCTCAGTAGCCTCAATCGCTGCCTTACAATCGTTCTTTCCAAAGAGCTAAGGCCAAGCAACTTCTTTTTCAAAAGATTCCGTAGCTCATTCTCCGGTTGGGATAAGGCTCTTTTGTCCATAGCACCATCAAGCAGTATTATCACTTCGAGGGCGATGGCAATCTGCAGTTTAACATTTTCGATCCACCGATCACTCCATTTCTTCAGGGCCGTGGTTCTTAACTTGTTGTCCAGCAGCACGAATGGGTTCCCCTCATTTAGCAGTAATGTCCATGCACTCTCCACCGTGTGGAAGAATCCCGCCGCCTTCGGCTAAAAGGATTCCAATTTGAACCTACGCCCGACGCGCACATTCGCATTTAGGTCTAATAGGAGTGGGTAGTGGTCAGATATAGCAGAACCGAGGGCCGTGAGATAGGATGTTGGGTGTATTTCCTCCCAAGAAACGGTGGTAAAGACATGATCTATCTTCTCCAAAGTTGGCCACGCCCACTCATTCGACCAAGTGTATCGACGCCCATTTAAGTATAGCTCCTTGAGCTCAAGCGAGTTCAACAACGTTCGAAAGCTTGCCATCATACGCCTATTGATCCGGTCATTATTTTTGTCCTCCGGGTTAACAAGAAGATTGAAGTCCCCGGCAACTAGCCATGGTCCCGCGTGGAGGTCCCTTATCTCCTCTAGCTCATGGAGGAATTTCCGTTTTTCACCGTCTCCTAGCGGCCTGTCAAACAGCCTCACATAGGCTTGTAGAGCTTCATCACAGATCTGCTCACCCTCGTTAGCCAGGCACAATTTTCAGATTAGCACATTTTGTTGTTTCGAAGCATTCGATCCACGACCAATGCCTCTGGCAATCCTGACACTTTTCCTTAGGTTTGAGACAAGCTATCTTTTCATGCGAGGCCGACGCTTGGTTATTGCTTGGTCACTTATCTGGTAGCCTGGAGAGGATAGGTGAAATGGCTTTAGCAAGTTCGCTATGAAGAACCTCCAGTCCGGTGCATGGCGTGCATGGCCTATCTCCAGTATCTGAAGGCCGAGTGGTAGATTGGGAGTGGCTCGACAGGCTGATAGCAAAAAATGCAGAGTCAAAGTGATGTGGTGGGGTCACCGAGTCCTCTTGTCGCATGTAGGTCATCGTGCATGCAGAAACTCCCATGGCTACCAAATCAATGGTCGAGCAGACCGAGGGCAGCAGTTCCTGGGAAAGCAGGTGGCCACTCCCAGCATGTTCTGGCTGAGAGAGCCCGTCCACGCCCACTGGGATGGGCAGCTCCACGGAACCCACCCTGATCCTGCTTGGGGTGCGTGCCTCATCCCCTTTTGCTCTGGCATGTCGCGGGGTCCACACGGGCCGTCCTAGAGCCTGCCCGACAGACGACAGGATGCAAGCCTGGCTTGGAATGGGTGCCTGCCACACCGAAAGAGCCACCGATCTGGGGGACCCACCAATGCTCCGCTCGTTTTCTCCATCCATGGTTGGCGAAATTTCATGTTTTGACCCTTTTTGCTAAGAAATTCAGGATATGACCCCCGTTTGAACTTATTTTGGGACCTGACCCTTTTACCTACCGCCAAGGGGGTTGGCGGTAGGTGTGCACGTCCTACCGCCATCAGCTGTGGCGGTAGGCCCCTTAACGGCGACTGACGGCCGTCGGCGCGTGCTGACGTGGAAAAGGGCCTACCGCCATGGGGTACGGCGGTAGGGTACTGAAGCCTACCGTCAGACCCTCTGGCGGTAGGCTGCTGTGTGGTGGATAAGGTGGGGTGGGGCTGGTTTGTGGGCCCCGCAATCAGATAGGGATCCTTAATTCAAAGTGACAGTGATTTCAACAGTTTGGATTTCTTGCGGACGTGATTGGCTTGCCTACAAGACAACACGATCTACATTGGTTCAGCTGGTGGTGGTTGTGTTTATGTGGTTATAGGGTGACACATATACCAACTTCCCACCATCGCCGTCGTCTTTACTGACAATATGAAGTGGTAAACTTTCTATCACATACTAGTTATCTCCTTCCATTCATAATTATCACACAGCTTGTCTAATTAAGTTCTAGTGCTAGTAGTTTTGATGGTCAAGGTAAATGTAGAAGGAATGCAAGAGTAGATACAGTTTAACCTGGATTGTTTAATCTCAAGAAAAAGAAAATTCACTCAAGTCAAGGACAATCATTTGTAAATAGGTATAAGGAGGCAGAAAAGTTCTATATGGCAATGTTTTTTTTAAATAAATCTGCACCTGGTACAGTCAGAAACTATATCGTGAGTCAATGCTCTGAATAATAAGAACAGCTTGCGCTCACAAGCTGTTTTGCCTGAAATAAACCTCTTAAGATCCAGGGAGTGCTTATAGTTGCACAACCATTCTTTATTATTACAGTCAATCTCCGCCACTCTTATATCCTCATATCATGGTTGTTCTCCTAATCTCAAAGCAAATCATCTTGGTCGAGATGATTGACCGAAACTGAAACTTTCAGGTGATTGTGTGTTAGCAATTCTGTAAGATGGATTAGAGGGGGCACCCTGTTTTTTTTTCCTTTCATTTTTGTATTGGGATCTCGTTACCAACACCCTCAGTTTCTTTCTTTTTTTTGGTCTAAGGTTTTTATACTGCTAGTTACCATAGTTTTAAATAGCCGGCCCGCTATAGCCTTTTCGGCAGAGTGCCGCTAAATGGTCGCCTTCATAAATAGCCCGCTAAGCTCCGCTATAGCTGATTTGGAGGCCCGCCGCTATTTTCCATAGCCTGCTATTTAAAACACTTACCTGGAGGTCGTATAGGAACTCCTGCAACAACAGCTAGGTGCCAATTCTGAATGGCTCAAGTTTTTCACGACTCAGTTGTGTTTCCAATCTGTCCAGCTGTGTTTCCAATATGTTTATGAATACAAGCGGTTTGATTTAAATCTTTGTTGGTGGCTGAAGTTTTGTGTTGTTTGCTCTGATTCAGTGTAGTCTTAATCAGATCCGCATTCTTAATTCAAAGTGATGTTGTCATGCAACATCAATAGGATGGAGTTATCGCAGATTTGATTGCCTTGCCCCTACGAGGTGACAAATGACAATCTACAGAGCTCCTGCCCTCTGCGTCAAAAATAAAATAAAATCTACAGACATTCACTTGGAGAGGTTATGTCTATGTTGTTCTTGTTTCATTCTATGTCTATCTTCGGTCAGTGTAATCTTTCTATGTGTCTGTTCCCTGCCAACGAATTTGACAATGAAAATAAGAGTTCGTATCAGTCTGCAGCTATGGTAAATCTAGCTTGAAGCTATATTTTCGAGTCACAATTTTTCTTAACTATTAGAATTGCAATAACATCTGACAAGTAGCAAAAAGTTTGGCAACGGAACTGATGGCCAACTCAAGTGCGCACGCGCAGAGAACATGTTGGACTAATATAATTGAAACATGACAACATACTACAGGTGTCAATAAAAGCTAGCTTAAGAGTAGACAATGCTTGGGGCCTGCAAGACTTGTTTCTACGGAGGCGCAGGAAGAAATGGTATGAAGCCATTGCCAGTTCCAGAGCAGCCGTATTATTGGTGTGCTCATCCTTTCCTCTTTTTGTTCAGCTGTTGGCTTCTCTGTTCTGAAAGTAAATTAGTGATCACGGGCAACGTCAACATCGAAGCCGCCCCCTCCTCTGGTGCTCCCACGGGCGGCAGGGGAGGCAAACCCTACCGCCGCCGCCGCCGGAGTTCCCTCCTCCCCTCCTACCTCCCTCGCCGTCGCCAAAGGGCGCGGCCGGGCGAAGCCCGGCCGGCGGCGACGGTGGCGGGGATTACACATCTCCTCGCGCCGGGGGCCGAGGCGCTGGCTGAGGCTGCCTCACCTAGGTGCTGCGGCCCGCGTCGGGCGCAGCAGCATGACGCGGGGCCGGTGCAAGTGGCGCCGGGGCCGGGCGGTGGTGCGACGGGCGACGCCGAGGTGGTCTACCCTGGAGCCCCGATGGCGGATGTGGTAGGTCGAGGCGGGTGTTTGGATCTGGCTCCAGGGGTGCGGGCCGTGTGCGGCGCGGGTCGCGGGCGGCTGCCCTTGTCGTAGCCCCGTGCTGGCTGGGGTAGCGGCGTGACAGAGGTGGGTGCCCTCCTTATTCCTCCTCTGCTCGTTGGCTAGGGGGAGCTTGAGGGCGTGGCTGGTGGGTGCTTGTTGCGGCATGGTCAGATTTGGCCGGATCTGGCCCTGCGCGCCGACGGGCGGCCCGGGGTGCTGATAGCGGCTGGTCGGGTCACTTCACGGATGTGGGCTGCCACGACGTGGTGTTGGCTCATTGCGGTGGTTTGGGTCGTTTCACGGCGGCGGCCGGACATCTCCGGCGTCGGCTCGTCGGGAAGCGGCCTGTTTTGGCCTTCAATTCCTCTCCTCGTTGTTCGGACACTACCTTCGTCGAAGGGCTGGTCCTCTCCCAGCTGCAGTCCATCACCCTTCTCGCGCCCGGTGCTGCGGGAATGATCTCGTCTCGCGCCTGGCAGCAGGACCGAGATCGTCTCGCGCCCGGCAGCAGGACGGAGCTCGTCTCGCGCCCGGCAGCAGGACCGAGCCCGTCTAGCACCCGGTGCAGCAGGACAAGGAGATGGAGGCCCGTTTCGGCCGGCCTCTTAGGTCTCGGCGATGGGGGTCGCCTAGGGGTGCGAAAGACGGGATCTTTCCATTCATCTCTTTGGTTGGAGTAGCGGCCGGTCTCGGGTGAGGTGGTGTCAAGGTCTTGGATGCCAGGGCGGCGGCCCTGGAGGTGGTAGCGCGGTGCTCATGGGTAGAGCCCGTGGCTTGGTGCTGCCTGGTGACCATGGCCGTGTGGGCGGCATGGTTGCCGGTGTGTGGCGTTCGGTGGTGGTGATTGTTCGCCGGGGTGAAGACCTGCTCTATCTTCGGACGGAGTTGCGGCGGCGAATCGTTCCCTTCTTGAAGGCATCGTCGCGGCTTGCATTGCCCGTCGGGTGGCTCCAGGGGAAATCCTGACCCTCGTGTCGGGCGGTGGCGGCGCTCCGGTGTCGTTCCCATTCTGAAGGCGTCGCCTTAGAGCCCTCGGTTCGCCATATGCGGCTTCACCTCTTGGCGGTGGCGTGTTCACGGCTAAGATCTCCGGTTACTCTTGTAGTGCTAGGGTGGTGTTGCTGCGCTCAACATCTTTGTATCCTGCCTTGGGTGTGTGTTGTGTTGACATGCGTTTGTACCGGGTTTGTTGATGATCTTTGTTTTATATATAAAGCGGGGCGAAAGCCTTTTTCAGTAAAGTAAATTAGTTGGATGCAAGGTCACTATTTCTTTCCAGTCGAACAAATCCTTTTCTTTGCCTTTGAACAGTAAACTGAAAAACAAAATTTTCTGTAGAAGAGAAAGCTAAGCTTAGTACACGTTTGGTTTGCAATTTCCCACCGTACGTCTCCTGATTGCATCGCTTACTGAAAACGTTACCGACTTTTTGTACGGCTGGGCCGGTTTTCCATCGCCTGTTTACACCACTTTGCAAAGCTTAGGGTGTTCTACTAGCAGTCATCAATTTATGTACTCCTAAAGCGAAAAGTGGCTGCAGCAACCGGGCTCCAGGGCTCCTGGTATTTGAAATTTTTGAAAAACACATTTTCGTTGCTTCAAAAAATCTTATATTAAATACGTGAATACATACACACATTCCTCAGGCCTGGTAAAAAGTTGAAAACAAAATACTTTGTATTTTGGGAAATACAAAAAAGAGAAATTTCTGACAGAAAATGGCACACCTTTTCTCCTATATAGTGTCAGAAATTTGTTTTTTTATAGCCCCAAACAAAACGAGATTTCTACCAAAACTTGCCACGGGTATTCGGAATGTTTATATGTATCCCCTTGAAACATTTCACATTTTTTTGAAACTTCAAAAATACAAATTTCAAAATGTTTAAATATAGGGAGCAGTGGAGCTCGGGTGCTGCAATCCCTCTCTCCTCCTAAAGCGACATCTCAAGGGCGGGCGCCGAAAATCGGTGTGGATGGCGATGGTTAGCCGCGGGGGAGTGTCAGTAAGCATCGGTTGGGTTCTCACTGAGGATGTTTGCATCACTTGCAGCAAATTTTTTGTGCATGATATTAAAAATAAATGGGCACCATACACCTATGGGGCATGTGTTGGACATGATATTCTTTTTCGCCCAAAAGTGATCCATATGGCAGTTTCCTTGGGACACGGCTATTTTATATCATTTTGTTGGAGATGCTACCTATAAGTATATATTGTAGACAGTGATGAATGAGGAAGAAAATGACACGAGTTGTTTGATATGCTCAAATTTTCAGTTTATAGATACTGTGTGTATCTCTAAATTGTCGGTTTTATCAATGTAATATGAATTGTGTAATATGAATTGTATATAGAAAACTATACCATCAGAACATATGACGTTTGAGTTTTCTCATTGTATAATATATACTTTGTATTACGTTTGTCAAATTATCGATACAGAATATGCATGAGCCATATAAACAGAGAAGATGCAGTATGAAATTAGGGTATGCTAAGCCGGGCCTGACAAACTGGGCTTGCTATTTGCCGGCCAAGCCCAAGGAAGGACAATCAATCAATCACTCGACCCTCCCTTTCCCATCTCGTCTCAGGGAGGGTTTCCCGGCGGCTGCCTCCTCCGCCCTCCACGCCCATGGCGACTGTTAGGAGACAGCCTCGGTCAGCGCTGGAGCGTTCCACGCTCCACGCCACGACCCCCACGTTACCCACTTACTGGGCTGGCTACGGCCTATATGTGCTCTTTCTGTATCACTTTGGATCAATGAGAAACCAGCTGCATTAGTTTTCATGGTATCAGATATCGATCCTTCCTCTCCTCGCTCGCCATGACGAACACCAGCGAGCAACCAATCCCCCCTCTCCCCGGCGGCCAACTCTCCGACGGCCAAACCACTCCTCTCGCTCCTCCTCCCATTCCCGGCGATCACACCTTACCCATGGCCACCGCTCCCATCCAGGGTGGCCCAACTGCTCCGCCAGCCACCGTCCCACCTCCATCCCTTACCTTTAGCGACACCATCACCGATATTACTCCCTTCATCCCCATAGTTCTTGATCTCAACAGCCACAATTACTACCACTGGCGCCATCTCTTTGAGATACATCTCGGTCGTTGCTCTCTTCTCCACCACATCTCCGGCGATCACCCAGCCGCTCCTCATGATCCTCGCTGGATCAAAGACGACCTCGCCATCATCCAGTGGCTCTATACTCGCATCTCGACGGAGCTGTTCAATCTTGTGGTGACGGATGGTGCCTCCGCGCGTGATATTTCGGCCGAGCTCCGCCGGCTCTTCCAGGACAACAGGGATGCTTGCGTCTCCGCCCTCAACACCGAGCTTCGCACGATCACGCAGGGCGATCGCCCCGTGGGCGCCTTCTGTCAACGCATCAAGGCGATCGGCGACGAGCTCCGCGAGCTTGGAGAGGTGGTTGCCGATCGGTCGCTTCTTCACGCACTCATGGGCGGCCTTGATGACCGCTTCGCTCAGCAGGCGACCCTGATCCCTCTCCTCCGTCCTCTGCCAACACTTGCTGAGGCTCGCTCCATGCTTCAGATGGAGGAGCAGAACCAGGCGCGCAAGGCTGCTGCGCCGCACCTGTACCACGCGACCACGCGTCCTGCTCCCGCAGCTGCTGCAACACCTCCGACCGCGTCCTCTGGGTCGTCTTCCTCACAGCTACCTCCCGGTTGGCGCCTGAGTCCGAACTACAAAGGCAAGAACCCTGTTTACCGTCCTCCTCAGCAGCGCTCTTCGGGATCGTCTTCGGCTTCCTCACCTGCACCACCAGCTGCTCCTGCGGCGCCCTCGACCACTCCCCCGGCACCATGGCGTCCTTCGCACGATCCCTGGATGGGGCTTGTTCAGGCATGGCCAATGCCGTGGTCTGCGCCCTCTCCCTACGGCGATCCTCCGGCATACAGCGGGGCTTGGGCGCCCGGCATGCGTCCTCAACTTGGCTCTCCGGGCCTCCTCGGATCACGACCTCCGCAGCATGCCTACACGGCGTACGTCCCTCTATACCAGGCGGCGGCGCCTCCCTCGGCTCCATCGACGTACCCCTACGCTTCTTCCTCTACTTCACCATGGGATCAGGCGCCACCACCGGCTTCCACTGCTGCGTCGACCTCGACGCCACCCGCGCCGAACTGGGATCAGGCTGCCTTCATCGCGGCCATGAACTCGCTTACCACCCAGGATGCAGGTACGGAATGGATATTAGACTCTGGTGCCTCTGCGCACATGTCCGCATCTAGCTCTTCCCTGTCTTCTCTTCATCCTTCTATATTTCCCTCAATTACTGTAGGCAACGGCTCATCTATTCCTATTTCATGCACTGGTTCTACTTCGCTCTCTTCTAACCTATCATTACGAGAAGTGCTTGTCGCCCCTGCTCTTATCAGAAACCTCATATTTGTTCGTCGGTTTACTATTGATAACTTGGTCTCTGTTGAATTTGATCCCTTGGGTGTGTCTATGAAGGATCTTCACAGCAAGGAGGTGATCGCTCGGTTCAATAGCTCTGGCGACATGTACACTGTCCACGCCGCCTCTCCAACACCGCAAGTCCATGCCATGATCGCGTCCATCTCCCTTTGGCATCGTCGTTTCGGACATCCCAACAGTGCCACCATGACCACTCTACTTCGCAAGTTTCAGCTACCTCACGTTCGGGAGTCTCATGATTCCGCTTTGTGTCAGTCTTGTCAGATGGGAAAACATGTTAGGCTTCCCTTTGGCACATCTACTACTACTAGTTCATTTCCCTTTGAGTTGTTACACTGTGATCTCTGGCAATCTCCGATCCCTAGCGTTTCCGGGTTCAAGTTTTATCTTGTAATAGTGGATGATTACTCGCATTTCATGTGGACCTTTCCCCTTCGCTGCAAGTCTGATGTGCATACTGTGTTTGTGAACTTCCAGAAATATGTGTATGCTCACTTCTCTCTTCCAATTCGTTTTCTTCAATGCGACAATGGACGTGAGTTTGACAATGCCCGCAACCGTGATTTTTTTCTTCGTCACGGCATTCTTCTTCGTTTTTCTTGTCCATATACCTCTCCTCAAAACGGCAAGGCCGAGCGCTCTCTTCGCAGCATCAATAACATTCTTCGCACACTCTTAATCCAAGCATCTATGCCTCCCCAATATTGGGTCGAATCCCTCCGCCACGCAACCTTTCTAGTCAACATACGACCCACCAAGACCTGCCCCAAATTCTCTCCCTATGCTTCCCTCTTTCTTTCCGGTCCCTCCTATGCAGATCTTCGCATTTTTGGGTGTTTATGCTTTCCTAACCTTTCCGCCACTGTCGCCAACAAACTAGCACCACGCTCGCTGCCTTGTGTTTTCCTTGGGTACTCGGATGATCATCGTGGCTACCGTTGTCTTCACCTCCCAACCAACCGCATTATACTCTCTCGCCATGTTACTTTCGACGAGACGATGTTTCCTTTTGCTAACCACCACCCTCCTAATCTCTCCTCTCCTCTTTCTGCACCCTCTACTTCATCGCCAAAATCCTCTGTGATCGACGTGTATGTCATGCATGGTCCTGTTCACGTCGATCAGCCACTACCTATCACCCATACCCCACCCGTCGTTTCCTCCACGCCTCTCTCGCCATCCACTTGTCCTTCCCATGCACCAGGCCCACCATCCCCAGTCCCTCCTTCTCTGCATGCATCAGCCACAGACTCGCCATCCACCCCATTAAACAATTCCACTAGCTCTCTTTCTTCTTCTTCCTCCCACTCTCTCAGTCCTTCCTCATCCGGTGTAGCTCGCCCACTTCCTCCCCGCGCCATTCCTGCACCCATTCCTGCAAATGACCACCCTATGCGCACTCGTAGTAAGTCTGGTTTTTGACAGCCTGCTCGCCGTCTCAACCTGCACGCTAGCACATCTTCCACCCCCTCTCCTCCTATCTCTCCAATTCCCTCCTCCTACAAAGCAGCGCTTCTTGACCCCAACTGGTTCCAAGCAATGAAAGATGAGTATGACGCTCTCTTACATAATCAGACCTGGTCTATGATTCCTCGCCCATCCGGTGCTAATGTGGTCTCTGGTAAATGGGTTTTCCGCCACAAGTTCAACTCCGATGGCTCTCTCTCGCGCTACAAAGCTCGTTAGGTTTGTCGTGGGGACTCACAACAACCTGGTATCGATTTTGACAAAACTTTCTCTCCGGTGGTTAAACCCAGCACCATTCGGGTTGTTCTTAGTATTGTTGTCTCCTCTGACTGGCCCATTCACCAATTAGACGTTAAGAACACTTTTCTTCATGGCTCTCTCACTGAGACAGTGTACTGTCGACGGCCTCTCGGCTTCGCTGATCCCTCTTTCCCTGATCATGTTTGCCACTTGCAGAAATCGTTGTATGGCTTAAAGCAAGCTCCACGCGCTTGGTTCCAACGTTTTGCCACTTTTCTGCACACCATCGGCTTTCTCCCTTCCCGCTCTGACTCCTCTCTTTTTATTTTCAAATCTGATGCTCACACCGCTTACCTACTACTTTACGTAGATGACATTGTTCTCACTGCTTCTTCTTCCTCCTTTCTCGAGCACGTTATTTCTTCCCTGCGCACCGAATTCTGCATGACCGATCTTGGCCATCTTCATCACTTTCTCGGCATCGCCGTTTCCTGCTCCTCTTCTGGCCTCTTTCTCTCCCAACGACAGTATGCACTTGACATTCTGTCCAAGGCCGGCATGCTTGATTGTCATCCCATGCGCACTCCCGCTGACACTGGATCCAAACTGTCTTCTTCCGGTGCGCCTCTTCCTGATCCTACACTCTATCGTAGTCTTACCGGAGCCTTGCAATACATGACTCTTACCCGTCCCGAGCTCGCCTACTCTGTGCAACAAGCTTGTCTTTACATGCACGATCCTTGCCTTCCACATTACAACCACGTCAAACGCATTCTCCGCTATCTCAAAGGCACTCTCGACCATGGTCTTCTCATCAACACTTCTTCTCCACTCACTCTCACAGCATATTCTGATGCGAACTGGGCTGGTTGCCCGGATACTCGACGTTCCACTTCCGGTTACTGTGTATATTTGGGTGATAATCTGCTTTCTTGGTCGTCCAAATGGCAGCTTACTGTTTCCAAGTCTTTTGCGAAAGCCGAGTATCGCTCGGTTGCACATGCTGTTGCTGAAACAGTCTGGCTTCGTCAGCTCCTTGGTGAACTTCATCGCCCCATCCAGCCCAGCCGCCTCATCCCTCCGCTCCCGCCGCCCGTGCACTCGCTGTCATCGCCGATTTCACCTTCTCCTTCCTCACCTCCCGCTGCCGCTGGGATGTCCAGGATATCCGCGACGGCCGCATCCTCCTCCGCCCCAGACCCAAAATAGGCGAGGAGTCCCCGGACTTCACAGAGCTTGTGGTATGCGATCCCTTGCACCGGCGGTATCTCGTGCTTCCCCCAGTACCTGACTACCTAGCCTCTTCTCTGGACTCCATGGTTCGCAGGCCCCGGTGCGTCCCTTTACTCGTTCCCCTCAGCGAGGAGGAGGAAGATACCTCATTCAGAGTGATTTGGTTGGCGTGTTACGAAACTAGGGTGGCCGCCTTGGTCTTCTCTTCGAGCACCGGGCAATGGAGAATTGCTGCATCCAAGGGATGGAGTGATTTGGCCATTAGCACGGACAAGTCTTTCATGATATCAGAGTTCCCCCCTCCGTTTGCCAGAAGTCATTATGCTTATGGCTGCTTCTTCTTGGACTGGGTGACGATCAACTGCAAAAAGTTGCTCATGCTTGATACCAGGATGATGGAGTTCTCCATTGTTGACCTCCCACCCGGAAAATGGAGCAAGGAAGGTGTAGCCATTGTGGAGGCAGGGGAAGGCAGACTTGGGATGTTTGGTTTCCATGGTAAAACTGCATCTGAATTCTGAACTCAGCTATACTTTTGCATGGAACAAAGGCAAGAGTCTCAGCCAGTGGCAGATGGAGAAGACAATCTCACTAGATTCTAGCTATAAATATTGTATCAGAGGTGCAACAGGAAGGTATTTGCTATTGATGAGGACAGAAACACTGCCAAACTCATATCTGGAGAATACACTCTATGAATATTTATCATTAGATGTCAGGAAGTTGCAGCTTCCGAAGGTTTGTCTGAAACAACAGAAGCCATTTTTGTTGTTTGAGACACACATATATACAAACTTCCCACCATCGTTGATGCCTCCACGGACATTATGAAGCGGTAAACTTACTATGCGCCATGTTTATCTCCTTCCCTTCATAATTATCAGACTGCTTGTCTAATTGTGAGTGTTTTTGTTGCAATTAGCAATTGTTTTTTGGTTGATTTAGTGTATTTATTTTCTTGGGCTCGTGGAAAAAATAAGGAACATAATCCTGATTTGTTTTCTTGTTTGTTCTGATTGCTATTTTAAGAGAATGAGATTAGTAAGAGAAAGAATCTTGCACGCTATGAGTAGCTTATGCATGAGTCCTGATGGAATCACAAAAAACACTAGATCATTGATAATCATCTTCGAGTAGTAGTTTTGATGGCCGGGGAAACGAAGGAATGCAAGAGTAGATCCAGTTTAACGTGGATTCTTTTCACTTCAAGAAAATTCATTTTAGTCAAGCAGAACTCATTTTTACGCCTCTCTTTGATAGGTATAAGGAGGCAGAAAAGTTTTCATTTAGTCATTTTCACATGTATAATTTTATCTTGTGTGCTGTTTTCAGATAAACCTCCATAACTGTATGGTCACAACTAAGATCCCGAGTCACTGCTCTAAATAAGAATACCTTGTGCTCACAGGCCACTGAAACTAGATTCCGCGATGTTGTCTTTATCTGAAATGAACCTCGTAAGATCAAGGGAGTGCTTATCACATACTCCCTCCATTCTAATGAATAAGGCGTCATGCATTCCAAAATTCATCTTTGACCAGAAATTAGAAAATTAATATATATTTTTTATGACTTAAAAATTATACCATTGAAAGCTTCTCCCGAATATGAATACAACAGTGTAATTTTTGTCACATACAATTCACATTTGATTGGTCTAATTTATGGTCAAAGTTCAATTTCGAAATGCGTGCGCACCTTATTCATTTGAATAAAGGGAGTAGGCAACTGGAGGCTTTCTTTATTGTGTTAAATCTCCACCATTCTTAGATCCTCATATCATGGCTCTCCTACTCTCAAAGCAAATTATATTTTGTTGAGATGGTCGACTGAAACTTAAGGAGTTTTTAGGTGATTGTGTATTAGCCATTCTGTAAGTTGAATCAGAGGGGACACCCAGTTCTGATTTTCTTTCCATATTGTGACTCATTTTTGTATTTGGATGGCTGACAGCACCTAGTGTGTTTGTTTTCTCTACTAATACACCCAGGTTTTTTTTCCTTGTTTTGTAGTAAGAAGATTGTTATACTGCTAGGTGCCTAGGTAGTAGTCCCTCCATCTGGGTTTATTAGGACCCCTTGTATTTGGGGTCAAACTTTGACAATAAATTTTACAGATAAAACATAAACAATATGTCACAATAAATATACCGTTGGAAGCCTCTTTGGAATACAAATCCAATACTATTCTTTTTTTAGACAATGGGTAGCACACTTTCTGCCTTCCACTCATTCACAATATTCTTTTTACAAACAATGGTCCTCATAACATCAGGTACACTATTATACCACAGGACCCAGCATCATGTTCAGCAGATTTTGCCGAAACACGGGCTATCTCATTACTATAGTGATTTACATGCTTGAACTTACAAGATAAAAAGATTGATACTCTAATCTTGATATCTCTGATGATGGCGCCTATTGGGAGTCTGTCAAAGCCTGAACTTTGCACCTTATGTATCAACGATAAGCAGTCTAAAGCTACTTCAGTCTTCTGGAAACCTGAGTTCTTGGCGAAGACAAGGGCCTGGCGCAAGGCAAGGGCTTCAGCCACTTCTGGGACTTGCACATGATCCAAAACACCCCGATTTTCTGTCTGCACAGATCCTTCGTGATCACGAACCACGACGCTATAACCCGCTTGTCGTGGAATTGTCACGGCAGATGTCCTTTTGCAAGGACTTAGTCGTGGAGCCATCGCAGCTAGGAAGCTTAAAGGGGTTAATCGGGACAAAGGACACGAGAGGTTTTATACTAGTTCAGCCCCTTACGGTAGGTAAGGCCTACGTCTAGTTGGGTTGGTATTGCTTGATATTTCGATGACCAGGGAGCGAGATATGCTATGCCCGGCTCTCGATGGGTTGTTTCTTGCCCTAAGCCGTCGGCGGGTCGTCCCCTTATATACACGGGTCGACGCCCTGCGGCCTACAGAGTCCCGGCCGGCTCATAAACAGTGTCCGGCTCGGTGACTATTTACTTCTACCTTATGTTACAAGTCATGCCATTATGGCGGTTCGTCACTATGGGCCTTAAGTCGCCTGCGGGCCTTTAGACCCTTCATTGACCCGTCCTCTTCATGCTTGGTCTTGGGCTTCTGATGAACCTCTCTTTGCATAACCCGGCCCCTCCTGGGCGGCTTACACAAATAGTTATATCCCCAACATTAGGCCCCAGATTGATTTGAACCGGTTCATATCAATCTTAAAATACCTTAAAAAATACATCTTCCTGTCTTCTGTCAGTGCAAAGGTCGTAACCCTCCGTGATGTCATCTTCTGAATTCATGATAACCCGCCGTGATGTTATCTTCTGGATTCATGATAACCCGTCGTGATGTCATCTTCCACTGACTTCATTTTTTATTCCGTCATATCCTCAACTGATCTTTGCCTTTACTGACCATCCCGAAAACCGAGGCGTCGAGGCCGCTGGATAATGATGTTTGGCCTCCTCGTTTCTTGCGCCGTCTTGGTTGGCCTCTCCTTATAAATAGGCACGACCTAGGTCTTCCATTCTTCCTCTCTCAGTCGTCTTCTTCCTCTTGCTGCCTTTCTGTCTCTCGAGCTCCGCCGCCGCCGCCGTCGAACCTTTCGTCTTCACCGACTCAGGCCGCTGCATCAACCTGATTCTGACCAGAAATCAGCGGCGACCCTCCGCAACTCGTCCGCATCTGTGAGCTCCTCTTCTTCCCTTCCTCAGATCTGCATTGGAACTGTCTTGAGTTCGTCGGCGTTCATCGCCGCCCGATGTCAATCCTTGCTAGTTTTCACCTCCAACGTACTGTTTAGATCACAAAAACAACATAGAACTACTGCGGTAATTGTTTGTGCCTATCTTGCATAAGAATAGATCCCATTCCCCTTGTTTGGAAGCCCTCTTCGAGTATATGAACTTCTCTGTACTGTTTTTTAGGTCTAGAAATTTTTCTTTCCAGAGCGACCATTTGATCCAAAATAATAATTGCAATCTGTGAAACTTGTTTGTTCCACACTAATCCAAAAATTGCCTATGTTGATCTGTCTTAGCCATAGTAGTTCATGCGACCGGTTTAAGACAACCCCGGCTGTCAGCACCGCTTGCTTCTGGCGACTTAAGAAAATTTTAATTACCTTTGATACCTGCAGCGGTTTAAACATTATTGCATAGTCACCTATATGTCATTAGGCCCCTTCTTAAGCCGCCACCTTGAATACATTAGAATGCTCTCCTCCGGGTTATGTTTTAAACCGGAAATTTTTACTTTGTCATAGGCTTCCACTTATACCATGGCACCTAAGGCTCCCAAGGCTCCCAAGGCTCCTGTGACCTGCAACTGGGTCCCGTCTATTGTCACAGAAAACAAACTGTCTGAATTTGTGAAGTCCGTTCATTTGCCCAAGAAGGAGGTCTTGTCTTATCGTGCTCCTGACCCGTCCGAGGAGAAACCTCGTCCCAAAGAAGGGGAGGTAATAGTTTTCACGGATCATATGAGCCGGGGATTCGCTCCACCCGGTTCAAAATTTTTTAGAGACGTTTTGCACTTCTTTGACTTAAGACCTCAAGATATCGGGCCCAATTCCGTGTCAAATATCTGCAACTTCCAAGTTTTCGGTGAGGTTTACCTTGGAGAAGAGCCCAGCCTACTTTTGTTCAGAGAATTGTTCTATTTGAACCGGCAGAACGAGCGCGCCAATGGGCCCAGTCTGGAACTTGGTGGCATATCAATTCAAAGGCGGAGAGACTGCCTGTTCCCTTATGTTGAATTACCGAGTCATCCAAAGGACTGGAACCAGACATGGTTCTACTGCCAGGACACTTCTCCGGCTGGCGAAAACCCGCTGCTCGGCTTCCGCGCCTTGCGCCTTGAATCTAACCATCCGCTACCAGACAAGTTGACTGCCATTGAGCGTCTCCCACTCACCCCCACTATCAAGAAGAACAAAGCTCTTTTGGGGAACGGCTTAGATGGCATCGACCTGGTCCGAGTCTGGGTTGCTTGGAGAGTAATTCCGTTAAGCCGTCGTCCCGGCTTAATGTGTACTTACTCAGGCGAGAAGGATGATCCTCAGCGTCATAGTTCTGACGACTTACCAGATGACGTGGTGGAGGCTACAACCCAGTCCTTGTTAAAAGAGGGCACAGTGACCAGCAACGCCTTTGGCTTACTGCCCTTCTACAAGAAGAACCCGGCCCCTGCAGTAAGTCATCAGCCTCAATAACTACACTTTACCATGTATACTCTGCTTTTACTCACAACCTTTTATAATTTCTCACAGGCAGATGACAGTTTCTGGAAGGTCCAGTATGACCATGAGGCGGCCAAACAAGCCAGGGCGGCTAAGAGAGCCGACAGAAAAACCGCCAAGCCTACCACTTCCAAGAAAAGGAAACCAAGCGCCTCAGAGATGTTCCAACTTGATGACTCTGTACATCCGGGACATGGATAGGGTAAAAATGATATAAAAAATAATATACTCCCTCTGTCCCATATTAGTTGTCACTCAAACAGATGTGTCTAATATATATATGACATGAGTGTAACTACACCCGATAGTAGAATGTATTTTATTGCTTGGGTTCTGCATTTATCTCGGTTTTTCTTACATTGTGTTGTCCTATCTTAACTTTGAATAGGCCATAGCCTTTTCTCACATTAAATTTGGTCAGTCACCTTGTTGCAGCCCTGAGGGTCAATCAAACTCTTCCTTATGTTTGTTGTTTTCTTGTAAATAGATGGAGAAAATTTTAATAATTAGTTCAAAAAATGCTTGCATCTTTTTTTAAATGTGCTTGTTTTTTAAATTGTCCACATTTTCACAAAAATGACCGTGAAACTTAAAAAATCATTCCCAATTTTCTAAAAAATCCGTGCTTAGAAAATATTCCTGAAATTTTAAAGATGTTCATGCTTCCGAAAAATGTTTAATAAATTTTAAATATGCCCATATTTTGAAATATTGAAAATTCATAAAAGGTACATGTCCGAAAAATGTTCAATAAACTTTAAAAAATGTTTGTATTTTCAATAAACACTGGTAGAAAAAAGCCCTTTAGTCCCGGTTCGCAACAGCCTTTAGTCCCGGCTGTGCAACCGGGACTAAATATGCGCGACTAAAGACCCCCCCCCCTTTAGCCGCGGCTCTTCCGGACCGCGACAAAAGTCTTTAGTCCCGGTTCTTGTGGCTGACCGGGACTAAAGGCCAGCCACGTGGGCGCCCGTGGTCCGTCGGGGCCGATGACCTTTAGTCCCGGCTCTCGTGGCCAACCGGGACTAAAGGCCTCCTCCGCAGGTTTAGGGTTTTAGCCCCCCTAAACCTGGTTTCTTTTTAATTTGTAGTATTTTATTTGTTTTATATTTTATTTTGTGTTTTATTTCATTTTTGATGAAGTTTCAGTACACATATTCTACGCTACTATATACATGCATATGAAATTTCAAACAAGAAGAATTCAAGAGGAATATATAATATATATTCAATCTCGGGTGACCATATACAACTTCGAACAAGTTTCCATACACAATTAGGATGGATGACCATATACAACTTCGAACAAGTTTCAATCTCGGGTATGCATATAAATTTCTTCGTCCTCGGTATAGTGTTCTCCTTTAGGATTGATGACTTCCCTCATTAAAAATCCTGCTAATTCTTCTTGAATTGGTCGGAAGCGAGCTTCTGGACTAAGCCTCCTCCGCAAGTTATCCCTCGCGTTCCGCACGCTAGCTGATTCCTTCCGCTCAGTGGTTTCTCTCCGGATGTTCTCACAAACATAGTATCCACATAGATCGGTCGCCGGTGGCTGCTGATCCACATTAACTAACCTTCTGAAATCTAGCTCATGTTTGAATTCACCGACAATTTCTTCTGAGAACCGTCTTCAAACCCTACAGGGCAAAGAAAATTAAATGAATAAGGGAGTTATTAGTTAGTTGATATTAGGAAATGAACGAAAGAGACCGATCGATATAGAGCTCAAATGATTGAAAATAATTACTTTTTCAACATTTTTCTCATGTCGGCCCAATGCTTTGGATCCGAATCCTTAGAGTCCATGATTAGAACTGTGGAGGTGTGAAGTTCAATATTTAGCAGAATCCAGTGGAACCTGCGGACACGTTACATGCACAGTCATGCATAACTCATCGATTAGACATACCATGCATGGAGTAAACAAAAGAAAATGGGCACAAGAGAGAAACACTCACCCAAAATGGTAAGGAAATAGAATATGACTTTTGAGTTGATGCTTTCTAAGAAACTTGTACAGGTCTTTCTCCACGTCTTTGGAGTAATGTTCTAACACATGTCCATTAATGATATGTGGGTCAATGAACCCAACATCATGGATGTTTCTTATTTTGCATTCCCAAATCTTCAATCTGCATAATAGCGTACGCAACAATATAGTTAGGACAATATATATATATATATATATATTGCAGGCAATGAAGAACGAGATGAGGTAGAAATAAATCACTTACAGAACGTAGCAACTCAGCATAGATTTGTCGAGGGCGCGCAGATTGAACAGCTGGAACAATTCACTCATATGAACTTCTATAGAGTACCGTTTGATGTGATGCTCATGTGTAACAGCCGCATAAACATATTCTTTGTCGACACATGTTATGAATTGCTTGTACCAACGTAGCAGATTTCGCATTTGTGTTGGTAGACTATTTTCCTGCTCAGGCTCGACGAGAGGCCCCTTCGGCACATATTGGAGTGCTATCTCACCTACAGGCGCATCCTCAAGGTCTAAGAAGGCACGAACAGTCAAACCCATCTCGGACGCTTGTTTCATGGCACCCGCTACAGTCAATCCAAGTGCTGCCGCAGCTGCTATGATCTCGGGGTCCTCTTCCGGACCGGCTTTCACTATGAGCGGGGGGATCGATTGTTTCTTCTGCATCCCGAGCTGGTCAACTTGTTTCCCGCTTTTTTGACTTTCTTCCTCCTTCAACATTTTTGCTTGCCTACGAAGTTCATATCCATAGTCGTCAGGCATATTCCGCTCGGCTTGGGACGGTGTCGTCACAAAATCCTTAGCCCACTTCTTTTGCTTCTCAGTGAATACTTGCTTGGGCTCAGGCTCTTTTTTCGCCTTCATATCCGCCTTCCATTTCTCATAATCAGCAGACGCGGCCAATGTGAGGTCAGCTTCACTACGTTCCCCAGGCCTTGGGAGGAGAGGCTTCAGTGAGGGCTCCGGTACCCTTGTGGTCTTAGGTACATAAGGGTCCGGGTTAATAGTCCAGGAGCGGGTTTCCTTGCTGTCCGCCTGCTTCTGCTTCTTCGCCGGAGGTGGATTGGGGGGCGTCGTACCCGCCAGAGGAGGATTGGGGGGCGTCGTACCCGCCGGAGGTGGATTGGGGGGCGTCGTACCCGCCAAGGAGGATTGGGGGGCGTCGTACCCGCCGGAGGTTGTGGGTCGGGGGACGGCGTCGAATGGCGTGAAGGAGGTGTAGGTGAACCACCACGACCACCACCACCGCCACCACCGCCACCACCACCACCACCATCGGAGGGGGGTGGACTTGCTAGCCTTGGCGCCTCGCCTGGAAACACTATGTACTTCTTTTTCCATAGAATGAACTGGCGCTTGACATCTCCAAGTCTGCTCTCCCCTTCGGGTGTAGGTTTGTCAATCTCCAGGTCCTCAAACCCTTGGACTATGTCTTCCACCGTGACACGAGCATAGCCATATGCAATGGGGTTGTTGTGGTGGAGTGCTCCAGGTGTACAGGGTAAAGCACTGCCGCTAGCTACCTTCATGGAAATGTTCCCCACGGGATAATGCAGATCACAGTCTTTCATCTCCTTTACATCATCCACGGGGTAGTGAGGCTCCAGTGCACGAATCTCGATCATCGGTGCACTAGCACCAGGCGGGGCATCCGTGGAAGCTACGCTGCTTCTCCGCTGCTGGCTTCCGCGATCCGCTTCATGATCTTCATGCGGCCCTGCAGCCGATTTTTCTTTCAATAGTACATGAACGGTCTGCTTCAACTCATGGAGTTCCGATGCAAACTTCGTCATAAGATCTGCATCCCAGTCCGTCTTTCTCTTACGGCTTCTGTAACCGTACGGGTCATTGTCCTGGGAAAACCCTACTTTCCACGGAACTTTGCCTTTGCCTCGTACACGTCCTCCGTGTTCATCATTCCCGATGGCTAAAGTCAGTGCATCTTTCTCTCTGTTGAACTTGATCAATCCCGCTTGAGCTTGGGTCATTGCGTCAATAAGGGCTTGGGTCGGAGCAAAGTGTCGATGCCGGTGAACACACACCCCTGTCTCCGGGTCTAGCGACCCCCCATGCCCGTACCACCAGCTTTTGGCCCTTGGGTCCCATCCCTCTGTACCTAGAGGGATTCCACGCACCCTCAGGTCCTCCTCCATCTTCTGCCACCTAGGGTCCGCAAGGCGGTATCCTCCTGGCCCCATAATATGATGGTACTTTTTCTTACCCGCATTATCCTTATTTTTTTTGATATTTCCTTGAAATGGTCCGATTGCTTTTGCCTCACAAATTCTGGCCCATCATCTTTCAGTTTCTCATGTTGTCCATTGAAATCCGGAGTCTTGCCCTTGTTGACATAGTCACGGGTTAAATTTTTCTTGAGATTCCGGAATGCATCGGCCATCTTCTGAAGAGCGAAGTCTTTAACTAGCCTCCTCCTCTGACGTCCACCCGGAACCTCGTTACCGAATTCATCGACTTTGTTGTATTCCGGAGGTAGAATGAAATGTTCCATAAGCTTTCTCCAGCAATCCTTTTTCGTTCTCTTGTCGACAAAACTGAAACCAAGACATGCCTTCTTTGGCTCATTCCATTCCTGGACGGTGATCGAGACGTTGTCTCTAACAACGACTCCGCATTGGTTGATAAACTTTGAGGTGTGCTGTAGGGGCTTGCCGGTTTCATTGACAGACTCAATGGCATATGTTTCTCCTGTTCTCATCGCCTTGGATTTGCCACGCTGCTTTGTCGTACTCGATCCGGAGGGCTAAAAAAAGAAAGAGAGTCGCGCGCGTTAATACATATGTATTCACATTTCAGTAAGTTTGTATCACGAGAGGCTCTCAATGTATATATATACCTCGCCGGAGGTGGTTGCTACTTGCACTTCGAGATCGTCGGTTGTTGACGGTTGACCTCCGTCGACAATGTCCGTTCCTTCACCTTCTTGATCATCGTCACCGTCAAGGTTCAGATAAGAAGAGACTACATCCTCTTGTTGCTCATATTCTGAGCCCGGCACATAAGGAATCTCGTTGTTGATGATGCCCATTAAATAACGTTCAGCCTCCGGATCCCTAAGCGGCTCGGTTCTGTCGTCCGCCATATGTCACTCCTGCATGTAGTAAAAATTCTTTAAGTATAAAGGAATTAAAAAATAAGATTAAGGGGACATAGAGGAGGAGGAATTAAAAAATAAGATTCTTTAAGTAAAAATTCTTTTTTTCTTCTTCTTCCTTTCTTCTTCCTCTTTCTTCTTCTTCCTTTCTTCTTCTTCCTTTTTCCTTTCTTCTTCTTTCTTTCTTCTTCTTCCTTTCTTCTTCTTTCTTTCTTCTTTCCTTTCTTCTTCTTCCTTTCTTCTTTCTTTCTTCTTCTTCCTTTTTCTTTTTTCTTTCTTTCTTCTTCTTCCTTTCTTCTTCTTTCTTTCTTCTTCTTCCTTTCTTCTTCCTTTTTCTTTTTTCTTTCTTTCTTCTTCTTCCTTTCTTCTTATTCCTTTCTATTCTTTATTTCTTCTTATTTCCTTTTTCTTTTTTCTTTCTTTCTTCTTCTTCCTTTCTTCTTCCTTTCTTCTTCTTTTTTTCTTCTTCCTTTTTCTTTCTTCTTTCTTTTGGTTTTCATTTGGTTTTTATTTGGTTTTCATTTTTTTCTTCTTCCTTTTTCTTTCTTGTTTTTTCTTCTTCCTTTTTCTTTCTTCTTTCTTTCTTCTTTCTTTTTTTCTTCTTCCTTTTTCTTCTTTCTTTTTTTCTTCTTCCTTTGTTTTTCTTCTTCCTTTTTCTTTCTTGTTTTTTCTTCTTCCTTTTTCTTTCTTCTTCCTTTGTTTTTCTTCTATTTTTTTGTTTTCTTTTGTTTTTTTCTTCTGTTTGTTTTTCTTGTGTTTTCCTTTTTTTCTTCTTTCTTTTTTCTCCTTCCTTTGTTTTTCTTCTGTTGTTTTCTTTCTTTTTCTTTTTTTTCTTCCTTTTTCCTTTTTTCTTCCTTTTTCTTGTTTTTCTTCTGTTGTTTTCTTCTTCCAATTCTTTCTTTCCTTTTTCCTTTTTCTTTCTTCTTCTTCTTCCTTTTTCTTTACTGATCTGCCGGCGCGGGCAAGCAGGGCCGGCCAGCAGGCGGACGGCGGCGGGCGGCAGGGCGTCGGGCGGCGGGCGGCGCGGGCAAGGGCGCAGGCGCGGGCACGGGCGGCACCGGCAATGGCGCGCGGTGCAACAACGACCAGAGGGCGGAGGCGGCGCTCACTGGGGACGGGGGCGGCGGCGCGCAGGGCTTCGGCGTCGGGGCAGGGCTTCGGCACCGGCGTCGGCGTCGGGGCAGGGCTTCGGCGTCGGCGTCGGCGTCGATCGGCGTCGGGGCAGCGCTTCGGCGCGTCGAGAGAGAGGAGAATGAAGTGGCAAAACTGCTAAGTGCAGTATATATAGACGGACCTTTAGTCGCGGTTGGGGTGGCGGACCGCGACTAAAGGTACCCTTTAGTCGCGGCTGGGGAGGCGGACCGCGACTAAAGGTACCCTTTAGTCGCGGTCCGCCTCCCCAACCGGGACTAAAGGGTTTTGGCGCCGCTTCCTTTCCCGCGCAGGAAGACCCTTTAGTCGCGGTTGGGGACAACAACCGCGACTAAAGGGTACCCTTTAGTCGCGGTCCGCCTCCCCAACCGGGACTAAAGGGTCTGTGCTGAACTGGCGCGATGCGGTGGAATGTTTAGTCCCACCTCGCTAGTCGAGAGGCTTCGACAGTGGTTTATAAGCGCGGCTGCGCTCACCACTTCGAGCTTCTCTCAAATGCAGGCTTACGGGCCTATTCTGTTACTATGAGCCTATGGGCCTACTGGGCCTTCTGCGGGCCTGAATCCTGGCCCATTAATGGGTTTCTAGTCGTATTCAGGCCGTGGTGGCCCAGTAGGTGGCATATTTTTTATTTTTTGCCTGTTTTTTGTTTTCATTTTTGCTTTATTTATTTTGTTTTGTTTCTACTTACAACAAAAAACTTATTTATTTTATTTTATTTTGTTTCTATTTACTTATTTATTTTTACTTTATGATAATTACTTATTTATTTTACTTTATGATAATTATTTTATTTTATTAAAGTTTATGTTATTTTGTTTCTAATTCATTTTAAAATCTTAAAGATACAATTATATATCAAAAAAATCAGAAAATAAAACTAATTCATTTTAAATTCTTGTTTTTCTTCTGTTTTTTTCTTTCTTTTTTCTTCTGTTTTTTTCTTGTGTTTGTTTCTTCCTTTTTCTTGTTTTTCTTGTTTTTCTCTTCCTTTCTTCCTTTTTCCTTTTTTAAAATCTTCTGACATTTTAAAATCTTAAAAATACAATTATATATCAAAAAAATCAGTAAAATAAAACTAATTCATTTTAAAATCCCTTGAAGGTTTGACAAAAGGTTTGATACATCATTCAGTTCATCGACCAAATACAAAGTTTGGTACAATAAATTATTACACATCAATTCTTCCCTTGTACGTCCCTGCTTGCTTACGATTGTGCCGTATCCATGGAGCATCCTCATCATTTAACTTAATGGTTGGGTCAATGTTCACTTTGAAGGGCGGAATTTCACCAAACATATTATAATCTTCTGACATGTCTGTCTTGTCCTCCACACCCACGATGTTTCTTTTCCCTGAAAGAACAATGTGGCGCTTTGGATCATCGCATGATGTACTGATCGTTTTCTTATCTTTCCGTTTCCTCAGTTTGCTACTCATGTCCTTCAAATAAAAAACCTGAGCGACATCTTTGGTAAGGACGAATGGTTCGTCAAGGTAACCAAGATTGTTGAAATCCACCATTGTCATTCCGTATTGCTCGTCCACCTTTACCCCACCTCCTGTTAGCTTGAACCATTTGCACCGGAACAAAGGGACCTTAAAGGAGGGTCCATAGTCAAGTTCCCATATCTCCTCTATGTAACCATAATATGTGACCTTTTGCCCATTCTCGGTTGCTGCATCAAAGCGGACATCACTGTTTTGGTTGGTGCTCTTTTTATCTTGGGCGATGGTGTAAAATGTATTCCCATTTATCTCGTACCCGTGGAAAGTCGTTATAGTCGAAGATGGTTTCTTGGCCAACAGGTACAGCTGATCTCCAACATCATTGTCATTCATTAAATGTTTTCGCAACCAACTGCCGAAAGTCTCCATGTGGGCCTTTCTAATCCAGGATTCAGGCTTCCCCGGGTTGTCCGAGCGTAAAATATTCTTGTGTTGCTCGAAGTACGGAGCCACCAAGCTGGAATTTTGCAGAACTGTGTGGTGTGCTTCAGTCATAGAATGACCGTCCATACATATCGTGGTATCCCTTCCGATCTTGCCTTTTCCACTTAGTCTCCCCTCGTGACGCGATTGAGGAATACCAATCGGCTTAAGGTCAGGAACATAGTCAATACAGAACTCAATTACCTCCTCATTTCCATAGCCCTTGACGATGCTTCCTTCTGGCCTAGCACGGTTACGAACATATTTCTTTAATACTCCCATGAACCTCTCAAAGGGGAACATATTGTGTAGAAATACAGGACCGAGAATGGAAATCTCTTCGACTAGGTGGACCAGGAGGTGCGTCATAATATCGAAGAAGGATGGTGGGAACACCAACTCGAAACTGACAAGGCATTGGACCACATCGTTCTGTAACCGTGGTAGATCTTCTGGATTGATTACCTTCTGAGAGATTGCATTGAGGAATGCACATAGCTTCACAATGGCTACTCGAAAATTTTCCGGTAGGAGCCCCCTCAAAGCAATCGGAAGCAATTGCGTCATAATCACGTGGCAGTCGTGAGACTTCAGGTTTTGGAACTTTTTCTCCGGCATGTTTATTATTCCCTTTATATTCGACGAGAAGCCAGACGGGACCTTCATACTGCTCAGGCATTCAAAAAAAATGACCTTCTCTTCTTTGGTAAGAGCGTAGCTGGCACGACCTTGAAACCATTCCGGATGCCGGTCATCTGGGTCTTTCAAAAGTTGCTGGTCCTGCCGTGCTTCCTTTGTATCATTTGTCTTCCCATACACGCCCAAGAAGCTTAGCAGGTTCACGCAAACATTCTTCGTAGCATGCATCACGTCGATTGCAGAGCGGACCTCTAGGACTTTCCAATATTCTAGCTCCCAAAATATAGATTTCTTCTTCCACATGGGTGCGTGCCCGTCAACTCCCCGCGGAACCGATTGTCCGCCAGGACCCTTTCCAAAGATGACTTTCAAATCCTTGACCATATCAAATATCTCAGCACCAGTACGTTCCGCAGGCTTCGGCCGGTGATCTGCCTTCCCGTTGAAATGCTTGCCTTTCTTTCTTACGTTATGATTTCGGGGAAGAAATCGACGATGACCCAGGTACACGTTCTTCTTACAATTAACCAAACGTACACTTTCAGTCTCATGTAAGCAGTGCGTGCATGCATTGTATCCCTTATTTGTCTGTCCCAAAAGGTTACTGAGAGCAGGCCAATCGTTGATGGTTACAAAAAGCAACGCTCGTAGGTCAAATTCCTCTCCTTTGTGCTCATCCGAGACACGTACACCAGGTTTCGCCCACAACTGTAAAAGTTCTTCAACTAATGGCCTTAGGTACACATCGATGTCGTTACCGGGTTGCTTAGGGCCTTGGATGAGAATTGGCATCATAATGAACTTCCGCTTCATGCACAACCAAGGAGGAAGGTTGTAGATGCATAGAGTCACGGGCCTGGTGCTATGGCTGGAGCTCTGCTCGCCAAAAGGATTAATGCCATCAGTATTTAGACCAAATCTTATGTTCCTTGCGTCAGCTGCAAAATCTTTGAAAACTCTGTCGATCTTTCTCCATTGCGTTCCATCAGCGGTGTGTCTCGACTGCCCGTCGGACTTACGGTCCTCTTTGTGCCATCGCAACAACTTGGCATGCTTTTTGTTCATGAACAGACGTTTCAACCGTGGTATTATAGGAGCATACCACATCACCTTGGCGGGAACCCTCTTCCTGGGTTTCTCGCCCTCAACATCGTCACCAGGGTCATCGCCTCTGATCTTATAACGCAATGCAGTGCATACAGGGCATTCATTCAAATTCTCGTATTCACCGCGGTAGAGGATGCAGTCATTAATGCATGCATGTATCTTCTGAACCTCTAAACCTAGAGGGCAGACAACCTTCTTTGCTTCGTACGTACTGGCGGGCAACTCGTTATTCTTCGGCAACATATTCTTCAACATTTTCAGCAAATTTTCAAATGATGAGTCACCTACACCTTCCTGTGCCTTCCATTTTAGCAAATCCAGTGTGCAACCCAGCTTTTTCAGACTATTATAGCATCCTGGATACAACGACTTTTTGTGATCCTCTAACATGCGATCCAAATTCTCCCTCTCCTTGTCAGTTTCGCAGCGTCTCCGTGCATCAGCAATGGTCCGACCAAGATCATCAGCGGGCTCATCATGTGCCTCTTCTTCACCTTCACCTAACCCTTCCCCACCTTCAGCATCATCCTCCATGAAAGTATCACCGAAATGATCACGATAGTTCTCATCGATATCATCCCCTTCTTCATCTTCTTCCATTCTGACCCCTCTTTCTCCATGCTTGGTCCAACAATAATAGCTTGGCATGAAACCATGCATAAGCAGGTCCATGTGAACTCTTCTTGGCGAGGAGTAACCCTTCTCATTCTTACAGACAGCACATGGACAGATAATAAAACCTTGCTGCTTGTTCGCATTTGCCACTACGAGGAAATCTTTCAAACCCGTAGTGAACTCGCCGGAGAGTCGGGAACCGTACATCCATTGCCGATTCATCTGCATTATTATTATATAAAGTATATAATTAACCATCATGCATTTGTTAAACTAAGTAGCTAGAAATAATACAAATTAAACAATGAACTACACACATGCGTATTTTATCAATGACACATGAAAGGTTCGAGTTGCTAACCGCGATCGCGGAGGAAAAATAAATGAGAAAGCTCAAGTGTGGCTTGTTTCAGGCTCTCGGGCATTTCATCAAACACCTTGTGTGCATAGGAGAAACCAAAAGCAAACCCACCACCACCCCACCACCACCTTCTGAAAATTGTGAAGTGATGAGCTGAGTGAAGTGAAGTGAGCTGAGTATATATAGGGATGGGCCTTTAGTCGCGGTTGGCCAGGCCAACCGGGACTAAAGCCCCTCCCGTCCGCCAGCTGGATGGGCCTTTAGTACCGGTTGGCCTGGCCAACCGCAACTAAAGGCCTTCTGGGACCTTTAGTCCCGGTTGGCCAGGCCAACCGGGACTAAAGCCCCTCCCGTCCGCCAGCTGTCGACCGAGCGCGCTGGGCCCAGGTAGTTGGTCGCGGGTCTTCTCCCGAACCGCGACTAAAGACCCCTTTGGTCGCGGTTCGATTGTTTTGGGGACTAATGGGGGCGTATGGAAGCCCCTTTTTCTACCAGTGAAATGTTCCTCAAATTTAATAAAAATGTTCATTTTTAAAAATATGTGAATGAGTGGCATCAGGAGAAAATCCCAACCAAATATGACTGGCCCAACAAAGCTAGTCTGAATGATCTCTCTCCAAAAAAAAAAAGCTAGTAGAAAGAAAGAAGTGATGGGGGCCAGGCCAGCCCAGCCCAACGAACAAGTATGATGGAAGAGGCCGGTCGGGAGACGAGGCCCGACTCCGACACGAGGTTCACCTGGAAATATATACGCGTTCTTCTCAACCAAAAAAAAAGGAAATATATACGCGCCGCCGCCGCCTTCTCCCGTTTTCGTTCAGAGAAGACGAAGATACAGCGGGAGCGACGGAGAAATCCACAAAACCCTAACCAAACAAGGAGAGGAGAGAAGCGGAGCGGATCCGGCGATGGGTTTCCCCTTGACCCCGCTCCAGACGGAGAAGGAGGAGGCGCCGGTCCTCAAGGCCAAGGCGAAGAAGGCCAAGCCGGAGGAGGCGACGATCAAGGCCAAGGCGGAGGTGGAGACCATCACCACGGAGGAGGGGCTCATCAAGTTCATGGAGCTGCTGGAGAAGGAGCAGGCGTTCCTCAAGGCCAAGGCGGAGGCGGAGAAGGAGGCGGCAGGGTGTGGCTCCAAGAGAAAGCCGGTGTTGGAGCGGGACGAGGAGTTGGCGGCGTTCGTGGCGCGGATGGAGGCCTTGAGGCCGTTGTACGGGGATGAGGACGTTTCTGACGGCTACGACTCGCAGGAGGACGACCCGAGCACCACCTTCGACGACGTCATGGCGCAGTTGGAGCAGCAAATCCAGACCAACAACGCTCGCTGGCCTTTCTTAATTGGTGGCGGCCAAATCAAATCCCCTGAAGATGCTGATGGGGCTCCTCTGGTGTGAGAAGCTGAGAAGGAACTTCACCAATGCTAGCTATGCCATGTACCAACTGTGTATATATATCTCTATATATGTGGAGACGTGGAGTACATCTTACCTGAGACTGGACCGTGTGGCGTAACTAGCCAGCAATAATATTAAGAGTTCAGAGTTCAGACCTGAATTTTCTTTGTCTATTTCGTGCATGCGCAGAGCACCGAGCCTGAGATGGGGATACCGTGACAAAAGTTGCTCTTTTATGTTGTGTTGTAGCATTTTGCTATTAAAGGAAGAGGATTTAAGTTTCACTTGCCATCAATACCCCCTGATGCCTAGGTGAGATGTACGTTTGGTTTACTGTTACCTGACCATTCTTGAAACAGGCTTTCGCCCCGCTTTATAAATATAAAGCAACAACCATACAAAGTACACGGCCGAACGATACAAAGTGGTGAGGTAACCCTCTTACAAAGCCGATCTCGGGATAATCGGAAACGCAGACCGCAAGAGACTACGAAACCGGAAGTCACAAGAAGACCTGAGAACATCGCAACACTACATCCTGAACACCTAAACTCTACGACAACGCCCTCTTAATTGGTGGGGGCCAAATCAAACCCCCTGAAGATGGTGATTGTGTGACAGCTGATGAGAAGGAGCGTCACCAATGCTAGTATGCCATCTAGCAAGCTTGTATCCATCTATATATGCTACGTAGCACTGATACGGCAGAAATTGGTGTATCGGCGTACCGAACACGTCGTCGATACGGCGATACGCACGATACGGGTATCGGCGATGTATCCGATTTTCCGATTTAAAAAGAAAAGAAAAAACGTCGATACGTCCTGTGCAGCGTCTACGATACGGGAGCGACACGTCAAGCCCAGTAGAAGGCCCATGGCTAACCCTAGTATTTGCCCTGCCTGTCTTTTATTTGCTTGCACGTTCGAGCCGCCGCCGCTGGACTTGCTGGAGTCGCTCGCCGGCGCCGCATAGAATTGCCTCGCTGCCGCGACTCGCCACGCTGCCTCCTCGGTTGACTAGAATCTTCTCGGGCACCATCGCCAGTCACCAGCAAGAACGATGCAAAGATAGATCCAGCGACTCTGCTGCTCTCTGCTAGTTGATCTATCCATTCATGTTTTCTTTTTCTTCAATAATTCGTGGCTCCCTGTTCTTGTTACAAACAGGTCGACGATGCTTGGTGCTTCTGCATTGTTTGCCTATGGCCACTGAAAATTCAGAATTGCAACTTGTTTGAACTTGGAAGTTTAGAACAAGGAAGTGTATATTAATATGATGTATTCTGTATTTTACATACACCATGATGAGTTGAGCACCTGGATGATCGTTTAGGACTTGAAAAGAGGCATGGAGGAAATCAGGCAACCAATGAGGCAGTATTTTGATTTATCTCACACGTTCTTTTATGTTTTGTCTTTATTACTTGCCATTTTATAAATTATTATTTATATATACTTGCCGTATCGCCGTACTGATGTTTTGAGAAATTGCCGTATCCCGTATCACCGTACTCGTATCGCCGTATCGATGTAGCCGTATCGGTGCTTCATAGTATATATCTGCAGTATACAGCTTACTGAGACTGGACCGTGTTGCGTAACTAGCCGGCAATAATATTCAGACCAATGATAAGATGATGAAACGGATCCCCTGCTCTAAGAACCTGACTGGAAATTTCCTGCTGCCTTCAAGCCAAGGTCTATTGTGCCGCGTTATGTGTATCTCTACTCCTAATGGACGACTTGGTTGAATAGTCCCCCACTTTCAACCGGTTTATTTTCAACCGGTTTTTCTTCGTCCCACCTCCCACCAGCCCCTCCCACCGATTTTTCTTTTTTCTCGTCTGACCGGCAATAACCAACGTATTTATGGTAATCAATCATAATTAATCCACGTATAGTAATAAATCAATTCGGGTAATAAGGTCATAACTCAGAAAATTTTGAATATGGTAATTATATGGTAATAAATTTAAATTACCCCAAAGGCTATCAATCCAGGTATGGTAAGGCCATAACTCGGGAAATATCGAATATGGTAATAAATTTAAATTACCACCACGTATAGTAATAAATCAATCCAGGTATGATAAGGTCATAACTCAGGAAATTTTGAATATGGTTATTATATGGTAATAAATTTAAATTACCCCAAAGGCTATCAATCCAGGTATGGTAAGGCCATAACTCGGGAAATATCGAATATGGTAATAAATTTAAATTACCACCAGGTATGGTAAGGCTATCGATCCGGGTATGGCACGCCCTCACCTGATCACCTATCACAATCTCCAGCCCCACGCACGCACCAAAGAACCCACCCGGCACCAAACGCAGCTCCTCTCGATCCCCTCGAGTAAACGCCGCCACCGTCGTGCGATCTTCCTGACACAGACGCCGTCGCCGCCTCCTTCCCACCTACGGCGTCCCCCACGTCCATGGTGACGGCGCTCGCGTCCTACACTGACCCTCCGCCTCATATAGGTTGGTCGTTGATGGAGTGGGATGTGTTGCTGCGGTTTGGGGAGGCGCAATCACGATCTGGTTGGGATCTCAGTGTGGACTCGTTCTCTGCGATGAAGGATGGCGCTGCCTCCCTGGCAAATGGGATCGGAGGAAGGGGCTCTACGTCGTGAATGTCGGCGAGGCAGGGGCCGAAGGCGAGCCCGACGGTGAGCACGGGTGTTCGTCCCATGAAATAGGCGGCCACGGAGGGCGGATCTGAGGCCACCCCAATCGCCGGTGGCCCTTCCTCCCATCGCTCATCGCCTCCATTCTCTCTCTCCTCTAAATCTCTGTCGCCCCTGCCTAATTCTGGCCGACACCATTGGGCTCTCGCATCGACCACCACCAGCACGGCTGCGGACGAGGCGCAACCGCAGACGCCGCCGCCGCCATCCTCATCCACCTCCTCCACCATCCTTCCCAGTCGTCATCGGGGGCGCCCGCCATCTGCGCTCTAGCCCACCCGCTCCCTCCTATCCCCTCCCCCTGCCTGCCAGCCCCGTGATCCATCGCACAAATGGCAGGTACCCCTCCCCCTGCCCGCCAGCCCCGTGATCCAAAAATCATAGGGCCTGGATATAGCTCTAGCAGAGGTATGCGGCTTGCGCATCGAGCTTGGTCGTCTCGAGCATGGAGATAAGCGAGTTGTAGACCAAGAGCTGGTATAGAGATAGGCGAGTTGTAGACAAGAGCTGGTGGACAGCAAGAAACGCATGCACTTTTACCATCACTTCGTCTCTTCCCAAGGCAGCGACACCACCCAGCCAATCACCACCATCGGTTTATTTTCAACCGGTTTATTTTCAACCGGTTTTTCTTCGTCCCACCTCCCACCAGCCCCTCCCACCGATTTTTCTTTTTCTGGTCTGACCGGCAATACCCAACGTATTTATGGTAATCAATCATAATTAATCCACGTATAGTAATAAATCAATCCAGGTATGGTAAGGTCATAACTCAGGAAATTTTGAATATGGTAATTATATGGTAATAAATTTAAATTACCCCAAAGGCTATCAATCCAGGTATGGTAAGGCCATAACTCGGGAAATATCGAATATGGTAATAAATTTAAATTACCACCACGTATAGTAATAAATCAATCCAGGTATGGTAAGGTCATAACTTAGGAAATTTTGAATATGGTAATTATATGGTAATAAATTTAAATTACCCCAAAGGCTATCAATCCAGGTATGGTAAGGCCATAACTCGGGAAATATCGAATATGGTAATAAATTTAAATTACCACCAGGTATGGTAAGGCTATCGATCCGGGTATGGCACGCCCTCACCTGATCACCTATCACAATCTCTAGCCCCACGCACGCACCAAAGAACCCACCCGGCACCAAACGCAGCTCCTCTCAATCCCCTCGAGTAAACGCCACCACCGTCGTGCGATCTTCCTGACACAGACGCCGTCGCCGCCTCCTTCCCACCTACGGCGTCCCCCACGTCCATGGTGACGGCGCTCGCGTCCTACACTGACCCTCCGCCTCATATAGGTTGGTCGTTGATGGAGTGGGATGTGCCGCTGCGGTTTGGGGAGGCGCAATCATGATCTGGTTGGGATCTCAGTGTGGACTCGTTCTCTGCGATGAAGGATGGCGCTGCCTCCCTGGCAAATGGGATCGGAGGAAGGGGCTCTACGTCGTGAATGTCGGCGAGGCAGGGGCCGAAGGCGAGCCCGACGGTGAGCACGGGTGTTCGTCCCATGAAATAGGCGGCCACGGAGGGCGGATCTGAGGCCACCCCAATCGCCGGTGGCCCTTCCTCCCATCGCTCATCGCCTCCATTCTCTCTCTCCTCTAAATCTCTGTCGCCCCTGCCTAATTCTGGCCGACACCATCGGGCTCTCGCATCGACCACCACCAGCACGGCTGCGGACGAGGCGCAACCGCAGACGCCGCCGCCGCCATCCTCATCCACCTCCTCCACCATCCTTCCCAGTCGTCATCGGGGGCACCCGCCATCTGCGCTCTAGCCCACTCGCTCCCTCCTATCCCCTCCCCCTGCCTGCCAGCCCCGTGATCCATCGCACAAATGGCAGGTACCCCTCCCCCTGCCCGCCAGCCCCGTGATCCAAAAATCATAGGGCCTGGATATAGCTCTAGCAGACGTATGCGGCTTGCGCATCGAGCTTGGTCGTCTCGAGCATGGAGATAAGCGAGTTGTAGACCAAGAGCTGGTACAGAGATAGGCGAGTTGTAGACAAGAGCTGGTGGACAGCAAGAAACGCATGCACTTTTACCATCACTTCGTCTCTTCCCAAGGCAGCGACACCACCCAGCCAATCACCACCATCGGTTTATTTTCAACCGGTTTTTCTTCGTCCCACCTCCCACCAGCCCCTCCCACCGATTTTTCTTTTTCTTGTCTGACCGGCAATATCCAACGTATTTATGGTAATCAATCATAATTAATCCACGTATAGTAATAAATCAATCCAGGTATGGTAAGGTCATAACTCAGGAAATTTTGAATATGGTAATTATATGGTAATAAATTTAAATTACCCCAAAGGCTATCAATCCAGGTATGGTAAGGCCATAAATCGGGAAATATCGAATATGGTAATAAATTTAAATTACCACCACGTATAGTAATAAATCAATCCAGGTATGGTAAGGTCATAACTCAGGAAATTTTGAATATGGTTATTATATGGTAATAAATTTAAATTACCCCAAAGGCTATCAATCCAGGTATGGTAAGGCCATAACTCGGGAAATATCGAATATGGTAACAAATTTAAATTACCACCAGGTATGGTAAGGCTATCGATCCGGGTATGGCACGCCCTCACCTGATCACCTATCACAATCTCCAGCCCCACGCACGCACCAAAGAACCCACCCGGCACCAAACGCAGCTCCTCTCGATCCCCTCGACTAAATGCCGCCACCGTCGTGTGATCTTCCTGACACAGACGCCGTCGCCGTCTCCTTCCCACCTACGGCGTCCCCCACGTCCATGGTGACGGCGCTCGCGTCCTACACTGACCCTCCGCCTCATATAGGTTGGTCGTTGATGGAGTGGGATGTGCTGCTGCGGTTTGGGGAGGCGCAATCACGATCTGGTTGGGATCTCAGTGTGGACTCGTTCTCTGCGATGAAGGATGGCGCTGCCTCCCTGGCAAATGGGATCGGAGGAAGGGGCTCTACGTCGTGAATGTCGGCGAGGCAGGGGCCGAAGGCGAGCCCGACGGTGAGCACGGGTGTTCGTCCCATGAAATAGGCGGCCACGGAGGGCGGATCTGAGGCCACCCCAATCGCCGGTGGCCCTTCCTCCCATCGCTCATCGCCTCCATTCTCTCTCTCCTCTAAATCTCTGTCGCCCCTGCCTAATTCTGGCCGACACCATCGGGCTCTCGCATCGACCACCACCAGCACGGCTGCGGACGAGGCGCAACCGCAGACGCCGCCGCCGCCATCCTCATCCACCTCCTCCACCATCCTTCCCAGTCGTCATCGGGGGCACCCGCCATCTGCGCTCTAGCCCACCCGCTCCCTCCTATCCCCTCCCCTTGCCTGCCAGCCCCGTGATCCATCGCACAAATGGCAGGTACCCCTCCCCCTGCCCGCCAGCCCCGTGATCCAAAAATCATAGGGCCTGGATATAGCTCTAGCAGACGTATGCGGCTTGCGCATCGAGCTTGGTCGTCTCGAGCATGGAGATAAGAGAGTTGTAGACCAAGAGCTGGTACAGAGATAGGCGAGTTGTAGACAAGAGCTGGTGGACAGCAAGAAACGCATGCACTTTTACCATCACTTCGTCTCTTCCCAAGGCAGCGACACCACCCAGCCAATCACCACCATCGGTTTATTTTCAACCGGTTTATTTTCAACCGGTTTTTGTTCGTCCCACCTCCCACCAGCCCCTCCCACCGATTTTTCTTTTTCTCGTCTGACCGGCAATACCCAACGTATTTATGGTAATCAATCATAATTAATCCACGTATAGTAATAAATCAATCCAGGTATGGTAAGGTCATAACTCAGGAAATTTTGAATATGGTAATTATATGGTAATAAATTTAAATTACCCCAAAGGCTATTAATCCAGGTATGGTAAGGCCATAACTCGGGAAATATCGAATATGGTAATAAATTTAAATTACCACCACGTATAGTAATAAATCAATCCAGGTATAGTAAGGTCATAACTCAGGAAATTTTGAATATGGTTATTATATGGTAATAAATTTAAATTACCCCAAAGGCTATCAATCCAGGTATGGTAAGGCCATAACTCGGGAAATAACGAATATGGTAATAAATTTAAATTACCACCAGGTATGGTAAGGCTATCGATCCGGGTATGGCACGCCCTCACCTGATCACCTATCACAATCTCCAGCCCCACGCACGCACCAAAGAACCCACCCGGCACCAAACGCAGCTCCTCTCGATCCCCTCGAGTAAACGCCGCCACCGTCGTGCGATCTTCCTGACACAGACGCCGTCGCCGCCTCCTTCCCACCTACGGCGTCCCCCACGTCCATGGTGACGGCGCTCGCGTCCTACACTGACCCTCCGCCTCATATAGGTTGGTCGTTGATGGAGTGGGATGTGCTGCTGCGGTTTGGGGAGGCGCAATCACGATCTGGTTGGGATCTCAGTGTGGACTCGTTCTCTGCGATGAAGGATGGCGCTGCCTCCCTGGCAAATGGGATCGGAGGAAGGGGCTCTACGTCGTGAATGTCGGCGAGGCAGGGGCCGAAGGCGAGCCCGACGGTGAGCACGGGTGTTCGTCCCATGAAATAGGCGGCCACGGAGGGCGGATCTGAGGCCACCCCAATCGCCGGTGGCCCTTCCTCCCATCGCTCATCGCCTCCATTCTCTCTCTACTCTAAATCTCTGTCGCCCCTGCCTAATTCTGGCCGACACCATCGGGCTCTCGCATCGACCACAACCAGCACGGCTGCGGACGAGGCGCAACCGCAGACGTCGCCGCCGCCATCCTCATCCACCTCCTCCACCATCCTTCCCAGCCATCATCGGGGGCACCCGCCATCTGCGCTCTAGCCCACCCGCTCCCTCTTATCCCCTCCCCCTGCCTGCCAGCCCCGTGATCCATCGCACAAATGGCAGGTACCCCTCCCCCAGCCTGCCAGCCCCGTGATCCAAAAATCATAAGGCCTGGATATAGCTCTAGCAGACGTATGCGGCTTGCGCATCGAGCTTGGTCGTCTCGAGCATGGAGATAAGCGAGTTGTAGACCAAGAGCTGGTACAGAGATAGGCGAGTTGTAGACAAGAGCTGGTGGGCAGCAAGAAACGCATGCACACCAAAGAACAAATCTGAGTCACATGCCTACTTCTATTGGTTTCTACAAAGAGCGGCTAGCTTAGATCTTAGACCAGTCGGTCACTGTCGAGGTCGCCAAGGTGATCTTACAGCACCGCCGTGGGGATTTCTCATGATTTTATGTAGGCAAGCCGCAAGCGGTGGTGGTGATTTGCTGGGTGGTGTCGCTGCCTTGGGAAGAGACGAAGTGATGGTAAAAGTAAGCAGGATCCGATGATTCTTCCGTGGGGATAGCCAAAGTCAAGATGTCGACTACAGACTCGTCGCAGACTTGCAGTGAACCTGGATGCGGCGAGCCTGATTTGTGGATCGATGGCGGGTCTTGACTTTGTTTGGCTGGGATTGGATGGTTGCGGAGGGTGGTGTGCTTGGTTGGGTTCCCATGGAAGAATGTGGCCTCCTCGTGGATCTGGTCATGCCCATCCTAGAGAACATTGTGTCCCTAGCTCCCTCGAGGAGCAAGGACAGTGCAAGCGGCAGCAGGGGGTAGCGGTAGATGTGGGGAGGGATGTCGGCGGCTGCTCGAGGTCATCATGATAAAACCCTTGACGTCCCATCTTTATCAATGGAAGTGGAAGAGCACGAAGTCGAGATTGGATAGGAGTTTGAGTTATTTTTGGCACCGATCGGTTCCCCATTTTAGAGATGTATTTTTTTTTTTTGCGTGCGAGCAAACAGTGGGTTGATTCTAAAAGGGATAGGCACTTTTCAACAGAAGTGCATGACGGACAAAAAATATGACCTCATTTTATTCGTTTGATAGATATCGTATTATTCGTTGTTGTTCGTTCGGTGAAATTTCCTAATATTTGATTGTTATGTTTCTAATTAGAGCACCCCATAATCACCTAATATGAAGGGATGATAAATGAAAGATACTGATTATAAATTTTGAAGAGCCCGTGGCAACGCACGGGCGTTATACTAGTTGTGTAATACAACCCAAGTAGATCCTAACACTAGAAGCCTCAAAATCAGATAAATAAGATGTTTCGGACGTGGCCACTTGATTTTCATAGGGTGAGGATGGACAATAAAGACATGCTGTTTTCTATCAGTCCCAAGCGGATATACTTCCAGCTTCCACGCTAGTATTATCCAAGTTGGTTATAAGATAATTAACCTTATTGCAAAGCAAGCCAGTGGATACGGAAGAGGCATTCTGATCTATAGCTTTTTTACACAGACATTCTGATTTTGTTTTTTTTCTCCGTTGGTAGGATATAGTTGTTTTCATTATTACAAAGTCTTAAGAAGACTGAGGCGTGTACACCAACTATTAGCTGACATAATTATATTATAGCGATTCGTAGGTGTCTACTGTGGCTGGACTTAGTAGTGGTATCGTGTTTGTTATTCTTCAAGCGCCTGGATTTTCTTTTTTCTATTCCGTGCACGCGCAGAGCACCGAGCCTGAGATGGGGACACCGTGACAAAAGTTGATCTTTTACGTTGTGTTGTAGCATTGCGCTATTAAAGGAAGAGGATTTAAGTTTCACTTGCCATCAATACCCCCTTAAGGCCTAGGTGAGATGGATGTTTGGTTTACTGTTACCTGACCATTCTAAAGATAAAGAGTACATGTAGATTTTTAGCTTCGATTTCTGTTGAACATGAACCTTGCTTCTCTGTTTGATGTCTGTTCATTGTTACAGAAACAGTGAGCCTGAGATGATGGCGCGCGCTCGGCTGAAACTGTTTTCTTTTAGTCGCTTGACAGATAGTCACCCCCTATAGCATTATACTCCCTCTGTACCGATATATTTGTCGTTGGGGGATTATTCCGACCAGGTGAAAACGGGAAAATGTACCAAACTACCCCTAATTTGAAATACTTGTCGCTGGGGATCGTCGTCTTCCTCCATCCGCCATCCGCCCCGCACCCCCGGCGTCCTCAGCTCCTTCACCCTCCGCTGCAGCTCCGGCGTCCTTCCTCGCCGGCCGCCTTCCTCCGCTCCAATCGAGAGCCTGAGGTCGATCAACCGCTGGTACGCCATCCGCCACAGCGCCGGCGTCCTTCCCGAATTGATCCACATCTCCGATCCACTACCGCTCCTCTTGAATTGATCCATAGCTCCAATCCACTGCTGCTCCTCTCGAATTGATCCACAACTCCAACCCTCTGCTGCTCCGCTGCTTGATTTTGGCTCCGATCCTGGTATAGCTGGTTGTTGATCCCCTGAGGTAGTGAAGTTCGCCGCTGCTCCATGGTGTTCGTCTCAGGCCTATTGCATATAATGCTGAATACTGTTCCTCTGCATAAAAAAAGGATTAAAGAGAACAAGATATCCTTTATGTGTTAGCTTAGTTGCGTCTCTCTGCTGCCATGCGCCGTTAGGGAATAAGAAAACATGGAGCTACTACTGTTTATGGCACAAGGTTACATAGGCCCACTAGTAGAAAAACGTCATTTTGTCCCGGTTCATAAGGGCCTTTAGGCCCGGTTCCTGAACCGGGACTAAAGGGTCGTTAGTAATACCCTCACCCTTTAGTCCCGGTTCAAACCAGAACGGGGACAGATGGGCCTCCACGTGGCCGCAGCCGGCAGCCCAGGCAGGGGGGCCTTGGTCCCGGTTGATGACATAAACCGGGACCAAAAGGCTTCCACGCGTCAGCAGGAGGTTTTTTTTTTAAAAAAAGGGGTTGTTTTAGGGGTTTAGGTGGTTATTTTTAGGTTGTTATTAGCTAGCTAATAGAGAGAACTGTCCTCTCTTATATGTAGTCCTTGCAAGGACTACATATGTTCATTTCACCTGCAGATATATATATATATATATATATATATATATATATATATATATATATATATATATATATATATATATATATATATATATATATATATATATATAGGGATTGACTATTCGTCACCCTGGGTGAGGAATAGTTATTCTTGACCCCCTCTATTTTACCATCAATGGACTGTAATTTTATGTTCCATAAATTTTGCTTATTTCCGAAGTAAAAAGAGACCGTAAGAAAATATATAATCATCGAAAAAAATATTTTATGTTATGTAAAATTACAAATATAAAAACATAGTGTAAAATACACATAAACTGTAAATTATCTTGTCTTATGACCTATATTTTTATTTTGTTATGTGAAATTTTACGTTGTGAATCGATAGGAATGTAACTATTTGAATTCCAAATGTAATTTAATTATGAAATGATCGTAAAATTACCTCGGGTGAAGAATAACTTATTCTGCACCCTGGGTGATGAATAGTAACACTATATATATATATATATATATATATATATATATATATATATATATATATATATATATATATATATATATATAATAACTCATGCATGCGTGCATATACATCATCATATATAATAACAAGTCCTACTAGCTAATTAATCAAGCATCATCATATAACTTCTACTCGTTATTAATAATAAGTCATACGATGATCATCCTCATAGTCATCGAATCCAACTCTACATAATTGTTCTTAGCACATGAACATCAGTATCAGGAGGATCGGACCTAAACACACTTAAGGTAAAATAGCATAAAACAATATAGACCCTGAATCTCCATTATGAAGAATGGAGATCATCCTGTCTCCAATTTTTGCGCCTCGCTTCCTTTTGCTTCCAAGAAGCTCCTTACGACTGTCCATATATTTTTTCCATCCTTTGATTATCTTGTCTCCACTTCTTTTAGAAATCCGGTATGGACAGTTGAGATTCGTAGGATGACCTGGATATATGTTCAAAACATGAACGCTGCCGCCATTCTGATACATCAAATGAGGCACACAATCCTCTGGGATAAGCTGTTGAAAAACATAGTAATAACTTCGTAGTTAGCAATGATGTACTAGTTTTAGAAGTATGCAAAAAGATGAACGGATGTCGTAATAGTAAAAAACTTACCAGGGTATCTCCATGGTAGTTACCATAGTTCAACACGTGCACTAGTGGCACGTATTGACCATAATGTTCAGGAGTTCGATTGTAGATATTGTAATTCTCAATATCATTACAAAATCAAATCAGATGAGTTTTCTCCTTGTAAGTTAACTCAGAGCCATCAGTGTAGTAAGTTCTATCTACCATATTCCGCACATTCTTTGATACTTCAAAATAAGCTGTCAATGGAAAAGTTGTCAACTATTTTGAAATGAACAATATAAGTTCTATTAATAATTAACTATGTTTGAGAAACTCACATAGCGGTAGAACTGGAGGAGTATCAACAAGGACCCAAATGTCCATATTGTCTTGCTCGATTTCAGGATTACCAAGATCCATGGTGACAAGCATACCCTCATCAAAACCATACAATTTACAAAATGCTTCCCAATTTTTGCAACCAAAATGGGTTACACTCTCAGCATTATACAACTTTACTTCAAAATCCACATCATGATGGGTCCTTAGGTGAATTTTCTTCGTTTCAAAATTTTCATGGTCTTCAAAATCCATCCTCTCCAAGACATAGCATCTTGCATGGCATGGGATCAACTATACTCGAATTGTAAAAGATGAAAATTACACGTTGAAATAGTTGAAGTCATGCTTAGTTATGAAAAAAACACTTGTCGTCGTTGCGTACCGTTTCAACTTCGAAGGTCTCCTCGAGTTTAATGCTGAAGCGCTGACCATCGTCCAGGTGAGGCCTGTCGCACTCACCTCGATCGTCGTGGCACCAGTCGCACTCCCCCGGGAGACTTTCGCCGTCCGATGATGACATTTCCTATACGTTCATAATTCAAAGACTAAATTAGATCATTATTATTCAACTAATCATATGCATATATATGCCTTGCATAGTGCTCTACAATTTGAGCATTCAATAAGTAGTATTCAAATTAGCATGCCTTCAATTATAAGAAAAACTACATCATCTCCATGTGTCCGTACATCAAGTATTATCACTAATACACGTCGAATACTATATATCATACATATCGCTAGTACAGCTAGAACCGTAGCGTCCGACGGGTATCGGCGCGGGCGGTGGACACCCAAAGGGAAGGAACCATCACAGGATCATAGCTCCAGTGAGATCCCTGAAGAACCTGCCAGGTATTCTCGAACCTGCCCTCCAACGCAACCATGTACCGACGGACGTGCTGGTCCTCCTCGCTGACACGATTCTAACTAATTATATAAAACACTTTCTCTTCTTATTTTTTTCCTTTTTTCTCTATTCTAAATATGAACATATTCATAAATGACATATATCATTCACAATTTTCCTATACATACACAATAAATTGACAAAGAAAATACTATGAACAAAAAAATCATTAATAAATCTAAATTACAACAGAAAAAATCATAAATAAATCTAACACAATATGAACAAATTAATTACACAATATGAAAAAAAATCTAACAGAAAAATCTATGAACTACACATCTAAATTACTACACATCTAACAAAAAATCTATGAACTACAAAAAAATCTAACAAAATCTAACTCAATTAACTACTAGTAACATCAATTAACAAAATCTCACGGCGACGGTGTCGGGGACGGCGACGGTGTCGGGGACGGCGACGACGAGGTGCGGCGCGGGGCAGGGGCGGGGCGGGTCGGGGCGGCGTCGCGGGGCGGGAGGCGGCGACGGCGTCGATCGATCGGGGTGGCGCGGGGCGGGACGCGGCGACGGCGTCGATCGGGGCGGCGCGGGGCGACGACGACGACGACGAGGCAGATACGGCGGCCGGGCAGCCTGGCGGCGTCGGGCGGGCGGGGAAGAACGAACTGAACCAAAATTTCACGAGTGTTGCTTATATAGGCAGAGAATTGGTCCCGGTTCGTGGCATCAACCGGGACCAATGCCTCCCTTTAGTCTCGGTTGGTGCCACCAACCGGGACCAAAGGCCACTTTTCGGCAGCCCAAAGGGCGGGAAGCGGAGGCCTTTGGTCCCGGTTGGTGCCACCAACCGAGACTAAAGGGAGGCATTGGTCCCGGTTGATGCCACGAACCGGGACCAATATCTTGCACCTGCCAAAGCCGCGGTGCGGTGGGATGTTTAGTCCCACCTCGCTAGCTGAGGAGCGGCCACACCAGTTTATAAGCGCAGCCTCACCATCTCCATCGAACTCCTTAGAATTGCAGGCCTATGGGCCTAATCTCGCACCGCTATGCCTATGGGCCTACTGGGCCTTCTGCGGGCCTGAATCCTGGCCCACGGATGGGCTTCTAGTCGTATTCAGGCCGTGGTGGCCCAGTAGGTGGCATCTTTTTTTTCCTTTTTCCTATTTATTTTTTCATTTCTACTTAGAACTAAATACTTATACTTTTTTAGTGATTTCTTTTTTCTTTTAGGTCACAAAAATTATAAACTTTCTGTTAGTGATTCTAGTTTTGAAATTAGAATAGTTATAATTTGAATTCTTTGAAATTTATGTGAATCTCATGTTTGTGATTAACTTTACTAGTGCCATTAGTTTTTCGTTTCTACTTAGAACTAAATACTTGTAGTTATTTAGTGATTTCTTTTTTCTTTTAGGTCACAAAAATTATAAACTTTCTGTTAGTGATTCTAGTTTTGAAATTAGAATAGTTATAATTTGAATTCTTTGAAATTTGTGTGAATCTCATGTTTGTGATTAACTTTACTACTGCCATTAGTTTTTCGTTCTACTTAGAACTAAATACTTGTAGTTTTTTAGTGATTTGTTTTTTTCTTTTAGGTCACAAAAATTATAAACTTTCTGTTAGTGATTCTAGTTTTCAAATTATAATAGTTATAATTTGAATTCTTTAAAATTTGTGCGAATCTCATGTTTGTGATTAAATTTACTAGTGCCATTAGTTTTTCGTTTCTACTTAGAACTAAATACTTATAGTTTTTTAGTGATTTCTTTTTTATTTTAGGTCACAAAAATTATAAACTTTCTGTTAGTGATTCTAGTTTTCAAATTAGAATAGTTATAATTTGAATTCTTTGAAATTTGTGTGAATCTCATGTTTGTGATTAACTTTACTAGTGCCATTAGTTTTTCGTTTCTACTTAGAACTAAATACTTGTAGTTTTTTAGTGATTTCTTTTTTTCTTTTAGGTCACAAAAATTATAAACTTTCTGTTAGTGATTCTAGTTTTCAAATTATAATAGTTATAATTTGAATTCTTTGAAATTTGTGCGAATCTCATGTTTGTGATTAACTTTACTAGTGCCATTAGTTTTTCGTTTCTACTTAGAACTAAATACTTATAGTTTTTTAGTGATTTCTTTTTTTTTTTTAGGTCACAAAAATTATAAACTTTCTGTTAGTGATTCTAGTTTTCAAATTAGAATAGTTATAATTTGAATTCTTTGAAATTTGTGTGAATCTCATGTTTGTGATTAACTTTACTAGTGCCATTAGTTTTTCGTTTCTACTTAGAACTAAATACTTATAGGTTTTTAGTGATTTCTTTTTTTTTAGGTCACAAAAATTATAAACTTTCTGTTAGTGATTCTAGTTTTCAAATTAGAATAGTTATAATTTGAATTCTTTGAAATTTGTGTGAATCTCATTTTTGTGATTACAATTACTAAAAAAATGAACATAGATGCGCCTATAGAGAAAATTCAACCTAAATTCATAATCAATTTCCATGAATTTCATAGAAATTCATTATGAATTTAAGTCAAATTTCCTGTATAGGGGCATCTATTTTCATTTTGAGAGGAGCTCAACAATGCATAGAGGGACAGGCTTATAAACCAGTGTTGGCGGCCTTCGGTTGGCGAGGTGGGACTAAACTGTGAACCGCAACGAGGACCGACCATTTAGTCCCGGTTGGTGGCATGACCCGGGACTAAAGGTGGCCCTTTGGTCCCGGTTCAGGCCACCAACCGGGACCAATGATGGTGGGCCAGGAGCCAGGCCCATTGGTCCCCGTTCGTCCCACCAACCGGGACCAAAAGGTCCTGATGAACCGGGACCAATGGCCCACGTGGCCCGGTCGGCCCCCTGGGCTCACGAACCGGGACCAATGCCCCCATTAGTCCCGGTTCTAGACTGAACCGGGACTAATGGGCTGCCCCGGCCTGGACCATAGCCCCCTTTTCTACTAGTGGCCTCCTCTGACAACCGGTGCATACCAGTCTTTTATCTTCCTTTTTCTCTCTCTATCGACCCGTGCATGCAACTTTCTTTTTTAGAACGAAGGCTCAAGAAAGAGCCCGGCTTTGAATTAACAAAGCCATCAACCGGCCAGGAAGTACAAGACTGCAACTTACAACAAGAAAAAAAACGCAAGCGAAAAAAAGATACAATGAGCTCAGTAGAACAACTCAAAGACAAAGAGAACAACACCCTTGCCATCGAACGCCGCAAGGCCAAGACTAGCTAACCCACCAAGGCGACGGGAGAGGGGCACCACCATGCATGTATTGTGTCATTGAGTGCCACCAAAGGACCAAACAGGGGCAGCACATGATCTGACTCCGCCGCCGCAAAGGGTCCCTACCCTTTCACCCAGGCTCAACGGGTGCCGCACCGGCGGCCGACGAAGTGGTTCACCCTAGAACCCAAATCAGAGTGCCCAAGCGGCTAAATGAGAGGCACCAGTAACATACCCACGTAAAACGGAGAACCGACCACCCAAACACCGTTGATGGCACCATGCAACTCTCTTTTAATTTTCTATAAAGCCTTTGCACAACGGCACTCTGTCTCTCTCTTTAAAACTTGCATGCAGCAGATTCTCTCTCTTTACTTGTGCTCTGGCAAACCCATGTGACTACAGTACGGCATGCAAGCGGCAACGAAAGGACGGGTCGAGTCAGTACGTGCATGCTGTCACTAGCCAACAGCTGCGTGGCTTATAGTGCTCAAATCTCGAAGCAAACCAACGGGCCAGATAAGAGGCACCACGGAGCTCGAGCTAGGAAGAAACTTTACGTAGTACCTTATGCATCGGTCCAGATGGAATCACTAAAAACAGTTGGTCGTAATAGTTATATCTGATTAGTATGATGGTCAAAGTAAACGTAGATGGAATACAGCTTTATATCCAGTTTACCTTGGATTGTTTCACCTGAAAAAAATCATTCAAGTCAAAGACAACTCATTTCGTAGACTTCTCTTTTGATAGATTTAAGGAGGCAGAAAAGGTCTCAGTGTTGTTTTGAGATAGACCTGCATAGCTGGAATAATCACAAATAAGATATCGAGTCACTGCTCTAAACAAGAAGAGCTTGTTCTCACCGCACCGGCAACTGAGATTTTATCCCCTGATGTTGTTTTACCTGGAATCAATCTCATAAGATGAATGGAGTGCTTATCAGCATGGGTAATTGAAATTGTTCAATGTTGCAGTCAATCTCTCCAACACTCCTAGATATTCATATCATTCTTGTGCTCCTAATCTCAAAGCAAATAATATTGGTTGAGATGATTGACTGAACTTTAGAGTTTTCTGGTGATTGTATTGTATTGTTTCTCGCTACTAGCACACCCCAGTTTCTTTCTTTTCTTTAAGTAGAAGTTAAAAAAAATGCTAGAGTGTGCCCAGGCAGTAAATGAACTCCTGCAGAACAAAGGTACCAGTTTTGCATGAGTTTTTCAGGACTGGTTCCTTTAGGGGTTCACATGCCTCTGTCTGGCTATGTATCCCAACTTACAATGACGCCCACACTGAAGTGAGTGTCTGTCTCCACTCTCCAGTCACATGTTTCCAATTCAGTTGAGATCAATATTATGCTATTCTATGATACTACCTAAGTACCTAAAACTTTGTTCCTTTAAGCTCGTTAAGCTATTGAATTACTCCCTCCGTCCCACAATATAAGAGCGTTTTTTACACTACACTAGTGTCAGAAACGCTCTTATATTATGGAACGGAGGGAGTAGTATGCACCAATTGGCCACAAAATCTTCTGTGATGTCTGAGTTTTTTTTTGTCATGTTTGTCCAGGTTCTGTGGAGTCGTCAGCACCAGATCAGCTCTCCGAGTTCAAAGTGACCGCGGTTTCGATAGCGTGGAGTCCTTGCGGCTGTGATCACCTTGCTGACAATGTACAGAATTCCACCTGGCAGTGATCATGTCTTTTCATGTTACTTACTTGTAGCTTCGGTTAGTGGAAGATGGATGTGGTGCTCTCTGCCTAATAAGTGAATCTGACAATGAAATTAACAGTTTAAGTCAATCAAGAGCTGTGGCTAAATCTTGCTGCTGCTGTATATCTGCAAGTCGCATTTTTTTTTCTAAACTAGTACTACATGACAAAAAAACAGTTTTAACCTTGTGGAAGAAGTTTAGCACGATTAGACTCAGTTTCAAAAGTTATTCATGATCCGACCCTCGTGCAAAACTTTTGAAACACAGGTAAGTCGTGCTAAACTTTTTTCACAAGGTCAAAACAGTGTTTTTGGCCCGGGGATGAGGAACTTTGACCAAGTGAAAATACCTGATGATGGATACATGCTTCAGAAAACAGAGGTGTAGGAATTAATGTTTAATAGAATCAGCTAACAGGAATAAATACAAGTAGGGATTAAGGTAGACCTGAAAAAACTGTACTCTGATGCATCTGAACTGGAGTAGGGATAGACGGATAGTACTACCTGCAGATAGGATTTTGGTCCTATTTGTGTCTTGTAGTTACTAAGAGGAGTAGGGATTAGCGGATACATCTGAACTGGACCTGTGGATCCTCTGAATCTCTGATGCCTGATGCTTGGAGCATATAATAGACTTGACACCGTCTTCAGTTTCGCGAACAGTAACCATGAAAGTCAGTTTATTTTTTGCAGAGGCATTATTAACAGATAACATGGCCGGCATATATAGGTAGCACACTAGGTAAATAGTGCGAGCATCACTACAAAAATAGGTTTACTGTCTGCTGCTCTACATGCTTGACAGCAGTAGTATTTTCAGTTCCAAATCACAATGAACAATATCAACAGACTATAGGAGTAGGAGTTCAGCTAAACACCCAGGGAAAGCAGACTACAAGAATTCCCACTTAACAGGAATGTGCTCGATCTTATGGCAATCAAATAGCTTGGCGTCCATCATTTGACAATGTTACAAATGACATAAACCAAAGAAATTCAGTTCATCATAGTGCTATTACGGACAATAGGAATCGGATAATTTCATGGTCAGCATTCGACAGTGTTACAAATCATACGTATGAAGCAAATAAATCCGGTGCTCCGATTAACCGTGCCAAATTAGCAGGTTCGGAAACCCTTCCCTCCCGCGATCCACCCCCCACTTACCCCCCCCCCCGCGCCGCCACCCGCGAGGCGGCCGGGGCAGGCGCCCAAATACCCCCGCCGTCGGCCTCTCCTCCTCCTCCCTCCTCCCTTGCCGCCGCCAGGGGCGCGGTCGGGCAAAGCCCGACCGGCACCAGCGCCGGCGGGGCGTGTTCTCCCTCCTTCACGCGATGGGGCAACGCGGGCTCCTCCTCCTTCGAGTGCGGGCGCGGGGCACCGCGGCGCGCGGCCCCCTGGCGGTGCGTGCCGCTGCGTGGCCGGCTGCACGGTGCTGTGCGCGTCGCCGCGGCGGCCGGATCCGCCCGGCAGGTGGCGTGGGCGGCGGCTGGGGTCCAACTTCGGGCTGTTGGCGGCTGTGTTGGGCCCTCTCCATCGCGGGCATGCGGCGGTGGTGCGGTTCGGCCGGTGGCGGTCCGGCGACCTGGTGGTGGTGGCCGGCGGTGCGCGTGGTGATGGTGCTTCCACTTGGCGGCTCTCTGTGCGGGGAGGCGGGGGAGCGGCTTGGTCAGGGGTGGTGGCGCCGACGGCGTGCCGGCTGCAGCGCGAAAGCGGGAACTTTACGGGCCTCAGAGATCCCCGCGCGGGCCTGTGCGGCCACGGGCCTGGTATGTTCCTGCTATTGCGTCCGGTCAGCTACCATCGTCGACGGTGGAGGTGGGGCGGTGGGGCCCTCCCGCGTGCCGACGGTGCTGCTGCCCTAGTCCCGGCTCCTCTTCTTCCTTCTCAGACCATGCTTCACGGTGCCGTGGTGAGACGGCGTGGGAAGCTTCATGACCGGGTTGGCGCAGGGTGAGGGTCTGTTTGGTGGCGAGCTCTGGACTGCCTGAGGTGGAGGTTGGGATCGGGAAAAATCCTTGTTGGCTTGGCCGACATCGACGCGATGTCGCTTGCGGGTGCCGCCGGACCTTCCTGGAGGGCGTCGGGGCTACCCTTCCTCTCTCCTCGCCGCGTACCGGGGGAAACCCTTGGCAGCAGCGTCGTCATCGTCGCGTCCCTTCTTGGAGGTGTTGATTGGTACCGGTGCTTCGGAGGCTCGGAGCTTGGTGGGCGTTCTCTGGTGGGTGCAACGGCCACGAGGCTTCTCCGTTTTTTTGTCGATCCGCCATTGTCGGCATTTGTTTCTCTTGTATTTTCTTTTTCTTTTCTTTTGGGCGTGACTGTGCTGTTACCGCCCCAGCACCTATCGTTGGATGTTTCGGTTGGTTGTTTTATATACAAAGCGGTGGGAAACCCTTTTTCGGTAGTCCGGTGCTCCATCATTCCACATTATTACATAGTACCACCATAGCAAACGACTAAATCTAGTGTTCATGGCATTTTCCATTATCAGTAGTTTATGACACGCAGATCAATTCCCTCGCAAACACGCAGGAATCAACAAACCAAAGCAGCTAAAACTGGATAAAGAGGAGTATGCGTGGACTTGGAAATGTCTGCCTGTTGATTCGGGGGCAAGTGTAATTTCGACTCCACTTCAGGGCAAACAAATCAGAAACATAGCAGCAATCCTAACTGCTAATACTTGCGTTAACATTTATTGAACACAAAATGGAAAACGAAGACATCAAGGGAATTTAAATCCAAACTCATGAAGCATTGCTATGATCGTGAGGAACGGATGAAGCAGTTATCTTTCCCCAAAAGAAATAAAGAATGCTGCTCAAGTTTGAACAGTTTTTGGGTAGGCTCAGACGGCCTGAAAACCGAGCTCGTTATCACCGGTTAAGGTCCATTTTGGCAGGTGGCACACGAGTCGCTCTCCCAAAGCCGCACGCAGCCGACGGCTCCTTCCCATCCCCTCCTCTCCCAGTTCCCATCTCGTCGAGGGTTTCCGGCGGCTGCCTCCTCCGCCCTCTCCGCCGGCCTACAACCTACGCTCCTCCCAACGCCACACCAATGGCGACCAGCAAGAAAATTTCGTCGCCTCTGACGGACATCCCCGAGCACCTCCTCGCGGAGATCCTCCTCCGGCTGCGCGCCCCGGACGACCTCGCCCGCGCCTCCGCCGCCTGCGTCTCCTTCCGCCGACTCGCCACCGAACGATTCCTCCTCCGCCGCTTCCGTCGCCTCCACGAACCACCACTCCTCGGCTTCCTCGAGTGCGACGGGTTCCATCCTGCCCTGCCGCCTCACCCGTCCGCGCCCGCCGCCCGCGCGCTCGCCCTCGCCGCCGACTTTTCCTTCTCCTTCCTCCGCTCCCACTGCCGCTGGACTGTCCAGGACTGCCGCGACGGCGGCGTCCTCCTCGATCGTGAGCCCGAGAACGGCGAGGAGCCCTCTGTCTTCCAGGAGCTCGCGGTATGCGACCCCTTGCACCGTCTGTACATCTTGCTTCCCCCAATACCTGACGACCTAGCCCATTCGGTTGAGCTCCTGCTCCCCAAGTACAACAGTTCCCGGTGCAAGCCTTTCCTCGTTCCCCTCGGCGAGGAGGAGACGGCGGAAGAGACAGCATTCAAAGTCATCTGGATGGCTCATTGCCAAACTAAGCTGTCTGCTTTCGTCTTCTCTTCGAGCACCGGAATATGGCAAGCCGCTGCATCCAAGAGTTGGAGTGATTTGGCCCTTAACAGTGACGACTTGTCCATGATGCCACAGCTCCACCCTTCTTTTCTCAGGCGCCATTATGCTTATGGCTGCTTCTACTGGGACTGGGTGATGATCAGGAGAGAAAAGTTGCTGATGCTTGACATCCGGAGGATGGAGTTCTCCATTGCTAATCTACCGCCTGGAGATTGGAGTACAAAAGGTGTAGGCATTGTAGAGGCAGGGGAAGGCAGGCTTGGGATTTTTGGATTTGATGGTGACTTTACATCTCATCTCAGCTATGCCATTGCACGAAATAAAGGTGAGAGTCCCATCCAATGGCAGATGGAGAAGACAATCTCACTAGATTCTGGATACAAACATTTTATTGATGCTGCAACTGAGAGGCACTTGCTCTTGACAAGGAAACCAGCCTCATCTGTACATAGTTTACTCATTGATGAATATTTCTCAATGGATGCCAAGACGTTGCAGCTTCAGAGGGTTTGTGCCAAACAATTATTGCCTATGTATGGGACACACATATATACCAACTTCCCACCATCGTTGTTGTCTTCACGGGCAATATGAAGTGGTAAAATTTCTATCCTTGTTATCTCCCTCCCTTTGTAATTATCACACAGCTTGTCTAATGCTTGATTGCAATTGACAATTCTTGTTTACATGATTTAGTAGTGTTTATTTTCTTGTCCTTGTGGGAAAACTAAGCAAGCTTTGGAACATCATTGTGTTTTCTTATCTTGTTTTTTCCAATTGCCATTTTAAGCGACTGAGGTTGGTAAAAAAAAATATCCTGCACATTATGAGTAGCTTATGCACGAGTCCTGATGGAATCGCCAAAAAAAACAGATCGCAATAATTATTTTTAAGGAGTAGCTTTGACGGTCAAGGTAAAGCAGAAGGATTACAATTGTAAAATTAGTTTAGTTAGGATTGTTTCACCTTGAGAAAAATTCTTCATTCAAGTCAAGCATAACTCATCAAGTACACTTTTCTTTTGATAGGTATAAGGAGGCAGAAAGTTTTATTTTGGCCATCCTTACATATATAATTTTATCTTGAGATGTTGTTTCGAAAACTTGAATAACTGGTAAGGTCACGAACAAGATCATGAGCCACTGCTCTAAATAATAAGAACAGCTTGTGATCTCACCGCTCTATATAATAATAACAGCTTGTGCTCACAATCTGTTCTATCTGAAATCAACTCATAAGATCAGGGAGTTCTTATCGTTGCACAGGCAACCAAAAAATCTTGTTTATTTCAGTCAATCTCCACCACACCTAGATCCTTGTGTAATTCGAAGCAAATCATATGGGTGAGAATCTCACTGTGAGATGATTGACTGAAGCTTAAGGTTTTAAGTTATTGTGTATTAGTAAATCTGTAAGATGTATGAGTTAGAGGTGGCAAAGTTTTGTATTTCTTTCCTTTTTGTTACTCGTTTTTGTACTGGGATGGCAGAGTGCACCTGGTTTGTTGGTTCTCTCTACCAACACCCTTGAAACCCAGATTTTTTTTTTCATTTCTTTAGTTAGAGGTTTGTTATACTGCTACGTGCCTTGGTAGTATATGAACTCCTGCAACACGAATGGGCCAATTCTGTAAGGCTAAGTTTTCAAGGCTAGCTTGTGTATGTCTGGGCCAATATGGCTATGTGTTTCAACTTGTATAGTGCAGATTACAGTGCTAAACACAATAAAGTTGAGTCTTTGCATTAACATGTTTCAAATTCAGTTGTGATGAATATTACCAATGTAACACTGCTATTATGCCTCTTCCCTGTGATATTACAGTTTTGTTCCTTGGAGCTCATAAACTCTTCAATGTGCACAAATTGGGCGGAAAACCTTATTTGTCGTCTGAGCTTTTTGTCTCGTTTGCCCAGATTCGATGTACTCTTCGTCAGATCAGCTTTCCATGTTCAAAGCCACCATGGTTTTGGTAGCATGGAGTTCTCGCAGATGTGATCGCCTTTCTGACAATATGGCGTGTGCCAATCTACAGAATTTCACCTGGCAGTGGCTGTGTCTGTTGTTTTTGTTTTGATGCTATGTCTAGTTTCGGTTACTGTAACATGGATATTACTGCTCCTTGCCTAAGAACTGGATGTCGGTCATCAGATGAGCTTTGGGAGTTCAGAGTGATGGCGGTTTCATAGCTCGCAGATAGACAAGATGGCGCGTGACAATCTACAGAATTTCAATTGGCTGTGGCCATGTGTATCTTGTCCTTGTTTTCACGCTACTTTATAGCCTCGGTCACCATAACATCGATGCGTCTGTTCCCTGTTTAATTGAATGTGACAATGAATTAACAGCTCCAGTCAATCGACAATTGTGGCTGTATATCTGCAATTCGGGTTTTTCCTTCTTCTCAACTGTATCAGATATGACGATGAACCTGGGTAGTTGAAGTTGGACAGATGCGAAACTGCTGTAACGGGACTGATAATCAACCCAGCCCAACCCTACTGCAGCATGTAATTGGACTCGGTTGTTTGCCAAGGCATGACGACTTTCATCAAGTTACCTGATTGGATATGTTACAGATGGAAAAAGCTGAAGAATCAGCAACGCTAAGCTGAGTGTGAGACATCTTCAGAGGGTCCTCAGATTGATGCAGCTTCTTCTATCATGAGTTATGCTTCAAGCACCAAACGGGCACATGCAATTTGCCAGTAGAAATGCTGCTCGGGTTTGAATTGTAGTCCTTTGAAGAGAGCAACTTATTTTCAACATATTTTTTGCTTTTTTTGGTTGAGAAAAACATTTTTTTTGAGAAAAAAACATATTTCTTGATAAGATGGTAAACTATGCCGGGCTTGAAAACTGCCCCGTTATTACTAGCCAAGGCCCATTTCAGCAACCAAAATGGGAAAGCCCTGTCCTATATACTTTTTCCTGTTTTGGACATATTGGACGCCACCCCCGGCCTACCTAGTATAGTTACATTTTTTCGAGGAATACCTAGTATGTACTAGTTACGTATGCACCCAGAGCTTCTTGTTGTCCTTGTGTAAAATATATGGCCTTTGAACGCGAACGCAAACGGAGGAGGTTCGTAGAGCTATTTTCTTTGAGAGGTTCATAGAGACAAATGCTGGCCAAGTTTGGATTTTTTTTCAACTTCGTACTTCCTTTTGGGAATTTGCTGGGCTCGTCATTACCAGTCAAGGCACATTTGGGTTGTGGGCAGCCAACAGCCCACTCCCCCCATCTCGTCGTCACTTTCCCCATTTGGGTCCGGCATTATATTCCCAGGCGCCATTATGCTTATGGCTGCTTCTACTGGGATTGGGTGTATTTTGGTTTGAAAAAGTTGCTCTTGCTTGACACCAGGAAGATGGAGTTCTCCACTGCTGACCTCCCGCCAGGAGAATGGAGCAAGGAAGGTATATCCATTGTGGAGGCAGGGGAAGGCAGGCTTGGGTTCTTTGGTTTCTGCGGTGACTTGTTTATTGCTTCATGCTCATTATGGCAATTGATAACTCTTGTTTGATTTAGTACTGTTTAACTTCTTGTGCTCATAAAAAATCTAAGAAAGCTCAGGAACATAATTGTCTTTCTTGTCTTGTTTGTTTCGGTCGCCTTCTAAAGAGAATGGGGTTAGTAAGAGAAGTGATCTTGTACAGTAGGAGTAGCTTATGCATGAGTGAGTCCTGATGGAAATCTGGAATCACTAAAAATACCAGGTCATAATAATTATGTCTGAGTAGTAGTTTCCATGATCAAGATAAAGTAGAAGGAATACAACTTTATATCCAGTTTACCTTGGATTGTTTCACCTTGAGAAAAAAATCATTCAAGTCAAAGACAGACCATTTTGTACACCTTTTCTTCAGATGTACAAGTACAAGTTTATCTTGCGATGCTGTTTTGAGATCAACCTGCATAACTTGTATGGTCACAAATAAGATCCTGAGTCACTGCTGTAAATAAGATGAGCTTGTGATCATAGGGAACTGAAATGTTATCCCACGATGTTGTTTTATCTGAATCAACCTCATAAGATCGAAGGGGGGTACTTATCAGCATGGGCAGCTGAAGCTGTTCTTTATTGCAGTCAATGTCTCCGTCACACTCTTAGATCCTCGGTATCATGGTTGTGCTCTGAATCTCCAAAACAATCATGTTGGCTGAGATGATTGACTGAAACTTGAAGTGTTTTCACGTGATTGTATTGTTTCTTGCTATCAAAACCCACAGGTTCTTTCTTCTTTTTTAGTTAGAAGTTTATTATACTGATAGTGTGCCTAGGCAGTAAATGAACTCCTGTGAAACAAAGGTACACCAATTATGTATGAGTTTTCAGGACTGAATTCTTTTCTGTTCATGTGCCTCTGGCGGTCACACTAAAATGAGTGTCTGACTACAACCACGTTTTTGAAATTCAGTTAAGATGAGTATTATGCTATTCTGCGTGTTCCTGTGATACTAGTACCTAAGTACCTAGAAATTTGTTCCTTTATATCTCTTGAATTGGCTACAAAATCTTCTGTGATGTCAGAGTTCTTTTTTGTTGGTCTTGTTTGTCGAGATTCGATGGAGCCGTTGTCAGATCCATCTTTCCTGAGTTCAAAGTGCCCGCAGATTGGAAAGATAGATGCACGCGTCAGAAAAGAACGGAGTAGGAATGTCCAATAGACTCTGATGCAGCTTCTTCTTTCATTACTTATGCCATGAAACAAGAGTAAAAATAAAATAAAAATCACGTGGCTTTCTTGACAGGTAACGCGGCTGGCATAGCAGCGCGCGAAGTAAATACTTCCGGTATTGTTTTACCGTCTTCTGGTGTGCCTGCTGGTGGTCATATCTATGTTTCAGCTAATTAAGTGTAACATCAATGTGGATGTTCCCTGCCTAATAATGTGACATTGGTATTAGGAGTTCATATCAATCGATAGCTTTGGTATTGTGTATTTTGAAGTCAGTTTTTGTTCCCTTAATTATCAGTTAAGAGTTGCTATAACAGGCAATCTGACTAGTGGCAGAATGGTCACAGCGGAACTGATAACCGATACAAGAATAATGTAAGCAGCCCGAGGGGCTGGGTTCTTTGTTGCTGCCGTAGTTTGGATGACCAGTAGAAATATCAATAATTTGTTTCTTGTGAATTTGTTCTTTGAAAATGGTAGGATACCTGCATTCATTAAGAAGAAAAGAGTTGTTCGGTTAATTAGGGAAACCAAGCGAAAACCAGATTGCCTAGTTATTAATGAAAAACTGGGCGGAACTATCACAACCGCAGAGCAGCACACACAGATGCCCCACACACATCACTCGAAAGAGGGCCTCGTCAAGACAACACGCAGGCGTCTTCGTCATCACTCCTCCCCTAGAGGCCTCATTACCATCCCCTCTAAACCCGGAGCAAACGATTTCGATTTCTCCATAGGCGATCGTCGACTCAACACAGACTACAGAGGACGTGGGGAGTTGTATGAAGATCTGCGCCAAAGCTCAGCCACCTATGACCAAACAGCGTAGCTCCGACTCCGAGGAGAGCTACGAAGGACGAAACTAGGCATGCAACTGTGCTTCCTGGGAGGCTGACCAATTTGGTCAGTTTGCCTACAGTGGCTGACGGCAAAGGCTTTGCCGTCCGCGGCGGACGGCAAAGAGTAAAAACTGTGCCTACAGTGGCGGACGGCAAAGGCCTGCCGTGTAGTGACGTCGGCTGACATCATTTGGCGAACGGCAAAGGCCTTCCGAAGTTTGCTGTCAGCGGCGGACGGCAAAGGCCTACCGTTAACCACCTAACGGAGTAACAGCGCATTTATTGTCGTCTGCATTCTTTGCCGTCCGCTGCTGATGGCAAAGGCCCCTTTGCCGTCAGCCGCCTGAAGCAGACGGCAAAGTAGCTCTTTGCCGGACCTTACTTTACCGTCCCCTTTTGCCGTCCGCGGCAAACGACAAAGACCTTTGCCGTCAGCCATCTGTGCCTTTGCCGTCTGCCGTGGCAGATGGCAAAGTAGCTGATTCCTGTAGTGCTTGTGCCACTTCATCATTTTGGCAGACTCCTTCGTGATGAAAAGGCGCTGCAGTCTTTTTATAAAATCAAGATACCGAAGAACCTTAACGGGGATGGTTAGCTTCTTTTTCTCACCATCCTCACCGACCACCTCAATGTACCGAGACGAACCGCACTTCCTACAATACTTGTCATACGCATACTCGTGCCTAAACAAAAGGCAATTCTTCGGGCAAACATCTATTTTCTCATAATTCATAGAGAGTGCCTTCATGATTTTCTTTGTATCGTACATGCTTTTCGACAGTTCATGACCCTCAGGGAGGCTGTTAGCCCATACTCCGAGGAATGCTTCGAAGCATTTCTGGCTACAGCCGTACTCAGCCTTGACTGCAATCAGTTGCGAGATGGCATCCAGCTGAGATATTTTCGCACCCGCATAAAGAGGTTTCTTCGATGAGGCGAAGACCTCCAAGAAGGCCTTTGTGGTTGCCTCCGGCTCCTCCGGTTCATTCTCCGAAGGTGTCACATTTGCCGTTTCTGCAACAATGACATCACCTAGCATGTCCCTGACCCCGTCGTCCTCATATCCATCGATGTGTTGTCACATCACCTCCTCTCTACCACGGTCCTGCTCGGCTATGTTTATCGGCGGAATGTCAAAGTTATTCTATATGAGTCCACTATACCTTCCTATATGCGGTATTTACCTGCTGTTCCAAGTAAATTCGTATGTGCCAAACTCTAAACCTTCAAATAAACATTCTGTTTTGTATGCTCGAATAGCTCATGTATCAACTAGGGCTGCCCTTTATCTTCCATGTTAGGCGGGTTATTCTCAAGAGGAGTGGACTCCGCTCCTCACTCACAAGAAAATGGCTGGTCACCGGGATGCCCAGTCCCATGCTTTATGCAACCTAAATCAAAATAATTGCAAACAAAACTCCCTCTCGGACTGTTGTTAGTTGGAGACACTCGTTGTTTCGAGCAAGTCATGGATTGATGCTTGTTGGTGGAGGGGGAGTATAAACTTTACCATTCTGTTTGGGAACCGCCTATAATGTGTGTAGCATGGAAGATATCGCCATCTCTTGGTTGTTATGTTGACAATGAAAGTATGCCGCTCAAAATATTATTTATCTCTATTTCAAAACCGAGCTCTGGCACCTCTACAAATCCCTGCTTCCCTCTGCGAAGGGCCTATCTATTTACTTTCATGTTGAGTCATCGCCCTCTTATTAAAGAGCACTAGCTGGAGAGCGTAGTTGTCATTTGCATTCATTACTATTAATTTATATTGGGTATGACTATGATTGGATCTCTTTTACCATGAATTACAATGTCTAGTCAGTCCTTGATCTTTAAAGGTGCTCTGCATTTATGTTTTGCGGTTTCAGAAAGGGCTAGCGAGATACCATCTTGTTATATCATATCATGATTGTTTTGAGAAAGTGTTGTCATCCGAAATTTATTATTATGACTCGCTAGTTGATTATGCTATTGATATGAGTAAACATGAGACCTAAGAGTTATTGCAAATGTGGTTAGTCATAATCTTTGCTGAAAACTTGAATGTTGGCTTTACATATTTACAACAACACGAGCAAACAGAGTTTGTAAAAGTTTTTCTTTATCACTTTCAGTTTATCAACTGAATTGCTTGAGGACAAGCAAAGGTTTAAGCTTGGGGGGAGTTGATACGTCTCCGTCGTATCTACTTTTCCAAACACTTTTGCCCTTGTTTTGGACTCTAACTTGCATGATTTGAATGGAACTAACCCAGACTGACGCTGTTTTCAGCAGACTTTCCATGCTGTTATTTATGTGCAGAAACAGAAGTTCTCGGAATGACCTGAAACTCCACGGAACGTCTAATTGGAAATAATAAAAATCCTTGCAAAAGATGAAGACCAGGGGGCCCACACCCTGTCCACGAGGGTGGGGGGCGCGCCCTCCCCCCTAGGGCGTGCCCCCTACCTCGTGGGCCCCATGGAGCTCCTCCGACCTCAACTCCAACTCTATATATTTGCTTTCGGGGAGAAAAAAACTAAAGAGAAGAATTCATCGCGTTTTACGATACGGAGCCATCGCCAAGCCCTAAAACCTCTCGGGAGGGCTGATCTGGAGTCCCTTCGGGGCTCCGGAGAGGGGGATTCGTCGCCGTCGTCATCATCAACCATCCTCCATCACCAATTTCATGATGCTCACCGCCGTGCATGAGTAATTCCATCGCAGGCTTGCTGGACGGTGATGGGTTGGATGAGATCTATCATGTAATCGAGTTAGTTTTGTTAGGGTTTGATCCCTAGTATCCACTATGTTCTGAGATTGATGTTGCTATGACTTTGCTATGCTTAATGCTTGTCACTAGGGCCCGAGTGCCATGATTTCAGATCTAAACCTATTATGTTTTCATGAATATATGTGAGTTCTTGATCCTATCTTGCAAGTCTATAGTCACCTACTATGTGTTATGATCCGGCAATCCTGAAGTGACAATAATCGGGACCACTCCCGGTGATGACCATAGTTTGAGGAGTTCATGTATTCACTATGTGCTAATGCTTTGTTCCGGTACTCTATTAAAAGGAGGCCTTAACATCCCTTAGTTTCCATTAGGACCCTGCTGCCATGGGAAGGTAGGACAAAAGATGCCATGCAAGTTCTTTTCCATAAGCACGTATGACTATGTTCGGAATACATGCCTACATTACATTAATGAATTGGAGCTAGTTCTGTGTCACCCTATGTTATGATTGTTACATGATGAACCGCATCCGGCATAACTCTCCATCACCGGTTCAATGCCTACGAGCTTTTCCTATACTGTTCTTCGCTTATTTACTTTTCCGCTGCTACTGTTACAATCACTACAAAACACCAAGAATATTACTTTTATTACCGTTACCACTACTATCATATTGCTTGGCTACTAAATACTTTGCTGCAGATATTAAGTTATCCAGGTGTGGTTGAATTGACAACTCAACTGCTAATACTTGAGAATATTCTCTGGCTCCCCTTGTGTCGAATCAATAAATTTGGGTTGAATACTCTACCCTCGAAAATTGTTGCGATCCCCTATACTTGTGGATTATCATACCTCGTGTTGTTTGGTGTGCTAGTTGTTCCCGATTGGCTAGGAAGAGAGGAACGATGAACGAGCAGGGAGGGTGAAGGCATGGATTAATTATGATTTATTAGAAAAGATATTGTTAGGAAAGATATTGTACTGATTGGGTCTTTTGGTGGGAAGGTGATCTCATCCCAAAGAAAATAAAGGAGGAGATATGGAAACTTGCATGAGAAAATTACGATTACCAGCCAAAGTTGGCATGCGGAAATCACGGCCTATTAAAAAACCGATGGCGGTGGGATTTTTTCACGAGTACATAAATGGAGCAGGGGGACAACTTGATATGCCATCAATATTTAGATAGTGGAGATTTGGGGTTTTAATGAGAGGATAAAACTCTAGTTGGAGGGATGGGGGGAGGGGACGGAAAAAAAACCAGCGAAATAAAACGGTTGAAAGTGGTGGGACGAAAATAAACCGTGGTACTATTCAACCAACTCAGACATTAGGAGTAGACATGAAAGTGGTGGGACAAAAATAAACCGTGCCTCGCCACCTCACGCGCTTTGTGGCCGTTTGAGTACCTCGTGTTGTTTGGTGTGCTAGTTATGCCCGATTTGCTCGGAAGAGAGGAACGATGAACGAGCAAGGAGGGTGAAGGCACGGATTGATTGTCATTTATTAGAAAAGATATTGTTAGGAAAGATATTGTACTGATTGGGTCTTTTGGTGGGAAGTCGATCTCATCTCAAAGAAAATAAAGGAGGAGATATGGAAACTTGCATGAGAAAATTACGATTACCTGCCAAAGTTGGCATGCGGAAATCACGACCTATTAAAAAACCGATGGCGGTGGGATTTTTTCGCGAGTACATAATTGGAGCAGGGGGACAACTTGATATGCCATCAATATTTAGATAGTGGAGATTTGGGGTTTTAATGAGAGGAGAAAACTCTAGTTGGAGGGATGGGGGGAGGGGACGAAAAAAACCCAGCGAAATAAAACGGTTGAAAGTGGTGGGACGAAAATAAACCGTGGTACTATTCAACCAACTCAGACATTAGGACTAGACATGAAAGTGGTGGGACGAAAATAAACCGTGCCTCGCCACCTCACGCGCTTTGTGGCTGTTTGTGTACCTCGTGTTGTTTGGTGTGCTAGTTATGCCCGATTGGCTCGAAAGAGAGGAACGATGAACGAGCAGGGAGGGTGAAGGCACGGATTGATTGTCATTTATTAGAAAAGATATTATTAAGAAAGATATTGTACTGATTGGGTCTTTTGGTGGGAAGGTGGTCTCATCTCAAAGAAAATAAAGGAGGAGATATGGAAACTTGCATGAGAAAATTACGATTACCAGCCAAAGCTGGCATGCGAAAATCACGGCCTATTAAAAAACGATGTAGGTGGGATTTTTTTGCGAGTACATAACTGGAGCAGGGGGACAACTTGATAAGCCATCAATATTTAGATAGTGGAGATTTAGGGTTTTAATGAGAGGTGGGATTTCCTTCCGTGTTAATCTCTAGAGCTGCTTGCTTTCCTTAGATATAAATACCAGCACCCAGGGGACGAACATGACTTCCGCAGCAACCAACAACACAAAAAATAAAAGGAATAGCTAACTATCTCCCGTGCCACATATGAGGAACTACACATGGGCCCTATGCTTTGTAGCTCTTGTAGCCATGGCCACCACTTTCGTCTCAGGCCATGCAACAAGGAGTTACATAGGTATGGTTTTCTTCATTCTTTCATGATCTCTCACTCATATTTGGATACACAAACATTTATTCTCCTGGTAAGATATATTTTTGTTGAGGTATCTCTATTGTGCTTTGTACATAGGTACAAAAGACATGTGTGCAGCTCGAGCTGACGACCACTGTTCGCCACCAGAACGAGCTACTGGTAACATTATGTGCAAGGCTTGCTGCGCTGCCCAAGGTTATGACAAGGATAAGAGCAGTTGTTGTCAAGGCAGTAGTAGCTCCTGCTGCTGTGTAAAGGACTGAGAAGTGCCATGAAATGAGTTTATATATTTGCTAGAAATATTGCCTGAAGGAGAATGAATAAATAGTTTGGGTGAACCTTTATTTAGTTCATACAAAACAATCAATAAACCATTGAGAATTGTTGATTTATTATATAGTTTTTCGTTGTGTCCCAAAATCATTTGACCATCACGGACACCAAAATAAATCATGATTATCACGTAAAACAACAAAAAATTAATCAACAAGGTTGGAAGTATCGCGCCATCATGAAACAAGCAATAGAACATCCCTTATCGTAGTCGTTCACTGGTACCGTTACGTGTTATACAAACGGGTTTTAACCCCTTTCCGTGACGGATTTTTAAACCGTCGCCTAGTGAGTGTGGGCCTTCCCACATGGCCCAAAAACCATCGGGGATAGGCGAGCAGCTACTGACGATCGCCATAGAATAAACATATGAGAAGTCGCGCCAGTCCCACACGTTACATCTCGAGATTACGTTTCCGATCCGAGAGACATCCGAAACAATTATGCTGCTATAGTCATATGAAAAAGGTGGATATAATAAAAAAAATTAATCTACCGATATGTTTGCGATAGGTACATTATCACACACAGTTCAAAAATGTAAAATGTGTGCGGTGCCTCTATTATCGCCAACGTACCATTTTCATAAATGTTTGCGATAGGTATTCCTATCACACAGGCATACAGGATTGAAACGTTTGTCGTATTACCATGAATCACACACGCATATGAGATGAAATCGTATGTGCGTCCGTTGGGCATTGCAAATGTTTCATGTCAAAGAACCGTTTGTTCTCTGTTTCTTCATCGCACACGCTGTTTTCTTTCTAACCGTGTGTACATTATTTTATTCGCTCCTGTTTACTTTATTTTTCCCTGTAATCTATATTCGAATTAGAAATTTTGAAATAAGAAACGTGGAATTCAAATTCTTAGCACAATGGTTCAACAACCAATCCATAAATAAAATTCTCAGCATAGTCTATTTAGTAATTACAGGATTAGGCAGCAATCTATACCCATACTAATTAGAGACTCCCAAGAAATTATCACATTAAATAGAAAATAATAACCGTTCATCCGGTGGGACCGAATTATTACGGTGTAGATTAACTCATACAATACTCGACAAAAAAACCAATAGGGCTCATAATCCTTTAATGGGTTTTTAGAGATAAAAACCATGCTGAGAAAATCCTTTTACATGGGTGTATAATATGCGTAAGCAAACTAGCACATAATCATGGGGTCCCATGCTATTAAATTTGCCTCTACACTCTCTAAAAGGAAAAAAACTAGTATAACCATAACCCTAGGAAAATAAAACGTCTCAAAAAAAACTAGGAAAATAAACAACTTCTAATAACCTGCCCTGTCCGCACGACCCTCTCCTACTACAAGCTCAATTCCACCCACGCCGCCGTCCGCCCCTGATGTTACTGCCGACAGACACGAGTACCTGATTGATCTTTCCTCGGGATGTGCAAGTTGATCCCATCGCATCGCATCCTCTCTCTCTCTCTCTCTCTCTCTCTCTCTCTCTGATGCGTGTATTCTTCATTTGTCGTATTCCTGTCGCGTGCACCTGAAGGAAATATGCCCTAGAGGCAATAATAAAGTTATTATTTATTTCCTTATTTCATGATAAATGTTTATTATTCATTCTAGAATTGTATTAACCGGAAACATAATACATGTGTGAATACATAGACAAACAGAGTGTCACTAGTATGCCTCTACTTGACTAGCTCGTTAATCAAAGATGGTTATGTTTCCTAACCATAGACAAAGAGTTGTTATTTGATTAACGAGGTCACATCATTAGTTGAATGATCTGATTGACATGACCCATTATATTAGCTTAGCACCCGATCGTTTAGTATGTTGCTATTGCTTTCTTCATAACTTATACATGTTCCTTTGACTATGAGATTATGCAACTCCCGTTTACCGGAGGAACACTTTGGGTACTACCAAACGTCACAACGTAACTGGGTGATTATAAAGGAGTACTACAGGTGTCTCCAAAGGTAGATGTTGGGTTGGCGTATTTTGAGATTAGAATTTGTCACTCCGATTGTCGGAGAAGTATCTCTGGGCCCTCTCGGTAATGCACATCACATAAGCCTTGCAAGCATTGCAACTAATGTGTTAGTTGTGAGATGATGTATTACAGAATGAGTAAAGAGACTTACCGGTAACGAGATTGAACTAGGTATTGGATACCGACGATCGAATCTCGGGTAAGTAACATACCGATGACAAAGGGAACAACGTATGTTGTTATGCGGTCTGACCGATAAAGATCTTCGTAGAATATGTAGGAGCCAATATGGGCATCCAGGTCCCGCTATTGGTTATTGACCGGAGACCTGTCTCGGCCATGTCTACATTGTTCTCGAACCGTAGGGTCCGCACGCTTAAGGTTACGATGACAGTTATTATGAGTTTATGCATTTTGATGTACCGAAGGAGTTCGGAGTCCCGGATGAGATCACGGACATGACGAGGAGTCTCGGAATGGTTGAGACATAAAGATTGATATATTGGACTACTAAATTCGGACGTCGGAATGGTTCCAAGTGGTTTCGGATAATACCGGAGTGCCGGAGGGGGTTACCGGAACCCCCCAGGGAAGCAATGGGCCTTGATGGGCCACGAGGGGAGAGAGAGGGCCGCGCCAGGAGGTGGCGCCCCCCCATGAGGAGTCCGAATTGGACAAGGAGGGGGGGCGGCCCCCTTTCCCTCTCCCTCTCCCTCTCCTTCCTTCCCCCTTCCCCCTCCTAGTTGGACTAGGAAAGGGGAGTCCTACTCCCACCGGGAGGAGGACTCCCCCTCCCTTTGGCGCGCCCCTCTAGGGCCAGCCGGCATCCCCCTTGCTCCTTTATATACGGGGGCAGGGGGGCACCCCAAGACACACAAGTTGATCCTTGAGATCGTTCCTTAGCCGTGTGCGGTGCCCCCCTCCACCATAATCCACCTCGATCATATTGTCGCAGTGCTTAGGCGAAGCCCTGCGCCGGTAGTTCATCAAGATCGTCACCACGCCGTCGTGCTGACGGAACTCATCCCCGGAAGTTTTGCTGGATCAAGACCCGGGGACGTCATCGAGCTGTACGTGTGTCAAGAACTCGGAGGCGCCGGAGTAACGGCGCTGGGATCGGTCGGATCGCGAGGAGAACGTACGACTACTTCCTCTACGTCGTGTCATCGCTTCCGCTTCGGTCTACGTGGGTACGTAGACAACACTCTCCCCTCTCGTTGCTATGCATCACCATGATCTTGCGTGTGCGTAGGAATTTTTTTGAAATTACTACGTTCCCCAACAGTGGCATCCGAGCCTAGGTTTTTATGGTTTGATGTTATATGCACGAGTAGAACACAAGTGAGTTGTGGACGATACAAGTCATACTGCCTACCAGCATGTCATACTTTGGTTCAGCAGTATTGTTGGATGAGACGACCCGGACCAACCTTACGCGTATGCTTACGCGAGACCGGTTCCCTCGACGTGCTTTAGTTGAAGCAAGTGTGGCTACGCCCGGTCCTTGAGAAGGTTAAAACGGAGTCTATTTGACAAACTATCATTGTGGTTTTGATGCGTAGGTAAGATGAGTTCTTGCTTAAGCCCGTAGCAGCCACGTAAAACTTGCAACAAACAAAGTAGAGGACGTCTTACTTGTTTTTGCAGGGCATGTTGTGATGTGATATGGTCAAGACATGATGCTATATTTTATTGTATGAGATGATCATGTTTTGTAACCGAGTTATCGCCAACCGGCAGGAGCCGTATGGTTGTCGCTTTATTGTATGCAATGCAATCGCCCTGTAATGCTTTACTTTATCACTAAGCGGTAGCGATAGTCGTAGAAGCATAAGATTGGCGAGACGACAACGATGCTACGATGGAGATCAAGGTGTCGCGCCGGTGACGATGGTGATCATGAAGGTGCTTCGGAGATGGAGATCACAAGCACGAAGATGATGATGGCCATATCATATCACTTATATTGATTGCATGTGATGTTTATCTTTTTATGCATCTTATCTTGCTTTGATTGACGGTAGCATTCTAAGATGATCTCTCACTAAATTATCAAGAAGTGTTCTCCCCGAGTATGCACCGTTGCCAAAGTTCGTCGTGCCCAGACACCACGTGATGATCGGGTGTGATAAGTGATGGCTTCTCGCCCCTCGTTGGTTACCCCAAGTGTAAGGTTTGAGATGCAGTGTAGCGGTAGTTTTCCCTTGGCAAAGATACCAAGGATCGAATCCCCAGAGACTCCCAGTTTCAACAATAAGGTGTCAATCGCTAACGGCACCGTGAATTAGCAATCAACGTGGACCTACACACAGATACAAATAACTTTGTTCCCAACGAGTACAGAGAGGTTGTCAATCCCTCCGGCCTTGTCGTTTACAAAGGATCAAACGCAAGTGATAAAAGTGATGGATATTGCTGCAGAAAGTAAATAAAGACGGAAAATAAATAGTGATGTGATCAATGATAGGAATATGGACCGGGGCGCCATGATGTTCACTAGTGATGTCTCTCCCAAAAGACGATAAAACAGCTATGCGAGGTAAACAAATTACAGCTGGGCAATTGACAGGATTATGTGCGCAAACCAATGCTAACTATATTGCAAGATAGGTAGAGGTTCAAAGCATGGGAAGTACGCCAAGGTAAATAGACCGAAATCCATCTGCATCTACTACTAATCATCCACCTTGAGATATCTATCCAGAACATCTCGCTGGTATTAAGTTGCGAGCCCCACCCAAAGTGTAAACTCAAAGCAATAGACAACTGCATTAAAATAACTTTGCGTAAAGTAAACAATCCTTGCACCCGCGGGCACAAGCACCGTTGTTTTCCCCCTTGTGGCAACAGCACATCCCCTAGACTCATGTTTCTGTCACTCAAGCTAGTCATCGAGGGGCATGAACCCACAATCAAGCATAACGTTGCCTCTTGGAGTTACTATCTACTACTCGGCCAAAGCAATAAACAGCAACGGAGAACATGCAAGAATTACGTACGAACATAAATATAAAAGAGGTAAATCAAATATATTACTCAAACACAATCTGAACATAATCTCACAATCCATCGGATCCCAGCAAACTCATCATAGCAACAGCATAAGAATTACATATGTGCCTCGATCATGTAGGGCAGCTCACGAGGTCTAATTAGTGAAGCACAAGAAGGGGAGGAGAACATCACATAGCTACTGATCATGGACCCATAGTCCAAGGGAGACTACTCACGCATCATCCGGGAGGCGTCCATGGTGGTGGAGAAGGTCCCGGTGGTGATCCTCCCCTCCGGCAGGGTGCCGGGAAGAATTCTACTGGCGCTCCCGATCTTGGAAGCGCGGCGGCTGCGGAACAGAGATGAGATCGCGAAAAAGGGTTCCCGTCTCGAGGGTTTCGGGACGAGTGTTAAATATAGGCCAAAGGGTGACGTCAGAGGGCACCTGGGGGGCCCAGGCGCCCCCCCGGCGAGGCCAGGAGGGGGCCCGCGCCACCAGGGCGCCTGGGGCCCTGGTGGCCCCCCTCCGGCTCTCCTTCAGGGTCCTGGAAGGTTCTGGAACGCTGATTTTTTATATATTTTTCCGGAATTTTTCTGGCAGTTTTCGTAATGGAAAAACCTGAAATACAAAAACAGCAGAAAACAGAAACTGGCACTGGGGTGCACTGAGTTAATAGGTTAGTCCAAATATGATCAAAATTGTATGGAAGTGTATAAATATCATAGCAATATCACCCAAAAGAGGCATGGAGCAAGCAGAAATTATAGATACGTTTTGGACGTATCAACATCCCCAAGCTTAATTCCTGCTCGTCCTCGAGTAGGTAAATGATAACAAGAATAATTTCTGTGGTGACATGCTATTAACCATATAGGACTTTTTCATAGTCACATGACAAGAGCTTACAGAGACAATGATTCTATAATAATTAAGTTGCCTCAAGAAAATCTCAAAGAACTAAAAGTTTTACAACATGAAACTGAAGCATCAAATAGATTTGTAATGAGCATGGTATGTAAATATGATAAAGTGATATCTCGCTTGCCCCCTTTAGTGAAGCAAAACATAAATGCAGGGGCACCTCCAAGGTTTAAGTGACGACTAGATACAATGATTTCAAAATAAACGATATCACAATCATGCAAAAGACAATGCTACTTTGGGACAATGCACATTACACTCAGAATGACAACCATGCTCTCAGTAGTCGGTGCTTTTTAGAAGAAGGTGGAGACTCTCGAACCGTGGCTTTTGTTGGCAAAGTTGAAAATCCGTAGTCGGAAACAAAGACAAAGCATGTACCAGAGCTCTTGGTTTTAAAAAACAGGGGTAATAATTTTTTTTGATATGCATGTTTTGTCAACGAATGCTAGCAGCTAACCCAATTACTTCTTGAGCTGGACAAGTTTCGAGGAATGGCTCCCGAATGAGGATCATAACATCCTCTTAATCTCCTTTGTTTATCACTGCCAAAGTTTTCTGATTTCTCATGAACAAAGCGTGAAGGAAGATTCGTTTGTTATATTAATTTTTAATGAGCCGGGTGCACTCAATGCCAATTCCTTCTCATATTATGGGTTGCACATTATACATGCAATCTCGGGGTGAAGCTTGTCCAACTTAAAAAGATCATGAATTAACCACTACTTCCTCATAAACTTAAAACAGAGGCACAAAATAGGAACTTTATTTGAACATTTCGAGATGGTACACGAAAGTCTTCGTTAGGAATGGCAGGTAAATACCATGTATAGGAAGGTATGGTGGACTCATATGGCATAACTGGTTTAAAGGATTTGGATGCACAAGCAGTCAGTCCGCTTAGTACAGGCGAAGGTTAGCAAAAGACTGGGAGCGACCAACTTAGAGAGCAATGACGGTCATAATCATGCAGAGCAACAAAGCAACATTGAATCAGGCATGGAAGTTATATCGCTACTCAGAAATAAAAGATCATCAAGGCTTGACAGACTTTCTTTACAGTCTTGAATATGCGTGAGCATACGCCAAGTCAATCAAAATAAATTCTCGAAGGAAGATATCACTAACCATACCACATCATATTCAAACAAATCATGTTGGTACTCAAATATCACATTGGAAACCCTCCAGCTATTTGAAACTAACCATAAGCAAACTTGAATTACCAAGCAACATCATGCATGCAGCATCTTTATCATAGACATATCAACATTGCAACAGAAGCAAACCCTCTTAATAAGACAATCATGATAATAAAGAGAGTTCAAGCAACCAACTAAACAAAAGCTCTTTGAAAAGATAAGCATGAAAACTAAGAGCTGAGCAAGGTAGTAGCTATTGAAAGACAAAGAACACACACAGCAAAGATAGACATGAAAATTCCATGTTATGCTCCAGGTAGAAGTGGAGCGTGTTTCTCTCCCACATAAAGAAAGCTGAGTTCCGACTCGTTATTAAAAGCTAAAGAAAACTAAAAGGAAAACTAAAAGCAAGACGCTCCAAGCATAGCACATAACACATGAAGTGATAAAAATATAGTGGAACGAAAGACGAACTGATAATGTCGATGGAGAAGGGGATGCACGGGGGCATCCCCAAGCTTAGACGCTTGAGTCTTCTTGAATATTTCTTGGGGGTGCACGGGGGCATCCCCAAGCTTGAGCGCTTGACACTCCTGAATCTTTTCATCATCTTCCCTCGCACACTTGAAAACTCCCTTCATACAAAACTCATCATAATCTGATTAGCGAGGTTAGTACCCACAATAGTATAATTGTTCCTTGCTGGAAATAAAGATATTCTTGAAAGTATACTGTTTCTCTGGATTGCCATAAAGTTTTTGCAAAGAATAAGCAAGCTTAAGGCTCACAAAACGAAGGAAAGGCAAAACAATACAGAATCTGTGAAAAACAGACCAGCAGGCAGTAAATGATTTTTTCGGGGCACTTCTGCAACTCCAATAAAAAAACTCAGAACAGACGCCTGAAAGACAATTATATAGAGCACGCTGTGGAAACAATTCAGACCAAAAAGATGATCTGGTGATTTTATGCGAATTTTTCTGTACGAGGACAGAATCTGTTTCCTGGACAGCACGTCACAACTCTTGATCTTTCCTGCAATCAGAGGCTATACCTGGCACAAAACTGAAAAGTAAAGATACAATGATGATGATACTGTAGTAACAACATCAAGACACAACAAAAGCAAAATAAAATTTTATTCATTTGGGTTGCCTCCCAAAAGCGCTTTCTTTTATGCCTTTAAGCTAGGCATAATGCATAGAGGTCAAGTCTTATCAAGAGTAAGAGAATAGCTAGCCCGTGTAATGGACTCAAACGGTAACTTAATCTTCTTTCGAGGGAAGTGTTCCATCGCTTTCTTGAGAGGAAACTGGAATCTTATATTCCCCTCTTTCATGTCAATGATGGCACCAACGGTGCGAAGAAAAGGACGTCCCAAAATAATTGGACAAGAAGGTTCACATTCAATGTCCATAATAGTGAAATCAACGGGAACATAATTATCATTGACAACAATAAGAACATCATCGATCCTCCCCAAAGGTTTCTTTAAGGAAGAATCAACAAAATGAATACCAAAAGAACAAGGATCATAAGGTTTCAAATTAAGCATGTCATATATCCTTTTGGGCATAACGGAGGTACTAGCTCCAACATCACATAAAGCATGGCAAGAGAAGTTATTCAGTTTAATTTTAATCGTAGGATCCCAACCATCTTCTAGCTTTCTAGGAATGGAGGCTTCTAACTTAAGTTTCTCCTCCCTAGCTTTGATGACAGCATTAGTGATATGCTCTGTGAAGGCAAGGTTAAGCGTGCTAGTGCATGGATCTCTAGACATCTTGTGAAGGAAATCAATAACTTCGGTAAGAGTGCAATTATCAAAATCAAGGTCACTACTATCAAGTAAAGTGGTAGTGGTGTCCTTTAGGCTCACTTATTTGGTAGTTTCTATAGTCATAGCATCACCATTAATAGGTCCAATGGGACCAGGAGTGCGTTGGGTGCTAAGAGTTTGGGTATCTTCAACAACTTGGATAGTAGCAACAGTGTGGTGGGTAGGAAGGCTCTTAATTCTATCTTCTTCCTCCCTTTCTCTAGCCCATATTTCTTTGAGTTTAGCCAACATCCTAATGTTTTCATTAATTTGCACTTGAATAGCATTCATAGGAGTGACCGTCCTCTCCTCAAGAGGAGAAGTTCTAATTTTAAGCAATTCTACCTCATGGGCTAAATTGTCTACCTTTGAAGAAAGATCATCTAATTTGTTCAGTTTCTCTTCTACACTTTTATTAAAGGCTTTTTGAGTAGTGATAAAATCTTTAAGCATAATTTCTAGTTCAGTAGTGGAGTTCTTGGTGATAGGATAAGCATTGTTGTTCCCATAAGAGTTAGAGGGGAACGGTCTAGGATTGCTACCAAAATTACTCCTATAAGCATTGTTATTAAAATTGTTTCTAGAGACAAAGTTCACATCTACTTGTTCTTTAGCAATCAAAGAATTTAAAGGAACATCATTAGGATCAACAGAAGATTGCTTCGAAAGTAGAGACATAATCAAGTCAATTTTTTCATTTAGGGAGGAGATCTCCTCGACAGAGTTTACCTTCCTACCTGTTGGAGCGCGTTCGGTGTGCCATTGGGAATAGTTGGTCATCATCTCATCGAGAAGTTTTGTGGCAGCACCAAGTGTAGTTGACATAAAGGTTCCTCCCGCGGCCGAATCTAGCAAGTTCCGCGAGGTAAAGTTCAAGCCTGCATAAAAAGTTTGGATAACCATCCAGGTAGACAAACAGTGAGTAGGGCAGTTCTTGACAAGAGATTTCATGCGTTACCAAGCTTGGGCAACGTGTTCATTATCCAATTGTTTAAAATTCATTATGGTACTTCTTAGTTGGATAATTTTAGCAGGTGGATAGTACTTTCCAATAAAAGCATCTTTGCACTTGTCCCATGAATCTATGCTATTTCTAGGCAAAGACTGAAACCAAATTTTAGCTCCTCCTCTCAAAGAGAAAGGAAAAAGCTTAAGCTTAACAATATTACCATCTAGTTCTTGGTACTTTTGCATATCACAGAGTGCAACAAAATTGTTCAAGTGTAAAGCAGCATCATCTCCAGCACCGGAGAATTGATCTTTCATGACCAAGTTCAGCAAAGCAGGTTTAATCTCATAAGAAGGTGCTGAAGTGGCAGGTGTAGTAATGGGTGTGCAGATAAAGTCATCGTTGTTGTGACTAGTGAAGTCACACAACTTGGTGTTCTCGGTGGAACCCATAGCAGCAAGCAAGCAAGATAACTATTTTTGTGATTTTCGATAAAGGACACTAAAGCAAAAACTGAAAGGTAAACTAACAAGACTAAAAAAACAAAGGTAAAAGATAGTATGCAACTCCCCTATCTCGAAGAGTGGAGTCCCCGGCAACGGCGCCAGAAAACACCCTTGATGGCTTCTCGCCCCTCGTTGGTTACCCCAAGTGTAAGGTTTGAGATGCAGTGTAGCGGTAGTTTTCCCTTGGCAAAGATACCAAGGATCGAATCCCCAGAGACTCCCGGTTTCAACAAGGTGTCAATCGCTAACGGCACCGTGAATTAGCAATCAACATGGACCTGCACACAGATACAAATAACATTGTTCCCAACGAGTACAGAGAGGTTGTCAATCCCTTCGGCCTTGTCGTTTACAAAGGATCAAACGCAAGTGATAAAAGTGATGGATATTGCTACAGAAAGTAAATAAAGACGGAAAATAAATAGCGATGTGATCAATGATAGGAATATGGACCGGGGCGCCATGATGTTCACTAGTGATGTCTCTCCCAAAAGACGATAAAACAGCTATGCGAGGTAAACAAATTACAGCTGGGCAATTGACAGGATTATGTGCGCAAACCAATGCTAACTATATTGCAAGATAGGTAGAGGTTCAAAGCATGGGCAGTACGCCAAGGTAAGTAGACCGAAATCCATCTGCATCTACTACTAATCATCCACCTTGAGATATCTATCCAGAACATCTCGCTGGTATTAAGTTGCGAGCCCCACCCAAAGTGTAAACTCAAAGCAACAGACAACTGCATTAAAATAACTTTGCGTAAAGTAAACAATCCTTGCACCCGCGGGCACAAGCACCGTTGTTTTCCCCCTTGTGGCAACAGCACATCCCCTAGACTCATGTTTCTGTCACTCAAGCTAGTCATCGAGGGGCATGAACCCACAATCAAGCATAACGTTCCCTCTTGGAGTTACTATCTACTACTCGGCCAAAGCAATAAACAGCAACGGAGAACATGCAAGAATTACTTACGAACATAAATATAAAAGAGGTAAATCAAATATATTACTCAAACACAATCTGAACATAATCTCACAATCCATCGGATCCCAGCAAACTCATCATAGCAACTGCATAAGAATTACATATGTGCCTCGATCATGTAGGGCAGCTCACGAGGTCTAATTAGTGAAGCACAAGAAGGGGAGGAGAACATCACATAGCTACTGATCATGGACCCATAGTCCAAGGGAGACTACTCACGCATCATCCGGGAGGCGTCCATGGTGGTGGAGAAGGTCCCGGTGGTAATCCTCCCCTCCGGCAGGGTGCCGGGAAGAGTTATCCTGGCGCTCCCGATCTTGGAAGCGCGGCGGCGGCGGAACAGAGATGAGATCGCGAAAAAGGGTTCCGTCTCGAGGGTTTCGGGACGAGTGTTAAATATAGGCCAAAGGGTGACGTCAGAGGGCACCTGTGGGGCCCAGGCGCCCCCCCCCCCCGGCGCGGCCAGGAGGGGGCCCGCGCCACCAGCGCGCCTGGGGCCCTGGTGGCCCCCCTCCGGCTCTCCTTCGGGGTCCTGGAAGGTTCCGGAACGCTGATTTTTTATATATATTTTCCGGAATTTTTCTGGCAGTTTTCGTAATGGAAAAACCTGAAATACAAACATAGCAGAAAACAGAAACTGGCACTGGGGTGCACTGAGTTAATAGGTTAGTCCAAATATGATCAAAATTGTATGGGAGTGTATAAATATCATAGCAATATCACCCAAAAGAGGCATGGAGCAAGCAGAAATTATAGATACGTTTTGGACGTATCAATAAGCTCTACGTCCATCTACAACGGGTGCAAGCCAGTTTTGCACACGCAGAATACTCGGGTTATACTTGACGAGCCTAGCATATGCAGATATGGCCTCGGAACACGGAGACCGAAAGGTCGAGCGTGAATCATATAGTAGATATGATAAACATGATGATGTTCACCATTGAGAACTAATCCATTTCACGTGATGATCGGTTATGGTTTAGTTTGATTTGGATCACGTGATCACTTAGAAGATTAGAGGGATGTCCATCTAAGTGGGAGTTCTTAAGTAATATGATTAATTGAACTATAATTTATCATGAACTTAGTCCCTAATAAGTATCTTGCTTGTTTATGTTGATTGTAGATAGATGGCTCGTGTTATTGTTCCGTTGAATTTTAATGCGTTCCTTGAGAAAGCAAAGTTGAAAGATGATGGTAGCAATTACACGGACTGGGTCCGTAACTTGAGGATTATCCTCATTGCTGCACAGAAGAGTTACGTCCTGGATGCACCGCTAGGTGCCAGGCCTGCTGCTGGAGCAATGCCAGATGTTATGAACGTCTGGCAGAGCAAAGCTGATGACTACTCGATAGTTCAGTGTGCCATGCTTTACGGCTTAGAACCGGGACTTCAACGACGGTTTGAGAACCATGGAGCATATGAGATGTTCCAGGAGTTGAAGTTGATATTCCAACAGAATGCCCGGATTGAGAGATATGAAGTCTCCAATAAGTTCTATAGCTGCAAGATGGAAGAGAATGGGTCTGTCAGTGAGCACATACTCAGAATGTCTGGGTATTACAATCACTTGAGTCAACTGGGAGTTAATCTTCCGGATGATTGTGTCATTGACAGAATTCTTCAATCACTGCCACCAAGCTACAAAGGCTTCGTGATGAACTATAATATGCAAGGGTTAGTTAAGACTATGCCCGAGCTCTTCGCAATGCTAAAGGCTGTGGAGGTAGAAATCAAGAAGGAGCATCAAGTGTTGATGGTCAATAAGACCACTAGTTTCAAGAAGAAAGGCAAAGGGAAGAAGAAGGGGAACTTCAAGAAGAACAGCAAACAAGTTGCTGCTCAAGAGAAGAAACCCAAGTCTGGACCTAAGCCTGAAACTGAGTGCTTTTATTGCAAGCAGACTGGTCACTGGAAGCGGAACTGCCCCAAGTATTTGGCGGACAAGAAGGATGGCAAGGTGAACAAAGGTATATGTGATATACATGTTATTGATGTGTACCTTACTAGAGATCGCAGTAGCACCTGGGTATTTGATACTGGTTCTGTTGCTAATATTTGCAACTCGAAACAGGGACTACGGATTAAGCGAACACTGGCAAAGGACGAGGTGATGATGCGCGTGGGAAACGGTTCCAAAGTCGATGTGATCGCAGTCGGCACGCTACCTCTACATTTACCTTCGGGATTAGTATTAGACCTAAATAATTGTTATTTGGTGCCAGCGTTGAGCATGAACATTATATCTGGATCTTGTTTGATGCGAGACGGTTATTCATTTAAATCAGAGAATAATGGTTGTTCTATTTATATGAGTAATATCTTTTATGGTCATGCACCCTTAAAGAGTGGTCTATTTTTGATGAATCTCGATAGTAGTGATACACATATTCATAGTGTTGAAGCCAAAAGATGCAGAGTTGATAATGATAGTGCAACTTATTTGTGGCACTGCCGTTTAGGTCATATCGGTATAAAGCGCATGAACAAACTCCATACTGATGGACTTTTGGAGTCACTTGATTATGAATCACTTGGCACTTGCGAACCGTGCCTCATGGGCAAGATGACTAAAACGCCGTTCTCCGGTACTATGGAGAGAGCAACAGATTTGTTGGAAATCATACATACAGATGTATGTGGTCCAATGAATGTTGAGGCTCGTGGCGGATATCGTTATTTTCTCACCTTCACAGATGATTTGAGCAGATATGGGTATATCTACTTAATGAAACACAAGTCTGAAACATTTGAAAAGTTCAAAGAATTTCAGAGTGAAGTTGAAAATCATCGTAACAAGAAAATAAAGTTTCTACGATCGGATCGTGGAGGAGAATATTTGAGTTACGAGTTTGGTCTACATTTGAAACAATGCGGAATAGTTTCGCAGCTCACGCCACCCGGAACACCACAGCGCAATGGTGTGTCCGAGCGTCGTAATCGCACTTTACTAGATATGGTGCGATCTATGATGTCTCTTACAGATTTACCGCTATCGTTTTGGGGTTATGCTCTTGAGACGGCCGCATTCACATTAAATAGGACACCGTCAAAATCCGTTGAGACGACACCTTATGAACTATGGTTTGGCAAGAAACCAAAGTTGTCGTTTCTTAAAGTTTGGGGCTGCGATGCTTATGTGAAAAAGCTTCAACCTGATAAGCTCGAACCTAAATCGGAGAAATGTGTCTTCATAGGATACCCAAAGGAGACTGTTGGGTACACCTTCTATCACAGATCCGAAGGCAAGATATTTGTTGCTAAAAATGGATCCTTTCTAGAGAAGGAGTTTCTCTCGAAATAAGTGAGTGGGAGGAAAGTAGAACTTGATGAGGTAACTATACCTTCTCCCTTATTGGAAAGTAGTTTATCACAGAAACTGGTTTCTGCGACATTTACACCAAATAGTGAGGAAGTTGATGATGTTGATCATGAAGCTTCAGATCAAGTTACTACAGAACCTCGTAGATCAACCAGAGTAAGATCCGCACCAGAGTGGTATGGCAATCCTGTTCTGGAAATCATGCTACTAGATCATGATGAACCTACAAACTATGAAGAAGCGATGGTGAGCCCAGATTCCGCAAAATGGCTGGAAGCCATGAAATCTGAGATGGGATCCATGTATGAAAACAAAGTGTGGACTTTGGTTGACTTGCCCGAGGGTCGGCAAGCAATAGAAAACAAGTGGATCTTCAAGAAGAAGACTGACGCTGACGGTAATATTACTGTCTATAAAGCTCGACTTGTCGCAAAAGGGTTTCGACAAGTTCAAGGGATTGACTACGATGAGACTTTCTCACCCGTAGCGATGCTTAAGTCTGTCCGAATCATGTTAGCAATTGCCGCATTTTATGATTATAAAATTTGGCAAATGGATGTAAAGACTGCATTCCTGAATGGGTTTCTGGAAGAAGAGTTGTATATGATGCAACCAGAAGGTTTTATCGATCCAAAGGGAGCTAACAAAGTGTGCAAGCTCCAGCGATCCATTTATGGACTGGTGCAAGCCTCTCGGAGTTGGAATAAACGTTTTGATAGTGTGATCAAAGCATTTGGGTTTGTACAGACTTTTGGAGAAGCCTGTATTTACAAGAAAGTGAGTGGGAGCTCTGTAGCATTTCTGATATTATATGTAGATGACATATTACTGATTGGAAATGATATAGAATTTCTGGATAGCATAAAGGGATACTTGAATAAGAGTTTTTCAATGAAAGACCTCGGTGAAGCTGCTTACATATTGGGCATCAAGATCTATAGAGATAGATCAAGACGCTTAATTGGACTTTCACAAAGCACATTCCTTGACAAAGTTTTGAAGAAGTTCAAAATGGATCAAGCAAAGAAAGGGTTCTTGCCTGTGTTACAAGGTGTGAAGTTGAGTAAGACTCAATGCCCGACCACTGCAGAAGATAGAGAGAAAATGAAAGATGTTCCCTATGCTTCAACCATAGGCTCTATCATGTATGCAATGCTGTGTACCAGACCTGATGTGTGCCTTGCTATAAGCTTAGCAGGGAGGTACCAAAGTAATCCAGGAGTGGATCACTGGACAGCAGTCAAGAACATCCTGAAGTACCTGAAAAGGACTAAGGATATGTTTCTCGTATATGGAGGTGGCAAAGAGCTCATCGTAAACGGTTACGTTGATGCAAGCTTTGACACTGATCCGGACGATTCTAAATCGCAAACCGGATACGTGTTTACATTAAATGGTGGAGCTGTCAGTTGGTGCAGTTCTAAACAAAGCGTCGTGACATGATCTACATGTGAAGCAGAGTACATAGCTGCTTCGGAAGCAGCAAACGAAGGAGTCTGGATGAAAGAGTTCATATCCGATCTAGGTGTCATACCTAGTGCATCGGGTCCAATGAAAATCTTTTGTGACAATACTGGTGCAATTGCCTTGGCAAAGGAATCCAGATTTCACAAGAGAACCAAGCACATCAAGAGATGCTTCAATTCCATCCGGGATCTAGTCCAGGTGGGAGTAATAGAGATTTGCAAGATACATACGGATCTGAATGTAGCAGACCCGTTGACTAAGCCTCTTCCACGAGCAAAACATGATCAGCACCAAGACTCCATGGGTGTTAGGATCATTACTGTGTAATCTAGATTATTGACTCTAGTGCAAGTGGGAGACTGAAGGAAATATGCCCTAGAGGCAATAATAAAGTTATTATTTATTTCCTTATTTCATGATAAATGTTTATTATTCATGCTAGAATTGTATTAACCGGAAACATAATACATGTGTGAATACATAGACAAACAGAGTGTCACTAGTATGCCTCTACTTGACTAGCTCGTTAATCAAAGATGATTATGTTTCCTAACCATAGACAAAGAGTTGTTATTTGATTAACGAGGTCACATCATTAGTTGAATGATCTGATTGACATGACCCATTATATTAGCTTAGCACCCGATCGTTTAGTATGTTGCTATTGCTTTCTTCCATAACTTATACATGTTCCTTTGACTATGAGATTATGCAACTCCCGTTTACCGGAGGAACACTTTGGGTACTACCAAACGTCACAACGTAACTAGGTGATTATAAAGGAGTAGTACAGGTGTCTCCAAAGGTAGATGTTGGGTTGGCGTATTTCGAGATTAGGATTTGTCACTCCGATTGTCGGAGAAGTATCTCTGGGCCCTCTCGGTAATGCACATCACATAAGCCTTGCAAGCATTGCAACTAATGTGTTAGTTGTGAGATGATGTATTACGGAACGAGTAAAGAGACTTACCGGTAATGAGATTGAACTAGGTATTGGATACCGACGATCGAATCTCGGGTAAGTAACATACCGATGACAAAGGGAACAACGTATGTTGTTATGCGGTCTGACCGATAAAGATCTTCGTAGAATATGTAGGAGCCAATATGGGCATCCAGGTCCCGCTATTGGTTATTGACCGGAGACCTGTCTTGGTCATGTCTACATTGTTCTCGAACCGTAGGGTCCGCACGCTTAAGGTTACGATGACAGTTATTATGAGTTTATGCATTTTGATGTACCAAAGGAGTTCGGAGTCCCGGATGAGATCACGGACATGACGAGGAGTCTCGGAATGGTCGAGACATAAAGATTGATATATTGGACTACTATATTCGGACGTCGGAATGGTTCCGAGTGGTTTCGGATAATACCGGAGTGCCGGAGGGGTTACCGGAACCCCCCGGGGAAGCAATGGGCCTTGATGGGCCACGAGGGGAGAGAGAGGGCCGCGCCAGGAGGTGGCGCCCCCCCCCCCCCCCCCATGAGGAGTCCGAATTGGACAAGGAGGGGGGGCGCGGCCCCCTTTCCCTCTCCATCTCCCTCTCCTTCCTTCCCCCTTCCCCCTCCTAGTTGGACCAGGAAAGGGGAGTCCTACTCCCACCGGGAGGAGGACTCCCCCTCCCTTTGGCGCGCCCCTCTAGGGCCAGCCGGCATCCCCCTTGCTCCTTTATATACGGGGGCAGGGGGGCACCCCAAGACACACAAGTTGATCCTTGAGATCGTTCCTTAGCCGTGTGCGGTGCCCCCCTCCACCATAATCCACCTCGATCATATTGTCGCAGTGCTTAGGCGAAGCCCTGCGCCGGTAGTTCATCAAGATCGTCACCACGCCGTCGTGCTGACGGAACTCATCCCCGGAAGTTTTGCTGGATCAAGACCCGGGGACGTCATCGAGCTGTACGTGTGTCAAGAACTCGGAGGCGCCGGAGTAACGGCGCTGGGATCGGTCGGATCGCGAGGAGAACGTACGACTACTTCCTCTACGTCGTGTCATCGCTTCCGCTTCGGTCTACGTGGGTAAGTAGACAACACTCTCCCCTCTCGTTGCTATGCATCACCATGATCTTGCGTGTGCGTAGGAAATTTTTTGAAATTACTACGTTCCCCAACAGCACCTTCGGTGTAACTACTCGAACAACTCAACTCTTAGGCATAGGTATATGTTTCAGATTATAGGATAGGAGTTTTGCTAGAGATGGCTCCATTACTACCACTCTGCCACTTGTTAGATTTTACGCATTGTAATTACTCTATTTTTTCAGTGACTTGAAAAATATGGAGTACACCAGGTGACCTTACCATTTACCACAATTGTTGCTTGGTACAAACTCTTAATTTCATTGTGATAATCTTGTCGCCAAATAACAGCCACACCACTGCTTGCACTAATCGAAGCAAAGAAGTAGCAAGAAAGGAACAAAAACATGGATATTATCACTGGCAAGTGAAGAAGCCCACTAGATTGTCATGCGGCCCTTTGTAGGCAAATAGGCGATCACATGCGAGTGAAATGTGTGCTATTGAAATCACATACCACTATGAACTCAAGAATGTTGATCTAATTGCAGCTTCGTCAAAATATGAAGAAAAGGGACAAAAGATCAAACAATAGAGAAAATGTCCACCCAGTGCGATGCATATCTGGTCTCCGGCGGCAGCGGTGGCGTGCATGGGGCACATCAGCACTTCTGTTGCTTGGCTACGGCTTGGAACCATGGTGGTTCTTAGCTTCGAGCGGCGCTCCTCTGTTCCTGACAGCATAGTGCTCGGCAAGGCATGGCGGATCGTGATGCATCTGGAAGGCTGTTGATCGATCTGGCGCCTCGTTTTACAAGTTGACCGCCGGTGGTCTCCGTGAGGTGTGGTTGGTTGCGGCGGATCTCAGAGCTCCTTCTTCGTCACTGAGCAGCTCCGATAGTGGTGTTGGTGCACTACTAGGAAAAACACCACCAGTAGTGTAGGTTTTTTTGCATACCAGTAGCGTGGGTTCCCTTTCTCTCTCGCTGGATCTGAACCAAAACCGGCGCTGGGGACCGAACCGCCACCTGAGAACATGGCCAAGGTTAACGTGGATGCTGCCAGAGCGGGGGGCTCGGGCGTTGGGGCTGTTGCGGTGGTATGCAGAGATAGGCAAGGTATGTATCTGGGTTCATTGGCCATTGTATTCAGGGGCATCAGCGACCCTACCACATTATTGCGAAGCATGCACTTCATTTAGGGGTCGTACACCATGTCTGGTTAGGTCATCCCGGTGAACTTTCTTTCGTCCCTGTAAACATCGTGACGGTTTAATAAAGCTTCACATGATTGTCTCAAAAAATCACTAGATTGTTTTTCCTCTTCTATTTTGAGACAGAGAAAGAGAGAGACAGGCAGCCCAAAGAACCTGCAAGAACTCAAGTTCCGCGGATGCAGCCTGGATGCCTTACCAGGTAATACAGAGCACCTATCACTAAAAAAAGGTAATACAGAGCACCTCACATTACTCAAGAATGTGATATATAGAGATCGGTGATGTACATTCAGTTGGTCAGGCAGGTGTACTCTGCAAAGCAGTGGTGCGCCTGAGAATCACCGTCGCTGCCTTGCACTGGGCCTCGCTTACCATGGGAAACGGGTGCTCAAGCGAAGCGGCTAGATCGTGAGGTATCGGAGGGAGCAGGACGTACCTGCGGTGCAAGGGGTCGCACACCGCGAGATCTATGAAAACCGGGGGCTGCTCATGTTGTCGGAGGTCGCGGTCGAGGAGGACGCGGCCGTCGCGGGAGTCCTGCACGGTCCAGTGGCAGTAGGAATCGATGAAGGAGAAGTAGAAGTCGGCGGCGAGGGCGAGCGCGCGGGCTGCGGGCGCGGATGGGTGCGGCGGCAGAGCGGGACGGAACCTGCCGTAGTCGAGGAATCCGAGGAGTGGTGGTGCGTGGAGGCGGCGGAAGCTGCGGAGGAAGGAGCCGTCGGTGGCGAGTCGGCGGAAGGAGACGCAGGCGGCGGAGGCGCGGGCGAGGTCTTCCGCGGTGGGCAGCCGGAGGAAGATCTCCGACAGGAGGTGGGCGGGGATCTCCGTCAGAGGCGACGGCATATCCTTGCTGCTGGTCGCCATTGGAGGGCGGAGGAGGCCGGCGAGGTAGGGCGGCCGGAGGAGGCAGCCGCCGGGAAACCCTCGACGAGATGGGGAATTGGGAGGAGCTGGAATCTTGTGTGCGAGTGTGATAGCGTGGAATGGGCCTTTGACGGTAATAAGCCCAGGTTCCACGCCTGGTACAGACTACCACCCCAAATTTTCCAAAAAAAATTATATACCACAAAAAGAACTTAAAACTTGAGCTGCAATTTTCACTCATTTTTTTATTGAGCAGAATTTATTATCAAAATTCAAAAATATTGAGCTGCATTTATTCTCAAAAATCAAAATTATTGAGTTGCATTCAGGATTTCTGCCAGACTCCTCTACAGCTTTACGACCTTTTGATGTGTGTATTCTTCATTTGTCGTATTCCTGTCGCGTGCACCTTCATTGTAACCACTCGAACAACTAAACTCTAAGGCATAGGTATATGTTTCAGATTATAGGATAGGGGTTTTGCTAGAGATGGCTCCATTACTACCACTCTGCAATTTGTTAGATTTTACGCATTGTAATAATTACTCTATTTTTTAAGTGACTTGAAAAATATGGAGTACACCAGGTAACCTTATCATTTACCACAGCTGTTGCTTGGTACAAACTCTTAATTTCATTGTGATAATCTTGTCGCCAAATGACAGCCACACCACTGCCTGCACTAATCGAAGCAAGAAGTAGCATCAAAGGAACAAAAATATGGATATTATCACTGGCAAGTGAAGAAGCCATGTAGATTGTCATGTGCCCTCGCCTGTATGCAAATAGGCGATCACAACCTCGTATCCCCTGTGATATTTTGGTAGTATTTCCTTGTTTATTTGATCATGTAAAACTGCTTCAGTATATGCGTCTTAAGCTATCCTAAAAAATGTTTATCTTTTCGCTTTTCAGCTTGTACATACACTAAACATTTAGATCAAGGATTCATGACTGGTGGCGCAATGGAACTACAAATTGCGGGAAAATTCCGTGCTTGAATTCTATCCACCGGCTGTGGTAGAAATAAAGGTTACAGCGTTGAATTCTGTTTAATACAAATCCTGGACCGTAAGGCTTGTAGGAAGTCGTGTGTCCGAGGGAATATGAGGCCATGGCTGCAACTTCTGGAACTCAAAGCCTGTGCAGCCAAGCAGCATCTTGACCACACAAACCGAAGAAAATACAAACTCAAGTGGGTTACTGGCGCTTTCTATATGTCTACCAGCCAGCGTATGTGTTGGTTGCCGTGTAACATCCGACACCCCAAAATTTTCTTCTTCAGTGTCGCCATCTATTCCCCTATTTTTTTCCTGTAGAAAAAATGACAGATTAATTTTCTCCTGCGAAAATTTTCCTAGACAGTGATGCAAAGTCTGTAGCTCATGAGCTAGCGAAATTCAGTTTTTGTAACAAGTTTGACGATAGTTGGACTAGTGAACCTCCGGTGTTTTTACATGGCCAACTACTGAACAATGTAATTGTTCTTTAATTCAATATAAAGCTAGCCATGATGGAACTTGTGTGTTTGGCTGTGTTTTGTGGAATTCAAGGCATCTAGTAGAAGCAAGTAGCATCTCGGCCACACAAAACAGCTGAAGAAAAGTTGCGACCTCGGGTGGATTGAATTTGAATAAGTAAAAGTCTATTAGTAGCGCTTCCTGTAAGTCCTGCCGGATTGCGATGGCGGCGCTTTGTGCGTCGCTACGAAAAAACCCGAACATAAAGCGCTTTGTGCGTCGCTTCCTGTAGCTCATTAACTTCTTGCTTCCTCTCTTTCAACCTCTCTTTCCCAGTGTTTGTTTTGTACTAGTAAATATTTCAGGATCAGGGCGTGCATGAGCTAATGTAAAAATAAATAATTTATTCTCCCTTTTGTAACAAGGGCAAGGCCGAAAGGCTCATGTTTCATTTTAGCTCAAGTACTTATAAAGTAGTATAATACAACACAAAGTACATAGCCAGCAAAGTTGGCATCTTGATGTGTTACAAAAACAAGGCAAATGTTGTTCCTACGAGCTGAACTGATGCAGCGAGCTGTCTCGTTACTAAAATAAAAGATTTACAATTTCAGGATCTTTGTACTAGACTGATGAATCAAGCAAACACATGAATCCCGATATCTCATCGCTCAAATGGTGTCCTAATTTCTGCTATTTTCATACACTTCACCAGCTCATATTCTATTGATAGGTAAACCCCCTCAAAAAGGTAAGAACACAGTGTTATCGAGTGCTGGACGTCCAGAGCAAAGACATGTTGTGACTACATACCTGTAATTAGCACACAGCTATGTTATAGGTCTTCAGGTTCAGTTGAAAAGCAATACCTGTAGTTTCAGTTATTCCACAACTTCAGGTCATTTTGGGATCTAAACATCCACAATTATGCTACTAGTAAATAGCACCATTCTTTTGAGAAGCAATCAAAGGCATCTTCCGATGGAGTCGATATCAACAAAACAAGCATGTCGGCTTTGTACATGTCCAGTGAAACTTGGACATAATATTATTACTACAATGAATCGCATAGTGCCACACGAACATAGCAGGCAGATATAGATGTCTTCAAAATTACTTGCACAATAAAACAAGGGGTCCAGAACATTTGCTTAAATAAGATAAATAACACCAAACGGTCATATAGTGCCTCCACAGCAAAAACAGGGAATCTTGGGGCCTACTTATGCCGGTTTCGAAACAGCTACAGAGTAGAAATAAAGTAACCAGAATTACATACGGTTGATAGTAATACACAAGTGGTACCTACTATTAAAGTTTCATCCACCAGATGTCGTCCAAAGATCAGAACGCCATACAGAAAAATTATACAGTAAAGATCATCATTTGTTGTGACTACTGCTTTGAAGTTATTATCGGCTAATTGATATGATCCATTTTCTCAACTTGAACCAGTTCTTTAGTACACCCCCTCTGCCCCACAATATAAGATGATTATGTAAGCTAAAACAACTTGCAAAACATCTTATATTATGGGAGGGATGGATTATTTAGCAACATCCAGTTCCCTTTTTTTACGGGATAACACTACAATCGAGTACCGTTCATGGGCAGGGGAGGGGGGGGGGGCAGCGTCTGCACTGGATTTACCGATGATTGCAATCCAAACCACCAAACACCTTAAAAATTGCACCGAAGTTAAATGAATGACTAATGACTTTATTCAATCACTCGTCAACCGACAAACTTGATTATTGATGAAAAAAGGCCCCCAATGGAAGTGGGTTTTCCAGTATTGCTTGCAGATATAATGGGAAGAGTATTATTCTTTCTCTATAAAAAATTATAGTTGCATGCCCAGGTAAAGCAAGGATGATCAAGCAGTTCCCGCCCCCCCCCCCCAAATAAAAATAAAAATAAAAGAATGACGAGATATACGGTATTAATTCACTAAAAAGGTTCAAAAACTGGCTTCTCCAGATATATGCATGCATGTAGTGTCGAAGGACACTGCCAGTGGGTCCATAAAGCTTCACAATTTTATAGATGCATGAGCCTTAAAAGAAAGTCCATGTGAAGATGTTTCAAGTTTAATTCGGCATATGTTTGTGCTTGCTGGAACGTTGGGCGTCATGTAAATAGTAATATTGGTATGTAAAAGAAGGCAAGATGTGCTTATTTCCTTGTAAGGCACGACAAACGTTCGTATTCACTCTATATTTCATATGTCTCATTTTGTGGGTTCATGCTTTACAAGATTCCATTGCGTCAAAAAAAATCTCTCCTGACAACTAAATTAAAGGTTTGGGTTTAATGACTTGCAAGCCTTCACATCCATACAAACAGGATGAAGAAATTCATAGTGCTGTGCTGGAAATACTCACGCCTATATCACTTGTCAATCTATGATATGTGTCAAAAATGTGTGGAGGAAGCGTGTGAGGAACAGTAATCGCAGTTGTTATCTCTTTAAGTCTTGGAAAGCTAAGGATATAAGAAGCGTGTGAGGAACAGTAATCGCAGTTGTTATCTCCTTTAAGTCTTGGAAAGCTAAGGAGATAAGAGGTTGATGGTGCACCATCCGTGTATATCCATCAAGTCCTGAGTAGATAGTGACACGAGAGGATGTGGTAATAATAAAAATGACACGCGATCTCAAGACAGGCGATCTTCCACTGCATCTCTGCTCCTCACTCAATAATGACAGATCTCAACAATGGGATTGCCGGAGGAGTTATGTATGGGCGGTGCGATGAGATTTCTAAATGCTGGCATGCGTGGGGCCCCATGCATGGGGCACGTAGTACGTGTCAGACCGCATGTGGTGGCCGACACGAGCGTACAACCGCCAGATTGGAAACGTTTACCTCACGCTTTTCTTTTCTGTAGCTCGTACTATATACGATCCTTCTGCTTATAAGCAGTATGCGTACGTGTGTTTGCTGCCGAATAAACGCTAGGGGACACACTAGCTAGCACGGTGTCACGTCCTAGCTCGTTTTGCTGGTCATGGCCGCGGCGCCGCACGTCGTCGTCCTCACGAGCTCCGGCTTGGGCCACGTCCTCCCGGCGTCCGAGCTGGCGAAGCGCCTCGCCGTGCACCACGGCTTCACCGTCACAATCATCACTTATGCCAGCCTGTCCTCGCCCGGCCACTCCTCGCCGCTCGCCTCCCTCCCGCCGGACGTCTCCGTCGCCGCGCTCCCGGAGGTGTCCATCGACGACCTCCCCGCCGACGCGCACTTGGTGACTCGCATCCTCACCGTCATCAGCCGCTCCCTACCACAGCTACGCGACCTACTGCGCTCCCTCCTTGACTCCCCGGCGGGGATCACCGCCTTCGTGACCGACATGCTCTGCCCCATCGCGCTCACCGTCGGCAAAGAGATGGGTTTGCCTGGGTACATCCTCTACACCTCCAACCTCATGTCGTTGTTATCATTTCTCTACATCCCAGAGCTCGCCAGGACCACCACTTGCGAGTGCCGCGACCTCCGGGAGCCCGTGCTGCTCCCGGGGTGCGTGCCGCTACACGGCGCCGATCTACACGAGCTTGATAATCCCCAAGTGCAGGGAATCATCGTAGAAATTCCCAATGGTGGAAGTGATAAGTATGGAGTGCCAAACCCACAAGAAGCTAAAGGTAAGATCAATATTCTCTCAAGTCCTATCTGCCACTGATACGACTCTATGTACACCGAACGTTTGTTTTCAACTAGAAACGAGAAATAAAACTACGTTGTGGGTATGAAGAGGATAACTTTGCATGATATCGGAGAGCTAAAACATAAAAGTAGGTGCTGTTATCATAAAGTTAGAATATATTACTAAATATTATAAATAGCGAGTGTGAAATAATGATGGGCCGGTGTGCGGAATTATCCTAGGCAATCGTTAACAAGACCGGTAGTCGTGATTGCAATTTCATATGAGGGAGAGGCATAAGCTAACCTACTTTCTCTTCTTGCATCATATGCACTTATGATTGGAACTCTAGCAAGCATCCGCAACTATTAAAGATCATTAAGGTAAAACACAACCATAGCATTAAAGCATCAAGTCCCCTTTATCCCATACGCAACAACCCTCTTACTCAGTTTTATGCTTCTGTCACTCAAGCAACCCACTATAAGCGAATCATGAACGTATTGCAACACCCTACAGCGGGAATCCCTCACGCTCGCGTGACACGGAGGGCACAATAGGACAACACCAAAAAAAAACATACAACTCATACCAATCTAGATCATCAATCAACCCAAAGACAAAGGATACCTCAAAACATCATAGGATGGCAACACATCATTGGATCATAATATGTGACATGAAGCACCAAGTTCAAGTAGGCATTACAGCGGGGTGCGGGAGAGTGGACCGCGTAAAATAGATGAGGATGGTGATGTTGATGAAGGTGATCACCGCGACGATGATTCCACTCCCGATGGCACTCCGGAGCCACCGAGAGAGAGGAGGAGAGGTTCTCCCCCTTGTGCTTCCTCCTCCATGGCCTCCCCCCTAGATGGGGAGGGGTTCTCCCTCTGGTCCTTGGCCTTCATGGTGATGATGGCTCCTCCGGGATCCTCCTCCATGGCCTCCGGTGATGATGGCCCCCTCCGGTAGGGTGCCAAAGAGGGTCTAGATTGATTTCTCATGGCTACAGAGGCTTGTGGCGGCGGAACTTCCGTTCTAGGTTATTTTCTGGAGGTTTGGGCATTTATAGGAGAGGTTGGCATCGAGAACAAGTCAGGGGGCCCCACGGGAAGTCAACGAGGCACAGGGGCGCACCCTCCACCCTCGTGGGGCCCATGGGCGTCCCCTCCGGTAACTCTACGTTCCAGTATTTTTTATATTTTCTAGAAAAATTCTCTGTTTATTTTCATCGCATTCCGAGAACTTTTATTTGTGCACAAAAACAACACCACGATAGTTCTGCTGAAAACAGCGTCAGTCCGGGTTAGTTCTAATCAAATTATAACAAATACATATAAAACTATTGTAAACATGGCATGAATACTTCATAAATTATAGATACGTTGGATACGTATCACCCCTCTGACCATCCTGCCTCGCCACCTCACGCGCTTTGTGGTTGTTTGTATACCTCGTGTTGTTTGGTGTGCTAGTTGTGCGCGATTGGCTCGGAACAGAGGAACGATGAACGAGCAGGGAGGGTGAAGGCACAGATTGATTATCATTTATTAGAAAAGATATTGTTAGGAAAGATATTGTACTGATTGGGTCTTTTGGTGGGAAGGTGATCTCATGTCAAAGAAAATAAAGGAGGAGATATGGAAACTTGCATGAGAAAATTACGATTACCAGCCCAAGCTGGCATGCGAAAATCACGGCCTATTAAAAAACCGATGCCGGTGGGATTTCCTCACAAGTACATAACTGGAGCAGGGGGACAACTTGATAAGACATCAATATTTAGATAGTGGATATTTGTGGTTTTAACGAGAGAGGAAAAATCTAGTTGGAGGGGTGGGGGGAGGGGACAAAAAAACGTGCGAAATAAAATGGTTGAAAGTGGTGGGCCGAAAATAAACCGTGGTACTCCCTCTGTAATCTAATATAAATGTGTTTAGACCACTAAAATAGTGATCTAAACACTCTTATATTACTTTACGGAGGGAGTACTATTCAGCCAACTCAGACATTAAGAGTAGATATGAAAGTGGTGGGACGAAAATAAACCGTGCCTCGCCACCTCACGCGCTTTTGTGGCTGTTTGTGTACCTCGTGTTGTTTGGTCTGCTTGTTGTGCCCGATTGGCTCGGAAGATAGGCACGATGAACGAGCAGGGAGGGCGAAGGCACGGATTGATTATCATTCATTAGAAAAGATATTGTTAGGACATATATTGTATTGATTGGGTCTTTTGGTGGGAAGGTGATCTCAACTCAAGAAAATAAAGGAGGAGATATGGAAACTTGCATGAGAAAATTACGATTACCAGCCAAAGCTGGCATGCGAAAATCACGGCCTATTAAAAAACCAATGCCGGTGGGATTTCCTCACATACATAACTAGAGCAGGGGGACAACTTGATAAGCTATCAATATTTAGATAGTGGAGATTTGGGGTTTTAATGTGAGGAGAAAAATCTAGTTGGAGGGATGCGGGGAGGGGATGAAAAAACCCAGCGAAATAAAACGGTTGAAAAGTGATGGGACGAAAATAAACCGTGGTACTATTCAACCAACTCAGACATTAGGAATAGAGATGAAGGTGGTGGGACGAAAATAAACCATGCCTCGCCACCTCACGCGCTTTGTGGCTGTTTGTGTACCTCGTCTTGTTTGGTGTGCTAGTTGTGCCCGATTGGCTCGGAACAGAGGAACGATGAACGAGCAGGGAGGGTGAAGGCACAGATTGATTATCATTTATTAGAAAAGATATTGTTAGGAAAGATATTGTACTGATTGGGTCTTTTGGTGGGAAGGTGATCTCATCTCAAAGAAAATAAAGGAGGAGATATGGAAACTTGCATGAGAAAATTACGATTACCAGCCCAAGCTGGCATGCGAAAATCACGGCCTATTAAATAACCGATGCCGGTGGGATTTCCTCACGACTACATAACTTGAGCAGGGGGACAACTTGATAAGGCATCAATATTTAGATAGTGGAGATTTGTGGTTTGAACGAGAGGAGAAAAATCTAGTTGGAGGGGTGGGGGGGAGGGGACAAAAAAACGTGCGAAATAAAACGGTTGAAAGTGGTGGGCCGAAAATAAACCGTGGTACTATCAACCAACTCAGACATTAAGAGTAGATATGAAAGTGGTGGGACGAAAATAAACCGTGCCTCGCCACCTCACGCGCTGTTGTGGCCGTTTGTGTACCTCATGTTGTTTGGTGTGCTAGTTGTGCCCGATTGGCTCGGAAGATAGGAACGATGAACGAGTAGGGAGGGTGAAGGTACGGATTGATTATCATTCATTAGAAAAGATATTGTTAGGAAAGATATTGTATTGATTGGGTCTTTTGGTAGGAAGGTGATCTTATCTCAAAGAAAATAAAGGAGGAGATATGGAAACTTGCACGAGAAAATTACGATTACCAGCCAAAGTTGGCATGCGAAAATCACGGCCTATTAAAAAACCGATGCCGGTGGGATTTCCTCACGTACATAACTGGAGCAGGGGGACAACTTGATAAGCCATCAATATTTAGATAGTGCAGATTTGGGGTTTTAATGTGAGGAGAAAAATCTAGTTGGAGGGATGGGGGGAGGGGACGAAAAAACCAGCGAAATAAAATGGTTGAAAGTAATGGGACCAAAATAAACCGTGGTACTATTCAACCAACTCAGACATTAGGAATAGAGATGAAGGTGGTGGAACGAAAATAAACCGTAACTCGCCACCTCACGCGCTTTGTGGCTGTTTGTGTACCTCGTGTTGTTTGGTGTGCTAGTTGTGCCCGATTGGCTCGGAACAGAGGAACGATGAACGAGCAGGGAGGGTGAAGGCACGGATTGATTATCATTTATTAGAAAATATATTGTTAGGAAAGATATTGTACTGATTGGGTCTTTTGGTGGGAAGGTGATCTCATCTAAAAAAAAATAAAAGGAGGAGATATGGAAACTCGTATGAGAAAATTATGATTACCAGCCAAAGATGGCATGCGAAAATCACAGCCTATTAAAAAATCGATGCTGGTGGGATTTCCTCACGAGTACATAACTGGAGCAGGGGGACAACATGATAAGCAATCAATAGTTAGATAGTGGAGATTTGGGATTTTAATGAGAGGTGGGATTTCCTTCCGTGTTAGTCTCTAGAGCTGCTTGCTTTCCTTCGATATAAATACCAGCACCCAGGGGACGAACATGACTTCCGCAGCAACCAACAACACAAAAAAGGAAAGGAATAGCTAACTATCTCCCGTGCCACATATGAGGAACTACACATGGGCCCTATGCTTTGTAGCTCTTGTAGCCATGCCCACCACTTTCGTCTCAAGCCATGCAACAAGGAGTTACATAGGTATGGTTTTCTTCGTTTTTTCATGATCTCTCACTCATATTTGGATACACAAACATTTATTTTCCTGGTGGGATATTTTTTTATTGAGGTATATGTATTGTTCTTTGTGCATAGGTACAACTGACATGTGTGCAGCTGGAGCTGACGACCACTGTTCGCCACCAGAACGAGCTACTGGTAACATTATGTGCAAGGCTTGCTGCGCTGCCCAAGGTTATGACAAGGATAAGAGCAGTTGTTGTCAAGGCAGTAGTAGCTCCTGCTGCTGTGTAAAGGACTGAGAAGTGCCATGAAATGAGTTTATATATTTTCTAAAAATATTGCCTGAAGGAGAATGAATAAATAGTCTGGGTGAACCTTTATTTTGTTCATACAAAACAATCAATAAACGATTGAGAATTGTTGATTTATTACATAGTTTTTCGTTGTATCCCAAAGTGATTTGATCATCATGGACTCCAAAATAAATCATGATTATCACGTAAAACAAAAAAAAATCAACAAGGTTGGAAGTATCGCACCATCACGAAACAAGCAATAGAACATCCCTTATCGTAGTCCTTCACTGGTACCGTTACGTGTTATACAAACGGGTTTTAACCCCTTGCCGTGACGGATTTTTAAACCGTCGCCTAGTGAGTGTGGGCGATAGGGGGTCCTTCCCACACGGCCCAAAAACCGTCTGGGATAGGTGAGCAGCTACTGACGATCGCCATAGAAGAAACATATGAGAAGTCGCGTCAGTCCCACACGTTATGTCTCGACATTACATTTCTGATCCGAGGGACATCCAAAACAATTATGCCGCTGTAGTCATATGAAAAAGGTGGATATCATAAACATTTAATCTACCGATATGTTTTCGATAGGTACATTATCACACACAGTTCAAAAATGTAAAATGTGTGCGGTGCCTCTACTATCGCCAACATACCATTTTCATAAATGTTTGCGATAGGTATTCCTATCACACACGCATACTGGTTTGAAACGTTTGTCGTATTACCATGAATCACACACGCATATGAGACGAAATCGTGTGTGCGTCCGTCGGGCATCGCAAATGTTTCATGTCAAAAAACCGTCTGTTCTCTATTTTTTCATCGCACACGCTGTTTTTTTCTAACCGTCTGTACATTATTTTATTCACTCATGTTTATTTTATTTTCCCTGTAATCTATATTTGAATTAGAAATTTTGAAATATGAAACATGGAATTCTAATTCTTAACACAATGGTTCAACAACCAATCCATAAATAAAATTCTCAGCACAATATGTTCAGTAATTACAGATTAGGCAGCAATCTATACCCATACTAATTAGAGACTCCCAAGAAATTAGCACATTAATTAGAAAATAATAACCGTTCATCCGGTGGGACCGAATTATTATGGTGTCGATTAACTCATATAACACTCGACAAAAAAATAATAGAGCCCATAATCCTTTAATGGTTTTTTAGAGATAAAAACCACGCTGAGAAAATCCTTTTACATGGGCATATAATATGCCTAAGCAAACTAGCACATAATCATGGGGTCTGACGCTATTAAATTTGCCTCTACACTCTATAAAAGGAAAAAAACTACTGTAGTCCTAACCCTAGGAAAATAAAACGTCTAAAAAACCCTAGGAAAATAAACAACTTCTTAATAACCTGCCCTGTCGGCACGACCCTCTCCTACTACACACTCAATTCCACCCATGCCGCCGTTTGTCCCCTGATGTTACTGCCGATGAGTTCCGGGCGACAGACACGAGTACCTGATTGATCTTTCCTCGGGATGTGCAAGTTGATCCCATCGCATCGCATCCCCTCTCTCTCTCTCTCTCTCCACGTCGTGTTCAAACTACCAAGCTCCACTAAACGGCAAGGAGGAGTCCTGGGGAGAACGATGATGGGTAGCAAGACAGAAGGAAGAATCTGGTACGATCTCTCACGTACTGATCATGTCCTCATCTATCTAAGCGCCATGGTCAGGGGATCACCTTCACATGCATCTCTCAGTATCAAAAACAGATCTATCAACGTCAGCTCCTCAGTACGTTCCAGTAAGAAGTGGCTAGATTTCAATTTTTTCTCTCTACTTGGACGATCACATCAACGGTGATTCTGGTGGTATTATGCAAGAAATCGAGATTGTGAAAGGTGACTCTTATATTGAATCCTATATTGGTGAAATCGACAGAAGAGAATCAGTAATTACTGGGCAGTAGGCGTAGAGAGGCGACGGTCACATCAATGGTGATTCTCGTGGTATTATCGTTCCAAGAAAAAGCAAAGGATCTACTCAATTTGTTTTTTTTTTGCAAATGTGACATGATTAATTCAGTTAGTGGTGATCCTGTGGTGCAGCTAAGCATAAAGCGGCTGAAACTCCTTTCTATTCCAACGTACTATTTCCTTAATCCCGAAGAATTGAATCTAATTTCATGTATTTCAGAAAGTTTGGGTATTCCTTCTTCTCAGTAACATACGAAGATGTCGATTTTTGTCCTGATATGCACCTTCAGTGCATGCGAGATGCAGCGTGAAGCGCCATGGTCCAAAGCCTAAAGGGTCGGGTATGACGCCACCTAGCTTGTGAGCTGCAATTCATTACCAAAGTTTTCATTGCCTATATCAGGTTCAGTAAGATACCTGCTGGGCTCATCCTGATCAAATATGAAAATAGTTTGATCAGGACTAAAGTTCAAAACCACAAGTAAATGTCAATGTTACCAATAAATGGTTTATCCAACTGAAACAATACGCTACGTTGTTTCTTATTTACGAAAATAATAAAGAAGATCCAAAGGTGTAAAGGATAGTGAGAGCTTATTATAACTTAGCAAATATGTTAAATCATATTAAGAACCATGTATATGTTTACGAAAACTGGGATGGTGGGTCAAGGGTAAGATTGTCTGCCGATTGTTTCCCTATCAAAGAAGCAATTCTAACTATCATTAGCTAAGTTTAACAACAAAATGACCCAATAGAAAATTCAAAACATTATTATTATATCTCAATCCGATGATACGATAACTTATTCTGCATTACACCATATTGTATTAGTAAAAAAATATGCTTAGCACATTATACATCCAATGAGGGTGAACTCATATTTGAAATTAAATTTATGTGTTCCATTCTCAAAGTAAGGTGTTGCCCCCATGTCATTTCTCAATGAAACTGATAATACAAATAGGTAGGATCATATCCACCTCGGTATAGTTCTGAGAATTATTACTGAACTACTAAACGACTACATCAAGCCAAAACTTAACAGCAACCTCTAAACATAGTACCATACACGTCATGTACTTGGATGCAGGAATGAGAAAGAACATTTAAACCGACATATGATGTGGAATGCCTATTGGTGTGCCTTTTTCATCCTATATTATTATTGGTATATCTTTTTTTTTCTTAAATTGTTGGCTATGACTTACTCAAATACTCATATTAGGTATGCTGGTCTTCTATTACACAGTAGCTATTTCAGCTAATTTTGTGTTCTTTCATTTATATAGGAATTGTCTACTGATATTTAGTTCTCTCAAATAATATTAATGGTGTATTAAATTTGTTTGATAAAATAAAATGTTTGATGAAAATTCCTAATCTATGATCTGTCTGGCCTTTCTTAACTGCAAAAACAGTTTTTAGTGCAGTCTTCATCCAACCGTTGTACTATACTATTGCTTCTTTTTCCATCAACTTCACATTTTTCCATGCTATTTAATTATTGCTCCATTCATGGGAATGGAGTTGTCTTAGCACTGCACTAATTCTTTCCTACCAGTTTTAATTTAGAATCACTGTGAGTTAGATTTGTACGTGATATTTTAGAGTTATTTTTCCAAGAGAAGCGCTTCGGTATGACCCCCCCCCCCCCCCCCCACAAAAACGTATAAAGGGCAGGGGGTCTTTTCACAGCGCGTATGCATACCGCCCGATATATGGCCCCGCCCACGTCGACGTACATGGCGGTCGTGTACAGCCGCCCGCTGCCGTAGCCCGTCCGCGTGCGCCCGCTCGCTGTTGTTTGGGAAAAAAACTCATACGGGTCGGCCCGCCACCGCCAGCAGTTGAAACCCTAGGGTAGGCGACCGTCTGCCGCCGCCGTTTTCTTGCCGAGGGGGAGCCCTAACTGCCCCGCCGCCGGCAACGACGACTGTTGACGCCCTTTCCGCGGCGACAAGAACGCATGTTCATCTTCCTCTACACTTCTTCTTGGGTACAACCGTCGCCGGTGCCTCTGATGGCGGCGCTTCTCCTTCCTCTAATTGATCTGGTCACGGACACGCGTTGGTCATTGTCGCGCTGGGTTTCTCGAGCCTCCCACCATGGTTTGTCGTGTAAACTAATTGCACATTGAGGATCGATCGATCCATCGGCCGCATGGTGTATGTGCGTCTACAACGCTATTGGCCATCGCCTCCCCAGACTAGGAGATATATTCATATTATGATTGTATTTGCAGTTATGTTACATGATTTTTGAATTGATAAAAGACTATATTTGCACATGTACAAATGGATCAGGATAACGATTACGATGGAGATGATGGCGCTAGCTGCTGCATCTTGAGCTTGGGTTGGTTTTTCCCTTGAAGAGGAAATGGTGAGATGCAGCAAAGTAGAGATCAGTATTTCCCTCAGTTTGAGAACCAAGGTATCAATCCAGTAGGAGACAACGCAGAAATCACCGAATACATGCACAAATAATCAAACAACTTGCACCGACCGCGATAAAGGGTTGTCAATTCCTTCATGGTTACTTGCAAAAGTGAGATGTGATAGAGATAGATAAATAATAAAGTAAATATTTTTGGTATTTTAGGTTTATAGATCAGAAAGTAGAAGATTGCAAAATAGTAGATCGAAAATTAATATGATAGATTGGAAACTTATATGATGGAAAATAGAGCCGGGGGCCATAGGTTTCACTAGAGGCTTCTCTCAAGATAGAAAATAATACGGTGGGTGAACAAATTACTGCTGAGTAAATGATAGAAAAGTGTAAAGTTATGACGATATCTAAGGCAATGACCATGAATATAGGCATCACGTCTGTGTCAAGTAGACCGAAACGATTCTGCATCTACTACTATTACTCCACACATCGACCGCAACATGCATCTAGAGTATTAAGCTCATAAAGAACGGAGTAACGCATTAGGCAAGATGACATGATGTAGAGGAATTAACTCAAGCAATATGATGAAAACCACACCATTTTACCCACGATGGCAACAATACAATACGTGCCTTGCTGCCCCTGCTATCACTGGGAAAGGACGCCGCAAGATTGAACCCAAAGCTAAGCACTTTACCATTGCAAGAAAAACCAATCTAGTTGGGCTAACCAAACCGATAGTTCGAAGAGAATTGCAAAGATATCAAATCATTCATAAAAGAATTCAGAGAAGATTCAAATAATATTCATAGATAAGCTGGTCATAAATCCACAATTCATCGAATCTCGGCAAACACACTGCAAAATAGTATTACATCGAATAGATCTGCAAGAACATCGAGGAGAACATGGTATTGATAATCAAAGAGAGAGAAGAAGCCATCTAGCTACTAGCTATGGACCCGTAGGTCTGTGGTAAACTACTCAGGCTTCATCGGAAAGGGCAATCGAGTTGACGTAGAAGCCCTCTGTGATCAAATCCCCCTCCGGCAGGGTGCCGAAAAAGGTTCCTAGATTGGATCTCATGGGTACAGAAGGTTGCGCCGGTGAAAAAATGTTTTCGTGGATGCCTCTGGTGGTTTGGGGATATTTGGGAATATATAGGCGAAAGAATTAGGTCAGGAGAGGAATGGGGGGCCCACAAGGGTGGGGGCCCGCCCTACCCCCTGGGCGCGCCCTCCGTCCTTATGGCTGCCTCGTGGCTCCTCCGACTTCATCTTCAAGTCTCCTGGTTGTCTCCTGGTCCAAGAAAAATCATCGTGAAGGTTGACTCCGTTTGGTATTTCTTTTCTACGGAACTCAAAAACAAAGAAAAGAGGAACATGCACTGGGCCTAGGTTAATAGGTTAGTCCCAAAAATAATATAAAATAACATATTAATGCATATAAAATATCCAAAACAGATAATATAATAGCATGGAACAATCAAAAATGATAGATACGTTGAAAACGTATCAATAGCGAGGATGGCTCATTGTCATTCAATGAGGACAGACATGCCGGGGAGAACTATATGAGTTTGGATGAATCCTACAGTGTCAATGTAAGTATGGTACACGTTGAAAAAACATGAAAAACAAACAACCGTGTTGACACTGAAATGTAATTATTTGTCTGTATAGCAAGGTGAGGACGATGACAATGAGGATATGGACATAGAAGATTCATATGCTGAAAGTGGTAGCCAGTTACATATTTAACCTCTCTTCCATTCATGCTTACTCTATATACAAGTACAATTATATAAACGGCTTCAGTATCCCCATAAATATTGTTGTTTTCTGCCATTATATTATTTTCTTGTCATTTTGTTTTATTGACTGGTATGAACCCTAGCATTTATATAGCAGTCCACAATTAATTTTCTTAAGCCATATCCTAATATGTAATCTCAAGATATTGTTATAACTGAGCTCGTTAAACTTATTTTTTTTATTTGATGCTTGTCCTTGTTTTCTTCTCTCTTCATGATCAGGTCTATTTGGACGAACTGCTGGCTAATTATTGCTTGAAGCCAAAGAAATCCTAAAGAATGCAATTCATGTATATGAATATAATAATACATTTCTCCTGAAATTTTGTAGAATAGTGATTTTTCACTGAGATGGTAATTGGTAAAACTGCTATATTGTGACACCATGAACAAATGATAGAGCATAAATGATCTCATGCATTCCCCTGAACTGGATTTTGCTTAGTTGATGGCCAAGGTACAACATATGGTTTGGAATAAGATTGTGCTGCCCATCTTTCCTGTTCATATATTTCTGGTCTTTTCTATTCCGTGTTTCATATCACCAAGATATTTTTACTTATTTATGACCATGTTGCATAAATTTATACTCTGATTTGACAACTGCGTTTTGTCATCCTGCGTGTTACTACGCTAATCCATACTTATTGTGTTTGTACTATATAGCATAACAGGGCAAGGAAGATATTCATTACTTTTGAACTCTGCCTTTTGAATTAGTAGTATATCAATTTATAATTAAGAAAATCTTGGGCAAATCTCACATGCAAACATCTGGTGCTCTAGCATGTAGTATATGGGAAAAACATGGGTATGATATTAATTCTTTTAACCAAAATCATTTGTTTTCTGTTGATCCATTTACCAAAAAATGGAAGAATCGGATGGAAGTGAATCTTCCTGCAATTACTTCTTCAGAAATTGTACCGGCTGAATATGCATCTTGGCACTCTGTGCTGCAGGACTGGAGCTCAGTGCATACTCTGACGTTTGTTCTATGAGACCATTGCCGCCAAGAAGAAAATGTCTTCTAAATACAGCGCAGGCGGCTTGTTCTTGTTCTCTGAAGGCACTCCGTGTGGTGCTATTGCACCCAAAGAAGGCGAGCTGGCATTTGCTCCAGGTTCTTGAGCCCCAGATGAATCAAAGCAGATGAAGGCTGCCTTTCTGGATGGTGTCTGCTGCAACTGAAACTCTCAGGGCAAGGAAAGCGCTATCATGAATGCTCATTATATAGCAGGTGACTTGATACAATATGCGATCACTGCTGTGGTCTTTCTACTGAATCTGTTTTGTTGCCAGGCAATGTCACGCGGCGACCGCGCTCGCTCGCTCTCTCTCTCGATGAACACACAGGAGAATATGAAGTGGTAAAGTTTCTATTGCCTCCAAGTTATCTGCTTCTCTTCATAATTATCACATGACTTGTCTATTGCTTCATGTTCATTATGGCAATTGGTAATTCTTGTTTGATTTAGTACTGTTTAATTTCGTGTTCTCATTGGGAAAACTAAGAAAGCTTGGGAGCATAATTGTGTTTCTTGTCTTGTTTGTTTCGATCGCCATTTTAAGAGAATGCAGTTAGTAAGAGGAATGATCTTTTACACTATGAGTAGCTTATGCATGAGTCCTGATGGAATCACTAAAAACACCAGGTCATTATTATGTTATTTTCGAGTACTAGTTCTGATGGTCAAGATAAATGTAGAAGGGATAAAACTTTATATCCAGTTTTACCTTGGATTGTTTCACCTGGAGAAAATCCGTTCAAGTCAAAGATTGCTCATTTTGTACAGCTCTTCTTTTGATATATGTAAGGAAGCAGAGAAGTTCTCTTGTAGTTATCTTCAGATGTATAATTGTATCTTGCGTTGCTGTCTCGAGATAAACCTGCATAGGATCGAAGGTAGTGCTTATCAGCACGGGCAACTGAAAATTTTCTTTATTGCAGCCGATCTCTCCACCACTCTTATATCCTTCTGCTATGAATCTCCAATAAAATCATATTGGTTGAGATGATTGACTGAAACATAAGAAGTTTTCAGCTGGTTGCATTGTTTCTTGCTCTACCAACACCCCTAGAGTGTGCCTAGGCAGTAAATGAACTCCTGCAAAACCAATTCTCTATGAGTTTTTTAGATCTGAATTCATTTATGTTCATGTGCCTCTGTCCGGCAGTGTATCCCAACTTGTATTGATGCTAAGCTCACTGAACCAAGTATTTGCAGTCACATGTTTAAGATTCAGTCGAGATCAATATTATGCTATTCTGCCCCGTCCTGTGATACTACCTACCTAATATAAGTCCCAAATATTTGTTCCTTTGAGGTGGTACAACTCTTGCATTAATATGCACAAATTGAGTGGAAATTCTTCTTGTGTTGTCTGAGTATTTTTGTCTCGTTTGTCCAGATCCAGGGGAGTTGTTGTCAGATCATCTTTCTGTGTTCGAAGCGACCTTGGGTTTGATAGCGTGGACTCTCGTCACAGATTTGAACACCTACCTTGCCACAAGTTGGCGCGTGACTATCTAAAGGATTTTCACCTGGCTGTGGTCTTTTGTATGTTGTTCTTGTATCCATGCTACCTCTGGATTCAGTTAACATGGTGTAACATGAATGTGCTGCTCCGTGACTAAGAATGTGACAAATGGGATTAACAGTTTCAGTCAAGTGACAACTGTGGTATTAGATGTAGCTGAAGTATATTAGCATGATGCCAAGTTTTTTCTTAGCTATTGGAGTTATGGTCTCATCGAGGGTGAATGCAGTACACCAGGCTGTAGTCGTGTATATGCTGTTCTAGTTTGCATGGGTACTTTGTAGCTTCAGTTAATGTGGCTGCTGCTCCCGTGCTCCCTGAGTATGAGTCAACGATTTGGCCGGCGATGGGGGCTGCCGGCCGTGGCGGCGGTGTCGGTGTACTAAAATAGGGGTACCTTAGTACCCCGAACTTGTGCACGGGCAGTTGTAGCACCCTGCGGCAAGGCTTGCCAGGGGAGCGCCAAGAGCCTCCACGGCCCCTTTTAAGGCCGAGCGAAGACCAAGTATACAAGCCAAGAGGACAAGGCCCCGGCAAGAGGAGCTTGTCGGGCCAAGAAGACAAGGCCCCGGCAAGAGGAGCTTGCCGGGCCAAGGAGGCAAGGCCCCGGCAAGAGGAGCTTGCCGGGACGACCGAGCCGAAGCACCAAGGCCCCGGCGGGAGGAGCCCGCCGGGAAGGCCGAACCAAGGCACCCCAAGAGAAGCTCGCCGCGGCGCACCACGCGCTCCGGCAAGGCCTGATGAGCAGCAAGCTATCAGGCACGGCAAGCAGCCGCCGCGGCAAGCCACTTGCCGCGGCGAGTCGCCACCTCAGGCCCGCGCTCCAGCTCACCCGCCCACGCGTCGCTCTGGGGCTCCCCCCAAAGGCACGTGGCGGGGCACCGCGCGGCCTGAGGTGCGCGGTGGCATGCAACGGCCATGGTGGCAAACGGTGGCGCACCTAACGGTCCACCTCGGTGCTGTCCGAGCGACCGAGACGGGCATTTAATGCCCTTGTCCCCTGCCGTCAGAAGTAGGTATGATAGCACTGTGCAGCGCTGTACTCACAGTCTGTTGCCATTTTTGCCCTCGCCTGCGTCGCTACCTGTGGGTAACCCCTTGAGCATATAAAAGGAGGCCCATGCGACCTAGGAGGGGAGAGACCCAGTAGACACCCATCCACGTCCAGCTCTAAGCTTACTGTAGCTTCTTGCGCTCCAGAGCAAGAACACGAATCAATCCAGACAAGCAGCAGTATGGTTTTACGCATCCGTGCGGCCCGAAGCTGGGTAAAATCTTTATGTGTGTGTGTGTGTGTCGCCTCGATCTGCTCTTTGTGCATCCTCCGCTCCCCGCCGAACCGAAAAGGGGCTCCGGCCCCATAGGTGTTTGAGGAGGCCGATTTCCCCCGATATCTTTGGCGCGCCAGGGAGGGGGCGTCGAGGTTGTGCGAACCTGATCCGGCGTCTGCACGAGCTAGACCACCGTCGTCTTCATCGACATGCCGCCGAAGAAGAAAGCTCCGGAGGTAACCGGTCCGTCCGCGTTGAACCCACCACCCTTGGAGCAAGAGGGCGGTGGGGAAGACGCCGGCGGAGGGACGGGCGTCGCCGAACCAGTTCTTGGTCCCACGGCGTCCGAACTCGCTCCGCACCCCTCCCAGGAGGCGCGGAACCAGCAGCCTACTGGTGCCCATGGTGCCATACGCTCGCTGGACCCAGATCGGGCCGGTGGGTCCCAAGGCGCTCAGGGCCAGCAAGCGCACCAGCGTGCTGGGACGAGCGTGGCGCGGCTGCCTGGACCGGGTACTGCTCCTTCTAACGTGGTTAGGAGTTCGAGCACATCCCGCTCCACGCGCCATTCACCGCTCTTCCCACCTCGCCAGCGGAAGCTCTCGCGCGAGCTCAGCTACTCCTAGACTACCCTCCAACGGCGGACAAGCTCGACGGTTGGAGGGCCACCATTCAGAGCCTCACCGGTTTCGCCAACGGTGACACGCCGCGATAGCCCAGTACGTCGCAGCCGCGGCCGGCCGCCCAGGCGAGAACCGATGGCGCCAAGACTGGCGGGGGTGCGACCACCGTGCACTCTCCGCACCAGCGGCAACGGTCGCCGACTCGCCGGACCAACCACGACAACGACTCCACTGCGTCGTCGAACCCGCGAACTCGTCGCGACCAACACCAAGTCCTTCACGAGCGGAAGGAAGAAGATGCTCGAACCCGCATCGAGCGTAGAAGAGAAGCGCGGCGTCAATCAGACCAGCGCGCTGAGCCATCTGGCGACATGCATGCACCGGGGGAGCCAGGCGACCTGCCGTATTCGGTAGGCTGCCCTGCGTTTACCCGCGAGCTGCGGCAAGTCCAGTGGCCCAGCACCAAGAACTTCAAGCCCGACGTACCCGAGAAGTACGACGGCAAGTCGCATCCGTCGGAGTTCCTCAGCATCTACACCATTGCGGTGCAGGCTGCCGGGGGGCGAGACGACAAGATCCTTGCCAACTACTTCCCGCTGGTACTCAAACCCAACGTCAGGTCCTGGCTCATGCACTTGCCGGACGGCTCCATATCCTCCTGGCCAGATCTATGCCACCAGTTTGTCGGCGCCTTCACGGGCGGCCACAAACCCCATGGCCAGGCGAGCGACCTTCATCTGCTTGTTCAGAAGGAAGGGGAGTCCCTGCGCAAGTTCATCCAGAGGTTCAGCCGTGTGCACTACAACATCCCAGACGTCCATCCCGCCGCGGTGATCAGCGCGTTCCATCAGAACGTGCGTAACCGCAGGATGCGGGAGGAAATGGCGATGTGCAAGATCAAGGAGGTCAGCGAGCTTTATGCCCTGGCCGACAAGTGTGCACGCGCTGAAGAGGGGAGGAAACTCCCCAGAGAAAGTATCGGAGATGGAGAGTCCGACAGTGAAGGTACCGCCCCGGCAAGGAAAGGCCAGCGGCGGAACGGCAGAAAGAAGAAGAACCAAGAGGTACTGGTTGTCGAGAAGTCCGGTAGCGAAGGCACCGCCAAGAAAGCCCAGGCTGGTGGCTCCGGCAAGGAGGTTGCCGGGTGCGCCAACTGCCAGGCAGTGGCGGTGGTCGACAAGCGGGACGGTACCGACAAGAAGTACTGCAAGATCCACCGCACCAGGGGCCACGACCTCCAGAGTTGCAAGCAGGTCGAGCGGCTCGTTGAGATGCAGAAGGCCGAGTACGAACGGCGCGACAAGGAGAGGGCCCAAGCTGGCGGCGGCGGATCTGGCACGAAGCGTCCCGGCTAAGGGGAGCGCCGCGGCAAGGACAAGCAGCGGCAAGCGGATAGGCCTCCCCGAGGCCGCGACAAAGACGACGACGACGACGACATGGAAGACCCCGAGACCAGCGAGCAGGAGTTTCAAAAAGCCACCGAGGTCTTGTGTGTGGACGGCGGTTCTTCCCTGCACGCTTCCCGCCACCAACTTAAACAGTGGGTGCGGGAAGTCAATGCAGCGGAACCGCCCGTCGAATCACGCAGGCCTCTGAAATGGTCCAGCACGCCTATCATCTTCGATATTGAGGACCACCCTGATCGCACAACCGCGGTCGGGTGCTTGCCGATGTTGGTTTCCCCAACAGTCCGCAACCTCAAGGTCACTAAGATGCTAGTTGACGGCGGGGCCGGCTTGAATCTGATCTCCTCTGCTGTCCTCTGGAGGCTCCAAGTTCCCGACAGCGAGCTCGAAGAAACCGGCACATTCCAAGGAATCAACCCGGGAAGGAGCAAGCCGAAGGGAAAGATCACGCTACCGGTAACATTCGGTAGCGAGCTGAATTTCAGGACTGAGAGGGTCACCTTTGACGTCGCCGACTTTCCGTTCCCTTACAATGGAATCCTCGGCCGACCAGCGCTCGCCAAGTTCATGGCGGCCTCTCACTATGCGTACAACATGCGCAAGATGCCTGGCCCGATAAGCGTCATCTCTGTCCCTGGCGACAAGAAGGATGCCCTTATCTGCGCCGACCAGATATACCGGGACGCGACAGCCGCAACGGTCCGTGACCCACTTGCCGCTGGAGCTCCCGGGGGAAAGAAGAAGACCAAGTCCGGCGAGTGCTCTGGTGCCCACTCCGGCAAGCGCGGCTCTTCGGAGTGTTGCGCTGCCGTCGAGGACGTGCCATCAGCTCCACCGGCAAGAAGACCAAACCCGGCGGACGCTCTGGTGCCCACTCCGGCAAGCGCGCCTCTTCGGAGTGCTGCGCTGCCGTCGAGGACGCGCCATCGAGCCCCGCCGGCAAGCACAAGAAGACAACGGCTGCTCCACCAGCGACCAAGAAGGTGCCCGCCAAGGAGGACGGCACTGGTGGTACCTTCACCATCAGTGCCACTCTCGACCCCAAATAGGAAAGCGCGCTCGTCACTTTCCTGCGGGCGAATGTCGATGTGTTCGCCTGGCAACCATCTGACATCCCCGGCGTTCCCAGGAAAGTGATTGAGCACCACCTTGCCGTCTGTCCTCATGCGCGGCCCGTCAAGCAAAAAGTCAGGAAGCAGGCGGTGGAGCGCCAAGAGTTCATTGCGGAGGAGATCAGGAAGTTGGAAGCGGCATGCCTCGTCAGAGGCGTGCTCTATCCGACGTGGTTGGCCAATCCTGTCGTCGTGCGCAAAGCGAACGGGAAATGGAGGCTTTGCATCGACTTCACCGATGTTAACAAGGCTTGCCCCAAAGATCCGTTTCCCTTGCCGCGCATTGACCAGATTGTTGACTCCACGGCTGGATGTGACCTGCTTTCGTTTCTTGACGCCTACTCCGGGTACCACCAGATTTTCATGGCCGAAGAAGATGAAGAGAAGACTGCGTTCATCACTCCATGCGGCACGTACTGTTTTGTGCGGATGCCATTTGGACTGAAGAACGCAGGTTCGACGTTTGCGAGGGTTGTCCACACTGCTTTTGAGCCACAGATCCACAGAAATGTGGAGGCCTACATGGATGATATAGTGGTCAAAAGCAAAGACAAGGCGACCCTGGTTCAAGACTTAGAAGAGACCTTTGCGAACTTGCGCAAGATCAGCCTCAAGCTCAACCCCGAGAAATGCGTGTTCGGAGTCCCCTCCGGCAAGCTTCTCGGGTTCTTCGTGTCCCAGCGCAGGATCGAAGCCAACCCTGACAAGATCAAGGCCATCGAGCAGATTGAAGCACCAGCACGTGTCAAGGATGTGCGAAGACTTGCCGGTTGCGTGGCGGCTCTCAGCAGATTTATCTCAAGGTCTGCGGAACGCGCCCTGCCGTTTTTCAAGATCTTGAAAAAGGCGGGTCCAAAGAAATGGACTCCGGAAGCGGAGGCTGTGCTGCAAGACTTGAAGAAATACCTGTCCTCCGCTCCAATACTTGTCGCGCCTAGACCACAAGAGAAGTTGCTGCTCTACCTAGCGGCAACCAATCAAGTGGTCAGTGTTGCGTTAGTAGCGGAGAGGGAAGCTGATGACGAGCCAGCAACCACGGCAAGCGCGTCCGACGACAAGCAGGGGGCTTCTCCGGCAAGCTCTGGCCCCGACAAAGGCGAATCCACGCAAGCGCAAGGGGAGGTGCTGCAGAAGAAAATGGTGCAGCGCCCAGTTTACTTCGTCAGCTCCCTCTTGCAGGGAGCTAGGTCGAGGTACTCTGGTGTGCAGAAATTGCTCTTCGGCCTCCTCATGGCCTCGAGGAAGCTGCGCCATTACTTCCAGGCACACGAGATAACAGTGGTCACTCGCTTTCCGCTTAAGAGGATACTGCAGAATCCCGAAGCAACAATCAGGATTGTCGAGTGGGCGCTGGAACTGTCAAGCTTTGGCCTCAGGTACGAGAGCACTTCGACCATCCAGAGCAGAGCATTGGCAGAGTTCATAGCAGAGTGGACGCCGACGCCCGACGAAGAAACCCCAGAAACAAGCATTCCCGGCAAAGAAGCAAGCAAAGAGTGGCTGATGTACTTTGATGGTGCCTTCTCGCTGGAAGGCGCCGGTGCTGGCGTGCTGCTCATCGCGCCCACCGGAGAGCACCTCAAGTACGTCGTCCAAATGCACTTTCCCAAGGAGCAGGCAACCAATAATATGGCAGAGTATGAAGGTTTGCTCGCCGGTCTCAGGATCGCGGCTGAACTTGGGATTAAGAAGCTTGTTGTCAGGGGTGACTCGCAGCTCGTCGTCCGCCAAGTGAACAAGGATTACCAGAGCCCGTTGATGGAGGCTTACGTTGATGAAGTGAGGAAGCTGGAAGAGCGCTTTGACGGCCTGCAAATGGAACACGTTCCAAGAGCAGAAAACGACATTGCCGATGGCCTGTCGAAGTGCGCCGCACTAAAGCTACCTGTGGAACCAGGGACTTTTGTGCTCAAGCTGACTCAGCCATCCGTGATGCCATCAACTGGGCCAAGCAAGAAGAGGAAGTCGGTCTCCGGCAACTATCTTCCGGCAGAGCTTCCCGAAGCCGCCGCCAAGAGAGTCCCCGGGATCGGCGCCAAGAGTGCTGAGGAGCAGCCTGCTCCGGCAAGCCCCAGGGTTTGTCCCGTCGAAGCAGGTGCTCCCGGCAAGCTCTGCCCCGGCAAGCTTGCCGGGGAACGTCAAGCTCCGGCTGAGCCCAAAATCCTCGCCGTGGAAGCTGATGTTCCCGCAGCCGCAGACATGCCTTTAGTCCTCATCGTCGAGCCACAGGCTCCGACGTGGGCACAGCAGATTGTCCGATTCCTCCAGACAGGAGAGCTTACCGAAGAACAAGAGGAAGCAGAAAGAGTAGCCCGGCAGTCCAGTATGTACCAGTTCATCGACAGCACACTGTACAGAAGAGGACGCAATGGGGTGAAATTGAAGTGTATCAACCGGGAAGACGGACAGAAGCTGTTGGCGGAGATACATGGAGGCATATGTGGACACCACATTGGCGCCAGAGCACTTGCCGGCAAAGCGTTCCGACAAGGTTTCTTCTGGCCGACCGCCCTCCAGGATGCAACTGCACAAGTAACCAAGTGTGAAGCGTGCCAGTTCCATTCCAAGCAAATACATCAACCAGCTCAAGCTCTCCAGACGATCCCTTTATCCTGGCCCTTCTCGGTCTGGGGGCTCGATATCCTCGGCCCCTTCCCCCGAGCCGTCGGGGGCTTTGAGTACTTGTACGTTACTATCGACAAGTTCACAAAGTGGCCAGAAGTGGAACCAGTGAGGAAGGTGACGGCCCAGTCCGCGATCAAATTCTTCAGGTCGATTGTTTGCCGTTTCGGGATCCCCAACAGAATCATCACCGACAACGGTACACAGTTCACAAGCCACGCCTTCATGCAGTATACCCAAGACCTCGGCACCAAGGTCTGCTTCGCTTCTGTTGCTCACCCCAGGAGCAACGGTCAAGCGGAAAGGGCCAACGCCGAGGTGCTGCGCGGGCTCAAGACCAGAAGTTTTGACAAGCTGCTCAAGCGCGGACGGAACTGGATCGAGGAGCTGCCAGTGGTTCTTTGGTCGATCAGAACGACGCCGAATCGAGCCACTAGACAGACACCATTTGCTCTAGTCTATGGAGCAGAAGCAGTTACCCCCACGGAACTCGTATACGGGTCACCTCGAGTGCTCGCTTATGATGAGCTTGAGCAAGAGCGGTCGCGTGAAGATGACGCACTGCTCCTTGAGGAAGATCGTCTCCAGGCTGCTGTGCGATCCGCTCGCTACCAGCAAGCTCTGCGTCGCTACCATAGCCGCAGAGTTAGAGCCAGGAGCTTCGAGGAAGGCGACCTTGTTCTTCGGCGCGTTCAGTCGGCCAAGAATCACAACAAGTTGACGCCGAAGTGGGAAGGCCCTTACCGGGTGAGACGAGTCACGAGGCCCGGCGCCGTCCGCCTCGAGACCGAAGATGGCACTCCGGTGAGCAATTCCTGGAATATTGAGCATCTTCGCAAGTTTCACCCGTAAGGCGCGGTTGTCGGACCCTGTCCGGCAACCAACTCTTTGTACAAGTCTTGCCGCAGTTGCATGTAATCCTTTGTACAAAGCCAGGCGCAGACCCTGGCAGCAGATAAAGAAGCGCTGGCGCCCCAAGTTTTAGCATGCATGCTGAGTTGAGTCTCATCCTTGGTTAGGGTTGATAGTGCCTAGCAGTCGCTAACCCCTAACTTAGAGGTCGAGTCCGCGTCTTTTTCCCGTCCTTTCCCTTTGGCTCGCAGGAATTGCATGTCCTTGCCGGGCCGCTCAAGGATGAAGAAGGGGAGAAGGACGAGCCAGCACCTACGCCCCGGCAAGCCAGAGTTGCCGGGGGATGCAAACTCAGATAAGTCTTCGCATCCCTCTTCATGCATTCTTTCATGGACTGCGGAATACGAAAACCTTGCTTCCTCTTAAAAGCTACCGTGCTCTCTTAAGCGACCAGCCCCGGAGCACGTTCCCGGGGCCCGCTTCTGATAGTAGCCGCGGCGGCAAGAGGGGGAAGCGAGGGGCCAGAACCCGCCTTCTTCCTGCCTCCGCCCAGAGCGCGAGGAGGGTCGAGGGGCGCGGGAAGACGGCAGGGCCTGTTGCCGGGCGGGGAAAAGTCTATCTTAACGATGCAAAGGGGTTCGCTCCTTGCCGCGGGTTGTACCCGCGAGACAAATGATCCGGCAAACATCCCCTTTTCATTAAAAACATTCCACTCAGGTACAGTTCAGAGAGAATGAAAAACATGAAAGATGGGATTACAAGATTTAAACACAACTAAGGCCCGAAGGCTTACAAGATAAAAAAAGATAAGGTGCCCGTAATCCCTTTCTTGTCTCTCTCCCCAGGAGGTAGGGCAAGAAGGCGAGAAGGGCAAAAGGGGCGCCTAGGCGAGCTACGGGTGGCAGAAGACACCAAGAGAAGATCCGGGGCTCCGCCCGGGGGCTCCGGAGGCTGGATGGAGACGGAGGCGCCGGAAGCGGAGCTCGAAGATGAGGCAGCGGGACGTCAACACGCTGTCGAGGGCATCTGGCCCTCGCACTCCGAGTTGACGGCCTTGCCGCCCGCCTCTTCCCCTTCCGCAGCCTCGCCAGTCCGGCCGCCCGAGAAGATCAAGCCCCGGCAAGAGGAGCTTGCCAGGCCGGAGAGAAGACCCCGGTGGTCGTCGCCGCGAGCAAGGGTGATGACGGCGTCTGGGGCGAAGCTGGAAGATGAGGCAGCGGAACGTCAGCACGCTGTCGAAGCCGGCTCGTACTCCGACTTCGCGGCCTTGCCGCCCGCCCTCTTCCTCCTAAGCAGCCCCCCTACCCCAGCCGCCCAAGGAGACGACCCCGGGGAGTTCATGGAGCCAGCGACACGGATGATGGGGTCGCCGGTGCCACACGGAGCTGCGACCGACGCCTAGTCGGACCCGTCATCCCGGCGACCACTGCCCTCGTCGTCGCTGTCGCTCCCCTCCTCATCGCTCTCGCTCGAGGAGGAGCCTTCGCTGTCGGAGGAGCTATCCACGCAGCACCGGGCCCGGGTGCCGAAGTCCCCGAAGACCTTGACGGAGAGGAGATCGCCCTCCATCAACTTAAAATGGAGGGTGAACCCCTCCGTCAAGCTGTGGATCCGGGCGAACGACTTCCACCCTCGGCCCAGATACATCACGCCGGGGGCTCGGGATTCGACGTGGACTCGCGTACCACTGATCCCGCAGCCCCTCATGCGCAGGTTCAGCATCTCAGGCTGCTCCACCTCCAACACACTCGCAAACAGAGCGGGAAGGCGGAGGCGGCGGCGAGGCGCCCGGCGCAGCCTGATGATGAACTCGCAGGGGTCGTCCCCGAGGTGAACCGCCGGAAGCAAAGGAGCCGCTGGCGGAGGCGAGGCCGGCGCGCCGCCCCGTCCGCCTCGAGTGCCTCGGCCCCGTCCACGACCTCGTCCACGACCTCGCCCCCTCCCCCTTCCCCTAACGGCCGGCTCCGCCGCCACGGGCGCAAGGGGAGGAGGGGCGCGCTGCCTAGCAGTGACCCTCGCCGCTACCGAAGAAGGACCAGGGTTCCCTCCCTCCATCACAGATGGGAGAAGGAGACCAAAAGCTGAAGAAGAAAGAGATGGAGTGCGGATTTCCGTTGCCCCCGTTCGCTCCTTATAAAGGGGCGGAGTGGGGGCTCGGCCGCCCCGCTCCACCAGTCGAAGCGGAGGAAGGGCAGGCGACTGGGGCCGACCCACTACCTCGACCCGCGTCGGCCCGGTTCCCTGCCTCCACCGCCGCGACCCCAAGTGCATGAAGGTCACGTGGCGGGCTCGCAGGGCCGAGGCGACGGGTGAGGCGACCTCTCCCCACCCCGTGATCGTGGGGAGCGGGCGCCCCGAAAGCCACGCCTCGACTCCGTTCGTCGAACCGCGCCTCCACGTCTCCCTGCACTTAAAGAGGGAACGGGCGTTTCGCCCCCTTCTCCCGGATAAAGAAATCGTGCGCGACGTGACGCATGCCTGCGGGATTCAGCCCCGCGCACGCCACGCACGTCACGCACGCCTCGCACGCCTCGCCCCCACGACGCCGCGATAAGCGCGCGCCACCTGGGGAAGGCGCGGCGGGCACGGAGTTAAGGAGCAACGCGACCCAGGCCACGCGTGCCCGTGCACTGTTAGGGCCTGGCCCAACAACGCTCGGCACCGTGTATGGCCCAGGCCCGGGGGCTCCTGTCGGTGTACTAAAGTAGGGGTACCTTAGTACCCCGAACTTGTGCACGGGCAGTTGTAGCACCCTGCGGCAAGGCTTGCCAGGGGAGCGCCAAGAGCCTCCACGGCCCCTTTTAAGGCCGAGCGAAGACCAAGTATACAAGCCAAGAAGACAAGGCCCCGGCAAGAGGAGCTTGCCGGGCCAAGAAGACAAGGCCCCGGCAAGAGGAGCTTGCCGGGCCAAGGAGGCAAGGCCCCGGCAAGAGGAGCTTGCCGGGACGACCGAGCCGAAGAACCAAGGCCCCGGCGGGAGGAGCCCGCCGGGAAGGCCGAACCAAGGCACCCCAAGAGAAGCTCGCCACGGCGCACCACGCGCTCCGGCAAGGCCTGATGAGCAGCAAGCTATCAGCGCGGCAAGCAGCCGCCGCGGCAAGCCACTTGCCGCGGCGAGTCGCCACCTCAGGCCCGCGCTCCAGCTCACCTGCCCACGCGTCGCTCTGTGGCTCCCCCCCAAAGGCACGTGGCGGGGCACCGCGCGGCCTGAGGTGCGCGGTGGCATGCAACGGCCATCGTGGCAAACGGTGGCGCACCTAACGGTCCACCTCGGTGCTGTCCGAGCGACCGAGACGGGCATTTAATGCCCTTGTCCCCTGCCGTCAGAAGTAGGTATGATAGCACTGTGCAGCACTGTACTCACAGTCTGTTGCCATTTTTGCCCTCGCCTGCGTCGCTACCTGTGGGTAACCCCTTGAGCATATAAAAGGAGGCCCATGCGACGTAGGAGGGGAGAGACCCAGTAGACACCCATCCACGTCCAGCTCTAAGCTTACTGTAGCTTCTTGCGCTCCAGAGCAAGAACACGAATCAATCCAGACAAGCAGCAGTAGGGTTTTACGCATCCGTGCGGCCCGAAGTTGGGTAAAATCTTTGTGTGTGTGTGTCGCCTCGATCTGCTCTTTGTGCATCCTCCGCTCCCCGCCGAACCGAAAAGGGGCTCCGGCCCCATAGGTGTTCGAGGAGGCCGATTTCCCCCGACAGGCGGCAACGGCGGCGGTAGGGCTACAGAGGAGAAGCGAGGAGAAGGGAGTTGTGTGCGACCAGGTTGACCTGCGGGATCGAGCGAGGGGGAGTTGAGCGAAACTTTTTTCTTGGCGGTGGCAATTCGGCCGTAAATAACAAGCAGATTCTGATTCACGAAAACGAGAAGCTGGGAATCTGTCGCTTCGAAAAAATGAACTACAGCCCATCGCGGCTTCCTGAATTTTAGCTTCATGAATCTAATCCGTTCGGGCTGGCTTCGGGTAGAAGTTTTTAGAAGTATGGAGTGGGAGGAGATCAGAACAGGCCTAAGAGGCTAAGAGTGAATATGGCCATGAATTTAACAGTTTCAGTCAACCAACTGTGGTAGAGCTGATGCATATTTTCATGTCACATTTTTTCTCAACAACTGTGGAGCACTATTTATTAGAGTTATGATCTCGTTGATGATGAATACAATACACGCTGATTGTAACCAGTAAAGCCTTTGCGTTATATTGAAAATGAATGAGTGCCCCTAATTTTCTTTTTTGAAGGTTTATTACTCCCTCAGTTCCCAAATATTTGTCTTTCTAGCCATCTCAAATGGACTACAGCATACGGATGTATGTAGACATGTTTTAGAGTGTAGATTCACTCATTTTGCTCCGTATGTAGTCACTTGTTAAAATATTTAGAAAGACAATTATTCGGGAATGGAGGGAGTAGTAGGAAACAAGTCGGTGTGTAGGCCGTGCCCATGACATCACCAGCACACCACTGCTTTGCTTGCTCCCTCAGCGCAGAGTACGCCTGACGAACAAATGTTACAAAGGACAGGAAACAAATAGATTCAGAGTTAACCATTCCATATTAAGTATTACAAACGATGGGAATCAAACAGTCTTGATTAGGTTTATCATGCATTCAACAGTGTTACAAATCATACTGTACATAGTAAGCAGATCAAACCAGCGTTCGTCGGTCTGCCAATGTTTGGAAAATCCAAGTCCGCCTTGCTGACTACACGGGGCAAGTAGACGAGATTCATTTTTTTTGAATAAAAAGGTAGATCATTTTCTACCTTATGCATTCAAAACGGGTAAGGAACCCGAATGACCAGAGTCATTTACATGAAAGTGATGTTAACGCCGCACACATTGTGCAGCAGGCCATCACCAAACCTATAAAAGGATACAAAGCAGAAGGGTTGGGAAGGAGAGATGGCTAAGTTGGATCAAGTGCATTTGCCCAGGGGAAAAAATTATATCCGTCCTGTGGTTTAGCGCGCAGGCTCCATAGCTTGAGTAGCCCAGTAACCTTGTTGCATAGTTTCCTCTCATTCCAAAAGGATCCATGAAAGACCTGATCATTCCGGGCGCTTCAAAGGGCGACTGCGCATGCTGTGAACAAAATGTGCCACTTATTGCCGTGTCGAGCCCATGACTACTGCGAGCACAGGAGCTCGCTTGCTTCGATGGATGACGCGGCAAGGTCTTGCATCCCTAGCTTGGACCAGAGGGACTGCGCCAGCTTGCAATGTAACAGGATGTGGTGCATTGTCTCTGCGGCCGGGCATAGATCACACCCGTTGCGCAACGACTTTGTCCCAATGCTTCTTAAGCATGTTGTCGCGAGTGTTGTGTCTGTCTTGAAGGGAAATCCATAGGAAAACACGGTGCCTGTGTGGTATGATCTTGTCCCAAATATATTTGGCTGTCGGACAAGTCTTCCCGCTGAAAGTGAACAGCTGGTAGAAGTAAGATGTGGTGACAGACTTGTGCCTTAGGAGGGGCCCCCTCACATCTGGCATACCTGCATGTGGTTGAATATTATGCAGTAGCTCGAGCAGGTTGTGAAGCTCCTGAGTTGCTATGGAAGAGAGGTTTGGATGTAGCTGAATGCTCCATTGTCCATCTCTAAACTGGGAAGCCACTGTGCAAAACTTGGATGTGGAGAAGGAGAAAAGAGCCGGGAAACATGCCATGAGCCGACCACGTTCGAGCCAATGGTCATGCCAGAAAGCAGTGCCCTGTCCGTCCCCGACCTTGCATTTGGTAGCCTCGGAAACCGTACGCAAGGTGGACTTGAAGCCTCTCCATATGGCCGTGTCCCGGCTTTGTGGAGACCAGGAGAGTTTCTTGTGACAATATGCGTGTGCAAACCAGCTGTAGCACGGCACGTCGCGTTGTTGTAATATCCTTGCCATGAACTTGCAAACGAGGGCCTTGTTGTGTGCTGCAATGTCTCTTACCCCCAGACCTCCATGTTCCTTTGGTGAAGTGATCACATCCTAGGCGACTAGGCAATGCCCTCTGCTGGCTTGGTTTTTCCCTTGGAAGCCCCTTAGGATTTGCTCGACCTTGTCTAGCGATTGCTGTGGCCATAGGAAACAGCTCATGAAGTAGCTGGGGATCGCTGCCAACACTGCGTTGATCAAGGTGAGGCGGCCCCCCCAAGACAGAAAGGTTGCGAGCCATCCAGACAGACGCTTGTCTACTTTGTGAATTACTGGCAACAACAGTCCATGTGTGATCTTGTTGAGAGAGAGGGGTAATCCCAAGTACGTGCATAGGAAAGCCGAGACCTGACATTGCAGAATATGTGCTATACTTTGGCAAGTCAGATCGTCTAGGCAAACTAGCATGATAGTGCTTTTATGATAGTTGATCCTGAGTCCGGTGAAATCACTGAAAGCTTGTAGAATCCGGTAGACGAGGTTCATCATATCTTCACCGCTGGAAAACGCCGATGTCATGCAACGACCAAAATCAACCACCTGCATGTGGTAAAGCTTGGTAAAAGCATCTGGTACAGTTAGCTTGTGAAACGCAGGCACCATGAAAGCAAAATAACGCAGATGCTTCAGCTGACCAATAGAATCTGGGAATGAGAATGTAGCAAGACCAGATTCATCGATACGTATTTTCATATTCAGTACCTGCAGTTTCTGCAGCCCCGTCAACATAGTGAACATACTCGCACGGATTTCCCCCTCGTTAGAGTTATAGATGAAAATCGTTTTAATAATTAGTTCAAGAAATGTTCTCGCTTTTTTAAATTTTCAGATTTTCACAAAGATGACTGTGAAACTTAAAAAAACATTCCCAGTTTTCTAGTAAAAAGTATACTTGCTTAAAAAATATTACAAATATGCTCCTGAAATTTTAAAAGATGTCCATGTTTCCAAAAAATGTTTAAATATTTTTAAATACGCCCACATTTAAAAATATTGAAAATTTCATAAAAGGTACATGTTTTAAAAAAATGCTGCAGAAATATTTTGTGCGTGTGTGTTTTCAATAAATGTTCCTGAAATTTTATAAAAGTTATCATAATTTCAAAAAATGTTCCGTTTTTTGAAAACATGTGAATGACACTAGCATCGGGAGAAAATTCCAACCAAATATTACTGGACCAACAAAGCTAGCCTGAATTATCTCTCTTTCTCTGTCTCAAAAAAGAAAAGAAAACAAGCCTGTAGAAAGAAAGAAGTGATGGGGGTCCAGCCCAGCTCAGCCCAACCCAAAGAACGAGTTTTTTTTTTTTTGAGGGATTCCCAATGAACGAGTATGATGGAAGAGGCCGGTCCGGAGACGAGGCGTGACTCCGACCCGAGTGTTCGCCTGGAAATATATACGCAGGCCGCTGCCGGCCGCCTTGTCCCGTTTTGGTTCAAAAGAAGATCCAGCGCGAGAGACAGAGAAATCCAGCAAACCCTAAACCAACCAGGAGAGGAAAGGAGAGAAGCGGAGCGGATCCGGCGATGGGTTTCCCCTTGACCCCGTTCCAGACGGAGAAGGAGGAGGCGCCGGTCCTCAAGGCCAAGGCGAAGAAGGCCCTCACCACGGAGGAGGAGGAGGCGCTCATCAAGTTCGTGGCGCTGCTGGAGAAGGAGGAGGACTTCCTCGACGCCAAGGCGGAGGCGGAGAAGTGTGGCTCCAAGAGGAAGCAGCCGGAGTTGGAGCGGGACGAGGAGGGGGCAGCGTTCCTGGCGTGGTCGAGTCCACGAAGCCACCCACGGACCAAGTGGAATACTCGGATGGGGATGTGTCGGACGGCTACGACTCGCAGGACGACCCGAAAACCAACATCGGCAGGGTCATGGCGCGGCACATTCTGGCCAACAACGCTCGCTGGCCTTTCCTAATTGGTGGGGGCCAAATCAAATCCCCTGAAGATGCTGATGGGGTGTGAGAAGCTGATGAGAAGGAGCTTCACCAATCCTATCCCATCTAGTACCAACCCTGTATCCATCTATACATGTGGAGTATATACAGAATTACAGATAGATATAGTAATCTTATTGAGACTGGACCGTGTTACGTAGCCCACAATAATTTTCAGACTAATGATAACTTTGTTGCAAATCAAGCCCGGAAGAGGCGCTATGTATGCTTTTGTTCATTCTGAAATAGGGCTGAGCCTCATTTAGCTTTGTTCATTCAGATTATTTTTTCTTCCTTGGTAGGATGGTTGTTTTTCTGCAGGCGCCTGAAACTCTTTCAGTCATTTGTCTATTCCATGCACGCGCAGAGCACCGAGCCTGAGATGAGGACACCACGGTAGAAGTTGCTATTTGCTGTTAAAGCAGGAGGATTTTAGTTTCACTTGCCATCAATACCGGGCCCCTCAAGGCCTAGGTGAGATGGGTGGTTGATTTCCTGTTACCTGACCACCATGACAGACTACATGAACCCTGTTACTCTTGTTGACTGTAAAAGAAAAAGAAAAAGGCATTGTTTGCGAGAAAGAATGAGCCTGCATTCAGCTAATTGCTTCAGCATTGTGAAACAACTAAAAGTGATGAGGAAAAGAAAGACCAAGAAACATTATGACAACACGACTACTACCGTGAATTTTAGTGCTCCTTGGTGACGGTTACGTAACTTATGCTTTTGACTAGTGGAGTGGTAAGATGAGCAGTATGTAACTGCAAAAGATGCACCAAGTCGTCCGGTGTAGCAGCTACAAGTTGATCAATGGATATGTAAACCAGATCTCCATCTTGAATGCAGATTTCTTGCCGCTGACCGTTGTAGGGCATCAGGGGTGATGCAGGGGAGGCTGCTGGAGGGACGGGTTGACCGACTACCTGTCACCAGCCCAGGGGTGCGCCGGTCCGGACGAGCTCCGCTCCCCACTTCCCTTTTCCTGGCCTAGTGCCTCCTTGCCGCTCACTGTTGTTCGGGGCGGGTCGGTCACCGACGGTTCCGATGGTGCTAGGAGTCTGCCGGTCGGCTCAAAGCTCGTGCCTTTGATGGTCTCCGGAGTGTCTGGATGCAAGACGGCGGCCTTGGTGGCGGGAGCTGCGGGCTCGTGGGTGGAGCTCGTGGCTCGGGCGTTGACGAGCTTGCTGTCATGGCCGTGTAGGCGGCACGGGGGCGGTCCTTGGACGATCTCGGTGGTGGTGCGGCCGGTGCTCTCGGGTACGGCCGTACCTTGGGCGGAGGTGGAGGGTGGTGGCTGGGGTGAAAACCTCGTCTGGTTCGAGCCTGACCGAGGGTAGCAGCGTCCTTGCGCCGTTCCCTTCTTGAAGGCTCCATCGCGGTGACCCTGCGTCCTTCATGTTACTCCGGGTGAAAACTTAGATTCCCTGGATTGGGCTGTGGCGGCTCTTCTTTCTTGGAAGCACCTCTTTGGAGTCTCTGGTTCGTCTCCTCACTGTGACTCGTTCACGGTGGAGAGCTTACTTGTTGTTTGCTTTGGGGTGGTTGAAGTAGCGTTGTTGTTTGTCAGCTCCCTTGTATCTGCCTTGACATTCAGCACAACATCACATGACACTTTGGAGTCTGTTACTGTCAGTCGTAAGCCCACGAGGACCCCTCCCTCCCGACCCCGTGCGGCGGCCGCCGGGCCGCACCGGGCGGCCACCTCCCGAACTCCTCGACTCTCTGCACACCCTCCTCCTTCCGCCGCCACCGGCAACGTCGGTGAGCGAAGGCCCTGTGGCACAGCGGCGGCGGACCTCTTCTGGCGTCCCGAGATCTGAGGTGGCGGCGGCCTGATTTGCATCTCCCTCCCGACGAGGATGGTGGGCAGCTGCGATCGGGGCGCAACGGGGGGGGGGGGGGGGGCTTGGCTCCAGTCGGCGAGATTAGTAAGGAGATGGCGGCAGCGGCGGCCGGGGCGCGTCCCGGGCTCGATCTAGGACCTTCGGGTCTAGGTGGGTGGCTGCCCTTACGTCCTCAAGCTGCTGCATCTCATCGGACACGGCGATGGCTCGCTGAAGCACTCCGGGTCTCCATCGCATCATGAGGATTATGGCGGTGGTGGTCATCTCCTACGTCGGAGGTGGTCGGCCCGAGGCTGGGTGATCGGATCTCTAGATCTGTAATCTAGTCCCGGCTGTGAGTCGGGGAGACATAGTTGCCGATGAAAACCGAGCCGACGGCGAACGTTAGCGGCGTTCTGTGCCCACTAGTAGAAAAGGGGGCTATGGTCCAGGCCGGGGCAGCCCATTAGTCCCGGTTCAGTCTAGAACCGGGACTAATGGGGGCATTGGTCCCGGTTCGTGAGCCCAGGGGGCCGGCCGGGCCACGTGGGCCATTGGTCCCGGTTCGTCAGGACCATTTGGTCCCGGTTGGTGGGACGAACCGGGACCAATGGGCCTAGCTCCTGGCCCACCACCATTGGTCCCGGTTGGTGGCCCGAACCGGGACCAAAGGGCCACCTTTAGTCCCGGCTCATGCCACCAACCGGGACTAAATGGTCGGTCCTCGTTGCGATTCAGAGTTTAGTCCCACCTCGCCAACCGAAGGGCACCCACACTGGTTTATAAGCCCGTCCCTCTATGCATTGTTGAGCTCCTCTCAAAATGAAAATAGATGCCCCTATACAGGAAATTTGACTTAAATTCATAATGAATTTCTATGAAATTCATGGAAATTAATTATGAATTTAGGTTGAATTTTCTCTATAGGCGCATCTATGTTTATTTTTTTAGTAATTTTAATCACAAACATGAGATTGACACAAGTTTACAATTTGATAACTAGAATCACTGACAGAAAGCTTGTAATTTTTGGTATCTCTGTGCAGAAAGATTGTACATAGTAAATATAATACACAAAGTGTTTTCACACAAATTTAGTAAACTAGTGATTCATAAACTAGTGATTCACACAAATTTTAAAAAATTCAAATTTAAACTATTCCACCGTACATCATGCCGTCCCTTGTTGTGCCACCCGGCTCATCGACTTGGTAGATTTGTTCTTTTTCATTGAAACTAATGATTTGTTGATGCCAAGATTTGCGTGGGTTCCGATGAGCAATGGCTCCCAACATTCTCGGAAGAATGTTGTACGCGGCGACATAGTCACCATGCAACATCCTTATAGCGTTTGCCTTTGCCATCCACGCCTTTCCATACTTGACCGGGTACCCGAATCTTTCAAAGACCGAACTCATGAGGAACCTCACCTTCACGGTTGTATCATGGGATATCTCATTCAACTATTTATAGCCTAACTACTCGGACGTGAGTTGGCGGTGTCCCTTACTTCGGTCCGGTTTCTACGGCGGTATGCACTTGTGGGTGGCCACAAAACTCTTCAACTCCCATTGCCCGGTCCATGTCTTGTTGATGCACATCATCTTGAGCAATAGCATCTCCATCAACATGAGCAATGGCATCTTCATCAACATGAACATTTGCATGTTCATCAACATGAGCAACGGCCTCATCTCCAACATGCATGATCATCACCTACAAGAACTATGGCTCTAGCATTGGTTTCCTCTTCATTTGGTTGGCTACTTTGTGGTTGGCTAGCCGCATCACATAGTAAATATAATACACAAAGTGTTTTCACACAAATTTAGTAAACTAGTGATTCATAAACTAGTGATTCACATAAATTTTAAAAAATTCAAATTTAAACTATTCAAATTTTAAAGCTAATGGCACTAACAAAAAGTTTATAATTTGGGTGACCTAAAAGAAAAAAGAAATGACTAAAAAACTATAAGTATTTAGTTCTAAGTAGAAATGAAAAAACAAATAGGAAAAAAGAAAAAAAGATGCCACCTACTGGGCCACCACGGCCTGAATACGACTAGAAGCCCATCCGTGGGCCAGGATTCAGGCCCGCAGAAGGCCCAGCAGGCCCACAGGCATAGCGCTGTGACATTAGGCCCATAGGCCTGCAGTTCTAAGGAGTTCGATGGAGATGGCGAGGCTGCGCTTATAAACAGGTACGGCCATGCTAGCTTCTCGCTCCTCGTTGGTTACCCCAAGTGGAAGGTTGAGATGTAGCGTAGCGTAAGTGTTTCCCTTGGCAAAGATACCAAGGATCGAATCCCCTGAGACTCCCAGTTTCAACAAGAAGGTGTCAATCGCTAACGGCACCGTGTATTAGCAATCAACGTGGACCTGCACACAGATACAAATAACTTTGTTCCCAACGAGTACAGAGAGGTTGTCAATCCCTCCGGCCTTGTCGTTTACAAAGGATCAAACGCAAGTGATAATAGTGATAGATATTGCTGCAAAAAGTAAATAAAAGCGGAAAGTAAATAGCGATGTGAACAATGATAGTAATATGGACCGGGGTGCCATGATGTTCACTAGTGATGTCTCTCTCCCAAAAGACGATAAAACAGCTATGCGAGGTAAACAAATTACAGCTGGGCAATTGACAGGATTATGTGCGCAAACCAATGCTAACTATATTGCAAGAAAGGTAGAGGTTCAAAGCATGGGCAGTACGCCAAGGTAAGTAGACCGAAATCCATCTGCATCTACTACTAATCATCCACCTTGAGATATCTATCCAGAACATCTCGCTGGTATTAAGTTGCGAGCCCCACCCATAGTGTAAACTCAAAGCAACAGACAACTGCATTAAAATAACTTTGCGTAAAGTAAACAATCCTTGCACCCGCGTGCACAAGCACCGTTGTTTTCCCCCTTGTGGCAACAGCACATCCCCTAGACTCATATTTCTGTCACTCAAGCTAGTCATCGAGGGGCATGAACCCACAATCAAGCATAACGTTCCCTCTTGGAGTTACTACCTACTACTCGGCCAAAGCAATAAACAGCAACGGATAACATGCAAGAATTACTTACGAACATAAATATAAAAGAGGTAAATCAAATATATTACTCAAACACAATCTGAATATAATCTCACAGTCCATCGGATCCCAGCAAACTCATCATAGCAACATCATAAGGATTACATATGTGCCTCGATCATGTAGGGCAGCTCACGAGGTCTAATTAGTGAAGCACAAGAAGGGGAGGAGAACATCACATAGCTACTGGTCATGGACCCATGGTCCAAGGGAGACTACTCACGCATCATCCGGGAGGCGTCCATGGTGGTGGAGAAGGTCCCGGTGGTGATCCTCCCCTCCGGCAGGGTGCCGGGAAGAGTTCTCCTGGCGCTCCCGATCTTGGAAGCGCGGCGGCGGCGGAACAGAGATGAGATCGCGAAAAAGGGTTCCCCTCTCGAGGGTTTCGGGGCGTGTGTTAAATATAGGCCAAGGGGTGACGTCAGAGGACACCTGGGGGGCCCAGGCGCCCCCCCCCCCCCCGGCGCGGCCAGGAGGGGGGCCGCGCCACCAGGGCGCCTGGAGCCCTGGTGGCCCCCCTCCGGCTCTCCTTCGGGGTCTTGGAAGGTTCCGGAACGCTGATTTTTTATATATTTTTTCCGGGATTTTTCTGACAGTTTTCGTAATGGAAAAACCTGAAATACAAAAACAGCAGAAAACAGAAACTGGCACTGGGGTGCACTGAGTTAATAGGTTAGTCCAAATATGATCAAAAGTGTATGGAAGTGTATAAACATCATAGCAATATCACCCAAAAGAGGCATGGAGCAAGCAGAAATTATAGATACGTTTTGGACGTATCAGGCCGCTCTTCAGCTAGCGAGGTGGGACTAAACATCCCACCGCACCGCGGCATTGGCAGGTGCAGGATATTGGTCCCGGTTCGTGGCACAAACCGGGACTAATGCCCCCTTTTAGTCCCGGCTCGTGCCACCAACCGGGACCAAAGGCCACTTTTCGGCAGCCCAAAGGGCGGAAAGCGGAGGCCTTTGGTCCCGGTTGGTGGAACAAACCGGGACTAAAGGGCGGCATTAGTCCCGGTTGTGCCACGAACCGGGACCAATGCTCTGTCTATATAAGAAGCACTCGTGAAATTTTGGTTCAGTTCTTCCCCGCCCACGCCCGACGCCGCCAGGCTGCCCCGCGCCGCCCCGTCGTCGCCCCGCGCCGCCACGTCGTCGCCGTCGTCGCCCCGCGCCGCCCCGATCGACGCCGTCGCCGCCTCCCGCCCCGCGCCGCCCCGATCGACGCCGTCGCCGCCTCCCGCCCCGCGACGCTGCCCCGACCCGCCCCGCCCCTGCCGCGCGACGCCGCCCCGACCCGCCCCGCCCCTGCCCCGCGCCGCACCTCGCCGTCGCCGTCGCCGTCGCCGTCCCCGACACCGTCGCCGTGAGATTTTGTTAATTAATTAATGTTACTAGTAGTTAATTGAGTTAGATTTTGTTGTAGTTCATAGATTTTTTGTTAGATGTGTAGTAATTTAGATGTGTAGTTCATAGATTTTTCTGTTAGATTTTTTTTCATATTGTGTAATTAATTTGTTCATATTGTGTTAGATGTATTTATGATTTTTTGTGTTGTAATTTAGATTTTTTAATGATTTTTTCTGATGTTCATATTTAGAATAGAGGAAAAAGGAAAACATAAGAAGAGAAAGTGTTTAATATAATTAGTTAGAAAAATAATAGAACTATAGTTAAACTAGTTTATTTTTAGTAAGTCATACTATTTTATTTTATTTATAGTAAGTGCTTCATATATAGTTGAATTAGCTAGTTGGTTTAATAAACTACTTTATTTAACTATTCATAGTAAGTAGTTCTCGTGATTACTAATATTGATCTATTTATAGTAACTAGTTTATTTTTTTGTTCCTACATTTTTAGCAAGTTGATTTAATAGTTGAACTAACTAGAACTATAGTTAAACTAGTTGATTTAATAGTTGAACTAACTACATTTTTAGCAAGTTTATTTATAGTAAGTGCTTCATATATAGTTGAACTAACTAGAACTATAGTTAAACTAGTTGATTTAATAAAACTGGTTTATTTTACTATAGAAGTAGTTTATTTTTAGCAAGAAAATTAATAGAACTAGTTTATTTTTTTATTTAAAGCAATTATTCCCGCATCGACGTGGACGATGCCTATCCCGCATCCTCGTCGTCGAGTCGGGGGCGGACGACACCTGCTTGACCAGATGGGCCATGTCCGGGACTGGGCTCCGCCGGGGTGGTACTGGGAGGCGCTACCTTCCGGAGGGCGTAGCTTGGTGAGGAGCCAGCCCGTCGTTGACCCGATCCTTGTTTGGTGGCGGTCGCGTGGGCCAGTGACGGTGCCGAGGCTTCCGGACACCGCGGAGGTGGTACATCACCGTGTCAGCGAGGAGGACCAGCACGTCCGTCGGTACATGGTTGCGTTGGAGGGCAGGTTCGAGAATACCTGGCAGGTTCTTCAGGGATCTCACTGGAGCTATGATCCTGTGATGGTTCCTTCCCTTTGGGTGTCCACCGCCTGCGCCGATACCCGTCGGGCGCTACGGTTCTAGCTGTACTAGCGATATGTATGATATATAGTATTCGACGTGTATTAGTGATAATATTCGATGTACGGACACATGGAGATGATGTAGTTTTTCTTATAATTAAAGGCATCCTAATTTGAATACTACTTATTGAATGCTCAAATTGGAGAGCACTATGCAAGGCATATGCATATGATTAGTTGAATAATAATGATCTAATTTAGTCTTTGAATTATGAACGTATAGGAAATGTCATCATCGGACGACGAAAGTCTCCCGGGGGAGTGTGACTGGTGCCACGACGATCGAGGTGAGTGCGACAGGCCTCACCTGGACGATGGTCGGCGCTTCAGTATTAAGCTAGAGGAGACTTTTGACGTTGAAACGGTACGCAACGACGACAAGTCTTTTTTTTTCATAATTAAGCATGACTTCAACTATTTCAACGTGTAATTTTCATCTTTTACAATTCGAGTATAGTATGGGTTTTGAAGACCATGAAAATTTGAAACGAAGAAAATTCACCTAAGAACCCATCATGATGTGGATTTTGAAGTAAAGTTGTATAATGCTGAGAGCGTAACCCATTTTGTTTGCAAAAATTGGGAAGCATTTTGCAAATTGTATAGTTTTGATGAGGGTATGCTTGTCACCATGGATCTTGGTGATCTTGAAATCGAGCAAGACAATATGGACATTTGGGTCCTTGTTGATACTCCTCCAGTTCTACCGCTATGTGAGTTTCTAAAACATAGTTAATTATTAATAGAACTTATATTGTTCATTTCAAAATAGTTGACAATTTATTTCCATTGACAGCTTATTTTGAAGTATCAAAGAATGTGCAGAATATGGTAGATAGAACTTACTACACCGATGGCTCTGAGTTAACTTACAAGGAGAAAACTCATCTGGTTGGATTTTGTAATGATATTGAGAATTACAATATCTACAATCGAACTCCTGAACATTATGGTCAATACGTGACACTAGTGCACGTGTTGAACTATGGTAACTACCATGGAGATACCCTGGTAAGTTTTTCTACTATTACGACATCCGTGCATCTTTTTGCATACTTCTAAAACTAGTACATCATTGCTAACTACGAAGTTATTACTATGTTTTTCAACAGCTTATCCCAGAGGGTTGTGTGCCTCATTTGATGTATCAGAATGGCGGCAGCGTTCATGTTTTGAACATATATCCAGGTCATCCTACGAATCTCAACTGTCCATACCGGATTTCTAAAAGAAGTGGAGACATGACAATCAAAGGATGGAAAAAATGTATGGACAGTCGTAAGGAGCTTCTTGGAAGCAAAAGGAAGCGAGGCGCAAGAATTGGAGACAGGATGATCTCCATTCTTCATAACGGAGATTCCGGGTCTATATTGTTTTATGCTATTTTACCTTAAGTGTGTTTAGGTCCGATCCTCCTGATACTGATGTTCATGTGCTAAGAACAATTATGTAGAGTTGGGTTCAATGACTATGAGGATGATGATCGTATGACTTATTATTAATAACGAGTAGAAGTTGTATGATGATGCTTGATTAATTAGCTAGTAGGACTTGTTATTATATATGATGATGTATATGCGAGCATGCATGAGTTATTATATATATCGATCTGCAGGTGAAATGAACATATGTAGTCCTTGCAAGGACTACATATAAGAGAGGACAGTTCTCTCTATTAGCTAGCTAATAACAACCTAAAAATAACCCCCTAAACCCCTAAAACAGACACTTTTTTTTAAAAAAAAAGAGAAAAACCTCCTGCTGACGCGTGGAAGCCTTTTGGTCCCGGCTTATGTCATCAACCGGGACCAAAGGCCCCCCTGCCTGGGCTGCCGGCTGCGGCCACGTGGAGGCCCATCTGTCCCGGTTCTGGTTTGAACCGGGACTAAAGGGTGAGGGTATTAGTAACGACCCTTTAGTCCCGGTTCAGGAACCGGGACTAAAGGCCCTTATGAACCGGGACAAAAGGCCGGTTTTCTACTAGTGGTCGTTACCTTGATGAAGGCATCGTTCTATAACTACTATCAACCCACTTGTGCTGCTCCGGGGCAAACCCTAAGATCTGGTTTTCTAGATCGGACGATGGTGGCACTACGGTGTCGTTTCTCTCTTGGGAGCATCGTTTTTGGAGCAGCGCTGAAAGTCGGAGGTAGGAGTTGGAGCGGCTTCCTCTTGCACGGAGTTTCGGTGGAGATGTCAAGTCATGCGTGGCCGACAGGTGCTACGCTTTGTCATGCCTGGTCGGCAGCTGCTACGCACCACAGATTTTCCAGAGACTTCAAGCTGTGTCGGCTGGTGGTACTTGGTGGCATGGTGCTGAGGTGTACCGGCGGCGACCGCGACGTGCTCAGTAGTTCGCACGCAGGGAGGTGGTGAAGTTGGGCGCCGTGGTGGCGTCGACGGCAGCTAGACCGGGTAAGGATGATGCGTCAGTACAACTCTGAAGATGGAGTGGTGGCAGTTGGTGGCGGCGGCCTCTGAGAGCGCGCCGGACCGGCGTGTGCCCCATACCCGGCAAGTGGCTTGGTTGGGGCCTCAGGTCTTAGGGCATCTCCAGTCGCGCCCCCAGGAAGGCCTCCCCAGGCGTTTTTTTTGCGCCGGCGCCGAAAAATCGGCCCAGTCGCGCCCCCACGAGCCCGATTTTCGCCGGCCTGGGCCGAAAACAGCGCCGGCGGACCCAGGCCGAACCCGGTGCGCTGGGGGGCGCCCGGGGGCGCCGGGCGAACTTTTTTGGCGCGAAAAAGCGGCAGGCCCGCCGCGTCAGCGACACGGCTCTCTTCTTGGCACTTCGTCGTCCTCATCGCCTCGTTTCCCGTGGCGAATCAATGCCAAAGCTGTCGCGCTGCCGCGCCGGTCAGCCTGCGCCATTGATGCCTCACGGGCGACGCAGTGAAGGCCGGATGACGCGCGTCCCTCGACCTCCCTCGCCCGCCACGCGTACACACGGCGGATACGCGTACGGGCGGCGCCTCGGCCTATATAAGACGCGCACCAGCATGCTCGGCGATCACACTCTCTCGCCGTCGTCGTTCCTCCATCTCCTCTCTCTCGCCGTCTCCAGTTCATCACCCATGGCCGAGCGCTTCCCTGGCGACGGCGCGGCGGCGAACGGCTTCGGTCGCCGCCATCTCCACGAGGACGAGGCTCGCCTCCTTTACGAGGCCGAGTACCCGGTCCCGCCGGACATGCGGGTGCCCGGCGCGTGGAGGATCAGCGCCGGCGGCGTGCCGGTGCCCCCGGTACCCACCGGCGCGGCGCGACGTGCGGAGATCGCACGCATCCGCTCAAACCTGCCGCGGGCGGCGAGGGAGGGACCTCGGTACGTCCCCGACAGCCTGCTCTGGGAGCCCTACTTCCGGCGCCGCCGCGCCCAGCGGCTCGAGGCCACCAACGGTGTAGAGCCCTCCGGCAGGCTCAACTCCGCCGGCCGGCGTTGGTGGTGGGGCGTGCCCGGGCGCACGTTGGAGGCCGTCCTCGAGTACATCGAGGGCGGCAACACGCCGCGTCTCGAGTACCCCGCCCCCCTTCCTTCTCACCCTGCCGGGGAAGCTCCTGGACCCCGAGGCGCATGGAGACCCGGGGGTCCTCCTCCTCGTCCGGCGGCTCGCCCTGCCTCCGCCCCGTCAAGCCGGAGCCCTAGGGCACGCCGGTCAGCGCGCGCACCCGCAGCTCCGGCGTCCGCATCGGCGCCAACGCCTCCCCACCCACCGGCCGCTTCGTCCTCGTCGAGCCCAAGCCGGAGCCTGGCCTCCCCGCGGAGTACGAGGAGATAGCCCGGCGTGGCTTCTCCGACGAGGACGCCCTGCGGTGGGCACGGGACGACTACCTCCGCGTTGAGATGGTCCGGCAGCGCCGGGCCCTGGAGGAGATCGCCGCCCGCAAGCGTGGGCGCGAGGACGAGCGCGGCGTCGTGGTCCTCGATAGCGACGACGACGACGACGACGCCCCCGGACCGTCCAACCCGCCGCGCCAACCGGGGGAGGGATGCAGCAGGGACGGCGGAGGCGCAGGCGGGGGCGGCGGCGGCGACGACGACGACGACGACGGTGGCGGTGACTACACGCGGTTCTACAGCCTCCTCGGCATGTAAACCGCGTGGGCGGGCGGCGAGGCGGGCGGCGAGGGAGACGGCGGGGGTAGCCCGTGGAAGTTTTTTTTTCTTTTTTTGTAAAATATGTTTAAGTTTGAACGAACTCGCCGACGTTTGCGTTAAATTTCAGTCGTGTTTGCGCCGTATTTGACTTTTTTAAAAAAACGTGGGCGCCGCGACCGGGGGGCATCACGCCCCCAGTGCGCGGTTTAGCGCCGGCGCGCCCCCAGGGGGCGATTTTTTGCCCCTCCTGGGGGGCCAACGGCTGGAGATGCCCTGAGATGTTAGGCTTGGCTGCGAGGTCTGTGGTATTAGGCCCGGACTATCAGCATCCCATCATCAACTGGATAAGAGTAGCGACAGATGTTGTCTAGACGGTGGCTTCAGACTTACCATTGTATTTTTTTTGTAAGGTCTTTGATGAATAATTAATAAAGTGGTTGCATGCATCACCCAGATGCAGAGGCCGGGGTCTTCTTCTTTTTCTAAAAAATAAAAATAAAAATGGCGGTGCAGAGTAGCACCACCATCAACATGACCACTTGTTACTTCTTTTACTAAAATTTTCTTTCCTCTCCCCAAGCCCAATCTAGAGGAGCATGAGAAGCAACAGCGGTACGAAGGGAACAATTTATTTGCAAAAACCAGTTAGATATCTCCAGTCCGAGTAGTACTAGTTTGAGTTAGTTTCCATGTACGTGTGTGGGCTTGTGCTACTCCGTTTAGAAATGCTTTACCTGTACGATATTAGGTGTTGGTGTTCAAGTAGAATTTGAGTCGGCATAGACAATAACTAGAACAGATAGGAAAAGCAATAAGAGAAAAACTATGAGGCATGATACGTGTCTATAATTTAAAAGTTGCTGCGTTCGTGGAATGTCAAAAGTGGAATTGAAGAAGAGCCTAGAGAAGATAGAAAGTGCTATAAATGATGCATGTGAAGTTTTGAAACAACTGAACTTGCCAGGTGGACGTAATGATGATGGGAGGCGAGCTGTTGCTACCAATTCACGCCGTGCAGTCACTACTGCAGCCCCTCCGATAGGAGTAATTGGTCGGGATAAGAGAAAGATACGAAATCCAGAAAATATCCAGAAAAGATACGAAAAGCGATAAGAGAACAATTACGAGGCGTATACATGCCTCTAATTTCGAGTTTCTGCGTTCGTGTGCTAACAAGTGCTATTTGGTTTTTGCAGGAGAGTGGTATGTCAAAAGTGGAATTGAAGAAGAGCCTAGAGAAGATAGAAAGTGCTATAAATGATGCATGTGAAGTTTTGAAACAACTGCACTTGCCAGGTGGACGTAATGATGATGGGAGGCGAGCTGTTGCTACCAATTCACGCCGTGCAGTCACTACTGCATGGCACTTTGATGAGGTGGATAGACTGCATGTCAAGAGAAATAAGATAGTGGGATCAACTATTTAGGTATTATAGATTGGTCGGGATAAGGATCGTGACAAGATAATCGCGATGCTTCATGAGAAGGAAGACCATTGTCAAGCAAATACTGCCAGTGATACATGTTATTCTGTAATTGGCATTCATGGCATGGATGTGTCAGGGAAGTCAACACTTGCACAGTGTGCTTATGATCATGAGAAAAAGGGTAGGAAAGAGAAAATGGAAGGACATTTCGATATTGTCATGTGGATTCATGTTTCTCACAAATTTGATTTTAATTCCATTTTTAGGGAGATGTTTGAGGGGGTACAGGGGGGAAATGGAGAGCGGCGTAACTGAGGGCGGGATCATCCGGACACGTTATCCTGGTCATAGGTCCACCTCTAGGGATCTGGGCTAGTGGGTCCGTCTGAGCAAATACGAGTCTAAGAAAAGAGGGTCGTCTGACGAAATACGGCATGGAACAGTGATGTACGGTCGCCGGCGGGGCGTGTTTTTGAAAACTAGGTGACGGCGACAAGCTGATCCGTGGCTCGCGTCCGTCACAAAAGCTGTGCGGTGGATCAGAAACGTGTGCAGGCCGTCAGCTCCAAAAATAGCGCTGTCAAGTGTGGGACACCCGAAATATCTAGGTCCCTTCTACCTCTGGCCGGTTCAACCTTTCTCCATCCCCTCCTATCTAGCTCGTCGGCGGAGAGCGAAAAAAATGGCGGCGGAGAGCAGTATGGGGAAGGTGCTGACCTGCGAGGCAACGGACTCGAATTTCTACTGGATCCGGTTGACAGGTAATTGCTCCGCCGTATTATTGTGTTCGATTCGCCCTGCAGACGCGCGAGCGAACTATGGCGATGACTGGGCTTTGATTTGTTGAACATGCCGTAGGTTTCCACGCAGAGAGGTGATTGCGGGTGTTGAACAGCCAGATCCATTGGTGTTGAGGCTTGAGGGCCATCGGGCCGTCGGCCGCGGCTGCCGCCGACTCCTCGTGCGCAGTTGTGGTTGGACACCTCGGCGGCTCTCCTGAGCAGAGAGATTCCGGCGGCAGCAGAAGGAGTCGCCAACCCAGTCCGAGTGGTCCACCGGCAAGGTGAACCCAGAGGCGCCTGGGTGGACCAGAAGGTAAACATGAAATCAGTGTTCTTTCTGGCTGGATGATTTTGATATTTTGCAAGGAATGACAAATTATTGTGTGTATGCCAATAGATGTCTAAGGGTATGATTACTAGTGTCAGCTAGCTTTTTTTTTTGCGTTCCAATTGAGAGCTTTTATTCAACGAAAGAACTCCTAGCATCATCAGCCAAAAGGCTGGTGAGTAGGAAAGATGGTCTAGACCCAGTCCAATTTTCGGTGACCATCAATGTGCATGCATGTTTTGCACAAAGGTGGGCCGGAACATTGGCTGATCTACTTACATGTTGAATAACAAAAGAAGAAAAAGAGGTAGCGAGTTCTCCAATTTCTAAAAGTAAAGGAGCCACAACAGAAAGGCTATTGTGACGAGTATTCCAGAGATTAACAATCTCCAGGCAGTCTGTTTCCATGATCACATGGGAGAAGCCACGTAGATTAGCAAAGATAACTCCATCGCGCAGCGCCATTGTCTCCCCTATGAACGGATCCGTGATCCCCGGATGGGGTTTACTCCATGCACCCAACAAAGCATTGTTGGAACGAGCAACACCACCCACTCCTATCTTGTTGGAGTCAACATTCACAGCCGCATCTGTATTGATCTTGACTATCCCCACCTCAGGAGGAATCCACCCAAAGCCCGGGAGCACCGATGCATGTTTGTCTGGCATATCAAGCAAAGCCAGGTCCTCCCGAATTCTCTTAACCGAAGTATAAGGGTCAAGCTGATCATCTGCATGAGTAACTCTATTCCTCGAGTGCCATATTGCCCACATAACTGATATCATTTGAGCCCTTTCCACATCGGAAAACCTCCCCTCACATAAAATGTCACGGGACCATGTATCCGGGTGCAATCGCGGCCTCCGTAGATCGAAGAGAGCAAATGCTTGTTCCCAGAACAACTTGGCATGGGAGCAATGCACTAGGGCGTGCATTAAGTCCTCATCCATTGCATTACAGACATTACATCTGCTGATTACCTTTATGTGTCGGTGCCTCAAGGTACATTCATCTGGTAGTATTCCACGCACCACCCTGCACCAGAAAACTCGAACCTTTGGCAACACCTTGAGTTTCCAAAGTGACTTCCACATCTGTTCTTCAGTCTGTGAGGATCCGGTAACCGTCCCTTCCTCTAGAGTTGCAAGCTCCTTCCGAGTCACAAGAGCACGGTACGCCGACTTTACAGAATAGATGCCACTTCTCTCATGGGCCCAAGCAAGAAAATCATCACCACCACCTGCCCGTAATGGGATATTCAGTATAGCATCGGCGTCGGGGGCGGTGAAGACATTTCTGATCAGGTCCCGACGCCACGTCCAGTTCTCAAAATCAATAAGCTGATCCACCGTCTCAATAGTAGTCCCGCCCGGAACTACCATGGGCGACAAAGATGCGAGGCCTGGGATCCATTTGTCGTGCCAAACAGAGATTGTAGTCCCGTCTCCCACCCTCTTAATCAGCCCAGGTTCGAGCGCCGCCCTGCCTGCGACTATCGCTCGCCAAATGGCCGAGGAAGTCTTCGGTACCGTGGCCTCCATGAACTCGCCATCCGGAAAGTAATGGCCCTTCATTACCCGAGCACAGAGCGAGTCTGGATTATTGATAAACCTCCACCCATGCTTGCCGAGCAACGCCAAGTTGAAGAGCTTCAAGTCCCTAAAACCCATGCCCCCCCCCCCCGAGCTTTCGGGGAAGCGAGCTTATCCCACGACAACCAATGCATAGCTCGACGATCCAGGGATCCGCTCCACCAAAATTTAGCCATACTGGCCGTCAAATTTTGGCACACCTTCTTTGTCAAGAGGAAGCAACTCATACTGAACATTGGAATAGCTTGGATGACCGATTTAATGAGTGACTCTCTTCCGGCGCAAGCTAGAAGTCTCTCGGCCCACCCATTCATTTTGCTCCTTGATCTCTCACCAATGTGGTCAAAAGTCCCACTCGTAATCCTCCCAACCGCAGTTGGGAGTCCAAGATACCGATCACTGAACGCCTCCACTTGTATGCCCAACAGGACCTTCAACTCATTTCTTCTATCTGTTGGAGTGTTCGGCGAGAAGAAGACTGCACTCTTCTCTCTGTTAACAGCCTGGCCGGAACATGACGCGTATATGAACATAATTTCATTCAGTCGAACCACACTCTCCGGCGTTGCACTGATGAAGATTAGACTATCATCGACAAATAACAAGTGGCTCACCCACGGTGCCCGGAAGGACACACAGATGCCTCTATCAATGAATGGGGAGCCGTAGGAATTCAACAATGAAGTAAGTCCTTCTGCACATAATAAGAAGAGAAAAGGCGATACAGGATCTCCTTGACGTAAACCACAGGAAGGTGTAAAATATGGCAGAAGCTCCCCATTAACTCTCACTATAAACCTTACTGAAGAAACACACTTCATTATTAAAGTCACAAAATTACCGCTGAACCCAATTTTAGTCATGATCGCCTCCAAATAGTGCCATTCAACTCGGTCATAGGCCTTCATCATATCTAACTTGACAGCACAAGAATAATTCTTCCCTTTCTTCCTTCTCCTCATCGTATGGACACTCTCAAATGCCACCACGACATTATCAGTAATCAACCTGCCGGGGACAAAAGCACTCTGCTCTTCACCAACCACAATGTCCATTAGCTCTTTCAAGCGATTAGTAATCATCTTGGCCCCAATCTTGTAAGAAACCGGACACAGTGAAATGGGTCGGTACTGAGCAATGCATTGGGGGTTGCGTACCTTTGGGATGAGTGTGATCGAGGTGTCATTGAAACCCTCCGGTAGCTCGCCCCCATTAAGAAAACCCAGAATAGCTGGTACTAAATCTCCTTGGATGATATTCCAATGCCGCTGGAAAAACCCCGCAGTAAAACCATCAACTCCCGGAGCCTTCGAAGGTGACATCTGGAACAGCGCAGCTCGAACCTCCTCCGGTTCATATGGTTTATCCAGCATCATGTTCATTTCCCCGGTGACACGCTCGGGAACAAACTGCAGCAACTCACTCATATCATTATACCCTTGGGAGGAGTATAAGTTTTGATAGAATGACTGTACTTCCGCCATATCTTCAGTCTCAGATGCACAAACAGAACCATCTGCACGCCGAAGATTGGCAATTCTATTCACACGTTTCTGTTGCGCCGCTTGTGCATGATAGTAGGCAGTATTTCGATCTCCTTTCCGCAGCCACGGCACTCGGGAACGCTGTCTCATCCAAACCTCTTCTTGCCTCAATGCTTCACGAAGTTTCAGTACAGTAGCTTTCTCCTCGTCCGTCGGGCCTCTGCCAACAGATTGCTTCCTCAAGACACTACTAGAAAAAGGGCTACTAATGGCGCAACTAATTTGGCCATTAATGGCGCATTAGTGGTGCGCCATTAGTAGCACGCCATTAGTAATATTTACTAATGGCGCACCACCGGTGCGCCATTAGTATCTGGTATACTAATGGCGCACCACGAGTGCGCCATTAGTATGGGGCACGGTGCGCCATTAGTATGCCTACCAGCACCATGTATAGCCAGGTGCTTTGGTATACTAATGGCGCACCTCTGGGTGATGCGCCATTAGTAACCTAGGCATACTAATGGCGCACTTGTCGGGGATGCGCCATTAGTATCCTCTGGAATACTAATGGCGCACTTTTGTGTGATGCGCCATTAGTATGAATATTAGGTTTTTTTTATTTTTTAGTTTTCTGTTTTTTTGCACAGGTTACAAAATGTATAATTGGACAAAATATAAACAGCACACATCAACAACAGATTCATCGAATACAATAAAAGATTAGTCTCCGAATACAATTCATCATATTAGTCTCCGAATACAATTCATCATATTAGTCTCCCAATTGAAAAGACCGAACAAAGATAGAACATTATATTACAAGTCTCGAGACCGCGAGTAGCGAGTTTGTCTTCACATTACAAGTCGATATCGATCATCTAAACTACCATCACATAGAAGAGAGTTGCGGTCATCACGATGAGCATCATCACGATGGAACTCGTCTTCATCCGGTTCCTCCAACGCTCCCTCCCCTCTCCCGCTAGATAGCGGGCGTATCTAGATTCGGCCTCGGCCCTAGTGGTGTACCCTTTGTAACTGTTTCCGCTGAATCGGTGAACCTGTCTCCGACACTCCTCCCAGTCGTCGTAGACTCCGGGAACCTTACCCTTGTAGACGACATACGATGGCATCGCTATGCACTAGCCAAACGTTAGTACCAATTCACAAACAATACATAAGCAATATATAAGTATGCAACAGAACGATCGGAAGAGAAAAGCAAGACATTAATAGCATCGATTACATCTAAGTTTAACGACTCTCGAAACCAAAGAGACATACTACAAGTTCATTAAAGTTTAATTACAAGGAGCGACTCTCGACTCAAGGGACCGGAGCGTGGATGAAGCCGCCGTCTATCGTGGGAGTCATGAAATTACGGGCGTTGTCAGCCTGCATTTGTAGCATTCCGTCTATCTCACTGTTGGACGGTTGATATCTGAGGTAGAACTGCCCCGCGGTCCGAAGGACATCTTGATGGATGATTTCCGCAAACTCCGACTGGATGCGAAAGAATTCTTGTCTGATGTCCGCGTCCTGGATTGCCGACACGCTCGCGGCCCAATCTTTGAGTTTACTCGGTAGCAGAAGTTGATGATGGTCCCGTACGATCGCCCGCATGTGATGGATGGCGTAGTAGGCACCCTTCTGACCGCCAGTCGGCTGCTTGACGCAGCAGAACGTCGTATTGTGCGAGAACACGTGCTTGCCGTACTTACGAATAGGCCTGTTGAAGGTGCCTCCAGATTGGGCGTAGCCGGGGAGAACATCATCAAGAACCTTCTTGACATTTGTGTAGTCTACGTTCGACTGACGGTCCGGGTCGAAATACGTGGCCATGGAATATTTGGGGCTTAGGAGGATGAGCGTGCAATGTGTGTCACTGCAGAAAACACGGAATGTTAAAAAAAAACGATCGAAATCTAAGAATTCGTATGTTAGGGGCGGTTGAGGGGAGGACTTACTCGGGAAAGTAAGGCACGAGGAAGTTATCCTTATCTGGGTTTGCCAGAATGACGCCTTCGAGGTAAGAACTCGCGACTTGCCGGTCCCCAGCGCTGCCCAAGATCTTGGCACGCATGTAGAAGGGGTCGACTATCACGATGTCCGGGGTCTTGTCGCGAATGATCCGCATCTCCATACTCAGCGAAAATAGCCGAACGAAGGTGTAGTGCAGCGGATGAAGGTTCAACATAGCGTGGATGTCATCAAACCGCAGGACGATCGTACCCCCGATGGAGTTATCCACAAAGCCCTTGCCCTCTGGCACCTTGGCCACGAAAACCGGGTATGCCACATCCTTCTCTCTGAGACACCGCTTCTCCAAAGCAAGAACACTGTCATGCAGACTCCGCATAGAACCGGTTGCAACATCGAGCATATTTCTCGGTAGCATCGGCCTACCGGCCACATGCACCCTCCTCATTAAATCCTCAGGTGAAGGTGTCCCGTCCTGAGCACGGATCGTACTCGTTGCCGGCTGGCCCGCACCCTTGTTTGTCTTTCTTTTGCGTGCCTTCTTCTTCTCCTGTAATGGGACCGAGTTCTGCTCACAGACCGCCTTCTTGAGTGTGTTGGGGCTGAGAATATTTCGCACCTCGCCTATCTGAGGCTCGGTGAAGTCGGCAGCTGGAGGCGTCTCCTGAGAGCTGAACGGCAGACGACGCCTGTTGCAACATGGCTTCCCCGCGGTACCAGCTACATCGCGCACGTCTTTTGTTGGGTTGGGTTCTTGAGAAGCAGGCCCCATGAAGTCGCCATCGTACCCATGATCGGCAAAGTACCGATCGACGTTGACAAATGTATCGTCGTCGTCGTCGTTCTGATCCTGTGCCATATGCATGTTTGGATCCAGTGGCATAGGGATGTCCGGCACCGTTGCGGCGGTCTTGCCATGGGGCCGACTTGGCGCCGGCACGACTGGCGGTGTTGTCTTTGGGGTGGTGTCCCCCGCCCCCAAACGAATCTGGCTCTTCGGCCAAAGCAGGGGCCAGCCGATCAGGCAGGCGCTGAGGGTCATCACGTCATCATCGTCGGCCCCGACAGGTCGAATCGGAGGTAGCAACTCATCGCAGCCTGGCAGCACCCGAACCAGTTGAACCCTAAACAAGTTGGGTGGCATCTGCGTACCGTGGAACAAGGGGTTGCCCGGTTGAACGATTTTGCCCTTGGCGACATCGACCAACTCATTGTTCACGAAGTGCAGGAGAGTGCACGGAACGTCGGCGGCGCCCTGCGAAAACATGTAGGGCGTCAGGGATGCCCAGTCAAAGGCAAGGAGATGAAGTCCTCGGCCGAGAGAGGCTTAATTAGTTACCGTGATGATGGCATCGAGCTCGGCTAATGTCGAGGCACCGCCAACGGCGGGCGTGCAGTTGACGGAGGGGCCGCTTGCTGCAGAGGTGCCGGCCGGCGTACACCCGGGTGCATTAAGCTCCCGTGCCGGCGTCGGAGACACCAATGCCGCCTCCGCCGGAGACCCCAATGGCCCCGCCATCGCGTTCTGCGAGTTGCTGGCCGTGAAGCTAGGAATCGGGGGCGGCCCCTGTTGGCCGCCCGCAATCCACGCACTCAACCCCTGCATCAAGGTAGGCACAATGGCGGTGATCGTCGCTCCGAGTTGTTGTTGCACTTGCTTTTGGACAATCTCCGGAATCCGCGCCACCTGTGCCCTGAGTTCTTGAACCTCGCGCGCCTGGCTTTCCGAGCTGGTCTTTTTCTCCTTTCGTCCACCAATGTTATAGTATGACCCCCATTTTGTCGACAAGCCTTTGCCGGCCACACGACCAGCTGACGTCGGCTTACTGAGCTTATCCTTGTTCTTCATTACATTCAACGCCCTATTTAGAGTGGTGTCCCAAGGGTTGCTCTTAGTCGAACCCGCGCTACTGCTTTCACTCGCCTGCGGAAGGAATGTGAACCATTTAGAAATTCGGCTTCATTAATTAGAATGCAACCATATGGAGCTAATTACGCGGGGGTGTATTCCTTACCAGAACAAGCTCAAGCGCCCTGGTCTTCGGATCCGTGGTAAGCTCCTTTGTTTTCGGGTCCTTCTTGTACCGGGCCCTGACATAGTTCCTGGTCTGCTTGTCACCGTATTTATCGAAGAGGGGCGGTAGGCCTTGCTCGGCACGGTCCGCCTCCTCCTTGTCCCATATAGGCTCCGCCACTCTATAACCGCCGGGACCGAGTGTGTGTTCCCCTAAGTTCAGCTCCCGCATTTCTTTCCCCCACTGACTTGATTGGGAGTGTGCGGTGCTCGAGCAATTGATCTTGAAGTCATTGTAGTCATCTTCGGTGATCGAAGGATTTTTCTCCTTGATCTTCTCATAACTCTCACCTTTCTCGATCATTCTCTTCACATTGCTTTTCCAAGTAGACAGGGCCTTGCTCATCTTCGTGAGGGCAGCATTGTTCACTTTATTCCCTTTGAGGCTTGTGTTTTCAAATTCAGCGGGGAACTTGTATCGTTCGTGCAGCTTCGTGAAGAGGAGGTTGCGCAAATTCCCTCGGTCAGGATGCCTCAGGTTCTCGGTGTTGATCGAGACGGTGCTCCGGAGAATGCACCCGAGCTGAAGCGAGTACCCCTTGACTATTCGTGCGGGCGCCGTTGGATTCCCGTCGGAGTCCACTTCAGTAACTTCCTCCTTGAGGGTGCGGAGCACGGTCGGGCGCCGGTCCTTCCGTTGCCTCTTCTGGCTGCCATCTGTGCGTGCGCCGCCATCATCAGTGGTGGCATCCTCGGCGGCACCATCAGTGGTGGCATCAGTGGGGTCATCCTCGGCGGCACCATCAGTGGTCTCAGGATCGGTGGGGAAGGCGGTGTCCTCATACAAGTGAGGTTGTTCCTCCATCTCCTGGGACAACTCCCAGAATGACTTGCCGCCCGAACCCCCTGCCTCATCGTTGTTTGCCATGTTTCTCTCTAAATAGAAACAAAGTTTGGTCAAAACGTTGGTTATTATCAAGGAAAAAGATCATGGTCTCATCATTTAGGGTTTGTCGACACCGAGGCATCCTAAAATCTAAGCTTTTATCATTGAGGGTTTTTCGACGCCGAGGCACCCTAAAAGCCATGCATTAGTCACAAGTACCCCGGGGCACTTGATCCTACTTAATTAACTACTAAGATACCCCGGCCCATGCATTAGTCACAAGTACCCCATATGTCCTATTTTTAGCAAAGTCATGCTAAAATTCACGGAAAATTTCAGCATGACCTTTGCTGAAAATAGGACATATGGAGTACCCGAATTTGCCGGAGCGGAAGTTAATCGACATTCCGGCAAACTCAAGGGCCTCTCGGGTGGACAAGGCAAAAAAGGCCTCCATCACAACATGGAAAATACATTGGCATGTGAAGAGGTGAAACAATATATGCATCTCCAAGCAGTATCATTCAACATTTTGGACAAACCACTAGCAGTTTCAGAACACATATTTTTCTTCTTCATTAACTGTACTAGCAGTTTCTTTCTTCTTCATTAGCTGTATTAGCTATTTACTAGCAGTACTAACACTTGGATCATATGCTAACGCTACATTGATACATCATCATGCTGGGTAATATTAAACCCAAGCAACTTTATAATCAACCCAAGATACATCAACTACTGCACTGTCCTGCCTAATAAAAACAGTCATGCCAGCATATAGTATATAAATCTGAATTTGTGTTTACAAGGAGAGTGCCCATTCGTCGTCTGTGAAAAAAATGAAGAAGAAAAAAGGCATGCATGCACTGGTTTGCCAAAACAGAGCACTTTAGTCCTCTGTTTTTGCTAACTGTTACACATACCCCCAAGTGAACCATACTGCTTGGCCATCCAGTATCACCATTTTGCTATAGAACATAACCCCGGGTACCATCTTGAAGCCATGAAGGATGGGATCTATAGATGCAGGGTAAGTCATCGCCTAGGAGGTATTACCATAGGTGGGGATCATGGCATGTAGATCTGTTTTGATTAATGGCGGGAGCAGGCCAGGACTTAGGTCGGACACACGTTGCAGTGCTAAACTGTGTCAAGAGCGCTACAATAAAAAAGAAAACAGAGGCTATGACCCCGGGTGAACTCCCTGGTAGCCTTGGACACCATTCATTGGTTTTGATGATGGTTGATCGAATGATTAGCCTTTGGGAAGAAGGAGATATTTGTTTCCTTTTAAGGCTACAACTAGTAAACATAAATCCATTTTGCACAAATTCAGTATGTCGTCCATGATGAAATTATGTCCACCTAGCTATACTTTTCAGTAAATGCAATGCTGGTTTACTACTTCATCATAGGAGAACACATATCAAACTGAAACATTATTGCTATTAACTCAAGATTATAATGGGAGAATCAATCTAAAATACATAGTGGACATATTCTTTTTGACAGAAACCATGCTCCAGCTTGACCTCATCAATACTTCTGTAATAACACATGATTGCTCCTTTGTCCACCCACACAACATATTTTTATATGGATTAAAAAAGGGGAATAGGGGTATATCGACAATACCTGTAGAAGTGGAGACTTGGGTTGTACCTGCAAGGCTGCAAGAGCATAATCAATTTCAGTATGATAGTTATGACATTCAAGATGAAGATTCTAATCCTATTTGAGATCAGAATAAATAATTAGGTTTGTGCTTAAATCACAGAGTACTCAACAGAAGCAGAGTAGCAGCACGATGGGCAGGCTCACGGGCGGCGGTGGAGACGGGCTCTGCTGCAGAGGAGGGGGCGCACGGTCAGAAAGAGAGAGAGGGAGGGAGAGAGAGAGGGAAGGAGAGAGAGCAGGAGGCTTACCAGAGCAGAGGGGGTCGCCGGAGACGAGCAGGTAGGGGCCGATGCGGCGGTCGGTCGCGGGAGAGGCGCTCGATTTGCTGCAGAAGAGGGGCGCGCACGATGAGAGAGAGAGGGGGGGAGGGAGGGAGAGATAGAGGCAGGGAGCGGGAGGCTTACCGGAGCGGAGGGGGTCGCCGGAGATGAGCAGGTAGGGGGCGGCACGGCGGGGGGACGGTGAGGGAGGTGGTCGGGTGCGGCGGGGGAAGCGAGCACGGCCGGGGACGGCGAGCACGGGGGCGCGTGGGCGGCGTCGAGGTGGCGGGGCAGTGGCGTCGGGAGAGGAGAAGGGGATCGAGGGCGAGGGCGAGGGAGAGAGAGGGGATAAGTATGGATGGGGGCCTAACAATACTAATGGCGCACCACACCTCGGTGCGCCATAAGTACATGCATGCTAATGGCGCACCCCACCCTGGTGCGCCATTAGTATTTTTTTTTCTGCCCGAGCCAACAGGTTATCTACCACCTGACGTGAACCACATCAAGCTCTCTCTATTAGCTCGACTGGTCAACAGCCAGTTCTCACACCAGGAGGTCCTGGGTTCGATTCCCAGGCTCCACAAAATTATTTTTTCATTTAAAATGTTGTTTGATACTTATTTGTGTTTAAATATGTTCAAACTTGTTTAAATCATAACAGTAATATTTTTTTATAAGACAGTAATAATTTTTTTAAAAATATCACCAAACAATAATGCCGGTGGAGCGGGGGAGGGTGCGGGGGGTCGGCGGCGGCGGTTGAGTAGGGGAATCGAGGGTGCGGGGGGTCGGCGGCGGCGGCCGGTGGACCGGGGGGTGCTCGGCGGCGAGGGGGACCGTATCTGGCGATCGAGATGGAGGGGGATCGAGATCGAGTGTCCATGAAATTTAAAAATATTCATGATAGTTCAAAAAGTGCCCATGAAGTCTACGATTTAAATACAAACGATCTTAGCTAGCTAGCTATCTGTTAACAATCTTCTTGCCCTTCTTTTTCGCAAATGGAGTTCTTCTGTGGAACGGACGTCCTTTAGGTAGGGTGGTCCTGCTTCTTCTTGTGGTGTATGCTGCTACTTCATCATCGTCGTCATGTTCGATCCTTGGGTCGCCGTACTTGTCGAAGTCTTGCTCATTGGCTACGCCATCCATTCCGATGATCTTCCTTTTGCCTCTCCTCACGACAACACGGCTGGTCTTTGATGGGTCGGTAATGAAGAAGCATTGGTCCACTTGGGAAGCCAGTACCCATGGCTCATTTTTCGCGGTGACGTTTGCGCCCGCGGTCTTGGATTTGGCTTCGGGTATAACCATGGTGGTGAAATACCGGTCTTCTTTTAGGACGCTCTTGGCCCATCTGACACGGAACATCGGGACCTTCTCTCCAGCGTAGCTCAGCTCCCAGATCTCCTCGATCCTTCCGTAGTATCTGTCCTTGTCGTTACCGGTGTAGGATTCCATCGTTACCCCAGAGTTCTGATAACCATCGCTCTTCATGTCCTTGGCCTCAGTGTAGAATGTGTAGCCGGTGATATCGTACGCCTCATAGGTCATCAGGTTGTGCTCGGCGCCCTGTGACAAGGCGAATATGAGTTGTTCTTCCGCGGAAGAATCCTCATGTAAAGGGTACGACAGAAGCTTCTGCTTGAACCAACGCGTGAAACATGAGTTGTGCTCTTTGAGTATATCTCCGTCCGTCCTCTGTTGGCCTTGGTCATTGTACGTCTTCTTAATAAAGGTTTTGTGCTCTACCACCCAAGGATCGACCACGTCTATGTGTTGTAGCGCGACTAGGTTTGCTCTTTCAAAGTCGGCGAGTCGACCCTCGAAGTCGACATGCATTTCGCGGCGACCCTCACGGTGACCCCATCCAGCGAGCCTGCCGAGGTGCCTGTTGACGGGCAGACCAACGGGGTTCTCGATGCCTAGATAATTCGTGCAGTACGAGATGCACTCTTCGGTTAGAAAGCCCCTGGCTATGCTTCCCTCTGGACGTGACATGTTACGAACGTATCCTTTGATGACACCATTCATCCTTTCGAACGGCATCATGCTGTGCAGGAACGTCAGCCCGAGTTGGATGATATCCTCCACTATATGGACCAGCAGATGCACCATAACGTCGAAGAATGCGGGCGGGAAGTACATCTCAAGCTCGCATAGTATCACCACGATCTCTTCCTGTAGCCTTCTGAGTTGCCTCACGCCAATCGACTTCCGAGAGATGACGTCGAAGAAGTTGCATAGGCCAAATAGCGTTTCACGGACGTGAGCGTCCATGATCCCACGGATTGCAACTGGAAGTATCTGCGTCATCAGCACGTGACAGTCGTGAGACTTCATCCCGCTGAACTTCTGCTTCGCTGGGTCTAGGTATCTGCTTATCTTCCCCGCGTAACCGTAAGGAAGTTTTACTCCTAGGAGGCAGGTGAAAAACTGCTCGATCTCCTCCTGACTTAGAGTGAAGCACGCGGGAGGGTAGTCATTTCCGGTCTTCTTGGCCTTTTTGCCTTTGCGACGACATTCTGTGTCCTGCTTCGCCTCATCATCATCATCATCATCATCATATATAGCGTGAAGCTCCTGCCTGATGCCCATTGATTTCAAGTCTGCCCTTGCTTTCGGCCCATCTTTGGTCCTCTCTGGCATGTTGAGCAGGGTACTAAGCAGACTCTCGCACACGTTCTTCGTGATATGCATGACATCAAGGCTGTGAGGCACACGGTGGATCTTCCAGTACGGCAAGTCCCAGAAAACAGACCTCGTTTTCCATACCTTCAGTAGCGGCTCTGGCGCCTTTCGCTTCTTTCCCGGCTCTGGCGCCTTTTGCTTCTTTCCCGGCAGTGGGCAGTCTTTCCAATTTTTCAACAGCTTGTCTATTTCCTCGCCGCTCCTCGTACACGGGCGTTTTCGGGGTTCGGTTTCACCATCGAACAGATCCTTGCGTTTCCTCCACGGGTCATCGTCGCGAAGCCACCTTCGATGTCCCATGAACACGGTTTTCGAAGACCCGGGATCTCTATCTAGCTGGCGATACGTTGTGTCGTCCATGCACCGTACGCATCCAGAAAATCCGTGGACTACCTGCCCCGCGAGATATCCATAACCGAGATAGTCGTGCACCGTCGTGAGCAGTGCGGCTCTCATAGGGAAATATTCTTTCTCTGCGGCGTCCCACGTATTGGCTGGCGTTTTCCACAGCGTGTCTAGCTCCTCCTTCAGCAGCCCCAGATACAGATTGATGTCGTTCCCTGGTTGTTTCGGCCCTTCAATTAGCATACTCATGTGAATGTACTTCCTCTTCATGCACAACCAGGGGGGAAGGTTGTACATCCACACAAACACAGGCCAGGTGCTATGTGTGCTTCTCTGGCTGCCAAACGGATTGACTCCATCGGTGCTCGCGCCCAGCACGATGTTCCTTGGATCCTTCCCAAATTCTGGGTATTCAAAATTCAACGCTTGCCACTGGCTCGCATCCTTAGGGTGACTCAGCATCTTGTCTTTTTTATCTATCTCCGGATCATTTGCGTCATCTTCTCGCTTCTTCTCCTCCCTATCCGCGTGCCAACGCAGGAGCTTTGCTACCTTAGGATCCGCGAAATACCGCTGCAGACGAGGAGTGATCGGAAAGTACCACACCACTTTTCGAGGAGCTTTCTTCCTCTTCTTGTATCGAGTGACGCCGCACACCGGACATATGGTAGACTCCGCGTGCTCGCCCCGATAAATGATGCAATTGTTCATGCAGACATGGTATTTCACGTGCGGTAAATCCAGAGGACACACGATTTTCTTCGCCTCCTCCAAACTGGTCGGGCACTTGTTCCCCTTTGGAAGACGTTCGTGCCAGAATGACATGTTCTCGTCGAAGCATGCGTCCGTCATTTTGTGTTTTACCTTCATCTCCAGAGCCATAAGCGTTACTTTCAGGCGGGTATCCTCGGGCCTGCATCCTTCATACAATGGAGTAACCGCGTCTAACTCAAGTTGATCCACCTTGGCTTTCTCTCGGGCGGCAGCTCTTGCGTTATCCGTCTGCTTGAGAAGCAGCTTTTGAATATAAGGGTCCTGCACCCAGCCCATCGATGGTCCACCGTCGTCTGCTCCGCCGGCATCATCATCTTCATGATCATGCCCGTCGTCTGCTCCGGCATCTTCCTCATCATCATGACTGTGTACAGCATCACCGTCATGATCATCTCCTGGGGATTCTTCGTCTTCTCGCCCGCCCGAGCCGCGGTGGTTGTCTTGCTGCCCTTCCTCATTTCTTGCCCGGCCCCCATGGACGACTTCGTAGTCATCTTCATCACCTTGCCACCGATAGCCATCCATGAAACCACGCAAGAGCAGGTGGTCCCGCACCTGCCCGGAATCCGGGTCCGCAATAAGGCTCTGCAGCTTGCATCTTCGACACGGACATCTTATCTCCGTCTCGTTCTTTTCAAGCATCTCGGCCTTCGCGGACCTCAAAAACCTATTCACGATGCCTTCGGTCATCGTGCGGACCATGGTTGCCTGCGGGGTAGAGCAAAACAATATTTTAGAACCAAGAAAAAATTTGGCATGACTTTCCCTAAAAATAGGACCAAAAAGAATGCTTAATGCCAAAATTATCGCCGAAACGGAAATGAATCAACATTCCAGCAAAATATTGGCAACTATCGCATTTCAAATACCGGTACACCTCCAACCACAAACACATATGCAACACCACTAACATATGCAACACCACGAACATACATAGATCTAGCTAGGCCATAAAAAGTGCATGTGCACATTGTTGTAGGAAGAACAACGTAAATATAGCTTCCCCCTTACTTACCTATCAAAACAAGGTAATTTAACCACTTAATTTGAATGAATCTATGGTGGAAATGAGGAGAAAGAGAGGAGGCACCCGAGACAAGGAGGAGGTGGAGAATGAAGTGGGGGAGAAAGTGAGTGTGGGTAGGAGAGGCTGCCCAAAATATCTTGTTGCTGCCCACTTACTAATGGCGCACCTGACATAAATGCGCCATTAGTAATCCAGGTTACTAATGGCGCACCAGAGCCTGATGCGCCATTAGTAGTTTGGCGAAAAAAGTAAATCATACTAATGGCGCACTCCGCCTCAGTGCGCCATTAGTAGTTTGAACTAGTAATGGCGCACTTTGGGACAGTGCGCCATTAGTAGTTTTCTAACAAAAGGAATAAAAAATATAATTAAAAAAAATCATTAGTGGCGCACCCTGTCACTGGTGCGCCATTACTAGTTACAACTAGTAATGGCGCACCGCACCAGGATGCGCCATTAGTATGTTTGGCCAGATGCGCTAGTTCAAAAAAAAATTAGGACACTAATGGCGCACCCCAGGCCGGGTGCGCCATTAGTAGTTTCAACTCTAATGGCGTATCAGAAGGTGGTGCGCCATTAGTATATACTAATGGCGCACCACTTGTCTGGTGCGCCATTAGTGTCAATCCCATCTATAGCCCTTTTTCTAGTAGTGAGACCTCTAGCTTGGACTGTAGCTTTTTAACCCTCTTGGCGAGACATCCGAATTCCTTAGCACCCCACACCCCTAGCTCGTTTTGGAGTTTATGTAGGGTGTCCTGTATTCCTGCAAGTCCTTGTCCAGTATGGTTCCTTCTCCACGCCTCAGCAACAAAGCTGTCATACTCTACATGGGACTGCCAAACATCCTCATACCGGAAAAGTTTTGGTCTCCTTGCTGACTGAGCAAAGTGTGTTTCAACCAAAACAAAGCAGTGATCTGATTCAATAGTACTGATGTGTCGAACACGGACCGGATCAAATCTCTGAAGAAAAGCTTCATTTGCTACACCTCTATCAAGGCGGGATTTAACATTCATTGGCCCCCCTTGTTTGTTGTCCCATGTGAATGGTACCCCTGAGAACCCTAGGTCCTGCAAGGAACAATCTTCCAATGCTTCTCTAAAAGCTAGCATTTGCGTCTCTGAGCGCGCAGCCCTGCTAAAGTGTTCTGTGCCATACATAGTCTCGTTAAAGTCTCCAAGACACAGCCATGCATGGTGCGGTACTGCATGCAACATTCTCAAACATCTCCAGCTGTGGTGGCGATCTTCAGACCTCGGGGCTCCGTAAAACCCCGTGAACCTCCACTCCGGAGTAGACAAATCAGCTGCCCGGACAATTACATCAATATGCCCGGCACTGTAACTTTTTAACTCAACTAGTACATCCCTTGACCAAAACAGGCCAATTCCACCACTTAAACCCGCACTATCAACCGCGAAGCACCCCGCAAAGCCTAAGCTGTGTTGCAGGATCTCCACCCTCTTAGCCCTGATCTTCGTCTCTGAAACAAAAAGCAGAGCAGGCCCTTCTTGCTTCGTTAATTTCCGAAGCTCTCGAACTGCCTCGGGGTTCCCAAGCCCCCGGCAGTTCCAACTCAGACATTTCATGGCTCCTGGCAGGGCTGACCCGCAGCCGCTGCCGAGTTTTCAGAAGATGTGGGGGTTGGCTTCTTCTTTTTTGGGTCCGGTTCCGTAACACGAACGTCTCCACCCCCATCCCCCTCTAAACCAGCCAAATTCTCAGGTTTCTGAGCTGTGAACACAACCATATCAGTAGGACTGCCACCTGTGTTCGTCTGATTTCCAGCACTTGGCAGGGCAGGTGTTTCAACTCTACGATAAACTTTTTCATTCTGAGGGCCACCCTTCCTTTTATGTATACCTCTCTTCTTCGGGGAATTGACCTCCTCATTGACACCTGATTTGCTGTTTGATGAAGCTGCATCTTTCTTACTAGTAGCAGAATTTTGTGTCTCCTTAGTCGAGCCATCACTCGTCGCAGCTCCCTTCCTGTCCTCCGGCGCTCGCAAGCTAGTATTAAAAGGTAGATCTCCGTGCTCATTGCGGGTACCCGGAGTAGGACACACTAGGTCAGAGTGGCCAAGGCGACCACACGAGAAACAAAAGTTCGGTACATGCTCATATTGAATATCATACCAGTCCCGAGACTTCCTCTTCGCTGAATCAATCAGAATCCAACGACGCAAAGGTTTGTGTACATCAATTGTAACCCTTGCTCTCAAGAATCCCCCCACGGGATCAAAGTGAACTGACGTCGCGTTGACATCAATCTGCTTAGCAATCTGTTTCCCCCAATTTTCGTTCTGCAAGTTGAAGGGGAGATTAGGAACCCTAGCCCACAACTGCAATCTATCAAACTTTAACTCCGACGGTTTCATGCAATCATCAACATCCGCAAGAATTACTGCATGCCTGCTCACGTGCCACGACGAGCCATCACGCACACGATCGCGATCACGGCAATTCTCAAAATCAGCCACGAAAGTGTTCTCACCCACCGGCCTGAAAGACAGACCCCTGGGGTTACCCCATGCCGGCCTCAAAGCATTGGCCATGGTTTGGATATGAAAGATCTTCCGATGCAGTACTTTGCCGGCAATTGACCACTTCTGCGGGACTCCTTCATCGAGATCGTCAACCACCAAGGGGGTGGCTTCTTCCTCGGTGAGGTCCAACTTTCCCATCGCCTCCTCCATCCGTGCCCTCGCCGTCCTCGGGGATTGCGGCCCCCTCGAACTGCCGCTTGGATCCGTAGACGCAGCCATCTCCAGACCAAGAGATTTGATGCGCCCCGCCGACGAGACGTCGACGAGCGCCGCCTTTCCACCGAAACCCTAATCGCCTAACAGAAGGCTCCTAGTTTTCCGGGGCCAATTTTAAGAGAGGATATGGAACGTGCTCGTACTAACTAGACTAGTGTCAGCTAGCTGATCTCCTGATTTTGGTGCTCATCCACATGTACATTTAGCATAGATTGTGTTTGTGGTTAGATCATGGCATACATCGTCTGATATGAAAACGAGTGCAGCATCTAAAACATCTGAATATAATTTCAGGTTGAGAGTTGAACGAGCACCTCCCGATAGGGCACCCTGCCCTGGTAGAGTCACTCCATTAGAAGAAACAATCAGGAGGTACGCTGATAAACCATCAGACAATGTAGTGAAGCCACATATTGGGATGAGTTTTGACTACCTGGGGGAAGCCTACGATTTCTATAACCTGTATTCTTGGGAGCTTAAATTTGGTATAAGACTAGAAGCGGTAGTACACTTTGCTGCGCCGAAAGATCACTGCAATAATTTGTACATTCAACTAAGCAAGAGTTTGTATAAAAACAAGACCAGCCTTGAAGAGGCATTCACCTCCCCGCAGCAACGTTTATTTGGGTAAAAGAAGGATGTGGTGCATTAAATCCACAAAATTTTGCTTTGTAGTATATTGGTCTCATGAGCACCGAGTTTAACAAGTTAAAAGCTCCACGGCATAAAACATCTCCCCAGGGAACAAGTGAACTACATACTTCAAAGAGAACCATACATGCACATTTAACCATTGCTGGGAAATTATAAAGATTACTAAATAAGCACATTTGGGTAGTCGAGTACGTTATAAATCATTAAGAAATATTAGGCAAAGACAAGTTTCGACATTTATCCCCATAGGGGTTTGTTCACTTCTTTGCTCGAACAACATTACCCCATCGACAAATTAATTTGTATGTCCACAGTAGAATTATTTGCACCGAGCAGCGCCATTATGCTTCAGTGTATTACGTTCTCCGCTGACAAAATAAATATGCAGCTTGCAAAAAATAGAACGGAGCCATGTCTACTACCCTAGTAAAGTATGTAATGGTTTGAAGATAATACTGAAGTCCACAGAACCAAAGAATTAAACTGCTTTGTTATTATTGGTTCTATATTTTAAGATAAGAACATTTGTTTAGGCTTTTTTTTTCACGCAGCATTTGTTTAGGCTTTAGGAGCATATCGTCTACTATGAACAAGAAAGCAAAAGTTACAGGAGATGTTTCACATTTCTTATGTTGGTAGTTCATCACCTTGACATGCAGCCAAAACTTCACATTTCTTATGTTTAGGCTTTAGAGTATTTATGAAAATTGTTGATCATCATCGTGGTTCATGGACAAACCACAGAACTTGGCAAACACTTGATAGAGACGATATGCCTCATTTCTATGCGAGAACTGGTAAAACTGCTCTGCATTAGAATTAGAATATCGATCCTTCATATCATACCAGTATTTTTGCTTCATTTGACAATTTTTTTTTGCAGTATAACAAGAGAGCGTTCACTCTAACTTCATGAGTTCAATAAGCATGTTTTGCGTGCTTCTCAACATGAGAACTATCATACAATACAGTAGGTATGAGAGGAAAACTGCTTCCAGTTCAGTTCAATGTGTTGTTGCCATACATATACAGTAGGTATGAGAGGAAAACTGCTTCAGGTTCAGAGCTAGGTGCAGCCAATTACAAAAATCACAGACATGAGAACGTAGATTGCACTCAACATCCAATTTCCCGTTAGTGTAGGCCTCTAAAATCTAATTATGTATATGATAGGAAAGGTTAAAAAGTTATATTACAGAGTTTTTCTCTTTCAAAACAACATTATGTTCTTTTCCTGCTTCCGAACATTCATCTTCAGATTAACGTATATTATGTAAAAAAGACCTAAGAACATGATCCGGTCTGGGTGGTGGGGGGTTGTGATGGGTGTGGAGGATCTTCAGATTAGGGAGGCATTTATAACTTTTTTTTTACCGGGTCGGGTTGGGATCGGGATCCATGGGGGGTTTTGGCGGGAGGCAACGGCGAGAGGGAATGGCGCGAAGCGACGTGGGGGTGCGGGGTGGTGTTCGCCATGCTTTGAAGGTTATTTTCTGGTTGCGATATTATTCAATAAATTTGCTGTCCGCGATTTGGTTTAACTCATGGCGCTTATGCTGGCTCATGATTTCAGGTGATGGACTATGTTGGCGTGCAGGAGATCGGACATCCTTAAGAGGTGGACAAAAGATGCCAGGGACATCTTGCCGCAACACCTTGCTCACTTCTAGAAAAGACCAGGCTGCTAATCGATCTTTCACCTGCCGGAGCTTGACTGTCTACTTACATGCCATGGAGCTCGTAAGGATTGGGGACTCATCAGTCGAGACCTGCGAGCTCGTGCTGGGTTGGATGAAGGAAATAATCATGGAGGCATTGCTGCTGCCTAATCCAGGTGTGATCATCAAAGTTGAGGGAGATATGGTTGACAATGAGAACAGCGTGACCGCTTCCAGCAATTGGGATGACCTTGCTGGACTGTCGGATCCAAGCAAAAAACATTGTGCTGGGCGACCATGCTTGAGCATAGAGAAGGCACCGTACGAGGGATGTTCTGGAGCATCTACAAGCTGCCAGGGCATAAGCAGACCACCTGCCCAGACACGGGATGTGCCAAAGCCTGCAACCTGCAAGAACTGTGGCATTTCAAGGCACCTTCGCACCTCTTGCACTAGGCCGCTAGGTGCTAGTGCATTTTAACACTTCTTGCGACCGTGTGTAACAGTATAATAATAATCGAGGATTTTCTAGTGTGTAACTTGTGGGTGAACTCCACGCTTGCTCCTCCTGAGTGTAAACTAGTTGTATTTTAGGTGATGCTGTGCCGTTTGATTTTCCCAAACAGTGGTACAGCCTGAATGGTGAGACAATTTGTTTCCACATAGTACAACTCCATGTGCCGGCGACACTGGTGACTGCAGGACACTGGGCTTGAGTCATCTTGTGCAAGCTATGTGTGCAAAGCACCATCTCTTTTTACTGGGCTATTGCGCGTGTATGTCTTGGTCGTCCACCACACGTATGCGTCACATGCATCCAAATTTCAAATAACTGATGTTGCTGGTCGTGGACGCACCCCATTACTTAAGGTGTGGGCCATGGGTTCTTGGCAGCTTGTAGCGGAACAGGCAGGCTCAGGAAACCACCTGATCCATCCACGATTATCCCGTTCCAGTACGACGCAGTGGTTGAGCATCCATTTAATGCGTGGGTCCTGCTTCTGAATATTTTGTCAATACGGTTGACACATACGGTGTGGAATACAGAATACGCATACATCCCGAGGTGGACCAACAGACTTGATTTCGGGATCAGCTGTGCTCACGATCAGAAACGAATTTTCGGGGAATGCCCGAAATTCAATAGTCCCAACGTCCTAAAAGAAAATCTGGAGGAGAAACTGCATGGGAAACGGATTTTGGTGGTACTTGATGACGTCTGGTATAACATTAGGAATACGGGAGACCGTGAAGAACTACGACAGTTAATTTCTCCGCTAAATGTTGGAAAGGCAGGAAGCAAAATCTTGGTGACTAGTCGAACTGAAGCTGCATTAGTGACCCTCGGTGCTGTAAAAGAGAGATGTATCCCAATATCTAACCTGGATGATAAAAGAGTTCCTCGAAATGTTCATGCATTATGCACTTCGAGATGCAAGGGTAAGTGACCATGATCGAAGAATACTTGAAATGATTGGAGATGATATTGCAAAAAAGCTGAAGGGGGTCACCTCTAGCAGCCAGAACAGTGGGTTCACGGCTCCGTGAGACACAAACTGTTGAGTTTTGGAGGAGTCAGAAAGATCGGGACCTTATGAATGACACAATGGGAGCTCTATGGTGGAGCTACCAGTATCTTGATGAGCAGGTCAGGCGATGCTTCGCTTACTGCAGTATTTTTCCCAGGCGACATAAGTTGAGACGTGGTGAGTTAGTTAAGTTGCGGGTGGCAGAAGGGTTCATAAAGACTAGTAAGTCTGAAGAGGAAATGGAAGATGTTGCTAAAAATTATTTTGATGAATTGCTGTCAGCCTCATTTCTGCAACTAGGAGGGAAACAAAAAAAAATCTTGGACTTGATGGTGAGGTTGATTACTTTACCATTCATGATCTGCTCTGTGATTTAGCGGAAGAGGTTTCTGGAAGAGATTGCTTCGGGATCGAGAAAGGCTTCACAGGGGAAGTTCCTCAAGATGTTCGTTATCTTTTTGTTGGGACTTATGATAAAGAGATGTTCACTGAGAAGATTTCTGGATTGAAACATTTACGCACTCTCATCATCGATGACATCATATGGCTTAAATCAGATGAGTCTGAAGTCTTAGCGAGTATGTTCACTATGTTGAAAGGGCTGCGGAAATTGCGGGTACTGGATATGAGAGTAGCACGTGAGAGGAGGAGTGGATTTGGTTTTTCATTCTCATTCCCGGATTCTATTGGTCAGTTGAAGCATCTGCGTTATTTTGGTTTCATGGTTCCAGTAGCTCACAAGCTAACTGTACCCAGCGCTTTTACCAAGCTTTACCACATGCAGGTGGTAAATTTCGGTTCTACCAAATTATTGGAGTTTTCTAGTGGTGAAGATATGATGAACCTTGTCAATTTGCGCTGTGTAATGAGCTGGACAGATCTGGATTTTCCTAACGTTGGCAGACTGAAATGGCTCCAAAACATACGATACTTTACAATAAAGAAGAAACAGGGGTATGAGTCACATCAGCTGAAGCACCTAAACAAGCTTCAAGGCAAGCTGCATATCCAAGGTCTTGAGAATATTGAGAGCAGGGAGGAGGCTGTTGAAGTCAATCTTGCTGGCAAGGAAAAACTCACTGAACTGATACTGGACTAGGATCATCCAAGCTGCAGTCCAGAAATTCAAGCAGAGGTTCTCGAGGGTCTTTGCCCATCGAAGTATCTTGAAAGACTAGAAATCAGGGGTTACCATGGTAAGAGGATACCGAGTTGGCTGATGGGTACGCATAACGGCAGCCCAAAGAACCTGCAAGACCTTCACTTCAACAGCTGCAGATTGGATGACTTACCAGGTAATACGGAGCACCTCACATCACTCAAGAATGTGATCTGGTATAACTACAGCTGGTCCAAATTGGCAAAAGATTGAGCACATTCCAAGGAAAAAAAACTAGACGTTCTTGTAAAAGGTCCATATGGAAGGTATCTATTTAAATTCATTTGATGTCTTCCTTTTCCATTTTTGTGTTCAGTAAATGTTACTTCACTGCAAGTATTAGCGGTTAAAGTTGCTGCTATGTCTGCCAGCTTCGGTGATGAACACTGAATTTAGTCGTTTACTATGGTGGTATGTAATAATGCAGAATGATGAACGCTGGGTTTAAGAACACTGTGGAATATGCATGATGAAACCCAAACTGTATGATTGCTGACGTTTGTAATACTTCTTTTTGTGACGTTTGTAATGCTTACTAGGGAATGATGAACAGTGAATCTGTTTGTTTCGTGTCGTTTGTAACATCGTTGAATGATGATATGGTCGAGGGAGCTGCTCCTGACCCTGAGATTTTCATTCATCTTGGGGGATTCAGAGCAAGTGCTTAATGGCGGCTGACAACGAGGGACCTGCTTGGTTGCTTCCCGTTCTCTTATCAGGTTGCAGATACAAGTTTGATGTTCCACTGAGGCCTGCAAACACGGCGTCCTTTTGGTCTTGGATGAATGATGGAGCAATAGCTTGTGCCACGGGGGACGGAACAGAGGAAGCTCCGCAAGAAACCATAGAATCTGAATGCCGCCACCGTTGCTGATAGGATCTCCCATGAAATTGCTGAACGGTTATGGTGCGCAGTCCCAAGGCGTGTAGTGTATGTAATCTAGCCTTCATTAGCTAATCTTGCTTCTTTGTAAATATTTCCTTTTGTAACTTTTATTCCCTTGATCAATGAAAGCAGCGGTGCTACCTTTCATCATCTAGTTTGACCCAACGTTGTTTTGACTGACTCAAACTGTTAAATTTCATTGTCACATACTCACATTCTTAGGATGGGAGCAGTCACATCCATGTTCCTGATTTACAAGATTTGGGACATCGTCAGCTCACATCCATTGATTCGGACTAGGCCACTCCCAAGCTGAAATCAACACCGCAAAAACTAATAAAACACATATATACACTAAAATCACTTTGAGAGCTGCCCCCCCTACGCCCCGTCTGTTCTTCCTCGCCCCAAAGCCCCCAACCCTGCAAACGGTAAATATACATAAAGTACTTTGAAGTAGCATGAAAACAATAACAACATTGGCATATGATCAGCCAAGTGAAATTCTGTAGATCATCACGCACTATGTATCTTGTCAGCAAAGGTGATCACATCTGGTTCTGGTGACAAGTCAACGCTATCGAAACACCAATCACTCTGAAGTGAACTCACAAAGCTGATCTCTTATCGACTCTAATGAATCTGAACAAACAAAAAGACAGAAGTTTTGTGTATATATTGGGTGGTCTGTTAGAGATCTTAATTACGAGCTAAAACAAACAAATTATAGGCGCTTATGTAGTATCACAGTGGTAATATTGGTCTCAGCTGAATTTGAAACGTGCGGCTCCAAACACTCGCCTCAGTGTGTCTAGCATCGGAATTTGAATTGCATAACCAGTTATTCAGTGTACACATATTCGAGACCTTATGAGCTATTCAGTTGAATTTGAAACAAACAAAGTATAGGCGCTTATGTAGTATCACATTGGTAATATTGATCTCAGTTGTTTTTGAAATGCGTGACAGCAAACACTAGCTTCAGTGTGCTTAAAATTGCAAGTTGAAACACAAGTTGGGATATATATCCCGTACATCAACATAAATAAATGAGTCACTTAAGTCGCGCAGAATTGGCACATTTATGTTGCAGGTGTTCATATACTACCTAGGCACGTAGAAGTATAACAAATTGAACTGTGGAAAGGAAAGAAACTGGGTGTATTGGTGGCGTGAACCAACACACTAGGTGCTATGTGCCACCCATCCCAGTACAAAAGTAAGTCACAGAGAGAAAAGAAAAACAAAATTCATCTTACAGATTTGCTAATGCACAATCACCTGAAACCACCGCCGGACAGGAACGCTTTCAGTCTCTCATAGTTGGGGAAAACACCCGACTTGCAAGTGTACATCAGCTACCTCTACCACAGTTGTTGATTGACTGAAAAATTTAATTTCACTGTCACATTCTTAGGCACAGAGCAGCCACATTGATGCTACAGTAACCGAAGCTAGAAGTGGCATGAAAAAAAGGACAACATATACATGACCACAACCAAGTGAAATCATGTAGATTGCCAGGTACCATCTTGTCAGAAATATGATCACAAGAGCGAGACCTCTACGCTATCGATACCTCAGTCGCTTTGAACTCAGAAAGCTGATCTGATAACATCTCCACTGAATCTGGACAAACAAGGCAAAAGCTCAGACAACACACAAGATTTTCTGCCCAATTCATGAATACTAATTCAAGAGTTTTACAAGCTTAAAGGAACAACACTTTAGGTACTTAGGCAGTATCACAGAATAGCATAATGTTGATTCAACTGAACTCGAAACATGTGATTGCAGACACTCACTTCAGTGTCTGCAACACAAGCTGGGATATACACAGAAGGACAGAGGCATGCGAACATGAAGGAATCAGTCCTGAAAAACCCGTGCAGAACTGGTGCTTTTGTTTTGCAGAAGTTCATTTACTGTCCCCGAAGTAGAAATAGCTCCACTGTTGTCAGTTAGGCAGATTTATTACAGAACACCACCACCAACAACAACAACAACAACAACAAAGCCTTTAGTCCCAAACAAGTTGGGGTAGGCTAGAGGTGAAACCCATAAGATCTCGCAACCAATTGATGGCTCTGGCACATGGATAGCAAGCTTCCACGCACCCCTGTCCATAGCTAGCTCTTTGGTGATACTCCAATCCTTTAGGTCTCTCTTAACGGACTCCTCCCATGTCAAATTCGGTCTACCCCGCCCTCTCTTGACATTCTCCACACGCTTTAGCCGTCCGCTATGCACTGGAGCTTCTGGAGGCCTGCGCTGAATATGCCCAAACCATCTCAGATGATGTTGGACAAGCTTCTCCTCAATTGGTGCTACCCCAACTCTATCTCGTATATCATCATTCCGGACTCGATCCTTCCTCGTGTGGCCCCACATCCATCTCAACATAAGCATCTCCGCCACACCTAACTGTTGAACATGTCGCCTTTTAGTCGGCCAACACTCCGCGCCATACAACATTGCGGGTCGAACCGCCGTCCTGTAAAACTTGCCTTTTAGCTTTTGTGGCACTCTCTTGTCACAGAGAATGCCACCGTGAGATAAAATTTTACATGTGAAGATGACTAAAAGAAAACTTTTGCCATGCCTGATATCTATCAAAAGAAATGTGTACAAATTGAGTTATGCATGACTCAATGAACTTTTTGAGGTTCAAACAATTCAAACTGGATCAACACTTGTATTCCAGCTACATTAGCTTGACCATCAAAACTACTAGTAATGAAAAATCAAGCATTATTAGACAAGTTGTGTGATAATTACAAAGTGAAGAACAGGACGGAATAGAAATTTTTACCACTTATATTGCCCATGAAGACAACAACGATGGTGGGAAGTCGGTATATATGTGTGTCCCATTATACATAAGCGAGCATTGTTTGGCACAAACCCTCTGAAGCTGCAACATCTTGGCGTCCATTGAGAAATATTCAACGAGTGAATTCTCTACCAAATTCTCAGCAGAAGAGGCCGCCGTCCTTACCAATAGCAAATACCTTCCCGTTGCAGCATCAATAGAATATATGTATGCAGGGTCTAGTGAGATTGTCTTCTCCATTTGCCACTGGCTCGGACTATCGCCTGTCTTTTGGGCAATGGCATAGCTGAGATCAGATGCAATTTCACCATGGAACCCAAAAATCCCAGGCCTGCCTTCCCCTGCCTCCACAATGGCTACACGTTTGCTCCACTCTCCGGGTGGGAGGTCGGCAAAGGAGAACTCCATCCTCCTGGTGTCAAGCATGAGCAACCTTTTGCTCCCGGTGACCAGCCAGTCCCAGTAGAAGCAGCCATAGGCGTAATGGCGCATGAGAAAATGAGGGTGGATCCGTGACAGTATGGCCGAGTCGCCCCTGTCTAGGACCAAACCAGTCGGCCCGCCCTTGGTGGCTTGCCATTTTCCGGTGCTGGAAGAGAAGACAAACGCGGCCAGCTTAGCAGTGTGATGCGCCATCCAGATGACTCTGAATGCTGTCTCTTCCGTCTCCTCTTCGGCGAGGGGGAGGATGAAAGGCTTGAAAGGGTTGTAGACCTGGTGCTCCACCCAATGGGCCAGGTCGTCAGGAACTGGGGGGAGCAGGACACATCGCCGGTGCAAGGGGTCGCACACCGCGAGCTCCCGGAAGACCGGAGACGGGTCGTCCTTTTCAAACCTGCGACCGAGGAGGACGCGGCCGTCGCGGGCGTCTTGCACGATCCAGCGGCAGTGGGAGGGGAGGAAGGAGAAGGAGAAGTCGGCGGCGAGAGCGAGGGCGCGGGCGGCGGGCGCGGAGGGGTGAGGTGGTAGGGCCGGGAAGAAGTGGTCGCGCTGGAGGAAGCCGAGGAGCGGCGGGGCGTGGAGGCGGCGGAAGCGGCGGAGGAAGGAGACGCAGGCGGCGGAGGCACGGGCGAGGTCGGCCGCGGTAGGCAAGCGGAGGAAGATCTCCTCCTGGAGGTGGTCCGGGATCGCCGTCAGCGGCGTGCCCATTTTCTGGCCGGCGGAGGCACCGCCGGTGGGATCTGGATTGAGATGGATTTGGTTGGATACAGCTTTGACTCAGAAGCAGCGCTATAGCTCGGGGAATTTGTGGCGCACGCACGGCAGCAAATGGGCATTCTATAGCTGTGAATAAAAGTCAAGATCACACTGCGTACAGACTATTTCTAAAAAAGAAAACCAAAAAATACAAGAAGCATCTACAGTACTACTCCCTCCGTTCCTAAATAATTGTCTTTCTAGCGATTTTAGCAAGTGACTACATACGGAGCAAAATGAATGAATCTACACTCTAAAACATATTGACGGATTATTTCTTAAAAAAAAGCCATGGGGCTTGGTCGAGTTGCGTCGTACGAGGGCAACTCGGCTGGAAGGTCCATGACGGGGGGACCGCCCAATGCACCCGTCATTGGGGTCGAGTCACTTGCTCTACGCGGGAGAAGAGCGCCTCCGAGCCATCCATTGCTCGCTGCCGTGCGGCAGGAGCCTCTTGGGGACGACCTGAGTCATCTAATTTGCCCAGACGGCCCGGACCCGGGCGACCCGGCTAGGACGTCCACGACGGGTGGATCGCCGGGTCCGCCCGAGGGCGATCATCATAGAGCGGCACCCATTGCTCCTCGCTCGCGCTCGAGAGCCTGGCCGAGCCCACTGCCGGGCCAAAGCTGCGAGGCGGGGTCAGGTCGCATCAGACCCGGGCGACTCGTTAGGAAGGTCCATGACGGGTGGACCGTCTAGTGTACCCGGGGCCACCATCATTGGCGAGCGACCTGACCATTGACTGGTCGGTGCGACCGGACCAGGCTGTGGCGTGCTGCCAGCAGCACAGGCTTGTGCAGGAGGCGTCTCTACCCCTGTGGTTTGCTCGTGCAAGCCGGGTACGTGCATGGCGTCGTTAGCACCAGCTATCATGTGTGGCCGACTATCAGGAGCTCACCCCGTGAAGGATAAGGTGGCTCTCTCTCCTGAGTTGGGTGCCTGCGTGTCGTTCCAACCGGCTTTGTTTCGGTCGTGCCAGTCCGGCTGTGTGTGTCGCGAGGAGCATCGGCTTGCGCGCGGGTCGTCTCTGCCTGGGTGGTTTGCTCGAGGCACGTGCTGGTCGCCATGGACGTGGAGTGGGCAAAGTGGTTGGGGGAAGGGGGGGTCTACGCTGGCGAGGGAGGTAGAATCGGTCGTCGAAGGGCGGAGGAGCCAGCCATCGGGAAACCCCGGCGAGATCAAAAGCGAAGGATCCGTCGGGATCCCTCGGCGGCTGTGCTGTTGGGGTTGGGGGACCAATTTGGGCACCCCCTATATCTCGCGCTCAGCCAGACCTAGGGAAAGCTCGCTTAACGTGAGACCGAGATGGGCCGACCGAGGAGCGGGGGAGACCACTAACTCCTTTTTTTGCTTTTTACATTTTCTGCTTTCCTTTTCCACTTTATTTTTTACTTTTATTTACACTTTAAATATTCTAAATATATATTTTACGAAAAACAAACTATAAAAAATATTTGAAAATGTTGACCAAGCATTCAAAAAATGTTAAATGTATATAGAAAAATGTTTATTATGTATACAAAAAATATATATATTATCATGTATTACAAAATCATTAATCAAGCATTTAACTTTTTTGAACAAGTATTTGAAAATGTTTATCAAGTATTTGAAAAATTCGAAATGTATATGCAAAAAATGTTGACCCTATATAAAAAATGATGATTTTTTCATGTATATAAAAAGGTTAATCAAGCATTTAAAAAATGTTGAAAAACTATTTCAAAATATTGATCAAGCATTTGAAAAATGTTAAATATGTATACAAAAAATGTTGACTATGTACTAAAAGAAGTGATGAAATTTATTAACCAAGTACATAAAAAATTGTACTCAAGCATTTGAAGAAATGTTGAACAAGTATTTGAAATATATTAATCAAGAATTCGGAAAATGTTAAATTTGTCTAGAAAAATTGTTGATAATGTGTTAAAAATGTTAATATCGCATTCATTGAATGTTCATCAAGTATTTGAAAAAATGTTAATCAAGAATTTTGAAAATGTTAAATGTGTGTTGAAAAAATGTGGACCATGTGTTCAATTCTTTTTAATATTGCATTTAGAGAATGTTAGTAAAGCATATGAAAAAATGTTAAACATGCATAGAAAAAATGATAACCATGTATTAGAAAATGTTAATCTTGTATTAAAAAAATGTTAATCAAGCATTTGAAAAAGTTTAAAAGTGTGTATAGAAAAAGTGTTGAACATGTATTCAAAAAATGTTAATCTTGTATTTGAAAAATATTAATCAATAATTTGTCAAATGTTAAAAATGTTGAGCATGTATTAAAAAATTGTTAAATTTGTATTGGAAAAATGTTAAACATGTATTATAAAAGTGTTGTTAACATATACAAAAAATGTAGAATGGAAAGAAAGAAACAAAAAAAACAAATAAATGAGAAACAAAGAAGACACCAAAGAAAAAAAGTAAAAGAAAAAGAAAACTGAAGGAACAAATGCAAAAAGATGAAAAATATCCGGAGAAGGAAAAATAAAATGGAAAAACAACCCAGAGAAAATTGAATAAGACAAAAAACGGTGGAGAAAAATTGGCTCTTTTATATTATTCCCTCCTTCCATCTATATAGGGTCTAATGCGTTTTTTGAGGCTAACTTTGACCAAATATTGATGCAATAATATATGACATGCAACTTACACAAAGCACACCGTTAAATTCGTGTGTGAAAAGAGCTTTCAATGATATAATATTCACATTGTGCATGTCATGTACTATTAATCTTGTCAATAGTCAAAGGCGGTCTTAAAAAACGCATTAGGCTCTATATGGAGGGAGTAAGTAGGACGTGCCCTTCATTTCATAAGGAACTTGATACAGGCGTAGTGGTTATCATCGCTAGCTACTATCTAGTACACCCGGGTTTGATCCCCGGTTACCTCCCTCCTTTTTTTCCACTATCTCGTTTCTTAAGTGAGCTGGTCCAGTTGCTACACGAGAAACAAAAACCTTCAGCGAGAGAGATCCTTCAACCTCGCTTAATGTGACATATAGTCGCCGCGGACCAACCATGTGTGCGGCGGGTCTGTTTGTTTCTGCTGCCGAAATGGGCCTTGGCTAGTAATGACATGCCCAGTTTTCACGCCCCGCGTCGTCCAATTCCTCAAAAAAGAAAAAATCTCAGTCGTCCAGCTTTGTCTAAAAAGAAAAACTAGTCGTCCAGCTGATCTCAAAAAACATCCCTAATAAAAGCTGATCTCAAAAAACAAAAACAAAATGGGTAGTAGTCATCAGCTTATATCACTCAATTCCCTCAAAAAGCTTATATCACTCAAGGAAAAGTCAGCTTATAACACTCCTTTCTCAGAAAAAAGAAACTTATAACACTAAAAAGAAACTATCCAACAGCTTAGCAAAAATAATGTTTCTCTACAAAAATATCCTAAAGAATGTAAAAATAAAATTTTCAAACTAAGTAAGAGTGCTACTTGAGCAGAGTGCAGTTTTCTATTGTGCGCGCCATGTGAAATGTGAAGTCGAGGAATCTACCGTTCAATGCATGTTTGAGATTGGTGCTAGCTACTTTCTCCCGTTAAGTATAAAACGTTGTTGGCTCTTTCCTTATCACTGGTATGAGTGTGCACGTGCAATGTTCGTATCATAATCTATAATAAAATTATCTATTTTAAATTTGCTTTTTCTCCGAGTTTTTATAATGAGTCATTTAAATGTGTCTGATGCCCAATGATGTGAGCACGCGTGTAACACATGATCCATAGACACATCTTCACATAAAATTAACAATGACATAAATGTATTATAAATTGTTACAAAATTATTTAAAAAACAACAACTATGCAACATTATCTACAATTTATTATTTGATGATGATTCTCTTTTGAGGGTCCTTTCGTTGATGCGACCTATGATGCTTCATTCCATGGATGGGATATAGTTTATAGTTTCATTCGGTTTATACACTCACGAGTCCTTTTTACTCTTCATATGAAATTTATCTGAAGTCAAACTGCGTAAAGTTTGGCTAACTTTATAGAAAAGTTATCAACATTCATAATACAAAAATCAATATCATTAGTTGTGCCATGAATTTAAGTTCCATATTGTATTAACTTTAGTATTGTAGATATTGATATTTTTTCATATAAATATGGACAAACTTTATGAAGTTTGACTTTGGACAAATCTTATATGCGGAGTAAAACGAACCAGAGGGAGGACTTCAAAATATGTACAAAAATTGACACATCAATTCAAAGAACTATTACCTAGCAATTGAAGTATTTGGACAAATCACTCCATAAGATCGAAGGCACGAGATGCATGGAGCACCATCGGCCTTGACGACAGTTTCCCCACCAGCGTGGGTGGTGGCACACAATCCGCCACCCTGGACTCATGGACGCCTTCCACCATCAGGCTCTCGCACGACCAGCGCTCGGTGCGGCTGAAGGGCCGAAGCGTGTGGCGATGTGACGATGTATGGCCCGCGACCCCGACAAGGTCTCTTTCTCCTGCACATCCCTAGCCGGCACATCGGCTGCCAACACAGAGGCAACGAACGACACGGCTTGCTTCTCTGACCGAGGCGAGCCGTGGCTACTACCTTCTGTTGGAAATATGCCCTAGAGGCAATAATAAATTGGTTATTATCATATGTCCCGTTCGTGATAAATATTTATTATTCATACTAGAATTTTATTTTCCGGAAACTTAAATACACGTGTGAATACATAAATAACATCGTGTCCCTAGTATGCCTCTACTAGACTAACTCGTTGATCAAAGATGGTTAAGGTTTCCTAACCGTGGACATGAGTTGTCATTTGATAACGGGATCACATCATTAGGAGAATGATGTGATGGACAAGACCCAACCGTAAGCTTAGCAACAGATCGTATTGCTTAGTTATTTGCTACAACTTTCTTCATGTCAAGTATCTATTTCTTAGACCATGAGATCGTGCAACTCCCTGACACCGAAGGAATACTTAGTGTGTATCCAAACATCACTTCGTAACTGGATGATCATAAAAGTGCTCTAGGGGTATCTCCAAAGGTATTTGTTGGGTTGGCACGGATCGAGACTGGGATTTGTCACTCCGTATGATGGAAAGATATCTCTGGGCCCTCTCGGTAATACAACATCACAAGAAGCTTGCAAGCATGTGACTAATGAGTTTTGTCACGGGATCTTCTATTACGAAACGAGTAAAGAGACTTGTCGGTAACGAGATTGAACTAGGTATGGAGATACCAACTATCGAATCTCGGGCAAGTAACATATCGCTGGACAAAGGAATTGCATACGGGATTAACTGAATCCTTGACATTGTGGTTCAACCGATAAAGATGTTCATTGAATATGTGGGAGTCAATATGGGCATCCAGGTCCCGCTATTGATTATTAACTGGAAATGAGTCTCGGTCATGTCTGCATGTTCTCGAACCAGTAGGGTCACACACTTAACGTTCGGTAGTGCTAGGGTAGTATTGAGATATTCATATGGTGAAGTCCGGAAGTAGTTTGGATTCCCGGATGGGATTGAGGACATCACGAGGAGCTCCGGAATGGTACGGAGGTAAAGATTTATATATGGGAAGTCATATTCAGGGTTCCAGAAAATGTTTGGGTTTTTTGGGTATTGTACCGAGAAGGTTCTGAAGTGGGGCCCACCTGCATGGTGGGACCACATGAACGTGGGTAGTGGGGAAAGGCCCAACACCCCTGCTCTAGGTGCACCAAGATCCTCCCTTAAAAGGAACTAGCAGAACGCCCGTGTGTTGCTACGGGCTATCCACAATGTTGTCTCTAACATCCGGATTCAACACAAAAATCCCATCCAACGGCGCACCTTTCCTTATTCTGTCGGAACCTCCTATTCCCGATCGGGTTTCCATCGTAGTGGGACATTTCTCGCTTTTTTCTCCCTGGAGCCACCTCCTTTAAAAACAGATGGCGTCCACCTCATCTTCGTCGTGCATTGCAGTAAGGATGAAAATTTTCATGTTTATAATATAAACATGTGAGTTAAACTAACACATTCTATTGACACAAAATAACAAATAACTACACAGATCATTCTCAAAGGTCCATTCAACTTTGCAAATGCACATTGACATTGGAGGTGAGTGGCAACATGGACGTATTCCTAGTCGCCAATAAGCTCCACCTCCACCCACATATGCTAGAAGGGATAATTTTTGTTCTTCTCTTCCTCGTCTTTGCCTACATCTTCTACTCCTTGGCTCTTCGCCAACCCGTTTCATTAGCGCCAACCAGCACCACGTCAACATTAGTGTGTTCATCATCGACGCCTCATCTTCTTATTTCTCATTCCTCACCAGCTTTAGTTCTCGTTCCTACTTATTTTATAGAATACTCTTTCTTTCTATTTTTCTCTTATTATTTGGAACACACTTTTTTTCTCCAACACCATGGACCACTTGGTGGCTTTAGTTCTTTTTTCTTCTTATTCTTGGAACACTCTTCCTTTTTATTATAGCATGAACCACCTCGCCAGTGTTGTCTCGTGTTGTCCTCACCCGCGAGCATTTCGGCAACCGTCAGCATGTGAACATCCTGCGGAGCATAGTCTTCATCCATCTTGATGAACGCTAGGTCGCCCATGTCGCGAGCGCATGATGGCCGTTGTCCATGTTGGCAAGTTGTGCTCGGTGCTTGACCATATAGCTGAGAGCCCGTTGATAGTTCTTGTCCACAAGTGCTTTCAAAATCATTCGCCATGATTAACTGCTTGCTTAATTAATTAAGTTCATAAATAATTAACGACCTACCTAATTCTCTAGTCTCTACATACCTAATTAACAGCCAACCAAATCAATTAATTATCTGACTAATTGGAAAAATCTCTACTTCTAATTATCTGTAGGCATAAATAATTGTCTAACAAATTAATTAATTGCATTAACTCAATTTTCATATTGATTCGATGAAAAAATCCTATTTAAATGGACCTAATTAATTGCATAGGTAATTAACTGTCTAGCTAATTAATTGCATCAATGGTTTGATTTCCATATTGATTCAATGCTCGATTTCTAAAATATTTTCACATGAATGACTGCTACAAACGGGGATGATGACGACTACCGAGTAATGTAGGATACACCCCTTTAACGAATTTCTTGACATTTAAAAGGACACACTTGATTTGAGAATGTAGCTTGTCTGGCTCTCTGTTTGACTGAAAAGAAATATAATATGACCGCGTCCACATGGCCGCCACCGTCGTACTCGACGCTGTGATCCACGCCCTGGCATTCTCGAGCATCGCGCCAACGTTAGGCCCGGCCATGACATCTTCCACGGTGTCGTGCACGACATACCTCCGCAGGGCGCGCGTATGCGAATGCCCATAGGAAAGTTGTGATTGTAAATTAATAGTTGAGATAATGATGATAATAATAAATGACATAGCATGCGGGATTAAGTAATATCTTATTTTATTATGGAAGGTTATCGAGAAAATCTTATGTCTGTCTTTTTTTAGGAAGGTGATCTCACATATATGGTGCAATTTCTAAATTCTTAATTACTTATTATTTACGTGATTGAACAATCAGCAGCTACCAAAAGAAGCACTAAACAAGATCCCCCTTAATGGGATATGGTTTTCTAATGGGAGGGAGAAAAACCAGTGGAAGAAGGTGGTGGGAGGTAGAACAAATAAAAACCGGACGAAAATAAACCGTACCAGGCTACCAACTGCTCCATTAGGAGTAGAGATTAGGAGTAGAGATTATGTGATTGAATTCAATCAGCACCAACCAAAAGAAGCACTAAACAAGACCCCCCCCCCCTTAATGGGATTTGGTTTTCTAATGGGAGGGAGAAAAACCAGTGGAAGAAGGTGGTGGGAGGTTGGACGAAGAAAAACTGGACGAAAATAAACTGTACCAGGCTACCACTCCATTTGGTGTAGAGATTACGTGATTGAATTGAATCAGCACCTATCAAAAGAAGCACTAAACAAGATCCCCCTTAATGGGATTTGGTTTTCTAATGGGAGGGAGAAAAACTGGTGGAAGAAGGTGGTGGGAGGTGGGACAAAGAAAAACCGGATGAAAATAAAGCGTACCAGGCTACCAACTGCTCCATTAGGAGTAGAGATAAGATCATATCCCGAAGGGATAGGATCAGGATCCCTAAAAAGGGGGGATAGCAATCGGTGGGGAAGGAAAGGAGGGATTTCCTTCCTCCCATTTGGCCAGCGACCCTAAAGGCTTGGAGGGCAAGTCACCAGCCCCCTCCACACCTATATAAAGGTGGGGAGGCATTGGGGGCAGCCAGCCTTCGACCTCGCCCGTCTCCCTCCCGTTACACCTCCTCCACGTTTCGTCAGCACTTGGCGAAGCCCTACCGGAATTCCGCTGCCACCACCACCACCACGCTGTCGTGTTGGTTCAGATCTCATCTACCTCCTCTCCCTCCCTTGCTAGATCAAGAAGGAGAGGACGCCGCCGAGCCGTACTGGTGCTAAACTCGGAGGTGCCGTCCGTCGGCACTAGATCGTGAAGAGTACGACTACATCAACCGTGTTACGACGCTAACGCTTTCGGTCTACAAGGGTATGTAGACACACTCCCCTCTCGTTGCTATACATCTCATAGATAAGATCTTGGGTGTTCATAGGAAATTTTTGATTTTCATGCTTCGTTCCCCATCACCTTCTTCCCTGGCGAGGCCCTCCTACGGCGTAGCTACCAATGGTGAAGGCGGTGCACAGGTCCTCGCGACCACTGGCTCCTGATCTTTGGTTGCTCCCTGCCTGGACGCAAGCGGCGCGACGACGCCCTCCACTACGGCCATCCACGTGGTGGCGATGATGACGGCTGCAGCAGGTGGCCCTCCAACGAAGAGCAATGGTGGTGTCCCTGTTGGGAAACGTAGTAATTTCAACAATTTGCTTGAAATATTAACTTCAACTCCTGGAACATCTCATATGGTCCATGACGTTCAAAACGTCTTTGAAGTCCCGATTCTAAGCCGTTAAGCATGGTGCACTAAACTATCAAGTAGTCATCATATTGAGCTAGCCAAACGTTCATAACGTTTGCATCTGCTCCTGCAATAGGTCTGTCACCTAGCGGTGCATCAAGGACATAATTATTCTGTGCAGCAATGAGGATAAACCTCAGATCACGGATCCAATCCGCATCATTGCTACTAACATCTTTCAACACAATTTTCTCTAGGAACATATCAAAATAAACAAGGAGCAACAACGCGAGCTATTGATCTACAACATAGATATGCTAATACTACCAGGACTAAGTTCATGATAAATTAAAGTTCAATTAATCATATTACTTAAGAACTCCCACTTAGATAGACATCCCTCTAATCTTCTAAGTGATCACGTGATCCAAATCAAACTAAACCATAACCGAGCATCACGTGAAATGGAGTAGCTTTCAATGGTGAACATCATTATGTTGATCATATCTACTATATGATTCATGCTCGACCTTTCGGCCTCCGTGTTCCGAGGCCATACCATATCTGCATATGCTAGGCTCGTCAAGTATAACCCGAGTATTCTGCGTGTGCAAAAACTGGCTTGCACCCGTTGTAGATGGACGTAGAGCTTATCACACCCGATCATCACGTGGTGTCTGGGCACGACGAACTTTGGCAACGGTGCATACTCGGGGAGAACACTTCTTGATAATTTAGTGAGAGATCATCTTATAATGCTACCGTCAATCAAAGCAAGATAAGATGCATAAAAGATAAACATCACATGCAAATCAATATAAGTGATATGATATGGTCATCATCATCTTGTGCTTCGTGATCTCCATCTCTGCAGCACCATCATGATCACCATCGTCACCGGCGCGACACCTTGATCTCCATCGTAGCATCGTTGTCGTCTCGCCAATCTTATGCTTCTACGACTATCGCTACCGCTTAGTGATAAAGTAAAGCATTACAGGGCGATTGCATTGCATACAATAAAGCGACAACCATACGGCTCCTGTCGGTTGCCGATAACTCGGTTACAAAACATGATCATCTCATACAATAAAATATAGCATCATGTCTTGACCATATCACATCACAACATGCCCTGCAAAAACAAGTTAGACGTCCTCTACTTTGTTTGTTGCAAGTTTTACATGGCTGCTACGGGCTTAAGCAAGAACTCATCTTACCTATGCATCAAAACCACAACGATAGTTTGTCAAATAGACTCCGTTTTAACCTTCTCAAGGACCGGGCGTAGCCATACTTGGTTCAACTAAAGTTGGTGAGAAGTCTCCCGCAAGCCATCTGTGTGCAAAGCACGTCGAGGGAACCGGTCTCGCGTAAGCGTACGCGTAAGGTTGGTCCGGGTCGTCTCATCCAACAATACCGCTGAACCAAAGTATGACATGCTGGTAGGCAGTATGACTTGTATCGTCCACAACTCACTTGTGTTCTACTCGTGCATATAACATCAAACCATAAAAACCTAGGCTCGGATGCCACTGTTGGGAAATGTAGTAATTTCAACAATTTTCCTACGCACACGCAAGATCATGATGATGCATAGCAACGAGGGGAGAGTGTTGTCTACATACCCTTGTAGACCTGAAGCGGAAGCGATCACAACATAGAGGAAGTAGTCGTACGTTCTCCTCGCGATCCAACCGATCCCGGCGCTGTTACTCCGGCGCCCCCGAGTTCTTGGCACACGTACAGCTCGGTGACGCTCCTCGGGCTCCGATCCAGCAAAGCTCCGGGGAGAGAGTTCCGTCAGCACGACGGCGTGGTGACGATCTTGATGTTCTACTATCGCAGGGCTTCGCCTAAGCGCTGCAACAATATGACCGAGGTGGATTATGGTGGAGGGGAGCACCGCACACGGCTAAGGAACGATCTCAAGGATCAACTTGTGTGTCTATGGGGTGCCCCCTGCCCCCGTATATAAAGGAGCAAGGGAGGGAGGAGGCCGGCCTATGTTTGGGCGCGCCAAGGGGAGTCCTACTCCCACCGGGAGTAGGATTCCCCCTTTCCTAGTCCAACTAGGAGTCCTTCCATGTAGGGGGAGTAGGAGAAAAGGAAAGGGAAGAGAGAAGGAGAAGGAAGGAAGGGGGCGCCCCCCTTCCCTAGTCCAATTCGGACTAGAGCAAGGGGAGGGGCGCGGCCACCTTTTGGCCCTTTCTCTCCTTTTCCCGTATGGCCCAATGAGGCCCAATTCGTATTCCCGTAACTCTCCGGTACTCCGAAAAATACCTGAATCACTCGGAACCTTTCCGAACTCCGAATATAGTCGTCCAATATATCGATCTTTACGTCTCGACCATTTCAGGACTCCTCGTCATGTCCCCGATCTCATCCGGGACTCCGAACTCCTTCGGTACATCAAAACTCATAAACTCATAGTATAACTGTCATCGAAACTTTAAGCGTGCGGACCCTACGGTTCGAGAACAATGTAGACATGACCGAGACACGTCTCCGGTCAATAACCAATAGCGGGACCTGGATGCCCATATTGGCTCCTACATATTCTACGAAGATCTTTATCGGTCAGACCGCATAACATCATACGTTGTTCCCTTTGTCATCGGTATGTTACTTGCCCGAGATTCGATCGTCGGTATCTCAATACCTAGTTCAATCTCGTTACCGGCAAGTCTCTTTACTCGTTCCGTAATACATCATCTCGCAACTAACTCATTAGTTGCAATGTTTGCAAGGCTTAAGTGATGTGCATTACCGAGAGGGCCCAGAGATACCTCTCCGACATTCGGAGTGACAAATCCTATTCTCGAAATACGCAAACCCAACAAATACTTTCGGAGACACCTGTAGAGCACCTTTATAATCACCCAGTTACGTTGTGACGTTTGTTAGCACACAAAGTGTTCCTACGGTAAACGGGAGTTGCATAATCTCATAGTCAAAGGAACATGTATAAGTCATGGATAAAAGCAATAGCAACATACTAAACGATCGGGTGCTAAGCTAATGGAATGGGTCATGTCAATCAGATCATTCAACTAATGATGTGACCTCGTTAATCAAATAACAACTCTTTGTCCATGGTTAGGAAACATAACCATCTTTGATTAACGAGCTAGTCAAGTAGAGGCATACTAGTGACACTCTGTTTGTCTATGTATTCACACATGTATTATGTTTCCGGTTAATACAATTATAGCATGAATAATAAAAATTTATCATGAAATAAGGAAATAAACAATAACTTTATTATTGCCTCTAGGGCATATTTCCTTCAGTCTCCCACTTGCACTAGAGTCAATAATCTAGATCACATCACCATGTGATTAACATTGATAGTTCACATCATCATGTGATTAACACCCATAGTTCACATCGCCATGTGACCAACACCCAAAAGGTTTACTAGATTCAGTAATCTATTTCACATCGCTATGTGATTAACACCCAAAGAGTACTAAGGTGTGATCATGTTTTGCTTGTGAGAGAATCTTAGTCAACGGGTCTGTCATATTCAGATCCGTATGTATCTTGCAAATTTCTATGTCAACAATACTCTGCACGGAGCTACTCTAGCTAATTGCTCCCACTTTTAATATGTATCCAGATTGAGACTTAGAATCATCTGGATTAGTGTCAAAAACTTGCATTGGCGTAACCCTTTACGACGAACCTTTTTATCACCTCCATAATCGAGAAATATATCCTTATTCCACTAAGGATAATTTTGACCGCTGTCCAGTGATCTACTCCTAGATCACTATTGTACTCCCTTGCTAAACACAGTGTAGGGTATACAATAGATCTGGTACACAGCATGGCATACTTTATAGAACCTATGGCTAAAGGCATAGGGAATGACTTTCATTCTCTTTCTATCTTCTGCCGTGGTCGGGTTTTGAGTCTTACTCAATTTTACACCTTGTAACACAGTCAAGAACTCTTTCTTTGACTGTTCCATTTTGAACTACTTCAAAATCTTGTCAAGGTATGTACTCATTGAAAAAACTTATCAAGCGTCTTGATCTATCTCTATAGATCTTGATGCTCAATATGTAAGCAGCTTCACCGAGGTCTTCCTTTGAAAAAACTCCTTTCAAACACTCCTTTGTGCTTTACAGAATAATTCTACATTATTTCTGATCAACAATATGTCATTCACATATACTTATCAGAAATGCTGTAGTGCTCCCACTCACTTTCTTGTAAATACAGGCTTCACCGCAAGTCTGTATAAAACTATATGCTTTGATCAACTTATCAAAGCGTGTATTCCAACTCCGAGATGCTTGCACCAGTCCATAGATGGATCGCTGGAGCTTGCATATTTTGTTAGCACCTTTAGGATTGACAAAACTTTCTGGTTGCATCATATACAACTCTTCTTTAATAAATCCATTAAGGAATGCAGTTTTGTTATCCATTTGCCAGATTTCATAAAATGCGGCAATTGCTAACATGATTCGGACAGACTTAAGCATAGATACGAGTGAAAAAACTTTCATCGTAGTCAACACCTTGAACTTGTCGAAAACCTTTTTGCGACAATTCTAGCTTTGTAGATAGTAACACTATTATCAGCGTCCGTCTTCCTCTTGAAGATCCATTTAATCTCAATGGCTCGCCGATCATTGGACAAGTCAATCAAAGTCCAAACTTTGTTCTCAAACATGGATCATATCTCAGATTTCATGGCCTCAAACCATTTCGTGGAATCTTGGCTCATCATTGCTTCCTCATAGTTCGCAAGTTCGTCATGGTCTAGTAACATAACTTCCAAAACAGGATTTTCGTACCACTCTGGTGCGGATCTCACTCTGGTTTACCTACGAGATTCGGTAGTAACTTGATCTGAAGTTACATGATCATCATCATTAGCTTCCTCACTAATTGGTGTAGTAGTCACAAGAACAGATTTCTGTGATGAACTCCTTTCCAATAAGGGAGAAGGTACAATTACCTTATCAAGTTTTCTACTTTCCTCCCACTCACTTTTTTCGAGAGAAACTCCTTTTCTGGAAAGGATCCATTCTCAGCAACGAATTATCTTGCCTTCGGATGTGTGATAGAAGGTGTACCCAACTGTCTCCTTTGGGTATCCTATGAAAACACTTTTCTCTGATTTGGGTTTGAGCTTATCAGGATGAAACTTTTTCACATAAGCATCACAACCCCAAACTTTAAGAAACGACAACTTTGGTTTCTTGCTAAACCACAGTTCATATAGTGTCGTCTCAACGGATTTAGATGGTGCCCTATTTAACGTGAATGCAGCTGTCTCTAATGCATAACCCCAAAATGATAGTGGTAAATCAGTAAGAAACATCATAGATTGCACTATATCCAATAAAGTACGGTTATGACGTTCGGACACACCATTATGCTGTGGTGTTCCAGGTGGCGTGAGTAGTGAAACTATTTCACATTGTTTTAACTGAAGACCAAACTCGTAACTCAAATATTCGTCTCCGCGATCAGATCGTAGAAACTTTATTTTCTTGTCACGATGATTTTCCACTTCACTCTGAAATTCTTTTGAACTTTTCAAATGTTTCAGACTTATGTTTCATCAAGTAGATATACCCATATCTGCTCAAATCATCTGTGAAGGTCAGAAAATAATGATACTTGTCGCGAGCCTTAATATTCATCGGACCACATACATCAGTATGTATGATTTCCAACAAATCTGTTGCTCGCTCCAATGTTACGGAGAACGACGTTTTAGTCATCTTGCCCATGAGGCATGGTTCGCAAGCATCAAGTGATTCATAATCAAGTGATTCCAAAATTCCATCTGCATGGAGTTTCTTCATGTGCTTTACACCAATATGACTTAAACAGTAGTGCCACAAACAAGTTGCACTATCATTATTAACTTTGCATCTTTTGGCTTCAATATTATGAATATGTGTATCATTACGATCGAGATTCAACGAACCATTTCGTTGGTGTGTATAACCATAGAAGGTTTTATTCATGTAAACAGAACAACAATTGTTCTCTAACTTAAATGAATAACTGTATTGCAATAAACATGATCAAATCATATTCATGCTCAACGCAAACACCAAATAACACTTATTTAGTTTTAACACTAATCCCGAAAGTATAGGGAGAGTGTGATGATGATCATATCAATCTTGGAACCACTTCCAACACACATCGTCACTTCACCCTTAACTAGTCTCTGTTTATTCTGCAACTCCCGTTTCGAGTTACTACTCTTAGCAACTGAACCAGTATCAAATACTGAGGGGTTGCTATAAACACTAGTAAAGTACACATATATAATTATGTATATCAAATATACTTATGTTCACTTTGCCATCCTTCTTATCCGCTAATCACTTGGGGTAGTTCCGCTTCCAGTGACCAGTCCCTTTGCAGTAGAAGCACTTAGTCTCAGGCTTAGGACCAGATTTGAGCTTCTTCACTTGAGCAGCAACTCGCTTGCTGTTCTTCTTGAAGTTCCCCTTTTTTTTTCTTTTGCCCTTTTCTTGAAACTAGTGATCTTGTCAACCATCAACACTTGATGTTTTTTCTCGATTTCTACCTTCGTCAATTTCAGCATTACGAAGAGCTTGGGAATCGTTTCCGTTATCCATTGCATATCATAATTCATCACGAAGTTCTATTAACTTGGTGATGGTGACTAGAGAATTCTGTCAATCACGAAGTTAACACACACACACACACACACACGCACACGCACACGCACACGCACACGATTGTCGCGTCGAGGAACTGAACCGTACCGGGGGGGCATGCAGTTTCCGGGAAGTTGCTAGCTTGGCAATGCATATATACGACAGCCCCCGGCCACTCTCTCACACCACTTACGTAGCCAGGGTGTCTCCAAGCAGAGGCCGGTCGTCTGCAAGCTGCAACTACGATCTTGGACGGCCGGCAGCAAACGTACCGGTCCGACGTCCGTCGCGGAGAGCCAGCCATCGGCACGGCGCTGAGCGCGGTTGCTGCCTGCAGGAGCGCAGGTACGTTATTCAACGTGTTTCTGTCCAGAGTTGATTAGCACGTACTGTACTGGCTAGCTAGTTATATGGATATATATGCAGCTGCAGAGATCAGAGAGCAACTTCTTCATTTACCTTGTACTCTTACTAGTTTATCTGCTTGCTAGCTTTACCTTGTACTAGTAGTTTATCTGCTTGCTTGCTAGCTAGCTGGATTGGATTTTACGTACTGTAGCTTAATTACCTTGGGCAGTTAACTTGTTGCAAGGCGGATACATACTGGCTAGTGGCTAGCTACTTTGTGGTAGAATAGTCTGCATTGCAGTGTACTCCCATCCTGCTAGGTGGCATGATTGACTCTGCATACGCATCTATTACTATTTTTGTTCATCGACACAAAGAAAAACAAATAAGTATCTGCCTGGCTTTACCAAAGTGTTTTAAACAAGAAGAAAAACAATTGAATAAACACATGGAGTATATATCTGGCTTTACCATGCATCCCATGGAACAAGTAATTTACAGTATGTGGTGCTCCGTCCGTTCACAAATACAAGATGTTCATTCTCAAAAATAAATAAAGAAAATACAAAATGTTCTAACTTTTTTTTCTGAATCGGATTTTTATATAAACATGTTTTAGTGTGTTTGTTAAGCCATTCCAGTCAGTATGTAGTCCACATTGAAATATCCAAAACATCATTAATTTGTGAATGCAGGGACTATTAAATAAACACATTGACTTTTGCCGTGATTTCAGTTTCCTACATTGGGCAAGTGTGGTAGCTTCTCACTGACACAATGGAACAAGTAGAGATTTGGGCACCCATCTTCGCTGATCCTCTCCCAAGCCAGGTACATATATTTACTTTGTTGATCGATCAGCTCACATATTAATGCTAGACACCATGCATGACTAGTTGGATGCTTGGTTTCATTTCGATAAAAATGGAGCTGGCCTGCATTTCTAAGAAAAAAACTATAAGTTGTCTGAAAGAAGGGTATAAGCACAACCAAAGTAGTCAATAAAAATAAGCATATTCCCTGGTTTATTCAACTTTCATTTGAACTGGATGTAATATATCAATGTCGACTAGCATAGTTCATATATGGTCCACGTTTTTAGCTCTTACAATCTTGGATATAAAATTCGCAATGGGCTCATCGAACCTAGCATTAACATGTGTTTCATTGCTCTCATGACAGGGGGAGATTGAAGTTTACTCAACATCCCAGGATTATGACACCACGGACTTCCAATCACTCTTAGAAGGACCCCAAGATGAACATGATTTGGACATATTGCTGAAACGTATGATGTTTAATTGTTGCGTCCATTCCAGAATTCATTACACAAGGAAGCAATTTATCCATGGTTCGACTTCGAAACCAATTAACGTATGAAGCTTTCCTTACAGGTGCATTCAATCCTACTTATATAAAGGAGGCAAATTTAACTCATGAGGCAAGATTTTCTCGCATGCAAAAGTACAAACTTGCTAATAAATGAACGTGGCATATGGTACTGAACATATGTTTCATCATTGCAGATTGAATGCAGATTTTATTCACCAACTAGTGATCATGGCATGACAATACAAACACTTGGACCTGCTCCACCGGAGATGCTGCCTGAGAAAGAGGAGGCCCTTGCCACCATGGCCCTTGGCGGCAGCGGCGGCGGCAGAGTAGGAGAAGGAGGAGGAGAGGAGGAGGAAGAGGAGGAGGAGGAGGAGATGAGAGAGGGAGGAGCGTACAGGTTCCCACCGCCTTGTCATCGAAGAAGCAGGAGGCTTGCACCCACCGCCACACTGCTGGAGGAGGGGGCCTGCCATCTACTAGGTATGAATTATATAGGATCCATTCGTTGCAATATATGACTTGTCATTGTCTCAAGTAGTTAAATACATATGCTATGAGCTTTAGATTACATGCCAAAAAGTGGTTGGAAGCACGGGAGTCGCGTGAGAAGTGCACGCAAGAGAGGAACATGGTCGATAAACATGGAACCATGTTCCCAGAACTTCTGCTCTGCAAGTGAAGGCCACAAACATGGGGGCAGAAGAAACAATGACCATTGGACATCTGAAGAGGTGAAAGAGCTAGTGGATGGTGTATCTATATATGGGGTTGGACATTGGACTAAATTGAAGAATGAAAGGTTTCCGATATCAGTTCGAACGGCGGAGCATCTTAAGGTATAGTCAATTGGTGATTTAGTGCACCCTAAAGCACATGCATCTATAGATATTATCTCTGTTCATTACTTTGTTGTTTCTCACATTTTTTCTCTGTTAATCTTTTATTTATCTATAAATATTGGTGATTTAGTGCACCCTAAAGCACATGCAAAATATGACAATTTTTATGTTTTGTTTAATCCTTCAGTATAAATGGAGAAACTTGTTGAAAGCCTACACGGTCAGGCACACATCTGAAAAGAAGGTTTTATTCCATAAGTATGCTGAATTCATTATGGAACACCACTGATTTTCATTTCTTAAATTCCAGGGAAATGTGAAAAGAAGGATCTCGCCTCCTCTAGATAAGGATTGTGTCGAAAAGATCCAGAGGCTAGCAGCTGATTACCCTCGAAAATGAAGCGACACTAGTGAATGCTACAAGACATCCTATAGTACTTTTGGTGTAGCAGTGACCCAGCAACAAGCGTTCTATTATTTTTCTAGAACTGCGAAGCATAGGCTGCCATATTAAGTGTGTCGAGAGTAGAGAGTAGATTGAGCCATCTGGAGGGAGCAGCTTCTATCTCCTGCCTAATGACCTAGACAGACTAGTGAAGCACTCTGTATTAATGTAATGGGGAGGAGGTCTCTAGATAAGGTACACAGGTCATCGCATGATGCTCTGTTCCTGCACAAAGCTGTTCAACCCAAACTAACTAAGCACTAAACTATTGAGGTTGACGTTATAGACGCATTCAGCAGTTAATAATAACAGAAATACAGAACATTATTTCTCATGTAATGCCCAAAGTGGTGTAAACTTTCTGGATTGGCTAATTGTTCATTGGACTCTGACAAACAAGATCACAATTCTGAAGGCACCAGTTTTACTATGTTAAGTTACGAACCATGTACAATATTGAATCAAAAGTCCAAATTAGACAGGTACTATACCGCATTTGAAGGGGATGCCCAGCAGTGGATAGCAGCTCCAGCATGAAGAGCTCAAAATATCGGTCCTTACGAGAGCGAGGTTCCTGCAGAACCAAAAGAAGAGAACAGTAAGTATTTGCTAGAAGCATCATCGAATACTGCTAATGAATGTTCACGATTACTGTAGTGTACTTGGATCAAAAAGAACATTCTGAGGTAGTAATAGATTGAACTAAGGGAGCAGATTATCGCATATTCACATGCCGTTCAATTGGATGCTGACCAAGTAGATCTAGTCTTTTTTGGTACTAAAGAAAAATAAAGCACTAGTTTCTTCTTGTTACAAGACCTTTTTTCAATCCTCACAGGAAACGCTCAAAATAAGCACGAAGGAAAGCTCACGTGTTCTTCTTGTTTGATGTAGTCATAGCATTGGCGGAGGATATCCTCAGAAAATTCCAAAGCAATCACAGATTAGTATGCCCCAGGGCTTGCAAACTTCCTTGAAAACAAGGCACAAAACATGAATATTATCTTGACATGAAAGAGTGGCGATCATTTTTTGTTGCAACACAAAAACATGAAGCACCAAATACTTGGCTTTGACAGATTTACGACTTAATATAAATAGTTTCTCACTGAGCAGTAACAGCTTAAGGCCATGGAATTGAAGAATGAGGCAGCCAAGAAATGTACCTCTTCATCGTGGCCAGGGAAGCCACTCCGAATGAAGTTCTGACGCCACCCCCTCTCGTAAAGAAAGGACAAGAGCGGGCTCCTGAACAGCTCAGTTCTAGCAGGCTTCAGTTCACTGTATTCTTTGATGCCTGAGGTGACAGTGAGATCCAAGAAGATATCTTTGCTGGTGAATGACTTGCTGCATTTTGAACATTTAAATCCTGGTCTATAAATCACTGGCCTGCGACACATGTAGAAGCGAAAACAACAGAAATCCTAACCCAGCCAACAGAATTGCATGAGATGAACGTAACTATGGACTTTAGACAAACAGATTCATGCCTGACGGCCCTTTCCTTATCAGTGGTTCATAGCAAACAGGGCATCCAAACACCTCGTTTTTTGATTATTTGAAGCATCATTCTGCTCTGTTTTGATCTCCTGAAACTGTTCGCATAATGAGCGTCAGTTTCACACGGTATGAATAAAGTCCAACCTTGGCATAACATCAAACGCTTACACTTAACGCGACTGTAAACTATGCTAGTATTAATCAGGCTGGTTCTTTTCCGAAGCATACACGGTCGCTTGCTAGCAAGATTAGCTCTTCAGAGTTAAATAGTGGAAGCTACTAGATTGCAGAGACCACTCATCCTACTTGTAAGGCAACAGAAATACAGATATCAGCAGCCATATAAATATAACGATTTAGCTGGGTCACTAATCTACCATGCGAGGTTCAATCTTTGCATCTGGTAGCCAAATATCAGCAGTGCAGGCCATGACTGAAAATATCTGCTAAACTTACGCCAAAGCCCCGCCTAGGCATAACACCAAACATTTGGTGGGCGACAATCGTCCCCCCTTTTTTTAGCACACACAACGCGTTCCCTTGCCTTCCCTGAGATGAGAATCAGCTAGTGGGGTAGGTACATACCGGGTAGAGGGTGATGGCCGCCGCGGCGACGGCCACCCGGCGAACCGGCAGCGGCAGCCCAGGGCTGCGGCCAAGGCGGCAGGGGACACGTGGGGGATGGAGCGACGGGGAGAAGGAGCAGCAGGAAGCCGCCGCGGCTCTCACCCCGAGCTCCATGGGAGCTGCAAAGCAATTGCAGTAGTACCCTGGAGCCTGGAGTGTGGAGACGCGCCGGGGAAGAGAAGGAAAGAAATGCTCTTTGTCATTGGCAAGGTCCAGCAGGGGAGGGAAGACCGGAAGAGGAGGGGCTCGTCCGTTCGCACCTTGGCAGGTCCGGATTTTTTATCAGGCGTAGAAAAAAAAAGGAAAACATGAGTCAGTAATCAAAATGTTAAGAAAACATTTTTATTGATTTTCAGTCAACTGATTTCTAATTTGTGCTCGGTCGACTTCTTGATCGCATGATATGTCTCCTTCATTCGTGTTGGCTCAACTGTCTCATGTCCTTTGTCGGGTTTGTTTGATAACTTAGTTGTGATTCCGCGCCTGATTTCTCCGGTCTTTTTCTCATTTTCTTGGTCCATTTTCATCTACTCCTTCTTCCCGAAGCCTGGAGGGAGAAGAGCGGTGGAGAGGGAAGGATGGAGAGCAGTGAGGTTAATTGCCGGATCAAGAGGATCCGGGGCACGTCATCCCGAGGGTTGGGAGGTTTTCGCAAGGCATGGCCCTCTTCTCCCTCACTGCCACCGGCAAACGTGGCCGTGGTGGCGCATCACCTTGACGGCTATTGTGGCGCGCACGACAACGATCAGCAAGACATCGATGATACATGATGGTGTTTTCCCTTCAGACATCTTATCCTTTGACGTACTACTTCAATGTGAGCATGTCGGTAGAGTGGCGAGGGGGCTTCGTTGGCAGGAAAACGGTCAGATTCTGATTCACAGTTAAACAACTAGCGTGACGAAAGTGACCCACTCCGAGCGACCGGGCAGAACAAAAATTTGTTGTGCCTGTGTTAGCACCAAGGTGAACGTTCCCGAGCGATCGGGAAGAGCATTGACAGCAACACAGCTAGCTCCAATTGGTCACCACCCTACTTCAGCATCGCATCCACACCTAGCCATCTAGGCCAGCATGGCCCAGTCCACGCTTAAACCTCTTTGGCACAACACATTACCTAATGTGTCGTCCAACACATTTAACCTTTTTTACCCAATTACTTCAAAATATGGCATGTTTACTCGTATTCGAACTTGCTAGATTGGTAGATTTTACAGAGATAGTAACGATGCTGAATAATAGATTAAGATATAGAAATAGGACAGTGATCTCTGTCGGTCGGCCGACTTGGAACCCAGATAGGTCCCCTCGCGAGTTGCAGAGTCGCGACCCTCTTGGTCATTAGATCTCGCCTCCCCTGTTGTTGTTTCCTTTGCCCACGGCTCGCAACAAAATTCCAGGGGATAGAGCCAGCAGTAGTGGGCACTGCCCCCTCCCCGCCCCACAACACCAACTCTACACCGGCTCCTCGCATTCAGCGGTGGCGGCTTGCTCGGCACCGTAGCATCCTACCATCCCAGCATCGTGCGGTCACTATTGTAGCTTGTCGCTTTCTTAGTTGCATCTCTCTGACCTACCGGTCATAGCTCATCATGGTCACCATTGCAGCTTGCCGATGTATTGTTGTCATTTGCCTCTCGCTGTCGCTGGCCCCTGGATTCTCCCGTATCGAAGCCGTGGCGTCATCAACAATGCACATCCCCTGGTCCCAACATCTCGCACTGACGGTCATAGCACCGCGCCTCGCCGGTTGCACCATTGATGTGTCCACATTATGTGATTATTTTTGTTAGTATTTTGTGCCTACTCCGTAGGATTTTTGGAATTTTACCGCGTTCGCGCATTTCTTTTCGTCGTTTTCCTCAGGTAATGCTTTTTGGACGAAATATTATTATATGGAAGAAATCCCAGGAAATGGCAGTGGAATCATGCAATTAAAGTGATAATCACCTACCATAAAGAAGAGAAGCAAAATGGGGAAGGGGGCTAACGTCGCAGGGCCTCCAGAGCAAAAGACGGTGTTCCATACAACAACGCCCACCCATATGAGCGGTCGTATGGACTGTCGTTGCCACCAACTGGTCAACAATATTCGTCCCGTGAAGATGGATCGTGGATCAGACGCTCAGAGACACCAGAAACTCATCCAGAAGTAGGAACCCTAGCTGCGGGAGTCATCCAGAGGGAGGAGCCGGCAAGATGGAGGCTGCCACCTCCACCCTCTTCATCCAGTAGGCCTCACACGTCATCCCCACTATCATCATCGTCATCATTTATCTCTCACTCATTGTACTCTCAGGAACCCTAGGGCGATACCTTGTGTGCTACATGTGTGAATTGATCATGTCTTTCCTCCTCGGTGGTACGATGTTTGTTGCCTTTATGAGTGAGTACTTCCCTTAGTTCTCGAGGATATGGATGAACCCTAGTGTGTAATAGATCGATTGATATTAGGATTTGATATCCTCTTTGCATGTTTATGTTAATGATCTTCTTGGCGTTGGGTGAAGTCGACCATCCAATGAATGTCAATTTTGGACGGAAGGTTATTACTGCTGGCGAACTGTGTGGTTGTGGACGTGGGTGACACGACATGCCCCATCTCACTTCGTAGCAGATCATTGCAGCAGGGGGTAAAACGGAGACCGTTTGATAATCGGAGTGGGAAAAACGGTGGTGGTGTATGTGATACGGATCATGCTGCCCACAAAAAGAAACATGTAAAGTGGCTTAGGAATCCAATGTAGCATTGTGTTTTAGGCACCGCTATAGACACACACTAGCATTGTTTACTTTAGTATAACCATTTACCTTTACGCTTGCATCACCATTTCCACCACTTTACCACTGCTTTGGATCACTAACAACTAACAATTTATAGGCATTCTACTTAAACTATTTAAGGGACAAAGGATTGATTCCTGTGCTACCTGTGGGATCGATACTCTTACTTCAAAAAAGCACAACCAAACCATGTGCATTTACAGGACATCAACCATCGCCAACTAAACATGGTTGGTTGTCGCTTGCAACATCAGCGACCGCTGTTCCCAGCATCTCATGCCGCCATTCGCAGCCTCGCGCCTCGCGGGTTGCAGCATCGGTGGTCGTAGCCACCGCCAGCCCACTCACTCCATAGTCTTTGTCATAGGGCACAAGGAGGCGATGCTTTGTAGGACGACGGTTTGCTGCGACAATGGAGGCTTCTCCTCGCAGCGATGATGCCCCCCCCCCCTAATGCAACACCGTTGGAGGTCCTCGCGTCGGGTGTGTGTTGGGAGCCTCTTACAACATCGGTCCCACACAGGAATTTATAGTGGTTTGGGGGTAAGAAGTAGCCGGCAGTGAAAGGAATAAGAGGAGAATGGGGAATTGGGGATGCAACCACAGGGTGGTGTGCGAAGAGATAAGCGTAAAAGGAGTGGGAAAGGGGGCAGTGTGTGAGGCACAATGGGACACATGGCGTGCACGTGCGTGATCGGCCGCTCGATTACAATCACTTTATAGAGGTAAGAGATTTGATTGCCAGCATCTACACCACGGACACGGTAGAGGGCGGCAGTATGACACATATCAGACATGTTGAACAGGGAAAGTGGGGATTGGTAATTTTGATTTCAACCGTGCCAAGTGTAGCCAGAGCTTCGCTTCATGATTTTCAGACAAAATAGAATATGAAAAGGTTAGATCTTTATGAGTTTGTTTTACCCACAAATTGGTGTACGTCTTTCTATCCCGTCGCAGGTAATATTACAGATGCACCTACAAAGACAACACGAATTGCCTGGACATGAAACTGATTCATCAGAAAGACCACAATGATCGCAATTGTATCAAGTCACCCGCCTGTAATGAGCATTCATGCTACAGCGCTTTCCTTGCCCAGAGAGTTTCAGTTGCAGTAGACACCATCCAGAACAGAATGGCGGTCTTCATCTGTTTTGATTCATCTGGGGCTCATGAACCTGGAGCAAATGCCAGCTTGCCTTCTTTAAGTGCAACAGCACCACGTGGTGCGCCTTCAGAGAACGAGAAGAGGCCCCCTACGCTGTATTCAGAAGCCCTTTCTTCTTGGAGCAATGGCGTCGTAGAACAAACACCGATCTGTACTGACCTCCAGTCCTGCAGCACAGAGTGCCAAGATGCATATTCAGCCGGTACAATTTCGGAATAAATAAATGCAGGAAGCTAGATTCACTTCCATCAGAATCTTCCATTATTTGGTAAATGGATCAACAGAAAACAAATGATTTTGGATAAAAGAATTAATATGAGACCCATGTTTTTCCCATATACTACATGCTAGAGCACCAGATGTTTGCATGTGAGATTTGGTCAAGATTTTCTTGTTATAAATTGAAATACTACTAATTCAAAAGGCAGAGTTCAAAAGTAATGAATATTTTGCTTGCCCTGTTATGCTATATAGTAAATAAACAATAAGAATGGATCAGCGTAGTAACACGCAGGATGACAAAACGCAGTTGTCAAATCAGAGTATAAATTTATGCAACATGGTCATAAATAAGTGCAAATATCTTGGTGATATGAAACACGGAATAGAAAAGACCAGAAATATATGAACAGGAAAGATGGGCAGCACAATCTTATTCCAAACCATATTTTGTTCCTTGGCCATAAACTACAGTAAGCAAAATCCAGTTCAGGGGAATACATGAGATCATTTATGCTCTATCATTTGTTCATGGTGTCACAATATAGCAGTTTTACCAATTACCATCTCAGTGAAAAATCACTATTCTACAAAATTTCAGGATAAATGTATTATTATATTCATATACATGAATTGCATTCTTTAGGATTTCTTTGGCTTCAAGCAATAATTAGCCAGCAGTTCGTCCAAATAGACCTGATCATGAAGAGAGAAGAAAACAAGGACAAGCATCAAATAAAAAAAATAAGTTTAACGAGCTCAGTTATAAAAATATCTTGAGATTACATATTAGGATATGGCTTAAGAAAATTAATTGTGGACTGTCATATAAATACTAGGGTTCATATCAGTCAATAAAACAAAATGACAAGAAAATAATATAATGGCAGAAAGCAACAATATTTATGGGGATACTGAAGCCGTTTATATAATTCACTGGTAGAAAAAAGCCCTTTAGTCCCGGTTCGCAACAGCCTTTAGCCCCGGCTGTGCAACCGGGACTAAAGGGTCGCGACTAAAGCCCCCCCCCCCCTTTAGCCGCGGCTCTTCCGGACCGCGACAAAAGGCTTTAGTCCCGGTTCTTGTGGCTGACCGGGACTAAAGGCCCGCCACGTGGGCGCCCGTGGTCCGTCGGGGCCGAGGACCTTTAGTCCCGGTTCTCGTGGCTAACCGGGACTAAAGGCCTCCTCCGCAGGTTTAAATATTTTTGCGAATTTTTTTTGCGAATTTTTACAATTTTTTTTATTTTCAAATTTCTGAATTATTTTAACCTCTAATCTCTAATCACCACCCCTCATCACTGCTCAATTTATCCTCTAATCTCTAATCACCCCTCATCATTCCAAATCATCTAACTTCCCGAACGGTCACCCATCCTCCCACTCCCCCAGCCTGAGCACGCTTAACTTCCGGGTTCTATCCTCCCTCGTTTCCAAGTCTGCACTTGTTGTTTTCGTGACAATAGTAGGATGTCAATTCTATTAACCCTCAGGTATTTAGCTTGAGCATGAAGTGACACATTTCACTGTTTGAGTTTGAAACTATTATTTTAAAAAACAGTAATTATTTAGTAACACTAATATTTCTGGAATAATTAGTTTGACCATTTTTTGACCACAGTTTGACCAGATTTGACCAAAGTTTAAAAAAACTGAAATAATTATTTAGTAACACTAATATTCTAGAATAATTAGTTTGACCATTGTTTGACCACAGTTTGACCACAATTTGAAATTTTTTGAATTTTTTTGCCTCTCCAGAACTTAAAAGCCCCGTATCTTTTTTTCTGTTAGGTTTTTGGGGATTCTAAAAATGTTTAACGGGGTTCCCCCAGTTAAATTCGGCTGTAACTTTTCGAGTAGATGATTTTTCATATAAAAAACTTTTTCATCCGAGTTAGTATGCAAAAGTTATGCCCATTTTTACAAATTCTCGAGAGATTTTGCAAATAAAGTCGAAATTCATATTTGCAAATTTTCCCAACAACTAGACCACATATCACATGGAAAACTTATTTTATTTTATTTTTTTGACATTTCCATAATTTTCTTTTGTTTTTTCTAAGACTGAAAAAGGCGATCCCGGGGGGGGGGGGGGGGGGGTAGAGTTTGAAAATGAGGCCTCAAATCCCTTTAGTCGCGGTTGGCCAGACCAACCGGAACTAAAGGTCTAACCTTTAATCCCGGTTGGCCTGGCCAACCGGGACTAAAGGTCTATCCCTTTAGTCGCGGTTGGCCAGACCAACCGGGACTAAAGGTCTAACCTTTAATCCCGGTTGGCCTGGCCAACCGCGACTAAAGGCCTTCGGGCCAGCCTGAGGACCTTTAGTCCCGGTTGGCCTGGCCAACCGGGACTAAAGCCCCTCCCGTCGGCCAGCTGTCGACCGAGCGCGCTGGGCCCAGATAGTTGGTCGCGGGTCTTCTCCCGAACCGCGACTAAAGACCCCTTTGGTCGCGGTTCGGTTCTTTTGGGGACTAATGGCGGCGTATGGAAGCCCCTTTTTCTACCAGTGATTATACTTGTATACAGAGTAAGCATGAACGGAAGAGAGGTTATATATGTACCTGGCTACCACTTTCAGCATATGAATCTTCTATGTCCATATCCTCATTGTCATCGTCCTCACCTTGCTATACAGACAAATAATTACATTTCAGTGTCAACACGGTTGTTTGTGTTTCATGTTTTTTCAACGTGTACAATACTTACATTGACACTGTAGGATTCATCCAAACTCATATAGTTCTCCGTGGCATGTATGTCCTCATTGAATGACAATGAGCCATCCTCGCTATTGATACGTCTTCAACGTATCTATCATTTTTTATTGTTCTATGCTATTATATTATCTGTTTTGGATATTTTATATGCATTAATATGCTATTTTATATTATTTTTGGGACTAACCTATTAACCTAGGGCCCAGTGCATGTTCCTCTTTTCTTTGTTTTTGAGTTTCGTAGAAAGGAAATACCAAACAGAGTCAACCTTCACGATGATTTTTCTTGGACCAGGAGACAACCAGGAGACTTGGAGATGAAGTCGGAGGAGCCACGAGGCAGCCACAAGGACGGAGGGCGCGCCCAGGGGGTAGGGCGAGCCCCCACCCTTGTGGGCCCCCCGTGCCTCTCCTGACCTAATTCTTTCGCCTATATATTCCCAAATAACCCCAAACCACCAGAGGCATCCACGAAAACACTTTTCCACCGCCGCAACCTTCTGTACCCGTGAGATCCCATCTAGGAACCTTTTCCGGCACCCTACCGGAGGGGGATTCGATCACAGAGGGCTTCTACGTCAACTCGATTGCCCTTCCGATGAAGCGTGAGTAGTTTACCACAAACCTACGGGTCCATAGCTAGTAGCTAGATGGCTTCTTCTCTCTCTTTGATTATCAATACCATGTTCTCCTCGATGTTCTTGGAGATCTATTCAATGTAATAATTTTTTGCGGTGTGTTTGCCGAGATCCGATGAATTGTGGATTTATGATCAGCTTATCTATGAATATTATTTGAATCTTCTCTGAATTCTTTTATGCGTGATTTGATATCTTTGCAATTCTCTTCGAACTATCGGTTTGGTTTGCCCAACTAGATTGGTTTTTCTTGCAATGGGAAAGTGCTTAGCTTTGGGTTCAATCTTGTGGTGTCCTTTCCCAGTGATAGCAGGGGCAGCAAGGCACGTATTGTATTGTTGCCATCGTGGATAAAAAGATGGGGTTTTCATCATATTGCTTGAGTTAATTCCTCTACATCATGTCATCTTGCCTAATGCGTTACTCTGTTCTTTATGAGCTTAATACTCTAGATGCATGTTGCGGTCGATGTGTGGAGTAATAGTAGTAGATGCAGAATCGTTTCGGTCTACTTGACACGGACGTGATGCCTATATTCATGGTCATTGCCTTATATATCGTCATAACTTTGCGCTTTTCTATCAATTGCTCAGCAGTAATTTGTTCACCCACCGTATTATTTTCTATCTTATGAGAAGCCTCTAATGAAACCTATGGCCCCCGACTCTATTTTCCATCATATAAGTTTCCAATCTATCATATTAGTTTTCAATCTACTATTTTGCAATCTTTTACTTTCCGATCTATAAACCTAAAATACCAAAAATATTTACTTTATCATTTATCTATCTCTATCAGATCTTATTTTTGCAAGTAACCATGAAGGGATTGACAACCCTTTATCGCGTTGGGTCCAAGTTGTTTGATTATTTGTGCAGGTATTCGGTGATTTCTGCGTTGTCTCCTACTGGATTGATAAGTTGGTTCTCAAACTGAGGGAAATACTGATCTCTACTTTGCTGCATCTCACCATTTCCTCTTCAAGGGAAAAACCAACCCAAGCTCAAGATGCAGCAGCTAGCGCCATCATCTCCGTCGTAATCGTTATCCTGATCCATTTGTACATGTGCAAATATAGTCTTTTATCAATTCAAAAATCACGTAACATAACTGCAAATACAACCATAATATGAATATATCTCCTAGTCTGGGGAGGCGATGGCCAACAGCGTTATAGACGCACATACACCACGCGGCTGATGGATCGATCGATCCTCAATGTGCAATTAGTTTACACGGCAAAACCATGGCGGGAGGCTCGAGGAACCCAGCGCGACAATGACCAACGCGTGTCTGTGACCAGATCGATTAGAGGAAGGAGAAGCGCCGCCATCAGAGGCACCGGCGACGGTTGTACCCAAGAAGAAGTGTAGAGGAAGATGAATCTGCGTTCTTGTCGCCGCGGAAAGGGCGTCAACAGTAGTCGTTGCCGGCGGCGGGGCAGTTAGGGCTCCTCCTCGGCAAGAAAACAACGGCGGCAGACGGTCGCCTACCCTAGGGTTTCAACTGCTGGCGGTGGCGGGCCGACCCATATGAGTTTTTGTTCCCAAACAACAGCTGGCGGGCGCACGCGGACGAGCTACGGCAGCGGGCGGCCGTACACGACCTCCAAGTACGTCGACGCGGGCGGGGGCGTACGTCGGGCGGTATGCATACGCACCGTGAAAATACCCCTGCCCTTTATACGTTTGGGGGGGGGGGTGTCATACCGAAGCGCTTCTCTTGGAAAAATAACTCTCTAAAATATCACATACAAATCTAACTTACAGCAATTCTAAATTAAAACTGGTAGGAAAGAATTAGTGCAGTGCTAAGACAACTCCATTCCCATGAATGGAGCAATAATTAAATAGCATGGAAAAATGTGAAGTTGATGGAAAAAGAAGCAATAGTATAGTACAACGGTTGGATGAAGACTGCACTAAAAACTGTTTTTGCAGTTAAGAAAGGCCAGACAGATCATAGATTAGGAATTTTCATCAAACATTTTATTTTATCAAAAAAAATTAATACACCATTAATATTATTTGAGAGAACTAAATATCAGTAGACAATTCCTATATAAATGAAAGAACACAAAATTAGCTGAAATAGCTAATGTGTAATAGAAGACTAGCATACCTAATATGAGTATTTGAGCAAGTCATAGCCAACAATTTAAGAAAAAACAAGATATACCAATAATTCTCAGAACTATACCGAGGTGGATATGAAAAAGGCACACCAATAGGCATGCCACATCATATGTCGGTTTAAATGTTCTTTCTCATTCCTGCATCCAAGTACATGACGTGTATGGTACTATGGTTAGAGGTTGTTGTTAAGTTTTGGCTTGATGTAGTCGTTTAGTAGTTCAGTAATAATTCTCAGAACTATACCGAGGTGGATATGATCCTACCTATTTGTATTATCAGTTCCATTGAGAAATGACATGGGGGCAACCCCTTACTTTGAGAATGGAACACATAAATTTAATTTCAAATATGAGTTCACCCTCATTGGATGTATAATGTGCTAAGCATATTTTTTTACTAATACAATATGGTGTAATGCAGAATAAGTTATTGTATCATCCGACTGAGATATAAGAATAATGTTTTGAATTTTCTATTGGGTCGTTTTGTTGTTAAACTTAGCTAATGATAGTTAGAATTGCTTCTTTGATAGGGAAACAATCGGCAGACAATCTTACCCTTGACCCACCATCCCAGTTTTCCTAAACATATACATGGTTCTTAATATGATTTAACATATTTGCTAAGTTAGTAATAAGCTCTCACTATCCTTTACACCTTTGGATCTTCTTTATTATTTTCGTAAATAAGAAACAACATAGCGTATTGTTTCAGTTGGATAAACCATTTATTGGTAACATTGACATTTACTTGTGGTTTTGAACTTTAGTCCTGATCAAACTATTTTCATATTTGATCAGGATGTGCCCAATAGGTATCTTATTGAACCTGATATAGGCAATGAAAACTTTGGTAATGAATTGCAGCTCAGAAGCTAGGTGGCATCATACCCGACCCTTTAGGCTTTGGACCATGGCGCTTTGCGCTGCATCTCGCATGCACTAAAGGTGCATATCAGGACGAAAATCGTCATCTTCGTATGTTACTGAGAAGAAGGAATACCCGAACTTTCTGAAATACATGAAATTAGATTCAATTCTTCGGGATTAAGGCAATAGTACATTGGAATAGAAAGGAGTTTCAGCCGCTTTATGCTTAGGTGCACCACAGGATCACCACTAACTGAATTAATCATGTCACATTTGCAAAAAAAAAAAACAAATTGAGTAGAGCCTTTGCTTTTTCTTGGAACGATAATACCACCAGAATCATCATTGATGTGACCGCCGCCTCTCTACGCCTGCTGCCCAGTAATTACTGTTTCTCTTCTGTCGATTTCACCAATATAGGATTCAATCTAAGAGTCACCTTTCACCATCTCGATTTCTTGCATAATACCACCAGAATCACCGTTGATGTGATTGTCCAAGTAGAGAAAAAAAATTGAAATCTAGCCAATTCTTACTGGAACGTACTGAGGAACTGACGTTGATAGATCTGTTTTTGATACTGAGAGATGCATGTGAAGGTGATCCCTGACCATGGCGCTTAGATAGATGAGGACATGATCAGTACGTGAGAGATCGTACCATATTCTTCCTTCTGTCTTGCTACCCATCATCGTTCTCCCCAGGACTCCTCCTTGCCGTTTAGTGGAGCTTGGGAGTTTGAACACGACGTGGAGAGAGAGAGAGAGAGAGAGAGAGAGAGAGAGAGGGGATGCGATGCGATGGGATCAACTTGCACATCCGGAGGAAAGATTATTCAGGTACTCGTGTCTGTCGCCCGGAACTCATCGGCAATAACATCAGGGGACAGACGGCGGGGTGGGTGGAATTGAGCGTGTAGTAGGAGAGGGTCATGCGGACAGGGCAGGTTATTAAGAAGTTGTTTATTTTCCTAGTGTTTTTTAGACGTTTTATTTTCCTAGGGTTAGGGCTATAGTAGTTTTTTTTTCCTTTTATAGAGTGTAGAGGCAAATTTAATAGCGTCAGACCCCATGATTATGTGCTAGTTTATTTAGGCATATTATACGCCCATGTAAAAGGATTTTCTTAGCGTGGTTTTTATCTCTAAAAACCATTAAAGGATCATGGGCTCTATTAGTTTTTTTGTCGAGTGTTATATGAGTTAATCGACACCGTAATAATTCGGTCCCACCGGATGAACGGTTATTATTTTCTAATTAACGTGCTAATTTCTTGGGAGTCTCTAATTAGTATGGGTATAGATTGCTGCCTAATCTGTAATTACTGAACATATTATGCTGAGAATTTTATTTATGGATTGGTTGTTGAACCATTGTGTTAAGAATTAGAATTCCACGTTTCATATTTCAAAATTTCTAATTCGAATATAGATTACAGGGAAAATAAATTAAACATGAGCGAATAAAATAATGTACAAACGGTTAGAAAAAAACAGCGTGTGCGATGAAAAAATAGAGAACAGACGGTTTTTTGACATGAAACATTTGCGATGCCCGACGGACACACACACGATTTCGTCTCATATGTGTGTGTGATTCATGGTAATACGACAAACGTTTCAAACCTGTATGCGTGTGTGATAGGAATACCTATCGCAAACATTTATGAAAATGGTATGTTGGCGATAGTAGAGGCACCGCACACATTTTACATTTTTGAACTGTGTGTGATAATGTACCTATCGAAAACATATCAGTAGATTAAATGTTTATGATATCCACCTTTTTCATATGACTATAGCGGCATAATTGTTTTGGATGTCTCTCGGATCAGAAACTTAATGTCGAGACGTAACGTGTGGGACTGACGCGACTTCTCATATGTTTATTGTATGGCGATCGTCAGTAGCCGCTCGCCTATCCCTGACGGTTTTTGGGCCGTGTGGGAAGGACCCCCTATCGCCCACACTCACTAGGCGACGGTTTAAAATCCGTCACAGAAAGGGGTTAAAACCCGTTTGTATAACACGTAACGGTACTAGTGAAGGACTACGATAAGGGATATTCTATTGCTTGTTTCGTGATGGTGCGATACTTCCAACCTTGTTGATTATTTTTTCGTTGTTTTACGTGATAGTCATGATTTATTTTGGTGTCCATGATGATCAAATGACTTTGGGACACAACGAAAAACTATGTAATAAATCAACAATTCTCAATCGTTTATTGATTGTTTTGTATGAACTAAATAAAGGTTCACCCAGACTATTTATTCATTCTCCTTCAGGCAATATTTCTAGATAATATATAAACTCATTTCATGGCACTTCTCAGTCCTTTACACAGCAGCAGGAGCTACTACTGCCCTGACAACAACTGCTCTTATCCTTGTCATAACCTTGGGCAGCGCAGCAAGCCTTGCACAGAATGTTACCAGTAGCTCGTTCTGGTGGCGAACAGTGGTCGTCAGCTCCAGCTGCACACATGTCAGTTGTACCTATGCACAAAGAACAATACATATACCTCAATAAAAAATATATCCCACCAGGAAAATAAATGTTTGTGTATCCAAATACGAGTGAGAGATCATGAAAGAACGAAGAAACCCATACCTATGTAACTCCTTGTTGCATGGCTCGAGATGAAAGTGGTGGCCATGGCTACAAGAGTTAGAAAGCATAGGGCCCATGTGTAGTTCCTCATATGTGGCATGGGAGATAGTTAGCTATTCCTTTTCTTTTTTGTGTTGTTGGTTGCTGCGGAAGTCATGTTCGTCCCCTGGGTGCAGGTATTTATATCGAAGGAAAGCAAGCAGCTCTAGAGATTAACACGGAAGGAAATCCCACCTCTCATTAAAAGCCCAAATCTCCACTATCTAACTATTGATGGCTTATCATGTTGTCCCCCTGCTCCAGATATGTACTTGTGAGGAAATCCCACCGGCATCGGTTTTTTAATAGGCCGTGATTTTCGCATGCCAGCTTTGGCTGGTAATCGTAATTTTCTCATGCAAGTTTCCATATCTCCTCATTTATTTTCTTTGAGATGAGATCACCTTCCCACCAAAAGACCCAGTCGGTACAATATCTTTCCTAACAATATCTTTTCTAATAAATGATAATCAATCCGTGTCTTCACCCTCCGTGCTCGTTCATCGTTCCTCTCTTCCAAGCCAATCGGGCAAACCTAGCACACCAAATAACACGAGGTACACAAATAGCCACAAAGCACGTGAGGTGGTGAGGTACGGTTTATTTTTGTCCCATCACTTTTATCTCTATTCCTAATGTCTTAGTTGGTTGAATAGTACCATGGTTTATTTTCGTACCACCACTTTCAACCATTTTATTTCGCTGGTTTGTTTTCATCCCATCCCCCATCCCTCCAACTAGATTTTTCTCCTCTCATTAAAACCCCAAATCTCCACTATCTATATATTGACGGCTTATCAAGTTGTCCACCTGCTCCAGTTACGTGAGGAAATCCCACCGGCATCGGTTTTTTTTAATAGGACGTGATTTTCGCATGCCAGCTTTGGCTTGTAATCGTAATTTTCTCATGCAAGTTTCCATATCTCCTCCTTTATTTTCTTTGAGATGAGATCACCTTCCCACCAAAAGACCCAATCGGTATAATATCTTTCCTAACAATATCTTTTCTAATAAATGATAATCAATCCGTGCCTTCACCCTCCCTGCTCGTTCATCGTTCCTCTGTTCCGAGCCAATCGGGCACAACCACTAGTGCAGAACCGAGTTTTAGCACCGGTTCGTCAGGCCCTTTAGTGCCGGTTCTGCAACCGGCACTAAAGTGTGGGGACTAAAGGCAATCTAGTGATTTTTTGAGACAATCATGTGAAGCTTTATTAAACCGTCACGATGTTTACAGGGACGGAAGAAAGTTCACCGGGATGACCTAACCAGACATGGTGTACGACCCCTAAATGAAGTGCATGCTTTGCAAGAATTTGGTAGGGTCGCCGATGCCTCAGAATACAATGGCCAATGAACCCAGATACATACCCTCCCTATCTCTGCATACCACCGCAAACAGCCCCAACGCCCGAGCCCCCCGCTATGGCGGCATCCACGTTAACCTTGGCCATGTTCTCAGGTGGCGGTTCGGTCCCCAGCGCCGGTTTTGGTTCAGATCCAGCGAGAGAGAAAGGGAAATCCCCAATCCACCAAACCCTTATGTTTGTTGTTTTCTTGTAAATAGATGAAAATCATTTTAATAATTATTTCAAAAACCCTTATGTTTGTTGTTTTCTTGTAAATAGATGAAAATCATTTTAATAATTAGTTCAAAAAATGTTTGCATTTTTCTGAAAAAGCCTTGTTTTTTTAATTCTTCACATTTTCACAAAAGACCGTGAAACTTTTTTAAAAAACATTCCCAAATTATTAGAAAATGTACGTACATAAAAAATATTCTATATGTTCCTGAAATTTTAAAAGATGGTGCGCCTGAGTTTCTACTGCTGGGAGGTGGAGCTGACCGGCAACGGCACCTCCCATGCCCAAGCCCAAACAAGCTGAGAATGTTCATGTGGATCACCTTGTGAGTCAAACCTCGTATGAAGGTAGGGGGCATCTGTTTTCTTAAAATGCCATACCGTCAAGGAGCTGCCTGAATTTGGCACATGAAGCTTTTGCTGAGTTGACAGAGGTGGAATTAGAGGCTCTCAACTTGGCAAGTAATCTGGGCGCCACCTGAATCGCTGTATGTGCAGCCCTGACCAAGTACCTGCACAGCCTTGAGGCACTCATCCATTTTCGATAGAATGCAAAGAATTTTAGTGGTTGCAATCGACGTGTACTGTTTCATCATCAACGAGGTCATAACTCTAATGGTAGCTAAGAAAAAAATGTGACATGGAAATATGCATCTGCCACAGTTGTTGATCCACTGAAACTGTTAATTTCATTGGCACATTCATTCCTCCTTAGGCAGGGAACAGCCACATCCATGTTACAGTAACCTAAGCTAGACGTAGCATGCAAACAAGAACAACATAAACATGACCACACCCAAGAGAAATTCTGTAGATTTCCATGTGCCATCTTGCCCTAGGTCTTGCAACTTGCAAGGACTCCAAACCGCGGCCACTTTGACCTCAAAAAGCTGATCTCATGACGACTCCACTGAATCTGGACAAACAAACAAAAGCCTCAGACAACACACAAGGTTTTCTGACCAATTCATAAACACTAATTCAAGAGTTTTACGAGCTTAAAAAACACATCTTCAGGTAGTTACGTAGTAGTACTACTACTACAGAATAGCATAATATTGATCTCAACTGAACTGGAAACATGCGACTGCAGACAATCTCTTCGGTGTCTGAAACACAGGTTGGGATACATACCCGGACAAAGGCACACGAACATCAAGGAACCAGTCCTGGAAAACTCGTACAGAACTGTTACCTTCGTTTTGCAAAAGAGTTCATTTACTGCCTAGGCACACTCTATCAGTATAGCAACCTTCTAACTAGAAAGAAAGAAAGACAGAAAGAAACCGGGGGTTTTGCTTTGAAATTAGGATGACAACCATGATATAAGGATCTAAGGGTGGTGGGGAAATCAACTCCGATAAAGAATAGTTTCAGTTTCCAGTGAAATGATAAGCAAGTAAAACCTTCATCTTAGCACCCCCTTTGATCTTATAAGGTTGATTTCAGATAAAACAACATTGTGAGATAAATTTCAGTTGCTTAAGTAAGTTCGGAATTGAACCTGTGATGTCATGGGTGCTATGCACCAACTTGTTTCCTAATAAAGCTCTTGCTTCACCCTCAAAAAAGAAAATTGGGGGCATTCAATCATTTTGATAGAACACAAAGGCTTCAGTGTTTGCAATCAGCGTGTACTGTATTCAACCGCAACGAGATCATAACTCTAGTTGGAAAAAAATGTGACATGGAAATATACTTCAGCTAGCTAGCTCTGCTGTAGTTGTTGGTTGATTGACACTGTTAAATTCATGGCCACATTCACTCTTACGCAGGGAGCAGCAGACACATTAACTGAAGCTACAATGTACCATGCTAACAAGAACAATATATACACAACTACAGCCTGGTGTACAAATATTCACCCTCAACGAGATCATAACTATTAACATCTAAGAGAAAACTTGACACGGAAATATACTTCAGCTACATCTAATACCACAATTGCCAATTGATTCAAACTGTTAATTCCATTTGTCACATTCTTAGTCACGGAGAAGCACATTCATGTTACACGATATTAACTGAATCTAGACTCTAGAGGTAGCATGGAAACAATAACAACACAGATTGACATGTTGCATCCAGGTGAAATTCCTTTAGATTGTCACGCGCCAACTTGTCGGCAAGGTAGGTGTTCAAATCTGCGAAGAGAGTCCATGCTATCAAAACACAAAGTCGCTTCCAACACAGAAAGCTGATTTGATAACAACTCCCCTCAATCTGGACAAACAAGACAAAAAACTCGGACACAAGAAGAATTTCCACTAAATTTGTGCATATTAATTCAAAGTACAACCTTAAAAGAACAATTTTTTGGGACTTATATTAGGTAGGTAGTATCACAGGACGGGACTTATATTAGGTAGGTAGTATCACAGGACGGGGCAGAACAAAACCATGATATGAGGACTGCAATAAAGAAGAATTTCAGTTGCCTGTGAAGATTGTTGGATGAATGGCAACTGTCTATTACTGAGGGCCAGTGGCCAGTACATATACAGACCAGATGTGGTAAAGTGGTAAAGTGCAGAAAAGCCCCTTATACAATGGGGATGTACACAAATGAACTATACACATCTAACACCCACCCCCCCCCCTCAAACTCATGGTGGATCAACAACACTGAGTTTGGAGAGGAAAAACCCATGCTGTGCTCGAGTTTGTGCCTTCGTGAAGAAGTCAGCCAACTGTAACTCCGAGGGCACATAGTGAAGAGTAAGAGTATGATCATGTACTGCAGCACGCACAAAGTGGGCATCCACACCGATGTGCTTGGTGAGCTCATGCTTTACCGGGTCACGTGCAATGCTGATAGCACCGGTGCTGTCAGATAGGAGAGGAGTGGAGGTAGTAGCAGACACACCAAAATCCTCAAGTAACCACCGTAACCAGATCACCTCAGCCGTCAACATAGCCCTGGCTCGCAACTCAGCCTCTGTACTCGAGCGAGAAACTGCAGTCTGCTTCTTTGTCTTCCAGGCAATAAGAGAGCCACCAAGAAAGACACAATAAGCAGACAGCGAGCGTCGATCAGAGGGATCACTAGCCCAGGTAGCATCAGAGTAGGCCTGGAGCTCAAGAGAGCTGGAGCGGGGAAAGAAGAGACGCTGAGAGATCGTGCCACGAAGATATCGTAGAACACGGAGGAGGTGACTGTAGTGGACAGAGGTGGGGGCTGAAACAAACTGACTCAGGATGTGAACATGATAGGAGATGTCAGGGCGTGTAACAGCCAGATAGACAAGGCTGCCAACGAGGTGACGATAGCGAGTGGGATTAGGAAGAGGGTCATCATCAGAGGCACGAAGCTGGATGTTGAGCTCCATAGGAGTCACAGCGGTGCGCTCATCACCAAGGGCAGCACGAGCAAGAAGATTCTGAATATATTTTTCTTGGGAGATGTAGAAGCCATCAGAGGTCGAGGAGATCTCAATCCCAAGAAAATAGCGAAGAGGACCAAGATCAGTCATGAGGAACTGGTCTCGAAGGCGAGCCTTAACAAAGGCAATGTACTCAGAGTCGTCACCAGTAATGATCATGTCATCAACATAGAGAAGGAGAAGAGTCCGACCACGAGGAGACGTGTGGACAAACAACGCGGGGTCATGATCACTGGGTGAGAAACCAGCGGCAGTAACCACAGAGGCGAAGCGCTCAAACCAGGCGCGAGGGGCCTGCTTAAGGCCATAGAGGGAGCGGCGAAGTCGACAGACCATACCGTCAGGAGCATAGTACCCCGGTGGTGGCTGCATGTAAACCTCCTCACGCAACTCCCCATTGAGAAAAGCGTTCTGGACATCAAGTTGGGAGATAGACCACTGACGAACAGAAGCCACAGCAAGGAGAGTGCGGACAGTGGTCATGTGAGCCACAGGAGCGAATGTCTCATCATAATCGCGTCCATGCTCCTCCTGAAAACCACGGGCCACAAGATGAGCTTTGTATCGCTCAAGAGAACCATCAGAGCGAGTCTTAATCTTGTATACCCACTTGCAGGTGATGGGACGAACACCGGAAGGGAGGGAAACCAGCTCCCATGTGCCAGAGCGCTCAAGGGCAGCAAGCTCTTCGGCCATCGCAAGATGCCATTCAGGTTGAGTCATGGCAGTCCGATAGGAAGTGGGCTCAGCAATAACAGAGAGACCATGCCGATCAGGAGAGTAGCGATCAGGCGGGGGGCGAGGCCGAGCCCGGAGGTTGTGGACCGGGGGAGGCATGAGGAGAGGTGCACCAGAGGTAGAAGGCGCGTCAGGGGAGACATCCTCAGGACGAGGACGACGAGTATAGTGGAGAGGGAACGGGGAGAGAGGGCGACGAACTGGAGATGATGGTGGAGAGGTGGAGGAGGAGGACGGAGAAGATGGGGTAGGTGGTGAAGGAGAAGGAAGGAGAGGTGCTGGAGGAAGAGATGACATAGGAGGCACATAGCAGGGTGTATCGGGAAGGAGAAGGAAAGAGAGATCGTCCACAGAGAAGCTCGAGGAAGAAGGACGTGGGTAGTAGGAACGAGACTCGCCAAAAGTCACATCACGCGAGATGCGCAAGCGACGACCCATAGGATCCCAACATCGATAGCCCTTGTGCTCATCACTATAACCAAGGAAAACACACTCAACCGACTGAGCAGTCAGTTTAGTGCGTTCTCGAGGGGCAAGAAGAACATAGCACACGCATCCAAACATACGAAGAGCTGAGTAGTCAGGAGAGTGACCAGTGAGACACTCCATAGGAATGCCACCTCGCAAAGCAGTCGATGGCTGAATGCTAATGAGATAGGTGGATGCGGAAACACCCTCAGCCCAGAAATGGGGTGGAAGGGAAGCCGCAATCATCAGTGCATGAGCCGTCTCAAGCAAATGACGATGCTTTCGCTCGGCAACGCCATTCTGAGCATGAGCACCAGGACAGGAGAACTGGGCAAGAGTACCCTGTTCCGTGAGAAAGCCACGCAACAGCTGAGAGATATACTCTCCAGCGGAGTCAGCACGAAAAGTACAAATAGGCGTGGCAAACTGGGTGTGAACCATGGCAGCAAAACGTTTGTATATAGGGAGAACCTCGCTAAGAGATTTCATGAAGTAGAGCCAAGTGTAGCGAGAGAAATCATCAATAAATAAAACATAGTGATGACCACCTTTCGAATCAAATGGAGCAGGACCCCAGACATCAGAATGAACTAAGTCAAAAGGACGCTGAGATACAGACTCACTAGTAGGATAAGGTAACTGAGTCTGTTTGCCAAGTCTGCAACCATTACAATGTAAGGAGACATCTCCAGATACAGACCCTAAGAGGCCCTGACGAACTAAGGAATACAAGCGAGAGCCAGAGATGTGACCAAGTCGATGATGCCACTGCTGGAAAGACGCAGACGAAGAGGCAACAAGAGCATGAGAGCTGGCAGAAGTGGTGGCAGCGGAAGGAACACAAAGCCAGTCGACCTCCCAAAGGCCCTCTGACTCACGACGCCGGGGGCCAGCACCAACCAAAGCCTTGGTGCAACAATCCTGAATGGAGCAAGAGTCGGTATCAAGAATGACACGACAACCAGAATCAGTAAGTTGGGCAGCGGAAAAAAGGTTCATGGTAAGACGAGGAACATGTGAAACACTTGGAACAGAAAAAGAAGGAGTGGAAAGAATGCCACGACTAGCAACAGGAAGAGATGTGCCATCGGCAGTAAGAACATTAACAGGCGAATCAAGAGGTCGGAGAGAAGACAACATGGAAGAATCAGAAGACATATGAAAAGAGGCTCCAGAATCCAGAACCCACGAAGATGTACCTGACTGTGCAGATGCCTGTGATGGTGAGGAGGAGGATGTAGTCACAGCAGCAGCAGAGCCAGTCGACGGGGAGCCTAAAGAAGCAAGAAGACGCTTGAGGCGAACAATGTCCTGGTCAGTGAGTGACGGAGTCGAGGAAGACACAGGAGGCCCGCTGGAGGAGGAGCGCCTCTGGTCTCGCTTCTTCTGGCGACAATCAGACTCTGGGTGACCTGGCCGGGAGCAGTAACCACAGACGGTATCACGGCGCGACGTGCCCTTCTCAGCATAAGGAGGACGGCTCACCCCCCCTGAAGGAGTGGGCAGGAGCGGCGGAGCAGTGAGGCGAGCAGACGATACCGGAGCCCGGGTAGCCAATACTGACGGAACCAGAAGCAACCCAGCAGAGCGAAGGCGGGTCTCCTCGGCACGAAGCTCAGCAAGTATCTCAGAGATAGGAACACGACCACGAGCAAGCAAGTGAGCACGACATGGCTCGAACTCAGAGCGGAGACGAGATAAGAACTCATGGACCCTCTGGAACTCCAAGTCAGACCTCGTAGTCTGGCAACAACGGCAAGTGCCACAAACAACTGTCCGCAGTGAGTCAAGCTGACGCCAGATGGCAAAGCACTGTGAATAGAACTCATCAACAGACGAGTCACCCTGCTGAAGAGCATGCTCCTGACGCACCACAAAGAGGTATAAAGCATCGCCAGAGGGCTGATAGCGCTGACACAGATAGGACCACATCGCGGCAACAGTACCGAGGCCCATGAACTCCGAAGCAAACTGAGGGAGGACACTCGCAGTAAGGACAGCAGCAGCTCGAGCATCATCATTGCACCACTGAGTGTAGGCAGACAGATCATCCCGGTAGACAGAAAGAGCATCAGAATATGCAGATACCTGCTGATCATAAGCATCAACTGCAGCATCATCAAGAGCCTTGGCTGCATCCCGATCAGTCTGAGAAGCATCAGCAGCAAGCACCGGCGGTACCGGTGGAACAGGGGCTACCGGAGCAACAGGGCTGGGCGGACAGGGAACCTCGCCAGAGATAACGCCCCACAGAAGAAGGCCCCTCATATGGATGCGCACGAAACCCACAAACTCAGCATAATTGGTGCCATCAAAGATCACTGAGCACCGAGGAACAGCAATATAACCCGAAGAAGACATGGGGAATTGCTGCCTTGCTTTCTCTCTCTCTTTTTTTTGAGGAAAGTCAGAGAAGACCCGATCTGGATCGGGAAATACAGCCCCAAACTAGCGAGCGCTCAGCTGCGGGAGAGCGATGCTGAGGAGCCGGAGCGAGCCAGCTGCCTGAGGAGAGGAGGCGGCCCGCAAAGAGATGGCCTGGGGCCGGGCCTGAGCGGAGGAGCCAGGATGGCCCGAGGCCGGCCGGGCGGAGGAAGTGGCGTAGGCGAGCGGGCCAAGGAGCAGCCGAGCAGAGGAGGTCGGCCGCCGCGCGCAGTCGAACGGGCCCGAGGAAGCGAGATAGCGAGGATTGGTCGACGGGAGACGCGGATGCAGATCTCCGCTGCACAGGGGGGGAGAGGAGCTTCGGTGGTAGTGGGGAGGGGAGGCGCGGGCGAACAGGGAAAGGGGCCGGAGCAGAGGAGCTGGCCTGCAGGAACCAGCTACACGAGGAGCTCGTGAACGAGCGTCAGATCCGGGCAGAAACGACCGGCGACGAGGAGAATCGAGAGCACGCACGGAGTTGCATCGTGCGGGGACGAGAGGCTAACCTAGCATCTGATACCATGTTGGATGAATGGCAACTGTCTATTACTGAGGGCCAGTGGCCAGTACATATACAGACCAGATGTGGTAAAGTGGTAAAGTGCAGAAAACCACTTACAATGGGGATGTACACAAATGAACTATACACATCTAACAAAGATAAGCACTCCCTTCGATCTTATGAGGTTGATTTCAGTTAAAACAACATCATGGGATAACATTTCAGTTGACTGTGAGCACAAGCTCTTCTTATTTAGAGCAGTGACTCGGGATCTTATTTGTGACCATACCATTTATGCAGGTTTATGTCGAAACAGCACTGCAAGATAAAATTATAGATCTGAAGATGACTAAAAGAGAACTTTTATGCCTCCTTGCATATATGTGTACTTGTACGATTACCTTGACCATCAAAAGTACCCCACAAAAATAATTATCATGATCTAGTGTTTTTAGGACTCCATCAGGAATCCAACCAAAAAACGGAAAGAAAAAAGGGGTATTAGTAGCACTAGCCAACACACCAGGTGTCATGTACCACCCAGAACAAAAATGGTACACAAAAAACAAAAGAAAGACAAATCTGGGTGCCAGCCTCAAATTCATGTATCAGAGCGGCTAATGCACAATCACCTGACACCTTAAGTTTCAGTCAATCATCTCACTCACATGATTTGCTTTGAAATTGGGAGAACGGCCATGACGTGAGGATCTAAGAAGGGTGGTGGAGGTTGACTGAAATCTTATACTCCCTCCGTTCCGAATTACTTGTCTTAGATTTGTCTAGATACGGATGTATCTAGTATTGAAATGAGTCTAGATACATCCGTATCTAGACAAATCTAAGACAAGTAATTCGGAACGGAGGGAGTATTTACTAATTGGAGGCACCATACGAGACTCTACGCTAATCCTCAAAACTAAATAAATTGTCCGTAGGATCTCCAAATTAATCATCTATAACCGTCGGATGAGGTACCTTAGGAGTCATTGGCTTCTGTCCCACGTGTACCTCATCTTTTTAGAGAAAATACCAAGCCTGCTGTCTCACGTGTATCTCTTTTCTACTGAAAAAAAGGCTGATGTCCCACGTACACCTTTTCTAGAGGAAAAAAACATCTACCTTGCAGACTTCTTCCTCCCGCAATCCTTCCACCCGAGTAACAGATCGCTAGCGCGGTTCCTCCTCATCCGGTCCTCTTCCTCCTGTCGAATCCAACCTCTTCCCCCATCTAATCTGTAGTCTTCAGGCAATAAATCATCTACGTTCAATCCCCTCAACTTCTATGTTTGGAGCAAACTGCAAATCACCTTTGAAGATACAGTGCAGAAGGAGGCACATCAAATAGAGTTTGAATCAGATCGGACAACCACCTTTGTTGGCGAAGCTTCAGATCGAGCGGAGGTACTATGAGCAGACAGACGCTACACTATTAGGGTTCATGGTCGGTCACTCCTATCATCACAGTGCAGGCAAGTAATCCGTTTTCCTTAAATCTGTGATATTTTACCGCCCGTTCAATTAATCATGTAACTCTCAATAAACCTTATTAATCCCAAACGCATGATTAAAAACATTGGTACTGTAGGTGCCCATCTATCAGCACTGTCGCATCTTGATCATGCACTGTACGGAACAAGGAGAACCACTAGGGGTGGTCTGCATGTCCTCCAGCAGCAGCACACAATCCCTGCAACAATGTTCGCACATGTGAGACTGATCCTGTTGCTCTGCATACTTTGAATCTCTCCACCTTCCAAGTTCTGACGATGCATCAATCTAGCCTCTCCAGTTCATTTAATTAATCCCATGATGGTTGATGCAATGGAGGAGCTGTATCGACAACTTCGATGTATTTACTTTTTCGACAAGCTGCTAAGGAACTGCAGCAGACTAGCAACAAAGCTATTCACATTCTGGACACCATTCAGTTTCGTTGCTGGTCACGCCCACTCCCATCACTACCGGAAAACAGACCTACCCCGACGGCCAAATCAATGCCGACGGCTGCCGTCGGCCTAGTTCGAGATATGCCGACAGCCTCGTCCTGGCCGTCGGCTTATCCTGGCCGTCGGGCTACCCTGATATAAGCCGACGGCAGCCGTCGGCACAGACCGGCCGTCGCCGTAGATCAAGACATGCCGACAGCAGCCGTCGGCATAAACCAGCCGTCGGCATACATGTGGGCCCGGCGGCCCCGCCCGTGACTGGAGGCTAACGCCGTCAAACCTATGCCGACGGCCGAAACGGGCAGCCGTCGGCATATCCCCGCATGCCACGTCACTGATCCGCGACGTAGCTATGCCGACGGCAGCCGTCGGCATAGGTGCCACGTCACCGATCCGCGGCACGGCGCCTCCCAAAACCCTGCTGTTTCTATGCCGACGGCAATGCCGTCGGCATAGATATATATATATTTTTCATATGTTTTTATGCTTTTTTACATATGTTTTTATGTTTTTTTATATGTTTTTATGCTTTTTTATGTATTATATGAATATATATGTAGTTCATAATTTTTTCCATAGATATATATATATATAGTTTGTATTTTTTTCGAGCACATTAATACTGTGTCGTCATGTTCTTTTGAATATAGGTCCTTATATTTTATTAAAATAAAAAACAACTATGCGACAGAAGTTTAGTGGCGGTTGCAAACGCCCGGCACCCGTCTCCGGAGTGTGACCCCCTGACGTCCTCGGTGTGCCCCCCTCACGGACGGCGTCGCCGCCAACATCTAGAGGGCGGAAAGAGCCACATCGGGTCTATACGGAGGGGATGTTGCTCCCAAGTGTTGTGGCATGTTCGAAGAGGCGGCATGCATCTCCGAAGCATGGCCCCCCTAACGGACGGCGCTGTCGGCGGCACCTGGAGGGGGGAAACGGATGCATCGGGTCTACACGAAGGGGATGTAGCTGTCGGTTTGGCCCGGATGTTGCTCCCAGGTGTCCCTCTGAGCTGACCTGACACAACCGGGTGGAGAGGTCCACTGTTCAAAGCCCGTCCGTGGAAAGTCAAAGGGCTAGATCTCGTGGTCAACCGCTCTAGGGTTAGGCGGGACGGGGGCCCTCGGGTGGTAGCAATGCCACCGGAGCGTCGCACTGGCCCCTCATACATGCGGGGTGGTGTGGTGGCATGTCCGAAGAGGCGACACGCGTCTCCGGGGTGTGCCCCCCTCACGGACGTCGCCGCCGGCGGCACCTGGAGGGGGGAAACGGACGCGTCGGGTCTACACGGAGGGGATCTTGCTGTGGGTCTGGCCCGGATGTTGCTCCAAAATGTTCCTATGGGCTCACCTAACACAACCGGGTGGGGAGGTCCGCTGGTCAAAGCCCGTCCGTGCAAAGTCAACGGGCTAGATCCCTTGGTCAAACGCTACAGGGTTACGCGGGACGGGGGCCCTGGGAGGGTAGCAATGCCACCGGAGCATCGCGCCGGGCCCTCATACATGCGGGGTGGTGTGGTGGCATGTCCGAAGAGGCGGCACGCGTCTCCGGGGCGTGGCCCCCCTCACAGACGGCGATGACACGGTAGTAGACGTTCTGCGGTAACGATGCGGCATGAATAATATTAAATACTCGGAGGGCGATAAAATCATGAGTTTTTTACACGACGTGGGCACATGTGCTTATAGGACTGATGGTAATTGTTCGTAATTGTTCGTGATGGAGAAGTATCCGAACAATTCCCTCTACGCGGATTGCTCTTCGCGCGTCTACGATTGTGGTCGGCGGCCTCCGGGGGCTAGCATGCCGCCAAATCTTGCATAGGCGGCCTCTCACATGTCTGGACATGTTGTGGTGGTTGCAAAAGCCCGGCACGCGTCTCCGGGGTGTGCCCCCCTCATGGACGGCGCCGCCGCCGGCACCTGGAGGGGGGAAACGGACGCGTCGGGTCTACACGGAGGGGATCTTGCTGTGGGTCTGGCCCGGATGTTGCTCCAAAATGTTCCTATGGGCTCACCTAACACAACCGGGTGGGGAGGTCCGCTGGTCAAAGCCCGTCCGTGCAAAGTCAAAGGGCTAGATCCCGTGGTCAAATGCTACAGGGTTAGGCGGGACGGGGGCCCTGGGAGGGTAGCAATGCCACCGGAGCGTCGCGCCGGGCCCTCATACATGCGGGGTGGTGTCGTGGCATGTCCGAAGAGGCGGCACGCGTCTCCGCGGCGTGGCCCCCCTCACGGACGGCGATGACACGGTAGTAGACGGATCAGGCAGTCGCATAGTTACCGGATCAGGCACTCGGTAACGGTACCCCTCAGTCAATTGCTCTCCTATGTATCACCTTTCGCAACACCATAGAAAAAAATATACGTGATATTTTAGAAAATTGTTGTACAATAAAAAAAAGATCATGTCATTAAAAATAATGTTTCAAACCATTAAAGAAAATGTATGGTACATTTTAAATAATGTTGATGCATGTAAAAAATATGTATAAGAAAACATTAAAATATTTATATAAAATAAGAAAACATTACAAAATTTATACAAAATAAGAAAAGTAAAAATAAAAGTATGCCGACGGCAATGCCGTCGGCATAGCTGTAGCCAATCGGAAGCTTTTACGCGGATCCGTGACGTGGATAACAAAAAAGAAAAAAATTATGCCTACGGCTAAGCCGTCGGCATAGGTGCCACGTGGCGCCCCAATGTATGCCGACGGCTTAGCCGTCGGCATAGCACGCCTTATTCATACTTTTATCATGTTTCATGCCTTGCACTACTTTCATGTTCATGAACTTCCGTCGGTGATGAACTTGAGTATGTTTAGATGATGATGGTGAACTTGAGTATGTTTAGATGATGATGGTGAACTTGAGTATGTTTAGATGATGAATTGTCATATTTCTGCATAATTTCATATTGTTCTGTTTTGAAATGCTGTCAAATGAATTGGAAAAGAGAAAACAGGGAAAATAAAAAAAAAAAAAAAAAACTATGCCTACAGCAAAGCCGTCGGCATAGATACGCCCAGGAGTTACCAGGGCTTGCCACGTGGCAGCTATGCCGACGGCTTTGCCGTAGGCATAGACCTGCTGCCAGGAGAAACCAGGAGCTGCCACGTGGCAGAGATATGCCGACGGCTTTGCCGTCGGCATAGATTCATCTATGCCTACGGCTTTGCCGTAGGCATATCCCTGCCACCAGGGACACCATGGGGCGCCACGTGGCAGAGGTATGCCGACGGCTTTGCCGTCGGCATAGATTGATCTATGCCGACGGCTTTGCCGTAGGCATACCCTTGCCACCAGGAGCACCACGGGCTGCCACGTGGCAGAGGTATGCCGACGGCAAAGCCGTCGGCATAGCTCTGGTACGTGGCATTGCCTGACTCGTCACCGCTTTTGACGGCGCCGTCCGTCGCCGTCAGACGGAAAACAGTGCCGACGGCTAAACTATGCCGACAGCTGACGTCAGGCCGTCGGCATAGGCCCCTATGCCGACGGCAAAACTATGCCGACGGTCTGACAAGGATACGCTGACGACATCTACGCCGACGGGACTATGCCGACGGCAGCCGTCGGCATAGATCTATGCCGACGGCAATCGGGCCTATGCCGACGGCCCGTGGCTGTAGGCATAGCCCGCGAATCCAGTAGTGCATCATTGGGGACTTAGCTATGTGTCCTTAAATTCTCTGCCTAACAATATACTCCCTCCGTCCGAAAATACTTGTCATCAAAATGGACAAAAAAGAGTGTATCTAGAACTAAAATACATCTAGATACATTCCCTTTTATTCATTTTGATGACAAGTATTTCCGGACGAAGGGAGTATTTACTCATATAATTTGCCTATAATACCCTGTCGAAATCTTCCATGTTACGCCCACAACTTCAAGATTTGAGTTCTTCCATTGATGTTATCACCTTAACAGAAAATAGTCCTATTGCACATTGTGGACAATCAGGAATATATGGTACATCTAATGTTTACTATGTTACTTCATGTTCTGTTCCACTTTCTCATGTTTTACGTAATTTATTCATATCATGCTTTTACAATAGAGCTGGTAGAGGAAAATACAGCAATATTTTCTGTTCTTTCCTGCATGGGCTTAAGTATGTGATCCAGTGTCCAATCTTTATAGACAAGTCACTGGATGAGGTATACTAGGAATCTCTTAGGATATTAGTATATTTTCAGTTATGCTGTCATATGGGCTATCCACAGCTTATTGTCAGGTCTAATTATACCAGAAGAAAACCTACTGAATATATGTTCGGCTGTGCGCCATGCCAAATTACTTTGTTTCCGGCAAAAATACCAAATTACTAACGTATTTTGTGATGCTTCCCAAGTTCCCATAGTTCTTTGCCCTCATGAAAAAACATATGGGGGAGGCAATATATTTTTGCATGTATATATCGGCTTCTCTGCTTTTAAAAATCGACATTGAGGATCACTACTACATGTTTTTTCTACACCCTGCTGGGAGCTTAATTGCCTTTCCTATATATGAACAAATGGCAAGACATACAAAGCACGGTTCCTCACATCTGAGCGACAGTTTTTAGGCTATATGCCCTTATCCACCTCACAGATCTACCTTCTATCTACAGGCAAATGTATCTTTTCTTTCTACTGCTAAGGAAACTGCGTGTAATCTATCGATCTTTTTGTAGTTCAAATGCAGTAATCTATAAATTATTTGTAATTTATGTAGAACTGTTTATTCAGTTAAATGTGCCCTTTTCTAGAGAGAGTGAAAACCGGCGTAGAGCAGGTTATATGGATAGACCATTGAAATATTTATGTAGTTGTAGTTGGCCAGCAATGGTTTATATCCCTAATTAAGTTCGATTTTAAGGTTCTATGCGGTCTCTCCAATAGGAAGAAGTAATTACTGAACTGACTTAAAGCCTATATGTTCCAGAACAAATTGGACCCACAATGTGTAGATTGATTGATGATATTATCCTACTTTTACATAAAGGACTAAGCCTAACTTTTAATACAAATCTCTGAAAGATTCCGATATTGCTGGCTGGGCCAGAAGCGAACAAGTGCCATCCATGGTGAACTGTCGCTAAATTCAAGTATGTGCATATGATGGCAAGGTTGCATATGGCTGGGGCAAGCTTCGCTTCAAATTCTCAGAATTAGTGACCTTTTTTTCTATGTAGTTTCAATCTTCAAATTCTCTTAATTCTTTACCCATTTTTTTTCTACAGTTTCTATCCTTTTCAAAGCTATTTTTGTTGTGTATGGGCCTAACCTGAAAATATATACAGTTATATATGGTGAGTATTTTTCTTTTTCAATACCTTCTTATGGTTATTCGCTTCAGTTAGCTAGATGAACATGCTTCAGTTATAGGAAATGCATGCTTTCCATGCTTATGCCGTTCTTATATTGGCTTGCGAACATGCATATGACTGTACCTATGGATAAAAATTACCCTAGAAGCCCAACATTGAAAATACAGACTGAATGGCATAAAAATTTGAGAAATGCAAGAAGTGAACGTCTTTGATTTGCCTAATCGGCTGCAGGAAAATGCTGAATTTTTTTAATCCGAAAGTTGGACCCAAGGCTTATAGTTCGTTTCTGCAGTGAGATTATATACATTATCATAGTTTGTCACGGCTTGGTGTAGACTTATCTAACTCAACACACGTTTGACCTGCTATCACGGATACAGACACCATAATATGACCTTTATGAATTTTGTTGTTGTTGAAGATACACTGATTCACATGAGTTAACCGGAGACAAAAATATCTGTTTTCTCTATATGAAAACAATCACATAACATTATCACTGCATCCAATATGGGTTCACCCGCCGTAGTAAATAGATAGATAGAGTTGGGAGTACAGTTTGGTATTGGTATCACTCTGCAGTGCTAGGTATCTTATGTCAAAGAATTATGTTGCCATTATAGTATTTCTGCAATTTCCCACTAACTTTTATTAGATACACTAAGATGTTGTGGATTCTTATAGTTATATAAATTAGCATTCTTTTATCTTTATGATAATAAGAAGTAATAGTACACATGATTTGTACCTTAGTTTGGAGTACATAAGGAGAACAAAATATAGAAGATGTCTGCAAATTTTTTTTATCCATTAAGTTTCAAGTCTCTTTTGGTTTCGAATGCGCCAACAGCTACCATCAATTAATTGGGGTACTAATACATAATATTCGTCGATATTCTACCTCTGAAAATCAATGTAAACCATCAAATATTTTGGTAGTAATATTTTACATCTATAATCATAATGTCCAACAATTTGAATTTATATGTTCTCTGTCTTTAATAAACATAAAAGATAACTTTAGTATGTAATTGTTACTTTAGTATCTAATCGCTACAACACAGAACTAGCCCGTGCAGGCGCACGGGTCCATGACTAGTAGAAAAGAATTTTGGTTGCCTGTGCGCACTGACAAGCTGTTATTATTTAGGGCAGTGACTCAGGATTTCGTCTGTGACTAGTGCCAGTTATGCATATTTATTTCAGAATAATATCAGGAGATGAAATTATACATGTGAAGATGAATAAAAAGAAAACTCGTCTACCTTGTTTCTGTCTATTTATACAAAATGAGTTATGCTTGACCGGAATGCATTTTCTCGAGGTGAAACGATCCAAGGTAAACTGATTGTTTCACCTCAAGAAAATTCAAAATGCTAGAGTACTAACTGGATTGTTATTTCTCTTGATTGCATGAATTGTACTCCTTCTACGTTACCTCCCCCACTGTTGGTGTCAAAACCGGCGGATCTCGGGTAGGGGGTCTCGAACTGTGCGTCAAGGCCGGATGGTAACAGGAGACAAGGGACACGATGTTTTTACCCAGGTCCGGGCCCTCTCGATGGAGGTAATACCCTACTCTTTCTTGATTAATATTGATGATATGGGTAGTACAAGAGTAGATCTACCATGAGATCAAGGAGGCTAAACCCTAGAAGCTAGCCTATGGTATGATTGTTGTGTATGGAGTTGATTGTCCTACGGACTACAACCCTCCGGTTTATGTAGACACCGGATAGGGTTAGCGTTACACAGAGTCGGTTACATTGGTAGGAGATCTTGAATATCCGCATCGCCAAGCTTGCCTTCCACGTCAAGGAAAGTCCCATACGGACACGGGACGAAGCCTTCAATCTTGTATCTTCATAGTCCAGGAGTCCGGCGAAGGTATAGTCCGGCTACCCGAACACCCCCTAATCCAGGACTCCCTCAGTAGCCCCTGAACCAGACTTCAATGACGACGAGTCCGGCGCGCAGATTGTCTTCGGCATTGCAAGGCGGGTTCCTCCTCCAAGTCCTTCATAGAAGATTGTAAGCACCAAGAATAGTGTCCGGCTCTGCAAAATAAGTTTCCACATATTGCCATAGAGAGAATAATATTAACACAAATCAAATCTGCTGACGTATTCCGCAGTGCGTCATCATACTACGGCCAAGTTCTTTACTTGTTTTTACTTTCCCAGCTCAGCACGTTTTGCGAGGCGGTTCCCTTGGCACGTCTTGTCAAAGCAGAGATCGTGTGCCCCTTTTACGGGATTCTCATCAATACGGACGTGGGTAACCCAACCGCGCCATTTACCACGGCGCTTGGGAGGCAAGCGAGTTTTATTAGGCAGGTGGGGACGCATAACCACATCCGCCCATATAAGGGGATAAGGATCCACTTTTTTCACCTACGCCTTCTTCCTCCTTTGCCAATCCATCTCTTGCGCACTCAAGCTCCAGCGCCCAAGCCCGCACTTCTGACCTCAACCTTCTCCAGCCATGTCCGGAGCGGGAGGCAAGTGGATGGTCTCCTCCGTCACGGAGGTCCAAGTGAAAAAGCTAAGGAAGGCCGGATATCTGTCCAAGGACATTCCGCACCGGCTTCCTGAGAAGGGGCAGCTTCTCCTCACCCCAAGGCCCCATGAGAGGGTAGTGTTCCTTCCCCACTTCCTCCGCGGACTGGGTTTTCCACTCCACCCATTCGTCCGGGGACTCATGTTCTACTACGGTCTGGATTTCCATGATCTGGCCCCGAATTTCATCCTCAACATCTCGGCGTTTATCGTCGTGTGTGAGGCTTTCCTCCGCGTCCGCCCCCATTTCGGCCTCTGGCTCAAGACCTTCAACGTCAAGCCCAAGGTGGTGCGCGGTAGCCAGGCGGAGTGCGGAGGCGCCATGGCGGGCAAGATGGCCAATGTCCTCTGGCTCGAGGGCTCCTTCGTGGAGACCCTAAAGGGGTGGCAATCCGGGTGGTTTTACATCACCGAGCCACGCGATCCAAAATGGGTCGCAGCCCCTGAGTTCCGATCCGGACCCCCCACGCGGCTTGTGTCCTGGAAGAGACGGGCCTGTCGTGGGGCGACGAGAAAGAGGTGACCGGATTGCAAACATGCATCCAGTCCCTGGTGACCAAACCGATCAGGCTTGTCAACGTGGTCCAGGTTATGCTCGTCCGCCGGATCCTCCCGTGTCAACAACGGGACTTTACTCTGTGGGAGTTCAACCCGGCGCAACACCAAACCCTCGACAGGCTCTTCGACACGACGTATGAAGATGTCTGGAAGGTGCTAACCAAAGGTGCCGAGGCTCCCACATCCGCCTCCGAAGACCGCGGATACAGCTCGCAGCGTCACGCTAGCGAGGTAAGCTATTTCTACCCTTCACGGGATGTTTAAGCTCTTTCTCATAGTTTGACTCTATGCGGGATCCAAGCTCCCCTACCTTTAACAGGCTTGGCAGGCGATATCCGGACCGATTAACTGTCCGGCTCCCTTGCCCGAAGACCCAGCCCCTGCACTTTTAGTGAAGCTGCTGGCTCCGGCGCCTTACGTGGTGCCGGAGAAGAAGGCCAAGAAGAAGAAGGCCACAGGGACTCGAAAGAGTGCCCGCAACGTGGCGGTGTCGGACTCGTCATCTGACGAGTCCGAGACGCTCTCCCCCCGTGAGAACGAGGAGGAGGAAGAAGAAACCTCTCCCCCTCTAGCGGGGGGAGGAGAAGAAGGGAACGCCACACGAATGGGGGAGGTCGAGGGGTCTAGGAAAAGGAAGACCCCTCCGCCGGACTACTCCCCCAACGCCGAAGAGGGCGAAGAGGGGTGGCCGAACAGGGCCAAGCGTCCGGCAAAATCGTAAGTATTCAGATACCAGAGTGACTCATGATATTCCTAGGTTGTTCAACTTTCCGTAATGTCGAACATAATTGTGCAGCCCGCCCCGGGCCGAACTCGACGATTCGTCGAGCGGCTCCCTGGATTCGTCGGACCTGAACTCAGTTCCGCCCGCTGTCTCCCCCCGCACTGCAGACGACGCTGAAGTGGCGTCGCAACGAGCTCCGAGGCAGGAGGAGGTGGTCCTGGAGGAGCCGAAAGGCGACCTCCCGGATCCCAGGAATAAAGGGGACAAGACCCCCCAGGGCTCCGAGTCCGGCTTTGTGCCGGACACCGCGCCGGAATCTTCAATGGTTCCGGACCGTGGTAGGCGAACTCCTCCCAAGAGGAGCAAGCCTTCTGTGCCAGCGGCCTCCGTCCAACTGGAGGTGCCAGACAATCTGCTGGAGGTGCTCGACGGCGCCTCCATCGACGAGGTGCACCGTACTATTATGAGTAAGGTGATCCGGAAGGCTCAGTCTGCCAAGAGCGGACTGAACGAAGGTTGCGCTAGCCTTCTAACAGGCTTCGAGGTAAGCAAAAAAAATATGCAAGAATATAACCGCATAGACAGTAGCCCCTTATGCTCTTTTTGGCGTTCGGAAGGAAAAGCCGAATAGAGGATCTATTAAATTTCGCAGGAGTCTAACAAAAAAGAGTCAATATGCGTATGCAGGCTTCGCTGCTATCCACCGCCGCACTGACTGTGGAGGTGGGTGTCCTGAAAAAGGACCTCGGGCGGACCGAGCAAGAGCCCCGCCTTGCCAAGCGGCAGCTCGAGGAAAAAGAAGGTAAGAAATACCTTACAGAAAAGGTGCCTATAAAAAGGCGTGATTGCAAAGAATAACAGGATTGTACTGCTTATTGTAGGGGCCACGACTGAGGTGGCGACCCTCAAGCAGGCGCTATCTGAGGCCGAAAAGAAAACGGTCGCGGAGCGCAACGAGCGAGAGAGACTTGGGGCTCAGGTCGGCGAGGTGCAGCAAGAGCTGCAGACTCTGATGAAAAAACATGAGAGTTTGGAGCTTGAGTCAAAGGCGCAAGCATCCGAGCTCGCGTCGGCCCTTGAGACCGCCAAGTCTGCCAAGGCCGAAGCCCAAAAGGCCCTCCAAGAGTTGGATGAGATGAGGAAGATAGCAGCGGGTAAGGCATTCTTTATGCAAAGCAGAAATATAAGAGTAAACTACTTGTTACTTACCCGAATCCGGAGCTCTCCAGGGGCATTCGCAGATCTTCCCCGCAGCGTGTCCGACGCCGCCGCCTTCTACCGAGCTGAAGAGGGCAGCTCGACGGAGAGGGTGTTCTGGTCTCAGTATTCTGAGGCCGGACACCCTGTGCCCTTGAGCGACCAGCTGAAACAGCTGGTCGAGCTCCACAAGGCGGCCGAACAGGCCATGAAGGGCTTGATAGTTCGGCTGTGGCCCGGAGAGGCCGTACCTGGGAGCTATTTCGGGCTGGTGCGGCGGCTGGTGGAGGCCTGTCCAAGGCTCGAGGTCATCAAGCGCTCCGTCTGCATTGAAGGTGCCCGGAGGGCCCTTGCCCATGCAAAGGTGCACTGGGGTAAGCTGGACGGTGAGAAGCTTGTGAAGGACGGGCCGCCGTCGGGGAAGGACGGGCCGCCGTCGGGGAAGGAGCATCGCAAGCCCGAGAACTATTACAAGGATGTTCTTGCTGGTGCCCGCCTTGTGGCGGATGAATGTACCAAGGATGTAATATTTGAATGAACTCGCTCGTGATTATCTTGTGCGCTGAAAACTTGTTCATATGCGCTAAGCAATGCTTATTGAATTTAAAATATTATTTTCTATGCGGCCGTTTATCAAAAATTGAGAGATGGCCAGTCGTCGGCTTCTGCCCCCGTGCCACTAGTGCTGGGGTGTTCGGGATAAACCTGAGCGCTCTTTTTTCCCATGGTTGGGTCCTTCGAGGGAGGCGCTCAGCACAACGAACTAGGCAATCGGACTATAATGCTTGAACACTCTCACTTAGCCATAGAACTTTATAATTTTAATTTTCGGCGAACCCCCTAGTTCGGAAGACCGAGTTCGGGGCGCTATCCACGCCTTGGCCGGACAAAGCCAACTCCTCGCTCGAAGCGGCATAAGTCTTTAGGGACTCGAAAAACCTCTCGAACAGCGACCGGTCTCTCGCCTCATCATGACAGTCAGTTTTAGCTTTCTCCACTGAGGTGCTTAACCCAGCTGAACCGGGGCACAATCGCAGTGGTTCTCCTAGTGCTACCTTAGCCGATATAGCAGAACGTAAGTCACCAAAACATAGGAGCCAGGCAAACCCAACTATTGACCCAAATCATGATTCGGAGCCGATGCATATAGTGCTATAAATTCGGGGTGCCATACTTGTGAAAGTGTACGGACTTCTCACACCATAATGAGGGGTACTGAAGCCCCTGGCGTGTTTGCCGTACCACGGTGTACGGGTGCAGTCATGTCATTTAATAAACATATGTATGAGAATACGATAATGCAAAAAATAGTCAAAAAGTTGTGCATTTTTTATGGAGAGGCTATTTATCAAAGTCGAACGATACAAGTAGTGCGATAAGCAAAAAGATATTGGACTATTTAACATGTCCTGACCAGGGGCAGGCCGCGGGATTGTATTCAAAACAGGTATACTTCTCGTAACAGAAACCACCTGCGAGTTCCGTAATGCGGCATGGCTTGTCTACCTCCCTGGATCTTGCATCGTTTGTGCGGCGATCGAATTGCCGAACAGGTCATCCGAAGTGTGGAGTCCTGAAAGTAAGAAAAAAGAATCTGGCAGCCCCTAGTACGTTTTATGCCGTATTTTGGGTGTGCCGTTATTGTGCCCCTTCCCCTGTGCCCATGGTATTTCAAGGGCGTAGTTATGTGCGCGAGGCACTGGTTTCGCTATGTCGCGAGGGCTGAGGTTTGGGCCGCATTGCTACGCCTGCTCAGAACGTGCCAGGCGGTCTTGTTGTAGGTTACTCCGGGCGCGCTTGGCGGTGTCCGGCTTTTTAGTTATCGGACTGGAGAATTGCCTAAGAAGGCTGCTTTGTACTTCCGCTGCGAGAGCTGCCGTGTGCTCCTCCGTACGGCGGGAGCGTTCGGTGTTTCCGTTGACCGTGATTACTCCTCGAGGGCCTGGCATCTTGAGCTTAAGGTATGCGTAGTGCGGCACCGCATTGAACTTTGCGAATGCGGTTCGTCCGAGCAGGGCATGATAGCCACTGCGAAACGGGACTATATCGAAGATTAACTCTTCGCTTCGGAAATTGTCCGGGGATCTGAAGACCACGTCAAGTGTTACTGAGCCTATACAGTTGGCTTTTACACCTGGTATGACGCCTTTAAAGGTCGTTTTTGTGGGCTTAATCCTTGAGGGATCTATGCCCATTTTCCGCACTGTATCCTGGTAAAGCAGGTTCTGGCTACTGCCACCGTCCATGAGGACTCTTGTGAGATGAAATCCGTCGATGATTGGGTCGAGAACCAATGCGGCAAAGCCGCCATGACGGATGCTAGTGGGATGGTCCCTTCGATCAAAAGTGATCGGGCAGGAGGACCATGGGTTGAACTTTGGGGCGACTGGCTCCATCGCATATACGTCCCGTAATGCACGCTTCCGCTCCCTCTTGGGAATGTGGGTTGCGTATATCATGTTCACCGTCCGCGCTTGTGGGGGAAAACCCTTCTGTCCATAGTTGTACGGCGGCCTAGGCTGCTCCTCGTCGTCGCTATGTAGCCCATTGTCTTTGTTTTCGGCTCTTAACTTGCCTGCCTGCTTGAACACCCAACAGTCCCTGTTGGTGTGATTGGCTGGCCTTTCGGGGGTGCCATGGATCTGGCACAAGCGGTCGAGTATTCGGTCCAAACTGGACGGGCCCTGAGTATTCTTTTTGAACGACTTTTTCCGCTGACCGGATTTATAGCCTCTGAATCCGGCATTAACTGCCGTATCCTCGTTACTGTCGCTGCTGACGCGGCGTTTTTGCTTATTTCGACGTGTCCTGCCACTTTTGTCCTTGGTATCCGAATTACCAGGGTTCTTTGCCAAGTTGTTACTGCGAGCTAGCCAGCTATCTTCTCCCGCGCAAAAGCGGGTCATGAGTGTCGTGAGGGCTGCCATAGATTTCGGCTTCTCCTGTCCCAGGTGCCGGGCAAGCCACTCGTCGCGGATGTTATGCTTGAAGGCTGCTAGGGCCTCTGCGTCCGGATAGTCGACTATCTGGTTTTTGTTTGTTAGGAACCGTGTCCAGAATTGCCTGGCCGATTCCTTTGGCTGCTGAATTATGTGGCTTAAGTCGTCGGCATCCGGTGGTCGTACGTAGGTGCCCTGGAAGTTGTCAAGGAATGCGGCTTCCAGGTCCTCCCAAGAACCGATTGAGTCTGCTGGCAAGCTGTTAAGCCAATGCCGGGCCGGTCCTTTAAGTTTGAGCGGGAGGTATTTGATGGCGTGTAGATCATCGCCGCGTGCCATGTGGATGTGAAGGAGATAATCCTCGATCCATACCGCCGATCTGTTGTGCCATCGTATGATTCGATGTTTACTGGTTTGAAACCCTCTGGGATTTTATGATCCATTACTTCATCTGTGAAGCATAGTGGGTGTGCGGCACCCCTGTACTGGGCTATATCACGACGCAGCTCGGAAGAGCTATGTCTGTTGTGTTCGGCCTGGCCGGATTTGTTGTATCCGGTGTGAAGATCAACGTTACGTGCCGTAGGGCGCCTGCGCGATCCGTAGATCGATCTTGTTTGTCTTGCCTTATCCTCCAGTACTTCTCACAGGTCTGGCGCATTTTCCCGTGCCTTAGTTGAGCGGCGTAGGGGCATGGCTTGGGTGGAGGGCCGAGAGGCCTCTCTGTCGCGGCCGCGAGGTGGCCGGTCTGCCATGTCGTGCGCTGGTGATGTAGCCGCTTCCTCCTCTGATCGGGGTAGCGGCCTGTGCTTTGGGTAACTCTTGGAGGGGCGTTCAAGTTCATACTCTTCGGCCGCAAGGACTTCAGTCCATCTGTCAGCTAGCAAATCTTGGTCAGCTCTAAGCTGTTGCTGCTTTTTCTTGAGGCTGTTTGCCGTGGCTAGAAGCCTGCGTTTGAAACGCTGTTGTTCGGCGGGGTCTGATGGTATGACGAATTCGTCGTCATCGAGGCTTGCCTCGTCTTCAGAGGGAGGCATATAGTTATCATCCTCAACCTCTCGTTCTGCCGCTCTCTCATGAGGGCTGGCTTCTCCATCTTCCTGCGCCGAATCTTGCTGGGGTGGGTGTTCTTCGACGCTATCCGCGGTAGTATTATCTCCCGTGCCGGAATCACCGTTTTTGCTTTGGCGGGATTTAGAGCGGCGCCGCTGACGCCGGCGCTTTAACTGTTTCTTGGAGGGGTCATCCCCCGCTGTTCCATCGCCATCCCCATCTTTTGGAGTGTCCACCATATATATGTCATATGACGAGGTGGCCTTCCAGCGCCCTACACGTGCTGGTTCCTGTTCGTCTCCTGCATCGTCGTCCATACCGTCGATGTCTTCGGAGCCGAAGTCGAGCATGTCGGTTAAATCGTCGACAATGGCTACAAAGTGGGCGGTGGGTGGGCTTTGAATTTCTTCATCGTCCGTATCCCATCCTTGCTGACCGTAGTCCGGCCAGGGCTCTCCTGATAAAGAGAGAGACTTGAGAGAATTCAGGATGTCGCCAAAAGGCGAGTGCTGAAAGATGTCCGCGGCGGTGAACTCCATTATCGGCGCCCAAACGGATTCGATTGGCAGGGGTGCAGGGGGTTCGGAATCCGGGAAGGAGTCCGGACCCTCGGAGTCACGGGTCATGCAGAGTGCGGGGCTAGCGTTCGGCTCGATCGCCTTTGAGATCGCAGTCCCCGAGGTGACGTCCAACCGCTCATCCTCGATCGGCGCAATAGGCTCCGAGCTGAGGGTCGGAACCGGTGCGGGCGCGGCCTCCAGGACACTGTTCGGAGGCAGAGCTAGATCATGCCCCTCGAGATAGTGCGGCGCGCTTGGCTGTGGCTCGAACCCGTCGAAGATCAAATCTCCACGGATGTCTGCCGTGTAGTTTAGGCTTCCGAACCTGACTTGATGGCTAGGGGCGTAGCTTTCGATCTGCTCCAGGTGGCCAAGCGAATTAGCCCGCAGAGCGAAGCCACCGAAGACGAAGATCTGTCCGGGGAGAAAAGTCTCACCCTGGACCTCGTCGTTGTTGATGATCAAAGGAGCCATCGGGCCTAAAGGCGACGACACAGAGGAACTCTCAATGAAAGCACCAATGTCGGTGTCAAAATCGGCGGATATCGGGTAGGGGGTCCCGAACTGTGCGTCAAGGCCGGATGGTAACAGGAGACAAGGGACACGATGTTTTTACCCAGGTTCGGGCCCTCTCGATGGAGGTAATACCCTACTCCTGCTTGATTAATATTGATGATATGGGTAGTACAAGAGTAGATCTACCACGAGATCAAGGATGCTAAACCCTAGAAGCTAGCCTATGGTATGATTGTTGTGTATGGAGTTGATTGTCCTACGGACTACAACCCTCCGGTTTATATAGACATCGGATAGGGTTAGGGTTACACAGAGTCGATTACATTGGTAGGAGATCTTGAATATCCGCATCGCCAAGCTTGCCTTCCACGTCAAGGAAAGTCCCATCCGGACACGGGACGAAATCTTCAATCTTGTATCTTCATAGTCCAGGAGTCCGGCGAAGGTATAGTCCGGCTACCCGAACACCCCCTAATCCAGGACTCCCTCACCCACCAAAACTACTCCTAAAAAATAATTGCCGTGACCTACATTTTTTGTGATTCTATGAGGAGTCATGCATAAGCTATTCATAGTGTGCAAGATTATTTGTCTTACTAACCTCTCTCATGATGGCAGTTGTAATAAACAAGAGAACAGAACACAATTATGTTCCCAAGCGCTTAGCTTTCTCATGAGCACAAGAAAATAAATAAACACTACTAAATCACGTAAATAACAACTATCAATTGCAATAATGAACAATCAAACATTCGACAAGGTGTGATAATTATGAAGGGAGGAGATAACAAGGATGCAATAGAAATTTTACCAATTCATATTGTCCGTGAAGACAACAATGATGGTGGGAAGTTGGCATATATGTGTCATTCACAGGGAAGTGTGCACCTATTATCACAAACCCTCTGAATCTGCAACGTCTTGACGTCCATTGAGAAATATCGAATGAGTGGAGAAAATGTTTGTTTCCTTGTCAGGAGCAAGAACCTCTTTGTAGCATCTCTGATATGATATGTGTACACAGAATCTAGTGAGATTGTCCTTTCCATCTGCCACTGACTAGGACTCTTGCCTCTGTTTGGCGCAATGCTATAGCTGAGAAGAGATCCAGTTTCATCATGGAAACCAAACATCCCAAGCCTGCCTTCACCTGCTTCCACAATGGCTATTCCTCTCGTTCTCCATTGTCCGGGTGGGAGGTTAGCAATGGAGAACTCCATGGTGTTGGTATCAAGCACCAGCAACTTTTCCCTCCTGGCCACCACCCAGTCCCAGTAGAAGCAACCATAAGCATAATGGCGGCCAGAGACAAAAAAGGGGACCTGTGACATTCTGATCGAGTCATGCTTGTCAAGGACCAAATCACTCCAATCCTTGGATGCAGCGGCTTGCCATTGTCCGGTACTTGAAGAGAAGACTAAAGCGACCAGCCTGGTTTTGCAATCGGCCATCCAGATAACTCTGAATGATGTCTCTTCCGCCTCCGCCTCCGCCTCGCTGAGGGGAACGAGGAATGGCTTGCGTCGGGGTCTGTAGACCGGGTGCTCCAGGGAAGCGGCTAGGTCGTCAGGTACCGGGGGGAGCAGGACGCAGTGCCGGTGCAAGGGGTCGCACACCGCGAGCTCCCGGAAGACTGGGGGCTCCTCGCCCTTTTGGTCCTCGCGATTGAGGAGGACGCGGCCGTCGCGGCAGTCCTGGACAGTCCAACGGCAGTGCGAGGGGAGGAAAGAGAAGGAGAAATCAGCGGCGAGGGCGAGCGCGCGGGCGGCGGGTGCGGAGGGGTGACCGGGTGAGGCGGTAGTGCTGGATGGAACCCGTCGCGGTCGAGGAAGCCGACGAACGGTGGTGCGTGGAGGCGGCGGAAGCGGCTGAGAAGGTGTTGAGATCTTCACGATCGCCTGTACTTAGGCAGCTAGGATTTCCTTTTATTTGTTTCCTAGTCTACGGATATCTCCCGATCCTTTCCTTGTATAGTGGATACGGTTGAGATATTCTTGCCTTTGTACTCTATATAAGCTACGGCATACGATCAATGAATGCATCGCATATTCCACATGGTATCAGATACCGAGTTTTCTTCCTAAAACACGCTTCCGCCGCCACCGCCGCCGCACCTGAGCCGCCGCCGCCCTCCTGCTGCCGCCGCCGCCAGGTGCCGCCGCCGCCTCCTTGCCGCCGCAGTTCCCTTGCCGCCGCATCCCAACCCCGCTGCCACTCTCCCTCGCAGCCACCTCCCCCCCTCTCCTTCTACCTCCACCGATCCCCAGCCACACGCCACCATGTCGCTCGCCTCCTCTAACTCCTCCTCCACCTTGTCCGGCTCCACCCAACCATCCAACCCCTTCGCCGACCCTACTCCCATCCCCGCTGAGGTCATCCGCAACGTCGACATCCTCGCCCGTGTGCCCGTCCGCCTCTCCCAGGAGGACTCCTCGTACTATGCATGGAAGACTCACTTTAACCTTGTTTTCCGTGAGTTTCACCTCCAGGAGCACGTCGACGGCACCGTTGACGCCGCGACCATGGCGTTTGACGCCGAGTGGTCGGCGGTCGAGGCGACACTCATTCGCTGGTTCTTCCTCACCATCTCCAAGGACTTGTTCTACACGGTGGCGCAAGACGGCAATGACGCACACACTGTGTGGACGAAGCTCAATAGCCTCTTCACCGACAATCGGCTACAGCGGCTCGTTTTTCTCCAACAGGAGTTCTTTGGGTGCCATCAAAATAACTCCTCCGTGGACGAATTTTGCCTGCGCCTAAAGCGCCTCTGTGACGAGCTCCGCGACATCGGCGAACACGTCTCCAACAACCTTCTTCTCAGCACTCTCGTTGCCGGTCTCAACGAGGAGTTCACCCACGCGGCTGCCAACCTCACGCTCATCCCCAACCCGACCTTCCCTAAGGTCGTCGCCTACCTGCGTTTGGAGGAACGCAGGATGAAGAAGATGAGGGCCCGTGCGGTTCACACTGCCCTCGCCACCGGCACGTCGCGTGGTGCGGCTCCCCAACAGTCGCCGGCGCCCTTCCCGCCCCAGCCGGTCCAGCCGCCCTTCCCGTACCCCCAACAGGGGGCGCCGCAGCCTGCTGCCTCCAACGAGCGTGGCGGTCGCCGCGGCAAGGGAGGCCGCAAGGTCCAGCAACGGGCGGCCAACCCCGCCGGGACACCCCGCGTCCAGCACCAGCAGCAGCCCGTGGCGCCGTGGGCTTACGGGCAAAACCCTTGGACCGGCGTCGTCCATGCATACTCTATGCCGGTTCCCCGCCCCTCCGCCCCCGGCATCTTGGGTCCTCGGCCAGCGCAGCATCAAGCCTACCACGCTGTCCCGCAGCCACCTGCGGCCCTCGCGGCATTCCAGCAGTACGGGGCGTACCCGGCCTACCCACCGCTGCTGGCCCTTGCGCCGTCGCAGCCCGGCGCCGGCTTCTACAACTCGGCCCCCGCCTCGCTGCCTTGGGACCCGTCTCTTCTAGTGGCGCTGCAGTCGGCTCCCACCCCCAACACCTACACCGGTGGCGGCGACTGGTTCATGGACTCCGGGGCTACCGCACACATGTCCTCCAACCTGGGTAACCTCACTTCTTTCTCTCCCACCAACACCGCCACTCGCATTACTCTCGGCGATGGCTCTTCCCTCCCCATTACACATGTTGGTTCTACTTCTTTTCCGTCTTCTAGTACCCCCATTAACATGTCTCATATCTTAGTTTCTCCCGAACTAATCAAAAATATTGTCTCTGTTCGCCGCCTTACTCGTGAAAATCCAATTACGGTTGAATTTGACGGTTGTGGTTTTTCTGTGAAGGACGCTCGTTCCAGGATGGTTCTTCACCGATGTGACAGCCCGGATGACCTCTACCCGGTCCACCCACCATCCTCCACCGACGCCACCCCTGTCGCCCTCTCCGCCGGTGTGGACCTCTGGCATGCTCGACTGGGTCATCCTAATCACGCCTCGCTCCGTCACATTCTTCGTAGTTTTTCTTTCACTTGTAATAAGGTCGATGACCATACTTGTCATGCTTGCCGTGTTGGCAAACACGTGCGTCTACCCTTTAGCAACTCTACCACTATGGCGGCTTATCCGTTTCAGTTGATACATTGCGATGTTTGGACATCGCCCATTGCGAGCAACTCCGGTTATCTTTATTATCTTGTCATCTTAGACGATTTTACACACTATGTGTGGACTTTTCCCCTTCGGCAGAAATCAGATGTTTTTTCAACACTCACATCTTTTTACTCATTTGTCTCTACGCACTTCGGTCGACCCATTCTAGCGTTTCAAACAGACAATGGGAAAGAGTTCGATAGTCTTGCCGTCTGCAACCTCCTCACCACACATGGTACTGTTTTTCGTCTAACATGTCCCTACACCTCGCAACAAAATGGGCGGGCAGAGCGTGTACTCCGCACTCTCAACGATTGCGTCCGTACCCTCTTATTCCATGCCAACATCCCGCCTCGTTTCTAGCCTGATCCTCTCGCCACCACGACTCTCCTCGTCAACATCCGGCCATGCCGTGTTCGCTGGAACTATACGCCGCATCAGTTACTCTATGGGACTCCTCCCTCATACGATGATCTTCGCATCTTTGGCTGCCTCTGCTACCCTAGCACCGCCTCCACCGCCCCCCATAAGCTTGCTCCGCGCTCCCTCGCTTGCATCTTTCTTGGGTACCCCTCCAACACAAAGGGCTATCGGTGCTACGATCCCGTCTCTCATCGGGTGATCACTTCGAGGCATGTTTACTTTGACGAAAAAGTGTTTCCGTTTCAGCAGGTACCTCCCTCGGATGCACCGACTTCGTCGACCCCGCCTCTCCTCGGCGGGCCTCCTGCCGCACTGCCGGCCCCTCGCGGCGGCCGCCCCGGTCCGACCATCTCCGAGCTTGACGACTCTGTTGGCGTACAGAGCGGCTCGGACGTCTGGGCGCCGGGCCACTCCGTGACCTCAGCCTCCTCCACGGCTTCGGACTCGCGCGCCTCTACCTTGGGCGCCTCGTCAGGCTCACGTCGGCCACCTGCGGTCTCGATCGCCGCTGCCCCGGGCGCGCCACCTGCGGCCTCGCCCGCAGTCGTCCCGGCCACGCCACCTGCGGTCTCGGCCGCAGCCCCTCCCGGTCCGCTGCATGCCGCAGCACCACCCGCAGCGCCTGCGGGCTTGCCACCCGCGGCCCCGACCGCCTCTTCGCAGATCTCACCACCTGCGGCCCCGACCGCCGCCCCGCTGGTCTTGCCACCTGCGGCCCCGGCAGCACCCGACCGGCCCGTTGAGGCCATCCAGCCGCTCCACATCACGACGCGCTCCCGCACCGGTGCTCTTCGGCCCAGCATGCGCTATCCCTCGGAGGAGTATCTCTGCGCGGCTTCCTCCTCCTCACCGTCGCCGGTTCCGTCGTCCGTTCGGGCTGCCCTCCGCGACCCCAACTGGTTCGCCGCCATGCAGGAGGAATTCGATGCGTTGCAACGCAACCGCACCTGGCAGCTAGTCCCACCTCCCCGCCATGCCAACATCATTAGCGGGAAGTGGGTTTTCCGGCATAAGACCCGGCCCGATGGCACCCTTGAGCGGTATAAGGCTCGTTGGGTGGTTCGCGGTTTCCGGCAACGCGCCGGAGTTGACTTCACCAACACCTTCACTCCGGTCGTCAAGCCGGGCACGATCCGCACCGTCCTCCAGCTTGCGGTGTCTCGTGCCTGGCCGGTTCATCAGCTAGACGTCTCCAATGCGTTCCTCCACGACCATCTCGCTGAACAGGTTTACTGCCAGCAGCCCACCGGCTTCGTCGACGCCAACCATCCTGAGCATGTGTGCCTGCTTTCTCGGTCCCTCTATGGACTGAAGCAGGCACCGAGAGCTTGGTACCAGCGCATCGCCACCTTTCTTCAGCAGTTAGGCTTCCGAGCTACTCGCTCTGACGCCTCACTGTTCGTGTACCATCATGGATCGGCGATTGCTTATCTCCTACTCTACGTCGACGACATCATCTTCACGGCCTCCTCGGTGCAGCTTCTCGACCAGCTCACTGCTCGTCTCAGCACCGAGTTCGCTTTGAAGGATTTGGGGCCGCTTCATTACTTCCTCGGCATTGAGGTCATTCGGCGTTTCGATGGGTTTTTCCTTCATCAACAGAAGTACGCCCATGAGCTTCTTGAGCGCGCCGGCATGCTTAACTGCAAGCCCGCGGCCACTCCTGTTGACACGAAGGCCAAGCTCTCAGCGCTTGAGGGTTCTCCAGCACCGGATGGTCCGTTTTATCGGTCTATTGTCGGCGCCCTTCAGTACTTAACCCTCACACGACCGGATTTGCAGTACGCCGTCCAGCAGGTGTGTCTCCACATGCATGCACCCCGTGACAGTCATTGGAACCTGGTGAAGCGGATTCTACATCCGCGGCACTATGTCCCTTGGGCTCACCCTGACAGCATCCTCCGCCACCGACATGGTCGCCTACTCCGATGCTGACTGGGCTGGCTGTCCGGACACTCGTCGTTCCACCTCCGGCTACTGCATCTACTTGGGGCCCTCCCTCATCTCCTGGTCGTCCAAACGACAGCCTATGGTATCCCGTTCCAGTGCTGAGGCAGAGTACCGGGCTGTTGCTAATGCTGTTGCCGAGTGTTCCTGGTTGCGGCAACTTCTTCAGGAGCTTCATCATGACGTTTCACGTGCCACTCTTGTGTACTGTGACAACGTCTCTGCTGTGTACCTCTCCGCCAACCCCGTTCATCATCGGCGCACGAAGCACATTGAGCTGGACATCCACTTCGTGCGTGAGCAGGTGGCTCTCGGTCACATCCGTGTGCTCCACGTTCCCACTGCTCAACAGTTTGCCGATGTCATGACCAAGGGGTTACCGACGTCTACCTTCGAGGAGTTCTGGTCCAGTCTATGCGTCACTAGCGACGTATCGACTGCGGGGGGTGTTGAGATCTTCACGATCGCCTGTACTTAGGCAGCTAGGATTTCCTTTTATTTGTTTCCTAGTCTACGGATATCTCCCGATCCTTTCCTTGTATAGTGGATACGGTTGAGATATTCTTGCCTTTGTACTCTATATAAGCTACGGCATACGATCAATGAATGCATCGCATATTCCACAGAAGGTACCGGTCGGTGGCGAGTCGGCGGAAGGTGGCGCAGGCCGCGGAGGCGTGGGCGAGGTCGGCCGGGTCGGGCAGGCGGAGGAAGATCTCGGCCAGGAGGTGATCGGGGATGTCCGTCAGATGCAACGCGATTTTCTTGTTGCTGGTCGCCATGGGCTTGGTGTGGGTTGTCCGCCGGCGAGGGAACCACAGCCAGCCGCCGGGAAACCCTCGACGAGATTGGGAATTGGGAGGAGCCGTCGGCTGTGTGTGACTCTCTCTCTCTCTCTCTCTCTCTCTCTCTCTCTCTCTCTCTCTCTCTCTCTCTCTCTCTCTCTCTCTCTCTCTCTCTCTCTCTCTCTCTCTCTCTCTCTCTGTCTGCTGGGCTGCTGGATGCCGAAACGGCCCTCGGCCGGCAATAACGGGCTCACTTTCCGAGCCCAGCAAACGCTGAACAGAAAGTTCAAACTTGAAAGTTGAAAACCATTCCCTCAAAAAAAAGGTTAAAAACCATCCAAACTTTAGCTGTACGAACCGGGACCTCCTAATCGGCGCCTTCTGCGCCGGTTGGAGGTTCCGGCGCCCACGCGCGTGGACATATGGGCCGGCCCATCGAGTCGAACTCGCGCCGCGCAGCTAGAACTGACGGAGTGTTTGGCTAACCACCACACCTGCTGAGCAGTTGTGATCCATAACAACGCGCAAGCTTTAAGAACCATTTTATACGCGCTATTTATTAGATTTTTGAGTTATTTGATTATTTTTGGAAAAGTTACATTTTTTAATGAAAAAGGGTTCATCAAGTTTCGAAAAAGTTCATGAATTTTTTTAGTGAATTTAAAAAATAGTTCATCGATTTAAAACAAGTTCATCAAGTTTGAAAAAAGAGTTCATCAATTTTATAAAAAGTTCATCGATTTTAAAAAAAGTTCATCAATTTAAAAAAAGTTCCTCGGTTTTGAAAAAGAGTTTGTCGATTTTGAAAAAAGTTCATCGATTTCGGAAAAAGGTTCATCGATTTTGAAAAAGAGTTCATCGATTTTGAAAAGAGTTCATCGGCTTTAAAAAAGTTCATCATTCATCGGTTTTGAAAAAAGTTCATCGATTTGGGAAAAAGGTTCATCGATTTTGAAAAAGAGTTCATCGATTTTGAAAATGTTCATCGATTTTGAAAAGAGTTCATCGGCTTTAAAAAAAGTTCATCGAATTTGAAAAAACGTTCATAAAATCCGCTTAACTTTTTGTATTGAATTAGAAAAAGACAAAAGAAGAAAGAAAACAAAGCGGTGAGGAGGAGGTGCAGCTCGGATGTGGGGCGGCGGCGCCGACGGCATGTCGGCAGCAGCGCGAGGGCGGGAGCTTTACGGGCTTAGGAGGGCTCGGCCAGGCCCACGGGCCTGGTGTGCTCCTGCTATTGCATCCGGACGGCTACCGTCGCTGACAGTGGAGGTGGGGCCCTCCCGCGTGCCGACGGTGCTGTTCCCTTGTCCCAGCTCCGATTCTTCGCCGTGCCGTCCTCACTTCGTGGTGCTGGTGAGACGGTGTGGGGGCCTCAAGACCGCGTTGGCGCTGGGTGGTGGTTGGTTTGGTGGCAGGCTCTGGAGCGCCCGAGGTGCGGGTTGGGATCGGGGGAAACCCCTGTCGGCATGGCCGACACCGGCGCGGTGGCGCCCACACCTTCCGGGAGGGCGTCAGGGGCTACCCTTCCTCTCGCCTCGTCGTGTACTGGGGGAAACCCTTGCAGCAGCGTCGTCATCGTCGCAATCCTTCTTGGAGGTGTTGATAGGTGCCGACGCTTTGGAGTGTTGGAGCCTAGTGGAAGATCCCAGTGGGCGCAGCGATCGCGAGGCTTTTTCGTTTTTGTTGATCCGCCGTTGTCGGCATTTGTTTCTTTTGCTCTTTCTCTGTCGTTTCTTTTGGGCATGACTGTGCTGCTTTCACCCCAGCACCTATCCCTATATGGTTCGGTTGGTTGCTTTGTAATACAAAGCGGGGGGAAACCCTTTTTCGGAATAAGAAGAGCTTGTGCTCACAGGGAACTGAAGTGTTATCCCACGATGTTGTTTATGTGAATCAACCTCATAAGATCGAAGGGAGTGCTTATCAGCATGGGCAACTGAAGTTGTTCTTTATTGCAATCAATTTCTCCGCCACTCTTAGATCCTCGGTACCATGGTTGTGCTCTGAATATCCAAATAAATCATGTTGGCTGAGATGATTGACTGAAACTTGAGAGTTTTCAGGTGATTGTATTTTTTCTTGATACCAAAACCACAGGCTCTTTCTTTTCCTTAGTTGTTATACTGAGAGAGCATTGTTCTGGGATGTCAGACAGCAGCTAGTGCGTTGGTTGTCGCTCCCAAATACACCCAGGGTCTTTCAGTTCTTTTTCTAGTTAGAAGTTTGTTATATACTGGAGTACTAGGTTCCTAGATGACCTCCAGGAACATGAATGGTCAATTCTGCGTGACTCTTTAAGTTTTTCACGACTCGTTTCCTTGTTATGTTGACGTGCCTCTTTTTGGCTATGTATTCCAACCTGGCAAATTGCAATGCTATGCACACTGAAGCTGAAGCGAGTGTTTGCAGTCACACATTTCAAATTCAGCTCTGATCGGTATTACCTATGATTTTGTTGGTTTAACAACTTGTAAGTTCTCGAATATGTGTACAAGTTGGACCCAAGTTTCTTATCTGGCATCTAAACTTCTGTCTTGTTTGTCCAAATTCAGTGGAGTCGTCATCGTTTAGCTTTCAGAGTTCAAAGTGGTTGTTGTTTTGATAGCGTGTAGTTGTTACATACGTGATCACCTTTGCTGACAAGATGGCCTGTGATGATCTACAGAATTTCACTTGGCTGTGGTCATATGTCAATGTTGTTCTTGTTTCCAGGCTGCTCTAAAGTACTTGTTGTATCGTTACTGTTTGCATAGCTGGGGGCTAGGGGTGAGGAAGAACAGCCGATCGAGCTCAATCTCTTCTCATCTCAAAAGTGATTAGGTGTATATGTGTGTCTGGTTCGGTTCTTGTGGTGTTGATTTGAGCTTCGGGATGTGAGCTGGAGATTCCTGGGATCTGGATCCGGGCTTCTTCCTATTTTCTCCTGGAGACGATCATTGTGCAGCAAAACAAAAGGAGCCACAGACAATGAAATTAGCAGTTTCAGACGGTATTGGTTCAAAAGAAAAAAAAACAGTTTCAGTCGGTAAACAACTGGTAAAAGCCCATTGTTTAATTAAGGGAACAAATGTTACAAAAGCAAATATTTGAAGGAGCAAGATGGAGTAATGAGGCAAGATTACATATGGCCTTCATTCCTCCAAGACCAAAGGATTTATATCAAGGCGATCGTGTTTGCAGCCCTAAGCCGACACACAAAAATTGTGTCTGCCCAAACATCGCTGCCAACCAGAGCATGTGGAGAACAGAGGACAGGCCGGCATGTGAGAGCACTTTCCCTGAATGCCCAACCAGGAGAGGGGAAAAAATGTAACCACTAATTACTACAGTGCACGTTGATTGCAACCTCTAAAGCTCAGCATTCTACTGGAGTACAAAAAAATGAATGGAGGACTCGATGTCAGGAGCAGGGCCCCCTGTTAGCTTCACCCAATCTGGTAACCTGATACCACATACCATGCTATGTGAAGATTATTGAATTCTGAATATGTATTAGGGCCTCAAAGGGCTGTTTATATAAGATACAAAACTTGGGTGCCAAGGATAGTAGAGATAGATTACAATTTGAACTACCAAATATACAAACCGAGTATATACTCTAATACCCCCCCCCCCCCCCCGCGCGCGCGCGCAGTGTCAACATCTGGTGTAACGATGTTGAGACTGGAGCGAATGCCAGTGAATGCTGCAGTAGGGAGCCCCTTGGTGAAAATATCAGCAAATTGCGCAGTGGTAGGAACATGAAGCACACGGACCTCGCCAAGAGCCACTTTTTCACGAACAAAATGAATATCAATCTCGATGTGCTTGGTGCATCGATGCTGAACAGGATTGGACGCCATGTAGACTGCAGAAATATTGTCGCAATAAACAATAGTTGCACGCTCGATTGGTCGATGGAGCTCAACCAAAAGCAGACGGAGCCACACCGCCTCGGCCACAGAATGAGCAACATACCTGTATTCAGCTTCTGCAGACGATCTGGAAACTGTAACCTGCCTTTTAGAAGACCAAGAAACAAGATTGTCACCCAAATAAACACAAAAGCCGGATGTAGATCGTCGAGTATCTGGGCAACTCGCCCAGTCTGCATCAGAATAAACTGTCAAGCTTGTTGGAGAGGAAGAATTAAGGAGAAGACCATGATCAATAGTGCCTTTGAGATACTGAAGTATTCTCTTGACATGAGAATAATGAGGAACATGAGGATCATGCATATATAAGCACGCTTGTTGAACAGAATAAGATATGTCAGGACGAGTGAGTGTGGCATATTGGAGGGCACCAGTGATACTGCGATATAGAGTAGGATGAGAAAAGGGTTCACCGTCGGCCGACAACTTGGTACCAACATCGACCGGCGTACGACATGGTTGACAGTCAGTCATCCCTGCACGAGAAAGCAAATCAAGAATGTACTGGCGTTGAGATAGAAAGAGTGTAGATGAAGTGCGGGAGACAGTGATCCCAAGAAAGTGATGAAGAGGACCGAGATCAGTCATGGAAAATTCACGATTAAGAGAAGATATAATGTGTTGTAAAAAGGAATCAGAAGAGGCAGTGAGAATTATGTCGTCAACATATAAGAGAAGATAGGCAGTATGGGAGGAGGAACGACAAATGAAGAGAGATGAATCAGATTTAGAGGCGGTAAAATCTATCGTGTGAATAAAGGTGGTGAAGCGATGAAACCAAGCACGAGGAGCTTGTTTAAGACCGTACAGAGATTTGTGAAGAAGACAAACAAAATCAGGAGAAGAGGGATTCTCAAAATCCGAAGGTTGTTGACAATAGACAGTTTCATTGAGAGTGCCATGGAGGAAGGCATTTTTAACATCTAACTGATGGATCAGCCAAGATGAGGAGACAGCGAGACTGAGAACAACACGAATGGTACTAGGTTTTACAATTGGAGAAAAAGTCTCATCAAAATCAACACCGTGTTGCTGAGAAAACCCACGACAAACCCAACGAGCTTTATAACGAGCGAGAGTACCATCAGCATGAAATTTGTGACGGAAAACCCATTTGCCGGAAACAACATTGACACCGGGTGGTTTGGGAACGAGAGTCCAGGTGTTATTTTGCTAAAGAGCATGAAACTCATCACGCATAGCAGAGTGCCAAAGAGGATCGAGAAGAGCACGTTTATAAGATGTAGGAATAGGGGAGATAGTGGGAACGACAGTGAGGTTAAGACGTCATGTAGGGAGGTGAAAGCCACGCTTACCACGAGTGCACATGACATGATCATTGGCCAGAGGTATTATAGGAACAGCATTAGATGGAAGAGGCGGTGTGGAGGAAGAAGAGGAAGAAGGAGAAGCAACAATTGGGGAGATAGGCGTGGGAGGAGAGGAAGCTGTTGTTAAGGGAGGAGTGGGGGCGCGGAAGGCTGTGGTGAACGAGAAGTGGGCGGTGCGGAAGACTGCTGCGGTTGTGGTTGTTGCTCCGGGACAATAGAGGTAGGAGCTAGACGAGGGAGGAGAGGAGATGAAGAACGAACAGAGGAAGGTTGGGTGGTAGATGATGTTTGTGTGGCAGCGTAGGGAAAAGTATATTCGTCAAAGACGACGTGACGAGAAATAATGACACGACCGGAAGAGGGATCAAAGCAGCGAGAGCCCTTATGATCATCGGAGAGACCAAGATAAATGCAGGGTAAAGAGCGAGGTTCTAGTTTATGAGAAGTGGTAGAAGTGATGTTGGGAAAACAGAGACAACCAAAAACGCGAAGGGAAAGATAGTCGGGATGGGAAAGAAAGAGGGATTGAAAGGGAGTGTAGAGAGGACATGTTTCGGTTGGTCTAATATTAAGAAGAAGTGTGGCAGTGCGTAATGCTTCAACCCAAAAATGGGGAGGAAGAGAAGCTTGAATAAGCAAGGTGCAAAGAATATCATTGATGGAACGAAGAGAGCGTTCTGCTTTGCCATTTTGAGGAGATGTATAGGGACAAGAAAAGCGAAGAAGTATGCCGTGAGAAAGAAAGAAAGTGCGATTGCGAGTGTTATCAAATTCTCGTCCATTGTCACATTGAATAAAGCGTATTGGAAGACCAAAGTGGGTTAGAACATATTGACGAAAATTGAGAAAAATTGGGTGTACATCGGACTTGGCTCGGAGAAGAAAGGTCCAAACATAATGGGAATAATCATCAAGAATTACAAGATAGTATTTGTAACCAGAAACACTAGGAATTGGAGAGGTCCATAGATCACAATGTAGCAATTCAAAAGGAAAAGTACTAATAGTAGAGGATGTACCAAAAGGTAGTCTAACATGTTTGCCACATTGACAGGCATTACAAAGAGAGGAATCATGAGGGACACTAGAACTAGGGATACTAAATTCCTGTAACAATGATGACAGTGTAGCTTTATTAGGATGGCCAAGCCGACGATGCCATAGATGAACTGATGCAAGCATGGCGCGAGGAGTGGAAGTGGGGGCGCCGTGAAGAGGATAAAGATCACCGGTGCTATTGTACCGAGCTAGAACCTCCCCCGTTGTCATATCCTTCACAGATAAACCAAAAGGGTCAAAGGCCACAATAACTTGATTATCAATGGTAAACTGACGAACGGAGATAAGATTAGTAATTAAAGATGGAACTACAAGAATATTACGTAAAAGAAAATTGTTAGAAGAATAGGGGATGTAAGAATCACCGGTGCAAGAGACAGGAATAGTAGAACCATCACCGATGGTAATGGAAGAAAGAGAAGAAGGGAAACAAGCTGACAAAAAATTCATAGTTGAAGACATATGCGTAGATGCACCAGAATCGAAAATCCAATCCGTACCTTCGTTGTTGAGGGTGAAATTGTTCATGGCGGCGATGAAAGCAGCCTGATCCCAGCTTGGTGGTGTTGTCGTAGGAGAGGGAGCAGGCATGTTCATTGGTGCATGCTGCCCGTATGCGTACGGTGACGGAGCCCAAGGAGCACCGGGCGCATAGGGAACCAGGGCATAGCCGGGCGGAAGCACGGGGGCGCCGGGCGTGGTCGGTGTGGTAGTGGCGGTGTAGACGTGAGCCGGCGGTCGGGGTCCGAGGAGACCAGGGGAGCCGGTGGCAGGACGATGGCCCGGGCTCCAGGCGCCCGTGTATGCTGGGGGAGCGCCGTAAGGAGACGGAGCAGACCAAGGCATGGGCCACGCCTGAACCAGCCCGGTCCAGGGATCTTGCTGCTGGTGCCATGTCGTTGGAGTAGATGCCGGTGTAGACGATGATGATGAAGACGCCGAGGAGCTGGCCGAGCGAGGATGGGGCGGCCGGTAGACGGGATTCTTCCCGCGATAGTTAGGGCTCGGGCGCCAGCCTGGAGGCGGCTGGACAGGGGCCGGCGACGGAGTGGATGGAGCTGGCGCCGAAGACTTGGTGGCGGCGTGAAACACTTGCGGACGAGTGGCCTTGCGAGCTTGATTCTGAGCCTCGAGCTGAAGGAGAGAGCGGACCTCGCCGAAGGACGGGTAGGGCCGCAACATGGGGATGAAGGCCACCTGTTTCTCGAACTGCTCACCAAGACCGACGAGAAGAGCGTTTATAAGAACGCGGTCGTCGACGTGATCACCAAGTTGCCGGAGTTCATCACCGATCGACTTGATCCGCTGGCAGAAGACGGTGACCGGGGAGTCTCCTTGGGTGATGGTGCGGAGCTCGGTGTGGAGAGCGTTGATGCAGGCGTCGGAGTTGTCTTGAAACAACTGTTGAAGGGCGGCCCAAAGATCGGCTGCAGTGGCGTCGTCGTTGGAGACAAGATTGAAAAGCTCGGTGGAGATCCGAGTATAAATCCATTGGATGATCGTAAGATCGTCCTTCACCCAGCGAGGATTGGCAGGCTGCGGGACAGAGGATGGATGAATATGGTGGCGTAGACCGCAACGACCAAGGTGGATGTGGAAAAGATGGCGCCAATGGTAGTAATTGTGGGCAGCCAGATCAAGCGAGATGGGTATGAACGGCGCAACATCGGCAATTGTATCTGCTAGAGAGATTGGTGGTGGCGGAAGGGCGTATTGGTGATGGGTAAGGGAACTAGGGTTGAAGAAGGGTGAAGAGGCAGAAGGCGATCTGGCGGCGTGGAACTCAGCCGCGGTAAAGAGAGGCCACGCCGGAAGAGGTGGAGGGGCCGGCGGAGAGGCCATGTGGAGGAGATAACCTAGGCGACGGATACCATGAAGATTATTGAATTCTGAATATGTATTAGGGCCTCAAAGGGCTGTTTATATAAGATACAAAACTTGGGTGCCAAGGATAGTAGAGATAGATTACAATTTGAACTACCAAATATACAAACCGAATATATACTCTAATACTATGTAGCCCCAAAATTACCTAATTAATTCCTAGCAATCAAATCAGATACTTTGGTGAACATGCTTACAAACGACAGGAAAGGAACAAATTTAGTGACCACCATTCCAAAGTGTTACAAATCATATATGGCTAGGAGTCAAACAGTTTGGGGTTCATCATGCACACGGCAATGTTACAAAATCATACTACATTGGAAGCAAATCATATCCAGTGTTCCATCATTCCACGTTATTACATCCATATTAGACAGTAAACAACTCATAATAAATCCATATATAGTAAACAACTAAAAAAAATCCTTTGTTCCTGACTGCATGGAGACATGGCATTTTATTTTTCAGTGCCCGTAGTTTATGACAGTAGAGGGCAGCACTACTTCACGCGTAAACATGCAGAAGTAGGCACGCATAACCCAACGAACAGGTTACCCAGTAAGAAAGCCTGTAGATGTAGCAAGAGTCTGACAGCTTCGACTTCGACTTCATCTCCCGTCCTCAACCAAAGGGCACACGGCTGACAGTTAGCAACTGAATTAGAAAATACGAGGAACCTAAACGGCTAATAGTTGCAATAACAATTATTGAACAGAAAAAAAAATGGAAAATGAAGACATCAAAATAATCTAACTACGTACCTTCTGTATGAACCTTTTTAACTACAGAATTTAATTGTTTTCTTTGGAATGTGCTCAATCTTCTGCCAGTTTGGATCATCAGTCGTTACACAAGATTGTGTGAACTCGTCACTGCAGTAATTGACTGTAATCTCCTCAAGAGAATTGGGAAGTTTTGGAAGCGACCGCATGTTCTTGCATGACTCTATCTCCAGCGTCTTGAGTGATGTGAGTTGCTCCATATTGCCTGGTAAGGCATTCAAGCCGCTGTCCACATCGATGAACTCCCAAGAGACTTGGGCAGTCTTGGAAGCAACCGCATATTCTCGCATGACTGTATATTTATATTTGTGTCCACGTTCAAAGGCCACATCTTTTACACAAGCACTACATTATGCTCGTCCAATATGTATTACCTATCAAAGAAGTGAAAAACTCGTCTAATATGTATTACCATTCAAAGGCCAGACATGGCTTCCAGACCAAGATGACGGACACGGAGGAACGCAAAATTAATCAGTGGTTGCAAGTAAAGCCCTCGACCATGTCGACTTTAAGACATGTTTTCTCTCTCTCTCTAAAAAAAAGACTTGTTTACTTTGCCTATATATTTGCTTATTGCTCGACAGAACAAATACAAAGAGAAAGAAAAAACATAGAACATGACTAAAATACCACATTGCCCTGGAATTGGCAAAGGCCTCATACTCTTACCTTGCTTGAGCCATGCATTATGCGCGTTGTCATGTTTCAGTTATGTTGGTACAAGGCTTGCTCTGAAGTACGTACACGATCGGTGTCTCACGCAACACGCATGCACTCACACAGCTACGCAGAACAAATACCCCTAAAAAAAGCTACAGAGAACAACTTTAAAAACAAGCCGCACACAACACGTAGTGAAAAGTATAAGAGCATCTCCAGTCGTTGGCTCTCCAGGCGGCGCTTTTACGCGGCGCTAAAATCGGCGCGGGGGCGGTTGGCCGTCCAGCCGTCGCCCTCAGGTCATCCCCAGGCGCCGATATTGGCCCGCTTTTTGGCCCGCTTTCGGCGAATAAAGGGCACATATGCCCATATTCGGCGTGGTTCGCCGTGATTCGGCGTTGAATTATGAACATAAATATTTTTTTATCACATAGTTCATCCCAAAAAATTAAATAGTTCAACAAAATAGTGCAACAACAAATCATTCAATACAAATTATATAATTCAACAAATAAAAACTCATCAAACGTCGCGCCCGGCGTCGCCCTTGAGCCTCCATAGGTGATCCACCAGATCCTGCTGTAGCTGATGATGCACCTGTGGGTCTCGGATCTCCTCACGCATAGTGAGGTAGGCAGTCCAGGTTGCCGGTAGCTGGTGATCAACTTCGGCTAGAGGACCCTGCCTGTAGTATGGTTCAGTGTCAAACACTGGGTCTTCTTGCTCGCTCTCGATGATCATGTTGTGCAAGATGACACAGCAAGTCATGATCTCCCACATTTGATCTTTCGACCAGGTCTGAGCAGGGTACCGGACAACAGCAAATCGAGATTGGAGCATACCAAATGCCCGCTCGACATCCTTCCGGCAAGCCTCCTGCACCTTAGCAAAGTGGGACTTCTTGCCTCCTGGCACAGTGTTTGAGATAGTCTTCACAAATGTAGACCACCTCGGATAGATGCCATCAGCTAGGTAGTACCCCTTGTTGTAGTGCCGCCCATTGATCTCGAAGTTCACCGGAGGAGAATGACCTTCAACAAGCTTGGCAAAGACAGGGGAGCACTGCAGCACGTTGATGTCATTGTGAGTTCCTGGCATACCAAAGGAGTGCCAAATCCAGAGGTCCTGTGTGGCCACCGCCTCAAGTACCACACTACAACCGCCTTTGGCGCCTTTGTACATCCCCTGCCAAGCAAATGGGCAGTTCTTTCATTTCCAATGCATGCAGTCGATGCTTCCAAGCATCCCAGGAAATCCTCTTGCTGCATTCTGTGCTAGGATCCGAGCAGTGTCTTCCGCATTGGGTGTTCTCAAGTATTGTGGTCCAAACATTGTCACCACTGCCCGACAGAACTTGTAGAAACACTCTATGCTGGTGGACTCGGCCATGCGCCCATAGTCGTCGAGTGAACACCGGGAGCTCCGTATGCAAGCATCCTCATCGCTGTCGTGCACTTCTGGATCGAGGTGAATCCAAGTTTGCCGGTGCAATCCATCTTGCACTTGAAGTAGCTGTCGAACTCCCGGATGGAATTCACAATCCTGAGAAAGAGCTTTCGGCTCATCCGATAACGGCGCCGAAATGTTTTGTCGCCGTGAAGTGGAGCATCGGCGAAGTAGTGGGAGTAGAGCATGCAGTAGCCTTCGAGACGATGTCGGTTCTTTGCTTTCACCCGCCCCGTCGCCGAGCCACCTCGCCGCGGCTTTTCATTGCTCGCCAGCAGCTGGGCGAGGGCGGCGAGCACCATGAGATGCTCTTCTTCCTGGACGTCGGCCTCGGCTTCCTCCTCCAGCAGCGCGGCGAGAGCTTCCTCGTTATCCGAGTCCATCGCCGAGGCAAACAAATCGCCGAACACCTTGCGCCCAGACCTGCCGCTAAACTGCCCCTCCGCGGCAGGAAACGCCCAGCCGCTGGTGGTGGGCCTGCCTCGGAGAACCTCTGCTATTTTTCCGGCAGGGATTGGCTATCTAGCGGTGAAGGGCGGCGGGCGGCGCCGGGATACAGCTAGTGACGGCCAAGGGCGCGGGGGGTGGGAGGCGAGTCGGGAAAGAAAAAACTTGACTTTTCACCTGACTGTGTGGGCGAGCCACGCTTTTCCCTTGCGCCGGAGCCCCCGATCGCCCCCCAGTGCACCGGGTTCGGCCTGCGACCGCCGGGCCCAAAAACGGGCTGAACGGGCGCTTTTCGCGTCCTGGGGATGCGACAGGGGTGTTTTTTAGGCGCCGGCGTCGAAAAAGTGGCCTGAGGGGCCTGTTGGGGGCGCGGCTGGAAATGCTAATATGTATGACAACTCTTAACAAAACATAAAACATAGAACGGCGCCAGGAGAGGTGGTTAGCGCGAATACTATCGACTTCGAACTAGAGGTCGCATGGTTAGTGCAAAGCTTTATTTATTTCTTCTACCCGACTGACATGTGGGACTTAGCTTTATTTATCTTCTGCCCGACTGACATGTGGGACCCGCGTGGTAGAGAGAGAGCGTGTGACCAGTCAAAGATTGCCACACAGAACAGTTGACCGGTCAACTAGATAAAATACGAAAGTCTACGGTTTGCCCGTCACCGTATACGCGGCACAATAGACCTTGGCTTGAACGCAGCAGGAAATTTCCAAAGAGTGGGTTGTATTACACATAACGCGGCACAATAGACCTTGGCTTGAACGCAGCAGGAAATTTCCGTTTCATCATCTTATCATTGGTCTGAATATTATTGCTGGCTAGTTACGCAACACGGTCCAGTCTCAGTAAGCTGTATACTGCACATATATACTATGAAGCACCGATACGGCTACATCGATACGGCGATACGAGTACGGTGATACGGGATACGGCAATTTCTCAAAACATCAGTACGGCGATACGGCAAGTATATATAAATAATAATTTATAAAATGGCAAGTAATAAAGACAAAACATAAAAGAACGTGTGAGATAAATCAAAATACTGCCTCATTGGTTGCCTGATTTCCTCCATGCCTCTTTTCAAGTCCTAAACGATCATCCAGGTGCTCAACTCATCATGGTGTATGTAAAATACAGAATACATCATATTAATATACACTTCCTTGTTCTAAACTTCCAAGTTCAAACAAGTTGCAATTCTGAATTTTCAGTGGCCATAGGCAAACAATGCAGAAGCACCAAGCATCGTCGACCTGTTTGTAACAAGAACAGGGAGCCACGAATTATTGAAGAAAAAGAAAACATGAATGGATAGATCAACTAGCAGAGAGCAGCAGAGTCGCTGGATCTATCTTTGCATCGTTCTTGCTGGTGACTGGCGATGGTGCCCGAGAAGATTCTAGTCAACCGAGGAGGCAGCGTGGCGAGTCGCGGCAGCGAGGCAATTCTATGCGGCGCCGGCGAGCGACTCCAGCAAGTCCAGCGGCGGCGGCTCGAACGTGCAAGCAAATAAAAGACAGGCAGGGCAAATACTAGGGTTAGCCATGGGCCTTCTACTGGGCTTGACGTGTCGCTCCCTTATCGTAGACGCTGCACAGGACGTATCGACGTTTTTTCTTTTCTTTTTAAATCGGAAAATCGGATACATCGCCGATACCCGTATCGTGCGTATCGCCGTATCGACGACGTGTTCGGTACGCCGATACACCAATTTCTGCCGTATCAGTGCTACGTAGCATATATAGATGGATACAAGCTTGCTAGATGGCATACTAGCATTGGTGACGCTCCTTCTCATCAGCTGTCACACAATCACCATCTTCAGGGGGTTTGATTTGGCCCCCACCAATTAAGAGGGCGTTGTCGTAGAGTTTAGGTGTTCAGGATGTAGTGTTGCGATGTTCTCAGGTCTTCTTGTGACTTCCGGTTTCGTAGTCTCTTGCGGTCTGCGTTTCCGATTATCCCGAGATCGGCTTTGTAAGAGGGTTACCTCACCACTTTGTATCGTTCGGCCGTGTACTTTGTATGGTTGTTGCTTTATATTTATAAAGCGGGGCGAAAGCCTGTTTCAAGAATGGTCAGGTAACAGTAAACCAAACGTACATCTCACCTAGGCATCAGGGGGTATTGATGGCAAGTGAAACTTAAATCCTCTTCCTTTAATAGCAAAATGCTACAACACAACATAAAAGAGCAACTTTTGTCACGGTATCCCCATCTCAGGCTCGGTGCTCTGCGCATGCACGAAATAGACAAAGAAAATTCAGGTCTGAACTCTGAACTCTTAATATTATTGCTGGCTAGTTACGCCACACGGTCCAGTCTCAGGTAAGATGTACTCCACGTCTCCACATATATAGAGATATATATACACAGTTGGTACATGGCATAGCTAGCATTGGTGAAGTTCCTTCTCAGCTTCTCACACCAGAGGAGCCCCATCAGCATCTTCAGGGGATTTGATTTGGCCGCCACCAATTAAGAAAGGCCAGCGAGCGTTGTTGGTCTGGATTTGCTGCTCCAACTGCGCCATGACGTCGTCGAAGGTGGTGCTCGGGTCGTCCTCCTGCGAGTCGTAGCCGTCAGAAACGTCCTCATCCCCGTACAACGGCCTCAAGGCCTCCATCCGCGCCACGAACGCCGCCAACTCCTCGTCCCGCTCCAACACCGGCTTTCTCTTGGAGCCACACCCTGCCGCCTCCTTCTCCGCCTCCGCCTTGGCCTTGAGGAACGCCTGCTCCTTCTCCAGCAGCTCCATGAACTTGATGAGCCCCTCCTCCGTGGTGATGGTCTCCACCTCCGCCTTGGCCTTGATCGTCGCCTCCTCCGGCTTGGCCTTCTTCGCCTTGGCCTTGAGGACCGGCGCCTCCTCCTTCTCCGTCTGGAGCGGGGTCAAGGGGAAACCCATCGCCGGATCCGCTCCGCTTCTCTCCTCTCCTTGTTTGGTTAGGGTTTTGTGGATTTCTCCGTCGCTCCCGCTGTATCTTCGTCTTCTCTGAACGAAAACGGGAGAAGGCGGCGGCGGCGCGTATATATTTCCTTTTTTTTTGGTTGAGAAGAACGCGTATATATTTCCAGGTGAACCTCGTGTCGGAGTCGGGCCTCGTCTCCCGACCGGCCTCTTCCATCATACTTGTTCGTTGGGCTGGGCTGGCCTGGCCCCCATCACTTCTTTCTTTCTACTAGCTTTTTTTTTTTGGAGAGAGATCATTCAGACTAGCTTTGTTGGGCCAGTCATATTTGGTTGGGATTTTCTCCCGATGCCAGTGTCATTCACATATATTTTCAAAAATGAACATTTTTATTAAATTTGAGGAACATTTATTGAAAATACAAACATTTTTTAAAGTTTATGGAACATTTTTCGAAGATGTACCTTTTATGAATTTTTCAATATTTCAAAATGTGGGCATATTTAAAATTTATTAAAAAATTTTGGGAAGCATGAACATCTTTAAATTTCAGAAATATTTTCTAAGCACGGATTTTTTAGAAAATTGGGAATGGTTTTTTAAGTTTCACGGTCATTTTTGTGAAAATGTGAACAATTTAAAAAATAAGCACATTTAAAAAAAGATGCAAGCATATTTTGAACTAATTATTAAAATTTTCTCCATTTATTTACAAGAAAACAACAAACATAAGGAAGATTTTGATTGACTCAAATTTCATGATTGACTCTCAGGGCTGCAACAAGGTGACTGACCAAATTTAATGTGAGAAAAGGCTATGGCCTATTCAAAGTTAAGATAGGACAACACAATGTAAGAAAAACCGAGATAAATGCAGAACCCAAGCAACAAAATACATCCTACTATCGGGTGTAGTTACACTCATGTCATATATATATTAGATATATCTGTTTGAGCGACAACTAATACGGGACAGAGGGAGTATATTATTATTTTTAAATCATTTTTACCCTATCCATGTCCCGGATGTATAGGGCTGGTATGAGGGGTGCAGCTGGGTCGAGATTTTGTGGCTGGTCACTGACCGTTCCATCCGCCCGGAGGAGTATGGTTGTAGATGCTCTAACGCCATGGAGTTTGTATAGGGTTCATGGCTGATATGATCCACTCGGACTAGTTCATGTTATGTTGTTTTCATGGTACATGCTATTCTGTAAGGGGAGTGCTTCGGTACAACCCCAACCCCCTCCCCCCCTAAAACGTATAGTGGGTAGTATGATAATTTCACATCAGGTATAGGAATACCCACCCGACGCCGTACATACGCCCGCCCGCGTATGCCGCACCCGTCGCTGTATGTACGCCCGCCCGCGTACCCGCACCCGTCGCCGTACGTCGCCGTCGTACGCCCGCACGTGTCCACGTTGGCGTCGACAGTTGTTGGAGGAAAAAAAAGACACGGTAGCCGCCGACGCCCGCCGTCGAAACCCTGAATGACCCTAACGCATCCACGCCGTCTCCACGTTGGCCCCATCTGCACGAAGTCGCCGTCGCCCGAGTCGCGGCTCAAACAGGCCGCCGCGCGTGCCCCGGCGCCTTTACCGCTGCCGGCGCGCGTGCCCGCCGCCGCATTCCATTCCCGTCGCCCAGATGGCCGCCCACCCGCGATCTACATCGCCGCCTCCCTCAGCGCACTACGCCTGCTACGACCAGCCATCGTCCTCACGCCGTCGACACCTGCCTCCGCCGGCCAGCAACGTCACGCCGTCATCACGTTCGTCAGCGGAGGAAATGGATCCAGCTGAAATCCTCGCCGCCGTGCAAGAGGTTGGTTTGAGACATTGTTGTTGCTTGATAAGATAGTTGTTTTAGGGATGATGTTACACGGCGTTTGATTCATCGTACAATTTTTTTAACTATATATAGTTAGAGGAGGAGGGCGATTATGATGGCGATGATTACGGCGAGGACAACGAAACCTCGTCACTGAATATGGATGAACCTGGTGAGGAGAACTACATGAGTTTGGATGAATCTCATAGTGGCAATGTAACTGTGATCAATGTTGATAAAAACAATAAATATGAGGGGGTAAATATGATAGACCGCACGGAAAATTTAATATTTTTTTGCATCATGCAGCGACATGGCGATGATGATGATGATATGGATATAGATGATTCATTTGCTGAAAGTGCACTCCGGGTATGTTATTAATAAAATCAGAGAAGAAATGACATAATAACCATATGAGCGCTTACATGTTTTTTTTCAATGCGCGCAGATGGACGAGGACGGGGACTTTGTGAGGAATATTGTGGACGATGAAAGTGACAAATCGCACGTTGATGCATCTCATGATGACAGCTCCAGCAAAGTAAGTTTTGAAACTTACATCACTACAGTACATATTAAAATTATAACTGACAGACATAAATGGTTTAATGCATTAATTTACAGGGAGATGTAGATGGTACAAGCGGGAATGATGAGCATGTTGGTGATGATCTGTTTAATTTTGACATCGGATTTGATGAATATCAGCAAGAATCATTGGACATGCATTGGAAGGTCATGAGGAAGACATTCAAGTTACTAGGAGAGGCTTACAATTTCTATAACCAGTATGCTTACGAGCGTGGTTTCAGTGTAAGAAAGGACTCACTGAAACATTCGAAAGGTCCTGAGGCAACTAAGCGCTTGAGAAAGTATGTGTGTGCGAGAGCTGGGAAACGACAGGCAAAACTTTGTACAATGGAAGGCAGGACCCGCAGGCTGAGAGGGGAGACTCGTTGCTTCTGCGATGCGCATATAACTTTGAAACTTTATAAGAGCGTGACGTTTGGTATGTCAGCAGTTTCAATGATGATCACAGTCACGTTCTAGCTAGACCGGATGAAGTCACGTTTCTTCGGTCTCACAATCACATAAAAGAATATCAGAAGGCTGAGATCTTAACCATGGCAGGTGCTGGAATCAGGAAATATATGATTTATGATCAACTCGTCAGTAGGTACGGGTCATATGCAAAGGCTGGTTTTGGGAGGAAGAAGCTTTATAACATGTGTTATAGAGAAAAAATGAAGTTGCTTGCACAAGGTGATGCAGACACTGCCATTGGGATCATGATGACCAGAAAAGAGAGAGATCCAGATTTCTTCTTTGAGCACACCGTCGATGATGAAGGAAGGCTGAAAAACATATTCTGGTGTGATTCTCAATCACGTCGAGACTATGTTGACTACGGTGATGTGACAGTCTTCGACAGCACATACAGGATGAATAGGTATGCATGGCATGCCATTTATACCTTTTGTCGGTCTGAACAACCACCGTTGCACCACGATATTCGGTTGTGCTCTTGTGTCTGACAAGACAGAAGATACATATGTCTGGCTGCTTCAGACGTTTTTGAGGGCTCACTGTCAGAAGAGGCCCAGGTCAGTAATTACTGATGGAGATGCAGCTATGATTAAGGCCATAAGAAAGGTACTTTCGGAGGTTTGGCATCGTCTTTGCTCGTGGCATATTGAGAAGAACATGCAGAAACACCTTCATCATAAGTCTCTAAAGGAGTTCAGGTCTCTACTTTATTATGCCACTTCAAAAAAAGGTATTTGAGGAGAGATGGGCAGCGTTTACCGCCAAATGGAAGTCGGAGAAAACAAAGACATGGTTACGTAGGATGTACAAGAAGAAAATGCTTTGGGCTGCATCATATCTGTCAGGTGGGTTTTTCTTAGGTATGCGAAGTAACCAGCGAAGTGAGAGTCTGAATTCATGCCTTCACTTGCATCTAGACTCCGGTATGACTATTGTTGATATGATTGTGCACTATGAGAACTGCATAGTTCGTCTCCGTGAGAACGAGGCGCATGACGATTACACAAACTCACAGACAGTTCCAGTACCAGTATTGGACGAGTGTAAAGATATTGAGAAATAAGCTGCCCGTGAGTTCACTGCGACAAACTTTTATATCTTGCAGGAAGATATGAAGAAGGCACGGGAGCTTGAGGTCCTTGAGAGACTGAGAGGAGCAGACACTCACAGATTCATACTGACATGGAAGGAAAATAGGGATATCAAATTCACTGTGGAGTACACCCTAGGTAACTCCGAAGAAACTGTGAAGTGCAGTTGCACAAGCATGTATCGCAAAGGACTTCCTTGCAAACATATTCTTCACGTTCTGATTCAGCTACGCTTACGTGAGATACCTAAGTGTTTAGTACTGCGGAGGTTGAGCCAAGTTGCACGGGGTGGACTTCCCGTGAAGCGCACTAGCAATCTGTTTGCATGGGGATGGGCAGGTGCAGGGGATAGAGCTAGGTACAGCGAGTTGACTATCTTATCTGCTGAAGCAACTCATAAAGCATGCCATAAACCATTTTTATTTGACAAGTTGAAGGTGGCTCTGAGGGACATAATAGATAATGATTACACTGAGGAGGATGAGCCTGGTGCGAAGGTACAGTTTGTGAACGACGATGCATTCGAGCCTAATCAAGATCATGGTCTTGTTCGTGATCCCGCAAAAGTTAACACCAAAGGCGCACCAAAACAGAATGTTAAAGGCCGCGGTAAGGATGGTCCTGATGTCACTAAAAATGGGCGACCAAAAGCTTTTGATGAGAAAAGCAAACGTCAATGTGGACAGTGCGGTGTTGCGGGTCATTATAAGTCCACGTGCCCTCAAAATCCTAAGTATGATTTTCTTATGTTATTGTATATCTTATTGTTCAAACCAAAATTATTTGTTCATTATGAATTAACACATATCTTACTGTTATGTAGGAACTTTGCTTAACTTGTGGAGTATGGAAGATTGGTTCACCCTTTGATTGAAGACAGTTTTATTATGGATGGCTATGGAAGATCGTTCCACCCTTTCTTTGGAGACAGTTTTTTAATGTTCTATATATTTGATCTTTAATAATTGTTATAATATGTTATATGAACTTATTTTACTTTGTTGATGTCAGACAATTTGCTACAATAACGACATTAGTATTTTGTTTTGATGACAGACTATGTAATGCAAGAAGGAGTTTTAGTTTGTTTATTTTGATGTGCTCATTCTGCACAGTAGTGCCATCGTTTTTTACTGTTAATTTTATGCAAGTCGCTGTTGTTTATTTTGACGTGCTCATTTTTGCATAGTACTGCCGTCGCTGTTTACTGTAAATTTTCTGCATTGTACGGTCGCCGTCGCTTAGAACCCCGTCGTTTTAAAAAAAACGACAAGTGCGCCGGCGGCACTGTCCCACTGTGGCAGCGTCGGCCGGCTGCACTGTCCCACAGGTAGAGTCGGACGGCGGCAGCAGTACGAGGCAATCAAAGGAGTTCAATAACCTATGTGCCGCCGGGTATATAAGCCGGTCGTCGCGCGCTCCGTCGGCCGAGGTGGGACTAAACATTCCAAGTCGCCCCGCGTGGAACTTGGGCCGTTGTCGCGCCGCGTGCTACTTGGGCCGTCTTCGCGCGGGCGGAAACAGTGTTATTGGGCCGGCCCACGTGGTCACGCGCGTCGCTGCAGGCACGGCGGCTGGGATAGCGAAGTTTTAGTCCCACCTCGCCCGACGGAGCGCGCGACGACCGGCTTATATACCCGGCGGCGCACTTGCAGTCGAACGCCTTTGATTAATAGTTATGCTACCCGTTGTTCGACGCTGCCCTGTTGGACAGTGCTGTCGGTCCTGTCTGACGTCAGACTGGCCGGCGCACTTGTCGGCAATTTTTTTGTAGAAAAGAAAATTAAGAACGTCGGTGTTATAAGGGACGGCGAGAGTGCTTTAAAGTGCATAATAAATACATGTACATTTTTTTAACATTCAGCAGTACAGAAAAACATGGATTGTTATATCCAAACATTTGACGACGGCACAACTATAAATATGAAGATTTCAAATGTAAAGACAACGACATGAGGACAACATAATAATCCAAATGTCATTCTCGACTTAAATATTCAAAATAGTAGTGTCTTCTTGGTCACAAGACATCAAAGTCGAAATAAATGTAACCATTATCTAAGCCTACAAAATTTTCTTGTAAATTTTTTTGCCACATTTATTTCTTCTTTGCAAGCCGGGTAACTTTGCCCTTCACATCGTTGAGCGTATTTCTCTCCGGAAAAATAAGCTGCGCAATCATTAAGTCCCTCGATTTATCAATTGACCCTTGTTAGAACTTCATATTAGTACAATTCAAATAGTATTACATAATGAATTTAATTGAATGTAAGCATTTGAAATAAAACCAGACCTGAGAAAAATGACTTGTCCATTTTTCACCGTTCCAATATTGAAAGCATCGAAGAACAACTATTCCATATGAATTGCTGGTCCGTACAAACAACGGTTCATAAGTTCGCATTTGAGGTAAGATATTAAAACAATATGAACGTATTTACTCACCCGTCTTCTTGTTGTGGGATGTTATACGTTTTGATAGGCCAGGTAGACACATCCGGAAAATTCACAGCACTGCTCGCATTCGCATCACGTATGTCATATCCAAGTTGATTTCTCTGTTCATATACATGATAGCACGAAAAGAATTTAACATAGTTCAGTTACTAAATGACAGTTTCAATATGCTCATGTAAATTTATGCCGTACCAGCTCCTCAACTTTTTCTGTAATTTCACTGTCAAGTTTGGGTCCCATCAAAGAATCAAGAACCTGGAACTCTTCCTTCGGGCGATGCATGACAACCGAAACCCAGTGGGTATTTCCCTTATTAAGAGGAATATAAAGCTGCATCACAACGAAAATATGATGCAATCAACACATACTCTCTTATTATTTATATCCCATATATGCATACGTTAAGGCAGTTGAACTTACCTTATCTTTTTTAAAATACTCATCGGTGCATCTATTCAAGGGTCCATTCTTCTTCGCCACAACTTCGTTGTCATTTTTTCCTCCCTCGGTGTCCGGTCTAAATTCAAGTAACCAATTGACCAGCCAGGTCGGCATTATATGACGATCTTCACCAACAACTCCCAATAGATACGACGAATAAGCATTGATAACCTGAAAATAATTTAAATGATGTATAACAATTCCAATTTGCATTGAATGCTAATAGAAAACAGAACAATAACTTACATCACTGGTTAGCCATTGATGGTCAAGAATCTTACAAGCCCTCTCTGCACTGAGACCTTCGCGCATGCCATCATTGAATATTTCCTTCTTTCTATGTTTTGCTGACCGGTGATAAGCACGAACAAACTTAACACTAGCTTTAATCACATCGCATTCTTCTTCAAAGACTTCTTTCTCGAATAGTTCTTCAATACATGACGGTAATATGTTAATAAGTCAATGATAAGTAGTAAGTTCAGCTCGAAAATAATATGATAAAACTCACTTACTTTTGCTGAACGCTTTGCACGCTTTGTAGGTATAACTGGAATATAAGGAGACATTATAAAGTTTGATCGTCTCCGCTTCCGTTTCCCTACACCCTTCTCCTGTACCTCACCTTCTCCAATACAATCTACTGATCCACGTGATGCGATTTCATCTGTTCCTAAAGATGTAACGGATTTCTCATCAGATACCTCAGGAACTTCGATAGGATCTTCTTCATCACCCTTGAAACTATCCAAATATTCAGGTGTGCAATAATAAGGTGTCTTCTCTTCAGAATCATTAATATCATCTTCATCATCCTCTTGCACATTCCTTTTTCCCGGTGTTTTGAAATTGTCCACGTCAGGATTATATACAAATTCCTTACGAGGTTTTCCACCATAGTTTCTACTTTCACTATTTTCACCATACTCATTCTCTTCTTCTTTTTCACTATCACCGGCTTTGTAAAATACAGCGCTTTTGTTCAATTTCTCTATGACCCTCTGTGATTAAAAATTAGTTGTAATTAGTTATGTGACACATCGAAAAACATTGTGAACGGCAAAATCAGAAAACTTGTACCTGTGCGCATAGCTCCGGCATACGAAGCATATCCTTACGAATGTGCTTCAGCTCAGTCAAAATCCGATCCATAATAGGGTTCTGGGTAGCTGAAGCCTCAGATGTACTCACGCCTGTTCTCCTTCCAGTAATGTTAGACTTTCTCGTACTGGATTTCTTGTTCTTTTCAGCCTGTTCCATTCTAATTTGTTTTAAGCGGTACTCTTCAGTAATGGTGTCATCGATCTACAACATAAAGAATCATACAATCATATTTAATTAATAATTTATTGCAGACTTTAAATGGAAAAATAAATATTTAACGTATTACCATTCCAACACCACGACCATATTGAAAGTCGTACTTGTCTCTTTTCTCCGTTGCCGCTTCTGTCCAATTCCTCATCAAGGGGCTCAACAACGCTAAAGGATCATACTGTGGACCGGTGCTTGGCTGCACCTTCTCCCAATATAGATACTGCAAAACAAACAAACAACCATTTAGCATGTGTTACACTATTATTACATAATACAACTATTCAATTTAAAAAATAAATCATACATGCAGAAGTGCTAGGTTGCCACGTGGCCATTCCTTAACATGACCGGGCTGCAAAACCATACCAATCTCCGACAAACAAAACCGCAAAGTGAATGCGTTCCAGTTGAACTTTTTTATCTGCCTGACATCTTGCACTAGTGCATAATAATTCTTCGGAATGTACTCATCAGACACTGGTGCAATTATAGTCCCTAACAGGACGAGAAACGCCATCCGAACAAATTCATCGTCCGTGTTTTTATTTCTCACAATCTTGTCAATAAGATCATCAATCAATATTTTACCATTCTTCTTGTTAACAAAACTAGCTGGAATTTTTTTATTGCTTTGCCTTGGTCCATACTCAAAAAACTAGAAACATCAACTCCTTCATTCTTCAAACCAAATATAGCGAACACATCATCAGGCCTCAGTGAAATCAACCCTTTTTTTTCCGGCTGCCTCTTGCACCATGAATTTTTTACTACTAGGATTGTAACCTTGAATCATAAGCGCAAGCAAATTATCACACATCTTGACCGAAGGTATTCGTAACATGCCCTCCATCTCCGTTTCGTAAAACGTAAATCGCTGACTTGATGTTAACTTATTAACAAGACTAACCCATTTTTCTACGGAACATGCAATCACACCATCGATGTCCATACTGCATATAAAAATATCTATGTGACGTTGCATGCAGCTAATGTGTTATATAATGTTGAAAATTTTAAAAGATATACCTGCCCGACGGCGACTACAGCGGGCGACGGCCATCACAGCGGCTGGCGGCGGCGTCTGACGGCGTGTTCGCAACCGGCGCTGATGGCGGGTGGTGACGTCGGCCGTTGACGACCGGCGCTGACGGAGGGTGGTGACGTCGACAATTGATGGGTGACGACGGGCATTGACGGCGGGCACTGACAGCGGGTGGCGACGTCGATTAGTGCGGGCTGACGGCGGTGCGACGTTGTCGGGCGAGGAACGACAGTGTGGGTGGCGGCCGGCGACGGAGATCAGATCGGGCGCGTCGTCGGCACGTACGACGCAAAAAGGGCATGCGCGACGTGATTGGGCGACGTGCGCGTTTGTCGGCAATATTCCCTCAGATAGCGACGGCTCGTGCAGATATTTTGCTGCGTCGGGCCCGCGGCGATTATTAAGTGGGCGACGACCAGACTACAATATCGAATATGTATTTATTTATTTGTATAATTTTGTCATTTAGTGTATTTTTTTAAACTTTGCACGAAAAACAAACGGATGTCGCCCAATTTTTTTCCACGGACCACAGTGACCATGCAGGGCACGCACGCAAAATTTTGTCGCGTTTCGAGTCCGTATGGATTTTCTACGATTTTCCGGGCCGAAAACCCCTAAAATACTGCCCGGACGTGACGCAACTAGCGTTCGTTGTCGGATTTCGTTCATTCTGGCCGTGGGGTGCCCGGGTGGGGCCCCACGCGCGCAGGCAAAAGTTGGGTGCATTCCGTGAAACCGCTCAGGTACTTGCTGTGGAAGGGTATGGTTTCGGTATGGCCGGAGGGGACCCTCGGTCACACGTCTCCGCTTCGCATCCGCCAAACGTGCCCAATTTTTTTTCCATGGGCCACAGTGACCATGCAGGGCACGCACGCAAAAATTTGTCACGTTTCGAGTCCGTATGGATTTTCTACGATTTTCCGGGCCGAAAACCCCTAAAATACTGCCCGGACGTGACGCAACTTGCGTTCGTTGTCGGATTTTGTTCATTCTGGCCGTGGGGTGCCCGGGTGGGGCCCCGCACGCGCTGGAAAAATTTGGGTGCATTCCGTGAAACCGCTCAGGTACTTGCTGTGGAAGGGGGTGGTTTCGGTATGGCTGGAGGGGACCCTCGGTCGCACGTCTCCGCTTCGCATCCGCCAAACGTGCCCAATTTTTTTTCACGGGCCACAGTGAGCATGCAGGGCACGCACGCAAAAATTTGTCGCGTTTCGAGTCCGTATGGATTTTCTACGATTTTCCGGGCCGAAAACCCCTGAAATACTGCCCGGACGTGACGCAACTTGCATTCGTTGTCGGATTTCGTTCATTCTGGCCGTGGGGTGCTCAGGTGGGGCCCCACGCGGGTTGGCAAAAGTTCAGTGCATTCCGTGAAACCGCTCAGGTACTTGCTGTGGAAGGGGGTGGTTTCGGTATGGCCGGAGGGGACCCTCGGTCGCACGTCTCCGCTTCGCATCCGCCAAACTTGCCAAATTTTTTCCACGGGCCACAGTGACCATGCAGGACACGCACGCAAAAATTTGTCGCGTTTCGAGTCCGTATGGATTTTCTACGATTTTCCGGGCCGAAAACCCCTAAAATACTGCCCGGACGTGACGCAACTTGCGTTCGTTGTCGGATTTCGTTCATTTTGGCCGTGGGGTGCCCGGATGGGGCCCCACATGCGCTGGCAAAAGTTGGGTGCATTCCGTGAAACCGCTCAGGTACTTGCTGTGGAAGGGGGTGGTTTCGGTATGGCCGGAGGGGACCCTCGGTCGCACGTCTCCGCTTCGCATCTTCCAAACGTGCCCAATTTTTTTCCACGGGCCAGAGCGACCATGCAGGGCATGTAGGCAAAAAATTGTCGCGTCTCGCGTTTCCAGAAAATTCATAAATGTTAATGAATTTAAAACTATTTCAGATAATGTTAATTAATTTAAAAATTCTCGGATTCATAAATATTAGTGAATTATAAATATCCTCTGGTTCATAAATTTAAAGAATTTAAAAATTCTCGTATTCAAAAATATTAATGAATTTAAAAATATTTCAGAAAATGTTAATTAATGAATTAAAATATCCGACCTTTTAAATTATTTTTTTATTTGTTAAATTTTTTATTTCTAAATTTTCATTTTTTTCATCTACCGGGCTTTACTATATGCACATATTTTAACAAAATCTGAACATATTTTCAGTTTTCTTTTGTATTTTATGTGTTTTCACGATTTTTTTTGCTACAATTTTTCGATAATTGCATACCTTATTCTGTGCTATGTATATTCCATGGTTTTTTAAATATATTGTGAACATTTTTATGCATGGGTGGAAAATTTTCAAATTTTTGTCAAAATAAGCGTTCAATATTTTGCTAATTTTTTGAACAAACTTTGTAGACAAATTAAAACAACATTCGAACAAACTTGATTGAACATAGATACATTTTACATAGTCCATTAAACACTACGGAAACGAAACGAGTTCATCCGAACATAAACGATTCATAGTTCATACTTAGAACTTAAAAAAAAAACAACTACTCCTCCTCGTCGTTGCTACCCAGCAGATCGATGACCCCGCCGCACCGTCACCGCCGTCACCGCCGTCGTCGTCGTTGCTGACCTGGGCTAACCGCTCCCAGTCGATGACGTCTTCGTCCGACGACTCTGCCGCCTCCGCCTCCACTTGCGGGACCACCGGCGAAATCGCCGCCGCCGCCTGGATCGCTGCCGCCTGCTCGGCGGCCTCCCTCGCAGCCGCCGCCGCCTCTGCAGCCGCCGCTGCAGCCACCGACGCCCGCAGGGCGACGAGGTAACCCGGCGTATCGTCGGGATCGCCGTCCTCCTGAAGAACCAACTACTCCGGTGGCAGTTCCATCTCTGGCGGGGCGGGGGGATCGGCGGTCGCCGGCGCAGGTGGTGGAGGGGCCCGACGGCCGCGCGCTTCTGGACGGGGGCGCGGGACGAGGTCTGGCGTGCCGCCGGACTCCGCGAGCCGGCACGCGCGAATGACGGCGGCGTAGTCTTTGCCGTCCCAGAACGCGTGACGGGCGGCGATATTGTTGCGGCCGCCGGTCCGCTTCTCCTCCGCGGTGGCGTCGGGCCCGCGCCTCGGGTAGCCGTCCTTGTCGAGCTTCCAGTCGTGCGGCAGACGGCAACCCGGCGGCACGAGGAGCCCAAACCGGTACAGCTCCTCTGTCTCCGGCGTGCCCAGGCTCGACGGCCACGCGCTCGGTCCGTCGCCGCCGCCGGTGCCGGAGCTGCTGCCGCGGTGGAACGACATCTCGCCGGCGAGCTTTTGAGAGGTGGATGTGACGACGGGCCGGGGGAAGAAATGGTGTGAGCGGCGACGGGCGGACGGGGGTGGTTTTTATAGGGCAGACGGCGGGGCAGCGGGCGGACGGGCAGTAATGGCGACGGGCGGGTGGGTCGATGGCATTGATGCCCACGGGATACGACGGGGCGGCAGGCGGCGGGGCGGCAGTCGAGGCGGCGTTGCGGCAGCCGAGGGGACGGACGGGACGGGACGGCGGGGCCGCTATCCACGCGCCACGACGCGTTTTCCTCGAGCGACGCGTCGCGGATTGACCACCGACGTTGTTTGACCACCGACACGCGTACACGTAGGTACGTTGCCCCACTGTAGAAAAATACGCCGTCCTTGCGCGAGTGTAAAAAAAATAAAGTCGTCGCCTCGCGCGCGGGTACGTCGCGGGAGCGGGGCTGGGGGAGGGTGATGGGGAATGACCATCCTACCCTTTTTTAAGTTTTTACATGAAGGGGTATAAGACGATCTGAACCGTTGATGTGTCTAGGCGGGGTTTTACCGAAGAAGAAGTGATTCGGGAAATCAACACTTGCACAGTTTGTTTATGATCATGAGAAAAAATTACAAGCAAGAGAAAATGGAAGGCCATTTTGATCTTGTCATGTGGATTCATGTTTCTCAGAAATTTGATCCGGATTCCATTTTCCAGGAGATGTTTGAGGGGGCTACACAGAAGGATTGCCTGAAATTTAATAGTCATAATGTCCTAAAAGAAAATCTGGAGGAACTGCATGGAAGACAAATTTTGTTGGTTCTAAATGATATCTGGTACAATAATAGGAATATGAGAGACCATGAGGAACAAATGCTTACTCGGCTAAATGTTGGGAAGGCAGGAAGCAGAATCTTGGTGACTAGTCGAACTGAAGATGCATTATTAGCCATGGGTGCTGTAAAAGAGAGATGTATTCCAATATCTGACCTGGATGATGAGCTGTTCCTTGAAATGTTCATGTATTATGCACTTGGAGATGCAAGCGTAGATGTCCATGATCGAAGAAAACTTCAAATGGTAGGAGAGGACATTGCAAAAAAGCTGAAGAGATCACCTCTAGCAGCCAGAACAGTGGGTGCACGTCTCCGTAAAAACCCATAATTTGATATTTGGATAAGAGAGAAAGGTCGGGACCTTAGGAACAAGATGATGAGAGCTCTGTGTTGGAGCTACAAGTATCTTGATGTGCAGGTCAGGCAATGCTTCGCTTTCTGCAGTATTTATCCCAGAGCCAGAGGACATCTTTTGAAACATGGGGAGTTAGTTAAGTTGTGGGTGGCAGAAGGGTTTATAAAGACTAGTAAGACTAAAGGAAAATGGAAGATGTTGCTCGGGAATACTTTGACGAATTGCTGCCGGCCTCATTTCTGCAACTAGGAGGGAAAGAAAAGGTACCTGTACATCATGATATGGTTGATTTCATCTTTTTATTGGGACTTATATACAATAGAAAGATGCTTACTGAGAAGATATCGGGACTGCAGAATTTACGCACTCTTATCATCAATGACATGATATGGATTAAATCTAACGAGGGGGAAATCTTGGCGAGTATGTTTACTATGTTGATGGGGCTGCGGATACTGTGGGTATTGAATATGAAAATATGTATCGTTGAATCTGGTCTTGCTACATTCTCATTCCTTGATTCTATTGGTCAGCTGAAGCATCTGCATTATTTTGCTTGCATAGTGCTTGCATTTCACAAGCCAACTGTACCTGATGCTTTTACCAAACTTTAGCACATGCAGATGGTTGATTTTGGTCGTTGCATGACATTGGTGTTTTCTAGAGGTGAAGATATGATGAACCTCGTCAACTTGTGCCGTGTAGTCAGCAAGGCGCAGATCTGGATTTTCAGAACATTGGCAGACTGACATGCCTCCAAATGTTGCAATAAGTACGAGACAGGGGTATGAGCCACATCAGCTGCGACACCTAAACAAGCTTCAAGGCAAGCTGTAGATCCACGGTCCTGAGAATGTTGAGAGCAAGGAGGAGGCTGTTCAAGTCAATCTTGCTGACAAGGAAGAACTCACACAACTGGTACTGGTCTGGGATGATGGGAGCTGTAGTCCAGAGGTTCAAGTAGAGGTCCTTGAGGGCCTTTGGCCTTCGAAGTATCTTGAAAGACTAGAAATCAGGAATTACCATGGTATGAGGATACCGAGTTGGCTGATGGGTAAGCATAACGACAGCCCAAAGAACCTGCAAGAGCTTAAGTTCAGCAGATGCAGCTGGGATACCTAATCAGGTAATACAGAGCACCTCACATTACTCAAGAAGAAGAATGCGATATATAGAGATCGGTGATCCAATTTGGCAACAGATTGAGTCATTCCACGGAAAATCACGGACAGTGCAGAATGTTTTTTTTTTTTTTGAAATAGGAGGCAAAAGACTTGCCTCATTCATTAATTTAGGGAGAAGAATAGAGTTTATGTCGGGGATGTGGAAGACCCCTAAACATTGATCTGCTTCCTATGTACAGTATGATTTGTAACACTGTTAAATGCATGATAAACCGGCGCTGCCAATACCTGTATGTCGATCTTTGTATGAAATTCTGTGCGCCTGAACATGGCTGAGGAGTGGACAGTGGTGGAATTAGAGGTTCTGAACTTGGCAGTCTATCCTTGCGGAAACTGATGCTCAGCTGAGAAGAAAGTATGTCAAGGTCCACAGCCCACTGTGTGTGCTTCTCCAGTTGCGACAAACAAACAAGGCTTAACTAAAGTTGGCACCAAATCTGTAGACTCTGGTGTGGTAAAATGGGAGCCAGAGTTTATTGCTGGTGATGTCATTGGATGGGCGCTATGCACCAACTTGTCTCCTAATATATCAAGCTCCAGCTTCACACTAAAAAAGGAAAATAGTTGAGGAAAAATGTGACATGGATACATACATACATCAGCTACCTAGCTCGCTCTACCGTAGTTGTTGGTTGATTGACACTGTTAAATTCATGGCCGCATTCACTCTTACGCAGGGAGCAGCAGCCAGATTAACTGAAGCTACAAAGTACCCATGCAAACTAGAACACCATATACACGACTACTGCCTGGTGTACAAATAGCTAAGAAACTTGACATGGAAATATACTCCAGCTACATCCAACATTACAGTTGTCACTTGACTGAAATTTGTCACATTCTTTCTTAGTCACGGAGCAGCACATCCATGTTACACCATGTTAACTGAATCTACAGGTAGCATGGAAACAATAACACATAGATTGATATGACCACAGCCAGGTGAAATTCCTTTAGATTGTCATGTATAGCGCCTGACAGTAACAGCATCCACTGAAAGTGTCATGTATAGCGCTGAATGTCAAGAGAAATCTCAATCTCGCGAAAACAGCTCCAAAAAAACTTCACGGACACGCAGGTGAAGAAGATATGGTTCGAATCTTCTTCAGGCCCACAGAGCGGGCAGCGCCTATCCCCGAGGCCATTGCGTTTCAGAATCTCAACGCCAGATGGAAGGCGGCCGCGAATCCATTGCCACAAGAAGATCCTAATTTTCAGGGGGAGGCGGATCTCCCAAATAGAGGAGAGTGCCTCATGGCCAAGCGAAGGGGCGATGGCCAGGTATAGAGATTTGGTGGAGAATTGCCCAGAAGGCTCTAGCCGCCATCTGGCGCGGTCATCGTCCGTCGAGAGCTCAGGTTCATGCAGTGCAATGCAGTCGAGTAGATCCTGCCAGTCCGTGATCTCAGCCGGGCCAAAAGGTCTCCGGAACGCAAGTTGCCCTAAGTCACTAAGGGCACTCGCCACGGAGATCTGTGGCGCAACCGTGATGGAGAAGAGGTCCGGAAAGCGGGCCGCAAGGGGTGAGTCGCCAGCCCACCTATCGAACCAGAACAGCGTGGCGGTGCCGGAACCAATCTCGATCGAGGTTCCGATCCGAAGGACAGGGAGGAGCTGAATGATGGACTGCTAGAACTGGGAGCCCCCAGATCGCTGGCAGAAGGCGAGAGGCTGACCATGGAGGTATTTCTGCTGAATCATGCGGAGCCACAGTCCACCTTCACCATTAGCGATCTGCCATAGCCACTTAGTCAGAAGGGCAATGTTCATGTGTTTGGAGGACATGATACCCAGACCGCCCTGGTCGCGGGGTTTGCAGATCTCCGACCACCTGACCATGTGGTACTTCTGCTTATCTCCCTCGCCTGCCTAGAGGAAACACCCCTGGACGGTGGCAATCTCGTGGTGGAGGGTCTCGGGAAGGCTGTAGAAGCTCATGATGAATAATAGTAGGCTGGAGAGGGACGAGTTAATGAGCACCGTGCGGGCCGCTTTCGAGAGCCACCTACCCTGCCAGGGCTCGATCCGGTGCTGAAGCTTTCCCACCGTGGGGCGCAGCTCGGCCGCCGTAAGCCTGGAGTCGCTAATGGGGATCCCCAGATATGTCGTGGGGAAGCACCCGAGGTGGGAGTTAAGCCAATCAGCAATGCTCTTGCGCTCGTCCTGGGTGTAGCCCAAGACCATCACCTCACTCTTGTTGAAGTTGATCTTAAGGCCGGACATTTGCTGAAAGCATAGCAGGAGGAACTTGAGGTTGGAGATATCACTCTCTGAGCCCTCCACCATGATAATGGTGTCATCCGCATATTGGAGGAGGGAGACTCCGTTCCCCCCAACCAGATGCGGTACTATTCCCTTAATGTGGCCAGCTGCCTTGGCCATATCTAGGATGGCCGCCAGGGCATCGACCACCATGTTAAACAGGAACAGGGAGAAGGGGTCGCCCTGACGCACCCCACAAAATGTGGGGAAGAATGGGCCGAACTCCTCATTAATGTTCACCGCAGTGCGACCCGAGGACACCATCTGCATCACCCTGGTCACCCACCGGTCGTCGAAGCCCTTACGGAGGAGACATTCCCGAAGGAAGGTCCAACTGACCGTGTCATAGGCCTTGTGGAAATCTAGTTTCAGGAAGACTGCCTTGAGGTGTTTGGAGTGCACCTCATGGAGCGTTTCGTGGAACACCAAGACTCCATCAAGGATATAACGGCCCTGAATGAAGGCTGACTAGTCTGGGTGGGTGATCCGGTCGGCGATAGGGGTCGCCCTAATGGCATACCCCTTGGCAAGGATGCGGAAGATGACATTAATCACTGTAATCGGGCGAAATTGCCGGATGTCGGATGCCCCGGCCACCTTGGGGATGAGAGTGATTACCCCATAGTTCAGCCGGGCGAGGTCAATGGAGCCAACAAAGAACTCGTCAAATAGGGCCATCACCTCAGGTTTGATCACCTCCCAGAAAGTCTGGAAGAACTTGACTGGGAGTCCATTCGGGCCAGGAGCCGAGGATGGGTTCATGCCCTTAATTGCCGCCCAAACTTCGTCCTCAGAGAACGGGGCCGTGAGGGTCGCGTTGTCCAAAGGCGTGACGCAGCATTGGGCCGGCCAAATGTCTTGCGCTAAGGCAAGACCTCCCCGAGGGGAGGCATAGAATAAGTCTCTGTAGAACCCGTCTACATGGGCCCGGATCTCCTCTGGCCGCTGAAGGAGGGTCGCTCCGTCCCATAAGAGGGGGGTGGAGTTACGGCGTCTGCGGCCATTAGCGATGGCCTGGAAGTAGGCCGTATTAGTGTCCCCCTTGAGGACCCAATTCTGCGTACCTCGCAAGCGCCAGTATGCCTCCTCATTAGTGTAGATGACCGTGAGCTGATCTTCGAGGTCGTATCTAAACATCCATTCATCCGCCGATAGGCCGGCAGCGTCAGCCCGCAGGTCGAGGGTCTGGATGCCCTCAAGGAGGGCTTTCTTCCGCTCATGGATATCTTGTCCCACGTTGTATCCCCACCCTTTCATGAATTGCCGTGACCGTTTGGCACAGAAATGCCATGAATCAATGGCAGAGAGGGCATGGTGGGGGGGCATCTCGCGCCTCTCACCATCTGGCAACCACCGCGGCAGTAAATCCAGGCTGGTGTAGCCAGAAGGTTTCAAAGGGGAAGCGGGGCGGCATGGGTGGGCGTTCATTCTCTGAGGAGAGGAGTAGGGGGACGTGGTCTGAACCAATCCGCGTAATCGCCCGGAGCGACGCTAGGGGGCAACGAATGTCCCACTCAGGGGAGGCGAAAACCCGATCGAGGACCGAGCGAGTCGGATCAACTTGGCGGTTTGTCCAAGTGAACCTGGCCCCGACTCAATCGAGCTCACGCAGCCCCATGTCAGAAATGCAGTCATTGAACATTTGCATGCGTGGGAAGTTCACTAAATTATTGTTCTTGTCTTCTTCCGTCCTGATGAGGTTGAAATCGCCGCCCACTACCACTGGTAGCTGGGCGGAAGCTACCTTCCTACGGAGCTCCGCGAGGAAGGCCTCAGACCGGCGGTGATCGGCAGGGCCATAAACCGCAATAATTTCCCATTTGAAATTGAGAGCCCGCTCAAACACCTCCATGCTAAAGAAGAACTCTCCCCGGTCGATGCTTCCTACCTCAAAGGTGGCATCTTTCACTCCTAAGAGGATGCCACCTGAGTGGCCCGTACTCCCACTAGAAGGGAGCCAATGCCAAGCGAACAAGTCGGAGCTCAGGTGCTCAAGTTCCGACTGGGAGAATTCGGTGCGCATTGTTTCTTGGATTGCCACAATGTCGATTCGCTCGGTTCGCATGTATTCTATGAGTTGGCGGCGTCGACCATCTTGGCCGAAACCGTGGATGTTCCAGAAGAGGGTCCGCATCACGCATCCATCGGGGGGCTGACTTTATTGTTGAGCTGCATTTATTCTCAAAAATTAATATTATTGAGTTGCATTTAGGATTTCTGCCAGACTCCTCTACAGCTTTACGAACCTTCTGATCAACTACTTGAACAACTAACTACTTGAGTGCACCTTCGGTGAAACTACTTGAACAACTCAACTTTTAGGCATAGGTATATGTTTCAGATTATAGGATAGGGGTTTTGCTACAGATGGCTCCATTACTACACTACTGGAATTTTCATGTACGCCAGGTGTAATGCTCTTCGCCGAGTGCTAAAACACGGACACTCGGCAAAGCAAGCTTTGCTGAGTATCACTCTCAAACCCACCGTCACGGCAAACTGACATCTTTGCCGTTACTGCCTCACGGCAAAGAGGCACCGCACGGCAAAGTTGTAGACGCCGAGAGCCGCTCACGGCAAAGAAAATTTAGATATCTGAGATTTGATGATCTAATTAAAATATTACTATATAGAACTAGCTACTTTATTTTAGTAAGAAAATTAATAGGACAAGTTTATTTTTAGTAAATTCTTAGTTGAATTAGTTGAATTAATAGAACTAGTTGAATTAATAGAAGTAGTTGAATTAGTTGAATTAATAGAACTAGTAAGTGTTTAATGTTTCACCTATATGAACATAGGAAATGTCGTCTGACGACGAAAAAGATCATTATGTGCGAATACTGTAAAGACCAGCGCGGCCTGTGCGACAGAAATTTTCTTGTTGATGATAGGCGCTTCATCATCAAGCTGGATGATACCTTCGAAGTGGATACAGTAAGTCACAACGACAAGTCTTTTTTCATAATTAAGCATGACTTATATATGCTTCATTTGATTCAACTTATAATTTTAAATTTTCACTATTCTACTAGCGCATCCCCTGCCATGCAAGAATTTTTGTCTTGGATAAGATATGTTTCAGTGCTATGGAAACTATGGAGGTAAAAAGAGTTTACCTAGAGACCGAGCATGGTTATACTTTCAACGTCAAATTATACAATGCAGACACGTACACCTATTTTGAATGCAAAACTTGGCAAGCACTATGCAAGGCTTATGCATTTGAGCCTGATATGGTTATCACATTTGATATTCGTCCGGAAGATGATATTGAAGGTAATAGAGACATATGGGTCGATGTGCACACGCCTCCAGTTCTATCATTATATGAGTTTCTCAACCATATTTATGTCTTTGATATTGTTTATTCAAAAATAGTTGATAACTAATTTCTATAGACAACTTATTTCCATTCAAGCAAAAATGTCCGGCGCTTGATAGACAGGACCTACTACTGTCCCCGAGCTGAACTAAACTGTGAGGAGATAAGTCATTATGTTTCATGGCATGAGGATCTTCATACTGTCAAGACAAATTTTTTCCCGCACTTAGAAATGTTAGTACTCAAAACGTGCGACCAATAGTGATCTTATTGAACTACGGTCACATCTATTTACGAAAGATGGTAAGATTTTTACTATTTGTCCTCAGTGCATCTTTTGCATACATTATTTTTTTTTGCTAAACTTTCATTGCTAAGTATATTAATTACTATACGATGTTCTTCAACAGGGACTCCCGATGACAGTTGTGCCTCAGTGGATCGAGACTAAAGGTCACATGTCAATGGTTAGCTGACGACCAAGATATCCTACATTGCACATGAGTGCATTCAGGATTTCTAAAAGCGATGAATGCTTAATAGTGAAAGATTGGAGCAAAATTGTTAACGATCTAAGAGAAGTACTAGGAGGCAGCAATGAGAAGCGCAACCCACGATTAGGAGACAGGTTCATATGCATGCTCTAGTATGATGAATCAGGAGAGCTATACACGTTCTATGCTATTTTACCTGAGAGAGAGAGAGCAGCAGGAGTGATTTAGCTAGTTCATGCTCTTAATTAGTACTTGTCCTCTCATGTCCGTGTTCTTCGTCCTGAACTTAATCTCAAAGAATATTTGCTTTTTTGGTGTTATGAACGCTTATAATATCATGACCATGTTGAACTCGATGATACCTTTGCTTCTGGTACAAGTGAATGTTTCTTCTTTAAGCTAGTGTTGGTGGTGATTGGATAGCGGTAATGACTATGATGATTAAACAGTGGTAATGACGACTATGATGATTTTTACCTAGCTAGTATATTGTTGTTGATGATATGATGCAAGAGTTTTTATATTAATACGATGATGATGATGATGATGATGATGAGTTATTATATCATTTATGAAAGAAATCGCAAATTAGTTTCAGCTGGATGGATCCTAGCTAAGTGATCAAGTATATGCCATATCCATATTATACTTGATCACTTAATTATAGGTGATCAAGTATAATATGGATATGGCATATATTTGATCACTTAGCTAGGATCCACATGCATCCAGTCGAAACTAATCTACGGTACTTTCACCTAATGATTTAACAACTAAAATAATCACTAAATTAAATTGAAAACACAAAATTAAAGGAAAAATAAAAAATAAAACCAAAACATCCTCAAACATTTAGTACTGGTTGATGATGTCCTACACGCACCCGGGCCTGGCTCGTGCCACGTGGTGGCACTTTAGCGCCGGTTCGTGATGAACTGGTACTAAAGGGGAGGGGGGGGGGCTTCCACAACCGGCACTAAAGGCCCTTACGAACCGGCGTTAAAGCCCGGTTCTGCACTAGTGATAATTGATTTACTGCCTAGGCACAATCTACCAGTATAACAAACTTCTAACTAAAAAGAAAGAAAGAAACCGGGGGTACTATTATATTCCCTTACCTGATTCATGTTGTTACTGTTATTGTTTTTGTGAAAGAGAGGAGTGGCATGTAGCCTGGGGAATGTTCGTGTGGAGCTTTTACAATGCGTATGGTTTCGGGTGCAATGGTTTTCTGCTTCCTCATTGACGGTGATTATCCGAAACCTGGCACTGTTCCTCGCAGCAAAAACGGTTGCTGTCGAGAGGTCTCATACTGACATTATTTCTTACACCCTCTGTAAACTAATATAAGAGCGTTTAGATCACTATTTTAGTATTATAAACGCTCTTATATTAGTTTACGGAGGGAGTACCAATTAATGGTGCATTACTCCGGTCATGCATAAATCAGTGCAGTTCAGTCCAATTTTGTATCAAATGAGAAATGAGACATGTCAGAACTTGAGATCCATATGGCAGCATAGCCCACTAGCTTACATTAAATATGTGCATGTATGATAGCTTAATTAAGTGGGTGTCCACATTACAAAGTAGCGGCCTACATGTACGATATCTTCATGGTTCCACTGGCATGAAAAGTAGAGATAGGCGAAGCAAATAAAAGAGTTGCAACAAACAACATCCCATAAAGCTATATTCTCTGCATTCGTAAGATGTCAGAGCAAGCTTATTCCAGTATATAATGATTTCATATTGCACTGCATTATTCCGATAAATTACACACTAGATCACACTAATGACCAGGAGGGTGAGTCTCATGCATGCTGACCGTATATATGAGCTCCTCGTGATAATGGTATGGTAGTCGCATGTAGAAGGACTGCAACGTTTGGAACAGTGTGATAATCTACTGCATACAATAAAAACAATGTGAGTGGCAATGTTCTGTCGGAAATATATATCCTTGTATTTCGGTAGTTTACAAAGCCCTGGAGTTGTCCTTTTTGTACAGGTAATTAAGGCCCTACAATATATTTAGAGGATCTAATCCACACATGTCACTATAATTTAGAGTCTTAGATGAATAACTGATGTTTGAAGTGGAAATGTTAGTAGAACCATGAAAAAGAAAGGCGTCTCCATGAGTTGATATGATGGTACAAGGTAACTCTAATTGCATATTCAAAACAATGCATCAAAGCGAGTAAAACATGGTCCACGAAAGGCTTAACGTGTGAAAAAAATATTAATCACCATACTATCTACTTTGTGAGTCTGTTATTAAAAACAGCCATTTTTATCTACTCCATGAAATTGTGTGCCTCATGATTATGTTATGAGCCCGTAGCAACGCACGGGCATTTAACTAGTCTTATTGATATTCAACTTCTCCACATAACAAGTCTAGGAGTAACAGCTGAGGCATCACTTCATTCCCTCATAACATGTCCTTCTCAAATGAGTTCTTCTAATAAATAGCAATGACCTTACCTGATGAGGATTCAGATTTTTTTGCTTCCCTTGCTCGATCTCTTCCGCATAACCCGGAAAAACGTGGGTATTGTATGACTATACATACCTAGAGGTTCAGAGGTTGACATTGGTGCGGGAAGACGTGTCACTGATTTGACATCTTTGGTGTTGACATAGGGATAACAAAGAGGCGGGATGAGAGGGCAAAGCGCTACATGTCATCGACCATGCCAGCAAATCAGCCAGGGAGCCGCGGTCACGGGGCGCACTGCCGCTGGGGATGTTGCCGCGGGCAACACCATGAATCCACCTCGATCAGACCCTCTAGCCCGCCTTCTCCCCCAATGTCATGCAACCCAGCAGGGTCAGGCATGCGCGTGTCCCGCATATTTGACTGTTTCTCCACCACTCATTGTCTTCTTTTCATTGAGATGATCAAAGGTAAGATCCTTTGCAAATTTGGTTAGAGAACTAATCGTACTAAGTAAGTTGATTTCAGATTTGCACATTAAATTCAAGCCATCTTCTGCTGCAAAACATTTCTTATTTTTATTCTCTTACTCCTTTTTTTTTACTATGTGCCCTTCTCTTTTAAGTTGTTTATTACACTACCATCCCGCTGGAACGCACGAGGTATTGTCTAGTAGAGAAAAACATGATGGGTAATAAAAATAAAGAGAAACAAAAAAACAAAAAAGAGAAAAAAAATCACTTCATATTGCAATCGGGCCGGCCCAAGCAGCATAAGAGGGTGCGAGCGGGCCGCCCAAACCACAAGCTCCCGTCTCCTCCGGCATAGTCTGCGGTAGCGGCGTTTACGTCAAAAAAAAAAGTCTGCGGTAGCGGCGATGGAAGGCCGCCGAGGTCTCCGATGCTGCTGGGCGGAGCTTCGATCCGGTGGCCGGAGGCGACTGGCCCTCAGAAACTTGAGCCGCCTATGGCAACGGCGCCAACACGGGTCTCCGGCAGGTCAGCGCGAACCAGCGAGTTCTTGGACTGGGACAACCCCTTTTTCATCCCCGTTTGCTAGCTTTACTCGTGGATCAATTGTTAATTTCCACATTTCTGAGAGACCTTCGAATTCCATCAGAGGAGAGATGCATCTTTTTTCTCAGAAATTTTACACTGTCATGTTCTTGTACGGGAGTAATTTTGCCCTAGCGTGTTTTCATTCGTTAGATTTGGGTAGAGTGTATGTAGACAGGTATACAAACCGTGTTGCGTGGCTAGCAGTAATTTTCAGACTAATGATAAGATGATGAAATTTCTTACTTCCTTCAAGGTCAACTCTGCTACCATCGATGTGTAGTACAATCCTAGTATATGCTAGGATTATGCAAGTTGGTTATAAGATAAAGCAAAGCCAGTCCACTTGGTTATGCATTTTAGCTGTGATGAAAACTTCAAATTTGGTCCTGGAAGAACTGCCATGCGTCGCCCATTCTGAAATTGGACCGAGGCTTATTCAGCTTAGTTCATGAGTAATTATGTTCTGTATTTTCTCCCGTAGTAGGATAATTGTTCATTACTAAAGTCTTAAGAAGACCGAGTCGTGTACAACAATTATCATTTCACCAAACTGATATAGGAAGAACTCGGCAAAGGAAGGTGCCACTGGCACAGATGTTACCGCCGTCTATATGCCTCTAATTTACGGAGTTCCCTGATTTCTACACTCAGCAAACTTGTCTTTGCCGAGTACCCTATGAAAAAAACTCGGCAAACTTGCCTTTGCCTAAAGAAATCCAGCCGAGTCACTTTTGCCAAGTGCCCCGACGAAGAGAACTTGGCCAACACTTGTTGCATAAGAGGGTGCGAGCGGGGTGCCTGAACCACAAGCTTCCATTTCATCTGGCATAGTCTGCGGCGACGGTGATGGAAGACCACCGACGTCTCCGATGCTTCTTGGCGGAGCTTTGATCCGGCGGCCGGAGTCGACTCGCCTTCAGAAACTTGAGCCGCCTATGGCGACGGTGCCGACACAGGTCTCTGGCAGGTCAGCGCAGACCATCGAGTTCTCGCACTGGGAAAAATCCCTTTTCCATTGCCGTGTGCTAGCTTTACTCCTGGATTAATTGTTGATTATTACCACATTTCTGAGAGACCTCAAATTCCATCAGAGGAGAGATGCATATTTTCTCTCAGAAATTTTACACTGTCTTGTTCTTGTACTGATTAATTTAGGAGGGAGTAATTTTGCCCTAGCGTTGTCATTCGTTGGATTTGGGTAGAGTATATAGATTAATAGACAGGTATACAGACCGTCTCGCGTGGCTAGCATTAATTCTCAGACCAATGATAAGATGATGAAATTTCTTACTGCCTTCAAGGTCAACTGTACTGCTGCCATCGATGTGTAGTGCAGTCCTAGTATATACTAGTATTATGCAACTTGGTTATAGTATAAAGCAAAGCCAGTCTGGTTTATGCATCTTACCTGTGATGAAAACTAGCTATAGTACAAATTTGGTTCTGGAAGAGCTGGCATGAGTCGCCCATTCTGAAATTGGACTGAGGCTTATTCAACTTAGTTCATGAGTCATTATGATTTTGTTTTTTCTCCCCTACTAGGATAGTTGTTCATGTTAAACACAATATGCGTGACATGATATGCGTGACATGATGCGTGTACAACGAGGAGGATCACCACCGAAGGAGGAGCAGTTATACAGGATATTCATGTAATCTTTATCTTGTTTTATCTCTTGTATTCTTCTCTCCCAAGTTGTAATCTCTCCAACAACCTGCACGCGTATTGGGCTCGCAACCCCTATTTAACACGCAGCACGTCAACCTGGATCGGCAAGACGTTTACCGCAATCGCACATGGTATACAGAGCTATCTTCTTCCCAAAACCCTAGCTACCCATCTCCACCAAAGTGCGCAGCATGTCTTCCTCCACCTCCTCCTTCCAGCCAAACCTCAGCGGCGGAGTCACGGAGAAACTCTCCCGCACCAACTACATCCTGTGGCGGACCCAGATCACGCCACAGCTGCGGGGCGCCGGCGTCTACCACTACGTCGACGGCACGTCGACCGAGCCGGCCAAAACCCACGTCACCAAAGATGCCGCTGGGAAAGAAACCGAGGGGCCGAATCCTCTCCATCCGCTCTGGGTGAAGGAGGACCAGCAGGTCCTTGGATATCTACTCCAACACCTATCCAAGGAGGTGCTCGTCACCGTGACCGCGATCACCACGGCGCGGGAACTCTGGGTGGCGCTGGCGAGCATGTTCTCGTCGCAGTCCCTCAGTCGCGTCAACAACATTCGCACGGCGCTGATCAACGCGCAGAAGGGCAACCAATCGGTGTCCTCCTTCTTCGTTGCCATGAGGGGGCTTGCTAATGAGCTCACCGCGGCGGGAAAACCAATCCAAGACGACGAGCTCATATCCTACAACATCCATGGGCTGGACCAAGACTATCAGCCCCTCGTCTCCGCCTTGGACGCCCGCGTCACTCCGGTAACCCTTGATGAGCTTTTCGCTATGCTTAGCAATTTTGATCAGCGCATGGCGCAGTTTCACGGCTCCGGCGGCGGCGGCGGCTTCAAGTCCTCGGCCAACTCTGTCTCGAGAGGCCGCGGTGGCGGACGCTCTCGTTCCTCCTCTCGTGGCAAGGGGAGGTCCGGTGGCGGCGGCTACTCCAACAACACTCGCGGCGGCGGACGCTCTGGCAGCTCAAAAGGGCGCCGTGGTGGTGGCTCCAACAGATCGCGTCCGGACCTGCCTCGCTGCCAGATTTGTGGCCAACCTGGTCACACGGCGAGGGACTGTTGGTACCATTACGAAGATGATGATGGTGATTCCTCACAAGACGAAGAAAAAGTTGCTGCCGCTGCCGATGGTTCCTATGGGATCGACACAAATTGGTATGTCGATAGCGGAGCCACCAACCACATCACCAACGAGCTTGAGAAGGTCACCATGAAGGAGAAGTATCGTGGAAAAGATCAAATCCACACGGCCAGTGGTGAAGGTATGGGCATACGTCACATTGATCATTCAATTTTTAATACCCCCAAACGCAAAATACATCTCAAAAGAATCTTGCATGTTCCTAGTGCCCACTATCTGTTCATAGAATTGCTATTGACAATCATGTTTTTCTCGAGTTTCATCCTTATTTCTTTTTGATTAAGGATCAGGCAACGAAGAAAGTGCTCTATCAAGGTAGATGTGTTCGAGGGCTCTACCCGTTGATTCCGGAGTTTAGAAGATTCAATAAACAAGCTTGTGGTGCTATCAAGCTTTCGTCCACACGATGGCACGATCGTTTAGGACATGCCTCTTTTTCTTTAGTTGAAAAGCTACTTAGGAAAAATAAACTCCCGTTTGTTGGTGAGCGAAATATTGAAACTATTTATGATTCATGTCAGTGTGTTAAAAGTCATCAGTTACCATATCCTATATCTACTAGTGTCCACACTAAACCTTTGCAATTGATCTTTTCTGATGTGTGGGGCCTGCTCCCTCCTCTGTTGGTAGACATACTTACTATGTCAGTTTTATTGATGACTATAGCAAGTTCTCCTGGATCTATCTTCTTAAGAAAAGGTCCGACGTGTTTCAAGATTTTAAGAACTTCCAAGCACTCGTTGAAAGGAAGTTTGACAGCAAAATTCTAGTTGTTCAATCCGATTAGGGAGGGGAATACGAGAAACTCAATTCCTTCTTCCAAAACATAGGCATATCTCACCATGTATCATGCCCACACGCTCACCAACAAAACGGGTCGGCCGAACGCAAACATAGGTATATAGTTGAGGTCGGTTTGGCCCTTCTAGCAGGAGCTTCTATGCCCCTAAAATTCTGGGACGAGGCATTTCTTACAGCTGTCCACATCATCAACATGCTACCTAGTCGTGTCATCAATAATGAAGCACCTATGGAACGCCTTCTCCATGTCAAACCAGACTACACATCTCTCCGTGTTTTTGGTTGTGCTTGTTGGCGAAATCTCCGTCCGTACAATAATCGCAAACTCATGTTTAGATCAAAGCAATGTGCTTTTCTTGGCTATAGTGCTCAGCACAAAGGTGTCAAGTGTCTTGACATCTCCACCGGACGGGTCTACATCTCACGGGATGTCGTGTTTGATGAGACCAAGTTTCCCTTTGCGGATCTACATCCTAATGCCGGTGCTCTCCTACGCAAGGAAATCTTGCTTTTGCCATCCCATCTCTCTGGCTATGATCAAGGGGGCATTACTAATTGTGATGATCATATGTTGACTAACCCTTCTAATAGCCTTTATGAGCCTTGTGATGATGCAGAAAACAGCGGTGAAAAAATCCCAGAAAATGGTGAAGAAAACAGTGCAGCAACTCCATATTTCATGTGCCCTGACCTGAGCAGCAAATCCCCCTCGGGATCTGGGCAGGTGCTGCCGTTGCGCAGCGAATCTGCCTCGGGATTGGAGCTCTGCCGCGGATCTGCTGCACCAGACCCGACAGGCGCAGGCGCAGGCACGCGTGCAGCCGTGACAGGCGCGGGTGGGCGCACCGAGGCACCCGCGCCAGCCACGCGGCGGGCCCTGGCAGGCCGTGGGGACTCTCCTCGCGCGCACCAATCGCCGCCGGACAGATGGCGGGCCGGCGCTGGTCTGGACCGCGCACGGCCTCAGGCCCAACAGCTTGTTTACAAGCGGCGGGCTGTGACTCGCCCGACGAGCGCAGGGACAGACCCTGTCGAAGCGGGGCCTAGGCAATCACGAGGAGATGATGACGCCGCTTGGCCCAGATTTTCTGTGGCTGATTCGCCACGTGCATCACAGCTGGCGACCACAGAAGATCCAGAACCGGCTGCTACTATCGACAACGTCGGTTCTGGAGCTGTGTTCGGATCTTCCTCGGGATCGGTGGAGGATCAGCCTGATCCAGGTGTGGGATCTTCTGCGCCGGGGTTCTCTACAGTGCCTCCTGCTACTACTCCACGTCGCACACGGCTACAACAAGGTCTAATTAAACCCATTGATTATAAACATATTGCAAAGTATGGGATGATCTGTTCAACAGGTGAACCAGGAGAACCCAATACTCTTGAAGAGGCCCTTGGTGATGCACATTGGAGAAAGGCAATGCATGATGAAATTGTGGCATTAAGGAAAAATAAAACATGGCACTTGGTTCCTCCAAGACAGGGTAAAAATCTTATTGACTGTAAGTGGGTCTTTAAGATAAAAAAGAAAGGCTGATGGAACTATTGACCGTTACAAAGCCAGACTTGTTGCAAAGGGCTTTAAACAAAGGTATGGTATTGACTATGAGGACACATTTAGTCCAGTTGTTAAAGCAGCTACCATACGTCTTGTTCTATCCATTGATGTGTCTAGGGGATGGAGTTTACGACAGCTAGACGTTCAGAACGCGTTTCTCCATGGTGTTCTGGAAGAAGAGGTTTACATGAAACAACCTCCTGGGTTTGTAAATGCACAGGTACCACTTCATGTGTGCAAACTTGACAAGGCTTTGTATGGACTGAAACAGGCTCCAAGAGCGTGGTATTCTCGCCTCAGTAAAAAGATGCAAGCACTTGGTTTTATTCCTTCAAAGTCTGACACTTCGTTATTCATTTATAACAAGTCAAAAATATCCATATTTGTTCTCATTTATGTTGATGATATAATTGTGACAAGCTCATCTGATGAAGCAATAACAACACTGTTGAAGGATTTAAGTGCAGAGTTTGCTCTCAAAGATCTAGGGGATCTACACTACTTTCTTGGTATTGAGGTTAAGCAGCATAAGGATGGCCTTCATCTCTCTCAAGAAAAGTATGCAACAGACTTAGTGAAAAAAGCTGGTCTACAAAGTTGTTAGCCTGCGCCCACTCCTTTATCTAGCACAGAAAAATTATCTCTTGCTGAAGGAGAACTTCTGGACTCAGAAAATAGTACAAAGTACAGAAGCTTGGTAGGTGCTCTTCAGTACTTGACATTGACACGACCAGATATCTCATTTGCTGTTAACAAAGTATGTCAATTCCTTCATGCACCTACCACAGTTCACTTGACTGCTGCAAAACGCATAGTGAGATATGTGAAAAATACATTGAGCATTGGTCTGAATTTTAGCAAGTCATCCTCCACACTTGTCAGTGCTTTCTCTGACTCACATTGGGCAGGGTGCTTAGATGACAGACGCTCAACTGGTGGTTTTGCAGTATTCTTTGGACCTAATTTGATATCTTGGAGTGCAAGGAAGCAAGCCACGGTTTCTAGATCTAGCACAGAAGCAGAATATAAAGCATTGGCCAATGCAACCGCAGAGATCATATGGGTGCAGTCAAATTTGAAAGAACTAGGTATGAAAAACACTAAAGCTCTATGTCTATGGTGTGATAATCTAGGTGCTACCTATTTATCAGCAAATCCAGTTTTCCATGCTAGAACTAAACATATTGAAATAGATTTTCACTTTGTCCGTGAGAGAGTTGCAAACAAACTCTTAGACATTCGGTTTATTCACTCCCAAGACCAAGTTGCAGATGGTTTCACCAAAACTCTTCCTACAAAAAGTTTTGAAGTCTTCAAGTATAATCTCAACTTGATGAAGTTGTGATTAAGGGAGGGTGTTAAACACAATATGCGTGGCATGATATGCGTGACATGATGCGTGTACAACAAGGAGGATCACCACCGAAGGAGGAGTAGTTATACAGGATATTCATGTAATCTTTATCTTGTTTTATCTCTTGTATTCTTCTCTCCCAAGTTGTAATCTCTCCAACAACTTGTACGCGTATTGGGCTCGCAACCCCTATTTAACACGCAGCACGTCAGCCTGGATCGGCAAGACGTTTACCGCAATCGCACAGTTCATTATACCACAAAGTCTTAAGAAGCCTGAGTCGTGTACAACATTTATCATTTCACGAAACTGTAGTAAACTAATTCATAGCTAGCCTCAGTAGTACAGTATATATGACGGTTGAGATCCATTTGCCATTATTTAAGGAAGAACTTGGCAAAGGAAGGTGCCACCGGCACAGCCGTTACCGCGCCATTCCGTCTATGCCTCTAATTTGCCGAGTTCCCTGATTTCTGCACATGGCAAACTCGGCAAATTTGTCTTTGCCGAGTACCTGATGAAAAAAACTCGGCAAACTTGCCTTTGCCTGGAGGAATCCAGCCGAGTCACTTTTGCAGAGTGCCCTGACGAAAAGAACTTGGCAAACACTTTGTCGAGATGATTTTGCGCATTGCCGGGTGGCACTCTGCAAACATGATGATTCCAGATCGATTTCCAGTGGTGTTGGCTTGAGGTTTACCCTTGGAGATGCGCCCTTCTTTCTTAGACCAATGATGAGGCGATGAAACTGATCATGCTAGCTAACAAAAATGCTGGACCTGACCTGTGGTGTGAGAAACTGAGAACCTGTCTGGAAACTTCCTACCGCTTTCAAAGTCAAATGTGCCGTGCAGTGCTGTCACTATTATGCGCGTTGTCAATGGGTACAGTGGCTACGCAAGAGGCGTCCATTCTAAAATTGGACCGAGTTGCTGTACTGAAAGCATCCCTCAACCACAGCCCCGTCCTCCCACTTGCCCCACCATTCATTCTCTACTTTGCTAGTAGTTTCCACCACACACACACCATCGCTACTGTTCTTTTGCAATTTTGCACCCCACTTTCTTCATCTTCATTCGGAGGTGGACACCAGCTGGTCCAGTCTCGCCGACGCGGACTCGCCAGAGTTCTTTGCGCGGGAGGCGGAGAAGAATCACCAGGTCCAGGGCTGCAGGCTCGCCCTCAGCGAGAACGCACTTCCATCCTGAGGTTCGTTTAGCCTTCTTATAAAGAAAACCAGTGGGAAACAAAAATATTGGTTCAAGCATCTCTTTTCCAGCTGGTACTTATTTGTTCGTCTTGGTTGTGACCAGGTTACCCGGTGCACTGCCAGGATTCATGTACATATAGATCCCTCAAGCTTACAATGGTGGATCCAGTTACCATTGGTGCTGCTGTAGGATGGGGCGTATCCGCAGTAGGCTGGCTCGCCTCGCCCATCATTTCAAGGGTCCTCAACAAAGGTTTCGCCCTTCTCGACTTTGACGCAACGGAGAAGCTAAGGATACTCGATATACAAATTTTACAGCTGCAGGCTGTGATGGAGGTAGTCGACGAAAGTACTTACAGGGTTCGCTTGGAGCCACTGTTAGACAAGCTTAAATCTGCTCTCTATGAAGCTGAAGACATCTTGGATGCTGTTGAGTATCAGCGTCTCAAGAAGCAGATCCAAGATGGCAATAAGGTGGATTCTCCCAAGATGTCCTTCCCCAAAAAACAAAAGGAATTTCCGTCCACTCATACTTGTAGAACAGGTCTTTCTGCATTCATCGAGATCTCGTTGTTCTTGTTTGTTATAACGTCCGGTGGCCAGGAAGAGATCATGGGGGTAATTCCGCCGCAGCTCATGCATCTCTTTAGTATCCGAATCCTCGGTTACCTGGGAGCCAATTGAGGCCCAGTGACGCTTGCTCCATGGAAAATACATACAATTTTTTTTCTAAATATTTTAAGAAATACTTTTCAAAAATCATGTAATTTTTTGGACAAATACATGATCATTTTATAAACATCTTAATTTTGTAAAATTATACACATTATTAAAAAGGGCTTTTGAACATTTAAAAAATTTACATGAACATTTAAATAAATATATAATTAATTCATAAAAGTACAAGAACACTTTTATATATGCAAGAAATGTTTTCTCATTTCAAGAAACTTTTAGAATTATGGTAAAATTTATAAATACAATAATACTTTTTTACATGAACATTTAGAAAACAAATACGTGAACGCTTTTTTCTGTACATGTTTTTTTAATACATAAGCACATTTTTTTAATTACATGAACTTAAAAAAACATCTGTGTGTAAAAATAATATGTGAACTTTAAAAGAAATGTGTGAACAGTCCTTAAATTGCATGAACATTATTCAAAATTTATAAACAATTTTTAAATAGAATAACATACGCTGACGGAGGTGTGCCAAGTAGGTCCTAAAAGTTTGAAAACACACATATGGGTCCTATATGTGTAAGTCGTTCACTGCTGGTCCTATCCATGTTTGACCAGTCCGTGTGGTCCGTTGACTGACACCACATTGGCAATATTTTGCCAAGACCCCCTTTTAGGCTTCTCCTTCTCACTTGTGGCCCCTCTTCTTGTCTCCACACTTGTGGCCACTCTTATTTTACTCTTTTTAAATTATATACATGAAATTTATTTAAACATATAAACCACTTTTGAACTAAATGATTATTTTTAACAATAGTAGTAACTTTTTAAGTAATTTTTAATCAAAATACTAATTTTTTTAAGAACACAATTCTTTATCTTTTAAAATTATGAAATATTTTCTTATAGTTATTATCAAACATATTATAAAATTTCTAGTTTTTGTTTAAATTCTAAAAAAGAAAAGATAACATTATCTTTTTAATGGATTTCACTATTGCGGTCCATTAGCATCGGAATATTTTTATAAAATATAATTTATAGTTTTGTCAAAATGCCAAAACAAGAAACAATATTTTCTTTTTCTTTTTATTGGGTCTAACTATTGCGGCCACTTAGCACCAGATGTGAGCGGCTAAGCGCTACTGCTTGCTACAAGCGTGTTATAATGTCCCCCGGGAAAAAGAACTGGCTTTCTTTTGTTTTCGCCCAACTCCATTACTCCATTGTGCGGCGCCTCTGCCTTTGATGACCTAGATTATCTTCACCCAGTGCTCGATTTTTTTCCAGATATTAGCAGGGCACAGAGAAAGAAAAACTCGTAACCTTATATATTTATTTATTTTCAAATGGCGTTCTTGATAGCCTCGACTCGCTTGTTATTTGGTTTTGCAGAGAAGTGGTATGTCAAAAGTGGAGTTGAAGGAGAGCTTAGAGAAGATAGAAAGTGCTATAAGCGATGCATGTAAAGTTTTGGAACAACTAAACTTACTAGGTGTAAGTAATGATAATGGGGGACGAGCTATTGCTACCAATTCACGCAGTACAGTCATTACTGCAGGTCCTCCGACACGAGTAATTGGCCGGGATGAGGATCGTGACAAGATCATAGCAATGCTTAATGAGAACGAAGACCAATGCCAAACAAATACTGTCAATGGTAGTGGCGAAGCCTCAGCGGGACCATTTTGGGCCCTGGTCCGGGATTTTCAGAAAATTCTCAGAGCATTTGTCCTGTATTGGTGTAGTGGCCTTATTGCTTGGTTTTATAGCTCTGAACCAACTGAGCCAGGGTTTGCTACGGCCAATGCTCCATCGCTTAGTGGAACTTGCTATTCTGTAATTGGCATTCATGGTATTGCCGGGTCTGGGAAATCAACACTTGCACAATATGTTTATGAACATGAGAAAAAGTACAAGCAAGATAAAATGGAAGGCCATTTTGATATTGTCATGTGGATTCATGTTTCTCAGAAATTCGATTTGGACTCCATTTTCAGAGAGATGTTTGAGGGGGCTACAGGGAAAGCATGCGAAAACTTCAATAGTCGTAACGTCTTAAAGGAAAAACTGGAGGATGAACTGCGCGGAAAACAGATTTTGTTGGTACTGGATGATGTCTGGTACAACATTAAGAATTCGGGAGATCGTGAAGAGCTACAAAAGTTGATTTCTCCGCTGAATGTTGGAAAGGTGGGAAGCAAAATCTTGGTGACTAGTCGAACTGAAGCCGCATTGGTAACTCTGGGTGCTGTAAAAGAGCGATGTATTCCAATATCTGACTTGGATGATAAAGTGTTCCTTGAAATGTTCATGCATTATGCACTTAGAGATGCAAGGGTAAGTGAACATGATCGAAGAATACTTGAAATGATCGGAGAGGAGATTGCCAAAAAACTGAAGGGATCACCTCTAGCAGCCAGAGCAGTGGGATCACGGCTCCGTGAGACACAAACTGTTGAGTTCTGGAGGAGTCAGAAAGATCGGGACCTTTTGAATGACACAATGGGAGCCCTGTGGTGGAGCTACCAATATCTTGATGAGCAGGTCAGGCGATGCTTTGCTTACTGCAGTATTTTCCCTAGGCGACATCGTTTGAAACGTGATGAGTTAGTTAAGTTGTGGGTAGCAGAAGGGTTTATAAAGACTAGTAAGGCTGAAGAGGAAATGGAAGATGTTGCTAAGAATTATTTTGATGAATTGCTGTCGGCCTCATTTCTGCAATTAGGAGGGAAAGATAAGTTATTTGAACGTGAGGTCGATTACTTTACAATTCATGATCTGTTGTGTGATTTAGCAGAGGAGGTTGCCGGAAGAGATTGCTTCAGGATCGAGAAAGGCTGCACAGGAGAAGTTCCTAAAGATGTTCGGTATCTTTTTGTTGGGACTTATGATAGAGAGATGCTTACTAAGAAGATATCTGGACTGCAAAATTTACGCACTCTCATCATCGATGCTCACATAGAGGTTAAATCAAATGAGTGTCAAGTCTTTGCCAGTATGTTCACTACGTTCATGGGGCTGCGGAAATTGCGTGTACTGAATTTATGTCTCATTGAAACTGGTCGCTGCACGTTCTCATTCCCGGATTCTATTGGTCAGTTGAAGCATCTGCGTTATTTTCATTTTTGGGTGACTGCACTTACCAGGCTCACAGTACCGGCTGCTTTCATGAAGCTTTACCACATGCAGGTGGTAGATTTTGGTGGTTGTCAAGATTTGGTGTTTTCTAGTAGTGAAGATATGATTAGCCTTGTCAACTTGCGTTGTGTAATCAGTGGGGCAGATCTGGATTTTCCGGAAGTAGGCAGGCTCATATGGCTCCAAATGTTACCGTTATTCACGATAAGGAAGGAACAGGGGTATGAGCCACATCAGCTGAAACACCTAAACAAGCTTCAACGCACGCTGTACATCCGTGGTCTTGAGAATGTTGAGAGCAAGGAGGAGGCTCTTGAAGTCAATCTTGCAGCCAAGGAAAAACTCACAGAACTTGTACTTCAATGGAAAAGGGGGAGCTGCAGTCCAGAAGTTCAAGCAGAGGTACTTGAGGGTCTTTGCCCATCCAAGTATCTTGAAATACTGGAAATCAGAAATTACCTTGCTTCGGGTTTACCGAATTGGATTGTGGGTATGCATAGCGGCTCCCCAAAGAACCTGCAAGAACTTATCTTCAGGAACTGTGGCCAGCGGGGACCTGCTGGTGACCTTGGAGCTTTCGTTTATCTTCTTTCGCTATGTCTTGTTGAATGCAGCTGGGATGCATTACCAGGTAATATGGATCATCTCACATCGCTCAAGAAATTGGAGATCACAGCTTGCATGAATATACGGTCGCTTCCAACACTGCCTATGTCTCTTGAGGAGTTTACACTCATGTCCTGCAATCGCGAGTTCATGCGATCTTGTATGACGGCTGCTGATCCAAATTGGCAAAAGATTGAGCACATTCCAAAGAAAACAATTATAGGTTCTTGAGAAAGGTCCATACAGAAGGTACATGGTTAAATTCCTATGACATCTTCTTTTTTCCATTTTGTCTTCAGTAAATGCTCCTGCAACTATTTGCTGTTAAGAACCTCTCAAAAAAAAATTTGCTGTTAAGATTGCGGCTATGTTTCTGACTCGTTTGCTAACTGTCAGCCGCATGAGATGGAGTCCAAACCGTTAGAGTTCCTGCCAAATATTCAGACTTTTGATGGGTAGCGATTTCCAGGTTCATCATGCCTCTTTGCTGATTGTTGCGTGTTTGCAAGTGAAGTGGTGCTGTGCTGAAGTGAAGCCATGGATAATGCGAAATGCAAAATTGTACTGTACTATGTAATAATCTACTAGTTCTTTGTCATTGGAACAAAAAGCATCAGGCGATTACCTTGTTCATGCAGCAACCTTATGTGCTGTTTGGAGAAATGAACTCTGCTTTAATAGATGTTCATGGCTTTGTTCTGAGAGGCATACTAGTATCATGCTCTCAGTGGGCAATTCTATGCTCTGACCTGCAAAAAGGCGCATTCTGGAGTCCACCTCACTGATGTGACCACATCCAAGCTGATGGGGCGTTGGTTCAAGCTGTCGTTGCTGTCAGCCCTGCCGGCCTCCGAGAATGCCGCGCTGAATGGCAAGCCGCCATTGCTGGGTTAGCGAAGCGTGCGGAGGAGTCCTCATGCAGTCTGATTGAAGACAACATCTGGTTCAAGACTGCGTCCCTTGATCTCGATGCGTTGAGGGTCTGAGCTTGTGTGCTGATATATATATATATATATATATATATATATATATAGGGAAAATGCATCCTACTACCGGGTGTAGCTACACCCATTTCTTATATACTACCATGTGGTAGTATATACTCTACTTTATTATTTTTAATATGTTCATATATTATATTTAAGATACTCCAGAGTGAGTTATAAGAAAAAATCGCAAGTGAGCTCATGATTTTATTGTATTTGTGAAATACGTACATATTTGTACGTGAAATAGAGTATGCACAAAATATGATACATACTACCAAAAAAATAGTATATATACTACCTAAACATTATTATATACTACATACTACGCGTACATACTCTCCGATATGATAGATACTACCTAGAACGCATGAAACAAAAGTGGGAGTAACTACACCCGGTAGTAGGAAAAATTTGTCCTATATTTTGTCCTATATATATATATATATATATATATATATATATATATATATATATATATATATATGTGATCCTATGCTTCGCTTGTTAGCCTACATTGTTCCTGCTCCTGTTCCTGTTTTCTAATAATGTACATGTTTTCTACTCCCTCAGTTCCACAATAAAAAAAGTCTTATATTACGGGACGGAGGGAGTACATTGTTAAATTTGGGCAGTGCTTGTTTACTCGGCGTAGTTTCTTCTACTTTGAGCTGTCTGCTGGGGTTGGCACCTTGGCATGCTCCCGTGAGGGTTTATGTAAAGAACTCTGTTTGGTTTCGTTTCAATGAAATGGAGCCAGGGTTGGTGCTCTTTTCCTCTGAAAAAAATATGATCCGTAACACTGTTGAATGCATGATAAACCCAAACCGTATGATTCCTACAGCTTGTGATACTTAGGGCTGGTTCTTTTGGGGCTTCTGTTTTTTCATGGCGTGCTGCTTGACGAAGAGCTGGATTTCTCAGCCTGCCCAAACCTGCAGTCCATAAAGATGAACCGCTCGTCACCATCTGTGCGATATCTGAGCATCAGACTGCAGTTTTGGTTTGCGCTATGAAGATAAACGTGCTCTCATTTCTGTCCAAGCCTCATCTACATATATGCCGCCACACATGCCCAAGCCCAATCAAGCTGATAATGCGCATGTATTATTGGCACTGCTCCTGACATAGCTACCATTCATTTTCGATAGTGGTTCCAATCAGCGTCCTCAGTGAGATCACAACTCTAATAAGTAGCTAAGAAAAAACGTGACATGGAAGTTTGCATCTGCAAACAGTTGTTGATCGACTGGAACTGTCAATTTCACTGTCACATTCAATTTTTAGGCAGGGAACAGCCACGTTGATGTTACAGTAACCGAAGCTAGACATGGCATGGAAACAAGAGCAATATAAATATGACCACAGCCAAGAGAAATTCTGTAGATTGCCACGTGCCATCTTGCTCTAAGGTGATCATCTCTGCAAGGACTCCAAACCACGGCCACTTTGAATTCAGAAAGCTGATCTGATGACAACTCCACTGAATTTGGACAAACAAGACAACAAAAAGCTCACATAACACGATAAGATTTTCTGCCCAATACAAAAACACTAATTCAAGAGTTTTACGATCTTAAAGGAACACATCTTCAGGTAGTAGTACTACAGGATAGCATAATATTTTATCTCAACTGAACTCAAAACATGTGACTGCAGACAATCACTTCAGTGTCTGCAATACAAGTTGGGATACACAGCCGGACAGAGAGAGGCAAACATCAAGAGATCACACCTGGAAAACTCGTAAAGAATTGGTACCTTTGTTTTGCAGAAGTTAATTTACTGCCTAGGCACACTCTATCAGTATATCAAACTTTGAACTAGAAAGAAAGAAAGGAAGGAAGGAAGAAAGAAATAACCGGGGGTTTTGCTTTGAAATTAGGACGACATCCATGATATAAGGGTCTAAGGGTGGTGGAGAAATCAACTGCGATAAAGAAGAATTCCAGCTTCTTGCTCAATGATAAGCAAGTAAGACCTTGATCTTAGCACCCCCTTAATGTTATAAGGTTGATTTAAGATAAAACAACATTGTGAGATAAAATTTCAGTTGCTTAACTAAATCTGCCATTAAATCTGTAGACTCTGATGTGGTAGAACTGGAGTTCAACGTGCCAGAATGAATTTTCTGCTGGTGATGTCATGGACGCTATGCACCAACTTGTTTCCTAATAAAGCTCTTGATTCACACTCAAAAAAGAAAATTAGGGGCACTCAAATCATTTTCGATAGACCGCAAAGGCTTCAATGCTTGCAACCATGCGTGTATTGTATTCAACGACAACAGGATCATAACTCTAATAAATAGTTGAGAAAAAATGTGACATGGAAATACACTTCAGCTAGCTAGCTCTGCCATAGTTGGTGGTTGATGGACACTGTTCACTCTTACGCAGGGACCAGCAGACACATTAACTGAAGCTACAAGTACCATGCAAACAAGAACAACATATGCACGACTACTGCCTGGTGTACAAATATTAACCCTCAACGAGATCATAACTATTAACATCTAAGAAAAAACTTGACACAGAAATATACTTCAGCTACATCTAATACCACAGTTGCCGATTGATTCAAACTGTTAACTCCATTTGTCACATTCTTAGTCTCGGAGAAGCACATTCATGTTACACGATGTTAACTGAATCTAGACTCTAGAGGTAGCATGGAAACAATAACAACACATATTGACATGTTGCATCCAGGTGAAATTCCTTTAGATTGTCACGCGCCAACTTGTCGGCAAGGTAGGTGTTCAAATCTTCGAAGAGAGTCCATGCTATCAAAACATAAAGTCGCTTCCAACAAAGAAAGCTGATTTGATACAACTCCCCTGAATCTGGACAAACAAGACAAAAAACTCAGACGACACAAGAAGAATTTCCACTCAATTTGTGCATATTAATTCAAAGTCATACGACCTTAAAAGAACAATTTTTTTGGGACTTATATTAGGTAGGTAGTATCACAGGACGGGGCAGAATAGCATAATATTTGAACAGACATGCATGAACATAAATTAATTAAGATCTGAAAAACTCATACAGAATTGGTTTTGCAGGAGTGCATTTACTGCCTAGGCACAGTCTATCAGTATAACAAACTTCTAACTAAACAAAGAAAGAAACTGGGGGTGTTGGTAGCAAGAAACAATGCAACCAGCTGAAAACTTCTTATCTTTCAGTCAATCATCTCAACAAATATGATTTTCCTGGAGATTCAGACCACAACCATGATACTGACAATCTAAGAGTGGTGGAGACATTGACTGCAATAGACAACAATTTCAGTTTCCCGTGCTGATAAGCACTCCCTTCGATCTTATGAGGTTGATTCATATAAAACAACATCTCGGGATAACATTTCAGTTGCCTGTGAGCACAAGCTCGTCTTCTTGACATCAGTGACTCAGAATCTTATTTGTGACCATACAAGTCATGCAGGTTTATCTCGAAACAGCATCGCAAGATAAAATTATACATCTGAAGATAACTAAAAGAGAACTTTTATGCCTCCTTACATCTATCAAAAGAAAAAAGTGTACAAAACGGGCTTTCTTTGACTTGAATGAATTTCCTCGAGGTGAAACACTCCCAAGGTAAACTGGATATAAAGTTGTATTCCTTCTACTTTATCTTGATCATCAAAACTACTACTCGAAAATAATTACATTGACCTGCTGTTTTTAATGATTCCATCAGGACTCATGCATAAGCTAGTCATAGTGTGCAAGCTATATTTTTTTCTTACCAACCTCATCTATTTATATATAAAAAGTATTTGATGGGTTAACCAGAGAGAAGAGAAATAGGCTAGAAATTACCACAAAAATTAGAATTATCCAACCGTTAATTTAATAGATAAGATTGTAATTGTAATTGGAAGTCAGAAAAATTACCCACCATTGCCATTACAATAAAGGGAAAAGATTGGCATCAACCGGCGGATCACAGCGTCACGTCAATCACTTGGTTCAATCGACACGTGTCCTTGTGGTCCCGTGGTTGGTCCGTTCTCACGCTCAACGCGTGTCTTGATGGGGCCGTGGTAGTTTTTTCTTATATTACCCCCACTCCTTCAGGCACTTCAATCGCCAGCAACCACGACCACTTCGTCCCCGGTCAACCCTGTTCATTGCAAAAAAAAAAATCTGCAACATCAGTCATGTTGCACAACTTCTTTTCGCAACATCACCTGCGTTGCATAAAGTGAAGGAAAAAAATCAACTTTGTTGCATAAAAGTGAAGGCAATTTTTTCTGTAACATCACCCCAGTTGCAAAGTTTTCTGCAACAATATCTTTGTTGCAAAAATTACATCACGTCTTTGCACAAATTCTTTGTTTCAGCAACAACTAACTTGTTGCAATTCGTGAAGCTCGCGTGGCCGATCTTTCCCGAACTTCCACCAGCCGACATGTAGCACAGCGGCACGGCCCAAAGAAAAATACAGATAGAAAAAATCTGCAACATGACGTATGTTGCAAAAAAAATCCCATGACACAATTTATGTTTCAAAAAAAATCCCATGAAATAATCTTTGTTGCAACAAAAATCCACAACACAACCTCTTTGCAAATGTTTCCGCAACAAGACCTTTGTTGCAAAGTAGAGCAAGAGTTTAGCCGCAAGATTGTGTCGGATCCAGTGGCTCACGAGGCGGCGGATCTTTTAAAAAGATCCGCCGGCCGACGCGTAGCGTCCCCCTACAATAAAGCGTTTCGATCAGCTATGTGTACGATAGGAAAAAGAAGTAGCGTGGGACTCATTCCCTTGAAAGAAAAACTTGCGTGGGACTCTTCAACTTAAAAAAAAACTGTGCCTGCCAAACAAAAACGTGCGTGGGACTCCCTCAACCAAGAAAAAAAAAACTAGCCTGGGACTCTCAACTTTGCCAAACGAAAACTTGCGTGGGACTCGTCAACCAAGAAAAAAACTAGCCTGGGACTCTCAACTTTCTTTTTTAATATAATTCCCTGGGACTCTCAACTTAAAAAGACCAGCGTCGCTGCCACAAAAATACTAGCGCGGGACTCTCAACTTAAAAAAAAGCCTGGCTGCCGAGAGAAATAGCATGGGACTCCCTAAAAAAATAGTGTGGGACTTCATGTAACAAAATAAATAAAACAACATCAGACTACACCTTTTTTTTGAAACCTTTCCTTATACAGTGGAAAAGTAAATTAGTATGGGACTCTGACTAAAATACAGACCAGCGTGAGACACCATTGAGAAAAATAGCAAGGGCTAGAACGTGCTGGTCAATTTCTAAATAAAAAAAATTAGTGTGGGACTTCAAGTAAAAAAATAAAACAACATCAGGCTACAGCTTTTTTATTTGAAACCTTACCTTATACGGTAGAAAAATAAATTAGTATGGGACTCTGACTAAAATATAGACCAGCGTGAGACTCCATTGAAAAAAACAGCATGGGCTAGGATGTGCTGGTCAATTTCCAAATAAAACTAGCATAATGCATGGGATTATGCCTTCCTATATGCAACCATTTATCCTCTCTTCAAATATGAACGCATGAAAAAAGAGTTAGCGCCCATACTATTCCACCATTCGTCGGACCATGTTGCGTATTGCATGTTTTCAGAACGACCAAAGGAGGAGCAGGTGCTCAAGGATCAAGGACCAAACCGAAAGGGGTATTTGTTTTGTTGCGCAGCTTGCTCTGACGCATCTCGCCTCGACCGATTCCTTTTATCGCAAAGCAAGACAAATTGACTCTAACTAAACTCTAGGCATGCTTGTGACGACTATGTTTGAGGCGTTTCTGCTCCACTCTGCTATTTCAGATCCCGCCGCTGCTTTTTACCACCGTTGTTTACTTCTATGTACGGGTTCATAGGTTGTGTGTCGTACAACCTTCGTCGGTACTTTGTTGTGCCACTACCACGACATGCAAGCATTTTTCTTCTCTTCAAATATGAAAGCATGAAAAAAAAAGTTAGCACCCATCCGCACTATTCCTCGGACCCTGTTGCCTATTGCATGTTTCCAGAACGACAAAAGGAGGAGTAGGCGCTCAAGGATCAAGGGACAAATCGAATACATCCACGACAAGGCCAAAACTCATACGGGCCAATTTTTTAGTTTCTTTAACCATATCCATGTTGTAACATATATATCTACAGATATATGCCATTTTGGTGATGTGACTTTCTGTACATAAGTACACGGATTCTATTAATTAGCCCCATGCCATTTCTCCTCACTTCATATTCAGTGCAATGGAAAACATCAAGCAAACAAGGCTGCAATACATAGCTCGGCCCTAGGTGGCTCGAAACGCAAACTATCAAGTGCCAGCAGCAACAGGTTGTTGAGGCTGGTGGTTGACCAATTCTGAAGTCATTGAGGTCTCCGGTCAGTGTATCTTCTCCTTGCAGGAATGTGCATTCTTTTTAGTTTTTTTGTCAATAGGACAAATGGTAAAAGGTTGATAGGCTACGCCTACTCGAATCACATGGTTTTGCACCAATAGAAACTTCGCCTTCAGAGATAATTAAATAACCCCATCACAAGTAAAATAAATCGTTTTTAGAGGTAAAAAATGTTGTTTGCTACCACATGGTATCCAGAAAATGAGATGATGGGAGAATGAGCATGATCCATCAAATATTGGTTTCTGCTAGAGTACTTATGGACTTACCAACTCTAAGTTTATTTGTTCCACAAATATTTATTATAAATAACCTCTTTGATTTTTTATCCCACTGCAGATGGCGGTCAATTAGGGTGGCTCAAGCTATGGAGAAGAATCACGGGACACATGCTGATTACGTGAAACAGGGATGAATCATGGAGGAGGCTGATATAGTGAGTATTTCCATCAGCCGCACCTTACTCAATTGTAATGTTTCAACCTTATTGCTTCAATGCCGCCTCCATGGTGCGAACCCTTGATGAAAGAAGTCGGTGTTCTCTCTTGGCATGGTGACTTTAGGCGATGGATGCCAGAGACCACAAATCTATCTTAGCCTTTGTTTCAAGTGAGTGATGACAGTAGAGAGATTGTTTGTGTTCATATCCAACTTGATGATCGAGGTTTCTTGATCTGATGGAACTAGAGGTAGAGAATTCACATCCTTAATAATGAAAGCCAAGTATTAGCATATGTGCGTACTATTAGTTCTCTAGTTTACTCTGTGCGTCCTATTTGTAGATTTGCATAACTCATATAAATCATGGCGAGAAATTGCACATAAGTCTTTAACATGGATTGTTTCCCCTTCCTATTATATACAACTTCCTGTATTTTTTTTTCATTTCCTATGTCTGCCTATCCACTCTATTTGTGTTTTGTAAATGACTAATCCTTTTCGAGTATCTTGATTGTTTGCTTCCAGGCTACTGGACATCTCATTGAGCGACGACTCCTAATATTACCAATCATGTACAAATAAACAATCTACCAACAACATGTGCATAGCAACATGCCATGTAAATGCCCCTACATAAAAGGATTAATAAAAGCACAACATGCCTTTGTTGGCATGGTTGATATTGCATACGTTTTGTTCTAGGTGAGAAAACCAATTTTGATTTACTCTTCTAATCTTATGTTTGGCTAGAGTTACCATGCGGGTCTCTATGGTTGATCTTCGTAGATGTTTATGATTGATTCTTCCTGTTTCATTGAATTTTTATGTGGTTTAATATAGGAGAGTTATAAAATTCTTTATTTTATACCTTTCTTATTAACGACTCTACTGTCTTTTAAATTCGATTACCCAGGAATGAAATATTCAAGTACTCGGGTATTACTATTTTTAGTTTTCATTTAGGAATGGTCTCTTACTATGTTTAGTAATATGGTCATTGTCTTGCAAGTGAAGAAAAACATCTTCTTCTTTTCCTTCTGTTCTTACTTCCCCCTTCCATAAATTTAGGACATATAACTTTGTTTAAGATTTCCAAATTAAAATACCAAATCAGATATAGGTGTGGCGAATATTACAGGTAGTCAATCTTACACAACATTAGCAAATATACATGTCTACCTTTGTTTCAATCGAAAACCTTCAAACAAGCCAACATGGAAGCCAAAATAATGATACAAATATAAACTGCACAATAGGACTTATTATGAATAGTTAATATAGTGTATAGTCCCCCGCAAAAAAAATAGTGCATAGTCACCATAACAAGCAAACACATGATTACTTCGTAACATACATATTTATATATTAATGAGAAAACCAAAATTACCTCACACAAAACTATGTTTGCAAAAGGCTCATTTTTCTAATTGTGATCACATTTGGTAACAATTTTCTGTAGAAAAAAAATCAAATAATGCACTTGAAAATTCTAGCCCGCACATCGGGCGGGCCACTCTGCTAGTTCTCTTAAATGGCAATTGGAACAAACAAGACAGCTAAAAGCAATTATGTTCCCAAGCTGGCTTGGCTTTCTCACAAGCACATGAAAATAAACAAGACTGCTCAGCCATGTAACCAAGAATTATCAATTGTAACAATGAACGATCAACCATTACACAAGTTGTGTGATAATAAGGATGCAATAGGAAGCTTACCTCTTCATATTGCCGGTGAAGACAACAATGATGGTGGGAAGTTGGTATATATGTGTGTCCCAAGCATCATAGGCTGGCGTTGCTTCACACAAACCCTCTGAAGCTGCAATGTCTTGACGTCCATTGAGAAATATTCATATTGCGCGTAGCCTAGAGATGGGCGTGGCAGGGCTGCTGTCCTTATCAATAGCAAATACGGGTCGGTTGCAGCTTTGATATAATACTTGTACCCAGAATCTAGTGAGATTGTCTTCTCCATCTGCCACTGGTTGGGACTCTCACCTTTGTTAAGCGCAATGGTATAGCTGAGGTCACATGCAGTTTGACCATGGAAACCAAACATCCCAAGCCTTCCTTCCCCTGCCTCCACAATGGCTATACCTTCCTTGCTCCATTTTCCAGGCGGGAGGTCAACAACGACGGAGAACTCCATCTTCCTGGTGTCAAACAGGAGCACCTTTTTGGTCGAGATCATCAAATACCAATAGAAGCAGCCATAAGCATAGCTGCGTCTAATAAAACAAGGGGAGATCTGGGATGCAGCAGCTCTCCATTCCCCCGTGCTTGAAGAGAAAACAAAGGCGGACATCATAGTTTGGTAAATGTGCCAACCATATGACTCTGAATGATGTCTCTTCCTCCATTGCTATTGCTGTTGCTGCCTCCTCGCTGAGGGGAACGAGTAAAGGCACACACCAGAGCTCAGGCGTGGGCATTGGGTGCTCCATAGAAGGGACTAGGCGGTCAGGTACCGGGGGAAGCAGGATGTACCGGCGGTGCAAGGGATCGCACACCACAAGCTCCGTGAAGTTGGGCATCTCCTCGTCCAATTCGGTAATGCGATTGAGGAGGACGAGGCCGCCACGGATGTCCTGCACTCTCCGGCGGCAGTGGGAGGGGAGGAAGGAGAAGGAGAAGTCGGCGGCAAGGGCGAGCGCGCGGGCGGCGGGCGCGGAGGGGTGAGGCGGCAGGGCTGGGTGGAAGCCGTCGGGGTCGAGGAAGGCGAGGAGTGGTGGTGCGTGGAGGCGGCGGAAGCGGTGGAGGAAGGAGCGGTCGGTGGAGATTTGGCGGAAGGGGACGCAGGCGGCGGAGGCGCCGGCGAGGTCCTCTGGGGTGGGTACCCGGAGGAAGATCTCGGCGAGGAGGTGGTCGGGGATGTCTGTCAGATGCGACGCCATTTTCTTAATGCTGGTCTCCATTGGATTGGAGTGGGGAATGGTGATTGTAGGCCGGCGAGGGAGGTCGGAGGAGCCAACCACCGGAAAACCCTGGGCGAGATGGGGAGGGAAAGAGGCCAGCCGCCGGGAAACCCTGGAGGAGATGTGATGGGGAAGAGGCCAGCCGACGACTTTTTTTTTTGAGAAGAGCCAGCCGACGGCTGTGTGCGGCAGTGAGAGTGAGAGTCTTTTTTTTTTTGAGCGGTAAGAAACTGCTTTATTGATCAAAAGGGATGTTCAAAGGAATACAAATGGGATCATGCGGGTACCCTAGCCACAAATGGCGACCCGTACTAAGCGAAACTGAAAATTTTACCAAACTATGAGCTTCTTTGTTCGTGTCTCTACCTTCAAATATAATATTACAAGCCTGAAAAAGTAATTTGTTCTCCCTGATCTCACGAATGATAGTGCCGTTCATGCCACGAGCCTCATTTTTTATGTCGTCCACTACCCCTTTGCTGTCGCATAAAATAATGACTTTGCCTAGATTCAAATCCAAGGCTAGTGCTTGAGCTTCTCGACATGCTAAGGCCTCCAAAAAGGCAGGGTCTGTAACTCCAGGAAACACCATTGACGTGGCTCCTAGGAACCGGCCTTCATCATCCCTGCAAACAGCGGCAGAAGCACCAGTGGCGCCATCATGGGATAGCCCTCCGTCAACATTGATTTTGACCATACCTGCTACTGGAGGTTTCCACCTCTGGGGGTGCCTAGCCGGCGCCACACAAACAGTGCTATTCGGAACTTTTTTGATTGCCTCCAACTCTGATATGAACCGCTGCACAAAGATATGAGTGGCATGTGGACTCTGGAAGTTTGATTCGTGGATCGCCTTCCGCCTGGCTGTCCATGTAGCCCAAAGAGTAACTGTCAACAACACAAATTTATCGTGTGAGAGTGCCTCAATCATCGCAAACAGCCACTGCTTCGCCGATGGTTCTGTAGTGGCAATGAGGTGTTTAGCAAGATCCCCATCGGTCAAAGCCCATATACATCTCGAAGATGAGCACTCAAGCAAAGAATGCCGCCAAGAGTCTCTAGCGCCACATAGCTGACAATTATCAAAGTGTGACATTTTCCTGCGTTTGCGGACATCTTCGGTAGGGATTGATTGTTTTGCTAACCTCCAAAGAAAATTCCGAATCTTTCCCGGGACATTAACATGCCAAAGCTTCTTCCATCCTCCTTCTTCTGCTGCTCTATTGGAAGCGCTCGCGCGGCCCTCGAGCCATGCTTCACGCCTCCGTTTGGTGCTTGCGAGCATACGATATGATGACTTCACAGAGAAGTGCCCGTTCCTCTCAAAATGCCAACTCCAGAAGTCAGTATCCTGCCTAGTAGAAAGCGGTATGCTCATGCTGGCATCAACATCTGCCGGTAAGAATAATTGTTGCAGCAGTTCACGGTTCCATGAGGCCTCTGTATGGTTAATGAGCTCGGAAACAAAAGTGGGCCAGGCAGCCGACAAGCACACTATTGGCCTCATATTTTCATCTCTGGGGATCCAGTTATCTAGCCAGATGTTGGTGGATGAACCATCACCAATCCTCCTAATCAGCCCTTGGCGTAAGATATCTCTTCCCTCTATAAGTGCTCTCCAAATTTTTGATGGATAGTTACCAAGTTCAGCTGACAAGATTGTTCTAGTGGGGAAGTAAACAGCCTTCATAATCCTAGCACACAAGGTGTCAGGGGACTGTAGGATCCGCCATGCCTGTTTAGCCAATAAAGCTAAATTGAAAAGTTCAAAGTCTCTGAATCCCAAGCCTCCCATAAACTTTGGTTGCGTCATGTCATTCCAGGAAACCCACGCAGGCTTCCGGTGACCATCCTTACTTCCCCACCAAAACTGGCGTATGAGTTTATTCAGGTGCTCACAAAGTCCCCTTGGAAGTTTGAAACAGGACATAGAATAGAGTGAGAGTCGAGAGGCGAGATTGATTTTCTGGCAGCCGGACTGGGCTTCGGCCGGTAATGACGGGCCAAGCTTCCAGGCCCGGCACAGTCTACCATCTCTCTTACCCAAAAATAGTGTCCTTCTCTGGTCACTATTCCGGATGTGATGAACCTTGAATAAAATCCCTAGTTACCTTAAAAAAACCCAAAAATAGTGTCTTAAAAAAACCAAAAAATTTATGTTCAAAAGAAGTTTCGAAGAGTAAGATTATTTTCTTTAGTTAGAGATGGAAAAGGTACGAGTTGGAAGTTGGAATCATTCAAACCTGTGCGCGGGTTGCTATGAACTACAAGACGCTCTTAGGAATGAGGAGCTTCTTTTGAAACAAAAGCTCTTGAGGTTGAGGAGTTACTAGACAAGAGGTCGTTCCAAAAAACTGTCCAGTCCGTCCTCTCCCCAATCTTGTCTGGAAAATAATCCTAGGAGAACGGGTCTTTTTTTCCCATCTAATTAGACCCTATCCAGGATAAGCCACGCGCCTTGTTTCATTTCAACATCGTTCCGGAACTACAAGGAGCTGTTGACACCAGATTTTGGCATGGTCACGAATCGGGGTTCGTATGCAAAAGTTAGAGGCAACACTTCGCGGGCCGGCCCTGAGTGAGAAAGTATTCGGCCTTTGCCGGCTGAATGAAACCTTGCCGGGGTAAAAACTTGCCGATGTGAGGGCTTACCGGCGTGGAAAGCTTGCTGTCGGTGTCAAAACCGGCGGATCTCGGGTAGGGGGTCCCGAACTGTGCGTCAAGGTCGGATGGTAACAGGAGACAGGGGACACTTTGTTTTACCCAGGTTCGGGCCCTCTCGGTGGAGGTAAAACCCTACTCCTGCTTGATTAATATTGATGATATGGGTAGTACAAGAGTAGATCTACCACGAGATCAAGGAGGCTAAACCCTAGAAGCTAGCCTATGGTTGTGATGAATAATGAATGATTCTTCCTACGGACTAAAACCCTCCGGTTTATATAGACACCGGATAGGGCTAGGGTTACACAGAGTCGGTTGCCTTGGTAGGAGATCTTGAATATCCGCACGCCTAGCTTGCCTTCTACGCCAAGGAAAGAACCTTCCGGATACGGGACGGAGTCTTCTATCTTGTATCTTCATAGTCCTGGAGTCCGGCTGAGAGTATAGTCCGGCTTGCCGAACACCCCCTATTCCAGGACTCCCTCACTTGCCGGCGGGGAAACTTGCCGGCATGGAAAGCTTGCCGGCGAAGAAGCTTGCCGGTGTGAAATCTTGCCGAGGGAGAAACCTTGCCGAAGAGGAACTCTTGCTGGGATAGAAACCTTGCCGAGGAGGAACTCTTGCCGGGGTAGAAACCTTGCCGAGCTAGGGAGAACCCTTGCTGGTGTAAAAACCTTGCAGGGGTGAAACCTTGTCGGTGCGGAAAGCTTACCCGGGTGGAAGGCCTGCCGGGGTGGAGGTTGTGATAGTCAATCCGACCAGAAGCTGAAGACGGGCTCAAATGATTATCTAGATGGACTCAAATGGAGAAGTAATCTACATGAAAGAGTTCCGTATTATTGATATGAACACCTTTCAAATTTGGGTCATCGCCGTCCGATTTCATCTCGAAGGCCGAAACTATGCTCGAAGTACCAAGATCTTATATTCAAAGTACAGTTTAGCCGATTAAGCCCTCAAGACGACCTCAAATGAAAAAATGATCTACATGGGTTGTCTTCGTCTCCTCGAAACGATCGATTATGATATAAAAATCGTTCAAATCCGAGTTAGTATGCAAAAGTTAGAGTAATCGGAGTGCAGCCCTGTCACGAGGCGAGATGTGGCGCGCCCCACCAGACACATGTCTGACGGGTAGCGCGAAGAGATAGCCTGTGTTGCGATACTGATTTGACCCTCAAGATGATCTCTGATCGAAAAACCTTCAACATGAAAGTTGTTCGTCTCGTCGAAACAGTCAAGATTGCTTTTGGGCTTGTTTTCATCCGAGATCATTTACCACCGCAAAAAGGACCCGCAAGGTGCAGCCAGTTGAAACCGAACAGTTTTGGGAAGTTCGGATAAAACCAGTCCGAATTTGACTAGGTTTTGGACGTGAATTGATGTAATTTTCTTGTAAGGAAAGCCTAGATAAATCCTTTGCTTGTACGGGAAGTCCAGCCGCCTCTTATATATGTGGGGGGTGACGGCCGATTGAACAACACCAAGCGAACCAATCAATCTATTACACTTTTGTGTTCATCTATCTTTATCCCCTACCCTTGTATCTTTCTTTCTCGTTCTTCGTTCGTTCTTCGCGTTGGAGGGCAGCGATCCACGAGGCTCTAGGGGCGAGCGAATTGACCTAGGGTAGCCCATAGCCGCCGCACTCCCTGACGGGGTCCCTCCCGGGCGTGTGGGGTTTCGGGTCTTCAAAAGCGCCCGCCGACTGTCCTGCGTATCGCGCTGTCGGTCCAGTCCCCTTCGACGTGAGCTGCGGTGCATCACCCCCGGCGTCGAGGGTACACGTGACGTGTTCGTGTGTCAACACACTTTTTGGCGACTCCGCTGGGGAAGAAGCTTTGAACAGTCTCCAGCCAGTTCTTGCTACGAGGAGAGCGTCATCGAGCGGCTGCAATCTACAACGGTAACATGTATCATCAATCTCCTTACGTAGATGCAAATAGCCATTATGTCGATATTGCTAGATCTTTCAATGGACATGTCATGTCGGCTAGCCCTAACGAGCAAAGGCCGACTAGTTGTTCCGTTGGAGAAACTTGGAATTTACATAATCGCGACATTCAACTTATGAATCTGAACTTTCGTGCATCGGCAACATCTTTCAATATGCCGGTGAACAACACGATTTGTTCGAGTGATCAATATATGACACCTCATGTGCAGGAGGGCATCTCACAGTTCTATCCATCGGCAGCCAACTCGCAATATGCGGGTTTATCCCCAAACATGCCGATGAATGAGGCAATCGGCCATGCTTCCATTAGCTATTTGGCCGGTTATCCTCAGTCGTCATATAGTACACCTCATGATATTAATTGTTCAGCATCATATGCAACTAAAAGTATCCATGACTCGGCTCACTTTTATGGCCGAGTGAATGGAGATTCTACAGGGGTGTATGTGTCTAATATTGCAGGAGATGAGGTGACTTTGGCTGCATTAAAAAAGAGCTTGGCACAAAACAAGAGGATTAGTGCTCTTTGCCTTGAACAATATGAAACGGGGTTGTTTCCTGATTATGCTGCAATAAAAGCTAGAGTTTTACAAGAAGAGGAATCTTTGCCAATTTATAAAATTGGCGAGCAAAAATATGGTTTTACAACAATGCATATGCCTTCACCTAATACTACATCATGTTATACAGCCCCTACACAATTGCAAAGTTTCGGCAACACCCATGTGCCATTGCCGAAAGAATCTAAAAGCATTGGGGGGCAATCGTATCCGAAGTGGGCTGAAATTGAGAAAAAGATTAAAGCCAATTTCGCCGCTCGCCGCCAGAAACAAAAAGAGACAGAATTGGCTCAAGTGAAAGAAGCATTGCCAATTGGTAGAAGCAATGTAAGGAAAGATGATTCAGAACATGAAAGTGCTCCGGTTAAAAGAGCCGAATCAAGAAGTATATATTCTGAATCCCTCAAATGCAAAGAGGCAAGCATTATTGAGAAAGGGCATGGCAAGCATAGCAAAGCGACCATACTTGATTTTTCTAAAGTTAATGGAACCTACTTCCTGCCCTATGAGTTTTGTGCCAGAGAAATTGATGAACTTCACAAGTAGCCGAACAAAGTTCGGCCGACAAAAATTTTCAATGTCATGATGCACGGAATCAAGAAAAAGATGATGAAGAGGCGTTGGGGAGCCATCCAAAGGCGGAGCAAGATATTGTTCAAGTCACACCACCATCGTGCTCTCCCAACATATTTGAAGAGGTATGTTTAGCAAGTAATTTACCTATTTTCAGATTTGGTCAGAACTTTATTATTGATGCATCTATTATAAAAATCCTCATAAGTAATTTTGAAAGACCAATGAAGAAGGGTAATTTACTTGCTAGCAATAAAGTTGTTATTGAGCATATCGGTCAACCCATTATGCCATTTATAAAGACCAATAGTGACTTATTATTACAGCCAAAGCTTTCCCCGTTGCTTTATCTAAAGTTCATATCTATTTGGGTAGCCTTGCTTATTTCATACTTGGCTTGCACTTGGTATCAATTGAGACATGTATGTTCTAACTATTTTTGTTTTAGAAATTTAAAGCCAAGGTTAAATTCTGCTGACAAAACCGATGCTAGTATAATATCTTACCCAAAGACATTGAAAATAGAGTGCAAAACACAATGCATAGCCGAATGGTGTGGTGCAAAATCTGAACCATTCGTTTGCTTAATTCCAAAGCCGTTCTCACATCAAGATCGGCTAGAAAATAAAAGGTTTACCTTTAATTCAAACATGTGTGATAAAATCTTTGATTTGTTGTTGAGGAATAATTATATTAGAATTCTTGATCACCATGTTGAGCCATCTGTCCAGGGACGAATGTATTGTAAGTTGCATGATTCGTCCAAGCACAATTTTGAGGATTGTAACATGTTTCGTCAAATAGTTAAATCGGCTATTGATAAAGGACGATTGAAATTTGTTGAGACACCAAGAGATGACCAGTCTATTCCGATTGGTCCCGATGGTAGAAAGTTTTAGCATCGGCTGCTTCAAGCCGATCCATTTGAAGAGAAGGTAAAAACTGCAGGTGATGGGATCAAGCTTTCAAATAAGAAGTTGTCGAAGAGCATAATGAACATAATCCTGAGGGCAAGAATTCCATCGAAGCTACAATGGAGACGCCAAGGACTGGGGGGCAGCAAGCAAATCCAATGATCGATGAAAGCAAACCAAAAGGAAACAAAGGCCGAACTAAGCGCAAGTGTAAGAGATCAAAAATCACGTTCACTGAACTATTGGATAAATATCAAAAGAAGAGTGAAGAGAAGAATGCTTATCGGCGCAATCATGCAAAGAAACCAAGATCACCCCCAAGGCGCAAATATGAGGATCGGTATTGGCAAAGTGAGAATTTTAATGCAACATATTCATATCCTTATTTTGCGCCGCCAATGCCAATGTCGTGGATGCCTCCCTATGCTCATATAGATCCATATCCATCATGGGACAGGTATGATACAAGGGCACATTCTCCATCTTATTTTAGACCATCTCACCAATATTATGCAACTCCGAGAAGATCAATATCTGAACAATCACATGTTAAAGACTGTTTCAATCATAAGGAATCGGTCCAGAGCTCAAGGATGAAGAAAGAGGTGATCAAGCAAGTTTACCGTGTTAAAATAGATGGTCATAAGTGTGCTACTTCAGATTTGATCTCAAATAATAAAGAGCCAATTAAAGTGTTGACATTGGCTACAAAAGGCAATGAGACGAAGCAACCAATTATTGAGAGTCAAAGTGCCAAATCTGAAGAAAAGAAGTTGAGAGTGCACAAGGCCAAAAAGGAATTGCCATTGGTCAAAACAGAATCACAGCCGAGATGCCCACTCGGCTTATCGTATTGGCAAAAGAGGGAATTACACAAACTTAGTGCACAAGAACTTGAAGAAAGGGACATGTCATGGGTTCCCAAAGGAAGTGCTCAAAATAAGAATTATGTGCAAGCCTCCATTACAAGAAGTGCGGCAAAAGTGAAGAAGGAAAAAGAGTAAAAACTATGAAGGACCAAGCCGAAGGTTTTAACATCTTTGGTCTACACATTATCCATTTTCTTCAACAATGCCATTGATGCCTTTGCCATGGAATTCATCCACAACTTGATCTCATTAGTACCGTGGAGATTATATTTTGATGGTTCAGTTTGTAGTGATGGCCAAGGTGTTGGTATTGTTTACATATCTCCTCATGGTGCTGTTCTTGAAGCCTCATGCCGCTTAGAATATTTTTTCACAAACAATCAAGCCGAATATGAAGCATTGTTATTCAGCCTAGAGATGTTACTTGCTATAGGTGTTACACATATTGAGGCTTACGGTGATTCGTTACTAGTAGTGCAGCAAGTATCCAAAGTCTTTCAGTGTTTGGACGAATCACTTAATGTTTATCTTGATAAATGTCTAGATATAATTTCTACATTGGATTGTTTTAGCATTACTCATATATCTAGGCATGACAATTGGAGAGCAAAATTGAGTTGGCACAGCAAGCATCCGGCTATCATGTTGATCATGGCATGTTTCATATTTCTCAAAGACCGATGTCTTGTCTTGCCAATTTAGGAGTGGCCGAACTAGAACCCACTGATTCGGCCCTTAACAAAAAATCTAGTGCAGGTGACAATACCGACTGGAGGAAGCCCATTGTTGATTACTTATGCAATCCGAGTGAAAGGGTGGGCAGGTCTGTTCGGCGTATGGCTTTCAAGTATATAGTGAGAGATGACGGTTTTTATCGCCGAACAGTCGATGATGTTCTTCTAAAGTGCTTGGACGAAGACCAGGCAATAGTTGCTATGGGAGAGGTACATGAAGGCATTTGTGGCACTCATCAGTCGGCCCCCAAGATGAAATGGTTATTGCGACGTGCTGGGTTTTATTGGCCGACTATGATTAATGATTGCTTCAGATATTATAAGGGGTGTGAAGCTTGTCAAAAATTTGGTGATATTCAATTGGCTCCTGCTGCTATGTTACATCCTATTATCAAGTCGTGGCCTTTCAGAGGTTGGGGTTTAGACTTTATTGGACAAATCCATCCATCTTCCTCAAAAGGGCATCGGTTCGTATTAGTGGCAACTGATTATTTCACTAAATGGTCTGAAGCAGTACCTCTCAAGAACATGACACATACGGAGGTAATTCAATTCATAACTGAGCACATTATTCATAGATTCGGTATTCCTCAAACGTTAACTACAGATCAAGGTTCATCTTTTATGTCACACCAAGTCAGAGAGTTTACCAAATCTTATAATATAAAGTTGCTCAATTCCTCTCCGTATTATGCCCAAGTCAACCCGTGTAGATCTTGCCGGGGTAGAAACCTTGCCGAGCTAGGGAGAACCCTTGCCGGTGTAAAAACCTTGCCGGGGTGAAACCTTGTCGGCGCGGAAAGCTTTCCCGGGTGGAAGGCCTGCCGGGGTGGAGGTTGTGATAGTCAATCCGACCAGAAGCTGAAGATGGGCTCAAATGATTATCTAGATGGACTCAAATGGAGAAGTAATCTACATGAAAGAGTTCCGTATTATTGATATGAACATCTTTCAAATTTGGGTCATCGCCGTCCGATTCCATCTCGAAGGCCGAAACTATGCTCGAGTACCAAGATCTTATATTCAAAGTACAGTTTAGCCGATTAAGCCCTAAAGACGACCTCAGATGAAAAAATGATCTACACGGGTTGTCTTCGTCTCGTCGAAACGATCGATTTTGATATAAAAATCGTTTAAATCCAAGTTCGTATGCAAAAATTAGAGTAATCGGAGTGCAGCCCTGTCACGAGGCGAGATGTGGCGCGCCCCACCAGACACATGTCTGACGGGTAGCGCGAAGAGATAGCCTGTGTTGCGATACCGATTTGACCCTCAAGATGATCTCTGATCGAAAAACCTTCAACATGAAAGTTGTTGGTCTCGTCGAAACAGTCAGAATTGCTTTTGGGCTTGTTTTCATCAGAGATCATTTACCACCGCAAAAAGGACCCGCAAGGTGCAGCCAGTTTAAACCGAACAGTTTTGGGAAGTTCGGATAAAACCAGTCCGAATTTGACTAGGGTTTTGGACGTGAATTGATGTAATTTTCTTGTAAGAAAAGCCTTGATAAATCCTTTACTTGTATGGGAAGTCCAACCGCCTCTTATATATGTTTGGGGTGACGGCCGATTGAACAACACCAATTGAACCAATCAATTTATTACACTTTTGTGTTTATCTATCTTTATCCCCTACCCTTGTATCTTTCTTTCTCGTTCTTCGTTCGTTCTTCGCGTTGGAGGGCAGTGATCCACGAGGCTCTAGGAGCGAGCGAATCGACCTAGGGCAGCCCATAGCCGCCGCACTCCCTGACGGGGTCCCTCCCGGGCGTGTGGGGTTTCGGGTCTTCAAAAGCGCCCGCCGACTGTCCTGCGTATCGCGTTGTCGGTCGGGTCTCCTTTGACGTGAGCTGCGGTGCATCACCCCCGGCGTCGAGGGTACACGTGACGTGTTCGTGTGTCAACAGGAGCTACCACTCCAAGCTCCCCAGCGAAACATATATCTCATCTCTCCCTTGGCATCAATAACCTGCAACTGTAAAGTATCCACTTCATGATCGAAGTTCGGATTTGTTGTGAGAACATTCCATTTTTACCGAGTAGTGTTGCAAGTCGGCAAACAAGGACCGGCCGACCAACGTGTTAGCCCTATACACTCCACAATATTCGCACCGTGTGCATATGATTGACAAATGCCTTAAAAGGGCACCGAAGGTTGGACGCAGAAATTCGTTGTGTTCTGTCACCCGTCGTATGTTTAACTAGTGAGATAACAACCCTCAAATCCAAATGGGTTCTGCAACAACATCTATAGGAAGATTGAAATATGCAGTTCCGTACTACAACTGAATATTCAATGTGAAGAAACCCCACATGTGCCTTTTAGAGCAGCTTTGATTTGTTTCGGCCATGATGTGACACTGCCTATGGAGACAAATGTTTCATTGCCGGAGAAGTATGTCGTACCAACTAAACGCGCTGAAAAAAGAAATCAATTTGATACTATTGATTTAATACATAAACAAAGTCTGGCCATGACGCACATAGCTCCGGAGATACATGTATTACAAATTGGCACAATGACGTTTCAAATTGTATAGCCGAAGGAAGTGAAGCCCACTTTCCGAACCCCATGCAATCAGGATACCGAGGGGAAAATGCAAGTTAAGGACTCAGGAGGATGCATGCGTTTTCCTTCTTAGAGCATCTCCAACAGCCGCGCTATGCGCCGCGCGCAAAAAACCTGTTTGCCGCGCGCGCTTCGGCTGGTTTGGCGCGCCCGCCTGCACTGGCTCCAGCAGCCGCGCTATAATACAGCGCGCGCGCGCCGCTCCAGCAGAGCGCAAAAATACAGCGCGCGCGCCGCACAAACCACATACACATGAGCAAAAATGATCAAACAAACAAAATAAATCAACAATAAATAGTTTAATTTCGTTATCATTACAACTCAAACAAATAGTTTATCGTTCAGTACAACAAATGCAATAAACACAACAAATAGTTCATGAACAATACAATGTCGAATGCAGATATCATCATGCTCTTTGTCGTCCATGCCATGCCCATCACTCTTCAATCAAATCATTCTGAAGTTCATTCTGCGTTGCTTGACGCCGAATGGCCTGATAGGAGGCAATAAAACGGGCTACCCTTCCAGCCCTCCGTCGCACTCGCACGGGATATCTCAAGAGCTCATACTGTGAGTAGTCTAAATCTTGGCCACGCTCATTCTCAATGATCATGTTGTGCATGATCACACAAGCGTGCATGATGTACCAAAGCATTTTTTGATCCCAAAATCTAGCCGGTCCTCTCACAATAGCAAATTGGGCTTGCAAAATCTCAAATGCTCTCTCCACATCTTTTCTAGCCGCCGCATGAGCATTGTGGAAGTCAAGATTTTTCTTATCTTCCGGCTTTTTCAACGGCTTCACGAAGGTTTGCCACTTTGGATAGATGTCATCCGCTAGATAATAGCCATAGTTGTACGTACGGCCATTTGCTACAAACTGCACCGGTGGCAACTCACCGTTTGCAATCTTATTCATCAGTGGTGACCGGTTGACAACATTGATGTCATTCGAAGATCCAGGCATTCCAAAGAATGCATGCCAAATCCAAGTCTCCTGATCGGCCACCGCATCAAGGATTATAGTGAAACCCTTTTTTTGGCCGTGGAATTGCCCATGCCATGCCTTTGGACAATTCTTCCAACTCCAATGCATGCAATCTATTGAGCCAAGCATGCCAGGAAAATCGCGAGCTTTGTTCATCGCCAATAGCCTTGCGACGTCTTCAGCATTGGGAGATCTCAAATACTCCTCGCCAAACACTTGCACAATTCCCACTGCAAAGCGCTTGACACACATGATGGCTTGGATCTCATCCATAGCCAAGTGATCATCAACAAGATCAGCCGGTATACCGTATGCCAACATACGCAAAGCGGCTGTCACCTTCTGAAAGGTGCTATGCCCGAGCTCTCCGGCGGCATTCCTCCTTTGCTGAAAAGAACGGTCATGGCTCGCTAGTTTCTCTGCAATGCGCCTGAACAACTCGGTGCTCATCCTAAACCGGCGACGAAAATATGACTCGGGGTATATGGGATTCTCCGCAAAATAATGCCTGATTAATCTGTTGTGGGCATCGATCCTATCCCTCCAAATTTTCTGCCGACCCATAACCGAACCACCGTGCTTCGGTTTTTTTATATGCATAGCTAGGATCATTGCAAGATCCTCCTCCTCTTCCATATCAAATTCTTCTTCGGAAGAATCATACGACGAACTCATCTACAATGTTCAATACTATACTATAAAAACTACAATTCAATATGCATCAAATTCATGAAGTTTGAGCAATACATACCTTGTAGGCGTTTTATCAAACACCTTGCGGGCGCGGCGCGGCAGCGAGCGCTCGGGCGCTGTTCCTCGGACGATGGAGGCGCGCAAGGGCCGACGGGACTAGGAGGGGATGGGGCGGAAGCGCAGGCGCGCGGGGATAGGCCGGGGAAGCCTGAACGGTCGCCGGGGGCGCGGGCGGTGGCGGCGGCGCGACCGGACGGGGGGTGGAAGTGGGAGAGGAGGTGCGGGCGCGAGCGCTGGAGTGTGCCGCGCGCTGTAACTGGCGCCCGAAATACACCGCGCGGCTAAGTGTTTTCGACCGCGCGCCCAACCCGTTATAGCGCGCACGCCGTTTTTGCGCGCCCGCTGGAGCGACCCGCCGCGTTGCGCGCGCGCTAAAACGGCCTAATTTGCGGCGCGGCGCTAGTTTATCGCGGCTGTTGGAGATGCTCTCAGTCCTAGTTCGTTTCCTTTTCAATAAGTACTAGTCCGTTTTGTCTTTTGTGATCAAACGTGCCGGATAATTAAATTAGTTAAGATATGATTAGAAAGATGGGAGAGAGTCCGTGTAGTATTTTTCTTGTTTAAGTCGGTTTAGCTTGGTCGTTTTTCTCGCCTATATAAAAGGCTGGCTTCGGCCGTGTACGGGATAGCTTTTGTTTAGGTGATTTTTCCAGAGATGAATAGATCGGTAACTCCTAACTCGGGGTATCTTCGAGTCGCCGTTTAATATTTGTTGAATAGCTCTTGGGGCTTTGTGATTTTGACGTGAGATTGATTTCAGAATTTCAATTTCCGCTGGTCTATTGAAGATCGTCCACGTACTTGCTCTTCCGGGTGTGCGTGTTGTTGTCGTGGTGATTGCATCTACAAGATCGCGAGCGCTACGTCGTTTCAGGTGACATCGTACCGTGAAAGATTGGACAAATTATTTGTACCATCGATTTTCTGTCGACGGTCGCATCAGGCCATGCACGTATCCACCAGTTCCCCTCACACTGGCAAACTTTCTCAAACCGAAACACACGGAGGACCAAAGATCAACGTCGACACATGATTTTAAATTTCTGTCATGGTAGACTTTTGTATCCTTGGCGACGATACTCCATGAAATAAAAGGTTTCACGACTATAATTATTATATTGTAACCCATGTGCGTGACAAGGCTGATATCGGAGAGCACTGTGGTTCAATACAGCCGGTGAGTGGCTCTCAATGATTTGGCTTGTCACCTAGCATTTTCAATCTCTCTTAATAGTGCTAGTGGAGATGATAATGTCATGTAGTGCAGTTTGGTAAAATGTCCTTCGGTTTCGAGTTTTATTCTCCTCAATCTTACTTCCAGTGAGTAGGGCGTTGAATTGGTGGTTGTCATCTATTGGGTGGACGACTGATGCGTTTTAAAAAAACTTATGAGGGCGAAGGAAGAAGCTTTTCTCCAAGGACTATAGTAACGGTTGAATTGTTGGTGAATACAACAGGAATATAGAGTGAGTAGTTGAGCATAATGTGCCTTCACAGAGCCACCAACTACACACATAATCTCCTAAAAATAACTACACACCATAAAAATAATAATAAGGCAACCGCAAAAAAAAAGGAAAAATCAGAAGGACGTGAAGAATTGAATTGTTGAGGAGAATATCACACATTCTGGAAAGACAAATGGCCTCGCGAGGAGGTGGGCATATGCATATAGACGAAGCTAATTATGAATGTGGCTGCCGGGGTGGTAGGGAGGCCTTGCGAGCTTAGACTTACTTTTCACTCCCATGTGATTTATTTTCTGACTGGACATTGACTGTTGGGATCTTGGGTAAAATTATATTTACAATACAGCGTTAGAATAGAATTAGCAAACAATACCCCCACACCTAACTTTAAGAATAATATATTAATATCAAGATGATACCATCACACCCACATCTGCAAGGACACAATTTCACGATCTAGTTGAGACACTGAGGATGCACACGACCAAAAAAGATAAAAGAGTAAGAGTGCAAAATAAAGAGAGCCATAGTGAAAAATGACATGCAACAAGCAACAACATCGACCAACGAGGTTCGAGAAGGTCAACACCTTTAGAAAGGAAGTGGCGCACAAGCCCCGCTACCGTTGTTTCAATCGCTAAAGGACAGATCTTTGGTTTCACCACAAATAACATGTCTAAGAGATCTCCAAATCAATGCTTTCAACAAGGAAAAGGCGCCTTAAGAATGCCACTGGCCCTGCAACCAAAGAAGGCCCTACCGGGTTTTTATCCCAAAGATGGAGATATGAAACTTAGGAGGACAACACCAACCCGAGGACATTGTGTGTTGCCGCTACCACTTGTCAAAGAAGAGTAGAAGACGGTGTTGCATGGAGAGACACATCCACACACCATGATCCGGTGGAATTGTAATCCAAACCGTTTCATGGCATACATGCCCCGGAGATAGCTGCCCGTCTGCAAATTCCTGGCTTGCACATCACCACATAATCAAGCCATGCGTTTGAATAATAACTACCACACAAGGGAGAGCCGAACTCATCGGCGGGTTCAACATCTTGTAAGCACATGCTTTGCAGCCCTAGTGAAAGAGTCTGACGGCGCCGACAATGACGCCTCGACGCAACAAGTTATAGCCACACCATCCACACTCCATCGCTTCGCTGCCATTGATGTAGGCAAGATCTAGGAAGTCCCAAATCCTCCGCCCACCAACGTCGGCAGACTCAACAGAAAACCACCGGAGCCAACCCAATGCTGAACAGGATGAGCCAATGCTAGGAATTTGTCGCCTGCAGTATGTGAAGTCGTTGCGCCGCTAGCCCCTGGCCCCTGACCATGCCAAGAGCTGCCAGCCGTCGGAGTCCTCACTGACACGAGTAGATTTGCCACCAACGCTGCGAGTAGACCGGCCTGCCACCACCGCCTCCTGCCAATCACAATCGCGCTTGCGAAATGCTCGCATCACGCCTAGAATGAATAGCGCGCGACAGTTGACTGCACATGCTCCCCTCATCCGCATGTGTTTCTTATAATTTATTTGATCAATTTATATTACAAATTTATTCGGCATGTGTTTCAATATTTTCAGGTTTATAATTTACTATATTCAGTTAATGTAAGTTAGGATGTGCATTGTTGGTTCATGGATTTTCTTAGATGAAAGGTAGCTTTCATTACTCGGTTATGCAAAAACCAAATAGTCTTATCGAGCATGAAAGTAAAACCGAGGTACAAAGTCCATAGACTAGATTCTCATTTCATCACCACTAACAACAGACATATGAACATTCAAATCATTAAAAAACTGAAACTAACAGTACTCCTTCCATCCAAATATATAGAGCCTTATATTTTTATTGAGGCTGCCTTTGACCATTAATAAGTTAATACTATACAACATGCATGTTACACAAAGTATACCGTCGAATTCATATGTAAAAGAGGTTTATAATGATATATTTGTATACATACATCTCATATATAATTAATCTTATCAATGATCTAATGCAATGGAAAAGAAGAAAACAAAAGCATCATCAAATACAAAAAAGAAGCGCTTCATAAAATAATCGGGTGCGAGTGGGCCGGCCGAACCAGTTTACCCTTTCCTCGAGCATACACAGCAGCAATGGAAGGTTTGCCTCAGAAGAGAAAAAATAGCACCATCTCCAAAAGAAAGATGGAAGGTCGCCGACGTCTCCGATGCTGCTTTGCGGAGCTTCGATCCAGCGGCCGGAGGCGACTCGCCATCCGAAACTCGAGCCGCCTATGGACGAGGCCGACACAGGTCTCCGGCAGGTTAGCTAATTCTTGGACTCGGACAAACCCCTTTCCATTCCCGTATTCCAGATTTGCTTTTGCATTAGTTGTTAATTTTTAGCATTTCTGAGAGACCTTCGAATTTCATCTGATGAGAGATGCATTCGATCTAGGGGTAATTTTTCTCTCTGAGAAATTTCACACTGTACTGTTCTTGTACGGACTAATTTAGGAGTAATTTTGCGCTAGCTTTTTCATTCAAACGAATAGGGCAGAGCCTATTGATAGCTATAATCTTGACAGTTCCCACTGTGGTGGCGTGGTTGTTGCACCATCCTTTCTTTGTTACAGGCGTCGCGGGTTTGAATCTGGACCAAGGCGACACTCTTTCTTTTTGCGCGAATTAAACACAGAAGGACAACCCCTATGGGCCGGCCCAACTGATGCGTCTGCAGGCACCGGTTTGCAGAAAACAGTAGTGACCGGCGCCTGCAGCGCCAAATTGGGTTTTCCCAAAATGTGGGGACTTCCTATCCGCCGCATTCTGCGGTAGAATGTCGACGGCACTTCAGACATATTATTCCTCGACTGGGCCGGCCAGACAGGCAGCGAATGGTGTAAAACTTCAACCGCTTAAAGAGGAAGGATTCGATCTGGCGACCTCCCTCTTGTTGGGGAAGGTAGCTAGCCACTACACCTGATTCATATTCGTGGTCGAACTCCAATGCAAATTCTTTAGAACTAGTCACATAGGCCGATCGGATTAGTTTTCCTTTTTAATCTTATTTCGTAAATTCTGAGTCCATTTTTTAAAATTTGTGAACATTTTTGACAGAACACACACGAGTTTTCAAAAAATGTTAGCAATTTTTCGAATTTGTAATCAAATTTTAAAAGAACAAACAATTTTGAATTTGTTGATTTTTTAAGAAACATGGACATTTTTTAAAATTACAACCAAGTTTGATAAACACAAACAATTTTTTGAATTGTGAAAAAAAATCAAAAGAGGAGCATTTTGTGAATTTGTGAACAAATCTAAAAAAAGAACATTTTTTAAAATTTGGGACAATTTTTGACAATCTCGAACAAGTTTTGACAAATTGTGAACATTTTTTTGAATTTGTGAACAAATCTTGACAAAACAGGAACATTTTTAAAAATATGAAACTATTTTTGACAATCTGGAACAAGTTTTGACAAATTGTGAACCATTTTTTGAATTGTGAAAAAATATAAAAACAGGAATATCTTTTGAATTCGTGAAGAAATCTTGGAAAACTGGAACATTTTAAAATTCCAGAACAATTTTTGACAATCTGAAACAAGTTCTGACAAATTGCGAACACTTCTGAATTTATGAAAACTTTTCGGAAAATCAAGATTTTTGAATTTATGAACAAATTTTGAGAATAGGAATATTTTTCAATTTTTGTGGAAACGGGAACATTATTTAAGAATCATGAACAACTTTTAAAGATGCGAATAATTTTTGAATCTGCAAACAAATTTTAAAATGGAATCTTTTTTTTAAGATTTTGAGAAAGCGGGCTATTTTTTTAAAACATGGACATTTTATGAAAAGGTACATGTTTTTCCATCTGTGAACAAAATTTGAAACTATGAACAAAATTATGAAAAAGCATTATTTGAAATTTGCAAATATTTTGAATTTGTGAAGAAAGAGCTTGTGCTTCCAAATTTGTTCTCAAGCTTCAAAAATCGTTCGTACTTGAAAGAATTGTTCTCAAATTCCAAATATGTTCATGTTTTCGGAAAATGTTAGGGAAGTTTCGAAAATGTTTGGTTTTTATAAATATACTGACATTTGTGTGAGAACATAATTTGTTTGGGTAATTTCATAAAATGTTTGTTTTGAAAAAAAAATGTTTGTTTTATTCTAAAATTGTTACTTCTTTCATAATTTGTTCACAAATTCAACAAAATTCATGTTTTCAATTTGTTTGCAAATTTATAAAATTTTCAGGAAAAATTCATAAAATAGTCGTGTTGCAAACAAATGTTCATAATTGTTTAAAAAATGTTCGCATATTGAAAAAGTTGTTCATAGTTTGAAATTTTTTCTCGTTTTTGAATATTGTTCCCTTTTTTACAATTTTTTTTTGAGTTATGAAAAGTTTGTTAGCAAATTTTGAAAATGTTTGTTTTTCTAAATATATTGACGTTTGTGAAAAAGGAAACAGCCTTTAAAATTTAAAAAAGTTTATTTTTTTCTCCATCTATAGTTTATATAAATTGAGCTATCATTTTTAGACAAACAAGTCTATGAACACAGTGGCTAACGACATGGCTCAGTCACTGGAAGCCATGAGTTCTATCCAATACACACACACGTTTTGGCTAATTTTTTAGCAATCGGCTCTCTAAATTTTGCCGTTGCCTTGCGTTCTTTACCTAGCGCGTTGCAATTATACCACTGGGGTCAGCCGGTCGTACTAGCTACGTGCGCCGTCCTCTATACCACAGGGCGTGAGTTCGATTCACATCTGGGACGCCTTTTTTGTTGATTTTTCACAGCGCCTACTGTAAAATGGGCCGGCCCAAGTCACGTATCTCCCTGTGCGAACCATCGACAGTTTGCCGCAAAATGCGGCAAATAGGAGGTCCCCTCGAAGAGACCTCCTCGTCGGAAATCTCTATTCGCCGCTCGCTGCGGCAAAATGTCGGGCTACCGCACAGGACAGCGCAGTGCGCGACAAACCTGGGCCGGCCAACTTATACATAATGCGTCCAACCGGTTTTGGTAACTTTCTAGAAGGTTCCCTGAACCTGGTTTTTTCCTGTATCGTTTTTTTCTGGTTCTTTTTCAGCTTTGTATTGTTTTTCCATTTCTCTTTTTTCGTTTCTGTTTTTTTTACGTTTTTTGTTTTTTGTTTCATTTTCTTTTTCAAGTTTATTCTTCTTTCTGAGAACTTGTTCGCAATTTTACAAAATGTTTACGATTTTCTTTTTTATTTCCTTTCCTTTTCTTCTCTTTTAAAAAAATAAAAAAATAATATTTTTTGTTCGTTTTTCCAAAAAATGTTCAGATTTTGAAAAATGTTCTCAAAATTCAAAATTTGTTCTCGTTACACAACAAAGTACAAAACTTTTGAAATTTAGAAAATGTACCGGATTTCAATTTTTTGTTCACATATTAAAAAAAGTTCTATCTTCCAAATTTGTTCGGGATTTTTCAAAATTGTTCTCCGTTTTAAAATATGCCTCAAAATAAAAAAAATTGTACTTTAATTGGAACTATTTGAATAGCCGGAATCCCTGTGAATTGAAGAAAACATAAGAATAGATGTCTTGTTGGAACAATTTTTAAATTTTATGTATGTAGGGAATATTTGTATATGATTGCAAATGAATTAGAGGAACAGTAAAATTATTGTATATTACATGTTGTCATAGAAAAGATTTCACTATTGGCAGCTGTACTTGACTGTTGAAGCATGTAGCAATCTCATACATAAAAAATTCTCTTAGTGTCTGCAGATCGTGCTGAGAAAATAGTTGAACCAGGAATAAGGTTCACAAATTCTAAAAAGCGTTCAGAAATTTTGAAACACATTTCACAGAAATGAAAAAGTTCATCAAATATGAAAAAGTCTATTCAGTTTGAAAAGAGTTCATCGAATTTCATAAAAGTTCATGGGATTTGAAAAAGTTCACCAAAATACGAAAAAAGTTCATCAAGTTTGAAAAAAGTTCGCGATTTTTTTTAAAAAAAATCATCGAAATTGGAAAAAAAGTTCATGGTATTTGAAAAAGTTCATCGAATTTCAATAAAAGTTCAAGAAATTTGAAAAAGCTCATCAAAATTTGAAAAAAAATCATCGAGTTTGAAAAAAGTTCACCAATTTTTTTAAAAAAGTTCATTTCATTTGAAAAAAAAATCATCAAAATTGGAAAAAAGTTCATCAAAATTGAAAAAAAAAATCATGGAATTTGAAAAAAGTTCATCATAATTTAAAAAAATGTCATCGAATTTGAAAATCAGTTCATTGAATTTGAAAAGTTCCTCCAAAATTGAAAAACGTTCATTAATTTTGTAGAAAGAAAGCATGTTTCTTGAATGAGAAAAAAAAGAGAAGAGAGAAGAAAAACGAAAAAGCAAAATGAAAAGGAAATAGAAAAAGAAAAAGACATAAGAAGAAATGAGGGAAGAAGTTTCAATTTAGCACAGAAGGTAAGGGCAGTAAGGTGGTTAGCTCAGCTCAGCGAGTAACCACCTGGAGATCCCCGCTTCGAATCCGTGCGAGGGCATATCTTTTTGGTTTTTACGAACAGAAAAAATAGAATGGGCCGGCTCAGGTATAATACAAGTGTACAGAGGGGGCGTGCGCCGCATACCAGATAGCCTATATTCGGCGCGTAAGGCGCCGAATAGGATTTGGCCAACTCGAAGCTAAGAGCGTTCGTTAGGCTTTGTTCGGTTCCGTGGGAACCAAATCTCCAGAGGATTATAACCACGCAGGGATTTGGTGACACCCACCCCGTCACCCAATCTCCTAACTCACAATCCCTTCTAATCCCCGTATAATATTGTCTATTCGGTTAGTCCGAGCAACCAGAAGTCATTATCCAAGAAACAAACTAAGAACCCTAGAAATTAGAGGATGAGGGGAAGGAAAAATAGGAGGAGGAGCGCGGGCTTACCGCTCCGCCGTCGGGGAAGAAGCACGCAGGCGATGGGGTCGCCATAAAGCTCGCGGTGGTTCTACTCCGGGTCGATGCCGAGCTCACGTCGCTGCTGCTGCTGTGGGATGAGGTGCTGCTCGTTGGAGAGGGGAGAGGGAGAGGGAGGGGAAGGGAAGTGCCCCTGCCCTCTCCTCCCATAGCGCTGTCGTTGTCCCTCCTTCTCTGGCATCGGCGCCGCCAGGAATCAGAAGAGGGAGAGAGGGGTTTGGCCGAGAGAGAGAGAGAGAGAGAGAGAGAGAGAGAGAGAGAGAGAGAGAGAGAGAGAGAGAGAGAGAGAGAGAGAGAGAGAGAGAGAGCTGGGGTTGCTTTCCACGGGGTGGGAGGAGAGGGTTACTTCCCGGCCATTTCCACGTGGTTTGGGAGGGGTTTGAGCGGGGTTTCGTCCTGGCAGGGGCTAACCGAAGGCACATAGGGGGGCAGACCGGGATTGGACCCTAGTCAGTTGAAATCCACGCGGACCGGGGGAGATTGGTGCCCAACCCCGGCGGGGTTGGGTGTAACCGAACGAAGCCTTAGGATTTTCCCAAAATGTGAGTAGACGGTTCCACCATCCCCTCGCTTCTGATCCAGTACTGGGCCACGGCCTACTCCCTGTCGCGAGAGGCGATTGCTATATTGGCCTTGCAGTAGGCGCGATATAGCATTGGCGTTTAATGAGAGCCCCTTAATTTGAAATGCAATAGCGATACTGGTTTATTAAAATCACAAAGGAGAATACACTTTTTGACTGTACCATATTGACGCAAGGCAAAATATTACCTTTGCATCAATATGATGCACACAATTATAATTTATTAACCATTTAATCATATCAAGCAAAAGTCAAGGACTGATGTCAAACAAATTTGCTAAAAAAAACTAAGATCATCCTAATCATATTTGCTCTAACCATAGTTTAAAAACCGGACCGGACCGATGGTTCGACCAGAAAAATCGGGAACATCACCTTGCGCGACTTTTAAGGTGTATCTGTCTTTTGGTAAAAAAAATAGATTCTTTTTTAAAAAGGTACATCAACAAGTAATCAAACACTTATTCGTGAGGCAAGGCATGCTAAAGGCCTAGTAAGGAACTAGACTAATAACACTTTGTGATTTATTAATGGTTTACATCAAATATTATGTGTATCCATTGGTCAAAATTTTAGAAATAACCTTAAATATTCTGGTGTTTTTTCACAAATGAACCGATGAACCAGCGGTCCAACCAGTAAAAACCTAAAACGACAGCCTGACCGGCTTGGTTGTTAATTCAATTTTTTAAACTATGGCTCTAACTCCATAAACCTACCATGATACTTAGGAGTTATAACCTTGGGCCATAATACACCACTCCACATGTGACCAAAGGAAAAAAAAAACTACCCCTATACAAGACAATCAAAAGTCGAACTTGGGGGTTTTTATCCGTGAAGTTGAGCTTTGAGTCAACATCTTCGACACTGAAAGAGTGCTTGCACGTTGATAATGCCTGGTCCGCATACTTGGTGAAACCATCACCACCGGCGACCTATCTACCTGCTAGCAACTTCTCGCTAACGCTATCCGGATCTTGATGCTAAGAGATCCAAAGGACCGCTCACATCGTTGGGGAAAAAAGGCTAAAGCAGGTAAAGAGGACCTTGCCGCCGTCGCATCCGGTGACTATCGTAACACCATGATCCCCGTAGCTAGGAGAGGTAGAGGCGACAAACAAAGGATTCGCCGTCGTAGCCACCTTGTCCATGTCCAGATGCTTATGTCGACCACTGGGCCGAGAGTCCGACTACCACTATCGCTAGCCCCAGAACAGCCCACAGTAACATCGGCTTTGCCCATCGTGTCTTTACCTAAACACTAAACCTAACGGAGCGCTGCCACTAGATCGATTTTCACGCTAGGGCCCTCCTCTTCTACAACCGTCACCATCCCGCGTGAGCTACGCCAGGGCGCCGATGTGGCACGAGAGAGAACCAGTCTCTGCTATCACCATGAAACAAGCCAAGCTCGCTCGCCAACGCCCTCTGGTGGCAGGGCTGTGAGCGAGGGAGGATGAATAGGGAGGGGGGTCGATGGTGGGTTAGGGTTTCGTCGGTGGCAATATTCGCTAGTAAGATTAGAAAACTAACAAAAAAAATACTCCATCCGATCCATATTATTTGTGACTCAAACAGATGTATCTAGCACTGAAATACATCTAGATACATCCGTTTGAGCGACAAGTAATATGGATCGGAGAGAGTAGTTACAGTTGTATATATTTTTTAAACTAGTTACAATTGTATTTACTGAGGCTTTCTTAACATGATGATTTAGGATTTCTGTTGCTGTTTGCTATTGATGGTGCATTGTTTGTACACAGGAAAGGGCATACCTACCTAGGTATAGCATATATATTGATCGTTGAAGCATGGCTATAGAAATAGAATCATCTGAGTTGCGAAGAATTACTAACGATTTTTCGGACGCCCAAAAAGTTGGAAGTGGTGGCTATGGAGACGTTTACAAGGTACTACCAATGATCGACTTAGTATTCTGTTTTATCTTGAGCATCATATTATTGATTAGCTTTATCAATTGGAAACAGGCAGTCTACAATGGGGAAGCCATGGCAGTGAAGTTGCTTCATGCGACCAAAGGAATTGATGACACACAATTTATGAAGGAACTCCGTAACCATATGAAGGTCCAACATCCAAACATTGTACGTCTAGTTGGGTATTGCAATGAAGAAACCAAGAAATATGTTGAGCTACCTGATGGCACGTCTGTTTTTGGTAGACACATATACAAAGTGCTCTGCTTTGAATATATGGTCGGCAGAAGCTTAGATAAGCGCCTGTCTGGTAAACTTCAAATCTTCATTTCGATCCTCTTTTTTCCATCTTTAAATAAAAAAATAGATTCTTCAGTTTCACGCTTGAGTCATTGTCCTCTTTCCAGGAATTTCTCTGGGAGATGAATGGCGCACACATTACCAAATAATAAAGGGGACTTGTGAAGGTTTGTGTTATCTTCACAATGGATGTGAAAATCGGATCCTCCACTTGGATCTAAAGCCTGCCAATGTATTACTTGACAAGAGCATGAAATCGAAAATTGCGGATTTTGGACTGTCAAGGATTTACACTGCAAGCCGTAGCCATATCAAAGTTGATTCAGTTTCAGGGACAACGTGAGTGCAATGCTTCATTGATTTCGGCATGAATTTCTTCCTCACGTAACCAAACAAATGGTGACACTGACCGTGCCCTTAAATATTTTTTTATACCATGCAGGAAATACATGCCGCCTGAATTAATACATGGGAGCGAGATGTCAGACAAGACTGATGTCTACGGTTTAGGTGTTACAATCATATAAGTAATTAGGGTATCTGGCGGTTTTGAAATTTATCACGACTCAGGGGACACAAATTTTGTTGAGGATGTATGAACAAATTATGTTTGTCACCGACGTGTTCAATTTAATGCTTAAAGATCTGGTGTTACAATAATATAGATAAATAATTATCCATTTGATGGTGTTGCTAAAAAAACCTTTTGTGTATCGATGTACAGGTGTGTGCATATTGGAGGAAGAGGGATAGCACAACAAATTTATATCAAGTGGAGACATGCGCCAAAATTGCAGTACATTGTCTCAATCATGATAGAAGGAAGAGACCCACAATAAAGGAGATTGTAGAAAACTTGAATGGTATGGAAACTCAGGGTTTGAGCAAGGTATGATTGATAACCACATCTTTGTATTTGTTTATAATATTTTATTACATTATTTGTACAATCCAAAAAGGTAAAACTTGAGAGCATCATGTAATCTTTATTGTGGTTCCTCTAGTTTTATGTCGTGCTCATTCTTTACCTTTTACCTTACTTGTATAACCTGAAACCTTGCAATGAAGAGGGCATTAATCGATGCATATGCGGAGGGGGGGGGGGGGGGGGCGCTCCTTTCAGAAGAAAGTGGGCAATTGGATTACTCATCAGGAAGCAAGATCGCTTGATTTGGGGCATCAAATACATACCGCTTGAAAAAGGATCTTAATAGTGGGAATTAATGACTAAATTAACAAAATGGTTGTTAGTACAGTAAGCTTCAGCCTCTAAATGGACAATCTTATCTAGGGTGTTAACTGTTGGAAATTTACAATGAACTGTTATGGCAATAACCCAAGGCTCACTATTATTAAATGATAATGGACATCGGCTAGAACTTGATACTCAACTGATCATGATGTTTCCCTAAAAAAATGGTCATGGTGTTGATGTGCTTTTACTGTAATAACATTCTCTAATCTTCGGCAAGAAGAGCTCCTACACTTGAACCATAGTAGACATAGAGTAGCATTTTTGGGGCATGATAGTGGGCACACACGTGCTTTGAGAATGCAAGTATATTACGTGTCCCGAGTCTCGATTAAATCCCATTAGACTCAAGAGGAGAAAAAAGTTTAAATGATTTTTATATGTGCTCTAGTCAAATGTTTTATGAGCTTACTAATTGTTTTCTTGCAATGTATTCTATTCTTGTGTGTATTTCAGGATCTCCATGCCCTCACGGTGAATTCATCCCTCCCGGTTCCAGACAAGATGTCCATTACCATTTCAGGTATATGCTGCCATCGAATACAAATAACTAAGGACTGGATATCAGGAACATGTGTGAATGAGTTAATTGTCTATACTTGTTTGTAGGAAGGGGGCACTGGATGTGGTGATTGTGTATGCATTTGATTGTACTGACTCAACCCCAGCCTGGTACACAGTGGATAATGGGATCTTTTGGTTGGTGCAAGAGAAGCTAACCAACTTGTGTGATAGTTGCATGGGCTATATTTACGTCATGTCAACCCCTAACACATACACATCAGTTATGAAAGTAGTTGACTCAGCTGAGACAAAGGAAACTGGCTACACGGGATTCGCCTGGCGCAGGATGACCTGCAGTAAAAATATGGCATCAGGCCTTGCCGAGGCGCATAAAATGATCAGCAATCGTGGTCACCACAACGGCATCATATTGTTCTTCTCAGATGGGTTAATAAACAAGGGTGACTTCTTTGATGGAACAGAGAACTTTGTCTCCAAAGTGCCTGTCCACACATTTACCCTCGGCGGGGATGCATATAACCATGTATGTACCAGATTAGCATTTATCCATCTAAATGATGATCCTCTCATGAATAAGTTTAATTCACTCCTATGTATTGTATACATGCTAGGTTCTCCACTCCATTGCGACCAATTCTCCAGGTGGAATGTTTCACACCAGCACCGTTCCAGAAAGGCCAAATCTATCAACACCCTTCTCAAAACTACTGGATAGCCTCCTTGGCACTACCCCAAAGGACGATGAGATGCCTCTTAGTTCCATTTCAGGTATATATACATCACAACACATCTAATCGAATATTAGTCTAGGAGTGATCATCAAGAACATGCATAGTGGGATGAGTGACCAATTGTCCATATTGGTTTGCAGGAAGGGAGCCACTTGATGTGGTGATTGTGTATGCCTTTGATTGTAGTGACTCGACCCCAGCCTGGCACACGGTGGATAGTGGGGTATTTTGGTTGGTGCAAGAGAAGCTGACGCACTTTCCAGATAGTTGCATGGGTTACATCTACGTCGACATGACCCCAAACACATACACATCAGACATGAAAGTAGTTGACCCCAATGAGATAAAGGAAACCGGCTACACAAGTTTCGCTTGGCGTAGGATGACCTGCACTAGAAACATGGCATCTGGACTTACCGAGGCACATAAAATGATCAGCAACCGCGGGCACCACAATGGCATCATCTTGTTCTTCCCTAATGGCATGATAAACAAGGGAGACTTCTTTGATGGGACCGAGAACTTTGTCTCCAAAGTGCCTGTCCACACATTTACCCTTGCCGGGGACGAATATAACCATGTATTTATCGAATTAGTGTTGATCCATCTAAATGGTGGTTGCCTCATGATTAAGTTTGATTTATTTCCACGCATTTTATATATGCTAGGTTCTCCACTCCATTGCAAAAAATTCTCCAGGTGGGAAGTTTCACACCAGCCCTGTTCCAGAAAGGCCAAACCTATCAACATCCTTCTCCAAGCTACTGGATAACCTACTTGGCGGAACCCCAGAGGATGACGAGAGGCCTCTTAGTACCATTTCAGGTATATCTACATATGAACGTCCAATCCAATCTGTTAGTTTAGGAGTGACCTCCAAGAACTTTTCATAGTAAGATGCTTGAATATCCAATTGCTCATACTGGCTTGCAGGAAGGGGGCCACTAGATGTGGTGATTGTGTACGCCTTTGATTGCACTGAATCAACCCCAGCCTGGTACACGGTGGATAATGGGATATTTTGGTTGCTTCAAGAGAAGTTGACGCACTTCCCTGAAAGTTGCATGGGTTACATCTACGTCGACATGACCCCAAATACATACACGTCAGATATGAAAGTAGTTGACCCAAATGAGACAAAGGAAGCTGGCTACACGAGATTCGCATGGCGTAGAATGACTTGTACTAAAAACATGGCATCAGGACTTGCCGACGCGCATAAAATGATTAGCAACCGCGGGCACCACAATGGCATCATCTTGTTCTTCTCTGATGGCTTGATAAACAAGGGGGACTTCTTTGATGGAACTGAAAACTTTGTCTCCAAAGTCCTTGTCCACACATTTACCCTCGGTGGGGACGCTTATAACCATGTATGTACCAAATTAGTGTTTATCCATCTAAATGATGATCGCCTCATGAATAAATTTTATTTATTCCTATATACTATATATATGCTAGGTTCTCCACTCCATTGCAACAAATTCTCCGGGTGGGAAGTTCCAAACCAGCCCCGTTCCAGAAAGGCCAAACCTATCAACATCCTTCTCCAAGCTACTGGATAATCTACTTGGCGGAACCCCGGAGTATGATGAGAGGCCTCTTAGTTCCATTTCAGGTATATCTACATATGAATGTCCAATCCAATCTGTTAGTTTAGGAGTGATCACCAAGAACATTTCATAGTATAGGATGCTTAAATGTCCAATTGCTCATACTGGTTTGCAGGAAGGGAGCCACTCGATGTGGTGATTGTGTATGCCTTTGACTGCACTGAATCAACCCCAGCCTGGTACAGGGTGGATAATGGGATCTTTTGGTTGCTTCAAGAGAAGTTGATGCACTTCCCTGAAACTTGCATGGGTTACATCTACATCGACATGACCCCAAACACATACACGTCAGACATGAAAGTAGTTGACCCAAATGAGACGAAGGAAACTGGCTACACGAGATTCGCATGGCGTAGGATGACTTGTACTAAAAACATGGCATCAGGACTTGCCGACGCGCATAAAATGATCAGCAACCGCGGGCACCACAATGGCATCATATTGTTCTTCTCTGATGGCTTGATAAACAAGGGGGACTTCTTTTATGGAACTGAAAACTTTGTCTCCAAAGTGCCTGTCCACACATTTACCCTCGGCGGGGATGCATAGAACCATGTATGTACCAGATTATAGTGTTTATCCATCTAAATGATGATTGTCTCATGAATAAGTTTTATTTATTCCTATATATCATATATGTGCTAGGTTCTCCACTCCATTGCAACAAATTCTCCAGGTGGGAAGTTCCACACCAGCCCCGTTCCAGAAAGGCCAAACCTATCAACATCCTTCTACAAGCTACTGGATAGCCTACTTGGCGGAACCCCAGAGAATTATGAGAGGCCTCTTAGTTCCATTTCAGGTATATCTACATACAAACCTCCAATCCAATATGTTAGTTTAGTAGTTATCACCAAGAACATGCATAGTAGGATGCTTGAATGTCTAGTTGCCCATACTGGTTTGCAGGAAGGGAACCACTCGATGTGGTTATTGTGTATGCCTTTGACTGCACTGACTCAACCCCAGCTTGGCACACGGTGGATAATGGGGTCTTCTGGTTGGTGCAAGAGAAGCTGACCCATTTCCCTGATAGTTGCATGGGTTATGTCTATGTCGACGTCACCCCAAACACATACACGTCGGACATGAAAGTAGTTGACCCGGCCGAGACAAAGAAAACTGGCTACGCGGGATTCGCCCGGCGCAGGATGACCTATGGCAAAAACATGGCATCAGGCCTTGCCGAGGTGCATAAAATGCTCAGAAACCGTGGTTATCACAACGGCATAATCTTGTTCTTCTCTGATGGATTGATAAACAAGGGTGACTTTTTTGATGGAACCAAAAACTTCATCTCCAATGTGCCTGTCCACACATTTACTGTTGGCAGCGACGCATATAACCATGTACGTATGTATTAAGAGCTGTTCGAGTCAAAATCATTGCTTCTGAATTAATCCAATGTATCTCTATGCCTTTCCTGTGTGATAGGGTGTCCAAGCCATCGCAGCGAATTCTCCAGGTGGGACGTTCAACGCAATTCCAGTTCCAGAGAGACCGCATCTCTCAGTGCCCTTCTCGAAGCTACTGGATAGCCTCCTTAGCGGCACAATGGAGGACAGAAGTTGTCAATAGTGTGGGTGATTTGTTCAAGTCTCAGAAACGCGCTCAGGCACTCCATTTCCAACGCCTTTGATCATTTCCTATGTTGAACTGCCATATACTCTGTAGTACTATCTAATAAGTGAGTGCCACTAGCCTGCGTGTGCATAAATTGCATGGATGGGATTGTCTCTCTTTCGTTTTTCTTGTAACCCAACTTTGATTCAAGTCATTGTGATCTTTTTTTTTGCGGGTAAGTCATTGTGATCTTTCTGATGGACAATAAGCCACGGCAAGACGTTGGGCGCGTTTGCATGCGCGCTCGGGGCATGTCAGGCGCGGTTCGGACTGCGTCAGGGCCGTGGCGTGTGTGTCTGGCCATAATCTGGGCATGTTCTGGCTAGTGTATGGGCATTGTCCGACTTATGTCCAGGCTTGGTCTGACTTGTGGCACGAGGTGTGCGTGTGTGCGTACACTGCTTGCCGTGTTAGTAGGACTGGGTCGCTGGTGAACCCGGCTGGGTGAGCATGGAGATCTGTTGCGGGCTCGCCGCGTGGGCGTGCGTAGTGGACGTGGCCAGAGCGGGGCCCCTCCGGTCAGATCGTGCGCCCGGTCGAGTAGGAGCATGGGGGGCATGTCCCAGCGCAGGCTCGAGTATAAAGCCGCCGCGGTGATCATTGTAACGGCGTGGTGTCGAGATCGTGCTCGGGAAAAGGCTGTTTGAGCAGCAGGCGTATGTGCGCCGGAAACCATCGTGTCCACCGTGTTCTTCCTCCTTGTTCTTCCTGTGTATGTGCCAGAGAGACACTAGTAGAAAAGGGGGCAAAGGTTCAGGCCGAGTAAGACCATTAGTCCCGGTTCAGTCCAGAACCGAGACCAATGGGTGCATTGGACCCGGTTCGTGAGCCTAGGGGGCCGCCCGGGCCACGTGGGCCATTGGTCCCGGTTTGTCTGGACCTATTGGTCCCGGTTGGTGGGACGAACCGGGACCAATGGGCCTCGCTCCTGGCCCACCACCATTGGTCCCGGTTGGTGGCATGAACCGGGACCAATAGGTCCCCTTTAGTCCCGGTTCATGCCACCAACCGGGACTAAATGGTTGGTCCTCATTGCGATTCACAGTTTAGTCCCACCTCGCCAACCAAAGGGCGCCCACACTGGTTTATAAGCCCGTCCCTCTCTGCCTTGTTAAGCTCCTCTCAAAATGAAAATAGATGCCCCTATACAGGAAATTTGACCTAAATTTTTCTCTGAAATTCATAGAAATTGATTATGAATTTAGGTTGAATTTTCTCTATAGGCGCATCTATGTTCATTTTTTTAGTAAAGTTAATCACAAACCTGTGATTCACACAAATTTCAAAGAATTCAAATTTTAACTATTCTAATTTGAAAACTAATGACACTAACAGAAAGTTTATAATTTTTGGTATCTCTGTGGAGAAAGATTGTAGATAGTAAATATAATACTGAAAGTGTTTTCAAATTTGAAAACTAATGGCATTAACAAAAAGTTTATAATTTTTCTAAAACTAAAAGCATAAAGAATTTAAAAATAAAGCAAAAAACAAAAGAAAATAAATAATGCAGAAAACAAAACAAAAAATCTGGAAAAAAATACTCATATTAACAATAAGTATTTTGTTGTAAGTAGAAACAAAATAAAATAAATAAAGCAACAAAGAAAACAAAAAAACAAAAAAAGTGTTTTCAAATTTGAAAACTAATGGCATTAACAAAAAGTTTATAATTTTTCTGAAACTAAAAGCATAAAGAATTAAAAAATAAAGCAAAAAACAAAAGAAAATAAATAATACAGAAAACAAAACAAAAAATCTGGAAAAAAATACTTATATTAACAATAAGTATTTTGTTGTAAGTAGAAACAAAATAAAATAAATAAAGCAAGAAAAAAAACAAAAAATTGCCACCTACTGGGCCCTCACGGCCTGAATACGACTAGAAACCCATCCATGGGCCAGGATTCAGGCCCGCAAGAGGCCGAGAAGGCCCACAGGCATGACAATTAGGCCCATAAGCCTGCAATGGAGAGGAGCTCGAGAGGGGTGCAGCAGTGGGGCTTATAAACCACTGCGCACCCCTCTCAACTAGTGAGGTGGGACTAAACTTTCGACGCCGCAGCAGCACAAGGCCTTTGGTCCCGGTTGGTGGAACCAACAGGGACTAAAGGGGCATCGGTACCGGTTCGTGGCACCAATCGGGACCAATGCCCCCCCTTTAGTCCCGGTTGGTGGCACCAACCGGGGCCAAAGGCCGCAGCTTCCCGCCCTTTGGGCTGCCGAAAAGTGGCCTTTGGTACCGGTTGGTGGCACCAACCGGGACTAATGGTGGCATTGGTCCCGATTGTTGCCACGAACCGGGACCAATGCCTCATCTATATAACCAGGACTTGTAAATTTTTCGTTCTGTTCCTCATTCTCCCGCCGCGGCGCCGCCATGCTGCCCGTCTGCCTCGCCGTCGCCGTCGTCGCCCTGCCTTCGACGCACGGCCCCGACGCCGTCGCTGCCCCGCGCCGCCCCTGCCCCGACGCCGCCGGCCCTGCCTCCTCGTCGCCGTCGCCGCGCACCCTGTGAGCGCCGCCCCGATCCCCTCCTCATCCTCGCTGTAATGGCCGTCGCCGCTGCCGCCGCGCCGCCGCACCCAGGGCCGCCACACTAGCTTTGTTAATTAGGATGTGTAGTTAATTTAGTTGTTGTAATTTAGTTGTATTAATTTAGATGTGTAGTTTAGATTTTTTGGTAATATTATTGTTGAATATGCAAATGTTTGTATGTTCATATGCAAAGAATATGTCAATTTTTCATAGATTTTTTATATTTTTTTTCTGTTGTAATTTTGTTCATAGATTTTTTATGATTTTTTTCTGTTATAATTTTGTTCATAGAATTTTTATGATTTTTTGTTCATAGAATTTTCTTTGTCAATTTATGTATATGTTCATATCGTGTAGGAATCTGAAAATTATGTATGATCAAAGTCATTTATGTATATGTTCATATTTAGAAGAAAAAGAAGGAGAGAAAAAAGGAAAATAAGAAGAGGAAGAAGGAGAAGAAGAAGAAGAATAAGAAGAAGAGGAGAGGAAGAAGAGGAGAAATAAATAAAAAGATGAAAAAGAAAAACTTCTTCTCCTCTTTTTTTTCTTTTTTTCTTCGATCTCCTCCTCTATTCCTTTCTTCTTCTCCTCTTTTTTTTCTTCTTCTTCCTCTTCTTATTTTTTTATCGGGTATGTCGTTGTCGATATACCCCCCTCCCCGATAACTTTTAGTAAGTACTACTTAGAAAGTGTTTAATGGAATTAGTTAGAAAAATAATAGAACTAGGTAAACTTGTTTATTTTTAGTAAGTACTAGTTCATTCTATTTATAGTAAGTGCTTAGTAGTTGAACTAGTTGATTTAATAAAACTGGTTTATTTTACTATAGAAGTAGTTTATTTTTAGCAAGAAAATTAATAGAACTACTTTATTTTTTTAGTTAAAGCAATTATTCCCGCATCGACGTGGACGATGCCTATCCCGCATCCTCGTCGTCGAGTCGGCGGAGGACGACACCTACTTGACCAGATGGGCCATGTCCGGGACTGGGCTCCGCCGGGGTGGTACTGGGAGGCGCTACCTTACGGGGGGCGTAACTTGGTGAGGAGCCAGCCCGTCGTTGACCCGATCCTTGTTTGGTGGCGGTCGCGTGGGCCAGTGAAGGTGCCGAGGCTTCCGGACACCGCGGAGGCGGTACGTCACCGTGTCAGCGAGGAGGACCAGCACGTCCGTCGCTACATGGTTGCGTTGGAGGGCAGGTTCGAGAATACCTCGCAGGTTCTTCAGGGATCTCACTGGAGCTATGATCCTGTGATGGTTCCTTCCCTTTGGGTGTCCACCGCCCGTGCCGATACCCGTCGGGCGCTACGGTTCTAGCTGTACTGGCGATATATATGATAGTATTCGACGTGTATTAGTGATAATATTCGACGATGTACGGACACATGGAGATGATGTAGTTTTTCTTATAATTGAATGCATCCTAATTTGAATACTACTTTATTTTGCGATTTGATTTTTCTTATTGAATGCTCAAATTGGAGAGCACTATGCAAAGCATATGCATATGATTAGTTGAATAATAATGATCTAATTTAGTTTTTGTAGTACACACATATATATATATATATATTTAATTGTACATGTTTAATCTTTGAATTATGAACGTAGGAAATGTCATCATCGGACGACGGAAGTCTCCTGGGGGAGTGCGACTGGTGCCACGACGATCGAGGTCTGTGCGACAGGCCTCACCTGGACGATGATCGGCGCTTCAGTATTAAGCTCGAGGAGACCTTCGAAGTTGAAACGGTACACAACGACGACAAGTGTTTTTTTCATAATTAAGCATGATTACAACTATTTCAACGTGTAATTTTCATCTTTTACAATTCGAGTATAGTTTATCCCATACCATGCAAGACGCTATGTCTTGGAGAGGATGGATTTTGAAGACCATGAAAATTTTGAAATGAAGAAAATTCACCTAAGGACCCATCATGATGTGGATTTTGAAGTAAAGTTGTATAATGCTGAGAGCGTAACCCATTTTGGTTGCAAAAATTGGGAAGCATTTTGCAAATTGTATGGTTTTGATGAGGGTATGCTTGTCACCATGGATCTTGGTGATCCTGAAATCGAGCAAGACAATATGGACATTTGGGTCCTTGTTGATACGCCTCCAGTTCTACCGCTGTGTGAGTTTATCAAACATAGTTAATTATTAACTAATTTATATTGTTCATTTCAAAATAGTTGACAGCTTATTTCCATTGACAGCTTATTTTGAAGTATCAAAGATTTGTGCAGAAGATGGTAGATAGAACTTACTACACCGATGACTCTGAGTTAACTTACAAAGAAAAAAATCATCTGGTTGGATTTTGTAATGATCTTGAGAATTACAATATCTACAATCGAACTCCTCAACATTATGGTCAATACGTGCCACTAGTGCACGTGTTGAACTACGGTAACTACTATGGAGATACTCTGGTAAGATTTTTTACTATTACGACATACGTGCATCTTTTGCATACTTCTATAAAACTAGTACTTCATTGCTAACTATGAAGTTATTACTATGTTTTTCAACAGATAATCCCAGAGGATTGTTTGCCTCATCTGATGTATGAGCATGGTCGCCTTGATGTTTTGAACATATATCCAGGTCATCCTACGAATCTCAACTGTCCATACCGGATTTCTAAAAGAAGAGGAGACATGCAAATCAGAGAATGGAAAAAATGTATGGACACTCGTAAAGAGGTTCTTGGACGCAAAAGGAAGCGCGGCGCAAGAATTGGAGACAGGATGATTTCCATTCTTCATAATGGAGAGTCAGGGTCTATACTGTTTTATGCTATTTTACCTTAAACAGGGTATTTAGGTCCTACCTAATACTGATGATCATGTGTTAAGAACAATTAAGTAGGTTGGTTCGATGACTATGAGGATGATGATCGTATGACTTGTTATTAATAACGAGTAGAAGTTCTATCATGATGATTAGTAGGACTTATTATTATGATGATGCATGATGTGAGCATGAAGAGTTATTATATATCAGTGGGTGAAATGAACATGGATTGGATTGAAGTGAAGGCAACATGCATGTGGTGCATGTCGAAAGTAGTACTAATCCAAACTTGATCAAGTTAGGATTAATTAGTATTACTTTCGACATGCACCACATATGTTGCCTTCACTTCAATCTAAACCATGTTTAGGCATAGCATTGCGTTGGTATAAACCAAGCACGGAGATATAAGAGAGGACACTTCTCCCTATTAGCTAGCTAATAACAAACTAAATTAACCCCCAAACCCCCTAAACAAGCCCCTTTAAAAAAAAACTCAGCCACAGAAATGCTGACGCGTGGATGCCTATTGGTCCCGGTTGGTGCCACCAACCGGGATCAAAGGCCCTCCTGTCTGGGCTCAGCGCGCAGGCCACATGGAGGCCCATCTGTCCCGGTTCTGATTTAAACCGTGACTAAAGGGTCAGTGCATTAGTAACGACCCTTTAGTCCCGGTTCTGGAACCGGGACAAAAAGCCCTTATGAACCGGGACAATAGGCCCGTTTTCTACTAGTGAGAGGGCGTGACAAGAGGGTGAGCTGGTGGTGAGCTAGGTCAAGGTTTTGGCTCCAACACTTTCTTCTCCTTGGAGCCTGTACTGAAACCAAGAGGAGAACAATGTCATGGATTCGGCTGGTCTTCGTGTTCGTGTCTGGGGGCGACGGCGAGGTTGACAGAAATCGTTTCATTGGGGCGGTCTGGTTGTTTCCCTACCTTTTCTCATCTTCTATGCCCTGCTTGATTTTTCTTTCTTCCCGTGCCACTAATTTTCATGTTTGTTGTGCTGATTTTGTTCTGTGATTGGAAGAAGATACTGATAGAAAAAGTTGTTGGGTTGGTTGTCACTTGTCATTCTGTTTCACGGTTCTGTCATTTGCCAGATTTTATTAATATTAACTCTAATGAGAAGAATGATGACTTGAACACCTATCAATCGACATTAAAAAATACACCACCTAGTTTTACTACAATTCTTGGTTGATTGGGACTCTTAATCTTTGGTTATTTGGAACCGTTAATTTCATCATCACATTGTTTAGGCAGGGAACATACACATCGATGTTACACAAACTGACGCTAGAGGCAGAATGAAAGGAAGAACATAGACATCAGGATCACTTTGTGATAAGTCCGCCATAGAAATCAGGATCACTTTGACTCGACCTGAACAAACAAGACCAAAAAAAGAAGTCAAACAATAGGGAAGAGGAATACTGATCTAAATTCGACACTGTCTGTGCATATTCATTACTTCAAGAGCAAAAAGGAACAAACTATAGATCTTCTATTGTGTTGGATATAGTATATCATAGGCTGACGAGGAATATCAAAGGACTAACGAACTCCTAACTTAGGTCACCAAAGCGGGAAAATAGGAGGGTTTTGACAGACAATCAACGAAAAGACAACAATCCTCCTCCATACAATTAACATGACCACTGCCAGCTGAATCCTTCTTGATTCAGACGTCACACTCTTAGGCAGGGAAGAACCAGACCGATTTTAGACTAACCGGAACATAGACATCAGGACTGCGCTCAGGAGGGAGCAGCAAATAACAGTGTTCAAAAGTTCAGATATATATAGCCAAACAAAGGCATGTAAACATGGTGAAATGAGTCCTAGAAAACACAGGTCATGCAAAAGTGATACTACCTCTATTTCTAAATATAAGACGCTTTGGCAGTTCAACGTGTGATATTTAGGAACAGCGGGTGTACCTTCGTGTTGCAGGACGTCGTACATTACCTAGTAGTATAACAAACTTTCAACTTAGGTCGTTGGGCAGGCACACTCAGCAACCTATGTGGTCCTGCCTATAACTGATCCTATGAGGCTGATTTAAATCATATACATACATAGATTATACTTATACTAGGTGTGAAATGTTGAGCTGTCTAAAACAGGAAATGAAATTAAAAGAAAACAGGGTGCCCTGCCTATAACTGATCCTATGAGGCTGATTTAAATTACACAGCTTGCAAGCACAAGCTGCTCTTTCTATTCAGAGCAGCAACGGAGCTCTTATTTGCGACCATACCAGTCAGATTCATTTCAAAACTGACACTTACATAGATTTATATACGCGGACAAGATGAGTTGTACTTCACCTTCACAATACTATTCGCCAAAAATAATTGGCATATTCTAGTATTTTGTGATTTCACGAGGCCTGAAATAATAGTCGATACATAAGGTATATCACTGATTTTTTTTCCTCATATGATTTTCTTGAATAGCAGTTTGAACAAACAAGACAACAGACCCTAAACCCTAAACAACCACTACTAAGCCATGTGAACATGAATGGCAGGATGACCAGTAGTACCAAGTGCAGCACCGCAGATTCTCATCTTGTAGGCAAGGTGACCACCTTCTGCGAGAAATCCATGCTACTCAAAACACACTCACATTGAGGTTTCAGGACATGGATGTTGATCTGACTATGACTCCAAAAAGGCTAGAAATCGCTGCAAAATAAATATGGGAGTTGCAAATAAGTAATCAGAGAGATGATTCGCAAATTCTCATTCAAAAACCATATTGTTACGCGTCTTACATAAAGCCCAGATTTGAGCAGCAAGAACAATCCGGAACTTGAACTGCTTAAAACTCTCCCAGCACCACCTCAATGAAAGCACAAAGGTCACCTCTACTTAGTGGCACCCAGTTCCAGTGTAACATCTCAGCCCAGCAACTCCACACAAATCAGGCAGCAATACATTGAAAAAACATATGATCTACGTCTTCAGGACCCGCACACAACCCATTATCAGGCCCTCTTCTTTTCACAATTGGAATCTCAAAGGAAACTTGTCAAGCAGCAGTTGCCACATGAAAACCATAATTTTTATACGCAGCTTCAGCACCCAGGAAACTGTCCTTCATATTGATCGACTCCCCTTACTAGTAAAAATAACTCCAGACTCACATCCAGGTGCTAGGTGCACATTTCAAATTTCAGTTATAACTTATAAGAGAACTCTAAAGCTCACGTACTACGTTCCTACACAAAAATTTGTCCTGAAAGAGATCATCACCAACTCCCCATTGCAGTAAGCTTCAGGAGTTTGAATGTCTGGGTCAACACATTCACAAAAGAGAGTAGGGGAACGAAAATGCAAAAAAGGTGCATTACCATACCAGAGAACGTTCCAAACAACTGTCCTCTCCCCATTTTAAACGGCTCCCAAATCCAAATGGTTTCTGCAACAATGTCTAAGAAAATTTCTGCAGTTTAGTCTTACCATACATAAAGACAATTGCTGATATATGATGTGAAGAATATCTTTCTTCCTGACGTACAGGTTGCAACCACAATGACAGTGGATCACCTTTGGTTTGCACATTTTTATCGTTTGCGTGCATTACTGATGGATGGAAGCAGGGGAGAACTCCCCAGCAAGGAAGATGGTCCGACTAGGTGCCAGCACAAGGTGGCAGACGCAGAAAAACCAGTATAAGAAGAACACAAATCATTAAGATAAATGCTTGTTTTCTCTGCCTATATATTTGTTTTTTGCTCAGCACAAAAGAAAAAGTGCATTTTTGCCCAAAACAGAGTAAGCTTCCTTGCATTAAGATAATTACTTGAGCATTGTGTGACGAACAAATGAATGGAAAGAGGAAAGGAAAAACCTAGACACGACTAACATATACCGTTGCCCTGGAACTGGCAAGGGCTTCATATCGTTTGTTTCTGCATCTCCGAAGAAACAAATCACTGTCAGCCATGCGCTGGCCACCCCCAGGCATTGTGTACTCTTACCTTGCTTGAGACATGTGCTATGGTGTGGTCATGTTTCAGTTATGTTGGTACACTAGTTTTGCCATTTCTCAGGTTTCATTTGTTATAATAACAAACTCTAATAGTTAAGAAAACGATGTGGCTTGTAAATTACAGCAGCTAGCTTTACCCACAGTGGTTGATTGACTGAAACTAACTGTCACATTCTAGGCAGAGTGCAGCCACAACGGTGCTACAGAACCCGAAGCTAGAAGTAGCATGAAAACAAGAACAATGTAAACATGACCACTGTCAAGAGAACTTCTGTAGATTGTCACACGACATCTTGTCAGAAAGGTGATCTCAACAACAAGAACTCCACGCTATCGAAACCACAATCACTTTGGAGTCAGAAATCTCCTTAAGTTTCAGTCAATCATCTCAACTGATTTTTTTTAGATTAGGAGTACAGCCATGTTATGAGGATCTGAGGGTCGAGATTGACAGTAATAGACAAGAATTTTGGTTGCCTGTGCAATGATAAGATAAGCAATCTTGATCTTATGAGTTTGATTTCAGATAAAACAGCTTGCGCGCACAAGCTGTTCTTCTGATTTAGATATTTATTTATAGCGACTCAGGATCTTGTTTGTGACCGTACCAGCTATGCAGATTTATGTCAAAATAACATAGTGAGATAAACTATACATATGAAGACGAGTAGATAACTAAAAGAAAACGTTTCTGCCTCCGATAGCTATCACAAGAAAAGTGTACAAAATGACTTGTGCGCACCTTGAATGATTTTTCTCAAGGTGAAACAATTCGAGCTTAATTGGATCTACACTTGTATTCCTTCTACATTACCTTATCGTCAAAATTACTCGAAAATATTTATCATGATCTAGTTTTTCGTGATTCCATCAAGGACTCATGCATAAGCTATTCGTAGTGTGCAAAATATTGTTTCTTACCAACCTCATTGTCCTAAATGGCAATTGGAACAAAGAAGACAATGAAAAACAGTTATGTTCTGAAGCTGGCTTAGCTTTCTCACAAGCACAGGAGAATAAACCAAAGTTTTAAATCGCGGGCGAAAAGACCGCTATCGCGCCGCTATCTCCGCATGAAATCAGCCCCGCGATTTACTTCCTTCCCAGAATCGCGGGAGATCGCGCCGCAATCGCCGGAGATCGCGCCGTTTCTTCCTTAACGATCGCGGCAAACTTTTCTTCCGCTATTTCCCTTCGCCCGCGATTTTAATCTTTGGGATAAACACTACTCAACCATGCAACCAAGAATTATCAATTGCAATAATGAACAATCAAGCATTACACAAGTTATGTGACAATAAGTACGCAATAAAAAGTTTACCACTTCATATTGCCGGTGAAGACAACAGCGATGGTGGGAAGTTGGTATATATGTGTGTCCCGAGCAACGTAGGCTGGCATTGTTTCACACAAACCCTTTGGAGCTGCAACGTCTTGATGTCCATTGCGAGATATTCATAGAGTGGGTTAGCTACAGATGAGCGCTGTGTCCTTACCAATAGCAAATACCTCTCAGTTGCAGCTTTGATATAATACTTGTACCCAGAATCTAGTGCGATTGTCTTCTCCATCTGCCACTGTCTAGGAGTCGCGCCTTTGATCTGTGCAATGTATAGCTGAGATGAGATGCAATTTCACCACGGAAACCAAACATCCCAAGCCTGCCTTCCCCTGCCTCTACAATGGCTAAACCTTCTCTGCTCCATTCTCCGGGCGGGAGGTCAATAACCGAGAACTCCATCCTGTTGGTGTCAAGCACGAGCATCTTTTTGCTCGTGATCATCAGCAGGTCCCAGTAGAAGACACCATAAGAATCTATGTAAACATACAAGTAAGAATATGTTTCCTTTCAGAAAGAAGATAAGAACAAGAGGCTCACCACGGTGGTGCCGGCGATGAGCTCGGCGCGGGTGATCGACGGTGGTGAAGACGGGGACGGGGCGTGACGGACCGCTAAACCTAGACAAATATTGAGAAAAATGGAGCTTGGAGGTAGAGCTTGGAGAGGAGAAAGCTTAAGTAGTGTGGCTCGAGCATTCCATCGAACACCTTGTGTGCATAGGAGGTGAGCTAGAGCACCACCATGCCCTCTCCCCCTCGGCGGCCAGAAAAAACAAAGCAGTGTGCTCTGCTCTTACGCGAGGGGGTATATATAGGCACCTCATTGGTCCCGGCTGGTGGCATGAACCGAGACTAAAGGGGAGCCTTTGGTCCCGGTTCAAGCCACCAACCGGGACCAATGATGGTGGGCCAGGAGCCAGGCCCATTGGTCCCGGTTCGTCCCACCAACCGGGACCGAAGGTCCAGACGAACCGGGACCAATGGCCCATGTGGCCGGCCGGCCCCCTGGGCTCACGACTAATGGAACCGGGACCGAAGGTCTAGACTGAACCGGGACTAATGGGCCGACCCGGCCTGGACCTTTGCCCCCTTTTCTACTAGTGTAGGTAGGTGGAAGTGCATCCAAATTGGAACCATCAATCCATCTCTCAACGGGATCCCTCCCATATATGCATTTTGTGCCACTGGAGACAACGTCCGCCAAACCCCACCACCCTCTTCCTCATCCCATGCCAGGCTCGAAGTTGTTGTCTCGATGCAACTCGCCTCCGATGACATTAGCCGCAGCCAAGAGGTTGAATTTCCTACCGCATCTCACAGCTCTCTCTCTATTCCCAAGTGTGAATATATGGGCATGCATTTTTTTATAGTAAGGATATTGATGACAACTTGTGGGGTGAACTAAAAGATTCGCTAGCTGTAAAAATTAAATTCAAAAAAACTTTAAGGCTACATGCTACCGAATATATGCTCTAAGAAATTCATAAATTAAAAGCGGCACATGTTTAATTGGAACCAATTTCTTTCCTCAGAAACAGAAAGTGACACCTGTTGTTGCTGAAGTGATCTGTATATGCATGTTAATTTGTGTATTTGCTAATTGCAAAGATCGGGACATCATACAATAAAACCAACAAACCGCCTGCGATTTATGTAGCCAAACTCAAAGTATACAATAATTGAACCAATAAGTCTTCTCTACTTAGAAGAGTTTGGCTTGTTCACAAGTCAATAATTTAAATCAGAAAATGTAACAACCACTTTCCAAAAATCTAAAACTAAATAACATCCTCATAATAGGATTAAGTTTTAAACACTAAAATGGACATACCTCACTCCTAGTACGCGAGCCCTACAAATAATCATACAACTAGAAGTATCTGTCCTAATATGAGTTGTGGTTCGAAGGAGAGTACGAGAACTCCTTATATAGATGCACGTGGGATCAAAGCGGAACCATCTATCATGTCCTGTAAAGAATAATCATATTTTTTGGTAGTGTCATTCGTAGGCCATCCTTCATTCCACGGGCACGGTCGTCAGTGCAATTTTAGTGAGAAATGTTTGGTAAATGTAATACAATACTTCAACCCTGGCCTTTATGGCAGACAACCCGCAGTCCGGTTAATCAAAGTCAACCCAAACCGTTCGTGCGACAGAAAAGAATAAAAACGAGCTCACAGCCGCACGAACCATGATCCAATCCCATCTTCCCACCTCTAGCGCGCAGCCACCCCTGCCACGCTGCTGCGCACCACGCCGGTTCCCGTCCCGCCGCCGCGCGCCGCCGGTCCCCGCCCCTACCCCTACCCCAAGTCGCCCACCCTCTCACAACCTTCCATCGCCGGCGACACTAGACGCTGCGGCCATTGCCGGCTCCCCCCGGTTAACATTTGAGAAAGCATATGAACTTTGATTTTTGATCGCGATTCATGCGAGCAACTTTTGTCTTTTTTGTTTCTTCTAAATAGAACAACATATGAACTTGAAACTTTGTGGGATAACAAAACATTCTAACTAGAATGTGGGAAAAAACTTTCAGATTTTTTCGTGGATCATTTATACAAAAAAGTAATGTTTTTTACTCAAAAAATCTCATTTTGTATATTTATGTCGGATAAAAAAACCTGAAAGTTTTTTCCCACATTGTAGTAAGAATGTTTTGTTGTCCTGCAAAGTTTGAAGTTCATATGTTGTTTTGTTTTGAAGGAACAAAAAAGAGAAAATTTCGTGGTCTAAGTTAGTTGTGTGGCACCGATCTCAAAGCAGTATTGAAGGGTAAGGATAAGAGGTGTCTAGAAACCCGTGCTTTACAAATCCACGTTTGGCTCCCCCCGCCCCTGCTACCACGGCGCTGTCGAGAATCATCCCCGCCATCTGTTAGAACCGCCCGCCTGGCTCCTGCGGCGAACATCACCGCCACCCCGCTGTCGATTCCCACCCCAGCCTATAGTGTCCTCCACCTGTGCTCTCCTCCTCAGATTTTGACGGAAAACAAGTTGGGATCCGACGGTGCTCCATAGTTCACTGGAGTTTCAACAGTCGGTTCTACGCTTCAGGTATGTGGACAAGGAGGTTTGAAATCATGGTCTTTGTTCTCTGGCAACCCGCAGTTCATTGGTGACAAAATGGGTTTTGCAATGGTTGCTAAATCCTACGAGGGCCTACAGGTAACTCTTGCAATTTTCTTCAGCTCCTGTAGTAGCTACCTTTACTTTGCAACGGAGTTTACTTATGGTTATAGGATTTGCAGTAAAAGTGCCATAATCTATTTGCCTACGGATATACTACAAGGGAAGAAAAATTTGGAGGAAAAAATGTTTAAGGCCTGTGGCGATCCACTGATTTGTGCGGAAAGGTGCGGCAGCACCCGGGTGTCCCGACACCCTATAATCTTGGCCGTCCAGCTGTGTTAGGATGCGTGCGAGGCACTATACAGCTACAGGCGTTTTGCAGGCTCAGCGTGATTACTCAGGCTTGTTTAATGAGATAGACAGCAACGGGAGGGAGAGAGTAGCATGCAGATATAGGCTTTGCAGGAGTAGGCATGACAGGAGGCCTGGGGTTGAAGCGATAGCATGCAGACGGTGCATGCGCCCAGTCGTATCACAAGAGATTCCCAATCGCCACGTCGTGTTCAGCTTGCTCATTTTTTTAGACCGATGCCATTAGGGCATGTACAATGGGGGCAACACCTAGGTGCTGCCCGGTGCATCCACGTAGATGAAAATAAACGAAGCCATATGTACTAGTTTTTATCACCCAACGCTCTAATCTGAAACCACCGCTTTTATCGGGGGCCCATCTTCTTTTTGCATCTTCTTCCTCGAGTTCGTCCATGGATCCTCTCTCATCTTTTCTTCAGAGCAGATTCGCTTCTCCCAGCCATGGAACAAGAGCCTCCGACCTCTATGTAAATTTCGTGGAACCCAACACGCAGATCTTCACCCCGCGTGCTTTAGCTTAGGTTGTTTTCCCCATGGCTCAAATATCTTCTCAATCTCATGGTTGTCCATCTCCATGAAAAGAAATTGCTTCAGATTTAAGGTAGAGGCTCAGCCTGTTGTGGATCCACGAGGTAGGAGCCAAGACGCGTCCGAGCTCATCCCGTTCTTCATGGCCCTTCGCACATCCGGCCGCCGTCTTTGCCTCGCCAAGCCTGGTCGTCGTGCTTTCTGTCCGGCACCATACGAGCACCGGTGCTGTCCACGGCGGTCCAAGACTATGACGCAGAGATCGCTCTCTTCTTTTTCGCCCCCTCTTGCTTTTTCTTCGCTTTTTCGCCCGAGGAAGCGGCCTCCTCTGCAGGAGTCACCTGGTGTCTGCAAGCGATAGCTTTTTAGCCACGATGGCATCCGAGCCTAGCTGGCCTGCGGGGCAGCAGGGCTGGGGCTACCCATTGGCCATGCCCTTAGCTGCCGGCGTGGTAGAGACACAAGGATGACTACAATCATTCTAGTAAAAAAAATCAGGTAAAACTAACCAACACAACAATATTAATATGAATCCACTAAAGAACAATGTTGTTCTCGTTATTTTCCGTTGTACGCACTCGCTTCGTACGTGGTGTACGCTATAACGAGCGGAGTACCAACCGCTATTCAAGGCGGTGTGTACGCTGTTGGAGCAGGTGGCTACGGAGGTTTTTACCCAACATGGATGGCAACATAATCTCCGGCTCGGTCCACCATCTTTTTCGACATAGGCATAGTGTCGGTCTATGGACTCTACTGTTGCCGAATTATCGGTCTTTTATCTTTCTGTTTATCAGACTACTGGTGTTTGGCTGTGTGCATCCTAGTTATGCAGAGGCCGGGTGATACTCTTAATGCTTTGTATCACTTTGATGCTACATTTTGAGATAATAAAAGCGCCCTTTATCAAAAAAAAATCTCGCTATATTTCCTTTTAGTACTACAAAATTTATTAAATTCATAAATGGGACGTAAGTGTTACTGCACCTGTGCCATGTCCGCTATGAAACCTGTACCAGACGATTCTACTCGAATTTTTTTTTCTTCTTGCGAATCTATCTATCACGACGCAATTAAAAAGAGAATCAGCAGCTGGCTCTGCCATGCACGTTCAAACGCGAGGACACGGAACTGTTCCTAAAACAAACATAGTGCGTCCAATGCATGTCCACGCTTGCAACACGGCAGGCAGCCTGTGTTCTCTATCAACGAAAGATCCCTGCCAGATGAATAGTGAGCCCAAAACCGGTCAAGACACATGGTGCCAAAAATTTAGACATGGAAAAGCCGCATAGAATTGACACTAGCTAGGGGGAATCAAACCTACGAGCACAGTGATAGCCTAGGCCCAGCTCCATTTGAATTGCGACCGGCCTCCCGCGTTTAATGAAGATGGGATCCTTGGCGCCATGAAATATTCGAGATCACCAAGGGCCAAATCACTCCAAGCCTTTGATGCAGCAGCTCTCCATTGTCCGGTGCTTGAAGAGAAAACGAAGGCGGTCATCACAGTTTCATAATATGCCAACCAAATCACACTGAATGAAGCCTGTTCCTCCTTTGCTGCCTCGTCGCTGGGGGAAGGAGGAAAGGCACGCACGAGAGCCCTGGCAGCCTGGGAAATGTGCTCCATAGAAGGGGCTATGTCGTCAGGTACCGGGGGAATCACGAGATACCGCCTGTGCAGGGGATCGCAGACCACAAGCTCCGGGAAGTTGGTGGGCTCCTCGTCCTTTTCGAGCTCGCCGTCGAGGAGGACAAGGCCGCCGCGGATGTCGCGCACGATCCAGCGGCTGTTGGAGGGGATGAAGGAGAAGGTGAAATCGGCGGCGATGGCGAGCGCGCGGGCGGCAGGAGCGGAGGGGTGAGGCGGGAGGGCGGGGTGGAAGTGGTCTTGGTCGAGGAAGGCGAGAAAGGACGGGGAGTGGAGGCTGAGGAACCTTCGGAGGAAGGAGCCCTCGGTGGCAAGCCGGCGGAAGGGGACGCAGGCGGTGGAGGCGCGGGCGAGGTCGGCCGGGGTAGGCAGCCGGAGAAAGATCTCTGCGAGGAGGTGGTCGGGGATGTCCGTCAGAGGTGACGCCATTTTCTTCTTGCTGGTTGCCATTGGCGTGGAGCGGGGAAAGTGGTTGGGGCCGGCCGTGGGATGGGTGGAGGAGCAAGCCGCCGGGAACCCTCGCCGAGATCGGAACCCTTCAGTACTACCCCGGCGGCGTGGATGAGCCTGGTATTGGGTTTTTTCTGCTCCTCTTCTGTGCTACCGCAATGGGCTGTCGTCAAACACGAGGAAGCATCAATATCTAAAAGGACTTTGTGAGCAAAACGCTGGAACGATGAAGTATTACTCGTTGTTGGCGCTGCCAACAAACAAAACGCTGCCATGACCCCATGAGTACAAAATATGTTGCCATAACTAATAAACATACAGAGCAGGCCGTGAAACCCTGGACGAGATGGGAAAGGGAGGAGGCGTGCGTGCGTGCGATAGTGTGGGTCGAGTGACTGATTGATTTTCCTTCCTCGGGCTTGGTATGTAATAGCAAGCCCAGTTTAAGAACAAGGTTCCCCCGCTTTATATTATAAAGCAACGGACCAAGCATCTAACAAAGTAGTACAAGTACAAGCAAGTCATCAAGTCACGCTGGGGCACAACAGGGCAAGCCCAGTTTGTCAGGCCTGGCTTACACTAGTAGAAAACGGGCCATTTGTCCCGGTTCCAGAGGCCCATTAGTCCCGGTTCGCGTACGAACCAGGACAGAAAGGGCTCCACGTGGCCGCTGCGGGGCGCCTAGGCAGGAGCACCTTTGGTCCCGGTTGGTAACACCAACCGGGACCAAAAGGCATCCACGCGTCAGCAGCTGGCAGGAGCAGGGTTTTTTTCTTTTTTGAAAGGGGAGGGGGGTTTATGGGATTTTGGAGGGTTAATTTAGGAGTTTCATATATTGTGTTAGCTAGCTAATAGAGAGAAGTGACCCCTCTTATCTCCGTGCTTGGTCGATGCTAGCCAATATACGTATAGAGAGAACTCAACATGCTAGGTAGTAAGCAAATGAAGGAACCATTAGTTATTACACAAGATTGTCATGAACATACACAGCGAGAAGTGATCGACCTCTCTTTCTCTGAGAGATTGGTCGAATAACAAATTTTCGTATATCTATCCGACGCTACTAGCTACATATATACAATATAAGATCTCTTACAATCTCTAACATCTCATGTCTATATCAATTTTCACATGATATTCTCCGGCTTTATTGATTTCGTGCTCAAGAAAGAATCCCGCCAATTCCTCTTGAATTCCTCTTTGTTGGGAAAGTTACTACACGTCTACACATCCATTCGCATGCAATTGTGCAACCCATACACGTGGAAACAACAAGAAACATCAGGCGAAGACACCTATCCAGAACATCTGCAGAAAAGACTTCAAAAGATAAATTTACAACAAACCCTTCAGCAAGGTTGTCAGAATCGCGATTTTGAATCGGATCGGAGCTTCGATGGTAGAATGGCAAATCGTAGAATCTTCACTATCAGAATCGTAGAAACGTAGATTCTAAGAACTAAAATCATAGAATCATAGAGGTAAGGTTTGATCGTAAAGTCGTAGAATCGTATAACAGAATCGTGATTCTGACAACCTTGCCCTTCAGTACCATTTTCACATATCATCATTCTTGTTCCCTATCATCGGACGCAAGGAAGCATCAATGTGTGATAGGAATTTGTGAACGAAACAAGAACACCCTCCTGTAAGTGCATTTAGTGCCCCTTAGTGATTTTGGTGTATTGAAGACTTATAAGTTAAGGATCTAATGTGTTTATGAGTGTACACAGGTCTATAAGTCTATGAGGAGTTTGATATTTACAGAGAAAGTCGACCCCTAAAAATGAAGTTCTTCGACTGAAGACTTTGGTATTCTGAAGACTTCCTGAAGACTTTGAAAGTGAAGAAATTGGTGTGACCTTGAAGACTTGGTTATCATTCGAGGAACATGAAGCGTGAAGACTTTTGTTTTCGTAGTTTCATTTTCTCTTTCTTAAGTCATAGGAAACACCGTACTGTTAAATGGGGTCGAGGATATACTAAGGAAAAATTTCCATTTGATGCTCAACTCAAATCCTACACCTACCAATCCCTTCGAGTGAAGCCATTGGAAATCTCATACAGTTCAGTCAATTTCTTCAGTGACAGAGACGCAGTTCTTCTGGTCACTGAGGACTTTGTTCTGACTGAGGAGTTAGGAATTCGCCAGTGCGAATTGCCTACACAGTGAGGAACATGATAGCCCTAAGGAATTTGTACCTCAAATTTCCGACCGTTGATGTGCTGCGTGCCAGCTGTCCCAAAATATCTTATCCACCTAACGGTCATATCATTGAAGGGCATTTATGTCTTATCATGTCGGGCTGCTCCCTATGCTATAAATAGCCACCCCCTACAACCACTAGCTGGTTGGCTGCTCCGCAAGAAACTGACACTTGTCATTTGAGAGCATCCCATCCTCCGAGGACTTTGAGCGAAAATCATCAAGTGAGGAAAATCCAAAACCCAAACCCAAACACCTACAAACCCAAAGTGATTGAGCATCACTGAAGAGATTGATCCTGCGTGGATCCCACGCTTGTTACCTTTGAAGACTGTGCTTTTTCCAGACGGTTAGGCGTCATGGTCTAGAGCATCCAAGAGGAATTGTGGATCGTCGAGTGACCGAGTTTGTCAAGGTTCGGAATTCACCTGAAGACTTACCACGAGTGGTTGGACGAGGACTGTGTGTCCTTAGTTCAAGGAGAATACGGTGAGGACTTGGTGTCCTGAGCTGCGTGCTCAGGATTGGGTGTCCGGGACTGTGTGTCCGGGACTGTGTGTCCTCGAGTTTAAATACTCAGCCGCTCCAACCAGATGTACAACTAAGACACCAGTTGGAACTGGTCTACCAAATCATTGTCTTCACCAAGCTTACTGGTTCCATTTCCTCAACTCTTTCATTTCCTCAGTATTGTGCTGTTCATTTATCATATCTGTGTTTGAAGACTTTGACTGAAGACTTTCTCAATTTCCTCAGTTTAATTTCTTCAATCTGTTTGTCTTCATCTTGTGTTATCCTGTGATTACACTTTCTGTACTCTGTGCTAGTCTTCATTTCATCATGATGACCATGCTTGTGTTCTGCTTTGTTTACATCTGAGTACTTATTCCGTTCCAAGTAGTTCTTCGCTAAGAAATTTCCTCACTAGCAAATTCCTCAGTGAAGAATTTCATAAAAATCGCCTATTCACCCCCCATCTAGTCGATATAGTGCATTTTCAATTGGTATCAGAGCGAGGTACTCCCTTGTTCTGTGTGATTTTGATTTAACCGACTGGAGTTTTAGTTATGTCGACCGCAGGTATGATGAAGGTCTCCGCTGGGTGTCCTACCTTTGATGGGATGGACTACCCCTACTGGAAGAATAAGATGCGAATGCATCTTGAGGCAATTGATAACGATCTCTGGTATGTTGTGGAAAATGGTATTCCCTCAGTCTCACCCTCACTGAACACTACCGATGAGAAGAGATTCAAACAACTCGATTCCTAAGCGAAGAATATCATATGTGGCCATCTGAGTAAAGGACAGTATGGTAGAGTGAGTGCTTTGGAAACTGTTAAGCTTATCTGGGATAGGCTGTCCAAAGTCAACGAAGGAGTTTCAACTCAGCATGACTCTCGAGTTGATGTTCTTCGCAATCTCTTCAACCGCTTCAAAAGACTCGACAATGAAAATGTTCAGCAAACCTTCGATCGCCTCACTGACATCTCAAATGAGCTTCAAGCACTTGGCGCCACTAACATCACCGACCATGAGGTGGTGAAGAAATTGCTGAGATCGCTTGATTCCTCATTTGATACTCTGGCACTAATGATACAAGAGCGTGCTGATTACAAGTCACTTGACCCCGCTGATATCCTCGAGAGGCTAAACACTCATGAGTTTCAGCTTGCTGAAAAGAGAGATCTCTACGGTTCGAGCTATGGCAGATCACATGCACTGAAGGCCAAGGCAGTATCAGAATCCGAAGATGAAGACTCTGGTAGCAGCCTTGGTGACCCCGAAGAACTGAGTCATGATCTAGCACTGCTAGTGAAGAAATTCCAGAAGTTCTCAAGACGTGGTTGCTTTGGAAAACCCTCCAGGAGCAATGATTCCTCATCCAGTGACTACAAGAAGAGGCTTTGTCACAAGTGTAAGAAACCAGGACATTACATTCAAGATTGTCCTTAGTGGGAAAAGGAATCAAAGAAGAAGAAATACAAGGATTACAGTTCTGATGATGCGAAGAAAAAGAAGAGGTCCTCAAAATCTTCATCATCAAAATCCTCAAAGTCTTCATCTCACAAGAAGAGCAGCTCCAAGAAGGCTCGGGCATTCATTGGCAAAGAAATGGACTCTAAAGCTGAATCTGAGGAATAAGAAGAAGACGAGACTTCTGAGGACTCTGAGTCTGGTGTGGCAAGCCTAGCCCTCGCTACTGTATTCGTCAACAAGTCTATCTTCAACTCTGAAGAAAATAACCTCACAAATAAGGTTGATGAAGGCAACGATGACTATGCTCCCACCTATTGCTTCATGGCAAAGGGTGCCAAGGTACCTAAATATACCTCCTCTCAGTCTAGTGAAGATGAATCTGATGAAAATCTTAAGCCCAGCTAGACAAAACTTGCTAAGATTGCTGTGAAACAACAAAAGGCTTTTGAAAAGGTTCAAAACATGCTAGACAAAAGTGATGATATGTTGGGTGAAGAAATGGATCGCACTAAAGCCTTGACTGAAAATCTTCAGAGACTTCAGACAAGGTTTGATAACCTTCAAGGTCATCATAACACTCTCTTATCTGATCATGAGAAGCTTTCTTATGAATTTCTTCAAAGAAAGCAAGATCTTGAGGAGCTAAGAGTGAGTTATGAAGATCTTCAGAAGAAGCGTGATTCATTGCTTGCTCAACTAATCAGCGCTGCTCAGGAAGAATTTATTCCTCCATGTTTAAAATGCATTGAACGAGAATCTGCTAATTCTTCACCTGAATGTTCAAATGCTTCTAATGTTACAAATTCTTCACCTGTCTCTGCTATCACTAATTCCTCATCTGAGGACATTGCTAGTATCACTGACGATGCAGGGTTGAAAGGAATTGTACATGACAGGCATGTACAAAAGCCTCAAAGGGCATCAGACTCTTTGTGATGTGCTTAAAAAGCATATCCTCAACAGGAACCCTAGGAAAGAGGGTATTGCCTTTGAGAGGAAACTCAATGCTGATGGTACATATTGAAAGCCGGAGCAGTCGACTGGACTACAGTCTGCAAAGTCGGATCCTCCTTTTCTTTTTTTTCCTTTTTAAGCAGCCGGCCGTGGGCACCCGACCTTTTCTTGCCTTCCCTTTTCTCAGCCGGCAACAACTGCCGAGCACCGGAAACCGACCCGGACACGCATGAAGGCGGCAGGCGGCAGGGCCGACCGTGTTGCCGCCGACGAAGCCGGCGCAGGCGAAGCTGGCAGGCCGGGTCGCGGGCGGAGGAGCCGGCGTGGGCAAAGCCGGCAGGCCGGGTCGCGGGCGGAGGAGCCGGCGTGGGCAAAGCCGGCAGGCCGGGTCGACGTGTTGACGAAAAGAGCTGCGGCCGGGTGGCGGAAGCCGGCCAAGGCGCGCGGAAGCCGGGAGCCGGCTGCTGGGTGGCAGAGCCGGCCAGGGGAGGCGGCGCAGGATGGAGGAGTGGAGACGAGGCGTCGGTGACGCGGCGGCCGGGCGCTGGCGAAGCCGGCCGAGGGGTCGAGCAAAGGACCGACGCAGGCGGCGCGGGGCGAGGCGAGCCCGAGCAGCCGGCCAGCGGGCACGCGGCGACCCGGGAGCCGGGCGCGGCCGGGTGGGAGGGGCCACACGAGCCGGAGCAACACATGGACAGACGCCGGCGACCCGACGGCCGGGTGCTGCGGGAGTCGTCCGGCGGGTGGGTGCAGCGTTGGACGCGGCCGGGAGTTGCATGGAGGTGGCCGCTTGGCGCGGGGGCGCAGACGCGCGGAGTCTGGCCGTGGGACGGCGCACCCGATGAGCGGGCGGACCGGCTTGCGGCGAGCCGGAGCTGAGGACCCAGCGCATGGTCAGCCGGGGAGGAGGACCCGGCGCGTGCTGGTGCCGGTGCAGAGGACTCGGCCAGCGACGAGCCGGACAGGCGCGGCGACGACGAGCCAGCGGGCGCGCGGGGGCCGCAGGTGGCGAGGAAGCAGGCGCCGGGCCCGCGCATGACTAAGCGGCCGAGGAGGCCCGGAACGGGGGCCGGGTTGGCGTGAAGGCGGCCGAGGCGAGGTGAAGCCGGCCTGCGGGAGCTGGTCGAGCAGGCGGGAGCCGGCAGGCGCAGGGGGAGGCCGGGCCCGAGGGCGCGGTTCAGAGCGGCGACGAGGCGGACGGGCAGCCGGTCGAGGTAGGTCCGTGCAGGCGATGTTGGGTGTCTTGGCGGCCGAAGCAGGGGAGCCAACCCGCGTCAGGGCACACATGGATGTGCGGGGAGACGGCGCGGAGCGGAGCGGGAGAGCGCCCCAGGTGCAGCCGGCGCGGGCGTGCTCGCGAGAGGAGCGAACGCAGCGAGTGGGAGGCCAGAGCCGGTGGGCAGAGGAGCCACCCGGCGTTGGTGTGGCGAGGCACGCCATGGACTGCAGCAGCAGCAGCATGACGAGGCGAAGATGGCGAGGAGGGCGCTTGGGGCCATGGCGTTGACCGTTGAGGTAGCGGCGGCCATGGTCGTGGAGCAGCGTACGGGGCGGCCGGGGGAGCCGCAGCCCGGAGAAGAGCGAGGGAGGCCGAACGCGGTGGAGGCCGCCGGCGCGAGCGTCTGTTGAGCGTGCTAGCTGCAGAGTGCAGACCAAGCCATTGTCTGGGTAGTATACATGCTATGTCCGACTTGCATCCGAGGGATTTTTGGGTAGTGTACATGCGATGTATATCATGTATCTGGGAGGTTTTCAGGCTTGTGCATGGCCAATGGTTTGACCATTATATGACTTGCATCTAGCTAGCTTATAGAAATGACATATAGAGTGAAGGCGCGTTCCGGCCAGAGCAAGGTGCAGCGCGGAGGGGCGCCGACGCGGGCGGCGTGTGGATGGACACGGCCGACCGAAGCAAGGCCCCGCGCGCGGTGCGCATGGACGGACGGCCGGCGTTGCGGTGGTGGTGACGAAGGTGGCGAGGCCGCCGACGAGGATGCACCGTCCACGCGGCCGCTCCGGGGGCGGGTCGAAGTCGAGCCCCCGAGCGCTACCGGAGAGATGGCGTGACGCCGCGGCGGTGAAGATGAAGATGGTCCCGCCCGGACAGCGAAACCAGGAGCGGCGTGCTAGCATATTAGTAGTACCGCCCCAAGGTGGGCGCCAACTGTCGTGGTATTTCTCACGGGGGGCTTGCGAGTCGACAAATGCCACAAGGGCTTAGTGTGAGGGTAAGACTGCTGCTGATAGGACCGGGAGCGGGTATGCGAGTAGCACGCGGTGGTTTACCCAGCTTCGGAGCTCTCCGGAGAGATAATACTCCTACTGTTGCATGTTTGAGTGTATCTATCTGGGGTGTATATCGGGCAGTACAAAGTGCTCCTGGAGCTGTATTTGGGATCAGTGCCAAGTGCATCTGATCTGGTATATACCTATGTGAGGCATGCTAGTGGCCGGCCATGCTCATGGCTGTGAGCAGGGTTTCACGCCCAACGCATGCGTCAGACTTCCGCACGCACCTTTTCTTCACCATTATATGCATCGATATGACTTAAGTTTTGGCCAAGCTGGGTTGCCTGGCTCCTGTGCTTACCCCTACGTTCCCGATTGTTTGGCTAGGCGGTAAAGGGAGCACCTCTGCGATTGCTACTGCCGGATAAGCCGGATGTGTACCTCAGACTGGGTGAAGCCGAAAGCTAGCGTTCTTAAGGGAATATTTGGTCGGTGAACTAAAGATGAACCTTTTTTACTTATACATGCCCCCAGATGTTTTCCTGCATTTGCAGTCCGGACGTGCACTTCAGGGCACGCCACCCCAGCGAAAGGAACCCTTAACGGAACTATTCTCTCTGAAAGATGTTTCTTACTAACCATGTTATATAACATAACTAGTTGGGCACTTGTCTGATAAAGCACTAATGACCCCTACGCCTGGTCTCCATGCATACCTCGGTTCTTATATAACCGTTATGGTATTCGGACACACTCCGGACCGTCAGGTCCCGAGGTCGAAGCGAAAAGGTTGGCAACGACAAACGATCTACAATCCGGCTAGAAGGCATTACACATGTCAATTATAAATTACATAGTCATCCTGACTAATTGTATTCCCCCTCTATACCATCTAACAGGTTGTCTAATTTACAGTCCTGCTGGGAATACTTTGCGGCCAATTCTACCTGGCCATACACTAAGCTCACAGGGATCTCCTTCCCATCAGGCCCCACCAGTCCGACCTCGGCCATGTGATTGGGGTCAGACTTCGTAAAGCGGGTCTTCACCATGGCCCAGGCCTCCCTAGCGCCCTGCCGGCAGGCCGATATCTTCCACAATCGAAAGCGCCGCCGAGCTCCCTTCAACTTCTCCGCAAGTTCTCCAAGGCCCTCAGGTATGGAGTGGGCAGGCCACAAGGCTTGGGCAATACCTCGCATCGCCTGCCGAATTCGTTCGTGCAGTTGCGAGAGTTCGGGAAGAAGATCGCCCGTTGAACTGGGCATCTCCTCTACAGGACGACCTGTCAGCATACCTACAGACATAACTCTGTTAGTCGTCTTCCTCGCCGAACTCCTTTTTCAAGAGTTCGCTTAAGCACTTACTAAAAATGCCACGTCGAAGTCGCTGATTCTCCTTATTGGAGTCCGACAGCTGGCCACGAACATCTTTTAGTTCAACATCCAGCCTGGTGTTGGCATCCTGGAGATCATTCTTCTCCCGCCTCACCTTTGTTAGCATGCTTTCACCAGCCTTTAACTGGCGTAGAAGTTGTTGCCTGTCCGGATCGAGTCCGGCGCCATCTGCAATACCATTTGTCAGATTGGCACTTAAATCCGCACAATACTAAATATTCTGGTGTATTGTTTACCTGCAGGGGTCTCTTTAGACCCCCCTGCTGCCGTTAGTGCCGCCTCTAGTTGGGCCTTGCACCTTTCCAGCTCCTGGGACAGCGCGGTGTTTTTCTCGGTAAGAAATTGCATGTTATATGATTCTCGAATCAATTATTTCCACTGCTTCAAGTCTCGGGGGCTACTGGCATATCTATATTTACCAAAATTTTCTTACCCGTATGTCTTTTACATACTGCTCCGTGGCTCTGCCTAAACCATTTTGAGCGGCACGGAGGTACCCGTCTCCTGAATTGAAGGCATTTAAAGCCTCCTGGGAGAAACAGGCATCGCGAAGAACTGTCCAGCGACGCCTGTGGTTCATGGCACTCTCCACCTCGGAACGGGTGGCAGACAGCCTGTCCGCATCCTCTGATGGAGGAGCGTCCGGTGCATGCCTTGCGCGGGCCTCCGCTTCCGGGCCGGGCGTTGGAGTCTGGCTGGTGGAGGCGCGATTGGCAACCTCTCCGGATATAGTCCGGCGAGGTCTCTTCGTCCTGAAGATAGCCCGAATGTTAATATACCCTGGAGGAGTAAAACACCAGGGAAAAAGAGAGGGTACGCCATACCTTTGCTCCAGCACCTCAGTCCGGACTATGTTCCTTTTTGCCCCACGGGGCCCTGCGGCCCCCTGCCGGCTAGCTGCAGCGGGGTCGGCTTCCCGCCTTGGGAATCTCCCCTACAAAGCACGGTTGCTGTCAGAACAACCAAACCCGTGAAAACGGAACCCCTCTTAAGGGGGTAAAGCTTCGGTATTTGTCACCTGGGAGGCCGGGATTAACCCTAGGTAATCAGCTATAATAGCTACCAAGGTATCGTCCTTGCTTAGCTGATAAAACACTCCGTCGATAAGCTCCACCGCTAAATCCGGATCTTCTTCGGAGTCCGGATCGAGGGACCGTTCTGGGTCCTATGGCTGTGGAGGACGGCTGTTTATGCTTTTTACCTCCTGACGCAGGTCCTGCATTGAAGTCGTTAGACTGCCCATTTAATCGTGAGAATGTAAAATGAACAGGGAAGCACGATTGTCCGCTTACCCAATTCGGAGGACTATACATGGAAAATCAGCCCTGCGGGTCGACGCGGAGGAATTCCTCTTCTTCCCCCTTGTACAAAGAGGGTAAGATCTTCATTAGAGCGGCAGGTGAGTCCGGCCCTTTACGGCCGTAACGGGTGGCGTCATCTTCCCCGTTGAAATCCCACATGGGGTGGCTTCTGTATTGGAGTGGCTGCACCCCCCGCATAATACATATGGCCATGACTTTAATCATGGTTAGTCCGGAATGAGCCAGTAGCTTAATCCGGCCCATTAAGTAAGGGACGTCTTTGTCATTCTCTCTCTGAGAGCTCCGAGGGTGCCAGCTCAGGCGTTTCTTCAGGGGAGCGTTGTTGAACTCAGGGAGACCGGCCTGGATAGGGTCCGGCTGGGGGACGTCGTCTATGTAAAACCATTCTGAAGGCCAGTCCTCAGACGCCTTCTTCGGGGTTCCAGACGGGTATCCGGTCCCGGCGATGCGCCATACTTCGGCTCCGCCCACTTGATATATGGACCCCTCTTGGGAACGGGGCACCAGGAAGAATATCTTTTTCCACAGCGCGAAATGAGCCTCGACGCCTAAAAATAGCTCGCAAAGAGCAACGAAGCCCGCGATGTGTAACACGGAGCCGGGCGTACACTACTAGGAAAAGGGCTATAGATGGAATTGACACTAATGGCGCACCAGACATGTGGTGCGCCATTACTATATACTAATGGCGCACCATGTGTTGGTACGCCATTAGTGTCCAAATACTAATGGCGCACCACATCCACGGTGCGCCATTAGTAAAAATATTTTTTTTAATTTTTTTTCCAAAACTACTAATGGCGCACCGTGGCATGGTGCGCCATTACTAGTTGAACTAGTAATGGCGCACCACATCCACGGTGCGCCATTAGTAAAAAAAAAATTGTAAAACTTTTTTTTGATTTTTTTTCCAAAACTACTAATGGCGCACCGTGGGGGTGGTGCGCCATTACTAGTTCAAACTAGTAATGGCGCACCATGCCACGGTGCGCCATTAGTAACTTGGCCACCACTTCCACCGAATGCACCCCCCCCCCCCCCGTGGATCGCCTTTTCAGTTTTAAAAAAAATAAAAGAAAATGATGAAAATGTCAAAAAAATAAAAGAAAATAAGTTTCCCATGTGATATGTGGTCTAGTTGTTGGGAAAATTTGCAAATATGAATTTCGACTTCATTTGCAAAATCTCGCGAGAATTTGTAAAAATGGGCATAACTTTTGCATACTAACTCGGATGAAAAAGTTTTTTATATGAAAAATCATCTACTCGAAAAGTTACATCCAAATTTAACCAGGGGAACCCCGTTAAACATTTCCAAAATCCTCAAAAACCTAACCGAAAAAAAGATACGGGGTTTTTAAGATCTCGAGAGGCAAAAAAATTCAAAAAAATTCAAACTTACTAATGGCGCACCTGCCCACGGTGCGCCATTAGTATCTTCCCGCCTTCAAAATTCAAAATAAGTCAACAAAATAAAAAAAGTTACTAATGGCGCACCTGCCCATGGTGCGCCATTAGTATCTTCCCGCCTTCAAAATTCAAAATAAGTCAACAAAATAAAAAAAGTTACTAATGGCGCACCTGCCCATGGTGCGCCATTAGTATCTTCCCGCCTTCAAAATTCAAAATAAGTCAACAAAATAAAAAAAAAGTTACTAATGGCGCACCTGCCCATGGTGCGCCATTAGTATGTCGTATATATGGCTGGGCGCACCTCCTCCCCTCCATTCCACCTCTCCTCCACTCCATCTCCTCCTCTCCTCTCCTCCACTCCATCTCCTCCTCTCCTCCACTCCATCTTCCCTTACCCTCCTCCTCTCCTCTCCGGCGACCTCCTCCTCCTCCTCTCCGGCGACCTCTCCGGCGACCTCCTCCTCCTCTCCGGCGACCTCCTTCTCCCTCCTCTCCGGCGACCTCCTCCTCCCTCCTCTCCTCCCCTCCCCTCCCCTCACGGTTTTTTCTCCCTCCTCTCCGGTGAGCTCCTCCTCCCACCTCTCCGGTGAGCTCCTCCTCCCTTCTCTCCGGTGAGCTCCTCCTCCCTCCTCTCCGGTGAGCTCCTCCTCCCTCCTCTCCGGTGAGCTCCTCCTCCCTCCTCTCCGGTGAGCTCCTCCTTCCTCCTCTCCGGTGAGCTCCTCCTCCCTTCTCTCCGGCGAGCTCCTCCTCCCTCCTCTCCGGCAAAAGAACACGACAAAAGAACATACAAGATCCAAAAACAGGAACAAAATTTGAAATAATGTCGTGCCAAAAAACGAGCAAAAAAAACGAGCAAAAAATGGGCAAAAAATCACGATCCAGATCTAGATTCAAAATGGCGCATCACTAATGGCGCATCACTAAACAGTGCGCCATTAGTATGCGAAAGTTACTAATGGCGCATCTCGTTGTCGTGCGCCATTAGTATGCCAACGCACCTGGGTATACATGGCCCCTGGGAGGCATACTAATGGCGCACCGTGGCCTATACTAATGGCGCACCACTGGTGCGCCATTAGTATACCAGATACTAATGGCGCACCAGTGGTGCGCCATTAGTAAAAATTACTAATGGCGTGCTAGTAATGGCGCACCGGTGATGCGCCATTAATGGCCAAAATAGGTGCGCCATTAGTAGCTGTTTTTCTAGTAGTGGTAAGGTGGTGCAGCTGGAGGCCATAGAACTCCAGAAGCCCGCGGAGAAAGGGATGAATTGGAAATCCTAGTCCCCTTATTAGATAAGGGACTAGGCACACCCGCTCCCCTTTAGAGGGACTAGGTGAGTTCTACGCTTGTTTTCCGCCTTGATAAGTGGTGAGTCCGGCTCGGACCGAGACCATATAGGCTTGAGGGAGAAATCCCTTGGCTTGGAGCGACACTAATTTGCTATGCGGGATGGAGCAACTCTCCCAGTCTCCAAGGATAGGACTGGAAGGGCGAGAGGAGGAGCTATGGCGGCTGGCCATGTTGGAATGGATCTTGGCTGAAGACGCTCCGATGATTTCTCGCGGAAGGGGAAGGTGTGGTTTGGATCTGAATCCCCATCCTGTTAAATGGGCGGCTCGTTTATACGACCAGGGGCTTGGATGTAAAACCGTGAAGGAAATATGCCCTAGAGGCAATAATAAAGTTATTATTTATTTCCTTATATATCATGATAAATGTTTATTATTCATGCTAGAATTGTATTATCCGGAAACATAATACATGTGTGAATACATAAACAAACAGAGTGTCACTAGTATGCCTCTACTTGACTAGCTCGTTAATCAAAGATGGTTATGTTTCTTAACCATGGACAAAGAGTTGTTATTTGATTAACGGGGTCACATCATTAGTTGAATGATCTGATTGACATGACCCATTTCATTAGCTTAGCACCCGATCGTTTAGTATGTTGCTATTGCTTTCTTCATGACTTATACATGTTCCTTTGACTATGAGATTATGCAACTCCCGTTTGCCGGAGGAACACTTTGTGTGCTACCAAACGTCACAACGTAACTGGGTGATTATAAAGGAGCTCTACAGGTGTCTCTAAAGGTACATGTTGGGTTGGCGTATTTCGAGATTAGGATTTGTCACTCCGATTTTCGGAGAGGTATCTCTGGGCCCTCTCGGTAATGCACATCACATAAGCCTTGCAAGCATTGCAACTAATATGTTAGTTGTGAGATGATGTATTACAGAACGAGTAAAGAGACTTGCCGGTAACGAGATTGAACTAGGTATTGGATACCGACGATCGAATCTCGGGCAAGTAACATACCGATGACAAAGGGAACAACGTATGTTGTTATGCGGTCCGACCGATAAAGATCTTCGTAGAATATGTAGGAGCCAATATGGGCATCCAGGTCCCGCTATTGGTTATTGACAAGAGAGGTGTCTCGGTCATGTCTACATAGTTCTCGAACCCGTAGGGTCCGCACGCTTAAAGTTCGTTGACGATATAGTACTATGAGTTATGTATGTTGGTGACCGAATGTTGTTCGGAGTCCCGGATGAGATCACGGACATGACGAGGAGCTCCGGAATGGTCCGGAGGTAAAGATTCACATATTGGATGATATGGTTAGGCCAAGGGGTCAAGCCCACAGGGCTATAAATCGGTGCAAAAGGAGTTTTGCGGAGGCCAGGGGGCCAAACGCCGGAGACCCTGGCGTCTGGCCCTGGGCCAGACGCCGAGGCCCATGGCGTCTGGGCCAGACGCCAAGGTTTGTGGCGTTTGGTCCTGGAGTCCGAGTGGGACTCTTGCCTTTCGGGCAAAACCGACTTTGAGGAGGCTTTTGCTCCAAGTTTCGACCCCAGGGCTCAACATATAAATAGAGGGGCAGGGCTAGCACCAAAGACACATCAAGAAACACCAAGCCGTGTGCCGGCAACCCCGTCCCCTCTAGTTTATCCTCCGTCATTGTTTTCGTAGTGCTTAGGCGAAGCCCTGCGAAGATTGTTCTTCACCAACACCGTCACCACGCCGTCGTGCTGCCAGAACTCATCTACTAATTCGCCCCTCTTGCTGGATCGAGAAGGCGAGGACGTCACCGAGCCAAACGTGTGAAGAACTCGGAGGTGCCGTGCTTTCGGTACTTGGATCGGTCGGATCATGAAGACGTTCGACTACATCAACCGCGTTGATATAACGCTTCCGCTTCGGTCTACGAGGGTACGTAGACAACACTCTCCCCTCTCGTTGCTATGCATCACCATGATCTTGCGTGTGCGTAGGAAATTTTTTGAAATTACTACGTTCCCCAACAGTGGCATCCGAGCCTAGGTTTTTATGGTTTGATGTTATTTGCACGAGTAGAACACAAGTGAGTTGTGGACGATACAAGTCATACTGCCTACCAGCATGTCATACTTTGGTTCAGCGGTATTGTTGGATGAGACGACCCGGACCAACCTTACGCGTACGCTTACGCGAGACCGGTTCCCTCGATGTGCTTTGCACACAGATGGCTTGCGGGAGACTGTCTCACCAACTTTAGTTGAACCATGTGTGGCTACGCCCGGTCCTTGAGAAGGTTAAAACGGAGTCTATTTGACAAACTATCGTTGTGGTTTTGATGCGTAGGTGAGATTGGTTCTTGCTTCAGCCCGTAGCAGCCACGTAAAATTTGCAACAAACAAAGTAGAGGACGTCTAACTTGTTTTTGCATGGCATGTTGTGATGTGATATGGTCAAGACATGATGCTATATTTTATTGTATGAGATGATCATGTTTTGTAACCGAGTTATCGGCAACCGGCAGGAGCCGTATGGTTGTCGCTTTATTGTATGCAATGCAATCGCCCTGTAATGCTTTACTTTATCACTAAGCGGTAGCGATAGTCGTAGAAGCATAAGATTGGCGGGACGACAACGATGCTACGATGGAGATCAAGGTGTCGCGCCGGTGACGATGGTGATCATGACGGTGCTTCGGAGATGGAGATCACAAGCACAAGATGATGATGGCCATATCATATCACTTATATTGATTGCATGTGATGTTTATCTTTTTATCCATCTTATCTTGCTTTGATTGACGGTAGCATTATAAGATGATCTCTCACTAAATTATCAAGAAGTGTTCTCCCTGAGTATGCACCGTTGCCAAAGTTCGTCGTGCCCAGACACCACGTGATGATCGGGTGTGATAAGCTCTACGTCCATCTACAACGGGTGCAAGCCAGTTTTGCACACGCAGAATACTCGGGTTATACTTGACGAGCCTAGCATATGCAGATATGGCCTCGGAACACGGAGACCGAAAGGTCGAGCGTGAATCATATAGTATATATGATCAACATAATGATGTTCACCATTGAAGACTAAGCCATTTCACGTGATGATCGGTTATGGTTTAGTTGATTTGGATCACGTGATCACTTAGAAGATTAGAGGGATGTCTATCTAAGTGGGAGTTCTTAAGTAATATGATTAATTGAACTTTAATTTATCATGAACTTAGTCCTGGTAGTATTAGCATATCTATGTTGTAGATCAATAGCTCGTGTTGTTGCTTTCATATGTTTATTTTGATATGTTCCTAGAGAAAATTGTGTTGAAAGATGTTAGTAGCAATGATGCGGATTGGATCCGTGATCTGAGGTTTATCCTCATTGCTGCACAGAAGAATTATGTCCTTGATGCACCGCTAGGTGACGGACCTATTGCAGGAGCAGATGCAGACGCTATGAACGTTTGGCTAGCTCAATATGATGACTACTTGATAGTTTGAGTGCACCATGCTTAACAGCTTAGAATCGGGACTTCAAAGACATTTTGAACGTCATGGACCATATGAGATGTTCCAGGAGTTGAAGTTAATATTTCAAGCAAATACCCGAGTTGAGAGATATGACGTCTCCAACAAGTTCTATAGCTAAAAGATGGAGGAGAATCGCTCAACTAGTGAGCATGTGCTCAGATTGTCTAGGTACTACAATCGCTTGAATCAAGTGGGAGTTAATCTTCCAGATAAAATAGTGATTAACAGAATTCTCTAGTCACCAGCACCAAGTTAGTAGAACTTCGTGATGAACTATAGTATGCAAGGGATGACGAAAACGACTCCCGAGCTTTTCATAATGATGAAATTGATGAAGGTAGAAATCAAGAAAGAGCATCAAGCGTTGATGGTTGACAAGATCACTAGTTTCATGTAAAGGGCAAAGGGAAGAAGGGGAACTTCAACAAGAACGGCAAGCAAGTTGCTGCTCAAGTGAAGAAGCCCAAGTCTGGTCCTAAGCCTGAGACTAAGTGCTTCTACTGCAAAGGGATTGGTCACTGGAAGTGGAACTACCCCATGTATTTGGTGAATAAGAAAGGATGGCAAAGTGAACAAAAGTATGTTTGATATACAGATTATTGATGTGTATTTTACTGGTGTTTGTAGCAACCCCTCGGTATTTGATACTGGTTCAGTTGCTAAGATTAGTAACTCGGAACGGGAGTTGCAGAATAAACAGAGACTAGTTAAGAGTGAAGTGACGATGTGTGTTGGAAGTGGTTCCAAGATTGATATGATCATCATCGCAAACTCCCTATACTTTCGGGATTAGTGTTGAACCTAAATAAGTGTTATTTGGTGTTTGCGTTGAGCATGAATATGATTTGATCATGTTTATTGCAATACGGTTATTCATTTAAGTAAGAGAATAAATTGTTGTTCTGTTTACATGAATAAAACCTTACATGGTTACACACCCAATGAAAATGGTTCGTTGGATCTCGATCGTAGTGATACACATATTCATGATATTGAAGCCAAAAGATGCAAAGTTAATAATGATAGTGCAAGTTATTTGTGGCACCGCCGTTTAGGTCATATTGGTGTAAAGCGCATGAAGAAACTCCATGCTGATGGGATTTTGGAATCACTTGATTATGAATCACTTGATGCTTGCGTACCATGCCTTATGGGCAAGATGTCTAAAACTCCGTTCTCCGGAACAATGGAGCGAGAAACTGACTTGTTGGAAATAATACATACTGATGTATGCGATCCGATAAGTGTTAAGGCTCGCGGCAGGTATCATTATTTTCTGACCTTCACAGATGATTTGAGAAGATATGAGTATATCTACTTAATGAAACACTAGTCTGAAACATTTGAAAAGTTCAAAGAATTTCAGAGTGAAGTGGAAAATCATCGTGACAAGAAAATAAGGTTCCTACGATCTGATCGCGGAGACGAATGTTTGAGTTACGAGTTTGGTCTTCAGTTAAAACAACGTGAAATAGTTTCACTACTCACGCCACCTGGAACACCACAGTGTAATGGTGTGTCCGAACATCGTAACCGTACTTTATTAGATATAGTACAATCTATGATGTTTCTTACCGATTTACCAATATCGTTTTGGGATCATGCATTAGAGACAGCTGCATTCACGTTAAAAAGGGGCACCATCTAAGTCCGTTGAGACGACACAATCTGAACTGTGGTTTGGCAAGAAACCAAAGTTGTCGTTTCTTAAAAGTTTGGGATTGTGATGCTTATATGAAAAGTTTCATCCTGATAAGCTCAAACCCAAATCGGAGAAATGTGTCTTCATAGGATACCCAAAGGAGACAGTTGGGTACACCTTCTATCACAAGATCCGAAGGCAAGGTATTCATTGCTAAGAATGGATCCTTTCCAGAGAAGGAGTTTCTCTCGAAAGAAGTGAGTGGGAGGAAAGTAGAAAACTTGATTGTACCTTCCCCCTTATTGGAAAGTAGTTCATCGCAGAAATCTGTTCCTGTGACTACTACACCAATTAGTGAGGAAGCTAATGATGATGATCATGTAACTTCAGATCAAGTTACTACCGAATCTCGTAGGTAAACCAGAGTGAGATCCGCACCAGAGTGGTACGGTAATCCTGTTCTAGAAGTCATGTTACTTGACCATGACAAACCTACGAACTATGAGGAAGCGATGATGAGCCCAGATTCCGCGAAATGGTTTGAGGCCATGAAATCTGAGATATGATCCATGTATGAGAACAAAGTATGGACTCTGATGGATTTGCCCGATGATCGGCAAGCCATAGAAAATAAATGGATCTTCAAGAGGAAGACAGATGCTGATAGTAGTGTTACTATCTACAAAGCTAGAATTGTCGCAAAAGGTTTTTCGACAAGTTCAAGGTGTTGACTACAATGAGAGTTTCTCACTCATATCTATGCTTAAGTCTGTCTGAATCATGTTAGCAATTGCCGCATTTTACGAAATCTGGCAAAAGGATAAACAAAACTGCATTCCTCAATGGATTTATTAAAGAAGAGTTGTATACGATGCAACTAGAAGGTTTTGTCGATCCTAAAGGTGTTAACAAAAGATGCAAGCTCCAGCGATCCATCTATGGACTGGTGCAAGCATCTCGGAGTTGGAATACACGCTTTGATAAGTTGATCAAAGCATATAGTTTTATACAGACTTACGGTGAAGCCTGTATTTACAAGAAAGTGAGTGGGAGCACTACAACATTTCTAATAAGTATATGTGTATGACATATTGTTGATCGGAAATAATGTAGAATTATTCTGCAAAGCATAAAGGAGTATTTGAAAGGAGTTTTTCAAAGAAAGACCTCGGTGAAGCTGCTTACATATTAAGCATCAAGATCTATAGAGATAGATCAAGACGCTTGATAAGTTTTCAATGAGTACATACCTTGACAAGATTTTGAAGTAGTTCAAAATGGAACAGTCAAAGAAAGAGTTCTTGCCTGTGTTACAAGGTGTGAAATTGAGTAAGACTCAAAACTCGACCACGGCAGAAGATAGAAAGAGAATGAAAGTCATTCCCTATGCCTTGGCCATAGGTTCTATAAAGTATGCCATGCTGTGTACCAGATCTATTGTATACCCTACACTGATTTTGGCAAGGGAGTACAATAGTGATCTAGGAGTAGATCACTGGACAGCGGTCAAAAATTATCCTTAGTAAAATAAGGATATGTTTCTCGATTATGGACGTGGCAAAAAGGTTCGTCGTAAAAGGTTACGTCGATGCAAGTTCTGACACTAATCTAGATGACTCTAAGTCTCAATCTAGATACATATTGAAAGTGGGAGCAATTAGTTAAAGTAGCTCCGTGCAGAGCATTGTAGACATAGAAATTTGCAAAATACTTACAAATCTGAATGTGGCAGACCCGTTGACTAAGATTCTCTCACACGCAAAACATGATCACACCTTAGTACTCTTTGGGTGTTAATCACATAGCGATGTGAACTAGATTACTGAATCTAGTAAACCCTTTGGGTGTTGGTCACATAGCGATGCGAACTATGGGTGTTAATCACATGATGATGTGAACTACCGATGTTAATCACATGGTGATGTGATCTAGATTATTGACTCTAGTGCAAGTGGGAGACTGAAGGAAATATGCCCTAGAGGCAATAATAAAGTTATTATTTATTTCCTTATATATCATGATAAATGTTTATTATTCATGCTACAATTGTATTAACCGGAAACATAATACATGTGTGGATACATAGACAAACAGAGTGTCACTAGTATGCCTCTACTTGACTAGCTCGTTAATCAAAGATGGTTATGTTTCCTAACCATGGACAAAGAGTTGTTCTTTGATTAACGGGGTCACATCATTAGTTGAATGATCTGATTGACATGACCCATTTCATTAGCTTAGCACCCGATCGTTTAGTATGTTGCTATTGCTTTCTTCATGACTTATACATGTTCCTTTGACTATGAGATTATGCAACTCCCGTTTGCCGGAGGAACACTTTGTGTGCTACCAAACGTCACAACGTAACTAGGTGATTATAAAGGAGCTCTACAGGTGTCTCTAAAGGTACATGTTGGGTTGGCGTATTTCGAGATTAGGATTTGTCACTCTGATTGTCGGAGAGGTATCTCTGGGCCCTCTCGGTAATGCACATCACATAAGCCTTGCAAGCATTGCAACTAATATGTTAGTTGTGAGATGATGTATTACAGAACGAGTAAAGAGACTTGCCGGTAACGAGATTGAACTAGGTATTGGATACCGACGATCGAATCTCGGGCAAGTAACATACCGATGACAAAGGGAACAACGTATGTTGTTATGCGGTCCGACCGATAAAGATCTTCGTAGAATATGTAGGAGCCAATATGGGCATCCAGGTCCCGCTATTGGTTATTGACAAGAGAGGTGTCTCGTTCATGTCTACATAGTTCTCGAACCCGTAGGGTCCGCACGCTTAAAGTTCGTTGACGATATAGTACTATGAGTTATGTATGTTGGTGACCGAATGTTGTTCGGAGTCCCGGATGAGATCACGGACATGACGAGGAGCTCCGGAATGGTCCGGAGGTAAAGATTCATATATTGGATGATATGGTTAGGCCAAGGGGTCAAGCCCACAGGGCTATAAATCGGTGCAAAAGGAGTTTTGCGGAGGCCAGGGGGCCAAACGCCGGAGACCCTGGCGTCTGGCCCTGGGCCAGACGCCGAGGCCCATGGCGTCTGGGCCAGACGCCAAGGTTTGTGGCGTTTGGTCCTGGAGTCCGAGTGGGACTCTTGCCTTTCGGGCAAAACCGACTTTGAGGAGGCTTTTGCTCCAAGTTTCGACCCCAGGGCTCAACATATAAATAGAGGGGCAGGGCGAGCACCAAAGACACATCAAGAAACACCAAGCCGTGTGCCGGCAACCCCGTCCCCTCTATTTTATCCTCCGTCATTGTTTTCGTAGTGCTTAGGCGAAGCCCTGCGAAGATTGTTCTTCACCAACACCGTCACCACACCGTCGTGCTGCCAGAACTCATCTACTACTTCGCCCCTCTTGCTGGATCGAGAAGGCGAGGACGTCACCGAGCCAAACGTGTGCAGAACTCGGAGGTGCCGAGCTTTTGGTACTTGGATCGGTCGGATCGTGAAGACGTTCGACTACATCAACCGCGTTGATATAACGCTTCCGCTTCGGTCTACGAGGGTACGTAGACAACACTCTCCCCTCTCGTTGCTATGCATCACCATGATCTTGCGTGTGCGTAGGAATTTTTTTGAAATTACTACCTTCCCCAACAAACCGCCCCAGCTTTTCGCATTCGTTTGACACGTGGAAGGCGGCCATTATTGGGCATGAAAGCCAAGGAGCGCTGCATTATAAAAATCGGAGGTTATACTCGCAGGTACACAAAGTTCGAAGGAGAACCCGCCTTGCAATGCCGAAGACAATCTGCGCGCCGGACTCATCGTCATTGAAGCCTGGTTCGGGGGCTACTGAGGGCGTCCTGGATTAGGGGGTGTTCGGATAGCCGGACTATACCTTCAGCCGGACTCCAGGACTATGAAGATACAAGATTGAAGACTTCGTCCCGTGTCCGGAAGGATCTTTTCTTGGCATGGAAGGCAAGCTAGGCGTGCGGATATTCAAGATCTCCTACCATTGTAACCGACTCTATGTAACCCTAACCCCATCCGGTGTCTATATAAACCGGAGGGTTGTAGTCCGTAGGACAACCATCATCATACACAATCATACCATAGGCTAGCTTCTAGGGTTTAGCCTCGTTGATCTCGTGGTAGATCTACTCTTGTACTACCCATATCATCAATATTAATGTAGCAGGAGTAGGGTTCACTACTAGGAAAAGGGCTATAGATGGAATTGACACTAATGGCGCACCAGACATGTGGTGCGCCATTACTATATACTAATGGCGCACCATGTGTTGGTACGCCATTAGTGTCCAAATACTAATGGCGCACCACATCCACGGTGCGCCATTAGTAAAAATATTTTTTTTAATTTTTTTTTTAAAACTACTAATGGCGCACCGTGGCATGGTGCGCCATTACTAGTTGAACTAGTAATGGCGCACCACATCCACGGTGCGCCATTAGTAAAAAAAAATTGTAAAACTTTTTTTTGATTTTTTTCCAAAACTACTAATGGCGCACCGCGGGGGTGGTGCGCCATTACTAGTTCAAACTAGTAATGGCGCACCATGCCACGGTGCGCCATTAGTAACTTGGCCACCACTTCCACCGAATGCACCCCCCCCCCCACCCCCGTGGATCGCCTTTTCAGTTTTAAAAAAAATAAAAGAAAATGATGAAAATGTCAAAAAAATAAAAGAAAATAAGTTTCCCATGTGATATGTGGTCTAGTTGTTGGGAAAATTTGCAAATATGAATTTCGACTTCATTTGCAAAATCTCGTTATTGGGAACCCCGTTAAACATTTCCAAAATCCTCAAAAACCTAACAGAAAAAAAGATACGGGGCTTTTAAGATCTCGAGAGGCAAAAAAATTCAAAAAAATTCAAACTTACTAATGGCGCACCTGCCCACGGTGCGCCATTAGTATCTTCCCGCCTTCAAAATTCAAAATAAGTCAACAAAATAAAAAAAGTTACTAATGGCGCACCTGCCCATGGTGCGCCATTAGTATCTTCCCGCCTTCAAAATTCAAAATAAGTCAACAAAATAAAAAAAAAAGTTACTAATGGCGCACCTGCCCGTGGTGCGCCATTAGTATCTTCCCGCCTTCAAAATTCAAAATAAGTCAACAAAATAAAAAAAAAGTTACTAATGGCGCACCTGCCCGTGGTGCGCCATTAGTATGTCGTATATATGGCTGGGCGCACCTCCTCCCCTCCATTCCACCTCTCCTCCACTCCATCTCCTCCTCTCCTCCACTCCATCTTCCCTTACCCTCCTCCTCTCCTCTCCGGCGACCTCCTCCTCCTCCTCTCCGGCGACCTCTCCGGCGACCTCCTCCTCCTCTCCGGCGACCTCCTCCTCCCTCCTCTCCGGCGACCTCCTCCTCCCTCCTCTCCTCCCCTCCCCTCCCCTCACGGTTTCTTCTCCCTCCTCTCCGGTGAGCTCCTCCTCCCACCTCTCCGGTGAGCTCCTCCTCCCTTCTCTCCGGTGAGCTCCTCCTCCCTCCTCTCCGGTGAGCTCCTCCTCCCTCCTCTCCGGTGAGCTCCTCCTCCCTCCTCTCCGGTGAGCTCCTCCTCCCTCCTCTCCGGTGAGCTCCTCCTCCCTCCTCTCCGGTGAGCTCCTCCTCCCTTCTCTCCGGCGAGCTCCTCCTCCCTCCTCTCCGGCAAAAGAACACGACAAAAGAACATACAAGATCCAAAAACAGGAACAAAATTTGAAATAATGTCGTGCCAAAAAACGAGCAAAAAAAACGAGCAAAAAATGGGCAAAAAATCATGATCCAGATCTAGATTCAAAATGGCGCATCACTAATGGCGCATCACTAAACAGTGCGCCATTAGTATGCGAAAGTTACTAATGGCGCATCTCGTTGTCGTGCGCCATTAGTATGCCAACGCACCTGGGTATACATGGCCCCTGGGAGGCATACTAATGGCGCACCGTGGCCTATACTAATGGCGCACCACTGGTGCGCCATTAGTATACCAGATACTAATGGCGCACCAGTGGTGCGCCATTAGTAAAAATTACTAATGGCGTGCTAGTAATGGCGCACCGGTGATGCGCCATTAATGGCCAAAATAGGTGCGCCATTAGTAGCTGTTTTTCTAGTAGTGGTTTTACCTCCATCGAGAGGGCCCAAACCTGGGTAAAATAAAGTGTCCCTTGTCTCCTGTTACCATCCGACCTTGATGCACAGTTCGGGACCCCCTACCCGAGATCCGCCGGTTTTGACACCGACATTGGTGCTTTCATTGAGAGTTCCTCTGTGCCGTCGCGATCAGGAAGGATGCCTCTTCCCGTGATTGTAAGTGCATCTAGTGCCCCTTAGTGATTTTGGTGTATTGAAGACTTATAGGGTAAGGATCTAATGTGTTTATGAGTGTACACAGGTCTATAAGTCTATGAGGAGTTTGATATTTACAGAGAAAGTTGACCCCTAAAAATGAAGTTCTTCAACTGAAGACTTTGATATATTCTGAAGACTTCCTGAAGACTTTGAAAGTGAAGAAATTGGTGTGACCTTGAAGACTTGGTTATCATTCGAGGAACATGAAGCGTGAAGACTTTTGTTTTCGTAGTTTCATTTTCTCTTTCTTGAGTCATAGGAAACACCGTACTGTTAAAGGGGGTCGAGGAAATACTAAGGAAAAATTTACATTTGATGCTCAACTCAAATCCTACACCTACCAATCCCTTCGAGTGAAGCCATTGGAAATCTCATACAGTTCAGTCAATTCCTTCAGTGACAGAGACGCAGTTCTTCTGGTCACTGAGGACTTTGTTCCGACTGAGGAGTTAGGAATTCGCCAGTGCGAATTGCCTACACAGAGAGGAACATGATAGCCCTGAGGAATTTGTACCTCAAATTTCCGACCGTTGCTGTGCTGCGCGCCAGCTGTCCCAGAATATCTTATCCACCTAACGGTCATATCATTGAAGGGCATTTATGTCTTATCATGTCGGGCTGCTCCCTAGGCTATAAATAGCCGCTCCCTACAACCACTAGCTGGTTGGCTGCTCCGAGAGAACTTGACACTTGTCATTTGAGAGCAACCCATCCTCCGAGGACTTTGAGCGAAAATCATCAAGTGAGGAAAATCCAAACCCAAATCCAAACACCTACAAACCCCAAAGTGATTGAGCATCACTGAAGAGATTGATCCTGCGTGGATCCGACGCTTGTTACCTTTGAAGACTGTGCTTCTTCCAGACGGTTAGGCGTCATGGTCTAGAGCATCCAAGAGGAATTGTGGATCGCCGAGTGACCGAGTTTGTGAAGGTTTGGAAGTCACCTGAAGACTTACCACGAGTGATTGGGCGAGGACTGTGTGTCCTCAGCTCAAGGAGAATACGGTGAGGACTGTGTGTCTGGGACTGGGTGTCCTCGAGTTTAAATACTCAGCCGCTCCAACCAGACGTACAACTGAGACAACAGTTGGAACTGGTCTACCAAATCATTGTCTTCACCAAGCCAACTGGTTCTATTTCCTCAACACTTTCACTTCCTCATTACAGTTTTGCATGTTTGTTCATATCTGTGTTTGAAGACTTTGACTAAAGACTTTCTCAATTTCCTCAGTTCAATTTCTCCAGTCTGTTTGTCTTCATCTTGTGCTATCCTGTGTTTACGCTTTCTGTACTCTGTGTTTGTCTTCATCTCATCATGATGACCATGCATGTATTCTGCTATGTTTGCTTCTGAGTACTTATTCCGCTGCTAGTAGTTCTTCGCTAAGGAATTTCCTCACTAGCAAATTCCACACTGAAGAATTTCATAAAAATCGCCTATTCACCCCCTCTAGTCGATATAACGCACTTTCAAGATCTTCAGAAGGTGCGCGATTCATTACTTGTTCAACAAATCAGCACTGCTCAGGAAGAATTTGTTCCTCCATGTTTGAAATGCATTGAACGTGAATATGCTAATTCCTCACCTGAATGTTCAAATGCTTCTAATGTTGCAAATTCTTCACTTGCATCTGCTATCACTAATTCCTCATCTGAGGACATTTCTAGTATCACTGACGATGCAGGGCTGAAAGAATTGTACATGACAGGCATGTACAAAAGCCTCAAAGGGCATCAGACTCTTTGTGATGCGCTTAAAAAGCAGATCCTCAACAGGAACCCTAGGAAAGAGGGTATTGCCTTTGAGAGGAAACTCAATGCTGATGGTACATATTGGAAGCCTGAGCAGTACCCCAAAACCTCATGGGTTGCTGCAAAGGGACCTCCAGTTGATCCATCTAATTTATCTGGCTATACATGTGAATCTTCTCATTCTTCTGATGAATCATTTGACTCCAACTATGAACTGTTCAAAAATCAGAATGGTGAAGTATTTGCCAGATATGTTGGCACTAACTGTAGGAACGGTTCCCCTATGAAGAAAATCTAGGTTCCCAAAAAGTGCCTTGAAAGTCTTCAGGTGAATGTCCTCATGACACCTCCTGTGAAGAATAGGAACCCCAGATCAAATTCTTCATATGGACCAAATTCTTCATATGGATCCAAGTCCTCATACGTACCAAATTCCTCATATGGATTAAAGTCCTCATATGAACATCATCGTGTTAACAACTCTGTTTCGCAGGGAAGAGCCAAGGGCTATGAATATGAGCATTATTCTTCAAATTACTATGTTCATAAGTCCTCGAAGAATTTCTCTGCTTATTCATATGCCTATCCTAACCCATCTTATGTGAAACGAACTGGTTTGACATCCATGCCACCTTTCTCATATGGAGCTCGCAGAATGATGAACTCTTTGCCACCCCTTCAAATATGGGTGGTGAAGAAAAAGAACTAATCTCTTCTGCAGGGTCTGGTCTCCAGACGTGCGCAAACGTCTGAAGAATTTGCTGGAGACCTGAAAGTTGCCTGAAAGGACGCAGGCAAATCATGAAGAAATGAACTTTCATTTCACACGTCCTCCTACTGCTTTATTTGTCTTACTACTTGATGAAATTGATCTGATGAATTGTGATATCATATTCTTCACCTAAGAAGTATATCAAGTTCGTAAGTTGCACTAATTCATCTGCAGGATGATCAACCCAAAGCCACTGAGTGGGTGAAAGTGCGTTATATCGACTAGAGGGGGGGTGAATAGGTGATTTTTATGAAATTCTTCACTGGGGAATTTGCTAGTGAGGAAATTCTTAGCGAAGAACTACTAGCAGGGGAATAAGTAATCAGATGAAAACAAAGCAGAACACAAGCATGGTCATCATGATGAAACGAAGACTAGCACAGAGTACAGAAAGCGTAATCACAGGATAACACAAGATGAAGACTAACAGACTGAAGAAATTGAACTGAGGAAATTGAGAAAGTCTTCAGTCAAAGTCTTCAAACACAGCTAAGATAAACGAACAGCACAATACTGAGGAAATGAAAGAGTTGAGGAAATGGAACCAGTAAGCTTGGTGAAGACAATGATTCGGTAGACCAGTTCCAACTGGTGTCTCAGTTGTACATCTGGTTGGAGCGGCTGAGTATTTAAACTTGAGGACACACAACCCCGGACACCCAGTCCTGAGCACGCAGCTTGGGACACCAAGTCCTCACGGTTTTCTCCTTGAACTAAGGACACACAGTCCTCGTCCAATCACTCGTGTTAAGTCTTCAGGTGACTTCCGAACCTTGACAAACTCGGCAACTCGGCGATCCACAATTCCTCTTGGATGCTCTAGACCATGACGCCTAACCGTCTGGAAGAAGCACAGTCTTCAAAGGTAACAAGCGTCGGATCCACGCAGGATCAATCTCTTCAGTGATGCTCAATCACTTTGGGTTTGTAGGTGTTTGGGTTTGGGTTTTGGATTTTCCTCACTTGATGATTTTCACTCAAAGTCCTCGGAGGATGGGATGCTCTCAAATGACAAGTGTCAGTTTCTTGCGGAGCAGCCAACCAGCTAGTGGTTGTAGGGGGCGGCTATTTATAGCCTAGGGAGCAACCCGACATGATAAGACATAAATGCCCTTCAATGATATGACGTTAGGTGGATAAGATATTTTGGGACAGCTGGCGCGTAGCACAACAACGGTCGGAAATTTGAGGTACAAATTCCTCAGGGCTATCATGTTCCTCACTGTGTAGTCAATCCGCACTGGCGAATTCCTAACTCCTCGGTCAGAGCAAAGTCCTCATTGACCAGAAGAACTGCGTCTCTGTCACTGAAGAAATTGACTGAACTGTATGAGATTTCCAATGGCTTCACTCAAAGGGATTGATAGGTATAGGATTTTGAGTTGAGCATCACATGGAAATTTTTCCTTAGTATTTCCTCGACCCCCTTTAACAGTACGGTGTTTCCTATGCCTCAAGAAAGAGAAAACGAAACTACGAAAACAAAAGTCTTCACGCTTCATGTTCCTCGAATGAATACCAAGGAAATGTCTCCTATAAACATGTCAATTTTTGTGGAGTGCATTGGGTTTGCAAGTACACACCAAATTGGGAAGATAGATATTGCAAGAGGCATAAGTATTTAGAAACTAAATTTTTGCAAGAAAGTCTTGATGATTGCGCTGAAAGATTCAATATTTATCGCGCTCCTTGTGAACTTTGCCATGAACATGGTCATTTAAAGCTCCAATGCTATTTGTTTCATGATCAAGTCGTGTCCAAATATTGTGATAATTTGATTACCCTTGAGCAACATAAAGAGCTTAGACTTCTTTTGGGGTATGAAGAAATGAAACGTATAACTTAGGGTATCCAAAATTTAATCTTGATAGATTTCTTGATTTTGATCTAGAGAAGATTTATACGTATTGTGCGGTGAATTGTATTGAAAATCCTTATATTGCCAATTACATAAAGAAAATAAAACAAATAGAGGATGAAGAGAATACTAACGAAAGGGAAGAGACTTCCCTATATCCTCCTATTATTTCTTACGATGAATCAGGTAACGAGGAGGAGCCTTCTATTCAACCAATCTCATTAATAAGGAGCTCCAAAAAGAGGATTGAACCCACATGTGATGTGGCGAAGAAGAAGAAAAGGAAAAGGAAGAGAGGTAAAAAGATATCTCTGCCAAATAATGTTGCTCCTATCATTGTTGTGCCTCATGAAAATGAATCAAAAATAATTGTGGAAGATGATGCACTTGATGATGATCTTGTTATGGCTATTGCTTGTTGTGATGATTATGATTGCGAAGATAATGATACTTCTTATGATCTTGAAAATCTTTTTGGCACTTGCTTGGAATATGACAATTGCTATACTATCGGTGCTATCCATATTATTAATGATGAGAGTGATTATGCTTATGATATGAAAAGGCCCAAGCTTGGGGATGCTCTGTTTGATGAAGATGATGTTTTTGAGAATATATTTGCTGCAATTAATGTTTGTCCCAAGCTTGGGGATTCTATGTTTAATAATGACGATATTTTTAGCCTCCCAAGTTTTGATATGCAAAGTTATTATGATGATAGCATGCCTTCTACCTATGATGATTATATTGATGAAAGTGGGTTTGGAAGAGTGTCAACTTTAGGAAGTAATGATCCCACTATTTTGGAGGATGTTGAATCTTATAATATTTATGAAAGTGGATTTGGAGAGGTCATGACTTTATTTAGTGATATATCCACTATTTCAGAAAAGGTTTCAATTGATTATGATGAGAACAAAGTTGCTACTTATGATGATTATTTTGATGAAACTTATGCTATAAAGAGTAGTGATGATTATATTTATAAAACTTGTCATGATTATGAGTACCCTTTCTCTGAACTTTACTCTTTTAATGTGGAAACAATTTATAGTATTCAAGTCTCTTATGATACTTCCACTATTACGAATAAGAAGAATTTTGCTTGTCTGGAGAGTAGTAAATTTTCTATGCTTGTAGATCATGAAAAGAATGCTTTAGGTGCTGGTTATATTGTTGAATTCATTCATTATGCTGCTGAAAATTATTATGAGGGAGGAATATATGCTTGTAGGAATTGCAATAATATCAAGTTTCCTCTCTATGTGCTTAAAATCTTGAAGTTATGCTTGTTTTGCCTTCCTATGCTAGTTGATTATTGTTCCCATAAGTTGTTTGCTCACAAAATCCCTATGCATAGGAAGTGGGTTAGACTTAAGTGTGCTAGTCATATTCTTCATGATGCTCTCTTTATGTTTCAATTCCTATCTTTTATGTGAGCATCATTGAAATCATCATGCCTAGCTAGGGGCATTAAACGATAGCGCTTGTTGGGAGGCAACCCAATTTTATTTTAGTTCCTTGCTTTTTGGTTCTGTTTAGTAATAAATAATCAATCTAGCTTCTGTTTAGATGTGGTTTTGTGTTTTAATTAGTGTTTGTGCCAAGTAGAACCTTTGGGAAGACTTGGGTGAAGTCTTTATGATCATGCTTCAACTTTTTACTGGAGAGTGCTATTTAGTTGATTCTTTTTGAAGATGACTACTATAAAAATTACTCAGGTCCACCAATTTATTTTATAATTTTTGGAGTTCCATAAGTATACGTTTGATACAGATTACTACAGACTGTTCTGTTTTTGACAGATTCTGTTTTCAATGTGTTGTTTGCTTATTTTGATGAATCTATGGCTAGTAAAATAGTTTATAAACCATAGAGAAGTTGGAATACAGTAGGTTTAACACCAATATAAATAAAGAATGAGTTCATTACAGTACCTTGAAGTGGTGTTTTGTTTTCTTTCGCTAATGGAGCTCACGAGTTTTCTGTTAAGCTTTGTGTTGTGAAGTTTTCATCTTTTGGGTAAAGATTCGATGGACTATGGAATAAGGAGTTGCAAGAGCATAAGCTTGGGGATGCCCAAGGCACCCCAAGGTAATATTCAAGGATAATTCGTCTTCGTTCATCAGTAACTTTACTTGGAGATATATTTTTATTCACCCCATGATATGTGTTTTGCTTGGAGCGTCATGTCATTTTATTTTGCTTTGCTTGCTGTTTGAATAAAGTACCAAGATCTGAAATTCTTAAATGTGAGAGAGTCTTCACATAGTTGCATAATTATTCGACTACTCATTGATCTTCATTTATATCTTTCAGAGTAGTTTGTTGTTTGCTCTAGTGCTTCACTTATATCTTTTAGAGCACGGCGGTGGTTTTATTTTGTAGAAATAGATGAACTCTCATGCTTCACTTATATTATTTTGAGAGTCTTAAATGGCATGGTAATTTTCTTAAATAATCCTAATATGCTAGGTAGTCAAGATTAGTAAAAACTTTCTTATGAATGTTTTGAATACTAAGAGAAGTTTGATGCTTGTTGATTGTTTTGAGATATGGAGGTGATAATATCAAAGTTGTGCTAGTTGAGTAGTTGTGAATTTGAGAAATACTTGTGTTGAAGTTTGCAAGTCCTGTAGCATGCACGTATGGTAAACGTTATGTAACAAATTTGAAACATGAGGTGTTCTTTGATTGTCCTCCTTATGAGTGGCGGTCGGGGAAGAGCGATGGTCTTTTCCTACCAATCTATCCCCCTAGGAGCATGCGCGTAGTCCTTTGGTTTTTGATGGCTTGTAGACTTTTGCAATAAGTATGTGAGTTATTTATGACAAATGTTGAGTCCATGGATTATACGCACTCTCACCTTTCCATCATTGCTAGCCTCTTCGGTACCGTGCATTGCCCTTTCTCACATTGAGAGTTGGTGCAAACTTCGCCGGTGCATCCAAACCCCATGATATGATACGCTCTTTCACACATAAACCTCCTTATATCTTCCTCACAACAGCCACCATACCTACCTATTATGGCATTTCCATAGTCATTCCGAGATATATTGCCATGCAACTTTCCACCATTTCGTTTATCATGACACATTCATCATTGTCATATTGCTTAGCATGATCATGTAGTTGACATAGTATTTGTGGCAAAGCCACCGTTCATAATTCTTTCATACATGTCACTCTTGGTTCATTGCACATCCCGGTACACCGCCGGAGGCATTCATATAGAGTCATACTATGTTCTAGTATCGAGTTGTAATCATTGAGTTGTAAATAAATAGAAGTGTGATGATCATCATTTAATAGAGAATTGTCCCAAAAAAGAGAAAGGCCAAAAGAAAAAAAAGAAGGCCCAAAAAAGAAAAGAAATAAAAAGGGGCAATGCTACTATCCTTTCTTTTCCACACTTGTGCTTCAAAGTAGCACCATAATCTTCTTGATAGAGAGTCTCTTGTTTTGTCACTTTCATATACTAGTGGAAATTTTTCATTATAGAACTTGGCTTGTATATTCCAACAATGGGCCTCCTCAAGTGCCCTAGGTCTTCGTGAGCAAGCAAGTTGGATGCACACCCACTTAGTTTCTTTTGTTGAGCTTTCATACATTTATAGCTCTAGTGCATCTGTTGCATGGCATGCAATCCCTACTCCTTGCATTAACATCAATTGATGGGCATCTCCATAGCCCATTGATTAGCCTCGTTGATGTGAGATCTTCTCCTTTTTTGTCTTCTCCACATAACCCCTATCATCATATTCTATTCCACCCATAGTGCTATATCCATGGCTCACGCTCATGTATTGCGCGAAGGTTTATAAGTTTGAGATTACTAAAGTATGAAACAATTGCTTGGCTTGTCATCGGGGTTGTGCATGATGAGAGCATTCTTGTGTGACGAAAATGGAGCATGACTAAACTATATGATTATGTAGGGATGAACTTTCTTTGGCCATGTTATTTTGAGAAGACTTAATTGCTTAGTTAGTATGCTTGAAGTATAATTACTTTTATGTCAATATGAACTTTTATCTTGAATCTTTTGGATCTGAATATTCATACCACAATTAAGAAGAATTACATTGAAATTATGCAGAGTAGCACTCCGCATAAAAAATTCTTTCTTTTATCATTTACCTACTCGAGGACGAGCAGGAATTAAGCTTGGGGATGCTTGATTCGTCTCCAACGTATCTATAATTTTTGATTGCTCCATGTTATATTATCTACTATTTTGGACAATATTGGGCTTTATTATCCACTTTTATATTATTTTTTGGACTAACCTATTAACCGGAGGCCCAACCCAGAATTGTTGTTTTTTTTGCCTATTTTAGTGTTTCGAAGAAAAGGAATATCAAACGGAGTCGAAACGGAATGAAACCAACTGGAGAAGTTATTTTTGGATGGAAAGCTACTTGAAAAATTGGAGTGCACGTCAGGAAAGAAACGAGGGAGCCACGAGGCAGGGGGGCGCGCCCTCCACCCTCATGGGCCCCTCGTGGCTCCCCTGACGTACTTCTTCCTCCTATATATACCCATATACTCTAAAAACTTCGGGGAACAGAATAGATCGGGAGTTCCGCCGCCGCAAGCCTCTGTAGCCACCAAAACCCAATCGGGACCCTGTTCCGGCAACCTGCCGGAGGGGGGGGGGACCCTCACCGGTGGCCATCTTCATCATCCTGGCACTCTCCATGACGAGGAGGGAGTAGTTCACCCTCGGGCATCAGGGTATGTACCAGTAGCTATGTGTTTGATCTCTCTCTCTCTCTCTCTCTCTCTCTCTCTCTCTCTCTCGTGTTCTTGATTTGGCACGATCTTGATGTATCGTGAGCTTTGCTATTATAGTTGGATCTTATGTTGCTTCTTCTCCTCTACTCTCTTGTAATGGATTGAGTTTTCCCTTTGAAGTAACCTTATCGGATTGTGTCTTTAATGATTTGAGAACACTTGATGTATGTCTTGCCGTGCGTATCTGTGGTGACAATGGGATATCACGTGATTCACTTGATGTATGTTTTGGTGATCAACTTGCGGGTTCCGCCCATGAACTTATGCATAGGGGTTGGCACACGTTTTCGTCTTGATTCTCCGGTAGAAACTTTGGGGCACTCTTTGAGGTTCTATGTGTTGGTTGAATATCGTATAATCATACCCACGGGTACTTGAGGTGACATTGGAGTATCTAGGTGACATTAGGGTTTTGGTTGATTTGTGTCTTAAGGTGTTATTTTAGTACGAACTCTAGGGCTGTATGTGACACTTATAGGAATAGCCCAACGGATTGATTGGAAAGAATAACTTTGAGGTGGTTTCGTACCCTACCATAATCTCTTCATTTGTTCTCTGCTATTAGTGACTTTGGAGTGACTCTTGGTTGCATGTTGAGGGATGGTTATGTGATCCAATTATGTTATTATTGTTGAGAGAACTTGCACTAGTGAAAGTATGAACCCTAGGCCTTGTTTCCTAGCATTGCAATACCGTTTACGCTCACTTTTATCATTAGTTACCTTGCTGTTTTTATATTTTCAGATTACAAAAACCTATATCTACCATCCATATTGCACTTGTATCACCATCTCTTCGCCGAACTAGTGCACCTATACAATTTACCATTGTATTGGGTGTGTTGGGGACACAAGAGACTCTTTGTTATTGAAGGAAATATGCCCTAGAGGCAATACTAAAGTTATTATTTATTTCCTTATTCTCATGATAAATGTTTATTATTCATGCTAGAATTGTATTAAGCGGAAACGTAATACATGTGTGAATACATAGATAAACAGAGTGTCACTAGAATGCCTCTACTTGACTAGCTCGTTGATCAAAGATGGTTATGTTTCCTAGCCATAGACATGAGTTGTCATTTGATTAACGAGATCACATCATTAGGAGAATGATGTGATTGACTTGACCCATTCCGTTAGCTTAACACTTGATCGTTTAGTATGTTGCTATTTCTTTCTTCATGACTTATACATGTTCCTATGACTATGAGATTATGCAACTCCCGTTTACCGGAGGAACACTTTGTGTGCTATCAAACGTCACAACGTAACTGGGTGATTATAAAGGTGCTCTACAGGTGTCTCCAAAGGTACTTGTTGGGTTGGCATATTTCGAGATTAGGATTTGTCACTCCGATTGTTGGAGAGCTATCTCTAGGCCCAATCGGTAATGCACATCACTATAAGCCTTGCAAGTATTGTAACTAATGAGTTAGTTGTGGGATGATGTATTACAGAACGAGTAAAGAGACTTGCCGGTAACGAGATTGAACACTACTAGGGAAAAGGCTAGCAGCAGCGCGGGTTTTAGGCCTATCAGTAGCGCGGGGATACGCGCTACTGCTAGGACAAGTAGCTGCAGCGTTTGTTCAATCCCATGCTACTGCTAATGTAACTACTGGCAGCGCGTTTTCCGTCCATCGCTACTAGTATTCTTTTTTTATTTTTAAATTTTTAGTGTATTTATCGTACAAATATTGGTACAATACCAGTTATGAGGTTTACATCAATATGTCCATAACAGTGTGTCAAATGAAGGTGGATTAGTTTCAAGTGGAGGCAATATGTGGTGCATGTCAAAAGTATACTACAAATCCAAACTTGATCTAGTTTGGACTAGTAGTACTTTCGATGTGCACCACATGTTGCTTCCACTTGAATCTAATCCGCCAACACAAGCTATTTAATCATCATCATAGTCATTACCACCAACATTAGCTATTTAATCATCATAGTCATAGTGTAGCACACATCATCATCTTCAAACTCTCATTCTAGCTAGCTAATCACCACCAACACTAGCTAATAATAATCATCATAGTCATTACCACCAACATTAGCTATTTTATCATCATAGTAATAGTGTAGCAGATCATCATCCTCAAACTCATTTCTAGCTAATCACTCCTGCTGCTCTCTCTTAGGTAAAACAACATAAAACATGTGTAGCTCTCCTCCTTGATCAAGTTGGAGCATGCAGATGAACCTGTCTCCTAATTTTGGGTAGCACATCTGTTTGCTGCCCCCTAGTACTTCTCTGCCCTCCCCCATTACATATCTGGTCCAGTCTTCCACTATTAAGCATTCATCCTTGATCTTGAATGCACTAAAGTAACATGAAGGATATCTTGGCCGTAAGCTAATAATACTCATGGTACCTTTAGTCTCGATCCCATAAGGCACAACATTCATCGGGAGTCCCTGTTGAAGAACATCGTATGGTCACATACTTAGCAATGAAGTTTAGCTTCACAAATAATGTATGGAAAAGATGCACTGAGGACAAATAGTAAAAATCTTACCATCCTTCCTAAATAGATGTGACCGTAGTTCATGACGAACACTATTGGTCGCACGTTTTCAGTACTAAGATTTCTAAGTCCACGAAGAAAATTTGTCTTGACATTATCAAGATCCTCAAGCCATGAAACATAATGACTTAGCTCCTCGCAGTTTAGTTCAGCCCCGGGACAGTAGTAGGTCCTGTCTACCAAGCGTTGGACATGTTTGCTTGCACCGAAATAAGCTGACAATACAAATTAGTTGTCAATTATTTTTGAATAAACAATATCAAAGACATAAATATGGTTGAGGAACTTACATTTTGGTGTAACTGGAGGCGTCTGCACATCGACCCAGATGTCGGTATTACCTTCAATATCATCTTCCGGACGAATATCAAAGGTGATAACCATATCAGGCTGAAATGCATAAGTCTTGCATAGTGCTCGCCATGTTTTGCATCCAAAATAGGTGTAGTCGTCTGAATTGTATAATTTTGCGTGGAAAATATAACCATGCTCGGTCTTCAACTAAACTTTCTTTACCTCCATAGTATGACTGAAACCTATCTTATCCAATACAAAAACTCTTGCATGGCAGGGGATACGCTAGTAGAATAGTAAAAATATATATAAGTTGAAGCAAATGAAGCAGATGTCATGCTTAATTACGAAAAAAGACTTGTCGTTGTGACTTACTGTATCCACTTCAAAGTTCTCGTCCAGCTTGATGCTGAAGCACCTATCATCGTCTAGGAAGATTCCGTCGCACAGGCCGCGCTCGTCTTCGCAGTATTTGCAAATACTGAAATCCTTTTTGTTGTGAGACATTTCCTATGTTCATAGTTAAAACATTAATTGAAAATTGATAGAATACAACTACCAGGATACTCAACACACAAATCCGGGGCACTCGATATTTCCTACATATTCTGGCAAAAGTCATGCCAAAATTCACGGAAAAATCCGGCATGACCTTTGCTAAAATAGGATATATCGAGCGCCTGAAATTTGCCGGAACGGAAATGAATCAACACTCCGGCAAAACATAGGCCACTCGGCCACTTGGATATTGAGCAACACAAGATATACATTTCAAAATATCTTATAAGACTCAAATTAGCATGCATTCAATAAGCAAAAGTAAATCATCTCATGTGTCTGTACATCGTCGAATATTATCACTAATACATCCCAAATAGTGTCATACATATAACATCACTAGTACAACTAAAACCGTAGCACACGACGGGTATCGGCGCGGGCGGTGGACACCCACAGAGAAGGAACCATCACGGGATCATAGCTCCAGTGAGATCCCTGGAGAACCTGCCAGGTATTGGAGAACCTGTGCTCCAACGCAAACAAGTAGCGACGGACGTGCGCGTCCTCCTCACTGACATGACGCACCACCTCCGCGGAGTCCTCGAGCCTCTGGACAGTCACTGGCCCACGCGACCGCCACCAAAGAAGGTTCGGGTCAACGACAGGCTGGCTCCTTACCAACCTACGCCCCCGGTAGGTAGCGCCTCCCAGTACCACCCTGGCGGAGCCCAGTCCCGGACATGGCCCATCTGGTCAAGCAGGTGTCGTCCTCCGCCGACTCGACGACGAGGATGCGGGATAGGCATCGTCCACGTCGATGCGGGAAAATTGCTTTAACTAAAAAAATAGCAACAAGTTCTTACTAACTAGTTCTATTAAGTCAACTAGTTCTTACTAAAAATAAACTTACTATAAATAAAAATATTCTAGTACCTAATTAGTACCTAGTTCTTACTAACTAATTAGTACCTAAGAACCCTAACAAGTTCTTACTAACTAATTAGTACCTAGGAACCCTAAAAAGTTCTTACTAACTAATTTGATTCCACCCTAACTAATTTGATGGAGGTAGAAACCCTAGGCAGAGGTAGGGGAGAGGGAGGAGCAGGCGTGCTCACCTCGGGTGCCTGCGACGAGGGAGGGGCAGGCGGCGTCGAGGTCGTGGTCGAGGCTCCGTGGCGGCGTTGAGGTCGGGGGGGAGGGGGGGCGGCGGCGTCCGGGGCGGCGTTGAGGTCGGGGGCGGGGGCGGCGTTGAATCTGGGGTTGGGGGCGGCGTAGAGGGTGTGCGGAGAGCGCGCGGCGGCCGAGGGGCGACGGCGGCGGCGAGAGTGGAGTTGGATTTGGGGGATGAAGTGGCTGGGGAGGACGAACCACGTGCGGTTAAGTTAGAAGTACCAGCGGCGCGTTCCAGATGGCGCGCTACTGCTACGTTCTGGAATACACGCTGCTGGTACACCATTCTCTTTTCCCCCCTTTTTCGTTTAGTTTCCTTCACATTTTTTTCCTTTCACCTTATTCTATTTCCTTCATTTTAAATTACCTTTCTATTTGCTTTCCATTTACTTTTATATCCTCTATCAGTAGCGAGTTTATACTAAAACGCGCTGCTACAAAGAAAGTAGCGGTAGCGCGGTTCGCTATAGGTCGCTACTACTATGTGTAGCCTATCGGCTAAGCCGTGGGAATTTTAGTAGTAACGTGTTTAGAAGAAGACGCGCTGCTGCTAGAACTTTATCTGCAGCATGGTTTTCGCAGGCGCGCTACTGCTACTTAGCATCAACGTGCTTTTTTGGCCCTCGCTACTACTAAAGTTCTGTGTATAAGGTTTTCCCTAGTAGTGGAACTAGGTATTGAGATACCGACGATCGAATCTCGGGCAAGTAACATACGATGACAAAGGGAACAACGGATGTTGTTATGCGGTTTGACCGATAAAGTTTTTCGTAGAATATGTAGGAGCCAATATGAGCATCCAGGTTCTGCTATTGGTTATTGACCGGAGACATGTCTCGGTCATGTCTACATAGTTCTCGAACCCGTAGGGTCCGCACGCTTAAAGTTTTGGTGACGATTGTATTATAAGTTTTTGTGTTTTGATGTACCGAAGGTAGTTCAGAGTCCCGGATGAGATCGGGGACATGACAAGGAGTCTCGAAATGGTCGAGACGTAAAGATCGATATATTGGATTACTATATTCGGATATCGGAAAGGTTCCGAGTGATTCGGGTATTTTCGGAGTACCGGGGAGTTACCGGAATTCACCGGGAGAAGTATTGGGCCTTATTGGGCCATACGGGAATAGAGGAGAGAGGCTAAAAGGAAGGAGGCGCGCGCCCCCCCTCTGGTCCGAATTGGACAAAGGGTGCAGCCCCCTTTTCTTCTCCCTCTCCCCCTCTTTCCTTCTCTCCTACTCCAGAAAGGAAAGGGGAATCCTACTAGGACTTGGGAGTCCTAGTAGGACTCCCCACACTTGGCGCGCCCCCTCTAGGGCCGGCCTCTCCCTCCTCCCTCCTTTATATACGGGGGCAGGGGGGCACCTCTAGACACAACAACTGATTTGATTTTAGCCGTGTGCGGTGCCCCCTCCACCATAGTCCACCTCGATAATACTGTAGCGGTGCTTAGGCAAAGCCCTGCGTCGGTAGAACATCATCATCGTCACCACGCCGTCGCGCTGACGAAACTCTCCCTCAACACTCGGCTGGATCGGAGTTCGAGGGACGTCATTGGGCTGAACGTGTGCTGAACTCGGAGGTGTCGTGCGTTCGGTACTTGATCGGTCGGATGGTGAAGACGTACGACTACATCAACCGCGTTGTGCTAACGCTTCCGCTTTCGGTCTACAAGGGTACGTGGACAACACTCTCCCCTCTCGTTGCTATGCACCACCATGATCTTGCGTGTGCGTAGGATTTTTTTTAAATTACTACGTTCCCCAACATTGGCTACCGAGCCTGGTTTTATGTGTAGATGTCATATGCACGAGTAGAACACAAGTGAGTTGTGGGCGATATAAGTCATACTACTTACCAGCATGTCATACTTTGGTTCGGCAGTATTGTCGGATGAAGCGGCCGAGACCGACATTACGCGTACGCTTATGCGAGACTGGTTCTACCGACGTGCTTTGCACACAGGTGGCTGGCGGGTGTCAGTTTCTCCAAGTTTAGTTGAACCGAGTGTGGCTACGCCCGGTCCTTGCGAAGGTTAAAACAACACCAACTTGACAAACTATCATTGTGGTTTTGATGCGTAGGTAAGAACTGTTCTTGCTCAGCCTGTAGCAGCCACGTAAAACTTGCAACAACAAAGTAGAGGACGTCTAACTTGTTTTTGCAGGGCATGTTGTGATGTGATATGGTCAAGACGTGATGAGATATAAGTTGTTGTATGAGATGATCATGTTTTGTTGAAGTTATCGGCAACTGGCAGAAGCCTTATGGTTTGCTCTTTATTGCATAAGATGCAAGCGCCAAATAATTCCTTTACTTTATTGCTATGCGATAGCAATAGTTGCAAGAGCAATAGTTGGCGAGACGACCATGTGACGACACATTGATATAGATCAAGATGATGGAGATCAGGTTGTCATGCCGGTGACGATAGAGATCATGACGATACTTTGGAGATGGAGATCAAAGGCGCAAGATGATCATGGCCATATCATGTCACAAATTTTGATTGCATGTGATGTTTATCTTTTATACATCTTATTTTGCTTAGTTTGACGGTAGCTTTATAAGATGATCTCTCACTAAATTTCAAGATAAAAGTGTTCTTCCTGAGCATGCACTATTGCCAAAGTTCGTCGTGCCCAGACACCACGTGATGATCGGGTGTGATAAGCTCTACGTCCATCTACAACGGGTGCAAGCCAGTTTTGCACACGCAGAATACTCAGGTTAAACTTGACGAGCCTAGCATATGCAGATATGGCCTCGAAACACTAAGACCGAAAGGTCGAGCGTGAATCATATATATAGTAGATATGATCAACATAGTGATGTTCACCATTGAAAACTACTCCATTTCACGTGATGTTCGGTTATGGTTTAGTTGATTTGGATCACATGATCACTTAGATGATTAGAGTGATGTCTATCTAAGTGGGAGTTCTTAAGTAATATGATTAATTGAACTTTAATTTATCATGAACTTTGTCGGGGCGGACCGCGTCCCCCGCGAGCACCTATGGGGCCGGGGCCCCTTCCGTTGTCCGGTGAGGGGGGCGGAGGGAGCACAGAGAGCAGATCGAGGCGAGCACACGGGCGGTTTACCCAGGTTCGGGCCGCGATGGACGCGTAAAACCCTACTCCTGCTTGGTTGTATTGAACTGGGGAGCTCGGGAGCTTGGAGAGCTAGCTGCACCGAGCGTATGGCTGTCTGGATTCCCAATCTCCGGACCTCCAACCTCCTCTACGTTGCACACGGGCCTCCTTTTATAGCGCAAAGGGGTCACCAACAGGTGTCAACGTAAGAGAAAGGGGTAAAAGTGTAAAAGGGGTGGTAGTTGTAACAGTGCGGGGACGGTGGCGCTACAGTGCGGCACAGTGTTATCATACCTACTTCTGACGGTAGGGGACAAGGGCATTAAATGCCCGTCACGGTCGTCCGGACAGCACCGAGGCGGACCGTTATGTGTGCCACCGTTCGCCACGATGGTGGCTGCATGCCACCGCATACCCCAGGCTGCGCGGTGCCCCGCCACGTGCCCTTGGGGGAAGCCCCGGAGCGACGCGTGGGCGGGCGAGCCGGAGCGCAGCCCTGAGGTGGCGATTTGCCGCGGCAAGTGGCTTGCCGCGGGGGTCGTCTTCCTGTGCCCGATAGCTTGCCGGCTATCAGGCCTTGCCGGGGCGCACGGCGCGCCGTGGCGGGCTTCTCTTGTGGTGCCTGGGTTCGGCCTTCCCGACAAGCTCCTCTTGTCGGGGTCTCGATCTTCTGTCTCTTATACTTTGTTCTTGGATGGCATTACATGGGCTCGGTCGTCCCGGCAAGCTCCTCTTGCCGGGGTCTTGTCTTCTCGGCCCGGCAAGCTCCTCTTGCCGGGGGCCTTGTCTTCTTGGCCCGGCGAGCTCCTCTTGCCGGGGGCCTTGCCTTGAATGCTTGGTCTTCTCTTGGCGCTTCCTGGGCGGGCCTCGCCGCAGGGTGCTACAACTGCCCGTGCACAAGTCTGGGGTACTAAGGTACCCCTACTTTAGTACACCGACAAACTTAGTCCTGGTAGTATTAGCATATCTATGTTATAGATCAATAGCTCGTGTTGTTGCTTCCCTATGTTTTATATATGTTCCTAGAGAAAACTAAGTTGAAAGATGATAGTAGCAATGATGCGGACTGGGTCCGTGATCTGAGGTTTATCCTCATTGCTGCACAGAAGAATTATGTCCTTGATGCACCGCTAGGTGACATACCTATTGCAGAAGCAGATGCAAACGTTATCAACGTTTGGCTAGCTCAATATGATGACTACTTGATAGTTTAGTGCGCCATGCTTAATGGCTTAGAATCGGGACTTGAAAGATGTTTTGAACGTCATGGACCATATGAGATGTTCCAGGAGTTGAAGTTAATATTTCAAGCAAATACCCGAGTTGAGAGATATGAAGTCTCCAACAAGTTCTATAGCGAAAATATGGAGGAGAATAGCTCAAGCAGTGAGCATGTGCTCAGATTGTCTGGGTACTACAATCGCTTGAATCAAGTGGGAGTTAATCTTCCAGATAAGATAGTGATTGACAGAATTCTCTAGTCACCATCACCAAGTTAGTAGAACTTCGTGATGAACTATAATATGCAAGGGATAACGGAAACAATTCCCAAGCTCTTCGTGATGCTAAAATCGACGAAGGTAGAAATCAAGAAAAACAACAAGTGTTGATGGCTGACAAGACCACTAGTTTCAAGAAAAGGGCAAAGGGAAGAAGGGGAACTTCAAGAAGAACGGCAAGCAAGTTGCTGCTCAAGTGAAGAAGCTCAAGTTTGGACCTAAGCCTGAGACTAAGTGCTCCTACTGCAAAGGGACTGGTCACTGGAAGCGGAACTGCCCCAAGTATTTGGCGGATAAGAACGATGGCAAAATGAACAAAGGTATATTTGATATACATGTTATTGATGTGTACTTTACTAGTGTTTATAGCAACCCCACGGTATTTAATACTAGTTTAGTTGCTAGGAGTGGTAACTCGAAATGGGAGTTGTAGAATGAACAAAAACTAGTTAAGGGTGAAGTGACGATGTGTGTTGGAAGCAATTCCAAGATTGATATGATCATCATCGCACACTCCCTATACTTTCGGGATTAGTGTTGAACCTAAATAAATGTTATTTGGTGTGTGCGTTGAGCATGAATATGATTTGATCATGTTTATTGCAATACAGTTATTCATTTAAATTAGAGAATAATTGTTGTTCTGTTTACATGAATAAAACCTTCTATGGTCATACACCCAATGAAAATGGTTTGTTGGATTTCGATTTTAGTGATACACATATTCATAATATTGAAGCCAAAAGATGCAAAGTTAATAATGATAGTGCAACTTATTTGTGGCACTGCCGTTTAGGTCATCTTGGTGTAAAGCGCATGAAGAAACTCCATGCTAATGGGATTTTGGAATCACTTGATTATGAATCACTTGATGCTTGTGAACCATGCCTCCTGGGCAAGATGACTAAGACTCCGTTCTGCGGAACAATGGAGCGAGCCACTGACTTGTTGGAAATAATACATACCAATGTATACGGTCCAATGAGTGTTGAGGCTCACGGCGGGTATCATTGTTTTCTGACTTTCACAGATGATTTGAGCAGATATGGGTATATCTACTTGATGAAACATAAGTATGAAACATTTGAAAAGTTCAAAGAATTTCAGAGTGAAGTAGAGAATCATTGTAACAAGAAAATAAAGTTTCTACGATCTGATCGTAGAGGCAAATATTTGAGTTACGAGTTTGTCCTTCAATTAAAACAATGTGGAATAGTTTCACAAACTCATGCCACCTGGAACACCACAACATAATGGTGTGTCCGAACGTCATAACCGTACTTTATTGGATATAGTGCAATCTATGATGGTTCTTACTGATTTATCACTATCGTTTTGGGGTTATGCATTAGAGATAGCTGCATTCACGTTAAAAGGGCACCATCTAAATCTGTTGAGACGACACCGTATGAACTGTGGTTTGGCAACAAACCAAAGTTGTCATTTCTTAAAGTTTGGGGTTGCGATGCTTATGTGAAAAAGTTTCATCCTGACAAGCTCAAGCCCAACTCGGAGAAGTGCGTCTTCATAGGATACCCAAAGGAGACAGTTGGGTACACCTTCGATCACAGATCCGAAGGCAAGACATTCGTTGCTAAGAATGGATCCTTTCTAGAGAAGGAGTTTCTCTCGAAAGAAGTGAGTGGGAGGAAAGTAGAACTTGATGAGGTAACTGTACCTGCTCCCTTATTGGAAAGTAGTTCATCACAGAAACCGGTTCCTGTGACACCTACACCAATTAGTAAGGAAGCTAATGATGATGATCATGAAACTTCAGATCAAGTTACTACCGAACCTCGTAGGTCAACCAGAGTAAGATCCGCACCAGAGTGGTACGGTAATTGTCGGTGTACTAGAGTAGGGGTACCCTAGTATCCCGAACTTGTGCACGGGCAGTCGCAGCCTCCCGCGGCAACGCTTGCCAGGTGACCGCCAGGATCCTCCGTGGTTCCTTTGGAGCCATTCAAGAACAAAGTATTTAAGCCAAGGAGGCAAGGCCCCGGCAAGAGGAGCTTGCCGGGAAGGCCACTCATAGCACAAGGCCCCGGCAAGAGGAGCTTGCCGGGAAGGCCAATCAAGGCACAAGACCCCGACAAGAGGAGCTTGCCAGGAAGGCCGACCAAGGCATCTCAAGGAACTTGCCGCGACGCGCCACGCGTCCCGGCAAGGCCAGGCGAGTGACAAGCTTCCGGACGACAAGACAACGACCGCGGCAAGGCGTTTGCCGCGGCAAGCGACCATTCTGTACATGCGCTCCAGCACACCCACCAACGTGTCGCTCTGGGACCCTTCCAGGCGTACGTGGCGGGAGGCTGTGCAGCCAGAGGTACACTGTGGCAAGCGGCGCTGACAAGATCGCCATCGTGGCGAGCGGTGCCATCCCTGACGGTCCCTTTTCTACACTGTTTGGGCGACGTAGATAGGCATTTAATGCCCTTGTCCCCTACCGTCAGGGTTAGGTATGCTACACTGTACAAGTAGCTATACCAACCACAACCTTTTTCCATATTTACCCTTGTCTACGTTGCCACCTGTCGGTGACCCCTTGAGCATATAAAAGGTGGCCCATGCGCAACGTAGAGGGAGGAGGGGAGAACACTCACGCTCGGTCTCGCTAGCTGCTGGAGTGTACTGTAGCACCCAGCGCCCCCGAGCAAGAACTCAATAAAAACCACCAAGCAACAGTAGGGTTTTACGCATCCGTGCGGCCCGAAGCTGGGTAAACTGCTCGTGTGTTTTGCCTCGATCCGCTCTTCGTGCGACCTCCGTCCCCCGCTGAACCGAAAGGGGCTCGGTCCCCATAGGTGCTCGTGGAGGCAGTTTCCCCGACATCTTTGGCGCGCCAGGTAGGGGGCGTCGAGGTTGTGTGAACCTGATCCGGCGTTCACACGAGCTAGATCTTCATCATCTTCATCGACATTCCGCCGAAGAAGAAGGCTTCGGAGGCGGCTGATCCGTCCGCGTCAAACCCACCACCGCCGGAGCAAATGACCGGTGGGGTAGACGCCGGCAGAAGAACGGGCATCGACGAAGGAGCTCACAATGCCGCGGCGTCCGAACATGCACCGCGCCCATCTCAGGAGACGCGGGACCGGCAGCGTCATGGTACTCACGGTACCATACGTTCGCTGGACCCAGATCGAGTTGGCGGATCTCGGGATCCTCAAGACCAGCATGCGCGCCAACATGCTGGCGCAAGCGAGGTACGGTCGCCTGGACGGGATACTGCTCCTTCTAACGTAGTTAGAAGTCCGAGCATATCCCGCTCCACGCACCGTTCGCCACCGCTACCCGCCACTCCAGCGGAAGCTTTGGCGCGAGCTCAACTGCTCCTAGACTTCCCTCCAACGGCAGAAAAGATCGACGACTGGAGGGCCACCATTCAGAGTGTCATCGGCTTTGCCAACGGCGACACTCCACGGCAGCCGAGTACATCGCAGCCACGGCGAGCCAGCCAGGCACGGGCCAATGGCGACAAGACCGCTGAGGGTGCGACCACTGTGGACTCTCCGCCCCGAAGGCCAAGATCGCCGACTCGCCGGGTCCACCACGACAGAGACTCCACTGCTTCATCAGATCCGCGAGCTCGTCGCGATCAGCGCCAAGTTCTTCACGAACGACAGCAAGAAGACGCTCGTACTCGCATCGAGCGCCGAAGAGAAGCGCGGCGTCAGTCAGACCAGCGCGCTGGGCCCACTGTCGACATGCATGCGCTAGGGGAACCATGCGACCTGCCATACGCGGCAGGTTGCCCTACGTTTACCCGTGAGCTGCGGCAAGTCCAGTGGCCCAGCACGAAGAATTTCAAGCCAGATGTACCAGAGAAGTACGACGGCAAGTTGCATCCGTCTGAGTTCCTCAGCATATACACCATCGCGGTGCAAGCTGCCGGGGAGCGGGACGACAAGATCCTTGCCAACTACTTCCCACTGGTGTTCAAACGCAACGTCAGGTCCTGGCTCATGCACTTGCCGGACAACTCCATATCTTCTTGGGCAGACCTATGCCATCAGTTTGTCGGCGCCCTCACAGGCGGCCACAAACGTCATGGCCAGGAGAGTGACCTTCACCTGCTCGCCCAGAAAGAAGGAGAGCCCCTGCGCAAGTACATCCAGAGATTCAGCCATGTGCAACGCAACATCCCGGATGTCCACCCTGCCGCGGTCATCAGCGCGTTCCATCAGAACGTGCGTAACCGCAGGATGCGGGAGGAGATGGCGATGTGCAAGATCAGAGACGTCAGTGAGCTGTATGCCCTGGCCGACAAGTGTGCACGTGCTGAGGAAGGGAGGAGACTCCCCGGAGAGAATACAGGAGGGGGAAGAAGAAGACCAAGTCCGGCAAGAGCTCTGATGCCCACTCCGGCAAGCGCACCTCTTCGGAGTGCTGCGCTACCGTCGAGGACGCACCATCGAGCTCCACCGGCAAGTGTAAGAAGACGATGGCAGCTCCGCCAGCGACCAAGAAGGTGTCCGCCAAGGAGGACGGCACTGGTGGTACCTTCACCATCAGTGCCACTCTCGACCCTAAATAGGAAAGCGCGCTCATTGCTTTCCTGCGGGCGAACGTCGACGTGTTTGCGTGGCAACCGTCTGACATCCCCGGTGTTCCCAGGAAAGTAATTGAGCACCACCTTGCCGTCTATCCTCATGCGCGGCCCGTCAATCAGAAAGTCAGGAAGCAAGCAGTGGAGTGCCAAGAGTTCATCGCAGAAGAGATCAAGAAGTTGGAAGCAGCAGGCCTTGTCAGAGGAGTGCTCCATCCTACGTGGTTGGGCAATCCTGTAGTCGTGCGCAAGGCAAACGGGAAATGGAGGCTTTGTATCGACTTTACCGATGTTAATAAAGCTTGTCCCAAAGATCCATTTCCCTTGCCGCGCATTGACCAGATTGTTGACTCCACGGCCGGATGTGACTTGCTTTCATTTCTTGATGCATACTCAGGATACCATCAGATCTTCATGGCAGAAGAGGATGAGGAGAAGACCGCATTTATCACTCCGTGTGGCACGTACTGTTTCATACGGATGCCTTTCGGTTTGAAGAATGCTGGTTCAACATTCGCAAGGGTAGTCCTTACCGGTTTTGAGCCACAAACACACAGAAATGTGGAAGCCTACATGGATGACATAGTGGTCAAGAGCAAGGATAAAGCAACTCTAATTCAAGATCTAGAAGAGACTTTTGCAAATGTGCGCAAGATCAGCCTCAAGCTCAACCCCGAGAAGTGTGTGTTTGGAGTCCCATCCGGCAAGCTTCTCGGGTTCTTCGTGTCTCAGCGGGGAATTGAAGCCAATCCCGACAGGATCAAGGCCATTGAGCAGATTGAAGCACCAAGTGTTGGGTAACGTAGTAATTTCAAAAAAATTTCCTACGCACACGCAAGATCATGGTGATGCATAGCAACGAGAGGGGAGAGTGTTGTCTACGTACCCTCGTAGACCGAAGCGTAAGCGTTGACACAACATAGAGGAAGTAGTCGTACGTTCTCCTCGCGATCCAACCGATCACAGCACCGTTACTCCGGCACCTCCGAGTTCTTGGCACACGTTCAGCTCGATGACGATCCCCGGGCTCCGATCCAGCAAAGCGTCGAGGAAGAGTTCCGTCAGCACGACGGCGTGGTGACGATCTTGATGTGTTACCGGCGCAGGGCTTCGCCTAAGCACTGCAACGATATGATCGAGGTGGAATTTGGTGGAAGGGGCACCGCACACGGCTAAGGAACGATCCGTAGATCAACTTGTGTGTTTCTGGGGTGCCCCCTGCCCCCGTATATAAAGGAGCCAAGGGGGAGGGGCTGGCCGGCCATGCCTTGGCGCGCCAGAGAGTCCTACTCCCTCTGGGAGTAGGATTCGCCCCCCCCCCAATCCTAGTTGGACTAGGATTCTCCAAGGGGGAGAGAGAGAGAGGGGGCGCCCACCTCTCCTAGTCCTAATAGGACTAGGGGAAGGGGGGAGGCACGCAGCCCATGGGGCATCCCTCTCACCTCTCCTCCAAGGCCCATGTTGGCCCATTATGCTCCCGGGGGGTTCCGGTAACCCTCCCGGTATTCCGGTAAAATCCTGATTTCACCTGGAATGCATCCGATGTCCAAACATAGGCTTCCAATATATAATTCTTTATGTCTCGACCATTTCGAGACTCCTCGTCACGTCCGTGATCACATCCGGGACTCCGAACTCCTTCGGTACATCAAAATGCATAAACTCATAATAACTGTCATCGTAACGTTAAGCGTGCGGACCCTACGGTTCGAGAACAATGTAGACATGACCGAGACACGTCTCCGGTCAATAACCAATAGCGGGACCTGGATGCCCATATTGGCTCCTACATATTCTACGAAGATCTTTATCGGTCAGACCGCATAACAACATACGTTGTTCCCTTTGTCATCGGTATGTTACTTGCCCGAGATTCGATCGTCGGTATCCAATACCTAGTTCAATCTCGTTACCGGCAAGTCTCTTTACTCGTTCTGTAATACATCATCTCGCAACAAACTCATTGGTTGCAATGCTTGCAAGGCTTTATGTGATGTGCATTACCGAGAAGGCCCTGAGATACCTCTCCGACAATCGGAGTGACAAATCCTAATCTCGAAATACGCCAACCCAATATGTACCTTCGGAGACACCTGTAGAGCACCTTTATAATCACCCAGTTACGTTGTGACGTTTGGTAGCACACAAAGTGTTCCTACGGTAAATGGGAGTTGCATAATCTCATAGTTAAAGGAACATGTATAAGTCATGGATAAAAGCAATAGCAACATACTAAACGATCGGGTGCAATGCTAATGGAACGGGTCATGTCAATCAGATCATTCAACTAATGATGTGATCTCGTTAATCAAATAACAACTCTTTGTTCATGGCTAGGAAACATAACCATCTTTGATTAATGAGCTAGTCAAGTAGAGGCATACTAGTGACACTTTGTTTGTCTATGTATTCACACATGTATTATGTTTCCAGTTAATACAATTCTAGCATGAATAATAAACATTTATCATGATATAAGGAAATAAATAATAACTTTATTATTGCCTCTAGGGCATATTTCCTTCAGTCTCCCACTTGCACTAGAGTCAATAATCTAGATCACATCACCATGTGATTAACATCAATAGTTCACATCATCATGTGATTAACACCCATAGTTCACATCGCTATGTGACCGACACCCAAAGGGTTTACTAGATTCAGTAATCTAGTTTACATCGCTATGTAATTAACACCCAAAGAGTACTAAGGTGTGATCATGTTTTGCTTGTGAGAGAATCTTAGTCAACGGGTCTGCTACATTCAGATCCGCATGTACTTTGCAAATTTCTATGTCAACAATGCTCTGCATGGAGCTACTCTAGCTAATTGCTCCCACTTTCAATATGTATCCAGATTGAGACTTAGAGTCATCTGGATCAGTGTCAAAACTTGCATCGACGTAACTCTTTACGACGAACCTTTTTGTCACCTCCATAATCGAGAAACATATCCTTATTCCACTAAGGATAATTTTGACCGCCGTCCAGTGATCTACTCCTAGATCACTATTGTACTCCCGTGCCAATCTCAGGGTAGGGTATACAATAGGTCTGGTACACAGCATGGCATACTTTATAGAACCTATGGCCAAAGCATAGGGAATGACTTTCTTTCTCTTTCTATCTTCTGCCGTGGTCGGGCTTTGAGTCTTACTCAATTTCACACCTTGTAACACAGGCAAGAACTCTTTCTTTGACTGTTCCATTTTGAACTACTTCAAAATCTTGTCAAGGTATGTACTCATTGAAAAAAAAACTTATCAAGCGTCTCGATCTATCTCTATAGATCTTGATGCTCGATATGTAAGTAGCTTCCCCGAGGTCTTTCTTTGAAAAACTCTTTTCAAACACTCCTTTATGCTTTGCAGAATAATTCTACATTATTTCCGATCAACAATATGTCATACACATATACTTATCCGAAATGTTGTAGTGCTCCCACTCACTTTCTTGTAAATACAGGCTTCTCCATAAGTCTGTATAAAACTATATGCTTTGATCAACTTATCAAAGCGTATATTCCAACTCTGAGATGCTTGCACCAGTCCATAGATGGATCGCTGGAGCTTGCTCACTTTATTAGCACCTTTATGGTCGACAAAACCTTCTGGTTGTATCATATACAACTCTCCATTAAGGAATGCAGTTTTGTTTATCCATTTGCCAGATTTCATAAAATGCGGCAATTGCTAACATGATTCGGACAGACTTAAACATAGATACGAGTGAGAAACTCTCATCGTAGTCAATACTTTGAACTTTGTCGAAAAAACCCTTTTTTCGACAATTCTAGCGTTGTAGATAGTAACACTACTATCAGTGTCCGTCTTCCTCTTGAAGATCCATTTATTCTTAATTGCTTGCCGATCATCGGGCAAGTCAACCAAAGTCCAAACTTTGTTCTTATACATGGATCATATCTCAGATTTCATGGCCTCAAACCATTTCGCGGAATCTGGGCTCATCATCGCTTCCTCATAGTTCGCAAGTTCGTCATGGTCTAGTAACATGACTTCCAGAACAAGATTACCGTACCACTCTGGTGCGGATCTCACTCTGGTTTACCTACGAGATTCGGTAGATACTTGATCTGAAGTTACATGATCATCATCATTAGCTTCCTCACTAATTGGTGTAGTAGTCACAAGAACAGATTTCTGTGATGAACTACTTTCCAATAAGGAAGAAGGTTCAATTACCTTATCAAGTTTTCTACTTTCCTCCCACTCACTTCTTTCGAGAGAAACTCTTTCTCTAGAAAGTTTCCGAACTTAGCAACAAAAGTCTTGCTTTCGGATCTGTGATAGAAGGTGTATCCAACAGTTTCCTTTGGATATCCTATGAAGACACATTTCTCCGATTTGGGTTCGAGCTTATCAGGTTGAAGCTTTTTCACATAAGCATCGCAGCCCCAAATTTTCAGAAACGACAGCTTAGGTTTATTGCTAAACCATAGTTCATACGGTGTCGTCTCAACGGATTTAGATGGTGCCCTATTTAATGTGAATGCAGCTGTCTCTAATGCATAATCCCAAAAACGATAGTGGTAGATCGGTAAGATACATCATAGATTGTACTATATCTAATAAAGTACGGTTATGATGTTCGGACGCACCATTATGCTGCGGTGTTCCAGGTGGCATGAGTTTGTGAAACTATTCCACATTGTTTTAATTGAAGACCAAACTCGTAACTCAAATATTCGTCTCTGCGATCAGATCGTAGAAACTTTATTTTCTTGTCACGATGATTTTCCACTTCACTCTGAAATTCTTTGAACTTTTCAAATGTTTCAGACTTATGTTTCATCAAGTAGATATACCCATATCTGCTCAAATCATCTGTGAAAGTCAGAAAATAATGATATTATGTCGCGAGCCTTAATATTCATCGGACCACATACATCAGTATGTATGATTTCCAACAATTCTGTTGCTTGCTTCATTGTTCCAGAGAACGGCGTTTTAGTCATCTTGCCTATGAGGCATGGTTCGCAAGCATCAAGTGATTCATAATCAAGTGATTCCAAAATCCCATTAGCATGGAGTTTCTTCATGCGCTTTACACCAATATGACCTAAACTTCAGTGCCACAAATAAGTTGCACTATCATTATTAACTTTGCATCTTTTGGCTTCAATATTATGAATATGTGTATCACTATGATCGAGATCCAACAAACCATTTCGTTGGTGTGTATAACCATAGAAGGTTTTATTCATGTATACAGAACAACAATTTATTCTCTTACTTAAATGAATAGCCGTATTGCAATAAACATGATCAAATCATATTCATGCTCAACGCAAACACCAAATAACACTTATTTAGTTTCAACACTAATCCCGAAAGTATAGGGAGTGTGTGATGATGATCATATCAATCTTGGAACCACTTCCAACACACATCGTCACCTTGCCCTTTAACTAGTCTTTGTTCATTCTGCAACTCCCGTTTCGAGTTACTAATCTTAGCAACTTGAACTAGTACCAAATACTGAGGTGTTGCTATGAACACTAGTAAAGTACACATCAATAACATGTATATCAAATATACTTATGTTCACTTTGCCATCCTTCTTATCCGCCAATCACTTGGGGTAGTTCCGCTTCCAGTGACCAGTCCCTTTGCAGTAGAAGCACTTAGTCTCAGGCTTAGGACCAGATTTGGGCTTTTTCACTTGAGAAGCAACTTGCTTGCCGTTCTTCTTGAAGTTCCCCTTCTTTCCTTTTGCCCTTTTCTTGAAACTAGTGATCTTGTCAACCATCAACACTTGATGTTTTTTCTTTGATTTCTACCTTCGCTGATTTTAGCATCGCGAAGAGCTTGGGAATATTTTCCGTTATCCCTTGCATATTATAGTTCATCACGAAGTTCTACTAACTTGGTGATGGTGACTAGAGAATTCTGTCAATCACTATCTTATCTAGAAGATTAACTCCCACTTGATTCAAGCGATTGTAGTACCCAGACAATCTGAGCACATGCTCACTAGTTGAGCGATTCTCCTCCATCTTTTAGCTATAGAACTTGTTGGAGACTTCATATCTCTCAACTCGGGTATTTGCTTGAAATATTAACTTCAACTCCTGGAACATCTCATATGCTCCATGACGTTCAAAACGTCTTTGAAGTCCCGATTCTAAGCAGTTAAGCATGGTGCACTAAACTATTAAGTAGTCTTCAAATTGAGCTAGCAAAACGTTCATAATGTCTGCATCTGCTCCTGCAATAGGTCCGTCACCTAGCGGTGCATCAAGGACGTAATTCTTCTGTGCAGCAATGAGGATAATCCTCAGATCACGGATCCAATCCGCATCATTGCTACTAACATTTTTCAACACAATTTTCTCTAGGAACATATCAAAATAAACACAGGGAAGTAACAACGCGAGCTATTGATCTACAACATAGATATGCTAATACTACCAGGACTAAGTTCATGATAAATTAAAGTTCAATTAATCATATTACTTAAGAACTCCCACTTAGATAGACATCCCTCTAATCCTCTAAGTGATCACGTGATCCAAATCAACTAAACCATGTCCGATCATCACGTGAGATGGAGTAGTTTCAATGGTGAACATCACTATGTTGATCATATCTACTATATGATTCACGCTCGACCTTTCGGTCTCCGTGTTCCGAGGCCATATCTGTTATATGCTAGGCTCGTCAAGTATAACCTGAGTATTCCGCGTGTGCAACTGTTTTGCACCCGTTGTATTTGAACGTAGAGCCTATCACACCCGATCATCACGTGGTGTCTCAGCACGAAGAACTTTCGCAACGGTGCATACTCAGGGAGAACACTTCTTGATAATTAGTGAGAGATCATCTTATAATGCTACCGTCAAACAAAGCAAGATAAGATGCATAAAAGATAAACATCACATGCAATCAATATAAGTGATATGATATGGCCATCATCATCTCGTGCTTGTGATCTCCATCTTCGAAGCACCGTCATGATCACCATCGTCACCGGCGCGACACCTTGATCTTCATCGCAGCATCGTTGTCGTCTCGCCAATCTTATGCTTCCACGACTATCACTACCGCTTAGTAATAAAGTAAAGCATTACATCGCGATTGCATTGCATACAATAAAGCGACAACCATATGGCTCCTGCCAGTTGCCGATAACTCGGTTACAAAACATGATCATCTCATACAATAAAATTTAGCATCATGTCTTGACCATATCACATCACAACATGCCCTGCAAAAACAAGTTAGACGTCCTCTACTATGTTGTTGCAAGTTTTACGTGGCTGCTACGGGCTTAAGCAAGAACTCATCTTACCTACGCATCAAAACCACAATGATAGTTTGTCAAATAGACTCCGTTTTAACCTTCTCAAGGACCGGGCGTAGCCACACTCGGTTCAACTAAAGTTGGAGAGACAGTCTTCCGCAAGCCATCTATGTGCAAAGCACGTCGAGGGAACCGGTCTCGCGTAAGAGTACGCGTAAGGTTGGTCCGGATCGTCTCGTCCAACAATACCGCTGAACCAAAGTATGACATGCTGGTAGGCAGTATGACTTGTATCGTCCACAACTCACTTGTGTTCTACTCGTGCAAATAACATCAAACCATAAAAACCTAGGCTCGGATGCCACTGTTGGGTAACGTAGTAATTTCAAAAAAAATTCCTACGCACACGCAAGATCATGGTGATGCATAGCAACGAGAGGGGAGAGTGTTGTCTACGTACCCTCGTAGACCGAAGCGGAAGCGTTGACACAACGTAGAGGAAGTAGTCGTACGTTCTCCTCGCGATCCAACTGATCACAGCACCGTTACTCTGGCACCTCCGAGTTCTTGGCACACGTTCAGCTCGATGACGATCCCTGGGCTCCGATCCAGCAAAGCGTCGAGGAAGAGTTCCGTCAGCACGACGGCGTGGTGACGATCTTGATGTGTTACCGGCGCAGGGCTTCGCCTAAGCACTGCAACGATATGATCGAGGTGGAATTTGGTGGAAGGGGCACGGCACACGGCTAAGGAACGATCCGTAGATCAACTTGTGTGTTTCTGGGGTGCCCCCTGCCCCCATATATAAAGGAGCCAAGGGGGAGGGGCTGGCCGGCCAGGCCTTGGCGCGCCAGAGAGTCCTACTCCCTCTGGGAGTAGGATTCCCCCCCCAATCCTAGTTGGACTAGGATTCTCCAAGGGGGAGAGAGAGAGAGAGGGGGCGCCCACCTCTCCTAGTCCTAATAGGACTAGGGGAAGGGGGGGAGGCGCGCAGCCCATGGGGCATCCCTCTCACCTCTCCTCCAAGGCCCATGTTGGCCCATTATGCTCCCGGGGGGTTTCGGTAACCCTCCCGGTATTCCGGTAAAATCCTGATTTCACCTGGAATGCAGCCGATGTCCAAACATAGGCTTCCAATATATAATTCTTTATGTCTCGACCATTTCGAGACTCCTCGTCACGTCCGTGATCACATCCGGGACTCCGAACTCCTTCGGTACATCAAAATGCATAAACTCATAATAACTGTCATCGTAACGTTAAGCGTGCGGACCCTACGGTTGGAGAACAATGTAGACATGACCGAGACACGTCTCCGGTCAATAACCAATAGCGGGACCTAGATGCCCATATTGGCTCCTACATATTCTACGAAGATCTTTATCGGTCAGACCGTATAACAACATACGTTGTTCCCTTTGTCATCGGTATGTTACTTGCCCGAGATTCGATCGTCGGTATCCAATACCTAGTTCAATCTCGTTACCGGCAAGTCTCTTTACTCGTTCTGTAATACATCATCTCGCAACTAACTCATTGGTTGCAATGCTTGCAAGGCTTTATGTGATGTGCATTACCGAGAAGGCCCTGAGATACCTCTCCGACAATCGGAGTGACAAATCCTAATCTCGAAATACGCCAACCCAATATGTACCTTCGGAGACACCTGTAGAGCACCTTTATAATCACCCAGTTACGTTGTGACGTTTGGTAGCACACAAAGTGTTCCTACGGTAAATGGGAGTTGCATAATCTCATAGTTAAAGGAACATGTATAAGTCATGGATAAAAGCAATAGCAACATACTAAACGATCGGGTGCTATGCTAATGGAATGGGTCATGTCAATCAGATCATTCAACTAATGATGTGATCTCGTTAATCAAATAACAACTCTTTGTTCATGGCTAGGAAACATAACCATCTTTGATTAATGAGCTAGTCAAGTAGAGGCATACTAGTGACACTTTGTTTGTCTATGTATTCACACATGTATTATGTTTCCAGTTTATACAATTCTAGCATGAATAATAAACATTTATCATGATATAAGGAAATAAATAATAACTTTATTATTGCCTCTAGGGCATATTTCCTTCACCAAGGCGCGTCAAGGATGTACGAAGACTTGCCGGTTGCGTGGCAGCTCTCAGTAGGTTTATCTCTAAGTCTGCTGAGCGCGCCGTGCCATTTTTCAAAATATTGAAAAAGAAAGGTCCAATGAAATGGACTCCGGAAGCAGAGGCTGCGCTACAGTACTTGAAGAGATACCTGTCCTCCACTCCAATACTTGTCACACCTAAGCCACAAGAGAAGTTGCTACTGTATCTGGCAGCAACCAATCAGGTGGTTAGTGCTGCGTTAGTAGCGGAGAGGGAGGCAGATGATGAGCCAGCAACCACGGCAAGCGCATCCGGCGACAAGCAGGGGGCTTCCCCGACAAGCTCTGGTCCCGACAAGGATGGATCTGCGCAGGAGCGTGTGGAGATACAGAAGAGAATGGTGCAGCGCCCAGTTTACTTTGTCAGTTCCCTTATGCAGGGGGCTAGGTCAAGATACTCTCGTGTGCAGAAATTGCTTTTCGGCCTTCTCATGGCCTCGAGAAAGCTGCGCCATTACTTCCAAGCACATGAGATCACAGTTGTCACTCATTTTCCGCTGAAGAGGATACTGCAGAATCCAGAAGCAACAGGCAGGATTGTCGAGTGGGCACTGGAACCGTCAAGCTTTGGCCTCAAGTTTGAGAGCACTTCAACTATCCAAAGCAGAGCATTGGCAGAATTCATAGCAGAGTGGACGCCAACACCAGATGAAGAAATTACAGAAACGAGCATCCCCGTCAAGGAAGCAAGCAAAGAGTGGCTGATGTACTTTGATGGTGCCTTCTCACTGCAAGGTGCCGGTGCTGGCGTGCTGCTTGTCGCACCCACCGGAGAGCACCTCAAGTATGTGGTCCAGATGCACTTTCCCAAGGAGCAAGCAACAAACAATACTGCAGAGTATGAAGGTTTGCTTGTCGGTCTCAGGATCGTGGCAGACCTTGGGATCAAGAAGCTCATCATCAGGGGTGACTCGCAGCTTGTCGTCCGCCAAGTGAACAAGAGTTATCAGAGTCCATTGATGGAAGCCTACGTTGATGAAGTGAGAAAGCTAGAAGAGCACTTTGTCGGCCTACAGATGGAACACGTTCCAAGAGCTCAGAACGACATTGCTGATGGCCTGTCAAAGTGCGCAGCACTTAAGTTACCTGTGGAACCAGGGATCTTTGTGCTCAAGCTGACTCAACCGTCTGTTACGCCATCAACTGGACAGAGCAAGAAGAGGAAGTTGATTTCTGGTGACTATTTTCCGGGAGAGCTTCCCGAAGCCGCCGCCAAGAAGGTCCTCAAGATCAACGCCAAGAGTGCTGAGGAGCAGTCTGCTCCGGCAAACCCCAGGGTTTGTTTCGTTGAAGCAGACGCTCCCGACAAGTTTTGCTCCGGCATGGTTGCCGGGGAACGTCAAGGTCCGGCTGAGCCGCAGGTTCTCGCCGTAGAAGCGGATGTTCCCGCAGCAGCAGATATGCCTTTAGTCCTTGTTGTCTAGCCGCTAGCTCCAGCATGGGCACAACAGATTGTCCGTTTCCTTCAGACAGGAGAACTTCCCGAAGAGCAACAAGAAGCGGAAAGAGTAGCCCGGCAGTCAAGTATGTACCAGTTTGTCGACAGCACACTATACAGAAGAAGACTCAACGGTGTGAAATTGAAGTGTATTCATCGGGAAGACGGACAAAAGCTGTTGGCAGAGATACATGGAGGCATATGTGGTCACCACATTGGCGCAAGAGCACTTGCTGGCAAAGCGTTCCGGCAAGGTTTCTTTTGGCCGACAGCCCTCCAGGATGCAACTGCACAAGTAACCAAGTGTGAAGCGTGCCAGTTCCATTCCAAGCAGATACACCAACCAGCTCAAGCTCTCCAGACGATCCCTTTATCCTGGCCATTTTCGGTCTGGGGGCTCGACATCCTCGGCCCCTTCCCCCGAGCAGTCGGGGGCTTTGAGTACTTGTACATTGCGATTGACAAGTTCACAAAGTGGCCGGAAGTGGCAGTGAGGAAGGTGACAGCACAGTCAGCAGTCAAGTTCTTCAGATCGATTGTTTGCCGCTTCGGGATCCCTAACAGGATGATCACCGACAACGGTACGCAATTCACGAGCCGCACCTTCATGCAGTACGTCCAAGATCTTGGCGCCAAGGTCTGCTTTGCTTCTGTTGCTCACCCCAGAAGCAACGGTCAGGCGGAGAGGGCAAATGCTGAAGTGCTGCATGGACTCAAGACCAGAACTTTCGACAGGCTGCACAAGTGCGGAAGAAACTGGATTGGGGAGCTGCCGGTGGTTCTTTGGTCGATCAGGATGACGCCAAATCGAGCCACTGGCCAGACACCTTTTGCTCTAGTCTATGAAGCAGAGGCAGTTCTCCCCACGGAACTCGTATACGGGTCACCTCGAGTGCTCGCTTATGATGAGCTTGAGCAAGAGCAGCTGCGAGAAGATGACGCGCTGCTCCTTGAGGAGGACCGTCTTCAGGCTGCTGTGCGAGCTGCTCGCTACCAGCAAGCTTTGCGCCGCTACCATAGCCGCAAAGTTAACGCCAGAAGTCTCGAGGAAGACGACCTTGTTCTTTGGCGCGTTCAGTCCGCCAAGAATTCCAACAAGTTGACGCCGAAGTGGGAAGGCCCTTACCGGGTGAAACGAGTCACTAGGACTGGCGCTGTCCGCCTTGAGACCGAAGATGGCATTCCGGTGAGCAACTCCTGGAACATTGAGCATCTTCGTAAGTTTTACCCGTAAGGCGCGGTTGTCGGACCCTGTTCCGGCAACCACCTTTTGTACAAGTCTTGCCGCTGTTGCATGTAATCCTTTGTACAAAGCCAAGCGCAGACCCTGTGCATAAATAAAGCTCATGTGCTCCGCACATCTTGTCAATTTCATGCTTTTTATTTTTTGCATGAGTTATCTGACACTTTGTGCAGCGCCAACCCCCGGTAAGCAATAACGAGCAATAAGGCTCCATATCTTTATTTTCTCTTCTTTCTTTTTTCTCAAGAAAAGCAAGGTTCCCTCGCCCACAAGTTTGTCGAGGGGGAAGGAGATGATAATGGTATGGACCAGGCGTCATTCAAGAAAAGTTTCGCCTTGCCGGAAAGCAAACAACAGAAAAGCTAAGTTGCCAAAGTTTGAGCAATCAGATTTTTAAAATTTTTAAGTTATCTTCCTTGAACGACCGTACTTTGTATGGAAAACCTGTGCGCGGAGGAACCAACTCGTGGCTAAGTTGCGCCATTACTTTGTTTCGAGTCTGCTCAACAACTTAAGTGAGCTGCGACTAGCTGCGACAAGGTTTCTTGTCGGTAACGGCACCGCCAGCAGGCTACTGACGTCCCGTACTCAGCGCTTGCGGCAAAGGTGCCTGCGCCGGCAAGTTCCCTAAAAGCGTAGGGCAAAAACATGCAAAGGAAGGAATCGAGTAAAGGAAATAACATTGCAACCATGACCCAAAATAGAGTTATATTACAAGATAACTTGTTGTGGCTCTAATATATTGTTTTCATGACATGATCAACAGCGACAAGGAAAGAAGAAAACGGGCGGCCTAGTCTACACGGTCGCCCTCAACCCTCTTGATCCCGCTCACCCTGTCCACAATGGGTGCGACAAGGGCCTTGAGCTCCTCCAGATCAGCATCCGGCGGCAGGGACCTGAGGACGTTGGTGAGGCGGAGGCCCGGGTTGCGGAAGGCCACCTTCACCAGCACCTTTTGAAGAGCTCCTGCGCAGATCTCACGCGACTCGTCGGCCAGCTGCTTTGGGATCCTCTCCCGGAGTCGCTGGAGGGCCGTCGCCACGCCTTTGAAGAACAAGGTGAGCTTGGCGCTAGATGGGAGGCTCTCGTCGGAGGGATACCCGAGATCCTCCACCGTCTCCCTTAAAGTGCTCTGGGCGGCAACATCACTCTCTAGCAGCGTCTCGTTGGCCTTGATCTCCTTCCTCAGGGCCACCTCCTGCTCCCTGGCATCGTCCAGCGTCTTGGTCAAAGTAGTCAGCTTCAACTCAAGATCCGCATTGGAGTCCTTGGCGGTGCTAAGCTCCTTGACCTTCTCGGCGAGACGACCCTGCAGATCGCCAAAGGTGTGGGCGTCCTTCTCGCGCTCATGCTTGAGCGCGGCAAGCTCTTCACCACCCGCCTTGAAATCGGTCTCCAGCTGCGCCACCTTCGTCTCCAGCTCCTTCTTGGCGGCCTCGGCAGCTGCGGCAGCATCCTCCGCTTCCTTGAGAGCCCCGCCAAACGTTCGCTCGCGAGCAGCAAGCTCCTCCTCGTGGCTGTCCAGGTTGACCTTCCGCTGCGCCAACTCGCCCTCCCGCGCAGATAGCTCCTCGGCGGCAAGCCGTTGTTGCTCTGCAACTTCCGCCTTCTCGAGGATGAAATCCTTTTGCGCCTCGGCGAGCTGCTCCCGCTCCTCCGTCAAGGCCCGGAGAGCTGCCTGGTTGAGGCCTCGGAGCTCCTCCGCGCGCTTCTCCATGTCCGCTCCCGCCTTCGCGACAAGCGCGTCGCGGGACACCAGTTTGGCTTGCCGAGCGCGGTAAAGCGACACCAGCTTCCGGAGCAGCCGCTCCTCCTCCGACTCGCCGCTGCTGCTGCTCGGCGCATCAACCAACGTCAGGCCAGCGGAGGCGAGCACCTCTCCATCCAAGATCTCTCCTTCAACCGGCGCCCTGGAGCTTGACCCCCAGGGGAGCTTGATGAAGACACCATCGCCGGCCTTCAAGTAGGCGCCGGGCTGGGGCTCTTCGGAGCCTGACGCTGCGGCAGAGGCGGGGGGATCAGCGGTCGGCGTAGCGCCTGTCGCTCCTGCGGCCCCAGGGCTGTCAGTGCGATAGCCGGACCCCTCGTCAGCTGTTGTGGCGGCAGCCTTGGCGGTATCTTCGCCGGCGGGATCATCAGCGCCGGCCGCTTCTTCGATGGCAGCGGCGTCATCAACAGTGACCTCGGTCTCCATCGGATCCGCACCAGATGGATCTGACGGCTGGAAAAGGAAGAAAAAGTCAAGCAAAAAGAAGATCACACAAAGAAGAACCCAAGGGAAGTTTCGAAGCAAGGGGATTACCTGTACCGGGCTCTACGGTTGTGGTCTCCGCCGCCGGGGGATCGCTGGTGCCATCCCTTGCCGGAGACTGCTCCCCCTTGCCGGAGAGCTCTCCCTTGTCGGAGGATCCTCCCTTGCCAGGGATCTCTCCCGTGGCGGTGTGGTCGAGGCAGGTGGCGTGTTAGGGGCGGTCTCCGGACGTTCCTGGTGGGGCTGCTCTACTCCTACACAAACCAACAAGTCAAATATCAGCAAGCGAAGAGTATCCAGGCGCGCCCAACAGCGGGAAGCAAACCATATACTTACGCTGGGGGCTGCGCTGGGGGCTGCTCTGAAGAGCAGTTGGCGGGTCCGGCAAAGTTGTCTCGGGCGCACCCCCTGCTGGCGCGGTGGGTTCGTCCTTGATGACGATCAGCGGGACCTTGGCTCTTTTTGCCACTCTCTGGGCCAGAGTCCTAAGAAGGAATAAGTTCAGAGAAAAGCAAATAAGATACAATACGAAACAACAAGAATTGAAGAAGTACAAGTGCAACAAGGATCTTACTCGTCTCCTTCTTCCTCGTCGGAGCTGAGCGCGGAGAAGTCAAGGAGGCGGAGGCCGTAGGTGTTCATGATATCGCAGAAAAATTCAGAGAAAGGCGGGCAGAGCCCGCAGTAGAAGAACAACGCGAAGAAGGGGTATCCATTTGGGACCAGTCTCGAAGCAACGGCTGGGAGTACCTCCGTGCGCGGATGCGCTCGCGTCTCCGTCGACCAGAAGAGGTAGTAGTACTCCCTCAGCTCCTCCACGGCGAGCTTGGGGGGGGGGGGGAAGATTGCCTGCTCCTTTCGCAGCGCCTTGAGCCGCTGTGCTTCGCAAGACTTCACGGCCTTCCCCTTCCCCTTGTCGCCTTTCGGAGCCATGGCGGAAGTGGTGAGGGAAGTCGACGGCGTCGGTGGCGCTGGTGGCGATGGGGGTGGAGCGCTGCTCTCTTTTAGCTTTGGGAAGAAGGGGAGTGGCGGAGATTCTCGAGGAGGGAATAGCAACGGGCAGATGGGCGAACTGCCCCTGTTTCCCCTGCTTATAAGGAGGGAGGGGGCGGACGTTCCGCCTTTCCGAATAAAGAAACCACCCACGATCTCTCCCACGACGCCGCAATCGACGCGTGCCGTTCGGGGAGGGCACGGTGGATACGGAGTAAGATACGGCGTGACCCAGGCCGCGCGTGCCCGTGCCCTGTTTTGGGCCTGGCCCAACAGCGCCCGACACCGTGTATGGCCCAGGCCCGGGGGCTCCTGTCGGTGTACTAGAGTAGGGGTACCCTAGTATCCCGAACTTGTGCACGGGCAGTCGCAGCCTCCCGCGGCAACGCTTGCCAGGTGACCGCCAAGATCCTCCGTGGTTCCTTTGGAGCCATTCAAGAACAAAGTATTTAAGCCAAGGAGGCAAGGCCCCGGCAAGAGGAGCTTGCCGGGAAGGCCACTCAAGGCACAAGGCCCCGGCAAGAGGAGCTTGCCGGGAAGGCCAATCAAGGCACAAGACCCCGACAAGAGGAGCTTGCCGGGAAGGCCGACCAAGGCATCTCAAGGAACTTGCCGCGACGCGCCACGCGTCCCGGCAAGGCCCGGCGAGCGACAAGCTTCCGGACGCGACAAGACAACGACGGCGGCAAGGCGTTTGCCGCGGCAAGCGACCACTCTGTACCTACGCTCCAGCACACCCACCAACGTGTCGCTCTGGGACCCTTCCAGGCGTACGTGGCGGGAGGCTGTGCAACCAGAGGTACACTGTGGCAAGCGGCGCTGACAAGATCGCCATCGTGGCGAGCGGTGGCGTGCCTGACGGTCCCTTTTCTACACTGTTTGGGCGACGTAGATAGGCATTTAATGCCCTTGTCCCCTGCCGTCAGGGTTAGGTATGCTACACTGTACAAGTAGCTATACCAACCGCAACCTTTTTCCATATTTACCCTTGTCTACGTTGCCACCTGTCGGTGACCCCGTGAGCATATAAAAGGTGGCCCATGCGCAACATAGAGGTAGGGGGGAGAACACTCACGCTCGGTCTCGCTAGCTGCTGGAGTGTACTGTAGCACCCAGCGCTCCCGAGCAAGAACTCAATAAAAACCACCAAGCAGCAGTAGGGTTTTACGCATCCGTGCGACCCGAAGCTGGGTAAACTGCTCGTGTGCTTCGCCTCGATCCGCTCTTCGTGCGACCTCCGCCCCCCGCCGAACCGAAAGGGGCTCGGTCCCCATAGGTGCTTGTGGAGGCAGTTTCCCCGACAGTAATCCTATTCTGGAGGTGATGTTACGTGACCATGACGAACCTACGAACTATGAGGAAGCAATGATGAGCCCAGAGTCCGCGAAATGGCTTGAGGCCATGAAATCTGAGATTGGATCCATGTATGAGAACAAAGTGTGGACTTTGTTTGACTTGCCCGATGATCGGCAAGCCATAGAAAATAAATGGATCTTCAAGAGGAAGACGGACACTGATACTAGTGTTACTATCTACAACGCTAGACTTGTCGAAAAAGGTTTTGAAAAAGTTCAAGGTGTTGACTATGATGAGATTTTCTCACTCGTAGCGATGCTTAAGTCTGTCCGAATCATGTTAGCAATTGCCGCATTTATGAAATTTGGCAAATGGATGTCAAAATTGCATTCCTTAATGGATTAATTAAAGAAGAGTTGTATATGATGCAACCAGAAGGTTTTGTCAATCCTAAAGGTGCTAACAAAATATGCAAGCTCCAGCGATCCATCTATGGACTGGCGCAAGCATCTCGGAGTTGGAATATACGCATTGATAAGTTGATCAAAGAATATAGTTTTATACAGACTTGCGGAGAAGCCTGTATTTACAAGAAAGTGAGTGGAAGCACTACATCATTTCTGATAAGTATATGTGAGTGACATATTGTTGATTGGAAATAATGTAGAATTATTCTGCAAAGCATAAAGGAGTGTTTGAAAGGAGTTTTTCAAAGAAAGACCTCGGTGAAGCTGCTTACATATTGAGCATCAAGATCTATAGATATAGATCAAGATGCTTGATAAGTTTTTTTTCAATGAGTACATACCTTGACAAGATTTTGAAGTAGTTCAAAACAGAACAGTCAAACAAAGAGTTCTTTCCTGTGTTACAAGGTGCGAAATTGAGTAAGACTCAAAGCCCGACCACGTCAGAAGATATAAAGAGAATGAAAGTCATTCCCTATGCCTCAGCCATAGGTTCTATAAAGTATGGCATGTTGTGTACCAGATCTATTGTATACCTGAAGGAAATATTCCCTAGAGGCAATAATAAAGTTATTATTTATTTCCTTATATCATGATAAATGTTTATTATTCATGCTAGAATTGTATTAACCGGAAACATAATACATGTGTGAATACATAGACAAACAGAGTGTCACTAGTATGCCTCTACTTGACTAGCTTGTTGATCAAAGATGGTTATGTTTCCTAGCCATAGACATGAGTTGTCATTTTATTAACGGGATCACATCATTAGGAGAATGATGTGATTGACATGACCCATTCCGTTAGCTTAGCACCCGATCGTTTAGTATGTTGCTATTGCTTTCTTCATGACTTATACATGTTCCTATGACTATGAGATTATGCAACTCCCGTTTGCCGGAGGAACACTTTGTGTGCTACCAAACGTCACAACGTAACTGGGTGATCATAAAGGAGTTCTATAGGTGTCTCCAAAGGTACATGTTGGGTTGGCGTATTTCGAGATTAGGATTTGTCACTCCAATTGTCGGAGAGGTATCTCTGGGCCGTCTCGGTAATGCACATCACTTGAGCCTTGCAAGCATTGCAACTAATGAGTTAGTAGCAGGATGATGTAGTACAGAATGAGTAAAGAGACTTGCCGGTAACGAGATTGAACTAGGTATTGAGATACCGACGATCGAATCTCAGGCAAGTAACATACCGATGACAAAGGGAACAAGGTATGTTGTTATGCGGTCTGACCGATAAAGACCTTCGTAGAATATGTAGGAGCCAATATGAGCATCCAGGTTCTGCTATTGGTTATTAACCAGATACGTGTGATGTCTACTAAACAACCTTCTTCTTGTAGACTTTATTGGGCCTGCAAGTGCACAGGTTTGTATGACAGTAGCAAATTTCCCTCAAGTGGATGACCTAAGGTTTACCAATCCGCGGGAGGCGTAGGATGAAGATGGTCTCACTCAAGCAACCCAGCAACCAAATAACAAAGAGTCTCTTGTGTCCCCAACACACCCAATACAATGGTAAATTGTATAGGTTCACTAGTTCGGCGAAGAGATGGTGATACAAGTGCAATATGGATGGTAGATATAGTTTTTTGTAAACTGAAAATATAAAAACAGAAAGGTAACAAGTGGTAAAAGTGAGCGTAAACGGTATTGCAATGCTAGGAAACAAGGCCTGGGGTTCATACTTTCACTAGTGCAAGTCCTCTCAACAATAATAACATAGTTGGATCATATAACTATCCCGCAACATGCAACAAAGAGTCACTCCAAAGACACTAATAGCAGAGAACAAATGAAGAGATTATGGTAGGGTACGAAACCACCTCAAAGTTATTCTTTCCAATCAATCCATTGGGCTATTCCTATAAGTGTCACAAACAGCCCTAGAGTTCGTACTAGAATGACACCTTAATACACAAATCAACCAAAACCCTAATGTCACCTTAGATAATCCATTGTCACCTCAAGTATACGTGGGCATGATTATACGATAAGCATCACACAATCTTAGATTCATCTATTCAATCCAACACAAAGTACTTCAAAGAGTGCCCAAAGTCTCTACCGGAGAATCACGACGAAAACGTGTGCCAACCCCTATGTATAGGTTCATGGGCGGAACCCGCAAGTTGATCACCAAAACATACATCAAGTCGCATGTGATATCCCATTGTCACCACAGATAAGCACGGCAAGTCATACATCAAGTGTTCTCAAATCTTGAAAGACTCAATCCGATAAGATTACTTCAAAGGGAAAACTCAGTCCATTACAAGAGAGTAGAGGGGGAGAAGAAACATAAGATCCAACTATAATAGCAAAGCTCGCGATATATCAAGATCGTGCCAAATCAAGAACACGAGAGAGAGAGGTCAAACACATAGCTACTGGTACATACACTCAGCCCCGAGGGTGAACTACTCCCTCCTCGTCATGGAGAGCGCCGGGATGATGAAGATGGCCACCGGTGAGGGTTCCCCCCTCCGGCAGGGTCCCGGAACAGGGTCCCGATTAGGTTTTTGGTGGCTACAGAGGCTTGCGGCGGCGGAACTCCAGATCTAATCTCCGTTTTGGAAGTTTTACGATACATAGGTATATATGGGTGCAAGGGGTACGTCGGTGGAGCTGCGGGGGCCCCACGAGGCAAGGGGCGCGCCCTAGGGGCTGGGCGCGCCCCCACCCTCGTGGCCAGCTCCCGTATCTTCTGACGTAGGGTCCAAGTCCATCCTCTAGGTTTCGTTCCAAAAATAACTTCTCCAGTTGATTTCGCTCTGTTTCGACTCCGTCTGATATTCCTTTTCTTCGAAACACTGAAATAGGCATAAAACAACAAATCTGGGCTAGGCCTCCGGTTAATAGGTTAGTCCCAAAAGTAATATAAAAGTGGATAATAAAGCCCAATATTGCCTAAAATAGTAGATAATATAGCATGGAGCAATCAAAAATTATAGATACGTTGGAGACGTATTAAGCATCCCCAAGCTTAATTCCTGCTCGTCCTCGAGTAGGTAAATGATAAAAAAGATAATTTTTGATGTGGAATGCTAGTTGGCATAATTTCAATGTAATTCTTCTTACTTGTGATATAAATATTCAGATCCAAAAGATTCAAGACAAAAGTTCAAATTGACATAAAAATAATAATACTTCAAGCATACTAACAAAGCAATTATGACTTCTCAAAATAACATGGCCAAAGAAAGTTCATCCCTACAAAATCATATAGTTTAGTCATGCTCCATTTTCGTCACACAAGAATGCCCTCATCATGCGCAACCCCGATGACAAGCCAAGCAATTGTTTCATACTTTAATAATCTCAAACTCATAAACCTTCACCCAATACATGAGCGCAAGCCATGGATATAGCACTATGGGTGGAATATAATATAATGATGGGGGTTATGTGGAGAAGATAAAAAAGGAGAAAGTCTCACATCAATGAGGCTAATCAATGGGCTATGGAGATGCCCATCGATTGATGTTAATGCGAGGAGTAGGGATTGCCATGCAACAGATGCACTAGAGCTATAAATGTATGAAAGCTCAACAAAAGAAACTAGTGGGTATGCATCCAACTTACTTGCTCACGAAGACCTAGGGCACTTGAGGAGGCCCATCATTGGAATATACAAGCCAAGTTCTATAACGAAAAGTTCCCACTAGTATATGAAAGTGACAAAACAAGAGACTCTCTATCATGAAGACTATGTTGCTACTTTGAAGCACAATATAGGAGACTCGCTATAAGAAGAACATGGTGCTACTTTGAAGCACAAGTGTGGTAAAAGGATAGTATCATTGCCCCTTTTTATTTTCTTTTTATATATATTTTTCTCTTTTTTTGGGCCTTCTTTTTTATTTGACCTTTCTCTTTTTTTGGGATGCTCTATTGAATGATGATCATCACACTTCTATTTATTTACAACTCAATGATTACAACTCGATACTAGAACAAGGTATGACTCTATATGAATGCCTCCGGCGGTATACCAGGATATGCAATGAACCAAGAGCGACATGTATGAAAGAATTATGAATGGTGGCTTTGCCACAAATACTATGTCAACTAGATGATCATGCTAAGCAATATGACAATGATGAATGTGTCATGAAGAACGGTATGGTGGAAAGTTGCATGGAAATATATCTCGGAGTGGCTATGGAAATGCCATAATAGGTAGGTATGGTGGCTGTTTTGAGGAAGATATAAGGAGGTTTATGTGTGAAAGAGCGTATCATATCACGGGGTTTGGATGCATCGGCGAAGTTTGCACCAACTCTCAATGTGAGAAAGGGCAATGCACGGTACCGAAGAGGCTAGCAATGATGGAAGGGTGAGAGTGCGTATAATCCATGGACTCAACATTAGTCATAAAGAACTCACATACTTATTGCAAAAATCTACAAGCCATCAAAAACCAAAGCACTACGCGCATGCTCCTAGGGGGATAGATTGGTAGGAAAAGACCATCGCTCGTCCCCGACCGCCACTCACAAGGAGGACAATCAAATAACACCTCATGTTTCAAATTTGTTACATAACGTTTACCATACGTGCATGCTACGTGACTTGCAAAATTTAACTCAAGCACTTCTCAAATTCACAATTACTCTACTAGCACGACTTTGATATTATCACCTCCATATCTCAAAACAATCATCAATAATCAAACTTCTCATAGTATTCAACACACTCATAAGAATGTTTTTTCTATTCTTGAATACCTAGAATATTAGGATTAAGCACATTACCATGATATTTAAGACTCTCAAAATAATATAAGTGAAGCATTAGAGTTCATCTATTTCTTAAAAATAAAACTACCACCATGCTCTAAAAGATATAAGTGAAGCACTAGAGCAAACGACAAACTACTCCGAAAGATATAAGTGAAGATCAATGAGTAGTTGAATAATTATGCATCTATGTGAAGACTCTCCCATTTAATAATTTCAGATCTTAGTACTTTATTCAAACAGCAAGCAAATCTAAAGAAAATAAAATGATGCTCCAAGCAAAACACATATCATGAGGTGAATAAAAATATAGCTCCAAGTAAAGTTACCGATGAACGAAGACGAAAGAGGGGATGCCTTCTGGGGCATCCCCAACCTTAGACGCTTGGTTATCCTTGAATATTACCTTGGTGTGCCTTGGGAATACCCAAGCTTAGGCTCTTGCCCCTCCTTATTCCATAGTCCATCGAACCTTTACCCAAAACTTGAGAACTTCACAAAACAAAACTTAACAGAAAACTCGTGAGCTCCGTTACCGAAAGAAAACAAAAGACCACCTTAAGGTGCTGTAATGAACTCATTCTTTATTTATATTGGTGTTAAACCTACTGTATTCCAACTTCTCTATGGTTTATAAACTATTTTACTAGCCATAGAGTCATCAAAATAAGTAAACAACACACGAAAAACAGAATCTATCAAAAACAGAACAGTCTGTAGTAATCTGCAACCAACGCAAACTTCTGGAACTCCAAAAATTATAAAATAAATTGTTGGATCTGAGGAATTTCTCTAGTAATAATCTTCAAAAAGAATCAACTAAATATCACTCTCCAGTAAAACGTCTAAGCAATTCTCGTGAGTGCTAAAGTTTCTGTTTTTTACAGCATGATCATAAAGACTTCACCCAAGTCTTCACAAAGGTTCTACTTGGCACAAACACTAATTAAAATATAAAACCACATCTAAACAGAAGCTAGATGTATTATTTATTCCTAAACAGAACCAAAAATCAAGAATCTAAAATAAAATTGGGTTGCTTCCCAATAAGCGCTATCGTTTAATGCCCCTAGCTAGGCATGATGATTTCAATGATGCTCACATAAAAGATAAGAATTGAAACATAAAGAGAGCATCATGAAGAATATGACTAGCACATTTAAGTCTAACCCAATTCCTATGCATAGGGATTTTTTGTACAAATAACTTATGGGAACAATAATCAACTTGCATAGGAAGGCAAAACAAGCATAACTTCAAGATTTTAAGCACATAGAGAGGAAACTTGATATTATTGCAATTCCTACAAACATATATTCCTCCCTCATAATGATTTTAAGTAGCATCATGAATGAATACAACAATATAACCAGCACCTAAATCATTCTTTTCATGATCTACTAGCATAGAAATTTTATTACTCTCCACATAAGCAAAATTCTTTTCATTCGGAATAATGGGATATCATAAGAGACTTGAATACTACAAATTGTTTCCACATTAAAAGAGTAATGTTCAGAGAAAGGGTACTCATAATCATGACAAGTTTTATAAATATAATCATCACTACTCTTTATAGCATAAGTTTTATCACAATAATCATCATAAGTAGCAACTTTGTTCTCATCATAATCGATTGAAACCTCTTCCGAAATAGTGGATACATCACTAAGTAAAGTCATGACCTATCCAAATCCACTTTCATAGATATTATAAGATTCAACATCCTCCAATATTGTGGGATCACTAATTCCTAAAGTTGACACTCTTCCAAACCCACTTTCATCAATATAATCATCGTAAGTAGAAGGCATGCTATCATCATAACAACTTTGCATATCAAAACTTGAGAGGCTAAAAATATCATCATTATTAAACATAGCATCCCAAGCTTGGGAAAAACATTAATTGCAGAAAATATATTCTCAAATATGTCGTCCTCATCAAACATAGCTTCCCCAAGCTTGGGCCTTTTCATATCATAAGCATAATCACTCTCATCGTTAATAGTATGGATAGCACCAATAGTATAACAATTATTATATTATTCCAAGCAAGTGCCAAAAAGATTTTCAAGATCATAAGAAGTATCATTATCTTCCCAATCATAATCATCAAACAAGCAATAGGCATAACGAGATCATCATCAAGTGTATCATCTTCATTTTCATGAGGCACATCAATAATAGGAGCAACTTTATTTGGGAGAGATACCTTTTTAACTCTCTTCCTTTTTCTTTTCTTCCTCTTCACCACATCAAGTGTGGGTTCAATCCTCTTTTTGGAGCTCCTTATTAATGAGATTGATTGAGTAGAAGGCTCCTCCTCGTTACCTAATTCATCATAAGAAATAATAGGAGGATATTGGGAAGTCTCTTCCCTTTCATTAGCATTTTCTCCATCCTCTATTTGTTTTCTTTTCTTTATGTAATTGGCAATATACGCATTTTCAATGCAATTCACCGCACAATACATATAAATCTTCTCTAGATCAATATCGAGGAATTTCTCAAGGTTATATTTTGGAATATGCTTAGTTTGAAGTTTCATTTCTTCATAACCCAAGAGCAAACTAAGTTCATTATAATGTGCAAGGGAAATCAAGTCATCACAATTTTTGGACACGATTCGGTCGTGAAACAATTTGCAATTGATATTTAAATGACCATGTTCATTGCAAAGTTCACAAGTACGGCTGCTATATCTTAAATTTTCAGCACTAACTTCTAGCCTTTCTTGCAAAAATTTGGTTTCTAATTACTTATGCCTCTTGCAATATCTATCTTCCCTATTTGGTGTGTCCTTGCAAACCCAATTTACTCCACAAAAATTGACATGTTTATAGGAGGCATTTTCATCATAACTAGTGCAATCATCATCAGTACCATGGATATTCAAGGATTTCATACTAACAACATTGCAATCATGCTCATCATTCAAAGATTTAGTGCCAAACATTTTAATGCATTCCTCTTCTAACACTTTGGCACAATTTTCCATCCCATCATACTCACGAAAGATATTAAAAAGATGAAGCGTGTGAGGTAAACTCAATTCCATTTTTTGTAGTTTTCTTTTATAGACTAAACTAGTGATAAAACAAGAAACAAAAAGATTCGATTGCAAGATCTAAAGATATACCTTCACTTACCTAGCCTCCCCGGCAACGACGCCAGAAAAGAGCTTGATGTCTACTACACAACCTTCTTCTTGTAGACGTTGTTGGGCCTGCAAGTGCACAGGTTTGTAGGACAGTAGCAAATTTCCCTCAAGTGGATGACCTAAGGTTTATCAATCCGCGGGAGGCGTAGGATGAAGATGGTCTCTCTCAAGAAACCCTCCAAACAAATAACAAAGAGTCTCTTGTGTCCCCAACACACCCAATACAATGGTAAATTGTATAGGTGCACTAGTTCGGCGAAGAGATGGTGATACAAGTGCAATATGGATGGTAGATATAGGTTTTTGTAAACTGAAAATATAAAAACAGCAAGGTAACAAGTGGTAAAAGTGAGCGTAAACGGTATTGCAATGCTAGGAAACAAGGCCTAGGATTCATACTTTCACTAGTGCAAGTCCTCTCAACAATAATAACATAATTGGATCGTATAACTATCCCTCAACGTGCAACAAAGAGTCACTCCAAAGACACTAATAGCGGAGAACAAACGAAGAGATTATGGTAGGGTACGAAACCACCTCAAAGTTATTCTTTCCAATCAATCCATTGGGCTATTCCTATAAGTGTCACAAACAGCCCTAGAGTTCGTACTAGAATAACACCTAAAGACACAAATCAACCAAAACTGTAATGTCACCTAGATACTCCATTGTCACCTCAAGTATCCGTGGGCATGATTATACCATAAGCATCACACAATCTCAGATTCATCTATTCAGTCCAACACAAAGTACTTCAAAGAGTGCCCAAAGTTTCTACCGGAGAATCACGACGAAAACGTGTGCCAACCCCTATGTATAGGTTCATGGGCGGAACCCGCAAGTTGATCACCAAAACATACATCAAGTGGCATGTGATATCCCATTGTCACCACAGATAAGCACGGCAAGACATACATCAAGTGTTCTCAAATCTTTAAAGACTCAATCCGATAAGATTACTTCAATGGGAAAACTCAATCCATTACAAGAAAGAAGAGGGGGAGAAGAAACATAAGATCCAACTATAATAACAAAGCTCGCGATATATCAAGATGGTGCCAAATCAAGAACACTTGAGAGAGAGGTCAAACACATAGCTAATGGTACATACCCTCAGCCCCAAGGGTGAACTACTCCTTCCTCGTCATGGAGAGCGCCGGGATGATGAAGATGGCCACCGGTGAGGGTTCCCCCCTCTGGCAGGGTGCCGGAACAGGGTCCCGATTAGGTTTTTGGTGGCTACAGAGGCTTGCGACGGCGGAACTCCAGATGTAATCTCCGTTCTGGAAGTTTTACGATACGTAGGTATATATGGGTGCAACGGGTACGTCGGTGGAGCTTCGGGGGCCCCACGAGGCAGGGGGCGCGCTTAGGGGGTGGGCGCGCCCCCACCCTCGTGGCCAGCTCCCGTATCTTCTTTCGTAGGGTCCAAGTCTATCCTGTAGGTTTCCTTCCAAAAATAACTTCTCCAGTTGATTTCGTTCCGATTCGACTCCGTCTGATATTCCTTTTCTTCGAAACACTGAAATAGGCATAAAACAACAAATCTGGGCTGGGCCTCCGGTTAATTGGTTAGTCCCAAAAGTAATATAAAAGTGGATAATAAAGCCCAATATTGCCTAAAACAGTAGATAATATAGCATGGAGCAATCAAAAATTATAGATACGTTGGAGACGTATCAACGTGTCTCGGTCATGTCTACATAGTTCTCGAACCCGTAGGGTCCGCACGCTTAACGTTACGATGACAGTTATATTATGAGTTTATTTGTTTTGATGTACCGAAGGTTGTTCGGAGTCCCGAATATGATCACGGACATGACGAGGAGTCTCGAAATGGTCGAGACATGAAGATTGATATATTGGACGACTATATTCGAACACCGGAAGTGTTCTGGGTGATTTCGGAGAAAACCAGAGTGCCGGAGGGTTACCGGAACCCCCCGGGAGAAGTAATGGGCCTTATGGGCCTTGGTGGAGAGAGAGAGGGGCAGCCAGGGTGGGCCACGCGCCCCCTCCCCCTCTGGTCCGAATTGGACTAGGAGAGGGGGGGGGGCAGCGCCCCCTTTCCTTCTCCCTCTCCCCCTTCCTTTCCCCCTCCTAGTAGACTCCTCCTAGCACGCCTAGCAAGGGCCGGCCGGCCTCCCCCCTTGCTGCTTTATATACGGGACAGGGGGGCACCCTAGAGACACAACAATTGATCATTGATCTCTTAGCCGTGTGCGGTTCCCCCTCCACCATATTCCACCTCGATATTACTGTAGCGGTGCTTAGGCGAAGCCCTGCGTCAGTAGAACATCAACATCGTCACCACGCCGTCGTGCTGGCGAAACTCTCCCTCAACACTTTGCTGGATCGGAGTTCGAGGGACGTCATCGGGCTGAACGTTTGCTGAACTCGGAGGTGCCGTGCATTCGGTACTTGATCGGTCGGATCGTGAAGACGTACGACTACATCAACCGCATTGTGCTAATGCTTCCGCTTTTGGTCTACGAGGGTACGTGGACAACACTCTCCCCTCTCGTTGCTATGCATCACCATGATCTTGGGTGTGCGTAGGAAAATTTTGAAATCGCTACGTTCCCTAACAGTGGCTTCCGAGCCAGGTTTTATGCGTAGATGTCATATGCACGAGTAGAACACAAGTGAGTTGTGGGAGATATAAGTCATACTGCTTACCAGCATGTCATACTTTGGTTCGGCGGTATTGTTGGATGAAGCGGCCCGGACCGACATTACACGTACGCTTACGCGAGACTGGTTCTACCGACGTGCTTTGCACACAGGTGGCTGGCGGGTGTTAGTTTCTCCAACTTTAGTTGAACCGAGTGTGGCTACGCCCGGTCCTTGCGAAGGTTAAAACTACACCAACTTGACAAACTATCGTTGTGGTTTTGATGCGTAGGTAAGAACGGTTCTTGCTAAGCCCATAGCAACCACGTAAAACTTGCAACAACAAAGTAGAGGATGTCTAACTTGTTTTTGCAGGGCATGTTGTGATGTGATATGGTCAAGACATGATGCTAAATTTTATTGTATGAGATGATCATGTTTTGTAACCAAGTTATCGGCAACTGGCAGGAGCCATATGGTTGTCGCTTTATTGTATGCAATGCAATCGCCCTGTAATGCTTTACTTTATCACTAAGCGGTAGCGATAGTCGTAGAATCATAAGATTGGCGAGACGACAACGATGGTGCGATGGAGATCAAGGTGTAGCGCCGATGACGATGGTGATCATGGAGGTGCTTCGGAGATGGAGATCACAAGCACAAGATGATGATGGCCATATCATATCACTTATATTGATTGCATGTGATGTTTATCTTTTATGCATCGTATCTTTCTTTGATTGACGGTAGCATTATAAGATGATCCCTCACTAAATTATCAAAGTATAAGTGTTCTCCCTAAGTATGCACCGTTGCGAAAGTTCTTCATGCTGAGACACCACGTGATGATCGGGTGTGATAGGCTCTACGTTCAAATACAACGGGTGCAAAACAGTTGCACACGCGGAATACTCAGGTTAAACTTGACGAGCCTAGCATATAACAGATATGGCCTCGGAACACAGAGACCGAATGGTCGAGCATGAATTATATAGTAGATATGAGCAACATAGTGATGTTCGCCATTGAAACTACTCCATCTCACGTGATGATCGGACATGGTTTAGTTGATTTGGATCACGTGATCACTTAGAGGATTAGAGGGATGTCTATCGAAGTGGGAGTTCTTTAGTAATATGATTAATTGAACTTAAATTTATCATGAACTTAGTACCTGATAGTATCTTGCTTGTCTATGTTGATTGCAGATAGATGGCCCGTGTTGTTGTTCCGTTGAATTTTAATGCGTTCCTTGAGAAAGCAAAGTTGAAAGATGATGGTAGCAATTACACAGACTGGGTCCGTAACTTGATGATTATCCTCATTGCTGCACAGAAGAATTATGTCCTGGAAGCACCGCTGGGTGCCAGGCCTGCTGCAGGAGCAACACCAGATGTTATGAACGTCTGGCAGACAAAGCTGATGACTACTCGATAGTTCAGTGTGCCATGCTTTATGGCTTAGAACCGGGTCTTCAACGACGTTTTGAACGTCATGGAGCATATGAGATGTTCCAGGAGTTGAAGTTAATATTTCAAGCAAATGCCCGGATTGAGAGATATGAAGTCTCCAATAAGTTCTATAGCTACAAGATGGAGGAGAATAGTTCTGTCAGTGAGCATATACTCAAGATGTCTGGGTATAATAATCACTTGATTCAACTAGGAGTTAATCTTCCGGATGATAGCGTCATTGACAAAATTCTCCAATCAGTGCCACCAAGCTACAAGAGCTTCATGATAAACTATAATATGCAAGGGATGGATAAGACAATTCCCGAGCTCTTCGCAATGCTAAAGGCTGCGGAGGTAGAAATCAACAAGGAGCATCAAGTGTTGATGGTCAACAAGACCACTAGTTTCGAGAAAAAGGGCAAAGAGAAGAAGAAGGGGAACTTCAAGAAGAACAGCAAGCAAGTTGCTGCTCAAGAAAAGAAACCCAAGTCTGGACCCAAGTCTGGACCTAAGCCTGAAACTGAGTGCTTCTACTTCAAGCAAACTGGTCACTTGAAGCGGAACTACCCCAAGTATTTGGCGGATAAGAAGGATGGCAAGGTGAACAAAGGTATATGTGATATACATGTTATTGATGTGTACCTTACTAATGCACGCAGTAGCACCTGGGTATTTGATACTGGTTCTGTTGCTAATATTTGCAACTCGAAACAGGGGATACGGATTAAGCGAAGATCGGCTAAGGACGAGGTGACGATGCGCGTGGGAAATGGTTCCAAAGTTGATGTGATCGCGGTCGGCACGCTACCTCTACATCTACCTTCGGGATTAGTATTAGACCTAAATAATTGTTATTTGGTGCCAGCGTTGAGCATGAACATTATATCTGGATCTTGTTTGATGCGAGACGGTTATTCATTTAAATCAGAGAATAATGGTTGTTCTATTTATATGAGTAATATCTTTTATGGTCATGCACCCTTGAAGAGTGGTCTATTCTTATTGAATCTCGATAGTAGTGACACACATATTCATAATGTTGAAGCCAAAAGATGCAGAGTTGATAATGATAGTGCAACTTATTTGTGGCACTGCCGTTTAGGTCATATCGGTGTAAAGCGCATGAAAAAACTCCATACTGATGGACTTTTGGAACCACTTGATTATGAATCGCTTGGTACTTGCGAACCGTGCCTCATGGGCAAGATGACTAAAACACCGTTCTCCGGTACTATGGAGAGAGCAACAGATTTGTTGGAGATCATACATACAGATGTATGTGGTCTGATGAATGTTGAGGCTCGTGGCGGATATCGTTATTTTCTCACCTTCACAGATGATTTAAGTAGATATGGGTATATCTACTTAATGAAGAATAAGTCTGAAACATTTGAAAAGTTCAAAGATTTTCAGAGTGAAGTTGAAATACATCGTAACAAGAAAATAAAGTTTCTACAATCTGATCATGGAGGAGAATATTTGAGTTACGAGTTTGGTCTACATTTGAAACAATGTGGAATAGTTTCGCAACTCACGCCACCCGGAACACCACAGCGTAATGGTGTGTCCGAATGTCATAATTGTACTTTACTAGATACGGTGCAATCTATGATGTCTCTTACTGATTTACCACTATCATTTTGCGGTTATGCTTTAGAGACGACCGCATTCACATTAAATAGGGCACCATCAAAATCAGTTGAGACGACACCTTATGAACTGTGGTTTGGCAAGAAACCAAAGTTGTCGTTTCTGAAAGTTTGGGGCTGCGATGCTTATGTGAAAAAGCTTCAACCTGATAAGCTCGAACCCAAATCCGAGAAATGTGTCTTCATAGGTTACCCAAAGGAAACTATTGGGTACACCTTCTATCACAGATCTGAAGGCAAGACTTTTGTTGCTAAATTCGGAAACTTTCTAGAGAAGGAGTTTCTCTCGAAAGAAGTGAGTGGGAGGAAAGTAGAACTTGATGAGGTAACTGTACCTGCTCCCTTATTGGAAAGTAGTTCATCACATAAAATGGTTTCTGTGACACCTACACCAATCAGTGAGGAAGTTAATGATGATGATCATGAAATTTCAGATCAAGTTACTACCGAGCCTCGTAGATCAATGATACGCCCATTTTTCATCATGCTTTTATATCGATATTTATTGCATTATGGGCTGTTATTTCACAATATGTCACAATACTTATGGCTATTCTCTCTTATTTTACAAGGTTTACATAAGGAGGGAGAATGCCCGCAGCTGGAATTCTGGGCTGGAAAAGGAGCAAATATTAGAGACCTATTCTGCGCAACTCCAGAAGTCCTGAAACTCCACGGAATATCTTAGAATAAATAAAGAAAAATCGTTGCCAAAGATGAAGTCCAGGGGGCCCACACCCTGCTCACGAGGGTGGGGGGCGCGCCCCCCTACTAGAGTGCGCCCCCTACCTCGTGGGCCCCCTGGTGGGTCTCCGACGTCCATCTTCTGCTATATGAAGTCTTTCGATGAGAAAAAAAAATAGGAAGCAACCTTTCGGGACGACACTCCGCCGCCAAGAGGCGGAACCAATCTAGAGCTCCGGTAGAGCTGTTCTACCGGGGACATTTCCCCTCGGGAGGGGGAAATCATCACCATCGTCATCACCAACGCTCCTCTCATCGGTAGAGGGCAATCTCCATCAACATCTTCACCAGCACCATCTCATCTCCAAACCCTAGTTCATCTCTTGTATCAAATTCTTGTCTCAAAGTCCGGGATTGGTGCTAGTAGGTTGCTAGTAGTGTTGATTACTCCTTGTAGTTGATGCTAGTTGGTTTATTTGGTGGAAGATCATATGTTCAGATCCTATATGCATATTATTACCCCTGTTATTAGGAACATGAAGATGCTTTGTGAGTAGTTACGTTTGTTCCTGAGGACAAGGGAGAAGTCTTGCTATTAGTAGTCATGTGAATTTGTTATTCGTTTGATATTTTGATAAGATGTATGTTGTCTAGCCTCTAGTGGTGTTATGTGAATGTCGACTACATAACACTTCACCATTATTTGGGCCTAGAGGAAGGCATTGGAAAGTAATAAGTAGATGATGGGTTGCTAGAGTGACAGAAGCTTAAACCCTAGTTTATGCGTTGCTTCGTAAGGGGCTGATTTGGATCCATATGTTTCATGCTATGGTTAGGTTTACCTTAATACTTTTGTTGTAGTTGCGGATGCTTGCAATAGAGGTTAATCATAAGTGGGATGCTTGTTCAAGTAAGAACAGCACCCAAGCACAAGTCCACCCACATGTATTGGGCCACTTTGCTGCACTTTATTTACTTTTGTTACTTGTTGCTCTTACAATTTACCTTGTCACAAAACTATCTATTACCACTTATTTCAGTACCTGCAGAGAATACCTTGCTGAAAACTGCTTATCATTTCCTTCTGCTCCTCGTTGGGTTCGACACTCTTACTTGTCGAAAGGACTACGATAGATCCCCTATACTTGTGGGTCATCAAGACTCTTTTCTGGCGCCGTTGCCGGGGAGTGTAGCGCCTTTGGTAGGTGGAATTTGGTAAGGAAAAATTTATATAGTGTGCTGAAATTTACTGTCACTTGTTATTAGGGAAAGTAATTCTCTGAGGGGCTTGTTCGGGGTATCTTCTGTTGGGTAACGTAGTAATTTCAAAAAATTTCCTATGCACACGCAAGATCATGGTGATGCATAGCAACGAGAGGGGAGAGTGTTGTCTACGTACCCTTGTAGACCGAAGCGGAAGCGTTGACGCAACGTAGAGGAAGTAGTCATACGTCTTCCCGGTTCGACCCATCCAAGCACCGTTACTCCAGCACCTTCGAGTTCTTAGCACACGTCCAGCTCGATGACGCTCCCCGGGCTCCGATCCAGCAAAGCTTCGGGGATGAGTTCCGTTAGCACGACGGCGTGATCACGATGATGATGTTCTACCGATAAAGGGCTTCGCCTAAGCACCGCAACGATATGACCGAGGTGGAATATGGTGGAGGGGGGCACCGCACACGGCTAAGGAACGATCACGAAGATCAACTTGTGTGTCCTAGGGTGCCCCCTGCCCCCGTATATAAAGGAGCCAAGGGGAGGGGCGCGCCAGGGGGGAGTCCTACTCCCATCGGGAGTAGGACTCCCTTCTTTCCTAGTTGGAGAAGGAGAAGGGGGGAAAGAGGAGGAAGAGGAGAAGGAAAGGGGGGCGCCGCCCCCTTCCCTTTTCCTATTCGGACTAGGAAGGGGAGGGGCGCGCGGCCACCTCCTGCCTCCTTCTCTCTTCTCCCTCAAGGCCCATGAAGGCCCATTAACCCTCCGGGGGGTTCCAGTAACCCCTCGGTACTTCGGTAAAATGCCGATTTCACCCGGAACGATTCCGATGTCCAAATATAGGCTTCCAATATATCGATCTTTATGTCTCGACCATTTCGAGACTCCACGTGATGTCCGTGATCACATCCGGGACTCCGAACTACCTTCGGTACATCAAAATGTATAAACTCATAATAAATGTCATCGTAACGTTAAGCGTGCGGACCCTACGGTTCGAGAACAATGTAGACATGAGCGAGACACGTCTCCGGTCAATAACCAATAGCGGGACCTGGATGCCCATATTGGCTCCTACATATTCTACGAAGATCTTTGTCGGTCAGACCGCATAACAACATACGTTGTTCCCTTTGTCATCGGTATGTTACTTGCCCGAGAATCGATCGTCGGTATCCAGTACCTAGTTCAATCTCATTGTCGGCAAGTCTCTTTACTCGTTCCGTAATACATCATCTCACAAGTAACATATTATTTGTAATGCTTGCAAGGCTTATGTGATGTGCATTACCGAGAGGGCCCAGAGATACCTCTCCGACTATCGGAGTGACAAATCCTAATCTCGAAATACGCCAACCCAACAAGTACCTTTGGAGACACCTGTAGAGCACCTTTATAATCACCCAGTTACGTTGTGACGTTTGGTAGCACACAAAGTGTTCCTCCGGTAAACGGGAGTTGCATAATCTCATAGTCATAGGAACATGTATAAGTCATGAAGAAAGCAATAGCAACATACTAAACGATCGGGTGCTAAGCTAATGGAATGGGTCATGTCAATGAGATCATTCAACTAATGATGTGACCTCGTTAATCAAATAACAACTCTTTGTTCATGGTTAGGAAACATAACCATCTTTGATTAACGAGTTAGTCAAGTAGAGGCATACTAGTGACACTGTGTTTGTTTATATATTCACACATCTATTATGTTTCCGGCTAATACAATTCTAGCATGAATAATAAACATTTATCATGATATATGAGGAAATAAATAATAACTTTATTATTGCCTCTAGGGCATATTTCCTTCATCTTCGCCCCGTCCAGTGGAGCAAAGAGTTGCTCCTCAACCTACTGAACCTATTGAAAATGAAACTCCTTTTGAATTTCCTTAGGGTATGATGGAAACACTGCTAGCTAACTCTTTTGCAGGAGATGGAACAAAGCATCCTGATGAGCACTTATTATATGTGGATGAAGTTTGTGGATTATTTAAGCTTGCAGGTGTACCCGATGATGTTGCTAAGAAGAAGGTCCTTCCTTTATCTTTGAAGGAAGACACATTGATATGGTATAGGCTATGTGATACGAGATCGTGGGACTATAAAAGATTGAGATTGGAATTTCATCAAAAGTATTACCCTATGCATCTTGTTCATCGTGATCGCAATTATATATATAAATTCTGGCCTCGCGAAGGAGAAAGCATCGCTCAAGCTTGGGGGAGGCTTAAATAAATGTTATATTCATGCCCCAATCATGAGCTCCCGAGAGAAATAAGTATGCAAAGTTTTTATGTTCGGCTTTCTGAAAACAACCGCACCATGCTCGATACTGTTGTGCTGGCTCTTTTATGATGAAGACTACTGAATTTAGATGGAACTTATTGGATACAGTTAAACGCAACTCTGAAGATTGGGACCTCGACGAAGGTAAGGAGTCAGGTATGACACCTAAGTTTGATTGTGTTAAACCTTTTATGGATACCGATATTTTCCGTAAGTTTAGCACTAAATATGGACTTGACTCTGAGATAGTAGCTTCTTTCTACGAATCTTTTGCTACTTATGTTGATCTCCCTAAGGAGAAGTGGTTTAAATATCATCCTCCTATAGAAGTAAAAGTATCTCACCTATTAAAGTTGATGAAAAGAATGTCACTTATAATGATCCTATTGTTCCTACTGCTTATGTTGAGAAACCACCTTTCCCTGTTAGAGTAAAGGATCATGCTAAAGCTTCAACTGTTGTTCGTAGAAGCAATATTAGAACTTATACACCTCCTGATCAAGTTAAAGTAGAACCTAATATTGCTATTGTTAAAGATCGCTTGTCTGATAATATTGATGGGCATGTTATTCATTTTGAAGGTGAAACTGCTTGAATTGCTAAACCTTGTGCTAAAGATAAACATAGACCTGTGGTAGGCGTGTCTGTTATTTCTGTTAAAATAGGATATCATTGTTATCATGGCTTATGTGATATGGGTGCTAGTGCAAGTGTTAAACTGCATACTTTATACGAAGAAATTAAGAATGAAATTGCACCTACTGAGTTAGAAGGAATTGATGTCACAATTAAACTTGCCAATAGAGATACTATCGCATCAATTGGGATTGTTAGAGATGTTGAAGTCCTGTGTGGGAAAACTAAGTATCCCGCTGATTTTCTTGTTCTCACTTCTCCACAAGATAGCTTTTGTCCCATTATATTTGGTAGACCCTTCTTGAACACTATTAATGCTAGGATAGATTGCGAAAAGAATGTTGTTACTATTGGCTTGGATGATATGGTTCATGAGTTTAATTTCTCTAAATTTAGTAAACACATCGTGAGGAAGAATTACCTAGTAAGGATGAAATTATTGGTCTTGCTTCTATTGCCGTACCTCCTAGTGATCCTTTAAAACACTATTTGCTAGACCATGAAAATGATATGTTTATGAATGAAAGAAGGGAAATAGATGAAGTATTCTTTAAACAGGGACCTATTCTGCAACACAACTTGCCTGTTGAAATTTTAGGGGATCCTCCTCCACCCAAGGGTGATCCCGTGTTTGAGCTTAAACCGTTGCCTGACAATCTTAAATATGCTTATCTTGATGAAAAGAAGATATATCCTATTATTATTAGTGCTAACCTGTCAGAGTATGAAGAAGAAAGATTATTAAAAACTCTGAAGAAGCACCATGCTGCTATTGGATATACTCTTGCTGATCTTAAGGGCATTAGTCCCACTCTATGTCAACATAAAATAAACTTGGAAGCAGATGCTAAACCCGTTCGTGATCCTCAACAACGCCTGAATCCTAAAACAAAGGAAGTAGTAAGGAAAGAAATACTCAAGCTTCTGGAGGCAAGTATAATTTATCCCGTTGCTGACAGTCAGTGGGTAAGTCCTGTCCATTGTGTCCCTAAGAAGGGAGGTATTACTGTTGCTCCTAATGATAAAGATGAATTGATTCCACAAAGAATTATTTTAGGATATAGGATGGTAATTGACTTCCGCAAATTAAATAAAGCTACTAAGAAAGATCATTACCCCTTACCTTTTATTGATCAAATGCTAGAAATATTATGCAAACACACACATTACTTCTTCCAAGATGGTTATTCTGGTTTCTCTCAAATACATGTGTGAGCTAGAGATCAATCAAAGACTACTTTAACATGCCCTTTTGGTACTTTTGCTTATGGACGTATGCCTTTTGGTTTATGTAATGCACCTGCTACCTTTCAAAGATGCATGAAGGCTATATTCTCTGAGTTTTGTGAAAAGATTTGTGAGGTTTTCATGGACGACTTTTCCGTCTATGGTTTCTCTTTTGATGATTTCTTGAGCAATCTTGATCGAGTTTTGCAGAGATGTGAAGAAACTAATCTTGTCTTGAATTGGGAAAAGTGCCACTTTATGGTTAATGAAGGTATTGTCTTGGGGCATAAACTTTCTGAAAGAGGTATTGAAGTTGATAAAGCCAAAGTTGATGCTATTGAAAAGATGCCATGTCCCAAGGACGTCAAAGGTATAAGAAGTTTCCTTGGTCATGCTGGATTTTATAGGAGGTTCATTAAGGACTTCTCGAAAATTTCTCGGCCTCTGACTAATTTATTGCAAAAAGATATACCATTTGTCTTTGATGATGATTGTGTAGAAGCATTTGAAATACTTAAGAAAGCATTAGTCTCTGCACCTGTTGTTCAACCACCTGATTGGAATTTACCCTTTGAAATTATGTGTGATGCAAGTGATTATGCTGTAGGTGCTATTTTAGGGCAAAGAGTTGATAAGAAATTAAACGTTATCCATTATGCTAGTAAGACCCTAGACAATGCTCAAAGATATTATGCTACTACTGAAAAAGAACTTTTAGCAGTTGTATTTCCTTGTGATAAGTTCAGGCCCTATATTGTCGATTCTAAAGTAATTATTCACACTGATCATGCCGCTATTAAATATCTTATGGAAAAGAAAGATGCTAAATCTAGACTAATTAGATGGGTTCTCTTGCTACAAGAATTTGATTTGCATATTGTTGTTAGAAATGGAGCTGAGAACCCCGTTGCAGACAACTTATCTAGGTTAGAAAATGTTCTTGATGACCCACTGTCGGTGTGAAAACCAGCGGATCTTGGGTAGGGGGTCCCGAACTATGCGTCAAGGCCGAATGGTAACAGGAGACAAGGGGAACGATGTTTTTACCCAGGTTCGGGCCCTCTCGATGGAGGTAATACCCTACTCCTGCTTGATTAATATTAATGATATGGGTAGTACAAGAGTAGATCTACCACGAGATCAAGGAGGCTAAACCCTAGAAGCTAGCCTATGGTATGATTGTTGTGTATGGAGTTGATTGTCCTACGGACTACAACCCTCCGGTTTATATAGACACCGGATAGGGTTAGGGTTACACAAAGTCGGTTACAATGGTAGGAGATCTTGAATATCGGCATCGCCAAGCTTGCCTTCCACGCCAAGGAAAGTTCCATCCGGACATGGGACGAAGTCTTCAATCTTGTATCTTCATAGTCCAGGAGTCCGGTGAAGGTATAGTCCGGCTACCCGAACACCCCCTAATCCAGGACTCCCTCAGTAGCCCCCGAACCAGGCTTCAATGACGACGAGTCCGGCGCGCAGATTGTTCGGCACTGCAAGGCGGGTTCTTCTCCAAATCCTGTGTACCTGTAGGAATAATGTCCGATTTTTGTAATGTAACGCTCCTCGGCTTCCACGCCCAATAATGGCTGTCTTCCACGTGTCAAACGAATACGAAAAGCCGGGGTGTTTTTACATTCACACCCCTAGCCGTACAAACAAGCTGCCTATTTAACGGGATGGGGATTTAGATCCAAACCACATCTTCTCCTCTCCGCGAGTTATCATCAGAGCGCTCCCAGCAAAGGTCCATTCCAACATGGCCAGCCGTCGCGGCTCCTCCCCTCGCCCCTCCGGTCCTAAACCCGGGGACTGGGAGAGTTGCACCATCCCTCATAGCGAGTTAGTGTCGCTTCAGGCCAAGGGATTTCTCCCTCAGGCATACATGGTCCCGGTCCGAGCCGGTCTCGCCACCTACAATGGCGAAAAACAAGCGGAGAGCACCCCCAATCCCTCTGAAGGAGAGCGGGTGTGCCTCGTCCCCTATCTAATAAGGGGACTGGGATTTCCAATTCATACATTTCTCTGTGGGCTCCTGGAGTTCTATGGCCTCCATCTGCATAATCTCACGCCCGCCTCCGTATTGCATATTGCGGGTTTCGTCGCCCTTTGCGAGTTATTTTTAGGCGTTGAGGCTCATTTCGCGCTGTGGAAGAGGTTGTTCTGCCTGGTGCCCCGTTCCCAAGAGGGGTCTAAATATCAAGTGGGCGGAGCCGAAGTATGGCGCATCGCCGGGACCGGATACCTATCCGGAACCCAAAGAAGGCATCTGAGGACTGGCCTTCGAAATGGTTTTACATAGATGACGTCCCGCTACCGGACCCTATCCGGGTCGGTCTTCCTGAGTTCAACAGTGCTCCATTGAAGAAACGCTTGAGCTGGCGTCCTCGGAGCTCTCAGAGAGACAGCGACAGAGAAGTCCTTTACCTGATGGGCCGGATAAGACTGTTAGCTCATTCCGGACTAACCATGATTGGAGTCATGGCTGCATGCATTATGCGGGGGGTGCAGCCGCTTCAATATAGGGGCCACCCCATGTGGGATTTCAACAGGGAGGATGACGCCACGCGTTAGGGTCGTAAGGGGCCGGCCTCGGCCGCCGCCCTAGTAAAGATCTTGTCCTCTTTGTACAAGGGAGAATAGGAGGAATTCCTCTGCGTCAACCCGCGGGCCGGATTTACTATGTACGATCCTCCAAGTTAAGTAAGTGAGCAATTGCGCTTGCCCATTTGTTTTATACTCCCACGGTTGGATATGTAGTCTAACGACTTCAATGCAGGAACTGCGGCAGGCGGTAAAGGATATAAGCAGCCGCCCACCACAGCCCGAGGACCCAGAACGGTCCTTCAATCCGGACTCCGAAGAGGATCCGGATATATCAGTGGAGCTTATTGACGGGGTGTTCCATCAGCTAAGCAAGGACAATACCTTGGTAGCCATTACGGCTGATTACCCCGGTTTAATCCCGGCCTCCCAGGTGACAGAAACCGGAGTTTTATTCCCCTGAGAGAGATTCCATTTTCACGTATTCTGGTGTTTCTAACGACAACCATGTTTTGCAGGGGAGATTTCCGAGGCGGGAGGCCAAACCTGCGGCGGCTAGCCAACGAGGGGCCGTAGGGCCCCGTGGGGCAAAAAGGAATGTAGTCCGGACAGAGATGCCGGCGCAAAGGTATAGCGCACCCTCGGTTTCCCTGGTGTTATTCTGTCAGGGCGTATTAATGTTCGTGTTATCTTCAGAACGAAGAGACCTCGCCGGACTACATCCGGGGAGGTTGCCAATCGCGCCTCCACCAGCCAGGCTCCAACGTCTGGCCCGGAAGTGGAGGCGAGCACCAGGCGCGCACCGGACGCTCCTCCGACAGAGGATGCGGACAGGCTGTCCGCCACAAATTCTGAAGTGGAGAGTGCCATGAACCACATGCGTCACCAGACAGTTCTACGCGACGCTTGTTTCTCCCAAGAGGCTTTAGATGCCTTTAATACGGGAGATGCGTACCTCCGTGCCGCTCGAAATGGTTTAGCCAGAGCCACGGAGCAGTATGTAAAAGACATACGGGTAAGAAAATTTTGGTCAAATATATATATACCAGTAGCCCCCGAGACTTGAAACAGTTAGAGTAACTGATTTAAGGATCATTTAATATGCAGGTTCTCACAGAGAAGAATACCGTACTGTCCCAGGAGCTGGAAAAGTGCAAGGCCCAACTAGAGGCCGCACTAGCCGCAGCAGGGGAGCCCAAAGGGAGCCCCTCAGGTAGGATACACTTCGAAAGATTAGTATTGTGCGGTTTGGGTGCGAATCTGACAAATCATATTGCAGATGGCGTCGGACTCGATCCGGAAAAGCAACAACTCATACGCCGGCTAATGCCCGGTGAGAGTACGTTGACAAAGGTGAGGCGAGAGAAGAATGATCTTCAGGATGCCAACACCAAGCTGGACGTCGAACTTAAAGACGTTCGTGGCCAGCTGTCGGACTCCACGAAGGAGAATCAACGGCTTCGACGCGGCATTTTTAGTAAGTGCTTGAACGAACTTTGAAAAAAGAGTTCGGCGAGGAAGTCGACTAACAGAGTAATGTGTGTAGGTATGCTCACAGGTCGTCCTGCAGAGGAGATGTCCGGTTCTACGGGTGACCTTCTTCCCGAACTCGTTCAGCTGCACGAGCAAATTCGGCAGGCGATGCGAGGCGTTGCCCAAGCCTTATGGCCTGCCCACTCCACGCCCGAGGGCCTTGGAGAGCTTGTGGAGAAGCTGAAGGGAGCTCGGCGGCGCTTCCGGTTGTGGAAGATATCGGCCTGCCGACAAGGCGCTAGGGAGGCCTGGGCCATGGTGAAGACCCGTTTTACGAAGTCTGACCCAAACCACATGGCCGAGGTCGGACCAGTGGGGCCTGATGGGAAGGAGATCCCTGTAAGCTTAGTGTATGGCCAAGTAGAGTTGGCCGCGAAGTATTCCCAGCAGGACTATAAATTAGACAGCCTGTTAGATGGTATAGAAGAGGAATACAATTAGTCAGAATGACTATGTAATTTTGAATTGACATGTGTAATGCCTTCCAGCCGGATTGTAGATCGTTTGTCGTTGCCGACCTTTTCGCTTCAACCTCGGGACCTGACGGTCCGGAGTGTGTCCGGATACCATAGCGGTTATATAAGAACCAGGGTATGCATGGAGACCAGGCGTAGGGGTCATTAGTGCTTTATCAGACAAGTGCCCAACTAGTTATGTTATATTACATGGTTAGTAAGAAACACCTTCCAGAGAGAATAGTTTCGTTAGGGGTTCCTTTCGCTGGGGAGGCATGCCCTAAAGTGCATGTCCGGACTGCGTAAAAAGACGCAAAAAAAGCATCTGGGGCGCATTATATTAGTAAAAAGATCATCTTTTATTTCACCGACCAAATATTCCCTTAAGAACGCTAGCTTTTGGCTTCACCCAGTCTGAGGTACACATCCGGCTGACCCGGCAGTAACAATCGCGGAGGTGCTCCCTTTACCGCCTAGCCGAAAAATCGGGAACATAGGGGTAAGCACAGGAGCCAGGCAACCCAGCTTGGCCAAAACTTAAGTCATATCGATGCATATAATGGTGAAAAAAAAGGTACATGCGGAAGTTTGACACATGTGTTGGGCGTGAAGCCCGTATAAATAAGCTTCTATTAAATAAGCCCCCAGGTTTAATGAGCGCGAGTAGCACGTCACTTGATGTGTCTTTAAGGGCTATAAAAGAAAAGGAGGGGAAGGAGAGGAATGTAAGACAGAAAAATATAAAAAATGGACAGAGGAAGGAGACGAACATGGAGTCCGGCGCTAGGCATAGAATCTTCGAAGACGGGTGGCGTTCCATGGGTTCGGCTCGAGTCGGTTATCCGACGTATCTCGCAGGCGGTACGCTCCACCAGTCAGGACTTGGTCGATTATAAATGGACCTTCCCACTTGGGCTTGAGTTTGTCCTTTTTCTTATCCGGCAGGCGTAGAACTAGTTCGCCAACATTGTAATTTTTGGCCCGTACTTCTCTGCTTTGATATCTTCGAGCCTGCTGTTGATAGAATGCGGAACGGGCTTTTGCCACGTCACGCTCCTCCTCCAAGGCGTAAAAAGTTGTCCTGCCGATCGAGCTCGGCTTCTCTTTCTTCGTACATGCGCACTCGAGGTGAGTCATGAATTATGTCGCAGGGCAGGACTGCCTCTGCGCCGTACACCATAAAGAATGGTGTGTATCCGGTGGTGCGATTCGGCGTGGTCCGCAGCCCCCAGAGTATGGAGTCGAGCTCCTCTACCCAGTGCGTATTAGATTCCTTGAGGGACCGCACTAATCTGGGTTTAATGCCGCTCATGATAAGACCATTTGCATGTTCGACCTGGCCGTTGGTTTGTGGGTGATAGACAGAAGCATAGTCGAGCTTGATGCCCATGTTTTTGCACCAGACCTTTACCTCGTCGGCGGTGAAGTTTGTGCCTTTATCAGTAATGAGGCTGTGGGGACGCCGTAATGGTGTACGACCCCGGATATGAAGTCTATCACAGGTCCGGATTCGGCTGTTTTAATAGGCTTGGCTTCTATCCATTTGGTGAACTTGTCCACCATGACCAGTAAGTATTTTTTTCTTATGGGTCCCACCTCTAAGGGGTCCGACCATGTCAAGCCCCCAGACTGCAAAGGGCCAGGTGATGGGGGATAGTTTGGAGTGCGGTGGGTGGCATATGGCTTTGGTTGGCAAAAAGTTGGCAACCAATGCATCGTTGGACTAGGTCCTGAGCGTCTGCTCAGGCCGTCGGCCAATAAAAGCCTGTACGGAAAGCCTTGCTAACAAGGGACCGAGCAGCAGCGTGATGATCACCGAGTCCGGCATGAATTTCAGCCAGAAGGTTCCGCCCTTCCTCTTCGGAGATGCACCTTTGAAGGACTCCGGTAGTGCTTTTCTTATAAAGCTCTCCCTCGTGGACTTTATAGGCTTTAGATCGCCGCACTATGCAGCGGGCCTCGTTTTGGTCCTCTGGGAGTTCCTGCCTAGTAAGGTAAGCTAGGAATGGTTCTGTCCACGGGGCGATAACCGCCATTATTACGTGGGCTGAAGGTGTAATTTCATTGGCAGAACCTCCAATTATGTCAGGTTGTTCGGCGTCGAGTGGTGCGGCTGAGTCCGGGCTGTTAATTATGGGTTCCCCCTCCCTTGCTATGGATGGCTTGAACAATCTTTCCAAAAAAATGTTGGGGGGGACTGCATCGCGTTTCGCTCCGATGCGTGCCAGGACGTCTGCTGCTTGATTGTTTTCTCGGGCTATATGGTGAAACTCCAGCCCTTCGAACCGGGATGACATTTTTAGGACGGCATTGCGGTAAGCTGCCATTTTTGGATCCTTGGCGTCGAAGTCGCCATTTATTTGGGATATCGTGAGGTTCGAATCCCCGCGTACCTCTAGGCGTTGAATGCCCATGGATACTGCCGTCCGGAGACCATGTAGAAGGGCCTCATATTCGGCTGCATTGTTGGAGTCCGTGTACATAATTTGGAGTACATATTGGACTGTGTCTCCTGTGGGGGACGTCAAAACGACGCCAGCCCCCAGTCCGGCCAACATTTTGGAGCCGTCGAAATGCATGATCCAGTTTGAGTATGTGCCGTACTCTTTAGGGAGTTCGACCTCCGTCCATTCTTCGACCAAGTCGGCCAACACTTGCGATTTGATAGCTCGCTGTGGCTTATAGGTTATATCGAATGGGAGGAGCTCAATGGCCCATTTTGCGATCTAGCCCGTTGCATCGCGGTTGTTGATAATGTCATTGAGTGGTACTTCTGAGGCTACTGTAATCGAACACTCTTGAAAGTAATGTCGTAGCTTCCGGGATGCCATGAATACCGCGTATGCAATCTTTTGATAATGCGGGTACCGTGATTTGCATGGAGTGAGGACAGTGGACACGTAGTAGACCGGCCTTTGGAGGGGGAGTTTGTGTCCGTCCGCTTCCCGCTCGACGACGAGCACTGCATTGACAACTTGATGGGTTGCCGCGATGTACAATAGCATTGGCTCGCCGGTGTTTGGCGCGGCCAGGACTGGGTTTGTTGCCAATATGGCTTTTATTTCATCCAGTCCGGCCGTGGCGGCATCCATCCACTCAAAGTGTTCAGTGCGCCGGACAAGGCGATAAAGGAGCAGTGCCTTTTCTCCCAAGCAGGAGATGAAGCGGCTTAGAGCCGCCACACATCCGGTTAATTTCTATATTTGTTTGAGGTCCTTTGGGACATCCAATTGTGACAAAGCTCGGATCTTGGCTGGATTTGCTTCAATTCCTCTACCGGATACAATGAAGCCCAAGAGCTTTCCGGCTGGAAGGCCGAAAACGCATTTCTCTGGGTTGAGCTTGATGTCGTATTTTCGGAGGTTATCGAATCTAAGCCTCAAGTCGTCTACTAGAGATTCAACATGTCTTGATTTGACGACCACATCATCTACATACGCCTCCACTGTTTTGCCGATCTGATTTGCCAGACATGTCTGGATCATGCGCTGATATGTTGCGCCGGTGTTTTTCAGCCCGAAGGGCATTGTGTTGAAGCAGAATGGGCCGTATGGTGTGATGAATGCTGTTGCGGCTTGATCTGATTCTGCCATCTTGATTTGATGGTAACCGGAGTATGCGTCGAGGAAACACAACGAATCGTGTCCTGAGGTGGCATCGATAATTTGATCGATACGGGGGAGGGGGAAGGGATCCTTTGGGCAGGCCTTGTTAAGGTCTTTAAAATCGACACACAGGCGCCAGGATTTGTCCTTCTTTGGTACCATCACCAGGTTTGCTAGCCAGTCCGGATGTTTTATGTCTCTAATGAATCCGGCTTCCAATAACTTGGCTAGTTCCTCTCCCATAGCCTGTCTCTTCCGTTCAGAAAAACACTAAAGGGCTTGTTTGACAGGTTTGAATCCTTTCAGGATATTTAAGCTGTGTTCGGCCAGCCTGCGTGGGATTCCTGGCATGTCTGAAGGGTGCCAGGCGAAAATGTCCCAGTTCTCTTGTAGGAACTCTCGCAGTGCGGCATCTACATCAGGGTTCAGTCGTGCCCCGATGGAAGCTGTTTTATTGGGGTCCGTTGGATGGACCTGGAATTTTACTATTTCGTCAGCTGGCTTGAAGGATGTGGACTTGGGTCTCTTATCGAGTATCACATCATCCCTATTAACCGTGGAGCGCAGCGCAGTCAGTTCCTCAGCCGCTAAGGCTTCGGATAGTGCTTCAAGGGCCAATGCGGCCGTCTTGTTTTCGGCGCGGAGTGCTATGTCGGGATCACTAGCGAGAGTGATAATTTCGTTCGGCCCGGGCATCTTGAGCTTCATGTACCCGTAATGGGGTATTGCTTGGAAGATTGTAAATGCCTCCCGCCCTAGTATAGCATGGTATCCGCTATTGAACGGGGCCACCTGGAACGTGACCTCTTCGGACCTGTAATTATCCAGCGCACCGAACACCACATCTAGTGTGATTTTTCCTATGCAGCGCGCTTCCCGACTGAGGATTATTCCTCTAAAAGTTGTGCTGCTTCACTCGATGCGGTTCCAGTCTATTTCCATTTTTTGGAGGGTTTCCTCGTAAATGAGGTTCAATCTGCTGCCTCCATCCATGAGTACCTAGGTGAGGCGAAAGCCGTCCACTATTGGGCTGAGGACCAGTGCGGCTGGTGCTCGGGCTGTTCAGAATTTAGGTACATCGCTTGCATTGAAGGTAATAGCTGTGTCGCTCCATGGGTTTATCGTTGCTACTTAATAGACTTCGGCAAGGCCGCGGAGTGTTCTTTTTCGCATGTTGTTTGATGCAAAAGTCTTGAAGACTGTGAGAACGGTACTGGTGTCCTCGGGGTGGCTTTCTGCGGCCTCCGAAGTTAAGAGATCCTCGCCAATTTGGCCACCTGCCGGAGTATCCAACATGCTCTAAGGCTGTGAGTTAGTGCGGCGTCCTCTGTACTGTGGATTTTACAGGGTCCATCAAGCCACCTTTCCAGTACGGTTCCATGCCATGTAGAGGGTTTTGGCTTTTTGATACTTAACCCGGGTGTCTTACTATGATGCACCCTCTTAGTTCGGATGGGATTGCTATTCAAGGCCGGATTATCCCAAAATTTTATTTCGGTTCTCCAGGCGTTTTCCATCGCACAGTACTTTTGTACTATGGACGCCAAGTCAGCGAAGCGTGTAATATCGCGACGACTTATGGCGTTAAGTATTCCCTCGTCCGTGCAATTTCTGCAAAACATTGAAATTGCGTCTCCGTCGCGGCAATCCTTTATCCTGTTCATAACCAGGAGGAATCTGGCCCAGTAATGATGTACTGTTTCCTCGGGCCTTTACCTGATTTGGGAAAGATCGCTTATGTTCGGGCGGGCAGGGGTCGTTGAATCTGAAACCTCACCCAATCTAAGATTCGGAGGCCGAAGAGCTTCCGAAATCTGAAGTTCGGAGTCTTGGATGTTGTCCAATGAATCTAGCCCGTTGCCTGATTCTAAGCTCAGGTCTTGAGTTATATCCTCCCCTCCGCGGATATCCGGCTTGGAGGGGTCGGGAATTCGGACGTAGCTAGTCCTTAAAATAGATGAAGGGTCGCCGCACTGCGCCTCTACCACGGCAACGTGGTGGGTGACTTGGGGAGAGTTAATTTCTCTTAGATCGGGTTTAAGCCCAACCTGGTCGTAATCCGTAGCGACCCCCAGGGTGGCGATGCGATCCAAGAGCTCGTTTACGGAAGAGAGCTCCAACGGATCTAGCTGCTCAACAAGCTCCGAGCTGACGTGAAGGTTGCTTTCGATGACCCGAGAGGTCACCGTCGGCGCAACGGCCGAATAGGCGGTCATGAGAAAACCACCTAGCCGGAGGGTTTGGCCGACAGCCAAGGCTCCCTTAGTAACGGCGCCGTCTTTAAAGACGGGAAGAGGCAACCTTCCTGATTGCGACGGCACAGAGGAACTCTCAATGAAAGCACCAATGTCGGTGTCAAAACCGGCGGATCTTGGGTAGGGGGTCCCGAACTGTGCGTCAAGGCCGGATGGTAACAGGTGACAAGGGACACGATGTTTTTACCCAGGTTCGGGCCCTCTCGATGGAGGTAATACCCTACTCCTGCTTGATTAATATTGATGATATGGCTAGTACAAGAGTAGATCTACCACGAGATCAAGGAGGCTAAACCCTAGAAGCTAGCCTATGGTATGATTGTTGTGTATGGAGTTGATTGTCCTACGGACTACAACCCTCCGGTTTATATAGACACGGATAGGGTTAGGGTTAAACAGAGTCGGTTACAATGGTAGGAGATCTTGAATATCCGCATCGCCAAGCTTGCCTTCCACGCCAAGGAAAGTTCCATCCGGACACGGGACGAAGTCTTCAATCTTGTATCTTCATAGTCCAGGAGTCCGGCAAAGGTATAGTCCGGCTACCCGAACACCCCCTAATCCAGGACTCCCTCACCCACTACCTATTAATGATAGCTTTCCTGATGAACAATTAAATGTTATAAGTACTTCTCAAAGTACTCCATGGTATGCTGATTATGCTAATTATATTGTTGCTAAGTTTATACCACCTAGCTTCACATACCAACAAAAGAAAAAGTTTTTCTATGATTGAGGCATTACTTTTGGGATGACCCACATCTTTATAAAGAAGCAGTAGATGGTGTTATTAGACGTTGTGTACCTCAGCATGAACAGGAACAGATCTTACGCAAGTGCCACTCCGAAGCTTATGGAAGACACCACGCTGGAGATAGAACTGCACATAAGGTATTGCAATCCGGTTTTTATTGGCCTACTCTCTTCAAGGATGCCCGTAAGTTTGTCTTGTCTTGCAATGAATGCCAAAGAATTGGTAATATTAGTAGACGTCAAGAAATGCCTATGAATTATTCACTTGTTATTGGACCGTTTGATGTTTGGGGCTTTGATTATATGGGACCTTTTCCTGCCTCTAATGGATACACTCATATTTTGGTTGCTGTTGGTTACGTTACTAAGTGGGTAGAAGCTATTCCAACTAGTAGTGTTGATCATAACACCTCTATTAAAACTAGAGGATTCCCCGCGCGTTGCTGCGGAACCACTTTGATGACTATGTTGTCATATAGAAAATCAGAAGAAGAAAATAAGATACTGGACAAACTCAGTGTACCATATACTGTAGCAAGTGTTCACAAAATAACATTTGATGATGTCGAAAAATATTGCTGCTAAGAACACAGTACATATGTAAGAATGAACTCAAAAAAAGTTTACATGTGCAAGAATGAACTCCACGGCCAAGGACTGGAATGATGCACTATCTATCAGACCCTGTGTATGAAACACTGAATGTTGCTCTCTGAACATCCGTGAAGGTTATATTTTGAATGGCAAAAGTGAACCACTGAAAGCTAGTAAGACTAAACCTGTGAAGGAGGACAAAATTGAGAGCCATAGACTATGACCACCAACGCCAAGCCATGATTTTCAATCTCCTGTAACTTTAACAACACATAAAACACCCAACTCTTGCAAATTATCTTTGTATCCATCACCGGAGTGAATTCCCTTTGATCTCATATAATAGCTAAGATCCACCATAACTCAGAGAGTCAGAAAATAGGGTGCATCTACACAATAAATAATCACATTATCAGGATCCGCCAAGGAACTGAAATTGTGTTTGTGCTTGCGTTAATGCATAACAGTGCATGGAAGGAAGTCATTGGATGCTCACATGGATGCGTGGGCATGCTTACATGTGCTAGCTGCAGTAAATTGCTGCTCCGAATTAGGTGAGCGAGCGTGGCAGCAGGGCGTGTCTCGTGTGGAATGATCAAGATACCACCGAATAACTCTGGAGCAAGCGGATGTGGCCGATTTGTATGTGCATAATTCTGGTACCTCAAACCTGTGTAGAATAGAAGAAAAAGGAAAAAAGTAGTTGACTCACATATATTGTATATGCCAACCTAACGTCATCCATGCCTTTCTTTAAACTTATCTGGTGATCATGATTGGCATATGTAAAAAGAGTAGTAAGTTGTAGTCCTGAGTATTAGATGATTTGTTCGAGCCAATGGATTGCATGGAATGGTAGGAATGATGTGCCATTGCTGCCCTATACGTACTGAAACAAATATAAGGCTCATGTCATGTGTTAATCCAATTACAATAAATTTCAGAGATGGGAACCTTGTTTTAAGGTGAGCAAGAAGAGGCCTATGCAGGATGAAACACAAATAGCCCTCACTATCTGTAGCAAATTTGTGACAAGATTGCGGCGAATCTGATAAGAAAATAACAGATAAAACGTTAGATTGATGAAGTACGGAAGGCCAAAGAAAGATGTGAACTCACCACGCGTCGGGAAGTTGCGGCGGATGATGGCAGTCGAGGCTGTTATTTAAAGGCGAAGCCAGCGATTCAATTGTCGTCATCATTTTTTTCTGCATTTGTGTCATTGTGCGGTGCCGCCGTCCGATTTCTTACCTCTGCAAGTAGCAATGCTAGAGTTACATGACCATATATAACAAACGACAAAGCAAGCCTTCACTTTCTTGTAGATTCTGCTATTGCAGGGGGATGAAAAGCACGGGCATGCCACTGAGCGTTATTCTTCCAACCCTCGTGGTACATGAACAACTCGTAACTGTCGTTGTGAGCAGGAATGGGGACGTAGGTCGGCTACAGGTTGGTCATGTGGTACCTGTTGGGAGCTGGCCGCACCAGCTATGTTGAGGGGCGCGAGCCCGCGAGTGTGATCCAGGCGGAGAAGAAGAGGATGACCCCTAGCCCGCAGTTGCTGCCAAATCCGCCCAAGGAAGATGACAGGGGATCAATCGAATCCGAAGCCACCATGGAGCCGCAGAGAACACAATCGCCTCCAACCTGCAGTTGCCGCTGATCCACCCATGTAGGGGGGGCGACCGGGGATCTATCAAATCCATGCCTGCTCATGAGTTTTCCTGGAGCCGCAGAGAACGCGAGATCTGAGAAGAGATGAGGAAGGAGGAGGCGAGGTGGGGGATGAGGATACGACTCTTAATAATAGACCATCCCATCAGTTTTAGAAGATGAAGAGGAATGGATGTGCACTACAGAGCCTATGCAGAATATCAATTGATCCCACTTAGATACCGAATGACTCATTGGTTTTTTCTTTTGCTAAGGTGGAGGCTGCATGTTTTGAGAAATCTGATGTGGCATCATGATGCTGTGCATAATGTGCATGTTGAGAGAATTGGTATTAGTGGGGATCAACTTTTTAAGAATGTAAGATGCTTAAGGAAGTTATTTTTCCGAGGTTTGGAGTCCCTTGATATTTAATGACTGATGGTGGTTCACACTTTATTCATGGTGCTTTCCGTAAAATGCTTGCTAAATATAACGTTAATCACAGAATTGCATCTCCTTATCACCCGCAGTCTAGTGGTCAAGTAGAGTTGAGTAATAGAGAGCTCAAATTAATTTTGCAGAAGACTGTTAATAGGTCTAGGAAGAATTGGTCCAAGAAACTTGATGATGCATTATGGGCATATAGAACTGCATATAAAAATCCTATGGGTATGTCTCCGTATAAAATGGTTTATGGAAAAGCATGTCACCTACCTCTCGAACTAGAACATAAGGCATATTTGGCTATTAAAGAGATCAATTATGATTTCAAACTTGCCGGTGAGAAGAGGTTATTTGATATCAGCTAACTTGATGAATGGAGAACCCAAGCATATGAAAATGCCAAGTTGTTTAAAGAGAAAGTTAAAAGATGGCATGACAAAAGGATACAAAAGCGTGAGTTTAATGTAGGTGATTATGTATTGCAATACAACTCTCGTTTATGATTGTTTGCAGGAAAACTTCTCTCTAAATGGGAAGGCCCCTATGTTATCGAGGAGGTCTATCGCTCCGGTGCAATAAAAATCAACAACTTCGAAGGCACAAATCTGAAGGTGGTAAACGGTCAAAGAATCAAACATTATATCTCAGGTAATCCCATAAATGTTGAAACCAATATTTTTGAAACCGTAACCCCGGAGGAATACATAAGGGACAGTTTCCAGAACGTTTCAGACTCCGAAAAGGAATAGGTATGTGGTACGGTAAGTAAACTGACTCCAAAACAATTTTTAAGGCAATATCTCTTCGTTTTGGAATATTTAGAAAAATAGAAAAATAAGTGGCAGTCCGGGAAGGACATGAGGGCCCCACGAGGGTGGTGGGCGCGCCCCCTTGCGTGGGCGCGCCCCCCTACCTCGTGAGCACCTCGTGTGCCTTCTGGACTCCGTTTCCTTGCACGATACGTATTTTGGTCGGTAAAAATTCACTATATATTCTCCCGAAGGTTTTGACTGCCGTATCACGGAAATCTCTTATGGTCTTGTTTCGAGCTGTTTTTCTGTCAGATCTAGGTTATCATGACGGCCCCAAGTGCTTCCAAGGACAAGTTCTTCAAGAAGGTCATCAATCCTTACCTTGCGAAGGTGCTGCGACACCCTCAAACTATTGAGTTGTGCGATGGGTTGCTGCACATCCGCGATGAGAGGGACCAAAGGGGACCGGAAGCATGGAGACGAGGCTCGAAGCGGTGGAGCAACAAGTTTTCAAGTGCCAAGGGATGGTGCAACATGGACTCAACTCCAACCGTATGATGATCGCAGTGTTCACTAGCAACCACAAGTTGGATGCTGACAACATCGGGGAGGCCATCTTCAAGCTTCATGAGAAGATCGAGCATCTCCAAGCCCAAATATATGACCTGCCAAACCAAAACTGTGAGTATGAATATAGAATCAAAAGGATGTGTTTGGCTGCAGATTTGAGGATCCCGGAGACTCGATCATCCTTCTATGATGGTGAGCCTATGCCTTGGAAGACAGACGACAAGCTTGCTGAAGGAAATATGCCCTAGAGGCAATAATAAAGTTATTATTTATTTCCTTATTTCATGATAAATGTTTATTATTCATGCTAGAATTGTATCAACCGGAAACATGATACATGTGTGAATACATAGACAAACATAGTGTCACTAGTATGCCTCAACTTGACTAGCTCGTTGATCAAAGATGGTTATGTTTCCTAGCCATAGACATGAGTTGTCATTTGATTAACGGGATCACATCATTAGGAGAATGATATGATTGACATGACCCATTCCATTAGCTTAGCACCCGATCGTTTAGTGTGTTGCTATTGCTTTCTTCATGACTTATACATGTTCCTATGACTATGAGATTATGCAACTCCCGTTTGCCGGAGGAACACTTTGTGTGCTACCAAACGTCACAACGTAACTGGGTGATTATAAAGGAGCTCTACAGGTGTCTCCAAAGGTAGATGTTGGGTTGGCGTATTTCGAGATTAGGATTTGTCACTCCGATTGTCGGAGAGGTATCTCTGGGCCCTCTCGGTAATGCACATCACATAAGCCTTGCAAGCATTGCAAGTAATGAGTTAGTAGCGAGATGATGTATTATGGAACGAGTAAAGAGACTTGCCGGTTACGAGATTGAACTAGGTATTGAGATACCGACGATCGAATCTCGGGCAAGTAACATACCGATGACAAAGGGAACAACGTATGTTGTTATGCAGTCTGACCGATAAAGATCTTCGTAGAATATGTAGGAGCCAATATGGGCATCCAGGTCCCGCTATTGGTTATTTTGCGGAGACATGTCTCGGTCATGTCTACATTGTTCTCGAACCGTAGGGTCCGCGCGCTTAAAGTTACGATGACAGTTATTATGAGTTTACGCATTTTGATGTACCGAAGTTAGTTCGGAGTCCCGGATGTGATCACAGACATGACAAGGAGTCTCGAAATGGTCGAGACATAAAGATCGATATATTGGAAGCCTATATTTGGACATCGGAATGGTTCCGAGTGAAATCGGCATTTTACCGGAGTACCGGGGGTTATGGGAACCCCCCCGGGGGTTAATGGGCCCATATGGGCCTTAAGGTAAAAGAGGACGGGCGGCCAGGGCAGGCCGCGCGCCCCTCCCCCCTAGTCCGAATAGGAGAAGGAAGGGGGGCGGCGCCCCCCTTTTTCCTTTCCCCCTCTCTCCTTCCTTCTCATACAAGGCAAGGGAGAGGATTCCTACTCCCGGTGGGAGTAGGACTCCTCCTGGCACACCCCTTGGGGGCCGGCCGCGCCTTCCCCTCCCCTCCTTTATATACGGGGGCTGGGGGCACCCTAGGACACACAATTTGATCATTGCGATCGTTCCTTAGCCGTGTGCGGTTCCCCCCTCCACCATATTCCACCTCGGTCATATTGTTGCAGTGTTTAGGCGAAGCCCTGCATCGGTAGAACATCATCATCATCATCACGCCGTCGTGCTGACGAAACTCATCCCCGGAGCTTTGCTGGATCGGAGCCCGGGGAACGTCATCGAGCTGTACGTGTGCTAAGAACTCGGAGGCGCCGGAGTAACGGCGCTTGGATCGGTCGGATCGGGAAGACGTACGACTACTTCCTCTACGTTGCGTCAATGCTTCCGCTTCGGTCTACGAGGGTACGTAGACAACACTCTCCCCTCTCGTTGCTATGCATCACCATGATCTTGCGTGTGCGTAGGAATTTTTTTTAAATTACTACATTCCCCAACAGTGGCATCCGAGCCTGGCTTTTATGGTTTGATGTTTTTGCACGAGTAGAACACAAGTGAGTTGTGGATGATATAAGTCATACTGCCTACCAGCATGTCATACTTTGGTTCGGCGGTATTGTTGGATGAAGCGGCCCGGACCGACATTACGCGTACGCTTACGCGAGACTGGTTTTACCGACGTGCTTTGCACACAGGTGGCTGGCGGGTGTCAGTTTCTCCAACTTTAGTTGAACCGAGTATGGCTACGCCTGGTCCTTGCGAAGGTTAAAACGGAGTCTATTTGACAAACTATCGTTGTGGTTTTGATGCGTAGGTGAGATTGGTTCTTGCTTAAGCCCGTAGCAGCCACGTAAAACTTGCAACAAACAAAGTAGAGGACGTCTAACTTGTTTTGCAGGGCATGTTGTGATGTGATATGGTCAAGACATGATGCTAAATTTTATTGTATGAGATGATCATGTTTTGTAACCGAGTTATCGCCAACTGGCAGGAGCCATATGGTTGTCGCTTTATTGTATGCAATGCAATCGCCCTGTAATGCTTTACTTTATCACTAAGCGGTAGCGATAGTCGTAGTAGCATAAGATTGGCGAGACGACAACGATGCTATGATGGAGATCAAGGTGTCGCGCCGGTGATGATGGTGATCATGACGGTGCTTCAGAGATGGAGATCACAAGCACGAAGATGATGATGGCCATATCATATCACTTATATTGATTGCATGTGATGTTTATCTTTTTATGCATCTTATCTTGCTTTGATTGACGGTAGCATTATAAGATGATCTCTCACTAAATTATCAAGAAGTGTTCTCCCTGAGTATGCACTGTTGCCAAAGTTCGTCGTGCCCAGACACCACGTGATGATCGGGTGTGATAATCTCTACGTCCATCTACAACGGGTGCAAGCCAGTTTTGCACACGCGGAATACTCGGGTTATACTTGATGAGCCTAGCATATGCAGATATGGCCTCGGAACACGGAGACCGGAAGGTCGAGCGTGAATCATATAGTAGATATGATCAACATAATGATGTTCACCATTGAAGACTAATCCATTTCACGTGATGATCGTTATGGTTTAGTTGATTTGGATCACGTGATCACTTAGAGGATTAGAGGGATGTCTATCTAAGTGGGAGTTCTTAAGTAATATGATTAATTGAACTTTAATTTATCATGAACTTAGTCCTGGTAGTATTAGCATATCTATGTTGTAGATTAATAGCTCGCGTTGTTGCTTTCATATGTTTATTTTGATATGTTCATAGAGAAAATTGTGTTGAAAGATGTTAGTAGCAATGATGCGGATTGGATCCGTGATCTGAGGTTTATCCTCATTGCTGCACAGAAGAATTATGTCCTTGATGCACCGCTAGGTGACAGACCTATTGCAGGAGCAGATGCAGACGTTATGAACGTTCTGCTAGCTCAATATGATGACTACTTGATAGTTTAGTGCACCATGCTTAATGGCTTAGAATCAGGACTTCAAAGACGTTTTGAACGTCATGGACCATATGAGATGTTCCAGGAGTTGAAGTTAATATTTCAGCAAATACCCGAGTTGAGAGATATGAAGTCTCCAACAAGTTCTATAGCTAAAAGATGGAGGAGAATCGCTCAACTAGTGAGCATGTGCTCAGATTGTCTGGGTACTACAATCGCTTGAATCAAGTGGGAGTTAATCTTCCAGATAAGATAGTGATTGACAGAATTCTCTAGTCACCATCACCAAGTTAGTAGAACTTCGTGATGAACTATAATATGCAAGGGATAACGGAAACTATTACCAAGCTCTTCGCGATGCTAAAATCTACGAAGGTAGAAATCAAAGAAAAACATCAAGTGTTGATGGTTGACAAGATCACTAGTTTCAAGAAAAGGGCAAAGGGAAGAAGGGGAACTTCAAGAAGAACAGCAAGCAAGTTGCTGCTCAAGTGAAGAAGCCCAAGTCTGGTCCTAAGCCTGAGACTAAGTGCTTCTACTGCAAAGGGACTGGTCACTGGAAGCGAAACTACCCCAAGTGATTGGCGGATAAGAAGGATGGCAAAGTGAACATAAGTACATTTGGTATACATGTTATTGATGTGTACTTTACTAGTGTTCATAGAAACCCCTCAGTATTTGGTACTAGTTCAGTTGCTAAGATTAGTAACTCGAAACGGGAGTTGCAGAATGAACAAAGACTAGTTAAAGGGCAAGGTGACGATGTGTGTTGGAAGTAGTTCCAAGATTGATATGATCATCATCGCACACTCCCTATACTTTCGGGATTAGTGTTGAAACTAAATAAGTGTTATTTGGTGTTTGCGTTGAGCATGAATATGATTTGATCATGTTAATTGCAATACGGTTATTCATTTAAGTTAGAGAACAATTGTTGTTCTGTTTACATGAATAAAACCTTCTATGGTCATACACACCAACGAAAATGGTTTGTTGGATCTCGATCGTAAAGATACACATATTCATAATATTGAAGCCAAAAGATGCAAAGTTAGTAATGATAGTGCAACTTGTTTGTGGCACTGCCGTTTAGGTCATATTGGTGTAAAGCGCATGAAGAAACTCCATGCTAATGGGATTTTGGAATCACTTGATTATGAATCACTTGATGCTTGTGAACCATGCCTCATGGGCAAGATGACTAAGACTCCGTTCTCTGGAACAACGGAGCGAGCAACTGACTTATTGGAAATAATACATACTGATGTATGCGGTCCGATGAGTGTTAAGGCTCACGGCAAGTATCATTATTTTCTGACCTTCACAGATGATTTGAGCAGATATGGTTATATCTACTTAATGAAATAGAAGTCTGAAACATTTGAAAAGTTCATATAATTTCAGAGTGAAGTGGAAAATCATCGTAACAAGAAAATAAAGTTTCTACGATCTGATCGTGGAGAAGAGTATTTGAGTTACGAGTTTGGTCTTCAGTTAAAACAATGTGAAATAGTTTCACTACTCATGCCACCTGGAACACCACAGCATAATGGTGTGTCCGAACGTCATAACCGTACTTTATTGGATATAGTGCAATCTATGATATTTCTTACCGATTTACCACTATTGTTTTGGGATTATGCATTAGAGACAGCTGCATTCACGTTAAATAGGGCACCATCTAAATCCGTTGAGACGACACTATATGAACTGTGGTTTAGCAAGAAACCAAAGTTGTCGTTTCTTAAAGTTTGGGGTTGTGATGCTTATATGAAAAAGTTTCATCCTGATAAGCTCAAACCAAAATCGGAGAAATATGTCTTCATAGGATACCCAAAGGAGACTGTTGGGTACACCTTCTACCACAGATCCGAAGGCAAGACATTCGTTGCTAAGAATGGATCCTTTTTAGAGAAGGAGTTTCTCTCGAAAGAAGTGAGTGGGAGGAAAGTAGAAAACTTGATAAGGTAATTGTACCTTCTCCCTTATTGGAAAGTAGTTCATCACAGAAATCTGTTCCTGTGACTACTACACCAATTAGTGAGGAAGATAATGATGATGATCATGTAACTTCGGATCAAGTTACTACCGAATCTCGTAGGTAAACCGGAGTGAGATCCGCACCTGAGTGGTACGGTAATCCTGTTCTAGAAGTCATGTTACTAGACCATGACGAACTTGCGAACTATGAGGAAGCGATGATGAGCCCAGATTCCGCGAAATGGTTTAAGGCCATGAAATCTAAGATATGATCCATGTATGAGAACAAAGTATGGACTTTGATGGATTTGCCCGATGATCGGCAAGCCATAGAAAATAAATGGATCTTCAAGAGGAAGACGGACGCTGATAGTAGTGTTACTATCTACAAAGCTAGAATTATCGCAAAAGGTTTTCGACAAGTTCAAGGTGTTGACTACGATGAGAGTTTCTCACTCGTATCTATGCTTAAGTCTGTCCGAATCATGTTAACAATTGCCCCATTTTATGAAATCTGGCAAATGGATAAACAAAAACTGCATTCCTTAATGGATTTATTAAAGAAGAGTTGTATACGATGCAACTAGAAGGTTTTGTCGATCCTAAAGGTGTTAACTAAATATGCAAGGTCCAGCGATCCATCTATGGACTGGTGCAAGCATCTCGGAGTTGGAATATAAGCCTTGATGAGTTGATCAAAGCATATAGTTTTATACAGACTTGTGGTGAAGACTGTATTTACAAGAAAGTGAGTGGGAGCACTACAACATTTCTGATAAGTATATGTGAATGACATATTGTTGATTAGAAATAATGTAGAATTATTCTGCAAAGCATAAAGGAGTATTTGAAAGGAGTTTTTCGAAGAAGGACCTCGGTGAAACTGCTTACATATTGAGCATCAAGATCTATAGAGATAGATCAAGACGCTTGATAAGTTTTTTCAATGAATACATACCTTGACAAGATTTTGAAGTAGTTCAAAATGGAACAGTCAAAGAAAGAGTTCTTTCCTGTGTTACAAGGTGTGAAATTGAGTAAGATTCAAAGCCCGACCACGGTAGAAGATAAAAAGAGAATGAAAGTCATTCCCTATGCCTCAGCCATAGGTTCTATAAAGTATGCCATGCTGTGTACCAGATCTATTGTATACCCTACACTGAGTTAAGCAAGGGAGTACAATGGTGATCTAGGAGTAGATCACTGGACAGCGGTCAAAGTTTTCCTTAGTGGAATAAGGATATGTTTCTCGGTTATGGAGGTGACAAAAGGTTCGTCGTAAAGAGTTACATCGATTCAAGTTTTGACACCGATCTGGATGACTCTAAGTCTCAATCCAGATACATATTGAAAAGTGGGAGCAATTAGCTAGAGTTGCTCCTTGCAGAGCATTGTTGACATAGAAATTTGCAAAATACTTACGGATCTGAATGTGACAGACCCGCTGACCAAAATAAACTCACAAGCAGAACATGATCACACCTTAGTACACTTTGGGTGTTAATCACATAGCGATGTGAACTAGATTAGTGACTCTAGTAAACCCTTTGGGCGTTGATCACATATCGATGTGAACTATGGGTGTTAATCACATGGTGATGTGAACTATTGCTGTTAAATCACATGACGATGTGAACTAGATTATTGACTCTAGTGCAAGTGGGAGACTGAAGGAAATATGCCCTAGAGGCAATAATAAAGTTATTATTTATTTCCTTATTTCATGATAAATGTTTATTATTCATGCTAGAATTGTATCAACCGGAAACATGATACATGTGTGAATACATAGACAAACAGAGTGTCACTAGTATGCCTCTGATTGACTAGCTCGTTGATCAAAGATGGTTATGTTTCCTAGCCATAGACATGAGTTGTCATTTGATTAACGGGATCACATCATTAGGAGAATGATATGATTGACATGACCCATTCCATTAGCTTAGCACCCGATCGTTTAGTGTGTTGCTATTGCTTTCTTCATGACTTATACATGTTCCTATGACTATGAGATTATGCAACTCCCGTTTGCCGGAGGAACACTTTGTGTGCTACCAAACGTCACAACCTAACAGGGTGATTATAAAGGAGCTCTACAGGTGTCTCCAAAGGTAGATGTTGGGTTGGCGTATTTCGAGATTAGGATTTGTCACTCCGATTGTCGGAGAGGTATCTCTGGGCCCTCTCGGTAATGCACATCACATAAGCCTTGCAAGCATTGCAACTAATGAGTTAGTTGCGAGATGATGTATTACGAAACGAGTAAAGAGACTTGCCGGTAACGAGATTGAACTAGGTATTGAGATACCGACGATCGAATCTCGGGCAAGTAACATACCGATGACAAAGGGAACAACGTATGTTGTTATGTGGTCTGACCGATAAAGATCTTCGTAGAATATGTAGGAGCCAATATGGGCATCCAGGTCCCTCTATTGGTTATTGACCGGAGACGTGTCTCGGTCATGTCTACATTGTTCTCGAACCGTAGGGTCCGCACGCTTAAAGTTACGATGACAGTTATTATGAGTTTATGCATTTTGATGTACCGAAGTTAGTTCGGAGTCCCGGATGTGATCACGGACATGACGAGGAGTCTAGAAATGGTCGAGACATAAAGATCGATATATTGGAAGCCTATATTTGGACATCGGAATGGTTCTGAGTGAAATCAGCATTTTACCGGAGTACCGGGGGTTACCGGAACCCCCCCGGGGGTTAATGGGCCCATATGGGCCTTAAGGGAAAAGAGGAGGGGCGGCCAGGGCAGGCCACGCGCCCCCTCCCCCCTAGTCCGAATAGGACAAGGAAGGGGGGGTGGCGCCCCCCTTTTTCCTTCCCCCCTCTCTCCTTCCTTCTCATACAAGGCAAGGGAGAGGAGTCCTACTCCCGGTGGGAGTAGGACTCCTCCTGGCGCACCCCTTGGGGGCCGGCCGCTCCTTCCACTCCCCTCCTTTATATACGGGGGCAGGGGGCACCCTAGGACACACAAGTTGATCATTGTGATCGTTCCTTAGCCGTGTGCGGTGCCCCCCTCCACCATATTCCACCTCGGTCATATCGTAGCAGTGTTTAGGCGAAGCCCTGCTTCGGTAGAACATCATCATCGTCATCACGCCGTCGTGCTGACGAAACTCATCCCCGAAGCTTTGCTGGATCGAAGCCCGGGGAACGTCATCGAGCTGTATGTGTGCTAAGAACTCGGAGGCGTCGGAGTAACGGTGCTTGGATCGGTCGGATCGGGAAGACGTACGACTAGTTCCTCTATGTTGCGTCAATGCTTCCGCTTCGGTCTACGAGGGTACGTAGACAACACTCTCCCCTCTTGTTGCTATGCATCACCATGATCTTGCGTGTGCGTAGGAATTTTTTATAAATTACTACGTTCCCCAACACTTGCTTCAACAACAAAACCTCCACCTTCTTCACCGACAAAGGAGACATAATCACTTTTGTATGGGCACTCCCCTTGGCAACTGCAAAGCTTGTGGGAGGTGCCCCGGTATCGTATCACTATCACATCTCCTATCTTTACCTTTTTCTTAGTTCGATCCTATTAGTAGCATCTTGATCTAGTATAATAAAGTTGTTGGCATGATCTAGTTTTGAGTTTTGCTTTATGATCTGTGACACTCCAAAAAATTTATTTGGTTTTAGCAAAAACCTTGCTGGTTTTTCTTTTGTGGATTGAGACCTTTCAAAATTTTTTTTAGAAAAAACAATCCTATTAAAAATCTTTTTCTTTGGCTAGGATTGTTATTTCTGTTATCTTCTTCAAACTTTGGGTTTAACCTGTTTAAAACTTCTCCTCTGATTGGTTCTCTTCTCAAATTATTTTTGGGAGTTCAATCTTTTCTTTTTGAAAAGAAAACTCTATGAAAATTTGGGATCTTCAATTCTTTTGATAACCACCCATGACCTTGTATTTTTGCTCATGAAGTGAACCACTCCAAAAACCTCCTCTCCTCCTTGTTAACAACCCAAGTTCCCTGTCCCAACTCATCCAAACAAGTTTTGGATTTTTATTTTGATTATTTCACCTCTCAATTCTTTTCTGATCTTTAGTTGAGCCTGACCCATTTACGAAGCAAGTACCCTATAGCTTTTGTATCTGGACCTCAAACCAACTCTTCGGGCTATTCCTTTGTACCCACAACCCAGAACCATCTTGATCCACTCATCTTCTTTTCAAATATTTCAACTTACACTCCCTGCAAGTTTGGACCAGATTTATCAAATTTGGTGAAATTCATATCTACACTTCTCCAAAAATTCCACCAAAAATCAGGCAGCCTACTGGAGCAATGAGAAGTCACTCTACCAAAAATCAGCCCAAGGAAAAATTCCTACAAGCCAGAAACATTCTTTCGAACACCTTGCATGCACAGTTTCAGTTCAAATTCAGTTAAATTCAGACTTTCAGTGTCAATCTTCGTCAGTTAAGTGCAGTCACGTGATCACAGTGCCCCTTGGCACATTGCTCGCCGCCTGGCTGCTTGTCCGGAGCCCCGCACGCGCGCTTGGCGCCTTCCTGGCGTCGGTGGTGCCCTGGCCCGCCTGCGCCGGCGTGTCTTGCGGCGGCTGAACCGCCGTAACGGCTGGCAGGAAGCAGAACGGCGGCGCAACACCGTTCAGCGCCGCCCAAGCTCCCTGGTGGCTCCACGTGGCCCTCTCCACGCCAGCGCACGCATGCAGCACGGTCGCCGTGGCGCGGCGTGCACAGCGCACGCTCTCTGCCGCCGACGGGTCCACGCCGCTCCGTTGAACTCCACCTCAGCAAGCAAAACCCGACGCCGTTGGCACCTAAACAGACTCAGTGGACCTCCACGACGACGCTCAACTCCTAAACCCTCCCGACCAAGCCCTGCGGCGCCGTAATCTCTTGCCGGAGAACTCCTAAACTCCTAAACCCTCCATGACGACCAGGACCTCGAGGAGCCCTCCTTCCTCGACTCCGGCCATCTCCGTCCGCCTCGGGCTCCAGCTCGATTCACTGCGGTGAGGTCATCTCCGGTGCCCAAACTCCGTCAAGCACCACCTCTAGCTACCAGATACTTGACCACCTCCTCAATTTGATCTTTGCAGCCCTCTCCAGCGAGCTTCTCCCTCGTCCGAAACGCCGTCCGCCGGAGCAAGGGCCACCATCGACACGGTGCACGCCGGCGACCACCTCGACCACCACCCGACGCGGAACAGCACCGTGAGCACGGAGGTAACCTCCGATCCCTTTGCCTCGCCGTGGATCGCCACCGGCGACCGCCGCGGCTCTCTGGCGCCAAAAGCCCCGCTTCGGTTTTCAAACCCGACGGGTGGGACCGCCCTGTCAGGTTCCTCTCTTTTTTCGAATCGTTTTCTGAAAGCGTATTCGGGCAAAATACGTCTTCTCTTCTGGGTCGGCGTATTTGAGACTGAAACATTTTCTGTTTTTATAAATAAGACCCTGGGAAGTTTCTGTTTCATTACAGATGGGTCCCTGGGAAAATACCTTTATCACTTTTTAGCAGAAACATATTTTTGAGTGATTCTTTTTCTATTCTCTTCAAAATTTTGTCTAGTTTTTTATCAGATTTATTTGAAGATTATTTGGAATAATTTTTGTGCACCTCTCGTTATTCACGATAGCGCGTATATTCTCTTTATACCATAGATACCGAAGGAGGTGACGGGACCGCGAACTTCACCGAGTTAGACTCCGACTACTCCGAACCAGGCAAGCATGTTTGAACTTTTGATATGATGAGTGTCTTGGCATGTTTTGCATTTAGTTAGTTTCATGGCATGTTGTGGAGCATACCGATGAACTGTATATTATGCATTGTTGAGACAAGTAAGTTCGATGATCTATACCTTGTTGGATGTGAGTATGCAAGGCCATGTGTTGGCATGAAGATGGGTAAGATGGCAGTGTGGTAGCATGCTAGTCTTATGCCATGCAGGTTACTACAGTACCAACTCGTATCGGTTGGGCTCGTATCCATTTCCCCTCCCTGTACTACCACATGTTTCCCGAAAGGGATATGGTTTACTAAGTCGCAAACCGCTTTCTTGGTACACACCAAAAAGGAGAGGCCGGGATGATGGTTCCATGGCCCTGGATTAAAGCCAACCATCCGGTCAGGGGGCATGGGTGTTTCCGGTTGGGACCGAGAGGGGGGCACCCCTTAGAGCGCGCGGATATAAATTTGATCCCATGCTATTCGAGATTGTGATCTCCCCGTCTCAAAAGTGTTTTTCTTGGACGATGTCGAGTGTGATTTCTGGCATCGAGAGGTTGGATGGGTGTGTACTGGTTAGTTGTGTTTCCTTCTGAAATACCGTAAACGGAACTAGTCCTTGTGACTACGGAAATCCGTTAACTGTACAAACTCTGCAGAGTCATATATCCTCAAATTATCTTATCTATATCCAAGTTCCGTGCTAACTGACATGTGCCAGTTTTGGTGACAGATCATCCGGTGGGACCATGAGCACTAAGATCAGTTAAATGTTTGTTCCTGAGGATGGACTAACCCGTTTAATTTCATGAGTTGAATATATTTATTATGAATATTATTTCTTTATCAGTTAAAGCCCTTTATGTGGTGTCGCTCAGACGCCCGACTGTGGCATTTCTTTTAAAGCCCTTTATGTGTTGTCGCTCAGACGCCCGACTGTGGCATTTCTTTTAAAGCCCTTTATGTGGTGTCGCTCAGACGCCCGACTGTGGCATTTCTTTTAAAGCCCTTTATGTGGTGTCGCTCAGACGCCCGACTGTGGTATTTCTTTTAAAGCCCTTTATGTGGTGTCGCTTAGACGCCCGACTGCGGCATTTCTTTTAAAGCCCTTTATGTGGTGTCGCTAAGACGCCCGACTGTGGCATGCATTTTCTTTCTTTAATTAATTTACCTTCGTGGCGTCGCTCTAGACACTCGATTGTTTTCCATTACTTTACTGTTGGGATTCCAGGCGGACTATCGCCGTTTCCCTTTTTACTTACCCTGCCTAATATTTCTTTGAATGTGCATTGGTAATTTAATCGTGACGCACTCATGCATGCATTTGTTATATCTTACGTCCGAACTGTCTTGCGAGTACTTTCAAAGTACTCACTGGCTTGTTGATTTGGCCAGATGCTGACGAAGGTGATCTCATGGATGAAGAGTTCGATAGCGAATCCGACGCCTAGAGGAGTCCCAGTCAGTCTCGTGCGACCCTGGACTTGGTCACTGTTTTATAGCCGCTTCCGCAACCCAAATAAATTCATCAAGCCTCACCTCGACGCTCGATGGGATGATAGTTTCAGAGTCACATATCCACTCCCCACTGTGTTACTCCACCACTACCATATTTGCGAGTCAGTAGTATGCCACCACTCCCTTATGTCATAATCGCCTTTATGTATAATTATTGGCACGCTTGTAATAAATTGTTGAGCATTATCAGCTCAACCCTGTATTATATTTGATGCTACTGACTTATTGTATCAAAAGTTTGTCTACCAGTGAGGAGGTTTTTTCTCAAACTGGATTCTAAAGATTGGTTTCTCAATAAACATTTTTATTGGAAAACCGGTCGTGACAAGCTTGGTACCAGAGCCAGGCTGACTGTAGGAAGCCACTAGGTGCGATCGCTAATCGGTTATTAGCATATTAGAGCCCATTTATGTTTTTACAATTGTAGACACTTTTTCTGACAGTCAGCATATATTTATGACCCGACTCTTCAGAATTTTTGCCTACTTTTTGTAGATGGCCGACAACAGCTGCGAGTCTCAAACCTTCGCCAACGTGCCCGATGGGTTCATCAATCTTCTATCCTTCGTCGTTTAGGTCGCGATGGGGCCATCTGTGCGCCCGGTCGTCTCACTCTGCCAGCACAAAGTCAACGACAGTCTGACTATGCACCAGGCCTCGGTGCAATACAGGGGAGGGCGTGGTGAGTTACGCCGCTTCCGGTTCGTGGGAAGAGCCATGCCCACGGAGAGGCATGCCATCCAGATGGCAGCCCGCGAGTCGATAGCTCGCCTCAGGGATGTCCTTCCCGTGATGAAGGCTCGTCGTTATCGCTATCTTCCATGCCACGTACCTTACACCTGTCACTACGCATACTCCTGCCCGAGAGGAGAACGAGACGAGGCCTTTGAGATGCTTATTGAGTATCTTCGGGCTCTGGAGGCCGCCTTCGACAACTTGGTGGACGACTTTGTGGTCGCCCGCATGGACTCAGTCCATGGCTGTGCTGCCAACAGGAGGGAGCTCCTACCCACAGCACCGCCAATGACTTATGCCTCATCATCAGCATCTTATGCACCTGCTCGTCACCTGCCTTCTACTGAGGAGTTCAACCAGGTCATTGCGCCCACTCCAGCGCGCACTGCACCGCCCCTCACGCCGACTCCTATTCGTGTTATTCCGCCCCTGGCACCCGCTCCATCTACTCGGCGCAGCACTACTCGTATGGAGCCCATTAGCGAGGAGGAAGTTGAGTCTCCAGCCTCGCTACGCTTCACCCTTGGCAGGGCCAAGGACATCATCAACATTTCCGACTAAGTACGCTTAGCCATCGCGCGTTGTACCGCCATGTAAGATATGGGAAGTAGCCTGTTTGCGCATCATGTAGGATCTGGAGAAGTGCACTAGCCTAAATAACATGTCAGGATGATGTACGCATATCCTGAGTGATGTATTGTATAATTATCGCCCGTGTGTAAGATACGTAATGAGCAGTCTTTCTCCGTGTGCAAATTAAATGGTTTTCCCTAGTAATCTTGGCTATTTGGTTTCTCTGCCAACCTTGTGCTTTTATGGATTTATTTTCATTTACTTATGGGCTTCGCAATATATATCCCCAGAGTGAAAAATGTCTCGTCCTTGGACTCGCTCCATGCCAGCTCCGCCAGAGGAAAATTATGGCACTCAAGCAGACAACAATTTTGCACAAGGGCAGTCGAACCAATTTTATGACAATCAACCAGGCAACAATTTCACCCAAGGTCAATCAAGTCAATAGGGTAGTGAGACGGCACTATCTCAAATGTGCCGCCTTTATGAACAAAGTCAGCAACAACATCGTGAAATGATGAACCAAGTCATCAACATGGGAAATCACCATGGACAGTATCAACAGCATTCTAAATTATCCGAACTACAGAAGACACGTCCCCAGACATTTTCTCACACTGACAAGCCGCTTGAGGCCGAAGACTGGCTTCGTGATATGGAGAGAAAGTTAATTATTGCAAAATGCTCAGACCCAGAAAAGGTACTGTACGCACCGCATTATCTCACGGGAGCAGCCGCATCCTAGTGGGAGAATTTCCTGCATATGCATCCCAACGAAAATGATATAACCTGGGATGATTTCAAGGAAGGCTTCTGTGGCGCACATATTCCTAAAAGTATTATGAAAATCAAGAAGAGGGAGTTCGATGACCTCAAACAACAGAACATGACAGTATCTGATTACAACAATCAGTTTACTCTATTGTCTCGCTACGCAAACGAAGAACGTATGACTGAAAGCAAGAAAATGGAGAAATTCCTTGACGGCCTAGCGCCCGCGCTTAAATGCCAACTAGTCATACACACTTTCTCAGATTTTAAGACGCTGGTGGATAAAACCATTACTCTGGAAAATGAAAGACGCAGTTTGGAAGATATCCGCAAGCGAAAAAGGGACCAGACTAACCAGGCTCGCAATCACCGAAGCAAGACAGATTTCAAAAAGGATGGGACACACAAATCCATGTCCAACGTCTCACGCCCAATCAAGAATTTTCATGCAAGGGACAAGGAGTTCACATATCGCCCCGGCATTACTTGTTACGCCTACGGAGAGGAAGGACACTATGCCAAGCAGTGTCCCAAGCCTAGAAACTCAGCACCAAAGCCGAACAACGGCAACAACAATTCAGCGCTCAAGCGAAACAATTTCAATCCCAACAACAACCACAGGAAGGGTCATCTGAACCACGTAACCAAAGAGGAGGCACAAAATGCTCTGGATATCGTACTCGGTACGTTTCCTGTCAACACAATACCTGCAATGGTTTTGTTTGATTCTGGAGCTTCTCACTCTTTTGTTTCGAAAAGTTTTGCTTTGCAAAATAATTTTTCGATGCTTCCTCTGGAGAAATCCATGATCATCAAGTCCACTGGGATTCAGCAAATTACTCAGAACTACTGTCAGGATGTGATTATTGAGTTCAAAGGGCTGAAATTTTACGCAAACCTTATTGTGTTGGAAAATAAGGGACTAGATGTCATCCTTGGGATGGATTGGCTAACCACAAATAAAGGTTTCATTGACTGTTTCAACCGGACCGTAATACTCATGCATCACCTCGGGAAGACGATAAGGGTATCCGCCAAGGAAAGGAAAATACCCAGGCAACCAAGACTGAATAAGGTAGATGTTTCTGAGCTGAGCAAGGTTCCAATAGTATGTGAATTTCCAGACGTATTCCCCGATGAGCTACCAGGCATGCCACCAGACCGAGAGATTGAATTCAGCATTGAGCTTGCACCAGGGACCACCCCCATATACAAGAAACCATACAGAATGGCACCGTCCGAGTTGGTTGAACTGAAGAAACAAATAAAGGAATTGCTTGACAAAGGATACATTCGAGCCAGTTCCTCACCATGGGGATCACCAATTTTATTTGCCAAAAAGAAAGATGGAACACTGCGATTGTGTATTGACTACCGAGCACTCAACATGGTCACGGTCAAGAACAAATACCCGATGCCAAGAATAAATGATTTATTCGATCAGCTCGCTAAGGCCAAGGTATTCTCAAACATTGACCTCAGGTCAGGATACCATCAATTAAAGGTACGAACAGAAGATATCCCCAAGACCGCATTCACCTCAAGATATGGACTGTATGAGTTCACAGTAATGCCTTTTGGATTAACAAATGCTCCTGCATATTTTGTTCACCTCATGAACAAAGTATTTATGAAGTTTATGGACAAGTTCGTTGTGGTATTCCTCGACGATATTCTAGTATACTCCAAAACACCAGAAGAGCACGCTGAACATCTCAGAATTGTACTAGGAGAACTCAGGAAACACCAATTGTACGCCAAGTTCAGCAAGTGTGAATTTTGGTTAAGGCAAGTAGGCTTTCTAGGCCACGTGCTAACCCAAGACGGTATCGCCGTGGACCCGGAGAAAGTAAAGGTCGTACTTGGCTAGAAGTCACCAACCAGTGTAACAGACATACGAAGTTTCTTGGGAATGGCAGGATATTACCGCAGATTTATTGAATGGACAGAGGCCTGCGAGAAAAGTTTCCAAGAGCTAAAGACGAAGTTAACAACAACACCAGTATTAGTTGTGCCAGACATACACAAGAATTTTGAAGTATATTGTGACGCGTCCAGGAAAGGTCTTGGATGTGTATTGATGCAAGAAGGCAAGGTTGTCGCCTACGCTTCAAGACAGCTTCGCAAGCATGAGGAAAATTATCCCACTCATGACTTGGAGATGGCAGCAGTCATCCATGCACTTAAGGAATGGAGGCATTTCTTACTTGGAAATCGATGTGAAATATATACAGACCACAAAAGTCTCAAATACATTTTCACGCAGCCAGAATTAAATTTACGACAAAGGCGCTGGTTGGAATTAGTAAAGGATTATGATGTCGGTATCCACTACCATCCAGGTAAAGCAAATGTGGTGGCCGATGCTCTTAGTCGGAACCCCAGCTCCAATGAAAGCAGTCTGCACGGCTTGAGACCCGAATTCCAACAAGAATATACCAGACTTAACTTATTGATGGTAGCAGAAGGCACCATATCATATTTGGAGATACAACCCGACCTTGTGGAGAAAATTAAAGAAGCTCAGCCGGGTCATCCCAGTATAGAAGGAATAAAAAGAAAGGTGAGTAAGGGCAAACCCTCAGAATTCGTCGTAGACAATGGAGGAATACTATGGTACGGGGAAAGACTCTGCGTACCAAACATAGAAGATCTTAAACAGCAAATTTTGGGTGAAGCCCACACCGCCCCATATTCAATTCACCCTGGAGGGACCAAAATGTATAAAGATATTCAAGAAAGATTTTGGTGGCACGGTATGAAGAGGGACATCGCTACCTTCATTGCATGTTGCGACTCATGTCAACGCATAAAAGCTGAACATCAGAGACCAGCCGGATTACTACAACCAAACAAAATACCTGAGTGGAAATGGGATGAAATAGGGATGGATTTCATTGTCGGACTACCTCGGTCACGACACGGGAATGATGCTATATGGGTCATCACCGACAGGTTAACCAAGGTAGCACATTTCATTCCAGTAAAGACAACCCACACCACTCAGAAGCTTGCCAGGATTTACCTCTCCCGCATAGTTTGTCTACACGGTGTCCCAAGGACTATATTATCCGATAGGGGCACTCAGTTCGTTTCGAGATTTTGCGATCACTTACAACAGGCACTGGGAACTCAGCTAGCCTTCAGTACAGCTTACCACCCCCAGACAGATGGGCAAACGGAACGCATAAACCAGATCTTAGAAGACATGCTGAGAGCATGTGTCCTCACATATGGAACCAGTTGGGAAGAAAGTCTGCCATATGCCGAGTTCGCATACAACAACAGTTACCAGGCCAGCCTGCAAATGGCACCATTTGAGGCTTTGTATGGACGAAGATGTCGTACCCCGTTGAAGTGGTCAGAAACCAGAGACCGCCGCATCTTCGGACCAGACATGCTCAGAGAAGCCGAGGAGAAAGTCAAGCTAATCAGGGATAGGCTCAAGACCGCCCAAAGCCGACAGAAGAGTTATTACGATCAGAAGCATCGTAGGGTCAGCTTCGAACCCGGAGAGTTTGTGTACCTACGAGTATCCCCTATGAGGGGATGTCGGTGTACTAAAGTAGGGGTACCTTAGTACCCCGGACTTGTGCACGGGCAGTTGTAGCACCCTGCGGCGAGGCCCGCCCAGGAAGCGCCAAGAGAAGACCAAGCATTCAAGACAAGGCCCCCGGCAAGAGGAGCTTGCCGGGCCAAGAAGGCAAGACCCCGGCAAGAGGAGCTTGCCGGGACGACTGAGCCCATGTAATACCATCCAAGAACAAAGTATAAGAGACAGAAGATCGAGACCCCGACAAGAGGAGCTTGTCGGGAAGGCCGAACCCAGGCGCCACAAGAGAAGCCCGCCACGGCGCGCCATGCGCCCCGGCAAGGCCTGATAGCCGGCAAGCTATCAGGCACAGGAAGACGACCCCCGCGGCAAGCCACTTGCCGCGGCAAATCGCCACCTCAGGACTGCGCTCCAGCTCGCCCGCCCACGCGTCACTCCGGGGCTTCCCCCAAGGGCACGTGGCGGGGCACCGCGCGGCCTGGGGTATGCGGTGGCATGCAGCCACCATCGTGGCGAGCGGTGGCGCACCTAACGGTCCGCCTCGGTGCTGTCCGGGCGACCGTGACGGGCATTTAATGCCCTTGTCCCCTACCGTCAGAAGTAGGTATGATAACACTGTGCCGCACTGTAGCGCCACCGTTCCCGCACTGTTACAACTACCACCCCTTTTACACTTTTACCCCTTTCTCTTACGTTGACACCTGTCGGTGACCCCTTTGCGCTATAAAAGGAGGCTCGTGTGCAACGTAGAGGAGGTTCGGTTCGGGGATTGGGAATCCAGACAGCCATACGCTCGGTGCAGCTAGTTCTCCAAGCTCCCGAGCTCCCCAGTTCAATACAACCAAGCAGGAGTAGGGTTTTACGCGTCCATCGCGGCCCGAACCTGGGTAAACCGCCCGTGTGCTCGCCTCGATCTGCTCTCCGTGCTCCCTCCGCCCCCCTCACCGGACAACGAAAGGGGCTCCGGCCCCATAGGTGCTCGCGGGGGACGCCGTCCGCCCCGACATCTTTGGCGCGCCAGGTAGGGGCGGGGGCCGGGGGACAGCCCGCTCCTGCGGATCCCAGGATCTGTCCAGTCGAAGCAGGTGTCCCCGATAAGCCTTGCTCCGGCAAGCAGATCAGCAGTCTGAACGCTGAGGAACAGTCCGCTCCTGCGGATCCGAGGATCTGTCCAGTTGAAGCGGAAGTTCCCGACAAGCTTTGGCATTCTTTCCCACGGGCTCGTGTGCGGCCCTCCTCGAGTATCCACTCGCGCAGAGACTGGGCAAGAAGCAGCTGCTCCTTGAGGAGGACCGCCTTCTGGCCGCTGGGTGAACGATTCGCCTCCAGCGAACTCTGCGCCGCTCCCGTAGCCGCAGAAGTTAGCGCCAGAAGTCACGAGAAAGGCGACCTCGTTCCCTGGCGCGCCTCGTCCGCCGGGGTGCCGAACGAGTTGACGCCGACCGTGGGAGGAATCTTGCCAGCGCGGTTGCCGGAACCCGTTCCGCCAACCATCCTCTCTGCCCAAGTCTTGCCGCAGTTGCATGTGATCCTTGGCGCAGAGAGGGGCGCGGATCCCCAAGCATAGCTACGCCTAGCTCCGGAGGGTCGTGAGGCCCTGCGCCTTTGCCTACCCCCAGGATGGGCTGGATGCTGCCCAAGGAGGTTTTACCCTACCGGGCGGCAAGCGATAAGAAAAGATAAGTTGCCGGAGCTCGAGCAATTGCCCCATCAATTTTTAAGAGTTATCTCCCTCGAACGACCGAGCCTTGGTTGAGAGGCCTGAGCGCGGAAGGACCGGCACGAGACTGGTTGCGCCCTCATTTCGTTTCGAGTCTGCTCAACGACTTGAGTGTGCTACACCCCGAGTAGCGTCCTCACTTTGTTTCGAGCTCGCCCGGCACCCTAAGCGTGCTGCGACCGCAGTCGCACCTCTTACTTTGCCTTGAGCCTGCTCAACAACCTGAGTGAGCGGCAACCAGCCGCGGCAAGGTTTCTTGCCGGTGGTAGCCCCGCCAGCGGGTCGCTGACGTCCCGCACTCGGCGCCCATGGTAAGGCGGAGGCCTACGCCGGCAAGTCCCCGAAAACGTAGGGCGGAAACAAACAAGGCGCCGGTCAAGTAGAGGAGATAACAGTGCGATGCATTGCCTAAGATAAAAAGTTATATTACAAAATGCCTTACTGCTGCTCTAACCAGCCGTTTCCATGGCATATTTAACAGCGGCAGGGAAAGGAGACAAAAGAAAGGGGCAGGCGACCAAGGCCACGCGTGCCCGTGCACTGTTAGGGCCTGGCCCAACGACGCTCGGCACCGTGTGTGGCCCAGGCCCGGGGGCTCCTGTCGGTGTACTAAAGTAGGGGTACCTTAGTACCCCGGACTTGTGCACGGGCAGTTGTAGCACCCTGCGGCGAGGCCCGCCCAGGAAGCGCCAAGAGAAGACCAAGCATTCAAGACAAGGCCCCCGGCAAGAGGAGCTTGCCGGGCCAAGAAGGCAAGACCCCGGCAAGAGGAGCTTGCCGGGACGACTGAGCCCATGTAATACCATCCAATAACAAAGTATAAGAGACAGAAGATCGAGACCCCGACAAGAGGAGCTTGTCGGGAAGGCCGAACCCAGGCGCCACAAGAGAAGCCCGCCACGGCGCGCCATGCGCCCCGGCAAGGCCTGATAGCCGGCAAGCTATCAGGCACAGGAAGACGACCCCCGCGGCAAGCCACTTGCCGCGGCAAATCGCCACCTCAGGACTGCGCTCCAGCTCGCCCGCCCACGCGTCACTCCGGGGCTTCCCCCAAGGGCACGTGGCGGGGCACCGCGCGGCCTGGGGTATGCGGTGGCATGCAGCCACCATCGTGGCGAGCGGTGGCGCACCTAACGGTCCGCCTCGGTGCTGTCCGGGCGACCGTGACGGGCATTTAATGCCCTTGTCCCCTACCGTCAGAAGTAGGTATGATAACACTGTGCCGCACTGTAGCGCCACCGTTCCCGCACTGTTACAACTACCACCCCTTTTACACTTTTACCCCTTTCTCTTACGTTGACACCTGTCGGTGACCCCTTTGCGCTATAAAAGGAGGCCCGTGTGCAACGTAGAGGAGGTTCGGTTCGGGGATTGGGAATCCAGACAGCCATACGCTCGGTGCAGCTAGCTCTCCAAGCTCCCGAGCTCCCCAGTTCAATACAACCAAGCAGGAGTAGGGTTTTACGCGTCCATCGCGGCCCGAACCTGGGTAAACCGCCCGTGTGCTCGCCTCGATCTGCTCTCCATGCTCCCTCCGCCCCCCTCACCGGACAACGAAAGGGGCTCCGGCCCCATAGGTGCTCGCGGGGGACGCCGTCCGCCCCGACAGGGGATTACAACGATTCAAGATAAAAGGAAAGCTAGTGCCAAGATTTATCGGACCATTCTATATATTGGCACGAAGAGGCACGGTCGCCTACCAACTAGACTTACCTAAGGAACTATCAGATATCCACAACGTGTTCCACGTTTCGCAGTTAAGGAAGTGCATAAGCAACCCAGAAAAACAAGTATCCCATGAGAACATTGACGTGCAACAAGACCTCACTTATCGGGAACATCCAGTGAAGATACTAGAGGAGTCTGAAAGGAGTACCCGACAAAAGACCATTAAATTTTTCAGAGTTCAGTGGAGCAATCACACTGACAACGAAGCAACTTGGGAAAGAAAGGATTTTCTTTGAGCAGAGCATCCGCACTTATTTGAGGGACAGCTGAAATCTCGGGGACGAGATTTTTCCTAAGGGGGTAGGTGTTGTGACACTCCAAAAATTTTATTTGGTTTTAGCAAAAACCTTGCTGGTTTTTCTTTTGTGGATTGAGACCTTTCAAATTTTTTTAGAAAAAACAATCCTATTAAAAATCTTTTTCTTTGGCTAGGATTGTTATTTCTGTTATCTTCTTCTAACTTTGGGTTTAACCTTTTAAGAACTTCTCCTCTGATTGGTTCTCTTCTCAAATTATTTTTGGGAGTTCAATCTTTTCTTTTTGAAAAGAAAACTCTATGAAAATTTGGGATCTTCAATTCTTTTGATAACCACCCATGACCTTGTATTTTTGCTCATGAAGTGAACCAATCCAAAACCTCACCTCCTCCTTGTTAACAACCCAAGTTCCCTGTCCCAACTCATCCAAACAAGTTTTGGATTTTTATTTTGATTATTTCACCTCTCAATTCTTTTCTGATCTTTAGTTGAGCCTGACCCATTTACAAAGCAAGTACCCTATAGCTTTTGTATCTGGACCTCAAACCAACTCTTCTGGCTAGTCCTTTGTACCCCACAACCCAGAACCATCTTGATCCACTCATCTTCTTTTCAAATATTTCAACTTACACTCCCTGCAAGTTTGGACCAGATTTATCAAATTTGGTGAAATTCATATCTACGCTTCTCCAAAAATTCCACCAAAAATCAGGCAGCCTACTGGAGCAATGAGAAGTCACTCTACCAAAAATCAGCCCAAGGAAAAATTCCTACAAGCCAGAAACATTCTGTCAAACACCTTGCATGCACTGTTTCAGTTCAAATTCAGTTAAATTCAGACTTTTAGTGTCGATCTTCGTCAGTTAAGTGCAGTCACGAGATCACAGTGCCCCTTGGCACGTTGCTCGCCGCCTGGCTGCTTGTCCGGAGCCCCGCACGCGCGCTTGGCGCCTTCCTGGCGTCGGTGGTGCCCTGGCCCGCCTGCGCCGGCGTGTCTTGCGGTGGCTGAACCGCCGTAACGGCTGGCAGGAAGCAGAACGGCGGCGCAACGCCGTTCAGCGCCGCCCAAGCTCCCTGGTGGCTCCGCGTGGCCCTCTCCACGCCAGCGCACGCATGCGGCACGGTCGCCATGGCGCGGCGTGCACAGCGCACGCTCTCTGCCGCCGACGGGTCCGCGCCGCTCCGTTCCGTTGAACTCCACCTCAGCAAGCAAAACCCGACACCGTTGGCACCTAAACAGACTCAGTGGACCTCCACGACGGCGCTCAACTCCTAAACCCTCCCGACCAAGCCCTGCGGCGTCGTAATCTCTTGCCGGAGAACCCCGTTCTCGGCAACCGCCTCGGGGTGGCTATATATAGCGCCCCCGAGCCCGCTCTCACTCCCGCACGGCTCCACCACCTCACCACACCCCGCCTGGCCACTGGAGGGGCCTCGAGGAGCCCTCCTTCCTCGACTCCGGCCACCTCCGTCCGCCTCGGACTCCAGCTCGATTCACTGCTGTGAGGTCATCTCCGGTGCCCAAACTTCGTCAAGCACCACCTCTAGCTACCAGATACTTGACCACCTCCTCAATTTGATCTTTGCAGCCCTCTCCGGCGAGCTTCACCCTCGTCCGAGACGCCGTCCGCCGGAGCAAGGGCCACCATCGACACGGTGCACGCCGGCGACCACCTCGACCACCACCCGACGCGGAACAGCACCGTGAGCACGGAGGTAACCTCCGATCCCTTTGCCTCGCCGTGGATCGCCGCCGGCGATCGCCGCGGCCCTCTGGCGCCAAAAGCCCCGCTTTGGTTTTCAAACCCGACGGGTGGGACCGCCCCGTCAGGTTCCTCTCTTTTTTCGAATCGTTTTCTGAAAGCGTATTCGGGCAAAATACGTCTTCTCTTCTGGGCCGGCGTATTTGAGACTGAAACGTTTTCTGTTTTTATAAATAAGACACTTGGAAGTTTCTGTTTCATTACAGATGGGTCCCTGGGCATAACCTTTATAACTTTTTAGCAGAAACATATTTTTGAGTGATTCTTTTTCTGTTCTCTTCAAAATTTTGTCGAGCTTTTTATCAGATTTATTTGAAGATTATTTGGAATAATTTTTGTGCACCACTCGGTATTCACGATAGCTCGTATATTCTCTTTATACCGTAGATACCGAAGGAGGTGACGGGACCGCGAACTTCACCGAGTTAGACTCCGACTACTCCGAACCAGGCAAGCATGTTTGAACTTTTGATATGATGAGTGTCTTGGCATGTTTTGCATTTAGTTAGTTTCATGGCATGTTGTGGAGCATAGCGACGAACTGTATATTATGCATTGTTGAGACAAGTAAGTTCGATGATCCATACCTTGTTGGATGTGAGTATGCAAGGCCATGTGTTGGCTTGAAGATGGGTAAGATGGCAGTGTGGTAGCATGCTAGTCTTATGCCATGCAGGTTACTAGAGTACCAACCCGTATCGGTTGGGCTCGTATCCATTTCCCCTCCCTGTACTACCACATGTTTCCCGAAAGGGATATGGTTTAGTAAGTCGCAAACCGCTTTCTTGGTACACACCAAAAAGGAGAGGCCGGGATGATGGTTCCATGGCCCTGGATTAAAGCCAGTCATCCGGTCAGGAGGCTTGGGTGTTTTCGGTTGGGACCGAGAGGGGGCACCCCTTAGAGCGCGCGTATATAAATTTGATCCCATGCTATTCGATATTGTGATCTCCCCGTCTCAAAAGTTTTTTTCTTGGATGATATCGAGGGTGATTCCTGGCATCGAGAGGTTGGATGGGTGTGTACTGGTTAGCTGTGTTTCCTTCTGAAATACCGTAAACGGAACTAGTCCTTGTGACTACGGAAATCCGTTAACTGTACAAACTCTGCAGAGTCATATATCCTCAAATCATCTTATCTATATCCAAGTTCCGTGCTAACTGACATGTGCCAGTTTTGATGACAGATCATCCGGTGGGACCATGAGCACTAAGATTAGTTAAATGTTTGTTCTTGAGGATGGACTAACCCGTTTAATTTCATGAGTTGAATATATTTATTATGAATATTATTTCTTTATCAGTTAAAGCCCTTTATGTGGTGTCCCTCAGACGCCCGACTGTGGCATTTCTTTTAAAGCCCTTTATGTGGTGTCGCTCAGACGCCCGACTGTGGCATTTCTTTTAAAGCCCTTTATGTGGTGTCGCTCAGATGCCCGACTGTGGCATTTCTTTTAAAGCCCTTTATGTGGTGTCGCTCAGATGCCCGACTGTGGCATTTCTTTTAAAGCCCTTTATGTGGTGTCGCTTAGACGCCCGACTGTGGCATTTCTTTTAAAGCCCTTTATGTGGTGTCGCTAAGACGCCCGACTGTGGCATGAATTTTCTTTCTTTTATTAATTTACCTCCGTGGCATCGCTCTAGACACTCGATTGTTTTCCATTACTTTACTGTTGGGATTCCAGGCGGACTACCGCCGTTTCCCTTTTTACTTACCCTGCCTAATATTACTTTGAATGTGCATTGGTAATTTAATCGTGACGCACTCATGCATGCATTTGTTATATCTTACGTCCGAACTGTCTTGCGAGTACTTTCAAAGTACTCACTGGCTTGTTGATTTGGCCAGATGCTGACGAAGGTGATCTCATGGATGAAGAGTTCGATAGCGAATCCGACGCCTAGAGGAGTCCCAGTCAGTCTCGTGCGACCCTGGACTTGGTCACTGTTTTATACCCGCTTCCGCAACCCAAATAAATTCATCGAGCCTCACCTCGACGCTCGATGGGATGATAGTTTGAGAGTCACATATCCACTCCCCACTGTGTTACTCCACCACTACCATATTTGCGAGTCAGTAGTATGCCACCACTCCCTTGTGTCATAATCGCCTTTATGTATAATTATTGGCACGCTTGTAATAAATTGTTGAGCATTATCAGCTCAACCCTGTATTATATTTGATGCTACTGGCTTATTGTATCAAAAGTTTGTCTACCAGTGAGGAGGTTATTATCTCAAACTGGATTCTAAAGATTGGTTTCTCAATAAACATTTTTATTGGAAAACCGGTCGTGACATGATCTCGATTTGTAATCGAGTCCGTGAGCTATATATATAATAAAGATTAGTGTTGAGTCAAGGGTCTGATTATTTTGCCATCATCTTGGGTGAATAAAAGAAAAGAAGGAAAGGAATAAAAAAAGGGGAAACAAAAACTTCATATTGATCTTATTTAAGTAATGACTTCACATAGAAAGAGTATGATGATTAAAAGTTGTTGGGAGTTGGCAGACATAGCTTTGGTCATCGTTGCAATTAATAGGAAGTAATAACGAAAGAGAGGTTTCACATATAGATATATTATCATTGACATCTTTTATGATTGGAAGCACTCATTAAAATATGACATGCTAAAGAGTTGATATTGGACAAGGAAGACAACGTAATGAGTTATGTCTTTCTTATATCTGAGATAAAGTATGTTGTCATGGATCCTCTAACTTGTTGAGCTTGCCTTTCCCCCTCATGCTAGCCAAATTCTCAGCACTAAGTAGAGATACTACTTGTGTTTCCAAACACCCTTAAACCAGTTTTGCCATGAGAGTCTACCATATCTACCTATGGATTGAGTAAGATCCTTCAAGTAAGTTGTCATCGGTGCAAAGCAATAAAAATTGCTCTAAACATGTATGATTGATTGGTGTGGGAGGAATAAGCTTTATACAAGGGGCATACTGCATAATAAAGGTTCACATCACAAGGGGCAATATAAAGTGACGTTCTTTCGCATTGAGATTTTATGCATCCAACCATAAAAGCGCATGGCAACGTCTGCTTCCCTCTGTGAAGGGCCTATCTTTTATTATTATCTTCTACCTTATGCAAGAGTTATGGTGATCTTCACCTTTTCTTTTTCATTTTATCCTTTGGCAAGCTCGCATGCTTTTTCATTTTATCTAATTGGATGTAGGGGAGCATGAACCATTATTGTTGACATGACCCTTGAGGTAAAAGGTTGTGGGGCAAAACTATAAGCCCCTATCTTTCTCTGTGTCCGATTAAAACTCCGTAACCACAAGTATCGCGTGAGTGTTAGCAATTGTGAAGGACTAGATGATAGTTGAGTATGTGGACTTGCTTTTAAGCTCTGACATAGACTCTTTCCGATGTTATGATAAATTGCAATTTCTTCAATGACTGAGATTATAGTTTGTTGGAGCCCAATAAGGTTTATGATTCATACTTTTGTATTGTGAATAGATCGTCGCTTGAACATAAGTAATCATATGAAAAAATCTATATATGTTGCTTTTATCAGAATAACCATGATGCCTTCATGTCCGTATTTTATTTTTATCGACGCCTCTACCTCTAAACATGAGGACATATTTATTGTTATCGGCTTTTCGCTTGAGGACAAGCGAGGTCTAAGCTTGGGGGAGTTGATACGTCTGTTTTGCATCATGCTTTTATATCGATATTTATTGCGTTATGGGCTGTTATTTCACAATATGACATAATACTTATGGCTATTCTCTCTTATTATACAAGGTTTACATAAGGAGGGAGAATGCCGGCAGCTGGAATTCTGGTTTGGAAAAGGAGCAAATATTAGAGACCTATTCTGCGCAAGTCCAAAAGTCCTGAAACTCCACGGAATATCTTAGAATAAATAAAGAAAAATCCTCGCCAAAGATGATGTCCAGGGGGCCCACACCCTGCTCACGAGGGTGGGGGCGCGCCCCCCCTACTAGGGCGCGCCCCCAACCTCGTGGGCCCCCTGGTGGGTCTCCGACGTCCATCTTGTGCTATATGAAGTCTTTCGATGAGAAATAAATAGGAAGCAACCTTTCGGGACGAGACTCCGCCGCCACGATGCGGAACCAAGGCGGAACCAATCTAGAGCTCCGGCAGAGCTGTTCTGCCGGGGACATTTCCCTCCGGGAGGGGGAAATCATCACCATCGTCATCACCAACGATCCTCTCATCAGGAGAGGGCAATCTCCATCAACATCTTCACCATCACCATCTCATCTCCAAACCCTAGTTCATCTCTTGTATCCAATTCTTGTCTCAAAGTCCGGGATTGGTGCTAGTAGGTTGCTAGTAGTGTTGATTACTCCTTGTAGTTGATGCTAGTTGGTTTATTTGGTGGAAGATCATATGTTCAGATCCTATATGCATATTATTACCCCTCTGATTATGAACATGAATATGCTTTGTGAGTAGTTACGTTTGTTCTTGAGGACAAGGGAGAAGTCTTGCTATTAGTAGTCATTGAATTTGGTATTCGTTTGATATTTTGATAAGATGTATGTTGTCTAGCCTCTAGTGGTGTTATGTGAACGTCGACTACATAACACTTCACCATTATTTGGGCCTAGAGGAAGGCATTGGGAAGTAATAAGTATATGATGGGTTGCTAGAGTGACAGAAGCTTAAACCCTAGTTTATGCGTTGCTTCGTAAGGGGCTGCTTTGGATCCATATGTTTCATGCTATGGTTAGGTTTACCTTAATACTTTTGTTGTAGTTGCAGATGCTTGCAATAGAGGTTAATCATAAGTGGGATGCTTGTTCAAGTAAGAACAGAACCCAAGCACCGGTCCACCCACATATCAAATTATCAAAGTACCGAACGTGAATCATATGAACGTGATGAAAACTAGCTTGACGATATTCCATGTGTCCTCGGGAGCGCTTTTCCTTATATAAGAGTTTGTTCCGGCTTGTCCTTTGCTACAAAAATGATTGGGCCACTTTGCTGCACTTTATTTACTTTTGTTACTTGTTGCTCGTTACAATTTACCTTGTCACGAAACTATCTATTACCACTTAATTCAGTACTTGCAGAGAATACCTTGCTGAAAACTGCTTATCATTTCCTTCCGCTCCTCGTTGGGTTCGACACTCTTACTTATATAAAGGACTACGATAGATCCCCTATACTTGTGGGTCATCAATCAACCAGAGTAAGATCCGCACCACAGTGGTACGGTAATCCTGTTCTGTAAGTTATGCTACTAGATCATGATGAACCTACAAACTATGAAGAAGCGATGGTGAGCCCAGATTCCGCAAAATGGCTTGAGGCCATGAAATCTGAGATGAGATCCATGTATGAGAACAAAGTGTGGACTTTGGTTGACTTGCCCGATGATCGGCAAGCAATTGAGAATAAATGGATTTTCAAGAAGAAGACTAACGCTGACGGTAATGTTACTGTCTACAAAGATCGACTTGTTGCAAAAGGTTTTCGACAAGTTCAAGGGATTGACTACGATGAGACGTTCTCACCCGTAGCGATGCTTAAGTCTGTCCAAATCATGTTAGCAATTGCCGCATTTTATGATTATGAAATTTGGCAAATGGATGTCAAAACTGCATTCCTGGATGGATTTCTGGAATAAGAGTTCTATATGATGCAACCGGAAGGTTTTGTCGATCCAAAGGGAGCTAACAAAGTGTGCAAGCTCCAGCGATCCATTTATGGACTGGTGCAAGCCTCTTGGAGTTGGAATAAACGCTTTGATAGTGTGATCAAAGCATTTGGTTTTGTACAGACTTTTGGAGAAGCCTGTATTTAAAAGAAAGTGAGTGGGAGCTCTGTAGCATTTCTAATATTATATGTGGATGCCATATTGCTGATTGGAAATGATATAGAATTTCTGGATAGCATAAAGGGATACTAGAATAAGAGTTTTTCAATGAAAGACCTTGGTGAAGCTGCTTATATATTGGGCATTAAGATCAATAGAGATAGATCAAGACGCTTAATTGGACTTTCACAAAGCACATACCTTGACAAAGTTTTGAAGAAGTTCAAAATGGATCAAGCAAAGAAAGGGTTCTTGCCTGTGTTGCAAGGTGTGAAGTTGAGTAAGACTCAATGCGCGACCACTGCAGAAGATAGAGAGAAAATGAAAGATGTTCCCTATGCTTCAGCCACAGGCTCTATCATGTATGCAATGCTGTGTACCAGACCTGATGTGTGCCTTGCTATAAGTCTAGCAGGAAGGTACCAAAGTAATCCAGGAGTGGATCACTGGAAAGTGGTCAGGAAGATCCTGAAGTACCTCAAAAGGACTAAGGATATGTTTCTTGTTTATGGAGGTGACAAAGAGCTCATCGTAAATGGTTACGTTGATGCAAGCTTTGACACTGATCCGGACGATTCTAAATCGCAAACCGGATACTTGTTTACATTGAATGGTGGTGCTGTCAGTTGGTGCAGTTCTAAACAAAGCGTCGTGGCGGGATCTACGTGTGAAGCGGAATACATAGCTGCTTCGGAAGCAGCAAATGAAGGAGTCTGGATGAAGGAGTTCATATCCGATCTAGGTGTCATACCTAGTGCATCGGGTCCAATGAAAATATTTTGTGACAATACTGGAGCAATAGCCTTGGCGAAGGAATCCAGATTTCACAGGAGAACCAAGCACATCAAGAGATGCTTCAATTCCATCCGGGATCTAGTCCAGGTGGGATACATAGAGATTTGCAAGATACATACGGATCTGAATGTTGCAGACCCGTTGACTAAGCCTCTTCCACGAGCAGAACATGATCAACACCAAGGCTCCATGGGTGTTAGAATCATTACTGTGTAATCTAGATTATTGACTCTAGTGCAAGTGGGAGACGGAAGGAAATATGCCCTAGAGGCAATTATAAAGTTATTATTTATTTCCTTATTCTCATGACAAATGCTTATTATTCATGCTAGAATTGTATTAACCGGAAACGTAATACATGTGTGAATACATAGACAAACAGAGTGTCACTAGTATGCCTCTACTTAACTAGCTCATTGATCAAAGATGGTTATGTTTCCTAGCCATAGACATGAGTTGTCATTTGATTAACGGAATCACATCATTAGGAGAATGATGTGATTGACTTGACCCATTCCGTTAGCTTAGCACTTGATCGTTTAGTATGTTGCTATTGCTTTCTTCATGACTTATACATGTTTCTATGACTATGAGATTATGCAACTCCCGTTTACCGGAGGAACACTTTGTGGGCTACCAAACGTCACAACGTAACTGGGTGATTATAAAGGTGCTCTACAGGTGTCTCCAAAGGTACTTGTTGAGTTGGTGTATTTCGAGATTTGGATTTGTCACTCCGATTGTCGGAGAGGTATCTCTGGGCCCACTCGGTAATGCACGTCACAATAAGCCTTGCAAGCATTGTAACTAATGAGTTAGTTGCGGGATGATGTATTACGGAACAATTAAAGAGACTTGCCGGTAACGAGATTGAACTAGGTATTGAGATACCGACGATCGAATCTCGGACAAGTAACATACGATGACAAAGGGAACAACGTATGTTGTTATGCGGTTTGACCGATAAAGATCTTCCTAGAATATGTAGGAGCCATTATGAGCATCCAGGTTCCGCTATTGGTTATTGACCGAAGACATGTCTCGGTCATGTCTACATAGTTCTCGAACCCGTAGGGTCCGCACGCTTAAAGTTTCGGTGACGATTGTATTATGAGTTTTTGTGTTTTGATGTGCCGAAGGTAGTTCGGAGTTGTCGGGGGATATCTGCCTCCACGAACACCTATGGGGACCGAGCTCCTTTCTGGTTCGGCGGGGGGCGGAGGTCGCGCGAAGAGCGGATCGAGACGATGCACACAAGGGGTTTACCCAGCTTCGGGCCGCACGGATGCGTAAAACCCTACTGCTGCTTTGTGGTTTGTATTGTGTTCTTGCTCGGGAGCGCTGAGTGCTACAGTACACTCAGGCAACTAATCAGACAGGGCGTGAGTGGCCTCCCCCTTCTACGTTGCGCACGGGGCCTCCTTTTATATGCGCAAGGGGTTTCCCACAGGTGGCAACGTAGGCGGGGGTAAAACTGGAAAACGCTATCATGTCAGCTATCCTGTCAGCGTTGCTCCGCCACCGCATGCCCCTGGCTGCGCAGCCTCTCGCCACGTACGCCTGGAATGGCCCCAGAGCGACACGTGGGTGGATGAGCTGGGACGCAGGCGCGGGGTGGTGACTTGCCGCGGCAAGCGCCTTGCCGCGGTTGATGCCTTGTCGCGCCCGGGAGCTTGTCGCTCACCGGTCCTTGCCGGGACGCGTGGCGCATCGCAGCATGTCTCTTGTCGTGCCTTGGTCGGCCTTCCCGGCAAGCTCCTCTTGCCGGGGCCTTGTGCTTCGAGCGGTCGTCCTGGCAAGCTCCTCTTGCCGGGGCCTTTCTCTCTTCGGGCGGCCTTCCCGGCAAGCTCCTCCTGCCGGGGCCTTGGCTCAAATACTTTGTTCTTGGATGGCCCGAAAAGGGATCATGGAGAGTTTTGGCGATCACCTGGCAAGCCTTGCCGCGGGGTGCTACGACTGCACGTGCACAAGTTCGGGGTACTAAGGTACCCCTACTTTAGTACACCGAAAGGAGCCGCGACGCTGACGACGCTGGTTAATGCGCCAAGCAGCAGCGGCGGCGAGCCCGAGGAGGAGCGGCTGCTCCGGAGGCTGGTGTCACTCTACCGCGCCCGACAAGCCAAGGTGGAGCGCCGGGAAGCGCTTGTCGCGAAGGCGGGAGTGGACATGGAGAAGCGCGCCGAGGAGCTCCGGGAGCTCAACCAGGAGGCCCTCCGATCCTTGGCGGAGGAGTGGAGGCAACTCGACCAGGCGCGGATGGCCTTCATCCTCAAGAAGGCCGAGTCCGAAGAGCAGCAGAGGCTTGCCGCCGAGGGGCTGTCTGCGCGGGAGGGCGAGCTGGTGCAGCAGAAAGCCAGCCTCGCCAGCCACGAGGAGGAGGTCTCCGCGCTCGAGCAAGCCCTTGGCGGAGCCCTCAAGGAAGCGCAAGATGCTGCCGCGGCCGCCAAGAAGGAGCTGGAGACGAGGGTGGCGCAGCTCGACACTGATCTTAAGGCGAGCGGTGAGGAGCTCGCCGCGCTGAAACAAGAGCGCGAGAAGGGTGCTTATACCCTCGGCGAGCTGCAAGGATGCTTCGCCGATAAGATCAAGGAGCTTGACGCAGCCAAGGACTCCAATGCTTATCTCGAGATGAAGCTAGCCACCTTGTCCAAGACGGTGGACAGCGCCAAGGAGCGAGAGACGGCCTTGTGGAAGGAGATCACGGACAACGAGGCGCTGTTGAAGAGCGCCACGGTTACCCAGAACAACTTCAGGGCGACGATGGAGAAGTGGACGGAGGGTCTGGTGGACATCGCTGCCTCCATCGACAAGGAGCTGTCGCTGCTGGGGATGGAGGGTCACGAGTATCCCTTCGACGCGAACCTCCCACCCAGCGCCAAGCTCACTTCGTTCTTCAAAGGCGTGGCGACGGCCCTTCAGGAACTTCGGGATGCGATCCTAGAGCAGCTGGCCGACGAGACGCGCGATGCCTGCGCTGGGGCCCTCGAGAAGGTGTTGGTGAAGATCGCCTTCCGCAACCCAGGCCTCAAGCTCACCAACGTCCTCAGATCCCTGCCGCAAGACGCTGACCTGGAGGAGATCAGGGCCCTCGTCGCGCCCATTGTGGAAAGGGTGGCCGGGATCAAGAGGATCGAGGGCGACCGTGTGGATTAGGCCGCCCGCCCTTTTCTTTTCTTGTCGCCGCTGGCCGAGTTATGAAAACAATTCATTAGGGTGTCACAGCCCTAGAATAATGTTGTAAGTAGTGGCTTTGCACTCATGCATCATGTCTAAATTTCTGAAACTTGAATTGAGGAATTTTGAAAGCCTCAAAAACTTAATTAAAAGAAGGGCAAAGAACCCTAGAAATCTCATTCTTTGTTCCAAGATGTCCTTTTGCAATGTTTGAGAATTTTGGCAAGAGCTATATATCAAACCAAAATTTAGGAACATTTTAAGGAATTATTTTGGGACTTTGAATTTAAATCAATACTATTTTTGAATTTGAACTTATATTCAAATATATACCGAATATATGTTCAAATAACTGAAACAATTTTATGTGCTTTGGTATAATTCCATTGTGCTAAATAAAATGTTCAGGGGAATTTTGTCACTGTTTTTGAATTTGTTTTATTTAGAAATAGTGGCAAAAGGAAGTAAATTAAACAAACAGAAGAAAAATTAAAAAAAAAGGAGCAGAGGCCTACCTAACTTACCTGGCGCAGCCCACCTAGCCCAGTGGGGAAGGAGGCCCAGCCCACCAGGGGCATGCCTGTCCTCTTCTTCGTGCCAGCGCACGAAGCAGCTCGGTGGCGAGCACCGACGCCGCCCCGGCCACCTCCTGCTTGCCACGGAGGCGCCCCCGAGCCCACCCGACGCGCCTGGAGAAGCCCCGCGGACCTCCTCCCTCACTCCCCCATCTCTGTGGTCGTTCTCCCTCCTCCCCCTCGCGTTCTCGCAGCCACCCGAGAGCCACCCGTCGCCGCCGTGCTTCGCTCGCGTGGCCGCCGTCGTTCCAAGCGCCACCGCCCTGTTCCAGAGATCCACCTCCCCGTGCTGCTTCCTCCCGTCGACGCACGCGAGGCAGGGAGCAACAGAACGTCGCCCCCTTCGTCCCCATCGCCGTCTCTGCTTCACCATCGCCGTCGTCGATTTGCCGGCCACAGCGCTTCTCCGGCCTCTTCTTCGACTCCACCCGACCCGTGGTGAGCTCGCGAACGAAACCCCTCTCTCTCCCCGGCCTCGCACGTCCTCTAGTCGTCGTTTCCGCAAGCTCCCGAGCTCGTCACCGCCGGCCATGGCGCCGCCGCGGCCACATCCGCTGCCGCTCCCGTCCGAGCCCATCAGCACGCTCAGCACGCTCCCAGAAGCCGAGCAAACCCACCAGATCCTCCTCCCGTACGCTGTAGCGCCGAACCCGCCTGCTCCCGTACTCCGGCCACCGCCGTTTTGGTCGCCGCCGTTGGTCCTGGCCACCGCAGCTCCGGCCACCACCACTGGTCGACGCAGCTCGCTCCCAGGAGCACGGAGGAGCAAACCCCGCCTCAAACCGTGGGCTGAAGCGGAATCCCGTCGATCTCCGCCGCGCGAGATGGTCGTCGCCGGCGAAACTCCGGCGACTGATGACGTGGACGTCATTAGGCGCTAACCCAACCACTAACCAACCCCCTAGGCCACTGACTCATGGGCCCCACGCCCTAATTAATATAGATTACTTTATCTCCTTAGTTTTAACTAACCCCAGTGGGCCCACGCGTCAGTGTTGACTACGCTGACGTGGCCGTTGACCGGGCCCACCTGTCTGTGTCCCTAACTGACACTGAGTCACTGACTAGTGGGTCCCGCCAGACAGGTTTGACCCTGGTCAACTCAGCCGACCTGCTAACGTCATGATGATGTCACGCTGACACAGTAAATCTATTTCTGGATTTAGTTTAATTCTAAATAATCCAGAAATTCCAGAAAATACCCAAAACTTCTAAAAATCATATAAAATCATCCGTAGCTCAGAATGAAATAATTTATATATGAAAAATGATCAGAAAAATCCAATCTATCCATCTGTACCATTTTCATGCATGTTCGATCAAGTTAACTTCACTGTTTAGGATGAAACATGATTAGGGCAACTTTGATAATAGTTTTGGAATTGGGATTTGATGTAGCTTTGAATCCCACTTCAATTAAAATGACTTGTTGTTGCATTAGCCCAAACCACAGCATATTGCCATGTCATGATCATGCATTATATTGTTGCATTGCATTAATTGTGTTTCTTCTGTGTTTGTCGGTGTTTGCCCCTCTCGGTAGACGTGGTACCGACGATGAGTTCGATGACACCGATGAAGAACTATAATATCTTCAGAAGTGCCAGGCAAGCAAAACCCCCTTGTTCATTCCGATACAATCCCACTCTCTCGCTCCTGCTCTCTTTTATTGCATTAGGACAACAACGATTCATGTGTTACTTGCTGCGGTAGCTGAACCCCTTTATCCTTTGCATGACCTGTCATTCCACAGTAAATAGATGAAACCCACTAGCATGAGTAGGAGTTGTTTGAGCCCTGATGTGCCTACTCATTCATGCTTGTTGTCATGCCTGCTACTGCTTAGAGTTGAGTCGGGTCTGATTCATCGGGAATGAATTGGAATGTGGTGAACATGTCCTACTGTTGAGAGCCAAGTGTGTGAACACGATTTGGTAAAGGTAGCGGTGAGAGGCCATGTAGGAGTACATGGTGGGTTGTCTCATTGCAGCCGTCCTCAGGAACTGAGTTCTGTGCTTGTGATCCATGAACAGTTACTACCACACATTGGGTTCCGGTAACTCGACCCCTCTCGACTTATTAATCAACTTGATCTCTGTCCAGGAGTTGCAACTAGTTTCTGGTGTTTGTAGGTAGTGTTAGTAGTCTACCAAGTGGCACCCGGTACAGGTGGGCTTGGGACAGACTAGGCACAGTGGCACGGTGTACCAAGTGGCACCCGGTTGGTGGGCTTGGGAACCCTGCTCACATCGTTTGGGGCCGTGAGCGACACCCCGGCCGGATCTCCTTGCGGATGGAACCCGAATAGGCGATAAACCTGGACGAGAGACTTGTGTGATTAGTCAGGTCGTGGCCGACTCCCTCGCCCGGCTTCCGCTTGAAGGTTGCCGAGGTACATGACGTGTACAGGGCGATAAGTGGCGAGAGCGTGTGTGAAGAAGTACACCCCTGCAGGGTTATCATTATCTATTCGAATAGCCGGATTCCTCGGATATGGAAACTTGGACCCCTTGTACAGTTCATAGACAAGTGAAAGTGGATACCCTAAAATGCGCAAGATAAGTGTGAGTGCTATGGATGGCCTTCTCGTAGGAAGACGGGAGCGGATCCATAGTGGTGTATTGAAATGGTGAATATGTGGACTCGTGTGCGCCACCTTAAAAGAGTTACTTGCAGTCGTAGATCAGGATAGCCACCGAGTCAAAGCTGGTTTGCTGCAGTCAAACTCCACCACCCCCTTTATTGACACTGATGCATATGTAGTTAGTTCTAATGTAAGTCTTGCTGAGTACAATTGTACTCACGTTTGCCTATTTTACGTTTTTTGCAGAGAGATTTCAGTCTCGCTAGTAGTACCGCTTGGACTTCGACGTTTAGCTTGTTACCTCAGCTACGATCTTGTGCCCTCGGCAGGATCTAGTAGATAGTCAGGCTTCTCAGCCTTTTTCATTTGTAGATGTCTGTACTCAGACATGTTAAGCTTCCGCTTGTGTTGTGACTTGTATGCTCTGAGTGTTGGGTCATGAGACCCATGTTTGTAATATCTCGCTCCTCGGAGCCTAATGAATAAATATTGGAGTCGTAGAGTTATGTTGTGATGCCATGTTGTATTTACACATATCGAGCATATTGTGTGTATGATTGAAATGCTTGCTATGTGTGGGATCCGACTATCTAGTTGTTTATCCTTGGCAGCCTATCACATGGGGAAATGTAGTCTAGTGCTTCTGAGCGATAGTAGTCCGCTACAGCCCGGTTCACCGGAGTCCTGCTAGCCCAGCACTACTGCTCGGAACACTTGACTGGCCGGCATGTGTTTCACTTCGTTCCTGTGTCTGTCCCTTCGGGGAAATGTCACACGGTGACATCCGGAGTCCTGCCTAGCCTGCTACAGCCCGGGTTACCGGAGTCCTGTTAGCCCAGTGCTACAGCCCGGATTCACACGCTGATGACCGACATGCTCGAGGTGATTCATGTATGCCTGTCCTCATGGGTTAGCGCCGCTTTGGGTTCACGACTAGCCATGTCGGCCCGGGTTCTTTGTCATATGGATGCTAGCGACACTATCATATACGTGAGCCAAAAGGCGCAAACGGTCCCGGGCCAGGTAAGGTGGCACCCGTGGGAATACCGTGCGTGAGGCCGCAAAGTGATATGATGTGTTACATGCTAGATCGGTGTGACCTAGGATCGGGGTCCTGACATAGGGCCACGACAAGCTATCTTGTAATATAACCTCATCTGAGGTAGTGAATGCACTGTTACTTCCTCTATTTGGTTCCCTCCTTTGTATGTTATTGCCCTACGCTTTTAGGGAACTTGCTGGCGTAGGCACACTTGCTGAGTGCGGGACATCAGCAGCCCGCTGGCGGTGCCGTTGCCGGCAAGAAACCTTGTCGTGACTAGCCGCGGTTCACTTAAGTTGTTGAGCAGGCTCGAAACGAAATAAGGGCGCAACTGCAGTTGCACCACACTCAAGTCGCTGAGCAATCTCGAAACAAAGTAAGGGCGTGAGTCTGGTCGCAGCATACTTAAATCATTGAGCGGACTTGAAACGAAGTAAGGGCGCGACTAGCCACGAGCTGGTTCCTCCGCGCATAGGTTTTCCATACAAAGTACGGTCGTTCGAGGAAGATAACCTTAAAATTTAAAAACTCGATTGCTCAAACTTTGGCAACTTAGCTTTTCCGTGGCTCGCTGCCTGGCAAGGTCGCTTTCTGGCGAGGCGAAACTTCATCGAACGTCGCCTGATCCTCACCATTATCTTCCCCCTTTCCTCCCCGGCAAACTTGTGGGCGAGGGAATCTTCCTTTTCTTGAGAAGAAAAAGGAAGAAGAAAAAATAAAGGTTCGGAGCCCCATGGCCCGTCATCGCTTACCGGGGGTCAGTCCTGCACAGAGTGTCAGATAATACATGCAAAGAATAAAAAGCATGAGATCGACAAGATGTGCGGAACACATGAACTTAATCTGTGCACAGGGTCTGCGCCTGGCTTTGTACAAAGGATTACATGCAACAGCGGCAAGACTTGTACAAAAGGGTGGTTGCCGGACGGGGTCCGACAACCGCGCATTACGGGCGAAACTTACGAAGATGCCCAACGTTCCAGGAGTTGCTCACCGGAGTGGTATGTTCAGTCTCAAGGCGGACAGCGCCAGGCCTAGCGACTTGTTTCACCCGGTAAGGGCCTTCCCACTTCCTCGAAGCTTCTGGCACTAACTTTGCGGCTATAAAAGTAGCGCAAAGCTTGCTGGTAGCGAGCAGCTCGCACAGCGGCCTGAAAACGGTCCTCCTCGAGAAGCAGCGCGTCATCTCGTCACAGCTGCTCTCGCTCGAGCTCCGCGTGAGCGAACACTCGAGGTGGCCCGTATGCGAGATCCGTGGGGCTAACTGCCTCCGCTCCATGGAATAGAGCGAAAGGTTGCCTGGTCATACCAGGGCTTACCTGCGCCAAGAGATGTTGGCGTATGTTCGGACGCCGTGGCACCATGAGCTGGCTCGACGACGTCCATTCCGCCGCCGGTGCCGTCCCCACCACCCGTTTGCTCCAGGGGCGGTGGGTTCGACGCGGACGGACCAGCCACCTCTGGAGCCTTCTTGTTCGGTGGCATGTCGATGAAGATGACGGAGATCTAGCCTGTGCAGACGCCGGATCAGGTTCACACAACCTCGACGCCCCCTACCTGGCGCGCCAAAGATGTCGGGGAAAATCTGCCTCCATGAACACCTATGGGGACCGAGCCCCTTTCTGGTTCGGCGGGGGGCGGAGGTCGCGCGAAGAGTGGATCGAGATGATGCACACAAGGGGTTTACCCAGCTTCGGGCCGCACGGATGCGTAAAACCCTACTGCTGCTTTGTGGTTTGTATTGTGTTCTTGCTTGAGAGCGCTGAGTGCTACAGTACACTCAGGCAACTAATCAGACCGGGCGTGAGTGGCCTCCCCCTTCTACGTTGCGCACGGGGCCTCCTTTTATATGCGCAAGGGGTTTCCCACAGGTGGCAACGTAGGCGGGGGTAAAACTGGAAGACGCTGTGTTGGGTACAGCCGTTTGCACAGTGCTATCATACCTAACTCTGACGGCAGGGGACAAGGGCATTAAATGCCCGTCTAGGTCGCCCAAACAGTGCAGAAAAGGGACCGTCAGGGGCGCCACCGTTTGCCACGACGGCTATCCTGTCAGCGTTGCTTCGCCACCGCATGCCCCTGGCTGCGCAGCCTCTCGCCACGTACGCCTGGAATGGCCCCAGAGCGACACGTGGGTGGATGAGCTGGGACGTAGGCGCGGGGTGGTGACTTGCCGCGGCAAGCGCCTTGCCGCGGTTGATGCCTTGTCGCGCCCGGGAGCTTGTCGCTCACCGGTCCTTGCCGGGACGCGTGGCGCGTCGCAGCATGTCTCTTGTCGTGCCTTGGTCGGCCTTCCCGGCAAGCTCCTCTTGCCGGGGCCCTGTGCTTCGAGCGGTCCTCCCGGCAAGCTCCTCTTGCCGGGGCCTTGCTCTCTTCGGGCGGCCTTCCCGGCAAGCTCCTCCTGCCGGGGCCTTGGCTCAAATACTTTGTTCTTGGATGGCCCGAAAAGGGATCATGGAGAGTTTTGGCGATCACCTGGCAAGCCTTGCCGCGGGGTGCTACGACTGCCCGTGCACAAGTTCGGGGTACTAATGTACCCCTACTTTAGTACACCGACAGGAGTCCCGGATGAAACCAGGGACATGACGAGGAGTCTCGAAATGGTCGAGACATAAAGATCGATATATTGGATTACTATATTCGGACATCGGAAAGGTTCCGAGTGATTCGTGTTGGGGAACGTTGCAAAAAATTAAAAAATTTCCTACGGTTTCACCAAGATCCATCTAAGAGTTCATCTAAGCAACGAGTCATGGGAAAGAGGTTGCATCTACATACCACTTTGTAGATCGCGAGCGGAAGCGTTCAACGAACGGGGATGAGGTAGTCGTACACGACGTGATCCAAATCACCGGAGATCCTAGCACCGAAAGGACGGCACCTCCGCGTTAAACACACGTACGGTCAGCGTAACGTCTCCTTCTTCTTGATCCAGCAAGGCAAAGGAGAGGTTGGGGAAGATGGCTCCAGCAGCAGCACGACGACGTGGTGATGGTGGAGCTGCAGTACTCCGGCAGGGCTTCGCCAAGCTCTACGGAGGAGGAGGAGATGTTGGAGAGGGAGAGGGAGGCGCCAGCAGCAAGGGTGCGCTGCCCCCCTCCCCTCCCTCCCTTTATATAGCCCCCTAGGGGGGCGCCGGCCCTAGGAGATCCAATCTCCTAGGGGGGAGGCGGCCAAGGGTGGGGCTTGCCCCCCAAGCAAGGGGGCGCCCCCCTTTTAGGGTTTCCCCCACCCCCTTTAGGCCCATGGGCCTCTAGGGGCTGGTTCCCCTTGGCCCATGTAGGCCAAGGCGCACACCTAGAGCCCATGTGGCCCCCCGAGGCAGGTGGCCCCACCCGGTGGACCCCTCGGGACCCTCCTGTGGTCCCGGTACAATACCGATAACCCCGAAACTTGTCCCGATGGCCAAAACAGCACTTTCTATATATAATTCTTTACCTCCGGACCATTCCGAAACTCCTCGTGACATCCGGGATCTCATCCGGGACTCCGAGCAACATTCGGGTTACTGCATATACATATCTTCACAACCCTAGCGTCACTGAACCTTAAGTGTGTAGACCCTACGGGTTCGGGAGACATGCAGACATGACCGAGACGGCTCTCGGGCAATAACCAACAGCGGGATCTGGATACCCATGTTGGATCCCACATGCTCCACGATGATCTCATCGGATGAACCACGATGTCGAGGATTCAATTAATCCCGTATACGATTCCCTTTGTCAATCGGTATTTTACTTGCCCGAGATTCGATCGTCGGTATCCCAATACCTCGTTCAATCTCGTTACCGGCAAGTCACTTTACTCGTACCGTAATGCATGATCCCGTGATCAAACACTTTGATCACATTGAGCTCATTATGATGATGCATTACTGAGTGGGCCCGGTGATACCTCTCCGTCAAGCGGAGTGACAAATCCCAGTCTCGATCCGTGTCAACCCAACAGACACTTTCGGAGATACCCGTAGCATACCTTTATAGTCACCCAGTTACGTTGTGACGTTTGGCACACCCAAAGCACTCCTACGGTATCCGGGAGTTACACGATCTCATGGTCTAAGGAAAGGATACTTGACATTGGAAAACTCTAGCAAACGAACTATGCGATCTTATGCTATGTTTAGGATTGGGTCTTGTCCATCACATCATTCTCCTAATGATGTGATCTCGTTATCATTGACATCTAATGCCCATAGTCAGGAAACCATGACTATCTGTTGATCAACGAGCTAGTCAACTAGAGTCTTACTAGGGACACGTTGTTGTCTGTTATTCACACATGTGTTACAATTTCCGGATAACACAATTATAGCACGAATAAAGACAATTATCATGAATAAGGAAATATAATAATAATGCTTTTATTATTGCCTCTAGGGCATATTTCCAACAGTCTCCCACTTGCACTAGAGTCAATAATCTAGTTACATTGTGATGAATCGAACACCCATAGAGTTCTGGTGCTGATCATGTTTTGCCTTAGGGAGAGGTTTAGTCAACGGATCTGCGACATTCAGATCCGTGTGCACTTTACAAATTTCTATGTCTCCATCTTGAACATTTTCACGAATGGAGTTGAAGCGACGCTTGATGTGCCTGGTCTTCTTGTGAAACCGGGGCTCCTTTGCAAGTGCAATAGCTCCAGTGTTGTCATAGAAGAGTTTGATTGGCCCCGACGCATTGGGTATGACTCCGAGGTCGGTGATGAACTCCTTCACCCAAATTGCTTCATGTGCTGCCTCCGAGGCTGCCATGTACTCCGCTTCACATGTAGATCCCGCCACGACGCTTTGCTTGCAACTGCACCAGCTTACTGCCCCACCATTCAAAATATACACGTATCCGGTTTGTGACTTAGAGTCATCCAGATCTGTGTCGAAGCTAGCGTCGACGTAACCCTTTACGACGAGCTCTTCGTCACCTCCATAAATGAGAAAAATTTCCTTAGTCCTTTTCAGGTACTTCAGGATATTCTTGACCGTTGTCCAGTGTTCCTTGCCGGGATTATTTTGGTACCTTCCTACCAAACTTACGGCAAGGTTTACATCAGGTCTGGTACACAGCATGGCATACATAATAGAACCTATGGCTGAGGCATAGGGGATGACACTCATCTCTTCTATATCTTCTGCCGTGGTCGGACATTGAGCTGAGCTCAATTTCACACCTTGTAACACAGGTAAGAACCCCTTCTTAGATTGATCCATATTGAACTTCTTCAATATCTTATCAAGGTATGTGCTTTGTGAAAGACCTATGAGGCGTCTTGATCTATCTCTATAGATCTTGATGCCTAATATATAAGCAGCTTCTCCAAGGCCCTTCATTGAAAAACTTTTATTCAAGTAGGCCTTAATGCTGTCCAAGAGTTCTATATCATTTCCCATCAAAAGTATGTCATCTACATATAGTATGAGAAATGCTACAGAGCTCCCACTCACTTTCTTGTAAACGCAGGCTTCTCCATAAGTCTGCGTAAACCCAAACGCTTTGATCATCTCATCAAAGCGAATGTTCCAACTCCGAGATGCTTGCACCAGCCCATAAATCGAGCGTTGGAGCTTGCACACCTTGTCAGCATTCTTAGGACCGACAAAACCTTCCGGCTGCATCATATACAATTCTTCCTTAAGGAAACCATTAAGGAATGCCGTTTTGACGTCCATTTGCCATATTTCATAATCGTAGAATGCGGCAATTGCTAACATGATTCGGACGGACTTCAGCTTCGCTACCGGTGAGAAAGTCTCATCGTAGTCAATTCCTTGAACTTGTCGATAACCCTTAGTGACAAGCCGAGCTTTATAGACGGTCACATTACCATCTGCGTCTGTCTTCTTCTTAAAGATCCATTTATTTTCTATGGCTCGCCGTTCAATGGGCAAGTCAGTCAAAGTCCATACTTCATTTTCATACATGGATCCTATCTTGGATTTCATGGCTTCTAGCCATTTGTCGGAATCCGGGCCCGCCATTGCTTCCTCATAGTTCGAAGGTTCACCGTTGTCTAACAACATGATTTCCAAGACAGGGTTGCCGTACCACTCTGGTGCGGAACGTGTCCTTGTGGACCTTCGAATTTCAGTAGGAGCTTGATTAGAAGTATCTTGATCATCATCATTAATTTCCTCTCTAGTCGGTGCAGGCACCTCAGGAACGTTTTCTTGAGTTTCGCCATTTTCCGGTTCAAGAGGTAACACTTCATCAAGTTCTACTTTCCTCCCACTTACTTCTTTCGAGAGAAACTCTTTCTCTAGAAAGGATCCATTCTTGGAAACAAAGATCTTGCCTTCGGATCTGAGGTAGAAGGTATACCCGAAGACGCATTTTTCCGACATGGGTTCGAGCTTTTCAGGTTGAAGTTTCTTGACATAAGCATCGCATCCCCAAACTTTTAGAAACGACAACTTAGGTTTCTTCCCAAACCATAATTCATAAGGTGTCGTCTCAACGGATTTCGACGGGGCCCTATTTAAAGTGAATGCGGCAGTCTCTAAAGCATAGCCCCAAAAAGATAGCGGTAAATCGGTAAGAGACATCATAGATCGTACCATATCTAATAGAGTGCGATTACGACGTTCGGACACACCATTACGCTGAGGTGTTCCAGGCAGCGTGAGTTGTGAAACTATTCCACATTTTCTTAAGTGTGTGCCAAATTCGTGACTCAAGTATTCTCCTCCACGATCTGATCGTAGAAACTTGATCTTTCTATCACGTTGATTTTCAACCTCATTCTGAAATTCCTTGAACTTTTCAAAGGTCTCAGACTTGTGTTTCACTAAGTAGATATACCCATATCTACTCAAGTCATCAGTGAGGGTGAGAACATAACGATAGCCACCGCGAGCCTCAACACTCATTAGACCGCACACATCGGTATGTATGATTTCCAATAAGTTGGTTGCTCGCTCCATTGTTCCTGAGAACGGAGTCTTGGTCATTTTACCCATGAGGCATGGTTCGCACATGTCAAATGATTCATAATCAAGAGACTCTAAAAGTCCATCTGCATGGAGCTTCTTCATGCGTTTGACACCTATGTGACCAAGGCGGCAGTGCCACAAATATGTGGGACTATTGTTATCAACTTTAACTCTTTTGGTACTCACACTATGAATATGTGTATGATCACGTACGAGATTCATTAAGAATAAACCATTAACCATCGGAGCATGACCATAAAACATATCTCTCATATAAATAGAACAACCATTATTCTCGGATTTAAATGAGTAGCCATCTCGAATTAAACGAGATCCAAACACAATGTTCATGCTCAAACTTGGCACTAAATAACAATTATTGAGGTTTAAAACTAATCCCCTAGGTAAATGTAGAGGTAGCGTGCCGACGGCGATCACATCGACCTTGGAACCATTCCCGACGCGCATCGTCACCTCGTCCTTCGCCAGTCTCCGTTTATTCCGCAGCTCCTGCTTTGAGTTACAAATGTGAGCAACTGCACCGGTATCAAATACCCAAGAGCTACTACGAGTACTGGTAAGGTACACATCAATTACATGTATATCACATATACCTTTTGTTTTGTCGGCCTTCTTGTCCGCTAAGTATTTGGGGCAGTTCCGCTTCCAGTGACCACTTCCCTTGCAATAAAAGCACTCAGTCTCGGGCTTGGGTCCATTCTTTGGCTTCTTCCCGGCAACTTGCTTACCGGGCGCGGCAACTTCCTTGCCATCCTTCTTGAATTTCTTTTTACCCTTGCCCTTCTTGAACTTAGTGGTTTTATTCACCATCAACACTTGATGTTCCTTCTTGATTTCTACCTCTGCAGATTTCAGCATAGCATATACTTCAGGAATGGTCTTTACCATCCCCTGCATGTTGTAGTTCATCACAAAGCTCTTGTAGCTAGGTGGAAGCAACTGGAGGATTCTGTCAATGACCGCTTCATCCGGGAGATTAACTTCCAGTTGAGTCAAGCGGTTGCGCAACCCAGACATCTTGAGTATGTGTTCACTGACAGAGCTATTTTCCTCCATCTTACAGCTAAAGAATTTGTTGGAGACTTCCTATCTCTCGACCCGGGCATGAGCTTGGAAAACCATTTTCAGCTCTTCGAACATCTCATATGCTCCATGTCTCTCAAAACGCTTTTGGAGCCCCGGCTCTAAGCTATAAAGCATGCCGCACTGAACGAGGGAGTAATCATCGGAACGTGACTGCCAAGCGTTCATAACGTCTTGTTCAGCAGGGAGAACAGGTGCGTCACCCAGCGGTGCTTGTAGGACATAATCTTTCTTGGCAGCTATGAGGATGATCCTCAGGTTCCGGACCCAGTCTGTATAGTTGTTGCCATCGTCTTTCAGCTTGGTTTTATCTAGGAACGCGTTGAAGTTGAGGACTACGTTGGCCATTTGATCTACAAGACATATTGTAAATGTTTAGACTAAGTTCATGATAATAAAGTTCATCTAATCAAATTATTTAATGAACTCCCACTTAGATAGACATCCCTCTTCTAGTCATCTAAGTATTACATGATCCGAGTCAACTAGGCCCTGTCCGATCATCACGTGAGACGGACTAGTCAACATCGGTGAACATCTTCATGTTGATCGTATCCTCTATACGACTCATGCTCGACCTTTCGGTCTTCTGTGTTCCGAGGCCATGTCTGTACATGCTAGGCTCGTCAAGTCAACCTAAGTGTTTGCATGTGTAAATCTGTCTTACACCCGTTGTATGTGAACGTTAGAATCTATCACACCCGATCATCACGTGGTGCTTCGAACAACGAACTGTCGCAACGGTGCACAGTTAGGGGGAACACTTCTTGAAATTATTATGAGGGGTCATCTTATTTACTACCGTCGTTCTAAGTAAACAAGATGCAAAACATGATAAACATCACATGCAATCAAATAATAAACGTGACATGATATGGCCAATATCACATAGCTCCTTTGATCTCCATCTTGGGGCTCCATGATCATCTTGTCACCGGCTTGACACCATGATCTCCATCATCATGATCTCCATCATCGTGTCTCCATGAAGTTGCTCGCCAACTATTACTTCTACTACTATGGCTAACGCGTTTGGCAATAAAGTAAAGTAATTTACATGGCGTTTCTCAATGACACGCAGGTCATACAAAAAATAAAGACAACTCCTATGGCTCCTGCCGGTTGTCATACTCATCGACATGCAAGTCGTGATTCCTATTACAATAGCATGAACATCTCATACATCACATATAGATCATTCATCATTCATCACAACTTTGGCCATATCATATCACAAAGCACTTGCTGCAAAAACAAGTTAGACGTCCTCTAATTGTTGTTGCAAGTTTTACGTGGCTGAATTAGGGTTCTAGCAAGAACGTTTTCTTACCTACGTGAAAGCCACAACGTGATTTGTCAACTTCTATTTACCCTTCATAAGGACCCTTTTCATCGAATCCGCTCCAACTAATGTGGGAGAGACAGACACCCGCCAGCCACCTTATTCAACTAGTGCATGTTAGTCGGTGGAACCGGTCTCACGCAAGCGTACGTGTAAGGTTGGTCCGGGCCGCTTCATCCCACAATACCACTGAAGCAACATAAGACTAGTAGCGGCAAGAAAGTTGACAACATCTACGCCCACAACAAATTGTGTTCTACTCGTGCAATAGAGAACTACGCATAGACCTGGCTCATGATGCCACTGTTGGGGAACGTTGCAGAAAATTAAAAAATTTCCTACGGTTTCACCAAGATCCATCTATGACTTCATCTAAGCAACGAGTCATGGGAGAGAGGTTGCATCTACATACCACTTTGTAGATCGCGAGCGGAAGCGTTCAACGAACGGGGATGAGGTAGTCGTACATGACGTGATCCAAATCACCGGAGATCCTAGCACCGAAAGGACGGCACCTCCGCGTTCAACACACGTACGGTCAGCGTAACGTCTCCTTCTTCTTGATCCAGCAAGGCAAAGGAGAGGTTGGGGAAGATGGCTCCAGCAGCAGCACGACGGCGTGGTGATGGTGGAGCTGCAGTACTCCGGCAGGGCTTCGCCGAGCTCTACGGAGGAGGAGGAGATGTTGGAGAGGGAGAGGGAGGCGCCAGCAGCAAGGGTGCGCTGCCCCCCTCCCCTCCCCCCTTTATATAGCCCCCTAGGGGGGGCGCCGGCCCTAGGAGATCCAATCTCCTAGGGGGGGGGGGGGCGCCGGCCAAGGGTGGGGCTTGCCCCCCAAGCAAGGGGGCGCCCCCCCTTTTAGGGTTCCCCCCCCCCTTAGGCGCATGGGCCTCTAGGGGCTGGTTCCCCTTGGACCATGTAGGCCAAGGCGCACACCTAGAGCCCATGTGGCCCCCCGAGGCAGGTAGCCCCACCCGGTGGACCCCTCGGGACACTCCGGTGGTCCCGGTACAATACCGATAACCCCGAAACTTGTCCCGATGGCCAAAACAGCACTTTCTATATATAATTCTTTACCTCCGGACCATTCCGAAACTCCTCGTGACGTCCGGGATCTCATCCGGGACTCCGAACAACATTCGGGTTACTGCATATACATATCTTCACAACCCTAGCGTCACCGAACCTTAAGTGTGTAGACCCTACGGGTTCGGGAGACATGCAGACATGACCGAGACGGCTCTCGGGCAATAACCAACAGCGGGATATGGATACCCATGTTGTCTCCCAGATGCTCCACGATGATCTCATCAGATGAACCACGATGTCGAGGATTCAATTAATCCTGTATACGATTCCCTTTGTCAATCGGTGTTTTACTTGCCCGAGATTCGATCGTTGGTATCCCAATACCTCGTTCAATCTCGTTACCGGCAAGTCACTTTACTCGTACCGTAATGCATGATCCCGTGATCAAACACTTTGATCACATTGAGCTCATTATGATGATGCATTAGTGAGTGGGCCCGGTGATACCTCTCCGTCAAGCGGAGTGACAAATCCCAGTCTCGATCCGTGTCAACCCAACAGACACTTTCGGAGATACCCGTAGCATACCTTTATAGTCACCCAGTTACGTTGTGACGTTTGGCACACCCAAAGCACTCCTACGGTATCGGGGAGTTACACGATCTCATGGTCTAAGGAAAGGATACTTGACATTGGAAAACTCTAGCAAACGAACTATGCGATCTTATGCTATGTTTAGGATTGGGTCTTGTCCATCACATCATTCTCCTAATGATGTGATCTCGTTATCATTGACATCTAATGCCCATAGTCAGGAAACCATGACTATCTGTTGATCAACGAGCTAGTCAACTAGAGTCTTACTAGGGACACGTTGTTGTCTGTTATTCACACATGTATTACGATTTCCGGATAACACAATTATAGCACGAATAAAGACAATTATCATGAATAAGGAAATATAATAATAATGCTTTTATTATTGCCTCTAGGGCATATTTCCAACAATTCGGGTATTTTCGGAGTACCGGGGAGTTACCGGAATTCACCGGGAGAAGTATTGGGCCTTATTGGGCCATACGGGAATAGAGGAGAGAGGCCCAAAGGAAGGAGGCGCCCCCCCCTCTGGTCCGAATTGGACAATGGGTGCATCCCCCTTTTCCTTCTCCCTCTCTCCCTCTTTCCTTCTCTCCTACTCCGCAAAGGAAAGGGGAATCCTACTAGGACTTGGGAGTCCTAGTAGGACTCCCCACACTTGGAGCGCCCCCTCTAGGTCCGGCCTCTCCCTCCTCCCTCCTTTATATACGGGGGCGGGGGGCACCTCTAGACACAACAACTGATTTGATCTTTTAGCCGTGTGCGGTGCACCTCTAGACTCCTCCTCCTGGCGCGCCTAGCAAGGGCCGGCCGGCCTCCCCCCTTGCTCCTTTATATACGGGGGCACGGGGGCACCCTAGAGACACAACAATTGATCATTGATCTCTTAGCTGTGTGCGGTGCCCCCTCCACCATATTCCACCTCGATATTACTCTAGCGGTGCTTAAGCGAAGCCCTGCGTCAGTAGAACATCAACATCGTCACCATGCCGTCGTGCTGACGAAACTCTCCCTCAACACTAGGCTGGATCGGAGTTCGAGGGACGTCATCGGGCTGAACATGTGTTGAACTCAGAGGTGTCGTGCGTTTGGTACTTGATCGGTCGGATCATGAAGACGTACGACTACATCAACCGCGTTATGCTAACGCTTCCGCTTTCGGTCTACGAGGGTACGTGGACAACACTCTCCCCTCTTGTTGCTATGCATCACCATGATCTTGCGTGTGCGTAGGAATTTTTTTGAAATTACTACGTTCCCCAATAGTTATTTGGTTGCAGGGTGGCCTGAGAGAGACCATCTTCATCCTACACCTCCCACGGATTGATAAACCTTAGGTCATCCACTTCAGGGAAATTTTCTACTGTCCTACAAACCTCTGCACTTGGAGGCCCAACAACGTCTACAAGGAGAAGGTTGAGTAGTAGACATCATCCTCTCAAATGCCATAGTTTCTATACGGTACTACAAGTAGCTTGGGATGCAATCTACATACTTCCTCTGTGCGGGCCTATTAGGCCCCTTGTATTTTTTTTCAAAATTTGATGGGAAACACTAAGATTTAGCCAACAAATAACTCGTTGTGTGTGTGTCATCCCCTTCACGCGCCACATGTCCCCACAGACCCATCACAGTGTGGTCTCTCTCCTCATCTCTTTCACCGCGAGCATGACATCTCCATCTCGCTTTTCCCTCCCGTTCTCCCCTCCTTGGATCATGCAGACATGCAAGATCGTCCTCTCCTTTGCAGCACGCCCCATGGCCCAAAGTGTTGCCACTAACCCATGCTCCTCCACAATCAGATGTGGGTGGAAGAGAGGAGTTCACCTGATTGTGCAAACAAGTGGGCTCTGATACGTCCATTTTGCATCATGCTTTTATATCGATATTTATTGCATTATGGGCTGTTATTTCACAATATGTCACAATACTTATGGCTATTCACCTGAATGCCGGCAGCTGGAATTCTGGGCTAGAAAAGGAGCAAATATTAAAGACCTATTCTGCGCAACTCCAAAAGTCCTGAAACTCCATGGAATATCTTAAAATAAATACAAAAAAATCCTCGCCAAAGATGAAGTCCAGGGGGCCCACACCCTGCTCACGAGGGTGGGGGGCGCGCCCCCCTACTAGGGCGCGCCCCCTACCCCGTGGGCTCCCTGGTGGGTCTCCGACGTCCATCTTCTGCTATATGAAGTCTTTCGATGAGAAAGAAAATAAGAAGCAACCTTTCGGGACGAGACTCCGCCGCCACGAGGCGGAACCAATGTAGAGCTCCGGCAGAGCTGTTCTGCCTGGGAAACTTCCCTCCGGGAGGGGGAAATCATCACCATTGTCATCACCAACGCTCCTCTCATCGGGAGAGGGCAACCTCCATCAACATCTTCACCAGCACCATCTCATCTCCAAACCCTAGTTCATCTCTTGTATCCAATTCTTGTCTCAAAGTCCGGGATTGGTGCTAGTAGGTTGCTAGTAATGTTGATTACTCCTTGTAGTTGATGCTAGTTAGTTTATTTGGTGGAAGATCATATGTTCATATCCTATATGCATATTATTACCCCTCTGATTATGAACATGAATATGCTTTGTGAGTAGTTACGTTTGTTCCTGAGGACAAGGGAGAAGTCTTGCTATTAGTAGTCATGTGAATTTGGTATTCGTTCGATATTTTGATAAGATGTATGTTGTCTAGCCTCTAGTGGTGTTATGTGAACGTCGACTACATAACACTTCACCATTATTTGGGCCTAGAGGAAGGCATTGGGAAGTAATAAGTAGATGATGGGTTGCTAGAGTGACAGAAGCTTAAACCCTAGTTTATGCATTGCTTCGTAAGGGGCTGATTTGGATCCATATGTTGCATGCTATGGTTAGGATTACCTCAATACTTTTGTTGTAGTTGCGGATGCTTGCAATAGAGGTTAGTCATAAGTAGGATGCTTGTTCAAGTAAGAACAGCACCCAAGCACCGGTCCACCCACATATCAAATTATCAAAGTACTGAACGCGAATCATATGAACGTGATGAAAACTAGCTTGACGATATTCCCATGTGTCCTCGGGAGCGCTTTTCCTTATATAAGAATTTGTTCCGGCTTGTCCTTTGATACAAAAAGGATTGGGCCACCCTGCTGCACTTTATTTACTTTTGTTACTTGTTGCTCGTTAGAATTTATCTTGTCACAAAACTATCTGTTACCACTTATTTCAGTACTTGCAGAGAATACCTTGCTGAAAAACGCTTATCATTTCCTTCTGCTCCTCGTTGGGTTTGACACTCTTACTTATCAAAAGAACTACGATAGATCCCCTATACTTGTGGGTCATCAAGGCTCTTTTCTGGCACCGTTGCCGAGGAGTGTTGCGCCTTTGGTAGGTGGAATTTGGTAAGGAAAAATTTATATAGTGTGCTGAAATTTACTGTCACTTGTTACTATGGAAAGTAATTCTCTGAGGGGCTTGTTCGGGGTATCTTCACCCCGTCCAGTAGAGCAAAGAGTTGCTCCTCAACCTACTGAACCTATTGAAAATGAAACTCCTTTTGAATTTCCTTCGGGTATGATGGAAAGACTGCTAGCTAACTCTTTTACAGGAGATAGAACAAAGCATCCTGATGAGCACTTATTATATGTGGATGAAGTTTGTGGATTATTTAAGCTTGCAGGTGTACTCGATGATGTTGCTAAGAAGAAGGTCTTCCCTTTATCTTTGAAGGAAGACGCATTAATATGGTATAGGCTATGCCCTTTTGGTACCTTTGCTTATAGACGTATGCCTTTTGGTTTATGTAATGCACCTCCTACCTTTCAAAGATGCATGATGGCTATATTCTCTGACTTTTCTGAAAAGATTTGTGAGGTTTTCATGCACAATTTTTCCGTCTATGGTTCCTCTTTTGATGATTGCTTGAGCAATCTTGATCGAGTTTTGCAGAGATGTGAAGAAACTAATCTTGTCTTGAATTGGGAAAAGTGCCACTTTATGGTTAATGAAGGTATTGTTTTGGGGCACAAAGTTTCCGAAAGAGTTACTGAAGTTGATAAAGCCAAAGTTGATGCTATTGAAAAGATGCCATGTCCCAAGGACGTCAAAGGTATAAGAAGTTTCCTTGGTCATGCTGAATTTTATAGGAGGTTCATTAAGGACTTCTCAAAGATTTCTCGGCCTCTGACTAATTTATTGCAAAAAGATATACCATTTGTCTTTGACGATGATTGTGTAGAAGCATTTGAAATATTTAAGAAAGCATTAGTCTCTGCACCTGTTGTTCAGCCACCTGATTGGAATTTACCCTTTGAAATTATGTGTGATGCTAGTGATTATGCTATAGGTGCTGTTTTAGGGCAAAGAGTTGATAAGAAATTAAATGTTATCCATTATGCTAGTAAGACTCTAGACAATGCTCGAAGAAATTATGCTACTACTGAAAAATAACTTTTAGCAGTTGTATTCGCTTGTGATAAGTTCATACCTTATATTGTTGATTCTAAAGTTACTATTCACACTGATCATGCTGCTATTAAATATCTTATGGAAAATAAAGATGCTAAACCTAGACTTATTAGATGGGTTCTCTTGCTACAAGAATTTGACTTGCATATTGTTGATAGAAAGGGAGCTGAGAACCCCGTTACAGACAACTTATCTAGGTTAGAGAATGTTCTTGATGACCCACTACCTATTAATGATACCTTTCCTGATGAACAATTAAATGTTATAAGTACTTCTCGTAGTACTCCACGGTATGCTGATTATGCCAATTATATTGTTCCTAAGTTTATACCACCTAGCTTCACATACCAACAAAAGAAAAAGTTTTTCTATGATTTGAGACATTACTTTTGGGATGACCCACATCTTTATAAAGAAGGAGTAGATGGTGTTATTAGACGTTGTGTACCTGAGCATGAACAGGAACAGATCCTACGCAACCGCCACTCTGAAGATTATGGAGGACACCACGCTAGAGACATAACTGCACATAAGGTATTGCAATCTGGTTTTTATTGGCCTACTCTCTTCAAGGATGCCCGTAAGTTTGTCTTTGTCTTGCGATGAATGCCAAAGAATTAGTAATATTAGTAGACGTCAAGAAATGCCTATGAATTATTCACTTGTTATTGAACCATTTGATGTATGGGGCTTTGATTATATGGGACCTTTTACTGCCTCTAATGGATACACTCATATTTTGGTTGCTGTTGATTACGTTACTAAGTGGGTAGAAGCTATTCCAACTAGTAGTGCTGATCATAAAACCTTTATTAAAATGCTTAAGGAAGTTATTTTTCCGAGGTTTGGAGACCCTAGATATTTAATGAATAATGGTGGTTCACACTTTATTCATGGTGCTTTCCGTAAAAAGCTTGCTAAATATGACGTCAATCACAGAATTGCATCTCCTTATCACCCGCAGTCTAGTGGTCAAGTAGAATTGAGTAATAGAGAGCTCAAATTAATTTTGCAGAAGACTGTTAATAGGTCTAGAAAGAATTGGTCCAGGAAACTTGATGATGCATTATGGGCTTATAGAACTGCATATAAAAATTCTATGGGAATGTCTCCATATAAAATGGTTTATGGAAAAGCATGTCACCTACCTCTCGAACTAGAACATAAGGCATATTGGGCTATTAAAGAGCTCAACTATGATTTCAAACTTGCCTGTGAGAAGAGGTTATTTGATATTAGCTCACTTGATGAATGGAGAATCCAAGCATATGAAAATGCCAAGTTGTTTAAAGAGAAAGTTAAAAGATGGCATGACAAAAGGATACAAAAGTGTGAGTCTAGTGTAGGTGATTATGTATTTGCGGGGGGAAACTGCCTCCACGATCACCTATGGGGACGGAGCCCCTTCTCGGTTCGGCGGGGGGAGGAGGTCGCACGAAGAGCAGATCAAGGCGAGGCACACGAGGGGTTTACCCAGCTTTGGGCCGCACGGATGCGTAAAACCCTACTAATGCTTTGTGGATTGTATTGTGTTCTTGCTCGGGAGCGCGGAGTGCTACAGTACACACGAGCTGCTGGCGAGACCGAGCGTGAGTGTCTTCCTCCCCTCTCTACGTTGCGCATGGGCCACCTTTTATATGCTCAAGGGGTCACCGACAGGTGGCAACGCAGGCAAGGGCAAAAATGTAAAGTTGATGCGGCTGGTACAGCTGTTTGCACAGTGTATCATACCTAACTCTGACGGCAGGGGACAAGGGCATTAAATGCCCGTCTGCGTCGCCTAAACAGTGCGAAAAGGGACCGTCAGGGACACCACCGTTCGCCACGATGGCTACCTTGTCAGCGCCGTTTGCCACCGCATCCCCCTGGCTACACAGCCTCTCGCCACGTACGCCTGGAATGGTCCCAGAGAGACACGTTGGTGGATGAGCTGGAGAGCGGGCTGCGGAGTAGTAGCTTGTCGCGGCAAGTGCCTTGCCGCGGTCGATGTCTTGTCGCGCCTGGGAGCTTGTCGCTCACCGGGCCTTGGTTGGCCTTCCCGGCAAGCTCCTCTTGCCGGGGTCTTGCGCTTCGAGTGGCCTTCCCGGCAAGCTCCTCTTGCTGGGGTCTTGTGCTTTGAGTGGCCTTCCCGGCAAGCTCCTCTTGCCGGGGCCTTGTCTCCTTGGCTTAAATACTTTGTTCTTGAATGGCTCCAAAGGGACTTCGGAGGACCTTGGCGGTCTCCTGGCAAGCCTTGCCGCGGGGGACTGCGACTGCCCGTGCCCAAGTTCGGGATACTAAGGTACCCCTACTTTAGTACACCGACAGGAGCCCCCGGGCTTGGGCCATACACGGTGCCGAGCGCTGTTGTGCCAGGCCCAAAACAGGGCACGGGCACTTGCGGCCTGGGTCACGCCGTATCTTGCTCTGTATCCACCACGCCCTCCCCGAACGGCACGCGTCGATTGCGGCGTCGTGGGGGAGAGGCGTGCGTGACATAGGTGGCGTGCGCGGGGCTGAGTCCCGCATGCATGCGTCACGTCGTAGTAAAGGGGGCGGTTCCCGCCTTCCCCATAAATGGAGGGAGGCATGGAGGCGTGGTTCGTTTACTGGACGGGGCCGAGGCACGGTTTCCGAGGCATCCGCTCCCCATGATCACGGGGTGGGGAGGGGTCTCCTCATCCGTCGCCACGGTTCTGCACGCCAGCCACGCGGCTTCCATGCGCCTGGAGTTGCGAACGGTGGAGGCAGGAAACCGGGCCGTTGTGGGTCAAGGCAGCAGGTCGGTCCCAGTCCCCTGCTCTTCCCGTGTCTTGATTGGCTGAGTGGGGCGGTCGAGCCCCCACCCTGCTCCTTTATAAGAAGCGGGAGGGGGGCGACGGAAGCCCGCATTCTTTCATCTCCTTCAGCTTCTGCTCCCCTCTCTCCCATTCGCCATGGAGAAAGGGAACCCTGGTTCTTCAACGGTGGCGGCGAGGGTCGCCGCTAGGCAACGCGTCCCTCCCTCTCCCGCACCGGCGGCGGCAGAGCCAGCCGTAAGGGGAAGAGGGAGGGGGCGAGGTCGTGGGCGAGGTCGAGGACGTGGACGAGGCTAAGGCGCTCAGGGAAGAGGTGGACGGGGCGGCGCGCCGGCTTCGCCTCCGCCAGCGATTCCTCTTCCCACGGCGGTCCACATTGGGGACGACCCTTGCGAGTTCTTCGTCAGGCTGCACCGGGCGCCCCATCGTCGCCTCCGACTCCCGGATCCATTTGCGCGTGAGATGGAGTTGGACCCGCCCGAGACCCTGAGGCTGCACATGAGGGGCTGTGGAATCAGCGGCACGCGAGTCCGCGTTGAATTCCCAGCCCCTAATGTGATGTATCTTGGTCGAGGGTGGAAGACGTTCGCCCATATCCACAGCCTGATGGAGGGGTTCACCCTCCATTTTAAGCTGATGGAGGGCAACCTCCTCTCCGTCAAGGTCTTCGGGTGCTTCGGTACCCGGGCCAGGTGCTGCATGGACAGCTCCTCCGATAGCGAAGACTCCTCCTCGAGCGAGAGTGACGAGGAGGAGAGCGACAGCGACGACGAGGGTGGCGGGCGGCAGGATGACGGGTCCGACTAGGTGTCGGGCGCCGCTCCGTGTGGCACCGGCGACCCCATCATCCTCGTCGCCGGCTCCTTGAGCTTCTCGGGGTCGTCTCCTTGGCGGCTGGCGTAGGGAGGCTGCGGAAGAGGAAGAGGGCGGGCGGCAAGGCCGTCAACTCGGAGTACGGGGGCACGGCGCCCTCGACAGCGTGCTGACGTCCTGCCGCCTCGCTTTCGAGCCCTGCTTCCAGCGCCACCATCACCATCCAGCCTTTGGACGACCACCGAGATGTCCTCTTGGTGTCTTCTGCCACCTGTAGCTCGCCTAGGCGCTCCTTTTGCTCTTTTCGCCTCCTTGTCCTACCTCCTGAAGATAGGGACAAGAAAGGGATTACGGGCACCTTATCTTTTTAATTTGTAAGCCCTCGGGCCTTAGCTGCATTTAAAGCTTGTAATCCCTTTATTCATGTTTTTCATTCTCTATGGACTGTACCGGAGTGGAATGTTTTTTTAATGAAAAGGGGATGCTTGTCGGGTCACTTGTCTCGTGGGTGGGGCCCACGTCAAGGAGCGAATCCTTTATACCATTAAGATAGACAATTCTTTGCCCGGCAGCAGGCCCTGCCGTCTTCCCACGTCGTTCGACCTTCCTCACGCTTTTGGCGGAGGCAGGGATGAGGCGGGTTCAGGCTCCTCGTTTCGTCCCTTTGCTGCCGCGATTACGACCAAACCAGGCCCCGGGAGCGAGCCCGAGGGCCTAGAGTTATGGGAGCACGGTAGCTTTTAGGAAGAAACGAGGTTTCACATACCTCAGTCCATAAGAGAATGCACGATAAGGGACGAAAAACTTATCTGGGATTGCAGCCCCCGGCAACTCTGGTTTGCCGTGGGTGAATCCTTGTACTTGCAGCCCCCGGCAACACTGGCTTGCCGGGGTCCTGGTGCTGGTCCGTCCTCCTTCTCTCTTTCGTCCTCAGGTGGTCCGGGCCCTGCGAACCAAGGGAAACGAAAGAACGACAAAAGGACGCACACCCGACCTCTAAGCTAGGGGTTAGTTGCTGCCAAGCACTATCAACCCTAACCAAGGACGAGACTCGACTCAGCATGCATGCTAAAACTTAGGGCGCCAGCGCTTCATTTATGCTCAGGGTCTGCGCCTGGCTTTGAACATAGGATTACATGCAACAGCGGCAAGACTTGTACAAAAAGGTGGTTGCCGGAACAGGGTCCGACAACCGCGCCTTACGGGTAAAACTTACGAAGATGCTCGATGTTCCAGGAGTTGCTCACTGGAATGCCATCTTCGGTCTCAAGGCGGACAGCGCCAGGCCTAGTGACTCGTTTCACCCAGTAAGGGCCTTCCCACTTCGGCATCAACTTGTTGGAATTCTTGGCGGACTGAACGCGCCGAAGAACAAGGTCGCCTTCCTCGAGACTTCTGGCATTAACTTTGCGGCTATGGTAGCGGCGCAAAGCTTGCTGGTATCGAGCAGCTCGTACAGCAGCCTGAAGACGATCTTCCTCAAGGAGCAGCGCGTCCTCTTACCGCAGCTGCTCTTGCTCAAGCTCATCATAAGCGAGCACTCGAGGCGATCCGTATACGAGTTCCATGGGGGTAACTGCTTCTGCTCCATAGACTAGAGCAAAGGGTGTCTGGCCAGTGGCTCGATTTATCGTCGTCCTGATCGACCAAAGAACCACCGGCAGCTCCTCGATCCAGTTTCTTCCGCACTTGTGCAGCCTGTCAAAAGTTCTGGTCTTGAGCCCATGCAGCACTTCAGCATTTGCCCTCTCCGCTTGACCGTAGCAACAGAAGCGAAGCAGACCTTTGCGCCAAGATCTTGGACGTACTGCATGAAGGTGCGGCTTGTGAATTGCGTACCGTTGTCGGTGATGATCCTGTTAGGGATTCCGAAGCGGCAAACAATCGACCCGAAGAATGTGACTGCTGACTGTGATGTCACCTTCCTCACTGCTTCCACTTCCGGCCACTTTGTGAACTTGTCGATCACAACGTACAAGAACTCAAAGCCCCCGACAGCTCGGGGGAAGGGGCCGAGGATGTCGAGCCCCCAGACCGAAAATAGCCAGGATAAAGGGATCGTCTAGAGAGCTTGAGCTGGTTGGTGTATCTGCTTGGAATGGAACTGGCATGCTTCACACTTGGTTACTTGTGCAGTTGCATCCTGGAGGGCTGTCGGCCAGAAGAAACCCTGTCGGAAAGCTTTGCCGGCAAGTGCTATTGCGCCAATGTGGTGACCACATATGCCTCCATGTATCTCCGCCAACAGCTTTTGTCCATCTTCCCGGGGAATACACTTCAATTTCACACCGTTGAGTCTTCTTCTGTACAGTGTGTTGTCGACAAACTTGTACATACTTGACTGCCGGGCTACTCTTTCCGCTTCTTCTTGCTCTTCGGGAAGTTCTCCCGTCTGAAGGAAACGGACAATCTGCTGTGCCCATGCTGGAGCTTGCGGCTCGACAACAAGGACCAAAGGCGCTTCTGCTGCTGCGGGAACATCCGCTTCTACGGCGAGAACCTGCGGCTCAGCCGGAGCTTGATGTCCCCCAACAAGCTTGCCGGAGCAAAACTTGTCGGGAGCGTCTGCTACGACGGAACAAACCCTGGGGTTTGCCGGAGCAGTCTGCTCCTCAGCACTCTTGGTGTCGATCTTGGGGACCTTCTTGGCGGCGGCTTCGGGAAGCTCTGCCAGAAGATAGTCACCAGAAATCAACTTCCTCTTCTTGCTCTATCCAGTTGATGGTGTAACAGAAGGTTGAGTCAGCTTGAGCACAAAGATCCCTGGTTCCACAGGTAACTTAAGCGCGGCGCACTTTGACAGGCCATCGGCGATGTCGTTCTGAGCTCTTAGAACGTGCTCCATCTGTAGGCCGACAAAGTGCTCTCTTCTAGCTTTCTCGCTTCATCAACGTAAGCTTCCATCAACGGACTCTGGTAATTCGTGTTCACTTGGCAGACGACAAGCTGTGAGTCACCCCTGACAATGAGCTTCTTGATCCCAAGGTCTGCCGCGATCCTGAGACCGGCAAGCAAACCCTCATACTCTGCAGTATTGTTTGTTGCTTGCTCCTTGGGAAAGTGCATCTGGATTACGTACTTGAGGTGTTCTTCGGTGGGCGCGACAAGCAACACGCCAGCACCGGCGCCTTGTAGCGAGAAGGCACCGTCAAAGTACATAAGCCACTCTTTGCTTGCTTCCTTGACGGGGATGCTCGTCTCTGGAATTTCTTCGTCTGGTGTCGGCGTCCACTCTGCTATGAACTCTGCCAATGCTCTGTTTTGGATAGTTGAAGTACTCTCAAACTTGAGGCCAAAGCTTGACAGTTCCAGTGCCCACTCAACAATCCTACCTGTTGCTTCTGGATTTTGCAGTATCCTCTTCAGCGGAAAGCGAGTGACAACTGTGATCTCATGTGCTTGGAAGTAATGGCCCAGCTTTCTCGAGGCCATGAGAAGGCCGAAAAGCAAATTCTGCACACTAGAGTACCTTGACCTAGCCCCCTGTAGAAGGGAGCTGACAAAGTAAACTGGGCGTTGCACCATTCTCTTCTTCTGCACCTCCTCTTGCGCCTGCGCAGACCCATCCTCGTCGGGACCAGAGCTTGTCGGGGAAGCCCCCTGCTTGTCGCCGGATGCGCTTGCCGTGGTTGTTGGCTCATCATCTACCTCCCTCTCTGCTACTAACGCAGCGCTGACCACTTGATTGGTTGCCGCCAGATACAGCAGCAACTTCTCTTGTGGCTTTGGTGCGACAAGTATTGGAGTGGAGGACAGGTATCTCTTCAAATCCTATAGCGCAGCCTCCGCTTCCGGAGTCCATTTCATTGGACCTGCCTTTTTCAAGATTTTGAAAAACGGCAGGGCGCGCTCGGCAGACTTGGAGATAAACCTGCTGAGAGCTGCCACGCAACCGGCAAGTTTTCGTACATCCTTGACGCGCTTTGGTGCTTCGATCTGCTCGATGGCCTTGATCTTGTCGGGATTGGCTTCAATTCCCCACTGAGACACGAAGAACCCGAGGAGCTTGCTTGAAGGGACTCCAAACACGCACTTCTCGGGATTGAGCTTGAGGCTGATCTTGCGCAGATTTGCAAAAGTCTCTTCTATATCTTGAATCAGAGTTGACTTGTCCTTGCTCTTGACCACTATGTCATCCATGTAGGCTTCCACATTTCTGTGTATTTGTGGCTCAAAAGCGGTATGGACTACCCTTGCAAATGTTGAACCAGCATTCTTCAAACCAAAAGGCATCCGTATGAAACAATACGTGCCACATGGAGTGATAAATGTGGTTTTCTCCTCATCCTCTTCTGCCATGAAGATCTGATGGTATCCTGAGTATGCATCAAGAAATGAAAGCAGGTCACATCCGGCCGTGGAGTCAACAATCTGGTCGATGCGCGGCAAGGGAAATGGATCTTTGGGACAAGCTTTGTTAACATCAGTAAAGTCGATGCAAAGCCTCCATTTCCTGTTCGCCTTGCGCACGACTACAGGATTGGCCAACCACGTAGGATGGAGCACTCCTCTGACATGGCCTGCTGCTTCCAACTTCTTGATCTCTTCTGCAATGAACTCTTGGTGCTCCACTGCTTGCTTCCTAACTTTCTGCTTGACGGGCCGCGCGTGAGGACAGACGGCAAGGTGGTGCTCAATTACTTTCCTAGGAACACCGGAGATGTCAGACGGTTGCCATGCAAACACATCGACATTCGCCCGCAGGAAAGCAACAAGCGCGCTTTCCCATTCACCATCAGTGCCGTCCTCCTTGGCGGACACCTTCTTGGTTGCTGGCAGAGCTGCCATCGTCTTCTTGCACTTGCCGGTGGAGCTCGATGGTGCGTCCTTGACGGTAGCGCAGCACTCCGAAGAGGTGCGCTTGCCGGAGTGGGCATCAGAGATCTTGCCGGACTTGGTCTTCTTCTTCCCCCTGGGAGCTTCAGCGGCAAGTGTCTCGCGATCCGTTGCGGCTGCTGCTTCCCGGTAGATCTTGTCGGCACAAATAAGAGCATCCTTCTTGTCGCCAGGGACAGAGATGACACTTATCGGGCCTGGCATCTTCAGCATGTTGTATGCGTAGTGAGAGGCCGCCATGAACCTGGCGAGCGCTGGACGGCCGAGAATTCCATTATAAGGCAATGGAAAATCGGCAACGTCAAAGGTGATCCTCTCAGTCCTGAAGTTCAACTCACTGCCAAATGTCACCGGCAACGTGATCTTCCCCTTCGGCTTGCTCCTTCCCGGGTTAACTCCTTGGAATGTGCCAGTCTCTTCGAGCTCGCTGTCGGGGACTTGGAGTTTCCGGAGCACAGCGGAGGAGATCCGGTTCAAGCCGGCCCCGCCGTCAACTAGCATCTTAGTGACCTTGAGGTTGCGGATAGTTGGTGAAACCAACATCGGCAAACACCCGACCACAGTTGTGCAACCAGGGTGGTCCTCAATATCAAAGATGATAGGCGTGCTGGACCATTTCAGAATCTTGCGCGACTCGACGGGTGGTTCTGCCGCATTGACTTCCCGCACCCACTGCTTGAGTTGGCGGTGTGAAGTATGCAGAGAAGCACCACCGTCAATGCACAAGACCCCTGTGGCTTTCTGAAACTCCTGCTCACTCGTCTCGTCATCATCCATGTCTTCGTCGTCGTCGTCATATTCATTGTCGCGGCCGCGGGGAGGTCTGTCTCCTTGCCACTGCTTTTCCTTGCCGCGGCGTCCTCCCCGGGCCGGGCGCTTCGTGCCAGATCCTCCAGCACCTCCTTGGGCTTTCTCCTTGTCGCGTCGCTCATACTCGGCCTTCTGCAGCTCAACGAGCTGCTCGACCTTCTTACAGCTCTGGAGGTCATGGCCGTTGGTGCGGTGGATCTTGCAGTACTGTTTGTTGGTGCCGTCCTGCTTGTCGGCGGCCGCCATAGCCTGGCAGTTGGTGCGTGTGGCAACCTCCTTGCCGGAGCCACCAGCCTTGGCTTGCTTGGCGCCACCTTCGCTGCCGGACTGCTCAACAACCAACACCTCTTTGTTTTTCTTCCTTCTGTTGTTCCGGCGCCGGCTCGTCTTTGCCGGGGCAGCATCGTCGCTGTCAGATCCTTCTGCTCCTGTGTTTTCTCCGGGGAGTGTCCTCCCTTCCTCAGCTCGTGCACACTTGTCGGCCAGGGCATACAGCTCACTGACGTTCCTGATCTTGCACATCACCAACTCTTCCCGCATCCTGCGGTTACGCACGTTCTGATGGAACGCGCTGATAACCGCGGCAGGGTGGACATCTGGGATGTTGCGTTGCACTTGGCTGAATCTCTTGATGTACTTGCGCAGAGGCTCTCCTTCCTTCTGGGCAAGCAGATGAAGATCACTCTCCTGGCCATGAGGTTTGTGGCCGCCTGTAAAGGCGCCGACAAACTGATGGCACAGGTCTGCCCAGGAGGATATAGAGTTGTCCGGCAAGTGCATGAGCCAGGACCTGACGTTGGGCTTGAGCACCAGCGGGAAGTAGTTGGCAAGGATCATGTCGTCTCGCCCCCCGGCAGCTTGCACCGCGATGGTGTAGATGCTGAGGAACTCCGACGGATGCAGCTTGCCGTCGTACTTCTCTGGTACGTCTGGCTTGAAGTTCTTCGTACTGGGCCACTGGACTTGCCGCAGCTCAGGGGTAAACGCAGGGCAACCTACCGTGTAGGGCAGTTCGCCTGGTTCCCCTGGCGTATGCATGCCGACAGTGGGCCCAGTGCGCCGGTCTGACTGACGCTGCGCTTCTCTCCGGCGCTCGATGCATGTTCGAGCGTCCTCTTGCTGTCGTTCGTGAAGAACGTGGCGCTGATCGCGACGAGCTCGCGGGTCTGATGAAGCAGTGGAGTCACCGTCGTGGTGGACCCGGCGAGTCGGCGATCTTGGCCTTGGGGGCGGAGAGTGGACGGTGGTCGCACCTCCACCGGTCTTGTCGCCATCGGCTCGCGTCTGGCTGGCTTGCCGCGGCTGCGATGTAGTCGGTTGCCGTGGAGTGTCGCCGTTGGCGAAGCCGATAAGGCTCTGAATGGTGGCCCTCCAATCGTCGATCTTGTCCGGCGTTGGAGGGAAATCTAGGAGCAACTGAGCTCGAGCCAACGCTTCTGCTGGAGTGGCGGGTAACGGCGGTGAACGGTGCGAGGAGCGGGATATGCTCGGACTTCTAACTACGTTAGAAGGAGCAGTACCCCGTCCAGGCGACCGTGCCTCGCTCGCGCTAGCATGTTGGTGCGTACACTGGCCTTGAGCATCCCGAGATCCTCCAGCTTGTTCTGGCTCCAGCGAGCGTATGGTACTGTGGGTACCATGGCACTGCCGGTCCCGCGCCTCCTGAGATGGGCGCGGTGCGTGCTCGGACGCCGCGGCGTTGTGAGCTTCCTCGCCGACGCCCGTTCCTCCGACGGCGCCTACCCCACCAGCCGCTGGCTCTGGCGGTGGCGGGTTTGACGCGGACGGATCAGCCGCCTCCGAAGCCTTCTTCTTCGGCGGCATGTCGATGATGATGACGATGAAGGTCTAGCTCGTGCGAACGCCGGATCAGGTTCACACAACCTTGACGCCCCCTACCTGGCGCGCCAAAGATGCGGGGGGAAACTGCCTCCACGAGCACCTATGGGGATGGAGCCCCTTCTCGGTTCGGCGGGGGGCGGAGGTCGCACGAAGAGCAGATCGAGGCGAGGCACACGAGGGGTTTACCCAGCTTTGGGCCGCACGGATGCGTAAAACCCTACTGCTGCTTTGTGGATTGTATTGTGTTCTTGCTCGGGAGCGCGGAGTGCTACAGTACACACGAGCTGCTGGCGAGACCGAGCGTGAGTGTCTTCCTCCCCTCTCTACGTTGCGCATGGACCTCCTTTTATATGCTCAAGGGGTCACCGACAGGTGGCAACGCAGGCAAGGGCAAAAATGTAAAGTTGCTGCGGCTGGTACAGCTGTTTGCACAGTGTATCATACCTAACTCTGACGGCAGGGGACAAGGGCATTAAATGCCCATCTGCGTCGCCTAAACAGTGCGAAAAGGGACCGTCAGGGACGCCACCGTTCGCCATGATGGCTATCTTGTCAGCGCCGTTTGCCACCGCATCCCCCTGGCTACACAGCCTCTCGCCACGTACGCCTGGAATGGTCCCAGAGCGACACGTTGGTGGATGAGCTGGAGCGCGGGCTGCGGAGTAGTAGCTTGTCGCGGCAAGTGCCTTGCCGCGGTCGATGTCTTGTCGCGCCTGGGAGCTTGTCGCTCACTGGGCCTTGGTTGGCCTTCCCGCCAAGATCCTCTTGCCGGGGTCTTGCGCTTCGAGTGGCCTTCCCGGCAAGCTCCTCTTGCCGGGGTCTTGTGCTTTGGGTGGCCTTCCCGGCAAGCTCCTCTTGCCGGGGCCTTGTCTCCTTGGCTTAAATACTTTGTTCTTGAATGGCTCCAAAGGGACTTCGGAGGACCTTGGCGGTCGCCTGGCAAGCCTTGCCGCGGGGGACTGCGACTGCCCGTGCCCAAGTTCGGGATACTAAGGTACCCCTACTTTAGTACACCGACAGTATTGCTATACAACTCTCGTTTAAGACTTTTTGCAGGAAAACTTCTCTCTAAATGGGAAGGCCCCTATGTTATCGAGGAGGTCTATTGTTCCGGTGCCATAAAAATCAACAACTTCGAAGGCACAAATCCAAAGGTGGTAAACGGTCAAAGAATCAAACACTATATCTCAGGTAATCCCATAAATGTTGAAACCAATATTATTGAAACCGTAACCCCGGAGGAATATATAAGGGACACTTTCCAGAACGTTCGTGGCCTTATTATCGAGTCCGTGAGCTATATATAATAAAGATTAGTGTTGAGTCAAGGGCCTGATTATTTTGCCATGATTTTGGGTGAATAAAAGAAAATAATAAAAAAGAATAAAAAGAAACAAAGAGCTCATATTGATCTTATTGAGAGTAATGACTTCACATAGAAAGAGTATGATGATTAAAAGTTGTTGGGAGTTGGCAGACATAGCTTTGGTCATCGTTGCAATTAGAAGGAAGTAATAAGGAAAGAGAGGTTTCACATATAGATATATTATCATTGATATCTTTTATGATTGGAAGCACTCATTCAAATATGACATGCTAAAGAGTTGATGTTGGACAAGGAAGACAACGTATTGAGTTATGTCTTTCTTATATCTGAGATAAAGTATGTTGTCATGGATCCTCTAACTTGTTGAGCTTGCCTTTCCCCCTCATGCTAGCCAAATTCTCAGCACTAAGTAGAGATACTACTTGTGCTTCCAAACACCCTTAAACTAGTTTTGCCATGAGAGTCCACCATATCTAGCTCTGGATTGAGTAAGATCCTTCAAGTAAGTTGTCATCGGTGCAAAGCAATAAAAATTGCTCTAAATATGTATTATTGATTGGTGTGGGAGGAATAAGCTTTATACGATCTTGTGATGTGGAACTAATAAAAGCGACGGACTGCATAATAAAGGTTCACATCACAAGGGGCAATATAAAGTGACGTTCTTTCGCATTGAGATTTTATGCACCCAACCATAAAAGCGCATGGCAACCTCTGCTTCCCTCTGCGAAGAGCCTATCTTTTGTTATTATCTTCTACCCTATGCAAGAGTTATGGTGATCTTCACCTTTTATTTTTCATTTTATCCTTTGGCAAGCTCAGCATGTTGGAAAGAACATGATATATATATATATATATATCTAATTGGATGTATGGGAGCATGAACCATTATTGTTGACATTACCCTTGAGGTAAAAGGTTGTGGGGCAAAACTATAAGCCCCTATCTTTCTCTGTGTCCGATTAAAACTCCGTAACCACAAGTATCGCGTGAGTGTTAGCAGTTATGAAGGACTAGATGATAGTTGAGTATATGGACTTGCTTTTAAGCTCTGACATAGACTCTTTCCGATGTTATGATAAATTGCAATTGCTTCAATGATAGATCATCGCTTGAACATGAGTAATCATTTGACAAAATATATATATGTTGCTGTTATGAGAATAATCATGATGCCTTCATGTCCGTATTTTATTTTTATCGACGCCTCTACTTCTAAACATGAGGACATATTTATTGTTATCGGCTTTTCGCTTGAGGACAAGCGAGGTCTAAGCTTGGGGAGTTGATACGTCCATTTTGCATCATGCTTTTATATCGATATTTATTGCATTATGGGCTGTTATTTCACAACATGTCACAATACTTATGGCTATTCTCTCTTATTTTACAAGGTTTACATAAGGAGGGAGAATGCCGGCAGCTGGAATTCTGGGCTGAAAAAGGAGCAAATATTATAGACCTATTCTGCGCAACTCCAAAAGTCCTGAAACTCCATGGAATATCTTAAAATAAATAAAGAAAAATCCTCGCCAAAGATGAAGTCCAGGGGACCCACACCCTGCTCACGAGGGTGGGGGGCGCGCCCTACCTCGTGGGCCCCCTGGTGGGTCTCCGACGTCCATCTTCTGCTATATGTAGTCTTTTGATGAGAAAAAAATAAGAAGCAACCTTTCGGGACGAGACTCCGCCGCCACGAGGCAGAACCGAGGCGGAACCAATCTAGAGCTCCAGCAGAGCTGTTCTGCCGGGGAAACTTCTCTCCGGGAGGGGAAAATCATCACCATCGTCATCACCAACACTCCTCTCATCGGGAGAGGGCAATCTCCATCAACATATTCACCAGCACCATCTCATCTCCAAACCCTAGTTCATCTCTTGTATCCAATTCTTGTCTCAAAGTCCGGGATTGGTGCTAGTAGGTTGCTTGTAGTGTTGATTACTCCTTGTAGTTGATGCTAGTTGGTTTATTTGGTGGAAGATCATATGTTCAGATCCTATATGCATATTATTACCCCTCTGATTATGAACATGAATATGCTTTGTGAGTAGTTACGTTTGTTCCTGAGGACAAGGGAGAAGTCTTGCTATTAGTAGTCATGTGAATTTGGTATTCGTTCGACATTTTGATAAGATGTATGTTGTCTAGCCTCTAGTGGTGTTATGTGAACGTCGACTACATAACACTTCACCATTATTTGGGCCTAGAGGAAGGCATTGGGAAGTAATAAGTAGATGATGGGTTGCTAGAGTGACAGAAGCTTAAACCCTAGTTTATGCATTGCTTCGTAAGGGGCTGATTTGGATCCATATGTCTCATGCTATGGTTAGGATTACCTTAATACTTTTGTTGTAGTTGTGGATGCTCGCAATAGAGGTTAATCATAAGTGGGATGCTTGTTCAAGTAAGAACAACACCCAAGCACCGGTCCACCCACATATCAAATTATCAAAGTACTGAACGCGAATCATATGAACGCGATGAAAACTAGCTTGACGATATTCCCATGTGTCCTCGGGAGCGCTTTTCCTTCTATAAGAGTTTGTTTCGGCTTGTCCTTTGCTACAAAAAGGATTGGGCCACCTTGCTGCACTTTATTTACTTTTGTTACTTGTTGCTCGTTACAATTTATCTTGTCACAAAACTATCTGTTACCACTTATTTCAGTACTTGCAGAGAATACCTTGCTGAAAACTGCTTATCATTTCCTTCTGCTCCTCGTTGGGTTCGACACTCTTACTTATCGAAAGGACTACGATAGATCCCCTATACTTGTGGGTCATCAGGCTCGCAGTAGCGCCACCGTTGCGTAGCATTGGCTATGATACGATGGTTTTTCACGCGAGTCGGTGCCGCGAGAGGTTGCTAGATACTGCTGGCGAAGCACCACCGGTGATGCTAAGGAGCTTCACAACATGTGCCATGCTGCAAAGGAGCTCGACAACATTTTTCGTGTTGCCACATGGGGCTACAACATGCGTCATGCTGAAAAGGGTACTAGGTGCTGTCATTGTCGTTGTTGGAGGTGACCGCAACATGGTCCATGTTGCAATGGGTGACCAGAGTGACTGCAACATGGTCCATGTTCCAATGGATAATCTGACCACAACAAGGTACATGTTGTAATGGGTTATCGGAGTGATCACACCATGGTGCATGTTGTAATGTGTGACTAAAGGCTCACATCATGCAAGCTAGAGATGATCGAAACATGATCCATGTGTGCAATGCGTGACAAAAGTGATCCGACTGAGCGCAACAGGACTCGTGTTGCAAAGCCCCAAGCGCAACATGTGACATATTGCAAACCAGTGGGAACCTCCGCGGCTGACGTAGGGAGACATCGGATAGTCCCATGCGCCATTCAATGACTATTGAGGCGACCGATGTGATCCAGCTATCATCCGGTCGACGCATAGCATTGCCCGATGTACAGAACTAACAAAATGTGATGTGTGTTTAAAAGAATGTATAATACATTAAAAATATGTTTGTATTTGAAATAGGATTTTCATGATATAATTTGACACATAGTTTATATTATATAAACTAAACTTGTGGTCAAATTTTGATTCAAAATATGAGGAGGCCTAGTAAACCCGGATGGAAAAGTACCTAGGTAGGGGCTTCCCTCTTTTCTAGCAAAAAACATGTACATGACGTTAAGACAGAAAATGCATACTGCAACATTTGCGTGGTGGCCAACTGAAAGTGGAATTGTGACTCAGTTACGATTTTGGTATTGATCACTATATGATTTATGAGAACTGATGTCGGTTGTCAAGTATATCTTAGGAAAATGGATTCTCCTTTTGGTCTACGAACTTTGGTAACCCCATCAATACGTAAAGGGAAAAAGAAGGTGTTCTTCGGCTGACTCAGGGAAGTTTTACGGTTTACTCTTTTAGTCCTAGGAACATTCGTACAATCAAGAGGAGTTGCTATGATTTGGGAGTTGGGGAACTTAAAACATATCCACATTCACTTCACCCATTTATTCTCATCTTTTGTTGGAAGGAGAAGCCAGCGAGAAAGTACCCCATCCGGTTGTCCGGGTGCCCGGACCTCTTTGATTTAGGGTACCTGGAAGCGCCAGAAAAGTTGCAGCCGGGTTCGGTCTACTCTGGTGCCTGGGCCCCCATGGTCCGGGTGCCCGGGGTCTCCCCGTAGACCTTTGTACACGCTGGTGCCTAGGGTCTTGGACCCATGGGGGCCGGTCCCCTCTGCTCTATCGGCCCCTGTTCTGTTGGGTGCCCGAGGTAGGGGGTCTTTTTCTCTGGATGGTCCAGAAAATAGATGTGCGTAATCAGAGGGATGGTTTGCAAAATTTCGTTCAAAAACCATCTTCTGCGCATCTTACATAAAGCACAAAATTGAGCAGCAAGAATAATTCAGAGGAGAACTACTTAAAAATTCTACCACCAACCACCTGAACCAAAGCACCGAGGTCATCTCTACCTCGCGGCACCCAGTTCAAGTGTAAGAGCATCTACAGTCGAGCACCCTAAACCCGCCTCAAACGCCCGGGCGGACGACCCAGTTACTGATTAGTTACATGCGCCTCAAACGGGTCTCAAACGGCCAGGTGGCCGACACCCCTCATATATAGCCCAAATATGGGGCGGATATGGGGGCGCCCGAGTGCATCTGCCATGCCGGACCCATCAATGCTGGCCCACTCGACCCCACATATATTGCTTCCCACCAGCTCGTGGGACCGAACCCTAGCTACTTCACTCCACTCCCCTCCACTGCCCTCCGTCACTCAAGCTCAACTTCGACCATTTCCGACATGATAGGAAGCGGATTTGACTCCGACCAGTCCGGGTCCCTCGGCTGCGGTTTCATCCTGTGCGGGTTGGAGGAGGCAATGGTCATCCGCATTGCACTCCGCCGCTCCCGGGAGGACAATGCCTGGCCGAAGGCAAGAGTTGTCCGACGCGACTCCATAGCTTCGGCTCGACGGGCGCTCGGATCCTCTAGGGCATGAAACCTTCAAATCTCTCCTTCCCCATCTTCGTTCGGGCGGAGTATGAATTCCACCAGGACCGGAGTACTCGCCGCTGGAAGGAGAGGATATGGGCCGCCGAGGCCCGACTCGCTGCCAACATGGCGGCAGTGGAGGCGGCTGATGCGGCAGCGCTGGCGGCCGCAGAGGAGGAAGCCATCCGTGCTCGAATTGTGAAGAAGAGGAACAAGCGCACCCTCAACCGAGAGCTGAATGGGGTGGTCCGTGCCATGGCCGGACTACCACCGAAGGAGGAGAATGAGGACAACGATGGTGAGGACAACTCCAGCGACGAGTAGATCCGGCTCGATCCCTACTGCATCTTTGACCGGTACTTCCGCGACAAGGATGGCAGGAGCGTCGGGAAGAGCAAGGACAGCCGTCGATGATCTTCTCCACCATAGCCAAACATGCCAAATTTTGGTAGTCCAATGACATGTTAGTGATGTAGTAGCCAAACAATGTGTGTAATGCATCGATGCAGGGGCGGAGCCCGAAAATTTGGCCAATGGGTTCACTCGTTAAGTCATTGTGACAATTTTGTATGACTTAACTAAGTGTAAAGCCAAATTTCTATCATTTTATTACTAGAGTATAATGCTCAAAGACAGCATACTAAATTAAAAAAATACAATATCACATATAGTTGTTGCATTAAAAACGGGAGAGTGCAAGACATACTTGTTGGACAAAGTTATAAAATCACATGTTTACCTATTGTTATAGAGTAGTACCAAAATAGTTTTATAGATTCGGGTGCAACTTCTAATCTTCCTGAAGACAGCGAAAAAATGATAAGTCACTTTGATATTTATAAAATAAGTACCATAAAAATTAAATAAGAATGTAAAGTCACTCACATTCCAGAGGAAACATATCATCGTTACTAATGGTAGCTAAAAAAACATATCTTTCTTCACATGGAAATTAAATGATCACTCATGAATTAATTTATTGTGCAATTGTTTCTTAATACCATTCATAATTGACAAGCATATGTCCACGTATGTTGTGGCAACAAGCAATACCAGTACTTGTTTCAGAGGATACACCAAAGAAAAGTAATATGATTATTTGTGTGCATGAGTAATTGAGCAAGATCAGCACTCTTGTGCAAATTGGCGAACTTGTCATCTACTAACACATTGTTGATATAAGTGTGAAGTTCAAGACCAAGATCATCCATTTTTGTAGAATCAAAATTATATAAAAATAGTTTTTCTCCAAATAGAAAGTTTGGGAGACTACCTTCAACAACAACATTTAGTGGACTTTACTTATAGTGCCCATGAAGTCATTATCTGAATTTGGTGGTATATTTGTCTTTTATGGAGTATCGCTCCATAACCTAGATTAATTAAGTTCAAGAAAAGGCGATTTAAAATTAGGGCAAAATCCATTGCCGAACGAAGCTACTAGATTAGATTAGATTAGACGTATGCAAAGAAGAGAGAAGCAATGGTGATCTAATCTTCCATACACCAAATTTGGTCTGGGACCTGCCGTTGCCGACCGTGATGAGCGAACAAACAGGACGCCGGGAGGACGAGAGAGTGATGATAAGATTCACTCATAGCATAGGTGGAAGATCCATCCTATTTTCTTTATAGATTTATTTGTTCAAAGAAAAGACGCCTAAAAATCATTGGAAATGTTAACGCCCACACGTGTGGGCGTTTGCACATCGCCCACACGCCTCCATCACCACTCATTTTGCCACGTATGAATTGATGACATCAGCAGATTTTTTTTTTCGGCTTAAAAATGTTGTATCTCCTAAATAAAAAAGCAAACTAAAAATCCGTTTTCACCATTAAATTCGTCTCGACGAGATCTTCAAAATTAGACCCCATGTTGATATGTTTCGACGAATTTTTTTTTTTTGCCAGAAGTTGCCATGATGTTTACACTGCAGTTGCCATAGGGCTTAAACTAAAGTTGCCATGTGGCAATTTTAGTTTGTAGATCATGGCAATTTTAGTATTTTGATGATGGCAACTGCAGTACTTTGACCATGAAAATTATTTTTTGTATAAACCATGGCAATTTTAGTTTATGGTTCATGGCAAGTCTAGTTTCTTAATTCCCCATTTTATAAATGTCAAAATTTACTTTTAAAATGTAGAAGAAAATAGTTGAAACATATCATGGCAACTTCAGTGTAAACATCATGGCAATTCATATGCAATAGACATGGCAACTTTTAATCCAAAAGAAATTTGATCAAAACATATCAACATGGGATCTAGTTTCAAAGATCTCATCGCGAGGGATTTAATTGTGAAAACGGATTTTCAATCGGATTTTTCGTTTAAGAGATAAAACATTTTAAAAACTAAAAATCCAAAAAGATTCCTACATACATACATGCGATGACGTGGCAATCTGTTTACATTAGAGACGTGTGGTGCGTCTCCTTTTCTACCACACGTGTGGCAGTTAGCGCGACCCAAAATCATTGAGGGAACCTACTCTTGGTATGTCCTTTACCACATTCATTTTCCATATTCCCTTTCTTTAGTTCAGACGCTCTCGTACCTCAGGGAAAATCCAATTTCTATCAACGATTCCCATCCAACTCTCCCAAAGGATTCTTTTAGGCTTCCCCGCCACATCACACGCTTGCTTGCTTTTGCTAATCTGATCCAAAAAAACGAACCTTGTCCGCACTAATGGCTCTGTCCCGTCACCGCCTCCAGCCTATGTTACTCCTAAAAACGCAAGAAGGCAAGTAAAGGCAACTCACCAAGCAAATATTTCACGTCTGGAGCAAAATCGGCGGCCTCCCTCAAGGAAATGCTAGTGTGTGTTTTGCGGGGGAAATACTAGAATCTTTAAATTGGAAATCACCCAAACTAGGGCAGTATGTAGGTTTTCTGCTGGCCTCTAAGAATCTTTCTGGAATTTAGTCTTCATTGTGTCTCCACTTGTTCTCCTTTTCTAAGAATTATCATGCATCCGTTAAACACATGTCACCGTGCAACACATACATGTGGAAACCACGAAAAACATCTGCAAGAGGACACTCGAATATTTATAGAATACCCTAGAATAATAATAATAAACCATAAGGTGTTTTGCAACTATAATCACCATCACCCATTGCCATCGGACATGAGGGAGCATCATGCCACTAAAGGGCTTTGTGAATCGAAGAAGAAGCTCATAGGCGGTGGATCAATGACAATGTGTGGCACGTCAAACAGGGATCATCACCATGCTCTTTGAACCCCAAACTCATCTCTTGTGGTTATCACCACGGCAAACCACCTGATTTGGCACCCTCGAGCCACCATCCATGTTCCTAGACCGCCCGTCCTCCCTTGTACATGGACAACTACATTACCATTGAAGATGCTAAGTGTGGTGCCACACCATTTAGAAAAAAAACAAATACTCCACCCCAAGGGGAGTGACCCGAGGACAAATCCCACGGATTCATTCACTTCAGCAGAGAGGGTGATGCTGAATGGAGCTCATGCTGGGGAGACCTTATTTAGAACGTTGGTACGGCCGTCAATGAGATGATGCCATGGGAAATTAAAAAAAAACACATCCCAAACTAAAGAGCCAAAGCAGAGAGCCAAGGTTCCCTGCATCCTCGTGTTGCTGGTGTAGAAGGCTAAACGTCCTCGCCGCTGAGAAAAGGAGGAAAGCAATTGTCTCCTTTATCGCCTTTCAAGCCGTGGAGAAAAGGAGGAGAACAGTTATCTCCCTTATCGCCTTTCGATTGAACGAGCGGTGGTTGAAGACGTCATATGTGATCCAGAGGACTTTGACAGGCAGCATATGGACCTAGGTCGACACGCACGATATGATACAAAACATACAAATATACAACCCAACTAACAAGAGGATTTGTTGTCAACAATAACAAGCAACCGGCGCCAGCGCCATGCTGCTTACGGTATAGTGATTTAGTTCTTGTCTTGGGTTGGGCACTTGTTAGATTTTGTTATAATTAATCTAACTAGGGTTTAGAGAGGTCACTTAATAAATACGGAGTGAAGAAGGTTTTCAATAGTCCCAACATGAACTCCCCTCCCACGACTAGGCGGCTAGGGTTCCCCTTCCTCCCCTACCGTCGCCGCCGGCCGCCGGCCTCGCGCCCCACTTCCGTCCCCTTCCACCCTCCCCTTTCCCCGTCCAGATCCGCCTCGCGCCGCCTTCCCGGGAGGTGGCCGGGGCGGAGCTCGAGCTCCTCACCGGCGGGCCCCCTCCTCCCCCGTCCCCCCCCCCCCCCCCGCCCCCCCGCCGCCACCAGCAGTCGCCCCCGGCGCTGGCCCGGGTGGTACCGGCGGCGGTGGCCCTTCTCGTCCCCGCGCGCGCGCTCCTTTCTAGGGGCAGGGAGGCGGCGGCGGTGCAGCCCGGATTGGCGGCGGCCGGCGGCAAGCATGGTGTCGGCACCGCTCCTTGGCGGCTGGGCGGCGTGGTGGTGCCGAGTGGCCGACGTCGCGACCCCGGCCCAGATCTGTGCCCGGCGGGCCCCATCTGGTCCTAGCGGGCTGGCCCCTGGCGTGGCCTCGTTGTCTGCAGCGCGGTGAGGAGGAGGAGCGGCTCAGATATGGGGTGTCGGCGTGAGGGCGGGAGCTTTACAGGCCCACGAGGGCTCAGCCGGGCCTGTGGGCCCACGGGCCTGGTGTGCTCCTACTATTGCATCCGGACGGTGGAGGTGGGGCCCTCCCGCGTGCCGGCGGTGCTGATGCCCTAGTCCCGGCTCTGATTCTTCGCCGCGCTCTCCTCACTTCGCAGTGCCATGGTGAGACGGCGTGGGGGGCTCATGACCATGTTGGCGCAGGGTGGTGGTTGGTTTGGTGGCTAGATCTGAATCACCCAAGGTGCGGGTTGGGATCGGGGGGAACCCCTGTCGGCGTGGCCGACACCGGCGCGGTTGCGCCTGTGGGTGCCACCTGACCCTCCGGGAGGGCGTCGGGGGCTACCCTTCCTCTCGCCTTGTTGTGTACCGGGGGAAACCCTTTGCAGCAGCGTCGTCATCGTTGCGATCCTTTTTGGAAGTGTTGATAGGTACCGGCGCTTCAAAGTCTTGGAGCCTAGTGGAAGATCCCGGTGGGCGCAACGATCGCGAGGCTTCTTCGTTTTTGTCGATCCGCCGTTGTCGGCATTTGTTTCTTTTGCTCTTTCTCTGTCGTTTCTTTTGGGTGTGACTATGTTGTTTCCGCCCCAGCACCTATTCTTGTATGGTTCAGTTGGTTGCTTTGTATACAAAGTGGGGGAAACCCTTTTTCGGCATAACTACGGAGTACATCAGTTAGCATTACCATGGCTGTTGATTGATACGAACCCTTAATTTCATTGTGACAATCTTATAGCCATGGAACAGCCACACCACTGCTTAGCATCAAAGGAAGAAAAACAAAGACATTATCACTGCAAAGTGAAGCCCTGTAGATTGTCGTGCGTGTCTTGTAAGGAAGCAAAGCGATCACAGGTGGGAGAAATGCACACTATTGAAATCACAAACCACTATGGACTCAAGAATGCTGGTCAGATTACAGCTCCGTCAAATCTGTCTCAGAAATGGGGATGCAGAACAAAATGTATTTCCATTATACTAAGTGATGGAAAGGGGTTATGCCTTTCCCTACATTTCTGCAAGAGGCTGTTTTCAGGACTCCCCTTCTACATTTATGCCCAGTGTAGGCAGCAGCTTTACCACTGCGCCAAGGCTCCCCTTCTGCATATTCAAGATTTCACGAGGAACAAATTATCATTACTTCTACTGGTCATCCGAACTTAGTGCCCCAAGGGCACCGTACAGCAGCAACAACAGAGAACTGAGTCCCTCCAGCTGCAGGTTAGTGCTGCTTATATTGTTCTTGCTTTCGTTATCAGTTGACCGTTTTGCCAATAGTCAGACTGTGTCTGTTATAGCAACTCTAACTAATAATTAAGAAAGAAAAATCTGACTTGAAAATACACAACAGCTAGCTTTTAACACAACTGTCGATTTAGAGGAGCTCATAGTTTCAATGCCACGTTCTTAGGCAGTGAAGGTCCACATTGACGTTACACTTAATTAACCGAAACATAGATATGACCACCGCCAGGTGAAGCAATGCAGATCGTGTTGTCTTGTAGCCAAGGCGATCACGTCCTAGAGAACTCCAAGCTATTGAAATCACTGTTACTTCGAATTAGCAATGCCGATCTAAACCTGAACAGATAAGATAAAAGTTTAGGCACCAAAGAAGAGTCTTGCAGAGTAGCATTGTCACATTGGTAATATTAATCTCAACAGAATCTGAAATATGTGACTGCAAGCACTCGCTTCAGTGTGCTTAGATTGGAATTTGTAACAGAAGTTGGAATGCATAGCCAGACATAGACAAGTCACCACAAAGAAATGAGACGTGAAAAACTTCAGAATTGGGACCTTCGTGTTGCAGGAGTTCATATACTACCTTAGTACTAGTATATATGCACCTATCAGTATAACAACCTTCTAACTTAAAAAGAAGAAAGAAACTGGAGGTATTGGCAGCGAGAACAAATATACTAGCTGTCATCTGATATTCTAGTACAGAGATAATGTACAAAAAGGAATGGAAAGAAAACTAGGTGCCCCCTCAAATTCATCTTTACAGAGAACTTCTTGAGTTTCAGTAATTAATAGCATCATCACATTGGTAATATTGATTATTGATCTCAACTAAAATTCGGAACATGTGACTCCAAAGACTCGCTTTAGTATGTTAGAATTGTAATTTGCAATAAAGGTTGGAATACATCGCCAGACTGACACAAGTCAACACAAATAAATGAGTCATGAAAAAAACTTAAGTGGTAATTCCATGTTGCAGGACAGCAGCAGATCATATATTTCCTCCATCCGGGTTTATTAGGCCCCCTCGTAATTTTAATCAAACTTTGACCATCTATATGATTAACAAAATATGATTTATATGCTACAAAAAGTATTGATGGGGCGATTTTTGCCCACTCTGGACAAGAGGGTTATAGCGCCGTGGTTCGTGATCAACAAGGATCTGTGCAGACAGAAAATCGGGGTGTTTTGGATCATGTGCAAGTCCCAGAAGTGGCTGAAGCCCTTGCCTTGCGCCAGGCCCTTGTCTTCGCCAAGAACTCAGGTTTCCAGAAGACTGAAGTAGCTTCAGACTGCTTATCTTTGATACATAAGGTGCAAAGTTCAGGCTTTGACAGACTCCCAATAGGCGCCATCATCAGAGATATCAAGATTAGAGCATCAATCTTTTTATCTTGTAAGTTCAAGCATGTAAATCACTGTAGTAATGAGATAGCCCATGTTTCGGCAAAATCTGCTGAACATGATGCTGGGTCCTGTGGTATAATAGTGTACCTGATGTTATCAGGACCATTATTTGTAAAAAGAATATTGTGAATGAGTGGAAGGCAGAAAGTGTGCTGCCCATTGTTAAAAAAAAATACTATTGGATTTGTATTCCAAAGAGGATTCCAACGGTATATTTATTGTGACATATTGTCAAAGTTTATTGTCAAAGTTTGACCCCGATGGAGGGAGTACTATCAGTAAAACTTATTGTCAAAGTTTGACCCCAAATACAAGGGGTCCTAACAATCTTCTTACTACAAAACAAGGAAAAAAAAACTGGGTGTATTAGTAGAGAAAACAAACACACCAGGTGCTGTCAGCCATCCAAATACAAAAATGAGTCACAATATGGAAAGAAAATCAGAACTGGGTGTCCCTCTGATTCAACTTACAGAATGGCTAATACACAATCACCTAAAAACTCCTTAAGTTTCAGTCGATCATCTCAACAAATATAATTTGCTTTGAGAGTAGGAGAGCCATGATATGAGGATCTAAGAATGGTGGAGATTTTACACAATAAAGAAAGCTTCCAGTTGCCTACTCCCTTTATTCAAATGAATAAGGTGCGCACGCATTTCGAAATTGAACTTTGACCATAAATTAGACCAATCAAATATGAATTGTATGTGACCAAAATTACACTGTTGTATTCGTATTCAGAAGAAGCTTTCAATGGTATAATTTTTAAGTCATAAAAAGTATATATTAATTTTCTAATTTCTGGTCAAAGATGAATTTTGGAATGCATGCACGCCTTATTCAGTAGAATGGAGGGAGTATGTGATAAGCACTCCCTTGATCTTATGAGGTTCATTTCAGATAAAAACAACATTGAGGAATCTAGTTTCAGTGGCATGTGAGCACAAGGTATTATTATTTAAAGCAGTGACTCGGGATCTTAGTTGTGACCACACCAGTTACGGAGGTTTATCTGAAAACAGCACACAAGATAAAATTATACATGTGAAAATGACTAAATGAAAACTTTTCTGCCTCCTTATACCTATCAAAAGATAAGTGTAAAAATGAGTTCTGCTTGACTAAAATGAATTTTCTTGAGGTGAAAAGAATCCACGTTAAACTGGATCTACTCTTGCATTCCTTCGTTTCCCTGGCCATCAAAACTACTACTCGAAGATGATTATCAATGATCTAGTGTTTTTTGTGATTCCATCAGGACTCGTGCATAAGCTACTCATAGCATGCAAGATTCTTTCTCTTACTAATCTCATTCTCTTAAAATAGCAATCAGAACAAACAAGAAAACAAATCAGGATTACGTTCCTTATTTTTTCCACGAGCCCAAGAAAATAAATACACTAAATCAACCAAAAAACAATTGCTAATTGCAACAAAAACACTCACAATTAGACAAGCAGTCTGATAATTATGAAGGGAAGGAGATAAACATGGCGCATAGTAAGTTTACCGCTTCATAATGTCCGTGGAGGCAACAACGATGGTGGGAAGTTTGTATATATGTGTGTCTCAAACAACAAAAGTGGCTTCTGTTGTTTCAGACAAACCTTTTGAAGCTGCAACGTCTTGACATCTAATGAGAAATATTCATAGAGTGTATTCTCCAGATATGAGTTTGGCAGTGTTTCTGTCCTCATCAACAGCAAATATCTTCCTGTTGCACCTCTGATACAATATTTGTAGCCAGAATCTAGTGAGATTGTCTTCTCCATCTGCCACTGGCTGGGACTCTTGCCTTTGTTCGATGCAACAGTATAGCTGAGGTCAGATGCAGTTTTCCCATGGAAACCAAACATCCCAAATCTGCCTTCCCCTGCCTCCACAATGGCTACACCTTCCTTGCTCCATTTTCCAGGTGGGAGGTCAACAATGGAGAACTCCATGCATCATCCTGGTATCAAGCATGAGCAACTTTTTGCAGTTGATCGTCACCCAGTCCAAGAAGAAGCAGCCATAAGCATAATGGCTTCTGGCAAACGGAGGGGGGAACTCTGACATCATGAAAGACTTGTCCGTGCTAATGGCCAAATCACTCCATCCCTTGGATGCAGCAATTCTCCATTGCCCGGTGCTCGAAGAGAAGACCAAGGCGGCCACCCTAGTTTCGTAACACGCCAGGCCAACCAAATCACTCTGAATGAGGTATCTTCCTCCTCCTCGCTGAGGGGAACGAGTAAAGGCATGCGGCAAGGCCTGTGAACCATGGAGACCCGGTGCTCTAGAGAAGCGGCTAGGTCATCAGGTACTGGGGGAAGCACGAGGTACCGCCGGTGCAAGGGATCGCATACCACAAGCTCCGTGAAGTTCGGGGCTCCTCGCCCTTTTGGGGCCCAAGGCGGAGGAGGACGCGGCCGTCGGCGGATGTCCTGGACATCCCAGCGGCGGTGGGAGGGGAGGAAGGAGAAGGTGAAATCGGTGGCGACGGCGAGCGCACGGGCGGCGGGAGCGGAGGGGTGAGGCGGCAGGGCTGGCTGGAAGCCGTCGCGATCGAAGAAGCCGATGAATGGTGGCGCATGGAGGGAGCGGAAGCGGCGGAGGAAGGAGCGGTCGGTGGCGATTCGGCGGAAGGTGGCGCAGGCAGAAGATGCGCGGGCGAGGTCTTGTGGGGTGGGCAGCCGGAGGAAGATCTCATCAAGGAGGTGGTCGGCGATGTCTGTCAGAGGCGACGCCAATTTCTTGCTGGTCGCCATCGGCGTGGAGGCCGTCTCCATGGGCGTGGAGGGCGGAGGAGGCAGCCGCCGGAAAACCCTCCCTGGAGACGAGATGGGAAAGGGAGGTGCGTGAGATAGTACTATACAAAGTAGTATATATTATACAATGAGAAAACTCAAACGTCATATGTTCTGATGGTATAGTTTTCTATATACAATTCATATTACATTGATAAAACCGACAATTCAGAGATACACACAGTACCTATAAACTGAAAATTTGAGCATACCAAACAACTCGTGTCATTTTCTTCCTCATTCATCACTGTCTACAATATATACTTATAGGTAGCATAAATTGATGACTGCTAGTAGAACACCCTAAGCTTTTGCAAAGTGGTGTAAACAAGCGATGGAAAACCGGCCCAGCCATACCAAAAGTCGGTAACGTTTTCAGTAAGCGAGGCAATCAGGAGACGTACGGTGGGAAATTGCAAACCAAACGTGTACTAACCTTAGCTTTCTCTTGTACAGAAAATTTTGTTTTTCAGTTTACTGTTCAAAGGCAAAGAAAAGGATTTGTTCGACTGGAAAGAAATAGTGAGCTTGCATCCAACTAATTTACTTTACCGAAAAAGGCTTTCGTCCCGCTTTATATATAAAACAAAGATCATCAACAAACCCGATACAAACGCATGCCAACACAACACACACCCAAGGCAGGATACAAAGATGTTGAACGCAGCAACACCACCCTAGCACTACAAGAGTAACAGGAGATCTTAGCCGTGAACACGCCACCGCCAAGAGGTGAAGCCGCATATGGCGAACCGAGGGCTCCAAGGCGGCGCCTTCAGGAAGGGAACGACACCGAAGCGCCGCCACCGCCTGACACGAGGGTCAGGATTTCTCCTGGAGCAACCCGACGGGCAATGAAGGCCGCGACGATGCCTTCAAGAAGGGAACGATTCGCCGCCGCCGCTCCGTCCGAAGATAGAGCAGGTCTTCACCCCGGCGAACAATCACGACCACCGAACGCCACACCCCGGCAACCATGCCGCCCACACGGCCATGGTCACCAGGCATCACCAAGCCATGGGCACTGCCCATGAGCACCGCGCTACCACCTCCAGGGCCGCCGCCCTGGCATCCAAGACCTTGACACCACCTCACCCGAGACCGGCCGCTACTCCAACCAAAGAGATGAATGGAAAGATCCTGTCTTTCGCACCCCTGGGCGACCCCCATCGCCGAGTCCTAAGAGGCCGGCCGAAACGGGCCTCCATCTCCTTGTCCTGCTGCACTGGGTGCTAGACGGGCTCGGTCCTTCTGCCGGGCGCGAGACGAGCTCCGTACTGCTACCGGACGCGAGACGAGCTCGGTCCTGCTGCCAGGCGCGAGACGAGATCAGTCCCGCAGCACCGGGCGCGAGAAGGGTGATGGACTGCAGCTAGGAGAGGGCCAGCCCTTCGACGAAGGTAGTGTCCGAACGACGAGGAGATGTCCGGAGATGTCCGGCCGCCGCCGTGAAACGACCCAAACCACCGCCATGAGCCAACACCACGTCGTGGCAGCCCACATCCGTGAAATGACCCGACCAGCCGCTACCAGCACCCCGGGCCGCCCGTCGGCTCGCAGGGCCATATCCGGCCAAATCTGACCATGCCGCAACAAGCACCCACCAGCCACGCCCTCAAGCTCCCCCTAGCCAACGAGCAGAGGAGGAATAAGGAGGGCGCCCACCTATGTCGCGCCGCTACCATAGCCAGCACGGGGCGACGGCAAGGGCAGCCGCCCGCGACCCGCGCCGCACACGGCCCGCACCCCTGGAGCCAGATCCGAATACCCGCCTCGACCTGCCACATCCGCCATCGGGGCTCTAGGGTAGACCACCTCGGCGTCGCCCGTCGCACCACCGCCCGGCCCCGGCGCCACTTGCACTGGCCCCGCGTCATGCTGCTGCGCCCGACGCGGGCCGCAGCACCCAGGTGAGGCAGCCTCGGCCAGCGCCTCGGCCCCCAGCGCGAGGAGATGTGGAATCCCCGCCACCGTCACCGCCGGCGGGGCTTCGCCCGGCCGCGCCCTTTGGCGACGGCGAGGGAGGGAGGAGGGGAGGAGGGAACTCCGGCGGTGGCGGCGGTAGGGTTTGCCTCCCCTGCCGCCCGTGGGAGTGCCAGAGGAGGGGGCGGCTTCGATGTTGACGTTGCCCGTGATCACTAATTTACTTTCAGAACAGAGAAGCCAACAGCTGAACAAAAAGAGGAAAGGATGAGCACACCAATAATACCGCTGCTCTGGAACTGGCAATGGCTTCATACCATGTCTTTCTGCGCCTCCGTAGAAACAAGTCTTGCAGGCCCCAAGCATTGTCTATTCTTAAGCTAGCTTTTATTGACACCTCTAGTATGTTGTCATGTTTCAATTATATTAGTCCAACATGTTCTCTGCGCGTGCGCACTTGAGTTGGCCATCAGTTCCGTTGCCAAACTTTTTGCTACTTGTCAGATGTTATTGCAATTCTAATAGTTAAGAAAAATTGTGACTCGAAAATATAGCTTCAAGCTAGATTTACCATAGCTGCAGACTGATACGAACTCTTATTTTCATTGTCAAATTCGTTGGCAGGGAACAGACACATCGAAAGATTACACTGACCGAAGATAGACATAGAATGAAACAAGAACAACATAAACATAACCTCTCCAAGTGAATCTCTGTAGATTTTATTTTATTTTTGACGCAGAGGGCAGGAGCTCTGTAGATTGTCATTTGTCACCTCGTAGGGACAAGGCAATCAAATCTGCGATAACTCCACCCTATTGATGTTGCATGACAACATCACTTCGAATTAAGAATGCTGATCTGATAAGACTCCACTGAATCAGAGCAAACAACACAAAACTTCAGCCACCAACAAAGATTTAAATCAAACCACTTGTATTCATAAACATATTGGAAACACAGCTGGACAGATTGGAAACACAACTGAGTCGTGAAAAACTTGAGCCATTCAGAATTGGCACCTAGCTGTTGTTGCAGGAGTTCCTATACGACCTCCAGGTAAGTGTTTTAAATAGCAGGCTATGGAAAATAGCGGTGGGCCTCCAAATCAGCTATAGCAGAGCTTAGCGGGCTATTTATGAAGGCGACCATTTAGCGGCACTCTGCCGAAAAGGCTATAGCGGGCCGGCTATTTAAAACTATGGTAACTAGCAGTATAAAAACCTTAGACTAAAGAAAAGAAAGAAACTGGGGGTGTTGGTAACGAGATCCCAATACAAAAATGAAAGGAAAAAAAAACATGGTGCCCCCTCTAATCCATCTTACAGAACTGCTAACACACAATCACCTGAAAGTTTCAGTTTCGGTCAATCATCTCAACCAAGATGATTTGCTTTGAGATTAGGAGAACAACCATGATATGGGGATATAAGAGTGGCGGAGATTGACTGTAATAATAAAGAATGGTTGCCTGTGCAACTATAAGCACTCCCTGGATCCTAAGAGGTTTATTCAGGCAAAACAGCTTGTGAGCGCAAGCTGTTCTTATTATTCAGAGCATTGACTCACGATATAGTTTCTGACTGTACCAGGTGCAGATTTATTTAAAAAAACATTGCCAGATAGAACTTTTCTGCCTCCTTATACCTATTTACAAATGATTGTCCTTGACTTGAGTGAATTTTCTTTTTCTTGAGATTAAACAATCCAGGTTAAACTGTATCTACTCTTGCATTCCTTCTACATTTACCTTGACCATCAAAACTAGTAGCACTAGAACTTAATTAGACAAGCTGTGTGATAATTATGAATGGAAGGAGATAACTAGTATGTGATAGAAAGTTTACCACTTCATATTGTCAGTAAAGACGACGGCGATGGTGGGAAGTTGGTATATGTGTCACCCTATAACCACATAAACACAACCACCACCAGCTGAACCAATGTAGATCGTGTTGTCTTGTAGGCAAGCCAATCACGTCCGCAAGAAATCCAAACTGTTGAAATCACTGTCACTTTGAATTAAGGATGCTTATCTGATTGCGTACGTCTACGTCGAATCTGAACACACAAGATATTTAGACACCAGAGAAGATACTTGCACTTTGGGGAGGCCGACAAAGCTGCCCCTGTGGACGCCCAAAGTGGCCAGGACTTGCACTTTTCCACGCATTTGACTGTCCTTGGAGCGGAGAAAGCGTCCCTGCCAGCGGAGAGCTGCGCATCATGCACAGTGGAAGGCGACCATCCCATGGAGGCAAAATTTCGTGTTTTGACCCTTTTTGCTAAGAAATTCAGGATTTGACCCCCGTTTGAACTTATTTCGGGATCTGACCCTTTTGCCTACCGCCAGGGGGGCTGGCGGTAGGTGTGCACGTCCTACAGCCATGGGGTACATACTAGTTACCTTGGGTGATGAAAATGCTCCGGATCCACCAGTGAAATCTCAAGAAAATGGAGTGGATCTAGGTGGGTTTGTGAGGGGGAGAGAGGGGGGAGAGGAGCTGGGCACGGGGAAGAAGGTGAGTGGGGAAGAAGAGTGGTGGTGGGGTCCACAAACCAGCCCCACCCCACCTTATCCACCACACAGCAGCCTACCGCCAGAGGGTCTGGCGGTAGGCTTCAGTACCCTACCGTCGTCCCCCATGGCGGTAGGCCCTTTTCCACGTCAGCACGCGCCGACGGCCGTCAGTCGCCGTCAAGGGGCCTACCGCCACAGCTGATGGCGGTAGGACATGCACACCTACCGCCAGCCCCCCTGGCGGTAGGCAAAAGGGTCAGATCCCGAAATAAGTTCAAACGGGGATCATATCCTGAATTTCTTAGCAAAAAGGGTCAAAACACGAAATTTTGCCACCCATGGATGGAGAAAACGAGCGGAGCATTGGTGGGTCCCCCAGATCGGTGGCTCTCTCGGTGTGGCAGGCACCCATTCTAAGCCAGGCTTGCATCCTGTCGTCTGTCGGGCTGGCTCTAGGACGGCCCGTGTGGACCCCGCGCCATGCCAGAGCAAAAGGGGATGAGGCACGCACCCCAAGCAGGATCAGGGCGGGTTCCGTGGAGCTGCCCATCCCAGTGGGCGTGGACGGGCTCTCTCAGCCAGAACATGCTGGGAGTGGCCACCTGCTTTCCCAGGAACTGCTGCCCTCGGTCTGTTCGACCATTGATTCGGTAGCCATGGGAGTTTCTGCATGCACGATGACCTGCATGCGACAAGAGGACTCGGTGACCCCACCACATCACTTTGACTCTGCATTTTTCGCTATCAGCCTGTCGAGCATCTCCCAATCTACCACTAGGCCTTCAGATACTGGAGATAGGCCATGCACGCCATGCACCGGACTGGAGGTCTTCATAGCGAGCTTGCTAAAGCCATTTCACCTATCCTCTCCAGGCTACCAGATAAGTGACCAAGCAATAACCAAGCAGCGGCCTAGCACGAAAAGATAGCTTGTCTCAAACCTAAGGAAAAGTGTCAGGATTGCCAGAGGCATTGGTCGTGGATCGAATGCTTCGAAACAACAAAATGTGCTAATCTGAAAATTGTGCCTGGCTAACGAGGGTGAGCAGATCAGTGATGAAGCTCTACAAGCCCATGTGAGGCTATTTGACAGGCCGCTAGGAGACGGTGAAAAACGGGAATTCATCCATGAGCTAGAGGAGATAAGGGACCTCCACGCAGGACCATGGCTAGTTGCCGGGGACTTCAACCTTCTTGTTAACCCGGAGGACAAAAATAACGACCGGATCAATAGGCGTATGATGGCAAGCTTTCGAACGTTGTTGAACTCGCTTGAGCTCAAGGAGCTATACTTAAATGGGCGTCGATACACTTGGTCGAATGAGTGGGCGCGGCCAACTTTGGAGAAGATAGATCATGTATTTACCACCGTTTCTTGGGAGGAAATACACCCAACATCCTATCTCACGGCCCTCGGTTCTCCTATATCTGACCACTATCCACTCCTATTAGACCTAAATGCCGATGTGCGCGTCGGGCGTAGGTTCATATTTGAATCCTTTTAGCCGAAGGCGGCGGGATTCTTCCACACGGTGGAGAGTGCATGGACATTAGTGCTAAATGAGGGGAACCCATTCGTGCTGCTGGACAACAAGTTAAGAACCACGGCCCTGAAGAAATGGAGTGACCGGTGGATCGAAAATGTTAAACTGCAGATTGCCATCGCCCTCGAAGTGATAATACTGCTTGATGGTGCTATGGACAAAAGAGCTTTATCCCAACCGGAGAATGAGCTACGGAATCTTTTGAAAAAGAAGTTGCTTGGCCTTAGCTCTTTGGAAAGAACGATTGTAAGGCAGCGATTGAGGCTACTGAGACTGGAGGAAGGGGATGCCAATACCAGTTTCTTTCACCAGCACGCGCGCTACCGTCAGCGTAAAAACATGATCACAACACTGTGTCAGGGCACTTCCATCGCTACTAGCCAGGAGGAACTAGCCATCATGGTGGACTCATACTACGAAAACCTCCTTGGTGTGGCTCCGCCTAGAGAGCATACCATTGATTTGGACAAGCTCGAGCTACCTGTGTTAGGCACGTCGCAGCTGGAAGCTCCGTTCTCTATGGAAGAAGTGGAAATGGTGATCAAGGAAATGCCCCCGGATAAAGCCCCGGGACCAGATGGATTCACCGGACGTTTCTTCGCCACCTACTGGCACATTATAAAGGATGACCTCATGCGTGCATTTAACATGTTTCACCAAGGGGACATGCATGGGCTACCGGCTATCAGCAAGGCTATCATCTCACTTCTGCCAAAGATTGATGAGGCAGTGGAAATCAAGGATTTCCGACCTATGAGCCTCATTCATGGGGGCATCAATTTTGTTGACAAGGTCTTGGCTAATAGGCCGGCAGTCGAGCTACCTAAGCTCGTAGGCGCACATCAATGTGCGTTTATTAAGGGAAGATCTATCCATGATAATTTCATGATGGTCCAATGCATGGCGCGGCATTTGCACGCTCTCAAGGAGCAAACCATGATGCTCAAGCTAGACATTTCAAAGCCGTTCGATACCGTGCAATGGCCCTTCCCGCATGAGATCCTTAGGCGTATGGGCTTTGGTGCCAACTGGACCGAGTGGATCTGTGTCCTCCTAGCCAATTCTTCTACTCGCGTTATGGTAAATAGATGTCCGGGGAAGCCAATCTTCATCTGGCTAGGCATGTAGCAAGGCGCTCCCCTATCTCCCATGTTATTCCTGCTGATTATGGAGCCATTGCACAAGATGGTGGAGTTTGCGGCGAGCCAGGATCTGAACTCGCCACTTGCGCGAAATGGCTGCCAACAGGGAGTTTCTATGTTTGCTGACGATGTGATGTGTTATGACCGGCATATTAGGGGCTTAGCCCAGTGGGCTGTGACCTAAGTTATCTTATCGTTATTAGGGGCTTAGCCCAATTATCTTATCGTTATTAGGGTCATTTGCTTAGGAGTCAAGTAAACCTCTCTATATAAGGAGAGGAGATGTATCAATCTGATCAAGCAAGAAGCAATCAGTATTTGCTCAGCTTCCCTTAGGGAGCCGGGAGACCTAACCCTAGCCGCCTCTTGCGCTGTCGTCGCCTCTTCTCCACCACGCAAGGACGGCGCCCAACCACCGGCCGCCGCGCCCTCAACCTCATCTTCCTCCATCTTTCCCCTACAATCTCTGCCCTAGAACCGGCAGAACCCTAGCTCCTAACACCTTGGTATCAGGTAGCTCAGTTCTGATCATGTCTTCGTCGCCGCCCATCCCGTCGCTTCTGCTGCCGACCGTCACCACCGCGCCGCTGGCCTTCTTCACCATGCCGATGCCTTCCCCGTCCGCGCCGCTGGTCGCATCCTCCGGCCCCGCCACCACCCAGATGATGACGCCCTCCACCGCGCCACCGGCCGTCGTCTACTCCCCGGCGGAGATCTCCGGGGTCATCAATGATCTCGTCACCGCCGTCCAGGGGATACGGCTAAACCTAGCCGGCCCCTACGGGCCGCCGGTCGCCGCGACCGGGCCAGCCACCCTGCCGTGGTATCGTGGTATTCGGCACCCGCGGCCCCGACCGGGCCTCTACACCACCACTGGCCGCTTCAGCCGCCGCCCGCCACCGCGCCCCAATGGCCGCAGTGGCCGGCGCCAGCCCACGCCGCGTCACCCACGCCACCCGGGTCCTCGCCGCCACCGCCCTGGCAGCCCTCGCAGCCGCCGCACCCCGGGGCCACCGCGACGCTGGTCGGGCCACTGCAGCTACAGCCAGCCCCCGCCCCCACCCCGATCTGGCCACAATGATCGGCTGCGGTAATCGCCGCGCTCTTCGCCTCCACCGTTTCTAGGCAGCAGCAGCTGCCGCTGCCCGCGCCTCCGCCGCTCAGCACCGGGCTGACTACAACCGCACCGACGGGCGTGCCAACTCAGCAAGTGAGGTTCCCGCCCTCGCCGTCCCAGCTTCCGTCCTGGTTGGCCGGGACGTCACCGCCGCCAGTCTACACCATGGCTGCGGACCAGCCGGCGCCCTCCCTGCCGTACGACGTGCCTCTGGCTCCGCGGGTTTCCACGCTGGCTTCGATGGGCCACCGCTTTCCTGCGGACCACCTGTGCACACCGGACCAACGCCATCCTCTTCGCTGCTCCATACCGCCGAGCCGTACACTCACGGTGGTCATGATCAGACACTGCCGCGGTTTGCCAAGCTCGCCTTCGCCACCTACGACGGCGCCGAGGACCCCCTCAATTGGCTCAACCAGTGCGAGCAGTTCTTCCGGGGGCAACGGACGCTCGCGTCGGACCGCACCTGGCTTGCCTCTTATCACCTCCGCGGCGCCGCACAGACGTGGTACTATGCCCTTGAGCAGGACGAGGGCGGCATGCCCCCATGGGAGCGTTTTCGCGAGTTCTGCCTCCTTCGATTCGGACTGCCGATACGTGGGAGCCGGTTGGCGGAGTTGGGCCGCCTTCGCTTCACCTCTACGATGCAGGACTACACCGACCGCTTTCAGGCCCTGGCGTGCCACGCGTCCGGTGTGACAGCTCACCAGCGGGCCAAACTCTTCGTTGGCGGTCTGCCAAATCATATCCGCGTGGACGTCGAGCTGCAGGGGCCCCAGGACCTCTAGACGGCCATGTACTACGCCCGCGCGTTCAAGCGCCGCGTGGTGGCCATCCAGCAGGCGTCACCGTCCCGGGCCGCTGGGCCGCCACCCTGGCCGGATGTTCCCGCGCAGGGTCGGCCTGCTCAGGCTTCCGCGGCACCCCTTGCCACGACCGCGGCGCGCCCGTTCCGCCGGCTCACCTCGGCCGAGCTACTCGAGCGTCGCCGCCAAGGGTTGTGCTTCAACTGCAACGAGACCTACATGCCTGGCCACGTCTGGCCCCGACTCTTCTACCTGGAGGCTGCAGACTACATTCAGGAGGAGGACGTCACCGCCGAGCTCGGCGACCTGGCCGCCCAGCTGTCGCGGAGGTGTTTGACGCTGGTTGATCACCTCGAGGAGTTCAGCAAGCGCTTCCCCGCCTTATAGCTCGAGGACGAGCTGTTTGTGCAGGCGGGGAGAAGTGTTATGACCGGCATATTAGGGGCTTAGCCCAATGGGCTGTGGTCCAAGTTATCTTATCGTTATTAGGGGCTTATCCCAATTATTTATCGTTATTAGGGTCATTTGCTTAGGAGTCAAGTAAACCTCTTTATATAAGGAGAGGAAATGTATCAATCTAATCAAGCAAGAAGCAATCAATATGTGCTCGGCTTCCCTTAGGGAGCCGGGAGACCTAACCCTAGCCTCGTCTTGCGCCGCCGCCGCCTCTTCTCCACCACGCAAGGACGGCGCCCAGCCGCTGGCCGCTGCGCCCTCGACCTCGTCTTCCTCCATCTTTCCCCTACAATCTCCGCCCTAGAACCGGCAGAACCCTAGCTCCTAACATGATGGTTTTCATCAAGACCAGAGAGCTTGAACTCCAAGTCTCAGCTGCAATCCTACAACTCTATGGTGAGGTGTCTGGCCTTCGCACCAACCTCACTAAGAGCGTCGCTCTGCCAATTCGGTGCAATGTGGAGACAATGGATAGAGTTAGCCATGTGCTTGGATGCTCGACAGGCGCGTTCCCATGCAAGTACCTCGGACTTCCATTAACCATCAGAAAGCAAAGTATGGCGCAACTACAGGGGCTCGTGGAGCAGCTGGCTGGGTGTGCTTGCCAAAGTGGAAAGCTTTTCCATGCCCAAGAGTGGTAGGTTGATCTTGGTTCAGTCCTTGCTATGTGTGATCCCAATTCATGCTATGCTAGCATTGGATATCCCCCAAAAAACTATTAAGGCGATGAACAAGATATGTCGAGGCTTTCTCTGGTGCACATTAGTGCAGGCGAATGGAGGACAATGCTTGGTAAATTGGGAGGAAGTTTGCTCTCCATAGTGGGCAGGCGGACTGGGCATTCCCAACCTCACATGGAGAGACATAGTGGTGCAGGCTCGCTGGCTGTGGCTGCAGCGTACTGACCGCCAATGAGCATGGGTAGAAATTGATATACCAGTACCTCATGAGGCGACACAACTTTTCCAGGCTGCCTCACAGACGACAGTGGGGGATGGCACCTCGACCCTCTTCTGGGAAGACAGATGGTTTGAGGGTTCTAGAATTCAAGAAATTGGGCCGGCCCTTTATGGAAGAGTAAGCACTAGTATCAAGAACTCCCGCACGGTGCAACAGGCAGTGACAGAGAGCATGTGGGTCTCCGATGTCAGGCCGGAGATGTTGGACCACAAGATTCAGGAATACCTTAGCCTCTGGGCAGCCATACAGCAGGTGGAGCTCAACCATAGCGCCTCAGATTCGATAACCTGGGTTTGGGAGAAAGCCGGGACTTTCTCAGCTCGCTTGGCATATGCGGCGAAATTATGGGCAAGAGAGGTTAGCCCTACTGCCACGTTCACTCGGAGGTCGAAGGTACCCCTCCAATGCCGCTTCTTTGCTTGGCTTGCGCTCAAAAACAGATGTTGGACTTCGGATAGGCTTGCCAGGCTTGCGTCTTTGCGAGACAAATATGGAGCATCATATGCGTGGAAATCAACAGACCGGATTGAGTCCGGGATCAGGAGCCCAAATTGCTACTATGGTGTGCAAACGTGCAAAATACTACGGCTTGCACGAAGGATGTGCGAGAAATGCTCCTACTTGTGCTCTGGGAATTGTGGAAGCATAGGAACTCTATTGTGTTCGATGCTTGCTCTCCTTCCATGCCCAGGCTGGTGAGACAATCATACAGGAAGGCACAATTTGGAAACAAGTGGGGATTTTCAAAGGAGACATGGAGCCGATGCTACGGGCATTAGCTAGGTGGGTAGATAGGAGGAGTTAATCTTGTAGTTCGGACTTGGCGTGGAGTTGGTGTACATGTAATTTGTAACATCCAACGTGGAGGGATTTCTTTTCCCCACTGTCGTGGATTTGTCACGGCAGATGTCCTGGTAAAAGGACTTAGTCGTGGAGCCATCGCAACGGGTTAGTTTGAAGGGGTTAGAACGGACGCAAGGACACAGAGTTTATACTAGTTCGGCCCCTTCAATGAAGGTAAAAGCCTACGTCTAGTTGTGATGGGATTGATGGGTTTCGAGGGCTAGGGAGCGATAAGCTTCGCCTAAACCTCGAATTGTTGTTCTCTGTCCCCAAACCGCCGTCGGGTCGTCCCCTTATATACACGGGTGACGCCCGTCGGTCTACAAAGTCCCGACCTCCGGCTTATAAACGTGCCCGGGTCGGTCTCCCTATTCCTAACTTACAATGCAAGTTTTACCTCAGGCCGGTTTACGCCTGTAAACCTCTAAACCGATTATAGGCCTTGGGCCCTTCTATTTCTCCTTGGGCTTTAACATCTCGGGTCCATTGACGAAGCTAACCCGGGCCCTGTCGGCCGGTTTACCCCAAATAGCAATATCCCCAACATTAGGCCCCAGATTGATTTGAACAGGTTCATGTCAATCCTTAATAAGAATTTCTGTCTTCAAACGTCTTCTAGTAACTGTTGACCCGCCGTTTCTTCGTCTCCTTTTGCTGCGGTAAACCGATATGACGTCAGTGCAAAGTTACCGTCTCCTTTTGCTAATCCGCAATAACCAGGGCGACGGCTGGGCTCCCGAAATCTCCGGCCCCTGGATTCGCGCGCCTGGCACGCGCGCCGCGCCTTATAAATAGGACTTGAAGGCCATCTTCCTTTCCTCCCTTTCGTCCCCTTCTTCGTCTTCCTCGCGACCCAGACCTCGGAGCTCCGCCGCCGCCGACAGCCACTGCATCAACTCCGGCCGCTGCATCAACCTGATCGGTCCAGAGCACCGCGGCAACCTTCCACCTCCGTTTGGATCCCGATAAGGCCTCTGTTCTTCTGCTTTTAGATCTGTTCTAGGGTTCGTCATCCTGTTACTGTTTCTTGTTCATCCCCATAGCAGCTTTTGCGAACAGATGATGATACCTGTATCGTGATTTGTAGTCCCTCTCAGCGTTCACCATAAATCTGTAATCATCTCCTTAGATCTCACTCATTTCCCTGCTTGTCGAACTTATGTTGTTCTGCTGTGAGCCAAACCTCATATTTTTACTTCTTTTTTGCCCTAGCTGTAGATCCATTGCTTTGAAAGAATCCGTACGGGATCTGTTTCTGCTTTCATATTCACAACTGTTAGATCTGATCGGTTTAACTTCTAGCAAAGCGAACAAACCAATCCACACATCCATTAGTCCCCTTGATGAACCGCTGGTTGATATCATTGTAGATAACCTTACTCTATATAAGAGCATCTTCGGTTTACCTTCACACTTGTTCTCAAACCGGAACACCTTTGTCTTGTAGATTTCCTCATGGCAAAACAGGTGTACGAATGCAACTGGGTTCCCTCTCGCATCACTGAGACCCACCTAAACAACTTAGTTCTGACTGGCATTTTGAGTAGCAAAAATGCTATCCATTGGAGGGTTCCAGGAAACGAATGTCCTCCTACCCCACAGGAGGGAGAAGTGGTGGTGTTTGCGGATCACCTTGCCCGGGGTTTTAATCCACCCGGTTCAAAATTTTATCGGGACGTCCTGGCTAACTTTAGGTTACGCCCACAAGATGTTGGTCCAAACTCTGTCACGAATATCTGCCATTTTCAAGTGCTTTGCGAGGTGTACTTCCAGGAGGAACCTACTGTAGAGCTGTTCCGGGACTGTTTTCATCTGAACCGACGTACTGAATTCACCGACGGCCCTAATATGGAACTGGGTGGTATGACGATTCAAAAGAGGAAAGAGGTGACCTATCCTCACGCCAAGTTACACAGTCATCCGCAAGAATGGAATTACACTTGGTTCTATTGCAAGGATACTTCTTCTGATGCCGTTCCTTTGCCTTTGAAAAAACCTCGCCAAGCAAGCCGGAAAATTAGATTTTCTCATCCTCTTGCTTACTTGGATCCCCAATTTCTTGTGAAGACCCAGCAACATGAAGCTAGACGCACCACCCGGCATAGCGGCCAGGTAGTTACCTCCGCCGGTTTACCGAACAGCCCGGTTCGGAAACGCCGCCCAGAGGTCTCCGATTTATGCGCTAGCTTTCCTCCTAAAGCAGGTTTAACTCGTCAGCCTCTAAATCCATCTGACTCCGATTATCAGGTCACTTCCCATTCATCTTCTGGTGAATCTTCAGCCACTCAACTGCCCCCGCTGAAGACAGTTATTGGGTAAGTTGGACCGATCACAACATATCTCTGTATGGGTCTCTTAATCCCTCTTATATTTCTTCTTTCAATCTTTGGGTTTTTTCCAGGGCTAAACCTAGACCGAGCAAGAAGGCTCGTCTGGATAACCCGGCTGAAGGAACTGCCGCTCCTGAACCGGAGAAAACTCCTGGTGCTGACGCTCTGGGTCGTGAAGATATTCAGAATTATCTATCTCCGCAAGATGACACCTGTGCTGAAGAAAGGCCTGCCAGCCGTACTAATCCGCCTGCCAGTCCTGTTCGGGTTGAGGAATCCATCCCCCCTTCTGGAACTGTTGATAAACCGACAGGGCCAATGCAGAGCAGTGACTCCAAGGATGATGATGTTGTGATTACCGGCATTGGTCATTCTGAACCGGGGAACTCTGCTACTTTAGCCAAGCATACTGCCAAGGACGAAATCTCGGCCCTAAAGGGCAAATGGGACCTTGACTCCTCTACGTACGCCTCTTTAAGCGCCCCGGATCTTTATTCTGGGTACCTGAACCGACTTTACACCAGTCGGGATTATGAAGCTGGCATGATCAGGATGATGAAGGAGAAACTTGAGGTAAATCTCTTGTGTTTCATTCCATTGCAACTTAGCTTATCAATATTTCCAAACCGAGATGGTAATCCGGATCAGGCTGCCTTGACAATTAAGGTCCGGTTTAGAAAACCCAGGGCTTCAACATAGGTCGTAACCAGAAAACATCATTAGATAACCATTAGCCCCCAAGTGCCAAGTTTAAATACTTGTATAAACCCTGGGACGTTTGTAATGTAAAACATGCGTTAAGATCAAGTATGCATTAGCCCCCAAGTATCGAGCACATAACTTGCTTGTGTGGTTGATACTTCCAAACCGTGCACTATTTTCTGAACACTGCTGATGACCTGCTGCAGGGGAATTTGAAGACCAAAGAGAAACAAGTCTCGGACCTTCAGGAAGCTTTAAAAACCCAGCAGGCTGAAACTGAAAAAGCGAAGGAGGAATTGACCAAAGCCTTAACTGTTATGGAGCAGCTAAAAGAAAGCCGCAAAAAGGAGCAAGCTGATTGGGCTACCGAAAAAACTCTTTTGACGAAGAGGGCTGAAAATGCTGAAGCTGCTCTCAAACCGGTGGTTGATGAATTATCCGCCGTGAATCGACAAATACACTCTATGACCTCTGTCGTCTTCGGTAAACTTCTTTCAATGCCGCTCTTCCAATTTGTACCTTGTCTGCTATATCTTATGTCCGGTTTGTAATCCATCCTGAAACACTGCAGGCACACGTATTGGACACTTGGGTTCTGATGTGCGGATGAAGCTCAAAGCTGCATATACTCTGATTGAACAGTTGTACACCGGAGCACAAAGAGCTATCACCACTGCATCGCATAACAACCCTGCGCCGTCCCTGATTCAAGACACGTTGAAAAGGCTATCTATGCTTCCAGCCCGGATTGAAGAGTTGAAAAGATCAGCTGCTCGAACTGGAGCCATCACTGCCTTGATCCGGGCTAAAGCGTGGGTACCAGATTTCGATCCTGTCGAAGCGGCCCAAGGATACCCCAGCTTGAAAGAAGATGGTTCAGACTTTGGTGAAGATGATTTGAGGGCGATAAACCGGGCGGTGCGCCCCCTAGCTTGTCAATTGGCTGAAGAAGCAGATCTGAGCCATTACCAAGCCCAATATGATAACCAGAACAGGCGAGTAGCTGCCCCGGTCCCTGAAGCGGAAAACCTTATTCCTCCAATCCGTAAGCATACCTACGCCCCTGACATTGAACCGTCTTTGCTGATTCACGAAGAAGCTGTCTTTCAAGCGCTAATGGGAATCGACTGGACCACTGCTGATTTCCAGCCAATGGGTAGCCAAGAGGATGCGGCGCAAGATGATCCCCAGCCTTCGAACCGAGGCGGCGAACAGGCGTAATCAACGCTCCGGTTTACCTTACTTGGTGACGTTTAATCCGTCAACGAACAATATATTCAGGCATTATGCTGCCTTGTAATAAAATAGTTTAATACCTCTGCATTTGAATGTGCCTTCGCGCACGGGTACTGATGCTCTTTCCAATGACGTTTTCCAACTTTGTTTCCTGTCTTTACTGAGTACACAAGATCTTTCGACCCTTATGAACCGTGTTGCGCCTTTGCCAAACCGGGCAACTTGCCTCCGGGTTAAAAAAACGGACCAGGCTATGTCAGCTGAATCGGTTTAAAAATACTTGACGTTCCGAAGAACAAAAAACACCACAATAAAGGCAGAAAACAAAAACCAAATATGAAAGGGCAACGCGATAGTAAAACGCATGCAAATAGTGGTTGCTATGAACTGTTCAGAAGGCGTGACCATCGTCAAGACAAAATAAACCAAGCCCCCAAGAGGTGTAGCTACGGTTTAGGTCGACTAGGTACCTAACTGAATCGTGGCAAATATGCCGGTCAAATGGCATTGCATTGGTTCGGATTCGACCAAGCCCCCAAGTGACTCAGTGGCCAAGGGCCGATCAAGTGGCATTGCGTTGGTTCGGACACGACCAAGCCCCCAAATGATTCATTGGCTAAAAAGCCGACCAGAAGGCATTACCATCATCAAGACATGACCGAGCTCCCATAAGGCGTAATCTACGGTTCAAGTCGATTAGGTCCCCAACTGATTCAGTGGCAAATGTGCCAGCCAGAAGGCATTACCGTCGTCAAGACATGACCAAGCCCCCCGGAGGTGTAGCTACGGTTCAGGCCGACTAGGTCCCCAACTGACTTTATAGGGATAGCTATGTTCTCTTTGGTTCGAATACGACCTATGTTTGAACAGGAAGCCCCATGTTTGAATAGCTATGTTCTCTTTGGTTCGAATACGACCTATGTTTGAACAGGAAGCCTCATGCTTGAACCGGGATATTGAACCGGATATTAAGAGCTTCACAGCTTTGTAGGAGACATCTTCGGCTTTTAAACCGGAATCTATAATTTGAACTTCTATGAAGCGACCTCCAGGTGTAAACACACATGATGTGAAGAACAGCAGAGACCCCGCTTTACTCGAGGCTCCGGTTTATTGTATTAATCATAATATATACATGGTCATGATATGTACATAAACAGAGCCCAAGGCTCATGTATAATAAGGTTGAAGATGAGCTATGTTCCACGGCCTGCTGGTCTCCTCCTCTGATGTGCGTGAATCCTTGCGCTCTCGAATATCAATCAGGTAATATGACCCATTATTCAGATTCTTGCTGACCACAAAAGGTCCCTCCCAAGGCGGGGATAATTTATGCTGATCAGACTGATCCTGGATGAGCCGAAGCACCAAATCCCCCTCCTGAAAGGTTCTGGTCCTAACCCGACGGCTGTGGTAACGGCGAAGATCTTGTTGGTAAATCGCTGAACGGGCAGCTGCCAAGTCACGCTCCTCATCCAACAAGTCAAGAGCGTTCTGCCGTGCCTGCTCATTGTCCGCTTCAACATATGCTGCCACGCGAGGTGAGTCATGTCGTATATCACTTGGGAGAACCGCCTCTGCTCCATAGACCATAAAAAACGGCGTAAACCCCGTGGATCTGTTAGGCGTGGTGTTGATGTTCCATAATACAGACGGTAGCTCCTCCACCCAACAACCCGGCGTCCTTTGCAAAGGGACCAGAAGCCGGGGTTTGATACCTCTCAAGATCTCTTGATTCGCTCGTTCTGCCTGACCATTAGATTGTGGGTGTGCTACCGAAGAAACATCAAGCCGTATATGCTCCCGTGCACAGAACTCTTTCATGGCCCCCTTGGATAGATTGGTACCGTTATCTGTGATGATGCTGTGTGGAAAGCCAAACCGGAAGATCACCTTCTTTATAAACCGAACCGCCGTGGCAGCATCACACTTACTGACAGGTTCTGCCTCCACCCACTTTGTAAATTTGTCAACCGCCACCAGTAGGTGGGTCTTCTTATCTTTGGAACGCTTAAAGGCCCAACCATATCGAGCCCCCAAGTCGCAAATGGCCAAGTGATTGGAATCATCCTCAATTCTTGAGCCGGTATGTGTGCTCGTCTGGAAAATTTCTGGCACCCATCACATAACCTGACCAGGTCTTCTGCATCAGCATGAGCAGTTAACCAGTAGAAACCGTGGCGGAACGCTTTAGCCACCAATGATTTTGAACCGGCGTGGTGGCCGCAATCCCCTTCATGTATTTCTCGTAATATCTCGCACCCCTCCTCAGGGGATACGCACCGTTGCAGCGCTCCTGACACGCTGCGATGATGTAGCTCTCCTTTGAAAATGGTCATAGACTTGGACCGTCGTACTATCTGTCGAGCCAAGCTTTCGTCTTCTGGCAACTCACCCCGGTTCATATATGCCAGATAAGGGAGCGTCCAATCCGGGGTAACGTGAAGAGCCGCCACTAATTGAGCCTCCGGATCAGGAACAGCCAACTCCAACTCACCGGGTAGCTGTACCGATGGGTGATACAATACATCCAAGAAAACATTGGGTGGGACCGGTTTACGCTGAGAGCCCAAGCGGCTTAAAGCGTCCGCTGCCTCATTCTTTCTGCGGTCCACATGGTCCACTTGATAGCCTTTGAAATGCCCGGCTACCATATCTACTTCACGTCGGTATGCAGCCATGAGCGGGTCCTTAGAATCCCAGGTGCCAGATACCTGCTGAGCCACCAGATCCGAATCACCAAAGCACCTAACTCTGCTCAGATTCATCTCTTTAGCCATCCGAAGACCATGAAGCAAAGCTTCATACTCAGCCACATTATTTGTACAGGGGAACATTAAACGGAGGACATAACAAAACTTATCTCCTCGTGGGGAAGTTAAAACGACTCCAGCCCCCGAGCCTTCCAATTGTCTGGACCCGTCAACATGAATAGTCCAATAGGTGTTATCTGGCTTCTCCTCAGGTGCTTGTAACTCTGTCCAATCGTTTATGAAGTCGACAAGTGCTCGTGACTTTATAGCCGTCCGGGGCACGTATCTTAAACCGTGCGGCCCGAGCTCGATAGCCCACTTAGCAATCCTACCGGTCGCCTCCCGGTTCTGTATGATGTCACCCAAAGGAGCAGAACTGACCACCGTGATGGGGTGTCCTTGAAAATATTGTCTCAGCTTCCGGCTTGCCATAAAAACACCATATACCAGCTTCTGCCAATGCGGATACCTTTGTTTGGACTCGATAAGCACTTCACTGATATAGTAAACCGGTCGCTGAACCGGATGTTCCTTTCCAGCCTCCTTTCGTTCTACCACCATCGCCACACTAACCGCTCTGGCATTCGCAGCAACATATAACAGGAGTGGCTCTTTATCTACAGGGGCTGCCAAAACTGGCGGATTGACTAGCTGCCGCTTCAAGTCCTCAAACGCTTTATCTGCCTCCGCACTCCAGACAAATTGATCCGTCTTCTTGAGCATTTGATACAAGGGGATCGCCTTTTCACCAAGGCGACTGATGAACCGGCTTAACGCTGCAATCCGTCTGGCCATGCGCTGAACATCATTGATGCATTTCGGTTTGGCCAGGGAGGTGATGGTTGTGATCTTTTCCGGATTAGCCTCAATTCCTCTATGGGATACTAAAAATCCCAACAACTTGCCTGCAGGCACACCAAAAACACATTTCGCCGGGTTGAGCATCATTTGGTACACTCTCAAGGTATCGAAAGTCTCCTTCAAATCGTCAACCAGGGTTTCCTTCTTTCGTGACTTGACCACAATATCATCCACATAAGCATGCACATTACGACCAATCTGCTTGTGGAGGCAATTCTGCACACACCGTTGATAAGTAGCCTGCGCACTCTTAAGCCCGAAGGGCATAGACACATAGCAGAAGGCTCCAAAGGGAGTAATGAACGCCGTCTTCTCCTGGTCCTTAACTGCCATCTTGATCTGATGATAACCCGAATAGGCATCCAAAAAACTTAAACGCTCGCAACCTGCCGTAGCATCAATGATCTGATCAATCCGGGGGAGAGCAAAAGGATCCGCTGGACAAGCTTTATTCAAGTCTGTGTAATCCACACACATGCGCCAGGTGCCGTTTTTCTTAAGAACCAGCACTGGATTAGCAAGCCATTCGGGATGAAAAACCTCAATGATAAATCCAGCTGCCAGGAGCCTGGCCACTTCCTCACCAATCGCTTTACGCCTTTCTTCGTTAAACCGGCGTAAAAACTGCTTTACCGGTTTATACTTAGGATCCACATTAAGGGTGTGCTCAGCGAGTCGCCTCGGTACACCAGGCATGTCAGACGGCTTCCATGCAAAGATGTCCCGATTCTCACGGATGAACTCGATGAGCGCGCTTTCCTATTTTGGATCCAGGTTTGCGCTGATACTGAACTGCTTGGACGAATCGCCAGGTACGAAGTCAACAAGCTTAGTTTCGGCAGCCGATTTAAATTTCAAGGCCGGATCGTGGTCCGTGGTTGGCTTCTTTAACGAAGTCATGTCCTCCGGGTCAACACTGTCTTTGTATTGCTTTAGCTCCTCCGTAGCACAAACCGATTCTGCATAAGTCGCATCTCCTTCCTCGCATTCCAAAGCGATTCGACGGCTCCCATGAACCGTTATAGTGCCCTTGTAACCCGGCATCTTAAGTTGCAGATACACGTAGCAGGGCCGTGCCATAAATTTTGCATAAGCCGGCCGTCCGAACAAAGCGTGGTACGGACTTTGGATTTTAACCACTTCGAACGTCAGCGTCTCTGATCTGGAATCGTGACTATCGCCAAAGACCACTTCAAGGGCTATCTTACCAACCGGATATGCAGACTTGCCAGGCACCACCCCGTGGAACACTGTATTGGTCGGTTTGAGATCCTTATCTACCAGTCCCATGCGACGGAAGGTCTCATAATACAAGATGTTAATGCTGCTCCCTCCGTCCATGAGCACCTTGGTGAGCTTATAACCTCCCACCTGAGGCGCCACCACCAATGCTAACTGACCCGGATTATAAACCCTGGGAGGGTGATCCTCTCGGCTCCATATGATAGGCTGTTCTGACCAGCGCAGATAGTGAGGCGTGGCCGGCTCGATAGCACTGACTGCTCGCCTCTGAAGCTTTCTATCCCGTTTATCCAAGCTTGTAGTAAAGACATGATACTGTCCACCACTCAACTGTTTCGGGTTGCTCTGATAACCTGATTGCTGCTGTCCGTAACCACTTTGATTACTTTGATTATTTTGGCTGTCCTGTCCGCCCGGATTACCCTGGAACCCTGGACCGGAATTTCCGCCACCGTATCCTGATCCGGAACCTGAACCGCCGCCGGAGCTGTGATCATATTGGAAAGTGTTTGAGCTTTTGAATTCCTTCATGATATAACAATCCTTCCAAAGATGGGTTGCTGGTTCCTCTTTTGTTCCGTGCTTCGGACAGGGCTGGTTTAAGAAAAAGTTCAAACGCTCCGGATTAGGACCGGGATTTGCGCGGAAACTTGGCTGTTTTCCCTTACGCCGCTGGCCTTTATTCTGTGCACTTGTGTTGGCCACAAAGTCCATGCTCCCGTCCGTTTTACGCTTACTTCCGCCTCCATTACCTGTCGGTCGATGTTGCTGGTCTTTGGTGTTGCTATTCTTCCTTCCCTTCCCTGCTTTGTCATCACTAGAGTCGGGATCCTTGGTACTGTCAGAATCCGCATACTTCACTAAAGCGGTCATGAGCGTTCCTATATCTGTACAATCACGCTTCATCCGGCCTAACTTTAGCTTCAACGGGCCAAACCGACAGTTACTTTCCAACAGCACCACGGCGGTGTCTGCGTTGATGCGATCTGATGAGTGCAAAACTTCTGATACCCGTCGTACCCAATGGGTAGTTGATTCCCCTTCTTGCTGAACACAGGCTGCTAGGTCAACTATCGACATTGGCTGTTTGCACGTGTCCTTGAAATTCTTGATAAACCGGGCGCGCAATTGGGCCCACGAACTAATAGAATTAGGCGGTAAGCTCTTTAGCCAAGTCCGGGCCGTTCCTTCTAACATCATAGTAAAATACTTGGCACACGCCGTGTCATCCACATCCAGCATCTCCATAGCCATCTCATAGCTCTCCACCCATGTCTCCGGAGGCTGATCTGCCGTGTAGTTTGGTACCTTGCGGGGGCCTTTGAAGTCTTTGGGCAGGCGTACGTTGCGCAAAGCGGGAACAAGGCACGGTACTCCCAGAGAACTGGAAACCACCCCCGGTTCAACCGTAGCTGCTGGGAAGTTAGGTGTAAGCTGACGAGCCTGATGGTGCGCTGCTAATCCGGCCTCCCGTGCACGGGTGCGATCCACATTCTCGTGAGTATTGTCGACGCCCGCCGGATTGTTGCCGCTGAGCGCTTCACGCCTGGCGTTACTTGAAACAGCCGGCTCCTCCATGCGCCTACTATAGCTCCCGCTGGGGCGAGGGGTGGAGTGAATCCGATCACGGCTTTGCGAATATGCTTCTTGTTGTGCCAACGCGGTCCTAAGGAGCTCCTTGACCCGGCGTGTCTCTTCATTCTGCGGTGAATCTCCTTCAATCGGAATGGCTTCCAACCGAGCTGCCGCCGCGACGAGGTTATCCATCGGGTTGGAATAATGACCTGACGGTGTTGGCACGGCTGGTGGTGTACCAGTGTTGTGACGAGGCAGGTTTATTATCCGGTGCTGAACCGGGGCGCCGGCTGTCGCCTCCGCACGGTTTACCCCCGGGGTGTTGAAGAGATTTCGAGCGTCGAGGGTTGCGGGCAATCGAGATCGGGTTTTCCTCTTCAGGACTTCCTGAGACGCCTTCTGGTCCATCATGAGCCTGTAAGCCTGTGCATCTAAAGCGGCGCGCTCCGCCGTCATCCTGATCTCTTCTGCTGCCAGCTCCACTTTAGCTTGAGTGATCTGCTCTCTCACTTTGGCAATCTCAGCATTGTGAACCTCCTGATCCACCGGGTTGGCTTCCGCCATGAGCGCTGCTAGTGCGTCAAACAGATCTGACAAAACTTGGGCTGGTGAGTCCGCAGGGCCTCCTGCCCGTGCAGCTGTTGCCGCTGCCGATCCGGAGATCGCTGCTGCTGCAGTTGATGAACGTGGCACCGCCTGTGTTCCAGCCATGAAGATCCCAACCCGATAGGGCGGATCCGGAATACTGTCGCCATCGGAGCCGCCCCCAATCTGATCATCTTGCAGCTGGTAAAGAGATTCGGTCTCCCCGGTTGACGTTTCATCGCCAGAGTAGATGGCGGTTTCGTCACCGGCTTCGGATCCTCCCTCGTAGCTTCCTCCGTGGATGACTCCCACGAAGGCGTGCTTCCTGGTCGGTTTAGCCAGGGTCGATCTCGTGCACTGAGCTGTCTCGACGAGGTCGGCGCAGACGCTTAACTCGGGGCCTGGTTCTCCGATCTTACCGATGAAAACATGGATGCCGCCAAAGGGGACCCGGTACCCGTACTCGATCGAGCCGGCGTCGGGGCCCCAGCCTGTGCTGTCGATGTAGAGTTTTACGCGGCGGCTCTTGGTCATCCGACCCACAGCGTAACCCTCGAGTCCTTCAAAGTGGCCCTCCAAAAACTTGAAACCATCTCGCGATCGCCCCACGGTGGGCGCCAACTGTCGTGGATTTGTCACGGCAGATGTCCTGGTAAAAGGACTTAGTCGTGGAGCCATCGCAACGGGTTAGTTTGAAGGGGTTAGAACGGACGCAAGGACACAGAGTTTATACTAGTTCGGCCCCTTCAATGAAGGTAAAAGCCTACGTCTAGTTGTGATGGGATTGATGGGTTTCGAGGGCTAGGGAGCGATAAGCTTCGCCTAAACCTCGAATTGTTGTTCTCTGTCCCCAAACCGCCGTCGGGTCGTCCCCTTATATACACGGGTGATGCCCGTCGGTCTACAAAGTCCCGACCTCCGGCTTATAAACGTGCCCGGGTCGGTCTCCCTATTCCTAACTTACAATGCAAGTTTTACCTCAGGCCGGTTTACGCCTGTAAACCTCTAAACCGATTATAGGCCTTGGGCCCTTCTATTTCTCCTTGGGCTTTAACATCTCGGGTCCATTGACGAAGCTAACCCGGGCCCTGTCGGCCGGTTTACCCCAAATAGCAATATCCCCAACACCCACCCTGTCTTTAATATATAGTACGCACACTCGTGTGTATTCGAGAAAAGAAAATTCTTGCAGAGTAGCATTGTCACATTGGTAATATTGATCTCAGTTGAATTTGAAATATCTGACTGTGAACACCCGCTTCAGTGCGCTTGCATTGAATTTGTAATACAAGTTGGAATACATAGCCAGACAGAGGCAAGTCACCGTAAAGAAAAGGGACATGAAAACTGAAGTAATACTGAATTGGTACATTTGTGCTGCAGTAGTCCTTATACTAGTAGTATATATAGCAATATAACAAACTTCTAACTTAAAAAGAAGATAGAAACTCGAACGTATAGGTAGTGAGAACTAACATACTAGTTGCCACCTGCCATCCTAGTACAGAAACGACACAAAAAAGAAACGGAGAAAAAACTGGGTGCCCTCTCAAATTCATCATTAGAGAAAACTCCTGAAGTTTCAGTAATTAATAACATTGTCACAATGGTAATATTGTTTATTTATCTCAACTAAACTCAAAACATGTGACTGCAAACACTCGGCTTTAGTGTGTTTAGAATTACAATTTGCAATACAAGTTGGAATACATAGCCAGTCAGAGGCACGTCAACATATAGAAACGAGTCTTGAAAAACTTAATTCCATCCTGGTACGAAATGATGCACAGAAAGGAATGGAAAAAAACTGCCTGCTCCCTCCTATTCATCTGACAAAATTGCTAATGCACAGCCACCTGAAAACTCTTTAAGTTTCATTCAATCATCTCAAAATAATATGACTTGCTTTTATGTCAATTGATATGAAGATCTCAGAGTGGTGGAGATTGATTGTGATATAAAAGAATTTCAATTGCGTGGTGGAGTTAATTGCAGAAAACTTGTTCACAGCCGACTTGCATGGTTGCGAGTTATCTGTCTGCAGACGGTCGGTCGACAGAGAAACAAGGCTTAACTAAATTTGGCATTAAATCTGTAGACTCTGATGTGGTAGAACGGGAGTTCGATGTGCCAGTGATTATTGCTGGTGATGTCATGGACGCTACACACCAACATGTTTCCTACTACTAATAAAGCTCTAGCTTCCAACTCAAAAAGGAAAAATAGGGGCACTCATTCATTTTTGATAGAATGCAAAGGCTATTAGTGGTTGCAATCAGCGTGTATTGTATTCATCTCCACGAGATCATAACTCTAATAAATAATAGAACTGCAAAAACGTCTTATATATAAATTGAACTGCAAAAACGTCTTATATATTGGTCTGGAGGGAGTACTTGAGAAAAAACGTGACATGGAAATATACTTCAGATAGCTAACTTTACGATGGTTGTCGATTGACTGAAGCTACATTAACTGAAGCTATAAGTACCATGCAAACAAGAACATGTGCCTAGTATACTGTATTCTCCCTCAACGAGACCATAACTCTAATAGCTAAGAAAAAACTTGACATGGAAATATACTTCAGCTACATCTAATACCACAGTTGCGATTGATTGAAACTGTTAATTCCATTTGTCACATTCTAAGTCACGGAGGAGCACATTCATGTTACACGATGTTAACTGAATCTAGCTAGATGTAGCATGGAAAGTTGGAAACAATAACAACATAGATTGACATGACCACAGACAGATGAAATTCCATCGGTTGTCACGCGCCAACTTGTCGGCAAGGTAGGTGTTCAAATCTGTGAAGAGAGTCTACGCTATCAAAATCCAAGGTCTCTTCGAAAACATAAAGCTGATCTGATAACAACTCCCCTGAATCTGGACAAACGAGACGAAAAAAAACTCAGACAACACAAGAACAATTTTCACTCAATCTGTGCATACTATTTCAAGAGTTGTACTACCTTAAAGGAACAAATTTTGCGGACTTATATTAGGTAGGTAGTATCACAGGACGGGGCAGAATAGCATAATATTGATCTCGACTGAATCTGAAACATGTGACTGCAAACGCTTGGTTCAGTGAGCTTAGCATCACTAGAAGTTGGGATACACTGCTGGACAGAGGCACATGAATATAAATGAATTCAGATCTAAAAATCTCATACAGAATTGGTTTTGCAGGAGTTCATTTACTGCCTAGGCACACTCTAGGAATGTTGGTAGAGCAAGAAACAATGCAACCACCTGAAAACTTCTTATGTTTCAGTCAATCATCTCAACCAATATGATTTTCTTGGATATTCAGAGCACAAGCATGATACTGAGGATATAAGAGTAGTGGAGAGATCGGCTGCAATAAATAAAATTTACCGTTGCCCATGCTGATAAGCACTACCATTGATCTTATGCACGTTTATCTCGAAACAGCAACGCAAGATAAAACTATTCATCTGAAGATGACTACAAGAGATGATGACTACAAGAGAACTTTTTTGCCTCCCAACATCTATCAAAAGAAGAAGTGTACAAAATGAGCTGTCCTTGACTGGATTGGATTTTCTCGAGGTGAAATAATCCAAGGTAAACTGGATATAATTTTTTATCCCTTCTACATTTATCTTGACCATCAGAACTACTCCTCGAAAATAATATACTAATGACCTGGTGTTTTTAGTGATTCCATCAGGACTCATGCATAAGCAACTCATAGTGTAAAAGATCATTCCTCTTACTAACTGCATTCTCTTAAAATGGCGGTCGAAACAAACAAGGCACGAAACACAATTATGCTCCCAAGCTTTCTTAGTTTTCCCAATGAGAACAGGAAATTAAACAGTACTAAATCAAACAAGAATTACCAATTGCCATAATGAACATGAAGCAATAGATTAGTCATGTAATAATTATGAAGAGAAGCAGATAACTTGGAGGCAATAGAAACTTTACCACTTCATATTATCCTTGAAGACAACAATGATGGTGGGAAGTTGATATATGAGTATGCCTCATTCATAAAATAGTGTTGTTTATGGTAAACCATCTGAAGCTGCAACGTCTTGACATCGATTGAGAAATATCCAACAACTTCATTATAAAAAGATGGGGCTTCTCTCCTTGTTAAGAACAAGTACCTCCGTGTTGCATCTTTGATAAAATATTTGTATCTAGAATCTAGTGAGATTGTCTTCTCCATCTGCCATTGTGTGGGACTCTCGCCTTTGTTCCGTGCAACGGTATAGCTGAGATTGGATGGAGTTTCACAGTGGAAACCAAAGATCCCAAGCCTGCCTCCCCCTGCCTCCACAATGGCTATACCTTCATAGGTCCATTCTCCCGGCGGGAGGTCGGCTGTGGAGAACTCCATCTTCCTGGTGTCAAGCAAGAGCAACTTTTTCATCCGAAAATTTACCCAGTCCCAGTAGAAACAGCCATAAGCATAATGGCGCCTGTGAATATTGCCCTTGCCAAGGGCCAAATCATTTAAATCCTTGGGTACAGCAGCTTGCCATTGATCGGTGCTCGAGGAGAAGTTGAAGGCAGCCAGACTGGTTTTGCAATGTGCCATCAAGATGACTCTGAATGTTGTCTCTCCAGCCACTACCTCCTCCTCGCCGAGGGGAACGAGGAAGCGCTTCCAGCAGGCCTCGCTTACTGGGTGCTCAAGCGAAGCAGCTAGGTCGTGAGGTAGCGGGGGGAGCAGGACATAGCGCCGGTGCAAGGGGTCGCACACCACGAGATCTCTGAAGACCGGGGGCTGCCCATGTTTTCCGATGTTGCGGGCCAGGAGGACACGGCCATCACGGATGTCCTGCACGGTCCAGCGGCGGTGGGAGGGGAGGAAGGAGAAGGTGAAATCGGCGGCGGCGGCGAGCGCGCGGACGGCGGGAGTGGAGGGCATGGCTGGGTGAAAGCCGTCGAGGTCGAGGAATCCCAGAAGTGATGGTGCGTGGAGGCAGCGGAAGCTGCGGAGGAAGGACCTGTCGGTGGAGATTCGGCGGAAGGTGACGCAGGCGGCGGAGACGCGGGTGAGGTCCTGTGGGGTGGGCAGCCGGAGGAAGATCTCGGTCAGGAGCTGGTCAGGGATGTCCGTTATAGAAGACGCCATTTTCTTCTCGCTGGTCGCCGGGAGTCGTGGGAGGATCGTGGATTGAACGCCGGCCAGGAGCAGGCAGCCGCCGGGTAACTCTCGACGAGATTTCGTTTTTGTTTTTTTGAGCGTAGGATTAGGAAACCCTCGAGGAGATGGGAGGAGGCGTCGTTGTGTCCGATCGTGTGGGTGTTGGAAAGCGATTCAACATAGACCTCGATGATTGATTTTCCTTCCTGGGCTCGCTATTACCGCCAAGCCCCCAATTTGTCAGGCCCAGCATAGACCGCCAGCTTAGCCAAAAAGAAATACAAAAAAGAAGTGGTTCAACCTTGACCTGCATTCTTTATTTTATTCTAATAAAGAAAATTAGCATTATTGAGCTTCGTTTAGGATTTGTACTGAACTCCTCTACACCTGCGTGCACGTTCGGTTTGACAACCGGAGCAACTCTTAGACGTGTATGTTTCAAAGCTGACAATTCGATAATTCGACAACTGTAATATAAAATATATGTTAAAAATATAGAATGAGAAACTTCAAATGTTATAGGTTCTAATGGTATAATTTTTATATCCAATTCATATTACATTGCTAAAGCTGACAATTTTGGGTACGCACAGTACCTATAAACTGAAAAGGAGGGCATATCTAACAACTGGTGCCAATTTTCTTCCTCGTTCATCACTGTCTACAATATATTCTTATAATTTGGATCACATTGCACCCCCCCCCCCCCCAAAAAAAACATCTCCAACAAATGCCCTATGGGTGTATGGTGCCCAAATTATTTTTCTTGCCTAAAATTTTGCTACAAATGATGCAAATATAGACCACCTCTAGCTGCTGGCCTAAAACCAAACATGCCTCGGTGGGAATCTAACCGCCACTCAGTGAAATTTCTCCGCCGCTAACTGTCGCCATCCACACCGATTCTCGCCGCCCACCCTCTAGATCTCGCTTTAGGAGTACATAAATTGGTGACTGTCAGCAGAACATGCTAAGCTTTGCAAAGTACGTAGCGTAAACAAGCAATGGAAACCGGCCCAGCCCAACCAAAAGGGGTAACGTTTTCAGTAAGCGATGTAATCAAGAGACATACAGCGGAAAATTGCAAACCAGACGCTTCCTAAACATAGCTTTCTCTTGTACAAAAATTTTGTTTTTCAGTTTGCTATTCAAAGGAAAAGGAAAGGATTTATTCGACTAGGAAGAAACTGTGAGCTTGCATCAAACAAATTTACTTCAAGCCAACAGCTAAACAAAAAGAGGAATAAATGAGCACACCAATAATACCGCTGCTCTGGAACTGGCAATGGCTTCATACCATTCACCAGTCGAAAACCGGCCTATTGTCCCGGTTCGTAAGGGCCTTTAGTCCCGGTTCCTTAACCGGGACTAAAGGGTCGTTACTAATACCCTTACCCTTTAGTCCCGGTTCAAACCAGAACCGAGACAGATGGGCCTCCACGTGGCCTGTGCGCCGAGCCCAGGCAGGAGGGCCTTTGGTCCCGGTTGGTAGCACCAACCGGGACCAATAGGCATCCACGCGTCAGCATTTCTGTGGCTGGGGTTTTTGGTTTTTTTTTGAAAGGGGGGAGGGGGTTTGAGGATTTTGGGGGGTTAATTTAGGTATTTCATATATTGTGTTAGCTAGATAGCTAATTAATAGAGAGAAGTGTCCTCTCTTATGTCCGTGCTTGGTCGACGTTACGTACTAAACATACGTATAGAGAAGACTAGGCATATGCTAGCTAGTAAGCAAACGAAGGAAACAGAAGATCGTCATGAACATATATGCATACAGAGAGAAGTGATACCGACCACGTCTCCTTCTCCGAGAGATTGGTCGAACAACAAGTTCTCGTATATCTATCGTCCGACACTACCGGCTACATATATACAATAATTATCTTTTACAAATATAATCTCTTAAATTACGGACGCATGGTCCACATAGTATTCTCCGTCTTCAGCAATCACGTGGTCAAGAAAGAATGCCGCCAACTCCTCTTCAATTGCTCGCATGCGATCTGGTCCTAGGAGTTCATTCCGCTGCCGAAACATCTAATTTGAAGAAGGGGGTCAATACACACACACACACACACACACAGATATATATATATATATATATATATATATATATATATATATATATATATATATATATGAATGAATGAATGAAACTCAACACAAATGATGGTAATAAACAAAAATTGTGAATATTATTTCTTACGCACTTCATATTGTTTCTCAGAGTACCCGCCCCGCTCACAGGTCGTGTGGCGGATGGACTCGCAGACGTAGTATCCACAGAAATCATTCTCTTGTTCCTGCCACAACCACTTTATAAGAAATAGAGGTCAATTAAACAGATAATCAAGAATGCCAAATGGTATTGATGAAACTAGCGCTTGAATCAATAGCTATGAGACGCGCGGAACATGGTATTATAGTACTTACTTTCGGGTATCTAAATTCGAGCTCCTTCGGGAGTCCCGGGGAATTTGTGCTGAATTTTCTCCAAACACTGCCAGACAAAAGAAAACAATTACTTGATATCAGGAAATAAACAAATTTGCTGATATGATGGATAATGATCGATTTAACTTACTTCTTGAGAATTTCAGTCATGTCCGCATACTTCTGGGGATCTTTTCGTCTCGAGTAACTGTGCACGCATGCATAACTCATCAATTACATTACTATAACCTGGACTAATATATAAGGGAAACCGAATATGCACAAGACAACACTCACTTGAAGTTGTAAGGAAAGAGTATTATATTTTTGTGTTCATTTATTTTGAATGATCGTAGCAAGCTGGCCTCGATTTCTGCGGCATGATCTTTAACCTGAACTGCATCTATGAAATTTGTGTTAATGAACCCAATATCACCGATTTGTTTTTTCTTCAATTCGGCGATCTTCAATCTGCATAATATAGTAAGGATAATTATAAATACATGCAATGAAAGAGCTGAGCTATGTAGAGAGACTTAATGACAGAAGTAGTAGTACTTACAGACAGTAGCAGGTGACCGTTGCTTTATCGAGGGCCAATTGATTGAAAAACTTATAGAACTCCTCAAATGGAACATGCAACAGTTCAATTCCAACGAGGTCATGCTCCGGTTTAACTCTCATATACAAAGTATTCCTCCCCCCAGACTCTCTGCAGGTTTTCATGTACCAATCATGCAATCTTCGCATCATCGTTGTTAGAGATCTTTCATCTTTGACGAGAGGCTTCCCGTACTCGTATCTGTGTATCTGCACGTCCAGGAAACCATAATCTACATCGTCGGGCAGATAATCGTCAAGATTGGTATAACCGGGCGCCATCCTCGGATCGACGCTAGGCACCTTGAGCGGGGGGCACGATTGCTTTGCTTGTTCGCCGAGCTGGGCAATTTGTTTCCCAGCTACTCGTCGTTCTTTCAGCCTTTGATCACTGACTGTACTTCCCGACCGCGACGCTTCGACCGATGTCTTTGCAATAATGCGCTCATAGTTGCCTTTCGGCGGAGACTTGGGTGGTTTTGCCATGGCAGCCAGAGTGCGCTTCACTTTCACCGAATCTACCTTCTCCTTCGGAGGTGGATGTCTCTGTGCTTTCAACCCTTGAAACCAGTCATCCTTCTCGGTTCGCGCGATCCTCGCGTTCTCCTCCGGGCTCATCTCGTATGGTAACTTCTCTGGAGATTTCAGAGAAGGACCGAATTTGTTTTTTCTCCCGCCTCTGGCTGTACTGCTAGACTCCGGCAGAGCAGACGGAGCGGCAGTCTTCTTTACTGCTTGCTTTTTGCGAGGCGGAGGAGAAGGACTACGACGCGCCGGAGCAGCTGCCGGAGCGGCGGCGGGTCTCTTCCGCCCTTGTTGACGAGGCAGAGAAGGAGTAGGCTGGCTGCTCGGGCGCGCCGGCGCAGGCGGAGAAGGAGGCAGAGTGCCGGCACGCGCCGGAGAAGGAGCCGGCCGAGGGCCCTGATCGTCACTCGCCGGAGGAGGAGGCGGTGGAGGAGGCGGAGTCCCCTGACTCGCCGGAGGAGGAGGAGGCGGCGGAGGCGTCCAGTTTGGAAGGTTGATGAGCTCCTTCCGCCATAGGCATGGAGTCTTCAGAGCAGAACCCAGCCGAGTCTCCCCTTCTCCGGTAGGGTGGTGAAGCGGGAGGTCCTCAAATCCCTCCGTTATTTCATCCACCATCACCTTAGCATATCCTTTTGGAATCGGCCGGCAGTGAAAAGTTGCGCCGGGTTCATTAGGATAAACAGAGCCAACAGCCGCCTTGACCTTCATATTCATCCACTGCGTCATAAGGTGGCAATTTTGAGCCTCCGTGATAGCATCCACGGGATAGCTGGCAGGAGCCGTCAAGACAAGCTCTGGCTGAAGCAGCTCGGTGGAAGCCACGCTGCTTCTCCGCTGAGATGGCGGGGTAGCTTCAGGGGAAGCTTCGGCAGTTCGTTCCTCCCGGTCTGCTTCTCGTTCCTCTATCCCGAGTACCCTTTCTTTAAGCGCCTGCAGTTCGGACTGCTGCACTTTCTTCCTCCTCTCCTGGCTTTTGTAACCGCCTGCGTCCGGAAACCCAGCCTTCCACGGAATTGAGCCTGGCGTGCCTCGTGTCCGTCCAGGGTGCTCAGGATTCCCGAGGGCCTTTGTGAGCTCGTCGTTCTCTCTGTCTGGAAGGAACGTCCCTTCCCGCGCTGCAGTGATATAGTACCAAAGCTTTTTCAAGGGTATGTCAGCTTGCTCATCCGTCCAAATGCACTTCCCTGTTACAGGGTCCAAGGTTCCGCCAGCCCCGAAGAACCAAGTCCGGCAACGGTCTGGCCAGCTCATTGTCTCTGGTTCAATCCCTTTTTCAACCAGATCATTCTCAGCCTTGGCCCACTTAGGCCGGGCTACCAGGTAGCCACTTGACCCCGTGCGATGGTGAAGCTTCTTCTTCGCAGCATTTTTCTTGTTTGTCTCCGACATCTTCTTACTCTTTTCCGATGTCTTGTGGGCCACAAATGTAGGCCAGTCATCTCTGATCTTCTCATATATGCCCTTGAATTCTGGTGTCTCTTTTTTCTCGACAAACCTATTCAGGTCTTTCTTCCACCTCCTGAATAGGTCTGCCATCCTCTTAAGAGCAAAAGACTTGATTAATTGCTCTTTAACTCACTTCTCCGGATCATCCTCTGGCGGTAGGGTGAAATTTGACTTCAGCTCAGTCCAAAGATCATTTTTCTGCAGATCATTGACATAAGACACCTCAGGGTCTTCGTTCTTAGGCTTATTCCATTGCTGGATGCTGATCGGGATCTTGTCCCTAACCAGAACCCCGCACTGAGCAACAAATGCCTTCTTTGTTCGGATGGGTTCAATAGGTTGGCCGTCGGGCGCGATTTCTATGATCTCAAACCTTTCATCCGAGCTCAACTTTATCTTCGGGCCTCGTCTCTTTACCTCAGTTGTGCTCGATCCGGAGGGCTAGAAAAAAGAACAAAGACTTAATTAATATGTGTACATACCAAAACAATGAATGCATCAATTAGCTAGTCAGCACAGGCTTAACTAATATATATACCTGGCCAGACTCGGCTCGGTCGCCGGACTCGTTTCGGTCACCGGACCCGTCGTCACGTTCTTCTTCTTGCACCGGCATTAGGTCACCAGAGCTAGCTTCTTCACACTCTCCTTCCTGAGTACCATCGTTGTCGTTGAGATACAACGAGACGACATCACTTCCTTCTGCGATTATGTCCCTCAACAACGCTTCTCTTGCTTCATCTCGGGCGATAGTGTCCATAGTTTCTACAAATATTTACAACATGGCAATTATTATTCAAACATGACAAATGGATATATTAGTGGCAAACGTAGAACTAGCTAGCTAATCATAGTAAGGAATCATATATATTAATTAGTGGCCTCGGCGCTGCTTCTCTAGGGTTTGGGGTGGCCTCGACAATGCTTCAAGGGTTTGGGGTGGCTATCGGGAGGTTGCCTAGTGTCAAAGGATTCAACAAAACCATGTCTTCATCATTAGGCGAAAGTAACAGGTGCATGATGGTACGAAGCTCTCCAAAGTTATTTTGGAACGGAGTCTCAGATAGGATAATTCGCTTTTTGGTACAAAGTTCAGCAAGAACCTTCCAAATATCGTTATTTGGAAGGCCTTTGCTGAAATTCATACAAAAAGGCAAATTATCCTATCCGGGACACCATTCCAAAATAACTTTGGAGGACTTCGTACCATCATGCCCTGGTTACTTCCGGCTAATGATGAAGCCATGGATTTTTTCAATACTTTGACACTATGAAACCTCTCTCGACCCCTCGGCGATCCTCGACCCCTCGACAACCCTGGAACCCTCGACCCCTAGACGACCCTGGAACCCTCGACCCTCGATCCCTCGACCCTACAGAACCCTCGAACCCTCGACCCTCTACCCTAGTTCCCGACCCTCGACCCCTTGGCGATCCTCTTTTTTTCTTCTTCTTCCTCTTTTTTTATCAGAAACAAGGGTCGTCGAGGGTCGCCGAACGGTAGAGGAAACCCTAAATAGCAAGTATCGTGGGTGTGAGATACAAGTGGCCGTCGGTGTCGGACACTACATCCACGTCCCACAAGTGACGTGGGCGTCGAAGCCCGCGTCACTTGTGGGACGTGGATGTAGTGTCCGACACCGACGGCCACATGTATCTCACACCGACGATACTTGCTATATATTTAGGGTTTCCTCTACCGCTCGGCGACCCTCGTTCACGATAAAAAAAGAGGAAGAAGAAGAAAAGAAAAGAGGAGAAGAAAAAAAGAGGAGAAGAAAGATCCCCCTTCTCCTCTATTCTTTCTTCTCCTCTTTTTTTTCTTCTTCCTCTTCTTTTTTTATCCTCTTCTTCCTCTCATGTTCGGCGACCCTCGACCCCTCGGCGACCCTAGACCCCCTCTCGACCCTCGACCCCTCGGCGACCGTCGACCCCCTCTCGACCCTCGACCCCTCGGCGACCCTCGACGACCCTCGTTCCCGATAAAAAAAAGAGGAAGAAGAAGAAAAAAAAGAGGAGAAAGAATAAATAATAGAGGAGAAGAACTCCTCTTTTTTTTTCTTCCTCTTCTTTTTTATCCTCTTCTTCCTCTACCGCTCGGCGATCCTCGACGACCCTCGTTCCCGATAAAAAAAGAGGAAGAAGAAGAAAAAAAGAGGAGAAGAAAGAATAGAGGAGAAGATCTCCTCTATTCTTTCTTCTCCTCTTTTTTTATTCTTCCTCTTCTTTTTTATCCTCTTCTTCCTCTCATGTTCGACAACCCTCGACCCCGATAACATTTTTTTCCTCGATAACATTTTTTTCTCCGAGAGAGTTAGTGTTCCCGAGTGAACCGGAGCGGGACATTGGTCATATCGGATTCGTCATATTTTCTACGAATGTTCTATATACATACATCCATCAATATCATTCCATACATACATAGACATCTACATTATATATGAACAAAAAAAATCAAAATTCATCATACATACATCTATAGTATATATGAACAAAAATTATAAACTTTCTCCCCAACTCATACATACATACATATATTTTGCAAAGGAGCTATATTTTGCAAAGGAGCAGGGGGAGGAAGGAAGGGGGGAGGATGGGGCGGTAGCTACCTCTCCTGGTGGGATCGGGGAGGACACGAGGGCGGGCGGCGTCGGGGGCGACGGCGATGAGGACGGGCTCGGGGTCGGCGAGGGCGAGGTCGACGGCGGGGCGCGCTCGGGGGGCGGCGGACGGTCTCGGGGGCGCAGGGGGTGCTCGGGGGCGGCGGACGGGCGGCCGGCGACGACGGCGAGGTAGGGCGCGCTCGGGGGCGGCGGACGGGCTCGGGGGCGCAGGGGGTGCTCGGGGGCGGCGGACGGGCGGCCGGCGACGACGGCGAGGCAGGGCGTGCTCGGGGGCGGCGGACGGCAACGACGTAGGTGGAGGACGGCGTGGGCTCGGGGGCAGGGCAGGGCAATGGCGGCGACGGCGAGGCATAGAGGGGCAGCCTGGCGGCGTCGTCGGGGCGGGATCGAAGAACTGAACCAAAATTTTCACAAGTGTGGCTTATATAGACGGAGCATTGGTCCCGGTTCGTGGCACCAACCGGGACCAATGCCCCTCTTTAGTCCCGGTTGGTGCCACCAACCGGGACCAAAGGCCGCCGCTTCCCGGCCTTTGGTCCCGATTGGTGGCACCAACCGGGACTAAAGAGGGGCATTGGTCCCGGTTGGTGCCAAGAACCGGTACCAATGCACCCCTTTGGTCCCGGTTCGTCCCACCAACCGGGACCAATGGCCTTGTGCTGGAACTGGCGCGGTGCGGTGGGATGTTTAGTCCCACCTCGCTAGCCGAGAGGCTTCAGCAGTGGTTTATAAGCGCTGCTGCGCCGACCACTTCGAGTTCCTCTCAAATGCAGGCTTACGGGCCTAAAGTCACTTTATCTGCCTGTGGGCCTGCTGGGCCTCCTGCGGGCCTGAATCCTGGCCCATGGTAGGGTTTCTAGTCGTATTCGGACCGTGTGGGCCCAGTAGGTGGCACTTTTTTGTTTTTTTGTTTTCTTTGTTGCTTTATTTATTTTATTTTGTTTCTACTTACAACAAAATACTTATTGTTGCTATTTTTATTTTATTTTTCCAGTTTTTTTGTTTTGTATTCTGCATTATTTATTTTCTTTTGTTTTTTGCTTTATTTTTTAATTCATTTTGCTTTTAGTTTTAGAAAATTTATAAGCTTTCTGTTAGTGCCATTAGTTTTCAAATTTGAAAACACTTTTTTTCTTTGTTGCTTTATTTATTTTATTTTGTTTCTACTTACAACAAAATACTTATTGTTGCTATTTTTATTTTTTTCTAGTTTTTTAGTTTTGTTTTCTGCATTATTAATTTTCTTTTTTTTTTACTTTATTTTTTAATTTTTTTTTGCTTTTAGTTTAGAAAAATTATAAGCTTTCTGTTAGTGCCATTAATTTTCAAATTTGAAAACACTTTTTTTCTTTGTTGCTTTATTTATTTTATTTTTTTTCTACTTACAACAAAATACTTATTGTTGCTATTTTTATTTTTTTCCAGTTTTTTTGTTTTGTTTTCTGTATTATTTATTTTCTTTTGTTTGTTTGCTATATTTTTTAATTCTTTTTGCTTTTAGGTCGGCAATATTATAACTTTCTGTTAGTGCCATTAGTTTTTGAAATTTGAATAGTTAAAATTTGAATTCTTTGAAATTTGTGTGAATCACAAGTTTGTGATTAACTTTAATAAAAAAAATTAACATAGATGCACCTACTCGTCTGTTTTCAAATGAAATCTAAAATACTTGGCATAACATACTCGTCTGTACAAATTTGGCATGGTATCATCATAATAGTTGCGGGAGAAAGTCTTCACTTTTTCTTCGCTTGTGTCATTTGCTTATTGCGCCGTAACCATGGATAATCTTCATCGTTTATCATGATGCTTGGGTCAGCCTTGACATTGAAGGGAGGAATTTCATGAAACCTTTCATAATCTTCAGACATGTCTGTCTTGCCCTCCACTACCAGGATGTCCCTTTTTCCTGAAAGAACTATGTGGCGCTTTGGCTCATCGTATGATGTATTCGTTTTCTTATCTTTTCTTTTTCTCGATATGGTAGACATGTCCTTCACATAGATAACCTGTGCCACATTATTGGCTAGGACGAACGGTTCATCAGTGTACCCAAGATTTTTCAGATCGACTGATGTCATTCCGTACTGTGGGTCTACATGTACCCCGCCTCCTGACAGATTGACCCATTTGCACTTAAACAAAGGGACCTTAAAATCTTGTCCGTAGTCAAGTTCCCATATGTCCACTATGTAACCATAATATGTGTCCTTTCCCTTATCGGTTGTTGCATCAAAGCGTACACCGCTGTTTTGGTTGGTGCTCTTCTGATCTTGGTCAATCGTGTAAAATGTATTACCATTTATCTCGTATCCTTTCCAAATCAATACAGTTAAAGATGGTCCCCTGGACAACAAGTACAACTCATCACAAACAGTGTTGTCACCTCTGATACGTGCTTCCAACCAACTGCTGAAAGTCCTGATGTGTTCACATGTAATCCAGTCGTCGCACTGCTCCGGGTGTTTGGAGCGCAGACTGTTCTTGTGTTCATCAACATACGGGGTCACCAAGGTAGAGTTCTGTAGAACTGTGTAGTGTGCTTCAGACCAAGAATGCCCGTCCCTGCATATTATTGAGTCCGCTCCTAGCGTGCCTTTTCCAGTCAGTCTCCCCTCATACCGCGATTTAGGGAGACCTATCTTCTTAAGGCCAGGAATGAAGTCAACACAAAACCCGATGACATCCTCTGTTTGATGGCCCATGGAGATGCTTCCTTCTGGCCTTGCGCGATTACGGACATATTTCTTTAGGACTCCCATGAACCTCTCAAAGGAGAACATATTGTGTAAAAATACGGGTCCCAGAATGACAATCTCGTCGACTAGATGAACTAGGACATGTGTCATGATATTGAAGAAGGATGGTGGGAACACCAACTCGAAACTGACAAGACATTGCGCCACATCACTCCTTAGCCTTGGTATGATTTCCGGATCGATCACCTTCTGAGAGATTGCATTGAGGAATGCACATAGCTTCACAATGGCTAATCGGACGTTTTCCGGTAGAAGCCCCCTCAATGCAACCGGAAGCAGTTGCGTCATAATCACGTGGCAGTCATGAGACTTTAGGTTCTGGAACTTTTTCTCTGGGATATTTATTATTCCCTTTATATTCGACGAGAAGCCAGTCGGGACCTTCATACTGAGCAGGCATTCAAAAAATATTTCTTTCTCTTCTTTCGTAAGATCGTAGCTGGCAGGACCTTCATACTGCTTCGGAGGCATGCCGTCTTTTTCATGCAAACGTTGCAGGTCCGCCGTGCCTCGGGTGTATCTTTTGTCTTCCCATACACGCCCAAGAAGCCTAGCAGGTTCACGCAAAGGTTCTTCGTCACGTGCATCACGTCGATTGAAGAGCGGACCTCTAGGTCTTTCCAGTAGGGTAGGTCCCAAAATATAGATTTCTTCTTCCACATGGGTGCGTATCCCTCGGCGTCATTCGGAACAGCTAGTGCGCTGGGACCCTTTCCAAAGATTACGTGTAAATCATTGACCATAGCAAGTACGTGATCACCGGTACGCATGGCGGGCTTCCTCCGGTGATCTGCCTCGCCTTTAAAATGCTTGTCTTTCTTTCGACATTGATGGTTGGTCGGAAGAAATCGGCGATGGCCCAGGTACACATTCTTCCTGCATTTGTCCAGGTATATACTTTCAGTGTCATCTAAACAGTGTGTGCATGCGTGGTATCCTTTGTTTGTCTGTCCTGAAAGGTTACTGAGAGCGGGCGAATCGTTGATGGTCACGAACAGCAACGCCTTTAGGTTAAATTCCTCTTTATTGTGCTCATCCCACGTACGTACACCATTTCCATTCCACAGCTGTAAAAGTTCTTCAACTAATGGCCTTAGGTACACATCAATGTCGTTGCCGGGTTGCTTAGGGCCTTGGATGAGAACTGGCATCATAATGAACTTCCGCTTCATGCACATCCAAGGAGGAAGGTTATACATACATAGAGTGACCGGCCAGGTGCTGTGATTGCTGCTCTGCTCCCCGAAAGGATTAATGCCATCCGCGCTTAAAGAAAACCATACGTTCCTTGGGTCCTTTGCAAACTCATTCCAGTACTTTCTCACGATTTTTCTCCACTGCGACCCGTCAGCGGGTGCTCTCAACTTCCCGTCTTTCTTACGGTCCTCACTGTGCCATCGCATCGACTTGGCATGCTCTCCGTTTCTGAACAAACGTTTCAACCGTGGTATTATAGGAGCATACCACATCACCTTCGCAGGAACCCTCTTCCTGCGGGGTTCGTCGTGAACATCACCAGGGTCATCTCGTCTGATCTTATACCGCAATGCACCGCATACCGGGCATGCGTTCAGATCCTTGTATGCACTGCGGTATAGGATGCAGTCATTAGGGCATGCATGTACCTTCTCCACCTCCAATCCTAGAGGGCATACGACCTTCTTTGCTGCGTATGTACTATCGGGCAATTCGTTATCCTTTGGAAGCTTCTTCTTCAATATTTTCAGTAGTTTCTCAAATCCTTTGTCAGGCACAACATTCTCTGCCTTCCACTGTAGCAATTCCAGTACGGTACCGAGCTTTGTGTTGCCATCTTCGCAATTGGGGTACAACCCTTTTTTGTGATCCTCTAACATGCGATCGAACTTCAGCTTCTCCTTTTAATTTTAGCATTGCGTCCTTGCATCGACAATTACCCGGCGGAGATCATCATCATCGGGCACATCGTCTGGTTCCTCTTCATCTTCAGCAGCTTCACCCGTTGCAGCATCATTGGGCACATCGTCTGGTTCCTCTTGATCTTCACCAGCTCCCCCCGTTGCAGCATCACGGTATTCAGGGGGAACGTAGTTGTCATCGTACTCTTCTTCTTCGTCGTCTTCCATCATAACCCCTATTTCTCCGTGCCTCGTCCAAACATTATAGTGTGGCATGAAACCCTTGTAAAGCAGGTGGGTGTGAAGGGATTTCCGGTTCACATACATCCTAGATAAATAAAATCTATGTCACGTTGGTCCGCATAATTATCATAAACAATAAATGAACCAATAGTTATAAAGATTAATATATATACCACATCCGAATCATAGACGGGACGAGGGCCGACGGGGGCGGATACTAAAACCATCGCACTATATAAGATGCAATAATAAAAGTAAGAAAATGATACAAGTATCTATCTAAACATACAAGTAAGAATATTTTTCCTTTCAGAAAGAAGATAAGAGCAAGAGGCTCACCACGGTGGTGTCGGTGATGAGATCGGCGCGGGTGATCGGCGGCGGTGAAGACAGGGGTGGGGCGTGACGGACCGCTAAATCTAGACAAATCTCGAGGAAAATGGAGCTTTGAGGTCGAGCTTCGAGAGGAGAAAGCTTAACTAGTGTGGCTCGGGCATTTCATCGAACACCTCATGTGCAAAGGAGGTGAGCTAGAGCACCACAAGCCCCTCCTCTCGCCGGCCCAGAAAAACAGAGCACTCAGTGCTCTGCTCCGACGCGAGGGGTATATATAGGCGGCACCATTGGTCCCGGTTCGTGGCATGAACCGGGACTAAATGGGAGCCTTTGGTCCCGGTTCATGCCACGAACCGGGACCAATGGTGGTGGGCCAGGAGCCAGGCACATTGGTCCCGGTTCGTCCCACCAACCGGGACCAAAGGGTCCATACGAACCGGGACCAATGGCCCACGTGGCCCGGCCGGCCCCCTGGGCTCACGAACCGGGTCCAATGCCCTCATTGGTCCCGGTTCTAGATTGAACCGGGACTAATGGGCTGACCCTGCCTGGACCGTTGCCCCCTTTTCTACTAGTGATTTCTTCTGCGCCTCCGTGGAAACAAGTCTTGCAGGCCCCAAGCATTGTCTACTCTTAAGCTAGCTTTTTTTGACATCTCTAGTATGTTGTCATGTTTCAATTATGTTTATCCAACATGTTCTCTGCACATGCGCACTTGGGCTGGTCATCAGTTCAAGTGTGAAACATATAGTCAGTATTGCTTGTCTTGGGGTTGCCATGAGTTCCGTTGCGAAGCTTTTTGTCACTTGTCAGATATTATAGCAACTCTCAAAGTTAAGAAAAAAAATGTGACTTGGAAATATATCTTCAGAACTAAATTTCATTGTCAAATTCATGGTCAAGGAACAGCCACATCGAAAAGACTACACTGACGAGAACGACACAGACATAACCACCGCCAAGTGAAGCTCTGTAGATTTTATTTTATTCTTGACGCAAAGAGCATGAGCTCCGTAGATTCTCATTTGTCAGCTTGTAGGCGCAAGGCAATCACATCTGCGAGATCTCCATGCTATTGACATCACCATGACTAGATCACTTCGAATTAATAGTGCCGATCTGATTAAGGCTCCGCCGAATCTGAACAGACGAGGCAAAGGTTCAGACAAAAGATGATTTAAATCAAACAACTTGCAAGCACTAGCTGCTCTTTCTGTTCAGAGCAGTGAATCAGGCACTTATCTGCGCTCGTACCAGTTGTGCAGATTTATTTAGAAACAAAAACAAGAGATAATTTGTAGATGTGGAGATGACCAAACCAAAACTATTCCAGTTTCTCATACTTTATAACTATCAAAAGAAAAACAGACAAGAGTCGTGCTTGACTTTAATGAGTTTTCAAGTGGTGGAACAATCCATAGGTAAATTGTATCCATATGTTCTCCAAATTAAAACAACAACCTGGCAATAATTGATGTTGTCTAGTGTCGGTTTTGTAATTTCACCAGGCCGGGAAAATAGATGATGCATAAGCTACTTTGCATGATCATTTGTCTTGCTTATCTATTATCATCAAACGGAAACTGGAACAGACAAGACAATGAATCACGACTAAATTCACTTGATTAGTTTTTCGGCAAGAACAAGAAAAATGGCCACTACTAGATCGTGTAAACACGAACTACCAGTTGCACTGTTAATTTCATTGTCAGATTCACTTATTTGGCAGGGAGCAGCCACATCCATCTCCCACTAACATCACTGCAAATAGGCTTACTCCACGCCTACAAGTAAGTAACATAAAAACAAGACGTTACCACTGCCAGGAGGAATTCTGGGGATTGTCAGCAAGATAATCACATCTGCAAGGACTCCATGCTATCGAAACCGCGGTCGCTTTGAACTCAGAGAGCTGATCTGGTGACGACTCCACAAAACCTGGACAAACAAGACCAAAATACAACTGACATACTGAAGATTTTGTGGACAATTGGTGAATTCTAAATCAATAGTTTAACGAGCTTAAAGGAACAAAGTTTTAGGTACTTAGGTAGTATCACAGAATAGCATAATATTGATCTCAACTGAACTTAAAACGTGTGACTGCAGATAGACACTCACTTCAGTATGGGCACCATTGTAAGTTGGGATACATGGCCAGACAGAGGCACGTGAACCCCTAAAGGAATCAGTCCTGAAAAACTCGTGTAAAACTGGTACCTCTATTTTGCAGGAGTTCATTTACTGCCTAGGCACACTCTAGCATTATAACAAACTTCTACCTAAAGAAAAGAAAGAAACTGAGGTGCTGGTAGCGAGAATCAATACAATCACCTGAAAACTCTAAATTTCAGTCAATCATCTCAACTAGTATGATTTGCTTTGAGATTAGGAGCACAACCATGACATGAATATCTAAGAGTGATGGAGTACTTCGTTAATAAAGCTCCTATATTCGATGCAAAAAAAAAAAAAACTGGTGGTGTTTTTTACCCGGCCCGCTACAGGCTACAGTCTTGCCGAATAAAGCCCATTTTGGTAGCACAAAGAGAAAACAAAATATGAAGCCCAAATAAGCCGAATGATACTCCTAGATGTTAATCCAGATTTTCTTGTTGCTTGCAGATATAATGTGAAGAGTATTATTCTTTCTCTACACAAAATTATAGTTGCATGCCCAGGTAAACCAAGGCCGTTCAAGTAGTTCCCCTCAAAAAAAGGTTGACTAGATATATGATATTAATTCACTAAAAAGGTTCAAAAAGTGGCTTCTCCATAGATACGCATGCATGTAGTAACAAAGGTCTCCCGACCTAGCCCATGTTCCGGCGGTGCGTCTAGCATCGTTGGTGGCCGTGTGGAGGTGTGCCTCCGGCGGATCTATCTTTGGTGGATTTGCTTGGACCCCATCGTTGTCCGTCCATGTTCGTGTGTCTTCAGTTTGGATCCTTTCGATCTACATTATTGTTCATCGGCTACGGTTGCTGTTCTGGTGCGCTGGTTCTATGTGGCCTTAGCACGACGACTTTCCTACTGTCTACAACAACAAGTTGTGCCCGTCTCCAGCAATGGAGGGGCGACGACGGCGACGCTCCTTCGGCTCGCTTCAGTGCTTAGTCGTCGCTAGGTGGTTTACAGATCTTGTTGTAATCTTTATAATTTCTGGTGTTCGTTGTACTGCCATGATTGGAGATGAATAAATCAGAATTTTTCTCGTAAAAAAAAGGACACTTCCCGTGAGCCCATAAAGCTTCATATTTTCATAGATGCATGAGCCATAAGAGAAGGTCCATGTGAAGATGTTTCGAGTTTAATTCAGGATGTTTGTGCTTGCTGGAATGTTGGGCGTCATGTAAGTAATAATATTGGTATGTCAAAGAAAGCAAGATGTGCTTATTTCCTTGTAAGGCACGATAAACGTTCGTATTCACTATATATTTCAGATGTCTCATTTTGTGGCTTCATGCTTTGCAAGATTACATTGCTTCAAAAAAAAATGATCTCTCCTGACGACTAAATTAATTAAGGTTGGGGTTTAATGACTTGCAAGCCTTCACACCCATACAAACAGGGTGAAGAAATCCATTGTCCTGCTCGAAATACTTACTCCTATATCACCTATCAATGTACGACATGTGTTGAAAATGTGTGGAGGAAGCGTGAGTAGAACAGTAATCGTCGTTGTTATCACCATTAAGTCTTGAAAGGTAACGATATGAGAGCTTGATGGTGCACCATCCATGTCAATCCATTAAGTCCTGAGTAGATAGCGATGTGAGAGGATGTAGAAATAAAAAGATGATAATAATGTTCTAAGAAAAGAAGTGAATGATTTATATGCAGAAAATGAGTGGAAGGAGGCGTGTGCAAAATAGTATTTTTCGTTGTATAGTGTCATGAGTAGATATAACGCGAGAGGATGGATGTGCCGTTGATTCAGCTTGCAGCATCGCGCGTCACACGTCGTAGCATGCAGGTATGCGCTTTGCAACAGCCGGGCCTCCTCCACAACATCTCCGCTCCTCACTCCGGGGGTCAATAGGAAGTTAGAGCTACGGAGACAAACCTTGGAATTAGACTTGGTAGAACTAAAACCGAGTAGATGAGGTGTGGTTTCAATACTACTAGGCATGAGGAGGAGGAGGAGGAGGAGGAGGAGGTTAGCCTTGCTAGGTAGGTGGTGCCTTAGAAGGACACATTTTGATATTTGGGATCAATGCTGCAGAAGGATGAGGATATCGATGAAGATGTCAATCATCGAATCAAAGCCCGGATGGATGAAGTGGCGCCAAGCATCCAGCGTTCTCTGTGACAAGAGAGTGCCACAAAAGCTAAAAGGTAAGTTCTATAGGACGGCAGTTCGACCCGCAATGTTGTATGGCGCTGAGTGTTGGCCAACTAAAAGGTGACATGTTTAATAGTTAGGCGTGACAGAGATGTGCATGCCGAGGTGGATGTGTGGCCACACAAGGAAGTACCGAGTGTGAAATGATGATATATGATATATAGTTGGGGTAACACCGACTGAAAAGAAACTTGTCCAACATCAACTTAGATGGTTTGGGCATATTTAGCGCAGGCCTCCGGAAACGCCAGTGCATAGAGGACGGCTAAAGTGTGCTGATAATGTCAAAAGATGCAGGGATAGACCGAACTTGACATGGGAGGAGTCCATACAAAGATATCTGAAGGACTGGAATATCACCAGATAACTAGCTAGCCATGGACAGGGGTGCATGGAAACGTGCTATCCATACGGTAGAACCATGAGTTGGTTGCGAGATCTTACGGGTTTCACCTCTAATCCACCCCAACTTATTTGAGACTCAAGACTTCTTTTTGTTCTTGTTATCTCTATGAAGCACTGCGATCCTTTTCTGATCGGGCTACACTATGGGTTGTTTTCCTTACAAGACAATGCCCTTTCCCTTTTCCAGCAAAAGGATAATTTTAATGTGCTGGCGACGAATAATTTCATCTACAAGCTCAAGGTTGAAAATAGACTCGTCCTAAAAATATTTCTATTACGTGAAAATCATCTATGAGTTTGAGGTTCATTGAACGTCTCTATGTTGACCATTCTTATCCGTAGATGTTTGTTGTGATTACTGCTTTAAAGTTGTTATCGGCTAGTTCATATGATCCACTTGCTCAACTCGAACCAGTTCTTTAGTACACCCCCTCTGCCCCACAATATAAGATGATTTTTATAAGCGAAAACAACTTATATTATGGGGGGGGGGGGCGGTGGAGTATTTAGCAACATCCATTTCATTTTTTTTTGTGCGGAGTAACACTACAAACGAGTACCGGTCATGAGCGCGTCGGGGCAGCATTTGCAGCGTCTGCACTGGATATATATGCAATCCAAGCCACCAAGCACCTTAAAAATTGCACTGAATTTAAACACATGACTTTGTTCAGTCACTCGTTAACCGACAAATTTAACTATTGATGAAAAAAAGGCCCCCAACAGAAGTGGGTTTTCCAGTATTGCTTGCAGATATAATGTGAAGAGTATTGTTCTTTCTCTATAAAAAAAATTATAGTTGCCCGCCCAGGTAAAGCAAGGATGATCAAGCAGTTCCCCGCCCAAAAAAAAGGCATGACTAGATATATGGTATTAATTCGCTAAAAAGGTTCAAAAAGTGACTTCTCTAGATATATGCATGCATGTAGTGTCGAAGGACACTGCCCGTGAGTCCATAAATCTTCACATTTTTATAGATGCATGAGCCATAAGAGAAAGTCCATGTGAAGATGTTTCAAGTTTAATTCGGTGTTTGCTGGAACGTTGGGCGTCATGTAAATAATAATATTGGTATGTAAAAGAAGGCAATATGTGCTTATTTCCTTGTAAGGCACGACAAACGTTCGTATTCACTCTATATTCCATATGTCTCATTTTGTGGGTTCATGCTTTACAGGATTCCATTGCGTCAAAAAATAATCTCTCCTGACAACTGAATTAATTAAGGTTGGGGTTTAATGACTTGCAAGCCTTCACGTCCATTCAAACAGGGTGAAGAAATCCATAGTACTGTGCTGGAAATACTCACGCCTATATCACTTGTCAATTTGTGATATGTGTCAAAAATGTGTGGAGGAAGCGTGTGTAGAACAGTAATCGTCGTTGTTATCTCCATTAAGTCTTGGAAAGCTAAAGATATGAGAGGTTGATGGTGCACCATCCGTGTATATCCATTAAGTCCTGAGTAGATAGTGACACGAGAGGATGTGGAAATAATAAAAATGATAACAGTGTTCTAAGCAAAGAAACAAACAATTTATTTGCGGAAAATTGAGTGGAAGGAAGTGTGTGCAAAATAGTGTTTGTCGTTGTATTGTGTCTTGAGTAGATATATCGAGAGGGTGGATGTGCACCTCATTCAGCTTGCAGCATCGCGCGTCGCAGGATGCTTTGGTCTCGTTCCCCAGCCCCGTGTCGCCCCCTCCCCCCCCCCCCCCCGCGGGCGACCCGGGCGCCCAACCCTAGCCGCCGCCGAACCCAGCCCCCACCTCCTTCCTCTCCTCCCGCCGCCGCCGGCGGGCGCCGCCGGGCAAAGCCCGCGCGGGGCCAGCGGCGGCGGGATCTCGCTTGCCCTCGCCTGGAATAGGGGCCGCGGGGGGCTGCTTCCTCGGGCGCGGCGGCAGAGCTCGGCGGCCGGCGCGTCGGGTGGCGCGCGCTGGTGTCGGGGCGGGGCGGCGCGGCCTGCTGGCCGGTGGCGGCACGTCACGGTGGAGCGCGCGGGCCGGTGGCGGCACGTCACGGTGGAGCGCGCGGGCCGGTGGCGGCACGACATTCTTCGCGGCGGAGCTTGTTCTTGTCAGATCCGCGCCGGCTGATCTGAGGCGGCGGCCTCGCTGGTGCGGACGGCGCTCCTCCGGCGGTAGGGAGTGCTCGTCGGTGAGGTAGGCCGGATCCCCTCGGCTGCGCGGGCAGCGAGGTCCCGGTGGGCGCTGGTCATGGCGCGGGGAGGCCCCGGGCTCCCCTCATCAGATCGGAGGCGATCTGGTCCGCTCGTGATGCATGACCTCCGGCCGGCCTGGATCTCCGGCGTGCACGCGCCTGCTGATGTTGTGGCTGGTTCGGAGGTGGCGGCAGGGTGCTTGGCCAGGGGAAACCCTTGGCCGCCGGTGGCGGTCACGGCGTCGATGGCGTCCCGGACGCCATTCCCTCCTTGGTGGCGGCACCGAGGATAAACCTTCCCTGCCTCCCCCCTTCCCCTGCGCCCGGGTGAAAACCCTAGCCCCGGTGGCTAAGCGGCGGCGGCGCCACGGCGTCGTCACCTTCTTGAAGGCGCCGACTTGGGCATGGGGATGCTGGGTGTGCATGGCGAGCTTGTCTGGTTCCTGGTGGCGGCCCGTCTGATCTACCGCGTCGCAGCTCCGGGCAGTTCTCGTGGTTGCGGTGCTTATCTTCCGGCTGTGTCTCCGATGGCGTCCTCGCCGTTCCTCACCTTGTACTTGCCGTGGTGGAGCGGTACTCCATCTCACTCATTGATGGCGGCGGAGATCGGCGGCATGGCGCCGTGGAGGCTCGGCGTCCGATTCGTGGAGATGGACTCGCGCAGGAGGAGGCAGCTGTCTGGCGTCATGGTGACGTCGATGGCAGAAGTGGCCTTCACAAGGTAGAAGACTCAATATAATCTGAAGACGGACTTGTGGAAGATGGCGGCGACGACGCAAGAGTGCGTCTGACCGGATTGTGCCCCAGACCCGGTATGTGGCTCGGCTGGGGCTTCCGGCTTTTGATGTTAGGTTTAGATGAATGGTTTGGGTAGCGGTCCAGCTAGCATCCCTTCATCATATCGATAAGAGTAGCGGCATATGTTGCTAAGATGGTGGATTCAGATATATTGTTTGTAATACCTTGTAAGGTCCTCGAGAATAATTAATAAAGTGGCCGTATGCATCTCCCAGATGCAGAGGCCGGGGGTCATCCTCATTTTCTAAAAAAAAAACGTATGTGCGGCTTTGCAACAGCCGGGCCTCCTCCACTGCATCTCCGCTCCTCACTCGTTAGATGTATCGGATGGTTGCTTTAAAATACAAAGCGGGGAAACCCTTTTTCTCTACAATGACAGATCTCAACGATGCGATTGCGGAGGAGTTATGTATGGGCGGTGCGGTGTAGTGCGTTTGGTGGCCGACACGAGCCGTACAACTACCAGATTAGAAACGTTTACCTCACGCTTTTCTTTTCTGTAGCTCGTACTATATACGATCCTTCTGCTTATAAGCAGTATGCGTACGTGTGTTTGCTGCCGAATAAACGCTAGGGGACACACTAGCTAACACGGTGTCACGTCCTAGCTCGTTTTGCTGGTCATGGCCGCGGCGCCGCACGTCGTCGTCCTCACGAGCTCCGGCTTGGGCCACGTCCTCCCGGTGTCCGAGCTGGCGAAGCGCCTCGCCGTGCACCACGGCTTCACCGTCACAATCATCACTTATGCCAGCCTGTCCTCGCCCGGCCACTCCTCGCCGCTCGCCTCCCTCCCGCCGGGCGTCTCCGTCGCCGCGCTCCCGGAGGTGTCCATCGACGACCTCCCCGCCGACGCGCACTTGGTGACTCGCATCCTCACCGTCATCAGCCGCTCCCTACCACAGCTACGCGACCTACTGCGCTCCCTCCTTGACTCCCCCGCGGGGATCACCGCCTTCGTGACCGACATGCTCTGCCCCATCGCGCTCACCGTCGGCAAGGAGATGGGTTTGCCTGGGTACGTCCTCTACACCTCCAACCTCATGTCGCTGTTATCGTTTCTCTACATCCCAGAGCTCGCGAGGACCACCACTTGCGAGTGCCGCGACCTCCCGGAGCCAGTGCTGCTCCCGGGGTGCGTGCCGCTACACGGCGCCGATCTCCTCGAGCCCCTCCAGAACCGCTCTGACCCCGTGTACCAGCTCATGATCGACCTCGGGCGCAACTACCTACTCGCCGAAGGCTTCATCGTCAACACCATGGACGCGTTGGAGCACGAGACGCTGGTGGCGTTCAAAGAGCTTACTGACAAGGGCGTGTACCCTCCGGCGTACGTTGTGGGTCCATTCACCCGGCGGCGGTCCGCCGACTCCGACGAGGTCAAGCACAGCTGCTTACGGTGGCTGGACAACCAGCCAGACTGCTCGGTCTTGTACGTGTCCTTCGGCAGCGGCGGCACGCTGTCCACGGCGCAGACGGCCGAGCTGGCGGCTGGGCTGGAGGCGAGCGGGCAGAGGTTCCTCTGGGTGGTGCACCACCCCAACGACAAGGACAGCAGCGCGGCCTACCTCGGCACTGCCGCTACCGATGCCGACCCGCTGAGCTATCTGCCCGACGGGTTCGTCGAGAGGATGAACGGTACAGGGCTCCTTGTGCCACTGTGGGCGCCGCAAGTGGAGATCCTTAACCACGTCGCCGTAGGAGGGTTCATGTCTCATGGCGGATGGAACTCCACGCTGGAGACCGTGGCGGCGGGCGTGCCGATGGTGGCGTGGCCGCTGTACGCCGAGCAGAGGATGAACGCGGTGATGTTGTCGTCGGATCGGGTGGGCCTAGCGTTGTGGGAGAGACCTCCCCTCGGTAAGGACAGAGCGGTTGTCCCGCGGGAGGAGGTGGCGGCACTGGTCAGAGAGCTTATGGAAGGGGAGAAGGGCGCCGCGGCGCGGAAAAAGGCCGTTCACCTCCGGGATGAAGCCGAGATTGCTTCGGCGCCAGGCGGGCCGCAGGATCGAGCTCTCGCGTTAGTGGCTGCCACGGTTTCCTTGCATCGGAAGAGCCACAGTGAGTAAAGAGGAGGCTCCCTAAAAGAGGCATCGTGGCTGAAGTTTTTTCTTGATTTATGTTTGCATCGATTGCTATATGTGTATTGTACATTTAAATAGAATAATGCTTTGTCCTTTGAAGATATTATTATTACATATTGTAGATATGGAAGCAATTGTACATGTGTGTGTGTGGAAAGCTTTAGGTCTATCTGAGGTGATTCAACATGCTTTGGGTGCGGACAGATCGGGATCAGTAGTGTTGGAAGTTACCTTATGCATCTCTAGTCGGAAGTCTTAGTTTCTTGGGATGCTCGGTTTGCATGAGTCAATTGTTGTCGCTTGTTGGTATATTTGGTGACAAAGACGTGAATTTGTAAAGGGAGAAACTGTTGTGGCACCCCCTCAGACTGCTTTTGCAATCCAAGCCCTAACTGCAAACTATAGTTCTGTCTCTTCTTCTAGCCAGCCACATGCCAAATATTATGGGCTAAAACAAAATAAGGATGTTATAAACTCAACGCTGATGCTGCTTTCCATGATGATGGGACTGGAGTTGTAGGGGTTGCCCTCCGTAATAGTATTGGTGAAACGGTTGCAGGTGCTGCAGCTCCTTTATCTTATGTCCTCAATGTGGCGTCTGCTGAGGCCCTGGCGGTTCAGAAAGGTATTGATCTCATTGAGCACTTAGAATGCACGAATTTGGCTATAGAATCGGACTCTCTAGAAGTTATTAGTGCATGCAGAGGCGAGTTGGAGGTGATGCACCCCTACGCATAATGGCGCATATATGATTAATGGTATTTCATTTCATCACTGCCTGAGAGAAGCAAATCAAGTGGCGCATCATTTAGCAAAATATTCTTATGAGTCTCATACTGAATTAAGTTGGGATGGGGACACACCCGATTTCCTCTAGCCTTATGAAATCCATGATGTAACTCGGTTGACATCGTAATAAAGTACCATGAGGCCAAATTTAAAAAAAAAGGAAGCAATTTTAAAATTATTCTATGGTAAAAGAAGTAGTAGGATCCAAAATTCCTTGTGTCATAAACTCATAATTGAAATGATTAAGGATAATGATCAGGTGAGTAATCAAATCTAAGTAAAAAATGGCGAAGGGACAGAATTTGACATCACAAATGACAGGTTTTTTTTAGATAGACCTTTTTATATTATCGACCTGCATATTTCAATATTTTCCATGTGCGCTTAATAAATCAGCAAAAACAAAATGCAGAAATAACAAATCTGATTACGCTCTAGATATTCAGATTACATGTGAGACCATCGGTGAAATAGGCTAACACAATAGCAGATGAAATGAAAAAGCCATTTATTCTAGAAAAATAATATAAATAGGGGATTTGAATTCTTCATACTTATTGGAAAATAAGAAAGTAGAAACTCACCTCCAACTGGTGCGGCACAAAAGGAGAGGAACCAAGGGTGATTGAGCGCAATCATTTCCGACTACATCAGCATAGATCAACAATGTAGTCAAAGTATAAAGTGGAGGTGGTGGTACTCCAACTATCCATGTACGGTCAAAATCTACTATCACTTTATTGAATATATAGGAAAACAAACCACATAAGTTTTTGTGATAGTATCAACAATTTTTCTAATTATCATACAGACATCCAACATGCTCTCCTTTTAATTGTCAAATTATTTGCTTACTGCCAATTTTTTAACCATGAAAATGTGAATAAAACCATGTTATCCGAATTTAGACTTTTATCCTTACCTTGATAGAAAAGAAGATAGTACGCCAAAATTTCAACCAAGAATAGCCCAAAATATGGTAATCAAAATATTATGCATTGAAGGCATGTGGCAATCGACAATATCAATTTAATAGCCCCATGAACAGATGAGGACGTTTCGCTCTACGTTGCATCATCAACCGAAATTGGTACCGCTATTGATTACTATGAGATGGCAACAATCAAGTCCACTTATGTAGTGCAGACATGTAACAACTCCGGCGATATTACACTGCATTATTGCACAACACATGCACATGAATGAATGATACATGCAGCTAGTTAATGCGCTTTTACACTCACTAATTACATTACACACTGTGATTTTTCTGCAGTCCTTTTGAATTTGTGAACTTTATTTTTGGGTTATAGGAGTGACATTTGTTGGCTCAACTACGACGCAAATACAATGGTTTCACTATTATAATGAGAAAGTTCTCTCTTAGTGTAATTTTGTATGAGAGAAACTCTCAGGGTTATTGTTAGAGTGCTTCCTTTTGAGATAATTGATTTCCGTGAAAAATCATAAAATTTTGAACTTAACACTTGGCATGGATATTTGAGAATTCCATATAAAAAATTCATGTAATTTTAGTTGCGCAAGTCCCTAGTATCATTTATCTTAAGAAAACATAGGTTTTCGTAATCTCAATTCCAAAGAATATATAAAGAACAATTAGTGATTCTGAAATTCAAAATTTTGTTGGATAAGTAGCAATTCCATATAAATTCATTGTACTAATTCCAAGGAAAATAGTACTCTTCTTAAAGATGAAAGAAAGACACACTCAAATTCCTGGATTTTTTCATTGTACTAACACAATGTACCATATATCCCATGATCTCATCCGCAAAATGGGTATTATTGATATGCATCAATGCATGATACTAAGATCCTTGTCTATTGATACGCATGTACACAAGTTTAATCGAATTTTAGAAAATTTTAATTATTACTCACATACATGAAGTTATTGACATGCATGTTGGTGGAGCACTTGTCGATTGCCAAGTCACATGCCCACTAGCAATTAACATTTGACGTACTCCCTCTGTTCAAATATATGGGGCCAAATACATTTTTTGAGGTAACCTTTGACCATGTGTTAGAACAATAATGTATGACGTGCATTTTACACAAAGTATATCATCAAATTTGCATGTGAAAGGAGCTTCTAATGATATAATTTCTATATCATACATCCCATATGCTAATAATTTTATCAATGGTTAAAGGCTACCCAACAAAACTTATTAGGCCCTATATATCTCTGTGTGTGTGCGTGCGCGTGTGTTATATCTATGTATATAAGAAATACATCTTCCAATACAAGTTGGGGCCTATGCATCTCCCATGAATGCACTTTATAGTTTTGTCTCCCAACTGCATTTTCTTGTTGGGCTCTATACTTTTTTTTCTCTCTAACTTACCAGAAACTTGCAACCGACACAAAGTTACCAGAAGAACACTTCAAATCGTTCTTTCTAACCATTATATTCAATTATTATAGAATAATCGTTTACATTATTTGACAGAAAGTGTGAGTTATCAGCTTGCTTTCTTACCATTTTTCTTTAGTTGGTTGTATCTTGTCTGGGTTTTATTACGACTTAAAAAAATTAGGAAATGCTATATGGCTAACATTCACTGAATATGTTCCGAGCGAACTACCTCGGAATCGTTGGATTTGGAGGCACACATCCTAACGCACAGTGCCTGCCACCTAAGCGTATAGCAGTCATTCGCTCTAGAAAAAAACCAGTGAACGACGCGACGTTACTCACCTACTCGCTCCCCACTGTCCCCATTTTGCTTTTCATTCACACCGAGAGAGCGAGAGATCACAGAGAGGAGAGAGAGGACCCTGACGATCTGGTCACTTTCCCTCCGGCAACTTCACACGGCGACTGCACCTTTCTATGTTGGCCCCTGGTAGAAAGTGTTGTCGGCCCCGCGCCCCCCGTGACCTCGTTTCTAGCGACTTCCAGTCTTCTACGCCCGGCGATCCCCTTTCCCCTGCCTTATGTGGCGCCATGAGTCTTCTGTGTGCAGTGTGCTCATCAACACTAGCCACACCGTGGCGACCACATCTGCATCCGCTTCCCCAGCTCGACCTCCTTGCGGACGCATGGATCGACGAGCCACGCCACGGTGGCCGCATCTGCGTATGTGGCTCTCTGCCAACCCCGGCACGCTCCTTCACAAGCAGGAGCTTGGCCCCTCAAGGACGTGCTAGCTCCTTCAGAAGCATCATGGTACTTTTCTATAACTGTTTTATGGTAATTCATACATATTATGGCGTTTTCATTGTATGGCACTTTTCTTTGTTGAGCTTACTATGGCATTTTTTAAATTCATGGCAAGTTATTTTATATAGACCATGGCAGTTTATTATAACATACCATGGCAATTTTAATATGTATTTTGCCATGGCAATTTTATGTCTGTGGTGCAAAATGTTTGTGTGCATCACATTTTCATTTCACAAACTATGGCATTTTTAATATGCATCCGCCATGGCATTTTTTGTCAGATTTTGTATTTTATTGTTCATTTGATTTGCCACAACAAGTTTAATATACATATACAATGTAAGAGCACTTTTTTTAACCATGGCGTTTCTGTAAAACTAAGATGACATTTTTCATAAACCTTTGTGTACTTCAAAACATGGCATTATTCCCTAAAAACATGGCAATTGTCTTATGATGTCATGGAATTTTCCATTCATGTTTATACCATGGCATGTTTGTTATTAAGATCATGGCATTTTTATATTGTTTAAGAGCATGACACTTTTTTATTAAGAGCATGTGAAAATTTTCATCTATAGCATGATAATAATTTATTGGCATGACATTTTAAATTTGAAAATACAAGCATGGCTTTTAAAAATATTTTTTGTATCATGGAATTTTTATTTTTAATGTCATGGAGTTTTCCTTATATCGCTCCTTGCAATTTCATTTTTTTCCTTTTTTTTAAATTTTCCATGTATGATTCCCACACAATGACATAGCTACAATATTGTTTTGTCTTCACTTTGGCAAACTAGCAGTTTTTGATATACATATCAGGGAAAAGACACATATTTTTTATGCGTTCTTTCAGAAAAATAAAAAAACAAAGGATGGCCTTTTTTTATATTTGTATCATGGCAGTTTCTTTGAATTATTTCTTTTTTATCTTCTTCTCTGGGACGATAGGCCTACTACTTTTTGTAAAGGCTATATAACCTTAACCTAGGCCATTTTTCGCCCTTGTTTTCCTCCTCACATGACGCTTCATTAGCGACAGATTACATTGGGTTTGCATCTAGGGGGTTCGTGCTGGGGAGGGTCCCGCAGTGAACCTTTTCATTCGCCGGTTCCTACCATACTTAGCGATTAAATCGTTCGTTGCACCCCTTCCCCAAGGGACGTTCGTAGATATTAGGGTCGTTATGCTATTGTCCTACTCCATTCCCCATCCTCACATCATGTTCCCCTTGACTCCTCGGCCAGTTTCTCTGGGGAGAGCTGTTAAAATTTGGTTTCGAACAGTGAGTGGGGCATTAATTTTTCATGTTTTGCCTTGAATTTTGGACCCTAATATGGGCTGCTGAAATGGGCCTTGGGCCTTGGCTAATAATAACGGGGCTAGTTTTCAAGCACGGGCATAGTCTACCATCTTAGCGTAAAATATGTTGAAAATAACGGGAGCGGCATTTGTGCTGGCAAATTAAGTGTGCGCGCTCGGTGTGGCTACCGGAGCAACTCTTAGAGAGAGACATACTGTGTGGTGTGACCTCTCTGAAATGGAAGATTTAATATGCAATGTTCATCTATTGTGTACTTATTAGGCATCGGTCCCTCATGCGAGAAGAAGTTGCATCAATCTGAGGATACGGAGGACCCTCTAAAGATGTCTCACACACACTCTTAGCTTAGCCTTGCTGATTCTTCGGCTTTTTCCATCTGTAGCATATCCATCCATCAGGTAACTTGGTGAAAGTCGCCATGCCGTGGCAAAACAACCGAGTCCAATTACATGTTGCAGCCAAGGTTTTGGTTACCGAATGGTGCATTTTTACCGAGGGGGGCTGGTAAAAGTGGTTACCACGGTTACCACGAAATTTCGAGCAATGAACGCAATTTATAATTGAATTTTAAATTCAAATTCTTTCAAAATAGATATAGATAGCACATGAACTTATATTTATCATAAAAGAGCTACTAGCTAGTGGAACGTTGTCTATACGTGTGCTGTCAAGTGCTGCCATACTTTACTATACATTGAGCATTTGAATTCAAAAAATTCAAAAATTAAAAAAAATCGATTTGTTTTGCTCGAAATGCCCATTTACCGAGGGGGACTGAAATACGCAGTAACCGTGGTAAATCTCGAAATTTCGATTGGTAACCAAAACCCTGGTTGCAGCAGGGTTGGGTTTGTCATCAGTCCCGTTACAGCAGTTCTGCCATGTGTCCAGCTTCACTTAATTACCCAGGTCCATCGTCGTGTCTGATACTGTTGAGAAGAAGATGAAAAAAATCAAATTGCAGACATACAGCCATAGTTGTCGATTGACTGGAACTGTTAATTTCATTGTCACATTCAGTTAGGCAGGGAACAGCCACATTGATATTACGGTAACCGAAGCTAGAAGTAGCATGAAAACAAGAACATACACATGGCCACGGCCAATTGAATTCTGTAGCTTGTCGCACGCCATCTTGTCAGCAAAGGGGATCACATCTGCGAGCTATGAAACCACCAGCACTTTGAGATCCGAAAAGATCATCTGATGACCGACATCCAGTTCTTAGGCAGGGAGCACTAATTAAGATCCATGTTACAGTAACCGAAACTAGACATAGCATGAAAAGAAAAACAACATACATAGTCACTACCAAGTGAAATTCTGTAGATTGGCACGCGCCATATTGTCAGAAAGGTGATCACATCTGGAGGAACTCCACGCTACCGAAACCACGGTCACTTTGAACTTGGAAAGCTGATCTGACGAAGACCACACAAAACAGTAGACATAGCCACTGGCAGGTGAAATTCTGTAGTTTGGCACGCGCCATATTGTCAGAGAGGTGACCACGTCTGCAAGAACTCCATGCTACCGAAACCACGGTCATTTTGAACTTGGAAAGCTGATCTGACGAAGACCAGGGCAAACAAGACAGAGAGCTCAGACAACACAGTAATCGTCCACGAGAGTTCAAGGTTCGAAATCGACCGTTCCCAAAAGTAAACGTCAAAATCGCTACACGATCAGCCAAACATTTGCACCGCTTCGCCCCTACATTCCGACGTTCCTGCCGGAGTAGTGCTCGCATCGCCGTCGACGTCGTAGGAGAACCATGTGCCCGTGGACGCGGACCAGTAGCACCCTGACGCGGCGTCGTAGTAGTGCCCCGGGCTGCCGCTGTAGTAGTAGCCCGACGCCGGATCGTACACGTAATCACAGCCCGCGACGGCGCCGCCGGCTTCCTCCGCCGTCGCCACACTCGAAGCATCAAGCTGCGCTGCAGGCTGGTCAGGATTAGCTGCGTCTCCACTGGACGATTCCGCTGCGGTCTTCGAGCCGGCGCCGACTGCGTCGTCTCCGAACATGTCCACGTACTAGCCACGGGTCGCGGCGGCGGTCTGTTGGTCAGCTTCGTTGTCTTCTGGAGCCTCACGCGCCAGGCGGCGACGGCGACGCGCGTGCTCGTAGTCCCAGGCGCCGCGCTCGAAGGCCTCGCGGTCGTCCGTGTACGCGTCGAGGTCGCCGCGCCGCACGAGCTCCGCGGAGGCGTCCATCAGCTCGTCGAACGGGCACCGCGCCGCCTCGTCCATCCCCTTCCCGCCGCCACGTTTCTCTCCCTTGAGCCTCCGCAGCGCGCGCGGGACCGTCTCGCCGGGCTGGAGGAGGCCGGCGATCCGCTTCTTGATGTGGAAGACGGCGCGGGAGCCGACGACGCCCTCGAGGATCCTCTCGTCCTCCTCCTGCCTCTCCATGGCCTTCCTCGCGCGCTTCGTGACGGCGGAGCCGGGGGACTCGCCGTCGACGTCGGCGGCGCCTAGCCAGGCCTCCTCTTTGGTGCCGCCCCGCGCCGCGCGCTCGGCGAAGCTGCCTCTCTTGTCCAGGAACCCGATGTCGCTGCCGCTACCGTACAAGGAGACGCCATCCAGATCGTCATCGTCGAGGAAGTCGTAGGCCGTGGCGCCGTAGTAACGTCGTGCCACGGCGGCGGCCTTGGCGTCGTCGTCGCCGTCCCCGGCGGGGCGCTTGGTGCGGCGCGGTGGCTCCATAAAGTTTGGTCGGAGAGAAGAGACCGGGCGGCGCACGATTTAGACGAGCCCTGAGCTGACGAGGGGTTGGATGATATAGCGACGTAGTCGTGTTGGTGCACCCATCGGATTCGTTTTGGACTTACCGACGTAGCCAACGAACGCGGCACATCTTTTTTCTTCTCCCAAAGGCACTGGGCCTGGTTCGTCCGTCTCACTCCCCCATTTCGGCCCACTCACGTAGCAATTCAGTCAAGGCTCACCACCTCGTGAAGTATCCTAATCCCTCTGTTGTATTGATTCCTTTCCTTTGCACGTTGGTATTTTTATTATGAAAGGATGCATGCATGGTCCCCATCTCTTCTTTTTTTCTAACTCAAGTACAGAATATGACACATTCACTCTCTCTGCTTGTTCACCCAACAAATCCATACTTTTAGTTTCTCTGAAACCCGATTTCACTTAGTTCAGAAAACCGATTTACGAATTGAGTGAAATAAGGTTTTCTGAAATGCATGAAATCACGTTTTGAAAGAAGCAAAATCACTTTTTTAAGTGAGTGAATAACATTTTCACATTTTGATGCTAGGCTTATGACATCTATTTCAATTTTTCATATTTCATAAAAGAATGAAAGGGTGAAAGTCAACAGAGTTACATTTTTTTAAGATATGCTTATTTGAAATGGGTGAAATCCACCTTTTGAAATGAGTGAAAAAAATTCCAGAAAAAAATAGTGAAATATGTTTTTATAATGAATGAATGAGTTAATTCATTTTTTGAAACGAGTGAATCAATTTTTTTTAATTGAGTGAAATTGGTTTTTATATAAGTGAAATAATGAAAATGAGTCTTTTGAAAGAGTCAAAATCACTTTTCTGAAATAGAGAACAACGTAATTTTTTTATGAAATAGTGGAACAATGTAATGTTTATGAAATTAGTGAAATCAGGTCAAACGAATATACTTTCTGAATTTAGTGAAACTAGATATTTAAAATGAGGGAAATTAATTTTTTGGAATAAGTGAAACATGTTTGTTAAATAAATTGAATTAACATATGTTCGAAGTAATAAGTTCAAACTTGTCCAAATGTATCCAACATCAGTCTTGTTTTAAATGTCTTATCGCCATGAATTCAAATTTGTAAAAGGTTTCAAAATAAAATTTTGGTTCAGAAGTTATCAGCAATCCAAAGTTTTACCACCAAACAGAAATGCAAGCCTTTTGTTTGTATGCATACCTTCAGCAAAACGTTTCACTACCCGGACTTACCGCACCAATCTTGACACCGAGGCTGACGATTGATGCATTGCCACATACCGGCACGAGTAGAATTATCACATTCCACGGCCCACTCAATCCACCGAGCTCACTCCCGTGCTCATCCATCAGAAGTGAAAACCATCGTTAGTTATTTCAAATCTTGATGAATATGAAAAATTGATCGTTGAGTTGAGAAAGCTTATACCCCGCAAAGAAAACTTATCAAATTTCTTTCGTTGTCATCTTATGTTGTTTCTGTCTTTACACCGTATACTCTCTTTTATTTATTTATTTTTGACCCAGCTTCTGCATAGATAGAACGCACACAACCAACACCAACGCGCACACACAGATAACACACGCTAGAAAAGGGCAAATCCATACAAGAACGAAGCTATGCCTTGGAGAGGAAAAAGAAAAAAATCTCGAAGCAATCAACAAACTACAACAACGGTCAAATTTGCAACAAGTATCTCTTGGCACCACAAGGAAAACGAGAAAGCTTCTTTAATGACAATGCCTCTAGGAATGGAACAACGCTCAAGCACCGTCATCACCAGATCCAACCACTAAATGCCAGATTCTAGGTTTTCACCCCGAGAGCAAGTCCGAGCATATCCAAGCAATGCCTTCAACAAGGTAAAGACACAAGGACATCATCACTTCCACGTGTAACCAACTCGGGTCAGACCTAGGTTTTCACCTCGGAGCTCGAGACCGGGTACTTGAGAAGCACCACAAAATTGAAGTCAATCATGTGTTGTACCCACCACTTTTCCATGATCCCAATAGCTACACGCGCGGGTAGAAATCCTACCGACGCCGCTACATAAGCTTTCCCTATGCGTCAGGACACCCTCCATAGATTGCATCTCATAGTAGAAGGAAAACTGACCAGAACGAGAGCCGCCAAAAGTCACAGTGGAACCTTCGACTCCATTCCACCACCTCGCTAGATGAGCCACCGACAACAGCCACTGGATCTGGAGAGAAGAACCCTCACGAAAACTTTGACGTCCACCGCAACCTGCAGCTCGAGTGACCTACTGGTGTCGCCACTGTTACATTTGAAGGGGAAATCCTTCCTAATCGAACACTGATAGAGACATTCAATAATCGGATTGGATGCGACCACCAGTGAGAAAGGTGGCGACCAGCCCCAACCCTCACAAACAGTCGCCACCGAGAGAGCCGCTTGTGGCCCAACATGGTGGTTGGGAGGTAGCGTTGGACGACCGGAGGGCAGCAGTCGCGGCGGACCGTGATGGGTGTGGGGGTGGAGAGAAGTGCCTCGTCGGCGGGGAATAAGTGCCCCGCCGCCATTTCCCTCGGGCCTAAGCTTCGCCCATGGGAACCCTCCAACAACGGCAAGATAAGGAAGGGTCGAGGCAAGGTGGTGGCGGTGCCTGTTGGGGAACGTAGTAATTTCAAAAAAATTCCTACGCACACGCAAGATCATGATGATGCATAGCAACGAGAGGGGAGAGTGTTGTCTACGTACCCTCGTAGACCGAAGCGGAAGCGTTGACACAACGTAGAGGAAGTAGTCGTACGTCCTCCTCACGATCCGACCGATCCCAGCGCCGTTACTCCGGCGCCTCCGAGTTCTTGACACACGTACAACACGATGACGTTCTCCGGGCTCCGATCAAGCAAAGCTCTCGGGGAAGAGTATCGTCAGCACGACGGCGTGGTGACGATCTTGATGTGTTACCGATGCAGGGCTTCGCCTAAGCACTACGACAATATGACCGAGGTGGAATATGGTGGAGGGGGGCACCGCACACGGCTAAGGAACGATCTCAAGGATCAACTTGTGTGTCTATGGGGTGCCCCCTGCCCCCGTATATAAAGGAGCAAGGGGGGGAGAGCCGGCCGTCCCTAGAGGCGCGCCAAGGGAGGGGGAGTCCTCCTCCTACTGGGAGTAGGACTCCCCTTTCCTAGTCCAACTAGGAGGGGGAAGGGGAAAGGAAAGAGAGGGAGAGGGAGAGGGAAAGGGCCCCCCCTCCTTGTCCAATTCGGACTGCCCATGGGGGGGCGCGCGCCACCTCCTGGCGCAGCCCTCTCTCTCCCCTCGCGGCCCAATAAGGCCCATACTTCCCCGGGGGGTTCCGGTAACCCCTTCGGCACTCCGGTATTATCCGAAACCACTCGGAACCATTCCGATGTCCGAACATAGCCATCCAATATATCAATCTTTATGTCTCGACCATTCCGAGACTCCTCATCATGTCCATGATCACATCCGGGACTCCGAACTCCTTCGGTACATAAAAATGCATAAACTCATAATAACTGTCATCGTAACCTTAAGCGTGCGGACCCTACGGTTCGAGAACAATGTAGACATGACCGAGACACGTCTCCGGTCAATAACCAATAGCGGGACCTGGATGCCCATATTGGCTCCTACATATTCTACGAAGATCTTTATCGGTCAGACCGCATAACAACATACGTTGTTCCTTTTGTCATCGGTATGTTACTTGCCCGAGATTCGATCGTCGGTATCCAATACCTAGTTCAATCTCGTTACCGGCAAGTCTCTTTACTCGTTCTGTAATACATCATCCCGCAACTAACTCATTAGTTGCAATGCTTGCAAGGCTTACGTGATGTGCATTACCGAGAAGGCCCTGAGATACCTCTCCGACATTCGGAGTGACAAATCCTAATCATGAAATACGCCAACCCAACAAATACTTTCGGAGACACCTGTAGAGCACCTTTATAATCACCCAGTTACGTTGTGACGTTTGGTAGCACACAAAGTGTTCCTACGGTAAACGGGAGTTGCATAATCTCATAGTCAAAGGAACATGTATAAGTCATGAACAAAAGCAATAGCAACATACTAAACGATCGGGTGCTAAGCTATTGGAATGGGTCATGTCAATCAGATCATTCAACTAATGATGTGACCATGTTAACCAAATGACAACTCCTTTGTCTATGGTTAGGAAACTTAACTATCTTTGATTAACAAGCTAGTCAAGTAGAGGCATACTAGTGACACTCTGTTTGTCTATATATCCACACATGTATTATGTTTCCGGTTAATACAATTCTAGCATGAATAATAAACATTTATCATGATATGTAAGGAAATAAATAATAACTTTATTATTGCCTCTAGGGCATATTTCCTTCAGTCTCCCACTTGCACTAGAGTCAATAATCTAGATTACACAGTAATGATTCTAACACCCATGGAGTCTTGGTGTTGATCATGTTTTGCCCGTGGAAGAGGCTTAGTCAACGGGTCTGCTACATTCAGATCCGTATGTATCTTGCAAATCTCTATGTCTCCCACCTGGACCAAGTCCCGGATGGAATTAAAGCGTCTCTTGATGTGCTTTGTTCTCTTGTTAAATCTGGATTCCTTCGCCAAGGCTATTGCTCCAGTATTGTCACAAAAGATTTTCATTGGACCCGATGCACTAGGTATGACACCTAGATCGGATATGAACTCCTTCATCCAGACTCCTTCATTAGCTGCTTCCGAAGCAGCTATGTACTCCGCTTCACATGTAGATCCCGCCACGACGCTTTGTTTAGAACTGCACCAACTGACAGCTCCACCGTTTAATGTAAATACGTATCCGGTTTGCGATTTCGAATCGTCCGGATCAGTGTCAAAGCTTGCATCAACGTAACCCTTTACGATGAGTTCTTTGTCACCTCCATATACGAGAAACATTTCCTTAGTCCTTTTCAGGTACTTCAGGATATTCTTGACCGCTGTCCAGTGATCCACTCCTGGATTACTTTGGTACCTCCCTGCTAAACTTATAGCAAGGCACACATCAGGTCTGGTACACAGCATTGCATACATGATAGAGCCTATGGCTGAAGCATAGGGAATATCTTTCATCTTCTCTCTATCTTCTGCAGTGGTCGGGCATTGAGTCTGACTCAACTTCACACCTTGCAATACAGGCAAGAACCCCTTCTTTGCTTGATCCATTTTGAACTTTTTCAAAATCTTGTCAAGGTATGTGCTTTGTGAAAGTCCAATTAAGCGTCTTGATCTATCTCTATAGATCTTAATGCCTAATATGTAAGCAGCTTCACCGAGGTCTTTCATTGAAAAACTCTTATTCAAATATCCCTTTATGCTATCCAGAAATTATATATCATTTTCAATCAGTAATATGTCATCTACAGATAATATCAGAAATGCTACAGAGCTCCCACTCACTTTCTTGTAAATACAGGCTTCTCCAAAAGTCTATACAAACCCAAATGCTTTGATCACACTATCAAAACGTTTATTCCAACTCCGAGATGCTTGCACCAGTCCATAAATGGATCGTTGGAGCTTGCATACTTTGTTAGCTCCCTTTGGATCGATAAAACCTTCTGGTTGCATCATATACAACTCTTCTTCCAGAAACCCATTCAGGAATGCAGTCTTTACATCCATTTGCCAAATTTCATAATCATAAAATGCGGCAATTGCTAACATGATTCGGACAGACTTAAGCATCGCTACGGGTGAGAAGGTCTCATCGTAGTCAATCCCTTGAACTTGTCGAAACCCCTTTGCGACAAGTCGAGCTTTGTAGACAGTAATGTTACCGTCGGCGTCAGTCTTCTTCTTAAAGATCCACTTGTTCTCTATTGCTTGCCGACCCTTGGGCAAGTCAACCAAAGTCCACACTTTGTTTTTATACATGGATCCCATCTCAGATTTCATGGCTTCCAGCCATTTTGCGGAATCTGAGCTCACCATCGCTTCTTCATAGTTCGTAGGTTCGTCATGATCTAGTAGCATGATTTCCAGAATAGGATTGTCGTACCACTCTGGTGCGGATCTTACTCTGGTTGATCTACGAGGTTCTGTAGTAACTTGATCTGAAGTTTCATGATCAATATCATTATCTTCCTCACTAATTGGTGTAGGTGCTACAGAAACAGATTTCTGTGATGTACTACTTTCCAATAAGGGAGCAGGTACAGTTACCTCATCAAGTTCTACTTTCCTCACACTCACTTCTTTCGAGAGAAACTCCTTTTCTAGAAAGACTCCGAATTTAGCAACAAAAGTCTTGCCTTCAGATCTGTGATAGAAGGTGTATCCAACAGTTTCTTTTGGATATCCTATGAAGACACATTTTTCCGATTTGGGTTCGAGCTTATCAGGTTGAAGCTTTTTCACATAAGCATCGCAGCCCCAAACTTTAAGAAACGACAACTTTGGTTTCTTGCTAAACCATAGTTCATAAGGCGTCGTCTCAACGGATTTTTGACGGTGTCCTATTTAACGTGAATGCGGCCGTCTCTAGAGCATAACCCCAAAACGATAGCGGTAAATCTGTAAGAGACATCATAGATCGCACCATATCTAGTAAAGTGCGATTACGACGTTCGGACACACCACTGCGTTGTGGTGTTCCGGGTGGCATGAGTTGCGAAACTATTCCGCATTGTTTCAAATGTAGACCAAACTCGTAACTCAAATATTCTCCTCCACGATCAGATCGTAGAAACTTTATTTTCTTGTTACGATGATTTTCAACTTCACTCTGAAATTCTTTGAACTTCTCAAATGTTTCAGACTTGTGTTTCATTAAGTAGATATACCCATATATGCTTAAATCATCTGTGAAGGTGAGAAAATAACGATATCCGCCACGAGCCTCAATATTCATCGGACCACATACATCTGTATGTATGATTTCCAACAAATCTGTTGCTCTCTCCGTAGTACCGGAGAACGGTGTTTTGGTAATCTTGCCCATGAGGCACGATTCGCAAGTGCCAAGCGATTCATAATCAAGTGGCTCCAAAAGTCCATCAGTATGGAGTTTCTTCATGCGCTTTATACCGATATGACCTAAACGGCAGTGCCACAAATAAGTTGCACTATCATTATCAACTCTGCATCTTTTGGCTTCAACACTATGAATATGTGTATCACTACTATCGAGATTCATCAAAAATAGACCACTCTTCAAGGGTGCATGACCATAAAAGATATTACTCATATAAATAGAACAACCATTATTCTCTGATTTAAATGAATAACCGTCTCGCATCAAACAAGATCCAGATATAATGTTCATGCTCAACGCTGGCACCAAATAACAATTATTTAGGTCTAATACTAATCCCGAAGGTAGATGTAGGGGTAGCGTGCCGACCGCGATCACATCGACTTTGGAACCATTTCCCACGCGCATCGTCACCTCGTCCTTAACTAATCTTCGCTTAATCCGTAGTCCCTGTTTCGAGTTGCAAATATTAGCAACAGAACCAGTATCAAATACCCAGGTGCTACTGCGAGCATTAGTAAGGTACACATCAATAACATGTATATCACATATACCTTTGTTCACCTTGCCATCCTTCTTATCCGCCAAATACTTGGGGCAGTTCCGCTTCCAGTGACCAGTTTGCTTGCAGTAGAAGCACTCAGTTTCAGGCTTAGGTCCAGACTTGGGTTTCTTCTCTTGAGCAGCAACTTGTTTGATGTTCTTCTTGAAGTTCCCCTTCTTCTTCCCTTTTCCCTTCTTCTTGAAACTAGTGGTCTTATTGACCATCAACACTTGATGCTCCTTCTTGATTTCTACCTCCGCAGCCTTTAGCATTGCGAAGAGCTCGGGCATAGTCTTATCTATCCCTTGCATATTATAGTTCATCACGAAGCCTTTGTAGCTTGGTGGCAGTGATTGAAGAATTCTGTCAATGACACAATCATCCGGAAGATTAACTCCCAGTTGACTCAAGTGATTGTAATACCCAGACATTCTGAGTATGTGCTCACTGACAGACCCATTCTCTTCCATCTTGCAGCTATAGAACTTATTGGAGACCTCATATCTCTCAATCCGGGCATTCTGTTGGAATATCAACTTCAACTCTTGGAACATCTCATATGCTCCATGGTTCTCAAACCGTCGTTGAAGTCCCGGTTCTAAGCCGTAAAGCATGGCACACTGAACTATCGAGTAGTCATCAGCTTTGCTCTGCCAGACGTTCACAACATCTGGCGTTGCTCCAGCAGCAGGCCTGGCACCTAGCGGTGCATCCAGGACGTAATTCTTCTGTGCAGCAATGAGGATAATCCTCAAGTTACGGACCCAGTCCGTGTAATTGCTACCATCATCTTTCAACTTTGCTTTCTCAAGGAACGCATTAAAATTCAACGAAACAACAGCACGAGCCATCTATCTACAATTAACATAAACAAGCAAGATACTATCAGGGACTAAGTTCATGATAAATTTAAGTTCAATTAATCATATTACTTAAGAACTCCCACTTAGATAGACATCTCTCTAATCCTCTAAGTGATCACGTGATCCAAATCAACTAAACCATGTCCGATCATCACGTGAGATGGAGTAGTTTCAATGGTGAACATCACTATGTTGATCATATCTACTATATGATTCACGCTCGACCTTTCGGTCTCCGTGTTCCGAGGCCATATCTGTTATATGCCAGGCTCGTCAAGTTAAACCTGAGTATTCCGCGTGTGCAACTGTTTTGCACCCGTTGTATTTGAACGTAGAGCCTATCACACCCGATCATCACGTGGTGTCTCAGCACGAAGAACTTTCGCAACGGTGCATACTCAGGGAGAACACTATTACTATGATAATTTAGTGAGAGATCATCTTATAATGCTACCGTCAATCAAAGCAAGATAAGATGCATAAAAGATAAACATCACATGCAATCAATATAAGTGATATGATATGGCCATCATCATCTTGTGCTTGTGATCTCCATCTCCGCAGCACCGTCATGATCACCATCGTCACCGGCGCGACACCTTGATCTCCATCGTAGCATCGTTGTCGTCTCGCCAATCTTATGCTTCTACGACTATCGCTACCGCTTAGTGATAAAGTAAAGCATTACAGGGCGATTGCATTGCATATAATAAAGCGACAACCATACGGCTCCTGCCGGTTGCCGATAACTCGGCTACAAAACATGATCATCTCATACAATAAAATATAGCATCATGTCTTGACCATATCACATCACAACATGCCCTGCAAAAACAAGTTAGACGTCCTCTACTTTGTTTGTTGCAAATTTTACGTGGCTGCTACGGGCTGAAGCAAGAACCAATCTCACCTACGCATCAAAACCACAACGATACTTCGTCAAATAGACTCCGTTTTAACCTTCTCAAGGACCGGGCGTAGCCATACTCAGTTCAACTAAAGTTGGAGAAACTGACACCCGCCAGCCACCTGTGTGCAAAGCACGGCGGTAGAACCAGTCTCGCGTAAGCGTACGCGTAATGTCGGTCCGGGCCGCTTCATCCAACAATACCGCCGAACCAAAGTATGACATGCTGGTAGGCAGTATGACTTGTATCGTCCAGAACTCACTTGTGTTCTACTCGTGCAAAACATCAAACCATAAAAACCTAGGCTCGGATGCCACTGTTGGGGAACGTAATAATTTCAAAAAAATTCCTACGCACACGCAAGATCATGATGATGCATAGCAACGAGAGGGGAGAGTGTTGTCTACGTACCCTCGTAGACCGAAGCGGAAGCGTTGACACAACGTAGAGGAAGTAGTCGTACGTCCTCCTCACGATCCGACCGATCCCAGCGCCGTTACTCCGGCGCCTCCGAGTTCTTGACACACGTACAACACGATGACGTTCTCCGGGCTCCGATCAAGCAAAGCTCTCGGGGAAGAGTATCGTCAGCACGACGGCGTGGTGACGATCTTGATGTGTTACCGATGCAGGGCTTCGCCTAAGCACTACGACAATATGACCGAGGTGGAATATGGTGGAGGGGGGCACCGCACACGGCTAAGGAACGATCTCAAGGATCAACTTGTGTGTCTATGGGGTGCCCCCTGCCCCCGTATATAAAGGATCAAGGGGGGGAGAGCCGGCCGGCCCTAGAGGCGCGCCAAGGGAGGGGGAGTCCTCCTCCTACTGGGAGTAGGACTCCCCTTTCCTAGTCCAACTAGGAGGGGGAAGGGGAAAGGAAAGAGAGGGAGAGGGAGAGGGAAAGGGCCCCCCCCTCCTTGTCCAATTCGGACTGCCCATGGGGGGGGCGCGCGCCACCTCCTGGCGCAGCCCTCTCTCTCCCCTCGCGGCCCAATAAGGCCCATACTTCCCCGGGGGGTTCCGGTAACCCCTCCGACACTCCGGTATTATCCGAAACCACTCGGAACCATTCCGATGTCCGAACATAGCCATCCCATATATCAATCTTTATGTCTCGACCATTCCGAGACTCCTCCTCATGTCCATGATCACATCCGGGACTCCGAACTCCTTCGGTACATAAAAATGCATAAACTCATAATAACTGTCATCGTAACCTTAAGCGTGCGGACCCTACGGTTCGAGAACAATGTAGACATGACCGAGACACGTCTCCGGTCAATAACCAATAGCGGGACCTGGATGCCCATATTGGCTCCTACATATTCTACGAAGATCTTTATCGGTCAGACCGCATAACAACATACGTTGTTCCTTTTGTCATCGGTATGTTACTTGCCCGAGATTCGATCGTCGGTATCCAATACCTAGTTCAATCTCGTTACCAGCAAGTCTCTTTACTCGTTCTGTAATACATCATTCCGCAACTAACTCATTAGTTGCAATGCTTGCAAGGCTTATGTGATGTGCATTACCGAGAAGGCCCTGAGATACCTCTCCGACATTTGGAGTGACAAATCCTAATCTTGAAATACGCCAACCCGACAAATACTTTCGGAGACACCTGTAGAGCACCTTTATAATCACCCAGTTACGTTGTGACGTTTGGTGGCACACAAAGTGTTCCTACGGTAAACGGGAGTTGCATAATCTCATAGTCAAAGGAACATGTATAAGTCATGAACAAAAGCAATAGCAACATACTAAACGATCGGGTGCTAAGCTATTGGAATGGGTCATGTCAATCAGATCATTCAACTAATGATGTGACCTTGTTAACCAAATGACAACTCCTTTGTCTATGGTTAGGAAACTTAACCATCTTTGATTAACAAGTTAGTCAAGTAGAGGCATACTAGTGACACTCTGTTTGTCTATATATCCACACATGTATTATGTTTCCGGTTAATACAATTCTAGCATGAATAATAAACATTTATCATGATATGTAAGGAAATAAATAATAACTTTATTATTGCCTCTATGGCATATTTCCTTCAGTGCCTTAGGATTGCTCTCCCAAGCCGCCAAGGGAGTTGATGCCGGGGTTGTTTTTTGCGTGTTCTCTAGCTAGCAACACCCGATTAGAAGTACTACTAGTAATTGGCTTGGATTTCCCGATTAATTGAATACATGGTAACCTTTACGGAATTGAGCTGTGTTCTAAGGCATCGAATGTATCCATTGTTTTGTAGCACAACTTTGACAAGCTTACCGTAGATAATATTTTGCAATGCCAATTTTTTTGTTGTAATTTGTGTTAATGGAGCTGTGTTTTTTTGTCTTTTGAAACTTGAATGTGCAGGGATGAAGTCTGGCCTGAGAAGGTTGGGGGAGGTATTTTGTGGTGTGAAGATATGTGGACATGTGCCCGGGGAGTCAAAACAAGCGAGGTTGCTCAGCCACAGACGGTGGGCAGTGCCTTACCATTATTATGTTCCCCTAAATAATATTATTCTGTGATCATGTCACACTTGCAGTAAAATTTCCTAAAAACTTGCAACAAATTCTAGAACACCGTCATCTATCTTTGGCTACAAAACAAGTGGACTAGCTAGTCTTGCGCTGCTTCACGTCACATGGGTTGCCCTAGCTCGAGTCCTTGGGATAAAAATACAACCATAATTGGATGGGCATTTTAAGCTAAAGGCCTAGCCATGAGTCTTTGCCCTTGTTTGCACAAAAGCGGGCGAGAGTGATGGGTCGACCGATTAATGTGTTACGTTGAAGTTTCATAGTAACCATTTTAAGCTAAAGGTACAAACAATGAGTCTGCCCATTTGCACAAATTGGGGACCTCTTTAATACATGGGAAAGTGGAGGAAGAACCGAAGAATGCAGGAATAGAAAATTTTATAGTTGTTAAACTATTTATACATTTGATTCGAAAGAACGGACCATAGGGGAAACTCAGAAATTTTCCTTTGGTTTTCAGAAAAACAAAGGAATTTTACGATCCACTCTAACATCTCTTTTACATTCGTAATATGCACAAACCAAAGCAAATGCCATAACTAACATAGTAAACTTAATCTTAAATTTGCATATGTTTTAACCTTAATTTGATCGTGCTTTTAGGATCCCCATGCTCTCCTATTCTTGCAAATCAAACACACAATTTTGCAAATTCATATGTTTTCACCATCCTTTGTTTTGCACGTGCAATCCTATCTTATTCCTATGTTTCCTTATTCTTGTGTTCTTGAAATCTCGTGAATCGAAGAGGCCTAATGAAATGGACACGTTTGACCGGTCCATCATCACGCTTGATCTACACACGCACGTTCCTCCCTGCCAATACCTGCATCACCCAAAGCTTTGATCATCTGTGTTCACTCTCACGGTTATTTCGCATTGTGCATGTTTTAATCTGACTAGCATCTGTAACAACATTTCTGCGCTCTTGCGGACAATAGACAGAGGTTCAAGGCTTTCTATCTTACACTTACAGCAAAATGTCTAGCTCAACACCCCCCGGCGGAAAGTAGAAACGAATTCTGGAAGAGTGCCGCCTGTTTTTGGCTGCAAATCAGTGGGCCTGACTAGCTAGTCTTGCGTCTGCTTCAAGTCACATGGGTTAGGCTAGCTCAGAGTCTTTGGGATAACAAATAGAACCATAAACAGATGGGGATATTCATTTTAAGCTAAAGGCCCAGCTACGAATCTGTGGCCTTCAAAAGCGACCCATCGGCCGACTATAATGCATTGCCGTGAAGCTTCACGTTTGCACAAACTAGTGAAAAAGGACGGTCCATCATCACTACATGCCTGACCGGCGCAGTTGGTGGTGGAGAGTATAAGCACCGATATGCCATGGCTGTGAGCCTGTGGCCTGTACCTGCATCAATGGCGCGTAGCTAGAGTAGTGCTAGAATTGAACAGGTGGACTGCACCATGCCGGTTCATATTTTGGGAGGAGGAAACTTCGTGGAAGTTGCAACCTCAAGCTCACATCGATCCGCATCATGGCATTTATCCATGCAGGTAATAAGGCTAGAAGAACCAATGTTTTATATAACGGGCTATGCCAAATAGCGGCGGACCTCAAAATCAGCTATAGCGGAGCTATAGCGGGAAATTTGTACATGAGTCCATTTAGCAGCACCCTGCTGAAAAGGCTATAGCGGGCTATAGCGGAGCTATAGCCGGCTATTTAAAACTATGGAAAGAACGTTATTTTTTTGCCGTGCCGGGGCCCTGCTATCCTATCACGCACGACGGTGGTGGCCGTGCGGGCGGCGCGCGCACGAGCCAACAGGCGAGGAGGCACATGCGATGAAATGGATGGGAGTCATGGTGGCACCAGCATCCATTCGACGGACCGACACTGGCAACGGTGTTCTGATCCATTGATGGCAAGATAGGACGGTGGTGGACCTCGACGACCGCAACAAGTAGGTCAAGGATCGCAGGCCAGACGCAGATGTGCAACTACAGGCGCGACGGCACATCAGCGGCGGTCGCATGCAGCGATGTGCACGCTCGCTGATGGTGCAAAAGGAATTTTCCAAGTGTTGTCAGGCCGGATCTTAGGCCCGTGCAGGCATGCATCCGGGAAGGAAACTTTCAATAGACGCAGGGCCACACACCGACGACTCCCCTTTATCATCTAGTACCATGGCAGCAGCGTGGTGGATGATGCAGGTCAACGCACGGTGGTGCCGAATGGCAGCGGCTGCATCCCCGCCACGCCATGGACGACCTGCCGTGGTCGTGGCGAGATGTCTGAAGGTGGGAAAACGTCCCACCAATACGTTAGCACTTTTTTGGTTTGTCATGGAGTACTAACTAGTGCAACTATCAAAAGATTCGGCATCAAGATAGTGACGAGAGCACCGCTTCATGTCCGGGGTGAAAACCCTTGTCCCGGCCTTTACTGGTCGGGCTCAACAGCGATGTACTTCTTGCCGTCGAAGGTGTTGTCTCCTTGCTGAAGGCGTTATCATGTTGAAGGTGTTGTCTCCTTGTTGAGTTGTTGTCTTGGCCTCCATTGGTTGGTCTTGGCAATCAGGATGAAAATCCTTGTCCAAATCATCCCCGACCAGACGCGGTGACGAGTGATGACTACACGAGGGCGCTTATTCTTTCTTGGAGGCATTGCTACGCAAGAAGTCGATTTAGTTGTAGATGTTTATTTCACATCTTATAATGTTTCGATCGTGATTGTCTATGTTCTGGACTCTACTTGTTTGATGTCTTTGGACTTGTTGCCTTACATCAACTGTAATAAGAAAAAGGTTATGTGCATCACAACGATGCAGAGATGTGACAGGCAAGAAAATGAAGAAGGTCAAATCAACACAAGGGACAAGTGGATTTTTAACATGAAAAACCCCTCCAATGAGAAGGGGAGAAAGGGCAACACTGGCAACCCAACACTGCAACTTGCTGAGAAGCTCCAACACCGATGTCGATAAAAGCTGACCTCCACCACTAAACATGCCCGCAATCCGGAGTGAGAAGTGAGCGAGTAATTCGAAAATTCCTGTGAGGTACTAAGGAGGGAAATGACCCACTTGGCCGTCTTCTTTGCCAGCATCAACCTCCTTCCCCAACTCCCATCCCGGTGGACAAACCCAAGATTTCACCAAGAACTACACCCACCCACCCACCAAACCTCGGGGAAGGGTCTGTGATAGCACTATGAGTATCCCAATCTTTTGATGAGAAACACTCAATAGATTAAGGTGTAGATGAATTTGATGATCCGACTACAACATGTAATAATGCACTATGTAACCTCAAACCCTATTCTTTCAAATTTGGAAAATGGAACATATATTAATTCGCCGTTGGGAACAGTAGCATGCCCGACTACTAAGAATTTCTTTGTGATTATGTCATGTGACCCATATCTGCACCCGTCTTTCTACTTCGTGCTGAAGCCTGAAAAATGTTATGTTTTGTAACAACATTTCTGCACTCTTGCAGTAAATTCTCTAGCTACCACACGGGCCAAAAGTTGAAACGAATTCTAGAACACTACCGCCCAGTTTAATTTCGCTGCAAGTCAGTGGGCATGACTAAGCAAACCTTGCGTCTGCTTCACATCACATGGGTTAGGTTTCCTTGGGATAGCAAATAGAAGCATAAATAGATGGACATACTCATTTTAAGCTAAAGGCCCAGCTACGAGTGTGTGCCCTTGTTCGGGTAAAAGCTATCCATCCGTCCACTATAATGCATTGCTGTGAAGCTTGCCAGTAACCATTTTAAGCCAAAGGCATGCACGGCGATGAGCCTGCGCTAGTCGTTAGCACAAACTAGTGAAAGGGACGGCCCATCATCACTACACGCCTGACCGGCGCAGTTGACTATATGCCATGGCTGTGAGCCTACCCGCATCAATGGCGCGTAGCTAGAGTACCTGGTGCTAGAAATGAAGAGTGGACTGCGCCATGCCGGTTCATATTCGGAGAGGAGGAAGCTTCGTGGAAGCTGCGAGTCCAAGCTCACATCGCATCATGTCATCTATCCATGCAGATGCAGGTAATAAGGCTGGAAACGATCGAGCTTAGTGTGAGCTTAATCGGGGGCCGGGCAGCTTCCCGGAAGTTGCTAGCTTGGCAATGCATATAAATTTAAAGGACACCGCCCGGCCACTCTCTCACCCCGTAGCTACTGCACGGAGAGCAGAGGTCCATCGCCGCGCGTCTCCAAGCAGAGGCCGCCGGCCGGCTCTGCTCCGGTCGTCTACAACTACGATCAGACGATCTTCGACGGACGGCGGCATACCTAGTCCGAAAAAGCTTGTCCCTCAAATTGATGTATCTAGCACCAAGTTAGTGTTAGATACATCCATTTGACGAACAAGCTTTGGACATGTTTTTTCAGACGGAGGGAGTACTTTATACAGAGTACGTACTAGCTGCAGATCAGACAAGAACTTCTTCATTCACCTTTTGTACTAGTTGATCTGATTGCTAGCTAGCTGGATAGGATTTTATGTAAGCTTAATTAGCTTGGCAGTTAATTTGTTGCACGCATACAAGCATGCAGTGGCGGAGCGTGATGAGCAACTAAGAGGAGGTCAATCCTTTTACGATCCAAAATCAAAATATGCATGAAAATATCTGCGACTAATATCTAATGCTCCATGGCAATAGAAAACACCCGAATTGCATGCTGTCAAAAAAAATACTCCTCTGTCCCAAAATAAGTGTCTTAACTTTTCACTAACTTTAACGTAAAATTGTACTAAAGTTGAGACACTTATTTGAGATGGAGGGAGTAATAATATAGTTTGCATTGCAGTGTACCATCGTGCTAGGCGAGATGATTGACTGTGCAGTGCATACACATGCATCTATTATTATTTTTGGTCAGCGATATAGAAAAAACAAGTAAGTATAAACAATTAAATATACACATGAAGTATATATATCTGGATTTATTATTCATGCATGTACAATATATATTACTTGATGGGCCAAGTATTTTTTTCACCAATCCATTTACAGTATGTAGTATTAAATAAACACATTAACTCTAGCCATTATTTCAGTTTCCTATATTGGACAAGTGAAGTGTGGTAACTGCTCACTGACACAATGGAACAACTTGACATTTGGGCGCCCATCTTGGCCAATCCTCTTCCAAGCCAACGGGTATTCACTTTGTTGATCAGATCACATATCTATGTTAGAGACGATGAGTAGTTGGATGACTAGTTGGATGCTTGGTTTTATTTCAATATAAAAGTGGAGCCGGTCTATATTCTAAACTAAAAAAATCATAAGCTATGTGAAAGAAGAGTATAAGCACAACCAAAATGGTCAATAAAAAGTATTGAAGCATACTCCATGGTTTATTCAACCTTCATTTTAACTTGATGTAATATATGTCAGCAAGCATAGTTCATAGACGATCCCCACTCTTTAGATCTCATCAAATCTGACTTGGATATAGAGTTCGCAACAGGCTCGTCAAAATCCCGACATAATAACAACATAAATTTCGTTGTTCTTGATAACAGGCGGAGATTAAAATTTAGTCAACATATGTGGATTATGGCACCATGGACTTTCAAGCACTCTTAGAAGGACCCCATGATTTGGATAGATGGCTGAAAGGTACGATGCTTAATTGTTGGGGTATATTCCAAACTTTGTTACACAAGCAAGCAATTTATCCATGGTTTGACTTTGAAACCAAATAATGTATGATTCCTTGCAGGTGCATTCATTCCTACGTATATAAAGGAGGCGGATTTAACTCATGAGGCAAGATTTTTGCACATCCAAAACTACAAACTTGCAAAACAAATGAATGTGGCAAATGGCATTGAAAATATGTTTCATCGTTGCAGATTGAATGTAACATTTGTTCACCAACTAGTGATCATGGCATGAAAATACAAACACCTATGCCCGCTCCACCGGAGGCGTTGCCTGAGAAAGAGGAGGCCCCTGTCACCACGACTCTCAACGGTGGAGGAGGAGAAGAGGAGGAGACGAGAGAGGGAGGAGGGGCCATGTACCCGCCGCCTTGTCAGCAAAGAAGCAGGAGGCTTGCGGCCACCGCCACACCGCCGGTGGAGGGGGCATGCGATCTACTAGGTATGAATTATGAAGGCTTCGTTTGTTGCAATGTACCATTTACCATTATCTCAAGTAGTTAAACACATATGCTATATGCTTTAGATTACGTACCAAAAAGTGGTTGGAGGCATGGAAGTCGTGTGAGAAGTGCACGTGAGAGAGGAACATGGTCGATAAACATGGAACCATGCCAAAAATGTGGGCGCAGAAGAAACAATGACCATTGGACATCTGAAGAGGTGAAAGAATTAGTGGATGGCATATCTGCATATGGTGCTAGCCAATGGGCTAAGTTGAAGAACGAAAGGTTTCGAATATCAGCTCGAACGGCGGAGCATCTTAAGGTATTAGCTAATTGGTGATTAATTGCACTAAAGAACATGCATTACATGCTCTCTCTGCTCATTGTTTTGTTGTATTTCACACTTTTTCTCTGTTCATCTTTTATTTATCTACATATATTTTATTGTAAAAGATGTTAATTTTTATGTGTTTAATCTTTCAGGATAAGTGGAGAAACCTAGTGAAAGCCTTCACGGTTGGGCCCACATCTTAAAAAAGATTTTATATCATAACTTTATCTAACTCATCATGGAGCGTCACTGATTTTTCATCTCTTACATTTCTTGAATCCCAGGGAAATGTGAAAAGAAGGAACTCGCCTCGTCTAGATAGGGATTGTGTTGAAAAGATCAAGAGGCTAGCAGCTGATTACCCTCGAAAATGAAGCTGCACTCGCGAATGCTACAAGAAACGGCATATGGTACTTCTGGTGTAGCAATGGTCCAGCAACAATAGTTCTGTTGTTTTTCAAGAACTGCCAAGCATAGGCTGTCATATTAAGTGTGTCGAGAGTAGAGAGTAGATTGAATCATCTGGATGGAGCAGCTTCTATCTGCTGCCTAACCGCCCCGTGAATGGGAATAGCGCTCGCTCCTCCGACTTGTTGGCTTGCCGGTTTTGCTACAGTGCTGTAATTAGCTTGACCTTTCATTTAACACCATGGCACATTTTGCTGGAAGCTTATGGTCTTATGATATGAATGGTGAATAGGTATGCACATTTACACACACTCCTTCAAGCAGTCTCAATCACTCCACTCGAGGAATAATGCAGTTTATAGCTCGAATCGAGCACCTGTGATACGCCTCGACCTGAAGAAGCTTGGTGCCGCTGACTCCAAGCAGCAGGTTTATTCACCACTCTTCTTGTGCCTTGAGCGATCGTGAGGTGCCGGAATGGCTGCTTGTCCCTTGAGGCCAGCCAGCAGGCTGAGTAGTAGCTAGGATGCTTTCTTTCTTGCTGCTGCATGGTGTGGTTTGTTGTGCATCATGGGAATAATTTTAGTTGCTGCCCATGTCCTGTCAGTCACTCAGCCGGTCTGATTGTTTGCACTGGTACTCTCTTGGGTTTCATTCATTCTGTAGAAAATGAAGCCAGGATAAGTCCCTCTTGATCTTGTCTAGAAAGGAATCCCATCTGTAACCTGAAGATTTTAATATACATTCAGGTGGTTGATCGCGCTTAATTAAAAATGGATATCATCAAAGGTGGTACAGCAGTTATTCAAAATTTTATTTATGGCGCAGAGACAACACATTTGTTCAGTGCTAAAAAACGTTGCTGCTCGATGCCTGAACTTGAAGAAATACTACTACTACTGTTCACCAGAGTGGGCTGCAGTACTCACCAGAATTAAGTCGATTAACCCACTGGAGTGAAATACTGACACGGCACATATTAAGTGATAGTAGGAAGTAACCGACGTTTTCATGAACTTCCATCACGTTGAGACAGAGCTTGGGTTCCCTAGTCAGATACCGTACATTTTGGTTCAATTGTCTAATACTGTGTATTCAAGTTACACTTTCACTGCCTGATTTAACCGTAAGCAACAGCTATACATATACCCTTAAACAGAGCACAGCTACATATATACGGTGGCTATACAAAGAAAGTTTCAGTGTGATTCTTATCTACGGCTTTTGCCCGGAGAACATGATGAATGACCTCTGCACCTTGCTGCTGTAGTTGACCAGACCACAGGATCTGCACAGGTCTTCCAGCTCCCCTTCCGTGAAGAAGTTGTAGCTGCTGTTCACTGGCCCAACAATCTGCAGCACATAGCAGAGAAGGTGCATCAGGCTAGGTAACCTCTGCCACTCAGAAAATAAGTAGTGCTAGACGATCGACGGCTTCTTTTACCTGTCTCAGTGGCCTTAGTGCGTCGATAGAGAGCGGGCCGCTGTTCGTGGGAGTGGATAAGAAGGTTGTCGCTACGAATACACCGCCGGGCTTCAGCACACGGCTGATTTCAGCTATCTGGTTTTCAAACAGCAGTGGGGAATGTCATGGTGATGAATAAGTTTATATGACAAAGAAAAAAAAAGGTACACAGGTCAGATGCCATGTTCCTGCACAAAGCTGTTCAAAGCAAACTAACGAAGCACTATACTATCGTGGTTGACTTTATAGACGCATTCAGCGGTCAATAATTAACAGAAATACAGAACATTATTTCTCATGTAATGCCCAAAGTGGTTTAAGCTTTCTGGACAGGCTAATAAAATAGCAATTCAGAAGACACCAGTTTTAATATGTTAAGGTATGGACCACATACAATATTGAATCAAAAGTGAAAACGAGACAGGTACTATACCGCATTTGAAGGGGATGGCCAACAGTGGATAGCGGCTCCAGCATGAATGGCATCAATTGAACATGAAGCAAAAGGGAGCCTCGAAATATCAGCCCTTACAAGTGCAAGGTTCCTGCAGAACCAAAAGAAGAAAACAGTACATATTTGCTAATACTGTACTTAGAAAAAAAAGAACATTCTGAGGTAGTAACAGATTGAAGTAAGGGAGCAGATTATCACATATCGTTCAGTTACATGCTGAACACATAGATCGTAGTCTTTTATTTTATTAAACTAAAATAAAACACTAGTTTCCACAGAAAAAATTGTGATGGCCCAAGTTGTCTACTTGACGGTTTGTTAAGAGTTGGATGTTCCCAGACATATATTCAAGCCTCACAGGAAACGCTGAAAATAAGCATGAAGGAAAGCTCACGTGTTCATAGGGGTTTCTTCTTGTTTGATGTAGTCATAGCATTGGCGGAGCATATTCTCAGAAAAGTCCAAAGCAATCACAGATGAGTATGCCCCAGAGCTTGCAAACTTCCTTGAAAACAAGCCACTGCCACAGCTGACATCAACGAGGATACCACCAGCAACTGATTGGAAATAGTCTTGAGCCATTTGGAACTGATAAAGCCAATGGTACATCAGAATTGTATGCATATTAATATGAATACTTTATTGGCATGAAAACTGGAGACAGCCTTTTGTTCAGAACCAAATACTTGGCTTTGACAGATGTACGATTTAACATAAATAGTTTCTCACTGAGCAGTAACAGCTTAAGGCTATGGAACTGAAGAATGAGACAGACAAGAAATGTACCTCTTCATCGCGGCCAGGGAAGCCACTTCGATTGAAGTTCTGACGCCACCCCCTCTCGTAAAGAAACGAGACAAGCGGGCTCCTGAACAGTTCGGTTCTAGCAGGCTTGAGTTCACTGTATTCTTTCATTCCTGAGGTGACAGTGAGATCCAAGAAGACATCTTTGCTGGTGAATGACTTGTTGCATTTTGAACACTTGAATCCGGACCTATATATCGCTGGCCTGGGACACGCATAGAAGCCAAAACAACATAAATCCTAATCCAGCAACCAGATATGCATGAGAGATGAAGATAATTCGTGGACTTTTAGACGTACAGGTTCATGCCTGGCGGCCCTGTCCTTATCAGCGGTTCATAGCAAACAGGGCATGCGAACAGCTCAGTTTTTGAGGCGTCATTCAGCTCAGTTTTGATCTCCTGAAACTGTTCGCGTAGTAAGCGTCAGTTTCACACAGTATGAACTATGAATAAAGTCCAACCTTGGCATAACATCAAACACATACACTTAACGCGATTGTAAACTATGCTACTTAAACAGGCTGCTTGTTTTCCAAAGCATACACGGTTGCTTCTAGCAAGAGTAGCTCTTCAGTGTTAAATACTGGAAGCTATAGATTGCAGAGACCACTCATCCTATGCATGCATGCAAGGCAACAGAATACAGATATCAGCAGCCATATGAATATAACCATTTAGCTCAGTCACTAATCCACCATGCGAGGTTCAATCTTTGCATCTGGTGGCCAAATATCAGCAGTGCAGGCCATGACTGAAAATATCTGCTAAACTTATGCCTATCTCTCGATCGATTACTCTACTAAATACAAAGCCTGGTTCCTGCCAAAGCCCCGCCTAGGCATAACATCGAACATTTGGCGTGCGGCAATCGTTCCACCGTTTTTCTAGCAGAAACACAACGCGTTCCCTTACCTCCCCTGAGATGAGAATCGTAGCCTCGTAGGTACATACCGGGTCGAGGGCGATAGCCCCCGCGGCGGCGACGGCCACCCGGCGAGCCGGCATCGGCAGGCCTGGGCTGCGGCCAAGGCGGCAGGGGACGCGCGGGGGATGAAGCGACGGGGAGGAGGAGCAGGAAGCCGCCGCGGCTCTCACCGCGAGCTCCATGGGCGACGCGGAGCTGTAATTGCAGTAGTACGCTGGCTGCAGCCTGGAGCCTGGACCCTGGAGACGCGCCGGCGAAGGGAAGCAAAGAAATGCTCTTTGGCAAGGTCCAGCAGGGGAGGGAAGAGCAGGGTGTGTGGTGGTGGTGGTGGGCTCAGGCGTGGCGCCAGCCGCGTCCATTCGCGCCTTGCCCGTTGGGCCCAGATTTTCTCTTTTTTTCAGGGCAGCGCTCCACGTCGGTCGACCGGCTACATTCCAGGTCGGTCACCTCCCGAGCCCTTGGGTTCAGGTAATTACAGTCTGCCGCACTCGCGTTCTACTTCTACACTAGGAAAAGAAAAAAGGGATCCCCGGCTCGCATCACAACAGATCATTGGTCTTCGTCCTCGGCAACGCCGCCTGCCCCGGAAGCCGTCGGGACACATCACACAGAAGCTACCCACCGCTTGCATCACCACTAGATGCTCGTCGCAGAACCCGCTCGTAGCACCGCCGTCGCCGCTTGCGGCAATCAAGCGAGAGATCATCACCATTGCAACCCACCACAACATCTCCGCTCTGGTAGTCGTAGCATCCGATGTGCCTGGGCCCAACATCATCGGCACCCCTAGATGATGGCCGATACGATGAGGGTGTCATTTGTTGCCACCGGGATGGTGCCGTAGCCGGTCGCAACAACTGTCGACCACGGTTGTAGCACACGTCGATATCTGCTCTAGGAATTTTCACAGTGCCCAAATGTCGTGGTCGCAGCATCCGGCGCCGCTAGTCCCATCACCATGAGTTGTCGGTTCCGGCATCTCGGCCCGACGGCGCTCGACGGTCCCAGTATCTCTGCCCAGCAGCAACCGACTATAGCATACGTAGTCGTCGGTTTCAGCATCCTCGATGCGCCGCTGTAGATCATGGCGTCACCACTCATACATCTATTGTGGTCTGTTCAGCATCCTTGACTCATCTGGCTGGCGTTGCAAAATAGGCATTGAACGGTAGACCGGTTGCAAAGACTGGGGTGGTCTAATGCACACTATGCAAGAGAGCCAACAAGACGATACCCCACCTTTTCTACAAATGTAGCTTCACTCTACGAGTGTGGAGGATGGTGAAGGAATGGGGCGGTTTAGCGACCTTGACAATGGATCGATGTGCAAATGAACATTCTGTCAAGAAGTGGTGGACCAACATATCAATGCCTAACACAACTCGCCGTAAGACCATGGCGCATTGATCCTGGCCATGCTTGTCTCCTGGGTCATCTAAAATAGGAGGAATGCTAGAGTCTTTTGAAAGAAATCAACGCCACTATTGTACATTCAAAATAAAGCTCATAAAGGATAAGGACAAGCTTTGGGTCACCATGGGAGGTAGACACTTGAGCGCTATCATATGCTTGCGGTTAGATTAGACAGACCTGAGGGTGGTTCGAGGATTTCGCAGGTCTCGGAGCTCCGGAACCGTTGGGACATGAGGGAGGTGGGCAAGGGCAACGGTCAGTCAGGGGCGGAGATGAGGGAGGTGGGCAAGGGCAACGGTCAGTCAGGGGCGGAGATGAGGGAGATGGGCAAGGGCAACGGTCAGTCAGGGGCGGAGACAGGGAGGGGCGAGCAGGGGTCAGACCCCTGCCAATCGCTCGCCCCCCTCAATGATTCGTACCAGGTTGTGTGTACGTACTTATATGCCTAACGGCCGCACCTAATTGCGTAATTAGCCCATGATGTATTATACAAATAATTACTGAATCAACAACGAAGTAGAGAGGCCCAATAGCCCATTAATCCAATAACACATGTACGGGTTTGGCTGGCCATTATTTTGCCACGGCCAGTGTCTAATCTACCAGATCGATCGATTGATATATGTAACCTACGGACGTGTTCTCTGCACTTCTGCTAGGGCATTCGCCGGCGCCGCCCCCACCGCCCCTTACCGTCGCGCGTCCTGCTAGGGGCTACGGCCTACGGCGTTTGCCATTGCCGCTGGCCGCTACTCACCAGGGCAACAACACCATCCACCGCTGTCGATGCACAGACACGGCGAGACACAGGCGGATCAAATGCGGCAAGATGTCGGGTGAGCAGGACAGATGCAGGTACACTACACGCTACTAGATTATACTGTAGATATTAGTTATTATTACCATTATTCTAAAATAATTATAGTTTACGTTTGTCGTTAGTGAAACTTGTTTAAATTTCATCAAATTTATAGAAAAATATCATAAGATATGCTCCCTCACGTTTTTTCAAGCAACGTCTTATATTGTGGGACCGAGAGACTACAACGATAAATATACATAGCATGACCCTAAAAAAATATACATAGCATGAATACTTTCTAAATATTATAACTTTCAGGTATTGATATATTTTTTACAAACTTGGTCAAAGTTGAAGAAGTTTGACTTACAACAAACCTAAAGCTCAAATTATTTAGGAAATGATGGGGATAGATTTTTTTTAATATTAATTATGACCTTAATTTGCTTAACTAGTGTTTGATATAGAACAGTAAATTAGCCTAGTAATTATGTACTCTCTCCCATCCAAATTAGTTGTCATTCAAAGGGATATATCGAATGCGTCTAGATACTTCCGTTTCAATGATAATTAATATGGATAGGAGGGAGTATCATTTTTATAGTCGTCAAATATGAAGTGAAAGCCAACAACAACTAATGCGGTAAATACTCTTTCCCACCAATTGCTTCATCTTCAAGCTCCAACATTCTTGCCTAGAATTATCATATATTTTGGTTCTTCAAAAAAATATGCTTTATCATTGACGCTATCAGGAGACTGAATATATTGTGATATAGCATCTTTTACCTCAAGAATTTTGCTTTGCCCCCCTCGTGTTCAAATCCTGGCTCCGCCCCTGCGGTCAGTCGTCTGTGGAAGCTGTCAGGTGCACAGATACAACAGATAAACTGGACGTGGTAATAACGGAAAGAGCGGTAACTTAACTTGCAGCTGCAGCTCAGAGAAGAGCATTGATGCACGCAATGGCACATGCACCCAGCGCATCGACGGCCCGCGCGGCGTCGCGATTCGAAGCCCCGTCCTAGTTAGAGTCTAGCCAATCTGCTGGAGAGCGAGTTTCCCGTATAAATGCGTATTCGATGCACCACCTGACACACGGAACTCACACGAGCAGTACTAGCCCAGGCGAGAGGACCAAAAACGACTGTTGCAAGAAAACATTGTATAACGTTAACACGAGCAGTACTAGCCTGTACTCCCTTCGTCTGGAAATACTTGTCTTAAAAATGGTTGTATCTAGACTTATTTTAGTTATAGATACATTCATTTTCAACCATTTTTAGGACAAGTATTTCCGGACGGAGGGAGTATTTAATAGCATGCAGCCGGACCAATCGTTGGCAACCTCATTTCCCCAGTACGCAGAAACGCCTCGTCGTACCCATCCATTGCCGTTGTGCCGACATGTCCCAGAGCTCCTCGTCGGCGCGTAGTTTCCGGGCAACTCCCCCGCTGCCATTGATATTGTGCCCAAGGTGCCCCGGGACCAGGACGAGGTGGTTTGTGTCTGGAACAAACCGGAACCCTAGCATCCGATTCTACAAATGTCCTAACCAGGCAGTAAGTCTGACTGAACTTTTCTAGCAACTCGTTTTTCAGTTTGGCTTAATCATTCAGTCCGGGGAAAAAATGCAGGACGGAGGCCCGTGCGATTTTTGGTTCTGAGAGGACCAGTACGCCTTCTTCATCACCGGTGTTGGCATCAACGTTCTCATCGAGGCAGCCGGAGGTGGGAACAACGTCATGCTCGGGATGGGCCGTGCCATGGACGACATATGCATTGCAGCTAGGAACACGATGATGATATGCCTGTTCATGCTCTTGGTGGTGCTTGCCGAGGCAGCCGGAGGGCAGTGATGAAGCAGAGCAGACGCCCTGGGCCTGACGATGCTGAAGAGTCAGCTGTAGAATAAAAACTAGTCTTGGGAAAATTTGTAGGTTGTGCATCCAGCCGCCATAGGGCAGATTTGCTTGTACCGTGGGGTGGAAGAGAACTAATGTAATCATATTCGGTAATGTAAATTTCAATTAGCGCTCGGATTCCACACGCTGTCATGCACCACCCAGCGACGAGGGTGTAGATCGAGACCTGTACTGCCACAACTAGCAGCGACCGCGTGGTCAAAAAGTTGCTCGGCCGTGCATCAGAACAGCGGCTTACAGGCGGTACCGACCTAAACCCATCCTCCCACCACGCGCTTGCAGCGAGTGAAGTCTGTTTTAAACCTTGAGGATGTAGAGCGCGACGCAAATGAACCCTGACGTCTAAATCCCTGAAGTCTCTGATCCCGGTTGTAATCGCCCTTACGCCTGTTTTTGGACTGGATTTGCTGACGTGGCATCCTAGGAAGGTGGGATTGCAAATTAATGATGCCGCATGCGATCGGGTGCGCATGCCATCGAAGCCTACATCGCCCCCGCTGCTCCGGTTACCCTCCACCGCCCGCCGCTGCTCCAGCTACCATCGAGCTCCCCAGCGCTGCTCCGTGCAGCCATGATGGGGCAGTGTGAGCCTTAAGGTACCGTTCCGTCGCGTCAAACGAGAATCCGGGCGTCCACGGTATGTATGTGTTGACCTGTCTTGAGCACGCACGCACTCCTGTGCCGCGCACCATACACTTCAGCATTGAGCACCTACTGATCCTTTGTCCTCTGGCATCCCCTCCGTGCTCACCGCCGCCACGTCCAAAGTGAGGATGCTGGGGCCGTCCGCTTGCTCCATGGTGAGGGCGCGCTCCCGGTGAGCTGCGCCGCTAGAGACCACGCTCTAGAGCTCGCCGCTAGAGACCAGGCTCTAGAGCTCGCGCGCACGTCAATGCCGGCCTCCCACAGTTCCAGCCGATCCTTGCACGTACGTATAGTGTCTCCGAAGGAATACACCCAACGTGTCCTGTGTGCATGCGTCTAGACTAGAGTATATCGATCAAATCGACCAGCATGGCTTGCGTACGTACGTAGTACTATCTCCGAAGGAATACATCCAGCTCGTACGTGTCTTCACCAAGAATCAACCAGCCTGTCTGTCTACTTACGAAGTCAACTCATACGTGCATCCGTTTTGCTGCTAAAAGCATTGCGGAGTGACACTCAGGCTGGTCGTAATGGTAGTATCATAGCTAGTATCATGCATGCCAACTAGGCAATTTTGATGAGGTGTCATAGCATTAAATGAAGAAAGTGAGGGTGTAGTATCATATCAGGATACCGTATCATATTAAATGCTATGCTACTTTGTGTCATGCATGGCAATAAATGGAGTACTACATGAACTAATATATGATACTATGCATTAGGCTGGTCATAGTGGGGAGTAACTTAGACTAGTGTCATGCATATGACACTAGTCTAAGTTACTACCTTCATAATGCAAAGTAACATAATAGTAGTATCATAGATGGCTTCATTTATTAACCTATAGACTCATCTTGCCTTGGGAAGCGCTATGTTATAGTAACATATTATGTTACCACCTCTCATTAACTACTTGCCACATAAGCAAAGTTTTTTTGGAATGCGCTATGTTACTAGCTAAGTTACTCCCACTATGACCAGCCTTAGGGAGGTAGTATCATACACTAGTATCATATGCATGATACTAGTATATGATACTCCCCATTACAACCAGCCTCAGAGCTCGGCGATGTAGACACGGACCTTATCGGCTCTGTCCTGTATGCATGGTCGGCAACGAGCTTTGCTACAGCTACGGGACGATTCACACGGAAAGGGGGTTACGGGCTGAGCTAGTCCAATTAAAATCACGAAGGTGGGGTCAGACTCACCGGATCCCGTCCTTTCCCAGGCCACGTAGGAATCCTCCGTTTGGATATGACCTAAAGGTCAAAAACGACCGGGATTAATGAGGTCAGGGTACGGACTTCAGGGCGTCCGGTTCTACATCCTCAGGGTTTAATATAGACTCATCGGCACTTGCAGCATCAAAATTAAATGCTGTACTCACACCTCGCCCGCCCTCCCCTGCAGAAGCACTACCGTAGACGACGCGCCTCCATTGCATGCAGCGACGATTTCTCCGGTCTCCTCATGCAACGGAGCACGCCGGGTTCGCCGACTCGACGGTGTGCGCGCCGGCGCCGCAACCTGCTGACGCCACACCTCCGCCCCCGGAACTTAGCGTAGTGCAGGACGCGTCGGAGGACGAGACACCAGGCAAATTGCAAAGTTGGTCCCGCGACGCCGGGCCCTGGCCCAACGGCTGCACCTCCGGTGAACCCGCGCCTACGACAGAGCCGCCCCCCTGCCCGACGGCGCCCGATTCGTACGCCACCCCGCTCACCGCTGATTCGGTTCTCGCCCCCGTCGATCTGCAGTACCAGGGCGCCAAAGAAGCTTGTGAGCCCTTGAGCCAAAGGAAAAACAATGATAAGAGCAGAAATCTACTCACCAAGAGGTCAACACCGTCGTCGTCGTTCCAGGGATCGCCATCGTCAGATCCAGACGGACCTCTCGAGCGCCCAATTTCTCGCCGGCACAGCGCGGTGCTTGCCTGAACAGGGGGAAGGGAATTGGGACGAGACACTGGACAGGGCCCAGTGGTGGGGGTAAACGCGCGCAAATCTGTTTCAGGGTCTGTCTAGGACACATCTAGATGTGACATAACTATGTCACATCTAAGCTGAAGTCCACTTTGTTTGTGGTCTATTTTTTTTATCCTAGTTTTTTTATTTTCTGTTGCTACATTTTATACTTGTAGGAGGTTAGATGTGACATCCTTAAAAAACATCTAGATGTGAATTAGTCAAACTGTTACAGAAAACGTACCATGCACCGCCGAGTAAAGAAAAGAAGATACGTCACGCCGTTCTGCGAAAAGGGCCCGTCCGCGTCAGAACTGAACCCCACAAGACCAATGTATTCCCATGTATCGGCCGCTGTATCTCACTTACCGCATTTCAAATGATTTCAGCGCACAGATCACCTCAACTGGACGAGCGGCAGGATATCTGTGATCAGCTGCCGCTGCGTTCAGGAAGGCCGCTCTCCTGCGGCTCAGCCCTTCCTTCGTCGAGTACACTTTTTCTTGTCACGTTTGTTCAGTTCGTTTTGGTACCGGCTTTTCTTTTGTTATTATAAATAAACACCATGGGCCGTCGTTAAACATCTGATGCTCACGCGAATGTACGCTATTGCTCCACTACGTACTGCTACCTTCTCATCTAACACAACAGGATTGAACATATAAACCCTTAAGGACTCGTAGTCACAACTTTTGCCTCCACGTCCCCTTTAAATCTCTATGAATAGTAACACCTTGCTCGTGCCACCGCCTGTTAATTCGATGCCCCGCCGGGGGCATTTTCGTCATTTCACGCACCGGAGTATAAAAGGGAGCCGCTCCTGTGGAGAAGACCTAGCCGCTGCTCCTCCCGCACTCGCGCCACCCCCTTTCCTCTTCCTCATGCCTCACCTCTCTCTCCCCCTCGACCCATGCCCGCCTCCCTGCCCCGCCGCCATCCAGATCGCTTCCGCTCGCCCCCGCGTCGCCGCGTCCTCTCCTCCTCCCTGCCCTCTCGGTGCTCAACGGGACGAGCGCGGCTCGCTGGACCTAGCCCGCATCTCCAGCGTTGTGCGCTGTGGTATTGGTCCGGTCGCAGGTCGCCGCCATGGGAAAGCACGGGCTGAATGGTACTCCCCCTCTCTGCCCTCTCTCTTCCCCGACCTCTTTCTCTTCCCGCGTTCTCGATCTGGCGCCACCACACATCCTGGTTCTGGATCGGGTTGAGAGAGCATGGCTGGTGTGGTCTTCATGCTTGGTGTGGAGGAGCAGGGGAGGGTGAGTAGGACGGGCATGGGGAAGAAGCAGCCAGCCCGGAGCTCCGGCATCGCTCGCGTCATGGTGGAATGGAGCCGACCATCACTATGGGCTGCAGCTCGCCGGTCGTCGTTTCCCAATCTCTGTTGCACATCTTTGGCTTCACCATCTTCCTCCCCAGTTTTTTCCTACCTCTTGCCCCCCTGGTTCTTTAATCTAATTTGGATTTCTTGTTTTATGTTTTTACTAAACAGGGCAAGTATGGGAGCTCCAGTAAGGCCATCGTGAGTAAACATCATGCCTACTTTGTGTGCTTGTTTAGCCTCTTTGTTGTGTTGATTGGGGAATCTTGAGATTTTATTTGGGAACTTGGCAAAGGTCCTGACTGACTTCAGCAGTAGCAGGGCCACAGTGTGACTGATAAAGAGATTGCGATCACACGATTTTTTCTGCATATATATAGCCGTCACATCACTTATTTTAGAGCGTTATTCATGGATTTGTTGTCTTGTTTGCTTCTCTTTTTGTGTTCTCTGAAAAAAGACAACCTGAAATCATGCTTGTGTTGTGCAGGTTTAGGACCAGTCCATGTCCGAGACGACATTTGGGAGGGTGTCCAATTTCACCGGATATTTTGCAATGTTTCCTCAGAAGGATGAGCCTAGAGGTACCAGAATATTACTATTCGATCTCTTCTCGTTTTTCTGCAAGAGTAGATATGTCAATAAGGCTGGCATATAGAATCGTCATCAATGTGCTCAAGCTAATGTCATTAGGAACTTGAAGTTCAACCATTTGAAAAAGAGGGAAAGGTTTACATGAGAGAGGGGAACTTGGCATCTCAGTGGGTCGTTCTGGCCACGTTTGGTCGTTCGGTGTTCCAAAGACCTTGATGTAATACTTATTACGTTTGAGATACTTTGTACTTTCTATGAATTTTATAGAAAAGCATTTGTATATGGCCGACCGGCCCAACTTTACACCGGCTGCTCGATCCGAACTAATCGTGCGTCTCCCAATTACTACCTTATCTCCTCAACCGATCAGTGTTATCTCTCTCACCCGCATCTCCCTCTTCCCCGCGCCGACGACCACCCACCTGCTCCCCAGCGTAGACGGCAGCCAACCTCCTCCTCCCCCGTGTCGATGGCCTCACCTCCTGCTCCCCTGAGTCACACCCATGGAGCCGCCACCACGCGCTGGATTTGTTGCGACCAGCCCCACGCTCGCAGCGTGCTCCCCCGGCCTTGTCGCGAACACAACAAACGCCAATGAGCTCGAGGCCACAAGTTACTAGCTACGCCCCCGGCGCGGTGCTGCGTGCTGCAATCCCGGCAGCCGCCATTGCTGGAGATGGCGGTCACAGGAGCTGCAACCGGCAACAGCCGACACTGGAGCGAGGTGCGTTTCTGGTGGCGTAGAGTCGACATGCTACAGCCGGCATGACTTTGAGCTACAATTGGCTTTTCCTTTTGCTCGAACTGACGAGTTTCCTTTTGTTGTGGCTGCCGGCGGCGAGGCAATTTTGTTGGAATTGGCTTGTTTTTTTTTTTTTGCTCGAACCGACGAAACTTTTTGCCTCAAACCGGCAACGCCAGCGGAATTTTTTGCTTTAGCCCGACAACGGCGGGGCAATTTTTGCTAGAATTGTTTTTTTTTCTACAACCGGCGGGCGGGACGGAGCAGAATCGGTTACTATGGCGAGCTGCGTTAGGTCACCATAGCGAGCTGGAACCATGGTAGCGAGGTGCTGCAACCATGATTTGGCTTTGCTGGAACCGTTGCAACGACGCGCTACAGTGTCACCACGGCGAGCCGGCGAGCTTCGAGGCCTGCGTGAGATGTTGCAACCACTCAGGCCATTACTGGAACTAGTGCAAGTGTAGGCTGCGAGAACCGGTACAACGGGATCCATGAATGTTGCAACCGAGAGTGGTGGCGCTGGCGAGGCGCGGTGCTTTGGACCAGCATGGTGTTGTTCCGCTGCCGAGGGTGACGGGATCTGCGGTACTGGCCGAGATGCGGCATGGGGAAGGGGCATTGGCCATTTTTATAACAGATATTGGTATTTTGAAAGTACACAAAAGAAGAAGAAAAAGACTGACGCCAATCCATACTTCTGGCCCCCCTCATGCACGACTTAACAGCAACTTAAGGTGACAAGCCCGCGGCCTGACCCGGTCAGAAGTATGTGATGACTGCTTTTTGTCTCGACAGACCCTGGACCAGCAAACTGGTGTATATGCTTTGCGTCATCGGCTATATGTGGGTCACTACCACACTATTTAGACCGTGAAGTGGGCTCCAACGCGAGCGATGTGGTACTAAAAACATGGGAAACGTTTGGGGCCGGGGGACCGGCCAAAGCTTCGGCCGGTCCAGTCCACGCGCGCAAGCCGCGACCCAGTCACGAGCAACCACGTGGCGTTGCGGATCTCGTGAATCTCGCCTCATTCCTGTCTCACAGCTCCGCGGATCTCGCCCCCATCCTCATCTCCTGCAGCGCCGGCGCCCACATCTCGCCGTCGGCCATGGAAGGTCGAATCCCCCGCGCGTCCATGGATGTAGATCTCACCCCGCCATGCTTTTACAGCCCGCTTCGCCATTGGATGCAGCCCGTTGACCAATCCCCATCCCCGACGGTTGCAACTCCCACACGTCTCGTGCTTCTGCCTCGCCGCCAACGAGCCGGACGGCGATTGTCGACACCGGAGGCTTCTGCAGAATCGTCGCACCCCCTTATGTTGCAACCGTTTAAAAAAAAGCTTCATCCCCTAGATGAAAAGCTTCAACCGGATGTAGAGAAAGCTACAAGCGGTCAGCGCCATCGCCGGAAAGCTACAACCGTTGACATGAAATGCTACATCCTTCGACTAAAAAAGTTTTAACCGAAACGACACAAAAAGCCTTGACCAAGTGCTGCTAAAAAGAAAATAGCTACAACTTTTGGTAGAAAAGCTTCAACGGTTGTTTGAAAAAGCTCCAACCATTGAGAGAGAAAGCTACAACTAGACACTATGAAAATAAGAAAGCTTCAACCAGCGACGGCTGGAGGTGGAAGAAGATGATAAAATGCTGCAGTTTTGCTACATGCTTCAACCGGCATAGATTTTTGCTACAACTGGCATAGCATTTTGCTACAACCAGCGTCACGTTTTGCTACAACACACAGCCGGCGTCGCGGTTTTGCTACAACTAGCATCGTTTTTTGCTACAACCGGCATAATGTTTTGCTACATCCATCACGGGCGAGCTGCGACCCAGCACGGGTTTCCGTGAATTCCGGCGTCGAGATCCAGCACGGAGGCAGGGGCGGATGCTGCAACCGGTCGCCGGCGAGCTGCTACGGGCTCGCGGCGAGCTGCAACCTCGACCGGCCGTAACGGAACTCGAGCCCAAATCGATGGCGGCAAGGAGGTCATGTCGTATGTAAGACATGATTTGATGCAATCCCAAGGCGGCTTGATAGGTGGGGCAGCCCCTCGTCGACGTGATTCGGTCGCGGGGAACGAATAACAGGCGGATCTAGCCGCCGCCGCCGCGGATCGGGGACGGGCAGTCGCGGGGGGATCCAGCTCCTCTGTTTTCCTTGCTGTGGCTGTTCGTACACGGTCGCAACAAAACTGTTCTTTTTTGCTGCAACGGTTGCTTCAGTGTGCGTATGCGCGCAGATCTAACGGTTCATGCAAAACGCATCGGACAGCTGGGCCTGGACCGGCCGAACCGTTTGGGCCGGCGCACCGGCGCCTAGCGTCGCCCTAAAAACATACGATGATAACGGCGACATACGGCGAAGCGATGTGTGCTCGTTCCTGGCCCAGCAGCAGCTACACGAAGAAAAGTATTGCATGCTTCGTCTCGCCGACGGCTGAGCACCATGCATATCACTGTCAAAGCTATACTATTGTACTCCCTCCTTCCTAAATAATTGTCTTTCTAGCCATCTCAAATAGAATACAACATACGGATGTATGTAGACATGTTTTAGAGTGTAGATTCACTCATTTTGCTCCGTATGTAGTCACTTGTTGAAATCTCTAGAAAGACAATTATTTAGGAACGAAGGGAGTACTAATATTATACACATGCAAATTAATTATACTACCTGTTGTGACAAGATGCAATCAATCGTCTAAATAAAATGACAAGATGCAATTAACAATCGGAATCCTGACGCATCTGGCTGCCTACAAACTGAGCTAGCCAACTCTGCATCCATTAAGTAATCTCCCATTAAGTAATCTCATTTCCATGGACTGTTGGATCAATGCTCGCCGGTTTACCTCACCTCCGACGACGACTACACGTGCTCCGGCACCAACGACGCCAACGACGACGACACGTGCTCCTCCTCACTTGCTCCGGCGGCGGTGGTCGAGAGGTGGGCGTGGCTCGGATCGGCGGCGGCGACCGTCATCTTCCTCTGGTCCATGGTGTAGAACTACGTGCCCCCCAATCTTCCGCCTCTACCTCACCAGCTGGGCCGCCAAGCTCGCCGCCTGCTTCAACCCCTACCTTCTGCTTCAACCCCTACCTTCAGATCACCATCTTCGAGTACGACACTGAGCGCTTCTAGCATAGCGACTTCTTCCCCACCGTCGAAGCCTACCTCAGCGATGCCTGCGTCCGCGCCATGCACAAGCTCAAGGCCGAGCTCGGCAAAGACAGAAGAACCTCCGGATCTTTGTTGATGACCATGTTGATGACTACGAGGAGGTCATTGACGACTTCTCTGGGACCATCATGTGGAGGTCATTGACGACTTCTCTGGGACCACCATGTGGAGGTCATGGACGACTTCTCTGGGACTCCTACTTTCCTTTCGTCCTCGGCGAGGGCCGCTCTGTCACCGTCAAGAACCGCCAACGCCGCCTCTTCACCAACAATGCCAATGAAAGTTGGAACCCCTACTAGGGGAGTGAATAGCAAAAACCATCGACAAAGAATGCTTGGTTTGCAGGAAACACATGTTTACATTTTTGTGCCAAAATTCAAATTCTGCACCTATTTTTTTTCTAGAAAAAACTGGTTGGTGGCTTAGACCATTTTGAGCGTGACTATGACAGTTGGGACCTGCAAATGGTGACATAGTATAACTATTCACGCACAGGCTCCATTATAAGGTGACAGGCCCGTTTTCGTCAAAACCGAACGAATCGTTATAAGGTCAAACCCCTACTCACTCCCCCCCCCCTTCTTGCTCGAGCCCTCTCCTCTCGTGAACTCTTTTTCTGTTCTTCGCACAGTCGCCGCCCAACCGCCGGCCGATGCCATGCCGCGTCATATTGTCTTTGAATGACTTGAAAAGAAAAAACCAACGAGGGTTCCATCTAGCATGTTTCCTCCTCCCACGACGACATTCTCAAGGTTAGTTTGCTACGGCTAGGGTTTTCTGATTCCGGGGATTTTCACTAGGAGCTCTATCTCAATTGTTCCTTCCTATCTTTGCATGTTGTTTGCTCGTATAGACCCCTACTACCATGCATGATGTGGATTTCACCGGCAGTGACCCACATCTGAGTGTCTTGTGTGACCAAGGCAATCCCTCGGAGAGATGCATTGCATTTGAAGGGATTCTCACATTTGCTGAGAAGATGTGCTAATTCAAGCTCATTTAGATTTGTTAAGTGTGCTTAGAAATTTGGTAAGTGTGGTCTTAGTTTAATTAGTTGGTATCTGTATTGTACTGTTGATTTGTTGCATGTTTGCAATCATGTGGTCATTAATTAATTGAGATTTATACTTTGCTAATTGTTTACATGCTTAGTGTTTGACTTTCAGTGTTTTGTTGTTTAGATAGTTCATTAGTTTAATAAGGTGTCTGACTGTGAAGTGGTCATTGTTAATTGTTCGTTGCTCATTGAGATTGTATTGTGTTAATTCTTTAGTGTTGATTGTATATTGTCATTGTTTTTTGCTGAATTTCAATGCTCATTGTTTGGCAGTGCTTAATTAACCATGTTTCAAATAATTGCCCTGGTCAATAGTTATCATTTAGTTTGTCAGTGAATATGGAAACTGTCAGATGGTGCTCAAGTAGACATATTTTTATACCAAGTTTCGAAACAACTGCCCTTGTCATTTTTTTATAAGTTATCTATTCTCCTCTAGTTTACTATAACATATCTAAGTCATTTAGCTTATTGCCATGTTTTTTTTTCATAATTTTGCAGGAAGGAATAATTATGGATTAATTTAGTGGATTGGTTTAGAGTGGCCAGACTCAATGGAGAAGGCACTGGCCCCTTTAAGAGAGCAAGACATATAGGATAAGGGGCGACCTGAGGAGTTCATTTCAAGTTCACAATCTGAATCGAGAGAAAAGCAAACTAGAGGAGAACTATCAAAAGTTAGTTGTCGATGTCAACTGCCTCTTGGATGCCCAGGAATAGATGGCCATGGAGTTCAACTACCAGCAGTTTAAGAGGTCCAATGAATAGGAGAAGATGGCTCGCTGGACAATTCAGTGGGCAACTTGAAGGGAGAGCTGGTAGAGAAAGAGGAGGAGACACCAAGCTGCGAGAAAAGGCTGACATATGGAAGCATCATCAATGTGCACAAGCTAATGTGATTAGGAACCTGAAGTTCAACCATTTGAAAGAGAAGGAAAGGCTTACATAAGAGAGGGGAAGTTGGCATTTCAGTGGGTTCCTCTGCCGACGGTTGGTCATTCGATGGTCCAAAGACCTTGATGTAATATTTATTATGTTTAAGATACTTTCTACTTCCGGCGAATTTTTATCGGGAAACATTTGTATACGGCCGACCGGCCCAACTTTGCGCCAGCAGTTCGTGTCGCTCAATCCGAACTAATCATGCATCTCACAACTACTACCTTATCTCCTCAGCCGATCCGCGTCATCTCTCTCACCCGCATCTCTATCTTCCCTGTGCTGACGACCACCCACCTCCTTCTCCCTCGCGTCGACGGCCGCCCACCTCCAGCTCCCCTGTGTCGATGGCCCCACCTCTGCTCTCCAGCGCCGCACCCACAAAGCCGCCACCACGCGGCGGATTTGCTGCGACCAGCCCCGCGCTTGCCGCGTACTCCCCGGCCTTGTCACGAGGACAACAAACACCGACGAGCTCGAGGCCACAGCTTACGAGCTACGCCCCCGACGCAGTGTTGCGTGCTGCAACCCCGACAACCGTCGTTCATGGAGATGGCGGTCATAGGAGCTGCAAACGGCAGCAGCCTGCACTGGAGCGAGGTGCGTTTCTGGTGGCGTGGAGTCGACATGAAAAATTGGCGCCTAGCATCAGCCATTTTTATAATAGATCTTGGTATTCCGAAAAATCAAAAGTGAAAGATTAGGAAAAAAAGACTGACGCCAACTCATACTTCTGGCCCCCCTCATGCACGACTTAACAGCAACTTAAGGTGACAGGCCCACGGCCTAGCCCGGCCAGAAGTATGTTATGACTGCTTTTTGCCTCGACAGACCCTGGACCAGCAAGCTGGTGTATATGCTTTGCGTCATCGGCGATGCGTGTGTCAGAACCAGGCTATTTAGACCGTGAAGTACGCTCCAATGCGAGCGATGTGGTACTAATTTTTGTTTAGGCACGGTGCGGTACTAAAAAGTACACGGCGAACCGAGCGGTGTGCTCGTTCCGGGCCCAGCGGCAGCTAAACGCTCGCTGGGCCAACCTCAACTCCATCGCGTTGCCTGACCAAACCACTCCAAGCAAATCCTACGCGCCGCAAACCTGAACCTCCTCCGTCGTCGCCGCCGTCGTGCCATCAAGTCATCTCTGCCTCTGCATGTCGTCTTCTATATCTAGACAATAAACATACACGAAGAAAAGTATTGCATGCTTGATGCTTCGTCTCGCCGACGACTGAGCACCATGCATGTCACCTGCCGACCTCATGCATCGATCCCTGATCACTTTCAAAGCTAGTAGTATTATACACATGCAAATTAATTACACTACATGTTGTGACAAGATGCAATCAATCGTCTAAGAAAAGGTGACAAGATGCAATTAACAATCGGAATCCTGACGCATCTGGTTGCCTACAAACTAAGCTAAGCCAACTCTGCATTTGCCATTGCATCCGTTAAGTAATCTCATTTCCATGGACTGTTGGATCAATGCTCGCCGGTTCTCCTCACCTCCGACAGCTCCTCCTCACTTGCTCCGGCGCCAACGACGACGACTAGACGTGCTTAGCTAAGCTTCAACCGAAGCAAATCACCACACGAATGACAGTCACTGGCACGCAACACGTACACGCATGTCCAGTCCAGTCCAGGTCACTACCGCTTTCCATCAACACACGATATCAAGAGGAGTTCCAGGAACGGCCAGGGCGGCGGCGGTGGTGGAGAGGTGGGCGGGGCTCGGATCGGTGGTGACAACCGTCATCTTCCTCCGGTCCGTGGTGCAGAACTACGTGTCCCCCGATCTTCCGCCTATACCTTACCAGCTGGGCCGCCAAGCTCGCCGCCTGCTTCAACCCCTACCTCCAGATAACCATCTCCGAGTAAGGCGCTAAGAGCTTCCAGCGCAGCGACTTCTTCGCCACCATCGAAGCCTACCTCAGCGATGCCTGCGCCCGTGCCGCACACAGGCTCAAGGCCGAGCTCGGCAAGGACAGAAGAACCTTCGGGTCTCTGTTGACGACCATGAGGAGGTCATTGACGACCTCTCTGGGACTACCATGAGGAGGTCATGACGACTTCTCTGGGACTCGTGCCTTCCTTTCGTCCTTGGCGAGGGTCGCTCTGTCACCGTCAAGAACCGCCAACGCCGTCTCTTCACCAACAATGCCAGCGGAAGCTGGAGCCACTACTAGGTGAGTGAATAGCAAAAAAAACCATCGACAAAGAATGCCTGGTTTGCAGGAAACACATGTTTACATATTTGTGCCCAAAGCCAATTCTGCGCCTAAATTTTTTGCAGAAAAACTGCTTGGTACCTTAGTCCTATCGCGAACTCTCTTTCTGTTCTTCGCACTGGCCCGACCGCCGGCCGATGCCATGCTGCGCCATAGTTCCTTGGAATGATTCGAAAAGAAGAAACCAATGAGGGCTCCATCTAGCATGTTTCCTCCTCCCCCGACGACATCATTAAGGTTAGTTTGCTATGGCTAGGGTTAGGGTTTCTGATTTGGGGATTTTCGCTAGGAGCTCGATCTGAATTGTTCCTTCCTATCTTTGCATGTTGTTTGCTCGTATAGATCCCTACTACCATGCACAATGTGGATTTCACCGGCATTGACCTATATCTGAGTGTCCTGTGTGACCAGGGCAAGCAGGGGGGAGATACGTTGCATTTGAAGGGATTCTCACCGGCAGGAGGTTCCTCGGATGTGCTGAGAAGGTGTGCTAATTCGAGCTCGTTTAGATCTGTTAAGTGTGCTTAGAAATTTTGCTACGCGCGGTCTTAGTTTAATTAGTTGGTATCTGTATTGTACTGTTCATATGTTGTACGTTTGCAATCATGTGGTTATTAATTAATTGAGATTTATACTTTGCTAATTGTTTAGTTGTTTAGATAGTTCATTAGTTTTATTTGCACACAAAAAAGATTGATAGTTCATTAGTTTAATAAGGTGGCTGACCGTGAAGTGGTCATTGTTAATTGTTTGTTGCTCATTGAGATTGTATTGTGTTAATTCTTTAGTGCTGATCATTGATCATTGTTTTTTGCTGGATGTCAATGCTCATTATTTCGTTAATACTTGTATAATAAGCTGGCAGTGCTTAATCAACTATGTTTCAAATAATTGCCCTGGTCAGTAGTTATCATTTAGTTTGGCAGTGAATATGGAAATTGTCATATGGTGCTCAATTAGTCATATTTTTATACCAAGTTTCAAAACAATTGCCATTGTCATTTTTTATAACTTATTGTTCTCCTCTAGTTTACTATAACATATCTAATTAAGTCATTTAGCTTATTGCCATGTTTTTTTAATATATTTTTGCAGGAAGGAATGATTGTGGAGTAGTTTAGTGGATTGATTTAGAGTGGCAAGACTCAATTGAGAAGGCACTGGCCCCTCTATGGGATATGTATGATGAGGGCAAGACAGATAGGACCAGGGACAATCTGGAGAGTTCGTTTCAAGTTCACAATCCGACTCGAGAGAAAAAGCAAACTAGAGAAGAACTGGACAGTTCATTTCAAGTTCACAGTCCAACTCGAGAGAAAGGCAAACTAGAGAAGAACTATCAGAAGTTAGTTGTTGATGCCAACTGCCTCTTGGATGCCCAGGAGCAGATGGCCATGAACTTCAACTACCAGCAGTTTAAGAGGTCCAATGAATGGGAGAAGATGGCTAGTTGAACAATTCAAAGAGCAACTTGAAGGGAAAGCTGGCAGAGAAAGAGGAGAACACCAAGCTGCGGCAAAAGGCTGGCATATGGAAGCATCGTCAATGTGCTCAAGCTAATGTGATTTGGAACTTGAAGTTCAACCATTTGAAAGAGAGGCAAATGCTTACATAAGAGAGGAGAAGTTGGCTTTTCAGTGGGTCATTCTGGCGACGGTTGGTCGCTCGGTGGTCCAAAAACCTTGATGTAATATTTATTACATTTGAGATACTTTGTTCTTCCGATGAATTTTCACAGAGAAACATTTATATATGGCCGACCGGCTCAATTTTGTGTCGGCTGCACGCAGGCCCGTCGATGAGGGCGGCCAAAGTGGCCGACCGCACAGGGCCCCCAAAATCTTGGGGCCCGCGATCGGGGAGAAACTTCTGCACACGTATGTCTACGACCCGCCCGAGTCTGATGTGAACGCCTTCTAAATCTCTGCAAAAGCCTGCTACTCCCCTAGCGCCCAACCCACACCCCAGTCGTCCGCCATGCACCCTCGCGCCGCCTCAACCCATCTCCCATCCCGCTGACAAGTCGACGGCTGCTCATCTGCTGCGGTCCGCCGTCGGGCGGTGCTCTCCCCTAAGCCAGCACGGCCTTCTAGCTGCTCCGCACCATTCCCGCAAATTCGCAACGTATGCCCGACCGGCCAAGCCCCTGTACTGATGCTGCCGGGCACCTTCGCATGCCTCCCCTTCGTCCTGGACTGGATGCACCTTGAAAGCTGAGAGCACCTATTCGGTAATTTCTTGGACCGAGACAGACATATAACAGCAGCAGATCAGATGCATTTGAACTGACATGTTGTATCTGCTGATTTTCCAAATTGATGTTGTATGTGTTGATTTATAAATAGATGCACTTGAACATTCAACAGAAATTGAAGTGAAAATGAATAATTAATCCATTGAACTCAAATTGCCCCCATTTTTATTTCTATTTCGAGATGAGGAGATTATTTTCGTCGATGCCCGCAACAGTAGTGTGTACACATATAGGAGGCACGACGAAGCAACCTATTGATCAAGTCTCTTTTATATCCAAAACATATTTTTTTTTCATATCTTATCTATTTTGTCCGACCGTCCCACATCGAGTTCTAGTTCTACACATATTGTGTATGCGAGCAAAAGAATATGCTTTACCATCATGTATTTCTTGGGTAGGTATGCGACTTTTCGAGATAGCTCTTCAGTTATATGGTTTTTTTTTTAAAATTGAGCCAACATTTTAAATACCGCCCCGGGCCCCCAAATTACTGGAGACGGCCCTGGCTGCACGTGTGTCGATCGATTCGAACTAATCGTGTGTCTCACAACTACTACCTTATCTCCTCAGCCGATCCACGTCATCTCTCTCACCCGCATCTCCATCATCCCCGTGCCGACGGCCGCCCACCTCCTGCTCCCCCGAGTCGACGGCCACCCGCCTCATGCTCTCCCTCATCGCACCCACAGAGCCGCTACCGCGCGTCGGATTTGCTGCGACCAGCCCCGCGCTCGCTGTGTGCTCCCCCGGCCTTGCCACAAGCTTAACAAACACAGACGAGCTCAAGGCCACAGGTTACAAGCTACGCCCCTGACGCGGTGCACCGTGCTCCTCCATTGCTGGAAATGGTAGGCACAGGAGCTGCAACTGGCAGCGGACACCAGAGCGAGGTGTGTTTCTAGCGGCGTGGAGTCAACATGCTACAACCGGCACGATTTTGAGCTACAACCGGCTTTTCCTTTAGCTGGAGCTGACAAGCTTTTTTATTGTGGCTGGCGACTGCGGGCATTTTTGCTGGAACCGACAATTTTTTAATTTTTGCTGGAATTGGCTTCGTTTTTTGCTGGAACCGACAATTTTTTTACTTCAACCCAGCAAAAAAATTGGGCAGCCGACCGACGCCTAGCATCGACCATTTTTATAATAGATCTTGGTATTTGGAAAAAACAAAAGTGAAGGCTTTGAAAAAAAAAGACTGACGCCAATCCATACTTCTGACCCCCCCTCATGCACGACTTAACAGCAACTTAAGGTGACAGGCCCACGGCCTGGCCCGGCCAGAAGCATGTGATGACTGCTTTTTGCCTCGACAGACCCTGGACCAGCAAGCTGGTGTATATGCTTTGCGTCATCGGCGAAACGTGGGTCACTACCACACTATTTAGACTGCGAAGTAGGCTCCAACGCAAGCGATGTGGTACTAAAGAGTTTACGGCGAACCGAGCGGTGTGTTTGTTCCCGGCCCAGCATGCAGCAGTTAAACGCTCGCTGGGCCACCTCCTCTTCCGCCCTATCCTGCTGACCCTAGAAAAAGAAAAACAGCTAACGACCGGTTCTCCTCGGAGCTCCTCCTCACCTGCTCCGGCGCCAACGACGATGACGCTTGGCTAGTTAGCTTCAACCTAAGCAAATCAACCCCAGGAATCATTGGCATTATATACGCAGCAACACGTACACCAATCCAGGTCATGACGGCTTTTTTTATCAAGACGACAAGACACGATATCAAGAGGAGCTCCAGGTCCGGCAATGACGACGGCGATGGTGGAGAGGTGGGCGGGGCTCGGATCGGTCGTGGCGACCGTCATCTTCCTTGGTTGACTTCCTCCCCGCTGTCAAAGCCTACCCCGGCGATGCCTACGCCCGCCGCGCACGGCGCACCCAAGCTCAAGGCCGAGCTCAGCAAGGACAACAAGAACCTCAGGGTCTCCATTGACGACCACGAGAAGGTCATTGACGACTTCTCTGGGACCACCATGAGGAGGTCGTTGACGACTTCTCTGGGACTCCTACCTACCTTTCATCCTCTGCGAGGGCCGCGCTGTCACCGTCAAGAACATCCCACGCCGCCTCTTCACCAACAATGCCAGCGGCAGCTCGAACCCCTACTGGTGCAAAAGCGTCTGGAGCCACGTCCACTTCGAGCACCCCGCCACCGTTGACTCGCCATGATCCCTGATGAGAATGAGGCCGTCATCAACGACCTCATGGTATTCCAGGAGAGCAAGGAATACTACGCCAAGGTCGGCAAGGCATGGAAGCGTGGGCACCTCTTTTACGGACCGCCGCCCGGCACTGGCAAGTCCACCATGGTTGCCGCCATGGCCAACTTCCTCGACTGCGACGTCTACGACCTCGAGCTCACGATGGTCAAGAATAACACCAAGTTGCGGAAGCTCTTCATCAAGACCACGGGCAAGTCCATCATCGCCATTGAGGACATTGACTGCTCCGTCGACCTCACCGGAAAATGCCACAAGGACAAGAAGGCTGCAAGCGACAAGGACCCCGACAATGATGACAAGCCCAAGCTACCGGTAGAGCCGGAGAACGACGACATCAACAAAGTGACGCTCTCAGGCCTGCTTAACTTCATCGACGGGCTATGGTCTGCTTGTGGAGGTGAGCGGATCATCATCATCACCACGAACAACGAGGAGAAATTGGACCCGGCGTTGATTCGGAGGGGCAGGATGGACAAGCACATCGAGATGTCCTACTGCCATTTTTATAACAGATCTTGGTATTTTGAAAGTACACAAAAGGAAAAAAAAAGACTGACGCCAATCCATACTTCTGGCCCCCCTCATGCACGACTTAACAACAACTTAAGGTGACAGGCCCACGGCCTGGCCCGGCCAGCGGCATGTTATGACTGCTTTTTGCCTCGACAGACCCTGGACCAACAAGCTGGTGTATATGCTTTGCGTCATCGGCGAAACGTGCGTCGCTGCCAGACTATTTAGACCGCAAAGTACGCTCCAAAGCGCGCGGTGTGGTACTAAAAGCATACGGCGACATACGACATGTGTGCTCGTTCCCGGCCCAGCAGCAGCTACACGAAGAAAAGTATTGCATGCTTCGTCTCGCCGACGGCTGAGCACCATGCATATCACTGTCAAAGCTACTATTGTACTAGTATTATACACATGCAAATTAATTATACTATCGTCTAAATAAAATGACAAGATGCAATTAACAATCGGAATCCTGACGCATCTGGCTGCCTACAAACTGAGCTAGCCAACTCTGCATCCATTAAGTAATCTCCCATTAAGTAATCTCATTTCCATGGACTGTTGGATCAATGCTCGCCGGTTTACCTCACCTCCGACGACGACTACACGTGCTCCGGCACCAACGACGCCAACGACGACGACACGTGCTCCTCCTCACTTGCTCCGGCGGCGGTGGTCGAGAGGTGGGCGTGGCTCGGATCGGCGGCGGCGACCGTCATCTTCCTCTGGTCCATGGTGTAGAACTACGTGCCCCCCAATCTTCCGCCTCTACCTCACCAGCTGGGCCGCCAAGCTCGCCGCCTGCTTCAACCCCTACCTTCTGCTTCAACCCCTACCTTCAGATCACCATCTTCGAGTACGACACTGAGCGCTTCTAGCATAGCGACTTCTTCCCCACCGTCGAAGCCTACCTCAGCGATGCCTGCGCCCGCGCCATGCACAAGCTCAAAGCCGAGCTCGGCAAAGACAGAAGAACCTCCGGGTCTTTGTTGATGACCATGTTGACGACTACGAGGAGGTCATTGACGACTTCTCTGGGACCATCATGTGGAAGTCATTGACGACTTCTCTGGGACTCCTACTTTCCTTTCGTCCTCGGCGAGGGCCGCTCTGTCACCGTCAAGAACCGCCAACGCCGCCTCTTCACCAACAATGCCAATGAAAGTTGGAACCCCTACTAGGGGAGTGAATAGCAAAAACCATCGGCAAAGAATGCTTGGTTTGCAGGAAATACATGTTTACATTTTTGTGCCAAAATTCAAATTCTGCACCTATTTTTTTTCTAGAAAAAACTGGTTGGTGGCTTAGACCATTTTGAGCGTGACTATGACAGTTGGGACCTGCAAATGGTGACGTAGCATAACTATTCACACGCATGCTCCATTATAAGGCGACAGGCCGAAACGTTTTCGTCAAAACCGAGCGAATCGTTATAGCGTCAAACCCCTACTCACTCCCCCCCCCCCCTTCTCGCTCGAGCCCTCTCCTCTCGTGAACTCTCTTTCTGTTCTTCGCACAGTCGTCGCCCGACCGCTGGCCGATGCCATGCCGCGTCATATTGTCGTTGAATGACTTGAAAAGAAAAAACCAACGAGGGTTCCATCTAGCATGTTTCCTCCTCCCACGACGACATCCTCAAGGTTAGTTTGCTACTGCTAGGGTTTTATGATTCCGGGGATTTTCACTAGGAGCTCTATCTCAAATGTTCCTTCCTATCTTTGCATGTTGTTTGCTCGTATAGATCCCTACTACCATGCATGATGTGGATTTCACCGGCAGTGACCCATATCTGAGTGTCTTGTGTGACCAAGGCAAGCCCTCGGAGAGATGCATTGCATTTGAAGGGATTCTCACATTTGCTGAGAAGGTGTGCTAATTCAAGCTCATTTAGATTTGTTAAGTGTGCTTAGAAATTTGGTAAGCATGGTCTTATTTTAATTAGTCGGTATCTGTATTGTACTGTTCATTTGTTGCATGTTTGCAATCATGTGGTTATTAATTAATTGAGATTTATACTTTGCTAATTGTTTACATGCTTAATGTTTGACTTTTAGTGTTTTGTTGTTTAGATAGTTCATTAGTTTAATAAGGTGTCTGACTGTAAAGTGGTCGTTGTTAATTGTTCGTTGCTCATTGAGATTGTATTGTGTTAATTCTTTAGTGTTGATTGTGATCATTATTTTTTGCTAAATTTCAATGCTCATTGTTTGGCAGTGCTTAATTAACCATGTTTCAATTATTGTATATTGATCATTGTTTTTTGCTGAATTTCAATGCTCATTGTTTAGCAGTGCTTAATTAATCATGTTTCAAATAATTCCCATGGTCAATAGTTATAGTTTAGTTTACTATAACATATCTAAGTCATTTAGCTTATTGCCATGTTTTTTTCATAATTTTGCAGGAAGGAATAATTATGGAGTAATTTAGTAAATTGGTTTAGAGTGGCCAGACTCAACGGAGAAGGCACTGGCCCCTTTAAGAGAGCAAGATATATATGATAAGGGACGATCTGGGGAGTTCATTTCAAGTTCACAATCTGAATCAGGAGAAAAGCAAACTAGAGGAGAACTATCAGAAGTTAGTTGTCGATGTCAACTGCCTCTTGGATGCCCAGGAATAGATGTCCATGGAGTTCAACTACCAGCAGTTTAAGAGGTCCAATGAATAGGAGAAGATGGCTCGCTGGACAATTCAGTGGGCAACTTGAAGGGAGAGCTGGTAGAGAAAGAGGAGGAGACACCAAGCTGCGAGAAAAGGCTGACATATGGAAGCATCATCAATGTGCACAAGCTAATGTGATTAGGAACCTGAAGTTCAACCATTTGAAAGAGAAGGAAAGGCTTACATAAGAAAGGGGAAGTTGGCGTTTCAGTGGGTTGCTCTGCCAACGGTTGGTCATTTGATGGTCCAAAGACCTTGATGTAATATTTGTTATGTTTAAGATACTTTGTACTTCCAGCGAATTTTTATCGTGAAACATTTGTATACGGCCGACCGGCCCTATTTTGCGCCAGCCGCTAGTGTCGCTCAATCCGAACTAATCGTGCATCTCACAACTAGTACCTTATCTCCTCAGCCGATCTGCGTCATCTCTCTCACCTGCATCTCTATCCTCCCTGCACTGACGACCGCCCACCTCCTTCTCCCCACGTCGACGGCCGCCCACCTCCAGCTCCCCCGTGTCGATGGCCCCACCTTTGCTCTCCAGCGTCGCACCCACGGAGCTGCCACTGCCGCCGGATTTGCTGCGACCAGCCCCGCGCTTGCCGCGTACTCCCCGGTCTTGTCACGAGCACAACAAACACCGACGAGCTCGAGGCCACAACTTACGAGCTACGCCCCCAACGCAGTGCTGCGTGCTGCAACCCCGACGCCGTCGTTGCTGGAGATGGTGGTCATAGGAGCTGCAAATGGCAGCAGCCTGCGCTAGAGCGAGGTGCGTTTTTGCTGGCGTGGAGTCGACATGCTACAACAGGCACCATTTTGAGCTACAACCGGCGTTTCCTTTAGCTAGAACCGACGAGTTTCTTTTGTTGTGGCCGGCAACGGTGATGCAATTTTGCTGGAGTTGGCTTCTTCTTTTGCTGGGACTAACAAATTTTTTTGCTTCAACCCGCCAAAAAATTTGGGCCGGCCGGCACCTAGCATCGGTCATTTTTATAATAGATCTTGGTACTTTGAAAAAATAAAAGTGAAGGCTTAGGAAAAAAAGACTGACGCCAATCCATACTTCTGACCCCTCTCATGCACGACTTAACAACAACTTAAGGTGACAGGCCCACGGCGTGGCCCGGCCAGAAGTATGTGATGACTGCTTTTTGCCTCGACAGACCCTGGACCAGCAAGCTGGTGTATATGCTTTGCGTCATCGGCCAAACGTGGGTCACTACCAGACTACTCCCTCCGTTCCATAATGTAAGACGCTTTTTAACACTACACTAGTGTGAAAAAACGTCTTACATTATAGGACGGAGGGAGTATTTAGACCGCAAAGTACGCTCCAAAGCGCGCGGTGTGGTACTAATTTTTGTTTAGGCACGGTGTGGTACAAGTCGGCGAACCGAGCGGTGTGCTCGTTCCCGGCCCAGCAGCAGCTAAACGCTCGCTGGACCACCTCCTCTTCAGCCCTATCCCGCTGACCCTAGAAAATAAACAGCTAACCTGCTCAATCGGTTCTCCTCGGAGCTCGTCTTCACCAGCTCCGGCGCCAACGACGATGGCGCTTGGCTAGTTAGCTTCAACCTAGGCAAATCACGTACACGCATATCCACTCCAATCCAGGTCACTACGGCTTTCTATCAAGACACGATATGAAGAGGAGCTCCAGGTCTGGCAATGACGGCGATGGTAGAGAGGTGGGCGGGGCTCGGATCGGTGGTGGCGACCGTCATCTTCCTCGGTTTACTTCTTCCCTTCTGTCAAAGCCTACCTCACAGATGCCTGTGCGCGCCTAAGCTCAAGGCCGAGCTCGGCAAGGGCAACAAGAACCTCCGTGTCTTCGTTGATGACCATGAGAAGGTCATTGACGACTTCTCTGAGACCACCATGAGGAGGTCATTGACGACTTCTCCGAGACTCCTACCTTCCTTTCATCCTTGGCGAGGGCCGTGCTGTCACCGTCAAAAGCCGCCAATGCCGCCTCTTCACCAACAATGCCAGCGGTAGCTGGAATTCCTACCGAGGCAAAAGTGTCTGGAGCCACGTCTCCTTTGAGCACCCCACCACCTTTGACAAGCTCGCTATGCATCTTGATGAGGAGGCCATCATTGACGACCACATGGCATTCCAAGAGAGCAAGGAATACCGTGCCAAGATCGGCAAGGCGTGGAAGCGTGGGTAGCTCCATTACGGACCCCCGACACCGGCAAGTCCACCATGATCGCCGCCATCGCCAACTTCCTCGACTATGATGTCTACAACCTCGAGCTCACGATGGTCAAGAACAACAGCGAGTTCTTGACGCTCTTCGTCGAGACCACATGCAAGTCCATCGTCGTCATAGAGGACATTGACTGCTTCGTCAACCTCACCGAAAAATGCTGCAAGGACAAGAAGACTGCAGGCGACAAGGACTCCAACAATGATGACAAGCCCAAGCTACCGATAGAGCCGAGAAGGATGGCGTGACGTCACCAAGGTGACGCTCTTAGGTAACTTCGTCGACGGTGTGTGGTCTGCTTGCGGAGGTGAGCGGATCATCATCTAAACCACCAACCACAAGGAGAAGCTGGACTCAGTGTTGATCCACAGAGGGGCAGTGGGCAGCGTGGACAAGCACATCGAGATGTCCTACTACCGCTTCGAGGGCTGCTTGAGGACGAGCTCTTTGGGGAAATTTAGCGGCTGCTCGAGGAGATAGACATGTCGCCCGCCGGCGTTGCAGGAACCTGATGCCCATGCCGAAGAAGAAAAAGGGGCAGCTCGACGAGTGCTTGACAGGCCTCATCGAGGTGCTCAAGCAGGCCAAAGAGGATGCGGCGGCAGCCAAGGTGAAGGAGGCAGAGGAGGCCAAGGAGGCTGCAACAAAGAAAGCCAAGGAGAAAGAGGAGGCAGAGGTGAAGAAAGCCAAGGAGGAAGACAAAAGCAAGGACAAAGCACCGGAGGAAGCCAATGAAGATATCAACAAGTGAAGTGATCTCAAGCCAGGAAGCCAAGGAAAAAGAGTGCGCTTGTTCACTAGTGCTCCCTTGCAAAAGAAAAATGCAGTGATCTCACTTGTAATGCTGCTACATATAAAGCATGCAACAATACAAAATGCTAACAAGACCCCCTGAAGGACCATGAAAGCAAGGTGATGCTCTCATGCCTGCTTAAGTTCATCGACGGGCTATACACTACTAGAAAAACGGCTATAGGTAATATCACTATTAGTGGCGCACCAGAGAAGTGGTGCGCCACTAATATATAGCAGTGGCGCACCACAAACAGGTGCTCCACTAATAGTGACATTACTAGTGGCGCACCAGGTGTGCTGTGCGCCACTACTATTTTTTTGAACAGTAACCAGCCATGCCCAGGCTTACCAGTGGCGCACCAGGACAAGGTGCGCCACTACTATTTTTGATAGTAGTGGCGCACCTTGCCCTGGTGCGCCACTACTATTTTTTTTGAACAGTAGCCAGCCATGCCCAGGATTACCAGTGGCGCACCAGGCCAAGGTGCGCCACTACTATTTTTGATAGTAGTGGCGCACCTTGCCCTGGTGCGCCACTGGTAAAGCTGGGCATGGTGGTCCAAAAAAAAACATAGCAGTGGCGCACCCCTTCACTGGTGCGCCACTAGTATTGCTGGCTACTAGTGGCGCACCACTGAATGGGTGCGCCACTGGTAACCTGGGAGCAGTAGCTATAATTAGGCAGCCACACCTACCACACACTCACTTTCCCCCCTCCACCAAAACAGATTTGGTCTTCTTGCTCCTCCTCCTCACCTCATTTGCACCATAGATTCACCCAAATTAAGTGGTCAAATTTCCTTTTTTTGATAGGTAAGTAAGGGGAAAGCTTTCTTTATGTTCTAGATCTACTTTTCTCTCCGTCTCCAACAACGTACACACTTTTTATGGCCTAGAGATCTACGTATGTTTGTGGTGTTGCATATGTTTGTGTTTGCAGGTACCGGTATTTGAAATGCGATAGTTGCCAATATTTTGCTGGAATGTTGATTCATTTCCGTTTCGGCGAGAATTTGGCACTATATGCATTCTTTTTGGTCCTATTTTTAGGCAAAGTCATGCCAAATTTTTTTTTTGTTCTAAAATATCATTTTGCTCTACCCCGCAGGCGACCATGGTCCGCACGATGACCGAAGGCATCGTAAATAGGTTTTTGAGCTCCGCGAAGGCCGAGATGCTTCAAAAGAACGAGACGGAGATAAGATGTCCGTGTCGAAGATGCAAGCTGAAGAGCCTTATTGCGGACCCGGATTCCGGGCAGGTGCGGGACCACTTGCTCTTGCGTGGTTTCATGGATGGCTATCGGTGGCAAGGTGATGAAGATGACTATGAAGTCATCCATGGGGGCCGGGCAAGCAGAAAAAAGGAAGGGCAGCAAGACAATAGCGGCGAGGGCGGGCGAGAAGACGAAGAATCTCCAGGACATGATCACGAAGTAGATGCAGGACACGGACATGATGATGAGGAAGATCAAGACGAAGGGCATCATCATGAAGATGAAGATGCCGGAGCAGACGACGATGGACCATCGATGGGCTGGGTGCATGACCCTCATATTCAAGAGCTGCTTCGCAAGCAGACGGGTAACGCAAGAGCTGCCGCCCGAGAGAAAGCCAAGCTGGATCAACTGGAGACAGACGCGGTTACTCCATTGTATGAAGGATGCAGGCCCGAGGATACCCGCCTGAAAGTAACGCTCATGGCTCTGGAGATGAAGGTAAAACACAAAATGACGGACGCATGCTTCGACGAGAACATGTCATTCTGGCACGAACGTCTTCCGAAGGGGAACAAGTGCCCGACCAGTTTGGAGGAGGCGAAGAAAATCGTGTGTCCTCTGGATTTACCGCACGTGAAATACCATGTCTGCATGAACAATTGCATCATTTATCGGGGCGAGCACGCGGAGTCTACCATATGTCCGGTGTGCGGCGTCACTCGATACAAGAAGAGGAAGAAAGCTCCTCGAAAAGTGGTGTGGTACTTTCCGATCACTCCTCGTCTGCAGCGGTATTTCGCGGATCCTAAGGTAGCAAAGCTCCTGCGTTGGCACGCGGATAGGGAGGAGAAGAAGCGAGAAGATGACGCAAATGATCCGGAGATAGATAAAAAAGACAAGATGCTGAGTCACCCTAAGGATGCGAGCCAGTGGCAAGCGTTGAATTTTGAATACCCAGAATTTGGGAAGGATCCAAGGAACATCGTGCTCGGCGCGAGCACCGATGGAGTCAATCCGTTTGGCAGCCAGAGAAGCACACATAGCACCTGGCCTGTGTTTGTGTGGATGTACAACCTTCCCCCCTGGTTATGCATGAAGAGGAAGTACATTCACATGAGTATGCTAATTGAAGGGCCGAAACAACCAGGGAACGACATCAATCTGTATCTGGGGCTGCTGAAGGAGGAGCTAGACACGCTGTGGAAAACGCCAGCCAATACGTGGGACGCCGCAGAGAAAGAATATTTCCCTATGAGAGCCGCACTGCTCACGACGGTGCACGACTATCTCGGTTACGGATATCTCGCGGGGCAGGTAGTCCATGGATTTTCTGGATGCGTACGGTGCATGGATGACACAACGTATCGCCAGCTAGATAGAGATCCCGGGTCTTCGAAAACCGTGTTCATGGGACATCGAAGGTGGCTTCGCGACGATGACGCATGGAGAAAACGCAAGGATCTGTTCGATGGTGAAACCGAACCCCGAAGACCCCCACGTACGAGGAGCGGCGAGGAAATAGACGAGCTGTTGAAAAATTGGAAAGAGTGCCCACCGCCGGGAAAGAAGCGAAAGGCGCCAGAGCCGCTGCTGAAGGTATGGAAAACGAGGTCTGTTTTCTGGGACTTGCCGTACTGGAAGATCCTCCGTGTGCCTCACAGCCTTGATGTCATGCATATCACGAAGAACGTGTGCGAGAGTCTGCTTGGTACCCTGCTCAACATGCCAGAGAGGACCAAAGATGGGCCAAAAGCAAGGGCAGACTTGCAAAAAATGGGCATCAGGGAGGAGCTCTGGCGCCCTAATGATGATGATGATGATGATGATGATGATGAGGCGAAGGACACGGAAAGTCATCGCAAAGGCAAAAAGGCCAAGAAGATCGAATATGACTACCCTCCCGCGTGCTTCACTCTAAGTCAGAAGGAGATCGAGCAGTTTTTCACCTGCCTCGTAGGAGTAAAACTTCCTTACGGTTACGCAGGGAAGATAAGCAGATACCTAGACTCAGCCAAGCAGAAGTTCAGCGGGATGAAGTCTCACGACTGTCACGTGCTGATGACGCAGATACTTCCAGTTGCAATCCGTGGGATCATGGACGCGCACGTCCGTGACACGCTATTTGGCCTATGCAACTTTTTCGACGTCATCTCTCGGAAGTCGGTTGGCGTGAGGCAACTCAGAAGGCTACAGGAAGAGATCGTGGTGATACTATGTGAGCTTGAGATGTACTTCCCGCCCGCATTCTTCGACGTTATGGTGCATCTGCTGGTCCATATAGTGGAGGATATCATCCAACTCGGGCCGACGTTCCTGCACAGCATGATGCCGTTCGAAAGGATGAATGGTGTCATCAAAGGATACGTTCGCAACATGTCACGTCCAGAGGGAAGCATAGCCAGGGGCTTTCTGACCGAAGAGTGCATCTCGTACTGCACGAATTATCTAGGCATCGAGAACCCCGTTGGTCTGCCCGTCAACAGGCACCTCGGCAGGCTCGCTGGATGGGGTCACCGCGAGGGTCGCCGCGAAATGCATGTCGACTTCATGGGTCGACTCGCCGACTTTGAAAGAGCAAACCTAGTCGCGCTACAACACATAGACGTGGTCGATCCTTGGGTGGTAGAGCACAAAATCTTTATTGAGAAGACGTACAATGACCGAGGCCAACAGAGGACGGAGGGAGCTATAATCAAAGAGCACAACTCATGTTTCACGCGTTGGTTCAAGGAGAAGCTTCTGTCGTACCCTTTACATGAGGATTCTTCCGCGGAAGAAAAACTCATATTCGCCTTGTCACAGGGCGCCGAGCACAACCTGATGACCTATGAGGCGTACGATATCAACGGCTACACATTCTACACCGAGGAAAAGGACATGAAGAGCGATTATCAGAACTCCGGGGTAACGATGGAATCCTACACCGGTAACGACAAGGACAGATACTACGGAAGGATCGAGGAGATCTGGGAGCTGAGCTACGCTGGAGAGAAGGTCCCGATGTTCCGTGTCAGATGGGCCAAGAGCGTCCTAAAAGAAGACCGGTATTTCACCACCATGGTTATACCCGAAGCCAAATCCAAGACCGCGGGCGCAAACGTCACCGCGAAAAATGAGCCATGGGTACTGGCTTCCAAAGTGGACCAATGTTTCTTCATTACCGACCCGCCAAAGCCCAGTCGTGTTGTCGTGAGGAGAGGCAAAAGGAACATCATCGGAATGGATGGAGTCGCCAATGAGCAAGACTTTGACAAGTACGGTGACCCGAAGATGGAAGATGACGACGACGATGAAGTACCATACACCACAAGAAGAAGCAGGACCACCCTACCTAAAGGACGTCCGTTCAAGAGAAGATCAATTCAAGGGGTTCCGGGGCTAAATTATTCAACCGCGAGGAAGAAGGGCAAGAAGATTGTGAAAAGATAGCTAAGATTGAATCACGACGTGTCGGCCGCGTGTGTGTGTATCAGTGGCAAGCTCAATTATTACATGCAACTAAATTATTACATGTATCACTTGATTTCAACCATGTCATCTAATTCTAAATCTTTGCACAATGGTTTTATCACTCCATTTGCATTTTCCTATTCTTTTATCTCAAATCTTAAATTATCACAATGATTCAAATCTTAAATCTAAACACATAAGCCCACGTATATTGTCCTAAAAGATGTAAATATATTTAATAGGAAATATTCAAATACATTAAAATGTATGTTGTTTAACAATATTTACATTCAAATGTATGTTGTTTAACAATATTTACATTCAAATACATTCAAATATTCAAATACATTCAAATATATTTAATAGAAAACTAAAAAAGAACTGACAAAAACAGTAAAGAAAAAACACAGAAAAAGGTAAAAAAATGTTTAAAGACCGGACTAGTGCAACCAATAGACATATATACATCAAAAACATTTTTTTAAAAGATTGAAAAAAATGGGGCCGCCAGGATTCGAACCCTGGCTGGCTGGGTTATGCATCAAGGGTCCAACCACTAGGCCATGGCAGTAGTTCTGTCCATAACATAGACGCGGACAGTTTTAACCTATTACTACGAGTAGTAATGGCGCACTACCAGAGATGCGCCATTGAAATTCTCTGTTTATGGCGCAGCTGCGAGGGGTGCGCCATTGTTAGCGCTGCCCCACCCGACTCCTTTCTTCTTCTTCTTCAAAGAAAAAAATCCCCCAGACGAGTACGTGCTAGCTGTTCCCAAATCCCACCAGCGCCGCCACAAGCCGCCGGTCGCCGGTCGCCGCTCCCCCGGATCCCGCCGTCGGCGCCCTCTCGCCTCCTCCGTAGTGCACGCATCCTCCGACGCCGCCCCCTCGCTTCCTCCGTAGTGCACGCATCCTCCGCCGGACGCCGCCCCACCTCCCCCGTGGCGCAGAGCATCCAGGCGGGACGCCGACGCCCTCCCTCTTCCTCGACGCTCATGTCCTCGCCACCGCCCTCCTAGACGCCCCCTCCTCGCCAACGACCCGAATCGGCCTCCTCTCCAACGCTGGCCCCCGCGGATCTGCATCTGCCTCGTCGCCGGACGGTGAGCTCCTCTTCTACTCTACTGTTGTGCCATGGATGGGTGATTGTGCTGATGCTAGCTAGTGGCTGCTGTTCTCGGAAATTTGTTGAACTCATCTCTGAAGCTAATTGCAAACTAGCTAGTGGTTCAGACCGAGAAGGACTAATTGCAAACTAGTACAATTCACTAAACCAGTTGGTATAGTTCCTGTAATGCTGTTATTATAAAGATAAAGGTACTTCAAGCTGGTGAAGTTCCCCACCATATCTGGCAGCATTCCTGTCATATTGTTGTCATTTGAGCGCAAGCTCTCCAATTTGCTGGACGAACATTGCCAATGTTTAGGGGGTAGGAGGCCACTCTCATCAACAAGAAAGATGACCAAATTGGAGGCGATGAGGTTCTTTTGGTGAATTATATCACTATTTAGTAGTAGCTGTTTTGGTGCTTGTGTTCTCGTATTGTTGTAGGCTTTTGCCACTAAGCATTGATAATTTCCCTGTGTTGTTGGCTTTCGTAAGTAGGTGAATGGGTTATCTTTGTAATGAACCTCTAATTTTCTTGCAGCATCACCTATGTGCTCTGTTGTTTTTATGGACCCTACAGTTTGCTCCCCCAGCTCTGATCCTTTCTTTAAATTCATCTCAAAGGATGTACCCTTGCTGAGCATACGATGAAAGTAAATCCAGAGTTAGTGGTTCTGTCATCCAAGAATTGATATAATGATGGTTTCTGCATGCTGGCCTGCTGGTGTGTCCTAATTAATCTTGTGTGTTTAATTGGTGCTACCTGTCACCCTGAGAAAGATTAGTGCTACCTGTCACCCTAAAAAAGATTAGTGCTACCTGTCAACAGCGTTTGACTCTGTCAAGTGCTGATGTTACTGCAGTTGTTTTTTTAGCAAGCAATGTTGCTGAAGACCATATCATGCAAACTGAGGGTCAGTTTGGTTCGCTTCCTCATCTTTTTATGCCTGGCCTGGAGCTTGCCTGATTCTAGCCTGGATGTTGTTTGGATCATGCCCTGGGTACGGGATGATAGCCTGGCCTGGAGCATCTGCCATCTTGATTAGCCTGGCAATTGGCCTGAACATTTCCAATTTGGTGTAGTAATGGCCTGAATATGGCCTGAATCTTTGAATATAATTGCCAATGTTTAGAGCCAGATTAATTAAATAGGATCCATTTGAAATTAGCGGATTAGTTGTTGTCAGTTGCACTGTAATTACATACAATGTGGCATAGGACATTTTGGCTATAAAAGGAGGGGGCTCCATATGTAAGACTTAGTTATTTTTAGTTCAGTTTAGTGTTGCTTGTGAAACTAGTGCATTTATCTTCTTTTCAGTTGGCTAAACCAGCAGATTAAGCTCTACTTGTAGCCTGGATCATAATGATCACCTCCAAAAATCGAAGGTATCTATCTCATTGAAAGGCCAGGCCACTCTAGTGGTATATCAGTAGGTATTTGTGATTAGTTAGCCTTCGGTCATTCTAGTGGTAAAAGAGCAATAGGTGATTCTACTGCTATTACTCGGGTCTAGTTATTTTTCTTATTTCTGTGGTTGAACAGTGGAAAAAACGAAATTGACATGTAAATATTGTACTTGTTATCTCTTAATTCAGTACTGTGCTTGTTATCTCTTAATATAAGATCTGAAGAAAACTGTACAGTGAAAGCATGTAAATATTGTTTGATGCTTCTCTGCAATGACAAGTAGTTTTTGAATTATACTGATGGAAATTGACATGTACTGTGTATTGTTTTGAATTTCAATGACAAGCATGGAAATTGACATTGGCAAGTAGCAAATCTAAAGTATGTATTGATGGAAATTTACAAGTAGCAATGTGAAGTAGCTTTTAAATTTCTCTGATGGAAATTGACATGTACTGTGCATAACAACCAAATCCTGTATATGTACTGTGAATAACAACCACTTTTTTTTGCATATGCTTCTGTTCACCAAAAGAGTGATGGGCTTGCTGCTCTGTTGTGCCTATGTGTAGGCCTTTTTTGTCCATATGAAAGCAGAGGACCATATGGTCTGTGGCCTTTTCATCCATATGAAAGTAGAGGCACATTGTGGTGCTAGTTTGCTGGGTTTTGTCTCCGACCATCGTGTCGTGATGATTTTGCAGGTACCCCGAGAGGCCCTTGAGTTTGCCGGAATGTCGATTAACTTCCGTTCCGGCAAGTTCGGGTACTCCATATGTCCTATTTTCAGCAAAGGTCATGCTGAAATTTTCCGTGAATTTTAGCATGACTTTGCTAAAAATAGGACATATGGGGTACTTGCGACTAATGCATGGGCCGGGGTATCTTAGTACTTAATTAAGTAGGATCAAGAATTAAGTAGGACTAGTTCTGAATAGCTTCTATCAACGGCACTCTAAATGATAAAACCGTAGCTTTTAGGATGCCTCGGTGTCGACAAACCCTAAGTGATGAGACCATGATAATTCCTCACAAACCCTAAATGATGAGATCTTGTTCCTTGACAATAACCAACTTTTTGACCAAACTTTTTTCCTATTTAGAGCGAACATGGCCGACAACGATGAGGCCGGCGGTTCGGGCGGCAAGCCATTCTGGGAGCTGTCCCAGGAGATGGAGGAATACCCTCACCGCTATGAGGACGCCGTGGAAGACACCGATCCCGACTACACAACCCCTAGTGGCGTCGGGGATGACACCACTGATGGTGCCGCCGGGGATGCCACCACTGATGATGGCAGCGAACGCACAGATGGCAGCCAACCGAAGAGGCAACGGAAGGACCGGCGCCCGAACGTGCTCGGCACCGTCAAGGAGGAATTTACTGAAGTGTCCTCCAGTGGGCGTCCAACGGCGCCCAAAGAATTAGTCAGTGGGTACGCGGGACAACTCGGGTGCATTGTCCGGAGCACCGTCACGATCAACACCGAGAACCTAAGGCATCGTGAACAAGGGAATTTGCGGATCCTCCTCTTCACGAAGCTGCACGAACGATACAAGTTCCCCGGTGACTTCGCAAACACACGCCTCTCAGGGAATAAAGTGAACAGTGCCGCCCTCACGAAGATGAGCACGGCCCTGGCTTCTTGGAGAGCCCGGGTGAAGAAAATGATTGAAAGAGGTGATAGTTATGAGAAGATCAAGGAGAAAAATCCTTCGATCAGCAAAGCTGACTACCTGGAGTTCAAGACCAAGTGCGAGAGCAACGCATCCGTGGAATCAAGTCAGTGGGGGAAAGAAATGCGGGAATTGAACTTAGGGGTCCACAAACTCGGTCCCGGCGGTTACAGAGTGGCGGAACCTAAATGGGACAAGGAGGACGCGGAGCGTGTCGAGCAAGGCCTACCGCCCCTCTTCGATAAATACCGCCATGAAAAGCAGACCAGGAACTATATCAGAGCCCGGTACAAGGAGGACCCGGTAACAAAGGAGCTTACCACGGATCCGAAGGTGAAGGCGCTTGAGCTTGTTCTGGTAAGGAATACACCCCCGCGTAATTAGCTCCATATGGTTGCATTCTAATTAATGAAGCCAAATTTCTAAATGGTTCACGTTCCTTCCGCAGGAAACTGAAAGCAGTAGCGCGGGGTCTCAGAGCTCCCCGTCTGCCCCTTGGGACACCACTTTAAATAGGGCGTTGAATGTAATGAAACAGAAGGATAAGTTAACTAAGCCGACGTCAGCTGGTCGTGTGGCCGGCGAAGGCTTGTCCACGAAATGGTCGGAATACTATAAGACTGGGCGAAAGGAGAGAAAGACCAGCTTGGAAAGCCAGGAGGTTAAAGAACTCAAGGCAAAAGTGGCGCAGATTCCTCAGATAGTCGAAGAGCAAGTGCGAGACCAACTGGGAGCGACGATCACCGCCATTATGCCTACCTTGGTTGAGGGGCTGCGGGGGTGGTTTGTGGGCGGCCAACAGGGGCCGCCCCCGATTCCCAGCTTGACGGGCAGCAACTCGCACAACGCGCCGGCAGTGGTGTCTCCGGCGGAGGCGTCATTGGTGTCTCCGGTGCCGGCGCCGGCATTGGAGCTTGATGCACCCGGGTGTGGGAAGAATACGCCGGCCGGCACCTCGGCAGCAAGCGGCCCCTCCGTCACTTGCACGCCCGCCGTTGGCGGTGCCTCGACATTAGCCGAGCTCGACGCCATCACGGTAACTAAGCCTCGGCCGATGACTTCATCTCCTTGCCTTTGACTGGGCATCCCTGACGCCCTACATGTTTTCGCAGGGCGCCGCCAACGAAGTTCCATGCACTCTCCTGCACTTCGTGGACGGCAAGTTGATCGATGTCGCCAAGGCCAAAATCGTTGAACCGGGCAACCGCGTGTTCCACCATAATCCGATGCCACCCACCGTGTATAGGGTTCAACTGGTTCGGGTGCTGCGGGGCTGCGACGACTTGTTACCTCCGTATCGACCCCATGGGGCCGGCGAAGAGGATGTGATGACCCTCGGCGCCTGCTTCAACTGGCCATTGCTTTGGCCGAAGAGCCAGATTCGTTTGGGGGCGGGGGTCACCACCCCACAGACAACACCGCCAGTCCTGCCGGCGCCAAGCCATGGCAAGACCGCCGCAACGCTACCGCCGTCAGTTGATCCGGGCATGCATATGGCACAGGATCCGGACGTCGACGACGGTACATTTGTCAACGTCGATGACTACTTCAACGAACATGGTGGGTACGGTGACGAATTCTTGGCGCCTCCTTCTCAAGAACCCAACCCTGCAAAAGTCGATCGCGATCTAGCTGGTACCGCGGAGAAACCCAATTGCAACAGGCGTCGTCTGTTCGGTTCTCAGGAGACGCCTCCAGCTGCCGCCTTCACCGAGACTCAAACAGCCGAGGTGGGAAATATTATCAGCCCCACCACACTCAAGAAGGTGGTCTCTGAGCAGACCTCGATCCCATTACATCAGCAGAAGCCAAAGAAGGGACGGAAAAGAAAAACTAACAAGGGTGCGAGCCAGCCGGCACCGAGTACGATCCGTGCTCAGGACGGGCCACCAATACCTAAGGATATCATGAGGGCGGTGCATGTGGCGGGTAGGCCGATGCTACCGGCTAATCTGCTCAAGGCTGCAACCGGTGCTATGCGGAGTCTGCATGACAGTGTTCTTTCTATGGAGAAGCGGCGTCTCTCCGAGAAAGATGACTCATACCCGGTTTTCGTGGCCAAGGTGCCAGAGGGCAAGGGCTTTGTCGATGGCACCATCGGGAGTATGATCGTCCTGCGGTTTGATGACATCTTCGCTATGTTTAACCTTCATCCGCTGCACTACACCTTCATTCGGCTATTTTCGCTCAATATGGAGATGCAGATCATTAGAGACAAGACCCCGGACATCGTGATAGTCGACCCCTTCTACATGCGTGCCAAGCACTTGGACAGCGCTGGGGACCGGCAAATCGCGAGTTCATACCTCGAAGGCGTCATTATGGCGAACAAAGATAAGGATACCTTCCTCGTGCCTTACTTTCCCGAGTAAGTCATCCCCTCACCGCCCCGTAACATATGATTTCTTAGATTTCGATCGTTCTTTTTTTTTCCTAACATTCCGTGTTTTGTGCAGTGACACACGTTGCACACTCATCCTCTTAAGCCCGAAATATTCCACGGCCACGTATTTCGACTCGGACCGTCAGTCGAAGAAAGACTACACAAATATCAAGAAAGTTCTTGATGATGCTCTCCCCGGCTACGCCAAATCTGGAGGCACCTTCAGGAAGGAAATGTGTAGGTACGGCAAGCACGTGTTCACCCACGTAACGACGTTCCCCTGCGTTAAGCAGCCGCCTAGCAGTCAGAAGGATGCCTACTACGCCCTCCATCACATGCGGGCGATCGTACGGGACCATAATCACCTTATGCTACCAAAGGGTCTCCAAGATTGGGCCGCACGCTTGTCGGCAATCCAGGACATGGACATCAGACAAGAATTCTTTCGCATCCAGTCGGAGTTTGCGGAAATCATCTGTCAAGATATACTTCGTACCTCGGGGCAGTTCCACCTCAAATATCAACCGTCCAACAGGGAAATAGAAACAACGCTACAAATGCAGGCTGACAACTACCGCACATTCATGACGCCGACGGATGACGGCGGCTTCATCCACGCTCCGGTCCCTGAGTCGAGTCGAAGAAAGTATTGATGGTATATAGTTCTGAAATGTCGATTAGCTCGTGTTGTAATTAAACTTTAATGAACTTGTATGTCTCTTTAGTTTGGAGAGTCGTTCAACTTATATGTAATCGATGCTATTTATTAGTAGGACCATGAACCGTGCTATTAATGTGTTGCTTTTCTCTTCCGATCCTTTTGTTGCATACTTATATATTATCTGTGAATTGCTACTAACGTTTTGTTTGTCTAGTGCATAGAGATGCCGTCGTATGTCGTGTACAAGGGTAGGGTTCCCGGAGTCTATGACGACTGGGAGGAGTGTCGGAGACAGGTTCACCGTTTCAGCGGTAACAGTTACAAAGGGTACACCACTAGGGCGGAGGCGGAAGCTAGATACGAGAGCTATCTAGAGGGAGAGAGGAGGGAGCGGAGGAGGAACCGGATGAAGACTAGTTTCATCGCGATGATGCTCATCGTGACCGCAGCTCTCTTCTATGTGATGGTAGTTTAGATGATATCAACTTTGTAATGTGACGACAAACTCGCTACTCGGTCTCGAGACCTAAACTTGTCTAATATTTGAACTTTGTTCGCTATTTCGAATTCGGAGACTGCTAATGTGATGATTTGTATTATGTGCTGTTTATATTCTGTGATGTATTGTATTTTGTAACCTGTGCAAATACCAGAAATGCAAAAAAAATTTCCTAGAATTAATAGTAGTGGCGCACCATATTGCACATTAGTGGCGCACCCAGTTAAATAGCAGTGGCGCACCATAAGCAGGTGCGCCATTACTATTTTCTTACTAGTGGCGCACCTGGTGTGTGGTGCGCCACTAGTAAGTTTGTTCTGTGAAAAAAAAATTTGAAAAAAAAAATTCTGAAAAAATATCAGTGGCGCACCCTTATACTTAGTAGTGGCGCACCAGCAGGCCACCCCTATACATTATCAGTGGCGCACCAGGGGGGATATCAATGGCGCACCAGGTGGTGCGCCACTGATATCTGGATTAGTAATGGCGCACCTCCGGTGCGCCACTAATACACATTACTAGTGGCGTGGTAATAGTGGCGCACCAGAGGTGCGCCACTAATACCCAAAAGTGGTGCGCCACTAATGAGCTTTTTTCTAGTAGTGATAGCAGCATCCGGCCGTGAGCGAATAATCATCTTCATGACTAACCAAAAGGAGAAAATAGACCCGGCGCTGATCCGACAGGGCAGGATGGACAAGCAAATCGAGATGTCCTATTGCATCTTCGAGGGCTTCAAGGTGCTCGCCAAGAACTACCTGGACGTCGCGGAGCATGGTCTGTTTGGGGAGATTCAACGGCTGCTCGAGGAGACCGACATGTCGCCCACTGATATGGCAGAGAACCTGATGCCAATGTCGACGAAGAAGAAGAGGGACCCTGATTAGTGTTTATCAGGCCTCATTGAGGCGCTCAAGCAGGCCAAGGAAGACGCGGCAGCGGCAAAGGCGAAGGCAAATGAGGAAGAGGAGGCAGAAGCGGAGAAAGCCGAGGAGAAAGAGGAGCAAAGGAGAAGAACGAAAAGGAGAAAGACGACGGGAAGGGTGCAACACTGGAGGAAGCTAAAGGAGACATCAAACAAGGTGACGAGTGAAGTGACAGGAGTACAGTGAGCATGTTTGTGCTCTCTTACAAACACAAACAGATACAGTGTTTGTTTAAATAAATTATGTATCAGTCAACTGAAATAAAATAGTATTGGTTTCTCTTCTCAACTATTATTTCAGACAGGAAGTAGCCATTATAGTGTTGCTATATACTAGTACATTATGTTATAATACCAAATGGTAACATGTTATTGTTGTAAGAACAGAACAAAAACTGAGTGTCATACACAACTTGTGGCCACTCCTTGTCATAGAAGCGTCACTAGAAACCGAAGCCCATGTAGACCGACGTGTGGAAACCAGAGGAGATGATGGCGTCGCCTACATCCATGACCAGAAGCGTCGCTCCTATGAAGAATGGCCTGCTCACTCCTCGAAACTGGAGGAAGTGATCGGAGACGTAGCCTGCGTCGAACCTCACCGAGAAGTTCCAGATGCTGCAGAGCGACACCAGGGTGCCGGTCTTCCTAATCGTGTAGCCAAAGGGAGCCCCTGATCTGACTGACGTTGTTCACCTTGGCTAGCCCCGATCCCATTCCGCAGGACATCGCAAGGAAGAGCACCCAGAAGTCGAGTTTACACATGGCCTGCAGCACATTCAGGTTTTCTTTCACTGGTAGAAAAAAGCCCTTTAGTCCCGGTTCGCCACAGCCTTTAGTCCCAGCTGCGCAACCGGGACTAAAGATGCGCGACTAAAGACCCCCCCCTTTAGACGCGCCTCTTACGGACCGCGACTGAAGGCTTTAGTCCCGGTTCTTGTGGCCGACCGGGACTAAAGGCCCGTCCACGTGGGCGCCCGTGGTCCGTCGGGGCGGAGGACCTTTAGTCCCGGTTCTCGTGGCCAACCGGGACTAAAGGCCTCCTCCGCAGGTTTAGGGTTTCAGCCCCCCTAAACCTGGTTTCTTTTTAATTTGTAGTGTTTTATTTGTTTTATATTTTATTTTGTGTTTTATTTTATTTTTGATGAAGTTTTAGTACACATATTCTACGCTATTATATACATGCATATGAAATTTCAAACAAGAAGAATTCAAGAGGAATATATAATATATATTCAATCTCGGGTGACCATATACAACTTCGAACAAGTTTCCATACACAATTAGGATGGATGACCATATACAACTTCGAACAAGATTCAATCTCGGGTATGCATATAAATTTTTTCGTCCTCGGTATAGTGTTCTCCTTTAGGATTGATGACTTCCCTCATGAAAAATCCTACTAATTCTTCTTGAATTGGTCGGAAGCGAGCTTCTGGACTAAGCCTCCTCCGTAAGTTATCCGTCGCGTTCCGCACGCTATCTGATACCTTCCGCTCAGTGGTGTGTCTCCGGATGTTCTCACAAACATAGTATCCACATAGATTGGTCCCCGGTGGCTGCTTATCCACATTAACTAACCTTCTGAAATCTAGCTCATGTTTGAATTCACCGACAATTTCTTCTGAGAACCGTCTCCAAACCCTACAGGGCAAAGAAAATTAAATGAATAAGGGAGTTATTAGTTACTTGATATTAGGAAATGAACGAAAGAGACCGATCGATATAGAGCTCAAATGATTGAAAATAATTACTTTTGCAGCATTTTTCTCATGTCGGCCCAACGCTTTGGATCCGAATCCATAGAGTCCATGATTAGAACTCTGGAGATGTGAAGTTCAATATTTAGCAGAATTCAGTGGAACCTGCGGACACGTTACATGCACAGTCATGCATAACTCATCGATTAGACATACCATGCATGGAGTAAACAAAAGAGAATGGGCATAAGAGAGAAACACTCACTCAAAATTGTAAGGAAATAGAATATGACTTTTGAGTTGATGCTTTCTAAGAAACATGTACAGGTCTTTCTCCACGTCTTTGGGGTGATGTTGTAACACATGTCCATTAACGATATGTGGGTCAATGAACCCAACATCATGGATGTTTCTTATTTTGCATTCCCAAATCTTCAATCTGCATAATAGCGTACGCAACAATATAGTTAGGACAATATATATATATAGTGCAGGCAATGAAGAACGAGATGAGGTAGAAATAAATCACTTACAGAACGTAGCAACTCAGCATAGATTTGTCGAGCTCGCGCAGATTGAACAGCTGGAACAATTCACTCATATGAATTTCTACAGAGTACCGTTTGGTGTGATGCTGTTCTGTAACATCCGCATAAACATATTCTTTGTCGGCCCATGTTATGAATTGCTTGTACCAACGTAGCAGATTTCGCATTTGTGGTGGTAGACTATTTTCCTGCGCAGGCTCGACGAGAGGCCCATTCGGCACATATTGTAATGCTATCTCACATACTGGCGCATCCTCAAGGTCTAAGAAGGCACGAAGAGTCAAACCCATCTCGGACGCTTGTTTCATGGCACCCGCTACAGTCAATCCAAGTGCTGCCCCAGCTGCTACGATCTCGGGTTCTCTTCCGGACCGGCTTTCACTATGAGCGGGGGGATCGATTGTTTCTTCTGCATCCCGAGCTGGTCAACTTGTTTCCCGCTTTTTTTTACTTTCTTCCTCCTTCAATATTTTTGCTTGCCTACGAAGTTCATGTCCATAGTCGTCAGGCATATTCAGCTCGGCTTGGGACGGTGTCGTCAAAAAATCCTTAGCCCACTTCTTTTGCTTCTCAGTGAATACTTGCTTGGGCTCAGGCTCTTTTTTCGCCTTCATATCCGCCTTCCATTTCTCATAATCAGCAGACGCGGCCAATTTGAGTTCAGCTTCACTAAGTTCCCCAGGCCTTGGGAGGAGAGGCTTCAGTGATGGCTCCGGTACCATTGTGGTCTTAGGTACATAAGGGTCCGGGTTAATAGTCCAGGAGCGGGTTTCCTTGTTGTCCGCCTGCTTCTGCTTCTTCGCCGGAGGTGGATTGGGGGGCGTCGTACCCGCCGGAGGAGGATTGGGGGGCGTCGTACCCGCCGGAGGTTGTGGATCGGGGGACGGCGTCGAATGGCGTGAAGGAGGTGTAGGTGAACCACCACGACCACCACCACCGCCACCACCGCCACCACCCCCACCACCATCGGAGGGGGGTGGACTTGCTAGCCTTGGCACCTCGCCTGGAAACACTATGTACTTCTTTTTCCATAGAATGTACTGGCGCTTGACATCTCCAAGTCTTCTCTCCCCTTCGGGTGTAGGTTTGTCAATCTCCAGGTCCTCAAACCCTTGGACTATGTCTTCCACCGTGACACGAGCATAGCCATATGCAATGGGGTTGTTGTGGTGGAGTGCTCCAGGTGTATAGGGTAAAGCACTGCCGCTAGCTACCTTCGTGGAAACGTTCCCCACGGGATAATGCAGATCACATTCTTTCATCTCCTTTACATCATCCACGGGGTAGTGAGGCTCCGGTGCACGAATCTCGATCATCGGTGCACTAGCACCAGGCGGGGCATCCGTGGAAGCCACGCTGCTTCTCCGCTGCTGGCTTCCGCGATCCGCTTCATGATCTTCATGCGGCCCTGCAGCCGATTTTTCTTTCACTAGTTCATGCACGGTCTGCTTCAACTTATGGGGTTCCGATGCAAACTTCGTCATAAGATCTGCATCCCGGTCCGTCTTTCTCTTACGGCTTCTGTAACAGTATGGGTCATTGTCCTGGGAAAACCCTACTTTCCACGAAACTTTGCCTTTGCCTCGTACACGTCCTCCGTGTTCATCATTCCCGAGGGCTATTGTCAGTGCTTCTTTCTCTCTGTTGAACTTGATCAAGCCCTCTTGAGCTTGGGTCATTGCGTCAATAAGGGCTTGGGTGGGAGCAAAATGTCTCTGCCAGTGAACACACACCCCTGTCTCCGGGTCTAGCGATCCCCCATGCCCGTACCACCAGCTTTTGGCCCTTGGGTCCCATCCCTCTGTACCTAGAGGGATTCCTCGCACCCTCAGGTCCTCCTCCATCTTCTGTCACCTAGGCTCCGAAAGGAGGTATCCTCCTGGCCCCATAATATGATGGTACTTTTTCTTATTCGCATTATCCTTATTTTTTTTCGATATTTCCTTGAAATGCTCCGATTGCTTTTGCCTCACAAATTCTGGCCAATCATCTTTCAGTTTTTCATGTTGTCCATTGAAATCCGGAGTCTTACCCTTGTTGACATAGTCACGGGTTAAATTTTTCTTGAAGTTCCGGAATGCTTCGCCCATCTTCTGAAGAGCGAACCCTTTAACTAGCCTCCTCCTCTGACGTCCACCCGGAACCTCGTTACCGAATTCATCGACTTTGTTGTATTCCGGACGTAGAATGAAATGTTCCATAAGCTTTCTCCAGCAATCCTTTTTCGTTCTCTTGTTGACAAAACTGAAACCAAGACGTGCCTTCTTTGGCTCCTTCCATTCCTGGACGGTGATCGGGACGTTGTCTCTAACAATGACTCCACATTGGTTGATAAACTTTGAGGTGTGCTGTAGGGGCTTGCCGGTTTCACTGACAAACTCAATGGCATATGTTTCTCCTGTTTTCATCGCCTTGGATTTGCCACGCTTTGTCGTACTCGATCCGGAGGGCTAAAAAAAGAAAGAGAGCCGCGCGCGTTAATACATATGTATTCACATTTCAGTAAGTTTGTATCACGAGAGGCTCTCAATGTATATATATACCTCGCCGGAGGTGGTTGCTACTTGCAATTCGAGATCGTCGGTTGTTGACGGTTGACCTCCGTCGACAATGTCCGTTTCTTCACCTTCTTCATCATCGACAATCTCTGTTCCACCGTCAAGGTTCAGATAAGAAGAGACTACATCCTCTTGTTGCTCATATTCTGAGCCCGGCACATAAGGAATCTCGTTGTTGATGATGCCCATTAAATAACGTTCAGCCTCCGGATCCCTAAGCGGCTCGGTTCTATCGTCCGCCATATGTCACTCCTGCATGTAGTAAAGATTCATTAAGTATAAAGGAATTAAAAAATAATATTAAGGGGACATAGAGGAGGAGGAATTAAAAAATAAGATTCTTTAAGTAAAAATTCTTTTTTTTCTTCTGCTTCCTTTCTTCTTCCTCTTTCTTCTTCTTCCTTTCTTCTTCTTCCTTTTCCCTTTCTTCTTCTTTCTTTCTTCTTCTTCCTTTCTTCTTCTTCCTTTCTTCTTTCTTTCTTCTTCTTCCTTTTTCTTTTTTCTTTCTTTCTTCTTCTTCCTTTCTTCTTCCTTTCTTGTTTTTTCTTCTTCCTTTTTCTTTCTTCTTTCTTTCTTCTTTCTTTTTTTCTTCTTCCTTTTTATTTCTTCTTTCTTTTGGTTTTCATTTGGTTTTCATTTTTTTCTTCTTCCTTTTTCTTTCTTCTTTTTTTCTTCTTCCTTTTTCTTTCTTATTTCTTTATTCTTTCTTTTTGTCTTCTTCCTTTTTTCTTCTTTCTTTTGGTTTTGTTTTGTTTTCATTTTTTTTCTTCCTTTTTCTTTCTTCTTTTTTTCTTCTTCCTTTTTCTTTCTTCTTTCTTTCTTCTTTCTTTTTTTCTTCTTCCTTTTTTTCTTCTTCCTTTTATCTTCTTCCTTTTTTTCTTCTTCCTTTTTTCTTCTTCCTTTTACTTTCTTCTTTCTTTCTTCTTTCTTTTTGGTTTCTTTGGCAGGGGCAGCGGGCAGCGGGCGGTGGGCAGGGGCAGCGGGCGGGCGGTGGGCGGCGGGCAGGGGCGGGCAGCGGGCGGCGGCGGCGGCCAGGGGCAGGGCCAGGGGCGGCGGGCAAGGGCAGGGGGGCGGCGGGCGGCGGGCAAGGGCAGGGCAGGGCAGGGGCGGCGGCGGCGCGCTAGGGCAGGGCACGGGTGGCGGCGGCGCTCACTGGGGGCGGAGGCGGCGGCACGCAGGGCAGGCGAAGTGGGGGCCGGCGGAGCTCACTGGGGCAGGGCGTCGGCGTCGGCGTCGATCGGCGTCGGGGCAGGGCTTCGGCGTCGATCGGCGTCGGGGCAGGGCTTCGGCGTCGAGAGAAGAATGGGAAGTGGCGGAAACTGCTAAATGCAGTATATATAGACAGACCTTTAGTCGCGGTTGGTGTGGCGGACCGCGACTAAAGGTCCGCCACACCAACCGCGACTAAAGGGTTTTGGCGCCGCTTTCGTTCCCGCGCAGAAAGAGCCTTTAGTCGCGGTTGGGGACAACAACCGCGACTAATTCATTTCAATATCTTAAAAATACAATTATATATCAAAAAAATCAGAAAAATAAAACTAATTCATTTTAAAATCTTAAAAATACAATTATATATCAAAAAATCAGAAAAATAAAACTAATTCATTTTAAAATCTTAAAAATACAATTATATATCAAAAAAATTAGAAAAATAAAACTAATTCATTTTAAAATCTTGAAAATACAAATAATATATCAAAAAAATCAGAAAAATAAAACTAATTTATTTTAAAATCTTAAAAATACAATTATATATCGAAAAAATCAGAAAAATAAAACTAATTCATTTTAAAATCTTGAAAATACAAATAATATATCAAAAAATCAGAAAAATAAAACTAATTCATTTTAAAATCTTAAAAATACAAATAATATATCAAAAAAATCAGTTCATCGATCCCTTGAAGGTTTGACAAAAGGTTTGATACATCATTCAGTTCATCGACCAAATACAAATCATTCGGATTCGCCATCATACTTTTTAATTCACATGATCCATTCAACAAAGTTTGGTACAATAAATTATTACACATCAATTCTTCCCTTGTGTCCCTGCTTGCTTACGATTGTGCCGTATCCATGGAGCATCCTCATCATTTAACTTAATGCTTGGGTCAGTGTTCACTTTGAAGGGCGGAATTTCACCAAACATATTATAATCTTCTGACATGTCTGTCTTGTCCTCCACTCCCACGATGTTTCTTTTCCCTGAAAGAACAATGTGGCGCTTTGGATCATCGCATGATGTACTGATTGTTTTCTTATCTTTCCGTTTCCTCGGTTTGCTACTCATGTCCTTCAAATAAAAAACCTGAGCGACATCTTTGGCAAGGACGAATGGTTCGTCAAGGTAACCAAGATTGTCGAAATCCACCATTGTCATTCCGTATTGCTCGTCCACCTTTACCCCACCTCCTGTTAGCTTGAACCATTTGCACCGGAACAAAGGGACCTTAAAGGAGGGTCCATAGTCAAGTTCCCATATCTCCTCTATGTAACCATAATATGTGACCTTTTGCCCATTCTCGGTTGCTGCATCAAAGCGGACACCACTGTTTTGGTTGGTGCTCTTTTTATCTTGGGCGATGGTGTAAAATGTATTTCCATTTATCTCGTACCCTTGGAAAGTCGTTATAGTCGAAGATGGTTTCTTGGCCAACATGTACAACTGATCTCCAACATCATTGTCATTCATTAAATGTTTTCGCAACCAACTGCCGAAAGTCTCCATGTGGGCCTTTCTAATCCAGGATTCAGGCTTCCCCGGGTTGTCCGAGCGTAAAATATTCTTGTGTTGCTCGAAGTACGGAGCCACCAAGCTGGAATTTTGCAGAACTGTGTGGTGTGCTTCAGTCATAGAATGACCGTCCATACATATCGTGGATTCCCTTCCGATCTTGCCTTTTCCACTTAGTCTCCCCTCGTGCCGCGATTGAGGAATACCAATCGGCTTAAGGTCAGGAACATAGTCAATACAGAACTCAATTACCTCCTCATTTCCATAGCCCTTGATGATGCTTCCTTCTGGCCTAGCACGGTTACGAACATATTTCTTTAATACTCCCATGAACCTCTCAAAGGGGAACATATTGTGTAGAAATACAGGACCGAGGATGGAAATCTCTTCGACTAGGTGGACCAGGAGGTGCGTCATAATATCGAAGAAGGATGGTGGGAACACCAACTCGAAACTGACAAGGCATTGGACCACATCGTTCTGTAACCGTGGTAGATCTTTTGGATTGATTACCTTCTGAGAGATTGCATTGAGGAATGCACATAGCTTCACAATGGCTACTCGAACATTTTCCGGTAGGAGCCCCCTCAAAGCAATCGGAAGCAATTGCGTCATAATCACGTGGCAGTCGTGAGACTTCAGGTTTTGGAACTTTTTCTCCGACATGTTTATTATTCCCTTTATATTCGACGAGAAACCAGACGGGACCTTCATACTGCTCAGGCATTCAAAAAAAATGACCTTCTCTTCTTTGGTAAGAGCGTAGCTGGCACGACCTTGAAACCATTCCGGATGCCGGTCATCTGGGTCTTTCAAAAGTTGCTGGTCCTGCCGTGCTTCCTTTGTATCATTTGTCTTCCCATACACGCCCAAGAAGCTTAGCAGGTTCACGCAAATATTCTTCGTAAGATGCATCACGTCGATTGCAGAGCGGACATCTAGGACTTTCCAATATTCTAGCTCCCAAAATATAGATTTCTTCTTCCACATGGGTGCGTGCCCGTCAACTCCCCGCGGAACTGATTGTCCGCCAGGACCCTTTCCAAAGATGACTTTCAAATCCTTGACCATATCAAATATCTCAGCACCAGTACGTTCCGCACGCTTCGGCCGGTGATCTGCCTTCCCGTTGAAATGCTTGCCTTTCTTTCTTACGTTATGATTTCGGGGAAGAAATCGACGATGACCCAGGTACACGTTCTTCTTACAATTAACCAAACGTACACTTTCAGTCTCATGTAAGCAGTGCGTGCATGCATTGTATCCCTTATTTGTCTGTCCCGAAAGGTTACTGAGAGCAGGCCAATCGTTGATGGTTACAAAAAGCAACGCTCGTAGGGCAAATTCCTCTCCTTTGTACTCATCCCAGACACGTACACCAGGTCTGGCCCACAACTGTAAAAGTTCTTCAACTAATGGCCTTAGGTACACATCGATGTCGTTGCCGGGTTGCTTAGGGCCTTGAATGAGAATTGGCATCATAATGAACTTCCGCTTCATGCACAACCAAGGAGGAAGGTTGTAGATGCATAGAGTCACGGGCCAGGTGCTATGGCTGGAGCTCTGCTCGCCAAAAGGATTAATGCCATCAGTATTTAGACCAAATCTTATGTTCCTTGCGTCAGCTGCAAAATCTTTAAAAACTCTGTCGATCTTTCTCCATTGCGTTCCATCAGCGGTGTGTCTCAACTCCCCGTCGGACTTACGGTCCTCTTTGTGCCATCGCAACGACTTGGCATGCTTTTTGTTCATGAACAGACGTTTCAACCGTGGTATTATAGGAGCATACCACATCACCTTGGCGGGAACCCTCTTCCTGGGTTTCTCGCCCTCAACATCGTCACCAGGGTCATCGCCTCTGATCTTATAACGCAATGCAGTGCATACAGGGCATTCATTCAAATTCTCGTATTCACCGCGGTACAGGATGCAGTCATTAATGCATGCATGTATCTTCAGAACCTCTAAACCTAGAGGGCAGACAACCTTCTTTGCTTCGTACGTACTGGCGGGCAACTTGTTATTCTTCGGGAACATATTCTTCAACATTTTCAGCAAATTTTCAAATGATGAGTCACCTACACCTTCCTGTGCCTTCCATTTTAGCAAATCCAGTGTGCAGCCCAGTTTTTTCAGACTATTATCGCATCCTGGATACAACGACTTTTTGTGATCCTCTAACATGCGATCCAAATTCTCCCTCTCCTTTTCAGTTTCACAGCGTCTCCGTGCATCAGCAATGGTCCGACCAAGATCATCAGCGGGCTCATCATGTGCCTCTTCTTCACCTTCACCTAACCCTTCCCCACCTTCAGCATCATCCTCCATGAAAGTATCACCGAAATGATCACGATAGATGTCATCGATATCATCCCCTTCTTCATCTTCTTCCATTCTAACCCCTCTTTCTCCATGCTTGGTCCAATAATTATAGCTTGGCATGAAACCATGCTTCAGCAGGTGCATGTGAACGTCTCTTGAGGAGGAGTAACCCTTCTCATTCTTACAGACAGCACATGGACAGATAATAAAACCTTGCTGCTTGTTCGCATTTGCCACTACGAGGAAATCTTTCAAACCCGTAGTGAACTCGCCGGAGACTCGGGGACCGTACATCCATTGCCGACTCATCTGCATTATTATTATATATTCGCATTTGCCACTACGAGGAAATCTTTCAAACCCGTAGTGAACTCGCCGGAGACTCGGGGACCGTACATCCATTGCCGACTCATCTGCATTATTATTATATAAAGTATATAATTAACCATCATGCATTTGTTAAACTAACTAGCTAGAAATAATACAAATTAAACAATGAACTACACACATGCGTATTTTATCAATGACACATGAAAGGTTCAAGTTGCTAACCGCGATCGCGGAGGAAAAATAAATGAGAAAGCTCATGTGTGGCTCGGACACTTCATACCATGTTTGTTTCAGGCTCTCGGGCATTTCATCAAACACCTTGTGTGCATAGGCTCTCGGGCATTTCATCAAACACCTTGTGTGCATAGGCTCTCGGGCATTTTATCAAACACCTTGTGTGCATAGGAGAAACCAAAAGCAAACCCACCACCACCTTCTGAAAATTGTGAAGTGAGCTGAGTGAAGTGAAGTGAGCTGAGTCCTATATATAGGGATGGGCCTTTAGTCGCGGTTGGCCAGGCCAACCGGGACTACAGCCCCTCCCGTCCGCCAGCTGGATGGGCTTTAGTCCCGGTTGGCCTGGCCAACCGTGACTAAAGGCCTTCGGGGACCTTTAGTCCCGGTTGGCCTGGCCAACCGGGACTAAAGCCCCTCCCGTCCGCCAGCTGTCGACCGAGCGCGCTGGGCCCAGATAGCTGGTCGCGGGTCTTCTCCCGAACCGCGACTAAAGACCCCTTTGGTCGCGGTTCGATTGGTTTGGGGACTAATGGGGGCGTATGGAATCCTCGTTTTCTACCAGTGTTTGTGCGACCACATGTCTTGACCAGATCCCACAAGCACAGTGCTAGAGCTGGCTCTTCTCGCTGTTTCGATTCCGTCTTCTGAGATCTTACAGAAAAAACTGCTGGAGACATGATCAACAACAGGAGTATCATGAAGCAAACACTCTGTCGAGCTGAACTTATCACGAATACTTTGTCGCAGATTATGACAACCATCAGGTACCCAGCAACAGTAACGGCCATGAGAGAGAAGGCATCAAGGAACTTCTTGTTGTACCGCCGATGAGCGCTGTGGACGTTGACAAAATACATGAACAGCAATGCGATGGCTGTGGGTAATATCTCTAGCATAAGCATGAAACTGCTAGGATCAATATGGAGAGTGCACTGTACCTGAACCAGTGCTGCTGCACTCAAGCCCAGAAAACCATGTATAGGTGGTTTAATGCCATACATGAAGGAGTATGCCATGTCTGTAATTGTGTAAGGAGACAAAACATGATACACTGCCTAATAAACGCACCTTATGATTGCTAGTTTGCTACATTGTTAAGAAACAGAGTGCAGGTTAGGATTATTGAGCAAAGCGTGTGCAATGTTGAACCACACATGTTCGCATCGTCAGAGTTGCGAATACAGTTAGTTGAAAACTCAAGACAATAACACTAAAAGTTCGTGCAATTAGCACAAATGATAGCTCCACTCAGTGTGGTAGATACAGGATTTCAGGAAACAAACATGGTGCTGAAAGGATGAGGCCAGCAAAAGAAGGCTGCATTATTGCCTCTCTGATGTCTCTGGCCCAGAACACATTATAATGATGTTTCTGTAGAACCAGCAATGCTGCCTCCCAGGGAGCAAGAATTCCTACCATGGTTATACTGTATGTATGAATTACTATAATAAGTTTAATAAATCACATGAATGTACTTTTCCAGAACTGTTTGTATGTATTTTTCTGCTACTTTCAGCATATACATCATCACAGCACATAAGAAAGAAAGGAACTGAAAGCAAACAAAACACATGGTTCTTGTGATTTTTGATTCCTCACAGTCACAGAAGAGGATGTGACCCTTTTGATTTCACATGCTTGTATTGTATTGTAGCAGGGATAACTATAGGTCTAATTAATCACATAATTTAGGTACTGATGCAGAGCTGAGACTGAATACTGCTTAGCAGAGTAAGAAAGAAAGCCAAGCCAGCGAGGGGAATCAGGACCTTTACGATGCCGTTGACGGTGCCGCCGTGGTCAGGGATATCGACGGCGGTGACGACATCGGCCGTATATATGAAGGTCTGCGCCTGCGCGGCCAGCAGCATGTAGAGGCAGACGTGCGGGAGCGGGGCCCGTGTGGCCCCGGCAACGGCAAGCCAGCCACATGGGGAGGTACCCGGCGTCGCAGAGCGCGGTGTCGGCGAGGAGGACGATGCAGGGGCGTCAAGAGGCCCCTGGACGCCTACGCGGAGAGGAAGCCGGAGAGGACCCCGGCGTTGGCGCCCACGTCGAAGATGTGGGGCTTCTTTTATGCTGACACGTAAGGTAAGAGACACGCACTCTTCATATTGACAGCGTGGGCCAACTGAAAGCAAACCACTGCATTTGTTAAAATAAAGAATGTGAGCATTTTTTTAATAAAACTTCCAATCTGTTTTTTTGGCTCTAATCTAACCATTATATCTTTTTTTTGAGGTAATAGAGTTTTATTTCATTAATATAGGGTTACAGTCACGAGGAGGAAGTTCCTCGATACATGGAGGACCTTGATGTAGCCATACTGCAGTGGTACGCTCTATACCACTATACATAGCCAATTGATGTGCTACCCTATTTTGTCCACATCTAATTTTTATAGAAATAAACTCTCTATCAATCATAAGAAACTTAATCTCAGCTACCAAATGCCCATATGCTGAACGATCCAGACTCCGCCGGTCAAAGATGCCAAGGCTTGTGAAGAGTTTGACTTGATGATAACAGGACCCGCACAACGTTGCAGTGCCAACGCCGTACCTTGCAATGCATTGATGCATGAATTTCCGCTTGAAGTGCGTCATTGCAATTGAAGAGGTATATGTGTCGTGAAGATCACACTGCCATCGTGTCGTTGACTACAAATACTCATAAACATAAAAACACACATCATGCATCGTGTCGCGATGATTACATATCTATCCATCATATCATGGCAGAAAAAACACAAAAATAAAAAAAACATACATCTATATCCATAGACCATTTAGCTACGACTATAAATACTCAAGCAAGCCGAAGGCGCGCCGCATTATCGCCTATCGTTCACCGGAGCCATACCAAACTTGTCGTAGTAGACAATCGAAAAATGAACCTATAGCGTTGTCTAAATTGTTTAGGGATTTTTTTACATGAAAGTAATTAGAAGTGGTCCAACTAAAAAACGAAGTAACTAGAAGTTGTCTATCCGTTTTGCCAAGGCCCTTCTTCATTCATGGGGCTACATTTTATGGTGTTTGTGGCTACCTTAATTATATGTGAGACAAGGGGATCTTCAACACTCATCCATAAATTTGCTCCAGCATCTGTCCGTGGACAGGGGACCATTCGCGGACATCGGCCATCCAACATTGCCTACAAACATTTCAATCATTGTTTGAATTAATCAGATGGAATTCATGCAAACACGATGAATTTCATATAAACCGGATGCAATTCATTACATTTCGAACTTTTTTAACTAAAAACTATACCGGACTAAGGTAAAACTAGCCTACGGTCGGCGCCGGCGGATATCCATTTCCGTGATACGGATACCCTTGACTAGTCTACGGCTGGCTGCACTAGATCTCCATTGTCTTTCCCATGTCAGGCAGCCCACTCATCCCTTGAGCCCCGGAGGTATATGCTTCGGTGCAAAGGGCGGCTCACTTCCCCGTGTTCGGCAGTGCCGCTCATCCGAGTGGCACCATCGGTTGTGCTTCAGCCGAAGGGGAAGGGTGCCCTCTACTTTCATGAAAACAGATAAGGGTGCTCTTACCAGTTTCGTTTTCATATTTCAAAAGAAATCCGAACGCAAATATGAAAATTCACGAATAGGAATGCGGATCAGATATTACTCGGATGCAGTTACATATCAATGTTTACTCGATTCAAAGCGGATACGAATAATAGTGACATATTATTTAAAGGAAATAAGAGAATAGCCAGATCACGCAAAATAATCAACATGCAACATGTAATAAATCAATCATATAGACAAGTTTATGAATAAATACTACAATAATGCATAGTAATTACTAAGTTTAATTATACAAAAATTTGGACAACTTATTAGGCTTTTATGTTGGATATTTGGCATATTGGCATATTTGGTATGTTGAATATATATGGATGGCGAGAGTATGATTTATTCTTCTTCAACTATTTTGATAGTGATTAGCTTGGACAACTTGTGTGTGCCCAACTAATACAATGGTTGATATTAACGAGGCTGTCTACAAGCATGTTCATGGTTGTTCCAGAGCAATTCTCAGTTGTGATACTATATGAAAGGGTACTGATTATGTTGGCAATGCTGATCTGTCATTTTGTCCATGGTTTCTGCATTCTATAGTCATTGATAATTTTCCATGGAATGAAATTAGTTTGAAGATTAGTTTGCCTGTTATACTTCTGACAAATATGAATCGATCATTCAGACTCTGCAATTGTACATGTCTACTGATCACTAGGCTTGGCGAGAGGGTATTCGGTGGGGAGATGAGATTATTACTGGGACTAATAAAGGTAGATGTGGTTGTATTACCTGAATCTTTCTAAATGCACCAAGTACTAAATGGCTATTCGCATAGCGCCGCTACCAATTTTCTGTCCATTTGTGTTGTAGTATGACGATCAACACAAGTCAGTGGCAAAGACTTATGAAAATCTGTGTTTATGCCAATTTTCTCTATCGAACAATTATATGTAGCAGCTTCATGATCATTGAGTTTCGACCAATGTAACAAAGAACATCGTATACAAGAAGGGTATCGGTTTGCTGTGGCTCTCTGTCAGGTGATCGACTTGGTGTTCCCCTTGGCCTATACGTGGTGTTTTTTTTTCCGCCTTCTCTGCAATGTGTTTTTCTCTTGCTGTGTCACATTGGTTAACTGCTTTCTTTACCCGTTACAGGAGAGAGCAATGTGAATGCGTTGTGGATTTAATGACTCCGCTCTGCTTTTGTTTCAGAACTTTGTGGTTGCTTGAAGTTTGTAGCTTGCTTCCGCACCGCTAAGCTATAATTCAGTCAACAACGGGTTTAGGTGCTTCTTCACCGCTAGTATACTATAGATCTTGTGTATCTGTCAACCTTTGGTTCGCCCCTGTTTTTCTAAAAGAAAAGAAGAAGAAAAAGTGCAGAGGAAGATTTATCATTTTCTGAAGAAAGAAAAATAAAGAAAGTGGAGAGGAAGAATTTTCATTTTTCTCAATATGTGACAATCGGCGCGAAAGCTCCACTCGTTACCGTGGCATACTATACGAGTGGATAGTAAGAAATAAAAGAGCTGTAGATGATTCCCCCCCTCTCTCCCTCGCGTCGCCCTCTCGGGCGACTCGAGGGCCAAAAACCTAGCCCGCCGCCGCCGCCTCCTCCCCCTCCAACCCTCTCTTCGCCGCCGCCTGAGGCAGCCGCCGGCTTTGCCTGGGGCGCTGCTGATGAAGGTGGCGGCGGGGCCTCTCCTGCTGCCCTGCATCTCTCGCGGGGGGCCTCGGGACCCGGGGCGGCGGCCCCGGCGGGATTGGCGCAACCGGATCCTCGGCGCATGGTGGTGCAGGTGCGGGCCGGTGCCCCTCGGCCGTGTGGACGGCGAGGTATCCGGTGGATGCGAGCCAGGGCGTGGCGGCGGCGGCTTCGGCTCCGCGGCTTCAGATCTGGCCGCCTACCACCCTCTACGGCGGATTCGCAAGTCCTTCCCCCAGATCTGGCCGGCTCCGTCTTGGACGCCGGTTCTTCGCCGGGTGGGAGTGGGGACCGGAAGATTGCCAGGAGAAATCCCTAGCCGTCCTGCTGGCTGTGACGGCGGCGACGCCCGCGGGCGCCGCGCACCTTCTTGGAGGCGTTGGTCAGGTATACCTTCCCCACCCCCTCCCCCTTGTCCTCCCGGGTGAAAACCCCAACGTTGTTGGGCGGCGGCGACGCCCTTGGCGCCGTATCCTTCTTGAAGGCGCTGCTTTGGGAGCAAGGTGGGAATTTGGTCTTCGCTGTGATGTGTGTGGTGGGTGTCGGCGGCAGCAGTAAACTCCAGCGGTGGTTGTGTCCCCCCTTGGTTCAGGCCATGTCCCTGGCTGCTGCTCCGTAGTTCATCCTGGCAGCTCTCCTCTTGAATTGCCCGAGTCTTTGGTTTTCGGTGATGCTCTGCTCTAGGTGAGAAGTCGATGACAGGTCGTGTCTGCCTAGTCCCAACAATGTGGATGCCATCGGTGCCACTCATCCAGGTTCTAGGGTGAATGTGTTCATTGTCGACGGTTCGGCGCCTTTCGAGCCAGGCGAGGAGGCAGGGGCCTCTTTCAACGATGGATCTGGATGGTGGTGTCTCCTGGGTGGTCCCAGGTGTTGTGGCAATGGCTGCCTCTCTCGGTCATCTGATCTTCCTCTCCTTCGCCGGCATCCCCCTTCTCCTAGGCTTCGCGCGTGCAAGAGGCCTTGTCATCTTCAAGCTTGGTGCTTCATGTAGATTCTTTTTTCAGTCTGTTGTATGTCTGGCATGTGAGCTGCTCCTGGCACCATTGTATCTTGCCGTGTTTTTCTTTTGTATGGTTTGTGTCGAGGTTGTTCTCCAGAGTTTGTAATCCTGGCCGGTTGATGGCTTTGTTAATTCAAAGCCGGGCTCTTCGCGAGCCTTCGTTCTAAAAAAAAAGAAATAAAAGAGCTGGCTCGATATTTTTGCTGGCTCCCAAGTCAAAAAAAGAGAGTAAAAGAGAGAGATATTTCTGACTGTTGACTACTCACTAATCCTTTGCCCCTTTCACCCAAGTACATTGTTGGATCCGTGCAGCCACACGGAGGAATAGGATGGCGACGCCAGGTGATTCCACCTAAACCTGAGAATAGTTTGGACTCGAACCATAGTTTCAATTTGGTTTTCCTATTGGGCTGCTCTGGTTTGGTTGAAATGGGTTGAGTCTCTATTGTAATTTGGTTTGGTGTGGACTTTTGTAATTAATAGATTGGGTTTGGTCTTTACAGAGACAAATTGGTCTCAAACCGTTTTAATCCATGGATAAAAACCAGTCTAGCAACCAGTTTAACCACACACCGTCAGCGTCATGTGAGACCAACGCTTGGTTTAGGTGCAGTGGCTGCCGGGGATGAGTGACATGAGCGCACGTATCACCCCGCCACCACGGAGATCTCTGGTGACAATAGTCAACTCCATGCAAAACACGAGGAACCCAAAGACGAGGCCTTCGACGCAGGGGCGGAGGCAGGGGGTGCGAGCAGGGGTCAGACACCCCCCATCGCCTCGCCCCCCCCCCCCCCAGTTTTCGTTACCAGGTATACTAGTACAATCTGTACGAATACGTAAAGTGCAGACCAGTAGACATACGTTCAACGCCAATGGCCTAGCACGACACTTTTCCAGCCCAAAGGCCCAACGTGAGAAAGCATCGCTTGATTCCTCCTTGATCGCTCGTTGTACACATCAGAGAGAAAAGGATTACGCATCCGTAAGATCAGGCAATCTGTTTCCTATCTTCCCCATAATTTTGTTAGTGGGCATCGTGGCGGCTAGGTCTGCTGGCACCATAAGCCCGTACGCCGCCGTCTCTCGGCTCTCGCTGCTACCGCCGCTGCGTCACAGGGCAGAGGGCACACCACTCCAGCAGCGACTGATTCTACGATGGAGACCATGCCCGTTTATCTGCTGCATCGGCATTATGAATCACAAGATCAGTTTTAAACAACAAGGTACGTCACAGGCAAATAATAATCTTTTTGCATTAATACAATTCCGTCGAGGGCCGTAGTTTAGTTCATTAATTAGACACGGGAGAATTACAATCTAGACATCTAATTTAGGGAAATGCTTCCTATCATACGTCGAGGGACGTCGATACGTTGCAAATCTCACGGCTGGATTGCTTCCAAATCCATCTCCCGTTTTCAAAGGGGGCCGCTTATCTCGCCACGCCCCCCATAACCTCTCCTCAACTTTTTAATCCCTACTAATCTCACATGCCGACCTGCGTCGACCACCCGACCATCATCCTCATCTCGCATGACCCAGACATCTCCGAGCTCTCCACGCCCCTCGTCGCATCTTCTCTCTCGGCTAGCGATTGACCCATCCAGGCTCTCTCCACCGGTGACCAGCCGCCATCCCGAAGCTACATGTCCGTCATCGCTCTTGCCGACGACGGTGGTGAGGTTGTTGATTGGGAGTGGGGACGAGGAGCATCTCGTTAGCGAGTATATCTGCAAGCAGCGGCTGCCCGTTCACGAGGAGCGACGGCTAATTCTCCATGATGCGCGCGGCCGTGATCTGACGAGATACTAATTCTCCGCGATGTTGCGCCCACAAGAAGAAAAGAGCGGACGAGCACCGACGACCGTGCAGCATGATCCGCCGCCGCTCGCTCTGGCCATGACGCGATCGATACCTTGGCAACATGGAGACGTCCTCTACATGGAGCCCTTCTACTGAGTCGCCACCGTCTCGAAATTCTTCCTACCATTAACGCATACACCACCGGTTCCTTGACATATCTGCTTGTGTACCAAAGAGTAGGGATGTTGTGCTTCATTGTCACATATGCAATGCTTCCGAATTCTGTCTATTCTGCATATGTATGTGTTTCCTTTAGCTGTAGTACCAAATACGTGCTTCAATGTAATATGTGGCATGTTTTCAACTTATGAATAATACGTTTCCAAGTATCTACAGTGTTGTTTGGTTCTTTTACGAAACCATGTCAATGCATCAGTACTACTCTGTTCATGCTTCAAAAGTTACAAACTATGTTGCCAACGGCTCGCCAACACAAAAAATGCATCAATATTTACATGTAAAATGTTTTCAACCATCATGAGATTGTGCTTCCAAATACAATCACATGTGCTTCATAGTAGAAATTCTGAAGCAGGGTTCGTAGTGCTGGAAGCATGTTTATCTTACGATGGAAACATGTATGAAATGAAAATGGAAGCACTATTGAGTCCTGGAGCGAAATTATACATAGAGGCAACATAAATAAGGAATATTGTGACTATATATACTGGAAGCTAATTTCTTTCGTAGTCCTTTAGATCGAAGCAAGCTTCAGCTGGGTTGGAAGCAACGTGGACAAATCATAGAAGCAAATATGCTTCATGACGTTGGGAAATAATTTGGCAAGTAATTAATTTATTTCCCTAAAATCTGTAATTAGTTTTCAAAACCACAGCAATTGCGAGTAATTAGCGGAAGCACTCACATCGTACGTTAATTACTCGCAATTAATGGCAGGGTGATTGGTTTCTAATTTGGAAAGTTCCACGTGAGATGGGCTGCATGCAACCGTGTCTTATCCACCACTCATCATGTCTGCATCCGACGGCCACGGAGTAGTCTGATAGGTAGCAAAACATCAGTAGTCTGATGCCTAGTGCTGCCCTCTAATTTAACGGTTTGTTTAATGTTTAAATCACTGAAGGATGAAGAGAAAGAATACAATTAAAACATATTCGTTTTTCAAGCCCATTGCATCTAGCTCAAATTGTCATGGCAAATACAAATCTTTGTAGATGCGAATTCCAACCCCAGTCCAGTTGAGATATGCAGTTTTCTTTTATGTATTAACAAACATATGTTGTAATACAATCATGTCAATTATACGTTTGAAACTATATTATTGTGTTGTGTCTCTTGAACAATTATTATCTTCCTCGCCCCCCTCATGTCCAAATCCTGGCTCCGCCCCTGCTTCGACGACGCTGACAATGGAGATGGCCGTGAGCTCGACCTTGCCGATGTGGCCGACGAAGGCGACGGTGACGAAGCCGATGAGGAACTGGAAGGAGAAGGAGCGGGAGTTGAAAGCGACAGAGATAGAGTACCAACAGCTGCAGTCGTAGGTGGAAGCCTTTCTTTCTTCTTGCATGTATTGAGCTTGGCGCTCCTTGAGATCTCAGAATAGCTCCGAACCAGCAACCTTGAGCGGGTCTCCTCAAAACCACCGTAACTTGCAGCCGGCCACGGGCCACCGTGCCGGCGCCACCATCTGCTCTTCCGGTGCATGCACGGACTGCGTACACTGAAGCTCCTCACACCAAGCACACACCAGGCTAGCCGCGTACGTACTTGCCTCGTACCTTTCGTAGTTCTGTATGTACTCCCTCCAGTTCTTTTTACTCTGCACATTGGATTTGCCGAAAGTCAAACTTTGCTAAGTTTGACCAAATTTATATTAGAAATTATTAGCATCTATAATATCTAATAAATATAATATGAAAATATATTCCAAGATGAATCTAATGATATTGGTGTTGTTATGTGAATGTCTATAATTTTTTATATGAACTTGGTCAAAGTTGGATGAGATTGACTTCGGACAAACGTAATATGCAGAGTAAAAAGGACCGGTGGGAGTACCTCATACCTTTTGTAGCTCTGTACGCAAGTTAAGTAGGGGTCCAACATTCCAGTTGCTGCTCACTGACCCATGGTTTGAAACTTTAGGTTCAAAATGTACGTAGAAAATGGTCTGGATGGATTTGGCTTGAAAATACATTCAGTTTGGATTGGTTTGGATTGTAGCATTTGCAATTTGGTCTGGTCTGGTTTGATAGATGGACTTCTACATGTATGGATTGGCCTGGGTTTAGTTTGGATTACAAACTATTCCCAGGTAATTTCCACCCGCCACCTACCCACATGGGTAAACTTCCTTCACAGTTCATCATTCAAAAGAAAAGGGAAGACTTTTCCCGATCAAACCAATTCTCCATCTTTGCATTGAGAAGAGAACCGACAGAATATTAAAATTGATTGATTCATTCCTATATATATATACCATGCTACTGGTACACTGCTACTTTTTTTTGCGAGGGTTTGCATGGGTAAAGAGTTACAGTCAAGAGGCCACAAGTCCTCGATATAAGGTGGAACCGAGCCTAACCAAACAGCAGTGGCACATTCGGTGCGGCTATACTTAGCCAATTGATCAGCAACTCTATTCTGAAATCTAGAAATCTTTTGAGGAAAAAACTCCCTACTACCTAATAGGTCCTTGATCTCCAAGACAATCTGTCCGTAAGCCGAGCGAAGAAGTGCGCAGACATGATAGTGCTTCCAAGGAGTCCATTTGCACCACTACCGGGAGATGAGAATGCTGAATTGCAAGGGCCAAGCCCTGCATTATCGCATGTAGTTCTGCCTCAAGCGGGTCGTTGCAGTAGAAGATGAAACGATAGGCCGCCATGAGGACCTCGCCCTTCTCATTTCTGAGTACCATGCCTATAGCAGCTGAGCCGTCGTCTTTGAGGAACGAGCCGTCGACGGACAGCGCCAATCTTCCCTGGCACGGCGCCGGCCAGGGGGCTTCGGGTGGCTTGTCACTACGACAAGGAACAGGAACAGCCGAAAGTGGCATCTTGCCCTTGATGATTTCCTCCGTTGAGAAGCTCCCAGCGATCGAGATTGACTTGTAGTAGCTGTCCAGATATTCGACCGTGGCCGGCACTGGTGGAACTTCTTTCCCATGTGTCAGCTCATTGCGTAGATGCCAGATCCTCCAGATCATCATGATGAGCATATCCCGGACCTGGACCGTGTATTTTGCCAAGAGGGAGGCAAACCATTCCTTCCCATCAAATATAAGAAGATCATCACCCGGAATCGGCCAACGACGCCTCATGTTAGTCCATAAAATTCTCGCGTGAGTACAAACGACTCAAGCATGAAATGAGTCTTCCTCCTCAACCCCACAGAGCTGACACGTAGATCTTGTCGATATATGTCTATAAACCTTGCATCTTTGAGTCACCAGCGTCCCTGTAACGCATCTCCATGCGTGTATCTTCATTTTTTGAGGAACCGCCGCCTTCCAGACGAGGTTCCAAGCTGAACGGTTCCCGCGCTGCTGGACGCACCATTGGCCGCTGCAACATTCTAATCGTGCGTGGCCAGTTTGTATGCACTTCTTACAGTAAAACAACCACTCTTCTCAGGATACCAGGACAGAAAGTCATCCCTCTGGCGAGGCGATGTACGTATCTTCAGTATCTGGTCGACATCCATAGGCCAGAAAAACTCGCCGAGACGATCTTGCCGCCATGCACCATTGCCATCCAGGAAATCCAAAACCCTATTGAAGCGGCAATTTCCCTGGGGTGATTGGGCGGAAGGAGTAAGGTCGGGGGAGCCATGGGTCACGCCAAGTGTGGATCTTCGTACCGTTGCCGACACGCCAAATGACACCCTTTTTAATCAGCTCAAGACCATGCAAGATTCCTTTCCAAACTTCTGACTCCTCCGGTGGGGTGTGAACGCCGCGTGGCGACACTCAGGCCTGCCGCCCGAGGGCCAAGGTCCGGCTATCTTAGCCGGATGGTGTCCCCAAAGCCCTAGACACATCCACTTCCACTTCCTCTTCCTCTTCCTCCCTCCCTCCTCTTCCATGGCCCGACAGAAGAAGACCACCTATGTTATGCTAACACCATAGCGGCATTTCCAGTTCCAGATGATCAAGGAGATCCGGGCTAGGCGCCCGGATTGCAGCGGGGTTGCCTTCAGACTCGCCGGAGCCGAAGGAGGAGGACGGGGAGGGGAGTAGCAGACGGAGCACATGGAAGGGACGGTTTCCGATGGAGGAGGATGCGGCAAAGCCGGAGTAGGAGCCGCAAACGGTTGCGGGCATCGCCATGCAAGATGCCATGGTGGAGTTCAAGCTCGCCCAGGCGGCGGAGATGGCGGAGCTGATTACCACCATGGATTCCACCAGGGTGAGGCCTATGTGGAGGCCAGCTTGCAATACATCCGGCGAGAACGGGCGGAGACTGCGGGCTTCGCCATGCAAGATGCCATGGCGGAGTTCGAGCTGGCCCAGGCGGCAGAGATGGCGGAGCTGGTTGCCACCCTGGAGTCCACTAGGGTGAGGCCTATGTGGAGGCCAGCTCGTAATACATCAGATAGGAACGGGCGGAGACCGACACGCTTTTCGCCAAACTGGAGGAGGAGGCCGTCTCGGAGGAGTCGCAAGAGCTAGAGTTGTGGCTCTCACCCATGTATCCCAAGCCGAGCGTGGAGATCATGGACATCTTCGACGAGGAGTAGGGTATGATAGGTTTTAATTGATCTACATATTACGTAGGTTTTTTCTCTTTTGCATGGTCTGTATGGATTTAAAGTTTTAAGTATGAGGTATTCAGATGTAGAGAAGGAAATTTGAGAGCTACCTGATGAAGACCAGAATTTGGTGTCCATAGTTGTAGATGCTCTAAGTTAGGAGAGCTTGGACTTAATATTTTATCATAACCTCTCTGGCCGCCTGCAAGAGTGTTCAAGTGTTGTCTCCAAGTTAGTGGTTTCCGAAGAGCAACCTGCACACGAACAAACTGTTGTAGCCCATCAGCAAGTAACATAGTGCAAAGCATCAGGTGCGGTCTCATAGGCAGATAAGAGCATCGACAACCACAGTCATCAAATTCGGCCCCTCAAACGCATGCGCTGGGCGCGACCGCGGGCACCCCTTAATTTGTGTCCTTCACATTCAAATATCTCATATCTGATACCTTATATCCATACGAAACATGCGTCATGAAATAAAAAGTACGTGGATCATCGCACAGACTATGAAACGGACATAAATATGCACATTCCGATCACATTAATATCACCAACAGATCTTCAAAAGCTAGTCAAAGCTCGCAAAATCCACATACACGACGGACAGCTTCTAACTAAAGTACTAAATAACTAGAAATTAAAGATGAAGACGACAAAGATTCACCACTTACCTCGACAGGCCTTTGCCCTTTCAGTTGCCGGCGCGGCTGTAGGCATCTACGATAGGTGGTGGATCGTCAGAGTCGTAGGAGTCAGAACCATGGTCGTCACCATCGTCGAGAGGAAGATGATCCGCTTCATCCGCCGGACGGCCCTATCATGCAGCCGCTTGAGCTTGGCCACCCGAGCCGCCTCTGCCATCGCCTTGTGCTTCGAGTACTTAATGGCAAGCCGGAGCGCCTTCACACTATTCCTCCATAGCCGGCACGCATCCGTCTCCGCCGTTGTCAGCGACCAGTGGTAGACCCAATCGAGAAGCCGCTCGTCCTTGTCGGGCTCTGCCGACAACCCGCCGCGGCGGCACACGGATTGGTCCGCCACTTCCCTCTCCCTTGCTCGTGGCATCTCGCAGCGCGCGCGTCCGTTTCCGGCGTGCGCGTCCGGGCCGGCGGAGCGGGAACTAGCACCCACCGCTGCCCTTGCGGAGTAGCGCCTGGCGGAGTACATGATGCTTTTACATAAACTGCTGCTACTCGGTACGTTTCCCCGTGCGTATAAATAAACTGCTTTTACATATGTTGTGATTCGTCTCGCTCAGAGAAGAAGGAAAATCAGAGAGACGGAAGGGTTATTACTTGGTTTTACGGAGTTCCTCCTGAGATGGCAGGTTACTATTGGATTAATGGGGAGGTTGGGCCCCACCCACCTGAAAATCAGGGGGGGCGGTGGAGAGATTTCATCGTTAGCCCCGTAACAGCTCCGTAAAATGCCCGTGTGTTTAGCATTTTTGAAGCTACAACAAGTTATAAAGGATGATCGCTACTACGATTCAGGAGTTCAGTTCAGGCGATGGCGACGGCTCGGGGCCGAGCCGGCGAGTGCGCCAGGCGCGAGCTGAAGTTTCTGTGCCGGAAGGCGACGTCCTCCGCGTCGGCGTCGCCGTCGTTGCTGCCGCCGTCGTCGAAGTTGAGTGCGTAGCTGAGCGGGTCGTACCTGAACTCCCCCGCGGCCGCCACGCGCCTCCTCCACCTCGCCCTGCCGCCACCGGTGTGCGGCCTCTCTGCGCCGCTGCCTGGCGACGACGGCGAGCTGAAGCAGCCGCACACGGTTGTCCGCAGCTTGTGGCGCAGCGAGGGCGGCGAATAGGGCGAGGAGGACTCCACAGCGTCCATGGTGACTGCCTGCCTTGGTAGTGGTGTGGTTGAGCTTGTAGTAGCTGGAGATGTGGGAACAAGAGATCTCTTCTCTGTGAGTGAGGGAGTGGAGGTGGGGATTGGCAATGGCTAGATGGAGAAGGAAGGCGGGATTAAATAGGGAGAAGGGAAAATGGGCGCGGCGACAGCGTGAAGGACGAGAGACGCGCACGAGGACGCGGGGGAGCAAGCCAAGCCGCTGTCGCCGTAGCGCACGCGTGCGGTTAGACGGACGTGAGGGTGTTCTTGGGATTTCGCAGGTGTCACGTCTACGGAGCCGTTGGGACGGCGATGGCAACGGTCGGTCGTGTGTGCAAGCTGTCGCGCGCGCACAGGACGCTGACCAGTAGTAACGGTCACAACAGTGGTCGCTTAGCTGGCAGCTAAGCTCAGACCTTCGTTATGCACACACATCATTACAGGTTTTTTTTTTTTTGCGGATGCTGAAATGTTAAGCATTTTTGCGGGGAGCTGAAATGTTAAGCACGGCCATGTAAAGCGTCAATCCGATACTCTTTTTCCTTTTGGGGATCAACATCTGATAACTCACGCGGATGTACGATAGAAGAGAAGAGGCTAGAAAGCACACGGCGGGCCGAAAGGAAGTGGAAAAAGGGAATCCCTGTTTTTTGTATGTATGGGCAGAAATGCAGAAAAAATCGATGGATGCGAACGCCGGCCGAATCGGATGGCAAGCTTCCGGCCGGGTGAAAGGTTTCGTATGGTACGGTCCGATCTGACGGACGGACAGGATCGAGGCATTTTAATTCCCCTGACGGCGACGGCGACTCTGCTCGATCGGTCAAAGCGTACGTGCACCTCGCGAGAGCAGAAAAATATCCTGCCTGCCTCCGTGCAACTGCAAGCGCCGTTGGTTTGGTTACCCTGCTCTCCACGCAGCCTGCATGCAGACGCGACAACACGCACGAGACGTTCCGTGCGTGTTCCATGCGCATAATGCACATCTCACAATACAGTACTACAGTACACACTAGGACAGCGCTACCTTCAGCATAGCTTCAGGCATCACAATCGGCGGCTAACTTTTTCATAGAAATTCAGGATTTGACCCCTGTTGAAAAGAATTTCCGGATTTGACCCTTTTGCTACCGTCAGGGGTTATGGCGGTAGGGTTAGACAGGCCACCGCCAGGGTCCATGGCGTTAGGGTGCGACGGAGGGGAACGGCAGCCGTTTGCCCGAGCTGACGTAGATAAGTAACCTACCGCCAGAACCCCTGGCGGTAGGTGGTGGCTGGATTTTTGCCTATGAAAGTTTCTGTAACGAAATATCGAACTGCCCTGGCGGTAGGTTTACACATTCAAGTTTAATTGCTTGTTTCTTTTCACATCAAAGATATAGAGGCTAAAAAACAGATCTCAAACAAATGGCCTTACATACACAATAATAACACTTGAAGTACATAGACATGTTATTTTATCATGAAAGTATATAGTCATTTCTTTTACCATGAAAGTATACTCATATTGAGAAGAACAAATGTCATGAAGTTAACTTAATGTTCAAACTAAATTGATAATGAACAAATGGCATTACAAGAGGTACATAGTTTCATTATTCATTGAGAACATAATTTAAAGACACAAGACAAACTAATAAGACGATTTGCTGATAATTTCGAAGAGCGGGCAGACATCATCATCTTCAGAGATCCTCGTATGTTAGGCCTGGCCGTGGAGACAGATACGGCAGCGGATCCACCGGTTTAGGCGGAGGCGGAACGCTGGTCGGCATCCGACCGTTCAAGCACTCCCACCTTGCCCTGCCAGCTGGAGTTTTCGCCTCCGCCCTTCCCCAGTTGATGATATCGAACGCAGATGCACTTGGGGGCGGCATCCTGACTCTCTCCTCCACATTGCTCTCGAAGTAGATTCTCCGGCCCAAATTGCTCAGGAGACAGTTGGAGTAATTCTGCGCAACTTCAATGCACGCTTTCCGGCGGACACGGCAGATACTTGGATCTGCCTCCATCTCTGCCTTCACTTTCTTCCTCTCCTTCACGCTCCGCGACCAACCCGTGACATCGTCGAGGATCCTTCTGCCCTCTTGTGCCACCGCTTTGCCCTCGTCGCCTGTAGGACCTCGTCTGAGACAGATCCCACCGGCTGCAGCAGCTCGGGGAAGGTCTCGTACATGTACGGGAGCGGCATCTCTGACGGAATGTGCTGCAGAGGAGTAGGAGGAGCAGGCGGTGATGGAGTCGGCGGTGCTTGCTCCAAGCTTTCGTACCTAAACATATAGATTCATCACACAAAAGGTTCATCACCTTAAAAAAAAAATCTAAACCTAGGTTCATTTTGAGAGTTCAACATTTGTTCTCTAACTACATCCACTACTTGAAATATAGCATATCAACATGCATCATCATATCACAACAAATTCCTCCACACATGCATCATTTAAAAAAATCCTCCAAAAATAATATGAACTAGGGTTCATCTTCACATAACCATACCAACTAGTGACTAGAGTTCATATCTAACAAAATATAACATCTAGAATCAACCTAAATCAATCATAGGGTTCAAAATAATTAAATCTAGTTCAAAAAGGGGAGTGATTTGAATCAAATAATGCGACAAATCAGAAGCTATTTGTCTAAAACTAATTGAAGGGATCGAAGAAGCTTACCTTGCTTTCTTCCGGGCCATCTCGATCAGCAAAAATGGTGAAGGAATGACGAAGATCAAAGGGAGGAGTGGAGGAGATGAGAGAGGGGGCGAGAGGAAGAACTCCTCTGTTCTTGGGGCGGCTGTTTGGGGGGAGAAGGGGGAGGGGTGGGGCGGCCCGCGGCTTATAAGTGCCCTAGACCCTACCGCCAGGTTCGCGGTAGGATCGGACAGGCTACCGCCAGGGCATGTGGCGGTAGGGTGGGACGGACGGGGACGGAGACCGTTAACGCTGCTGACATGGATAAGTGTCCTACCGCCACATGTTCTGGCGGTAGGCTAGGTAATCTTACCGCCAGAGCTCGTGGCGGTAGGAAAAATGGTCAAATCCCGAATTTTTTTCCAACCGGGGTCAGATCTTGAATTTCTATGCGAAAAGGGTCAAAGCACGAAATTTAGCCACCATCGGCAACACCTGAAGGTTTTTATGCAAGCACGCGGTGACGCTATCCATAAATTTTGCAGCAGATGATCTGAGCTGAGATCATCTCATCAGTCTTGCACGACTGATAGTGCTATGCCCATTTAATCAATCACTCGATGCTCGTGCAAAGCTGGACCAATTTCTTTTAATAAGCTCAGCCTCAGCCATGCTCGTTTTTCAGGCTTGGGAGTGCTAGTGGTATGCCCAGTTCAGTTGCCCATGATCCATCTATCTATCTATCGGCTGGGATAAGGATCGATTCCTTTCCTTGGTCACACCATCCACAAAACCTACTCCTACTTGACAGATAATCTACTTATATAGTACTACAAAAGAAAAATCAACGAGCGGTCCATGACAAAACCACACGCGAGGACTGGCATCAATCCATCCATCGACCTCACATGCTAAATCTTTCTTTAATTCATACTTCCTGCATATCTAATCGCGCACATTACTTAACTTAGGCTTTCTATAACAACGGGCTACGTCAACACCATGCACTGCTGTATAATAATCCTGCATACCATTGGCAAAGACAAAACAGGGATAAGGCCGGCTAACAAAGCCCTAGCGGAGACCCGTCACACAAGTGACAACAATCCTGTCACTGTCATAGCCAAAACAAGCTTCTCGAAACTGTACCATGTTTTGCACCCTATCTTACAACACACGGTATCACAACTGCTGTTTAAATTCAAGAGTCAAACACGACATAACTTTGGCAGGGAACAGCCACACGGTCGATCATGTTACACCAAATGAATCCTGGGTCCAGACGACTACAACATGAGAGGAACAACAACAACAACAGCAACATATATAGTCTACATAGACATGAGCAAGCCAACTGTAGATTAAAATCGTCTTCTTGTAGGCGAGGCGACCGCATCTGCACGCGCCAAGTCCGAGATTGCAGCCACTTCGACTTCTGACGACGAGGGTGTTCATCTAACAATGACTCTGATCCATCGACTCTGCAACACAAGGCAGGAGTTACTCAGGCGATGCAAAAGGACTTTCAGCACATATTGTACACATTCAGTAGATTAAAAAACAAGCTAGCTAGGATAGATTACATAGGGGGCTATACTGTATATACTGAGTATTACAGGCAGAAGCAGAACAGCATTTGTGTCCCATTGGTAATACTGATCTCAGCTGGATTTGAAATTTTGTAAATGTAAACACTAAACTTTTATGTGTTTAGGGCCATGACTTGCTCAATGCACTTTGGTTCAATAGCCAGGTAGAGGCATGTATAAGCTTAACATAATAGTTCTCCTAAGCAAAAGCTAAGCTGTTTTTCGATCGGTGCAGAGTCAAATTTTTGTCTGTTAGATTTGGTGGCACGCACCGATTAGCTTTGTTGTGTCTCGTGTTTTTGTCTGCGAGTTTCTGTGCCGTGGGCTTCTGGTTTTCTGCCCAAAAACTGACTCGATTTTCAGATCGAGTCGAGCTGCTGGTAGGGGAAGGGTGGTAGCTGGGGCGAGAAGGACAAAAGCGTCCAGCACCGGTAAAGGAGGTCAGTCTCCACTACCGATTTATTCTACTTTTCTGTCAGTAAGGTGTGCCACTGTTGTCTTAATTTCGTGCACGGGAGCTCCAAGGTTGGAGGGAGTTGAGATCTGTGGGTTCATCAGTGTGTAACTTCACTTCATCTGGATCCAGTTTGCAGTTAATTCTGCCTTTTTTGCGAAAGTTTTCACTTAATTTCTGACACCTGTTTCTGGTACAAATCTCTGGCACCCATTCTTTTTAGGAACCTTGCCTTTTACATCGTCGATTTCTTGTCTATCCTTCATTCCAGAATCTCCAAGATGGCTGGTGCGCATATGCTCAAGTTCGGCATGTGAAATAGCCCATCACTCTGAGTGAAATCTGTATATGACATGTCTGTTTCCCGGCAAAGATGAACTTGATGGATGATTTCGAGACTCCTCTGCAAGTTTTGAGGGGATTCGAGAGTGACACTAAATGGAAGCACTTTCGCTCATTTTTCGCCTTATTGACATGGAAATCCTTATATTTTGTCTAAAATTAGAACAATGTGCACATTTAGGTCATGCTTGAAGTAACATAATCAAGTTTAGTATTGAACTTTTGATCGACGCTGTGGGCCACAGTCCATTTTCAATAGCTAAATCAAAAGAAGTACATAACTCCACTAATAGTAATTTCTGTATCCACTTTCATCTTTATGGTCAATTTCTGTATCGGCGGCGTGAAGGGCAATTTCTGTATCCGACACTTACACTTGACGCGACTGTAAACTGTGCTATTAAACAGGCTGCTTCTTTTCCGAAGCATACAGGATCGCTTGCTAGCAAGATTAGCTCTTCAGAGTTAAATACTGTAAGCTAGATTGCAGAGACCACTCATCCTATGCAAGTAAGGCAACAGAAATACAGATATCAGCAGCCATATAAATATAACCATTTAGCTGGGTCACTAATCTACCGTGCGAGGTTCAATCTTTGCATCTGGTGGCCAAATATCAGCAGTGCAGGCCGTGACTCCATTAGACGTAGAATTTGTGGGAACTGGCTCGACCCTCTGGGGGTGGCCTATCACATATATTTATAATGATACATGATGTACATATTACACAGTTGGGCTACGTTACAAAGTCTAACACCCTCCCTCAATCTCAACTCACTCCTGATGCATCTAGGAGGTTGAGATTGCGCCTACAGACCTCAAACATGGGAGAAGGTAGAGGCTTGGTGAAGATGTCGGCAAGTTGATCCTTTGAGGAGATAAACTTGATCTGTAGTAGCTTCTGTGCAACACGTTCCCTCATAAAATGAAAGTCAATCTCAATGTGCTTGGTTCGTGCATGAAACACCGGGTTTGTCGAAAGAAACGTAGCACCGATGTTGTCACACCAAAGAACAGGAGGATGTGACTAAGAGATTCCCAGTTCTCGAAGCAACGACTCAATCCAGATAAGCTCAGCAGTTGCATTGGCAACTGCTTTGTACTCAGACTCTGTGCTGCTGCGAGAAACAGTGGCTTGCTTGCGCGCACTCCAGGCGATCAAATTAGGACCCAGAAATACAGCATGTCCCCCCGTGGATCGCCTGTCATCTGGACACCCAGCCCAATCAGCATCTAAGAATGCAGAGAGAACAGTGGAGGAACTCGGGCGCAGATGAAGACCATAGGAGATAGTGAGACGCACATACCGAAGAATGCGCTTCACGGCAGACCAGTGCACATCTGTAGGAGCATGAAGATACTGACATACCCTGTTAACCGCAAAGGAAAGATCAGGACGGGTGATAGTCAGATACTGCAAGCCACCAACAATACTCCGGTACTCCGTAGCATCCGTAGAAGAAAGAGGAGAACCAGTAGTAGCCGAAAGCTTATCCGTAGAGGACATGGGCGTAGGTGACGGCTTACACTTGAGCATACCAGCACGGCGCAAGAGATCAAGGGAGTACTTTTTCTGGGTGAAAGCCAAGCTGCCACGAGACTGATGTGCAACCTCAATGCCCAGAAAGAAGTGTAGCCGTCCCAAGTCCTTAACCGCAAAATCTCTGCCAAGAGCAGTCGCTAGAGCATCAGCAGCCATGGCAGAAGAACTGACCAGAATAATATCATCCACGTACACGAGCAAATACACAGTCAGACCGGGTCGCTGAAACAAGAACAGCGAACTGTCAGCTGTCGATGGAACAAATCCATGAGTACGAAGAGCCGACGCAAGACGAGCATGCCAGGCTCGAGGTGCCTGTTTCAGTCCATAGATCGCCTTCGTCAGACGACAGAGATGATGAGGCTGATCTGGATCAACAAACCCTGGTGGCTGCCGCATGTAAACCTCCTCTTCAAGCAACCCATGGAGAAAAGCATTCTGCACATCAAGCTGTCGAAGAGACCAACCACGAGAAACAGCCAGAGACAAAAGAAGCCTGATGGTAGTAGGTTTAACAACCGGGCTGAATATGTCCTCGTAGTCCAGACCCTGTCGCTGCTTGAACCCTCTAGCCACGAGGCGCGCCTTGTACCGCTCAATAGACCCGTCAGCATGTCTCTTGACTTTGAAAACCCACTTCGAATCAATAATGTTGACACGAGACGGAGGAGGAACCAATGTCCATGTCTCATTATGAAGAAGAGCGTTGTACTCTTGCTCCATAGCTGTCCGCCAGTGAGGAACACGCATGGAAGCCTCATAGTGGCGTGGTTCATCAGTTGGATCTGCAACAGAATGAGCAAGACAGGCAGCCAAATATGCGACAGTACCATCATGACGCTGCTTGGGTTGGACAATATCGCTGCGGCTGCGTGTATGCGGGCGATGCGGTACAACAGGAGCAGGAGCCGGCTGCACCACCATGGGAGAGGAGGACGACAGATCGGGCGACGAGAGTCCAGGCGAGGGCCCAGGCGAGTCGACGATCGGCCCAGCCAACCCAGGTGAAAGGGGCGGCAAGGACAGGCGAGTGGTTGATGACGGCGGCGACGAAGGCGAGTCCGGGCATGGGGGCGGCGACGGAGACCGCTCGGGCCGCCCAGGGGAGGGCGGCGGAGTCGCGGGGCGCACCGCAGCCGTCGCGGACTGGGCCTCGGATGTCACCAGCCCAGCATTAGAGACCAGCGCCGATCCAGTTGCATGGACAGGTACAGCACCAGAGGCGGGATCGACGCTGGGTTCATGCACAACAGGAGGTGTATCCGGAAGAAGTTCCAGGCGAGCACCACGTCCAACACCTGCACCATGGTTAGGTAACAACACAGGCGAATATGCAACATCTTCAAATTGGCCAAGCATAAGAGGAGATGAATGCATAGATGGTGGTGTGTAAGGTTGCTGCGGCATGGAAGAAAAAGGAAAAACGTTCTCATCAAAGACAACATCACGAGATATATAGACACGATTTGTTGGCACATGAAGACACTTGTAGCCTTTATGGAGAGAGCTATAACCTAGAAACACACATTTCTTGGAGCGAAATTCAAGCTTTCTAGAATTATAGGGACGAAGATGGGGCCAACAAGCACACCCGAACACCTTAAAGGAGGTATAATCAGGAATTTCATGCAAAAGGAGCTCAATAGGAGTTTTCATATTAATGACACGCGTAGGTAGACGATTAATAAGAAAACATGCTGTGGCAAAGGCATCACTCCAAAAACGAAAGGGTACAGACGCATGAGCCTGGAGTGTGAGTCCGGTCTCAACTATATGTCGATGCTTGCGCTCAACAGCGCCGTTCTGCTGATGTGTATGAGGACATGATAAACGATGAGAGATCCCAAGCTTGTTAAAGAAAGCATTGAGGTTGCGATATTCGCCCCCCTAATCCGACTGAACATGAATAATCTTATGCTTGAGAAGGCGTTCTACATGCACTTGAAATTGAATGAATATATCAAACACATCAGATTTGCGCTTAAGAAGATAAAGCCAGGTAAAGCGACTATAGGCATCAACAAAGCTAACATAATAGTTGCGACCACTCACAGAAGTTTGAGCGGGACCCCATACATCCGAAAACACAAGTTCAAGAGGACTCGTTACTTGACGAGTAGAAGAAACAAATGGTAACTGATGACTCTTGCCTTGTTGACAGGCATCACACACGGACATCTCCTTATTACTAGACTCAATAGGCAGCTCATGACGGTGAAGTATATGACGAACTATGGGAGTGGCAGGATGACCAAGGCGAGAGTGCCACTGGGACGGCGACACACGAACGCCACTGAAGACGCGCGGGGCGGATGGATCCTCCAAGCGGTACAAGCCATGGCTGAGACGACCACTAAGCAGAATTTCCCGGGTGGCTCGGTCCTTAACAAAAAGATCAAACGGGTGAAATTCACATAGGACATTGTTATCAAGGGTGAGTTTTGGAACAGATAGCAAATTAAGAGTCACCGAAAGAACCCGTAAAACATTGCGAAGATGAAGCTGCCTAGATGGATGACTAGTTAAGAGAGATGCTTGACCAACATGAGAGATGGGCATACCTACACCGTTGGCGGTGTGAACCTTGTCGGGACCATAATATGGCTGAGTGGTGGATAGTTTGGTGAGCTCGTTCGTCATATGATTCGTGGCGCTAGTGTCCATATACCACGCAGGATCAATCGGATATGACGGTGTATAGCCAGCATCGACGCGTGTATCCTTGCTCTTAGCAGCAACATGAGCAGCAGGAGGGCCAGAATCCGCCATGGCAAACTGTCGCTCATTGCCTTTTCCATCATTCCCAATACCCAGAAAACTCCTCTGAAATCTCTTGTGACACCGGGAGGCGAGATGCCTCTCACGCCCGCACAGCTGACAGCGGACAGGGCCGCCGCCCGAAGATGGCGCTGGCGGGGTGGTGATGCGAGCAGGGGGCGAGGGCGCAGGGGTGCGCTGACCACGCGAGGCCCAGAAGGCCGCAGGCTGATCGGCGATGGAGTTGCTGGCGCGGCGAGCTTCGATGCGTTGCTCGGTGAAGAGCAGCCGAGAGAAGAGCTCGTGCGGCAGAAGTGGCGGCTTGGCGTTGTGGACGGCCTCGGCAAGGTTGTCGTAGTCAGCATCGAGACCCTTAATCACATAGCCAGCGAACTCCTCATCACTCAACGGTCGACCGATAGAGGTCAATGTATCTGCCAGAACCTTGAGTTTGTTGAAGTATGTTGTGGCTGAGGAGTCCAGTTTCTTGACATCATCAAGCTTGCTGCGAAGAGCCATCGCGTGAGCAGTGGAGGTCTGGGCAAACGCATGTTCCAGTGTCGTCCACGCATCCAATGAGACGCAGCAAAGAGACAAAGGCCAGCAACCCCGTCTCCAAGGGAACCCTGGATGGCGGAGAGGATCGCTTGGTCCTGTTGCATCCACAAGCGGTGCGCCGGATTGATGGCCGGGCCGTGGACGGTGTGAAGAACCTGCGGTGGACACGGCAGAGAGCCATCGACATAGCCAAGGAGGGAGCGGCTGCGGAGCAGCGGTAGAACCTTGGCACGCCAAAACAGATAGTTGTCCGGCGTGAGACGAGTCGTGATGAGATTGTCGAAGTGGAACGGCCCGGAGGTCAGGGCGGCGTCGGTGACAGCCACCGCGGGAACCGGCGGGGGTGGGGGTGTCAAGCCCGCACGCTGATCATCAGACCCCCCCGAGGCCGCCGGCAAGATGGCGAGTGTCGGGGACGAGCCAGCGGTAGCCGCGGACGATGACATCGCGGCGCTGCAAGCCACGACGGTCGACGGCGTAGGAGACGGCGGGATCGGGGCAGAGAACAGCGAGCCCACCGCCGTTGTGCCGAAGAAGTGCGGCGTCGGCGAGGCATCCGTGCGGGGAGGAAGGTTCAGCAGGGCGGCCAGCGTGGCGGGTATGGTCCCGGAGCTGGCCGAGCTAGACGCGGAAGCGGTCATCGCAGCGGCGGCGGCGGCGGCCCTAGGGTTGGGGGCGCGGCGGCGGCTGAGACGAGGTGGAGTAGGTCCTAGGGTAAGGCTGATACCATATTAGACGTAGGATTTGTGGGAACTGGCTCGACCCTCTGGGGTGGCCTATCACATTTATTTATAATGATACATGATGTACATATTACACAGTTGGGCTACGTTACAAAGTCTAACAGACTCACACATCATCCCCCGAAACTGAAAATGTCAGCCAAACTTGCGTCTAGATTTCGATCGATTACTCTACTAAATACAAAGCCTGGTTCCTGCCAAAGCCCCGCTTAGGCATACATAACACCAAACATTTGGTGGGCGACGATAGTTCCCCCTTTTTTCTAGCACCCACAACGCGTTCTCTTGCCTTCCCTGAGATGAGAATCAGCTAGTAGAGTAGGTACATACCGGGTCGAGGGGGATGGCCGCCGCGGCGGAGGCCACCCGGCGAGCCAGCAGCGGCAGGCCTGGGCTGCGGCCAAGGTGGCAGGGACGCGTGGGGGATGGAGCGACGGCCGACGGGAGGAGGAGGAGGAGCAGGAAGCCACCGCGAGCTCCATGGGAGCTGCAAAGCAATTGCAGTAGTACGCTGGCTGCAGGGGCGTGCTGGTCGTGGGCTCATGCATGCGTGGCCGCTGGGTCCGGATTTTCTCTTTTAGATCGACAGGCGTAGAAAAAAAAGGAAAACATGAGTCAGTGATCAAAATGTTAAAAAAACATTTTTCACTAATTCTCAGTCAACTGGTGTCTAATTTCTCCTCGGTCGAATATTTGACCACACCATCTGTCTCCTTGATCTGCACCAACATCCTCCACTCCTCCGCGAGAAGAGCCGCACGGATCTCCTCAATGAGTCGTGGCGCGAGCAGTAAGGATTAGGGACATGGTAGACAAATGATGGGAGTGCTGGAAGGAGCTAAAGAGGATGGAGGCTCTCGCACATGAGAGCACGAACATGGCGGAGGACTTGCAAGTTTGCAAAAATCGCATGCTTAGTGAATTGAGAAATGTATCATACATTGTCAGATTGAGGCCAACGATGAAGAGCGTGCACGGATGCCAGATCAGAGCAGACTAGAATTGGTCCTAAGATGGGCACAATATGAGATAAAATCTCCTATTCGGGTTAAGAGAGCCCGATGGGGATGTATGTTAGGGCTAATGCTGCCAAGAACACCCCACCCACCATTATAGAGGATGGACATGCCCCAACCACAGCACCAGTCGTCCAAGGAGTAGGGGTTTCCTGAGTGCAGCTTTGAGAATATTACTATTTAGTATGCATGTCAGTTAAGTGTGTTGAACCTATGTTAGATAATGTTCCATTATATTTTGCTCGCCCAAAAAGGTGTCATGGAACCATAATTAATATTTTGGCTCATAAATGCTACCATGGCATCATATTGGGCTACAAAAGTGGAAGAAAAATTACTTAGGAAAAATCCTCCTACGGTATACCTACTGCTATCACTAGTAGAAAACAGGGCTTTGGTTCGGGCATGGCAAGCCCATTAGTCCGGTTCAGTCACGGACCGGGACCCATCGGGGCATTCGTCCCGGTTCGTGAGCCAGGGGGCCGGCCGGAGCCTCGTGGGCATTGGTCCCGGTTCGTATGGACCCATTTGTCCCGGTTCGAGGCACGAACCGGGACCAATGGGCCTCGCTCCTGGTCCACAACCATTGGTCCCGGTTCTTGGCTTGAACCGGGACAGATGAGCTGCCTATATATACCCCATCGCCACGGCAGAGCACTCCACAGTGCTCTGTTTTTTCTGGCCGGCGAGGGGAGGGCATTTGGGTGCTCTAGCTCACCTCCTATGCACATGAGGTGTTCGATGAAATGTCTGAGCCACACTAGTTAATCTTTCTCCTCTCAAAACTCGACCTCCGAGCTCCATTTTCCCCGAGATTTGTCTAGGTTTAGCGGTCTGTCACGTCCCGTCCCCCTCTTCACCGCCGTCGATCGCCCACGCCGATCTCGTCGCAGGCACCACCCCGGTGAGCCTCTTGTTCTTATCTTCTTTCTGAAAGAAAAAAAAATTCTTACTTCAGATAGATACTTGTCTAATTTTCTTACTTTTATTATTCCTTGTTATTATATAGTGCGATGGTTTTGGTATCCGCCCCCGTCGGCCCTCGTCCTGTCTATGATTCGGATGTGGTATATATTATCTTTTATAACTATTTGGTTCATTTATTGTTTATGACAATTATGCCGACCAACGTGACATAGATTTTATTTATCTAGGAGGTGGTTGAACCAGAAATTCCAACCGACACTATTGTCGAGAGCTTAAATTTAGTTGAAGAAGAAAACAATTACTTGAAGGAAAAAATAAAAAAAATTGAGGAGGAGAAGATGATATTGGAGTTGCATGTTGCGGATGTCGTCGATGATCACAAGATCAAGATGGATGCAATGCGGTTGAAGATTAGAAAATATGCCATTCATACCGAGGCTTGGTATCATTATGCAGTTGGATCAATTGTTACCTTGGTTGCGATTATGATCGCATTTGTTGTTGCATTGAAATGTTTTACATAATTTCAATGTATGGTTTAATGAGATGCTCTGGAGAGATATTTGTTGTTCGGTGAGAACTATGAATGTCCTTTGGTTTTAATGTGATGATGAACTTCTATTAATTTGTCACTTATCTATTCATGAGAGCTATATGTTGCCTTCAATTTCAGGGTCTTATAGCTCAAAATAATCAGTAAATGCATGAAAAATAACAAATAAAGTCAGAAAGGATTGAAAATTGATGACGTGGCTTTGAATGATGCATTTTGAACACATAATAACTATGGAGTTCAAATAAGTTCAAAGAAAATGAAATCCCTTTGTAACAGACGAGTTTCCGTATGAAACCCTGATACTTCGAAATAGATTGTCCGTTTTGTACATGAAGTGCATACAGTTTTTGCCATAAACCTCTCTACTTTCTTGCACATGCTATGTGGGTGAAATGATGATACCATGCCAACTTTTAACCTTTTCAGAGTTCATTTGAAATGCTTTTCAATTTCAGGGTCTTATAGCTCAAAATAATCAGAAAATGCATGAAAATTTAATAGCAAAAAGAATTATCATAAAATAAAATAAATAAGTAATTTGAAACAAAATAATATAAACTTTTAAAAAATATATAAGTAGAAACAAAATAAAATAAACTTTAATAACATAAAAAAAAATATGAAACTAAAATTATCAAAGTATTTTTTGTTCAAAACATTATAAGCAACCTCTAGTATTATTGAAACTAAAATTATATAAGATTGATGCAACTAAACTTATCAAAGTATTTTTTGTTCAAAATCATTAAAGGCAAAAAGAATTTTCATAAAGAACTTTATTTGTTAAAAACATTAATAGCAAAAAGAATTATCATAAAATAAAATAAATAAGTAATTAGAAACAAAATAAAATAAAATAAATAAGTATTTTGTTGTAAGTAGAAACAAAACAAAATAAATAAAGCAAAAAAGAAAACAAAAAAACTGGAAAAAATAAAAAATTTGCCACCGACTAGGCCACCACGGCCTGAATACGACTAGAAACCCATCCATGGGCCAATATTCAGGCCCGCAGAAGGCCCAGTAGGCCCATCAGGCATAGCAGTCACAATTAGGCCCGTAAGCCTGCAATGGAGAGGAGCTCGAGAGGGGTGCGGCAGTGGGGCTTATAAACCACTGCGCGCCCCTCTCAACTAGCGAGGTGGGACTAAACTCCCACCACCACCCCGCTGTGCAAGGCCTTCGGTCCCGGTTGGTGCCACCAACCGGGACCAAAGGCCTCTGCTTCCCGCCCTTCGGGCTGCTGAAAAGAGACCTTTGGTCCCCGTTGGTGGCACCAACCAGGACTAAAGGGGGCATTGGTCCCGGTTGGTGCCACGGACCAGTGCCAATGCCCTGGGTATATAAGAAAACACTTAGCAGTTTCGACCAAATCCATCACTTCTTCTCCCCCAACGCCCCTGCTCCTCCTCGCCGTCGCCGCCCGACGCCCCTGCTCCACCTTGCCGTCGCCGCTGCCACCGACGCCGTGAGGCTGCTCGACGTCGCCATCGCCGCCGCCACCGACGTCGTGTGTTGAACGTGTAGGTGCCGTCCGTTCGGCACTAGGATCATCGGTGATTTGGATCACGACGAGTACGACTCCATCAACCCCGTTCACTTGAACGCTTCCGCTTAGCGATCTACAAGGGTATGTAGATGCACTCTCCTTCCCCTCGTTGTTAGATTACTCCATATATTGATATTGGTGATGCGTAGAAAATTTTGAATTTCTGCTACGATCCCTAATAGTGGCATCATGAGCTAGGTCTATGCGTAGTTTCTATGCACGAGTAGAACACAAAGTAGTTGTGGGCGTCGATTTTGTCAATTTACTTGCCGTTACTAGTCTTATCTTGATTCAGCAGCATCGTGGGATGAAGCGGCTCGGACCGACTTTACACGTACTCTTACGTGTGACAGGTTCCACCGACTGACATGCACTAGTTGCATAAGGTGGCTAGAGGGTGTCTATCTCTCCCACTTTAGTCGAATCGGATTCGATGAAAAGGGTCCTTATGAAGGGTAAATAGAAATTGGCATATCACGTTGTGGTTTTGGCGTAGGTAAGAAACGTTCTTGCTAAGAAACCTATAGCAGCCACGTAAAAATTTGCAACAACAATTAGAGGACGTCTAACTTGTTTTTGCAGCATATGCCGTGTGATGTGATATGGCCAAAAGGATGTGATGAATGATATATGTGATGTATGAGATTGATCATGTTCTTGTAATAGGAATCACGACTTGCATGTCGATAAGTATGACAACCGGCAGGAGCCATAGGAGTTGTCTTAATTTATTTATGACCTGCATGTCAACATAAACGTCATGTAATTACTTTACTTTATTGCTAATCGTTAGCTGTAGTAGTAGAAGTAATAGTTGGCGAGACAACTTCATGAAGACACGACGATGGAGATCATGATGACGAAGATCATGGTGTCATGCCGGTGACGATGATGATCATGGAGCCCCGAAGATGGAGATCAAAAGGAGCGAAGTGATGATGGCCATATCATGTCACTATTTGATTGCATGTGATGTTTATGATGTTTTTACATCTTATTTGCTTAGAACGACGGTAGCTTAAATAAGATGATCCCTCACTAAAATTTCAAGCAAATGTTCTCCCTAACTGTGCACCGTTGCGAAGGTTCATTGTTTCGAAGCACCACGTGATGATCGGGTGTGATAGATTCTAACGTTCGAATACAACGGGTGTTGACGAGTCTAGCATGTACAGACATGGCCTCGAAACACATGCGAAACACTTAGGCTGACTTGACGAGCCTAGCATGTACAGACATGGCCTCGGAACATGGAGGACCGAAAGGTCGAACATGAGTCGTATAGAAGATGCGATCAACATGAGATGTTCACCGATGATGACTAGTCCGTCTCACGTGATGATCGGACACGATCTAGTTGATTCGGATCATGTATCACTTAGATGACTAGAGGGATGTCTATCTAAGTGGGAGTTCATTAAATAATCAGATGAACTCAATTATCATGAACATAGTCAAAAGGACTTTGCAAATTATGTCATAGCTTACGCTTTAGTTCTACTGTTTTAGATATGATCCTAGAGAAAATTTAGTTGAAAGTTGATAGTACCAATTATGCGGAGTGGGTCCGTAAACTGAGGATTGTCCTCATTGCTGCGCAGAAGGATTATGTCCTTAATGCACCGCTCAATGAGCTGAACCTCGAGCGTCGGTTGTGGATGTTGCGAACATCTGACATACACGTTTTGATGACTACATGATAGTTCAGTGCGTAATGCTAAATGGTTTAGAATTAAGGCACCAAAGACGTTTTTGAAACATCGCAGAACATATGAGATGTTCCAAGGACTGAAATTGGGATTTCAGGCTAGTGCCCGCGTCAAGAGGTATGAGACCTCTGACAAGTTTCCTAAGCCTGCAAACTAAGGAGAAAAGCTCAATCGTTGAGCATGTGCTCAGATTGTATGAGTACTACAATCGCTTGAATCGAGAAGGAGTTAATCTTCCAGATAAGATAGTGATGGTTCTCCAAAGTCACTGCCACCAAGCTACTAGAGCTTCGTGATGAACTATAACATATCAGGGATAGATATGATCCTTGAGCTATTCGCGACACCGCGAAAGTAGAAATCAAAAGGGAGCATCAATTGTTGATGGTTAGTAAAACCACTAGTTTCAAGAAGGGCAAGGGCAAGAAAGGGATACTTCATGAAACAACAAATCAATTGCTGCTCCAGTGAAGAAACCCAAAGTTGAACCCAAGCCTGAGACTAAGTGCTTCTGTAATAAGGGGAACGGTCACTGAAGCAGAACCACCCTAGATACTTGGTAGATGAGGAGGCTGGCAAGGTTGACAGAAGTATGTATTGGACATACATTATATTAAATGTGTACTTTACTAGTACTCCTAGTAGCAGCAGGGTATTAGATAACGGTTCGGTTGCTAAGTGTTAGTAACTCGAAATAAAAAGCTACAGAATAAACGGAGACTAGCCAAACGTGAGATGACGATATGTGTTGGAAGAGTTTCCAAGGTTGATGTGATCAAACATCGCACACTCCGTCTACCATCGGGATTGGTGTTAAACCAAAATAATTGTTGTTTGGTGTTTGAGTTGAGCGTAGACATTATCTGATTATGTTTATCGCAATACGGTTATTCATTTAAGAAGAATAATGGTTACTCTGTTTATTTGAATAATACCTTCAATGGTCTTACACCTAAAATGAATGGTTTATTGAATCCCGATCGTAGTGATACACATGTTCATGCCAAAAGATATAAGATAGTAATGATAGCACCACATACTTATGGCACTGCAATTTGAGTCATATTGGTATAAAACGCATGAAGAAGCTCCATGTTGATGGATCTTTGGACTCACTTGATTTTGAATCACTTGAGACATGCAAATCATACCGCATGGGCAAGATGATTGAAAGGCCTCGTTTTTCAGTAAAATGGAACAAGAAAGCAACTTGTTGGAAGTAATACATCTTGATGCGTACAGTCCAATGAGTGCTGAGGCATGTAGTGGATGTCGTTATGTTCTTACTTCACAGATGATCTGAGTAGATGCTGAGGATATTTCAGGGTGAAGTTGAAAGATCGTTGTGACAAGAGGATAAAATATCTATGATATGATCATAGAGATGAATATCTGAATTACAAGTTTGGCACAGAATTAAGACATTGTGAAAATGGTTTCACGACTGATACAGCCTGGAACACCATAGTGTGATGGTGTGTCCGAACATCATAACTGCACCCTATTGGATATGATGCATACCATGATGTCTCTTATCGAATTACCACTATTGTTTATGGGTTAGGCATTAGAGACAACCACATTCACTTTAAATAGGGCACCACGCAATTCCGTTTGAGTCGACACCGTATGAACTATGGTTCAAAGAAACCTAAGCTGTTGTTTCTTAAAGGTTTGGGGCTGCGACGCTTATGTGAAAAAGTTTCAGGCTGATAAGCTCGAACCCAAAGCGGATAAATGCATCTTCATAGGACACCCAAAAACAGTTGGGTATACCTCCTGTCTCAGATCCGAAAGCAATAGGAATTGTTTCTTAAATCAGGTCCTCTCTCGAGGAAAAGTTTCTCTTGAAAGAAATGTGTGGGAGGATGGTGGAGACTTGATGAGGTTATTGAACCGTCACTTCAACTAGTGTGTAGCAGGGCACAGGGAGTTGTTCATGTGGCACCTACACCAATTGAAGTGGAAGCTTATGATGGTGATCATAAAACTTCGGATCAAGTCACTACCAAACCTCGTAGGTCGACAAGGATGTGTACTACTTCAGAGTGGTACGTAATCATGTCTTGGAAGTCATGTTGCTAGACAACAATGAACCTACGAGCTATGGAGAAGCGATGGTGGGCCCGGATTCCGAAAAATGGCTCGAGGCCATAAAATCCGAGAGAGGATCCATGTATGAAAACAAAGTGTAGACTTTGGAAGAACTACTTGATGGTCGTAAGGCTGTTAGGTACATGTGGATTTTAAAAGGAAGACGGACAATGATGGGCAGTATCACCATTAGGAAAGCTCGACTTGTCGTTAAGATGTTTTCCGACAAGTTCAAGGAGTTGACTACGATGAGACTTTCTCACTTGTAGCGATGCTAAGAGTCTGTTGGAATTATATTAGCAGGTACTGCATTATTTATGAAATCTTGCAGATAGGATGTCAAAAATATTGTTTCCTTGATGATTTTCTTGAGGAAAGGTTGTATGTGATACAACCAGAAGATTTTGTCAATCCTGAAAGATGCTAACAAGCATGCAAAGCTCCAGCAATCCTTCTAAGGACTGGAGTAAGCATCTCAGAGTTGGAATGTACGCTTTGATGAGATGATCAAAGATGTTGGGTTTATACAAAGTTTATGAGAAACTTGTATTTCCAAAGAAGTGAGTGGGAGCACTATAGAATTTCTGATGAGTATATATTGTTGATCAGAAATGATGTAGAATTTCTGGAAAGCATATAGGGTTATTTGAAAGGTGTTTTTCAATGAAAAACCTGGATTAAGCTACTTGAACATTAAGCATCAAGATCTATAAGGATAGATCAAAAACGCTTAATGGTACTTTCAAATGAGCACATACCTTGACATGATCTTGAAGGTGTTCAAGATGGATCAGCCAAAGAAGGAGTTCTTGCCTGAGTTGTAAGGTATGAAGTTAAGACTTAAAGCTCGACCACGAGGAAGGATGAAGGTCGTCCCCTATGCTTTTGTCATAGGCTCTATACGGTATGCCATGCTGAGTACCACACCTGATGTGTGCCTTGCCACATGTCTAGCAAGATGGTACAAAGGTGATCTAGGAGTGGATCACCAGATAGCGGTCAAAATTATCCTTAGAGGAGTAAGGATATGTTTCTCGGTTATGGAGGTGATAAAGAGTTCGACGTAAACAGTTACATCGATGCAAGCTTAACACCTATCCGGATAGCTCTGAGTAGAGATACCGGATTCGTATAGTAGAACAGTTATTTGAAATGTCTCCAAATATAGCGTAGTAGCTGCATCCACAAGATGACATACATACGGATCTGAATGTTGCAGACCCGTAGACTACAACCTCTCTCACAGGCATAACATGATCAAACCCAGAACTCACTGAGTGTTAATCACATAGTTATGTGAACTAGATTATTGACTCTAGTAAACTCTTGGATGTTGGTCACATGGCGATGTGTCCTGTGAGTGTTGATCACATGGCGATGTGAACTAGATTATTGACTCTAGTGCAAGTGGGAGACTATTGGAAATATGCCCTGGAGGCAATAATAAATTGGTTATTATTATATTTCCTTGTTCATGATAATCGTTTATTATCCATGCTATAATTGTATTGATAGGAAACTCAGATACATGTGTGGATACATAGACAACACCATGTCCCTAGTAAGCCTCTAGTTGACTAGCTCATTGATCAGTAGATGGTTACAGTTTCCTGACCATGGACATTGGATGTCGTTGATAACGGGATCACATCATTAGGAGAATGATGTGATGGACAAGACCCAATCCTAAGCCTAGCACAAAGATCGTGTAGTTCGTATGCTAAAGCTTTTTTTAATGTCAAGTATCATTTCCTTAGACCATGAGATTGTGCAACTCCTGGATACCGTAGGAATGCTTTGGGTGTACCAAACGTCACAACGTAACTGGGTGGCTATAAAGGTACACTACAGGTATCTCCGAAAGTGTCTGTTGGGTTGGCACGAATCGAGACTGGGATTTGTCACTACCGTGTGACGGAGAGGTATCTCTGGGCCCACTCGGTAGGACATCATCATATGCGCAATGTGACCAAGGAGTTGATCACGGGATGATGTGTTACGGAACGAGTAAAGAGACTTGCCGGTAACGAGATTGAACAAGGTATCGAGATACCGATGATCGAATCTCGGGCAAGGGCAATACCGCTAGACAAAGGGAATTGAATACAGGATTGATTGAATCCTCGACATCGTGGTTCATCCGATGAGATCATCGTGGAACATGTGGGAGCCAACATGGGTATCCAGATCCCGCTGTTGTTTATTGGCCGGAGAGGTGTCTCGGTCATGTCTACATGGTTCCCGAACCCATAAGGTCTACACACTTAAGGTTCGGTGACGATAGGGTTATAGGGAATAAATGTACGTGGTTACCGAATGTTGTTCGGAGTCCCGGATGAGATCCCGGACGTCATGAGGAGTTCTGGAATGGTCCGGAGGTAAAGATTTATATATAGGAAGTATGGTTTTGGCCACCGGAAGTGTTCTGGGCACCACCGGTAGTGTACCGGGACCACCGGAGGGGTTCGGGGGTCCACCGGGAGGGGCCACGGGCCCCGGAGGCATACATGGGCCAAGTGTGAGAAGGGACCAGCCCCTAGGTGGGCTGGGGCGCCTCCCCACCAAAGGCCCATGCGCCTAGGGAGAAGAGGGGGCAAACCCTAAGGGCAGATGGGCCCTAAGGCCCATGCCTGGTGCGCCTCCCTCTCCACCCCACTTGGCCGCCACCCCAGATGGGGATTGGGGCTGCCGCCGCCCCTAGGGTGGAAACCCTAGGTGGGGGCGCAGCCCTCCCTCCTCCCCTATATATAGTGGAGGCAAAGGGGCAGCCCAACACACGAGTTCTTCTCCTGTTGGCGCAGCCCTACCCCTCTCCCTCCTCGTCTCCCGTGGTGCTTGGCGAAGCCCTGCAGGATTGCCACGCTCCTCCTTCACCACCACGCTGTCGTGCTGCTGCTGGACGGAGTCTTCCCCAACCTCTCCTTCTCCCCTTGCTGGATCAAGGCGTGGGAGATGTCACCGGGCTGCATGTGTGTTGAACGCGGAGGTGCCGTCCGTTCGGCATTAGGATCATCGGTGATTTGGATAACGACGAGTACGACTCCATTAACCCCGTTCACTTGAACGCTTCCGCTTAGCGATCTACAAGGGTATGTAGATGCACTCTCCTTCCCCTCGTTTCTAGATTACTCCATAGATTGATATTGGTGATGCGTAGAAAATTTTAAATTTCTGCTACGATCCCTAACAGGTACTACTCATAGATTCATCAAAATAAGCAAACAACACATAGAAAACAGAATCTGTCAAAAACAGAACAGTCTGTAGCAATCTATATCAAACGTATACTTCTGGAACCTAAACAACTCTACCAAATTAGGAAGTCCTAAATAATTTGTTTATTGATCTACTGCAAAAAGAATCAACTTAAAAGCACGTTCCTGTGATTTATGAAAACTAATCTCGTGCGCACAATGTTTTTGTTTCTTACAGCAAGATCAAATAACTATCACCGTAGGTTATCCCAAAGGTCTTACTTGGCACTTTATTGAAACAAAAGCTATAAAACATGATTAGTACAGTAGCATAATCATGTGAACACACAAAAATAGTAGAGGTAAATATTGGATTGTCTCTCAACAAGCGCTTTTCTTTATTGCCTTCTTAGCTAGGCATGATGATGACAATGATGCTCTCATAAAAGATCAGAATTGAAACATAACAGAAGCATCATGAAGCATATGACTAGCACATTTAAGCCTAACCCACTTCCTATGCATAGGGATTTTGTGAGCGAACAACTTATGGGAACAATAATCAACTAGCATAGGAAGGCAAAACAAGCATAACTTTAAAACTTGAAGCACATAGAGAGTAAACTTGATATTATTGCAATTTCTGCAAGCATATGTTCCTCCCTCATAATAATTTTCAGTAGCATCATGAATGAATTCAACAATATAATCAGCACATAAAGCATTATTTTCATCATCTACTTGCATAGAGATTTTACTACTCTCCACATAAGCAAATTTATTCTCATAAATAGTAGTGGGAGCAAACTCAACAAAATAACGATCATGTGAAGCATAATCCAATTGAAAATTAAAATCAAGATGACAAATTTCATGGTTATCTTTATTCTTTATAGCATACGTGTCATCACAATAATCATCATAAATAGGAGGCATGCTTTCATCATAATAAATTTGCTCATCAAAACTTGGGGGACAAAAGAATATGATCTTTATCAAACATAGCTTCCCCAAGCTTGTGGCTTTGCATATCATTAGCATCATGGGTATTCAAAGAATTCATACTAACAACATTGCAATCATGCTCATCATTCAAAGATTTAATGCCAAACATTTTAATGCATTCTTCCTCTAGCAATTGAGCACAATTATCGGAGTCCCTATTTTCACGGAAGACATTAAAAAGATGAAGCATCTGAGGCACCCTTAATTCCATTTTTTTGTAATTTTCTTTTATAGACTAAACTAGTGATAAAACAAGAAACTAAAAGATTAGACTGCAAGATCTATAGATATACCTTCAAGCACTCACCTCCCCAGCAACGGCGCGAGAAAAGAGCTTGATGTCTACTACGCAACCTTCTCCTTGTAGACGTTGTTGGGCCTCCAAGTGCAAAGGTTTGTAGGACAGTAGCAAATTTACCTCAAGTGGATGACCTAAGGTTTATCAATCCGTGGAAGGTGTAGGATGAAGATGGTCTCTCTCAAACAACCCTGCAACCAAATAACAAAGAGTCTCTTGTGTCCCCAACACACCCAATACAATGGTAAATTGTATAGGTGCACTAGTTCGGCGAAGAGATGGTGATACAAGTGCAATATGGATGATAGATATGAGTATTTGTAATCTGAAAATATAAAAACAGCAAGGTAACTAATGATAAAAGTGAGCGTAAACGGTATTGCAATGCGTTGAAACAAGGCCTAGGGTTCATACTTTCATTAGTGCAAGTTCTCTCAACAATAATAACATAGCCGAATCATATAACTATCCCTCAACATGCAACAAAGAGTCACTACAAAGTCACTAGTAGCGGAGAACAAACGAAGAGATTATTGTAGGGTACGAAACCACCTCAAAGTTATTCTTTCTGATCGATCTATTCAATAGTCCGTAGTAAAATAACACGAAGCTATTATTTCCGTTCGATCTATCATAGAGTTCGTACTAGACTAACACCTTAAGACACAAATCAACCAAAACCCTAATGTCACCTAGATACTCCAATGTCACCTCAAGTATCCGTGGGCATGATTATACGATATGCATCACACAATCTCAGATTCACCTATTCAACCAGCACAAAGTACTTCAAAGAGTGCCCCAAAGTTTCTACCGGAGAGTCAAGACGAAAACGTGTGCCAACCCCTATGCATAGGTTCATGGGTGGAACCCGCAAGTTCATCACCAAAACATACATCAAGTAGATCACGTGAATATCCCATTGTCACCACAGATAAGCACGGCAAGACATACATCAAGTGTTCTCAAATCCTTAAAGACTCAACCCGATAAGATAACTTCAAAGGGAAAACTCAATCCATTACAAGAGAGTAGAGGGGGAGAAACATCATAAGATCCAACTATAATAGCAAAGCTCGCGATACATCAAGATCGTACCACCTCAAGAATACGAGAGAGAGAGAGAGAGAGAGAGAGAGAGAGAGAGAGATCAAACACATAGCTACTGGTACATACCCTCAGCCCCGAGGGTGAACAACTCCCTCCTCGTCATGGAGAACGCCGGGATGACGAAGATGGCCACCGGTGAGGGATCCCCCCTCCGGCAGGGTGCCGGAACAGGGTCCCGATTGATTTTTCGTGGCTCTGGAGGCTTGCGGCGGCGGAACTCCCGATCTATTATGTTCCCCGATGTTTTTAGGGTATATAGAGATATATAGGTGAAAGAAGTTGGTAAGGGGGGCCACGAGGGGCCCACGAGGGTGGAGGGCGCGCCCAGGGGGGTGGGCGCGCCCCTCTGCCTCGTGCTCTCCTCGTTGATCTCCTGACGTGCACTCCAAGTCTCCTGTATTGCTTTCTTTCCAAAAATAACATTTCCGAAGGTTTCATTCCGTTTGGACTCCGTTTGATATTCCTTTTCCGCTGAAACAAGGGAAAAAACAGAAACTGGCACTGGGCTCTGGGTCAATAGGTTAGTCCCAAAAGTAATATAAAAGTGCATAGTAAAGCCCATTAAACATCCAAGATTGATAATGTAATAGCATGGAACAATAAAAAATTATAGATACGTTGGAGACGTATCAGGCGGCAGCCGTGGCGCCACCACCGGGGGCGGCTTCGGCAACAGCTCGTCCAGCGCCAGCCTCTCCATGACGTCCATGGAGCTGTCGGGAAGGCTCGTGGAGTAGCTAAATCCGTTCGTGAATTCAAATCCAGGAGATTCAAATTGTGATTAGCCCGGGAACAGAAGGAGGCGAGGTCTGGCGGGGAGTAAGAGCGGACGGACGAATTAAATTAGCGTGCGTGGAAAATGTAAAAGGGCGGGTGGGACGAATGGACGTGGCGACCGCGTCGGGGTTTCCGGTGCGTCAGGATGGTTTCCGGGCCGTGTTTAGGGGCTGGTTTAATGGTCACGGCGTTTTTGCAAAAAAAAACCCGGATCGACTAGTATTCACCCAAGGATCGACCAGGTGGCGGTCAAAGCGAGGTGGCAGGCGCTGACTAGGCCAAGTCAGAAAATACGTACACAAAATCGTACAAATGGACCAAAGTGAATCCTGTGCGCAAGTACATGGACCGTAGTTAGGGTATTTTGAAGTAGTGGTGCCAATTTGTCAACCAGCTCAAGTTTAGTGACGTACAATGACTTTTTCTCTTTACACTATGTGGTAGAACTTGCAAAAGCTACCAATTGCACGAAACGGGTTGCATTATTTTGTTTGAATAGAACGTTGTGAAACAATATAATTAATTTTACTTTTTATTCGATAAATTAAATCAGTAGCGTGTAAGTGGAAATCATGGCTGCTACTTGAATTCCTGATTAGCAGCGTACCCGCGCTGACATGCAACTAGTGCTTAAGGAGTTAGCAACGCCTCGCGGCAGAAACGTTGCTTAAGTAACACACACTAGCGCCGTCCAGCTCGAACGCTGCAGTCGAGCAGCATCCCACGCGCTGGTAGTCTGAACTCACCAACAGCGTCTTACTAGCGGCGCGCACTTTGAACACTACTAGTCATCATTTCCGAACACCGCTAATTAGGGATTTCCCTACTAAGGACTGTTATTCAGTTCTAGTCCTTGAGAGGATTTGTCCTCTATATCAACTACAGTAGTTTCACTCTCGGTGTCGCCGTCAACAAGTGGCTTGCTTTAGAGTTTTATTTCCGAAGGCAGTTGCTTGTTTCAGAGTTCATGGGAGCAGAAGTACAACTCATCAGCAGAATTAAAGGTTAAAAAACGTTTCCTAGCCACCAAATTGTAAAACCCATAATTCCTTTCCAGTTTCCTAGTCACCAATTTTTGCCCCTGGTTATGCGGTGCTTCCGTGGGGTTGCTTATGAGCACCTTTGAGAGCAGACACACAATTTTAAGATTGAGAAAGTATTAAAAAGGCTTTTATCCCGCTTTATAAATAAATCAATGCGACCGAACAGGCACATCATTTTAAGATTGAGGAAGTCACCATACATACGCCTTTATAGTTGATGGGAACGTATCTCCCATTGAACGAACATCTTCGTAAACCCTGAAACAAAATCCAGAACAATTTGAGTACTAAGACTTGAATCCTAATCCTAGTGGACTGGTTCCTCCATAAAGAATGTAACCATTTGATGTACGCTTAATTAGTTCGCACACATGATGATTTATTGATTTCCCCGGTGTGGTTAGCCGCCGGACCGGTGTGTTGACTGACTCCAAAGTCATATAGGAGTATACCACACCGGTTAGCCGCCGGGTGTGTTGACCGACTCCAAGTCCAAAGTCGTCGGCAGCAAGTCCATATATACGATCGAGCAGCTCGGCCGGCCACACGCACTCGGCATCGCATAGATCGATGTGCATACATACACAGCCTCAGCTCAGCTGGATCAATGGCCCCTGCACAATCTCAATCTGCCGCCCGCGTTTCCGTCGGGGCAGTAGCAGTAGCAGTAGCAGCACTAGTGGTGCTGTCGGCCTCCCCAAGCCTGGCCAACGGCGATACTGATACGGATCTCGCCTCGCTGCTGGCTTTCAAAGGACAGCTCTCCGACCCTCTTGGTGTCCTTGCTACCAACTGGACTGTCACCGATGGTGATGGATCCTCATTCTGTGGCTGGGTTGGCGTCACGTGCAGCCGGCGGCGGCAGCGGGTCACTGCCTTGTCGCTGCCGGGCGTTTCCCTCCTTGGAACCGTGGCTCCTCACCTTGGCAATCTTACTTTCCTTTCTCTTCTCAACCTCACCAACACCGGTCTCACAGGTTCTATCCCGGCCAATCTTGGTAGGCTACGCCGGCTTAGGCATCTGTTTCTCAGTAACAATGGCTTCTCCAATGGTATCCCTCCCGCCATCGGCAATCTCACGAGGCTCCAGTTTCTTGAATTAGGTCGCAACATGCTCTCCGGTCAGATCCCTCCTGACTTGTTGTTCCGTATGCCTAATCTTGCACAAATTTCTTTGAAAGGGAATCTTTTGAGTGGGCAAATACCAACCCAAATGTTTAATAACACGCCTGTCTTGAAATACATCCACTTCGGAAACAACAGTCTATCGGGTCCTATACCTGATGGTATTTCATCCCTCTCCATGCTGGAGTTGCTCAACTTGCAGTTCAATCACCTCGCAGGCCCTGTCCCGCAAGCCATATACAACATGTCCAACCTGCATGTCTTGCTACTCCCGTACAACAACCTAACCGGTCCAATTCCAGACAACCAAAGTTTCAGCCTACCCATGTTGCACCAAATTTCCCTTGACGTGAACAAATTCTCTGGATCATTTCCATCGGCGCTTGCAACATGCCAGTACCTGGAAGTAATTTCTCTAGCCGGCAATTCCTTTGTGGATGTTGTTCCCTCATGGTTGGATAAATTTTCACACCTGTCCATACTTTATTTGGGCGGTAATAACCTTCTTGGCTCGATCCCAGCTGCTCTTAGCAACCTCACTAGTCTCACCATGCTAGACCTCTATTCCTCCAACTTGAAAGGAGAGATTCCACCAGAAATTGGTCTGCTCCATCAACTTTCTCATCTGGGCCTTGCAAACAATCAATTGGCAGGTTCAATCCCAGCTTCCCTTGGCAATTTATCCAGATTGTATTCCCTATATTTGCAAAGAAATCTATTGTCCGGTTTAGTACCAGCAGCACTAGGGAACATTCCAACCTTGAGCAGGCTTATTCTGATTGGAAACAATTTAGAGGGGAACCTAGACTTCTTGTCGTCCCTCTCCAATTGCAGACAACTGCAGTACCTTGTCATATGGGGTAATTTTTTCACTGGCGCCATCCCTGACCACGTGGGCAACCTCTCTACACGACTCATCTTATTCGATGCGGCTAACAACAAGATAACAGGTAGACTTCCACCAACAATGTCAAACTTAACCAGTCTTGAATGGCTAGATCTTTCTACCAACCTACTCACCGAAATTCCAGAATCTTTCACTATGATGAAAAATCTTGTGTACCTTGATCTAGCCCGAAATAACATTTCAGGCCCTATTCCAACACAAATAGGTCAGCTTGGGACAATACAACGATTGTTTCTACAGAGAAATAGACTCACAGGCTCTATACCAATGAGCTTTGGTAATCTTAGTAGCATAGAAACCATCGACTTGTCCAATAACCAACTAAATTCCACAATACCCGCAAGCTTATTCCACCTTGATAAGCTTATTCAATTGAATCTTTCTTACAATTCTTTTGTTGGTTCTTTACCACCCGATGTTGCTCGGCTAACACAAATCAATCTAATTGACATTTCTTTCAACTTCTTGATCGGAAGTATCCCAGAATCATTTGGGGAACTTGTGATGCTTATTTACCTAAATTTATCCCACGACTCGTTCGAGGGCTTAATTCCAGACAAACTTGGGATGCTAACTAGCTTAGCATCATTAGACATCTCCTCCAACAACCTATCGGGTACCATTCCCATGTTCTTTGCCAATTTCACCGAATTGACTACCTTAAACCTCTCCTTCAATAGGCTAGAAGGCCAGGTACCAGAGAACGGCATTTTCTCAAATATCACATTGCAATCATTGATCGGGAATGCTGGGCTATGTGGGGCTCCACGCCTTGGTTTTTTTCCATGTCTTGAGAAATCTCACTCCACCAACAGACACTTACTAAAATTTCTACTCCCATTTGCCATGGTAGCCTTTGGAAGTATTGCTATTTTAATATACATATGGATAAAAAACAAACTTGTGAAGAAGGGAGAGGTCAATGCTTCTGTTGATACAACTCAAGGCATGGGCCATCAGATAGTTTCCTATCATGAGTTGATCCGTGCCACTAATAATTTCAGTGATGATAACATGTTGGGCTCTGGAAGCTTCGGAAAAGTCTTTAAGGGCCAATTGAGTAGCGGTTTGCAGGTTGCCATAAAAGTTATTCACATGCATCTTGAGAAGGCCATGAGAAGCTTTGATGTCGAGTGCCGTGTCCTTCGCATGGCGCGACACCGCAACCTGGTAAAGATAATCAACACTTGTTCTAACCTTGAGTTCAGAGCACTTGTTCTTCAGTACATGCCCAATGGAAACTTAGAGACACTCCTACACCGGTCTCACGATATAGTTCAACTGGGTTTCCTCGAGAGATTGGGTATCATGCTCGACGTATCGATGGCAATGGAGTATCTTCATCATGAGCACCATGAGGTGATCCTTCACCGTGACTTGAAGCCTAGCAATGTGTTGTTGGACGAAGACATGACAGCACATGTGGCAGACTTTGGCATTGCAAAGTTGCTTCTAGTTGATGACAACTCCGTGGTATGTGAAAGCATGCCTGGAACGATTGGATACATGGCACCAGGTACTTAATAAGCTTCTTGTCATCTTACTCACTAAACCTCGCTAATATAAATATGGCTCTACTAAAAAAGATTCATGAACTATACTTTTTTTCTGTATTTCTTGCGCAGAGTACGGGTCTCTTGGCAAAGCATCACGGAAAAGTGACGTGTTCAGCTACGGAGTCATGCTCCTTGAAGTTTTTACAAGAAGGAGACCCATAGATACAATGTTCAATGGGGAAATAAGCCTTAGGCAATGGGTTCAGAAGGCATATCCGGCGGAGCTTGTCCAAGTCGTTGATGGTCAGCTACTGCAAGGCTCCTCTCCTTCTAGGTGCAACATAAATTATGACTTTCTTGTGCAAGTATTCGAGCTTGGTTTGTTATGCTCCAGCGACTTGCCTCGTGAAAGAATGGCATTCAAGGATGTGGTAGTGCGGTTGATGAAGATCAAAGCCGAATATGTCAAATGGATAAAAATGACATCTACTATGGCACAATGATTGGCCACCCTCTATGTCTATCTAATAACAAAGCTTGCAGGCCCATACCAGACACCTGTGCTGGATGTGAAGTCGGGGGCCTAAAGGGGGCAGGCCATGTGTGTTTATTGGATTCCAAATAATTGCTCATGAGGCACAAGTATTTTGTATGTAATTATCGTGATTTACATGACATTTATTATTAGTGTGATTATGTATCTAAAATGGACTTCAGCTACAAATTGAACCGACACTTATTGACTTATCAAATAAAACCGAATTTTATTAGGTAAGTCAATAAACCATGGGGCAGTTATGTTGGTTTCCAAGAGAAAACAATGAAAAAAATGGCACAACCACAAACAAAGGAGGTGGGGTGGGGATAACCTTACATGCTTATTGGGGGAAATTACCTCTCTACCATTACTCAGATGCGATATTCCATGACTGCCACTAAATTTCTGGAATTGTGGCTAAGCCACTTACGAGTGCGAAGAAATTGGGCAGAAGCGACTTGCCATCGGTCAGGCCTAGTTGCGGTATCCTTTGACCCTTACTCTATGGGCCGATCTCTTTGCCACCTCACCATCGACGAAGAGGGGAATTTTTTTAGAACGAAAGCTCAAGTCGAGCCCGATTTTGAATTAGCAAAGCCATCAACCGGCTAGATTACAGGAACCACCAACTTACAGAAAACATAACAAAGCAACTACTAAAAGGGTACATAGTGCTATGCAAGCAACTAACAGGCTTCCTATCATCAACAAGCAAAGAAGGAAAATTTAAGATACAAAAACAACTTGAGGACGAAGAAGCCCTCCTCTAAGAGCAGGCCACTATGTAGGGACACCGACAGGCCTTGAGGAAACACAACAAGCAGGTGAGAGTAACTATGTTAGCTCCATGGGCTCCGGCCGAATTGACCTCGTCCATCTCCGAAAGGGGCTCCCCTCCCCCTTTCCTGGCACAAGGCGAAGATCCGTCGAACGATGCAGATGCTCCCCATAAGAACAAAGGTGTATAGCCGACGCCATAGCCACCTAGAAACCAAACTCAAGCACCACCAATCCACATCGCTGAACTCAACAAAGGAAAACACGAGGAGAAGCAAATGCACGTCGGGACTGCTGATGACAAAGCAACAATAGAGGGAAGACACAAGACGGGACTTAGAGACGGCGCCATGACCGCAGATCAAACTTCGAGCTCCCACCACCATGTATGGCCGGACCCGGCTACTGCAGAGGGAACCCAATCCCCTGCCCAATGGCACAGGCCAGCCACCAACGGGGAATTGGCCATGATCTACCACAGAATAGGCGAATAGAGGCACAACCAAGACACCGCGTACTCCAACCACACCACCGCAAAACACCAACAAACTAAGATGGGCTCACCACCGTCCCATGCTCACCGAAGGTGGCACCTCCATGAAGGTGACGACGCCGCGAGCGTCACCGCCGCCCAATCCTAAGGGATTGGGTTTAATTTTCACCCCGGTACACGAACAAGGGAGGGAAGTAGAGGGGAAAGGGAGAACCTTGACGATGCTTAATGTAGGGGACGAGCCTACATGTAGGGAATGGCGCCCGCGGGCATTGACAGTTTTTGTAGCTGGTAGACCCGGCCTACGATTTCTCCGGGCTCCACATCCCTCACCCCCTTCCGTAGACGTGGTGTCGGCGACCAGGGGCGGACGGAGACCAGATCTGACCAGGGTCCCGCGAGGGTTGGAGGTGGACGGTGTTAGATCCAGAGCGGGCGGCCCTGAGACCATCGCGTCCGCAGCCACCACCCACCGCTTCCTTGCCGCCGCGCGGCCAAGGGGGACCACTACTAGCTAGGGAAAAGCCTACAACTAGCGCAGGTTAAATAGCTAGTAGTAGTGCGGGAGCCACCCGCGCTACTACTATGTGTGTTAGTAGTAGCGCGGGTGCCACTCGCGCTATTACTCTTAGTTTCAAAAGCAAAAAAAAAACCCGATCCCATGTGTGTTGTCAATGGCGGACATGATTCGATCCAGCGACGACAGGGGTCGTCAATGGCGCGGACGGGCAGCAGCAGACCAGATCCGGCGGTTGTTGCTGGAGAGGGACCAGATCCAGGGCAGAGCAAGGCGGCGTTGTGGGTCTGCTCTTCACGGCCAAGGCAGGGAGCTCCTGGTCATCCATGGCGAAGACCTGCAAGGGCTGGACTTGGGAGGGCGAGTCAAACAAGAGGGAAGAGGGAAAAAGAGATACAAGGGAGAGAGGAAGGATATGGAGGGAGCACCGGGGCTACTTGCCAGTGGTGAGGTGCTCCAGTGTGGTGGCATGGAGGTGAGGGGGAAGACCGGTAAGCTCCTAGACGTCAGCGGCGCGAGGCGGCGGCCTCGTTGGGCGCCATGGAGGACAAGGCGCTAAAAAAGTACATCAGTTTTGAAATAAAGTTCACCGATTTTGGAAAAAAAATCAAGAATTTCAAGAAAATTCATTGATTTTGGAAAGAGTTCATCGATTTTGAAGAACAAGTTCACAAATCCGAAAAAGTTCATCGACCTTGAAAAACAGATCATCGATATTGGAGAAAAGTTCATTTTTTTTTAAAAAAAAGTTCACTGATTTTGAAAAAAGGTCATTGGTTTTGAAAAACAGTTCATCTAGTTGGAAAAAAGCTAATCAATTTTAAAAGAAAAATCATGGATTTGAAAAAAATGTTCAGGGATTTTGGAAAAGGTTCATTGTTTGGAAGAAAAAGTTAGCAAATTTGAAAAAAGTTCATCAACTTTGAGAAAAAATAATGAATTTAATTTTTTTCGTGCATTTAAGTAAACAATAAAAAGGAAAAAAAGAAAAGAAAAAAGTTCATAGTTTAGAAAAATAGTTTGTTAATTTGAAAATAGTTCATGAATTTGACAAAAAATGGATTTGAAACAAATCCGGAACTATCGAAATAGTTTGTAGCGAAACAATTTATAACCTGGAGCGATCAAAACAGTCGATTGATTCTCCTAACCGGCCAGCGAAATTTGAGGAACAATGGATCGATTCAGTTCCCGAGCAAAAAAGCATATCGAAATAGTCGAACAAATATGGGCCATCAAGCGAAAACCCTATTTGACGCGTTATGCATCAAACAGTCAATCAATCGCACACACGAATGCGAGCGAGCAAGCTATTGGGCCCGCCCATCTATAGTAGGTGTCACACCAGTTTTAGGAATCTTCTAGAGTGTTCCCAGCGGTTTTTATATGTTTTCGGAACCTTTTAGAAGGTGTTGTACCCTTTTTTTGCTTGTGTTTCTTTTTTCGTTTTTCTTATGTTTCTGTTTTTTTCCTTTTGGTTTTTTCCTCTTCTTTTTTTTCTTTTTCTTTTTCATGTTTCTTTTCATTTGAAACTTTCAAACAATTTTTGGAATTTCAAGAAATTATCTCGTTTGCAAAATTTGTTCACAATTTAAAAAAATGTTCAAAGTTTCAAAAATTGTTCGTGTTTTAAAAAAAATGTCCGTGTTTAATAAAAATGTTCGAAGCTATAGAAAAATGCCTTCATTTTTTATATTTTTGTTCATGTATACTAAAATAGCACATTTACAAAACTGTTCGAATTATTCAAATTGTTCTCCATTTTCATTTTTTGTTCTGAATTTTTAAGAATTGTTTCTGTTTTCAATTTTTGTTCACCAATTAAAAAATATCACGTTCTCAAAAAAGGATTGCAGAATTTGTTCATAAATTCAAGAAATGCTCCTGTTTTTAACTTTTGTTCGCAAATTCAAAAATGTTCGGGGAATTTTGAAAAATGTTCACATTTATTAACTTTTGTTCAACAATTCCAGAAGATGTTCGCACTTTCCAAATTTGTTTACATCATCAAAATGGTCCTGTTTTTAAAATTTGACGCCTAATTCCAAAAATGTTCTGGGGAATTCAAAAAATGTTCACGTTTTAAAAAAAATTGTAATTTTGAAAAATGTCCGCTCTTTCAGTTTTTTGTTCCTGTTTTTTAGAAAATGTTTTGCATTTTCAAGAAATTCTTCTTGATTTCGGAAAAAATATTGTTGTCATGTTGTTCCTTTATTTTGATTTTTTTTTGTTTTAGATTCCTAAAAATGTGTCAAGTTTTCCTTTTTCTCTATGAAATATGAAAATGTTTGCAGCTTATGTTCGTATAAGGCGGACTGCCATTTTATGTACGAAATCCCAGGAATTATGGTGGTTATTAGCGTTGCTCATTTGCAGTAGATTTTCTGTTTGGTCCCTGTCGTTGTTGTATGTTTCTCTAAGTATGGCGCTTCAATCTTAACACGAGAAGTTGACTGTCGTAGCGGCTAGAACAGCGCGCCTATAGCGGCATGTAGCTCGCCTACGACCTTGGCTAGGCCGCGAGGGTTGGCATGAGTGCCTGCACGGCACGCCCTTTTCCTTTTTTTCCTTTTTTTATTTCTTTTATACATTAGCCCCCCCCCCCCCCTCAAAATCAAAAGGACCGGTGGGCTAAATGAGACGGTTGGCCGACCTGCTCCCTTGTTGTGTCGTACCTGGGTCAGGGTGTGCGACACGAGTTCCGATCCAGCATACCCCGTGTATTACACATGTCTGCGTGGGGCGTGCCGTGCCGGCACATCTAGCCAGGTCAGGTCCGAAGAGCCTTTGGCCATTGGGTCCGGATTTTTTCTTTTTTTAGAAAAGGAGGAGGACCCCCGGCCTCTGCATCTGGACGATGCATGCAGCCACTTTATTAATTATTCACACAAGACCTTACAAAGTCATACAACAGTAAGACTAAAACTACCGTCTAGGCAACATCTGTCGCTACTCCTATTCAGTTGTGGGATGCTGATAGTCTGGGCCTAATACCAAACAAACCTCGCAGCCAAACCTAACATATAAGACCAGAGGTGCCAACCAGGACGCCTGCCGGGTATGGGGCATCCACCAGTCCGGCGCACTCTTCAACCAGGACGCCTACCGGATATGAGGCCGCCGCAGCCACCTGCCATCAATCCATCTTCAGTGTTGTATTGCTGCATCTACCCTGCCCGGTTAGCTGCCGTCAACGCACCACGACGCCAGACAACGCCATCATCTTGCGCTCGTCCATCATCACATGCCCAGGGCCGGCCCTGAGGAGGGGCAGGGGCAGGCCCAGCCCGAGGGGGGGGGGGCAGGGGGACTGCCCCAGGGCCCCCGAATCCAGGGGCCCCTCCCCAGATAGCCTGTGGGCTTGCGCTAGGAAAACCGTGGGCCGTGGCCAGGCGTGGACGCCGGCAGACGACGTATCGAGGCCTTCGTATTCCTTTTCCATTTTTGCGATTCGTTTCCTACTTTCCTCCACGTTCCATCACGTAGCCATCCTGAAATCATGCGGCATACTTAATTCCAAGTTTCGAACCTGCATACACCGCCGCCGTCACTTCGTGAAAAGTCAAGGAGGTTAGATGCGGAGAAGCAGCCGTCCTGTTCGCGATAAGAACTTGCGTCCCTGCTCATTTTCTTCAAATTCCGTTCCTAATTCTGATCAGCAGTACGTGGTCTCGCCGATTTCTATTCCTGGGCCACCCAATCGCTCGAGTGTCTAGCCAGTATTGCCCTTTGCGCTCTCACATTGGGCACTGGACAAGCACACACACATCATCGCCGATCCGTCGAGCTCTAGAGCCAGACGCGAACGAGTACAAATCGCTGAATGCCCGATCGCCGATGCCGACTCATCCAAGGTATATTATATTATTGTTCTTATCCCTCTATACGTACATTTAAGTATTTTTTTAGAACGAAGGCTCAAGGGAAGCCCGACTTTGAATTAACAAAGCTATCAACCGGCCAGGATTACACAAGGCCATCAAGCAAGAGCGACCGAAAGATACAAAGGAGCTGCCTGAGCAGCTTACAACGCAACGCACACTGCTGCACAATAAGGGAGAGACATGAAAGAACTGCAAGTAATGTCGAAACCTGTTGCACATCGACACCCAGAGCAGGAAAGCAGAGAAGCCTCGGGGATCAGCCAAAGGCCTGCAAGCACTGAGAGCAGTCGGATCATGGGATTGGGACCCTGCAACCTGTCTTCCAACGCCGAAGAAGACCCCAATCTTCTCGCCTAGGCTCGAAGGCGCTGCACCGTCGGGTCGTTGGGCGCTCACCCGAGAGCACGGACGTGTGCTGGTCGTGACCCAGAGCAGGCAAAGCTCTTCTCACCACGCCATAGGCTCACACCACTAGCTGCACTGCCACCCGCCCGGGCAACCGAGAACAGAAGGAAAGCCGCTGGGAGGATTGTTGAAGAAACCGGCTGCAAAGACCCAAGGGTGAAGCTTGGAGAAGCCTCTGCTTGGACTCGCAGCCGCCAGGCGCTCTCCTCCCTCGGCGCCACTCACCCGAAGAACCAGACGACCCAAGACGGCGCCTCCAAGGAGGGAACGACGCGCAGGGCGCTGCCACCGCCCAACCCGAGACGAGTTTTGGGTTTTCACCCGGGATCTGGGACGGGGATGGATAGGGGAGTCCTCAGCGGTGCCTCGAAGGAGAAATCCGATGCGCGCACACACCATCACCGCCGTGGTCGGAGATCCAACCAAGGGTTTCCCCCGGACTCGTACTATGCCACCAGCTCACCGCCGGCACCGGAATTGGCAGCCAAAGCTGCAGATCGGACATCCGGAGGAGAGGAGTGAGCAGAGGAGGAGAAAACAACCCGACCTTCAGATCTGGCTCGGAAGAAATCCGCGCCACGACCACCCCCCGCCGGCTTCGCACCGCCCGAGCAGCCGAGGAGGCCGGCCGCCACATCCCGCGCACGCCGCCTGTCGCAGAGGCCGCGCCGCCTCGCCGGCCGGGGCCGCTGCCCCGGAGTCCGTGGTCCTTCGCGAGGGGAACGAAGCGACGAGAAACCTCGCCGCCACCTTCATCGGCGGCCGCCGCGTCTTGCCTGGCGTCTCTCAGGTGGCGGCGAGGGGAGGAGATGCTGGAGGGGGTGGCGGCGCCGGGGGGAAACCCTAGTTGCCCGTGGGGGACGACACGGGAGCCGCGGGTGGGTGGGGGTCCGGTTCTGGGATCTGCTATATCATCACATTTAAGTATTTTATCCCTCGCATACATGATGCATAGCTCGCATCCTTCAACCGTTGACATCAACATCGGGGGAATTAATGTTAGTGTGCTTGAGAGTACAGTTAATTCAGGGGGGGGGGGGGGCACATGCACAATCTGCTAGTGTTGATGAACATCCAATTTTGCCTTTTTCTGAATTATTAAAGAAGATTACAAATTTCACATTGCCAGATGGTATAATGCTATGGAGATTTTTGAGCATGTCACTGAATTTATTTGTTATCCTAATGTCTGTATTATATTGCATCTTATTTATAGTGCATCTGACGGTGGCATCAGTTGAAAGACGAAGCTTTTCGAAGTTAAAATTATCAAAGAACTATTTGAGGTCAAGAATGACTAATGAGAATTTTAATGACTTGGCATCAATGTGCGTCAAGAAGAAATTATTGGAAGAGATTGACATGAACCTCATCAGAATTGAGTTTGCATCGAAAAATGATATAATTTTTTAAGGTAATATGTATAATTTCTGCATATGTATTTTTTGGATGCATTCAAGTGTTCATATGTAAATTTTCATATATAAGTATAATCATTATTATTGTATGTTGTTTATACTAGGGGCCCCGAAATTTAGTTTCGCCCCGGCCCCCCAAAATCTCAGGATCGGCCCTGGGCAGGGGGGCGGCCGCCCCAGGCCCCCAAAGTCTAGGGGCCCCTCCCCAGGTACCTGGGTTATGGCCCAACGTTTTCCACAACTGAAAAACTCCCTATTGGGCTGGGCAAATGGGCCTCACGCAGCATGGAGGCATACGCTCGCTCGTGCAGCAGCGCAGTCAGCGGGGCACACGGAGGTAGCGATCGTTTCATCTTTCACGTATAAAAAGAAAATTTTCTCAAAAAAAAACGTAATTGATCCCTTCCTATTACATCTCGCATTGACGCAGCGACTCCAGGCCGCCGATGCTTCCTCTGTTCGTGACTGCGCGCCCGATGCTCCTTTTCCCTTTCCTTCTGATCCCAATTTCCGTCCTATTTCAGATCGTCAGCAGCTTGCTGCCGATTTCAATTCTTGGGGGCCCTGTCGTATCCCCGCTTTGCTTTTCGTCCATCACCGATTCTACTGTCGAAGGTATGTCATATATTCATAAATCGTATTGTGATTCCCCGAGTTCATAGCCGGCATGGCGGCACTGTTCAACAGTTGATGCTTTTTTCCTTTTAGCATTGTGTCTTATCTTGTCGGCCGAAAACAATATGCATCTGGTAGCGATAAAAGGAAGATGAAGTAAATACAAGGTATAACACGATATTTTGAGAAGTACAAAGATGAGGAGTTTTCTGCTAGTTTGCTAATTGCCAAAGGTATTACAACTAAAATGAGTATAGAGCCATTATTTTTTTGTTAAATGTCGTGCTACGAGGAAGAAACAATTTGACAAAAGTGATTTCCAACAAGAAATTCTAGAAGCTGGGAAGACCTTCAGGTTGAATATTCTTTTGGTTGATACGGCGATCACTTCTTTCAAAGATAGATTTAAAGAACTCATGCTGTCTAAAGATATATTCAGATTTCTATTGAGCTCACACACTCTGAAGTCACTGAATGATAATGAACCTTAAGAGCGTTGCACAAAATTTGCAGAAACTTTATCTCTTGATGGTTCATGTGATGTTGAGGTATATGATCTTATTTCTGAATTTACAGTAATAATTATAAATTATTTGATATGCATTTTTTGTTTTGGATGCATTGTTATAGATAATATTTCATATATATGTATATTGATTGTTAGTGTTAAGATGTCTATCTTAAGGGCCCCGAGTTTTAATCTCGCCTCGGGCCCCCAAAATCTCAGGACCGGCCCTGCACACGCCCACCGGCGAGACCCCGCTACTCCATGCCGCTAAGACCCGCCGTTATCGATGTGCCAGATGCCACACCGCTCCTCCGACGCGAAACACCACCTGTTTCCACTGGTCCCATCCCCTCCGCCTGCAGTTCCTCAAACCGAGCACCCAAACGCCCCAGGCGGCGCCTCCAAGAAGGGTACGACACACGCAGTGCCGCCGCCGCCCAATCTAAGGAGATTTAGGGTTTTCACCGGGGCATGGGGTTGGGGTGGAGGGTAGTGACCTCGACGGCGCCTGCAAGGAGGAGAACGACGACCCTGGTCGTCGCCACCGTCGGGATGAATGAGTCATCTAGAGTTTCCTCCGACCCGATGTCACCTCTACCAGCCCCCGCGAACGCACCGAGGCTGATGACCGCGATTTGTAAGCCACCAAGTGCAGCGGGAGAGAGCCTGCAGCGCGGAGGAGATCCACCGGCGACTCACCGCCCACACGGTCAAGACGCCGTCCATCCACCCCCCGCGAACATCGCCAGCCGAGGGCGCCGTCGCCATGCCTAACGGGGCCGCCGCCCCTGGTCCAGGTTCCTCCACGAAGGCCGGAGTGGCGAGATCTGCCACGAGCGACGAGATCCGGCACCGCGCGGCCGACGCCATCGCCCAAGCCCGCTGTCGACCGATCCCACCGCCGCCGGGAGCCCACACGCTTTCGGGAGTCCCACACCCATGGACCTGGGCACCCGTGCGCCGCCGTGAGTCCGCCGCCTCCGGGATTCGCCACACCGTCGGGAGGGCCGCACCCTGCGGACCAGGACGCCCGCGCCGCCGTGGATCTGGGAGCGGGAGGAGAGACCCTCCGCCGCCGCTGTCGCACGCACGGGCTTTGCCCGGCGCCGACCATCGGCAGCTGTGGAGGAGGAGAGGGGCGCTGGAGGGACTAGGCGGCGGCGGCTGAGTCTCCCGAGTCACCCGCGGGGGAGGCGACGCGAGAGGGACCTTCTTTTTGACGGACCCGGATTTTTCCTTTAAACCTCTACATGTGTCAAAGGGAAACATGAGTCTCTCAATCATGAGAGTATAAAAAATACTTATTCCAAAAATGTATTAAATATAATTTGGTTTTCTTTTGCAATAAATAAATGAGAGATGTTAGACACACAGAGAAGTTTTTACCGACTTCACGGACGAGCATAGGTGGCGTCTTCTAATTTGGATTAAGGAGAGACAGGGGCCCAACCCCCCTGAAATCAGGGGGGAGAGGCTGATTAGCGTTAAGCAATCCATAAAACATCCAGGGACGAATCCAAGGGGGGACGGGGGGGAAAATAATTCTATGAGACCAGGTCTCACAAGTTAGCAGGTGAGACCCGACCTGATGAATGACACGTGGCATTCACAAATCACAAAGCATCCACCCCACCCCCCCCCCCCCCACTTGAAATCAGGGGAGAAGAGATTAGATGCTTTATGATTTGTGAATGCCACGTGTCATCCATCAGAGCAGGTCTTACCTGATAAATATGAGACCTGGTCTCATATAAATTTTTTTCCGGACGAGGGAGGGCTAGACCCCCCCCCCCCCCCAACGATCTTGTTTTTCCACTAAGAGCGCTATATAGCCAGCCTAAACAACGAGTGGATGACTAATTTAGCCCCCCCTAATCACGTAAAGCCCAACTATACCAGGCCTCAAAAGCTCACAGAAAAGAAAAGCAGTCACGGGTAGTTTCCTTTTGTTTGCCTTCGATGCTTGTCGCCGAGCCGCCGCAGACGTCTAGGGCAGTTTCGGTCCATCCCTGTGCATCTAGCGTTCAAACCAAAAATTCTGGAGGGAGCGAGGCGATCCTTGCGTGGGCGCACGGCCGGCCGGGCGCACACCCAGCATGAGGGCCAACCAGCAAGGGAAAATGGTTAGATTTATCCTCGTCTTGTATTCTCGTCTTTCATGCTGGGCTTATAGATCTTCAAAAATTAGAACAATAGAACTAGAACTGCAGAAAATTCAAACCTAAATTTTTAATCAGGGAGTATTACTAATCCGTGAAACAAGGTTTTGCATAGTTTATTTCCTCATGTAGTAGAAATAATTAGTTCATTATGATTCTTGGTAACTTCTGATGAAAATTGAATTGTCCAGAATCAAACATCTCTTTTCTTCTCCTGGTGAAAATTTAGTTTATTAACCTAGACTGTTTTCGTATGATTTTTTTTCTCCGTGCACTGGAGGAAAATCTCGCCCCCCCCCTATGTTAGAATCCTGGCTCCGTCCCTGAAAACATCTGCCGCATGTCCGTGCGTGTATCATTTATTGTAAATAAATTATAGTAATTCAGTTGCGGGTAAAATAATTGTAGTTAGATAAACATGTCTTAAGAAACTACATTTTTTCTGCCTAACAAGTGTTTTTATTAAGTGAATACACACTACCACTTTACTTGTATTAGGGCATCTCCAAAGTAGACCCCAAAAACGGACACAACAAACCCGTCAGGAATAATGATACGAGTGCTGCCCATCCAAAGCTAGCCGCGACTGCCCAGTCACATTTTGAATGAAATTTAACGAAAAGAAACAAATTTGATGCACATTTTAACAAATTGGACGATTTTTATTTAAACTTAGATAATTTTTACATCCGGTGGACTAACACTAAAAAAACTGAACTACCCTGTACTTTTTTTTGAAACGGAGGTAAAAGATTTGCCTCTCCATTGATTAAGAAGAGAATAGAGTGTTTTACAAGCCTGGAGTTACATAGTGGATTACTCTCCCAGAATGATGTTCCCTAATTTTTTTGCCCACACGGCCACCCAAAGAGATGCTTCTACTTTGATGTTGGTGAGCAGAATAGCTGGTGGTGACTATTTGTTGCGGAAAACCCTGCCCTATACTTGACGGTAACCTCGTACGCCATGTCGGGCTGGCCGACGGCACCTCCATCGCCATCGTCGTCATTGGAGTCGGGCTTCTTGCGGCGGAAGGGCACGGTGTTGCAGCAGCACTTCCTGGTCGCCGCCTGGCACAGCTTTGCTTCATGATTTTCAGACAAAATAGGATATGAAAAAGTTGGATCTTTTGTGTTTGTTTTACCCACAAATTGGTGTACGTCGTTCTATCCTGCTGCATGTAATATTACATATGCAGCTACAAAGTATCAAAGACAACACGAATTGGCTGTCAGTGATTCATCAGAAAGACCACAATGATCACACATTGTATCAAGTCACCTGCTATAATGAGCATTCATGCTACAACGCTTTCCTTGCCCTGAGAGTTTCAGTTGCAGCAGACACCATCCAGAAAGGCAGTCTTCATCTGCTTCGATTCATCTGGCGCTCAAGAACCTGGAGCAAATGCCAGCTCGCCTTCTTTGAGTGCAATAGCACCACAGGCCGCGCCTTCAGAGAACAAGAACAAGAACAAGCCGCCTGCGCTGTATTCAGAAGCCTTTTCTTCTTGGCGGCAATGGTGTCGTAGAACAAACGTCAGTCTGTACTGAGCTCCAGTCCTGCAGTACGGAGTGCCAAGATGCATATTCAGCCGGTAGAATTTCTGAAGAAGTAAATGCAGGAAGATTCGCTTCCATCAGATTCTTCCATTGTTTGGTAAATGGATCAACAGAAAATAAATGATTTTGGTTAAAAGAATTAACATTATACCCATGTTTTTCCCATATACTACATGCTAGAGCACCAGATGTTTGCATGTGAGATTTGGCCAAGATTTTCTTATTTATAAATTGAGATACTACTAATTCAAAAGGCAGAGTTCAAAAGTAATGAATATTTTCCTTGCCCCGTTATGCTATATAGTACATACACAATAAGGATGGATTAGCGTACTAACACGCAGGATGACAAAACGCAGTTGTCAAATCAAAGTATAAATATATGCAGCATGGTCATAAGTAAATGCAAATATCTTGGTGATATGAAACACGGAATAGAAAAGACCAGAAATATATGAACATGAAAGATGGGCAGCACAATCTTATTCCAAACCATATTTTGTACCTGGGCGATCAACTACAGTGAGCAAAGTCCAGTTCAGGGGAATACATGAGATCATTTATGCTCTGTCATTTGTTCATGGTGTCACAATATAGCAGTTTTACCAATTACCATCTCAGTGAAAAATCTCTATTCTGCAAAATTTCAGGAGACATGTGTTATTATATTCATATACATGAATTACATTCTTAAGGATTTCTTTGCCTTCAAGCAATAATTAGCTAGCAGGCTCGTCCAAATAGACCTGATCATGAAGAGAGAAGAAAACAAGGACAAGCATCAAATAAAAAATAAGTTAAACAAGCTCAGTTACAAAAATATCTTGAGATTACATATTAGGATATGGCTTAAGAAAATTAATTGTGGATCGCCATATAAATGCTAGGGTTCATACCAGTCAATAAAATAAAACGGCAGGAAAATAATATAATGGCAGAAAACAACAATATTTATGGGGATACTGAAGCCGTTTATATAATTGTACTTGTATACAGGGTAAGCATGGACAGAAGAGAAGTCATAAATAAAAATTATGTATATGCATCGGCATAGCAAGCCTTCACTCAAAATAAATAAATTTACCGAACATGGTACAATTTCAGGACATATTTTTAGAACGCCAGAAAGAAGGATATCCCCATTAATTTGTCAATAGGAGCAGCCTCCAGCAACATCTTAAATTCATGCAAAAGGAGAAAGCTCAATGCTAACCTTTGGTCACAACAAAAGCTTAAAATCTACTCCCTCCGTCCCATAATGTAAGAACTTTTTTGACACTAGTGTAGTGTCAAAAAATGACACTAGTGTAGTGTCAAAAAATGTCTTACATTATGGGAGGGAGGGAGTAGCACATAAAACAAGCTAATTAGCACGTACGTTGCAGCTTCTCAACCCCTCGGATGCTCAAAACTTTAACCCCGGCCAACACGAAATTTTCAAAGCCTGCTCCCTCTCCACCATTCTGCAATAGGGACCAAAAACAAATCTGTAGCAGAGTACGAAACACGAAAACAGATTAGGAAGACAAAGATTCCTTTTCAAAACAAGCAGTGTTTTTTATTTCCAAAATTGACCAACATGTTAGGTTGTCACCATAAAAAATAGTAGGTGATCAACTTTCTCCTTCGTAGTACGAAAACAACACCTTTAGTATTCATAACTAGTTTATACATATACCATATAACCAATTTACACCAATATAATTCCCTCAAAAAATATTACACCAATATAAATTTCTGGGAGAATGCCATGTGGTCGTTCAGTAAAATAAAACTAAATACATAAATTATAACAGTAAACACCCCTTTAGCATGTACTAATATCTAAGAATAGCTTATGCCAAGAATCATTCTGACCAAAACACACATAGCTATGACTGAACCCAAGAATTACATTTTAATTGGAAATTATACTAAACAAATGACAAGCACAAAGACCCGTCTCCCATCTAGGGATCAAGAAAACATATAATCTAAGCAATTGTGCGAAATATGGATGGTAAAACAAGTTAGGATAAGGTCTGGCAGTACACTTCGAGTAATTACCTGTCGAGAAGCCATAGGAAATTATCGTTGAAAATTTTCCGAAGTGAAAAAATGCGAGTAGCGGTCTCCAAGATCTGCCAAAATCGACTGACCACAACCAGTATGAACATCACCTGCATAAATTTGGAATTCAGAGGGGATACCATGATAATGTAATTGTTTGGTGTAAGAAGGAATGTACATGAACGGGAAAGAAGGGAACCTAGCCAAGTTACCCTGCTGATGGATGTTGTGTTCCCTGGGTGGAAAGAATTTTTGAGGAGTGGTAGGGAGGAAACATATATAGTTATATACACATACCTGTACCGAGGCAGCGGAAGGATGGGCAGATCACCCTCCATGAATGCCTGCAGGGAAGCTGTAGAATGATTGCTTCCTTCAAATCCCAGCGGAGCAGTTTCGCTCAGCCGAACAGCCATGGTGTTGGCCTACCTCGCCCGCGTTCCCTGGGTGGACCATGGGACTGGTTGATCCATCGCCTCCTCTCTCTCTCTCTCTCTCACAGCAACCGTCTGCCTCAGCTGGCTCCCCGTCCCCTCTTACGGCGGTGGACGCAGCCCTCTAGGACTTTTGACCCCAGAATTGGAACCGTACGCTGAAGGCCAGATTAGACAGCAGATCTGACAGTTGAGATTGTACAAATCACGAAAGGGAAAGCCAGAAACTCGCAAGGCATGAGAGGGTTAGAAAGTTGCTTGGTTTTACTGTCCTAATAAAATGTGGCTAAATTTCCGTATATCGGAAACATAGCTCGTCAGGACATAGTTCATCGACCGCGACCCAAGGCCTGGTTCTTGTTTGTTAGTGTGTGGATATGAAATGACCTGAGTGGGTTGTGATAACTCCAGTTGCCAATTTCATTGTTTGTTAACAAAAGAAAATCCTTTCTTCATTAACATTTTCCGTGTTTATAAAGTAACTGTTAAAAAAGCACAGTTCAATAACCATAAACCAGACAATTTCTTGAACCAGAAAAGATAAGAAAATCCATACAAATATAAAAAAACATGAGTTAGGTGAGGTTCTTTTGATCTAAACTCTCAAAAAAAAATTATAACTACCAATCCCATGGTTGTAGAAATATTATATAATACAGTATCTCCTAATCATAGTATATGTATTTTGGTCCAAAAAAATCATAGTATATGTATAATCTGTTAATTCATCTTATTTATTCGTAGTTAATTTCTGATTTTATTATGTGTACGTGGAAATTTATTTCTCATCCTTCCAATTTTCTATGTGATATAAAATATTTTTCACTCTAACACTGATTTGTAAGATGATACATATGGGCTTTAGAAAGTATCTGTTCGGCTAAAAATTATGAGATTAATATTGTGAAAGCATCTCAACCATCTAAGTGATAGATAAATAGGAAAGCTAACTTCTGTCCCACTGCTTTTTTTTTGCGATGAAAAACTCATAGTAGTGCCTTTTAAACTATATGGTTTCCTCGTGTGGACAAGATGAACCTGCATCAGAAAATCCCGGTGCATCATCTTCATCCTCCTTCACCTCTCTGGCTCTCTCTTCACCACGGCTTCCCTCTAGCTATTCTCTCTTGAGCCCATCTCCCCACTACAAGCTAAGCATCACCACCATGATGTGGGCTTCTAGGACCTCCTTCCTAGTAGTCACCACCAGGTTGTAGTGTCAGAATTCAAGATCATCCATCCCTAACTCCTGCAAAGGAACTTTCATATATAAGTTTGAATCGTCATTTTTGTGAAGAGATGTAATATTTTGTGTATTGTTATTATTTTTGCTAGACACAACCTCAACCTTTGGTTCACAAAGGGATAGAAATATGTTCTTTCCAAATGACTATAGGGATCTCACAATTTCAATAGATATTCCAACATCTTCTGCGCGCCAGAATTCTCCGCATCCTTCACTCTTGACATCGGATCACCTACAGTCATACAACTACCGCCTGGGGTTTCTACCTGAACGGAGTAAACAAATGTCATATCATGTGCCGGGCCATCTTCCTTCTCTAACCTGGAAAAAAAATGAAGTAACTGTGTAGAGCTGATCCAGGCAAAATGTCAAGTTAGATAATGCAACAAGTGGTAAGCATTCAAATTCCCAATGCGCCAAAACCATCAGTTACATTAAAATAACTCTCAGCCCACGACCCAAACATAATGGCATTACAATCCAAAGTAAGAGATACTTTTACTCCCACATATTGCACCTAATAGTTTCTGACTTTCAAATGAAGAAACCTAACAAGCGTCACGTGAATATAACAAGCTGGCGATTAATCAGCAGCTTCATATAACTACAAAAGCAGTGATGTAATTGAAATCAAATCTTAGGAGAACTCAGCTCAAAATAAAAGCAACATCAGACATCTAAAAAAGGCAAAATATGTTTGGATAGAAGCAGTACATGGACGATGACCACCACAACTCCACCCCTAATACAATAGAAGAATCTTCTAGTGACATAACCCTAAGTACTAAAAAGTAAATAAAAGTAAACAACAATATTCTTCTCTGCTTTATTGAGAGAGAGCCGCCCCTTTATATAGCAGAAAAGACTTGACCAACAAGCTGGTAAATCTATTCATACTCTAATACGATATCTAAACTGACTGAACTCTTTCTTAACAAAGTCGCTTAATCAACTAGGACTCCAATTAAGGGACAAGACTCCACATTTGATGGGCTGGCCCACATAACACCTCTCCCTTCCTAGAAAAACAGCTTGTCCACAAGTTGTGGGTTGTCAGTAGCCTCCCAGGAAACCTTGGGTGCTATCAATTGTGGAGCTATCTTGGTCGTAGTCATCAGCCTCGACAGCGCTCTGCTAACTCAGCTGGAGTGAGGAGGCGAACCTGCCTTGGCAGGGTTGTCTCTAAAGTGGTCGACAAGAAAAACAAGTGCTAGTGGTGTTGGCGGGGAAGGTAGGCCCAAAAGGCTAGAGTGGTGATGTTGTTGGAGGGAAATGCCGCTGCTCATATGCCTTGGCAAAGGAGATGGCGGTGTGGAGGTCAGATGGCCGTTGAAGCTCCATGTCATTGTGAAGACAATTTGCCAGCCCTGCAAAGCACCGAAACCGTTATCGGGATGGTGTTGATGGCTCATTGATGTGGCACATGAGTGCTAGAAACCTGTTGGTGTGTGTCGGTAACCGAGGAAGTGAACAACAGACGTGCCAACTCGCCCAAGGGATTGGCGCGAAGTGACGGCCCAAAATAAACGTGGCAAGATTCCTAAGTTCTCCAATGTCGGCATGCCGAATCGTCTTGATGTGGCAAGCCTCGTCCATGCGTTGTGCGACTATCCACGATGAAACTGCTTGCACCTATTAAGCCAATCAAGAGGATCGACTGAACCATCATACATCAGGTGCAAGCTAATTGATTTTATGAGTTCCCAAGGGGGTTATATATGTAGAACAAACATGATTTAGATAAAATAAAAAATCATTTTGGTTTGAGCATTAAATCAACATGAAAGCTTCCCCAACGGCACTAGCAGATAGTGTTTGTAATTTATGGGGTATGGCATTACTTTTTGCATCTCAAGCTTGAATTCCCAGCAAATCAGGACTTAGAAAGACAAAACAAGTATAATCTAATAGTTACTTTTGTCTTCACATTTTTACACTTTCTTTTAACATATGTTATTAATAAATTCCCTTTTTTGGTAACAGAGAAGATTTCATTAAATATTAAGAAATATGTAATCAAGTTTTGGGGGTGGTGCGGGGGAGGGGGTGTTCATGCTATAGTGTTTGGCATTCAAACCAAACTAGTTGTTTCCATGCTACATATGAATGATGGTCTGGACAAGTCTATTCCAGAATGATGGTCAAAGTACTATTTACCTAGTAAGGTTATGTAACAGAAATAACCAAAAGTTACTCCCCTAATAGGTGCAGCAGTGAAACAGTTCTTAAGATGCCTGGAACAAACATATGATCACCAAACAATTGTAATGTATGTGTGGGAAAGAGATGCCTGATCTGAGGATCGTTCCAGGAAAAGTTCAACTAATGAACATGATATATAAAACTAAAAAATGAAGTGTAGTTAAGGATCTTACTTAAAGATGGGTTTTGGCCAATGCTTCCTGCTGCACTGTTCATTAAGCTTCTGCTTGCATTCCCTAAGCTCTCCAACCTCAAGCCCCTCTCCATGGGCAACTCCTGTTGTCAACACTTGCTGACTGCCTCCACCAAGAAGCTTGCTTAATGCATCCCGTGTGGCATTGAGCTTAGCGATTCCCATATGCTTTGAGGAGCCCATCCCAACAAGTGCCCCACCAACAATTACATCAACAACCATTGTTCCACCCTTCTGCCGCGGCTTGAATTCTAGATCCTTCCCATGTTTCTGGCATAGTTCATGCAACGTAGAAACAGGTTGCTCATCTATTGTTTCCGCTGTGATAATGGGCTCAAAGAGGAACCTTGTTACCTGCAGAATAAACAGTGAAATCATTATCTCCACCATTAATAAATATGTCATTTTATAGAGCGGAAGAAGTCCTTTTTTCTTTTTTAACTTTCACAAGTATTATTGGTAAAGCTATCTTGGATTGGTCATACAAAATGATATATACGATTCTCCATAGAAAAACTAACATGAGCTGGCATTAATAGTTACGTTATTTTCTGGAAACCTCAGATCAACATATTAAGGAATGAAAATAACATGAAAAATGGATATTACAAACCTTCCAGAGCTTCTCAAGATTAAATTTGCAATCCACATAGACAGCAGCGGCAATGGCCTCAACTATATCAGCAAGCACCTTGGGAGCCTTAACATCACTGCCACCATAGGGCGTAGTGCCAAGGTCATCCTCTAACTCTTGTTTCACTGACTCAATAAACTGCCCGACCTGAATAAAGGTGTACCCAGCAACACACAAATGGTCACGAAAACAGTTCATCTAACATCCGCATCTCAAAGAGATGACATAATTGTAATGATTTACTCGCACTGCAACGCAACATCTAACATGAGCTGGAATCGATTTAATCGATCTTAGGTAGAAAAATATATATGATCACTATTTTTTATTTCATTATAAAAAAGGGAATTGAAGGGGAGCCTTGGCGCAGTGGTAAAGCTGCTGCCTTGTGACCATGAGGTCACGGGTTCAAGTCCTGGAAACAGCCTCTTGCAGAAATGTAGGGAAAGGCTGCGTACAATAGACCCAAAGTGGTCGGACCCTTCCCCAGACCCTGCGCAAGCGGGAGCTACATGCACTGGGGCTGCCCTTTTTATTATAAAAAAGGGAATTGTCAAACTAATTTTCAGTTGTGCTTATGACGGATCAAGTCAATCCTTGATGGCCCAAAAGTATTGTCACGAGACTCGTTAACAAGCCAGTTATTGTCAGAAACAAGATTGCATAGCAGGGATGGGGAAACAGAAAAATGGCCAGAGATATATTCAAGTGCAGTACAGTTTAACTTCAAGGATGGAAAAGAGAACATTTAGATAATTTGTGTATGAAAAAATGAAGTCAGCATGTGGCTACTTTGGATTCCAACATGGCGCGTGAGTGACAGAACTGTAAATTACCTATGGTCATGTGAAGGTACTCGTTAAACCTGTTGTTTAATCAAACAAATCACAACCTGGGGTTATGTGCAAATCTTGATTATGTTGAGTGACCTGAAACGTCTTATATTTGTTTACAGAGGGAGTATTTATGTTTATCTTCGGGCCTATCGGGCAAGCAAGTATCGGTGTCTATCACTCAACAAACTGTATGTAGGCAGTACATAAGGATGCAAAGTACTCACAATCTATTGAATTCGTCAATTTTAAGTGTAACTACATCTGAAAGGTACATTGGAATTACGCAGACAGGTTGGTCTCTCACGTTTGAAATCAATTTTCATGACTAAGGAGAAACATTCTCTACCATCAGGAGATTGTGCACATGACAGGCTGAATCCTAAGAACAAAGAACAAGAGGCCATCATCGGCCATGCTTTGCGCTCAAAACCTATATATCCACCGCTTGAGCGGACAGTCAACAATGGATAATTTAAGAATGCAAGTATAGTAAAGTACGTGTAGTATAAAAGAGATCCCAAATCCATGTCTCCTAAGTCCTAACTCAGGGGAGGAGGATCCGCGGATGCATACCAACAGATCGAGGCGGGGACAGTTGCGTCGGAGCAGCGGGTAGAAGTCGTGGCGCACGGCGACGCGGGCCAGCTTCTCGGTGTTGATGTTGGCGGCCCGGAGCGTGGAGAGCGCGCCGGGGCCGACGGCGGGGTTGGTGAGGTAGAGGTAGTTGGAGAAGGCGAGGCCGAGCGCCGCGTCCCCCACGAACTCGAGCCTCTGGTACGATGCCGCGGCGAAGGACTGGTGGGTGAGCGCCTCCTCGAGCAGGGAGCGCTCGCGGAACTGGTACCGAAGAAGCCGCTCCACGCGGGCCGCCGCCTCCGCCCTGTCAGCCACGAAACCCGGCGGCGGGAGCGTGACAGGGCCCGACGGCTAGGCCCGCTTGCGCTTGCGGGAGCCGGGCTTCATCATCCCTGCCCTGGTGACTGGTGTGCCGCCGCCGGTGCCCGTGACCGTCTGGCTATCTGGCTAAAATTTTGGGAAGGATCGAATAAACGGAAAGGAATCTGAGGAGAAACACGGACGGGTCCGTCTGTTTGAGCGTCTTCACCAGCCCCCCAAAATTAAAGAGCTTAATTATCTTTCTATTTCTGAGGAAATGGGCTTAATTATCTAAAACTGAATTTAGGGGGAAAAACGAACAAAAATACAGCTCCAAACCTTGGTGGGCTGGGGGATACCACAATCCCTCCAACCATCCGACCACAGGTCGTGATGTCATTTCCCAAAGAAGATAGTGACCGTACGCGAGGGATCATCTATAGAAATCAATGATAGCACTGGATGTGAATCACGTTAGGGATGACAAAGGATTCGTTGGTGTTGAGCTCATAGGAGAGAGGGCGCCGCAGGGGATTTCTCGTTCGAGGACCCGATGCAAGTGAAGCAAGTGGAGAGCAAACAAGAGCGTGACTGATAGATGTTGCTTGAGTTGGAGGGGGGGCCATGGAACAGGCAGCTGGTGCGTCTAGTCCTGGCAACTTTTGCTCCAGACGTGACGGCCGAAGCGGCTTTAGATAGTGTGTCCGGACGCGGTGGGGACTGTGCCAACGGGGGTGGTAGGTGTTGCGAGTCGGGAGAGCGTAGGCACGACAAATGGTGTGTCCGGCCATCGGTGAATGGTGCAAGTGGGTGAGTTGGGAGTAGCATGCGATGGGATAGAGCCGGGCAGGCGCCAGCGCATGTTCGCCGGCGGCGACGCAAGGATGTGGAAATGGTGCGCGTGAAGTTTTTCTTTTACTTGAGCGGATGCAGTTTTGGCGGAGGAGGCACAATAGTGGAAGGTGTGCGGCGCATGATTCTTGGCTAATGTGTTTTAATTACGTGGTATGACGATTTTATTCCTAATGAAGATGTAATTAGGGTGCAATGATTCCTAACTAAGGTGTTGTGGAGATGATTAAAATTAATTAGTAAATATGTGAATATGATGTGATATAACATTGGGGCAATTCGATCTATTGATAAATTGTGGATATATGGCCGAGATCTAAAGTTTCTACCTCAATTTGCTTGTTTGATAGTAAGTAATAATTAGCGGTGAAAAATGGAGATTGGGATGGAGACCATCCTCTCCTCGAGCACATTCCACATGTGCCTTGAATATGCACAATAGTGAATATGCCCATTTATGCAAGGAAATGACAAACAAGAAGGTTCGTACATCTCAACGATTATTAGCGATTTGTAGGCAGGTTCAAGTGATAAATATAGAAAATATCTGAGAACATTCAGTTTAAATGAGGGTTGAATATGAGTGTAAAATCCACTCATCAAGCACCAAGGATCATAATATATGGGTGCAGTAACCTTGCATATGGTCGAGAGAGGGATGCAAATAATTTTTGTACTTGAGAAATATATGAGGAGGAGGTTTTGCCAATTGAGTGGTACAAAACTTTCAGATTTATGAATGAATTTCGCCAAGAAAACATTAAACAAGGAGCATTTAATACACATTGTCGAAAGCATACAACATATTCGTCCAAGAAAACACGACATACAATTTGTTATACATCCAGCAATCGTTATCACTTATTTAAGTTCAAAAAAATGCCTCACATAGCCACTCCCAGACCCAGACAGCCACACCCATACCAATTTCTACAACAGAAATTATATTGGCAACATACTTCCTGTACCGAGTTTTAAAAAGAGTTATAGAAAGAGAAATTCAAAAAAGAGACGGAAAATCCTATCTAATAGATTGACTACAAATCTACATTGCTATTGAATAAATACCGGAAACACACTGGCTTTTGGAATCTCACATCAAAATCAACACATTGGTAAAGGTGAACCTCACCATCTCTGCAGTAGTAACACGACAAATTACATAGGAAGTACTGACAAGGTAGTATACAAAAGACTAGTTCCTTATTTTGTACTTCCTCCGTCCGAAAATAATTGTCATCAAAATGGATAAAAAAGGATGTATCTAGAACTAAAATACGTCTAGATACATCTCCCTTTATCCATTTTGATGACAAGTATTTTCGGACGGAGGGAGTATATATGTTTGCATCAGCAGTATAAGTGCAATGGAATAATAACTTAGTTCGTAAACAAAATGAGCACCACACCACACGATCTAAGATTTAGATGATGCAGTGTTTGATTAGGATTAACTTCGACTCACAGGCCAAAAAGTCAAATTTAAGCCTAAGCAAACGCCCTCCTAATTAAGCAAAGGAGAAGCCAAGAACAAGCCGGTAATTAATTACTGCTCTTGGGCAGTGTATCAGCCGTGAAGTTACATTGGCTGCGAGAAGCCAAAGAGTCCACCATGTTAGGAAATTGTATATCTACTTTACAGAAATTTAGAATTTCATTTTGTACCCCTTTTCAGCGCACAAATACGGAGTACTCGCCAGGACTGGACTGCAGCACCAACACAGAGGACACAGCCGCCGCCTCTTCCCCTTCCAAGTTCCACCCCACCATCTCCTCCGATTTCCCCGGGCTTCCGCCCCCGTCGACGACCACTTCCCCCTCCAGTCCACGCCGCCGGCGGCCGGCAACGAGATGGCCCCGACGCTGACGGAGCTCCCGGGCGGCCTCCTCACCGAAATCCTTCTCCGGCTGCCCGTGCCGGAGGACCTTGCGCGCGCCTCGGCCGCCTGCCCCGTCTTCCGGCGCGTCGCCACCGACGACGCCTTCCTGCGCCGCTTCCGCCGCCTCCACGCCCCTCGGCTCCTCGCCTTCATCGACCTCGACGGGTTCCAGCCCATGGACCATACTTATCTCAGGCGGCATCACGCCTATGGCTGCTTCTACTGGGAGTCCATCCTGATCAAGAGGAGAGAGGTGCTTGTGCTCAACATCCAGAGGATGGAGTTCTCCATTGCCGAGCTCCCATCCTCTGGTTGGGGCACGCTTGGCGTGGCCATTGTGGAGGCAGGGGAGGGCAGGCTTGGGCTGTTCAGTATCCGTGATGGAACTGCAGGTGGCAAACCTGACCTCTGCTATACTGTTAGGCGTAACAAGGGCAAGAATTCCGGTCAGTGGCAGATGGTGAAGACATTCTCACTAGGTTCTGAGGGCCTGAATTATATCAAAGCCGCAACAGAGAGGTATGTGCTCCTGATATGTTCTGAAGCCCCGCGGTTCGTAGGCTTGTCTATGGAGATGCCAGACTTGGAGTATATCTCGGTGGACGTCAAGGGTCTGTCTGAAGCCTTTTGGGAATTCCTTGTCCAGGACGCGCATATATGCCCACTTCCCGCCGTCGCTGTCTTTGCCGACAATATGAAGTGGTATATGTTTTACACTTTTTCTGCATCATACATATATAGTTATGTTATATCTTTCACTTCAAAGATTTCACACGGATTGTCTAATTCTTAATTGTTCAGTGTTGCAATTGGTCATTCTTGTTTACACGATTTAGTAGTGATTAGTTTTTTGTGCTCAATCATGGAAAAGTGAACATATTTGTGATCTCTTGTCCTGTTTGTTTCAATTCCTGTTTTAAGGGAAGCATACAAGAGAAAATATCTTTCACATAGCTCAAGCTTCCAGTATCATTTTAGGAGTCACAAAATCAAAACATATATTTTCGTGGAACAGTTTTATAGCCGTGGTAATGGAGAAGTGATCCATGTGTAGATCCATTTTACCTTTGTTGTGGTTAGTTTCACCTCTAGAAAGTTAATTACAGTTAAGGACTCATCTTGTCCGCTTCTCATAAATATAAGGATGTAGGCAAGTTTTTCTTTTTGTCATCTTCGCATTCAATTTTCCTTTTATTGTGATGATGTTGTTTTGGAAAATCTCTGCCTCACTTCTCTGAATAACAGAGAAAGAGCAGTGTGCGCTCACACTGTGTGATTTGGATCAGTCTCATAAGTCCTGCAAACACTAAGCTACCAGTTTAGAATGACCAAAGATTTTCGGTGCTTGTTTGTTTTTGCGTACATGCCTCTGTCTGGCTATGTGATCAAAGCTGCATTGCAATTCGGTGCTGAACAGAAAAAAAGTGTTGCATATCGTAAATCCGGTTGTGATGAATGGTTAACCTTACTGATTGAAGGAATGCTATTCTGCTACTATATTTGGCCCAATATAGTACATATAATTCGTTCCTTTAAGCTTGTAAGCTCTTGAATATGTGTACAAATTGGACCCAAAATTCTTCTCTGTTTGGCTAAACTTTCGTCTTGTTTGTTCAGATTCGGGGGAGCCACAATCAGATCAGCATTCTCAATTCAAGACAAGTGGGATTTCAGTGGCGTGTCCTACAGGATGACACTATCTACATTGCTTCGCCTGGCGTTCATCATGTCTATGTTTTGGTTAATTACTATAGCGTCGATGTGGATGTTCTTTGTCCGAGTGTGGCAGTGCCATGTCTATGTTGTGTCCTTCCTTTGATATCTAAGAATGTCACATTTTAATTAACGGTCCCAATCAATCAAGCACTGTGGGAAGTCCACCTTTAATTGTTATACTGAGCAGTGCGTTGCGATGCACTGGTGTTGATGACCGGATGCGGTGTCGAGTGGCTGCTGCTTGTCCAAGTCCGCTGCTCCTTGACGGCCATGGGAGCGTACCGCTCATACATAACTGTTGTCTCTCGAACATCTAAAAGCTTGACGGTCTTTAGAAATAAGAGCTGGCAGTTCGTGCCATTTGCCTGAACTTTCAGAGAGCTATTTTCGCCCAGGACTATGAATAGGACTGGAGTGAAATGGTAAAAACCAGGGGAAGGACTCATTAAAGTTAATGTTGATGCTTCTTATTATATTGACTAAATGAAAGGCTCCACGGGTGCAGTGGGCAGAGACGCTCATGGTGTTTTACTAGCTGCTGCTTGCTCTACCATTCAACATGTCGATGCTGCTCAGACAGCTGAAGCAATTAATAGCTATGCACCAGGGCCTTCTTCTTGCAAACACTTTGGGTTTAAACTCATTCCAGATTGAGTCTGACTCAATTGAAGTGGTAAATGCTTGTGCTGGATATGACAGAATATGGAACAAAGCTTCGGCAATTTATGCAGATTGCTTTATTATGGCCGGGATGATTGGAAGAGTGGATTTCTTGCATTGTGTTAGAGAAACTAATGAGGTAGCCCATAGCTTAGCAAAATTTGCTTACGAAAATGATACTTCCATTAGTTGGTTTGAGGAGCCCCCTGATTTTTTGGTGAATGCCATTGTAAATGATGTAACTATTTTACCAAGATGACATTCCCTTGAAAATAAAGCTTCCTCTATTGATGCCCAGGGCTAGAAACAACTTCTAATGACCCACCCCAACACCAATCGAATTCTGGTGTGTTTGGTATCCTGAGTTTTTGCGTTTGTTATTGAAGTGACAATTGCTTGCATTTTATTCGATTCTTTCTCGAAAGTGCCCTTCTCGGCTTGAGCCCATATGAGCTCGAGTGAACAGTAAAATCCGACAATTTTTTTAAAAAAATCTCTTTTTTTTACTACATTTGACAAATGTTTTCAAAGCTTGCAAAGTTTAATCATGAAATGAAATTCGTACCCCTCCTGCATCGCTGTACTACTGTCACACCCCTGTCACATGGATCCGATTCCGGGGGAAACCCTTGATCCTGTGTGATCGGACTATGGCGGCTCCTTGGCGTCGTTTCCCCGCTTGAGGGCTTCATGCGTGGAGTTGGGCATCTGCAAGCCGGACTAGTGGAAGGCGTCGATGTTGCCGCCATGGCTTCTGTGGCAATGATGGTAGAGGTTAGCGGAGTCAGAGACGTGGAAATGGTTACTGTAGTTGGCTCTTTTAGACGTATGCATGGGATTACCTCAGGGTTGTTTTGTTGTGATGAAGTTAGAGCTGCAGGCGCGGGCCCTTGTGGTGATGATAACAGGTGGCAGGTGGTCTGTTCGATGGTATTCCACGGTGCTAACCTTGCATAGTTTTCATTTGGAGCTCTCCATCAGAGTTGGAGCTGTTTTGCCCTCGATGTGGGTGGCTGAAGCTGGCACGGGTCTTCTTGTATTTCACACAGCCTCTACGGCGAGGGTTGGGTCAACGTTCGTCTTCGGCAAAGACGGAGTCTCTTGCTCGGAGATTAGGGAGGGCGATGATGCCTCTTGGAGAGAAGTGATGACGATGACACCATGGTGTATCTTGACGAGACCCTTTGTATTGAGGTATGTGGGTGGGGGGTATCATGTGTGTGACGCTTGACAATTTGTGACAGTTTTAGCCTAGTTTTTCATTAATTAACATGACAACTCTCTTTAGCTTTATTTAATGGATGAGACAAATCCTGCCTCCATTTCAACAAATAAATATGCTATTTCACTCAATTTCGGTTTTTCAGATATTATTCGCAAATATTGACGCATATCTTACTCAATTACAGAAAAAAGTTCCACATGCATATTTCGCAAATATTTCAAACAAATTTGAAGCAATTATTTAACACGTATTCAAAGTTTTTGAATATTAACTCCATTTATGTTCTTTCAAATATCATTTCCCTCAATTTCAAGTTTCGAGAAAAATATTCATAAACATACACACATATCTTAACCATTTTATTTGTATTTTAATCAATCACAGAAAACATTCCACATGCATTTTTCGCCAGTATAAAATTATCTTAGCTAGATGTTAATTAATTTAAGGATTATTTACAAAATGCCCACACATTGCAGTAACATTTCACACGATACGTTTATTTGGGTAAGTCTAGGTCGCCGCAAGGTTTTGTTAGTGTTTATTTTAACCCGCAAAAAGTTTTTTTGGAGTAAATGTAGTCAGTATCTTGGTGTATCAGTCGGGTCTGTGTGCTGGAGCTAGATGGAAGCCAAACATTCTCTTTGGTAGTGCTACAACTTCTGGATGAAACTGCTCCAAAGTGAATTTAGTGGAGCGAAACTGATTTTGGTGAAGCGGAGCAGTCCCAAACAAGCCCTTTGTTTATGGTTGTTGAGCCGGAGCTGCTGTGTCATGTGGTGGCAACTGACAATGACGGGTGATGGTTGACTCTTCGAGCCCTTTCGGTTAAAACGGATATACCCTAAAAATATGTTTGAACTGAGATGTGGTGTTCCATAAAAAATCTGAGGTGCCGGGCCTGAAAGTAGAAACGTAAATGGGCAGTGTTGGCCCGAAGATGACCATTTCACAGGCCCATCAGCAACACGACAAAATCACTCTCTCCATACTCCAGCAGCGTCCGCACAGCACGCAGCCGGCTCCTGCTAAATCAGCGGCGAGGGTTCCCGAATCCGCATTTCAGTTCAAAAAACCCGTGAGATCCCTCTAGGAACCTTTTCCGGCACCCTGCCGGAGGGGATTCGATCACAGAGGGCTTCTACGTCAACTCGATTGCCCTTCCAATAAAGCGTGAGTAGTTTATCATAGACCTACGGGTCCATAGCTAGTAGCTAGATGGCTTTTTCTCTCTCTCTCTTTGATTATCAATACCATGTTCTCCTCGATGTTCTTGGAGATCTATTCGATGTAATACTTTTTTGCGGTGTGTTTGCCGAGATCCGATGAATTGTGGATTTATGATCAGCTTATCTATGAATATTATTTGAATCTTCTCTGAATTCTTTTATGCATGATTTGATATCTTTGCAATTCTCTTCGAACTATCGGTTTGGTTTGCCCAACTAAATTGGTTTTTCTTGCAATGGGAAAGTGCTTAGCTTTGGGTTCAATCTTGCGGTGTCCTTTCCCAGTGATAGCAGGGGCAGCAAGGCACGTATTGTATTTGTTGCCATCGTGGGTAAAAAGATGGGGTTTCATCATATTGCTTGAGTTAATTCCTCTACATCATGTCATCTTGCCTAATGCGTTACTCCATTCTTTATGAGCTTAATACTCTAGATGCATGTTGCGGTCGATGTGTGGAGTAATAGTAGTAGATGCAGAATCGTTTCGGTCTACTTGACACAGACGTGATGCCTATATTCATGGTCATTGCCTTATATATCGTCATAACTTTGCACTTTTCTATCAATTGCTCAGCAGTAATTTGTTCACCTACCGTATTATTTTCTATCTTGAGAGAAGCCTCTAGTGAAACCTATGGCTCCCGGCTCTATTTTCCATCATATAAGTTTCCAATCTATCATATTAGTTTTCGATCTACTATTTTGCAATTTTACTTTCCGATCTATAAACCTAAAATACCAAAAATATTTACTTTATCATTTATCTATCTCTATCAGATCTCACTTTTGCAAGTAATCATGAAGGGATTGACAACCATTTATCGCGTTGGGTGCAAGTTGTTTGATTATTTGTGCATGTATTCGGTGATTTGTGCGTTGTCTCCTACTGGATTGATACCTTGATTCTCAAACTGAGGAAAATACTGATCTCTACTTTGCTGCATCTCACCATTTCCTCTTCAAGGGAAAAACCAACCCAAGCTCAAGATGCAGCAGCTAGCACCAGATCGATTAGAGGAAGGAGAAGCGCCGCCATCAGAGGCACCGGCGACGGTTGTACCCAAGAAAAAGTGTAGAGGAAGTTGAACCTGCGTTCTTGTCGCCACGGAAAGGGCGTCAATAGTCGTCGTTGCCGGCGGCGGGGCAGTTAGGGCTCCCCCTCGGCAAGAAAACGGCGGCGGCAGACGGTTGCCTACCCTAGGGTTTCAACTGCTCGCGGTGGCGGGCCGACCCGTATGAGTTTTTTTTCCCAAACAGCAGCGGGCGGGCGCACGCGGACGGGCTACGGCAGTGGGCGGCCGTACACGACCGCCAAGTACGTCGACGCGAGCGGGGCCGTACGTCGGGCAGTATGCATACACGCTGTGAAAAGACCCCCTGCCCTTTATACGTTTGGGGGGGGGGGTGTCATACCGAAGCGCTTCTCTTGGAAAAATAACTCTCTAAAATATCATGTACAAATCTAACTCACAGCGATTCTAAATTAAAACTGGTAGGAAAGAATTAGTGCAGTGCTAAGACAACTCCATTCCCATGAATGGAGCAGTAATTAAATAGCATGGAAAAATGTGAAGTTGATGGAAAAAGAAGCAGTAGTATAGTACAACGGTTGGATGAAGACTGCACTAAAAACTGTTTTTGCAGTTAAGAAAGGCCAGACAGATCATAGATTAGGAATTTTCAACAAACATTTTATCTTATCAAACAAATTTAATACACCATTAATATTATTTGAGAGAACTAAATATCAGTAGACAATTCCTATATAAATGAAAGAACACAAAATTAGCTGAAATAGCTACTGTGTAATAGAAGACCAGCATACCTAATATGAGTATTTGAGTAAGTCATAGCCAACAATTTAAGAAAAAACAAGATATACCAATAATAATATAGGATGAAAAAGGCACACCAATAGGCATGCCACATCATATGTCGGTTTAAATGTTCTTTCTCATTCCTGCATCCAAGTACATGACGTGTATGGTACTATGGTTAGAGGTTGTTGTTAAGTTTTGGCTTGATGTAGTCGTTTTGTAGTTCAGTAATAATTCTCAGAACTATACCGAGGTGGATATGATCCTACCTATTTGTATTATCAGTTTCATTGAGAAATGACATGGGGGCAACCCCTTACTTTGAGAATGGAACACATAAATTTAATTTCAAACATGAGTTCACCCTCATTGGATGTATAATGTGCTAAGCATATTTTTTTACTAATACAATATGGTGTAATGCAGAATAAGTTATCGTATCATCGGATTGAGATATAAGAATAATGTTTTGAATTTTCTATTGGGTCGTTTTGTTGTTAAACTTAGCTAATGATAGTTAGAATTGCTTCTTTGATAGGGAAACAATCGGCAGAAAATCTTACCCTTGACCCACCATCCCAGTTTTCCTAAACATATACATGGTTCTTAATATGATTTAACATATTTGCTAAGTTATAATAAGCTCTCACTATCCTTTACACCTTTGGATCTTCTTTATTATTTTCGTAAATAAGAAACAATGTAGCGTATTGTTTTAGTTGGATAAACCATTTATTGGTAACATTGACATTTACTTGTGGTTTTGAACTTTAGTCCTGATCAAACTATTTTCATATTTGATCAGGATGAGCCCAATAGGTATCTTACTGAACCTGATATAGTGTAACACCCCCACTGTCATGCTACAGTAACCCTCTGTGATTAAGCTAATCATTTTTCCAAACAATGCTTAATCACCTTTGTTCAAAATCCCAATTGAAATTCCAGTCAATTCAAATTCAAGTGAAGTTTGAAGTTGCTCAAAACTTGCTGGAAAAATGTTCATCATTTGTTAAAAATTCCATAACATTTATTTGGTAAGGAAAACAACATCACATAAGTGCTAGGCTATGTTCCACCCATTCTGTACCAAGTTTAATGAAGATTGATGGGTAAATTAGGCCATGCTGGTAAAAAATAGTTAGCTTTCTTTGTACTGACCTGTCCAGGTTTGCTGTTGTAGCTCGGCCACTGGCTGTTATCCTCCATAAAGGCATTGTCCTACAGATCTATGGTCTGCAACACTTGGGGCATGTATTTTCAACATTATCTTACCCCTCCCGGGTGCTATCTTAAAGGTCATTGATCTGTTCATGCTTTTCTGGAACTAGACGTGCAAGGCATCATGGGCGACGGGTGTCTGATCTTTGTGTGTGTGGTTTGACATTGTACACACAGTAGTGTAATGATACAAAGTCGATCGATTTCTAGGTCGCGGCAAGGTTTTGTTAGTCATTTTTTTAACCCGCAATTTTTTATTGGAGTAAATGTAGTCAGCTTCTTGGTGTATCAGTCGGGTCTATGTGCTTTGCTTATCGTTGTTGAACCGGAGCTGCTGTAGCATGGGGTGGCAACTGACAATGACGGGGTGATGGTTTGAATTTCCACTCTTCGAACTCTTTTGGTTACAAAAATAGGTACCCAAAAAAATTGTTTGAACTGAGATGTCGTGTTCCATAAAAAAATCTGAGGTGCTGGGCCTGAAAGTGGAAACGTAAGTGGGCAGTTTTGGCCTGAAGATGACCATTGCACAGGCCCATTTCGGCAGCACGAAAAAATCACTCTCTCCATACTCCAGCAGCGTCCGCACAGCACGCAGCCAGCTCCTGCTAAATCAGCGGCGAGGGTTCCCGAATCCCGATTTCAGTTCAAAAAACCAGGGTTCCCGATCGACTCCCCTTCCCCGGCGGCCGCCTCCTCCACCCACCGTCGATCGCCTCTTCCGCCCCAGCCGCCCTAGAATTCCCCTACCACCCAACCACTCTCCCTCCTTCGCCTCACTCGCGGCCGCCAAGGAAATGGCCTCGTCGCTGATGTCGATCCCGGACCACCTCAAGGCGGAGATCTTCGTCCGGCTGCCTGAACCAGAAGATCTCGCCCGAACTGCTGCGACCTGCGTCACCTTCCGCAGAGTCGTAGCCGACGGATCCTTCCGCCGCCGCTTCCGCCTCCTCCACGCCCCGCCCCTCCTCGGCATCCTCGACCGCGACGGCTTTCATCCCGCCCTCCCGCCTCACCCCTCCGCGCCAGCCGCCCGCGCGCTCGCCCACGCCGCCGACTTCTCCCTCTCCTTCCTCCCCTCTCACCGCCGCTGGGCCGTGCAGGACGTCCGCGACGGCCGCGTCCTCCTCGCCGCCAACCCTGAACCCCAAGTGTTCACGGAGCTCGTGGTGTGCGACCCCTTGCACCAGCGACACATCATGCTTCCCCAATTACCTCACGACCTAGCCGCTTCGCCGGAGTTTCCAGTCCCTATGGCACACAGGTGCCATCTTTTCATAGCTTCCCCCGGCGCCGGCGAGAACGTGGCAGCTGCAGCCATGGAAGAGGCGGCAAGGGCATTCATAGTGGTCATGATAGCACATTGTCAGACTGGTGTGGCTGCCTTCGTCTTCTCTTCGAGCACCAGACAATGGCGAGCTGCTGCATCCAAGGGTTGGACTGATTTGTTCCCCTGCCAGGGAGAGTCAGCCATGATGTCATCTATGCACCCTAAGTTTGTCGGCCGCCATTACGCTTATGGCTGCTTTTATTTGGAGTCCACAATGAATAAGAAGTTGCTCGTGTTTGACACGCGGAGGATGGAGTTCTCCATTGTCGACGTCCCACGCGAAACATCGAACATGTTCGGTCTAGCCATTGTGGAGGCAGGAGAAGACATGATTGGTATGTTTGATATTCATAATGATCTCCGTTATTACATTAGAGGAAACAATGGTGAGAGTTCTAGCCAGTGGAAGATCAAGAAGGCAATCTCACTACCTTCTGATTATCAGTACTATATCCAAGCTTCAACCGAGAGGTACTTGCTCCTAAGAAAGATTGGACCCCTGCAGTCCATAAGGTCATCTCCAGAGCTGCTAGAGGTGGAATATGTCTCAATGGACGTCAAGACTTTGCAGCTTGAAAGGGTTTGTGGTGTATCATTCGGGTTTAGCTTGGCCAGCGCACGCATATACACCAGCTTTCCACCATCCTTGTTGTCTGCACCAACAATATGAAGAGGTAAACTTTCTATTGCTTCCTTATGTCCTCCCCTTCATAGTTAGCAACTTAGCAAAGAGCTTGTCTATTGCTTAATCGTTCATTACTGAGATTAGTCACTCTTGGTTATACGATTTAGTAGTGGTTATTCATCTTGTGCTTTGTGGGAAAACTAATCAAGAAAAATGATTTAATTGTGATTTGTTGTTTTATTTGTTCCAAACGCCTTCTGGAGAAAATTGGAAAAGTGAAGATTTTTCACATAGCTTATGCATCCACTGTTATTTAGGCCTCATGAAATCACAAAAATGGTAGAAAATTTATTTTACAGGAATGCTTTATTGTCAAGGATGTATTAGGAACACAGGTATAGATCCAATTTTCCTTCGACTGTTCCACTCAGCTCACTCAAATTCATTCCATTCAAACACTACTCATCTTGTCTGCTTCTTTTATATAAGACCACTATATAACCATAAGGAGGCAGAAAAGTTTTCTTTTAGACTTTGAGGCATATTCACATATATATAGTTTTATCTTCAATTGAATAACTTTGCTGTTGTCACAAATAAGAGGCTAACTACTCTGTACTGCAAGAATAGCTTGTGCTGCACAAACTGTTTGATTTGAATCAGCATCATAAGATCGGTCATAGGCGGGCCACCCAGTTTTTCTTTTTCTTTCCATTTTAAGATAGTTTGAACTATTTCCCGTGCCTCTTTCTGAGTCTCCCAATGGACGGAAAATATATGCACGCAAAATTTGTCAGTTGTGGTAAGGACTCTTGATTGTTTTTTCCTTTCGGAGGCATAAGTTTTATCTTTTCTTTTCAAACTGTCCTAGCTTAAAAGTTTGTTAGACTACTCTGGAGTATACAGAGTCCTTCAAGGCTGCAACACAAATCTAACTTTTTATGCATGATCTAAGTTCTACCAGACTCATTTACTTATGTTTACATGCCTCTGTCGGGCTATGTATTCCAGCTTGCATTGCAAATTACACTGTTAAACACATAAAAGTGAATTTTTGATGTTGCACATAAAAGTTCTCATGACTCGTGTCTTCGTAGTGCTTCCTTTCAACCGATCATGTGGCTCCTTTCCTAATTAAGTATGTGAGACTGAAGTTTAATAGTTGTGATCATCATTTGTGAGATTAGGGTGCCAACATGGCTACAATTTAAGAAGATATTTCTCCATGACAGTGTAAGGCTTGTCATCTATGTTTACTATGTTTACAGGGTTCGCTAGGACCTGGTTAGCCGCGGGCTTTATCTCTGTTTTGTCTTGTCTATGTAGGAGTATACACCAATGCATGGTCTGGACGTGACCCATACTTGGGGAACAAAGTTAACTAATGTGATTAGGCTTCAATCCGAATAATATATATTTTGCTCCCATTCACTCCACCATATACGTTGGTGTCTACCTTTCAACCAACATTTTTTTTTATTTCACCAGGAGCTAAACCTAAACAGTGATGCCTTGTATCTGAATCTGAATTGGTTGATATTTTTTTCCACTTACTTGAATGTCATTTCTATATATGTTTTAATCCTACTCTAATTTCTGGTGTCATTTGTCTCTATCAATCCATACTATCTGTAAAACATTCTATCACACTCACTCTAGTTGGACTTCATATGGAGTTCCTACAAAAACCAAATTGCTATATTTCTTTTTCGAAACTTCACATATAAGATAGAAAATAAACCCCAGACATGGATGTTGTGTTTTCAATCTGTCATATAGCAGTGCACGGTGCACGCCTTGGTCTACCGGACAAAAAGAGAATTATATCCGAAGTTGGAGAACACTCATACAGTGAACTGTGGTGGAGTAGTTTAGCAAGTTAGTTCATCTTAATTGCTTGCTTCTTCCATTAGCATGTATAGATGTCAATGCATGCATGTATTGGTTTTCTGTTTTTGTTTTAAACATACATGCTGACATTAGGTGTTTGCATATATTATTAGGTACATTAGTTTTTTGCATCTTGGCCACAAAAATATACAGCAACACATTAGATAATTTTTCTTATGTGGAATAACGAGATGGCTTGCTTATTTCCTGGTTAATAATTAATACTCCCTCCGCCCAAAATAAGTGTCATGGCACGACACTTATTTTGGGGCAGAGGAAGTAGATCTTATAAATGGCAAGAGTTCTGTGACATAACTGACTACTAACCCAACACTTGACAAACACTATTGCAGCATGTCATTGGACTTTCTATTTATTTTTTCTTTTGCTCATCTGGACGGACCCTACCCCGGATCCTACGCAAGCGGGAGCTATGTGCACGGGGCTGCCCTTTATTTCTTTTGCTCATCTGTCATGATGCCAAGCCTAGATCGCAAGTAACAGTATGAGCGACTGCTCTGAATAACAAGAACAATATGTGCCTTTTGATTTGAATCAGCCTCATAAGATTAATTGTAGGTTTCACATCTATGATTTGTTGATTGTGACTAACCAAGACTCCTTTGAGGTATCTTCCTTCCATGGACTAAGTTAGATTTTTTTTAATGAAACTGACCTAGTCTGTTACTAGAAAAAGGAAATATACGAAAAACGAGAACCCCCCGTGTCGCACCCAGGCGACACCGGGGCTAACCCAGGGCTGTCGACCACTTCCCTCTACACCGGCCACGTCACCGTGGCCACGTCACCGTGGCAGCGGCAGGCCCAACCGCCAAAGGTGGTCTGGGAGGTTTTGGCGGCGGCGGAGTTGTTGATGATGTGGCTGGGGCAGTGGTGGCCCGCTCGTCGGCGCACGGAGATCGGGGGTGGCATCCACATGTCGCGGTGGTGGAGCCGCTCTTCGATGGGTGGCGGGTGGCTGGGCGACGGGGGCTGAGGTGCCGGTGTGCAGTGGCTCGGTTGCTCACCAAATCTGGCGGCGATTGGAGTCGTTGCTTGGTGTTCGTCGGTTGTTTGCTGTGCAGCTGCGTGCGGGCTCCTATTGTCCGGCTCGCGCGTGGGCGGGGAGGGGGAGTGACCTGCTAGGTGGGGACTAGCGGGGCCAGTGGCGGAGGCGCGGATGCAAGTGGCCTGCTCCGGGTTGTCCTCGGTGGGGCCACGTAGATATGCATCGGGGCTTCGGATCCGGCATGTTCATTTCCTGCACCCTTCGATCGCACATTGATGCGGGGTTTTGGGCCTAGATCTGGCCGGTGGGTACTGGAGGGCGCGTGAATGTGCTCGGCTTGAGGTTGTTGTGGTGCTGCTCGGCTTTGTGTGCAGTGCAGCTGGTGGTGGCGCAAGGATGCTGGGGCGGTGGCTGATCAGGTTGTGATCATTGGTGTGGCGGTGCTTGCCGTGGCATGAGGTGCCACGGTAGGTGCTACTGCTGAGGTGGGCGGTGGGGGCGCGTTAAAGCCCTGCTCCACCTTTGTTGGTGCCAACAATGATGGCACCCATGGGCGTCGTTCTCCTCTGTGGAGGCGTCGTCTTGGGTGCTTAGGCTCATCTCCTTCCTCCGCCATCTTTGGTTCCTCCAGCGAAGGTCGATTTCCGAGTTACCGGGGCGGGCAATGATGATGTCGTCATTACTCCTCCTTGGAGGCGGCGCCTTCGAAGGCTATGGCCTAGCCAGACATGCCTCTCTAGTGTGATGATGCAATGTCAGCGTGCGTGACAAAGGCTATGGTCGAGCCATCGGCTCGTGTTGTGCGTGGCCTCGGGGCTGGTGTGGAAGTTGGAGCGGCGGCTCTGGATCTCGTCATCTTGGAAGGGTGTCGACACTGTTCACTTGGGTGATAGTGTCATTGGCCAGCCTAGTGCGCAGCCTTGGGGTCGGGGTGGATGTCGGAGCGGCGGCTCCGGAGTTGGTTGTACGATGTCATCTTTGGTTACTCGGGTGACGCAGTAGGGGGCTCACCTGGTGCGCGGCCTCGGGGTTGACGTGTGTTTTGCGTGCATTTGTAAGTCGGAGTGGCGGCTCCGGAGATGGTTGGGGTGTTGGTTTCGGTTGCTCGGGTGACGGAGTAGGAGCCTCACATGGTGCACGGCCTCGGGGCCGGCGTAGATGCTGGAGCGGCGGCTTCCGATAGGGTTGTAGGGTGTCGGCTCCAGTTGCTTGGGTGACAGAATCGGCGGCTCGCCTAGTGCACAGCCTCAGGGTCGGTGTGTACATTGTTGTTGTTTCGGTTTTGGCCAGTTTTCCTTATCAATTCTCCTTCTTAATGTCGAATAAAAATAGGAAATATATGAAGCAATCAACAGAAAACTGCCAATTTAGCATGGCATAATATTTCCAGGTCTCTCTTTTCTCTTTGTTTATTATTATACTTAAGATGCCTCTGTCTGGTTATGCGTACCGACTTGCATTGCTAATTACAGTGCTAAGCACACGAAAGCAAGTCTGTCTTTCAGGTCACATATTTCAGATCCAGCTGAGATCAATCTTATCGATTGGACAATTGCTCTTCTGCTTATGCTTGTGATAGTCATCTTTACAAATATAAGATCTATAACTTGTTCCTTTTAGCTTGTATAAACTCTGAAATGTGTGTACAGATTGAAACCAAAATTCTTCACGGGTGTCTAACCTCCTGTCTTGTTTGTTCAGATTCAATGGAGCCCTAATCAGAACAACATGATGGCTGTGAGATTTCAATAGCGGGGAGTTGGATCATCTTGCCTACAGGGATGACACAATGTCACAATCTAGATTGCTTCGCCTGGTGTTGGTTCATGTCTATGTTTGGGTTACTTTTACTGTGTGATCGATGTGGTTGTTGTTCCCTGTCTGAGAGTGACATCAGAATTTACAGTATTTCAGTTCCCAGTGGTGTCTATGCTGTTCTTGTATCATGCTTAGGAAAGTGACATTGAAATGCATGGTCGTCTTGATATCAGAAAAAAGGACTAGTAAAGCTAGCTAGCTGGTATACACATTGTTGTGTTTCTATCTATATTACTCCCTCCGTTCACTTTTATAAGTCGTTTTAGACAACTGAAAATGGGCTGTTGCACGATGTCTGAAATGTCTTCAACGCCTTATAAAGGTGAACGGAGGGAGTATTTATTTTTCTATCTTTTTTTGTCAGTGATATTTTTTTCTATCTGTATCGTTGATTTTTCTGTTTCCGCTGTAGCCTGACCATAAGATCAAGCAATTGATCTTTTCCTTTTATCTTGGAACATATACACAAATGCTGCAGAGAATACTCATACTTGACGGTTGCCCCTCTGCTGATATATAAGAACATCCACATTCTTTAGAAAAATCTCTCTATATAAATGCATCGACAGCTTAGAGGTCAGAGTTGGAGTTCTCCCTGCTTGGTGTAGCTGAGGATCTCTCTTTTTGTGCTGATGCAGTGTGTGGTTGGCACTGGCGATTGAGTATGATTTGGGGATGGCAGATGGATCTACGGCCCCCAATATTGAACACACCGGATTCTTTCTGGCAATGGTTAACAACCAATGGTATCTATTCTGCTGCTTGTGCCTACTTCAGCTCTTCTCTATGGTTTGATCAAAGCCGACCATGCTAGGTTGTGGTGGAAGTCTCATGAGTCATGAGCCTTTAAAAGAGAAATTCTTCAGATGTTGATGACGCGCAACAGCTGCTAGAAGGGATCGCCCAACGAGTCGTGGTATCTAAGGCCAATCATCTACCTGCTTTGCGACAAGGTCCCGAAATCATTTGACCACCTCTTAATGCAATGTGCCAAATGCAAGGTCAGTCGTAGTTCATGTTTTGATCGGCCGGAAGATGTATAACAGGTTAGTTTTTTTAGAAGCAGATTAGTTGGTTTTTGCTGAGAACCACAAAGGGAACTTCTCGCTACATTTATGCTTAAAAAAAACTTCTCGCTACATTTTTCTTGCTGAGCGAAAAAACCCCTCGCTACAGTAGAATACGCTACCGAGAGAACGCACTGGTCCCAATGTGGCCCGTGACCCAGCAAGCCCACTTTGGCAGCACGCAAAATCGCTCACACTCCCCATCTTCTCTCCCCGAGAGTTCCTTCCTGGCGGTTGGCTGCTCTTCCGCCGGCGTCCAACTCCCGATGGCCACCGATAAGAAAGGGGAATTGCTGCTGACGGAGATCCCCGACCACCCCCTGACGGAGATCCTCCTCCGCCTGCCCACCCCACAAGACCTCGCCCGCGCGTGCGCCGCATGCAGCACCTTCCTCCGAATCGCCACCGACGGCTCCTTCCGCCGCCGATTCCGCCGCCTCCACAACCCGCTACTCCTCGGCCTCGTCGACCGCGAAGGGTTCCACCCCGCCGTCCCTCCTCACCCTGCCGCGTCGGCCGCCCGCGCCGCGGACTTCTCCTTCTCCTTCCTCCCCAACTACTGCAGCTGGACTGTCCGGGACGTCCGCGCGACTCCGACACCCAACAGCATGATCAGCCCCCAGTATTCGCGGACCTCGTGGTATGTGACCCCTTGCACCAGCGATACATCATGCTTCCCCCTGTACCCGATGACCTAGCCGCTTCCGTGGAGCACCCGATGACCTGCGAGCCTAGCCTCATCCGCCCCAGCGAGGAGGAGGTGGCGGCGGCCGTGGAAGACACGGCGTTCAGAGTGATCTGGTTCGCGCAATCCGACATCAAGGTATAAATCCTCGTCTTTTCTTCGAGCACCAGACAATGGCGAGCCGCTGCATCCCAGGGCTTGACAGATTTTCTCTTTGGGGAGGGCGAGTTGGCCATGATTACACCGCAGCACCCTTTGTTTCTCGGGCACTATTATGCTTGTGGATGCGTCTACTGGAAGTGGAAGACAAATGAAAGGTGGAAGAGGTTGCTCGTTCTGGATACTCGGAGGATGGAGTTCTCGATTGCTGACCTGCCACTCGAAGCATGGGACATGGCAGATATAGCTATCGTGGAGGCAGGGGAAGACAAGCTTGGGCTGTTTGGTCTTCGTGATGAATTTGAGGGTATCCTGTGTTATATGGTTGGGCGAAAACAAGGTGAGAATCTTAGCCACTGGCAGACGGAGAAGACAATCTCGCTAGATTATAGCTACCAGCATTGTATCGGAGCTGCAACAGGGAGGTATTTGCTCCTAGAAAGGGAAGAAAGCTCGCTGTTTAGATGGCTTGGGTTGGACTCGCTAAATATGGAATATTTCTCACTTGATGTCGAGACACTGCATCTTGAGAGAGTTTGCGATAAACCTATCTCGTCTGGCACATCAAGGACACACTTATATACCAACTTCCCACCACCGTTGCTGTCTTCACCGACAATATGAAGGGGTAAATTTTCTGTTTCATCCCAGTTATCTGTTTCCCTTCATAGTTAATCCCTCTGTAAACAAATATAAAATGTTCTATATCTCTAACTTAGTGATGTAAAACGTCTTATATTTATTTACAGAGGGAGTAGTACACAAAATTTCTAATGCCTGATAACTCATTATCACAATTGACCATTCCTGTTTACACAATTTAGTAGTGGTTACTTTTCTTCCCTGTGGGAGAGGTAATCAACCTCAGAAATATAAGTTTAATTCATTGTTTTGTTTGTTCCATTGGTTGTAACTATGACATAGCTTATGCATCAGCTGTTATTTTAGGTCTAGTCAATTCACAAAATTGCTAGATCACAGCATTTAATTGCAAGGACTATTTTTTTATTGTCAAGGCCTTTGAAAATAAATACAAGTATAGATCCAGCTTACCTTTGGAGGAGGCAATTGAAAAGGTATGGTCGTGCCGTTGTACATCCCAGCCTTTCCTTCCATTTGGATGGTTCTGATCTCAAATGCCTTACCTGTGCTTTGAGGCCTAGACGGCCCGGCCCAATACATGAATATATCAGTGCTAAAAAAAGGTAACATTGGTTCACAAATTAGGATTACTCCAGGAGCTTGATGCTTGTTCTTAATTCCACGCAGTCCTGAAATTATTTCCATGCGTGCTGCCGCACCTATTTGCTCATGATCGTCCTCCGACGTTGCTTCATGTGCTTGCTTCTTGGCCACCAACGCTTCTCATTGCCCATGTTGCCCCAGCAAGAGCCGGTGCCCGGTGCTACTTTGTGTTGCTGCACCAGGGACCAAATATAGTATGGGAAGCAAGTTCGACAATCTTGGGTAGAGCAGTGACGAATCAAATGCCGATGCGCAAATAGTCAGAAATACAGGTGGATAAGGCATAACGATAGCAACTAGGAGTTGTCATTCTTATGGCAGAGCTGGCTCATCCACATATACCAGGCCTTTCAAGGGACGCTGGCTCATCTAAATTTTCTAGTGCATCTCAGTTATATGCTTCCCTTCATAGTTATCATGCAATTTTCCTAATGCCTGATACTTAATTATCACAATTGTTGATTCTTGTTTACATGATTAGGTAGTGGTTATCTTTCTTCCTTTGTGGGAAAGCTAATCAGCTTAAGAATATATTTGTGATTCATTGTCTTGTTTGTTCCACTGATCATTTTTAAGATAACCAGACAAGACAAAATAGCTTATGCGTAGCCTGTTATTTTAGGCCTCATCAATTCACATAATGCTAAATCGTAATATTTATTTTTGAGGACTACTTTTTATGGTAAAGGTAATTGAAAAGGAATACAAGTATAGAACCACTTTACCTTCGGAGATGGCAATTGAAAAGGCATAGCCATGCCATTGTACATCCCAGCCTTTCTTTCCATTTGGACGGTTCCGATCTCAAACGCCTTACGTAGTGCTTCGAGACCTTGAAGGCCCGGCCCAATACTAGGAACTTTTTTTGCAATGACAATATAAGGAGATTTCATTGTTAAAAGAAGTAAAACCGATTCAAATTAGGATTACTCCAGGTGCTTGCTGTTCGTCCTTAATTCCACGCAGTCCGAAATTATTTCCTTGCTTGTCGCCATACTCGCAACCGCTTGCTCATGATCATCCTCTATCCTCTATCGCTCCTTCTTGTGCTTGCTTCTGGGCCGCCAAAGCCTCTCTCTGCCCATGCCCACTCTCTGACGCTGAAGCTTCTCACCGCCCAGGGTCTCCTGGCTAGAGCTGATGCTACTTCGTGTTGTTGTACCAGGGACCAGATACACTACGGGAAGCAAATTCTCCCAGGCTTGGGAGCATATTATGGCCAAGAGTGACGAACCGAATGCCGATGCTGGAAACAGTGAGAAATATGGGAGGAATAAGGCAGGACGATAGGAACAAGGAGTTAGGAAAATTCTAAGGTGTTTCTTGGGTCCAATTGCTCCTTTCTCCAAAGAAAATCCACAAAACCCAGTAAAAATCTTTGATCTTTTGAATGAGTTGCTGTTCTTATGCCAGAGCTTGCTCGTCTATACCAAGCCTTTCCTGGGATGCTGCTAGTGCTGCAAACACGTAGTAAAATGTTGAGATCGGAGCCATCCAAAAGGAAATTAGTGGCTTAAGGTGTACAATTACAACACAATTATGCCTTTAGAGTAGTGTTGGCATCTCTGTTGGATGGCTTGACACGCATACTTTGTTGCATGGTTATGCCTTTAGAAGTTATTTGTACTGGTATACTCTACTAGGTAACTTACCAAGTCTTGTAACACAAAGCAACCAAGTTTTGCCGCACTGATTTCGTTATGTTTACATTCCTTTGTGTAGCTATATATTCCAACTTACAAGTATTGCAAAGTTATAGTGCTAAACACATAAAAGTGATTGTTTGCAGTTGGCCAGTTGCATATTCCAAATTCAGTTGAGACCAGTACCAATTGGACGAAATGATACCCTGCTTCTGCCTTTGATACTTTTACTATTTCAGGCCTAATATAACACCAATGATTTGTTCCATTTTGCTTATAAGCTCTTGAAACAATTTGAGCTTAATCTCTAATTTTTATTTATTTTGCTCAGATTCCATGGAGTCATAGTCAGATAAACATTCATGTCACAAAACTCAGAGAGATTGTGATTGCAACACCATGGATTTCTCGCAGAAGGTGGTCACACCTTGCTTACAAGATGTGGGAATCTGCGGTGCTGCACTTGGTACTACTGGTCATTTTGCCATTCATGTTCACATGGCTTAATTAGTAGTGGTTGTTTTTCTTGTTCTTCTGGGAAAGCTAATGGAACATAACTGTGTTATCTGTTGTCTTGTTTGTTCAAATTGCTGCTCAAAGGAATCAGACGATGAAACAAATCAGTGACATGCATTGACTATTAATTTAGGCCTCTTGAAATCACAAAGTACTACAACCCGACAATTATTATTGACGAATAGTTTTATTGTGAAGGTGAAGTACGACTCATCTTGCCAGCATATATAAATCTATCTAGTGTCAATTGTTTTGAAATGAATCTGACTTGTATGGTCGCAAAAAAGAGATCCGTTGCTGCTCTGAATAGAAAGAGCAGCTCGTGCTTGCAAGCTGTGTGTTTTAAATCATCCTCATAACATCAGTTATAGGCAGGGCACCCTGTTTTCTTTTAATTTCACTTCTATTTTAGACAGCTCAACATTTCACACCCAGTATAAGTATAATCTATGTATGTATATGATTTAGAGGACCACATAGATTGTTGAGTGTGGCTGCCCGACAACCTAAGTTGAAAGTTTGTTATACTACTAGGTAATATACGACTTCAACGAAGGTACACCCTCTGTTCCTAAATATCAGAGGTTTTGGCAGTTCAATTTGAACCTTATATTTATAAACAGAGGTATTACCACTTCTGCATGACCTGTGTTTTCTAGGACTCATTTCGCCATGTTTACATGCCTTTGTTTGGCTGTATGTATTTGAACTTTTGAATACTGCTATTTGCTGCCCCCTCCTGAGCGCAGTCTTGACGAGGCAGAACCAGCCAGCCTGATGTGTATGTTTCGGTTAGTGCAAAATCGATCTGGTTCTTCCCTGCCTAAGAGTGTGACATCTGAATCAAGAATGATTCAGCTGGCAGTGGTCATGCTAATTGTATGGAGGAGGAATGTTTTCTTTTTGTTGATCGTGTGTCAAAACCCCACTATTTTCCCCGCTTTGGTGACCTAAGTTAGAAGTTTGTTATTCCTTTGATATTCCTCGTCAGCCTATGATACTATATCTAGCCCTAGAAGATCTATAGTTTATTCCTTTTTGCTCTCGAAGTAATGAATATGTACAGGCGGAGTCGAATTTAGATCAGTATTCCTATTCTCTATTGTTTGAAAAAAAACGGGTCTTGTTTGTTCAGGTCGAGTCAAAGTGATCCTGATTTCTATGGCATGGACTTATCACAAAGTGATCCTGATGTCTATGTTCTTCTATTCATGCTGCCTCTAGCTTCAGTTTGTGTAACATCGATGTGTCTGGCTGTTCCCTGCCTAAACAATGTGACGTTTAAATTAACATCGTTGTGGGCGTGAAGTTAGAAGTTTGTCACTGCCACTCTACCAGGTATAATATTAGAAGCCCGCAGCACAAATCTACCAATTTTGCATGATCTAAGTTTTCCAAGACTTAATGATTTATGTTTACATGCCTCTGGATGACTATGCATTCGAACTTGCATTGCATGTTATAATGTTCCCGTGCAAATAAAAGTGTGTGTTTTCAGTTACATTTTTCAAATTCAGCTGAGATCAATCTTACCTACGGGACAAAGGCTATTCTTTGTCAGCCTATAATAGAATATCTACAGTTTGTTCTTTTTGCTCATGTAGTGTTGAGTTTGTAGAAATAACTCTTTAAAACCTATGGAGTCAGAATGTAGTCATGTCTTGGTTCCTCCTTTCATGCTACGGGTAGCTTCGGTTATTTTAGTAACATCGGTCCGGCTGTTCGCTGACTAAGAGTGTTGGTCCCAGACTCCTAGTTAACCAAGAATCTAGCACTTATCACTTACCAGTGCTGCCTTCTCTCGATATGACGCTGCCCCTTGTTATCACTAGTTCTCTACGTATTGGGGCACACATGTTTCCAGAACTAATCTAGTATTTTAACCTTGCTTCAATTTGAGACTCTAAATCTGCTTAGTCATGTTTCTGAGTTGAATTTAAATACTGCCTCCTATCCAAATTAATTAACGCTCTCTTAGTGCAGCTTTGTACTAAATATGTACTAAGAGAGCGTCAATTAATTTGGATCGGACGGAGTAGTATAATTTAAGATTTGAGCATGACAATCAATTTGTTTTTAATTTCTTTTGAAAGGATCCGTATTTTAGTTAGTATAGGCTATGTAGGTAACTGAGCTGTATCATGCGTGGCTTTTCAATTAGTAATAATTTAAGCCATGAGTTGCAGTAGAGAGCACAGGAAAGAGTCATCAACATTACTATACCGTATCTGTTACTACTGGGAATACAAGATAGGAGGAGCTCAATCAGTATTATCCTGATCATCAATGAGGCTGGGCAGAAAGCGGCAGGAGGAGACCACGGGTGTCAAGCAAGGGCCAGCGTCCACATAACTGACCGTATACGCTAACTAGTAACTGCTCCCCCCTCCCGCCCCAAAGGATCATCCTTTTGGTTTCGTGAATCCCTGTTGCAGGGTCGATACGGTGAACCGCTGGTTTCTCTAGCTACTAGCGAGATCTTTTAAAAATCAACCATTGGTTGTATGCTTAGACGGGTAGCAGTATCTTCAAGGTCAATCAGCTTCACGCCTCTCGGTTTGCTGAGTCCGTTGCCTCTCGATCTTGCTAAGTTATTGTTGTTCCACAAGAGCATGGCTAGGATTTGCCCAATGTGGTAAGGGAGGTAAAATTTGCAGCTTTTGTGGTTATGCTAGTTAATATATGGCCTTTGGTACCCCACAAAAATTAAAAAATTATGCCTTTTGGTATTTTTCACGAGGGGGGTGATACGTCTCCAACGTATCTATAATTTTTTATTGCTCCATGTTATATTATCTACTGTTTTGGACTATATTGGGCTTTATTTTCCACTTTTATATTATTTTTGGGACTAACCTATTAACCGGAGGCCCAACCCAGAATTGCTAGTTTTTGCCTATTTCAGTGTTTCGAAGAAACGGAATATCAAACGGAGTCCAAACAGAAAAATCCTTTCTGGAACGTGATTTTCTTCCCGAATAAGACCCATGAGACTTGGACCCTACGCCAGGGAAGCTCCGAGGAGGGCACGAGGTAGGGGACGCGCCCTACACCCCTAGGCGCGCCCCCCACCCTCGTGGGCCCATCGAGGCTCCACCGACGTACTTATTCCTCCTATATATATTCACGTACCCCCAAACGATCAGAACCACCGCCGTAACTTTCTGTATCCATGAGATCCCATCTTGGGGCATGTTCCGGAGCTCCGCCGGAGAGGGCCGTCATCACGGAGGGCTTCTACATCATCATAGCCTCTCCGATGAAGTGTGAGTAGTTTACCTCAGACCTTCGGGTCCATAGTTATTAGCTAGATGGCTTCTTCTCTCTTTTTGGATCTCAATACAATGTTCTCCCTCTCTCTTGTGGAGATCTATTTGATGTAATCTTCTTCTTTTTGCGGTGTGTTTGTTGAGACCGATGAATTGTGGGTTTATGATCAAGTCTATCTATGAATAATATTTGAATCTTCTCTGAATTCTTTTATGTATGATTGGTTATCTTTGCAAGTTTCTTCGAATTATCCGTTTGGTTTGGCCGACTAGATTGGTAGTTCTTGCCATGTGAGAAGTGCTTAGCTTTGGGTTCGATCTTGCTGTGTCCTTTCCCAGTGACAGAAGGGGCAGCAAGGCACGTATTGTATCGTTGCCATCGAGGATAACAAGATGGGGTTTAATTCATATTGCATGAATTTATCTCTCTACACCATGTCATCTTGCTTAAAACGTTACTCTGTTTTTAACTTAATACTCTAGATGCATGCTGGATAGCGGTCGATGAGTGGAGTAATAGTAGTAGATGCAGAATCGTTTCGATCTACTTGTCACGGACGTGATGCCTATATACATGATCATGCCTAGATATTCTCATAACTATGATCAATTCTGTCCATTGCTCAACAGTAATTTGTTCACCCACCGTAGACTACTTATGCTCTTGAGAGAAGCCACTAGTGAAACCTATGGCCCCCGGGTCTTTCTCATCATATCAATCTCCATCACTTTAATCTTGCTTTGTTTTTACTTTGTCTTTTACTTTTTACTTTGCATTTTATACCAAAAATACCAAAAATATTATCTCTATCAGATCTCACTCTCGTAAGTGACCGTGAAGGGATTGATAACCCCTAATCGCGTTGGTTGCGAGTAGCAATTGTTTTGTGCAGGTACTAGGGACTTGAGCGTGGCCTCCTACTGGATTGATACCTTGGTTCTTAAAAACTGAGGGAAATACTTACGCTACTCTGCTGCATCATCCTCTCCTCTTCGGGGAAAACCAACGCAAGCTCAAGAGTAGCAGGGGGGCGAATCGTTCGTGAGCATACTTAACAGGCACAAAACAATTACTCTCCACCCCTGGTCTCGTATCTCTTTTAAAAATAATCATCTTAGTGTTATAATTGATGTGTATCTATCTAAATGCTTTTATGTAATCCTTGTATGGTTATTTTTGGGAGATGATGTTTTTCCAGCTGTCCCTGAATTGTGCAACTTAGGTAATTGTTTTTCGAAGTGGAGTACACCAAAATTGCATTTTGAGAGTTTGGTTTTAGGTTGTGTTAGGCACTGCGGTGATTATTAGAATCTCATTTGCCCCATCTGCTTTTACCTACTTTAGTGTTTGTGTGGTCTGATTTTGAGGTTTATTGTTTCTTGAAGTATGTCACATGGCAGTTTTATATTAAGAGATGACATTTTTATATTTAAAGAGATGACACTTTTGTACTAAGAGACGGCATTTTTTATCATTAAGAGATGGCATTATTTAATTAAGATATAACAATTTTATATTTAGAGATGGTATTTTTATATTTTAAAGAGATGGCAGTTTTGTATTAAGAGATGGCATATTTTATTATTAAGAGATAGCATTTGTATATCTTAAAGAGATGGTAGTTTTGTATTAAGAGATGGCATATTTTATTATTAAGAGATGGCATTTTTTAATTAAGAGATGTCATTTGAAATTATTAAGAGACTACATTTTTTATTTTTAAGAGATGGCATTTTTTAATTAAGAGATTGCATTTTTATATTAAGAGATGGAATTTTTTATTTAAAGAGGTGGCATATTTTATTATTATGATGTGTCATTTTTAATTAAGAGATGGCATTTGAAATTATTAAGATACAATATTTTTTTATTTTTAAGAGATGGCATTTTTAATTAATAGATGGCATTTTTATATTAAGAGATGGAACTTTTTATTTAAATCCAGACCCTCAAACACCAGCGGACGCACCTGGGCACGCACGACCACGGACATGGGCCGATCAAATGTCAAATTTGCCTTCTCACAACCAGCCAAACTCAATTATCATATCTCAAATTCATACAAATTGATGCAACTACATCGATGCATTACACACATCGTCCGACTACTCCATCACTACTAACATGTCATCAGACTACCAAAATTTGGCATGTTTGGCTATGGTGAAGATCATCCATTGCTGAACTTGCCCTTCTCGGCGCCCTTGCCGTACTTCTCGCGGAAGTACTGACCGAAGGCGCGGTAGGGATCGAGCCGGATCTGCTCGTTGCCGGAGCTGTCCTCATCGTCGATGTCCTCCTTCTCCTCCTTCGGTGGCAGTCCGGCCATGGCACTGACCACCTGATTCTACTTTCGAGCGAGGGTGAGCGTGTTCCTCCACTGCCGTTTCTTCACAATCCGGGCGTGGATGGCTTCCTCCTCTGTGGCCGCCTGCGGCGCCGCATTAACTGCCATTTCCAACGCGATACGGGCCTCGACGGCCCTTATCCTATCCTTCCCACGGCGGGCCGTCCGTTCCTAGTGGGACTCATTTTCTGCTCGACTGGTGATGGGGAAGGAGAAATTTTTCGGTTGCCGGGACCGCGATGATCCAACCCTAGAGGACCCGAGTGCCCGTTGAGCCGACACCATGGACAGATCCTTCCGTTGGCTGGGCGCTGTCCTCCCGCGAGCGGCGGAGTGCAATATGGACCGCCATTGCCTCCTACAACCCGCACGGGATGATACCCCAGTTGACGGATCCGGGCTAGTTGGAGTCAGATCCGGTGCCCACCATGTCGGAGACGGCCGGAAATCGCCGAAGGTGAGCTCAGGTGGCGGAGGGAGTGGAGGGGAGAGGAGTGTGAAATGCCTAGGGTTTGATCCGGCGAGCGGATGGGGATGACAATATGTGGGGTCGGGTGGGCCAGCGTGGGCCGGGCCTGTCGGGGCGGACTGCGTCCCCCGCGAGCACCTATGGGGCCGGAGCCCCTTCCGTTGTCCGGTGAGGGGGGCGGAGGGAGCACAGAGAGCAGATCGAGGCGAGCACACGGGCGGTTTACCCAGGTTCGGGCCGCGATGGACGCGTAAAACCCTACTCCTGCTTGGTTGTATTGAACTGGGGAGCTCGGGAGCTTGGAGAGCTAGCTGCACCGAGCGTATGGCTGTCTGGATGCCGAATCTCCGAACCCCGGAACCCCCTCTACGTTGCACACGGGCCTCCTTTTATAGCGCAAAGGGGTCACCGACAGGTGTCAACGTAAGAGAAAGGGGTAAAAGTGTAAAAGGGGTGGTAGCTGTAACAGTGCGGGCACAGTGGCGCTACAGTGTGGCACAGTGTTATCATACCTACTTCTGACGGTAGGGGACAAGGGCATTAAATGCCCGTCACGGTCGCCCGGACAGCACCGAGGCGGACCGTTAGGTGCGCCACCGTTTGCCACGATGGCGGCTGCATGCCACCGCGCGCCCCAGGCTGCGCGGTGCCCCGCCACGTGCCCTTGGGGGAAGCCCCGGAGCGACGCGTGGACGGGCGAGCCGGAGCGCAGTCCTGAGGTGGCGATTTGCCGCGGCAAGTGGCTTGCCGCGGGGGTCGTCTTCCTGTGCCTGATAGCTTGCCGGCTATCAGGCCTTGCCGGGGCGCATAGCGCGCCGTGGCGGGCTTCTCTTGTGGTGCCTGGGTTCGGCCTTCCCGACAAGCTCCTCTTGTCGGGGTCTCGATCTTCTGTCTCGTATACTTTGTTCTTGGATGGCATTTCATGGGCTCAGACGTCCCGGCAAGCTCCTCTCGCCGGGGTCTTGTCTTCTTGGCCCGGCAAGTTCCTCTTGCCGGGGGCCTTGTCTTCTTGGCCCGGCAAGCTCCTCTTGCCGGGGGCCTTGTCTTGAATGCTTGGTCTTCTCTTGGCGCTCCCTGGGCGGGCCTTGCCGCAGGGTGCTACAACTGCCCGTGCACAAGTCTGGGGTACTAAGGTACCCCTATTTTAGTACACCGACAGGAGCCCCCGGGCCTGGGCCACACACGGTGCCGAGCGTCGTTGGGCCAGGCCCTAACAGTGCATGGGCACGCATGGCCTTGGTCGCGCTGCTCCTTAACTCCGCACCCGCCGCGCCTTCCCCAGGCGGCGCGCGCTTATCGCGGCATCGTGGGGGCGGGGCGTGCGGGGTGAGCGTGACGTGGGTGGCGTGCGCGGGGCTGAACCGCGCAGGCGCGCGTCACGTCACGCACGATCTCATTATTCGGAGAGGCGAAGCGTCCCCCCCCCACCTCTTCCTCTTATAGCGGAGGAAAGTAGGGGCGGTTCGCCTTTCCCTTGGTTGCTACCTCTCTAAAACCCCTGCCACCTCCTTCTCCCAGAGGCAGCAGCGATCTGTCCTTGAAGCGCCCGGCGTCATCAGCTTCGACGATCCCCCTCCCCCGCCCCCGCCATGGCCCCGAAGAGCGATAAGGCGAAGGGGAAGGCTGCGAAATCGGCCGAGGCGCTTCGGCTCGAAGCGCTTCGGAAGGAGATGGCGACGTTCCCCCCCCCCCCGGCTCGGCGCGGTGGAGCTGAGGGACAAGTACTCCCTTTTCTGGTCGACGAAGACGCGAGCGCATCCGCGCACGCGGGTGCTCCCCGCCGAAGCCCAGAAGCAGTACCCGACCGGGTATCCTTTCTTCGTCGTCTTCTTCTACTGCGGGCTCTGCCCGCCTTACTCGGAGTTCTTCTGTGAAATCATGAACACCTATGGCCTCCACCTCCTCGACTTTACCCCCAATGCCGTCCTCACAATGGCGGTCTTCACGCACCTCTGCGAGAACTTCGTCGGAGTTCGTCCCAACGTGGCCCTCTTCCGGCACTTCTTTGTCCCTCGGGTGGAGAAAGGAGAGCCGCTGTCCGGTGGGATCGCCTGGGTTTCCCGGTCCGGCAAGAAGGAGGCCTACTTGGATGGGGACCTCCGCGGCAGGTGGGAGGAGTGGAGGGCGGAATGGTGCTTGATTGTCGAGGACCATCCGCAGCCGTTCACCGTCGTGCGCCGAACTCCGGTGGTGCGCGGCGATGGCTGGAGCGAGGTGTCCCCGGACGATGTCAGATTGAAGATCGCCATCACCCGGATCCTGCGTCTCAGGCTCGCCGGTCTCACCGTCGGCGCCGTCGGCGCGGATTTCCTTCGCCGCCGGATCGCCCCCCTGCAAGAGAGGGGGAAGCCGGCCTGGGAGTTCCAGAATGCGGCGGACATCATGAGGCTGCGTCCGGGCCTCAATTTCAACTTCACCGTGCTGGAGCACGACGCGATGTTGAAGGAGTTGTTCAAGCACGACCCCGACCACCCGGAGTGGTTCTGGCTGCCGCCGGGCGTCGTTCCCTTGTGCAACAACTCGTCGCTCAGCCATATCCTTGCGATGATGCCATTGTGCGACTCGCATGGGGTCAACGCGACCTGGCAGGAGCCGCCGGAGGATGTCGCGCGGGCCTTCTTCGACGGCCTGGAGGAGGAGCCAGTCGATCCCGCCGAGAAGGGTGGCCTCATCCGAGACACCACCGCGGCGGAGCTGGCTTACATTGCCTCCAGGATGGAGGAGGCGGCGGCCGCCGCGGCCGCGGGTGAAGCTGGGTTCACCGTGGCCGAGGCGGAGGCGGCGGAGGCAGAGAGCCTCGCCGATCCGATGGAACTTGTCGACCAGGGGGAACCAGCCGGGTACGGCGGCGAGGACGAGTCTGCCCAAGACGCGAGTGGCTTGCCGGAGGTCGGCGTTGCCTTCCTGCAGCCCCCGGGCGGCTCGTCGCAGGCGGAGCCCCCGGCCCAGCCGAGGAGGCGCCTCCGCAAGGCCGGGTCGGCAGCGGGAGCGGGGTCTTCGCGGGCTGGGGCTTCGGTTGCCGTTGCGCCTCGCGCCGCGACGTCGACGGGGGCGGAGTCATCTACTGCCCCCGCCAAGCGGCCTCGGGAGCCCACTCCCCTGCCCCCCCGCGCCAGGGCCGAGCCGGTTTTCGACTATTCTGCGCTCAGCTCCGACGACGAGGAGGACGGAGAGTAAGTTCCCCATGGAGCTCATATCTTTTTCCCTGATGGTTCGTCCTGTTCGACAGCTCGTTCGCCCTTCCCTTAACCCGGTCTCCTTTTCAGGACCCTGGCTCAGAGGAGAGCGAAGAGATCGAGGATCCCGTGGGTCATCCTGGATGACGAATCTCCCCCGGCGAGCGAGGTCGTGTCGGAGGCGCCCTTACCGGACCCGGCAGGGGATCCTCAGGGCAGCCCGCAACGCAGCCCCCAGCGTGAGCACATGACTTGCTCCTGCTGCTTGGTGCGTACGCGAGCCCTCCTTCTTCTTGTTGTTGATGCGAAGTTGTTGCTTTTGGGCAGGAGCGGAGTAGCTCCGGCGGGCGCGTCCAGAGGGCGCCTCCGCCGTGCCGACCGCGTCTGCTACCCTGCCAAGGGAGAGATCCCCGGCAAGGGAGGACCTTCCGACGGGGGACGCGGCCGACGGTCCCCCAGCCGCGGCGAGCGCGGCGCCCGCCTCGGATCCGATAGGGGCTGAGGTCGTCGAGGAGGGCGCGCATGGCGGTGCCGACGACGTTGCCGGCGCTCGGGAGGCGGACGGCGTTGATATCCCCATGGGCGACGGGGAGGCCGAGGGGCAGCAGAGGCTTGCCGCCGCGGAGTTATCCGCGCGGGAAGGCGAGCTGGTGCTGAAAACGGCCAGCCTCGCCGACCACGAGGAGGAGGTTGCCGCGCGCGAGCGGGCGCTCAGCGGAGACCTGAAGAAGGCGCAGGACGCTGCTGCAGCCGCTGAGGTCACCAAGAAGGGGCTGGAGGCGAGGGTGGCGCAGCTCGACTCCGACCTCAAGGCGAAGGACGAGGAGCTCGCCGCGCTCCGGCAGGAGCGCGAGAAGGGTGCGCTCACCCTTGGTGAGCTTCAGGGTCGCTTCGCCGAGAAGATCCGGGAGCTTGACGCCGCCAAGAGCTCCAACTCCACTCTGGAACTGAAATTGGAGGCGCTCGGCAAGGCACTGGGCAGCGCTAAGGAGCAGGAGGCGGCTTTACGGAAGGAGGTCGACGGCAACGAGGAGCTGCTGAGGCGCGCCGCCGTCTCCCAAAACACCTTCAGGGATACGGTGGAGCGGTGGACCGAGGGCCTCGTCGACATCGCCGCCACCATTGACAAGGAGCTGGCGCTGCTGGGGATCGAGGGCCACCAGTCCTTCACCGACGAGGACGTCGTGCCCAGCGCCAAGCTCACCTCCTTCTTCCAGGGGGTGGTGCAGGCGCTCCAGCACCTCCGAACGTCGCTTCCGAAGGAGCGGGCCGATGAGACGCGGGAGGCCATCTCCGAGGCCCTCGAGAGGGTGCTGGTGAAGATTGTTTTCCGCAATCCCGACATCAGGCTTACCAACGTCCTCAGGCCCTTGCCGGAGAACGCAGACCCGACGGGGATCCAGGCCCGCATCGCCCCTATCGTCAAGAAGGCGGCCGGGGTCAAGAGGATCGAGGGCGACCGCGTGGACTAGGCCGCCTGCCCCTTTCTTTTATCTCCTTTCCCTGCCGCTGTTAAATATGCCATGGAAACGGCTGGTTAGAGCAGCAGTAAGGCATTTTGTAATATAACTTTTCATCTTAGGCAATGCATCGCACTGTTATCTCCTCTACTTGACCGGCGCCTTGTTTGTTTCCGCCCTACGCTTTCGGGGACTTGCCGGCGTAGGCCTCCGCCTTGCCACGGGCGCCGAGTGCGGGACGTCAGCGACCCGCTGGCGGGGCTACCATCGGCAAGAAACCTCGCCGCGGCTGGTTGCCGCTCACTCAGATTGTTGAGCAGGCTCAAGGCAAAGTAAGCGGTGCGACTGCGGTCGCAGCACGCTTAGGGTGCCGGGCGAGCTCGAAACAAAGTGAGGACGCTACTCGGGGTGTAGCACACTCAAGTCGTTGAGCGGACTCGAAACGAAATGAGGGCGCAACCAGTCTCGTGTCGGTCCTTCCGCGCTCAGGCCTCTCAACCAAGGCTCGGTCGTTTGAGGGAGATAATTCTTAAAAATTGATAGGGCGATTGCTCGAGCTCCGGCAACTTATCTTTTCTTATCGCTCGTCGCCCGGTAGGGTAAAACCTCCTTGGGCAGCATCCAGCCCATCCTGGGGGTAAGCAAGGCGCAGGGCCTCACGACCTTCCGGAGCTAGGCGTAGCTATGCTTGGGGGATCCGCGCCCCTCTCTGCGCCAAGGATCACATGCAACTGCGGCAAGACTCGGGCAGAGAGGATGGTTGGCGGAACGGGTTCCGGCAACCGCGCTGGCGAGATTCCTCCCACGGTCGGCGTCAACTCGTTCGGCACCCCGGCGGACGAGGCGCGCCGGGGAACGAGGTCGCCTTTCTCGTGACTTCTGGCGCTAACTTCTGCGGCTACGGGAGCGGCGCAGAGTTCGCTGGAGGCGAATCGTTCGCCCAGCGGCCAGAAGGCGGTCCTCCTCAAGGAGCAGCTGCTTCTTGCCCAGTCTCTGCGCGAGTGGATACTCGAGGAGGGCCGCACACGAGCCCGTGGGAAGGAATGCCACAGCTTGTCGGGAACCCCCGCTTCGACTGGACAGATCCTCGGATCCGCAGGAGCGGACTGTTCCTCAGCGTTCAGGCTGCTGATCTGCTTGCCGGGGCAAGGCTTATCGGGGGCACCTGCTTCGACTGGACGGATCCTGGGATCCGCAGGAGCGGGCTGTCCCCCGGCGCGCTCCCCTACCTGGCGCGCCAAAGATGTCGGGGCGGACTGCGTCCCCCGCGAGCACCTATGGGGCCGGAGCCCCTTCCGTTGTCCGGTGAGGGGGGCGGAGGGAGCACAGAGAGCAGATCGAGGCGAGCACACGGGCGGTTTACCCAGGTTCGGGCCGCGATGGACGCGTAAAACCCTACTCCTGCTTGGTTGTATTGAACTGGGGAGCTCGGGAGCTTGGAGAGCTAGCTGCACCGAGCGTATGGCTGTCTGGATGCCGAATCTCCGAACCCCGGAACCCCCTCTACGTTGCACACGGGCCTCCTTTTATAGCGCAAAGGGGTCACCGACAGGTGTCAACGTAAGAGAAAGGGGTAAAAGTGTAAAAGGGGTGGTAGCTGTAACAGTGCGGGCACAGTGGCGCTACAGTGCGGCACAGTGTTATCATACCTACTTCTGACGGTAGGGGACAAGGGCATTAAATGCCCGTCACGGTCGCCCGGACAGCACCGAGGCGGACCGTTAGGTGCGCCACCGTTTGCCACGATGGCGGCTGCATGCCACCGCGCGCCCCAGGCTGCGCGGTGCCCCGCCACGTGCCCTTGGGGGAAGCCCCGAAGCGACGCGTGGACGGGCGAGCCGGAGCGCAGTCCTGAGGTGGCGATTTGCCGCGGCAAGTGGCTTGCCGCGGGGGTCGTCTTCCTGTGCCTGATAGCTTGCCGGCTATCAGGCCTTGCCGGGGCGCATAGCGCGCCGTGGCGGGCTTCTCTTGTGGTGCCTGGGTTCGGCCTTCCCGACAAGCTCCTCTTGTCGGGGTCTCGATCTTCTGTCTCGTATACTTTGTTCTTGGATGGCATTTCATGGGCTCAGTCGTCCCGGCAAGCTCCTCTCGCCGGGGTCTTGTCTTCTTGGCCCGGCAAGTTCCTCTTGCCGGGGGCCTTGTCTTCTTGGCCCGGCAAGCTCCTCTTGCCGGGGGCCTTGTCTTGAATGCTTGGTCTTCTCTTGGCGCTCCCTGGGCGGGCCTTGCCGCAGGGTGCTACAACTGCCCGTGCACAAGTCTGGGGTACTAAGGTACCCCTACTTTAGTACACCGACAGGGCCCGACATGGCGGACGTGCCCAGGCGCGCCCGGGCACCCGCCATATCCGCCCCATATTTGTGCTAGATATGAGGGGTGCCGGTCAGCCCGGGCGTTTGAGGCCCGTTTGAGGCGTCCGTCTGGGTCGAGATTTCATGACCGGTCAGTGACCGGGCCGGCTGTCCGTGCGTTTGAGGAGGGTTTAGGGCGCCCGACCGTAGATGCTCTTACAGAATTTGACGCCTATTTCAGCGGCATGAGAAAATTACGAGTCCCCCTGGCCCCACTCCACCCAAGAAAGGCAAGAAAGCTCTATCGTACTGTCGTTCCGAGGTTCTTGGCCGTCAGCTCCTCCGCACCTTGACCTTCCCTACCCTACCTCACTCGAGGCCGACAAGGAAATGGCCTCGCCTTTGACGACAATCCCTGACCACCTGCAAGCAAAGATATTCGTCCGACTACTTGCCCTCCCCACCTCACTTGAGGCTGACAGGGAATTGTTCTCGCAGTTGATGGCAATCCCCGACCACCTCCAAGGAAAGATATTCGTCTGACTACTCACCCTCCCCACCTCACTCGACGCAGGCAGGGAAATGGCTCGTCGCTGATGGCAACCCCCGACCACCTCCAACCAGAGATCTTCGTCCGGCTACTCGCCCTCCTCCACGTCATTCAAGGCCAATCAATTTAGAATAGGTGCCCGCTCGAGTTTTTTAGTACTTACATTTATGAAAAAAAAACTAGTTCATTAATTAGGATGGAAAATTATTACTACGCGAAACTTATTTCATGTATATTACAACTAAAAAACCATATATCTATCGTACACTCCACTATATTTTAAGAAGTACAGCCGGATAGGGCAATACAAAGCTGAATCTATTTTTTTGAGCTTATAAAAATCTGAATCTAAATGCTGTCCAGATTGGCACTCTAGCAGTTTGAACAAAACAACAAAAAATGACATGAAGGACGGCCCCGTATTGGCCCAGAGATGGCCCGCTACGCATTCTTGCCGTTCTAAGACCCAGAGACCCAGAGATGGCAGCGCAGAAAATTGATCAACTGAACTCCAGCAGCACACAACACTCCCGATCCCATCTGGTCTAGCCGTCGTCGTCGCCGAGGGTTTCCGGCGGCCGGCTCCCCCGCCGGGCGGCTCTCCCCTCGCCCGGCCTCCTCTTCCAAATGGAGACCAGCCAGAAAACTTTGCCGGACATCCCCGGCGACATCTTGGAGAAGATATTCCTCCGGCTGCCCACCCCAGAAGACCTCGCCCACACCTCCGCCGTCTGCGTCACGTTCCGTGGACTCGTCACCGGCCTCTCCTTCCTCCGCCGCTTCCGCCGCCTCCACGCACCACCAGTCCTCGGCTTCTTCGCGCATAGCCAGTTCCATCCCGCTCCGCCGCCTCACCCCGCCGCGCCTGCCGCCCGCGCGCTCGCCCTAGCCGCTGACTTCAGCTTCTCCTTCCTCCCCTCCTACTGCAGATGGGGCGTCCGCGACAGTCGCGACGGCCGCGTCCTTCTCGCTCGCAAGCCCGAAGAGGAGGAGGAGGAGGAGCCCCCGATCTTCACGGAGCTCGTGGTGTGCGACCACTTGCACCGGCGGTACATCTTGCTACCCCCAGTGCCTGAAGATCTGGTGGCATCGGTGGAGAACTCGGTCAACAATTGTTTCGGGCGCTTCTGTGTGCCCTTCCTCATTTCACCCAACAAGGCTGAAGAGACTGAGTTCAGAGTGATTTGGATGGCACGTTGTGGAATTAATCTGACCGTCCTCGTGTTCTCTTCGAGCACCGGTGAATGGCGTGCCGCCTCATCGTCCCAGGACTGGAGGGATATAGTCGTTGTCGGTGAGCCTTTCTGTTTTCTGAGGCCTCATTTCGCAGGTGGCTGCATCTACTGGGACTCGCCGTTGAACCAGAACAAGCTGCTCGTGCTTGACACTAGGACTATGGAGTTCTCCATTGCAGATTTCCCACCTGGAGAATGGGATGAAAAATTAGCTATTGTCGATGCAGGGGAAGGCAGGTGTGGGATGTTTGGCATCCATGATGGAGATGAAGATGGTGAATCTGTTCTTATTTATATGGTTGGGCAAAATGAAGGTGAGAGTTCTGGCCAGCTGAAGAAAGTCTCACTAGGTTATGGGCATCAGTATTATTTCACAGACTATGCAACGCAGAATTACTTGATCCTATTAAGGGCTGAAGCTAGGCCGTACGTAGGCTTATCACGGACCCCATCAAAGATAGAATTTTTCTCACTGGATGTCAAGACAATGCAGCTTGAGAGGATGTTTATTGAACCTTCAAGATTTGGTTGTTCTCGGGCGTACATATATACCAACTTCGCGCCATTGTTATTGTCTTCACCAACAATATGAACTGGTAAGCATTCCATTGCATCCTAGTTATATTATATCATTCCCTTCATGGCTATTTCCCAGCTTGTTCATTTCTGCAGTTGGTTGTTTGTCTAGTGGTTATTTATATTGTACTTGTGGAGAAGCTAATCAAGCACGGGTACATAATTGGGATTCGTTGTCGTGTTTGTTTGTCCAAATTGCTGTGTTTTTTTAGAAGTAAATTATTGTGTTTTCAGAGACTCGGACAAGAGAAAAGATCTTTGGCATAGCTTATGCATCCAATATAACATTAATCAGGCCTTATGAAATCAACAATTATTTTTGAGGAATATTTTGTGGTCAAGGTGTAGAAGGATTGATAGATGAAGTTTACCTTTCAACTGTTTCACTCACCTCAGGAAAATGCATGCCATTCAAGCACCGCTCATCTTGTTGCCTTTTTTATATAAATAGAAGAAGAAGTGTTGATGTTCACATCTATGATATTATCTTCGATACTGTTTTGAAATAAATATGCTTAACTGCTACGGTCTGTATGGCCACTTGATTCGAATCCGCCTCACAACATCCGTTATAGGCGAGACAATGTTTCTTTTTCTTCCTTTTTGATAATAGTTTGAACATTTCACCTACGTATTTCAGAGTCTTCCCTACATATGCATGACAAATATATAAACATTAATCTCTGTGGCGTGTGGCGGTTCACATGCCAAAAAATCGCTAGACGTCAAATATGGGGCCTCGCCACGAACTTTCCAGTAATGTCTCCTTGTCTTTTCCCATCTACACGTGAATTGCCGCGTCTGCCTTATGTCTCCAGTATCCACGCCAGCAACCACAGCTAGCAATAACTCCAGCAGGATTTAGAGAGATGGCCGGGGCGGTGAGGCAGCGCAGAAGCGAAGCTGGCCAAGGGGTGAGAAATGACAAAATTGATTCTCCTTGGCCCACCTCACAAACTTAAACCAAATCAAACCCTTTTTCTGAACACAAACCTCTCTGGCATTGAACTTTCCTGTGCCACGTACCTCAGGAATGGAAAATTTTACCGTTTTCGTGATCAAAATGAAGGTTCCAGGGTCAACGTCATGGAGCTGTTAGAACTCAACGACATAGTCCATTGCATTGACCCCACTCATGAGCTCTCAGCGCCATGGACTGTAGTGTTGACCTCTAATAGCTCGACGCCATGGTTTGCGGCGTTGACCATGGGATGTTTGTTTTGGCAGTGAAAACGCTTTGTAATTTCCAACAACGAGGTCCGCCACTCCTCCCCCCTAACGACTCCATATACCTTAACTGGTTTGGGCATTGCGAAACTAAAACAAACAAAATTTGGGCTGTCCAGGTTTTTCTTTGTTTCACATTTCAAGTAGACTAAGCTGTTTACCTCCAAGTCTCCAACAAAAGCCGACTAGGTTGTAGAACGCCTAAAGTAACAAAAAAGTGGATGGGGAAAGCTCCAGCTAAGTTCTTCATTCCAAGGTGTGATGCAAAACAAAATAAGACAAAAAAGCAGGCTTGACGAATGGAAAATATGCATGACAGACTTCAGTGTGCTACAAACAACAATTTTCCTAAAACAATTGCTAGCAGATGACACAATATGAGTGAGATAACAAAATGGCATTCGTTTTAATGGAAGGTTGCAAGCACGAGCAGCCTGATCTTACATCAGCCCTTGACACAACTCTTTGCCATCCTTTCTTGAAGCACCTGAAATTAGAATGTAGCGAAAACCAAGTTCATCTAAAACAGCCTTCAACTAAAGAGAAGGATGAAATCTGAATTGTGCTATATGAACACATGGATGTAATTTAGAACTCCTCTAAAAATACAATATATTCTTGTTTATGATTTAATCAAGGAATAATAAGTATAAACTTAGCCGGTTACATGAAACAAAAATACGTAGATAGGCGAAGATAAAGAATGCAGAGCCGATAAAATGATGTTTTAATACTTCTCGACAGAGGGAAGTCTTTTCTGATTCCCCCAGCCTCTCCCTATGGGGAAGGGTCTGTCGATATCCAACATCAAGTGTGGATGACAAAATACCTTTGTTAACGAGAAAAAACACAAGAACTGAATAAAGATAGTAAAAAAACTTCCAGGGCTGATGAAGAATGAAAAGAAAAATTAATGACGACTGAAGAATTCCTAGAACAAAAACTAACTGAAGGACTGAACATGCATACTCAATCTCGGCCGCCGAAAAATGCTACACCCTCCTACATTAGTGAACAAAGGTAGTAGATGATAAGTACTATATAAAGTGTTGTCATAACTGTGCATTTTTTTCGTGAATACGCTGAGCAGCGTATCATTTCATTGATAGGTAGATAGAGAAGTACATAATGCAGCCCTCGTGAACGTGCACAAAACGGCGTCCGAGAGGGTGCACATTGAGCAGCGAAGGAGGATGCTCAGCCTCGAGAGGGTACGGTCAGGTTACATGTATAATTCTATCTAGTCCTCTATCTCCGGCCTTCGCCCAACGGCAGGCGTCGTCCTTGATCAAGCGAACAAGGTCATCAGTGGAGGGGCAGATGCCATCGAAAATAGCCGAGCTCCGGTGCTTCCAGATAGCCCACGAGGTGAGCATGATGATGGAGTTGAGACCCTTCCTCAAGCTGCTCGGGGTTGTCGACGCAGCCTGAAGCCACCAAGCAAAGAAGTTCGTTGAATCGTCCATGGGGGGCGGGGCGGGGCGGGGGGGGGGGTGTGTAGCAAGTCGGCACCAAGAAAGAATCTCGCGCCAACTAATCCGCGAGAAAACATAATCGGCGAGAAGATAGTCGATGGTCTCGAGCTCCTGTGAGCAGAAGGTGCATTCAGGGTCATGCGTGAGGCCGTGACGCCCTCAACGCTCCACAGTCCAGCAACGATCGAGAGAAGCCAGCCAAAGGGAGAACTTGTTGCTACGGATAGCCCTACCCATCCAGTTCTAATGCCAAGCAGGCGGTGAGGTCGATCCAATGAAGAGCGCCTTGTAGCAGGATTTGGCGGTGTAGACGCCATTGGCAGTCCATTTCCGGCTGATCTTGTCCGGGGCATAGTTGAGTTGGATGCCCTGAAGATGCCGCCAAAGATCATGTATTCCACCACCTTGATGGGTCCCAAAGTGCCGTGGATATCCCTGATCCAGGCGTGTTGTGCAAGCCCATCAGAAACCAGAGTACGGTTGCGCCGGCGCCGCGGCACAAGGGACAGTAGGCCGGGGCTAACTCGGAGATAGCCTTCCCGTCGATCCAGTGGCCGCACTAGAAGCGACACGTTTTGCCATCACTAAGAGCCCAGGTAGTGGAAGCGCTGAAGAATTGTCGTGTCTCGTCGTGACATGGCACCTGAAGATGGTTCCATTGACGGGAGTGGTCTGTAGCCTGCAACCGTAACCAGCAGGCATGCAGGGAAATGCCGGTGAGGTGTAGATTGCACACGCTGAACCCACCATACTCCAACGGGCGGCAGATGCGCCGCCAACTGATGAGACAGCAGCCACACTTGGCATCTTTTCTGCCATGCCAGAGGAAGTCGTGAATGATCTGGGTTATTTTCTTGAGAATCATCGGGTTGATGGCCATGGCAAGAAGAATGTGGGAGGGCATAGCAATGAGGACATGACACACAAGGGCGAGCCGCTTGCCACACGAAAGAAGCAAAGCTTTCCAGGTAATCAGCTTCTTGGTGAGCTTGTCTACGAGGGGGTGTAGCGCCGAGCTGGGGGTCTTGTGAACCGAGAGGGGAAGCCAAGGTAGACGGTGGGGAAGGTGGTGACCGTGCACGCAAGCGTCGACCCGATTGCCACAGTCACCACGTTGTCGCACTGAATCGGGGTGGCGGAAAGACTGAAAGACCATCAATGAAAGACTAAAAGACATTTTTCCTAGGAAAAATAAATATAGAATAAAGCAATATATAATGAAATTGAAGAATAAACGCTATAGGATTGAACCTTACCTTACCTTACGAAGCCTGTTATCCCAAACAAGTTGGGGTAGGCTAGATATGAAATCCTTTCACGAGGACTTCCCAGGAGGTCACCCATCCTAGTACTACTCTCGCCCAAATGGGTTTCATACCCAAAAGACTGGCTAGTTTTTACGTTGGCTCGCCAAGCCTATCACAACCCTTAGATATGAAACCCTTTCACGGGGACTTCCCAGGAGGTCCCCCATCCTAGTACTGCTCTCGCTCAAATGGGTTTCATACCTATGGGACTGGCTAGTTTTTACGTTGGCTCGCCAAGCCTATCACAACCCTCCTCCTTTAGCCGAACGCTATAGGATTGAACATTGCACAAAAACTAACTTCAGAAAATCTTTAGGGTGTAGGCTTCAATGGAGTTAGGACTGAGCAATGCACACTAAATGTACACCGAACATGCAAAAAAATGATGACTGAATAAACAAGAAGAATGTGGAGCTGCAAAGGTACACTAAAGAATGTGTAAACCTTATAGAACAGAGCAAAAACAATGAAGCATGGAACAACGTACCCAAAAAACCATGACCTGATAGTTTAGTTAGGTCATAGGAAAAGAGAGTCGGTTTTCAGCTCCCGGGTGCCTAGGCACCCTCTATGAACAGTAAAATCAAAACAAATAGAAAAAAAAATCTGAAACTTTGCAACATCAAAGATGATTAAACTTTGTAGGCGCTTGCAAGTTTTCATGCCCAAAAACCATTCGCGGAGCTCTACACACGAAAAAGATTTCAGTGATTAAAGTTTTGAGCATTTTTAGCACTGTAATCTGAAACTCATTCGTACACCTTTCTCTACATGATATTTTGGCATGAAAACTTGTAAGAACCTACAAAGTTTGATTGACTTTGATGTTGCAAAGTTTCAGATTTTTTTATTTTGTTTTCTATTTTTTATGTTACTGTTCATAGAGGGTGCCTAGGCACCCAGGAGCTGTCACACCTTTCTCCATAGGAAAACTGAAGTAGAAAGGAATGAAAACATGAACATGACAGAGAACTAACTTGACTACATTCACTGAAGTAAGAATGTAATTGATGTTTTACTCAAACTGAAAAAAAATGTAGCTCAGAAACTGAAGAATGAACAAACTTACTAGAGCCTTATATCGAACTGACTGAATGAAAGATTGAACGAACACCCTTTTCTCTAAGTGATAACCAGAATAGCTAACATTAAACAAAAACTGAGAATGACATAGGAGAAGACGTGTACCGGAGAAGAAAAAGAGACTGAAGATTGAGGGATAAAATATAATAATGCAAGACAACAAATGAAAGAAGGGCCCTAAACTGGAGGTGATAGGAAAATACCCAACACTGAATAAAGTCTTGTTGTGGTCATTTATCTTTTCAGTCCAGAAAGAGAGATAGAAGAATAGATAATGAAGAAAAGTTAAAAAAGACTGAATGATGAGAAAAACAATAAAGAATGAACTAAACCGAAGAATTACAACTGAACACGCAGCCCTTATCTCTTAATTATAACCACCATAGCTGGGACTAAACAATTGCTGAGAATGACATAGGGAAAAGACGTACTGAAGAAGAATGTAGACTGAAAACATCAAATGAGAAACTGATGACAAGATAATTAAAAAGTAGAAGACATAAAAAAGGTGACTGAAGAAACAGAGTGAACAATGAAAAGAGAGCGAAAACTAAAGAAAGAGAGACTAAAGAGACTGAGGACAGAGATTAGTGACCGAACAACACTGAGGGACCGAAGAAAGAGAAAAGTTAGTATCACTTCTAAACTGCCATGAAAAACATGTATATGCAGAACTGATGACATAGACTTGGTCGACAAACAGACATAGAAAATATTGATGAATATATACGAAGAGAAGAGAGTGAGATAAATAATGGGAATGCAAACGACATGTGTAGAACTTAATATGCCTAAACAATAAAGAACACTTGAAACGAAACATAACTCGCTGCAACAACTCACCTGCAGCTCTGAAGATTTTACTTGCATAGAACAGTATGCCAAGATTTTGAAGTATTAGAATGCCAGTTCCTAACTGCATGCCCATATGTAGCATAATTATTGTTTACAAAATGTAGTAATTCTGGTACAGAATTGACCAAAAAGATGAAAGTGGATACATAAATTACTATTAGTGGAGTTCAATACTAAAGTTGATGATGTTACTTCAAGAAGAGTAACCTACAGATCGGTCCAATGTTGCACAAAAATATACCAGCCTGATAAATAGTCCAGAAGTATTTTCATGTCAATAAGGGGAAAACGAGTGCACATGCTTCCATTATATAGTTTATACTGCCTAGATGTCAGTCTCGAATTCCCTCAAAACTTGCGGAGAAGCCTCGAAATCATTCATCAAGTTCCTCTTTACCGGGAGACAGACATATCATATACAGATTTCAGAGTGCTGCTTCACACGCTGAAGTTTTTTTTTTGAGACGGAAACCATTGTTTTCCATTACCCAAACAGCTCAGCAATGTCGCTGGCTACAAGATCATGCACGAAATCAGGAGCTTGTTCCGGCCACATAGCTGGGGATACAAGCCCTGAGTCTGCACCAAACGCTGCTAAAGCGTCAGCAACCTTATTACACGCCCTGGGGCAATAAGAGAAGCCCACATGGGAGAAGTTTAAACTAGCAAAACACCTAATCTCCTTAAAAAGAATCCCGTTTGTTGACAGATCATGATCATTGGAGGTAATCGCTTGTACTAGGGTCTTGGAATCTGACAGCACATGTACTCTTGACATACCCCAGCCTTGAGCTGCGTACAAGCTTTGAAGGCACGCTGTAGCTTCAGCATGGAGGGGGTCGCTCACATACTGCATATGTCCCGCGCCAGAACCAACTGGCCGGCCGGCATGGTCTCTGATTATGAAACCCCATCCACCATGGGTAGGATTTCCCTTCATACTTCCATCCACGTTGATCTGGAGGATATCCAGGTTCAGTACTGCTCCTCTATCACTCTGCTCTTGGCTGCTTGATTTATCCTTCAGAGCATGCATTTGCCAATTTTGGACTAGGGCGTTCACCCTTTTGGCCACCGAAATTTGGTTTCGTTGGGGCTCTCCGGCATTCTTCTTATTTCTCGTTTCCCACCACGTCCAGAGCATCATTACACACTTTAACCTCTTGTCACCCGGTAATTGGAGAATTTTTGATATCAAATCTTTGGGACCCTGACACATTGATAGACGTTCTCTGTCTGTACACATCTGCATTTCTTGCCATAGTGCTTTGACAGCTTTACATTTAAGGAACAGATGGGCTCCATCCTCATTCTGACGAGAACACATTGGACACAAGGTTTCCGTCTCCATACCCCTTCTTTCAATGCTCCAGCGATGAGGAAGACTATTGTGTGCAAGTCTCCAGAGAAATTGTTTTACCTTGCCCGGACAGTGACTCTTCCAAATCACCAACCAGTCAAATTTACTGGCCGGCTCACTGCACTCCCCAACTTGCTTCTTTGCTTTATTCTGCACTATTTCACATTGCATATGATGCGCTGACTTAACTGAGAACATACCCTTGCTTTCATAGTGCCAAGCCCACTGATCATCAAAGCCTTCATGCAGAGGTATTGCCAACACCACAGCTGCATCAATTGGCCAGAAAGTATCTCGCACCAGTTCTTCGTCCCAGCTTCCCGTAACCGGATTGATTAGTTCGGAGACTTTCTGAAGAATGGTTTGTCCTTTTGGTGTGATGGGTCTAGTACACCCATTCCTTGGCAGCCATGGATCTATCCAGATATTTGTCTCCTCCCCATTACCAATTCTCTTGACGAGGCCTTCTTTCAGCACTTTGATACCTCGAAGAATGCTACGCCATGTGTAAGATATTCCCCGCTTTGGTTCAGCATGCAACACATCGACCTCCGGGAAATATCTAGCCTTCAGCACCCTCGCACATAGTGTGTCAGGGTCTGTTAGCAGGCGCCATCCTTGCTTGGCAAGCATGGACAGATTAAAGAGATGTAAGTCCTTATATCCTAGACCTCCGTCTTGTTTAGCTCGGGTTAATTTCTCCCATCCTAGCCAGTGTACCTTAGCTTCGTTCTGTTGTTGAGCCCACCAGAACCTACTTATCATCGCATTCAGCTGTTCACAAAACCCTTTGGTGAGGTCGAAGCACGTCATGGCAAAGATAGGGATCGCTTGGGCACATGCTTTCACCAAAATTTCCTTACCCATCTTGGATAGCACCCTTTCCTTCCACCCTTGGATCAGTCTCCAAATCTTGTCCTTTATATACGCAAATGTGCGCGTTTTTGATCTGCCTACATGCACTGGGAGTCCCAAATATCTGTCAGCTCGCCCTCTTCGGGATATACCCAGTGTGTTCATCATCTCCTGTTTTGCTCTCCTCGTGTTTTTGCTGAAAGTGATCGATGACTTGTCTATGTTAATGGTCTGACCCGAGCAATCCTCATATAAGTTTAGTATATGTTGCAGATGTTGTGGACTCTCTTGCGTAACTTTGAGAAGAATCAACGAATCATCCGCAAACAACAAATGATTAAAGCTCGGTGCACCACCACATATCTGAACACCTTCCATCGTGCCATTACTTTCAGCATGATTTAGCAAGCTCGAAAAAGCCTCAGCACAGATCAGAAACAGATAGGGGGATATGGGATCCCCTTGCCTCAAACCTCTCTTTGGGATTACCTCCTCTGTAAGGGTTCCATTGACCATGAAACGGTATCTCACAGTCCTACAACATTTCATAACCAGCTGTGTCCAATTTTCTGCAAATCCCATTTTCCGCATCATCGCCTCCAAGAAGCTCCACTCGACTCGATCATAAGCCTTGCTCATGTCTAGTTTGAGGGCTGCAATTCCTTCCTCCCCACTCCTCTTCCTCTACATAAAATGGTTCACCTCAAAGGCTAGCAAGATATTGTCCGTGATGAGCCTACCCGGCACAAACGCACTTTGATTGGGGGCAATGATCTCTGGTAAGATGCGCTTGAGCCGGTTAGCTAGAACCTTTGATATTAGCTTATACAAAACGTTGCAGAGGCTGATTGGTCTCAATTCTTTCATATTCTCTGGATTTTTTACTTTAGGGATGAGAACCACTGTCGTATCATTCCACTCTGGTGGCATTGGAGCACCATTCAGCACTTTCAGCACCTCCTCCGTGACTTTCTCTCCGATAGTACTCCAAAATCTCTTGTAGAACACTGCTGGCATGCCATCTGGGCCAGGGGCCTTGAGGTCTCCAATGCTACTCAAAGCCTCCCTGACCTCCTCAGCTGTGAACGGCCTCATCAGTTGTGAGTTCATCTCTGGTGTGACACGATGTGGAACTTTCTCCAGCAGCTCATTAATGCGACCTCCTGCACAAGAAGAAAACAGATTACGGTAATATTGTGTGACCACCGCCGCCATCTCCACCTCCCCCTCCACAATCTCCCCTCCTTCCTTTCTCAGTCTCTTGATCTTGTTTCTCCTTTTCCTCTCCGACGCATACGCATGGAAGAATTTTGTATTCTTGTCTCCCTCCCTTAACCAATGCACATGAGCTCGCTGTCGCCAATAAGTGTCCTTTTGCTGCTCTAATTTTTCCAACTTGAAACGCAACATACATTCTTTCTGAACTTGCTCCTCTGATATGGGTTTTCTTCGCCACCGTTCTAGTTCTTTCTTGGTTCTTGCAATGCGTTTCTCCAAGTCCCCGAGGATGTTCTTACTCCAGTCCGTCAAGTCCTTCGCTACCTCCTTGAGGCTGTCCACCACTCCCTGGCCATGTACGTCACTACTTGTCTTCCATGCATTCTCCACAATACCCCCACACGCCTCTTCCTCCATCCACCTTGCTTCAAATTTGAACCCCTTCTGTCCCCTTGGATTATCTACTTCCCCACTCCCTACCTCTAGCTCAATAATCAGTGGCCTGTGATCTGAATGTCGTGGGTCGCCGTTCACCACCTTGTATCCCGGGAAATGATTGCACCATTCTTGCGACGCCACCACTCTGTCCAATCTCTCCCTTATATAGTTCTCCTCTGTTTGGCTATGGTTACGCCATGTGTATGGATCCCCAATAAACCCTACATCATGCAGCTCACACCCTTCCAAAGCCTCCTTGAACCTATCCATGCTTCCCTGCGACCTAGCCACTCCTCCCTCTTTCTCCCAATCATATAGAATCTCATTAAAATCACCCGCACACATCCATGGTTTATCACTGTGGTGTTTTATTGTTCGCAACAACTTCCAAGTGGCTTCTCTTTTTTCTTGTTTTGGTTCTCCATATATTCCCGTAAATCTCCACACAAAACCATCTTCTCCCGTAATCTCTGCATAAATGTGGTATCTTGATTTTAGTCCAGCCTTTAGATTTATACCGTTCCTCCAAAACAAAGCTAGACCTCCACTTTGCCCCTCACAATTCTTCACCACCATATTAGTCAATCCAAGCTTCCATCTAAACCACTCCAACCTCCTATCGTCCATTTTTGTTTCTGACAAAAAGAGCACATCGGGATCCTCCTTCTTCTGGATGTCCAGAAGTCCTTGAACCGCCGGGCCATTTCCCAAACCCCGGCAGTTCCAAGCGACTAGCTTCATTGGATTATGCGGAGCTGTTCTGACAGCCCCGCTTCACTTTGTTGAGAGTTCTACTCCCCCTTCTGCTTCTTTCCTAGTGCACCATGATCCTCTTCTACCTCCATTCCTTTCATACCTCTCTTGGCTCCTACATTCACCTCCACCTTCTCTTCATTTATGTTTGTGCTTCTCTCCCTTCTCCTAAACTTCTTCCTATCCTCAGACTTCCTGGTTTTATCCTTCCCCTCAATCTCTCGCACCTTCTTGTCTACTAGCTCAGGCCCCTTTGTCCCTGAGATTCCACCTCCATGCTCAGCCGGGTCATTCATCCCGGGCTTTGTTGTCCCTCTATCCAGTCCATCTCCTCCTTCTAGTGGCACGGTCCTGTCTTGTAATCCACCCCTTGGTTCACTTCGGTCCATCTCCCTCTCCTTTCCACCCTCGACAAGCCCTTCTCCAAATTCTAACTTCTTCTGATTTCCATGGCTCGACGACGGTGGCTGTAGCTTCAGCGGGCTTGTTGCTTCTTGGTCGTTATTCTTGCTGTCTCCTCCTTTACTGAGTGAGTTTGACAGTGATTTCTTTTCAGTAACTTGTTTCCTCCAGGAGTCACTGTCACTACCCCCTCCCTTGTTTCTGCTTGAGAACCCACATCCTGTACTTCGCCCTCCACTTCCACTACTTCTCGAGCCACTCCACCCCAGCTTCTCATACTCATTGTACTTCTTTTGCACAACTGCCTTCATCCACTTTCCGTACTGCTGCACTTCTCCTTTCGCCAGCCTACTCGAACAGATTTTGTCGATGTGCCCAATGATGCCGCAGGTGTAGCAAAAATCTGGGAGGTATTCGTATTCTAGCGGGCATAGTTTCCCCCCGGTCTCCTCCCCCTTCTTCTTTTCTTTATTGTCAATAGTCATGTCCACAATCCCCCCTTTCTCCTTTTCATCAGTGATATCAACTGTGACTCCTCTCATCAGGGGTTGGGTGATGTCCAGCCTAATCTTGATTCTCAAGAAGTTTCCTGGCTGGGCGCTTCCCTCACCCACATCAACCTCTATCACCTCCCCTATTTGTTCCCCTATGATCTCCCCACTCTCCTCATTTAGGTAGCCTAGCGGCAGTTTTGTCACCCTTACCCAGATAGGGATTGTTTTGAATTCGTACTCCTCCACAGTCTTAATGGGATCAAAATCCTCCATCACAATCAGTTCTTTTCCCACCATCCATGGCCCATCCTCCAAAGCCTTCCTTTTCCCTGATGCTTGCAGAAAGGTGAATAGAAAAACATTTTCCTCCATCTCCTTGCACTTTAGTCCTTTCAACGGGCACCATACTCTGCTCAGAGATTTGATCATCCCTTCCACATACACTGGTTTTTCTGACAGAACCTTCCCCATCGCCTGTGGTTCCCCTTCCTTTGCTTTGCCTCCACCGGCCCTTCCGATCTTCACCCCTCTCCTCTCCGCCTCCGTCAGCTTCAAGTTCTTCAACAACCCCTCTACCTTCTCCATCCCTTCCTGCTCCTAGATCTGAAAAGCACTAGGTGTTGTGTTTTACGGTTGCGTGCCCTAGCAACACGCAAGAGGCCTTTGGTGGTTAGGTTACTGGATGGATGGATCTGCGAATCGCCAGCCCAACGGAACTGCCCTGACACGGCGAGAGACGTCGCCGGCGAGGGAAAGTATGCAGGCGCTGGGAAGGCCACGACCGCGATCTGGGTTCAGAGGAGAACGATCACACCGCGGGAGAAAACCTAGGGGAAGATCACCCCCACGATCGCCTTGTTGATCGCCTCACCGCCAATTACACAGCCGTCACACATGGGACGGACATAAATCCCTTCACACGCTGAAGTTGAGCATATACGCAGCAGCCATCTTGGTGATTCGGGAATGAAGGATGATAGACCCGAAATCAACGATGTAAAAGGCAAGGTTCCTCAAAAGAATGGATGGCAGAGATTTGTATCAGAAACGGGTGTCAGAATCTAACGGACAAAAATTTGACTGTGCACCGATTGAAAACAGCTAGCTGTTGTTTAGGAAGTGTCATATGTTAAGCTTATACGTGCCTCTACCTGGCTATTGATCCAACATGCATTGTGCAAGTTATGGTGCTAAACACATAAAAGTGGAGTGTACAATTACAGAATTTCAAATTCAGCTGCGATCAACATTACCAATGGGCACAAATGATGTTTTGCCTGTAACTGTCTACACTATGTAGGCCCCCACTATAATATTTCCCATTTACTTAGCTTGTTTTTTAAACTACGGAATGTGTACAATCTGAGGTGGAAGTTCTTTTTGCATCGCCTGACTGACTCCTGCCTTGTGTTGGACAGAGTCGATGGATCCGAGTCATTGTCAGATGAACAGGTTGCGATCTCGGTCGCCTGGACCTGGCGTGTGCAGATGTTGTCGCCTCCCCTACAAGAAGACGATTTTAATCTACAGTTGGCTGGCTGGCTCATGTGTATGTAGACTATGTTGTTGTTCTTCTCATATGTTGTAGTTGTCTGTATCCGGGATTCAGTTTGTGTAACATGGATCGATCGTGTGGTTGTTCCCTGCTGAAACTAAGAGCGTGGCTCTGGAATTTAAACAGCAGTTTGTGATACAGTTTTTTGTAAGATGGGGGTGCAAAACATGGTACAGTTTTCAGAAGATTGTTTTGGCTGTGACAGTGCGAGGATTGTTGTGACTTGTGACAGGGCTCAGCTAGGGCCTGGTTAGCCGGCCTTATCCCTGTTTTGTCTTTGCAAAATGGTATGCAGGATTATAATACCTGAATGCGTGGTGTTGACATGAGCCTGCATACCAAGAAAGCGCGATAATAATAACGTGTCTTTGCAAAATGGTATGCAGGATTACTATTATCCCTGTTTTGTGTGACAGGGCACCTAGAAAGCGTAATAAGTTAACTATAAAGCGTGCGATTAGATATGCAGCGAGTAGGAATTAAAGAAAGATTTAGCATGTGATAGGTCCATGGACGGATGGATTGATACCATTCCTCTCGCGTGTGGTTTTGCCGTGGACCGCTCGTTGATCCTTTTTTTTAGTACTAATAGATTATCTGTCAAGTAGTAGTAGGCTTTGTTGATGGTGTGACGAATCAATCCTTATCCCAGCCGATGGTGTGATACGCAACTGAACTGGGCGTACCACTAGTAGCACTCCCTCGCCTGAAAAACAAGGCATGGCTGAGCCTGAGCTTATGTTAGAAAACTGATCCGGCTTTGCACGAGCATAGAGTGATTGATTAAATGGTCATAGCACTATCAGTCGTGCAAGACTGATGAGATGAGCTCGGCTCAGATCATCTGCTGGAAAATGAATGGATAGCGTCATCGCGTGGTTGCTAACACCTTGAGGTGGTGCTGATGGTGATGGCTGAAGCTATGCTCAAGGTAGCGCTGTCGGCTGTCCTACTATGTACTCTACGTAGTAGTGTGTTACGAGATGTGCAATGTGCGCATAGAACACACACGGAATCGTCCCGTGCGTGTTGTCCGTCTGCAGGTAGGCTGCGTCGAGAGCAGGGCAACCGAACCAACGGCACTTGCAGTTGTACGGAGGCAGGAAGGATATTTTTCTGCTCCGGCCAGGTGGACATTTTGACCGAGCCGAGCGCTCACTCGAGCAGAGTCGTCGTCGCCGTCACGGGAATCAAAACGCCTCGATCCTGTCCGTCCGTCAGATCGAACCATATGATACGGAACCTTTCACCCGGCCGGAAGGTTTAGCATCCGGTTCGGCCGGCGTTCGCATCCATCGATTTGTTATGCATTTCTGCCCATACAAGCTACTCCCTCCGTTCCTAAATATTTGTCTTCCTAGACATTTCAAATGACTACTACATACGAATATATGTAGACATATTTTAGAGCGTAGATTCACGCATTTTGCTCCGTATGTAGTCACTTGTTGAAATGCCTAGAAAGACAAGTATTTAGAAACGGAGGGAGTAGAAAAGAAACACGGAGTCCCTTTTTCCACTTCCTTTCTAGCCAGTTCTCATCTGCTGTCTGATGAGAGCGCAATGGAGCTATGTATGTCGTACGTCCGCGTGAGCAGCAGACGTTGATCCCGAAAAAGAAAAAAAAAGTATCGGACTGAACGCTTGACGTGATGGTACTAATGAACAGAAGAAAAGCATGTGTGTACAGAAGGAAGCTGTGAGCTTAGGGCATCTCCAGCCGCGCCCCAGGAAGGCCTCCCCAGGCGATTTTTTCGCGCCGGCGCCGAAAAAACGGCTCAGTCGCGCCTCCAGGAGCCCGATTTTCACCGGCTTGGGCCGAAAACAGCGTCGGCGGACTCAGGCCGAACCCGGCGCGCTGGGGGGCGCCCGGGGGCGCCGGGGCGAGCTGTTTTGGCGCGAAGAAGACGCGGGCCAGCCGCGTCAGCGACTCGGCGCCTCGTCTTCCCCCAACGGCCTCGGTTCCCGTGGGGAATCAATGGCAAGGCTGACCGGCGGCAGCCTTGCCATTGATTCCTCACGGGCGGCGCGTCACGGGACGGCGCGCCGACGCCTCCCCTCCCTCGCACGCGTACACACGGGCGCGGCCCGGCTATAAAAGCCGACGGCCTACACTCGCCTTTGCCCACACCAGTCCCGCCCCTCGCCGCGTCCAGCCCCTCCCTCTCCCTGCCCCTCCCGAGCGCCGCCGCCCAGCCCCTCCCTCTACCTCTCCCGAGCCCGCCCAGCCCCGCCGTCGCCATGGAAGAACGCTTCCCCGGAGACGAGGCGGCGGCCAACGGCTTTGAAGGAAATATGCCCTAGAGGCAATAATATAGTTATTATTTATTTCCTTATATATCATGATAAATGTTTATTATTCATGCTAGAATTGTATTAACCGGAAACATAATACATGTGTGGATACATAGACAAACAGAGTGTCACTAGTATGCCTCTGCTTGACTAGCTTGTTGATCAAAGATGGTTAAGTTTCCTAACCATAGACAAAGAAGTTGTCATTTGATTAAACAAGGTCACATCATTAGTTGAATGATCTGATTGACATGACCCATTCCATTAGCTTAGCACCCGATCGTTGAGTATGTTGCTATTGCTTTCTTCATGACTTATACATGTTCCTATGACTATGAGATTATGCAACTCCCGTTTACCGTAGGAACACTTTGTGTGCTACCAAACATCACAACGTAACTGGGTGATTATAAAGGTGCTCTACAGGTGTCTCCGAAAGTATTTGTTGGGTTGGCGTATTTCGAGATTAGGATTTGTCACTCCGAATGTCGAAGAGGTATCTCAGGGCCTTCTCGGTAATGCACATCACATAAGCCTTGCAAGCATTGCAACCAATAAGTTAGTTGCGAGATGATGTATTACAGAACGAGTAAAGAGACTTACCGGTAACGAGATTGAACTAGGTATTGGATACCGACGATCGAATCTCGGGCAAGTAACATACCGATGACAAAGGGAACAACGTATGTTGTTATGCGGTCTGACCGATAAAGATCTTCGTAGAATATGTAGGAGCCAATATGGGCATCCAGGTCCCGCTATTGGTTATTGACCGGAGACGTGTCTCGGTCATGTCTACATGTTGGAAATATGCCCTAGAGGCAATAATAAATGGATTATTATATTTCCTTGTTCATGATAATTGTCTATTGTTCATGCTATAATTGTATTGTTCGGAAATCATAATACATGTGTGAATACATAGACCACAATGTGTCCCTAGTAAGCCTCTAGTTGACTAGCTCGTTGATCAATAGATAGTCATGGTTTCCTGACTATGGACATGGGGATGTCATTGATAACGGGATCACATCATTAGGAGAATGATGTGATGGACAAGACCCAAACCTAAGCATAGCACAAAGATCGTGTAATTCGTTTGCTAGAGCTTTTCTGGATGTCAAGTATCATTCCTTAGACCATGAGATTATACAACTCCCGGATATCGTAGGAATGCTTTGGGTGTATCAAACGTCACAACGTAACTGGGTGACTATAAAGGTGCACTACAGGTATCTCCGAAAGTATCTGTTGGGTTGGCATGAATCGAGACTGGGATTTGTCACTCCGTGTGACGGAGAGGTATCTCTGGGCCCACTCGGTAAGACATCATCATAATGAGCTCAATGTGATCAAGGTGTTGTTCACGGGATGATGTATTACGGGAACGAGTAAAGAGACTTGCCGGTAACGAGATTGAACAAGGTATCGGTATACCGACGATCGAATCTCGGGCAAGTATCGTACCGATGGACAAAGGGAATTGAGTACGGGATTGATTAAGTCCTCGACATCGTGGTTCATCCGATGAGATCATCGAGGAGCATGTGGGAGCCAACATGGGTATCCAGATCCCGCTGTTGGTTATTGACCGGAGATCGTCTCGGTCATGTCTGCATGTCTCCCGAACCCGTAGGGTCTACACACTTAAGGTTCGGTGACGCTAGGGTTGTTAAAGATATTAGTATGCAGCAAACTGAAGGTTGTTCGGAGTCCCGGATGAGATCCCGGACGTCACGAGAGGTTCCGGAGTGGTCCGGAGGTAAAGATTTATATAAGGGAAGTTGTTGTACGGACACCGGAAAGTCTCGGGGGCATATCGGTATTGTACCGGGGCCACCGGAGAGGCACCGGGGGTCCACCTTGAGGGGCCAGCCTTCTCGGAGGGCCTCATGAGCCACAAGGGGCAGGGAACCAGCCCCTGGTGGGCTGGGCGCACCCCCTTCCCTTGGGCCCATGCGCCTAGGGTTGGGGGGAAACCCTAGTGGGGGCGCCCCCCTTGCTTGGGGGGCAAGCCCCCCACCCTTGGCCGCCCCCCCCTGGAGATCCATCTCCAGGGCTGCGCCCCCCCCCCTTGGAGGCCTATATAAAGGGGGGAGAGGGAGGGCAGCCGCACCCCTGCTGCATTGGCGCCTCCCTCTCCCCGTTACACCTCTCCCTCTCTCCACAGAAGCTTGGCGAAGCCCTGCTGAAACTCTGCTGCATCCACCACCACGCCGTCGTGCTGCTGGATCTTCATCAACCTCTCCTTTCCCCTTGCTGGATCAAGAATGAGGAGACGTCGATCGTCCCATACGTGTGTTGAACGCGGAGGTGCCGTCCTTTCGGCGCTGGTCATCGGTGATTCGGATCACGGCGAGTACGACTCCATCATCCACGTTCTCCTTGAACGCTTCCGTTGCGATCTACAAGTGGTATGTAGATGCTCTCCTATCCCCTCGTTGCTAGAATACTCCATGGATAGATCTTGGTGATGCGTAGGAAAATTTTAATTTCTGCTACGATCCCCAACAGTGGCATCATGAGCTAGGTCTATGCGTAGTTTCTATGCACGAGTAGAACACAAAGTAGTTGTGGGCGTCAAATTGTCAATTCTTCTTGCCGTTACTAGTCCTATCTTGGTTCAGCGGCATTGTGGGATGAAGCGGCCCGGACCAACCTTACACGTACGCTTACGTGAGACCGGTTCCACCGACTGACATGCACTAGTTGCATAAGGTGGCTGGCGGGTGTCTGTCTCTCCCACTTTAGTTGGATCGGATTCGATGAACAGGGTCCTTATGAAGGGTAAATAGAGATTGACAATTCACGTTGTGGTTTTAACGTAGGTAAGAAACGTTCTTGCTAGCAACCTATAACAGCCACGTAAAAACTTGCAACAACAATTAGAGGACGTCTAACTTGTTTTTGCAGCAAGTGCTTTGTGATGTGATATGGCCAGAAGTTGTGATGAATCATGTGATGTATGAGATGATCTTGTTATTGTAATAGGAATCACGACTTGCATGTCGATGAGTATGACAACTGGCAGGAGCCATAGGAGTTGTCTTTATTTATTTGTGACCTGCGTGTCAACTTAAATCGTCATGTAATTACTTTACTTTATTGCTAAAGCGTTAGCCATAGTAGTAGAAGTAATAGTTGACGTGACAACTTCACGAAGACACGATGACGGAGATCATGATGATGGAGATCATGGTGTCATGCCGGTGACGACGATGAACATGGCGCCCCAAAGATGGAGATCAAAGGAGCGAAATGATGTTGGCCATATCATGTCACTATTTGATTGCATGTGATGTTTATCATGTTTTACATCTTATTTGCTTAGAACGATGGTAGCATAAATAAGATGATCCCTCATTAAAATATCAAAAATGTGTTCTCCCTAACTGTGCACCGTTGCTAAGGTTCGTCGTTCCGAAGCACCACGTGATGATCGGGTGTGATAGGTCCTTACGTTCGCATACAACGGGTGTAAGCCAGATTTACACACGCAATACACTTAGGTTGGATTGACGAGCCTAGCATGTACAGACATGGCCTCGGAACACGGAGGACCGAAAGGTCGAACATGAGTCGTATAGAAGATACGATCAACATGGAGATGTTCACCGACGATAACTAGTCCGTCTCACGTGATGATCGGACACGGCCTAGTTGACTCGGATCATGTATCACTTAGATGACTAGAGGGATGTCAAATCTGAGTGGGAGTTCATTCATTAATTTGATTAGATGAACTTAATTATCATGAACTTAGTCTAAATCTTTACAATATGTCTTGTAGATCAAATGGCCCACGCTAATGTCACCCTCAACTTCAACGCGTTCCTAGAGAAAACCAAGCTGAAAGATGATGGCAGCAACTATGCGGACTGGGTCCGGAACCTGAGGATCATCCTCATAGCTGCCAAGAAAGATTATGTCCTAGAAGCACCGCTAGGTGATGCACCATTCCCAGCAAACCAAGACGTTATGAACGCCCATCAGTCTCGTGCTGATGATTACTCCCTCGTTCAGTGCGGCATGCTTTACAGCTTAGAACCGGGGCTCCAAAAGCGTTTTGAGCAACACGGAGCATATGAGATGTTCGAGGAGCTGAAATTGATTTTCCAAGCTCATGACCGGGTCGAGAGATATGATGTCTCCGACAAGTTCTTTAGCTGTAAGATGGAGGAAAATAGCTCTGTCAGTGAACACATACTCAAGATGTCTGGATTGCACAACCGCTTGACTCAACTGGAAGTTAATCTCTCGGATGAGGCGGTCATTGACAGAATCCTTCAGTCGCTCCCACCTAGCTACAAGAGCTTCGTGATGAACTACAATATGCAGGGGATGGAAAAGACCATTCCCGAGTTGTATTCAATGCTGAAATCTGCAGAGGTGGAGATCAAAAAGGAACATCAAGTGTTGATGGTGAATAAAACCACTAAGTTCAAGAAAGGCAAGGGTAAGAAGAACTTCAAGAAGGACGGCAAGGAGGTTGCCACGCCTGGTAAATCAGTTGCCAGGAAGAAGTCAAAGAATGGACCCAAACCTGAAACTGAGTGCTTTTATTGCAAGGGAACTGGTCACTGGAAGCGGAATTGCCCCAAGTACTTAGCAGATAAGAAGGCCGGCAACACTAAAGGTATATGTGATATACATGTAATTGATGTGTACCTTACCAGTACTCGTAGTAGCTCCTGGGTATTTGATACCGGTGCCGTTGCTCATATTTGTAACTCAAAACAGGAGCTGCGGAATAAACGGAGACTGGCGAAGGACGAGGTGACGATGCGCGTCGGGAATGGTTCCACGGTCGATGTGATCGCCGTCGGCACGCTCCCTCTACATTTACCTACGGGATTAGTTTTAAACCTCAATAATTGTTATTTAGTGCCAAGCTTGAGCATGAACATTGTATCTGGATCTCGTTTAATACGAGATGGCTACTCATTTAAATCCGAGAATAATGGTTGTTCTATTTATATGAGTGATATGTTTTATGGTCATGCTCTGATGGTCAATGGTTTATTCTTAATGAATCTCGTACGTGATGTTACACATATTCATAGTGTGAATACCAAAAGATGTAAAGTTAATAACGATAGTCCCACATACTTGTGGCACTGCCGCCTTGGTCACATTGGTATCAAGCGCATGAAGAAGCTCCATGCTGATGGACTTTTAGAGTCTCTCGATTATGAATCATTTGACACGTGCGAACCGTGCCTCATGGGCAAAATGACCAAGACTCCATTCTCAGGGACAATGGAGCGAGCAACCAACTTGTTGGAAATCATACATACAGATGTGTGTGGTCCAATGAGCGTTGAGGCTCGCGGAGGCTATCGTTATGTTCTCACTCTCATTGATGATTTGAGTAGATATGGGTATGTCTACTTAATGAAACACAAGTCTGAGACCTTTGAAAAGTTCAAGGAGTTTCAGAGTGAGGTTGAGAATCAATGTGACAGAAAAATCAAGTTCTTACGATCAGATCGTGGGGGAGAATATTTAAGTCATGAATTTGGCACACACTTAAGAAAATGTGGAATCGTTTCACAACTCACGCCGCCTGGAACACCTCAGCGTAACGGTGTGTCCGAACGTCGTAATCGCACTCTATTGGATATGGTGCGGTCTATGATGTCTCTTACAGATCTACCGCTATCATTTTGGGGATACGCTCTAGAGACAGCCGCATTCACTTTAAATAGGGCTCCGTCAAAATCTGTTGAGACGACACCGTATGAATTATGGTTTGGGAAGAAACCTAAGCTGTCGTTTCTGAAAGTTTGGGGTTGCGATGCTTATGTCAAGAAACTTCAACCTGAAAAGCTCGAATCCAAATCAGAAAAATGCGTCTTCATAGGATATCCCAAGGAAACAGTTGGGTATACCTTCTACCTCAGATCCGAAGGCAAGGTCTTTGTTGCCAAAAACGGGTCCTTTCTAGAGAAAGAGTTTCTCGCGAAAGAAGTAAGTGGGAGGAAAGTAGAGCTTGATGAAGTGCTACCTCTTGAAAATCAGAGTAGCGCAGCTCAGGAATATGTTCCTGTGGTGCCTGCACCGATTAGAGAGGAGGTTAATGATGATGATCAAGATACTTCTGATCAAGCTCCTACTGAACTTCGTAGGTCCACAAGGACGCGTTCCGCACCAGAGTGGTACGGCAACCCTGTCCTGGAAATCATGTTGTTGGACAATGGAGAACCTTCAAACTATGAAGAAGCGATGGCGGGCCCAGATTCTGACAAATGGCTAGAAGCCATGAAATCCGAGATAGAATCCATGTATGAAAACAAAGTGTGGACTTTGAATGACTTGCCCGATGGTCGGCGAGCCATAGAAAATAAATGGATCTTCAAGAAGAAGACAGACACGGATGGTAATGTGACCATCTATAAAGCTCGACTTGTCGCTAAGGGTTATCGGCAAGTTCAAGGGGTTGACTACGATGAGACTTTCTCTCCCGTAGCGAAGCTGAAGTCCGTCCGAATCATGTTAGCAATTGCCGCATACTATGATTATGAGATATGGCAAATGGACGTCAAAACGGCATTCCTTAACGGCTTCCTTAAGGAAGAGTTGTATATGATGCAGCCGGAAGGTTTTGTCGATCCTAAGAATGCTAACAAAGTATGCAAGCTCCAGCGCTCTATCTATGGGCTAGTGCAAGCATCTCGGAGTTGGAACATTCGCTTTGATGAGATGATCAAAGCGTTTGGGTTTATGCAAACTTATGGAGAAGCCTGTGTTTACAAGAAAGTGAGTGGGAGCTCCATAGCATTTCTCATATTATATGTGGATGACATACTATTGATGGGAAATGATATAGAATTCTTGGAAAGCATAAAGGCCTATTTGAATAAGTGTTTTTCAATGAAGGACCTTGGAGAAGCTGCTTATATATTAGGCATCAAGATCTATAGGGATAGATCGAGACGCCTCATCGGTCTTTCACAAAGTACGTACCTTGACAAGATTTTGAAGAAGTTCAAAATGGATCAGTCCAAGAAGGGGTTCTTGCCTGTATTGCAAGGTGTGCGATTGAGCACAGCTCAATGCCCGACCACGGCAAAAGATATAGAAGAGATGAGTGTCATCCCCTATGCCTCGGCTATAGGGTCTATTATGTATGCCATGCTGTGTACCAGACCCGATGTAAACCTTGCCGTAAGTTTGGTAGGTAGGTACCAAAGTAATCCCGGCAAGGAACACTGGACAGCGGTCAAAAACATCCTGAAGTACCTGAAAAGGACTAAGGATATGTTTCTCGTTTATGGAGGTGCCGAAGAGCTCGTCGTAAAGGGTTACGTCGACGCTAGCTTCGACACAGATCTAGATGACTCCAAGTCGCAAACCGGATACGTGTATATTTTGAATGGAGGGGCAGTAAGCTGGTGCAGTTGCAAGCAAAGCATCATGGCGGGATCTACATGTGAAGCAGAGTATATGGCAGCCTTGGAGGCAGCACAAGAAGCAGTCTGGGTGAAGGAGTTCATTACCGACCTAGGAGTCATACCCAATGCGTCGGACCCGATGACTCTCTTCTGTGACAACACTGGAGCAATTACCCTTGCGAAGGAGCCCAGGTTTCACAGGAAGACCAGGCATATCAAGCGTCGCTTCAACTCCATTCGTGAAAGTGTTCAAAATGGAGACATAGAGATTTGTAAAGTACATACGGACCTGAATGTGGCGGATCCGTTGACTAAACCTCTCCCTAGAGCAAAACATGATCAACACCAAAATTCCATGGGTGTGCGATTCATCACAATGTAACTAGACTATTGTCTTTAGTGCAAGTGGGAGACTGTTGGAAATATGCCCTAGAGGCAATAATAAATGGATTATTATATTTCCTTGTTCATGATAATTGTCTATTGTTCATGCTATAATTGTATTGTTCGGAAATCATAATACATGTGTGAATACATAGACCATAATGTGTCCCTAGTAAGCCTCTAGTTGACTAGCTCGTTGATCAATAGATAGTCATGGTTTCCTGACTATGGACATGGGGATGTCATTGATAACGGGATCACATCATTAGGAGAATGATGTGATGGACAAGACCCAAACCTAAGCATAGCACAAAGATCGTGTAGTTCGTTTGCTAGAGCTTTTCTGGATGTCAAGTATCATTCCTTAGACCATGAGATTATACAACTCCCGGATATCGTAGGAATGCTTTGGGTGTATCAAACGTCACAACGTAACTGGGTGACTATAAAGGTGCACTACAGGTATCTCCGAAAGTATCTGTTGGGTTGGCATGAATCGAGACTGGGATTTGTCACTCCGTGTGACGGAGAGGTATCTCTGGGCCCACTCGGTAAGACATCATCATAATGAGCTCAATGTGATCAAGGTGTTGTTCACGGGATGATGTATTACGGGAACGAGTAAAGAGACTTGCCGGTAACGAGATTGAACAAGGTATCGGTATACCGACGATCGAATCTCGGGCAAGTATCGTACCGATGGACAAAGGGAATTGAGTACGGGATTGATTAAGTCCTCGACATCGTGGTTCATCCGATGAGATCATCGAGGAGCATGTGGGAGCCAACATGGGTATCCAGATCCCGCTGTTGGTTATTGACCGGAGATCGTCTCGGTCATGTCTGCATGTCTCCCGAACCCGTAGGGTCTACACACTTAAAATTCGGTGACGCTAGGGTTGTTAAAGATATTAATATGCAGCAAACCGAAGGTTGTTCGGAGTCCCGGATGAGATCCCGGACGTCACGAGAGGTTCCGAAGTGGCCCGGAGGTAAAGATTTATATATGGGAAGTTGTTGTACGGACACCGGAAAGTCTCGGGGGCATATCGGTATTGTACCGGGGCCACCGGAGAGGCACCGGGGGTCCACCTTGAGGGGCCAGCCTTCTCGGAGGGCCTCATGGGCCACAAGGGGCAGGGAACCAGCCCCTGGTGGGCTGGGCGCACCCCCTTCCCTTGGGCCCATGCGCCTAGGGTTGGGGGGAAACCCTAGTGGGGGCGCCCCCCTTGCTTGGGGGGCAAGCCCCCCACCCTTGGCCGCCGCATCCATCTCCAGGGCTGCGCCCCCCCCTTGGGGGCCTATATAAAGGGGGGAGAGGGAGGGCAGTCGCACCCCTGCTGCATTGGCGCCTCCCTCTCCGCGTTACACCTCTCCCTCTCTCCACAGAAGCTTGGCGAAGCCCTGCTGGAACTCTGCTGCATCCACCACCACGCCATCGTGCTGCTGAATCTTCATCAACCTCTCCTTTCCCCTTGCTGGATCAAGAAGGAGGAGACGTCGATCGTCCCGTACGTGTGTTGAACGCGGAGGTGCCGTCCTTTCGGCGCTGGTCATCGGTGATTCGGATCACGGCGAGTACGACTCCATCATCCACGTTCTCCTTGAACGCTTCCGTTGCGATCTACAAGTGGTATGTAGATGCTCTCCTATCCCCTCGTTGCTAGAATACTCCATGGATAGATCTTGGTGATGCGTAGGAAAATTTTAATTTCTGCTACGATCCCCAACACTACATTGTTCTCGAACCGTAGGGTCCACACGCTTAAGGTTACGATGACAGTTATTATGAGTTTATACATTTTGATGTACCGAAGTTAGTTCGGAGTCCCGGATGAGATCACGGACATGACGAGGAGTCTCGGAATGGTCGAGACGTAAAGATTGATATATTGGACGGCTATATTCGTACATCGGAATGGTTCCGAGTGGTTTCGGATAAAACCGGAGTGCCGAAGGGGTTATCGGAACCCCCCGGGGAAGTAATGGGCCTTATTGGGCCCGAGGGGAGAGAGAGGGCTGCGGCTAGGAGGTGGCGCGCGCCCCCCCCCCCATGGGGAGTCCGAATTGGACAAGGAGGGGGCGCGGCCCCCCTTTCCCTCTCCCTCTCCCTCTCTTTCCTCCCCCCCCCCTCTCTTCCTAGTTGGACTAGGAAAGGGGAGTCCTACTCCCACTAGGAGGAGGACTCCCCCCTCCCTTTGGTGCGCCCCATAGGACCGGCCGGCCTCCCCCCTTGCTCCTTTATATACGGGGGCAGGGGGCACCCTAGAACACACAAGTTGATCATCGTGATCGTTCCTTAGCCGTGTGCGGTGCCCCCCTCCACCATATTCCACCTCGGTCATATTGTTGCAGTGCTTAGGCGAAGCCCTGCGTCGGTAGTACATCAAGATCGTCACCACGCCGTCGTGCTGACGGAACTCGTCCCCAAAGCTTTGCTGGATCGGAGCCCGGGGAACGTCATCGAGCTGTACGTGTGTTAAGAACTCGGAGGCGCCGGAGTAACGGCGCTTGGATCGGTCGGATCGGGAAGACGTACGACTACTTCCTCTACGTTGCGTCAACGCTTCCGCTTCGGTCTACGTGGGTACGTAGACAACACTCTCCCCTCTCGTTGCTATGCATCACCATAATCTTGCGTGTGCGTAGGAAATTTTTTGAAATTACTACGTTCCCCAACAGGCTTCGGCCGCCGTTCGCTCCGCGAACAGGAGTTCTGGCTCCTATTCCAGGCGAACATCCCGGCGCCGTCGGACATGCGCGCCGGGCCGACGGGGTGGAGACTCAGCGTCGGGGGAGTGCCCATTCCCCCGTTGCCCGACGCCGTGGCGAAGCCAAAGTACTTCGCCGAGGAGGTCGAGATCGTGCGCGCGTCCCTCACCGACGACCAACTCTCTCTCCCCAGTACGCCGCCGACAACCACGCGGCCTGGGCGGCGTATTTCGAGCGCCGGCAGCAGCAGCGCTTGGCGTCCACCAACGGCGCGCCGGTGGTCGGCGGCCGGCAGAACAGCCAGGGGCGCCGCCTCTGGTGGGGCGTCCCCGGCCGCACACTCGAGGGCGTGCTCACGTACCTTGAGGGCGGCAACGACCCGCCGTTGGCGTACCCCCCGGCGAGGGTGGCCGCCCCGGCGCAGCACCGACGCGCCGGGCTATGGGCGCCAAGGAGGTTCGGGTCCTCCTCCTCCTCTTCCTCCTCCCGATCCTCGTCGCACTCCTCCGGCACTCCGGCCCTGCTCGGCGTCAAGGCCGAGCCCGCGGCGGAGACGCCGCTCGGCCGGCGCACTCGCAGCGCCGGCATCGTCATCAACGAGGGCGGCCGGCGCGCCTCGTCCTCGTCGGCTCCTCCGCGCTTCGTCAAGCCAAAGACGGAGCCGGGGCTGGCGCCGGTGAAGACGGAGCCGGGGCTGGCGCCGGTGAAGGCGGAGCTCGACGACGACGCGGCCCTCGAATGGGCGCGCCAGGACTCCATTGCGATGGAGAAGGCGCGCCGGGAGAAGGAGAAGGAGCGCCAGTGCGCCGCCCTACGCCGCTTCGAGGAGCGCCGACGCGGCCGCGAGGAAGGCGGGGTCGTCGTCTTATGCGACAGTGATGACGACGACGACGCGCCGCCGCCTGTTCGCCAAGGCGACGCCGGGCAGGGGTCCAGCAGGGGCACCCGCGTCAAGGACGAGAAGGCCGACGACGATGATGGCGGCGACGACTTCAGCCCCTTTCTGTTTTTTAGAGTAGATTAATGTAATTCGCCGAACTTTGCCATGTTTCGCCAAAATTTAACTAGTTTTTGTCATAACTTGGCCGAACGGTTTTTTTTTGTTTTTTTAAATACGCGCCTGGGGGCGGCCCTGAGGGCGAGACCGACTCGCCTCCAGGGCCATTTTTTGCGCCGGCTCATTCTCACCAACGGCTGAAGATGCCCTTAGCTGCCAGCTAAGCGACCACTGTTGTGCCCGTTACTAGTGGTCAGCATACAGTGTGCGCGAGACAGCTTGCACTGCACGAGGACCGACCGTTGCCATCGCCCACGGCCCGCCTCCCGCCCCAACGGCTCCGTAGCCCCCAGAACCGCGAAATCTCCGAAACACCCTCACGTCTGTCTAACAGCACGCGTGCGCTACGGCGATAGCCGATAGCGGCTGCTTGCTTCCCCGCGTTGGCGTGCGCGTATCTCGCCCTTCCCGCCTGTCCTTATCCGTCCTTTTCTCTTCTCCCTATTTAGTCCCGACCTTCCTTCTCCATCCATTCCAGCCATTGCAAATCCCCACCTCCACTCCTCGCTCACACAGGAGACTGTCTCTTCTCTCCACATCTCCATCTCCTACAAGCTCAAGCACATCAGTACCAAGGCTGCCAGCCTCCATGGACGCTGTCGAGTCTTCCTCGCCTTACTCGCCGCCCTCGCTGCGCCACAAGCTGCGGACCACCGTGTGCGGCTGCTTCGGCTCGCCGTCGTCGCCGGGAAGCGGCACGGAGAGGCCGCACACCGGGGGCGGCAGGGCCAGGTGGAGGCGGCGCGTGGCGGCCGCAGGGGAGTTCCGGTACGACCCGCTCAGCTACGCGCTCAACTTCGACGACGGCGGCAGCGGCAGCGACGACGGCGCGGAAGCAGAGGACGCCGCCTTCCGGTACCGGAACTTCAGCTCGCGCCTGCCGCCCTCGCCGGCGCCGGCATCCCGAGTCGTCGCCATCGCCTGAAGTCCTGAATCGTACTAGTATCGATCGTCCTTTTTAACTTTTCTAGATTCTGTCGCTCTGATTTTTCTTCTTCTCTAACCCTGAGCGAGACTGAATCACTACATCTGTAAAAGCAGTTTATTTATCCGGCCGGGGAAACGTACGTACCGAGGAGTAGCACTAGCATCATGTACTTAGACAAATATAAGAATCAATCAGTCCATTCTTACTGTTCTATCGATTCTCGTTGCAATGCAACACATACGTGTACACGGAGATGAGGAATTGGTTTGGTCGGGAATTTCTTTTGGATGATCAACTGTGATGTGAAGGAAGTTTCACCTTGGGTTGGTGGTGGGTGGAATCATCTCCCGTCCCCCGTCGCCATCCACCCTGTGGGCTGCTCGTATCCAACCATGTACAAACAGTTTCTACGTGGGTAAAAGGGTGGTGCAAAGGATTTGCGAGTAGCAACAGTCAAAAATATCCAACCAACCACACACACACCAAACGAATCTGAAGAAGAACCAGGTCGTGCAGTTTGTCACGGCTCACGGGTGGAGATTCCGCGCTAAGAAAAATCTTCCTCTCCACTTCCCTTTCTTTCAGAAAAACAGGGGCGAATCGCGGTTGCATTCAAACGAGATTGTACGACCGGCCTCGGCTTTCACTCATGTTTCGTATTCAGCCCAAGTTGATTTCTACCTCGTCGATGGATGCCACGGATCTGGGTCCAAGGTAGCACGGGGAGTTTCCCAGTCAACATGCCACATTGACATGTGTCACATTGCTGGCATGTTCATCGACTTACAAAGCCTCCTTGGTGGCGGTGTTTTTTTAGATCTGACAATGGTGGAGGCTCGGCATCCCTTTTGGCGTGCGCTGAATTTGGACAGGAGTCCATAGCTTCACTCTCCTCTCTCGCTCCGTCCCTTCTTCCCTCTTCGATTTGGATCGAATCTGAGGACTCCGGCGAGGATGCCGCACTCCAGCAGCCGCTCCGACGACATGAACACTGGTGCTAGCCCCTCTAGACCCGCGCGCAGCTCCGCGAGGGCTGTGGAGTCCGTGTTGTCCCCTTCCCCGCTGACCGCTGCTCTGCAAGGGCAGCGGTGGGTGCTAGTGCCCACTCCACCGGCCCGGACGCGCATGCCGGAAACGAAGGCGCCCGCCACCCGTCGCGAGAGGCCACGAGAAAGGGAGAGTGAAGCAACGGACCAATCCGTGTGCCATCGCCGCGGGTTGTCGGCGGAGCCCGACAAGGACAAGCGGCTCCTCGATTGGGTCTACCGCTTGTCACTGACGACGGCCGAGACGGATTCTCGCCGGCTTGCCATTGGGCAGTCGGAGCGCAAGGTGGTGGCAGAGACGGCTCGAGTGGCCAAGCTCAAGCGGCAGCTGGATAGGGCCATCCGGCGGATGAAGCGGATCATCTTCCTCTTTGACGAGGGCGACGACCACGGTTCCGACTCCTACGACTCTGACAATCCACCACCTGTCGCGGACGCCTACACCTGCGTCGGCAACTGAAAGGACAAAGGCTCGGCGAGGAAGTGGTGAATCTCAGCCGTCTTCGTCTTTAATTTCTAGTTATTTAGTACTCTAGTTAGAACATGTCTATCGTGTATGTGGATTATGTGAACTTTGACTTGCTTTTGAAGACCCGTTGGTGACATTAGTGTGATCAGAATGCGCATATCTATAAGTCCATTTCATAGTTTGTGCTATGATTTATGTACTTTTCACTCATGTTGCATGCTTCGTAAGGATATAGAGTATCAGATATAAGATACACGAATGTGAAGGACAAATATTCAGGGGTGCTCGCGGCGCGTCCGCGGTCATCTAAGGGGTCGGATTTGATGACCGCAACCATCGATGCTCTTATCTGCGTATGAAACTGCCCCTGATGCTTTGCAATATGTTGCTCACTGAGGGGCTACAACAATTTGTTCGTGTATAGGTTGCTCGTCAGAAACCACTGACTCGGAGACAACACTCTACACTCTTGTAGGCGGCCAGAGAGGTTATGATAAAATGTTTAAGTCCAAGCTCTCCTAACTTAGAGCATTTGCAGCCGCGGACACCAAATTCCGGTGCTCATCAGGCAGCCCTCAAATTCTCTACATCTGAATACCTCATACTTGAAACCTTCAATTCATATAGACCATGCAAAAGAGAAAAAATCTACATAGTGCGTAGATCAATTAAAATCTACCGTACCCTACTCCTCATCAGAGATGTCCATAATCTCCATGCTCGGCTCCGGATACATGGATGAGAGCCACAACTCTGGCTCATGCGGCTCCTCCGAGACGGCCTCCGCTTCCTCCTCTGCCTCCAGTTTGGCGAAAAGCGTGTCGGTCTCTGTCCATTCTTACCGGATATATTGCGAACTGGCCTCCACATAGGCCTCAACTTGGTGGACTCCAGGGTGGCAATCAGCTCCGCCATCTCCGCCGGCTAGGCGAGCTCGAACTCCACCATGGCATCTTGCATGGCGAAGCCCGCGGTCTCCGCCCGTTCTTGCCGGATGTAATGAGAGCTGGCCTCCACATAGGCCTCATCCTGGTGGACTCCAGGGTGGCTATCGGTTCCGCCGCCTAGGCGAGCTCGAACTCCGCCATGGCATCTTGCATGGCGATGCCCGCAACCATTTGCGGCTCCGCCACCGGCTTCGCCGCGTCCTCCTCAATCGGATCCGTCCCCTCCATGTGCTTCGGCAGCTGTTGCTGCTCCTCCTCCTTCGGCTCCGGCGAGTCCGAAAGCAACCCCGCTGCGATTTGGGCGCCTAGCCCGGATCTCCTCGATCACCTGGAAATGTCGTTGTGGTGTTAGCATAGCATAGGTGGTCTTCTTCTATCGGGCCATGGAGGAGGCGGACGGCGAGGGAGAAGTGGATGGGATCGGGTTGGCGGCGCAGAGAGAGAGAGAGAGAGAGAGAGAGAGAGAGAGAGAGAGAGAGAGAGAGAGGATGTGTCTAGGGTTTGGGGACACCGTCCGGCTAAAATAGCCGGACCTTGGTCCTCAGGCGGCAAGCCTAAGTGGCGCCACGCGGCGTTCACACCCCACCGGAGGAGGTGCCCGTTGGACCGTTGGGTTTCGAAAATTACGTGTAAGACCTGTCATCAGTCCGACGTTGCAGATGCGCCCCATATTTACACTGCATATACGGAGTGCTGATCAGCCCGGGTGGGTCGGGGTTTTTTTACTGGTGAGTGATTGGGCGGCCTATCCGGGCATTTGAGTGGGGTTTGAAACGTCTGTGATGCTCTTATGCTAGTCAGAAAAGGCTGAGCTTCGCTTCTCCGAGACCGACTTTGCAAGAGCATCGAGATCGAGTGATCGATTAAATGGGCACAACACCATCGCCGATAAGTTGAGTCCGCTCTGATCGAAATGAGTGGATGTCATCCATCCTTTTCTCCGTCAGCGCGGGCCGTACGAACGAAACGTTTCACCCCGCCGGGAGGTTTGGCATCGATTCGGCCGTGTCAATGCTTTTTATCATGCTCTTTTTCTGTATGATGCGAACGTAATGCGTAAATGGAGGCATTGGGTACGTCCGCGGGAGCATCAGGTGTTGATCTCCAAAAGGGAAAAAAGTGCCAACTGCTTCTTCTTTGAGGGGGAAAAAAGGTACCACAGCTGTTTGATACTTGAATGACAACAACGGCCAGTCATGGTAAACAAAAGAATCTAAAGCCTGTAATTAAGTACACTGAATGAAGGTTTGAGTTCCATTTGCAGCTAAGCTACCACTGTTACAGTTACTGTCACGGTCAGCTGGTCAGCTGTCTCTCTCTGGGCATACACTGTGACAGCTTGCACGAAGACCGACCGTTGGCATCGCCCTCCTCCCTCCCGTCCCAACGGCTCCGGAGCCCCGAGACTCGCGAAATCCCTGAAACACCCTCACGTCTAACGGCACGCGTGCGCTACGGCGATAGCTTTGGTTGGTTTGCTTCCCTTCACGGCGCCGTCGCCGGTCCCTGTCCTTATCCGTCTTTTCCCGCCCCTCCTATTTAGTCCCGCCCACCTACGCCTTCCTTCTCCAGCAGCAGAGCACACCGTCACAACCCACATCCATCTCTAGCTTCTACCAGCTGAAGCACACTAGCACCAAGGCAGGCATTCACCATGGACGCTGTGGAGTCCATTTCGCCGTACTCGCCGCCGTCGCTGCGCCACAAGCTACGGACCACTGTCTGCGGCTGCTTCGGCTCGCCGTCCTCGCCCGGCAGCGGCGGAGAGAGGCCGCAAAGTGGCGGCAGGGCCAGGTGGAGAAGGCGCGTTGCGGCCGCTGGGGAGTTCAGGTACGACCCGCTCAGCTACGCGCTCAACTTCGACGACGGCGGCAGCGATGACCGCGACGCCGACGTGGAGGACGCCGCTTTCCGGCGCAGAAACTTCAGCTCGCGCCTGCCGCCCTCGCCGGCGCCGGCCTCCCGCACCGTCGCCATCGCCTGAAGTCCTCTGCTGCTTCTGTAGCTTTTTGTGTCTCTGAATTTTCTTCTTCTCCGGGTGAGACTGAATCATCAACTCTGTAAAAGCAGTTTATACGGCCTTGCAAATCGTGTAGCAGTGTACCAGTAGCATCATGTATACATATATAGAATCAATCGATCAATTTTAATGTTCCGTCGGTTCTCAATGCAAGATGAATTCCTTTTCTTTCGGATGATGAAACGAGGTTTACCCTTGGTTGGTGGAATCATCTGCCGTCGCCATCCACCGTGTGGACTGCGCGGAGCGTACGAACGGATCTGAAGGGCCAGCTCCACTGACTATCCCAAGTTGAGTTGGGATTAGAGAGGCCCCGCGCCCGTGTAGATTTCGTGTGCTCTGCGCCGGGCTTCGAGGATGGCTAGCGAGAGCGCAAAGGATCGAGACAAGTTTGGATTTGGCACTCTGGCGGCTGACGACAAAGGGAAAATTGAACCACACGGAAAATTTCTTCTTTCTAAAGCGACAAGGAAACTTGCTGAGTATGGTAGCAATCTCGTTATTTTCGGAAATGTTATCTAGTAGGAGTAGCAGTTTTTAGGCAATTCCCAGCGAACGCGTTCGTTGCCGTTAGATCGGCTGCATGAATCTTGAAGCATAACTGCTTGCCACGTCATGCTTTACCTTCATTTTGCACTGGGGAACTTGTCATTGCGAGCGTGCGAGACACAGGATAACAAGCCACCTTGTCTATCCCCCACTCACTTCTTCCTCCTCCTTTCTCGTCTGCTACCGTCGAGGATCTCCTTTGCTCCGCTGCCGTTGACTCGCCTCATGACGCCCCCTCCTCGTGCCGCACTTCCTCTACTGTCCCTCATCTATCTGCTCATCCTCCCTCTCCGTCGTTCCGCGGGTACTAGACGCCGAGCACCATGACCACGCAGTCGAGCTCATGGGTTTTAAAATGTTCATGAATTTGGAACCGTTCCAGGGTTTTAAAATGTTCATGATTTTCAACAGATGTTCATGACATCAGAAAATGTTCCCACCCTTCATAAATATTATAAATTAAGAAAACGTTCAATACTTTTAAAAATACTGATTTTCGTAAATGCTCATAAATTTGAAAAAAAAAAATAATTCTAGACAATGTTTCGAATTTCAAAAAATGTTTTAGAAAATCTTGAATTTTAAAAATAACCGTGAATTTGAAAATAGTATTCAAATATGAAAAAATGTTCCAAATTTCAAAAAATTCTTACTCATTTCAAAAGTGTTCCCACATTTCAATTATTTTTTACTTACGAAAATATTCATGAAACTAAAAAAAGAAAAATAAAAGAAGAAAATAAACAAAACAACCTAATGGAACAAAAAGGCAGAAAAATATATATGAAAAATCCGGTATGGGGCAAGCTCCCTAAGATCGATTGGGAGGAAACCCGGGAATGTGCCAGCTCATATAGCAGGGCGCTCTCTTCATGGGTGCACGTTTGCGGGTTACGCGTGAAATTGGATTCGCCAATGCCATGCTAGGTTTAATCTCGCTTATTGCGAGACCTATGGTAGCCTGGCCTACAGAGTTGGGAATTGTGGGCTAGCCCGTTTTAGCTGTTTTAGTCAGCCGTCTACTTTTCTGTGTTTTTCTATTTAAAATATATGATCTTTTTAATCTGCTCGGTTTTAGTGTATGTATCTTTTATTATATGTCATGAGCATTTTTTTACAATTACATGACCATTTTTTTTCATCGTATGGTCATTTTTTTTCATTTCCCAACTGCATGTTAAAGTTTTTCAATACATATTAAACATTTTTGGAATACACACTGATCGTTTTTATAATACACACCAATTTTTTTAATATATGTTTATTTTTTTAAATATGTGTTGACTGTTTTAAAACAATTGTTATATGGACATTAACATTTTCTAAAAAGACGCTAAACAAATTCAGATGCATGTCGAAAAATTTTAAGTACATGTTGAATATTTGTTAAATGCACATCAATTTTTTTAAATACACGATGAACAATTTTTAAACACATGTTTAAAAAATTCAAATAGAGATCAAACATTTTTGTAATGACACCGTGAACTGTTTTGAAAAAACACAATGAAATTTTTTGAAGTACATGATGAACATTTTTAATTCACCACAACTATTTCTAATACATAATAAATATTCTAGTACTACATGGTGAATGTTTATATTTATATAATGAACACTTTCTTAATACGCGACGTGACAAAGAAGAAAATGGGGGGGGGGGGGGGGTGAAAACAGCAAAAGAAAAAATTTGCACATTGCATTTCGATGCTGCTTGTAGGGACAAGTTTGCATCTCATATCCATGCCGAGCCTGTCCCATAGGCAGGAACAATGTATGCGAGCGGGGTGTCCAACTCGCGACAAGCGATATGTAGACATACTCTCCATTCCAGGCACATAAATAGGAAACAAGTGAATAGACTCTAGACGATGCTTGTCTAGTTCAGACTCCGTTGTCTCTTGTGTCATGGTCTCATGGGCATCCCACCATCCAAGTCCCACTAAACCTAGCTTGGATATAAGTCCTTAATTACATTCCCTAAAAGAATATCCTTTTTTACAACTTTCTGCTACTAGCAATCTTGTATATGCAATGCACACTTATATTAGGTACGATGTTAATTACACTTTGATATTTGGTATGATATGAATTGCATGTTGATATAAGGTAAAATATTAATTCCGTGATGATAATTGGCAGGATATTGATCGCGTGACAAATTTCACGGGATGACATTTAGTTAAAACATGTTTATAACATGTGGTTGTGGTGGGTAATTAAAGCGTTAAAATACGTTTGGTGCTAAACATTGGAACGGTTTAGACCATCAAATCAGCATGTCTCGATGGTCGACATGGTTTTGATTCTACGTACTCCCTTTCTGCTTGTATAGGGGTAGTAGATAAATTGGTCTTCTGATGCACCAACGAAACGTCAAGCACTTTTTCTACATAGTTGGTCAGGCAACATGCAAGTCCACACACACACACACACACTTCCATGTTGATATTTGACACGATATTAATCACGCGGAAAATTCCATGAGATGTCGTTGAGTATAAACATGTTTACAACTAGCGGTTGTTGTCGGTAATTACATCATTGTAAACATGTTTACCGCTAAACATTGAAACGATTCAACCATTAGCTCACCATGGTCGAACGGCCAAGATGATTTTTGTTTCTCCATCCTTTACGCTTTGATAAGGAGTATAGAACTAGAAGCAGCTGGTCAGACAATATGCGAGTGCCGACGCACGCACACAAACCTTTTATGTTGCGTGCTTGCCCAGTGACACGGAAGCGCAAGCCCCGATCAACTTGGACGCAACGGCCTTGGTCGACTTTTGGAAATTACACCCTGAACTTGAGTACAAGCTAGGAGTGTGGTGTTGGTGCGAGGAGGAGAAGCAAAGCAAGGTGTGCACCCGAACGGACTGGGATCAGGTGACATGCGCTACGGTGACATGCGGCCTAAATTTAAATTTAAACATTGCGAAGAAATCTGAAAAAAATCATGCATGTTCATAACACATATTAAGATAACCCCTAAAATTTGAGATCAAAATTCGAAACATACATCGAGAAATAAAAAAGAGAAACTCAGATGTGAATAGTCTATAGAGAACCATTCGGGAACTATTCATGACAGATTTCTCTTTTTTATTCCTCGATGTATGTTTCGAATTTATCTCAAAATTTTAGGGGTTATCTTAGTATGTGCTGTGAACATGCATGATTTTTTTTCAGATTTTTTCGTAATGTTTAATTTAAATTTAGGCCGCGTGTCACCGTAGCGCATGTCACCTGATCCCAGTCCCACCGGAACAAACAAAACGGTGGTTTAAATGGAATCTTTGCTGGGAACCGGAATCGCGGAGGGTGGCGCGGGCGCGACGCGAGAACGCGAGAGGGCGACGGACGGGCTGGGCCGGGCCGGCTCGCGTCCCGTCCCGCGTGGGATCGACCAGGCACGTGGAAATAGTGCCGCGCTGTTCCTCATCCCGTCACTGTGACTGGGTTGAGCCCGTCGCCGTCGAAGACGCCCGCCCCAGACCGTTGCTGCCCCCCGCCCCACCGCCACCTCCCCCGCCCCCGCCCCCGCCCCCGCCCCCGCCGCGCTATAAAGCCAGCTTCCGCCCCCTGCGACGAAGCAGCCCAACATCGGCGGAGGCGACCAACCCCCACCAACTCCCGCCAGCCCCCACCTACCGCCGCCGCCGCTGCTCCTCGCGCGCGATGCAGGCCCTCCTCGCCCCGCCTGCGCTCCGGGCCTCCCCCTGCGACGAAGCAGCCCAACAGGAGAACCAATCGTGCCCCCCACTGAAGGTGTCTAGCGATATCATCGCAAATCTGCCGGGTGCCCGGTACCAATCCTAGTGATTACCTGCCTGACTCTGCACATTTTGATACAATGGTGGTGGACGAACACAAATACCAGTACGGGAAGCCTCTCATCAAGCCTGGTCATCCTCCTCTAACAACGATGATGCAAAGATTCCATAAGTGGTACATGGACACCTGCAAGTCTGGGAACGATATTTTGACACAGAGAGTTAAAGAGGAGCACGACCTCGTTGGAATTGATCTGTTGTCTGTTCGCGATTTGAGGAGTTCTTCCAATTTTTCAATCAAAAGGCCCTCGATAAAATAATCATCACTTTGCTACTGTCTGTAAGTACTACTTTTGTAATTAAGTCTCTATATATAGCTCAGCTCTTTTATTGCATGTATATATAATTATTCCACTGTTCAAGATATCTTCCGATATTCCAATAAATCGGCCGATTTATTGCTTACCGGTGTCTGGCCGATAAGATAAATCGGCCGATAAATCAGCTGATATGGCGATATATCGGCCGATATGCCGATAAACTGGCCGATTTACCTCTTATATTATGCAGATCGAATATAGTCGAATGCAGATCGAATATATTATCATGGGCCGACCGATAAGTTTCCGATAAGCGATATCCCTAACATTGAATTATCCTCACTATATTATGCAGATCGAATATAGTCGAATGCATGAAAAGACAAATATATGATATTCGGTTCATTAACACAAATCTCATAGATGAATGGGCGGTTAAACTAGATGCCAAAGAAGTCGAGGCCAACTTGCTCAAATCGTTGCATCAAAATCAAAACAAAGATAAAATACTCTTTCCTTACAACTTCAAGTGGGTGTTACTGTCTTGTGCATATTCGGTTTCCCTTATTACTCTAGGTTATAGTAATGTAATTGATGAGTTATGCATGCGTGCGCAGCTTCCACTTTATTCTCCTAGAGATTAAGCTTGAGCAGGGACCAGTAACCGTCTTAGACTCAAGACGAAAAGATCCCAAGGAGTATGCGTTCATGACTGAAATGCTCAAGAAGTAAGTTCAATCAATCATTATCGCACCATATCGGCAACTTTGTGTTGGAAATATGCCCTAGAGGCAATAATAAATTAGTTATTATTATATTTCCTTGTTCATGATAATCGTTTATTATCCATGCTAGAATTGTATTGATAGGAAACTCAGATACATGTGTGGATACATAGACAACACCATGTCCCTAGTAAGCCTCTAGTTGACTAGCTCGTTGATCAATAGATGGTTACGGTTTCCTGACCATGGACATTGGATGTCGTTGATAACGGGATCACATCATTAGGAGAATGATGTGATGGACAAGACCCAATCCTAAGCCTAGCACAAGATCATGTAGTTCGTATGCTAAAGCTTTTCTAATGTCAAGTATCGTTTCCTTAGACCATGAGATTGTGCAACTCCCGGATACCGCAGGAATACTTTGGGTGTGCCAAACGTCACAACGTAACTGGGTGGCTATAAAGGTACACTACAGGTATCTCCGAAAGTGTCTGTTGGGTTAGCACGAATCGAGACTGGGATTTGTCACTCCGTGTGACGGAGAGGTATCTCTGGGCCCACTCGGTAGGACATCATCATAATGTGCACAATGTGATCAAGGAGTTGATCACGGGATGATGTGCTGCGGAACGAGTAAAAGAGACTTGCTGGTAACGAGATTGAACAAGGTATTGGGATACCGATGATCGAATCTCGGGCAAGTATCGTACTGATAGACAAAGGGAATTGTATACGGGATTGATTAAGTCCTTGACATCGTGGTTCATCCGATGAAATCATCGTGGAACGTGTGGGAGCCAACATGGGTATCCAGATCCCGCTGTTGGTTATTGACCGGAGAACGTCTCGGTCATGTCTGCATGTCTCCCGAACCCGTAGGGTCTACACACTTAAGGTTCGATGACGCTAGGGTTATAAAGGAAGCTTGTATGTGGTTACCGAATGTTGTTCGGAGTCCCGGATGAGATCCCGGACGTCACGAGGAGTTCCGGAATGGTCCGGAGGTAAAGATTTATATATGGGAAGTCCTGTTTTGGTCACCGAAAGAGTTTCGGGTTTTATCGGTAATGTACCGGGACCACCGGGAGGGTCCCCGGGGTCCACCAAGTGGGGCCACCAACCCCAGAAGGTTGCGTGGGCCAAGAGTGGTGAGGGACCAGCCCCTTAGTGGGCTGGTGCGCCTCCCACCAAGGCCCAAGGCGTAAGGGAAGTGGGAGGAGGCAAACCCTAGGTCCAGATGGGCCTTAAGGCCCACCCTAGGGGCGCCTCCCCCTTCTCCCCTCCCTTGGCCGCCACCCCTTGGCCATCTAGGGCTGCCGCACCCTCTAGGGGTGGGAAACCCTAGAGGGGGCGCAGCCCTCCCCTTCCCCTATATATATGAGGCATAGGGGGCTGCCCACAACACGTGATTCAATCTCTCTTGGCACAGCCCTGCTTCTCTCCCTCCTCCTCTCCCGCAGTGCTTGGCGAAGCCCTGCAGGATTGCCACGCTCCTCCATCATCACCACGCCGTTGTGCTGCTGCTGGATGGAGTCTTCCTCAACCTCTCCCTCTCTCCTTGCTGGATCAAGGCTTGGGAGACGTCACCGGGCTGTACGTGTGTTGAACGCGGAGGTGCCGTGCGTTCGGCACTTGGTCATCGGTGATTTGAATCACGACGAGTACGACTCAATCAACCCCGTTCATTTGAACGCTTCCGCTTAGCGATCTACAAGGGTATGTAGATGCACTCTTCTTCCCCTCGTTGCTAGTTTCTCCATAGATAGATCTTGGTGACACGTAGGAAAATTTTGAATTTCTGCTACGTTCCCCAACAGTGGTATCAGAGCTAGGTCTATTGCGTAGATTCTATGCACGAGTAGAACACAAAGTAGTTATGGGCGTTGATTTTGTTCAATATGCTTACCGTTACTAGTCCAATCTTGTTTCGACGGCATTGTGGGATGAAGCGGCCCGGACCAACCTTACACGTATGCTTACGTGAGACCGGTTCCACCGACTGACATGCACTAGTTGCATAAGGTGGCTGGCGGGTGTCTGTCTCTCCCACTTTAGTCGGAACGGATTCGATGAAAAGGGTCCTTATGAAGGGTAAATAGCAATTGGCATATCACGTTGTGGTTTTGCGTAGGTAAGAAACGTTCTTGCTAGAAACCCATAGCAGCCATGTAAAACATGCAAACCACAATTAGAGGACGTCTAACTTGTTTTTGCAGGGTATGCTATGTGATGTGATATGGCCAAAGGATGTGATGTATGATATATGTGATGTATGAGATGATCATGTTCTTGTAATAGGAATCACGACTTGCATGTCGATGAGTATGACAACCGGCAGGAGCCATAGGAGTTGTCTTTAATTTATTTATGACCTGCGTGTCAACATAAACGTCATGTAATTACTTTACTTTATTGCTAACCGTTAGCCATAGTAGTAGAAGTAATAGTTGGCGAGACAACTTCATGAAGACACGATGATGGAGATCATGATGATGGAGATCATGGTGTCATGCCGGTGACGATGATGATCATGGAGCCCCGAAGATGGAGATCAAAAGGAGCAAAGTGATGATGGCCATATCATGTCACTATTTGATTGCATGTGATGTTTATCATGTCATTACATCTTATTTGCTTAGAACAACGGTAGTAAATAAGATGATCCCTCATTAAAATTTCAAGAAGTGTTCTCCCCTAACTGTGCACCGTTGCTAAAGTTCGTCCTTTCGAAGCACCACGTGATGATCGGGTGTGATAGATCCTTACGTTCACATACAACGGGTGTAAGACAGTTTTACACATGCAAAACACTTAGGGTTAACTTGACGAGCCTAGCATGTACAGACATGGCCTCGGAACACAGAGACCGAAAGGTCGAGCATGAGTCGTATGGTAGATACGATCAACATGAAGATGTTCACCGATGATGACTAGTCCGTCTCACGTGATGATCGGACACGGCCTAGTTGACTCGGATCATGTGATCACTTAGATGACTAAAGGGATGTCTATCTGAGTGGGAATTCATAAGATGAACTTGTTTATCCTGAACATAGTCAAAAGAACTTCGCAAATTATGTCATAGCTTACGCTTTAGTTCTACTGTGTTAGATACGTTCCCAGAGAAAATATAGTTGAAAGTTGAAAGTAGCAATTATGCGGACAGTAGAAGGCTTATGTCCTTAATGCACCGCTCAGTATGCTGAACCCCAAACGTCGTTTGTGGATGTTGCGAACATCGAACATACACGTTTAGATAACTACGTGATAGTTCGGTAATGTTGAATGGTTTAGAATTGAGGCACCGAAGACATTTTTGAAATGTCGCGGAACATATGAGATGTTACGAGGGCTGAAATTGGGATTTCAGGCTCGTGCCCACGTCGAGAGGTATGAGACCTCCGGCAAGTTTCTTAGCCTATAGACTAAGGGAGAAAAGCTCAATCGTTGAGCTTGTGCTCAAAATTGTCTGAGTACAACAATCACTTGAATCAAGTGGGAGTTGATCTTCCAGATAAGATAGTGATGTTTCTCCAAAGTCATTGCCACCAAGCTGCTAGAGCTTCGTGATGAACTATAAACATATCAGGGATAGATATGATGATCCTTGAAATATTCATGATGTTTGACACCGCGAAAGTAGAAATCAAGAAGGAACATCAATTGTTGATGGTTAGTGAAACCACTAGTTTCAAGAAGGGCAAGGGCAAGAAGGGATACTTCATGAAACGGCAAATCAGCTGCTGCTCTAGTGGAGAAACCCAAGGTTGAACCCAAACCCGAGACTGAGTGCTTCTGTAATGAGGGGAACAGCTACTGGAGAAGAATTACCCTAGATACTTGGTAGATGAGAAGGCTGTCGATAGAAGTATATTGGATATACGTTATGTTAATGTGTACTTTACTAGTACTCCTAGTAGCACAAGGGTATAAGATACCGGTTCGGTTGCTAAGTGTTAGTAACTCAAAATGAAAACTGCGGAATAAACGGATACTAGCTAAAGGTGAGCTGACGATATGTATTGGAAGTATTTCCAAGGTTGATGTGATCAAGCATCGCACGCTCCCTCTACCATCAAGATTGGTGTTAAACCTAAATAATTGTTATTTGGTGTTTGCGTTGAGCATAGACATGATTGGATTATGTCTATCGCAATACGGTTATTCATTTAAGGAGAATAATGGTTACTCTATTTATTTGAATAATTCCTTCAATGGTCTTGCACCTAAAATGAATGGTTTATTGAATCTCGATCATAGTGATACACATGTCCATGCCAAAAGATATAAGATAGTAATGATAATACCACCTACTTGTGGCACTGCCATGTAAGTCATATTGGTATAATACGCATGAAGAAGCTCCATGTTGATGGATCTTTGGACTCACTCATTTTTTGAAAAAGGATTGAGTAATGTGAACCATGTCTATTGGTATATACGCATGAAGAAACTCCATGCAGATGGACCGTTTGGACTCACTTGATTTTGAATCGCTTGAGACATGCAAATCATACCACATGGGCAAGATGACTGAAAGCTTCGGTTTCAGTAAAAATGGAACAAGAAAGCAACTTGTTGGAAGTAACACATTTTGATGTGTGCAGTCCAATGAGTGCCGAGGCAGGCAGTGGATATCGTTATGCTCTTACTTCACAGATGATTTGAGTAAATGCTGAGTATATTTACTTGATGAAACACAAGTCTGAATTATTGAATGGTTCAAGTAATTTCAGAATGAAGTTGAAGATCTTCGTGATAAGAGGATAAAATGTCTATGATATGATCATAGAAATGAATATCTGAGTTGCGAGTTTGGCACTGTGGAAATTGTTTCACAACTAATACCGCCTGGAACACCATAATGTGATGGTGTGTCCGAACATCATAGTTGCACCCTATTGGATATGGTGCGTACCATGATGTCTCTTATCGAATTACCACTATCGTCAATGGGTTAGGCATTAGAGACAACCGCATTCACTTTAAATAGGGAACCACACAAATCCGTTGAGACGACACCGTATGAACTATGGTTTAGAGAAACCTAAGTTGTTGTTTCTTAAAAGTTTGGGGCTACGACGCTTATGTGGAAAAGTTTCAGGCTGATAAGCTCGAACCCAAAGCGGATAAATGCATCTTCATAGGACACCCAAAACAGTTGGGTATACCTCCTGTCTCAGATCCGAAAGCAATAGGGATTGTTTCTAGAATCGGGTCCTTTCTCGAGGAAAAGTTTCTCTCGGAAGAATTGAGTGGGAGGATGGTGGAGACTTGATGAGGTTATGGAACCATCACTTCAACTAGTGTGTAGAAGGGCACAGGAGTTGTTCCTATGGCACCTACACCAATTGAAGTGGAAGCTTATGATAGTGATCATGAGACTTCGGATCAAGTCACTCCCAAACCTCGTAGGACGACAAGGATGCGTACTGCTTCAGAGTGGTACGTAATCCTATCTTGGAAGTCATGTTGCTAGACAACAATGAACCTACAAGCTATGGAGAAGCGATGGTGGGCCCGGATTCCGATGAATGGCTCGAGGCCATAAAATCTGAGAGAGGATCCATGTATGAAAACAAAGTGTAGACTTTGAAAGAACTACTTGATGGTCGCAAGGCTGTTGGGTACATATGGATTTTAAAAGGAAGACAGACAATGATGGTAAGTGTCACCATTGAGAAAGCTCGACTTGTCGTTAAGGTGTTTCCCGACAAGTTCAAGGAGTTGACTGCGATGAGAACTTCTCACTCGTAGCGATGCTAAGAGTCTGTTGGAATTAGCAGGTACTGCATTATTTATGAAATCTTGCAGATGGGATGTCAAAATATTGTTTCCTTGTTTTTGAGGAAAGGTTGTATGTGATACAAGCAGAAGATTTTGTCGATCCTGAAAGATGCTAACAAGTATGCAAAGCTCCAGCAATCCTTCTAAGGACTGGAGTAAGCATCTCGGAGTTGGAATGTACACTTTGATGAGATGATCAAAGATTTTGGGTTTATACAAAGTTTATGAGAAACTTGTATTTCCAATAAAGTGAGTGGGAGCACTACGACATTTCTGATAAGTATATGTGGATTTGTTGATCGGAAATGATGTAGAATTTCTGGAAAGCATATAGGGTTATTTGAAAGGTGTTTTTCAATGGAAAACCTGGATTAAGCTACTTGAACATTGAGCATTAAGATCTATAAGAATAGATCGAAACGCTTAATGGTACTTTCAAATGAGCACATACCTTGACATGATCTTGAAGGTGTTCAAGATGGATCAGCCAAAGAAGGAGTTCTTGCCTGAGTTGTGAGGTACGAAGTTAAGACTTAAAGCTCAACCACGGCAGAACAGAGAGAAAGGACGAAGGTCGTCCCCTATGCTTAGACATAGGCTCCATAGTATGCTGTGCTGTGTACCGCACCTAACATGTGCCTTGCCACATGTCTGGCTGGAGGGTACAAAGGTGATCTAGGAGTAGATCACCAGATAGCAGTCAAAATTATCCTTAGAGGAATAAGGATATGTTTCTCGGTTATGGAGGTGATAAAGAGTTCGACATAAAGAGTTATGTCGATGCAAGCTTAACACCTATCCGGATAGCTCTGAGTAGAGATACCGGATACGTATAATGGAGCAACAATTTAGAATAGCTCCAAGTAGAACAGTTATTTGAAATGGCTCCAAATATAGCGTAGAGATTTGCGAAGTACATACGGATCTGAGTGTTGCAGACCCGTTGACTATAACCTCTCTCACAAGCATAACATGATCAAACCCAGAACTCTTGGGTGTTAGTCACATAGGGATGTGACCTTGAGTGTTAATCACATATCGATGTGAACTAGATTATTGACTCTAGTGCAAGTGGGAGACTGTTGGAAATATGCCCTAGAGGCAATAATAAATTAGTTATTATTATATTTCCTTGTTCATGATAATCGTTTATTATCCATGCTAGAATTGTATTGATAGGAAACTCAGATACATGTGTGGATACATAGACAACACCATGTCCCTAGTAAGCCTCTAGTTGACTAGCTCGTTGATCAATAGATGGTTACGGTTTCCTGACCATGGACATTGGATGTCGTTGATAACGGGATCACATCATTAGGAGAATGATGTGATGGACAAGACCCAATCCTAAGCCTAGCACAAGATCATGTAGTTCGTATGCTAAAGCTTTTCTAATGTCAAGTATCGTTTCCTTAGACCATGAGATTGTGCAACTCCCGGATACCGTAGGAATACTTTGGGTGTGCCAAACGTCACAACGTAACTGGGTGGCTATAAAGGTACACTACAGGTATCTCCGAAAGTGTCTGTTGGGTTGGCACGAATCGAGACTGGGATTTGTCACTCCGTGTGACGGAGAGGTATCTCTGGGCCCACTCGGTAGGACATCATCATAATGTGCACAATGTGATCAAGGAGTTGATCACGGGATGATGTGTTGCGGAACGAGTAAAAGAGACTTGCCGGTAACGAGATTGAACAAGGTATTGGGATACCGATGATCGAATCTCGGGCAAGTATCGTACCGATAGACAAAGGGAATTGTATACGGGATTGATTAAGTCCTTGACATCGTGGTTCATCCGATGAAATCATCGTGGAACGTGTGGGAGCCAACATGGGTATCCAGATCCCGCTGTTGGTTATTGACCGGAGAACGTCTCGGTCATGTCTGCATGTCTCCCGAACCCGTAGGGTCTACACACTTAAGGTTCGATGACGCTAGGGTTATAAAGGAAGCTTGTATGTGGTTACCGAATGTTGTTCGGAGTCCCGGATGAGATCCCGGACGTCACGAGGAGTTCCGGAATGGTCCGGAGGTAAAGATTTATATATGGGAAGTCCTGTTTTGGTCACCGAAAGAGTTTCGGGTTTTATCGGTAATGTACCGGGACCACCGGGAGGGTCCCCGGGGTCCACCAAGTGGGGCCACCAACCCCAGAAGGTTGCGTGGGCCAAGAGTGGTGAGGGACCAGCCCCTTAGTGGGCTGGTGCGCCTCCCACCAAGGCCCAAGGCGTAAGGGAAGTGGGAGGAGGCAAACCCTAGGTCCAGATGGGCCTTAAGGCCCACCCTAGGGGCGCCTCCCCCTTCTCCCCTCCCTTGGCCGCCACCCCTTGGCCATCTAGGGCTGCCGCACCCTCTAGGGGTGGGAAACCCTAGAGGGGGCGCAGCCCTCCCCTTCCCCTATATATATGAGGCATAGGGGGCTGCCCACAACACGCGATTCAATCTCTCTTGGCACAGCCCTGCTTCTCTCCCTCCTCCTCTCCCGCAGTGCTTGGCGAAGCCCTGCAGGATTGCCACGCTCCTCCATCATCACCACGCCGTTGTGCTGCTGCTGGATGGAGTCTTCCTCAACCTCTCCCTCTCTCCTTGCTGGATCAAGGCTTGGGAGACGTCACCGGGCTGTACGTGTGTTGAACGCGGAGGTGCCGTGCGTTCGGCACTTGGTCATCGGTGATTTGAATCACGACGAGTACGACTCCATCAACCCCGTTCACTTGAACGCTTCCGCTTAGCGATCTACAAGGGTATGTAGATGCACTCTTCTTCCCCTCGTTGCTAGTTTCTCCATAGATAGATCTTGGTGACACGTAGGAAAATTTTGAATTTCTGCTACGTTCCCCAACAAGATCTTGGTGACACGTAGGAAAATTTTAAATTTCTGCTATGTTCCCCAACAGTGGCATCATGAGCTAGGTCTATTGTGTAGATTCTTTGCACGAGTAGAACACAAAGTAGTTGTGGGCGTTGATTTTGTTCAATATGCTTACCGTTACTAGTCAATCTTGATTCGGCGGCATTGTGGGATGAAGCGGCCCGGACCGACCTTACACGTACACTTACGTGAGACAGGTTCCACCGACTGACATGCACTAGTTGCATAAGGTGGCTAGCGGGTGCCAGTCTCTCCCACTTTAGTCGGATCGGATTCGATGAAAAGGGTCCTTATGAAGGGTAAATAGCAATTGACATATCACGTTGTGGTTTTGCGTAGGTAAGAAACGTTCTTGCTAGAACCCATAGCAGCCACGTAAAACATGCAAACAACAATTAGAGGACGTCTAACTTGTTTTTGCAGGGTATGCCATGTAATGTGATATGGCCAAAGGATGTGATGTATGATATATGTGATGTATGAGATGATCATGTTCTTGTAATAGGAATCATGACTTGCATGTCAATGAGTATGACAACCGGCAGGAGCCATAGGAGTTGTCTTTAATTTATTTATGACCTGCGTGTCAACATAAACGTCATGTAATTACTTTACTTTATTGCTAAAGCGTTAGCCATAGTAGTAGAAGTAATAGTTGACGTGACAACTTCATGAAGACACGATGATGGAGATCATGATGATGGAGATCATGGTGTCATGCCGGTGACGACGATGATCATGGAGCCCCGAAGATGGAGATCAAAAGGAGCAAAGTGATGATGGCCATATCATGTCACTATTTGATTGCATGTGATGTTTATCATGTTTATACATCTTATTTGCTTAAGAACGATGATTCCTCATTAAAATTTCAAGAAAGTGTTCCCCCTAACTGTGCACCGTTGCGAAAGTTCGTCGTTTCGAAGCACCACGTGATGATCGGGTGCGATAGATTCTTACGTTCGTTTGAATACAACGGGTGTTGACGAGCCTAGCATGTACAGACATGGCCTCGGAACACATGCAAACACTTAGGTTGACTTGACGATCCTAGAATGTACAGACATGGCCTCGGAACACAGAAGACCGAAAGGTCGAGCATGAGTCGTATGGTAGATACGATCAACATGAAGATGTTCACCGACGTTGACTAGTCCGTCTCACGTGATGATCAGACACGGCCTAGTTGACTCGGATCATGTAATCACTTGGATGACTAGAGGGATGTCTATCTGAGTGGGAGTTCATAAGATGAAGTTAATTATCCAGAACATAGTCAAAAATCTCTGCAAATTATGTCGTAAGCTCGCGCTTTAGTTCTACTGTTTTAGATATGTTCCTAGAGAAAATATAGTTGAAAGTTGACAGTAGCAATTATGCGGACAGTACAAGGCTTATGTCCTTAATGCATCGCTCGGTGTGCTGGACCTCGAACGTGGTCTGTGGATGTTGCGAACATCTGACATACACGTTTTGATGACTACATGATAGTTCGGTAATGATAAATGATTTAGAATTGAGGCACCGAAGACATTTTTGAAATGTCGCGGAACATATGAGATGTTTCGAGGGCTGAAATTGGGATTTCAGGCTCGTGCCTACGTCAAGAGGTATAAGACCTCCGACAATTTTCTTGGCCTGCAAACTAAGGGAGAAAAGCTCAATCGTTGAGCTTGTGCTCAGATTGTCTGAGTACAACAATCACTTGAATCGAGTGGGAGTTGATCTTCCAGATAAGATAGTGATGTTTCTCCAAAGTCATTGCCACCAAGCTGCTAGAGCTTCGTGATGAACTATAACATATCAGGGATAGATATGATGATCCTTGAAATATTCACGATGTTTGACACCGCGAAAGTAGAAATCAAGAAGGAGCATCAATTGTTGATGGTTAGTGAAACCACTAGTTTCAAGAAGGGCAAGGGCAAGAAGGGATACTTCATGAAACGGCAAATCAGCTGCTGCTCTAGTGGAGAAACCCAAGGTTAAACCCAAACCTGAGAACTGAGTGCTTCTGTAATAAGGGGAACAGCCACTGGAGCAGAATTACCCTAGATACTTGGTAGATGAGAAGGCTGTCGATAGAAGTATATTGGATATACGTTATGTGAATGTGTACTTTACTAGTACTCCTAGTAGCATCAGGGTATTAGATACCGGTTCGGTTGCTAAGTGTTAGTAACTCGAAATAAAAGCTACGGAATAAACGGAGACTAGCTAAAGGTGAGCTGACGAGATGTGTTGGAAGTGCTTCCAAGGTTGATATGATCAAGCATCGCACGCTCCCTCTACCATCGAGATTGGTGTTAAACCTAAACAATTGTTATTTGGTGTTTGCGTTGAGCATAGACATGATTGGATTATGTCTATCGCAATACGGTTATTCATTTAAGGAGAATAATGGTTACTCTATTTATTTGAATAATACCTTCAATGGTCTTGCACCTGAAATGAATGGTTTATTGAATCTCGATCATAGTGATACACATGTTCATGCCAATAGATATAAGATAGTAATGATAGTACCACCTACTTGTGGCACTGCCATGTAAGTCATATTGGTATAAAACGCATGAAGAAGCTCCATGTTGATGGATCTTTGGACTCACTCATTTTTTGAAAAAGGATTGAGTAATGTGAACCATGTCTACTGGTATATACACATGAAGAAACTCCATGCAGATGGACCGTTCGGACTCACTTGATTTTGAATTACTTGAGATATGCAAATCATACCACATGGGCAAGATGACTGAAAGCTTCGGTTTCAGTAAAATGGAACAAGAAAGCAACTTGTTGGAAGTAACACATTTTGATGTGTGCAGTCCAATGAGTGTTGAGGCACGCAGTGGATATCGTTATGCTCTTACTTCACAGATGATTTGAGTAGATACTGAGTATATTTACTTGATGAAACACAAGTCTGAATTATTGAATGGTTCAAGTAATTTTAGAATGAAGTTGAAGATCTTCGTGATAAGAGGATAAAATGTCTATGATATGATCATAGAAATGAATATCTGAGTTATGAGTTTGGCACTGTGGAAATTATTTCACAACTAATACCGCCTGGAACACCATAGTGTGATGGTGTGTCCGAACATCATAACTGCACCCTATTGGATATGATGCATACCATGATGTCTCTTATCGAATTACCACTATCGTTCATGGGTTAGGCATTAGAGACAACCGCACTCATTTTAAATAGGGCACCACGCAATTCCGATGAGATGACACCGTATGAACTATGGTTTAGAGAAACCTAAGCTGTCATTTCTTAAAAGTTTGGGGCTGAGACGCTTATGTGAAAAAGTTTCAGGCTGATAAGCTCGAACCCAAAGCGGATAAATGCATCTTCATAGGACACCCAAAACAGTTGGGTATACCTCCTGTCTCAGATCCGAAAGCAATAGGGATTGTTTCTGAAATCGGGTCCTTTCTCGAGGAAAAATTTCTCTCGAAAGACTTGAGTGGGAGGATGCTGGAGACTTGATGAGGTTGTTGAACCGTCACTTCAACTAGTGTGTAGCAGGGCACAGGAAGTTGTTCATGTGGCACCTACACCAATTGAAGTAGAAGCTTATGACAGTGATCATGAGACTTCGGATCAAGTCACTCCCAAACCTCGTAGGATGACAAGGATGCGTACTACTTCAGAGTGGTACGTAATCCTGTCTTGGAAGTCATGTTGCTAGACAACAATGAACCTACGAGCTATGGAGAAGCAATGGTGGGCCCGGATTCCGATGAATGGCTCAAGGCCATAAAATCCGAGAGAGGATCCATGTATGAAAACAAAGTGTAGACTTTGGCAGAACGGCTCGATGGTCGTGAGGCTGTTGAGTACAGATGGATTTTAAAAGGAAGACGGACAATGATGGTAAATGTCACCATTAAGAAAGCTCGACTTGTCGTTAAGATGTTTCTCGACAAGTTCAAAGAGTTGACTACGATGAGACTTTCTCACTCGTAGCGATGCTAAGAGTCTGTTGGAATTAGCAGGTACTGAATTATTTATGAAATCTTGCAGATGGGATGTCAAAATATTGTTTCCTTGTTCTTGAGGAAAGGTTGTATGTGATACAACCAGAAGATTTTGTCGATCCTGAAAGATGCTAACAAGTATGCAAAGCTCCAGCTATCCTTCTAAGGACTGGAGTAAGCATCTCGGAGTTGGAATATACACTTTGATGAGATAATCAAATATTTTGGGTTTATACAAAGTTTATGAGAAACTTGTATTTCCAAAGAAGTGAGTGGGAGCACTATAGAATTTCTGATGAGTATATGTTGTTGACATATTGTTGATCAGAAATGATGTAGAATTTCTGGAAAGCATATAGGGTTATTTGAAAAGTGTTTTTCAATGGAAAACCTGGATTAAGCTACTTAAACATTGAGCATCAAGATCTATAAGGATAGATCAAAATCGCTTAATAGTACTTTCAAACAAACACATACCACGACAAGATTTTGAAGGAGTTCAAAATAGATCAGCAAAGAAGGAGTTCTCGGCTGGGTTACAAGGTGTGAGTATTGAGCAAGACTCAAGACATGACCACGGCAGAATAGAAAGGACGAAGGTCGTCCCCTATGCTTTAGTCATAGGCTCTAAAGTATGCTATGTTATGTACCGCACCTGAAGTGTGCCAAACCATGAGTCAGTCAAGGGGTACAAGTGTGATCTAGAAATGGATCACAGGACAACGGTCAAAGTTATCCTTAGTAACTAGTGGACTAAGGAATTTTCTCGATTATGGAGGTGGTAAAAGAGTTCGTCGTAAAGGGTTACGCCGATGCAAGCTTTGACGCTAATCCAGATTATTCTGAGTAGTAAACTGGATTCGTATAGTAGAACAGTTATTTGGAATAGCACCAAATAGAGCGTGGTAACTGCATCTAGGAGATGACATAGATATTTGTAAAGCACACACGGATCTGAAAGGTTCAGAACCGTTGACTATAACCTCTCTCACAAGCATAACATGATCAAACCCAGAACTCTTGGGTGTTAGTCACATAGGGATGTGACCTTGAGTGTTAATCACATATCGATGTGAACTAGATTATTGACTCTAGTGCAAGTGGGAGACTGTTGGAAATATGCCCTAGAGGCAATAATAAATTGATTATTATTATATTTCCTTGTTCATGATAATCGTTTATTATCCATGCTAGAATTGTATTGATAGGAAACTCAGATACATGTGTGGATACATAGACAACACCATGTCCCTAGTAAGCCTCTAGTTGACTAGCTTGTTGATCAATAGATGGTTACGGTTTCCTGACCATGGACATTGGATGTCATTGATAACGGGATCACGTCATTAGGAGAATGATGTGATGGACAAGACCCAATCCTAAGCCTAGCACAAGATCATGTAGTTCGTATGCTAAAGCTTTTCTAATGTCAAGTATCGTTTCCTTAGACCATGAGATTGTGCAACTCCCGGATACCGTAGGAGTGCTTTGGGTGTGCCAAACGTCACAACGTAACTGGGTGGCTATAAAGGTGCACTACGGGTATCTCCGAAAGTGTCTGTTGGGTTGGCACGAATCGAGACTAGGATTTGTCACTCCGTGTGACGGAGAGGTATCTCTGGGCCCACTCGGTAGGACATCATCATAATGTGCACAATGTGATCAAGGAGTTGATCACGGGATGATGTGATGCGGAACGAGTAAAAGAGACTTGCCGGTAACAAGATTGAACAAGGTATCGGGATACCGACGATCGAATCTCGGGCAAGTATCGTACCGATAGACAAAGGGAATTGTATACGGGATTGATTAAGTCCTTGACATCGTGGTTCATCCGATGAGATCATCGTGGAACATGTGGGAGCCAACATGGGTATCCAGATCCCGTTGTTGGTTATTGACCGGAGAACGTCTCGGTCATGTCTGCATGTCTCCCGAACCCGTAGGGTCTACACACTTAAGGTTCGATGACGCTAGGGTTATAAAGGAAGTTTGTATGTGGTTACCGAATGTTGTTCGGAGTCCCGGATGAGATCCCGGACGTCACGAGGAGTTCCGGAATGGTCCGGAGGTAAAGATTTATATATAGGAAGTATGGTTTTGGCCACCGGCGCTCGCTGTCGCCGGCCCCACGCTCGCGCTCGCCCACGGACCTGCCGCCCCCTCCGCCGGGTCCCCCGCCGCCGGGTGCGGTGCGTCTTTGGAGTCAGGTGGTGCGAGATCCGCCCGCGACGCGGTCACCATCGATGGGGAGATCTGCAAGTCCGGCATTCTTGGCGCCTTTTGACCTGCCGGAGGACCGGCGCTCTCGGCCGGACCTGTGTTGCGATGGGGAGGTCGAGGTGTGCTTTCTGGAAGCTGCGGAAGATACGCGCTCGCTTGAAGCGGAGCTGGCGCGCGGTGTGCTGGTCACCGTCGTCGGCACCAGGCCGGCGGTGGATGTGGACGCGGCGGCGGCTGTGTTGCATGCCGCGTTCGGCGTTGGATCTGCGGAGATGTCCATTCGGTGCTTCTTCCCCGAGGATTTCCTCGTGCTCTGTCATGACGGCGCTCGTCGGGAGCGCATGGTGCGCGCCGGACATGTGGAGGCGCCCTGGTTCGAGCTCTCCCTGCGCCCATGGATCCGGCAGGCTCAGGTAACGGCGGCTTCCTTGCCGTACCTTATCCCGATTTCTCTCCGGGGTGTGCCGGCGCATGCGTGGTGCCGGTGGACTGCCAGTGTGATCCTGCGTGGGCTGGGCTACGTCGTCGGGGTTGATGAGGATACTGCAAGCAGGACTGACATGGTGGACTTCAGAGTCTGGCTGCGCACGGACCGGCCCAGACGGATCCCCAGTCGGCGTCTCCTCTTCATCGACGAGCCAAGGCGCACGCTTTGGTCGGAGGCGGATGGACGACAGTCGGCGGCTTGGCGTTGCTCCAGCGCGTTCTGGTACCCCATCAAGATCCGGGTGCTGCCGGGCGTTATGGTGGATGGTGACGGGGCGGCGCCGCCGCCGCCACCGCCACCGCCTCCCTCCCCTCCCACCGGAGACGATGGCGATGGCCGTGACTGGGGGTCCTCTGGTGATGGAGGTACGGGAGGCCATTCTCGCTGCGTTGGTGGTGGCTCGGTGCATACGGCGGAGTCCTCGACGGCGGCGCCACCGCCGGCGGGTGCGCGCGCGTGCGTTCAAACCGCGCCTGTCTCGGTGGACCCGGTGGTCAACAGCAGTTGTGACGCTGGCGTCAGAGATTCTTCCGTGGGTCCGGTGGACCGGCCGTTGGGCGTGGATAGGCCTGGGGCCGCCAGCTAGTCTGGCTCGCAGGTGGCGTCCTGTGCGGCCCCAGCCAGGGCGCTGCAGACCGTTGGTTCCCCTCCCTCGGTGCAATTGGCCAGATGGCGACGAAGCATGGGGATAGGACAGAGCGCTTTTCAGGTTGTAGGGCCCGGCGTGTCGGAGCCACTGCCCTCTGCTGGGCAGAGCTTGGTGGGCTCGATCCAGATTGGTGGGCTGCGAATCCCATTGCAGGACAGGTTTTTGGAGGAGCACGATTCGGATGAGGTTGGTGCAGCTGTGCAGGTGCTATCGCTCTCATGCACGGTTTCGAGTGGGATAGGGCAAGTGGAGGCTTGGGGGACTTTCCAAGTCAGCTTGTCAGGTGGAGACTGCAGCCCAATGCATGCCGTCAGGCCATGCACGCCTATGGGGACTGCCCAGTTGGCTCCGCTGGAAGACAAGGACAGCCCAGCCCGAATCTCCACGCCATGCACGCCTGGGATCGGGGAACCGGTGGCCCCGCTTGATGCTGGCCATGGGCTGGCGCCAGGCCCGAGGCCATGCACGACGGCGGCCATGCAGATCGCCCCAGGAAGGGATTTTAACGTGGAATTGGCTGATTTTCGTGCTGACATGTGTGTTCCAGTTACTCCCGTGCTGCCGAGGCCTTCCGGTCGTGACACTGTCAACCCAGGGCGCCAGATCAGGAAGAAGCAAAGGCTGGACATAACTCCAAGGCGTAGCGCTAGGATTGCAAAGCGGGCGGCCACCAAGCAACAGCAAGTTCTTATCCGAAAACTATGCTTGGCTCATGAAGGCGAGGTTATCTCAGAGGAGGCACTACGGATGTATGTGGACCTGTTCGCACGACCACTCTCAGATGCACACATTGCGGCTATTCTAGCCTTGTTTGGCTGGGAGTCGCCCCCGATGCCGTTGGTGGACAGCCCCATTGGGATCTAGCTGCGTGGTCAGCCGCGTGGTTTGTGCGGGCACTCCCAATGAATGCGCACCCGTTAAAAGTTTTAGTGTGGAACGTTCGTGGGCTGAACGCTCGAGCTAGGAGGAACACGTTGTATCAACTGGTAGCAGCGGCCAATCCGGCAATCGTATGTCTTCAGGAAACTAAGCTCCAAATTGTATCGACGAACGATGTGAGGCAATGCCTCGGAAACAAATATGTAAACTTTTTCTACTTGCCGGCGATGGGTACTCATGGCGGGATTCTGGTAGCTTGGGATGACTCTGTCACCCATATATCCAACCCACATTACACTAACCACACGTTGACGGTGCTGGTTAAGTGCCCGGATGATGAGCAGGCATAGTGGCTCACTAGTGTCTATGGGCCGCAAGAGGAAACAGACAAAATCGAGTTTATGCAAGACTTGGTGGATATCCGGGATCTGCACGCAGGGCCGTGGGTGGTGGCTGGAGATTTCAATCTCTTGGCTAGGCAGGAGGACAAAAGTAATGAGCTGGTTAACCGACGGATGTTGGGGAGGTTTAGAGCTAAGTTAAACAGATTGGAGCTCAAGGAGTTGTACCTCAATGGGAGGCGCTATACCTGGTCAAATGAGAGGCGAAACGCAACGATGGAGAAAATTGATCACGTGTTTGTCTCCAATGAGTGGGACGAGGCATTCCCATCTTGCTTCCTGTCCGCTCTGGGGACGGCGATTTCGGACCATTGCCCACTTATCTTGGACATGAATGTGGAGGTTAGTATGCGGAAAAGATTCAGGTTCGAGGCGTTTTGGGTCAAGGCTCAAGGTTTTCTCGACGTGGTGCAAGAGGCCTGGGTTTCGACGCCAGAAGCGACCAATGTATACCTCACGCTACACAATAAACTGCGGGCTACGGCAATAAGCCTTCAACGGTGGAGCACTCGCTGGATTGGCAATGTGAAACTTCAAATTTCCATTGCTCTGGAGGTCATAAAGCAACTGGACGTTGCGATGGACAATAGGCCACTATCGGATGCGGAAAGAGGCTTGAGGAGCTGCTTAAAGAAGAAGCTGCTAGGGCTGGCCTCCCTTGAAAGAACCATAGCAAGACAGCGACCGCGTATGTTGCAGTTGCGTGAAGGGGATGTCAATACAAGGCTCTTCCATCAACAGGCGAGCCATCGGCAGCGCAAGAACGTCCTCCGCTCGGTCAAGCACAACGGGCGCATATACTCTGGCCAGGAGGAGGTGGCTTCCGCTGTAGATGCATATTATGGCGCGGCATTTGGCTCCGCTGAGTCCCGGAGCTGCACCATTAATCTCAATGGGTTGGACTTGCCGCGGCTGGATCTATCGCAGCTTGAGGAGCCATTCACATACGAGGAGGTGGAAGGTGTAATTAAGGGGATGCCCCTGGACAAGGCGCCCGGGCCGGATGGATTTACGGGCCGCTTCTATGCCGCATGGTGGCATATTATAAAGGATGATATCATGAAGGCATTGGCCTGTTTTTACAATGGGGACGTCCGTGGATTGGTCGCGATCAACAAATCCCTCGTCACTTTGCTGCCCAAGAAGGATGGTGCCCTAGATGTGGCGGACTTTAGGCCGATCAGCCTTGTGCATGGTGTTATCAAGATCTTTGAGAAAGTCCTGGCATGCAGACTAGTGTGGAAGCTTCCAATGCTTGTGGGTAACCATCAGAGTGCTTTTGTGAAGGGCAGATCCTTACATGACAACTTCATGTTGGTTCAAAGTACAGCTCGAAGGCTGAATGCCTTGCGCAACCCGGCTATTCTACTCAAACTAGACATTTCGAAGGCTTTTGACACAGTTCAATGGCCGTTCCTTATTGAGGTGATGCAACAACTTGGGTTCGGCCCTAGGTGGAGATCTTGGATCTGCGGTATCCTTGCAACTTGTACCACTAAAACCATGGTGAATGGAGACCCCGGAGATACCATATACAACTGTAAGGGGCTTAGGCAGGGTGATCCGATATCACCGATGCTCTTTATTCTCACCATGGAGCCGTTGCAAAGGTTGTTTCAGCAAGCAACACAAAGAGGACTCTTGGAGCCGTTGGCTTCTCGAGGGATGAGGCAACGGTTGTCGATATTTGCGGATGACGTGGTGGTTTTCATCAAACCAAAGCCTGGAGAACTCGAAGCTGCGAAGTGTATATTTGAGATTTTTGGGAAGGCTTCAGGTTTGCGGATGAATATGGCGAAATCCGCGGCCCTCCCGATAAGGTGCTCCGATCAGGAAATCGACATGACTAGCAATGTGCTAGGATGCCCGACAGGGTCCTTCCCTATAAAATACCTAGGCCTCCCGTTGGCACTAAGGAAGCAAACTCTGGCGCAGTTGCAATATTTGGTGGATCAAATGGCAAATTGTCTCCCTAAATGGAAGGCGGCTCTGATGCCTAAGAGTGGACGGCTGACCTTGGTCCTGTGCTATGTGCAATGCCCATTCATGCAATGATGGCCTTGGATATCCCAATGAAGACCATAGCTGCGATGAACAAAGTGTGTCGAGGTTTCCTATGGTGCAAGCGAGCTAATGCGAATGGTGGCAACTGCGCTGTCGCCTGGGACTCAGTCTGTGCTCCGAAGTGGGCCGGAGGACTGGGCATTCCGAACCTCAAATGGCTAAATGTGGCCATGCAAGCTAGGTGGCCATGGCTGCAACGGGTGGACTTGAGCAGACCTTGGAGTGAATTCACAATAAAAGTTCCAGCGGAGGCACTCTGTTTGTTCCAGGCTGCTACCAAGTGCGAGGCACATTGTGAACGGAACACCCTCTTTTGGGAGGACCGTTGGATTAATGGGATGAGGGTGCAGGAGATCGCACCAACTATATATGGCATGATCCCCCGACGTATGAGACTGACGAAGCATGTGGCACCGGCCATTGAGGATGGTTCGTGGGCTATGGATGTTGGCCCGGAGCTGGATGAGCATGCCTTGAGGGAATTTTTAACCCTATGGCTGTGTGTGCACACGTGGGAGCCGGAGGTAGATGTACCGGACAAGGTTGCATGGTCCTGGGAGACGAACGGTCGCTATTCAGTGAGGTCAGCTTATGCGGCTAACTTTTGGGGCCGTGAGGTGGCACCAATGGCGGAGCTTACTTGGACATCCAGGGCCCCCTCTAACTGCAAGTTCTTCACTTGGCTAGCACTACGAGATCGGTGCTGGACCTCGGATCGACTTGCACGAAGAGGGTTGCCACATCAAGACGCATGCCCTCTCTGCGACCAGGAGGAGGAAACGATCAACCATGTGCTACTAACATGTATGTTCTCTCGTGCTATATGGGCTGTTATCTGTGAGGCTTTGGGCAAGATGCAATGGACACCGACGGCCCAAGACACGCTGGATGCTTGGCTGCGGGACAAGCAAGGATCGAACAATCTACGGCGCAAGGATCTGCATACTATCTTCATTCTCACGATTTGGGAGTTGTGGAAGCATCACAATGCTGCTGTGTTTGAAGGGGCATCCCCCTCCATGGATGTGCTTATAGCTAGGATCAAGTCTGAAGGGAACATATGGTCGTTGGCCGGCAAATTCAAAGGGGATGTTGAACCCTTCTTTGGTAGTTTAGAAAGGTGGGCGCGTAGGGAAGGATAAGTGTAACGGAAACCTTGTAAAACATGGTGGAGGCATTCTTTGCCTTTCTTCTTTAATATATAATATGCACGCTCGTGCATATTCGAGAAAAAAAAAAAAGATGGATTTTTTCTCATTTGATGTCAAGACAATGCAGCTTGAGAGGATGTTTGCTGAACACAATCAAAGATCTGCAGTGCACATATATACCAACTTCCCACCGTCGTTGTCTTCACCGACAGTATGAACTTGGTAAGCTTTGTATTTCATCCTAGTTATGGCATTCCCTTCATGGTTATCTCCCAGCTTATTCATTACTGCAGTTGGTTGTTCTTGTTTGCATGATTTACTAGTGGTTATTTATATTATGCTTGTGGAGAAGCTAATCAGCACAGATACATAATTGTGATTCATTGCCTTGTCTTATCTTGTTTGTTTGTTCAAATTGCCCTTTTCATAGAACTAGACAAGAGAAAAGATCTTTTGCATAGCTTATGCATCCACTATTATATTAGGCCTTATGAAATCAACAATTATTTTCGAGGCATATTTGGTGGTCAAGGTGTAGAAGGATTGATAGATCCAGTTTACCTTTCTAGTGATTCTCTCACCTCACGAAAATGCATGCCATTCAAGCATGGCTCTTCTTGTTGCCCCTTTTTAATAGATACAAGGAGGCAGAAAAGTGTTCATGTTCACATCTACTCCCTCCGTCTCATAATATAAAAACGTTTTTCAAGCTAACATAGTTTGAAAAACGTTCTTATATTATGAGATGGAGGGAGTATGATTTTATCTTCGATGCTGTTTCAAAATAAATATGCTTAACTGCTATGGTTTGTATAGCCATTTGATTTGAATCAGCCTCACAACATCTGTCATAGGTGGGACATTTTTCTTTTTCTTCCTTTTTGATAATAGTTTAAACATTTCACTTGCCTCTTTTGGTCCCATGCCAATGCATGCCAAATATAAGCATCAATCTCTGTGTCGCGTGGTCAGTTCACATGTCAAAAAATCGTTGCCGCCAACTTTCGTAATGTCTCCTTATCTTCTCCCATATCCACAAAAATTGCCATCTGTGCCTTATCTCTCCTGTATCCACGCCAGCAACCAGAGCCAGTGATAACCCCAGCAATGAGTGGCTCATGTGTGCCCTTTTTTCATCGCCACGACAAGTACGGTAACAAGGACTGTGACGCGGAGCGGAAAAGAATACAATGAGAAGTAGAACAGCGGTAGTTGGGCAGATCGGACTAGAGTCGACAACGCCCAGGCTTGCCGCGGCGGAGACAGGGCAGGCGAGATGACACCGAGACAAACCAGCGACGATGCAGGTAACTGTGAGGCGCAGGCAAGGAAGAAACTTAGGGGTGGGGTGGGAGGTGATGCCGGCACCTATGATTCTGTTAAGACCCCCCCCCCTCTCCTCCCACGGGATTTAAAGTGATGGCCGAGGTGGTGAGGCGACGCAGCAGCAATGCTGGCCACGGGATGAGAAATGTCAAAATTGACCCTCTTTTCAAAGATCAGGCATAAATGGCCCACCTCCCAAACTTATACCAAATCTAACCCTTACGCCCACCTCTCTGGCGTTGAACTTTCCCGCGCCAAGTACCTTGCCCGTTTTCAACACACTAAATTAATCAAAGCCTAATAGTTTAGCTAGGTCATAGGAAAACTGAAGTAGAAAGGAATGAAAACGTGACATGGCAGAGAACTAACTATGACTAAACATTCCCTGACGTAAGGCTGTAATTGGTTAGTTTTACTCAAACTAAACAAATAAATGTAGCTCACAGACTGAAGAATGAACAAACTTATTAGAGCCTAATATCGAACTGACTGAATGGAAGATTGAACACACACACCCCTTATCTCTGAATTATAACCAGAATAGCTAAGAGTAAAGAAATACTGATAATGACATAGGAAAAAGACGTACTGGAGAAGAAAAAGAGACTGAAGATTGAGGGCCAAAATATAATAATGAAAGACAAGAAATGGAAAAAGGTCCCTAGACTGGAGGTAATAGGAAAATACCCAACACTGAATAAAGTCTTGTTCTGGTCATTCATCTTTTCAGTCAAGAAAGAGAGATAGATAATGAAGAAAAACTTTTTTAAAAAGGACTGGATAATGCAAAAAAATGAACCAAAGTGAAGAATTAGAATGGAAAAAATAGGCTGAGCGTACTGACTGAATGAAGAACTAAACACGCAACCCTTATCTCTTAATAATAACCAGAATAGTTAAGACTAAACAATTACTGAGAATGACATAGGAAAAAGACGTACTGAAGAAGAAAGTAGACTGAAGACATCAAATGAGAAACTGACGACAAGATAATTAAAAATGAGAAGACATAAAAAAGGTGACTGATGAAAAAGTGTGTAGAAATAGAATAAACATTGAAGAGAGAGAGCAAAACTAAAGAAAGACAGACTAAAGAGATTGAGGACAGAGATTAGTGACCGAACAACACTGAGGGACCGAAGAAAGAGATAGGTTAGTATCACTGCTAAACTGACATGAAAAAGATGTATATACAGAACTGATGATATAGACTTGAGCGACGAATTGACATAGAAAAGATTGGTTAATATATACAAAGAGAAGAAGAGAGTGGAATAAATAATTGGAATGAGAATGACACACCTAGAACTTAATATGCCTAAACACTTGAAACGAAAAATAACTCACCTGCAGCTCTGAAAATTTTACTTGGATAGAACAGTATGCCAGATTCTGAAGTACTAGAAGGTCAGTTCCTAACTGCCCAATGTAGCATAATTATTGTTTAGAAAATGTAGTAATCCTGGTACAGAATTGACCATAAAGATGAAAGTGGATACAGAAATTACTGTTAGTGGAGTTCTGTACTTCTTTTGATTTAGCTATTGAAAATGGACTGTAGCCTACATATAGATGTTTGCTGATGCTACTTCTCTCTACACTGCGTCAATCAAAAGTTCAATGCTAAACTTGATGATGTTATTTCAAGAATGACCTAAATATACACATTGGTCCAATGTTAGACAAAAATATACCAGTCTGAAAAATAGTCCAGAAGGATTTCCATGTCAATAAGGGGAAAAAAGAGTGAAAGTGCTTCCATTTATATATTTTACTACTGTCGAGTTGTCTTTCCTCGAATCCCCTCAAAAGTTGCTAAGAAGCTTCGAAATCATCCATCAAGTTCATCGTTGCCGGGAGACAGACATGTCATATACAGACTTCACTCGGAGTGATGGCCGGGCTACTTCACATGCTGAAGTTGAGCATATACACACCAGCCATCTTGGAGATTCTGGAATAAAGGATAGACCAGAAATCAACGATGTAAAAGGTAAGGTTCCTACAAGGAATGGATGCCAAAGATTTGTATCAGAAACGGGTGTCAGAAATTAACTGAAAACTCTCGCAAAAAAGACTGAATTAACTGCAAACTGGATCCAGATGAAGTGAAGTTACACACTGATGAACCCACAGTTCTCAACTCCCTCCAACCATGGAGCTCCCGTGCACGAAATTAAGACAACAACGGCACACCTTACTGACAGAAAAGTAGATTAAATCGGGTGTGGAGACTAACCTCCTATGCCGGTGTCGTCCGCTTTTGTCCGTCTTTGTCTAGCTACCATCCTTCCCCTACCAGTAGTTCGACCTCTGAAAATCGGGTCAGTTTTTGGGCAGAAAACCCGACAGCCAATCACACAGAATCCCGCAGACAAAAACACGAGACACAACAAAGCTTGGTGCGTGCAACCAAATCTAACGGATAAAAAATTGACTGTGCACACATTGAGAAACAGCTTAGCTGTTGTTTAGGAGAACTGTTTGTTAAGCTGAGATCAACATTACCAATATTAAGCTGAAATGCATGCCTCTACCTGGCTGTTGATCCAATGTGCATTATGCCAGTTATGGTGCTAAGCACATAAAAGTTGAGTGTTACAGTTGCACTATTTCAAGTTCAGCTGAGACCAACATTACCAATGGGACACAAATGATGTTGTGCTTGTGCCTGTAATTCTCTACACTATGTAGCCCCCACTGTAATCTGTCCCATTTTGCTTGTTTTTTGAGCTACTGAATCTGTACAATCTGGACTGAAAGTCCTTTAGCATCGCCCGACTAACTCCTGCCCTGTGTTCGTGTTGCACAGAGTCGATGGATCAGAGTCATTGTCAGATGAACTTGGTGCGTGCAGATGTGGTCCAGAGGTCGAAGCGGTTGCTATTTCTGTCGCGTGGACTCGGTGTGTGCAGATGCGGTCGCCTCACCTACAAGAAGGGATGGTTTCAATATACAGTTGGCTCACTTGGCCTACTTGTCAGTGCTGCTCATGGCTCATAGGTCATGGCTCTCTAAACTATGTTGTTCATTTGCTGCTCCATGTCGTCTGGATTGGGGTTTCAGTTGGTGTAACATGGATCGTGTGGGTGTGGGTGTTCCCCGCGGAAACTTAGAGCGTGCCGCTGGAGTTTAAACAACAGTTTGTGATACAGTGTTTGTAAGATGGTACAGTTTTCAGAAGCTTGTTTTGACTATGACAGTGGGAGGATTGTTGGCACTTCTGTCACAAGGCTCCGCTAGTACGAGCCTTATCCCTGTTTTATCTTTGCTAATGGTATGCAGGATTGTTATACTTGGATGAAATGGTGTTGACGTGACCCGTACATGGGGCACCAAGAAAGCCTAAAGTTAAGTAATGCCATTAGATATGCACCAAGGTGGAGGAATTAAAAACAATTACGACGCGTTTGGTTTGCTGAAAAAAGCACGTCTTCCGATTGCAGCGTACTTTGAAACCGTAGCGAGCGTTTGTTTCGGGAGCGATAGTTTTCATAACAGCGCTTTCTGATACGGAGGTTCAGAAAATCGAAACCGCCGAAATCGGGATGGGTTAGAAGTCGGGACCCCGCGCACGAACCAAACAATGAACGTATTACGTAAAAGTATTCCGACGCAGTGCTTTCCGATACGGAAAACTGAATACGATACCTGCGCTGTATCAAACGCGTCGTATGCGATGGCTGGATGGATGGGTACGTGAGGCACCAACAGATCAGTCCCTCCATTCCCACCGCGTGTGGTTTTGCCGTGGACTGCTGGTTAATTTTATTTACTTCCTTCGTTCATTTTTATAAGTCATTTCAGACAACTAAAAATAGGCTGATTTGCTGTCTTCATGGACTTATAAAAAATGAACAGAGGGAGTACAATATATACTCCTAGATGTCTCTCAAGAAAAGGGAGGGACGCTTTGTATTTGTTGATAAATGGTGTGACGAATCGATCCTTATCCCGATAGATAGATCATGGGCAACTCGGCATACCACTAGTAGTTGAATACAAGCGATCCGCTATAGTTGAATACAAGCGACCATAGGCGTGGGCTGCGACAAGGCGATCCGCTATCTCCTTTCCTGTTCCTGCTGGCCATCGAACCTCTACAAGCAATCCTCTCCAAAGCCTCTGATGCCAATATTCTCAGCCCGATAGCCCACCGCTCGGCCAAGCTTCGCATCAGCTTATATGCCGACGACGCAGCTCTCTTCATGAACCCTGTAAAAGACGAGGTGGCATCGCTTCTATCCATTTTGGCCATTTTTGGACAGATCTCCGGGGCTGCACACCAACTTCAGCAAGTCATCTGCCTTCCCCATCAATTGTGAATCTGATGAAACTGCTTACATGTTGGCTGATTTCGAAGGAGAAACCTGCCGCTTCCCGTGCAAATACCTGGGCCTTCCTCTTGGGCTGCGCAACCCGAGACGTGCCGATTTCCAAGCTCTCATTGACAAGATTATTGCTCGGCTCGCAAGATGGAAAGGGAAACTCCTCAACAAGGCGGGCAGGCTAACTCTCATCAACTCTGTGCTCACCTCTTTGACCACTTATTTCTTCACTATCTTTCCTCCTCCAAAGTCGCTCATCAAGAGAATTGACAAGATTAGGAGACGGTTCCTATGGAAAGGAGATGAAGATGCAACTGGTGGAAACTGTGCTGTCAATTGGAGACAAGTGTGCTCCCCAAAGAACTGTGGAGGGCTGGGCATCAAGAATCTGGATCTCTTCAGCAGAACCCTTAGGATCAGATGGTTGTGGTTTGTCTGGGAAAGGTCCTCCAGGCCATGGATTGGAACACACCATGCAGCTCTACTGATTACCAGTTGTTTAACGCATATACCACTGTCACCCTTGGCAACGGAGCAACAACATCTTTCTGGTCCAACCGGTGGCTGGATGGCTCTGCACCAAAAGATATTGCGCCCAGCCTCTTTCCGCTGGCTGCACGTAAATGTGCAACGGTTGCTACAACATTGATTGATGGTCGGTGGATGAAAGGGCTCCAGCGCCTAAACTCGCCTGACGCCCTTCATGAATTCATCAACCTCTGGGGCCTCATCCAGCATATCACTTTATCTAACACTGAGGACTCCATCTGCTGGAATTGTACGACTAATGGTGTCTACAGTGGAAAAACAGCCTATAATGCACAGTTCTTTGGTACCATTGCCCAGCCGGCGCTTGCAAAGATATGGTCAATGAGAATGGAGGCCAAGGTGAAATTTTTTGCCTGGCTGTTAACGCTGAACAGGCTTCCCACTGTTGATAGACTTCGCGCCAGAGGTGGTACGCAGGCGGCGACCTGTGTGCTATGTGATCAACAGCCTGAGATGGCACTGCACCTTACTACCCATTGCTCGTACAGCAAGGAGGTGTGGCACCTTCTTGGAACTGCCATTCCAATGCTACATCTGCTACCAATGCCTCCCTTCCAGGGAACTGAAGAATGGTGGCTCCACTTCTCCTCCATGAGCAAACACGCTGCTGCTACCGCTGCCTACCATGCATGACATGTCTGGAACGAACGCAACAGAAGGATCTTTCGGCAGTCCTCTAGCTCGGCTGCCGCTGTCTCACGCCTGACCTCCGATGACCTATCCTTGTTGTTCTCCCATAGTCAGAAAACGTAGTCATTCTGAATGTACAGCCAGAGCCTAAGGCTACTGGACCCTCTTCCTTCCATGCCCCCGCACTTCTTGTAACAATTTTCGTTTACTCCTAATCTTAATGAAAAGGCAGAACACCTAAAAATACTAGTACGAACGGAACCCTTTGGCCGGCCCGGAGGTTTGGCATCCGATCCGGCCGGCGTTCACATCCGTCGATTCCTTCCTTCTATTCCGCACATAGAAAAAGAAACACGGAGGCCCTTTTTCCGCTTTTCTTTTCGGCCGTGTGCTTTCTATCATGCATGTCCTCTTTCTTCTCTTATGTGTGATGAGAACCTAAAAGTGGAGCTACGGTGTACGTCCGCGTGAGCATCAGATGGTGATCTCCAAAGAGAAAGAAAAAAGGGGTATCGGATTAACTCTTGACGTAAATAAGGTATGAGCTTAGCGGCCAGCTGAGCTACCACTGTGGTTACTGTTGCTACGGGTGAGCATTCAGCGCGACAGCTTGCAGGACGACCGACCGTTGCCATCGTCCAGCTCACTAATCCCGTCCAAGTAACGTCTCCGGACCTGCGAAAACCCCGAACCACCCTCACGTCCGTCTAACCGCACGCGTGCGCTACGGAGACAGCGGCTTTGCTTGCTTCCCTTCTCCCTATTTAGTCGCCGTACGTCCTTCCTTCTCCATCCAGCCATAGCCATTGCCAATCCCCACCTCCTCACTTACACCGGAGATCTCTTCTCCCCACATCTCCAGCTCCTACAAGCTCAAGCCAGGCAGTCTCCATGGACGCGGTGGAGTCCTCCTCCTCCTCGCCCTACTCGCCGCCCTCGCTGCGCCACAAGCTGCGTACCACCGTGTGCGGCTGCTTCGGCTCCCCCACCTCACCAGGCAGCGGCGACACCGGGGGCGGCAGGAGCAGGTGGAGGCGACGCGTGACCGCCACGGGGGAATTCCGGTACGACCCGCTCAGCTACGCTCTCAACTTCGACGACGGCAGCAGCGACGACGGTGACGCCGACGCGGAGCACGCCACCTTCCGGCACAGAAACTTCAGCTCCCGCCTGCCGCCCTCGCCGGTGCCGGCCTCCAGAGCCGTCGCAATCGCCTGAACTGAATTGTACTCTAGTAGCCTCTGTCCCTCTGATCTTTCTTTTTCTCTGAGCGAGACTGAATCACTGCATCTGTAAAAGCAGTTTATTTGTACGGCCGGGGAAACGTACGTACCGAGGAGTAGCAGTAGCATCATGTAGTTATTATACATGCAAGAATCAATCAGTCAGTCTATTTTAATGTTTCATCGATTCTCAATGCAAGACAGCAGATATATGTACAGGAAGATGAAGAATTGGTTTGGTTTAGGGTTTAGATTTCTTTTGGATGATGAACTGTGAACAAAGTTTACCTTTGGCTTGGCGGTGTGGGTGGAATCATCTCCCGTCGCCCGTCACCATCCACCGTGTGGATTAGCGAAGGATTAGCCAGTCAAAAATATCAAACCAACCACACACACAGCAAACGAATCTGAAGGACTATCCGCTCGTGCAGTTTGTCACGGGTGTAGCTTTCGCGCCAAGAAAAATCTTCCTCTGCACTTCCTTTTCTTACTGAAAAACAGGGGCGAGTCGTGGTTGCATTCAAACGAGACTATACGACCGGCATCAGCCTCCACCCCCTTTTCGTGTTCACCCCAAGTTGAGTTTGGCCGGTCGTTGAACATGCACGGTATCATCTCTGCTATTCCGTAAACCTCCCTCCCACCGGATTGCATTGTCAGGTCTCCAACCGCCAACGAAGATTCAAAATGAAGGAAATGGGCAGGTGGCCCGGCCCAAGGGAGTTGTTCGTCCATCAGCCCGGCTTGTAGGCCGTGAATGGATCGATTGACCCTGTAATTGTTTACCTGTTAAACTAGCTAGCCGTAGAGATGAGAAGTTGGCGGAGAAGAAAGGCCATTCGGCCGGCTTGTAATCTTAGAACAGAGGTGAGGAAGGTTGGACAGAATTCCTCTCAAATGCAAATCCAAGCTCGAATTCAATCCAACATGGTCATGACCCCATAGCTCAACTAGTAGTGTTAACAATATGGTATTCAGAGTTGCGTCCTGGACTCCAAGCGCTGCGGGGCACCACAGCCACTACACCCGCACAAGGTTCACCGGTGACAAGAGGCGATGGAGGAGTTGACAACAAAAGGGAGGTGCATCTATGATCTGCTTTGGAGTGGCTTCCAAGACGACATTGATCGCAAGCTTGAGTATCAGCGCACGACGACCATCAGGGAAGTCTGCAAGAGGTTCGACGGAAGTTCTACTAAATTGGATGGACTCTTCGCCAAGCTAGAAGGAGCTCGTGACGATCTGGGTGTCGATATTGGCGAGATCCACATCGATGGCGATGTTGAAGCTCGAGGAGATCCGGCTGGCATGAGGGCGCCTGCCGTCGCGGCCTTGGAGGCTCCCGCCGCCACCACTGGATTTGGTAAGGATCACCAACGGGAGGTATATGCTGATATTCCTACTCCGATCAAAGGTGCCCGTGAGCCAAGTTACCCCCCCCCCCCCCCCTCAAAAAGAAAGAAATTCTCCCACATAGAGAGTTCTGATAAATTTGTCCTGCTCCGCGTGTTGAGCTTCAACGTTTTGATGGTACAAATTCTTGTTTGTGAAAAAATCGTTGTGATGGCTATTTCTAGCAATGGAACTCACCTCCTCAGCAGTGGATTCCACTACCTTCTTCTTGGTTTGAAGGACCTGCCGCCGGTTGGCTTGAATCTGTGCAGCACTGTTCTCCCAAAGCCACATGGTCTAAATCATGCCAGCTCCTTCTCGGTTGCAATCAACATCGGTACTCATTCAAATAATGTTTCATATTACCTAGACAAGTACATTAGAAGGTTATGTTGAGCGATTATCTAAATTATATGATAAGTTATCTGCCTATGAGACAATCCCTGTTGCTTTGCACTATGTTACTCGCTTTTTGGATGGGTTGCAACAGTCTACTCGTGTGTAGGTTACTCTTCAGAAATCAGCTGACTTGGACACAACATTTGAACGCTCTCGTTGGCGGCGAGAGAGGTTATGATCAAATCTAGGCTTATGTAATGGGAGTGTTCAAACTACCGTTCTCGGTCTTGACGATCTAACGCCTGGTTAGAAAAATTTCAGCTAAGGGTCAAAAAAGCTGAGCTTGATATATTGGAGGAAATATCAGGTGATATGGTAGCTGTTGTACTACCATGCTACGATGCCAACTCGGCCATTGGATCTGACGTTCAACGGCCAACTTCAGAGGATGTGGACCTGGGCGTGATTATGAAGTTTTCGAAGGACTATTTGCAAATGTATCTGCGCTCCTCAGCTGACCGTTGGATGTTAGATCCAATGGTTGAGCTCGCATCGTAGCATGAGAGCACATAAGCTCCTGTATCACCTGATATCTCCTCTGATATATTGCCTGAGCCTCCGACCTTGCAAGAGCATGGAGTGATTGATTAAATGGGCACGGCACCATCGCCGGACTGATCAGATCAGCTGAGGCCCCTCTGATGGATGGCACCACGCGCAGGCTGAAACATTCACGTGCTCAAGCCTGAAGCTGGCCCTATCCTACTCTAGTACTGTAAAGTAGTACTAGTGTACGAGATGTGCATTGGGCGCATGGAACACGCACGGGATGCTTCGTGCGTGTTGTGTTGGTAGCCTTTGCGGCCTGCGTCGACGGCAGCGGAACCAAACCCGGGGTGCACGGAGACGGGAGGCTTGAGCAGAGCGCTCACTCGAGCAGAGTCGCCGTCGCCGTCACGGGAATTAAAACGCCTTGATCCTCTCCGTCCGTCAGCGCGGGCCGCATGACAGGAAACCTTTCACCCGGCCGGGAGGTTTGGCATCCGATTCGGCCGACGTTCGGTTCACATCCATCGATTCGGCCGTGTCAGTGCTTTTTCTCATGCTCTTTTTCTGTATGATGAGTGCGTAAATGGAGGCATAAGGTACGTCGGCGTGAGCATCAGATGTTGATCTCCAAAAGAGAAAAAGGTACCAACTGTTTCTTTTTTTTAGGAAAAAAAAAGAGAGTACCAGCTGTTTGACAGTTGAAAGACAACAACCGCCAATCATGGTAAGCAAAAGAAAACCAAAGCCTGTAAGTACACTAAACGAAGGTCTGAGTTCCATTTGCAGCTAAGCTACCACTGTTACCGTTGATGCCACGGTCAGCTCAGCTGTCTCTCTCTGGGCATGCACTGTAACAGCTTGCACGAAGACCGACCGTTGCCATCGCCCTCCTCCCTCCCGTCCCAACGGCTCCGGAGCCCCGAGACGTGCGAAATCCCCACAACACCCTCACATCTAACGGCACGCGTGCGCTACGGCGATAGCTTTGCTTGCTTCCTTCCTTCCTTCCCCGCGTCTTTTTTCACGCCGTGGTCGGCTGTCCTTATCCGTCTTTTTTCTACCCCTCCTATAGTCCTATTTAGTCCCGCCCAACTCCGCCTTACTTCTCCAGCAGCAGCAGAGCACACTCCAGAGCTCGCCAACCCACATCCATCTCTAGCTTCTACGGGCTGAAGCACACTAGCACCAAGGCAGAGGCAGACTCCATGGACGCTCTGGAGTCCTCCACTTCGCCCTACTCGCCGCCCTCGCTGCGCCACAAGCTGCGGACCACCGTGTGCGGCTGCTTCGGCTCGCCATCGTCGCCGGCCAGCGGCGGGGAGAGGCCACAAAACGGCGGCAGGGCCAGGTGGAGGAGGCGCGTGGCGGTCGCGGGGGAGTTCAGGTACGACCCGCTCAGCTACGCGCTCAACTTCGACGAGGGCGGCAGCGACGACGGTGACGCCGACGCGGAGGACGCACCCTTCCGGAACAGGAACTTCAGCTCTCGCCTGCCGCCCTCGCCGGCGCCGGCCTCCCGAGCCGTCGCCATCGCCTGAAGTCCTTTGCTGCTTCTGTAGCTTTTGTCTCTCTCTCTCTCTCTCTCTGATTTTTCTTCTTCTCCGAGTGAGACTGAATCAACTCTGTAAAAGCAGTTTATACGGCCGTGCAAATCGCAGAGAGGTAGTAGCAATAGCAGTGTACCAGTACCACCATCACCATGTATACATATAGGAATCCATAAATGACAATTTTAATGTTCCGTCGGTTCTCAATGCAAGATGAATTCCTTTTCTTTCGGACGATGAAACGAGGTTTTTTACCCTTGGTTGGTGGAACCATCTGCCGTCGCCATCCACCGTGTGGACTGAACAGTCAAAATAACCTCCCTCCCACGGGATTGCATAGTGTCCACATGTTGGGATTAGGATTAGAGAGGCCCCGCGCCCATGTGGATTCCGTGTGCTCTGCGGCGGGTTTGGAGGATAGTCACCGAGAGCGCAAAGGATCGAGACAAGTTTGGATTTAGCACTCTGGCGGCTGACGACAAAGGGAAAATTGAACCACACGGAAAATTTCTTCTTTCTGAAGCGACACGGAAAGTCGCTGAGTATGGTAGCAATCTCATTATTTTCGGAAATGTTATCTACTACTAGCAGTTTTTAGGCAATTCGTGGCGAACGCGTTGGTTGCCGTTAGATCGGCTGCATGAATCTTGAAGCATATCTGCTTGCCACGTCATGTTTTACCTTTGTTCGCTCTAGGAACCCGTCGCCACGAACGTGCGAGAAACAAGATGACAAGCCACCTTATCTATCCCCCACTCGCTTCTTCTCCCTCCTTTCTCGTTGTTCTCACACAGAGAGAAAGGCTAGCTGGCCAGGCTGCCCCATCTGCCGCCGCGGAGGATCTCCTTTGACCTCTACTCCACTGACGTTGACTCGCCTCATGACGCCGCCGGTGAGCACCACCTCGTGCTGCACTTCCTCTCCCTGAGTGCCATGAGCACGCAGTCGAGCTTATGGGTTTTAAAATTTTCATGAATTTGGAAAACCGTTTCCGGGTTTTAAAATGCTCATGATTTTCAACAGATGTTCATGAATTCAACAAATGTTCCCATCTTTTATAAATATTATAAATTAAGAAAAATTTCAAAGCTTTTAAAAAATCCTGATTTTCGTAAATGCTCATAAATTTGAAAAATGTTCTTGATTCCAGACAATGTTTCAAATTTTCAAAAAATGTTTTAGAAAATCTCGAATTTAAAAAATATCCATGAATTTGAAAATGGTTTTCGAATATGAAAAAATGTTTCAAATTAAAAAAAATGCTTGCTCGTTTCAAAAGTGTTCCCACATTCAATTATTTTCTAATTTAGAAAATATTCATGAAATTAAAAAAGAAAAGAAGAAAATAAACAAAAACAACCAAATGGAAGAAAAAGGCAGAAACAATATATGAAAATCCGGTATGGGGCACGCCCCCCAAGATCGATTGGGAGTAAAACCGGGAATGTGCCAGCTCATATAGCAGGGCGCTCTCTTCATGGGTGTATGTTTGTGGGTTACGCGTGGAATAGGATTCGCCTCTGCCATGCCAGGCTAAACCTCGCTTATTGTGAGACCTATGTAGCCTGGCCTACAGATTTGGGAATTGTTGGCTGGCCCATTTTAGCTGTTGTAGTCGGCCGTCTACTTCTCTGTGTTTTGTCATTATAAAATACATGATCTTTTTAATCTGCTCGGTTTTAGTGTACGTATATTTTATTATATGCCATGAACATTTTTTTAGAATTACATGACCATCTTTTCATTGTATGATCTTTTTTGTTTTCATTTTCCCAACTGCATGTTGAGGTTTTTCAATACATGGTAAACATTTTTGGAATATACACTGATCATTTTTATAATACACACCGATTTTTTTAAATGTGTGTTGACTGTTTTTAAACAATTGTTATCTGGACGTTAACATTTTCTAAAAACACGCTAAACAAATTCAGATGCACGTTGAACATTTTTAAGTACATGTTGAACATGTGAAACAAAAAAGACAAATCTGGAATGAATAGTGTCAAAAAGACAAAATATGAATAGTGTCAGAAATGACACTATTCACATATGGATTTGTCTTTTTTGTTTCTCAATGTACATTTCGAATTTTGATCTGAATTTTCTAGGGGTTATAGACATATGTCTTCTGAACAATCACAATTTTTTTTAGAATTTTTTAAGACATCTAAATGTCATTTTTTGAAAATTGGAGCATGTTAGCATGTAAAGGGTGGTATCATCTGAATTTTCCCTTCCGTGTGCTCTTCGGCAGGTTTCGAGGATAGCGAGAGCGCAAAGGATCAAGACAAGTTTGGATTTGACACTTTGGTAGTTGACGACAAAGGCAAAATTGAACCACACGAGAAGTTGTTTTCTTTTTTAAAGGCGGCACGGAAAGTTGCTGAGTATAGTAGCAATCTCGTTATTTTTGGAAATGTTATCTACTAGCAGTTTTTAGGCAATTCCCAGTGAACGCGTTGGTTGCCATTAGATCGATTGCATGAATCTCGAATCATAATTGCTTGCCACGTCATGTTTTACCTTCGTTCGCACTAGGAACTGGTCATTGCGAGCGTGCGAGACACGGGATTACAAGCCACCTTATCTATCTGCCACTTGCTTCTTCTTCCTCATTTCCCGTTGTTCTCACGCAGAGAAAGGCTAGTTGGCCAGACTACCCGTTTGCCGCCGCCCAGGATCTTCTCTTCTCCGCTGCCGTTGACTCGCCTCATGATGTCGCCGGTGAGCACCACCTCGCGCCGCACTTCCTCTCCCTCTCCCTCCTCTATCTGCTCATCCTCCCTCTCCCTTGTTCCGCGACGCTGAGTGCCATGACCACGCAGTCGAGCTCATGGGTTTTAAAATGCTCATGAACTTGGAAATCTTTCCCGGGTTTTAAAATGTTCATGATTTTCAAAAGATGTTCATGAATTCAAAAAATGTTCCCATCTTTTATAAGTATTATAAATTAAATAAAATGTTCAAAAATTTGAAATATCCCTGATTTTTAGTAAATGTTCATGCATTTTATTTTTTTTATTGATTTCATAAAATGTTTCAAATTTCAGAAAAATATAAAATCTTGAATTTATAACTGGTTTAAGAATTTGAAAAAGGTTCCAAATTTCAAAAAAATGTTTACTGATTTAAAAAGTGTTCCCCATATCATTTTTTAAATTTATAAAATATTCATGATTCAAAAAATTAAAAATAAAAAATAAAATAAGAAGATAAACAAAAGAACAAAATGAAAGAAAAAGGCAGAAAAAATATATGAAAATTCGGTATGTGGCACACTCCCCGAGATTGATTGGGAGGGAATCCGGGAATGTGCTAGCTCATATAGCAGGGCGCTCTCTTCATGGGTGCACATTTGCCCGTTACGCGTGGAATAGGATTCGCCTCTGCCATGCTAGGCTAAACCTCGCTTGTTGCGAGACCTATGGTAGTCTGGCCTACAGAGTTGGGAATTGTGGGCTGGTCCGTTTTAGCTGTTGTAGTCGTCTGTCTACTTTTCTGTGCTTTTTCATTATAAAATACATGATCTTTTTAATCTGCTCGCTTCTAGTGTACGTATATTTTATTATATGTCATGAACATTTCCCCAGCAAAAATAAATAAATATGTCATGAACAGTTTTTTGGAATTACATGACAATTTTTCATTGTATGGACATTTCTCTGTTTTCATTTTTCCAACTGCATGTTGAGGTTTTCCTATACATGTTAAACATTTTTTTTAATACACACTGATCAATTTTATAATACACACTAAACATTTTTCTAATATATGTTGAACATTTTTTTAAATGTGTGTTGACCGCTTATAAACAATTGTTATATGGACGTTAACATTTTCAAAAACATGCTAAATAAATTCAGATGCACGTTGAACATTTTGAAGTACATTTTGAATATTTGTTAAATGCATATCAAAAAAATTTAAATACACGATGGACAATTTTTAAACACATGTTAAACATTTTTCAAATAGACATCGAGCCATTTTTCAAATAATTTTTTTTCGTAATGAAACCGTGAATTGTTTTGAAAAAACACAATGAATTTTTTTGAAGTACATGATGACCATTTTTAATTCACCACAACTATTTACAATACATAATATTCTAGTATTACATGATGAATGTTTTTAATTTACATAATGAACACTTTCTTTATACGCGACGTGACAAAGAAGAAAATGGGGGAAAATGAAAAAGATCAAAAGGAAAAAATTGCACATTGCATGTTTGTGCTGCTCGCAGGGGCAAGTTTGCATCTCATAGCCATGTCGTGCCTGTTCCGTAGGCAGGAACAACGTAGGCGAGCGGGGTGTCCAACTCGCAGCAAGCGATATATAGACATACTCTCCATCCCAGACACATAAATAGGAAACAAGTGAATGGACTCTAGACGATGCTTGTCTAGTTCAAATTCCGTTATCTCTTGTGTCATAATCTCATGGCATCCCGCCATCCAAGTCCAACTAATCCTGGCCTGGCATATAAGTCCTTTTTTACGTTTCCCTAAGAAAAGACCTATTTTACACCTTTCCGCTACTAGCAATCGTGTATGTGCAATGCACATTGATATTAGGTGCGATATTAATTACACGTTGATTTTTGGCACAATATTAATTACACGTTGATGTTTGGTAAAATATTAATTTCGTGATGATATCTGTCATGATACTAATTGCGTGACAAATTTCATGAGATGCCATTTTTAGTTGAAACATGTTTATAACATGTTGTTGTGGTGAGTTCCTCAAAAAAAAAACATGTTGTTGTGGTGGGTAATTAGAGCGTTATAAAACATGCTTGGTGCTAAACATTGAAACGGTTTAGACCACCCAATCAACATGGCTCGATGGTCGAGATGGTGATTTTATACACTTCCTGCTTTTATAAGGGTAGTAAATAAATTGGTCTTCCGATGCACCAACGAAGCATCAAGCACTAATTGGTCTAGTGATGCACCAACGAAGCATCAGGCACTTCCTACATAGTTGGTCAGGAAAAACATGCAAGTCCTAGCACACATGGACAAACCTTTTTTATGTCGTGCTTGCTCAACTAATAAGTCCCAATCACCTTTGTCAAAAATGGTCTTGGTCTTTTAGATCCTTCCTCTCAAATATTGCGATTTTTTTCCTCCTAATTTTGGGATGATGAATGAACTTTTTACAATCAAAAGTAGCAACTTCTAACTGATTTTATGGAGGAATCTATCCATTTAATGCCTTTTTTTGTTGATCATCAGTACGAATGGGAAATGTCACGGGCCGAGGTAAAGACGGCGGTATGGTTTGGATAAAGGCTACCACGACAGTGATAGGGTGATGTACATTACTCTCTCTGCAAAAAAATATAAAAGCGTTTAGATCACTTTTTTTATATTTCTTTACGAGGGAGTACACCTTTTCTTTATAGTGGACATGAAAATTGCACCTTGATGTGAAAAAATGGGTTGTTGGAGTGACGGGCAGAAACAAAGCCCAAAAAATGGTGAACCATGTTGCAGGAGAGAGCATGGGAATGGAATGGAACAAAACGGTGGTTTACATCGAATCTTTTTTCCGAAAAGGAAAAACAAAAGAAACAAGGTCGCGACACGAGCACGCGGAAGGACGACGGGCTCGCGTCCCGCGTGGGCTCGACCAGGCACGTGGAAATAGTGCTGTACTACCTCAGTTGCAGGTACTATAGCAGTTTGAGCCCGTCGCCGTCGGAGACGCCCGCCCCGGACCGTTGCTGCCCCCCGCCCCGCCGCCACCTCCCCCGCCCCCGCCCCCGCCCCCGGCCCCGGCCCCGCCGCGCTATAAAGCCAGCTTCCGCCCCCTGCGACGAAGCAGCACAACATCGGCGAGGCGACCAACCCCCACCAACTCCCGCCAGCCCCCACCTACCGCCGCCGCCGCTGCCCCTCGCGCGCGATGCAAGCCCTCCTCGCCTCGCCTGCGCTCCGGGCCTCCCGCTCCCGCTCCCCCGCCGCCCGCTCCCCTCCGCCGTCGCGGGGGCTCGTCTTCCTCGCCGCCTCCGCCCGCGCCCGCCCCCTCCGCTGCGGCCCCAGGGTACTGCGGCCTGCTCTGCTCTCCTATCCTCTGTTTTTTTTAATCTGTCTGCCCTGAACTGTTCACCTGATCCGCTGGGATCTGCTCGCGTCCGCTTGCTTGGACCGGCGATTCCTCAGGCGCAGACGCATAGTCCAGGTTGTCATGTGTTCGACGCTGCAGCCATGGCAGCAATCCGTGAGGTTCGATCCGCTGCTCTCCCTCGTTCTAGAGATTAACAGGATTTTTCCCTCTGCTGTTCTGTTCTCAGGACACCATGGAGGCGCTGGGGCGGGACGAGATGCTGAACGCGGTGGAGCTGGAGCAGTGGGAGAGCGGCAAGTCCGCCAACGACATCGCCGCCTGCCAGGGGATCCGCATCCGCCGCCACTGCCGCCCCGCCGCCTCCATGGCGGAGGTCGAGGCCGAGATGGGCGCCCCCCGCAACATCCTCGAGAAGATCATCTGGGACAAGGAGATCGAAGTGGCCCAGGTATGGTACAGTGCATACATTTCTGTCAACAGTTAAATGTTGTTCTGCATGATGGAAATTCTTATTGCTTATCTGTCATAGTACTTATATTTGGGTTTGGTCTTGCTTAGCTACAACGATGATCATTTCATAATTTAAAATATGTATATCCACTGTCTGATTTCAGAGGAACACTTGGTCGAAATCCATAGACATGTATTTTGTAATGAACACAACATGAATTTCGCTTATTTTGTAATGAACCCATAACTGAAACCACTGACAGTGTTCCGCTTATAACATGGACATGTATGTGCAATCTGGATTTTATACATCCTGTGGGTTACTGATTGGAGGCTCCTTTCGATCATCCACTTTAATACTAGGAAAACCAATTAAGTTGTTCCATGATAGTGCTATTACTTATAATGGCAACAGGGTATTCTGCAATCTGTGTAACATATGCCTGTGTATGTTTCTACTAATGTTAGGGGGTATGGTGTCATATATATGATGGATGCTATTGATCTTGTACAGGGGCTTGCCAGGAATCCTCTGAATGAGGTGATTGAGTCTGCAGGGAAGGCTCCTCCTACAAGAGACTTCTATGGTGCGTTGGCAGCAGCCCACAAGCGTAATGGGGTGCCAGCGTTGATCGCGGAGGTCAAGAAGGCATCACCAAGTAGGGGCGTACTTAGGGAGAACTTCGATCCTGTGAGTTCTGGGCTCATTCATAGTTGCCATCAGCTCTAGTGATTTCAAAGATTATTAGTGAAATAACTAATGCTAAAAAATTTTGTAGGTTGAAATTGCTCAAGCTTATGAAAAGCATGGAGCTGCATGCTTGAGCATCTTGACTGATGAGAAATACTTCCAGGTTTGTTGTTTAAAATTGTATCTGTTTCTGGGGATGGTAGATGTTGTATTTACTGGGCAAGCTAAATGTATTTAATTCTATAGGGAAGTTTTGAGAATCTTCAGAAGGTGCGGAAAGCAGGAGTGAAGGTAATGAAAAATAGATATATATGTTCGTTAAATGTGAAGAGGATTTTTCCGGGTCACCATTTGTTCTCAACATACTGTTATATTTGTTGTAAATGCAGTGCCCCCTTCTGTGCAAAGAGTTCGTCGTTGATAAATGGCAGATCTATTATGCCCGTGCGATGGGTGCTGATGCAGTTCTGTTAATTGCTGCTGTGCTAACTGATCTCGACATAAAATACTTTCTTCGGATATGCAAGGAATTAGGATTGACAGCTCTTATTGAGGTTTGCCATATCTTTCAGTTTCTCAAATAAGAGTAATTATTATGAAATTGTACTTGAAGGTACACCATGCATGTGATTCGATCTTTATAGTTTGCACAAAACTAAGCTTTTATTTTTATTTTAGGTTCATGATGAAAGAGAGATGGAGCGTGTCCTCGCGATAAATGGTGTTCAGCTTATTGGCATCAACAACCGTAGCCTTGGTATAAGCTTCTTCTGGTGCTCAATTTATCTAGTAATTGAGTAAACATATGCTAGAAACTTTGACACATCACATTTTCATTTCTCCAAGTCAAGAATTTTCCCTTATCTGGTGAATGTATCGTTTTTCTTATTATATCAAAAAATATTTATGATGCAGAGACATTTATAGTGGATACTTCGAACACGAAGACGTTGCTGGAGAAGCATGGCGATGCCATCAGGGAGAAGGGAATATTGGTACTATCCCATGCTAATGTGTGACTTCTTTTCTAGTCTTATAAGCATGTATGTGTTTTGACTGAAGAAACACATTAGTGAGTCCCTTAATATTTGTGCTCTAATGGGAAGGCATCGCTGAATGATTACCGACATACAGTAATTAAATGCCATACAATATGAAAATCCTTTACTTTTCAGTCTGTTGAACCCATAAACTTGAAGTCACTTGGATTACTGTCTTAACATATTTGAATTATTTTTTACAGTAAAGTAAACCAGGAACAAATTATTTTACACATGGAACTCTACACAGTTCTCTCACATGTTAAACTTTGGTATTATATCTGAAGTTCTATCATTGTTGTGAGATACACATTTTTGTGCGTATTCTAGAAAAAAATTGTTGCGAGATGCTGAATGTTGCATGCACCTCAAAGTTGGACATACATCCGCTTCATTTTCTGACCTTTGATGGCGAATTCCATGGAAGGGCCTTTTGGTTCTATTATCTCAAATGCTTGTCATGAGCTTTCTTTGCTAATCTTTTTCCCAACCTCTTTTTTTCAGGTTGTTGGCGAATCAGGGCTATTTACCCCAGATGATGTTGCTTATGTGCAGAATGCTGGAGTCTCCGCTGTAAGTTATCCGTTTGCTTGTGGATTGATACAGAAATTCTGTGTGAAAATTGTGCATATATATCGAATCACTCAGTAGTCTATCTCACTTAGCTCCCCCCCCCCCCCCTCTAGCTGTGCTGTGTACACATGTCTGCCAGTTTCTCCACGCCTATGTCTTTCTTTTTCTTTCTTTCAAGTTTCAATGTATATCAGTTTTGGCCTACAAAATACAGTATATGCTATAGAAACTGTCAAACAGCTGCGACATTTCTTGGGGTATGAAATGATGTGTTTACCGAAAGGATGCCTTTTCTTGCTCGTCTAGATCTGTTGATTCTTTGAATGCCTTCTTGAATCATGTTTGACTTACATAAACTTTCCCGTTGATGATGTAGGTTTTGGTAGGAGAATCCTTGGTGAAGCAAGCAGACCCTGGGCGAGCCATCGCTGGGCTCTTTGGGAAAGAACTGGTGCACTGAAACAACTAGATCAGACTTGTTTGTGGTAGACTAGTAGTAGTAGCTGCCAGACCACCGCATGATGAATAATAATGCTCTCTTTTTCTTTTGGATTTGGATGAGCAACAAGATTTGATCTTTTTTATGCGGGAAATTAACATATTCTTTATTTATGGGGAATAAATGTATGATCAGTTGCGTGCATATATTGTTGACAAAACATGCAACCTTGTAATCAACTCAGCCAAACATGATCAAACTGTGTCCAAATCAATCCAATGACGACTGTCGCAAGTACATAAATATTTTTGATTTTTTGGTTTGGTTGGGGCGCATCAGTCCAAGGCTATGGTGCAAGACCATGGTGACGCTTGAGGACCCCAGCAGCTAGCTGCTGTGGTGGGCCCTCCCCCACAAAAAATTAAATTAATATCATAGGGTGAATCCGAAGATCCACGTATCAGATATTAAACTGATAAGAACAGATACTACACTTGATCTTAGCCGAGAGGCCGAGAAAGGTATGCTTTGGGTGTTGCCCCTGCCCCTGGTTTTATTGATCTGTGAACCGCCTCTGCCGGCGTGCGAGAGCGATGCGGGACTATTCCACCCAGGAGTCGAAGGCTGCGTCCGTTCGCCCAACCAGAGGGACGCGCGCACCTGGGCCAAGAAGCCCATTAACAGGCGTGAATGGGCCTTTTATTCCAGCAATCAATCCGAAGTAAACTAATACGTACCCAAAGTTCCTAAAAAAAACGTACCCAAATAAACCATCATCTTACGTTATGTACCCGGTGAAAGAAGAGAGGCAAAGGCTAGTTATGCTCACCGTGACAGAGTCTCGCAACCAGTGTCAGGTCCAGTCCACATTCTCTACATCAGATCAGTACTAGCACCGATCAGCTAAATATATGGGCACCCCTAAAAAAACAGCTGAATATATGGGTCCGGATGTGGCCGCGTCAGCTGATTGCATTCATCTCGCTTTGGACTTCGCAAGTGTTGGACTACTGCTTCTGTTGCAGAGAAACTAATTCGGTTCCCGGTAGTTTAGATAAACACTCTTCTATATCTAGCTCGTCCGAATTCTAGGATTCTAATACCCCTGGCTTTATTCTTCCCCAAATTGTGAACGATATGTCTATTTTATGAGGAACTAAATTGATGATGCTCAAAAAGAAAAGAAAAAATTAGCAGGGCACCCGTGCAATGGCCCGTCGTTGCGTAATTTGTTTTTTCTTGTTCTATTATGGGCGGGTATGTCAAGAATTGCATGCCTGCTAAGACAGTATGATGTACATCACCAATTGATAGTTGATGTTGTGGGTGGTGCGAAGACTGAACTAATACCAGTGCTTATAACTGGTGGTCTCGTTCGTTAAATGGGTGTTGGTGGAGAAAACAAACATATTGATGTGGGTGGCGCACGCGGCGACACCCCACGTGGGCGGTCTAGGGCTCCGACATCGTGATTTCAATCGAGGGTAGCGCACATTGCCCAGCCGTTCTTCAGTCGTGGAATTAATTCCATTTTTCTTCCTAGGGTTATTGTGTCATTTCGTATTTCATGCATACCATGAAGGCGCTTGAGCAAATGCGGGCCGCTATGGGTGCTATTGTACCGGCCATGTACGACAGTCCTTCCGGTATTGGAAAGTCCGTGTTCGGTTTTTCTCTCTCCTAGATCTTTCTTTTTCATTTTTCTGCTATGTTTATATTTATTTTATTTTTAATTTGAATTTCTGAATATACTTTTAATTTATGGATATTTTTTATAATTTTGGAACAGAAATTATATTTGACAATATGTTTTCATATTCATAAATAATTTCTTCAAAATTGTGAACATTTTTATAGTTTACAAAGTTTTTTAAATTGGGGACCATTTATAAAATTCGTACATATTTTTGAGAATTCATGAATACCTTTTCTTTATTCATGAACAGTTTTCAAGTTTACAAAAGTTTAAATTCGTGTATGTTTTTACATTTTGCGTACATTTTGTGAATTCACAAAACACCATAATTTTTTCTTAAAAATTAGAAATGTTTAACAGAAAAAATAAAAAAAAATGAAAAAATCAATTGAAAAACGGAGTGGACAAAATTTCAGATGCAATATACACATAGCCCTACATGGGCTGGAACCATGTGCGTTTGCACGCAATCCTGAGTAAATTTTTTTCTAAATTCCAAAAAAAAGGAGTATTTCTTCAAATTTTGTGAAATATTTTAATACAAAAAACGCCCAACATAAAAAAAGTTTGCTGAAAAACCGACCAAGAAAAAGAACCGCCAGTGCAATACACACATGGTGCATGCTTGCTTGCTATCCTGCATGTTAGGAGCTTTCAGACACTCTCGGTTATAACGGTCAATTTATTCAATTTGGTTTTATCTATGTTAGGTTGGACTTATTACGCTGGGTGTGGTGGTGTTTTTCATTGTTGGTTGTTGTTCCCTATGGTATTTGTTTTCAAAGAAAGGTGGAACTGCTCGGTGTTTGACCGCGTATAAACACATATCTACTTCGCATCTCCCCCTCCTGTGAATAAATTTGTATGTTTCTTTTCTTGAAATAAAAAAGGGGTCATATATTTTTAATGAATTGTGTGATTTCGGAACCATTTTGACTGCCTTCTTTGCTTTGATAATGTATTTGAATCAAGATCAATATTGGCTATATTTTCAATTTTTTCAATGCTTTTTGGAACTTAACTCAAAACTAGAGTGTGACATTTACATGTTTGGTAATTTGTCGGTGAGATATATCTGCCTCTCGCTCACACATGCGTCCCGCGTGCACATGCTTCTAGTACATCAAGTTCCGAGTCAAGTTTAAAAAATGCAAAAAGTAATATATTTTTAGAAATGTAATCAGCATTGATCTTATTTTGGAGATCTCGTCAAGAATAAAATGACAGCCAAAACAAATTCTTTTTTAGGGGTAAACTTGCTGCTTTATTTAAACAAATTTTGAAACCTCATCCAAAATTACATCTAAAACAAAGTATGGGGGAATCCCCGGCCAAATCTCACACCGTCCCTCCTCTACCCCTACTTTTGCAAGTTTATGCGTGGCAACATTCCCAGAGCGACTAAGCAAAGACACCTTGAATTCCACCAGCGATTTCAGCATCTCCTTGATCTCTTGCACCCAAGGCCCGCAGTGAGTTGAGCCAAAACGGATCTTAAATCAAACATTTGGTTAAAAACCATACGAACCTTTCGTGTTTGTGCCAGAAAAATGAACATGTTGTACACAAATATTTTTAAATATACGAACCTTTGGTGTTTGGGCCAGAAAAATGAAAATATTATACATAAATATTTTTTATGGGTGTGTGTTGTGCAGTGCGGGTTAATCTGTACAAAGTGCAAGGTTGTCTCTGCAAAAAGGGCACAGCCTAACTTTCGTCCAAAATCTGGCCCGGATCGAATTCAACTCGACTCGAAACGCACGCAACTCGTTCACTGGCTAGATCTAGGGTTTCATCTGCGCACCCTTTCTCCGATCGATTCATCTCCGCACCCTTTCCCCGATCGATCTTGGCAAGCAGCTGTGATGGAGATGGGCCTGGGCACGGCGGCGATGAAGCGAGGATCCGAGGCCGAGGCGGGGGAGCCGGGGCGGAAGAAGGCGGCGGGGGCGACGAGGACGGCGCAGGTGGTTGTCAGATCCCGGAGGGGATCGACCGAACTAGCTACCAATTTGACAGAAACAAGATGTGGATAAACTCCCGATGTGGAGACCCCGTCTATGAATTTGGGGATTTGCTACAGTAGCTAGATGTCTAGAGTTTGGAATTAGGGTTACAAAATCACATGGTTTGCCCACGCAGGGGCTCAAATATATAGCCTGGTCGAGCCCTTGACAGCCGTCCATCTTCTAGGGATGATCTCCACCCTTGGATCTTCATAACATGGTCGAAGCGTTGTGTTCTGAAACTGCTTCAGGAAACAGAGTGCTGACAGTGGTGCCGTGGCTGATGGATTCGCTCGACCAGCTGTTCGACGAGGCGATGCTGAAGCACGCGGTGGCGAGGCTGAACGCGGCGAACCCCGGCGCGCCGCCGGTCGTGCCGGAGGATCTCACCGAGGAGAGGCGGGCGGCGCTGTTGCAGGAAGATATGGAGTGGAGGAGCAGCAGGAAGGAGGAGGAGCTCGCGGCCGCGCGGAGATACGTGGCGGAGCAAGCCCGGGCGCCACCATCGCCGGAGGAACCCACCGACCCCAGCAAGGACAGGTGGCAGCTGGATTATGACCTTGGCCGCGAGGAACTGGAAATGAAACTGGCGAGAAGGGAGGACTTCGAGGGCTTCGACTTCGAGCGCAACAGTAAGTGCGATTGAGCCATGTTCCTCCATGCTTATGCTTGTAAAGCTCTCTGTCATCAATCAATCATAGTAGATAACATACATACACAGAGTGGGATTAGAACTGTGCTACAATTCTGTTGATTCGTGCATATGTCTCACTAGGATTGTCTGTAATTTTAACTAAATTGACTTGTCTGCAGCGCTTATCCCTCCCATGTGTTTCACCGACAACCCAATGCCTGATGACACCAACCACAGGCTTACTGCGCAGATCTTTACTGTCAAGGTAGCTGGAATAGATGGGGATTTGCAGTGGCCTCTGGATGTGTTTGGTATGGTCGCTGTGCGCGACAAGCTGGATTACAGTCGCAATGTTATCTTCAACCGCACAAGGGACAACTGCCAAACCCTCACTGAACAGGTTCTTTTGTTTGGTCCTTGCTGTGGAGCATAGTGCAATGTTTTCTGTTAATTATCCCTTGCGCATCTACATATCTTCTTTTTTACCCCATACATAGAGATCATGTTATTGTTATGCCCATTGAGGCAACTCTGACCGGTTTAATTGAATCAGATGCCTTTGTTATGAGCTTTTAGAGGGCACCCCCTCTGTTAGGAAATATAAGAGCGTTCAGATCACTATTTTAGTTATCTAAATGCTCTTATATTTCTTTCCAGAGGGAGTATATTGTTTTATAGTACTTGACATGTGACTATCCAACTGTATTGCTTTTTGGCAAATACCATGCTTCTCAAGTGTAAAATTTCCATTTGTACTGCTTAGTCCAGAACAATATAGACAACTCAATCTGTTGTGAACCGAACAAACCTGAGGAAATTATGTAAAAGTGCTGGTCAGATAGAAGTTCAACGTAAGAGCATCTACATGCGGACTTGGCAAAACCGACCCCTCAAACGCCCGAGGACGCGCCCGGGTGTGTCCGTGGACACTAAAAGGTCAAGCCTCAAATTTCCCTTCTCACAATCAGACACCTCAATTAGCATACCTCAAATCCATACAAACTCATGCAACTACGTAAACGATACATTACACACATTGTCCGACTACTACGTCACAGCATGCCATTGGACAACCAAAATTTGGCATGTTTGGCTATGGTGGAGAAGATCATCCATGGCTGCCCTTGCCCTTCCCGGCGCCATTGTCGTCCTTCTCGTGGAAGTACCGGTCGAAGACGCAGTACGGATTTAGCCGGATCTGCTCGTTGCCGAAGCTGTCCGACCCGTCGCTGTCCACCCTCTCCTTGGGTGGCAGTCCGGCCATTGCACGGACCACTCAATTCTGCTCTCGGGCGAGGGCGCGATCGTTCCTCTGCGGCCGCCCGTGCCGCTGCATCAGCCGCCTCCGCCGCCGCCATGTCGGCAGTGAGGCGGGCCTTGTCCGCCCTCATCCTCTCCTTCCCACGGCGGGCACACTGGTCCCGGTGGGACTCGCACTCCGCCGGACCGGTGATATGGAAGGGGAGGTTTGAAGGCTCCCGGGCACCGTTGGCCGGGCGCTGTCCTCCCGGGAGCGGCGGAGTGCAATGCGGACGGCCATTGCCTCCAACCCGCATGGGACGGCACCCTAGTCAATGGATCCGGACTGGTCGGAGTCAGATCCGCTGCCCGGCATGGCGGAGAAGGCCGGAGATCGCTGGACGAGAGCTTGGGTGGCGGAGTGGAGTGGAGGGGTGTGGAGTATAGTGGCTAGGGTTTGGTCCAGGAGGGGGTCCGGACGAATATATGTAAATGGTGTGGAGTATAGTGGCTAGGGTTGGGTGGGCCAGCGTGGGCCGGATCTGACGTGGCAGACGCGCCTGGGCATCCACCCCAATATTTGGGCTGGATATGTGGAACCCTGAGGTGCCGGTCAGCCCGGGCGTTTGAGGCGGGTTTGGGGCGCCCGGCTGTACATGCTCTAAATGGTTAACTATGAGGATTGAATGAATATTAATTTCTACTCCCTCCGTCCCATAATGTAAGCCTTTTTTTAACACTAGTGTAGTGTTAAAAACATCTTACATTATGGAACGGAGGGAGGCTGTAGATGCCATATAATGAATCACCATGGAGACCACATCACATATTAGAATGCATGACAATCGATCTTACTTTCTATATCATAGTCTTCCATTTGCTAGTTTATAACAAATCTGAACAAGATTATAGTCTATGCCATTTTGGATGTCAACTTAACCAATTGTGTTGTATGCAGGATCCATATTTAGTACTGGTAGGTCCTACCCGTGCTGTGCTCTATAGTGGGTATGTGTACTTTGATGCCATGCTGAAAGTGAAGGGAATGACAGAATTTGAGGACACTGATCTAAGCCTTGTATTCGAGCGCTTCTTATGCTGTGAAAAGCTCAATTTATGCGTAAGCTTTGGAGAGTGCATGCTCCGTTCCTGCGTGAGTAGCAGTCTCTACACCAGCAAGCTTAGTACATTGGAGTTAACATGTGGCCTCGTTGTGTCTTCTGTTGAGGCCACCATCGCCGCGCAGATCATCAGGGGGTCATGGCCAGACGGGTCCCGAGGCCAGCTTACTGCCTGTATCGGCAGTGTGGGTGACATGAATGTCATGCTGCTCGACTCTAGAGAAGAGAAGGCGCCTGTTATTGCTGCTGATGGCACAATTGAGCTGTCGCGCCGTGTTGTGTCTGTTGAGAGGTCTGGGCAACTGATAGTCCGTGGCGTGGTGAGTCGAGGTGGTGGTGACCATGACAAGGTTCTGGCAGAGGGTAAGGCGTCCTTTGCGCCTCTGGATGCAGGTCGAAGCCGTGGTACGCTTGATCTTGGCGGCATGTGTAAGCTGGAAATCACCGTCGCCTGGTCTCGTATCCTGAAGCACCCACCGGTTGGTGGTCTACCTCCAACCAGTTGATCAAGGGAGGCTCTTTGGTGCTGGAGATTGTCTGACATAGCCTGACGTTGTCCTTTTATTTATGTCATGGAACATGTAACTAATTAATCATCTGTGGAGGCTGTTGCTCACTTTGTCTAGTAATTGAGTAAACATATACTAGAAACTTTGACTCGTCACATTTGCATTTCTTCTCTGAGTCAAGAATTTTCCCTTAATTATCTGGTGAATGGATCGTTTTTCTTATTATGTCAAAAAATATTTATGATGCAGAGACATTTATAGTGGATACTTCGAACACGATGACGTTGCTGGAGAAGCATGGCGACGCCACCAGGGAGAAAGGAATATTGGTACTGTCCCATGCTAATGTGTGACTTCTTTTCTACTTATATGCATGTATGTATTTTGACTGAAGAAAAACATTAGTTAGTCTCTTAATATTTGTGCTCTAACTGGAAGATCGCTGAATGGTTACAGACATACAGTAATTAACTGCCATACGGCATGAAAGTCCTTAAAAGACGTACTTTTCAGTCTATTGAACCAATAAACTTTGTGTCACTTGGATTACTGCCTTTACATATTTGAAAAGAAAATTTACAGTCAAGTAAACCAGGAACAAATTATTTTACACACATGGAACTCTACACAATTCTCTTTTACATGTTAAGCTTTGGTATTATCTGAAGCTCTATCATTGTTGCAAGATGCTGTTGCATGCCCTCAAAGTTGACATATATCCGCTTCACTTTTTGGACTTAGATTGCAAATTCCTTGAATCGGCAAGGGCCATTTGATTTTATGATCTCAAATGCTTGTCCTTAGCTTTTTTTACTCATCTTTTTTCCTTGCCTGTCTTTCTTTGCAAGGATCTTCACCAAGGATTGCAAATTACTCGTCTTTCTTTGCCTGTCTAGTTGCTTTGATGGTTTGAACGCCTTTGAATCGTGATTGACTTACATAAACGTTCATGTTGATGATGTAGGTTTTGGTAGGCGAATCCTTGGTGAAGCAAGCGGACCCTGGGCGAGCCATCGCTGGGCTCTTCGGGAAAGAACTGGTGCACTGAAACAACTAGATCAGACTTGTTTGTGGTAGACTTGTAGTAGTAGCTGCCAGACCACCGCATGATGAATAATAATGCTCTCTTTTTCTTTTGGATGAGCAACAAGATTTGATCTTTGTTTATGCGGGAAATAAACATATTCTTTATTTATCAGGAATAAATGTATGATCTATCAGTTGCGTGCATAGTAGACAAAGCATGCAACCTTGTAATCAACTCAGCCAAACATGATCAAATTGTATAATACAAATTAACCCAATGACGACTACAATTCTCAGTCACGAGAGAGTATAATTTATTTGATTTTGATTTGGTTGGGGTGCGCCAGTCCAGGGCTATAGTGCAAGACCATGGCGACGCTTGAGGGCCCAGCAGCTAGCTGCTGTGGTGGGCCCTCCTCCACAAAAAATTAAATTAATATCATAGGGTGGATCCGAAGATCCACATATCAGATATTAAACTGATAAGAACAGATACTACACTTGATCTTAGCCAAGAGGCCGAGAAAGATACGCTTTGGATGTTGCCCCTGCCCTGGTTTTATTGATCTGTGAACCGCCTCTGCCCGTGTGCGAGAGCGATGCGGGACTATTCTGCGTCCGTTCGACCAAACCAGAGGGACGCGCGAACCTGGGCCGAGAAGCCCATTAACAAGGTAGCGGTCCACAAGCGTATAGAATTAGGGGATTTGCAGCCTTCCCCCCCGTACCAACGACTGTTCGTTGCAGTAAATAAAAAAATCTGACAGGAGGTTTTGCAGCTCAACGTACCTATTGGTAGCACCCTTTAAAGAAAAATCAATCTATCCATCTTCAGTTATGGCAGTACGAACATAAAAAATAATAAAAATTTCATTCGAACCCCTGAACCATTTAGCTACAACTACAAGCACTGAAGCGAGCAGAAGGCGCACCGCCGTCATCGCCCCTCCCTTGTCGGAGCCAAACAAAACTTGTTGCAGTAGACAGTTGGAAAGTCGTCGTGATAATGCCTCATAGAGCCAACGCACCAAAACAACAACTGTTGCCGTTGAAGAGTAGTATAGATTGGAAGTAGCTAACCTGAAGAGACACGAACGTATACAGACTACGACCAGATCTGAGCAATCCACTAAGGACGGATCCGCCGGAGACACACCTCCACACATCCATCGATGATGATAAATGCACCACCGGGATGAGTAGCACCCTAATTCCTCTAGCGTGGGAGAAATGAAACTCAAACAAACAAATCAAGTACAAGTGCACAACCCAAATAAATCCATTATCTTAAATTATATGCGGCAAAGAAAATTCTGATTTTTGTGTGCCAAACATTAGTGGAAAATTTAATCACGGGATGACATTAGTGGAAAACTTAATCACCGGATGACATTAGTGGAAAACGTGGCAACACAAACAAAATTGATGCTCCAATGTTTGGCACAAAAAATTTCAGTTTTTCTAATGTTTTCTATTTTTTTACTGTTCACATAAGCTCAAGATCAGAACAACCACACTAGCAGAGCTATGTTCAAGTAAGGGGGGACACTGCCTTCGCTCCCTCCTGCCTTGGACCACTATATGAAGGGGATTTTTGGAGTGGACTTCGGTTTGAAAAAATATATATCATTTTGCCTCCATTTTTTGCTAGCTCCCACCCGGACGGGAATGTCTGGACAAAAAAGGAGGAAAATATTTTATCATGGTACCCAAGGGTGTTCCCTATGTTTGTCTCTACTTCTCTTTTGGTGAATTCCTAAATCAAAATTCAAACATCGACATTCATCTAAAATAACGATAAACATTCAATGTTTGTCGCCTAGCTCATCACACACTTGACGTATGACTAACTGAAATGATCGATATAGTTGACTAGACGGGGGGGGGGGGGGGCGGTGAATAGGCAACTAACAATTTTTAGCTTTTCTTTACCAAATTAAAGTTTGCATCAAAGTAGGTTGTCTAGATATGCAACTAGGTGAGCAACCTATATGATGCAACAACAACAAGCACACAAGCAAGCAAGGGATACAATACTATATATGCTTGCACAAGTAAAGGTGAGAGATAACCAAGAGTGGAGCCGGTGGAGACGAGGGTGTGTTACCGAAGTTCCTTCCATTTGAGAGGAAGTACGTCCCCATTGAAGCGGTGTGGAGGCACAATGCTCCCCAAGAAGCCACTAGGGCCACCGTATTCTCCTCACGCCCTCACACAATGCGAGATGCCGTGATTCCACTATTAGTGCCCTTGGAGGCGGCGACCGAACCTTTACAAACAAGGTTGGGGCAATCTCCACAACTTAATTGGAGGCTCCCAACGACACCACGAAGTTTCACCACAATGGAATATGGCTCCACGGTGACCTCAACCGTCTAGGGTACGGTGCTCAAACACCCACGAGTAACAAGATCCGCAAGGGATTAGTGGGGGAATCAAATTTCTCTTGGTGGAAGTGTAGATCGGGGCCTTCTCAACCAATCCCTAGGAAAGCAATAAGTTTAATTGGCTAGGGAGAGAGATCAGGCGAAAATGGAGCTTTGAGCAACAATGGAGCTTAGGGAGGGAAGAGGTGGTCAACTTGGGGAAGAAGACCACCTTTATATAGTGAGAGAAAAGATCCAACCGTTACCCACTGCTTCAGCCCGTGACCTGCGGTACTACTGCGCAGACTCGCGGTACTACCGCAAGGCCTTGCGGTACTACCGCTCGATAGTGCGGTACTACCACTCCCGCGGCAGAGACCAGACGAGGCCCTGTTGCATTAAAACAACGAGTGGTAGAACCGCCGTAGCGGTACTATCGCACGTCCTTGCAGTACTACCGCAGGGCAGGGTTCGACTGGGCTGGGAAGGCACGGACTAATAAAATTACATCCGTGGCTACTTCCGCTGAGTTTTGGTCTGTGCAAAAATCCGGCACAGTACTACCGCACGAGGGAGCGGTACTACTGCGTAGGGCGTGGATGTAAAAAATTACTTCCGCGCACGCCAGTGTTCTGGGCTAGAGGCCACGGTACTACCGCTCCTGAGGAGCGTTACTACCGCATAGCGCGGTACTACCGCTTCCCTGGCCGGTACTACCGTGAGCCACTTCGGTACTACTGCTCCCTTGAGCAGTACTACTACACGCCACAGAAACTATAACACTTGGAGGCCTTCGTTTTGCAAAGACATGGATAAACGAACGGTGCTCCAAAGAAGCAAAGGAAAGGTGGTGCAAAGGAACAGACGTGTACGTGTTGATTCCACCCAAACCTTTCCGAAGCAGACCCCCTCTTAATAGTACGGCTTTCCTACGACTCAAATGCATTGAAAAGAAACGTAGAGAAACGCCGTCTTCAATAGGCTCCGAGGGGCACATAATCGCCTTGTGCCTAGACATGAGATATCTGAAATGCTCAATGCACACGCTTAGTCCGCAAATGCATTGTCATCAATCACCAAAACCACATAGGGAGAAATATGCCCTTACAATCTCCCCCTTTTTGGTGGATTGATGACAATACGGGATTTGCACATAAAGAAATAAAATGAACATAAGCAAACCCAACATCTATAAAATATAGACAGGCTCCCCCTAGATGTGTGCACTCTATAGATATGCTTTGGATTGCACGACACACATACTAAGATCAACACTCCCCCTATATTTTATAGACATGGCAATCCTTGCAACAATATAAGTGAAATTAAGCATAGATGCAAGGTAAACTAAGTGAGCAAGAAGAAAAGGGCACAATATAACATAATCTCACAATCTAGTAGACAAAAGATAATCTTGAGGGCATATGTCTCACACCATATGATAGTCTCCTGGTCTCACACGAGCACAACCACAAACCAACAAACCAAAGCACGAAGGTTCAACGAAACGAAAGCAAAGCGACACAAGACTCAACACAAGACTCGCAAATCCTACACTCTCTCCCCCTTTGGCATCGAGACACCAAAAAGGCAGAGAGGGCACCTAAGACACAGGTGGTAGCTCTCACTGCAGTGATCACCCATCAATTTCCTCATCGGTCTCGGCAGCGGGAATTGACTCCTCCTCTGACTCAGTCCACTGATAGCCCTGCTTTGCCATCCATTCAGCCTCAGGAGTGATGTTCTTCTCTGACCCGCTTGACACGTGCTCACTGAACGTCCTCAAGATCCTCTTGTCGCGCTAGCGACTCTCCTTCTGAGCAACATGGGTCTTGTACTGCCCCTTGGCCTGCATGCAGAACAGAGCCTTCATCTTGGCCTGCAGCCTCTTAGCCCAAGAGGGCTCATTAGAGAGAGGAGCGTACCCCGCAGAACTGTCCTCAGCCTCCTTCTCCTCAAACCCGTCCTCATCAACATTCATCCTAGCAGCCTCAGCCTCAGCCCGGGTAGTGGTATTAGCCCACTTGTTCTTCTGACGCAGCTTGATAGGCTCATGGAGAACCCAGTTTGGAGCAAGAAACTCTACACTCGGAAAGAGCTTCTCCCAAGTCTTCGAGATCAAGAGGTGCAGGTACGGTCCATAGATGGGAACTTTGCGATTGAAGACAACAAACCGGAGCTCAACCCACATGATATGAGAGACATCAAGTGGACCAGGAACTTGACGACGCGCCTCCTCACAAAGAAGCATCATATACACGAGATAAGCATGCACCTTGTCCTTGTCACCAATGCACGGAAAGAGAGTGTTGTGAAAGATCCGGTGCATGACGTCAAGGAAAGGGTTGAGCACCCAAGTCTTCTTGTAATTGGCTAACTTCTTCTCCACAAGGTACGATTGAAGCTTGTTCTTGTTGGCGGACTCTGGGTTGCCATGAGGGCGGTAATTTTGCATGTGCCACCTCGAAAAACTTCAAATAAATATCCTTTTTGTGTGCCTGGATTATTCGTGGAACGACAGGAGGTGGTCGGTATCTTCCATGCTAAGCGGGTTATTCTCAGGTCGAGTGTTTATTCACTCGCCATCGCACGAGAAAAGATCGGTAATAGGGATGCCTAGTCCCAAACTGCAAAAAGAGTTTATCTCTCAAATAATCAAACAAAAGCTCCCAATGGAGTCATAACCTTTACTTTTATAGCTTTGGAACCGCTACTAGCGTGTTTAGCATGGAAGATATTGATAACTGATGGTCGTGAAGTGAATATGGGGGGTGCATGTCTCAAAATATCATTTACCTCTGTTTTAAAAACTTGAGCTCTGGCACCGCTGCAAATCACCACTTCCCTCTGCGAAGGGACTATCTATTTACTTTTATGTTGTGTCATTGATACATCCATTTTGCATCATGCTTTTATATCGATATTTATTGCATTATGGGCTGTTATTACACATTATGTCACAATACTTATGCCTATTCTCTCTTATTTTCAAGGTTTACATAAGGAGGGAGAATGCCGGCAGCTGGAATTCGGGGCTGGAAAAGGAGCAAATATTAGAAACCTATTGAGGGAGTCCTAGATTAGGGGGTGTCCGGGTAGCCGGACTATACCTTCAGCCGGACTCCAGGACTATGAAGATACAAGATTGAAGACCTAGTCCCGTGTCCGGATGGGACTTTCCTTGGCGTGGAAGGCAAGCTTGGCGATGCGGATATTCAATATCTCCTACCATTGTAACCGCCTTTGTGTAACCCTAACCCTATCCGGTGTCTATATAAACCAGAGGGTTCTAGTCCGTAGGACAACTCCATCATACAACATTCATACCATAGGCTAGCTTCTAGGGTTTAGCCTCCTTGATCTCGTGGTAGATCTACTCTTGTACTACCCATATCATCAATATTAATCAAGCAGGAGTAGGGTTTTACCTCCATCGAGAGGGCCCGAACCTGGGTAAAAACATCATGTCCCTTGTCTCCTGTTACCATCCGGCCTTGACGCACAGTTCGGGACCCCCTACCCGAGATCCGCCGGTTTTGACACCGACATTGGTGCTTTCATTGAGAGTTCCACTGTGCCGTCGCAATCAAGAAGGATGCCTCCTCCCATCTTTAAAGACGTCGCCGTTGCTAAGGGAGCCTTGGCTGTCGGTCAGACTCTCCGGCTAGGTGGTTTCCTCATGACCATCTGTTCGGCCGTTGCGCCGACGGTGACCTCTCGGGTCATCAAAAGCAACCTTCACGTCAGCTCAGAACTTGTTGAGCAACTGGATCCGATGGAGCTCTCTTCCGTAAACGAGCTCTTGGATCGCATCGCCGCCCTGGGGGTCGCCACGGATTACGACCAGGCTGGGCTTAGACCCGATCTAAGAGAAATCAACTCTCCCCAGGCCACCCACCACGTCGCCGTGGTAGAGGCGCAGTGCGGCGACCCTTCATCTATTCTAAGGACTAGTTACGTCCGAATTCCCGACCCCTCCAAGCCGGATACCCGTGGAGGGGAGGATGTGACTCAAGACCTGAGCTTAGAATCAGGCAACAGGCCAGACTCATTGGACAACATCCAAGAATCCGAACCTCAGAGTTCGGAAGTTCTTCGGCCTCTGAATCTTAGATCGGGCGAGGCTTCAGATTCAACGCCACCCGCCCACCCAAACATAAGCGATCTTTCCCAAATCAGGCAAAAGCCCGAGGAAGCAGTACATCATTACTGGGCCAGATTCCTCCTGGTTATGAATAGGATAAAGGATTGCCGCGAGGGAGACGCAATATCAATCTTCTGCAGTAATTGCACGGACGAGGGAATCCTTAACGCCATAGGTCGTCGCGATATTACACGCTTTATTGACTTGGCGTCCATAGTACAAAAGTACTTTGAGATGGAAAGTGCCTGGAAAACTGAAACAAAATTTTGGGATAATCCAGCCTTGAATAGCAATCCCGTCCGAACTAAGGGGGTGCATCATCGTAAGTCGCTCGGGTTAAACACCAAAAAATCAAAACCCTTTACAGGGCATGGAACCGTACTGGATAGATGGCTTGATGGACCCTATAAAATTCATAGTGCAGAGGACGCCACACCAACTCACAGCCTTAGGGCATGTTGGATAATCCGGCAGGTGGCCAAAATTGGCGAGGACCTCTTAACTTTTGAGGCCACGGAAAACCACCCCGGGGACACCAGTACCGTTCTCAGAGTCTTCGAGACCTTCGCATCAAATAATATGCGAAAAAGAACACTCCGCAGCCTTGCCGAAGTCTACCAAGTAGCAACAATAAACCCGTGGAGCCACACGGCTATTACCTTCAACGCAAGTGATGAACCTAAATTTCGAACAGCCCGAGCACCAGCCGCATTGGTCCTCAGTCCAATAGTGGACGGCTTTCGCCTCACAAAGGTACTCATGGATGGAGGCAGCGGATTGAACCTCATCTATGAGGAAACCCTTCAAAAAATGGGATTAGACTGGAGCCGCGTTGAGCGAAGCAACACAACCTTTAGAGGAATAATCCCCAGTTGGGAAGCGCGCTGCACAGGAAAAATCACACTAGATGTGGTGTTCGGCACGCCAGATAATTACAGATCCGAAGAGGTCACATTCCAGGTGGCCCCGTTCAGCAGTGGATATCACGCCCTACTAGGGCGGGAAGCATTCACAATCTTCCAAGCAATACCCCATTACGGGTACATGAAGCTCAAGATGCCCGGGCCGAACGGAATTATCACTCTCGCTAGTGATCCGGACATAGCACTCCGCGCCGAAAACAAGACAGCCGCATTAGCCCTGGAGGCACTATCCGAAGCCTTAGCAGCTGAGGAACTGACTACACTGCGCTCCACAGTTAACAGGGATGATGTGATACTCGACAAGAGATCAAAGTCCACATCCTTTAAGCCAGCAGACGAAATAGTCAAATTCCAGGTCCATCCAACGGACCCCAATAAAACAGCTTCCATCGGGGCATGATTAAACCCTGATATGGACGCCGCACTGCGAGAATTTCTACGTGAGAATTGGGACATCTTCGCCTGGCACCCTTCAGACATGCCAGGAATCCCACGCAGGCTGGCCGAACACAGCTTAAATATCCTAAAAGGATTCAAACCTGTCAAACAAGCCCTTCGGCGTTTTTCCGAACCAAAGAGAAAGGCTATGGGCGAGGAGCTGGCCAAGCTATTGGAGGCCGGATTCATTAGAGACATAAAACATCCAGACTGGCTAGCAAACCTGGTGATGGTACCAAAGAAGGACAAATCCTGGCGCCTGTGTGTCGATTTTAAAGACCTTAACAAGGCTTGCCCAAAGGATCCCTTCCCCCTCCCCCGTATCGATCAAATCACCGATGCCACTGCAGGACACGATTCGTTGTGTTTCCTTGACGCATACTCCGGTTACCATCAAATCAAGATGGCAGAACCAGACCAAGCTGCAACAGCATTCATCACACCATACGACCCATTCTGCTTCAACACAATGCCCTTCGGGCTGAAAAACGCCGGCGCAACATATCAGCGCATGATTTAGACATGTCTGGCAAACCAGATCGGCAAGACAGTGGAGGCGTACGTGGATGACGTGGTCGTGAAAACAAGATATGTCGAATCTCTAGTAGAAGACTTGAGGCTAACATTCGACAACCTCTGAAAATACGACATCAAGCTCAACCCGGAAAAATGCGTTTTCGGCGTTCCAGCCGGAAAGCTTTTGGGCTTCATTGTATCCGATAGAGGAATTGAAGCGAATCCAGCCAAGATTCGAGCTTTGTCGCAACTGGATATCCCAAAGGACCTCAAACAAATACATAAATTAACCGGATGCGTGGCGGCTTTAAGCCGTTTTATCTCTCGCTTGGGAGAAAAGGCGCTGCCCCTTTATCGTCTCCTTCGGCGCACCGAACACTTCGAGTGGACGGACGCCGCCGTGGCCGGACTCGATGAAATAAAGGCCATATTGGCAACAAACCCAGTCCTGGCCGCGCCGAACATTGGCGAACCAATGTTATTATACATTGCAGCAACATATCAAGTTGTCAGCGCAGTGCTCGTTGTCGAGCGGGAAACGGACGGACAAAAACTCCCCCTTTAAAGGCCGGTCTATTACGTGTCCACTGTCCTCACTCCATGCAAATCACGGTACCCACACTATCAAAAGATTGCATACGCGGTATTCATGGCATCCCGGAAGCTATGACACTACTTTCAAGAGTGTTCCATAACAGTAGCCTCGTAAGTACCACTTAACGATATTATCAACAACCGCGATGCAACGGGCCGGATCGCAAAATGGGCCATCGAGCTCCTCCCCTTCGATATAACCTATAAGCCACGGCGAGCTATTAAATCGCAAGTTTTGGCCGACTTCGTCGCAGAATGGACGGAGGCCGAGCTCCCTAAAGAGTACGGCACATATTCAAACTGGATCATGCATTTCGACGGCTCCAAAATGTTGGCCGGACTAGGGGCTGGCGTCGTCTTGACGTCCCCCACAGGAGACACAGTTCAATATGTGCTCCAGATCATGTATACGGACTCCAACAACGCAACCGAATATGAGGCCCTCCTACATGGTCTCCGGATGGCAGTATCCATGGGCATTCAATGCCTAGAGGTACGCGGGGACTCGAACCTCGCGATATCCCAAATAAACGGAGACTTCGATGCCAAGGATCCAAAAATGGCAGCCTACCGCAACGCCGTCCTAAAAATGTCAGCTCGGTTCGAAGGGCTGGAGTTTCATCATATAGCCCAAGAAAACAATCAGGCAGCGGATGTCCTGGCGCGCCTTGGTGCAAAACGCGATGCAGTACCCCCCAACATCTTTTTAGAAAGACTGTTCAAGCCATCCGTAGCATGGGAGGGGGAACCCGCAGATAACAACCCGGACCTAACCGCACCACTCGACGCCGAACAAACTGACATAATCGGAGGCTCTGCCACCGAAATTACACCCTCAGCCCACGTAATAATGGTGTCATCGCCCCGTGGACAGAACCATTCCTGGCCTACCTTACTAGGCAGGAACTCCCAGAGGACCAAAACGAGGCACGCTGCATAGTAGGACGATCTAAAGCCTATAAAGTCCACGAGGGAGAGCTTTATAAGAAAAGCACTACCGGAGTCCTTCAAAGGTGCATCTCCGAAGAGGAAGGGCGGAACCTGCTGGCTGAAATTCATGCCGGACTCGGTGGCCACCACGCTGCAGCTCGGGCCCTTGTAAGCAAGGCTTTCCGTACAGGCTTTTACTGGCCGACGACCCGAGCAGACGCTCAGGACTTGGTCCAACGATGCGTAGGTTGCCAACTTTTTGCAAACCAAAGCCATATGCCACCCACCGCCCTCCAAACTATCCCCATCACTTGGCCTTTCGTGGTCTGGGGGATTGACATGGTTGGACCCCTTAAAGGCGGAACCCACAAGAAAAAATACTTACTGGTCATGGTGGACAAGTTCACCAAATGGATAGAATCCAAGCCTGTCAAGATGGCCGAATCCGGACCTGTGATAGACTTCATATCCGGGGTCGTACACCGTTACGGCGTCCCCCACAGCATCATCACTGATAACGGTACAAACTTCACCGCCGACGAGGTAAAACTCTGGTGCAAAAACATGGGCATCAAGCTCGACTATGCTTCGGTCTATCACCCACAAACTAACGGTCAGGTCGTACATGCAAATGGTCTTATTATGAGTGGCATCAAACCCAGACTAGTGCGGTCCCTCAAGGAATCTAATACGCACTGGGTAGAGGAGCTCGACTCCGTACTCTGGGGGCTGCGGACCACGCCGAATCGCACCACCGGATACACACCATTCTTTATGGTGTATGGCGCAGAGGCAGTTTTGCCCTGCGACATAATTCATGACTCACCTAGAGTGCGCATGTATGAAGAAAGAGAAGCCGAGCTAGATCGTCAGGACAACTTGGACGCCTTGGAGGAGGAGCGTGACGTGGCAAAAGCCCGTTCCACATTTTACCAACAGCAGGCTCGAAGATATCAAAGCAGAGAAGTACGGGCCAAAAATTACAATGCTGGCGAACTAGTTCTACGCCTGCCGGATAAGAAAAAGGACAAACTCAAGCCCAAGTGGGAAGGTCCATTCATAATCGACCAAGTCCTGACTGGTGGAGCGTACATCCTGCGAGATGCGTCGAATAACCGACTCGAGCCGAACCCATGGAACGCCGCCCTTCTTCGAAGATTCTATGCCTAGTGCCGGACTCTGTGTTTGTCTCCTTCCTCTGTCCAGTTTTTACATTTTTTGTCTTAAATTTCTCTCCATCCCCTCTTTTCTCTTATAGCCCTTAAAGGCTCATCATGTGACGCGCTACCCATGCTCATTTAACCTGGGGGCTTCTCTAACAGAAGCTTATTTATATGGGCTTCACGCCCAACACATGCGTCAAACTTCCGCATGTACCTTTTCTTCACCATTATATGCATCGATATGACTTAAGTTTTGGCCAAGCTGGGTTGCCTGGCTTCTGTGCTTACCCCTACTTTCCCGATTGTTCGGCTAGGTGGTAAAGGGAGCACCTCTGCGATTGTTGCTGCCGGATCAGCCGGATGTGTACCTCAGACTGGGTGAAGCCGAAAGCTAGCGTTCTTAAGGGAATATTCGGTCGGTGAACTAAAAGATGACCTTTTTTATTCATATACATGCCCCCAGATGATTTTTCTGCATTTGCAGTCCGGACATGCACTTTAGGGCATGCCCCCCCAGAGAAAGGAACCCCTAACGGAACTATTCTCTCTGGAAGATGTTTCTTACTAACCATGTAATATAACATAACTAGTTGGGCACTTGTCTGATAAAGCACTGATGACCCCTACGCCTGGTCTCCACGCATACCCCGGTTCTTACATAACCGGTAGGGTATTCGGACACACTCCGGACCGTCAGGTCCCGAGGTAGAAGCGAAAAGGTCGACAATGACAAACGATCTACAATCCGGCTAGAAGGCATTACACATGTCAATTACACAGTCACTCTGACTGATTGTATTCCTCTTCTATACCATCTAACAGGCTGTCTAATTTACAGTCCTGCTGGGAATAGTTTGCGGCCAACTCTACTTGGCCGTACACTAGGCTTACAGGGATCTCCTTCCCGTCAGGCCCCACAGGTCCGACCTCGGCCATGTGGTTTGGGTCAGACTTCGTAAACCGGGTCTTCACTATGGACCAGGCCTCCCTAGCGCCTTGTCGGCAGGCTGATATCCTCCACAACCGGAAGCGCCGCCGAGCTCCCTTCAGCTTCTCCGCAAGCTCGCCAAGGCCCTTGGGCACGGAGTGGGAAGGCCATAAGGTTTGGGCAACGCCTCGCATCGCCCGCCAAACTCGCTCGTGCAGTTGCAAGAGCTCGGGAAGAAGGTCACCCGTTGAACCGGGCATCTCCTCGGCAGGACGACCTGTGATCATACCTACAGACATTACTCTGTTAGTCGACTTCCTCGCCGAACTCTTTTTTTCAAAGTTCGCTTAAGCACTTACTAAATATGCCGCATCGAAGTCGCTGATTCTCCTTAGTGGAGTCCGACAGCTGGCCACGAACATCTTTCAGTTCAACGTCCAGCTTGGTGTTGGCATCCTGAAGATCATTCTTCTCCTGCCTCACCTTTGTCAGCACACTCTCACCGGCCTTTAGCCGGCGTAAGAGTTGTTGCCTCTCCGGATCTAGTCCGGCACCGTCTGCAATGCGATTTGTCAGATCCGCACCCATGCCGCAAAATACTAATCTTTCAAAGTATATCTTACCAGAAGGGGCTTCTTTCGGCTCCCCTGCCGCGGCTAGTGCGGCCTCCAGTTGGGCTTTGCACTCTTTCAGCTCCTGGGACAGTACGGTATTCTTCTCTTAAATCAGTTACCCTAACTGTTTCAAGTCTCGGGGGCTACTGGTATATATATATATATATATATATATATATATATATATATATATATATATATATATATATATATATATATATATATATATATATATTACCAAAATTTTCTTACCCGTATGTCTTTTACATACTTCTCCGTGGCTCTGGCTAAACCATTTTGAGCGGCACGGAGGTACGCATCTCCCGAATTAAAGGCATCTAAAGCCTCTTGGGAGAAACAAGCGTCGCGTAGAACTATCCGGCGACGCCTGTGGTTCATGGCACTCTCCACCTCAGAATTTGTGGCAGACAGCCTATCCGCATCCTCTGTCGGAGGAGCGTCTGGTGCACGCCTTGTGCTCGCCTCCGCCTCCTGGCTGGTAGAGGCGCGATTGGCAGCCTCTCCGGATATAGTCCGGCGAGATCTCTTCGTCCTGAAGGTAGCACGAGCGTTAATATGCCCTGAAATAATAATACCAGGGAAGCAGAGGGTGCGCTATACCTTTGCGCCGGCATCTCAGTCCGGACCACATTCCTTTTTGCCCCACGGGGCCCTGCGGCCCCTCGTTGGCTAGCCGCCGCAGGTTCGGTCTCCCGCCTCGGAAATCTCCCCTGCAAAACACGGTTGTCGTCAGAACAATCAGAATACATGAGAATGGAACCTCTCTCAAGGGAATGAGACTCCGGTTTCGGTCACCTGGGAGGCCGGGATTAACCCTGGGTAATCAGCCGTAATGGCTACCAAGGTATCGTCCTTGCTTAGTTGATGGAACACCCCGTCGATAAGCTCCACCGAGATATCCAGATCCTCTTCGGAGTTCGGATCGAGGGACCGTTCTGGGTCCTCGGGTTGTGGAGGACGGCTGTTTATATCCTTTACCTCCTGTCGCAGTTCCTGCATTGAAGTCGTTAGACTACATATCTAATCATGGGAGTATAAAACGAACGGGCGAGCACAATTGTTCACTTACCCAACTAGGAGGGTCGTACATAGTAAATCCGCCCCGCGGGTTGACGCGGAGGAATTCCTCCTTTTCACCCTTGTACAAAGTGGACATGATCTTTACTAGAGCGGCAGCTGAGGCTGGCCCCTTACGACCGTAACGGGTGGCGTCATCCTCCCCGTTAAAATCCCACATGGGGTGTCCTCTATATTGAAGCGGATGCACCCCCCGCATAATGCATGTGGCCATGACTCCAATCATGGTTAGTCCGGAATGAGCCAATAGCCTTATCCGGCCCATCAAGTAAAGGACGTCTCTGTCGCTTTCTCTTTGAGAGCTCCGCGGACGCCAGCTCAAGCGTTTCTTTAATGGAGCACTGTTAAACTTGGGGAGACCGACCCGGATAGGGTCCGGCAGCGGGACATCATCTATATAAAACCATTCTGAAGGCCAGTCCTTGGACGCGTTCTTTGGGATTCCGGATAAGTATCCTGTCCCGGCGATGCGCCATACTTCGGCTCCGCCCACTTGATATATGGACCCCTCTTGAGAACGGGGCACCAGGCAGAATATCCTCTTCCACAGCGCGAAATGAGCCTCAACACCCAAAAATAGCTCGCAAAGGGCGACAAAGCCGACGATATGCAATATGGAGGCGGGCATGAGATTGTGCAGCTGGAGGCCGTAGAACTCCAGAAGCCCGCGGAGAAATGGATGAATTGGAAATCCCAGTCCCCTTATTAGATAAGGGATGAGGCACACCCGCTCTCCTTTGGAGGGATTGGGGGTGCTCTCCGCTTGCTTTCCGCCATTGTAGGTGGCGAGTCTGGCTCGGACCGGGACCATGTAAGCCTGAGAGAGAAATCCCTTAGTCTGAAGCGACACTAACTCACTGTGTGGGATGGAACAACTCTCCCAGTCTCCGGGTTTAGGACCGGAAGGGCGAGGGGAGGAGCTGCGACGGCTGGCCATGTTGGAATGGACCTTTGCTGGAGGCGCTCTGATGATAGCTCGCGGAGAGGAGAAGATGTGGTTTGGATTTGAATCCCCATCCCATTAAATAGGCGGCTCGTTTATGCGGCAAGGGGTGTGGATGAAAAACACCTCGGCTTTTCGCATTCGTTTGACACGTGGAAGACATCCATTATTGGGCGTGGATGCCGAGGAGCGCAACATTATAAAAAATCGGACATTATTCCTACAAGTACACAGAATTTGGAGAGGAACCCGCCTTGCAATGCCGAAGACAATTTGCGCGCTGGACTCATCGTCATTGAAGCCTGGTTCGGGGGCTACTGAGGGAGTCCTGGATTAGGGGGTGTCCGGGTAGCCGGACTATACCTTCAGCCGGACTCTAGGACTATGAAGATACAAGATTGAAGACCTAGTCCCGTGTCCGGATGGGACTTTCCTTGGCGTGGACGGCAAGCTTGGTGATGCGGATATTCAAGATCTCCTACCATTGTAACCGACTTTGTGTAACCCAAACCCTATCTATATAAACCGGAGGGTTCTAGTCCGTAGGACAACTCCATCATACAACATTCATACCATAGGCTAGCTTCTAGGGTTTAGCCTCCTTGATCTCGTGGTAGATCTACTCTTGTACTACCCATATCATCAATATTAATCAAGCAGGAGTAGGGTCTTACCTCCATAGAGAGGGCCCGAACCTGGGTAAAAACATCGTGTCCCTTGTCTCCTGTTACCATCCGGCCTTGACGCACAGTTCGGGACCCCCTACCCGAGATCCGCCGGTTTTGACACCGCTCTGGCACCGCTTTGGCAGCCCCACAGAGCAAAGGGACATCGCTCTGGCACCGTTTTGACACCGACATTTACCTCTGTTTGAAAAACTTGAGCTCTGGCACTGCTGCAAATCACCACTTCCCTCTGCAAAGGGACTATCTATTTACTTTTATGTTGTGTCATTGATACGTCCATTTTGCATCATGCTTTTATATCGATATTTATTGCATTATGGGCTGTTATTACACATTATGTCACAATACTTATGCCTATTCTCTCTTATTTTACAAGGTTTACATAAGGAGGGAGAATGCCGGCAGCTGGAATTCTGGGCTGGAAAAGGAGCAAATATTAGAGACCTATTCTGCACAACTCCAAAAGTCCTGAAACTCCACGAAAGTTATTTTTGGAAATAATAAAAAATACTGAGCGGAAGAAATACCAGAGGGGGCCCACACCCTGGCCACGAGGGTGGGGGCGTGCCCTACCCCCTGGGCGCGCCCCCTGCCTTGTGGGCCCCCTGTTGGCCCTCCGGTGCCCATCTTCTGCTATATGAAGTCTTTTGTCCGAAGAAAAATCATAAACAAGCTTTTAGGACAAGACTCCGCCGCCACGAGGCGGAACCTTGGTGGAACTAATCTAGGGCTCCGGCAGAGCTGTTCTGCCGGGGACACTTCCCTCCGGGAGGGGGAAATCATCGCCATCGTCATCACCAACTCTCCTATCATCGGTAGAGGGCTAATCTCCATCAACATCTTCACCAGCACCATCTCCTCTCAAATCCTAGTTCATCTCTTGTATCCAATTCTTGTCTCTAAGTCCAGGATTGGTACTTGTAGGTTGCTAGTAGTGTTGATTACTCCTTGTAGTTGATGCTAGTTGGTTTATTTGGTGGAAGATCATATGTTCAGATCCTATATGCATATTAATACTCCTCTGATTATGAACATGAATATGCTTTGTGAGTAGTTACGTTTGTTCCTGAGGACATTGGGAGAAGTCTTGCTATTAGTAGTCATGTGAATTTGGTATTCGTTCGATATTTTGATGAGATTTATGTTGTCTCTCCTCTAGTGGTGTTATGTGAACATCGACTACATGACACTTCACCATTATTTGGGCCTAGAGGAAGGCATTGGGAAGTAATAAGTAGATGATGGGTTGCTAGAGTGACAGAAGCTTAAACCCTAATTTATGCGTTGCTTCGTAAGGGGCTGATTTTGATCCATATGTTTCATGCTATGGTTAGGTTTACCTTAATACTCCTTTTGTAGTTGCGGATGCTTGCAATAGGGGTTAATCATAAGTGGGATGCTTGTCCAAGTAAGGACAGCACCCAAGCACCGGTCCACCCACATATCAAATTATCAAAGTACCGAACGTGAATCATATGAACGTGATGAAAACTAGCTTGACGATAATTCCCATGTGTCCTCGGGAGCGCTTTTCTTTATTACTTGTTGCTCGTTACAAATTATCTTATCACAAAACTATCTGTTACCTCTAATTTCAGTGCTTGCAGAGAATACCTTGCTGAAAACCGCTTATGATTTCCTTCTGCTCCTCGTTGGGTTCGACACTCTTACTTATCGAAAGGACTATGATAGATCCCCTACACTTGTGGGTCATCAGTCATCACCTTCTAAAATAAGCGCCAAAACCTGAGAGCACTGCTGTCCTGCTGATGCATTGTGTGTAGCTAATGTTGGGTGCATCATAACTTGATCTTTTCTACCATGAATTACAATGTCTAGTCGCTGCTTGAACTTTGGAGGTGCTCTGCATTTATGTTTTGTGGTCTCAGAAAGGGCTAGCGAGATACCACTATTGTCATATTATATCATAGTTGTTTTGATAACATGTTGCCCTTTGAGATATCTTATTATTGCTCGCTAGCTGATTATGTCATTGATATGATTTAATATAATTTTTAAGAGTTATTGTCGACATGGTTAGTTATAATATTGGCTGAAAACCTGGGTGTTGTTTAAGCTTATTTATGCAAACAAGAGCAAAAGAGTTCGTAGAAATTTTCTTTCTCACTTTCAGTTTATCAACTGAATTGCTTGAGGACAAGCAAAGGTTCAAGCTTGGGGGAGTTCATACGTCTCCAACGTATCTACTTTTCCTAATGCTTTTCCTCTTGTTTTGGACTCTAACTTGCATGATTTGAATGAAACTAACCCCGTACTGACGCTGTTTTCAGCAGAACTAGCTAGCATGGTGTTGTTTTTGTGCAGAAATAAAAGTTCTCGAAATGGAACGAAACTTTGCGAGGATTTTGTATACAATAAACAAGAATTTCTGGAGCCAAGATCCACCGGAGGGGGGCACCTGGGTGGGCACAACCCACCAGGGTGCCCCCCTCCTGGCGGGCCCAGGTGGGTTGTACCCACCTGGTGGTCCCGCAGATGACCCCCGGATACTATAAAATCTTATTTTTTCAGAAAAAATATGAGAGAAAGAATTATCGCGGTCCATGAGACGGAGCCGCCGCCACCTCCTGTTCTTCATCGGGAGGCCAGATCTGGAGTCCGTTTGGGGCTCCGGAGAGGGGGATCTTCGTTCTTCGTCATCACCAACCCTTCTCCATCGCCAATTCCATGATGCTTCCCACCGGGAGTGAGTAATTCCTCCGTAGGCTCGCTGGTCGGTGAGGAGTTAGATGAGATTCATCATGTAATCGAGTTAGTTTTGTTAGGGCTTGATCCCTAGTATCCACTATGTTCTAAGATTGATGTTGCTATGACTTTGACATGCTTAATGCTTGTCACTTTGGGCCCGGGTGCCATGATTTCAGATTTGAACCGCTTATGTTATCACCATTATATCCATGTTTTAGATCCGACCTTGCAAGTTATAGTCACCTACTACGTGTTATGATCCGGCAACCCCGGAGTGACAATAGTCGGGACCACTCCCGGTGATGACCGTAGTTTGAGGAGTTCATGTATTCACCATGTGTTAATGCTTTGTTCCGGTTCTCTATTAAAGGAGGCCTTAATATCCCTTAGTTTCCAATATGGACACCGCTGCTACGGGAGGGTAGGACAAAAGATGTCATGCAAGTTCTTTCCATAAGCACGTATGACTATTTACGGAATACATGCCTACATTACATTGACGAACTGGAGCTAGTGCCATAGCGCCCTAGGTTAATTGTAACTGTCTCATGATGAATATCATCCAACAATTCACTGATCCAATGCCTACGAATCTATCCTATATTGTTTCTGCTAAGTTACTACTGCTATCATTACTGTTGCACTTGCTACCAAAATACTGCTACCACTGTTACTGTTACTGTTGCTGTTGTCACTACTATCAAAACTAGCATACCACTTTGCTACTGATCACGTTTCTGCAAATAATTAATCTCCAAGTGTGGTTGAATTGACAACTCAGCTGCTAATACCTTCAAATATTCTTTGGCTCCCCTTGTGTCTAATTTATAAATTTGGGTTGAATACTCTATCCTCGAAAACTGTTGCAATCCCCTATACTTGTGGGTTATCAGTACGCTACAAACAATTCTTCTTATGTTCTCCGCTAGATAAGAACTTTGGAGTGATTCTTTGTTGCACGTTGAGGGATGGTTATGTGATCCAATCATATTAGCATTGTTGAGAGATTGTACTAGCGAAAGTACAGACCCAGGCATCATTTTCAAGCATTGCAATACCATTTGTGCTCCGTTTTATCAATTGCTACCTTGCTGTTTTTTATTGTTATTGTTACAAAAATCAATATCTACTATCATTACTACACTTGTATCACCATCTCATCGCCGAACTAGTGCACCTATGCAAATTACCATTGTATTTGGTGGGTTGGGGACACAAGAGACTTTTTATTATTTGGTTGAAGGGTTGTTTGAGAGAGACCATCTTCATCCTACACCTCCTACGGATTGATAAATGCTACCTCTTGAGCACTGCGTTGGTTTTCCCTTGAAGAGGAAAGGGTGATGCAGCAAAGTAGCATAAGTATTTCCCTCAGTTTTTGAGAACCAAGGTATCAATCCAGTAGGAGGCTACACGCAAATCCCTCGTACCTGCACAAACAAATAAGAACCTTGCAACCAACGCGATAAAGGGGTTGTCAATCCCTTCACGGCCACTTGCAAAAGTGAGATCTGATAGAGATAATAAGATAAATATTTTTGGTATTTTTGTTGTATAGATTGGAAAGTAAAGATTGCAAAATAAAATAGATCGGAAACTTATATGATGAAAGATAGACCCGGGGGCCATAGGTTTCACTAGTGGCTTCTCTCAGATAGCATAAGTATTACGGTGGGTGAACAAATTACTATCGACCAATTGATAGAAAAGTGCATAATTATGAGAATATCTAGGCATGATCATGTATATAGGCATCATGTCCGCGACAAGTAGACCGAAACGATTCTGCATCTACTACTATTACTCCACACATCGACCGCTATCCAGCATGCTTCTAGAGTATTAAGTTCATAAGAACAGAGTAACGCATTAGGCAAGATGACATGATGTAGAGGGATAAACTCAAGCAATATGATATAAACCCCATCTTTTTATCCTCGATGGCAACAATACAATACGTTTCGGTTCCCCTTCTGTCACTGGGATCGAACACCGCAAGATTGAACCCAAAGCTAAGCACTTCTCCCATTGCAAGAAAGATCAATCTAGTAGGCCAAACCAAAATGATAATTCGAAGAGACTTGCAAAGATAACAAATCATACATAAAAGAATTCAGAGGAGATTCAAATATTGTTCATAGATAACCTTGATCATAAACCCACAATTCATTGGATCTCGACAAACACACCGCAAAAAGAATTACATCGAATAGATCTCCAAGAAGATCGATGAGAACTTTGTATTGAGATCCAAAGAGAGAGAAGAAGCCTTCTAGCTAATAGCTATGGACCCGAAGGTCTGAGGTAAACTACTCACACATCATCGGAGAGGCTATGGTGTTGATGTAGAAGCCCTCCGTGATTGATTCCCCCTCCGACGGAGCGCCGGAAAAGGCCCCAAGATGGGATCTCAAGGGTACATAAGGTTGCGGCGGTGGAAATAGGGTTTCGTGGTGCTCTCAGATGTTTTCAGGGTATATGAGTATATATAGGCGAAGGAAATCGGTCAGGGGAGCCACGAGGGGCCCACGAGGGTGGGAGCGCGCCCAGGGGGCAGGCGCGTCTCCCTGCCTCGTGGCCTCCTCGCTTCTTTCTTGACGCCCACTCCAAGTCCCCTGGATTGTGTTTGTCCCAAAAATAACTCTCCCGAAGGTTTCATTCCGTTTGGATTCCGTTTGATATTCCTTTTCTGCGAAACACTGAAATAGGCAAAAAAATAGCAATTTGGAATGGGCCTCCGGTTAGTAGGTTAGTCCCAAAAATAATATAAAAGTGTATAATAAAGCCCATTAAACATCCAAAACAGATAATATAATACCATGGAACAATAAAAAATTATAGATACGTTGGAGACGTATCAATAAACCTTAGGTCATCCACTTGAGGGAAAATTGCTACTGTCCTAAGAAACTCTGCGCTTGGAGGCCCAACACGTGTCTACAAGAATAAAGTTGCGTAGTAGACATCAACGCGGAGGCAGAGGAGGAGGAGGAGGCGTCCAGTTTGGAAGCTTGATGTACTCCTATCTCCATAGACAGGTACTCCTTAAAGCATTTTCCAGATGAATATCCCCTTCGCCTATAGGGTAGTCAAGCTCCAGCTCCTCAAATCCCTCCATTATTTAATCCACCGTCACAATAGCATAGCCATGTGGAATCGGACGGCAATGAAAAGTTCCCTCAGCTTGAGGAGGTACAACAGAGCCGACCGCCACCTTCAAAGTCAGATTCTGGCATTTCGTCATTAGCCCGCAATGTTCAGCCTCTGTGATACTATCCACGCGGGTAGTGAGGAGCCATGAAATCAGGGTGAACGAGCTCCGTGGAAGCTACGCTGCTTCTTCACTGAGATGGTGGGGTAGCTTCTAGGGCAACGTCGAATCAAGGATCTTCGTCCCGCTGAGATGGTTGGCCGGTAGCTCGCTGGCTCTCAAGTTGATCCTCTAGTTTTGCTAATCTTGCACTGAACCTCTGCATTTCGGTTTCTTCCTTTTTACTCTTTATCTCTAGGGTTTGGGTGGACTCGAGAGTTGGTCAGGCGAGAGGGGGTTGATCGATGACCCCCTCATGTCGAAGTTCCCGGAGTTTTCTATGAACCAAAAAAAAATCCACATGAAAACATCTCATCTCATCTCCACAAAACATCTCATACATATTTATCTATCTATCTCATCTCCACATGAACATACATCTCATCTCCACATGTACATACATCTCATAAAAAAATAGAGCATGAAATTTATCTATCTATCTATCTCATCTCCACATTAACATACATCTTATATCCACATGAACATGCATCTCATCAATAAAAAATAGAGCACGAAATTTATCTATCTACCTATCTCATCTCCACTTGAACATATACATCTCATCAAAAAATAGAGCACCATATTATTAGCAACGGGGGCTGCTGGTGACCACAGGAGAAGTGGCAGAGCAAGGGGCTCGGGGGCACGCGGCGACGGGGAGCAGGGGACCATGGGAAGGGGGGCTCAATGGGGGGCGCGGCAAAGGCTGGAGGCTGGCGACGAGGACGGCGGGCTCGGGTGGGGGCACATGCGTGGCGACGGGGAGCACTACAAAAAAAAATACACTTCTGTGATGATACGTGTTTGTCACAGTAGGTCGCTTTTTTGTCATGCATGTACATCCATGACAAATTTATGACAGAATCAAGATAGTCATACCTATGCTGTCGTAGAAGTGTTCCATGACATTACCAAAATTATCATCACGGAAGTGTCCACTTCCATGACGATAAATCGCGCGTCACAGAAGTGCTTTCGTCAAGGGTGACCGACACGTGGCATCCACCGTAACGGAACGCCGTTAAGCTATCGGGTCAGGTTTTGGATCCGATAACCCGTTAACAGCCCCGACCAATGGGAAATTTCCACGTGTAAAATTCTTATTGGCCAGACAAAACACGTGTCAGCTCGTCAGTGGGTCAGATAGGCGCCTATGATATGTCGACACATGGCACGACCCAACAGTGGCCCATTTAGCTTACAAAGCCGGCCCGTTTGACTTGGTCAAAAGTTAACGGGCTGGCCCATGAAAAGCCTGTTAACGGTCTCTTCTTAAATAGCCCATTTTACGGCCCGTTAACTCACGGCCCGTTAGGCCCTAAAGGAAATCGGCCCAACAACGTCATGTGGGCCGTCGAATATAATACCAGCCTATTTCACTTTCGGCCCATGTATGGCCCATGACGTCTTTAGGCCCATATGAGGCCTTCGTATCTTTCGGCCCATTACAGGTCCACGTTGAGTCTAGCCCATAATAAACAGTAATTTTCTTTATACCCGTTAACGGCCCGTGATTTACATGGGCCGTTTCCAGCCCGTGTTAGCTTTCGGCCTATTGACGACCCATACGTTCTTGGGCTCCTTTTCGGCCCTCGATTACTTCCGGCCCGTTACTGGCATGTTCCCCTAATGGGCCAAATTCGGCCCATGGAAAGAGTCGGCCCGTTACTGGCCTGTTCCACTAATGGGCCAAATTCGGCCCATCGCAAGAGTCGGCCCGTTACTGGCCTGTTACCATAATGGGCCAAAATCGGCCCATGACAAGAGTCGGCCCATTTCTGGCCTGCTAACCCGTTGCGCCATTTCCAGCCCGTCCTATATTCTGGCCCATTAACGACCCATTACGCCTGTGATAGAATTAAGCCTTTGCTGTCCTACGGCCTGTTAACGGCTTGTTACCGTGCTGGGCCGATACCAATTACGCCCGATTATGGCCCATGTAGACACATTTATCTGACGGCCCGAGGCCCATCGATTACAGGACCATTTATCGACGGCCCGTAGGACACCCATGGATCCTACGGCCCGTATATGGCCCATGGTAGTTGTGGCCACTAGCAAACCAGGGGAAAAGAAGACTAGGAAATAAATAAGGCCGAAACTAATGCTAGGCTATTAAGGCGATTGCACAGATTACATCCACTTGGCATCAAAGATCGCCACCAGTGCAAATATAGGGAACACCCTACACTATACAAAAATGGCTTGCTGTTTTCTTCAGGCGGTGGCTGCACGTTAAGAATACATTTTGTATCACACCAAAACAAATTACAACTATATAACAAAAGGAAGGTTCGCATAAAACTTAACAGTCTAGCAGATAAATGCACCACCAGAAGTTCAGAAGCTCAGTTCATTTGACCTGACTGTTACGTTTTCATGTTGTATTGTCCGATGGAGCACCATAACCCTCGCCTTCATTTCCCCTAGGCTCCTGAACAACATAGCAAATGTCTGATAGTCTGGTTTCAAAACCATGCATATCTTGACGACATTGAGCAATGTTTCTGCTTGTTTCACAAAGGGTCTCTGTTAGGGAATGGACTTGTGTCTGGAGTGCAGATACAACATTGCTTTGAGCTTGCATATCTTGATCATGAGGCAGTTTGGACGATATTGCCTTAACAACCAACCCAGTATTACGCAGGAACATGCTTTTGGCACTGTTAGTGGACAGGTACTGACCCACTGCAGTAAGAGCTGACATTGCGGTTATAGTTGCGTCGCCAGCTTTAGAAGGTGGTGGTTCCACCATTTTTTTCCATAGCTCGCTGAAAAGTTGAGGTTTTACATTAGTAGTACCAGAACAGAAGATATTAAGGAGGCAGCAAAACCAAACAAAATAGCTTTGGTCTATATACAGAACTTATTCTGGTGAACCCATGTAAAATATTAGTTGTATTTTATTGCAAAATACATAATAAAACTAGGTTCCAAACATATGACCATGTACCATCGCTAATGTATTGTCTATTTCTTCACATTGTATTAAGGGCTAAGGATGAAGAGACGAAGTTTATAATACGGTAAGCATAGTATGACGTCATTCATATCACAAAACAACTGAGAACAGACAAACATGCAATTGTAACATTGTGTGGGCAAGTCCAGCACGGAACTAGATTACGGATCAAGATCAAAGGAACATCACTCCTCTCTTTTAAACCTTGTAAGGTGCAATGATACGCTAAGACAATTGTGTACAAAATTGAAAAGAGTAATAGACATTGGCTGCAAACCATGCAGTTCAAGGCACAAGTTAGAGTAAGTAGTAGTTAAAAGGCATGAGGATTAAGGACTTACAACAGCGGCTTTGACTGGTGTAGTCATGCTCTTCTTCTTGCTGGTGTGACAGTCCTTGAAGATTTCCACAGCATTTGGTTCAGGTACTTTTTGGTCCTTGCGGGCTTTCCTCTGCATTTGTAACAAGTCAATATAGATATGATAATATGGTATAGCGAAAAGAGTGAAACAACAGCTAATTACAAGAGCCTCGCAGTGTGCAATATAGCTACGAGATCCTGTCGTCTGTTGGAATTTCACTTTCGTATGGTTGTCCTTGTTCTTTGAACAGTTCACCTACAAGAAGATAGATTTGTATGGCACATGCGTAAATAGGACTTCAACATGTGATCTGATGACATATATATAATGTACCTGATACTTCGGATCGAACCAGTGTTTAACGAGGCCTCTCCAGTCTTCATCAGATATATTTTCCACTGGAGATGTTTGGGCAAGTTCACTGTTAGCCTTGCCTTCAAAGTGAGTTTTCCTCAAGTTATACCCATACTGTCGCAGAGCAGACTTGAAAACATGGGTGCAAGCCTGTCTGGTTACATCATCTTGGCTATCCAACTTGAATCTCATCTGTTGAAAATTATGGGAGTCTCATTATCAGCAACCTAGAAAGTATTGGACAAAGCAAGACGATATTACTAGTTTCCATACATAACCATACTTACAGATAAATGGTCGAGGAAGGTGTTGAACTGGGTTTCGTCTTTGTCATTCCTGTACTGAATCCATGTTGGGAGGATACGTACATGACACCTAACAGCAACCGCTGCCTCTGATACTAACTTGGCTGACTCTGTAGCATCACGTGGCCTTTTTAAACCTGCCTCAAAACGGATCTCCATTCTTCCTTCTCTAGATTTAGTTAACCTATCGAGCATTATCCCTGATGTTTGTTTCCTCTTGCGCCTATGTGCTAGTCTAACAACAAACATAGGAAGTGTTAGTGTACATCAAACTGTGAGACTACATATAAAGAAGCATGCAACTATAACTTGACTCCAGCAACTACCTTCTTGCTGTTGAAGCTCACAAGGTTCATCTGATATTGCTAACTCGTCTTGTGTCAAGAGTGCTTGGGAAGTAGTGTCAGGTGGCAAGGGAGCTTGAGAACGTGCTGCTAGCTCAGTTGACGCACGAGTACGTCGTGCAACTGGTAGTACTGTGGTAGGTGTTGCAAGAACTAGGGCTGTCTCTGCTTGTTTGGTGGCAGCTATTTGTTTCTGTTTGTCTTTTTTTGAAACTCATGTAGCATGGGATGCCGTGTTTGTAGAATTTTCTGCTGGACTTTGACCTTCTATTGCACCGTCAGTACCAGCAGAATCTGTAGGATTCATCCGCTTCTTATTCCCTGCCATTCTGTGTTTCTTCCTCTTTCTCTGTGCCATGTTAAGTCAAGCCGACAAGAAAAACGAATAACAATTTAGTTCTTCAGAACAAATTGATGCGTGATGCAGACGAACTGAACTTTGATGTTAGACAACCACATGATAGGAGGATGTAATATGTATGAAAAACAGGACGGAAGAGATAACCAGAACTATGATGTGTAAACTAAGAAGAAGACATTTCAACAAATTAGAAGCAATGCAATGGAAGGTAGACACCATATGAAAGATGCTACAAATGTCGCACTGCCAAGTTAACAGTGTCTCATCATAAATGGCGTTTAAACAAATGTGAAGCAGTACAAGAAATAAATCATATGCAAGATGCAAACAACATCACACTACCATGTTAGAGGTCTCTCGTCATTAGTGCCATTGCATATTCACAACACTAGATATTCACAGCTTATGATGTGTAAACTAAGGAGAAGGCATTTCAACAAATTAGAAGCAATGAAAGCTAGACACCATATGAAAGATGCAACGAATATCACTCTACCAAGTTAAAACTGTCTTGTCATAAGTGCCATTTCAACAAATTAGTAGTACAAGCTAGAAAAGAATGTGAGATGTAACCTATATCACACTCCGAAGTCAAACGTGTCTTATGATAAGTGATTGTTGCAGGTTACACAACAGTAGTAATATGATGTAAGAACATGGTGTGATAGACAGATATTGTATGTTCTAGAAACAGGAACACGTGTCTTACTCAAGTATAATGTGTAAAGTAAGCAGATGGAATTCAACAAAATTAGAAGCAATACAAGCTAGACATCACACATAACATGCAATCACATATAACAGTGCCAAGTTAGAGGGAGCACCGGTGATGCTGCACTAGGGGAGACGTGCTCACCATAAACATAGCTTTGTTGAGAGTCTATGCATGTGTTGTCTTGGAAATCATCTTGGGGGTGTGGAGGAGTAGAAACTGTAGAGGCCCTCCGTTCGGAAGGAGCACCTTTATCTGCTGCCTTGCTAACTTCCTTCCGCTTTATTGATTTTGAATTGTCAAGTAAAACCGACAAGAAATAGCAATAAAATTCTCTCTTTAGAACTCATTCATGCAGGATACTGACAATCACTACTTTGATGTAAGGCAAACACATGATACCAGGATAGAATATGTACGAAAAACAGGACGGCATGGCATGTTCACAACTGTTTGTGTAAACTAAGCAGAAACCATTCCAGCAAATAAGAAGCAATGCAAGCTAGACACAACATGAAAGATGCAACCAATATGACTCTGCCAAGTTAAAAGCGTCCCATCATAAATGGAATTTCAACAAATTAGAAGCAGCGCATGCTATAAATCATATGAAAGATGCAACTAATATCGCACTGCATATACTAAAGGTGTCTCGTCATGTTGATTGATGCGGGATACAAAAAAACAATAGTTTTATGTAAGGACATGCTTAATAGACAGATGTACTATGTACTAAATACAGGAAGGCATGTCACATTAACAGGTATAATGTATAAGCTAAGCAGACTAGCACATGCAGTTTAACCAGATTGGAAGAATTACAATCTAGACACCATATGCAACATGCAACCACATATCACGCTGCCAAGTTAGAGCAAGCACCTGCGATGCTAGTGTAGGGGAAATGCTGTAATCAACTACAGAGCTACGTTCACTATCTTCATCTAGCATTTCTGTTTCTTGAGAATCATGTCGGAAGGCTGACGCTGCATTCTTTAAATGAGGAGTAGTCCCCTTGTCTGCCTGCCTCGTCATAAGTGATTGATGAGGGATACACAAGAACATTAGTTTGATGTAAGAACATGGTTAATACACAGATGTACTAGTATGTACCAAAAACAGAAAGGCATGTCATATTCAAAGGTATAATGTGTAAGCTAAGCATATGCAATTTAACCAAATTGGAAGCAATACAAGCTAGACATCCGGCTGGAGTGGTGAGCATGATCATCTAGGACCTGAGAGCCTGGTGGGAGGCGGGCTGCTTCGCCACCATCGCAGCTTTTTAGTTGGCTTCCAGGTGATGCCTATCTTTGCTGGGCTTGTCACTGGCTGGGCCAGTGCCCTGACTAGCTATTTGTCTTCTGGTGCTCACGAGGATGGTGGTTCATGTAAAAAATATCTTTCCTTATCTTATCAACTTCGGCCTTTCGAATACAAGCTAGACACCATATGGAACATGCAACCACATATGACACCGCGAAGTTAAAGCAAGCACCTGGGATGGTGGTTCATTGCGAGCGAGGTCTTCAACTCCAGAGCTACGTTCCCCGTCTCCATCTGCTGACACTGCACCCATTAAAGCGTTGAGACGTGTCTTGCCTAGCCGCACAACAAGCTGGAGCGACTTATCTCTTTTCTTTTTGGCTTCTCTCATGGCAGCGGAGTCTGAAATACCCTTGCATAAAAACACAACAGTGAGAGTAAGGGTGAAGTGGCGCCCACGGAGTACGAATGGGGAATCGGACGGGTGGGGGGGACCATGTTTCGGTCTGGGACGCGCTTGCTTTTGGTTTTTTTGAACAGAAGATGGGACACGCTTGTTTGAAATTTGGGGAAAGTACAAACTTTGCCCCCCTCCTAAATTTCGGACCTACTGCGGGTTGGGGGTAGGATGGTAATCCCAGGTGTCCCAAGTAGTGGGCGGGAGCGATTTTGGGCGCGCGCATGTGTGCTTAGGAGCCATTGTGTATGAATGTTTTTCGGATGCGGTTGCGTGGCATCTAGATGAAGCTACAAACCTACCCCGATTTAGACCTTTGACCGTCGGGCCGGTAGGTTTCACGGGTCGGAGTTATTAGAAAAGTAATTTCCTTGTACTACCAAACATTGGTCTCACGCGGTTTCGGGCGAGTAGAGGCTCTTTTGGTGCTTCGTTCGAAATTTTGAAACACAAGCATTCACGTTTAGAGTACTCTTGAACTATGAGCATTGACCTAAATATACAACGTTATATTTGACCTTGTATGTTTGAAAACCTCATTAAATTATCCGCTTCTTTTTGAAATTTTGACACTTGAAAATCCTATAACTACGATTATTTTGGAATGGAGGAGCTAAGTTTGAATCAATTTGTACACGACTACATATTTAGGTATGGTTTACAAATGCCATAATATCAAATTCAAATAATTGAATGGACTTCATGTTGAATTCGATTTTTTTAAACCACCTTAAGTTGAATTCAAATGTATGCTAGTTCATAGGTAGTAGCTATTTATAATGTCCATTGTGTAACTTTCGTATGTATAATGTGCTTTACACACACAACATGAACTATACTCATGTTTATATTCGATTGCTAAAGCGATGCATTGTCTGGAGTTCAAAATACTAACTATGTGGATCAATTATTTCTAATTATAACATAGACATGCTCAAATTCAATAGAATCTAGATGTCTGATGGATCAATGACCGCTCCTTACGCGAATTGCAAATATCATGATCCCATCCTAATATTTGGATACAGTTTATATCTTTAATCGATGTGTAGAGCAGTCTTTTACGTGTAGTTTCACTCTCCATCAGTGGTCTCTCACACATGCTCACACACTCTCTCCCGAGGTGTCTTTCTCGCACACATGCTCTAGATATAACCCTCCCTCTCTCTCGTAACCATTTACAACTGTTTTCACTAACCTTTATCACAAGCACTCTTCCTCTCGCAAACATACAAACGCACAATCCTCATCGACCCTTTCTATATACATGGACCTGCCTACGTGTCTTATGTACGCACATTATCTTTACGCCTGTCTCTCACGCATTGTCTCACACCTCTCTTCCTAATCGACGAGTATGATTCTAGCAGAACATTCTGTAGGATGCCCCTTAAAGTTAGGTTGGATGAATAGTAATATCAGAGATGAAGGGGTTACCTTAGTCCGAGAACCTAGGGTTACAAATCCTAGCCGGCTTTGTCAGTGGACACATAGTCCTTCACAATTCTGCTATCTTTGTCTTGTACGACTAGTCATCCATGGGTCTTCCTAAATGCGTCACGGGCCGACCAATGTGGCGCAGGACGGAACAGAACGAAGGGCCTCACCTCGACCCACCGGACCTCACGCGGTGACACACCCTCTGCCCTCACGTCTCATTATCTTCTCACACCCACACATACCAACACAAACACCACACACACAGAAAATTTCTCCTGGTGCCTCTATTCCCTCCCCCCTTGCATATACACACTCAAGGGAATGGAATCTCTTGTCGTGACGTCATATTCATCTCTCTCTCTAGACCACTCTCATTTCTCGTGCTATCTCTCCCACGCCCCCCCGTCGGGCCCTCTATCCATGCCTCTCTCGAATACGTAATACACACACATACCTCTCTAGGCCCCGCCAAATGCATCAACTACACATTCACACATGTTACATCACGTACCCCATTGATCTAAAAATCCCTCTCTTCACGTTTATTTCGCATACAACATTCCTTTTGAATAAAGTGTGGCCAAAAAAATATTTTAGAGTTTCTACATATATACAACATTACAAAGTTATATGGAGGAGTACGAACGCTAATTTGCATTGCATGGTGCCCACAATGATATTTATTCCGCACTGTGAATTTGTATATTTTTATACTATATACAAAGTTAGTCATAATAAAGAGAAACGAAGAGCATCTCTCTTTCCATCGCATACCCCCCTGTACGCCCTTTCACGTATGCACACAAAACTATCTCCAGGTCCTCTAAAAGTAAGCCCCCCAGAAAATTCAGGCATGTTTCATCTTTCTCTCGCGATATATGCAATGACGATCATTGTATTTGAAGCGAAAGCACGATACGTACATTGGACTTCAGAATCCACTCATTACGGTCACCATTTATGTTTAGTGGTTATCATGCAGTCGCGGGCTCACCGTACAACTCTGTATTTGCTCATGACATGACTAGTTGACTAGTTAAACGCTCCACGTGGCACCTCTAGTGTTGCATCACATTATCTCACTACCATCGTGGCCACCTGTCGACTTGTATCTACTCTACATCTACACTCTTATAAAATACATAAAATACACTCTTATAAAAACAGAGTTGGTGATGATGGTGTGCCTGCCATCCTGCAATATAGGTCGTCCGATTTATATCTGACGGATAGGAAAGAAACTATTGCAATTTTGCAAAAAGGTACCCACACACCTCTCCACATTTGCAAATAAGGCCTTCCCTCATTCATCCTTTTCTCTCACACGATAAACAAGTCATACAAATGCATCTTGATGTTACGTGCAACGCACGGGCATCTTGCTAGTAAGAATGAAAACAAACGACAAAAAATATATTTGGACGGTGGTTTGAAGTCATGACCGCGGGCACAGTGGACAAGGTGGCCTTGTATTGGTATGCTGAGCCGTCTGTTTTAACACACATGAGCTGGTGTGGTGATTATACACACACGCACTCATGCACACGAACTGCATCCACGCAACACTCACACAAACACATGCACACACGCACGCACGCAACACTCACATGTACACATGCAGCCACGCTCGCACGCAACACTCACACGCACGCACGCACATATGCATGCACACACCAGTACACCACACGACGAACACACACTCTCACGCTCAAGTGCTCAGCCTACACGTGCATGCGCACACATCAGGCCCTGACAGACACATACACAACCAGGTGATTCACGCGCACGGGTTGGAGCCTTGTCCCGCCTGCGTAAATTTGTGTTTACCTGACCTTTTGCCTATGCGAACTGACAGGTGGGACCCACAACGAACATGGTCAATTTAACTAGTCAACATGGCGCCACGCAGACTATTTGGCCGGTCAACAGAGTGCAATCCGATGCTGAGCTGTGAGCAAGTGACCGTATAATCACCACAAAACGTATATAGTGACCGTAATCAGCTTATTCTAAAGTTCGGTGACCGTATTACGCTTTTCTCTCTGTCGGCCCTCCAAAACTACATCTCTACACGTTCTCGCATGTTACATCTAACAACTATGCAATACAGCACTACTACTACACTCTAACACAATAAATTATATGTGTTTTTAGTTTTACTAGATATCATATTGTTACTTATAATTATTCAGTTTGCATACATTAAAATTGTCTTTGAAATGTATGGCCAGTATCATCTACCGCGCGGGAAAAACCCCGCCCTTTCCTGTTTAATCAGGTTTGTATCGATGGATCGTGCGAAACAGCAAAACTATACTAGTACTATACAGTACAAGTGACAGTTCACTGGGCCGTCGTGTCGTCTACTCCTCCGTCGTAAGAGTGGAGCGCTCGCTTTCATAAATCTTCTAGTCCCTTTCGGCGACATGTGGGACATCAAGCTACCGGGTCCACGTGCCATACCGGAATACAGTGCAGAGCAGCCGGGGTGAAGCACCCCAGTCATGGCGCCGGCGTAGTAATGAGTAATGAGGCGTCAAATCACAAAGCTGCACCTTTCCCGCAGTTAAGTTGGAGGGACGAAGCAACCATCATTTCACTCGTTGCTGAATCCGCTTCTCCCTCATCTTCTTCAACTTAACAATGTGTTGCTTCTGCCGTTGTTCTGCCTCATGTGGGACGCGGATCGGCTTGGTAAAGCACTGACACGTGGGACCGCATGTTAGCAAACTGCCAGGACAACATCCTCCGAAAATAAGAAGCCTAATCCTAGACTTACAAAGGGCTACGTAGTTGCTCAAATAAGAAACCTCCCCCGCCATCTGCGCGGCAAAATCACCTCCTTTTTAGTAATCTCGATTCTATAATTTTGTAGATCAATATAATTGAGATTTGTATAGATAGCACACAGGAGCAAAACCAAGTGGTATGGTTAAGGGCATCCACAATTTGTAGCCAAATGTGAAAATAGCTTTTGGCATCGTGGGAACCATTGTGGACGGTGTTGCCAAAGCCAAAAAGATGGAACTGAAACTCCGTGATTGATTGATTGAAGGAATAGAAAAATGCAACGTCTCTCCTCTTTCTCCCATGCTTGGACACATGTAGTACTACAGTATAGAGCACAGAGTCTACTCCCCTGTCTCTTCTATCACAAATCACAAAGCAGTGAGGCGTCAAATCACAAAAGCACGGACGAAGCAACCATCATTTCACTCTTCGCTGACTCCGCTTCTCCATCGTCTTCTTCGAGAAGCCATCTCACCGCATTAGTTACTCCTAGTAGTACTAGTAAAGGACTCGTGGATGCAAATGGAGTTCTCCGTCGAATGCACTTCGCCAAACCACCACCAAAAAAAATATCGTCGACGTCACCGCAATGGGGAAGGAATTCAAATATAGTTACTACCTCCATTTTTTTGTACACAAGGCCAGTATATCAAAACTACAATTTGGAAAGGGCCACTAACACTAACACTAATCGATGCAAAATTGATGGGGTTAGCAACCAAGGACATTAATATCCCCTTCATGCATGCGGAAGTGAGAAGGTTGGTTTGCATGGCGCTGCATTAATCAAGGGATGAGGAGTGAGATGGTTAGCTCTTTGGTCTTTGGAGAAGAAAATACGCATTAATTGACACGTGAAACGAGGATTTGTATCGATTAAATCCCGCGAAGGAAAACCCAGCCTTTCTTTTTTAACACTAGTACTCCTAGTACGTACGTACTTATCCTGTTTGGGTCTAGGCCTTGCATTGCCAAATTTCGCCACACATTTTTGCCAAGCTTGCCTAAATTTTTCAAAATGAGAAGGAGGTACACTTACGCACGGCTCTCGCTGTCGCACCGCACCCTCACACGGTCGCTCCTGCACGCCGCAAACCCAACCAAGGGAACGCACCCTCACTGACACGTGCTGTCGCATGTGAACACACCAAACTCAGCCATCCTATCGCTGACACATAATTTTCGTTCATAGAGTATGTTTATCCAACCGCATCTTGGGGAGTATCCGTACGGCCCGTGCGGTGGTCTGTTGGGGAAGAAGAAGAGGTGAGGAAGAAGGAAAGAAGGGTTAGGAGACGTAGGATATGCATCCAACCGCCTAAAATGGTAGACTGACCCAAGTCAGGCGACTTGCATAAAAAATATATGTTTTTACACAACAAAAGATCCATGAACACAACAACATAAAGAAAAACTATCACTGCTCGCGGAAAGAGACGACCTCGTCGTCTTTGGCTGTCGGCGCGAACCAGCCGCCGCTGCCGACGTGTGTCTCCACACCGTGGTTGTCCTCGGCCTCCAGCTACTCGTTCAAGCGGAGCGTGCGGGCGCTCTGCACGGACAAGAGGACAACCTGGTTCAAGTCGAGGACGTCCGGTTCCGCCTGCAGTAGGGCGTCGATGAGAGCGGCATCCGCGCGCTCTGCGTTGAGTCGAGCCTCTGCCGACCGGTTCAAGTCCAGGACGTCCGGTTCCGCCTGCAGGAGGGCCTTGATGGCAGCGGCATCCGCGCTCTCTGCCTCAAGTTGAGCCTCTGCCGCCCGGTTCACATCCACGACATCCGGTTCCGCCTGCAAGAGAGCCTCGATGGCAGTGGCATGCGCGTGCTCCACATCGAATTGAGCCTCTGCCTCCCGGTCGTCCTTTAGTATCGCCATGTTGAACCGCTGGTCCGCCTGCACCATGCGGGACTCGGACGCCGGCATGAAGTCGACGTCCATCGTCTCATACCCATCGGGGGCCTTCTGCGCCACGACCTCCGCCATGAACATTGGGTCGGCTTCCTCCTCCTTGTAGCTTGGCTCTAGAGAACTCGGGGATTGGCCCGCCGCAAAGTGAGCTTGGGAACGGAGGTCCGTGGCGCCGACTGCCACCGTGATTTCTGCGCGCCGCTCCGGTGTCAGCATCTTGTAGTAAGTGATCTTGCGGCGCACCATGGCTTTCCGGCGAACTAGGGGACGCTTGATGCGGGCTAGGGGATTGAAAGGTGGGGGAATGGGCTGGAGATTTGGTGTGGTTTTTGGGCAGTGGCTGGCGTAGGCCGAGCAGCGAAGGTTCTGGTGTGAATAGTGGTTCCGGTGAGGACCGGTTAATCGGTTTTGACTGTACATCGCTCTTGTCGCGTTCGCGTTGCAGCCCGGCACGCTGGACCCTCCATGTCGCTCACCGAATGGAACGCGCTTCGTCTTGCGTTTTCGCTCGCTTGTGGGACCGCAGTTGAGAGCAAACCGACGTCCCTCCCCCTCCCCCGCCCGCGTCATTTATTATACCACCACTCCCTCCATTTTATGCGGAGTAAATAAAAACAGAGGGAGTATTACTGCGGATGAGGATCCCCTGTCGTGGCCGAACCCATTGAGTAACTGACATGCGGGGCCTAGCAAGCATGGGGTCCGCCAGTAAGTGACCGAAAGGGAGGGTAAGGCAGGGATACCTACGTTAGAGGATCCACTTCCACTATACTACTTTGTCCAAATGTTAGAGTAATAATACATGACATGCAACTTACACAAATGTTAGAGTAATAATATATGACATGCAACTTACACAAAGCATACAGGGTCTAATGCATTTTTCGAGGCTAACTTTGACCAAATGTTAGAGTAATAATATATGACATGCAACTTACACAAAGCATACTGTCAAATTCGTATGTGAAAGGAGTTTCCAATGATATAATTTTCACAATATACATCTCATGTACTATTAATCTTGTCAATAGTCAAATTGGAAACCATCTCGAGTACAAATCTAGGAGTACGTACGAATCTAACAATATTGATTGGGCGTTGTTGAATGTTGATACCTTTTTTTATCAAAGTAGATATACTTTGACTACACATAAAACTTATATGTAAACTACTCTTTATATATGATTTGCGGAGTAGAAAGGATAGGAGGGAGTATATTGTACGTTCAAAAACGAAACGAACATTGAATACCCTTTATATATGATTTGCGGATGCTATGATCACCGGTTCAAAATTTTGAATCCGCCTTAGGTATCACGTGCCCCCACTCGTTCCCTCTCGATTTCATCTCGGGGTCCGGAGATCTATTGAAAGAGGAGTAGGGTGGGTACATGCGAATGATACTTGGCGGAATGTTCAAATGAGGCATGCGGGAGGATGGACTCGACTGGAGGGCGACATGATCGATGGAGAAGAGGGTTGGAGAGGAATGAGAAATAAGCAAACGCCACATGATTATACTTGAACGGCTCAAATAAACAATAAGTTGTCTCGCTTGGCCTACATAGTGAAAGGCCTAATGCGCAACGCAGAGCACTGACGCTCGAATATGGCCGGGAAAACAGGGAAACAAACATGCGGGGCACACCCGTCGGGATGACGTAGCGCAGACTAGTCCAATGGAGGAGCTGGCCCACGACCTCCTCGCCACCGACAACCGTTCATGTGGGTCGTTGGGGCCAACAACGAGGCGCAGCTCCAGCACCGCCTCTGGACACGGCGACCGCGGTGAGCGACTCGCTCATATCGTCGCTAGACACAGTCGGTTTCAGTTTGCCGTGGGTGGCGTTAGTGCTGTGGCATGACCAACGGTATGTTTGGTTTGTGCCCAAGGTTGCCCCATCAAAGCATTGGGTAGCCAAAATTTTGGTTGAGGTATTGGTTGCCCATGATTTGGCCGACATTGGCAAGAAAAATGAACTTGAGTTGGCTAGAGTTCATTGGCATGCCAAAGAAATGGCAACCATCCTAACAAAGACCAATCTCTGGGTCATGACAAAAAATTTGGTTGAGGTATTGGTTGCCCATGATTTGGCCGACATTGGCAAGAAAAATAATGGCAACCATCCAAACAAAGACCAATCTTTTGGTCATGAACAAAATTTTGGCAAGGTGCACTTTGGCCACAATCCAAACACACCCCAACACCCGGCTCGTCGAGGATGCATGGGGCGCCGCGACGCGTCCGCGAGTGGTGTAACACGGCCAACTGCATCCTCTGGACCTGAGACCATGCCGGGTCGTCTTGCTTTTTCAATGACATGCGGGGATTGCATGTGAGCAAAGGGCATCTCCAACGTTGCCACGACCGCAGCTGACTACCCTGGCACACCAAAACCCTCGTCCCTCGTGCCGTCGTGCGGTGCGTTCCCAGCCGGCGCCAGCTGCCCGCATTCATGTCGTCCGTTCATATGTCGTCATTAAGAGGCTCGGTGCCCGAGGAACAACTTCGGCGACTTAATGATGCACCCGGACGCTTGGCCTCACCGGAATGCGCTACTTAAAGCGGCAACGCCCTGGTAACCTCCACACCATAGCGCATCGTCCTCCTACCTGGAACCACATCCGCCATGACCTCAAGCGCGAACGCTCTTCGGGAGAGCTTGTCTTCGGGGATGGAGCTCGAGGTCGCCGCCCTTGCTGAAGTCGCCGCACAAGCGGTGACCACGCTGGCGGCCGACGACGGGAGCACCATCAGCCACGCGTCCTACTTGCCGCCGTCCAACGTCCGGCACCGCCGAGGTCGGGGACCCCTCCGAGGATGAGTAGGGCATGGGAGGCGGCAGGGCATGGTGTGCCAACTGGCCGGTCTGTCTCCCGTGTTCTACTTTTCCTCGCCGCAGACCGCACCTTCACTTCACGGGTCTTGAACCCCGCCCCCGTACATGGGGATCACAGATGGAGGACGTCGGTCGCCGCCGTAGAATAGGTTTAGGGTCGGGTTTGCATTAATCTCGGCCGGTGTATATGAACCTTCACAATAATATACATATTGTAGGAGTACTAGCAAGATGCCTGTGCGTTGCACGGAAGATCAAGATCTTGTGGAAGAAAAGGATGAACGAGGGAAAGCCTTATCTGCAAATGTGGAGAGGAGTGCGGGTAAATTGTCATAGTTTCTTCCTATCCGTTAGATATAGATCGGACGACCTATATTGCAGGATCGGACACATCTTTCTACATCTACGGGAACCTACGAAAGGGTTAACGTAAATTGCCTCTTTCTCTCCTCCCCTGATTTTCATGGTGGTGGGCCCCTCCCTCCCCCCAATCTATAATCAACAGCTCACACATTTCACATTACGTTAATTACGTAACTAGGATTACGTAGGTGTAGCATTACTCGTCCTAAAAAACCCAACTAAGCCAACCTCCCAGCATATCGCGCGGGAGAAGACCCGGCCACGCCATTTTAGTCGGGATTACCGGATTACTAGTAGTAGTATCGATGGATCGCGCGAAGCAACATATTTTTTTTGTGGGGGCGAAGCACCTAGTTTAAAAGGAAAAAATGTGGTACACTCACATCACTCCTGTCGCGGTCGCGTTGCACCCCACACACGTTCGGTCCTGCACACGGCTCACGCAAACGGAACGCGCTTCGGCTTGCCTCTTCACTGACACGTGGGACTGCACTTGGAGAAACCGACCATGCGCCAAACTCCCCCCGCCCACCGCGCGACCCCCCCCCCCCCGACACCCAAAAATTCCCCCCAAATCCGATTCAACCGCCCTTCGGCCAACTAGCCAATAATATTTCCCAAACTCCCCTCCCTCCTGTCCCCCTCCATTTCATTCGCTCCGCCAAAGCCGCCCTCCCCACCGCGCCGATACATCGGCGCCGCGGTTCGGCGATCCTCTCGCTCCCACAGTACGCTCTCGTAGACTGCCGTCCTCTAGCCGCGCCGCCACCTCTGGCTACGTTCTTGTGGAGGCGCACGGCGGTCAGCGCCGCCACCGCTGGCGGCGTTCGTGTGGAGACGCACGGCAGTCAGCTTCTCCCATGGTACGCGCATTCTAGACTGAGGCCCCGTTCATGTCGGTGTAGCGCTGAATGTTAGCTGATAGACGCTATTAATCTCACTGTTTGCCGAAGTAGTTTACTGTCAATATGCTCTGCTTAAGAAGCTTCCTTGCCCTGTTCTGCACTCAATCTGCTTAGCTGAGATGGCATGCCAAGGCCGATTAGTTGCTAAAATATCCTGCCATATATTTATTGTGACGTAGATTGCCATGGTCTAGTAGCCAATCTGTTAGGTGAAATAGCTCTACACCGTTTTATACTCGATCTTTGTTTCTACGATGGCCTTCGATAGTTCGATGGCTGTGTGCTCGGCCTCATTGACTACTGAAACAGCCTGCCATAATTTGGCACTCAAATCTATTTGATGAATTAGCTTTACATATATTTCGTTACTTAGATCTGCTCGTCCAAATATCTTGCCATAGCTTTAGACATCGACCTAGGTATTTTTTTTTCTGGACTTCATAAAAAAGCATATATGTTTTTCCTGTAATATCTAGTAGAAGAACTAGTTTGTATGTCTAACAGATGGACATGACTTGGATAACTTCTGCTCGAAGATTCTCCGCTGCATATGTCGAGGGGGTTGAAAACTTCATGAACTTTATCAGAGCTGAGTACGGTGGTCCGAAATCAGATGTGCTCTGCCCGTGTAGCAGTTGTATGAATTCAGTTACAAGACCCCAGTCAACTGTGCAAAATCATCTAGACTTGTATGGGATGTCGGTCACATATACTAGGTGGGTTCATGGTGGCGGAGCCAGTGAGTTTGACCAACATTGAAACAATGCTACTAAATGCTCGTGCATTCCGTGAACTTTCACCTGCAGAAGAAAAACGGTGGGCCCGCATGTTGGAACAATGCAACGTTGCTATCACCCCAGGAAATAAGCTGTCAGTATTCTTAGCTATGGTCACCTTTCTTCAGGTGAAGACATCTGAGCGGATGACCAATAAATCGTTCGATGCGATGTTGGCTGCTTTCCGCGAATCTTTCCCAGATGCGTCTGAGTTGCCACACACCTACAGTAAAATGAAGAATTTCGTTCGTGCAGCTGGAATTGGATATGATATGATCCATGTTTGTAAGAATAATTGTGTTCTGTTCCGGAAGGATTATGCCAACTTAAGTGAATGCCCGAAATGCAAATCATCAAGATGGAAAGATGGCGATGCTGTGAAGAGGATTCCTCATAATGTTCTGAGACATTTTCCAATTACACCAAGATTGCAGAGGTTGTTTCATGATGCTGAAACAAGAGAGGATGTACTACGGCATTCTAGGAACCAGGAGTACAGAGATCAGAATGTAATGAGCCATCCATCTCATGGTAGTGAGTGGAAAAGCTTCAATGATAAACACAAAGAGTTTGCTGCTGACCCGAGAAACATTAGACTTGGCTTTGCTTCAGATGGATTTAACCCATTTGGCCACCAGAGCGCCACATATAGCATGTAGCCAGTGCTTGTTATCCCTTACAACATGCCTCCAAATGTCTGCACCAAAGAATCAAACTACATGATGGCCTTGCTCATCCCAGGTCCAAAAAGTCCTGGAAAGGATTTTGGTTTGTTCATGGAGCCTCTTGTGGAGGAACTTCAACAACTATGGAAGGGTGTTCTCACTCGAGACCTATATAGCAGCCCACCAGCTGATTTCTTTCTACGTGCTGTTATAATTTGGTGCATCCATGATTATCCGGCTTTGGGCACTATGTCAGGGCGAACAACACATGGCTACAATGCATGTGTTCGCTGTGACAGGAATCCGCTGTCATACGCAATACTTAGCAAGATCTGTTACATTGGACACCGTCGTTTCCTTGCCAAGGACAAGCCGCTTCCTAGAAAATACCAAAGACATGTGTTCGATGCAAAGCATGAAAACCGTGATGCGCCAAAGAGGCTCACCGCCGATGAGTTGCAAGTGGAATTAGAGAAGGTCAGGCATATTACACCAGGAAACCATCCTGATAATGGTAGTGGGAAAAGGAAGCGTGGCAGGGCAGAAGAGAGATTATTGTTTACCCGCAGGTCCACTTTGTGGGACTTGGAGTATTGAAAAGATTTGGATCTGCGGCATAATCTTGATGTGATGCACATCGAGAAAAATATATGTGACAGCATTATCGGCACACTTCTTAATATTGGAGGCAAGACGAAAGATACCTTAAAATCTAAGATTGATTTGACACACCTGGGTATCAGACAGGATTTGCAGGTGCAAGATGAAGGTAAACCACGGGATATGGCACCAGCTGTGTACGTCTTGGACAAGGTAAAAAGAAAAGAATTCTGCGAGGTCCTGTCACGTGTGAGATTCCCACATGGATTTGCATCCAACCCTGAAAGGAGAGTCAGTGCATATGGAAACAAGGTACAAGGGTTGAAAACTCATGACTGCCACGTCCTACTTCAAAGGGTTTTACCTGTTATCCTTACAGGATTGGGCCGCCCTGACTTATACAGAGCAGTTGCAGAGTTGGGACAATTCTTCAGGGAACTCTGCAGTAGGAATATCAGGATAGATGCTTTGGAGCGTCTTAGAGACAAGATACCAACTATCCTATGCGACCTTGAGAAGATATATCCTCCAGCCTTCTTTGATGTGATGGTGCATTTGGCTGTTCATCTACCTGATGAGGCACTACTTAGAAGTCCAGTACAGTATGGCTGGATGTACCCTATTGAAAGGCGGCTAGGCACTTTCAAGGGCTATATTAGGAACAGAGCTAGACCCGAGGGTTCCATTGCAGAGGCCTACATTGCTACAGAAGCATTGACATTCTGCTCAAAATACATTGAAATAGCTGATCAGCTTAGCAAAGAGGTGGGTGAAGACAATCCCGGGCTCAATGTTTCGATTATTCTGTTCAATTTACAGGGAAGAGTCGACAAGAGGACAAACCTAAAGATTTGGACAAAATGGTTTGGTATGTGTTGAATAACTGTCCTGAGATACTACCTTATATCAAGTAAGTGCAGTACTGCAGCTTATACATCGTAATCTACTAAACTTGCAGCACATTCTTATATATTTAGATGTTTGACGCGATCACTATGTTGTGCAGCATCTACAAAGAGGAGTTACTGCCGCAAAATCCAAGAAACATTGACAAACTGGTTATGGCAGGATTTGTGAAATGGTTCAAGAACCATGTAAGCTTTTGAAGTGCACTGTCATTTTTTTAATATATTGAGTACATAAGATGACCAGCTTGTCTATTTTCTAACCATAGGTTAAGAAGATGCGGGAGGATGGGCATGCAGTTGATGATGCCCTTTACTCACTAGCAATGGGCCCTGATACTCGGGTAAGACATTAGGAATCTTGCGTTGTTGGAGATGTGCGCTACAACACCCTTGCACGAGACGAAGGCAGGAAGACACAAAACAGTGCCATCATGAGCACGGATACGTATGACAAAGCGACAACTGAAATGTATGCTAACATAACAGACATTGTTCAGTTGCAGTATATCTCCAGTTTCGAGGATCATCGGTGTGTGGTTCTGTTGTGCTATCGTTGGTATAACCTGTTTTCCAGGATCGCAAAACTCAGAGCTGATGATTATTTCAAATCCATCAATGTCAAGGCGGCGTACTAGACCAACGAGCCTTTTATTTTGGCAAATCAAGCAACACAGATATTTTTCTTGGAAGACACATTTGCACGTAGCGATGACTGGAGAGTATTGCAAAGGTTTGAGCAGAGGAATTCGTTTAATGAAGTTGCACAACAAGATGATGCTTACACTGCTCCTGATGTACAAGATAACACAGATGTTCCTAATATCTTTGAGAACCATCACGTCAATGACGTCGACGAAAAGATTGCCTGTCGTGCTGTGGACATACAAGAGTTGATCAAGAAGAAGCCAACGTTCGAGGACGTTGAGGACGAAGAAGAAGATGACACCATGGGGAATTACGATTCAGACTGATACACATGGCGAAGATGTTGACGCTGCTGCTGCGGATGATGATTACATTGCTTTTGTCGTATTTGCCTGTCAGAAGACGTTTTTTTATCTACTATGTGAAATTGTGTTTGCTATGACAACTGAAACCTGATGAACATGTTGTTTAGTATTTTGCTGTGAGAACATCACTTGTTATGTATGCTGATTTGTGTTTGGTGATTGTATGACAACTAAAGCATGATGACATTGTTGTTTAGTTGTACTCATATTTGGCTGTGAAACTTGAATTTGATGACATAGTTTGCTGTTGGACTGCAATTTGCTCGACGTCTTCGAATGAGAACAAAGCTGACCCGACAGGGCCTTTGCTATTTATTTATTTATATGAGCAAAAGGGGATACCCCCTAATTTCTGTTAATAGAAATCATTAGATGTTCAAAGCACTATGCCCAGCCTGCTACACAGGTTTCATTCATTACTAGTTTCAGCAAAGTGCTCATGTCATAGCCACTGAATACATCACGAGTGCTACATACACTGCAGATAAAGAGACAATCATCCTACAGAGCACATCGATTTTGCCCATTATCTTCTCAAGCTCTTTCATTTCCTCATTGCTGTCAAGGCCATTTAGCAACTGTTGCTTGGCCATGATCAGAGGAACTGCATCTTTAACCTTCTGCTCTGCATCTTCCTCTTCTGTCGTTCCTTCGGTTACTTGTCCAACACCCCAACTTGCTAGTATTGGGATTCCTCGGATAACAAAATAATCAGCGTAGTTGCATTCCCCCACATCAGCAACTTCCCAGAAATACAAATCACGGGAATCTTCCCTTTTCTGCACGAATCAAATTGGTAGATATTCAACCAAACTATTAAAAAAATCAGCAACTGAAAGCAGCAGAACAACACTTAAACCTATTATTACCCCATGATTCAGGCATTTGTAGAAGACTCGGCCAGGGTTGCGGATTGTGGTTGAGACGCGACGAATGACTCTGCGTGATTTGCAGCAGTGGCACCACACCAACGGCAGCGGGTTGCGATGAGCAATCGGCTGCGGTGCGCGTGCCGGCGAGGGTGTGATGAGACCCACAGGCGATGGTACGGGTTGCGACTTGGCGCATATCTGGTTGTTACCTGTTGAAGAGCAGGTGGACGAGCAGCCAGCGGACATGGTTCCTGCGGCCAGAGCTTCTGATGCTAGGCAGAGTAAGTAGAGAAGAGGAGAAGCGAACGTTCGATATGTCAGTTTCATTACTTGCAGAGTAGCATAGCACCATATATAGTCATAGTCTAGGTTTGGATTTGAACCAACTATAGGAGCACGTCTTTCTTTTTTCTAAAACTCAGCAACGTCTCTTTACTGGTACACTAGCTTGTTCTGTACGCCTTCCCAAGTCTTTGATTTTCTTTCCCTTTTTTTGCAAGGACCTGACAGCTGGGACCCACCGGAAGGGCTTCTGTATTTCGCGAAAAAACGTTCCCCCCGCTGACATGTCTGACCCACCAGCTATATCTTCGCACGCAAGGAAGTGCCTCCTTATTACGCACAAAAAAATGAATGCCCCCTGCTAGCTGGGACCCACCATAGTGGGAGGATGACTTGTGGGCCAACAAATTTGACGGGGACGGAGGGCTTTGTCAACTTAGTCAATATGAACGATTCTAGCTCCAGTGACCGTACGATGTCCATCCAACGGGCATAGTGCTTCTTCAACCTCTGGTCTTCTTGCTCCAGCCGCCCAAAGCAGCGCCGGTCGTGCCGCATGCTCCTGCCTCCTGTGGCCGGCTGTGCTGCCGCGGAGGCCTCACCGCCCCCTACTATTCCCACCGCTGGCCAGGCCCTACGGCGACGGCAGCCTCACACCGCAGCCGAACCAGTGAACCCTCGTACTCCTCTCCGCGCGGGCTTCCACTGCCGCGTCTTCCCCGGCTCCGCGTCGTCCCCTTCCTAGGCCTCGCCGTCGTCCACCGCCGTGGTGCTCTCCGCGCGGCGTGGTCAACGTGGTCAAGGAACAACTTCCATCGGAAGAGTACTGTATGTGGAGAGGCTGACAGCTGGGTCCACGGCCACAGCCCAGGTTTTTTGTGATTTGCCAAGTAAGTCACTTTGTCAGGCATGTTGGGCTGCAAATCTTTCAAGACGAGGAGAGCTTTCATTCGGCTGGCCGAGAAAATGACCCATCAGTAATGAGAAATGGGATGTACATTTTTAAAACACATCAAACCGGCAATTAGTTTCAAATATCTTTTTTTTTATTTCAAGATTTTAAATTACATTAATTTTTATGCATGGAGAATTTGTTGGATTTTATACTGATATACATTTATTTTTAAAATCAATTTGAATATGAGTCGAAATTTCGGGATTAAAAACAGTTCGGACCGCAGCGAAATATGCAAAATTTCTTATAATTTTTTAACCGTGGCCATAATTTGGGCTGCAATGCTAACAAAGAGAATATGGGCTCCAAAAAAAACCTTAAGAATTAGCAAATGGGCTGAAAATTATGAGAAATAATGGCAGATGGGTTGTATGCTGTTTTCCACAGATTTGAGGCTTTCCTAAAAAAAGGTTGACACACAAGCAATGACTGTTGGATGTCCATCCAACGACCGTCGTGCTTCTTCAATCTCTGCTCTTCCTCCTCCAGCCGCTCAAACAGGCGCCGGCGGGACTGCCTGCTCCCTCCTCCCCGCGGCTGGCTCTGCTGCCGCGCAGGCCTCACCGCCCCACCGTACTCCCATCGCTGGCCTAGCCATCCCTCTACTCACCCACACCTGCTGTTATTCTCCGGCGACGGCAGACGAACCAGTAAACCCTCGTACAGTCATACTCCCCTCCACGTGGGAAACAACTGCCTCCGTGTCGTTCCCTTCCTAGGCCTCGCCGTCGTCCACCGCCCTGGTCCTCTCGGCGCGGCCTGATCAACGTGGTCAACGACCGACATGCATCTGAAGTGGACTGTACGTGGAGAGGCCGACAACTAGGTCCACGTCCACACGCAAGGAAATGCCTCCTTATTACGCGCAAAATAATGATTCCTCCACCTGACATCAGGGACCCACCGAAAGGGCCTCTGTATTTCGCGAAAAAAACGTTACCGCCGCTGACAGCTCGGACCCACCAGCTATATCTTCGCACGCAAGGAAGTGCCTGCTTATTACGCAAAAAAATGAATACTCCCCCTGTTAGCTGGGACCCAGTATAGTGGCAGGCTGACTTGTGGGCCTATAAAGTTGAGGGGGACGGAGGGCTTTGTCACCTTAGTCAATAATGCACGATTCTAGCTCCAGTGACCGTACGATGTCCATCCAACGGCCGTAGTGCTTCTTCAACCTCTGGTCTTCTTGCTCTAGCCGCCCAAACCAGCACCGGTCCTGCCTCGTACTCCTGCCTCCCGTGGCCGGCTGTGATGCGGCGGAGGCCTCACCGCCCCCTACTACTCCCGCCGCTGGCTAGGCCATCCCTCTACTCACCCACACCCCCTATTACTCTGCGGCGACGGCAGCCTCACACCGCAGCGAACCAGTGCCCTCGTAATGCTCTATGCGTGGGCATCCACTGCCGCGTCTTCCCCGGCTCCGCATCGTCCCCTTCCTAGGCCTCGTCGTCGTCCACCGCCCTGGTGCGCTCGGCGCGGCGTGGTCAACGTGGTCAAGGAACGGCTTCCATCGGACGTGGACTGTACGTGGAGAGGCTGACAGCTCGGTCCATGGCCGCAGCAAGGAAGTGCCTCATTATTACGAGCAAAATAATTATTCCTCCACCTGACATCAGGGACCCACCGGACGGGCCACCAGTATTTTGCGAAAAAAAATCGTTTCCCCCTGACTGCTGGGACCCACCTTGGTGGGAGGCTGACTAGTGGTCCTACTAAGTTGACGGGGACGAAGGGCTTTGTCAACTTAGTCAATATAAACGATTCTAGCTCCAGTGACCGTACGATGTCCATCCAACGGGCGTAGTTCTTCTTCAACCTCTGGTCTTCTTGCTCCAGCCGCCCAAAGCAGCGCCGGTCATGCCTCATGCTCCTGCCTCCCGTGGTCGGCTGTGCTGCCGCGGAGGCCTCACCGCCCCCTACTATTCCCACCGCTGGCCAGGCCCTGCGGCGACGGCAGACTCACACCGCAGTCGAACCAGTGAACCCTCATACTCCTCTCCGCGTGCGCGGGCTTCCTCTGCCGCGTCTTCCCCGGCTCCCCGTCGTCCCCTTCCTAGGCCTCGCCGTCGTCCACCGCCCTGGTGCTCTCGGCGCGCCGTGGTTAACGTGGTCAAGGAACGACTTCCATCGGACGTGGACTGTACGTGGAGAGGCTAACAGCTGGGTCCACGGCCGCAGCAAGGAAGTGTCTCCTTATTACGTGCAAAATAATTACTATTCCTCTACCTGACAGCGGGGACCCGCCGGATGGGCCACCGTATTTCGCCCCCCTGACTGCTGGGACCCACCAGCTACATCTTCGCAGGCAAGGAAGTGCCTGACAGTCGGGACCCACCTGGTCGAAGCGTACGTAGCGTTGTCATTCTGGTCGCGAACGTGTACGTACATATATACTGGTCGATGTAGAGGCACGCACGTGTCGTAGTAGAGGCGCGCACGTGTCGTAGTAGAGACGTGCACGTAGCATGTACACGTACGTACAGCGGCCAAGGTGCAAGAAAGAAAATATGGCCACGTATGTGTACATACGGGCGGGGTCTCGAACGCCTACTCGGGCATACGTACAGTGAGGGCTCGTGTACATGGCTGGGTCGGAACGGAGAAACAACGTCGTCGTCGTGTTCATGGGGAGGCAACAGAATGCGTCGTGTTCATGGGGAGGCAACGGAATGCGTCGTGTTCATCTAGAGGCAACACGGCTGGGTCAGAACGGAATGCGTGGTCGTGTTCATCGGGAGGGCTTGGACGGAAGAGGCGATGGAAACGATGCCTGGTGTACCGCAAAACGGAGGAAACGGACCTCCTACGGTCGAAATAGGGGTCCTGTTGATCGGGAGGGGTGTGGCGTACCGCAAAACGGAGGAAACGGACCTCCTACGGTCGAAACGGGGGTCCTGTTGATCGGGAGGGGTGTGCCGTACCGCAAAACGGAGGAAACAGACTTGAGCGCTACGGTCGAAACAGGGGTCCTGTTCATCGGGAGGGGTGTGGCGTATCGTAAAACGGGACTCCACGGGATACTGTTCATCTCCACCGTCGACCCCCTCCAGCCTCCACGAGCTATTGTTCATCCACCGTCGACCTCCTCCAGCCTCCACGGGCTCCTGTTCATCCAGCCTCCACCGCGCGCTACTCCACCGACTACTGTTCAACCACCCCTCCACCGTCTACTGTTCATCCAGCCCTCCACACCACGGGGTCATGTTCAACCACCCCTCCACGGGCACCCCTCCACCATCTACTGTTCATCCTGCCCTCCACACTACGGGGTCCTGTTCATCCACCCCTCCACGGGCATCCCTCCACCGTCTACTGTTCATCCAGCCCTCCACCACACCACGGGGTCCTGTTCATCCAGAGGCAACACCACGGGGTCCTGTTCATCCACCCGCACCGGGAACTGTTCATCCACCCCCACCCCCCCGCAACGCTCACTGTTCATCCAGAGGCAGCATCGATCGGCTTCAGTTAGCAGCAGTAGCCAAGGAATCGCTCGATCGGGTTCAGTTAACATCCATCGATCGATCGCTCGGGTTCAGTAACGCGTAGCCTACAGTGCAATCGCTCAGGTTCAGTTAGAGCCCAACGCCTCGCTCGGGTTCCGTTAGAGCCAACGCCTCGCACACACGCGCGCACGTGTACGAGAGAAACGCGCATCGCTCGGCCCCCGACCTCCCACCGTAACCGGGAACTCCCCGGAATTTTCCTCCCCCTCGCTTCTACCACGGTTTTTTCCGTCATGGACGGCCCAAAGAATGTCATGCAGCTGCGTCTCCGGCCCGCCCAGGAAGAAAAGCCCATTTTCTATCATGATTTTTTGTCATAGAAGTAGGATCCCACCACATCTACGATGATACCGGGTTTTGTCACAATTATCGTCATAGAAGTGTCATATGTATGACATAAAAAAAATTCGTTCGACCCAAAATGTCACGGATGTGTCTTTTTTTGTAGTGGAGGAGGGTGCGTTGGCGAGGGCTCGGGGAGGAGCAACATCGCGTGGGCTCGGGGGTGGCGACGGCGGCAGGGCAGGGGCACAGCGACGGCGATGGGGCAGCCTGGCGACGGCGTCGGAGGAGAGGACAAGGAAACTGAGACGAAAACTGCTAAGTGTTGCTTATATAGACAGAGCATTGGTCCCGGTTGGTAGCACCAACCGGGACGGATGCCCACCTTTTGTCCCGGTTCGTGAAACCAACCGGGACAAAGGTCAGTTTTCGCCACGCGAAAGGGCAGGAAGCACAGCCCACTGGTCCCAGTTGGTGGCTCAACCCGGGACGAAATGTGGGCATTGGTCACGGTTGGTGCCACCAACCGGGACGAAAGGGTGGCATTGGTCCCGGTTGGTGCCACCAACCGGGACGAAAGGGCTGCGGTCGGCACGGCCTCGGGCGGGTGGATCTTTAGTCCCACCTCGCTAGCTGAGAGGCGTCGGGAGTGGTTTATAAGCGCGGCTGCGCAAACCCTTTCGAGCTCCTCTCTTATGCAGGCCTACGGGCCTAAACGCACTCTCTCTGCCTGTGGGCCTACTGGGCCTGTTGCGAGCCTGGATCCTGGCCCAACTTGCTGGTTGGGTTTCTAGTCGTATGCAGGTCATGGTGGCCCAGTAGGCGGCATTTTTTTTAAAAAAATTAGTATTTTTGTTTTGTTTTTTTCTTTATTTATTTTCTTTTGTTTCTACTTGCAGCTAAATATTTAGAGCTTTTGAGTGATTCTTTTTTCTTTAGGTCACAAAAATTATAAACTTTCTGTTAGTGCCATTAGTTTTCGAATTTGAATAGTATAAATTTGAATTGTTTGAAATTTGTGTGAATCACTAGTTTGTGAATAACTTTACTTTAAAAATAGATTTTTGAGTGATTCTTTTTCCGGCTATTTAATATTAGTGTGTTTTATCATTATATTAAATTTGGTAATTTTTAGGTTATTTTAAATGGGTATTTTAATCAAAAACAGATTTTTTTTATTTTAGTTTGCTATTAATGTTTCTAACAAAGAATACTTTATGAAAATTCCTTTTGCTATTAATGTTTTGAACAAAAAAATACTTTGATAATTTTAGTTGCATACATTTTGTATAATTTTAGTTTCAGAAATACTAGAGGTTTATAAAAGCTTTTTAGTTGATTCTTTTTACTGTTGAAGAATATTATAGTTTTGTTTTAGTTGATCATAACAAAAAAATTAATTGATTATTTTTAGCATTCTTTTTGCTATTAGAGTTTTGTAAAAGCTTTTTAGTTCATTCTTTTTGCTATTAGTTTATTCTTTGAGCTAAATGACCCTGAAATTGAACTCCAGACGATTTATGCGTTCAATATGCATCATTCAAAGCCACATCATCAATTTTCAACCCTTTATGACTTCATTTGCTATTTTTGATGCATTTAATCTTTTCTTTGAGCTAAATGAACCTGAAATTGAAAAGCTGTACAAATGAACTCTTAAAAGGTTGAACGTTGACACGGTATCACCATTTCACCCACATAGCATGTACTAAAAAGAATTTGACCAACTGTGCACTTGATAATCGAACGAGGGTCTGATCAGGGCAAGAGATGCAGTTATACCAAACCATGTGAATGGTTGTGGGATCAATCATATGAATAAAGTTATTGGGCCGGGTGGTCAGCTCCGCATTATCTCTCTGTTACCTAAAACTAAAGATGCTGCCAAATTGAAAAGTTTAGACTTATTTTCTTACATAATCTTGCCTTTTAAACTTATTTCAATAATAATTTAAATAATATTCACTAATAATTTAAATAATATTTTTATACAAAACCTTTATACCTATTTAAACTTATTTCAATCATATTATAATACTAATGAGTATTTGTTATCATACTTAACAACATAACAATGTTATTAAACAATAACTATAGTGGTGTTTTTTGTTATCAAATATAACAGAAATCACCAAAAATTGCTTCTCCTATTTTTTACTGATGATTGCATAAATTATGGTGTATCGATATATATTTGTGTCTATGTGCATGTGTTCATGTATTTGTTAGTATCATTAAATATCATGGTAGAGATTTCTAAAGTGTAATACTTAAGTAATATCTCAATAATGATTTCTAGTCGAATATTAGTTAGCATATTTATAGAATCTTCTAGAGTATAAATTGAACCATCTAGAGCATCTCCAACAGAAGTGCGGTAGCGTGGCGCACTCAAAAAGTTTTGCGGTGCCAAAATAGTGTTTTTGCACATGGGAGGTTTACCAGACGCACAAAAACACGACGGCCAACCCGGCGGCCCCACATGTAGCAGCCCACGCGCACAAGTCTATAAATTTGGAGCCCCGTAGCCCGCGTGCGTTAAAGTTACAACTTTGTTTTTGTGCGCGCTCTATTTTACAACTTCTGCTAGAGCACTGTCGGTGTCAAAACCGGCGGATCTCGGGTAGGGGGTCCCGAACTGTGCGTCTAGGCCGGATGGTAACAGGAGACAAGGAACACGAAGTTTACCCAGGTTTGGGCCCTCTCGATGGAGGTAAAACCCTACTCCTGCTTGATTAATATTGATGATATGGGTAGTACAAGAGTAGATCTACCACGAGATCAAGGAGGCTAAACCCTAGAAGCTAGCCTATGGTATGATTGTTGTATGTATATATCTTCTATCGACTAGCCTGGCCTCGGTTTATATAATGCACCAGAGGCCTAGGATAACAAGAGTCCTAGCCGAATACGCCGGTGGGGAGGAGTCCTTGTCTTGATCGCCAAGTCTTGTGGAATCTTCCTTGTATGCGGCAGCTGTCCGAACTGGCCCATGAGTATACGGCCACGGGGGTCCTCGGCCCAATCTAATAGATCGGGAGATGACGTGGTGAATACCCCCTAGTCCAGGACACCGTCAGTAGCCCCCTGAACCGGTCTTCAAGTTAGGGACGCTCCTCGATTCTTCCGAACTGTTCTTCATCTTCGGTCTTGAAAACTGGTTCACCAAATCTTCTATATCTTCGATCTTGAGGACCGCCGAAATGTATTCGACGAGTTTACACGTCGGGTATCCGAGGAGCCCCTTTTTGTTTTCGGCCTTTATCAATGCCTTGTTATTTTTATGCCACACCTCGGGATTGATGTTGTTCCCAGGAGGCGGTGTCCTCTTGCGTCCGAGCTCCAACGCCGGACTGCATTCGAGGTATCCTTTGCAGCCGAGCACCAACGCCGGACCGCTTCCCAGCTCTAATGCCGGAATGTATCCGAGCTCCAACGCCGGACTATGTATCCGAGCTCCAACGCCGGACTGTATCCGAGCTCCAACGCCGGCCTGTATCCGAGGTGTCGTAAATCACCTTGGTTCAAAGAAGTTTGAAGGAGTTTAGCCGAGCTTAATGCCGGAAATGCCCTCTATGAAGCCAGCCACTAGCGCCCGAGCTTTATGCCGGACTGCTTCCGAGGTGGTGCACCACCCCAAATGTGGGCCGATTTTTGTCATTATTTTTGATTGGTGCAATTTATTCTCTGCCAAGATATATATAGCCAGTAGCCCTCAAGGTGGGTATCGGTCTAAAACCCGAGATGCACATGAAGGATGACATAAGACCGCTGATCCCAGTAGCCGCTGAGACTCAGGTCGATTTGTAAATTCGGCCTGAGGATCAAGTCCTAGCTCGGCAGAATACTTTGGGACACTAAAAGCGGCGTGCTCAGTCCTCGAGACTCAGGTTGGGTGCGGCCGACCAACCTGAGGATCAAAATCTCCTCGGAAACTATATTGCACATAAAATTTTCTGCATTGGACAAGCAATGCAGTAGCCCCCGAGACACTGGTCGGGTGGCAACGCCAGATCAGGGGATCGATGTGCCCCTTTAATATGTTTAAATAATAAGCCCGAAGCCCAGTAGCCCCCGAGCCTTAATGCGGGCATGGGTGGCCGAATTAAGGATCGATATCCATAGTAAAATCAGAAATTATGTGTAACGACTCTATGTATCCAAGTACTTTACGTCATTTAATGCTCGGATCCGCATTGTACAAAACTTTGTTGACCGACCATCGGCTTCCACCTCCTCGGCCAGTAGCCGAGGAGTGTTTGTCTTACTTTATAAAGCCCTTATGAGGACGACAAACAAGGCAATCTGGCCATACGGTTTTATAAACAAAGGTACGCGGAGAGATATGTTATATTACTGTTTAACAGAAGAAATGTCTTCCAAAGAAAATAGTCCCGCTATCGGTTCCTTTCTTCGGGTTGTCATGCTAAGCATGATCATAAAGCCTCAGCTCCAATGTAAGAGCAAAATATCGAGGATTTAGTTTGGGAGGCCAGTTAATATCCCCCGGTAGTGTTCGGCGACAGTCGAGGTCAAGCCGTAAACACTTCGGCCAATGTTATGAACGGCCCATAGTCATCGGATCGCTGACCAGTTTACGCTTATTGTGACAGTCAGTTTTCGGCTTTCTCCACTGAGGTGCTTGACCATGCGAGCTGGAAGCACAATCGCAGTGGTTCTCCCTTTGCACACCTAGCCGAACAAAGCGGAATGTAGGAGGCAAGCGCAGGAGCCGGGCAACCCAACTATTGACCGAAGACACAATTCGAAACCGATGCATATATAGCAATATCCGAGAATGTTTTTGCTGAATCCATAAAGGTGTCCGGCGTTGCACTGCGAGACTAATGCCGGAAAAACACAAATAGTTTAAAAGTGCCAAAAAGCTTAGAAAACCAAGAAACGTCAGTAAAAACATAACGTCCGAACAAGATCAAGTGTTCGGTGCCAATCCGAAAATTGGTCTTTAGAAAAAAGAAGTGCTTCTGTCGTGCTTTAACATGATACATCCTATCTCAAGACTTCGAGCGGGTCAGCCTACGGCTTCAACCTCCTATCCCGAGGGCGGAGTACTTCTCATCAGGCCAGTTTAGCAACCTAAACTCTAGCGGCTTTGAGAGAGAAATTAGGCTCCCCGGCTAGTGACCACACACTCGTGTCGAAAAGAGGAGTGATAAATAATAATAGTAAGAAAAACTTTGCAACGACTAAGAAGAAGAACACTTATTATAAAATGGCTCACATAAATTTAAGAGCCCCCAAGTGACTTGGGTTGCATGTACCGAAGTACTTATATCATATCTATGTTCAACCGAACTTTAAACGCGTCTTAACCGACCATCGGCTTCTCCCTCTTCGGTCAAGGACCGAGAAGTGTTATGTACTCCATCGGTCGAGAATATCGACGGTGTTTCCAATAACCAGGCAATCAGGCCATAAGGCTGTAACAGACAAAGCGCACTCAGGGAACTTATGCTATATTACTGCGAAGAGTAAGAAGCATCTTCGAAGAAAATAGTACCCCCACCGATACCTTTCTTCGGTGCTCATTGTTATTATGAGACTTGTGCAATAGATTTTTTGTACTCATGAGTTCCGTTGTGTGGCGACCATCATTGAAAACTATAAGAGCGCTAGCTTTCGGCTTCACCCAGTCTAAGGTCCGACTTGGGCGACCCGATCGTGACAATCGCAAAGATGCTCCCTTTACTCCCTAACCGAACAATCGGGAACGTAGGGATAAACACAGAAGCGAGGCAACCCAGCTTGCAAATCGCTTAAGTCAATATGGTGCATATTGTGGCATAATACACGAACAAGGAACGAAGCCGTACAAGTATAATCATATGCAACAGGAAAAGCTTCATAAAGGAAGCCCCCAAGTAAACGGGGTATTTGAATTTATGGGTCACAAACAAAGTTTGGACAAGGGAAAAAGAAAAAGGAAAAAAATACAAGCAACTTTTTTCCAAAAAAGTATAACGCTTGGTCGAACCGAACACAAGTTAGAAATTAAAGCTTTGAGCATGAAAGGGACTTAGCTGGTTAATGTGTTCGCAGTCCCAGCTTGATGCGGGACAAGGTTCTATCCCCCAAGCTGGTCCCGAGGTGGCGGAGCGGAGAGCTCGACACGCCGAAGTGGTGTCGATGCAGACCGGCAGAGTGACGCCGAAGTCCCCGGATCATTTTCCTGTGCACAAAAATAGTGCGAACGGGAGATAATAGTAATAATGATAATTAAAAAAATCGTTGCATAATGAATAATTTATGCAAAGTGAGTAATAAAAGAAATATGGCCTAGCGCCTGAAGTCAATGTCGATGCAGGGCGTCGGCGTGATGCGGTAAAGGCGTGGCAAGGCCTGAATTCGTTGGTCGGTCTGAGCTCCGGATGCGGCGTTCGCCGGACTATGTACCGAAACTGACCGGACCACCATGCGACTGTCGTGAATGCGGCCACCATTTGATAGACCTGTGTACATATGATGGACAAATCAGAGTAATAATTCCTTGGGAAAAATGAACCCAAACAAACAAAAAATATTAGAGATTGATAGCACCTGGTTTATTTGTTGTAGCAATCCGAAGGAAGGCGATTCCCAAAATTGGGACTCGTTCCGCACACCCATTGCCTGATGAGAGATAAAACGACGGCATGACAATGCTGGTAAAGGTTATCTCACTGAGGCAAAGCCCTCGGCCCAGATAATGTGATGGAGCTGGTCGGCTAGTGACGCCGAAGTGTCCGGAGTAGGTTGATGAAGAGATGGCGAAGCCCCTGGTCCAGCCGAGATGTCAAAGCCCCGATGCCAGTCGATGAGTCGAAGTAGGTCGGCGTGATGGACACCAGCTTGAAGAAGCGATAGTGCGGCCCTGTCGATGCAGGTCGTGACGTGGTCGATGCCGGCTTGATGAAGCAACCGTGCGGCGACGCCGGCATGCCCGCTCCGTGTAATCGTGGGGCGGCGGTGTTGGTGATGATTTATCCTTCGCGATGCCGGACTCTTGTTCGGCTTGCGGAGATGATGATCCGAAGAATTTGAGCTCGGCTCAACAAAGTGACGCCGCGTCTTAGCGCAGGTCGGCAGTCGTGGAGTAATATTGCCGGACTGGTTTGACACCCGCATCATGTTAAAGATCATGTTCAAAAGATCTTAAAGTTAGTGGGATGTGTTCGGGAACAAAACACAATACCCCATACAAAACTTCCTTCAAAAGGGATGTCCGAAATCCTGTTCATAGAACAGATGAACTCGGGTCGGATTCGTTTTCGCGCAGAAAACAGATCCGAAAAGTGATGCACTAATCGGAAGGTTTCCGGAGTTTGGACGGTCGGATCGAGCTGAAATGTTGAGAGGTGGTAGATACGGGAATTCCGCAGCCGATCAACGGTTGGATATTCCGAAGGACGTCCGAGCTAGAAGCTGGACACCACGCCCTAAACACATCCAAATTCCCGTCCAGATTTGACAGGGCTCCGGTATATCGTGGATTGCCAGAGATTCCTCCATCGTAACTCGACGAAATTTTCCAGGATTGTTGTAGACTCAATTCCGCACAATTCCACCAAAGTGATCGTCAAAGCGATACTTGAGGAGGTGGTGGCAGCAGATACGAGTTCGCTGTCCAGAAAAACAGCATGGTCGCTTGAGGGCAATGTTGACGTTGAGCCCCCGAGCTCCATGGATGATTCCTCCGTGATCTTGATAGAGATCGGAGTTGATGTTTGATGAAGGCCCTCGTCCGAACATGGTGATCCGAACACGGGACGCAATTCTTCGTCGAACCAAGGTGACCAGTCGAGCTGGTGATGAAGATGCCGAAGTCGCAGTTGATCTGCAGGCGAGCCATTGATCCTTTTGTCGATCACACAGCGGAACTCTCAATGAAAGCACCAATGTCGGTGTCAAAACCGGCGGATCTCGGGTAGGGGGTCCCGAACTGTGCGTCTAGGCCGGATGGTAACAGGAGACAAGGAACACGAAGTTTACCCAGGTTCGGGCCCTCTCGATGGAGGTAAAACCCTACTCCTGCTTGATTAATATTGATGATATGGGTAGTACAAGAATAGATCTACCACGAGATCAAGGAGGCTAAACCCTAGAAGCTAGCCTATGGTATGATTGTTGTATGTATATATCTTCTATCGACTAGCCTGGCCTCGGTTTATATAATGCACCAGAGGCCTAGGATAACAAGAGTCCTAGCCGAATACGCCGGTGGGGAGGAGTCCTTGTCTTGATCGCCAAGTCTTGTGGAATCTTCCTTGTATGCGGCAGCTGTCCGAACTGGCCCATGAGTATACGGCCACGGGGGTCCTCGGCCCAATCTAATAGATCGGGAGATGACGTGGTGAATACCCCCTAGTCCAGGACACCGTCAAGCACTGTTTTTTGTATCTCGCGAGCCAAATAGGCATTTTGTCCAGCAGGCGGCTTATTAAGAGGGTCTATTGGAGATGCTCTTACAAATTACAAGCTAGGTTCACAATAATTTGATAAGACTTGAATGCTCTCTTGGTATTGTAATAATATGGATTACCAACGACTATAAAATGTCATCGATTCGATTTTGCATACATACAATTTGTTTATTTGTCATACCCGCTCGTTGGTTTCATTTAGTGGATGCTAGAGCTCCTATGAGTTTCTTAAACAAAAGGTTTTGTATTAATTTAAATATAGAAATCTAGTTAGTATCGATTTTAGTATAACTTGCAGGACATCTATCAGAGAGGGACTTGGAGGCTGACTGAATCACTTTTACCTATCTAATTGGATTGTTTCTACTTGCAAAAGAGATCGTGCATTGCAACGGGAGATAAAAAAAATACCACACGTCTCTAACACAATAACCATGACTCGAGACCCCAATAGGTCCACGTTCTTTATTTCAACATGACATCCTATCAGCATTCGACATATTTTTCAATCAATTTTCATATATAACATGTTAAAATTGGAGTTAGTATTTAAAATATATGAATATTTTTTTAAAGCATTTGAATTTGTCCCCAAAAAATATTTAAAAATGGTTAACGGGTACAAATAACATCATATTCATATTTTACACATTTTTCTAATCAACTTTCAGATATAACATGTTAAAATTGGAGTTACGGTTTAAAAGATATGAATATTAAAAAACATTTGAATCTATAAAAACATTATTTTCTAGACGGACGACTGGTTAATTAACCAAAATCTTAGGTGGTTTTCTACAAAAAATCAAAATGTTTTCTATTCTCACTTAAAATAGGACTGCAGGTTGATTAACTGAAACCTCAGGGGGTTTTCTGCAAAAAGCAAAATGTTTTCTTTTCACACTTGTATCAAGATCACGGGTTGATTTCACAAAAATGCGGGAATTTTCTGCAAAATGTGCGACGATGTATAGGTGCCTTATTATTATGTAAAGATATGGTACACGCTAGTAGTCTATGGTGTAGATTTTTTTTGCAGGAAAATATCCAATCTATTCATCTTCAATCATGCTAGTACAATGAACATCAGAAATAACAAAAATTACATCTAGATTCATAAACCACTTAGTCACGACTATAAACACTAAATAAATACATGTACAGTTGTTATTACAACCTAATATTTGGGGCCCTACTCTCCGGCTCACAGTCGTCATTCAATTTGCGTGCCCTATGGACCAACTCTGTTTATTCAATTCGATTTAAACAAAGGAAACATGATCATTGCGAGTGGGTGTTCAAACACCCCACCCGCACCCCCGTGGATGATCATTGGGATTGCATTGAAGCTTTTGCTCGTTGGGTATATATATAGTTGCACCGCGTCAGGGGCCTCAGGGCGCTCATGCTCCTCCTAGCCAGCCAGATATGGCATGTTTGTTGCCTCCCCGCCGCGCTGCAATTTGCACACCTGCTTTGATCCGTCAAAGCTACCCAAGCCAATTCTGGATTTCCCCAGCAATGCTCGCGCGTCCGTGGAGACATTATCAGCAACCCGATCTTTCTCGAGCAGCACCAGCTGGCGGAGGGTCAGATCTACGGCCGGAAAGCGAGCGAGCGAGAGCCGTGGCGGCCACGGCTGCGGTGAACCCCCACTTCGTCGCTGAGCAGCAGGCGCTTACAAGGTCACCCGCGCTCAAGCCGCCGCTCGCAACGCATAGGCGGTGCAGCCAGGCGCAGGCGATCGCGGATGAGAACGACGCCAAACACTACTTGGCCGTGCCAGTGGGACGACGAGAGTGTCGGCCCCTCCATTTGCATCGTGGACCTCACTTCCAGCGGCGACAGATAGGTCGCGGACTCCTCCGAGAATGAGTATGACATGGGAGGCGGCAGGACTCTTTCTCATCGGAGACCACACCTTCACTTCACGTGTTTTCTCGCCGCAGCTCGTGGAGACGGCGGATGGAGGACACGGTCGCCGGAAGGGAACAACAAAGAATTAGACGACAGACGCCACTGTAGTCTAGGTTTAGGTCCGGTCCCTTTCTTTTAATGAAAACTGTCTTATAATGTGCTCCGATTTGAATGAAATCATCCGGTTGTTGTAAATCTACTTTTGAAATCTATACAGAGAAACAGTGGGTGATAATTTCTTTCGGAGAAGATTACATCCACCACTTCTGGAGCAATGGAGAGAGGTCCAGGCTCGGGTTAGGGCCTGGCCACTAACTAAGGAACCTGACCAGGTTGTATGGAAGCTGGGGAAGAAAAGTAAATTCACCACTAAATCAATCTATGACTACCTGGAGAGAAACCTTTCTGGTTGTAACTATAGATGGATCTGAAGGGCAAAAATCCCACTCAAAATTCAAATTTTCCTCTGGCAATTATCTCAAGACTCTATATTGACCAGAGATGTTATGAACAGGAGGGGATGGCTTGGGAGACCTACTTGCTCCTTCTGTAATGAGAGACAAACCTCGCAGCACCTTTTCTTCACATGCCCGGTGGCTAGGGTGATGTGGAGGACAGTGGGATGTATGCTGGGCACGGATCGCTGCCCTAGAAATATGTGGCAATACTTTGTCTGGTGCTATACTCTCCTTCCTGATGGGGAGAGATTCTATACGTTTGGCCTCGCGGCTCTTTGCTGGGCCATGTGGAATAGTCGTAATAAGAAAACGTTTGAGTTCAAGAAGATGAGATCTCCTTTTGACGTGGTTTATACTGCTTGTGGCTTTCTCTCCTACTGGGCAGGGATGCTGATGGGCGACGACCGAGAGGCAATAGAGCGCGGATCAAAGATGTTGAGAAGCAACGCGTCAAACATGATGAGGATTTGTGCGGCACCAAGCGACCCGATGCAGAGCTGATACTGGGGGCAAGGACTTTGTTGGTGGTTCCTGACCTCACTCGTCTTGTGCCGCTTCTGGTTGACTGATCCTGGAGGAATGTCGTCGGTCTGCAATTAGACTTCCGTTATTTTGCTCCTGCGTGAGCTTTTGTCGCGGCCTATATGAGGCATGTACTGAGGGATTTGATGGACTATATAGGGCTCTGTAGTCGTTTATGGTGTCACTGGGTTTTCGCCCCATGGCGGACTGCTCGATGACGGGTGTCCGTCATGGGTTTCTCAGTGATGCTTTGAACCCGCTTTTTCCCCTTTCTAGGCTTCCTGGCTACTATGTGAGACTGGTTGTATTTTCGTTATGATGAGTAATGGAAAGGGGTTATCGCCCGGTTCAAAAAAAAATCTATACAGATAGCGTTGGATGACCGACTTTCACATCCGTGTCCATGGACCGTCACCCGGTCGGCGGACGGATGCGGTGTTCGGGTTGCGGGTCTGAGATGCCCTTAGTCTTATTGTATTTCAGCCCGTTCTTCAAATCAAAACTCAATATCGAGATGGTTCTGCTTGAGCAACTTTCGGATGATTATGCAAGAGCATAGCAAAAGGGAAAAAAATTCCTCAAGCTTTCATCTGGCTAAAAAGAGACGAGTAATTTTTTTTTTGAGCATACACTCATCACTATGAACGCACACACGCACATCCTACCCCTATGAGCACCTCCGAGAGACTGAGTCGGCATATCATCTTGAGATTTACGAAATCACCGTAGGCGCCTCGTCGTCGACGGGAACGTTTCCTCCCACTGAAAGCGCATCGCCGGAAATCCTGAAATAAATCCAGGAATAATGCGAGCACCAGGATTTGAACCCTGGTGGGTAGGGGATACCACTGTCCACCTAACCAACTCAACCACAGGTTGATTCGCAAGAGACGAGTAATTGGCAGGTCCAGTGCGACGTTGATGGGAGTGGGAGCAACCGAGCAAGCAAATCATATTTTCTTTCTTGTCAAGTTGTCACACACTGTTCGTGGCAGCTGAACTCGGCTCTGTCTGACGTGAGGTTGAGCCGGAGGACCGGGGCAGGTGCGCTGCTTCACCGGCCGGCTGGGACTGGGATCGATCGTCGGTGCGTGCGTTCCGAGTAGTGACTGCCCGTTATGTCCCGGACGTGGCTAACTGACGAATCCTGCTGGTGCTAATCTCTTGTCGTTGCTGTTGTTTTGCGCGATAATAAAGATCGTCCAGATGCAATCGCGGCAGGTGTTCTTCATGCCTTACTTGTGTCGCAATGACACAGGAAAGAAGAAATGTAAGAAAAGCCGTAGATCCTCCACGTCCCGTCGACGACAGCGTGTCGGCCGGCGCGCTCGCGAACCGCCGGCGTTGGACTGTAGCGGGGTGCAGGCCTCGAGGACGAGGCGCCAGATGAACGCGGCGCGCGCTGCTGGCGTGGGCCGGCTTCATTGTGGATAGAGCCAGGAGGGTGGCGTTGGTGTCCATGCTTATCAGCTTATGGTGGTGGTGCTCCATTGCTCCAACAACACCGACGTGCCCGACGCGGCACGGGATGGAGCTGGCGGCCAACCAGATGCGACGGCGCGCCGATCTATCTCCGGCCTCCGCTCCGGGGCATCTGCACTGCACGAGCCGGCCGAGGCAGCCGCCACGAACTGGGCGTCTCTTCTGATCCTTCCGCAGCGATTCTGATGCGCGCCCCGGCCGGCCAACCTCGATCTGCATGGCGCCCGGCCTCGTTTGGTGGCCCCGGCCGTCATCGCTCTCGCGGCGCGCTCGACCTGTACCTGTTAGAGGAGCAGGGCATCGAATCGATCGCCTTGATGATTCGGCTGATCGAGCGCGGTGGGCGAGCTACTCAGCCATCGGCAATCGAGGCGTTCGCCAACGCAAGACCACGAGCTTGAAGCCCGCGGACGTGATGGCATGGTGGCTCGTGGCCAGAAGATCGCGCTCGACAGATAGCCGCGTCCACCGACAGAGTGGTGGTGTCCAGCAAGCCGGCAGGGCCTCGGGTGCGTGTTCGCGTGGAACATGCGTGCATGCATGAACCTTGGCGCTGCTGCTGGTCTTGCGCTCACCGTCGGATATATCCGGAGCTCCAGTCTTTCTTCGTGCGTGATCGGCCTCACGCACGGCGCTTGTTGACCATGGCCAGGCCACCGGAGGTAACATGGTGCGGGGCCTGGTAGATGGACACGACGGTGACCGACCGAATGCATCTGGTCGGCCGGCGCGTCATCAACTTGGGTCGACGGGAGGATGCAGCGAAATGGTTGAAGACAAAAAGTAATTAACCTTTTTAAAAACTTATACACGACAAGCCATGCTTTTCAGTTTGTTGAACCCATAAACTTGCAGTCACTTGAATTAATGTCTTAACGTTGAAAGAATTTTTTTGAAGTAAAAGTAAATCAGGACTAAATTATGCTACACACTATGAATTATCTTTTACTCCCTCCGTTTTAAAATAGATAACCCAACTTTGTACTAACTTTATACTAAAGTTAGTACAGAGTTAAGTCATCTATTTTGGAACGGAGTGAGTACATGTTAAACTTCGACATTGTCTAAACTTCTATCATTGTTACGATGATAAATGTGTGTGCATCTCAAAATCGGACATACTACATGATCGCAAAATTAACGTTGTTTGGTTATGTGATGTCAAATGCTTGACGTCAGCTTTTTTCTGATTGTTGGCCAACCTTTTATGAATTTTCAGGTTATCTGACTTGGGTGAGCTAGCTCATTGGTCAGGTGACATAACGTCAGCCAATCTGAGCCCCTCATGATGAATACAGGCTACCTTGTTTTCTTTTTGGTGAGTAATGAGCATATGATTTTTCTATGTGGGAAGACAACTACAAAGTTATGTAAAAATAATTTGGATTTAGCCTCAAAAGAAGAAAATTGGTTTTGATTTAGTTAAGAAAACAATTTATTTGACTTGGTTTGGTTGGGGTGCGTCAATCAAGGGCTATAGTGCAACACCCAAATGACGCTCAGGGCTCAATAGCAAGCCACTATAACGAGCCCTCCCCATAAAAAATTAACTTAATATCTCATGAATCCGTAAATTCATGTAACAGATATTAAATTGATAAAAACAGATACTACACTTGATCTTAGCCAAGAGGCCGAGAAAGGTATGATTTGAACCGCGACCCACTGTCCCGTTTTATTGGTCCCTAAACCGCCTCCGATCAGGTGCGCAGCGATATGGGATTATTCCACCAACCCGTCAAAGCTCAATGCTGCGTTCGTCCTTCGCCGAGCCGGGCAAATGGGGAGCTCCTATAGGGCGCCTTATGCGCCGGTTGGCGCAACTGGCGCCCGCTGCAGCTCGCCAGTGGGCCGGCCCATGAAGACGCAGGGGCGGGGAAAAAATTATGTCACAAAAGAAACACCGAAATGATGCTCTCATGAGGATTCGAACCTTCACCGGTCAGTTCCATTACATCATTGGCTAACCACTAGACCAATTAAGCCCCTAGAAAAAATTTGCAAGGCGAAATATATAAGAACTATAATTCAGCCGCGCTATTTAGAAAAACAGGATTCTTTAGAAAAGAAATGTGAACAAATTTTGAATATCCACAGATTTTAGAAAACATCATGAATTAGAAAAAAAGTTCATGTATTCAAAAAACTTTCACGAATTCAAAAGGATCATAAAAATTTGAAAAATAGTTCATCAATTTTGAAAAAAGTTCATCGGTTTTGAAAAAGATTTTGAAAAGAGTTCATCGATTTTGAAAAAAGTTCATCGATTTTGAAAAGTGTTCATCGATTTTGAAAAGAGTTCATCGATTTGGAAAAGAGTTCATCGATTTCAAAAAGAGTTCATCGATTCGGAGAAAAGTTCATCAATTTTGAAAAGAGTTCATCGATTTTGAAAAAGTTCATCGGTTTTGAAAAAGAATTCATCAATTTTGAAAAGAGATCATTGGTTTTGAAAAAAGTTCATCGGTTTGAAAAAGATTTCAAAAAGAGTTCATCGGTTTTGAAAAAGAGTTCATCAATACTGAAAAGAGATCATCGGTTTTGAAAAAGATTTGAAAAAGAGTTCATCGATTTGAAAAAGAGTCCATTGGTTTGAAAAAGAGTTTATCGATTTTGAAAAATTAGTTCACGAATTTGAAAAGGTTCATCAGATTTTGATAAAAAAAGAGTTTGTACATTTAACAAATAAAAAGAAAAAGGAAAAAAGGGAACAAAACCGTTCCAACAATGGAGAAAAAGAACAAGCAAAAGAAAAATAATGAAGAAAAACAGCGAGACGAAAGAAAACAGGGAAGAAGATGTAAGTGAACACATCTGATGTGATGGCCTGGTGGTTACTGCAACTAAGGTAGAATGCATAACTCGTGGGTTAGAATCCCATACCCACGCACTTTCCTTTTTTGCGGAATAGAAGCAGAATGCGGATGGGCCGAGCCCAAGTCGCTGCGAGGGGTATGCGCCAGTTAGGGAAATCAACTAAAACGGGCGCAGCGGGCGCCATTTAGGAAATGCCGGACAGGGGAGCTCCTATGCAGCGCTGCAGGCGCCCGTTAATGATCCGGCGCCTGCAGTGTTGCAGAGATTACCTTAATTAGAGTTTCTAAGAAAAAGGTGACCTTAATTAGAGTATAAGATTGCCCATCTTTTTTCTCCTTTTACACTCATGAGCTTTATTTTGTGCTAAAAACTAAGGAGCTTTATTCTTCTCTAGGTGTAGACTAAAAGCGTTAAAAAAATGTAGACTCAAAAAATTCTTCGCATGCTTCCTTTCTTTCGTGTCGGATCCTAGTCTTGCCGGCGCGTTCATTCCTTTCGACGGCCGGGTCTGAACGCGACTGCACCGTGTCGTTCTCGTCGATGTCGGCCAACTCGGACCGGCTACTCGCCGGCAGACGAAACCGCATCCTGGGCGGACGTCTCGTCCCCGCCATGCCCTACCAGCCCCCCACCGCCATGGTCCGTCCTTTTCGACGCGACACGAGATCGTAGTCTGCCAGGGCGTCATGTGGGACTCGGAGATCAGCTCTGCCGGGGGCAAGCTCCATTGCGCCGCGTGCCGGCTCGCCACATGCCGTACGCTCTCGCCAGAGTACTCTCCTTGGTCACGTCTACATGGTTTCACAGAAAGATTATCCAAGGTGGGTATTTCCATTTGTATGCGGAACAGTGTCGCTCCAGCAAGGTTCTGTTTCATGTAACCTTCAGGATATTATAAATCACACATCAGTTCTTGAGCAATGTTTTACTTGTTGAACTCTACCAGCGTTTTTTTCTTGATACATAGAGCAAACTGGTTTTTAATCTATTGTACAGAATAGAATGTATCATTTTTCCTCATTTTGAACTTCTGTAGAGGGTGGCCAAAAATCCAACCATTTGGATGGTCCGGGCTCATCAAAATCCAGCCCATATGCGAGGAAGATATGTGGTTTTCCAGATTATCGTCCATGTTATCTTCAACACGCGGTCCCAACACAAAAACTCCACCCGACGATGCACCCTTCCCTTTTCCTGCCAGACCGCCCCCTTCTCGCTCAATTTTCCGCCATAGAGGGACATTTCTTGCTGGTGCCCTCTCCTACATGCATCTCAAAGTCGGACATACTACATGATCGCAAAATTAATGTCGTTTGATTATATGATCTCAAATGCTTGACGTTAGCTTTTTTTCTGATTGTTGGCCAACCTTTATGAAATTTCGGGTTGTTGATGAATCGGGCATGTTCAACCCAGAAGATGTTATGTACAGAATGATGTTGTTGTAAGGTATCTCGTTGTTTGTTGATTGATGAAGACTTTTCCCATGCGATTTATTAAATATTTGTGCGCATCAATTGAATCCTTCAATCAAATAGCAAATACCAGTTCCCTATGTTTTTTCTCCTTTCAATCAACATATGTTTTGGTCCTACAAGATATATGCTAGAAACCATCAAATAACAACCCCACTATTTCTTGGGATATAAATGATACATTTACCAAAATGTCAGCTCTCAATGCTTGTCTAGTTATTTCAAATTTTTGAATGCGTTGAACCATCTTTAATGGCGGTAGACTAATATTAGCCGGCAAAACACATGATGTGCTTGAGATTTCACTGACTTTGTCTCGGCTGACTTAGGTGAGCTAGCTCATTGGTCAGGTGACATAACGTCAGCCAATCTGAGCCCCTCATGATGAATACAGGCTACCTTGTTTTCTTTTTGGTGAGTTGAGCATATGATTTTTCTATGTGGGAAGACAACTACAAAGTTATGTAAAAATAATCTGGTTTTAGCCACAAAAAAGAAAATTAAGAAAACAATTTATTTGACTTAGGTTTGGTTGGGGTGCGTCAATCAAGGGCTATAGTGCAACACCCAAGTGACGCTCAGGGCTCAGTGGCAAGCCACTATAACGAGCCCTCCCCATAAAAAATTAACTTAATATCTCATGAATCCGTAAATTCATGTATCAGATATTATAAACTGATAAGAACAGATACTACACTTGATCTTAGCCAAGAGGCCGAGAAAGGTATGATTTGAACCGTGACCCACTGTCCCGTTTTATTGGTCCCTAAACTGCCTCCGCTCATGTGCGCAGCGATATGGGATTATTCCACCAACGCGTCAAAGCTGAAAGCTGCGTTCGTCTTGGCCGAGCCGGACAGATGCGCGGCAACCTGGGCTCCGTGCCTGTGCTTCCTACTTGTTTGGGGCCTGCCTAGAAGCCCATCAACAAGGTCACGGCCCAGAGACATCGATCCCCTCAGTTTGTTTCGGCTAGGACGAATGGGCTGTTAGTGCACCCACGAAAAAGAAAAACTAATTAGTGCCTTAGACGTCGCTCAAAAAAAATTGTGCCTTAGACTTGCCGAGATTTTCTCCTAAAAAAACAGAGGCTCACTTGCTAAAAACAAAAGGACTAGCAGAGATTTCCAAATAGTATATCCCTAAAAAAAAGCAGAGATTCCCAATTCCCAGAGTAACTTTGTTTTCTTTCAGACAACAAGCTGAGGTTCAGATGATAAAAAAACTGATGTGAGATTCGTAGCTTCACGTGCCAACGACTCTGTGTGCTGTAAACAAGTACAGAAGCACCCTGATTCCTCTCTCACATGGAAGAAGTCCAATCTATCTAAGATCCAAGCAAAACCTGTAGATCCAAACAAGTAGTCTCTTATATGCCCAGTGAAAGAAGAGATGCATGCTGGCTAGACAAAGAAGAGATGTGTGCCGACGCATCGTGGTTCCCTGCTTGTGAACAGTCAGAAAGGGTCGGCAGCCAGTGTACACTCCTTACACATTGCCACTTCACAGTCAGTATGTACTGCCAACAAGAGTAATTTTGTTAGCTAGCAACGCAGCAAGCACCAAAGTCCAACTTTTTGGTTAGCCAATGAGGTAAAAGTCGTATGTTGTTGAGCCTGCGTCTCACAGGGTGTTGCCGTGTCGCTCTCACCACACACGGTAGACATCGAAGTGTCCCGGGTAAACGAGCGATAACAAATAAGAAAAGCAAGCAATCTGAGCTGATGTGGACAAGAATGGGTACCACTACCTTCTGGTGTTGAAGGTCATTCTCAAATATGAGCTTGTTAGAATAAATCCGAGGCATACCGTCGATCATCCGAGGACCAAGCAATCACACGAGCACGACACCGAGATTTGTTAACGAGGTTCACCGATATGGCTACATCCCCGGGGCCTGACTACGGGCGCTCCTCCCCGTGACACCGTCACAATACCGCACACCGGCCACCCGGGCGCCGGCACACGCCGCCGGCTCCCCCTTGCGTGCCTGTGCTATTATGTTGGCATAGGTTACATCGTGTGTCTACCCCTGCTATATAAGAGAGACTTAGGATACAAGTGTCCTATTAGGACACAACTCCATATCCTATCTAAACACAATACTACTACAAGTCCAACTGTAACCTACCTCGTACACAATATTCGACACAATTCTAACAAACTCCACCTTGGCGAATATTCTTCACCACCTTGAATTTGTCATGCGTCAAACTTCCATGTACATTGGACTTGAGCTTATCCCATGAGTACCGCTGCTACTCCAAAGGCTCCATATGACTTCACCTGCAACTTGTAGTCCCTTCTTTTCTTGACCACAGTCAACATTCGAGCAAAATTAAGTTCCTTATTACTCTAGTTTGCGCTCCAACTTCCAGAGTATTCATCCACGACATCACACACTGATCACTGACCTGCGTGAAAGTGAACAACTCACATATTGGGTGTCACAATAAGAGTTACCTGAACTCAACATCACCGCTCCTTTCTTGACCGCATGTCTAAGACTTGAAGGAATTTCACCGTTGTTTGTAGTCATCCTGAGTCAAATTCGCAGTTGTTTCACCACATGTATGACCACCAGAGCCTTGGCCCGTCTCCATGTCCCGTGCGCACCGCACGCCTCGCCGCTATTACCGTGTCGAGCCTCCGCTGTCCTGGTCGAGTCTCAAGGGTCGTGAAACCACACCACTCAAACCCCACTGCAGAGTACCACCGATCATCACCGACCGGTGACGAGTTTCACGCTTCCATCAAACCACTGGGCTCCAGTCCGAACTGCATGTCACTCGCTTTTCCCGCTGAATAGGCTTCGACTCCCTGGATCCTTACACCGTAGCCCCTCAATTCAGCTCCACCTTCAACATGACTCCATGGTAGATGATCAGTCCACCATCGCGCCTCATCGACTTCAAGCTCCGTGTATACATCACCTTGAATCAACCCCGCGCCATAGTCTTGTCGAAGTCACACAAGCCCTCAGGCCTGCGCCACGTGTGTCCACGCCCCAGAAATCGGTCACCATCAGCATCACGCTCCTATGTCGCTGTCGCCGATCCCACCACCGTCTTCTGTACCAACCGACTTGCGTCGATCCGTCAGACTATCCAGTCCAACCCAGCCAAACTTTTCCGGCTGCACGACACACTCAAGGCTCCCAAATCGTCTTCCGCGAATTTTCATCCATCTCATGATAATTCCATCTCAGCTGACATGACTTCCCGCAACGCCTTCAAGCATCCCTGTTGTGCCAACAAATCCGAGCTATCAACGTGATGCCCAAGTACACGAACAGCCTCCGCATACCAATAGCAATTTCCAACAAAAAACCTTTTGATCTTCTCACGTAGCTCCCTTACACAATTTTGAATGCTGGCTAGTTGCCTTTGCCTTGCCAACGCCTACTACGCAAGTAGTACTCCTGATGGATACGTATCGCTTGACGGACCTTTCCCGTTCGCTGACTGATTTACATGCCTATTCGTGTATATGAAGACTCGGTCTTCTTTTGTTTCCAAAACAAATCTCTGCCCGCTACAACCTCTAGCTTGCATCGCGCGAGAGCCACGCACGCACGTCACACGGCCGACTCGGCCAGCCCGCCTGCTTCGTGTCCGTATGGGCCACGACCTAGTAGCCCTGCTGGCTGCTGCGCACACCGCGCGCACGCACTTGCCGCCTGGGCCACAGCCCTAGCGAGCGCTTTGCCTGCCTTGCTGCCGAACCGATCCGCCGCTGCATGCGCTGCCTATCTGATCGCCTCAAGAAGATTACAACCGCTGATTCTGCTTCTTAGATCGCCTCAAGTCGATTCCCGCTCTAACGACTGCGATCACTCCCTGCAGAACTCCAACGATACCTTCGGGCTCCAATCAACGATCCACCTCCGTCCAACCTAGCTCTGATACCACTTGTTAGAATAAATCCGAGGCATACCGTTGATCATCCGAGGACCAAGCAATCACACGAGCACGACACCGAGATTTGTCAACGAGGTTCACCGATATGGCTACATCCCCGGGGCCTGACTACGGGCGCTCCTCCCCGTGACACCGTCACAATACCGCACACCGGCCACCCGGGCGCCGGCACACGCCGCCGGCTCCCCCTTGCGTGCATGTGCTATTATGTTGGCATAGGTTACATCGTGTGTCTACCCCTGCTATATAAGAGAGACCTAGGATACAAGTGTCCTATTAGGACACAACTCCATATCCTATCTAAACACAATACTACTACAAGTCCAACTGTAACCTACCTCATACACAATATTCGACACAATTCTAACAGAGCTGATGTGAACAGATTTGCCCTTAAAATTGTGTTGGCAGTTGAGAACTAAAAGGTCACTCACAAATCTATGAAAAGCCTTCCAGGTACTTGCAACTAACCAGCTGGTTAGCCATCAGTAGGCATAGTACTTTATGTAGCCATTTTCTTAAGCAAAAAAGTACAGGTTATTGAATCGCAACAAACCTCGATTCACAGTCTTCCTACCACTCACACCAAACAGCGCACAGATTCTACTCTAAGATTACCAACATCAAGTTCAGGACAACTAACATGTCAGTTCAGTGTCTCAAAATGGAGCACATTGGCAAGACCAGGTGAAGCCCTTTCAAGAGAGCATAGCAGCAGTAGTAGAGTAGACTTGGCACTCAAAAGTGACAGTGCCACTTGGATGCAAAAAGGTGCAGCAAAGCACATGTGAATATCAAAAATATTAGATTCATCATAGTACATACAGTGATTAACTTTTTCAGGCCTTGTACAATGCTAGGTGCTTAGGCAGGTGTTTAGAAAAATAAACCAGATTTTTTGAAGCATCAGTAGTGCTTATTTCTACCCGAGAGACGCCTAATTAAGCGTCTACTCTCTACAAATAAGTACCGATGCTTAAAGAAGCGCTGGTTTATTTCGTTAAGCACCTTCCCTAAGCGCTTTGCATTGCCGAAATAAGCTTTTGCCCCGGTATATAGATATAGCAACCACCCGATACAACTGTGAATCCACTGCTGGGGTAGACATCACAAGCACGCCCAAAAGAAATAAATGAGAAAGAAAAAGAAACAAATGACAACAGAGTCGGATTGACGAAAGCGTTGATGACCCTCAACCGCGGCGCCCACCGGAGGATTTCCACCACGCTCCTAGCACTTCGCACCGACACATACCAAGCAACACCTTCAAGAAGGAATGCGACGATTCCGACGCTGCTGCCCGGAATGGTCCTAGGGTTTCCCCCGGTACGCGGAGGGGCGTGGGGAAGGGGAATACCCGACGCCCTTCAGGAAGGAACAGTGGCGCCCGCGGGCGTCACCGCGTCAGTGTCGGCCAAGCCGACATGGATTTCTCCCGTCCGCTAACCAACCACAACCCCGTCCGATCCGTTGCACTCTACCAAACTTGCCACCCACCACCATGCGCCCCACAGTCTTGGAATCATCACTGTCGTCTCACTATGGGAAGCAAAGCGGGACCGAAGGATCCCAGAGGGAACAACTGGGAACGAGGAGCAGCAAAATCAGCAGGCACGCGGGAGGGGACAACCTCCACCACCGTAGGCGGTCAACGACCGGACGCAACAAGAGGAGCACGACAGGCCACACGGCCCGGCCGAGCCAGAAAAGGGATCGTGAAGCTCCCATCGTCATGCTACAGTGGGCACGCCGCCATTTCCGCTACCCCCCGCACGAACCGTACATCCGTTCGCCGGAGCCGACACAGACGAAGACAAGCCCATCAAACAAGGTGTCTGGTGGGGCGCGCCATATTTTGCCTCCTGACAGGGCTGCATTCCGATGGCTCTAACTTTTGCATACGAACTCAGATTGGGACGACTTTTATATCAAAATCAACTGTTTCGACTAGACGCACAACTTTTATGTTGAAACTTTTTCCATTTGAGGCAATCTTAATTGGGTCTTAAGCCATTCTTTAATCTGGTGTCAACATGAGCATCTCCGAACTTGTCATAACTTTTACATCCGAGCTCCGTTTTAGACCACCTTCATATCCATCTTGATCTTCTCGAAGAAAGACATCCCATGGTGACTTCCAATCATAAGTATGAATTAATCTTGACATAGCTTAAATCAACTTTTACAATTGTGCCACTTTTGAGTGTCAACAGAAGGTGCGTGTGGTCCTCGTCTCCAAGGTACTGAGGAACTGCACGATGCTGCTGCTTGAGTTGTACGAGCCCATGAACTACCTGGACATGCAGACCGATGACGCGCTGGCCGACGCACTGTGCGAGTTCATGGCATGGGTCGTACTAGTCAGCCACCGCTCGAGGCTCATTTCTCGGTTGTGCGAGGACGAAGAGGGCAGCGAGGTGTGGGTGGCGCAGGCCGCCTGGCCGGCCGATTAGAACGACGACTAAGCATGTGTATTAGCAAGACAAAACAAAGATTATGTGGGCTGGCGGCTCCCGCTTAACACGCACATCCTGCATCATGGTCAGCTGTGTAGCCACATGTCGTGTGCGGGCCAGATCGCGGGACTGCGGGACGACCGCAACCCGCCCCGCTTGCACCCTTACCGCATGGGGAATGCGCGCCGGCGGTGAATTAGGATAGTTTTAGAGTCTGGTCTAGTTAAATATGTCGAAAATCATTCGGTTTTATGTAAAAATGATCCAAGTGTGAACGAATATCGTCCGGTTTGTTTAAATATGCATCAAATATGTTTCATTTCATTAAATTTTGACCAAAATGCAACCGGACATATGCGGCTAGCTTGTGGCTCGTTGTTAGAGATGTCCTAATGTGACATTTATGCGTTTCCTGATAATTGAATGGGATGTGACGGCGGGGCTCAAGGACCGAAAGTGCCTCTACATCGAAAGAAGCTGCGGGAGTAAGTTTCATGTCAACCACAGTAATGGTGTTACATTATCAGTTTTGTTCATAATGAATGAAATTTGAGTTTTTGATGCTTAAGTGAAAAAATATCAATATGTCTCATAACAAATCTCCTGCGTATGGTGGTTTTACATTATCATTATTGTTTTTATACAAAACTTTTATACCTTTTTTAACTTATTTCTATCACATTACAGTACTAATGAGAATGATTTTAATTTTATTATCACACTTAATGACATAGCATTCTTGTTAAACATTAATTATAGTGTTCTTCTGTTATCATTAGTAACAAAAATCACCGAAAAAATTATCTCTCCAATTTTTAAAAAGAAAATTATTGATGATTGCTTAAATTGTATAGTGTATAAATATATTTGTGTCTATGTGTATGTGTTCATGTATATTTTAGTATCATTAAATATCACTGTAGATATCTCTAAAACGTAATGACTAACTAATATCTTAATAATAATTTCTATTTTATTATTATTTATCAAATTTAAAGAATATTCTAGAGTATAAATTGAACCATTTACATGTATGTTGCAAGCTAGGTTGGGTAATAACATGACAAGACTTGAATGCTCTATATACTTGTTATTGTGATAACATGGATTAGCAACGACTATAAAATGTCACCGATTCAATTTGGCATACATACAATTTGTTTATTTGTCATTCTCTCTGGTTGGTTTCATTTAGTGGATACTAGAGCTCTTGTAAGTTTATTAAACAAAAGGTTTTGCATTAATTTAAATATAGAAATCTAGTTAGTATATATTTCGGTATAATTTGCAGGATGTCTATCGAAGAGAGACTAACAGGCTGATTGAATCACTTTCAACTACAAAATTGGTTTGTTTCTATATGCTACACAGTGCGGAGATTTGCTCCTCCAAATTTAGTATTCTAAATTTTCACCTACACAATGCTCGTTTGGACTTAATAAATACATGTATAGTTGTTATTGAGAGTTTTTACGGTGCATCATACTACCGACTAGGAGGAGTAGTATATTAATTGATCCAATGGTGGGTATTAACCCAGATTTTTTCTGCTCCAGGGCATTTCGGTAAATGACTGTTATGGTAGATTTATCTTTTTTTTAGTCAGAGATTTGACCTTTCTTAATGTTAATTGTAGTGATTAACAATTTATTGACCACACCTTAAAAGTAATGTAATTAATCATAATTAATTCTATCCCGTCTCATCCCAGTTCGCCTATTATTCCTTAATTGTACGCAGCCGCCACAGCTGCCCGCTGGCCATGCCCTCACCTCCTGCCGGCCACTCCGTCGCATGGTCTCTGGTCGCCGCCCCCTGATCTTCGACAACGCAACCGCTCCGCGCTGCGCGGCGACCCTCTCACCGCCGCGGCAGTAGCATTCTCTCATATGGTATCAACACAAACTAAAAGCCTGGAGCTTCAGTATAGTCCAAGTCTGTCCAGATGAAACCAGTTTTACACTCGTGGTTCTAGTAAACTCTGTTCTTGCGGACTTTGAAGGTGGATGACATCACCTTCGGTGTTGAGCTTCATCTGCAGGACGTCCACGGACTCGGTCCCGGACATGGTGATGTACCCGTACATCCAGAGGAGGTAGATGCCGTCGCAGTAGGTTAAGGGCAGACTGGTCCTGCTGCTCCTATTCCTGATGTTGTAGGCTAGCTGGATGGCACCTCCATTGACGACCTCCACATTCATGGCGCATCCGGCAACAAGCTGCTGCAAACACAGAGGAAGACCACATCGGCGACGGGGCATGTGGGCGGAGCGACGGCTCACCTTTGGTCTCCCCTAGCGACCCGCTCCACATTCCGCAGGTTCGAGGGGAACAACTAATGGCCGGTCCATTCGCCGAGGACGACTGCCGGCTAGGACAGGAGGGGCGATGCGCGGTATGGGTTCGTCCGCTCGACGGCCGGATGCAAAACGCAAGCGTATAGATAGGCAGCGCGTATAGCGGTGCCAACGGACGGAGCGATGCTCAACTTCGTCATCTCCTTCTAGCGCCACCTGCGTAGTCGCCGTCGATCACGAGCGTGAGGGCTCGCGAAATCACCAGCCTTGGAGAGGGTGCGGTGCGGGGGAGGGGATGGGGATGGGGAATGAACAGTGATATTATACCAAAAATGCCACTGACCACAAAATATACTACCAAAAATCTGCAGTAGTATTGTCTCATCTGGTCCGTCCACCCACAAAAATAAATGGCCCATATTCACCTGCTGCACTGTAAAAGGTCTCTTGTTATTACTACCATATAATATTTGGGGCACTCCTCCTCTCGGGCCCAGAGTCGTTATTCAATTTGTGTGGCCTATGGACCAACTCGGTTTATCCAATTGGGTTTCAACAAACGAAAGATGATCAATGCGTGTGGGTGTTCCGAACACTCCCCCACCCCTCGGTGCGTGCGGATGATCATTCATCATTGGGACTCTGGGAGGCTTTCGGTCATCAGAGATACATCCGCACAACTTCAGGGCGCTTGAACTCCTCCCAGCCAAACAGGTATGGCATATTTGTTGCCTCCCCGCCGCGCTGCAAGTTGTACCCGATTTGCACCGCTAGCTGCCCAAGCTCATTCCGGGTTTCCACAGCCATGCACGCACATATGTGTGGACATTATCGGTGGAATGTGGCTGGAAGGGTTCAAGGTGCTTCTACACCGAAAGTAGTTATGGGAGTTTCTCATATGCCCAGCTGCGCACGTACAAAGGTTGTCTCATGACACCGTCGATGCATCCAGCAGGCGGATGGAGCTATCACATAGTGAGGCTCGTCAACCCCGACATGCATGGGACTCTCGTCGACCTGTTGTTCTGTGATCAGAACATGTACATGCTCTTCACCTCTCGTTGCTTCGTTCCCGAAAGCCCATGGAGCAGGTGGTCTCACTTCAAAGGCCAAACAAGATACATGCCTTCTTTTGTTCTGGCAGATGTTTGCGAAGAAACGACTATCAAGGTGTCTGGTAACGAGTTTCAAGATGCCTGGTGGAGAGTACACCGTTCGGCTGAACATATTCACGTGCTAGCTGACCTAGCATCAAGCACAAAAAGGAAAGTCTGTGAGGTGATTATCTTGTGCGTGGTCGCAAGAATACTTGTGCTGCTGCATAGCACATTTGGTAGGTTGATGGATTTTAGTTGCACAGTTACTGGTATTGCTGTCATACTTTGGATGTTCATGAGATCTTGCAAGAAGTTGTTGAAGTGTGCACTAGATAAAGGAAGAAGGGTTAGGGCAAGGGATGCATTTGATGTTGACCCAAAAACTGTTGCCGTATCGTACGTGAGTGGTTGTGGGATCAACCATGTGAATGAGATGATTGGGCCGGATGGCCAGCTCCGCCTTATCTTGCTCGAGGGTGAAGATCTAGAGTTGCATATCTAGCTGATTTTCAAGACCTGTTCTCTGACTTGAATGAGAAAGAGTCAAGTGCAGTAGTGTTGTTGCTTTGCGCATGGCTAACTTTGCAATTTAGAGACATTTGTACAATTGATACAACTGTTACCCAACATCCAGCAAAGACATTTGGTCGACAGTGAGATATAAGCTCTTTCCATGGGAACCACACTCCTGCCGGGGCTGGGGATTACGACAATCTCGGTCTCAGAGGTAAGACATGGCATTGCAGTTGCACTGCTGTGAGATTTTCATGTCTTCGCTGCATCTCCCTCTGTTGTGAAAAAGAGACTTCCTATCTTGTGTTTTGTCTAGTGAATGTTGCTTTATTTGAGTTTGAAATCTGTGATGGTGCCTGCTAATGTGTGTAACGGTGCCCGGATGTTAGTGGAAGTAACATATGTAGTAACATGCATGGCACATAAGAAAAAAAATGATGTGGCAGAATAACATAATATGTTACCATCAGATAGCGGTTCCCAATGCAAAATGACTCTATAAAGTAGTAAATATAGCGGTGTATGACACTACACACATGTTACTACCCACTATAGATGTAGTAACATAGACTAGTACCATATGCATGTTATGAAGGAAATATGCCCTAGAGGGAATAATAAAGTGGTTATTTATATTTCCTTATATCATGATAAATGTTTATTTTTCATGCTAGAATTGTATTAACCGGAAACTTAGTACATGTGTGAAAACATAGACAAAACAAAGTGTCCCTAGTATGCCTCTACTTGACTAGCTCGTTAATCAAAGATGGTTAAGTTTCCTAACTATAGACATGTGTTGTAATTTGATGAACGGGATCACATCATTAGAGAATGTTGTGATGGACAAGACCCATCCATTAGCTTAGCATAATGATCGTTAAGTTTTATTGCTATTGCTTTCTTCATGACTTATACTTATTCCTCTGACTATGAGATTATGCAACTCTCGAATACCGGAGGAACACCTTGTGTGCTATCAAACATCACAACGTAACTGGGTGATTATAAAGATGCTCTACAGGTGTCTCCAAAGGTGTTTGTTGGGTTGGCACAGATCGAGATTAGGATTTGTCACTCCGAGTATCGGAGAGGTATCTCTGGGCCCTCTCGGTAATGCACATCACTAAAAGCCTTGCAAGCAATGTGACTAATGAGTTAGTTATGGGATGATGCACTACGGAACGAGTAAAGAGACTTGCCGGTAACGAGTTTGAACTAGGTATGATGATACCGGCGACCGAATCTCGGGCAAGTAACATACGATGACAAAGGGAATGATGTATGTTGTTATGCGGTTTGACCGATAAAGATCTTCATAGAATATGTAGGAACCAATAAGAGCATCCAGGTTCCGCTATTGGTTATTGACCGGAGATGTGTCTCGGTCATGTCTACATAGTTCTCAAACCCGTAGGGTCCGCACGCTTAACGTTCGATGACGATTTGAATTATGAGTTATGTGTTTTGGTGACCGAAGATTGTTCGCAGTCCCGGATGAGATCACGGACATGTCGAGGAGTCTCAAAATGGTCGAGAGGTAAAGATTCCTATATTGGAAGGTAGTATTCTGACATCGGAATGGTTTCGAGTGGTTCGGGTATTTTACGGGAGTACCGAGGGGTTACCGGAACCCCCCGGGGAAGTGTTGGGCCTACATGGGCCTATGGGAGAGAGAGGGAAACCCGCGGGGAGGTGGCGCGCGCCCCCCTCCTAGGGCGTCCGAATATGACAAGGAAGAGGGGGTGCGGCTCCCCTTTCCCTTTTCCCTCTCCTTCCCCTTCCTTTTCCCTCCGGTGGAAGAAAGAAAAGGGGGCGAATCCTACTAGGAGTGGAGTCTTAGTAGGACTCCCCCCCATGGCGCGCCCCTCCTGGCCGCCGGCCTCCTCCTCCCCTCCTTTATATACGGGGGCAGGGGGCACCCCATAGGACATCAATTGTTATCTTGGACGTGTGCGGTGCCCCCCTCCACAGTTTACTCCTCCGGTCATAGCGTCGTAGTGCTTAGGCGAAGCCCTGCGCGGATCACATCACTATCACCATCACCTCGCCGTCGTGCTGACGGAATTCTCCCTCGACCCTCTGCTGGATCAAGAGTTCGAGGGACGTCATCGAGCTAAGCGTGTGTTGAACATGAAGGTGTCGTACGTTCGGTACTTGATCGGTTAAATCGTGAAGACGTTCAACTACATCAACCGCGTTAATCTAACGCTTCCGCTTTCGGTCTACGGGGGTACGTGGACACACTCTCCCCCTCTCTTTGCTATGCATCACCTAGATAGATCTTGCGTGATCGTAGGAAATTTTTTGAAATTGCATGCTACGTTCCCCAACAGTGGCATCCGAGCCAGGTCTATGCGTAGATGATATGCACGAGTAGAACACAAAGGGTTGTGGGCGATAATAGTCATACTGCTGTTGGAAATATGCCCTAGAGGCAATAATAAAAGGATTATTATATTTCCTTGTTCATGATAATTGTCTATTGTTCATGCTATAATTGTATTGTCCGGAAATCATAATACATGTGTGAATACATAGACCACAATATGTCCCTAGTAAGCCTCTAGTTGACTAGCTCGTTGATCAATAGATAGTCATGGTTTCCTGACTATGGACATGGGGATGTCATTGATAACGGGATCACATCATTAGGAGAATGATGTGATGGACAAGACCCAAACCTAAGCATAGCACAAAGATCGTGTAGTTCGTTTGCTAGAGCTTTTCTGAATGTCAAGTATCATTCCTCAGACCATGAGATTATGCAACTCCCGGATACCGTAAGAATGCTTTGGGTGTATCAAACGTCACAACGTAACTGGGTGACTATAAAGGTGCACTACAGGTATCTCCGAAAGTGTCTGTTGGGTTGGCATGAATCAAGACTGGGATTTGTCACTCCGTATGACGGAGAGGTATCTCTGGGCCCACACGGTAAGACATCATCATAATGAGCTCAATGTGATCAACGTGTTGTTCACGGGATGATGTATTACGGGAACGAGTAAAGAGACTTGCCGGTAACGAGATTGAACAAGGTATCGGTATACCGACGATCGAATCTGAGGCAAGTATCGTACCGATGGACAAAGGGAATTGAGTACGGGATTGATTAAGTCCTCGACATCGTGGTTCATCCGATGAGATCATCGAGGAGCATGTGGGAGCCAACATGGGTATCCAGATCCCGCTATTGGTTATTGATCGGAGATCGTCTCGGTCATGTCTGCATGTCTCCCGAACCCGTAGGGTCTACACACTTAAGGTTCGGTGACGCTAGGGTTGTGAAGATATGAGTATGCAGCAAACCGAAGGTTGTTCGGAGTCCCGGATGAGATCCCGGACGTCATGAGAGGTTCCGGAATGGTTCGGAGGTAAAGATTTATATATGGGAAGTTGTTGTACAGACACCGGAAAGTCTCGGGGGCATATCGGTATTGTACCGGGGCCACCGGAGAGGCACCGGGGGTCCACCTTAAGGGGCCAGCTCTCTCGGAGGGCCTCATGGGCCACAAGGGGCAGGGAACCAGCCCCTGGAGGGCTGGGCGCGCCCCCTTCCCTTGGGCCCATGCGCCTAGGGTTGGGGGAAACCCTAGTGGGGGCGCCCCCCTTGCTTGGGGGGCAAGCCCCCCACCCTTGGCCGCCGCCCCCCTGGAGATCCATCTCCAGGGCTGCGCCCCCCCTAGGGGGCCTATATAAAGGGGGGAGAGGGAGGGCAGCCGCACCCCTGCTGCATTGGCGCCTCCCTCTCCCCGTTACACCTCTCCCTCTCTCCACAGAAGCTTGGCGAAGCCCTGCTGGAACTCTGCTGCATCCACCACCACGCCGTCGTGCTGCTGGATCTTCATCAACCTCTCCTTCCCCCTTGCTGAATCAAGAAGGAGGAGACGTCATCCCGACCGTACGTGTGTTGAACGCGGAGGTGCTGTCCGTTCGGCACTAGGTCATCGGTGATTCGGATCACGGCGAGTACGACTCCATCATCCATGTTCTCCTTGAACGCTTCCGTTGTGATCTACAAGTGGTATGTAGATGCTCTCCTATCCCCTCGTTGCTAGAATACTCCATGGATAGATCTTGGTGATGCGTAGAAAAATTTTAATTTCTGCTACGATCCCCAACAGTGGCATCATGAGCTAGGCCTATGCGTAGTTTCTATGCACGAGTAGAACACAAAGTAGTTGTGGGCGTCGAATTGTCAATTCTTCTTGCCGTTACTAGTCCTATCTTGGTTCAGCGGTATTATGGGATGAAGCGGCCCGGACCAACCTTACACGTACGCTTACGTGAGACCGGTTCCACCGACTGACATGCACTAGTTGCATAAGGTGGCTGGCGGGTGTCTGTCTCTCCCACTTTAGTTGGATCGGATTCGATGAACAGGGTCCTTATGAAGGGTAAATAGAGATTGACAATTCACGTTGTGGTTTTAACGTAGGTAATAAACGTTCTTGCTAGCAACCTATAACAGCCATGTAAAAACTTGCAACAACAATTAGAGGACGTCTAACTTGTGTTTGCAGCAAGTGCTTTGTGATGTGATATGGCCAGAAGTTGTGATGAATCATGTATGTGATGTATGAGATGATCTTGTTATTGTAATAGGAATCACGACTTGCATGTCGATGAGTATGACAACCGGCAGTAGCCATAGGAGTTGTCTTTATTTATTTATGACCTGCGTGTCAACTTAAATCGTCATGTAATTACTTTACTTTATTGCTAAAGCGTTAGCCATAGTAGTAGAAGTAATAGTTGACGTGACAACTTCACGAAGACACGATGATGGAGATCATTGTGTCATGCCGGTGATGACGATGAACATGGCGCCCCGAAGATAGAGATCAAAGGAGCGAAATGATGTTGGCCATATCATGTCACTATTTGATTGCATGTGATGTTTATTATGTTTTACATCTTATTTGCTTAGAACGACGGTAGCATAAATAAGATGATCCCTCATTAAAATATCAAAAATGTGTTCTCCCTAACTGTGCACCGTTGCTAAGGTTCGTCGTTCCGAAGCACCACGTGATGATCGGGTGTGATAGGTCCTTACGTTCGCATACAACGGGTGTAAGCCAGATTTACACACGCAATACACTTAGGTTGGATTGACGAGCCTAGCATGTACAGACATGGCCTCGGAACACGGAGGACCGAAAGGTCGAACATGAGTCGTATAGAAGATACGATCAACATGGAGATGTTCACCGATGATGACTAGTCCGTCTCACGTGATGATCGGACACGGCCTAGTTGACTCGAATCATGTATCACTTAGATGACTAGAGGGATGTCAAATCTGAGTGGGAGTTCATTCATTAATTTGATTAGATGAACTTAATTATCATGAACTTAGTCTAAATCTTTATAATATGTCTTGTAGATCAAATGGCCCACTCTAATGTCACCCTCAACTTCAACGCGTTCCTAGAGAAAACCAAGCTGAAAGATGATGGCAGCAACTATGCGGACTGGGTCCGGAACCTGAGGATCATCCTCATAGCTGCCAAGAAAGATTATGTCCTAGAAGCACCGCTAGGTGATGCACCATTCCCAGCAAACCAGGACGTTATGAACGCCCATCAGTCTCGTGCTGATGATTACTCCCTCATTCAGTGCGGCATGCTTTACAGCTTAGAACCGGGGCTCCAAAAGCCACTACAAGAGATTGGACCTACTCATGTGTGACATTTTTCAGGCGTCACTAGCATCGTCACGGAATCCCCGTCACAGATTATTCCTAGTGACGCAGCGCGCAAAAAATGTCACCGGATATAGGACCTTCGGTGACGAAGCTGTCGTCACTAGATTTTTGGTGGGCTAATGCGCACTCGGTTTCCAAATGGGCCTAGCCCAAATTCAGCAAATTATATATTTTTTGGATCTAATTTTTGTGTGGCCCATAGTCAATTTGGAACCCAATATTGGAGCCCACCTTTATATGGAGCAGTTGGCATTTTATTTTACTTATACTTTTTTCCTCTAATATTAGTTTGGCCTGCATCGATACAAAACAAATTTTGGACTTGTGGTCATTTTAAGCCCATCTTTCCATTGACCATTTTTCACATCACATTACAAGCCAAGTTGTCTCTAAACAATGTACACATCACACTTACATTCCTCATCCAAAATAACAAAAGCTACACATCCAATACAACATCTTTTTTTATTTTTGGAGGTCATCAATAGAGACTTTGTTGGTGCGAATGTTAAGTTCAACCTTCATCAAAACCTGGAACCTTCGTTGGATACCTCTTCTCGTGACTTCTTGAAGACAACTAGGGTTGATTTGATCCTCCTTTGTCCATATCAACTTCTTGAAAGATGACTTATGAATTATCCTGTTAGAAACAAAGAGCAACATGCAAGTTATTACTCGAGCTCTAGGTTGGAGTCATAACAAAAAAGACATGTTAGTACTTGTCTAATAAGTAATATGAATAGAACTAAAGATATGTATTTGTGAGCAACACAGGTTAAAATGGTGTGAAAAAACAAAATATTCGACAAAGCCACGAAGGAAGACACCTTCAAGCAGCCTAGAACCGTGAAGAAAGCATGAACTTTTTTGGTTGTTGTCCTTACACACATTGATTGGAAGTGCGATCAATAATTCCATCAGAAAAAATCTTTACAGGATGGTCACATGTTGAGTAAAAAACTCATTTAGGCTTCGACCTTTACAGTTGTCGTATCTACTTGCTTGGACAGTAATCTGCATTAACATATAGTCAGTATCACTTCCGATTGCCACAAACGAGTGCAGTAAATTAGTTCTGCATTAGTAATTTACCAAAATCATGTTGAATCGCTCATAAAACTCCAACTGCAATTCTACAACAACAATTCAGGTGCAAATCTATTCACACTCCCTCAAACAGAGTCGCCACGAGCTCAGGACAGGTACTGGGGGAGGATCATCATAATGAAAATATTGTACTGGAGCTAACTATTTAATTACTAACACATTTCAGATGTACTATCTAGATTCTCATAATAATTTCTCTAAAAGATAAATCAGAACAAGTACAATTCAATTACAATTTTCAACTTGGTGACACGTATAAACTAGCTTCCATCAGTTCAAGATTACTTACACAGCAAGGACTATCTGACCTAGCAAATACTGGAGGACAAAACAAAACTAATATCTGAATCAATCCCCACACATAAGTAATTCACCTAAACTGAGAACAGAGAGTTGAGCATCGTACACATGTTAACCCAGATTGTTGGTTGAGCTTTACGGTCCTCGCGTGGAACTCCGGCGTAACCCTGTGGTCTGTGCTCCATGTCAATATGATGGAAAAACCCAAGAAAAAAATAGAGGGTCAAGAAGATGTACTGACAAGTGTGAAAGATCAGAGGACTACGGCCCAACTCATTAGTAAATCATACCATGTGGCGGTAGTACCTGATGAAGGCGACGAGGCTGGTATCTTAGGCGAACCCAAGGTTCCGCTCAAGGAAGCCATAGCCAGTACCCACATCACCATGGCTCCTCTCCCTCATTTGCTCCGATCGAATTGAGAAGTCTATTCCCTGCAATCACAGGAGAGGGATCAGAGGACGCAGGCACGCGTGTACTCACACTGAGAACGCACGTCACGAACATAGGCTGGGCCGCCGCCGAGCGACTAGGCTGGTCCGGCCACGGCGCACGCTGGGTCCGCCGCTGCACGCCATGGTGGGCCCTGACGCCACTAGTAGCTTCCGCGACGGGGTGCCCTCAAGGAACCTGACGGGAGAGGGTCGTCGTCGCGTTTGGTTTCCCCCGATCTGCACCCGCCGCCGCAAGAGCGAAAGAAAGCGAGATCTAAAATAGAGAGGGTTTCGCTCGGGGAGGAGAAGATGGACGAGGGGAAAAATTGCTGGCTATATGTGCAGTTAAGCTGGCTTCAGCCCACGTATAATTTTTTTTAAAGAAAGGTGTTTTGCTGGGCTTGCCAAGCCATGGGCTGTATTGCACTGGTCAAATACGAAGTTACGAACTTTCTAAAAAAACAAAGTTACAAACAGCTGCGAAATTGCTTTGCAGACGACACTCGATGCACGAACGGGGAACGACACTTCCTCTCCAACTGCTCTAAGCATCAGCCAAAAATAAACAATTGCCTCCTGCGCACTGCTGGCGCTGCCACGTACAATCGTCTATGCATCGGCCGCAAGTTTGTCGTGTGTATAGCAACACTCAAACAGCTGCCAGCACGGCCGTGCTGTGCCTTGCCTCTCTCCGCGACGTGACGCCGACTAGGACCCGGGACAGACGAACTGATCAGAGACACACACGCCCCGGAGAAAAAATAACTAACCTACTAAGTGTTATACGCGTGTATATATATAATCCGGGACCATAATTTTTTTTCCGGATGCATAATATTTTTAGCACAATTTTACATATAAGCATCTAAATAAAATTCTAGCCTATTAGCAACGCCGTTTGCTCAGACCATAATGGTCCCGGGTTCAAACTCCGTGTACCAAACTTTTACTTGTTAACCTATATTTCCATTTTTATTTTTTGATAGAACGAAATAACATCAGCTTAGGAATGCATCGATTCAAAAAAATTTACCCGACCACTATCTACTTACATTAGATGGAACAAAATAAGTTTTTCAGTAGCTATTACCTATCTATGTTAGATGGAAGAAAATAATTATAGAGCTCACTAGACTCTAGAAAAACTAGGCGTGTCCTATTGCCCACACTGGTACGCAGGTCCTAACGCTCAATAACCCATGAAGCAGCTATGGCGGGTCCCACCGGTAGACACCAGCTGAGAAATTTTTATCATAACACATGCGTAATATCCGGCGACTCTATTAGGTTCATCATGGAAATTACCAAACCATCGTAGAAATTGGTAGCCAGGTACACTCAAAGGCTGAAAGGTTGAGTGACGTCTATCCTCTCGCCGATTGCGGTAATCAGTGATGCCACCCACGGAAACATCACACATTAGGTACTTCCATGACGTTGTCCATCTCCGTCACGAGGATTTTCGTCACAATATCTCAGTTTTCTTGTAGTGAGCGTTTTGAGCAACACGGAGCATATGAGATGTTCGAGGAGCTGAAATTGATTTTCCAAGCTCATGCCCGGGTCGAGAGATATGATGTCTCCGACAAGTTCTTTAGCTGTAAGATGGAGGAAAATAGCTCTGTCAGTGAACACATACTCAAGATGTCTGGGTTGCACAACCGCTTGACTCAGCTGGAAGTTAATCTCCCGGATGAGGCGGTCATTGACAGAATCCTTCAGTCGCTCCCACCTAGCTACAAGAGCTTCGTGATGAACTACAATATGCAGGGGATGGAAAAGACCATTCCCGAGTTGTATTCAATGCTGAAATCTGCAGAGGTGGAGATCAAAAAGGAACATCAAGTGTTGATGGTGAATAAAACCACTAAGTTCAAGAAAGGCAAGGGTAAGAAGAACTTCAAGAAGGACGGCAAGGAGGTTGCCGCGCCTGGTAAATCAGTTGCCAGGAAGAAGTCAAAGAATGGACCCAAACCTGAAACTGAGTGCTTTTATTGCAAGGGAACTGGTCACTGGAAGCGGAATTTCCCCAAGTACTTAGCGGATAAGAAGGCCGGCAACACTAAAGGTATATGTGATATACATGTAATTGATGTGTACCTTACCAGTGCTCGTAGTAGCTCCTGGGTATTTGATACCGGTGCCGTTGCTCATATTTGTAACTCAAAACAGGAGCTGCGGAATAAACGGAGACTGGTGAAGGACGAGGTGACGATGCGCGTCGGGAATGGTTCCAGGGTCGATGTGATCGCCGTCGGCACGCTACCTCTACATTTACCTACGGGGTTAGTTTTAAACCTCAATAATTGTTATTTAGTGCCAAGTTTGAGCATGAACATTGTATCTGGATCTCGTTTAATAAGAGATGACTACTCATTTAAATCCGAGAATAATGGTTGTTCTATTTATATGAGTGATATGTTTTATGGTCATGCTCCGATGGTTAATGGTTTATTCTTAATGAATCTCGTACGTGATGTTACACATATTCATAGTGTGAATACCAAAAGATATAAAGTTAATAACGATAGTCCCACATACTTGTGGCACTGCCGCCTTGGTCACATTCGTGTCAAGCGCATGAAGAAGCTCCATGCTGATGGACTTTTAGAGTCTCTCGATTATGAACCATTTGACACGTGCGAACCATGCCTCATGGGCAAAATGACCAAGACTCCATTCTCAGGGACAATGGAGCGAGCAACCAACTTGTTGGAAATCATACATACAGATGTGTGTGGTCCAATGAGCGTTGAGGCTCGCGGAGGCTATCGTTATGTTCTCACTCTCACTGATGATTTGAGTAGATATGGGTATGTCTACTTAATGAAACACAAGTCTGAGACCTTTGAAAAGTTCAAGGAGTTTCAGAGTGAGGTTGAAAATCAACGTGACAGAAAAATCAAGTTTCTACGATCGGATCATGGAGGAGAATACTTGAGTCACGAATTTGGCACACACTTAAGAAAATGTGGAATCGTTTCACAACTCACGCCACCTGGAACACCTCAGCGTAACGGTGTGTCCGAACGTCGTAATCGCACTCTATTGGATATGGTGCGGTCTATGATGTCTCTCATAGATCTACCGCTATCATTTTGGGGATACGCTCTAGAGACACCCGCATTCACTTTAAATAGGGCACCGTCTAAATCCGTTGAGACGACACCGTATGAATTATGGTTTGGAAAGAAACCTAAGCTGTCGTTTCTGAAAGTTTGGGGTTGCGATGCTTATGTCAAGAAACTTCAACCTGAAAAGCTCGAACCCAAATCGGAAAAATGCGTCTTCACAGGATATCCCAAGGAAACAGTTGGGTATACCTTCTACCTCAGATCCGAAGGCAAGATCTTTGTTGCCAAGAACGGGTCCTTTCTAGAGAAAGAGTTTCTCGCGAAAGAAGTAAGTGGGAGGAAAGTAGAGCTTGATGAAGTACTACCTCTTGAAAATCAGAGTAGCGCAGCTCAGGAAAATGTTCCTGTGGTGCCTGCACCGATTAGGAAGGAGGTTAATGATGATGATCAAGATACTTCTGATCAAGCTCCTACTGAACTTCGTAGGTCCACAAGGACGCGTTCCGCACCAGAGTGGTACGGCAACCCTGTCCTGGAAATCATGTTGTTGGACAATGGTGAACCTTCGAACTATGAGGAAGCGATGGCGGGCCCAGATTCCGACAAATGGCTAGAAGACATGAAATCCGAGATAGAATCCATGTATGAAAACAAAGTATGGACTTTGAATGACTTGCCCGATGATCGGCGAGCCATAGAAAATAAATGGATCTTTAAGAAGAAGACAGACGCAGATGGTAATGTGACCATCTATAAAGCTCGACTTGTCGCTAAGGGTTATCGGCAAATTCAAGGGGTTGACTACGATGAGACTTTCTCTCCCGTAGCGAAGCTGAAGTCTGTCCGAATCATGTTAGCAATTGCAGCATACTATGATTATGAGATATGGCAAATGGACGTCAAAACAGCATTCCTTAACGGCTTCCTTAAGGAAGAATTGTATATGATGCAGCCGGAAGGTTTTGTCGATCCTAAGAATGCTAACAAAGTATGCAAGCTCCAGCGCTCTATCTATGGGCTGGTGCAAGCATCTCGGAGTTGGAACATTCGCTTTGACGAGATTATCAAAGCGTTTGGGTTTATGCAGACTTATGGAGAAGCCTGCGTTTACAAGAAAGTGAGTGGGAGCTCCGTAGCATTTCTCATATTATATGTGGATGACATACTATTGATGGGAAATGATATAGAATTCTTGGAAAGCATAAAGGCCTATTTGAACAAGTGTTTTTCAATGAAGGACCTTGGAGAAGCTGCTTATATATTAGGCATCAAGATCTATAGGGATAGATCGAGACGCCTCATCGGTCTTTCACAAAGTACGTACCTTGACAAGATTTTGAAGAAGTTCAAAATGGATCAGTCCAAGAAGGGGTTCTTGCCTGTATTGCAAGGTGTGCGATTGAGCACGGCTCAATGCCCGACCACGGCAAAAGATATAGAAGAGATGAGTGTCATCCCCTATGCCTCAGCTATAGGGTCTATTATGTATGCCATGCTGTGTACCAGACCCGATGTAAACCTTGCCGTAAGTTTGGTAGGTAGGTACCAAAGTAATCCCGGCAAGGAACACTGGACAGCGGTCAAAAACATCCTGAAGTACCTGAAAAGGACTAAGGATATGTTTCTCGTTTATGGAGGTGCCGAAGAGCTCGTCGTAAAGGGTTACGTCGACGCTAGCTTCGACACAGATCTGGATGACTCCAAGTCACAAACCGGATACGTGTATATTTTGAATGGAGGGGCAGTAAGCTGGTGCAGTTGCAAGCAAAGCGTCATGGCGGGATCTACATGTGAAGCAGAGTATATGGCAGCCTCGGAGGCAGCACAAGAAGCAGTCTGGGTGAAGGAGTTCATTACCGACCTAGGAGTCATACCCAATCCGTCGGACCCGATGACTCTCTTCTGTGACAACACTGGAGCAATTGCCCTTGCGAAGGAGCCCAGGTTTCACAGGAAGACCAGGCATATCAAGCGTCGCTTCAACTCCATTTGTGAAAGTGTTCAAAATGGAGACATAGAGATTTGTAAAGTACATACGGACCTGAATGTAGCAGATCCGTTGACTAAACCTCTCCCTAGAGCAAAACATGATCAACACCAAAATTCCATGGGTGTGTGATTCATCACAATGTAACTAGACTATTGTCTCTAGTGCAAGTGGGAGACTGTTGGAAATATGCCCTAGAGGCAATAATAAAAGGATTATTATATTTCCTTGTTCATGATAATTGTCTATTGTTCATGCTATAATTGTATTGTCCGGAAATCATAATACATGTGTGAATACATAGACCACAATATGTCTCTAGTAAGCCTCTAGTTGACTAGCTCGTTGATCAATAGATAGTCATGGTTTCCTGACTATGGACATGGGATGTCATTGATAACGGGATCACATCATTAGGAGAATGATGTGATGGACAAGACCCAAACCTAAGCATAGCACAAAGATCGTGTAGTTCGTTTGCTAGAGCTTTTCTGAATGTCAAGTATCATTCCTCAGACCATGAGATTATGCAACTCCCGGATACCGTAAGAATGCTTTGGGTGTATCAAACGTCACAACGTAACTAGGTGACTATAAAGGTGCACTACAGGTATCTCCGAAAGTGTCTGTTGGGTTGGCATGAATCAAGACTGGGATTTGTCACTCCGTATGACGGAGAGGTATCTCTGGGCCCACTCGGTAAGACATCATCATAATGAGCTCAATGTGATCAAGGTGTTGTTCACGGGATGATGTATTACGGGAACGAGTAAAGAGATTTGCCGGTAACGAGATTGAACAAGGTATCGGTATACCGACGATCGAATCTTGGGCAAGTATCGTACCGATGGACAAAGGGAATTGAGTACGGGATTGATTAAGTCCTCGACATCGTGGTTCATCCGATGAGATCATCGACGAGCATGTGGGAGCCAACATGGGTATCCATATCCCGCTGTTGGTTATTGATCGGAGATCGTCTCGGTCATGTCTGCATGTCTCCCGAACCCATAGGGTCTACACACTTAAGGTTCGGTGACGCTAGGGTTGTGAAGATACGAGTATGCAGCAAACCGAAGGTTGTTCGGAGTCCCGGATGAGATCCCGGACGTCACGACAGGTTCCGGAATGGTTCGGAGGTAAAGATTTATATATGGGAAGTTGTTGTACGGACACCGGAAAGTCTCGGGGGCATATCGGTATTGTACCGGGGCCACCGGAGAGGCACCGGGGGTCCACCTTGAGGGGCCAGCTCTCTCGGAGGGCCTCATGGGCCACAAGGGGCAAGGAACCAGCCCCTGGAGGGCTGGGCGTGCCCCCTTCCCTTGGGCCCATGCGCCTAGGGTTGGGGGAAACCCTAGTGGGGGCGCCGCCCTTGCTTGGGGGGCAAGCCCCCCACCCTTGGCCGCCGCCCCCCTGGAGATCCATCTCCAGGGCTGCGCCCCCCCCCCCTAGGGGGCCTCTATAAAGGGGGGAGAGGGAGGGCAGCCGCACCCCTGCTGCATTGGCGCCTCCCTCTCCCCGTTACACCTCTCCCTCTCTCCACAGAAGCTTGGCGAAGCCCTGCTGGAACTCTGCTGCATCCACCACCACGCCGTCGTGCTGCTGGATCTTCATTAACCTCTCCTTCCCCCTTGCTGGATCAAGAAGGAGGAGACGTCATCCCGACCGTACATGTGTTGAACGCGGAGGTGTTGTCCGTTCGGCACTAGGTCATCGGTGATTCGGATCACGACGAGTACGACTCCATCATCCACGTTCTCCTTGAACGCTTCCGTTGCGATCTACAAGTGGTATGTAGATGCTCTCCTATCCCCTCGTTGCTAGAATACTCCATGGATAGATCTTGGTGATGCGTAGAAAATTTTTAATTTCTGCTACGATCCCCAACAACTGCTTACCACCAACGTCTTATTTTTGATTCGGCGGTATTGTTGGATGAAGCGGCCCGGACCAACATTACATGACCACGTTCATGAGACCGGTTCTACCGACGTGCTTTGCACACAGGTGGCTGGCGAGTGTCTGTTTCTCCAACTTTAGTTGAATCAAATTTGACTACGACCGGTCCTTGTTGAAGGTTAAAACAGCACACTTGATGAAAAGTCGTTGTGGTTTTGATGCGTAGGTAAGAACGGTTCTTGCTAGAAGCCCGTAGCAGCCACGTAAAACTTGCAACAACAAAGTAGAGGACGTCTAACTTGTTTTTGCAGGGCATGTTGTGATGTGATATGGTCAAGACATGATGAGATATAAATTGTTGTATGAGATGATCATGTTTTGTAAAAGTTATCAGCAACTGGCAGGAGCCTTATGGTTGTCGCTTTATTGTATGAAATGCAATCGCCATGTAATTGTTTTACTTTATCACTAAGCGGTAGCGATAGTCGTAGAAGCAATAGTTGGCGAGACGATAACGACGCTACGATGGAGATCAAGGTGTCAAGCCGGTGACATTGGAGATCATGACGGTGCTTTGGAGATGGAGATCAAAGGCACAAGATGATGATGGCCATATCATGTCACATATATTGATTGCATGTGATGTTTATCCTTTATGCATCTTATTTTGCTTAGTACGGAAGTAGCATTATAAGATGACCCCTCACTAAATTTCAAGGTACAAGTGTTCTCCCTGAGTATGCACCGTTGCTACAGTTCGTCGTGCCGAGACACCACGTGATGATCGGGTATGATAAGCTCCAAGGAGACACGACTCTACAAAGCCTGCATATTCCACCGAGATTTTTTTTTTCAATTAGATCATCAAATCTCATATAGCATTCTTTGATGACAAAGTGATAATGACATAAATTCAACTAGTTCTATTAATTCAACTAGTTCAACTAAGCACTTACTAAAAATAAAATAGTTCTATTAATTTTCTTAGTAAAAATAAACTAGTTCTATAGTAAAATTTTAATTAGATCATCAAATCTCATATACCTAAAATTTCTTACGTTCTGTTAATTCAACTAGTTCAACTAAGCACTTACTATAAATAAAAATAATTAATTTTCTTACTAATTCAACTAGTTCTATTAACCACTTCCTAATTAAATAAACTATTTATATTAAACACTTACTAAAAAATTGTAAAAAAACTACATTATACAAGAACAGTAGGGTGGGATGAGGGAGGAGGAGGAGGAAGGAGAGAGGAGGAGGGGGAGGAGGACGGTAGGAGGAGGGAGGAGGGGACGGGTGGGATGAGGGAGGAGAGAGGAGGAGGGAGAGGAGGGCTTGGCCGGAGGAGGAGGGAGGAGGGAGGAGGCGGCGGTTGGAGGAGGAGGGAGGGCGCGGTAGGGAGGAGGGAGGAGGAGGAGGGAGGAGAGAGGAGGAGGAGGGATTGAGGGACTATCTCAGTGGAGGAGGGATGGAGGGACTATCTCAGTGGAGGAGGAGGAGGAGGAGGAGCGGCGGCGGCGTGCGACGATGGTGGTCGGGGAACGGCGGCGGCGGACGACGGGGGGTGTGGGGGAGCGGGAGTGAGAGTGGAGAGGGAGAGTGGGGGCGCGCGGCCGGTTGGATAAGGCGCTTAGCAGTAGCGCGCGTTAGGATAAAGCGCTACTGCTAAACTCCATAGCAGCAGCGCTTTTAACTCGAGAAGCGCTACTGCTATGCCTGTAGCAGTAACGCTTCTGCAAAATGCGCTACTGCTAAGGCTAAGCATGTAAAAAAATCAAAAATACATTGATCATCAATGATCTTTTTGTGTAGAATCTAAATTGTCAATAGGAATCTTCTCCGGTTTAAGAACCTGGGAAGATTCCTATTGCGGCCACAGATCCTACACATAGAGTTCAATGAAGACCAAGTGGTTGTGATGGTTTGAGAAGCACCATATTTAAGGTGGTAAACATTCTGTTCTCGGAGCGAGGTGGGACTAAACTTTGGTCTTATTAGGGGGAGACTGAATTTAGCAGTAGCGCTGGTTGGAGGAAAGCGCTATTGCTAAGTTCAATAGCAGTAGCTTTTCTAACGTATGACCGCTACAAGTTTCTCTAGCCTACCTGCAACGGTCTGGCAATTATAGTAGTAGCGTGTGTTCTAGCTACAGCGCTACTGCTATGCGCATAGTAGCAGTGCTCATTCCGCCCAAGCGCTACTGATATTTAGTAGCAACGCTTCTTTTTTAAAAGCGCTACTGGTGAGCTCCTGTGTATAAGCATTTCCCTAGTAGTGGGCGCTGGCCGACTTGTGTGCCTCAGACGTGGCCGCCGACCTTGACTTGGACTACACCAGGTGCGAGGCTAGAGTCACCACTGCACATCAAGGAGGCGGCGAGAATCTTGACCCAGGCCGCGGCAGCGTTGCAGTTCGGCGGCGGTGGCCTGCGGGAACGGCGGTGGGTGCCTGATCCCGATTGGATCGAGTAGGGGAGGGAGATATGTTTTTTAGGGAGGTTTTTTTATTGAAAATTCCATTCTAACATCGTCTATTGTGAACGTTAAGTCACATCATCAAATGTGGCACCCACATGTCATAATCGCAATTAAAATGCCCAAAGGGGCCGATCAGTGCTTTTTGCAAAAAGATTAGACCAAGAATTAGTGGTTTCTGACCCAAATTCGTAGAAGAGTGTTTTCTACAATCCTGTGTTTCAATGTGGTGGTTTTTTACAATTCACTCCCTCTTCTTCAGACAGTAGCATCAAATTGAATGCAAGCTAGCTGCCCCTTCCCAGCTAGCCAACCCAAAATCTGTCTGCCAGACTGTCAAGCAACTCAGCATGTTGTTTTTGCATATACAGTTCGTATGGCACCACCTTCCTCCAAGAATTAGGCTATGCCATGGTCAATCTCCTACTAGAAAGAGCCTCCCTTGATTAACTGGTTAGAGGTAGACCACCAACCGGTTGGTGCTTCAGGATACGCGACCAGGTGACCGTGATTTCCAGCCTACACATGCCGCCGAGATCAAGCGTACCACGGCTTCGACCTGCATCCAGAGGCGCAAAGGACGCCTTACCCTCTGTCAGAACCTCGTCATGGTCGCCACCACCTCGACTCGCCACACCGCGGACTATCAGTTGGCCGAACCTCTCAACAGACACAACACGGCGTGACAGCTCAATTGTGCCATCAGCAGCAACAACAAGCGGCTTCTCTTTTCCAGAGTCGAGCAGCATGACATTCATGTCACCCACACTGCCGATACAGGCAGTAAGCTGGCCCCGGGACCCATCTGGCCATGACCCCTTGACGATCTGCGCGGCGATGGTGGCCTCAACGGAAGACACGACGATGCCACATGTAACATGTTAACTCCAATGTACTAAGCTTGCTGTTGTAGAGACTGCTACTCACGCAGGAACGGAGCATGCATTGTCCAAAGCTTAGGGCATCTCCAGCCGTTCGGCCTCCCAGGGCGCCTAAATAGAGCGGCCTGGGACGTGACAGCGCTAGTTCGGCCTCTGAGGGCGACCTAGCTCCCAATCACGCCCCCACGCGCCTGCCCCAGGATGCGGGAAATTTAAACTTGGTCGTTCCCGCTTTCAAAAGACGCCGCAAATCCGGCGATCGGACGTAGTCTGGCGTTAAAAAAACAGAGCGCCGCCGCCGCAAGTTCGCGTGCGCAATGATTCACTCGGCGGGGTCGGCTCCAGGCGTTGGCGGAGTCGGCGTGCGCGGGCTCGGCGGTGTCGTAGCTGCTTCGGTGTTGGGATGTGTCGGCGCGGCTTCGGCACTGCTGAGCAGCGATGTAGAGGCGTCGTTCGGGCTTGGCGTTCGTGTGGACGTGGGCGTCGGCAGCGTCGTCGGCGTTGCCGTCAGCAGCTCGTTCAGGATGAGGCCGCGCTGCACCAGGTACCACGCCTTGAGCTTCTCGTCGTTGCTCTGGAGCATGTCCGCCCCGCCCATCAGAAAAGCCATGTCGGTGTTCCTCTTCTTCGCGGCAACGTTCGTCCGGAGCAGGTCGAGCTTGATGGCGTTGTTCTCCATCAGCAACGACCACCGCGCCTCGGTCTTCTCTTCGCGTAGGACGGCCCGGGCCTGGGCATCGGCGAGGCAATGCTCGATGGACTCCTGCACTCGCACGGTTGCCGCGTCGGCGTTTCTCCCCTTCTTTGCCAATTTGTGGCCGTCCGGCCGCCCCTCTGACGCGCCCGGAGTCATCGCGTCCGGCTTGTATGTCTCCTTGGCCTTGTTGAGGGCACGTCGGACTTCCGCCCATTTCTCGCACTTGTCAATGCGCTTGTAGACGTGGAGGTGCTTGAAGTCGGCGTCTTGGTTGTCGCCCCGATACATGGCGAACATACGCAGCAGCTGCGCGGAGGGACGAACAGTTGGCGGGCGGCGGGCGTAGACGACAAAGATACGCGGGCGAACGCGTGCGTACCTGAGCCTCAACGCTGGCGCCGCCCTCCGGGCGAGCCGCGACCTCCTCGACGATTCCATGCCATTTGTTGCACGCCAACTGGATACGCCCTCAATGGTTCGCCATCGCCTTGGAGCCACGCTGCATGTAGACGTCTTTGAAGTAGGGGTCGACGAGCTTCCGCTCGTCGAACTCGGCCTTGATGCGGTCCCAGTACGTCTCCAAGCTCTGGTTCGCGCCGGTGGTCGGGTCGAGGCAGGCGACTTTCCATGCTTCAGCAAGGCATTCCTCCTCCTTGGACGTCCACTTGATGCGCGGCTCGCCTGACCTAGCCGCCCGCTTCTTCTTCTTCTTCTGGCGCCCCTTCGTCGGAACAGGAGCCGGCTCCTCCTCCTCCTCCTCCTCCTCCTCCTCCTCCTCCTCCTCCTCCTCGTCCTCCTCCTCAGGTTCCTGCGCGTCCTCGCCATAGACGTAGCCGAGCTCGGCCTCCATGTCGCCGCTGAGATCCACTACCTCGTCCTGGGTGGCGAACCCGGGAGACGCGGCGGCCGCGGTCGATCCTGTCGCGATGATGTCGTCCATGTCGGCTCCCGTGTCGTCGGCGTCGTCGAGGTGCGAGAAGGGCAGCGGTCCACGGTAGAGATGGGGCGTCGGTGTGGACGCGTAGGCGGCGGGCGGCGAGTAGTTATATGGAGGGTACTGCACGCCGACGAAGGCGGGCGAGGGCGTGCGCGTAGCGGGGTGACCATGAGGGAAGGTCACGTTTGGGTTGAACCCACCGTGCGCATCACCGTCGGCGTAGCCAGGCGACGATGAACCCCATGGAGATCCGGCGCCTTGCTGTCCCCATGGCGCGTATTGGGCGTGGCTGACGACGGGTGGATTCATCCCCGCCTGGTCGACCGATGAGGAAGACGCCGCCGCGCGCGCCGCGTTGTCGCGTGCCTTCTTGGCTATGGCCCTGTTCCGCCTGTCGGCGGTGACTGCTTCGCGCCGCTGAACTTCCACCCTCCACTCGGCGTTCGACAGGCCCCGTGGCTTCGATGGCGGCGCCCTCGGCTTCCTCTGCTTCGGCTGGGCCACGGCGCCAGTCGCGGTTGCCGCCGCGCGCGGCATGGCGGCGACTGGAAGGCGAGCGGGATGGGGTTTGGTGGGAGAAAGGCAGAGAATGGCGGGAGGAAGGCGAGCGAGCGGGAGAGATGCGAGGGAAAAGCGTCAAGAAACGGCGGGAAAAAGGCCCTCGGGTCGCCTCCAGGGTGGGCCCACATGCCTTTTTCGCTTGTGCCGGCTCCCCAAGCGCCCCCAGGGCGCCGGGTTCGGCTTGGGTCCGCCGGCACCAGTTTTGGCCCGAGCCGGCGAAAAAACGGGATTCTGGAGACGCGACTGGGGCCTTTTTTTGGCGCCGGCGCGGCAAAATCGTCTAGAAAGGGCCTGTTGGGGGTGCGGCTGGAGATGCCCTTACACATAAATCGGGCTTTTCACAGCATAAGAAGCGATCGAATACAAGGCTGAGATCGGCGTCCTCAACTTCGGTAGTTCCCTTCACTTTCAGCCTGGCCTCGAAGTACACATACCCATCATAGACCACAGCACGGGTACGACCTACCAGTGCTAAATATGGATCCTGCATACAACACAGTTAGTTAGGTTGACATCCAGAATGGCATAGACTATAATCTTGTTCAGATTTTTTTTTACACTGGCAAATGGAAGACTACAATATACTCCCTCTGTAAACTAATATAAGAACGTTTAGATCACTAAAATAGTAATCTAAACATTCTTATATTAGTTTACGGAGGGAGTAGAAAGTAAGATCGGCTGTCATCCATTCTAATATGTGATGCGGTCTTCATGGTGATTGATTATATGGCTTAATGTTATAGCTTGTAGAATCTAGAAATTAATATTCATTCAATCTTCATAGTTAACAATTCACATTGAGATCGCAAAAAAAAAAACAATTCACATTGAACTTCTTCTATATGACCAGCTCTTTCACAATAGATTGAGTTGTCTAAATTGTTCTGGATTAAGCTGTACAGATGGAAATTTTACACTTGGGAAGCATGGTATTTGCCAAAAAGCAATAAAGTTGGGATAGTCACATGTCAAGTACTCCCTGTGTCTCAAAATATAAGAACATTTTTGACACTATGCTAGTGTTAAAAACGTCCTTATATTTTAGGACGGAGGGAGTATAATACAATACCCTCTAAAAGCTCATTAACAAAGGCAACTGATTTAATTAAACCGGTTAGAGTTCATAGCAAGGACCAAACGAAAGAACCTGTACAGTGAGGGTTTGGCAGTTGTCCCTCATGCGGTTGAAGATAACATTGCGACTGTAATCCAGCTTGTCGCGCACAGCGGCCATACCAAACACATCCAGCAGCCACTGCAAATCCCCATCTAATCCTGCTACCTTGACAGTAAAGATCTGCGCAGTAAGCCTGTGCTTGGTGTCATCAGGCATAGGGTTGTCCGCGAAACACATGGCAGGGATATGCGCGGAAGACAAGTCAATTCAGTTAAGGTTTACAGAAAATCCTAGTGCGACATATGCACGACGAATCAACGGAATTGTTGCAGATTTCTAATCCTAAATCTGTGTATGTACCTCCGATGATTGATTGATGATGGAGAGCTATACAAGACACTGAAAAAAATAGAGCGCTAGACCGCCTCTCCTCGGTGAGCTCCTCCGGCACGACCGGCGGCGCGCCAGGGTTGGCCGCGTTCCTCGCCACCGCATGCTTCAGCCTCTCCTCATCGAACACCTGCTCGAACGAATCCATCAGCCACGGCACCACCTTCGCCGTCTTCGTCGCCTCCGCCGCCTTCTTGCGCTCTGGCTCCTCTGCCTCGGCCTCGGATTCTCGCTTCGTCGACGCCCTATCCAGGTCCATCTCGATCACAGCGGCTTGCCAAGATCGATCGGAGACAGAGAGAGAGGGTGCGGAGATGAAACCTAGATCTAGCCGGTGAACGAGTTAGGTCATTTTTCTGGCCCAAACACAAAAAGGTTTGTCTTTCTTTTCTTTTTCTTTTCGGGAAGGTTTGTATATTTTTTTGGGGCCTGCTATGCGTCCGCTGGCTGATCTGTTTAGCCGTCAAATCTGCCGCATCGACCGGTCGAGCGCGCCTTCACCATTGCAACACAGGTCTTGTTGCAGTTTTTTTTTTTGCAATAATTGTTTTGTTGAAAAATAATTTTGCAATTGAGGTTTTGTTGCTTTTTTTTTTTCAACTTAGGTCTTGTTATAGAAAATTTTCACGAGTTATATTGTAAAACATAAACCCGCCGTAGATCATTGCAACACCACATATATTTCAGAAGCATAACCCATGTTGCATGAAGGATGGTATGTAGGCCATCACTTGACGCGTGTCATCCAGGGAAGGTGGCGGAAGCGGCCGCTGCAATCCGCCGATTGATAGTAAGCGTTTTCTGTATTTTTTTAACCAAATGTTTGATTTAAGATCCATTTTGGTTGTCTTTTTTGTCTTGATGAGATCTTCAAAATAAGATCAGTGTTCACTGTGTATCTAAAAACATATTTTTTTATCTTTTTTAAACTTGACTCGGAACTCTATGTACTGGAAGCATGTGCATGCGTGACGCACGTCAGAGCGAAAGGCGGATATTTCTCACCGACAAACTACAAAGCATGTAAATGTTAAACTCAAGTTTCGAGTTAAGTTCCAAAAAACATAAAATGTTTTTTTTAATATACCTAATATTGACCTTGATTCAAATAGATCGTCCAAGCAAAGAAGGCAGTCAAAATGGTTCCGAAATCACATAATTCGCTTAAAATATATCACCCCTTTTTGTTTGAATAAAAAAACATACTGATTTCTTTATAGGAGAGGGAGGTGTGAAGTGCTCGACAACCCAGCGGGGAGTACATACGTATTTGGCCAACTGGGTTTTGGAGCGCCAACACGAAACGCATGTCGACAAACTTGGGCCAGACATGTTCAAAAAGAAAACTTGGGCCAGACGTTCACCACGTATATTCAAATTTAAGACGTGAATATTCAGTGACCGTCAACTGTGGCCGGATTTTTTAGCGAGTGACCATTCGCGCTGGGTGGTCATTCCCAGTGAACGATTTCATTCGCTTCCGCTCACAGCATCTCTAGCAGACCCTGTATATAGCCGCGACTCGCAAAATAACCGCCAAGATACGGGTCGGTGCGGAAAATCCTGCCCGATCAGACACCGCGAACGCGCTCGACCCGTAAAAATTTTTGCTGGCGCGGCAAAGATCTCCCTCATCCTTTAGATTCACGGGGTGGGAGGCCGACCCGAGCTCATTCCCTATCTACAGCGAGATTTGGAGCGAGGGAAATTTCCGCGCAGTTGTTCCCGCTCCCCCACCCCTTCGCCACCATTCCCCCGTCACCGACGCTCCGGTGCATCTTCCCCGGCGGTTCTTCGCTGCCATGGATGACTCCCTGCCGTCCCCCTCACCGTCAAGGTCGCGCACGCTCAATCCCCTCCGGCGGATCTCGTCGCCGGCCATGTTGGCCCCGCCGTCGCCCAAGGCACCACTGCGCCTGCCCGCAAGTGGCAGAGCAACGTGGTCGTGCAGGGTGGGAATCCAGGTGGCCCCGCCGGGAAGGCCCGCGCTCCGGGCGCCAACACCGCTGCGCAAACCCGCCCGGCAGCGGAGAAGGTCGGCAAGGTCTCGGGTGTAAAGCGGAAGAGGATTCCGGCTACAAAGAGGCCGGCTCCTTCATCCACTCCCTCCGCCCCGGCAAGAGGTTCCCCGGCGATGACGTTCAACGGCGCTGCTTCCACCGCTAGCGAGGTGTTTGACAAAATGGCCGGAAGGTATGCCTCTTCGGTCCCTTCAATTTTCTTTGCTTTTCGCCATTGCGGTAGCTCATGACTTGTTGTCGCTCACTATAGCGGTGGTTCGAATAATGCCACTGACGAGTTCGTGAACTTGTTGGACACCAATGCCATTGACATCGATCAAGCCCCGTTCGCTGCATTCGATTATAATAAAACGGAGGGTGGCGTGGATTATCATGGTGGTGAAGAAGAATTGGAGCAGATAGATGAGGGGGCGTATGAGCAAGCGCAAGTTAGGTATTTTCTGGTTGTTGGTGAATCAGGCATGTTCAGCCCATGAGATACTGTTGTGCATAGAATGATGGCGGTGTAAGTCATCTGATTGCTTGTGGATTGATGAAAGACTTTTCCCTTGCGATTTATAAAACCTTTGTGCACATCTATCAAAATCTTCAATCAAAAAGTTAATGCCTTTTTTGTAGAAAAAATCAAAACCTTTGTCCACTGCTTTTTCTCCTTTCAATCAACATTTGTTTTGGCCTACAAAATATATGCTAGAAACTACTCCCTGAGGGAGTATCAAACAGTTGCACCTTTTCTGTCCCACTAAATATGTGCTAAGTAGAAGATATCAAACAACTGCAATATTTGGGTGAGTAATAAACATGTGATTTTTTTATGCACAAAAACAAAGTTATGTCCTTGAAATATTTTTGGTTATTCCGGTTTGGTTAAGAAAACGATTTATTTGATTTTGGTTTGGTTGGGGCGTGTGAGCCAAGGGCTGTAGTGCAATGCCCTGGCAAGGCTTGAGAGCCCTAGCAGCAAGCCACTATGATGGGTCCTCCCCCACAAAAAATTAAATTAATATCATGTGAATTTGAAAATTCACTATCAGATATTAAACTGGTAAAAACAGATACTACACTTGATCTTAGCTAAGAGGCCGTGAAAGGTATGATTTGATCCACGGCCTTGTGTCCCCTTTTATTGCACTACGAACCGCCTTCGCTCAAGTGCAAAAGCGATATGGGACTATTCAGCACGGGGTAACTTCGGCTCTGCGCCTGCTGCGCCTCGTATCTTCCAAGAAGCCCGTGAACAAAGGTCGCGGCCCACAGGCATCGATAGCCCAGTTTGTTTCGCTTGGACAAATTGGGATGCTAATGGTTTTTTTTTCTTTTGACATCGGCTGCTACTTCTAGTTGGTGCACCACACTAGCCAAGATTTTGTTTCTCCTAAAAAACAGAGGCCCCCTTGTTAAAAAATTAATCAAATTAAAGGACTAACTGAGATTCCCAATTTTCTCAACAAAAAAAAAAACTGAGATCCCCAATTCCCAGAGTAATTTGTTTTCTTTCAGACAAGCTGAGATTCAAATGATAAAAAACTGATGTGAGATTCGTGGCTTCATGTGCCAACGATTGTGTGTTGTAAACAAGTACAAGAGCACCCTGATTCCCCACTCACATGGAAGAAGTGCAAACTAAGATCCAACCGTGAAAGAAAGGATGCACACTGACTTGACAAAGAAGACTGAAGCAACAATATGCCGTGTGGGCCGCGACCCACTCACATGGAATGTGCCTTTTTAGCAGAGACAGCCTTGAACTTTGTGTAAATTAACCCGCACTTCAGAACACATCACAATAAAATATATGTATGTTTATTTTTCTGGCAAAAACCGCCAAACACAATATACATGTCTTCTTTTGTTCTTGCATTTGCTTGCGAAGTACTGACAATCAAGGTGGCGTGTTGCACAACGAGAGTTTCAAGATGTCTGGTGGAGGGCACACCATTCCGCTCAACATATTTGTTGCTTTTGGCCTCCGACTAGCCGGCAAGACTGCGGGAGGCTTTTGGTCACCGGAGCGCCCGGGTTCTTCCTAGCTAGCCAGGGATAGCCTATTTGTTGCCTCCCCGCTCCCCGTGCTGCCATTTGACAGCCCCCTCCCTTGCACCGGTAGCTACCCAATCTTATTGGCCGGTCGGGTCCGGGTTTACCCAGCAATGCGGGCGTGTCCGTGGATAAAGGAATGCACAATGTTATCAATGCTAGATAAACAATGACTTTTTCTCTCTCATGAGCCCAACTATTAGTAGTAGTTCTGCTTTCAAACTGGAGTATTAAAAACTCCAATCTGAATATGTAATATTACATTCCTGTTTTACATATGCTGCAAAATCATACAAAAAAGCAATCTTTTCTTTTGAATCAACTATTACATTTGAATTTGTAACAGAACACATTTGTTCTTCTTTTGTGTAATCCTCCTAAAAAATGCTGGTTGATTGAACCTTTCAGTTAAATCGCATCAATGTTGTTACATTATCAGTTTCATTGATCATGAATGAAATTGGGGATTTTGATGCTTAAGTCATAAAAAATCAATATGTCACATAACAAATCTCCTAGGTCTGATGGTTCTACATTATCATTATTGTTTTTATACAAAACTTTTATACCTTTTGAAACTTATTTCTATCATATTAAAATACTAATGAGTGTAATTTTATTTTATTATCACACTTAACTACAAAACATTGTTGTTAAAAATTAATTGACGGAAAAATTGCCTCTCTAGGTCTTATAAAAAAGTATTGATGATTGCCTAAATTACATAATGTATACGTATATTTTAGTATCATTAAATATCATGGTAGATATCTCTAAACCGTAATACCTAGCTAATATCTTAATAATGATTTCTAGTTTATTAGTTATCATATTTGTAGAATATTCTAGAGTATAAATTGAACCATTTACAAGTATTTTGCAAGCTAGGTTCACTAATAACTTGACAAGACTTGAATGCTTTATACTTGTTATTGTGATAACATGGATTACCAATGACTATAAAATGTCGTCGATTCAATTTTGCATACATACAATTTGTTTATTTGTCATTCTCGCTGGTTGGTTTCATTTAGTGGATACTAGAGCTCCTGTAAGTTTCTTAAACAAAAGGTTTTGCATTAATTTAAATATAGAAATGTAGTTAGTATATATGTTGGTATAATTTGCAGGATGTCTATCGAAGAGACACTAACAGGCTGACTGAATCACTTTCAACTATCAAATTGGTTTGTTTCTATATGCTACACACTACTGGTTTGTGGTGTAGATTTGCTCCTCTAAATTTAGTACATGTCTAGTTGTTATTACTACCATTTAATATTTGGGGCACTCCTCCTCTCGGGCTCGGAGTTGTCATTCAATTTGCATGGCCTATGGACCAACTCGGTTTATCCAGTTGGGTTTCAACAAACGGAAGATGATCATTTGTGCGGGTGTCTAGAACACCCCCACCCCCCGGATGCGTGCGGGTGATCATTCATCATTATTGGGACCACGGGAGGCTTTTGGTCATCGGAGATACATCTACACTGTTTCAGGGTGCTTGAGCTCCTCCCAGACAGCCAGTGGCAATTTGTTGCCTCCTTGCTGTGCTACAATTTGTACCCGCGTTGCACCACTAGCTACCCAAGCCGATTCTGAGTTTCCGCAGCCGCGCGCGCGTGTCTATGCAGACATTATCAGTGGAACGTGATGACTGGGCTAGAAGGGCTCATGGTGCTTCTACGTCGATAGAAGTTACGGTAGTTTCTCATATGCCCAGTTGCGTGCGTACAAAGGTTGTCCCATGACACCACCGATGCATCAGACGGGCAGACGGAGCTATCACATAGTGAGCCTCGTCAACCCCGACATTCCTGGGATTCTCATCAACTTGTTGTTGTGTGATCAGAACATGTACATGCTCTTCGCCTCTCGTTTGTTGGTTCCCAGAAGCCCATAGAGAGGTGGTCTCACTTCAAAGGCCAGACAAGATACATGCCTTCTCTCGTTCTGGCATATGCTTGTGAAAAAACGACTATCAAGGTCTCTCACAACGACACTCTCAAGATGCCTGGTAGAGAGTACACCGTTCCACTCAACAAATTTAACGTGCTAGCTGACCCAGAATCAAGCGCAAAAAGGAAGGACCAAGTGCTCTTCTGTGTGGTGGTTATCTTGTGTGAGGTGACACATATACTTGCAGAATACATTTGGTAGGTTGATGGATCTTAGTTGCACAGATACTCGTATTGCCAGCATACTCTAGATGTACGTACATGAGATCATGGAAGAAGTTGTCGAAGTGTGCACTGGATAATTGAAGAAGGGTCGGGGCAAGCAATGCAGTTGATGTGGGCCCAAAACTGTTGTTGTATCGTATGTGAGTGGGTGTGGGATCAACCATGTGAATGAGGTGATAATGGCCAGCTCGGCCTTATCTTGCTCGATGGTGAAGACCTAGAGACTTACATCAACGTTGCGTGTATGTGTATCAAGCTGATTTTCAAAACCGGTTCCCTGACTTGGATGAGAAAGACCAGATAATGGCATCCAATCGGTTTGGCTGTCACTTTTGTCTTGATGAGATCTTCAAAATAAGATCAATGTTCACTGTGTATCTAATAACATATTATTTTTTATCTTTTTTAAACTTGACTCGGAACTTGATGTACTGGAAGCATGTGCGCGCGGGACACACATGTGAGTGGAAGGCAGATATTTCTCACCGACAAACTACAAAACATGTAAATGTTACCCTCAAGTTTCGAGTTAAGTTCCGAAAAGCATAAAATGTTTTTTTTTTGGAAAATATACCTAATATTGAACTTGATTCAAATAGATCATCCAAGCAAAGAAGGCAGTCAAAATGGTTCCGAAATCACATAATTCGTTTAAAATATATGACCCCTTTTTTGTTTGAATCAAAAAAGAAAACATACTGATTTCCTTTTTTTAGGGAAAAACATACTGATTTCTTTTTTTAGGGAAAAACATACTGATTTCTTTATAGGAGAGGGAGGTGTCAAGTACTCACAACACAACGGGGAGTACATACGTATTTGGCCAACTGGGTTTTGGAGCGCCAACACGAAACGCATGTCAACAACCTTGGGCCAGACGTTCACCACGTATATTCAAATTTAGGACGTGAATATTCAGTGACCGTCAACTGTGGCCGGATTTTTCAGCGAGTGACCATTCGCACTGGGTGGACATTCCCGGTGAACGATTTCATTCGCTTCCGCTCAGCCCCGATGGCGAACGAGTCGAGTTAGCAACCAGACCCCTCTCGTGTGCGGAAAGCAGGAAGAGACCCATTAGGTCTGCTCGGCCCCACACTTTCAGCCAACCCCCCAAAACCCACACTTTCCTTTACTCTTCGTTACCTTTTTGCCGATCAGGAATCCCCCCTTCGTTTCATCTGGTCCCCATGTTCCTGTAGAACCTTCAGCCACCATGGCAAAAGTGCCACGAAATCACGAAGTTTGGACGGGTCAAATCAGCCGAGCATGCAAAATCGAGATAAATATGACACCCCCAAATCCTTTCCCTCCCTCAACTGCCATCAGTTTCTGCCTAATCTTGCCATGGTCGAAAACAGGGGTACTTTTGCTCCCCTAGATTAGAAGAAGGATGTAAAAAATGCAGCAATTGCAAGACCAGCTGAGTTATGGGTCCAGTCCGATGAAATCCTTTCAAGAGAGCATGGTGACCTGGTTGACACTGAAATTCTAAAGCAGCTGTAACAAACCCGGGAGAGTGGGACTTGGCCTGAAAAGTGACAGCGCCACTTGGATGCAGTAATAAAGAGCAAAAAAAAGAACCTAGCTGAATGGTTAAAGACGAAAACTAATTAGCTTTTTTTTTAAACCTATACACTACAAGCCGTACTTTTTTTCCCGCAAAAAAAAAGACAAGCCGTACTTTTTAGTCTGTTGAACCCATAAATTTGGGTTCACTTGGATTGATGCCTTAACATTGAAAGAAAATTTTAAAGTAGAAGTAAATCAGGAGTGAATTATGCTACGCACACTACATCTTTTATATGTCAAACTTCGGCATTGTCTAAAAGTTCCATCATTGTTATGGTGATGAATGTTGCGTGCAAGTCAAAGCCAAACATACTACATGATCGCAAAATTCACATTGTTTGATTATGTGATCTCAAATGCTCGGCATTAGCTTTTTTCTATTATTTTTTTGGCCAACCTTTATGAATTTTCAGGTTGTAGGTGAGTCAGGCATGTTCAACCCAGAAGATGTTATGTACAAAATGATGTTGCTGTAAGGTATCTGGTTGTTTGTGGATCGATGAAGACTTTTCCCAGGTGATTTATAAAATATTTGTGCACATCTATTGAATCCTTCAATCAAATAGTTAATACCAGTTCTCTATGTTTTTTCTCCTCCCAATCAACAAATGTTTTGGTCCTACATGATATATGCTAGAAAACACTCTCTCCGTTCCAAAATAAGTGTCGCTGATTTAGTACAACTTAGTTTGGGACGGAGGGAGTATCAAACAACAACCCCAGTATTTCTTGGGACATAAATGATACATTTACCAAAATGTCGGCTCTCAACGCTTGTCTAGTTATTTCAATTTTTTGAATGCCTTGAACCATTTTTACTAGGGGTAGACTAATATTAGCTGGCAAACTACATCATGATGGGCTTGAGATTTCAATCTGAGCCCCTCATGCTGAATGCATACTACTTTGTTTTCTTTTTCGATGAGTAATGAACATGACTTTTCTAGGTGGGAAGATAATTACAAAGTTATGTAAAAATAATTTGGCTTTAGCCTCAAAAAGGAAATTTTGGTTTTGGTTTAGTTAAGAAAGATTTTGGTTTGGTTGGGGTGCATCAGTCAAGGGCTATAGTGCAACACCCAGACAACACTCAGTAGCAAGCCACTGTAACGAGCCCTCACCACAAATTTTTTACTTAATATGATAAGAATGGATATTAAACTGATAAGAACAGATACTACACTTAATCTTAGCCAAGAGGCCGAGAAAGATATGGTTTAAACTGTGATCCCTTGTCCCGTTTTATTGGTCCCTGTCGTGGTTTTGTCACGGCAGATGTCCTTAGTGTCAGGACTTAGTCGCGAGGCCAACGCATCCATGTGGTAGCTTGAGAGGGGTTGAGTGGGACGAGAGACGCAGGGCGGATCAACACGCAAGACAAGGGTTTAGACAGCTTCGGGCCCCGGGAAACATCATCCGGTAAAAACCCTACATGCTGTTTGAGGCTAGGTCTTATTATCATCCCGAGGGAGACGCCGTAAACCGGCTCTTGTGTCTAGCCCTAAAGATTATTGATTGCTTGTAGCTTGTAGCTTCTAACTTGTCCCTCTTTGGGGAGCCCTGCCCCTCCTTATATATGTTGAAGGGGCGGTTTACATGTGGAGTCCTATTGGGATTAGGACTAGTCTATCTCTAATACAAACCGGGTACAAGTCCTGGTCTTAAACTCTTTGTAAGGTAAATATTCCTTTCCTCTTAAACCGACCCACAATAGTTGAACCGGCCTTCTAGGCCTTGGGTCTTGTCATCCGTCTGATCCACCCGCCGGTTTACCAGTGAGTCATAACGACCAAACGGATTGCTTGTAAACCGCCAAGGTCAGGGTGGGTCTTCAGATAAACCGCCAAGTCCGGCCGGGTTAACTTCCGGCCGGTTTACGCCGCGGGGTATATCCCCGACATTAGCCCCCAAGTTTAGCTTGGATTTATCCATGATAAACTTATGTTGCAAATAAACATAAGAACAAATTTGACAGGTTGCGCTCCGGGTTAAGAACTCTTGTAAACCGACCCTGATCATCCTTCTAGAAAAATCCGGATCAATAACCAGCTTCATACTTTAAACTGCTGACAGTGGTTTCTCATAGAAAAATATTGTGAAGAATAATCCACTTGAGTCGGCTTCCAAAGCGCCGGTTTAAGAAATATTGGTCTTGAAATGTTCATCTGATATTCAGCCGGTTTAAAGATGACCCCGGTCTTGAAAACTTGCCGGTTTAACATTACCAAATGGCCGGGTTATAAAAACTGATGACCCCGGATTATGATTGTTGCAGACACCGGTTCATGATTGTTGCCAACATCGGTTTATGATTATTGATGACACCGGGTTGCAGCCACAGGGTCATAATGATTGGTGACGCCGGGTCAATCTAATTTGCTCAACAGAGAATTTGAAAATCTTTCTTCGATAATAATATAATACCTGTAGCCCCCAAGTGCCGGGTTGTCATGCTTGCAGCAACCTGGGATTTGTAATTGACTGATGCCCATAAAACTTCAACCAATGTAGCCCCCAAGGGCCGGGTCATTATGTAATAATCAGCAGGGACTTTGTAAATGTAATCTTGTAAACCTTGAACAGCAACGTGTAGCCCCCAAGGACTGGCTCAGTAAGATAATATTGAGCTGGGATCTTGATATATACTTCAATGAAAATAACATCATATGATGTAACCCCTCATCATGGGGCTTGAATCCACGTCCACAAGGTTAAGAGCCTTGTGCTTTACCAACTGAGCAGTAGACCCTTCAATATAATAGATAAAAAACTTTGTACCTTGAATAGTTGACAGGAGCAATTGGTAGCCCCCAAGGGCCAGCTCATTACGATGTGATGAGTTGGGTCTTCAATAAGATGAGCAAAAATGACCTTGCATTAGCCCCCAAGTGTCATGGTGCATGCTTGCAGCAACATGAGACTTGCATATTTGATGTAATCTCAATTTTGAATAATGTAGCCCCCAAGTGCCGGGTTGTAAGCCTGCAGCAACTCGGGACTATTCCCTCAATCGTAGAAAATGATAACCATTGCGCTAAAGCGACTTTGAAAAAACCTTAATCATAACATTAATAATAAAAATCCAGCCATGTTGGCTATTCAAGATAATATAATCTGGTATGAAAACCTTATTCCTCCAATATCATAATGAAAATTCAGCCAAGTTTGGCTATTTGAATAATATAATCCAATAATTTATAAGCGCAAGATTCCAATGGCGCAATCCAAATATATACTTGGCGACTTATAGTCCAAAGCCAAACCGGTTTAATAAACACCGGATAATTTCTCATCATATATTGGCAACTTATCGTCTTAAAGCCAGGCCGGTTTAATAAACACCGGATAATTTCTCATCAGATACTGGCAACTTATCGTCTTAAAGCCAGGCCGGTTTAATAAACACCGGTGATTTATAATCATGCTTTATTCAACCTGTTTCTGTGATATAGTCGGTTTACCAACTTTTTGTAGTAAGAGTGATAACCCCAATCTTGAGTAATGATACCTCCTTCCATATTGTGCCGGTTTATGATAAAACCGTACCGGGCTGTGATAAACACCGGTTTAACAATATATAATACTGGTGACTTGTAGTCAAACCAGACCGGGCTGATAATCTCCGGATTATAACTTGATCATGTACTCACAACTTGTAGTTGAAAGCCGAGCCGGGTTGATAAACACCGGTTTACTCCATAATAGGATGGTAACAGAAAATCAAACCGGGCAGATAATCTCCGGTCTAAAAATGGACCGTGTTCCGCCAATTTAGTTGTTTGAACCGGTACAAAATACTGTCGGTTTAAAAAACGCAAATAAAATAGCAACTTCTCAAGAAAGGCTATTAAAGCCAAAGCAATGGCAACAATTTTTTGCAAAAGAAGAGCTCTACTGAGCTTGGTCAGATGGAATTACCATGGTCAGACGCAACCAAGCCCCCCGAAGGCGTAGCAATGGTGCCAGTCAGCCAGGACCCCCAAATGACGCGTGGCGTTACGCCGGCCAAGTGGCATTGCATTGGTTCGGATTCGACCAAGCCCCCAAGTGACTCAGTGGCCTAGGGCCGATCAAGTGGCATTGCATTGGTTCGGACACGACCAAGCCCCCAAATGACTTATTGGTTGTTTAAAAGCCGATCAGAAGGCATTATCATCATCAAGACATGACCGAGCTCCCATAAGGTGTAACTACGGTTCAAGTCGATTAGGTCCCCAACTGACTTAGTGGCAAATGTGCCAGCCAGAAGGCATTACCGTCGTCAAGACATGACCAAGCTCCCAGGAGGTGTAGCTACGGTTCAAGTCGACTAGGTCCCCAACTGACTTTGTTGCTCTTCTGTGAAGCGACCTCAAGGGGTAAACCGGAGGTTGCCCTAAAGCGAATCCACTCCGTGTAACCACGCATGATATAAGGAATAGATACCCCGCTTTACAAAGCGGGAGCCCCCAAGTGATAAATAATATGTCAAGCCAATAAGGCTGGATACCCATGTTTGAACCGCGCATCATGGCGGCAGGTCCTCTTTGGTAATTTTTATCTTTTTTGCAAGAGGTAAATTCTTCTTGAACCGGGATCTTGAACCGGATATTGAAAGCTTCAAAGCTGTGGGAGACATCTTCCCCTTGAACCGGATTTTAAACCGGAATCTTCATTTTCAGCCGGAAATTTTCTGACGGCCTTTAAACTCGAACTTGCGAGAAGTTAATTCCTTTTTGAACCGGACATTGTTAAACCGGATCTGAGCGCTTCAGAACTTTGTGGGAGAATAGATTTCTCTTGAACCGGATTGTAAACCGGATATTTGAGAGCTTCAGTGATACTGACTTCCCTTCAGCCAGGTTTCAAACCGGAATCCTTTCTGATGATCCGAAACTTCATTGAGTCGGGATTTTGTAACTGTCATATACTTTCTAAGCCGGAAATTTTCTGACGGCCTTTAAATTTTCATCAACATAACAGTAGCCTCCGGGATCGGGTTATCTTTCCCTCCATCGTCCTCGGGTTCTTAAACCGGCTGAAACTGGCAAGACTTGCTGTGTCATATCATCGTAGCCCCCAAGTCTCAAGGTGACTCGAGGAGTTGGCTTGAGATTCTCCATATTTGACCGTGATATAAACCGGTATAACTTGTATATCATTGGTGTTGATAACACGATGTGAATACACAGAAGGTTGAGGTGACTGCGGCGGGTTGTAAATGATCCCGTATGAACCGTGTCAGCAACTCGGCCAATGGTTCCTTCCAACTGGTGATTTGAAGTTAACCAAACTGTAGCGGCGGTGACTTGTGCGCCTGCCCATTGATCCATCCCGTGCAGACGGCGGTTGATGATAATTTGCCTCCAATTTGAAAGAAAACCGGGCTACCCAAGCTGTGACTTGTTCATACTCAATAAATGGCTCGCGCAGACAGGTGCGGCCCGGTATGTTGATGTAGACCGGACTGCGGGGGATGGCAGCCTGTGTATGCGCTATTGGGTAATTCGCATGGTCCTGACGAGTTGACGCGATCTGGATCGCGATATAAATCGGCATGGGTTATCCAATAGCTCAGCGATATAATAATCCCTTTTTGCATGAACCGGTGGCCAGGGCGGACAGGCGAGTCAACCGGCGTGTCGACGTAAACCGGACCGCGATACTCGTGTCCATGAATGGCATAAAAATTGTCCTGTGCAAAAATATGACAGGACATAGTAATTGTTTCTTTGACAAAAAACAATAAGTATTTAATACATAAATTTAGATGAATACCACCTGATGTTTGGACGGACAGTAAAACCACCGCAGCATCAGAAGCGGCTTCAGAGTGATGAGTCGGTTGCGGCTTTGTAAGCCGGCACAGACGAGTCAGTTGTCCTCCGCGTTATAAACCGGTGCGGACGAGCAAGTTGCCCTTCGCGTTGTAAACCGGCGCGGACGCACGAACCGGCTGCGAGGGCGGACGGGCGAGTCGTCCGTGGCGTTGTAAGGTGGTGCGGACGGGCGAGTCGGCCGGCGCGTTGATGTAAACCGGACTGCGATACGCATGTCGGTGAAGCTGCGCGGCACAGCCGAACGTGCCTCCGTGGTATAATACCATCCCCTTTTTTTCTTAATAGCCTTTCTGCATAAAAATATTACAGGCCCGAGTAATTTGTTGTTGGATGAATTAACATGCATTTATTAAATACATAAAAAAAATAACACCTGGTATTTTTTGCCGGTTCAGAGGCGGAGTCGCTTGGCAGGAGGGCGGCTCGAGACGAGGCCGGGCGTGGCTCGGTGTTGACCCCGAACGAGGGATGGCCTGAGGCAGCAGGGCCGGCTCAATCCGGTGGCGGGGGCGCCCGCGAAGCGAGGTTGCAGCGGAGGTTGCTTCCGAGTTGTAACCGGTTGAACAGACCAGGTCGTATTTCTCTCTCTCTCTTTTTTTTCAGCAGCCGATCCTGTTCTGATTAGAGCTCACGTGTTAGCAGTAACATCAGCACTATTAATCAAAACAGAGCTCGTAAACCGTGCAACTACTAGTCCTAATACTTGGCCATGATTTTTCCGTGAGCGCAGCAACATCAATGATCAATCCAATCTTCTGGGAGCTTGTGTATGTACGTGGCGAGGTACTAGCTTGGCATATTACTTTTTCTTTTTCCTTTCAGACGGATTTGACGCGGAGGTCGCGTGTACCAGCTGCAACTTCCATCAATCAAACAATTCCTCGGGACTTGAAACAAATCCGCTTACGTTGCCTGCCATGGATGTAATCTGCTTCACGTGCACTGCCTCTCGTAGTGGAGAACAACAATTAAACAGCAGAATATTCTCAGTCGGTCTCGGACTCGGTGGATCACCACGAAGCGTCTGGCGGCCGTGCAATATGCAACCCCAATCTCGATCTCGTACATATGCCGATCCGACTGCTCGTTGATGGCGTACCTCCTCTTCATGCCGGCCCTTGCTTCATCCGATAAATTGTGAACTCCTCGATCCCTAAAAGAGATCCCTTCAAGAACTCAACACCACCGTGCGCAGGCCCCACGATGGGCGCCAACTGTCGTGGTTTTGTCACGGCAGATGTCCTTAGTGTCAGGACTTAGTCGCGAGGCCAACGCATCCATGTGGTAGCTTGAGAGGGGTTGAGTGGGACGAGAGACGCAGGGCGGATCAACACGCAAGACAAGGGTTTAGACAGCTTCGGGCCCCGGGAAACATCATCCGGTAAAAACCCTACATGCTGTTTGAGGCTAGGTCTTATTATCATCCCGAGGGAGACGCCGTAAACCGGCTCTTGTGTCTAGCCCTAAAGATTATTGATTGCTTGTAGCTTGTAGCTTCTAACTTGTCCCTCTTTGGGGAGCCCTGCCCCTCCTTATATATGTTGAAGGGGCGGTTTACATGTGGAGTCCTATTGGGATTAGGACTAGTCTATCTCTAATACAAACCGGGTACAAGTCCTGGTCTTAAACTCTTTGTAAGGTAAATATTCCTTTCCTCTTAAACCGACCCACAATAGTTGAACCGGCCTTCTAGGCCTTGGGTCTTGTCATCCGTCTGATCCACCCGCCGGTTTACCAGTGAGTCATAACGACCAAACGGACTGCTTGTAAACCGCCAAGGTCAGGGTGGGTCTTCAGATAAACCGCCAAGTCCGGTCGGGTTAACTTCCGGCCGGTTTACGCCGCGGGGTATATCCCCGACAGTCCCTGAACCGCCTCCGCTCAGGTGTGGCAGCGATATGGGATTATATTTATTCCACAAACGAGCCAAAGGCTCAAAGCCGCGATCGTTCCTTCGCCCAGCCGGACAGATGCGCCGGATAACCTGCCTCTGTGCCCTTTTTCGTTTGAGGTTTTTTTGGGGCCTGCTACGCGTCCGCCGGCGGATCTTTCTAATAAGATCCGCCGCCTCGCAAACCGTTTAATTGTATGGGCGAGTCGTCCGTTCCTCTTTTTTATTTTCCTGCTACAAGCCCCCTGTTGCAAATCTCATTCCTACAACAAGATCCCGGTTGCAAAATTTATTCTTCTTTTTCCTGCAACAAGACCCCAGTTACAAAATTTATTCCCATTTTTCCTGCAACAAGACTCTTGTTGCGAACCTAATTCCTGCAACAAGACCCCAGTTGCAAAATTTATTCTCCTTTTTCCTGCAACAAGAATCTTGTTGCGACCTAATTCCTGCAACAAGATCTCAGCTGCAAAATTTGCAATATCTATAACTTCTTCTTTGTATTCTACCAAAAGACCATTGTTGCAAAATTTACAACAGCATCTCCTACCTCTTCTTTGTATTCCTGCAACAAACCCCTTGTTGCAATTTTATCCAACAAAGAACATGATGCAGAAAACTTCACCTCGTCCCAGCCGCCATTGCAACAACGCCGTTGTTGCAGGAACTGTTGCTGCACGCGGTGCCGGCGTTTGTAGCTGACCTTGAGGAAGCGGCAACCATGCCTGTCCACACCAGTGCTCCTCCAGGACGGTGACAACAGTGCTCCGGCAGCGGCGTGGCTCACAAAGGAAAGAGGGAAAGGAGGAGGGAGGAGAAGAGGATGAGCGCGGGTGGCTGAGCAACAACGTTTGGTTTGATGCAGTGGAGGTGGGAGAAGAGGTTAGGGAAGAAGACGTGGATGGGGTTTGTTCGTTGGAGATAAGAAGAAAACATTAGAGCGGGGGTGCAAGCTCACGTGGGCACGTGGCGCACAGGGGAGACGGCGGGCGTTTAGCGTTGGATCCGTCGGATGATTAGATCCTTTTCCCCTTTTTTTTGAGAAATCTTTTATTTTCCTTTCTTTTGAGGTGCCTCTGTGCCTGTGCTTCCTACTGATTGGAGCCTCCCTAGAAGCCCATCAACAAGGTCAGAGCCCAGAGACATCGGTCCACCGTTTTGTTTCGGCTAGGACGAACTGGGCTGTTAGTGCACCCACCAATCCCACGAAAAACAAAAACTAGTTCGTCCCTTAGACTTGCCGAGATTTTCTCCTCAAAAAACAGAGGCTCACTTGTTAAAAATAAAAGGACTAGCAGAGATTCCAAACACAGAGTAACTTTGTTTTCTTTCAGACAACAAGCTGGGGTTCAGATGATTAAAAACTGATGTGAGATTCGTAACTTCACGTGCCAACGACTGTGTGTTGTAAACAAGTACAAGAGCACCCTGATTCCTCTCTCACATGGAAGAAGTCCAATCTAAGACCAAGCAAAACCTGAAGAATCCAACCAGTGAAAGAAAAGATGCACGCCGACTACACATCATTTCCTGCTTGTGAACACTAAGAAAGGGTCGGAACCAATGTCCACACTCTTTACATACTGCCACTTCACAGTCAGTATTAGCCATACCCGCGCGGCGGCACGCCGCGCCCTGTCAATACATTACATGTTAATATATAGCATTTTTGGCTCAGTTAATAAAAAATTGAAGCTTCACGTGTATAAGTTTGTAGTTATAAAGCTGTTCACAAGAAAGCAAACTATATATGCACATAAATAACTTGAAAAGAATACATTTATTATCACCATGAGTGTTACATCTTGCTAGATGGGAAGCATACAATTGCCATTTCACTAGCGTTGCCGCGCGCAGGGCAACCCAACATTATGAGCATAATATATTACAAACTCCATTGCTAACACGCAACATATTTCGACATGACACATAGACGGGGCATGTCGTTGATACGTGGTGTTTGTACATGCTATCTTTGTTGTATGCATTTTTTCGCTAACAAATAAAGAAGTCAATGTGTACTACAAAAATTGCGAAAGACACGTAGGCACATTAGTAGTTTAGCACCTTACTGAAATCGTAACAATCACAAATCACAAAAGAGAGGCTTCACTGATTACTTCGAGGTCATGTTAGTTTAGCTCACGATTGCCTAATCAACATGACATTGTATTGATGTCCAACATTCAGACCATATTTTATCTCAATTCTAACAAAGAAATTTAAAAATGCTCGCCTCAGTGAGATCATATTTCTACAAGAAGCATGATCAAAAGTGACAACACTTTGGTATATGATTTTGGTAAAAGTTGCATCGCTAAGTGACAAATAAGTACCTATATCATGAAAGTAAAATCTATGGCTAAATAGTAATGTTTCCCCATGGCAACATTAGCTTAATAATTCTATTGTTCGGCAGTAAACCTTCCATATGTAAAGGAGTATTTGTAGATTATTTAAAAAATAGAGCACCTCCCACATAAAAAACTATATTAATAAAAGCATGGACGGTCGCCTCCCCCCCCCTCTCTCACGTCGCCCGCTTGGGCGACTCGAGGGGCGAAACCCTAACCCCGCCGTCTCCCTCCCCTGCTCGTCCTCCCCTCGTCGCTGCCCGAGGCCGCTGCCGCCGAGCAAGCTTGGCGCGCCGCCGATGAAGGTGGCGGCGGGGCCCTCGCCGCCTCGCCTCTCCCACGGGGGGCCTCTAGATCTGGGGCGGCGGCCCCGGCTGGTGTGGCGTCGCCGGCTTCGGCATCCCACGGCGCGGGCGCGGGTCGGTTGTTCTCGGCCGTGTGGATGGCGAGATCTCCGAAGAATGCGGGCCAGCGCGCGGCGGCAGCGCCAGCTCCGGCTGCGTCAGATCTGGCCATCCCCACTGCCATTCTCCTCCAGCAAGCTCCTCCCCCCCCCCCCCCCCCAAGATCCGACCTACCTCGTCATGGGGGCCAGGGTTGCTGCGGGTGGGAGCGGGTGCAAGGTTGCAGGACCGGGGGAAACCCCAGCTTCCATGCCGGCGGCGACGCCCGTGGGCGCCGCGCACCTTCCCGGAGGCGCCGTTCAGGTCCTGTCCCCCATCCCCTTCCCCTTTGTCTCCCAGGAGAAATCCTCAACTTTGTTGGGCAGCGGCGACGCCCTTGGCGCTGTAACCTTCTTGAATGCGCTGTTTTGGGAACAAAGTTGGGTTGTGGGCTTCGCTGTGGTGTAGGTGGAGTGTGTCGGCGGCGCCAACGTGCGTCCAGCGGTGGTGAGGTCTCCCCTGGTGCTGGGTCAAGGTGTTTTGGTGCTCTGCGCTGGGCTTCAGTGTATTCCTCCGGTGCCCTTGGATCTTCCAGGATGGGAGGGGATAGGGTTCCCCTCCTACGGTGGCTGCACTTCAGCTCGTCGAGCAAGCCGAAGCTTCGAATTTGGTCTTGGCCCTTGCTGTTGCCCATTTGTGCATTATGTCCGCTCGCCCTCTTTCATGTCAGAACTATGGCTTTTGGTGTTGCTCTGCTCTAGGTGAGTCGTCGTCGGCATGTCGGGAACGCCTGGTTCCGCCCAATTGGTTTCTTCGATGTGATCCATCTAGGCTCTAGGGTGAGCATGTCCATCGTTCAAGGGTGCGGCGCCTTCGAGCCAGGTGAGGAGGCAGGGGCCTTCTTTGACGATGGATCGGGATGGATGTGTCTTCTTCAAGCCGAGGTGGTTTGCCAACGGCGAGCCTTACATCGTCGTCAGTGCACTCTCCTGACCAGGATTTCGCTTTCGCCTTGGTTTTCGGCGTGCAAGAGGTTTATGGCATCTCCAAGCTAGAGTTTCTACGCCAATCTTTCTTACTAGCTTGTAGTATGTGTATTGTGAGCTGCTCCCTGGCGCCCTAGTATCTTTGCCTTTTGTCTTCTTTTCTTTAGTTGGTGAGTGTTGTAATTTGGAGTTGTAATCCTGGCCGGTTGATGACTTTGTTAATTCAAAGCCGGGTTCTTCTTGAGCCTTCGTTCTAAAAAAAAAGCATGGACAGCCAATCATTTACTGGATGGGCAGAAAAGCAAACCTAACATCATCAGAACAAAGGTGGCATACATGCATTAGACCAATTCTGCTTAAATGTAATCCTAAGGTTCTTGACATATAAGGACAAAGTCCCATAATTTCATTCATACAATTTTGAGTGTGTTACCGACGCAACTGAACTGGCCAATGCTAGTTCGCTATTGCTGTCGCCCCATGTCTGCCATGGCTCGCTGGCCCCTATCAGAGGTAGGAGTGTCTCGAACATGTAACAGCCATAACCAATGCTACATATGTAGAAAAAGAATACTTTTATCAGCTTTTTAGTAAGCGAAAAAGCTAGATCGCTGGACATGTCATCATGTGTGTGTACGCTTAGTTATACATTACATTACAGACGGAGAGCACTGTGTACATTTAAGTAGAGCACCAAGTCTATCATACTATTACAGTACACAATTTCAACTATGTCCCAGTTGCATCTATGAAAACTTGGTTATATTATACAACAGGTCAAGAGAACTGGATAAATCCAAATAGAGTGGTAAGTTTGTCTTATTACAGTACACACCTTTAGTTGTGCATACAAAGCACTCAAGCTACAATGTAGAACTAAGCCTCCTTTCTTGCTATTAGCACACAGCTTAGTCCGTTTTGAACTTTCATGCGTAGACAGCTCCCTGGCTACTTAATAACTGATAAAAAAGCAAAAACAACAATACTACATTGAAGTACCAAATAAGATGTATTTGTTGTATACGTAAAAAAATATCTGACAAACCTTCCCGCTGACATTTGACTTCTCTCTTCTTGATTCCCGTTGTATTGTTTTCATCCTCTAGTAATCTGATAATCTGCTTGATTAATCTGAGGATTACCAAGGCTATAAATTACCTCTACTACTGTCGGAGAAGTTTGTGGGGTTGTTTCCAATTGCTTTTCAAGGTTTGGTAGTAATAGCTGCTGCCTCCATCTAAAGCAACGGCTCGGTAGATTCCACTTGATAGAAGTGGTGATCCCATGAAGACAATTAGCAGTTGATGTAGTGATTATTATGATTTTTTTCTGTCCAATGGAGATAGTTCAGGTGGGGTGTATATTCAGCTTTGCATGTAGAATAACCACCAGACCGACAGTGTTCGGCACAACGGACCAAATCGAAAAACAGCCTGCCTGCAAAAAGCACAAATCAGAAATTGGATGCAAAAAAACACAAGACAAAACATGCTTATACCACCACAAAATCAACAGCGTCCTACCATAATTTTATAGCGGCCACCGACGAACTTCATTACGATCCTAATCAAGCAAAGAGAGCAAAAACCGACAGATAAAACAGAGATCTGCACAAAGGATCAAAAGCATACCAACTAGAATTGAAATTGAGGAAATCGTTCATACAAGAAGAGGAATCGGCACATGATGAACCAATCAGAGAGCAACCACCATACGGCACAAAACTAAGTATGACGGGCAGCCGGGCGACGGTGAGGAGCTAGACCAGAAGAAAGAATTGGGCATGTGTAAAGCACGCGGCCTCCGCTGACCGCCCCATCACCGTCGACTACCCAGCGACATGTCCGGCTCGGTCCTGCAGTCGTCAGATCCTCTCCAGCAGCTTCTTCATCTAGTCGATCGTGTCCCCATAATTGATGTACTGTTCAATTAAATGCCCAGCCAAATCAAGAACACACATACACACATTCGGATTTACTCCCAAGATTCTACCCCTCATTCTTCCAAGATGGCTTAACGACTGGTCTTTACCTTGCCGATCTTGGACACCACTGAGGCGATAGTTCCGCATGGTGGCGACGCAGGCTGTAGGTGGATCACCGGTAGTCTGGGCGGGCGCGATAAACATGCTGCAACCGCCAGGTCGAGCTGAGGAACCGACAGCGTGGCCGCGCTCTCTGCCGCTCGTGCTGCGACACCATGCCGAGGCGGCCCGCCACCATGGCCTCCGGTCTCCGCAGTCACCGTCCCGAGGCCTATACAATGTTTGCAACCCAGACTACTGCGATGGATGACCTAGATCGAGAGGAAGGAGGGCCTTTTATGTAGGTAAAAACAGCGGCGGAGGATTTCATGCGAGGCCCAAGCGGCACCGATCAAGGACGGGGGCGGCTGTAGATTTCACGATGAAAGTGGCACCGATTACATTACCACCGAAGGAAACATACGCAATCAAGTCAAAGCGGTAGGATGGCCCACAAGTAACAAAATCTGCTAAACGCACGCACAGAATCGTGGAGCACGTTTAGTTCTCAAACGCCAACAGAATTTTAAGGACAAATATGTGGTACCCAAGATTTTGGTTACCAAATGAGGCAATTTTACCGAGGGAGACTGGTAAATGTGGTTACCACGGTTACCGAGAAATACCAAGAATATTTCGATTTTATAGTTGAATTTTGAATTCAAATAAAAGAATGAACAAATATTCGAGCCAGAGACCTCTCAAAATAGGAACTAGGTTGTTACCAACACGCCAGAACCAACTCTCATGGCATTAATTAGATCCTATGTACTTTACAATAAATCAAGTGTTTAAATTCAAAAAATTAAAAAAATGGTATTTTTTTGCTCGGTATGGCGATTTACCGAGGAGCACGGAAATACGTGGTAACCATGGCAAATCTTGAAATTTGACCGGTAACCAAAACAGTGGTGGCACCCACTTCTTGTGCACATCAGCCCAGATTGCTTGCTTTTCTCATTTGTTATCGCTCGTTTACCAGCAACACTTCGATGTCTACCGTGTGCGGTGACAGCGACACGGCAACACCCTGTGAGACGTAGGATCAACAACAGACGACTTTTGCCTCATTGACTAACCAAAAGTCGGACTCTGGTGCTCGCTGCGGTGCTAGCTAACAAACATACTCTTGTTGACAGTACATACCCAAGCCACTATATCTCGAAATGTTTAAGCAATGAGGTTAACCCACTTGGGTGAATTAGAATAGGACGTCTAGACTTATGGAACGAGGGCACGTGTATTAAATTGGTAGGCTGGAGGGTAGAAAATGTGTGGTGGCGCTAGGCTTGCGATCAAAATTTCCTAAGGCTTTCTTTGGTTCATAGGATAGGATTATCACAGGAATAGGAAACTTGTAGAAAATGAGATGACATATATCTCAAATCCTATGAGTATGACTAGGAAAAGAGATGTAATTTGGTTCACATCAAAGGAATTTTTCCATTGAGTCTAGGCTCATGTTTATTTTTCTTTGAAATATGAAGGATAGGAACCAATCCTATGTAGGAATAGGAATCCATTCCTATGAACCAAAGGGCTTTAAAGGAAAAATTCCTACAAGAATCCTATCCTATATAATTCCTTTGAAATTCCTCCAAACCAAAGGAGGCCTAAAACGTCATTCTCAAATCTATGGAACGCCTTCTAGGTACTTCCAACTAATCAGGTGGTTAGCCAACAGCAGGCACAGTACTTTATGTAGCCATTGTCTTAAGAAAAAAGTACAGGTTATTGAATCGCTACAAGCCTCGATTCATAGTCTTCCTACCACTCACAACAAACAGCACAGATTCTACTCTAAGATCACCGACATCAAGTTCAGGACAACTAACATGTAAGTTCAGTGTGTCAAAATGGAGCACATTGGCAAGACCAGGTGAGTGAGGCATCCAGTCTAATGAAGCCCTTTCAAGGGAGCATAATGGCCCGGTTGATTCTGAGATTCTAAACCAACCCTAGCAAAGTGGACTTGGCACTGAAAAGTGACAGTGCCACTTGGACGCAAAAAAGGTGCATCAAAGCACATACAAATATCAAAAAGTTCAGATTCATCGTAGTTGAATGGTTACATACATACAATGATTAGAAATTTCGAAAACCTTTATATTTTATACCACATAAGTCCTTAAAAGTTGTATTTTTCTGTCTGTTTTTTTAATCCGTTGGCTTGTAGTCACTTGGATTACTGTCTTAATGTTAAAAGACGTATTTTCAAGTAAAGTAAAACCAGGAGTAAATTATGTTAAACTTTAGTATTGTCTAAAGTTCTATCATTGTGTGCACTTTTTCTTTCCTTTTTTTTCTTTTTTCGAGTTGATGTGTACACCTCATAGTCAGATATATATCCTCTTGCTTTTTGTTAGATGATCATAAAGTTCACGCAATTTACTTGTGTGATCTCAAATGCTTGATGTTAGCTATTTGCTGATTTTTTGTCCGACCATTAGGTATTTTCAGGTTGTTGGTGAACCAGGCATGTTCAACCCATAAGATATGGTTGTGTATAGAATGATGGCGGTATAAGTCATCCGCTTGCTTGCGGATTGATGAAAGACGTTTCCCTTGTGATTTATAAAATCCTTGTGCACATCTATCAAATATTTCAATCAAATAGTTAATACCAATCCACTATGTTTATTCTCCCTTCAATCGACATTTGTTTTGGCCTGCAAAAATACTCCTATATGCTAGAAACTATCAAACAATTGTACCCTTTTTGTCTCACAAAATATGTGCAAGAAAGTAGAAAATAACAAACAACCGCAATATTTCTTAGGATATAAACGATACATTTACCACAATGACGACTCTCAACACTTGTCTAGTTTTTTTTAATGCCTTCAACCATGTTTGATTGTGGTAGACTAATACCTCACGATGAATACAATACCATCTTATTTTCTTTTGGGTGAGTAGTAATAAACATGTGATCTTCTTTACAGGAAGAAGAAAGTTAAAATAATTTTGGTAATTGGTGTGAATGGACAATCTGGCTGAAACTTAGGAAGATGAATCCTAAATGGTGTGAATGGACAATCCTTGATCAGATCACGTCAACTTTTGGGGTCCTACTGGATGTTGATTGGCAGCACAACTTCCAGAGCTTCTATGAAACAATAAGAGTTAAGATATCTTGCAAAGATCATAGGAGAATTCCACATGAGAGAGTTTTTGGGATCCAGGGGAAGCTATATAGGATCCAAGTTGAGGTAGAACCACCCCAGGCAGATGCAGAGGTGGTTCTACAAGAGCCTCCAAAAGCCAACAGATTTGTCTCTATGGACACTGATAAAGGGAGTGAAGGGGAGACTGGGGGCACAGAGATGCAGAAAAGTGCCAAGTCTGGGGCTAGCAGCAACTCTAATGTTGGGAGTGGGAAAAGTGACAAAAGTTATATCCACAACCAGCTGACTGCAACTGCTGAGCCTCCCACACCCACCTCTCTCTTGAAGGCACAGGCTCCAGAAAACCTGCAACAAGTCAAAAGGAATGCACTAAGCTGTTTCATGAGCAACAGTGATGACAATGTGGATGGTTTTAGCTTGCTAAGGGAAATGGAGGGGTGGAACAATGAGGACATAGACACAGAGGATGAATGGGATGAACTGCAAGAGGAGATGCAGAACAAGGAGCCCCTGAGGCAGGATGAAACACTGATGAACAAGCAGTATGAGGAGGAATACCCACCCCTCCTTACCCATTGGGCTAAGAGGGAAGAGAAGTGGGGTCCCATACAGGCGCCTAGGGCCAGTGCAAGAAATGCTGGAGATTCCAGAACCATAGTGCAAAAGGCTCAACAGCTCAAAGAGGCTCAAGATGCAGCACCTAAAAAAGAGCAAGGTAATAAGTCCACACCTTTCTCCCTCTTCAATAACCCTCATTTTATTTCAGTAGCTTCTAAAATAGGAATTGATATAGACTCTAGAAATGAGAACATGTTCAACTTACCTCCCCCTAGCTGTTTGAATCCTGACAGGAATGTTGATCCTGACTCAGGTTTCACCACCCCCCCCCCCAAAAAAAGTATTATAGAGAATGGGGTGGAGCATAATAGTAGTTTTGACTCTGTTGGAGTGTGGAACCTAGTATGTAATCACAAACGGGGCAAACACCCCAGGACAAAGGTTCCCCAATGAATGCTCCAGGGAGGAAAACCCTTATAGCTGATACAATTAGGAAAATTACAAGCATCTGTCATTGGCTTCCAAGACACCAAAAAGGAAGAATTTTCTGATTCATACCTTAAATCCTTGGTAGGAAGCAGGAACTTCTCCTGGCACCACCTCCCATCTAAAGGCTCTGCTGGGGCCATCCTGATGGGTGTGGATGCTGACCTTTTTGAGATCATTTCTTAGTCTCATCTTGATTTTTCAGTTAGTTGTGTTCTTAAGCTGAAAAGTAAAGATGTAACCTTTAGAATTGTCATTGTTTATGGATCTCCCTATGAGGAAGGGAAGGAAGCATTTATCTCTGAGCTTCACTCCCTGTTCATAGAGAATCCACACCCCACCCTGATTGGGGGGATTTCAATCTAGTTAGGTATGCTAGAGAAAAAAGCAATTGTGTTGTCAACCATAGATGGTGTGACAACTTCAATGCTTGGATAGAAATTTGGAGCCTGTTGGAGATTAAGCTATCTAGTAGAAAATTCACCTGGGCTAACAACCAGTCTAACCTGATCATGTCTACAATAAATAGGCTCTTCTGTAATACTGAGCTTGACAAGATTTTTCCACTAGCCTCTTGCATTGCTCTCCCTAGATGTGGCAGTGATCATGCACCCATCATCTGGGAATCAGGGGTTGGGCAAATGCCTAAGAGTAGTAGTTATAGGATGGAAAAACGGTGGTTGCTTCGAGAGGATTTCTCCAAGCTAGTTTCCAAAATATGGAATGAACCCAACCTTAAGGCCAACCCTTTAGACAATTGGCAAGACAAGATGAGAAAGCTTAGAAGAGTGACCAAAGGTTGGAGCTCTAATGAAGAGGCCCAACTTAGGAGATATAAGAAGATCCTTTTAGAGGAATATGACAAGCTAGACATCAAATCTGAAACTTTAGTGCTCTCTGACTCTGAGGCAGCTAGGCTCAAATTCACACATAGTGAGCTCCAGAAAATCTGGCTCTAAGAGGAGATCAAAGCAAAGGAGAGATCTAGGGATAGGGACATTAAGGAAGGAGATAGGAATACTGATTATTTCCATGCAGTGGCAAACCAAAGGAGAAGGAAAACAACTATCCACTCCTTGGATGCCCCCCTTGGGCCAGTCACTGACACTAAAGAAATGCTTGGGATTGCTACCAACTTCTATAAAGATCTCTTCAAGAAAGAGGAAAGGGATGGGATTCAGTTAGACCCAACCTTTTTCTGTAATGAAGAGAAAGTTAACTCTACTGAAAATGAAGCCCTTGAGGCCCCCTTCCTAGAAGAGGAAATCAAGAAGGCTGTCTTTGAATCATATGCAGATGGTGCCCCTGGCCCAGATGGTATCCCCTTCTTTTTTTATCATCATTTTTGGGACCTGATCAAAAAAGACCTGATAGCCATGTTTGAAGTTTTTCATCAGGGGGAGCTGGCTATTCATAGACTTAACTTTGCTATGCTGACTTTGATTCCAAAAGAAGCTGATGCTTCCAGCATGAAAAAGTTTAGGCCCATCAGTTTGTTAAATTGTAGTTTCAAGATCTTCACCAAGGTCCTCACAAATAGACTATCCATGATCCTACAAAGGCTCATAGCTAGTAACCAATCAGCCTTCCTTAAGGGCAGATATATCTTAGAAAGTGTGGTTACAGCTCATGAGATTCTGCACTCCATCCACTCTACTAAAAGGCAAGGCCTAGTACTTAAGCTAGACTATGAAAAAGCTTTTGACAAAGTAGACTTGGAATTCCTTGAAGAGCTGCTTAGGAAGAGCGGCTTTGGAGAGAAATGGGTCAATTGGATCCTCCAAGTAAGTAGGGTGGATCAGTGGTTGTTAAGCTTAACAACACTGCGAGTGATTTTTTCCTTACAGGAAAAGGGTTAAGGCAGGGGGGGCCCATTTCCCCTCTGCTATTCAACCTAGTAGTTGATATTTTAACTAGGATGTTAATGAAAGCAACAAATCATCAGCTGATACAAGGGTTGTGTGCTAAGATTTGCCCTAGAGGGATAGTATGTCTCCAATATGCTGATGATACCATCTTATTCTTAGATAATAATCTAGAACATACCAGAAAGCTTAAGATGGTTCTCTCCAGTTTTGAGATGATCTCTGGAATGAGAATAAACTATAGTAAAAGTGAACTCATTCCAGTTCACATGGATGCAGATGAGGTGGGAGAGTTCCTAGAGATACTAGAATGTACTATAGGTTCCTTCCCCATTAAATACCTTGGAATACCTTTGCACTATGATAAACTTAGGAGAGAAGATGTTCAACCACTTATTGACAAGATTATGAAAAGGATTGCTGGATGGAGAGGGAAGCTTCTTTCTTACAGGGGGAGAATAATCCTCATCCAAGCATGTTTAGCTAGTATTCTCGTGTACTTGCTTTCTTTCTTTAAATTTCCTAAATGGGCAATAGAGCTTATCAATGCCCAAATGGCAAATTGTCTATAGAATGATTTTGAGGGGCACAGGAAATTGCATCTAGCTAACTGAAAGATGGTTTGTATGAAGAAAGAATTTGGGGGGCTTGGCATCCCAAATCTTCATGAGGTCAACATCTGCCTCTTAGGATCTTGGGTTAGAAGATACTATGGAGGTGATGGTAAGCCCTGAAAGATGATGATAGACCAGAAATATATGAGAGGCAAAACTAATGTCTTTGCCCCTAGCACCTCCATCAATACCTCTAGGTTCTGGAAAGGAGTGAAATCCATTATCCAAACTTTGAAATTTGGGTATAGATGGAAAATAGGGACAGTAGACAAGATTAGATTTTGGAAAGATACTTGGTTTGGCACCTCCCCCCTAGCAGTACAATTCCGGCACATCTATATGATTTGCAATGAGCAAAACAAGAGTGTCAGAGATGTCCGGGATGGTGAAACACTGAAGTTGACCTTTAGGAGAAACTTTGATAGTAAGTTGATGGAGCAATGGTACCAGCTATTGGAGATTGCCAAAGAAATCACTTTCGATGGTGATTCTGATGCTCTGATCTAGCAACTTGAGAATAAGGGTGTCTACTCCTCTAGCTCTTTGTACCACGTGATTAACTTTAGAGGGGTGCAACCCCTGTTTCTGCCAGCTGTTTGGAAACTGGCAGTGCCCCCGAAGATTCATGTCTTCCTTTGGTTGTTTTCCCAAAACAAGCTGATGACAAGAGACAACCTTAGGAAAAGGCATATAATCAAACCACTTGATTGTGTCTTCTGTGCAGAGCAAGAAACAAACCATCATTTATTTTTTGACTGTGTTGTAGCTAAAAATATATGGTCGTTTGTCACTCTTTTTTTCCAGAAAAACTTGGGTGCAAACTTTGAATCTGTGGCCCGACTCTGGATCTCTAATAAAAAGAATTTAGCTTTGAACGTAGTTAGTTCTGCTGTCCTTTGGTGTTTATGGAAATATGGGAACTCTATGATTTTTAATAACACCATGTGGACATCTATCAATCAGGTATGGAGACTGATACAAAGGATGATCAAGTCCTGGGTGATTCTGATCCCAGAAACAAGCAAAGCCCGCGTGGAGGAGTTCTTGAGTGCGCTGGCAAAGCAACTCCAGCAACCCCGTATGGTTTCATTCTAGTTAATGAAACCGGGGAGGAGCCTCCCTGTTCTTCTAAAAAAAATTGGTTTTGTAAAAAAAAATATTTGATTATGATTTGGTTGGGTGCGTCAGCCCAAGGCAATAGTGCAACGCCCTGGCGACGCTGGAGGACTCAGCAGCAAGCCACTGAACCCTCCCCCTATAAAATTAACTTAATATCTCATGGATCCATAGATCCATGTATCAGATATTAAGAGCCTGTTTGGGACTGCTCTGCTCCTTAAAATTTAGCTCCGCTCCAGAAAACACAAGCCAAACAGGGTAGCTCCACGATATGCCGCTCCACAAAAAAACTAGAATCTGGGGCACAACTCCCAGTTTTTTATGAAGCTCTTCAAGGGGTGCTCCAAAAAACTCCAGAAGCTGGAGTTGGGTGGAAATTACCCACCACTGCCACCAGTAAGTGGATACCCCTTCGTTTCTCCCCCCCCCCCCCCCCCCTCGACCAATCAAATAGATCCTTTTCACCAAATTTCTCATTCTTGAAGCTGGAGCTAGATGGAAGCCAAACATTCTCTTTGGTAGTGCTACAACTTCTGGATGAAACTGCTCCAAAGTGAATTTAGTGGAGCGAAACTGATTTTGGTGAAGCGGAGCAGTCCCAAACAAGCCCTAAACTGATAAAAACAGATACTACACTTGATCTTAGCCAAGAGGCAGAGAAAGGTATGATTTGAACCGTGGCCGTGTGTGCGCTTATATTGCAGTACCAACCGCCTTCGTTCAGTGCAAAAGCGATACGGGACTATTCCACAAACGAGTTAAAAAAAAGCTGCGTTCGTTCGTTCGCCCAGTCTAACCTGGCCCTGCGCCCGAGCCTCCTACATTTTGGGGCCTTCCTAGAAGCCCGTCAACAAGGTCGCGGCCCACTGGGACCGATGCGCAGTTTGTTTAGGCAAGGATGGATTGGGCTGCTACTACCATACTAGCCATTGCCTAAAAAATAAACCAGATTAGCCAGCCTAAAAAAAGAACAGACTAGCCGAGATTTCCCCCCTAAAAAAAACTGAGGTTCCCTTGTTCAAACATAAAAGAACTAACTGAGATTCCCAATTCCCAGAGTAACTTTGTCTTCTTTCAAACAACAGGCTGAGGTTCAGATGATAAAAAACTGATGTGAGATTCGTAGCTTCACGTGCCAACGACTCTCTGTTGTAAACAAGCACAAAAACACCCTGATTCCTCTCTCACATGGAAGAAGTCCAATCTAAGATCCAAGCAAAACCTGCAGATCCAACCAGTGAAAGAAAATATACATGTTGGGTAGACAAAGAAGACTTGAGCAACAATATGCCGCGTCGATGCATTGCCGACACATCGTCTCCTGCTTGTAAGCCGTCGCAACCAGTGTCCACATTCTTTACACGTTGCCACTTCAAATGATCTGCCAGCAGGAATATCTTTGTTTAGTTGCTGAAAAATATACATGGTTGGCTTAGCACCAAAGTCAATCTTTCGGTTAGCCAACGAGATAAAAGTCCTCTCTTGATGAGCTGACATCTCATAAGGTGTTGTGTCGTTGTCGGGCCGCACACGGTAGACATCGAAGTGTCGCCGCTGAACGGGCAATAACAAATGAGCAAGCAATCTGGGAAGATTAGGGTGGACGTGCGTAAGAATGGCTAAATTTTTTTAAATAATATATTTTTTTATTAATTTACACAAATGTTGCGCTGAAAAATTCTTTTTCAGAAATAATACACCGTCGGCCCGCAGCGGGCCGACTGAGCCTAGTCAGCCAGCAGCGAGCCGAGTGGGTGCAGTCGGCCATTAGCAGGCCGACAGCTGGCCCGCCTGGCACGTGTCGGCCTCGGATTGGGCTGGCCACGTCGCGAGGGGGAGAGAGGGAGCTGTCGGCGCGGGTGCGCCCCTGTCAGCCTGCTGCGGGCCGATCGGCCAGCTGCTGGCCGACAGGGTGCGGCCCCACCTGGTGCGCGGCTGGCCTGGCTCCCTGCTGCCTTATCCTCTCATTCCTCTACGCTCCACGCCCAGCTTCTGTTCTTCTTCTGTTCTTGCTTTCTCCTCTCTTTGTACAAAAATGCCACCAATTTCTACACCTAAATGAGCCAGTTTTTTTGCAGTTTTGGCACCGTGAATGGATTCAACTTAGTTAGGGCAGCCAAAAGAGGTCTCGATCTACTGATGGGGTAGCTCGTGGTGGTTGTGGTGAGCATTTTGATGGAGGTGGTGGTGGTGAAGTTGAGGCAGTGTGGTGGAGGTGGTGGTGGTGAAGTTGGGGCAGTGTGGTGGAGGTGGTGGAGGTGAAGCTCGTCGTTCGTCGTTCTTCGTTGGAGGCGGAGCACCGGCAGTTTGGTGGCCGTCCGTCGTTCTTCGTTTGCACGCACGCTTCAAGGGTATATTTCAGCAAACATTTTTTTTGGTAGGTGCTTCCGTAGTATTTGTTAATATCTTTCGATGTGAAATAAATTAGGCGTGCGATTATTGTTATTTGCCCTGGTAGTATACGTAAATATATTTAGATGTCAACTAATTATTTGTGTAAAAATGTGTAGTTGTTCCGGTGATATTCCGTACTATATGTGGATGTGAAGTATTTAGGAGTGTTAGTATTTGGAGTAGCTCCGGTAAAATCCGTAATATAGGCAGTCAAATAGAGAAAAGGCAGGGAGCGGAATCCCCTCTCCCTCCCGAGGCGCTCCCGCGAGCGTCGTCGGGAGGCAACCCTCGTGCCTCCCCTCCGGCCCTCCGCCCCGCCTCCTCCTCCCTCGCCGCCGCCGGGGGCGCCGCCGGCCAAAGGCCGCGTGGCCAGGCGGCGGCGGGGCAGTTTCCCCCTGCGCGCAGATGGTTGGCGTCACGGGCCGCCTCCCTCCTGCCTGCGGCGTCGGGTCCCGGCCGGCTCTTGCTCCGGCGCTCCGCCCTGCACCCTTGTGGCCCGCCGGCGCCTCCTCCTCCCCTCCCCCTGCTGCTCGTGGGATTCGGTGGGCGAGGTTGTGCTGGAGGCGGATCTGGGCATCCCGGCCCAGATCTGGTGGATGTGCGGGTGTTCGTTGACGGGGGTGGCCGGCGACCCTGTGGTGGTGGTGGTATGGCGGCCGGTGTCCGCGTTGCTGGTGCGGGGTGGCGGGGCTTCGGCTGGTGCTGACCAGGGCGTGGAGGCGCAGGTGATGTGGTGGTGGCAGGTTGATTGCGGCGGCGGCCAGATTTTCCTGGCGTCGGCCCGTCTGTAGGCTGCCTGTATCGGCCTTCGACCCCTCTCCTCGGCGTTCGTTCGCTTCTCTCACCGGAGGGCTGGCCTTCTCCCGGTTGCGGTCCATCATCCGTCTCGCACCCGGTGCCGTAGGATTGAGTTGGTATCGCGCCCGGCTTCAGGACCAGCTCGTCTCGCGCCCGGCAGCAGGACTGCGCTTGTCTCGCGCCCGGCAGCAGGATCGGCCCGTCTCGCGCCCGGCAGCAGGACTGCGCTCGTCTCGCGCCCGGTGTAGCAGGACGGCTCGATGGAGGCTTGTTGTGGCCGGCCTATTGGGTCTTGGCGTTGGGTCCAGCCAGGGGTGTGAAAGGCGGATCCTTTCCGCCCGTCTCTGCGGTGGGGGTAGCGGTGGGGCTCGGGGGACTTGGTGTCAAGGTCTTGGATTCCGGGCGGCGGCCCTGGTGGTGGTGGCCCGGTGCTCATGGGCAAAGCTCGTGCCTCGGTGCTGCCCGGCTACCACGGCCGTGTGGGCGGCGTGGTAGCCGGGGTGTGGCGTTCGGTGGCGGTGAATGTTGGCCGGGGTGAAAACCTACTCTATCTTCGGACAGACTGGCGACGGCAAAGATCGCTCTCTTCTTGAAGGCGTCGTCGCGGCTATCACTGCCCGTCGTGGTGCTCCAGGGGAAGCTCTGATCCTCGGATCGGACGGTGGTGACGCTCCGGTGCCGTATCCTTCCTGAAGGCACTGCCTTGGAACGCACGGTTCGTCATATGCAGCTTCACTTCTTCGGATGAAGCCCCCGGCGGCTCTTGTACTACTAGGGTGTGTGTTGCTGCGCTCAGTGCCTATGTATCCTGCCTTGGGTGCGTCTCTGTGTGTGTTTGTGATGGGTGAGTGCGGCTGTGTTTCGGGCACTGTGGATCTTTGCTTTATATATAAAGCGGGGCGAAAGCCTTTTTCGGTAATATTAAAACATGTAAGTATTTGTAGTTGCTCCGGCAAATATTTGTAATATACTTGTAGACATGTCTAATATTTGTAATTTAGGTGTGTGAATTATATTAGTAATTTAGGTGTGTGAATTATATTAGTAATTTAGGTGTGTGAATTATATTAGCAAATATTTGTAATATACTTGTAGACATGTCTAATATTTGTAATATACTTGTAGACATGTCTAATATTTGTAGTTGCTCCGATAAAATCCGTAATTTAGGTGTGTGAATTATATTAGTTGCTCCGTTAATATTATGCAATATATATATATAGACATGTCTAATATTTGTTAGTGAATTGTATTTCGTTGTTGAAAAAAAAATAGGTAAGCCAAGATGTCTGACGTAGTGAAGTTAAGATTTTACTACGGTCCTGGTACTGTCCAAACAACTGAGATGGGAGCAGATCTGAGTGAATTTACTCACATAGAGGTGCCAATGAGCGCACCTCAAACATGGACTGTCAGTCAGTTGAAAGAATGGATTGCGGCAAGTTTAGGTCTTGATACTGAAACACATACCGTCGGTGTTCATGCATTATGGACACGGTCAAGTACAATAATTTACTTTTATTTGAGGCCGATAGAGCAAGATTCCGATTGGGTGCGGTGGTTACAAGGTTGTGAACGAAGGGGATGCAATCCTATTGCTTTAGTGCTTCCCGTCGTGAAGGAGGTCACTGCACATGAAGGCGAGGGTGGCTACGAAGGACAGAGCAGGCAGGTAGAAGGAGGAAATGCTTATGGTTACGAACAAGGACAAAGCAGTTAGGTAGAAGGAGGAAATGCTTATGGTTATGAACCAGGGCAGAGTAGTCAGGTAGAAGGAGGAAATGTCGATGGTGATTACAATGGCGAGGTGGACGCTGACAAGCTAGATGGGCACATGCAGGACCAGATGGAAGAAGAAGACACCGATGTTGAAAGGGGTCATGCCGATGATTCTGACGAGTCAGATGAAGAAGAAAATGCAGAGGAGGTCCCGAATCCTGCATCGTGGAATCATGACTTCTCATCTGCAATGACCGTGAATGATGGACATGATTCAGCCTGGCAATATCACCAGAACAATATTGCGACGATGCTATGTATCAGAACAAGCAAGCCCTGAAGGATGCAATAATTAATTGGGCAATGTCCACGCGAAGGGTTTTCACAGCTCAGGTGTCCAGTCAGAAATTCCTGACAATGGTATGCAAGAACGCAGATTGTCCCGCCAGGGTGCACGGCTTTCTCCCTAAGTATGGCACAAGTTGGGTGATAAGTGACTTAGTTAATCACACTTGTCTTATTCCCTGCATCCCTCAAGATCATGCCAACCTATCATCCACGCTTATTGCTCGGTTGTTTTACGATGAGATAGTGCGGGGCAAAGCTATGGAAGTGAAGGCAGTCCAGACAAAAGTCTTCGCCAGGTTCAAGTACAGAATTTCTTATGGCAAGGCTTGGAGGGCTAAGCATGCGGCGCTTGAGAGGAGATTTGGTTCTTATTTTGATGCATATGACTCAGCAGCGGAACCAGGCACCTATATCGATATCCAAGACATGTTCATGCCAGAGTTCCCAACTGTGAGGGTGCTGCATCGTCTCTTCTTCTCTTTCGGTGTATGCATCGAAGCTTTCAGGCATTGCCGACCGGTGATATGTGTTGACGGTACTTTTCTCACAGGCAAGTACAAGGGTCAGATCCTGACAGCCATAGGTCAAGACGGCCAAAATCAAGTCGTCCCACTCGCATTTGCTTTTGTGGAGAGTGAGAACATTGAAAGTTGGACATGGTTCTTCAGCCAGTTGAAAATATCAGTTGTGAAGGAGAAGCCCAATGTGTGCATCCTTCATGACAGGCATGCAGGTATACTCAGTGCGATAAGGACACTGACAAACCCAGGCCCCGAGGAACAAGTTCCATGGCAGGACTTGCAAACCCGTTGGTGCATGCGCCATCTGGGGGCTAATTTCTTCTCGCAGTTTAGAAATAAGAACCTGATGAATCTGTTCAAAAAACTCTGCAAGCAGAACCAGTTATGGAAGTACAATTTGATACGCGACAGACTTAATGTGTGCATGCAGAGACACGTGAGGGACAGGAAAGCTGCAAGAGATGCAGCGGTGAGGGCACATGTTGAAGCAGTAGCTGCACAGTTGGCAACAGGAACAGCGGCCGTGGAAGAGGAGCCTGTTGGGCTATGTGATCTGCCAGGCTTTGATCCACCTGGTACTAGGAGAAGGCTCGGGAGGTCGATTAAAACCTTCGAGCAGTGGATAGAGCATGAGCCTCTGGAGAGGTGGTGTTTGCTACATGACACACATGGAGCAAGGTACGGTGTCATGACAACGAACCTCGCGGAAACATACAACTTTGTCCTCAGAGGAAACCGGGCATTGGCACTTACAGCCATCGTTGAGGGTATTTTCTATGGCACCGTCAAGTATTTCAGAGATAGACGTCAAAAAGCAGAGTAGCATATATTCAACAACCCAAATACACGGTACTGTGAAAGAGTCACGAAGTACATGGACAACAAGATGCAAAAAACTAGGTCACACACTGTAGTCGCCATCGGTAATCAAGAAAGAAGGTTTGAGGTCCGCTTAGCCAACAACAAATTCGGATGTGCAAATGAGTTGAGGATGCATGAGGTGAAAATTGGCAATGAAGCCTGGCCAACGTGTGAGTGCACATGCAACAAACCGAAATTGCCTCACCTACCTTGCTCACATGTACTTGCTGCTTGCGGGCAGCTTGGAATGGACGCAATATCGTTTGTGTCTCCATTTTTTCTGAAAGAGTCTGTCCTCAATACCTGGACAGGTGAGCTGATGGGTTTTCGATCAATGGGTAATTTCAACAGCGTCAACCCCGCCGAAAGGCGTTACATTCCAAACCCAGAGCATATGCGTACAAGTAGAGGCAGACGGCGGTGTCAGCGCATCCGGAATGATATGGATGAATCTGAAGCAGGAGGTCCGACAAGGCAATGCATTCTATGTAATGAATTTGGTCATAGGGACACTAATTGTCCCACTTCCGTCACTGGGCGTGGACGAGGCAACCGGGGAAGAAGAGGAGGTAGAGGCAGTAGAGGAGTAAGGGCGAGAGGAAGAAGCTAAGCTAGCAGTAGTTCTGAATTTGTATTACGTGTGGTGTGGCACTATGTTCTGAATTTGTACTAAGTGTGGCACTATGTTCTGAATTTGTATTAAGTGTGGCACTATGTTCTGAATTTGTATTAAGTGTGGCACTGTGTTCTGAATTTGTATTAAGTGTGGCACTATGTTCTGAATTTTTATTAAGTGTGGCACTATGTTCTGAATTTTTATTAAGTGTGGCACTATGTTCTGAATTTTTATTAAGTGTGGCACTATGATCTGAATTTTTATTAAGTGTGGCACTATGTTCTGAATTTTTTATGTGCAGGAATGTCGGGAATGTGGTTGCTGAATGGGGACATTGATAGGGGTCATCGTGTTGCGATATGGTATGAGCGCAAGCTTGAGCCTCTGGTCACTCGCACTCCTAAGGAGAACTGGATGATACACCTAGGATGGCTTCAGCGGTACGTGCTTTGTTAATTTGCACACTGACATGCATATTAATGGGAGACACTAACCGAAATGTTCTCTGATGAAGGTTGAAATGGGCCGGCCTTTTACCTTTCGCACGTCTGGTTGAGTCTATCCCGGGTGAGAAACGCCTCGCCATTGACGGGTCCTTGTTGAGCTGCTTAGTGGACCGTTGGAGGCCAGAGACCCACACGTTTCACTTTCGATGGGGAGAGATGGACCCTACTCTGGAGGATGTGTCACTTTTGCTCGGACTACCGTTGCCAGGTCATGCCATAGGACCGTTGGACGCACCGGCTGGTTGGGAGCGAGCTCTTACACAACGTTTTCATGGTGTTTTTTCAGATGCTCCGGATCCGGTATGGGAGCATCACGGACCTAAGTATGAGTGGTTGCTCAATTTCCGGGTAATTTCCCCTACCTCTTATCTTCAAGTTATCGTGCATACAGTTTTACAGAAAATAATTGCGGCTTACTAAAACTTTCTCTTTGCTTAATGCAGATCCAGAACTTTCGGGCGCCGTTGACTGCGAAACAGATCACTCGGAGCCTGGAGGCCTACTTAATGTGGCTTTTCGGCAAGGTGATGTTCACGGAGAACCATGTCACCACTATTAGCGCGCTCTATATCCCTATGGCACTCGAGATAGCGAGCGCTCAGACGGCAGATGATATCAGACAGAGGAGTTGGGGTTCGGCGGTCTTAGCGGCTACATACCGAGGTATGTGCAACGGTTGCCAGCTTACATCGAGAAAACCAGCCCTTCTTGGATGCCCTCTATTCCTACAGCTGTGGTCGTGGGAGAGGTTCTCTATAGGGCGACCAGATGTACGTGTTCGTGAGCCTATAGACGCCATGTTTGATGTTGACGGCATCGACATGCCTACTTTCGGTCTGTGTTGGACACGTCGCGAGGTATGCACCGTGTTGTAGTTTAATGCAACTTTTTTCTGCATAAGAGATAGTTCGATGCTAGCGGATACTAACTTTTGTTTTCTACAGAGACGCTTTGCTAGTGATCAGACCAGGAAGGCATACACAACATTGAACGAGCAGTTCGATGCGTACACCGGGGTCATCTGGCAGCCCTATACGGAAGCAGCCATACAAGCGAGATACCCTGGTGGTATGTCTGATCTATGCACAAGGGACCGAGATTACTGGATGACAAAATCAAAGATCATCTTTGATGTCTTTGTTGAGGAGATGGCACAACAGAGGGTTATGAGGCAATTTGCTCTTCTGCAGTTGGAGCTGCCTCCTCCTATAGAGAACCCGGTGCCAGCACACATCCACAGGTATTAACCAGTTTTTCAATGTTGCATTATCTTCATAGTACTACATTCGAAGCTTTAGGTAATTGTTGAACACACACCACAATTTTAGGATGACAAGGAAGGGCATGACCAGGACAACTGCTGACTGGCTAGTTAGACTAGAGCCGTATGTTATAGAATGGGAGACAGCAAACACAAATCTATGGCACGAGAATCACAATTTTGATCTCAATGAATTCAATCTCTATTTGGCGGTGCTACATGACCGGAACACGGTTACGCATCGTTGAGCACTCCCACCCAGAGGAGATACCGGATCCTAGTCCATGGGATATGTACCCGAGCTATGACACTTCGGGCTCTAGGCAGTACGCGGTAAGATATATTTTCTTTAAGTAATGTTGTCACATACTTTGACGTGCAAGAGACAGACATTATTAATCGTCATGGAAATTTACAGGCTTCCTTGACGCACGATATCTACAACGATGTGACCACCTTTGGACGATCACTGTCGTCTGGACCTCTTCTTCAGCACCGTCCAGTGCTACAGCCCTTCTTGGAACGAATTCAGAACAAGATACGGACTGTGTACGAGGCTATCACGTGCACCCGAAGAACCGACGTTGTTCAGCACCAGCAGCAGCAGCCGCGTCACTCCATGCACCGACATCAACCACGTCCACGTCTAGCACTTCAGCCAACAACCAGGCCACCCCATCCTGATCAACCTGGCAGTTCAACGTGGCAGCAACCACAGCACTATGGGCCCACGTCGAGCTTCGTGTTTTCTCCATAGCCACAGCAACACGGTCCCTCGTCGAGCTTCGTGTTTTCTCCACAGCCACAGCAGCACGGTCCCTCGTCCAGCTTCGTGTTTGAGCCAGAGCAGCCGTCACAGCCAGCAGGTATGTGTCTTCATATTTATTGTTTTCAATATTAATTGACGCGACCTCATTCTTCATGATGAAACGTTCCATCGCGCAGGAGCCTACGGATATCAGGCGTCTATGTCGGCATCACATGATACGTGGGAAGTGATCAACATACCGAGGAGAACATACAGGCTCAGATGTCGCAGCACACCCAGTGGATGAACATGTTTTCGACTCCTCCACCAGGCCCCACACAGGATACACAGCATGACCAGGGAGAGTCTGAGATTCCTCCTTGTCACATTAGGGCACCAGACAGATTGGGATGGTCGCCGCTTCCAGATCCTCCTCCCCGCCAGGCCAGACGTCGTCACTGACGCTTCTATCTATCAGTAGAGACATTACCATATATTTCTGTGTGAGACTTATGTCTATTCTATGTATGAGAAAAATGACTATGTACTTATGTATGAGACATATGTCTACTCTATTTTAGTACTCTGTTATCCGAACTACACGATCATATTTAGATAGAACATAATGCTCATACAACAACACATTACAAACAACTGGATAGAACTACATCTAAATTAAATGGTACGCACGACTGAACTCACAACATACATCATAATAACTACATGAAGTCATCATCGTCATCCTCGATCGATGCAGAACTCTTGCCCTTCGACGATGAAGAACTCTTGCCCTTCGACGATGCAGAAACCTTGCCCTTCGACGATGAAGAACTTTTGCCCTTCGACGATGCAGAAACCTTGCCCTTCGACGATAAAGAACTCTTGCCCTTCGACGATGAAGAACCCGGAAGCGGCGGCATGAAGATATCATCTTCATCCTCGCTCTCCTCAGTCCATAAACATGGATTATTTGCTGCAGTCCTTTTGAAAGTTTCACTCTTCGGCACCACTACCTTCTTCCACCTTTCATCCAACCTAATAAGTTCTTTACGTACCTCCTCATAGGTCCTTTCAGGCCACCCAGACCTACGTAATTGGTGAGCCAACTCATTCATTATGGTGTCACTACCGGTGAGTTCGTCCCATGGAACTATCCTATTGTCCATCCTGAAATCGGTAGCTAGCCTCAGAAGAGTCGTGCTCATCCCAGGGTGAAAACTACGATCGAAAGGATAATGGGACATCTCAACTACACTACACTGGAATGCTTATCCACCTCTGTCTGAAGGGGGTTTTATAGGTAGAGAGGAGAAAATGGCGGGAAAGAACGACTGCGGTATGGCGGGAAAGGGTTGGCGGGAAATGGGTGGCGGGAAACGGGTGGCGGGAAAGAATTGGCGCGAACATATGGCGGGAAAGAGTTGGCGGGAAAATATTGCGGGGAAAGGGTTGCACGGAATACATCATAGTTTTGAAAAAAATCAGGGGATCGTTCGGGAAAAAAATAATGGCATGCACCAGTCGGCCCACAGCAGGCCAATTAGTCCCTGTCGGCCCACAACAGGCCGATTAGTCCCTGTCGGCCCACTACTGGCCGACTGGGCCCACTGTTGGCCGACAGGCCAATCGGCCAAGCAGCTAGCCGATAGGATCTCAGTCGGCCTGCTGTGGGCCGACTAGGTCCAGTCGGCCAGCAGCGGGCCGACGGTGTATTATTTTTGGAAATTATTATTTCGGCGTAATATTTGTGCAAATTAATAAAAAAATATTATTTAAAAAAAATAGCGTAAGAATGGGTACCACCAGACAGATTTGCCTTTGTTGGCAGTTGGGAACTAAAAGGTCGTTCTCAAATCTATGGAAGGCCACCTTCCAGCTACTTGCTCCCCGGCAAGGGTTATCCTCATTACATATACTAGTAAGTGGTATGTCAAAAAACAGCATACAGTTTTGCATTTTTGCCTTTTGTATAAGGGATATATGAGTGTAGATGTTCTAGGATTAAGTATGGTAGTCATGATCCATAATGCTAGCACGATTACCAAGGCAAGCATAATGCAGCGTGCTGCTCTTCGCGTGCTATGGGGAGTGCTATGGTGGAGGCGGATCCTCTGACGTACATCCCGGTGATGTTGTGACTCTAACGTGTGGGCCCGGGGCCACATGCCAGTGGACGCCATGACACGTCAGACGATCCGCGTCCTGCTATGGTAGAACTCTCATGCATCGGAACTTGTCACTGTGTGACATTTACCCCTTTTATTTCTGAGTATGCATTTGGCGGAAGGTGTAAAGCAAGTCTACACTCATTTGGCCGAAAGGGTAATTAGGATGCACATGTATGCATTTGGCTGAAGGCATTTGGCGGAAGGCTAGCATATGTTTGTTTTCGCAGCATGTGTTTTGACGGAAGCAGATAACGAACAATTTTTTAGAGTTAATAGAAGCGGACATTATGCGGCTAGCATTGGATGGACCGCTCCCACATCTGTGTTCGGACTGGATAAATACCGTGTTTGCTTGCGGGTTGACGTTGGAGATGCCCTAAAGCAGCAGTAGCAACCCCGACATAGTTGACTTCGCACTAAAAAGTGACAGTGCTGTTGGGGAACGTAGCAGAAATTCAAAAAAATTCTACGCATCACCTAGATCAATCTATGGAGTAATCTAGCAACGAGGGAAGGAGAGTGCATCTACATATCCTTGTAGATCGCTAAGCGGAAGCGTTCAAGTGAACGGGGTTGATGGAATCGTACTCGTCGTGATCCAAATCACCGATGATCCTAGTGCCGAACGGACGGCACCTCCGCGTTCAACACACGTGCAGCCCGGTGACGTCTCCCATGCCTTGATCCAGCAAGAGGAGAGGGAGAGGTTGGGGAAGACTCCGTCCAGCAGCAGCACGACGGCGTGATGGTTGTGGAGGAGCGTGGCAACCCTGCAGGGCTTCGCCAAGCACCGCGGGAGAGGAGGAGGGAGAGAGGCAGGGATGCGCCATGGAGAGGTCAAAACTCATGTGTTGGCAGCCCCCAAGTCCTCAAGTATATATAGGGGAGAGGGAGGGGGTGCGCCACACCTAGGGTTCCACCCTAGGGGCAGCGGCCAGCCCAAGATCCCATCTAGTGGGGCTGCCAAGGAGGGAGAGGGGAAACTTGCCCCCCAAGTTAGGTGGGTGCGCCCCCTCCCCAAACCCTAGGCGCCTTGGGCCCTTGTGGGGGGCGCACCAGCCCACCTGGGGCTGGTCCCCTCCCACACTTGGCCCATGCAGCCCTTCGGGGCTGGTGGCCCCACTTGGTGGACCACCGCCCGGTACATTACCGATAAACCCCGAAACCTTTCCGGTGACCAAAACAGGACTTCCCATATATAATTCTTTACCTCCGGACCATTCCGGAACTCCTCGTGACGTCCGGGGTCTCATCCGAGACTCCGAACAGCATTCGGTAACCACATACAAACTTCCTTTATAACCCTAGCGTCATCGAACCTTAAGTGTGTAGACCCTACGGGTTCGGGAGTCATGCAGACATGGCCGAGACATATCTCCGGCCAGTAACCAACAGCGGGATCTGGATACCCATGTCGGCTCCCACATGTTCCACAATGATCTCATCGGATGAACCATGATGTCGAGGATTCGATCAATCCCGTATGCAATTCCCTTTGTCTAGCGGTATTGTACTTGCCCGAGATTCGATCATCGGTATCCCGATACCTTGTTCAATCTCGTTACCGGCAAGTCTCTTTACTCGTTCCGTAACACATCATCCCGTGATCAACTCCTTGGTCACATTGTGCACATTATGATGATGTCCTACCAAGTGGGCCCAGAGATACCTCTCCGTCACACGGAGTGACAAATCCCAGTCTCGATTCGTGCCAACCCAACAGACACTTTCGAAGATACCCGTAGTGCACCTTTATAGCCACCCAGTTACGTTGTGACGTTTGGCACACCCAAAGCATTCCTACGGTATCCGGGAGTTGCACAATCTCATGGTCTAAGGAAATGATACTTGACATTAGAAAAGCTTTAGCATACGAACTATACGATCTTGTGCTAGGCTTAGGATTGGGTCTTGTCCATCACATCATTCTTCTAATGATGTGATCCCGTTATCAACGACATCCAATGTCCATGGTCAGGAAACCGTAACCATCTATTGATCAATGAGCTAGTCAACTAGAGGCTTACTAGGGACATGGTGTTGTCTATGTATCCACACATGTATCTGAGTTTCCTATCAATACAATTCTAGCATGGATAATAAACGATTATCATGAGCAAGGAAATAAAATAATAACCAGTTTATTATTGCCTCTAGGGCATATTTCCAACAGTCTCCCACTTGCACTAGAGTCAATAATCTAGTTCACATCACCATGTGATCACAGGTCACATCGCCATGTGACTAACATCCAAAGAGTTTACTAGAGTCAATAATCTAGTTCACATCACTATGTGATTAACACTCAATGAGTTCCGGGTTTGATCATGTTTATGCTTGTGAGAGAGGTTGTAGTCAACGGGTCTGCAACATTCAGATCCCTATGTATTTTGCAAAACTTTATGTCATATCGTAGATGCTGCTACCACGTTCCACTTGGAGCTATTCCAAATGGTTATTCCACTATACGTATCCGGTTTGCTACTCAGAGTCATTCGGATAGGTGTTAAGGCTTGCATCGACGTAACCCTTTACGCCGAACTCTTTATCACCTCCATAATCGAGAAACATGTCCTTATTTTCTCCAAGGACAATTTTGACCGCTGTCTGGTGATCCACTCCTTGATCACCTTCGTACCCTCTTGCCAGACATGTGGCAAGGCACACATCAGGTGCGGTACACAGCATAGCATACTATTGATCCTATGTCTAAGCATAGGGGACGACCTTCGTCCTTTCTCTCTATTCTGCCGTGGTCGAGCTTTAAGTCTTAACTTCATACCTTACAACTCAGGCAAGAACTCCTTCTTTGACTGATCCATCTTGAACACCTTCAAGATCATGTCAAGGTATGTGCTCATTTGAAAGTACCATTAAGCGTTTTGATCTATCCTTATAGATCTTGATGCTCAATGTTCAAGTGGCTTAATCCTGGTTTTCCATTGAAAAACACTTTTCAAATAACCCTATATGCTTCCCAGAAATTCCACATCATTTCTGATCAACAATATGTCAACAACATATACTCATTAGAAATTCTATAGTGCTCCCACTCACTTCTTTGGAAATACAAGTTTCTCATAAACTTTGTATAAACCTAAAATCTTTGATCATCTCATCAAAGCGTACATTCCAACTCCGAGATGCTCACTCCAGTCCTTAGAAGGATTGCTGGAGCTTTGCACTTGTTAGCATTTTTCAGGATTGACAAAAACTTTCTGGTTATATCTCATACAACCTTTCCTCAAGAAAGTCGTCGAGGAAACAATGTTTTGACATCCTATCTTCAAAATTTCATAAATAATGCAGTAACTGCTAACGTAATTCCAACAGACTTTTAGCATCGCTACGTGTGAGAAAGTCTCATCGTAGTCAACTCCTTGAACTTGTCCGGAAACATCTTAACGACAAGTCGAGCTTTCTCAATGGTGACACTTACCATCATTGTCTGTCTTCCTTTTAAAATCCATCTGCACCCAACAGCCTTACGACTATCAAGTAGTTCTTCCAAAGTCTACACTTTGTTTTCTCACATGGATCCTTCTTGGATTTTTATGGCCTCGAGCCATTTTTCGGAATCCAGGCCCACCATCGCTTCTCCATAGCTCGTAGGTTCATTGTTGTCTAGCAACATGACTTCCAAGATAGGGTCACATGCCACTTCGAAGTAGTACGCATCCTTGTCGTCCTACGAGGTTTGGTAGTGACTTGATCCGAAGTTTCATGATCACTATCATAAGCTTCTACTTCAATTGGTGTAGGTGCCACAGGAACAACTTCCTGTGCCCCGCTACACACTAGTTGAAGTGATGGTTCAATAGCCTCATCAAGTCTCCACCATCCTCCCACTCAATTCTTTCAAGAGAAACCTTTATCTCAAGAAACGACCCGATTTCAGAAACAATCCCTATTGCTTTCGGATCTGAGACACGAGGTATACCCAACTGTTTTGGGTGTCCTATGAAGATGCATTTATCCGCTTTTGGGTTCGAGCTTATCAGCCTGAAACTTTTCCACATAAGCATCGTGGCCCCAAACTTTTAAGAAACAACAGCTTAGGTTTCTCTAAACCATAGTTCATACGGTGTCGTCTCAACGGATTTGTGTGGTGCCCTATTTAAAGTGAATGCGGTTGTCTCTAATGCCTAACCCATAAACGATAGTGGTAATTCGGTAAGACACATCATGGTATGCACCACATCCAATAGGGTGCAGTTATGATGTTCGGACACACCATCACACTATGGTGTTCCCGGCGGTATTAGTCGTGAAACAATTTCTACAATGTCTTAATTGTGTGCCAAACTCATAACTCAGATATTCATCTCTATGATCATATCATAGACATTTTATCCTCTTGTCACAAAGATCTTCAACTTCACTCTGAAATTACTTGAACCATTCAATAATTCAGACTTGTGTTTCATCAAGTAAATATACTCAGTATCTACTCAAATCATCTGTGAAGTAAGAACATAATGATATCCATTGCGTGCCTCAGCACTCATTGGACTGCACACATCAAGATGTATTACTTCCAACAAGTTGCTTTCTTGTTCCATCTTACTGAAAACGAGGCTTTTCAGTCATCTTGCCCATGTCGTATGATTTGCATGTCTCAAGTGATTCAAAATCAAGTGAGTCCAAACGATCCATCTGTATGGAGTTTCTTCATGCATATCTACCAACAAACATGGTTCGCATGTCTCAATCTTTTCAAAAATGAGTGAGTCCAAAGATCCATCAACATGGAGCTTCTTCATGCGTTTTATACCAATATGACTCAAATTGCAGTGCCACAAGTGTGTGGCACTATCATTACTATCTTATATCTTTTGGCATGAACATGTGTATCACTACGATCGGGATGGTATTATTCAAATAAACAGAGTAACCATTATTCTCCTTAAATGAATAACCGTATTGCGATAAACATAATCCAATCATGTCTATGCCCAACGCAGACACCAAATAACAATTATTTAGGTTTTAATACCAATCTTGATGGTAGAGGGAGCGTACGATATTTGATTACATCAGCCTTGGAAATACTTCCAACACATATCGTCATCTCACCTTTAGCTAGTCTCCGTTTATTCCGTAGCCTTTCATTTCGAGTTACTAACACTTAGCAACCGAACCGGTATCTAATACCCTGGTGCTACTAGGAGTACCAGTAAAGTACACATTAACACAATGTATATCCAATATACTTCTATCGACCTTGCCAGCCTTCTCATCTACCAAGTATCTAGGGTAATTCTGCTCCAGTGGTTGTTCCCCTTATTACAGAAGCACTTAGTCTCGGGTTTGGGTTCAACCTTGGGTTTCTTCACTAGAGCAGCAGCTGATTTGTTGTTTCATGAAGTATCCCTTCTTGCCCTTGCCCTTCTTGAAACTAGTGGTTTCACCAACCATCAACAATTCATGCTCCTTCTTGATTTCTACTTTTGTGGTGTCAAACATCGCGAATATCTCAAGGATCATCATATATGTCCCTGATATGTTATAGTTCATCACGAAGCTCTAGTAGCTTGGTGGTAATGACTTCGGAGAAACATCACTATCTCATCTGAAAGATCAACTCCCACTCGATTCAAATGATTGTTGTACTCAGACAATCTGAGCACAAGCTCAAAAATTGAGCTTTTCTCCCTTAGTTTGCAGGCTAAGAAAATCGTCGGAGGTCTTATACCTCTTGACGTGGGCACGAGCCTGAAATCCCAATTTCAGCCCTCGAAACATCTCATATGTTTCGCGACGTTTCAAAAACGTCTTCGGTGCCTCAACTCTAAACCGTTTAACTGAACTATCATGTAGTCATCAAAACGTGTATGTCAGATGTTCGCAACATCCACAGACAACGTTCGAGGTTCAGCACACTGAGCGGTGCATTAAGGACATAAGCCTTCTATGAAGCAATGAGGACAATCCTCAGTTTACGGACCTAGTCCGCATAATTGCTACTATCAACTTTCAACTAAATTTTCTCTAGGAACATATCTAAACAGTAGAACTGAAGCGCGAGCTACGACATAATTTGCGAAGACCTTTTGACTATGTTCACGATAATTAAGTTCATCTCATTATTTCATGAACTCCCACTCAGATAGACATCCCTCTAGTCATCTAAGTGATACATGATCCGAATCAACTAGGCCGTGTCCGATCATCACGTGAGACGGACTAGTCATCATCGGTGAACATCTTCATGTTGATCGTATCTTCTATACGACTCATGTTCGACCTTTCGGTCTCTTGTGTTCCGAGGCCATGTCTGTACATGCTAGGCTCGTCAAGTCAACCTAAGTGTTTCGCATGTGTTCCGAGGCCATGTCTGTACATGCTAGGCTCGTCAACACCCGTTGTATTCGAACGTAAGAATCTATCACACCCGATCATCACGTGGTGCTTCGAAACGACGAACCTTCGCAACGGTGCACAGTTAGGGAGAACACTTTTCTTGAAATTTTAGTGAGGGATCATCTTATTTCAGCTACCGTCGTTCTAAGCAAATAAGATGTAAAAACATGATAAACATCACATGCAATCAAATAGTGACATGACATGGCCATCATCACTTTGCTCCTTTTGATCTCCATCTTCGGGGCTCCATGATCATCATCGTCACCGGCATGACACCATGATCTCCATCATCGTGTCTTCATGAAGTTGTCTCGCCAACTATTACTTCTACTACTATAACTAACGGTTAGCAATAAAGTAAAGTAATTACATGACGTTTATGTTGACACGCAGGTCATAAATAAATTAAGACAACTCCTATGGCTCCTGCCGGTTGTCATACTCATCGACATGCAAGTCGTGATTCCTATTACAAGAACATGATCAATCTCATACATCACATATATCATTCATCACATCCTTTTGGCCATATCACATCACATGGCATACCCTACAAAAACAAGTTAGACGTCCTCTAATTGTTGTTTGCATGTTTTACGTGGCTGTTATGGGTTTCTAGCAAGAACGTTTCTTACCTACGCAAAACCACAATGTGATATGTCAATTGCTATTTACCCTTCATAAGGACCCTTTTCATCGAATCCGATCCGACTAAAGTGGGAGAGACTGGCACCCGCTAGCCACCTTATGCAACTAGTGCATGTCAGTCGGTGGAACCTGTCTCACGTAAGTGTACATGTAAGGTCGGTCCGGGCCGCTTCATCCCACAATACCGTCGAAACAAGATTGGACTAGTAACGGTAAGCATATTGAACAAAATCAACGCCCACAACTACTTTGTGTTCTACTCGTGCATAGAATCTGCGCATAGACCTAGCTCATGATGCCACTGTTGGGGAACGTAGCAGAAATTCAAAAAATTTCTACGCATCACCAAGATCAATCTATGGAGTAGTCTAGCAACGAGGGAAGGAGAGTGCATCTACATACCCTTGTAGATCGCTAAGCGGAAGCGTTCAAGTGAACGAGGTTGATGGAGTCGTACTCGTCGTGATCCAAATCACCGATGATCCTAGTGCCGAACGGACGGCACCTCCGCGTTCAACACACGTGCAGCCCGGTGACATCTCCCATGCCTTGATCCAGCAAGGGGAGAGGGAGAGCTTGGGGAAGACTCCGTCCAGCAGCAGCACGACAGCGTGGTGGTGGTGGAGGAGCGTGGCAACCCTGCAGGGCTTCGCCAAGCACCGCGGGAGAGGAGGAGGGAGAGAGGCAGGCCTGCGCCATGGAGAGGTCAAAACTCATGTGTTGGCAGCCCCCAAGTCCTCAAGTATATATAGGGGAGAGGGAGGGGGTGCGCCCCACCTAGGGTTCCACCCTAGGGGCAGCGGCCAGCCCAAGATCCCATCTAGTGGGGCTGCCAAGGGGGGAGAGGGGAAACTTGCCCCCCAAGTTAGGTGGGTGCGCCCCCTCCCCAAACCCTAGGCGCCTTGGGCCCTTGTGGGGGGGCGCACCAGCCCACCTGGGGCTGGTCCCCTCCCACACTTGGCCCATGCAGCCCTCCGGGGCTGGTGGCCCCACTTGGTGGACCACCGGGACCCTCCCGGTGGTCCCGATACATTACCGATAAAACCCAAAACCTTTCCGGTGACCAAAACAGGACTTCCCATATATAATTCTTTACCTCCGGACCATTCCGAAACTCCTCGTGACGTCCGGGATCTCATCCGGGACTCCGAACAGCATTCGGTAACCACATACAAACTTCCTTTATAACCCTAGCGTCATCAAACCTTAAGTGTGTAGACCCTACGGGTTCGGGAGTCATGCAGACATGGCCGAGACATATCTCCGTCCAGTAACCAACAGCGGGATCTGGATACCCATGTTGGCTCCCACATGTTCCACAATGATCTCATCGGATGAACCATGATGTCGAGGATTCGATCAATCACGTATGCAATTCCCTTTGTCTAGCGGTATTGTACTTGCCCGAGATTCGATCGTCGGTATCCCGATACCTTGTTCAATCTCGTTACCGGCAAGTCTCTTTACTCGTTCCGTAACACATCATCCTGTGATCAACTCCTTGGTCACATTGTGCACATTATGATGATGTCCTACCGAGTGGGCCCAGAGATACCTCTCCGTCACACGGAGTGACAAATCCCAGTCTCGATTCGTGCCAACCCAACAGACACTTTCGAAGATACCCGTAGTGCACCTTTATAGCCACCCAGTTACGTTGTGACATTTGGCACACCCAAAGCATTCCTACGGTATCCGGGAGTTGCATAATCTCATGGTCTAAGGAAATGATACTTGACATTAGAAAAGCTTTAGCATACGAACTATACGATCTTGTGCTAGGCTTAGGATTGGGTCTTGTCCATCACATCATTCTTCTAATGATGTGATCCCGTTATCAACGACATCCAATGTCCATGGTCAGGAAACCGTAACCATCTATTGATCAACGAGCTAGTCAACTAGAGGCTTACTAGGGACATGGTGTTGTCTATGTATCCACACATATATCTGAGTTTCCTATCAATACAATTCTAGCATGGATAATAAACGATTATCATGAACAAGGAAATATAATAATAACCAGTTTATTATTGCCTCTAGGGCATATTTCCAACAAGTGCCACTCGGATGCAACAAGGTGCAGCAAAGCACATGCAAATATCAAAAAGATTGGATTCATCATAGCTGAATGGATTCAGCAAAGCACATATAGTGATTAACTTAGAATAAACTTTGTGTTTTATACCACGTAGAAGTCCTTAAAAGTTAATTTTTCAATCTGTTGAACCCATAGACGTGCGGTCACTTGGATTACTGTCTTAACGTTGAAAGACATATTTTAAAGTAAAGTAAAATCAGGAGTGAATGTTGAATGTTGTGTGCACCTTTTCTTTTCTTCTTTTTTTGAGTTGACCTGTGCACCTAATAGTCGGATATATATCCTCTTGCTCTTTTCGACATGATCGTAAAGTTCACGCCATTTACTTTTGTGATCTCAAATGCCTGATGTTAGCTATTTGCTGATTTTTTTTTGCCAGCCTTTAGGTATTTTCAGGTTGTTGGTGAACCAGGCATGTTCAGCCAACAAGATATTGTTGTGCACAGAATGATGGCAATCTAAGTCATCTGATTGCCTGTGGACTGATGAAGAACCTTTCCCCTGTGATTATAAAATCTTTGTGCACATCTATCGAATTCTTCAATCAAATAGTTAATATCAGTCCACTATAGCCACCCCCCCCCCCCCCCCCCTCCCTTCAATGAACATTTGTTTTGGTCTACAAAATATATGCTAGAAACTACTCCCTCCGTTGCTAAATACAAGTCTTTGTAGATCTATCTTGTTTTCTTTTGATGAGTAACATGTGATCTTTTTTTATGCAGGAAAACAAAGTTATGTACTTACAAATAATTTTGGTGGTTCTTGTTTGGTTAAGAAAACAATTTATTTGATTTTGGTTGGGGTGCGTCAACCCAGGCTATAGTGCAACGCCCGGACGACACTTGAGGGCTCAACAGCAAGCCACTGAACCCTTCCCCACAAAAAATAAAATTAATATCTCATGGATCCGTAGATCCACGTATCAGATATTAAACTGATAAGAACAGATACTACACTTGATCTTAGCCAAGAGGCCGAGAAAGGTATGATTTAAGCCGTGCCCGTGTGTGCCCTTTTATTGCACTACAAACCGCCGTCGCTCAAGTGCAAAGCGGTACGGGACTATTCCACCAACGAGCTACTCGTTGCGTTCGTTTCTTTGCTCAGCAGAAGAGACGCGCGGGGTAAGCCTGCTGCGCCTCCTACCGTTTGGGCTCTTCCAAGAAGCCTGTGAACAAGGTCGCGGCCCACAGGCATCAATGGCCCAGTTTGTTTCAGCTTGGACAAACTGGGCTGCTGCTTCTAATTGGCGCAGCAGACTAGCCAAGATTTTTTTTTCTCCTAAAAAACAGAGGTTCCCTTGTTTATTACTCCAAAAAATAAAGGACTAACTGAGATTAAATAAAGCATTGTTTGTCAAAAAAACTGAGATTCCCAAATTTTCTCAAAAAAAAACCCTGAGATTCTCAATTCCCAGAGTAACTTTGTTTTCTTTCAGACAACAAGCTGGGGTTCAGATGATATAAAAAAAACAGATGTGAGATTCGTAGCTTCACGTGCCAACGACTCTGTGTGCTGTAAACAAGTACAAAAGCGCCCTGATTCCTCGAAGTCCAATCTATCTAAGATCCAAGCAAAACCTGAAGATCCAAGCAAAATCTGAAGATCCAACCAGTGAAAGAAAAGATGCACACTGGCTAGGCAAGGAAGACTGAAGCAACACCCCTTCAAAAAAAAAAGACTGAAGCAACACCCCTTCAAAAAAAAAAGACTGAAGCAACAATACGCAGCGTCGACGCAATGCCAACATACCGTTTTCCTGATTGTAAGCCGTCGCAACCGGTGTCCACATCCTTTACACATTGCCACTTCAAAGGATCTGCCCCGGTCGGTGCGTACTGCCAGCAGCAATATGTTTGTTTAGTTGCTGAAAACATACATGGTTAGTCACCAAATTCCGACTTTCTTTCGGTTAGCCAATGAGGTAAAAGTCCACTCTTGTTGAGCTGATGCCTCATAAGGTGCCGTGTCGCTGTCGGGCAATAACAAATGAGAAAGCAATCTGGGAAGATCCAGGGTGGATGTGCATAAGAATGGGTACCACAAGACAGATTTGCCCTTAAATTTATGTTGGCAGTTGGGAACTAGAATGTCATTCTCAAATCTATGGAAGGCCACCTTCCAGCTACTTGCTCCCCAGAAAGGGTTATCCTGATTACATGTATATGATGGGTTGGCAACTAACCATGAGCATGTTGGTCGCGCGAAAGGAAGAGGAACAAACCTGCTATTTTTCTATACAACTCTGAAATCCTGACTTGTAAATAACCAAATGGACGGGGTATTGTTATCCTTCGTCTTTACGGATTTACATGGGATGTTGAGTTCAAAATCCATGTAAACTAAAATTCTTCGTGGTGAATAAGTTTGATTTGTGGGCCAGTAAACTTGGGAGTGCCAAACTAAGAATGACCAAAGTCGACCAGGGATACATGCCCCAATATTTTGTGAAGTAACTGGATGACTGAACCATTTCAGTACTATCTTCACATGACTTATATCACAGGGTGAAAAATAATACAGTACTGTATGTAACTTAAAGAAGAAGGACACCAAGCTTTCAAGCATTAAGAACAAAAAGGTACAAGTAAGCAGGTGGTTAGCTATCAGTTGGTATAGTACTTTGTGTAGCCATTTTCTTAAGCAAAGGTACGGGCTATTGAACCGCTACAATGCAGACGTTCAATCGCCCCAGTTTTGACAGACTTCCTACCACTCACACCAAACAGCGCACAGATTCTACCCTAAGATTACCAACATGAAGTTCAGGACAACTAACATGTCAGTTCAGTGTGTCAAAATCAAAATGGATCGCATTAGCAAGACCAGGTGAGTGATGCGTCCAGTCCAATGAAGCCCTTTCAAGGGAGCATAATGGCCCGATTGACTCTGAGATTCTAAAGCGACTCCGGCAGAGTGGAGACTTGGCACTGAAAAGTGAAAGTGCCACTTGGATGCAAAAAGGAGCAGAAAAGCACATACAAACACCAAAAAGAATTTTAGTTAGGCACTGGGATCCATCATAAAAGTTGCCCATGGGCACCCAACAGTAGTCCAACACAAGGTTTTTCCCAGGAGAGCAAGAGAAAAACACCAGGATCCAGGGCCCCCTTGTAAAGCACTACAATTCTAAGTTTGCTCAGAAGTGATGTCTGAAGAGGCACCGGCACAAAAGGCAGATATCCCCTACCACATGGTTACTCAACTCAGGTCATCTATTTAGTACCAAATCATGCTGACTAAGCGCCTATGATTGCGCATGTGAGCAAGAGTGCAAGACAGTTCTTGTCAAATGTCAATCTAAGATTTGCCATCACCTTTTTCTTTCCTCCACGGAGAGCTTTTTATACATAATTATTAGCAAGTGACAAAGGCGTAGACTAGAACGTGTACCGGACGGAACGATAAACATATCTCAGGGCACAAGGTTAGGTGGTTAACAGAACCCTTTGCATCTAAGCAAGAACCTAAAACAAACTCACCGAACTTTCTTCCGGGACTTGTAATGGAACCCACCGGGTGGGGACGGCGAGAACTCTAGCGGGAGGTGAGGCGGCTCTCCCTCGCCGGAGAGCAACCGGATCAGCTCTTCGCTTGATGGCCGGCGAGCAGGGGACCTCTGTATGCAGAGGAGTGCAACGGTGATGCAGAGCAGCGCCTCCTCCTGGTTTACATCTTTCAAGGCCGGGTCGACGAGATCAATAAGGCGGCTCACGCGTGCGAGGTGCTTTGCCCAGGATATGAGGCTCGCCTTCTCGAACTCCGACATGGGCGAGGCCGACACTTGCAACGGCCGGCGGCCAGAGATAAGAACCAGCAGCAGGACACCATAGCTATAGATGTCACATCTCTCGGACAAAGGACCGCCGCCACCGTACTCCGGAGCCACATAGCACACGGTGCCACGCATGCTCGGCGTGCTGCTCACCGCGCCGCCGCTCTTGGGCACGAAGTCCCCACTTGCCCAATCACGGCTGCTTCTCGCGCCATTGACCCACCAGTTGATGCTCCCATTGACGTTGCCACTGCCATTGCCATTGCTAGCGCTGCTGCTGCTTCTTCGGCTCCAGCTCTTCACCATACTCCACTTGGACCGCCCCTTGCCATCCAAGTCGTCATCGATATCACACTCCCACCATTGCAGCCCGGCCTGCTGGCTTCTTGATTTGGCAAGCGCCCTGCGTTTCTGCTTCTTTGCAAGCTCATCGGTGTACTCCTCGCGCCACCACTCACGTGCTCTGCGCTTTTGCTTCTTCCTCTCTGCCCCCAGGTTGGTTGCAGCTGCCCCTGCAATCCAATCATTTTTGGGGCGCTCCTTCTTGATCTCTGATCTGATCCACTCCATCACATAATCCTTTACGCCGCCATGGCTGGGTCCGGCATTGTCCTGCCGCCACCACCAGTCGCTCCCGGTCCCCAACGCGCCACCGGTGCGTGAACCGACACCATTGCAGCTGCGGCTGTTCAGACCACTGTCGAGACTGGTCTGGTCAAACCCGGAGGTGGATGCAGCCTCGTCCGGCGACGGCAAGGTGAAGCCGCCGCCGCCGTCAACCTCCGGCGACTTGGGGGCCACGTTCACTTCCCCATCGACCGTCGTGGTGACTGTGCTCTCGGCCACAACAGAGACGTCATCGTCGCATCCCCCATCTAGAGCGTTCTCATTCGCATCAGTGGCTTCCGCAATCGCGCCGCTCTCCAGCTTGTCGTCCGGGTCGGGGTCGGAGTTGACGCGGGCGAGGCCGAAGTCGGCGAGCCGGGCGCGGAGGCCGGCGTCGAGCAGGACGTTGCTGGGCTTGACGTCCCCGTGCACGACGGGCGGCTTGAGCACGCAGTGGAGGTAGTGGAGCGCGGCGGCGACGTCGCGCGCCACGGCGAGCCGGCGCGGCCACCCGGCGACCAGCTCGGGGCAGCGGCGGCCGAGCAGCGCGTCCTGCAGGGAGCCGCCGGGCATGAGGTCGTAGACCAGCATCATCCGGCGCGCCCGCCCCTCCCCCCGCCTCGGCATCGAGTACGCGAACGGGAGCAGTATGGAGTCGCGCGCCGACGCCGACGCCGCCAGCTTGCCCTCGCCGTCGTCTGCCGCGGCGGCGCCGGGGGAAGACGCGGCCTTTTCGGCGGCGGCGCGGATGTGGGAGGCGACGGCGATCTCGTTGTGGAACTCGCGCTCGCCCTGCAGCGACCCGGCGGCGTCCATGACCTTGACGGCGACGGGGCGGCCGCACCCGCCGCCCGCGCCGCGGGGGGGCGGGAGCGCGCCGCGGAACACGGGGCCGAACCCGCCCTGCCCGAGCTTGCCCCCCGCCGCGAACGCCCCCGTGGCGCGCCGCAGCTTGCGGTACGACAGCCGCTCCAGCGCCCCGTCTTTCCCCTCCTCGGCCTTCTCCCGCCGGCGCGCCCGCCTGCGGCGGAGCCAGAGCAGGAGCAGGGCCAGGGCCATCGCGACGGCTACGAGCGCGCCGGCGGCCGCCGAGGCGGCGACGGCCGCGGAGTGGAGGCGGCGGAGCTGGCGGTCGTGGGCGTGGGCGTGGGCGTGCGGGGCGGGGAGGGGGGCGGGGGAGGAGGGGAGCGCGGGCTGGCGGGAGGGCATCGGCGGGGGCGTAAAGCGGAGAGCCTTTCTTGATCTTGCGATCCCACCATGGGGGCTTGGTCGCCGAGCTGGAAGTCTTCGGCGGACGCAGATATTATTTTGTGGTTCGGTTTGGGTTTGGGGATGGCGGACGGAAGTCTGTGATGGCGAGATGCGCTGTCGCGCTCTCTTAACTCTCAACCACTCTCCAGCGATTGCGGTGACCCAACGGAAGCCCGCGACCTGGCTCCGTGCTTCTACCGCTTCGGACTCGCCTTGCGTGCGACGCCCGCCCACGTGCGTAGATGGCGGCCCCAGTCGCCTTGGCAGAGATGATCCAACTGTACCCTTTTTTTTGCCGAAACCGACAAGTGGGGCCGGAGCTCTTCCAATGCATCACATGAATATATTTATTTTTGACGCTTGAAACCCCCTCTTTGTTCATTGATAATCAAAGATACATCATTGACAAGAAACGAAATTAAACCCTCGAAGGGTTCATCTAACCAAATACGTACTAGGATTATCATATCTAGCAATACGGGCTAATTCATGAGCCACTGTGTTATCCTCCCGTGTACAGTGCTTGAATATGACATGAACAAAGTTTGTCAACATATGATAACACTCATCAAAGATAGAAGCTCCCACACCTGCATCACATGAATATTTAATAGAGTTGCTCGGTTAATTTGAGACAAAGATCACGCGACCGCCGGCTACCTAGCACAAGGTCGGGCGCATCGCGCCCCCGGGACCAAGGCAACATAGGCATACACACAAACTCAATGCACACGGCTAAGGGAAAAAAACCTGAGTCCACGGCGACATTGTGGTCACCTATCGTGCCCATGACCTGGTCACCGGCTTCAAAACGGATGATTTTAAGCGAAGAACCCCCAAAATAGTAGCATCGAGATCATGCCGGCAAAGCCATTGCGATCGAGCACCAACATGATAACAGGGCAACACAAATTTTAGTAAAAGCATCATATAGTTGTTACATGAGTCGTTTGCTACGGATCCCTAGCCTTACTGAGAGACCTGTATTCTGGTAATTCATGAGCTGAAACTAGCACATGCATGGTACCAACACTAGGGAACAGTGCCTCCGATCGTGAAAATGATACAAAAGATGTCAATGCTGCCATGTCCAAGGAGGCCCCATGTATGAGACTTCCGACAGAGCACCTACAAGAGTGCACAAAGGAGTGGTGCATCGACCCCTCCATGAGGTGAACAATGCCCACGGGCATCATCTTCGCTGGCATTGCCCGTGGTGGAGCTAAGTTTCACCATGTTAGAAAAAATGAACTTATATCGATTTGGAGGAGTAATCGACCAATGAACCATCTCACTGTTCGACCAGCAAGGCCACGCTTGTTGTGACCACTGTCGTTTAACCATCTTTGACCGATGCTAATCCATGATCCACCCCCTTAATGATCATGTGATGAGCCTGTAGTGTCCCCATGCATCACCCACTGTCGTGCCACACCCCTCCCGATCAAGGAACGAAATCATGACAAGTATAATGTACACCCTCTATCCCCGCCAGATCACCAAAATTGACACAACTCCTATCACGTGGAGGAACCACCATTGACCTGATTCCTTACACAGTAGCCCGGACATCACCATGGCATACACGTCCTACACACAGAGTTGTCGCACCTTCATGATCCGTCGAGCCCATCCGCCTGCCTCGCGAAGCCAACTCGTCATCGCCCGGCATGCGAGCATCGTGTTGTCGTCCGCCAAAATGTGCTTATGGAGAGACCCCCATTGTCGAGGTACGTAGTTAAGACTTTGTCGGTCGGCATTCTCCGATGACAGAAAAGGGAATGGTGAGGGTGGTACAGGCGTACTGTGCGGCAGGGGACGATGGTGGTGTCTAGAGTTCCACCTCCTGGGTCACCCATGGGAGCATCGCGGAGCATACACCGAAACAGACAACAAAATACCTTCCCAAAGTATGATTACTTTGTTACCCAAAAAAAAAGACTTACGAGGTACCAACCCCTGATTGTTTCCCATGTGCACTCAAAGTTGCCAAAGGCGAGATTAATTTCTTCCCCTGTGGTTTTTGCAAGAAAGAAAAGAAAACATTTCTTCTCACGTAGACTATCCTACAAACTCCTCATGCTTTTCTCTTCTCGTGTGGTAGATAGCGAGGCCATCATGCTTTAATTTTTTGAAATAAATGGCGAAAGATTTGTCGTATTTCATTGATTAAGGAGAAGAGGTTTAAGTATAGGCAAACACTGGCCGTAGCCTATGCAAAAGTATTAACCTTCTGGGATTATGACTCTAAAGTCATGTGCCCTATCTTTAATCCAAAGTGTAGCTTCTTTCTTGATGTTGAACAAGAGAGTGGCAGGCGTCATGAAGCGGTTCCTGAATACTTTTCGAGATGCGAGCTTGAGGATTTTTTTGGGGGGGTTGGATTTTGAAAAACTACCATCACGCCCGTATGAGATCGCCTCCCAACTCACCACTCAATGATGGAGTCGAAGCAGTGCTATAGGGTCAGAGGTCCTGCCAAGCGAGCCATCATGCTTGGTTTCACGGGGCTGCTGGTGTGTGGGAATCCTACTTGTGTCCAGAAGAGTATATTCTTTTCTCGTCGACAAAGTGAGATTCAATTGGATCTGCCGCGAGCTTCGTAGGGTCACGTGCCAAACGGCCGCTCTTTCCAAGCATCGTACGATCGGGAAGATCCAAACAAAAGCCCGATCGAGTAAAACTAAACTAGTGTCAAGTAGTGGCAGATAAATCCATCCATCCGTCATCTTATAAAATGATATGCCCAGTCAAAGAATCGATGCACGCTGGATCGGAACGAAGGAAAACCGGAGCGGACGTGTTCAGACTCTGAGATGGAACGAAAGAGTTACATGATAAAAAATGGTGAGCCGCTGTAGAACCAGTGGCGGTGAGGGGAGGCGCGAGTACAGACGAGAGGCTGCGGCCGGATGCGGCAAAGCAAGCTGGATTCGAGCGTCTCGCTCCACACTAGGCTACAGATGTGCAATGGATGCAGACCAATGAAATAATGTGAATGTTGTACTACGTTGTAGCAGAATCTCCGTGGTCTTCAGCTAATGAGCTGCTACTTTGGGAGTTTGGTTAGCCACGATAGAGTTGCACCTTCGTGCTGATCAATACAGTGCAGTTTTCGTGCGGCATCCTGTTTTTTGTCTCTTACACTGAACCAACATGCATGCTTGGGCCTATCTCTGCTCTATCTGAACGGCAGCTCCATTTGTCTGAACCTTTTTTTCAACCATGTCGGTCGAACTGCTGTGCAAATGAGACCATGGTATATATTTTCTTTAAACCTGACGGGTTCATTGCCAAAACTCCTGTCCCTTTGGCACGTGGAAGAGCTGCAGCCTGAGAACCAAACAAATCGTCAATGAAATTTCTGCCAATTGGCAGATAAATCCATCATCTTAATGCATCTACAGCCGGGCACCTCAAACCCGCCTCATACGTCCACGTGGGCCGCCCGATCACTGCCCGGTCATGATTTTTTGATCCAGACGGGCCCCTCAAACGTCCGGGCTGACCGGCACCCCTCATATCCAACCCAAATATGGGTCGGATATGGGGCGCCCGAGCACGCCCGCTACGTCGGACCCAGCCCACGTTGACTCACCCGACCCCATATAAATTTCTCCCCGTCCGCTCGCCGGACCAAATCCTAGCCACTTCATTCCCCTCCCCTCCGCCACTCAAACTCGTCTCAGGCTCCTTCGGATCGTCTCCGGCATGGTGGGCAGCGGATCCGAGTCCTTCACCTCCAGATTCGTCGACCCCAAGCTCATCCCACGCGGCGCCGAGGAGGAGATGGCCGTCCGGCTTGCGCTTCGCCGCACCCGACAGGAGGCCCGTGCACAGCTGCGCTCGGACTCCATCCGTCGGGAATCTATTGCGTCCCCCCAAATGGCACATGGATCCAGCGCTAGGCCAGCCGTAGCTGCCTTGCCGGAGGCCATGCGGTCCGTCTGGCGTCCGAACACGCGGCGGACGTGTAATCCCTCAGTTGGCACGCCGATATTCGGACACACCATCGTCCCACGAGTCCATGGCACGGCGTGCCCGCCGTGCAAGGCACCGGGCGCGGGAGGCGGCAGCAGCCCTCGCGGCGGCGGACGTCGGCGAGGTGGAGTCGCATTCTCCAGCGCCGCGTATGGGGCATCAGTACGGGCGACGCAATCGCATCGTGGTGGACGTCGGCAGCTTGTCCCCGAACGGATCTGACGTCCAACGACACCCAACGGTTTTCGGGCTCCGACGAGGAAGAGTAGGACGTGGGAGACGACGATGCATTGAGTCCCGTGAGCCGGCCCATGTCCCATGTCCTACTCTACCTTGCTGGCGACCGGACCAACATTCTGAGGAGCGCAGCCGGCCGCCGGATATGGCCAGGGCGGAGCCGGGCGAGCGGGGAGCGGCACCGGACGAGCTCCGCTTAGATTGGGTTTCACGTTGCATATAATAATATGGATTTAAGGTTTCTAATTTAAAACATCCGAATATGAAATACATTTTTGGAGCGTGCCCGATCACTGTCCGATACGTCTGCGACTGTAGATGCTCTTACATTCCCGGTCAAAGATGGATGCACGATGGATGGAAACGAAGAAGAAGCGGAGGAAGTCCAGATAGCGTGGGTGGACGGGACGCCGAGCCGACATGCATCGCGGGTGTGACCGAGCAGAAACGTAACGGAAGTGCTGTAATAAAAGAATAAAATGCATGTGCGGTTATTGAACTTGTGTCGAAAGCTTACTTTGGTCACCGTATTTAAGAATACGGTCAATACGGTCACTATATACGACTTGAAGTGATTATACGGTCACTGGCTTATCGTATAACTCCGTATTTTACTCTGTTGACTGGTCAAAACATCACAGCACCCTCTCTCTACCTATGCGGGTCCCACCTGTTAGTGGGAAAGAAAAAATAAGCGTCGCTGGAGGATCATACCAGGGATACTGTGCTGAAGCCCACGTACTAACCTCTGTGGCTCTCTCCTACACAACTTTGTGTTAAATCCGTAGAGCGTTACGGTCATTTCTTTTTTGAGGATCAACGTTACGGTTATGACAACACACTTACTCCCTCCGTTCGAAATTACTTGTCTTGGAAATATATGTATCTAGAACTAAACTATGTCTAGATACATCCATTTCTGTGACAAGTAATTCCGAACGGAGGGAGTACATGCATGCACGCACCATTTTTGCAGTCGTCGTCCGTCGAAAACCGTACGCCGACCGCGATGAGATGAGCAATTGTTGGACTACTTAGACGACACGAGTTCGAGACGCGACGCCGTATTGTCGCAGCTCTTCGTCGGCGTCGCCATCCACCTGGTGGTGCACGTCCTGGGCGCCGTCGTCGTGGTGTTAACGTTTATGCGAGGCAAGGCCTAAATGTGTGAACCTTCGTCGTGCTCGTATCATGGTGCCCACCTTGTCGAGCTAAGGGCTGTGCGGCTGCGCGTGGATGCTGGTGAACGGTAACATGGCCGTGTTCAAGTGACGACACCGGCTCAGCTGTTTGTGCCCCAGACGCTTGATGAGAAGAACACACTATTCCGCGCTCTGTTGGCTGCGTGCATACGCATGCGCGTGGGCTCAAGAAGATGATGAAGGGGTCAGGGAACTAAGAGGACATTGTCAGATTCAGAGCGAGTGCAGGAGAGACTGGTTTGTGCAAATCACACTGTTCATTAATCAGGAGATTACATGTATATGTAAGTACAGATTCTCTGGTTTCTGCAGAGGGAGCAGAAAGCCCCGTCCCGCCAGCGCACGATAGCGTGCATGCATGCACACACGCAGTGGTGCGGCTGCTGGATGTCACTGGTTCGATTCTGTGCGATGCATGGCTTTTACTATATTTCTTGTTTTTCCACTGACAGGTGGGACCCATATAAAGATAGAGAGAGGGTGCTATGATGTTTGACCAGTCAACAGAGTGAAATACGGAACTATACAGTGAGCCAGTGACCGTATAATCACCTCAAGACGTATATAGTGACTGTATTGATCGTATTCTTATATACAGTGACCAAAGTGAGCTTTTGACACAAGTTTAATGACCATGGATGCATTTTACTCATAAAAGAATGGTGAGCTGAAGAAGTAGTGGCGCTGATGGGAGTCCCATCATCTATGCGTGGAGGCGCGGGTGCCGACAGAGGTTGCGGCCGGGTGCAGCAAAGCAAGCGAGCTGGACTGGACTGATCGAGCGTCTCGCTCCAAACAACAATCACATATGACACGGAGCTCTCCTGCAATGGAAGGCGCTAGCGTGCTTGAGAGGGGGGCGTGACTGACGGCGAGGACATGTCTCTGAACCCTGAAGCAACGCTGCAGTAGCCATGTCGGTTTGGACAGTGCAAATAAGACTGTTTCCTACAATTTGTGTATCTTTTTTAGGGGACTCCGGTGTGAACCCTGAAGCCTTTTGGGTCTTCTTTCTCTCATCAGTCTTTCTAAATTCCCTCCTAATCAATCTTCTACTCTCAGAATATAAGAATGTTTTACAAGCTGACCGTCTCATACTATAAGAACGTTTTACATGCTGTTTTATATAATGAACACAAGCGCTATGGACTTAACCAAGGTCAAGATTATAATCTTTGTTTTGATTGGGGTGCGCCTGTTCCATGCAATAGTGCAACACATGGTCGGCACATGAAAACCATCCATGTCGCGAGCTACATAGATTAATTCTCTTCCACAAAAAAATAACTTAACATCTCAAGAATCCGTAGATCCACATATCAAATATTAAACTGATAAGAACAGATACTACACTTGATCTTAGTCAAGAGGCCGAGAAAAGTATGCTTTGGACGGTGAGCCTGCGTCTGATTATATTGCTTCACGAACCGCCTCTGCTCAGTTGCAAAGGCGATGTGGGATTATTCAAATAAGGACGCGGTGTTTTGGCTCCTAGGTGCATATGCACCCATTCTCTAAATACATATTTTGAAAAGTTGAAAAAATCAGAAAAAAAATCCCGCGGGTATGTTCGGACATTCTATGTCCATGCACAAGTTTCGCTGAAAAACGGCGTTTTTTGTGGCTTGTGTAAAAAAGATAAACAAATGCAAAATAAATAGTTATAATGAAGCATCAGAAATTGTCTTTTTTACACAAGCCATAAAAAACCTTATTTTTTACCGAAAACTTTGTGCACGCACATAGAATGTCCGGATATACACGCGGGATTTTTGTTCAGAATTTTTGAACTTTTTAAAATGTGTATTTACACAATGGGTGCATATGCACCTAGGAGCCATTGCCAATTTCCACCATAATTAGAGTTTCCCCAAAAAAAGGTCACCTTAATTAGAGTATAAGATTGCCGGTCTGTTTCTCCTTTTACACTTGATCACGAGCTTTATTTTGTGCTAAAAACTCAGGAGCTTTATTCTTCTCTAGATGTAGACTAAAAGCATTAAAAAAACCACAAAAAAGCGTTTAAAAAATGTAGACTCAAAAAATTATTCGCATGCTTTCATTTGTCTGTATTGATTACAAGGTGGTGATCTAAGCCTCATGGATGCGACTAGTCGTGACAGGAAGAGGTTATGCATGTAATTCTTTATTTATGATCCAGGCATGATGGAAGATGGTTATGGTCCTACACGCAAAAAAAAGGTGGGTTCAGATGCATAGATTTCGTCGATGTCATTCGCAACGGCTCCCGTGGGTGTCGTATTTCCTTCTTACAGGTGTTGCTCTGGGGTGTGTTTGGTTTCTGTCATGAAGTGGAACGGCATGGGTCGGACCTGCACCCGAGCCTCGTTCCAGCGTTTGGTTTGTAGGTGGAACGGGAACCAAGTCGTTCCCACCAGGCGAATATTCGCTCAATATCCGGAACGCGCCAAGACCTCCAAATCGGAGGAATCACACGGAACCGGTCGTCGCTCTTCGTCTTTCCTCTCCCTGCCCCGAAAGCCCATCGCGTCTCTCACTCCCCTGATCTGCGCCGCCGCTAATCCTCTCCCTTGATCCGCGCTGACGGCTGCTCCTCTCCCACGATCCGCGCCGCCGGCTGCTCCCGTCCCTCGTCTCCTCCTCTCTGGACTGCGGTGACGGACGAGGTGCGGCGGAGCGGCTGCCTTAAGCTGGGTGGCTGGCGAGAGGCTACTCCGGCGGCGGCAGGGACCAGGCCTCCGGGGGGCGCGGCGGCGATCTGATCTAGGGGCCGACGGTGGTCTGACCTCCTGGTGAGAAGGCGATGATTTTGTACGGTGCGGCTGCAGCTGGGCCTGCCCGGGGCGGTGATAGACAGAGATAAAGGTGAAGGAGCAGGGAAGAGCAAAGGCGATCGAGGAGCAGGGAAGAACACTGATCGATTTTGGTAGCTCAACGGCAATTAGTGTGTGTTGGTCGGCGAGGACCAGCCAGATCGCCAATGGCATTGTGGAGCTTCACCGTAGCATTATCATGTGCATATCTTTTTCCTTCTATCTTTCCTATATTTTTATTCTTGTTGGGACTGTCAATGTATGATCTTGTACATGTTTTTTGGTGCAAGAGGAGATAGTTGTTGATATCTTTGATGTCATATGTTCAAATATTAATTTACAGGGGGTGAGAAAAACCAAATCCATTCCATTTCATTTCTCCAACCAAACATCGAGATGTTACCATTCCATTCCACACAATGTCCTCAACTAAACACGCGAATGGAACCAACCCATTCTAATGGAATAGAACCATGACATTCCATTCCACTTCGTTCCTCAACCAAACACACCCCTGGTGTGTCGTCACTTGGCTCTTCCTGACTTGGTTGGTTGTCTTCAGGTGAAAGCCTAGATTCGGATTCAGATCGGCGTTGATGGTGTCCTTAACGTTGTTCCTCGGTTGAGCATTATTTTGGAGACACGACATGAAGGTTTTATGTTGCGCTCTTTTACATGAGTCTTACTTGGAGACCTGCTGCCCAGTAGATCATGAGCGGAAACTAGCACAAGCTTGGTATGGTAATGGGCTTAGAATTGTGCCTTCAATGGTGAAAACGATACAAAGATTTCGATGCTGACATGTTCGGGGATGCTCCATGTATGAAACTTCCCACGGAGCACCTAGAAGAGTGCAAGGAGTATTGCGTCAACACCTCCATGAGGTGAACAATGCCCACGGGCATCATCATTGTTGGCATCGCCATGGCATGCAACACCTACACAAAGAGTTTCCACACCTTCAAGATACGCCCGCCTCGCAAAGCCAATTCGTCATCGTCGAGCACGCGAACAATGTGTCGCCGCCCTTGAAATGTGCTTACGAAGATATCCCCATCGCCGCGGTTCATGGTTCAGGACTTTTTCGGTCGGCATCCTCCGGCAACAGAAGGGAATGAGGAGGACAGTATGGTGGGGGAGGGAACGATGGTGGCGTCTAGAGTTTCACCTCTCGAGCCACCCATGGGAGCGACGCGGGACCTAGGTAGAAAAAAAATGATGAATTCCTTTCCTAAATATACAAGATTATCTCGTCGCCCTAGAAAAAACTTAGAGGTTCCAACCCATCTTTTCTGTAGGGTAGAAAAAAATTCTTCTCAGAGTTGCGAAAGGTAAGCCTAATTGTTTTTACCTGTATTTTTTGGAAATAAGCAAAGAACATTTCTTCTTATCATGGAGATTAATCACCAACAAGCTCCTCACGCTTTCGTCTCCTCGTAGTAGATAGCCAAGGCCATCATGCTTGGTTTCATGGGGCTGCTAGTGACGTGGGAATCGTACTTTTGTGCAGAGTATATTCTTCTCTCATGGAGAAAGTGAGATTCAATTGGATCTGCCGCGAGCTTTGTAGGTTCACGTGCCAAACGACTGCTCTTTCCAAGCATCGTAGTACCATCGCGAAGATCCTAACAAAACAAAAGCCCCAGTAAAACTACTGTCAAGTAGTGGCAGATAAATCCATCCGTCCATCCGTCAGATTATAATATGCCCAGTCAAAGAATCGATGCACGCTGGATCGCGACGAAGAAAAACCGCAGCAAGCCATCTTCTTCCGCAGATTGCGGTCGCGGCCGGATGCAGCAAAGCCAGCTGGATTCGAGCGTCTCACTCCACACTCTGACATGCGATAACGGGCTCTTTGCGCAGACATGCGGTGGATACGAAGCGTGGAAACGAGGCGAAATGGGGGAGCGTTAGTGCGGCTGCGAGGAGAGGTACCTCGTCCGTCGTCTGCACTTCACTCCGGTCTGAACGCTGAATGTGAACGAAGCTGGCTGCACTGCTGCAGCCGTTGTGCATTGTAACTGAACCTCCCTGGTCTTCAGCTAATGAGCTGGTCCTTTAACAGGGAGTTGGTTAGCCACGATAGAGATGCACGTTCGCGCTGATCAATTGCAATTTTCGTGTCGCGTCCTATCTTTTGTCTCTTATTACACAGTTACTCCACTGAACCAACACGCATGCTTGGGCCTACCTCTGCTCTATCTGAACGGCAGGCAGCTCCATTTGTCTGAACCTTTTTTTTTTCAACCATGTCGGTCGAGTACTGTACAAATGAGACCATGGCACGTACTTTTTTTTTGGTATTTTCTTTTGTGAAGCGATAAACCGAGTGTCCGAGACTCAAATTAAATCTGACGGGTTCCCGTGCCAAAACTCCGGTCCCTTTGGCACGTGGAAGAACTGCAGCCTGAGGTCCGAACAAAGGGTGAATGAAATTTCTACGGATAAGCATATAAAGCCATCATCATCTCACGTTCCCAGTCAAAGATGGATCCACGCTGCATCGGAAGAAAGAAGAAGCCCAGATAGCGCGGGTGGACGGGACGCCGAGCCGACATGCATCGCGGGTGTGACGGAGCAGAAACGGAGTATATAAAAAATGGTAAGCTGAAGAACTAGTGGCGCTGATGGGAGTTCCGCGCGAGTACCGGCAGAGGTTGCGGCCAAGGACAGCAAGGCAAAGCAAGCGAGCTGGACTGATCGGACGTCTCGCCCCAAACTGATAAGAAACGGAAGAAGCTAGCGTGCTTGAGAGGCGAGGACATGTCTCCCTTCTGTACTTCATTCACTCCGGTCTCTGAACCCTGAAGCAACGCTGCAGTAGCAATGCCCCTCTGGACAGTGCAAATGGAACTGTGGCCTACAGTTTGTTATCTTTTTTTTAGGGAACTCCGGTGTGAATCCGGAAGCTTTTGGGTATTCCTCCTCTGTTCAATCTTCTAGTAACATCTATGTACCAAATGAACACAAGCGCTACGGATACTGGTAGCAACATCTATGTAACAAATGAACACAAGTGCTGCGAATACTGGTTTGGACATAACACAGGTCGAGATTATATTTTATTTTGCTTTGGTTGGGATGCGCCCGTTTCAAGCAATAGTGCAACGTTTGGTCGATACATGAGAACCATCCATATATCATGCTACATAGACAAATTCTTTCTCATAAAAAAATAACTTAATATCTCATGGATCCGTAGATCCACGTATCAGATATTAAACTGATAAGAAACATAATATGCTACATTTGATCTTAGCCAAGAGGCCGAGAAAGGTATGCAAAGGACGACGACGGAGCTAGGCAAAGGACGACACAGAGTGACGCGAGCCGGTGGTGATGGCGTTGCAGATTGGGGACGGCGACGGAGCTAGGCAAAGGACGACACCGACGAGGATAGAAGTGACAATCTAGTGGGCAGGTCGGGCGAGGGTCGAAGTTGATCTGGGCTAGCTCCGGCCTATCGGTGTGACATACGCGTCCGGAGCACGCAGGATCTGAAGGAAGAAAAACCCGGAGCAGGCCATCTTCTTCCGCAGATTGCGGTTGCGGCCGGATCGACATAGACATCGAAAGCAAGCTGGATTCCTGTCTGAACTCGAAAGAAAGCAAGCTGGACATCGAAAGAAAGCAGACTGGGAGGAGAGGAGAGGTCTCTCGTCTGCACTTGACTCACTCCGGTCTGAACCCTGAGTGTGAACGAAGCTGACTGCACCGCTGCTGCAGCCGTACGTTGTGCATTGTCACTGAACCTCCCTGGTCTTCAGCTAATGAGCTGGTCCTTTAACAGGGAGTTGGTTAGCCACGATAGAGATGCACGTTCGCGCTGATCAATTGCAATTTTCGTGTCGCATCCTATCTTTTGTCTCTTATTACACAGTTACACTGAACCAACACGCATGCTTGGGCCTACCTCTGCTCTATCTGAACGGCAGGCAGCTCCATTTGTCTGAACCTTTTTTCTCAACCATGCATGTCGGTCGGCAACTGTTAGACTAGGTATATTGTAGATATACGTGTTGTAACACAATATATGTACCTGTACGTCCTCTCTTATATATACATGACAGCCGTACTCATTTAGGGTATCGAGCATTGTTCCAAACCCTAACTTTGTCTAACATGGTATCAGACGACGCGTTCGATCCGCGCCGTGCTTCCGCCTCCTCTGCTGCCGTCGCGTCGGCCTCCGCCGCCGTGCCGCCTCCGTCAACCCTGGCGATGGACTCGCCGTTCATGGCGTCCGCACCACTCGCCTGGGCCCGTCCGGGATCACAGCACCCGCCTGCGTCCCGATCGCTCGCGCCCCGATCGGGTGAGATTCCATCGGGCGCCGGCGCTACGTCGCGGCTGCCCTACGCTGGGACTCAGCTCCCCCTCGATGCATCTGGTGCTGGCGCTGCGTCGCGGCTGCCCTATGCTGCGTCCCAGATGCATGCTGCGGCGCCTCCGTTGCATGATGCGTCAGCCGCCTCCGGTTCCCATGCAACGTCGCTACACTCTGGGCCTGCGTTGCATGCTGTGGCGCCCGCCTCCGGTTTCCATGGTGCCCCCGTACAGATGCCCTACGGTGGCCCATATCCAGCACCGTACGTCGCACCGGTGCCGTATGATTCGTCCTTCGCGGTGCCCTACGAGGTTCCGTACGGAGCGCCCTACGCTACCCCGGCGCCGTACGTTGCGTCGCTGCAGCCCTACGGCGTACCTCCTACGGCGCCCTACGGTCATCACCAACACTACTGTACGCCTCCGTCGGCCGATGCGCTGATTTCGTACAGTGCTCCGCCGACGTACGACTCGCAGCTCTCCGCACCGGTGGCTGAACCTGGACCGTTCCGCTTCGCTCATCTGGTGACGGTGAAGCTCTCTGCCGACAACTACCTCCTGTGGCGTGCTCAGGTGTTGCCGCTGCTGCGTAGTCACTACCTTGAGGGGTATGTCGACGGTACACTGCTGTGTCCCCCGGCCATGGTTCCGGTGCCCTCGGCCGCTGGTGGCTCCGTCATGGTGTCCAACCCTGCTCATCGTCGGTGGATCGCTCAGGATCAAGCTATTCTTGGTGCCATTTAGTCCTCGCTCACTCCCTCCGTGGCCGGCATGGTGGTCTTTGCCGCGACGTCGAGGGATGCATGGGCCACGCTCGACTCCAGCTTCTCCTCACAGTCGCTGGCCCGTTCCTCTGCCATTCGTAATCAGCTGTGCGAGGTCAAGAAAAATGATCTCTCCGTCACGGCCTTCTTCAACAAGGTCAAAAGTTTGGCTGATACACTGTCGTCTATTGGGAAGCCTCTCCGTGACGAGGAGTTTACTTCGTTCATTCTCAATGGACTTGATGAGGACTACGACTCTCTTGTTGAAAGTATCAATGGACGTGACACGCCGATGCCGCCTTGCGACCTCTACGCGCCTCCTCAACACCGAACAACGCCTAGCTGCTCGCCGCTCCGTCGGCGTCTACACGGAGGGCCCTTCTGCGAACGCTGCAAGTCGCGGGGGTGCCCGTGGTGCCAAGCAGAAGGCGCCGCTGTCCGTGGGCAATCGGCCCCGTTCATCGGCTCCACCTCCTCCGACGGCTGGTCGCAAGCGGCTGCGCTGCGAGTCATGCGGTGGTGACGTTGAGTGTCAACTCTGCAGCATCGAGGGGCATTTGGCGTCTCGCTGCCATCGCCGCTTCAAACGCGACTTCCTTGGCATTGGGAACAACGGGAAAGGCAATGAGAAACAAGCTGCTCTCGCTACACAGGAGCCTGGGTTCACTCCTTCATATTCTGTGGATCCGTCCTGGTACATGGACACCGGTGCCACCGATCATCTGATGAGCCAGCTCGACAAGCTGGCTACTCGCCAGCCCTACACTGGTCATGACCAGGTCCGTACTGCCAGTGGATCAGGTATGCCCATCTCACATGTTGGTCAGGCATCTCTTCTTTCACGTACCACTAAAACCTTGCGTCTCCTTGATGTCCTTCGTGTTCCTTCAGTCACACGTAGTTTGCTCTCAGTTCCTAAATTAACTCGTGACAACAATGTGTTTGTTGAGTTTCACCCTTTCCATTTTTTTGTTAAGGACCGGGACACGAGGGACGTTCTTCTTAGTGGTCGAGCTCGCCATGGCCTATATGCTCTTGATGTGCCGCCTGTTTCTGAAGTTTTCAGTGGTGTTCGGGTGTCGTCGTCGCAGTGGCATTCTCGCCTCGGTCATCCTGCCACTCCCATTGTGCGACATTTGCTTCATCGCCATAGTCTTCCTGTTGAGTCCAGTAATAAGGAGTTTCTAGTGTGTGATGCCTGTCAACAGGGCAAGAGTCATCAGCTACCTTTCTCTGTATCGAGTCGTGTTGTCAAGGCTCCTCTTGAACTTGTGTTTTCGGATGTGTGGGGCTGTGCCCAAACTTCTGTTAGTGGTCACAACTATTATGTCAGTTTCATTGATGCCTTTAGTCGCTTTACTTGGATTTATCTCATTAAGCGCAAATCTGATGTGTTTCATGTTTTTATGCAATTTCAAGCCCATGTTGAGAGGTTGCTTAAGTGCAAAATTATTCATGTTCAGTCTGATTGGGGGGGCGAATATCGCAGCCTTAATACTTTCTTCACGAAACTTGGCATCTCGCATCATGTGTCTTGTCCTCATACACATCAGCAGAACGGTGCAGCTGAGCGCAAGCACCGTCACATAGTTGAAACTGGCTTAACACTGCTTGCACATGCCTCTGTTCCATTCCGGTTCTGGAGTGATGCTTTTGTTACTGCTTGCTTTTTGATCAACAGGCTACCCACACGACTTCTTCACATGAAATCTCCCCTAGAGGTTTTACTTCATGAGACTCCAGATTACTCTCTTCTCAAAGTGTTTGGTTGTGCGTGCTGGCCACATCTTCGGCCGTACAACAAGCACAAACTCGAGTATCGATCTAAGAAGTGTGTGTTTCTCGGATACAGTCCTCTTCACAAAGGTTATAAGTGTCTCCACATTCCGACGAATCGTGTTTACATTTCTCGTGATGTTGTATTCGATGAGACTGTTTTTCCTTTTTCCACACTGTCACCTTCCACCGATACCACCGCTACCGAGCTGCACTCCTTTCCAGTTTTGCCTGACCAATTTGTAGATGCTGCATATTCTCCTCTGTTGTTGCCTAACCATGGTGCAGGAACTGGACGGGGTGCTCGCCTGGAGCTTCTTCATGACGACGTGGTTGCTACGACACCGACTGCAGTTGTGACGTCGGACGGGTCGCTTGACTCTGTGCTTGATGACGACCGCCACGACGATCACACGTGCATGCCCCATGCACGCGGATCAGGTGGTGTGGCCACCTCACCTAGCCCGGCTGGGTCTCCAGTTCGGCCACCCGAGCCGGCTGCCACTGCAGTTCGGCTGCTCGAGCCGGCAACCTCCACGGCCTCTGCCCCGCGTGAGCTGTCCTCGCCTGGTCCGCCTTCACCGACCACTCCAGGCCCAACATCGCCGCGCCCGTCTTCGCCGGTCTCTCCGGCGCATGCAGACCGTGTGGCATCTCCTTCGGTAGAGTCTGTGGACTCGCCTGCTGCTGTGGCTTCTCCAACACCTCCGCCGCCTGTCGTACTGCGTCCTCATACGCGCAGCAAGAGTGGCATTGTCAAGCCTCTCCAACGCACGGATGGTACGGTCGCATGGCTTGCGGCCTGTGTTGCTCGTGCTGAGGCCGATCCTACGGTGGAACCGCGACATTTTCAGGCAGCGCTTGGCATTCCACACTGGTGCGCTGCTATGGAACAGGAGATCCATGCTCTTCGGAAGAATAATACTTGGCGTCTGGTTCCTCCTCCTTCCAGTGTCAATGTTATTGATTCCAAATGGGTGTTCAAGGTGAAGAAACATGCTGACGGGTCCATTGAGAGGTACAAGGCACGACTGGTGGCCAAAGGATTTAAACAAAGGTATGGCCTTGATTATGAAGATACGTTTAGTCCTGTTATCAAGCCCACGACTATTCGTGTTCTTCTTTCGCTGGCTGTTACTCGAGGATGGTCGCTTCGTCAGCTCGATGTCCAGAATGCCTTCCTTCATGGAGTTCTGGAAGAAGAGGTATATATGCGTCAGCCCCCCGGTTTTGTTGACCCTGCTCAGCCACATCATCTGTGTCGCCTCGACAAGGCTCTTTATGGTCTGAAGCAGGCTCCTCGTGCGTGGCATGCACGTCTTGGCGCTGCTCTTCGTGCACATGGGTTTGTACCGTCTACAGCAGACACGTCTCTGTTCATTCTTCAGCGACCTGAGGTGATTATGTACATTCTGGTCTATGTTGATGACATCATACTTGTCAGTTCATCAGTCACTGCTGCAGATCGACTTGTGGCTTCTCTAGGGGCTGTTTTTGCTGTTAAGGATCTTGGGAGACTGCACTATTTTTTGGGTTTGGAGGTTCTTCATTCTGACAGTGGCTTGACTCTCACTCAGCAGAAGTACTCTCAGGATCTGTTGCGACGTGCAGGTATGATGCAGTGTAAACCTGCTACGACTCCTATGTCCTCCACAGAAAAATTATCAGCTTTTGATGGGGACTTGCTCTTTTCTGAGGATGCCACTGAGTACCGCAACATCGTTGATGGACTGCAATACTTGCTCGTCACTCGGCCAGATATTTCATTTGCAGTTAACCGTGTGTGTCAATACCTTCATGCACCGCGTGCTCCTCATTGGACGGCGGTTAAGCGCATTTTGCGCTATGTTCGACACACAGCTTCGTATGGTCTCCATTTGCAGCCTGCGGCTTCTGGTTTGATCTCAGCCTTCTCTGATGCTGATTGGGCTGGTAGTCCCGATGATAGGCGATCCACGGGGGGACATGCTGTGTTCCTTGGTTCTAATTTGATCGCCTGGCAAGCTCGAAAGCAAGCTACCGTGTCTCGGAGTAGCACTGAAGCTGAGTACAAAGCAGTTGCTAATGCCACAGCTGAGATCATATTGGTTCAGTCGTTGCTTCGAGAGTTGAAGGTCTTTCAAGCCCAACCGCCTGTTCTTTGGTGTGATAACATCGGTGCTACATATCTTTCATCCAATCCGGCATTTCATGCCCGAACGAAACACATCGAAGTTGACTATCATTTTGTGAGAGAACGTGTTGCACAGAAGCTACTTCAGATCAAGTTTGTTTCTTCTAAGGATCAGCTTGCTGACATTTTCACTAAACCCTTGTCCTTGCCCTCTTTTGAAGGATGTCGACGCAATCTTAACCTCCTGAGTGTTTCAGGACATAGTTAAGATTGAGGGAGGGTGTTAGACTAGGTATATTGTAGATATACGTGTTGTAACGCAATACATGTACCTGTACGTCCTCTCTTATATATACATGACAGCCGTACCCGTTTAGGGTATCGAGCATTGTTCCAAACCCTAGCTTTGTCTAACAGCAACTACGTGCAAATGAGACATACTTTGTTTTTTCGAGTATTCTCCTTTGTTAAACGATCAACTGACAGATGGTAAGCATGGAGCGACCCAATCCCTTGGCGCGTGGAACAACTGCAGCCTGGGATCCAAGCAAATTCTGATAAATCCATGCATCATCGTCTTTCATTCCCAGTCAAAGATCGGTGCATGCACGCTGGATCGGAAGAAAGAAGAAGCGGAGCAAGTCCAGACAGCGTGCGTGGACGGGACGCCGGGCCGACATGCATCGCGGGTGTGACGACGTAGCAGAAACGGAACGGAAGTGTTGTGATAAAAGAATGGCGAGCTGAAGAACTAGCTCCATCATCCATGCGTGGAGGCGCGGGTACCGGCAGAGGTTGCGGCCGGGCGCAGCAAAGCAAGCGAGCTGGACTGGACTTTTTTTTTTTTTAACGTTGGCAGTAGAGCTGCCAAATTCATTGACACATGAAACGTTACAAGTGCCCTCCAAGAAGGAAAGCACCGCAAAAGGCTAGTGCAAAAAGGAAAAGAAAGAAAAAGTCGGCACCACCACAAACCCAAGCTCCACCAACAAGCCATGTACACCATCGGGAATCATCGCTGGGCCTCCAAGGGGACGCCTCCAAGGAGATAGTGATATCGAGGACAACACCGTCACCCGATTTGGTCTAGCCAAATCTTAGGTTTTCACCCGGAGACCACGCGCCATGAGGAACGAAGAGCAAAACGAGCTCCACGGCGATACCTTCAGGGAGGAAGACGACATCCGTAGATGCCGTTACCGCCGGCACTGACAAAAACAGTGCAGGATTTTCATCCAAAGCCGAGTCATCCGCCAACAAACATGGATCCGAGGCCTGCCAGCGTCATCGTGCAGAAAAAGGCCATGCACACACTACCAGGAACAGACTTGTCACCGCCGCACGCAGAAACTCGACGAACACGAGCCAACCTGGTTGGGCCGCCCGCCGCACGCAGGCCTGGGCGCCAAACCAGATCCGGCCATCCTCAGCCTCCGTGCGCAGAACTAGGCGAGGATCCGCACCACAGCGCACAGGAAGAGCCGAATTAGAACCGAAGCTGGCCGGCTAGCACCGCCGCGCGCCTTGACAGGACGAACACCAAATCAAACAGACCGTCTCCGCACCGCCGCGCGCAAGGACAGGACCAGCCGAGCCGGAAGAGGTGAGCCTGAGAACCTCCTCTGCACCACAGCCGCTGTACGGCGCCGCTACTCTAGGAGATGGGCGTGAACATGCTTGAAAGGAGAGCCCACCAACATCCGCCGAGCCCCACCGTACCGCCACCACCAGCGCAGCCCGAGCAACGAGATCCGGCAACTGGAACACCAGATCGGGCCTCAGGACGCGCGAAACGCTGGCCACTCGCCAGATCTGCGAAGGGAAAGCCCTGGCCACTCGCGATGCACCCACGCGCCCGCACACACGCGCCCAAGCACGCGACCTGCGCCCGCACCGGCACGCCGCGCCCCCCGCGCCCGCACCAGCTCGCGGCGCCCTCCGCGCGCGCCGCACTCGTCGCGCCCACCGCGCGCCGCGGTCGTCGCGCCCACCGTCGCCTGCGCACCGCGCACCGCGCGCCCCGCGCCCCGCGCCCACCAACGCCTGCTTGCCGCACTCCCCGCGACCACAGGCGCCTGCTCGCCGCGCGCCCCGCGCCCACCGGCTCCTGCTCACCGCGCTCCCCGCGCCTGCTCGCCGCGCGCGCCGCACGCTCACGCCTCCCCAAGGCCGAGCGCCCCCGTGCTGCTCTGACCTCGCGAGAGGGAGAAAAGGAGGCCCCGCCGCCGACGACGCCCCGCGGGCTTTGCCCGGCGGCGCTTGCCGGCGGCGGCGAGGGAGGAGGAGATCTGGGAGGGGGGTTGGTGTGGGGGCTAGGTTTTCGCCCGGGCCGCCCGCGGAGAGGGCGACACGAGCGACGTACATGTACGTGCGCGACTGTCGCTGCTAGCTGGACTGGACTGATCGGGCGTCTGGCTCCAAAACATATGAGACGGAGCTCTGGTGCAATGGAAGGAGCTAGCGTACTTGAGAGGGGGGCGTGACTGTCAGGACATGTCCATCTACTGTATGAGTATTTCTGGGCTCTGAACCCTGAAGCAACGCTTCAGTAGCCATGTCGGTACGGGCTGTGCAATTCAGACTGTGGCCTATAATTCGTTTATTCTATTTTTGGGAAACTCCGGTGTGAACCCTTTAATCTTCTTACATCTGTGACAAATGAACACAAGCGCTATAGACCGAACCGAGGTCAAGATTTATCATTTTGTTTTGGTTGGGGTGCGCCTGTTTCAAGCAATAGTGCAAAGCTTGACCGGCACATGAGAGTCATCCATGTAGCGAGCTACATAGACAAATTCTCACCCAGAAAAAATTAACTTAATATCTCATGGACCCGTAGATCCACGTATCAGATATTAAACTGATAAGAACAGATACTACGCTTGATCTTAGCCAAGAGGCCGAGAAAGGTATGATTTGAAAGGTAAGCCTACGTCTGATTTTATTGCTTCACGAACCGCCTCCACTGAGTCGCAAAAGCGATGTGGGATTATTATTCGAATAAATCTCTTCTCGCAAGAAACACAAAAGGCCAAATCATATGTTTGTTCCCCCACCGCTCGTCGTCCAACCAGCTACGCGGGGCAGGTGAACCTGACTGATTTGGGGTCTGGAGCCCAAGCAGGACGTGACGGCCCACATCACCCATGGCCCATGTTGTCATCACAGAGGTGACCTTAATTAGATTACGATCTTAAAAAAAGAAAAAGGATTACCGATCTGTTTTACAAAAAAGAAAAAGTATTAACGATCTGTACAAAATCCCATAAAAAATCTGTTTTTTTAAATTACATGTCCTTTTTAGACTCACGAGCTTTATTTTGTGCTAAAAAGAAGTCACGGGCTTATTCTTCTCGAGATGTAGACTTTTTTTTGCGGGATTCTCAAGATTGTAGAGTAAAAGCGATAAAAGAAACATATGGACAAAAAAAAATCTTCACATGCTTATTTTTTTCCGTATCATTATGATCTGGGCATGATGGAAGGTGATATGGCCCACACGCAAAAAAAAAGAGGATTATGGTCCAGACGCATATGAACTAACCCATCCAACTTTTTTTTTAAAAAAACTAGCAAACATGCCCGTGCGTTGCAACGGGGAAAAAAATTTGCGCACGCTTTTAGCTACCCGTCCGTGTTTCCTCTTCGCCATCCACTCATGAATATTCCAAGATGGTGAGACATAGCAAAAAAAAAAATCTGTGCGTTACCTACGACAATTATTTTTGTATAGATATAAGGAGGAGCGTGCGCAAAAAAAATCAGTACCATCTCAAATAGTAAAAAATCTCAAAATGCAAATAAAAAATAATAATATGGGCCAATGCATCAAAAAGTCGGAGAAACAAATCTTGCTTTATTAGTAGGTTGGCAAAAAGACTTGTGCCTTGAAATGGGAGATATATATCACACACCCTAACATGATAATAATGCCTCAAGATCTTTCTTTCGTGCGGCGCGAGCTTTCAACTGGTGTTGCCCAAGAGAGGAGTGCATCGGTGACAAGCGACAACTGGATCACCAATGAAGACGTGGTGGCATGTCATGCACTACACATATCTTATACATGTCATTCACAGGATGATGGCGTAACGCTCGCCCATCTGCTGCTACCGCCGCAGCCAACCCACACATCTTTCTCCTGCTAGAACGAACATCGAGCAGGGCGAAGATGTGGAAAAAAAAATATTGTCATCTCAACGGTCGACTGATCTTGTACAAATGCAGCAAAAATTTAGAGTAGCATCAATGCATCATGGGGGTATTTACTCTCCTTTCATGAACCCATATAAATATAAGCCGATAAAAAAATTACGTGTCATATTTCGCAAGCGAATAGTAGATGGTAGATCTTATATACATTTATTTTAAATGTGCGAATATATTAGGATTAGTGGCCGATACACTTATACAAACATTTCATTTGCAAATTAGACCTTATATAAATTGATATTTTGGTCTAGATTTAGATTAAAAAGCCGTTTTATATTTTATTACACAGGTAGTATAGGGGGCATGAGTTGCCAATCAGAGGGTGCTTGGATCCAAGGGACCATTTTTAGTCTGACTAAAAATAGTCTCTTTTAGAGGCTAAAGTTCCAAACACCCCTGACTAAAAGGAGACTAGAACTAGTCTTGAGGCTAAAAAGTTTTAGTCAAGGGAACCCTACTAAAATATGGATTAGCTCTCTCTCCCCTCATTTAATTCCTCTACTTTAACACATGCAAATTCATGATTGGATGGTTTGGAGGATAATAAATGCTCAATAACTTGATTTTAGTCTCTTTGGTATTTGGATCCAAGCATGGGTGAGGCTAGCAAGTTTTAGTCCCACTACTTTTAGTCATGGGACTAAAACGTATCCAAGCACCCTCTCAGTCCATCCTTTTAGTATGCATTTTTTTTCATCTCATCCGTGTTCCTAAAAGTAAAGGTATATTAGTTTGAGACGGTTTTATTAACTATAAAATAAATACACATATATGAATTTCATCGGTGGTCTGTCATGTTTTTAGCTCAAGCACGTGGACCCATATTGACTTGTCTCTTCGAGGTAGTCAACCTTATCTCTTCACGATAGCTGACCGGCTAAATATTCACATGGATCCACTACCAGCAGCCAGCGCTTTCGTCAAAGCCGAGAAGGAAGTGTTGCTGAATCTGGCCCGATGGGCGGCGGGCTGGAGGGAGCAGCTGGGTGGTCGGCCATACTCGTCTGTCGGCGGTACACCGAGCTGGGTGGTCGGCCATATTTCGCTTGACTCGCCGGTCTGTTGGAGTGGCGCAGATGGGCACCACCGCGGCTGCTGCACCCCTGTGCACAGCGTCGCCGGCAAACTCCCTTGCCAGGCCACCTCACACAGCGCGACTCCGTCATGCGCCGGCCCGCGCCCTTCCTCGCCGGAACCGGCTGGCCCCAGCCTCCAACAACTCTGTCTGGCCTCTCTGCCCTCCCCCGAGCATAGCTGCCGCGGCCACCTCTCCTCCACCTTGCCACCGTGGTCGCGGTTTTCGCTTGACTCGCCGGTCGGGCGATGACGGGCGACCTCCCGTGGGTGCTGGCCATGGCCGAGTACAAGCTCGAGCTTGCCTCCCTCCTTCCCTCCTCTTCACTTCCCTAGCGCCGATTCAAGCACATCCAGCCAAGCTCTGCTCCCGCGAGCCCTGGTCGAGCACGTTCCTACTCAGCTTTTTTGAGATCTCTTCTTACTTTCTTTTTTCATCGTGCAGCCAGATACCACAGAGACCCACATCTTACCTCGTCTGTTTATTCCTCAGACTGCTTGTTTTCTCGTTCGAATGGTCCGTATATAAATTGATTATCTTTGATGAAAGGAAAAGTATTAAAATCAACCGACTGATTTCTTTATGGCATCAGCCGCCTCGCGAGGCGTCCGATACAGCTTTTTTTTTTGAGGGAAAATGTTGCCGCATTTATTAACTTAAACAAAGTCTGGGATCTTGTCTGCGATCACTTCCAGAATGCAGTCTGGGGGTGATCCAAGCCAAATCTTACAAAGTTCGTCTCCTACTCCTACTTTAGCTAATTTGTGCGCGGCAACATTTGCAGAACGCCTCACCCACGACACACGGAAATCCTGAAAAGTTCGAAGCATCGTCTTGATCTCCTCCACCCAAGGTCTATTTGCCGCCAGATTCCTCTCAGGATTTTTGATCGATTGCACTAGAGCCTGGCTGTCCAGCTCCAAGTGCACCCTCTGAACGTTGCTCTCCATTGCCACCAACAGCGCCCTTTTACATGCTTTAATCTCCGCAGCCTCCGCATCGACGACATGAGGAAAGAGGTGACACGCCCCAGCGAGAAAAGCACCATTGTGGTCGCGGAGTACCACTCCTCCACCACTCTTGCCTCCGAACTTTGCTATAGTGCCGTCGGAATTTGCCTTGACCCAGCCCTCTTCCGGCGCCGTCCAGCGCTGCACTACGATAGGTATGATTGCCTGAGCCGGCTTGACATGGACCTCACGCCACTCTCTCATAAAAGAGCACACCCTCTCTATTATTCCATGTGGTTCTTCAATTCTCCTTCCTTCCCTTGTTTCATTTCTAGCCAGCCAAAGCGCGTAGACTGCATGTATCATAGCTTCTCGTTCATCCGCAGGAGCCTTGGCAAACCAACCAAGCAACCAATTAGCCAGTTCGCTCTGAGAGCCTGTGAAACTCGGTGGGGCTGCCACCGTGACTCCCTTTTCCGAACGTAACTGATTCCAAAATTGTACTGAGTGTTGGCAGGTCCAGAATCTATGCATGACGGTCTCCTCCCTTCCACAAACAGCACAGAACACTCCTGGCTTAATTCTTCTACGCAGCAGCTCCACCCCAACCGCTAGACCATTTCTGATTACTCTCCACATATGAATCTTAGCTTTGTTTGGCGCGTTAGTATCCCATAAACCAAGGTACCCTTGATGCTTATGAACTGAACTAGCTGATTCCGGCCGTCCGGTTTTCAGCTTGTTGATAGTCATCCTCAGATGGTAGGCCGATCGTACCGAAAAGATCCAGCTGATTCCGGCCGTCCGGTTCTCAGCTTGTTGATACAGCTGGATCGTGTGGTTCTCGGTTCTCTCGCGCGCACTCGCGTCAAGTGGCTGCAAGCGCACTTCCCATCAGGTCCCAGTCCCACACACCGTAATCTTAGCTCCTTCCTTTCAATGTGAGCACGTGAGCCATCCGCTTCTCTGTTCGTCTCTAACCTCTCGCTGGTCTCTAGTCTCTACAACTTTCTGCCATGAGCGTGACTGGCCAAGCCATGCCTGCTCCAATCGACGACGCAAAACAACCGGCCGTGTTGTGACACAGCACATCGTGATGCGACGCAACACACTCAACGCTGCAGCGAGGCTTTGGTGCTGGGATGTAGCACCCGTAGACGGCTGCGCGGTGCTGCGATGCACGCACTCGTCGCCGTTGCAAGTTGGACGGTGCGTGACGCTGCAGGGGCATCGGTGCTTCCATGCAGCGCTCATCGGCGTTGACGGTGCTGCGCACACTTCGGCGTTGGCAGCGTGGCGAGTCAAGGCGTCGGCACTGCATTGAAGCGCCGACCGTGTTGTAGCCGGCACTTCGCCGCTAGCGCTGCTCTGAGGATGCGACGAGTCAAGGCGGCGACGCTGCATTGCAGCACCGACCGTGTTGTCGCCGGCAGGCCGCACCGAGGGCGCGACGAGTCAAGGCGGCGACGCTGCATTGAAGCGTCGACCATGACGTGGCCGGCGCTTTGCCGGCAGTGCTGCGAGAAGGGCGCTCCTGCAGGGCGCGGCGAGTCGAGGCGGCGACCCTGCATTGAAGCGTCGACCATGTCGTGGATGAAGCTTCGCCAAAGCTTTGACCATGTTGTGGCTGGCGCGGCTCCGGCAATGCGTGCGGCGAGGCGGGCGCTCGTTGTGTTGTGCGGCAGTGACGCTACCTTCGTGCTCGTGCGTTGCGTCGGCATGAGGAACGAAGCAGGACGTCGTTGTGCATTGACCAAATCCAATGACCATACTGCATGTAGATCATCAAAATCGGACGGTCATTGACCCGACTGATTTCTCGGGAAATCAGACTGCTTGTTTTCTCGTTCGAATGGTCCGTATATAAATTGATTATCTTTGATGAAAAGAGGCGATGTGGGACTATTAATTGTGCACTTAGCTAGCCTTCAAGACATAATAAGGGAAACCATGGGTTCGAACTCTCGGACAATTGGCTTTTTTGCGCTCCCGAATTGGCGAATAAAAAAATAAGGTGCATATCTGGCCCAGCTCGGTCCGTGCACCTCGCTCCAGCCCAGGCGCGTACGCTCGGTAATACCCGTCCGCGAATAATAAGATATAGGTCCCCGGATTAGTACCACCTCACCTATATAAAATTATCTCTAAGCGGGACGAAACCAAGAATATCACCTTGTTTTAATAGTAGGTATAGATATAGATATAGATATAGAATAGATATAGATATAGATATAGATATAGATAGAGAGAGCGTATAAGATGGCGTCACTTTCATGCAGGCCCAAGACCTCAACCGATCAGGTTTCCTCCTCCTCTCGTAGGCGCCGCCGCCGATCCGCCCCATCTCTGATGGCCTTTGGGCCGAGGTGGAGGTGCGAAGGACCTCGGCCTCCGATCGGTGGGAGCTAGACGCCGCTCTCGTTCTTGATAGGTTCAATGTCATGGTTGGAGGTTGTGTGTCGGCGACGATGCCCCTTGGTAGGAATAATGTCTCCCACTTTTGAATCACGTCCCGATGGCATGTCTAGCATTGTCGGAGGGCATGTGGAGATGTGTCTCCGCCAGATCTCATGGGATTTGGTCGCTGCTCCTATTCGGTGGATCTGTTTGTATGCCGTTTTCTTTCATCTTCATTTGGGACTTTACAGATTTATCCTTCTAATATATGACTTTCTTCATCAGCGATGGTTGCTGTTCTGGTGTGTTGGCCCTATGGGGTCTTAGCACGACGGCTTTTTGATTATTTACTACAACAAAGTTTGCCTGGCTCAGAAGAGGGAGGGACAATAATGGTGAAGTGTCACCAGTCTGCTTCAGTGTTTGTAGTTGTCACTAGGTGGTCCGCAGATCTGATTGTAATTCTTTTACAACTAATGTTCTCTGCACTACCATGATTGATCATGAATAGATCGAAAGTTTGTCCCAAAAAAGAGATGACACAAATTTTCAGAGTTTTTTCTAGGGCTTCAACTTTATTTTAAAGAATTTGCAAGCATGGCAGGTAGTTATCTTGTATGAGAAAATCTAACAGCCAAAATCGACTAAGCAACAACAAAAAGTGCAAAATCAAAATTACAATATAGGAGAAAATAAAAATAACTTTTATGCAAGATATTTTTCCCTTGTCAGTAAATAAAGTCATATATTACAACAAAACCATTATTTTCTAAGGTCAAATGAATTAAGAATTTAGGTATTACCCTAAAGGAGAGAAAAAATCTAAGAAAGAAAACTTAAAATAAATGATTATGAAAACTTGCCCATAGATCTCGTAGAACTTGCACTATTCCATAATATATAAAAATGAACAGAAATGTTAACGCCCACATGTGTGGGCGTTGACTAACTCACCCACATGCCTCCATCCCCGTCCAGTAACTTTTGCATGAATCTTGGCACAAATTAGCTGATTTTGTATGTCACGTAGGACAATTCGCGTGTGTGGTGTGTGAGAGAGGTCGCCCACACATCCGCTTTATCACACGGAGGGACCGGTGTGTGGGCGTCTAGCAGTTCGCCCACACACCAGTTTTCAGTCACGCACAGGGTTGGTGTGTGGGCGTTTGTTGGGGAACGTTGTAGAAAATTAAAAAATTTCCTACGGTTTCACCAAGATTCATCTATGAGTTCATCTAAGCAACGAGTCATGGGAGAGAGATTGCATCTACATACCACTTTGTAGATCGCGCACGGAAGCGTTCAGGGAACGGTGATGACGTAGTCGTACTCGCCGTGATTCAGATCACCGATGACCAAGTGTCGAACGGACAGCACCTCCGCGTTCAACACACGTACGGGACGATCGACGTCTCCTCCGTCTTGATCCAGCAAGGGGAAGGAGAGGTTGAGGAAGAAGACTCCAACGGCAGCACGACGGCGTGGTGTTGTTGGTGCAGCAGTACTCCGACAGGGCTTCGCCAAGCACGTACGGAGGAGGAGAGGTGTTGGGGAGGGGAGGGGCTGCGCCTTGGATGGTCTCGCTGCCCTCCCCTCACCCCCACTATTTATAGGGGAAGGGGCAAGGGGGGCCGGCCCCTCTAGATGGGATCTAGAGGGGGGGCGGCGGCCAAGGGGAGGGGGCTTGCCCCCCAAGCAAGGAGGGCGCCCCACCTCAGGGTTTCCCCCAACCCTAGGCGCATGGGCCCTTGGGGGGGAAGGCGCACCAGCCCACTTTGGGCTGGTTCCCTTCCTCATACAGCCCATAAGGCCCTCCGGGAGAGGTGGCCCCTCCCGGTGGACCCCCAGAACCCCTCCGGTGGCCCCGGTCGATATGCCCCCGAAACTTCCCGGTGTCCGTATGACAACTTCCCATATATAAATCTTCACCTCCGGACCATTCCGGAACTCCTCGTGACGTCCGGGATCTCATCCGGGACTCCGAACAACATTCGGTAATCACATACAAGTCTTCCTAACAACCCTAGCGTCACCGAACCTTAAGTGTGTAGACCCTACGGGTTCGGGAGACATGCAGACATGACCGAGACGGCTCTCGGGCAATAACCAACAGCAGGATCTGGATACCCATGTTGGCTCCCACATGATCCTCGATGATGTCATCGGATGAACCACGATGTCGAGGGTTCAAGCAACCCTGTATACTAGTCCCTTTGTCAATCGGTACGTTACTTGCTCGAGACTCGATCGTCGGTATCCCAATACCTCGTTTAGTCTCGTTACCGGCAAGTCACTTTACTCGTACCGTAATGCATGATCCCGTGACCAAACACTTGGCCACTTTGAGTTCATTATGATGATGCATTACCGAGTGGGCCCAGAGATACCTCTCCGTCATACAGAGTGACAAATCCCAGTCTCGATCCGTGTCAACCCAACAGACACTTTCAGAGATACCTGTAGTGCACCTTTATAGTCACCCAGTTACGTTGTGACGTTTGGTACACCCAAAGCACTCCTACGGTATCCGGGAGTTACACGATCTCATGGTCTAGGGAAAAGATACTCGACATTGGAAAGCTCTAGCAAAACGAACTACACGATCTTGTGCTATGCTCGGGATTGGGTCTTGTCTATCACATCATTCTCCTAATGATGTGATCCCGTTATCAACGACATGAAATGTCCATAGCCAGGAAACCATGACTATCTATTGATCAACGAGCTAGTCAACTAGAGGCATACTAGGGAAATATTAGTGTCTGGTATTCACACATGTATTACGATTTCCGGATAACACAATTATAGCATGAATAAAAGGCAATTATCATGAACAAGGAAATATAATAATAATGCTTTTATTATAGCCTTTAGGGCATATTTCCAACAGTCTCCCACTTGCACTAGAGTCAATAATCTAGTTACATTGTGATGAATCGAACACCCATAGAGTTCTGGTGCTGATCATGTTTTGCCTTAGGGAGAGGTTTAGTCAATGGATCTGTGACATTCAGATCCGTGTGCACTTTACAAATTTCTATGTCTCCATCTTGAACATTTTCACGGATAGAGTTGAAGCGACGCTTGATGTGCCTGGTCTTCTTGTGAAACCTGGGCTCCTTGGCAAGTGCAATAGCTCCAGTGTTGTCACAGAAGAGTTTGATCGGCCCCGACGCATTGGGTATGACTCCTAGGTCGGTGATGAACTCCTTCACCCAAATTGCCTCACGCGCTGCCTCCGAGGCTGCCATGTATTCCGCTTCACATGTAGATCCCGCCACGACGCTCTGCTTGCAGCTGCACCAGCTCACTGCTCCACCATTCAACATATACACGTATCCGGTTTGTGACTTAGAGTCATCCAGATCTGTGTCGAAGCTAGCGTCGACGTAACCCTTTACGACGAGCTCTTCGTCACCTCCATAAACGAGAAACATGTCCTTAGTCCTTTTCAGGTACTTAAGGATATTCTTGACCGCTGTCCAGTGTTCCTTGCCGGGGTTACTTTGGTACCTACCTACCAAACTTACGACAAGGTTTACATCAGGTCTGTTACACAGCATGGCATACATAATGGATCCTATGGCTGAAGCATAGGGGATGACACTCATCTCTTGTTTATCCTTTGCCGTGGTCGGGCATTGAGCCGAGCTCAATTTCACACCTTGCAATACAGGCAAGAACCCTTTCTTGGACTGATCCATTTTGAACTTCTTCAAAATCTTATCAAGGTACGTGCTTTGCGAAAGACCTATGAGGCGTCTTGATCTATCTCTATAGATTTTGATGCCTAATATATAAGCAGCTTCTCCAAGGTCCTTCATTGAAAAACTCTTATTCAAGTAGGCCTTAATGCTGTCCAGAAGTTCTATATCATTTCCCATCAAAAGTATGTCATCTACATATAGTATGAGAAATGCTACAGAGCTCCCACTCACTTTCTTGTAAACGCAGGCTTCTCCATAAGTCTGCATAAACCCAAATGCTTTGATCATCTCATCAAAGCGAATGTTCCAACTCCGAGATGCTTGCACCAGCCCATAAATGGATCGCTGGAGCTTGCATACCTTGTTATCATTCTCAGGGTCGACAAAACCTTCCGGCTGCATCATATACAGTTCTTCCTTAAGATAGCCGTTAAGGAATGCCGTTTTGATGTCCATTTGCCATATCTCATAATCATAGTATGCGGCAATTGCTAACATGATTCGGACGGACTTCAGCTTCGCTACGGGAGAGAATGTCTCATCATAGTCAACCCCTTGAACTTGCCGATAACCCTTAGCGACAAGTCGAGCTTTATACATGGTGATATTACCATCCGCGTCCGTCTTCTTCTTAAAGATCCATTTATTTTCTATCGCTCGCCGATCATCGGGCAGGTCTGTCAAAGTCCATACTTTGTTTTCATACATGGATCCTATCTCGGATTTCATGGCTTCTAACCATTTGTTGGAATCCGGGCCCGCCATCGCTTCTTCATAGTTCGAAGGTTCACCGTTGTCTAACAACATGATTTCCAGGACAGGGTTGCCGTACCACTCTGGTGCGGAACGTGTCCTTGTGGACCTACGAAGTTCAGTGGGAGCTTGGTCCGAAGTATCTTGATCATCATCATTAACCTCCTCTCTAATTGGAGCAGGCACCACAGGAACATTTTCCTGAGCTGCGCTACTCTCCGTTTCAAGAGGTAATACTTCATCAAGTTCCACTTTCCCCCCACTTACTTCTTTCGAGAGAAACTCTTTCTCCAGAAAGGATCCGTTCTTAGCAACAAAGATCTTGCCCTCGGATCTTAAGTAGAAGGTATACCCTACGGTTTCCTTAGGGTATCCTATGAAGACGCATTTTTCCGACTTGGGTTCGAGCTTTTCAGGTTGAAGTTTCTTGACATAAGCATCGCATCCCCAAACTTTTAGAAACGACAGCTTAGGTTTCTTTTCAAACCATAATTCATACGGTGTCGTCTCAACGGATTTAGACGGTGCCCTATTTAAAGTGAATGTAGCTGTCTCTAGAGCGTATCCCCAAAATGATAGCGGTAAATCGGTAAGAGACATCATAGATCGCACCATATCCAATAGGGTGCGATTACGACGTTCGGATACACCGTTTCGTTGAGGTGTTCCAGGCGGCGTGAGTTGTGAAACTATTCCACATTTTCTTAAGTGTGTGCCAAATTCGTGACTCAAGTATTCTCCTCCACGATCTGATCGTAAAAACTTGGTTTTTCTGTCACGTTGATTTTCAACCTCACTCTGAAACTCCTTGAACTTTTCAAAGGTCCCAGACTTGTGTTTCATTAAGTAGACATTGCCATATCTACTCAAATCATCAGTGAGAGTGAGAACATAACGATAGCCTCCGCGAGCCTCAACGCTCATTGGACCACACACATCTGTATGTATGATTTCCAACAAGTTGGTTGCTCGCTCCATTGTCCCTGAGAATGGAGTCTTGGTCATTTTGCCCATGAGGCATGGTTCGCATGTGTCAAATGATTCATAATCGAGAGACTCTAAAAGTCCATCAGCATGGAGCTTCTTCATGCGCTTGATACCAATGTGACCAAGGCGGCAGTGCCACAAGTATGTGGGACTATCATTACTAACATTGCATCTTTTGGTATTCACACTATGAATATGTGTAACATCACGTACGAGATTCATTAAGAATAAACCATTAACCATCGGAGCATGACCATAAAACATATCACTCATATAAATAGAACAACCATTATTCTCGGATTTAAATGAGTAGCCATCTCGAATTAATCGAGATCCAGATACAATGTTCATGCTCAAACTTGGCACTAAATAACAATTATTGAGGTTTAAAACTAATCCCGTAGGTAAATGTAGAGGTAGCGTGCCGACGGCGATCACATCGACTCTGGAACCATTCCCGACGCGCATCGTCACCTCGTCCTTCGCCAGTCTCCGTTTATTCCGCAGCTCCTGTTTTGAGTTACAAATATGAGCAGCGGCACCGGTATCAAATACCCAAGAGCTACTACGAGCACTGGTAAGGTACACATCAATTACATGTATATCACATATACCTTTAGTGTTGCCGGCCTTCTTATCCGCTAAGTACTTGGGGCAATTCCGCTTCCAGTGACCATTTCCCTTGCAATAAAAGCACTCAGTTTCAGGTTTGGGTCCATTCTTTGACTTCTTCCTGGCAACTGATTTACCAGGCGCGGCAACCTCCTTGCCATCCTTCTTGAAGTTCTTCTTACCCTTGCCTTTCTTGAACTTAGTGGTTTTATTCACCATCAACACTTGATGTTCCTTTTTGATCTCCACCTCCGCAGATTTCAGCATTGAATACAACTCGGGAATGGTCTTTTCCATCCCCTGCATATTGTAGTTCATCACAAAGCTTTTGTAGCTAGGTGGGAGCGACTGAAGGATTCTGTCAATGACCGCCTCATCCGGAAGATTAACTTCCAGCTGAGTCAAGCGGTTGTGCAACCCAGACATCTTGAGTATGTGTTCACTGACAGAGCTATTTTCCTCCATCTTGCAGCTAAAGAACTTGTCGGAGACTTCATATCTCTCGACCCGGGCATGAGCTTGGAAAATCAATTTCAGCTCCTCGAACATCTCATATGCTCCGTGCTTCTCAAAACGCTTTTGGAGCCCCGGTTCTAAGCTGTAAAGCATGCCGCACTGAACGAGGGAGTAATCATCAGTGCGTGATTGATGGGCGTTCATAACGTCCTGGTTTTCTGGGAATGGTGCATCACCTAGCGGTGCTTCTAGGACATAATCTTTCTTGGCTGCTATGAGGATGATCCTCAGGTTCCGAACCCAGTCCGAATAGTTGCTGCCATCATCTTTCAGCTTAGTTTTCTCTAGGAATGCGTTGAAGTTGAGGCTGACATTACCGTGGGCCATTTGATCTACAAGACATATTGTAAAGATTTAGACTAAGTTCATGATAATTAAGTTCATCTAATCAAATTAATGAATGAACTCCCACTCAGATTTGACATCCCTCTAGTCATCTAAGTGATACATGATCCGAGTCAACTAGGCCATGTCCGATCATCACGTGAGACGGACTAGTTATCATCGGTGAACATCTCCATGTTGATCGTATCTTCTATACGACTCATGTTCGACCTTTCGGTCCTCTGTGTTCCGAGGCCATGTCTGCACATGCTAGGCTCGTCAATTCAACCTAAGTGTATTGCGTGTGTAAATCTGGCTTACACCCGTTGTATGCGAACGTAAGAACCTATCACACCCGATCATCAAGTGGTGCTTCGGAACGACGAACCTTGGCAACGGTGCACAGTTAGGGAGAACACAATTTTGATATTTTAATGAGGGATCATCTTATTTACTACCGTCGTCCTAAGTAAACAAGATGCATAAACATAATAAACATCACATGCAGTTATATAGTAGTGACATGATATGGCCAACATCATATAGCTCCTTTGATCTCCATCTTGGGGCTCCATGATCATCTTGTCACCGGCATGACACCATGATCTCCATCATCATGATCTCCATCATCGTGTCTCCATGAAGTTGCTCGCCAACTACTACTTCTACTACTATGGCTAACACGTTTAGCAATAAAGTAAAGTAATTTACATGGTGTTTCCATTGACACGCAGGTCATGAAAGAATAATGACAACTCCTATGGCTCCTGCCGGTTGTCATACTCATCGACATGCAAGTCGTGATTCCTATTACATGAACATGATCTCATACATCACATATATATCATTCATCATTCATCACAACTTTGGCCATATCATATCACAAAACACTTGCTGCAAAAACAAGTTAGACGTCCTCTAATTGTTGTTGCATGTTTTACGTGGCTGCATTAGGGTTCTAGCAAGAACGTTTTCTTACCTACGTGAAAGCCATAACATGATTTGTCAACTTCTATTTACCCTTCATAAGGACCCTTTTCATCGAATCCGCTCCAACTAAAGTGGGAGAGACAGACACCCGCCAGCCACCTTATGCAACTAGTGCATGTTAGTCGGTGGAACCGGTCTCACGTAAGCGTACGTGTAAGGCTGGTCCGGGCCGCTTCATCCCACAATCCGCTGAAGCAAGATAAGACTACTAGCGGCAAGAAAGTTGACAACATCTACGCCCACAATAAATTGTGTTCTACTCGTGCATTAGAGAACTACGCATAGACCTGGCTCATGATGCCACTGTTGGGGAACGTTGCAGAAAATTAAAATTTTTCCTACGGTTTCACCAAGATCCATCTATGAGTTCATCTAAGCAACGAGTCATGGGAGAGAGATTGCATCTACATACCACTTTGTAGATCGCGCACGGAAGCGTTCAGGGAACGGTGATGACGTAGTCGTACTCGCCGTGATTCAGATCACCGATGACCAAGTGCCGAACGGACAGCACCTCCGCGTTCAACACACGTACGGGACGATCGACGTCTCCTCCGTCTTGATCCAGCAAGGGGAAGGAGAGGTTGAGGAAGAAGACTCCAACGGCAGCACGACGGCGTGGTGTTGTTGGTGCAGCAGTACTCCGACAGGTCTTCGCCAAGCACGTACGGAGGAGGAGAGGTGTTGGGGAGGGGAGGGGCTGCGCCTTGGATGGTCTCGCTGCCCTCCCCTCACCCCCACTATTTATAGGGGAAGGGGCAAGGGGGGCCGGCCCCTCTAGATGGGATCTAGAGGGGGGGCGGCGGCCAAGGGGAGGGGGCTTGCCCCCCAAGCAAGGGGGGCGCCCCCCCTCAGGGTTTCCTCCAACCCTAGGCGCATGGGCCCTTGGGGGGGAAGGCGCACCAGCCCACTTTGGGCTGGTTCCCTTCCTCATACAGCCCATAAGGCCCTTCGGGAGAGGTGACCCCTCCCGGTGGACCCCCAGAACCCCTCCGGTGGCCCCGGTACAATACCGATATGCCCCCGAAACTTCCCGGTGTCCGTATGACAACTTCCCATATATAAATCTTCACCTCCGGACCATTCCGGAACTCCTCGTGACGTCTGGGATCTCATCCGGGACTCCGAACAACATTCGGTAATCACATACAAGTCTTCCTAACAACCCTAGCGTCACCGAACCTTAAGTGTGTAGACCCTACGGGTTCGGGAGACATGCAGACATGACCGAGACGGCTCTCGGGCAATAACCAACAGCGGGATCTGGATACCCATGTTGGCTCCCACATGCTCCTCGATGATGTCATCGGATGAACCACGATGTCGAGGGTTCAAGCAACCCCGTATACTATTCCCTTTGTCAATCGGTACGTTACTTGCTCGAGACTCGATCATCGGTATGCCAATACCTCGTTTAGTCTCGTTACCGGCAAGTCACTTTACTCGTACCGTAATGCATGATCCCGTGACCAAACACTTGGCCACTTTGAGCTCATTATGATGATGCATTACCGAGTGGGCCCAGAGATACCTCTCCGTCATACAGAGTGACAAATCCCAGTCTCGATCCGTGTCAACCCAACAGACACTTTCAGAGATACCTGTAGTGCACCTTTATAGTCACCCAGTTACGTTGTGACGTTTGGTACACCCAAAGCACTCCTACAGTATCCGGGAGTTACACGATCTCATGGTCTAGGGAAAAGATACTCGACATTGGAAAGCTCTAGCAAAACGAACTACACGATCTTGTGCTATGCTCAGGATTGGGTCTTGTCCATCACATCATTCTCCTAATGATGTGATCCCGTTATCAACGACATCCAATGTCCATAGCCAGGAAACCATGACTATCTATTGATCAACGAGCTAGTCAACTAGAGGCATACTAGGGAAATATTAGTGTCTGGTATTCACACATGTATTACGATTTTCGGATAACACAATTATAGCATGAATAAAAGACAATTATCATGAACAAGGAAATATAATAATAATGCTTTTATTATTGCCTCTAGGGCATATTTCCAACAGCGTTTGCCATCTCGCCCACACGCCCGCCTCCTATCCCTCACCCAATTGTCAGTTGTCATGCGTTTTGCAGTGTACATGGCAACTGCCCTAGTGTGATTGCAAGCAGATGGCAACTCTCTCTTTTTTTTACCCGAACATGTCAGTTGCCATATGTTTTGCATGGTACATGGCAAACTGCCCTAGCGTGCACGTAAGCAGATGGCAACTCTTTCTTTTTGAATGGCAACTGCCCTAGCGTGCTCGTGAGCACATGGCAACTCTCTCTTTTCACCCGAACATGTTTGTTGCCATGCCTTTTTTGTAGCGCTACATGGCAACTGCCTAGTGTAAGTAGGTGGCAAATCTTAAAGTTTTGAAATCATGGCAACTGCAGTAGACCAGACCACACATGGCAACAACTGTAGTTGTCCAAAAAATGGCAATCTGGAATTTTTTTACCTAAGATGGCAACTGCAGTTGAGCAAACATGGCAACTGTAGTTGTCCGACATGACAACCGTAGTTCAGCGACATGGCAACTGCACTTAAACGAACATGGACGAGGGTCCGGGCCATGGCAACTGCGGGATGCGTGGTAAAGTGTCACGTGGAGCGTGTAGGACCACGAGATACGAGGACTGGCGTACCGGGCGTGTGGGCGTTATCTATTTCGCCCACACGCACGCGTGTAAGAGGGACCGGAAGGAAAAAAAAGCATGTGGGCGCTAATTGTTTTGCCCACACACAGACGTGTGGGCTGGTCCTCTTAGGCACCACACAAAACGTGTAGGCAGATTGCTTAACGCCCACACGTGTGGCAGTTAGCACGACCCAAAATGAAACTATAGTAGTGCAATTTTCAAATGACATTACAATCTGCACACATATTGCATGGAATTACATGTATATGACCATGCTATATTGGGTGTTTCAGATAGCATGACAAAAGCAATCGAAACTAATCATCTCTCCGCATGCCGTACATGAATTGAATCTCACATTATTGGTGTCGTATCTTCCATCTCTCTCTCGCACGCGCACGTGTAGACATTCGGACATACGTGCCACGCTCGCGCGTACACACAATAAGAACATGCACCAATGCACGCACACACACGCGCAAACAAGAACATGCGTGAAGCGCGAACACAAGAAAAATAAATTGGATGAACTTGAGAAAAGAATACCTAATACCACGCGCAGAGCTACCAAAAAAATTGGGCTGGCAAGAGAGCAGAAACAGAGCTTACCAATTTGAAAATCAATGCGTTGTTGCGGGCTGGTCTTCATAACAAACATTGTTTTGCTTCGTTCTGGGCGGGACACGGTCCATCTGGACTTGCCGTAGCTCCGCCGACGGGAGCTCCTATGTGGTGCCTACAGCACCACTTGGGGAATCGGCGCTCGCGCGCCCCTCCTCATGGGCCGGCCCATGTAGATTGCGAGGTTCGACGTGCTTGACCGGTTTATCTCTTTTTTTTTCACGATAATACGCGTCTCGTTCATATCATAAAGAACAAAGTACAAGTCACATAAAGACCGACATGAAAAAACTGAAAAGATAGGAGAATATCTCTGAGCTTGACACCAAAGTCCGTCATCTGCCTCCGGCACCACCACAGCAGTCACCGAAGAGAAGAATGACGGATCACCTCCTCACCCGAGCTCGACGCGGCTTCATCGCCGATATGCAGCTTTGCGGACCTCTAAGGTGGCTCATCAAAAGTAAAGACATTGCCGTTGAATGAATCAGACCGGGATAACATCCCAGACACACCATCGAACTACTAACCAAAAAATTGTACGAATTGAAGAAGAACATATATAAACCACTCGCTCATGCAATTTCTTGCGAAGTCATCTCTAATAAAATGCAGTTTTCCACATTTTATATGGTACCATCCTCCTCAGTCTTATCACAAAATCTACTAACTCGTGTTCTAAGTGAGCCAGTGATCGACAACGCATGGTAGGGTGGCAACAAGGGACAGGGGTAACAACCGCCTTCCTATCTTAGTTCTCCTACCTCCTAGTTCTATATTCGACCCACCCTTCATCCCGGGCTCTACCACGATAGCGCCACGCTCATGCGTTGCCATGGAAAAGAAAAGCTATGAATAGATATATTCATACAAAGCATGAAAAAAAGTCAAAGTTTCTCTCCTCTTCCCTCCCTCGGGCGCACATGCATAGTTCATGGTCCAAATTAATGCATTCGTTGGAGAAGAGAAAAAAAAGATTCCCCTCGATTTCTATGTCCTATATCTAAAACTGCTTCTAGGTCACCAAACTTACCAATTATATGCTCTAATAAACCAAATGAAAGAAAGGGCCTATCAAGTTGGAACCTTGAGTTTCCCTTCAACAAAGGTTGGAGCCGCGGGCTAAATATGAGAACCTAAAGATATAACATTCAAAATGTTCCAGGTACCAGGGAGAACCATCTAAAACCTAATAAACGAAAATCTAGCTAAAATATAGATATTTGATTAGTATTGCATGGATACAACAATCAAGAAAATATATTCAACAAAGAGAAAATTTAAAGCCCATGTCTAATGAACTAATCAAGTTTGATGAGGCACACATGATGACCTAAGCTTATTGTTGCTATTCTAACACATTACAGTTAACATCTTTTTAATACAAAGTCTAATAACAAAATTTGATTATTTCCAGTCAACGCCTTCACCTGCTGGTTATGACATTATTGTTTGATTCTTTTCATACGAAGTCTAATAACAAATTTTGTTAGACCATATCGACTCATCAGGTTACAAAAATGTTTGCGCATTTAAAAAAATGTCGTAAATTTGGAAAAAAGTTTGAGAATGTTAAATTCTTTTCATGAATTTGAAAAGTGGTTTGTAGATAAAAAAATGTAGTGAGTTTGAAAAATGTTCATGACTTTTAAAAAATGATCTTGAACTGAAAAAATGCTCACGAAGTTAAAAATATGTTTGTGAGTTCGAAAAATGTTCACTAAACTCAAAAAATGTGCTCAAGTTGAAAAATGTACATGAACCTCAATTTTTGCAAATTTCAAAAATGTTCGCTAGTTTCAAAAAATGTTAAAAAAATATGCATGAGTTTGAAAAAAGTTCACAAATTTCAATGCAGTTATTGTATTCAAAAAATGTTCACAACTTTAAAGAATGTTCGCAATTTGCAAAAAAATCATGAATTCAGAAATTGTTCATCATTGTTAAAAAAGTTTACGTATTTTAAATATAGTTTACAAATTTTGGAAAAGGAAAAAAGAAAATGAAAAAGAAGAAAATAAGAAAAGAAAAAGAAAAACTAAAACTAAAAAGAAAGAGGTAAAAAGGTAAAAAAGTAAAAGGAAAGAGAACCAGAGAGAAAGCAACGGAAAACGAATAAGGAAATCTGGTTCAGGGAAGGTTCTAGAAGCTTCTCAAAATCGGTGGAGAAAAACCCGAAATGTGTCGGCCTACACTGAAGACGAGGCGCGCGGGGGTTGGTGTTTTGATCGCTATTCCCCAGCCTATGCGGGGATAGCATCCGCCCACCCACCCATCCCGCTTACGTGAGCCCAGAATATTTGCTCAAAACAAAATTAAAAATGAGCCCAACAGGGCCACAACCCTCAACGTCGCTGCGTCAGGGACCCACGCGTTGACGCCTTAGGCTTCTCTCCCTCCCGCCTAAACGCACTGCCGCCTCAACCCGGCAATTCGACCCATGGGCACCCGACCTGAATGGGTAGGGTATGGGTCGGCATATTCACCCATGGGTTAGCCCGATTAGTCACGGGTAGGGTATGGGCATGAGGTCCTACCCGTGAATCACTCGATGGGTCGCCCGATTGGCTGACATGTGGGCCCTTTATATTTAAAATAGTAGTAGCCTCCCGCAGTCCAGCTTTGCCTGCCAGCCCACCGTCCCCGGCCCAGTCCAGTAAGTCAGCACATTAGGTTTTACGAGCAGAGAAGCCATGTCTCAAAAAAAAAAAAAACGAGCAGAGAAGCCAACCGAACCTACCCGTCGTCCTCTCCCATCCTCAAGGCGCCGCCGCCGCCCGCTGTCCCACGCGGCCACGCCGCCGACTTAAACCCTTCTCACCCCTGCTCGCGCCGCCACCGCTGCAAAACCCTAGCTCCGACGACCCGCCGCCGACGCGCAACGCCATGGCTCTGTCGCAGGGGCCCAAGAAGAACTACCGCTGCGACCGCTCGCTGCAGCAGTTCTACACGGGCGGGCCTTTCGCCGTCGGGCGCGCCCCCCGCGGCGAGGGCGAGGGCGACGCCGAGGAGGCGTTCCTCGCGTGTGCCTGCGGCAGCGAGCTGCGCGTGGTGTCCGCCACCGACGCCTCCGCCATAGGGGAGCCCATCGACGGCGACTCCGAGGCCGTCACGGGGATTGCGCTGTCCCCCGACTCCCGCCTGCTCTTTGCTGCTGGCCACAGCAAGCTTATCAGGGTCTGGGACCTCGCGTCTCGCACTTGCATCCGCAGCTGGAAGGCAGGTGCTTTTTCTAATCTTCGTCGTCTCGCACTCCCGTTATAAGGCATGCATATTTTTAAACATAGCTTTTGCTACATCTTTCATGAAGGGCTGTGCATCAATTATTTTTAATAGTGGCGACAGCGGTGACAGAATGGAGGATTTACACATATAAATGTTAACATCTTCTGCAGCTATAAAATTTTCATTCGAGCGTATTAGTACTGCCTTCTTTTTGTTCCTCAATATCTGAGGTATGCTCATTTGTTTCTTGTTATGACTTACAGGGACATGATGGTCCTGTTATGGCCATGTCATGCCATGCTTCTGGTGGGTTGCTTGCAACTGCCGGAGCAGACAAGAAGGTTTGCGTGTGGGATGTGGATGGTGGATTTTGCACACATTTCTTTAGAGGTCATACAGGTGTTGTGACGACCATAATGTTCCACAAAGATCCAAAGCGCCTTCTGGTGAGTATGATTTTAGATATAAACTACTTACATGTGAAAACATGATCAATTGAAATCAACCTTTTTTCTTGTTGGTGCAAGTAACTCAGTATTGGCCCCACTGAGCTGTTGTTGGTTTTAGTGATACATGCCTTCTATTTCTCATTGCATTCGTGGTTTTTATAGCCTCATTATTTTCTCGATGTCTAGTTATTTTCAGGAAGTGATGATGGCACAGTGCGCGTTTGGAACCTTGAAAGCAAAAAATGCATCGCGGTGCTTAACGCACATTTTTCAACAGTGACTTCGTTGGCATTATCAGAAGATGGGCTAACATTGCTCAGTGCAGGAAGGGATAAGGTATAGCGGGAGGATTGAAATCTGGCTTAAAATTCTCCTATGTTTATAAGTTGATTTTTCATATTTATATGTGTGCTAGTTTATACTTTGATGATGCATGAATTCCATTGGTTTGTCATTGCTAGACACTGGAAAAGCTGGGGTTTGAAATTGATTGCAACAGTCATAAAAGATGATCTTCATGGCCTCATGGGGGATGGGGCTAGTTACGATCATGCTTTTTATTTATCTAGACTAGATACTTTTGCATGGCTAGCATTCCGATATTCATCAGTATAAAAATTGTAAATTTGCAATGCATATTTCTGTCCTGAGCTACCAACATTTTGGGTGGATGAAACGTCTGTAGGTTGTGAATGTGTGGGATCTTCGGAAGTACGCCTCAAAGAAGACAATACCAGCATATGAAATGATAGAAGGTGTTTCCTTCATTGGACCAGGGAGCGGCATCTTGGCTTGTTTGGGTGTCGAAGCGGCAAAGTTGAAGGAAAAAACGGATGGCTATTTTCTTACGGTTGGTGAACGTGGAATCGTGCGCATATGGTGCTTGGAAAGGTACATTGATCTTGCATACACAGTTCTTAAATGCTTCATTCTTGTCCATCTAGAATGCATTTCTCAATTGCTTTTCTGGTCATTCCACAGCGCTGTCTGCGTGTTTGAGCAGCAGTCATCGGATGTAACCATCAACTCAGAAAACGAGGAATCTAGAAGGGGCTTTACAGCTACTAATATGTTGCCAGATGATCAAGGAATTCTATGTGTCACTGCTGATCAACAATTTTTGTTCTATTCTTGTACAAGAACTGATGAAGGGACTTTCCAGTTGAACCTATATAAACGTCTAATAGGTTATAATGACGAGATTCTTGATTTGAAGTTTGTTGGGGAAGAGGAACAATATCTTGCCGTAGCCACTAACTTGGAGCAGGTGCGTGAATAGTTTTATATTACAGTTCTTGTGGACTTTTTGTAACCAATTTCTCACACCATTTCCTGCATTTGCAGGTCCGTGTTTATGACGTTGCATCAATGTCATGTTCTTATGTGCTGGCGGGTCACACTGAAATTGTTGTTTGCCTTGATACTTGTGTGTCTGCTTCTGGGAAGACACTTGTTGTAACTGGGAGCAAAGATAATACTGTAAGTGTGATTTCCTGCCTAAAGATATTGCTGAATTAACATACATTTTTTGTGGGTTAACTATTATTACTCCTTTGTCATTCTTCCCATTTTGGATGTAACATTTGGTATCTCACAGGTAAGATTGTGGGATATGGAAAAGAGAAGCTGTATTGGTACTGGTAAAGGCCATCTAGGAGCTATTGGTTGTGTTGCTTTCTCAAAGAAGTTGAAGAACTTTTTTGTTAGTGGTAGCAGGTTAGTTTGAAATTCATAACTGTTCCATTTCAGAGCTGAGTGATATTCAATTCCTCAATGATCAATTGTGACTCTTCTTCTAGACGTATAGACGTATAGTTATCTGTCAGTCTTGAGCGGGTGGGCGGGTTTTGCATGTCTATGGGCGGGTGGGTGTTCTAAGGAAATTGACTTTGCCTTTTTATATCGAGTTATTGTATGTAGCAGTGTAGGCATTGAACTGCCCAGATAGTCAACTAGCCATGGGAATATATGTAGGCAACTCGAGACTGTCTTGGTGATTCGTTCATCGGTACTAGAGAACCTCACTAGTTTTACTTGTGGATGCAAACATGTCGAAGTGAACCAATGCTCAAGTCCAAATTCTGGAATGAGTGTAACTATTCAACACTTTCAGTCTTTCTTCACCGCAGTTTCTTAAAAGAATGATAGTTTCCTTGTCCATTTCCCTCTATCCGTTTGCTAATGTTCTTCTAAAATAAGTCTTGCCTTATCATTAGTGACCGAACCATCAAGGTTTGGACCTGGGATGATACACTCATTGATGCTGGCGGTGAAGTTCCTCTCAAAGCAAAGGCTGGTGTAGCTGCACATGATAAAGATATTAATTCTCTGTCTGTCTCACCTAATGACGGCTTTGTTTGCAGTGGTTCGGAGGTGAGACTGAGTATATGCTAGTACTTATCTTGAAAGCTCTTATGACTTGCCTCATTGAACTGTCAGATCTCATTACCATGATTCTGTAGGACCGAACTGCAAGCATATGGAAACTCCCTAACCTAGTGTCCTCTGTTGTCCTTAAAGGGCATAAAAGGGGCATTTGGTCAGTTGAGTTTTCCCCTGTTGAACAATGTGTCATAACATCATCTGGTGACAAAACTGTCAAAATATGGCATGTTGCTGATGGCTCATGCCTGAAGACATTTGAGGGTCATACGTCAAGTGTTTTAAGAGCTTCATTCCTTTCACGTGGAACTCAGTTTGTTTCTTGTGGTAATAAGGAATAAACACGTTTTATTATTATTTTTAGGGTGTTGGGTGGTGGCACTGACTCCCTTGTTGTGATGTCCTTACTTTAGGAAGCGATGGTCTAGTGAAGCTATGGACGATAAAAACGAATGAGTGCATTGCTACGTATGACAAGCATGATGGGAAGGTATGCTATCTAGCTCTGCTCTATTTATCATCTGTAATCTGAGCTCAGTAGATCATCCACATTTTATGATATTGCAATCTTTATGGGGCATTGGCAGCTAAAACACTATGTTGACCTGCTGTTAGCAGTTTGTAAGAGAGTTTAGTAATGAACCTGACTTGTGTTCAGTCAAACAGAAACTGCCGGTGTTCCGTTTCATTAGAGAGCTAGTGTGCAGTTTCGCTGTGCGATTCACCAGCCTCGTCATTTGCTATCATTTTTTTGTTAATTTACGACTTACTTAGCTTTACTAAGCAGTTCATCTTTTGACAAAATGTATGATTTTATGAAAACTTTCTAATATCCGTGTTACTATCTAACATAAACTTTGGAAAGTTAGTTCATTAGTAAATTCCGAATACTGTTTTTAGGCAATACATGTATTTTTCGCTTGCTGAATGCTTAGTAAGGATTCTGCAACTGACTGTCAGTTATTCAACAGGTTTGGGCACTGGCTGTTGGCAAGAAAACTGAAATGCTTGCTACTGGCGGAACTGATTCTGATCTTAACCTTTGGCACGATTGCACGATGGAAGATAAGCAGGAGGATTTCCTTAAGAAGGCAAGTGCAATATTCTACTATACTTTCAGGATAAAAAAGATTTGCATGCGAGATGCTTGTCTTTGTATAATTTCTTTGGCAAACAACACCGAATACATCTTTTTTCCCAGAATATAACAACACTGGAAACATGATCGTTGGTTCTTATAAATGGATGTAACCTTGAATCCATTAAACAATTGCAGTCAGTGGTCTGGTAATTGGATTCTGGCTTGTGTCATTTGTTTTATGTATTTACCATATTCTCGAGTCTTGATGGATGCCATTTTTCATACATGTTTCCTTGTGTGAGTGCCTATTGGCTCCTTGGATCTATGTACAATGCTTATCTGCATTCACCATTGTTGCAGGAGGAGGAAGTTTTAAGAGGCCAGGAATTGGAAAATGCAGTGTCAGATTCTGACTATACAAGAGCAATACAACTCGCATTTGAGCTTAGAAGACCACGCAGGCTTCTTGAGTTATTCTCACAGCTTTGCAGGTACTCGTGGTCTTTGAAGGTGGTCAGGTCATTTTGCTTTTTCTTGTATAAATTTGATTGATATATTATTGGCTGTGCAGGAAAGCTGATCCAGAGGACCCTATAGAAAAAGCCCTTGTTGGTCTCCCAAAGGAAGGGCTTCGTGTGCTTCTCGAGTATATACGTGAATGGAACACAAAGCCCAAGTTTTGTCATGTTGCACAGTTTGCACTTTTTCGGGTGTTGAGGAGCTTGCCTCCCACTGATATCCTGGAGGTAATTACTTTTCGCTTTCTGAAGAGTTGAGTTGTATTGATGAGCACGCTGATGATCAATGACAAAACTGTTAGACTTTTCCTGAGATATTTCGTTGGTTTGTGCAGATAAAAGGCATCAGTGAGCTCCTCGAGGGCCTCATTCCATATTCGCAAAGGCACTTCAGCAGAGTCGATAGACTAGTACGCAGCACATTTTTATTGGACTACACCTTGACCCGAATGTCTGTCGTAGACCCAGACGCAGATGCGGGCACAACCAAAGATGTTACAAACGACTCGTCTATGAACAATGTTGAGATGGCGCCTGCAGAGCCTGCACAGGAGACCCCGGAGAAGCCGGGCAGGAAGAGAAAATCCAGCAAAACAACCCAATCATCAAGCAAGAAAAGTAGTAAGAAGGTGAAGGCAGCTTCTTCGAGCGCTGTTGTTTCTGTTGAGGCGTAAAACAGTTAACACTGACCGGTTCTCTCTTTGCACCACCAATTTTGTAGCTTCATGACACACTGTACAGAATGTATTCTTTGCCGAGTCGAAGAGACATGCTCGCTTGAGGCGTGTGCGAGTAATCCGTTAAAATTTTCTGATGGAATTCATAGCTAAGCTTTTGTTTCAGAAATCACCGCTCAGTTGCACGGAGCAACTGAGCGGAGGCAGTGCGCCCAGCCACGAAGTTGCTTGCTCCACTTGCAATTTTTGGATCTGCGTTCTGGACGCCGTTATACATGCTTCATAATTCCCGTCCTAGTCATCTTGAAGTTCTTTTTGTGGCTGAGTGGGAAGTGAGGTGGAACAATTGTGTCCCTCGTCTTGTCTTGCAAGTTCTGATATAAAATTCCATAGCAGTTGTATAACGTAAACCTTTGCGGGAAAATCATCTTATGTTTAGAGCATCTCCAACAGAGGCGCTACGGCGCGGCGCGCTAATTTTTTTTTACAGCGCTGGATGTGCTTGTTGGAGGAGCATGGTAGTGAGATACGTTTCTGGCCTTAATTTTGCGTCAAAATCTGATCTTAACACAGCTTGACTGAACCTCCAACGGTAGGGGCTTTCAACACAAATTTGAATTGAATTGAGATCAAGATTATACTATTTTATTTTTGTTTTGGTAGGGGTGCGCCTATTCCAAGCAGAAGTGCAGCACTTGGACGACGCACGAGACCCATCCATGCAGCGAGCTACATAGACGGTTTCTCCCCCACAAAAAAATAAATTAATATCTCATGAATCCGTAAATCCACGTATCAGATATTAAACTGATAAGAACAGATACTACACTTGATCTTAGCCAAGAGGTCGAGAAAGATATGCCTTAAAGGAAGACCGTGCGTGCCCTTTTGTTGGTCCGCGAACCGCCTATGAGCAGGTGCAAAAGCGATATGGGACTATTCCAACGAGCCAAAGCTACGTTTCGTTTGAAAAACAAGAGGCCGAATCTTATGTTTGTTCGTCTGCGCTCGTCCAACCCCGCGATGCTGGCCTGCCAAGGTGAACCCGACCGCGCGACGGCGGGTCGAGAGCCCAGCCAGCAAGGACGTGGCGGGCCACGTGCTCCTTGGCCCAATTTGTCATCGCACAGAGGTGGCCTTAATTATCGATTTGTCGTGCGGTCGGTTTTACCACGCCCTAAACCGAGCTTCAGGTACGAAGTAATGTGGGAGTCACATGAATCGTGGCGTGACACTATCAGCTCAGGATGGAGTGAACCGCAAGCTGGTCAGGGAGTTGAGGGGATTCACAGAAAATTGGAGCGGCTGTCAAAGAACCTCTCGGCATGGAATGATGCAACTTTTGAAAGTGTTAGGAAAGAGATCAAGAAGGCAAAAGCGGAGCTAGAGAGACTCCGTAGTGTCCCGTCTAGGACTGCTCCGAATCACCTTGAGCAAAAATTGAATGATCGACTGGTCGAGCTCTATCATAGGGAGGAGATAATGTGGAGACAAAGATCTCGCATACAGTGGCTGATTGCGGGTGATCGCAACACAAAATTTTTCCACATGAGAGCTAATATGCGGAGAAGGAAGAACATGATTCGAGCTCTTTACAATGCGCTGGGTATACGAGTAGATGACAAGGCTGAGATGAAACAACTTGTGACAGATTTCTACAAAACTTTGTACACGACGGAAGGTGTGCAGGGGGTAGAGGACGTATTACAACATGTGCCTCGGAAAGTAACACCAGAGATGAATGCTTCGCTTTGCGCCCCGTACACAAATGAGGAAGTAAAGCAGGCCCTCTTTCAGATGTTTCCCACGAAGGCACCGGGCCCAGATGGTTTTCCTGCACACTTCTATCAGCGCCATTGGGACATTTGTGGTGATGAAATAACTAGAGTGGTGCTTCGGATCGTCCGTGGAGAGGAGACTGCTGCAAGTATTAATGATACGGTACTCGTGTTGATACCCAAGGTACAGAACCCCACTATCCTTACCCAGTTTAGGCCTATCAGCCTCTGTAATGTAATTTATAAAATTGCTTCTAAAGTGGTGGCGAATAGATTGAAGTTGATATTGCCAAATATTATCTCGAAGGAGCAATCAACCTTTGTTCCCGGGAGGTTAATCACAGATAATATTATATGTGCGTATGAATGTTTGCACTTCATGAAGAGAAACAGATCCAAGACAAACATCTTGTGTGCACTCAAGCTTGATATGATGAAGGCATATGACAGACTAGAGTGGCCTTATTTAAAGGCAATTATGGTTAAGCTTGGCTTTGCGCCAGATTGGATCCATACAGTTATGGGCATGATCACTTCTGTTTCGTTCTCGGTCTTGTTTAATGGAGAAAGATTGGAGAGTTTCTCACCTTCCAGAGGTATCAGGCAGGGAGATCCTATTTCCCCTTACTTATTCTTGATTGCAGCGGAGGGCCTTTCGTGCCTTTTAAAACACAGTTCTCAGTCATTAGTGCTCGGTGGCATAAAGGTGGCGCCCACAGCTCCGGCAGTGAACCATCTTTTGTTTGCAGATGACAGCCTGCTACTTTTCAAGTCTAGTGTCCAGGGGGCAAATGAGGTTTCAAACCTACTTGATGCATATTGCTTGGCCTCAGGCCAAAGGGTAAACCATGATAAATCGTCCATCTTTTTCAGCAAGGGATGTCCGGAGACCCTTAAAGTGGAGATAAAGAATATTATTAATATGCATAATGAATCTTTGAGTGAAAAGTACTTGGGTCTGCCGACCGATGTTGGACAGTCCAAAAATGGCACCTTCAAATACCTACGAGACAGAGTTTGGGAAAGGATAAAGGGATGGATGGAGAAACTTTTATCAGTGACATGAAAGGAGGTTCTCATAAAATCTGTGGCTCAAGCTTTACCAGTTTTTTCGATGTCTTGCTTCAGATTACCTCGAGGCCTTTGTGAAAGCATTACGTCACTCATTCGCCAATTTTGGTGGGGAAGTAAAAGAGGCAAGAGGAAACAATGTTGGGTAGCTTGGGATTTGATGACCCGACCGAAAAGTTTGGGAGGACTTGGCTTTCGGGATATAGAGATCTTCAACTTGGCCCTTTTGTCTCGGCAAGTTTGGAGATTATTGAATGATCCTTCCTCTCTTAGTGCACAAATCCTTAAAGCATCATATTTCCCACAATGTTCAGTCCTGGAAGCTCAACTAGGTCCACATCCTTCTCAGGTGTGGCGATCTATCCTTGATGGGAGAGATATTATCACCCAAGGAGCTATCCGGCGTATTGGTGATGGAACTACCACGAACATATGGCAACATAGCTGGATCCCAAGAGACGGAATGATGAAGCCAGTAGCCTATTTAGTTGCGGACCCACCGCAACTGGTTTCAGATCTAATTGATCATACTAGAGCTGCGTGGCGAGAGGACCTGCTCAAACAGGTGTTCATTCCTATTGACGTGGAGGCCATCTTGCAAATCCCGCTCTGTACACGGCTTGTGGACGATTTCTGGGCGTGGAATGCTGACCCAAGGGGGCGTTTTTCCGTTCGCTCAGCTTACAAGATGATTGTCAAGATCAAGATTGGGCGGGAGGCATGGCTGGAGGAAAGGGAGGATCCTTCCAACTCTGAACTTGAGAAGAGGGGGTAGAACTCGTTATGGAACATGCCAGTGCCACCGAAACTGTGTTCTTTCACTTGGCGATTGGCGCAACACTCACTTCCTACGGGAGATGTCCTAAACCATCGTCATATGGCCACTATGAGTGCATGCTCCCTCTGTGGTGGGCAGGATAGCTGGCGACATTCTTTGCTGGAGTGTAATGCGTCTAGATGTGTATGGGCACTTTCAGAAGCCGAGATGGTCGAGCACATGCTGGCAACTTCGGAGCCTGACGCACAGTTATGGCTCTTTGCTATAAATGAGTCTCTCCCACCTGAGCAATTTCAGTTGATGATTGTTACTATGTGGGCTATTTGGAGTGCACGGCGGAAAGCTATACATGAAGATATATACCAGACTCCGTTTGCCACTGACAACTTTATCAAAGCTTACTTATCATATATGGAGTTTCTGAAGAAGAAGAAGAAAGCACATGGGATAGCAGTACCACGAGATCATACGTGGATTCCGCCACCAACAGATCACTACAAGCTCAATGTGGACGCGGCCGTGTCACGCTCGGGCACGTTTGGCGCAGTTGGTGTGGTTTGCAGGGATGAAAGGGGTTTGTTCATGGGAGCGTCAGCTCTCGTTTTTAATGGACTGTGCAACCCCCAGGTGCTAGAAGCACTAGCTGTTCGGGAGGCATTAGCTCTTTCAGAGGATCTCTATATCAACCAACTACTGGTGGCCTCAGATTGTAAGGTGGTGGTAGATGCAATCAGGCAAGGAAGCGCAGGGCGTAGCAGACTTCGGAGCCATTGTTGAAGAAATCAAGGCTAGAGCAACTAACTTTATCTCATGTTCGTTTACTCATGAGTATAGGACCTCCAATACGGAGGCCCATAATCTCGCAAAGCATGATCTATCTTTAGGTTTTGGCCGACACACTTGGCTAGGACAACCCGGCGATCTTCTTTTTGTACCTATGAACATTATGATTCAGTAATAAAGCTTTGCGAGATTCTAAAAAAAAATTATTGATTTGTTTGTGGAGAAAATAAATGATCGATGTGTTTCTCCATTTGCACTCTCGAGCTCTCTTTCTTCTCGCGTAGACTGAAAAAAGCTCTTCAGATGCGTCCATTTTTTTCGTATTTAAGTTCGAGGTGGTCACGTACGCCTCATGGGCTGGTACCACTAGCAGCGACACGAATCGGTTGTGCACGCACTTTGCTTAGTCCAAGACGGGATGGGAGATTTTTCTCGAATACGCAAGTGTGCGTATTATTCCCTCCGTTCCAAAATAGATGACTCAACTTTGTATAAAGTTAGCACAAAGTTGAGTCATCTATTATGAAACGGAGGGAGTATATATTAAAGAAGAGGATGGAGATTAGAAGATCCTTCCACATTGGAGCTACAATGTTATTACATAGTCCAACTCCACCCGCCTGTCTCGGCTAACTACTCGCGACATTGCCCACTTCTAGGGCCGCGATGGCGCTATCCATGTCCGATCTAAAAAGGCCGTCCGCCTTCCATGCCCTACACTCTACGGCAATTCGATTAATTACAAAAGAGTTCGAGGATGCTTCTCCATAAAAAACAACCTTGTTCCGTGCTTCCAAAGTTCCCATAAGACCAGTAGCAACATGGCCCTAGCATCCTTTCCTCCCACGGCCCCATCCGTGGCGCTCAAGCACCATGCTCCCAAGTTGGATGTAGAGGTCGGGCCCAACCTGGTCTGTCCCATGCAGCGCAGACACGCGCCCAAACTTCCCTCGCAAAGACGCATTGGAGCAGAATATGATTGATGCTCTCTTCCTCTTGATCATAGAACGGGCACGCTTCCTGGTGATCTAACCCTCTTCTTGCCAATCGTATAGACGTCCAACAGCGGTCTTGCAGCGCCAACCAAGCAAAGAAACGACACCTGAGGGGTGCTTTGGATTTCCAAGTGAATTCCGCCGTTGGCACTGTTTCCTTAGCCCAGAACTTCGCCTTGTATGCAGAGCTTGTGGAGTAGGATCCACTGGCCTCCCAGGTCCACCGAATCGTGTCCCGCACATCTGGGTGAAGTTGCACCGTTGCAAGTCTATCCCAGAGCCGCAAGTATTCCTGGAGCATTTGCGAATTTACCTCCGGCTCGACGTCCAGCGCCCAGGTTCCATTTGTGATCCCTTGGTAGACCGTGCGATTGTCGTGAACTCTTTTCCTCACTGCACCGTACAGCGAGGGCGCCAATTCCTGAACCCTGAAGCCGTCTAGCCAACGGTCTTCCCAGAAAAGGGTATCTTCACAATTGCCAATCGTAGCATGGGTTGCCGCCTGGAAAAGATGCATCGATTTCTTCGGCACCGGAATATCAAACTCCGCCCATGGCCTATCCTAATCCACCCGTTTAAGCCAAGGCCATCTGGCCTGCATTGCAGTATTAAGCCACTTTAAGTTGGTGATGCCCAATCCACCTGCCCATCTTGGCGAGCACACGGTCTCCCACGCTACCCGACATTGCCCACCATTCGCCTGATCTTTGGCGCACCACAAGAAGCCTCTGCAGATTTTATTCATGGCCGCGATCATCTTTTTTGGTATGTCGAGGGCCAGCATCACATGAATAGGAATCGCACACAGAACGGATTGCACCAGAACCATTCGCCCACTCTTCGGCATGTTTGCCGCTTTCCACCCTGGAAGACATCTCGCAAGTTGATCCACAATGCTTGAGAGCTGCGTGGCCGTCGGCTTCCGAAGGGTAACCGGGAGTCCCAAGTATTTGCAAGGAAAAGCGCCAGCAGGATAGCCCAGTACTCTGGTCACCTCGGCCATGATGTCAGAGTTGCATCGGATTGGAATGGCTGCACACTTCTGGAGGTTGGCCTTTAGGCCCGATGCCTCGCCAAAAATCCTTAGAATTGATGCACAAGCGCTGAGATCTCTTTCCTCCGGCTTCAGGAGGCGTGCTGGGAACAAAGAAAAACTGAAGGAAATCCAGTTGCCACCGTGAGCAAAACTCAAGGAAATTCAGCAGCCACCGCGCGTCGACGTAAGGGAGGAGTATGATAAGCAGAAAATGGCGAGCCGAAGGAGTACTACAGCTTAAGTGCTAAGTGCCGATGGATGAGGTTGGGTGCTCCATGCATCCATGGAGGCGCAAGTATTTCCGTGCATGCGACTATTCGAGCGAGGTGGATCCCTGCTAGGCGATCGATAATCCATAGTGCTGGTTTTCATTTTCAGTGAGATTTTTGACTGAATTTGAGTAATCTATACCCTTATATGGTGTGTGCATGACGTTAAATGTTGGTCGTCCGATGAAGCCAATCCGACAGTACAGAGGTGGCATATTCGATCATTACTGGTCGTTGGGTATCATATTCACTCCACCGGATTGTGCCACAAGTACAGTATAGAAGATTTCATGGTTGAGCTTAACCATAATGCACAACCCTCAAAGCACAAGCATCACTTATTCACTATAGAATCTTTCATAGTTTAATTATCCAAACATTTTTCTTCTAAATGAACTGTCATTCTTTTTTTAATTTACAGCTCACAATGCACAATATGCACGGACCTTAAAACACATTTTTTGTCTAGAATCTTGTATAATTATCCAAAATTTTCTACTTCTAAATGAATTAATTTTTTTACTTTATTATTCACACTGCACAATATGTAAAAAACAATCAAAACACAAACACTTTTTCTTTGTTCTAGAAACTTCCTTACTTTAACTATCAAAACTTTTTTCTTCTATATGGCCAGTCCTTTTTTTTACTTTATTATGATTTGCAATGAACAATTTGCACATGCCTCACATCATAGACACTTCTCATCTGTTATAGACTTTTCCATACTTATTTCTCCCCAAAAAGAATTCTTCTAAAAGAATTTCCATTCACACCTTAATTTATAAGTTTCTTGTTTAAGGTTATGAAAACCATTCATAAAATCGATTTGTCTTTGATTATGCAATAATAGCTACTCAAAACAACAATATGAGATACCTAATGACAAGTGTGATGGATATATTCAGATGAGTTTCCTGTAGTATTATACTATGCAGTATCCGATATGTTGTAGCATTATTAATTTCATTTTGAATGGGATGAACTACTAGAATTAAATATACAGCTACATCGTGCATACATGACTCCAAACTTACATGTGTACGTGCTAGGATGTGGTATTCATTCATAGTTTGGTTACTAAAGCTCTTGCGTGGAATGCACGTGTACTTTACTAGTTTCAGTAGGTATTGAAATATTTACCTTTTGATCAAAATATTTTGGCAATTAAAAAACAAAAACTGATTGGATTCGAGTGGATACTTCGTCCTTTTAGCCTAAATGAAGAAAAATAATACTAAAATTCATTGAATTTTGATGATTTTGGTTGTTGTTTAAATATTTTTGAAACTGATCAGCCACACCCATGTGCCCCCTCCCTCTAAACACTTTCGGATTTTGGTTGACTCCCATTGATCAGTTGATTACTAGGGCTTCCTTTGGTTTACAGGAATAATGTAGGAATTCCATAGGATAGGATTCCTATAGGAAAATATATTTTTGAGCTATTTGATTTGTAGGAATGGAATCCTACTCTTATGTAGGATTCGTTCATATCTAGTTACATAAACACGTGTGGATTTTGTGATGAATTCTATGTTTTTGTGTTTTATTGTTGGTAAAACACTAATGTGTGAAAATGGATAATCGATCTTACTAAGAACAATCTCTCGCAATGCAAAATAATGGGTTTCAAACTAATCAGGAACCTTTGGTACACATATAGCTTTGATCAGCTGGTTGGTGATATACATCCTATGTTGAAGGTTCAAATCCGTATGGGAGTTTGTAACAGCGGTGGAGCTTCATGGGGGGCAAGTTGGGCCACAACCCTCGACCCATGAAGAAATCCCATACTACTCGACCATAAGTGTGGTAAAAAGAGCCCAGACCTCATAATCCCCACCCCGCTCCTCAGCCCTTTGCCTCACCAGAGATTTGGCCCAAGCTAAAAAAAAAACCCTGAGGTTTAGCCCAAGCTCCGCCACAGGTTTATAATACATCGACATGGGGGGGGGGGGTTACGAATCTTCATTTTCTCTCTCTTGTTCTCATTCTCACATTCACTATTTCCTACACGGCCAAGTTTATTCATATAAAATCCGTATTAAAAGATTTTAATTTTGCAATTTTTAGGTAACCATGAAATAATTACTTATAGGTTGATGCGAAGAACCATTCAATCTTATCACTGACATTCATTTATGTACAAAGGGATAAAGACATAATCATTGGATGACTACAAATATCAACCTGTAATATAACTATTTCTAAGCTGACCAAGAAAATAGTCACTCCCTTGATCTTTTCTCTTGCACAATTTTTGCATCCTTATTGTCTTGCATCAACTTACATTTTAATCAGTTGTTAATAATATTACTTGTTTTGTGTAATGAAAATTGGTTTAATAATTTCTTCCAATCTGGTGTTTACAAATTCACATATAAAACAAGTTGTATTTTTTATTTTGTAATACGAGGCTAATATATAATTTTGATCAAACAAATGAATGTGGATATTTTTATTTTAGCTTAAATCAGCAATATGTCTAGCCAATGCCATTGATGTGTATGGATGTTTTCATAGACTAAGGGTGTCGCCCTTGGTACCAATGTCTTTATATCTAGTCGGTTCCAGGAGGCATGCATACATCTGATTGTCAGATGCATGCGATTGGTTTTGAGGTAGCGAACGTCCCCCGTCTAGCGTCACCATAGTGCAACCTTGATTGCAACTCGGCGCATGGTGAGGGCCTTGGCGGCCGCCCGCAGCTCCTGGCATTCTCTGCTCTTTCAGACAGTATGTATAGTCGTCATCGACCATTGCGTCTTTGAGGGTGGCAGAGAGATGGAGAGACGGGCGGCATGGTGGTTGGTTGATGGCGGCGTGAGTGACGTCTGGCATGTGCGACCATGTAGATAAAACTCATGTTGCTCCGTCTTTTAAACCGGACAATCCGTGGGGCAACACGAAGACACCACTCTCATAGCAAATGGACACGCCGCGCACAGAGTTTGACCAACACGAGGGGAGCTACTTCCCGCCTTCAAAAATATTGTAAGTTTTAGATTTATGCTAAGTTATTTTTGGCGTTCTTTGTACTATCTTGACAGTTTATGAATAATCAAAAGTTATCATCGCAAAAAGTAAAATAAACTTAGTTTTTTTCGTTTTTTGCGGGGAAAGTTTGACTATGTAAACATTTAATAATATCCACAACTTCAAAAAAAAGTATGAAAATATACTTTATGATAAATCTAATGAAACTAATTTGATGTTGCAGATGTTTGTATGTTATTTATAGACTTATATCAAATCTACAGAAATTAGCGAAATCTATAGAATATTTAGTTAGGTCAAAACTAAAACTCCAAATATTTTGAACAGAGATGGTTGCGTGCTTGGAGTGTGGAGGAGAGGTTTCTAATCGGCACTACACTCACCCTGAAGTTATGTCCATATACTATGCAAATGAGACTATGATATGTATATATACTCCTCCATAAACTATAAAGATTTTATTAAGTTTTGGTTGGGTGTGTCTGTTTCAAACAATAGTGCAATGCTTGAACGACTCATGAGGACCCATGCAGCAAGCTACATTTTACGGGTCCTCCCCCAGAAAAAATTAAATTAATATCATATTGTGAATCCAAAGAAACACATATCAGATATTAAACTGATAAGAACAGATACTACACTTGATCTTAGCCAAAAGGCCGAGAAAGGTATGATTTAAGACGTGCCCTTGGCTCCCTTTTTATTTCTTCTTGAACCGCCTCAGGTATCTGGGTACGCGATGTGGGATTAATTCCACCGACGAGTCAAAGCCTCTTTTCTGCTTCCAGTATCTGTATATACAACAAGTCAGGGTGTTTGGCTGTTTGCCCGCTCAACAAGCGCTACGGGCCGGGGTAGGGTTTTTCTTCGATCAATGTGGGCTAGGATAACCGAGCGCTGCGCGGGTCAGCAAGGGCGTGACGGCCCACATGCTCAATGGCCCAACCAGTCGTCGCTAAGATGGTCTTAATTACGAATTTTGCCCACTCAAAAAACAATAATTACAGTATCCAATTTTATTCTCCTTTTACGCTCTCGGGCTTCGAAGCGAGATATTTCTTCTTCTCTAGTCTAGATTATAAAGATTATTCACTATCCTAAAAAAAGAAAATCTTCACATGTTTTCCTTTTTGGTACTCTAGGTTGGAGGTGATGACGAACGTCTCATGGGCTGCTAAGGCTAGCAGTGGCACAAAATGGATAGTGCGTGCACTTGCTTATATTAATTCATCTTCTAAAAAAACTTATATTAATTCAAGGCCGGATTACGGAGATGATGCATGGTCCAGATGCATGGAGAATTATAGACGAAGCCCGTCATAGAAAACAGAAGCTTATTCAATTTGTCTAATTCACATATAAATATTTTTTAAGGATGTCACATCTAACCTCCCACAAATATATAATGGAGCAACAAGAAACAAAAAAAACTAGAAAAAATAGACCACAAACAGAGTGAAAATCAGCTTAAATGTGACATAATTATGTCGCATTTAGATGTGTCATAGACAGACCTAAGCTTATTTCTGTTCCCTGTAAAACTGAGATTCGGTTGAACCCGAGCCAAGATCTGCGTGCGTTGCAGTTCTATGTGCCAACTGCCAACCAAAGACTGCTTTTCGTAAATAAATAGAACGCGTTTGGTTGGTCGCATTAGCCTCAGCCAGGCCCGCGCGGAAAGAAAAATGTTCGTTTGGTTACCCGTATTCACTATTGGACCTGCATAGCATGAAGATTAGAGCACCTTTGGGCCTGCATCCCTGGGAACGCTTAAATCGGTTGTTTTTTCCTCAGCCAGGCCCGAGCGATGCAACCCTAGGCACATGGGCATGGGCGGTTGCACGCGTGGGTACGGTCCCGAGACGTCGCATTGTTTTCAGACGCGTCGTCATAAATTACCCTCACCTCCCCCTCCTCACCGCTCTCTCCCCTCTTCCCCACTCACACCGGCGGCGGCAACGGCGGCGTCCACCTGAGCTCTACTGCGAATCGATCGAAGACGGTGGCAGCAACCACCGGAGCGCATCGGCCATGGCGGTAAGACCCCGTCCTCTCTGTACATTCACTGCTTTCAACTCGGGCTAGATTCGAGCACACCATATTGAAGAGTTAGGGGGGATTGAACACATCCGGGGGGATTCGATTAGAGCACATCAATCGATTCTGCATCTACGGCTCATAGGTTATTTGTCGGTTACATTGGGGGCGGGCATTGGATTGTCTAGCCGCGGTGACCCAGGAGTTGCGTCGAGCGGCCGGGGGAGGGGGGCGTAGTCATCTTATTTTCTTCCTCATTGTCTTCGTCAAGAACGATGGGTTTTGCACGGCCGCCTGCCGCCGGCGCCCTGGCCACCATCTGCACGTCGTCGTTCTCGGACTCCGGCGACCTGAACGTACTACTCCAGTACGCCGTGGCACGCTAGTCTTGAGGCGCCTTCTACTGACTGTACTTGGCCCATCTTGCCCGCTGTCGACCTCGCCGGAGTCTGCATGATTCATGGCCCAACGCAGGATGTCCACTGACCTCGGCAGGATGTCCACTGACATCGCACCCTTGGCTGGGTCCGGAACTAGTGTCTTCAGCTCGTCTAGTGTAGCCTTCTTGAGGACAGCATCTGCCTCCTTGTGCATGTCATCGCTGCTGCTAAAGTTCAAGCACACTTCCATGGTTTGCTCGAACTTCTTGCGGTCACCGAGCGAGCACCCAAGGAAGAAGGCCCTCCATCCAATGCCCCAGGAGAAAGGGTTGGGGTTGGAGTTTGAGTTCATGGCGAGGGAAGGGTGGTGAAACAGAGAGGTGGAAGAGGAGAGGTGGTGAAACGGAGGGGGTTTGAGTGTGGTGCTGGGTTAGTGGGGTGGGTAAATATAGGAGAGCTAGGCCGATATGAATGAGTGCTGACCATTGAACTGCGTGTTGTTCGTAATGTAGATGGACAAGAGCAAGGATGTCGTGCCACCATTGAAGAAGGGCAAGGAGGTTGTGCCTCCAATGGACGAAGTGCAAGTGCTGGATCACCCAAGCCCCAAGCGGAGGAACTATGGCCACTTCCATCGGGAGTCATGACCAAACCACTTCTACAAGGTTATCATTGCTCCTAAGCTGGAGAGTCTGCCATTGCCTCTGAACTTCACAAAGCACTTCCCCGCCATCCCTATAGAGTTCAAGCTGAAGACGAACACCGGCTGCGCATGGAGGGTGAGGGTGATCGACGGCAGGGTCACCCTTGATCAGGGTTGGGCCACCTTCACCGCCGTTCACCAGATCATGATCGGGTACATGCTGACGTTCAAACTGATGTCCCTCGACACCATGAAGGTGATCGTCTTCAACGACAAGAGCGTGGAGGTGATCACCAAGTGCAAGGAGCACGATAATGCCTTCGCCGCGACCGCTTGAGCTCCTGTGGTCCAGTCCTTTGTTGTTTTTGCTTTAAGACTTCGGTTTCGTTTAGAACTCATCGTACTATGTTGGTTTAAAACTTGTTCTGCATCGTTAAGACTTATGTTTGTGCGTGGTTAAGGCTTATGTTTCGTTTAGAACTTATCGTACTATGTTGCTAGTAGTTTAGTTCTTACTAGTTCATGTGTGTCTTTGGTAAGCTCATCTCATCGAGTAGGAGGTTACCCCACAACTGTCCTGGATGTAACCAAACAACCGGACTTGTGTTCCCCTTAAACAAGTCCACAACCAATCAATATGCAGATGTTGGTTTTTAACCTGTATATATTCAGTCAGGCTCAACTGAAACAAGTATGCAAAGTGGCAAAAAATGGTGCAGATAATCAAACGCGCCCATAGAGTAGCAGCCTCGTTCCGCCGCGCATGGAACGGAGGAAACGCGCGCAATCCATACACGAAGGAGACCGCGCACACACAAGCGCTGGCTAGACCCGCACACAAAACCTGAAGAGAAGCAAGGAGCCAGCGGGGTTCAGCCCGGTCAAAGATGTATGCATGCTGGGAACAAAGAAAACTAGAGCAGATCCACCCAGCGGCTACTGCCCGTCGACGGGATGCATGCCGTCGATGCCGACATGGGAAAGGGACGAGGGTAGAGAGGGCACTGCTAGCATTGAGGAAAGGGAGTATGATAAGCAGGAAATGGCGAGCTGGAGCTGTAGTAGTACTACAGAAGCGCTACCGTTGAGGACAGTCCGCCGTTGATGGGGTTGGGAGTTCCATGCAAGCAGGCATGGTGGCGCAAGTACCGGCAAGGCTGCGACTATGCGGGCTGGATTCCTTCCTGCTGGATGCTGGTGTTGGGCGATCGATCGATGATCTAGAGAGGACGGAGGTACACATGGCCCGGTCAGCCACTGCGCCCATGTGACCCCCTCGCTCCGAACTAGGCAGCACGCGCCCGTACTGGTTTAAGCTGCCTTTGATTACTTCATTAGTTCAGTAAAGTACTGCTCTACAGTACCATGGTCCATGGGAGGAGGGAAGTGAGTGTGCTGTGATGAGATTTTTTTTTGCTGTGATCAGATGTGTGCCTGGAAAACCTGAACCGGTCCGGTCTTAGAGCATTACTAGTAGAGCCCTCAAACCCTCAAACCCCTAAAAATAACCGTTTTTTTACAGTTTTCTCCCAAAAAACGCCGTAGACTAGAATCTCTAAACCCTCAAACCCGTAAAAAAAATTAGAGGTCCAACCCTCAAACCAATTTGCAATCTGTAGAAGTAGGGGTTGAGGGGAAAATCTCCCCCCAACCCGCACTCCTCCTCGCCGCTCGCTCCGAGCTCGCGGGAGCCAACCGCTCCTCCTCCCGCCCGCTTCCCGCCGCCTATTGCCGCGCCGGCCATGGAAGGCCCCGCCGCCGCCGAGCCCCCGCCCGCCGCTCCCTCCCCGCCCGTCCCGCCCCGGCGCCCGCCCCCGCCCAACCGACCGTCGCCGACGTGGTGGCGGCGACCCACGTCGGGGCCAAGCGGTGGCGGGCGGGCCTCGCACCACCTCCCGCCGCCCCGACCACCGTCACCGCCCCGCCCGCCTCGCCCGCACCGGCTCCCGCCCTCGCCGCCTCCCCGCCGCCCGCCCCGGCTACCAAGAAGAGCCGGCCGAAGGCGGCCTCTCTTGGGTCGTGAGGGGCGGCATCCAAGGTCGCCGGCTCGTCCCCGACTGTGACCAAGCCGCGGAAGAAGCCCGCGGCGCGGAAGAAGCCCACGGCGGCCGCCGTCGCCGAACCTCCTCCCGCCGCGCACGAGGTGTTCGAGGAAATGGCAAACCCATCCTCGTTCATGGACCTCCTCCAAAACGCGGAGGTGGACCTCGGAGCTCCGCCTCTAGACCCCTTTAGGGTTGGTGACGACTTGGAGGAGAAGGAGGAAGATGAGGAGGAGGTGGGGGATGACGAGGAGGAGGTGGCCGAGATAGGGGAGGAGGCATTCACCGCCGCTTCCCGCCCACACGCGCGGTCGACAAACTACACCGAGGCAGAAGATGTCCTCTTGGTTCGTGCTTGGGCGGCTGTGGGAATGGATGCAACCACCGGCACCGATCAAACCGGTAAACGATATTGGCAAAGGATCGAGGACGTCTATTGTAAGATCAAGCCGAAGAATAGTGGGTTCATCCATCGCTCTTTCCGGTCGCTTCAAGGCCGGTGGGAGTTGATCAAGCCCGCTTGTTCTCCTTGGAGTGCGGCCATGGACCAAGTGAGAGATGCACCACCTAGTGGAACCGTGGAGAGTGACTATGTGAGTACATATTTCTTCACTATTTTGATTATGTGTGTGCCATGGACCAAGTGATAGATGATATTGGTGGGTTCTTATGTGATTTATGTGTGGTTGATAGGAGACAATTGTCGGCATGAGGTACAAGGAGATGGCCGCTTTCAAGGGCAAGCCATTCCCATTTAAGCATGTTTGGTCAATTCTTCAAACCTTTGACAAGTGGAAGGTGAGGGATCAAGATACCGCACCCAAGAAGTCGGCAATGCTAAGGATGGATGATAGTGAAGATGAGGAGGAGAGGAACTTGGGCAAGCCCGAGGGAAACAAGAAGGGCAATCTAAGGGTGAAGATGGAAGAAGAGGCATCAAGCCTAAGGGAGAAGATGGACCACGTGATAAAGGCAAGAGAGGAATTGACAACGAAGACATTGGAGACGAAGCTTCTTATCACCGAGAAGAAGAAAGAGGTCAAGCTTGCACAAGTTGAAGCAAAAGCGTGAAGAAGCAAAGCGCAAGGCCGAGTTGGAGGAGAGGATGATCAAGCTCAAAGAGGCAAAGGTATGGAAAGAACTCATGGTGGAAGAGAAAGAGCACATGATGATGTCCAAGAAGGACATGGATGAAGACCAATTGCAATGGTGGAAGGACTACAAGGAGGACATCGCGGAGAGGAAGAAGATGTTCCGTGTTGCGTCCTCTACTTTTCGAGGTGACACTCCGATGAGTACTAGTGGTGATGGCGGTGTGTACGACTCCACCGGTGCCGATGGAGATGCTTGATGGAGCCCGCTTGTGACGCCCGGATAATTAAGCTACAGTGAAACTTTGCTAATGATGCTACGTCACCTTCGTTACCGTTGCTAATATCTCGTTAGTTCAAAATTGGTTCAAAAATTGAATTCGAAATATGGCAAACAACAAAAGTTTTCAAACATTAAAACAAAAATGTTTGGTGTGTGCAAATAAATGCCTAGGTAATTATGGTGAAGGAATCGTCCTTTTATAAAAGGCCTAAATATTTAAAAGGAATTAAACATAAAATAAATAAGATAAAAGGAATAAAAACAAAAACTAAAATTAACAACAAAAAAATAAAAAGGAAACCTCCCCCCCCACGGTCCACCGACCCACCTGGACCAGGCCGGCCCACCTGGCCCATCCGGCCTCACCCCACTCCCCTTAATCCCCCGATCCACACCAAACCCTAGCCCTATCCCTTCGTCCTCCCACTTCCCCCCCCCCCCCCCGATCTGGATCAGGGATCTACCCATCGCTCGCCCTGCGCGACCCTAGCACGCCCCGGCCCCGTCGCCCATTGCCGCCCCGCCGCGCCTCCGTCCTCCCCCGCGACGCCACCTCGCCGGAGCCGCCCCACCGTCTTCGCCGGCGTCACCACGCCCTGCCCCGCGTCGGACGCCACCTCGACCCCCTCCTCGCCGGACCTCGCGTCCTCGGCCTCTTCCCCGCCGGCCGCCAGCAGGCCTCGGCGCCCCCTCTCCCCATCAACGCTGGTGAGGCCCTGGGCCTCTCCCCTTCTCTGCCTCCCGCCTCACTCGCGGTCACCGCACGGTAGACGCCCTCACACGCGCGCCCGCGGTGAGCACGCGCTCACCGTGCCCCGCGCGCCCTCTGCGCCGAGCCACCCCCCCCCCCCCCCCCCCCGCGCCCGAGTCATCCTCGCCGTGCGCTGCCTCCCTGCACCGATCACGACGGTCGCCCCCTGCGCCCTTGCTACACTGCCGCTGTTGGCCCCGTGCTTCCCCTCGTGCTGCTCTTCTGCGACGGCTAACGCTGCGGGCGCTGCGCCACCGTGGCCTACGGCCACTGCCGTCGCGCCTCGCCCGTCCGCCCGTGCTCGCCTTCCCGTGCACCTCGCCTCTGCATCCGCCGGCGCCACGCCGCGCGCCCGCTCCCTTCTCCCGCTGACCGGAACGGCCGCTCGGGTGCCTATCCGAGCTCCGCCCGTTAACCCGCTGCCCGAATCCACTATGGCCCCTGTGCCTAGGACACATGGGGCCCGCACCTGGAACGTTAACCAATTCAGGTCCTAGGAAACAAGTTGAACAGGTCTCTGTTTCTGCAGAGGAGTTTCATCCAGTAAACATGAATGATGAGGTCCATGACAGCTTCCTGGAGGAAATCAATAAAAGTGGCCATAGAGACAACAAGAAACCTGGGTCTGAACCAGAGTTCGGCACCCCGTGCTCATATCACCTGCTTCGTGAAGATACTGAGAAGATTCCTATGTCTGTACATTTGGAATACTGTTCTGAACAACTTAGTAAATTTGACATGGAGGAGACAGATGGAGAAGAAGAAGACATGAAAACTGAACTGCAATGCCTTCCTGAAGATCTTACTATGGCTATTAGCTCTGTTAAAAGGTCGTTGATTGAATCTATGGACAATGCAGAATCAGAGAAGAAGAAGAAGCTCAATATCGATGATAAAACTGCTTGGGGCCCTGTTCTGATCAACAGACCTAGAACCAGAGATCATGGGGGCATGAAGATCATGGACAAAGCAAATGCTTACTTGCTGAAGAAGAATCTTGAAGTTCCTACTACGTTTAAAGGTAAATCTTTTGCTGTCTTGAATAATGAAGTGCTTGCTTCTCATACGTCTATAGTTGGCCTGTGTGTGGGAGATAATAGTAATGAATGTGATGATATCATCACTGATCTTGTTGATAGGGAGAAAATTAAGTGTCTTCAATTCGCTGATTCCAATCCGGAGATTGTTCTCCCAAAATCTATAGACTTGGACTTTAACAAGGATAATTCCTCCATTAATACCAAGGCTGATTTAGTTAATAAGGACATGGGCACTGCTGTCCTAGAGCTAGATAGCCCTGCTATCATTGCCAAAAGCCAGCCTTGTGGCTTGTCACACCCGTTCAAGATTAAATGATAGGTGCTTTTTGGAACATTAGGGGTCTTGGTCAACCTGGTAAATTGCAGTGCCTGGGAGATTTCCTTAATGATAATCACATTGATTTCGTGGGTTTCTTTGAGACCAAAAGAGAGAGGATAGATAGAGGGACGTTAAGTACAATTGCTGGCAATAATAATTATGATTGGCATGTGCTTCCTGCTAACAACACTGCTGGGGGGATCCTTGTGGGTCTTAGGTGTGATTTATTTGATATCATTGGCTTCGTAGATAGGAAGTATTGTGTGGTTATTACTATCAAGAACAAAGATGATGGTTTCCTTTGGCATTTTGTTGCAGTGTATGGTACTGCTTACAATGAGTGCAAGATCGAGTTCATTGCTGAGCTACATGATGTTATGTTAAATCTTACCTACCCCGTTATTTTGGGAGGTGACTTTAATTTGGTTAGATCTAGAGAAGATAAGAGTAATGGTATTATTAATGCTCAAAATTCTTTCCTGTTTAATGATTGGATTAACAAATGGTCTTTGTTAGATATTGGCATTGCTAACAGGAGTTTTACCTGGAGCAATAATCAGAATAATCCTATCTTTGCTACTATTGACAGAGTGTTTGTCTCAATTTCCTGGGACGCCCATTTTCCGATGTCTTCTCTAGTGGCTCTGCCCAGGATAGGGAGCGACCATACACCACTTATTTTGGATACAAAAGCTAGGAGGGTTACCTCCCCTAAACCGTTTCGATTTGAGAAATGGTGGTTAGAACAACCTAATTTTAAAGATCTAGTATGTGAGATCTGGAACTCTGTAGTTCCTGGAAAGTGTGCTTTAGACATTTGGATGAACAAAACTAAGATGCTTAGAAAAAAGGCGAAAGGCTGGAGCATCAATATTGAGGCTGATATGAAGAGAAGGAAGAGAGACCTGACGTTAGAATTTGACATCTTGGATGTCTTCTCCGAACATAATCAACTTGAGGAGAAAGATAAGACTCGTATGACAGAGATCAAGAATGAATTAAATAGTATTTGGCATAAAGAAGAGGTTGCCTTGTGGCAACGGTCGAGGGATCGCAAGATCAAGGACGGAGATAAGAACAATGCCTATTTTCAGGCTCTAGCCAACCACAGACATAGGAAGAACCATCTTTCGGAGCTGGTTGGGGAGAATGGCCCAGTCCACTCTACCGAAGAGATGTTAGATGTAGCCACTGCCTTTTATAAGGACTTGTTTAGGTATGAAGAGAAACATAATATCAAATTGGGTCCTTCCTTCTGGAAGGAGGAAGAACTAGTGACTCAGGAAGAGAATGACCTATTACAAAAAAAACTTTACTGAAGAGGAGATTAAAGAAGCCATTTTTGGCTCCTATGCCCATGGGGCCCCTGGCCCAGATGGGTTATCCTTCCTATTTTATCAAGTTTTTTGGGATGTTATCAAAACTGATTTTATGGCTCTGGTGAAAGACTTTGAAGAAGGCAAACTAGATCTTTATCGTCTTAATTTTGCTTTGATTGTGCTTATCCCTAAAGAACCTAATGCTAAAGATATGAAGAAATTTAGACCTATTAGTTTGAGTAATTGTGGGGTTAAGATTTTTTCGAAAGCTATGACAAATAGGGTTTCCCCTATTAGCCACAGGCTCATTTCCCTGAATCAAACAGCCTTTATCAAAGGGAGGTACATATTAGAGAGCGTAGTGATGGCGCATGAAGTTATTCATGAGGTTAAAAGATCTAATACCCAGGGTCTAGTGCTTAAACTAGACTATGAGAAGGCTTATGACAGAGTTAGCTGGGAATTCTTGTTTGATATGTTACATTCGAGAGGTTTCGGGAACAAGTGGATTTCTTGGATTAAAACTACTTTACTTCAAAGCACGTTTAGTGTGCGGATCAATGATACGGTGGGCCCTCATTTTTTAGCTGGGAAAGGGCTCAAACAAGGAGACCCTCACTCTCCGCTGCTCTTTAACTTGGTTGCTGACGTATTTTCTAAAATGCTTCATAAAGCTGTTAGTGAAGGGTTGATTTCAGGGCTTCTGCCTCAGGCTATACCCGGAGGTGTTGTCAGCTTGCAATACGCTGACGACACCATCTTGTTTCTAGAAAACTCAGTCGACAAAGCCAGAAATTTTAAATGGCTCTTGTCATGCTTTGAGAATCTTTCAGGTATGAAAATCAACTTCCATAAAAGTGATCTTCTTACAATTAATGTGGAGGAGGATGTGGCAAAGGAATTTGCACAAATTTTCTGCTGTAAATTGGGAGATTTCCCCATTAAATACCTGGGAGTGCCTCTGCACTATGACAAACTTAAGAGGGAAGACTTACAACCTATCATTGATAGGATTGTTAAGAATATTTCTGGCTGGTTGGGGAGATACCTTACATACAAAGGGAAAATTATTCTGTTATGTGCCTGCATTATTAGTATCCCTGCATACTTGATGTCCATGATCAAATTCCCCAAGTGGGCCATTAATGTTATTAACTCACAAATGGCTCATTTTTTCTGGGGAGACATGGATAATCATCATAAGTATCACTTGGCTAGTTGGGGGATGATTACTAAAAAGAAGGAGTTTGGGGGTCTGGGTGTTCCTAACATTAGAGATTTTAACATGGCTCTTCTGGCCAACTGGACTAAGAGATATTTTGATGACAAAAACAGTGAGTGGAAGAAGATTATTTCCTATAAATATGATACCAATAAACCTAATATCCTGTGGTCTAAGAATGGAGTGGGATCTACCTTTTGGAAGAGTGCCACTTGGGCGTTTGCTGCAGCCAAAACCTTTTACAAATGGAAATTAGGAAATGGAGAGAATATCAGCTTCTGGCATGACATCTGGATTGGGGATTATTCCCTGAAAACACAATTCTGGGACTTGTTTAGTATATGTAATCAAAGTGAGTGCTCAGTTGCCCAGGTGTGGGATGGTGTCACTCTGAAACTGACCTTTAGGAGATGCGTTGATAATGAAGGTTTTAACAGTTGGAACCGTCTGACTGAGTTGGTTAGTTCAGCTCAGTTGAGAGATGATTGTGATGTTCCTGTTTGGACTTTGGAGACAAATGGGGTTTTCTCTGTTAAATCTTTTTACAAACAAATTAACTTTGGAGGTGTGATGTCTTCTGTGGGAGATAAGCTGTGGAAAGTAACCTGTCCGCAGAAGATCCATGTATTTTTGTGGTTATGTGTTCATAACAAAATTCTTACCCGGGATAACTTAGCTAAGAGGAGACATGTAGAAGATGTATCCTGCCTTTTCTGCTGTGAAAAAGAAACGGTCCATCATTTACTTTTTGAATGCGTGGTTGCAAGACAAGTGTGGGATTTCATTTCAGAGTGTTTTAGTTACCACTGCATTTCTAGCTTTGAAGATGTTTCTGCCTTATGGCAGAATAACAAAAACAGGGCTGTACTTAATATGGCAGTGGCCGCCTCCTTGTGGAGTATTTGGAAACTAAGAAATAATTTCTGCTTTCAGGGGCGTACCTGGAGAGATGCCAGATGTATCCTTGCAAAACTAAGCGCTCATCTGAATCAGTGGAAAATTCTCTGTGTCGACAATCAGGCGGAGCTGCTGTTGCGGTGCATTCGTCTGTTGGACAAGCGTCGTGGAGAACTGCTTCGGATTGCGTGGGTGTGATCGAGAAGAACAAGAGGCTGGAGTGTGAGTCTAACTAGTTTTATGCTTATGCCTATGTCGCTTGGTCTGTAATAAAATGAGGCTGCAGATATTAGATAGTTTGATGTTGGGGGCTATGCCTCCCTGGGATTTTAACTTTCTTCTGTTTTCGGCTGAGACGTTTTCGCTTCATTAATAAATATGGGGCGGGGGGGGGGGGGAAACCCCTTTCATTCAAAAAAAATATATTAATTAATTAATTAATTAACTTAATTAATCATGTTAAATTAACTTATTTAACTATTGTTAACTAATTAAACAGTAATTAATTAGCTAAACCCTAATTAATCTAAACAGCGTATGACATGCGGGACCCAGTCAACTGCACAGTTGACTGCTGATGTCAGCATGATATCATGCTGACGTCATCTTTTACTATTATGGATAATGTTGAAATAAATAATTAAATTCCAGAAATTAATAAAAACTTTAGAAAATCATATTAAATAAACCGTAGGTCGGATCGAAAAACTTTGTACATGAAAGTTGCTCAGAACGACGAGACGATTCCGGATACGCAAACCGTTCGTCCGCCACACATCCCTAGCATAGCGAACACGCAACTTTCCCCCTCCGGTTCATCTGTCCGAAACGCGAAACACCGGGGATACTTTCCCGGATGTCCCCCCCCCCTTCGCCGGTATCACCTATCCCTGCGTTAAATCACCTCTAGCACCGCGTTTGTCATGTTATGCTTTGATTGCTATGTTATTTATTGTGTTCCCCCTCCGTTACTTTTTCGGTAGACCCCGAGACCGCTGCCGGTACCCCTGTGATCGACTACGGTGTTGACGACCCCCTTCTTGCCAGAGCAACCAGGCAAGCCCCCCCCCCCCCCTTGATCACCAGATATCGCCTACTCTCCTCTATACTGCTTGCATTAGAGTAGTGTAGCATGTTACTGCTTTCGTTATTCCTATCCTGATGCATAGCCAGTCTTTGATACTGCTGTTGATACCTTTACCTGCAATCCTACTTGCTTAGTATAGGATGCTAGTGTTCCATCAGTGGCCCTACACTCTTGTACGTCTGCCATGCTATACTACTGGGCCGTGATCACTTCGGGAAGTGATCGCGTACATATACTATATACTTTACACTGTTACATCACCTGTGATACTGTTCGGAGATGGGGGCTGAAGGGGCAGGTGGTTCCACCCAGGTAGTGGTGGGCCTGGGTTCCCGATGGCCCCCGACTGTTACTTGTGGCGAAGCGACAGGGCAGGTTTGAGACCACCTAGGAGAGAGGTGGGCCTGGCCCTGGTCGGCGTTCGCGGATACTTAACACGCTTAACGAGATCTGGGTATTTGATCTGAGTCTGGCCATTTGGTCTATACGCACTAACCATCTACGCGGGAGTAGTTATGGGTATCCCGGCGTCGTGGTATCAGCCGAAGCACTTTTGACGTCAGCGACGGAGCGGCGCGCGCCGGATTGGACTGGAACGCCACTAGGCTAGGTCTGCTTCCGGCCGCCCTCGCAACGTGCAGGTGTGCTCAGGGCGATGGGCCCAGACCCCTGCGCGCATAGGTTTAGACCGGCGTGTTGACCTCTCTGTTGTGCCTAGGTGGGGCTGCGACGTGTTGATCTTCCGAGGCCGGGCATGACCCAGGAAAGTGTGTCCGGCCAAATGGGATCAAGCGTGTTGGGCTATGTGGTGCACCCCTGCAGGGAAGTTTATCTATTCGAATAGCAGTGTCCCTCGGTAAAAGGACGACCCGGAGTTGTACCTTGACCTTATGACAACTAGAACCGGATACTTAATAAAACACACCCTTCCAAGTGCCAGATACAACCCGGTGATCGCTCTCTAACAGGGCATCAAGGAGGGGATCGCCGGGTAGGATTATGCTATGCGATGATACTTGAAGGACTTCAGTCTACTCTCTTCTATATGCTGCAAGACGGAGGCGGCCAGAAGCGTAGTCTTCGATAAGACTAGCTATCCCCCTCTTATTCTGGCTTTCTGCAGTTCAGTCCACTGATATGGCCCTTTACACATATATCCATGCATATGTAGTGTAGCTCCTTGCTTGGGAGTACTTTGGATGAGTACTCACGGTTGCTTTTCTCCTCCTTTTCCCCCTTTTCCCTCTACCCGGTTGCCGCAACCAGATGCTGGAGCCCAGGATCCAGACGCCACCTTCGACGACGAGTCCTACTACTCTGGAGGTGACTACTACTACGTGCAGTCCGCTGACGACGACCAGGAGTAGTTAGGAGGATCCCAGGCAGGAGGCCTGCGCCTCGTTCGATCTGTATCCCAGTTTGTGCTAGTCTTCTTAAGGCAAGCTTGTTTAACTTATGTCTGTTCTTAGATATTGTTGCTTCCGCTGACTCGTCTATGATCGAGCACTTGTATTCGAGCCCTCGAGGCCCCTGGCTTGTATTATGATGCTTGTATGACTTATTTTATTTGTAGAGTTATGTTGTGATATCTTCCCGTGAGTCCCTGATCTTGATCATACACATTTGCGTGCATGATTAGTGTACGGTTGAATCGGGGGCGTCACACTGCTTGTGGTCTAGGAGATGGCGCCGAGGTGCAACTTTTGGGTGATGGTGCCGATGAGAGGAGGAAGATGATGATTTTGTGATGTAAACTATTAAACCATGCATCAATGATTGTCATTTGGTAGTTTGTTTGGAAGTTGATTGTGTTCTTATTGTCATAAATTGTGAGATGTCAAATGATAGATTTAAAGGTTGGGGTCGAGGCAAAGACTAGAACCCTCAAATCCAATCCTTAAAGCAGTTTACGGGTTGGGTTTGAGGGTGCTAGTATTTGCCCTGTTTTTCAACCCTTAAAAGTGTCAAAAAGTGGCACAACTCAACCCTTATAACTGCTTTTAAGATTTGAGGGTTTGAGGGTTCTACTAGTAATTCTCTTAGCCCGGCCTGCCTTTGACCCGACTTCTCATGCGTGCGGTATTGCGACCGAGTGAGCAGCCAGCTATCGCAGCCTCCAACGCAGGACACGTCCAACGCGGGAGGGTTGCACACCCTACCACCGGGCCTCACGTCGGTAGGGTGCTACCGCCAAAGTCTGTGGCGGCAGCGTGTGCAACCCTCCCGCTGAGCTGCTGCCATTTTTCGTCACAGAAACCTAATACAGATGCTCCAACCCTACCGCCGCGCCCTATGGCGGTAGGTTGTCGTTCCCTATCGCCGTGGTCCCTGTCGGTAGGGTTTGGGCATTTATAAACCCAACCGCCCCGCTGACCCCACCCACCCCCATATCCCCCCACCCAGCCACCTTCTTCTTCCTCTCGTCCCTTTCTCATCTCTTCCACTTCCTTCGATCTTCTTCGTTTCTTCATGGATTTGGCGGATCGAGATGGCTTCGAAAAGAGAAAAGTAAGCTCCTCCGATCCCCCAATTACTTTGAGAAAAATCACTCCTCTTTTTTGTAGCCTAAGATTGGTTCAAGTTCATTTTCAAAATCATGATGAACCCTAGTTGATACGATGAACCAAGGTGATTGCATCTAGATAATACAACCAGGTGATGAACCCTAGTTGATATGATGAATCATGATGAACCTAGTTGATTTTTTGAACACATGATGAACCCTAATACAAGCTAGGTTTTTTTAAGGTGATGAAGCCTAATTGAATACAAGTTAATAGCTCTAGAATTTTTGACCATATGATGAACCCTAGGCTTAGATTTTTGTTGGAGATGATGAACCCTAATGTGTGATGCATCCATATGTTTAGGTCTGCAACCGTGGCGCAAGCATCGCCCATTCATCTCCAACACGACCCGTCAGAGTTGCCGCTCCCGTACGTGTACGAGGCCTTCCCCGGGATGCTGCAGCCGGTGGGATGTGTCTCAGACGAGGTCCTAGAGGCGACGAGGGCAAAGCGGTGGCAGGAGAGGGCAGAGCATATCTTTGACGATGTAAAGTGTTGGTCGTAGAGTGTGAATGAGTGGAAGAGAGTGATTACAGAGATGGAGGCAGATCCAACTATCTCCACTGTCCACTGGGAAGGGACCATTGAATCTTCCAAGCAGCACTCCAGCTGGGAGTTGTGCAATTTAGGCCGGAGAATCTACTTCGAGTGCAATGCGGAGGAGAGAGCCAGGATGCCGCCCCCAAGTGCATCGGCGTTTGATATCATCGGCTGGGGAAGGGTGGAGGCGAAAACTCCGGCGGGCAAGGCAAGGTGGGAGTGCTTGAACGGTCGGATGCCAACCAGCGTTCCGCCTCCGCCTGAATCGGTTGATCCGCTGCCGTATCTGTCTCCATGGCCAGGCATAACATACGAGGAGCTCTGAAGATGTCTCCCCGCTCTGTAAACTTGTCTTAAGAACTTGTTGCACCGGTTGTTGGCTTTGTCAAAGCTTTCTGCGAAACTACTTGCGTTAGTGGGGGTTGTCAAACTATGTGGACAAGTTTGTTATTTGCTATTTCCAACTTGTGAAATTATGTGCGTGTTTGTCAAACTATTTGATATTTGCTAATATGTGAGCTCATATTTTGCTATTTGTGAAACTGTGTAAAAGTTGTGATAAAACTTAAAAAAGCAATCACAAAAACTTGTAAAAACCCAAAAGTACAGTAGCGCCAAAGGGCCCGGCGGTAGGGTCAGTCAACCTACCGCCCAATCCTGCGGCGGTAGGGTGTTGAGTTGGCCGTCAGGTAATGGCAGTGGGTCGTCCATGCCACCGCCAGAACCCTCGGCGGTAGGTTGCCTGACGCTATTGTCGGGCCCTTTGGTGGTAGCAAAAAGGGTCCGGTGTCAAAAAAAAATTCAAACGGAGTTAGATCCCGATTTTATAGTACCAAAAAGGGTCAGAACACGAAATTTGGCCTTGATGGGGTTGGGAGGTCCATGCATGCAGGGCAGGCATGGTGGCGCAAGTACCGGCAAGGCTGCGACTATGCGAGCTGGATTCCTTGCGATCGACGATGATCTAGAGAGGACGGACGCACACACGGCCTGGTCAGCAGCCGCGCCCATGTGCGCCTTCGCCCCGAACTAGGCAGCGCCCTCCCGTACTGGTACTGTACGATTTAACCTGCCTTTGATCACTTCATTAGCTCAGTAAAGTACCGCTCCACAGTAGCATGGTCCATGGGAGGAGGGAAGGGAGTGTGTTGTGATGAGATGTGTGCCTGGACCGGGACTGGTCCGGTCGTCGCCTTGGCCTGCATGGCTTTGACCCGACCTCTCATGCATGCGATGCGATCCACCTGGGTAGGGAGTGGGATCGCGACCGAGTGAGCAGTCAGCTATCATGGACACCCTCGCGCGCAGGAGAGGACACGTCCACCGTTACGCGCATGCATGCATATGCAGGGCGTTCTTTCTTTCTTTCTGCAACCATCTCAACTGAATTCCGCTGGCGGCTCCACTCCACGGAGGGCGATCAGAGCATCACTTCTCCCTCCGACCGCAAAATTGCAAAATGTGCGCCCTGTGTAGTGTACGACGAACCTTACAGAGACGGTGTGCATATACCCGGCCGGACCGAGGGTGTACATATACCCGGCCGGCCAGCCGGAGATGTTCTCTGTGTGTTCTTAACGCCATACGAGCTGGGCCAGTACGAACACCAGCAACGTTAACCCCTCTCAAAACTATGATGGTACTACTAGGTCTGTTTTTCGACGATATACATCCTCCTCCGGTTACCACCTTGTCAGGTTATTATTTGCAAGGAAAGGAAGAGAACCTTATTAACCTCTTCGTCTCTTTTCCTCGTCGACGAACGACTATCTGATCCCGGCTGGGAACACACGAATCCTGCTGCAGTATAATAACCACAGTGGAACAAACACTGGAAGCAAGATTTAATTTATGTGAATATCCAGAGCCAAGAGGAAGAATACAATACGTACTCCGAGCCCTCCCGGCAACATCGTACACTGCTCATTAGTATATCGCCGGCGCGGCGTCATCCCAAATATACTACTGCTCCGGGCACAACCGGTCGTTACAGGAAAAAAGGTGATCCATGGTAGGCGATGATGACGCCACCTGTGATGTTGGGGCGAGCGGCAAGTCAGAATTGACAAATTTGACCTCAAAGAGAACGTATTTCACAAACTAAACTGTTTTTGAAAATATTTCACACCGCTGACCCTTTTGTGCAGCTCCCAACAGTAAGGCGCTGCATTTTACTGTGCAACTCCTTACAGTTAGGCGCTGCACAGTGTAGTGCAACTCCTTACAGCTAGGCGCTGCACAGTGTGGCGCCTGTGTGTTAGGTGCTGCATAATAAGAGTGTAGCGCCTTGCTGTTGGGCGTTGCACATTAGAGGTCAGCTGGGTGAAATACTTTCAAACATAGTTTAGTTTGTGAAATAGTTTCGTCTTGAGGTCAAATTTATGTTTTTGCCCGAGCGGCAACACCACCGGCTCCCTCCCTCCCTGAGAGTGGGCCCTGATGAGTCATGATTCTGCTCGACGCCGTGCTAATCGGATACTTCGAGGTTCCATCTTTCTGTCGGGCCTACCACCATCACCGCATCAACATCAGAAACCATCGTCGTTTTCGCTCACAGCTGTGGCCTTTCTTCATTCTCTTTTCTTGCTTCAAGTGGGCAGCATTAGTGTGCGTTGTGTTTCCGTAAATAGATGTCAGTTTGGTACGGCTCCAATGGTCATCTTTTATTGGCATAATAAAGGCACTCCCAACGCATTTTGACACAGAGAGGGGGTGTGGAGGAGAGGTTTCTCGTCCGCATAGAGTTATGCTCCATACTATGCAAATGAGAATATACGTTGCAACGGAATAGATATTTTTTTACGAGAAGCTTCTGGAGAGATAATTGATGTGACCATCAAAACGGTCTCCGCGACGGTGGGGCGACAGAGCGAGGAGCTGCGGTGTGTCTCACGGGTCATGTTTGCCCCGCGAAATCTTGATAGTGGTGGGTTGGTCGAAATGATGGCCACCACCTAACTCATGCCTTTTTATACCTCCGGGTCCGCCTCCGTGTCTAGGTTGTGATGGCCTCCTCGTTTTGTAGCTGCATGGCGACCTTTTAGGCATAGTTGCTTCAACCACTCTCTCCTATGTTGACGTAACCGGATCGATCATTAATTGCAGTGAATCTCGTTTCATTGGCATAACCAGCGCATAATCACGTAGCCCCTCCTTTACCAGGGTTTACTCTCTTCAATTTTTTTAGCGCTCACTTGCCCACATTTTTTTATAAGAGCCAAACTAGTATATCATCTTTTATTGGCATGTGCCCATAATTTGTTTTATTATAGTCAACTAGCATATTCTCTTTTATCGTCAAATAGCGTGTGGGATGCACAAGGGCAAGGCCACTGGCAGGCACCAAAACGACATGTGTTTGTAATGTGCGAATAAAAATTCAAAACAACCATTGAGTTAAAGGAACCAACTCACGACCTCAAAAACTCGACCACGTGTTGCTAGCCATTCAACCAAACAACCCTTGCTAAAGAAATGGCCAGCGCGAATGTTTAAGAATATACTGTAGAGTTACTTCGACATATTTTTTGATTTTTCTGATTTTTTTAACTTTTTAAAATAAAGTAATAATTATTAAATTCTGAATATTCATCGAAACGTGAACAATTTTTGGAATCCCGATTTTTTTACAGAATGCCAACATATTTTGAATTCACAAATATTTTATGAAAACAAGTCAAAGCTATGTTTGTTGTCCCGCTCAACTAGTTTCTTTTAGCTCAAAGCGGGCTGGGTAGCCGAACCTGCGTGTGCGGGTCAGAAGGACGTGATGGCCCATATATGCCCTCCATGGCCTAATTTCTAATTTTGTGGTCGTTGCGAAGATGGCCTTTTTTGTTGATCTGATTTTTTGTAGAGATGAAATCTTTCATCGATACCATGGTGAAAATATAGTGATTCAACGCTTGCACTTCTAAGGGATCAGATCAGGCGTTTTCAAAAACCATTATTGATAATGTTCGTGCGGGTGCTCGTCCAATTGCAGCCTCTTTACCAAAGTCTTTGGAGTATTTCTTCGAGCAGAGATTGACGTCGTGAAGAAGGTGTTTTTAAGAGATTTAATTGTAATTCTTAGTCATAAGACTTACTTTGTATTTTCTTGAATGTTAGGTCCAAATCAGTGTATCTATAATTAATTGTTACGAGTATGAATAAAACTACATGTGTTTCTCAAAAAAAAAAAGTTAGAGTAGTTCTAAAAAAATAGTATAAAGAAAGTAGTTCACCCGCAAAAAAAAGAAGAATAGTTCTTAAATAAATATTACTCCGCTTACAATCTCGAGCATTGCGAATGGAGGGATTTCTTCTTGTGTAGATTATTATATTATTAAAAAGCCTTGACAAGTTTTCCTTTTTGGTACTGTACTATAGGCTGGAGGCAATCACGAACGCCTCATGGGCATGGGCTGCTAGGACTATAGCAGTGGCACGAATGAGTTGTGCATGCACTTGCTTATTAATTCAGGGCAGGATTATGGGAGATGGTGCAGTGCATGGCCCGGATGCATGGATGGAGCCCGTCCAAAGAAAAGAAAAACAGATCGAACAAAGCGCCACTAATTCGCATATGCTCTTATTGTCAAAATAAATAAATATTCGCATATATACGTACGCCCTTTATATATAAAACTGAGATGGGATTCAGTTGAATCCGATGTAAGACTAATTTTTGTAAACAAGTAGCAGACTCATTCCCGCTGCACATCATATGGAACGTAGGAAATGGGCCCAATCCATATACAATGAACCGATACGTGGGGATGCATGCCGACATGGGAAGCAGGACGAGGAAAGGCAGTATGTTAAGCAGAAAATGGCGAGCTGGAGCAGTGGTGGCCAGAAGAAGTGCACCCTGGAGCAAGAGGCCAAGAGCAAAAACTGAAGGAAATCTAGCTAGCTAGCGCGCGTCGACCTGGGGTAGGGATGCCGACCTGGGGACGGGACGAGCGTACAGCAAAGGTAGGGAGTATGTATATGTATGATAAGCAGAAAATGGCGAGCTGGAGCAGCAGAAGTGGTACCGTTGATGGGGTTGGGAGTTCCCATGCATGCATGGTGGCGCAAGTACCGGCGAGGCTGCCTGCGAGCTGGATTCCTTCCTGCTGGGGCTGGGGCTGGGGCACTGGGCGATCGATGATCTTCGCAGAGGAGAGGACGAAGGCACACATGGCCCGGCCCGGTCAGCCACCGCGCCCATGTGCATGCGCCCCGAACTAGGCAGCGCCCTCCCGTACGGGTACTATACGATTTAACCTGCCTTTGATCACTTCATTAGCTCAGTAAAGTACTACTCCACGGGGTACCATGGTCCATGGGAGGAGGGAACGGGGTGTGATGTGATTAGATGTGTGCCTGGACCGGGACCGGTCCGGTCGTCGCCTTGGCTTGCATGGCTTTCACCAGAGCTCTCGGGCATGCCAGCATGCGTGCATGCGATCCACCTGGGTAGGGAGTGGGATTGCGACCGAGTGAGCAGTCAGCTATCGCAGCAGGAGAGGACACGTCCACCGTTGCCTGCTTGCATGCATGCAAACGCACCACCTTTCTTTCTTCTACAACGGTCTGAAGTCTGAACTGAACTACGCTTAACCATGATGTACGGCGCAAGGTTTGTGTGTTGACGCATCTCTGCCCGGTCAGGGCAGCAATCCATAAAAATCCTCCTGCATCTGTACGTGAAAGGGGACCAGTCCACGCATATGGATGCTGAAGGACACATTCAACCGTAGCCGCATATATTTGTCTTTCTCATGTCCGTCAGCACAATCACCGAACCACCGGAAGCCCTATAGGTGTATGCTTCAGCGCAAAGGACGGCTCGCTTCCCCATCACTCATCGGAGTGGAACCCCTGGCTGATGCTTCAACGCGAGGGGAAGGCGGCGCCTCCGTTTCTGTGGAGCCCATGTGCGATCGACGGAGGTCCTCGCAAGAGAAGAACCGGGCAAGACACCGGCTGTGTACGCCGGCGTCTCCTCGGCGGTGGCCTTCATGAGACCCAAGCGGCGGCGCACTCCCGTGTTCTACCTCTCCTGGATGATGGCGGCGGACGCGGAGGCGCCAGCCACTGACTCGTCACTCTTCGTGCACCCGGCTTCTGTCTCTGCCTGCATGACGCGGTCGTAGGCACGGGATGCGCGGTACGACACGTTGTCGTCGATGGCAGCGTTGACACCCGTGTCGCCGTGCCGTCGTGGAGCAACTCGCCACTCCTCATCGAGTGAGCCTGGAGCGGCGAGTTGCTGAACCACGCGCTGGCTTGGGGCGGCAACTTGCTCCATTAGGCCAGGCGCGGGTGGTGGAGCAGTGAGCTGCCTCGCTCGTATCTGGCGGGCTCGGCGGACCACCCAGCCGCCTTGTATGCCGAAGAACTACTCTTCAGAAGCCATCACAAGAGTGGTGAAGGAGGAGATGGGGGAGCAGCGGAGGGGTGCGATTCTTGCCCGGTGTCTGGCCTTGTTTAAATAGAGGACGAACGGGAGGAGATCGGCCGGCGTTGCGTTTAATGTCGGCCCGCTCATGAGTGGACGTGTGGCCGGAGTAGTTTTCTCGGCTTCAACCCGGGGTTAATGGGGGCGTATGAATGCGGCGAGGAGGCGTGTTCAGCCGGGCGTGTAGTGGGCGGCGCCCTCAGCCGGCGAGCCGCTTCAATGGCAAAGGCGGTGACAGGTCTCGTCCGCCCCGAGCCGCCTTCAATGCGAAGCGGCGCGCTATACAGCGGAATGAATGTGGGCAGCTAGCATCGGGTGGGATGCGCGCGCGGGAGAGGAAGAGATTTTTGATGGGCCAGGACGGTTAGAAGCGGGTTTGGGATAGGTCCGGACTCCCGTAAACCTCCCTCATTTTTATCCCCATTTTGCGGGAGAAATCACATCCGAACCGCTTCACGGACCGATACAAGTCGTCGCTAGATAATTTTCGCGGTCTGGACAGCACGGTTCGAACGATTGCGAAAGGTTTACGGGTCGGCATTGAAGATGCCTTTATCACCTTGTCAAGTTGTTATTATTAGCAAAGAAAAGAAGCTCAGTCTCCGGGCAAGATTCTACCAATTCATAGGCAAATACAAAGCCAAGAAGAAGAATACAATACGTGCTCCGAGCCACCGGCAACATCGTACACTGCTCATTAGTATATCGCCGGCGCGGCGTCATCCCAAATATACTACTGCTCCGGGCACAACCGCATTCGTTACAGGAAAAAAGGAGATCCATGGTAGGCGATGATGGCGCCACCTGTGAGGAAGCTGGCAAAGCAAAGATAAAGGGGAGGATCTCCTCCGCTCCAATGGAGATGTTGGGGCGAGCGGCAACACCACCGGCTCCCTCCCTCCCTGCGTGTGGGCCCTGATGATCATGATCCTCCTCGACGCCGTGCTAATCGGATACTTCGAGGTTCCATCTTTCTGTCGGGCCTACCACCATCACCGCATCAACATCAGAAACCATCGTTTTCGCTCACAGCTGTGGCCTTTCTTCATTCTCTTTTCTTGCTTCAAGTGGGCAGCATTAGTGTGCGTTGCGTTTCCGTAAATAGATGTCAGTTTGGTACGGCTCCAATGGTCATCTTTTATTGGCATGAACGCGCTCAGAGCAACTACAACGGAACTTGACAAATCCGGTCCCTCAAACGCCCGTGGACGCGGCCGGGTGCGTCCATGGACAGTGACTGATCACGTCTCAAATTTGCTACTCTGCATCTGAGTTTCTCATATTTCAACCCGTAGATCCATACAAAATATGTAAAATAAATTCTACGGACTACATACTACGTACTACCCTAGTTAATCTTCATTGTCGGAGATGTCCATGACATAGGTGCCGAGCACCGGGTGGACGGGCACGTAGGAGGGCTCCGGCTCCTCCTCCTCCTCCTCCTCAGCCTCACCCATGTAGGCGAACATCTCCTCATCCTCTGCGGCGTGCTTCGCCTTCATCTCCTGTCGACGACGGCGTCTGGCCTCCGCATCCGACTCCGAGCGGAGGGAATCGAGAATGGCCTGCTGCTCCGCCTGCAGATTCGTGTCCCCAGCATCCCCCCCCCCCCACCTCCTCCACCTCCTCCGGATCCACTGCATCCGAAGGTAGCCCCCCGACGATTCGGGCTACGCGCCTTGCCTGGAACTGCTCAAGAAGTTCCAGCCGGTGCTCTAGTGTTAAAAATGGATAGCTCCTCACCCGGCGGCGTGAGGGCATGGCTACTAGTGGTGGTGGACGGGGAGTGAAAAGTGGCGGCGACGGCGGACGGGAGGAGGAAAATATGGATGGGGTAGGGTTTCGGTGCCGGCTGTCGGCTTAAATAGCCGGGCTAGGCACTACACGGCCTGCCGGAGCGGCGCCACGCGGCGACATCGGTCGGACGGAGAAAACGAGCTTCGGACCGCCGGGTTTCGGACCGTTTTCGTGTTGGACCCCAACGTCATTCCGACGCAGCGGACGCACCCAGGCGCCCCATATCCGCCCCATATTTGGGCTGGATATAAGGGTTGCCAGTCAGCCAGGGCGTTTGAGGCCCATTTGTGGTGCCCATCTGGATTGTATTATCGCGACAGGTCAGTGACAGGATCGTCCGCCCAGGCGTTTGAGGCGGGTTTGGGGCGTCCGGCTATAGCCGCTCTCACAGCGCATTGTCTCTTAACACATTATTCTAGATAATGATTATTTTTACTTCAGAGACAATCAACCCAGTGCATTAAATATCTTATGGGTTTGTATCTAAATGATATCCCACCTAGTTACTTTAAAGATATTTTTTGCATCCCAATATTATTTGGAGTAATTACTTTAAAGATATTAAATATATTATGGGTTGTATCTAAATGATATTGCACCTAATTACTTTAAAGATATATTTTTGCATCCCAATATTATTGCACCTAATTACTGACCGCAAAAAAAAGGAGATAGGCCACAAAGGATCGGAGCAAACTACATTGCATAGAAAAAACGAGGAAAGAGCCATATCTTCGCTAACGTATGACCCCAATCTCTTTCTTCTTTAATTACAGTGTCACATAGCATTTTGCCTATCGTAACATGGTAAAAGCCAATCATTGTGGTGCCCCGGTTCTCGAAAACACTGGGAATAGAGAAAAAAAACATACTTTAAGTGGCATGTAATTCCCAGTCCTACCAAAACATAAAACTACAAGTATATCGATCAAATATTTGTCACCAAGGGCAAAACACAAACATAAATATAGCAAGAGGTTCACATGGATGGAATAGAGTGCGGAGGAATTCTTACGAAAAGATCGCAAGGATTCCATTGTGTGAAACAAATGACTAAACGAACTAGGAGTAAAAAAAATACATGAGGATCCAAATTCTCTACAAATCGCATGAAATCGCTTTGAATCAAAGGGATCCCTAAGCATTTGCAACTATTGAGATGGTTTCACTATCAATTTTGTCGTACCTCGGCCGTGCGAGTCTACACTAAGCACCGTTGATCCAGTGTTGAGATATTCAGCCAATAATCTATATATTTCCACTCGAGTGAAGAAAATAGGACTACGACAACTCTGTGGACAACCTTTTCAAAATGTGTATGAACAAAATTGTTAAGTCAACCGAGAAACAATGCCATAGATTCACATTTTAATATATAATTATTGAACAATCTAGCAGACGCAGACACTATTTGATCATATATGAAAAAAAATCGCAATGCCACATAAGAAATAAGTATTCCCGGTCAATTGAGTCGTACATAGATAGTATAAGTATATTAAGAAATGTAGAAGTTCAATACCACGAGGTAGGATCGTGAATCCCGTGGATCAGTGGTGGGAGCGAGGTCCATTTTTTATGGAAGTGGGATCGAGGTTCTTCCTTCTTACTCACCCGGGTTCAATCGGTAAAACCGCGCGTGCGATGGTGTAAATGTGGTGCACGTAGATCATGCATCTTCTTTGTACTCTCAGGGAAAAAAACCTGATCAAAAAGTCCGTTCGTCAAGCATATGTAAAACCCTAAGTCTTGGAATTCTTGCAATGCTCTATATTGTATGGTACACTCTAAGTAACCAAATGTACCTTTTCACGGAGAAAAAAAAAGTACATCCCCACAGAAAAATAATGTAATCAGCTGCACTAGCGTTCGCTTTGTCTTGGCAGTACAGGAAGCAATGAAGCTTGAAGCATGGGTGACCTACCAAATCAGCCTGGAAAGCTGAGAAAACACTTGTATATTAGGGTCGATGCCTCCCAAAGGCCTCCATCACTACTTCACTACATCGTCTTTTTTTTTTTCTGCGAGGATACTTCACTACATCGTCTCACGCCACATCTGAAAAGATGAAGCCATCCATTCAATTGCACACTAAGGCATCATCTTAATGAACTTAGCCGATTTAAGATCCTGCAAGTCCAGCTGTGCTTGTTTAATGGGTGGTGCTATGTAAATGCATTGCCACCACCTAAGGTCAAGGCTCTTCAATTTTCTCTGCTCGTGTGGCTGCAACGCGAGATCTGTCGTTTCTTGGCCCCATAAATGTCTAAAAAAATTATGAAATTAAAGTCTTCCTGGCAGAGGAGTGATTTTAGTAGTGACAGTTCTTTAATTAAGAGCACCTGAAGTCTTAACATGGGAGGGTGTCACGTGCAGCGCCGAGGTTAGCGGTTCATCTAGTGGGTGCAGATTAGTATGCATGATTCCATTGCACTATTTTTGATGGAACTGCTTGATATTTACCTCTCTTTTTCTGCATTTCCATATTGTTCAATTAGTCAATTACAACTCCACGAGGTGATGGGCCGTCGCTATGGAGATCAAGCTGGGACGTTGATTGGCATGCTTGACCTTTTCTATGTCTGCATTGTGTCATTGTTATTTTGATGGCGCCAAATTGTTATGTTTTCGCTTGATAGGGACTTACTAATGTTTTAATAGACTTTTGGTCTTTGTGTATGGAAGAAGACCACACGTAATGATCTTCAAAAAAAAGGAGACAAATTCCACACAAAAAAAGGGAGACCGAATAATGTGAAATCAAACAAATTATATGATCGAAGGCCAGTGGGGTAGCCGGCCCAACATGCCAGGGTGGTCCAACAATGCAAAATGTTCACATAAATATATTTATTTACTATAAAAAATATTTTTTTCTCTATGCTATATAGAACATGGTGAAATTCCAGGGTGGTCCATGGACCACCCTGTCCACCCCCTAGTTACGCCATTGTCGAAGGCCAAATAAAACAGAATGTATCTCTTTTTTAGGGAATAAATGGAACAAATTTGATTCCCGTGTCCCATGTACGTTTCTTTTTTCTTGCAATGTGGCTACACGTTTAGTCTTGTTCCAAGATAGATGACAAAAAAGAACTTTGTTTGATGTATTTTATACACATTAATGTTTAGTTGGCAAACAGGTCCATACAGCTGGTAGGTAAAAAAATAAGAACATGGTTATGTGTCATAAGTATTTTTTTCTACATTTTTGCGAATCAGAGGAGCCCCTGATTTACATATATGTTTAGTGTGCCGATTAATTAGCCATTGTTGTAACAAGGGTGTGTCGTTTAATTCATGGTCATGTCATGGGCCGTGAGAATGGTGGGAATTCATTGATTGGAAAAGCTTCGCGAGAGCCCTTAGTTTTTCTTATATAAATTTTGCAAATTCATAAAAGAGGACGTGGGTGCTTATCTTTTCAACCAATTCTTGGTCTTGATCTATATAATAACAAGTCCGCACATAACAATGCTTTTGATTTTGTTCTAGAAAAAGAAGATCAGACAATGTGCAATCAAATAATTTTTGTTAGACATGTCCAACATACGCCACTTTTTCTTGCAGTGTAGCTATCCTTTTCATCATGGTCTGAAAAAAGAATACCAGACAAGACTAAATGAAACAAAATTTGTTGGGCAATATCAGTATATGTTTCTTTTTCTTGCGATGTACTCCCTCCGTCCCATAATATAAGACATTTTTTCAAACTAAGTTAGCTTGCAAAAATGTCCTATATTATGGGCCGTCCCATAATATAAGACGTTTTTTCAAACTAAGTTAGCTTGCAAAAATGTCCTATATTATGGGACGGAGTAGTAGCTAAACTTTTGCTCTTGTTAATACAATAAAGATAAAATAAAACAATTTGTGTTCGATGGATCTTATTAAAATTGCTTTTCAAGCATAGCCAATACAACTGATTTGTAAGAACAAGAAGATGTGTCGTGTGCACTCCTTTTTCTTACCAAAGGAGCAAAGACTGTCTAAGAAAAGAAGAGCAAAGAATGTGAAATCAAACAAATATTGTTAGATATGTGTAGTGTACACTCCTTTTTCTTACTGTCTAGCTATCCTTTTGGCTCAGTCTAAAAAAGAAGAACAAACAAGATGAAATGGAACAAAGATTGTTAGAGATGTCTCGTATACGTTTCTTTATCTTGCAGTGCACCTAAACTTCTTATTGCAAGCAAGATGAGCAAGTAAGATAAAACAAAACAAACTTTGTTTCATCTGTATTATATAATATTTTTTATTGGCAAACATAGCCAATACATATGGTAAGTAAGTAAGAAAGAGAAGGCTACGTGCCATAGGTTCCCCGGACCCCGCGCAATGGGAAGTTACGTGCACCGAGCTGCCCCTTTCTCTTGTGAAACAAAAGATCCCTCACTATGCTAAAGACTTTTGGGGGATTCTAATTATTAGTAATTTTTCCTACACAATATTGTATTACATATGATTAAATTGCACTAGATTTATAGCAATTTCCCATCCACGCCATACTCATTGTGAAGATTCATGTGTTTTTATTGTGACAATCAAACTTTCATGCAATTCTATAGTATTAGGCTTGATTCAAAAGGAAAGAGCAAATAAGACAACAAATGAAGCAAAATATTTTACACATATCTGATATATGTATGTATGTTTTTTTTTGTTGCTACAAACATAGTCAACATTTTGTCCTTGGTTTTTTAAAATGGGATTTATCGACACCCCTTTAGGCTTCCTTTGGTTTACATGAATTTTATAAAAATTCTAAAGTATAGGATTTTTGTAGGAAAAATTCCTTTGGAGCCCTTTGGTTTGTAAGAATGGATTCCTGTTCCTACGTAAGATAGGAACCAATCCTTCACATTTCGAAGGAAAAAAACATTAGCCTAAACTCAATGAAAAAAAATGTTTATCCTATGCATCAAATGGCATCTTTTTCCCTATAGGAAATGAGATACATTTCATCCCATCCTATGAATTTCCTTTTCCTATGATATTCCTATCCTATGAACCAAAGGAGGCCTTAGACTTGACTTCCAAAACAAAAATATATATAACAAAACAAACTATTTCAAATACATTAGATACATTTTTTTTCTTGCAAGAGTATACACCATTTTATTTTCATATTTAAAATTGGTCATGTCTTCTTAACAAATCTTCAGCCTTGATTCCAAATAGAAGAGTAAATAAGAGAAAAAAAATCATTGTTATACATGTATGTACCTTTTTATTTTCTTAGCAAACATAGCTAAGCTTCTTTTGTTACTATAAAGAAAAGAATAGCAAGTAAGAAAAAAATATGTGTTCCTTGTTTGGAAAAATATATAACCTTTTGGTCATGATTTTTAAATATAAATAGCAAATAAGATGAACTAAGACAACTCTTCGAGATGTATCCTGCATGCGCTCTTTTGCAAATAAGAGAAGTGTTTTCTTGGCTTCAAAAGACGATTAGAAAATAAGCAAAAGAAATAAAAGTTCTTCAAACATGAGCAATGGTTTTTGGAGCGCGGGGTCCATGGAGCCCAATTTTTTTGGATTTTTTTCTAATGAAATTCTAGAAAAATGTCCACATGCATACTATGGACGTATTCTACATGTGTTTTAAAATTAATTAGGAAGTACTTTAACATGTGAGTAATTTTGGGAATTTCAACAAACAAGGCATGTATTTTTTTTCTATTTTCAATTCCATTAGTTCCCGACAATATTTTACAAGCACCTAGACTACAACTATATATAAGGTGGGTTTTTTCGGATTCTTTTGAAACTTCAACAATTTTGTAACTTTTCAAAACAATGGGCTCCATTGGGCCTAGGCTCCAAAACATATTTCCGCTTCAACATGTCATATATACATTTATTCCTTTCATACAAATTGTTAGAAAACAAGGTGGCATTTATGGTAAAAGATCCGCATCGAGCCTTTAGATATAGATAAAGAAAACCTTGCTCAACCGCTATATAAATGCAACCTCTCACGGACCCCTGCCATCAAGACCTAATAACCTCCCCCCCTCGCTGCTGCCCCTTCCACCTCCGAGCTCTCGCTCCATCAAGACATTTCGATGTTGCCCCCAAGGCGATATTCTCCAAGCTCCGCCTCCATAGATTTCCCTTGCCCTACTCTTCCCGACCATCGATGACCTCCCGCCACCCTGCCATGATTCTTCTCGAGCTGATCTGCGACCACCCCCACCGCAGGCAACTACCCCTCCCCTCCGCCGCCACCCAACCATGATTCTTCTTGAGCTGATCTGCGACAACCCCCACCGCCGTCAACTACCCCTCCCCTCCGCCGCCACCCTGCCATGATTCTTCTCGAGCCGATCTGCGACCACCCCCACCGTCGGCAACTACCCCTTCCCTTCGCCGCCACCCTGGCATGATTCTTCTTGAGCTGATCTGCGATAGCCCTCACCGCCGGCAACTACCCCTTCCCTCCGCCGCCAACCTGCCATGATTCTTGTCGAGCTGATCTGCGACCACCCCCATCGCCGGCAACTACCCCTCCCCTCCGCCGCCACCCAAACAAGGCACAAACGCCGCCGCCTTGTCACATCGCCGATTCTTTGTTTCCTCTCTACTCAGGTGACGAGTTTCCGCACAAATCATGTCCCCGTTCTTACTTCATTTCATCGCCGGAAATAAAGCTGAGCATGACCCCCCAAAGTTGTGAGTTTTCTTGACTTATTTTATTGCACACAACCTAATTAGGATAGATATAATTGCACCATGGATTTATTTTCAAAGAAATAAATATAAAATGACTATGAATTAAAAACTAGCCTACGCACCACATGGAATTATTTGCATGTACATCTGATGTCACTATGATCCTATTGATGTAAGTGTACACATCCATGTCTAGATTTAAATGCCACATATCCATCTCTACATTGAATCTTGCACAAAGAAATCGATTTCCATCAAGCATCACAACAGATCACAATCCGACGACACCTCTTCTATCCCCAACAGTCAATCACAATTTCGTTCTCGACTCCTGTTCGGCACCAGCCAACTACCCTTTTGCCTGCAATTAAATCGTCATTGGATTCCTTCAACACTTCCCATCACGTTCCACATCAACAAAACAATTTTACTGAAATTATCCTTCAATTATATTATCATAAATGCGTGACAGATCAAGCAGTAGCGACCCAGGCGAACATCCAACCCCTCTAGAACACCCAAGGTTTTGCCAAAACACCCCCTTTTCTAACAAACCGGAAGGTGGGGCTCCCGGCCGAATCTCACCAACACGAATGGCCTCTTCCCCGACAAACCCACGGATTCGAAACCCAAACCCAAGGTTTTGCCAAAAGACACCTTTTTGTAACAAACCGGAAGATGGGGCTCCCGGCCGAATCTGGCCTCTTCCCCAGCAGACCCACAGATTCAGAACCCAAAACCAGGGTTTTGCAAATGCTCCAAAGCCCAAAGGCAAACAGAAAGGGTAGGCAGGGGGAAGAACCACACGGAAAACCAAAGGGAAGGCTCCAAATTCCGGCACGGGAAAATCCAAGGCCGGAAAATATATAAAACGGGGGCCAGCCGGGGCGAGGGGGAACCACCACCAACACCAAGCAGCCGGGGAGAGCGAGCCAAGGGTTTTTGAGTACAACGCACCCCTCCACCCCACCCCCCCACCCCCCCCTCTCCGCTCCCCACTCCCTCGCTACTCCCCACCCCCGAAAAATTTCAATTGACTCAGCATTGAGCCGCCCGCCGCCACCGGAATCCCCGAATCCGGCCGGCGGTAGGGTTCCTGGCGGTGTGCTGGTGAGGGGGTTTGGTTGCTGGCCCGGCCCGAGCCCTGCGGGGTTAGATCCGGGGAAGGGGGGGAGGGGCGGGGAGTGGGGGCGGACCCGCGCCGCCGCGGCGGGATGGCCGAGGACGGCGGCGGCGGGGGAGGCGGAGGCGGAGGGGAGCGGATGAAGCTGCTGTGCAGCCTCGGCGGGCGCATCCTGCCGCGGCCCGGGGACGGGACGCTGCGGTACGCCGGCGGCGACACCCGGATCGTGTCCGTGCCGCGCGGGGTGGCGCTGCAGGACCTGCTGGCCCGCCTCGCCGACGCCTACGGCGGCGCCACGGGCCCGCAGTTCGCGGTCAAGTACCAGCTCCCCGACGAGGGCCTCGACGCGCTCATCTCGGTCTCCTCGCCCGAGGATCTCGACAACATGGTGGAGGAGTACGACAAGCTGGCCGTCGCCAGCCCCAAGCTGCGGGTCTTCATCTTCCCCGTCTCGGAGGCGGCGGCGGCCGGGGACGAGGGAGGCGAGGGCGCCGCCGGCTTCGACGCCGGCCTCAGGTACCTCGAGGCCGTCAACGGCATTGTGCGCAAGGACAGCATCGCCAGCCTGTCGTCCACCCAGTGCTCCGATGGCGGGCCTCCCCCTCCCACCCCCGCCGTGCCTTCTGCTGGAGGAGGAGGAGGAGGAGGAGGCGGCGGCGGCGGGGGCTCCCCGACTGCTGTCTCCCCCACTTCCACCTGCTCCTACGACGCCGCCAGATCGGCTTTTGCTGCTCCGCCGCCACCCCAGCAGCTGCTTGTTGATGTCTTCACCAATGCTGCTCCTGCCCCTGTCCCGGTGAAGCCGCAGGAGAGTGCTGCGCCCCCTCAGCCATCGCCCCATCCACATCCACACCCGCATCCCCATCCGCATCCGGAGGCAGCAAGGTACCGTCAGCCACTCTCACAGCTACCACCGCTGCCACCAGTGTTCATGAACGATCATAGAGAGGCTATGCAGGGTCTGAATCAGCAGCCACCAGAAAATGCGACCTGGCTTCAGGACTGCAATATGTGTGTCAAGGCTCTGCCTCACGCGCACTCCGATCCAGTCATGAATGACTATGCCAGCGATGTGCGTGGAGGGGCGCCAGTGGAGCCAATACCAGTGTTCATGAGCCTGCGGCCTGAAGATGTGGCAAGGATCATGATGGGAGAGCGGCAAATACCTTCTCAAATGGGGGCTTATGGGTACACACATATGCATCCAGTGCAGCCTGACAGGGAAAGGATGTATGCACCAAAGATGGAAGGCGTTGCAAACCCAATGCCCGTCGATCCAGCGAGCTTCCATCAGCACGTCTATGTGCAGCAGCAGCAGCACCAGCAGCAGCAATTGCCACCCCAGCAGGTGCAGTCTACTTATGGATTTAACCATATCCCCATGATGCCTACTGAGATGGTCTCTCCAAATTCCGTTCATTCTGATAATGCAAGCTCTCGTCAACAAGCTATACTGCATCAAATGCCTTCACCCCATGGAATGGCTCAGTACCAAGTGAGGCAAACTAATCCCAGCAATCCGCTTGAAGGCGAAGGTAGTTTAAGTGGCAATTCTAGGCATCGGGAGGATGGGCAAGTGCTCCGTGATAATGTGCCTTCAGTGGCACCTGCTGCTGTGCCAACCTATATGGCCAATGTGGACAGGATGATGGATTCACTACGGGTGAACCCCAACGAGCCCCGCTATCCCGAACAAAGGATGTATGCCGAGAATGGTTTACCCCAGAATGCAACACCACAATACTCTCAGAGCAACACCAACACCTTTTTTGATGTCAGTGAACCAAAGATAGCCCATCCAACTGAATCAATGCCACCGCCTTCTGTGGCCAGTCCTTATATGCATAATGTCCAGCATGCCAACGTTAACCATATGCCGCCGCAAATGGTGAGCATTGGGGGACCATACCCCAGTTATGTTGCCGCTACGATTGGGCATGTGGGTGTGCCCCCATCGGCTTATGGTGTTGATCCTGCGTATACAAAAGCCACTATTAACCCAATGGGCGAGCAGAAGGATGTTCTGCCTGAAGTTTATCACAAGGAAGCTCCACATGAATCCGTTCCTCCTTCGAACGCTAATGCTCAGGTACCATTACCGACACCAGCATTGACAAATCACGCTCCAGTTGAGCAACTCCAGGAGTCTGGTTTACCGGGTCAACAGTTCAGCAATGTACATGCGCTGCCACCAAGACCTAAGAGGGTAGCAAGCAGGGAGAACATCAGTTCTAAGGATCCCCATTCCCAAAACTCTCTGTTGAATTGCAAAGGGCCAGATTTGAATATCCCGGCTGAGGAGCAACCATATCACAAAGACACACATGCAGAACAACCTCAGTTTGTCAAAGGTTCAATTCTTAACAATACTTCCAATTAAACCTTTTGCCAGTATATGTGCTTATTGAGTCATAAGTTATGAATGCTCATTACTGTCTTTCATGAATCCAGGTGATGGTATCACTAACCCAGACTTGCTGGGCATGGAGGATGGTCTAGCCGCATTTGAGCCTCCACCTCCTGTGCTGAATGAAGGGCATGGGAATGTCACTAATAAAGTAGACGGGCAAGCTCACACCAACGAGGTTAGGATGTGATTCCTTAGAAGTTCATATACGTTCTTGTTTGTTTCATCTTTAGCACTTAACAACCTAACAAGAGAAATGTGCAGGTTAGCAAGGGCAAACCACTAGATTGGGTTTCAGGACAACCAGTCGCAGATGAGCATGGACGCCTTCAGGTTACAATCAGGAACTCTTTATCTTTTTTATCATGCACATCTTTAATACTACAAAGTAATGTCCTTTTACCAACCACGTGTTCATGTTTTCAGATTATAAAGAATGATGACCTTGAAGAGCTCCAAGAACTTGGTTCTGGAACTTTTGGAACTGTATATCATGGCAAATGGAGGGGCTCTGATGTTGCAATAAAAAGAATCAATGACAGATGTTTCGCTGGGAAGCCATCTGAGCAAGAAAAAATGGTATAATGATAACATTTTAGATTTTCTTTTATTTGCTTATGCATATCCTTATACTGATATGTCCTGAATGTTTGCAGCGGAATGACTTCTGGAATGAAGCATCTAACCTTGCTGATCTGCACCACCCCAATGTTGTGGCCTTCTATGGCGTTGTTCTAGATGGGCCTGGGGGATCCATTGCAACGGTTACAGAATACATGGTTAATGGCTCACTTAGGACGGCTTTGCTGAAGAATTCCAAGTACGTCCACTATTTATATGTCTGCAAAGCTTTGAATAAAGCTGGGCCTCGGGCCTTTTCTCAAAACAAAAAAATGTCTGCATTCTAGCATGTGTTTTAGAAGTAATTCTCATGTATCAACTGCCACATCTTAAAAACTTGGAACTTATAATCCAACATGAAGCTGAGTCGATTAATATTCTCTTCATGTGCAGGAGCCTGGATCGACGCAAACGGCTAATTATTGCCATGGACACAGCTTTTGGAATGGAGTATCTGCATAACAAAAACATTGTGCACTTTGACCTCAAAAGTGACAATTTACTTGTTAATTTGAGGGATCCTCAGCGTCCAATATGCAAGGTAAGAACTCAATTCTGTTTTGTACTATTGCTGGCTTGTTGCACTTCATTGCTAGACTATTGATTCTTCTCTTCTGCATCATATTTTGCATGTTTGATATTGGGTAATCTGTCTATATCGACTTTTCAAATTATTAGGTATTATTGATAATTTTTAGCATCAATATCCCCTCATACTTGGAATATACGGCGCTTTCTTGTGGCAATCATATGGACATTCATGTGGGCGAGAATGTACTGTTGCTTGGGCAATTAATGAGTTGCACCTTAAAATAGACACAATTGATTTAGATTAGTCCCGGGATCGTTTTAGGCTTTTAGCTAACCTTAAGGCATCTTCCGTCGACACTGCAAGGAACATATGGTATAATAATGCATGGCTACTAACAATAAACTCCTTTTATACTAAAGAATCACTTGTTTGCCATCTGAATTTTGTCATCTTTTACTGATCTACTAAACATCCATGCCGCATTATATGTAGTTTATAGATAACTAAGGCTTCACTTTTAGTTCTTGCACTGTCACATGCGAATGAAATATTGCTCATGTGAACTGTCAACAAACTGGATCGACCGACGAATGCGAACAATTTTGCTTCTTTTATGATTTAAGTTAAGCACCATTTCTCTTTCTATATATATCTGCATTGATTTTTCTTGGATGATGCAGGTTGGTGATCTTGGGCTTTCAAAAGTCAAGTGTCAGACTCTCATCTCTGGTGGTGTGAGGGGAACGCTTCCATGGATGGCCCCAGAGCTTCTGAATGGAAGCAGCAGCCTGGTCTCTGAAAAGGTTTGCTAATCCCTTCATATTGCTTCCGTGTCCGAATTCAGATAGCTATATCCAGGTTTACATATAACTTGCACACTAATGTTGATATGTTCCCCTCAGGTTGATGTCTTCTCCTTTGGGATTGTCCTGTGGGAACTCCTCACAGGAGAGGAGCCATATGCAGATTTGCATTATGGTGTTATCATTGGTGAGTACACAATCAGCCATACCCTCAGTAGAAATTACTTGTGCAGTGGATGGTTAGAGTCTGATGTAAGCTGTTGTTTAACTGTCAGGTGGCATTGTGAGCAACACTCTGCGGCCGCAGGTGCCCGACTCATGCGACCCAGAGTGGAGGTCGCTGATGGAGCAATGCTGGGCGACGGAACCGTCGGAGCGGCCAAGCTTCACCCAGATCGCCGTCAGGCTGCGCGCCATGGCCGCGTCCCAGAAGGTGCAATCCTAGTAGCGCCAGCAGCGGTCTTGAGAAAACTTCTGGGGCCATCCATCCATCCGTCTTGGACAAGTTGGTCTTCGCATATTGCGTATTTTAGGAAATCCGGTGCTGATATATATAAATATTATATATATGGTTGGTTTCGTTCTTTCGTTGCGTCCGTCGGTCGGTCGGTCCCTAGGGTGTCTATCTATCTGTTCATACCCCTTCATTGTTTCATACCTTGTAATCATAAAATCATGAGCCCTCCCTCCCTCCCAACCTCCCCGTGTCTAGAAGTGTCGGTCGGTCGTCGTCCCAGATCCGTATTCATTCATTTATACCCTCCCCCTTTGGCTTTGGCTTAGAGGCGCGCTGAATAAGCCAGTCTTATTGTCAGTTATAGAGAGTCCGATATTTTATTTATTTTCTTCCCTTCCTTTTCTTGTGGGTAATAATCGAGTTGTTTGGAAGTTGTCGGTTCGGTCAGGTCAGGTCAGGTCAGTTCAGTCTGAAGAATGTGGTGATGAACTGGTTGTGTAATGTGGGTGGTGGTAATACAAGTTTTGGGAACTGTCAGTTGTGGTCCTATGTTGCTTGTATATCCTTGTTTTTTCGTGTGTTTGTGATTGTATACCGAAATGGTCAGTTCGGTATCGCTGTAAAAAGGGTCCAGTTGTTTTGTTTTATCCTGTGAGGAAAAATATATATCCAGTTATCTTGATTACCTTGTTAGCGTGTTGTTCCCTCTGTTTTCTGCCTGAAAGAGCTGCAGCTGTTGTACTTAGGGCTCATTTGATTCAAAGAAATCCTATAGGATATTTTTCTTATGTTGGGGATTTTTCTTAGGGCTCCTTTGTTTCAAAGGAATACTATAGGATATCTTTCTTACTTTGGGAATTTTTCTTAGGGCTCATTTGTTTCAAAGGAATACTATAGGATATCTTTCTTACTTTGGGAATTTTTCTTAGGGCTCCTTCGAAGTTCTTGGGAATTTTTCTTACGTTGGTCCTTTTGGTTCATAAAATAGGATTTGGATCCCATAGGGATTTTCCATATGAAATATTTGAAAGCACTCTAACCTTCTAGTATTAGAGTTTCTTTGTTTTTCATGTGGCATCAAACACTCTTTACTAATTCTATAGGAATCGAGTACTTTTCCTATTCCTGCATTTTCAGAATCTTATATGAATCAAAGAGGCCCTTGTTACTCGTGGTGTGTCCATCGTCCTTGGTTTTGTGCTGATTCTGTGGCCCGTGGCTCACCCCATGCCGATGCCATCTTGGATGCTGACTTTGCACGGCGGAGTGAAGTCCGGGGCGCCCATGCCCGGGGCACATGCGGTGCCACGACGGGGACGAGGAGGACGATGCGCATGTGATGGTGGGAGTGATGTGAGGAGGCGCGTGGGGGACGGCGCGGCCAACGTGACCGGCCTGACGCGGCGCCTCGGGCATGGGGCTGCGGATCCGATTCTTCGGCCTGGTCAAGTGGGTGTGGGTTGGACGGGTCGGGCGGCTCCGGTACCAGGGCCCAGATCCGGCCGCGTCGTGACGGGACGGGGGTTAACTCGCCGATCTGCATCGTGTTACTGGTAATAGTACTGTAGCACTACTAGTTTTACGTGCACAGCTGCTCATTGATCGTGCCCCCCGGGATCTCGTCGTGTACGTTAACCATGGCTTTGTTTGTTAATAACAACTCCCCCGGATCTGCGCGAGAGGACCCGGGGATATCGTCGTACTGCTAGCGCCGCAAACCAAGCCCTTCACCGGCTCGTCCATCCCCAAGTCCACCAGATCTTCCTCGTCGTCTCCGCGTGCCAAATCTCTCGGCTCTCCGCCGTGAACTGAATCTGCGGGCCTTTTCTTTCAGGGGACCCGAATCTGCAAGTTTACCAACACCGAACGTCCAGGACCCCCGTACCCTACTACCAGGCGTGATTAACCTAACTCGTTCTGGCCCCTCGTGATTCTTCTTCTGACGGAAAACCGCCACCTGATCACGCAGAAAAATAAACGAACACAGCAAAAAAAAAAAAAAACCGAGGGCACAGTCTATAGATAGAGATAAAACGCACAAACAACGCATCATGGTCAGTACACGTACAGGTACGCAAATATACACCACAGACACACACACAACACAGATCACATCATACGACACTTCCACCAGTCCCACGGCAACGCAACACACAACCCACAAACACCACGGAACAGCCCGTATACACTCACTCACAGCGACGCCGCGCCTCCGAGCACGACGGCGCGCCACAAAACAGCTACAGATTTCTGGCAACTCCATTACAACATTACCACTACATGTTTTTTCCTTTTGGGGTACAGTACAGTACAGACGGTGTTGGGTCCAGGAGGCTCGGGGGCGGATGGCCGCCGTCGCCTCCCGGACCAATAAATAGCAGTATCAAGCCTTCTCCAAGATGGAAGCGCTATGTACATATATGGGCCATTCGTTCTTCGCTCTCCGACCGCGCCGCCCGCCCTACCAGGACTGCTCGGCGTTGCCGTCACCTGCATTGTTCCTTTTTTTGAGAAATAAAGAGAGGGAATGAAAACCAACCAGAGGGGTCTCAAGCATGTATAAAAAGGGCGGGTGTTTTGAGCTGAGAATCACGGTGAGACCGTACCTTTTTCTCTTGCTCTTGTCCGACGAGGACGAGGTAGGGTTGCTGTGCCAGTTCCGCTTGCGCTGGTTGATGAACCAGTTGTTGATCTGCTTCAGCTGCAGCCCCGTCTCCTGCACCAGCCGCGCCTTGTCCTCCTCCTAACAAAGCCGCCGCAGGGAGATCGATTGATGATCATCGGCAGTAGCGCAACAAAAATTGCAGGTAAAAGGGTGATGATGGAATCTGCGGACTGTCACTTACAGTTGGGTACGGCCATTTTGCGTGGGCTTGCCACCAAGCCTTCAGGGTAGACGCCGTGTCTCCTGGGAGCTTTCCGGCTCTTCGCTTCCGCAGTATCTCCTCCCTGATGTCCACAAGCTTTTCTCTGTACCCCTGCAGGTCAGGAATAGAAGCTTAGACACCACCCGCAAAAAAAAAGAAGCTTAGACACCAACATGGTAACAACTGACAGAATGGAAGGCAGCAGTTTTACCTGTTTAAGCTCGTGCTTCAGCTCTTGCCTCACGCGCTCGACCAAGGATCTCTCACCCTCGGTTAGCATTCCGAAGCCCATGCCATCGGACACATCATTTCCCTCAAACATGTTGCTCTCGCTGTCGACCGGGTTGTCTTCATCATCAGACATAGTTGCCCCGGTGCCTTCGCCGGGAGATGCCCCTACAGAAAGAATTAGTATTAGCAGCAAAACTTAAAACTGACCAGCCTCCAACTTATCTTGGTCACAATTATGTTGCATATTGCCTTTGCTGGTACAGTATGAAATATTACTAAGCCTATCCAGGCTTAAACTTGCTCTAGGTTTATATCATTATGATTTCTCCCGACACAATACTCATTATTATCTGCAGGCAAACTTCCATGTTCAAACATATGCCTCTCATCGTAAACTGATGCAAACCCATTGATGATTACACATACAAACAGATTATGCAAAGTTCTATTGCCAACTAGAAACTGAAAACCGCTCCCTTTGGTTTTCACGGCGACACCAGTTTCCAGTGTGAATGGATATTGGCACGGTTTTCTCATAGGTGTGTGCCTCGTGATGCCCATAGGCAGAATGGTGGCAAATGTGCCTTAGCAAAAGTAAATTAAAACAGTACTATATGCAGGCAATCTCCTATGAATTAATTTAAAGTAAAGTACAATTCCACTAGAAAGTTTTGTAGCTATGTCAGTTCATTTTGTAACCATGAAGCATTCTTTGATATGCAGTTCTTTTTTTTTTTTGCACTAGGCAAGGGGCTTCTTTTCCTACATGGATCGTCTGACTTTTCAACAAGCAACATGAAGCATCTGAAAGGGTACCCCTTATGTGATGCTTCCCTATTATATAGTCCGTGACTGTTTTGTGTGGAAGTTAATTGCACTAGACTTAGTAAGAGCAACTTTATCAGGACAACTTAGTTAAGATTATGATCACAAGGTACTACCAGTTCAGCTGCATGGTCGGTACAGCACAAGGTTCATGCACAACTGCCACATACACCGAACTGAAATCTCAAAAGGCATAGCTTTAAAGCCAGCTTCAACAGCTTAAGTCTGCAATTCTTGTAACTGATAATATAAAAGAAGGAACCGGTATTACTATAAAGGTGGACCTAATATCTCACAGGACCTACAAGGGGGGGAATTATGACCTATATTTTCTACTCTCTCCGTCCCAAAATAAGTGTCGTGGTTTGAACTAAAACCACGACACTTATTTTGGAACGGAGGGAGTATCAGTGAATGTAACAATTGAGGAAAAAAGGGTCAAGTCATCGAGCTTTTTCTAATTAAATTTTGAAATAATTAACTATATTTGTGTTCTGTCAGAGAGCAGAAGCAAATAAAATCCTTATTTAAAAAAAAACCCTGTGGTGAAGATTCCTATAAAACAGTGCCCCTCATTGTTATGATACTCCCTCCGTCCCAAAATAAGTGTCTCAACTTTGTACTAACTTTAGTACAAAGTTATACTAAGTTTAAGACACTTATTCTGGGACGGAGGGAGTACTTACCATGACTATCAATTAATAAGCATGTAGTGTACAGATTGTAAAACCCTCTTCCTAGAGGAATTTAGAAGCACATATCTTGCTGTTGAACTGATGAACTTAACATGCTGTATGCTATGCTACCTGTAAGACTCTGCAAAGTCTGCTCGAGCTCCCAGCAGGCCATCACCGCTTCCATGGCGTGGACGCGCACATGCTGCTGGAGCTGCTCCTTGAAGGAACAGAGGAGAAGTACATAGTGTGTCTGCAACAAGGAAAGCAAAACCTTTACAACACATATAGAAAAGGCAGGGGGGCGTCAATATGATGTTACATGAAGAGGATTGCCATTTCCAGGCAAAAGAGAAGCTACTGCTAAGCAAAGGGACACTTGTAGTTGTTTTTTGGGGTTTGCTTTTGTCTCTATCGCAGAGGTGAGGCGCTTGTGGTTGAGAAAACAAAGTTGCTCACAGCTAGAGCCTAGAGCAGGCAGTAATTTATTTGAAGGTGGGATGGGTAATCAATCAGGTGATGAACTAGCATAGTAATACTCGCAGTTGAAGAAGCTAACATAAACCAAATCCACCGGCAGAAATTAGCGAGTGTACTAATAATCCCATATGAGCTCATGCGCAACCAATCAAACATGTTCCGTGCACTCGAAAAAAGGTAATCTGGCTAGCCTGTTTGAAATCCCAATCCCAAAAGGAGCAAGCCAATTTCATCGCCAATTCCATCCAATCCCCAAAATTTTGAACCAAGCGCGCACGCCGTGTCAATCTACAGATACAGCACGGGCGGAGCAGCCCGGGCCAGCCGACGCGGCTGGAAGAAAGGCCTCGTGGTAGCAGCAGCTCACCATGAAGAGGTCGAGCTCCTCGCCGCCTGCGGGCGCGGCGGCGGGGGGCATGGGCGGCGGGGCGCGCGCGGCGATCTGCGCGTCGATGCGGGGGAGCTGGTCGACGGGGGTGGCGACGCGCAGGCAGGCGACGTGCGCCTCCAGCAGCCGCTCGTACAGCGGGTGCGCCTCGATGGCCGCCTTCTCCCTCTCCCACCCGCCGCCCGCGCCCAAACCTGGCGCGAAGCCGCCGCCGGGGTTCCCCGCCGCCGCGGCCGCCGCGTCCATCCCCAGCGCCTGGTCCTGGTGGTGGTACTGGTACGCCATGGCCGTGCCCTCGCCGCGCGCGCAGGAGAGGCGTGCGCGGGCTAGCTCCCGCTTCGTATCCGCTGGCTTGCTCCGGGACGGGACGAGTGGTACCACCGGGTCAAGTGGAGGAGGACGGACGGACGGACGGATGGGTGTGGGTGTAGGTGTAGGCAGCAGTAGCAGGCGGGCAGGCGGGCAGAGCAGGCGGGCGGGGCGGAGCGGTGCAGCGGCAGAGGGGACCGCGGGGTGGAGGACGGGAGGAACCACAGCCATATGTATTCGCGTTTCCACGTGGTTCGTACGACAGTCGCGACAGTGAGCTGCACACCGCTCGAGCTACAACGAAGCTTTTTACGGGCGCACCAGCCCTTTTCTTGCATGTGAATTCCAAATTTTTACCGGATTGCGAGTTTCAAATTCTACCGGATTGCGACGGCTTTTACCTCGTCTGATGAAAATTCTTCCAAATTTATTTCATTCCTTTAGTAAATTTTCTTCCACCTTATGACAGCTTCTACAGGACTTTTGGAACCCGAGTCTAGTGTATTACTCACATGTAAGTTTGAGGCCAAATTACTTTTGTGGTATTATTGGCAAAAAGACAAAGTTATAGTTGCAAATTGTTTGAATAGCAAGCTTAATAAAGTGTCGAATTTGTTCTTATTCGTTAAGAATACAACGGAAGTCATTTTGTTGCGAAACTTTACACGCGAGTAATACACTGGACAATGCTTGTTCTGAAAAAGTTTCAAAAAATATTTGACCATTTTTTACTTTCCTTTTTTGCAATTCGGGTGCATGTGCACCCATGTCCCATTGTGTATTTTGGCCTGTAGGGCCTTCTTTATAGATAGATTGGAACATCATGGGAATAGAAAAAAAACCCTAGGATTGCAGTGCCATGTCCACCCAAATAGTATAAGATTTTGTTCGCTCCTAAGCGTGTTTGATTGCATCATAGGAAAAACAAAGATTATTTGCATGAGGTTAGAGTGGTTGTAGTTTTTCTTTTGAAATGTAGTGTAATGGATTTCTTAGGAAAAAATTATATGGGATTCAATCGTATGAACCAAAGAACCAACATAGAAAAAACTCTTAAGGATTTGTAGCCTCCACCATTCCTATGAAAATCCTCTTAGTCAAAGAGGCCCTTAACAGCAAACTGAGCGTAACTTAAATGATTAGATTCCTTGTGGTGGAACTAGCCCACCAGGGTTTAAGTCCTAGATTTGGCACTGGTGCTCGCATTTTTCTGGATTTATTCCAGGCTTCCTCGCGATGTTCGTTTAGTGGGAGGAGACGTTTTCGTCGACTACAAAGGTGTTTGTGATGACTTTGTCAATCTCAAGATGTCAATCTCAGTGGGAGGAGATGTTTATGTCGTCTTCGGGCTGGCTTGGTGGTACAGTTTGGGATCCTGACGCCCCGTCATTGTGGTCTCACTTGTTCTGGATAAACTCGCCAGGTTGTCCTCTTTTATCTCCACAACTAGAGTTGGGATACAAATCTCCATACTCGATGACATTGTCGTTCTGTGCTACAGGCTGCTTGGCGTGCGACGTACCGACTATAGCCTGACCTGTGTCGATGGCCAGGAGAAAATGGAGTTCCGGGGGTATCGAATCATTGGGCTATGGAGCTGGGGAATTGATAACCCACAAGTATAGGGGATCATTTGTAGCTTTCTTCGATAAATAAGAGTGTCGAACCCAACGAGGAGCTAAAGGCAGAACAAATATTCCTCAAGTTCTATCGATCACCGATACAACTCTACGCACACTTGACGTTCGCCTTACCTAAAACAAGTATGAAACTATTTTGCAAGAATAAAACTACGAGTACTTAGCGAGAATAAAACTATGAATAAAATGCAAGGTAATAAAAGTGGATAGCTTTTGTCAACAAGAAAGTAATTTGTCCCTAGGCAATCGATAGCAAATACCGCTAATCATTCTTATAATTTTATATGAGGGAGAGGCATGAGCTAACATACTTTCTCTACCTGGATCATATGCACTTATGATTGGACCCCTAGCAAGCATCCGCAACTACTAAAGATCATTAAGGTCGTGAAACCAACCATATCATTAAGTATCAAGTCCTCTTTACTCCTATACGCAACAACCCATCTACTCGGGTTTAAGCTTCTGTCACTCTCGCAACACCATAAGCGAATCATGAACGTATTGTAACACTCTACAGTGGGGACCCCTCACATTTGCACGAGACGGAGGGCATCGTAGGACAACAGCATAAATAAAATATACAATCATATCAACCAAGATCACGATTAACCCATAGGACAAAACGGATCTAATCAAACATCATAGGATAACCATAGATCATTGGGAAATAATATATGGAGTTGAGCACCATGTTTAAGTAGAGATTACAGCGGAGAGAAGGGGTGTTACACCGCTGCATAGAGGGGGAGAGAGTCGGTGTTGACGGTAGCAAGATTGTTGATGTAAATTGCCGTCACGATCCTTGCCCCGGCGGCACTCCGGCGCCACCGGGAGAGAAGGGGAGAGAGCCCCCCTCCTTCTTCTTCTTTCTTGGCCTCCCCCCTAGATGGGAGGAGAGTTCCCTCTCTGGACTGAAAGATCGTGGATGTCTCCTAGAGGGGGGGGGGGGTGAATAGGCGCTTTTAAAATAATTACAGTTTAGGCTTGAACAAATGCGGAATAAACCTAGCGGTTAATTTGTCAAGCACAAAACCTACAACAACTAGGGTCACCTATGTGCACCAACAACTTATGCTAAGCAAGATAAACTACTAGGTGATAGCAAGATATATGACAAGAACCAATATGGCTATCACAAGGTAAAGTGCATAAGTAAAGAGCTCGGGTAAGAGATAACCGAGGCACGCGGAGACGACGATGTATCCCGAAGTTCACACCCTTGCGGATGCTAACAACCTAATTGGAGACCCCGACGCTTGCCCGGAGCTTTACACCACAATGATTGAGCTCCGAACACCACCAACCGTCTAGGGCGCCAAGGCACCCAAGAGGAACAAGCTCTAGGGTGCCCAAACACCCAAGAGTAATAAGCTTCTCAAACTTCACTTCCACGTATCACCGTGGAGAACTCAAACCGATGCACTAAATGCAATGGCAAGGGCACACGGAGTGCCCAAGTCCTTCTCTCCCAAATCCCACCAAAGCAACTAATGCTAGGGAGGAAAATGAGAGGAAGAACGAAAGAAGAACACGAAGAACTCCAAGATCTAGATCCAAGGGGTTCCCCTCACTTAGAGGAGAAAGTGATTGGTGGAAACATGGATCTAGATCTCCTCTCTCTTTTCCCTCAAGAACTAGCAAGAATCATTGGAGGGATTGAGAGTTAGCAAGCTCGAAGAAGGTCAACAATGGGGGAAGAACATGAGCTAAAAGGATAAGGTTCAATGGGGAAGAAGACCCCCTTTTATAGGTGGGAAAAAATCCAACCGTTATGCTCACAGCCCGCACCGAGCGGTACTACCGCTCCAAGGAGCAGTATTACCGCTAGGGCGGTAGTAGCCCTTTGAAACGCAACAGCGAGGAGGCAAAATAGCCAGAAGAACCGTCGGAGCGATAGTACCGCTTGACATCACGGTACTACCGCTAGGGGCAGCGGTACTACTGCTAAGGGTAGCGGTACTACTGCTTGCGAGCGGTACTAAAAAATTACATCCGTGCCTACCACCGCTGGACTTGTGACGAGTTTTTGGTCCCGAGCGGAAGTAGCCACGGAAGTAGCCGCGGTAGTACTGCTCCAAGCGGTAGTACCGCTCCCAAGAGCGGTAGTAAAAAATTACTTCCGCTCCTACCCATGGTAGTACCGCTGCAGCCTTTTCAGAACACCAAAACTACCACAACTTCTGCAAACGGACTCCGAATTCGACGAAACCAAGTTTGTTGGAAAGCTAGCGACAAGGGCTCACACAATCTTGATAGAAATACCAATAATAAGCAAATTAGAAAAGGCCCATAAGAAAATGGTGAGAACCCTTCCTTGGATAAGACCGGTAAAACCTCCAACACCGAAAACATCATAGAAGACGCATGCGAACTCCGTTTTCGATGAACTCAAGCTTGTCAACAAGATGACCATAAGCTCTAAGACTCAAAAAGAGAACCAAACAAGAACCAAGAAACATGATGCAAGGATGCAATGGTTTGAGCTCTCGATGAATGATACGATCAAGCTACTCACTTGAGAGCCCCCCTTGATAGTACGGCTATCGATCCTATAACCCGGTCTCCCAACTACCACCATGAGACCGGTAAAATAGAAAACCTATCAAGGGCAAACTTTGCTTTGCACATGATCCACTTGAGCTAGATGATGACGATCTTGTCCTCCTCAAGATGGACCACTTTTCTTGATTGCGTTGGGTTGATGGAGACTAGATGATTGCTCCCCCATACTCCACTATGGATGAGCCACTCTTTGGCACATCTTCACAAGTCCATTGACACCATAATGGATGGAAAGCTTCAAGCACTTTATCTCTTCGTGATGCTCCACTTGAACTTGCACACGACAATCTTGATGACGATCACCACTTGATGTCATCCTTTCCATGGGTTGTATGATATCTTCCTCTTGACGCAAGCCCATGGACACGTACCTAACCCCACATAGACTCTCACATAGACCATGGGTTAGTACACAAAGTGCAATGGACAATGCTTACCATACCATGTGATCACTTGATCCTTCTCGGTACATCTTCTACGCCTTGTGAGTTGATCAACTTGATTCACTCTTGACTTAGTCTTGATCAACCTTGAATCTTTCCAACTCTGTTCGTTTGGATGATGTCTTGAAGGTAAACATGAATGATCACACAATCTTCTTCTTCAAGACATGCTTGCAATAAGCTCAACACTCACATGACCAATCTTTGGATAATTCCTTAATAGCACCTTGGTCAACCCATAAACTCCTTGAAACCAACACATGGACTTCAAGAAATGCCTATGAAAAAAATCCTTCAAATATAACTCAATGAAACCATTAGTCCATAGAGAATGTCATCAATTACCAAAACCATACATGGGGGCACCGCATGTCCTTCCATCTCCCCCATTTTGGTAATTGATGACAATCACTTTCAAGAGAGTTTATATAAGGAATTATGCATCACCATGCAATGCAACAACCAATAATGCATGCGAAGGAGATGCGTATGCTTAGGAACAAACCAAAGCCAGAAGAGACAACTCTCTAAACTTCTCCACAAAACTCTCTGAAACTTCTCCCCCATTTTCATCGATTGCTAAAATGGGCTACAAGCTTAGAAGGCCAATATAAAATGTGTTCCTCCATAAATTGTGTATTTCTCAACAAGAGAGTGGAATGCAATACACACATCCAACGGTAAATACTTGGAGGAAGACACACTATATTGAGGCCCAAAGATTGCAAAAGGAAGATATGCCACAAAGACATAACAAAGAGAGAAACAAGCAATCAAGCAATCAAAAGATATCTATTGAGGCAAGCTATCAAAAGATACCAATTGAACCAACTAGGCCAATGATCCTACGAGCCACATGAATAAAGGATATAATGACAAGAGCAGAGCAGTGTTCTAAAGAAACTAGAGAAGCTCCCCATGATTTGTGCACATCAAGAATTTTTGTATCTGGATACAAAGTGCACAAAATAAGATCATAGCTCCCCCAAAATCAATAGAAACTTACAACAAGTGCAAGAGAGCATATAGGAAACTAAGCCTAGTACTTGCAACAAACACATGGTTGAGCAACAAGTAAGAGAGGCAACTTAAGAGTGGGCTCAACCAAAAAGATGTGTGTGAGTCAAGGCAATGCACTTGAGAAGACTAATGTACAGAAGAGCATTAAGCATCAATAAAGTCTTGAAAGAATGAGGCACACGGTGCAAGGCCTATCATTCCCACACACAACTAGCAAATGGGTTCACAAGCTTACTAATAAGCATATAGAGAACCTATGCTTGTGACAACCCGCGGTGAAGATAGAAGATGAAAGGCTCATCAAGACGAGGGATACCTATTAAGATGGCAAAAACCTCGTAAAGATAAGCATGAGGAAAATAATCTTCACCACACAAGAGTGCATCAAGATGCAACAATAGAAGACACGCACTCAAGGCAAAATCTTTCACGGAGCCACCAAAGAAATAACATAAGAAAGACAAGGTGGACGGGAAAGAAAGGATATCATCTAGATATGCAACTTCTCTCAAGTGTATAAGATTCTAGGTAGACGAAATCATGATGATATATATATCTACAAAGAAGGATGCACACCCGAAATAGTTACAACACGAAGGAACAAGATATCCAAAGTCATACATATACCAATAAGATATTTGCTTGGAAGCATAGCACATGGCTAGATATGGTCTTATAGTATATAAATGAATTCCTACCACACACCCATCAAAGACATCACAACTAGCAACATGAGATCATCGTTGATATGCTTTGAGAAAGGAAACAAGTATCACAAGATGGAATGAAAATCATGCAAAGATGCAACCTACACAAGGTTGAATGCAAGAAAAGAATGCATGAAGAGATACTTGTTACCGAGATATCATTGGAAGGATGTAGTAGATACCAATTAAAGGTAGGTAGTAGTTCATTGATCATCCTAGCTTGACTCCAATTAGCACATGATGACACCACCTTCCTTGTGAGTGAGCCAAGCGCCCAATGCATCTCCAATTGTTCCTGGAACAACAACACATACAAAATGGTACCCAATCTCATTGGGACCAAAGAGTTAGAGAACCAACAATACATAGGACAAACTCCCCATAAATATGTGCATATAGATATGAAAATGAATTTCATGCACATCTCATCCAATTTGAGACTTGGTGGTGTTTTCCCTATATGTTGGGGTCAAAGAAGGAAAGCATGCCAAAGTAACTACATGAAGTTAATATGCATGCTCAATACTTTCAAGAACCGATACCAATTGATAAAGAATTACCAAGTGAAGAAGAGATACCAAATGAATAAATCAACACTTGGAGGATATCAAATGAAAGATACATCAAGGAATGAGATATCCAATGATACACGCAAAAAGAAAGATGTCAAACTCCCAAAAGAGAGAATGGTTCCAAACAAACCAAGTGCTCTACAAAGTTTCATGATGGCACAAAGTACCAAAAAGAAACAGTTTGCATTCCACCAACATACACTTGATAAGGATCACAAGGTGAGAGTTCTAAGGAAAATAGGATAGCTCCCCCAAGCATTGTGCATTAAGGAGAATTTGCATTTGAATACAAAAAGCACAAGATGGGATCACCACTTTCACTATATCTATACAAACACTAGACAAGCTCAAGGAAATAACAAGAACCACAAGTGGTATGGAATACAATGGGAGTTGACACAATCCTAGGCACGAGATAAGGCAAATAAAAGCAAAGGCCAATGTAAAGATGATCAATAATTTCTACTACACATAAGTGAGTACCAATTGTCAAAAGACAAGAAGTATTTGGAAATGATTCCCATTGGTAGATAGCAAGGATAACCAACATCATCTTCACACCGAACACAAGCAAAGTGCAACTTTTAGAGCTAACATGCCACCTAAGAACAAGATAATTTACAATATCAATTCTAGGTGACAATATCTCAAATGTACACATTTTCTAGGCTTGTAATATGCACATAGCATATTACTCCCCCATAATGTGATACCAATAAAAACTTAACAAGAGGCAATAAGAGAATCCAATAAGAGATAATTAATGGACTATTTAGAATTTGAATTTCTTATGAGAAGACATACCACATAGTGACTAGATAATCTTGAAATATCAATACTAGATGGTATTGCTCATGAACACACATTTATAGGATAGTGAGGTGCACAAAGCACATCACTCCCCCATAATGGGATATTCCATTAATCTCTCACAAGAGCCAACTAAGATACAAACAAGATGCACAAAGGCTCAACGCATGACACACGCGTACATGATGTGCAAACCAAAACACACATACTTGATTGCTCAAGATAATCAAGTTGGAAGCACAACATATACAAATACATGCAAGGAACGAATCCAAACATGCAAAGGGGTAAGTAACTATCAATGTAAACACTTTAAGCACGAGTTACCGCAAGGAGGAACATTGAATATAAGATAGAAACTTGATAATCCGAATGACTTGGCTTGAGACAATTAGAATGATGAAGTCCCCTTAATTCTTCATAAAGTAGCCAAGTCTCCAATGCCCTCCAACAACACCTATTGATCTAGTTTGAGCTAGTTGGCCCCCAACCAAGTTGGGTCCTAAGAGGTTAGTCACAATAGGGGCTTGGCTACCCAAATGGTTCTTTGCTTCAAACCACTTTGAGTACCAACAAACTTGGCCACCACATTGCCAACCTTATCCTTCCCAAGAGAATAGGCATCATCAATAATAATTGGGTTGGATAAGTTACCACTTGTGCATGAAGAAGCGAGGTGACCTTTCTCACGACATAGGTAGCAACGTCTACTCTTCACTTTCTTCTCACTTGATTTCTCAACTTGAGAAGCATTAGATTGAGTCGTCTTGGGAAAAAGCCTTTCTTCAACTTGAGGTTGAGCATGAGAATGCACTTGTAGCCGCTTCCCTTGTTGCTTGTCACTAATGGCCTTCTTCTTCAATGGGCAAGATCTAACATGATGCCCTTCAATTTTGCACTTGAAGCAAATAATCTTGGCCGAACTCTTGACTTGTTTTTGGCCCTTCTTGTTGTTGCTCTTGGACTTATTATTCTTATTGGAGTTGAATCCAAGTCCACCTTTGTCATTGGGGGATTTTTGTACACTCAAGATATTGTTGAGTGTGGCCTTCCCTTCATGACACTTTTCCAAATCTTTCTTCAAAGAAGTGACTTGGGCCTCGAGCTCTTTGATTTCCTCTACATGGTTAGTCTCAACACAAGCACTAGAGGAAGTATAAGCTTCATCGTTAGAGAAACAAGGCAAGGAAAGCAATTCATCACAAGATTACCAACGTTATAAATGGATGAATCGCGAAGACTAGCACAAGGCAATATAGCATTTTGACTAAAGTAGTGATAGTGTCCACATGAGGCTCACTAGATGTTACCTTAGCAATCATGGATTCATGAGCTATCTTTAGCACATTATGGGATACTAGAAGATCATCATGAGAGCTTGAGAGCTTTTCATGGCTTTCTTTCAATTTCCCATAATTGCTAGATAGCAACTCAAGTTGAACCCGTAGCTCAACATTCTCCTTTAAAATGGATGCTTCACAAGAAGTAGAGTTACACTAGTGCAGAATCGGGCTTTAGTCCCGGTTCGTAAAGGCCTTTAGTGCCGGTTCCATAACCGGCACTAAAGGGTGGGCACTAAAGGCCCCCCCTTTAGTACCGGTTCGGCATGAACCGGCGCTAAAGTGCCACCACGTGGCACGAGCCAGGCCACGGGTGCGGTAGATCATTAGTACCGGTTGGTAACACCACAACCGATACTAAATGTTTGTGGGTTTTTGTTTTATTTTTTATTTTTCCTTTAAATTTGTGTTATCAATTTAATTTAGGATTGTTTTACGTTATAATGAGTTGTTATACTTGATATGGATATGGATATGGCATATATATATACTTGATCACTTAGCTAGGATCCATCTAGTTCAAACTAATTTGCGGTTTCTTTCATAAATGATATATATAATAACTCATCATCATCATCATCATCATCATCACATATTAATATATCAATAAACTCTTGCATCATATCATCACCAACAACAGCATATATATATACTAGCTAGCTAAAAATCATCGTAGTCGTCATTACCACTATTTAATCATCATAGTCATTACCGCTATCTAATCACCACCAACACTAGCTTAAAGAAGAAACATTCACTTGTAATAGAAGCAAAGATATCATCGAGTTCAACATGGTCATGATATTATAAGCGTTCACAAGCAAATCACTCTTTGAGATTAATTAAGTTCAGGACGAGAATACGGACATGAGAGGACAAGTACTAAGAGCATGAACTAGCTAAATCACTCCTGCTGCTCCCTCTCAGGTAAAATAGCATAGAACATGTATAGCTCTCCTGATTCATCATACTGGAGAATGCAGATGAATCTGTCTCCTAATCGTGGGTTGCGCTTCTCCTTGCTGCCCCCTAGTACTTCTCTGCGATCGTTAACAATTTTGCTCCAATCTTTCACTATTAAGCATTCATCGCTTTCAGAAATCCTGAATGCACTCATGTGCAATGTAGGATATCTTGATCGTAAGCTAACCATTGACATGCGACCTTTTGTCTCGATTCACTGAGGCACAACTAACATCGGGAGTCCCTATTGAAGAACATCGTATAATAATTAATATACTTAGCAATGAAAGTTTAGCTTCAAAAATAATGTATGCAAAAGATGCACTAAGGACAAATAGTAAAAATCTTACCATCTTTCCATTATAGATGTGACCGTAGTTCAATACGATCACTATTGCTCGCACGTTTTGAGTACTAACATTTCTAAGTGCAGGAAGAAAATTTGTCTTGACATTATGAAGATCCTCAAGCCATGAAACATAATGACTTTTCTCCTTGTAGTTTAGTTCAGCCCCGGGACAATAGTAGGTCCTGTCTACCAAGCGCCGGACATGTTTACTTGAACCGAAATAATCTGACAATAGAAATCAGTTGTCAACTTTTTTTGAATAAACAATATCAAAGACATAAACATGGTTGAGAAAAACTCACATAATGGTAGAACTGGAGGCGTCTGCACATCGACTCAGATGTCTCTATTACCTTCGATATCATCTTCCGGACGAATATCAAAGGTGATAACCATATCAGGCTCAAATGCATAAGCCTTGCATAGTTCTTGCCATGTTTTGCATTCAAAATGGGTGTATGTGTCTGCATTGTATAATTTGACGTTGAAAGTATACCCATGCTCGGTCTTCAAGTAAATCTCTTTACCTCCATATCATTCATCGCACTGAAACCTATCTTATCCAAGACAAAAATTCGAGCATGGCAGGGGATGCGCTACTAGAATAGTGAAAATTTAAAATTATAAGTTCAAGCAAATGAAGCATAAGTCATGCTTTATTACAAAAAAAATACTTGCCGCTGTGACTTACTGTATCCACTTCGAATGTCTCATCCAGCTTGATGCTGAAGCGCCTATTATCAACTAGGAAATTTCTGTCACACAAGCCGCGTTGGTCTTCACAGTGTTCGCACATAATGAAATCTTTTTCATCGTCAGACGACATTTCCTATGTTCATAAAGGTGAAACATTAAACACTTACTATCTAACATTAATTAATATCTAACTAATTCTAATATTCATCTAACATTTGACATTAATATCTAACATATATTTCTATCTAATTCATCTAACATTTGACATTAATCTAACATTTATATGAACTAAAAATATATATAAAAAATTTAAAAAAAGAAAAAACAAACTAGTTAAGTTCTATATATAGGTGAAACATTACTAGTTCTATTATTTCAACTAATTCAACTAGTTCTATTAATTCAACAAGTTCTATTAATTAATTCAACTAATTAATTCAAGTAAGCATTTATTAAAAATAAACTAGTTATATTAATTCAACTAGTTCAAATCTCAAATACCTAATTAATATTTAACCTTTCTGTCTAATTCATATCTAACATTTGACATTTATCTAATTAACAATTTGACATGCATTAATCTAAAAAACAGAAAACAGAAAATAAATTGTGTGTGTGTGTATGTCTGTGTGTGTGTGTGCGCGCGCGCGTACGAGCGGGGGCGGCGGCGTACAGGCAGCCGGCGGCGCGAGACGGCGACGACGGGGGCGGCGGCGTACGGGCGGCGGTGCGACGGGGGCGACGAAGGGACGGCGCAACGGGGGCGGGGACGGCCGGGGCGGCGCGCGCGACGACGGGGACGGGGACGGCCGGGCGCGCTCGACGACGGGGGCGGGGACGGCCGTGGCGCGCGCGACGCCGGGGACGGCCGGGGCGCGATGACGGCGACGGGGACGGGGCGCGCGGCGATGAAGACGGAACAGATGAACTAACTGAAATTTTTCATAAGTGTTGTATATATAGGAGAGGCCTTTAGTACCGGTTGGAGCCACCAACCGGTACTAAAGGCCAACTTTGGCCAGGCCAAGAGGCGGGAAGAGCTGACCTTTAGTACCGGTTGGTGGCTCCAACCGGTACTAAAGGTCACCCTTTAGTACCGGTTGGAGCCACCAACCGGTACTAAAGATGGTGCACTGCCTGCACAAAATTTAGTCCCACCTCGCCGGGCGAAGGGCAGCTGCATTGGTTTATAAACCCAGCCGCGGCTGCCCTTTCGAACTCCTCTATAAAGCAGGCTTCCGGGCCTAACTACGGCGCGCTGCCCTGTGAGTCTGCTGGGCCTTGTGGGCCTGAAATTGCACGCCCGTGGTCTAGCAGGCCCATAGGGCAGCGCCCCAAATTTTTTGATATAGTTTTTTTCTTTTCTGCTTTATTTTTTCTTCTATTTATTTATGAGTAATTTTTTTCTTTTCTGCTATATTTATTTTCTTCTATTTATTTTTGAGTAGTTTTTTATATAGTTTTTTTTCTTTTCTGCTATAGTTTTTTTCTTTTCTGCTATTTTTTTCTTTTCTGCTTTATTTATTTTCTTCTATTCATTTATTTTTATATACCATGCCAAGTTGATGGTTAAAGCTTGATGGTTCAAAGTCTGGAGTTATAATAAGTTTAAAAAAAATGAAATGCCGGTGTAACAAATGAGTTTTCGTCTGAAACCGGTCGTGATACTTTGAAAGAGATTGTTAAGTTTGTACACGAAGTGCATCTAGTTTTTGCCATAACAGAAGAAGTCCGGAGTTGTAATAAGTTATTAAAAATAAAAAAGAGGTGCAATGCTCGTTAATTAGCTTCAAGCCTTTCGAAATAGTGTAAACTGCACTGCACATAGCTCCGTGCAGTCTACCATATTCCTCAAGGCTTGAAACTAAGTAACGTGAGCATTGAGCCTCCTCTTCATCGTCTCTGCACTCAGGGCTTATAAACCGCTCCTAGTCCCTCTCTCTTCGCGAGGTGGGACTAAAAAACAGCTTACTAAGAAACTGTAGTACTGGTTCATGCCATGAACCGGTACTAAAGGTGCTCGTGGGGCCCCAGCCTTACCTGACACAACCTCATTAGTACCAGTTCATGGCACGTACCGGTGCTAAAGGTTCCCCATGAACCGGTACTAAAAAGCTCCTCCCGCCTAGCAGTTGGAACCGGCACTAATGGACACATTATTGCTGGCTCTAATTCAAACCGGGACTAATGTATCTCATTTTGTAGTGCTTTTCAATTTCAGGGTCATTTAGCTCAAAACAAATCATTAAATGCATGAAAAATAGCAAATGAAGGCAGAAATGGTTGAAAGTTGATGGCGTCGCTTTGAATGGTGCATACTGAATGCACAAAAAGTCTGGAGTTATAATAAGTTTATAAAAAATGAAATGCCTTTGTAACAGATGAGTTTAATTTCGTCACAAACCCGAATACTTCGAAAGAGATTGTCCAGTTTGTAAACGAAGTGCATCCAGTTTTTGACATAACCCTCTCTACTTTTTTGAACATGCTATGTGGGTGAAATGATGATACCATGCCAAGTTTCAACTTTTTCAGAGTTCATTTATAGTGCTTTTCAATTTCCAGGTCATTTAGTTCTCAAAACAAATCATTAAATGCATGAAAAATAGCAAATGAAGGCAGAAATGGTTGAAAGTTGATGGCATCACTTTGAATGGTGCATACTGAACGCAAAAAATATAAGAGCATTTAGATCATGATCTTATTTTTTTTACAGTCTGAATTGTCAATATGATCTTATACATCAAAAATACTTTGATCATCAATGACCTTTTTGTGTACAACATGAATTGTCAATATCACTACTGGAATCAGCTACTTTGCCATCTACCAGCTCTTTGCCGCCAGCTAGCGGACGACAAAGAAGCTCTTTGCCATCAGCTACCAGAAAGCAGACGGCAAAGAACTGGCTGATGGCAAAGACCAAATTTGCCATCAGCCAGTTCTTTGCCGTCAGCTAGCGGACGACAAAGATTCTTTGCCGTCGGCTAGCGGACGGCAAAGAGGGAGGGGCCCCACTGACGAGCTGCAAAAAAAAACCTAACGGCCCCCTCTCTTTGCCGTCAGCTAGCGGACGGCGAAGAGCAAAAAGGCGGACGGGAAAGGGGGGCGGACGGCAAAGAGGAAGGGCCCCCACTAACGTTAACGGCCGCGCCCCACACCCCGCCCTCTTTCTCTCTTTCTCGATCTCCCCAGTTACTCTCACCGCCGCCCCGTTGCCCCACCACCCCGCCGCCGCCCCAGCACCCCCCGCCCCGTCGCTCCACCACCCCGCCGCCGCCTCGGCGCCCCCCTGCCGCGTCGCCCCCGCCGCCCCCGCCGCCCTACCGTCTGGGCGCCGCCACGGCACCCCCGCGGCCCGCCGCCCCGGCCGGGCCCGGCGCCGCCGCCCCAGGCCGCCCCGCCCCCCTCCTCCGCCGCCCCAGGCCGCCCCACCCCCCTCCTCCGCCGCCCCAGGCCGCCCCGCCCCCCTCCTCCGCCGCCCCAGGCCGCCCCGCCCCCTCCTCCACCCAGGTGAGCTCTCTGCTTCCTTTTTTCTTCCTTTTTTCTGTTTTTTTAGTTTTAGTTTTAGGATTAATTTTTAGGTTTGTAGGTTTAGTTTTAGGTTTAGAATTAGTTTTTTCCTTTTTTTGTTTTTTTAGTTTTAGGTTTAGGTTTAGTTTAGTTTTAGGAAAGAAGAAGAAGAGAAAAGGAGGAGAGGAGAAGAAGAAGAAGAGGAGGAGAAGAAAAAAGAAGAAGAGGAAGAAGAAGAAGAAAAAAGAGGAGAGGAGGAGTAGAAGAAGAGGAAAAAGGAAAGGGGGAAGAAGAAGAAGAAGAAGAAGGAAAAAAAAAGGAAGAAAAGGAAGAAGAGGAAGAAGAAGAAAAGGAAAAAAACCCAACCCGACACGGTACCCAGACCCCGACCCGGCACCCCGACCCCGAGACCCCGACCCCGACACCCCGACCCCGAGACCCCGACCCCGACACCCCGACCCCGAGCCTGACCCGACACCCCGACCCCGACACCCCGACCCCGACCCCGACACCCCGACCCCCCGAGCCTGACCCGACACCCCGACCCCGAGCCTGACCCGACACCCTGACCCCGACACCACACCCCGACCCCGAAACAACACCCGGACACCGACACAGCACTACCCCGACATCGACACGACACCCCGACCCCCCGACCCCGAAACAGCCCCCCGACCCCGACACGGCACCCCGACACCGACAGGACACCCCGACCACGGACACCTCCTGAAAGGTGTTCTTTGGCCTTCCAGAGGCCGACGGGGTCATATATTTGTGAATTATTAGTTAGGTCATATATTCTTCGATTTTGTTATGAAAAACATCATATATAATTGTGTTGGTCGTGTAGTTTTAAATGTGCAGTTGTTTCATCACTGCGAGGTTTGGTGTTCGACGACCTCGCCGTGCGTTTGACAAGCTCTGCCCCTTTGTTCATGGGTGAGCACAAATGACAAGTCCTCCTCCCCCATTAATTATTTGATCTATTCTGATGAAACTTGATAGCTAGCTATATATGTGTCTTGAATCATCAGTATGCGTAACCAATATGTGTCTCCCGTTCGAAAGCGTCATAGTTATAAATATGCATGCATTTGCATATTTATAACCTTGATTCTTTTGAATTGTCCAACGCTATCCATGGACAGCCCGAGTATGTGTAGATTGGGTTCGTTTTCCCATATGCTTTGCTCCGGATCCGACGCATAAATTTCGTCAGTGCCTCCCCTGTTGTTCTCCGGGTACACATCCTCTCTGTTTATTGCAGAGACGTGTATCAGGAGAACAGCGGGGAGGTGCTGCTGAAATTTTGCGTCGGATCCGGAGCATAGCATGGGAAAATGAACCCAATCTACACATACACGGGTGGGATTAGGACCTATCATTACCTATTAGAGTGTAGGTTGGATGGACGTAATAAAATTGACAAAGTAGATCAACCGATGAATATATACATGGTGAATTACATATATAATTGTTGTGTGTCCAGTAGCTCTGAAAGTCAAGATGAGTGACCATGCGTGGATGTATACCGGTCACACTGGTCAAAACAAATGGAGCGCTGAATGGTTCACAAAAACCAAGGGGTTTGTGAAAGCCGCATTTGCAAATGGCCAAAAGAAAACCTGGTGCCCCTGTTTCCGGTGCGGCAATTGGGAAAAGAAGACAGAGGCTGAAATGGGCAAACACCTACAGAAGAGTGGTTTTACGCCTGATTATACGGTGTGGACATTTCATGGTGAGTCTGCCCAACGTGACCGAGCTGAGGTGGATCCTCGTCGCACCGACGAGCATGGTACTGGGATGGAAAACATGGTGCAAGACTATGATGATGCTCGGGATTCAGACGAGGAGATGGAGGAATCTGCAAAGGCCTTCAATGAAATGTTGGAGTCTTCAAAACGTCCGCTCCACGAGCACACTGAGCTTTATCAGTTGGATGCCATCTCACAAGTAATGGCTCTAAAGGCTCAGTTCAACTTGGGCAGAGAATGCTATGACGCAATTATGACAGTATTTGGACGGTTTCTACCCAAAGGCCATGTAATGCCTGCAAACCTGTACCAGTCGGACAAAATCCTTCGTGCACTGAAGATGCCCTATGAGAAGATACATGCCTGTGAGAAAGGATGTGCCTTATTTAGGCTTGACTATGCGGACTTGAACTATTGTCCCATTTGCAAGTCTTCCAGGTATATTGTGGTAGACAACGGTATGGGTGAGAAGACACAGACCAAAATCCCCGTTAGTGTTCTTCGGTATATGCCAATCGTACCAATACTTCAACGTCTTTTCATGGTCGAAGAGACGGCCAGACAGATGAAATGACACAAAACAGGCAAAAGAACCGAACTAGATGCAGATGGGAATCTGATGATGGTACACACATCGGATGGTGTTGCGTGGAAAAAGTTTGATGAATTACATGCTGACAAAGCGGCAGATCCGAGGCATCCTCGAGTCGGCGTCAGCACGGATGGGTTCAGTGTGTTTGGTATGACGGCAACCCAATACAGTTGTTGGCCCGTATTTGTCTTTCCACTCAATCTCCCCCCGGACAGATTATGCAAAGAAAGAACATTTTCCTGACGTTGATAATTCCAGGACCCAACTATCCGGGCAAAAATATGAATGTGTACATGCAACCGCTTAAGGGCGAATTGCAAGAAGCCTGGGATAATGGGTTCAAGACATACGACGCCTTTAGCAACCGGAACTTCATAATGCGTGTCTGGTACATGTACTCGACGCATGACTTGCCGGCGTATGCGCTATTCGTTGGCTGGTGTGTGCATGGAAGGTTCCCGTGCCCCACATGCAAGGGAGCTCTTGAGTTTCGTTGGCTTCAGGCCGGTCGCAAGTTTTCTTGCTTCGACATGCATAGACAGTTCCTGGATCCTCGCCATAAGTTCAGGAAAGACAAGAAGAACTTCATCAGGGGTAGAGTTGTCAAAAACTCTGCACCACCTGCATTGACAGGCCAACAGACCCTGGATCAGTTAAACGCTCTCGAGCCAGATCCACAACGTCCAGGGTACTTCAAGGGGTATAATACTAAGCACACGTGGACTCACAAAACATGCTTATGGGATCTGCCTTACTTCAAAGACCTCCTTTGCCCACACAACATCGACGTGATGCACACTGAGAAGAATATCGCCGAGGCACTTTTTGGTACATTGTTCGGCATAGATGGGAAGTCAAAGGATAATACTAAGGCTAGAGTCGATCTGGAGGCGCTATGTGATAGGCCGTTACAATACATGAAAGAACCGAAAGGAAAGCAGAACTGGACGAAGCCAAAGGCATGGTTCAATCTTGGAAGGCCAGCTATGAGGGAAATTCTCTTGTGGGTGCAACAGCAGTTGATGTTCCCCGATGGGTATGCAGCGAATCTAAAGAGGGGAGCGAATCTTGATAAACTGAAGATATTTAGTCTCAAGAGTCATGATTGGCACATATGGATTGAGCGGGTAATGCCGGTGATGTTGCGTGGCTTCATCCCTGAGGATGAATGGCTAGTACTGGCAGAACTCAGGTATTTCTTCCGTGTTCTTTGTGCGAAAGAACTATCGCCTGGCGTGCTAGAAGAAATGGAAGAGTTGGCACCGGAGTTGATCTGCAAGTTAGAGAAGATCTTTCCACCGGGCTTCTTTAATCCAATGCAACATTTGATTTTGCATCTCCCGACCGAGGCAAGATTGGGGGGGCCTGTGCAAAATCGTTGGTGCTACCCAACTGAGAGGATGCAGAAGACGCTTCGAGAAAAATGTAAAAATAAACGTAGAATTGAAGCATCGATGGCTGAGGCATTCATCACAGAGGAGGCGGCAAACTTCGTAACAGCGCACTACGAAGCCAAAAATCGTCATTTGCATAATCCGAAGCCTCGGTACAGTGCTGACGAGCCTAAAAAGGGTGGATCCAACCTGAGCCTATTCAAAGGGAATCTCGCACCAGCTAGTGTTTCACATCCAGTATCTTTGGATAAAGAAGAATGGCGGACCATTTCGTTGTATATCTTCAACAACCTGATAGAAGTGCGGCCGTACATCGAGTAAGTTCTCGGTACATTGTTTCACAACTTCTATTTCCTTTGAACTACTCTTATTCCTGGATATGTCATACAGTCGATACGTCGCCATATTCTTGTATGGAGCGGAGATCCAAAAGGATTCCGTCGAAGAGTATGAGCTTCTCGCAAAGCAAGGAGGTGGCTATCCCAGTTTCATCTCTTGGTTCAAACAAATGGTAATTTCTATTAGACAATTTCATTTCATTCGCTAATTTGTGCATAATGCAACAATCCTTTCATATTAAACTTGTAGGCTAATTCAGAGTCTATGGACGCCGAATTGAGACAAGTCGCTAATGGTTTTGACTATAAGGTCCGCTCATTTGACAAGTACGACATCAACGAGTATCGCTTTGGTACCTATGGCAAAGAGCTATCTATGGCCGACCGAAAGTCTACAAATTGTTGTGTATCTGCTATCGGTGAAGGAGGTACCGAGTATTATGGGAGAGTTGAAGCAATTTATGAACTTCTGTTCTATGGTGAAAACCCATCGAATGTCGTAGTCTTCAAATGTTATTGGTTTCAGCCGAAGGAGACTAGAAGGACTCATGAACATATAGGGCTAGTTGAAATCAACCAAAGCACTCATTTAGATGTTCCTGATGTCTATATTATGGCTCAACAGGCGACCCAAGTATTCTATCTACCGTGGGCCTGCCAAACTAATCCAAATATGAAAGGTTGGGATGTTGTTTATGAAGTGCCACCATGTGCTAGACTTTCTCCGCCAAAGGAAGAGGATTATGAACCTCACATTAACCCAGACACATATGAAGGAGAATTCTTCCAAGAGACACGTCTTTCCAAAAAGCGTTTCAAGAACCGCTATACTTCACCCCAAAACATTGAAGTAGACAGCGACAATGAATCCAACATCACCCCAGAGGAGGAACAAGAAGAGCCGGAACAAGAAGAGGTTACTGCTGCGGATGACCTGTCAATGCTTGACCGATTACGTCAAGGTGGCCTTGCACATGTTGATGCCAATGAACCCTATGAGCCCATCATTGATTATAGTGATGATGATGATTATGCATTTATTGATGATACTGATCGAGATTATTAGTAGTGTCAGGTATTCAATTTTTTATGTTGTACTTGATGATGATACACTTAAGTGATATACATATTATTATTCATGTCGGTACTTTTTTTATGTTGTACTAATTTCGTTTATTCTTTGTCATGGCAGGTGTTGAAAGATGGTGGGCGCTGGTCGGGAACGCGCCGAGGCCCCTTCTTCGTCAGCGCGTGGTGTGAGGTCTTCCATTCCACACGCACCTCTCCGCCGAGCGTTGCTGGACAGTATGGCGACACCGCCGGGCCCTTCTTCGTCGACCGCGGTGCCCAGCAGGGGACGAGGTAAGAAGAAGAAAGGAGGTGGAGCACGTGGTCGCGGGAGAGGAGGAGGTAGGGTGACTCTGACGGCGCCTTCCTCGCCACCGCCCCCAGCTGTTTCACCCGAGCACGTGACTGCTAGGGTGGACTTGTCTGAGGAGGAGGCTGCATGGACTCCGGTCCACGAGCCTCCGGTCCACGAGTCTTCGGCCCACGAGCCTCGGGTCGACGGGCCTTCGGCCCACGAGACCTGGGCCCACGAGACCTGGGCCCACGAGACTTGGGCCCATGAGACCCCGGAGGAGCACACGTCTGGATGGGGTACCTGGTCGGGTCAGCCTGAGGATGGAGGGGAGCTGAGTGGCCATGCTGATGTTGGCGGGGAGCCGACTGATGAGGAGGGGAGGAGGGGGGCAACGTCTACCAGCGTGGTGCTACACGGCTCCCGTCCGTGCCGGCGACCCGCGAGCAGAGGTGGTTGATTTTCCCTGATGGGGAGAGGTAAGTGCATTTAATCTTTTTGTACCTTCTGCATTCACGTTTCTTCAAATAACTGATGTGTTGGCCTTGTCATGCTGCAGGGGTTGGGACCACCATGAAAGTGTCCGCCGGCCCAACTCCGTCCTTGGAGTTCTGATTCGGCAAAATTTCCCGGGGTTTGTCATGTTGCCTGGTGAGGGTCGGCTTCCAGAGGTTGGATTGACTTGGGAGCACTACTTGGCTGCCCCGGCCCCGCCGGGTGAGATTATCGACGGTGTCTTGTGCAAGACGAGGGCAGACGTCGTGATCAGAAAGTTCTGGGTAATTGCTCCTTTACACAATTAAAAATCTTCAACTAGCTAGTTATTAATTGTACTAATCAATATTGTCTCATTTGATTGCAGACATTCTACAGGTGTGAGGAGGGATACGAGGAGGAGGCGGATCATGTTATCCACAAGGAGTGCAAGCGCCTACTTCAGAACTTACGACATGAGGTTCGGGTGCAGGCTGTTCGAGACTACTACGCCGGGCGTGGTATCAAGAAGCCCAAGCAGGAGTGCCGCGATAAGTTCTTGAGTAAGGAGCAGTACATGAAGGTAATTCTTAAGGCCTTGTACTTACTTCCTTCATTTAGTAATTCATAGCCTTAGCGCTAAGTTTCTATTTGCTAACTTAGGCCCCTCCGAGATGTTTGTGCGGATCGGATGGATTGTTGGGAGGTGTTGGTCAATGCGTGGTGCTCAGAAGAATGGCTGGCCACCCACAAAGAGGCCAAGGACAAACGTGCCCAAATGGAAGGTGTGCCACACCCCCAAGGCAGCTCCAACTTATTTCAGTACGGGCGGAACTGGGTATGTGGTTTGCTTCATGATTCATGCAATTCATTCATCATGCTAGCTTTAGCCCTTTAATTACTAATTTACTTTGTTTCTCTCTTTCAGGCACGCTACAATAAGGCGGATAAGGTGCCAGAGGTGTACGACCTGTATGCCATGGCCCACACTGGCCCCTACAAGAAAGTCAAGGCATTCTCTGCGTCTGACCTCGATGATCCAAAGAACTTCACCAACATCTCCGCCCACGACAAGCTCATGCAATATAGAGATCAGGGGAAGGCGAGGAAAGGGGAGGACTTTAACCCGAGCCAGGGTCCCATTGATACAGAGCTGCTGATGATATCTGGTGGCGGGAGGTCCCATGGCTCCATAGCCATGGGAGATGGACTTATCCGTTGTCCTAGCACTCTCCCGGAGATCAAGGCGCGCCAGTCGAGCTCCGCTCCTGAGATAAGGCCTCGTGAACGGCCAGTCCAACTCGCCTTCAAGGTTAGTTATACGTACTCAGCTATCTTTCTCCATTACATTCTGTGCGCTTCCATCAATGATTACAAATGGTCATGTGAGTGGTGTTGCAGGCTGCTATGCAGAGTGAGAGAGATAGAACGGAGAAACTTCAGGCGGAGGCGGCGGAGAGGCAGCGGGAGTTGGAGGAGAAGACGGCAAAGATGTTGGAGGAGGAGAGGGCACGGAATGACATGCAGGCAAGGGCCATGTACGAGCTCCTTGTGGTAAGTTTCTTCTGCAGATTACTTGCTAGTCTTAACATTTGAGTCTCATTACTAACTAGTATGACTCTGTTGTGAAAACCAAATGTGCAGTCTGTGTGCGAGAAGTCTGGTCAGACCGCTCCGCCGATGCCAGTGATTGCTCCTGGGAGCACGATGAGTTTAATTTGAATGGACATTACTTGCTAGTCTTAACATTTGAGTGTCATAATGCTAACGAGGCATTGAAAATGATCTTTGGTGCAGCTTAACTCCAGAAACGCATCGCACGATCCTTCTCCAGCTACCGGCGCGAGCTAGCCCGCTCCTTCTCCAGCTATCGGCGCGAGCCAGCCCGGTCCTACACCTCCGTGATCACGATAAGTTTCTCTAGTGTTTTGCTTAACAAATGCATAAAGACCTAGACTTAGCTTTATTTCCTCCAATATGCTTACCATAATGACCTAGAGTTAGCTTCTTTTCCTCCAAAATGACTTAATAAGCTTACTGACCTCATAAACCATCCATTCTACCTAAGTTAGCTCTAAAATGACTCATTTTACCTTTGTTAGCTTACAAGTGATCCAATTTATCCAAGTTAGCTCTAAAATGACCCATTTTACGTAGATTAGCTCCTAAATGATCCATTTTACCTACGTTAGCTTTAAAATGACCCATTTCACCTAGGTTAGCTCCAAAATGACCCATTTCACCTAGGTTAGCTCCAAAATGACCCATTTCATCTAAGTTAGCTAAAAAACTATCCATTTTACCTTAGTTAGCTCAAAAACGTGGCATTTCACCTTAGTTAGCTCATAAACGACCCATTTCAACTAAGTTAGCTCCAAAATGATCAATTTCACATAGGTTAGCTTATAAATGACCCATTTCACCTAGGTTACCTCATAAACGACCCATTTGACCTAGGTTAGCTCATAAATGACCCATTTCACCTAGGTTAGCTCATAAACAACCTATTTCACCTAGGTTAGCTCATAAACGACCCATTTCACCTAGGTTTGCTCATAAACGACTCATTTCACCTAACTTAGCTCATAAACGACCCGTTTCACCTAGGTTTGCTCATAAACGACTCATTTCACCTAGGTTTGCTCATAAACGAACCATTTCACCTAGGTTTGCTCATAAACGACCCATTTCACCTAACTTAGCTCCAAAATGATCCATTTCACCTAGGATAGCTCATAAACTACCCATTTCACCTAGGTTAGCTCATATACGATACATTTCACCTAAGTTAGCTAATATATGGCATATACTTCTTCTTCTAGTCTTCTTCTTCTATTCTTTTTCTTCTAGTCTAATTCTTCTTCTAGTCTTCTTTTTCTAACTTTCTTATTTGTCATTTTGCAGGTTTCATTCACTTCACGGAAGCTAGCTTCCTATGATGGATTACTTGCCTTTTTCCTGTTTTTTCCTCTGATGCACTTCTTGTATTCTGCTCGCTTGCTATGATGAAACTTTGCATATTATAATATGTATGGATCGATGGAACTATGTGCAACCTACTATGTATGTATGTATGGATATATATGTGCTGGATATTTATTATGTTGGATATATATGTGCTGGATATTTATGTGATGGATATATATGTGCTGTGAAATATTTGTTGTGATAATTGTTGGATATAAGAAAAATAGAACAAAAAAGAAGCAGTGCAGGCTCTTTGCCGCCCGCGGCAGACGGCAAAGACCCCTTTGCCGTCGATGGCAGACGGCAAAGGGGGCACGTGGCGCCCACCAATTTGCCTACCATGGCGGACGGCAAAGCCTTGCGGACGGCAAAGACTTTGCCTTTGCGGACGGCAAAAAAAACGGGCGCTGAGGTATTGCTGACGTCACCTGGCGGACGGCAAAGAGGTGCACTAATTTGTCGTCCGCTGGCGGACGGCAAAGGCCGCCGTTAGCCGCCTAACGGAGTAACGCTGGCGGACGTGCAACATTTTGCCGTCCCCCCTCTTTGCCGTCCGCCGCTGTAGGCAAAGGGCTCTTTGCCGTCCGCCAAGGAAAGCGGACGGCAAAGGACCTGTTTGCCGACCCTATCTTTGCCGTCACAGTTTGCCATCCGCCGCGGACGGCAAAGTGCGGCAAAGTGCTTTGCCGTCAGCCGTCCCTGCCTTTGCCGTTCGCCATGGCAGACGGCAAAGTACTGGATTCCTGTAGTGTATGAGTCCTCAACGATTTATAAACCGGTGAAGACTCATATTGCGGACACAAATTCTACACATAGAGTTCAATGAAGATCATGTGCTTGTGATAGTTTGAGAAGTAACATATTTAAGGTGGTAAAAGCCTTGTTAGCGGAGCGAGGTGGGACTAAAAACAGCTTGCCATAACCTCATTAGTACCGGTTCGTGGTACGAACCGGCACTAAATGGTGATGGTGGGGCCATAGCCTGACCGCAGGCTGCCACAGCTTCTTTAGTACCGGTTCGTGGCATGAACCGGTACTAAAGGTTCGCCACGAACTGGTACTATTGATCGCCGCCACGAACCGGTACTATTGATCACATTAGTGCCGTTTTTTTACAAACCGGCACTAATGTGCTTCACATTTGACCCTTTTTCTACTAGTGTTAGTAGCGCAAGCATCATCATTAACAACAAGAGGAGAAGGCAACTTGGCAAGCTCTTTTAAATAAGAAGCTTCAAGTTGAGCATGAGACTCGGTGAGTTTGATGAGCTCACCCTTGATGACCCTTGAGCCATTTTCGAGGTGCTCAAAATCCTCAAGGAGTCTAGCATGAGCAACTTCAAGCTTAGCATTTTTAGTGTCAAAAACATTGGCCACCTCAAGAGCTCTATCATGAGATTCCTTCACTCTAGATAACTCAAGAGCAAAAGTCTCCTCAAGAGATTCCTTGGTGGTTTGTTCAACTTCAATAGCTTGAGACAGGTCCGCAATCTCATTAGCGTAATCACGCTCATGACCTTCCATTTTATCAATGGTGACCTCATGCTCCTCAAGACGAGATTCCAACTCATCAATATATTTCTTGCCCTCAATAGCAATAGACATGATTTCCATGAAGTTGGAACGAGCAATTTTATTCTTAAGAAGAGCTTAAAAAATTATTTCCCCCTTAACTTTTAAGGAAGCAACACCATCATTCTCTTCATCATAATCGACATCATCATCACTCTTGCCATCATCAATATTATCACAAGATATATTGGGATTCAAAGTGGGAGATACCTTTGAAGCCTTGGCCATAAGGAAAAAAGCAATAGATGATGATGTGGGATCCCTTGAAGCACCATTGAAGACCACATCTTGTTCCATGGAGTGTTGGGTTTCCTCTACATTGTTAGCATAACAACTCAAGGAAATACATGCATTTTTATAATGGCAACAAGACATAGCAAGCATATCATCATGAGATTTAGTCAAGTAATTTGTACATGATATGCAAGGACTATCAACACAAGCATGTGAAACATTTGGAGTGCTCGAAGTGCTAGAGTCCAAAGATGAAGCATCACAACAAGAAATTGATGAAGGATTATCAAAACTAAGCCCACTGTCGGTGTCAAAACCGGCGGATCTCGGGTAGGGGGTCCCGAACTGTGCGTCTGGGCGGACGGTAACAGGAGACGGGGGACACGATGTTTTTACCCAGGTTCGGGCCCTCTCGATGGAGGTAAAACCCTACTCCTGCTTGATCGATCTTGATGATATGAGTATTACAAGAGTTGATCTACCATGAGATCGGAGAGGCTAAACCCTAGAAGCTAGCCTATGGTATGATTGTTGTTCTTGGTCCTATGGACGAAACCCTCCAGTTTATATAGACACCAGAGGGGGCTAGGGTTACACAGAGTCGGTTACAAGGAAGGAGATCTACATATCCGTATTGCCAAGCTTGCCTTCCACGCCAAGGAGAGTCCCATCCGGACACGGGACGAAGTCTTCAATCTTGTATCTTCATAGTCCAACAGTCCGACCAAAGGATATAGTCCGGCTGTCCGGATACCCCCTAATCCAGGACTCCCTCAGTAGCCCCTGAACCAGGTTTCAATGACGATGAGTCCGGCGCGCAGATTGTCTTCGGCATTGCAAGGCGGGTTCCTCCTCCGAATACTTCCTAGAAGATTTTGAACACGAGGATCGTGCTCGGCTCTGCGAAACAAGTTCCACATACCACCGTAGAGAGAATAATATTTCCACAAATCTAATCTGCTGACGTATTTCACAGTGTGTCATCACACCACAGCCAGGTCACCATTCGAATCGTTTTTTACAACCAACCTCAGTGTGTTTCGCGAGGTGATTTCCTTGGCACATCTTGTCGAAGCAGAGATCGTGTCCCCTTATTGCGGGATTCCCATCAATACGGACGTGGGCAACCCAACCGCGCCATCAATTACGACGCTTGGGGGATAGGGGAGTTTTACCAGGCTGGTGGGGGCGCATAGTTTCGTCCGCCCTTATAAAGGGACAAGGGTTCACCTTTTTCCACCCACGCCTTCTTCCTCCTTACTCATCCATTCTCGCGCACTCGAGCTCCAGCGCCCAAGTCCACATCCTCCACCTCAACCCTCTCCAATCATGTCCGGAGCGGGAGGCAAGTGAATGGTCTCCTCCGTCACGGAGGGATACACCAAAAAGTTGCGCGGGGCCGGATACTTAGCCGCGGATATCGCGCACCGGCTGCCAGCCGTGGGGCAGATCGTCCCTACCCCGGAACCTTACGAAAGGGTGGTCTTCCTCACCCACTTCGTCCGCGGACTGGGGTTTCCCCTCCATCCATTCGTCCGCGGCCTCATGTTCTATTATGGACTGGACTTCCATGATCTGGCCCCGAATTTCATCCTCAACATCTCGGTGTTTATCGTCGTGTGTGAGGCCTTCCTTCGCATCAAGCCCCACTTCGGCCTATGGCTGAAAACTTTTAACGTCAAACCGAAGGTGGTGAGCGGCCAGCAGGCGGAGTGCGGAGGCGCCATGGTGGGCAAGATGCCCAACGTCACATGGCTCGAGGGCTCCTATATGGAGACCATAAAGGGGTGGCAATCAGGGTGGTTCTACATCACCGAGCCGCGCGACACCAGATGGGCGGCGGCCCCCAAATTCTGATCCGGAATCCCCACGCGGCTCACCTCCTGGAAAGAGAAGGGCCTGCCCTGGGGTATTAATCCGGTAGAGCTGACCGGACTCCAAACCTGCATCCAAAATATGATAAACAGGAAGCTCAAGCTTGTCAACATAGTCCAGGTCATGCTCATCCGCGAGATCCTCTCGTGTCAGCAACGGGCGTTCAATCTGTGGGAGTTCGACCCAGCCCAGCACCAGACTCTGAGCGAGCTCTTCGACACGACGCACAAGGACGTCTGGAAGGTGCTGTTTAAGAGTGCCGAGGTTCCCCCTCCCCTTACCGAGGATCGCGGACTCAGCGCGCAGCGGCAAGCCGGCGCGCTAAGCTCTTTTATTACTTATAGGGTATTCATTTTCCCCAGTGTAATTGCATGCGGGATCTAAGCTCCCATACCTTTGACAGGAGTGCCTAGAGACGGCCGAATAGGTCAACTGCCCAACCCCTCTGCCCGAAGACCCAACAGACGCTCGCTTAACAGAGATGCTGGTTCCGGCACCTTACGTGGTGCCGGAGAAGAAGGCCACGACGACCAGGAAGGGTCTCCTACGCCAGGTTATATCGGACTCGTCGTCCGAACACTCCGAAGCTCACTCCTCCCAAGAAGACGAGGAGGAGGAAAGAGAAGGTTCTCCCCCTCTAGCCGAGGGAGAAAAGAAAAGGAAGGCCGCCCCAACCGGGGGGGCCGAAGGGTCCAAGAAGGGAAGGACTCTCCCTCTGGACTGTTCCACCACCGCCGCCGACAGCGGAGACGAGAGGTCACTCAGGGCCAAGCCCCTGGCGAAGTCGTAAGTATTCGGATGCCAGAGTAACTCATAGCATACTTTTATTGCACTGCTTCTCCTAACGCCGAATATAATCATGCAGTCCGCCCCGAGCCTGTATCGACGTATCCTCGTCGAGCGGTTCCTTGGATTCGTCGGATATGAATAGCTATTCACTTCCAACCACCTCCTCTCCTCGCCCTACGGACAATGTCGAGGCATTGTCTCAAGGGATTCCAAGCCGAGGGGAGGTAGTCCTGGAGGCGCCTCAAGGCGACCTTCCGAACTCCAGGCGCAAAGGGAGCAAGGCTCCCAAGGGCTCCAAGTTCGGCCCTAGGCCGAAAACCGCACCGGAACCTCCAGTGGTTCCGACTCCGGCAGGCGGCCTCCCGCTAAGAGGGGCAAGCCGCCCGTGCCGGTGACCTCCATCTATCCGGAGGCACCGGACAATTTGCTGGAAGTGCTTAGTGGCGCTTCCATCGACGAGGAGCACCGCACTATTATGAGTGCGGTGATCAAGAAGGTTCAGTCCGCTAAGAGCGGACTGACTGAAGCCTGTGCCAGCCTTCTAACAGGCTTTGAGGTAAGTGTTTAAAATATAGGGAAATATTACCGCATAGACAGTAGCCCCTGATACTCTGTTTGGTGTTCACAAAGAAAAGTCGAATAGAGGATCGAATAACATCTGCAGGAGTCTAATACAAGTATGTCTATATGCGTATGCAGGCTTCGTTGCTGACCTCTGCCGCACTGATTGCGGAGGTCGCCGCACTGAAGCAAAACCTCGAGCGGTCCAAGGAAGAGCTCGGCCTTGCCAAGAGACAGCTCGAGGAGAACAAAGGTAAGTAATACCTTGTCTATATATATATAAAACAATGTGGTTGCAAAATGATAGGATCATCATGGATATACCAGGGGCCACGACCGAAGTGGCGACCCTGAAGCAAGCGCTGTCCGAGGCCGAAAACAAAGCGGCCAAGGAGCGCACCGAGTGGGAGAAACAAGAGACACGGGTGAGCGAGGTGCAGCAAGAGCTCCAGGCCCTCGGAAGAAGCACGAGACTTTGGATCTTGACTCAAAGACGCGAGAGTCCGAGCTTGCCATGGCCCTCGAGAGCACAAAGCATGCCAAGGCTGAAGCCCCAAAAGGCCCTCCAGGAAATTGAGGCGATCAAGAAGATAGCAGCGGGTGAGGCATTCATTATGCAAAGCAAGCATGTGAGAGTAAATTACTTGTTACTTACCCGAGTCCGGAGCTCGCCAGGAGCATTCGCAGATTTGCCCCACAGCGTGTCGGATGCCGCAAAGTACTACCGAGCCGAGGAAGGGAGCTCGACGGAGAAGGTGTTCTGGTCTCAGTATACTGAGGCCGAACACCCGGTGCCCTTAAGCAACCAGCTGAAGCAATTGGTCGAGCTCCATAAGGCGGCTGAACAGGCCATTAAAGGTCTTATAGTCTGGCTCTGGCCTGGAGATGCCTTGCCAGGGAGCTACTTTGGGCTGGTGAGGCTGCTTGTGGATGCCTGCCCTTGGTTTGAAGTCATCAAGCGGTCCATCTGCATCGAGGGCGCCCGCAGGGCGCTTGCCCGTGTTAAAGTACACTGGGCCAAGATGGACGCTGAGAAGCTGGTGAAGGAGGGACCACCGCAGGGCAAGGAGCATCGCCACCCTGAGATGTATTATGAGGGTGTCCTGAAGGGTGCCCGCCTTATGGCGGATGAGTGTTCCAAAGATGTAATTTTTGAGTGAACTTGCTCGTGTGATCCTGTATTATGAAAACTTGTTCATATGCGCTATGCAACACTTGTTTGAATTTAAAATATTACCTTCTGTGCGGCTGTTTATCAAATCTGAGAGATGGCGAGTCGTCGGCTTCTGCCCCCATGCCACGAGTGCTGGGGTGTTCGGGATAAATCTGAGCACTCTTTTTCCCATACTTGGGTCCTTCGAGGGAGGTGCTCAGCGCAACAAACAAGGCAATCGGACTATGATGCTTTATCACTCTCACTTAGCCATAGAAGTATACAATTTTAAATTTTGGCGAAGCCCCTACTATTCGGAAGGACGAATTCGGGGCGCTATACATGCCTAAGCCGGACAAAGCCGACTCCTCGCCCTAAGCGACATAAGTCTTTAGGGACTCGAGACCTCTCGAACAGCGACCAGCTCTCGCCTTATCATGACAGTCAGTTTTAGCTTTCTCTACTGAGGTGCTTGCCCAGATGAACTGAGGCACAATCGCAGTTGTTCTCCCAGTGCTACCTTAGCCGATATAGCGGAATATAGCAGAGCGTAAGGTACCAAAACATGGGAGCCAGGCAAACCCAACTATTGACCCAAGACATGATTTGGAGCTGATGCATATAATGCTATAAGTTCGGGGTGCCGCACTGTCGAAAGTGTTTGGACTTCTCACGCCGTATTATGGGGTACGCTTAAGCCCCTGGCGTATTGGCCGTACCAGACTGTACGGGTGCTGAATGTCATGAATGAATATATATATATATATATATATATATATAGTAGCACTATTCTGATCATGGGACCAAAATAGTTATTTGGATCACGGTCGACCCTATAGGGCGCGCGAGGACGTTCTCAAACCGGTGCGGCTACGCCAGCGATAAAACAGAAAAAAAACACCACTTCTCCCTACGTCTCCCGCACTCCACCCTGCAACCGCCCGCTGCATCCCCGGATCCCGCGCCGCCCAGTCCCTCCCCCGATCCCCACGCCGCTTTCGCGTCTCTCCCCGATCCCCATGCCGCCGCTCCCCTCCCCTGAGACCACCGCCGTCGCGCCCGCTAACTGGATCCACCCGCCGTCGCGCGCCCTCCTCAGAACCCCACGCGCGCCGCCGGATCTCGCGGCTGCCTCGACCTTCCCAACCACCCCCGCGTCAACCTTCTTCCTCCGCCACCCACCCCCGAGCTTCCATCTTCTTCCCAACAAACGTCGCCGGCGGCCGGTGGCTCCTCCGAACGCGATGCCCTGCATCTGTGCCCCGCCGTCGTCCCCTGTCCCCCCAAGCCTGCACGTCTCACCCGCCGCTCCCGCGACTCCACACGCGGCCGGCCTCCCCTCTCCCCACATGTTGGCGCCGCTAGCCACCACGCTCCAAACCTCAGGGGTCGCCGGATACGGTGAGGTTTGTTCGCCGCCCTGAGCTTCTCCGACCACCAGTGCATCTGGCCCGTGGCAACCCCTCTGACCCCTTCTTTCACGCCCTGGTAGATGGCAGAGAGGACGACAAGCACACCCCAGCCCACTGTTTTTTAGCTGAAGTTCGAATTGATATGCCGATAGGAGTCCTGCAAAAAAATGAACTCCTTCGGGAAAAACAAGAATTTTATTTTTGGATTGTTGAGTTGTGCATGCTATTTTCTATTTTGTGTTTTTGAAGTTCAGATTCTGGTGTTGGAGAGGTTCGGTCCATCATGCGTGACAAGATCATTATTTTCTCTCACCGCCTTCTGCTACTACCACCGACCGATGCTCGCTGCACAATGCACCGATGAGCCCTGCACTCATGTTGCCATCTCAAAAAATGGATACAGAGAATGCTCTGTTTTCTCTTGTACTGATGTGCTTAAATTTTTATTTTTGAAGGTCAAGGTGTTGTGTTCAAGAAGGTCAAGTGTGTTGTGTGTATCTAAGAAGTTCAAATAATTTAAACATGCAATGAAAAACATGAGAAAAACATGCAATGAAAAATTCTTATGAGAGGTTGAATAAAAATACGTGACAGAAGTTCAAGGTGAAAACAACGAGAAGTTCAATTACTGCAACGGATGCATTTCAAATAAGAATAAAAGTATAGAAAATTAAAAGCTTAAATGGTTTGTTGAAAGAAGTTCAAGTGCTCTAGCCGGGGTGGTTTAAAAATTCTTGCGAGAGAGGTTCACCTTGTATTTCCATGCTCGATTTTTTTTGTATAAAAAATCGAATACAATTCTTTAATCAAAATATAAAAAGGCGAAGTTCAAATTGAAATAACACAGAAGTTCGGAGTTTATTAAAACCTAGGATTTACCTTTTCAAAAATAAAAAACACAACGCCATTTTTTGCAGTTTTGAAAACAACTCATAAACGAAAAAAAGGTTGCTAGAAGTTCAAGTGCTCGGCGAGGAAAAATTCAAAAAATTCTTGTGTGAGAAGTTTACCGTGTATTTAGATGTCCAAAATACATAAAAAAATGTTTTTTTTGTGTTTTAAAATAACTATCTCAAACCAGAGAGAAGTTCAAAGTGATAACAACCGGAAGTTCACGTGCTACATGGTGCGTATTTCACATAAGAAAAGTACAATAAATTGAAACAGAGTGAAGTTCAAACGGACATGCCCAGAAGTTCAACTACTTCAAGTAGTGCAAAAAACAACACGTCAAAACAGAGTGAAGTTCAAACAGACATGCCCGAGAAGTCCAATTACTTCACTCAGTGCTTTTCCATTCACGATGAAAGCAGAAATCATGATCTCGTCATTTTATAATTTACTTCAAAACAACAGGAATATTATTTGTGTAATTTCAAGTCCTCGGCTCGAGAAAGTTCAAAAAAATTATTGTGAGAGAGATTTCTACAAAAGGAATATCATTTGTGTAACACTGACGAATGGATGAGAAAATTACAAACGAAAATACGTCACAGAAGTTCAACTGAAAACAACAGGAAGTTCAACTACTACAGTGGATGAATTTCAGATGAAAAACTTGTAAAATCGTCGTGAGTATGAAAAAATGATCAACACGGGAAAGTTGCGTGTTCACAAAAGCTTTCAATTGGTATATCACTTGCTCAATTCCGATCAGTGGATGGAGAGCTATGAGCAGTGGATGGAGAACTACGAGTAAAAAAATCACGTGAAAAACAGAGTGAAGTTCAGGTACACACGCCAAGAAGTTCAGGTTCTTCACGTGGTGCATTTTCGAAGAATCTGTTTCGCGATAAAGGCAGAACGAATAATCTCGTCGTTTTCAAAATTACTTGAAAACGGCTAGGAATTAGAGAAAACCATCAACATGAAAAAGTTTTGCATTTTCCGTAGATTTTCAGTGGTATAATATTTGCCCCATTCCGATAAAGTTTGTAGAAATTACGGCGAAAATACGTTTTTAGCCATTTTCAAAACTGACATAAAACAGTAAGGAATTAGGAGAAAAAATATATACAAAAAAGTTTCGCATTTCCTCAAGCTTTCCAACGCCATATCATTTGCTGCATTTGGACGTACGGTTAAAAAATTAGCTTGAAAATACGAACTCGGTGGAACTTGTACCGTTTTATGAATTACTTTTAAACCGTTTAAAATTCGAAAAAACTTTCAACATGAAAAAGTAGCGCAATTTTATAAGCTTTCCGACGCCATATCATTTGCCTCAATTGGATTAGCCGTTTAGAAATGACATCGGAAATACCGACACGGCTGTTCGGTTTGTGAAATTTTATGTTTTTTCAAATTACTCTTTAACTGTAGGGAATTAGAGAAAACTTTTAACATGTGGAAGAAGCGGTTTTGCAGCACTTTTCCAATGCCATATTACTTGCCTCATTCCGATAAACGGTTTAGAAATGCGATAGAAATTACGATTCATGTTTTTTGTGTGAAGAAAAAACGGTTTTCAAAACTGCTCTTAAACCGCTTACATTTTGCGAAAAATTTAACTTGAGTCATGATACTCGTGTCCATAGCTTTCCAACAGTATATAGCAAGCCCTATTTGGACAATGTTGCGGGAAGTTCAACCTAGCACAGGGGGAAGTTCATGTCGAACAACTCAGGCAGTAAAATCGCAAAAAACGCGAGTTCTTCACGACACGAGTGCAAAATCCGCCTGTGAGCGAGATTCCTATCTAAAACGAGTATTTAGTTGCTAAAAATCGTTTAAAGATTACACTTACATCACATGGAACACGACTAACCAGAAAAACTCGCGGTAGAAGGCACGGTTGCGAAGATAGCCCGAAGGTCGGGTTCGTACACAGAGAAGTTCAGGCGCGTTACTCAGGCAGTTCAGGTTGTGATCAGAATATTATTCTGATCCCGTGATCAGAATAGTGTTTATATATATATATATATATATATATATATATATATATATATATATATATATATATATATATAAGGAAGAATAGAGAATGCAGTAATAGACTAGTGCTATGCATTGTTTATTCAAAAAGGTGCATCGAAGCATGATGATACAAGTAATGCGATAAGCAAATAACAGGACTATTTGACATGTCCCCTCAAAGGGCAAGCTGCAGAATGGTATTTAAAGCAGGTATTTTACTCGTTATCAGAGACCACCTGGTAGTTCCATGGTGCGACGTAGCTTTCTGCCTTCTTGGTTGTTGTATCGTGCGTCCGGCAATTGTACTGCCGGACGGGGTTTCTAGAGAGTAAAGTCCTAAAAGAGAGAAAGAATAACAAAGCGGGAAGCCCCTAGTGCGGTTGAGCCGCGTTTTGGGGCGTGCCGTAGTCGTGCCCCCCACCTATGCCCATGGTATTTTCAATGCGTAATTATGTATGCGTGGCACGGATTTCGCCGTTTGACTAGGACTGGGGTGGGGGCCGCATTGCTATGCGAGCTTGGAACGTGCCAGGCGGTTTTGTTGCAGATTACTCCGGGCGCGCTTGACGGCTTCCGGGTGTTTGATCGCCGAACTGGTGAATTGCCTTGAGAGGCTGCTCTGCGCTTTTGCTGCGAGGGCCGCAGTGTGCTCCTCCGTTCGAAGAGAGCGCTCTGTGTTTCCATTGACTGTGATGACCCCCAAGGTCCTGGCATCTTGAGCTTGAGGTCTGCATAATGCGGTACCGCATTGAATCTTGCGAATGCGGTTCGCCCGAGCAGTGCATATGGACACTGCGGAACGGGACTATATCGAAGATTAACTCATCGCTTCAGAAATTATCAGGGGATCTGAAGACCACTTCTAGTGTGACTGAGCCTGTGCAATGGGCCTCTACACCTAATATGACGCCTTTGAAGGTCGTTTTTGTGGGTTTGATCCTTGAGGGATCTATACCCATTTTGCGCACTGTGTCCTGATAAAGCAGGTTCAGGCTGCTTGCCGCCGTCCATAAGGACTCGAGTGAGGTGAAATCCGTCGATGATTGGGTCTAGGACCAGTGCGGCGAATCCGCCATGACGGATACTAGTGGGGTGGTCCCTGCGATCGAAGGTGATCGGACAGGAGGACCATGGGTTGAACTTTGGGGCAATTGGCTCCAACGCATATACGTCCCTTAGCGCACGCTTCCGCTCCTTCTTGGGGATGTGGGTTGCGTATATCATTTTCACCGTCCGCACTTGTGGGGGGAACCTCTTCTGTCCTCCGGTGTTCGGCGGCCGGGGCTCCTACTCGTCATCGCTATGCAGTCCCTTATCCTTGTTTTTGGCATTTAACTTGCCGGCCTGCTTGAACACCCAACATTCTCTGTTGGTGTGGTTGGCTAGCTTGTCAGGGGTGCCGTGTATTTGACACGAGCGATCGAGTATACGGTCCAAACTGGCCGGGCCCGGAGTGCTTCTTTTCAATGGCTTTTTCCGCTGACCGGGCTTAGAGCCTCTGAATCCGGCATTAACTGCCATATCTTCGGCGTTGTCGCTGTTGATGCGGTGCTTGTGTTTGTTGCGACGTGACCTGCCATTGCTATCCTTGGTATCCGAAGTACGAGGGTTCTTTGATATGTTATTGCTGCGAGCCAGCCAGCTGTCCTCTCCCGCGCAAAAGCGGATCATGAGTGTCGTGAGGGCTGCCATAGATTGCGGCTTTTCCTAGCCAAGGTGTCGGGCGAGTCACTCATTGCGGATGTCATGCTTAAAAGCTGCTAGGGCCTCTGCATCCGGACAGTCAATGATTTGATTTTTCTTGGTTTGGAACCGTGTCCAGAATTGCCTGGCAGATTCCTCTGGCTGCTGAATTATGTGGCTCAAGTCATCGGCATCTGGTGGTCGCACGTAAGTGCCCTGGAAGTTGTCGAGGAATGCGGCTTCCAGATCTTCCCAACAGCCAATGGATTCTGCTGGCAGGCTGTTGAGCCAATGCCGAGATGGTCCTTTGAGTTTGAGTGGGAGGTATTTGATGGCGTGTAGATCGTCACCGCGGGCCATGTGGATGTGCAGGAGGTAGTCCTCGATCCATACCGCATGATCTGTTGTACCGTCGTATGATTCGATATTTACGGGTTTGAAACCCTCTGGGATTTGGTGATCCAGTACTTCGTATGTGAAGCATAGGGGGTGTGCGGTGCCTCTGTATTGGGCTATATTGCGACGCAGCTCAATTGAGTCTTGTCTGCTGTGTTCGGCCCGGCCGGATTTGCTTTTATTGTATCAAGCATGATGATTATCGTCTCGCGTAGTGGCGCGCCCTCGTGATCCGTAGATCAATTTTGCGTGTTTTGCTTTGTCCTCCAATACGTCTCGTAGGTCTAGCGTATTTCCCCGTGCCTTGACATTTTTGTTTGAGTGGCGTCGGGGTGCGGGCTGAGCTTTTGGCTGAAATGCCTCTCTGTCGCGGCCACGAGGTGGCTGATCAGCCGCATCATACGCTGGAGATGTAGGATTTAATGCTTCCTCCTCTAATCGGGGTAGCAACCTGCGCTTTGGGTAACTCTTGGAGGGGCGTTCGAGTTCATATTCCTCGGTCGCCAGGACTTCAGTCCATCTGTCAGCTAGCAAATCTTGATCAGTTCGAAGTTGCTGCTGCTTTTTCTTAAGGCTATTTGCCGTGGCTATAAGCCGGCGCTTGAAGCGCTCTTGCTCGACAGGATCCTCCGACACGACAAATTCGTCATCGTCGAGGCTTGCCTCATCTTCGGAGGGAGGCATGTAATTATCATCCTCTGCCTCTCCATCTGCCGCTCTCTCAGGAGGGCTGGCTTCTCCATCCTCCTGCTCTAAATCTTGCTGGAGGGGATTTTCTTCATCTTCGGCACTGTCCGGAGTGCTGTTATCTCCTGTGCCGGTATCACCGTTTTTTGCTTTGGCGAGACTTAGAGTGGCGCCCCTGACGTCGGCGCTTGGGTTGCTTCTTGGAGGGGTCATCCTCCGCTGTCCCGTTGCCATTGCCTTCTTTGGGTGTGTCCACCATATATATATATATATATATATATATATATATATATATCATATGATGAGGTGGCTGTCCAGTGCCCTGTGGCAGTGGTTCCTATTCGTCTCCTGCATCGTCGTCCATACCGTCGATGTCTTCGGAGTCGAAGTCGAGCATGTCGGTCAAATCGTCGACAGTGGCTACTAAGTGGGTGGTGGGTGGGCGGCGAATTTCTTCGTCATCCACATCCCAATCCTGCCGGACATAGTTCGGCCAGGATTCTCCTGACAAGGAGAGAGACCTTAATGAGTTCAGTATGTCGCCGAAGGGCGAGTGCTGAAAGACATCTGCGGAGGTGAACTCCATGATCGGCGCCCAGTCGGATTCGATAGGCACGGGCGCAGGCGGTTCGGAGTCCATGGCCGGGGAAGAATCCGACAGTTTGCCGTCACGGCTCTTGTGAAGGGTAAGGTCGATACTCAGCTTGATTGCTGCTGAGAGTGCTGCCTCCACGGCGGGGTCTATCCACCCGTCCATGGATGGCGCAATTGGCTCCGAATTGAGGGTCGGAGCGGTTGCCGGTGCGATCTCTTGAACACTGTTCGATGGCAGAGCAAAATCATGCCCATCGTGACCGTGCGGCGCACTCGGCAGGGGCTCAAATCCGTCGAAGATCAAGTCTCCATGGATGTCAGCCGTGTAGTTTAAGCTTCCAAGCCTGACCTATTGGCCAGGGGCGTAACTCTCGATCTGCTCCAGATGGCCAAGCGAGTTGGCCCGCAGTGCGAAGCCGCCGAATACAAAGATCTGTCCGGGGAGAAAAGTCTCACCCTGGACTGCATCGTTATCAATGATCGAAGGAGCCATCAAGCCTAACGATGACGACACAGAGGAACTCTCAATGAAAGCACCAATGTCGGTGTCAAAACCGGCGGATCTCGGGTAGGGGGTCCCGAACTGTGCGTCTAGGCGGATGGCAACAGGAGACGGGGGACACGATGTTTTTACCCAGGTTCGGGCCCTCTCGATGGAGGTAAACCCTACTCCTGCTTGATTGATCTTGATGATATGAGTATTACAAGAGTTGATCTACCACAAGATCGGAGAGGCTAAACCCTAGAAGCTAGCCTATGGTATGATTGTTGTTCTTGGTCCTACGGACTAAACCCTTCGGTTTATATAGACACCGGAGGGGGCTATGGTTACACAGAGTCGGTTACAAGGAAGGAGATCTACATATCCGTATTGCCAAGCTTGCCTTCCACACCAAGGAGAGTCCCATCCAGACACGTGACGAAGTCTTCAATATTGTATCTTCATAGTCCAACAGTCCGGCCAAAGGATATAGTCCGGCTGTCCGGATACCCCCTAATCCAGGACTCCTTCACCCACTATCATCATTGCAATGAACACCACTACTCACCATGTCATTACCTTGTGGAAAACCACATGTAGGTGAAGTAGAAGAAGTTGAGAACACAACACGGCCGGAGGTGGAGGGAGAACAATCATCCCCACAAAACTTGGACACGCCATATTTATCTTGAAGCTTTGTCCACAACTCATGAGCATCCCAGAAAGGCATGAGTTGAAATATAACTACATTGCTCAAAGCATTGAAAAGCACATTAGAAGCTTGAGCATTGAGATAAGAGTTTTTCTCATCCTCTAAAGATAATCTTTGGGGATCCTTTGGAGAAGAAAACCCATATCTACAATTCGCTCTAAATTTGGGTCCATGACCCTAAAGAGATTAAGCATGCGAATTACCCAAACATCAAAATTTGTGCCATCGAAACTAAGAGTGTGAGAGAATCCTATTCCCCTAGTCGACATCTTTACTCTCTAGGCGGTTAAGCCTAACAAAGAGAGACGAGGCTCTGATACCAATTGAAAGATCGTGGATGTCGCCTAGAGGGGGGGGGGTGAATAGGCGCTTTTAAAATAACTACAGTTTAGGCTTGAACAAATGCGGAATCAACCTAGCGGTTAATTTGTCAAGCACAAAACCTACAACAACTAGGCTCACCTATGTGCACCAACAACTTATGCTAAGTAAGATAAACTACTAGGTGATAGCAAGATATATGACAAGAACCAATATGGCTATCACAAGGTAAAGTGCATAAGTAAAGAGCTCGGGTAAGAGATAACCGAGGCACGCGAAGACGACGATGTATCCCGAAGTTCACACCCTTGCGGATGCTAACAACATAATTGGAGACCCCGACGCTTGCCCGGAGCTTTACACCACAATGATTGAGCTCCGAACACCACCAACCGTCTAGGGCGCCAAGGCACCCAAGAGGAACAGGCTCTAGGGTGCCCAAACACCCAAGAGTAATAAGATTCTCAAACTTCACTTCCATGTATCACCGTGGAGAACTCAAACCGATGCACTAAATGCAATGGCAAGGGCACACGGAGTGCCCAAGTCCTTCTCTCCCAAATCCCACCAAAGCAACTAATGCTAGGGAGGAAAATGAGAGGAAGAACGAAAGAAGAACACGAAGAACTCCAAGATCTAGATCCAAGGGGTTCCCCTCACTTAGAGGAGAAAGTGATTGGTGGAAACGTGGATCTAGATCTCCTCTCTCTTTTCCCTCAAGAACTAGCAAGAATCATTGGAGGGATTGAGAGTTAGCAAGCTCGAAGAAGGTCAACAATGGGGGAAGAACACGAGCTAAAATGATAAGGTTCAATGGGGAAGAAGACCCCCTTTTATAGGTGGGAAAAAATCCAACCGTTATGCTCACAGCCCGCACCGAGCGGTACTACCGCTCCAAGGAGCGGTACTACCGCTAGGGCGGTAGTAGCCCTTTGAAACGCAACAGCGAGGAGGCAAAAAGCCATAAGAACCGTCGGAGCAGTAGTACCGCTTGACATCACGGTACTACCGCTAGGGGTAGCGGTACTACTGCTAAGGGTAGCGGTACTACTGCTTGCGAGCGGACTAAAAAATTACATCCGTGCCTACCACCGCTGGACTTGTGACGAGTTTTTGGTCCCGAGCGGAAGTAGCCACGGAAGTAGCCACAGTAGTACTACTCCAAGCGGTAGTACCGCTCCCAAGAGCGGTAGTACTGCTCCCAAGAGCGGTAGTAAAAAATTACTTCCGCTCCTACCCACGGTAGTACCGCTGCAGCCTTTTCAGAACACCAAAACTACCACAACTTCTGCAAACGGACTCTGAATTCGACGAAACCAAGTTTGTTGGAAAGCTAGCGACAAGGGGTCACACAATCTTGATAGAAATGCCAATAATAAGCAAATTAGAAAAGGCCCATAAGAAAATGGTGAGAACCCTTCCTCGGATATGACCGGTAAAACCTCCAACACCGAAAACATCATAGAAGACGCATGCGAACTCCGTTTTCGATGAACTCAAGCTTGTCAACAAGATGACCATAAGCTGTAAGACTCACAAAGAGAACCAAACAAGAACCAAGAAACATGATGCAAGGATGCAATGGTTTGAGCTCTCGATGAACGATACGATCAAGCTACTCACTTGAGAGCCCCCCTTGATAGTACGGCTATCGATCCTATAACCCGGTCTCCCAACTACCACCATGAGACCGGTAAAATAGAAAACCTATCAAGGGCAAACTTTTCCTTGCACATGATCCACTTGAGCTAGATGATGACGATCTTGTCCTCCTCAAGATGGACCACTTTTCTTGATTGCGTTGGGTTGATGGAGACTAGATGATTGCTCCCCCATACTCCACTATGGGTGAGCCAGTCTTTGGCACATCTTCACAAGTCCATTGACACCACAATGGATGGCAAGCTTCAAGCACTTGATCTCTTTGTGATGCTCCACTTGAACTTGCACACGACAATCTTGATGACGATCACCACTTGATGTCATCCTTTCCATGGGTTGTATGATATCTTCCTCTTGACGCAAGCCCATGGACACGTACCTAACCCCACATAGACTCTCACATAGACCATGGGTTAGTACACAAAGTGCAATGGACAATGCTTACCATACCATGGGATCACTTGATCCCTCTCGGTACATCTTCTACGCCTTGTGAGTTGATCAACTTGATTCACTCTTGACTTAGTCTTGATCAACCTTGAATCTTTCCAACTCTCTTCGTTTGGATGATGTCTTGAAGGTAAACATGAATGATCACACAATCTTCTTATTCAAGACATGCTTGCAATAAGCTCAACACTCACATGACCAATCTTTGGATAATTCCTTAATAGCACCTTGATCAACCCATAAACTCCTTGAAACCAACACATGGACTTCAAGAAATGCCTATGAAAAAAATCCTTCAAATATAACTCAATGCAACCATTAGTCCATAGAGAATGTCATCAATTACCAAAACCACACATTTGGGCACCGCATGTCCTTTCATGGACCATGGTCTCCATGGTGGCGGAGGGGCGGGAGCCCCTCCGAGATTGGATCTCTCTCTCTGTTCTCTTCTGTTTCGCGTTCCCCAGATCTGGCCGAAAACCGTTTCTTATATTCCTGGAGATCCGTAACTCCGATTGCGCTGAGATTTTAACACGATTTTTCCCTGGATATAAGCTTCCTTGCACCCGAAGTAGAGCTCCAACCTACGTATGAGGTGAGCACAACCCACCACCACGAGCCAGGCTCCTCTGACGCACCCTGGTGTCTTGTGGGCTGCGTGGGCCTCCGTTTGCGGTGATTCCAACTCCCAAAAATCACATATATTCCAAAATAATTTTCCGGAAAATTTTATTGCATTTGGACTTTGTTTGATATGGATTTTCTGCGAGACAAAAAAATACAAAAAATAGGAACTGGCACTGGGCACTAGATTAATAGGTTAGTCCAATAAATCATATAAAAAGTTGCAAAAAATATGTGAAAGTTGTATAATATTGGCATGAAACAATAAAAAATTATAGATACGACGGAGACGTATCATGAATGCACATTGTTGACCATAGGCGCCACTTCTGGAAGAAAAGAACAATTGATCAACCCAGAACATGTTGAGGAATTTGAAGGGATAAGAAACCCTAAACTCTGCTGCAAGTAATTAGGGCCAGAAGCCGCAGTGGGTCGCCTCTTCAGGGAAATCGGCGATCTTCCCCGTAAACATCAAGGAATGCATCTCTTGGATTGACTTCGACTCATTTAAGTCAGCCCGGATTGCCCTGGTGATGTCGTCCTTGCCAGTGTACTCGTAGATCGGGTGAGCTCCCCGTTGGAGCGGCTGGATACCTGTCACAACCTAGATTTTCCCCAAATATGGTATGTTAAAAAGGTCACAGGGAATCAAAAATTCCTGCAAAAACCTATGACTGCGCTCTAGCTAACTAATATTGCCTAGGATTTTCTTGTGATTGATGCACCTAGAGGGACAAGAACCCTATGCTAACCTTTGAAACCCTTGTTGAAATTTGGGAAAATAGAATGAACCCTAAAACTTTTGGGGAATAATTTTGAATTCCAAAATCGGGTGACCAATTGAAATAATTCATTTGGGAATAAGTCTATCCTTAATAGGACCCAAATGATAATCAAGCCCTAATAAATCTTCCCTAAATTATTGAGTTGTATCTATTTTGGAATCAATTCAAAAATCAAAGGGATGGTTATAAAAAAATGGCTTCACACTTATTTTGGCAGAAAGTGAATTTCATAAATCCAAATAGTGAGCTTGAATTTCTGCTAATTTTCCAAATTGGATTTGAAACATATTTGGTTTTAAAACCAAATTGAAATCCAAGAGGGAAATAAGGTGCATAAAATATATGTTCGAAATGCCCAAACAAAATGTTGAGAAGCTCAGAAATATTCACAAAATAATTTACAGCAAGTTTTCTTTTGGAAGAAAAATCAAAATCAAAATCAAATAAAAATAATTGAGGCAAAAAGAAACAAAAAATAGAAAAGAAGAAATAAAAAGGAAACATTAACTGCGCGTGCAACCTAGCTAACCTGAATGCGGCCCAGCGAGCCAGCCAACCCTCGCTCGGCCTCTCTCTCCCCCCTCTCTCGCTGACACCCCGGGCCTTCACCACTGGTGTAGAACCGGGCTTTAGTCCCGGTTCGTAAAGGCCTTTAGTGCCGGTTCCATAACCGGCACTAAAGGGTGGGCACTAAAGGACCCCCTTTAGTACCGGTTCAGCACGAACCGGCGCTAAAGTGCAACCACGTGGCACGAGCCAGGCCAAGGGTGCGGTAGATCATTAGTACCGATTGGTAACACCAACCGGTACTAAATGTTTGTGGGTTTTGGTTTTATTTTTTATTTTTCCTTTAAATTTGTGTTATCAATTTAATTTAGGATTGTTTTACGTTATAATGAGTTGTTAAATCATTAGGTGAAAGTACCGTAGATTAGTTTCGACTCGATGCATATGTGGATCCTATAGCTAGCTGAGTGATCAAGTATATGCCATATATCCATATATATTACTTGATCACTTAGCTAGGATCCATCCAGTTCAAACTAATTTGCGGTTTCTTTCATAAGTGAGATATATAATAACTCATCATCATCACATATTAATATATAAATAAACTCTTGCATCATATCATCACCAACAACAGTATATACTAGCTTGCTAAAAATCATCGTAGTCGTCATTACCACTATTTAATCATCATAGTCATTACCGCTATCTAATCACCACCAACACTAGCTTAAAGAAAAAACATTCACTTGTAACAGAAGCAAAGATATCATCGAGTTCAACATGGTCGTGATATTATAAGCGTTCACAAGCAAATCACTCTTTGAGATTAATTAAGTTCAGGACGAGAATACGGACATGAGAGGACAAGTACTAAGAACTTGAACTAGCTAAATCACTCATGTTGCTCCCTCTCAGGTAAAATAGCATAGAACATGTATAGCTCTCCTGATTCATCATACTGGAGCATGCAGATGAATCTGTCTCCTAATCGTGGGATGCGCTTCTCCTTGCTGCCCCCTAGTACTTCTCTGGGATCGTTAACAATTTTGCTCCAATCTTTCACTATTAAGCATTCATCGCTTTTAGAAATCCTAAATGCACTCATGTGCAATGTAGGATATCTTGGTCGTAAGCTAACCATTGACATGCGACCTTTTGTCTCGATCCATTGAGGCACAACTGTCATCGGGAGTCCCTGTTGAAGAACATCATATAATAATTAATATACTTAGCAATGAAAGTTTAGCTTCAAAAATAATGTATGCAAAAGATGCACTAAGGACAAATAGTAAAAATCTTACCATCTTTCCATTATAGATGTGACCGTAGTTCAATACGATCACTATTGGTCGCACGTTTTGAGTACTAACATTTCTAAGTGCAGGAAGAAAATTTGTCTTGACAGTATGAATATCCTCAAGCCATGAAACATAATGACTTATCTCCTCGCAGTTTAGTTCAGCCCCGGGACAGTAGTAGGTCATGTCTACCAAGCGCCGGACATGTTTGCTTGAACCGAAATATGCTGACAATAGAAATTAGTTGTCAACTATTTTTGAATAAACAATATCAAAGACATAAACATGGTTGAGAAAAACCCACATAATGGTAAAACTGGAGGCGTCTGCACATCGACCCAGATGTCTCTATTACCTTCAATATCATCTTCCGGACGAATATCAAAGGTGATAACCATATCAGGCTCAAATGCATAAGCCTTGCATAGTGCTTGCCAAGTTTTGCATTCAAAATGGGTGTATGTGTCTGCATTGTATAATTTGACGTTGAAAGTGTACCCATGCTCGGTCTTCACGTAAACTCTCTTTACCTCCATATCATTCATCGCACTGAAACCTATCTTATCCAAGACAAAAATTCAAGCATGGCAGGGGATGCGCTAGTAGAATAGTGAAAATTTAAAATTATAAGTTCAAGCAAATGAAGCATAAGTCATGCTTTATTACGAAAAAATACTTGCCGTTGTGACTTTATGTATCCACTTCGAATGTCTCATCCAGCTTGATGCTGAAGCGCCTATTATCAACAAGGAAATTTCTGTCGCACAGGACGCGTTGGTCTTCACAGTGTTCACACATAATGAAATCTTTTTCATCGTCAGACGTCATTTCCTATGTTCATATAGGTGAAACATTAAACACTTACTATCTAACATTAATTAATATCTAACTAATTCTAATATTCATCTAATATTTGACATTAATATCTAACATATATTTCTATCTAATTCATCTAACATTTAACATTAACATCTAGTTAGTTAAGTTCTATATATAGGTGAAACATTACTAGTTCTATTATTTCAACTAATTCAACAAGTTCTATTAATTCAACTAATTAATTCAACTAAGCATTTACTAAAAATAAACTAGTTAATATCTATAGCTAATTAATATCTATAGCTAATTCATCTAACAATTGACATATTAATATTTAACTTTTCTATCTAATTCATATCTAACATTTCACATTAATCTAACATTCTTATCTAGGTAATTCATCTAATTAACAATTTGACATGCATTAATCTAAAAAACAGAAAACAGAAAATAAGTAAAAAAAATTGTGTGTGAAACAGCGATGACGGGGACGGCGGCGACGTACGGGCGGCGGCGTACGGGCGGTGGCGCGAGACAGCGATGACGGGGACGGCGCGACGGGGGCAGCGGCGTACGGGCGGCGGCGCGACGGGGGCGACGACGGGGACGGCGCAATGGGGGCGGGGATGGCCGGGGCGCCGCGCGCGACGACGGGGACGGGGACGGCCGGGCGCGCGTGACGACGGGGGCGGGGACGGCCGGAGCGCGCGCGACGCCGGGGACGACCGGGGCGCGACGACGGCGACGGGGACGGGGGCGCGCGGCGACGAAGACGAACAGAGAAACTAACTGGAATTTTTCATAAGTGATGTATATATAGGAGAGGCCTTTAGTACCGGTTGGAGCCACCAACCGGTACTAAAGGCCAACTTTGGCCAGGCCAAGAGGCGGGAAGAGTAGGCCATTAGTACCGGTTGGTGGCTCCAACCGGCACTAAAGGTGACCCTTTAGTGCCGGTTGGAGCCACCAACTGGTACTAAAGGTTGGGCGCTGCCACCATAAAGTTTAGTCCCACCTCGCCGGGCGAAGGGCAGCCGCACTGGTTTATAGACCCAGCTGGGCCAAATTATAAAGCAGGCTTCTGGGCCAAATTATTGCGCGCTGCCCTGTGAGTCTACTGGGCCTTGTGGGCCTGAAATTCCACTCTTGTGGTCTAGCAGGCCCACAGGGCAGCGCCCCAAATTTTTTTATATAGTTTTTTTCTTTTCTGCTTTATTTTTTCTTCTATTTATTTCTAAGTAGTTTTTTTATTTTCTGCTATATTTATTTTCTTCTATTTATTTCTGTGTAGTTTTTTATATAGTTTATTTCTTTTCTGCTATAGTTTATTTCTTTTCTCCTTTTTTTCTTTTTTGCTTTTTTCTTTTCTGCTTTATTTCTTTTCTTCTATTCATTTATTTGAAAGAGATTGTCCAGTTTGTACACAAAGTGCATCCAGTTTTTGCCGTAACAGAAGAAGCCCGGAGTTGTAATAAGTTATTAAAAATAAAAAAGAGGGGCAATGCTCGTTAATTAGCTTCAAGCCTTTCGGAATAGTGTAAACTGCACTGCACATAGCTCCGTGCAGTCTACCATATTCCTCAAGGCTTGAAGCTAAGCAACGTGAGCATTGAGCCTCTTCTTCATCGTCTCTGCACTCAGGGCTTATAAACCGCTCCTAGTCCCTCTCTCTTCGCGAGGTGGGACTAAAAACAGCTTACTAAGAAACTGTAGTACTGGTTCATGCCATGAACCGGTACTAAAGGTGCTCGTGGGGCCCCAGCCTAACCTGACACAACCTCATTAGTACCAGTTCATGGCACGAACCGGTGCTAAAGGTTCGCCATGAACCGGTACTAAAGAGCTCCTCCCGCCTAGCAGTTGGAACCGACACTAATGGACACATTAGTGCCGGCTCAAATTCAAACCGGGACTAATGTATCTCATTTTGTAATGCCTTTGTAACAGATGAGTTTAATTTCGTCAGAAACCCGAATACTTCGAAAGAGATTGTCCAGTTTGTAAACGAAGTGCATCCAGTTTTTTCCGTAACCCTCTCTACATGTTTGCACATGCTATGTGGGTGAAATGATGATACCATGCCAAGTTTCAACTTTTTCAGAGTTCATTTGTAGTGCTTTTCAATTTCCAGGTCATTTAGCTCTCAAAACAAATCATTAAATGCATGAAAAATAGCAAATGAAGGCAGAAATGGTTGAAAGTTGATGGCGTCGCTTTGAATGGTGCATACTGAACGCAAAAAATATAAGAGCATTTAGATCATGATCTTATATTTCTTTGCAGTCTGAATTGTCAATATGATCTTATACATCAAAAATACTTTGATCATCAATGATCTTTTTGTGTATAATCTGAATTGTCAATATGAGTCCTCAACGATTTGTAAACCGGTGAAGACTCATATTGCGGCCACAAATTCTACACATAGAGTTCAGTGAAGACCAAGTGCTTGTGATAGTTTGAGAAGTAACATGTTTAAGGTGGTAAAAGCCTTGTTAGGGGAGCGAGGTGGGACTAAAAACAGCTTGCCATAACCTCATTAGTACCGGTTCATGGTACGAACCGGCACTAAATGGTGATGGTGGGGCCATAGCCTGACCGCAGGCTGCCACAGCCTCTTTAGTACCGGTTCGTGGCATGAACCGGTACTAAAGGTTAGCAATGAACTGGTACTATTGATCGCTGCCACGAACCGGTACTATTGATCACATTAGTGCCGGTTTTGTTACAAACCGGCACTAATGTGCTTCACATTTGACCCTTTTCTACGAGTGCACGTCATCATCCACGTCATGGCAACCGCCCACGGTGCCCACAACTAGAGAACGCCATGCACAAGTTTGCACATTCGCTCGTCCATGGCCACACCTGAGCCAGGTCAACCTGAAGCCCTCGCCCTCCTCTGCAAAAGCCCCAACACCATAGCCCCTCTCGCCGCCAGGTTGCTTTGCCGTGACCTCACCTTCGCCGTTCTGCCCTAGCTCAACACCGGAAAAATTCCAGCAACCCCGACGCCCTCAGCTCCAACTATTGCCACCACTCCACTCCCCGAGCCACAGTGAACCTCCCAGACATGCACGTAGTGCCCTAGGCCCACCGGAGCATCGAGTTCATCGAAAGCCGAAGCTCTCCGTTGTCGCGAACTCCATTTTGGCTATCACCAGAGGAAATGACCCCACCATCGTGTCCATCAAGTTCACCTCACATGTGCACAACCCCTGACTCTTCGATTTGTCCAGAAGCGCGCCAAGTCGAGCCCCACGTCACCACCCAAGAGCTTTGCCGCCCCATGCATTCCCACGGGAACCCCTCGTCATCGTCTCTGTCGTCCCCAGCCATGCCCGAGGCCACCAACGGCCCCACTGATACGTCTCCTACGAATATATAATTTCTGATTGTTTCATAACATTATCTTACCACTTCCACATACTTTTGGCAAGAATTTATATTATTTTTGGGACTAACATATTGATCTAATGTCCAGTGCTAGTTTCCTATTTTTTGCATGTTTTTCTATTTCACAGAAAATTCATATCAAACGAAGTGTAAACGTGATAAAATTTTATGCAGATTTTTTATATCTGAATTTTTGGCGCAAGAATCAACGCAAATGGAGGCCCACTAGCTCCACAAGGCAGGGGTGCCACTACCCCCCAGGGCGCGACAGGGTGCCTTGTGGGCACCCTGTAAGTCGTTTGGAGCTCTTCTTCGGCTGCTAGGAAGCTAATATCGGGAAAAAATCGTGTTTAAATTTTAACCCAATCAGAGTTACGGATCTCCGGATATTTAAGAAACGGTTTTCGGCCAGAAATGATGACGTGAAATAGAGAAGAAAAGAGAGAGAGATCCAATCTAGAGGGGTTCCTTCCCCTCGGGGGCCATGGCGGCCAAGGACCAGAAGGGAGATCCTTCTCCCATCTAGGGAGAAGGCCAAGCAAGAAGAAGAAGAAGAAGAAGAAGAAGGAAGGGGGACCTCTCCTCCTCTCTCCTGGTGGCGCCGGAGCATCGTCGAGGGAACCATCGTGACGGAGATCTACATCAACAACTTTGCTGCCGTCATCACCATCACCTTCCTCGGTCCATACTCAGTGTCCACTCTCCCACAACCCGTTGTACCCCCTACTTGAACATGGTGCTTTATGCTATATATTATTATCCAATGATGTGTAGCCATCCTATGATGTTTGAGTAGATTCTTTTTGATGATCTTGATTGGTTTGAGTTGCATGTTTTATTTTGGTGCTGTCCTATGGCGCCTTCTGTGCCGCACACACATGGGGGATTCCCGTTGTAGCCTGTTGCAATATGTTCATGATCTACTTACTGAGTGAGTACGTGAGTGACAAAAATACAAACTCGGGTAAGTGGCTTGTTGTGTATGGGATTAAAGAGGACTTTACACTTAAGGCTATAATTTTACCTTAATGATCTCTAGTAGTTGCGGATGATTGCTAGATTTTCAATCATAAGGTCATGTGATCCAAGTACCGAAAGTGTGTTAGCTTATGTCTCTCCCTCATATAAAATTGCAATATCTTATTATCAATTGCCTATGACAACTTAGCAAACCCTATCATCACTTTTTCACACTCGCTATACTAGCTTAATTGTTCTTTTATTAAAACAACACCTAACTTTTATTTTCACATTCTTTATTACTCTATCTTGCAAACTTATCCCATTACACATACAAAGTAGTTAATTATTTGTTTCTAGGTAAAGCAAACGTTGATGTGCGTAGAGTTGTATCGGTGGTTGATAGAACTTGAAGAGAATATAAATCCTACCTTTAGCTCCTCGTTGGGTCCGACACTCTTACTTATCGGAAAAGGCTACAAACGATCCCCTATACTTGTGGGTTATCACCCACCATCGTCTTCCGCGTCAACCCGAGCCCCTAGCCGTCCCTGGAGACCTCTGGAACGCCAAGTTCGGCAAATCCAAAGCGCAGCGCCGCCGTTCGCTGCCGTCCTTATGTTTTCCGGCGAGTAAACTCCAGTGAGCTCCGAAACCCTAGCCGTATGATCAAATCTTGGTTGTCCATTTTAGTTCAATGGTGAACACACACTCACTTAAACCCGAAACAGTATCACCCAACCAGAAGCCGCCATGTATATAGCCTTATCCAAAACATTATCCAGAACATTTTCTTTTTAATCAAACTAATTGGTAGTTTTGTAGAAAACTCGTGGAACTTCAAGCATTCACAATGTTTTATTTGTAGATCCAAATTAAGTGAAACTTTCTGCAAAACGACCCTTCAGGAATGCACTTTCACCTAACTAATAAAAATTCGAATTTGAATAGTTTAAAATTCAAATTCAAACAAAATGATTTAGAAATTAATTGGGTCATAACTTGCAATTAGAAATCCAAATAAATTGATTCTTTTTGCAAAATGAACCTAGTGAAATATAGTTTCAGCCTAGATCAGTTTAGTTCAAATATGAATAACTTTAAAAAAATGGTTTTAGATAGAATTCAGTAGAGCTAGAATTCAAATGAAAATTAAACATGTTTAGGTAAACTTGGAAATAGAAGACCAAAATAGAATAAACCCTTTGCAACATGTTTTATAAAATAAAAAACTTTAGTAAATATTTTTGCATTATTATTTGAATTTAGGAAAATTCAAATAATTTTTGAATTAAATTCAAACTAGATCGGTTATAAACTTGAAACCCTAGGTTTAATTTGAACAAACTTTTGTAATTTGACTTAGTGAATTAATTGAACCCAACGAATATTTTGGAGTTATAATTAACTTTAGGAAGTTAAATTTAAATTGAATTTAGCTCAAACCTAAATAAAGTTTGAAAACAATTTACACATAGTAGATCATCTTGGACTTATAGTTGATTTTAGTTCAAACTTGGATAAAACTATAAATAAACTTTAGAATCACTTTGAATTATTACTTGACTTTAGGGATTCAAGTCTTTAATGCAAATCTAAACTCAATTTGAGTTCAAATAAGATGAACCCCAACTCCAATCCAAATTGAATTGGAAGCCAGACCAAGTTATTATTTTCAGACACTTCGTGCATTCAAAGTCATGAAAGGTCAACAAGTTTGAATTTCAAACTTGAACATGAATTTGGCTATGCAAGATTCATAGACCATGACTCGAGTTGCAAGATTCCTTTTGCAGAATCTGGCAACCATAACTTGACATCACATACTCCTTATGTGTGGAACCCATATTTGAAAACTTGCATGTGAACCCTTACGTCACATGTATTCCAATTAGCAACCACTATGTTGTTTACCAAACTCTTATGAGTCAACTCTGACACGTGATCTCATAGCACAATGACACTGACACCATGCACATCACTTGTTGTATGTTTGATTGCATTGCATATTGGTTGTTTATGATTGCTCTTTACTTATGCTAGATTATACAGACAACAAAGAGTAACTTGACCAAGATCGTGAGATTGAAGAATCATCAATACCATGCAAGTGGAACCTTTGATCATAACCTATGTTTTTCATGCATCGTAGTTCTTTTCAACTAGGAATCCCTATATGAGTTTACTTTGTGCTTGACAGAACCCAGTAGAAGAAATGCAGGTCCATTTCATCCTGACCTTGTAATCAACGAGCAATTGCTTAGCTGCTATATTGTGGATTGGGATCAACATTCAAAAGGTTACTATATGGTTGACTACTTAACCACCACTTAATTAATGAATCGATCTGGGTGGACTGGTTTTGATTGGGACATCGGAGTGTACTCTTTGGTGGGGAATGCCACCCAAGTATCAAAGGGATTGTATGAGTTCAAAGTTGAGTAGATTCCATGTGTAACCGTGAGACATTATGGGCTCTGTATGGACCATAATAGCAATCCACCAAGGCCGAGTAGCAATGCATGGTCACCCCTGAATTGGCCTGAGTGGATGCAGATCAGGAGGAAACGGCGGGGGGAAGAAGAGTCTTAGCGCCGCCCGGTGGCAGCGAGAGGAACTAACCCCAGTGAGAGGGGAGTGTTTTTTCTCATGACCAGAATGTTGCAATCACACCTTTTGACTAGGAGTTATCCAAAAGAAAGTTGTGTCGGATGTGGCATGGCCACTTCGTCCTGGTGAGATGCCCTACCTAGCAAAACAATTTCGAATGTTAACCAAGGTGAACAAACAAAACAAAAACTATACTCAATTGGGTAACTTTGAAGAAATTTAAATGAGTTGGAACTTCATCTGGGTAAATAGGGCGAAATTCACTCCTATTATAATGGAATTATTTATGATCCAGGAAATCTAATGGGACACAATGAAGGCTTGCATGCCATGATCTAGTTGTTTGATACTCCCTCCGTTCCATAATGTAGTGCCTATAGATTTTTGCAAAAGTCAACCATTACAAACTTTGACCATATTTATAGAGAAAAGTAGGTACATCTTGAATACCAAATGCACATCATTGGATTCATCATGAGTTATATTTTCAGAATATACATGTTTCGTATTGTAGATATAGACAATTTTCTCTATACACTTGGTCAAAGTTGGCAAAGTTTGACTTCCACAAAAATCTATAGGCACTACATTGTGGAATGGAGGGAGCACTAAAAAGAGAGGAATGAGCTCCGTCGAGACCGGAATGACCTTTGGTGCCACCCTCTTAGCAAAGCATGTGTCAACAATTTGTCAGGGAAAAAGAACATAACAGTAAAATCGATGCAGCAGTTCGATTATTCTTAACTCAAGAGCCATCTTATTATAACTAGGAAAAAGAAGCAGTAGATCTGTTCAGTTAAAAAGAAAAACACGACAAAACGCCGGCCTAAGGTTCAGTTTGGATATTTCGGTCTTCTTCCCGGACCTAACGTTTGTATATTGCCATTGTGTGTTGCATTGAAGTTGAGTGTATGCGTCCTGTCCAATGGCATCGTTTGGTTACGCACCAGGTGATCAATACGATGCTCCTAGTTTATGGGAGGAAAATCAAATCATACTAGTACTATGTGGAGTGTTGGTACTTGTCAACAACATCTATTTATATATGCAAAAGAAGGTTTCAAGTAGTATGAAAAGTTGATGTTGAGCCGGCCCATAATTTTAATTAAATCAACGAAAGCAAAGCCGTATCGTGCTGACGACGGCCTCGTGGAGTGTTGTGGACCACGCGTGTCGTTCTCATACAAATTGAAGTATTCCATCCGATCGGTATTTCCTCCGATCCATATTAATTGTTGCTGATTTATTACAATAACATATAAATATAGTGGCTCCTTCTCGAGAGCAGCGTTTAAGTGCCCGGGTGCATCTGCACCCGGTCAAAAAAAAATTGTAAAATATTCAGAAAAATTCAAAAAACTTCCAAAAAAATTTAGAGTGGTAGAAAATTTGATGCGTGAGGTACGCTCCAATTTTCAAAACATTTGTACTTCTGTGCAGCTCTCAGCAAAAAAGACAAATCAGACCAGAATAGTACGTGAACAATATACATTTTTACGGACCTCCGATTTGTCTTTTTTGCTGAGAGCTGCACAGAAGTCCAAATGTTTTGAAAATTGGAACGTACCTCACACATCAAATTGTCTACCACCCTAATATTTTTTGGAATTTTTTGAATTTTTCTAGTATTTATTTTGATTTTTTTCGTGAGCGCGGGTGCAGATGAGCTCGGGCTCAGATTCGAATTTTCCCTCCTTCTCCTCCTTGTTGCGTTTTCTCTGTGACCCGATCTTCACACTGGCCGGTGCTACTCATAAACAAGCAAAGATAATTGGACTGCACGGCACGGCCGGGCCATAAAATCATAAAATATGCACCTAAAAAATGGCGATTACGGCACACATGATTTGTCACACTCTCATGGCGACGGCGATTCCGTGCGGAGAAAGGTCAAGGAAACGGGGAGGGGGTGCCGTGCGCGCGTGCGCAATCGTGGCTGCCCGTCGCTGTTTCTTTTCCGGAACAAGTTGGGGCGGATCCCGCGCCCATTATCCACTTGTGGCCGATTGTGGAGGGGGTTCAAAGTGGCAGCCGGCTGGTTGCGGAAGGTCAAGCGTGACGGATGGATGGATGCGACCGGGGGACGTGATGTTCATCTTTTTCTCCCTCCCTCCGGCCCGGGTGCGTGCGCGTGACCGGCCGGCCCGGACAGCGACGGGGGGCGCTGGGCGGACCATGCGAGGCGGAGCGGGGACCGCCGGCGATGGGGCCTGGGGGAGGTGACCCGGCGGCCAGGCCAGTCGGGGCTCGACACGCGTGTGGTATGCGGCAGTCAGTGCGTCCTCGTTGTTGGCGCCACGGGTTTGTTGGTTTGTTCCTACGGGCCCGTGGGATGCGGCTGCGTCGAATTGGGTTTGTACATGACGATGCAGGGCATACGAGAGCAAAAGGATGGACTAATTTCGAACTTTAGGCCAACTCCAAGGCGCCACCTCAAATGGTTCGGCTGCGTCGGTTTGAGGGTAAATGGACAGAATAGGCTGTCTAACGCGCAGTCGCAACGTTGTCTGTTTTTCGTCCGCTTTCGACCTATTCCCGGCTCAAAGTTGGGACGTGTTTGCGGCCGAAAGGATAGCGCGCGGACGGGTGGGACGCGCGCCCTTGTCCTCCTCTGGCCCGCCTGTCGGGGACACGACCGCCCACTCTTTCCCTCCATTTTGCCTAAAACTCTCCCGCACTATCTCCCGCATATCCCTCTCCACCATGGCTACCATGGCTGGCGACCCGATGAATCCGGGAGACCGGCCGCGACCGCGCGTCCCGAGCCGAAGAAGGGTACCAAGAAGTCGCGGTCGGAGCTCACGGCGTTGGAGGTCGCCAAGCTCGACGCTGAATCGGGCCAAGAGGAGGAACCGGTGGGCGAAGGACAAGGAGAAGAAGGCTGCTGCGAGCTACGCCGCCGAGGCGAGGCAGCACCCGGCAGATGTCGACGGCAAGAAGTCCATCGTTGCCAAGGCGCACGCCTTCCTCGTGTTAGTGTTGTGCCGACCCCCGCAGGCGATCCTCTCGATCACTCCGCGGCTAGCACAGGCTCGTCGGTCGCTCGTCCTCCGCAGCACCGTTCCCCAAGCTTGTCCGTCACGCACGCCCGAGACGCATCGTGCACCACCCCTCCACGGCCATGGGCAAACACAGTTCTTTACCTCGCTGGACTGCAGCGTGGTCGCTCCGGCCACTCCCGTGGGCGTCATCGACCTCAACGTCACACCGGGGTACAGCTGCGCTAGCCAGCCGCCCGACGGATGCAAAGGAAGCAGCCACGGTCGTTCGCTTTGGCGAACATGGCCGGCGCCCGCAAGTTGTTCAACGAAATGCCAATGCCGACGCCCACGGCCGATGACCCTGAGTACTCGACGTTCATAGAGAACGTCATCTTCGAGGGCCATGGTAAGGCCTTCCACGTCGACGGCCAGGCCCAAGCTTTTGACCCCGACGCCACTCAAAGCCAGGATGGCCGCGATCACTATGAAGACACTTAATTTGCCGGCCATGATAAAGATGAGGACGACCATGGCAAGTCTTGGCATGAAGATGATGACTTGTATTGTGAAGATGAGGAAGAAGAGGTCGACATTTCGGCCGAGCCATTGGTTTTTATCGATGAGCTCACCCAAAGGGCCGAGGCACAAAAGAGGAGGCAAAGCATTCGCACGGGATCGTACACCCAAGATGAGGACACTTTGATTTGCAAGAGTTGGATGGAGATAGGCCAAGATCCCATGAAAGGTGCCGAGCAAAAAGGATCCGTCTTTTGGACAAGAGTTCACAAAAACTTTCATGAGCGAAGGAAGTTTGCCCCCTACCAATTTACGAGCACGCGCGGCATCAACTCAATCCAAAAGAGATGGGGGATCATCTAACAAGAGTGCAACAAGTATTGTGTCGCGCTTGAGAGCGTTCAAGCCTGTCCCATGAGCGGCTCAGGCCTTGGTGACTTGGTATGCCATTTATGTCCATTCATGTTGGCATGCCATTTATGGTTGATGCATTTTGTGTCGTTTCATGTTACATTTTTGGGCGCATCTTTGATTGTGTAGGCATTCCAATCTGTGGAGACCTTCAAGGCCTGACACAAGAACAAGCCGTTTACTCTCACGCATTGTTGGGTGCTCATCAAAGATTGCCCCAAATTCAAAGACCAATATGTCGCTTGTAAGAAGAAAGGAGGGAAGGCGACCGTGGCTGATGAGGGAGACTTGCACAAGAGACGAAGGGGTAAGACAAGCTCGAAGGCCAATGCGAAGCGCGATGCGTCTTCTATAGCCTTGCAAGGAACTTTGAGAACATGATGAGCCAAAAGGAAGTGCGGGAGGAGAGGAGGAGCAAAGGGAAGGAGGAGCAAATGAAGATATACCTAGATTTTCAAACGAAGAAGTTTGACATGGAGGAGGCCGTGAAGAGAAGGAGGCTTGACATCGAGGAGGCCGTTCAACTCAAGAAGCTCGAGATCGAGGCCACCAATGCTGAGACCAAAGCCAAAGAGATGGCATTCACGTTCATGAGCGTCCACAAGAACAACATTTCACCTGAGAGGAAGGCTTGGTTCGCAAACCGGCAGAAGGAGATGTTCGCTCGGGACGACCTAAACGAGGTGACACCACGGCCAGGATGGTTGTCCATTTTCAAGGTTGGCTGCTATGCCGGCCGCTCACTTTGTTGTCGGCACAAAGAAACTTGTCATTTTCATGGCTGGCTCGTGTGCCGGCCGCAGGCTTTGTTGCCGGCCACAAAAACTTGTCCATTTTGAAGGTTGGCTCATGCGCCGGCCGCTGGCTTTGTTGCCGGCGTGAAACTTGGGTGACCATTCTGTAGGCATTGGCTTTGTTGCCGGCCGGCATGAACTGGCGAGAATGCGGCCACTACCGTGAACTATGGCCATTTAGGTGCACCCTTTGTTCTTTTTTATATGTTGCATGCACAGCGGACGAAATGCGGCCGCGCGTTGCGCACACGACCGACGCATCCACAAATCCAGGCAGACACGACCCCATTGCCACCCCAAGCGGACGAAAAGTGGACGAAACAGACGTCCGTTTTGGGTCAGGCGTTGGAGTTGGCCTTAAACATTCGTGGACGCATCCAGTCAGTGTCTGAATGTGACCGCTTTGACCATCTTTTTTCTTTTACTGGAAAACGACTGCAATCCCTAGTGTGCCCCGTCCCGACAATGCGTGCGCCAGAAGGCCGGGATGGGCAGGGAGGACATGTGAGGGAAAGTATGTGGTGCACCGGACGTCGTAGCGTGTTAAAAAATATTTCAAAAAAATCTGAAAAATGTAGCACATTGACACAAATGTTGTCGCAAAATTCCAAATCAAAATTCAAAACACTGGATGAGATACAAAAATGACAATTTTAGCATCAATCTGATAATGGGCCAAATTTAAAAACTCAACTCCAGTTGTGTACTATTTAGTGTCGATTTTGTGATTTTTGTACTTTGAGAAATATTTCAATTTTGAGTTGAGTTTTTGCGACAACATAGACGGATGTTGTGTGAATGTGCTATATTTTTTTCCAATTTTTTCCGAACATTTTTGAGCACGCTACGGGCATCCAGTGCACCGGTAGCACCATAAGCACCGGTGCACCATATACTAGTAAAACATTTTTTCTATACAAATTTAACATTTTTCATATGCTTCATTAATACTTTTAAAATTTTGATATATATTTTTGAATAAATTATCAACTTTTTTCATACAAATTTTTTATTTCTTATATGGTCCCTTCCATCCATATAATTGACACCGCCTTAGTACAACTTCGTGTTCATGAGAAATATTTTCTCCATAAACATTTAAAATTTTAAAATCCTTAGTTAACATTTTTTAATATTTTATGTAAATGCTTTCTTATGATATATATTTAGAATATTTGGAAATTTATTCAAAAGTAGGAGAAAATATAAAACAAAAACACAAAAGAATTAAAAAAAACCAAGGTATTGGCCTGTGGCTTTCGCGTGCTGGGCCAGCCTATTTACGGAGGCACCTGGCACTAGCGCAACCTACAATATGGACCGGACAATAACCGGCTTGGACCGCTTGCGCTCCACGCCGAATTTCGTATCTCAACGCAGCCAATAATAGTATCGAGCCTGACTCGCTCACGGTGGTCCGGAGCAAGCCATGAGTGGGGACTGCTCGACCTCATCCACATCACCTTAAGACGGAATCCTATTTGGCGCTGCATGCGCTAAATAGAGGCTGTTTCATCTCGCATTCCTTTTCTGGTAGTTTTTTTCCATCCGCTTTTAGGACAATTTTTGGTGTTTTTCTTCGTTTTTTCAATATTCTTCTTATTTTTATTTATATATATTTTTGATTTAATTTACATGATTTACTTAAAATTTGTGAACTTCTCCCAAATTACTAAACTTTTTTTCCAAATTCCTAAATATTTATCTTAAATTCGTGAACTTTTTACATTTTCCCAAATTAGTGATTTTTTTCTTAAAATTGTGTTCTTTTTTCAAAATAAATTCTTTTTCAAATTCGTGAACTTTTTTTTTTCAAATTTATGATTTTTTGTCAAATTAGTGAACCTTTTGCTAATGCATGTAGTTTTTTTAATTCATGAACTTTTTTCCAATTTTTGAATGTTTTTTGAATTCATGATCTTTTTTTGAGAACCCATGAACTTTTTTCAAACCTGTATATTTTTTCTCGAATCCATGAATATATTCGATTCCATGAACTTTTTTCTAGTTTACAAATTAAAATACACTATTATTAAAAATTCCACGTCATATGTCTTGGTCAACTATCACTGTTCGTGGTCACAGCTTTTTTTAGACAAACTACAAAGCTTTATTACGGTGTCACAATGTTTACAGGGACGAAATCAAGTTCATTGGGCTGACCTAACTAAACATGGCGACTAGCACCGAGGGATAAATCGTGCTTTGCAAGTTTGTGAGCCTCGAAATTCGAGCTCCTAAATTCATGCCTAATATTACATGTATCAAAGGTAGACTTGTGCTGTTGCAATCCGAGACCACATGAATCTTCCTTTTGTAGAGATCATCAGCTAACGCTAGTGCCTCCCTGATGGCAAGTGACTCCAGTGTGCCCGGGTTTGATATGTGGGAAAAAACAACAGCCGAAGCTCCAAGGAAAGCTCCATGTTGATCTCTACAGACTACTCCTGCAGCACCATGCGAACCTCCTCTTCCAACAACAGCGTCATCATTGATCTTTACTAGTCCAGCTAGTGGAGAAATCTAGTGGCTCGGTCGGCTTCGTGGTGCACTAGTACCAGGCGTAGCTGATACTTCTATGGCTTTCAGCTCTCCGATGTATGTTTGTATGAAACCATTGATGGCAAAAGAAGTTTGAAAGATATCCTCATGCATGGCCTTCCTCCGTGCACCCCAAAGCACCCATAATGTGACAACAAAAGCAAGAAAATCATCCTGGTTCAGGGCTTCATGCATTGCAAAGAGCCATCTCTTTGCATTATCATCTACACAAGTGCTTAGTTTGTCAAGGATTGCTTCATTTGATAGTGCCCAGTTGCTCCTGGAGACCGAGCAATCAAGAAGTGCATGGCATGTGTCAACTGCTCCGCAAAGACAACAGGCATTGGAAGTCGACATGTTCCGGTAATTCAGGAGTGCCGTTGTAGGTATGGATTGTCTAGCTAGCCTCCACAAAAAGAACTTCACCTTAGATGGAACCTTAATCTGCCACAACTCAGACCAGCCTTGGTTGACCCCGTGGGGGTCAAAAGAGGGCCCCTGTTCATACAACCATGCCTCGCGGCTCAGTTTAGTACGCTGAATCATCATGTATGCCGTTCGCACTGAGAAATTCCCCCTCCTTTATTCTGACCAGGCCCAAAAGTCCTCCGTTTGACGGGTACAGAGGGGAATTTGTAAGACACCTGCTGCATCTATCGGTATAAAGACCGACCTGACCAAGTTCACATTCCATGAGGATGAGGTGTGATCAATTAACTCTGAAACCTTGATCGGTGGTTGTGGGACTAGGGAGGTGATCGACCTCTTGAAATTGGCTCTTGGCAGCCAATTATCTTCCCATATATTAGTTGTTTCACCATCCCCAATCCTTCGAATGATTCCCTGTACCATGATGTCTCACCTGTCTAAACTAGCCTTCCATATTTGGGAAGGGTGTGACCCCAAAGTTGCACCGAATATGTCACTACCTGGATAATAAACTTCTTTCAAAATCTGAGTGCTCGGTGACAAAGGATTTTGCAGTATGCGCCAGGCCTGCCTGGCTAGTAGGGCAAGGTTAAAAATCTCCAGGCCCCGAAAGCCGAGATCTCCCATATGCTTTGGTAAAGTCATAACGTCCCAAGCCACCCAACTGGGCTTCCGTCTCCCTTGCTTGCTTCCCCACCAGAATTGCCTGATAAGTGAGGTAACACTATCACATAGTCCCCGGGGAAGGCGGAAACATGCCATTGAGTACACTGGAATTTCTTGCGCCACTGATTTAATCAACACCTCCTCGCCTACAGAATATAAGAGTTTCTCCATCCATCCTCTCACCTTTTCCCAGACTCGATCCCTCAAGTATTTAAACGTCCCATTCTTTGAATGCCCAACATCAGTTGGCATCCCTAGATATCTATCACTGAGAGATTCATTATGGACATTCAAAAAATATTCTTAACACCATCTCTTACCACTTGCGGGCATCCTCTGCTGAAAAAGAATAGACGACTTGTCATGATTTATCCTCTGTCCCGACGCCAAACAGTAACTGTCCAGTAGGTTTGATACTGCTACTGCCCCCTCGTTTCCTGACTTAAAAAGTAGTAGGCTGTCATCTGCGAAGAGAAGGTGGTTCACGGCCATGGCCATAGGTGCCACCTTTAGTCCAACAATGTCTGATGACGAAGAACTAGTTTTCAGGAGGCAAGAAAGGACCTCTGCTGCAATTAAGAAAAGATAAGGGGATATCGAATCTCCCTGCCTAATACCTCTATTCAGCATAAACTGATCAAGCCTCTCACAATTAAAGAGCATCAGAAAAGAAACAGATTGAACCATGCTCATGATAGTCTTTATCCAGGGGGCGGCAAAACCAAGCTTTCCCATCATGGCTTCCAAGCAATCCCATTCCATCCTATCGAACGCTTTCATTATATCAAGCTTTAGTGCACAATAACTGTTAACCTTCGATTTGCTACATTTCATAGAGTGCAGGCACTCATACGCACTTATAATGTTATTAGTTATGAGCCGTCCAGGGACGAAAGTAGATTTCTCCTCGGGTATGATGTGTGGCAGAATTTGCTTGAGCCTGTTTGCAATGACTTTGGATGCTAATTTGTATAGAACATTGCATAAGCTAATAGGACGGATTTGTGACAGTATAGAGGGATTTGTTACCTTAAGGATTAGAACAAGCATAGTATCATTTATGCTTTCCGGGCTTTCCTCCCCTCTTAAAATCCGCAGTACTGCCTTTGTCACCTCTGCGCCACATAATTCCTAGTGCCTCTAGTAAAAATGCGTCAGAAAACCGTCAGGCCCAGGCGCTTTGGTTTGGAATATCTGAAAAAGTGTTGCATTGACATCCTCGCTTGAGTAAGGGCCACACAACAGCTCATTCATCTCCGCCATCACTTTCACTGGAACACAATTAAGGACCGCTTCAATATTACTCACCCCCTTTGTGGTATACAACGTCTTGTAAAAATCATGTACCCCAAAAGAATTCTGCAAGGCTTTTATCATATTCTTCTTGCGGCTTATACTCGCCCTTAAGTGGAAGAATTTGGTGTTTCTGTTGCCCGAAGTGGGCCACTCCACCCTAGACCTCTGACGCCACATAATTTCCTCTCGGTGATAAAGCTCCACAAGCTTTTCATTAATTTTTAATTCCACATGTGTGGCTACAGTACGGCTCGCATCACCGGAGCTTCTCCAATTCCTTTTTCATCTTTTTAAAATCTTTACGTACACTCCCAAATGTGTTATTGTTCCATCGCCTCAAATCATGTGACAATGCATGGATTTTAGTACGGAGTTCCTCCACCCTGTTCGTGGCACCATGAGCTGACCATGCCTCAGTGATCTTACTCGTCCAAGAGCTGTGGCCCTCCCACATGACCTTGTACTTGAAGGAACTAGGCCGTTGATGTTGTATCTACTCTCTATTCATTCTCGCCAAAATTGGGTTGTGGTCCAATGTAGTTGCAAATGAGATGAGTAAGGTCAGCCATAGGGAACAGGGTGTGCCAACCTGCTGAAACCAAAGCTCGGTCGAGACGCACACGAGTAAACGTGCCGCCCGTCACCTTTTTCAAAAGTCCAGGAAATCCCTGAATAAGCAGTGTCCACCAGCATGCAAACATCTACAACATATCTGAAGGCCTGAATTTGCGCATTACTCCGCTGCCCAATTCCCACATGCTCTTCCAGACGTAAAACTTCATTGAAATCCCCAATGCAAAGCCAAGGGAGGTTGCTCGAAGTGCTAATGTTTTTTAAAGTGTCCCAAGTCTGATGTCTAAGGTGGGTTTGAGCTTCACCATATACCACTGTTAACCTCCATGGATCAACGCACTGTTCGAGAACAGAGCAGTCAAGGTGGTACACAGAATAACCCAAAATTTCAATCTTTATTTCATTGTTCAAAAAATACCGACGCCACCACTTCTACCCTGACTACACTACATAACCATTGTCATAACCAAGTGTTCCTGCTAGAACTTGTACCCTCGAGCCACCAAGCTGAGTTTCTACAATACAAAGAAGGGTAGGGGCAAATTTCCTCGCGAAATCGTGAAGTTCATGGACTGTCGAGGCTTTCCCGCGCCGCGACAGTTCCATCATAACACACTCATTGGGCTCTGCCAACTTTGGGTCGTTCTTGCTTAGTATTCCAGACTTTGCCGCTGAACTATTTTCCAGCTCAGTCACCACCTTTGCTCTCTTCATGTCTTGTTTGGCACTTGGGCTCTGAGGCACCGCAGGAGGCGGCAATGCGAGCACCTTTCCCTGTTTTACAGCCGCTACTTGATCTGAACTAATTGGCACCGCAGCTGGGCCATGGGTCACCACAGGTTCCGACCCCCTTTTCCTGTTTCTTTCTACATATTGCATCTCCAGGTCAGATTCAACATACAGGTCGTCGGCCTTGTTGTACTGAGAGCTTAAGTACTCGCCTCTTCCCCCTTCCAGTGCGACCACCTCTGCGGCCACCCTTGCGGCCACGCCCACCACCTGGGCCTCTACCGTTTCGCATGAACCAGGATGCCCTAAGCTCCTTAAAGACTAGAGCTAAGGGAGGATGGATGCCGTTTCCGTGTTCCTTGAAGAGATGGCCCAGCATACCACACACCGCACACCGGTCGGGAAGCTTCACGTATTTAACCTTATAGATCTGACGCTTGCCATCCCGTATCATGGAGACTGTGTTCTTGAGGGGTTTGGTGACATTGATCCTGACCCAAACACGGTAAAAGTTCCCCGTGAAGTCATGTGACTGGGATTCGGTGAACAACACCTCTCCCACCTTAGCAACAAGGGACGGAACCAGATGAGCGTAGAGGTCAGGTACATCATGAATCTGGATCCAAATCTCAATTGTGTCCAACATGACTATTGATGGCTTCATCAACCCATCATACTCTTTGAGGATGACTGCATCTCCCCGGAATGATGTCGCTTGAACTATGTCGATATTTCCCCAAAGAGGAAGGGATGATGCAGCACATCTATGGTAGGTATTTCCCTCAGTGATGAGACCAAGGTTATCGAACCAGTAAGAGAATCAAGCAACACTATGTAAACGGTACCTGCACAGAAAGAACAAATACTTGCAAGCCGACGTGTTAAAGGGGTTGTCAATCCCTTTCGGGTAACGGCGCGAGAAATTGTTAAGTTGACAGGATAAAATTGTGATAGATTGATAGATGCAAATAACGACAAATAAAACTCAGCGAAGTATTTTTGGGTTTTTGATAATATAGATCTGAAAATAAAAGTGGCAAATAGCAATATAGATCTGAAAATATATGATGAGAAATAGACCCGGAGGCCGTAGATTTCACTAGTGTCTTCTCTTGAGAAAATAGCATACAGTGGGTAAACAAATTACTGTTGGGCAATTGATAGAACTTCAAATAATCATGATGATACCCAGGCAATGATCATTATATAGCCATCACGTCCAAGATTAGTAGACCGACTCCTGCCTGCATCTACTACTATTACTCCACACATCGACCGCTATCCAGCATGCATCTAGTGTATTAAGTTCATGGAGAAATGGAGTAATGCAATAAGAACGATGACATGATGTAGACAAGATCTATTCATGTAAGAATAGACCCCATCTTGTTATCCTTAATGTTGGGGAACGTAGTAATTTTAAAAAATTTCCTACGCACACGCAAGATCATGGTGATGCATAGCAACGAGAGGGGAGAGTGTTGTCCACGTACCCTCGTAGACCGAAAGCGGAAGCGTTAGCACAACGCGGTTGATGTAGTCGTACGTCTTCACGATCCTACCGATCAAGTACCGAACGCACGACACCTCCGAGTTCAGCACACGTTCAGCCCGATGACGTCCCTCGAACTCCGATCCAGCCGAGTGCTAAGGGAGAGTTTCGTCAGCACGACGGTGTGGTGACGCTGATGATGTTATACCGATGCAGGGCTTCGCCTAAGCACCGCTACAGTATTATCGAGGTGGACTATGGTGGAGGGGGGCACCGCACACGGCTAAAAGATCAAACGATCAATTGTTGTGTCTATGGGGTGCCCCCTGCCCCCGTATATAAAGGAGCATGGGGGGTGTGGCCGGCCTAGAGAGGGGCGCGCCAGGAGGAGTCCCACTCCTACCGGGAGTAGGACTCCCCCTTTTCCTTGTTGGACTTGGAGAGAGAAGGGAAAGAGGTGGAGGAGAAGAAGGAAGGGGGGCACCGCACCCCTCTCCTTGTCCTATTCGGACTAGGGGGAGGGGGCGCGGCCCTTGCCCTGGCCGCCTCTCCTCTCCTCCACCAAGGCCCACTAAGGCCCATTAAGTCCCCGGGGGGTTCCGGTAACCCCTCCGGTACTCCGGTAAAATCACAATTTCACCCGGACCACTTCCGATATCCAAACATAGGCTTCCAATTGATCAATCTTCATGTCTCGACCATTTCGAGACTCCTCGTCATGTCCGTGATCACATCCGGGACTCCGAACAACCTTCGGTACATCAAAACATATAAACTCATAATATAACTGTCATCGAAACGTTAAGCGTGCGGACCCTACGGGTTCGAGAACTATGTAGACATGACCGAGACACGTCTCCGATCAATAACCAATAGAGAAACCTGGATGCTCATATTGGCTCCCACATATTCTACGAAGATCTTTATCGGTCAGACCGCATAACAACATACGCTGTTCCCTTTGTCATCGGTATGTTACTTGCCCGAGATTCGATCGTCGGTATCTCAATGCCTAGTTCAATCTCGTTACCGGCAAGTCTCTTTACTCGTTCCGTAATACATCATCTCGCAACTAACTCATTAGTTGCAATGCTTGCAAGGCTTAAGTGATGTGCATTACCGAGAGGGCCCAAAGATACCTGTCCGACAATCGGAGTGACAAATCCTAATCTCGAAATACGCCAACCCAACAAGTACCTTCGGAGACACCTGTAGAGCACCTTTATAATCACCCTGTTACGTTGTGACATTTGGTAGCACACAAAGTGTTCCTCCGGTAAACGGGAGTTGCATAATCTCATAGTCATAGGAACATGTATAAGTCATGAAGAAAGCAATAGCAACATACTAAACGATTGGGTGCTAACCTAACAGAATGGGTCATGTCAATCACATCATTCTTCTAATGATGTGATCCCGTTAATCAAATGACAACTCATGTCTATGGTTAGGAAACTTAACCATCTTCGATTACCGAGCTAGTCAAGTAGAGGCATACTAGTGACACTATGTATTATGTTTCCGGTTAATACAATTCTAGCATGAATAATAAACATTTATCATGAAATAAGGAAATAAATAATAGCTTTATTATTGCCTCTAGGGCATATTTCCTTCAGTCTCCCACTTGCACTAGAGTCAATAATCTAGTTCACATTGCCATGTGATTTAACATCAATAGTTCACATCTTTATGTGGTGAACACCCATAGTTCACATCGATATGTGACCAAGACCCAAAGGGTATACTAGAGTCAGTAATCTAGTTCACATCGCTATGTGATTAACACCCAAAGAGTACTAAGGTGCGATCATGTTTTGCTTGTGAGATAATTTTAGTCAACGGGTCTGTCACATTCAGATCCGTAAGTATTTTGCAAATTTCTATGTCAACAATGCTCTGCACAGAGCTACTCTAGCTAATTGCTCCCACTTTCAATATGCATCCAGATTGAGACTTAGAGTCATCTGGATCAGTGTCAAAATTTGCATCGACGTAACCCTTTGCGACGAACCTTTTCTCACCTCCATAACCGAGAAACATATCCTTATTCCTCTAAGGATAATTTTGACCGATGTCCAGTGATCTACTCCTATATCACTATTGTACTCCCTTGCCAAACTCAGTGGTAGGGTATACAATAGATCTGGTACACATCATGGCATACTTTATAGAACCTATGGCTGAGGCATAGGGAATGACTTTCATTCTCTTTCTATCTTCTGCCGTGGTCGGGCTTTGAGTCTTACTCAATTTCACACCTTGTAACACAGGCAAGAAACTCTTTCTTTGACTGTTCCATTTTGAACTACTTCAAAATCTTGTCAAGGTATGTACTCATTGAAAAAACTTATCAAGCGTCTTGATCTATCTCTATAGATCTTGATGCTCAATATGTAAGCAACTTTACTGAGGTCTTTCTTTGAAAAAACTCCTTTCAAATACTCCCTTATGCTTTACAGAGAATTCTACATTATTTCCGATCAACAATATGTCATCCACATATACTTATCAGAAATGTTGTAGTGCTCCCACTTACTTTCTTGTAAATACAGGCTTCATCGCAAGTCTGTATAAAACTATATGCTTTGATCAACTTATCAAAGCGTATATTCCAACTCCGAGAGGCTTGCACCAGTCCAAAAATGGATCGTTGGAGCTTTGCACACTTTGTCAGCACCTTTAGGATCGACAAACCCTTCCGGTTGCATCATATACAACTCTTCTTTAAGAGATCCATTAAGGAATGTAGTTTTGACATCCATTTGCCAGAGTTCATAAAATGTGGCAATTTGCTAACATGATTCAGACAGACTTAAGCATCGCTATGAGTGAGAAAATATCATCATAGTCAACACCTTGAACTTTGTCAAAACCTTTTTTCGACAAGTCTAGCTTTGTAGATAGTAACACTACTATCAGCGTCTGTCTTCCTCTTGAAGATCCATTTATTTTCTATGGCTTGCCGATCATCGGGCAATTCCACCAAAGTCCATACTTTGTTTTCATACATGGATCCTATCTCAGATTTCATGGCCTCAAGCCATCTTCGCGGAATCTGGGCTCATCATCGCTTCCTCATAGTTCGTAGGTTCGTCATGGTCAAGTAACATGACTTCTAGAACAAGATTACCGTACCACTCTGGTGCAGATCTTACTCTGGTTTACCTACGAGGTTTGGTAGTAACTTGATCTGAAGTTACATGATCATCATCATTAGCTTCCTCACTAATTGGTGTAGTAGTCACAGGAACAGATTTCTGTGATGAACTACTTTCCAATAAGGGAGCAGGTACAGTTACCTCATCAAGTTCTACTTTCCTCCCACTCACTTCTTTCGAGAGAAACTCCTTCTCTAGAAAGGATCCATTCTTAGCAACGAGGATCTTGCCTTCGGATCTGTGATAGAAGGTGTACCCAATAGTCTCTTTTGGGTATCCTATGAAGACGCACTTCTCCGATTTGGGTTTGAGCTTATCATGCTAAAACTTTTTCACATAAGCATCGCAACCCCAAACTTTAAGAACTGGCAGCATAGGTTTCTTGCTAAACCATAGTTCATACTGTGTCGTCTTAACGGATTTTTGATGGTGCCCATATTTAACGTGAATGCAACTGTCTCTAATGCATAACCCCAAAACAATAGTGGTAAATCGGTAAGGGACATCATAAATTGCACTATATCCAAAAAAGTACGGTTATGACGTTTGGACACACCATTATGCTGTTGTGTTCCAGGTGGCATGAGTTTGTGAAACTATTCCACATTGTTTTAATTGAAGACCAAACTCGTAATTCAAATATTTGTCTCTGCGATCAGATCGTAGAAACTTTATTTTCTTGTTATGATGATTCTCTACTTCACTCTGAAATTCTTTGAACTTTTCAAATGTTTCAGACTTATGTTTCATCAAGTAAATATACCCATATCTGCTCAAATTATCTGTGAAGTTCAGAAAATAATGATACCTGCCGCGAGCCTCAACACTCATCAGACTGCATACATCAATATGTATTATTTCCAATAAGTCTGTTGCTTGCTCCATTGTTCCGGAGAACGGAGTCTTAGTCATCTTGCCCATAAGGCATGGTTCGCAAGCATCAAGTGATTCATAATCAAGTGATTCCAAAATCCCATCAGCATGGAGTTTCTTCATGCGCTTTACACCAATATGACGTAAATGGCAGTGCCACAAATAAGTTGCACTATCATTATTAACTTTGCATCTTTTGGCTTCAATATTATGAATATGTGTATCACTACGATCGAGATCCAATGAACCATTTTCATTGAGTGTGTAACCATATAAGGTTTTATTCATGTAAACAGAACAACAATTATTCTCTAACTTAAATGAATAACCGTATTGCAATAAACATGATCAAATCATATTCATGCTCAACGCAAACACCAAATAACACTTATTTAGGTTCAACACTAATCCCGAAAGTATAGGGAGTGTGCGATGATGATCATATCAATCTTGGAACCACTTCCAATACCCATCGTCACTTCATCCTTAACTAGTTTCTGTTCATTATGCAACTCCTGTTTCGAGTTACTACTCTTAGCAACTGAACTAGTATCAAATACTGAGGGGTTGCTATAAACACTAGTAAAGTACACATCAATAACATGTATATCCAATATACCTTTGTTCACTTTGCCATCCTTCTTATCCGCCAAATTTTTGGGGTAGTTCCGCTCCCAGTGACTAGTCCCTTTGCAGTACAAGCACTTAATCTCAGGCTTAGGACCAGACTTGGGCTTCTTCACTTGAGCAACAACTTGCTTGCCATTCTTCTTGAAGTTCCCCTTCTTCCTTTGCCGTTTTCTTGAAACTAGTGGTCTTGTCAACCATCAACACTTGATGTTTTTCTTGATTTCTACCTTCGTCGATTTCAGCATCATGAAGAGCTTTGGAATCGTTTCTGTTATCCCTTGCATATTATAGTTCATCATGAAGTTCTACTAACTTGGTGATGGTGACTAGAGAAATATGTCAATCACTATTTTATCTGGAAGATTAACTCCCACTTGATTCAAGCGATTGTAGTACCCAGACAATCTGAGGACATGCTCACTACTTGAGCTATTCTCTTCCATCTTTTAGCAATAGAACTTGTTGGAGACTTCATATCTCTCAACTCGGGTATTTGCTTGAAATATTAACTTCAATTCCTGGGACATCTCATATGGTCCATGACGTTCAAAACGTCTTTGAAGTCCCAATTCTAAGCGGTTAAGCATAGTGCACTAAACTATCAAGTAGTCATCATATTGGGCTAGCCAAACGTTCATAACGTCTGCATCTGCTCTTGCAATAGGTCTGTCACCTAGCGGTGCATCAAGGACATAATTCTTCTGTGCAGTAATGAGATAGTCCTCAGATCACAGATCCAATCCGCATCATTGCTACTAACATCTTTCAACTCAGTTTTCTCTAGGAACATATCAAAAATAAAACAGGGAGCTAAACGCGAGCTATTGATCTACAACATAGATATGCTAATACTACCAGGACTAAGTTCATGATAAATTAAAGTTCAATTAATCATATTACTTAAGAACTCCCACTTAGATAGACATCCCTCTAATCATCTAAGTGATCACGTGATCCAAATCAACTAAACCATAACCGATCATGACGTGAAATGGAGTAGTTTTCAATGGTGAACATCACTATGTTAATCATATCTACTATATGATTCATGCTCGACCTTTCGATCTCAGTGTTCCGAGGCCATATCTGCATATGCTAGGCTCGTCAAGTTTAACCTGAGTATTCTGCGTGTGCAAAACTGGCTTGCACCCGTTGTAGATGCACGTAGAGCTTATCACACCCGATCATCACATGGTGTCTAGGCACGACTGAGGGAGTCCTGGATTAGGGGGTGTTCGGATAGCCGAACTATACCTTCAGCCGGACTCCAGGACTATGAAGATACAAAGTTGAAGACTTCGTCCCGTGTCCGGAAGGATCTTTTCTTGGCGTGGAAGGCAAGCTAGGTGTGCGGATATTCAAGATCTCCTACCAATGTAACCGACTCTGTGTAACCCTAACCCTATCCGGTGTCTATATAAACCGGAGGGTTGTAGTCCGTAGGACAACCATTATCATACACAATCATACCATAGGCTAGCTTCTAGGGTTTAGCCTCCTTGATCTCGTGGTAGATCTACTCTTGTACTACCCATATCATCAATATTAATCTAGCAGGAGTAGGGTTTTACCTCCATCGAGAGGGCCCAAACCTGGATAAAATAAAGTGTCCCTTGTCTCCTGTTACCATCCGACCTTGACGCACAGTTCAGGACCCCCTACCCGAGATCCGTCGGTTTTGACACCGACATTGGTGCTTTCATTGAGAGTTCCTCTGTGTCGTCGCTTTTAGGCCCGATGGCTCCTTTGATCATTAACAACGATGAGGTCCAGGGTGAGACTTTTCTCCCCGGACAGATCTTCGTCTTCGGCGGCTTCGCTCTGCGGGCCAATTCGCTTGGTCATTTGGAGCAGATCGAAAGCTACGCCCCTGGCCATCAAGTCAGGTTGGGAAGCTTAAACTACACGGCAGATATCCACGGAGACTTGATCTTCGACGGATTCGAGCCACAGCCAAGCGCGCCGCACTATCTCGAGGGGCATGATATAGCTCTGCCTCCGAACAGTGCCCTGGAGGCCGCACACGCTCCGGCCCCGATCCCTGACTTGGATCCCGCCGCGTTCTCCGAGGATGAACGGTTGGACGTCACCTCAGGGGCTGCGATCTCAAAGGCGATCGAGCCGAACGCCAGCCCCGCACTCCGCATGGCTCACGACTCCAAGGAGCCGGACTCCTCCCCGAACTCAGGGCCTTCCGTGCCCCCGCCGATCGAATCTGATTGGGCACCTGTAATGGAGTTCACCGCCGCGGACATCTTTCAGTGATCACCTTTTGGTGATATTCTGAATTCTCTCAAGTCTCTCTCTCTATCAGGAGAGCCCAGGCCGGACCACGGCCTGCGAGGTTGGGATTCGGACGACGAAGAAATTCAAAGCCCACCCACCACCCACTTAAGAGCCACTGTCGAAGATTTAACCGACATGCTCGACTTCGGATCCGAAGACTTCGACGGTATGGACGACGAAGATGGAGACGAACAGGAACCAGCACCTATAAGGCGCTGTGTCACCACCACACCTAATGATGTATTCATGGTGGATACCCCTAAGGGAAACGACAGCGAGGAAAAAGGGGACGGAAAAAGGGACAAACCCTCCGAAAAGCAATCAAAGCGGCGACGAAAACGCCGAGCAAAGCCCCGCCTCGATCAAGACCCAGCCATAGAGCAGGATGAGCCGGTAGACGACGAGCGCGCCTCAGAGCAACCGTCCGAACAGGGTAACTCGGACAGAGAGGACAGACAGCCCTCCCCCGGCCATAACAGAACTCCGGGCGATCTCACACCGGATAAAACCACGGAGCAGAAGAATCTCCACGAAAGGCTCGTTGCTACAGCACGCAACCTGAAGAAGCAGAAGCGAAAGCTAAAGACGGCGGAAGATGCACTCATAATAAGATGGAGCAAGGTAATCAAGACCGCAGACAAATACGGCGGCAACCGCCGCACTAAAAGCTACCCGAAGAGAAAACTACTGCCCGAATTCGATCAAGAGGCCCTAGAGCCCTCACATCCGAAAAATAAAAAAGCCACACGGTCGGATAGGCGACCACACGACCACCACAAAACGGCAAACGGCGCCGCATTCAATACGGCATGCGACCCAATTAGAGACTCGCATCATGGCCCAGCCAGGTCCATTTATGGGCCAAGAAAGCAGGCTCTCGCAAGCAATGCAAAAATTCCACCATCAGAATCCGGCACACCCAAATACAGGGGTGCCGCACACCCCCTATGTTTCACCGATGAGGTACTGGAATACGAATTTCCAGAGGGATTTAAACCCGTCAACATAGAGGCATACAATGGAACAACAGACCCGGGAGTCTGGATCGAGGATTATATCCTCCACATACATATGGCTAGAGGAGACGATCTCCACGCCATAAAATATTTACCCCTTAAGCTTAAAGGGCCAGCCAGGCACTGGCTTAAAAGCCTTCCTGTAAACACAATTGGAAGCTGGGAAGAGCTCGAGGATGCTTTCCGAGCAAATTTTCAAGGGACCTATGTCCGTCCCCCGGATGCAGACGATCTCAGTCACATAACTCAGCAGCCCGGAGAATCAGCTCGGCAGTTCTGGAACAGATTCCTCACTAAAAAGAATCAAATAGTGGATTGTCCGGACGCCGAAGCCCTAGCGGCTTTCAGGCATAATGTCCGAGATGAATGGCTCGCCAGACACCTCCGCCAGGAAAAGCCAAGAACAATGGCCGCACTCACAAGCCTCATGACCCGCTTTTGCGCAGGAGAGGACAGCTGGTTGGCACGATGCAGCCCCAGCGACCCAAGTACATCAGAAATCAGAGATGGAAACGGAAAAGCGCGGCGAAATAAGGACCGCCGCCGAATCAAAGGCAAACATCCGAAGAGCACGGCAGTCAATGCCGGATTCAAAAGCTCGCGGCAAAATCAAACAAAACCACCCCCTCAGGATAACAGGGATGATCCGTCCAGCTTAAATAGAATCCTGGGCAGAATATGTCAGATACACAATACTCCTGGGAAGCCTGCCAATCATACCCACAGAGACTGTTGGGTTTTTAAACAATCCGGACAGCTTAACGCCGAACACAAGGGGCTCGACACACCAAGTGAAGAGGAGGACGAACCCCAAAGGCAGAGTACCAGGAAACAAAAGAACTTCCGATAAGAAGTCAAAATAGTGAACTTACTTCACATAACAAAACGTATGACACCCGTAAAGGTACGTACAACCAAACTTTCCCCTCAGGAGTCCCGCCACTGGTCACTAAAGCCAATCATTTTTTATCAGCTAGATTATTCTAGAAATATCAAAAACGCAGGCCGGACTGCCCTGATACTGGATCCAATAATCGAGGGATTCCAGTTTACCAATGTCCTTATGGACGGCGGCAGTGGATTAAACCTGATATATCAGGATACGATCCACCGCATGGGCATAAACCCAGCAAGAATCCGCCACAGCAAAACCTCCTTTCAAGGGGTAACACCAGGCCCGGACACCCATTGTATGGGTTTTCTCCGGCTTGTGGTCATATTTGGCTCTCCCAATAACTTTCGTCACGAAAGGCTGACCTTCCATGTAGTCCCGTTTTCAAGTCGCTATCAAGCACTAAGGGGACGCAGAGCTTTCGCTCGCTTTAACGCAATACCGCATTACGCATCTCTCACACTTAAGATGCCCGGTCCACGAGGCATCATCTCTTTAAAGGGAGCGCACTAAAATACGCCCCCTCCAAACGAAGGACTGTGCGGCCGCCTAAACAGCCGCACAATAAAGTGGCCTCGCCAGCCAAAAGACCTTTTATTTTATTTTATAAGTCATCAAAGGCCACGGAGTCGGACTCAACGAGTTCGGCACAAGTCCGTCATCAACGCAGGCTCGTAAACGCCATATACCCCCGTACCAGGGGCTATATGCAGAGACAATAAAGCTCAACTTAATATATTTTCTACTTTATATTTTGTTTATTATCTTTTTATTCCGCACAACCCATTTTCAATTCAGTTCTTCTCTTTTACAGATGAACGTCGTGCGGCGCCTGTCCAGGACACGGCACAACGGAGACACAGGCGCAGACATGCAGTAGGGACCCGTCTTAAGGTTTCTTTTTAGATTAAGACCCTGTGTAAACCTTTTTTACTGTCTCTTGCTGCTATACATCCCCTGGTTTTTTCTACTATAACCAAGGAGGAGGCTGGCGTTTTGGCATGTGGCCACGCCAGAATTTTTGCTCGTACCTGGACACTAGGGGCTCTTTTTTTAAGGGTGTTGCCTCACCCGTACTGATAAAGACCGAACACCTTAGGGAGTGTTCGGCGTCGCGAGTTTTGGCACTATATGCATTAGCTCCGAATCATGATTTTGGTCATATGTTGGGTTGCCCGGCTCCTGAGTTCGGCCACCTTACGTTCCGCTCTATCGGCTAAGGTAGCACCAGGAGAACTACTGCGATTGTGCCCCGGTTCGGCCGGGTGAGCACCTCAGTAGACAAAGCCGAAAACCGACTGTCATGATGTAGCGCGAGACTGGTCGCCACTCGATGACTCATAGGGATTTATCGAATTCCTCCGCTTTGACGAAGGGCCGTTTTCCGGTCAGGCACGTACGCGCTCCGAACTCGGGCAAAGCGCAGTCGCCACCAAAGGGCTACCTAAAGAGTCCCACTGTCAAGCTCCTATGGCTAGGTGAAAGTGTTAAAGCATTATAGTCCGGTTGCCTAGCCCGCTGCGCTATCACCTCCTTTGCAGGACCAAGATGTTGGGTTAAGTGTGAAAATGCGTCTTCTACGCGCACCCCCGCACTATGTGCGTGGGGGCTGAAGCCAACGACTACAATCTTTCAGAATTTATATATTAAAACGGCCGCACAGGAGGTGTTTTTCATACTTGAAGGCACAAGTCTAAAAAATGCCACTACAATTTATCAAAATACTGTTTTATGATTACATACGCTATCACAATATAGCATCCTTCGAGCACTGCGTCTCTATTACGCGAGCGCCTTTGAGGACTTCCTCAAAATAGTGCTCGGCAGGTGTTCGGCTTTTGTCCGAATCCCGGGACGCAACAGTGGTTGGCTCCATATCTGCCCAGTATGTCTTGACACGGGCAAGAGCCAGCCGAGCGCCCTCTACGCACGCTGACCTCTTCATCGCATCGACATGTGGCACCACGTCCAGCAATTGCTGCACCAAACCGAAATAACTCTTCGGCTTCGATCTCCCCGGACACAGACGATCTATGACATACTTCATGGCGAGTCCGGACTACCTATTCAGCTCGGCCCATTGGGCCAGGCGATCGTCCACTGCCAGCGGACGCTCTGGATTGACGAATTGCGACCAAACGAGCTTCTCCACTTCATGATCCTTTTTATCTCGAAAGTGTTCGGTCGCATCAGTGGCACTAGCCGCCAAATCCAGATAGGTGTCCTCTATACTCCACATCCGGTCTAACGGGGCAAACTTCGGATCACAAAGTTTTCTCCGCAGCGAGAAGGGCTTTCCATCCGCAATCTGTCCGGCTTGACGCAGCTCTTCCTTCGCCGCTCTCATTATAGAGCGGGCATCCCTGGCGTCAGCAACAGCCTTCTCCAAGCTTGTTTGCTTCACCCGATCTTCTTCTTCAAGAAGCTTGCAACGGTCAGTAGCGCTCTTTAACCTTACGGCCATATCAGCCATTTCATCCTTGCTTCGGCAATGGGCAGCCTGTTCGGCTTTCAGCTCTTCAAGGGCTTTTACGGCAGCCGCATCACTTTTTCTGGCTTGTTCCTTCGCTCGGGCGAGTTCGGCCCTAAGACCTTCCACGGCGGCTGCACCATCTGCATCAAGCATACACACGGTAAGATATTGACATAAAGCTCCTCTTACTACCAATCGCCCAATCATTTTAAGTACCTTGAGCATCATCAAACCGCTTGTTAACAAGCACGATGTCGGCCTCTCCCTCACCAAGTTGTCGCTTCAGTTCGACAAATTCTCGAGTCCGGCTTGACTCCGGACAATTAGCCACCTACACGTAAAGGTGCCACTTAAAGGACCTGGGATTAAGATCCTCTGCACGCCGTACATCTTTACGACCCACAGAGTCTCAGGGGGTACTATCTACACAGGGCGCATTTTATTTATGCGCAATTAATTCAAATATACGTTATTTAAAACATACCTCAAGGCCTGCTACTAAACTCTTGACGGCCTCGTACAACCCGCTTTCTGCGGATGAAATCTTTTCAATCACCGAGCTCATTAACGCACGGTGCTCCTCTGAGACAGAGGCTCGCCCCAGCAGAGTGTTTAGCTCTTCCGGCCGAACACCAGACGGTGCCGGACTCGTCCCATGGCCTTCCTCAAAGGCCGGACACGGAGAACCTTGGGGGGCAGCACCATCCGCCCTTTGCGGATCCGGAGAAATCCCCCGCAATGACACTTCGGCGTCGCCCGCCTTGCTAGGCGATACAGAGGGGGGAGGCGTTCCGCTCTCCATCATCTCCGGAAGAAGATCCCCCGAGGATGAGTTCTGCTAAGAAGGGCTGAGGTCCGAACTACAAAATAAGATTTTGGTTAAAACTTCTCAGATATAAATCGAGGATTTCTCTTAAAAGAAAAACTCTCCTTCTACTTACGGCTCGCTGGAGAGCTGGTTCCTTTCTGGGTTTAGTTTGGCCGAGGGACTCCCCGGCGTTTGGTCCTCTGACAAGGATTCTTTCCCCCGCTTCGAGGCTACGGTCTCCAGGTCATCAGAGGCGGCCCTTTTCTTTCCCTTAGGAGAGGAATTGTCGATTCCCCCCTTCGGAAGGGCCTCTTTCGAGGAGGCCAGGGTTTCCTTGTCCTCCCCCTTATTTCCCTCCAAAGGCGCTTCCTCCAGCATCCTGACTAGCTCGGGATCCAGCCTGGTTTCGGGAAGGGGAGCCGGACACCTGATCTGCTTCGCCTTCGCTATCCACTCCTGCTTAAAAGGAGAAATGCCGTTAAAAGCAAGTTAATTATGCGAATAGAAGGTTCAGTCACAAGGTCACTTACTTGAGTATCCGGGCGATTGCGGCTTAAACCAGCATCCTCGGTCAAATCCGGAGTCACTTCTTGTGATCCGAAGAATAGTTTATACATCTCTGCAGGCGTTACGCCCATAAAATTCTGGAGAGCTCGTGGTCCCTCTGGATTGAACTCCCACAAGCGAAGGGGGCGACGTTGGCCGGGCAGTATCCGGCGAATCAGCATGACTTGTGTCACCTTGACCAGGTCAAAGTCTCCCTTCAAGAGATCCTTAATGCGCCCCTGCAGCAGAGGAATGTCTTTGGGCAAGCCCCGATCCAACCCCGTGTTAATCCACGATGCTAACCATGGTGGGGGACCCGAGCGAAAGGCCGGAGGCGCCACCCATGCGGTGCCCCGAGGAGCGGTGATGTAGAACCACTCTTGTTGCCATAAGCCGAGCTCCTCTTGAAAAGCGCCCTCGGGCCATGGAGCGTCGGCATTTCTTTTTATAACAACACCTCCGCACTCTGCGTGGTGCCCCTCGATTATCTTCGGTTCTACTTTGAAGGTCTTGAGCCACAGTCCGAAGTGAGGGGTAACACGGAGGAACGCTTCGCACACAACTATGAATGAGGAGATATGGAGGATGGACTCCGGAGCTAGGTCGTGGAATTCCAGCCCGTAATAAAACATCAGCCCCCTCACGAAGGGATCCATTGGGAAGCTTAACCCCCGAAGGAAGTGAGATATAAACACGACGGTCTCGCCAGGCTGAGGGCTGGGGACCACCTGTCCTTGATCAGGCAACCTGTGCGGAATCTCGCTGGTCAGGAACCTAGCTTCCCTCAACCTCGACACGTCCTTCTCTGTGACTGAGGAGGGCATCCATCGGCCTTGGAGGTCGGAGCCGGACATTATCAAAGATCCGGTGCGCTCGGAATCTGGAAGCCTAGGGTGCTGGAACTCGAGGCGACGGGCGAGCTTGTTTTGAGAATAGAAGCGGGGAACAGGGCCTTGGTCTCTTTATAAATGGTAGAATACCAAGCGCCCTCCCCGTAACCGTCTTGGACTAGCCTTTAATTAAGGCAAGACGCGCCAACAGGCACGATTGGGTTACCCACGTCCGTATTAATGAGAAACCCGTTAAGGGGGGCACACGATCTCTGCTTCGACAAGACGTGCCAAGGAAACCGCCTTGCTATACGGGCTGAGGTGGAATGATGAAAACAATTTATAGAAGGCTTGGCCGCAGTGTTATGACGCACTGTGGGATACGTCAGCAGATTTGATTTGTGTTAATATTATTCTCTGTATGGCAATATGTGGAAACTTATTTTGCAGAGCCGGACACTATTCTGTGGTGTTTATAATCTTCTTGAAGAACTTGGAGGAGGAACCCTCCTTGCAATGCCGAAGACAATCTGCGCGCCGGACTCGTCGTCATTGAAGCCTGGTTCAGGGGCTACTGAGGGAGTCCTGGATTAGGGGGTGTTCGGATAGCCGAACTATACCTTCAGCCGGACTCCAGGACTATGAAGATACAAAGTTGAAGACTTCATCCCGTGTCCGGAAGGATCTTTTCTTGGCGTGGAAGGCAAGCTAGGTGTGCGGATATTCAAGATCTCCTACCAATGTAACCGACTCTGTGTAACCCTAACCCTATCCGGTGTCTATATAAACCGGAGGGTTGTAGTCCGTAGGACAACCATCATCATACACAATCATACCATAGGCTAGCTTCTAGGGTTTAGCCTCCTTGATCTCGTGGTAGATCTACTCTTGTACTACCCATATCATCAATATTAATCTAGCAGGAGTAGGGTTTTACCTCCATCGAGAGGGCCCGAACCTGGGTAAAATAAAGTGCCCCTTGTCTCCTGCTACCATCCGACCTTGACGCATAGTTCGGAACCCCCTACCCGAGATCCGCCGGTTTTGACACCGACAATGACGAACTTTGGCAACGGTGCATACTCAGGGAGAACACTTTTATCTTGAAATTTAGTGAGAGATCATCTTATAATGCTACCGTCAATCAAAGCAAAATAAGATGCATAAAAGATAAACATCACATGCAATCAATATAAGTGATATGATATGGCCATCATCATCTTGTGCTTGTGATCTCCATCTCCGAAGCATTGATACGTCTCCAACGTATCTATAATTTTTGATTGCTCCATGCTATATTATCTACTGTTTTGGATTATATTGGGCTTTATTTTCCACTTCTATATTATTTTTGGGACTAACCTATTAACCGAAGGCCCAGCCCAGAATTGCTGTTTTTTTGCCTATTTCAGAGTTTTGGAGAAACAGAATATCAAACGGAGTCCAAACGGAATGAAACCTTCGGGAACGTGATTTTCTCATCAGATAAGACCCAAGAGACTTGGACCCTCCGTCAAGAAAGCCACGAGGCGGTCACGAGGGTGGGGGGCGCGCCCACCCCCTAGGGCGCGCGCCCCTGCCTCATTGGCCCCTCGGAGCTCCACCGGCGTACTTCTTCCTCCTTGAGGTAGTCCTGGATTAGGGGGTGTTCGGATAGCCGAACTATACCTTCAGCCGGACTCCAGGACTATGAAGATACAAAGGTGAAGACTTCGTCCCGTGTCCAGAAGGATCTTTTCTTGGCGTGGAAGGCAAGCTAGGTGTGTGGATAGTCAAGATCTCCTACCAATGTAACCGACTCTGTGTAATCCTAACCCTATCCGGTGTCTATATAAACCGGAGGGTTGTAGTCCGTAGGACAACCATCATTGTCGGTGTCAAAACCGGCGGATCTCGGGTAGGGGGTCCCGAACTGTGCGTCAAGGTCGGATGGTAACAGGAGACAAGGGACACTTTATTTTACCCAGGTTCGGTCCCTCTCGATGGAGGTAAAACCCTACTCCTGCTAGATTAATATTGATGATATGGGTAGTACAAGAGTAGATCTACCACGAGATCAAGGAGGCTAAACCCTAGAAGCTAGCCTATGGTATAATTGTTTATGATGATGGTTGTCCTACGGACTACAACCCTTCGGTTTATATAGACACCGGATAGGGTTAGGGTTACACAGAGTCGGTTACATTGGTAGGAGATCTTGAATATCCGCACACCTAGCTTGCCTTCCATGCCAAGAAAAGATCCTTCCGGACACAGGACGAAGTCTTCAACTTTGTATCTTCATAGTCCTGGAATCCGGTTGAAGGTATAGTTCGGCTATCCGAACACCCCCTAATCCAGGACTCCCTCAGTAGCCCCTGAACCAGGCTTCAATGACGACGAGTCCGGTGCGCAGATTGTCTTCGGCATTGCAAGGCGGGTTCCTCCTCCAAGTTCTTCAAGAAGATTATAAACACCACAGAATAGTGTACGGCTCTGCAAAATAAGTTTCCACATATTGCCATACAGAGAATAATATTAACACAAATCAAATCTGCTGACGTATCCCACAGTGCGTCATAACACTGCGGCCAAGCCTTCTATAAATTGTTTTCATCATTCCACCTCAGCCCGTATAGCAAGGCGGTTTCCTTGGCACGTCTTGTCGAAGCAGAGATCGTGTGCCCCCCTTAACGGGTTTCTCATTAATACGGACGTGGGTAACCCAATCGTGGCTGTTGGCGCGTCTTGCCTTAATTAAAGGCTAGTCCAAGACGGTTACGGGGAGGGCGCTTGGTATTCTACCTCTTATAAAGAGACCAAGGCCCTGTTCCCCGCTTCTATTCTCAAAACAAGCTCGCCCGTCACCTCGAGTTCCAGCACCCTAGGCTTCCAGATTCTGAGCGCACCGGATCTTTGATAATGTCCGGCTCCGACCTCCAAGGCCGATGGATGCCCTCCTCAGTCACAGAGGAGGACGTGTCGAGGTTGAGGGAAGCTAGGTTCCTGACCAGCGAGATTCCGCACAGGTTGCCTGTTCAAGGACAGGTGGTCCCCAGCCCTCAGCCTGGCGAGAGCGTCGTGTTTATATCTCACTTCCTTCGGGGGTTAGGCTTCCCAATGGATCCCTTCGTGAGGGGGCTGATGTTTTATTACGGGCTGGAATTCCACGACCTAGTTCCGGAGTCCATCCTCCATATCTCCTCATTCATAGTTGTGTGCGAAGCGTTCCTCCGTGTTACCCCTCACTTCGGACTGTGGCTCAAGACCTTCAAAGTAGAACTGAAGATAATCGAGGGGCGCCACGCAGAGTGCAGAGGTGCTGTTATAAAAAGAAATGCCTACGCTCTATGGCCCGAGGGCGTTTTTCATGAGGAGCTCGGCTTATGGCAACAGGAGTGGTTCTACATCACCGCTCCTCGGGGCACCGCATGGGTGGCGCCTCCGGCCTTTCGCTCGGGTCCCCCACCATGGTTAGCATCGTGGATTAACACGGGGTTGGGTCAGGGCTTGCCCAAAGACGTTCCTCTGCTGCAGGGCCGCATTAAGGATCTCTTGAAGGGAGACTTCGACCTGGTCAAGGTGACACAAGTCATGCTGATTCGCCGGATACTGCCCGGCCAACGTCGCCCCCTTTGCTTGTGGGAGTTCAATCCAGAGGGACCACGAGCTCTCTAGAATTTTATGGGCGTAACGCCTGCGGAGATGTATAAACTGTTCTTCGGATCATAAGAAGTGACTCCGGATTTGACCGAGGGTGCTGGTTTAAGCCGCAATCGCCCAGATACTCAAGTAAGTGACCTTGCGACCGAACCTTCTATTCGCATAATTAACTTGCTTTTAACGGCATTTCTCCTTTTAAGCAGGAGTGGATATCGAAGGCGAAGCTGATCAGGTGTCCGGATCCCCTTCCCGAAACCAGGCTGGATCCCGAGCTAGTCAGGATGCTGGAGGAAGCGCCTTTGGAAGGAAATAAGGGGGAGGACAAGGAAACCCTGGCCTCCTCGAAAGAGGCCCTTCCGAAGGGGGGAATCGACAATTCCTCTCCTAAGGGAAAGAAAAGGGCCGCCTCTGATGACCCGGAGACCGTAGCCTCAAAGCGGGGGAAGGAATCCTTGTCAGAGGACCAAACGCCGGGGAGTCCCTCGGCCAAACTAAACCCAGAAAGGAACCAGCTCTCCAGCGAGCCGTAAGTAGAAGAAGAGTTTTTCTTTTAAGAGAAATCCTCGATTTATATCTGAGACGTTTTAACCGAAACCTTATTTTGTTGTTTGGACCTCAGCCCTTCTCAGCAGAACTCATCCTCGGGGGATCTTCTTCCCGAGATGATGGAGAGCGGAATGCCTCCCCCCTCTGTATCGCCTAGCAAGGCGGGCGACACCGAAGTGTCATTGCGGGGGATTTCTCCGGATCCGCAAAGGGCGGATGGTGCTGCCCCCCAAGGTTCTCCGTGTCCGGCCTTTGAGGAAGGCCATGGGACGAGTCCGGCACCGTCTGGTGTTCGGCCGAAGGAGCTAAACACTCTGCTGGGGCAAGCCTCTGTCTCAGAGGAGCACCGTGCGTTAATGAGCTCGGTGATTGAAAAGATTTCATCCGCAGAAAGCGGGCTGTACGAGGCCGTCAAGAGTTTAGTAGTAGGCCTTGAGGTATGTTTGAAATAACGTATATTTGAATTAATTGCGCATAAATAAAATGTGCCCTGTGTAGATAGTACCCCCTGAGACTCTGTGGGTCGTAAAGATGTACGGCGCGCAGAGGATCTTAATCCCAGGTCCTTTAAGTGGCACCTTTATGTATAGGTGGCTGATTGTCCGGAGTCAAGCCGTACTCGAGAATTTGCCGAACTGAAGCGACAACTTGATGAGGCAGAGGCCGACATCGTGCTTGTTAACAAGCGGTTTGATGATGCTCAAGGCACTTAAAATGATTGGGCGATTGGTAGTAAGAGGAGCTTTATGTCAATATCTTACCGTGTGTACGCTTGATGTAGATGGTGCGACCGCCGTGGAAGGTCTTAGGGCCGAACTCGCCCGAGCGAAGGAACAAGCCAGAAAAAGTGATGCGGCTGCCGTAAAAGCCCTTGAAGAGCTGAAAGCCGAACAGGCTGCACATTGCCGAAGCAAGGATGAAATGGCTGATATGGCCATAAAGTTAAAGAGCGCTGCTGACCGTTGCAAGCTTCTTGAAGAAGAAGATCGGGCGAAGCAAACGAGCTTGGAGAAGGCTGTTGCTGATGCCAGAGATGCCCACTCTATAATGAGAGCGGCGAAGGAAGAGCTGCGTCAAGCCGGACAGATTGCGGATGGAAAGCCCTTCTCGCTGCGGAGAAAACTTTGTGATCCGAAGTTTGCCCCGTTAGACCGGATGTGGAGTATAGAGGACACCTATCTGGATTTGGCGGCTACTGCCACTGATGCGACCGAACACTTTCGAGATAAAAAGGATCATGAAGTGGAGAAGCTCTTTTGGTCGCAATTCGTCAATCCAGAGCGTCCGCTGGCAGTGGACGATCGCCTGGCCCAATGGGCCGAGCTGAATAGGTTGTCTGGACTCGCCATGAAGTATGTCATGGATCGTCTGTGTCCGGGGAAATCGAAGCCGAAGAGCTATTTCAGTTTGGTGCAACAATTGTTGGACATGGTGCCAGATTCACGGCACCCCCGAAAGGCCAGCCAATCACACCAACAGGGACTGTTGGGTGTTCAAGCAGGCAGGGAAGTTAAGAGCCGAACGCAAAGACAAGGGGCTGAATAGCGATGACGAGGAGGAGCCCAGGCCGCCGAACAACAATGGACAGAAAGGGTTTCCCCCACAAGTGCGGACGGTGAACATGATATACGCAACACACATTCCCAAGCGGGAGAGGAAGCGTGCGCTACGGGACGTATACGCGATGGAGCCAGTCGCCCCAAAGTTCAACCCATGGTCCTCCTGCCCGATCAGCTTCGATCGGCGGGAATACCCCACTAGCATCCGTCACGGCGGTTTCGCCGCATTGGTTCTTTACCCAATCGTGGACGGATTTCACCTCACAAGAGTCCTCATGGACGGCGGGAGTAGCCTGAACCTGCTTTATCAGGATACATTGCGGAAAATGGGCATAGATCCTTCAAGGATCAAACCCACAAGGACGACCTTTAAAGGCGTCATCCCAGGTGTAGAGGCCAATTGCACAGGCTCGATAACACTTGATGTGGTCTTCGGATCTCCGGATAACTTCCGAAGCGAAGAGTTAATCTTCGATATAGTCCCGTTCCGCAGTGGCTATCATGCCCTGCTTGGACGAACTGCATTCGCTAAATTCAATGCGGTGTCGCACTATGCATATCTCAAGCTCAAGATGCCAGGCCCTCGAGGAGTAATCACGGTCAGCTAAAACACCGAACGCTCCATCCGTACGGAGGAGCACACGGCGGCCCTCGCGGCGGAAGTACAAAGCAGCCTCTCAAGGCAACACTCTAGTCCGGCCGTTAAAAAATCGGACAATGCAAAGCGCGCCCGGAGTAACCTGCAACAAGACCGTTTGGCACGTTTGGAGCAAGCGTAGCAATTCGGCCACAACCCCAGCCATCGCACCATAACGGAGCCAGTACCTAGAGTACACAATTATGCCCTTAAAATTCCATGGGCACAGGGGGAGGGGCACATTAAACGGCATGCCTAAGATACGGCGTCAAACGTACTAGGGGCTGCCGCACTTCTTTTACTTTCAGGACTCCATACTCTGGATACCTGTCCGGCAGTGTTGCCGCACAAACGATGCAAGACCCAGGAAAGTAGACAAAGCTACGCCGCACTCCGGAATTCTCAGGTGGTCTCTATTTCGAGCGATATATCTGTTTCTAAACTTCGCGGCCTGCGCCTGGCCAGGACATGTTAAATAGTCTAATATCTTTTTTGCCTATCGCACTACTTGTATCGTTCGGTTTTGATAAATAGCCTCCTTATAAACAATGGATAGCTTTTTGTCTATCTTTTGCATTATCCTTATATATATATATATATATATATATATATATATATATATATATATATATATATATATATATATATGTTTATTAAATAACATGACGACACCCGTACACCATGGTACGGCAAACCACGCCAGGGGCTTCATTACCCTTCTATTTGGTTGTGAGAAGTCCGTACACTTTCACAAGTGCGGCACCCCGAACTTATAGCACTATATGCATCGGCTCCGAGTCATGATTTTGGTCACATGTTGGGTTTGCCCGGCTCCTATGTTTTGGTACCTTACGTTCCGCTCTATCGGCTAAGGTAGCACTAGGAGAACCACTGCGATTGTGCCCCAGATCAGGTGGGTTGAGCACCTCAATGGAGAAAGCTAAAACAGACTGTCATGATAAGGCGCGAGACCGGTCGCTGTTCGAGAGGTTTTTCGAGTCCTTAAAGGCTTATGCCGCTTTGAGCGAGGAGCTGGCTATGTCCGGCCAAAGGCGTGGATAGCGCCTCGAATTCGGCCTTCCGAACTAGGGGCTTCGCCGAAATTTAAAATTATAACGTTCTATGGCTAAGTGAGAGTGTTCAAGCATTATAGTCCGATTGCCTGGTTCGCTGTGCTGAGCGCCTCCCTCGAAGGACCCAACTATGGGAACAAGAGCCCTCAGGTTTATCCCGAACACCCCAGCACTAGTGGCATGGGGGCAGAAGCCGACGACTCGCCATCTCTCAATTTTTGATAAACGGCCGCACAGAAAATAATATTTTAAATTAAACAAGCATTGCTTAGCGCATATGAACAAGTTTTCAGCGCACAGGATATAAACGAGCAAGTTCATTCAAATACTACATCTTTAGTACACTCATCCGCGATAAGGCGGGCTCCGGCAAGAACATCCTTGTAGTAGTTCTCGGGCTTGCGATGCTCCTTCCCCTGCGGCGGCCCGTCCTTCACCAGCTTCTCTCCGTCCAGCTTGCCCCAGTGTACCATTACACGGGCAAGGGCCCTCCGGGCACCTTCAATACAGACGGAGCGCTTGATGATTTCAAGCCGTGGACAGGCCTCCACCAGTCGCCGCACCAGACCGAAGTAGCTCCCAGGAAGGGCCTCTCCAGGCCATAGCCGAACTAGTAAGCCCTTCATGGCCTGTTCGGCCGCCTTGTGGAGCTCGGCCAGCTGTTTCAGCTGATCACTCAAGGGCATAGGGTGTCCGGCCTCAGAATACTAAGATCAGAACACACTCTCCGTCGAGCTGCCCTCTTCGGCTCAGTAGAACGCGGCGGCGTCGGATGCGCTGCGGGGAAGATCGAAGAACGCCCCTGGAGAACTCCGGATTCGGGTAAGTAATAGGTAATTTACTTTTATATTTCTACTTTGCATTGAGAATGCCTTACCCGCTGCTATCTTTCTCGCATCCTCCAACTCTTGGAGGGCCTTCTGGGCTTCGGCCTTGGCATTCTTGGCGGTCTTGACGGCCGAGGCGAGTTCGGATGCTTGCGTTTTCGCCTCAAGCTCCAAACCCTCATGTTTTTTCATGAGAGCTTGCAGCTCTTGCTGCACCTCGCCGACTTGGACCCCAAGCTTCTCTCGCTCGGTGCGCTCCTCGGCCGTTTTCTTCTCGGCCTCAGCCAGCGCCTGCTTCAGGGTTGTCACCTCGGCGGTGGCCCCTACAATAAGCAGCACAATCCTGTTATTTTTTTGCAATCAAGCCTCTCTATAGGCACCTTTCTTTTTTAGGGTTTTTCTTACCTTCTTTCTCCTCGAGCTGCCGTTTGGCAAGGCCGAGCTCTTGCTCGGACTGCCCGAGGTACTTTTTAAGGACTTCCACCTGCGCAGTCAGTACGGCGGTGGAAAGCAGCGAAGCCTGCATACGCATATTTGACATTTTTATTAGACTCATGCGAAAATTATTAGATCCTCTATTCGGCTTTTCTACCCGAACACCGAACAGAGCATCAAGGGCTACTGTCTATGCGGTAAATAAATTGGCACATTTTTACTTACCTCGAAGCCTGTTAGAAGGCTAGCACAAGCTTCATTCAGTCCGTTCTTAGCGGACTGAATCCTTTGGATCACCGTACTCATAACAATACAGTGCTCCTCGTCGATGGCGACGCCCTCAAGCACCTCCAGCAAATTGTCCGGCGCCTCCGGTTGGGCGGAGGCCGCCGGCTTGGACGGCTTACTCCTCTCGGAAGGAGTTCGCCCGCCGTGGACTGGGATTGTCGAGTCCGGCGCGGTGTCCGGCACAAAGCCGGACTTGGAGCCCTGGAGGGTTTCATCCCCTTCACTCCTAGGGTCCGGAGGATTGCCTTGTGGCTCCTCCAGGACCATCTCCTCCTGCCCTGAAGCTTGGCGGGGCGCCTCGACGAGTCGTCGAGTTCGGCCCGGGGCGGGCTGCATAAAATGCATGCGATATTAGGGAAAGCCGCACAAAAAAAAGGGGTATCATGAGTTACTCTGGTATATAAATACTTACGATTTCGCCGGACGCTTGGTCCTGTCCGGTGTCAGGACCCCGATCCTAAGCCACATCGATCCAGCATGTAACACATCATATCACTTTGCGGCCTCACGCACGGTACTCCCACGGGTGCCACCTTACCTGGCCCGGGACCGTTTGCGTCTTTTGGCTCACGTATATGATAGTGTCGCTAGCATCCATATGACAGAGAACCCGGGCCGACATGGCTAGTCGTGAACCCAAAGCGGCGCTAACCTATGAGGACAGGCATACGTGGGTCACATCGAGCATGTCGGTCATCAACGTGTGAATCCGGGCTGTAGCACTGGGCTAACAGGACTCCGGTAACCCGGGCTGTAGCAGGCTAGGCAGGACTCCGAATGTCACCGCGTGACATTTCCCCGAAGGGACAGACAAAGGAGCGAAGTGAATCACATGCCGGCCAGTCAAGTGTTCCGAGCAGTAGTGCTGGGCTAGCAGGACTCCGGTGAACCGGGCTGTAGAGGACTACTATCGCTCAGAAGCACTAGACTACCTTTCCCCATATGATAGGCTGCCAAGGATAAACAACTAGATAGTCGGATCCCACTCATACCAAGCATTTCAATCATACACACAATATGCCCGATATGAGTAGATACAACATGGCATCACAACATAACTCTACGACTCAAAGTATTTATTCATTAGGCTCCGAGGAGCGAGATATTACAAACATGGGTCTCATGACCCAACATTCAGAGCATACAAGTCAAACACATGCGGAAGCTTAACATGTCTGAGTACAGACATCTACAAATGAAAAAGGCTGAGAAGCCTGACTATCTACCAGATCCTGCCGAGGGCACAAGATCGTAGCTGAGGTAACAAGCTAAACGTCGAAGTCCACGCGGAACTACTAGCGAGACTGAAGTCTCTCTGCAAAACATAAAATAGGCAAACGTGAGTACAAATGTACTCAGCAAGACTTACATCAGAACTATCTACATATGCATCGGTATCAACAAAGGGGGTAGTGGAGTTTAACTGCAGCAAGCCAGCTTTGACTCGGTGGCTATCCTGAACTACGATTGCAGGTAACTCTTTTGAGGTGGCGCACACGAGTCCACATATTCACCATATCAATACACCACTATGAACAAATCAATCAGTGGCTTGGTGTGCTAGGGGCACATATGGAGTGGAGGTAATTAATCTACCAAACCATAGAATACTTCGCACGTATGCATGACTGATTTGGGATGAATCCAAGGGAAACAAAACAGACCTTTCTCAAACTCACGGCGACAACTTGGATCAAATGCACATGAATTCGAGGAAGTCACTTCTTCCATCCAAGCATAAGCTTCATGAACGGAACACGAAGGCATTGCTTACAAAGTTTCCAACACTAGGTTGATGTTCAACATGAAGCATGGGGGAGACAAAATGCTGCTGATGGGCTCAACAATAACTCATCGAAATTTCCATATCACTGGACTTCCACCATCATGTGAACACGGTGATAGCATTGGTCAGACCAAAAGATATAATGGTGTATGCTCGAGGGATCAACCACGGGTAAGACAGCATTGCGAATATCGCTGGTTCTGATTTGACTTGACGATAGCCATACTCAAGTCAAAGTTTTGACAAGACAATAGATCCAACAACTGATCATGAGGACCAATCGATGAAGATATCATCTTTCTTCAACACACACACACTCAAAAAGATATCCCTTAAGATGAACTAAGTCAGACAAGCTTTTATCTTCCAACTCTCCAAGTTGTTGTTTAGCTTAACCAACTAGCTCAGGGGTATCTTCTTGGAGAATGGCTGGTTTACAAGAAAACCAACTTGATCACGAACTCAACATAGCGGTCAGGTGACAACCTAGTAATACTTCCGAGAAGATATTCGGAACATCACGAACCACCGGTATGTTACTAAGCTCGAGAACAACCTTGCTTTTCAGGGCAAGATGATATGATCAACAGAGTGAGGGATTGACACAATCCTAACTCATTGATCAAAGGGTGCACTAGAAATGAGGACTAGGTAGCACGATCAATCTTAGAATGATGATTCCATAACCAACACGCTAAGAATGAGAATATTGTCCATTTACTACCAAGCAATACAGTTGCTAGGAGTATTGATTTCACGCAACACGATTCACTTGTCGGCATTCCGGTTACGATAACATGGAACCGAGGAATGAATAATGATGGCAAGAAGTATTACTGCGTCAAGAACTCATAAGAGGTGGTGCTATTCTCATCACTCTCTTGACATAAAGATGGTAACACTCCAAGGTAGAGCAGAGCAGAAGCTGGATTGGCATTTCGATCTGCGGGATACAATTACTTTGACCCAATCCTAGAAATGGATGAGGCACTGGAGTTTGTTTCTCCTAGTCATTCCGGAATAGAATGGCTTGACGGACCACAAGAATAATAGGCATCGATGAACACGAATGCACAACTATTCCTGACTATCAATTGATAGACTAGGGTCGGAATACAGCTGAGGAGGGTCAACTCAAGGAACATATAACTTTTTGAGTTGTGGATTCATGGGTTAGTATGTCAAACGATTTCAACAAATTTCTTCCGGATAACCCATGCATAATGATAGAACTGGCAGAGTCACAATATGAATGGAGTACTCCTCAAGAACACCCTGGTTGTGACCTTTTGATTCAAACGAATTTCTGCCAGGGATGGTTCATGGTATTTGGAAGAAGGAAATACCACGGACCTCGAGGACTAATGCAAAGGTTACTAATATCCTAAAGGAACTAGCAAACACTATCGACATGAGGTAAGTAGGGTGAATCTCGGGTTCAAAAACCCAGGAGTAGAATACCTACTACTAATTAGCATCACGGGATGCTTTCGAGAATGGTGGCCAGATTCATCACACTGGGAACACAAAACATTGCTAGATTACTAGGTGATACTCTAGACACCAAGGGTCATAATAATAGCTCCAACATATATGTCGAGGCAACAGAGTACCTCAACTTACCGATTAGTGTGGTTAAACTGGCCCAAATGGACATCGGGAACTGGGAGGAAGGATTTGCAAATGCATCAGATTATTTAGAAACCTGGGATGACTCGGACAACATAACGGCTGTAAATGCTCAAAAAGATTTAAGACATCCTGCAAAATGTTGGCATAACCACCCAACATCACAATATCAATGTTCTGAGATCAACTAAGAACACATGGAAGTAGTAGAAACTGAACAGAGGCTTGAGTCCAACAATCTTAGGCAACTACAGTTTAGTAACACGTCATCCTGAGAGATAGAAGAGAAGGCCTAGTTCTTAACCCCCGTAGAAGAGAAGAGGATGACTCAGATCAGAAGGCCATGAGGTATAAGGAGTAAAAGAGCCTTACGTTCCCTTCCCCAATCAATTCCCTTACATAACTAAAGCATCTCTAGACACAACTTCGACCAGTTTGGCTTGGTAATCCTACAGGCAGTCAGGCTCTGATACCAACGCTGTCAGGACCCCGATCCTAAGCCACATCGATCCAGCATGTAACACATCATATCACTTTGCGGCCTCACGCACGGTACTCCCACGGGTGCCACCTTACCTGGCCCGGGACCGTTTGCGTCTTTTGGCTCACGTATATGATAGTGTCGCTAGCATCCATATGACAGAGAACCCGGGCCGACATGGCTAGTCGTGAACCCAAAGCGGCGCTAACCTATGAGGACAGTCATACGTGGGTCACATCGAGCATGTCGGTCATCAACGTGTGAATCCGGGCTGTAGCACTGGGCTAACAGGACTCCGGTAACCCGGGCTGTAGCAGGCTAGGCAGGACTCCGAATGTCACCGCGTGACATTTCCCCGAAGGGACAGACAAAGGAGCGAAGTGAATCACATGCCGGCCAGTCAAGTGTTCCGAGCAGTAGTGCTGGGCTAGCAGGACTCCGGTGAACCGGGCTGTAGAGGACTACTATCGCTCAGAAGCACTAGACTACCTTTCCCCATATGATAGGCTGCCAAGGATAAACAACTAGATAGTCGGATCCCACTCATACCAAGCATTTCAATCATACACACAATATGCCCGATATGAGTAGATACAACATGGCATCACAACATAACTCTACGACTCAAAGTATTTATTCATTAGGCTCCGAGGAGCGAGATATTACAAACATGGGTCTCATGACCCAACATTCAGAGCATACAAGTCAAACACATGCGGAAGCTTAACATGTCTGAGTACAGACATCTACAAATGAAAAAGGCTGAGAAGCCTGACTATCTACCAGATCCTGCCGAGGGCACAAGATCGTAGCTGAGGTAACAAGCTAAACGTCGAAGTCCACGCGGAACTACTAGCGAGACTGAAGTCTCTCTGCAAAACATAAAATAGGCAAACGTGAGTACAAATGTACTCAGCAAGACTTACATCAGAACTATCTACATATGCATCGGTATCAACAAAGGGGGTAGTGGAGTTTAACTGCAGCAAGCCAGCTTTGACTCGGTGGCTATCCTGAACTACGATTGCAGGTAACTCTTTTGAGGTGGCGCACACGAGTCCACATATTCACCATATCAATACACCAATATGGATCCGCTCCCGTCTCCCTACGGGGATGCCATCCATAGCACTCACGCTTATCTTGCGCATTTTAGAGTATCCACTTTCACTTGTCTATGAACTATGCAAGGGGTCCAAGTTTCCATATCCGAGGAATCCGGCTATTCGAATAGATAATGATAACCCTGCAGGGGTGTACTTCTTCACACATGCTCTCGCCACTTATCTCCCTGTACACGTCATGTACCTCGGCAACCTTCAAGCGGAAGCCGGGCGAGGGAGTCGGCCACGACCTGACTAACCACACAAGTCTCTGGTCCAGGTTTATCGCCTATTCGAGTTCCATCCGCAAGGAGATCCGGCCGTGGTGTCGCTCACGGCCCCAAACGATGTGTGCAGGGTTCCCAAGCCCACCTCGACGGGTAGATCTATCCTTGGTACACCGTGCCACGGTGCCTAGTCTGTCCCAAGCCCACCTGTACCGGGTACCACTTGGTAGACTACTAACACTACCTACAAACACCAGAAACTAGTTGCAACTCCTCGACAGAGATCAAGTTGATTAATAAGTCGAGAGGGGTCGAGTTACCGGAACCCAATGTGTGGTAGTAACTGTTCATGGATCACAAACATAGAACTCAGTTACTGAGGACGGTTTCAATGAGACAACCCACCATGTACTCCTACATGGCCTCTCACCGCTACCTTTACCAAATCGTGTTCACACACTTAGCTCTCAACAGTAGGACATGTTCACCACATTCCAATTCATTCCCGATGAATCAGACCCGACTCAACTCTAAGCAGTAGCAGGCATGACAACAAGCATGAATGAGTAGGCACATCAGGGCTCAAACAACTCCTACTCATGCTAGTGGGTTTCATCTATTTACTGTGGCAATGACAGGTCATGCAGAGGAAAGGGGTTCAACTACCGCAGCATGTAACAGTTGAATCGTTGTTGTCCTAATGCAGTAAAAGAGAGCAGAAGCGAGAGAGTGGGATTGTATTGGAATGAACAAGGGGGTTTTGCTTGCCTGGCACTTCTGAAGATAACATTGAGTCTTCATCAATGTCAACGATCACATCGTCGAAACGCGTCTATCGAAAGGGGGCAATTATCGGCAACACAGAAAGAACACAATTAACACATGGCGATATGCAGCAATATGATGCATGCTATGACATGGCAATATGCTATGTGTTTGAGCTAATGCATAATAGAACAGGTTGATTTGAACCCATTTGAATCAGAGATTCAAATGTGAGCTCATGTATATAGTCATAATGGTACATTAGCTTGTTTCACCTAAACATCAAGGTTAAAGTGTTCTAACATGCATGCAAATGGTACAGATGGATAGATTGAATTTTTCTGATCATTTTTCATATATAATTTGTTTCATTTGGAGTTAAGGTTGATTTTATATGATTTTTAGAAGTTTGCATTATTTTCTGAAATTCCTGAATAAAAATAAATCCAGAAAAAAGGTTAATTGCGTCAGCATGACGTCGGGGTGATGTCAGCAGGTCAAAGGCGCCAGCCCAGGTCAAACCTGACGGCTGGGACCCACATGTCAGTGAGACAACTAACTAACCGAGTTAGTTAGTGTTAGGTTGGCATTAACCTAAGTTAATCAGGGCCTGGGCCCACACGTCAGTGACTTGGTTAGTTAACTAAATTAGTTTAGCACTAATTAAACCTACACCAATTAAGCAGGGGCCTGGGCCCACGTGTGTTGACCCCAGGGAGGTCAAACTCCGGTCAAACGGGTCAAACTCGCCGGCGGCATGACGCCGGCGAGGCCAGCCGCGGTGGCGAGCCTCGGGTTTGTGTCTCCGGCGACCAAATGGTCGACGGAGGGCATCTATGTGATGCAGACGCACGTCCGCATCGGGTGGTGGTGGCAGCTGGGCCTGGGGTGGCCGGAGTTGTCGCCGGCGAAGACCTTGGCGGTCGCCGGAGTTCGGACGAGGTCGACTCCGATGCTAGGGGGCACGGCGAGGCGCGTGAGGAGTGCAACGGGCTCGTGCGAGTGCGGCGGAGATGATGACGTGCTCAGAATCGACCCAACGTGGCTGTGGCCATGACGACGACGTGCGGTGGTGGCGGCGGGTGCGGCCGAGCTCGGTGCTGTTACTGTGGTGCTCGAGAGCGAGAACGGGAAGGGGGAGGAGGAAGAGGAGCTCACGGGGAATCGGTTGAAGCAGACGGCGAGCTCGGGGAGGCCCTGTGGACGACGAATCGGGCGGCGGCATCCGGCGACCGTGGACGGGGAAGAAGGGTCGCGTCGTCGTCTTGGGGTCCTCTGGCCTTGCGTGGGTCGGCGGAGAGGTGCTCGGGTTCTAGGCGGAGCTCGTGGGCTGGTCAGAGAAGCGAGGGGGAGGCGGTGGCCGCGGCAGCAGCAAACGGCGGTGACGACAGCGTTCGGTTGCTAGAGGGAGAGAGAGCAGAGGAGGGGAGAAGGCACGGGAGAGTGAGAGAGGGCCTGGGGGGGCGCCTGGCGATGCCAGGGAAGGCCAGGGCGCGAGGGGGAGGGCGGCAAGCAGGAGGTGGCCGGGGCGCGCGGCCAGCGCGCGGCGAGCACGCGCTCGTCCTCCTGGCAAAGGAGGAAGACGACAGGAGAGGTGGCGGTGGTGGGCTGGCCAGCTGGGTCGGCCAGGTAAGTTAGGTGGGCCTCTCTCTCTCTCTCTGTTTTTCTGTTTATTTCTGTTTTCTATTATTCTGTAAATTTAGGGCTTTATTAAAAATGCCAGGGCATTACCAGAATTCATGAAACTAATCATGGCTACTGTTTAGAATATATCCAACAGTAAACATTTTAGTTTATGATTATTTGAGCATTTAAATTATTTTATAGCATTTAAATGCCCAAATGCAAATAGAGTATGATTTAACTCAGAGCCCAAATATGTCATGGAAAAATGTGCATCACCTTTGGTTACTGTTTACAACATTTTCCATAAATGATGAACATTTTTGAAGGACATTTGGATTTTCTGAAAATATTTTAGGTGAATCTAGCGAATTCCTTTAGTGCTAGGGTTTCAACATCCCCATTTCAAATTTCTTTGGAATTTTAAACATGATGGTATGATGAATAAGCAAAATCAAACAAGGGCTGATCTGGGGCTGTGACAGCTCACCCCCACTAAACAAGAATCTCATCCCGAGATTCAAGTCGTGAGGTAAGAAGACAGAGGGGGCACAAGCTAACACGATCTTCATGATCCAACTGTCCTTCTCAGAGATGTTGATTAATTGCTTCAAATTGATCTTGACATCCATGCTTTCGAAAACTTCATCCAACACAACGATGACAAACGAAGCTCTACAGGAATCGATCTCCTCAAAGGTCGAGCACTCAGGATCACTCATGGAGTGAGATGTTGAAACATCTCTTGAGTTGGGACACAAACATACATCAAGACGGGTGGATAGTAATGGATGGTGAAGTTCGATTTGGTAGGCATCTATTCCATGCTTAAGAAGATGGCAGATGGTTTCAAGTAGCGAGGAGATAATTACCATGATTCCATATAGGGGCACCGTAGAGGAGGTGACTCGAAGAACTATTCCCTTAAGTGGCAAAAATAATTACTTTTGATACAAAGATCATTGAAATTCTTTATACCAGCCTAAGGCAATCACAACGATCGTTTGAAAGAGCTCGAAGTAATGGCATACTCGGACTTGGTTGGATGATGTGGACTACCTTGTTGAAGACAACGCAATGGATGACTTTTGCTTATCACCGGAAATGGAGGGGACCCATGATAGGATGGCACAACGACGGTGCAAGCTGGGAACAACATGCAAATGTTGGAAACGTTCCAACCATCATATCTGCCTGAGATTCAGATCTGGTTGAAGACAGGATATTTCAGACATCATGTCTGGAAAAGAAAGGTTGCAACACAAACCGTCGAGACGGAGTTGCGAGATTCTCGGGAATGAACTACGATAGCAAGCTCCAAAACATGAGCTGATTCTGCTACATACATGTGAACATGATGTCCAAGACGAGCATGATCACGTAGAAGTCTTATATAAAACACTACCGAGTTCAGGTGGGGAACCATCATTGAGATAACAAGTCTTGTGCATATCCGTCCGGGCCCTTCAGGATTAGCGCATGAACTTCTTTTCTTTGAACAAATCAATCAGTGGCTTGGTGTGCTAGGGGCACATATGGAGTGGAGGTAATTAATCTACCAAACCATAGAATACTTCGCACGTATGCATGACTGATTTGGGATGAATCAAAGGGAAACAAAACAGACCTTTCTCAAACTCACGGCGACAACTTGCATCAAATGCACATGAATTCGAGGAAGTCACTTCTTCCATCCAAGCATAAGCTTCATGAACGGAACACGAAGGCATTGCTTACAAAGTTTCCAACACTAGGTTGATGTTCAACATGAAGCATGGGGGAGACGAAATGCTGCTGATGGGCTCAACAATAACTCATCGAAATTTCCATATCACTGGACTTCCACCATCATGTGAACACGGTGATAGCATTGGTCAGACCAAAAGATATAATGGTGTATGCTCGAGGGATCAACCACGGGTAAGACAGCATTGCGAATATCGCTGGTTCTGATTTGACTTGACGATAGCCATACTCAAGTCAAAGTTTTGACAAGACAATAGATCCAACAACTGATCATGAGGACCAATCGATGAAGATATCATCTTTCTTCAACACACACACACACTCAAAAAGATATCCCTTAAGATGAACTAAGTCAGACAAGCTTTTATCTTCCAACTCTCCAAGTTGTTGTTTAGCTTAACCAACTAGCTCAGGGGTATCCAACACAGATTCTTGGAGAATGGCTGGTTTACAAGAAAACCAACTTGATCACGAACTCAACATAGCGGTCAGGTGACAACCTAGTAATACTTCCGAGAAGATATTCGGAACATCACGAACCACCGGTATGTTACTAAGCTCGAGAACAACCTTGCTTTTCAGGGCAAGATGATATGATCAACAGAGTGAGGGATTGACACAATCCTAACTCATTGATCAAAGGGTGCACTAGAAATGAGGACTAGGTAGCACGATCAATCTTAGAATGATGATTCCATAACCAACACGCTAAGAATGAGAATATTGTCCATTTACTACCAAGCAATACAGTTGCTAGGAGTATTGATTTCACGCAACACGATTCACTTGTCGGCATTCCGGTTACGATAACATGGAACCGAGGAATGAATAATGATGGCAAGAAGTATTACTGCGTCAAGAACTCATAAGAGGTGGTGCTATTCTCATCACTCTCTTGACATAAAGATGGTAACACTCCAAGGTAGAGTAGAGCAGAAGCTGGATTGGCATTTCGATCTGCGGGATACAATTACTTTGACCCAATCCTAGAAATGGATGAGGCACTGGAGTTTGTTTCTCCTAGTCATTCCGGAATAGAATGGCTTGACGGACCACAAGAATAATAGGCATCGATGAACACGAATGCACAACTATTCCTGACTATCAATTGATAGACTAGGGTCGGAATACAGCTGAGGAGGGTCAACTCAAGGAACATATAACTTTTTGAGTTGTGGATTCATGGGTTAGTATGTCAAACGATTTCAACAAATTTCTTCCGGATAACCCATGCATAATGATAGAACTGGCAGAGTCACAATATGAATGGAGTACTCCTCAAGAACACCCTGGTTGTGACCTTTTGATTCAAACGAATTTCTGCCAGGGATGGTTCATGGTATTTGGAAGAAGGAAATACCACGGACCTCGAGGACTAATGCAAAGGTTACTAATATCCTAAAGGAACTAGCAAACACTATCGACACGAGGTAAGTAGGGTGAATCTCGGGTTCAAAAACCCAGGAGTAGAATACCTACTACTAATTAGCATCACGGGATGCTTTCGAGAATGGTGGCCAGATTCATCACACTGGGAACACAAAACATTGCTAGATTACTAGGTGATACTCTAGACACCAAGGGTCATAATAATAGCTCCAACATATATGTCGAGGCAACAGAATACCTCAACTTACCGATTAGTGTGGTTAAACTGGCCCAAATGGACATCGGGAACTGGGAGGAAGGATTTGCAAATGCATCAGATTATTTAGAAACCTGGGATGACTCGGACAACATAACGGCTGTAAATGCTCAAAAAGATTTAAGACATCCTGCAAAATGTTGGCATAACCACCCAACATCACAATATCAATGTTCTGAGATCAACTAAGAACACATGGAAGTAGTAGAAACTGAACAGAGGCTTGAGTCCAACAATCTTAGGCAACTACAGTTTAGTAACACGTCATCCTGAGAGATAGAAGAGAAGGCCTAGTTCTTAACCCCCGTAGAAGAGAAGAGGATGACTCAGATCAGAAGGCCATGAGGTATAAGGAGTAAAAGAGCCTTACGTTCCCTTCCCCAATCAATTCCCTTACATAACTAAAGCATCTCTAGACACAACTTCGACCAGTTTGGCTTGGTAATCCTACAGGCAGTCAGGCTCTGATACCAACGCTGTCAGGACCCCGATCCTAAGCCACATCGATCCAGCATGTAACACATCATATCACTTTGCGGCCTCACGCACGGTACTCCCACGGGTGCCACCTTACCTGGCCCGGGACCGTTTGCGTCTTTTGGCTCACGTATATGATAGTGTCGCTAGCATCCATATGACAGAGAACCCGGGCCGACATGGCTAGTCGTGAACCCAAAGCGGCGCTAACCTATGAGGACAGTCATACGTGGGTCACATCGAGCATGTCGGTCATCAACGTGTGAATCCGGGCTGTAGCACTGGGCTAACAGGACTCCGGTAACCCGGGCTGTAGCAGGCTAGGCAGGACTCCGAATGTCACCGCGTGACATTTCCCCGAAGGGACAGACAAAGGAGCGAAGTGAATCACATGCCGGCCAGTCAAGTGTTCCGAGCAGTAGTGCTGGGCTAGCAGGACTCCGGTGAACCGGGCTGTAGAGGACTACTATCGCTCAGAAGCACTAGACTACCTTTCCCCATATGATAGGCTGCCAAGGATAAACAACTAGATAGTCGGATCCCACTCATACCAAGCATTTCAATCATACACACAATATGCCCGATATGAGTAGATACAACATGGCATCACAACATAACTCTACGACTCAAAGTATTTATTCATTAGGCTCCGAGGAGCGAGATATTACAAACATGGGTCTCATGACCCAACATTCAGAGCATACAAGTCAAACACATGCGGAAGCTTAACATGTCTGAGTACAGACATCTACAAATGAAAAAGGCTGAGAAGCCTGACTATCTACCAGATCCTGCCGAGGGCACAAGATCGTAGCTGAGGTAACAAGCTAAACGTCGAAGTCCACGCGGAACTACTAGCGAGACTGAAGTCTCTCTGCAAAACATAAAATAGGCAAACGTGAGTACAAATGTACTCAGCAAGACTTACATCAGAACTATCTACATATGCATCGGTATCAACAAAGGGGGTAGTGGAGTTTAACTGCAGCAAGCCAGCTTTGACTCGGTGGCTATCCTGAACTACGATTGCAGGTAACTCTTTTGAGGTGGCGCACACGAGTCCACATATTCACCATATCAATACACCACTATGGATCCGCTCCCGTCTCCCTACGGGGATGCCATCCATAGCACTCACGCTTATCTTGCGCATTTTAGAGTATCCACTTTCACTTGTCTATGAACTATGCAAGGGGTCCAAGTTTCCATATCCGAGGAATCCGGCTATTCGAATAGATAATGATAACCCTGCAGGGGTGTACTTCTTCACACATGCTCTCGCCACTTATCTCCCTGTACACGTCATGTACCTCGGCAACCTTCAAGCGGAAGCCGGGCGAGGGAGTCGGCCACGACCTGACTAACCACACAAGTCTCTAGTCCAGGTTTATCGCCTATTCGAGTTCCATCCGCAAGGAGATCCGGCCGTGGTGTCGCTCACGACCCCAAACGATGTGTGCAGGGTTCCCAAGCCCACCTCGACGGGTAGATCTATGCTTGGTACACCGTGCCACAGTGCCTAGTCTGTCCCAAGCCCACCTGTACCGGGTACCACTTGGTAGACTACTAACACTACCTACAAACACCAGAAACTAGTTGCAACTCCTCGACAGAGATCAAGTTGATTAATAAGTCGAGAGGGGTCGAGTTACCGGAACCCAATGTGTGGTAGTAACTGTTCATGGATCACAAACATAGAACTCAGTTACTGAGGACGGTTTCAATGAGACAACCCACCATGTACTCCTACATGGCCTCTCACCGCTACCTTTACCAAATCGTGTTCACACACTTAGCTCTCAACAGTAGGACATGTTCACCACATTCCAATTCATTCCCGATGAATCAGACCCGACTCAACTCTAAGCAGTAGCAGGCATGACAACAAGCATGAATGAGTAGGCACATCAGGGCTCAAACAACTCCTACTCATGCTAGTGGGTTTCATCTATTTACTGTGGCAATGACAGGTCATGCAGAGGAAAGGGGTTCAACTACCGCAGCATGTAACAGTTGAATCGTTGTTGTCCTAATGCAGTAAAAGAGAGCAGAAGCGAGAGAGTGGGATTGTATTGGAATGAACAAGGGGGTTTTGCTTGCCTGGCACTTCTGAAGATAACATTGAGTCTTCATCAGTGTCAACGATCACATCGTCGAAACGCGTCTATCGAAAGGGGGCAATTATCGGCAACACAGAAAGAACACAATTAACACATGGCGATATGCAGCAATATGATGCATGCTATGACATGGCAATATGCTATGTGTTTGAGCTAATGCATAATAGAACAGGTTGATTTGAACACATTTGAATCAGAGATTCAAATGTGAGCTCATGTATATAGTCATAATGGTACATTAGCTTGTTTCACCTAAACATCAAGGTTAAAGTGTTCTAACATGCATGCAAATGGTACAGATGGATAGATTGAATTTTTCTGATCATTTTTCATATATAATTTGTTTCATTTGGAGTTAAGGTTGATTTTATATGATTTTTAGAAGTTTGCATTATTTTCTGAAATTCCTGAATAAAAATAAATCCAGAAAAAAGGTTAATTGCGTCAGCATGACGTCGGGGTGATGTCAGCAGGTCAAAGGCGCCAGCCCAGGTCAAACCTGACGGCTGGGACCCACATGTCAGTGAGACAACTAACTAACCGAGTTAGTTAGTGTTAGGTTGGCATTAACCTAAGTTAATCAGGGCCTGGGCCCACACGTCAGTGACTTGGTTAGTTAACTAAATTAGTTTAGCACTAATTAAACCTACACCAATTAAGCAGGGGCCTGGGCCCACGTGTGTTGACCCCAGGGAGGTCAAACTCCGGTCAAACGGGTCAAACTCGCCGGCGGCATGACGCCGGCGAGGCCAGCCGCGGTGGCGAGCCTCGGGTTTGTGTCTCCGGCGACCAAATGGTCGACGGAGGGCATCTATGTGATGCAGACGCACGTCCGCATCGGGTGGTGGTGGCAGCTGGGCCTGGGGTGGCCGGAGTTGTCGCCGGCGAAGACCTTGGCGGTCGCCGGAGTTCGGACGAGGTCGGCTCCGATGCTAGGGGGCACGGCGAGGCGCGTGAGGAGTGCAACGGGCTCGTGCGAGTGCGGCGGAGATGATGACGTGCTCAGAATCGACCCAACGTGGCTGTGGCCATGACGACGACGTGCGGTGGTGGCGGCGGGTGCGGCCGAGCTCGGTGCTGTTACTGTGGTGCTCGAGAGCGAGAACGGGAAGGGGGAGGAGGAAGAGGAGCTCACGGGGAATCGGTTGAAGCAGACGGCGAGCTCGGGGAGGCCCTGTGGACGACGAATCGGGCGGCGGCATCCGGCGACCGTGGACGGGGAAGAAGGGTCGCGTCGTCGTCTTGGGGTCCTCTGGCCTTGCGTGGGTCGGCGGAGAGGTGCTCGGGTTCTAGGCGGAGCTCGTGGGCTGGTCAGAGAAGCGAGGGGGAGGCGGTGGCCGCGGCAGCAGCAAACGGCGGCGACGACAGCGTTCGGTTGCTAGAGGGAGAGAGAGCAGAGGAGGGGAGAAGGCACGGGAGAGTGAGAGAGGGCCTGGGGGGGCGCCTGGCGATGCCAGGGAAGGCCAGGGCGCGAGGGGGAGGGCGGCAAGCAGGAGGTGGCCGGGGCGCGCGGCCAGCGCGCGGCGAGCACGCGCTCGTCCTCCTGGCAAAGGAGGAAGACGACAGGAGAGGTGGCGGTGGTGGGCTGGCCAGCTGGGTCGGCCAGGTAAGTTAGGTGGGCCTCTCTCTCTCTCTCTGTTTTTCTGTTTATTTCTGTTTTCTATTATTCTGTAAATTTAGGGCTTTATTAAAAATGCCAGGGCATTACCAGAATTCATGAAACTAATCATGGCTACTGTTTAGAATATATCCAACAGTAAACATTTTAGTTTATGATTATTTGAGCATTTAAATTATTTTATAGCATTTAAATTCCCAAATGCAAATAGAGTATGATTTAACTCAGAGCCCAAATATGTCATGGAAAAATGTGCATCACCTTTGGTTACTGTTTACAACATTTTCCATAAATGATGAACATTTTTGAAGGACATTTGGATTTTCTGAAAATATTTTAGGTGAGTCTAGCGAATTCCTTTAGTGCTAGGGTTTCAACATCCCCATTTCAAATTTCTTTGGAATTTTAAACATGATGGTATGATGAATAAGCAAAATCAAACAAGGGCTGATCTGGGGCTGTGACAGCTCACCCCCACTAAACAAGAATCTCATCCCGAGATTCAAGTCGTGAGGTAAGAAGACAGAGGGGGCACAAGCTAACACGATCTTCATGATCCAACTGTCCTTCTCAGAGATGTTGATTAATTGCTTCAAATTGATCTTGACATCCATGCTTTCGATAACTTCATCCAACACAACGATGACAAACGAAGCTCTACAGGAATCGATCTCCTCAAAGGTCGAGCACTCAGGATCACTCATGGAGTGAGATGTTGAAACATCTCTTGAGTTGGGACACAAACATACATCAAGACGGGTGGATAGTAATGGATGGTGAAGTTCGATTTGGTAGGCATCTATTCCATGCTTAAGAAGATGGCAGATGGTTTCAAGTAGCGAGGAGATAATTACCATGATTCCATATAGGGGCACCGTAGAGGAGGTGACTCGAAGAACTATTCCCTTAAGTGGCAAAAATAATTACTTTTGATACAAAGATCATTGAAATTCTTTATACCAGCCTAAGGCAATCACAACGATCGTTTGAAAGAGCTCGAAGTAATGGCATACTCGGACTTGGTTGGATGATGTGGACTACCTTGTTGAAGACAACGCAATGGATGACTTTTGCTTATCACCGGAAATGGAGGGGACCCATGATAGGATGGCACAACGACGGTGCAAGCTGGGAACAACATGCAAATGTTGGAAACGTTCCAACCATCATATCTGCCTGAGATTCAGATCTGGTTGAAGACAGGATATTTCAGACATCATGTCTGGAAAAGAAAGGTTGCAACACAAACCGTCGAGACGGAGTTGCGAGATTCTCGGGAATGAACTACGATAGCAAGCTCCAAAACATGAGCTGATTCTGCTACATACATGTGAACATGATGTCCAAGACGAGCATGATCACGTAGAAGTCTTATATAAAACACTACCGAGTTCAGGTGGGGAACCATCATTGAGATAACAAGTCTTGTGCATATCCGTCCGGGCCCTTCAGGATTAGCGCATGAACTTCTTTTCTTTGAACAAATCAATCAGTGGCTTGGTGTGCTAGGGGCACATATGGAGTGGAGGTAATTAATCTACCAAACCATAGAATACTTCGCACGTATGCATGACTGATTTGGGATGAATCAAAGGGAAACAAAACAGACCTTTCTCAAACTCACGGCGACAACTTGCATCAAATGCACATGAATTCGAGGAAGTCACTTCTTCCATCCAAGCATAAGCTTCATGAACGGAACACGAAGGCATTGCTTACAAAGTTTCCAACACTAGGTTGATGTTCAACATGAAGCATGGGGGAGACGAAATGCTGCTGATGGGCTCAACAATAACTCATCGAAATTTCCATATCACTGGACTTCCACCATCATGTGAACACGGTGATAGCATTGGTCAGACCAAAAGATATAATGGTGTATGCTCGAGGGATCAACCACGGGTAAGACAGCATTGCGAATATCGCTGGTTCTGATTTGACTTGACGATAGCCATACTCAAGTCAAAGTTTTGACAAGACAATAGATCCAACAACTGATCATGAGGACCAATCGATGAAGATATCATCTTTCTTCAACACACACACACTCAAAAAGATATCCCTTAAGATGAACTAAGTCAGACAAGCTTTTATCTTCCAACTCTCCAAGTTGTTGTTTAGCTTAACCAACTAGCTCAGGGGTATCCAACACAGATTCTTGGAGAATGGCTGGTTTACAAGAAAACCAACTTGATCACGAACTCAACATAGCGGTCAGGTGACAACCTAGTAATACTTCCGAGAAGATATTCGGAACATCACGAACCACCGGTATGTTACTAAGCTCGAGAACAACCTTGCTTTTCAGGGCAAGATGATATGATCAACAGAGTGAGGGATTGACACAATCCTAACTCATTGATCAAAGGGTGCACTAGAAATGAGGACTAGGTAGCACGATCAATCTTAGAATGATGATTCCATAACCAACACGCTAAGAATGAGAATATTGTCCATTTACTACCAAGCAATACAGTTGCTAGGAGTATTGATTTCACGCAACACGATTCACTTGTCGGCATTCCGGTTACGATAACATGGAACCGAGGAATGAATAATGATGGCAAGAAGTATTACTGCGTCAAGAACTCATAAGAGGTGGTGCTATTCTCATCACTCTCTTGACATAAAGATGGTAACACTCCAAGGTAGAGCAGAGCAGAAGCTGGATTGGCATTTCGATCTGCGGGATACAATTACTTTGACCCAATCCTAGAAATGGATGAGGCACTGGAGTTTGTTTCTCCTAGTCATTCCGGAATAGAATGGCTTGACGGACCACAAGAATAATAGGCATCGATGAACACGAATGCACAACTATTCCTGACTATCAATTGATAGACTAGGGTCGGAATACAGCTGAGGAGGGTCAACTCAAGGAACATATAACTTTTTGAGTTGTGGATTCATGGGTTAGTATGTCAAACGATTTCAACAAATTTCTTCCGGATAACCCATGCATAATGATAGAACTGGCAGAGTCACAATATGAATGGAGTACTCCTCAAGAACACCCTGGTTGTGACCTTTTGATTCAAACGAATTTCTGCCAGGGATGGTTCATGGTATTTGGAAGAAGGAAATACCACGGACCTCGAGGACTAATGCAAAGGTTACTAATATCCTAAAGGAACTAGCAAACACTATCGACATGAGGTAAGTAGGGTGAATCTCGGGTTCAAAAACCCAGGAGTAGAATACCTACTACTAATTAGCATCACGGGATGCTTTCGAGAATGGTGGCCAGATTCATCACACTGGGAACACAAAACATTGCTAGATTACTAGGTGATACTCTAGACACCAAGGGTCATAATAATAGCTCCAACATATATGTCGAGGCAACAGAGTACCTCAACTTACCGATTAGTGTGGTTAAACTGGCCCAAATGGACATCGGGAACTGGGAGGAAGGATTTGCAAATGCATCAGATTATTTAGAAACCTGGGATGACTCGGACAACATAACGGCTGTAAATGCTCAAAAAGATTTAAGACATCCTGCAAAATGTTGGCATAACCACCCAACATCACAATATCAATGTTCTGAGATCAACTAAGAACACATGGAAGTAGTAGAAACTGAACAGAGGCTTGAGTCCAACAATCTTAGGCAACTACAGTTTAGTAACACGTCATCCTGAGAGATAGAAGAGAAGGCCTAGTTCTTAACCCCCGTAGAAGAGAAGAGGATGACTCAGATCAGAAGGCCATGAGGTATAAGGAGTAAAAGAGCCTTACATTCCCTTCCCCAATCAATTCCCTTACATAACTAAAGCATCTCTAGACACAACTTCGACCAGTTTGGCTTGGTAATCCTACAGGCAGTCAGGCTCTGATACCAACGCTGTCAGGACCCCGATCCTAAGCCACATCGATCCAGCATGTAACACATCATATCACTTTGCGGCCTCACGCACGGTACTCCCACGGGTGCCACCTTACCTGGCCCGGGACCGTTTGCGTCTTTTGGCTCACGTATATGATAGTGTCGCTAGCATCCATATGACAGAGAACCCGGGCCGACATGGCTAGTCGTGAACCCAAAGCGGCGCTAACCTATGAGGACAGGCATACGTGGGTCACATCGAGCATGTCGGTCATCAACGTGTGAATCCGGGCTGTAGCACTGGGCTAACAGGACTCCGGTAACCCGGGCTGTAGCAGGCTAGGCAGGACTCCGAATGTCACCGCGTGACATTTCCCCGAAGGGACACACAAAGGAGCGAAGTGAATCACATGCCGGCCAGTCAAGTGTTCCGAGCAGTAGTGCTGGGCTAGCAGGACTCCGGTGAACCGGGCTGTAGAGGACTACTATCGCTCAGAAGCACTAGACTACCTTTCCCCGTATGATAGGCTGCCAAGGATAAACAACTAGATAGTCGGATCCCACTCATACCAAGCATTTCAATCATACACACAATATGCCCGATATGAGTAGATACAACATGGCATCACAACATAACTCTACGACTCAAAGTATTTATTCATTAGGCTCCGAGGAGCGAGATATTACAAACATGGGTCTCATGACCCAACATTTAGAGCATACAAGTCAAACACATGCGGAAGCTTAACATGTCTGAGTACAGACATCTACAAATGAAAAAGGCTGAGAAGCCTGACTATCTACCAGATCCTGCCGAGGGCACAAGATCGTAGCTGAGGTAACAAGCTAAACGTCGAAGTCCACGCGGAACTACTAGCGAGACTGAAGTCTCTCTGCAAAACATAAAATAGGCAAACGTGAGTACAAATGTACTCAGCAAGACTTACATCAGAACTATCTACATATGCATCGGTATCAACAAAGGGGGTAGTGGAGTTTAACTACAGCAAGCCAGCTTTGACTCGGTGGCTATCCTGAACTACGATTGCAGGTAACTCTTTTGAGGTGGCGCACACGAGTCCACATATTCACCATATCAATACACCACTATGGATCCGCTCCCGTCTCCCTACGGGGACGCCATCCATAGCACTCACGCTTATCTTGCGCATTTTAGAGTATCCACTTTCACTTGTCTATGAACTATGCAAGGGGTCCAAGTTTCCATATCCGAGGAATCCGGCTATTCGAATAGATAATGATAACCCTGCAGGGGTGTACTTCTTCACACATGCTCTCGCCACTTATCGCCCTGTACACGTCATGTACCTCGGCAACCTTCAAGCGGAAGCCGGGCGAGGGAGTCGGCCACGACCTGACTAACCACACAAGTCTCTGGTCCAGGTTTATCGCCTATTCGGGTTCCATCCGCAAGGAGATCCGGCCAGGGTGTCGCTCACGGCCCCAAACGATGTGTGCAGGGTTCCCAAGCCCACCTCGACGGGTAGATCTACGCTTGGTACACCGTGCCACGGTGCCTAGTCTGTCCCAAGCCCACCTGTACCGGGTACCACTTGGTAGACTACTAACACTACCTACAAACACCAGAAACTAGTTGCAACTCCTGGACAGAGATCAAGTTGATTAATAAGTCGAGAGGGGTCGAGTTACCGGAACCCAATGTGTGGTAGTAACTGTTCATGGATCACAAACATAGAACTCAGTTCCTGAGGACGGTTTCAATGAGACAACCCACCATGTACTCCTACATGGCCTCTCACCGCTACCTTTACCAAATCGTGTTCACACACTTAGCTCTCAACAGTAGGACATGTTCACCACATTCCAATTCATTCCCGATGAATCAGACCCGACTCAACTCTAAGCAGTAGCAGGCATGACAACAAGCATGAATGAGTAGGCACATCAGGGCTCAAACAACTCCTACTCATGCTAGTGGGTTTCATCTATTTACTGTGGCAATGACAGGTCATGCAGAGGAAAGGGGTTCAACTACCGCAGCATGTAACAGTTGAATCGTTGTTGTCCTAATGCAGTAAAAGAGAGCAGAAGCGAGAGAGTGGGATTGTATCGGAATGAACAAGGGGGTTTTGCTTGCCTGGCACTTCTGAAGATAACATTGAGTCTTCATCAGTGTCAACGATCACATCGTCGAAACGCGTCTATCGAAAGGGGGCAATTACCGGCAACACAGAAAGAACACAATTAACACATGGCGATATGCAGCAATATGATGCATGCTATTACATGGCAATATGCTATGTGTTTGAGCTAATGCATAATAGAACAGGTTGATTTGAACCCATTTGAATCAGAGATTCAAATGTGAGCTCATGTATATAGTCATAATGGTACATTAGCTTGTTTCACCTAAACATCAAGGTTAAAGTGTTCTAACATGCATGCAAATGGTACAGATGGATAGATTGAATTTTTCTGATCATTTTTCATATATAATTTGTTTCATTTGGAGTTACGGTTGATTTTATATGATTTTTAGAAGTTTGCATTATTTTCTGAAATTCCTGAATAAAAATAAATCCAGAAAAAAGGTTAATTGCATCAGCATGACGTCGGGGTGACGTCAGCAGGTCAAAGGCGCTAGCCCAGGTCAAACCTGACGGCTGGGACCCACATGTCAGTGAGACAACTAACTAACCGAGTTAGTTAGTGTTAGGTTGGCATTAACCTAAGTTAATCAGGGCCTGGGCCCTCACGTCAGTGACTTGGTTAGTTAACTAAATTAGTTTAGCACTAATTAAAACTACACTAATTAAGCAGGGGCCTGGGCCCACGTGTGTTGACCCCAGGGAGGTCAAACTCCGGTCAAACGGGTCAAACTCGCCGGCGGCTTGACGCCGGCGAGGCCAGCCGCGGTGGCGAGCCTCGGGTTTGTGTCTCCGGCGACCAAATGGCCGGCGGAGGGCATCTATGTGATGCAGACGCACGTCCGCATCGGGTGGTGGTGGCAGCTGGGCCTGGGGTGGCCGGAGTTGTCGCCGGCGAAGACCTTGGCGGCCGCCGGAGTTCGGACGAGGTCGGCTCCGATGCTAGGGGGCACGGCGAGGCGCGTGAGGAGTGCAACGGGCTCGTGCGAGTGCGGCGGAGATGATGACGTGCTCAGAATCGACCCAACGTGGCTGTGGCCATGACGACGACGTGCGGTGGCGGCGGCGGGTGCGGCCGAGCTCGGTGCTGTTACTGTGGTGCTCGAGAGCGAGAACGGGAAGGGGGGGGAGGAAGAGGAGCTCACGGGGAATCGGTTGAAGCAGACGGCGAGCTCGGGGAGGCCCTGTGGACGACGAATCGGGCGGCAGCATCCGGCGGCCGTGGACGGGGAAGAAGGGTCGCGGCGTCGTCTTGGGGTCCTCTGGCCTTGCGTGGGTCGGCGGAGAGGTGCTCGGGTTCTAGGCGGAGCTCGTGGGCTGGTCAGAGAAGCGAGGGGGAGGCGGTGGCCGCGGCAGCAGCAAATGGCGGCGACGGCAGCGCTCGGTTGCTAGAGGGAGAGAGAGCAGAGGAGGGGAGAAGGCACGGGAGAGTGAGAGAGGGCCTGGGGGGGGCGCGTGGCGATGCCAGGGAAGGCCAGGGCGTGAGGGGGAGGGCAGCAAGCAGGAGGTGGCCAGGGCGCGCGGCCAGCGCGCGGCGAGCACGCGCTCGTCCTCCTGGCAAAGGAGGAAGACGACAGGAGAGGTGGCGGTGGTGGGCTGGCCGCCAGGTGGGCTGGCCAGCTGGGTCGGCCAGGTAAGTTAGGTGGGCCTCTCTCTCTCTCTCTGTTTTTCTGTTTATTTCTGTTTTCTATTATTCTGTAAATTTAGGGCTTTATTAAAAATGCCAGGGCATTACCAGAATTCATGAAACTAATCATGGCTACTGTTTAGAATATATCCAACAGTAAACATTTTAGTTTATGATTATTTGAGCATTTAAATTATTTTATAGCATTTAAATGCCCAAATGCAAATAGAGTATGATTTAACTCAGAGCCCAAATATGTCATGGAAAAATGTGCATCACCTTTGGTTACTGTTTACAACATTTTCCATAAATGTTGAACATTTTTGAAGGACATCTGGATTTTCTGAAAATATTTTAGGTGAATCTAGCGAATTCCTTTAGTGCTAGGGTTTCAACATCCCCATTTCAAATTTCTTTGGAATTTTAAACATGATGGTATGATGAATAAGCAAAATCAAACAAGGGCTGATCTGGGGCTGTGACATCCGGCCACTCCTCTCCGCCCTCTTCGGCATCGTGGGAGCAGTCCGGCGGAGGGGTCTTCCTTTTCCTTGACCCCTCGGCCTCCCCTGTTGGGGCGGCCTTCTTCTTCTTTGCTCCCCTCGCTGGAGGGGGAGATCTTCCTTGTTCCTCCTCGTTTTCGCGGGAGGAGGGCGTTGCGGACTCGTTGGATGACGAGTCCGACACCACCATGTTGCGGGAACTCTTTCGAGTCCCGGTGGTTTTCTTCTTCTTGGCCTTCCTCTCCGGCACTGTCGGGGGTTGGATGCGACATATGCCAAGGGATGGCTTATCATGGTGGGGGCGAGTAGAACGTCGCCGGTGCCTGGAAGCGGGATGAGGCGTAAACATGCTCGCCGGCGGATCTTACCCAGCTTCGGGGCTCTCCGAGGAGATAATACCCCTACTGCTGCTCTGCGGGGTCTCCGCATGGTCACTATGGAGATATGTGTACAAAGTTGCTCCTCGAGCTGTGTTCTAGAGGTAGGAGAGGGCAAGGCTAGCTCTCCCCTCCTCTATGCTGTTGGTCTGGTGGAAAAAGGATCGAACCCTTTGCATGGGTGCTCCGGGGGGTTTATATAGGCCTACCCTCCGGGGATACAATGGTAATATGACTGGGTGCGGGTCCCAGCCGTCTGTCTCTTAGGCCGCCGTCTTCTCCGCCGACTCCTGGGGGCCACCTCTGGTGGGCCCCGTCGATTGAACTGGCCACTGTAGCCGCGCCTCTGATAACGTTGGCTGGGTCATGGGGGCGTGGCAACAATGCTGCCGCCTGGCGGGCGATCACTGTCGCCACTCCCCGTCTTATCTGGTTAATGGCGTGTCGGACCCGTGGGAGGAGCTGGCCGACTCTCGGAGGCCGACTCCCACGGGGGCCGTCTTCGGGCGCTCTCGCTGTCTTCTATCTCTCTCGCTGACCGGCAGGGCCCGCCGTCTCCAGGCCGTACAGGCGGACCAGCGTGGGAACAGGGTTCCGCCGCTGGGGCGGACGTCAGGGCCGGTATGGCCACAGTGTCGCGCTGTACCGAAGATCTCCTCCGATACGTCGTACTGTAGCCATACCCGCCCCTGGTAATCAGGGTAGGGGAGGGCCGTACTCCAGCCATCCCCAGCCCTGTCCTTCTTCTAGAAAGCTGAAGGTGGCGAAGTCGTGGGCCGACTCCCCATAGTCGGCATTCCCGGAGTCGCCAACTGGGAGTCGGCTTATGTCGTAGCCGTCTTCGAGGTCCCGCCGTGGGCGGGCCATAGCTGACCCTCAGAGTCGGCCCTTTGTCTCGGGATCCTTTGAGGGGCGCAGCCTGCCCCGATGTCTGGAAAGGTTCTGGGCCCCGGGTTAGCCTACCCGTGGCCCATTACTCCGACAGTAGTCCCCGAAGCTGGTGAGGCGCCGAGGGACGCGCCGAGGGGCCTCAACAGTTTCTTCCTTCAAAGAGTTGGTGTCGTAGCTTGCCTGCCGTCTCTCTTCGTGCCGATTATCAGGAGGCGACTCTGCCCCGGCCGTCTTTGTCGAGCCGTCTCGCAGAGGTTGGACTCGCCTTCAAGTCGCCTTGCTCTTCTTTAGGTAGTTTGAAGATCGTGGCGGGACGCAAACGGTGTGCTTGAGAAGCTACACAACCGCTTCCTGTCGCGGACCATTCCATGGCGCCGCGTGGCCGGGCAAGCCTGCCAACCCACGCGCGCGACGGGACAGGCCCGCGGGCGGGGCCCGCCACTACCGCGCCTTGGCCCCCGAGCGGATCCGCTGCGGCCGCGCAGGCGGTTGGGCTTTGGCGCAGTAAATGCGCTTGGTAACTCCGTGTGGTAGACCGTGGGGGTCGTGGGGGCGTGGGTGCAGTTAATCCCACGACGCCCCCTCGGCTCCTCAGCCCGTGGGCCTATAAGTAGGCAGAGGGAGCGGGGCGGCGAAGCACGCGCGCCTGCTCCCCTCTGCTTCCTCTCGTTCCTTCTTCTTCTTTCTTCTGCCGCACCGGACCACGTTCCGCGCCCGGCGATGAGCTCTTCTTCCGCCGCCGCTCCCGCCGCCGTCCGCTCCGGCGTGTGGGACGGCTCCGAAATTGACGACGACATCATCGAGTTCCTTCGCAAGACGCGCCGCATCCCCGGCGCGAACCTCGTGCAAGCCCGCGCCCTGCCGCCGGGGGAGGTGTTGCCGGCGCCGGCGGATGGCGAGCGCGTCGTGTTCCGCTCCCACCTGTCGCGCGGCCTGGGGCTGCCGGCGAGTGGATTCTTCCGCTCGTTCCTGGAGTTCCACGGCCTCCAACCGCACCACCTTACTCCGAACACGGTGGTGCTGTTGGCTGCCTTCATCTCGCTCTGCGAGGGATTACTCGGCGTTCTCCCCACCATCGAGCTGTGGGGGGAATTCTTCCACTCTAAGCTCGGCACGCACGTCGCCGGCGTGCCAGCCCAATGCGGCGCCTTCATCGCGCTGCGGAGGTCGACAGCCGACAACCCATTTCCTGCCATCCAGCTGATCAAGTCGGTGAAGATAAGGCAGCGTTCTTACTTCTATGTGAAGAACATTGCCACAGACGGGGACTGGGTCAACCTTCCGGCCTTCGAAGCCGGCGTGCCGGCTGGGAGGCAGCCCAGCTGGTCCTACCGCGCCAAGACGCTGACTCCGGCTGGAGCCGCCGCCGTGCAGCGACTTCGGGTGTTGACGCAGTCAGCCGGCTTGACTGGGGCCGACTTGCTGGCCGCCTTCGTGGCGCGCCGAGTCCTGCCGCTCCAAAGCCGGCCTCATCTGATCTGTCAGATGAGCGGCAACCGAGACCCCAGTCGGATGTGCACCAAAGATCTTCCTCACGCGTAGGTCGCGGACACGGTGAACTACATCGCGAACTGCGGCCTCTTGGGGGACTGGCAGTTTGGTATGGAGCCATACTCGCGCGCCAACCCCCCGCCGGTGGTAAGTTGCTCTTTCCTTCTCTTTCTCTTTTTCAGCCGAATCCGACTTCTGCTCTTTATTTCTCTTAACCTTTGAACCAGAACTCTCTTCTCCAGCCCTCATCTGGCGCCACGGGGCCGCCTCGCCAGTTCGCCTCTGATCGAGCAGAGAGCGATGTCGACGACCCCGACTTGGGGGCGGCGGCATTGGAGGCCGACGCCGAAGGAGGCGGCGAGGGAGAAGAAGGCGGCCTGCGGCCCTCGGCCACCTTCGCCGACTGGCCCGTCGGCGAAGAGGGGGAAGACGCCCCGCACCACCAGCCGAGGCAAGACGGCGCGAGGACGCGCCGGGCCGGGCCGAGTTCCCTCGGAGGCCGGGAGAAGAAGTTCAAGGGGGCCACCGCCGCGACCAAACGGGAAGAGGCGTCCGCGAAGGCCCAGCGCTTCCGTAAGGAAGTGAAGAATCCGTCGTTGTCTTCCGCGTGAGTGCCCCTGCTCCTCTGTCTTGTTTTTGTCTTCCGGCGGGTTTAGTCTGAGTTTTTTCATGTGCTCCTCGCCTCAGAGCTCCTCTCACCCTAGGGAGGGTCGCCACCGCCTCCATCTGGGGGTCGGTGGAGTCGTCCGCTACGACTCGGTGCATCGACCCAGCCGCCGACCTCCGGGAAGCGACGGAGCAGAACGCGCGGGAGAAGCGCGACGAGGACGAAGCCGCCCGTCGGAGGAAGGCGGAGGCCGAGAAGACGGCCGCCCCCGCCCAGCAGGATCTTGAAGGAGCCGGAGCCGCCGCCGCGGGCCAAGAGCGGGCCGAAGAAGCCGCGCGCCGCCAATCGGCGCTGCTCGTCGTTCCGTTGAACTCGGCGCCGCCGGTTTATATGGAGCGGCCTGGAGAAGCCGGCGGGGAGTATGCCGTTGTGGAGAGGGAGGGCGGCGAGATCCCCAGGCGAGACTCGGTGGTGCCGCCACCACCGCCCCCGCCGTCATCGGGGGGCGCAAAGGGTAAACATTCGGCGGACCCGCCAGTGCCGCCGACTTCAGACGAAGCCACGGCGAACTTGCTTCTTCAAGTCGCCCTGCCAACCCGTCGCCGGCTGGAGAAGGCGACTTCGGCGCCACGCCCTCTGGAGACCGGGTGGCCAGCTCGGCCGCGCCAGAGGTCGAGGTGACGAGTTCCGCGCCCGTCGGGTGGGCGCGAGGAGGCGGCACGGGCCCACTGAACCAGGTGCTCCTGGACGTCCAGGCGAAGCTGCGAGCTGAAAGCGACGCCATCCAGCACTGCTCGAGGGCGCACCTAGCGACACGAGCGGCCGTCCGGGTATGTTCCTTCTGACTTGTTTTTTCTTGTTCTTCTCTTTGGGGGCGCGCCAGCGCACCCACTGGGTGTAGTCCCCGAGTTCCAGGTCGGCTGCTGAGCAGGCGGGTTGGAACTCCAAACGCTTATTCTTTTTGGAATGCTCACTGTAGGACTACCACAACCTCCGAGCCACCGTCTTCAACCGAAATGTTGAAGAGCTGGGCAAGCGGACTGCCGACTTGTCGGAGAGCCGGAGTAAGTTTGCTTCTTCGCGGGGGCGCGCTGGCGCACCCGCGGGCTGTAGTCCCCGAGATTCGGGCCGACTGCTGCGCAGTCGGGCCGGATCTTCTTGGCGACTTTTCTGATGACTTGTGTCCTTTCCTTTTTTCTTCAGAGGCCAACGCCATCCTTCAGGAGCAGTTGGGCGCTGCTAACACCGCCTTGCGCGCCAAGGAGGTGGAGTGTGGCAAGCTCGTCACGGAGCGCGACCTGCTGGCCGCGCAGCTGGCGGAGCAGAAGAAGCTGCTCAAGAAGGCGCAGGAGGAGGCGAAGGACAAGGAGGCTGAGCTCCAGGCCGAGTTCGAGGTCGAACGCTCCTCCTGGACCGACAAGGAGGCGATGCTGACCTCCGGCTTCCACGAGATAGAAGATATCGTTGATGGTAAGTTTTGTTTGCTTGCTTTCTTTGAGCGGCCGACTGTGGGTCAGGCCGACTCTTGCTTTTTCTAACTTGCTTCTTTTTCCGTCTTTGGCAGACTTCTTCCCAGGCCATGCGCAGGCCGCCGTTCAAGCCATCGAGGCTGACCGTGAGGCGCGGAGGGCGGCCGGCGAGGCGGTTGCTGTCAATGCTCCCCGGACCCTTGACGAACAGCTTCTGAGCATCGAGGCTCGTCTGCGGCCGGCTCACCGGATGCTGCGCCGGCTTCAACGAGTCGGCGCCCAGGCGATTGCTGCCTTGTGGCCGGAGATGCCGGTTCTGCGCACTCCCAGTCGGACTGCTGACTGGCTGGAGGTCGCAGCTGGCCGTCTAGAGGCTTGGAAGGGCTCTTCGGCACGTGCCGGGGCACGTTGTGCCTTGGAGTTCGTCAAGGCGTGGTATCCAGACTTGAGTCTGGACCAGCTGGCCACGCTCCGAGCTGAGGCCCAGCCGGAACTGGCAGCCATGGAGGATGACTTCGTCAAGCGCGCCGCGGTGATTGCCGAGTACATCGACACCAGCGTCTTCGTTCCTGAGCGTGCTGACAACGGCGAGGAGGCGCCGCCGGAGTGGTTTGGGATGAACCCGAACTATGGCGAGGACTCGGCGGAGGTGATTGGCTCCAGCGTCGAGGAAGAAGACGAGATGGAAGCCGGCGACGAGACGGAGGTGCCGGAAGCCGGAGCGGGTGACCAGCCTCAGCTCGACCGAGCCTCCAACAACGAGCCGCGCCCAACTGCGCCGACTGCTGCTGGAGGTGATCAAGCCGAGTCTGCCCCATCGGCTGCCCCAACGTCCGACACCGCCATCTCTGCCGAGCCCCCAAACCCGTCTGCCGCTTCATAAGCCGCCGTCTTGCTTTACTTATCTGTTTAGTAGTTTCTCGAAGACTTTGTTAATTCGCACATTTCCACCCACTGGGTGTATTTTGAACATCTGTTCATGGATTCGGCCAATGGCCTTTGTGGTGTAAATATTTGTCTATATTCTATCGCTTCTTGCTTGTTGCTCTTTAGGCTTTTTTCCTTTGCCGCCTTCCCTTGGGTGCCGTCTTTGCCAGTCGGACAGCCGCTCTTCGGACTGCCGCTGGACCAAATACCTGGCCGCCTTGGGAAAGCAAGTACTTAGCCGTTCGAGAGTTTTTGTAGCAAGTCGGATAGAAAGGCGGCAAGTCGACTACTCGGAGTCGGTTTGCGAGGATCAGCTGAAAAGCCGGTTCAGGCTATGTTTTTACGCTTTGGATCCCTAGCCTTTTTTCGTGCGGGCGCCTATTCTACCTTACTCCGGCCCACCAGTCAGTCGCTCTGCGAGCTGTGGCTTTGGCGGGAGTCGGCTTAGGCGCCGCGCACTACTTGTCTGACCGCAGGAAGCGTTTTCATAGCGCGAGACGGCAAGTCCCCGGGCCGACTGGTCGAGCCCGGGGTCAAGCGACATAAAGAGTGTCGTACTCGGAAGCATAATTCTTATCATACAGATAACAAAAGGGGCAGTCCCCGAGTCCGTCTCGGGGGCCCCAGAGTCTTGGTACTTAAAATACAAAAGGGGGGCGTGATACATACTGCATCAGCTGTAAAATCTTCGAAGAAGATTCGTGTTCCATGGTCGCTCCGTCTCTTTGCCAGAGTCGTCCCTGTTGCGTGCTCGGGGCTTCTGAGCGTCGATCAGGTAGTAGGAGTCATTGCCCAGCACCTTGCTGATGATGAAGGGGCCTACCCACGGAGCCGACAACTTGTGCTGGCCGGCTGTTCGCTGGATCAGCCGAAGCACAAGGTCGCCCTCTTGGAAGGATCTCGGCCTGACCTTCCTGTTGTAGTAGCGACGTAGGCTCTGCTGGTAGATGCTGGACCGACTGAGTGCCAACAGCCGGCCCTCTTCCAGCAGATCGACGCCGTCTTGTCGTGCTTCTTCTGCTTCCTCCGCGGTGTACATCGTGACTCGTGGGGAGTCGAACTCTATATCTGTTGGGATGACGGCTTCAGCACCGTAGACGAGGAAGAAGGGTGTGAAGCCGGTTGACTTGTTTGGAGTCGGACGCAGACTCCAGATGACTGCCGGCAACTCGTCGAGCCAACAGCCGGCCGAACGCTCCAACGGTTCGACCAATCGAGGCTTGATGCCGGACAGGATAAGGCCATTCGCCCGCTCCACCTGCCCGTTCGACTGCGGATGGGCAACGGACGCTAGGTCCAGTCGGATGCCCTGTGTCGCGCAGAAACGGGCCAAGGCGCCTTTGGCAAAGTTGGTGCCGTTGTCGGTGATGATGTTGTGCGGTATGCCGTACCGAATTGTGATGTCTGAGATGAAAGTCACGGCAGTCGGACCATTCAATTTTTTGATGGGCTTCACTTCTACCCACTTGGTGAACTTGTCCACCGCGACAAGCAGATGAGTTAGGCCACCTCGTGCTGTCTTGAAGGGTCCCACCATATCCAGGCCCCAAACTGCAAAGGGCCAGGCGATGGGGATAGTCTTGAATGCTGAAGCCGGCTGATGCGGCTTGGATCGAAACTTCTGGCACCCCTTGCATTTCTGGACCAACTCTTTGGCCTCTTCGAGGGCAGTCGGCCAGAAGAAACCGTGTCGGAAGGCTTTGGCGACGAGCGCTCTTGAGGCCGCATGGTGGCCGCACTCGCCTTGATGGATGTCTCTGAGAATTGCCTGGCCTTGCTCTGGCTCGACGCAGCGCTGGTAGACGCCTGTGATGCTGCATCTGACCAGCTCTCTGTTGACTATGGTGTATGCTGCCGTTCGGCGTTGTATTTGCCGAGCCAAGGTTTCATCGGTTGGTAGCTCCTTGTTCACAAGGAATTGGAGGATGGGTTGGGCCCATGAGGGTGCTGCTATCTCTTCTACTGTCAAAACTACGACTTGGACGCGAGCGGCTGGGCTTGGAGTCGGCGCGCTGGAGTCCGCAGCCGTTTGCTGGATTAACGAAGTCCCCGGGCTGACTGGAGCAGTCCTCGGGCCGAGTTCTAGAGTCTTCTCCCTGGCTGCCGCAGTCCCCGGGCCGAGTTCTGGAGTCTTCGGTCTGGCTGCAACTGCGGCACTCTTGAGATTATCTGCAACGGGTCTTGTGCTGTTCGCTTGGGCTCTCGGGCTGGGTCCGGCTTCTTCAGGGGGAGTCGGCACAAAAATCGAATCCAACTCTGGCGAGGGCTTGATGGACGGCTTGAGGAGGCGCTGGAGGGCGATGCCTGAAGGTATTGCTTGGCGGGTGGAGCCGATTCGTGCCAAAGTATCTGCTTGGTTATTGTCGTTCCTCGGCACGTGGAGGAACTCGCACCCCTCGAAATACCCACTGAGTTGCTGCACGAGAAAACGGTAGCTCGCCATGTTTGCATCCTTGGCGTCCCAGTCGCTTGACGACTGCTGTACCACCAGGTCGGAGTCGCCGTAACACAGGATCCGGCGGATGCCAAGCTCTTTGGCAAGCCGGAGCCCGTGAACGAGCGCCTCGTACTCGGCGACGTTGTTGGAGGCGGCGAAGTGAATCTGCAGTGCGTACTTGAGCATGTCGCCCTTGGGGGAAGTGAGGACGACGCCGGCTCCCAAGCCGGTGCGCATCTTGGAGCCATCGAAATGCATCCGCCAATGGGTGGAGTCGGGCACTGGCGGCAGGTACTGGGTCTCGGCCCAGTCGACGAGGAAGTCGGCCAGTGCTTGCGACTTGATGGCGGTGCGGGGTTGATAGTAGATCGTGTAGGGCGCCAACTCTATGGCCCATTTGGCCACTCGGCCAGACGCATCTCGGCTTCCGATGATCTCAGCCAATGGGGCTGTGCAGACCACTATGATTGGATGTTCTTGGAAGTAAGGCTTCAGCTTCTTGGAGGCGAAGTGCACGCCGTAACACATCTTCTGGTAGTGGGGGTAATTCTGCTTGGAGGTCGACAGTACTTCACTCAGGTAGTATACCGGTCTCTGGACCGACAGTGCCTTGCCTTCCTCCTTGCGCTCAACTACGATGACTGTGCTGACTACTCGGCTGGTGGCGGCGATGTACAGGAGCATGGGCTCCTTGGGAGTCGGAGCCGCCAACACAGGGGGAGTAACCAACATCCTCTTCAGCTGCAGAAAGGCCTCGTCCGCCTTGTGGTTCCACTCGAAAAAATTGGTCTTCTTCATGAGTTGATACAACGGGAGAGCCTTCTCGCCCAACCGACTGATGAAACGGCTGATGGATGCCAGGCAGCCAGTGAACTTCTGCACATCCAACAATCGGCTGGGTACCTCCATCCTCTCGATGGCCTTGATCTTCATAGGGTTGCACTCTATGCCGCGTTCGGAGACCAGGAAGCCGAGCAGCTGGCCGGCTGGTACTCCGAAAACGCACTTCTCGGGGTTAAGCTTGATCCGGAATCGGCGCAGGTTCTCAAAGGTCTCTTTGAGGTCTTCCAGTAAGGTTCCGCGCTTCTCCGTCTTCACCACCACATCATCCACGTAGACGTGGGCATTCCTGCCGAGTTGCTTGAGGAGGCATTTCTGCATGCAACGCTGAAAGGTGGCGCCGGCATTCCTCAAGCCGAACGTCATGGTCAGGTAGCAGAAGGCTCCGAACGGCGTGATGAAGGCGGTCTTCAGTCTGTCTGCCGGGTTCAGCTTGATCTGGTGATATCCTGAATAGGCATCTAGGAAGCTCAGCAGCTCGCATCCGGCTGTGGAGTCTATCACCTGATCGATCCTCGGCAGAGCAAACGGGTCTTTGCGGCAGGCTTTGTTCAGGCTTGTGTAGTCGATACACATTCGCCACTGCTTGTTCTTCTTCAGCACTAAAACTGGGTTCGCCAACCATTCTGGGAAAAATACTTCCATGATAAAGCCGGCTGCAAGGAGCCGGGCTATCTCTTCACCAACAACTCTTCTCTTCTCTTCTGACAGGCGGCGCAAGGGCTGCCTGACGGGCTTCACATCAGACCGGACGTGTAACTTGTGCTCGGCGAATTCCGTCGATACACCTGGCATGTCTTTGGGGGACCATGCAAAGATGTCCCGATTCTCACAGAGGAAATCGACGAGCTCGCCTTCCTATTTGCTGTCAAGGTTTGCACCTATGACTGCGTACCTCTCCGGGTGCTCTGGGTCCGAAGGTATCTTCTTTGTTTCCTTAGCCGGCTTAAACAAGCCCTCAGCTTCCGACTCCTTGGGGTTGGGCAACAACTCAGGCTGCTTGCCGGCCATTGCCACAACCCGGTCAAGAAGTCGCTTCTCTGCTGCAATAACCAGGGACTCGGCCAGCCGACTACTCTCGGCCGCACAAGCGGACGACTTCCGGTATTCGCCGACCATAGTCAGGATTCCCTTGGAACTCGGCATCTTCATCTTGAGGTAGGTCTAGTGGGGGACCTCCATGAACTTGGCCAAGGCAGGTCGGCCAAGTAGTGCATGGTACGGGATCCGGAGGTCCACCACTTCAAACCAGACTGGCTCTCGGCGGAAGTGATCCTTATCTCCGAAAAGGACATCTATCAAGACCTTGCCGATTGGGGAGCAGGAAAGGCCAGGGACGATCCCATGGAATACAGTCCGGCTGCTCTGGAGTTGTCTTTGCTTGATTCCCAGCTTCTCCATTGTATCCTTGTACAGGATGTTGATACTGCTGCCTCCATCTATCAGAACTCGCGAGAAGCAAGCTGCCCGCCTATCAGTGGCAAATGTGGCCTCCAAAACCAAGGCGTATGAACCTGGATTAGGCATCACCTCTGGGTGATCTGCCCTGCTCCAACTGATAGGTTTCTCGGACCAGTGCATGAACTCGGGAGTCTCTGATGCTACTGCGTTGACTTCTTGCTGCTGCAGCCGCCTGCTGCGTCTGTCATCTGCCATACTGGTGAACACCACGTAGGCCCCATGCTCTTCTGGGTACTCGTCTTGTACTGCGCCGACTGGCCTGGCAGCCGGCTGCGGGGGCGGAGGCGGAGGCGGCTGTCCAGCAGGTGGAGGAGGCACCAAGCCGTCTCCCTTGGCAATCCTAGTTAGCCAGTGGCACTTTCTAGTGGTGTGGTTTGATGGCTTCGCGCCATTGTGAAACTTGCAGGGGCTATCCAGAGTCTGCTCGTAGGAGAAAGCCGGCAGCCAATTGGGCTTGCCGCCCTTCTGCCGCTTGGATGGAGGTTGCCCTTCTGGTTGCTGATCGTCGACCGTTGCGACCTGCCGGCTATTGGAAGCCGGCTGCGGGCCCTTGCGCTTGGGATCATTCTGCTGTTGCCGCCGGCTGGCGTCTCCGGCCGGGGCTCTGGGAGCCTGAGGGGCGACTTTGCCTGTCGCGCTGACTTGGATCTCCGTCTTCATAGAAGAGTCGGCCGTGGCGTACTTGTCTGCTATGATCAGCAGCTCATCCAGGGTCTCCGGCTCGTCGCAGAGGAGCTTGTGCTTGAGGAGGGTGCCTTCTCTGCACCCGGCGGTGAAGTACTCGATGGCCTGCACCTCGTGCACGCCCTCGCAGGAGTTTCGGAGCTCGGCCCAACGCGTGAGGTAGTCGCGAGTTGATTCGTCGGGGCCTTGCACGCACAAGGAGAGCTGGTGAGGCTTGGGAGGTCGCTTGTACGTGCTCGTGAAGTTGCGGACGAAAGCCTCGGTGAAGCCGACCCAACTGTTGATGCTGCGGGGTTTCAGGCTGTTCAGCCACGTCCGGGCTGTGCCCTGGAGCATGAGCGGAACATACTTCACGGCAACGCGCTTGTTGCCGTTTGCTATGCTGACGGTTGTGGAGTAGTCGACCAGCCAGTCCTCTGGCTTCACGGAGCCGGTGTACTTGGGGGTATCTCTGGGGAGAGTGAACCCTTTGGGGAAGGGCTCATCTCGGATGCGGGGACCAAAGCACGGTGGCCCCAGCTCATCTTCTTCTTCCAGCATCAGAGATCAATGGAGTCGGTCGATCCGGAGGCGGGCATCGTTCTCTCCGACTCCCTCTCGGCGGCCTAGGAGACCTCCGAGAGTCAGATGTTCAACGGGCGGTGGAGAGACTCGCCCTTCCTTGCGAGGTGGCGGAGGCACATAGTCGTCCCGCCGCTCTACTGCTCTCGGGCGCCGTCTTGGTCGCGCTCGATGGTGATATGAGTCCGACTGCGGCTTGCAGCCGACTCCTTGTCTTTTCTTCCGCGGACGCCGCCAGTCGGCGCCCGAGATGTTGCACCTTGATCTCGGCGGGGTGGCAGGTCATCTTTCTGCTGCTGCGGTCCTTCGGAGCGGCAGCCGGCCGCGTTCTGCGCGCCGGCCGCATCGAGGAGTTGCTGGACTCGCTCCGTCATCAGTCGGCGCTCTTCGCCTTCAAGGTTATACAGCTCGTCTGCCGCCGCTTGGGCAGCTCAAATGTTCTCGGCGAGCGTGGCGTATACGGGGCGGTTGGCCCCGAACATGCCGGCGATGTCCGCGTCGCGCTGCCGGACCGCGCCTAGGCGGCTTGGCCTCACCGGGGCCGGCGAGCCGCCCACGGCACGATCCATCTCGCGCTGGTAGGTCTCTGACAAGCGTCTCATGCTGGCCAGCCTCTTCGCGCCTTCGACGAGCTGGAGGCGGCGTGCCTCCAGCGCTTCGGCGTCGGCGTCCTCTGGAATGGGCGCATCCAGGTCTTGTAGTGCCGCGTCAAGCGGGTCGCGAGCTCTCGCGTCGGAGTGCTTGCCATGGTCGATGACGAGCACCTCAGTGACGGTGCTTCCGCTGCCCTCCGCGTGTGGGAGCGGCTCATCGTAGACCACCACGTTGGTGGGGAAGGCGTCGAGCGACGCGGTGTCGGAGTCGACCAGCATCGGGTCGGTGGAGCCTACGGACTCCAGGTCGGTGGCAGGCTCGCCAGCAACGTGGAGGTCGTCGAGGAGGCCCGCGAGAAAGTTCGCGGGGCTGCTGGTGCCTGCGTCGGACGCAGGCTCGTCGGAGAGGCTAACCTCGCCGACAAGACCGGCGAGGCAACTGGCCGCGCAAACGGTCTCAACGTTTCGCAGCGCGTCGGCGTGAACTTCTTCTGGCGTGCCGGGCTCACTACAACAGGACAGAGCTTTAGTAACACCGTCTTGTGTTACTACAGGGCCAAAAGTATGTTACTAGGCCATATAGTAACACAGTTTGAAATGTGTTCCATTAGACCGTGTTACTAAGTGGTGTCAACTGTCACACGTAGTAATTGTTACCATATACTTAAAAATGTGTTACATTTACATTGTAGTAACATGTGTATTATGTGTTACCAAACACACTGGTAACACATTTTTGTAAATATAGTAACATATTTTCATAGATGTAGAACATTGGTGATAACATGTTTTTGTAAGTATAGTAACACAAGTAGTAACACATTTTTTAGGGTCGGAACGCAACTAGTAACATAATATGCAAATATTGTAACACTATAATTTATACTTGTCACCTACTCTAGTAACAAAATTTGTAACTATAGTAACACCATCGGCAACACTAGTATATCAATATGGTAACATAATTAATGTATTTGTTTTTTATTATTAACCACAAAATCGATACCTATTTTATGGAATATAGATTTATTTAATAAAATCAATGCAATTGTACAAATAATTAACCATTTTATTATTATGCTTCGCAACTTCAAAATGATATAAAAATTGAAGCACAACACATAGAAATTCAAAATATGACGCTATTTATTACGAATATACAATAGTGTATGAGACATATACATTACAATAATGATATCATTTATATCATTTTGAGCTTAGAAAACACAACTACGGAGAATATTACACCATAGCATTTGCATCAGTTAGAGGAAAGAAAAAGATCTTGTGGATGATATTACAATTTTCATTCAATGTATGTAAACTACGACTATTGGTAGCTAAAATCTTCAAATTTTATTTGCTTCTTGATCCAAGAATTCAGCTGCAACTCAATTACTTCTCTTGAATCTGTAAAGGAAAAATTCCACCTTAGATATATGTGATTAAATGTACACAAATATGATTTCAGAATGTGGAAGAGAATATTTTAACTTTCAAAAGTTGAAGGCCAGGCAATTAAGTATGCTGAAGAGAAAGCCTCACCAATTATCTTGCAATCAGAAACTTCCCTTACCAATTCCTGATTATCAAGAATAGGTTGATCTCTGCGCACAAGGGCAAATTCAGCACCTAACTCAATACCACCGGCCTTAGTTCTTGAATCCATACTCCAAATACTACTATGGAAGCAGCCTATATCATGATCAATATTAGCATTCGACAACAATGATAATATAATTTGCATGAACAATATGGGCTCTCCAAATGTTAGCCCAGTATAGGTGCCCCAAAAAACTAAATAAACTGGACCCGACATCGAAGTCTAAGCCCAAGGTCACCTCGCTTGCTAATGCTTGGATAAATTTATCCTTTACTTGCATATAGCAGATTGAGCAAAATTTGTAACAAAATCCATTTTTCAAGCAGGCATGATAGTTTGGGTGCAGTAAACCATGCCCCCTGTCAGATCTTTACCTTGATGGAAGAAGTACGCCTTTTTTAGCAACCTGGGTGTGGGTGTTCAGTTCCAGTCCCCTGTTGGTTCAGTCTTGAAAAAGATTCACCCGTAAGATCCCTCGTTTCCCTCACCTACCAAGAGACAATAATATTAGATGGAATGATATTCAAATCTTGAAGCTACAAAAAGCTGCAACTTCAAATCTCAAGACCATCTCCTTAAACATACAAATGGACAGCTTTCACAATCTCGGGGTCGGACAACATTTTCATCGCAAGACCTTGAAAATAAATGTGAACTAAGTAGGGGCTACCTAGACGGGGTTTTTTCGCACAGATTACAGAAAGTCAATTGCCTGAAAGCCAACTTCCTCGATCATCAAGATTAAGTAATAATACGAGACATCACGCCTCATCATGGATATTTGTAAAATTTTGGCTTCCTGATTTGCACCTTCATAGTGCAGGTATATGGTCAACATGTCCATCGCCATCCTATATATAATTAAAAATGTCAGAAAAACCATTACGAGTAAAGACAAATTAACTAATGACATAACATAGACAATTTAACTTGCCAATAGACATGAATTCATAGCAGATAAATGAGGGAAGGAGAAAGGAAAATCTACCTAGGTCAAGATTGTAGTCTCAGACAGGGAAATCAAGTAATACAAGTTGTGGAAGTCCCCTCAGCAATTTGGGTCCCAGAACCGATGAAACCTACGAAAAGAAACATGTGAATGGAGAGGGCAGAAAAGTACACAGTAGCATGTCAATGCACTATCAGCTTATCATAACTAAAATAGAGAGGAGGCACAAGACCATGGGTCCGGCCACACACACACTCAGATATAACGCTGTTGACATATGGATTCAGAACAGGTTTAAGTTAAAAAATGTATAGATTATGCAAAGTTAGCAGTATTCAAATGACAGATAATATTCTGTTAAGCACTAGGTGACAGGAGATCGGCAGCATGTTGCCTCATGTGCCATCCAAATAAGTCGTTCAAGAAGCAGCAGACAAGGTGGCCACAGTGTGCCAACAAACAACATTAGTGTGGATGTTCGCCATGATATTGCTACATCAGGTGTATGTGCAACTACAATTCCACCAACTATTCAGGACGATATAAAATCATCACTACATCGGGGACACCAAAAATTGATTCCAACGCAAATATACCAAATAATTTAAAGATGGGTGAGATGTCAAAATCTTCGGAGAAGCTAGCGACTCTTACAAGTAGAAGTCCTGATGATGTTGGCTGCTTCCCTAAACAGAAGGGAAAACCAAAGCCCATCTGAGTTTGAGATTAAAAAAAGCAATCCTTCAATCAAGGGAACTCCAAAAAGCTTGCATCGGTTGAGCCAAGATTTGAACATGAGGGGGGCGAAACACTATTGCTGACGTAAAAGACGGAATATTACAGTATATTAAGTGTTATGATAGTGTCGATGATAAAGAATAAAATTATTGTCTAGAACTAAAAAAATAACAATTCTCCCCAAGAATGTTGCAGCTCGAGGTTTTAAGCAATTGGTTTGAAAAATAATTTACCACATTAGTTGTTCATGTCTTTCGTCTCATCTTTGACTACTATATGTAAAAGGACACATAATTAGTAGACTACTTTACTATTTTATATGAAACATTAATCAACCAGTTTAAGGTCTTACTTTACAAAATAAAAAATCTACTCTCATCGTTCATATAGGGATACAATGTATGGTAGGTACACATCAATGGATCGACCTGATTGATGGATTAGGCACTGGCCCATCGCAAAATTATAGTCTCACAACCGTACATGGTTTAAGGGGCTTTTCTACATCACTAATGGTTTAACTATTTGTGTATGTATTGGCTAATTATGCAATTAGCTGCGGCCATTAGGCATATACAGTACACACTGTCTGCTACGAATCGTTGAGGGGGGCGAGCCATTGGCAAGGGTCTGAACCCTGATAGCCCCTCCCTGGCTCCGACCCTACATCGGTATAGTGGTGTTTCAGCTAGCATGCACCTCAGAGAACTCATAGCAGTCAGATCAGGGAAGGGGTGGGCGTTCAGATCCATACCAGCGACGCGATCGTGCTCCTTCAGGATGTAGGTGCTGGAGCTGAAGGCCGACGAAGACGTCGCCGCAACGATCCAAACGGCGGCAAGGCATATCGAGGAAGCGGCGGCGAGGTAGATCGAGGAAGCGGCAGATCGATACGGGGTGGAGGTGGGGGTGGCTGGGCGCTGAGGTGGCGGCGTGCTGGGTGTTGGAGTGCGGCGTGATAATCGCCGGATAGGGGCTGGGCTGGATGTAGATGGGTTTGAGACCCAGTTTATCTAGCGTTTTCTAGTTAATTGGAGGGAAAAGTAAGCGCGAAAATTAGAGCTTTTGTGTCAGAATTAATTTTTTCACCATCGAGACTAGAGGGAAATTTGGATCTATTTTTTTTATCCAAGGAGAACCGGACGAAAATTGTTTTGGAAGAACCACGACATTGTTACATTTTTTTTTTGAGAATTACATATATTTATTTGTTTGGCATGGAAATTTTCCTAAAAGTGTTTTTGACCAAGAAAAATAGAGTATATTTATTATTTTATTTATTATTGATTGAAAGGGAAATTAGATACATCTAAATAGTAAGGAATTTATAAAGTTGATTTACGTAACATGTGCTAAATAACCTATAGCACGGTTTTCCTCGGCTAACTAGTTGATATAAAAAAGCATTGATCTTGAAGCTGCGACGGGCCTCGGAGGAAGTTGTGATCGGGAGATCTCCAATATTGGGACACTGGACGCGATGGTGTTTTCATGAACATCGGCGATCAGTTTACAGATCTCGCTCCTGATCGGTTGCCTCGACCAAGATCATGTCATTCCCACACGACTTCTCATGGAAACTACGGCTGGTGTGGGAGAGAACTGTGACCGGTAATGCTACAAGCTAGACCGGTCCGGAAATATGTTGTGACAAGCGAGGCCAGCGAGTTTTGATCGGTGATGAGAGCGTAAGCGATGGTGCTACAAAGCGGCAATGATGATATGCATCAGGTGCGACCAACTGCCGACGGTGTTGTAACTACATATCCGAGAGGCTGGCACATCAACCTAGTCCCCTCCTTCCTTCGACCTCCATGGCGACAGAGAATAAGGGGAGGGTATCCCAACTACACCCATGGTTTAAAAACAAATGACCGTACTTTCAATCGTACTAGAAAAGGGAAACCTTCAACCTGATTGTTAGTTAAAGAAACACGGTGTAATTCGACCGACCGATCTCACTCCTGATTTATCACCTCGACCAAGGTCGCCTCATTCCCACACGACTGACCATGGAAGCTTCGACGGGTGTGGGAGAAAGCTACAACTGACAATGATAGAAGCTGCAACCATCCCGGGAGCATGTTGTGTCCAGCAAGGTCGGCGACTTTTGATTAGTGCTGAGACCGCATGCGGTGGTGCTACAAAGCGGCAATGCTGAGATGCGTCAGGTGGGACCGACCACCGACGGTGTTGCAACAACAGATCTGGAGGCTATCGCATCAATCTAGTTTCCTCCTTCCCTCCACCTCCATGGTGATAGAGAATAAGGGGAGTGTATCTCAGCTACACCCATGGTTTAAAAAACCGACCGTACTTGCAGTCAAACCGAAAAAGTAAACCTAAGATCTTGATGGCTGCTTCAAGAATAACATTGCAATTGTGCTCAGGGCGTTAATTGATTGACTTTACACCGGTCAACCGAGTCCATGAACGTGGAGATACACATTGGAGAATGGGACAAGCAACCACCCCACCGTTACATTAGACTATAGTTTAAAAATAAGGACCCAGACGGGCGGTTGGACTGGGAAAAACCAAAACCGATGGCCTAGGCAATTGGCTTAGCTCCATGGACCATCCACGCAATCGAAAAAACCCAATTGAACAAAGTATTATTATAAAAAAAATTAAGCGGGAGGGAGACTCAAGCGGAGAACCAGGCCATATTTGACACTTCAGGCGGGGAGCTCCCATTAAGCTCCTTCAGCGCCGCGGAGGTCAACTGGCGCTTACTGCAACCTTCAGTTGGGTCGGCCTACGAATACACAACACAACAAAACTTAAACGGGAAAAAGCACCTCCAAAAGTTTTTCGAAATAAGTTCATCTAATTTGAAAAAAAGTTCATCGGTTTTCAAAAAGGTTCATTAAATTTTTCTAAACTTCACGAAAATAAATAAAGTTCATCAAATTTGTAAAAAATCATCAAATCTGAAAAAACTTCAAGTAATTTTAAAAAAAGCTCATCAATTTCAAAAAAAGTTCACCCGGTCATAAAGAAAACATCGAATTTGAAAGGATTTCATCCATTTTGAAAAAAACTCCTGAATTAAAAAAAGTTCACTGATTTCAAATATATTCAGCGATATTTAGAAAATCATTAAATTTCAAACAAGTTAATCAATTTTGGAAAAAGTTCGTCGCTTTTGGAAGAAAGTTATCAAATTTGAAAAAATAGTTCAACCGTTTTGCAAAAACTTCATTGATTTTGAAAAAAAAGTTCACATGTTTTGAAACAGAAATAAAATAAAATACAAAAGAAAAATAAAATAAAAATAAAAAATAAAATAAAAATTCAAACAAAAACGTTCTAAAAGAAGAGAAAAGATGAACAGGAAAAAGAAAAAAGGAGAAAAGAATGAAAAAAATAACAAGTAAAGAAAAAAAGAGAAGAATTTATAAATAAACGTAATTTTTAGTGTGGCGAGTTCGATTCCCAATCGCGCACCTTTTTTACTTTTTAAGAAACAAAAAACAAAATGACGGGCTGGCCCATCTAACGTTTGTTTTTAGGCTGTAGGCGCGTTTTTGCAAACAGGCGCCTGAAGCGCCCATGTGATGGTCTGGCCCATCTAACGTTTGTTTTCATGTTTTCGCAAAAAAGTGCCACGTTTGAGAATCGAAGAATCGAACCAGCGATTTAGCTCCTATGAGACGCTGGCGTAACAGATAACTTTTCATCTCTTTATTCATTTTTTTATTTTTTGGTTTTCCTTGTTTGGTTTGATGTTTTTTTCTTTTTCCTGGTTCGATGATATTTTTGCAAATACGTGAACGTTTCTTCAAATTGATGATCTTTTTTGAAATTTGATTAACTCTTTCAAAACCGATGTAGATTTTTTTAAAATCCATGATTTTTTTTATTTTGATGAAATGTTTTAAAAATTTAATGAACTTTTTCGAATTGATACTTTTTACCAAAATCCATGACTTTTTAAAAAAATTGACGAACTTTTTTTCCACATTCGAAAAACTTTTTTTAAACTCGGTGCATTTTTTGAAATGGATGATTTTTTTTCGAAATTGATGAACTTTTTCTATTTTTTGAATTTTTTTCAGAATTCATGTTTTTTTGTGAATTTCTTTTCTAATAATAAATTCTGGGTATATAATATATCCTTTTTCTGGTAAGAGTTTATAATATTTCTCTAGAAGAAGGATCAAATAGGTCTCGTTTCTTAAAGTGGACAAGCTTGGCATCTTGGTGTGGTGGTTATGGCATACTCTTTGTTAGATGAAGATGAAGAGTTTGATTCCCAGTTCTCCCTTATATATTCCAATAAGTATAAATATATTTTTGCAGTTTTTCCTCCCCTGCAAGCGCTGTTAGCGCCAACCGGCACTTACGGTGCCGAATAGGAGTTCCCAAAGCTTCAGCGAAGCCACATCTTTTTGACACTTGCGCACGTCAAATAGGATCTGCCTCTTTCTAGTTCACCCCCTCCTGGTCGCAAATTGCAAGCCCAATTGGTATTGGGCTGTTGGGCAAGCGACGACTCAAGGTCAATGGTCCCATTCCTAGTTTTAGATGATTTTTTTATTTCGCTAGAAGAACATTTTTTTAGAATTTACTAGTTTTTTTCCTAAAAGGCCGAGATACTTAAAAACCTGGACTAGGCCTTAGTTCCCTTTTTTCGGTTAGACCGACAGTCTGGTTCTTAAAACTATGTTCAAATTTAAGCTCTTGTTTCATGTTGGTCTTTCACTCTTGTGAGTATTGATGTCAAATACTTAATATCATATGATCATTTCAAAGTCTGCATTTTGGATTTATGGTCGCCGAGTCATCCAAAAATTCACGTAAAAATATGGTTAGTATGATATTCACTGCAACCATACGAAAAAAATAGTTTGGTATTTACCAACCAAATTGTATTATTTTTTCATACCATATTACCAAAGAATGAAAACACTATTTACCAAAACAAATTAAAAAAAAACATGTTGACACATGGGCCTTATGTGTCAACGAATTTGTGATCTATATATGCAGTTGACTTTAGTTTTCTCTAATTCCCCCTATAATGGACCTTGTAACACTATGTATCAACCATGATTATATGTTACTATAGTTGATATATGTAACACATTTCACTAACACATATTTATATGTTACCATGTCAAAACGTATGTAACACATTCAACCAACACATATTTATATGTTACTATTACAATAGCACTGTAACACATTTTGAGGCCTTATATAGTATGTGTTACTGCCTGTCGTTCGACAAAAAATGATGTGTTACAGTAATTTTCCTTGTCACACATTTTTCAATGTGTTACATGATTGTGTTACTTAAAGTCTGTTTTGTTGTAGTGGCTGGCTACGCTCGCCAGGGAGAAAAAGTGTTCCCGTCCAGAACAGATCTCCGGACGACGGTGTACCATGCCCCACGGTGTGTGCCAAATGTCGGGGGTTGGATGCGACATATGCCAAGGGATGGCTTATCATGGTGGGGGCGAGTAGAACGTCGCCGGCGCCTGGAAGCGGGATGAGGCGTAAACATGCTCGCCGGCGGATCTTACCCAGCTTCGGGGCTCTTCGAGGAGATAATACCCCTACTGCTGCTCTGCGGGGTCTCCGCATGGTCACTATGGAGATATGTGTACAAAGTTGCTCCTCGAGCTGTGTTCTAGAGGTAGGAGAGGGCAAGGCTAGCTCTCCCCTCCTCTATGCTGTTGGTCTGGTGGAAAAAGGATCGAACCCTTTGCATGGGTGCTCCGGGGGGTTTATATAGGCCTACCCTCCGGGGATACAATGGTAATATGACTGGGTGCGGGTCCCAGCCGTCTGTCTCTTAGGCCGCCGTCTTCTCCGCCGACTCCTGGGGGCCACCTCTGGTGGGCCCCGTCGACTGACCTGGCCACTGTAGCCGCACCTCTGATGACGTTGGCTGGGTCGTGGGGGCGTGGCAATAGTGCTGCCGCCTGGCGGGCGATCACTTTCGCCACTCCCCGTCTTATCTGGTTAATGGCGTGTGGGACCCGTGGGAGGAGTTGGCCGACTCTCGGAGGCCGACTCCCACGGGGGCCGTCTTCGGGCGCTCTCTCCGTCTTCTATCTCTCTCGCTGACCGGCAGGGCCCGCCGTCTCCAGGCCGTACATGCGGACCAGCGTGGGAACAGGGTTCCACCGCTGGGGCGGACGTCAGGGCCGGTATGGCCACAGTGTCGCGCCGTACCGAAGATCTCCTCCGATACGTCGTACTGTAGCCATACCCGCCCCTGGTAATCAGGGTAGGGGAGGGCTGTACTCCAGCCATCCCCAGCCCTGTCCTTCTTCTAGAAAGCTGAAGGTGGCGAAGTCGTGGGCCGACTCCCCATAGTCGGCATTCCCAGAGTCGCCAACTGGGAGTCGGCTTATGTCGTAGCCGTCTTCGAGGTCCCGCCGTGGGCGGGCCATAGCTGACCCTCAGAGTCGGCCCTTTGTCTCGGGATCCTTTGAGGGGCGCAGCCTGCCCCGATGTCTGGAAAGGTTCTGGGCCCCGGGTTAGCCTACCCGTGGCCCATTACTCCGACAGGCACCACGTAAGGTGCCGGAGCCAGTAGCTTCACCAAGAGAGCTGGGGCCGGGTCTTCGGGTAGAGGAGCCGGACAATTAATTGGTCCGGATATCTCCAGCCAAGCCTGTCAAAGGTAAAAGGGGGCTTAGATCCCGCATAGAGATAATCTATGAAGAAGAGCTTAACGAACCTGTCAAAGGTATAGATAGCCCACCTCGCCGGCAATACGCTGCGAGCTGTATCCGCGATCCTCGGAGGTGGATGTGGGGGACTCGGCGCCTTTGGTTAGCACCTTCCAGACGTCTTCATACGTCGTGTCAAAGAGCCTACTGAGGGTCTGGTGCTGCGCCGGGTCGAATTCCCACAAAGTAAAATCCCGTTCTTGGCACGGGAGGATCAGGCGAACGAGCATGACCTGGACTATGTTGGCAAGCAGGATTGGCTTGTCCACCAGGGACTGGATGCATGTTTGCAACCCAGTCACTTCTTCCTCATTGCCCCACGACAGGCCTGTCTCTTTCCAGGACATGAGCCACGTGGGGGGTCCGGATCTGAACTCAGGGGCCACGACCCATTTCGGATCGCGGGGCTCGGTGATGTAAAACCACCCTGCCTGCCACCTCTTTAGGGACTCCACGAGGGAGCCATCGAACCAGAGGACGCTGGCTATCTTGCCAACCATAGCACCTCCGCACTCCGCCTGGGTGCCGGACACCACCTTGGGCTTGACGTTGAAGGTCTTGAGCCAGAGGCCGAAGTGGGGGCGGACGCGGAGAAAGGCCTCACACACGACGATAAACGCCGAGATGTTGAGGACGAAGTTCGGGGCCAGATCGTGAAAATCTAGGCCGTAGTAGAACATGATCCCCCGGACAAATGGGTGAAGTGGAAAGCCCAGTCCGCGGAGGAAGTGGGGGAGAAAAACCACCCTCTCATGGGGCCTTGGGGTAGGAAGAAGCTGCCCCTTATCAGGAAGCCGATGCGGGATATCCTTGGATAAGTATCCGGCTTTCCTTAGCTTTTTTACTTGAGCCTCCGTAACGGAGGAGACCATCCACTTGCCTCCCGCTCCGGACATTGTTGGAGAAGGTTGAGGAAGAAGAGCGGACTTGGGCGCTGGAGCTTGAGTGCGTGAGAGATGGATTGGCAAAGGAGGAAGAAGGCGTCGGTTAAAAGGGAGAATCCTTATCCCTTTATATAAGCAGGAACGGTTAGGCGTCCTCACCTACCTAATAAAACTCACTTGCCTCCCAAGCGCCGCGGTAAATGGCGCAGTTGGGTTACCCACATCCGTATTAATGAGAATCCCGTTAGAGTGGGGCACACGATCTCTGCTTCGACAAGACGTGCCAAGGAAACCGCCTCGCTATACGGGCTGAGGTGGAACGATGAAAACAATTTATAGAAGGCTTGGCCGCAGTGTTATGACGCACTGTGGGATACGTTAGCAGATTTGATTTGTGTTAATATTATTCTCTGTATGGCAATATGTGGAAACTTATTTTGCAGAGCCGGACACTATTCTGTGGTGTTTATAATCTTCTTGAAGAACTTGGAGGAGGAACCCGCCTTGCAATGCCGAAGACAATCTGCACGCCGGACTCGTCGTCATTGAAGCCTGGTTCAGGGGCTACTGAGGGAGTCCTGGATTAGGGGGTGTTCGGATAGCCGAACTATACCTTCAGCCGGACTCCAGGACTATGAAGATACAAAGTTGAAGACTTCGTCCCGTGTCCGGAAGGATCTTTTCTTGGCGTGGAAGGCAAGCTAGGTGTGCGGATATTCAAGATCTCCTACCAATGTAACCGACTCTGTGTAACCCTAACCCTATCCGGTGTCTATATAAACCGGAGGGTTGTAGTCCGTAGGACAACCATCATCATACACAATCATACCATAGGCTAGCTTCTAGGGTTTAGCCTCCTTGATCTCATGGTAGATCCACTCTTGTACTACCCATATCATCAATATTAATCTAGCAGGAGTAGGGTTTTACCTCCATCAAGAGGGCCCGAACCTGGGTAAAATAAAGTGTCCCTTGTCACCTGTTACCATCCGACCTTGACGCACAGTTCGGGACCCCCTACCCGAGATCCGCCGGTTTTGACACCGACAATCCTATATATACCTACGTACCTCCAAACGATCAGAACAGGAGCCAAAAACCTAATTCCACCGCCGCAACCTTCTGTATCCACGAGATCCCATCTTGGGGCCTGTTCCGGAGCTCCGCCAGAGGGGGCTATCATCACGGAGGGCTTCTACATCATCCTAGCCCCTCCGATGAAGTGTGAGTAGTTCACCTCAGACCTTCAGGTCCATAGTTATTAGCTAGATGGCTTCTTCTCTCTTTTTGGATCTCAATACAATGTTCTCCTCCTCTCTCGTGGAGATCTATTCGATGTAATCTTCTTTTTGTGGTGTGTTTGTTGAGACCGATGAATTGTGGGTTTATGATCAAGTCTATCTATGAATAATATTTGAATCTTCTCTGAATTCTTTTATGTATGATTGGTTATCTTTGCAAGTCTCTTTGAATTATCAATTTGGTTTGGCCTACTAGATTGGTCTTTCTTGCAATGGGAGAAGTGCTTAGCTTTGGGTTCAATCTTGCGGTGTCCTTACCCAGTGACAGCAGGGGCAGCAAGGCACGTATTGTATTGTTGCCATCGAGGATAACAAGATGGTTTTTTATCATATTGCACGAATCTATCCCTCTACATCATGTCATCTTGCTTAAGGCGATACTCTGTTTTTACTTAATACTCTAGATGCATGCTAGATAGCGGTCGATGAGTGGAGTAATAGTAGTAGATGCAGGCAGGAGTCGGTCTACTTGTCTCGGACGTGATGCCTATATACATGATCATACCTAGATATTCTCATAACTATGCTCAATTCTGTCAATTGCTCAACAGTAATTTGTTCACCCACCGTAGAATACTTATGCTCTTGAGAGAAGCCACTAGTGAAACCTATGGCCCCCGGGTCTATTCTCATCATATCAATCTCCATCACTTTAATATTGCTTTTCTTTTTTACTTTGCCTATTACTTTTCACTTTGCATCTCTATATCAAAAATACCAAAAATATTATCTATCATCTTTATCAGATCTCACTCCCATAAGTGACCGTGAAGGGATTGACAACCCCTAATCGTGTTGGTTGCATTGAGCTATTGTTTTTGTGTAGGTACGAGGGACTCGAGCGTAGCCTCCTACTGGATTGATACCTTGGTTCTAAAAAACTAAGGGAAATACTTACGCTACTTTGCTGCATCATCCTCTCCTCTTCGGGGAAATCCAACGCAGTGCTCAAGAGGTAGCAACAAGAATTTCTGGCGCCATTGCCGGGGAGTCTGTGCAAAAGTCAACATACCAAGTACCCATCACAATCCCTATCTCTCGCATTACATTAGTTGCCATTTGCCTCTCATTTTCCTCCCCCCACTTCACCCTTGCCGTTTTATTCGCCCTCTCTTTTCCGTTTGTCTTTTTCTCGCTCGTATTTTCTTTGCTCACGTGTTGGATTGCTTGTTTGTCGCGATGGCTCAAGATAATACCAAATTGTGTGACTTCACCAATACTAACAATAATGATTTCCTTAGCACTCTGATTGCTCCTCTTACCAATACTAAATCTTGTGAAATCAATACTGCTTTGTTGAATCTTGTTATGAAAGATCAATTCGCCGGCCTTCCTAGTGAAGATGCCGCTACTCATCTGAATAGCTTCGTTGATTTATGTGATATGCAAAAGAAAAAATATGTCGATAATGATATTGTTAAATTGAAGCTATTTCCTTTTCGCTTAGAGATCGTGCTAAAGCTTGGTTTTCATCTTTGCCTAAAAATAATATTGATTATTGGAACAAGTGCAAAGATGCCTTTATCTCTAAGTATTTTCCTCCTGCTAAGATCATCTCTCTTAGAAACGATATTATGAATTTTAAGCAACTTGATCATGAACATGTTGCACAAGCTTGGGAGAGAATGAAACTAATGATACGTAATTGTCCTACTCATGGTTTGAACTTGTGTATGATTATGCAAAAATTTTATGCCGGATTGAATTTTGCGTCTAGAAATCTTTTAGATTCGGCCGCGGGAGGCACCTTTATGGAAATCACTTTAGGAGATGCTACTAAACTCCTAGATAATATTATGGTTAATTATTCTCAATGGCACACTGGAAGATCTACTAATAAAAAAGTGCATGCGATAGAAGAAATCAATATTTTGAGTGGAAAGATGGATGAACTTATGAAATTATTTGCTACTAAGAGTGTTTCTTCTGATCCTAATGAAATTCCTTTGTTTACTTTGATTGAGAATAATAATGAATCTATGGATGTGAATTTTGTTGGTAGGAATAATTTTGGTAACAACGCGTATAGAGGGAATTTTAATTCTAGGCCTTATCCTAGTAATCCTTCTAATAATTATGGAAATTCCTACAACAACTCTTATGGAAATTTTAATAAGATGCCCTCTGAATTTGAGAATAGTGTTAAAGAGTTTATGAATTCACAAAAGAATTTTAGTGCTTTGCTTGAAGAGAAATTGCTTAAAGTTGATGATTTGGCTAGGAACGTTGATAGAATTTCTCTTGAGGTTGATTCTTTAAAGCTTAGATCTATTCCTCCTAAGCATGATATCAATGAGTCTCTCAAAGCCATGAGAATTTCCATTGATGAGTGCAAAGAAAGAACCGCTAGGATGCGTGCTTCCAAAGATGCCTTTATTAAAGCGTGTTCTTCCAATTCCTATGAAAATCAAGATGAAGATTTAAAAGTTATTGATGTGTCCCCTATTAAATCTTTTTTTTTGCTATATAAATCTTGATGAAACTGAATATGATCTTCCTTTACCTAGAAGGCGTTCCAAAAATTCAGAGTATTTAGATCTTGATGATGAAATTGATAAACATGGGATTGAAAGAAATAAAACCCTAGATGTTGCTAAACCCACTATATTGGATTTCAAGGAATTTAATTATGAAAGTTGCTCTTTAATTGATTGTATCTCCTTGTTGCAATCCGTGCTAAATTCCCCTCATGCTTATAGTCAAAATAAAGCCTTTACCGAACATATCGTTGATGCCTTGATGCAATCCTATGAAGAAAAATTTGAGTTGAAAGTTTCTATCCCTAGAAAACTTTATGATGAGTGGGAACCTACTAATAAAATTAAAATTAAAGATTATGAGTTTTATGCTTTGTGTGATTTGGGTGCTAGTGTCTCCACTATTCCCAAAACTTTGTGTGATTTGCTAGATTTCCGTGATTTTGCTGATTGCTCTCTAAACTTGCATCTTGCGGATTCCACTATTAAGAAACCTATGGGAAGAATTAATGATTTTCTTATTGTTTAAAATAGGAATTATGCGCCCATAGATTTTATCGTTCTTGATATAGATTGCAATCCTTCTTGCCCTATTATTCTCGGTAGACCTTTCCTTAGAACGGTTGGTGCAATTATTGATATGAAGGAAGGGAATATTAGATTTCAATTTCCATTAAAACAGGGCATGGAACACTTCCCTGGGAAGAAATAAAATTACCTTATGAATCTATCATGAGATCCACTTATGGATTGCCTACCAAAGATGGCAATACCTAGATCTATCCTCGCTTTTATGCCTAGCTAGGGGCCTTAAACGATAGCGCTTGTTGGGAGGCAACCCAATTTTATTTTAGTTTTTTAGTTTTTGCTTATGTTTAGGAATAAATAATCCATTTACCTTCTGTTTAGATGTGGTTTTGTGTTTTAATTAGTGTTTGTGCCAAGTTAGACCTATAGGATCTTCTTGGATGATAGTTATTTGATCTTGCTGTAATTTCCAGAATCTTTCTGTTCACAAAAACAATTGTTAAAACTCACCAGAACGTGATAAAATACGGATTCCAATTGCTGATGATCAATAAACAAATTTTATTGGTCTTCCTATTTTGGTAGATTTTTTGGAGTTCCAGAAGTTTGCGTTAGTTACAGATTACTACAGACTGTTCTGTTTTTGACAGATTCTGTTTTTCGTGTGTTGTTTGCTTATTTTGATGAATCTATGGTTAGTAAAATAGTTTATAATCCATAGAGAAGTTGAAATACAGTAGGTTTAACACCAATATAAATAAAGAATGAGTTAATTACAGTACCTTGAAGTGGTCTTTTGTTTTCTTTCGCTAACGGAGCTCACAAGATTTCTGTTGAGTTTTGTGTTGTGAAGTTTTCAAGTTTTGGGTGAAATCTTTTGATGGATTATGGAACAAGGAGTGGAAAGAGGCTAAGCTTGGGGATGCCCATGGCACCCCCAAGATAATCCAAGGACACCAAAAAGTCAAAGCTTGGGGATGCCCCGGAAGGCATCCCCTCTTTCGTCTACTTCCATCGGTAATTTTACTTGGAGTTATATTTTTATTCACCACATGATATGTGTTTTGCTTGTAGCGTCTTGTATTATTTGTGTTTTTGTTTGGTAGTGTGCCACAATCATCCTTGCTGTACACACTTTTTGAGAGAGCCATACATGAATTAGAATTTGATAGAATACTCTATGTGCTTCACTTATATCTTTTGAGCTATATAGTTTTGCTCTATATGCTTCACTTATATCTTTTGAGCTTTATAGTTTTGCTCTTTGTGCTTCACTTATATATTTTAGAGCATGGTGGTGGATTTGTTTTAAAGAAACTATTGATCTCTCATGCTTCACTTAGATTATTTTGAGAGTCTTTAATAGCATGGTAATTTGCTTAATAATAATAATAAGCTTGGTATTCAAGATTTGTAAAACTTTCTTTTGAGTGCGTTGAATACTAAGAAAAGATTGATGCTTGATAATGGTTTTGAGATATGAAGATGGTGATATTAGAGTCATGCTAGTTGAGTAGTTGTGAATTTGAAGAATACTTGCGTTAAAGTTTGTGATTCCCGTAGCATGCACGTATGGTGAACCGTTATGTGATGAAGTCGGAGCATGATTTATTAATTGATTGTCTTCCTTATGAGTGGCGGTCGGGGACGAGCGATGGTCTTTTAATACCAATCTATCCCCCTAGGAGCATGCGCGTAATACTTTACTTTGATAACTTCTAGATTTTTGCAATAAGTATATGAGTTCTTTATGACTAATGTTGAGTCCATGGATTATAGGCAGTTTTCCCTTCCTTCCACCATTGCTAGCCTCTCTAACACCGCACACTTTTTGCCGATATCATACACCCACCATATACCTTCCTCAAAACAGCCACCATACCTACCTATCATGGCATTTCCATAGCCATTCCGAGATATATTGCCATGCAACTTTCCACCGTTCCGTTTATTATGACACGCTCTATCATTGTCATATTGCTAGCATGATCATGTAGTTGACATCGTATTCGTGGCAAAGCCACCGTTCATAATTCTTTCATACATGTCACTCTTGAATCATTGCATATCCTGGTACACCGCCGGAGGCATTCACATAGAGTCATATTTTGTTCTAAGTTTCGAGTTGTAATTGTTGAGTTGTAAGAAAAATAAAAGTGTGATGATCATCATTTTTAGAGCATTGTCCCAAGTGAGGAAAGGATGATGGAGACTATGATTCCCCCACAAGTCGGGATGAGATTCCGGACAAAAAAAGAGGCCATAAAAGAGAGAAAAGGCCCAAATAAAAAAATATGAGAGAAAAAGAGAGAAGGGACAATGTTACTATCCTTTTACCACACTTGTGCTCCAAAGTAGCACCAAGATCTTCATGATAGAGAGTCTCTCATTTTGTCACTTTCATATACTAGTGGGAATTTTTCATTATAGAACTTGGCTTGTACTCCCTCCGTTCCGAAATATTTGTCTTTCTAGACATTTCAACAGGTGACTACATAAGGAGCAAAACGAGTGAATCTACACTCTAAAATATGTCTACAAACATCCGTATGTGGTAGTCATTTGAAATGTCTAGAAAGACAAATATTTAGGAACGGAGGGAGTATATTCCAATGATGGTCTTCCTCAAAATGCCCTAGGTCTTCGTGAGCAAGCGAGTTGGATGCACACCCACTTAGTTTCTTTTGTTGAGCTTTCACATACTTATAGCTCTAGTGCATCCGTTGCATGGCAATCCCTACTCACTCACATTGATATCTATTGATGGGTATCTCCATAGCCCTTTGATACGCCTAGTTGATGTGAGACTATCTTCCCCTCTTTTTGTCTTCTCCACAACGACCATTCTATTCCATATATAGTGCTATATCCATGGCTCACGCTCATGTATTGCGTGAAGATTGAAAAAGTTTTGAAAATGTTAAAGTATGAAACAATTGCTTGTCTTGTCATCGGGGTTGTGCATGATTTAAATACTTTGTGTGGTGAAGATGGAACATAGCCAGACTATATGATTTTGTAGGGATAACTTTCTTTGGCCATGTTATTTTGAGAAGACATGATTGCTTTGTTAGTATGCTTGAAGTATTATTATTTTTATGTCAATATGAACTTTTGTCTTGAATCTTTTGAATCTGAATATTCATACCACAATTAAGAAGATTTGCATTGAAATTATGCCAAGTAGCACCCCGCATAAACAATTCTCTTTTTATCATTTACCTACTCGAGGACGAGCATGAATTAAGCTTGGGGATGCCTGATACGTCTCCAACGTATCTATAATTTTTGATTGCTCCATGCTGTATTATCTACTGTTTTGGACTATATTGGGCTTTATTTTCCACTTTTATATTATTTTTGGGACTAACCTATTAACCGAAGGCCCAGCCCAGAATTGCTGTTTTTTTGCCTATTTAAGATTTTTGGAGAAACAGAATATCAAACGAAGTCCAAACGGAATGAAACGTTCAGGAACGTGATTTTCTCATCAGATAAGACCCAAGAGACTTGGACCCTCCGTCAAGAAAGCCACGAGGCGGTCACGAGGGTGGGGGACGCGCCCACCCCTAGGGCGCGCGCCCCTGCCTCATGGGCCCCTCGGAGCTCCACCGACGTACTTCTTCCTCCTATATATACCTACGTACCTCCAAACGATCAGAACAGGAGCCAAAAACCTAATTCCACCGCCGCAACCTTCTGTATCCACGAGATCCCATCTTGGGGCCTGTTCCGGAGCTCCGCCAGAGGGGGCTATCATCACGGAGGGCTTCTACATCATCCTAGCCCCTCCGATGAAGTGTGAGTAGTTCACCTCAGACCTTCGGGTCCATAGTTATTAGCTAGATGGCTTCTTCTCTCTTTTTGGATCTCAATACAATGTTCTCCCCCTCTCTCGTGGAGATCTATTCGATGTAATCTTCTTTTTGTGGTTTGTTTGTTGAGACCGATGAATTGTGGGTTTATGATCAAGTATCATCAATAATATTTGAATCTTCTCTGAATTCTTTTATGTATGATTGGTTATCTTTGCAAGTCTCTTCGAATTATCAATTTGGTTTGGCCTACTAGATTGGTCTTTCTTGCAATGGGAGAAGTGCTTAGCTTTGGGTTCAATCTTGCGGTGTCCTTACCCAGTGACAGAAGGGGCGGCAAGGCACGTATTGTATTGTCGCCATCGAGGATAACAAGATGGGGTTTTTATCATATTGCATGAAACTATCCCTCTACATCATGTCATCTTGCTTAAGGCGTTACTCTGTTTTTACTTAATACTATAGATGCATGCTGGATAGCGGTCGATGGGTGGAGTAATAGTAGTAGATGCAGGAAGGAGTCGGTCTTCTTGTCTCGGACGTGATGCCTATATACATGATCATACCTAGATATTCTCATAACTATGCTCAATTCTGTCAATTGATCAACAGTAATTTGTTCACCCACCATAGAATACTTATGCTCTTGAGAGAAGCCACTAGTGAAATCTATGGCCCCCGGGTCTATTCTCATCATATCAATCTCCATCACTTTAATATTGCTTTGCTTTTTTGACTTTGCCTTTTACTTTTCACTTTGCATCTCTATATCAAAAATACCAAAAATATTATCTATCATCTTTATCAGATCTCACTCCCGTAAGTGACCGTGAAGGGATTGACAACCCCTAACCGCGTTGGTTGCGTTGAGCTATTGTTTTTGTGTAGGTATGAGGGACTCGAGCGTAGCCTCTTACTGGATTGATACCTTGGTTCTCAAAAACTAAGGGAAATACTTACGCTACTTTGCTGCATCATCCTCTCCTCTTTGGGGAAATCCAACGCAGTGCTCAAGAGGTAGCAAGCATCATCATGATCTCCATAGTCACCGGCATGACACCATGATCTCCATCATCTTGATCTATATCAATGTGTCGTCACATGGTCATCTCGCCAACAATTGCTCTTGCAACTATTGCTATCGCATAGCGATAAAGTAAAGCAATTATTTGGCGCTTGCATCTTATGCAATAGAGAGACAACCATAAGGCTTTTGCCAGTTGCCGATAACTTCAACAAAACATGATCATCTCATACAACAACTTATATTTCATCACGTCTTGACCATATCACATCACAACATGCCCTGCAAAAACAAGTTAGATGTCCTCTACTTTGTTGTTGCAAGTTTTACGTGGCTGCTACAGGCTGAGCAAGAACCGTTTTTACCTACGCATCAAAACCACAATGATAGTTTGTCAAGTTGGTGCTGTTTTAACCTTCGGAAGGACTAGGCGTAGCCACACTCGGTTCAACTAAAGTTGGAGAAACTGACACCCGATAGCCACTGATACGTCCATTTTGCATCATGCTTTTATATCGATATTTATTTCATTATGGGCTGTTATTTCACATTATGTCACAATACTTATGGCTATTCTCTCTTATTTTACAAGGTTTACTTAAGGAGGAAGAACGCCGACAGCTGGAATTCTGGGATGGAAAAGGAGCAAATATTAGAGACCTATTCTGCGCAACTCCAAAAGTCTCGAAACTCCACGGAAGTGATTTTCAGAATATATAAAAAATATCCAGCGGAAGAAGTTCACTAGAGGGGGGCCCACCTGTCCATGAGGGTGGGGGGCGGCCCCCTACCTCGTGGGCTCCCTGTTGGCCCTCCGATGCCCATCTTCTGCTATATGAGATCTTTCGTCGAGGAAAAATAGATAAGCAACCTTTCAGGACGAAACTACGCCGCCACGAGGCGGAACCTTGGCGAAACCAATCTAGGGTTCCGGCAGAGCTGTTCTGCCGGGGAAACTTCCCTCCGGGAGGGGGAAATCATCGCCATCGTCATCACCAACGCTCCTCTCATCGGGAGAGGGAAATCTCCATCAACATCTTCACCAGCACCATCTCCTCTCAAAACCCTAGTTCATCTCTTGTATCCAATTCTCGTTTCCAAGTCCGGGATTGGTACTAGTAGGTTGCTAGTAGTGTTGATTACTCCTTGTAGTTGATGCTAGTTGGTTTATTTGGTGGAAGATCATATGTTCAGATCCTTTATGCATATTAATACCCCTCTGATTATGAACATGAATATGCTTTGTGAGTAGTTATGTTTGTTCCTGAGGACATGGGAGAAGTCTTGCTATTAGTAGTCATGTGAATTTGGTATTCATTCGATATTTTGATGAGATGTATGTTGTCTAGCCTCTAGTGGTGTTATGTGAACGTCGACTACATAACACTTCACCATTATTTGGGCCTAGAGGAAGGCATTGGTAAGTAATAAGTAGATGATGGATTGCTAGAGTGACAGAAGCTTAAACCCTAGTTTATGCGTTGATTCGTAAGGGGCTGATTTGGATCCATATGTTTCATGCTATGGTTAGGTTTACCTTAATACTTTTGTTGTAGTTGCGGATGCTTGCAACAGAGGTTAATCATAAGTGGGATGCCTGTTCAAGTAAGAACAACACCCAAGCACTGTTCCACCCACATATCGAATTATCAAAGTACCGAACGCGAATCATATGAACGTGATGAAAACTAGCTTGACGACATTCCCATGTGTCCTCGGGAGTGCTTTTCCTTATATAAGAGTTTGTCAGGCTTGTCCTTTGCTACAAGAAGGATTGGGCCACCTTGCTGCACTTTATTTACTCTTGTTACTTGTTGCTTGCTACAAATTATCCTATCACAAAACTATTTGTTACCACTCATTTTAGTACTTGCAGAGAATACCTTGCTGAAAACCGCTTATCATTTCCTTCTGCTCCTTGTTGGGTTCGACACTCTTACTTATCGAAAGGACTACGATAGATCCCCTATACTTGTGGGTCATCAGCCACCTGTGTGCAAAGCACGTCGGTAGAACCAGTCTCGCGTAAGCGTACGCGTAATGTCGGTCCAGTCCGCTTCATCCAACAATACCGCCAAAGCAAAGTATGACATGCTGGTAAGCACTATGACTTATATCGCCCACAACTCACTTGTGTTCTACATGTGCATATGACATCTATGCATAAAACCTGACTCGGATGCCACTGTTGGGGAACGTAGTAATTTCAAAAAATTTCCTACGCACATGCAAGATCATGGTGATGCATAGCAACAAGAGGGGAGAGTGTTGTCCACGTACCCTTGTAGACCGAAAGCGGAAGCGTTAGCACAACGCGGTTGATGTAGTCATACATCTTCATGATCCGACCGATCAAGTACCGAACGCACGACACCTTCGAGTTCAGCACACGTTCAGCCCTATGACGTACCTCGAACTCCGATCCAGCCGAGTGTTGAGGGAGAGTTTTGTCAGCACAACGGCGTGGTGACGATGATGATGTTCTACCGATGCAGGGCTTCGCCTAAGCACCGCTGCAGTATTATCGAGGTGGACTATGGTGGAGGGGGGCACCGCACACGGCTAATAGATCAAACGATCAATTGTTGTGTATATGGGGTGCCCCCTGCCCCTATAGATAAAGGGGCAAGGGGGGGTGCGGCCGGCCTAGAGAGGGGCGCGCTAGGAGGAGTCCCACTCCTACTGGGAGTAGGACTCCCCCCTTTTCCTCGTTGGAATAGGAGAGAGAAGGGAAAGAGGTGGAGGAGAAGAAGGAAGGGGGGGGGGGGCGCCGCCCCCCTCTCCTTGTCCTATTCGGACTAGGGGGGAGGTGTTGGGGTACGTAGTAATTTCAAAAAAAATCCTACGCACATGCAAGATCATGTTGATGCATAGCAACGAGAGGGGAGAGTGTTATCTACGTACCCTCGTAGACCGAAAGTGGAAGCGTTAGCGCAACGCGGTTGATGTAGTCGTACGTCTTCATGATCCGACCGATCAAGTACCGAACGTACGGCACCTCCAAGTTCAGCACACGTTCAGCCCGATGACGTCCCTCGAACTCCGATCCAGCCGAGTGTTGGGGGAGAGTTTTGTCAGCACGACGGCGTGGTGATGATGTTGATGTTCTACCGACGCAGGGCTTCGCCTAAGCACCGCTACAGTATTATCGAGGTGGACTATGGTGGAGGGGCACCGCACATGGCTAAAAGATCAACTGATCAATTGTTGTGTCTATGGGGTGCCCCCTGCCCCCGTATATAAAGGACCAAGGGGGGGTGCGGCCAGCCAAGGAGGAGGCGCGCCAGGAGGAGTCCTACTCCCACCGGGAGTAGGACTCCCCCCTTTCCTACTTGGATTAGGACTTGGGAGGGGGAAAGAGTGGAGGGGAAGATGGAAGGGGGGGCGCCCCCCTCTCCTTGTCCTATTCAGACTGCGGGGCGGGGGGGGGGGGGGGGTGGGGGGAGGGGCGCGCGGCCCTGCCCTAGCCGCCTCTCCTCTCTTCCACCTAGGCCCATTAAGTCCCCGGGGGGTTCCGGTAACCCCTCGGTACTCCGGTAAAATCACTATTTTACTTGGAACACTTCCGATATCCAAACATAGGTGTCCAATATATCAATCTTCATGTCTCGAATATTTCGAGACTCCTCGTCATGTCCGTGATCACATCCGGGACTCCAAACAACCTTCGGTACATCAAAACACATAAACTCATAATATAACTGTCATCGAAACGTTAAGCGTGCGGACCCTACGGGTTCGAGAACTATGTAGACATGACCGAGACACGTCCCCGATCAATAACCAATAGAGGAACCTGGATGCTCATATTGGCTCCCACATATTCTACGAAGATCTTTATCGGTCAGACCACATAACAACATATGTTGTTCCCTTTGTCATCGGTATGTTACTTGCCCGAGATTCGATCGTTGGTATCTGAATACCTAGTTCAATCTCGTTACCGGCAAGTCTCTTTACTCGTTCTGTAATACATCATCTCGCAACTAACTCATTACTTGCAATGCTTGCAAGGCTTAAGTGATGTGCATTACCGAGAGGGCCCAGAGATACCTCTCCGACAATCGGAGTCACAAATCCTATTCTCGAAATACGTTGATAACCCAAAATTATTAAGTATAGGGGATCGCAACAGTTTTCGAGGGTAGAGTATTTAACCCAAAATTATTGATTCGACACAAGGGGAGCCAAAGAATATTCTCAAGTATTAGCAGCTGAGTTGTCAATTCAACCACACCTGGAAACTTAGTATCTGTAGCAAAGTGTTTAGTAGCAAAGTAATATGATAGTGGTGGTAACGGCAACAAAATCAAAGATAGCAAAAGTAATGTTTTTTGTATTTTGTAGTGATTGTAACAGTAGCAACGGGAAAGTAAATAAGCGAGAACCAGTATATGGAAAACTCGTAGGCACCGGATTAGTGATGGATAATTATGCCGGATGCGGTTCATCATGTATCAGTCATAACATAGGGTGACACAGAATTAGCTCCAATTCATCAATGTAATGTAGGCATGTATTCCGTATATAGTCATACGTGCTTATGGAAAAGAACTTGCATGGTATCTTTTGTCCTACCCTCCCGTGGCAGCGGGGTCCTATTGGAAACTAAGGGATATTAAGGCCTCCTCTTAATAGAGAACCGGAACAAAGTGTTAGCACATAGTGAATACATGAACTCGTCAAACTATGGTCATCACCGAGAGTGGTCCCGATTATTGTCACTTCGGGGTTGCCGGATCATAACACATAGTAGGTCACTATAGAATTGCAAGATAGGATCAAGAACTCACATATATTCATGAAAACATAATAAGTTCAGATCTGAAATCATGGCACTCGGGCCCTAGTGACAAGCATTAAGCATAGCAAAGTCATAGCAACATCAATCTCAGAACATAGTGGATACTAGGGATCAAACCCTAACAAAACTAACTCGATTACATGATAAATATCATCCAACCCATCACCGTCCAACAAGCCTATGATGGAATTACTCACGCACGGCGGTTAGCATCATGAAATTGGTGATGGAGGATGGTTGATGATGATGACGACGACGAATCCCCCTCTCCGGAGCCCCGAACGGACTCCAGATCAGCCCTCCCGAGAGGTTTTAGGGCTTGGCGGCGGCTCCGTATCGTAAAACGCGATGATTTCTTCTCTCTGATTTTTTTCTCCCCGAAAGCCAATATATAGAGTTGGAGTTGGCGTCGGAGGGTTTCCAGGGGGCCCACGAGGTAGGGGTGCGCCCTAGAGGGGGGGGGGGCGCCCCCACCCTTGTGGACAGGGTGTGGGCCCCCTGGTCTTCATCTTTGGTGAGGATCTTTTATTATTTTTTCTAAGGTGTTCCGTGGAGTTTCAGGACTTTCCGAGAATATTTTTTCTTTCTGCACATAAAACAACATCATGGCAATTCTGCTGGAAACAACGTCAGTCCGGGTTAGTTCCATTCAAATCATACAAGTTAGAGTCCAAAACAAGGGCAAAAGTGTTTGGAAAAGTAGATACGACGGAGATGTATCAACTCCCCCAAGCTTAAACCCTTGCTTGTCCTAAAGCAATTCAGTTGACAAACTGAAAGAAAGAAAGAAAAACTTTTACAAACTCTGTTTGCTCTTGTTGTTGTAACTATGTCAAGCCAGCATTCAAGTTTTCAACATATATCATAGCTAACCACATTTGCAATAATTCTCAGGTCTCATAATTACTCAAATCAATAGCATAATCAACTAGCAAGCCATAATAATAAATCTCGGATAACAACACTTTCTCAAAACAATCATGATATGATATAACAAGATGGTATCTCACTAGCCCTTTCTGAGACCGCAAAACATAAATGCAGAGCACCTTTAAAGATCAAGGACTGACTAGACATTGTAATTCATGGTAAAAGAGATCCAATCACAGTCACACCCAACATAGATTAATAGTGATGAATGCAAATGACAGTTGTGCTCTCCAGCTAGTGCTTTTTAATGAGAGGGTGATGACTCAACATAAAAGTAAATAGATAGGCCCTTCGCAGAAGGAAGCAGGGATTTTTAGAGGTGCCAGAGCTCGGCTTTTAAATAGAGATAAATTGCATTTTGAGTGGTATACTTTCATTGTCAACGTAACAACTAAGAGATGGCGATATCTTCCATGCTAAACAAATTATAGGCGGTTCCCAAACAGAATGGTAAAGTTTATACTCCCCCTCCACCAACAAGCATCAATCCATGACTTGCTCGAAACAACGAGTGTCTCCAACATACAAGGTCCCAGGGGGAGTTTTGTTTGCAATTAATTTTGATTTAGTTTGCATAAAGCATGGGACTGGGCATCCCGATGACCAGCCATGTTCTCGTGAGTGTGGAGCGGAGTCCACTCCTCTTGAGAATAACCCGCCTAACACGGAAGATAAGGACAGCCTTGGTTGATACATGAGCTATTCGAGCATACAAAACAGAATATTTATTTGAAGGTTTAGAGTTTGGCACATACAAATTTACTTGGAACAGCAGGTAGATACCGCATATAGGAAGGTATAGTGGACTCATCTGGAATAACTTTGGGGTTTAAGGGATTGGATGCACAAGCAGTATTCCCGCTTAGTACATGTGAAGGCTAGCAAAAGACTGGGAAGCAACCAACTAGAGAGCGACAACAGCCATGTACATGCATTAAAATTAATAAACATTGGATGCAAGCATGAGTAGGATATAATCCACCATGAACATAAATATCGTGAAGGCTATGTTGATTTGTTTCAACTACATGCGTGAACATGTGCCAAGTCAAGTCACTCAAATCATTCAAAGGAGGATACCACCCCATCATATCACATCATAATCATCTCAATAGCATGTTGGCACGCAAGGTAAATCATTATAACTCATAGCTAATCAAGCATGGCACAAGCAACTATGATCTCCAATTGTCATTGCAAACATGTTTATTCATAATAAGCCGAATCAAGAACGACGGACTCGTCATATTTACAAAAACAAAAGAGGTCGAGTTCATACCAGCTTTTCTCATCTCAGTCAGTCCATCATATATCATCATAATTGCCTTTCACTTGCACGACCGAATGGTGTAAATAATAATAAGAGTGCACGTTCATTGGACTAAGCTGGAATCTGCGAGCATTCAATAAACAAGAGAAGACAAGGCAATATGGGATCTTGGTTAATTCAACAATAAAGCATATAAGAGCCACTTCAACAATTTAATCATGGTCTTCTCCTACTGACTCCTAAAGTAAAGAAAGGAAATAAAAACTATTTACACGGGAAAGCTCCCAACAAGCAAAAGAAGAACGGGAAATATTTTTGGGTTTTCTTTTTAATTACTACTACTACAACAGGAAAGTAAACTACTACTATTTTTTTGGTTTTTCTTAAGGTTTATTAAACACACAAGAAGAAAGCAGGAAAAAGAAAACAAACTAGCATGTATATTACAGTGAAAGAGTATGAGCACCGACATCTAGCAGTGAGTGTGTGTGGACATAAATGTAATGTCAGTGAGAAATACGTACTCCCCCAAGCTTAGGCTTTTGGCCTAAGTTGGTCTATTGCCAGGGATAGCCTGGCGGATACCCGTAGGTGTAGCTGGGGTCGTACTGCAATGAGGAATAGTTGGGATCATACTGATGTGCAGCGGTTATCGCTGCTTAGCTGCAGCATGGAGTCGGGCTGCCTCCGCTCTCCTCTCGTACTCATCTACCTCCTCTCTGGTGATAGTATATCTTCGTTTTACCTGAGAACCAAAGAAGGCAGGAGCAGGGAGAGTAATACGGACAACATGCCGTTTGTTAAAAAATAAACGATATAAGAGAGGTGATTCAGGCCTCTCGACAAACTGGTGCGAAGCCATAAAGTTATAATCTAAATACGCAGTGGGCAACTCCGTATCACCCTCACGAATGTCTATCTCAAGAAAATGAGCTAAGCGGGTTGAATAAATTCCTCCAAAGAAATCTCCATTATATCTATTATGATGCAACCTACGGGCTACAATGGCTCCCATATGATAAGATTGGTCTCCTAACACAGCACTCCTAAGAATGCTGAGGTTAGGTGGACACACATGTGACATGCTTCATCCTTAGCATTTATGCGTCTACCGATGAAAAGAGCAAAATAATGTATAGCAGGAAAGTGAATGCTCCCTATATCTCTAGATTCCCCTACAGTTATACTAGCAAGAAAGTCTCTAAATTCAGATTTTGGGTGATCCCTAATACTACCCCATGATGGAAGTTTGCAAGCAAGAGTGAAATCTGCTAAGTCCATTCTATAAGATTTATCATAAAGATCAAACATGACTGAAGGAGAATTACGCGAAGATGAATACTCAAACCTCCTCACAAATGAACTTGTGAGATCATGATATTGGGGGCATTTGTCAGCTTCAAAATCCTCAAGACCGGCATTGCGCAAATATACTTTGAATTCTTCTTTAATTCCCGGACGGTCCATAAAATTTTCCGACGGCCATTCACAAGGTCGTACGGGGGCGTCTCTTGGTGGATCCTCGTTAGCATTGCGCATAGCAATCCTAGGTCCTTGCTTCTTAGAAGAACCACCTTGGAACATCTTCCTAAGCATATTGTTTTTCTCTGTAAAATTCTGAAATTTTTAGTAACTTCAAACAAAAGTGAACCAACTTCAATAAAAATGATATCAACTACTCCTACAAGTGCCTAGAGCTTATATCAAGCATTAGAACTACTTGGAACCATATAAATTTGACATGCAAGCTCAAGAACATGGTCACCTATGCAGCACAAATATGCAAAGAATAAAGCACTAGAACAAAAACTAATTGAACCAATGGAGGAGTCACATACCAAGGAACAATCTCCCCAAGCAGTTTTGCGAGAGGTGCTTTGAGCAAGGAGATCGAAAATCACAGCAAAAGTGGCAGGAACTCGTGCTTGAGTTGGTTTTTTGGGTTTGTGTGAGACAGAGGAAGAAGATGGGTGCTGGGATAAGTGGAGGAGGGCCACTGTGGGTGTTGGGGAACGTAGTAATTTCAAAAAAAAAATCCTACGCACACACAAGATCATGGTGATGCATAGCAACGAGAGGGGAGAGTGTTGTCTATGTACCCTCGTAGACCGAAGCAGAAGCGTTGACACAACATAGAGGAAGTAGTCGTACGTCTTCCTGGTCCAACCGATCCAAGCACCGTTACTCCGGCACCTCCGAGTTCTTGGCACACGTTCAACAAAGCTTCGGGGAGGAGTTCCGTCAGCACGACGGCGTGGTGACGATCGTGATGTTCAACCGTCGCAGGGCTTCGCCTAAGCACCGCTATAATATGATCGAGGTGTAATATCATGGAGGGGGGCACCGCACACGACTAAGGAATGATCATGAAGATCAACTTGTGTGTTCTAGGGTGCCCCCTGCCCCCGTATATAAAGGAGCAAGGGGGGAGGCTGGCCGGCCCTATGGGGCGCGCCAAAGGGAGGGGGGAGTCCTCCTCCTAGTGGGAGTAGGACTCCCCTTTCCTAGTCCAACTAGGAAGAGAGAGGGGGAAGGAAAGAGAGGGAGAGGGAGAGGGAGAGGGAAAGAGGGGCCGCGCCCCCCTCCCTAGTCCAATTCGGGCTCCTCATGGGGGGGGGGGGCGCCACCTCCTGGGCTGCTGCCCTCTCTCTCCCCTCAGGCCCACTAAGGCCCAATACTTCCCCGGGGGGTTCCGGTAACCCCTCCGGCACTCCGGTTTTCTCCGAAATCACTTGGAACACTTCCGGTGTCCGAATATAGTCGTCCAATATATAGATCTTTATGTCTCGACCATTTCGAGACTCCTCGTCATGTCCGTGATCACATCCGGGACTCCTAACAACCTTCCGTACATCAAAATACATAAACTCATAATGAAACTGTCATCGTAACGTTAAGCGTGCGGACCCTACGATTCGAGAACAATGTAGAGATGAGTGAGACACGTCTCCGGTCAATAACCAATAGCGGAACCTGGATGCTCATATTGGTTCCTACATATTCTATGAAGATCTTTATCGGTCAGACCGCATAACAACATATGTTGTTCCCTTTGTCATCGGTATGTTACTTGCCCGAGATTCGATCGTCGGTATCCTATACCTAGTTCAATCTCGTTACCGGCAAGTCTCTTTACTCGTTCCGTAATACATCATCCCGCAACTAACTCATTAGTTGCAATGCTTGCAAGGCTTAAGTGATGTGCATTACCGAGAGGGCCCAGAGATACCTCTCCGACAATCGGAGTGACAAATCCTAATCTCGAAATACGCCAACCCAACATGTACCTTTGGAGACACCTGTAGAGCTCCTTTATAATCACCCAGTTATGTTGTGATGTTTGGTAGCACACAAAGTGTTCCTCCGGTAAACGGGAGTTGCATAATCTCATAGTCATAGGAACATGTATAAGTCATGAAGAAAGCAATAGCAACATACTAAACGATCGGGTGCTAAGCTAACGGAATGGGTCATGTCAATCAGATCATTCACCTAATGATGTGATCCCATTAATCAAATAACAACTCTTTGTCCACGGTTAGGAAACATAACCATCTTTGATTAATGAGCTAGTCAAGTAGAGGCATACTAGTGACACTCTGTTTGTCTATGTATTCACACATGTATTATGTTTCCGGTTAATACAATTCTAGCATGAATAATAAACATTTATCATGAAATAAGGAAATAAATAATAACTTTATTATTGCCTCTAGGGCATATTTCCTTCAGTCTCCCACTTGCACTAGAGTCAATAATCTAGATTACACAGTAATGATTCTAACACCCATGGAGTCTTGGTGCTGATCATGTTTTGCTCGTGGAAGAGGCTTAGTCAACGGGTCTGCTACATTCAGATCCGTATGTATTTTGCAAATTTCTATGTCTCCCACCTCAGATGGAATTGAAGCGTCTCTTGATGTGCTTGGTTCTGTTGTGAAATATGGATTCCTTCGCTAAGGCAATTGCTCTAGTATTGTCACAAAAGATTTTCATTGGACCCGATGCACTAGGTATGACACCTAGATCGGATATGAACTCCTTCATCCAGACTCCTTCATTTGCTGCTTCCGAAGCAACTATGTATTCCGCTTCACACGTAGATCCCGCCACGACGCTTTGTTTGGAACTGCACCAACTGACAGCTCCACCGTTTAAAGTAAACACGTATCCGGTTTGCGATTTAGAATCGTCCGGATCAGTGTCAAAGCTTGCATCAACGTAACCACTTAAGATGAGCTCTTTGTCACCTCCATATACGAGAAACATATCCTTAGTCCTTTTTAGGTATTTCAGGATGTTCTTGACCGCTGTCCAGTGATCCACTCCTGGATTACTTTGGTACCTCCCTGCTAGACTTATAGCAAGTCACACATCAGGTCTGGTACATAGCATTGCATACATGATAGAGCCTATGGATGAAGCATAGGGAACATGTTTCATTTCTCTCTATCTTCTGCAGTGGTCGGGCATTGAGTCTTACTCAACTTCACACCTTGTAACACAGGCAAGAACCCTTTCTTTGCTTGATCCATTTTGAACTTCTTCAAAACTTTGTCAAGGTATGTACTTTGTGAAAGTCCAATTAAGCGTCTTGATCTATCTCTATAGATCTGAAATGCCCAATATGTAAGCAGCTTCTCCGAGGTCTTTCATTGAAAAACTCTTATTCAAGTATCCCTTTATGCTATCCAGAAATTCTATATCATTTCCAATCAGTAATATGTCATCCACATATAATATTAGAAATGCTACAAAGCTCCCACTCACTTTCTTGTAAATACAGGCTTCTCCAAAAGTCTGTATAAACCCAAATGCTTTGATCACACTATCAAAGCGTTTATTCCAACTCCGAGAGGCTTGCACCAGTCCATAAATGGATCGCTGGAGCTTGCACACTTTGTTAGCTCCCTTTGGATCGACAAAACCTTCTGGTTGCATCATATACAACTCTTCTTCCAGAAATCCATTTAGGAATGCAGTTTTGACATCCATTTGCCAAATTTCATAGTCATAAAATGCGGCAATTGCTAACATGATTCGGACAGACTTAAGCATCGCTACGGGTGAGAAGGTCTCGTCGTAGTCAATCCCTTGAACTTGTCGAAACCGTTTTGCAACAAGTCGAGCTTTTTAGACAGTAACATTACCGTCAGCATCAGTCTTCTTCTTGAAGATCCATTTATTCTCAATTGATTGCCGATCATCGGGCAAGTCAACCAAAGTCCACACTTTGTTCTCATACATGGATCCCATCTCAGATTTCATGGCTTCAAGCCATTTTGCGGAATCTGGGCTCACCATCTCTTCTTCATAGTTTGTAGGTTCATCATGATCTAGTAGCATGACTTCCGGAACAGGATTGCCGTACCACTCTGGTGCGGATCTTACTCTGGTTGATCTACGAGGTTCTGTAGTAACTTGATCTGAAGTTCTATGATCATCATCATTAACTTCCTCACTAATTGGTTTAGACGTCACAGAAACCGGTTCCTGTGATGTGCTATTTTCCAATAAGGGAGCAGGTACAGTTACCTCATCAAGTTCTACTTTCCTCCCACTCACTTCTTTCGAGAGAAACTCCTTCTCTAGAAAGTTTCCGAATTTAGCAACAAAAGTCTTGTCTTCGGATTTGTGATAGAAGGTGTATCCAACAGTCTCCTTTGGATATTCTATGAAGACACATTTCTCCGATTTGGGTTCGAGCTTATCAGGTTGAAGCTTTTTCACATAAGCATCGCAGCCCCAAACTTTAAGAAACGACAACTTAGGTTTCTTGCCAAACCACAGTTCATAAGGTGTCGTCTCAACGGATTTTGATGGTGCCCTATTTAATGTGAATGCAGCCGTCTCTAAAGCATAACCCCAAAACGATAGCGGTAAATCTGTAAGAGACATCATAGATCGCACCATATCAAGTAAAGTACGATTACGACGTTCGGACACACCATTACGCTGTGGTGTTCCGGGTGGCGTGAGTTGCGAAACTATTCCGCATTGTTTCAAATGTACACCAAACTCGTAACTCAAATATTCTCCTCCACGATCAGATCGTAGAAACTTTATTTTCTTGTTACGATGATTTTCAACTTCGCTCTGAAATTCTTTGAACTTTTCAAATGTTTCAGACTTATGCTTCATTAAGTAGATATACCCATATCTGCTTAAATCATCTGTGAAGGTGAGAAAATAACGATATTCGCCACGAGCCTCAACATTCATCGGACCACATACATCTGTATGTATGATTTCCAACAAATATGTTGCTCTCTCCATAGTACCGGAGAACGGTGTTTTAGTCATCTTGCCCATGAGACACGGTTCGCAAGTACCAAGTGATTCATAATCAAGAGGTTCCAAAATTCCTTCAGTATGGAGTTTCTTCATGCGCTTTACACTGATATGACCTAAACGGCAGTGCCACAAATAAGTTGCACTATCATTATCAACTTTGCATCTTTTGGTTTCAACATTATGAATATGTGTATCACTACTATCGAGATTAATCAAGAATAGACCATTCTTCAAGGGTGCATGACCATAAAAGATATTACTCATATAAATAGAACAACCATTATTCTCTGATTTAAATGAATAACTGTCTCGCATCAAACAAGATCCAGATATAATGATCATGCTCAACGCTGGCACCAAATAACAATTATTTAGGTCTAATACTAATCCCGAAGGTAGATGTAGAGGTAGCGTGCCAACTGCGATCACATCGACTTTGGAACCATTTCCCACGCGCATCGTCACCTCATCCTTAGCCAATCTTCGCTTAATCCATAGCCCTTGTTTCGATTGCAAATATTAGCAACAGAACCAGTATCAAATACCCAGGTGCTACTGCGAGCATTAGTAAGGTACACATCAATAACATGTATATCACATATACCTTTGTTCACCTTGCCATCCTTCTTATCCGCCAAATACTTGGGGCAGTTCCGCCTCCAGTGACCAGTCTGCTTGTAGTAGAAGCACTCAGTTTCAGGCTTAGGTCCAGGCTTGGGTTTCTTCTCCTGAGCAGCAACTTGCTTGCTGTTCTTCTTGAAGTTCCCCTTCCTCTTTCCTTTGCCCTTTTTCTTGAAACTAGTGGTCTTGTTGACCATCAACACTTGATGCTCCTTCTTGATTTGTACCTCCGCAGCCTTTAGCATTGCGAAGAGCTCGAGAATTGTCTTATCCATCCCTTGCATATTATAGTTCATCACAAAGCTCTTGTAGCTAGGTGGAAGTGATTGGAGAATTCTGTCAATGACGCTATCATCCGGAAGATTAACTCCCAGTTGAATCAAGTGATTACAATACCCAGACATCTTGAGTATATGCTCACTGACAAAACTATTCTCCTCCATCTTGCAGCTATAGAACTTATTGGAGACTTCATATCTCTCAATCCGGGCATTCTTCTGGAATATTAACTTCAACTCCTGGAACATCTCATATGCTCCATGACGTTCAAAACGTCGTTGAAGTCCCGGTTCTAGGTCGTAAAGCATGGCACATTGAACTATCGAGTAGTCATCAGCTTTGCTCTGCCAGACGTTCTTAATGTCGTCAGTTGCATCAGCAGCAGGCCTGACACCCAGCGGTGCTTCCAGGACGTAACTTTTCCGTGCAGCAATGAGGATAATCCTCAAGTTACGGACCCAGTCCGCGTAATTGCTACCATCATCTTTCAACTTTGCTTTCTCAAGGAACGCATTAAAATTCAACGGAACAACAGCACGGGCCATCTATCTACAATCAACATAGACAAGCAAGATACTATCAGGTACTAAGTTCATGATAAATTTAAGTTCAATTAATCATATTACTTAAGAACTCCCTCTTAGATAGACATCCCTCTAATCCTCTAAGTGATCACGTGATCCATATCAACTAAACCATGTCCGATCATCACGTGAGATGGAGTAGTTTCAATGGTGAACATCACTATGTTGATCATATCTACTATATGATTCACGCTCGACCTTTCAGTCTCCGTGTTCCGAGGCCATATCTGTTATATGCTAGGCTCGTCAAGTCAAACCTGAGTATTCCGCGTGTGCAACTGTTTTGCACCCGTTGTATTTGAACGTAGAGCCTATCACACCCGATCATCACGTGGTGTCTCAGCACGAAGAACTTTCGCAACGGTGCATACTCAGGGAGAACACTTTTACTATGATAATTTAGTGAGGGATCATCTTATAATGCTACCGTCAATCAAAGCAAGATAAGATGCATAAAAGATAAACATCACATGCAATCAATATAAGTGATATGATATGGCCATCATCATCTTGTGCTTGTGATCTCCATCTCTGAAGCACCATCGTGATCACCATCGTCACCGGCGCAACACCTTGATCTCCATCGTAGCATCGTTGTCGTCTCGCCACTTTCATGCTACTACGACTATCGCTACCGCTTAGTGATAAAGTAAAGCATTACAGGGCGATTGCATTGCATACAATAAAGCGACAACCATATGGCTCCTGCCAGTTGCCGATAACTCGGTTACAAAACATGATCATCTCATACAATAAAATTTAGCATCATGTTTTGACCATATCACATCACAACATGCCCTGCAAAAACAAGTTAGACGTCCTCTACTTTGTTGTTGCAATTTTTACGTGGCTGCTACGGTCTTAAGCAAGAACCAATCTTACCTACGCATCAAAACCACAACGATAGTTTGTCAAGTTAGTGATGTTTTAACCTTCGCAAGGACCGGGCGTAGCCACACTCGGTTCAACTAAAGTTGGAGAAACTGACACCCGCCAGCCACCTGTGTGCAAAGCACGGCGGTAGAACCAGTCCCGCGTAAGCGTACGCGTAATGTCGGTCTGGGCCGCTTCATCCAACAATACCGCCGAACCAAAGTATGACATGCTGGTAAGCAGTATGACTTATATCGCCCACAACTCACTTGTGTTCTACTCGTGCATATAACATCAAACCATAAAAACCTGGCTCGGATGCCACTGTTGGGGAACGTAGTAATTTTAAAAAAAAATCCTACGCACACACAAGATCATAGTGATGCATAGCAACGAGAGGGGAGAGTGTTGTCTATGTACCCTCGTAGACCGAAGCGGAAGCGTTGACACAACGTAGAAGAAGTAGTCGTACGTCTTCCCGGTCCAACCGATCCAAGCACCGTTACTCCGGCACCTCCAAGTTCTTGGCACACGTTCAGCTCGATGACGCTCCCCGGGCTCCGATCCAGCAAAGCTTCGAGTAGGAGTTCCGTCAGCACGACGGCATGGTGACGATCTTGATGTTCAACCGTCGCAGGGCTTCGCCTAAGCACCGCTACAATATGATCGAGGTATAATATCGTGGAGGGGGGCACCGCACACGGCTAAGGAATGATCACGAAGATCAACTTGTGTGTTCTAGGGTGCCCCCTGCCCCCGTATATAAAGGAGCAAGGGGGGAGGCCGGCCAGCCCTATGGGGCGCGCCAAAGGGAGGGGGGAGTCCTCCTCCTAGTGGGAGTAGGACTCCCCTTTCCTAGTCCAACTAGGAAGAGAGAGGGGGAAGGAAAGAGAGGGAGAGGGAGAGGGAAAGAGGGGCCGCACCCCCCTCCCTAGTCCAATTCGGACTCCTCATGGGGGGGCGCCACCTCCTGGGCTGCTGCCCTCTCTCTCCCCTCAGGCCCACTAAGGCCCAATACTTCCCCGGGGGGTTCCGGTAACCCCTCCGGCACTCCGGTTTTCTCCGAAATCACCTGGAACACTTCCGGTGTCCGAATATAGTCGTCCAATATATCGATCTTTATGTCTCGACCATTTCCAGACTCCTCTTCATGTCCGTGATCACATCCGGGACTCCGAACAACCTTCGGTACATAAAAATACATAAACTCATAATGAAACTGTCATCGTAACGTTAAGCGTGCGGACCCTACGGTTCGAGAACACTGTAGACATGACCGAGACACGTCTCCGGTCAATAACCAATAGCGGAACCTGGATGCTCATATTGGTTCCTACATATTCTACGAAGATCTTTATCGGTCAGACCGCATAACAACATACGTTGTTCCCTTTGTCATCGGTATGTTACTTGCCCGAGATTCGATCGTCGGTATCCTATACCTAGTTCAATCTCGTTACCGGCAAGTCTCTTTACTCGTTCCGTAATACATCATCCGGCAACTAACTCATTAGTTGCAATGCTTGCAAGGCTTAAGTGATGTGCATTACCGAGAGGGCCCACAGATACCTCTCCGACATTCGGAGTGACAAATCCTAATATCGAAATACGCCAACCCAACAAGTACCTTCAGAGACACCTGTAGAGCACCTTTATAATCACACAGTTATGTTGTGACATTTGGTAGCACACAAAGTGTTCCTCCGGTAAATGGGAGTTGCATAATCTCATAGTCATAGGAACATGTATAAGTCATGAAGAAAGCAATAGCAACAAACTAAACGATCAAGTGCTAAGCTAACGGAATTGGTCAAGTCAATCAGATCATTCATCTAATGATGTGATCCCATTAATCAAATAAAAACTCTTTGTCTATGGTTAGGAAACATAACCATCTTTGATTAATGAGCTAGTCAAGTAGAGGCATACTAGTGACACTCTTGTTTGTCTATGTATTCACACATGTATTATGTTTCCGGTTAATACAATTCTAGCATGAATAATAAACATTTATCGTGAAATAAGGAAATAAATAATAACTTTATTATTGCCTCTAGGGCATATTTCCTTCAGTGGCCCACGAGGCAGGGGGTGCGCCCTAGAGGGGGGCGCGCCCACCACCCTCGTGGCCAGGTGGCAGCTCCTCCCGTGGTAATTTTTGCATAGTAAATCCTCAAATATTCCCGAAAAAATCATATTAAATTGGCATGGCATTCTAAGGACTTTTATTTTCGGGATATTTTTATATTGCACGGATAAGACAGGAAACACACAGAAAATACTATTTTTACTTTATTTCAACTAAAGAACAGAGAATATAAAGAGGATACAGAGGTTTGTGCTTCTAGTTTCATCCATCTCATGCTCATCAAAAAGAATCCACTAACAAGGTTGATCAAGTCTTGTTAACAAACCCATTCCGATAATCATGAAACTGGAGAAATTTCGAATAACACTAGGTTACCTCAACGAGGATATGCACATCCCCAATAATAAGTATATCATATTTCTTTTTGACAGTAGGAAGAGGAAATTCAAAACCTCCAAATATAATCGATGGAATTTTTCCAATAGAGTTGATACTGTGGACTTGAGGTTGTTTCCTCAGGAAGTGTACCGTATGCTCATTACCATTAACATGAAAAGTGACATTGCCTTTGTTGCAATCAATAACAGCCCCTGCAGTGTTAAGAAATGGTCTTCCAAGAATAATAGACATACTATCATCCTCGGGAATATAAAGAATAACAAAGTCCGTTAAAATAGTAATGTTTGCAACCACAACAGGCTCGTCCTCACAAATACCGACAGGTATAGCAGTTGATTTGTCAGCCATTTGCAAAGATATTTCAGTAGGTGTCAACTTATTCAAGTCAAGTCTACGATATAAAGAGAGAGGCATAACACTAACACCGGCTCCAAGATCACATAAAGCAGTTTTAATATAATTTCTTTTAATGGAGCAATGTATAGTAGGTACTCCGGGATCTCCAAATTTCTTTGGTATTCCACCTTTAAAGGTATAATTAGCAAGCATGGTGGAAATTTCAGCTTCCGGTATCTTTCTTTTATTAGTGATGATATCTTTCATATATTTAGCATAAGGATTTGTTTTGAGCACATCCGTTAATCGCATACGCAAAAAGATAGGTCTAATCATTTCAACAAAGCGCTCAAAATCCTCATCATCCTTCTTCTTGGATGGTTTGGGAGGAAAAGGCATGGGTTTCTGAACCCAAGGTTCTCTTTCTTTACCATGTTTCCTAGCAACAAAGTCTCTTTTATCATAACGTTGATTCTTTGATTGTGGGTTATCAAGATCAACAGCAGGTTCAATTTCTACATCATTATCATTACTAGGTTGAGCATCATCATGAACATCATCATTAACATTTTCACTAGGTTCATGTTCATTACCAGATTGTGTTTCAGCATCAGACATAGAGGTATCATTTGGATTATCAGGTGGTTCAGCAACAGGTTCACTAGAAGTTTGCATAGTTCTATCATTTTTCCTTTTCTTCTTTTTAGAAGAACTAGGATCATCAATATTATATCTCTGAGCATCTTGCTTGATTCTCTTCGGGTGGCCTTCGGGATACAAAGGTTCCTGAGTCATTCAACCAGTTCTAGTAGCCACTCTAACAGCATAATGATTTTGCTTACTATTCATTTCATTAAGAACTTCTTTTTGAGCTTTAAGTACTTGTTCTACTTGAGTGGTAACCATAGAAGCATGTTTGCTAACAAGTTTAAGTTCACCTCTAATATTAGCCATATAATCACCCAAGCGTCTAATCTTATAAGCATTTTCTTTTAATTGTCTACCAAAATAAGCATTGAAGTCACCTTGCTTAAACATAAAGTTATCAAACTTATCCAAGCACAGACTAGCAATTTTAGTAGGAGGAACTTCAGCTTTATCATATCTATGGAGAGAATTTACCTTTACTACCTGTGTCGGGATATTGGGATCAGGAGGTTCTTCAGTAAATAAGTGATTGAGATCATATGTTTCCTCGACAGGCGGTAGATTAAGACCATGTATTTCTTCAATAGGAGGTAAATTCTTAACATCTTCAGCTTTAATACCTTTTTCTTTCATAGATTTCTTTGCCTCTTGCATAGCTTCGGGACTGAGAAATAGAACACCTCTCTTCTTCGGAGTTGTTTTAGGAATAGGCTCAGTAATTGGAGCGGGAGCTGGCTCAGGAGGTGCCCAATTATTTTCATCTGTCAACATATTATTCAATAGAATTTCAGCTTCATCCGGTGTTCTTTCCCTGAAAAGAGAACCAGCACAACTATCCAGGTAATCTCTGGAAGCATCGGTTAGTCCATTATAAAAGATATCAAGTATTTCAGGTTTCTTAAGAGGATGATCAGGCAAAGCATTAAGTAACTTGAGAAGCCTCCCCCAAGCTTATGGGAGACTCTCTTCTTTAATTTGCACAAAGTTGTATATTTCCCTTAAAGCGGCTTGTTTCTTATGAGCAGGGAAATATTTAGCAGAGAAGTAATAAATCATATCCCGGGGACTACGCACACAACCAGGATCAAGAGAATTAAACCATATCTTAGCATCACCCTTTAATGAGAACGGAAATATTTTGAGTATATAGAAGTAACGCGATCTCTCATCATTAGTGAACAGGGCAGCTATATCATTTAACTTAGTAAGATGTGCCACAACAGTTTCAGGTTCATAGCCATAAAAAGGATCAGATTCAACCAAAGTAATTATATCTGGATCAACAGAGAATTCATAATCCTTATCAGGAACACAAATAGGTGAAGTTGCAAAGGCAGGATCAGGTTTCATTTTATCTCTAAGTGATTCTTTGTTCCATTTAATCAATAACCTCTTAAGCTCATATCTATCTTTGTAGGCTAAAATAGCTAAATAAGAATCTTTATCAAAAAGATAACCCTGAGGAATAACGGGCATATTTTCATCATCACTTTCGTCATCGTATTCAGATTCATCAATTTCTCTTTCTCTAGCCCTAGCAATTTGTTCTTCAAGAAATTCACTAAGGGGCACAGTAGTATCAGGCATAGAAGCAGTTTCATCATAAGTATCATGCATAGCAGAAGTGGCATAATCAATAACATGCGACATACCGGGACGAATAGTACAAGCAGGTTTAGGTGTCGCTAGCTTACTCATAACAGAAGGTGAATCAAGTGTAGAGCTAGATGGCAGTTCCTTACCTCCCCTCGTAGTTGAGGGATAAAATGTTGTCTTAGCGTCTTTCAAGTTCTTCATAGTGTCCAGCAGATATAAATCCCAAGTGACTCAAACAATAGATCTATGCTCCCCCGCAACGGCGCCAGAAAAAGGTCTTGATAACCCACAAGTATAGGGGATCGCAATAGTTTTCGAGGGTAGAGTATTTAAACCAAATTTATTAATTCGACACAAGGGAAGCCAAAGAATATTCTCAAGTATTACCAGCTGAGTTGTCAATTCAACCACACCTGGAAACTTAGTATATGCAGCAAAGTGTTTAGTAGCAAAGTAATATGATAGTGGTGGTAACGGCAACAAAAGTAAAGACAGCAAAAGTAATGTTTTTGGTATTTTGTAGTGATTGTAACAGTAGCAGCGGGAAAGTAAATAAGCGAGAACCAGTATATGGAAAACTCGTAGGCACCAGATTAGTGATGGATAATTATGCCGGATGCGGTTCATCATGTATCAGTCATACCATAGGATGACACAGAACTAGCTCCAATTCATCAATATAATGTAGGCATGTATTCCGTATATAGTCATACGTGCTTATGGAAAAGAACTTGCATGACATCTTTTGTCCTACCCTCCCGTGGCAGCGGGGTCCTATTGGAAACTAAGGGATATTAAGGCCTCCTTTTAATAGAGAACCGGAACAAAGCATTAGCACATAGTGAATTCATGAACTCCTCAAACTATGGTTATCACCGGGAGTGGTCCCGATTATTGTCACTTCGGGGTTGCCGGATCATAACACATAGTAGGTGACTATAGACTTGCAAGATAGGATCAAGAACTCACATATATTCATGAAAACATAATAGGTTCAGATCTGAAATCATGGCACTCGGGCCCTAGTGACAAGCATTAAGCATAGCAAAGTCATAGCAACATCAATCTCAGAACATAGTGGATACTAGGGATCATACCCTAACAAAACTAACTCGATTACATGATAAATCTCATCCAACCCATCACCGTCCAGCAAGCCTACGATGGAATTACTCACGCACGGCGGTGAGCATCATGAAATTGATGATGGAGGATGGTTGATGATGACGACGACAAATCCCCCTCTTCAGAGCCCCGAACGGACTCTAGATCAGCCCTCCCGAGAGGTTTTAGGGCTTGGCGGCGGCTCCGTATCGTAAAACGTGATGATTTCTTCTCTCTGATTTTTTCTCCCCGAAAGCCAATATATAGAGTTGGAGTTGGCGTCGGAGGGTTTCTAGGGGGCCCATGAGGTAGGGGGCGCACCCTAGAGGGGGGGGGCGCCCCCACCCTCATGGACAGGGTGTGGGCCCCCTGGTCTTCATGTTTGGCGAGGATTTTTTATTATTTTTTCTAAGGTGTTCCATGGAGTTTCAGGACTTTCCAAGAATATTTGCTTTCTGCACATAAAACAAAATCATGCCAATTCTGCTGAAAACAGCGTCAGTCCGGGTTAGTTCCATTCAAATCATACAAGTTAGAGTCCAAAACAAGGGCAAAAGTGTTTGGAAAAGTAGATACGACGGAGACGTATCATACGCCAACCCAACAAGTACCTTCGGAGACACCTGTAGAGAACCTTTATAATCACCCAGTTACGTTGTGCCGTTTGGTAGCACACAAAGTGTTCCTCCGGTTAACGGGAGTTGCATAATCTCATAGTCATAGGAACATGTATAAGTCATGAAGAAAGCAATAGCAGAATACAAAATGATCGTGTGCTAAGCTAACGGAATGGGTCAAGTCAATCAAATCATTCTCCTAACGATGTGACCACATTAGTCAAATGACAACTCATGTCAATGGCTAGGAAACATAACCATCTTTGATCAACGAGCTAGTCAAGCAGAGGCATACTGTAACATCCCAAATTTTCAATTTGGATTGTTATACATAGATCATCCGTGCATATCATGATTTATTGGAATTCCGTTCCGCAATCCTCGAAATCCTAAGCAACTCAAGGACCCCCGGAGAGAGTTGGGGATTTTCCAGTTTTCATATTTGATTTTTATCAAATAATGAAACGAGGATTTTGATTTTAATAATTTTTCTCTCCGAAAAATATTTAATATTGAATTAAATGAGTGGTTATAATATGACTTCTCCAAAATAATTGAAATATTGGAGGGAAAATATTAAAATCATTTATTGGATTTTATTTGGTTTTATTCGGATTTTATTTGCATTAGAAAAATTGCACGTTTTCAAAATTTCATTCTAGGGCCAAGCAAATGTTCATCTCGTCCTAAATATTTTATTTAGACGGTGAAAATTTGTTTTGGCATTTTTAGATTTTTATTTATTTTTCTAGGATTTTTCTTCTGTCAGCGGAACTATATTTAAAAAAAAAAACTACGCGCCCGACTGGGCCTAAGGCCCAGCCGAGCCAGGCCGGCCCAGCCGCCCGCCGCCGCCTCCTGCAGCGCGCGTTGCCGCCGCCGCCGTCTCGGACCGGAGTCCGAGCCGGACTCCGCCTCCGCCGCGTCTTGCCCCCTCCTCCAAGCCGCCCCGCCCCGCCCCTTTATATACGCCGCCACCCGAGCCCCAACACCGCCGCCACCACCGCCCGCGCCTGCCGCCGCCGACCCCGCGGCCCCGCGAGCCGCCGTCCCGCCGCCCAAGCCCACCTCGCCGGAGGTAGCCGCCGGATCGGACCGCCGGTTTTTTTAAGAAACCGTTCGATTTATTTTTTTTCTTTTCGAAACCCTAGTTTTCGTTTTTTTAATAGATCGGTTTTTCTCCGGTTTATTTATTTAGTGAGCGTTCGCTCATTCGTTCGTTTTAACGAACGCGTTTTTCGTTTAGATCCAGTTAACGAACGTTCGTTCGTTAACCTGCTCGTCGTTTTTCTTTTTCTTGGATTTATTCCGCGATTTTTCTGATTGCGATTTCTGATCCGATCTTAGTTTCTGTTTATCTTTTCGCTCGTTTGTTGAAATCAGGCGATTCAAGTGCCTGGAGTTTCGTCTCGAAACCCTCTTTCCGATTAATCAACTCAAATAAGTTTTTGCTACTACAAAATTTGACCTAAGTTCAGATTAGTAAACGAAGCTTCTTTCGTTCGCCGTTGAGTTTCGTTGCTTTGTTCGATTGGATTCTTCTTGTGTACCCGAGTTCTTAAGTTGAACTTTCTGGTCAACCTATCTTATTTGAGTTTTACTTGTGCATCGTTGCTTGTTACTTATGTATGTTATTGTTTGCTTGCGATAGAATTTCCGAAGTGCGAAGCGTGTTACTACGAGTCTCTAGGATTCGCGGATCGTCAGCAAGGCAAGTAACACATTGATCATACTCTTTCCCTGCCCAGTTTTTATGCATTAGTATCAATCCTCAAACATTGCATGATTAGGATGTCATTAACTTGTGGGTTGAGAAGTAGTTGATGAGGTAGAACCTATTGCCCTGTTATATTCAAACCCTTGGGAGTTACTTCTACGTATTGCTTATATTGCTATGCTATGCTCGTAGTCGTGGTTCGGGTTTGAGTGAAATCCATGACAGATGTGAGATTCTTAATTAATGGTTCAACTTAAGGTGGCAACTTAAATTAACATCTGGGTGGATTGAGGCACATGGGGAACCCAGTGTTGTCTGTTTTTATTTTTGGAAATCCCGGGGTACCCGTGTGATCTTCCTATGGACCGCCACCCAGGCTCAAAGGGAACTGAGATGATTCATGCTACAAACTTCTGTGTGCAACCACAAGCTATTATGGGCTCTAGCATAGTTGAGTAAGTTACGTGAAGCTCTTGAAGAGGTAGATCAACATGTAGTGGGTTTTGTAGGTTTGGTATGGTCTACCCGGAGTAGAGAGTTAATGTTTCTGAAAGGCTGTGTCCCGGTCATCCGTTTCTCAAACGTAATGTAGTGTGAGAAATCCAACGGAGGCGATCGATTCTTGTGGGGAAAAGTGTGCAAACCTCTGCAGAGTGTACAATCTAATCATGGTTAGCTGTGTCCCCGGTTATGGAGAATTCTTGAGTATCTAGTACTTGGGTTATCGCATGTATCTCACCATATTTAATTAATACTGTTGGGTTGTTAATCACTTTAATTGGGATTGAGTTGGGGGTACCTTCTCAATGATGTTTCAACCACCATGATAGTTAAATTAAACTCTATTCCTTTGCTTTAGGAAAAAATTGGCTTTTCATAAAAACTATAACCATACAGCTTTCCACCAGCCATATTATTGTAATAAGCTCTCTTCTGAGACATTCGATGTAATAAGTGTGTGAGTGCTACTCTGTTATAAATCCTTCGAGTACTGTGTGTGTCAGCATTACCGATCCAGGGATGACACTGAAGCATAGAGACTTGACCATCTGAGGTCTGGTCGCTACAAGATGGTATCAGAGCACACGCTGAGTGTAGGACACGACCACTAAGATAAAACCCTAGGTCACACTTCTCTACTCATTTATGACTCCTCACCATTTTCTACTCTTTAGGGTGGCGGAGATGAAGAACAAGTTTGCACAACCGGATGAAGATACACCTTTTGGACGTCACCTGAAGGAAGTCACTAGGTACTTGAACATTGGAATACCAAGTTTCATCGGGATGCACAACGCCAGTTTGCCTAAAGAAGAGTGCTGGATGATTCAAGTACAAGTTCCAGGAAGGACGTTCTCGCCAACTTCTAAACCCATAGAGTTTTCTTTCGAAGCACCTACCTGGAGTCTAGGCAAAAGCATGGCCTCCCACATTACAATGGGACGCATTGGAGAAGTTTACAACAGGGAGCTTAAGGACACAATCTACCAAATATGTGGGCGCCGAGACAAGCAATGGGAAGTAATCAGCACCAAGAAGGACAGATCCATTGCAGCTTTCATCCAGGAGTTAAACCAGCACATTCAACGTCAGGAGAACAAGATGTGCGCGGACATGAAGGACCTGAAGAAGGCGAGGACTAGGATCATCGAGCTAGAGGAGGAACTCAAGTTCACACGCGATGGATATGAGGAGGAAATCAAGACCCTACTGGATAAGAATGACGACCTAGTCAAGAAGATCGGAGTATTCATGGGAGGACCAGCACCGGGAGTAGAAGACGACGATTCCACTTGCCCGAACAACTACATAATCATCGACGACACCGACTCCGGCCCTAGTGATGACGACTTTGAAGACGAAGCTGGAGCAGACATCATGGAGTCTTCCACCGATCAAAATTTCTAGATGACCACCAACTGTTAGTAGTATTTTTTCCCCATGTACATAGTAGTAGTAAGCACTTTTGCGATAGTTCTAGACGGTTTGTATGCCCTTGCTTGATTGATTGAGTGATATGATTGTGTTTGTCTCATGTGCATATGGGTAATGTTTTCTCATTAGACCCCTTTTCTATTCTAATCTCTCCCATCTAAACCCATCAGATGCCTCCGAGACGTGACACCGGTTTCGCTTTCCCACCAGAACTCACCCAGTTGATTCAGCAGCAGAATGCCTCGATGCAATTACTAGTTCAGAACCAGGGCAACAACAACAACAACAACAACAACCCGCCGCCAGTGGACAACCTAGCCCGTTTTCTAAGGTTATAGCCGCCGGTGTTTTCCAGTAGCACCGAGCCTATAGTCGCTGATGATTGGCTACACCGTATTGGAAGGGAGTTGACCACCGCAGGTTGCACAGATGCTGAGAGGGTGCGCTTTGCCGCCCATCAATTGGATGGACCCGCAGCCTCATGGTGGGAGAATTACCCAGCCACTTTTCCTGTAGCCAATGTCACTTGGGACCAGTTCCAGCAAGCTTTCCGCACAACCCATGTCTCAACTGGAGCTATGCAGATGAAGAAGCGGGAGTTCCGCAACCTACGCCAGGGGAACCGTACTGTGGCTCAGTACGTGGATGAATTTAGCAAGTTATCACGTTATGCCCCTGATGATGTGGCCACAAATGCCGCAAAGCAGGAGAAGTTTATGGAAGGGCTGAATGATGAGATGAGTATGCAGTTGATGGTAGCAACCTTCAACAACTACCAGGAATTGGTGGATAAGGCTCTTATAATTGAAGGGAAGCAACAGCAGATTGAGAGCCGCAAGAGGAAGTATGGACAAGGGATGTATAACCCAGGAGCTCAGCAGAAGCCTCGCCTAACCCCGAACTCGGGAGGGCTTGTTCATAACCATGGAGGTCACAACCACACTGGAGGAGGATCACATAACCACAATGGTTCTAAGAATGGGAATGGGAACGGAGCTAACGACAATCAGAACCGCTCCAACCCATCCACACCCGCCAAAAGAGACATAAGTCAGGTTACCTGTTTTAAGTGCAGGAAGACATGGCACTATGCCAATGATTGCCCTGAAGGAAGGAATGGAAACGGAAATGGGAGCGCTGGGAAGAAGCCCAATCCATTCAACAAAGGACAAGTGAACCACGTTAGCGTGGAGGAGGTTGAAGAGCAGCCGGATGCGGTAATAGGTAAGTTTTTGGTTAAGTAATTTACCGCTCTTGTTCTTTTCGATACTGGTGCATCGCATTCATACATATCAAGGGGATTCATGGATAAGTTTAAACTACCAACCCAAACCCTTAGGACCCCTCTTTTAGCGAGTTCACCCGGAACAGAGTATATGGCTAGCCGATGGTGTGACCAGATACCCTTAACCATTAGAACACATGTGTTTCCATCCGACCTAATTATCTTGGAGTCGCAAGGATTGGATGTGATATTGGGTATGGACTTGATGTCAAAGTATGGAGGAAGCATTGACTGTGCTAGTAAGTCGATTTATCTCACCACCCCGGAGGGAAAAAGGATTAAGTGTGTGTCTAGGCATGTGCCTAGGAGGAGCCAAGTGAATGCCCTTACGGGAGTTGTTCAGGAGGAAGTGCCGGTAGTAAAGGATTACCCGGATGTTTTCCTAGAGGAATTACCAGGCATGCCACCGGACAGAGACATTGAGTTTTTGATAGAACTATTGCCAGGAACAGGACCAATATCCAAGAGACCCTATCGGATACCTGCAAATGACCTGGACGAAATTAAGAAACAGATCAAGGAGTTATTGGAGAAAGGATACATCCGAAGGAGTTCATCACCTTGGGGAGCCCCAGTACTTTTGGTTGAGAAGAAGGATAAATCCCTAGGATGGTTGTTGATTATCGAGCCCTGAATGAAGTGACGATTAAGAACAAGTACCAACTACCAATGATCAACGATCTGTTTGATCAGTTGCAAGGAGCTAAGGTGTTTTCGAAGATCGATTTGAGATCGGGATACCATCAGTTGAAGATACGATAGAAGGATATACCAAAGACAGCGTTCACCACGCGGTATGGATTATACGAGTACACGGTCATGTCATTTGGACTGACTAAACGCCCCCGCCTATTTCATGAGCATGATGAACAAGGTGTTCATGGAGTTTTTGGACAAGTTTGTTGTGGTGTTTATTGATGATATCATGGTATACTCAAAAAACGAAGAGGAGCACAAGGAGCATTTGCGTTTAGTTCTCGGGAAGCTCAGAGAACACCAGTTGTATGCTAAGTTTAACAAATGTGAGTTTTGTCTCAAGGAAGTCGGATTCCTTGGACATGTTATATCAGGAGAAGGTATAGCAGTAGACCCCAGCAAGGTTCAGTCAGTCACTGAATGGTTGGCACCCACCTTAGTTAGCGAGATCCGCATTTTTCTTGGACTCGCAGGATACTACCGGAGATTCATTGAGAATTTTTCCAAGATTGCAAAACCAATGACCGAACTGTTGAAGAAGGATACCAAGTTTAAATGGACAGAAGATTGTGAAGCAAGTTTCCAGGAGTTGAAGAAACGTTTGGCTACAGCCCCAGTGCTAATACTGCCAGATATACATAAGGAGTTCCAAGTGTATTGCAATGCCTCTCGCTTAGGACTTGGATGTGTGCTTATGCAAGACGGAAGAGTTGTTTCGTATGCCTCACGACAACTAAAACCGCATGAATTGAATTATGCCACACATGATTTGGAGCTAGCAGCCGTAGTGCATGCATTGAAGACTTGGAGACATTACCTTATTGGAAACCGTTGTGATGTGTACACGGATCACAAGAGTCTGAAGTACATCTTCACCCAGAAGGAGCTGAACCTTAGGCAGAGGAGATGGTTGGAGCTTATAAAGGATTATGACATGAAGCTACACTATCATCTAGGAAAGGCCAACGTCGCAGCAGACGCCTTGAGTCGGAAGAGTTATGCTAATATCCTCGAAAGTAAAGGATTGCCGAAGGAGTTAGCAGAGGACATCATGGAACTTCGATTAGAGATTGTACCTAGAGGGTTCATTGCCACAATGGAGGTTCATTCGACATTCCTGGACAAGATTCGGGAAGCTCAGAAGGATGATAAAGAGATTGCCGAGATAAAAGAGAAGATGGGCAAAGGAAAGGCCAAAGGTTTTCGTGAGGATGAGCACGATACCCTATGGTTTGAGGACCGAATTTATGTGCCCAATAATCAGGAGATCAGGAAGTTAATACTTCAAGTGGCTCATGACTCACCATACTCGATACACCCCGGAAACACCAAGATGTATTTGGATGTGAAGGAACGTTTCTGGTGGACTGGCATGAAGAAGGATATTGCCGAGTATGTAGTCGTATGTGATGTATGTCAGAGAGTTAAGGCAGAACATCAGAAGCCAGCAGGACTGTTACAACCTATGCCAATACCTGAATGGAAGTGGGATAAACTTGGCATGGACTTTATCACAAGATTACCCAGGACTAAAGCAGGATATGATTCCATATGGGTGGTAGTTGATCGTTTGACCAAGGTAGCTCACTTCATTCCAGTGAAAACCACCTATACAAGTGCAAAGTTGGCCAAGATCTATATGTCCAGGATCGTATGTCTGCATGGAGTTCCGAGGACCATCGTATCAGATCGAGGAACACAGTTTACATCAAAGTTTTGGCATCAGTTACACCAGACTTTGGGAACGAGATTGGAGTTCAGTACAGCGTTTCACCCGCAGACAGATGGACAGACCGAGAGAGTCAATCAAATTTTGGAGGACATGTTGAGAGCCTGTGCGCTAGATTATGGATCTAGTTGGGATGACAATTTGCCGTATGCAGAATTCTCACACAACAATAGCTACCAAGCCAGTTTGAAAATGGCACCGTTTGAAGCCCTGTATGGACGCAGGTGCAGAACACCGTTGATGTGGGATGAGGTAGGAGACCGATAGTTGTTTGGACCGGACTTGATTAAAGAGTCTGAGGAGAAGGTAAAATTTATTCGAGACACACTGAAGATTGCTCAGTCCAGGTAGAAGAGTTATGCAGACTCAAAACGCAAGGAGGTAACCTACGAAATTGGAGACATAGTATACCTATGAGTATCACCCTTGCGAGGAGCGAAACGTTTTGGAGTTAAAGGGAAGTTAGCCCCGAGATTTGTAGGACCGTATCGCATTTTGGAACGGATGGGAGAAGTTGCCTACAAGTTGGAGTTACCTGAGGGATTGTCAGGAGTCCATGATGTGTTCCACGTTTCACAGCTGAAGAGGTGTCATGCTGAGAAGGCTGATATACAATTAAGAGATATCGTACCCTTGGAGGCGATTCAGTTGGACAGTGATTTGACTTACGAGGAGAAACCAGTCAAAATTCTTGAGTTTGCCAGCAGAGTCACCCACAGTAAGGTTATCAAGTTTTGCAAAGTTTAGTGGAGCCACCATGCCGAGGATGAAGTCACCTGGGAACGAGAGGATGATCTACTCAAGGACCACCCATACATATTTTCTAGCCAACCCGAATCTTGAGGGCGAGATTCATCTTAAGGGGGGTAGGTTTGTAACATCCCAAATTTTCAATTTGGAATCTTATACATAGATCATCCATGCATATCATGATTTATTGCAATTCCGTTCCGCAATCCTCGAAATCCTAAGCAACTCAAGGACCCACGGAGAGAGTTGGGGATTTTCCAGTTTTCATATTTGATTTTTATCAAATAATGAAACGAGGATTTTGATTTTAATAATTTTTCTCTCCGAAAAATATTTAATATTGAGTTAAATGAGTGGAGATAATATGACTTCTCCAAAATAATTGAAATATTGGAGGAAAAATATTAAAATCATTTATTGGATTTTATTTGGTTTTATTTGGATTTTATTTGCATTAGAAAAATTGCACGTTTTCAAAATTTCATTTTAGGGCCAAGCAAATGTTCATCTCGTCCTAAATATTTTATTTAGACGGTGAAAATTTGTTTTGATATTTTGATATTTTTATTTATTTTTCTAGGATTTTTCTTCAGTCAGCGGAACTATTTAAAAAAAACTGCGCGCCCGACTGGGCCTAAGGCCCAGCCGAGCCAGGCCGGCCCAGCCGCCCGCCGCCGCCTCCCGCAGCGCGCGCCGCCACCGCCGCCGACTCGGACCGGAGTCCGAGCCGTACTCCGCCTCCGCCGCGGCTTGCCCCCTCCTCCAAGCCGCCCCGCCCCGCCCCTTTATATACGCCACCATCCGAGCCCCAACACCGCCACCACCACCGCCCGCAGCCCCGCCGCCGCCCGCGCCTCGCGCCGCCGCCGACCCCGCCGCCCCGCGAGCCGTCGTCCCGCCGCCCAAGCCCACCTCGCCGGAGCCCCTCGCCGGAGGTAGCCGCCGGATCCGACCGCCGTTTTTTTTAAGAAACCGTTCGGTTTATTTTTTTTCTTTTCGAAACCCTAGTTTTCGTTTTTTAAAATAGATCAGTTTTTCTCCGGTTTATTTATTTAGCGAGCATTCGCTCGTTCGTTCGTTTTAACGAACGCGTTCTTCATTTAGATCCAGTTAACGAACGTTCGTTCGTTAACCTTTTCGTCGTTTTTCTTTTTCTCGGATTTATTCCGCGGTTTTTCTGATCGCGATTTCTGATCCGATCTTAGTTTCTGATCGCGGTTTGTCGGAATCAGGCGATTCAAGCGCCTGGAGTTTTGTCTCGAAACCCTCTTTCTGATTAATCAACTCAAACAAGTTTTTGCTACTATAAAATTTGACCTAAGTTCAGATTAGTAAACGAAGCTTCTTTCGTTCGCCGTTGAGTTTCGTTGCTTTGTTCGATTTGATTCTTCTTGTGTACCGGAGTTCTTAAGTTGAACTTTCTGGTAAACCTATCTTATTTGAGTTTTACTTGTGCATCGTTGCTTGTTACTTATGTATGTTATTGTTTGCTTGCGATAGAATTTCCGGAGTGCGAAGCGTGTTACTAGTCTCTAGGATTCGCGGATCGTCAGCAAGGCAAGTAACACATTGATCATACTCTTTCCCTACGCAGTTTTTATGCATTAGTATCAATCCTCAAACATTGCATGATTAGGATGTGATTAACTTGTGGGTTGGGAAGTAGTTGATGAGGTAGAGCCTATTGCCCTGTTATATTCAAACCCTTGGGAGTTACTTCTATGTATTGCTTATATTGCTATGCTATGCTCGTAGTCGTGGTTCGGGTTTGAGTGAAATCCATGACAGATGTGAGATTCTTAATTAATGGTTCAACTTAAGGTGGCAACTTAAATTAACATCTGGGTGGATTGAGGCACCTGGGGAACCCAGTGTTGTCTGTTTTTATTTTTGGAAATCCCGGGGTACCCGTGTGATCTTCCTATGGACCGCCACCCAGGCTCAAAGGGAACTGAGATGATTCATGCTAGAATCTTCCATGTGCAGCCACAAGCTATTATGGGCTCTAACATAGTTGAGTAAGTTACGTGAAGCTCTTGAAGAGGTACATCAGCAGGTAGTGGGTTTTGTAGGTTTGGTATGGTCTACCCGGAGTAGAGAGTTAATGTTTCTGAAAGGCTGTGTCTCGTTCATCCGTTTCTCAAACGTAATGTAGTGCGAGAAATCCAACGGAGGCGATCGAGTCTTGTGGGGAAAAGTGTGCAAACCTCTGCAGAGTGTAAAATCTAATCATGGTTAGCCGTGTCCCCGGTTATGGACAATTCTTGAGTATCTAGTACTTGGGTTATCGCATGTATCTCACCATATTTAATTAATACTGTTGGGTTGTTAATCACTTTAATTGGGATTGAGTTGGGGGTACCTTCTCAATGATGTTTCAACCACCATGATAGTTAAATTAAACTCTATTCCTTTGTTGTAGGAAAAAAATTGTCTTTTCGCAAAAACTATAACCATACAGCTTTCCACCAGCCATATAAATATGTAGTGATAGCATTATTCTGTTTTTGTTCTACTATGTTATATTACCAGCATATTCCATGTGCTGACCCGTTTTCGGGCTGCAACGTATTATGTTGCAGATTTTTCAGACAAGGAGTAAGGTTTGTTAGGTCGTTGCCATGCAGCTCAGCTATGCCGTTGGAGTTGATGGACTCACTTTATCTTCCAAGCCTTCCGCTGTTATCGCATTAGATGGCCTTAAGCCATATTATTGTAATAAGCTCTCTTCTGAGACATTCGATGTAATAAGTGTGTGATTGCTACTCTGTTATAAGTCCTTCGAGTACTGTGTGTGTCAGCATTACCGATCCAGGGATGACACTGAAGCACATAGACTTGACCATCTGAGGTCTGGTCGCTACACATACTAGTGACACTCTGTTTGTCTATATATTCACACATGTATTATGTTTCCGGTTAATACAATTCTACCATGAATAATAAACATTTATCATGAAATAAGGAAATAAATAATAACTTTATTATTGCCTCTAGGGCATATTTCCTTCAGTCTCCCACTTGCACTAGAGTCAATAATCTAGTTCACATCGCCATGTGATTTAACATCTATAGTTCACATCCTTATGTGGTTAACACCCATAGTTCACATCGATAAGTGACTAACACCCAAAGGGTTTACTAGAGTCAGTAATCTAGTTCACATTGCTATGTGATTAACACCTGATACGTCTCCAACGTATCTATAATTTTTGATTGCTCCATGCTACTTTATCTACTGTTTTAGGCAATATTGGGCTTAATTATCCACTTTTATATTATTTTTGGGACTAACCTATTAACCGGAGGCCCAGCCCAGATTTGCTGTTTTATGCCTATTTTAGTATTTCGAGGAAAAGGAATATCAGACGGAGTCAAAACGGAACGAAATCAATTGGAGAAGTTATTTTTGGAAGGAAACCCACCTGATGGACCTGGACCCCATGTCAGAAGAGCCACGAGGCGGTCACAAGGGTGGAGGGCGCGCCCTCCCCCCTGGGCGCGCCCCCTGCCTCGTGGGGCCCCCGTAGCTCCATCGACGTTCCCCCTTCACCCATATATACCGTCGTACCCTAAAACTTCCAGAACAGAAGATAGATCTGGAGTTCCGCCGCCGCAAGCCTCTAGAACCACCAAAAACCAATCGGGACCCCTTTCCGGTACCCTGCCGGAGGGGGGATCCATCTTCGGTGGCCATCTTCATCATCCCGGCGCTCTCCATGACGAGGAGGGAGTAGTTCACCCTCGGGGCTGAGGGTATGTACCAGTAGCTATGTGTTTGATCTCTCTCTCTCTTGTGTTCTCTCTCGTGTTCCTCTATGGCACGATCTTGATGTATCTCGAGCTTTGCTATTGTAGTTGGATCTTATGATGTTTCTCCCCCTCTACTCGTTTGGGATGAATTGATTCCCCTTTTGAAGTAATCTTATTGGATTGAGTCTTTATGAGAACACTTGATGTATGTCTTGGTGATCAACTTGCGGGTTTCGTGACATTGGTAACCTATGCATAGGGGTTGGCACACGTTCTTGATTCTCTGGTAGAAACTTTGGGGCGCACTTTGAAGTACTTTTATGTTGGTTGGATAAATCTGAGATTGTGTGATGCATATCGTATAATCATGACCACGGATACTTGAGGTGACAATGGAGTATCTAGGTGACATTAGGGTTTTGGTTGATTTGTATCTTAAGGCGTTATTCTAGTAAAAACTCCAGGGTTGTTTGTGACACTTATAGGAATAGCCCAACGGATTGATTTGAAAGAATAACTTTGTGGTGGTTTCGTACCCGACCATAATCTCTACGTTTGTTCTCCGCAATTAGTGGCTTTGGAGTGACTCTTTGTAGCATGTTGAGGGCTTGTCATATGTTCTATCTATGTTATTATTGTTGAGAGAACTTGCACTAGCGAAAGTATGAACCCTAGGCCTTGTTTCCTATCATTGCAATACCGTTTACGCTCACTTTTACCACTTGCTACCTTGCTGTTTTTATATTTTTAGATTACAAATACTCATATCTACCATCCATATTGCACTTGTATCACCATCTCTTCGCCGAACTAGTGCACCTATACAATTTACCATTGTATTGGGTGTGTTGGGGACATAAGAGACCCTTTGTTATTTGGTTGCAGGGTTGCTTGAGAGAGACCATCTTCATGCTCACGCCTCCTATGGATTGATAAACCTTAGGTCATCCACTTGAGGGAAATTTGCTACTATCCTACAAACCTGAGCACTTGCAGGGCCAACAGCGTCTACAAGAAGAAGGTTGTGTAGTAGACATCAACACCCAAAGAGTACTAAGGTATGATCATGTTTTGCTTGTGAGATAATTTTAGTCAACGGGTCTGTCACATTCAGATCCATAAGTATTTTGCAAATTTCTATGTTTACAATGCTCTGCATGGAGCTACTCTAGCTAATAGCTCCCACTTTCAATATGTATCTGGATTGAGACTTAGAGTCATCCAGATCGGTGTCAAAGCTTGCATCGACGTAACTCTTTACGACGAACTCTTTATCACCTCCATAACCGAGAAATATTTCCTTATTGCACTAAGGATAATTTTGACCGTTGTCTAGTGATCTACTCCTCGATCACTATTGTACTCCCTTGCCAAAATCAGTGTAGGGTATACAATAGATCTGGTACAGAGCATGGCATTCTTTATAGAACCTATGGCCAAAGCATAGGGAATGACTTTCATTCTCTTTCTATTTTCTGCCGTGGTCGGGCTTTGAGTCTTACTCAATATCACACCTTGTAACACAGGCAAGAACTCTTTCTTTGACTGTTCCATTTTGAACTACTTCAAAATCTTGTCAAGGTATGTACTCATTGAAAAACTTATCAAGTGTCTTGATCTATCTCTATAGATCTTGATGCTCAATATGTAAGGAGCTTCACCAAGGTCTTTCTTTGAAAAACTCCTTTCAAACACTCCTTTATGCTTTGCAAAATAATTCTACATTATTTTTGATCAACAATATGTCATTCACATATACTTATCAGAAATGTTGTAGTGCTCCCACTCACTTTCTTGTAAATACAGGCTTCACCGCAAGTCTTTATAAAATTATATGCTTTGATCAACTTATCAAAGCGTATATTCCAACTCCGAGATGCTTGCACGAGTCCATAGATGGATCGCTGGAGCTTGCACACTTTGTTATCTCCCTTTGGATCGACAAAACCTTCCGGTTGCATCATATACAACTCTTCTTTAAGAAATACATTAAGGAATGTAGTTTTGACATCCATTTGCCAGATTTCATAAAATGTGGCAATTTGCTAACATGATTCAGACAGACTTAACCATCGCTACGAGTGAGAAAATCTCATCGTAGTCAACACCTTGAACTTTGTCAAAAACCTTTTTTTCAACAAGTCTAGCTTTGTAGATAGTAACACTACTATCAGCGTTCGTCTTCCTCTTGAATATCCATTTATTCTCAATGGCTTGCCGATCATCAGGCAAGTCAACCAAAGTCCACACTTTGTTCTTATATATATGGATTCCATCTCAGATTTCATGGCCTCAAGCCATTTCACGGAATCTGGGCTCATCATCGCATCCTCATAGTTCGTAGGTTTGTCATGGTCAAGTAACATGACCTCCAGAACAGGATTACCATACCACTCTGGTGCGGATCTTACTTTGATTGACCTACGAGGTTCGGTAGTAACTTGATCTGAAGTTACATGATCATCATCATTAGCTTCCTCTCTAATTGGTGTAGAAGTCACAGTGGTGAACTACTTTCCAATAAGGGAGCAGGTACAGTTATGTCATCAAGTTCTACTTTCCTCCCACTCACTTCTTTCGAGAGAAACTCCTTCTCTAGAAAGGATCCATTCTTAGCAACGAATATTTTGCCTTCGGATCTGTGATTAGAAGGTCTACCCAACAGTCTCCTTTGGGTATCCTATGAAGACACATTTCTCCGATTTGGGTTCGAGCTTATCAGGTTGAAACTATTTCACATAAGCATCGCAACCCCAAACTTTAAGAAACGATAACTTTGGTTTCTTGCCAAACCACAGTTCATACGGTGTCGTCTCAACATATTTAGATGGTGCCTGATATGTCTCTGTCGCATCTACTTTTCCAAACACTTTTGCCCTTGTTTTGGACTCTAACTTGTATGATTTGAATGGATCTAACCCGGACTGACGCTGTTTTCAGCAGAACTGCCATGATGTTGTTTTATGTGCAGAAAACAAAAGTTCTTAGAATGACCTGAAACTCCACGGGATGTCTTATAAAAAATAATAAAAAATCATCACCAAAGATGAAGACCAGGGGGCCCACACCCTGTCCACGAGGGTGGGGGGCGCCCCCCCCTAGGGTGCGCCCCTACCTCGTGGCCCCCTGGAGACGCTCCGACGCCAACTCCAACTCTATATATTTGCTTTCGGAGAGAAAAAAATCAGGGAGAAGAAATCATCGCGTTTTACGTTACGGAGCCTCCGCCAAGCCCTAAAACCTCTCGGGAGCGCTGATCTCGAGTCCGTTCAGGGCTCCGGAGAGTGGGATTCGTCACCGTCGTCATCATCAACCATCCTCCATGACCAATTTCATGATGCTCACCGTCGCGCGTGAGTAATTCCATCGTAGGCTTGCTGGACGGTGATGGGTTGGATGAGATTTACCATGTAATCGAGTTAGTTTTGTTAGGGTTTGATCCCTAGTATCCACTATGTTCTGAGATTGATGTTGCTATGACTTTGCTATGCTTAATGCTTGTTACTAGGGCCCGGGTGCCATGATTTCAGATCTGAACCTATTATGTTTTCATGAATATATGTGAGTTCTTGATCCTATCTTGCAAGTATAGTCACCTATTATGTGTTATGATCCGACAACCCCGAAGTTACAATAATCGGGATACTTCTCGGTGATGACCATAGTTTGAGGAGTTCATGTATTCACTATGTGCTAATGCTTTGTTCTGGTTCTCTATTAAAAGGAGGCCTTAATATCCCTTAGTTTCCAATAGGACCCCGTTGCCATGGGAGGGTAGGACAAAAGATGTCATGCAAGTTCTTTTCCATAAGCACGTATGACTATATTCAAAATACATGCCTACATTACAATGATGAATTGGAGCTAGTTCTGTGTCACCCTATGTTATGACTGTTACATGATGAACCGCATCCGGCATAATTATCCATCATTGATCCGATGCCTACGAGCTTTCCACATACTGGTTCTCGCTTATTTACTTTCTCGTTGCTGCTGTCACAATCACTACAAAACACCTAAAATATTACTTTGCTTTCTTTGCTCTTTTGTTACCGTTGCCACCACTATCATATTACTTTGCTACTAAACACTTTGCCGCAGATTCTAAGTTTCCAGGTGTGGTTGAATTGACAACTCAGCTGCTAATACTTGAGAATATTCTTTGGCTCCCCTTGTGTCGAATCAATAAATTTGGGTTGAATACTCTACCCTCGAAAGCTGTTGCGATCCCCTATACTTGTGGGTTATCAATGCCCTTTTTAACGTGAATGCAGCTGTCTCTAATGCATAACCCCAAAACTATAGTGGTAAATCGGTAAGAAACATCATAGATTGCACTATATCCAACAAAGTACGGTTATGACGTGAAAGTGCGTTATATCGACTAGAGGGGGGGTGTATAGGCGATTTTTATGAAATTCTTCACTGAGGAATTTGCTCGTGAGGAAATTCCTTAGCGAAGAAATACTAGCAGCGGAATAAGTACTCAGAAGTAAACATAACAGATTACATGCATGGTCATCATGATGAAATGAAGACAAACACAGAGTACAGAAAGCGTAGGCACAGGATAACTCTAGATGAAGACAAACAGACTGAAGAAATTGAACTGAGGAATTTGTGAAAGTCTTCAGTCAGAGTCTTCAAACACAGATATGAACAAACAGACTACACAGTAATGAGGAAATGAAGGTGTTGAGGAAATGGAACCAGTAAGCTTGGTGAAGACAATGATTTGGTAGACCAGTTCCAACTGCTGTCTCAGTTGTACGTCTGGTTGGAGCGGCTGAGTATTTAAACTCGAGGACACACAGTCCCGGACACCCAGTCTTGAGCACGCAGCTCGGGACACCAAGTCCTCACCGTATTCTCCTTGAACTAAGGACACACAGTCCTCGTCCAATCACTCGCGGTAAGTCTTCAGGTGACTTCCAAACCTTCACAGACTTGGTCACTCGGCGATCCACAATTCCTCTTGGATGCTCTAGACCTTGACGCCTAACCGTCTGGAAGAAGCACAGTCTTCAAAGGTAACAAGCGTCGGATCCACGCAGGATCAATTTCTTTAGTGATGCTCAATCACTTTGGGTTTGTAGGTGTTATTGGGTTTGGGTTTGGTTTTTCCTCACTTGATGATTTTCGCTCAAAGTCCTCGGAGGATGGGTTGCTCTCAAATGACAAGTGTCAAGTTCACACGGAGCAGCCAACCAGCTAGTGGTTGAAGGGGGCGGCTATTTATAGCCTAGGGAGCATCCCGACATGATAAGACATAAATGCCCTTCAATGATATGACCGTTAGGTGGACAAGATATTTTAGGACAGCTGGCGCGTGGCACAGCAACGGTCGGAAATTTGGAGTACAAATTCCTCAGGGCTATCATGTTCCTCACTGTGTAGGCAATTTGCACTGGCGAATTCCTAACTCCTCAGTCAGAGCAAAGTCCTCAGTGACCAGAAGAACTGCGTCTCTGTCACTGAAGAAATTGACTGAACTGTATGAGATTTCCAATGGCTTCACTCGAAGGGATTGGTAGGTGTAGGATTTGAGTTGAGCATCACATGGAAATTTTCTCCTTAGTATTTCCTCGACCCCCTTTAACAGTACGGTGTTTCCTATGACTCAAGAAGGAGAAAAAATGAAACTACGAAAACACAGTCTTCATGCTTCACGTTCCTCGAACGAATACCATGTCTTCAAGGTCACACCAATTTCTTCACTTTCAAAGTCTTCAGAAAGTCTTCAGAATATCAAAGTCTTCAGTCGAAGAACTTCATTTTTAGGGGTCGACTTTTACTATAAATATCAAATTCCTCATTGACCTATAGACCTGTGTACACTCATAAACACATCAGATGCTTAACCTATAAGTCTTCAATACACTAAAATCACTAAGAGGCACTAGATGCACTTACATGACGTTCGGACATGCCATTATGCTGTGGTGTTCCAAGTGGAATGAATTTGTGAAACTATTCCACATTGTTTTAATTGAAAACCAAACTCGTAACTCAAATATTTGTCTCCGCGATCAGATCGTAGAAACTTTATTTTCTTGTCACGATGATTTTCCACTTCACTCTGAAATTATTTGAACTTTACAAATGTTTCAGATTTATGTTTGATCAAGTAGATATATCCATATCTTCTTAGATCATCTGTGAAGGTGAGAAAATAGCGATACTCGCCGCGAGCCTCAACACTCATCGGATCGCATACATCAGTATGTATTATTTCCAATAAGTCGGTTGCTCGCTCCATTGTTCTGGAGAACGGAGTCTTAGTCATCTTGCCCAAAAGGCATGGTTTGCAAGCATCAAGTGATTCATAATCAAGTGATTTCAAAATCCCATCAAGTGATTTCCTATGACTCAAGAAGGAGAAAAAATGAAACTACGAAAACACAGTCTTCATGCTTCACGTTCCTCGAACGAATACCATGTCTTCAAGGTCACACCAATTTCTTCACTTTCAAAGTCTTCAGAAAGTCTTCAGAATATCAAAGTCTTCAGTCGAAGAACTTCATTTTTAGGGGTCGACTTTTACTATAAATATCAAATTCCTCATTGACCTATAGACCTGTGTACACTCATAAACACATCAGATGCTTAACCTATAAGTCTTCAATACACCAAAATCACTAAGGGGCACTAGATGCACTTACAATCTCCCCCTTTTTGGTGATTGATGACAACATAGGTTAAGTTTTCAACGGGGATAAATATATGAAGTGTAGAACTTGATATTTAGGAATTTGATTGCAAGATATAGAAGAACTCCCCCTGAAGTTGTGCACAGTGAGGAATTTGCTTTTGAAGCAATGCACACTTGAAGAGTTAAATCATGGAGATCTCCCCCTATATCTTGTAATTCATACACGCATTTGATATATGATATGAAGAATTTGAAATGCATGATGAAATATGGTGCCTGATGCAATTCAGCATGCGTGCGATAACATTAATGAGGAATAAGCATGCAGAATAGCGCATCAAAAGTATCAGAGCTCAAGCATGTATCAAAGTATCAGAGCACCGAGCACCATAGGGTTTAAGATTACAACTCGATCCAATAAAAGTTTCGGAAGAACGAGAGTTGCAACTTAAAAAAATATGCCCTTATTATAGACCCGCTTGAAGACTAACTCAGATTTCTCCCCCTTTGTCATCAAATGACCAAAAGGATCGAAACTGAGGACTAACGCCCCCGAAGATATTCAATTTGATGGAGGAGCGCCAGTGTTGTTGGGGTCGGTTGTTGAAGTAGGGCCTGCTGCAGTGTCGTCCAAGTCTTCATTTTCATCAGTGTCGCGTGATGAAGAATATGAACTGGCCACCAGAGAAGGAACCTTGACCTTCTTGAATTTCTTCTGCGGAGGTGCCGACCAGGCAAATTCTTCTTTGAGGCCCATGTTCTCTAAATCTTCAGCACTATATACTTGAGACAGAACAGCCCAGGTGCGGTTGAAGGTTTCATGAAGGTAGTAATGGTTTTTCTTCACTGCATTATATGTGGCAGTCATGTTGTGAAGAATTGAACCAAACTGACGCTTGACCCATTTGTGATTGCGATCAACCTTTTGATGAAGACTGAGGAGTAACTCACGATCAGTCATCACCCTGGGTGCTGTGGCTTGAGGATTTGTCTTGGCAGTATTAGCAGCAGAGTCATGTGTGGCAGAGTCATCATTGGTGGAATAAGAAGCAGCCTTGCGAAATTGACCATCCAATGGACGAATGCCTTCATCTATCACAGCAGTGGCCTTGCCCTTTTCATCAGCTGAGGAAAATGTCCTTTTGAGGACTTCAATAGGAGGCAAGTAGCTGCAGTGGTTGAGAGTTTCAGCCTTGTAGTTGAGTGAAGACCTTGTCCTGATGAATCTCACAATCCAAGGTGCATATGGCTTCAGCTCAAATGGTGACATAACAATGTTGGCCAGAGTCCTCATGAAGAAATCATGGAAGTTTGGGAACGCCATGTATGATATTGAAAAGCATATTCTTCATGATGCCAACAATTTCTTCATCAGAAGAGTCGTGTCCTTTGATGGGACATATTGTCTTCGTCAAAATGCGATAGACAGTCCTAGGCACATACAGTAATTCCTTGATGAGGAATTTGGTACGAGGTGATTGCCCTGGCTTCAGAGGCTTCATGAGCACTTGCATATAGTGGTTTGACAGTTCAGGTTCATCATACACGCAACACGCATCTTCAGTGGGTGGACTAAGAGAAAGGCAGCGAAGCAATTCAGTTGCTGGGGCCTTGTAATGTGTATTTTCAGTCATCCAGTCCAGAACCCATGAATTGACATCTTCAGAGTTGCCAGTGATGTGCAGTGTAGCATAGAACTGAAGAATAAGTTCTTCATTCCAATCGCATATATCTGTGCAGAAGTTGAGTAGCCCACGTCGTGAAGAACACTGAGGACTGGCGTAAAGCACGGCATTGATTCCATATCCACGTGAGGAATATGTGCATGGTCGAAGACTTTGTCTTTGTTGTAAAGAACTGAGGAATAGAAGTTTGCTTGGCTGGCAGTCCAGAAACGCCTCTTCCTTATGCGAGCAGAGTCATAAGGATTGTATTCAGTGAAGAATACGTGCTCGCCATAGAAGTCTTCAGCTTTGAATTTCTGTTTGCATGAGAATGGATCCATTGGCCTTGGCAGAGGAGTGTCAGTGAGTTGCATCACGACCTCAGGAATCACAAGCTCAGGTTCTTCAGGCTGAGGAATTTCAGTATTTTCCTCAGGTGCAGTCACCTTGTCTGTTTCAGCAGTAGTTTCTTCAGCACTAGTGGCTGGAATTTCTTCATTCACAGAAGCAGTGGGATGAGTTGCATCAGAGCCCAATTTTATGGTTGGTGAAGAAGAGTGAGGAATTTGCTGCAGGGGAGTGAAGAGTGGGGAATTGGGATGCTGACTTTCCCAAAAGTCGTCATTCATTACTGGAGTTGTGCTTCCAATATCCACATCTTCATCATCAATTTCTTCAACACCAGCCTCTTCAGCATCAAACTGAGGCATTGGTGATGAGACTATTGGGGTTGAAGGGATTGTATCCACTTCAATTTCTTCATCAATATGCTCTGAGGAAGCAGCAGACTGAGTTTCTTCATCTGATCCACTTGGGATCTCATAATCTTCACCAAAAGGAACAAGGTCCTTTGATGGCATGGAGGAGATAGGAACAACATCAATTGGATTGGCAAATGAGCTGGTCATGGGCTTCATCTTCTTTGGTACTGAAGATTCTGAAGCACTTGATGCTTTCCTTTTCTTCACTGCAGCTCGCTCTACAGCCTTGGTTTTCTTCACATCTAAAGCAGAGGGAAGAATTGGAGTTGGAGTTGGTGCAGGTGGAGCTGAGGAATCTGGTTCATTTTCTTCAGGCACAACTGATGCAGTTGCCCTGGTCTCTTCATTTTCTTCAGGCGCACCACTAGTGGATGCCCTGGCAATTTCATCAACGGCTGGAGCAGAGTCATCAGCCTTGGAACTAGCATTTTCTTCAGCAGCCTGAACTTCATCAGCGGTGCTGGCATGTTGTTCAGTTTGCTGAGCAGATGCTTCAGCTTGAGGAATTTGTTGCTTTGAGGCAGTACCCTTGGTGAAGGTATCAGTCAGCCTCACAAATCTGACCTTGGCTCCTTGCCAATCAGCATAGTATGAGTCAAAGTTGTCGCTGAGGGCTTTGATCTCAGCCTGCATCTTGACAAGTTCCTCAGGCTTCATTTTGAGAACATTTTTCTTCAGCAGCTTCTCTTTGCGGTACTGGGATTTCTTGATCTCTCTGGCCCTATCATATTTCCACTTCTCCTCTTGGATGAAGTGAGTCAGCATGTGACTTTGGCCAGGTGTCAGCTTGAAATCAGGCATAGGAGTGTTGGGATCCTTGTGCCAGAGATCAATATAGTCTAGGATCGCCCTTGGATCCAAAAGCATGGGCACAGGTGTGCCTTTGGCTTTAGCAGCCCTTTCTTGGCGGTCTCTGGTGATTTCAGCAAGTTCTTCTTCATCAGCTTCATCATCATCAGAGGGCATAGTGAAGACCACTTGCTTCTTTGGACTTGGGCGAGTGCCGCGTCCAGCGGTAGCCTTTTTCTTCAGTAACGAGGGTCCAGCTGAAGATTTTGGTGCAGCTGAGGAACTAGCTGAGACACCAGAGGCAATAGAGATGCCAGTTGTCCTTTGGCATGAGGCTAGATGCACAGGAGCAGAGGACTTTGTGGGAGCAGGAGCAGCATGAGGAATTTGCTTTGAAGATTTTGAAGATTCTGGCCGTGAGGGCATTGAAGGTGAAGCACTTGGCTTACGAGCAGGCTTCTTCATCATTGATTTCCTCGGCTTGGCTGAAGCCTCAGTGGCAGCAGCAGCAGCAGATTCTTCATTGAATTTCCTCACTGCTTCTTTTGCTTGCTTTTGCAGTTTATGCTGACGCTTAGCCCATTCTTGAGGAAATTCCTCACCTCTTCTGATGCTAGAGGGATCAGCCACTTGGCCAGGTGCCAGTGGAGGGCGTTGACATGGAGGGTTTACGGCGAATTTCTTCATGTACTTAGGAGTAACATATCTGTACTCCCTCCATTCTCTTGCACATCTCCTTTCAATCCTCTGTATGCGCACGTTGCGCTGATTTCTATCTTCTTCAGGAGGTGTGCAGTACCCAGCATAAATGTCCTCAGGGATTTCAAATGCAGTCATGACCTCTGGTCTCTTTCCTCCTTTCTGCGGCCTTTTACCTTCAGCCATTTTCTTCAGATGAGGAATTTGAACAATGGAATTCTCTGAAGAAGTATGCAACTTTTCTTCGAGGAACGCTGCAAATGAGTTAAGTTGATGAGAACCTAAGGATTCAGCAGCGGACATGTGTACCTGTGAACAGAGTATAGTTGCGAGGAATTTGAAGAGGTCATATGCGTTCTCAGAGTTTTTTTATATAAAGAAGAAGTTTTGAGGATTTTGACCAGATTCGTCTTGAGGAATTTCACTAAGCTCCATATATAGCTTAGGTTCCAGAGTTGTATAGATTGAGAATCCACACATTTGAGGAATCTTGAAGAAATTTAGACTTAGGGAAATGAATCAAGAACAGAGAATAAGTGAGGTGTTTTGTGTGTGAGGATTTGAAAAATAAAAACACCTTTGAAGATTTTGTAGAAAAACTTCGAATCAAAGAGGGCAGTAAAAATAGCTTTTAATTACCCTGAATGAAGAACACGACGAACTGTGAGTTGGAACAGAGAAGTTCGTCAATGCAGATCTTCCATGCCCTAACTTGGCGGAGGAAGACGTCTACGGCGGCGGCGGAGGTGAAGATTTCCGCTGTCGGCGCGGGTACGTTGGCGATGAGGTCGAGGCAGTGAAGCTTTTCCTCACCGACGACGATGGAGTAGCGACGGCGCTAGGGTTTGGAGAGCTCGAGCGAGGTAAAGGAAGTGAGGATGGCAACGGAGGGGTATTTATAGCCGCAGTAAAAACTGCTCGTCCGAAGATTTAGGACTAACATGCCCCTGGCCGTTCTCCTTCACTTGACATGTGTCACCCACGTACCGTGTAGTGGAGATCGTGTAAGATCGTGGGTGAGTAAAATAATCCATCGTGGGAAGTGGAACGGATTGCGCGGCAAAACCGAAGGTTTGGATAAGATTAGTTTTAATGTTCCGTTCGCAATTTCTTCAGCTGACAGGACACAGTGAAGAATTTGAACGAGTTTCAAATAGAACGCACATGAAGAATTTGTGAATAGACTGGATTGAGTATAGCATAGAGGGGAAGGGTCCGATCACATTCACTTAGAAAAAAAATTCCAACTTGAAGAAATAGCTATAAGCGAATGCTGTAGAGGACATAAACTCATATATTTATATATATAGCGAATGAAGAAAAACGACGGCACAGGTGAAGACTTTGTAAAGTTTGAAGAATTTGAAAAACTGAAGAATTTCAAAAGTTGAGGAAAAACTTAAATTGAAGATTTTCAACTTTTGTGGTGGCGTGACCCACCGTGTAAGAATGATGATTTCAGACACCGCGTATAATTGTCGTAGGGTTCTAAGAATCAAATTCTTCATTAATTTCTTCACACTTAGAGTGTTATTCTTCATTGATTGAAGAAAAACGTTTCTTCATGTGTTGCACATCTAAGTCATCAATTTTGCATAAGTGTTAGGATGAGTGCATTTTCAAAGTACATTCGAAGATTCTAAGATATTTAGCTCACACCGCAACTTGCTAAATCTCTTCTCATCCAAGGGCTTAGTGAAGATATCGGCTAGCTGTTCTTCAGTCTTCACATGCTCAATAGAAATGTCGCCCTTCAACACATGATCACGAAGAAAATGATGACGAATCTGAATGTGCTTTGTCTTCGAGTGCTGAACTGGGTTGTGAGCAATCTTGATGGCACTCTCGTTGTCACAGAGGAGAGGCACATTCTTCACGTTGACTCCATTGTCCTTGAGTGTTTGCTTCATCCATAGTAGTTGAGCACAGCAGGAACCAGCAACAATGTACTCAGCTTCAGCAGTAGACAGTGATACGCAGTTCTGTTTCTTCGAGGACCAACAGACCAAGGATCGTCCGAGGAAATGACAAGTACCAGATGTTGACTTGCGATCCACACGGTCACCAGCATAGTCAGAATCAGAATATCCAATGAGGTCAAAGTCTGAGCCCTTGGGGTACCATAATCCTAGTGTTGGTGTGTGAGCTAGATATCGAAGAATATGCTTCACAGCCATATGGTGTGATTCCTTCGGTGCAGCTTGAAATCGTGCACACATGCAAACACTAAGCATTATATCTGGCCTAGATGCACATAAGTACAATAAAGAGCCAATCATGGAGCGGTATACCTTGTGATCGAAGTCAGTACCATTTTCATCAGTGCATAGATGACCATTTGTGGGCATAGGAATTTTGAGACCTTTGCAATCTTGCATGCCGAATTTCTTCAGGACATCCTTGAGGTATTTCTCCTGAGATATGAATATCCCATTGTGCTGTTGACGAATTTGTAGACCTAAGAAGAATTTCAATTCTCCCATCATAGACATTTGATATTCTTCACTCATCATATAGGCAAATTCATCACTATAACGTTGGTCAGTACAGCCAAAGATGATATCATCAACATATATTTGGCACACAAACAGTTCACCATCATATGATTTTGTAAAAAGAGTGGGATCGAGTGAACCGGGTGTGAAGCCTTTCTTCATGAAGAATTCCTTCAATGTGTCATACCACGCCCGTGGGGCCTGCTTGAGGCCATAGAGGGCCTTGTTAAGTCTGAAGACTTTGTCAGGATGTTTTGGATCTTCAAAACCTGATGGTTGAGCAACATATACTTCTTCCTCAATCTTACCATTGAGGAATGCACTTTTCACATCCATTTGGTATAAGATGATATCATGATGGTTAGCATAAGCAAGTAATATGCGAATAGCTTCAAGTCTAGCAACAGGTGCAAAAGTTTCATCGAAATCAATTCCTTCAACCTGTGTGTAGCCTTGAGCTACTAGTCGTGCCTTATTCCTCACCACAACACCATTTTCATCTTGCTTGTTGCGGTAGATCCACTTTGTACCAATGATGTTATGCTTGCGAGGATCGGGACGATTGACCAGTTCCCATACGTTCTTGAGCTTGAACTGATGTAATTCTTCTTGCATGGCCTGAATCCACTCAGGCTCCAGAAATGCTTCATCTACCTTAGTGGGCTCTGTGATAGAGACAAAAGCAAAGTGCCCACAAAAGTTAGATAGATGTGAAGCTTTTGAGCGTGTGAGAGGACCTGGTGCTCTAATGTCATCGATGATCTTATCCACTTGCACTTCTTTTGCAATGCGAGGGTGAGTTGGTTGCCGTTGAGGAATTTGATCAGCATTTTCTTCAGCATCAATTTCCTCAGCATTTTCTTCAGGTGCATTAGTTCGACGTTCTTCACGTTCTGGAACGAATTCTTCAGCAGATTCTTCAGTAGGAATGATATCTTCAGTAGCCTTGTGCTTGATCGATTCCTCAGGTGCTGGTTCATCTAACACAGAAGGTAGGTGCTCTCTTTGCGAGCCATTAGTTTCATCGAACCGCACATCTACAGTTTCAACAATCTTGTGAAGAACATTGTTGAAGACTCTGTAGGTGTGCGAGTCCTTTCCGTAACCAAGCATGAAACCTTCATGTGCTTTCGGTGCAAATTTAGAGTTGTGATGAGGATCTCTAATCCAGCATTTAGCACCGAAGACTTTGAAATAACTCACATTGGGTTTCTTGTCAGTGAGGAGTTCATAGGCAGTCTTCTTGAAGAATTTGTGAAGATACACTCTGTTGATGATATGGCACGCAGTATCAATTGCATCAACCCATAAACGACGAGGGGTTTTGTACTCATCAAGCATAATGCGAGCCATCTCAGCAAGAGTCCTGTTCTTGCGCTCCACGACGCCATTCTGTTGAGGAGTATAAGGAGCAGATAATACATGAGTAATACCAAGTTCATCAAGATAGTCATTGAGACCCGAATTCTTGAACTCAGTGCCATTGTCACTTCTGATGTGCTTGATCTTCACACCAAAGTTAGTTGAAGCCCGCGAGGAAAATCGTTTGAAGACTTCCTGCACTTCAGTTTTGTAAGAGACAAGGTGCACCCATGTGTAACGAGAGTAATCATCAACAATAACAAAACCATATTGAGATGCTTCATTAGAGACAGAGGAATAATGGTTAGGACCGAAGAGATCCATGTGAAGCAATTCAAATGGACGAGTAGTGGTCATGATAGTCTTCGCTGGATGCTTGGCCTTGGTCATCTTTCCAGCTTCACAGGCACCGCATAAGTGATCCTTGAGGAATTTGACATTCTCAATGCCAATGACATGCTTCTTCTTCGCAAGCGTGTGCAGATTCCTCATGCCTGCATGACCAAGTCGTCGATGTCATAGCCATCCTTCTGAAGTTTTTGCAAGTAGGCACACGGCAGGTTGTGAATCTGCAGAGAAATCAACAATATACAAGTCTCCTCTCCTAAAGCCTTCGAAGACTTTGGATTTGTCAGATTCCATAATCACAACACAACGATACTTGCCGAAGACAACAACCATATCTAGATCACAAAGCATTGAGACAGACATAAGATTGTATCCTAAGGACTCAACAAGCATGACTTTGTCCATGTGTCGATCCTTTGTGATAGCAACCTTACCTAGACCCAATACCTGACTTTTGCTTTTATCAGCGAAGATGATATGCTTCATGTGTGATGCTGATAAGGGAGCATCCATCAACAGATTCTTGTCACCGGTCATGTGATTTGTACATCCACTATCAAGTACCCATTCAGTGGATTTGCGTTGATCATCCTGCAGATGAATTAGTGCAACTTACGAACCTCATATACTTCAGTAGTGAATAATATGACATCACAATTCATCAGATCAATTTCATCAAGCAGTAGAACCGATAAAACAGAGGGAGGACGTGTGAAATGAAAGTTCATTTCATCATGGTTAGCCTGCATCCTTTCAGGCAATTCTGTCAGGTCCCCAGCAAATTCTTCAGACGTTACAGCACGACTGGAGACCTGAACCTACAGAAGAGATTAGTTCTTTTTCTTCACCACCCACATCTGAAGGGGTGGCAAAGAGTTCATCACTCTGCGAGCTCCATATGAGAATGGTGGCAAAGCAGCCAAACCATTACGTTTCACATAAGAGGGGTTAGGATAAGCATATGAATAAGCAGAGAAATTCTTCGAGGACTTATGAACATAATAATTTGAAGAATAATGCTCATATTCATAGCCCTTGGCTCTTCCCTGCGAAACAGAGTTGTTAGCACGATGATGTTCATATGAGGACTTTGATCCATGTGAGGAATTTGGTCCATATGAAGAATTAGATCTGGGGTTCCTTTTCTTCACAGGTGGTGTCATGAGGACATTCACCTGAAGACTTTTAAGGCAGCTCTTGGGAACCCAGATTTTCTTCATAGGGGAACCGTTCCTGCAGTTAGTGCCAACATATCTAGCAAATACTTCACCATTCTGATTTTTGAACAGTTTATAGTTGGAGTCAAATGACTCATCAGAAGAATGAGAAGATTCACATGTATAGCCAGATAAATCAGATGGATCAACTGGAGGTCCCTTTGCAGCAACCCATGAGGTTTGGGGGTACTGCTGAGGCTTCCAATAAGTACCATCCGCATTGAGTTTCCTCTCAAAGGCAATACCCTCTTTCCTAGGGTTCCTGTTGAGGATCTGCTTTTTAAGCACATCACAAAGAGCCTGATGCCCTTTGAGGCTTTTGTACATGCCTGTCATGTACAATTCCTTCAGCCCTGCATCGTCAGTGATACTAGCAATGTCCTCAGATGAGGAATTAGTGATAGTAGAGACAGGTGAAGAATTTGTAACATTTGAAGCATTTGAACATTCAGGTGAAGAATTAGCAGATTCTCGTTCAATGCATTTTAAACATGGAGGAATAAATTCTTCCTGAGAAGCGCTGATTTGTTGAGCAAGTAATGAATCGCGCTCCTTCTGAAGATCTTCATAACTCACTCTTAGCTTCTCAAGATCTTGCTTCTTTTGAAGATATTCATAAGAAAGCTTCTCATGATCAGATAAGAGAGTGTTATGATGATTTTGAAGGTTTTCAAGCTTAGTCTGAAGTCTCTGAAGATTTTCAGTCAAGGCCTTAGTGCGATCCATTTCTTCACCCAACATATCATCACTTCTGTCTAGCATGTTTTGAACCTTTTCAAAAGCCATGTGTTGTTGCACAGCAACCTTAGCAAGTTTAGAGTAGCTAGGCTTAAGATTTTCATCAGATTCATCATCACTAGATTCAGAGGAGGCATATTTGAGTACCTTGGCACCCTTTGCCATGAAGCAATAGGTGGGAGCGTAGTCATCACTGCCTTCGTCAGCCTTGTTGGTGAGATCACTTTCTTCAGCGTTGAAGATGGATTTGCTGACGAATGCAGTAGTGAGGGCTAGGCTCGCCACACCAGACTCAGAGTCTTCAGATTGTTCCTCTTCCTCATTTTCTTCAGATTCAGCCTCAGAGTCCATTTCCTTGCCAATGAATGCCCGAGCCTTCTTGGAGCTGCTCTTCTTGTGAGACGAAGACTTCGAGGATTTTGATGATGAAGATTTTGAGGATTTCTTCTTTTTCTTTGCATCATCAGAACTGTAATCCTTGTATTTCTTCTTCTTTGATTCCTTTTCCCACTGAGGACAATCTTGAATGTAATGTCCTGGTTTCTTGCACTTGTGACAAAGCCTCTTCTTATAGTCACTGGTTGAGGAATCGTTGCTTCTTGAGGATTTTCCAAAACGACCACGTCTTGAGAACTTCTGGAATTTCTTCACAAGCAGTGCCAGATCATGACTTAGTTCTTCAGGATCACCAAGGCTGCTATCAGAGTCTTCATCTTCGGACTCAGATACTACCTTGGCCTTCAGTGCACGTGATCTGCCATAGCTCGAACCGTAGAGATCTCTCTTCTCAGCAAGCTGGAACTCATGAGTGTTTAGCCTCTCGAGGATATCAGCGGGGTCAAGTGACTTGTAATCACCACGCTCTTGAATCATCAGTGCCAGAGTGTCAAATGAGGAATCAAGCGATCTCAGCAATTTCTTCACCACCTCATGGTCGGTGATGTCAGTGGCACCAAGTGCTTGAAGCTCATTTGAGATGTCAGTGAGGCGATCGAAGGTTTGCTGAACATTTTCATTGTCGAGTCTTTTGAAGCGGTTGAAGAGATTGCGAAGAACATCAACTCGAGAATCACGCTGAGTTGAAACTCCTTCATTGACTTTGGACAGCCTATCCCAGATAAGCTTAGCAGTTTCCAGAGCACTCACTCTACCATACTGTCCTTTGCTCAGATGGCCACATATGATATTCTTCGCTTGGGAATCAAGTTGCTTGAATCTCTTCACATCGGTAGCGTTCAGTGCGGGTGAGACAGAGGGAACACCATTTTCCACAACATACCAGAGATCGTTATCAATTGCCTCAAGATGCATGCGCATCTTGTTCTTCCAGTAGGGGTAGTCCGTCCCATCAAAGGTAGGACACCCAGCAGAGACCTTGATCATACCTGCGGTCGACATAACTAAAACTCCAGGCTGTTAAACCAAAATCACACAGAACAAGGGAGTACCTTGCTCTGATACCAATTGAAAGTGCGTTATATCGACTAGAGGGGGGGGGGGTGAATAGGCGATTTTTATGAAATTCTTCACTGAGGAATTTGCTCGTGAGGAAATTCCTTAGCGAAGAAATACTAGCAGCGGAATAAGTACTGAGAAGTAAACATAACAGATTACATGCATGGTCATCATGATGAAATGAAGACAAACACAGAGTACAAAAAGCGTAGGCACAGGATAACTCTAGATGAAGACAAACAGACTGAAGAAATTGAACTGAGGAATTTGTGAAAGTCTTCAGTCAGAGTCTTCAAACACAGATATGAACAAACAGACTACACAGTAATGAGGAAATGAAGGTGTTGAGGAAATGGAACCAGTAAGCTTGGTGAAGACAATGATTTGGTAGACCAGTTCCAACTGCTGTCTCAGTTGTACGTCTGGTTGGAGCGGCTGAGTATTTAAACTCGAGGACACACAGTCCCGGACACCCAGTCCTGAGCACGCAGCTCGGGACACCAAGTCCTCACCGTATTCTCCTTGAACTAAGGACACACAGTCCTTGTCCAATCACTCGCGGTAAGTCTTCAGGTGACTTCCAAACCTTCACAGACTTGGTCACTCGGCGATCCACAATTCCTCTTGGATGCTCTAGACCTTGACGCCTAACCGTCTGGAAGAAGCACAGTCTTCAAAGGTAACAAGCGTCGGATCCACGCAGGATCAATTTCTTCAGTGATGCTCAATCACTTTGGGTTTGTAGGTGTTATTGGGTTTGGGTTTGGTTTTTCCTCACTTGATGATTTTCGCTCAAAGTCCTCGGAGGATGGGTTGCTCTCAAATGACAAGTGTCAAGTTCACACGGAGCAGCCAACCAGCTAGTGGTTGAAGGGGGCGGCTATTTATAGCCTAGGGAGCAGCCCGACATGATAAGACATAAATGCCCTTCAATGATATGACCGTTAGGTGGACAAGATATTTTAGGACAGCTGGCGCGTGGCACAGCAACGGTCGGAAATTTGGAGTACAAATTCCTCAGGGCTATCATGTTCCTCACTGTGTAGGCAATTCGCACTGGCGAATTCCTAACTCCTTAGTCAGAGCAAAGTCCTCAGTGACCAGAAGAACTGCGTCTCTGTCACTGAAGAAATTGACTGAACTGTATGAGATTTCCAATGGCTTCACTCGAAGGGATTGGTAGGTGTAGGATTTGAGTTGAGCATCACATGGAAATTTTCTCCTTAGTATTTCCTCGACCCCCTTTAACAGTACGGTGTTTCCTATGACTCAAGAAGGAGAAAAAATGAAACTACGAAAACACAGTCTTCATGCTTCACGTTCCTCGAACGAATACCATGTCTTCAAGGTCACACCAATTTCTTCACTTTCAAAGTCTTCAGAAAGTCTTCAGAATATCAAAGTCTTCAGTCGAAGAACTTCATTTTTAGGGGTCGACTTTTACTATAAATATCAAATTCCTCATTGACCTATAGACCTGTGTACACTCATAAACACATCAGATGCTTAACCTATAAGTCTTCAATACACTAAAATCACTAAGAGGCACTAGATGCACTTACATGACGTTCGGACATGCCATTATGCTGTGGTGTTCCAAGTGGAATGAATTTGTGAAACTATTCCACATTGTTTTAATTGAAAACCAAACTCGTAACTCAAATATTTGTCTCCGCGATCAGATCGTAGAAACTTTATTTTCTTGTCACGATGATTTTCCACTTCACTCTGAAATTATTTGAACTTTTCAAATGTTTCAGATTTATGTTTGATCAAGTAGATATATCCATATCTTCTTAGATCATCTGTGAAGGTGAGAAAATAGCGATACTCGCCGCGAGCCTCAACACTCATCGGATCGCATACATCAGTATGTATTATTTCCAATAAGTCGGTTGCTTGCTCCATTGTTCTGGAGAACGGAGTCTTAGTCATCTTGCCCAAAAGGCATGGTTTGCAAGCATCAAGTGATTCATAATCAAGTGATTTCAAAATCCCATCAGTATGGAGTTTCTTCATGCGCTTTACACCAATATGACCTAAATGGCAGTGCCACAAATAAGTTGCACTATCATTATTAATTTTGCATCTTTTGGCTTCAATATTATGAATATGTGTATCACTACGATCGAGATCCAACAAACCATTTTATTGGGTGTATGACCATAGAAGGTTTTATTCATGTAAATAGAACAATAATTATTCTCTAATTTAAATGAATAACCATATTGCAACAAACATGATCAAATCATATTTATGCTCAATGCAAACACCAAATAACACTTATTTAGTTTCAACACTAATCCCGAAAGTATAGGGAGTGTGCGATGATGATCATATCAATCTTGGAACTACTTCCAACACACATCGTCCCCTCGCCTTTTACTAGTTTCTGTTTATTCTGCAACTCCATTTCGAGTTACTACTCTTAGCAACTGAACCAGTATCAAATACCAAGGGGTTGCTACGAACACTAGTAAAATACTCATCAATAATCTTTATATCAAATATACCTTTGTTCACTTTTCCATCATTCTTATCCGCCAAATACTTGGGGCAGTTCCGCTTCCAATGACCAGTTCCTTTGCAGTAGAAGCACTCAGTCTCAGGCTTAGGACCAGACTTGGGCTTCTTCACTTGAGCAGCAACTTTCTTGCCGTTCTTCTTGAAGTTCCCCTTCTTCCCTTTGCCCTTTTCTTGAAACTAGTGGTCTTGTCAACCATCAACACTTGATGTTTTTCTTGATTTCTACCTTTGTTGATTTCAGCATCACGAAGAGCTTGGGAGTCGTTTCCGTTATCCCTAGCATATAATAGTTCATCACGAAGTTCTACTAACTTGGTGATGGTGACTAGAGAATTCTATCAATCACTATCTTATCTGGAAGATTAACTCCCACATGATTCAAGCGATTGTAGTACCCAGACAATCTGAGCACATGCTCACTGCTTGAGCTATTCTCCTCCATCTTTTAGCTATAGAACTTGTTGGAGACTACATATCTCTCAACTCGGGTATTTGCTTGAAATATTAACTTCAACTCCTGGAACATCTCATATGGTCCATGACGTTCAAAACGTCTTTGAAGCCCCGATTCTAAGCCGTTAAGCATGGTGCACTAAACTATCAATTAGTCATCACATTGAGCTAGCCAAATGTTCATAACGTCTGCATCTGCTCCTGCAATAGGTCTGTCACCTAGCGGTGCATCAAGGACATAATTCTTCTGTGCAGCAATGAGGATAAACCTCAGATCACGGATCCAATCCGCATCATTGCTACTAACATCTTTCAACTTATTTTTCTCTAGGAACATATCAAAAATAAAACAGGGGAGCTAAATGCGAGCTATTGATCTACAACATAGATATGCTAATACTACCAAGACTAAGTTCATGATAAATTAAAGTTCAATTAATCATATCACTTAAGAACTCCCACTTAGATAGACATCCCTCTAATCATCTAAGTGATCACGTGATACAAATCAACTAAACCATAACCGATCATCACGTGAAATGGAGTAGTTTTCAATGGTGAACATCACTATGTTGATCATATCTACTATATGATTCATGCTCGACCTTTCGGTCTCAGTGTTCCGAGGTCATGTCTGCATATGCTAGGCTCGTCAAGTTTAACCTGAGTATTCTGCATGTGCAAAACTAGCTTGCACCCGTTGTAGATGGATGTAGAGCTTATCACACCCGGTCATCACGTGGTGTCTGGGCACGGCGAACTTTGGCAATGGTGCATACTCAGGGAGAACACTTTTATCTTGAAATTTAGTGAGAGATCATCTTATAATGCTACCGTCAATCAAAGCAAGATAAGATGCATAAAAGATAAACATCACATGCAATCAATATAAGTGATATGATATGGCCATCATCATCTTGTGCTTGTGATCTCCATCTCCGAAGCACCGTCATGATCACCCTCGTCACCGGCGCGACACCTCGATCTCCATCGTAGCATCGTTGTCGCCTCGCCAATCTTATGCTTCTACGACTATCGCTACCGCTTAGTGATAAAGTAAAGCATTACAGGGCGATTGCATTGCATACAATAAAGCGACAACCATATGGCTCCTGCCAGTTGCCGATAACTCGATTACGAAACATGATCATCTCATACAATAAAATTTAGCATCATGTCTTGACCATATCGCATCACAACATGCCCTGCAAAAACAAGTTAGACGTCCTCTACTTTGTTGTTGCAAGTTTTACGTGGCTGCTACGGGCTTTAGGAAGAACCGTTCTTACCAACGCATCACAACCACAATGATAGTTTGTCAAGTTGGTGTTGTTTTAACCTTCGCAAGGACCGGGCGTAGCCACTCTTGGTTCAACTAAAGCTGGAGAAACTGACACCCGCCAGCCACCTGTGTGCAAAGCACGTCGGTAGAACCAGTCTCGCGTAAGCGTATGCGTAATGTCGGTCCGGGCCGCTTCATCCAACAATACCGCCGAACCAAAGTATGACATGCTGGTAAGCAGTATGACTTATATCGCCCACAACTTGCTTGTGTTCTACTCGTGCATATAACATCAATGTATAAAACCTGGCTCTGTATTTAAAATTATAACGTTCTATGGCTAAGTGAGAGTGTTCAAGCATTATAGTCTGATTGCCTGGTTCGCTGTGCTGAAGGCCTCCCTCGAAGGACCCAACTATTGGAACAAGAGCCCTCAGGTTTATCCCGAACACCCCAGCACTAGTGGCATGGGGGCAGAAGCCGACGACTCGCCATCTCTCAATTTTTGATAAACGGCCGCACAGAAAATAATATTTTAAATTAAACAAGCATTGCTTAGCGCATATGAACAAGTTTTCAGCGCATAGGATACAAATGAGCGAGTTCATTCAAATACTACATCCTTAGTACATTCATCCGCGACAAGGCAGGCTCTGGCAAGAACATCCTTGTAGTAGTTCTCGGGCTTGCGATGCTCCTTCCCCTGCGGCGGCCCGTCCTTCACCAGCTTCTCTCCGTCCAGCTTACCCCAGTGTACCCTTATACGGGCAAGGGCCCTCCGGGCACCTTCAATACAGACGGAGCGCTTGATGACTTCAAGCCGTGGACAGGCCTCCACCAGCCGCCACACCAGCCCGAAATAGCTCCCAGGCAGGGCCTCTCCAGGCCAGGCGCTGCGGGGAAGATCGAAGAACGCCCCTGGAGAACTCCGGATTCGGGTAAGTAATAGGTTCATTACTTTTATATTCCTACTTTGCATTGAGAATACCTTACCCGCTGCTATCTTTCTCGCATCCTCCAACTCTTGGAGGGCCTTCTGGGCTTCGGCCTTGGCATTCTTGGTGGTCTCGATGGCCGAGGCGAGTTCGGATGCTTGCGTTTTCGCCTCAAGCTCCAAACCCTCATGTTTTTTCATGAGAGCTTGCAGCTCTTGCTGCACCTCGCCGACTTGGACCCCAAGCTTCTCTCGCTCGGTGCGCTCCTCGGCCGTTTTCTTCTCGGCCTCAGCCAGCGCCTGCTTCAGGGCTGTCACCTCGGCGGTGGCCCCTACAATAAGCAGCACAATCCTGTTATTTCTTTCTGCAATCAAGCCTCTCTATAGGCACCTTTCTTTTTTTAGGATATTTCTTGCCTTCTTTCTCCTCGAGCTGCCGTTTGGCAAGGCCGAGCTCTTGCTCGAACTGCCCGAGGTCCTTCTTAAGGACTTCCACCTGCGCAGTCAGTGCGGCGGTGGAAAGCAGCGAAGCCAGCATACACATATTTGACCTTTTTATTAGACTCCTGCGATTTTAATTAGATCCTCTAACCGGTTTTTCTTTCCGAACACCGAACAGAACATCAGGGGCTACTGTCTATGCGGTAAATAAATTGGCACATTTTTACTTACCTCGAAGCCTGTTAGAAGGCTAGCACAAGCTTCATTCAGTCCGCTTTTGGCGGACTGAATCCTTTGGATCACCGTACTCATAACAGTACGGTGCTCCTCATCGATGGCGGCGCCCTTAAGCACCTCTAGCAAATTGTCCGGCGCCTCCGGTTGGACGGAGGCCGCCAGCTCGGACGGCTTACTCCTCTTGGAAGGAGTTCGCCCGCCACGGACCGGGACTGTCGAGTCCGGCGCGGTGTCCGGCACAAAGCCGGACTTGGAGCCCTGGAGGGTTTCATCCCCTTCACTCCTGGGGTCCAGAGGATTGCCTTGTGGCTCCTCCAGGACCATCTCCTCCTGCCTTGAAGCTTGGCGGGGCCCCACTTCGGCGTCGTCCGCCCCGCGGGGGGAGACCGCGGGCGGAACAGAGTTCACGTCCGACGAATCCAAGGAGCCGCTCGACGAGTCGTCGAGTTCGGCTCGGGGCGGGCTGCATAAAATGCATGCGATATTAGGGAAAGCCGCACACAAAAAAAGGGGTATCATGAGTTACTCTGGTATATAAATACTTACGATTTCGCCGGACACTTGGTCCTGTCCGGCCACTCCTCTCCGCCCTCTTCGGCGTCGTGGGAGCAGTCCGGCAGAGGGGTCTTCCTTTTAATTGACCCCTCAGCCTCCCCTGTTGGGGCGGCCTTCTTCTTCTTTGCTCCCCTCGCTGGAGGGGGAGAGCTTCCTTGTTCCTCCTCCTCGTTTTCGCGGGAGGAGGGCGTTGCGGACTCGTTGGATGACGAGTCCGACACCACCATGTTGCGGGAACTCTTTCGAGTCCCGGTGGTTTTCTTCTTCTTGGCCTTCCTCTCCGGCACCACGTAAGGTGCCGGAGCCAATAGCTTCACCAAGAGAGCTGGGGCCGGGTCTTCGGGCAGAGGAGCCAGACAAATAATTGGTCCGGATATCTCCAGCCAAGCCTGTCAAAGGTAAAAGGGGGCTTAGATCCCGCATAGAGATAATCTATGAAGAAGAGCTTAACGAACCTGTCAAAGGTATAGATAGCTCACCTCGTCGGCGATACGCTGCGAGTTGTATCCGCGGTCCTCGGAGGCGGATGTGGGGGACTCGGCGCCTTTGGTTAGCACCTTCCAGACGTCTTCATACGTCGTGTCGAAGAGCCTACTGAGGGTCTGGTGCTGCGCCGGGTCGAATTCCCACAATGCAAAATCCCGTTCTTGGCACGGGAGGATCAGGCGAACGAGCATGACCTGGACTATGTTGGCAAGCCGGATTGGCTTGTTCACCAGGGACTGGATGCATGTTTGCAACCCAGTCACTTCTTCCTCGTTGCCCCATGACAGGCCTGTCTCTTTCCAGGACATGAGCCGCGTGGGGGGTCCAGATCTGAACTCAGGGGCCGCGACCCATTTTGGATCACGGGGCTCGGTGATGTAAAACCACCCTGCCTGCCACCCCTTTAGAGACTCCACGAGGGAGCCATCGAACCAGAGGACGTTGGCTATCTTGCCAACCATAGCACCTCCGCACTCCGCCTGTGTGCCGGACACCACCTTGGGCTTGACGTTGAAGGTCTTGAGCCAGAGGCCGAAGTGGGGGCGGACGCGAAGAAAGGCCTCACACACGACGATAAACGCCGAGATGTTGAGGACGAAGTTCGTGGCCAGATCGTGAAAATCTAGGCCGTAGTAGAACATGAGCCCCCGGACAAATGGGTGAAGTGGAAAGCCCAGTCCGCGGAGGAAGTGGGGGGGGGGGAAACCACCCTCTCATGGGGCCTTGGGGTAGGAAGAAGCTGCCCCTTATCAGGAAGCCGATGCGGGATATCCTTGGATAAGTATCCGGCTTTCCTTAGCCTTTTTACTTGAGCCTCCGTAACGGAGGGGACCATCCACTTGCCTCCCGCTCCGGACATTGTTGGAGAAGGTTGAGGAAGAAGAGCGGACTTGGGCGCTGGAGCTTGAGTGCGCGAGAGATGGATTGGCAAAGGAGGAAGAAGGCGTAGGTTAAAAGGGTGAATCCTTATCCCTTTATATAAGCAGGTATGGTTAGGCGTCCTCACCTACCTAATAAAACTCACTTGCCTCCCAAAACGCCGCGGTAAATGGCGCGGTTGGGTTACCCACATCCGTATTAATGAGAATCCCGTTAGAGGGGGGCACACGATCTCTGCTTCGACAAGACGTGCTAAGGAAACTACCTCGCTATACGGGCTGAGGTGGAACGGTGAAAACAGTTTATAGAAGGCTTGGCCGCAGTGTTATGACGCACTGTGGGATACGTCAGCAGATTTGATTTGTGTTAGTATTATTCTCTGTATGGCAATATGTGGAAACTTATTTTGCAGAGCCGGACACTATTCTGTGGTGTTTATAATCTCCTTGAAGAACTTGGAGGAGGAACCCGCCCTGCAATGCCGAAGACAATCTGCGCGCCAGAATCGTCGTCATTGAAGCCTGGTTCAGGGGCTACTGAGGGAGTCCTGGATTAGGGGGTGTTCGGATAGCCGAACTATACCTTCAGCTGGACTCCAGGACTATGAAGATACAAAGTTGAAGACTTCGTCCCGTGTCCGGAAGGATCTTTTCTTGGCGTGGAAGGCAAGCTAGGTGTGCGGATATTCAAGATCTCCTACCAATGTAACCGACTCTGTGTAACCCTAACCCTATCCGGTGTCTATATAAAACAGAGGGTTGTAGTCCGTAGGACAACCATCATCATACATAATCATACCGTAGGCTAGCTTCTAGGGTTTAGCCTCCTTGATCTCGTGGTAGATCTACTCTTGTACTACCCATATCATCAATATTAATCTAGCAGGAGTAGGGTTTTACCTCCATCGAGAGGGCCCGAACCTGGGTAAAATAAAGTGTCCCTTGTCTCCTGTTACCATCCGACCTTGATGCACAGTTCGGGACCCCCTACCCGAGATCCGCCGGTTTTGACACCGACATTGGTGCTTTCATTAAGAGTTCCTCTGTGTCGTCGCTTTTAGGCCCGATGGCTCCTTTGATCATCAACAACGATGAGGTCCAGGGTGAGACTTTCCTCCCCGGACAGATCTTCGTCTTCGGTGGCTTCGCTCTGCGGGCCAATTCGCTTGGTCATTTGGAGCAGATCGAAAGCTACGCCCCTGGCCATCAAGTCCGGTTTGGAAGCTTAAACTACACGGTGGATATCCGCGGAGACTTGATCTTCGACGGATTCGAGCCACAGCCAAGCGCGCCGCACTATCTCGAGGGGCATGATATAGCTCTGCCTCCGAACAGTGCCCTGGAGGCCGCACACGCACCGGCCCCGATCTCTGATCCGAAGCCCGTTGCATTCTCTGAGGATGAACGGTTGGACGTCACCTCGGGGGCTGCGATCTCAAAGGCGATCTAGCCGAACGCCAGCCCCGTACTCCGCACGGCCCAGGACTCCAAGGAGCCGGACTCTTCTCCGAACTCCGAGCCTTCTGCGCCCCCGCCGATCGAATCTGATTGGGCGCCTGTAATGGAGTTCACCGCCGCGGACATCTTTCAGTGCTCACCTTTCGGTGATATCCTGAATTCTCTTAAGTCTCTCTCTTTATCAGGAGAGCCCAGGACGGACTATGGTCTGCGAGGTTGGGATTCGGACGACGGAGAAATTCAATGCCCACCCACCACCCACTTAATAGCCACTGTCGATGACTTAACCGACATGCTTGACTTCGGCTCCGAAGACTTCGACGGTATGGACGACGAAGGAGGAGACGAACAAGAACCAACACCTGTAGGGCGCTGGACCGCCACTTCGTCATATGATATATACATGGTGGATGTTCCAAAGGATGGAGATGGCGAGGGAACTGCGGAGGACGACACCTCGAAAAAGCCGCCAAAACGCTGGCTCCAACGGCGCCGCTCTAAATCCCACCACAGCAGAAACAGTGATTCCGGCACGGGAGATAATACTACCCCGGACAGCACTGACGAACACCAAAACCAGCATGATTCGGCGCAGGAAGATGAGAAAGCCAGCCCTCACGAGAGAGCGGCAGAGCAGGACGTTGAGGATGATAATTACATGCCTCCCTCCGAAGACGAGGCAAGCCTCGGCGATGATGAATTCGTCGTACCATCAGACCCCGCTGAACAAGAGTGCTTTCAACGCAGGCTTCTAGCCACGGCGAACAGCCTAAATAAAAAGCAGCAACAGCTTAGAGCTGATCAAGATCTGCTAGCTGATAGATGGACAGAAGTCCTTGCGGCCGAAGAGAATGAACTCGTGCGCCCCTCCAAAAACTATCCTAAGCGTAGGCCGCTACCCCAATCAGAGGGGGAAGCATATGACATGGCAGACCGGCCACCCCGTGGCCGCGACAGGGAGGCCTGTCAAGCCCCTCAGCAAGCCATGCCCCGATGCCGCTCGAATAAGGCACGGGAACACAAGCCAGACCTGCGAGACGTACTGGAGGACAAAGCAAGGCAAACAAGATCGATTTACGGACCGCGCGGACGCCCGAAGACACGCGATGATCTTCACTCCGGACACAATAAATCCGGCCGGGCCGAACACAACAGACACAGATCTTCCGAACTGCGTCGTGACATAGCCCAGTACAGAGGCGCCGCACACCCACTATGCTCCACAGACGAAGTAATGGATCATAGAATCCCAGAGGGTTTCAAACCCGTCAATATCGAGTCGTACGATGGTACGACAGATCCGGCAGTATGGATTGAGGACTATCTCCTTCACATCCACATGGCACGTGGAGATGACTTGCACGCCATCAAATATTTGCCCCTTAAGCTCAAGGGGCCAGCCCGACACTGGCTCAATAGCCTCCCAGCAGACTCAATCGGTTCTTGGGAGGACCTGGAGGCCGCATTCCTCGACAACTTCCAGGGGACCTATGTGCGGCCACCGGACGCCGACGTCCTAAGCCACATAATCCAGCAGCCAGAAGAATCGGCCAGGCAATTCTGGACACGGTTCCTAACAAAGAAAAATCAGATAGTCGATTGTCCGGATGCAGAGGCCCTAGCAGCTTTCAAACATAACATCCGCGATGAATGGCTTGCCCGGCACCTGGGACAGGAAAAGCCGAAATCCATGGCAGCCCTCATGACACTCATGACCCGCTTTTGCGCGGGCGAAGACAGCTGGCTGGCTCGCAGCAACAACTTATCGAAGAAGCACGGTAATTCGGATACCAAGGATAAAATGTTGGGGAACGTAGTAATTTCAAAATTTTCCTACGCACACGCAAGATCATGGTGATGCATAGCAACGAGAGGGGAGAGTGTTGTCTACGTACCCTCGTAGACCGAAGCGGAAGCGTTGACACAACGTAGAGGAAGTAGTCGTACGTTCTCCTCGCGATCAACCGATCACAGCACCGTTACTCCGGCACCTCCGAGTTCTTGGCACACGTTCAGCTCGATGACGATCCCCGGGCTCCGATCCAGCAAAGCGTCGGGGAAGAGTTCTGTCAGCACGACGGCATGGTGACGATCTTGATGTGTTACCGGCGCAGGACTTCGCCTAAGCACTGCAACGATATGACCGAGGTGGAATTTGGTGGAAGGGGGCACCGCACACGGCTAAGGAACGATCCGTAGATCAACTTGTGTGTCTCTGGGGTGCCCCCTGCCCCTGTATATAAAGGAGCCAAGGGGGAGGGGCTGGTCGGCCAAGCCTGGCGCGCCAGGAGAGTCCTACTCCCTGTGGGAGTAGGATTCCCCCCCCCCCAATCCTAGTTGGACTAGGATTCTCCAAGGGGGAGAGAGAGAGAGGGGGCCGGCCACCTCTCCTAGTCCTAATAGGACTAGGGGAAGGGGGGAGGAGCGCAGCCCATGAGGGCAGCCCTCTCTCCTCTCCACCAAGGCCCATGTTGGCCCATCATGCTCCCGGGGGGTTCCGGTAACCCTCCCGGTATTCCGGTAAAATCCTGATTTCACCTGGAACTCATCCGATGTCCAAACATAGGCTTCCAATATATCATTCTTTACGCCTCGACCATTTCGAGACTCCTCGTCACGTCCGTGATCACATCCGGGACTCCGAACTCCTTCGGTACATCAAAACTCATAAACTCATAATATAATTATCATCGAAACCTTAAGCGTGCGGACCCTACGGTTCGAGAACAATGTAGACATGACCGAGACACATCTCCGGTCAATAACCAATAGCGGGACCTGGATGCCCATATTGGCTCCTACATATTCTGCGAAGATCTTTATCGGTCAGACCGCATAACAACATACGTTGTTCCCTTTGTCATCGGTATGTTACTTGCCCGAGATTCGATCGTCGGTATCCAATACCTAGTTCAATCTCGTTACCGGCAAGTCTCTTTACTCGTTCCGTAATACATCATCTCGCAACTAACTCATTGGTTGCAATGCTTGCAAGGCTTATGTGATGTGCATTACCGAGAGGGCCCAGAGATACCTCTCCGACAATCGGAGTGACAAATCCTAATCTCGAAATACGCCAACCCAACATGTACCTTCGGAGACACCTGTAGAGCACCTTTATAATCACCCAGTTACGTTGTGACGTTTGGTAGCACACAAAGTGTTCCTACGGTAAACGGGAGTTGCATAATCTCATAGTTAAAGGAACATGTATAAGTCATGGATAAAAGCAATAGCAACATACTAAACGATCGGGTGCTAAGCTAATGGAATGGGTCATGTCAATCAGATCATTCAACTAATGATGTGACCTCATTAATCAAATAACAACTCCTTGTTCATGGTTAGGAAACATAACCATCTTTGATTAATGAGCTAGTCAAGTAGAGGCATACTAGCGACACTCTGTTTGTCTATGTATTCACACATGTATTATGTTTCCTGTTAATACAATTCTAGCATGAATAATAAACATTTATCATGAATTAAGGAAATAAATAATAACTTTATTATTGCCTCTAGGGCATATTTCCTTCATAAAAGTGGCAGGTCACGCCAGAATAAGCAAAAGCGCCGCGTCAGCAGCGACAGCAATGAGGATAGAGGCTATAAATCCGGTCAGCGGAAAAAGCCTTTTAAAAAGAATACCCAGGGCTCGTCCAGTTTGGACCGGATACTCGATCGCCCGTGCCAGATTCACGGCACCCCTGAAAGGCCAGCCAATCACACCAACAGGGACTGTTGGGTGTTCAAGCAGGCAGTCAAGTTAAGAGTCGAACGCAAAGACAAGGGGCTGAATAGCGATGACGAGGAGGTGCCAGGCCGCCGAACAACAAATTGCAATGACGAGGGAGTCCTGGATTAGGGGGTGTTCGGATAGCCGGACTATATCCTCAGCCGGACTCCAGGACTATGAAGATATAAAGTTGAAGACTTCGTCCCGTGTCCGGAAGGATCTTTTCTTGGCGTAGAAGGCAAGCTAGGTGTGCGGATATTCGAGATCTCCTACCATTGTAACCGACTCTGTGTAACCCTAACCCTATCCGGTGTCTATATAAACCGGAGGGTTGTAGTCCGTAGGACAACCATCATCATACACAATCATACCATAGGCTAGCTTCTAGGGTTTAGCCTCCTTGATCTCGTGGTAGATCTACTCTTGTACTACCCATATCATCAATATTAATCTAGCAGGAGTAGGGTTTTACCTCCATCGAGAGGGCCCGAACCTGGGTAAAATAAAGTGTCCCTTGTCTCCTGTTACCATCCGACCTTGACGCACAGTTCGGGACCCCCTACCCGAGATCCGCCGGTTTTGACACCAACATTGGTGCTTTCATTGAGAGTTCCACTGTGCCGTCGCAATCAGGAAGGATGCCTCCTCCCGTCTTTAAAGACGGCGCCATTATGAAAGGAGCTTTGGCTGTCGGCCAAACTCTCCGGCTAGGTGGTTTCCTCGCAACCGCCTGTTCGGCTGTTGCACCGACGGTGACCTCCCGGGTCATCAAAAGCAACCTCCATGTCGGCTCAGAACTCGCCGAGCAATTGGATCCGATGGAGCTCTCTTCGGTTAACGAGCTCCTGGATCGTATCGCCGCACTGGGCGTCGCCACAAATTACGACCAGGTTGGGCTTAAACCCGATCTGAGAGAAATTAACTCTCCCCAGGTCACCCACCACGTTGCAGTGGTGGAGACACAATGCGGCGACCCTTCATCTATCTTAAGGACTAGCTACGTCCGAATCCCCGAACCCTCCATGCCGGATATCCACGAAAGGGAATATACAATCCAAGACCTGAGCATAAAATCAGGAAACGAGCTAGACTCATCGGATAACATCCAAGACTCCGGATCTCAGTATTCGGATGTTCTTCGGCCTCCGAACAGTAAATTGGGTGAGGTCTCAAACTCGACGACACCCGCCCGCCCGATCATAAGCGATCTTTCCCAAATCAGGCAAATGCCCGAAGAAACAGTACATCATTACTGGGCCAGATTCCTCCTGGTTATGAACAGGATAAAGGACTGCCCCGAGGGAGACGCAATCTCAATCTTTTGCAGTAACTGCACGGACGAGGGAATACTTAACACCGTAAGTCGTCGCAATATTACACGCTTTGCCGACTTGGCGTCCATAGTACAAAAATACTGTGCGATGGAAAGTGCTCGGAAAACCGAAATAAAATTTTGGGACAATCCGGCCCTGAATAGCAATCCCATCTGAACTAAGAGGGTGCGCCACAGTAAAGCACCCAGACTAAATACCAAAAAGTCAAAACCCGCCAGAGGGCATGGAACCGTACTGGAAAAGTGGCTAGATGGACCCTGCAAGATTCATAGTGCAGAGGACGCCACCCCAACTCACAGCCTCAGGGCATGTTGGATAATCCGGCAGGTGACCAAAATTGGCGAGGACCTCCTAATTCTAGAGGTCGAAGGACACCAGCCCGAGAAATTCAGTTCTGTTCTCACAGTCTTTGAGACTTTCGCATCGAATAACATGCGAAAAAGAACACTCCGCAGCCTCACAGAAGTCTACCACGTGGCGACAATAAACCCATGGAGTAATACTGCTATCACCTTCAACGCGAATGACGAACCTAAAATTCGAACAGCCAGAGCACCAGCCGCATTGGTCCTCAGTCCCATAGTGGACGGCTGTCGTCTCGCAAAGGTACTCATGGATGAAGGCAGCGGACTGAACCTCATTTACGAGGAAACCCTTCAAAAGATGGAAATAGACTGGAACCGCGTGGAGCGAAGCAGCACAACCTTTAGAGGAAAAAATCCCAGTCAGGAAGCGCGCTGCACTGGAAACATCACACTAGATGTGGTATTCGGCATGCCGGATAATTATAGGTCCGAACAAATCACCTTTCAGGTGGCCCCGTTCAAAAGCAGATATCACGCTATATTAGGACGGGAGGCATTCGCAGTTTTCTAAGCTATACCCCATTACGGGTACATGAAGCTCAAGATGCCTGGACCAAACGGAATTATCACTCTCGCTAGTGATCCGGACATAGCACTCCGCGCCGAAAACAAGACAGCCGCATTGGCCCTCGAGGCACTATCCGAAACCTTAGCGGCAGAAGAACTGACTTCGCTGCGATCCACGGTCAATAGGGATGATGTGATACTCGATAAGAGATCCAAATCCACATCCTTCAAACCAGCGGACGAAATAGTCAAATCCAGGTCCACCCAATGGACCCCAGTAAAACAGCCTCCATCGGGGCAAGACTAAACCCTGACGTAGACGCCGCACTGCGAGAGTTCCTACGAGAGAACTAGGACATCTTTGCTTGGCACCCCTCAGATATGCCAGGAATCCCACGCAGGCTGGCAGAACACAGCTTAAACATCCAGAAAGGATTCAAACCTGTCAAACAAGCCCTCCGGCGTTTCTCCGAACCAAAGAGACAGGCCATGGGAGAGGAGCTAGCCAAGTTACTGGAGGACGGATTCATTAGAGACATAAAACATCCGGACTGGCTAGCAAACCTAGTGATGGTACCAAAGAAGGACAAATCCTGGCGCCTGTGTGTCGACTTCAAAGACCTTAATAAGGCTTGCCCAAAGGATTCGTTTCCCCTCCCTCGAATAGATCAAATTATCGATGCCACTGCAGGGCACGATTCGCTGTGCTTCCTCGACGCATACTCCGGCTACCATCAAATAAAGATGGCAGAGTCAGACCAATCCGCAACGGCATTCATCACACCATACGGCCCATTCTGCTTCAACACAATGCCCTTTGGGCTAAAAAACGTCGGCGCAACATATCAGCGCATGATTCAAACATGCCTGACAAACCAGATCGGCAAAATAGTTGAGGCGTATGTAGATGATGTGGTCGTCAAATCAAGACATGTCGAATCTCTAGTAGACGACTTGAGGCTTACATTCGACAACCTCCGAAAATACGACATTAAGCTCAATCCGGAAAAATGTGTTTTCGGTGTTCCAGCCGGAAAGCTCCTGGGCTTCATTGTATCCGGTAGAGGAATTGAAGCAAATCCAGCTAAAATCCGAGCTTTGTCACAATTGGACATCCCAAAAGACCCCAAACAAATATAGAAACTCACCGGATGCGTGGCGGCTTTAAGCCGCTTTATCTCCCGTTTGGGAGAGAAGGCATTGCCCCTTTATCGCCTCCTTAGGCGCACCGAACACTTCGAGTGGACGGACGCTGCAACGGCCGAACTCGAGGAAATAAAGGTCATCTTGGCAACAAATCCCGTCCAGGCCGCGCCAAATACTGGCGAACCCATGCTATTGTACATTGCCGCAACTCATCAAGTTGTTAGCGCAGTACTCGTCGTCGAACGGGTAACGGAGGGACACAAACTCCCCCTTCAAAGGCCGGTTTACTACGTGTCCACTGTCCTCACACCATGCAAATCACGGTACCCGCATTACCAAAAGATTGCATACGCGGTGTTCATGGCATCCCGGAAGCTACGACACTACTTTCAAGAGTGTTCTATAACAGTAGCCTCGGAAGTACCACTACCGCGACGCAACGGGCTGGATAGCAAAATGGGCCATAGAGCTCCTACCGTTCGACATAACCTACAAACCACGACGATCCATCAAATCGCAAGTCCTAGTCGACTTCGTCGCCGAATGGACAGAGGCCGAACTCCCTAAAGAGTACGGCACATACTCGAACTGGATCATGCATTTCGACGGCTCCAAAATGTTGGCCAGACTGGGGGCTAGTGTCGTTTTGACGTCCCCTACATGAGACACAGTCCAATATGTACTCCCAATTATGTACACGGACTCCAACAATGCAGCCGAATATGAGGCCCTTCTACACGGTCTCCGGATGGCAGTTTCCATGGGCATTCAACGCCTGGAAGTACGTGGGGATTCAAACCTCGCGATATCCCAGATAAATGGAGACTTCGACGCCAAAGACCCAAAAATGGCAGCCTACCGCAACGCTGTACTAAAAATGTCAGCTCGGTTCGAGGGACTAGAGTTTCACCATATAGCCCGAGAAAATAATCACGCAACGGACGTCCTGGCACGCATCGGAGCAAAACGAGATGCCGTCCCCCCCCCCAACATCTTCCTAGAAAGATTATTCAAACCATCTGTAGCATGGGAGGGGGAACCCTCGGATAACAATCCGGACACAACCGCACAGTCAGACGCCGAGCAATCTGACATAATTGGAGGCCCCGCCACCGAAATCACGCCCTCAGCCCACGTAATAATGATGGTCATCGCCCCGTGGACAGAACCATTCCTAGCCTACCTCATTAGGCAGGAACTCCCTGAGGACCAAAATGAGGCACGCTGCATAGTGCGGCGATCTAAAGCCTATAAAGTCCACGAGGGAGAGCTACATAAGAGAAGTACTACAGGAGTCCTGCAAAGGTGTATCTCTGAAGAAGAAGGGCGGAGTCTATTAGCCGAAATTCATGCCGGACTCGGTGGCCACCACGCTGCAGCTCGGTCCCTCGTAAGCAAGGCTTTCCGTACAGGCTTTTATTGGCCGACGGCCCGAGCGGACGCCCATGACCTAGTCAAACGATGCGTCGGTTGCCAGCTTTTTGCCAACCAAAGTCATATGCCACCCAACGCCCTCCGAACTATCCCCATCACTTGGCCTTTTGCGGTCTGGGGACTTGATATGGTGGGACCCCTTAAAGGTGGAACCCACAAGAAAAAATACTTATTTGTCATGGTGGATAAATTCACCAAATGGATAGAAGCCAAGCCTGTTAAGACGGCCGAATCCGGGCCCGTGATAGACTTCATATCCGGGGTCGTACACCGTTATGGTGTCCCCCACAACATTATCACTGATAACGGCACAAACTTCACCTCCGACGAGGTAAAGTTGTGGTGCAAAAACATGGGCATTAAGGTCGATTATGCTTCTGTCTATCACCCACAAACTAACGGTCAGGTCAAACGTGCAAATGGTCTCATCAGGAGCGGTATCAAACCCAGACTAGTGCGGTCCCTAAAGGAATCTAATACGCACTGGGTAGAGGAGCTCGACTCCGTACTCTGGGGGCTGCGAACCACGCCAAATCGTACCACCGGATTCACACCATTTTTTATGGTGTACGGCGCAGAGGCAGTCCTGCCCTGCGACATAATTCATGACTCACCTCGAGTGCGCATGTACGAAGAAAGAGAAGCCGAGCTTGATCGGCAGGACAACCTGGACGCCTTAGAGGAGGAACGTGACGTGGCTAAAGCCCGTTCCGCATTTTATCAACAGCAGGCTCGAAGATATCAAAGCAGAGAAGTACGGGCCAAAAATTACAACGTTGGCGAACTAGTTCTACGCCTGCCGGATAAGAAAAAGGACAAACTCAAGCCCAGATGGGAAGGTCCCTTCATAATTGACCAAGTCCTGACTGGTGGAGCGTACCGCCTGCGAGATGCGTCGGATAACCGACTCGAGCCGAACCCATGGAACGCCACACGTCTCCGAAGATTTTATGCCTAGCGCCGAACTCGGGGTTTGCCTTCTTCCTCTGTCCATTTTTATATTTTTCTGTTTTTATCTCCTCCCACTCTTTCCTCTTATAGCCCTTAAAGGCTCATCATACGACGCGCTACCCGCGCTCCGTAAACCTGGGGGCTTCTTTAACAGAAGCTTGTTTATATGGGTTTCACGCCCAACGCATGCGTCAGACTTCCGCATGCACCTTTTCTTCACCATTATATGCATCGATATGACTTAAGTTTTGGCCAAGCTGGGTTGCCTGGCTCCTGTGCTTACCCCTACATTCCCGATTGTTCGGCTAGGTGGTAAAGGGAGCACCTCTGCGATTGTTACTGCCGGATAAGCCGGATGTGTACCTCAGACTGGGTGAAGCCGAAAGCTAGCGTTCTTAAGGGAATATTCGGTCGGTGAACTAAAGATGAACCTTTTTTACTTATACATGCCCCCAGATGTTTTCCTGCACATGCAGTCCGGACGTGCACTTCAGGGCATGCCACCCCAGCGAAAGGAACCCTTAATGGAACTATTCTCTCTGGAAGATGTTTCTTACTAACCATGTAATATAACATAACTAGTTGGGCACTTGTCTGATAAAGCACTAATGACCCCTACGCCTGGTCTCCACGCATACCTCGGTTCTTCTACATCCGTTATGGTATTCAGACACACTCCGGACCATCAGGTCCCGAGGTCAAAGCGAAAAGGTCGGCAACGACAAACGATCTACAATCCAGCTAGAAGGCATTACACATGTCAAATATAAATTACATAGTCATCAAGACTGATTGTATTCCTCTTCTATACCATCTAACAGGCTGTCTAATTTACAGTCCTGCTGGGAATACTTTGCGGACAATTCTACTTGGCCATATACTAAGCTCACAGGGATCTCCTTCCCGTCAGGCCCCACCGGTCGAACTTCGACCATATGATTGGGGTCAGACTTCGTAAAGCGGGTCTTCACCATGGCCCAAGCCTCCCTAGCGCCCTGCCGGCAGGCCGATATCTTCCACAACCGGAAGCGCCGCCGAGCTCCCATCAATTTCTCCGCAAGTTCTCCAAGGCCCTCGGGTATGGAGTTGGCAGGCCACAGGCTTGGGCAATACCTCGCATCGCCTGCCGAATTCGTTCGTGCAGTTGCAAGAGTTCGGGAAGAAGATCGCCCGTTGAACTGGGCATCTCCTCTGCAGGACGACATGTAAGCATACCTACAGACATAACTGTTAGTCGTCTTCCTCGCCGAACTCCTTTTTCAAGAGTTCGCTTAAGCACTTACTAAAAATGCCGCGTCGAAGTCGCTGATTCTCCTTATTGGAGTCCGACAGCTGGCCACGAACATCTTTTAATTCAACATCCAGCTTGGTGTTGGCATCCTGGAGATCATTCTTATCCCGCCTCACCTTTGTCAGCACGCTTTCACCAGACTCTAACCGGTGTAGAAGCTGTTGCCTGTCCGGATGGAGTCCGGCACCATCTACAATACAATTTGTCAGATTGGCACTTAAATTCGTACAATCCTAATTATTCTAGAGTATTGTTTACCTGCAGGGGTCTCTTTAGACCCTCCTGCTACCGATCGTGCGGCCTCTAGTTCGGCCCTACACCTTTCCAGCTCCTGGGACAGCGCGGTATTCTTCTCGGTAAGAAACTACATGATATATGATCCTCGAATCAGTTATTTCCACTGCTTCAAGTCTCGGGGGCTACTGGCATATCTATATTTACCAAAAATTTCTTACTCGTATGTCTTTTACATACTGCTCCGTGGCTCTGGCTAAACCATTTTGAGCGGCACGGAGGTACGCGTCTCCTGAATTAAAGGCATTTAAATCCTCCTGGGAGAAACAACCGTCGTGAAGAACTGTCCGGCGACGCCTGTGGTTCATAGCACTCTCCACCTCAGAATTGGTGGCAGACAGCCTATCCGCATCCTCTGATAGAGGAGCATCCGGTGCGTGCCCTGTGCTGACATCCGCCTCCGGGACGGGCGTTGGAGTCTGGCTGGTGGAGGCCCGATTGGCAACCTCTCCGGGTATAGTCCGGCGAGGTCTCTTCGTCCTGAAGATAGCATGAATGTTAATATACCCTGGAGGAGTAAAACACCAGGAAAAAAGAGAGGGTACGCCATACCTTTGTTCTGGCACCTCAGGCTGGACTACGTTCCTTTTTGCCCCACGGGGCCCTGCGGCCCCCCGTCGGCTAGCTGCAGCAGGGTCGGCTTCCTCCCTCGGGAATCTCCCCTACAAAGCACGGTTGTTGTCAGAACAACCAGGCCCATGAAAATGGAACCCTTTTTAAGGAAGTAAAGCTTCGGTATTTGTCACCTGGGAGGCCGGGATCAACCCTGGATAATCAGCTATAATAGCTACCAAGGTATCATCCTTGCTTAGCTGATGAAACACTCCATCAATGAAGTCCACTGCTAAGTCCGGATCCTCTTTGGAGTCCGGATCGAGGAGCCAGTCTGGGTCCTCTGGCTGTGGAGGACGACTGTTTATGTTTTTTACCTCCTGACGCAGGTCCTGCATTAAAGTCGTTAGACTGCCCATTTAATCATGGGAATGCAAAATGAACAGAGAAGTACGACTGTCCGCTTACCCAGTTCGGAGGATTGTACATGGAAAATCCGCCCTGCGAATCGACGCGGAGGAATTCCTCTTCTTCTCCCTTGTACAGAGAGGATAAGATCTTCATTAGGGCGGCAGGCGAGTCCGACCCCTTGCGGCCGTAATGGGTGGCGTCATCCTCCCCGTTAAAATCCCACATGGGGTGGCTTCTGTATTGGAGCGGCTGTACCCCTCGCATAATGCATATGGCCATGACTTTAATCATGGTCAGTCCGGAATGAGCCAGTAGCTTAATCCGGCCCATCAAGTAAAGGACGTCCCTGTCATTCTGTCTCTGAGGGTTCCGAGGGCGCCAGCTCAGGCGTTTCTACAGGGGAGCGTTGTCGAACTCAGGGAGACCGGCCCGAACAGGGTCCGGCAGGGGGACGCCGTCTATGTAGAACCATTCTGAAGGCTAGTCCTCGGCCGCCTTATTCGGGGTTCCGGACGGGTATCCGGTCCCTGCGATACGCCATACTTCGGCTCCGCCCACTTGATATATAGACCCCTTTTGCGAACGGGGTACCAGGCAGAATATCTTCTTCCACAGCGCAAAATGAGCCTCGACGCCTAAAAATAGCTCGCAAAGAGCTACGAAGCCCGCAATGTGTAACACGGAACCGGGCGTAAGGTGGTGCAGCCGGAGGCCGTAGAACTCCAAAAGCCCCCGGAGAAATGGATGAATTGGGAATCCCAGGCCCCTTGCTAGATAAGGGACCAAACACACCCGCTCCCCTTTAGAGGGACTAGGTGAGTTCTCCGCTTGTTTACCGCCTTGATAAGTGGCGAGTCCGGCTCGGAACGAGACCATGTAAGCTTGAGGGAGGAATCCCTTGGCTTGAAGCGACACCAACTCGCTGTGCGAGATGGTGCATCTCTCCCAATCTCCGGGTTTAGGACTGGAGGGGCGAGGGGAGGAGCTGCGGCGGCTGGCCATGTCGGAATGGACCTTTGCTGGAGACGCTCTAATGATAACTCGCAGAGAGGAGAGGATGTGGTTTGGATCTAGATCCCCGTCGTGTTAAATAGGCGGCTCGTTTATATGACTAAGGGTGTGGATGTAAAAACACCCCAAGCTCTTCACATTCGTTCAGCGCGTGGAAGACGGCCATTATTGGGCACTGAAGCCGAGGAGTGCTACATTACAAAAAACGGACATTATTCGTACAGGTACACAAGATTCGGAGGAGGAACCCGCCTTGCAATGCCGAAAAAGACTTGCGCGCCGGACTCATCATCATTGAAGCCTGGTTCGGGGGCTACTGAGGGAGTCCTGGATTAGGGGGTGTTCGGATAGCCGGACTATATCCTCAGCCGGACTCCAGGACTATGAAGATATAAAGTTGAAGACTTCGTCCAGTGTCCGGAAGGATCTTTTCTTGGCGTAGAAGGCAAGCTAGGTGTGCGGATATTCGAGATCTCCTACCATTGTAACCGACTCTGTGTAACCCTAACCCTATCCGGTGTCTATATAAACCGAAGGGTTGTAGTCCGTAGGACAACCATCATCATACATAATCATACCATAGGCTAGCTTCTAGGGTTTAGCCTCCTTGATCTCGTGGTAGATCTACTCTTGTACTACCCATATCATCAATATTAATCTAGCAGGAGTAGGGTTTTACCTCCATCGAGAGGGCCCGAACCTGGGTAAAATAAAGTGTCCCTTGTCTCCTGTTACCATCCGACCTTGATGCACAGTTCGGACCCCCTACCCGAGATCTGCCGGTTTTGACACCGACAATCATCTTATAATGCTACCGTCAATCAAAGCAAGATAAGATGCATAAAAGATAAACATCACATGCAATCAATATAAGTGATATGATATGGCCATCATCATCTTGTGCTTGTGATCTCCATCTCCGAAGCACCGTCATGATCACCCTCGTCATCGGCGCGACACCTTGATCTCCATCGTAGCATCGTTGTCGTCTCGCCAATCTTATGCTTCTATGACTATCGCTACCGCTTAGTGATAAAGTAAAGCATTACAGGGCGATTGCATTGCATACAATAAAGCGACAACCATATGGCTCCTGCCAGTTGCCGATAACTCGATTACGAAACCTGATCATCTCATACAATAAAATTTAGCATCATGTCTTGACCATATCACATCACAACATGCCCTACAAAAACAAGTTAGACGTCCTCTACTTTGTTGTTGCAAGTTTTACGTGGCTGCTACGGGCTTTAGCAAGAACCGTTCTTACCAACGCATCAAAACCACAATGATAGTTTGTCAAGTTGGTGTTGTTTTAACCTTCGCAAGGACCGGGCGTAGCCACTCTCGGTTCAACTAAAGCTGGAGAAACTGACACCCGCCAGCCACCTGTGTGCAAAGCACGTCGGTAGAACCAGTCTCGCGTAAGCGTATGCGTAATGTCGGTCCGGGCCGCTTCATCCAACAATACCGCCGAACCAAAGTATGACATGCTGGTAAGCAGTATGACTTATATCGCCCACAACCCACTTGTGTTCTACTCGTGCATATAACATCAACGTATAAAACCTGGCTCGGATACCACTGCTTAGTAACATAGTAATTTCAAAAAAATTCCTACGCACATGCAAGATCATGGTGATGCATAGCAACGAGAGGGGAGAGTGTTGTCTAGGTACCCTTGTAGACCGAAAGAGGAAGCGTTAGCACAACGTGGTTGATGTAGTCGTACGTCTTCACGATCCGACCGATCAAGTATCAAACGTACGACACCTCCGAGTTCAGCACAGATTCAGCCCGATGACGTCCCTCGAACTCCGATCCAGCCGAGTGTTGAGGGAGAGTTTTGTCAGCACGACGGTGTGGTGATGATGTTGATGTTCTACCGACGCAGGTCGCCTAAGCACCGCTAAAGTATTATCGAGGTGGACTATGGTGGAGGGGGGCACCGCACATGGCTAAAAGATCAACTGATCAATTGTTGTGTCTATGGGGTGCCCCCTGCCCCCGTATGTAAAGGAGCAAGGGGGGTGCGGCCGGCCAGGGAGGAGGCGCGCCAGGAGGAGTCCTACTCCCATCGGGAGTAGGACTCCCCCTTTCCTAGTTGGATTAGGACTTGGGAGGGGGAAAGAGTGGAGGAGAAGAAGGAAGGGGGGAGGGGGCGCCGCCCCCCTCTCCTTGTCCTATTCGGATTGGGGGGGAGGGGCGCGCGGCCCTGCCCTAGCCGCCTCTCCTGTCTTCCACCTAGGCCCATTAAGGCCCATTAAGTCCCCGGGGGCTTCCGGTAACCCCTCGGTACTCCGATAAAATCACTATTTCACCTGGAACACTTTCGATATCCAAACATAGGCTTCCAATATATCAATATTCATGTCTCGACCATTTCGACATTCCTCATCATGTCCGTGACCACATCCGGGACTCCGAATAACCTTCGGTACATCAAAACACATAAACTCATAGTATAACTGTCATCGAAACGTTAAGCGTGCGGACCCTACGGGTTCGAGAACTATGTAGACATGACCGAGACACGTCTCCGGTCAATAACCAATAACGGAACCTGGATGCTCATATTGGCTCCCACATATTCTACGAAGATCTTTATCGGTCAGACCGCATAACAACGTATGTTGTTCCCTTTGTCATCGGTATGTTACTTGCCCGAGATTCGATCGTCGGTATCTCAATACCTAGTTCAATCTCGTTACCGTCAAGTCTCTTTACTCGTTCTGTAATACATCATCTCGCAACTAACTCATTAGTTGCAATGCTTGTAAGGATTAAGTGATGTGCATTACCGAGAGGGCCCAGAGATACCTCTCCGACAATCGGAGTGACAAATCCTAATCTTGAAATACGCCAACCCAACAAGTACCTTCAGAGACACCTGTAGAGCACCTTTATAATCACCCAGTTATGTTGTGACGTTTGGTAGCACACAAAGTGTTCCTCCGGTAAATGGGAGTTGCATAATCTCATAGTCATAGGGACATGTATAAGTCATGAAGAAAGCAATAGCAAAATACTAAACGATCGTGTGCTAAGTTAACGGAATGGGTCAAGTCAATCACATCATTCTCCTAATGATGTGACCCCGTTAATCAAATGACAACTCATGTCAATGGCTAGGAAACATAACCATCTTTGATCAACGAGCTAGTAAAGTAGAGGCATACTAGTGACACTCTGTTTGTCTATATATTCACACTGTATTATGTTTCCGGCTAATACAATTCTAGCATGAATAATAAACATTTATCATGAAATAAGGAAATAAATAATAACTTTATTATTGCCTCTAGGGCATATTTCCTTCAGGAGGGGGCGCGGCCCTTGCCCTGGCCGCCTCTCTCTCTTCCACCAAGGGCCACTAAGGCCCATTAAGTCCCCAGGGGGGTTCCGGTAACCCCTCCGGTACTCCGGTAAAATCACAGTTTCACCTGGACCACTTCCGATATCCAAACATAGGCTTCCAATATATCAATCTTCATGTCTCGACCATTTCGAGACTCCTCGTCATGTCCGTGATCACATCCGGGACTCCGAACAACCTTCGGTACATCCAAACTTATAAACTCATAATATAACTGTCATCGAAACGTTAAGCGTGCGGACCCTACGGGTTCGAGAACTATGTAGACATGACCGAGACATGCCTCCGATCAATAACCAATAGCGGAACCTGGATGCTCATATTGGCTCCCACATATTCTACGAAGATCTTTATCGGTCAGACCGCATAACAACATACGTTGTTCCCTTTGTCATCGGTATGTTACTTGCCCGAGATTCGATCGTCGGTATCTGAATACCTAGTTCAATCTTGTTACCGGCAAGTCTCTTTACTCGTTCCATAATACATCATCTCGCAACTAACTCATTAGTTGCAATGCTTGCAAGGCTTAAGTGATGTGCATTACCGAGAGGGCCCAGAGATACCTCTCCGACAATCGGAGTGACAAATCCTAATCTCGAAATACGCCAACCCAACAAGTACCTTCGGAGACACCTGTAGAGCACCTTTATAATCACCTAGTTACGTTGTGACGTTTGGTAGCACACAAAGTGTTCCTCTGGTAAACGGGAGTTGCATAATCTCATAGTCATAGGAACATGTATAAGTCATGAAGAAAGCAATAGCAACATACAAAATGATCGGGTGCTAAGCTAACAGAATGGGTCATGTCAATCACATCATTCTTCTAATGATGTGATCCCGTTAATCAAATGACAACTCATGCCTATGGTTAGTGTCGTGGATTTGTCACGGCAGATGTCCTAGTAAGAGGACTTAGTCGTGGAGCCATCGCAACGGGTTAGCTTGAAGGGGTTAAAGTGGACACAAGGACACGGTTTTTATACTAGTTCGGCCCCTTCGATGAAGGTAAAAGCCTACGTCTAGTTGTGATGGGATTGATGGGTTTCGAGGGCTTAGGGAGCGATAAGCTTCGCCTAAACCTCGAGTTCTTTTTTTTCTCTGTCAAACCGCCGCCGGGTCATCCCCTTATATACACGGGTGACGCCCGTCGGTCTGTAAAGTCCCAACCTCCGGCTAATAAACGTGCCCGGGTCGGTCTCTCTATTCCTAACTTATAATACAAGTTTACATCAGGCCGGTTTACATCATAAACCTTTAAACCGATTATGGGCCTTAGGCCCTTCTATCTCTCCTTGGGTTTTAACATCTCGGGTCTGTTGACGGAGGTAACCCGGGCCCTGCAGGCCGGTTTACCCCGAATAGCAACATCCCCAACATTAGGCCCCAGATTGATTTGAACAGGTTCATGTCAATCCTTAATAAGAATTTCTGTCTTCAAATGTCTTCCAGTGACTTGTTAAACCGTCGTTTCTCTGTCTCCTCTTGCTGTGGTAAACCGATGTGACGTCAGCACAAGCTACCGTCTCCTTTCGCTAACCCGCAAGAATCAGGGCGACGGCTGGGCTTCCGAAATCTCTGGCCCCTGGATTCGCGCGCCTGATACACGCGTCGTGCCTTATAAATAGGACTTGAAGGCCATCTTCCTTTCCTCCCCTTCTTCGTCTTCCTCGCGACCCAGACCTCAAAGCTCCGCCGCCGCCATCAGCTGCTGCATCAACTCCGGCCGCTGCATCAACCTGATCGGATCAGAGCACCGCGGCGACTTTCCACATCTGCTTGGACCCCGGTAAGGCCCCTGTTCTTGTTGCTTTAGATCTGTTCTAGGGTTCATCATCCTGCTACTGTTTCTTGCTCATCCCCATAGCAGCCTTTGCGAACAGATGATGATACCTGTATCTGGATTTGTAGCTCCTCTTAGCAGTCGCCATAAATCTGCACTCATTTCCTTAGATCTCACTCTTGTTCCTGCTTGTCGAACTTATGTTGTTCTGCTGTGAGCCCGACCTCATATTACCTGTTTTTATTTCTTTTTCGCCCTAGCTGTAGATCCATTGCTTTGAAAGAATCTGTACGGGATCTGTTTCTGCTTTCATACTCACAACTGTTTAGATCTGGTCGGTTTAACTCTTAGCAAAACGAACAAACCGATCTACACATCCATTAGTCCCCTTGATGAACCGCCGGTTGATATTATTGTAGATAACCTGACTCTGTATAAGAGCATCTTCGGTTTACAATCATACTTGCTCTCAAACCGGAATACCTTTGCCTTGTAGATTTCCTTATGGCAAAACAGGTGTATGAATGCAACTGGGTTCCCTCTTGCATCACTGAGACCCAACTAAACAACTTAGTTCTGACTGGTGCTTTGAGTAGCAAAAGTACCATCCATTGGAGGGTTCCAGGAAACGAATGTCCTCCTACCCCGCAGGAGGGAGAAGTGGTGGTGTTTGCGGATCACCTGGCCCGGGGGTTTAATCCACCCGGTTCAAAATTTTATCGGGACGTCTTGGCTAATTTTAGGCTGCGCCCACAAGATGTTGGTCCAAATTCAGTCACGAATATCTGCCATTTTCAAGTACTTTGCGAGGCGTACTTCCAAGAAGAACCTACTGTAGAGCTATTCCGGGACTTTTTCCATTTGAACCGACGTACTGAATTTACCGACGGCCCTAATATGGAACTGGGTGGTATGGCGATTCAGAAGAGGAAAGAGGTGACTTATCCTCACGCCAAGTTGCATAGTCATCCGCAAGAATGGAATTGCACTTGGTTCTATTGCAAGGATACTTCCCCTGCTGAAGAAAATCCACTGCCCGGTTTCCGTCCAGAGAGACTTAGCAACACTCACCCCTTCCCCCCACGGCTAACTGCCAAAGAGAGGAGTAAGTATGCCCCTCAGTTGTCCAAGCTCAGAGCCTTCATGGCTAATGGTTTAACGGGGGTTGATCTTGCTCGTTGCTGGATTTCATGGAGCATCCTGCCCCTTAGCATCCGCTCCGGTTTGATGTGCCAATACACGGGTCGGGTTGATGATCCTTTGAGGCACTGCAACATTCAGCTGACGGAGGACGAAGTCGCTGAAGCCGTGAAAAAGATGCTGAACGAACCGGAACATGTTTGCGCTCGAACCGGCCTGCTTCCATTTTGCGCCACAAACAAACCACCTGCTGTAAGTAACTCCTCCCTGTTTATAGAATTTTTGATCTCCTTATATATATTGCTAACTTCCAGTCCTTTCCGAAACAGGGAGATGATCCGTTTTGGAGCAAGAAGCTTCAGGAGCCAACCGAAAAGATAATCAGACCCAAGACAAGGGTGAAGAAGCCTGCTACAAAGAAATGGCACACTGCTTCCTGTACCCCCGATTTAGAGGAGGATGATGTGGGTAATCCGGACCTTGGGGTAGACCTTGATTCAGTTGGCTTACTTTTTGTACGTCTTATTGATGATGATATTTGTCAGGACGACGCTGAAGCGAGCAATGCTGAAGGCCCAGAGGTAACTATTCTTTCTTCTGATGCCGTTCCTTTGCCTTTGAAAAAACCTCGCCAAGCAAACCGGAAACTTAAATTTTCTCACCCTCTTGCTTATTTGGATCCCAAATTTCTTGTGAAGACCCAGCAACATGAAGCTCGACGCACCACTCGGCATAGCGGCCAGGTAGTCACCTCCGCCGGTTTACCGAACAGCCCGGTTCGGAGACGCCGCTCAGAGGTCTCCAATTTATGCGCTAGCTTACCTCCTAAAGCAGGTTTAACTCGTCAGCCTCTAAATCCATCTGACTCCGATTATCAGGTCACTTCCCATTCCTCTTCCGGTGAATCTTCAGCCACTCAACTGCCACCGTTGAAGACAGTTATTGGGTAAGTTGGACCGATCACAACATATCTCTGTATGGGTTTCTTAATCCATCTTATACCGTTTTTTCCATCTTTGGGCTTTTTCCAGGGCCAAACCTAGACCGAGCAAGAAGGCTCGTCTGGATAACCCGGCTGGAGGAACTGCTGCTCCTGAACCAGGGAAAACTCCTGGTGCTGACGCTCCGGGTCGTGAGGACACTCAGAGTTACCTATCTCCGCAAGATGACACCTGCGCTGAAGAAAGGATTATCGAACCTGCCAGCCATACTAATCCGCCTGCCAGTCCTGTTCGGGTTGAGGAATCCATCCCCCCTTCTGGAACTGCTGATAAGCCGACAGGGCCACTGCAGAGCAGCGATTCCAAGGATGATGATGTTGTGATTACCGGCATCGGTCACTCTGAACCGGGGAACACTGCTACCTTATCCAAGCATACTGCCAAGGACGAAATCTCGGCCATGAAGGGCAAATGGGACCTTGACTCTTCTACGTACGCCGCTTTAAGCGCCCCGGATCTTTATTCCGGGTACCTGAACCGACTGTACACCAGTCGGGATTATGAAGCTGGCATGATCAAGATGATGAAGGAGAAACTTGAGGTAACTCCCTTGTGCTTCATTCCATTGCAACTTAGCTTATCAATATTTCCAAACCGAGACGGTAAACCCGGATCAGGCTGTCTTGACAATTAAAGTCCGGTTTAGAAAACCCAAGGCTTCAACTTAGGTCATAACCAGAAAACATCATTAGATAACTATTAGCCCCCAAGTGCCAAGTTTAAATACTTGTATTAATCTTGGGACTTTTTGCAATGGGAAACTTGCGTTAAAATCAAATATGCATTAGCCCCCAAGTATCAAGCACATAACTTGCTTGTGTGGTTGATACTTCCAAACCGTGCAATATTTTCTGAACACTGTTTTGACGACCTGCTGCAGGGGGATCTAAAGACCCAAGCGAAACAAGTCTCGGACCTTCAGGAAATCTTAAAAACCCAACAGGCTGAAACTGAAAAAACGAAGGACGAATTGGCCCATGCCTTAACCGTTATGGAACAGCTGAAAGAAAGCCACCAGAAAGAACAAGCTAATTGGGTTACTGAGAGAGCTCTTTTGACGAAGAGGGCTGAAAATGCCGAAGCTGCTCTTAAACCGGTGGTCGATGAATTATCCACCGTGAAGCGACAGATACACTCCATGACTTCTGCTGTCTTTGGTAAGCTTTTCGACGCCCTTCTTCCAATTTATACCTTATTTGTTACATCCTATGTCCGGTTTGTAATCCATCTTGAAACACTGCAGGCTCACGTATTGGACACTTGGGTTCTGATGTGCGGATGAAACTCAAAGCTGCTTATACTCTGATTGAACAGTTGTACACCGGAGCACAAAGGGCTATCACCACTGCGTCGCATAATAACCCTGCACCGTCTCTGATTCAAGACACATTAAAGAGGTTGTCCATGCTTCCAGCCCGGATTGAAGAATTGAAAAGATCAGCTGCTCGAACTGGAGCCATTACTGCCTTGATCCGGGCCAAAGCATGGGTACCAGATTTCGATCCTGTCGAAGCGGCCCAAGGATACCCCAGCTTGAAGGAAGACGGTTCAGACTTTGGTGAAGACGATTTGAGGGCGATAAACCGGGCAGTGCGCCCCCTAGCTTGTCAATTGGCTGAGGAAGCAGATCTGTCACGTTACCAAGCCCAATACGACAACCAGAACAAACGAGTGGCTGCTCCGGTCCCTGAAGCGGGAAACCTTATTCCTCCAATCCGTAAGCATACTTACGCCCCTGATATTGAACCGTCTTTGCTGATTCACGAAGAAGCCGTCTTTCAAGCGCTAATGGGAATCGACTGGACCACTGCTGATTTCCAGCCAATGGGTAACCAAGATAGAGCTGAAGCGGCGCAAGACGATCCCCAGCCTTCGAACCGAGGCAGCGAACAGGCCTAATCAACGCTCCGGTTCACCTTACTTGGTGACGTTGTAATCCGTCAACGAACAATATATTCAGGCACTACGTTTGCCTTGTAATAAGATAGTTTGATACCTCTGCAGTTGAATGTGCCTTCGCGCACGAGTACTGATGCTCTTTTCCAATGACGTTTTCCAACTTTGTTTCCTGTCTTTATTGAGTACACAAGATCTTCCGGCCCTATGAACCGTGCTGCGCCCTTGCCAAACCGGGCAACTTGCCTCTGGGTTAAAAAACGGACCAGGCTATGTCAGCTGAATCGGTTTAAAAACACTTGATGTTCCGAAGAACAAAAAATACCACAATAAAGGCAGAAAACAAAAACCAAATATGAAAAGGCAACGCGATAGTAAAACGCATGCAAATAGTGGCTACTATGAACCGTTCAGAAGGCGTGACCATCGTCAAGACAAAACCGAGCCCCCAAGAGGTATAGCTACGGTTTAGGTCGACCAGGTTCCTAACTGAATCGTGGCAAATATGCCGGCCAAATGGCATTGCATTGGTTCGTCAACCAAGCCCCCAAGTGACTCAATGGCCAAGGGCCGATCAAGTGGCATTGCGTTGGTTCGGACACGACCAAGCCCCCAAATGATTCATTGGCTAAAAAGCCGACCAGAAGGCATTACCATCATCAAGACATGACCGAGTTCCCATAAGGCGTAATCTACGGTTCAAGTCGATTAGGTCCCCAACTGATTCCGTGGCAAATGTGCCAGCCAGAAGGCATTACCGTCGTCAAGACATGACCAAGCCCCCCGGAGGTGTAGCTACGGTTCAGGCCGACTAGGTCCCCAACTGACTTTATAGGGTTTAGCTATGTTCTCTTTGGTTCGAACCCGACCTATGTTTGAACAGGAAGCCCCATGTTTGAATAGCTATGTTCTCTTTGGTTCGAATACGACCTATGTTTGAACAGGAAGCCTCATGCTGAATGGCTATGTTCTCTTTGGCTCGAATACGGCCTATGTTTGAACAGGAAGCCTTATGCTTGAACCGGGATATTGAACCGGATACTAAGAGCTTCACAACCCTGTGGGAGACATCTTCCCTTGAACCGGCCTTTAAACCGGAATCTATAATTTGAACTTCTGTGAAGCGACCTCCAGGGGTAAGCACACATGATGTGAAGAACAGAAGAGACCCCGTTTTACTCGAGGCTTCGGTTTATTGTATTAATCATAATATATACATGGTCATGATATGTACATAAACAGAGCCCAGGGCTCATGTATAATAAGGTCGAAGATGAGCTATGTTCCACGGCCTGCTGGTTTCCTCCTCTGATGTGCGTGAATCCTTGCGCTCTCGAATATCAATCAGGTAATATGACCCATTATTCAGATTCTTGCTGACCACAAAAGGTCCCTCCCAAGGCGGGGATAATTTATGCTGATCAGATTGATCCTGGATGAGCCGAAGCACCAAATCCCCCTCCTGAAAGGTTCTGGTCCTAACCCGACGGCTGTGGTAACGGCGAAGATCTTGCTGGTAAATCGCTGAACGGGCAGCTGCCAAGTCACGCTCCTCATCCAACAAGTCAAGAGCGTTCTGCCGTGCCTGCTCATTATCCGCTTCAACATATGCTGCCACGCGAGGTGAGTCATGTCGTATATCACTTGGGAGAACCGCCTCGGCTCCATAGACCATAAAAAACGGCGTAAACCCCGTGGATCTGTTAGGCGTGGTGTTGATGCTCCATAATACAGACGGTAGCTCCTCCACCCAACAACCCGGTGTCCTTTGCAAAGGGACCAGAAGCCGGGGTTTGATACCTCTCAAGATTTCTTGGTTCGCTCGTTCTGCCTGACCATTAGACTGTGGGTGCGCTACCGAAGAAACATCAAGCCGTATATGCTCCCGTGCACAGAACTCTTTCATGGTCCCCTTGGATAGATTGGTACCATTATCTGTGATGATGCTGTGCGGAAATCCAAACCGGAAGATCACCTTCTTTATAAACCGAACCGCCGTGGCAGCATCACACTTACTGACAGGTTCTGCCTCCACCCACTTTGTAAATTTGTCAACCGCCACCAGTAGGTGGGTCTTCTTATCTTTGGAACGCTTAAAAGGCCCAACCATATCAAGCCCCCAAGTCGCGAACGGCCAAGTGATTGGAATCATCCTCAACTCTTGAGCCGGTACGTGCACTCGTCTGGAAAATTTCTGGCAACCATCACATAACCGGACCAGGTCTTCCGCATCAGCATGAGCAGTTAACCAGTAGAAACCGTGGCGGAACGCTTTAGCCACAAATGATTTTGAACCGGCGTGGTGGCCGCAATCTCCTTCATGTATTTCTCGTAATATCTCGCACCCCTCCTTGGAGGGATATGCACCGTTGCAGCACTCCTGACACGCCGCGATGATGTAATTCTCCTTGGAAAATGGTCATAGATTTGGACCGTCGTACTATCTGTCGAGCCAAGCTTTCATCCTCTGGCAACTCACCCCGGTTCATATATGCCAGGTAAGGGAGCGTCCAATCCGAGGTGGCGTGAAGAGCCGCCACTAACTGAGCCTCCGGATCAGGAACAGCCAACTCCAGCTCACCGGGCAGCTGCACCGATGGGTAGTACAATACATCCAAGAAAACATTGGGTGGGACCGGTTTGCGCTGAGAGCCCAGGCGACTTAAAGCATCCGCTGCCTCATTCTTTCTGCGGTCCACATGATCCACTTGATAGCCTTTGAAATGCCCAGCCACCATATCTACTTCACGTCGGTATGCAGCCATAAGCGGATCCTTAGAATCCCAGGTGCCAGATACCTGCTGAGCCACCAGATCCGAATCACCAAAGCACCTAACTCTGCTCAGATTCATCTCTTTAGCCACCCGAAGACCATGAAGCAAAGCTTCATACTCCGCCGCATTATTTGTACAGGGGAACATTAAACGGAGGACATAACAAAACTTATCTCCTCGTGGGGAAGTTAAAACGACTCCAGCCCCCGAGCCTTCCAATTGTCTTGATCCGTCAAAATGAACAGTCCAATTGGTGTTATCTGGCTTCTCCTCAGGCGCTTGTAACTCTGTCCAATCGTTTATGAAATCGACAAGTGCCTGTGACTTTATGGCCGTTCGGGGTACGTACCTTAAATCGTGCGGCCCGAGCTCGATAGCCCACTTGGCAATCCGACCGGTCGCCTCCCGGTTCTGTATAATGTCACCCAAAGGAGCAGAACTGACCACCGTGATTGGGTGTCCTTGGAAATATTGCCTCAGCTTCCGGCTTGCCATAAAAACGCCATATACCAGCTTCTGCCAATGCGGATACCTTTGTTTGGACTCGATAAGTACTTCACTGATATAGTAAACCGGTCGCTGAACCGGATGTTCCTTTCCAGCCTCCTTTCGTTCTACCACCATCGCCACACTGACCGCTCTGACATTCGCTGCAACATATAACAGGAGTGGCTCTTTATCTACAGGGGCTGCTAATACTGGCGGGTTGACTAGCTGTCGCTTCAAGTCCTCAAACGCTTTATCAGCCTCCGGACTCCAGACAAATTGATCCGTCTTCTTGAGCATTTGATACAAGGGGATCGCCTTTTCACCAAGGCGACTGATAAACCGGCTCAACGCCGCAATCCGCCCGGCCATGCGCCGAACATCATTGATGCATTTTGGTTTGGCCAGGGAGGTGATGGCTGTGATCTTTTCTGGATTGGCCTCAATTCCTCTATGGGACACTAAAAATCCCAACAACTTACCAGCAGGTACCCCAAAAACACATTTAGCCGGGTTCAGCATCATCTGGTATACTCTCAAGTTATCGAAAGTCTCCTTCAAATCGTCAACCAGGGTCTCCTTCTTTCGTGACTTGACCACAATATCATCCACATAAGCATGCACATTACGTCCAATCTGCTTGTGGAGGCAATTTTGCACACATCGTTGATAAGTAGCCTGCGCACTCTTAAGCCCAAAGGGCATAGACACATAGCAGAAGGCCCAAAGGGAGTAATGAACGCTGTCTTCTCCTGGTCCTTAACTGCCATCTTGATCTGATGATAGCCCGAATAGGCATCCAAAAAACTTAAACGCTCGCAACCTGTCGTAGCATCAATGATCTGATCAATCCGGGGGAGAGCAAAAGGATCTGCTGGGCAAGCTTTATTCAAGTCTGTGTAATCCACACACATGCGCCAGGTGCCGTTTTTCTTAAGAACTAGCACCGGATTAGCGAGCCATTCGGGATGAAAAACCTCAATGATAAACCCAGCTGCCAGGAGCCTGGCCACTTCCTCACCAATCGCTTTACGTCTTTCTTCGTTAAACCGCCGTAAGAACTGCTTTACCGGCTTGTACTTAGGATCCACATTAAGGGTGTGCTCAGCGAGTTGCCTCGGTACACCAGGCATGTCATATGGCTTCCATGCAAAGATGTCCCGATTCTCACGGATGAACTCGATGAGCGCGCTTTCCTATTTTGGATCCAAGTTTGCACTGATGCTGAACTGCTTGGATGAATCGCCAGGTACGAAGTCAACAAGCTTAGTTTCGGCCGCTGACTTAAACTTCAAGGCCGGATCGTGGTCCGTAGTTGGCTTTTTTAATGAAGTCATATCCTCCGGATCAACACTGTCTTTGCACTGCTTTAGCTCCTCCGTAGCACAAACTGATTCAGCATAAGTCGCATCTCCTTCCTCGCATTCCAAAGCAATTCGGCGGCTCCCATGAACCGTTATAGTGCCCTTGTAACCTGGCATCTTAAGTTGCAGATATACGTAGCAGGGCCGTGCCATAAATTTTGCATAAGCTGGCCGTCCGAACAAAGCGTGGTACGGACTTTGGATTTTAACCACCTCGAACGTCAGCGTCTCTGATCTGGAATCGTGACTATCGCCAAATACCACTTCAAGGGCTATCTTACCAACCGGATACGCAGACTTGCCAGGCACCACCCCGTGGAACACTGTATTGGTCGGTCTGAGATCCTTATCTACTAGTCCCATACGACGGAAGGTCTCATAATACAAGATGTTAATGCTGCTCCCTCCGTCCATGAGCACCTTGGTGAGCTTATAACCTCCCACCTGAGGCGCTACCACCAGTGCTAACTGACCCGGATTATACACCCTGGGAGGATGATCTTCTCGGCTCCATATGATAGGCTGTTCCGACCAACGCAGATAGTGAGGCGTGGCCGGTTCGACAGCACTGACTGCCCGCCTCTGAAGCTTCCTATCTCGTTTATCCTAGCTCGTAGTAAAGACATGATACTGTCCACCACTCAACTGTTTCGGGTTGCTCTGACAACCACTTTGATTACTTTGATTATTCTGATTATTTTGGCCGACCTGTCCGCCCGGGTTACCCTGGAACCCTGGACCGGAATTCCCGCCACCGTACCCTGATCCGGAACCGGAACCGCCACCGGAGCTGTGATCATATTGGAAAGTGTTTGAGCTTTTGAATTCCTTCATGATATAACAATCCTTCCAAAGATGGGCTGCTGGTTCCTCCTTTGTTCCGTGCTTCGGACAGGGCTGGTTTAAGAAAAAGTTCAAACGCTCCGGATTAGGACCGGGGTGTGCGCGGAAACTTGGCTGTTTCCCCTTACGCCGCTGGCTTTTATCCTGTGCACTTGTGCTGGCCACCAAGTCCATGTTCCCGTCCGGTTTACGCTTTCCTCCGCCTCCATTACCTGTCGGCCGATGCTGCTGGCCTTTGGTGTTGCTATTCTTCTTTCCCTTCCCTGCTTTGTCATCACCAGAGTCAGGATCCTTGGTACTGTCAGAATCCGCATATTTCACTAAAGCGGTCATGAGCGTTCCTATATCTGTACAATCACGCTTCATCCGGCCCAGCTTTAGCTTCAAAGGGCCAAACCGACAGTTGCTCTCCAACAGCACCACGGCGGTGTCTGCGTTGATGCGATCTGACGAGTGCAAAACTTCTGATACCCGCCGTACCCAATGGGTAGTTGATTCCCCTTCTTGTTGAACGCAGGCTGCTAGGTCAACTATTGACATTGGCTGTTTGCACGTGTCCTTGAAATTCTTGATAAACCGGGCGCGTAATTGGGCCCATGAACTAATTGAATTAGGCGGTAAGCTCTTTAGCCAAGTCCGGGCCGTTCCTTCTAACATCATAGTGAAATACTTGGCACACGCCGTGTCATCCACATCCAGCATCTCCATAGCCATTTCATAGCTCTCCACCCATGTCTCCGGAGGCTGATCTTCCGTGTAGTTTGGTACCTTGCGGGGGCCTTTGAAGTCTTTGGGCAGGCGTACGTTGCGTAAAGCGGGAACAAGGCACGGTACTCCCAAAGAACTGGAAACCACCCCCGGTTCAACCGTAGCTGCGGGGAAGATAGGTGTAAGCTGACGAGCCTGATGCTGCGCTGCTAATCCGGCCTCCCGTGCACGGGTGCGATCCACATTCTCGTGAGTATTGTCGACGCCCGCCGGATTGTTGGCGCGGAGCGCTTCACGCCTGGCGTTACTTGAAACGGCCGGCTCCTCCACGCGCCTACTATAGCTCCTGCTGGGGCGAGGGGTGGAGTGAATCCGATCACGGCTTTGCGAATACGCTTCTTGCTGGGCCAACGCGGTCCTAAGGAGCTCCTTGACCCGGCGTGTCTCTTCATCCTACGGTGAATCTCCTTCGATCGGAATGGCTTCCAACCGAGCCGCCGCCGCGACGAGGTTATCCATCGGGTTGGAATAATGACCTGACGGCGTTGGCATGGCCGGTGGCGTATCAGTGTTATGACGAGGCAGGTCTATAATCCGGTGCTGAACCGGGGCGCCGGCTGTCGCCTCCGCACGGTTTACCCCCGGGGTGTTGAAGAGATTTCGAGCGTCGAGGGCGGCGGGCAACCGAGACCGGGATTTTCTCTTCAGGACCTCCTGGGATGCCTTCTGGTCCATCATGAGCCTGTAAGCCTGTGCATCTAAAGCGGCGCGCTCCGCCGTCATCCTGATCTCTTCTGCTGCCAGCTCCACTTTAGCCCGAGTGATCTGCTCTCTCACTTTGGCAATCTCAGCATTGTGAACCTCCTGATCCACCGGGTTGGCCTCCGCCATGAGCGCTGCTAGTGCGTCAAACAGGTCTGACAAAACTTGGGCTGGTGAACCGGTAGGGCCTCCTGCCCGCGCAGCCGTTGCTGCTGCCAATCCGGAGATCGCTGCTGCTGCAGTTGATGATCGTGGCGCCGCCTGTGTCCCAGCCATGAAGATCCCAACCCGATAGGGCAGATCAGAGGGGTCCGGAGTACTGTTGCCATCGGAGCCGCCCCCAACCCGATCATCTTGTAGCTGGTAAAGAGATTCGGTCTCCCCGGTCGACGTTTCATCGCCAGAGTAGATGGCGGTTTCGTCACCAGATTCGGATCCTTCCTCGTAGCTTCCCCCGTGGATGACTCCCACGAAGGCGTGCTTCCTGGTCGGTTTAGCCAGGGTCGATCTCGTGCACTGAGCTGTCTCAATGAGGTCGGCGCAGTCGCCTAACTCGGGGCCCGGTTCTCCGATCTTGCTGATGAAAACATGGATGCCGCCAAAGGGGACCCGGTACCCGTACTCGATCGAGCCGGCGTCGGGGCCCCAGCCTGTGCTGTCGATGTAGAGTTTTCCGCGGCGGCTCTTGGTCATCCGTCCCACAGCGTAACCCTCGAGTCCTTCAAAGCGGCCCTCCAAGAACCTGAAACCATCTCGCGATAGCCCCACGGTGGGCGCCAACTGTCGTGGATTTGTCACGGCAGATGTCCTAGTAAGAGGACTTAGTCGTGGAGCCATCGCAACGGGTTAGCTTGAAGGGGTTAAAGTGGACACAAGGACACGGTTTTTATACTAGTTCGGCCCCTTCGATGAAGGTAAAAGCCTACGTCTAGTTGTGATGGGATTGATGGGTTTCGAGGGCTTAGGGAGCGATAAGCTTCGCCTAAACCTCGAGTTCTTTTTTTTCTCTCTCAAACCGCCGCCGGGTCATCCCCTTATATACACGGGTGACGCCCGTCGGTCTATAAAGTCCCAACCTCCGGCTAATAAACGTACCCGGGTCGGTCTCTCTATTCCTAACTTATAATACAAGTTTACATCAGGCCGGTTTACATCATAAACCTTTAAACCGATTATGGGCCTTAGGCCCTTCTATCTCTCCTTGGGTTTTAACATCTCGGGTCTGTTGACGGAGGTAACCCGGGCCCTGCAGGCCGGTTTACCCCGAATAGCAACATCCCCAACAGTTAGGAAACTTAACCATCTTTGATTACCGAGCTAGTCAAGTAGAGGCATACTAGTGACACTATGTTTGTCTATGTATTCACACATGTATTATGTTTTTGGTTAATACAATTCTAGCATGAATAATAAACATTTATCATGAAATAAGGAAATAAATAGTAACTTTATTATTGCCTCTAGGGCATATTTCCTTCACTTAATGGCAACGATACATACATGTCATGTCCCCTTCTGTCACTGGGATTGCACACCGTAAGATCGAACTCATCACAAAGCACCTCTTCCCATGGTAAGACAAGTCGATCTAGTCGGCCTAACTAAACCAAAGATTCGAAGAAGAAATACGAGGCTATAAGTAATCATGCATATAAGAGATCAAAAGAAGACTCAAATAACTGTCATGGATAAAATAGCTCTGATCATAAACTCAAAGTTCATCGGATCCCAACAAACACACTGCAAAAAGAGTTACATCAAATAGATCTCCAAGAGACCATCGTATTGAGAATCAAAAGAGAGAGAGAGAGAGAGAGAGAGAGAGAGAGAGAGAGAGAGGAAGCTATCTAGCTACTAACTATGGACCCGTAGGTCTACAATGAACTACTCATGCATCATCAAAGAGGCACCAATGGGGATGATGAACCCCTCCGTGATGGTGTCTAGATTGGATATGGTGGTTCTGGAAACTTGCGGCGGCTGGAATTGTGTTTTGTCGACTCCCCTAGGGTCTTTGGATTTTTGGATTATTTATAAAGCAAAGAGGCGGTGCGGGAGGCGGCCGAGGAGGGCACAACCCACCTGGGCACGCCTGGTAGGTTGTGCACCCCTTGGAGCCTCCTCTGGTACTTCTTTGGCCCAACAGGTGTCTTCTGGTCCAGAAAAAATCTCCAAAAAAGTTTCACTGTGTTTGGACTCCGTTTGGTATTGATTTTCTGCGAAGTAAAAAAATAAGCAAAAAACAACAACTAGCACTGGGCACTATGTCAATAGGTTAGTCCAAAAAAATTATATAAAGTTGCTATAAAATGATTGTAAAACATCCAAGAATGATAATATAACAGCATGGAACAATAAAAAAAGTATAGATACGTTGGAGATGTATCAGCATCCCCAAGCTAATTCCTGCTCGTCCTCGAGTAGGTAAATGATAAAAGAGAATTTTTGATGTGGAATGCTGCCTAACATGTTCATCACATTCTTTTCTTTTGTAGCATGGACATATGGACTTTTGTACGGTTCAAAGCAATAGTCTAGTTTTGACATGAAGATTTCAATACTCAAGCATATCAACAAGCAACCATATCTTTTAAAATATCAACACTAAAGCAAGTTATCCCTAGCCCATTATGCTCAGTAATTGATCCATTCATGAAACACACCCGCGTATTAGTTACACCCAATGTTCAAGTACGATCATAGTGCCCCTTAGTTGGTGCTTTATAAGAGAAGATGGAGACTCAAAATAAAAATAAAATTGCATAAAGTAAATAGAAAGGCCCTTCGCAGAGGGAAGTAGGGACTTGTAGAGGTGCCAGAGCTCAGAGGCTTAAATTGAGAGATAAAATTTTTGGGTGGCATGCTTTTCCTGTCAACGGAAACGATCAAGTAGCTCTTAATAGTTTCCATCCTAGATATATCATAGGCGGTTCCCAAACAGAAAATAAAGTTTATTCCTTTTTCCACCATACTTTCACATTCCACGGCTAGCCGTATCCACGGGTGCCGTCCATACCAACATTTTCCAAGGAATTTATTATTTGACAACATAAAGTAAATTCATTTTTTTCATTTCGGGACTGGGCATCCCTAATACCGTTGTCGTACTCTCGTGCAATGAGAAGTGCACTCATCTTGAGAACAATACATCTAGAATGGAAAATATCAGCCACCCCCTATCGTTTCATGAGCAGTACGAGCACACAAAAAGGAAATTTATTTTGAATATTAGAGATGGCAACTACAAATTTTCTTAGAACGGTACAAAAATACCACATATAGGAAGGTATAGTGGACTCATATGGCAAAAAGGGTTTAAGGATTTGGATGCATGATAACCCACAAGTATAGGGGATCAATTGTAGCCTCTTTCGATAAGTAAGAGTGTCGAACCCAATGAGGAGCTAAAGGTAGAACAAATATTCCCTCAAGTTCTATCGACCACCGATACAACTCTACGCACACACGACGTTCGCTTTACCGGAAACAAGTATGAAACTAGAAGTACTTTGTAGGTGTTGTTGGATAGGTTTGCAAGAAAGTAAAGAGCGAGTAAATAAAAGCTAGGGGCTGTTTAGATGAAGACACAACTAAATTAGTTTTAGTAGAGAGCTTTTTGTTACGAGAAAGTTATTTGTCCCTAGGAAATCGATAACTAGACTGGTAATCACTATTGCAATTTTATTTGAGGGAGAGGCATAAGCTAACATACTTTCTCTACTTGGATCATATGCACTTATGATTGGAACTCTAGCAAGCATCCGCAACTACTAAAGATCATTAAGGTAAAACCCAACCATAGCATTAAAGCATCAAGTCCCCTTTATCCCATACGCAAACAACCTACTTACTCGGGTCTGTGCTTCTGTCACTCACGCCACCCACCATAAGCAAATCATGAACATATTGCAAACCCTACAGCGGGAATCCCTCATGCTTGCGCGGCACGGAGAGCACCATAGGACAGCACCAATAATAAAATATGCAACTCAAACCAATCTTGATCATCAAATAGCCCATAGGACAAAACAGATTTACTCAAACATCATAGGATAGTCATACATCATTGGGAAATAATATATAGCGTTGAGCACCATGTTTAAGTAGAGATTACATCAGGTAAGAGAGAGGTTACACCGCTGCATAGAGGGGGGAAGAGTTGGTGATGATGGCGGTGAAGTTGTTGGTGAAGATTGCGGGGATGATGATGGCCACGGCGGCGTTCCGGCGCCATCGTAAGAGAAGGGGAGAGGGGGGCCCTTCATCTTGTTATTCCTTGACCTCCTCCCTAGATGGGAGAAGGGTTTCCCCTCTGGTCCTTGGCCTCCATGGCGTGGGAGGGGCGAGAGCCCCTCCGAGATTGGATCTGTCTCTCTGTTTCTCTGTTTCTGCATTTTGTTCTGCTGCCCTTTCACCGTTTTGTATATATCTGGAGATCCGTAACTCCGATTGGACTGAAACCTTCGCCGTGATTTTTTTACCAAAATAGCTTTCTTGCGGTCAAAGAAGGGCATCAACCGCCTTACGGGTGGCCCACGAGGGTCAGGGGCGCGCCCAGGGGGGCAGGGGCGCCCCCTGCCTCGTGGCCACCTCGGGCACCGTCTCGCGTGCATTTTTCTTCCAGAATTTTCCAAATATTCCAAAAATAAGCTCCGTCCGTTTTTATCCCGTTTGGATTCTGTTTGATATGGATATTCTGTGAAACATAAAACATGCAACAAACAGGAACTGGCACTGGGCACTGGATCAATATGTTAGTCCCAAAAATAGTATAAAAAGTTGCCAAAAAGTATATGAAAGTTGAATAATATTGGCATGGAACAATCAAAAATTATAGATACGACGGAGACGTATGAATGCACTAGAAGTATTCCTACTTAGTACAAGTGAAGGCTAACAAAAAGATTAAGAAACATCGAACCAAGAGACGAAAAATCTCATAAGCGAGCATTAAGCATAACTAACACCGAATAATGCACCACAAGTAGGATGTAATTTCATTGGATAACTATTGACTTTCATGCTTGCATAGGGAATCACAAACCTTAACACCAATATTCTTACTAAAGCATAATTACTCATCAACATGACTCACATATCACTATCATCATATCGCAAAACTATAACAAAGAATCAAGTTTATTTTGTCCAAAGATCTTCATGAAAGTTTTTATTATATCCCTCTTGAATATCTATCACTTTGGGACTAGTTTAATATGTTGCTTTTGAAAGCTCAAACAAATCTAATTGAAGAACATGAGCATAAAAGTTTTTCGTCTCTCAAAATAATATAAGTGAAGCATGAGAGAATTTCTTCAAAAATTACTAACTCTCAAATAAATCTAAGTGAAGCATGAGAGCATTTCTTCAAAATATTAAAGCACACCGTGCTCAAAATGATATAAGTGAAGCACTAGAGCAATTCCATAGCTCAAAAGATTTAAGTGAAGCACTAGAGCAATTCTAACAAATCATAGCATAATTTGGGTGCTCTCAAATAGGTGTGTTCAGCAAGGATACTTGACACAAAACAAAAAGTGAAACAAGCAAAGACTCATATAATACAAGAGGCTCCAAGCAAAACTCATGATATGTGATGAATAAAAATATAGCTCCAAGTAAAATACAGATGGTCGTTTGAAGAAAGAGCGGATGCCACTCGGGGCATCCCCAAGCTTAGCTGCTTGTTCATCCTTGAATATTACCTTGGGGTGTCGTGGGCATCCCCAAGCTTAGGCTCTTCTTACTCCTTATTCCTTCATCCATCGTGATCTCACCCAAAACTTGAAAACTTCAATCACACAAAACTTAACAAAACCTTCGTGAGATCCGTTAGTATAACAAAGCAAATCACCACTCTAAGTACTGTTACAAACTCATTAATATTTTATTATTTCATTATATCTACTGTATTCCAACTTTGCTATGGCTCATACCCCCCGATAATGTCCATAGATTCATCAAAATAAGCACACAAATGCAAAGAAAACACAATCTGTCAAAAAATAGAATAGTCTGTAGCAATCTGAAAACTTCGTATACTTCTGTAACGCCAAACATTCTGAAAAATTAGGACAGCATGGAAAATTTATATATTAATATTGTTTAAAGAATTAAGAGCAAAACTACGTTTTTGTGATTTATGAAAATTATTTTACTGCGCATAGAAGTTTCTGTTTTCCAACAAGATCAAATCAACTATCACCCAACATGATCCGAAAGGCTTTGCTTGGCACAAACACTAACTAAAACATAAAAAACACAATCATAACAGAGGGATAATCATGCAAACACTCAAGAACAAAAAGGAAAAAAGCAAAAATGAATTTTATTCATTGGGTTGCCTCCCAACAAGCGCTATCGTTTTATGCCCCTAGCTAGGCATAAAGCATAGATTCAAGTGTTGTCAAATTTATCCTTATTTCCCTTAGATGTGTTTTTGTCAGGAGGTTTTGCAAAAATAACTTGAAACACATTGTCCATATTAACTTTAGCACTATCAAGTTGCTTTATCATCATATCCCCTTTGATTTCCAGCAACAATCCAAGAATAGTGTTGATTAACATCATTGAAAACTTGTTGGATTATATCTACTAGAAAATGGGCCCATGCATTGCAACGGGAGAAAAGAGTATCACACGCTCTTAATTTACAAAAAATGATCTATAATCTGAGTATTTGTAGATACAACAACCTAAACAAAGATGGTCCTTGCCTACAGAAGCGCAAGTTCAAGATTCCACATGTCTTCTAATTAAACACGACTTGCATGTAGATTTAATACGAAGAAACGAGCAAGTGATCTTTAATTTCGTCTCCAATCCTGATTTTGTTGACATGTTCATCCACAATCCGGATCAGTACCTATATGAAAGAAAGACGGATAATGCATTGTTGATTAAGATTGCACCATAGATAGTACTTTTTTTAAATGGTGAACAGGTAAAATAACATCATATTCGGATTCTATATATTTTTCTAATCAAATTCCATATATAACATGTTAAATTTGGAGTTACAGTTTAGAGATATGAGTACTTTAAAAAATATGTATGTACTGCGGGTTTGATATCAGAAATATCAAGGGGTTTTCTATAAAATAGCATCACGGACTAAGAATACCTATTTCTTTTATTAGTAGGTATAGAAAACAGGAATTTCCTTTTTAAGATTCTCATAAAAATTTGATTATTTCCAAGAAAGTGTCTCAACATATAATCGCTATTATAAAGGATCTCATCTATCACCTGTTTTTCACGGTTCATACCATAAAAATAAAAAATTTCCCTAGCTTCCCGTATTATGTAATCAAATTCATTCATAAGAAAAAGGGTAGCCAACTTTTTAGCTTTGGGATTCTTTATAACAGGTAACTCATAAAACAATCTTTGCAAGGTAGGATGGGTACAAATAAATTTATTTTCCAGTTTCAGAACTAGTGCTGAAATAGTTTCCGCATAAGATTTAGTTCTTCTAAGTATGGGAGCAACATCAAGAGTTAAATTTCCGACACAATTGAAAAATTCTTGGATATGTTCTTTTCCCATAATATTCCCTTGCCCAAAACAAAAGTTTTGGCATCCAGATTGCTAGATCGTCCAATTTTAGGAGTCAGGCCATCATCTGTCTCTGCCATACCAAAGTCACTCATGATGACAAGTTCAAGAAAATAGGTGATCTGATGAGAAAATGGCAAACGAAAAAGAGGGCTAAAAAACTGCAAATGGTTGTGAAGTGGGGGAGATGAAAATGAGAGGCAAATGGCAAATAATGTAAATTGCAAGGAGATGAGATTTGTCATTAGGAACCTGATAGATGTTGGTGATGCCTCCCCGGCAACTGCGCCAGAAATTCCTTTTGATGTCGCTTCAACTACGTCGGTATTTCCCCAAAGAGAAAGGGATGATGCAGCACAACTACGGTAGGTATTTCCCTCAGTGACGAGACCAAGTTTATCGAACCAGTAGGAGAACTAAGCAACACAATGTAAACATTACCTGCACACAAAGAACAAATACTTGCAACCCGACATGTTAGAGGGGTTGTGAATCCCTTTCGGGTAACGGTGCCAGAACTTGTCAAGTTGACGGGATAAAAATTGTGGTAGATTGATAGATGCAAATAACGGCAAATAAAATTCAGCGAGGTATTTTTGGGTTTTGATAATATATATCTGAATATAAGGCAAATAGCAATATAGATCTAAAAATATATGATGAGAAAATAGACCCGGGGCCGTAGATTTCACTAGTGGCTTCTCTCGAGAAAATAGCATACGGTGGGTAAACAAATTACTATTGAGCAATTGATAGAACTTCAAATAATCATGACGATATCCAGGCAATGATCATTATATAGGCATCACGTCGAAGATTATTAGACCGACTCCGGCCTGCATCTACTACTATTACTCCAGACATCGACCGTTATCCAGCATGCATCTAGTGTACTAAGTTCATGGAGAAACAGAGTAATGTAATAAGAACAATGGCATGATGTAGACAAGATCTATTCATGTAAGAATAGACCCCATCTTGTTATCCTTAATAGCAACGATACATATGTGTCATGTCCCCTTCTGTCATTGGGATTGAGCACCATAAGATCGAACCCATCACAAAGCACCTCTTCCCATGGCAAGAAAAATCGATCTAGTCGACCTAACTAAACCAAAGATTCGAAAAAGAAATAAAAGGCTATAAGTAATCATGCATATAAGAGATTGAAAGTGCTAGTGGCACTTATGCTATATTTTGGTGTGATGACAATGTGGTTAGTTGAACTAATATCGGTTGCTAAAGTTTATCTCAGGATATTGGTTCTAAGTGCCCATGATGGAGATGTGCGAATCCCCATTTCAAAAAGGACAAAGGCGTGGTCTTTCGACGCTTCGAAGGTTTAGTTTTGGTTTGCTTCGAGTCGTAGGAAAGACCGCACTATTAAGAGGGGTTTGTGTGGATAAATGTCGTGTGGGAATGCCATTGCCGAGCCTTACTCTCTTACCCTTCCCACTCCGACCACCTAAAAAGAACCTAGTGTGTGTGTTGTGGTACTCAGATAGTTGCAACAGAAAGTTACTAGGTACCCCGTGCGCACGGGGTCTTTTGACCCCCGTGCGCACGGGGTACTGCGTAACTCTCTGGGTACCCCGTGCGCATGGGGTCTTTTGACACCCGTGCGCACGGGGTCCTATGTAAACTCTCTGAGTACCCCATGCGCACGGGGTCTTTTGACCCCCGTGCGCACGGGGTGGTGTGATTGTCTCTGAGTGCCCCGTGCGCACGGGGCTGACTTAGCCCGTGCGCATGGGGTCCAACGGGTAGAAATCCCCACCAGCCCATGAACACTATATAAAGGCCCTTCTTCCACCTCCAACCCTTAACCCTAATGTCTTGTTGAGCTCCACCATTGCTACACCCCATTTTGCTCAATACTCTCAATCCCTCCACCCAAACTTGTTGAAACTTTGGGGATTGGGAGAGCAAGACCCGATCTACAACTTGACCAAACCAAATCGCGTTCCCCGCAACATTTCTTCCCCATTGACTTGTTACTCTTGGAGCTGGGGCTCCTAGGCGGTTAGAGGTTCCTCCGGAAGCTTCCTTGCTTGTGGTGTGCTCCGGAGAAGTTTGTAAAGGTGTGGTGGTCGCCTTCAAGACCAACCCCGAGTGTTTCGAGGCTCATCCGTTGGGGGTGACTCGAAGGAGAATACGGTGAGCCTTCGGTGGCGTTCCGCAAGCTTTGGCTCCGGCACCGCTCCAAACGGAGATTAGCTCTTCCCCAAGGAAGAGTGAACATCGGGTTAAAATTCGCGTCCTCGTCTCACTTGTGGTTAATCCTTTCCCGCACCTTACCTTGTTGTTATATGCTTGTTGGCTTGCTAAGTAGTTTGTTACCTAGCATAGTTAACTTGGAGCTTGCTTGTCATATAGGTTTCATTCACCTAGTTGCATATCTAGTTAACTCTTTTATCCGCTAAGCCTTAAAATCGACAAGAAAGATTAAAATTTGTAGTCCCCTATTCACCCCCCCCCCTCTAGTCGACCGTATTGATCCTTTCAGAGATCAAAAGTGGACTCAAATAACTTCCATGGATAAAATAGATCTGCTCATAAACTCAAAGCTCATCGGATCCCAACAAACACACCGCAAAAAGAGTTACATCAAATAGATCTCCAAGAGACCATTGTATTGAGAATCAAAAGAGAGAGGAAGCCATCTAGCTACTAACTACGGACCCGTAGGTATACAATGAACTACTCATGCATCATCGGAGAGGCACCAATGAGGATGATGAACCCCTCCGTGATGGTGTCTAGATTGGATCTTATGGTTCTGGAACTTGCGGAGGCTGGAATTGTGTTTCGTTGACTCCCCTAGGGTTTTTGGATTTTCGGGGTATTTATAGAGCAAAGAGGCGGTGCGGGGGGGCGGCCGAGGTGGGCACAAGCCACTTGGTCGCGCCCTGGTGGGTTGTGCTCCCCTCGGAGCCCCCTCTGGCACTTCTTTGGCCCAACAGGTGTCTTCTGTTCCAGAAAAAAATCTCCAAAGTTTTGTTGCATTTGGACTTCGTTTGGTATTGATTTTCTGCGAAGTAAAAAACAAGCAAAAAACAACAGCTGGCACTGGGCACTATGTCAATAGGTTAATCCCAAAAAATGAAATAAAATTGCTATAAAATGATTGTAAAACATCGAAGTATGATAATATAACAGCATGGAACGAGCAAAAATTATAGATAAGTTAGAGACGTATCAGGCCGCGACCCAAGTTGCTCCCTTCAAGCACCAGAAGTGATTGGTGGCGCACACCGCGCTGTATAGGAGGTCTCCACCTTTGGTCGTCTATAGTGAAGGCGCTAAGCACAGGCGCCAGGATCTATTTCCCAGCCGTTTCAACAAAATCCCGTTCAATCCCAGAATATTTGCTAGCGTTGGAGCAAAAGTTATTGCTGGGTGCTAGCGAACTTTTCTGTTCTCTTTTCATTCTCGGTAGCGTCTATAATTCACGGCTAGCGTTGGAGATTCAGAAAAAAATATTTTCTTTTCCTAAGCTCCCATGTAAGCGTCGAAGCCTTGTAGATGCCCTTAAGCACCAACTTGTTGGTAAAACGAACATGGGTAGGCACATGAGCCACCACCCATTAGGCTCACCCGTTCGCCCCACCCGCTTGCGCGCTGTTTTTTTGGCGGTGGTCCGCTATGTCGAAAAAATGGTCGGTTTTTCCTATTAATTTTGAAAAGTTCTGTCTAATAAAAAATGTTTCCTATTATGCTTTCTAACAGATCAAACAAAGATGGACGCTCGCTGGCGCGTGACGTACGCCGCGGACTTGGTGGCCGCGCGACGGATCTCGCTGGCCGACGGCGTGGTCTGGCTCCAACGCGAGGCGCTCAGGATCGTGTTGCTCGATGAACATGGGTGTACGGTGGACGCGCGCTTCCTTCGTGAGGCTGAATCAATCGAGATTGGGGGTATTCTCTCCTTCCAGTGTCACTTTGCTAGGGTTCATGACAGGTTGCCGGCGACGACGGCGATGGCCGGACCCAGCGCGCCACCGTATGGTGCAGCGGGGCGGGGGCACGTGGGGGTTGCCACGTCGGCTGCGGTACACGAGAGGGCCGGGCACGCGAAGCCGGCTCACCGGTTTTTGCCTGCCTCGACCGCTGGACCGGGAATCCTTGGGCGTGGACCGGAGTGCCATGGGGCTGATGGTCGACACGTGGTAGACGAGAGATCCGACCGCCATGGTTCGGGCGATGCTAGGGTTTGTGAGAGCAAGGCAGGTATAAAAGGCACGACCGCTCCCACTTCGCCCGTTTTAGATCTCGACGAGTGCTTCTCCCACTTCTGGGACGCGCCTCCTCCGGTTAGATCTAGGGTTCATCAGTCTTATGGGTGGTGGGAAGGAAAGATCCATGGTGATGCTCGTTCTTTTGCTCAAGTAGTTGCTTCTCCTCCCACTTTTCCCCCTCCCAAGCAACCACAAACTAGTAGATCCACCGAGATGCGAGGAGATGACTTTGGTGCGGGCCGCCATGGCCGGGGAGCCGGGCGCTTCGACCGTGGGCGGGGGCGTGGTTTCGATTCCAATGTCTGGAAGAGGAAAGTGGAGACGGGGAATTCATCTTCCACAAGGGCTTCTGGATCCGCCGAGTCCGGGTTCGACAGATGGGATGAAGCGGCTGACGGGAGGCAAATCGCTCCCACTCACCAGGAGAAGTGGGGTGGGGGTGAAGCAGATCCGGGATCTTCACTCGGCGCTGCTGATGCGAGCGGGAAGCCTGCTGCTCCTGCTCGGCAAGAACGTCGTGGGGGAGGGGGAAACGGAGGCCACCGCGGCCCTGCGAAGAATCATACCCCGCCGCATGCCCGTGACCTTGCTGCACAAACTGGTAACATCAATCCTCCCCGAGAGCCCTGTCAGATTTGCAACTTGTTGGGTCATGTTACTGCTAGATGTCCTCAAGCTGTCTATGTTAGATGTAAGAAGAAAGGGCATCTCGCCTTTGTTTGTTCTGAATTTCTTCCCTGGGAATATGTGCCTGCGATGTGTGCTTTTCAAGCTAAGGGGCAGGGGTTTCATTACATCCCTGATTTTAGTGTGGATAGACAGGCCAGAGAGAACAATTTCAATATTGTTGTGACAATTGTGGAGGGATCTGCTCTTACTAAGGATATTGAACATGAGCTTAGTGTGTATGTAGGGTAAGGGTGGCGTTGCTCTGCTAAGTTTTTTGCACCTCAGAAATTTGTGATGAGGATGCCTAATCCTAGGGAAGTAGATAGGGCCCTGTTTGTGGAGAATGTCAGGCTGAAACAATGCAGTGTCAGTGTCAGGTTCTCCCCCTGGTCTGAGGACATTGATTCTGATGAATTATTGGAGATCGCGTGGGTTAGGATTGGGAGAATCCCCTCCTAACAAAAGATGTGATAAGACTGTTGCTTATGTTGGGGGCCTGGTGGGAATCACTTTGGAGGTGGATATGTCTACCATCAATCGTCCTTCTTCGGTTCGAGCCAAGATTAGTTGTAGGATGGTGGATAAAATACCTAGCACAGCTGAGGGGGTGCTGGGGGGTCGTTTTTACAAATTCACTTACGAGGTTGAAGAGATCTTGGTTAAAAACCCTGTTGTGGAGGATGCTAATACTCAAATCCTTGGCACCGAACCTGCTAGGCATGACCAAACTCCAAAAAGGAAAAGAGATGACCCAAAAGACAGCGACAGCCGTTCAGGTTCTCCTGATCATGGTAAAGGTGGTACTTCTCATGGTGGTAAAACCTGTCGTTTGCTACCAGTAGAGAAAGAGATGTCTGCTTCCTCTGAAAGTGAGGTAGATGGGTCTTTGCTCATTGAAACACTGGCCAGGGAGCAAGGGGTATATGACCAGGAAGATTCACATGGTGTTTTGAGCTGGTTGGTGCCAGTCGGCCCAACTATGACCCCGAAAATGGTGATACCTGGGGCTGATCCCCACAAGGTGCAGGTAAAAATAAAACTGTGGTTAATCGTTGCCTATCATATGCTGCTGTTGTTACTAATATTACTCAGGTTGTGGAGGTTGATGGAGAGGTGGACCCAAAATTGAAGACTTATGCTGAATATGTGGTACAACTCCCTTCACCTGATCGTAATGAGGAGATCGTGCTCACTCCACCACTTGCCCCTGAGGGCATGCACAGATTCAGCAAGCGTAACGCTCGAAGCATACAGGAAAATGTGGAAGCTAGAGCTGTCAGGGTGGCCAATGAGAAAGATGTGGTAGGTAACAAACCAAACCTGAATAAAAATTCTTTTGCATCCCTTTCTAATAATGAGTTGATGATTAGAGCTGCTAAAATGGGGGTCCGTATTCCTGATAATGATTTTACTTATATTGATGTGCTTCGGGAGTTAGAAATAGTCAGAGGGAATTTAGAAGAAAAGAAAAGTATAGAGGACAATAGGCAGGGTGATGAGGATGACATTATTGTCACTAATGGGCTGGGGAAGAAAGCTCATGTTAACCTTGATTGGTTAGAACATGATGAAACTATAAATGAACAATACTCTGCTGGCAGATCTAATAAGAAAAAAACAACGTAGATCCGTGGTTAAGCTTTCTAGGCCTGTGACTAGTTGCCAAAAAAGAAGGATCCCATAGGGGATGATGTCTGTAACCCTACACTGCCTCCTGGTAGGGTTATTAAGACTCAGCACCATAAAAAATGTTCTAAATGAAAGGTGTCATTTGGAACTGCAGGGGGGTAGGCAAGAAGGGAATGGCCACCTGCCTCTCTGATATGATCAGTGACCATTCTGTGGATTTCCTGGGGTTGCAAGAGACCATGAAAAAGAAAATTACTCCTGGTTGTCTGAGGAAAATTGATCCCCTTAGCATTTTTAGTTGGAACTGGATTCCCTCTGTTGGGAAGTCCGGGGGCATCCTGTGTGGTGTTAGAAATGATAACCTAGATATTATCTCCTGTGACAAGGGCAAGTATATCTTACAACTAGTGTTGTATGATAAGAAAAAGAAGACCAATTGGGGTTTGTTAATAGTCTATGGTTCTGCTCATGAGGAATTTAAGGAAGAATTCCTCAGTGAGCTTGCCTCAATGTGTGGCTGCATGCAAGTCCCGTATATTGTTGGTGGGGACTTTAATATCCTTAGGCACTCTGGAGAGAAAAATAAAAAGTTACCTAATCACAAATCTTCTGATCTTTTCAACTCCATTATAAATACACTAGCCCTTAGAGAGATACACATTAGTGGTGGCAAGTATACCTGGACTAATAATCAAGCCCATCCCACCTTGGAGAAGCTTGATCGCATCCTGATGTCTGAATCCTGGGAGGATTTGTTTCCTTTAGTCTGTGTCAAGAAACTAGTTCGAGAAATTTCGGACCACAACCCCCTGTTGTTATCCACGGGTGAAGAGGGGCGTGAGGCCCCGAAACCTAGAGAATTCCGGTTCGATTGGGCGTGGGTTAAAGATGATAGATTCCTTCTGCTGGTTCAGAAAATTTGGGCGCGTAAGGTTTTCTCTTCTGACCCTATCGATGTCTTAAACATCAAACTAAAGAGGTTCAAGTCTTATTTTAAAGAGTGGGGTTCAGATAAATTTGGGCATGATAAGAAAAGAAAGGATGATCTCCGGATGGAACTGGAACTGTTGGAAGAATTAGAAGAAGAGGCCCCTCTCTCCCCTGAGCTATACAGTAGGAAGATCGATGCCTGTTTTGAACTTCATGAGCTGCTCGTTAGCGAGGAAATTTTTTGGTTGCAACAATCGCACGAGCGATGGTTGCTCAAAGGGGATTTAAATACCGATTACTTCCATCGTATAGCTAATGGGCGTAAAAGGAAAAATACGATCCACTCCCTTAAGGTGGGTGATACGGAGATAGAGGGTACTGACAAGCTGATCGCTCACGCCATAGAGTTCTATAAAGAACTATTCGGGCCAGCTCCTGGAAACCGGTTTCACCTGGACCCTGACACATGGACTCTAGAGGAAAAACTTAGTGAGGCAGATAACACTAACTTGTGCAGAGAATTTTCTGAAGAGGAGGTCAAGGAGGCACTTTTTGAAATGGCCCCCAATAGAGCTCCTGGACATGACAATATCCCGGTAGAATTCTATCAAGTTTGATGGGATATTGTCAAGGATGATATAATGGCCTTGTTTAGACACTTTCATCGAGGGACGTTGGATGTTCAAAGGTTGAACTACGGGATCATCACATTGCTCCCAAAGCTCTCTGGAGCTAACAAAATCCAACAGTTTAGACCTATTTGCCTGCTTCGTTGCCCTTATAAACTCATCACAAAAGTTCTAGATCGCCGAGTCTCGGTTTATGCTGACAAGCTAATTAGCCCAGTCCAGAATGCCTTTGTCAAGGGTAGAAATATTATGGATGGGGTGCTTTCACTCCATGAAATCCTTAATTACACTCATGTGAAGAAAAAGGTTGGGGTGGTGTTGAAACTGTATTTTGAAAAAGCGTATGATAAGGTTAACTGGGAGTTCCTATTAGAATGCCACAAGTTGCGGGGATTCAATGATACCTGGTGTGGATGGATTAATCAGATCCTTCGGAATGGCACGGTTAGCATCAAGTTAAATAACAGTGTGGGGGCTGTACTTCCAAAGTGCGAAAGGGGTGCGGCAAGGCGACCCTCACTCCCCATTCTTGTTTAACTTAGCTGTCGAATACCTCACGAAGATGATTAAAAATGCTCAGCGGAATAAATTGCTGGTTGGCTTAGCTGCGGATCTGATCCCTGATGGAGTTGCGGTACTTCAGTACGCAGATGACACAATTATCTATCTTGAACATGACATCGATAAAGCAGTCAACCTGAAGTTGATGTTGTATATGTTCGAAATGATGTCCGGGTTGAAAGTTAATTTTCAAAAAAGTGAAATTTTGACTGTTGGGGGAGACGATGCTGTGATTAAGCAATATGCCGACCTCTTCAATTGTGATATAGGCAGCTTACCTATTAAATGTTTGGGCATGCCTGTCAGCTATACTACCTTGAGAAACTCTGATTGGGAGTTCATTGTTTGCAAATATTTGAAAAGATTTGATGCTTGGGTAGGTAATGCTGCCTCCATGGGAGGGAGACACACTTTAGTTGACTCTGTTGTCACTCAGATATCCTTGTATCATATGTCCATGTGGCTGATGAACAAAACGTTCATTGAGAGATTGGATAAACATAGAAGAAGATTCTTCTGGCAAGGTTGTACCAAAAAAAGAGATTCTACCTTGTGAGATGGAACAGGATTTGCAGATCCAAAGAAAAGGGTGGTCTAGGTATTAAAGACCTGCGCAAGCAAAACATTAGTTTGATGGTGAAATGGTGGTGGAAGCTTGAGACTCAAAGTGGGTTGTGGCAAGACATCGTTCGTGCTCGTTACTTGCGGAATAGAACGGTAGCTGATGTTGTCCCAAGGTTTTCTGACTCTCCATGTTGGAAAGCCCTGCTGAAAGTCAAGGAAGTTTACATGACTGGTAGAAAGATCAACATCGAATCTAGAAACATTGCCAGGGTATGGAGTGACTGCATTAACGGACTGCATCCGTTTAAAGAGCATTACCCTCAACTCTTTGACATTTGCAATATCCCTGAATGTACTATCAAACAAGTACTGAATATGGATAGTGCTTCCTTTTTTAGAAGAAGGCTCACTCCTGTGCTGTCTGAGCAATGGAGGGTTGTTTTGGATACAGTTAAAAAACTACCTTTAACTGACAAAGAGGATCGAGTGGTTTGGAGTCTGAACCAGAATGGTAAATTTAGTACCAAATCTGTTTATAAGTTGCTGGAGAAACCCCTCAGTGGGTGCCATTATAAATGGATTTGGAAGGCCAAAATTCCACTCAAGATCAAAATTTTTATGTGGCAGCTTTCGCAAGATGCGGTGCTGACTAGACAGGTGATGCGTCACAGGAATTGGCCTGGGAACCCTGTTTGTTCATTCTGTAACGAAATTGAGACTTCCCAGCACTTGTTCTTTACTTTTCGGTCGCTAGGGTGGTGTGGCGATCTATTGGGGTGGCTATTGGTACTGATAAGTGTCCTGATAACTATTGGCAATTCTTTGCTTGGTGCTATTCCTTTCTTCCAGGAGGGGATAAGTTTTATACTGTTGGTCTTGCTGCCACCTGCTGGGCGATCTGGCTTGCTCGCAATAAGGCTACCTTTGAGAAAAAGCAAATTAAGTCTCCCTTTGAAATTGTGCTCTCTATTTGCTCCTTTCTTTTGTATTGGACAGGACTGCAGAAGGGTGATGACGCTGACAAGCTTCGCTCAGGTGCCGAGATGATCAGGACCAACACGATGCAACTGATGAGACTTTGCGGGACCACTGCCCAGCCGATTGGAGGAGCGTGATGATCGTGGTGTGGGTACTCTGCTTTGAGGACAGGACGAAGTGGAGTGTTCTGCTGGGAGGGCCATCTTCCTCATAGTTCGTTCCCCCTCTTTTGTTTGATGATACTTTTGGTGTGTTGGCATGTAACCCTCTCTGGGTGTCGTGGGACTTAGCTGATGACTGTAGGTGTTACCAGGTTTTCGCCCCACAGCGTTCGAGTCGACGGCGACCCGAGTGGCAGTGGGTTTCTTGGTAATGCTTGAACTCGCCTTACCTCTTTCCCTCCCCCTGACTGTGTATTCGGAACTGGTTGTATTTCCGTTGTTTGCAATGGAAAGGGGTAACGCCCGGTTTAAAAAAAATTGTTTGTGAATCAAAAAGATTATACGTGAGTTCGAAAAAATGTTCGTGCCAGAGGAGCTGTTGCACGAGAGGGCGTCACTAGATGGGAGAGCAGAGGGCAAGGAGACCCGCCTCTCCGTATAATTTGTTTAGCCCGACAAAAAACCATTCTTTGAAACCGAGTTTTCATGGGTTGGTACCCCTCTCTCAAACAGGGTTTAAATATTTCAATCGTAATTAAATGACGAAATTTTCTTATCTATCCCTGCAAAAAAGAAGAAGAAAATTTCTTATCAATACAAATTCTTTTGAACTTTGTTTCAATCGAAGGAGCCCTGGAGTGTGCCGAGCAAATTCCCCCCAATTACCCATTCTCGCGCAGCCGAACCCTCGCTTTCCCCACCATCACCGCCGCCGGCCGCCGTTCCCGTCGCCCTGCGGCGCCTCCCGAGCCTCGTCGCAGCCGTTCTCCGATTACTGTTTTGATCAGAAAAATCATTGCTGTTTTGCCTTTGCTTTGATTTCTTCAGGTCGTTTCATTCTCTCCGTAATCTATGTAACCTGGGCAGTCCAGTTCTTTTCCTTCCTTTTGTTGTTGTTTCCCGTGTCTCTGCCGTGTCGTGTGCAGTGGGGTCGTGTAATCTGTTCAGCTTCAGTGTAGTTACTTCAGTTGAGGCTGTAGCAATCTGAGATTAGTTTTTTTAATTCTTAAGTATCAGTTATCGGGGATCTATTGGCTGAGGGTAACTTTAAAAAATTGTATGCGGCCATGCTATATATTATTAACCTATGCTAGATCACTACAAATTCCCTTTTATGCTTTCTCATAGCAATGAGCAGCTATCATGACCATGTCAAATGTGAATTGTGATGAAACATTAGGAAACAGCGTTACTATAGAAAATTATTCAGCAAAATCATTAATCAGTGCCGATTTTTATACTGCGGAAGTCCTAACTATATGTGAGTATGCGACTGGAAGTAAGTCTTGTCACAAGGCTAATATCTTGTTCGCATCAATGTTCCGATGTAAAATGGCTGGCTTGCGTTTTGTTACCAGATTTTCTTTGTTTGTTTATTTGGAGGCAGGCAGAACTTCTGAAAAGAGAACTTTTGGAAGCAAAACCTGTGCAGATTACAAAACCAGTTTAACCAGGCAGCGCCCACTGTTCTCTTACATTTGCTTACCGTGTCATGTTTTATGTTGTTCAATTCCGCATTTTGGTTACCTCTTGTGAAAGCAGAGCATTTCACTTGGTAAGCTGTTGCATAGTTACCACTTCAGTTTATTGCTCTAAATACAAATAGAAAGCTTAATGATTCCTGTTATCGGAGTGATATGCTGCCACATCTCATCTGTAAGTAGGCCTTGAACCGGCATGCCATGGTAGCAGGAGACTTGCTTTCTCAAGAGAGATTTACTTGGTACAGTATTTATTCCTACTTTCCATTTGTTTAATGGTAGCAATTGTTGTTTAATCTATACTATCTGGGATCCAATTTAGTTCTTGCAAAGGCCTCTCAACATTTGTGTACGGTTACTTGAATTTATTCTTGATTAGAATCTTCACATATGCAGAGATTTGTAACCTTGAGATTTATTTACCACATGAAAATCTCATTTTCGGAATGTCTCCGTAGTGGGACGTGGCTTTTTGCTCCAACATCGTCGCTATGGCAGGGCATGGAGACATATCTTAGATGCGGGAGAGGATCTCTGACTTACAGGAGGGAAGTCAGGGTGCTACAATACCCTTCTTGAGTAAAACAGAGGAGGCAAGTGTACACAAATTACTGTTGTATCGTTGTATTAGAGCACCGTTTATGGAACCTCAGGGAAGGGAAGTCAGGCTACTGTAGCTCCCCTGACTTCCCTTATAGCAAGTCAGAGGATCCACTTCCTGCCTTTGTCACCAAGTTGTTTGTTTGTGATCAGACTTGACTGATCAGTTCTATATACGCCTAGTTATGATACCATCAGTCTCAAGTGGTTGACTGTCAGGCTACTGTATGCCGTGGGAGAGATCAGTCGTTGCCAGATGAACTACAGTACAATTCTCACGGAAAGGCTGAAGATGTCTTGGTCAGACTTAGATGAGAGGTTACTCAGTGGCCAGATGAACTACCGAATAGTTCAGTCTCGAGCTTTCATACAAAATGCGCTAGTGTCAAATGTCTTGAGCTTTCATACAAAATGCGCTAGTGTCAAATGTCTTGAGCTTTCATATAAAATGCGCTAGTGTAAAAAATGATCTTATATTATGAGACGGAGGGAGTAGTAGACTTCAACAACCAGTGTCTGTGTGCAAGAGAGGGCAACTAATGTGTGTTTTTTCTTCTAGATCGATAATCGCCGACAAAGGTGAGATGACACGACACCCTTCTGACGAGCAATCTTGGGTATTAGATGTCTATAGTAGACTTCAACCAGTGTCTGTGTGCAAGAGAGGGGGGAGACTAGTGTATAATCTGGGCTTACACTGAAAGAAGAGAAAAAAGATCCAATCTGTACCGACAATATTCAATCCAACAGCCAAGGTTGCTTTTTTTCTATTTTTTCATTTTAAGCCCAGATTCTACACTAGTCTGCCCCAGATCAGTTGATGACGACAAAGAAGAAATGGTCAAGCATTTGCTTGTGGCTGCAGACAGGTATGGCATGAAGAGGATGAAATTGATGTGCCAGAGCAAACTTTGCATGTTTTTTGAGGCCAAGAATGTGGTGACCACGTTAGCTCTTGCCAGCCAGCATCATTGTAGCAAGCTCAAAGATGCTTGCATTGGATTTATCAACTCTTTAGATAGAGTGGATGATGTGATGACTAGTACAGGGTATCAGCACCTGAAAAGAGCATGTCCTAGTATCTTTGCTAAGACCCGCAAAATACAGTAGTATAAAAATGTTAAACATGTATTAAAAAATAGATATTGAAAAATATACATTTTAAACAATGTTAAACGTGTATATATAGAATGTTTCTTCGAACACATGTATATAAAGAATTTTAAACATGTATAAATAAAAATATCGGATGTATAAGAAAAAATTAAGATGTGTCTGAAAAAAATTGGACATCAAAACATATATTTGGAAAAAAAATATTAATCATATGTATGAAGAATGTTAACCCTGTATTAAAAAATATTTTTTATGTTTAGAAAAAAAGTGCATTGTGTATAAAAAAATAGACATTATAATATTTATTTGAAAAAATATCTTCATCATGTATTGGAAATGTCTAACGTAAGAATTGGACATCAAAGCATATATTTGAAAAAAAATATTAATCATATGTATGAAAAATGTTAACCCTGTATAATTTTTTTTATGTATAGAAAAAATGTACATTCTGCATGAAAAACAATAGACACCATAATATTTATTTTAAAAAATCTTCATCATGTATTGGAAATGTCTAACGTGTATTAAAAAATGTCTCTTGACACGTATGAAAAATGTATAATGTGTAACAAAAATGTAAAAATGTGTTGAAAAAAGAAATGAAAAAAAACAAAGAAAACCGTAGAAAGTCATGAAAAGAAACCGAAGAGAAAAAGGAAACAAGAAAACCAGAAATAAACAAGTAAAAAAGAAAAGGAAACATAGAAACCAAAAAAGGGAGAAACCCGAGAAAGGAACAAAGAAAACCATAAAAAACAAAGAGAAAGAGGGAGATTGTAAAAAAATCTGTGAAAATCGAGAAAGAAACGAAGGAAACTGGCGAAAAGATAACGAAAACTTAAGTTATAACGAATAAAAAAGAAAAGCCAGTGAAAAAACCCAAAGAAAAAAAATAAGAAAATGAAAAAAAAACCCGGAGAAAACCTTCAGCGTGCGAACCTATTGCGAACGAGTCCAGGGTTAACGAGGTTGTCCGCGGTGCAATGCGCCTGAGGCGAGAGCAGCGTCCATTAGCCCATTAGCCCAGGACTACCCGCTGATTTCTCAAAATAAAATAAAAAAAATCTCCTATCCGCGGCGCTTAGTTTCCTTGTGCATCCAGCACAGATCGAGACCAGCAATGGCGGCATCCCTGATCCCATATCCCGTGATCTCGACGACCTCGACCTGCGCGCCGGAGAGGACGCGGGGCGAGCACGTGTTCAAAATTGAAGGCTACAGCGTGTGCAAGGGCTTCGGCGTCGGCAAGTTCATCCGGTCGGCCACCTTCTCCGTCGGGGGCCACGACTGGTGTGTCCGCTACTACCCCGACGGTGTCACGGAGGCCTACAAAGACTACGTCTCAGTCTACCTCGAGCTCATGAACAGAGACGTGGAGGTGCTGGCGCTGTGCCATCTGTCGCTGGTCCAGCAGGCTACAGGGTCGCCGGCACAATTTGCATCGCCAAAACTAATGGCGCCTGTGCTGCTCAGCAGCTCCATTGGTAGTATAACCTGGTCCTGGGGCCATGCCACGTTCGCGACGAGGAGCGACCTCGAAGCGTTGTCGCACTGGTACATCCCCGACGATGTCCTTCTCATTAAGTGCGAGCTCACTGTTATCAAGCCAAAGGTAGCACAGATGATGTCAATGACCACAAGGAACTTTCACATCCAAGTGCCTCCTTCGGACTTGTCGGAAAATCTTAGAAGTTTGCCGGAGGAGGGGGAGGGATCGGATGTGTCTTTCAAGGTCAAAGATGAGGTTTTCACTGCCCACAAGATCGTCCTCGCGATGCGGTCGCCGGTCTTCAAGGCCGAACTCTACGGGCCAATGAGGGCCAAATGTGAGCAAAGTATAACCATCGAAGATATGGAGCCTGCTGTTTTCAAAGCATTGCTTCGCTTCATCTACTCAGATCGGTTGCCTCCCATGGATGACCTCAATGATGACGACAAAGAAGAAATGGTCAAGCATTTGCTCGTGGCTGCGGACAGATCTGGCATGGAGAGGATGAAGTTGATGTGTGAGAGAAAACTTTGCAAGTTTCTTGAGGCCAATAATGTGGCGACCACGTTGGCTCTTGCTGACCAGCATCATTGCAGCAAGCTCAAAGATGCTTGCATTGGATTTATCAACTCTTTAGATAGAGTGGATGATGTGGTGAGTAGTACAGGGTATCAGCACCTGAAAAGAGCGTGTCCTAGTGTCTTTGTTGATATGTGGGAGAAAGCTGCGAAGACTCGCAAAATACAGTAGTATGATCGCCATGTTATAGCTTTATTAGTGTAGTTTCTTCAGTGTCCTTTATGTTGGAGTGCACCGTGTCAAAGCGTCTTCTTGGGGTCGAAGGGATGCTGGAAAAAACTTAGTTTGAACTGAATTCGCTATATGTACTGAAGTTTCTGGAGATGGTCAAGGATTGATTGATCGACTAGAAGAATCATTGATGTTTTGCCTTTGCTTTGATTTCTTCAGGTCGTTTTGTTCTCTCCGGAATCTATGTACCCTGGGCGGTCCAATTCTTCTTCTTCCTTTTGTTGTTGTTTCCCGGGTCTTTGCGTGTGCACAGTGGGGTGCTGTAATTTTTGTTCAGCTTCAGTGTAGTTACTTCAGTTGAGACTAGCAATCTGAGATTAGTTTCTCTATTTATTAAGTTCCCAGAGATCTTTAAAAAATTGCATGTCTTGAGACATGCTATATATTACTCCTTAGTCTTTAATCTCTACTCCTAATGTTTCAGTTGGTAATCTCCGCCGGTTAATTTTCGTCCCACCTCCACCGTTTTTTTTCGTCCTCAATCCACGGTTTATTTTCATCGGTTAACCACGGATAACAAATCCATAGGATCCAACTCCTCCGCCGCCCCCGCCTCCCCCCTTCGCTCCTGCCCCTTCCTCGCCTCTCCTCTCTATCTTCTGCGGTGGCGGCGCCGACTCCGCGTGATTCCTCCTCCCCTGCTCGACTCCTCCTCGTCCCCCCTGACTAGGGTTTCAGACGGCGGCGGCGCCCTCCACCGTCTGGTCCTTCCCCGCGCCCTCTTCATCCTTCAGTGCCGCCTCCAGGTCACCGTCGCCGTCACCCCTACGAACTCCGAGCACGCACGCGTGAGGCCTCCACCACCACCCACCGCAATACCCCCGGTCCCTCCCTCCCTCCTGTCGTCTCTAACTCCCACCACCCATTGGTTTTTTCGCCTCCCAACCCGCAGAACGACTGCGGCTCCTCTCTCGATAGAACTACACCCTCGATCTATCTCCTAGGGCGTGTACGCCGCAGCCATCGCGGAACTCTATGCCGCCAACGTCTTGCTACTCCGCCGACCGCCGCCGCGAACTCTGAGACCGCCGCCGCCGCCATTGTGGAACCCCAGGCCACGGCATTCTCCGATTCCCATGTGCGGCCGGTGGAGCATGTGAGGGGAGGGCTTTAATCAAATCCAGGTTCCTATGTCCGTTCATATATACTACGAGTATGATACTGATGGATCATCTGATATAAAAATCTTCATTCACTAATGCATATGCGTTCATTGTTATTGCGAGGGATACAATTTTTGGAGAAGGGATGGAGATGGTGCCATGGTGGAGGCTGCTGCCCATCTATGTGCTTGTCGAGTCAGACATGCCCCTCTACAGGAAGTACCTCTCCCGGTACTACATCAGCAATCCTCCCGAATCCATCGATGTGCAGCAGATCGTGACGCCATCCGCATGGACGAACGAGAATGGCCGCTTGATTCCTCTTGCCCACTTGGTAATTAAACTGGGATTTGACTGACAGATAGACATACATACAGTAATTCATTCTTGCCTATGTTATTTGCTGAATAATTTAGTTTGTTCATTTCAAGTGTCACGAGATGGAGATCAAGCTCATGGCTCAGTGCGGCCAGAGGCACAATCAACAATTGACTGACATTGACTCACAGTGGGATAGAACTAAGTAACAGAATCAAGATGCGTGCGTACGACATCATAGCTGGAAAGGCGAATGTTTCGGTGTGTATGCCGCTGCCACTGCTCTTATGGTATGTTCGTCATCTCGATCGATCGGTCATTTTAAACATTATTTGTTGACTTAGATTTAATCAGTAATCACTAATCCGTTAGTTGTATCTGCACCACTGACTACAGAAACGATGCATGGTTAATCTGAAGTGTATCGCCAAAGAGGCAGAGTTGATGTGCGAGCATATGTGCATGTGTACTTGTGTGTGTTAGCAGGTGAGTTTGCACTTCTAATTTCCTGAACATTCCTATTACGAACAGAAAACAGCTATTGTTGGTGATAATAGTTATTGGTGAACATTGTTATTGGTAAACCTGCAAACCTGCAAACCTGCACACTATTGATCTGCCTCTTCTTCTTTCAATTGCAACTATTGCTGAACATTATTACTGCCATTTTATCCTAATTTATGTTCATCTATTACCAGGTTCTTTGATAGAATTCTAATTCAAACTTCTAATATATGCAATACTTTTTGTGCAATTATAAGATGATGCATACTCCAACAATGCTTTGGTCATATTGTAAAAAAAAATAAACCCATCATTGTGGAGATATCAAAGACATAACAAAAACAAGCACCTAAACTTTTTTGGAATGAAAAAAGATACAGAATAACAATATCATAGGTTGGTTCAGGAATATCACCAGTATAACAATCTATTAACAATAGCAATTGGTACTTTTTTTAGCTACTCTGAAATGCTTCTCTATTTTAAGTACCTATTGAATTGTGTCACAATCTCCCTATTTCCGCCTCGCCGAGGGCTGTTGCAGGCAGGAGCCCACCGCCGTGCCCGCCGGCGGCATCGCCCATGGCCGAGAAGACCGAGGACACCGAGGACCCAGCGCCCTCAAGTACGATGGCGTTGTACCGTCCTTTCTGCTGCGACTTATGTTGACAAGTTTTGAGATCGATCTCAATCTACATATGACCGTGATCGGGAGGAGAACCCGGTTGCGCTTAGAGGCAGTTGAGTAATGGAGATCCTCCAGCCACCGAGCTCCTCAAGGACACCTAAGGTGAGAAATCCACGTTTTTTCATACTGCTTGACGTTTAGGCCGAGCAGCCTGGTGAACTTCGACCCCATCCAACCTCATTTCGGCCACCACGTGGCTCCCCTCTCCACCTCACCCCGTCCAACGCAGTGCCTTCGTGCTAAGAGTTCAAGGGACTGTCCCCTCTCACCTAAGACAAGGTACAGTTTTTAATCTGTCTTACACATTTGTTCTGCTCATGTACTAATGTAAAGGTTTCACAAGGTATGTTGGTTATGTGGGCATTCGTATGAAGTTATGTGAGCATACGCTAGGTATGAAAAGTTTTGTTTTAGTTGATTGACATTGAGGATTAAAAACCTTAAATGTGCCATCATGTTTTTAGGCGGTGTGCTCCAGGTTTGGCAAATATTAACTAACACTACATGAACATAAAGATAATCTTGGTGCCGGGCAAGCCTCACATAGAGGTACAATATTCTTGGCATATCAATAATCCGATTTAATTAATGTTGTTTGCCGATGTTGCTACTCTGTCTAAGTCATGAGAGAATATTTCTGGTCATGGTACAATTGGATGCAATTTTGTATGGAGGAATCAATAGTGAAGAATTCTATCAAGCATTTAACACTGTTCTATGTGAATGTACACTAGAAGGTTATATATGTTCTCACCAATCTCTTTCTGTATTATTGTTTTTGTTGATTGCCAAAATGCTTTCCTGTATTCATGTGTTACCCAGTTGGCCGATCATTTTATTCAACACAACTTGGTGAGGGCTTGGAAAACTGTAGTGCCTTTTACGAGAGCATACAATGCACTCAAATAGGAATATCACTAAGTATCGGTTAGATGCCAATCATGACCTTGATTTCAAATTTCATCTTTGTGAAGAGAAGTTTCCTCTTCCAATAATTATGGCCACTTTGTAACGCTTGTTTGCATAAAGGTTTCCAGTTGGTCAAGTGTTTGGCCATGTAATTTTCATTCTTTGTTTTAATTGAGCGGAGATGAAGGAAGAGTAGCAACAACAGTAAGATTGATGAAATGATACATATATGTGACCAATCAGACTTGATTTTGGACTCTAGCAACTACCCTTCTAAGCAAGCATGCTTGGCGTTTGATGCAGATTTTTTTCATATGTACAATTACTCTATTTGAAAGAATACTGGGATATTAAAGATAAGTTGACTATAGGCTGGTTAGAGTTTATTTTGCAACAGAGGAACATGGCAAATTAAACCAAGTAGCAGGATATATTTTACTGTTTGCTTTAATTAATGGTGGAAATTGCTTATGAATTAGTTGAGATATGCAAGGGCATGCTTCCTGCAATTTAATTGGATGGTACGGTGTTAGGCTCACAATGTATGTTAATATAAATGGTCCTTTATTCAGCATACCTCTTTCTTCATTTGGTTTGGCTTTCCTCTGTTGGTCATGTATTAGCAATAAAAACCCGAGAAGTAGAAGATTTGCCTTTCAAGTTCTCATTGTTTGTTGTTCCTCCATTTTTACTTATTTGGTTGGGCTTGTTTGGATTCTCCACAGTGTACACCACCATGGGCGATGTGCTCTTCACCATGGCTTGGCGCTCGCTGCTGCCATCCCTTGAAAGTGATATGACCTCCACGAGCACAATAAAACCTCAAAAGTATAATATTTTCCTTTCGAGACATCAACTTTTTTGTTCTTCCATTTTTTCTTATTTGGTTATGTCAAGGGCCTCGGTGCCCAAGACAGCAGGGCCTCGACTACGTAGTTCGTAGTCTCGGTGGATAGGAGCGCTAGGGTTTTTGCCTGGCTGCTCAATGGTGCGGGAGGAGAGGATAGGAGTAGAGGAAGAGGTAGGAGATAATAACTTTATTGCTTGACCTCAAAGGGTGCTGATTATACGATATATAAAGGCCCCATGGGCTGCTAACAAACTAGAAACCTATGCCTAACAAACTACTCCTTTATTCTAGGAACTAATGTATAAGGACCAGGACTCCTGCCCGGCCTACGCCTCGCCTGTTGCGGCCGGTGGCTGTTGCTCCTGGCTGCGTGGCCCACGCCTGTAGGCAGTGCCCCACATGACATCTCTCCCCCCCTCGACGAGCAGCTCGTCCTCGAGCTGAAAAGCGGGGTAGCGCTCGACGAAACTGTCAAGATCCTCCCGTGTAGCTGATGATGCTGCTTCACCCTTCCAGTGGACGAGTAGCTGGCGAACGCCGCGTGCTAGGCGTGCACGAGTCACGCGCTCCGGTTCTGGAACAGCCGCCCCGTTGTGGATCGGAGGCAAACCCGGCGGTGCAGTTGGAGGCGTGCCAAAGAACTTCTTGAGGAGGCCCACGTGGAACACGTCATGGAGGCGCGAGCGTGCCGGAAGCTCAAGGCGGTAGACCACGTCGTTGACGACCTATGAAATGCGGTACGGCCCATAGATGCGTGGCTTGAGCTTGCCCCTGGTTGGCAAGTTGAGAGAGGACGCGGCGCGCTGGCGAAGACGAAGCCAGATCCAATCGCCCATGTCATGCCGAATGTCCCGATGGCGTCTGTCGTAGTAGGACTTGTAGACCGCTTGTGCCTGCTGTAGACGATAGCGGACGTCCGCGAGTAGCTTGTCACGCTCCGCCATGTTCCTGGCCACTGCGGCCACCCGCGTGTCGCCCGGCTCGTAAGAGCGAATAGTGGGAGGGTCACGGCCATACACAAGCTTGAACGGAGTTTCTCGAGTCGCTGTCTGGCAGGCGGTGTTGTAGATGTACTCGGCCCAAGGAAGCCACCGGAGCCACTGCCTAGGACGATCCCCGGTGAGACAACGGAGGTACATCACAATGATCTTGTTAGCAGCCTTCGTTTGGCCATCCGACTGTGGATGAAACGCTGACGTCATGTGCAGCTTTGTCCCTGTGAGGCGCATGAGCTCCCGCCAAAAAGCCGAGGTGAAGACGGGGTCGCGGTCAGAGACCATGGACTGCAGGACGCCATGGAGACGCACAATCTCGGTGAAGAACACCTGCGCCACTGATTCCGCCGTGTACGGGTGGGCCAGCGCCACAAAGTGGCAGTACTTGCTGAAGCGATCCACCACGGTGAGGATGACAGACTTCCTGCCCACGCGAGGGAGCGCTTCCATGAAATCGATGCCGATGTCAGTCCACACGGCCGTGGGCACCGGCAGCGGCAGCAGCAGACCGGCTGGGTGCAAGTGCTCGGACTTGTACCGCTGGCAAGTACCACAAGCGCGGACATACTCCTGCACCGTCTTGCGAAGGTTAGGTGCGTGGAAGTCGCGGCGGAGACGATGCAGCGTGCGCAGGACGCCTTCGTGTCCGTCTTCGTGCACTGCGGTGAGAAGCTCCTGGAGTAGTGGAGACGTTGGCGGGATGTAGAGGCGGCCGTTGAAAGTGACGAGGCCATCAGAGATCGACCACGGCAGCTGCCGAGCGCCTGCCGTGATATCCTCGCACAGCGCGACGAGCGCTGGGTCGGTGGACGAAGCTTGCCGTAGGCGATCGATGAAGTCGAAGCGAGGACCAGATATAGCCATGACCCCCGTCTCTTCCGTGTCGCGGCGGGAAAGGGCATCCGCCACCGTGTTTGTACTATCGGCCTTGTACTCCACGGTGAAGTCGAACCCCAGCAGTTTGCCGACCCAGTGGTGCTGCGGAATGGTTGCCAAGCGCTGGTCAAGGAGGAATTTGAGACTGTAGTGGTCAGTTTTTACCACAAATTGGCGCCCCCAGAGGTACGGTCTCCAATGGCGAATAGCGAGCACCAGGCCGATGAGTTCCCGTTCATATGCTGCCAGGGAACGATGACGAGGCGCGGCCGGCCGGCTAAAGAAAGCCACCGGGTGCTGATCCTGGAGAAGGACGGCCCCGAAACCGTATGTAGACGCGTCACACTCAACGATGAACGCCCGTGTGAAATCCGGCAACGCGAGTACGGGAGCCGTGGTGACGGCCGTCTTGAGGGCGGTAAAAGCTGTTGCCGCCTCCGGCGACCAGGAGAAGCCGTCCTTGCGAAGCAGGGCCGTCAGGGGCGCGACGACCACGCCAAACTCCTTGACAAACTTGCGGTAGTACCCCGCAAGACCGAGAAACCCCTGGACCGCGCGCGTCGAGCGAGGCTGCGGCTAGTCGGCCACGGCCTGCACCTTTTTCGGATCCATGGCCACTCCGGTCGCGGAGATGGTGTGACCCAGGTAGGAGATTGACTCGACGGCGAACGAGCATTTGGACCTCTAGACGAAGAGCCGGTGCTGGTGCAGGACGGTAAAGACGGAGCGCACATGGCGAAGATGATCGGCCCACGTCTCGCTGAATATGCGGATGTCATCGAAGAAGACGAGCACGAAACGGCGCAGGTACGGCCGTAGCAGGTCATTCATGAGTGCCTGGAACGTCGCCGGCGCGTTGCAGAGGCCGAACGGCATGACCAGAAACTCATAGAGGCCGTCGTGGGTGCGGAAGGCGGTCTTGGGGATGTCCTCCGCACGCATCCGCACCTGATGGTAGCCGGAGCGGAAGTCGAGCTTGGTGAAGAAACGAGCGCACCGGAGCTCGTCAAGGAGTTCGTCTACCACCGGAATCGGAAACGCATTCTTGACGATGATGGCGTTCAGAGTGCGGTAGTCGATGCAAAAGCACCAGGACCCGTCGGGCTTACGGACCAGCAGGACCGGCGAGGAGAATGCGGAACAGCTCACTCGGATGATGCCTTGGGTGAGCATGGCGGCGCACTGATGCTCCAGCTCGTCCTTGTGCGCGGCTGGGTAGCGGTACGGCCGGACGGCTACAGGGCCGGAACCGGGCAGCAGGCTGATGCCGTGGTCGCGGCCGCGGGGTGGTGGCATGCCGGATGGTTCGGCGAAGATGCCGTCGAACTCGGCGATGATGGCGTCGAGGAAGTCGCGGCCGCTGCATGATTTCAGGACGGGCTCGGCCGGTCCCGCAAGGCCGCGCCAGCACACCTGATGGTTCTCCCGCCAGAACGTCATGGAGAGGGCACGGAAATCCCACAGGATCGGTCCAAGCATTGCAAGCCATTGCGTGCCGAGGACGACGTCGTAGCCTGCGAGCGGCAAGGCGAGGAAATCCTCCGAGAATGCCTCTGGGCCTATGCGGAAGGGCACGGCGCGATACGCGCCCTGGCACGGAACACGCTCGCCGTTGGCCACCATCACGCGTGTCTTCTCGAGGGTGGGGGTGGCAATGTGGCGCGGGCGGCCGCCTCCTCGGCGATGAAGTTGTGGGTGGAGCCAGAATTGATCAGGGCGAGGAGGGAGACTCCCCCAAGGGTGATATGCATCTGCATGGTCTCGCTCGTGCGGACGCCGGCGATTGCATGGAGCGAGATGTGAGGGCCGGCCGGCGAGCCATCATTGGTGGCGGAGTCCGTGTCGTCGTCGTCGTATGGCGCCAGGTCAAGGAGAAAGATGCGCTGGCACACGCGGTTGTGGCCCCTGCCAAACTTCTCATTGCAATTAAAGCAGAGGCCCAGGCGACGGCGTTCCTCCATCTCCGCCTGTGATAGGCGCTTGATTGGGCGCCCTTCCGGCAGAACAGGTGCCTGCTGGGGTGCGGCTGGTGGTGCCGGTGCGGGGAGCGCGAGGCGTGGTACGGGCGCCGGCAGGATGCCCTTCTGCTGAGAACGAACCGGCAGCGCGGGGGCGAGCGCGCACTGGTCGCGCAGCTCCAACTTGCGGGCGAGATTCATGGCGACGGCTAGGGATTTCGGGTTGTGGATCTCCACGTCGAGGCTAAGGGGTGTCTGGAGGCCTGCGGTGAAGATCTGAACTTTCTATGTGTCCGACAAGTAGCCTGCCCGGGGAAGGAGCGCCTCAAACCGCTCCTGGAAGTCAACGACGGACGTCGTGCGCTTGCACGCCATTAGTTCGCCCAGCGGGTTAGCACGCAGGGGCGGCCCGAAGCGGAGGTTGAGCAGCTCGGAGAAGCGGCGCCACGGCGGAGTGCCCTCGTCACGCTGGACCTGCATGTACCACAGCTGGACAGAACCCTCGAGGTTGTATGACGCCATCCAGACTTTCTCCTCCTCGGCGATCCGTTGTTGATGGAAGAAGGACTCGCATCTGTTGAGGAAAGCGAGCGGGTCGGACTTGCCGTCGAACTTGGGGAAGTCCATCTTCTGAAACCGCGGGGGTCGATCGTTGTGGTGCTGTCCGTCGTGGCCGACATCGGCGCCTGACGAGGAGGCCGAATTCTCCTTCTGCAGGGCTGCCACGGACGTCTGCAGGGATGTCATGGTTGCAGTCAGGGCCTCAATCATCTTGGCCAAATCAGCGGTGGTGGGTTCCGTCATGGCTGAAGAAACCGAGGCGGCGGTGGATGGCGGCGATGGAGGTGGGCTGGGTGGCGGGTGCAGCGTGGAGGAGGACGAGGAACGCCTGGAACCTGATACCAAGCTGTCAAGGGCCTCGGTGCCCAAGACAGCAGGGCCTCGACTACGTAGTTCGTAGTCTCGGTGGATAGGAGCGCTAGGGTTTTTGACTGGCTGCTCAATGGTGCGGGAGGAGAGGATAGGAATAGAGGAAGAGGTAGGAGATAATAACTTTATTGCTTGACCTCAAAGGGTGCTGATTATACGATATATAAAGGCCCCATGGGCTGCTAACAAACTAGAAACCTATGCCTAACAAACTACTCCTTTATTCTAGGAACTAATGTATAAGGACCAGGACTCCTGCCCGGCCTACGCCCTCGCCTGTTGCGGTCGGTGGCTGTTGCTCCCGGCCGCGTGGCCCACGCCTGTAGGCAGTGCCCCACATGACAGGTTAGGCTTGTTTGGATTCTCCACTGTGTACACCATGGGCAATGTGCTTTGCGCCACGGCCTAGGCACTCGCTGCTTCCATCCTTGAAAGGGACATGGCCTCCATGTGTGCTTCGTCATGTGTGTGAGAGAGGGAGAGGGAGAGAGAGGGAGGTAGGGGGAGTTTACATCCATGATGCGGTTTAAGCGGAATAATTTCCCTTCTTTAGAAAATATGGCAAATTGTATTTCATTAAAGATGGCTTTGCAACAAATTGCATTAGTGAGTGGTTCATATATTTTTTCCAGCAAGTCGTAATTTTTTAAAGAATGTTAAATACATTAATTGGTTGCTTCAAGAATTAATAACAGACACGATGACATATCAGTTGTGCATGCCCAACAACGATTATCATATTTTGTTTTGTAGTTTTGCACGATATTCAACTATATGTTACAATGCTACAAAGGCTCAGGAGACATCAGATTTGTCTTCTTGGATAGTAGGCATCACGGGCGGCGCATGCCTCCTCCTTGGTGGCGGTGTTGTATCGACAAGAACACGAGGTGGGGGGGGGGGGGGAAGCCGGAGAGCGGGGCGGTTGGTGGGGAACTCCTCCTTGGCGGTCTGTGGGGAAGTACGGTGTGAAGGGAAGAGGGCACCATGACGAATGTGAGGTGGGTGTCATCCTGTTTTTAAGAGGCTCCAACGAGAAATGTCTTTATAGCAAAAAACAGATCAGGAAGGGAAGGGTCTAGCAAAAAAAGGGAAGGGTGTGTTGGCGGGTGTTTTTTTTTATTAGGACCGCATGTTGGAGATAACATAGTGGATGGTTCAGACAACCACATTTTTCCTTACCCATACCTCACATACAGGCTAGATTTTGGTAGCCGGGATTTACAGACGGTAGAATTTTACGGAGCTCGTTGGGTGCTTATTTTATTTCCGAACATACCCGGACGTATGAGGGAGAAATGAGCTTTGACCTTGAATTATTTTTTAGTTCACCTTGAAGACGACGTTAATAATTTATCTGGTTTTTTATATGCATTGTAGCCCATAGCAACGCACGGGCGTTCTACTAATACAACTAGTGTCTCAACTTTATTTTGGGACGGAGAGAGTATTAACCTATGCTAGATCACTACAAATTCCCTTTTATGCTTTCTCATTCAGTGAGTAGCTATCAATATCATGACCATATCTGTCATGAAATGTGATGAAAGATTAGCAAATAGCATTACTACACAGAATTATTCAGCAAAATCAATTAATAGGTGCCGATTTTTACATTACAGAAGTCCTAATTATATGCGACTCCAAATAAGTCTGTTACAAGACCAATATCTTGTTCACATCATTGTTCCGATGTAAAATGGCTAGTTTGCCTTTTTGTTACCGGTTATTTTGTTTGCTTGTTTGGAGGCAGGTAGAACTTCGAAAAACGGGTGCTTTTATTTGGAACCAAAACCTGTGAAGATTACAAACTAGTTTAACCAGGCACGGCCCACTGTGTCATATTTTAACCAGGTAGCCCGTTCGGCGATCTTCCGTGGTGCCAGCCATGCCTGGTTTTGTCCTTCATAGCTCTTCGTCAAAGTCGGAGCTGCGCTGCATGGTCGTAGGTTGCTGAGTCTGATGCGGATCTTCATACAACTCCACACTGCCTCTGCAGTGCGGGTTGAGTCGACGATCGTCCACCGCGAAGTCGAAGTTGTTTTCTCAGGGTTTAGGGATGACAATGACGCCTCTAGGGGAGGAGTGATGACGATCACTCCTGCGTGCAGTCTCGACCAGGCCCTCTTTGGAGTAGCGTTGGAGTAGCGTGCGTGGGGTTTCTATGTGTGCCGCTCAACTGTTGTGATGGTTTCGTCTGGTTTTTCATAAAGGGTTAATTGGATTCATGCCATTATAATTTTCACGGGTTGAAAAATGCCATTACAAAAGCCGAAGTTGGAAATATGCCACTACAACTTTCTTATACCTCACTTATGCCATTTTCTGTAATATCGGTCTAAATACTGCCCTTATACGCCCCGTATTTATTCACGTAGCATTATACGGCTGGAGGCGGGTGCGGATGCACCTACGTGCTCGCAGCGGCCGTGTGCCGTGTCTACTGTGCGCCGGTGTTGGTCGCCGCTCGTGTCTCCATGCCGCCACGCTACCGTGCGGCTTCACCTGCGACCCCGTCGGCCGAGCACGACGAAGCCGCTCCGTGCCGCAGCCGCCACACGCTGCATCCGCCATGCCGAGCCCCCTCCGCCGTTCCCTGCTACCGCCTCGACGGCCCCGCCACAGGCTCGATGCCGTTGCCGCGCAGCCTCGAGTCCGGAACGAGCTCGGCGACCTGCAGCGGGAACAAGTTCACGGCCTCCACAGGTTCAAGGGTCCCAGGAACTCGAGCTCGGCGAATTCAAAGGCGAGCCCAGCGCGCCCGGCGTGCTCCAGGACGGCCCTGCTGCAGGGGCTCAAGATGAACCCCGCCATGCACAAGGTCGCCCAAGAAGCCAAGCTTGCCATGCTCTGTCTTGTCGCGCGTGGAGCGGCGGGAGCATGCTCGATGCCGGGGTAGGATGCGACGACGTCGAGCCGTTGCGGCCGCGCTGCAGCCGCAGCCGCCGCATGTTGCATCTGCTGTGCCGAGCTCCTCCGCTGTTCCCCACTACCACCTTGACGGCCGTGCCACCTCCCCGGCACGCCGCGGCTGCTGATTCCGCAAACCAGTAGTGACTACACATTGAAATACAAGCATTTATTGAACCGATATTCTTTTAAGTAAGAAATTGGCATAGGTAGAGGTATGGGAAAGTTGTAGTGGCATATCTTCAACTTGGGTTTTTGTAATGGCATTTTTCCAAGTCATGAAAGTTGCAATGGCATGAATCCAATTAACCTTTTCATAAAAACTATACAATGTGGTTTTTTCGCTTGGTTTTTCCTAATTAACTGAGTAACTCTTTTTTTTCTTAATGAATGCAATAATCCTGCCATTCCGGATATATGCTATCCGGGATCCATTTTTTGTTCTTGCAAAGGGCTGTCAATATTTGTGTATGGTTACTTCAATTTATTCTTGATTAGAATTTTCACATATGCAGAGATCTGTACCCTTGAGATTTATTTGCCACTTGAAAATCACATTGTTAGAATGTCATTGTAGCGTGACATGGTTTTTTACTCCAACGTTGTTGCTATGGCAGGGAGGCATATCTAGATGCTGCCTTTTCCCTAAGTAGTTTGTTTGTCATTAGATTTGATCTGGATAACATTACTGAACTGTTCTGTTTTATTGTATATGCTTAGTTAAGATACCATCCGTCTCTGATTTCTGCTATGCAGTGGTCGACTGTCCGTGCTCATGAATTGGCTGAAGAGATCTTGCTCATAGGAGAGGTAGGTCGTTGCCAGATGAAGTACGGTACAGGTGTGTCTTTAGAGCTTCCACACGAAATGCACGGCGATTATCGAACTAGAAGCCTGAAGTGAAGGAAAACCACACATCGGTTGCCCTCTCTTGTACACGACATTGGCTGTTGAAACCTACTAGAACGGTAGCACATGGACACAACACATACCACGCGACGTCCTTCTGACGAGCGATCCGGGGTGTCGGATGTTGACCCAAATGGTCGTCGCAGGAACCATGATCTCGCAATCTGAGGTGCTATATATCCCTTTGCATATAGTTCCTCACGGTCCGAGTGTTGATTCCTGAAGCTTAGGTCAGAATTCCCACTTTGATCTTGCCATTGTCTTGTCGGTGTCTAAATCACATAGCATTAACATGACACTTCGTGTTCTGAAAAAGAACATGGCACTTCAAAACGCTCAACGAATATGCTGGCAAACAACATCAACAATTTCCCTTATGTGCCGCGTGTTTGTGTTTTTTTTTTTGCAGGTACCATGTTTGTGTTTTCATGAACCAAGCAATATGCCCGAACCTTCAGCAACATAACCACCGGCCCACGTGGCATCATTGATAAGGAAAGAGTGCATGGTCAAAACTGAGCTAATAGAACTTTTAACGCACAACATAGTAAAAACGATTATTCTTCTCGCCAGACCCCCCCCCCCCCCACCCCCATACAAGGTTAATAAAGTTAACAGGTTAGTGTCCGGTGTCATCACAAAAATGACATGTATCTCGGAGCAGTCGCGGAGCCTCCGCCGCTGATTCGTGCTGATGTCCTTGCACCAGAATGTGGAGATCGGGAAGCAAGAAGCTGCCCTGGCGCTCACTGACCGACTGGGCTATCTATATACGTTACCGGCTTACCACACCGCCCTTTTGGATCTGATCCTATTTTGCATCTTTGATGAAGGATGCTCCAACCATGTGAAACCGTTCAAATTAATGTAAAATATTACCACATAAGTTCGGTTGTCCTTTGAATTCAGCTAGCAAACTGACACAGATCAATAAGATAGGCTGAACTCCCAGATCTAGAAGAAAATTCAGATATGGAGTTTCGCCTCCAGAGTGCGGCATTTTTCGTTGTTCTGCGACATTGGTGTGACCAGATCCGAATGAGGCTATTTCAAGACCAAGTTCAGAGTGTGCATGCCTCCAAGCAAATTGTTGAATCTAGGAACATGAAAAACATATTTGACGATTAAAAAAAGACCAATGCAACAATTGAAGGACAAATTATGGTTTATATTTTGTGTGTTGTAGAAGTTTCTATTTAGTAGATAGATAAATATGACTTATATTTACTTGCACCTAAGATTAATAGACGTCTATGCATTTTTTTAAAACCACCCCATATATTAATTATATAAAAGAGTTATCACAGCCGTTCAATACAAAATTCACCACACCGGACGAAACATCATTAACAAGGATACCATCCAATCTATTATCAAAACTGAAGTTTGCAATCAGATGGGACACCACATTGGCCAAACGGTTAATCTTGGAAATTTTGAAATTATTTATATGCTTTGAGATATCGATCGCTTCCTTCTTCAAATCAAAAAGTGAAGACCTGTCAAAATTTTCATTTGCAAGCATCGCAACCACAAACACACAACCAGTATAGGATTATGGGGAGTGATACCTATATTGAGACCAGCAAGGCATCCCCGAGTTCCGCCTCCTCCACGCTTTTACAAAGCCCAACGAAATCGGAAGAAGAGATGATGACCTTCCCAGAAGTGTCCTTGGCCACCACACCCACACTTGCAGCGCTAATGCTCTCTGCAAAGCGTGTGTCAATGTTGATCTTGATATAATCGGAAGGAGGGGGGTTGCCATATCACCCGAGTTTCCATAGGAATTCTAAATCTAGATATCAAACCTTTATCTTTATTCTTCGAGTCCAGCACTAGATAGGAATGGCAGGCGACAAATGACGACCAATAATTATCCACAAAGCTAGCAGAGGCCGAGACGGATTCCCTTGGACACGTGTCTCATGGCCAATATACCTAATGGCCATATGCAACACATATGCCTTTGGACACGTGACTAGCGCATGAAAAGTACTTTCATCTTCCACTTCACAAATAGAGCAAACTAATAGTGGCTTGGTGGTGCAAAACTCTATTTACCTGGACATCCAAGCTATTGGTAGCGACATGGCACACAAAAATACAGATCTTCTGAGGAACATTGGCCTTCCAGATAATATCCCAATTTTTTTTCTCCCCCAACACAGCACCACTATATTGCCCCTCGTCTTCTTTATTTTCCTTTAGAGTAAGCGCCAGCTTGTACGTGATTTTAACCAAGAACAACCCGTTCTTCTCAAAGTGCCAAGCAACAAAATCACCATCCCCTGTCGACTGGAGGCGCAAACTAAGAATCTCCTCCGCATCGTATGGATAAAATAAGTGCCTAACCAAATTATCATCCCATCTCCTTGGTTCACTCAAGATTAGGTCAGACACCTATTTGATTCTGGTCCTATTCTTCCTTGCAGTAACTTTAAGGCCAAAAGTTCTTGGAAGCAATCTAGAAACCTCTGTCAGCTTTGGATTTCTCTACCACGATATTTAAGGAACAGAATGACCTCAACATGCACATATATTGAAATTCATCTAAGTGACTGCAATTGTTCTACAAAGGCATGTAAATTTTACTTTTTTCGTCCCACCTAGAGTAATTTGGTTTACCCAAATGATTTTAAGATGTTGTTATATTAAATATTAAACAATTAAACATCACTTTATTGCGTTTGCGAGAGTGCATTTTATAGTCAAGGCAACATTTTATAATTAATAGAACTATCTTAATAATTAGTTTTACTATTATATGAGTAATGGCCATGTAATCTTCTTTTTGCTTTTGTAAAACCAACTCTAAACTCCTTAATTAATGAGGTAAATCTTTTGCCTCCGTTTCAAAAAAAAAAAACAGTCGTCCGGAGAGCCACTCCATTCAAAAATTGAACACGTACCTCCGTATAACCATCGCAGACCGGATTAAATCAGACAAAGAAACAAGTATCAAACTGCAAATGCTGAATAATGGGTATGTGCACGTGCATGCATACATGATTGATTCTCCAACCCTTGTTGTGCTGAAACAGGGGCCGGCCAGATGAAAAGTAAGGGACTTACACAAATCACACTATCGTACAGTTGAAGAAGAAAAAAAACATGGAGAAACTTACAGTGCACGCATGGCAAGCAAACAAGCGGGAACTGAAATGGAAAGATCATACGCGTAGCACAAAGTTGCTGATGAAAGTCGGCTAGGTAGTTGGCCTTCTGCCAGCTTAACATGCAGACCGTAGTCCAACGATCACCGCGCCGGCACCGGTGCCGGAGCGGGTGCCGATGCCAGCGTCTGAGAGAAGCAGTCTCTGTCGGCGGCGGCAAGGTACTTTTCGTAGTCTATCACGCCGACGGTGACCAGCGGGCACACGTAGGTCCGCGCTTCGGTCTGCGTCTTCTTCCCCAGCGGATAGGACGTGACGCTCGCGCTCACCCGCACCACGACGCTGAAGCTGTCCCCGGAGCCGTAGTTGTCCCAGATGTAGCTCAGCTTGACCGGGTCGGTGATCTTCAGCCGCCTCTGCAGCGTGACAGTCGTCTGCGGCGGCACGGTGAAGTTACCCAGCTCCAGCCTGCCGATCTCGTATCTGGCAGTTGGGGACTGCACGTCGATGAGGCTCACGGTGGTCTCGTTGCAGTCGATCTTGGTGCGGCCGCCAGGGTTGTTGGCGACCAAGATGACCCGGAGATTCGTCGATTTAGCCCGCTGGTACGTGACCTGAGTTGCACCATTATTGCCGTAATTAGTCCCCACCCTGGGGGTTGCCGGGACGAGGTCGTCGTCGCCGTAGCCGTAGCCACCAATGCCGAGACCGGAACCTATGTTTGCGTCCCGGTCAGAGACGGCTGAAGACACCTGGGAGTTGCTGGGCCCGTCTCCGTTGGAGAAAGGAACGGTGCGATGCTGAGTTTCACCATGCCTGCCTACTCCGGCAAGCGCTCCGCCGGTAGTCTTGGTCTTGGGCACATAGTTCTGGCTCCGCAGACTGTCGGCCCCGATGTAGCCGTCGTTGACGGAGAGGCGGATGTCTTCGGAGCGCAGCACGGCGTGGATCACCATCGCAATCACTGCGAGGGCAAGCACGGTTACCCCGGTGGCCGCCGCGCAGCGCACCACGGCTAGGCACGGGAATCTTGTATGCTCGCCATTGTCGGCCTCGGCAGCAATGATATATTTGATGTCACCCATCTTGCGGTTTTGCTCGCTCGCTAGGATGAGCTAATGGGCTACTACTTGTATGGATGACTGACGAAGTAAGATGTGTACATATGGAGGCCCGTTCGACAATTAAAAACCCGCTTTTGCTAACTATTCATGCATTGATTAAGATTTTTTTTTTGTCTGCATGTTTTGGTATGTGCGTGTCAGTGTTTAGTGTGTCTGTGTGCGCGCGTGTGTGCGTGTGTGACTATGTGTGCCTGTATGTTTGTAGTACTACGTGTGTGGGTTTCTGTGCATATGCATGCGTGCACCTGCATGCCTGTGCGCCACAAGAGACGCCACCATCCAAGCCAGATGTGGCATCTTCAATGTGTCATGTTGAGACGAGAGACAATTAATCTTCAGCCCATCCTAAAAATCTGACGTTCGTTGGATATTTCGATATAAAAAACCAGTCACCATACCAACAGACGTCACTTAAAAGTCGAACATGTACTATTTCAAGGCAAAAGCCATGCATGCATTTTTTTTTATGGAGCCCCACATGTACTTTATTCTTTGGAAGGGCTTTATTCAGAAATAATGATTCACGAGGTCGCTAAAGTGATCTTACTACATGGGCCACGTCTAGGAATAATTCATATATATGATATATATATATCAACACAACTTGTGTTCTTTAGGAGTATGATGTATGTATGCCCACCATCGAGTCGTGTAGTAGTTTGAGCTTTGAGGTGAGTTAGTTAATTCTATCTCACTCAGAAATAGGTGACTTAGGTGATCGCTAAAGTGATTACTATATGGTATTTGAGTCGTAAGGGTATGGTGATAGGGGTTACAAATGAAAGAGAGTAACAACTCAGATTTTTTAATAAGTCTGTTGATGTGTGAAATTTAATATACTTATGGTGTCATCCTCGAGTTTATGTCTGGCCACTGTAAGCCGTGTACTATAAGCCGGAAGTTTTACTCGGCTTATATATAAACCGAGTTCAAATCGAGATAAGCCGAGTGTATTAGGTACATGGCTTATATCTTTTTACGAAAAAGGGTTTTCCCCGCTTTATCTTATAAAGCAACAACCACTTACATCCAAAGTATCGATACAAACGCACACCACACACCCAAGGCGAGATACAAGGAAGCCGGGCAACAAAACACACCCTCAACGACAACCAAGCACCTACAAGATGTGCATAAAAGGGACCGCTTAGCGCCGACGAAGACCACCAAGAGCAATCGTCCGGGGGGGGGGGGGGGGGGGGTGTAGCGAACCACGCCGAACCGAGGGCTCCAAGACGACGCCTCCAAGAAGGGTACTACCACGGAATGTCGCCACCGTCCGATCCGAAGATCAAGTTTTCACCCGGAGCGAGACGAGGGAGAGGGAGCACCACGACGGAGCCTACAAGGAGGAACACGGCATCGGCGAACGCCGCCACCGTCGGCCAGTGCATGAACTGGACAGGTGATGAACCCCAGTGCTTCAATCCCTCCGTCGCATCCCCGATCCGCCAACCACTCGCAGGCGTGACTGCGCGCCCGCAACCGAGACGCACAGTCCGCCCACGACATACGTGCCTCCCACCGCCAGGACCGCCGCCCTGCCACCAGACCACTGTGACAGCCACCAAAAAACACAACTTTGACCAGATCGACACCCCCAGCCGACTCCGAAGCCACTGGCGGGCACCTTGCCACGAGAGGAACCGCGACCAAATGCCAGTTCGGGGGAAGGTGGAGGTGACGGAGCAACCCAAGGCCAAGATCGGCGACGGGGCACACGGAAGCACCCCCGTCCACCAGCCAGCCTCCCCCCGAAACCACGTTCGCCCCCGAAGCCACAGGCCTGGACCAGCCAGAGCGCACCGGCCGCCGCTGCACGCCGAAGAAGGGGAAGGGGAACTAGATCAACCGCCACCGCGCAGCCGGCAGGGGAGGGTCTTCCCGTGCCGGGCGCTGCCGTCCCGCCGCAAAGGCCCCGACTGGACGGGGACGCCCACCGCCACCGTTGCTGCGCCCCCCCCCCCACCAGAGCCACGAAGAGAGAGCCGCCCGCGACCCGGTCGAACTCGGCCCGCAGCGCCAGTGGCGACGCTGAGGCGCTGCAGGGGAGCAGTCGCCGCCGACACCACCCACCAGGCTGCACCACCTCCTTGCCGCCTATCACTCCGCCGCCACGCCACCGTCGCTGGTCCACGCAGGAGCACCGCTGCGCCCGACAACGAGCATCGAATCCCAGCCCGAGAGATCTGGCCCATGCCGACCCCCCCCCCCCCGCATGAGGAGACAAGAGGGCCTCGCAGCTGCCAGCGATGACCGGGCTTCACCCGCTCGCACCCCCTAGCGGCGGCGAGGGAGGGGGGAGAAGGAGGGGAGGGTGGGCGGCGGTGCTAGGGACGCTCGCGGGAGGAGGGGGACTTCTCCGCTGCTTTTCCTCTTCTCTCGCTTATATCTTTTTCCCTGCAGTGTGGTTGCTCTTTCCCAACTTTGTCTACCTTTTCTTTATCTTGATGCATGTAGGTGTGCAAAATTAACATTCATCCAACACAATATCCACACTTTCCGCTGTTAAGTGCACTTCCGCAAGTATAGTTTTCAATATGCACAAATAAACAATCAATTTATTTCATACACTGGACTCATTATACACTTGTACTAGTCTTGATTCTTCATTGTCCAATCCTTACAAAAGCATAAAATAAAACATCGTGTCCTTGGGTATATATCTACGTCGTCTTCCTCTTGTACTAGCTTGTAGGGAGCCAAAAGCAAAGCTTAATGCCACCTCTGGATCTCCATTACGCCTCAGAGCTAGGGCAATATTGCCAACGATGCGGCTAGGACGTCGTCGGTCGAAGCCAGAAGAAGACAACAACAGAGAATTGCGAATAAGATCGCCTTCCAAGAGAAAGGGTGTTCTTGATTTGCTATAGCCTACAAAAGATCATATTTAAAAATAACTTTCACGTTCTAAAATTGAAAAACCTATGATTCTGAGCAAAAGAGAAAAGAGATGGAACTAGAGTGCTCTGTTTGCTTTTGTTTTAACTATAATGTGTCTTATCAAAAGATATTATATACCGATTGCCAACTTTGTTCCAACTGATAAATCAAGGTGAGTCCCAGGGAGCACAAAGTGCACCGTGAACAAAAAGAATCATTTTCGCCTCTCATTCATGTCTGGAGACTTTATATACCGCGATTTTGCATTGATGTGGGCCAAAAGAAAGCGTGCACAACAAGCAAGAGCAGTGATTTTCATGCACTTTTTTGCTTCCGCTAAGAAGACTTGAAAAAAGGTGAAACAACCAAGTATCAAAAGCAGATTGCTAGCAGGTTGTTGCCTATATTCAGAGCACTTTATTTGCGCGGCATGTGCCAACGGCTCCAGGAAGTTTGCCAGAAATGGTCACCGCCACGGCAGGAACGGGAATGGCGTTTGGGAACACCGCTGGTTCTTCGATTGTTCTTGCATCAAGGTACCTCTTCGGCTGTGCAGACACGATGGACGCCGAGTTCGTAGCAATGGAGAAAGGATTTTCCCTTGGCCTGCATTGGTCGCCCCTTCCGTTGATTCTGGAGAGCGACTGCGGGGAGGCCATCACCTGTGGACTCGTCAACCCCAAGTACGTTGTAATATTCGTCGGGGGTTGATGCTATCCGAGAACTTATTCAGGAAAGAGATGCTAAGGTTGCCAAAATCAGCCGCGAGACCAACTCTGTTAGACATGGCCTAGCACACTAGGTAGGGAGCATGTGAAAATGACAATGTAGCTTCGTCATTCCCCCCGGGAAATTGCAGCTGCCATGAACTCTGGATTGTATACCTACTGCTAGTTTACCGGCAAAAAAAGGTGTATTTTTATCATAGGTTTGTTCTGTCTTACACGACCATGACTGCAAATTCATCCTCCACAATTCCCCTTTCACCACAAAGGCGGGGAATAAGTTGTCATCTTCCGGTGAAGATGGTAACAACGCTGCCACTTTCTGCAATATGCACCTCCCCGTGAAAATCAGAGTGTTCGCCTTGCTATTCTGTAAACAGGCTAAACATTAAGCTAAACCTTTTAAAGAGGATCATGAGGCCTGATAGAGTGTACTCCTATTGCTCGGGGACAACTGAAGACCATCGACATCTATTTTTTGTCTGTAACAAAGTGTCGCGGTTTGGGGCACTACCCTTCATGTTGATTTTTGCACCTGCTTGCCCCACCAAAACTATGTGCGGAAGATTTACCCTCATATTTCACTCCGTCGCATTGTAATTTTGCATAATGTAATCAATGGTTTCACTATATTGTCTCACCTGCTAAAGAATGCCGATTTGCAGGTGGCCGCCTTGTCTTGGTGCAACCACCTCTCTTAGATTATTGTGAGCTTGTAAACTCTATTTCATTTGAGTAAAATTCAGCCGTGATTGTCTAAAAAACACACCTTATTGTGACGAGAAAATAAATGTTAGATCACAAAGACTATAAAACACTATATAGCAGACTAACAAAGTACTGTAGAACATAAGAGATAAGTATTGTTCATGCACATGTTGACAAGCTCACATGCACAGTATCAAGCACAAGTTTTTCTTTTGCGTGTATCAAGCACAAGTATCTACATGATAATACTTCCAGAACCAGAAGGCCAGTGAAAATCACCTCACAGACATCTTCCTTTCTTGAGGGGGGTTGCCTTCTATTGAAAAAAAATAGCCACACCAATAAACATACAGAATGTCAAAATCTTCATTTGATTTTCTTTGAGCATAGAAGTCAACCATTTCCACTAATTATTGAATCAATGTTCGATTTTCCTTTCTCTCCATATTTCTGCCGTGTACAACAGGATAGCCTGCCACTTCTTATAAGATTGTTTTGATAGGTCATCTACGTATATATTGTGGTGTGACATTGCAGCTTCATAAACAATACATCATTTTTGACATTTGTGTAAAAATCCATAATAGTTTGTTTGATGTCATGAAAATCATCTTGTGTTCAATACTCAATCATGTATATTCTTCGGTAAATAAGGATATTGCCAAATGGCATCATGCATTCATGCCTAGCTAGGCACTGATTCAGATCCAACGGCTCAAATACACCCTCTTTGGCTACTTTTAATCAGCCTCATATATATTATTGAGTATATAGCCAATGCACTCCCTGCCTGCTGACAAGCTAAGTCTAAGTTGCCATGGCGATTCATATCCCTCCTCCCAGCAAATGGAGCCACAAGCACATCATACTTGTGACCCTGATCGGAACCCTGGTCGCCATCGCCATCACGGCCGTCATCTCCATCAGCCTCTCCCCCGCACATATCTACCTCTCTCTCACAGGCATGAAAGTCGGCGGGCCTGTCGAAGATACCAAGTTCTACAACTTCACCCTCGTGGCCAGCAACAGCAGCCCGCGCATGGCGGTGCTGTACGGCGCCCTGGACGCCGAGATATGGTACAGCCAGACGGCGTGGGTGCCGGCCATGGTCGACTTGAGCGTGCTGCAGGACGGCAGGAGGCAGGCGCCGGGGAACGTGACCCACATAAACGTGTCGGCGCAGTACTGGCAGTCCGAGCAAGTGAGCAGCAACAAGGCCGAGGATCAGGCGCACCACAGCGGTGCGGGGAGTCCCCCGCCGCCGCCCGCCACCAACAATACAGACTGGACAAATTGCACGGTGGTGGTGATAGCCAAGGTGTGGTTCGATGCCGGATGGGTCGGCACAAGGTCGTACAACATAAGGGTGTCCTGCTCGCAGGTAAACTTCGTTGGCGCTGCTGCTGCCAATGCCATCGTCAACTGTACGCATGGCTGATTCACGCATCAATAGATCTCTATGGCTGCAGCATGCATTGATCAAGTGGGACGTCTTACTTCCATTCGTGCCAGCACCCATCATCTGTGCTTCATACAAGTAGTTTTTATGCACTCTCCTTTTTGGAACAAGCAAAAAAGTATGTGTGTTGTGTTTGTTATCGCTGTTCGACTTGTAACTTTTTATGTTTGTTCCGTGCTTTACCATTATTACACGCAACCCCTGTTCATATATATGTACTGCACTCAATAATATTTATTTCAAAAGAATATTTATTTCCTCGTGGAAAACATACACTTTGTTAGTTATATATATGCTTGGAGAATTACAATATTTTGCCAATGAGCTATTCGACACACATGCATAACATGGAGGACATATCTTGTGCACCGGAGGTTCGTATGCAACCTGTTCACCCAAAGTCAAAAATATGTGCAACAAGTTGTAAAGAAAATCTGAAAATTTAGTGCGTGAAGCCGTGAACACAATATATATGTATCATATTAGAAAATTGAAGTTATAGATTCAACTCATAGCCGAGAAACAAAAAAGACAAATCAGGCTATGGATAGTAGTTACCTTAAACTGGGCTATGAATTGGACCTGTTAACACTATCGTAGCTGAATTTGTTATTGTTGTTTCTCTTGCTGTATAAATTTCCAATTTAAATTTGGTGACTATTAGATGTATGCTTTGTGTATATACTCAATTATTTTCAGAATTTTCGAGAACTTACAGAACAAGCTTTTGGTGTCCATTGCAATGGTGGCACAAAAACTCCCAGTGGACAGGGTACACTCTTAATGAACATGAGTGCAGCATCTTTGTTATGTCTGGGTTCGCCTAGTGTACTTTGGCTATTATAGTAAATCAATATGCGTCTTCGTAATGTGATATGCATGTTGTACTGTGTGTACTATCTGCGGTTCCATGGATTAGTACTAAAATTTAAGGCTCTGAAAAGAAGAGCAAGAATAATTTTAGGGCTGCCCTTAGGGATGGTATGGGTGTATGTGCACTCGTACCTATAAAGCATCTCACAGTTCCCTAATTCCCCCTTTTTTTAAAAGGGGGATTACTCCCAGTTCCCTAATGCCTCGTACGTGCAAGTTATCCACAATCATCCCATAATTTCCCAACCCCGCAAATTACCCAGTGTCACTGGACACGAGACGAACAAAATAGTTGGAGAGAAGTGAGAGGACTGGGCAAAATACCAAATTAAACTCGGTTGCATATGAAGGACTCGTGGGAGGCCTCCATTGATTATTGCTGCTTGTCTCTGTGTTGCCATCAGGTTTTTCAATGATGTGCTTTGTCGGGATGGATCTGTATCTTGAACACTTCTTTCATTCATGAAAAGATGTGGCACATAAATTGAAGCATCAAGATGGGCACATAAATCAAAGCCGCCTGGAATGTTCGCGTCTTTAGGAACCAGCTATACTCCCCTGATGTAATATTATGAACGTTATTTCGGACTTCACTCTATGAACTGTTCGCTTTAGGGAGCAACAACATCAGGTTGACGCCATGTCATGTCGGATATACATCTCCTTGTGCACTAGCGCATCACTGTAACCTGGCCATGCTGATTTAACCCAAAAAAAGTTAAGATTGATCCAACCATTATCATGTAGATCGACTGAAGACATCAAGCTGTCTCAAGCCCGTTGTTGTGATCTTTTAGAAGTTTGTTTGCTCTCAAAACTTGACAGTTTGCATACTGGAAGATTGTTCTCCTGGTTTATTTTCTTATAGCTTTCATTTTGATTTCAATCTCTTGTGTAGTGGTTTCTTTAATGGAAATAGACGAAAATACCCATTGCTTCATACTCCCTCCGTTTCTAATTTGTACTAAGATTGATACACTTATTTTGGGACGGTGGGAGTACAAAAAAAAATTGCACAATAGGCAAACACCCCAACCAACATCTGAAGGAGTAGAATTGAGAGGTATAGGCTTCCTTGTCAAGATGGACGTTGGCTTCTTAGTTCTAGGGATGTTCTTTGGATGCTATATGTTTCACACTATGTAGTAAACCAAGAAGCAGCATGGTTCCCAATGGAAAGCACATGACTCCTGGCTTGAAGCATGAACAGGTTGTATAAGCATGTTGCCCTATTATGAAAGAAATATTGTAGAAATTCTCATTAAAACATAGTATGTAAGTTAGTTGTTTGGGTCAACCACAATCAATGATGTTATTTTAAACCATATACTTCCTCCGATCAATATTAGTTGAGAATGGTTTAGTGCAAAGTTGGTAAACTTTGCACTAAACCAGCGCGAATTAATATGGATCAGAGGGAGTATTTTTCTAGATAAAGATTGATATGTGATTTAAAGTAACATATCGTTTTGAGTGGTGGAGCTAGAAAATGAAAATCAACTTACAAGTCAAATGGATGTTACTATTTTGACATCTATTTTGATAATTTGATGTTTTATTGCTACCATGGTCTGCTTAACTTTGTAATAGACTAGTATTATATCTATATAAACAAGGTAAAATGTAAGTGAGGCATTATGAACTAGGCAGCCTAGTCAAGCCATTTGGAAAAGACATAACACATCAACCAGTTTTCTTATTTTCCCATGAATGGGTTGAAAAATACAAGGTAATAAAGAAAATGATTGGTTGACAGCCCACACAGCCCTTATTTGCTGGATGCATGGGACAATGCAAGATATAGGCCTAGAAATTAGAAAGGGGCACATGTGAATGATAGCATACTGAGCCATTGTTCACATGCAAAAGACTGAAATTTAAGTGGGGTTCATTAATCATATGGTGTACAAGCGACCGGAGGAGAATATTGACATCGCTCTGTCTTTGGTCTTTATCTTTTTCCTTTTTCTTTACCAAATAATAAGAGTAAAAGAGTTTCTTTCGATTTCTGGCAAAAAAATAATAATTCCAAAGCCGAAAGGACATAATTCTGTGTGATCTGCAATGAGAGTTCCAAAAGAGAGGAACTAAGAATAGCTTCTTTTGATTTGCAGCAAAAAAATAAAGTAAAGTCCAAACCTGAAAGGACAGAATTCTACATCATCTGCAATGAGAGTTTCAAAAGAGAGGAACTAAGAATAGCTTCTTTTGATTTGCAGCAAAAAAAAAAGTTCAAAGCCGAAAGGACAAAAGTCTGCATCATCTGCAATGAGAGTTCCAAAAGAGAGGAACAAAGAATAGTTTCTTCTGATTTGTAGCAAAAAGTTAAAACAAAGTTCAAAGCCGAAGGGACAGAATTCTGCATCATCTGCAATGAGAGCTCCAAAAGAGAGCAACAAAGAATAGTTTCTTTCGATTTGTAGCAAAAAATAAAATAAAGTTCAAAGCCAAAAGGACAGAATTCTGCATCATCTGCAATGAGAGTTCCAGAAGAGAGGAACTAAGAATAGTTTCTTTCGATTTGTAGCAAAAAAGTAAAATAAATTTCAAAGCCGGAAGGACAGAATTCTGCATCATCTGCAATGAGAGTTCCAAAAGAGAGGAACTAAGAATAGTTTCCTTCACTGGATCGCAAGTTTTCGACAAGCTGTGCCAAAAGAAAGAATCATACCTTGCTTAATTAGCAAGCACAATATAAAGCTTGTGCCAATCTTCCACCCCCGGGCCCCTCTAATAAGGTAAGTTTTCAAAACGAAAAAAGGGACAAACTGCTCCATGCCTTTTATTCAGATACAAAAAAGCTCCAGCCAGATTATTGGCATAAGTGCCATCTTGGACCTTAAAGATTAGTGGGTGTAGGCTTTGGTGGTCTAAGAGATTATGTGCTCATTACGTATCATGTTCTATATATAACCATATCAACAAAAAAGCTACCAGACAATCTGATCAAGAGCTCGACTTCCCAGATGACAGGAGACATTGAGACCAGCTGGCTTATAGATTCTAGATCAAGTTTGTAGCTTTGCTTTAAACATCCAATCCTCACTAGTACTTCTAGTAATTTCCTTCGAGCTTGCTGTAAGAAGAACATGTGGTGAAGAGAAACGGAACTAATAAATTGAAAAAAAAAATAAGATTGGCCCTCTAAACCCAAAGAGGGGGAGTATGTGTTTGCATATGCTGAAAATTTCTAATTTTATGTAGCATATGTTTTTTTTAGAAATGGAGGAGGACCCCCGGCCTCTGCATCTAGATGATGCATGCGGCCACTTTATTAATTATTCACACAAGACCTTACAAAGTCATACAACAGTAAGACTGAAGCCACCGTCTAGGCAACAAAACTGTCGCTACTCCTATCCAATTTATGAAGGAATGCTGATAGTCTGTGATGGAACTGTGCCCACAGGATCGATCACATCAAGTCACGATGAACACACACACGAAAAACTGATAGCCAAGGGCACGTGTCGCGCCCCTCTTTTCCTCTTTATTTCTCTTTTCTTTTGCCACGGTACAAACTCATGCAGCCCTTGTCATGTATATATATACACGTCCAAGCTTGCCGACTCAAACCTCACGTATCAGAACATAACTCTAACACGTCTAGTACTACTTGTCTAACACGTACTAACCTAGTACGGACAAAGTCCTAACCTAATCTGACTCAGACTAACATCACGTAGGCTCCTAGCTGTAGACTCCTAGTAGCTAACACAATTAGGCAAGATTATATCTAACAATCTCTTCCTAATCTTGACTCTTTATCTTCTGTGCTTCTTCTGATCTTGGCTTGTTGATGACCATTCATTGTCGCTCATCCGCTCGCACCACGACAAGTTAAATTGCTAGGCTTCATTGATCGCAACAATCTCCCTCCAATTTCAACTTGGCGAATTTACGGACCACCTCAAATATGCCTTGGACTACCCAGCCTCACTAGTAACCTGTGGAATACACCACCCGGTGGACTTCACCATCCATCCTAGCAAGATACATGCCGACTCCTTGTGGATCATACCACCTTGTGGACTACACCGCCCACTCCAGCCTCATGTAGAGACATGGCCTCATTGAAGAGACTCACCTTCACTAGTTTACCGCCCCCACATACTTGAACTTGATCCTCTCGTCGAGACACATAGACGACCTGGATGCACTTCATCTTCAACGCCTCCTCACAGAGACGAGCACTTGGACATGACGACGACTGACACGGCGACGACCAACTGATCGACCGTCCAACCATGCTAACCCGCACGACTCCTTGACTCTAACTCCCGGATGACGATCTTGACGACTTTCCGGCACCGCATCACCGCACCATCGCTCCCGTCAACGTTCTCCATCCGCCGCCTTGCCGATAACAGCCCGTCGCCTCCCTCCGTGCCGCTCCGCCGAACGACGATCGCCAGAACCATCCCATCGCTGCATCACCCAGCGACAACATCGCCCGCACCTCCTCGCTGACGAACCACCCAACGACTATATCGCCCGCCCCAAGGCGCTAGCAGATCGCCACCCCGGGGCAAGCACAGCTTCAAATCCAAACCTTGCTCTGATACCAATTGATGGAACTGTGCCCACAGGATCGATCACATCAAGTCACGATGAACACACACACGAAAAACTGATAGCCAAGGGCACGTGTCGCGCCCCTCTTTTCCTCTTTATTTCTCTTTTCTTTTGCCACGGTACAAACTCACGCAGCCCTTGTCATGTATATATATACACGTCCAAGCTTGCCGACTCAAACCTCACGTATCAGAACATAACTCTAACACGTCTAGTACTACTTGTCTAACACGTACTAACCTAGTACGGACAAAGTCCTAACCTAATCTGACTCAGACTAACATCACGTAGGCTCCTAGCTGTAGACTCCTAGTAGCTAACACAATTAGGCAAGATTATATCTAACAATCTCTTCCTAATCTTGACTCTTTGTCTTCTGTGCTTCTTCTGATCTTGGCTTGTTGATGACCATCCATTGTCGCTCATCCGCTCGCACCACGACAAGTTAAATTGCTAGGCTTCATTGATCGCAACAATCTCTCTCCAATTTCAACTTGGCGAATTTACGGACCACCTCAAATATGCCTTGGACTACCCAGCCTCACTAGTAACCTGTGGAATACACCACCCGGTGGACTTCACCATCCACCCTAGCAAGATACATGCCGACTCCTTGTGGATCATACCACCTTGTGGACTACACCGCCCACTCCAGCCTCATGTAGAGACATGGCCTCATTGAAGAGACTCACCTTCACTAGTTTACCGCCCCCACATATTTGAACTTGATCCTCTCGTCGAGACACATAGACGACCTGGATGCACTTCATCTTCAACGCCTCCTCACAGAGACGAGCACTTGGACATGACGACGACTGACACGGCGACGACCAACTGATCGACCGTCCGACCATGCTAACCCGCACGACTCCTTGACTCTAACTCCCGGATGACGATCTTGATGACTTTCCGGCACTGCATCACCGCACCACCGCTCCCGTCAACGTTCTCCATCCGCCGCCTTGCCGATAACAGCCCGTCGCCTCCCTCCGTGCCGCTCCGCCGAACGACGATCGCCAGAACCACCCCATCGCTGCATCACCCAGCGACAACATCGCCCGCACCTCCTCGCCGCCGAACCACCCAACGACCATATCGCCCGCCCCAAGGCGCTAGCAGATCGCCACCCCGGGGCAAGCACAGCTTCAAATCCAAACCTTGCTCTGATACCAATTGATGGAACTGTGCCCACAGGATCGATCACATCAAGTCACGATGAACACACACACGAGAAACTGATAGCCAAGGGCACGTGTCGCGCCCCTCTTTTCCTCTTTATTTCTCTTTTCTTTTGCCACGGTACAAACTCACGCAGCCCTTGTCATGTATATATATACACGTCCAAGCTTGCCGACTCAAACCTCACGTATCAGAACATAACTCTAACACGTCTAGTACTACTTGTCTAACACGTACTAACCTAGTACGGACAAAGTCCTAACCTAATCTGACTCAGACTAACATCACGTAGGCTCCTAGCTGTAGACTCCTAGTAGCTAACACAATTAGGCAAGATTATATCTAACAGTCTGGGCCTAGTACCAAACAGATCTCGTAGCCAAACCTAACATCTAAGACTTGAGGTCCCAACCAGGACGCCTGCTGGGTAAGGGCACCCACCAGTCCGGCGTGCTCCTCAACCAGGACGCATGTCGGGTATGAGGCCGCCGTAGCCACCTGCCACCAATCCATCTTCAGAGCTGTACTCCTGCATGTACCTTACCTGGTCTAGCTGCCGCTGATGCCACCATGACGCCAGACAACGTCATCCTCCTACGTGAGTCCATCTCCGCGCATCGGGTGCCGAGTCTCCACTGCGCCACGCCTCCCTCCATCCAAATACATAGGTCCTAATACGTTTTTCAGCCCATTTAACAGTTATTTCCCCTTCTTAATTGAAAAGGCAGAGCTCCTGCTGTTTATGGTAAAAAATGTTTTTCAAGGTCCTGCCCATCGGTTAGAATAATAATATATGACATGCATGTTACAGAAATTATATAGTCAAGTTTGTATGTGAAAGGAGTTTATATTGATATGATTTTTCTGTCATATACATCTCATATATTATTAATCTTATCAATGGTCAAAGGCAGCCTTGAAAAATATGTTAGGGCATCTCCAAAGCTAACCGGCAAATGACTCCGGTGTATGCCCGTTTTTATGTCTGGACGGTCCGCGGACATGATGCGGAAGAGAGCCACCCAACCCTTTTCACAAATTAATCCTTATATGTCCGGTTGGGAGGAGAGAAAGGAGAGGGGACCATGCATGCGCGGAGAGAAAAAGAGAGGAGGACCACATGGTGACTTTTTGTTGGTCAAGTGAATGTCCGGACACCGGTGACTTTTTGTAGTAGCCCCCCCTGTTTGTCTCGGATTCCCCAAAAACGGATGTCCGGACCACTTCACGGACCGATGAGGTCCCCGTTGGATGACAAAAATTGGCACAAATGATCCTGACACCACAATCCGGACATATACCGGAGCTTTGAGGGTTTCCTTTGTAGATGCCCTTAGGCCCCATATATTTGGATGGAGGGAGTACATGTTATCTAGTTGATGAAATGATCATGTCATGTAGCCAATATTTTCAATTTCTATTAAATATATCTTGGTGTTCACATACTATAGCAAGAACCAACCCTTTCAATTTCTATTAAATATATCTGCGGTTCTGTCTTCATTAATAAACGTCCCTATATATGTGTGTGTGTGTGTGTGTGTGTGTGTGCAACCTGTGATAGCAAGAACCCATCAGTCCACGCAGTTATCCAACGATGATCTTCCTCGCCAGTAGCTCATCCTGTGAGGCAAAACTACACCCATTTGTATACAATCTCACCTCCTCTTACGCAGACCAAAGAAATGAGGTCACCATGGTGTTCACCTCGGCTGTCATGTTCATGCTTGCCGCCCTCTTCTTTACCCTCAATCTCTTCAGCCGCTTGTCCGTCCTGAGCGCCATCCTCAACCCCAGCGTTCGTCTGTTCCTCTCCACCTCATTGTCACTCTTCCTGCCCGTCATGTCCTACCTCTTCTCCGAGGCCAAGAACGAAGGTGCCGCTTTGGCTGCTATAAGTCCCAATAGCTCCAGCTACAGCCAGCTCGGCACCGAGCTGTCACTACAGGCTCGGACCATCCTCATGTGGATGCTTCTCGTGGAGCTCCTCCGCAAGAAAGTGGAGGCCATCTTGGTCAATGCAGGCATGCAGTGGCAATCCGGCACCATCGATCGCGCTTCCCGCATCGCTTGGCTGGGCTACCTCGTTTTCTACAACCTCAGCAGCACCGGCAAGAAAGCAATCTATGGCACCTTATGGGTCCTCGCTGCTGCCAAGTTGCTGCAGAGGGTCTCCATCAACGAGCTGCTCAAGCGTTCTTTCGCCTATGGCAAGAACGCTGAGCTGCTCAGCTCGTACATGGCCCAGATGCTACAGGAGAAAGATCAGCAGGCCGGCAACGGCAATGTTCAGGATGAGGGAGCAGAGTTGTTGAAGAAGTGCAAGTACGCCGTGATGGGAGAAGAGGAGTTGGAGATGAAGCCTGGGCCGGAGGGCTACCGTCTCGAGCTGAAGTCTAGTACCCTTGACACGGATGCCAACACTGACTCCACCATCATCACCATTGGTGATATTTGGAGGCTTGCCGAGAAGGACAAGGACGGAGTCCTCCAAGAAGACCCAAGTCTTAAAAGGCTATGCCTCTCGTTCGCCCTCTACAAGCTGCTCCGCCGGAGGTTCGAGGACCTCCCCATCACCCAAGAGGAAACCTCCAATTGCCGCGGTCTCATCTTTAGAGGCCTGTGCAAGGAGCTGCTGCAAGGCGCTGAGCTTGAACTGTCAACCCAAAGGTTCGACGAAGTGCGTAAGGAGCATCTGAAAGCCATGTGGGTTGCAGTTGCAGTGTTCGAAGTGTTCGACGAGGAGATCCAATTCCTTGGCGAATACTACCACTCCGTTCTACCTGTGGTACTGTCCAACCCCTTCTTCTTCCTTGCAAATTACATCCTGTTTCCCATCCTACTATGGGCCTTCTGCCTCCTGACGTTCATCCTCTGCGGCAACGGGGATGTGCGCTACGCGTACCATAGCATCATCACTGACAACTACCTCATATCTATCGGCATGATGAAAATAGTCGGATGCCTCCTAGGAAGAATTATCCAGTCACCGGAGGCGCTCTTCACAACCGTCGATCTGGCCATCACTATGCTGCTCTTGCTCACCTTCCTCTACGAGGAAGTATGGGAGTTCCTCGTCTTCATCCTCTCCAACTGGCTCATGGTGTCACTTGTTTGCCAGTATACTGCCAAGAGATGCTGGCGTGACAGCCGCATCTTAAGCGGCCTCATCCGCCGTATCCTATGGGTACGGAGTAAGATAAGCCGTCGCAACCTTTGCTTTAACCAATTCTCCATGATTAGGTTCGGCAGCCTATCACACATGATGCTATCTAAGAAGGCAGTGCCCATGGAAGTGAAGAAGTCCATCATGAAATACCTTATGGCTCAAACCAATGATGGCCACGCCCACGCTGCACCTCTGAGTAATGGCTGGTCCACGCTGCAGTCGGAGAAGCACAGACAAAGCCAGTATAGATCAGAGCTCTCATTGGCATGCGAGAGCAAGAGCGTCGCCGAGGTTATCCTCATCTGGCACATTGCTACCAGCCTTTTGGACAGGAAGTGCCCGATGCAGAACAAGACCTTGATGGGAGCTCATCGCCAGGTGGCAGTCACGCTATCCGGGTACTGCACCTACTTGGTGGCCTCGTATCCGGAGCTGCTTCCGGACAATAAGGACGGGACGACCCACGTGTACAAGGAGATGCAAGAGCAGTTGAAGAATGCGCTGGGAGGGTGTAGGAGGTACCACCTGTCTTTGCCAGGCACCAGGTATGACAAGCTGGTTGAAATCTCAAATGAGCAGGAGGAGACAACGATGGTGCAGAGGGGAGCAAAGTTGGGGGATTTGCTGATGAAGATGGCACAGAAGCAGGAGGATGTGTGGGAGCTACTGGCCGACCTTTGGACGGAGCTCATGGTGTATGTGGCTCCATCTGGTGGTGAGCTGCACGTGAAGGCACACAAGGAAGCGCTGGCACAAGGGGGCGAGTTCATCACCGTGCTCTGGGCGCTGTGCACGCATACCGGCATAACCAGGCCAGCCATTGCACCTTGGGAGGCACGGCGCCATCATGCGCTTGAACCATAGAGCTTTGCTGTCCATTCCCCGCACACCCCTTTTCAAGCGGGGCAGTTCTCCTGTGTTGCGTTTGTTGTGCTTCATGCCGTCATGAGCGTGCATGATCGGGCTTGCTTGTTTCCATTACATTGTTTTCTTGTGAATAATCATTCTGCATGGTGTGCTGTTTGGATTTGCTGCTGCCTTTCCATCAGCATGCATTTTGGTGGTGGCTTCTTTTCAGATTTAGAAGCACGGTTGAATGTAAGTGGCATGCTTTGGTTGTACATTCAGCAATTGGATCTTCCGTAAATTTCTTGGTATTTCGGCCTCTTTGATTGGAGAAGTCTAGCCTACATGCAAGGCAACTATACCAAACAGAAGTGCAGTCTTGTACTATAGACATATATGAAATAATATGTATCCAAAAAAAGCAGATACAGCATGCATGCAAATCTTGTGCTTTATTCGATATCTCTCAGGTGACCCAAGCCACATTTTTTTTTTCTAATTTCTTATGGGAATATATGATGCTTTTCACAGTATATAGCTACATGTTTTCTAACAGGGTATAGAGTACTCCGTTAATACTTGGAAGCAATTTCACATACAGTAACAGGAACTCAACCAAGGAAATGAGAACTATACCTGATGTATCCCTGGATTGGAACAAAAATGGACCTCTGCATAACCTGAAATGATGATAAAATCTACAAGAATTCAACTCACAGAAATAGACACTTACAAGCCGTTAGCAAGCAGCTGTGATGGCACATAAGATTAGCCAAATCTCGAAGAACAGCTACATTATGAGAAGTACAATGCCATTTTAATCTGGATATCCCAAATTGAACCACATTTTGACAGGTCTAAAAATTGACCCATCTAGTCAGTTTGGCTCTCAACTTCTCAAGTGTAGTTCAATACACAATATTCAGTTCAAAATATTGCTCAAACTATCAAAATTTCAAATACATCATCGAAAATGGAATTTACTTTTTCTTCAAATGGAAGCAGAGAAATTTGACAAATACACAAATGGTCCACAGCAAACTGAATATAAGAAAATAATAAATCACTGAATCACTTTACACTGTTCACCCGTGTCTGTTGGCTGAAAATAACGGTTGACATCGCAGCTTGCTTCCTCTGTAGCAAAATACCGTTGCCTCCTTCAGGCTCCTCTTCATTCAGCTGCCTACAAAAGAGAGTTTGAACACAACTAAAACCATAAGTTTTGAACATTTGAATATCAGTTCATGGATCCACGAGACAGAAATCTCTCAAATCACGTGAGGCCAAACTCCTCAAATCCACGTCCAGACCATGCAAACATACCACTACAATCTCAATATCCCCAAACCTATTGTCAAAGGTACTCGCACTCCCCAAGGCCCAATTCATGAATTTGCCACTGACGTAACACAGCTATTCATGACCGACCAATGCATCGACAACTCAAGGCAGATTTGATAGAAAATGTCTTGCAACAATTCAAGGAAACCAGGATTAGTATTTCCCATTTAAATATTTTTATAATACTCAGCTTGTCATCAAATTTATTGCATTTATCGTTGAATTGAACCTATTTTGTAATGCCTACGGTACTAATATGCAGGCAATATTATTTCTTATGAACGAGTTTATCTATACTCATTTGTGAACTTATTCTGTAAGTGCATCCGAACAATCAATGAATATTTTTAGATAGCTAGCCATGAGAGCGGATCAACAGTTGTGCAAAAAGACTCGCACAGCTTCATCGTCCAGCAGTACTGAATCATGCACCCAGTAAATATAAGAACATAAAGGCCCAAGCCAACAGATTTATTGTGCCACCCCCAGGGTTACAGAAGAAAATACTTGGAAAGAAACATAATACTCCCTCCGATCCATAAAGCTGTACTAAATCAGGGATAATTAACATGGATCAGATGGAGTAATAATAATAATAACTGTAATATAGCTCACCCAGCCGCTGAGATCAGTTCGGCTCAGTGAATCTATCAAGCCTACAGAATTCAGCTTAGGACAGAGATCCTTACATGCAGTGATTGCATCAGCCATCAGCTATTAAAAAGAGACCATTTACTCACATCAGCGGCCAGATCGGGAGACTCTGGCACTGACTCTGGCACTGGCTCGTCGGCTAATCACTCGTCAGCTCCGGAGTCCGGAGCAGGTCGCTGCCCCGCCGCCCCTAGCAAGGTAGCGGCCGAGATCGGGGGCCGCTGCGCCCAGTGGCCAGCGCGGAGGCACTGAGTCCGAAGCCCAGTACGAGGGCAGCGACGCCGGGCGGCGTCGTGGCCGCCGCCATCTTCGTCGCCGTTCTTCGCTGAATGATTTTGACGGAGGGAGCTAGGCATAGGAAGGTGAACTGAAGCGATTGGGGATTCTTTGGATCGAGTTTTTTTTTTTTTGAGTGGCTTTGGATCGAGCTGAGACTTCCTATCCCGCGCCTATGGACAAGGCCCATGTAAATGGTTGAGCGAAAAACTCTTTTTGGGAATATTTTTACTTCAAAGATTTCAGAAAGTGTTAAATTCAGTTTGGAAAAAAATGAAAAGAGATGGGTTTGAAAAATGAAAAAAAGTATGTTCATCACATATTTGAAATATGTGTTGACCACGTATTTGAAAATGCTCATTGTATGTTTGTGCATTTAAAAATTAACTAGCAAAACAGCACGAGCGTTGCAATGGAAGAAAAAATGCCCCACTCCCTAGCCCATGAGTCAACACCCCCAATAGCTTTAGGCCCTTTCTTTTAACAAGTGACATCTTATCTGTGTTGCCACTTATTTTTCTTCCCACCCTCGCTGATGGTGGCCTCAGTGCTCAGACTATCACAACGTGTTTGAATGTTGTCAATCTTGAGTCGTCTCTCTCGGCATAGTACGAGAAATCAGCTTTTTCTGTGAGGTTTTGGCTAGACGTGCATGTGTGGTTATAGATGGTTTCTTTCATCTTTATAGTCTTGGTGTTGTTGAGGTGTTCATTTTCAATCCGAATCAATAACAGTATGAATGAAAGATGGATCATGTGCTATTAATTAAGTTTTTATGCGACGATAACTTTCGATTTATTCATCAACTGCCAAGTAGTACAAAGAACACCAAAAGTAAAAAATACATCTAGGTCCGTAGACCATCTAACGACGACTACTAACACTGAAGCGAGTCGAAGGCGCGCCGCTGTCTTCGCCCATCCCTCATAAAAAACGGGCAAACCTTGCTGTAGTAGACAGCCGGGAAGTCGTCGTGATAAGGCACCATAGGACCAACGCACCAGAACAGCAAGCGCCGCCGACGATGAGAAGCGTAGATCGGAAGGATCCTACCTGTAGACACACGAACGCAGAAGAACGAAGACAAGATACACGTGGATCTACTGGAGACAAACGTTGACCGAATCCCGCGAGATCCATCGGAGACAAACCTCCACATGCCCTCCGACGATGCTATAGACACCACCGAGACGGGGACAAGGCGGGGAGAATCTTATTACATCTTCAGAGAGCCGCCACCGCCTCATCTGTCTGAGCAATACACAAACCCTAACAAAACTCAAAAGAGTATGAAAAGCGGAGCCCTCCCGCCGGCACGGGCTGGGTAGGTGTGGAATTCAAGTCGAGTCTAGCCATCTCGGCTCGACTCGTTAGAGCTTGTTCAGATAACGAGTTGGCTCGGCTCGACTCGTGTAACTCGCGAGCTAGCTCGTTTAACTCGTTAAGCTCGTTATGGATGTGAATAACAAAGTATACATATTATGTATGCAATTAATCTACAAGAATATATTTATAGACATAGAACTTTCTCCACAAATCACAACAATCAACAATTTACACTAAAGAAACACTTTGTGCACTCCATAAATGGCAATAATTTACAACAATATTGATACTTATCTCACGTCCCTTCTGATTAACGAGCTTAATGAGCTAAGCGAGTAACTCATTTTGTTAACGAGCTCAGATTAGAACTTGACTCGACTCATTAGTCACCGAGTTCTAGTCAAGTCGACCTGAGTCACGAGCTACTCGTTTAGCTCACGAGCATTGAGTTAAAATTCTAGCCCTAGGGTCGGGATCCACCACGCCTCCATAGCCCTGAGACCACAAAAGACTAGTTAGACCGGCGGCGGCACATCATATTCAGATTCTACACACTTTTTCTAATTAAATTCCATATATAAAATATTAAATTTGAAGTTAAGGTTTAAAAGATAAGAATATTAAAAAAACCGAAATGTATTGTGGGTTGATTAACCTAATTATTAGGGGGTTTCTTACAAAAGCAAAAATCTTACTTAAAACTGGTTTGTGGGTTGATTACGAGAAACATGAAGGGGTTTTCTACTAAAGCGAAAATCTGACTTAAAACTGGACAGCTGTTTGATTACTAGAAACATCATAATGATATGTAGCCCTGTTGGCTGCATTGGATGTAGGGTTGGATGTAGATGCTAAATGTGTGTGGTTTGATAACCACCCGTTGATGTAACCCATGTTGTAACCGGCAATTTAGCAGTGTCATAAATGGAATACGAGTGTTCCATAAAAAAGAAACATCAAGATGATATGTTTCGACCAGTCTGCTTGGCCGTTACATGTTGCCTTCTGTCGGGATGGTATGTTTCAGCCTCTTTCCCTGGCCATTGCACGTTGTGGTCAGCATGGATGGTGTGTTTGGGCATGTCTGCTCGTCCATTGCATGTTGCGATAGAGAGCCCGGGACTTCGCCGCGCAAGTAAAGGAGCAACACGAGGAGAATAAATGCAGTAAGCATGCATAGTTCATAAAATCTAATCATCATTTATATGTCCTCCACTACATGTCTTTTAGTTGAACTATATATTTTATTCTCTGCCATTTCCTTCTCTTCGTCTATCTTCTGGTGTTGTACTATGGTCCATTAGGCCTTCCACTATGCGGGCCAAAATCGATGCTAAATTCAGTTTTGAGGTATTTGGCATCGATGCCCTACATTGCACAGCCGGTGCCCCAAACAAATTTCAAGGCATCAGAGCAGCTACTTGCTCCGATGCCAAATTCACCAAGCCAATAAAAAAATGATTCCACAAGCTATCTCTTGTTCTTCTCTGCTGCATACTTCCAACGCTCGATTCCAAAGGCCCTCGACTAGCACCTCCGCCCTTGGACGCGAGACTGGCCAGCCCGCACAACACCTACGCATAGCCCGATACTGGCAACCTCCACCATGAGGTTGTCCCGCTCCAACCCGTTTGATCTCCTCCACCGCAAGGTCGTGTTGTTCGCGACCTCCACCCACTTCCGCCCGTCGTCTTCCTCTGCCCCGGCTGCACAATGTTTTTTGATTTGGATTGGATAAACAAAGGGAATTTTTTTGGAGGAGAGGAAGAACTCGGTCAAGGCACTCTGGCGTGATTATTTTTTTGCGTGGGGTCACCTTCTTTTAGATTGAGCGGTGCCCTACGCTGTGAGGCCAGTGCCACAAAAAAATTATTTGGCATCCATAGTAATGTGGCACCTTTTTCAGCAATTTAGCACCGGTAACATAGTGGAGGGTCTTCCCGTTTGCTAATTCAACTGCATCTCATGTGCACATTTAACTTTCCAGCACAAATATGTAATTTACATATTGTTTAAACCAAGCTCTCTGCGAAGCACCTCTCTTTAATTTTCATGTTTATGTTGAGCCATTCCCTTCTTGGAACATATCACCGTGGCATAATCTTTCCTTATTGCAGTAGGACACATGCCTGGCGGCTACTAAAAATTTGCATATTGTTTAAACCATGCTCCATGTGAAGCGCCTATCTTTAATTTTCATGTTTATGTTGACTCATTCCCTTCTTGGAACTATCACCCTGGTGTTGATCCGGTCTTCGACGGCGACCTTCGATGGCTCGATCTTGCCATTTCGGGTGGTGCCAGCCGATTGGAAGCGTGGGAGCTGGTGTGGCATAACTGCGGTGCGGGCGGGGAGGTCCGACAGTGGACTTGGGGTGGATTTGGGGGTGCGAGCGAGAGAGAGGAGAGGCGCGGGGGAGGGATTTTTACCCCTGAGAATTGGTGCCACTCGAGTAATTTAAGGGGTCGATGTGGCGATAAGTAAAAAATTTACTCCTCTAATAGAGATAAGGGCAACTCTAACCGGTCCCCTAAAAGTTGAAGGAGGATCCGGCCGAGTAAAGTTAGTAAAGTAAATTTATCCTCCTCTATAGGTGGTCGCACCTAGCCGATCCCCAAAACTTTAGCGATCTAAAAATAATATAGATTTTGTGTCCTAGCCGCATGAACTTCAAACACTTCATAATATATATCATGAAAACATTGAAATTGAAACATGTGTAATATATCAGTCATAACATATTTTGTCATCATCGCAATTTGCAAACAAAAACATGCATAGTTCACCATAAAGGCATCACTTCAAATACAATGTTTGATTGAAAATCACCACAAACATAACATGTATATGTTCTGGATCGAGCCATCCAATGGCATGCATGAACTCAAACAAGGTGGCCGCCGAAGAAAGCATCACCGCCACCCCGACCACCATCCTCTCGGCTACCACCACCACCATTCCGGAAAGAGGCTTTCACTTGGGTCAAGATCTTCCCACGAGTGAGATCCCAATACTTTCTTATGGTTTCATCCATTGTGGTTGGATTCATGAACATGATAACACGTTCTTCGGCCTTCTTGGCATAATGAATCCTCACATCCTCAAGTGAAAGTCTATGTTGTTCCGCCTTCAACTTTCTCTCTTCGGCCGCCAACTTAGCCTTCCATTTCTCATCCTCCAACACCTTGAACTCATTCCACCATGCCATCTTCTCTTAGTTGCATTTGGCCGCCAACACCTTCTTGGCCCCAGTCATGGCCACAAGTTCTTCTTTTGATTTGCCACCAAGTGCTTCCTCTTCTTGTCCCCTTCCGGTATATTGCATCAACCTCGTCATCCTCAACCTTGATCTCTTTGGAGAGGTCCCCGAAACTCTTTGGATCCACTTCTCGTTCTTGCATAGCACTTTGTAGCAATGATGCAACTTGAAGGGCTTGTGGCTGAACTTGGTGTTCCTATGCTTGAATAGTTCTTGGATGTAGGAGCCACACTTAGCCACTTGCACAATGCTCGGTGGTGCATGATTTTCACTTGGTTGATGCACTCGGACCATCGGTTGCATTGGTCATGAATGGTTCTCCGACGATGCCCAAGAGAACTGAGGGAGTCCCCGATTAGGGGGTGTCCGGATAGCCGGACTATACCTTCAGCCGGACTCCAGGACTATGAAGATACAAGATTGAAGACTTCGTCCCGTGTCCGGAAGGGACTTTCCTTGGCGTGGAAGGCAAGCTTGGCGATGCAGATATTTAGATCTCCTACCATTGTAACCGACTTTGTGTAACCCTAACCCTCTCCGGTGTCAATATAAACCGGAGGGCTTTAGTCCGTAGGACAACAGACAACAATCATACCATAGGCTAGCTTCTAGGGTTTAGCCTCCTTGATCTCGTGGTAGATCTACTCTTGTACTACCCATATCATCAATATTAATCAAGCAGGACGTAGGGTTTTACCTCCATCGAGAGGGCCCGAACCTGGGTAAAACTTCGTGTCCCTTGTCTCCTGTTACCATCCACCTAGACGCACAGTTCGGGACCCCCTACCCTGAAGGAAATATTCCCTAGAGGCAATAATAAAGTTATTATTTATTTCCTTATTTCAGGATAAATGTTTATTATTCATGCTAGAATTGTATTAACCGGAAACATAATACATGTGTGAATACATAGACAAACAGAGTGTCACTAGTATCCCTCTACTTGACTAGCTCATTAATCAAAGATGGTTATGTTTCCTAACCATAGACAAAGAGTTGTTATTTGATTAATGGGATCACATCATTAGATGAATGATCTGATTGACTTGACCCATTCCGTTAGCTTAGCACTTGATCGTTTAGTTTGTTGCTATTGCTTTCTTCATGACTTATACATGTTCCTATGACTATGAGATTATGCAACTCCCGTTTACTGGAGGAACACTTTGTGTGCTACCAAACGTCACAACGTAACTAGGTGATTATAAAGGTGCTCTACAGGTGTCTCCAAAGGTACTTGTTGGGTTGGCGTATTTCGAGATTAGGATTTGTCACTCCGATAGTCGGAGAGGTATCTCTGGGCCCTCTCGGTAATGCACATCACATAAGCCTTGCAAGCATTGCAACTAATATGTTAGTTGTGAGATGATGTATTACGAAACGAGTAAAGAGACTTGCCGGTAACGAGATTGAACTAGGTATTGGATACCGACGATCGAATCTCGGGCAAGTAACATACCGATGACAAAGGGAACAACGTATGTTGTTATGCGGTCTGACCGATAAAGATCTTCGTAGAATATGTAGGAGCCAATATGGGCATCCAGGTCCCTCTATTGGTTATTGACCGAAGACGTGTCTCGGTCATGTCTGCATTGTTCTCGAACCGTAGGGTCTGCACGCTTAACGTTACGATGACAGTTATTATGAGTTTATACATTTTGATGTACCGAAGGTAGTTCAGAGTCCCGGATGTGATCACGGACATGACGAGGAGTCTTGAAATGGTCGAGACGTAAAGATCGATATATTGGAAGCCTATATTTGGACATCGGAATGGTTCCGGGTGAAATCGGCATTTTACCGGAGTACCGAGGGTTACCGGACCCCCCCCCCTGGGGGTTAATGGGCCTACATGGGCCATAAGGGAGAAGAGAGGGGCCGGCCAGGGCAGGCCCCGCGCCCCCTCCCCCCTAGTCCGAATAGGACAAGGAAGGGGGCGCCCCCCTTTCCTCTTCTCCTTCCCCCTTTCCTTCTCCAACAAGGCAAGAGGGGGGGAGTCCTACTCCCGGTGGGAGTAGGAATCCTCCAAGCGCACCCCTTGGGGCCGGCCGCACCTCCCCCTCCCTCCTTTATATACGGGGGCAGGGGGCACCCTAGGACACACAAGTTGATCTTCATGATCGTTCCTTAGCCATGTGCGGTGCCCCCGTCCACCATATTCCACCTCGGTCATATCGTTGCGGTGCTTAGGCGAAGCTCTGCGTCGGTAAAACATCATCATCGTCATCACGCCGTCGTGCTGACGGAACTCATCCCCGAAGCTTTGCTGGATCGGAGCCCGGGGAGCGTCATCGAGCTGGACGTGTGCTAAGAACTCGGAGGTGCCGGAGTAATGGTGCTTGGATCGGGAAGACGTACGACTACTTCCTCTACGTTTCGTCAACGCTTTCGCTTCGGTCTACAAGGGTACGTAGACAACACTCTCCCCTCTCGTTGCTATGCATCACCATGATCTTGCGTGTGCGTAGGAATTTTTTTGAAATTACTACGTTCCCCAACAGTGGTATCAGAGCCTAGGTTTTTATGGTTTGATGTTATATGCACGAGTAGAACACAAGTGAGTTGTGGGCGATATAAGTCAAACTCCTACCAGCATGTCATACTTTGGTTCGGCGGTATTGTTGGATGAAGCGGCCCGGACCGACATTACGCGTACGCTTACGCGAGACTAGTTCTACTGCCGTGCTTTGCACACAGGTGGCTGGCGGGTGTCAGTTTCTCCAACTTTAGTTGAACCGAGTGTGGCTACGCCCGGTCCTTGCGAAGGTTAAAACGACATCAACTTGACAAACTATCGTTGTGGTTTTGATGCGTAGGTGAGATTGGTTCTTGCTTAAGCCCGTAGCAGCCACGTAAAACTTGCAACAAACAAAGTAGAGGACGTCTAACTTGTTTTTGCAGGGCATGTTGTGATGTGATATGGTCAAGGCATGATACTAAATTTTATTGTATGAGATGATCATGTTTTGTAACTGAGTTATCGGCAACTGGCAGGAGCCATATGGTTGTCGCTTTATTGTATGCAATGCAATCGCCCTGTAATGCTTTACTTTATCACTAAGCGGTAGCGATAGTCGTAGAAGCATAAGATTGGCGAGACGACAATGATGCTACGATGGAGATCAAGGTGTCGCGCCGGTGACGATGGTGATCATGACGGTGCTTCGGAGATGGAGATCACAAGCACAAGATGATGATGGCCATATCATATCACTTATATTGATTGCATGTGATGTTTATCTTTTTATGCATCTTATCTTGCTAATCGAGCTCTTGACGAGCCGAGCTGTCCTGTTGCAGTGTAGTCCGGACCTTCTTAAGAGTGTTCAGGGGCTCGGCAGCCGGATTATCGTTCTGCTTGAGAAGGCCGCTCTGTGCTTCTGCTGCTAGGGCGGCTGTGTGCTCCTCTGTACGGAGGAAGCGTTCCGTATTTCCATTTACTGTTATGACGCCACATGGACCGGGCATCTTGATCTTGAGATAAGCATAGTGTGGCACCGCGTTGAATCTAGCAAACGCGGTTCATCTGAGCAGGGCATGGTAGCCGCTGCGGAAGGGGACGATGTTGAAGATTAGCTCTTCGCTTCGGAAGTTGTCCGGGGAACCGAAGACCACCTCCAGCGTGATTGAGCCTGTACAATGGGCCTCTACGCATGGTATGACTCCTTTAAAGGTAGTCTTTGTAGGTTTGATTCGTGAGGGATTAGTACCCATTTTGCGCACTGTATCCTGATAGAGCAGGTTGAGGCTGCTGCCCCCGTCCATTAGGACTCGTGTGAGGTGAAATCCGTTGATGATTGGGTCGAGGACCAGTGCGGCCGAACCACCATGAGGATGCTAGTTGGATGATCTCGACGATCAAAGGTGATCGGGAGTGACGACCATGGATTGAATTTGGGACGACTGGCTCTACCGCATAGACGTCCCTGAGTGCGCGCTTGCGCTCCCTTTTGGGGATATGTGTAGCATATATCATATTCACCGTTTTGACTTGAGGGGGAAACTTTTTCTATCCTCCAGTGTTTGGTTGCCGGGGCTCTTCATCGTCGTCCTCACTTTGCGACCCCGTTTCCTTTCTCTCGGCATTTGACTTGCTGGCTTGCTTGAAAACCCGGCAATCTCTGTTGGTATGATTGGCTTCTTTGTCTGGGGTGCCATGTATCTGGCACGGACGATCGAGTATGCGATCCAAGATGGATGGTCCCTCCCTGTTCCTTTTATAAGGCTTCTTCCGCTGGCCGGACTCGGAGCCACCGAAACCGGCGTGAACTGTCGTGTCATCGGTGTTATCGCCATTACTTCGGCATTTGTGTTTATTGCGCCGGAGCTTGCCGGTGCTGTTTTTGGCCTTGGAGGGGCCTGCCTCGTTGGCTGTGTTTTTACTACTAGCCAGCCAACTATACTCACCCGCGCAAAAGCGGGTCATGAGCGCTGAGGGAGTCCTGGATTAGGGGGTGTTCGGATAGCCGAACTATACCTTCAGCCGGACTCCAGGACTATGAAGATACAAAGTTGAAGACTTCGTCCCGTGTCCAGAAGGATCTTTTCATGGCGTGGAAGGCAAGCTAGGTGTGCGGATATTCGAGATCTCCTACCATTGTAACCGACTCTGTGTAACCCTAACCCTATCCGGTGTCTATATAAACCGGAGGGTTGTAGTCCGTAGGACGACCATCATCATACACAATCATACCATAGGCTAGCTTCTAGGGTTTAGCCTCCTTGATCTCGTGGTAGATCTACTCTTGTACTACCCATATCAATATTAATCTAGCAGGAGTAGGGTTTTACCTCCATCGAGAGGGCCCGAACCTGGGTAAAATAAAGTGTCCCTTGTCTCCTGTTACCATCCGACCTTGACGCATAGTTCGGGACCCCCTACCCGAGATCCGCCGGTTTTGACACCGACATTGGTGCTTTCATTGAGAGTTCCTCTGTGTCGTTGCTTTTGGGCCCGATGGCTCCTTTGATCATCAACAACGATGAGGTCCAGGGTGAGAATTTCCTTCCCGGGACAGATATTCGTCTTCGGCGGCTTCGCTCTGCGGGCCAATTCGCTTGGTCATTTGGAGCAGATCGAAAGCTACGCCCCTGGCCATCAAGTCAGGTTTGGAAGCTTAAACTACACGGCGGATATCCGCGGAGACTTGATCTTCGACGGATTCGAGGCACAGCCAAGCGCGCTGCACTATCTCGAGGGGCATGATATAGCTCTACCTCCGAACAGTGCCCTGAAGGCCGCACACGCTCCGGCCCCGATCCCTGACTTGGATCCCATCGCGTTCTCCAAGGATGAACGGTTGGACGTCACCTCAGGGGCTGCGATCTCAAAGGCGATCGAGCCGAACGCCAGCCCCGCACTCCGCATGGCTCACGACTCCAAGGAGCCGGACTCCTCTACGAACTCTGGGCCTTCCGTGCCCCTGCCGATCGAGTCTGATTGGGCACCTGCAATGGAGTTCACCGCCGCAGACATCTTTCAGTGCTCGCCTTTTGGTGATATTCTGAATTCTCTCAAGTCTCTCTCTTTATCAGGAGAGCCCAGGCCGGACTATGGCCTGCGAGGTTGGGATTCGGACGACGAAGAAATTCAAAGCCCACCCACCACCCACTTAATAGCCACTGTCGAAGATTTAACCGACATGCTCGACTCCGGATCCGAAGACTTCGACGGTATAGACGACGAAGGCGGAGACAAATTGGAACCAGCACCTATAGGGCACTGGGCCTCCACCCCACCTAACGATGTATTCATGGTGGATACCCCTAAAGGAAACGACAATGAGGAAAAAGGGGGCGAAAAAAGAGGTAAAACCTTCGAAAAGCAGTCAAAACGGCGACGTAAACGCCGAGCCAAAACCCGCCTCGATCAAAACCCAGCCCTAGAGCAGGATGAGCCGGTAGACAACGAGCTTGCCTCAGAACAGCCGTCCGAATAGGGCAACACGGATAGAGAGGACGGACTACCCTCTCCCGGCCATAACAGAACTCCGGACGATCTCACACCGGACAAAACCATGGAGCAGAAGAATCTCCACGAAAGGCTCGTTGCCACGGCACGTAGCCTGAAAAAGCAGAAGCGGAAGCTGAAGACGACAGAAGATGCACTCAAAACAAGATGGAGCAAAGTAATCAAGACCGCAGATAAATACGGCGACAGCCGCCGCACCAAAAGCTATCCGACAAGAAAACTACTGCCCGAATTCGACCAGGAGGCCGCACGGTCGGATAGACGACCCCACGGCCACTATAAAAAGGCAAGCGGCGCCGCACTTAATGCGGCATGCGACCCAATCAAAGACTCGCACCAGGGCCCAGCCAGGTCCATTTACGGGTGAAGAAAGCAAACTTTCACAAGCAATGCAAAAATTCCACCATCAGAATCCGGCACACCCAAATACAGGGGCGCCGCACACCCCCTATGTTTCACCGATGAGGTACTGGGATACGAATTTCCAGAGGGATTTAAACCCGTCAACATAGAGGCATACGATGGAACAACAGACCCGGGAGTCTGGATCGAGGATTATATCCTCCACATACATATGGCTAGAGGAGACGATCTCCACGCCATAAAATATTTACCCCTTAAGCTTAAAGGGCCAGCCAGGCACTGGCTTAAAAGCCTTCCCGAAAACACAATTGGAAGCTGGGAAGAGCTCGAGGATGCTTTCCGAGCAAATTTTCAAGGGACCTATGTCCGTCCCCCGGATGCAGACGATCTCAGTCACATAACTCAGCAGCCCGGAGAATCAGCTCGGCAGTTCTGGAACAGATTCCTCACTAAAAGAATCAAATAGTGGATTGTCCGGACGCCGAAGCCCTAGCGGCTCTCAGGTGTAATGTCCGAGATGAATGGCTCGCCAGACACCTCGGCCAGGAAAAGCCAAGAACAATGGCCGCACTCACAAGCCTCATGACCCGCTTTTGCGCAGGAGAGGACAGCTGGTTGGCACGATGCAGCCCCAGCGACCCAAGTACATCAGAAATCAGAGATGGAAACGGAAAACCGCGGCGAAATAAGATGATCTCTCACTAAATTATCAAGAAGTGTTCTCCCTGAGTATGCACCGTTGCCAAAGTTCATCGTGCCCAGACACCACGTGATGATCAGGTGTGATAAGCTCTACGTCCATCTACAACGGGTGCAAGCCAGTTTTGCACACGCAGAATACTCAGGTTAAACTTGACGAGCCTAGCATATGCAGATATGGCCTCGGAACACTGAGACCGAAAGGTCGAGCGTGAACCATATAGTAGATATGATCAACATAGTGATGTTCACAATTGAAAGCTACTCCATTTCACGTGATGATCGGTTATGGTTTAGTTGATTTGGATCACGTGATCACTTAGAGGATTAGAGGGATGTCTTTCTAAGTGGGAGTTCTTAAGTAATATGATTAATTGAACTTAAATTTATCATGAACTTAGTCCTGGTAGTATTAGCATATCTATGTTGTAGATCAATAGCTCGCGTTGTTGCTTTCATATGTTTATTTTGATATGTTCCTAGAGAAAATTGTGTTGAAAAGATGTTAGTAGCAATATTGCGGATTGGATCCGTGATCTGAGGTTTATCCTCATTGCTGCACAGAAGAATTATGTCCTTGATGCACCGCTAGGTGACAGACCTATTGCAGGAGCAGATGCAGACGTTATGAACGTTTGGCTAGCTCAATTTGATGACTACTTGATAGTTTAGTGCACCATGCTTAACGGCTTAGAATCGGGACTTCAAAGACGTTTTGAACATCATGGACCATATGAGATGTTCCAGGAGTTGAAGTTAATATTTCAAGCAAATACCCGAGTTGAGGGATATGAAGTCTCCAACAAGTTCTATAGCTAAAAGATGGAGGAGAATCGCTCAACTAGTGAGCATGTGCTCAGATTGTCTGGGTACTACAATCGCTTGAATCAAGTGGGAGTTAATCTTCCAGATAAGATAGTGATTGATAGAATTCTCTAGTCACCATCACCAAGTTAGTAGAACTTCGTGATGAACTATAGTATGCAAGGGATAACGAAAATGACTCTCGAGCTTTTCATGACGATGAAATCAATGAAGGTAGAAATCAAGAAAGAGCATCAAGTGTTGATGGTTGACAAGATCACTAGTTTCAAGAAAAGGGCAAAGGGAAAAGGGGAACTTCAAGAAGAACAGGAAGCAAGTTGCTGCTCAAGTGAAGAAGCCCAAGTCTGGTCCTAAGCCTGAGACTAAGTGCTTCTACTGCAAAGAGACTGGTCATTGGAAGCGGAACTACCCCAAGTGATTGGCGGATAAGAAGGATGGCAAAGTGAACATAAGTATATTTGATATACATGTTATTGATGTGTACTTTACTAGTGTTTATAGCAACCCCTAAGTATTTGATACTAGTTCAGTTGCTATGATTAGTAACTTGAAACGGGAGTTGCAGAATAAACAGAGACTAGTTAAAGGTGAAGTGACGATGTGTGTTGGAAGTAGTTCCAAGATTGATAAGATCATCATCGCACACTCCCTATACTTTCGGGATTAGTGTGGAACCTAAATAAGTGTTATTTGGTGTTGAGCATGAATATGATTTGATCATGTTTATTGCAATATGGTTATTCATTTAAGTAAGAGAATAAATTGTTGTTCTATTTACATGAATAAAACCTTATATGGTTACACACCAACGAAAATGATTTGTTGGATCTCGATCGTAGTGATACACATAATCATAATTTTGAATCCAAAAGATGCAGAGTTGATAATGATAGTGCAACTTATTTGTGGCACTGCCGTTTAGGTCATATCGGTGTAAAGCGCATGAAGAAACTCCATACTGATGGACTTTTGGAACCACTTAATTATGAATCACTTGGTACTTGCGAACCGTGCCTCATGGGCAAGATGACTAAAACACCGTTCTCCGGTACTATGGAGAGAGCAACAGATTTGTTGGAAATCATACATACAGATGTATGTGGTCCAATGAATGTTGAGGCTCGTGGCGGATATCGTTATTTTCTCACCTTCACAGATGATTTAAGCAGATATGGGTATATCTACTTAACGAAGCATAAGTCTGAAACATTTGAAAAGTTCAAAGAATTTCAGAGTGAAGTTGAAAATCATCGTAACAAGAAAATAAAGTTTCTATGATCTGATCGTGGAGGAGAATATTTAAGTTACAAGTTTGGTCTACATTTGAAACAATGCGGAATAGTTTCGCAACTCACGCCACCCGGAACACCACAACGTAATGGTGTGTCCGAACATCGTAAATCGTACTTTACTTGATATAGTGCAATCTATGATGTTTCTTACCGATTTACCACTATCGTTTTGGGGTTATGCATTAGAGACAGCTGCATTCACGTTAAATAGGGCACCATCTAAATCCGTTGAGACGACACTATATGAACTGTGGTTTAGCAAGAAACCAAAGTTGTCGTTTCTTAAAGTTTGGGGTTGTGATGCTTATGTGAAAAAGTTTCATCCTGATAAGCTCAAACCCAAATCGGAGAAATGTGTCTTCATAGGATACCCAAAGGAGACAGTTGGGTACACCTTCTATCACAGATCCGAAGGCAAGACATTCGTTGCTAAGAATGAATCCTTTCTAGAGAAGGAGTTTCTCTCGAAAGAAGTGAGTGGGAGGAAAGTAGAACTTGATAAGGTAATTGTACCTTCTCCCTTATTGGAAAGTAGTTCATCACAGAAATCTGTTCCTGTGACTACTACGCCAATTAGTGAGGAAGCTAATGATGATCATGTAACTTCAGATCAAGTTACTACCGAATCTCGTAGGTAAACCAGAGTGAGATCCGCACCAGAGTGGTACGGTAATCCTGTTCTGGAAGTCATGTTACTAGACCATGACAAACTTGTGAACTATGAGGAAGCGATGATGAGCCCAGATTCCGCGAAATGGTTTGAGGCCATGAAATCTGAGATATGATCCATGTATGAGAACAAAGTATGGAATTTGATGGATTTGCCCGATGATCGGCAAGCCATAGAAAATAAATGGATCTTCAAGAGGAAGACGGACGTTGATAGTAGTGTTACTATCTACAAAGCTAGAATTGTCGCAAAAGGTTTTCGACAAGTTTAAGGTGTTGACTACGATGAGAGTTTCTCACTCGTATCTATGCTTAAGTCTGTCCGAATCATGTTAGCAATAGCCGCATTTTATGAAATCCGGCAAATAGATAAACAAAATTGCACTCCTTAATGGATTTATTAAAGAAGAGTTGTATACGATGCAACTAGAAGGTTTTGTCGATCCTAAAGGTGTTAACAAAATATGCAAGCTCCAGCGATCCATCTATGGACTGGTGCAAGCATCTCGGAGTTGGATATACGCTTTGATAAGTTGATCAAAGCATATAGTTTTATACAGACTTGCGGTGAAACCTGTATTTACAAGAAAGTGAGTGGGAGAACTACAACATTTCTGATAAGTATATGTAAATGACATATTGTTGATCGGAAATAATGTAGAATTATTCTGCAAAGCATAAAGGAGTATTTGAAAGGAATTTTTCGAAGAAGAACCTCGATGAAGCTGCTTACATATTAAGCATCAAGATCTATAGAGATAGATCAAGACGCTTGATAAGTTTTCAATGAGTACATACCTTGACAAGATTTTGAAGTAGTTCAAAATGGAACAATCAAAGAAAGAGTTCTTGCCTGTGTTACAAGGTGTGAAATTGAGTAAGACTCGAAACCCGGCCACGGCAGAAGATAGAAAGAGAATGAAAGTCATTCCCTATGCATTGGCCATAGGTTCTATAAAGTATGCCATGCTGTGTACCAGATCTATTGTATACCCTACACTGATTTTGGCAAGGGAGTACAATAGTGATCTAGGAGTAGATCACTGGACAGCGGTCAAAATTATCCTTAGTGGAATAAGGATATGTTTCTCGATTATGGAGGTGACAAAAGGTTCGTCGTAAAGGGTTGCGTCGATGCAAGTTTTGACACTGATCTGGATGACTCTAAATCTCAATCCGGATACATATTGAAAGTGGGAGCAATTAGCTAGAGTAGCTCCGTGCAGAGCATTGTTGACATAGAAATTTGCTAAATACATACGGATCTGAATGTGGCAGACCCGTTGACTAAACTTCTCTCACAAGCAAAACATGATCACACCTTAGTACTCTTTGAGTGTTAATCACATAGCGATGTGAACTAGATTATTGACTCTAGTAAACCCGTTGGGTGTTAGTCACATGAAGATGTGAACTAATCACATAAAGATGTGAACTATTGGTGTTAAATCACATGGTGAGGTGAACTAGATTATTGACTCTAGTGCAAGTGGGAGACTGAAGGAAATATGCCCTAGAGGCAATAATAAAGTTATTATTTATTTCCTTATTTCATGATAAATGTTTATTATTCATGCTAGAATTGTATTAACCGGAAACATAATACATGTGTGAATACATAGACAAACAGAGTGTCACTAGTATGCCTCTACTTGACAAGCTCATTAATCAAAGATGGTTATGTTTCCTAACCATAGACAAAGAGTTGCTATTTGATTAATGGGATCACATCATTAGATGAATGATCTGATTGACTTGACCGATTCCGTTAGCTTAGCACTTGATCGTTTAGTTTGTTGCTATTGCTTTCTTCATGACTTATACATGTTCCTATGACTATGAGATTATGCAACTCCCGTTTACCGGAGGAACACTTTGTGTGCTACCAAACGTCACAACATAACTGGGTGATTATAAAGGTGCTCTACAGGTGTCTCCAAAGGTACTTGTTGGGTTGGCGTATTTCGAGATTAGGATTTGTCACTCCGATAGTCGGAGAGGTATCTCTGGGCCCTCGTAATGCACATCACATAAGCCTTGCAAGCATTGCAACTAATATGTTAGTTGTGAGATGATGTATTACGGAACGAGTAAAGAGACTTGCCGGTAACGAGATTGAACTAGGTATTGGATACCGACGATCGAATCTCAGGCAAGTAACATACCGATGACAAAGGGAACAACGTATGTTGTTATGCGGTCTGACCGATAAAGATCTTCGTAGAATATGTAGGAGCCAATATGGGCATCCAGGTCCCGCTATTGGTTATTGACCGGAGACGTGTCTCGGTCATGTCTGCATTGTTCTCGAACCGTAGGGTCCGCACGCTTAACGTTACGATGCCAGTTATTATGAGTTTATACATTTTGATGTATCGAAGATAGTTCAGAGACCCGGATGTGATCACGGAAATGACGAGGAGTCTCGAAATGGTCGAGACATAAAGATCGATATATTGGAAGCCTATATTTGGACATCGGAATGGTTCCGGGTGAAATCGGCATTTTACCGGAGTACCGGGGGTTACCGGAACCCCCCCGGGGGTTAATGGGCCTACATGGGCCATAAGGGAGAAGAGAGGGGCCGGCCAGGGCAGGCTGCACGCCCCCTCCCCCCCTAGTCCGAATAGGACAAGGAAGGGGGGGCGGCGCCCCCCTTTCCTCTTCTCCTTCCCGCTTTCCTTCTCCAACAAGGCAAGAGAGGGGGGAGTCCTACTCCCGGTGGGAGTAGGACTCCTCCAGGCGCACCCCTTGGGGCCGGCCGTACCTCCCCCTCCCTCCTTTATATACGGGGGCAGGGAGGCACCCTAGGACACACGAGTTGATCTTTGTGATCGTTCCTTAGCCGTGTGCGGTGCCCCCCTCCACCATATTCCACCTCGGTCATATCGTTGTGGTGCTTAGGCGAAGCTCTGCGTCGGTAAAACATCATCATCGTCATCACGCCGTCGTGCTGACGGAACTCATCCCCGAAGCTTTGCTGGATCCGAGCCCGGGGAGCGTCATCGAGCTAGACGTGTGCTAAGAACTCGGAGGTGCTGGAGTAACGGTGCTTGGATCGGTTGGATCGGGAAGACGTACGACTACTTCCTCTACGTTGCGTCAACGCTTCCGCTTCGGTCTACAAGGGTACGTAGACAGCATTGTCCCCTCTCGTTGCTATGCATCACCATGATCTTGCGTGTCCGTAGGATTTTTTTTTAAATTACTACGTTACCCAACATACCCGAGATCCGCCGGTTTTGACACCGACATTGGTGCTTTCATTGAGAGTTCCTCTATGTCGTCGCTTTTAGGCCCGATGGATCCTCCTATCATCAATAATGATGCAGTCCAGGGTGAGACTTTTCTCCCCGGACAGATCTTCGTCTTCGGCGGCTTCGCACTGCGGGACAATTCGCTTGGCCATCTGGAGCAGATCGAAAGCTACACCCCTGGCCATTAGGTCAGATTTGGAAGTTTAAACTACACGGCTGACGTCCGCGGGGACTTGATCTTCGACGGATTCGAGCCACAGCCGAGCGCGCCGCACTGTTGCGATGGGCATGATCTAGCTCTGCCGCCGAACAGTGCCTTGGAGGCCGCGCACGCATCGGTTCCGACCCTGGATTCGGAACCTACTGCGCCGATCGAGGACGAGTGGTTGGACGCCACCTCGGGGGCTGCGATCCCAACGGCGATCGAGCTGAACACCAGCCCCGCACCCCGCAAGGCCCATGACTCCGTGAGGCCGGACTCCTCTCCGGACTCCACGCCCCCCGCGCCCCTGCTGATTGAATCCGATTAGGCACCGATCATGGAGTTTACCGCCGCGGACATCTTTTAGCACTCGCCCTTTGGCGATATTCTGAAGTCATTAAAGTCTCTCTCTCTTTATCAGGAGAGCCCTGGCCAAACTGCGGTCAGCAAGGTTGGGATACGGACGACGACGAAATTCAAAGCCCACCCACCACCCACTTTGTAGCCACTGTCGATGATTTAACCGACATGCTCGACTTCGACTCCGAAGACATCGACGGTATGGACGCCGATGTAGGAGACGAACAAGAACCAGCACCTATAGGGCACTGGAAAGCCACCTCGTCGTATGACATATACATGGTGGATACCCCAAAAGAAGGAGATAAGGAGATGGCGATGGAACAGCGGGGGATGACCCCTCCAAGAAACAGTGATTCCGGCACAGGAGATAATAATACTCCGGATAGCGCCAAAGAACACCCCCTCCAGCAAGATTCAGCGCAGGAGGATGGAGAAGCTAGCCCTCACGAGAGAGTGGCAGACAGAGAGGTCGAGGATGACAATTATATGCCTCCCTCCGAAGACGAGGCAAGCCTCGACGACGACAAATTCATCATGCCAGAGGATCCCGTCGAACAAGAGCGTTTCAAACGCAGGCTTATGGCCACGGCAAGCAGCCTCAAGAAAAAACAACAACAACTTAGAGCTGATCAAGATTTGCTAGCCGACAGATGGACTGAAGTCCTTGCGGCCGAAGAGTATGAACTCGAACGCCCCTCCAAGAGCTACCCAAAGCGCAGGATGCTACCCCGATTAGAGGAGGAAGCACCTAAACCTACATCACCAGCGCACGACACGGCCAACCGGCCACCTCGTGGCCGTGACAGAGAGGCCTCTCGGCCCTCCCCTCAAGCCGCACCCCGGCGCCATTCAAAACATTTTAAGGCACGGGAAAATGCGCCAGACCTGCGAGACATATTGGAGGACAAGACAAAGCAAACAAGATCGATCTATGGATTGCGCGGACGCCCCACGGAACGTGACGGTGATCGTCACTCCGGATATAATAAATCCGGCCGGGCCGGACACAATACACAAAGCTCATTTGAGCTGCGTCGTGATATAGCCCAATACAGAGGCGCTGCACACCCCCTATGCTTCACAGATGAAGTAATGGATCATCAAATCCCTGAGGGTTTCAAACCCGTGAACATCGAATCATACGATGGCACAACAGATCCCGCGGTATGGATCGAGGATTATCTCCTTCATATCCACATGGCCCGCGGCGACGATCTACACGCCATCAAATACCTCCCACTCAAACTCAAGGGACCAGCTCGGCATTGGCTTAACAGCTTGCCAGCAGAATCTATCGGGTGTTGGAAGGACCTAGAAGCCGCATTCCTCGACAATTTCCAGGGCACCTATGTGCAACCACCAGACGCCGATGACCTAAGCCACATAATTCAGCAGCCAGAGGAATCGGCCAGGCAATTCTGGACACGGTTCCTAACAAAGAAAAACCAAATAGTCAACTGTCCGGACGCTGAGGCCCTAGCAGCCTTCAAGCATAATATCCACGATGAGTGGCTTGCCCGGCACCTTGGACAGGAAAAGCCAAAATCCATGGCAGCACTCACGACGCTCATGACCCGCTTTTGCGCGGGAGAAGACAGCTGGCTAGCTCGTAGCAATAAATTGGCCACGAGCCTTGGTAATTCGGACACCAAGGACAACAGTGGCAGGTCGCGTTGGAACAAGCAAAAACGCCACATTAACAATGACAGCAATGAGGATACGGCAGTCAACGCCGGATTCAGAGGCTATAAATCCGGTCAGCGGAAAAAGTCATTCAAAAGAAATACTCAGGGCCCGTCCAGTTTGGACCGAATACTCGATCGCTTGTGCCAAATACATGGCACCCTCGAAAAGCCAGCCAATCATACCAACAGAGATTGTTGGGTGTTCAAGCAGGCAGGCAAGCTAAATGCCGAAAATAGAGGCAGGGGGCCGCGTAGCGATGACGAGGAGGAGCCCCGGCCGCCGAACAACAATGGACAGAAGGGTTTTCCCCCACAAGTGCGGATGGTGAACATGATATACTCAACCCACATCCCCAAGAGGGGGCGGAAGAGTGCATTAAGGGATGTATATGCGATGGAGCCAGTCGCCCCAAAGTTCAACCCATGGTCCTCCTGCCCGATCACCTTCGATCGAAGGGACCACCCCACTAGCACCCGTCATGGCGGATTCGCCGCATTGGTTCTAGACCCAATTATTGACAGATTTCATCTCACAAGAGTCCTTATGGACGGTGGCAGCAGCCTGAACCTGCTTTACCAGGATACAGTGCGGAAAATGGGCATAGATCCCTCGAGGATTAAGCCCACCAAAACGACCTTTAAAGGTGTCATACCAGGTGTAGAGGCCAACTGTACAGGCTCAGTCACACTTGAAGTGGTCTTCAGATCTCCGGACAATTTCCGAAGCGAGGAGTTAATCTTCGACATAGTCCCGTTCCGCAGTGGCTATCACGCACTGCTCGGGCGAACCGCATTCGCAAAATTCAATGCGGTGCCGCACTACGCATACCTTAAGCTCAAGATGCCAGGCCCTCGAGGAGTAATCACGGTCAATGGAAACATCGAACGCTCCCTCTGAACGGAGGAACACACGGCCGCCCTCGCAGCGGAAGTACAAAGTAGCCTCTCAAGGCAGCTCAACAGTCCGGCCGTTAAACGTCCGAACGTCATCAAGCGCGCCCGAAGTAACCTACAACAAGACCACCTGGCACGTTCCGAGCAGGCGTACCAACGCGGCCCCAACACCAGCCCTCGCGAACTAGCGAAACCAGTGCCTCGCGTACATAACTACGCTCTCGAAATACCATGGGCACAGGGGGAGGGGCACCATCACGGCGCGCCCGAAACACGGCTTAAACCGCACTAGGGGCTGCCGATTTCTTTATTTTCTCTTACTTTCAGGACTCCACACTTCGGAAGACATGTTCGGCAATCCAACTGCCGCTCAAACGATGCAAGAACCAGGGAAGCAGAAAAGCTACGCCGCATTATATAACTCCCAGGTGGTCTCTATCATGAGCAGTATACCTATTTTGCATACTAATCTGCAGCCTGCCTCTGGAAAGGACATGTTAAATAGTCCCACTTTTGCTTATCGCACTATTTGTATCGTTCTGCTTTGATCGCAGCCTTTTTATAAACAATGCATAGCTTTTTGTCTACTTTTGCATTACTGTTTTTTTACAAATATATGTTCATTAACGACATGTTGCACCCGTACACTTTGGTACGGTCAATACGCCAGGGGCTTCAGTACCCCCCTTATATGGTGTGAGAAGTCCGAACACTTTAACAAGTGCGGCACCCCGAACTTATAGCATTATATGCATCGGCTCCGAATCCTGTCTTGGGTCAATAGTTGGGTTTGCCCGGCTCCTATGTTTTGGTGCCTTACGTTCCGTTGTATCGGCTAAGGTAGCACTAGGAGAACTACTGCGATTGTTCCCCAGTTGAGCTGGGCGGAGCACCTCAGTAAATAAAGCTAAAACTGACTGTCATGCTGAAGCGAGAGACTGGTCGCTGTTCGAGAGGTTTTTCGAGTCCCTAAAGACTTATGCCGCTTAGAGCGAGGAGTCAGCTTTGTCCGGCCAAAGGCGTGGATAGCGCCTCGAACTCGGTCTTTCGAACACTAGGGGCTTCGCCGAAATTTAAAATTATAGAATTCTATGGCTAAGTGAGAGTGTCCAAGCACTATAGTCCGATTGCCTTGTTCGTTGTGCTGAGCGCCTCCCTCAAGGACCCATACATGGGAAAAAGAGCGCGCAGGTTTCACCCGAACACCCCAGCACTAGTGGCATGGGGGCAGAAGCCGACGACTCGCCATCTCTCAAATTTGATAAACGGTCGCACAGAAGGTAATATTTTAAATTCAAAACGCATTGCTTAAGCGCACATAAACAAGTTTTCGGCGCACAGGATAACACGAGCTAGTTTACTCCAAAATTACATCCATGGAACATTCATCCACCACAAGGCGGGCACCCTTCAGAACATCCTTATAATAGTTCTCGGGCTTGCGATGCTCCTTCCCCGGCGGCGGCCCGTCCTTCACAAGCTTCTCGCCATCCAGCTTGCCCCAGTGCACCTTAGCACGAGCAAGGGCCGTACGGGCACCTTCAATGCAAACGGAGCGCTTGATGACCTCGAGCCTCGGACAGGCCTCCACCAGCCGCCGCACCAGCCCGAACTAGCTCCCAGGCAGAGCCTCTCCAGGCCACAGCTGAACTATGAGGCCCTTCATGGCCTGTTCGGCCACCTTGTGGAGCTCGACCAGCTGCTTCAGCTGGTCGCTCAGGGGCACTGGGTGTCCTGCCTCAGCATACTGAGACCAGAACACCTTCTCCGTCGAGCTGCCCTCCTCGGCTCGGTAGAATGCGGCGGCATCGGACACGCTACGGGGAAGATCTGCGAATGCTCCTAGAGAGCTCCGGATTCGGGTAAGTAACAAGAAGCTCACTTTTACATGTTTGCTTTGCATAAAGCATGCCTTACCCGCCACTATCTTCTTCGCCGCATCCAACTCCTGGAGGGCCTTCTGGGATTCAGCCTTGGCAGACTTGGCATTTTCAATAGCTGTCGCGCGCTCGGACGCTCGCGTCTTTGAGTCAAGCTCCAAACTCTCATGTTTTTTCATGAGAGTCTGGAGCTCTTGCCGCACCTCGTCAACCTGGGCTTCATACCTCTCCCGCTCGGAGCGCTCCGTGGCCGCTCTCTTATCGGCCTCGGCTAACGCTTGCTTGAGGGTCTCCACCTCAGTTGTGGCCCCTACAATAACCATGTTAATCCTGTCATATTTTTCCAATTGCACTTTTGTATTTTCTTTTTTTCTATATGGTATTTCTTACCTTCTTTCTCCTCGAGCTGCCGTTTGACAAGGCCGAGCTCTTGCTCGGTCCGCTCGAGGCCCTACTTCAGTGTGCCCACCTCCGCAGTCAGTGCGGCGGTCGCCAGCAGCGAAGCCTGCATACGCATATTGACTCTTTTTCTGTTAGACTCCTGCGAATTTTATTAGATCCTCTATTCGGCTTTTCTCTCCGAACGCCAAACAGAGCATCAGGGGCTACTGTCTATGCGGTAATATTTTTTATATATCCTGCACTTACCTCGAAGCCTGTTAGAAGGCTGGCACAAGCTTCAGTCAGTACGCTCCTCGCGGACTGAACCTTCTGGATCACCGCACTCATAATAGTGCGGTGCTCCTCGTCGATGGAGGCGCCGTTAAGCACCTCCAGCAGATTGTCCGGCGCCTACGATTGGACGAGGGCCACCGGCTCAGTAGGCTTGCTCCTCTTGGAAGGAATTCGCCTACCGCGGTCCGGAACCATTGACGATTCCGGCGCGGTGTCCGGCTCAAAGCCGAACTCGGAGCCCTAGGGGGTTTTATCCCCTTTACTCCTGGAGTCCGGGAGGTCGTCTTGTGGCGCCTCCAGGACCACCTCCTCCTGGCTTGGAGCCTGTTGGGACGCCACCTCGGCATCACCTGTAGGGCGGGGGGAGGTGGCGGGCGAAAGTGAATTCACGTCCGATGAATCCAGGGAGCCGCTCGACGACTCGTCGAGCCCGGCCTTGGGCGGACTGCATAATCATATTCGACATAAGGAAAGGCTGTGCAATAAAGGAATGATATGCATTACTCGGGTGCCCGGATGCTTACGATTCCGCCAGACGCTTGCCCCTGCACGGCCACTCCTCTTCGTCGTCATCGGCGTCGGTGGGGTAGTCCGGAGGAAGGGTTTTCCCCTTCTTGGACCCTTCGGCCACCCCGGTCGGGGCGGCCTTCCTTTTCTTTCCTCCCCCCCCCCCCCCGCTGGAGGGGGAGAGGTTTCTTCTTCCTCCTCCTCGTTTTTACGGGAGGAGTGCGTCTCGGATTCGTCGGATGAAGAATCCGACACCTCCTGGCGCCGGGAACTCTTTCGAGTCCCTGTGGCCCTCTTCTTGGCCTTCTTCTCTGGCACCACGTAAGGTGCCGGAGCCAACAGCTTCGCTAAGTGAGCATCGGCTGGGTCTTCGGGCAAAGGAGCCGGACAGTCGATCTGTCCGGACTTCACCAGCCAATCCTGTCAAAGGAAAGGGAGTTTAGATCCCGCATAGAGTCAAACTATGAAAAACCAACATCCTGTAAAAGATAAAAATAGCTTACCGCACTAGCGGGAAGCTGCATGCTGAATCCGCAGTCCTCGGAAGCGGATGCGGGAGCCTCGACGCCTTTGAATAGCACCTTCCAGGCATCTTCGTACGTTGTGTCGAAGAGCCTGCTCAGGGTTGGGTGCTGCGCCGGGTCGAACTCCCACAAATTGAAGCCCCGTTGTTGACACAGGAGGATCCGGTGGACGAGCATAACCTGGACTACGTTGACAAGCTTGAGCTGCTTGTTCACCAAGGTTTGGATGCATTTTTGCAGTCCGGTTACCACTCCTTTATTGCCCCACGACAGGCCCATCTCTTTCCAAGACGTGAGCCGCGTGGGGGGTCCGGACCGGAACTCGGGGGCTGCGACCCATTTGGGATCGCGCGGCTCGGTGATGTAAAACCACCCCGATTGCCACCCCTTCAGGGTCTCCACAAAGGAGCCCTCGAGCCATAGGGACGTTGGCTATCTTGCCCGCCATGGCGCCTCCGCACTCCGCCTGGTTGCCACGCACCACCTTGGGCTTGACGTTGAAAGTCTTGAGCCATAGGCCAAAATGGGGGCGGACGCAGAGGAAAGCCTCACACAAGACGATAAACGCCGAGATGTTGAGGACGAAGTTCGGGGCCGGATCATGGAAATCTAGGCCATAGTAGAACATGAGCCCCCGGACGAACGGGTGGAGAGGAAAGCCCAGTCCGTGGAGGAAATGGGGAAGAAATACTACCCTCTCATGGGGCCTTGGGGTGGGGAGGAGCTGCCCCTCTTCGGGAGGCCGGTGCGCGATGTCGTTAGACAAGAATCCGGCTTTCCTCAGTTTTTTGACGTGTCCCTCCGTAACGGAGGAGACCATCCACTTGCCTCCCGCTCCGGACATGGCTGGAGAAGGTTGAGGTGGGAAGTGCGGGCTTGGGCGTTGGAGCTCGAGTGCGCGGAAGATGGATAGGCAAAGGAGGAAGGCGTAGGTAAAAAGGTGGATCCTTATATGGGCGGATGCGGTTAAGCGTCCCCACCAGCCTGGTAAAACTCGCTTATCTCCCAAGCGCCGTGGTAAATGGCGCGGTTAGGTTACCCACGTCCGTATTGATGAGAATCCCGTAAATAAGGGGACACGATCTCTGCTTTGACAAGACGTGCCAAGGAAACCGCCTCGCGAAATGCGCTGAGGTGGGGGAGTAAAAACGATTCGGATAAAGACTTGGCCGTGGTGTGATGTCACGCTACGGAATACGCCAGCAGATTAGATTTGTGTAAATATTATTCTCTCTATGGCAATATGTGGAACTTATTTTGCAGAGTCGGACACTGTCTTTTGTGTTCAAAATCTTCTATGAAGTACTTGGAGGAGGAACCCGCCTTGCAATGCCGAAGACAATCTGCGCGCCGGACTCGTCGTCATTGAAGCCTGGTTCAGGGGCTACTGAGGGAGTCCTGGATTAGAGGGTGTCCGGATTGCCGGACTACAGCCTTTGGCCGGACTCCTGGACTATGAAGATACAAGATTGAAGACTTCGTCCCGTGTCCGAAAGGGACTTTCCTTGGCGTGGAAGGCAAGCTTGGCGATGCGGATATTTAGATCTCGTACCATTGTAACCGACTTTGTGTAACCCTAGCCCTCTTCGGTGTCTATATAAACCGGAGGGCTTTAGTCCGTAGGACAACAGACAACAATCATACCATAGGCTAGCTTCTAGGATTTAGCCTCCTTGATCTCGTGGTAGATCTACTCTTGTACTACCCATATCATCAATATTAATCAAGCAGGACGTAGGGTTTTACCTCCATCGAGAGGGCCCGAACCTGGGTAAAACTTCGTGTCCCTTGTCTCCTGTTACCATCCGCCTAGACGCACAGTTCGGTACCCCCTACCCGAGATCCGCCGGTTTTGACATCGACAAGAACCTTGCATACGGCTTAATTGCACCTCCACAGAGTTGTTAACATAGTCTTGGTTTGATTAATTCCAATCATTGCATCCATGGAGATGTTCATCCAAGCATCGCAAACGGCAACATCTACAACCTGATTGTAGTTGGCAGTGCGTGACCTTGACGACTGCGTGCTTCCTTCGGTCACCTCCACAACCTCCTCCTCATCGGCCACCTCCTCATCAACCTCCTCCTCTTCTTCGGCCACCTCAACTTGTTCCATGTCTTCGGCCGCCTTCGAATGATGCCAAATTGAGTCATAGTTGAGCTCATCAAGCCCCATCGTTGCTGAGGATTCCAAAGACACTAAGAATTCGGCTGTATTCATCTCCACACTACTACAACGAAGCAACGGAACTACATCACCATCAGCTACCAACAATCACAATCGGCCGAAATGTTGAAGATGTTTTTATCTAACTTGTCGGCATTTCAACGGGCACTTGGTGGCCGCGACCTTTCTTGTCGGCTGCAGCCGCTGGATGCACCGGAGCAGTGCTCGTAGGTGTCGCCGGAGACACTGCACGAGGTGCTGGAGCGAGATTTTTCTTCTTCTTCTTCTTCTTCACGGCCTCCTCGACGAGGGCGATGCCGCTGCCATCGGTTTTCTAACTCTTTTGGCTCTGGCGGGAGGGCCGACGGCCATCGCCGGAGAGGCGATCGCCACCGTGGCGGCCTTTGTCGTGGTTGGGGCCCGGTGTACTTTTTTTATCCCCAAGTTTTCTTCAGCTGGGGGTCGTTTCCGGCAACGACAAGCCCGCGGCAATGGCTGCGGTTGGCGGACGGGTCCAGGCTATCCATTCCGGTGGGAGGGCCGGTCATCCTTGGCGGCGGCGGGGCGTGGTGGCGGCTACGGCGTGAATGGAGCCGGCGCGAGGGCGGGATAGAGAGGGTGCACGCGGTGAGGATATTTAGGAAGATTTTTTTGGGGGAGGGGGGGGGGGTCGAGGATCGGTCGGTGCGGCGTAGAGGAGGATAATCGAATTTATCCTCCCTTACGGCAGGACAGGGGATCCGTTAGAGTTGCCCTAAGAAATCGATTAGGTTCGGTTTAGCCCTTCAAAACCGAATGTTTACTCCTCTAATCGGTTTTGAGGTATCGGCTAGAGATGCCAGCTCTTTCCTTTATGTCGCGGTGAAACGTGCCAATGCATCTTTCTTGGCTCCAAAGAATGATGGAAATAACTGAGTTTAAAATAAAAAAAGTTAAAACACACAATTGAGTTTAAACTGTAGATCTTTTCCAAAGACAGGTACTTACGGGGATAGATAGACGTGCAAGATCTTCTCTTTTTTTAAGGAGACCTGCAAGATCTTTTCCCAATATGAGATTCCTTCCCCCCGCCAACCGTGGATTTCCACCCATGTATGCGCAGTTATAGGCTTTCCCGAAACCGGATAAAGATTCCGCAGATTTGAACAGAGATTGTAGTATGCTTTGAATACCCCGCACAAGATCAATCTCCAGATAGCCCCAACAAGGACAAAGATCTCTTTCCGTACAACAGACCACGCCGGCGTGCCTATACCATTTAAACGATCCTACCTACCGACTTACATTTTCGCACGTAACCTACGCAGTGGCATCCCAAATTCCACCGGTGGATAGACGTAAGATTGATCTCCCCTGGGCAATCGCATCGCATGAACGGCGCGATGGATTCCTGCTCCCGCATCGCCGCCGCAGAAGAAGCGCGGCACCGGCAGGTGATGGACAGCCTCGGCGTGTACGACGCCGACTGGGCGCTGTCCAGGGTGTTGGAGTACTCTGACGTCCAGGCGGGGCAGAACCGGTTGCTCTTCACCAAGAAGGCGGTGCGGGGTGGCTCCATCCCGGAGCTCTTCCCGGAGCTGGAGGAGCTCCGCGACGACGGCCTGAACGCCGAGAACAGAGTCACGGTCAAGGTCCTCGACGCGGAGGGCCGTGAGAAGGAGGTGAGGCTCTCCTACCTCAACTCGAACAAGGTGTACCAGATCATGGGGTATAATTGGAGGCGGCTCGTGGACGAGAGCCGCATGTGCAAGGGAGACCGCCTCGATTTCTACACGTGCAGGCGCGGCGATGGCGAACGGTGTCTCTTCTTGTTCAGGAGCCATGGCAGTGGCGCCGGCGGTACCTCCCGGAGCAACAGTCTTGTGTTGAGACGGCCGGGTTCTGTGGCGGGTCACGCCGTCGTCAATGTCAGTCAAAATGATCCAAGATCCCGCTTGTGATCGTTCCAGGTATATGCTATTGATTGGAGAGACTAAATCGTTGATATCTCAGGAGTCAGGATAGGGAGATCGCTATCAGGCGTACACACAATAGGACTAGCCATGTTGGTAGTTAGCCAAAAATTCTCCTTCGTCAAAAAAAAAAATACAGATAGTTAGCTGGTTGCTTCGTTTTTCCTGCCCTAAAATAGAGCCTTTCATAGAGAGTGTACCATGCATAATTTTGTTGAGTTTTGAAACTGGTCTTGTCAAGTATTAGTATCTACTGCCCGTGCTTTGCAACGGACGAATAAGTATTCATGCACCTGCTGAAGAAAAGTGTAAACCACCAATCAAGATCTTCACAAGAGAAACTGCAATTCTTCAAGATCACTAAGATACCACCAATCATGATCATATATATATAAGCTAATAAAAACGATTATGTTTCTTATTATACCATGAGAAATCTTCATAAAATTTGACAATCAAGCAAAAGAAAAGAATTTCCGCTAAAGGTTATGAAAAAAGAAAAAGCATCTATAACTAGATTCAGTTCTGTTGAATATTAATGGAGCTGGATGGATAAATTCAACCATCACACATCGAGACAACTAATTTACATGTCATGAAGTTGCAGTGACGGGATAATTTGGTTCTATTAGTAAATGGATCACAAATGAAGTATTTAGATGCCAGCAAAACTTTCCAATGAAATAAAAATAGAATACTGCAGAACAGATTGTTCGAGAGGCACCTCTGAATAAATGATCTGTTAGGTCAACTAAATACCAGCAAAAGCATCAGCTTTCCCTTCCGGTAGACCACCATCAGATTACGGTACTATCTAGACTAGTGGTTGGGGCCCGCGATTGCGGGCCTCCTGAGAGCCCTCCTGCGGCACAATCTTGTCTAAGAATTGGGTATGTACTTCTGTGGTGCCAAGTAGGAAGCGCACTTTGCGTTGGCTTTTTTGGTCATCGGTGTGACACATGGAGATGGAACTGGGGACACAATTATAGATACATAAATCTAGCTGAAATCCATTAGAGGTGATAGTATATTAAATTTTGGGGAGTAGCACGCAGCAGTAGACCTTGTTAGATGATGTATTTACATATATGGTAGCTGGTTCAAAAATCAGGCAAGACAGTTGGATTATAGAGTGCATGATAGAAAAGCATCTGAATGAAGAAACTTTCCTACACAAGCTAAATAGATGCAGTTTCTTCTAGTGGGCAACACACTCTCAAAGCCAATATCCGGTGCGACAAAGACGATGTGTAGCTCCCACTTCCAAACTTCATGGGCAGGTAATCCATGCCCGGGTGGATGGAGATGCACCTCGGCGAAACGGACAAGTACTGCAGATTGCAAATACAAATTATAAGATTATTACAACAGAACAAAATGAGAAAAAGGACCAGTATAACTATATACAATAGAAAATATAGTGCATATAAAATATTTACTATAGCCATTCTTTGATGGATCAATAAGAAAATGAACAAACTCTCAACAAAATAAATTTGAGTGTGTATGTATGATAGGTTTCTCTGCCATCTACAAAACAGAGAGAAAAGGGGGGAGAGCTGCCATTAGATGGAAACCAATTTGCACTTTACACCAAGACTACTTTTTAAAAACATGTTCATAACTTACATGGCATGGATCAATAAGATTATAAATGTCAAACTACTTTCTTTGTGGCTTTTGTTGATCAGTCATATTTATGGATCCAAATTCATTCAACATGTTTGTTATTTCCAGAGCCATTAATCCATAAACTATGAAGCACCTAAAATCATACATACCATGACCGAGAGCATAATTAATCAAACCAGATTGTCAAGCATGCCAGCATGCAAAACACATTGAGGGCAACAAAAAACAAGCACCAATTGACCTAAGTATTAATGCACGTCAGGTTTGAGGGCTTCATTTCCAGTATAGATGCATACTTTCTGATTTACTTGGAGAATGCGTTATGTAAATATATCACAATATAAATAGGCCAAATCATAAGAAAATCTGGTGTTGTTCACCGAAGAAATACATCAAAGCATATGCTCAGCTTAGACAAAAGTAGAATGGCTACTCGCTTCTTTACAACCCAAGCAAAGGTTGGACCAGGACATTACCCTAGTATATGTAGCAAGGGATTAATTGTTTTTTATTCAATGCCTAAGAAGCTAGTAGACATTTATCTATTTTACACAAACTAACCCTGTTACTGAAATGGAAAATACATGGCTTAGCTCCCCAAACAAATGAATCCAATATTAACTAAACTGTGTTTCCAATGTTTAATTCCTCAAATAACCCAAATCAGATATATAGAATAAGGGATAAAAAATAAACCAATAAGAGGATAGGTAAGATGTCAAATGATGTCTGATTAGAAGCATGTTATGCTACTGCTACTTCAATTGAAAATATCATCAATGTTTCTCGCAGACAAAACATTGTATATTGGGATACCTTGCAATGCCAATAGCTAAGATGGAAACTATTATATATGCTTCAAAAACGATAAAACAATGTAGTCAAGAGCTAAAGTAGTCTACAATCGTTTGAAGAAGCTTGTCCAAATTAAGAGGGCTCAGTGACAACCTGCACAGGCATGCTAGTATGTCGTCTGGCTACAGATCAAATAGATCCCATTAGAACATAAATTCCTAGCCCCTCGTGGACACACCGTGGTCAGAGGAGGCACATCAGTGATTTTGTACTTAACGTCTCCGGTCTGATACTACATAAGCTTCTAACAAACATAAATATTCAATTCGGCATTTGAGGAGGAAAAGCAATATGGTAGGGAAATATATAGCCAATAGGTACATAATTGGAGAAAACCAGTAGCAGCTCATTTGAGACTCACGAAAGGGAAAGATGTATGCTTTATTTGAAATAAAAAACATAAAGACACACACACACATGCAATTGAATAAGAGATACAAGATTATACCTGACATTTATCATCAATACAATATGGTTTGATGTTTCTGCAATGTGGCCCTGGTCAGGACTTGATGACTGCCACGGTGAACCTCAAAGGTGAAGAAATGCTAACCAATTATCCTCTCTTACTCAAGGTTGTGCATTTTTTATTCCCAATTAGTGACTGTTCTCTAACGGAATGTAGCTGCACAAATAGCTAGCAGCTTGACAATTGGCTCATCATCTTATTATGAGAAGGCCAACGCTCTGGTGGCCAAGAGTAATCTTCATAGGCTCATGGCGACTGAACATGGGATGACAAACTTGGTGAGCTTTTACAATATGTTTCATGTACAGAATAATAAATCGTGAGAAAAACATAACCATGCGCATTTAAGTGAAATCTATCAAAAGGACCAGGAAATTATTAAAGCAACACAAAAAATTTTGCGTGAAATTAAAGCGATACAACTTGAAATACGAAGAAGCACATTTCGTCATTTTAGAACCGTTGCTGTATTCTAAACTAGCCCACCCACATCATTCGCCACAAATCTAAAATCGCCCCCATCATTATCAAAATAACCTACAAGAATTACTCGTACCTACCTTCGGTTGTCTCCCAGGCTACACCCCCAACGAAAATTCTCCTGTACAGAAGCACAGAATAAACCAAAACGAGTTAACCAAACCTCATTCAGTCCAAGAGACCAAAGCAAAACTGATTTATTCATGTTGCTGATACAGTAATACTCCCTCCATTCCAATATATAAGGTGTATTATTTTCAGCACGTTAACCAAGGCACATAATTGCGTACTACTCCCTCCATTCCTTTATCTAAGGTGTATTATTTTCAGCATGTTAACCAAGGCACATAATTATGGACTATTTAGGACGAAATTACCCTTGTCTAATTAGTACATTAGTGGCAAGTAAATCATTTAGGCTAGGAAAGGAAGAGATACACGCAATCGGGAGAGATATAGTTTTCTTTTCTTTCTCTACAAGGAGAGATACATGCAATCAAGGGAGAGATACATTCCCTTTTCTGGAGGGCCAAGATCGGAATTAAAAGGAATTAGAACAAATGCACCTTACATTGTGGAATTTTATCAAAAAACAAATACACCTTATATAAAGGAACGGAGGGAGTATTTAGGACGAAATTACCTTGTCTAATTTGTACATTAGCGGCATTAAATCATTTACGCTAGGAAAGGAAGAGATACACGCAATCGGGAGAGAGATAGTTTCCTTTTGTTTCTCTACAAGGAGAGATACATGCAATCAGGGGAGATATACTTTCCTTTTTCTGGAGGGCCAAGATCGGAATTTTGAGGAATTAGAACAAATGCACCTTACATTGTGGAATTTTATCGAAAAACAAATACACCTTATATAAAGGAACGGAGGGAGTAGATAAGTATCAAGAATATAGATATCAGTTGTTGCAAAGGATGGAGGTGCTTCCAAATCAACTGATAGCATATTTTGCAAATCAACCACCAGATGAGTAGGAATATTAGAAAAGGCTTCACTTGTTAAATATGTCAATGAATTCATATACTGCAATTAGAGGGGGACATGTCAGTATATTTTCTGCAAATGCAGCCATAGCATATGTCAGAGGTAGAGCAAAGTCCAGATTAAATACATTATATTTTGACAAAGCATGTGCCAGATTAAAAGAGATACCATTTTCATATTATTATGGCAATCCAGAAGTGGTCTATGAGAAACTAAGTGGTAAGCCAAGCATCCAAAACTAAATATGTCACAGGTAAAGCCTAATTTAGAATCACCACTAGGGACCAATTCTGGCACAGTATAGTTCACAGATGGTTGAAGAGGTAAAACTGTGTCTTCAACACCGTAGTCTAAAGAGTGACCAAGCATATAAAAAGGTTATGATCCTACTTTTTCTAATCACAACGACGGCATGAGCAAAAAAATAGCAAGTGGGCAAATAATATACAATCAGTAAATCCCTGTTTGGATAGTTCAAACTGAACTTGGACTTGGAGGAAACTGAAAGAGCAACCTCTTTTGATGAAGAAATAAAAGGCACTAATTTAAGTGGCAGTTCTTCCATGTAAATACAAAACGGATTTAAATCCTGCTATACTTACAAATACATGCAGTGTTTGTGTACCAAAAAAGATCTAAAGATAGCTAACTAACCCTTGTTTGGAGATGATACAGAGCAGAACTATTAGCCAAACAACATGAAAAAAACTACAAAGAAATATAGATGCAGGCCACCAAGCTAATCTGCATCCATTGACAGAAAAAGTAAGGCTAAAACCTCACATCACAAAATTGCAAGAGAGGCTAACCATGGCTGAAACCTATTGATCAGCTTCTTCCTTTGATAGTGGTTGCTGTCGATCCGGGTTCGGTTTGTTACCTGAATTTCAAACGCTGGCTGTGTCTCAAGCTTGGAGTACTAACTTTTCCTCCTGACCAATTTTGCAGACAAGGTTGGAGGAGCATTCGTCCTCCTCGAGCAAGCGGAAGAGGGTCGGGGCCGAAGAGGAGGAGCGGCGACAAAGGAAGCCGCAGCAAGCCGGTGGCGGCTTCGTGCTCCCCGACCTCAACTTCCCGGCGCAGGATGTCGCCGACGCACCAGCCGCGGCTCCCTGACGGCTCAGGAACCCAGTCCGTCTTCGGTGGCGGCGCCTGACGGCTAACCTGACAAGTTTATTAACCGTGTATAGGGGAGGAAGCTGAAGGCGCGATCTCTGACCGTGCGTGGCGTGCTGCCAGGGAAGAAGAGGAGCTCGCCGGTCTCATTGCCTTAGCTGATAAACTTTTTATTTATTTTGTCTAGCTCTGAGTTATTACCGCTCGCTTCTTCAGTACCGATGTAGCTCAAGTTTCAGCCGTGCTACTTGGTTCTTGTAAACAAACAAACAAGCAAACACAGTACGTTAGGGAAAATTGTCGGTGCTCTCTTGTTGAACCTGCCGAGCGGCGCTCATGTGCCAACACATGAAGTTCTACTTGCATCCATTAAAATCTTTTCGGAAGAAATTCGGTACATTACATACATTGTGACAATGTGATCTTCAAGTGGTAAGTAAATCTCAATGTTACAAATCCCTGCACATTCGGAGACTTTAATCAAACACAAAATTCAAGTAACGTGGCTCAAACCTTGCACAAATGTGGAGTGATGATGTGAACAAGATATTGGTCCTGTAACAGGCTTATTTCGACCTGGTTAATGATTTTGCTGCATAACTTTCTATAAGAACACTATTTTCTAATGTTGACACTGCTTTTAAAAGCATAATAGGAAGACTGGTCAATTTATGTCCCACACTTATCACAAAAAAGGATACCACTGAGAACATAGAATCGGCTGGAACTGAAGGGTCGGGTTCCTGTCATTTATTTGTCAATATTTTGGATTGCTTCTAAAGAAACTGTACTACTGCAGTTGTTGTCCATTGTAAGAGATATCATTCTTTTTCGTTGTTTAGCTGATATGGTCAGTTTATGACTTTATGGTATAGTGTGTGATGTGAAGCTCGCGTCAGTTCATTACAAGAGGTATTGTTCATGTATCATTCTTTATCATGTCAAATTTATTTCTCTCCAGGATGTGAAGGGTGTTCTGGAAAGTCTGAAAATTATTACCCGCCGACCAAGTTTAAGAGTACTAGTGTATGAAATGCCAAGGCAAGCACAGGGACTTTGCGAGACATAAAGCATAGCCCGAGAAGAATAAGATGGAATTTCCCTTGTGGTTTGATGGCCATTTCTGTTCCTTCTCGATGGTTTCTCTGAATTTCTGAGCCCAAAAGACTACAAATCAATAGTCGGCCATTCATGAATTAGATTGATATGCCCTTTTTACCACTTGATTCAGTGACTCTAGTTTAATTCTGGAGATATGATGCGACCAAAGCAAAACTGATTTATTCATGTTGCTGATACAGTAATACTCCCTCCATTCCAATATATAAGGTGTATTATTTTCAGCACGTTAACCAAGGCACATAATTGCGTACTACTCCCTCCATTCCTTTATCTAAGGTGTATTATTTTCAGCATGTTAACCAAGGCACATAATTATGGACTATTTAGGACGAAATTACCCTTGTCTAATTAGTACATTAGTGGCAAGTAAATCATTTAGGCTAGGAAAGGAAGAGATACACGCAATCGGGAGAGATATAGTTTCCTTTTCTTTCTCTACAAGGAGAGATACATGCAATCAAGGGAGAGATACATTCCCTTTTCTGGAGGGCCAAGATCGGAATTAAAAGGAATTAGAACAAATGCACCTTACATTGTGGAATTTTATCAAAAAACAAATACACCTTATATAAAGGAACGGAGGGAGTATTTAGGACGAAATTACCTTGTCTAATTTGTACATTAGCGGCATTAAATCATTTACGCTAGGAAAGGAAGAGATACACGCAATCGGGAGAGAGATAGTTTCCTTTTGTTTCTCTACAAGGAGAGATACATGCAATCAGGGGAGATATACTTTCCTTTTTCTGGAGGGCCAAGATCGGAATTTTGAGGAATTAGAACAAATGCACCTTACATTGTGGAATTTTATCGAAAAACAAATACACCTTATATAAAGGAACGGAGGGAGTAGATAAGTATCAAGAATATAGATATCAGTTGTTGCAAAGGATGGAGGTGCTTCCAAATCAACTGATAGCATATTTTGCAAATCAACCACCAGATGAGTAGGAATATTAGAAAAGGCTTCACTTGTTAAATATGTCAATGAATTCATATACTGCAATTAGAGGGGGACATGTCAGTATATTTTCTGCAAATGCAGCCATAGCATATGTCAGAGGTAGAGCAAAGTCCAGATTAAATACATTATATTTTGACAAAGCATGTGCCAGATTAAAAGAGATACCATTTTCATATTATTATGGCAATCCAGAAGTGGTCTATGAGAAACTAAGTGGTAAGCCAAGCATCCAAAACTAAATATGTCACAGGTAAAGCCTAATTTAGAATCACCACTAGGGACCAATTCTGGCACAGTATAGTTCACAGATGGTTGAAGAGGTAAAACTGTGTCTTCAACACCGTAGTCTAAAGAGTGACCAAGCATATAAAAAGGTTATGATCCTACTTTTTCTAATCACAACGACGGCATGAGCAAAAAAATAGCAAGTGGGCAAATAATATACAATCAGTAAATCCCTGTTTGGATAGTTCAAACTGAACTTGGACTTGGAGGAAACTGAAAGAGCAACCTCTTTTGATGAAGAAATAAAAGGCACTAATTTAAGTGGCAGTTCTTCCATGTAAATACAAAACGGATTTAAATCCTGCTATACTTACAAATACATGCAGTGTTTGTGTACCAAAAAAGATCTAAAGATAGCTAACTAACCCTTGTTTGGAGATGATACAGAGCAGAACTATTAGCCAAACAACATGAAAAAAACTACAAAGAAATATAGATGCAGGCCACCAAGCTAATCTGCATCCATTGACAGAAAAAGTAAGGCTAAAACCTCACATCACAAAATTGCAAGAGAGGCTAACCATGGCTGAAACCTATTGATCAGCTTCTTCCTTTGATCTGAGTTTGGAGCATTGTGTTACCTGGATTCGACACGGCACACAAATCACATATATCTACCGTACCCTTAACTAGTATGTATGTCACCAGCCTACAGCCCTACAAACCAATCACATACAATATAAATTCTAAATCTTTTTAGTAATGGTATAATGCAGTTTGAACACCAAGATTACATTCTAAAGTAGGCGTACAACTCAATATCTAAACTTTTTTGAAAAAAAATCCCTCTATTTCTCTGTCTCTTTCACTAACAACAAATCCCCAATCAACATACAAAGCTGAATATCTCAAAGATCCACATCCTAATTGCATAAATGTTTAATTTGTGCACAACAAATCGCACATACTTGTTGAATCAGTGTGACCTATCTGCGTCGCATAGAAGGGGGGAAATGGGATTGATTTGTCGAAGGTACCATGCTCACTTTTGTCCTCCTCACGACGATGCGACGCCATGGGGACAGTTAGCTCCTTCCTGGATCTCCCTGTCAAGAGGTAGAAAGAAACCAGTATACAGGAATTAAGACAATGTGAATCGACATCCTGAGCTATGAAAATCAAATATTGTAACATAACTGGAATAGCCAATCAAGAAATATTTTACCTTTGGTGGTTCAAATGGATATTGCCTTATTAATTATCTCAAGTTCCTTCTTAGCAATTTTCAGTAAACAATCTAAACAATTCTATGAAGAATCCATCTATAATATGGCAAATTTGTATACAGAAACAAGTTCAGAGTCACTGTTTTGCAAATGAACTACACCCTATCAATATTCTTCACCCCAAAATAATGACCCATACAATCTCACACAGATGCCTATGTGTGTTGGAATCTTCGACTCTAAACACAAGCATGACCTCAAATAAACCATGCCCCACCTTCACTTGACCCTGAAATAAGCTTTAGAGCGTAGATCACTAAAATGTTTTGATGAAAGATACTCCCTAAATTTCTGTGAACATCCAACAACAGAAAATAATTACCCCCTCCGTCCGGAAATACTTGTCATCAAAATGAATAAAAGGGGATGTATCTAGATGTATATTAGTTCTAGATACATCCCTTTTTATCTGTTTTGATGACAAGTATTTTCAAACGGAGGGAGTACTAATCAGCAGAAATAGAAATTGAGACTCACTTCACACCCGACGAAAGCAACAGAAGAGGCAGATTATGCGGGTGATGAGGAGGGCCATGGCCTACTGCGAGAGCAGAGACACCCACAACCGCAGCGACCACCGCCGCCCATACCATAGGGCGCGGGCGACGAGAAGGACGGATCGACAGCAGAGCGAGAGCAGGATAGATCCCTTGTCCATGGCGTCCTCAGCTGAAGCAGCGATGTGGGCGTGTGAGATTTGAGCCTGCATCCGATCCGGACCAGCTCCTCGATCTGGGGCGAGTGGGAGGGGAGGAGGTCGCAATTGGTGGGGAGAAGACGAGGAGATAAAAGAAGGGGCTGGGGGCATCAGCTGTGGGGGAGGGTGCAAGTGGTGACGACGACTGTGGGGGAGGACGGTGGTGAGTGGTGGCGGTGGCAGATGAGGGGAGAGGTAGAGGAATCAGGGCGACGGAGGGGGGCTGGGCGATCCCTTTCTCTCTGTGCCAATCCTCTCGTCACTTTTTGTCCAATCGCTGCGCACAGTACGTAACGACGTGGCATAGCCGAACGAGCGCCCCTTCTGCACAGCTAAATGTGTTTAATGGTTGCTATAACAACCTGGAGTCAAAGGAAAAATAAGACAATCTGATCGAGGCAAAAAGCGATAATTGTTAGGCATGGTCAGACTTTCACTAATCATTAAAACACTCTTAGGTGTTGCCTCTTTATTAGATGCCAGCATACATAAACTGAAGCACAATCATAACTCTTGACCAGATGCATTGCCGTTGTTCTAGGGATCATTTTGTGTGTCTCAGTGTCTCAGTCTTGCCACTTCCTTTTTCTCTGTTTGTGGTGTTCTTTTTTTTTAGAAAAGGAGGTTAAACCCCAGGTCTCTGCATCAATCGATGCATGCAACTATCTTTATTAATTATTCCACAAAGATCTGACAAGAACATATATCAATTCACCCGAAGCACCACAAACACCTACAAACTCAATAATATGGAGTGCTCTCACTCCCCGTATCTAAAACCGGTGTCGTCGCCGATCCATCCATATAATGTATCGGGACCAGCAGCAGGTGCAGCCTATCTAAAGCGCACACCACATACACACATTTTAGTGAAAGAGAGATCACTAACCCATCTTCAGGGGAGATATCCGCATCATCCTTGCCAGTCCGGACATCCGTCGACGCCACCACGGCGCCCAACGGTGCCACCGCCCTGCGCTAATCCGCCTAGACGCGAAGACTTTGAAAGATCTGTCATGCGTAGCACCTGCCAACCAGGTATGACTCAGCGTAGCACCTGTCGTCTAGGCATGACTTAACAGCTCCACCGAAGCTCCGTGTAAGACGAAGACGCTCCACCTCCAGCCTCTGTCTTCCGGCGCTGCTCCACAAACGATGCTCCCAAGAGAGAAACAACACCATAGTACCGCCATCGTCTCATCTAGAAGACCAGATCATAGGGTTTCCCTCGAAGCATCATGAGTGGGTCGACAACAGTGACACGACGATGCCTTCATCAAGGTAACGGCGCAAAACGGCGCCATCGCCCGACAACGGCTCGGTTTTCACCAGCAACTATGTCTCCCCGACTCGTAGCGACGACTAGAATCTCGAGATCCGACCACCCAGCCGCAGGCCGACCACCCCTGACGAAAGAGGTGACCACCACCGCCAACTTCACCAGTCAGAACAGATCTGACTAGAGGTGCCGACGCGACCACCAGACCCTCCATGCCGCCGCCGCCGATCCAAAGGCAGATGGCGCGCTGCCGTCGCCGCCGCTTGAACAGGGTTGGCCACCGCGCCCGCAGCCCGCGCCACCTCCGACGACGCCGCGCCACAGCCATCGTCATTGCCGATCGGATCGGGCGCGCCCCCACACCATTTGGGGGCCCCGCACAACCCCAGATCCGCGAGAGAAAGATGATGTCCTCCACCACCGCCGTCAGACCCCGGGCTTAGACCGGCGGCGGCCCCCGGCGGCGGCGGAGGGAGGGGGAGGGAGTATGCGCCCTCGGCAGCTGGGTTTAGGGCGCCGCCCGAGTCGCCCTAGTGGGTGCGACGCGGTGTCCTTGGTGTTGATCACAAGCGCCGTCCATCCTCTTTTTTTTTGAAAGATTGGAATGGCAGTGCCATTGCCAAGAGAAAACAGACCAGATGAATTGTATTGTGGGGTGGCTTTGGTTTGATTCATGTATTTATTTGTAACCCCCTTTTGAATAATGCAATAAAGATAAGTATGTGCATCGCTCGATGCAGAGGCCGGGGATTATCATCATTTTCGAAAGCAAAGATGTGTTGTATTGTAGGAGAACTTTGAGATCACTATTAATTTTGCGATACCAAAATCATACAAAGATGAAGGTGCCACGGCTAAAAATACGGTAAGGCTATGTGGGAATCATTCCCTGTGGACGAAATTCCAGTGAACTCTCCATAGACCACAGGATCAAGATTTGATGGTGACAGTTTTCGATGAAAAATGATCAAAAATAATTGAAATGCCATGCTTTTTCTCAAAAATGTAATCCCAAACACTAAAATTGTGAGCCGCCTGTTCGCAAATGCCATCCTGGCGGGAACGGTCACTGGCTATTATGGTCCTCAAAATATCACTCTGAAATAACTAGAGATGACTTCTCTAAACTCTCCTTGATTATCTACATCCATATATCAGGCAGTCTCCCGAAGCTCATAAGCAGAAGAGCGATGGTAGCAGGGCAATGTGATGTCATTGATGCAGACAACATATAGAAAAACATATAACCTAGTACTCATGGAGTACCCCAGGTGGAGCACGGGCGGAAGGTGTTGAAATCCTACTTTCCTTTTTTCTAAAAAATAATAATATCTTCTCTGCAATTCCAAGCAACAACATTATACAAACAATTGTAAGGAAACGGGACTGTGGAATCAATAAGGGCTAGAGGGTGCAATGATTTTTATTGAACACATTGTATATTAAGTAATTTCGCAACGGAGAGCACAAAAAAGAATCTGATCTTGAGAAATATTAAAGAAGATATGACAATTAGTCACCTCAATTGTAGGGACGGGAAGTATTTGGACAATTAGTTACAGCAAAATCGGCAGCTGAAGGCAGACTCCCGGTTGGGCCAGCCCAGCGCAGACATAGGCCTCCAGCGCTTTTATTTCATTCATTTTTTTTCACTTTTTTGCATTCATTTTCTGTTTTTTTTACTTTTGCTTATATTTTGATATATTCTAAGTACGTCTGTTATAAACATCACTATATACACAAAATTTGAAAAAATCATGCATAAAAAAATGTTAAGTGTGAATAGGAAAAATGGTTTCGATGTATAAGAAAATATATATACAAAAATTGCACAATACATATGGAATAAAATAGAAATTTAAAAATACTATCATTTTTAAAAAAATAAAAAATGTTAATCTTGCATAAAACAATATTAAGTGTGTATAAAAAATATTTTCGTTGTTTACAAAAAAAGTACAATTTGTATGGAATAAGTTGAAATAAAATATAGTATAGGTTCAATTTTTTAAATTTTTAATCATGAATTTTAAAATGTTAAATTTTTATAGAAAAATGATTCTGGTGTATATAAAAATGTAAAATGTGTGTGGAATAAAGTAGGAGTCAAAAAATATAAGGTTTCAAGAAAATGTTAATCATGTATTTGGACAATATTAACCGTCTATGTTAAAATTTCCTATTGTATACAAAAAATGTAGAGAGCTCCTCGAATGTTATTTGACCACCAAATTTTGCAAGCCCCCATAACATTTGTTGATGATCATTTTCACGAAGTTTCAGATTTTTTCGAAATGTTTTGATATGTTTTCTTGCGTTGGTGCACCGTGGGTGCACCGAGAGTGGGTGTAGAAGAACCACTCTTTGAAAAGATGTAATGTTTACAGGTGGACTTCATGTATGACATGTTAATTTGCTCCAACGTCGCCATGCAAATGTGGAGAGAGATCCAGGATTCCAGATGCTGAGTTTTCGCCAAGTTGTTTGTTTGTTTAACAGAAACCAAGTAGCACGCCTGAAACTTGAGCTACATAGATGCCTCCTCTGCATCATAGGACAGAAGAAGCGAGCAGTAAAAACTCACAACCAAACAAAAAAAAGTTTATCAGCTCAGGTAATGAGACCGGCTCCTCTTCTTCCCTGGCAGCACGCACGGTCAGAGATCGCGCCTTCAGCTTCTTCCCCTATGCACGGTTAATAAATTTATCAGGTTAGCTGTCAGGCACCACCACCGGAGACGGGCCGGGTATCGGAGTCTTCAGGGAGCCACTGTTAGTCCGTCAGCGATATCCTGGGCTGGAATGCTGAGGACGGGGAGCACGAAGCCGCCAGAGTGCTCACCAACTTACTGTGCATTCATTTGATGCCGCTCCTCTTCAGACCCGCCCCTCTTGGGCTTGCTCGAGGAAGAAGAATGCTCCAACCTTGTATGTTAAATTGGTCAGAAGGAAGAGTATTACTACAAGCTTCAGACACAGACAAAGTTGGAAATTCAGGTATCAAACCGACCCCGGATCGACAGCGACAGTAGTCAGTAGTGGACTCTTTCTTTGTTTCTAGGGGAACAGCAAGACTCTGCTGTGGATTTTTATTGATTCTTAATAAAGTTTGTACAAAAGAGAGGTGGCTTTCTTTTTTATTTTTGTGGGGGAAGAGGGATGGCTTTCGAAATAGAACGGAAAACAAACAAAACAGAACAAAACAGAGCAGAGCTATACAGGTTATGCAAGAAGGCTTGACTCTGAAGTCTAGAGGGGAATGCATGTATGGAGTTCCGGCCTCCGGAGCCCGGAATGCCGCATTTTGGTTATCCTACTCCTACGGCTTTCATTAACTGGAGAAAGCAGAGGCACGGCGAGCTACCACTATGATCAAACGCTGTCATGTATAGCAATCAGTGGTTATATTTGAAGGGCCAGCATGTTCGCCATCACAGCATGGAGACCAGGGACCATTCAGCATATTGCCACTGCGGTGCCACTTGTTCAGCTACGCGTGTGGTGACACTGTACACACCACACAGCCACACACGCTGGTGACGGGTGTACTCCATGATGTTGTTTAGGAAAATCCATCATATACTGAAACGGGGGCTTGGAGAGGCCCGAGTTTTTTCTTTTTAGTTGAGAGATATGAGTTTTCCATGTAAACAGCTTGAATGAGTGGATCCAGTCCGTTCCCTGTAGATCTAGCGCCCCATACAGTTCAGGACAGGTGCGGATCTGGGCCCCAAGCCCCCAGGGCCCAGGCCCGGGGCGTGCCTTTTTTTTTTAGTTACTACCTAGCCATATTTCTTGAACGGGCCCGGGGCTTAGCCCAACACACAACCAAGGCCCAGGCCAGGCTCTCCATCTCCCAACGCACAGCAGGACCCCAACAGCCCAGCTCACAGCTCACTGCGCCCCGACGCCCCCAGACCTAGCCACGCCTGCACGCACGCCGCCGCCGCCTGCCGGTGACTCCCCTCCGCTCCGGCGCTCCCCAACCGTCCCAGGTCGCTCCGCCCCTCAGGACTGCCGTTGCTCGCCTGCTCCGCCGTACGCCCGCGCCCTCCTGCCTCCGCCGCTCGCCCGTCCCCTGCTGCTCCGCCTTCCTCCGCCGCTCACCCGTCCCCTGCTGCTCCGCCTTTGCCGCTCGCCGGCACGCCGTCTATTACTCTGCTTCCCAGGATTGGTAATGGCTCCTCTCTCCTGGATTTGCTAGTTGCTACTGCTGTTATCAATTGCACTTGAATGGATTTGCTAGTTACAGTACTGTTAACGGATTTGCTAGTTGCTAGCTGCTGTCAAACATTCAATTTCACTTGAATTGTATTTGAATGCGAATGTTGTTGTTGTTTAATATCAATTTAATTTCATTTTGTAGAAATAAAAGATGTATTCTTTGAGCATTGTTGTATCATCAAGACTGAATTGAGCCATATTTGAGGTATTCTTTGAGGTAGCTATAGCCTGATGGATGCAAGTTTTTCTCTCGCGACGAAATTTTTTTTTTAGGCCCAGGCCTTGCTCCAATCCTGGATCCGCCACTGGTTCAGGAGCACCGTAGCACACATAAATGGACGGGAGCACTGGATATTTCCCCCATAGGGAGGTGTGGCGCTCGGTGTCGAGGGAGGGAGCGGATGCGCGAGCAGTGCTTGGAATTTGAGCCAAGTTTCATTTTTTTAGGACCATGGAAAATACTTAAACCATGGGAGATACAAGTTCGTCTCTCATTACACCAGAGACTATACGTGCATGCTTCGGAAATCACAGACATTAACACCAATATTCTTACTAAACCAAAAATTATTCACTAGTACCTCCCACTTATAACCATCTTAATATCACAAAACTATTGAAGAAATCAAACTTATCATATTTAGTGATCTACATGAATTTTTTTATTATATCCCTTTTGAATACTTAATATTATGGCCAATTTCATAATCCGTGCATATTGTCATTACTATTTATTAGACTCTTAAAAAGATATAAGTGATGCATGAGAGTGCAACTATTTCTTTAAAATATAACTACCGTCGTGCTCTAAAAGATATAAGTGAAGCACTAGAGCAATTGACTAGCTCAAAAGCTATATGTGAAGCACGTAGAGTATTCGAACAAATCACAAATAAATGTGTTTCCCTCTCAAAAAGTGTGTCCGGCAAGAGATGATTGTGGCAAACCAAAAAGAAAACAAAGCAAAGATTACTATAATACACGACGCTCCACGCAAAACTCATATCATATGATGAATAAAAATATAACACTAAATAATATACCGATGGTTTGTAGACGAAAGAGGGAATGTCATCCGGGGCATCCCTAATTAAGCTTTGATGATTGGGTCTTCCTTGAATATTACCTTCGGATGCCATGGCATCCCCAAGCTTAGGGTCTTGCCGCTACTTATTCCTTCATCAATCGTGATCTCACCCAAAACTTGAAACTTCAGCACACAAAACTCAGCAGAAACCTCATGAGATCCGTTAGTATAACATGCAAATCATAAAATTTAGGTGCAATTATGAACCCATTCATATTTGATTATTGCATAATACCTACATTATTCTAACTTCTCCATGACATATAGCCCCCGATATAATCCATAGATTCATCAAAACAAGCAAACTATGCAACGAAAATAGAATTTGTCTAAAACATAACGGTCTGTAATGATATGAATAAACGCAATACTTCTATAACTCCAAAATATCTGAAAAAACAGGAAAGCGTGGGCATTTTGTATATGAATCATGTGTTAAAAGTTTAGATCAAAAGCATGTTCTAGTGGTTTTTAGAAATTCCTGGACTGAGCGCAAAAGTTTCTGTCTTTTCACGGAATCAAGTCAACTATCAACCAAATCACCCCAAAGGCTTTACTTAGCACAAACACTAACTAAAACATAAAAACACAATCATAGCAGTAGCATAATTGTCTAAACACTCAAAAAATAGAAAATAAAACAAGAAAAATAAAATAACTATTGGGTTGTCTCCCAACAAGCGCTATTGTTTTACGCCCCTAGCTAGGCGTAATGCAAAATTTCAAGTATTGTCATCCTTAGTTTTCAATTCCTTATTTATACAACCACGCTTCCTAGGAAGCTTAGCATACATGTTTTTAATGATCACACTCCTAGAGATGGATGGTTGGATAAGGGGGTGCACCTAAGTCTAAGCTCTACAAAATATTTTCCCAAGCCAGGTCCACCGCGCGGCGCCACGTGTAGCCTCCTCAGCGGCCGAGGCACAGAAGGCCTGGCGTGCGTTCTCGCCCAGCAGCACCAGCCGCTCCAACTCGAGCACCTCAAGGAGGCTGCCCTGCAACTCGATCTTGCGTGCCGCGTGTAGCCTACTCGGTGGCCGAGGCGCGCGTTCTTGCCCAGCAGCACCAGCCGCTCTGACTCGAGCACTTCCAAGAGGCTCCCCTGCAGCTCGATCTCGCACGTCGACTCGGCTCTCCAGCGGTCCGCCGAGCTGCGTGCGACGGGGAGGAACAACAGCACGCGGCACAAGCTCCCGACCGTGCCGAGCCGCCGCACCGCTTTCTCCAACTCCGCCTGCTACCTGAGAACGTCAATTGCATAGGCTGGAGGACGAGCAGGGGCTGAGTGGCACCGAAGCGCTCGTCGACACCGCAGGGATCAGTGAGTTTAGTGTGCTGATTTCAGAGATTGAAACTTCAGGGTTTGATTTAGCTTTCGCCTACGTATTCAAGGTTTGGGCAGCGCAGCTTGCACGAGCTCCACGGAAGGAAGGAATGCATTCTGACTGCACCAGCATTTCTTTCCTCTTCTCCCGATCACCGCCGGCAGCCGCTTTTGTAGATCGCTGCGCGCACCCGTCGCCACACGGAAACCCAGAGAGAGTCCTCCACTACCACCTCCTCCAAGCATACCCGTGCCGCGCTGCTGCCTTGCCTCCTACGCCTTGACTTTACCGTGCCAGTCCTCGCCCACTGACACCCCGGTCCCACCTCGGGGTCACCGGTCATCCGCGTCGCCTGCACAGCGCCCGGTCGGCGCCCGTCCACGTCGTCGGCGTCGAAAGCAAGCCAGTCCGGACGCACCACACCGTCCATTCCGCTGACACTGGAGCCCCACCGGTAAGCGGCGACCCCTCGAACAAAAAAGACGGTAAGCGGCGCGTCCCGTAGCTCCCGCAGGAGAGAGGAGTGGAGTGATGTGGGGCCGATGGCCATTCCGCGCTTCAAATTATTATTCCGGCCATTTAAAAGGGACGCCACGGCGTGGCGTTGGTTGGCCTCCGTTCCACTCCACGCACGCCCCCCTCATTTCCAGTCCACCTTCCCCATCGTTCCTCTCCCTCGTCCACGCCTCCGGTCGTTCCCCTTCTTCCCTCTCGCTGCCACTCACCGGGGCGCCATGACGGAGGAGGCCGAGGGCTGTGTCGTGGCCGAGGCGGCGGGCATCATCTGCTCGCTCCGCGCGGCCGACCTCGCCGGGTGGACGCCGCCCTGGAAGGCCAGCGGGCCGCCGTCGTCCGAAGCCACGGCGAAGGAGGAGGAGACGTCCTGGCCGGCGGTGGCGCGGGGGAAGCGGACGCGGTCGTCGCGCTCCGGCTCCGCGGCCAACAAGAACAAGGGGAGATGGGCACGCGGCAGCCCCGCCTCTCCGCTCGACTACAGCGGCGGGTCCGGCTCCGGCGCGTCCACCAGCGGCGGCGAGGACGGCGCCTTCTGCTCCCCGCCGGCGACGGTGGCACTCGCCCGCGGGCACGACGTGGTCACCCCCACCGCCGCCCCAGCTCCTTCCTCCGTGGCCAAGGTACGTAGGCGGGCGCGCGCACGTCCGCATCTTGCAGCTGCTGGTTTCTTCTTCCCCTCCATGCTTCTCAAGTTCTCCTGTCTGCCTGCTTTGCGTGCTTTCCGTTCGTTCGGTACAGCGCCTGGGCGTGGATGGACGGACGAAACTACCCCTCCTCCGTGTCCGTGTCACCACCGAGAGAGGGAGGGTGGATGACTTCGCGATGAAACATCGCTTTTCCTCGCCTTTTCTCGCATCGCATCTTTTTCCCCATCCCTTTTCTCGCATGTTTTCTTCGGTTGAACTCCAGATGCCCCGCTTCTTGTTCCACAGATCCCTCGTCGTCGCATCGAAACAGTATAATTCACCGGCGTCAGCTCTGAATGTCAAACCACAACGCCCCCGCTACTTAATTCACAGTAGGAGTAGTACGTACATGTCAATGGTTTTGATTTATTTTATCCCGGTACGGTCGTGTGGATGAATAGCATATGCATCTGCATCGCCATGGCCATTCCGTTTCATTCCACGGGACTACGTGTCGCGTGCTTGACTGCAGCTCCTTCCGTGGCAATTCACAGCGGTTGGTGGCGCGGGGATCCGACTCCTGACCACGGGCTGCCGCTGCGGCTTTCACGCCTTTCCCCAAACCACAGTGGTTCGTGGGGGGCGGCGTGGTCATTTCGGGCGGCCCTTATCCTTGCGTGCGTTTGGATTTTTCTCCTCGCGCCGCGGTGGCAGTGGCACCGCCCGTGGGGCCGGGCCCCACCCGCCATGCAGTTGAGAGTCTCTCGGCGTCAAACCGGCGCGTCGGCGTTCGGTGGTCGGACGGCTCCACGTGGCCCCCGCCGATTAGTGCCCGGGTCGCTCGCTGCCTACAGCGTGTCGCGGACATGCATGGCCGTGCCGCCGGACACGGAGGCGGGCGCGACGGTGGTAGATACGGCGTGTCGCGGCCACTCGCCTCCCGCCACGTGTCCATTAGCGCTGGCCCAGCATGCCAGCAGCAAACACAACACCATTCGGTTGGTGACGCACACGACACACCACCGCTTTCCCAAACCGTACCTACATGGCCTCGCGCAGACCCCGCATGTCATTGTCCCCGTCGTAGAGAAACCATTTTTCTATCTATATATTCACTTATTTAAAAATTACAAGTGTGTATATAGGATGACAGATGAGCAGGTGGTCGCTGGTGCCAACGCACTGCCGATGGACCGATTCAAAAAAACTGAAAACCGTAATGCGTTTCACGTGATTTGGCGACTACGAATGCATGCATGCACGAGCGGGGCTGGTGCATTCTTGGTGGGGAGTTAGTTTGGCCGGCCGGCTCATCCGTCTCATCCTCATCAACATCATCATTCCTTCCATGCCTTCACACAGTTTCATTTCTTTTTGATACTAATAAAGAACATGTGTACCACCCTGCTGTTGCTTTCTTCGCGGGTCGTTGGTTGGTTCCACTCTCGCTTTCTTCTTACCAGCAGCATGTCCGAGCTAACAACTGATCTTCTAATTACTCTTCTTCTCCTGCTGCTGCTGCTGCAGGTTGGCACTGCCGGAGGAGCACGGCGCCCGTCGATCATGCCCGTCCCGCCGGCCCGCACCGCCGGCCAGAGGTCGCGGAAGAAGATGGTGAGTTTGACACTCGCTCTCTATCTTACGTTGAAAGCTGCCGTAGTGCAGTATTATAAAGCCATGTATAGATAGCTAGGCAGGCATTTTTCAGCATTTGAATCAAGTCGTAGACTTTTACTAGTCAGGTTGCCATCGTATTCGTATACCGCGTCAGCAGCCACACAGTCCACGCAGGCAGAGTCGGTCGTAGGAGAAGCGAGGCTGTTCAAATGGCTGGCATTCTTAATTGTTTCTAGTACTAGAAGTAGCTTAGCCTGGTGGAAGAAATCGGGTGGTGCAACCACCGCTGCCATTGGAATCCAAGAGAGGGAGAGGCAGGCGGGCAAAAGAAGCTTGCGGTGTCCAAAGGACCAGAAAGGCAACAAAGCCGCCTGCCCAAAAAGATCCTCGCCTCATCAACGCCGGATGGTCGGTCCTCTCCTGTCCAGTCCCAACTCACGATCGATTGCATCAGATTTTCCAGTATTATAAACGAGAAAAAAAAGGATCATCATCCGCCTTTTTTGTCTTGCTTGATCTGGACTGAACTTGCGATCTGTTCTATTGCAGAGGCTCCCGGAGGTGCAGCAGCTGGTGCAGTCCCTGTCGGCAGAGAACGTCGGCCTTCGCCAGGTAATGAACCAGTACTACTACCAAATCTTTCACTTTCTTTCTTACATTTTCCATTGCATAAATTTTGCAGCTAATTCCATAAAGCTGTATTTTCGTGTAGTTCTTGTTTCTTTTTTTTTTCATCTTGTTCTGAAATTTACCCCTTCGCTTGAAACAGGAGATGGAGTCGCTGCAGAGGGCTTGCAGGGCGCTGTCAAAGGAGAACGGCAGACTAGAGGTGAGTGCCACGCCCTCGCACGGCACCGTAGCATTAGCATAGATATAGATGCTTCCAGGTAATCTCTTTGTGCTGTGGTTCCTAGTAGTAGTAGTACGATTTTTTGGGTTTCGTTGAGGAGTCTGGCTTTTGATTTCATGGTCGCATCCCTCTCAACCACCGTTCTTGTTGTTGTTTGTTCTTGGGGAAGAAAATTGAGTGCGACCGGTGCTGTCCGGATAAGATTTAGGCAGGTTTAGACGTGGGTTTTTGTCGTCGTCGTCTTCGTCTTGCGGTGGTGTCGCTGTCCATCATGGGCACGGCGGGGTAAGAATGATGTGCCTACGTGGTACTAGCGGAGAGCTGAAAGACCAGATCGGTCCCACTAGCCAGAATTCCTACTCTTTAGTACTCCCTCACTTAGGAATCCAAACTCTCTTATATTTCGTCACGGAGGGAGAACAAGTCTTGGTTGGACTTGATGGATCCTGCTTGTGGCAGCTGATCGCTGCTCGAGATATCTGAATGTTTGCCAAAAAAAAAACAGAAGGATGTATGAAGTGAGCACATGCCCATTATCTCTCAAAAATGGAAGCTCCGATCTCCTTGGCCCATGGCTCGATACTTAGAGTGCGTGTCCGTACTGTAGGCAGTTCAATGCTACTACTACTTGGGTCTACAGTATGTGCAAATGGATGCACGGTACAGGGGTAGTGGGTGGAAGTAGAAGAGGTCTTGCTTGGTGTTCACCGGCCGTACGTACGCTGTGCGATAAAGAAGGCCAGGTCGAAGCCGATCCCACCTGCAACCAGCAAATGGATCTGCGCGCACCTACCCGCGGCCGGGCACGACGATCCCGTGCCCTTCTTTAATGCCCTGCAGCAGCGCTGCCGCAGTTACTAGTCCTTCCGTTCCTAAATATTTGTCTTTTTAAAGATTTCAAATGGACTACCACATAGGGATGTATATAGACATACTTTAGACAGTAGATTCACTCATTTTGCTCCGTATGTAATCATTTGTTGAAATCTCTAAAAAAATAAATATTTAGGAACGGAGGGAGTATAATCAAAGATGCATGGTGTACGTACCATCCTCGTCTCTGCTTGCCACCCACCCAGGCCTCCTCTGGCAGCTCCGGCCAAAATCTTGTGTCGTACTACTGCTAGCAATGCGCTGTGTGTGGCCGTGTGGTGTGTACGTACAGTGCCACCACACGCGTAGGTGAACAAGTTGCACTGTGGTGTGGTGGCGATATATTTTGGCCGGCCCAACCCACTGAAATGGTCCCTGCTTGTGTTTGCTTTGTCCGTGCTCTCCTCTTGTGATCTTGTCTGGCATGCCACGGTCAGGGGTTTGCATGCTACTCCTACTAGCTACGGTCCGGCCGGCGCTGTGACGGCAAACATCCTGAGCCTGCTAATGTAACTATTGATTGGTACATGACGCTGCTGATCAATAGTGGTTGCTGTCGATCCGGGTTCAGTTTGTTACCTGAATTTCAAACGCTGGCTGTGTCTCAAGCTTGGAGTACTAACTTTTCCTCCTGACCAATTTTGCAGACAAGGTTGGAGGAGCATTCGTCCTCCTCGAGCAAGCGGAAGAGGGTCGGGGCCGAAGAGGAGGAGCGGCGACAAAGGAAGCCGCAGCAAGCCGGTGGCGGCTTCGTGCTCCCCGACCTCAACTTCCCGGCGCAGGATGTCGCCGACGCACCAGCCGCGGCTCCCTGACGGCTCAGGAACCCAGTCCGTCTTCGGTGGCGGCGCCTGACGGCTAACCTGACAAGTTTATTAACCGTGTATAGGGGAGGAAGCTGAAGGCGCGATCTCTGACCGTGCGTGGCGTGCTGCCAGGGAAGAAGAGGAGCTCGCCGGTCTCATTGCCTTAGCTGATAAACTTTTTATTTATTTTGTCTAGCTCTGAGTTATTACCGCTCGCTTCTTCAGTACCGATGTAGCTCAAGTTTCAGGCGTGCTACTTGGTTCTTGTAAACAAACAAACAAGCAAACACAGTACGTTAGGGAAAATTGTCGGTGCTCTCTTGTTGAACCTGCCGAGCGGCGCTCATGTGCCAACACATGAAGTTCTACTTGCATCCATTAAAATCTTTTCGGAAGAAATTCGGTACATTACATACATTGTGACAATGTGATCTTCAAGTGGTAAGTAAATCTCAATGTTACAAATCCCTGCACATTCGGAGACTTTAATCAAACACAAAATTCAAGTAACGTGGCTCAAACCTTGCACAAATGTGGAGTGATGATGTGAACAAGATATTGGTCCTGTAACAGGCTTATTTCGACCTGGTTAATGATTTTGCTGCATAACTTTCTATAAGAACACTATTTTCTAATGTTGACACTGCTTTTAAAAGCATAATAGGAAGACTGGTCAATTTATGTCCCACACTTATCACAAAAAAGGATACCACTGAGAACATAGAATCGGCTGGAACTGAAGGGTCGGGTTCCTGTCATTTATTTGTCAATATTTTGGATTGCTTCTAAAGAAACTGTACTACTGCAGTTGTTGTCCATTGTAAGAGATATCATTCTTTTTCGTTGTTTAGCTGATATGGTCAGTTTATGACTTTATGGTATAGTGTGTGATGTGAAGCTCGCGTCAGTTCATTACAAGAGGTATTGTTCATGTATCATTCTTTATCATGTCAAATTTATTTCTCTCCAGGATGTGAAGGGTGTTCTGGAAAGTCTGAAAATTATTACCCGCCGACCAAGTTTAAGAGTACTAGTGTATGAAATGCCAAGGCAAGCACAGGGACTTTGCGAGACATAAAGCATAGCCCGAGAAGAATAAGATGGAATTTCCCTTGTGGTTTGATGGCCATTTCTGTTCCTTCTCGATGGTTTCTCTGAATTTCTGAGCCCAAAAGACTACAAATCAATAGTCGGCCATTCATGAATTAGATTGATATGCCCTTTTTACCACTTGATTCAGTGACTCTAGTTTAATTCTAGAGATATGATGCGAAGATTGATAATTTGTCGTATAATCGTATTGATTCTGCTGAACTGAGCCTTTCTTGGTACAACATTGATCTTTCTGCTCATCAATATATTTTTTTCTAAACGGCAGTTCATTGCTTTCTACGTATGTGTTTTTGGTTTGTTAGACTAAATGAATAGCTTATGATTCTTTGTATTTTGGTAACCAAACTGCAACGTGCTTATCTCAGTGACCCTATTAAGGTAAAGTCATTCTTCTTTGTATTTTGGTCATTCAATATTGAATTCACAAGTGATCTAGGTCTTTCTATGCGGTGCCTCATGTTCTATCACTGAACAATACAGTAACAGCTCATAGCTACTTTGGATGTTTTTTTTTTTGCTTCCATTTTTCCCAGTCCAATATCCTCATAATGATTTAGTGTCTCCTGCATGCTTGGCATTTCTAAGGAATAGCATGCATCAAATGGTTCATTTGTCCACACGATCTTGACATAGTCAGGAAGCATCATATTTGTACTTTGTGTTTGTTCCTCAGTTAACCCTTTTGATCTTTACGATGCATCAACGTTTATAAAGTGCACAGCCACACATGAACATTATACTGTACGTAACAAAACTACTGTTTACTGCGCTCAAACCCTTTTCATTTCATGTCCTCCTGCTGTAGTCATGTGCAATGACAAACTTCGACAGCTGTACACTAGGTAATCTCAAGAAACTTTGCTATACCTTGATTATGAAAGCCAAATAGAGTTTATATCCATCGCTTGAGCTTGGGAGTAGAAGAGGGCCCTGCCTTTTTCATCTTTCCCTGTAATCCTCTTGGGCGCTTTTTTTCCTTGATCGCACCCTTGGCGATTACCTAGTGAACTGTGCTACCAACCTATCTTAACACAAAGCCAGAGTTGCTGGCAGTCATAAAAAATCTCAAAACCAAAATTTTCTTTTTAGCAAACGTAACTAGACCGGTTCCTCTTCCCCCCCTATACACCGTTAATGAACTTGCCATGTTAGCTGTCAGGCGCCACTACCGGACATGGACTGAATTCCTGAGCCGTCAGGGAGCCGCTGGTGCATCGGCGACATCGTGCGCCGGAAAGTTGAGGTCAGGGAGCACGAAGCCGCCACCGGCTTGCTGCGGATTCCTTTGTCGCCGCTCCTGCTCTCCGGACTCGGTCCTCTTCCGCTTGCTTGAGGAGGAAGAATGCTCCAGCCTTGTCTGCAAAATTGTCCAGAAGGAAAGTGTTAGTACAAGCTACACACACAGCCAGCGTTTGAAGAGTGAAGTTCAGTTAGCAAACCGACCCCGGATCGACCGGGGCAGACTGAACTCTGAAGTCTAGAGGGGAACTTAGGTAAGGAGTTCCGTCTCCGGAGTCCGGAGTGCGGCATTTTACTCATCCTACGGCAATCATTAACTTGGGAGGGCAGAGGAACGGCGAGCGGCCACTGTGATGAAACGTTGTCACGTAGTACCATCTAATCAGTGGTTGTAATTAACAGGTCCAGGATGTTCGCCATGACAGCAACGGCCGGACATGCAATCCCCAGATGGTGCCATGCCAGACGAGAGGAGAGCACGGAGAAAGCAAATGAAGCAGGGACCATCCAGCTGGTTTGCCCGGCCTAAACATATTGCCACCACAGTGCAACTTGTTCGTTGAGCTGTGCCGTGCGTGTGGTGACACTGTACACGCCACACGGGCACACGGCCACACGGCCACCACTACACTATAGGTTAGCCGGAACCGTACCAGCCAGTGAGCCAGAGGAGAGCTGGGTGGCAGGCAGCCGCGGCGGAGACGAGGATGGTACGTACACCATGCATCTTCGACTATAGTAATGGCGGCAGCAGCTCTGCTACCTGCAGGGCATTAAAGAAGGGCACGGGGTCGTCGTGCCCGGCCGGGCAGGTGCGCGCAGATCCATTTGCTTGCTTGCAGGTAGGATCGTCGGCGGCAACCTGGCATTCTTTATCGCAAAGGATTCTGTTCTGGACAGCGTACGTACGGCCAGTGAACACCAAGCAAGACCTCCACCTACTACTAAATTACTGTGCATCCATTTTCGCATACAGCACGCCCAACTAGTACAGTATACTGAACTGCCTACAGTACACACACTCAAGCATCGAACCTACCATGGGGCAAAGCGGATCAGAGCTTCCAATTCGAGATACTAAATGGCATGTGTTCAGTTCAGAAAGTACTAACTGATAACGGACCAGCAACTCCGGCTAATGGCATCGATCGATCAGGTCTTTCAACTATCAGCACATTCTAACCCCGCCGGGCCCATGGACAGCGACACCACCTGAAGAAGACGACGACGAAAACCCACGTCTTATAACCTGCCTAAAGCTTATCCGGACGGCACCCGTCGCAGTCAGTTTTTTCCCGAGGACAACAACACCGGTGGTTGAGAGAGAGGGTTGCGACCATCGAATCAAGTACTACTACTACTACGAACCACAGCACAGAGAGATTAAGGCAGGACCCACCCAGTGGTGTGGTGCCCCGCTGGGAGACGCAGGACGGTCTTTTTTTCCTTCCTACTCTCTTTTGCCATCGATTCATTCATTCTCTTGTGCTTCAAGGCTGCTCTACCATGCAATGCAAGTGGAAGCGCCCAAGCCCAAACTATTTTCCTTTCTTTCTTTGCGCTTATGATTGCGCACTCCGGTGCAGTACATCCCACCCAACCTGGAAGCATTTATCAATGCTACGGAGAAGTTAAGATTGGTATCATGGTGCGCGTGAGGGCGTGGCACTCACCTCTAGTCTGCCGTTCTCCTTGGACAGCGCCGTGCAAGCTCTCTGCAGGGACTCCATCTCCTGTTCGAACAAAGGGGATCGATATAATAAAACAATTGAAAATGAATTTGCATGAAATTAGCTACATACTTTATCTATTTATTTGAAAAATCCAACAGAAGATGTAAAAGAGAACAAATTGGTGGTGGTGGTTAATTTAATTACCTGGCGAAGGCCGACGTTCTCCGCCGACAGGGACAGCACCAGCTGCTTCACCTCCGGGAGCCTCTGCAGCAAAATCACAGCACAAGTTCAGGCCAGATCAGGCAGCCCAAAAAGGAAGATGCTAATCTATTCTTCTTCTTCTTCATCATTTCTTTATGGGCAATCTGATACAATGGGTCATCAATTGAGACATCCCATTGGGACACGGCAGGACCGACCATCCTGCGTTGATGAGGCGAGGGTCCTTTTGGGCAGGCAGAGGCACGCAGCTTTGTTGCCTTTCTGGTCCTTTGCACGCCAAGCACTCTATCTCTCTCTCTCTCTCCATCTTCGATTCCAATGGCAGCAGCAAGTGGTTGCACCACCCGCTTTATTCCACCAGGCCAAGCTACTAAAAACAATTAAGAATGCCAGCCATTTGAACAGCCTCACTTCTCCTACGACTCACCCCGTCTGCGTGGACTGTGGCAGCTGACGCGGTTTAGGAATACGATGGAAACCTGACTTGTAAAAGTCTACAACTTACCATCTTCTTCCGCGACCTCTGGCCGGCGGTGCGGGGTGGCGGCACCGGCAGGATCAACGTGCGCCGAGCTCCCCCGGCAGAGCCCACCTGCAGCAATAGCAGCGGCAGAAGAAGAGTAATTAGAAGATCAGTTGTTAGCTAGGATATGCTGCTGGTGCTGGTAGGAAGAATGAAGAAAGCGAGAGTGGAACCAACCAACCAACGACCAGCGCAAAGAAAGCAACAGCAGGGGACACATGTTCTTTATAGTATATAAAAAAAAACCGGGTGAAGGCATGGAAGGAATGATGACGATGATGGTGATGCGATGGATGAGCCGGCCGGCCAAACTAACTCCGCACCAACAATGCACCGGCCCGGCCCTGCCCCGCTCGTGCATGCATTGTGCTCCAACCATGACATTAGCCAAATCACGTGAAACGCATTACGGTTTTCAGTTTTTGAAATCTGTCGATCGGCAGTGCGTGAACACCAGCGACCACCTGCTCACCTGTCATCCTATCTACACACTTGTACTCCTGTCACGGGGAGTAGTTTACAATAAATTAATATATATACATATATATATATAGAAAAAAAATGGTTTCTCTTTGACGGGGACATAGCTCGCATCCCCTGTGGTGTGGCCTTTGTGCGACAATGACATGTGGGGCCTGTGCGAAGCCATGCATGTATGGTTTGGGAAAGCAGTAGTGTACCGTGTGCGTCACCAATCGAAAGGTGTCGTGGGTGCTGCTGGCGTGCGGGGCCCTCGCTCGCGGTACACGTGGCGGGAGGCAAGTGGCCGCGACACGCCGTATCTACCACCGTCGCCCCCGCCTCCGTGTCCGGCGGCACGATGTCGAGCCAATCGGCGGCGGCCACGTGGATCCCTCCGACCACCAAATGCCGACGCGCCGGTTTGACGCCGAGAGACACTCAACTGCATGGCGGGTAGGGCCCGGCCCCACGGGCGGTGCCACTGCCACCGCGGCGCGAGGAGAAAAATCCAAACGCACGCAAGGATAAGGGCCGCCCGAAATGACCACGCCGCCCCCCAGGAACCACTGTGGTTTGGGGAAAGGCGTGAAAGCTCGTGGTGAGGAGTCGGATCCCCATGCCACCAACCGCTGTGAACGAATTGCCACGGAAGGAGCAGCATGAGTGTTGCAGGCAAGCACGCGACACGTACTAGTACCGTACGAAACGGAATGGCCATGGCGATTAAAAAAAATCTAAAGCCATTGACATGTATTTCTGCCGTGAATTAAGTTAGTAGGGGGGCGTGGTTTGACATTCATAGCTGACGCCGGTGAATTGGACTTTCGATGCGACGACGATGGATCTGTGGAACAAGAAGCGCGGTATCTGGAGTTGGACCGAAGAAAACATGCGAGAAAAGGGAACGGAAAAAAGATCAGATGTGAGAAAAGGTCGCGCGAACAAAAATCGGGTGAGGTGCGGTGAGGCCAGAGGAAAAGCGATGTTTCATCGCGAGGTCATATCCACCGTTGCTGTTGCTCATCCCCTCGATGTGAGGGTAGTTTCGTCAGTCGCCAAGCGCTGTACCGAACGAACGGAAAGCACGCAAAGCAGGCAGGCAGCCAACCACGAGAAAGGAGACACACAGACTGGTTGGAGGGGAAGAAGAAAGCAGCAACTGCAGATGCGGACGTGCGCGCGCTCGTCTACGTACCTTGGCCAGGGAGGAAGAAGCTGGGGCAGCGGTGGGGGTGACCACGGCGTGCCCGCGGGCGGGTGCCACCGTAGCCGGCGGCGAGCAGAGGGCGCCGTCCTCGCCACCGCTGGTGGACGCGCCGGAGCCGGAGCCGCCGCTGTAGTCGAGGGGAGACGCTGGGCTGCCGCGCGCCCACCGCCCCTTGTTGGCCTTGGAGCCGGAGCCCGACGGCGAGCTTCGGCGCGACGACCGCGTGCGCTTCCCCCGAGCCACCACCGGCCAGGCCGTCTCCTCCTTCGCCGCGGCTTCGGATGACGGCGGCCCGCTGGCCTTCCAGGGCGGCGTCCACCCGGCGAGGTCGGCCGCGCGGAGCGAGCAGATGATGCCCGCCGCCTCGGCCACGACACAGCCCTCGGCCTCCTCCGTCATGGCGTCCGGTGAGTGGCAGGCAGAGGGAAGAAGGGGAACGACCGGAGGCGTGGACGAGGGAGAGGAACGATGGGGAAGGTGGACTGGAAATGAGGGGGGCGTGCGTGGAGTGGAACGGAGGCCAACCAACGCCACGCCGTGGCGTCCCTTTTAAATGGCCGGAATAATAATTAGAAGCGCGGAATGGCCATCGGCCCCACATCACTCCTCTCTCCTGCAGGCTGCAGCTACGGGACGCGCCGCGCGGCCCGCCACGTCCTCCTCCAGCCTCGCGTGATCTCTGGTGTCTAGACCACCGACGCCGCTTACCGGTGGGGTTCTGGAGGGTGGCCCGAGTGTCAGTTGTGGGGTGTGCTCGCTTTGACGCCGACCCGGTGCGACCACGACGTGGATGGGCGCCGACCGGGCGCTGTGTGCAGGCGAGCGGATGACCGGAGAGCCCTGGGACCGTGATGGCAGTCGGTGAGGAGACTCGAGGCCTACTACGCAAAACAGCAGTTCCCCAGCACAGGGTGTGCGAGTAGGTTCGTATTGCCACGCGTCGCACGGGAGAGAGGGTCTCATGATCAGCTTCGTACGACCTGGGTAGTGGCGGCATTCCTTCCGTGTGGCGTCTGGTGTGCAGAGCGATTTTCTTTTATTCTTTTAAAAAATGAGTGAGATCTATTAATAAATTTACCGAAAGTATAAAACACCTCAAATGTATACCTATTAATAAAGCTAGGTGTGTTTTTCCATTTTTTTCATCCGTTCACCATTGAATTTATTTTCTTTTTAGCCGAGGTGGTACTAAATTTTTGTCCGTCTATCCGCTAGAAAAAGGATTGTCCAGAATTCCGTAACTGGGCCGCGCGCGCTCCAGCCCAACAAAGCCAGGCCACTTATTATTGCCCACGCTGTTGGGAACACTTTATTTCTCGCATGGAGCAATAAATAGTAGAAGCTTCCCTATGGGACCCTAAGACTGGGTCGGCCTGTTTCCCCTTTTCGTTCTTATATTTATATTTTCCTTTTTCTGTTCCTTTTTCCCCTTTTAAATTTATATTTTCCTTTTTATTTTTATTTTTTTTGTGAAGTAAAATTTCGAAAAATATTTAGAATTTCAATTTTTGTTCAAATCTTCAAGCCAAAATTTTGTTCCTATTTTGAAAAAGGTCTAAACGTTTAAAGAAAACTACATGTTTCGGGATTTTCTCAACATTTAAAAATGCTCGTATTTTCAAAAATTATTTTGAGTTTTTTTATAAAACTTACATTTTATTAAATGTTCAGTATTTTAATATATTTGTGTTTCAGTGAAATGTTCACAAGTCCATAATAATATTTGCATCTAAGAAAATATTTTCTATTTTTTTGAATGTTCCCCTTTTAAAGAAATAAAAATTCATAATTTTTTGTTTTTGTAAAATTCTCATGTTTTCAAAATATAGTTTTGCGAATTTCAAAAACTGTTAATGTTTTCTTTTGTGTTTTCCAAAAAATAATGGGATTTAAAAAAATGTTGCATTTTGAAAAAATCAGGATTAAAAAATTGTTCATGTTTCCAAGAATGTTTGCCAACTCATATTTTTTGAATGTTCAAAAAAATTAAAAATATTTCTAATCTGATGATATAGTATTTTATTAAATATTCGTGATGGCCATTGGTTAGCGATGCACGTTTGCTCTATGCTGGTTGACTATAAATAAAAAAACTGTGGGCACGTACTAATAAAAGAGAATATGCTGTTTGGTTTTAATTAGAGCAAAATTATGGGCACTTGAGTACTAAAATAATCAAAGAGAATAAAGACTAAAAAAGAAGGAAGATTCATGCCTGATGATGCTAATAAAACGGGATTTATGCGCTGCAATTAATAATCCATCCGGTTACGCCGTCGCGGGATAGAGTGGTTGAAGCCAGGATGGAGGCGGACCCGGAGGAAAAAAAAGGCATGAGTTGGATGCTCGCCACCATGCCGACCAACCACACCACTATCAAGATTTCGCGTGTCAAACATGTCCAGTGAGAAGACCATAACTCCTTGCTTTATCGCCTACCATTGTGGATGCCATATTTTGGATGACATGTCAATTATCTTTCCCGTTGCTTCTCACAAAAAAATATATCTTCCGTTGCAACGCACGGGCATATGTCCTAATACAATAAAAAGTACATTGAGATTCCAAGACTGTCAAAAGACCTCGACAGCCGCTATCGCCGCTCCCTTACTGGAGCCGGCTTGACTTTGTCAATAACAACTGGGAAGTCTTCGTGTACGTGCCCTAATTACTAGCGCCCTGGAGCCGTAGTCGTCGACGTTAAATCCTTGAGTAGATCTAAAACACCGTACATGAAATCTCGCCATACGATAAGAAACCCTAAATTCACCTCCCAAGGAGACGGCTAGAATCTACGCCGGAGCTTCATCGACTACGTCTTGATGGAAAAGCTCGAGGAGGAACGAAACTCGGAAGACAAACTCGAAGAAGAAGTGCTGCCATCTTCCCGAGCGCCGCACCTGCGAGGACTAACAAACCCTGACCTAAACTACTAACCAGAGCGGAGGCACCATGATTCTCCTCTCGGGCCACCAGAGCGGAAGGCAAAGGGTAGGCGAATCGACGGGCTCCCTGACAAGGTCTGAAAGGGAGAGTTTACCCTATGGGGTTGGGGGAGGAACAAAAGATTCATTTTCATCACTCTCGTCTTGCCAACTCCCCCGGATTGTGCAGAGCGATATACTACAAAAGCGTCTGCACCTGCGGTGGTGGCGCACTCATGGGAGCTACCATGCCGCATGAGTCCATTACTTTTCAGAAGGATATCTAATATGTCCCTGACGTTCGATCTGGCTAGCTTGCAGATCAAACGAAACATTTCTTGAAACAAAACATAATTTAACAAAACAGCTATCATGTTCAAATGGATCGAGCAACTATGCACACAAAAAGTATCCGTCATTGTTGTATGTGAAATGCCATATATAAAAATGTTACAATTGTCATGCATGGAAAAAAAATATAAAACAAAAACATTATGTTTTAACCTAGAAGTGGCCATTGTTTCAACTAAGATGATGGCAATTTTCTTTTTGTAGAAGAACAATTGTGAAAAAGTCTCATAAAAAAGACATCTGCTAGCGATGTACAAGTAATTTTCCATGGTAAACGAAAACATAATTTAACATGCTTTGATAAACAAATTTGCCATGTTACAAAAATCCAAATAAAAATATAGGATAGTGTATACGCTAAAAGTTTACTTGGCGTTTAGAAAGAAATTTTCCATTTTCCAAAACAAAACAAATTTGCCATGGTCTAAGCAATGAATTTGCCCCGGTCCAAACAATAAATTTGCCATGGTCTAAAGAAAGTTTGACATTGTCTAAAAAAAGAAATTTGCCAAGGGCCATAAGGTGAATTTGCCATGGCAAATGTTTTAACAACTTTGCCTTATATAAAATGTTTTTGTGCATGGCAAGAATTGCACTACTAATATGGTCAAAACTATATTGTGTGACATGGCAAAAGCTATTTTTTTTTGCCATGGTCCAAAAATAAAATGGGCGATGGTCTAAAATGTAAACTTGCCATGATGAGAAAACGAAAACAATACACCATGCAAAACATAAATTTGCCATTGTGAAATAAATAGAGTTGCCATTGTCATAAAATAGTAATTTTTGATAGTCAAAACCAATATATTTGCCGCGACAAGGCCGCTATGGTAGGACCCATCTTCATCTGCCTGGTGCCAGGCATCCTCGCGTCGGTAGGCGGATCATTAGGAGAGAGGCCCCGACCCCTTTTGCATCGTGGTTCACTGCCACGCGTGGTGGAGCTGATAGTAGCAGCGGCGAACAAAGTAGAAGAGCGAGATGAAGGTGGTCATGGCAGAGCACGATTAGCGGCAACGCAGATGCAGGATGACAATGATTGGATCGTGCGAGAGAATAAGGGGATTGAGGTGGATGGCTTGGTCAGATTGATGGCTAGATAACATCTGCGTAGGTTTGAAGGTTAAAAAATTAGAACATATGACCTTTGGGGGGGGGGGGGGTTGTGAAAAAAATCGCCATATGATAGTGGTCAACCTGCGAACCGTGCAAGTCAAAGCCGATGTAGCATGAATAGGACCGCATGTAGCACACTTAGCAAACTTTTAGGACCCAAATGTGCATTTTCATTATATAAGCACTTACTTGACACCCCTCGAATTGTTTTAGGATTTGTGGTGTATTTTACTTTATAATATACAATTTTTAGATCGATCAATTATTTTCTTGCAGTTTTTGATTTCTAATGATGAACCGCAATCCACAATAAATGTGGTCCTGGTAGCCAATGACTCACTACTTTGAGAAATGAACTGAGCACTACTTTGGAATAGTAAATGTGATGCTCATCAATAAACAAAAACATCTTATTGGATACCGTTGGTATAGAATATGTAGAACTTACAATTTTCCAAAACAAATAGACAAAATAATGATCTCAGGTTGCTATGGCATGAAGTGAAGTAACTACTCTGAGAATTTATCTAGAGTGAACATCTAAAATTTTCGAGCCTTGGTTGCCTTCTCCCACATATCGGCAAAGATAGTAGGGCATGCTCTTTTTAGGTGTTGATACCCTTTACTTGCAACCACGCCATCGACAGTACTCAGGGAGTTGATAAATTTAATGCAAGCATCTTTGAGCATGCCGCAATTGTACTGGACGGCCAGAGATAATGTTGTCGCCACAGTCTCTTGATCAAACCTTTGGCAAAGTTTTCTCTCGCACATTGACTTCATCCTTTTCATGGCATACTTATCTGCAGCCACGAGTAAATGCCTAAGCATTTCTTCGTACCCACCAGCATTGAGGTCCTTCATCGGAGGCAGCGAGTCTGTGTATATGAAGTGGAGCAGTCCTCTAAACACATCGGGCTTCATATCTTCAATGTTGTTGACGTGCCTATGCTCGATCCTCATCGGGCCGTAGAACTCCGCCCAGAAGACCGGCGACCGCATCGCGAGGATGATCTCATGAGCATGGAATAACTCATTTTGGACCTTGAAACACACGTCAGCTCCGTTTGTAGATCCCACCAATTTGCTAAGGTTAGCAACCAATTCTGATGGCGGCACTTGGATGTCACCGATCAACCCAACATCCACCTCCTTGGCATCCTTTAATGTGATAATAGTAAGGTTGCATGCGACAATGATTGAGTCGTCAAAAATGTATGATGAGCCTTCAATCTCGCACTTCTTCTTGAATGCGACAAAGCCCCATGCCTCGCGTTTGTCATTGCGAGTATCGAATACCACAGGAGGTCCGTCGCTGAAGTTTGCGAAGTTGGAAGGCAACACCGGCGGCTGTATGGCTTGATTGACCAGCATCAGATTGTACATCGCCCTTACCTCAATGTTCTTGGTCTTGAGCTCGAGAAAAACTGACAAGTAGTCTTTGTTAGCCTCGTTGTAGCCGTCGGGGTAGAAGCGGATGCACCATTCATGGCCGCCAATGGTGAAGTTAGCGGACTGGATGCAGTTGCCGATGCCCAAGCCCTGATAAAGGCCATACCTGTCAATTTTGAACGAGTGTGTACCATGCACAGTCTCTGGGACGCAGATTGATGCCGTCAGCACCGGTGTGTTCTGGGGCATGGCCATGATGGTTTGTGAGTGCAAAAACTAACTGGGAGCAATGGAGAAGGTGAAATGGCGGCTAGGCGATTGGGGAGGTGTGAAAGGGCGGAGAGGTGAGGGTAGCAGAGGGTCGTAGCACAGTAAGGCAGGACGACAAGGATTCGATGATTTGGGATGTTCTGAAGCTTCTTATTTTTGATCTGGACATGGTTCATACTTCCTTCGACTATGTGAAGATCTATATATAGTGGCAGCGGAATCGAGCAATTAAATCGCCACTTAATGCACATCAAATCTAATTTTGAATGTCTATATTGCAACGTCTACTTTTCTAGCCGTTATTATCTAACGTCTCTTTATTCGAATGTTCATATCTTAGCATTCTATCCTCCAACATTTATATCTCACCGACTAATCTCCAACGTCTCTATTCAACAACGGCTATATTCTTATCACTCTATTCTTCAACGTTTATATCTCACCGACTAATCTCCAACGTCTCTATTCAACAACGGCTATATTCTTAGCACTCTATTCTTCAACGTTTATATCTCACCGACTAATCTCCAACGTCTCTATTCAACAACGGCTATATCTGAGCACTCTATTCTCTAACGTTTATATCTCACCGAGTAATATCCAACATCTCTATTCAACAACGGCTATATTCCCGTAGTCTATAGATGTGGGGTTGCAAATGGAATGTAAATAAACATTAATTGCGTTTGGACGAATATATTCCGGCTTTGGAATTGTGAATTGGTATTCGCCAGTCCCCAATACAACCGCTTGAACGGTAAAGCTATTGACCAAGGAAAAAACTTTTTTTTAGATGAAAATAAAACGATGGAATAAACTTTTTTTGAGATGTAAAAAAACGATGGGGAAAACTTGACTCAATTCCCGCACTCCCTTCCTCGATACTGAGCCGCACACCTCTGCATTGTATGATATCGCTTCACTAGGTCTCGGAAAGAAGAAGAGGAGAGGCAGGGCATCGGGAGGACAAGAGCAGCGGCGCCCCTTGTCGAAAAAGAAAATGACCGGCGGCGCCAAGGAGCTCAACCACGGCGGTTGCCCAGGCGCGCTACCCCACGCACTATACATGCCTGATCGGAGAAAAACCGATTCCTCACATAAAGCGGAAAAAATCTCTAGGGATTTGATACCTCTCGAACAGCTGACCAGCTCTTGCCGCATCATGACAGTCAGTTTTCGGCTTTCTCTACTGAGGTGCTCGTCCGGAAGAACCGTGACACAATCGCAGTAGTTCTCCCTTTACTACCCTAGCCGATATAGCGGAACGTAAGGTAGTAAGCACAGGAGCCGGGCAACCCAACTATTGACCAAACACATGATTCAGAGCCGATGCATATAATGATATAAGTTCGGGGTACCGAACTGTACTGTAAAAGTGTTCGGACTTTTGTTGCCGTAATGCGGGGCGTGATGAAGCCCCTGGGGCAGTAATACGTACCAGAGTGTATGTGTGCAATGAGTAATAAATACAAAGGTAGGGAGACAGAGAAAATTAAATGATAAGCTGACGCTACTATTCATTTACCGTTGTGGTGTAATTAATACGTCGAGGTGTATTTGCACAAGTAATGCAATAAGAAAGTAAGGCTATTTATCGTGCCAGGACCAAGGGCAAGCTATGTACCGGTATGTAAAATAGGTATAGCAATCGTTAGCAGAGACCACCTGGGGATTCCCTTGTACGCCAGAGTTCCTTGCCTCCTTGGTGTGTTCTGCCCGCGGATCGTCTGAATAGACCTCGAAAAGAGAAAAACCCGAAATGAAAAGGAAAAGTAAAGGTGTGCGATTCCCAGGGTTGGTTGAGCCGCACTGTGGATCGCGAGCTAGTTATGCCTCCGTCAGCACCCATGGGGTTTTGAGTGCGTAGTTATGTACGCGTGGTACTAATGCCACTGCATGAAGGGGGCTGGGATATAGGCCGGATTGCTAATCGAGCTCTTGACGAGCCGAGCTGTCCTGTTGCAGCGTAGTCCGGACCTTCTTAATAGTGTTCAGGGGCTCGGCAGCCGGATTATCGTTCTGCTTGAGAAGGCCGCTCTGTGCTTCTGCTGCTAGGGCGGCTGTGTGATCCTTTGTACAGAGGAAGCGTTCCGTATTTCCATTTACTGTTATGACGCCACGTGGACCGGGCATCTTGAGCTTGAGATAAGCATAGTGTGGCACCGCGTTGAATCTAGCAAACACGGTTCATCCGAGCAGGGCGTGGTAGCCGCTGCGGAAGGGGACGATGTCGAAGGTTAGCTCTTCGCTTCGGAAGTTGTCCGGGGAACCGAAGACCACCTCCAGCGTGATTGAGCCTATACAATGGGCCTCTACGCCTGGTATGACTCCTTTAAAGGTAGTCTTTGTAGGTTTGATTCGTGAGGGATTAGTACCCATTTTGCGCACTGTATCCTGATAGAGCAGGTTGAGGCTGCTGCCCCCGTCCATTAGGACTCGTGTGAGGTGAAATCCGTTGATGATTGGGTCGAGGACCAGTGCGGCCGAACCGCCATGAGGATGCTAGTTGGATGATCTCGACGATCAAAGGTGATCGGGAGTGACGACCATGGATTGAATTTGGGACGACTGGCTCTACCGCATAGACGTCCCTGAGTGCGCGCTTGCGCTCCCTTTTGGGGATATGTGTAGCATATATCATATTCACCGTTTTGACTTGAGGGGGAAACTTTTTCTGTCCTCCAGTGTTTGGTTGCCGGGGCTCTTCATCGTCGTCCTCACTTTGCGACCCCGTTTCCTTTCTCTCGGCATTTGACTTGCTGGCTTGCTTGAAAACCCGACAATCTCTGTTGGTATGATTGGCTTCTTTGTCTGGAGTGCCATGTATCTGGCACGGACGATCGAGTATGCGATCCAAGATGGATGCTCCCTCCCTGTTCCTTTTATAAGGCTTCTTCCGCTGGCCGGACTCGGAGCCACCGAAACCGGCGTGAACTGCCGTGTCATCGGTGTTATCGCCATTACTTCGGCATTTGTGTTTATTGCGCCGGAGCTTGCCGGTGCTGTTTTTGGCCTCGGAGGGGCCTGCCTCGTTGGCTGTGTTTTTACTACTAGCCAGCCAACTATCCTCACCCGCGCAAAAGCGGGTCATGAGCACCGTGAGGGCTGCCATAGACTTCGGCTTTTCTTGGCCGAGGTGGCGGGCGAGCCATTCGTCACGGATGCTATGTTTAAAGGCCACTAGGGCTTCGGCATCCGGACAGTCAGCTATTTAGTTCTTCTTGGTTAGGAACCTAGTCCAGAATTTTCTGGCAGATTCTCCAGGTTGTTGAACTATATGACTTAAGTCATCGGCGTCTGGTGGCCGGACATAAGTGCCTTGGAAGTTGTCAAGAAAAGCTTCTTCCAAGTCCTCCCAGTTGCCGATGGAATTTTCAGGCAAGCTATTTAACCAGTGTCTAGCTGGCCCTTTTAGTTTTAGTGGGAGGTATTTGATGGCGTGGAGATCGTCTCCTCGGGCCATATGGATGTGGAGAATAAAATCCTCGATCCATACTGCGGGATCAGCTGTTCCGTCGTATGATTCAATATTGACGGGTTTGAGCCCCTCGGGGAATTCATGATCTAGTACTTCATCCGTGAAGCAGAGAGGGTGTGCGGCGCCTCTATATTATATTCGTCGATGCCTTCGGAGCCATAATCAAGCACGTCGATTAAGTCATCGACAGTGGCTATGAAGTGGGTGGCGGGTGGGAAGCAAAATTCCCCATCATCAGCCTCTAGCTCGAACCGAACATAGTTCGGCTGTGAGTCCTTCTCCAAGGACAAATTCTTTAGAGAGTTTAGCACATCACCCAAAGGTGAGTGCTGGAAGATGTCTGCGGTGCTGAATTCAAAAATCGATAACCAATCCAGCTCGGTGTCCGCAGGCGTACATGGTTCGAAACTTATAGCCGGAGACGAGTCTGGAGTTCCGTTGACGCAAATATTGCAGGGTGTCGAGTCTGTGTGCGGCCCCAACGCTGCGGACTCTGTGGCCTCGGATGGCACGATCTGCTCCGGTTCTAAGGCCGTTGCAGCAACAGGAACCATCTCCTGGATGTGACCCGATGACAGATTTAAGTCATGTTCATCGGAGCGAGGGGGAGCGATCGCCGCGGTCTCAAATCCGTCGGAGATCAGGTCTCCGCGGACGTTCGCGATGTAGTTCAAGATTACGAATCTGACCTGATGGCCAGGGGCGTAGCTATCGATCTGCTCCAGATGGCCAAGCGAGTTGGCCTGCAGTACGAAGCCGCCGAACACGAAGATCTATCCGGGGAGGAAGGTTTCTCCTTGGACGACGTCACTATCGACGATTGAAGGGGCCATCGAACCTTTCATCGATGGCACAGTGGAACTCTCAATGAAAGCACCAATGTCGGTGTCAAAACCGGCGGATCTCGGGCAGGGGGTCCCGAACTGTGCGTCTACGATCGATGGTTACAGGAGACAGGGGACACGATGTTTACCCAGGTTCGGGCCCTCTCTATGGAGGTAATACCCTACTTCCTTGTTGATTGATCTTGATGAACATGAGTGTTACAAGATTTGATCTACCACGAGATCGTAATGGCTAAACCCTAGAAGTCGAGCCTGTATGACTATGTTAATGAGTATATCCTTTCCGGACTACCCCCTACGGTTTATATAGACACCGGGGGATCTAGGGTTACATAGAGTCGGTTACATAAGAAAGAATCTTCATAGTTGGTCGCCAAGCTTGCCTTCCATGCCAAGGAGAGTCCAATCCGGTCACGGGTATAATCTTCGGTCTTTATGTCTTCACAACCCACCAGTCCGGCCCATTGAGCACATGCCGGACGCCCGAGGACCCCTTAGTCTAGGACTCCCTCAGCGACCAAGCGGCGCGAGGCCGCCGCGAAGGCGGCCAAGTTCAGAAGCCCCCCAAGCAACCTCCGATGGTGTAGGCGTAAGTCCTCTGCCTTTCTTGTGTCTTCTTTTTACTCTTTATCTTGTCGATTCCTTCTGAATTTCCTTCTCATCCTTCTCTTGAGCAGGGCCCCGCTCTCTCTTGAGCGGTCGATTTCAGCTTCCGTCGTTAGGGCGGCAGAAGGCTCCGCCACTACCCGCCGCCGACCTCCGGGAGGCGCAGGGGCGGAACGCACGTGAGGTGTGGGAGGAGAAGGAAGCCACCGCCAAGAAGGTGGACGCCGACAAGGCGGCCGCAGCCAAGGCGACACAAGTGGCCGCAGACACTGCGGCCAAGGCCCAAGCCGACGCCGCAGTGAAGAAGCAGGCCGAGGACGCAGCGCGTCGCGGAACCCCGCTGCTCGTCACCCCCCTGCGCTCTGCGCCACCAGCGCCAGAGTTCTCAGTGCCGGCTAGGAGAGCCGGCGATGAGCAGCCGATCAAGGAGAGGGAAGGCGGCGATGCCATCTTGGCAGAGATGGAGGTGCCTCCGCAACCGCCGACTGTAGATGCGCAGGGCAGCCAGCTGGCCGCCCCATTGGTGACGCTAGTAGGTGGCGAGCTGGTAGTGGGATCAGCTCCCACGGACCGTACTCCAGTGCGCCGCCGTATGGAGAAAGCGGCATCGGCGCCGAGGCCGGCGAAGGTCGGGAGTGCCAGCTCGTCGGCCCCTGAAGCCGAACCACTCGCGTCGCGCCGACCGAGTGGGTACACGGGGGTGGGACGAGTGAGGGAGTCCTGGACTAAGGGGTCCTCGGGCGTCCGGCCTATTAGCCATGGGCCGGATTGATGGGCTGTGAAGATACAAAGACCGAAGACTACACGCGTGTCCGGATGGGACTCTCCTTGGCATGGAAGGCAAGCTTGGCGACCAAATATATAGATTCCCTTCCTTGTAACCGACCTTGTGTAACCCTAGATCCTCCCGGTGCTGATATAATCGGAGGACTTAGTCCGGAGGGGGAGAGATACTCATTACCATAGTCATACAAGCTAGACCTCTAGGGTTTAGCCATACGATCTCGTGGTAGATCAACTCTTGTAATACTCATATTCATCAAGATCAATCAAGCAGGAAGTAGGGTATTACCTCCATAGAGAGGGCCCGAACCTGGGTAAACATTGTGTCCCCTGTCTCCTGTTATCATCGACCTTAGACGCACAGTTCAGGACCCCCTACCCGAGATCTGCCTGTTTTGACACCGACATTGGTGCTTTCATTGAGAGTTCCACTGTGCCATCTCCAAAAGGTTCGATGGCCCCTTCAATCGTCAAACAATGATGCTGTCCAAGGCGAGACCTTCCTCCCGGACAGATCTTCGTGTTCGGCGGCTTCGCACTACGGGCCAACTCGCTTGGTCATCTGGAGCAGATCGATAGCTACGCCCCTGGCCACCATGTCAGATTTGGGAGCTTGAACTATGTTGCAGACATCCGCAGAGATTTGATCTTTGCCGGATTCGAGACCGCGGCAACCACTCCTGATCACCCCGATGAACATGACCTAAATCTGTCATCGGATCGCATCTAGGAGACAGCTCCGGTAACCACTCTGGCCTTAGATCCGGAGCAGATCGCGCCATCCAAGGACGGGAGGCTCAACCCCACCACGGAGGCCTCAGATTCCACGGCGTTGGAGCCGAACATAGACCTAAAGTCACACAACGTCTTTGTCACCGGAACTCCGGACTCGTCTCCGGTTATAAATTCCGAGCCATGTGCATCCGCGGACGCCGAACTCGAACGCTTATCGATCTTTGAGTTTAGCGCCGCAGAAATCTTCCAACACTCGCCCTTCGGCGATGTGCTAAACTCATTAAAGAACCTGTCTCCGGTGGGGGACTCGCAGCCGAATTATGTCTGGTGGAACTAGGGGCTGATGATGGAGAATCTTGTTTCCCACCGACCACCCAATTCATAGCCACTGTCGAGGACTTAACTGACATGCTTGATTATGGCCCCGAAGACATTGTTAGTACGGACGACGATGCCGATGAGGAATAGGGCCAAAACCCGCCGCTTACCGGACGCTGGACGACCACTCCTTCACATGATGTGTACATGGTGGATACACCCAAGACAACCAACGACGATGACAAAGAAAATCTAGTTGAGAATAAACCTCCTGAGACACAGCAAAACGCCGGTGTCCTCGGCGCTGATACGTCTCCAACGTATCTATAATTTTTGATTGCTCCATGCTATATTATCTACTGTTTTGGGAAATATTGGGCTTTATTTTCCACTTTTATATTACTTTTGGGACTAACCTATTAACCGGAGGCCCAGCCCAGATTTGCTATTTTTTGCCTATTTCAGTGTTTCGAAGAAAAGGAATATCAAACGGAGTCGAAACGGAACGAAATCAACTGGAGAAGTTATTTTTGGAAGGAAAGCTACCAGATAGACTTGGACCCCACGTCAGGAGCAAAGGGAGATGCTCACGAGGGTGGGGGCGCGCCCCCTGCCTTGTGGGCCCCCCGAAGCTCCACCGACATACTTCCTGCACCCATATATACCCACGTATCCTAAAACTTCCAGAACAGAGATTAGATCGGGAGTTCCGCCGCCGCAAGCCTCTGTAGCCACCAAAAGTCAATCGGGACCCTGTTCGGGCACCTACCGGAGGGGGGAACCCTCACCGGTGTCCATCTTCATCATCCCGACGATCTCCATGACGAGGAGGGAGTAGTTCACCCTCGGGGCTGAGGGTATGTACCAGTAGCTATGTGTTTGATCTCTCTCTCTCTCTCTCTCTCTCTCTCTCTCTCTCTCTCTCTCTCTCTCGTGTTCTTGATTTGGCACAATCTTGATGTATTGCGAGCTTTGCTATTATAGTTAAATCTTATGTTTCTTCTCCCCCTCTACTCTCTTGTAATGGATTGAGTTTTCCCCTTGAAGTAATCTTATCGGATTGAGTCTTTAAAGATTTGAGAACACTTGATGTATGTCTTGCCGTGCGTATCTGTGGTGACAATGGGATATCACGTGATTCACTAGATGTATGTTTTGGTGATCAACTTGCGGGTTCCGCCCATGAACCTATGCATAGGGGTTGGAACACGTTTTCGTCGTGATTCTCTGGTAGAAACTTTGGGGCACTCTTTGAGGTTCTATGTGTTGGTTGAATAGATGAATCTGAGATTGTGTGATGCATATCATATAATCATACCCACGGATACTTGAGGTGACATTGGAGTATCTAGGTGACATTAGGGTTTTGGTTGATTTGTGTCTTAAGGTGTTATTCTAGTACGAACTCTAGGGCTGTTTGTGACACTTATAGGAATAGCCCAACGGATTGATTGGAAAGAATAACTTTGAGGTGGTTTCGTACCCTACCATAATCTCTTCGTTTGTTCTCCACTATTAGTGACTTTGGAGTGACTCTTTGTTGCATGTTTAGGGATAGTTATATGATCCAATTATGTTATTATTGTTGAGAGAACTTGCACTAGTGAAAGTATGAACCCTAGGCCTTGTTTCCTAGCATTGCAATACCGTTTACGCTCACTTTTACCACTTGTTACCTTGCTGTTTTTATATTTTCAGTTTACAAAAACCTATATCTACCATCAATATTGCACTTGTATCACCATCTCTTCGCCGAACTAGTGCACCTATACAATTTACCATTGTATTGGGTGTGTTGCGGACACAAGAGACTCTTTGTTATTTGGTTGCAGGGTTGTTTGAGAGAGACCATCTTCATCCTACGACTCCCACGGATTGATAAACCTTAGGTCATCCACTTGAGGAAAATTTGCTACTGTCCTACAAACCTCTGCACTTGGAGGCCAAACAACGTCTACAAGAAGAAGGTTGCATAGTAGACATCAAGCTCTTTTCTGGCGCCGTTGCCGGGGAGGCTAGGTAAGCGGCACTCACACCCCGTCAACTAAGCTCTTTTCTGGCGCCGTTGCCGGAGAGGTGAGTGCTTGAAGGTATATCTTTAGATCTTGCAATTGAATCTTTTTGTTTCTTGTTTTAGCACTAGTTAGTTTATAAAATAAAACTATAAAAAATGGAATTGAGTCTACCTCATGCGCTTCATCTTTTTAATATCTTTCGTGAGTATGATGGAAAGGAAAGTTGTGCCAAAGTGTTAGAAGAAGAATGCATTAAATTGTTTGGCACTAAATCTTTGAATGATGAGCATGATTGCAATGTTGTTAGTATGAATTCCTTGAGTATCCATGATGCTAATGATATGCAAAGCCACAAGCTTGGGGAAGCTATGTTTAATGAAGATGATATTTTTTGTCGCCCAAGCTTTGATGAGCAAATTTACTATGATGAAAGCATGCCTCCTATCTATGATGATTATTGTGATGACACGTATGCTTTAAAGAATAATGATAACCATGAAACTTGTCATCTTGATCTTAATTTTCAATCACATGATAGTTATTTTATTGAGTTTGCTCCCACTATTGTTGATGAGAATAGATTTGCTTATGTGGGGAGTAGTAAATTTTCTATGCTTGTAGATCATGAAAAGAATGTTTTAGGTGCTGGTTATATTGTTGAATTTATCCATGATGCTACTGAAAATTATTATGAGGGAGGAACATATGCTTGTAGGAATTGCAATAATATCAAGTTTCCTCTCTATGTGCTTAAAGTTTTAAAGTTATGCTTGTTTTCCCTTCCTATGCTAGTTGATTATTGTTCCCATAAGTTGTTTGCTCACAAAATCCCTATGCATAGGAAGAGGGTTAGACTTAGATGTGCTAGTCATATTCTTCATGATGCTCTTTTTATGTTTCAATTCTTATCTTTTATGTGAGCATCATTGAAATCATCATGCCTAGCTAGGGGCGTTAAACGATAGCGCTTGTTGGAAGGCAACCCAATTTTATTTTAGTTTCTTGATTTTTGGTTCTGTTTAGGAATAAATAATCCATCTAGCTTCTTCTTAGATGTGGTTTTGTGTTTTAGTTAGTGTTTTTGCCAAGTAGAACCTTTGGGAAGACTTGGGTGAAGTCTTTATGATCATGCTGTAAAAAACAGAAACTTTAGCGCTCACGAGATTAGCTTAAACTTTTTACTGGAGAGTGCTATTTAGTTGATTCTTTTTTCAGAGGATTACTAGACAAATTCCTCAGGTCCACCAATTTATTTTGGAATTTTTGGAGTTCTAGAAGGTTACGTTTGATACAGATTACTACATACTGTTCTGTTTTTGACAGATTCTGTTTTTCGTGTGTTGTTTGCTTATTTTGATGAATCTATGGTTAGTAAAATAGTTTATAAACCATAGAGAAGTTGTAATACAGTACGTTTAACACAAATATAAATAAATAATGAGTTCATTACAGTACCTTTAAGTAGTGTTTTGTTTTGTTTCGCTAACGGAGCTCACGAGACTTTCTGTTAAGTTTTGTGTTGTGAAGTTTTCAAGTTTTGGGTAAAGATTCGATGGACTATGGAATAAGGAGTGGCAAGAGCCTAAGCTTGGGATGCCCAAGGCACCCCAAGGTAATATTCAAGGATAACCAAGCGTCTAAGCTTGGGGATGCCCCGGAAGGCATCCCCTCTTTCGTCTACTTCCATTGGTAACTTTACTTGGAGCTATATTTTTATTCACCACATGATTTGTGTTTTGCTTGGAGCATCATTTTATTTTCTTTAGCTTTGCTTGCTGTTTGAATAAAGTATCAAGATCTGAAATTATTAAATGGGAGAGTCTTCACATAGTTGCATAATTATCCGACTACTCATTGATCTTCACTTATATCTTTCGGAGTAGTTTGTCGTTTGCTCTAGTGCTTCACTTATATCTTTTAGAGCATGGTGGTAGTTTTATTTTGAACAAATAGATGAACTCTCATGCTTCACTTATATTATTTTGAGAGTCTTCAATAGCATGGTAATTTTTTTAAATAATCATAATATGCTAAGCATACAAGATTTGTAAGAATTCTTATGAGTGTGTTGAATACTAAGAAAAGTTTGATACTTGATAATTGTTTGGAGATATGGAGGTACTGATATTAAAGTTGTGCTAGTTGAGTAATTGTGAATTTGGGAAATACTTGTGTTGAAGTTTGCAAGTCCTGTAGCATGCATGTATGGTAAATGTTATGTAACAAATTTGAAGCATGAGGTGTTATTTGATTGTCCTCCTTATGAGTGGCGGTCGGGGACGAGCGATGGTCTTTTCCTACCAATCTATCCCCCTAGGAGCATGCGCGTAATGCTTTGGTTTTTGATGGCTTGTAGATCTTTGCAATAAGTATATGAGTTCTTTATGAGTAATGTTGAGTCCATGGATTATACGCACTCTCACCCTTCCATCATTGCTAGCCTCTTCGGTACCGTGCATTGCCCTTTCTCACATCGAGAGTTGGTGCAAACTTCGCCGGTGCATCCAAACCCCGTGATATGATACGCTCTTTCACACATAAACCTCCTTATATCTTCCTCAAAACAGCCACCATACCTACCTATTATGGCATTTCCATAGCCATTCCGAGATATATTGCCATGCAACTTTTCATCATACCGTTCATCATGAAATGCTCCATCATTGTCATATTGCTTTGCATGATCATGTAGTTGACATCGTATTTGTGGCAAAGCCACCGTTCATAATTCTTTCATACATGTCACTCATGAGTCATTGCACATCCCGGTACACCGCCGGAGGCATTCATATAGAGTCATATCTTGTTCTAAGTATTGAGTTGTAATTGTTGAGTTGTAAGAAAAATAAAAGTGTGATGATCATCATTATTAAAGCATTGTCCCAGTGAGGAAAGGATGATGGAGACCATGATTCCCCTACAAGTCGGGATGAGACTCCGGACGAAAAATTAAAAAAAAAAGAAAAAAAAAGAAAAAAAGAGGCCATAAAAACGAGAAAAGGCCCAAACAAAAAAATTAAAAAAATGAGAGAAAAAGAGAGAAGGGACAATGTTACTATCCTTTTACCACACTTGTGCTTCAAAGTAGCACCATAATCTTCATGATAGAGAGTCTCTTGTTTTGTCACTTTCATATACTAGTGGGAATTTTTCATTATAGAACTTGGCTTGTATATTCCAACAATGGGCCTCCTCAAGTGCCCTAGGTCTTCGTGAGCAAGCAAGTTGGATGCACACCCACTTAGTTTCTTTTGTTGAGCTTTCATACATTTATAGCTCTAGTGCATCCGTTGCATGGCAATCCCTACTCCTTGAATTAACATCAATCGATGGGCATCTCCATAGCTCATTGATTAGCCTCGTTGATGTGAGACTTTCTCCTTTTGTGTCTTCTCCACATAACCCCCATCATCATATTCTATTCCACCCATAGTGCTGTGTCCATGGCTCACGCTGATGTATTGCGTGAAGGTTTATAAGTTTGAGATTACTAAAGTATGAAACAATTGCTTGGCTTGTCATCGGGGTTGTGCATGATGAGAGCATTCTTGTGTGACGAAAATGGAGCATGACTAAACTATATGATTTTGTAGGGATGAACTTTCTTTGGCCATGTTATTTTGAGAGGACATAATTGCTTAGTTAGTATGCTTGAAGTATTATTATTTCTATGTCAATATGAACTTTTGTGTTGAATCTTTCGGATCTGAATATTTATATCACAATTAATAAGAATTACAATGAAATTATGCCAACTAGCATTCCACATCAAAAATTATCTTTTTTATCATTTACCTACTCGAGGACGAGCAGGAATTAAGCTTGGGGATGCTTGATACGTCTCCAACGTATCTTTAATTTTTGATTGCTCCATGCTATATTATCTACTGTTTTGGGCAATATTGGGCTTTATTTTCCACTTTTATATTACATTTGGGACTAACCTATTAACTGGAGGCCCATCCCAGATTTGCTGTTTTTTGCCTATTTGAGTGTTTCGAAGAAAAGGAATATCAAACGGAGTCGAAACGGGACGAAATCAACTGGATAAGTTATTTCTGGAAGGAAAGTTACCGGATAGACTTGGACCCCACGTCAAGAGCAAAGGGAGGTGCTCACGAGGGTGGGGGGGGGGGGGGGCGCCCCCTTGCCTCTTGGGGCCCCCGAAGCTCCACCGACATACTTCCTGCACCCATATATACCCACGTATCCTAAAACTTCCAGAACAAAGATTAGATCGGGAGTTCCGCCGCCGCAAGCCTCTGTAGCCACTAAAAGTCAATCGGGACCCTGTTCCGGCACCTACCGGAGGGGGGAACCCTCACCGGTGGCCATCTTCATCATCCCGGCGATCTCCATGACGAGGAGGGAGTAGTTCACCCTCGGGGCTGAGGGTATGTACCAGTAGCTATGTGTTTGATCTCTCTCTCTCTCTCTCTCTCTCTCGTGTTCTTGATTTGGCACGATCTTGATGTATCATGAGCTTTGCTATTATAGTTGGATCTTATGTTTCTTCTCCCCCTCTACTCTCTTGTAATGGATTGAGTTTTCCCCTTGAAGTAATCTTATCGGATTGAGTCTTTAAAGATTTGAGAACACTTGATGTATGTCTTGCCATGCGTATCTGTGGTGACAATGGGATATCACGTGATTCACTTGATGTATGTTTTAGTGATCTACTTGCGGGTTCCTCCCATGAAGCTATGCATAGGGGTTGGAACACGTTTTCGTCGTGATTCTCCGGTAGAAACTTTGGGGCACTCTTTGAGGTTCTATGTGTTGGTTGAATAGATGAATCTGAGATTGTGTGATGCATATCGTATAATCATACCCACGGATACTTGAGGTGACATTGGAGTATCTAGGTGGCATTAGGGTTTTGGTTGATTTGTGTCTTAAGGTGTTATTCTAGTATGAACTCTAGGGCTGTTTGTGACACTTATAGGAATAGCCCAACGGATTGATTGGAAAGAATAACTTTGAGGTGGTTTCGTACCCTACCATAATCTCTTCGTTTGTTCTCCACTATTAGTGACTTTGGAGTGACTCTTTGTTGCATGTTGAGGGATAGTTATATGATCCAATTATGTTATTATTGTTGAGAGAACTTGCACTAGTGAAAGTATGAACCCTAGGCCTTGTTTCCTAGCATTGCAATACCATTTACGCTCACTTTTACCACTTGTTACCTTGCTGTTTTTATATTTTCAGTTTACAAAACCTATATCTACCATCCATATTGCACTTGTATCACCATCTCTTCACTGAACTAGTGCACCTATACAATTTACCATTGTATTGGGTGTGTTGGGGGCACAAGAGACTCTTTGTTATTTGGTTGCAGGGTTGTTTTTTCTTGGACACTGTGGTTGCAGGGTTGTTTGAGAGAGACCATCTTCATCCTACGCCTCCCACGGTGTCGGTGTCAAAACCGGCGGATCTCGGGTAGGGGGTCCCAAACTGTGCGTCTAGGCGGATGGTAACAGGAGACAAGGGACAATGTTTTACCCAGGTTCGGGCCCTCTTGATGGAGGTAAAACCCTACGTCCTGCTTGATTAATATTGATGATATAGGTAGTACAAGAGTAGATCTACCACGAGATCAAGGAGGCTAAACCCTAGAAGCTAGCCTATGGCATGATTGTTGTATGTTGTCCTATGGACTAAAACCCTCCGGTTTATATAGACACCGGAGTGGGTTAGGGTTACACAAAGTCGGTTACAATGGTAGGAGAGCTAAATATCCGCATCGCCAAGCTTGCCTTCCACGCCAAGGAAAGTCCCTTCCGGACACGGGACGAAGTCTTCAATCTTGTATCTTCATAGTCCAGGAGTCCGGCTGAAGGTATAGTCCGGCTACCCGGACACCCCCTAATCCAGGACTCCCTCAGTAGCCCCTGAACCAGGCTTCAATGACGACGAGTCCGACGCGCAGATTGTCTTCGGCATTGCAAGGCGGGTTCCTCCTCCAAGTACTTCATAAAAGATTTTAAACACTAAGGATAGTGTCCGGCTCTGCAAAATAAGTTTCCACATATTGCCATAGAGAGAATAAGATTTACACAAATCTAATCTGCTGACGTATTCCGTAGTGTGACATCACACTACGGCCAAGCCTTTATTCGAATGTTTTTACTCCCCCACCTCAGTGCATTTTGCGAGGCGGTTTCCTTGGCACGTCTTGTCAAAGCAGAGATCGTGTCCCCTCATTTACGGGATTCTCATCAATACGGACGTGGGTAACCCAACCGCTCCATTTATCACGGTGCCTGGGAGATAAGCGAGTTTTACCAGGTTGGTGGGGACGCTTAACCGCATCCGCCCATATAAGGGGATAAGGATCCACCCTTTTACCTACGCCTTCTTCCTCCTTTTCCTATCCATCTTCCGCGCACTCGAGCTCCAGCGCCCAAGCCCGCACTTCCTACCTCAACCTTCTCTAGCCATGTCCGGAGCGGGAGGCAAGTGGATGGTCTCCTCCGTCATGAATGGCCACACCAAAAAACTGAGGAAGGCCGGATACTTGTCTAATGACATCGTGCACCGGCTTCTCGAAAAGGGGCAGCTCCTCCCCACCCCAAGGCCCCATGAGAGGGTTGTATTCCTTCCCCACTTCCTCCGCGGACTGGGTTTTCCTCTGCACCCGTTCGTCCGGGGGCTCATGTTCTACTATGGCCTGGATTTCCATGATCTGGCCCTGAACTTCGTCCTCAACATATCGGCGTTTATCGTCGTGTGCCAGGCTTTCCTCTGCATCCGCCCCCATTTCGGCCTATGGCTCAAGACCTTCAACGTCAAGCCAAAGGTGGTGCGAGGCAACCAGGCGGAGTGCGGAGGCGCCATGGCGGGCAAGATGGCCAACGTCCTATTGGATCGAGGGCTCCTTTGTGGAGACCCTGAAGGGGTGGCAGTCAGGGTGGTTTTACATCACCAAACCGCGCGATCCGGAATGGATCGCAGCCCCTGAGTTCCGGTCCGGACCCCCACGCGGCTCACGTCCTGGAAAGAGACGGGCCTGTCATGGGGCTACAAAGAAGAGGTGACCGGACTGCAAAAGTGCATCCAAACCCTGGTGAACAAGTAGCTCAAGCTTGTCAATGTAGTCCAGGTTATGCTTGTCCGCCGGATCCTCCCGTGTCAACAACGGGATTTCAATCTGTGGGAGTTCGACCCGGCGCAACACCCAACCCTGAGCAGGCTCTTCGACACGACGTACGAAGATGCCTGGAAGGTGCTATTCAAAGGCGCCGAGGCTCCTGCATCCGCTTCCGAGGACCGTAGATTCAGCACGCAGCGTCACACTGGCGAGGTGAGGGAGTCCTGGATTAGGGGGTGTTCGGATAGCCGAACTATACCTTCAGCCGGACTCCAGGACTATGAAGATACAAAGTTGAAGACTTCGTCACGTGTCCGGAAGGATCTTTTCTTGGCGTGGAAGGCAAGCTAGGTGTGCGGATATTCAAGATCTCCTACCATTGTAACCGACTCTGTGTAACCCTAACCCTATCCGGTGTCTATATAAACCGGAGGGTTGTAGTCCGTAGGACAACCATCATCATACACAATCATACCATAGGCTAGCTTCTAGGGTTTAGCCTCCTTGATCTCGTGGTAGATCCACTCTTGTACTACCCATATCATCAATATTAATCTAGCAGGAGTAGGGTTTTACCTGCATCGAGAGGGCCCGAACCTGGGTAAAATAAAGTGTCCATTGTCTCCTGTTACCATCCGAGCTTGACGCACAGTTCGGGACCCCTACCCGAGATCCGCCGGTTTTGACACAGACATTGGTGCTTTCATTGAGAGTTCCTCTGTGTCGTCGCTTTTACGCCCGATGGCTCCTTTGATCATCAACAACGATGAGGTCCAGGGTGAGACTTTCCTTCCCGGACAAATCTTCGTCTTCGGCGGCTTCGCTCTGCGGGCCAATTCGCTTGGTCATCTGGAGCAGATTGAAAGCTACGCCCCTGGCCATCAAGTCAGGTTTGGTAGCTTAAACTACACGGCTGATATCCGCGGAGACTTGATCTTCGACGGGTTCGAGCCACAACCAAGCGCGCCACGCTATTTCGAGGGGCATGATATAGCTCTGCCTCCGAATAGCACCCTGGAGGCCGCACACGCTCCGGCCCCGATCTTTGACTCGGAGCCCGCTGCATTCTCTGAGGATGAACGGTTGGACGTCACCTCGGGGGCTGCGATCTCAAAGGCGATCGAGCCGAACGCCAGCCCCGTACTCCGCACGGCCCAGGACTCCAAGGAGCCGGACTCTTCTCCGAACTCCGAGCCTTCCGCGCCCCCGCCGATCGAATCTGATTGGGCGTCTGTAATGGAGTTCACCACCGCGGACATCTTTCAGTGCTCACCTTTCGGTGATATCCTGAATTCTCTCAAATCTCTCTCTTTATCAGGAGAGCCCGGGCCGGACTATGGTCTGCGAGGTTGGGATTCGGACGACGAAGAAATTCAAAGCCCACCCACCACCCACTTAATAGCCACTGTCGACAATTTAACCGACATGCTTGACTTCGGCTCCGAAGACTTCGACGGTATGGACGATGAAGGAGGAGACGAACAAGAACCAGCACCTGTAGGGCGCTGGACCGCCACCTCGTCATATGACATATATATGGTGGATGCTCCAAACGATGCGGACGGCGATGGAGCAGCGGAAGACGACAACTCGAAAAAACCGCAAAAATGTCGGCGCCAACGGCGCCGCTCTAAATCCCGCCACAGCAGAAACGGTGATTCCGGCACGGGAGATAATACTACCCCGGACAGCGCCGAAGAACACCAGAACCAGCAGGATTCGGCGCAGGAAGATGGAAAAGCCAGCCCTCAGGAGAGGGCGGCAGAGCAAGAGGTTGAGGATGATAACTACATGCCTCCCTCCGAAGACGAGGCAAGCCTCGACGACGACGAATTCATCGTACCATCAGACCCCGCCGAACAAGAGCGTTTTCAACGCAGGCTTCTAGCCACGGCCAACAGCCTAAAGAAAAAGCAGCAACAGCTTAGAGCTGATCAAGATTTGCTAGCTGATAGATGGACTGAAGTCCTTGCGGCCGAAGAGTATGAACTCGGGCGCCCCTCCAAAAATTATCCTAAGCGCAGGCCGCTACCCCAATCAGAGGGGGAAGCATGTGACATGGCAGACCGGCCACCCCGTGGCCGCGACAGAGAGGCCTGTCGAGCCCTTAAGCAAGCCATGCCCCGATGCCGCTCGAATAAGGCATGGGAAAATGAGCCAGACCTGCGAGACGTACTAGAGGATAAAGCAAAGCAAACAAGATCGATCTATGGATCGCGCGGACGCCCGAAGACACGTGATGATCTTCACTCCGGACACAATAAATCCGGCGGGCCGAACACAGCAGGCAGAGCTCTTCCGAGCTGCGTCGTGACATAGCCCAGTACAGGGGCGCCGCACACCCACTATGCTTCACAAACGAAGTAATGGATCATAAAATCCCAGAGGGTTTTAAACCCGTCAATATCGAGTCGTACGATGGTACGACAGAGCCGGAAGTATGGATTGAGGATTATCTCCTTCACATCCACATGGCACGTGGCGATGATCTGCACGCCATCAAATACCTACCCCTTAAGCTTAAAGGACCAGCCCGGCACTGGCTTAACAGCCTACCAGCGGACTCAATCGGTTCTTGGGAGGACCTGGAAGCCGCATTCCTCGACAACTTTCAGGGGACCTATGTGCGGCCACCGGATGCCGACGACCTAAGCCACATAATTCAGCAGCTAGAAGAATCGGCCAGGCAATTCTAGACACGGTTCCTAACAAAGAAAAATCAGATAGTCGATTGTCCGGACGTAGAGGCCCTAGCAGCCTTAAAACATAACATCCGTGACGAGTGGCTTGCCCGACACCTGGGACAGGAAAAGCCAAAAACCATGGCAGCCCTCACGACACTCATGACCCGCTTTTGCACGGGCGAAGATAGCTGGCTGGCTCGCAGCAACAACTCATCGAAGAAGCCCGGTAATTCAGATACCAAGGACAAAAGTGGCAGGTCACGTCGAAATAATCAAAAGCGCCGCGTTAGCAGCGACAGCAATGAGGATATGACAGTCAATGCCGGATTCAGAGGCTATAAATCCGGTCAGCGGAAAAAGCAATTTAAGAAGAATACCCAGGGCCCGTCCAGTTTGGACCGGATACTCGACCGCTCGTGCCAGATTCATGGCACCCCCGAAAGGCCAGCTAATCACACCAACAGGGATTGTTGGGTGTTCAAGCAGACAGGCAAGTTAAGAGCCGAACACAAGGACAAGGGGCTGAACAGCGACGACGAGGAGGAGCCCAGGCCGCCGAACAACAATGGATAGAAAGGGTTTCCCCCACAAGTGCGGACGGTGAACATGATATACGCGAACCACATTCCCAAGCGGGAGAGGAAGCGTGCGCTACGGGACGTATACGCGATGGAGCCAGTCGCCCCAAAGTTCAACCCATGGTCCTCCTGCCCGATCACTTTCGATCGAAGGGACCACCCCACTAGCATCCGTCACGGCGGTTTTGCCGCACTGGTCCTCGACCCAATCGTGGACGGATTTCATCTCACAAGAGTCCTCATGGACGGCGGCAGTAGCCTGAACCTGCTTTATCAGGATACAGTGCAGAAAATGGGCATAGATCCATCAAGGATCAAGCCCACAAGGACAACCTTTAAAGGCGTCATACCAGGTGTAGAGGCCAATTGCACAGGCTTGATAACACTTGATGTGGTCTTCGGATCTCCGGATAACTTTCGAAGCGAAGAGTTAATCTTTGATATAGCGCCGTTCCGCAGTGGCTATCACGCCCTGCTCGGACGAACCACATTCGCTAAATTCAATGCGGTGCCGCACTACGCGTATCTCAAGCTCAAGATGCCAGGCCCTCGAGGAGTAATTACGGTCAGCGGAAACACAGAACGCTCCATCCGTACGGAAGAGCACACGGCGGCCCTCGCAGCGGAAGTACAAAGCAGCCTTTCAAGGCAACTCTCCAGTCCGACCGTTAAAAAACCGGACAATGCAAAGCGCGCCCGGAGTAACCTGCAACAAGACCACCTGGCACGATCAGAGCAAGCGTAGCAATACGGCCCCGACCCCAGACATCGCAACATAGCGGAGCAAGTACCTCGAGTACACAATTACGCCCTTAAAATTCCATGGGCACAGGGGGAGGGGCACATTAACGGCATGCCTACAACACGGCGTCAAACGTACTAGGGGCTGCCGGATTTTTCTTTTTTACTTTCAGGACTCCATACTCTGGACAACCTGTTCGGCAGCGTTGCCGCATAGACGATGCAAGATCCAGGAAAGCAGACAAATCTACGCCGCATTCCGGAACTCTCAGGTGGTCTCTATTTCGAGCGATATATCTGTTTCTAAATTCCGCGGCCTGTGCCTGGTCAGGACATGTTAAATAGTCTAATATCTTTTTTGCTTATCGCACTACTTGATCGTTCGGCTTTGATAAATAGCCTCTTTATAAACAATGCATAGCTTTTTGTGTATTTTTTGCATTATCCCCTCTGAATATATGTGTTTATTACATAACATGATCGCACCCGTACACCATGGTACGGCAAACCACGCCAGGGGCTTCATTACCCTTTTATCTGGTGTGAGAAGTCCGTACACTTTCACAAGTGCGGTACCCCGAACTTATAGCACTATATGCATCGGCTCCGAGTCATGATTTTGGTCACATGTTGGGTTTGCCCGGCTCCTATGTTTTGGTACCTTACGTTCCGCTCTATCGGCTAAGGTAGCACTAGGAGAACCACTGCGATTGTGCCCCAGATCAGGTGGGTTGAGCACCTCAGTGGAGAAAGCTAAAACAGACTGTCATGATAAGGCGTGAGACCGGTCGCTGTTCGAGAGGTTTTTCGAGTCCTTAAAGGCTTATGCCGCTTTGAGCGAGGAGCTGGCTATGTCCGGCCAAAGGCGTGGATAGCGCCCCGAATTCGGCCTTCCGAACTAGGGGCTTCGCCGAAATTTAAAATTATAACGTTCTATGGCTAAGTGAGAGTGTTCAAGCATTATAGTCCGATTGCCTGGTTCGCTGTGCTGAGCGCCTCCCTCGAAGGACCCAACTATGGGAACAAGAGCCCTCAGGTTTATCCCGAACACCCCAGCACTAGTGGCATGGGGGCAGAAGCCGACGACTCGCCATCTCTCAATTTTTGATAAACGGCCGCACAGAAAATAATATTTTAAATTAAACAAGCATTGCTTTGCGCATATGAACAAGTTTTCAGCGCACAGGATACAAACGAGCGAGTTCACTCAAATATTACATCTTTAGCACATTCATCCGCGACAAGGCGGGCTCCGGCAAGAACGTCCTTGTAGTAGTTCTCGGGCTTGCGATGCTCCTTCCCCTGCGGTGGCCCGTCCTTCACCAGCTTCTCTCCGTCCAGCTTACCCCAGTGTACCCTTACACGGGCAAGGGCCCTCCGGGCACCTTCAATACAGACGGAGCGCTTGATGACCTCAAGCTGTGGACAGGCCTCCACCAGCCGCCGCACCAGCCCGAAATAGCTCCCAGGCAGGGCCTCTCCAGGCCATAGCCGAACTAGTAAGCCCTTCATGGCCTGTTCGGCCGCCTTGTGGAGCTCGACCAGCTGTTTCAGCTGATCGCTTAAGGGCACAGTGTGTCCGGCCTCAGAATACTGAGACCAGAAGACAATCTCCGTCGAGCTGCCCTCTTCAGCTCGGTAGAACGCGGCGGCGTCGGATACGCTGCGGGGAAGATCGACGAACGCCCCTGGAGAACTCCGGATTCGGGTAAGTAATAGGTAGTTTACTTTTATATTCCTACTCTGCATTGAGAATGCCTTACCCGTTGCTATCTTTTTCACCTCCTCCAACTCTTGGAGGGCCTTCTGGGCTTCGGCCTTGGCACTCTTGGCGGTCTCGATGGCCGACACGAGCTCGGATGCTTGCGCCTTCGCCTCAAGCTCCAAACCCTCATGTTTTTTCATGAGAGTTTGCAGCTCTTGCCGCACCTCGCCGACCTGAACCCCAAGCCTTTCTCGCTCGGCGCGCTCCTCGGCCGTTTTCTTTTCGGCCTCAGCCAGCGCTTGTTTCAAGGTTGTCACCTCGGTTGTGGCCCCTACAATAAGCAATACAATCCTGTTATTTCCTTCTACAATCAAACCTCTCTATAGGCACCTTTTTTTTAGGTATTTCTTACCCTCCTTCTCCTCGAGCTGCCGTTTGGCAAGGCCGAGCTCTTGCTCGGTCCGCCCGAGGTCCTATTTCAGGACATCCACCCACGTAGTCAGTGCGGCAGTGGACAGCAGTGAAGCCTGCATACACATATTTGACCTTTTTTGTTAGACTCCTGCGAAAATTATTAGATCCTCTATCCGGCTTTTCTTTCCGAACACCGAATAGAGCATCAGGGGATACTGTCTATGCGGTAAATAAATTGGCATATTTTTACTTACCTCGAAGCCTGTTAGAAGGCTAGCGCAAGCTTCATTCAGTCCGCTCTTGGCGGACTGAATCCTTTGGATCACCGTACTCATAACAGTACGGTGCTCCTCGTCGATGGCGGCGCCCTTAAGCACCTCCAGCAGATTGTCCGGCGCCTCCGGTTGGACGGAGGCCGCCGGCTCAGATGGCTTACTCCTCTTGGAAGGAGTTCGCCCACCGCAGACCGGGACTGTCGAGTCTGGCGCGGTGTGCGGCACAAAGCCGGACTTGGAGCCCTGGGGGGTTTCATCCCCTTTACTCCTGGGGTCCGGAGGATTGCCTTGTGGCTCCTCCAGGACCATCTCCTCCTGCCCCGAAGCTTGGTGGGGCGCCACTTCAGCGTCGTCCGCCCCGTGGGGGGAGACCGCGGGGGGAACAGAGTTCATGTCCGACGAATCCAGGGAGCCGCTCGACGAGTCATCGAGTTCGGCCCGGGGCGGGCTGCATAAAATACGTGCGATATCAGGGAAAGCCGCACACTAAAAGGATATCATGAATCACCCTGGTATATAAATACTTACGATTTCGCCGGACGCTTGGTTCTGTCTGGCCACTTCTCTCCGCCCTCTTCGGCGTCGTGGGAGTAGTCCGGCGGAGGGGTCTTCCTTTTCCTTGACCCCTCGGCCTCCCCCGTTGGGGCGGCCTTCTTCTTCTTTGCTCCCCTCACTGGAGGGGGAGAGCTTCCTTGTTCCTCCTCCTCGTTTTCACGAGAGGAGGGCGTTGCGGACTCGTCAGATGACGAGTCCGACACCACCATGTTGCAGGAACTTTTTCGAGTCCCGGTGGTTTTCTTCTTCTTGGCCTTCCTCTCCGGCACCACGTAAGGTGCCGGAGCCATTAGCTTCACCAAGAGGGCTGGGGCCGGGTCTTCGGGCAGAGGAGCCGGACAGTTAATTGGTCCGGATATCTCCTGCCAAGCCTGTCAAAGGTAAAAGGGAGTTTAGATCCCGCATAGAGTTAATCTATGAAGAAAAGCTTAACGAACCTGTCAAAGGTATAGATAGCTTACCTCGCCATCGTTACGCTGCGAGCTGTATCCGCGATCCTCGGAGGCGGATGTGGGGGACTCGGCGCCTTTGGTCAGCACCTTCCAGACGTCTTCATACGTCGTGTCGAAGAGCCTACTGAGGGTTTGGTGCTGCGCCGGGTCGAATTCCCACAAGGTAAAGTCCCTTTCTTGGCACAGGAGGATCAGGCGAACGAGCATGACCTGGACTATATTGACAAGCCGGATTGGCTTGTTCACCAGGGATTGGATGCATGTTTGCAACCCAGTCACTTCCTCCTCGTTGCCCCACGACAGGCCTGTCTCTTTCCAGGACATGAGCCGCGTGGGGGGTCCGGATCTGAACTCGGGGGGCGCGACCCATTTCGGATCGCGGGGCTCGGTGATGTAAAACCACCCAGCCTGCCACCCTTTAGGGACTCCACGAGGGAGCCATCGAACCAGAGGACGTTGCTATCTTGCCAACCATAGCGCCTCCGCACTCCGCCTGGGTGCCGGACACCACCTTGGGCTTGACGTTGAAGGTCTTGAGCCAGAGGTCGAAGTGGGGGCGGACGCGGAGAAAGGCCTTACACACGACGATAAACGCCGAGGTGTTGAGAACGAAGTTCGGGGCCAGATCGTGGAAATCCAGGCCGTAGTAGAACATGAGCCCCTGGACAAATGGGTGAAGTGGAAAGCCCAGTCCGCGGAGGAAGTGAGGAAGAAAAACTACCCTCTCGTGGGGCCTTGGGGTAGGAAGAAGCTGCCCCTTATCAAGAAGCCGATGCGTGATGTCCTTGGACAATTATCCGTCTTTCCTTAGCCTTTTTACTTGAGCCTCCGTAACGGAGGAGACCATCCACTTGCCTCCCGCTCCGGACATTGTTGGAGAAGGTTGAGGAAGGAAGAGCGGACTTGGGCGCTGGAGCTTGAGTGCGCGAGAGATGGATTGGCAAAGGAGGAAGAAGGCGTAGGTTAAAAAGGCGAATCCTTATCCCTTTATATAAGCAAGTACGGTTAGGCGTCCTCACCTGCCTAATAAAACTCACTTGCCTATCAAACGCCGTGGTAAATGGCATGGTTGGGTTACCCATGTCCATATTAATGAGAATCCCATTAAAGGGGGCACATGATCTCTGCTTCGACAAGACGTGCCAAGGAAACCGCCTCGCTAAACGAGCTGAGGTGGAACAATGAAAACAATTTATATAGAAGGCTTGGCTGCAGTGTTGTGACGCACTTCGGAATACATCAGCGGATTCGACTTGTGTTAATATTATTCTCTGTATGGCAATATGTGGAAACTTATTTTGCAGAGCCGGACACTATTTTGTGGTGTTTATAATCTTCTTGAAGAACTTGGAGGAGGAACCCGCCTTGCAATGCCGAAGACAATCAGCGCGCCGGACTCGTCGTCATTGAAGCCTGGTTCAGGGGCTACTGAGGGAGTCCTGGATTAGGGGGTGTTCGGATAGCCGAACTATACCTTCAGCCGGACTCCAGGACTATGAAGATACAAAGTTGAAGGCTTCGTCCCGTGTCCGGAAGGATCTTTTCTTGGCGTGGAAGGCAAGCTAGGTGTGCGGATATTCAAGATCTCCTACCATTGTAACCGACTCTGTGTAACCCTAACCCTATCCGGTGTCTATATAAACCGGAGGGTTGTAGTCCGTAGGACAACCATCATCATACACAACCATACCATAGGCTAGCTTCTAGGGTTTAGCCTCTTGATCTCGTGGTAGATCCACTCTTGTACTACCCATATGATCAATATTAATCTAGCAGGAGTAGGGTTTTACCTCCATCGAGAGGGCCCGAACCTGGGTAAAATAAAGTGTCCCTTGTCTCCTGTTACCATCCGACCTTGACGCACAGTTCGGGACTCCGAAGACATCGACGGTATGGACGACGATGCAGGAGACGAACAAGAACCAGCACCCGTAGGGCGCTGGAAGGCCACCTCGTCATATGATATATACATGGTGGATACTCCAAAAGATGGAGATGGCGATGGAAAAGCGGAGGATGACACCTCCAAGAAACAGCCAAAGTGCCGGCGTCAGCAGCGCCGCTCTAAATCCCGCCAAAGCAAAAACGGTGATTCCGGCACGGGAGATAATACTACCCCGGATAGCGCCGAAGAACACTCCCTCCAGATAGATTCAACACAGGAAGATGGAGAAGCCAGCCCTCATGATAGAGCAGCAGTCCGAGAGGTTGAGGATGATAACTACATGCCTCCCTCCGAAGACGAGGCAAGCCTCGACGACGACGAATTCGTCGTACCATCAGACCCCACCGAACAAGAGCGTTTCAAACACAGGCTTTTAGCCACGGCAAGAAGCCTCAAGAAAAAGCAGCAACAGCTTAGAGCTGATCAAGATTTGCTAGCTGACAGATGGACTGAAGTCCTTGCGGCCGAGGAGTATGAACTCGAACGCCCCTCCAAGCGTTACCCAAAGCGCAGGCTGCTACCCCGACTAGAGGAGGAAGCACCTACATCACCAGCGCATGACATGGCCGACCGGCCACCTCGTGGCCACGACAGAGAGGCCCCTAAGCCCTCCACTCAAGCCATGCCCCGACGCCGCTCAAAACATGCTAAGGCACGGGAAAACGCGCCAGACCTGCGAGATATATTGGAGGACAAGGTAAGGCAAACAAGATCGATCTACGGATCGTGCGGGCGCCCAACGACACGTGACGGTGATCGTCATTCCGGATACAACAAATCCGGCCGGTCCGAACACAATAGACAAAGCTCGTTTGAGCTGCGTCGTGATATAGCCCAGTATAGAGGCGCCGCACACCCACTGTGCTTCACAGATGAAGTAATGGATCATAAAATCCCAGATGGTTTCAAACCCGTAAACATCGAATCATACGATGGCACAACAGATCCCGCGGTTTGGATCAAGGATTATATCCTTCATATCCACATGGCCCGTGGTGATGATCTACACGCCATCAAATACCTCCCACTCAAACTCAAGGGACCGGCCCGGCATTGGCTTAATAGCTTGCCAGCAGACTCAATCGGTTCTTGGGAGGACCTGGAAGCCGCATTCCTCGACAACTTCCAGGGAACTTATGTGCGACCATCGGATGCCGATGACTTAAGCCACATAATTCAGCAGCCAGAGGAATCGGCCAGGCAATTCTGGACACGGTTTCTAACAAAGAAAAATCAAATAGTTGACTGTCCGGACGCTGAGGCCCTAGCAGCCTTCAAGCATAATATCCGCGACGAGTGGCTTGCCCGGCACCTGGGACAGGAAAAGCCGAAGTCCATGGCAGCCCTCACGACACTCATGACCCGCTTTTGCGCGGGAGAAGACAGCTGGCTAGCTCGCAGTAACAACTTAGCAAAGAACCCTGGTAATTCGGATACCAAGGAGAAAAGTGGCAGGACACGTCGGAATAAGCAAAAGCGCCGCGTAAGCAGCGACAGCAACGAGGATACGACAGTAAATGCCGGATTCAGAGGCTATAAATCCGGTCAGCGGAAAAAGCCATTCAAAAAAAATACTCATGGCCCGTCCAGTTTGGACCGAATACTCGATCGCTTGTGCCAGATACATGGCACCCCTGAAAGGCCAGCCAATCACACCAACATGGATTGTTGGGTGTTCAAGTAGGCAGGCAAGCTAAGAGCCGAAAATAAAGACAAGGGGCTGCATAGCGATGACGAGGAGGAGCCCAGGCCGCCAAACAACAGTGGACAGAAGGGTTTTCCCACACAAGTGCGGACGGTGAACATGATATATGCAACCCACATTCCCAAGAAGGAGCGGAAGCGTGCGCTACGGGACGTATACACGATGGAGCCAGTCTCCCCAAAGTTCAACCCATGGTCCTCCTGCCCGATCACTTTTGATCGAAGGGACCACCCCACTAGCATCCGTCACGGCGGCTTCGCTGCATTGGTTCTCGACCCAATTATCAACGGATTTCATCTCACAAGAGTCCTCATGGACGGCGGAAGTAGCCTGAACCTACTTTATCAGGATACAGTGCGGAAAATGGGCATAGATCCCTCGAGGATTAAGCCCACAAAAACGACCTTTAAAGGCGTTATACAAGGTATAGAGGCCAACTGTATAGGCTCAGTAACACTTGAAGTGGTCTTCGGATCTCCGGATAATTTTCGAAGCGAAGAGTTAATCTTTGATATAGTCCCGTTTCGCAGTGGCTATCACGCCCTGCTCGGGCGAACCGCATTTGCAAAGTTCAATGCGGTGCCGCACTACGCGTATCTCAAGCTCAAGATGCCAGGCCCTCGAAGAGTAATTATGGTCAACGGAAACACCGAACGCTCCCTTCGTACGGAGGAGCACACGGCGGCTCTCGCAGTGGAAGTACAAAGCAGCCTTCTTAGGCAATTCTCTAGTCCGGCCGTTAAAAAGCCAGACACTGCCAAGCGCGCCCGGAGTAACCTACAACAAGACCGCCTGGCACGTTCTGAGCAGGCGTAGCAATGCGGCCCCAACCCCAGCCCTCGTGACATAGCGAAACCAGTGCCTCGCGTACATAACTACGCTCTTGAAATACCATGGGCGCAGGGGAAGGGGCACAATAACGGCAAGCCCAAAATAAGGCTTAAAACGTACTAGGGGCTGCTTAATTCTCTTTTTAATTTTTTCTTACTTTCAGGACTCCATACTTAGGACGACCTGTTCGGCAATTCAACTGCCGCACGAACGATGCAAGATCCAGGGAAGCAGACAAGCCATGCTGCACTATGGAACTCCCAGGTGGTCTTTGTTACGAGCAGTATACCTGTTTTGAATACAATTCCGCAGCCTGCCCCTGGCCAGGACATGTTAAATAGTCCAATATCCTTTGCTTATCGCACTATTTGTATCGTTCTGCCTTGATAGCAGCCTTCCTATAAACAATGCATAGCTTTTTGTCTATTTTTTGCATTATCCTCTTTTCATATATATGTTTACTAAATGACATGTTGCACCCATACACCATGGTACGGCAAACACGCCAGGGGCTTCAGTACCCCTCAATATGGTGTGAGAAGCCCGTACACTTTCACAAGTGCGGCACCCCGAACTTATAACACTATATGCATCGGCTCCGAATCATGATTTGGGTCAATAGTTGGGTTTGCCCGGCTCCTATGTTTTGGTGCCTTACGTTCCGCTATATCGGCTAAGGTAGCACTAGGAGAACCACTGCGATTGTGCCCCGGTTGAGCTGGGTTAAGCACCTCAGTGGAGAAAGCTAAAACTGACTGTCATGATGAGGCGAGAGACGGTCGCTGTTCAAGAGGTTTTTCGAGTCCCTAAAGACTTATGTTGCTACGAGCGAGGAGCCGGCTTTGTCCGGCCAAGGCGTGGATAGCGCCCCGAACTCGGTCTTCCGAACTAGGGGCTTCACTGAAATTTAAAATTATAAAGTTCTATGGCTAAGTGAGAGTGTTCAAGCATTATAGTCCGATTGCCTGGTTCGTTGTGCTGAGTGCCTCCCTCGAAGGACCCAAACATGGGAAAAAGAGCGCTCAGGTTTATCCCGAACACCCCAGCACTAGTGGCATGGGGGCGGAAGCCGACGACTCGCCATCTCTCAATTTTTTGATAAACGGCAGCACAGAAAATAATATTTTAAATTCAACAAGCATTGCTTAGCGCATATGAACTAGTTTTCAGCGCATAGGATAAACACGAGCGAGTTCATTCAAAAATTACATCCTTGGTACACTCATCCGCCACAAGGCGGGCACCCACAAGAACATCCTTATAGTAGTTCTCGGGCTTGCGATGCTCCTTCCCCGGCGGTGGCCCGTCCCTCACAAGCTTCTCACCGTCTAGCTTACCCAGTGCACCTTTGCACGGGCAAGGGCCCTACGGGCACCTTCGATGCAGATGGAGCGCTTGATGACATCGAACCTTGGACAGGCCTCCACCAGCCGCCGCACCAGCCCGAAGTAGCTCCCAGGCAGGGCCTCTCCGGGCGACAGCCGAACTAGGAAGCCCTTCATGGCCTGTTCGGCCACCTTATGGAGCTCGACCAGCTGTTTCAGCTGGTCACTCAAGGGCACAGGGTGTCCGGCCTCAGCATACTGAGACCAGAACACCTTCTCCGTCGAGCTGCCCTCTTCATCTTGGTAGAATGCGGCGGCGTCGAATACGCTGCGGGGAAGATCTGCGAACGCCCCTGGAGAGCTCCGGATTCGGGTAAGTAACAAGTAGTTTACTTTTATATTTCTGCTTTGCATAAAGAATGCCTTACCCGCTGCTATCTTTTTCATCTCCTCCATTTCTTGGAGGGCCTTTTGGGCTTCGGCCTTGGCAGACTTGGCAGTCTCAAGGGCCGCCGCGAGCTCGGACGCTTGTGTCTTTGACTCAAGCTCCAAACTCTCATGCTTTTTCATGAGAGCCTGAAGCTCTTGCTGCACCTCGCCGACCTGGGCCTCAAGTTTCTCTCGCTCGGTGCGCTCCGCGACCGCTTTCTTTTCGGCCTCGGACAGCGCCTACTTAAGGGTCGCCACCTCAGTCGTGGTCCCTAAAATAAGCAGTACAATCCTGTTATTTTTTGCAATCACGTCTTTCTATAGGCATTTTTTCTGTAAGGTATTTCTTACCTTCTTTTTCCTCGAGCTGCCGCTTGGCAAGGCCGAGCTCTTGCTTGGTCCGCTCGAGTCCCTGTTTCAGGGCACCAACCTCCGCAGTCAGTGCGGCGGTGGCCAGCAGCGAAGCCTGCATACGCATATTGACTCTTTGTTGTTAGACTCCTGCGAAATTTAATAGATCCTCTATTCGGCTTTTCTTTCCGAATGCCAAACAGAGCATCAGGGGCTACTGTCTATGCGGTTATATTCTTACATATTTTTTTACTTACCTCGAAGCCTGTTAGAAGGCTAGCGCAAGCTTCACTCAGTCTGCTCTTGGCGGACCGAACCTTCTGGATCACCTTACTCATAATAGTACGGTGCTCCTCGTCGATGGAGGCGCTGTCAGGCACCTCCAGCAGATTGTCCGGCACCTCCGGTTGGACTAAGGCTGCCGGCTCAGAAGGCTTGCTCCTCTTGGAAGGAGTTCACCTACCGCGGTCCGAAACTGCTGAAGATTCCGGCGCGGTGTCCGGCTCAAAGCCGGACTTGGAGCCCTGGGGGGTCTTGTCCCCTTTACTCCTGGAGTCCGGGAGGTCGCCTTGCGGCTCCTCCAGGACCACCTCCTCCTGCCCCGGAGCTCATTGCGATGCTACTTCGGCATCGTCCACAGTGCGGGGGGAGACAGCGGGGGGAACTGAGTTCACGTCCGATGAATACAGGGAGCCGCTCGACGAGTCGTCGAGTCCGGTCCGTGGCGGGCTGCATAATTATGTTCGACATTAGGAAAAGCTGTGCAACAAAGGAACGTCATGAGTTACTCTGATATCCGAATACTTACGATTTCGCCGGACGCTTGGCCCTGTCTGGCCACTCCTCTTTGTCCTCTTCAACGTCGGGGGAGTAGTCCGGCGGAGGGGTCTTCCTCTTTCTGGACCCTTCGGCCTCCCCCGTCGGGGAGGCCTTCCTTTTCTTTCCTCCCCCCGCTGGAGGGGGAGGGTTTTCTTCTTCCTCCTCGTTCTCACGGGAGGAGAGCGTCTCGGACTCTTCGGATGATGAGTCCAACACCACCACATTATGGGCACTCTTTCGAGTCCCCGTGGCCTTCTTCTTCTAGGCCTTCTTCTCCGGCACCACATAAGGCGCCGGAACCAACAGCTTCACTAGGAGAGCAGGGGCTGGGTCTTCGAACAAGGGATCCGGACAGTTAATCGGTCCAGATATCGCCTGCCAAGCCTGTCAAAGGTGAGGGAGTTTAGATCCCGCATAGAGTCAAACTATGAAAAAACTTAACATCCTGTAAAAGGTGAAAATAGCTTACCTCGCTAGCGTGATGCTGCGAGCTATATCCGCGGTCCTCGGAAGCGGATGTGGGAGCCTCGGCGCCTTTGGTTAGCACCTTCCAAACGTGTTCATACGTCGTGTCGAAGAGCCTGTTAAGGGTTCGGTGCTGCGCCGGGTCGAACTCCCATAGATTAAAGTCCCGTTGTTGACACGGGAGGATCCGGCGGACGAGGATAACCCGGACTACATTGACAAGCTTGATCGGCTTGCTCACCAGGGACTGGATGCATGTCTGCAGTCCGGTCACCTCTTTCTCGTCGCCCCACGACAGGCCCGTCTCTTTCCAGGACATAAGCCTCGTGGGGGGTCCGGATCGGAACTCGGGGGCTGCGATCCATTTCGGATCGCGCGGCTCGGTCATGTAAAACCACCACGATTGCCACCCCTTCAGGGTCTCCACGAAGGAGCCCTCGAGCCATAGGACGTTGGCCATCTTGCCTGCCATGGCGCCTCCGCACTCCGCCTGGGTGCCGCGCACCACCTTGGGCTTGACGTTGAAGGTCTTGAGCCAGAGGCCGAAATGGGGGCGGATGCGGAGGAAGGCCTCGCACACGACGATAAACGCCGAGATGTTGAGGACGAAGTTCGGGGCCAGATCATGGAAATCTAGGCCATAGTAGAACATGAGCCCCCGGACAAATGGGTGGAGTGGAAAACCCTGTCCGCGGAGGAAGTGGGAAGGAATACTACCCTCTCATGGGGCCTTGGGGTGGGGAGAAGCTGCCCCTCCTCGGGAAGCCGGTGCACGATGTCTTTGGACAAGTATCCGGCCTTCCTCAGCTTTTTGACATGGCCCTCCGTGACGGAGGAGACCATACACTTGCCTCCCTCTCCGGACATTGCTGGAGAAGGTTGAGGTGGGAAGTGCGGGCTTGGGCGCAGGAGCTCGGGTGCGTAGAAGATGGATAGGCAAAGGAGGAAGAAGGCGTAGGTAAAAAAGGTGGATCCTTATCCCCTTATATGGGCGGATGCGGTTATGCGTCCCCACCAGCCTAGTAAAACTCGCTTGCCTCCCAAGCGCCGTGATAAATGGCGCGGTTGGGTTACCCACGTCCGTATTGATGAGAATCCCGTAAAAAGGGGCACACAATCTCTGCTTTGACAAGACGTGCCAAGGAAATTGCCTCGCAAAACGTGCTGAGGTGGAAAAATAAAAACGATTCAAGTAAAAGACTTGGCCGTAGTGTGATGTCACGCTGCGGAATACGTCAGCCGATTAGATTTGTGTTAATCTTATTCTCTCTATGGCAATATGTGGAAACTTATTTTGCAGAGCCGGACACTATCCTTGGTGTTTAAAATCTTCTTGAAGAACTTGGAGGAGGAACCCGCCTTGCAATGCCGAAGACAATTTGCGCGCCGGACTCATCGTCATTGAAGCCTGGTTCAGGGGCTACTAAGGGAGTCCTGGATTAGGGGGTGTTCGGATAGCCGGACTATACCTTCAGCCGGACTCCAGGACTATGAAGATACAAGATTGAAGACTTCGTCCCGTGTCCGCAAGGGACTTTCCTTGGCATGGAAGGCAAGCTTGGTGATGCGGATATTCAAGATCTCCTACCATTGTAACCGACTCTGTGTAACCCTAACCCTATCCGGTGTCTATATAAACCGGAGGGTTCTAGTCCATAGGACAACTTCATCATACAACAATCATACCATAGGCTAGCTTCTAGGGTTTAGCCTCCTTGATCTCGTGGTAGATCTACTCTTGTACTACCCATATCATCAATATTAATCAAACAGGAGTAGGGTTTTACCTTCATCGAGAGGGCCCGAACCTGGGTAAAAACATCGTGTTCCTTGTCTCCTGTTACCATCCGCCTAGGCGCACAGTTCGGGACCCCCTACCCGAGATCCGCCGGTTTTGACGCCGACAAGGTTGCTTTGTACTTCCGCTGCGAGGGCCGCCGTGTGCTCCTCCGTTCGGAGGGAGCGTTCGGTGTTTCCATTGACCGTGATTACTCCTCGAGGGCCTGGCATCTTGAGCTTAAGGTATGCGTAGTGCGGTACCGCATTGAACTTTGCAAAAGCAGTTCGCCCGAGCAGTGCGTGATAGCCACTGCGGAACGAGACTATGTCGAAGATTAACCCCTCGCTTCGGAAATTATCCGGAGATCCGAAGACCACTTCAAGTGTGACTGAGCCTGTATTGTTGGCCTCTACACCTGGAGACGCCTTTAAAGGTCGTGTTGGTGGGCCTAATCCTCGAGGGATCTATGCCCATTTTCCGCACTGTATCCTGGTAAAGCAGGTTCAGGCTGCTGCCGCCGTCCATGAGGACTCTTGTGAGACGAAATCCGTCAATAATTGGGTCTAGAACCAATGCGGTGAACCCGCCATGACGGATGCTAGTGGGGTGGTCCCTTCAATCAAAAGTGATCGGGCAGGAGGACCATGGGTTGAACCTTGGGGCGACTGGCTCCATCGCGTATACGTCCCGTAACGCACGCTCCCGCTCCCTCTTGGGGATGTGGGTTGCGAATATCATGTTCACCGTCCGCACTTGTGGGGGAAAACCCTTCTGTCCACTGTTGTTCGGCGGCCTGGGCTCCTTCTCGTCGTCGCTACGCAGCCCCTTGTCTCTATTTTCGGCATTTAACTTGCCTGCCTGCTTGAACACCCAACAATCCCTGTTGGTGTGATTGGCTGGCTTTTCGGGGGTGCCATGTATCTGGCACAAGCGGTCGAGTATTCGGTCCAAACTGGACGGGCCCTGAGTATTTCTTTTGAATGGCTTTTTCCGCTGACCGGATTTGTAGCCTCTGAATCCAGCATTGACTGCCGTATCCTCGTTGCTGTCGCTATTGACGCGACGCTTTTGCTTGTTCCGACGCGACCTGCCACTTTTGTCCTTGGTGTCCGAATTACCAAGGTTCTTGGTAAAGTTATTTCTGCGAGCTAGCCAGCTGTCTTCTCCCGCGCAAAAGCGGGTCATGTGTGTCGTGAGGGCTGCCATAGATTTCGGCTTTTCCTGTCCAAGGTGCCGGGCAAGCCACTCGTCGCGGATATTATGCTTGAAGGCTGCTAGGGCCTCTGCGTCCGGACAGTCGACTATTTGGTTTTTCTTTGTTAGGAACCGTGTCCAGAATTGCCTGGCCGATACCTCTGGCTGCTGAATTATGTGGCTTAGGTCATCGGTGTCCGGTGGTCGCACATAGGTACCCTGGAAATTGTCGAGGAATGCGGCTTCCAGGTCCTCCCAAGAACCGATTGATTCTGCCGGCAAGCTGTTAAGCCAATGCCGGGCTGGTCCCTTAAGTTTGAGTGGGAGGTATTTGATGGCGTGTAGATCATCGCCGCGGGCCATGTGGATATGAAGGAGATAATCCTCGATCCATACCGCAGGATCTGTTGTGCCATCATATGATTCGATGTTCACGGGTTTGAAACCCTGAGGGATTTTATGATCCATTACTTCATCTGTGAAGCATAGTGGGTGTGCGACGCCTCTGTATTGGGCCATATCACGACGCAGCTCAAACAAGCTTTGTCTATTGTGTTCGGCCCAGCCGGATTTATTATATCCCGAGTGACGATCACCGTCACGTGCCGTGGGGCGCCTGTGCGATCCATAGATCGATCTTGTTTGCCTTGCCTTGTCCTCCAGTATGTCTCGCTGGTCTGGCGCATTTTCCCGTGCCTTAGTATATTTTGAGCGGCGTCGGGGCACAGCTTGAGTGGAGGGCCAAGAGGCCTCTCTGTCACGGCCACGAGGTGGCCGATCGGCCGTATCATGCGCTGGTGATGTAGGTTTAGGTGCTTCCTTCTATAATTGTGGTAGCAACCTGCACTTCGGGTAGCTCTTGGAGGGGCGTTCGAGTTCATACTCTTAGGCCGCAAGGACTTCAGTCCATCTGTCGGCTAGCGAATCTTGATCAGCTCTAAGCTGTTGCTGCTTTTTCTTGAGGCTGCTCGCCATGGCCATAAGCCTGCGTTTGAAACGCTCTTGTTCGACGGGATCCTCTGGCACGATGAATTCGTCATCGTCGAGGCTTGCCTCGTCTTCGGAGGGAGGCATATAATTATCATCCTCGACCTCTCTGTCTGCCGCTCTCTCATGAGGGCTGGCTTCTCCATCCTCCTGTGCCGAATCTTGCTGGAGGGGGTGTTCTTCGGCGCTATCCGGAGTATTATTATCTCCTGTGCCGGAATCACCGTTTTTGCTTTGGCGGGATTTAGAGCGGCGCCGCTGATGCCGGCGCTTGGGCTGTTTCTTGGAGGGGTCATCCCCCGCTGTTCCATCGCCATCTCCTTCTTTTGGGGTGTCCACCATGTATATGTCGTACGACGAGGAGGCTTTCCAGTGGCCTATAGGTGCTCGTTCTTGATCGTCTCCTGCATCTGCGTCCATACCGTCAATGTCTTCGGAGTCGAAGTCGAGCATGTCGGTTAAATCATCAACAGTGGCTACAAAGTGGGTGGTGGGTGGGCTTTGAATTTCTTCATCGTCCGTATCCCATCCTTGCTGACCGTAGTCCGGCCAGGGCTCTCCGGATAAAGAGAGAGACTTTAGTGACTTCATAATGTCGCCGAAGAGTGAGTGCTGAAAGACTTTAGTGAACTCCATGATCGGCGCCCAATCGGATTTGATCGGCAGGGGCGCGGAGGGCTCGGAGTCCGGAGAGGAGTCCGGCCCCTCGGAGTCATGGGCCTTGCAGAGTGCGGGGCTGGTGTTCGGCTCGATCGCCTTTGGGATCACAGCCCCCGAGGCGGCATCCAACCGCTCATCCTCGATCGGCGTAGTCGGCTCCGAATTAAGGGTCGGGACCGATGCGTGTGTGGCCTCCAGGGCACTGTTCGGCGGCAAAGCTAGATCATGCCCATCGTGACAGTGCGGCGCGCTCGGCTGTGGCTCGAATCCATCGAAGATCAAGTCCCCGCGGATGTCAGCCGTGTAGTTTAAACTTCCAAATCTGACCTGATGGCCAGGGGCGTAGCTTTTGATCTGCTCCAGGTGGCCAAGCGAATTGGCCCGCAGTGCGAAGCCGCCGAAGATGAGGATCTGTTTGGGGAGAAAAGTCTCACCCTGAACTGCATCGCCATTGATGATCGGAGGAGCCATAGGGCCTAAAGGTGACGACACAGAGGAACTCTCAATGAAAGCACCAATGTCGGTGTCAAAACCGGCGGATCTTGGGTAGGGGGTCCCGAACTGTGCGTCTAGGCGGATGGTAACAAGAGACAAGGGACACAATGTTTTACCCAGGTTCGGGCCCTCTTGATGGAGGTAAAACCTTATGTCCTGCTTGATTAATATTGATGATATGGGTAGTACAAGAGTAGATCTACCACGAGATCAAGGAGGCTAAACCCTAGAAGCTAGCCTATGGTATGATTGTTGTATGTTGTCCTACGGACTAAAACCCTCCGGTTTATATAGACACCGGAGAGGGTTAGGGTTACACAAAGTTGGTTACAATGGTAGGAGATCTAAATATCCGCATCGCCAATCTTGCCTTCCATGCCAGGGAAAGTCCTTCCAGACACATGACGAAGTCTTCAATCTTGTATCTTCATAGTCCAGGAGTCCGGCTGAAGGTATAGTCCGGCTACCCGGACACCCCCTAATCCAGGACTCCCTCACATAGATTGATAAACTTTAGGTCATCCACTTGAGGGAAATTTGCTACTGTCCTACAAACCTCTTCACTTGGAGGCCCAACAACGTCTACAAGAAGAAGGTTGCGTAGTAGACATCAAGCTCTTTTCTGGCGCCGTTGCCGGGGAGGCTAGGTAAGCGGCACTCACACCCCGTCAACTAAGCTCTTTTCCGGCGCCGTTGCCGGGGAGGTGAGTGCTTGAAGGTATATCTTTAGATCTTGCAATCGAATATTTTTGTTTCTTGTTTTAGCACTAGTTAGTTTATAAAAGAAAACTATAAAAATGGAATTGAGTCTACCTCATATGCTTCATCTTTTTAATATCTTTCGTGAGTATGATGGAAAGGAAAGTTGTGCCAAAGTGTTAGAAGAAGAATGCATTAAATTGTTTGGCACTAAATCTTTGAATGATGAGCATGATTGCAATGTTGTTAGTATGAATTCCTTCAATATCCATGATGCTAATGATATGCAAAGCCACAAGCTTGGGGAAGCTATGTTTGATGAAGATGATATTTTTTGTCCCCCAAGCTTTGATGAGCAAATTTACTATGATGAAAGCATGCCTACTATCTATGATGATTATTGTGATGACACGTATGCTTTAAAGAATAATGATAACCATGAAACTTGTCATCTTGATCTTAATTTTCAATCACATGATAGTTATTTTGTTGACTTTGCTCCCACTATTGTTGATGAGAATAGATTTGCTTATGTGGGGAGTAATAAATTTTCTATGCTTGTAGATCATGAAAAGAATGTTCTAGGTGCTGGTTATATTGTTGAATATATTCATGATGCTACTGAAAATTATTATGAGGGAGGAACATATGCTTGTAGGACTTGCAATAATATCAAGTTTCCTCTCTATGTGCTTAAAGTTTAAAGTTATGCTTGTTTTGCCTTCCTATGCTAGTTGATTATTGTTCCCACAAGTTGTTTGCTCACGGAATCCCTATGCATAGGAAGAGGGTTAGACTTAGATGTTCTAGTCATATTCTTCATGATGCTCTCTTTATGTTTCACTTATCTTTTATGTGAGCATCATTGAAATCATTATGCCTAGCTAGGGGCGTTAAACGATAGCGCTTGTTGGGAGGCAACCCAATTTTATTTTAGCTTCTTGCTTTTTGGTTCTGTTTAGGAATAAATAATCCATCTAGCTTTTGTTTAGATGTGATTTTGTGTTTTAATTAGTGTTTGTGCCAAGTAGAACCTTTGGGAAGACTTGGGTGAAGTCTTTATGATCATGCTGTAAAAAATAGAAACTTTAGCGCTCACGATATTACCTTCAACTTTTTACTGGAGAGTGATATTTAGTTGATTCTTTTTGAATAGGATTACTAGACAAATTCCTCAGGTCCACCATTTATTTTAGAATTTTTGGAGTTCCAGAGGTTTACGTTTGATACAGATTACTACAGACTGTTCTGTTTTTGACAGATTCTGTTTTTCGTGTGTTGTTTGCTTATTTTGATGAATCTATGGCTAGTAAAATAGTTTATAAACCATAGAGAAGTTGGAATACAGTAGGTTTAACACAAATGTAAATAAATAATGAGTTCATTACAGTACCTTTAAGTAGTGTTTTGTTTTCTTTCGCTAACGGAGCTCACGAGACTTTCTGTTAAGTTTTGTGTTGTGAAATTTTCAAATTTTGGGTAGATTCGATGGACTATGGAATAAGGAGTGGCAAGAGCCTAAGCTTGGGGATGCCCAAGGCACCCCAAGGTAATATTCAAGGATAACCAAGCGTCTAAGCTTGGGGATGCCCCGGAAGGCATCCCCTCTTTCGTCTACTTCCATTGGTAACTTTACTTGGAGCTATATTTTTATTCACCACATGATTTGTGTTTTGCTTGGAGCATCATTTTATTTTATTTAGCTTTGCTTTCTGTTTGAATAAAGTATGGAGATCTGAAATTATTAAATGGGAGAGTCTTCACATAGTTGCATAATTATCCGACTAGTCATTGATCTTCACTTATATCTTTCGGAGTAGTTTGTCGTTTGCTCTAGTGCTTCACTTATATCTTTTAGAGCATGGTGGTAGTTTTATTTTGAAGAAATAGATGAACTCTCATGATTCACTTATCTTATTTTGAGAGTCTTCAATAGCATGGTAATTTGCTTAAATAATCATAATATGCTAAGCATACAAGATTTGTAAGAATTCTTATGAGTGTGTTGAATACTAAGAAAAGTTTGATACTTGATAATTGTTTTGAGATATGGAGGTAGTGATATTAAAGTTGTGCTAGTTGAGTAGTTGTGAATTTGAGAAATACTTGTGTTGAAGTTTGCATGTCCCGTAGCATGAACGTATGGTAAACGTTATGTAACAAATTTGAAACATGAGGTGTTATTTGATTGTCCTCCTTATGAGTGGCGGTCGGGGACGAGCGATGGTCTTTTTCTACCAATCTATCCCACTAGGAGCATGCGCATAATGCTTTGGTTTTTGATGGCTTGTAGATCTTTGCAATAAGTATATGAGTTCTTTATGAGTAATGTTGAGTCCATGGATTATACGCACTCTCACCCTTCCATCATTGCTAGCCTCTTCGGTACCGTGCATTGCCCTTTCTCACATCGAGAGTTGGTGCAAACTTCGCCGGTGCATCCAAACCCCGTGATATGATACGCTCTTTCACACATAAACCTCCTTATATCTTCCTCAAAACAGCCACCATACCTACCTATTATGGCATTTCCATAGCCATTCCGAGATATATTGCCATGCAACTTTTCACCATACCGTTCATCATGACATGCTCCATCATTGTCATATTGCTTTGCATGATCATGTAGTTGACATCGTATTTGTTGCGAAGCCACCGTTCATAATTCTTTCATACATGTCACTCATGAGTCATTGCACATCCCTGTACACCGCCGGAGGCATTCATATAGAGTCATATCTTGTTCTAAGTATTGAGTTGTAAGAAAAATAAAAGTGTGATGATCATCATTATTAAAGCATTGTCCCAGTGAGGAAAGGATGATGGAGACCATGATTCCCCCACAAGTCGGGATGAGACTCCAGACAAAAAAAAAGAGGCCATAAAAAAAGGGAAAAGGCTCAAACAAAAAAAATTAAAAAAATGAGAGAAAAAGAGAGAAGGGACAATGTTACTATCCTTTTACCACACTTGTGCTTCAAAGTAGCACCATAATCTTCATGATAGAGAGTCTCTTGTTTTGTCACTTTCATATACTAGTGGGAATTTTTCATTATAGAACTTGGCTTGTATATACCAACAATGGGCCTCCTCAAGTGCCCTAGATCTTCGTGAGCAAGCAAGTTGGATGCACACCCACTTAGTTTCTTTTGTTGAGCTTTCATACATTTATAGCTCTAGTGCATCCATTGCATGGCAATCCCTACTCCTTGAATTAACATCAATCGATGGGCATCTCCATAGCTCATTGATTAGCCTCGTTGATGTGAGACTTTCTCCTTTTTTGTCTTCTCCACATAACCCCCATCATCATATTCTATTCCACCCATAGTGCTGTGTCCATGGCTCACGCTCATGTATTGCGTGAAGGTTTATAAGTTTGAGATTACTAAAGTATGAAACAATTGCTAGGCTTGTCATCGGGGTTGTGCATGATGAGAGCATTCTTGTGTGACGAAAATGGAGCATGACTAAACTATATGATTTTGTAGGGCTGAACTTTCTTTGGCCATGTTATTTTGAGAGGACATAATTGCTTAGTTAGTATGCTTGAAGTATTATTATTTCTATGTCAATATGAACTTTTGTCTTGAATCTTTCGGATCTGAATATTTATATCACAATTACGAAGAATTACAATGAAATTATACCGACTAGCATTCCACATCAAAAATTATATTTTTTATCATTTACCTTCTCGAGGACGAGCAGGAATTAAGCTTGGGGATGCTTGATACGTCTCCAACGTATCTATAATTTTTGATTGCTCCATGCTATATTATCTACTGTTTTGGGCAATACTGGGCTTTATTTTCAACTTTTATATTACTTTTGGGACTAACCTATTAACCGGAGGCCCAGCCCAGATTTGTTGTTCTTTGCCTATTTCAGTGTTTCGAAGAAAAGGAATATCAAACGGAGTCGAAACGGAACGGAATCAACTGGAGAAGTTATTTTTTGGAAGGAAAGCTACCGGATAGACTTGGACCCCACGTCAGGAGCAAAGGGAGATGCTCACGAGGGTGGGGGGCGCGCCCCCTTGCCTCATGGGGCCCCCGAAGCTCCACCGACATACTTCCTACACCCATATATACCCACGCATCCTAAAACTTCTAGAATAGAGATTAGATCGGGAGTTCCGCCGCCGCAAGCCTCTGTAGCCACTAAAAGTCAATCGGGACCCTGTTCCGGCACCCTGCCGGAGGGGGGAACCCTCACCGGTGGCCATGTTCATCATCCCGGCGATCTCCATGACGAGGAGGGAGTAGTTCACCCTCGGGGCTGAGGGTATGTACCAGTAGCTATGTGTTTGATCTCTCCCTCTCTCTCTCTCGTGTTCTTGATTTGGCACGATCTTGATGTATCGTGAGCTTTGCTATTATAGTTGGATCTTATGTTTCTTCTCCCCCTCTGCTCTCTTATAATGGATTGAGTTTTCCCCTTGAAGTAATCTTATCGGATTGAGTCTTTAAAGATTTGAGAACACTTGATGTATGTCTTGCCGTGCGTATCTGTGGTGACAATGGGATATCACATAATTCACTTGATGTATGTTTTGGTGATCTACTTGCGGGTTCCGCCCATGAACCTATGCATAGGGGTTGGAACACGTTTTCGTCGTGATTCTCCGGTAGAAACTTTGGGGCACTCTTTGAGGTTCTATGTGTTGGTTGAATAGATGAATCTGAGATTGTGTGATGCATATCGTATAATCATACCCACGGATACTTGAGGTGACATTGGAGTATCTAGGTGACATTAGGGTTTTGGTTGATTTGTGTCTTAAGGTGTTATTCTAGTACGAACTCTAGGGCTATTTGTGACACTTATAGGAATAGCCCAACGGATTGATTGGAAAGAATAACTTTGAGGTGGTTTCGTACCCTACCATAATCTATTCGTTTGTTCTCCATTATTAGTGACTTTGGAGTGACTCTTTGTTGCATGTTGAGGGATAGTTATATGATCCAATTATGTTATTATTGTTGAGAGAACTTGCACTAGTGAAAGTATGAACCCTAGGCCTTGTTTCCTAGCATTGCAATACCGTTTACGCTCACTTTTACCACTCGTTACCTTGCCGTTTTTATATTTTCAGTTTACAAAAACCTATATCTGCCATCCATATTGCACTTGTATCACCATCTCTTCGCCGAACTAGTGCACCTATACAACTTACCATTGTATTGGGTGTGTTGGGGACACAAGAGACTCTTTGTTATTTGGTTGCAGGGTTGTTTGAGAGAGACCATCTTCATCCTACGCCTCCCACGGATTGATAAACCTTAGGTCATCCACTTGAGGGAAATTTGCTACTGCCCTACAAACCTCTGCACTTGGAGGCCCAACAACGTCTACAAGAAGAAGGTTGCGTAGTAGACATCAAGCTCTTTTCTGGCGCCGTTGCCGGGGAGGCTAGGTAAGCGGCACTCACACCCCGTCAACTAAGCTCTTTTCTGGCACCGTTGCCGGGGAGGTGAGTGCTTGAAGGTATATCTTTAGATCTTGCAATCGAATCTTTTTGTTTCTTGTTTTAGCACTAGTTAGTTTATAAAAGAAAACTATAAAAAATGGAATTGAGTCTACCTCATACGCTTCATCTTTTTAATATCTTTCGTGAGTATGATGGAAAGGAAAGTTGTGCCAAAGTGTTAGAAGAAGAATGCATTAAATTATTTGGCACTAAATCTTTGAATGATGAGCATGATTGTAATGTTGTTAGTATGAATTCCTTGAATATCCATGGGAAGCTATGTTTGATGAAGATGATATTTTTTGTCCCCCAAGCTTTGATCAGCAAATTTACTATGATGAAAGCATGCCTCCTATCTATGATGATTATTGTGATGACACGTATGCTTTAAAGAATAATGATAACCATGAAACTTGTCATCTTGATCTTAATTTTCAATCACATGATAGTTATTTTGTTGAGTTTGCTCCCACTATTGTTGATGAGAATAGATTTGCTTATGTGGGGAGTAGTAAATTTTCTGTGCTTGTAGATCATGAAAAGAATGTTTTAGGTGCTGGTTATATTGTTGAATTTATTCATAATGCTACTGAAAATTATTTGAGGGAGGAACATATGCTTGTAGGAATTGCAATAATATCAAGTTTCCTCTCTATGTGCTTAAAGTTTTAAAGTTATGCTTGTTTTGCCTTCCTATGCTAGTTGATTATTGTTCTCATAAGTTGTTTGCTCACAAAATCCCTATGCATAGGAAGAGGCTTAGACTTAGATGTGCTAGTCATATTCTTCATGACGCTCTCTTTATGTTTTAATTCTTATCTTTTATGTGAGCGTCATTGAAATCATCATGCCTAGCTAGGGGCGTTAAACGACAACGCTTGTTGGGAGGCAACCCAATTTTATCTTAGTTTCTTGCTTTTTGGTTCTATTTAGAAATAAACAATCCATCTAGCTTTTGTTTAGATGTGGTTATGTGTTTTAATTAGTGTTTGTGCCAAGTAGAACCTTTGGGAAGACTTGGGTGAGGTCTTTATGATCATGCTGTAAAAAACAGAAACTTTAAACATCGGCTAATAGCCACTGCAAGGAGCCTGAAAAAGAAGTAGCTGCAGCTTCAAGCTGACCAAGATCTCCTCAATGATAGATGGACCGAAGTCATGGCTGCCGAAGAATATGGCCTTAGTGGCACAACCAAAAATTACCCGAAGCGCAAATTGCTACCTCAGTTCGATGACGAGGCGCTAGAGCCCGTACCATCATCGCACAACGCGGCCGACCAACCGCCACACGGTCTGGATAAAGTGGCAACTCTAGCCAAACACCAGACCGCCCCACCTTGCCATAAAGGCAAGAATGAAACAGCTCGGGGTTGTACATATGACCTTCGGCCGGACTTGGACAGTAAAGCAGGACACACAAGATTGATCTACGGTTCGCAATGACGTGCCTTGATACGCGACGATGGCTACCTATTCGGACGTGAAAAACCTAGCCACGCCCGGGCCGAAAACCGCAAGTGGACTCCATCAGAGGTATGTCACGTTGTAGCCCAATATAGAGGCGCCACACACGCTCTTTGCTTCACAGACGAAGCAATGGAGCATGAATTCCCAGACGGGTTCAAACCCATGAATATCAAATCATACGACGGAACAACGGATCCCGCGGTATGGATCCAGGACTTCCTCCTCCATATCCACATGGCCCGCGGAGATGACCTTCATGCCATCAAATACCTACCACTAAAACTCAAAGGACCAGCTCGGTACTGGTTAAACAGTCTGCCGGAAAATTCTATTGGCAGCTGGGAAGATTTGGAAGACGCGTTTCGCGACAATTTCCAAGGAACATGTGTCCGGCCACCGGATCCCAATGACTTAAGCCACATTGTCCAGCAGCCTGGAGAGTCAGCCAGGAAGGTCTGGACTAGGTTCTTAGTTAAAAGAACCAAATCATCGACTGTCTGACGCGGAAGCCCTTGCGTCCTTCAAACACAGCATCCGAGATGAATGGCTTGCCCGCCACCCCGGTCAAGAAAGACCTAAATCCATGACAACCCTTACCGCTCTAATGACCCTCTTTTGCACGTGAGAAGACAACTGGCTCACTCGTAGAATCAACAGCGTCAGCGACCCGGGCACTTCCGAAATCCGAGACGGCAATGGCAAGCCACGAAGCAGCAAACACAAAAGTCGCAATGATAATGAAAGATCACGCGACACAGTGGTCAACGCCGGATTCAGTAGTCCCAAATCCGGTCAACGGAAAAAGCCATTCAAGGCGAACAGAGACGGACCATCCAATCTAGACAGGATTGGATCGACCCTAACTGATTCACGGCCACCCCGATAAACCAGCTAATCATACCAACAGAAGTTGTTAGGTCTTCAAGCAGGCTGGCAAGCTCAACACCGAACACAAGGAGAGGAGGCGGCCCGGCGATAGGGACGACGAAGAGATTCACCAACCAAATACCGGGGGTCAGAAGAAATTCCCCCCCGAAGCAAAAACAGTAAACATGGTATACGTGACACACACCCCTAGAGGTGAGCGCATGAAACACTCCCTCCATAAAGGAGATCATACTACGGCTACCTCAGCCGAACTACACAGCGGCCTTATCACGCCGCATACCACGTCGGCCATCACGCCGCCGGTCTCCATTCAACAGGACCGATCAAGGTCCATATTGGACTAGCAATTCGGCTTCCACCATTCGCCTAATATGCCTTCAAAGTGGATACCGCGCATACATAATTATGCACTTGAAATACCCTAGGCACCGGCGGAAGTACAATACGGGTGTGCCTGCAACCCCCCTTCTTTTCTAACTGCCCTTTTTCCTTTATATTATCCCCTCCACAGGTAGCTCAAGGACTGGTCACCCCGAGGACTCTACCAGAGTTCGGGTTCGTACAATCATCCAAGGGTTATTCCTGTCAAGGAATCCCTTAGCCGAGGACAGGCGGCGCAGACGTGCGATAGGAGGTCCAAAAAAACTTTTTGTAGACCAAGCTCTCTATTCCGAGCCTATAAAGAGCCTTTTTCCTCATCCTTCGACCCCTGGCATGTCAAATAGCCAGGGTTGCGGCTTTGTTATCTATCTTTATCTTTACCTAATAATAAAGCAAATTGGGTTTCTTTCGTCCGTCATGGCATTTTTCAAAAAAGTCCCTCTATTTCAGAGAATTCAACCCGCCATCCGGATTTAAGTTACACCCGAACCGTTATTTTACATTTTTTGAAAACCCCCTCATGTTTTAGGTAATTCATCCGCGGATCATATTTAAGTCAAACAAATGCTTTTTAAAATCATCCATATCTTTTAAACTGTAACTCCGATTTGAACATATTATATATGAAATTTGATTAGAAAAATATGTAGAATATGAATATGAGATTATTTTTACCTGTTAAGTATTTTAAATATTATTTTGGAATATATTTGAGTCAAACCAAATGATTTTCTAAATTATCTCTCTTTTAAACCGTAACTTTGATTTTAACATATCATATATGAAATTTTATTAGAAAAATGTGTGGAATCTAAATATTATGTTAATTTTTCCTGTTAAATATTTTTCAAATATTGTTATGGAAGCAAACTTATAATTTATAGCGCAAGATCCTTTTTTTCATACCGGCGGCGATTCAGATTGCAAATAAACACCCCACTATAACCATATAAGGAAAAGAAAACATCGATAACTACACATGCATACCTCTAAAAAATGTCGCAGGGGAAAAACAACAGATTTCTCATCGCGAGAGTGAGAGAAAGCGAGAGAGAGAGAGAGAGAGAGAGAGAGAGAGAGAGAGAGGGAGAGGGAGAGGGAGAGAGAGACGCCTTAGGATTAACCATATTCAACACACGTTTTTTGTTGTTTTGTGTGAACACCGAGGCCATCGCCGGCGAGGGTAAGAAGGAGGATAAGCGGTAACACAAATATGATGATGCCTCGCAAAAATAAAGGAGATGGACCTATTGTGGTCTTCAGTGATGGTTGTTGAGTTAAGAGCGTGTGCTATGTTTTCTCTCCCATTGCAACGCACGGGCTCTTTTGCTAGTATACTTACTTATAATAATTACAGACTTCCAAGAAATTCCAACGTTAATCAGTAAATAAGAGCCGTTAATCTTGCGGGACCAAGCAATTACGGTGCAGATTAACTTACAGAGTCCCAGGAAAGTCCCACGTTAATCAGTAAATAAGAGCCATTAATCTGGTGGGACAAAGTAGTTACGATGCAGATTAACCATATAATTCTTGCCTGAAATTTCGCTCAATTTAGCAAAAAAAATAAAATGAAAGCCAACAAATCTGTTACGGTTGTAGAAATAGGTGGAAAAGGAGATACCTCTAAGATATCTAACTACTCCACGTCTCTTCCTCCATACAAAAACAACCTCAACCAATCGTACGTCAGGGAACCTCTTCTATATTCATAGCAAAAAAAAAACTCTCCTATATCTCCTCACGTCCATGGGCAGATATCGGATAGAGCATCAGTTTGTTTAGCAAGGAACAATCACAGCCCCATATTAACTAGATCGGCAACGCGCCTTGGCGCGAGGGTGCCTGGCACAACGTACTATTCAAGCACTCAAACAAAGCATTTAATGTCACCAAATGGGAATTAGAATTATTGTTTGGGATGGATCAACCCAGTACATTTGGCAAATGAGAATTAGAATGATTGCTTATGATAGTTCAACCCACTAAGTTAAATCAATAGCCTGGAACATTTTCTCAAAGCAATACAAAGGGGCAGTAAAATTGGATATAACAAAAGCAAAGCAAGCAGGATGCAAAATAGAACAGTTGATGTGGAAGTTCATGGCCAAGTGGAAATATAAATATATAATTGGTTGCAGAGTTAAGCCAAGATGATGGGTCCTCAGCAAGTACTATAGTTGGGTTATTAGATATCAAAAGCAAACCATATAGTTCCGCTAAAGCTCCAGAACCGAAAGTGCATCAGTGTAACTAATATGTAGTCTACATAAAGAATGTTACATAATTCTTAGAGCAGGGTACTCTTACAAAAGGCGAGGACAATCAGACAGTAGTTTGCACAACATATCACAGTAGCTAGTGATGGCTTGAATCTCAAACAACAAACACAGCAGTCCACAAGACCATCGCATGCACCAAAAGATGGCCAAACTTATTTACAAAGGAATGTAAAATGTCGGGGACGATGAGTCGTCGGCCATGGCGGTCGACAAGCACACACCAGCCACCTAATTAACTTGTTCGTCAACGCACAGATGGAGCAGATAACAGACGGTAGTAGCTTCCGCTGCTCACTCAAGAAACACTAACTTCAGACTTGACAGTAAAGAACAATACACAAAAACGAACCTGGATTAGAGCAAAAGAAATGTTGTGAGTCTAAAGATCCAACTCTACTGCATAAGAAACTCAACAATGGATCCAGCTCTATTTTAAATCCATTTCTCACCATTAAGGGTACATTTAGGTACATTTCATACAACAACCTGGAAAATGATACAAATTGGTCAAACAACTTGAGTTCCGGGTACATTTAGGTACATTTCCGTCTATTTTCGTTAAAGCTCCGTTAAGCCTGCCTACGTGGCAGTGGTCCCACATGTCAGCTCCTAGGAGAAATTAATTATTTAAAAAATGCAGTGACCAGGATTCGAACCCGTTCACAATCACTTTTAATCAGGCGCTAATGACCACTAAGAACATGCTAATTCTTTATACATTTGGAGATAGTTCTGCTTGTATACCTTTCTTCTGGAGTACATCACAAAGATTGGTACAAAACATTGCCATATCGCATATAGTGTGCCGTGACAAACCCAACTGAAACTTTACAACATGGCAAGGATATAATATTCGTAAACAGTATGTGGAAGATATATTAATTCATCCTTTGGACCATCTATGCAGGACCCATTTGTCAGCAGGTAAGAGATCATCAAACAAAATACAGTAGTAGGAATTATCATTTGGCCAACTATAAATTTGCAAATTCCAACGCATGGACTTAAGCATATCTAAAAACCTTATATTGGATGCAAATTTACAGCTTTTCCCATGTCCTCAGTAACAAAATCTGTATCAGGTTACTCACAAACTTTGTTTGCATGCATCGATTCCAATTCTCGGTGATACTACAGCAGAACTTTGTAAAATTTGCTCAACAGAAAAATGAGAGGCGACCCAGTCCAGTTGCCGGTACAGCCATAAGTTGATTTTATGGGTTGTCCTCTTGTTGAGATAGTAAAATTTGTGTAGACAATTGGATAAAGAAGTAGTAGGTGCTTAGCGGTTAGCCCCGCTTGACTGATAGGACTGCTCCCAGGTTTGAATCCTGTTCACTGCATTTTTGAAAAATAATTAATTTCTCCCCTAGCTGACAGGTGGGACCTACACAATTAAGTGAGACAGAGCATGGGTCCACTGCCATGTTTGATGTGCCAAGTTATGCAGAGTTAACGGGGCGTTAAAGGTAATAGACCAAAATGTACCTAAAAGAACCTAAAACTCAAGTTTTATGATCAATTTGCGTCATTTTTCAAGTTGTTGTATGAATTTGTACCTACCGTGCAAGTTCATGTATCATAAGTGTATTTAACTCAAAAAGAAACTACATAGCAGGAGGCTCACCTTGTTGCTGTAGGCTAGTGTTGCTTGGCGAGGTAGTAGATGTAGGCTTGGAGGAGGATGTTGGTTATATGATTCTCCCTTCACAATCACCTGTGTGAGACCCAGCATGCCGGCCGGATCTCCTCTGCGATGGAGGGCCGCCCCCTGAATTCATCTGTGAAGAGATCTACAACGGTCTTCCCAGCCCATTTGTTCTTCGCCTACAAACCAGCAAACCAAATTCAGAGTTTGGTCCAGACAATATCTGGCAAGACTACTTGTAGCAAACAAATTGTTAATGTTATCCTATCACTAGAACAAATTAGAAAATTAGGCTAAAGTTCCAGAGTTGTGAATGATTTTGCGGTTTCATCATTCTGAGTGGAGCAGCAAAATCAATAACTACTGCACGTACGCCCTAAGCAATTGAAACTATAAGTACAGCAGCGACGCAAGCGTCTCTGCTCGGCAAGCAGGAAGGAGAAGGGCGGGGCGGATGGGTGATGGGTCAGGGGCGTACCTCTAAGGCGAGCAACGCTGGCAGTACTGCAGCCACTTTGCGTGGGCCTCGTCAGCGGGGACAGGCTCGCCGAAGAACTCAGGCTCCCTGTCGCCATGCGCCTCTTGGGCGCCGCCGCCGCCGCACAGTCGACGGAGAGGAGAGGAACCGAACAGGATCTAATAATTTTCTTTTCTACACCCATCATGTCAATAAGGAGACCATGATCTGAAATATAAATAGATGAGCGTTACCTGCTTGAAATGCTGACAACATATCCCCAGTCCAAAAAATAGGCGGTGTGGATCCAAAGGAAACTTCTGGTCGGCATGGCGGCCACATCAAAGTCAACACCTTTGGGTGCCGATCCACTCCTTGAGAGGCTCCGGTGAGGATCCTCCCCCGTCCATGAATGAGAAATTAAGCAACATGAGAACAAAAAGAAAGTTTTGTACATAGGTATGCCAAAAAGCACTGGACAAGTTATCTCACCCAAAGATCCAGAATGCGAGCTCACTATAAAATCAGCAAGGGGACCTGCAAAACAAACCACAGTCAACACGCCAATTTTATAGCTTCTCATATTTTTAATATTTGCCGTCTCAATCTTTGATTTATGTTAAACAAAATCTACATGTTATATCTGCTCCAGATTAATCATCCAAAATGCACTCTATACAATAGGGCATATAACCCTGAAGCATTTGACAACGCCTAGATCAATTAAGAAAAGTATGCCTTCCCCAGCCACCAGAGAGAAAGGGAAGAACCTGGGAACCCATAGATACAGCAGATTCCGAGCACAGGCATCCGCACCAATCTGAAGGAGCACCAGCGGCATGCCCAAACCCCGCCACCATGCAACAGCCCATAGCAGTGTTCCCCATCAGCTACAGTAGCAAGGAGCCTAGCACTAAACCCTAACCAAAGGCTGTGGAATACAGGAGAATAAACATACATGAGCCACAGCCCGACACACAACGAGCAAAAAAGGGGAAAAGTGGAGAGGACGCTCACCACTTCCTTGTCGGCATCGGTGCCGATGCCTCCCTGCTGCCGGAGGCGTCAGCGGCAGTGTCGAGGCTGAGGGCAAGGGAGAAGGGCTGGTCGCCGGAGGGGAGGCCGGTGGATCCTACCACATCTTGTCACCTGCTCTCACCGACAGCAGCACACCATATCAGCACCACGAAGGAGAGGCCCATGGAAGGACGCGAAAAGGACGAGGGGGCTCACCACAACTCGATGCCAGTCTGGCGATGGCATCCTCCTAATGGAGGTCCTTCGGAGTTCACTGGAGGCTCATGACCACAACGACACATTTTGCCAAACTAACGAACAAACACTGGCTAGTTTACATCAGGGGTTTGCAAATGTTACAATTTACTATCTACAACAGTCTGACTTATATGGTAGCTACTACTTTTAAATAAAAACTAAACCTACAACTATCTGCTTTCTGATTTTAGAGTAGCATAGTTCAATTCATGTAAGGCAAAACATATATCAGTTTGAGGCTATTAGGAACATGGGCTCAAGTGTAGTTTAAAATTGAAACAACTAAATGTACTTTCTCCCTTCCTCTCCCTCCCTCTGTGTGAAAATTATAGAGCTAGAAGATATCATCCTAGATGGTACGACATAAAGAGAAAACAAGGACCAAAGCGGATGCCACTTATGCATTTTATCTACAATTTGAATATACAAAGAAGAAAGACTGGATGCCAGTATTAATGCAGAAAATGATCTAATAATTCTCCAACACACAAGTAGCCTAAGCAATTTATTTACACAACATGCATATATATAGAACTTAGTAAGTATTTTCTTATTACTTATTAGAGTAACCATAGCATAAAAGGTTTTTAGATATTGTGAATCATATTTTCTCAACCTTAATAGTTTCGGGATAAAATTAGAAGTCTTTGAAAACAAATTGTTGGTTGCGCTACTTTGACATCCTTCTTTTGGACATTATCATGTTATTCCAACAACACTGAAGACAACCCTGCCATGCAACGACAGTAAGGGCCATATTGTCCAAAAAATCGATGAAATCAAAATGGAGAGTTATTTCTAATTAGGCAAGCAAATGAACCAGTCTAGACCTTTTCAGCGGGTTATAGAGCCATTTCACACAAGGATAATAAAAGGGACCAACAACAAACAATAAAAGATCAAGAACCAAAAACAGACAATAAAAGATTAGATCAAGTATAACAATAAAAGATCAAGAACAACTTATATGGAACTTACTCTTACTCTTAACCAGATTAAATCAAGGACCAACTTACTCTTAACCAGATTAAATTAAGGACCAACAAAAAACAATAAAAGATCAAGAACAACTTATATGCAATAAAGATATAAGAGAGAAGAGATCTATACATAACACGACTATAAACACCGGAGCATAAATAAGCAACACCTTTAAATCAAGTAAAAAGGGTTTAGGGTCCAATGCATAGTGGGCTCAGATTCGCCTTTTCTCAATCATATTACCTACCCCGTTATCTCTTATCACCAGATCAATCTGTTTATACAGTTGAGTTGTCCTGGTTATCAATCAACAAGAATGACCATCCAAGGACAGAACAACATGTATCACAAGATCAAAAAGGATTCTAGAGACACGAGGGACGATCCAACTTGATACCCACAGGTGCCTCGATTGCTCAAAGGCACACTTATTTCAGCCACGGTTAATCATCATCGCCCTAAAAAGAATGGCTTCCGACCGGCCGGCTACAGCCCCTCGGTGGAGCACTGGAATTACACAAGAAGAAACCTAGCTAAATCTGAGAATCTCCTCCACAAGAAGAAAACAAAATTTGCTAATCCCTCTCCTCAAGTTAGACTGCAGCACACAAGATTACATCTTAGAGGGGTAGAATACCAACCTGAGGCTGGATGTCCCCTGCCAAGCGGTCCCCTGAGAGCCTGCCACCGCATCCGGCGCCGACGACGCGGCGGCGGCTGCCTAAACACGGGCCTCCAAGCCAACGGCATCGCGACGCGGCGTGGCACTGAGGAAGGATCTGCCGCCGCCGCTGCACGGGGGCACGGGTCTGCGCCAAGGTCCAGGCCTCCTCATCGAGTGGTCGCGGTCCCTGGTGGCGCGGTCACCGGCCACGGCGGGTGGGACGGGCGGGGGGGGGGGGGGGAGGCGACGTGGCGGGGCATCGGCCACGGCGAGAAGGGCGGGACAACGGGGCTGCGGTCATCAACCACGGCGAGGGCGAGCGGGACAGGCTGGGCGGGTCGGGCGAGACGGCGGGGCGGGACGGGGAGTGATGGCTAGGGTTCTCTCCATAGAGCGGCCCCATTTTATACCGGAGGATGCGAAATGACGAAGATGCCCTCGGCGGGGCAACGTAATTACACGCGGTGGCACGAATGAGATGGTAACTATTCATTCCAGCAGTAACTTTTTTTGATCCAACGAGCGAGGTGTTGGAAATATGCCCTAGAGGCAATAATAAAAGCATTATTATTATATTTCCTTATTCATGATAATTGTCTTTATTCGTGCTATAATTGTGTTAACCGGAAATCGTAATACATGTGTGAATAACAGACAACAACATGTCCCTAGTGAGCCTCTAGTTGACTAGCTCGTTGATCGACAGATAGTCATGGTTTCCTGACTATGGACATTGGATGTCATCGATAACGGGATCACATCATTAGGAGAATGATGTGATGGACAAGACCCAATCCTAAACATAGCATAAGATCGCATAGTTCGTTTGCTAGAGCTTTCCAATGTCAAGTGTCCTTTCCTTAGACCATGAGATCGTGTAACTCCCGGATACCGTAGGAGTGCTTTGGGTGTGCCAAACGTCACAACGTAACTGGGTGACTATAAAGGTATGCTACGGGTATCTCTGAAAGTGTCTGTTGGGTTACATGGATCGAGACTGGGATTTGTCACTCCGCTTGACGGAGAGGTATCACCGGGCCCTCTCGGTAATGCATCATCACAATGAGCTCAATGTGATCAAAGTGTTTGATCACGGGATCATGCATTACGGAACGAGAAAAGTGACTTGCTGATAACGAGATTGAACGAGGTATTGGTATACCGACGATCGAATCTCGGGCAAGTAAAATACCGATTGACAAAGGGAATCGTATACGAGATTAATTGAATCCTTGACATCGTGGTTCATCCGATGAGATCATCGTGGAGCATGTGGGAGCCAACATGGGTATCCAGATCCCGCTGTTGGTTATTGCCTGAGAGCCGTCTCGGCCATGTCTGCATGTCTCCCGAACCCGTAGGGTCTACACACTTAAGGTTCGGTGACGCTAGGGTTGTAGGGATATGTATGTGCAGTAACCCGAATGTTGTTCGGAGTTCCGGATGAGATCCCGGACGTCACGAGGAGTTCCGGAATGGTCCGGAGGTAAATAATTATATATAGGAAGTGCTATTTTGGCCATCGAGATAAGTTTCGGTGTTATCGGTATTGTACCGGGACCACCGGAGGGGTCCCGGGGGTCCACCAGGTGGGGCCACCTGCCCTGGTGGGCCACATGGGCCTTAGGGGGTGCGCCTTGGCCTGCTTGGGCCAAGGGGAACCAGCCCCAAAGGGCCCATGCGCCTAGGGTTCCATCTAGGAGGAGTCCTAGTGGTGGAAGGCACCTCCTAGATGGCTTGGGGGGGAGGGAAACCTCCCTGGCCGCCGCCCCCCTTGGGAGATTGGATCTCCCAGGGCCGGCGCCCCCCCAAGAGGCCTATATAAAGGGGGGCAGGGGAGGGGGGCAGCGCACCCATTGCCCTGGCGCCTCCCTCTCCCTCTCCAACACCTCCTCCTCCTCCATTGAGCACGGCGAAGCCCTGCCGGAGTACTGCAGTTCCACCATCACCACGCCATCGTGCTGCTGCTGGAGCCTTCTTCCTCAACCTCTCCTTCCCCCTTGCTGGATCAAGAAGGAGGAGACGTCACGCTTTCTGTCGTGGATTTGTCACGGCAGATGTCCTTAGTGTCAGGACTTAGTCGCGAGGCCAACGCATCTATGTGGTAGCTTGAGAGGGGTTGAGTGGGACGAGAGACGCAGGGCGGATCAACACGCAAGACAAGGATTTAGACAGCTTCGGGCCCCGGGAAACATCATCCGGTAATAACCCTACATGCTGTTTGAGGCTAGGTCTCATTATCATCCCGAGGGAGACGTCGTAAACCGGCTCTTGTGTGTATCCCTAGAGATTATTGATTGCTTGTAGCTTCTAACTTGTAACCCGTCACCCTTTGGGGAGCCCCGCCCCTCCTTATATATGTAGAAGGGGCGGTTTACATGTGGAGTCCTATTAGGATTAGGACTAGTCTATCTCTAATACAAACCGGGTACAAGTCTCGGTCTTAACTCCTTGTAAGGTAAATATTCCTTTCCTGTTAAACCGGCCCACAATAGTTGAACCGGCCTTCATGAACCGCCAGACGGGCCACCGGGTCTTGTCGCTCCTCTGACCCGTCCATCGGGTTACCAGTGATTTACAACGTCCCGACGGTTTGCTGGTAAACCGCCAGGTCTGGGCGGGTCCCCAGACGAATATCGCCAAGTCCGGCCGGGTTAACTTCCGGCCGGTTTACACCGCGGGGTATATCCCCGACATTAGCCCCCAAGTTTAGCTTGGATTTATCCATGGTAAACTTATGCTGCAAATAAACATAAGAACAAATTTGATAGGTTGTACTCCGGGTTAAGAATTCTTGTAAACCGGCACCTGATCATCCTTAAGTCCTTGTCATTTCCTCCTTCTAGAAAATCCAGGTCAATAAGCCAGCGTCATACTCAATTTGCTGACATTGGTTTCTCACAGAAAAATATTGTGAAGAAATAATCCACTTGAGTCGGCTTCCAAAACGCCGGTTTAAGAAATATTGGTCTTGAAATATTCATCTGATATTCAGCCGGTTTGAAGATGATCCCGGTCTTGAAAACTTGCCGGTTTAACATTATCAAATGGCCGGGTTATAAAAACTGATCACCCCGGATTATGATTGTTGCAGACACCGGTTCATGATTGTTGCCAACATCGGTTTATGATTATTGATGACACCGGGTTGCAGCCCCAGGGTCATAATGATTGGTGACGCCGGGTCAATCTAATTTGCTCAACAGAGAATTTGAAAATGTTTCTTCGATAATAATATAATACCTGTAGCCCCCAAGTACCGGGTTGTCATGCTTGCATCAACCTGGGATTTGTAATTGACTGATGCCCATAAAACTTCAACCAATGTAGCCCCCAAGGTTCGGGTCATTATGTAATAATCAGCAGGGACTTTGTAAATATAATCTTGTAAACTTTGAACAGCAATGTGTAGCCCCCAAGGGTCGGTTCAGTAAGATAATATTGAGCTGGGACTTTGGTATATACTTCTATGAAAATAACATCATATGATGTAACCCCCATAATGAGGCTTGAATTCACGTCCACAAGGTTAAGAGCCTTGTGTTTTACCAACTGAGCAGTGAACCCTTCAATATAATGGAAAAAAGCTTTGTACCTTGAATAGTTGACAGGAGCAATTGGTGATGAGTCGGGTCTTCAATAAGATGAGCAAAAATGACCTTGCATTAGCCCCCAAGTGTCATGGTGCATGCTTGCAGCAACATGAGACTTGCATATTTGATGTAATCTCAATTTTGAATAATGTAGCCCCCAGGTGCCGGGTTGTAAGCCTGCAGCAACTCGGGACTATTCCTTCAATTGTAGAATAAATCATATCCATTGATAATATGATAGCCATTGCGCTAAAGCGACTTTGAAAACCTCAATAATATCGGTTATTAATAACCATAATAAAATCCAGCCATGTTGGCTATTCAAGATAATATAATCCGGTATGAAAACCTTATTCATTCAATATCATAATGAAAATTCAGCCAAGTGTGGCTATTTGAATAATATAACCCAACAATTTATAAGCGCATGATTCCAATGGCGCAATCTAAATATATACTGGCGACTTATAGTCCAAAGCCAGGCCGGTTTAATAAACACCGGACAATCTCTCATCATAGACTGGCGATTTATCGTCTTAAAGCCGGGCCGGTTTAATAAACACCGGATAATTTATCATCATACTGGCAACATATAGTTGAAAGCCAGGCCGGTTTAACAAACACCGGATAAGTTGTCATCATACTGGCGACTTATCGTCTTAAAGCCAGGCCGGTTTAACAAACACCGGATAAGTTATCATCATACTAGCGACTTATCGTCTTAAAGCCAGGCCGGTTTAATAAACACCGGATAATTTATAACCATGCGTTATTCAACCTGTTTCTGCATACAACAAGTTTAAAGTGTCCTGGCGGTTTACCGCCGGACGGGTCATAATGCCCAACATTTAAGAATAATCAAATATGAAATATATCATACCTGTGATATAGTCGGTTTACCAACTTTTCATAGTAGGGGAATTTTGAGTAATGATAACTCCTTCCATATTGTGCCGGTTTATGATAAAACCGTACCGGGCTGTGATAAACACCGGTTTAACAATATATAATACTGGTGACTTGTAGTCAAACCAGACCGGGCTGATAATCTCCGGATTATAACTTGATCATGTACTCACAACTTGTAGTTGAAAGCCGAGCCGGGTTGATAAACACCGGTTTACTCCATAATAGGATGGTAACAGAAAATTAAATCGGGCAGATAATCTCCGGATTATAATTTGATCATGCACTCACAACTTGTAGTTGAAAGCCGAGCCGGGTTGATAAACACCGGTTTACTCCATAATAGGATGGTAACAGAAAATTAAACCGGGCAGATAATCTCCGGTCTAAAAATGGACCGTGTTCCGCCAATTTAGCTGTTTGAACCGGTACAAAATACTGTCGGTTTACAAAACGCAAATAAAATAGCAACTTCTCAAGAGAGGCTATTAAAGCAAAAGCAATGGCAAAATTTTTTTGCAAGAGAAGAGCTCTACTGAGCTTGGTCAGATGGAATTACCATGGTCAGACGCAACCAAGCCCCCCGAAGGCGTAGCAATGGTGCCAGTCAGCCAGGACCCCAAAATGACGCGTGGCGTTACGCCGGCCAAGTGGCATTGCATTGGTTCGGATTCGACCAAGCCCCCAAGTGACTTAGTGGCCTAGGGCCGATCAAGTGGCATTGCATTGGTTCGAACTCGACCAAGCCCCCAAATGACTTATTGGCTAAAAAGCCGATCAGAAGGCATTACCATCATCAAGACATGACCGAGCTCCCATAAGGTGTAACTACGGTTCAAGTCGATTAGGTCCCCAACTGACTTAGTGGCCTAGGGCCGATCAAGTGGCATTGCATTGGTTCAGACACGACCAAGCCCCCAAATGAATTATTGGCTAAAAAGCCGATCAGAAGGCATTACCATCATCAAGACATGACCGAGCTCCCATAAGGTGTAACTACGGTTCAAGTCGATTAGGTCCCCAACTGACTTAGTGGCAAATGTGCCAGCCAGAAGGCATTACCGTCGTCAAGACATGACCAAGCTCCCAGGAGGTGTAGCTACGGTTCAAGTCGACTAGGTCCCCAACTGACTTTGTTGCTCTTCTGTGAAGCGACCTCAAGGGGTAAACCGGAGGTTGCCCTAAAGCGAATCCACTCCGTGTAACCACGCATGATATAAAGAATAGATACCCCGCTTTACAAAGCGGGAGCCCCCATGTGATAAATAATATGTCAAGCCAATAAGGCCGGATACCCATGTTTGAACCGCGCATCATGGCAGCAGGTCCTCTTCGGTAATTTTTAACTTTTTTGCAAGAGGTAAATTCTTCTTGAACCGGGATCTTGAACCGGATATTGAAAGCTTCAAAGCTGTGGGAGACATCTTCCCCTTGAACCGGATTTTAAACCGGAATCTTCATTTTCAGCCGGAAATTTTCTGACGGCCTTTAAACTCAAACTTGCGAGAAGTTAATTCCTTTTTGAACCGGACATTGTTAAACCGGATCTGAGCGCTTCAGAACTTTGTGGGAGAATAGATTTCTCTTGAACCGGATTGTAAACCGGATATTTGAGAGCTTCAGTGATACTGACTTCCCTTCAGCCAGGTTTCAAACCGGAATCCTTTCTGATTATCCGAAACTTCTTCATTGAGTCGGGATTTTGTAACTGTCATATACTTTCTAAGCCGGAAATTTTCTGACGGCCTTTAAATTTCCATCAACATAACAGTAGCCTCCGGGATCGGGTTATCTTTCCCTCCATCGTCCTCGGGTTCTTAAACCGGCTGAAACTGGCAAGACTTGCTGCGTCATATCATCGTAGCCCCCAAGTCTCAAGGTGAGTCGAGGAGTTGGCTTGAGATTCTCCATATTTGACCGTGATATAAACCGGTATAACTTGTATATCATTGGTGTTGATAACACGATGTGAATACACAGAAGGTTGAGGTGACTGCGGCGGGTTGTAAATGATCCTGTATGAACCGTGTCAGCAACTCGGCCAATGGTTCCTTTCAACTGGTGATTTGAAGTTAACCAAACTGTAGCGGCGGTGACTTGTGCGCCTGCCCATTGATCCATCCAGTGCAGACGGGGGTTGATGATAATTTGCCTCCAATTTGAAAGAAAACCGGGCTACCCAAGCTGTGACTTGTTCATACTCAATAAATGGCTCGCGCAGACAGGTGCCGCCCGGTATATTGATGTAGACCGGACTGCGGGGGATGGCAGCCTGTGCATGCGCTATTGGGTAATTCGCATGGTCCTGACGAGTTGACGCGATCTGGATCGCGATATAAACCGGCACGGGTTATCCAATAGCTCAGTGATATAATAATCCCCTTTTTTCAACAGACAATTTGTCCTGATATGTTAGCCGGAAAATATCCACCGCGGAGTTGACGATCACCACAGTGAAACTGAAATCAATCATGGCAAGTCAGCCATGCGAATAGACAGATGAACCGGTCGCGGCATTGTAAACCGGTGCGGAGCAAGTAGTCCTCCGCGCCGCAAACCAGCGCGGTCGCGGGAGACGGCCACGGTGTTGTAAAATGGTGCGATCGCGAGTCGGTTACGATGCTGTAAGCCGGTACAGACGGCGAGTCAATCGCAAGTGCGGTAAACCGCACGGACGGGCTAATTGCGGGCGCGGTCCCGGTAAGCTGATGTAAACCGGACCACAGGGACGGCGACTTGCGCATGCTCATTCATCGGGTGGTATGACACGGACGAAACGCCGATGCAGAATATTGCTAGCGCGTGCTCCGTGCCCGTAACATAGCGCCTCATTTGTAATGACCAATTGTCCTGCATAAACAGTATTGCAGACCAAGGCAAAGATAAACTGCTCTTTGATATGTGCTAATAAAATATATCTTAGATGGATATCACCTGATGTGTTTAGGCCGGAAATAACCCGCCATGAAGTTGATGATAACTGTATGAAGCTGAAATTAACCACGGGTGAACCAGCCTCATTGTGGTAAACCGGTGCGGACGGGTGAGTCGGCCGTGATGTTTGTAAACCGGCGCGGACAATGAATCATCCGCATGTGTTGGACGAATGTAAACCGAACAGCGGGGGCGGCGATTTGCATGTGTATCTGTCGAGCAGCATGGCCCGAGAGAACGCCACTGCAAAACTATACTGGCACGCGCTCCATGTCCGCGGTATAACAATACCTTTGTCATAAGTAATTATCCTGCATAAAAATATTTACAGTGCAAAGTAATTGCTCTTTTGACAACAACAATAAGTATTAATAAGAGAAATTTAGATGGATATAGCAATTGTCCTGATTGTGGTTTGTACTGGCAGATGACGCAGGTGATCCCTGTTGACTGTCTCTGAACACCTTGGATTTGGATAATTTTCCATGGAACAACGATGGTGACTCGCCGATTGTCCCGGTTTAAAGAGGCTTGGACGAGGATCGACCTCACGTATCCACTTCCATAGACGAAACCGGCTCTTGCTGATCCGACGGGTCGCGATCTTCTCAAAACCCTAGAAAAAATCCCTTCAAGAACTCATCAACACCGTGCGCAGGCCCCACAGTGGGCGCCAACTGTCGTGGATTTGTCACGGCAGATGTCCTTAGTGTCAGGACTTAGTCGCGAGGCCAACGCATCTATGTGGTAGCTTGAGAGGGGTTGAGTGGGACGAGAGACGCAGGGCGGATCAACACGCAAGACAAGGATTTAGACAGCTTCGGGCCCCGGGAAACATCATCCGGTAATAACCCTACATGTTGTTTGAGGCTAGGTCTCATTATCATCCCGAGGGAGACGCCGTAAACCGGCTCTTGTGTGTATCCCTAGAGATTATTGATTGCTTGTAGCTTCTAACTTGTAACCCGTCACCCTTTGGGGAGCCCCGCCCCTCCTTATATATGTAGAAGGGGCGGTTTACATGTGGAGTCCTATTAGGATTAGGACTAGTCTATCTCTAATACAAACCGGGTACAAGTCTCGGTCTTAACTCCTTGTAAGGTAAATATTCCTTTCCTGTTAAACCGGCCCACAATAGTTGAACCGGCCTTCATGAACCGCCAGACGGGCCACCGGGTCTTGTCGCTCCTGTGACCCGTCCATCGGGTTACCAGTGATTTACAACGTCCCGACGGTTTGCTGGTAAACCGCCAGGTCTGGGCGGGTCACCAGACGAATATCGCCAAGTCTGGCCGGGTTAACTTCCGGCCGGTTTACACCGCGGGGTATATCCCCGACACTTTCCGTACGTGTGTTGAACGCGGAGGTGCCGTCCGTTCGGCACTAGATCATCGGTGAATTGGATCACGGCAAGTACGACTACCTCATCCACGTTCACTCGAACGCTTCCGTTGCGATCTACAAAGTGGTATGTAGATGCTATCTAATCTGAATACTCGTTGCTAGATGAACTCATAGATGGATCTTGGTGAAACCGTAGGAAAATTTTAATTTTCTGCAACGTTCCCCAACAGTGGCATCATGAGCTAGGTCTATGCGTAGTTCTTCTTGCACGAGTAGAACACAATTTGTTGTGGGCGTAGATGTTGTCAACTTTTCTTGCCGTTACTAGTCTTATCTTGCTTCAGCGGTATTGTGGGATGAAGCGGCCCGGACCAACCTTACACGTACGCTTACGTGAGACCGGTTCCACCGACTAACATGCACTAGTTGCATAAGGTGGCTGGCGGGTGTCTGTCTCTCCTACTTTAGTTGGAGCGGATTCGATGAAAAGGGTCCTTATGAAGGGTAAATAGAAGTTGACAAATCACGTTGTGGCTTTTACGTAGGTAAGAAAACGTTCTTGCTAGAACCCTAATTCAGCCACGTAAAACTTGCAACAACAATTAGAGGACGTCTAACTTGTTTTTGCAGCAAGTGCTCTGTGATATGATATGGCCAAAGTTGTGATGTATGATGAATGATCTATATGTGATGTATGAGATGTTCATGCTATTGTAATAGGAATCACGACTTGCATGTCGATGAGTATGACAACCGGCAGGAGCCATAGGAGTTGTCTTTATTTTTGTATGACCTGCGTGTCATTGAGAATCGCCATGTAAATTACTTTACTTTATTGCTAAACGCGTTAGCCATAGTAGTAGAAGTAATAGTTGGCGAGCAACTTCATGGAGACACGATGATGAAGATCATGATGATGAAGATCATGGTGTCAAGCCGGTGACAAGATGATCATGGAGCCCCAAGATGAAGATCAAAGGAGCTATGTGATATTGGCCATATCATGTCACGTTTATTATTTGATTGCATGTGATGTTTATCATGTTTTGCATCTTGTTTACTTAGAACGACGGTAGTAAATAAGATGATCCCTCATAATAATTTCAAGAACGTGTTCTCCCTAACTGTGCACCGTTGCTAAGGTTCGTCGTTCCGAAGCACCACGTGATGATCGGGTGTGATAGGTCCTTACGTTCGCATACAACGGGTGTAAGCCAGATTTACACACGCAAAACACTTAGGTTGACTTGACGAGCCTAGCATGTACAGACATGGCCTCGGAACACAGAAGACCGAAAGGTCGAGCATGAGTCGTATAGAAGATACGATCAACATGAAGATGTTCACCGATGTTGGCTAGTCCGTCTCACGTGATGATCGGACACGGCCTAGTTGACTCGGATCATGTAATACTTAGATGACTAACAGAGGGATGTCTATCTAAGTGGGAGTTCATTAAATAATTTGATTAAATGAACTTTATTATCATGAACTTAGTCTAAATATTTACAATATGTCTTGTAGATCAAATGGCCAACGTAGTCCTCAATTTCAACGCGTTCCTAGAGAAAACCAAGCTGAAAGACGATGGTAGCAACTATACGGACTGGGTCCGGAACCTGAGGATCATCCTCATAGCTGCCAAGAAAGATTATGTCCTACGAGCACCGCTGGGTGACGCACCTATTCTCCCTGCAGAACAAGACGTTATGAACGCTTGGCAGTCACGCTGCGATGATTACTCCCTCGTTCAGTGCGGCATGCTTTACAGCTTAGAGCCGGGGCTGCAAAAACGTTTTGAGAGACATGGAGCATATGAGATGTTCAAAGAGCTGAAAATGGTTTTCCAAGCTCATGCCCGGGTCGAGAGATATGAAGTCTCCGATAAATTCTTTAGCTGTAAGATGGAGGAAAATGGCTCTGTCAGTGAGCACATACTCAAAATATCTGGGTTGCACAACCGCTTGACTCAACTGGAAGTTAATCTCCCGGATGAAGCGGTCATTGACAGAATCCTCCAGTCGCTTCCACCTAGCTACAAGAGCTTTGTGATGAACTACAATATGCAGGGGATGGTAAAGACCATTCCTGAGGTATATGCTATGCTGAAATCAGCAGAGGTAGAAATCAAGAAGGAGCATCAAGTGTTGATGGTGAATAAAACCACTAAGTTCAAGAAGGGCAAGGGTAAAAAGAACTTCAAGAAGGACGGCAAGGAAGTTGCCGCGCCCGTTAAGCAAGTTGCCGGGAAGAAGCCAAAGAATGGACCCAAGCCCGAAACTGAGTGCTTTTATTGCAAGGGAAGTGGTCACTGGAAGCGGAACTGCCCCAAATACTTAGCGGACAAGAAGGCCGGCAAAACCAAAGGTATATGTGATATACATGTAGTTGATGTGTACCTTACCAGTACTCGTAGTAGCTCTTGGGTATTTGATACCGGTGCAGTTGCTCACATTTGTAACTCAAAGCAGGAGCTGCGGAATAAACGGAGACTGGCGAAGGACGAGGTGACGATGCGCGTCGGGAATGGTTCCAAGGTCGATGTGATCGCCGTCGGCACGCTGCCTCTACATTTACCTACGGGATTAGTTTTAAACCTCAATAATTGTTATTTAGTGCCAAGTTTGAGCATGAACATTGTATCTGGATCTCGCTTAATTCGAGATGGCTACTCATTTAAATCCGAGAATAATGGTTGTTCTATTTATATGAGAGATATGTTTTATGGTCATGCTCCAATGGTCAATGGTTTATTCTTAATGAATCTCGAACATGATGATACACATATTCATAGTGTGAATTCCAAAAGAGTTAAAGTTGATAACAATAGTCCCACATATTTGTGGCACTGCCGCCTTGGTCACATAGGTGTCAAACGCATGAAGAAGCTCCATGCAGATGGACTTTTAGAGTCTCTTGATTATGAATCATTTGACACGTGCGAACCATGCCTCATGGGTAAAATGACCAAGACTCCGTTCTCAGGAACAATGGAACGAGCAACCAACTTATTGGAAATCATACATACCGATGTGTGCGGTCCAATGAGTGTTGAGGCTCGCGGTGGCTATCGTTATGTTCTCACCCTCACTGATGACTTGAGTAGATATGGGTATATCTACTTGATGAAACACAAGTCTGAGACCTTCGAAAAGTTCAAGGAATTTCAGAGTGAGGTTGAAAATCAACGTGATAGAAAGATCAAGTTTCTACGATCAGATCGTGGAGGAGAATACTTGAGTCACGAATTTGGCACACACTTAAGAAAATGTGGAATAGTTTCACAACTCACGCCGCCTGGAACACCTCAGCGTAATGGTGTGTCCGAACATCGTAATCGCAATCTATTAGATATGGTGCGATCTATGATGTCTCTTACCGACTTACCGCTATCTTTTTGGGGCTATGCTTTAGAGACTGCCACATTCACTTTAAATAGGGCTCCGTCGAAATCCGTTGAGACGACACCGTATGAATTATGGTTTGGGAAGAAGCCTAAGCTGTCGTTTCTAAAAGTTTGGGGATGCGATGCTTATGTCAAGAAACTTCAACCTGAAAAGCTCGAACCCAAATCGGAAAAATGCGTCTTCATAGGATACCCTAAAGGAACTGTTGGGTATACCTTCTACCTCAGATCCGAAGGCAAGATCTTTGTTGCCAAGAATGGATCCTTTCTAGAGAAAGAGTCTCTCTCGAAAGAAGTAAGTGGGAGGAAAGTAGAACTTGATGAAGTGTTGCCTCTTGAACCGGAAAAAGGCGAAACTCAAGAAATCGTTCCTGAGGTGCCTGCACCGACTGGAGAGGAAATTAATGATTATGATCAAGATACTTCTGATCAAGCTCCTACTGAAATTCGAAGGTCCACAAGGACACGTTCCGCACCAGAGTGGTATGGCAACCCTGTCTTGGAAATCATGTTGTTAGACAACGGTGAACCTTCGAACTATGAGGAAGCAATGGCGGGCCCGGATTCCGACAAATGGCTGGAAGCCATGAAATCCGAGATAGGATCCATGTATGAAAACGAAGTATGGACTTTGACTGACTTGCCCGTTGAACGGCGAGCCATAGAAAATAAATGGATCTTTAAGAAGAAGACAGACGCAGATGGTAATGTGACCATCTATAAAGCTCGGCTTGTCGCTAAGGGTTATCGACAAGTTCAAGGAATTGACTACGATGAGACTTTCTCACCGGTAGCGAAGCTGAAGTCCGTCCGAATCATGTTAGCAATTGCCGCATAATATGATTATGAGATATGGCAAATGGACGTCAAAACGGCATTCCTTAATGGTTTCCTTAAGGAAGAATTGTATATGATGCAGCCGGAAGGTTTTGTCGATCCTAAGAATGCTGACAAGGTGTGCAAGCTCCAACGCTCGATTTATGGGCTGGTGCAAGCATCTCGGAGTTGGAACATTCGCTTTGATGAGATGATCAAAGCGTTTGGGTTTACACAGACTTATGGAGAAGCCTGTGTCTACAAGAAAGTGAGTGGGAGCTCTGTAGCATTTCTCATATTATATGTAGACGACATACTTTTGATGGGAAATGATATAGAACTCTTGGACAGCATTAAGGCCTACTTGAATAAAAGTTTTTCAATGAAGGACCTTGGAGAAGCTGCTTATATATTAGGCATCAAGATCTATAGAGATAGATCGAGACGCCTCATAGGTCTTTCACAAAGCACATACCTTGATAAGATATTGAAGAAGTTCAATATGGATCAATCTAAGAAAGGGTTCTTACCTGTATTACAAGGTGTGAAATTGAGCTCAGCTCAATTTCCGACCACGGCAGAAGATATAGAAGAGATGAGCGTCATCCCCTATGCCTCAGCCATAGGTTCAATTATGTATGCCATGCTGTGTACCAGACCTGATGTAAACCTTGCCGTAAGTTTGGTAGGAAGGTACCAAAGTAACCCCGGCAAGGAACACTGGATAGCGGTCAAGAATATCCTGAAGTACCTGAAAAGGACCAAGGAAATGTTTCTCGTTTATGGAGGTGACGAAGAGCTCGTCGTAAAAGGTTACGTCGACGCTAGCTTCGACACAGATCTGGATGACTCTAAGTCACAAACCGGATACGTGTATATTTTGAATGGTGGGGCAGTAAGCTGGTGCAGTTGCAAGCAAAGCGTCGTGGCGGGATCTACATGTGAAGCGGAGTACATGGCAGCCTCGGAGGCAGCACATGAAGCAATTTGGGTGAAGGAGTTCATCACCGACCTCGGAGTCATACCCAGTGCGTCGGGGCCAATCAAGCTCTTCTGTGACAACACTGGAGCTATTGCACTTGCAAAGGAGCCCAGGTTTCACAAGAAGACCAGGCACATCAAGCGTCGCTTCAACTCCATTCATGAAAATGTTCAAGATGGAGACATAGAAATTTGTAAAGTGCACATGGATCTGAATGTCGCAGATCCGTTGACTAAACCTCTCCCTAAGGCAAAACATGATCAGCACCAGAACTCTATGGGTGTTCGATTCATCACAATGTAACTAGATTATTGACTCTAGTGCAAGTGGGAGACTGTTGGAAATATGCCCTAGAGGCAATAATAAAAGCATTATTATTATATTTCCTTATTCATGATAATTGTCTTTACTCGTGCTATAATTGTGTTAACCGGAAATCGTAATACATGTGTGAATAACAGACAACAACATGTCCCTAGTGAGCCTCTAGTTGACTAGCTCGTTGATCGACAGATAGTCATGGTTTCCTGACTATGGACATTGGATGTCATCGATAACGGGATCACATCATTAGGAGAATGATGTGATGGACAAGACCCAATCCTAAACATAGCATAAGATCGCATAGTTCGTTTGCTAGAGCTTTCCAATGTCAAGTGTCCTTTCCTTAGACCATGAGATCGTGTAACTCCCGGATACCGTAGGAGTGCTTTGGGTGTGCCAAACGTCACAACGTAACTGGGTGACTATAAAGGTATGCTACGGGTATCTCTGAAAGTGTCTGTTGGGTTACATGGATCGAGACTGGGATTTGTCACTCCGCTTGACGGAGAGGTATCACCGGGCCCTCTCGGTAATGCATCATCACAATGAGCTCAATGTGATCAAAGTGTTTGATCACGGGATCATGCATTACGGAACGAGAAAAGTGACTTGCTGATAACGAGATTGAACGAGGTATTGGTATACCGACGATCGAATCTCGGGCAAGTAAAATACCGATTGACAAAGGGAATCGTATACGAGATTAATTGAATCCTTGACATCGTGGTTCATCCGATGAGATCATCGTGGAGCATGTGGGAGCCAACATGGGTATCCAGATCCCGCTGTTGGTTATTGCCCGAGAGCCGTCTCGGTCATGTCTGCATGTCTCCCGAACCCGTAGGGTCTACACACTTAAGGTTCGGTGACTCTAGGGTTGTAGGGATATGTATGTGCAGTAACCCGAATGTTGTTCGGAGTTCCGGATGAGATCCCGGACGTCACGAGGAGTTCCGGAATGGTCCGGAGGTAAATAATTATATATAGGAAGTGCTATTTTGGCCATCGAGATAAGTTTCGGTGTTATCGGTATTGTACCGGGACCACCGGAGGGGTCCCGGGGGTCCACCAGGTGGGGCCACCTGCCCTGGTGGGCCACATGGGCCTTAGGGGGTGCGCCTTGGCCTGCTTGGGCCAAGGGGAACCAGCCCCAAAGGGCCCATGCGCCTAGGGTTCCATCTAGGAGGAGTCCTAGTGGTGGAAGGCACCTCCTAGATGGCTTGGGGGGGAGGGAAACCTCCCTGGCCGCCGCCCCCCTTGGGAGATTGGATCTCCCAGGGCCGGCGCCCCCCCAAGAGGCCTATATAAAGGGGGGCAGGGGAGGGGGGCAGCGCACCCATTGCCCTGGCGCCTCCCTCTCCCTCTCCAACACCTCCTCCTCCTCCATTGAGCACGGCGAAGCCCTGCCGGAGTACTGCAGTTCCACCATCACCACGCCGTCGTGCTGCTGCTGGAGCCTTCTTCCTCAACCTCTCCTTCCCCCTTGCTGGATCAAGAAGGAGGAGACGTCACGCTTTCTGTCGTGGATTTGTCACGGCAGATGTCCTTAGTGTCAGGACTTAGTCGCGAGGCCAACGCATCTATGTGGTAGCTTGAGAGGGGTTGAGTGGGACGAGAGACGCAGGGCGGATCAACACGCAAGACAAGGATTTAGACAGCTTCGGGCCCCGGGAAACATCATCCGGTAATAACCCTACATGCTGTTTGAGGCTAGGTCTCATTATCATCCCGAGGGAGACGTCGTAAACCGGCTCTTGTGTGTATCCCTAGAGATTATTGATTGCTTGTAGCTTCTAACTTGTAACCCGTCACCCTTTGGGGAGCCCCGCCCCTCCTTATATATGTAGAAGGGGCGGTTTACATGTGGAGTCCTATTAGGATTAGGACTAGTCTATCTCTAATACAAACCGGGTACAAGTCTCGGTCTTAACTCCTTGTAAGGTAAATATTCCTTTCCTGTTAAACCGGCCCACAATAGTTGAACCGGCCTTCATGAACCGCCAGACGGGCCACCGGGTCTTGTCGCTCCTCTGACCCGTCCATCGGGTTACCAGTGATTTACAACGTCCCGACGGTTTGCTGGTAAACCGCCAGGTCTGGGCGGGTCACCAGACGAATATCGCCAAGTCTGGCCGGGTTAACTTCCGGCCGGTTTACACCGCGGGGTATATCCCCGACACTTTCCGTACGTGTGTTGAACGCGGAGGTGCCGTCCGTTCGGCACTAGATCATCGGTGAATTGGATCACGGCAAGTACGACTACCTCATCCACGTTCACTCGAACGCTTCCGTTGCGATCTACAAAGTGGTATGTAGATGCTATCTAATCTGAATACTCGTTGCTAGATGAACTCATAGATGGATCTTGGTGAAACCGTAGGAAAATTTTAATTTTCTGCAACGTTCCCCAACAGTGGCATCATGAGCTAGGTCTATGCGTAGTTCTTCTTGCACGAGTAGAACACAATTTGTTGTGGGCGTAGATGTTGTCAACTTTTCTTGCCGTTACTAGTCTTATCTTGCTTCAGCGGTATTGTGGGATGAAGCGGCCCGGACCAACCTTACACGTACGCTTACGTGAGACCGGTTCCACCGACTAACATGCACTAGTTGCATAAGGTGGCTGGCGGGTGTCTGTCTCTCCTACTTTAGTTGGAGCGGATTCGATGAAAAGGGTCCTTATGAAGGGTAAATAGAAGTTGACAAATCACGTTGTGGCTTTTACGTAGGTAAGAAAACGTTCTTGCTAGAACCCTAATTCAGCCACGTAAAACTTGCAACAACAATTAGAGGACGTCTAACTTGTTTTTGCAGCAAGTGCTTTGTGATATGATATGGCCAAAGTTGTGATGTATGATGAATGATCTATATGTGATGTATGAGATGTTCATGCTATTGTAATAGGAATCACGACTTGCATGTCGATGAGTATGACAACCGGCAGGAGCCATAGGAGTTGTCTTTATTTTTGTATGACCTGCGTGTCATTGAGAATCGCCATGTAAATTACTTTACTTTATTGCTAAACGCGTTAGCCATAGTAGTAGAAGTAATAGTTGGCGAGCAACTTCATGGAGACACGATGATGAAGATCATGATGATGAAGATCATGGTGTCAAGCCGGTGACAAGATGATCATGGAGCCCCAAGATGAAGATCAAAGGAGCTATGTGATATTGGCCATATCATGTCACGTTTATTATTTGATTGCATGTGATGTTTATCATGTTTTGCATCTTGTTTACTTAGAACGACGGTAGTAAATAAGATGATCCCTCATAATAATTTCAAGAATGTGTTCTCCCTAACTGTGCACCGTTGCTAAGGTTCGTCGTTCCGAAGCACCACGTGATGATCGGGTGTGATAGGTCCTTACGTTCGCATACAACGGGTGTAAGCCAGATTTACACACGCAAAACACTTAGGTTGACTTGACGAGCCTAGCATGTACAGACATGGCCTCGGAACACAGAAGACCGAAAGGTCGAGCATGAGTCGTATAGAAGATACGATCAACATGAAGATGTTCACCGATGTTGGCTAGTCCGTCTCACGTGATGATCGGACACGGCCTAGTTGACTCGGATCATGTAATACTTAGATGACTAACAGAGGGATGTCTATCTAAGTGGGAGTTCATTAAATAATTTGATTAAATGAACTTTATTATCATGAACTTAGTCTAAATATTTACAATATGTCTTGTAGATCAAATGGCCAACGTAGTCCTCAATTTCAACGCGTTCCTAGAGAAAACCAAGCTGAAAGACGATGGTAGCAACTATACGGACTGGGTCCGGAACCTGAGGATCATCCTCATAGCTGCCAAGAAAGATTATGTCCTACGAGCACCGCTGGGTGACGCACCTATTCTCCCTGCAGAACAAGACGTTATGAACGCTTGGCAGTCACGCTGCGATGATTACTCCCTCGTTCAGTGCGGCATGCTTTACAGCTTAGAGCCGGGGCTGCAAAAACGTTTTGAGAGACATGGAGCATATGAGATGTTCAAAGAGCTGAAAATGGTTTTCCAAGCTCATGCCCGGGTCGAGAGATATGAAGTCTCCGATAAATTCTTTAGCTGTAAGATGGAGGAAAATGGCTCTGTCAGTGAGCACATACTCAAAATATCTGGGTTGCACAACCGCTTGACTCAACTGGAAGTTAATCTCCCGGATGAAGCGGTCATTGACAGAATCCTCCAGTCGCTTCCACCTAGCTACAAGAGCTTTGTGATGAACTACAATATGCAGGGGATGGTAAAGACCATTCCTGAGGTATATGCTATGCTGAAATCAGCAGAGGTAGAAATCAAGAAGGAGCATCAAGTGTTGATGGTGAATAAAACCACTAAGTTCAAGAAGGGCAAGGGTAAAAAGAACTTCAAGAAGGACGGCAAGGAAGTTGCCGCGCCCGTTAAGCAAGTTGCCGGGAAGAAGCCAAAGAATGGACCCAAGCCCGAAACTGAGTGCTTTTATTGCAAGGGAAGTGGTCACTGGAAGCGGAACTGCCCCAAATACTTAGCGGACAAGAAGGCCGGCAAAACCAAAGGTATATGTGATATACATGTAGTTGATGTGTACCTTACCAGTACTCGTAGTAGCTCTTGGGTATTTGATACCGGTGCAGTTGCTCACATTTGTAACTCAAAGCAGGAGCTGCGGAATAAACGGAGACTGGCGAAGGACGAGGTGACGATGCGCGTCGGGAATGGTTCCAAGGTCGATGTGATCGCCGTCGGCACGCTGCCTCTACATTTACCTACGGGATTAGTTTTAAACCTCAATAATTGTTATTTAGTGCCAAGTTTGAGCATGAACATTGTATCTGGATCTCGCTTAATTCGAGATGGCTACTCATTTAAATCCGAGAATAATGGTTGTTCTATTTATATGAGAGATATGTTTTATGGTCATGCTCCAATGGTCAATGGTTTATTCTTAATGAATCTCGAACATGATGATACACATATTCATAGTGTGAATTCCAAAAGAGTTAAAGTTGATAACAATAGTCCCACATATTTGTGGCACTGCCGCCTTGGTCACATAGGTGTCAAACGCATGAAGAAGCTCCATGCAGATGGACTTTTAGAGTCTCTTGATTATGAATCATTTGACACGTGCGAACCATGCCTCATGGGTAAAATGACCAAGACTCCGTTCTCAGGAACAATGGAACGAGCAACCAACTTATTGGAAATCATACATACCGATGTGTGCGGTCCAATGAGTGTTGAGGCTCGCGGTGGCTATCGTTATGTTCTCACCCTCACTGATGACTTGAGTAGATATGGGTATATCTACTTGATGAAACACAAGTCTGAGACCTTCGAAAAGTTCAAGGAATTTCAGAGTGAGGTTGAAAATCAACGTGATAGAAAGATCAAGTTTCTACGATCAGATCGTGGAGGAGAATACTTGAGTCACGAATTTGGCACACACTTAAGAAAATGTGGAATAGTTTCACAACTCACGCCGCCTGGAACACCTCAGCGTAATGGTGTGTCCGAACATCGTAATCGCAATCTATTAGATATGGTGCGATCTATGATGTCTCTTACCGACTTACCGCTATCTTTTTGGGGCTATGCTTTAGAGACTGCCACATTCACTTTAAATAGGGCTCCGTCGAAATCCGTTGAGACGACACCGTATGAATTATGGTTTGGGAAGAAGCCTAAGCTGTCGTTTCTAAAAGTTTGGGGATGCGATGCTTATGTCAAGAAACTTCAACCTGAAAAGCTCGAACCCAAATCGGAAAAATGCGTCTTCATAGGATACCCTAAAGGAACTGTTGGGTATACCTTCTACCTCAGATCCGAAGGCAAGATCTTTGTTGCCAAGAATGGATCCTTTCTAGAGAAAGAGTCTCTCTCGAAAGAAGTAAGTGGGAGGAAAGTAGAACTTGATGAAGTGTTGCCTCTTGAACCGGAAAAAGGCGAAACTCAAGAAATCGTTCCTGAGGTGCCTGCACCGACTGGAGAGGAAATTAATGATTATGATCAAGATACTTCTGATCAAGCTCCTACTGAAATTCGAAGGTCCACAAGGACACGTTCCGCACCAGAGTGGTATGGCAACCCTGTCTTGGAAATCATGTTGTTAGACAACGGTGAACCTTCGAACTATTGAGGAAGCAATGGCGGGCCCGGATTCCGACAAATGGCTGGAAGCCATGAAATCCGAGATAGGATCCATGTATGAAAACGAAGTATGGACTTTGACTGACTTGCCCGTTGAACGGCGAGCCATAGAAAATAAATGGATCTTTAAGAAGAAGACAGACGCAGATGGTAATGTGACCATCTATAAAGCTCGGCTTGTCGCTAAGGGTTATCGACAAGTTCAAGGAATTGACTACGATGAGACTTTCTCACCGGTAGCGAAGCTGAAGTCCGTCCGAATCATGTTAGCAATTGCCGCATAATATGATTATGAGATATGGCAAATGGACGTCAAAACGGCATTCCTTAATGGTTTCCTTAAGGAAGAATTGTATATGATGCAGCCGGAAGGTTTTGTCGATCCTAAGAATGCTGACAAGGTGTGCAAGCTCCAACGCTCGATTTATGGGCTGGTGCAAGCATCTCGGAGTTGGAACATTCGCTTTGATGAGATGATCAAAGCGTTTGGGTTTACACAGACTTATGGAGAAGCCTGTGTCTACAAGAAAGTGAGTGGGAGCTCTGTAGCATTTCTCATATTATATGTAGACGACATACTTTTGATGGGAAATGATATAGAACTCTTGGACAGCATTAAGGCCTACTTGAATAAAAGTTTTTCAATGAAGGACCTTGGAGAAGCTGCTTATATATTAGGCATCAAGATCTATAGAGATAGATCGAGACGCCTCATAGGTCTTTCACAAAGCACATACCTTGATAAGATATTGAAGAAGTTCAATATGGATCAATCTAAGAAAGGGTTCTTACCTGTATTACAAGGTGTGAAATTGAGCTCAGCTCAATTTCCGACCACGGCAGAAGATATAGAAGAGATGAGCGTCATCCCCTATGCCTCAGCCATAGGTTCAATTATGTATGCCATGCTGTGTACCAGACCTGATGTAAACCTTGCCGTAAGTTTGGTAGGAAGGTACCAAAGTAACCCCGGCAAGGAACACTGGATAGCGGTCAAGAATATCCTGAAGTACCTGAAAAGGACCAAGGAAATGTTTCTCGTTTATGGAGGTGACGAAGAGCTCGTCGTAAAAGGTTACGTCGACGCTAGCTTCGACACAGATCTGGATGACTCTAAGTCACAAACCGGATACGTGTATATTTTGAATGGTGGGGCAGTAAGCTGGTGCAGTTGCAAGCAAAGCGTCGTGGCGGGATCTACATGTGAAGCGGAGTACATGGCAGCCTCGGAGGCAGCACATGAAGCAATTTGGGTGAAGGAGTTCATCACCGACCTCGGAGTCATACCCAATGCGTCGGGGCCAATCAAGCTCTTCTGTGACAACACTGGAGCTATTGCACTTGCAAAGGAGCCCAGGTTTCACAAGAAGACCAGGCACATCAAGCGTCGCTTCAACTCCATTCATGAAAATGTTCAAGATGGAGACATAGAAATTTGTAAAGTGCACACGGATCTGAATGTCGCAGATCCGTTGACTAAACCTCTCCCTAAGGCAAAACATGATCAGCACCAGAACTCTATGGGTGTTCGATTCATCACAATGTAACTAGATTATTGACTCTAGTGCAAGTGGGAGACTGTTGGAAATATGCCCTAGAGGCAATAATAAAAGCATTATTATTATATTTCCTTATTCATGATAATTGTCTTTACTCGTGCTATAATTGTGTTAACCGGAAATCGTAATACATGTGTGAATAACAGACAACAACATGTCCCTAGTGAGCCTCTAGTTGACTAGCTCGTTGATCGACAGATAGTCATGGTTTCCTGACTATGGACATTGGATGTCATCGATAACGGGATCACATCATTAGGAGAATGATGTGATGGACAAGACCCAATCCTAAACATAGCATAAGATCGCATAGTTCGTTTGCTAGAGCTTTCCAATGTCAAGTGTCCTTTCCTTAGACCATGAGATCGTGTAACTCCCGGATACCGTAGGAGTGCTTTGGGTGTGCCAAACGTCACAACGTAACTGGGTGACTATAAAGGTATGCTACGGGTATCTCTGAAAGTGTCTGTTGGGTTACATGGATCGAGACTGGGATTTGTCACTCCGCTTGACGGAGAGGTATCACCGGGCCCTCTCGGTAATGCATCATCACAATGAGCTCAATGTGATCAAAGTGTTTGATCACGGGATCATGCATTACGGAACGAGAAAAGTGACTTGCTGATAACGAGATTGAACGAGGTATTGGTATACCGACGATCGAATCTCGGGCAAGTAAAATACCGATTGACAAAGGGAATCGTATACGAGATTAATTGAATCCTTGACATCGTGGTTCATCCGATGAGATCATCGTGGAGCATGTGGGAGCCAACATGGGTATCCAGATCCCGCTGTTGGTTATTGCCCGAGAGCCGTCTCGGTCATGTCTGCATGTCTCCCGAACCCGTAGGGTCTACACACTTAAGGTTCGGTGACGCTAGGGTTGTAGGGATATGTATGTGCAGTAACCCGAATGTTGTTCGGAGTTCCGGATGAGATCCCGGACGTCACGAGGAGTTCCGGAATGGTCCGGAGGTAAATAATTATATATAGGAAGTGCTATTTTGGCCATCGAGATAAGTTTCGGTGTTATCGGTATTGTACCGGGACCACGGGAGGGGTCCCGGGGGTCCACCAGGTGGGGCCACCTGCCCTGGTGGGCCACATGGGCCTTAGGGGGTGCGCCTTGGCCTGCTTGGGCCAAGGGGAACCAGCCCCAAAGGGCCCATGCGCCTAGGGTTCCATCTAGGAGGAGTCCTAGTGGTGGAAGGCACCTCCTAGATGGCTTGGGGGGGAGGGAAACCTCCCTCGCCGCCGCCCCCCTTGGGAGATTGGATCTCCCAGGGCCGGCGCCCCCCCAAGAGGCCTATATAAAGGGGGGCAGGGGAGGGGGGCAGCGCACCCATTGCCCTGGCGCCTCCCTCTCCCTCTCCAACACCTCCTCCTCCTCCATTGAGCACGGCGAAGCCCTGCCGGAGTACTGCAGTTCCACCATCACCACGCCGTCGTGCTGCTGCTGGAGCCTTCTTCCTCAACCTCTCCTTCCCCCTTGCTGGATCAAGAAGGAGGAGACGTCACGCTTTCCGTACGTGTGTTGAACGCGGAGGTGCCGTCCGTTCGGCACTAGATCATCGGTGAATTGGATCACGACAAGTACGACTACCTCATCCACGTTCACTCGAACGCTTCCGTTGCGATCTACAAAGTGGTATGTAGATGCTATCTAATCTGAATACTCGTTGCTAGATGAACTCATAGATGGATCTTGGTGAAACCATAGGAAAATTTTAATTTTCTGCAACGTTCCCCAACACGAGGTCGTTCCAGGGGTCGATCCGACGGTACAAGATCCATCAAGCAACCAGATCCGACGGCCAGGAATCCCAAATCGCTGAGGAGTTGGCTGAGGAGCTTCTATTCTTATTTCTGGAAAATGCACACAACCCAGAAATGTAAAAACATAATGACCAAAAATTTTATGCCTACTCATGAGCTTAACAAATGCGACTTTGGTACATGTATTTCTTTGATCATTTTTCATTTGAATAATCACAGTATTAAAATTATGATGGTGCAGTTTGATTATAATCAAATCAATCAAACAGCTATGCAAGTATGATTTCTATCAACAAAGAACAACATCACGCCAGTCCTAAATTGCAGGATAGGTGCTTACCATATTTTCTATGATTCGCATGCATTTATTAGAATATATATGATGCATTTACTTTGGATTTTCAGCCGTCGCGGTCGAAAGCTTTAAACTTGACTTGTATTCTACAAAGTCACCGCAAGAGGCAGAGCCGCTGGCAATGCCATGGCCACCACCAGTTTTACCGGCGGCATTGCGGGAGCGCCCGCGAGCAGCCGCGCTTGAGGGGCGACCAACACATAGCCAAAAGGAAAATGGCAGTCGACTATAAATAAATAATTTATTTATTTCTATAGAAATGACGGCGGGGTAGACCTGAAAACAAGTGACCAAACTTCAACTTGAAGCAACAACACACAGAAGTAATTTTCACCGATTTGTTATAAAACTAACATGAATATGGGACTGGTCCAAAGATCCCCTTCCTTCAAACCTAGTTGGACCATATAACATATCAAACTAACTATATAACGTTGCCCATGATCACCGGCCAACACAAAGGTCTCATCAGCGACACGTCACGTCCTTCACATATTTATCAAGACACATATATGAAGTAAAGTAATAGTAATGTATAAGAGTGTGGATTTTTCATACCCTCATGTATAATTAGAAGAACATGAACTGGAGTTATATATTGATAGTTACCATGGATGGAGAACTGAAAATTTCTAACACTGTAAATATAAAGTTGTCAAGAATGATAATAAGCATGGAGAACTAAAATGTACTATCACTTCCATGTAGCTGAGAACCTAATATTGACAGAATCCACACCATGTCTTGGGGTACAAGTAAAAGCTTGTCGTGCTTACCGAGAGGGAGGCATAATGGATCTTCTGTAAAGGCACCAACACAGGTACACATCACATAGGCTCCTGAAAAAAAAAGAAATCATGCTTAACAATAACACAAGTGGGAATCAAGCAAATTGCAATATTCATGGCTTCTTTTGGGGCAAAATCAGTACATCTTCAGCTGAAGCAAAGAAAACACACACATATATGCATACAGATGTATCTTAGCTAGCACATTTACGCATACACGGACATAGAGCAGAATACGGCCAACAAGCCAAGCAAGGCAACAAACATGTGCTCTGTAAATAATTAGCTAGATCCAAAGCCTTCGTTGGCAGCAAGAAGACAAAGAAAAATCTCTTCTTTGAAACCTAGCTAAATCTGAGAATCTCCTCCACAAGAAGAAAACAAAAATTGCTAATGCCTCTCCTCAAGTTAGACTGCAGCACACAAGATTACATCTCAGAGGGGTAGAATACCAACCTGAGGCTGGATGTCACACCCAGTTCTCCATTGTGACTGTGAATCCATTCCCTAGCATACTAAGCTGCAAAAAAGGGGATCAGCAGTGGAGAGAGAGAGCGAGAGAAAGAAAGAGAGAGAGAGACCTGCGGTTTTAGCAGCCACCGTCCAGGTCAGAGGCCGCGCCAGGGCGGGGAGGATCGCTGGGTGATAATGGTGAGGAGGACGGCCGGAAGCCGCGACGCCCCCTACCAAGCGGTCCCGTGAGAGCCTGCCACCGCATCCGGCGCCGACGACGCCGCGGCGGCTGCCTGAACACGGGCCTCCAAGCCAGCGGCATCGCGGCGTGGCGTGGCACTGAGGAAAGATCTGCCGCCGCCGCCGCACGGGGGCACGGGTCTGCGCCAAGGTCCAGGCCTCCTCATCGAGTGGCCGCGGTCCCTGGTGGCGCGGTCATCGGCCACGGCGAGCGGGACGGGCGTGGGGGGGGGGGGGGGCGAGGCGGCGGGGCATCGGCCACGGCGAGCGGGGCGGGACGACGGGGCCGCGGTCATCGGCCACGTCGAGGGTGAGCGGGACAGGCGGGGCGGGTCGGGTGAGACGGCGGGGCGGGGCGGGGCGAGCGAGAATGCGGGGCGGGGCGAGCGAGACGGCGGGGCGGGACGGGGAGTGACGGCTAGGGTTCTCTCCATAGAGCGGCCCCGTTTTATAACCGGAGGATGCGAAATGACGAAAATGCCCTCGGCGTGGCAGCGTAATTACGCGCGGTGCCATGAATGAGACGGTAACTATTCATTCCAGCAGTAACTTTTTTTATCCAACGAGCGAGGTCGTTTCAGGGGTCGATCCGACGGCCCAAGATCCATCAAGCAACCAGATCCAACATCCAGGAATCCCAAATCGCTGAGGAGCGGGCTGAGGAGCTTCTATTCTTATTCCTGGATACGTGAGAAACAGATGCGAACTAACCCTCTCTGGCCAGATTCCCTAATAGAAAAAGGAGTGAAGTCTAAAATAAACCCTGAGGTTGTAGAGGCCGACGTAAATGAACCCTCACCTCTAAATCCCTGGAATTGATACCCTCTATTTACAGATCCCAGTCAATCGAAACCTTGTATGAGTAAAATCCTGTTTGTTGTAACAGAAAAGGCGTGATCCCAGCCGGGATTGATTTCTACTCTCACTTATAACATGGACCCACCTGTCATATGCATCACCCTCCCCGTCCCCGATCAATCTGAAACTCGCATCCGGATGAGGTCCTGATGAGCGTGTCGGACGGGGCCGGATCACGGGGTCAGCCATCGACGGCATCCCAGACGAGCTCCTAAGCGCGTCCAAGCCTAAACGGTATGCGTGGCTGATGGCGCGCTATCCCGACCAGAGTAGCTGACGAGCGGCCCTCGCCGGCAATCGATTGCTGCTCGTCTGGCTGCAGGAAAGGTCGTGCCAACGGGGCGAGGATGCCGTCATGGATGCCACCAAGCGCATGACCATATTCACGGGAAGACCGGCGGCGTGGCCTCTGCGGCGAGCACCGCCGCCGTGTCCGTCGACGGAGTGTTGTCACTGTCGAGATTAACCGCAGACTGCACCTAGATTACTATCAGAAAAGGCAAGAAAAATATCACAAGGGGCTGTAGCTAGCCTGTTGCAATCCATGGGTATCCGGCGTCTCGCGTGCGTGTACCCAGAAGAGATCACAAGCCACACTCATTGACTCACGTACTAGTTCATGCTTGTACATGAATGTATCAAGCCAGCCATGTACGCATGTGTCTTCCGGCGACACTTCAATCCTCAGTAGATGCTCGTTGACATCGTCGTGGATACAGAGGATGTTCAGGTGGCTGTGGTTGTTGTCGCCTTTGCCGTGCGTGCCCACGCCTCGAGCTTGTCGTCACGGACGGCGACGACCCTCCGAGACACGGTGTCGACGAAGCCGAGGGAGGTGTTTAGCTTGGTCCGGTGATCCCTAATGGCGGCCTTCGTCCACTCGATGGCAAACAGCTCCGTGCCGTTGGCGTCCTGGCTCCTCACCAGCCATGGCTGTCATCCACACGGCTGCCATCGCCATCATGGCCTGCGTGCTCGCCATATGGCTACGATGTTTTGACCCGCGCAACAGCGAGACAAGCGAGTTCCTGGTCAGGATTGTGCTTTTTCCGGTCTGCCAAATATATGTAGGGTTAGGATAGATCGGGATCAGAGAGGTCAGGGTACCGACTTCAGGGATTCAGAGGTGAGGGTTCATCTACGTCGATCCCTACAATTACAGGGTTTGTTTTAGACTTCACTAGGAAAAAGGGAAACGTTCCCTGCCGGACGACCGGTCGCGCATCGCGCCGGTCGCGTGCGCAGCGTATGATTCGCCCTGATCCACTGGCTCCTGTTGCATCCACGCGCACATGCTGGTGGGCCCCGACCAGTATTTTCTTTAGCTACCTGACCATTTTTTTTCTACACTTGTCTCTATCCCTACCCGTGTCCGCTCGTTTCCTCTTTGTTTTTTAGGGACCGGCGTGATTTTTTTCCGCGACTCGGCGTCGGTGAGGCATTTTTTGCTACAACAGACGAGTAAATTTGCTAGGACCGGTGTGACCTTCTGTGGCTACCAGCGACGACGAACTTTTTTTTCTACAAACGATGAGTTGTTTTGCTTGGACAAGCGAATTTTTTTGCTGTGTCCTGGCGATGGCAAACCATTCTTTTTTTGCTACAACCGGCTCTCGTTTTTGCTGGGATCCGTGAGAATTTTTGTCGTGAGCAGCAATAATTTTTTTGCTACGACCCGCTGTTGGCAAGTCATTTTTTTTGCTGGAACCGGCAATCATTTTTGCTGGGACCGGCGAGAATTTTTGTTGTGACAGGCGATTGGCGAGAATTTTTGCTGCGAGCTGACAATGGCTAGCCTTGTTTTCCTGCAACCGACAATCAACTAACCCGGGAGAATTTTTTTTGCGACTAGCAACCGGCGAGAATTTTTGCTATGACCCGGTGATTGCAAGCCTTTTTTTTTGCTGCAATCGGCGTTCATTTTTGCTGGTACCAGCCAGAATTTTTGTTGCGACCAGCGACCGGCGAGAATTTTTGCTACGACCCGGTGATGGCAAGCCAATTTATTTGCTGCAACCGGCGTTCATTTTTGCTGGGACCAGCAAGAATGTTTGTTGAGACCAGCAATCGGTGAGAATTTTTGCTATGACCCGATGGCAAGCCATATTTTTTGCTGCAACCGGCCTTCATTCTTGCTGGGACCAGCAAGAATTTTTGTTGAGACCAGCGACCGGCGAGAATTTTTGTGGCTGAGATTTTTTTTTTGCTAGGATAGGGGAGATGATTTGCTGGGACTGGCGAGATAGAAAGCTGCTACAACAGTGGACGGGATATTCATGGGAGCTGGTGATCACAAGTCGACGACCAAAGCATCGGCGCATGGCGCGGGCAACTCGTTTCGTGCACACGCGGCCGGACGACGGAGTGCTTGCGAGGCGACAACAGCAAGTTGCAACCGCGAGGCAGGGCAGCCATGGTGAACTGTGACGGTGGACGGGGCACTCGCGGAAGCTGGGCGACACGAGAAAAGCTACGGCGCATGGCAACCACTGCCCGTTCCATGCGAGCGGACAAAAGCGGGCTCGGTTTTGCATGGGTTTCAGCGGTTTCAGTTTTGCATGACCCAACGTCTGAAAGGAGCTAGATCCAAAGTTTCAGGATGAACGAAACCAACGGACGTCCAGCGCAGACCCATGGCCTCCATGGCTTCACCGACGCCGCCCACCAATGCATCATCCAGTAGCACTCACAAGTGCTCTTCCTGGACGTACATCTCTCCCCGTTGCGCATACATCGGTCGTCTTAAGTTTCATCTATTCTGGAATCGATCCAATAGAAAGGTACGATCAGATCAAGTAGGCTCGGCTCTCCTAATCATATTTCTCCCCAATCTCTGATTCTCACGTGCCAAGTACGTACAAAAACTCATTGTGTATATGTACATATTTTGTCCCACGATGGTGATTTAGCAGGTACGATCCAACAATCTAGCATGTATATTCCAGTACATGATTGGTTTTATCTCATGATGGTTAATTTAGCAGGTTCAATCCACACAAACATGCATGTCCAACTTTCCAGATCGTGTGAGTCTTCGACCAAGCATTGATTGTGATCAATCTCAGTTTTAAGTTCTGAGATCTAACAAAACATATACGCCATGATGGTTGATTTAGCAGAAGGACGTGTACGGGACATCTGAAACACCTCGGGTGTTTAGATCCAGTGTCCACCGCGTCCGCGTGTCCACCTTCTCCAAAAAAGATGATCTCGAGACTCGAGTATCAACCATCTCAGCCAGCCTCTTAAGCCTGCGTATGTATGGGCCCTTTTGTTTAGATCAGGTCGATTTGTTCCCTTAAAGGCAACTGATCCATCATTTTTTGAGGCCCCAGAAAAACGAGCTCCATTAGTTAGAAGTAGAGCTCTTAGTCTCTTTCCCTTTTAGGTGAAATAACCTCAGTATTTTCTTTATTCGATTCTGAAAGATTTATCAATTTGACACGAAGTTTAGCCGGCCTATGCATAACCAGGGTCGCGATCAATAACTAAAGTGCATGCCTATCAATTCACTATATCTTCTATGTCGAATATTTACAGTTTTCATAGCTAATCTGATTAGATATGCAAACACTGGAACTGGAGCCAATCGTTCTGGCATGCGCACATGCATATATGGGCAGTAAGTTTGTTCTTTCAGAAATCATGCTTCTTGGTTGTGGCATGCCGCTCAGCAATGGATTATGCCATCAACAAGTGTGAATTTGGCCAATGATTAGGTCTCTATGTTCATTGTCTACATGTCTAGATCTTAGATGCTAGAGTCAAGTTTCATGGCCGCGGACAGTAATGCAGATCACGGAGCCGCGGATCCAGAGGAGTGAGGTGTCGCGCGCATGGAGGAGTGTGGTCGCCGTCATCAATCCGGTGGACGCACAATGCTGTTCGAAGCCTATGGTTACGTGGGGTAGCGCGCCTGGGCGACCGCCATGGTCGAGCTCCTGGGCACCACCGCTCTTTCCTTTTTTCTTTTTTTTTTCACAAGGGGCGCCGCCGGTCTTGTCGTCCCTATGTCCTGCCTCTCCCCTTCTTTCCGAGACCCGGTGAAGCGATTTCAGACAATGCGGAGGTGTGCGGCTAGGTATCGAGGGAGGGAGTGCCGGAATTGAGTCAAGTTTTTTCCCATCGTTTTTTTACATCTCAACAAAAAGTTTATTCCGTCATTTTTTTCATCTCAAAAAAAGTTTTCTTTTCCCTTGGTCAATAGCTTCACCATTCAAATGGTTGTATTGGGGACTGGCGAATACCAATTCACAATTCCAAAGCCGGAATATATTCATCCAAATGCAATTAATGATTATTTTCATTCCATTTGCAACCCTGACGGACATGTATAAACTATGGGAATATAGCCGTTGTTGAATAGAGACGTTGGAGATTAGTCGGTGAGATATAAACATTGGAGAATACAGTGCTAATAATATAGCCGTTGTTGAATAGAGACGTTGGAGATTAGTCGGTGAGATATAAATGTTGAGGAATAGAGTGCTAAGAATATAGTCGTTGTTGGATAAAGATGTTGGAGATTAGCTGGTGAGATATAAACGTTGGGGGATAGAGTGCTAAGATATGAACATTTGAATAAAGGGACGTTAGATAATAACGGCTAGAAAAGTAGATGTTGCAATATAGACATTCAAAATTAGACTTGTTGTGCATTAAGTGACGAGTTAATGGCTCGATTCCGCTGCCACTATATATAGATGTTGACATAGTCGAAGGAAGTATGAACCGTGTCCAGATCAAAAATAAGAAGCTTGACAACATCCCAAATCACCAAATCCTTGTCGTCCTGCCTTACCGGGCTACGACCCTCTGCTACCCTCACCTCTCTGCCCTTTCCCACCTCCCCAATCTCCATTTCACCTTCTCCATTGCTCCCGGTTAGTTTTTGCACTCACAGACCATCATGGCCACGCCCCAGAACACACCGGTGCTGACGGCATCAGTCTGCGTCCCAGAGACTGTGCATGGTACACACTCGTTCAAAATCGACAGGCATGGCCTTTATCGGGGCTTGGGCGTCGACAGCTGCATCCAGTCTGCTAACTTAACCGTTGGCGGCCATGAATGGTGCATCCGCTTCTACCCCGATGGATACAACGAGGATAACAAAGAATATGTGTCAGTTTTTCTCGAGCTTAAGACCAAGAACATTGAGGTGAGGGCGATGTACAATCTGATGCTGGTCAATCAAGCAATACAGCCACCGGTGTTGCCTTCCAACTTCGCAAACTTCAGCAACGGACCTCCTGTGGTGTTCGACACTCGCAATGACAAACTCGGGGCATGGGGTTTTGTCGCATTCAAAAAGAAGTGCGAGATCGAAGGCTCATCATACATTTTGGACGACTCAATCATGGTCGCATGCAACCTTACTATTATCACATTAAAGGATGCCAAGGAGGTGGATGCTGGGTTGATCGGTGACATCCAAGTGCCGCCATCCGAATTGGTTGCTAACCTTAGTAAATTGTTGGGATCTACAAAGGGAGCTGACGTGTGTTTCAAGGTCCAAAATGTATAACATGCTCACGAGATCATCCTTGCGATGTGGTCGCCAGCCTTCTGGGCGGAGTTCTACGGGCCGAAGAGGATCGAGCATAGGCACGTCAAAAACATTGAAGATATGCAGCCCGGTGTCTTTAGAGGACTGCTCCAGTTCATCTACACAGACTCGTTGCCTCCTATGAAGGACCTCAATGTTGGTGGGTACGAAGAAATGCTTAGGCATTTAATTGTGGCTGCAGATAAGTATGCCATGAAAAGGATGAAGTCAATGTGCGAGAGAAAACTTTGCCAGAGGTTTGATCAAGAGACTGTGGCGACAACATTAGCTCTGGTCGTCCAGTACAATTGCAGCATGCTCAAAGATGCTTGCATTAAATTTATCAACTCCTTGAGTACTGTGGATGGTGTGGTTGCAAGTAAAGGGTATCAACACCTGAAAAGAGAATGCCCTACTATCTTTGCCGATATGTGGGAGAAGGCAACCAAGGCGCGAAAATTTTAGATGTTCACTCTAGATAATTTCGCTTAGTAGTTACTTCACTTGATGCCATAGCAACCTGAGATCATTATTTTGTCTATTTGTTTTGGAAAATCGTAAGTTCTAAATATGCTATACCAACAGTATCCAATAAGATGTTTCTTTTATTGATGAGCATCCCATTTACTATTCCAAAGTAGTGCTCATTTCATTTCTCAAAGCAGTGAGTCATTGGCTACCAGGACCACTTCTATTGTGGTTTGCGGTGCATCGTTAGAAAACACAAACTGCAGGAAACTAATTGATTGATCTAAAAATTGTATATTATAAAGTAAAATACACAACAAATTCTAAAACAATTAAAGGGGTGTCATGTAAGTGCTAATATAATGAAAATGCAAATTTGGGTCCTAAAAGTTTGCTAAGTGTGCCACCCGCGGTCCTATTCGTGCTACATCAGCTTTGACTTGCACGGGTCACAAGTCGTCCACTATCATGTGGTGAGTTTTTCACAACCCCGCCCCCCCCCAAAGGGCATATGTTTCTAATTTTTGACCATCCAAACCTACGCGGATGTTGTCTAGCCATCAATCTGACGAAGCCATCCATCCCATTCCCCTTATTCTCTCGCATGATCCAATCATTGTCATCCCGCATCTGTGTTGCCATTAATAGTGCTCTACCATGACCACCTTCATCTCGCTCTTCTACTTGGTTCGCCGCTGCTACTGTCAGCTCCACCGCGTGTGGCAGTGAACCACGGTGCAGAAGGGGTCGGGGCCTCTCTCCTGATGGTCGGCCTACCGATGTGAGGATGCTGGGCGCTGGCACCGGGCCAGATGAAGATGGGTCCTACCACCGCGCCCTTGCCGCGACTAGTATATTTGTTTTGACTATCAAAAATTACTTTTTTATGACAATGGCAACTCTATTTATTTGACAATGGCAAATTTATTTTTTGCATGGTGTATTGTTTCGTTATCTCATCATGGCAAATTTACATTTTAGACCATCGCCCATTTTATTTTTGGACCATGGCAAAAGTTTTTTTAGCTTTTGCCATGTCACACAATATAGTTTTGAATATATTAGTAATAAAATTCTTGCCATGCACAACAACATTTTATGTAAGGCAAAGTTGTTAAAACATTTGCCATGGAAAATTCACTTTATGGCCCTTGGCAAATTTGTTTTTTAGACAATGTCAAACTTCCTTTGATACCATGGCAAATTTATTGTTCGGACCATGGCAAATTTATTGTTTGGACCATGGCAAAATCATTGCTTGGACCATGGAAAATTTGTTTTGTTTTGGATAATGGCAAATTTCTTTCTAAACACCAAGCAAACTTTTATCTTATACAATATCATATATTTTTATTTGGATTTTTTGTAACATGGCAAATTCGTTTATCAAAGCATGTTAAATATGTTTAATTTACTATGCCAAATTACTTGTACTCCCTCCGTTCCGAAATATAAGTCTTTGTAGAGATTTCACTATAAACCACATACGGATGTATATAGATGCATTCTAAGTGTAGATTCATTCATTTTGCCCCGTATGTAGTCCATCTAGTGGAATCTCTACAAAGACTTATATTTAGGAACGGAGGAAGTACATCGCATAGCAGATGTCTTTTTTTATGAGACTTTTTCACAGTTGTTCTTCTTCAAAAAGAAAATTGCCATCATCTTAGTTGAAACAATGGCCACTTCTAGGTTAAAACATAATGTTTTTTGTTTTATATTTGGAAAGGATGAAGTTGATGTGTGAGAGAAAACTTTGCGAGGTTCTTTCTACTGGGACTGTGGCAACCACCTTAGCTCTAGCTGACTAGCATCATTGCAACATGCTCAAAGATGCTTGCATTGAATATATCATCTCTTCGAACAGAAAGGTTGATGTGATGGCAAGTAAAGGTTATGAGCACCTGAAAAGGACTTGTCCTACAATCATTGTTGATATATGGGAGAAAGCAGCTAACGCCACAAAACTTAGTATGTTGACTATGGATTAAATTTAGCATAGTTACTTCAGTTGAGACCTTTGCAAACCTGAGATTAGTTTGTTTTTTCTTAAACTCTCATAATCTTCTGGGAGGGTTAATTTTGCAAATGTATGTCTGCCCTATGATAATTTCTCACCCTATACATGAACCTATATATGCTAGATCAGTATCATTCTCAAACACGTTTTGCTCTGTTGATTAGTGCATTTACTGTTTCTGTTTTACCCTTTATGTGCTCTTTTAATTTCTTGAAGCAATGAGTGACTAGCTACCATGACTAAATCGATTGTGAAATGTGAAAAAGCTTCAGCAAATATCAGTATTATGGAAAGTTGTATAGGAAAAGTTATTGACCAGTTCTGAAGTTCTAAGTGATGTCGTGATGCCAATTATATACACTGTATAATATGTATGTTAAAATACCAATGTTGTTCACGCCATTGTTTCGATCTTAAATTTTAGTTTGCATTTTGTTTACCAGATGTTTTGTTTCTTTTAGTGTTCGGTAAAACTTTGAAACCATAGTTTCCACTTTGAGAAATTTGACATTTTGAAACAAAACCTGTGCAGATTACGAAACCAGTACTTTGTCTCGTTAGCTTCCTTGTCCTGTGTTTTTCCTTTGCCTAGTAGTACAACTCTACACAGTTGAACCGAAGAACTTACGTTGACACCATTTTGACTTCAGCTGGTGCTTTCCCTGTGATACTTTCTGCAGCCTACCTCCACTCTTCAATGGTTAATAAAAGCTAAGGGCCTCTTTCATTCAAAAGATTGTTATATGATTTTTGGAGGATTGAAACCTCAAGATTTTTATTCCTATGATGGCCATTTGATTCGTAAGATTGAATCCTAATATGAATTTTTACTAATATAAGGAATCATTTGTACTACACTTTTCATAGTTGCTATAGTCCTTCCATTTGCTAATGTCTTTCAACACATTTCATAACAGTGTAGCGTTAGCTGATTATTTGTGCTTTGACAAATGAAATGAGCGCGTAAAGTGAAAAACTGAAACAGTGTACAAAATGCTAGTCAACAGAGCAAGACATAATACAAATTTTTACCGATCTAGCATAGTTCATATATACGGTGGCTCGGGTCGAAGACACACACTTTTGCGAAATTTAGCCTTCTCTAAAACATCTCTGAGAACTTAAGAAATACTAGACAAACTAATAAAGTAACTACCTGAAGTTAATTCACGGCCAGCGTACTAAATTTTGCGCGCCTTGGCTGCTTTCTCCAATATATCTGCACAGATAGTAGGGCATGTCCTTTTCAGGCGCTCATACCCTTTGCTTGCCACCACATGGGCCATTCTATTTGAAGAGCTGATAAACTCAATGCAAGCATCTTTGAGCATGCTGCAATGATGCTGGTCGGCTAGGGCTAACCTGGTGGTCACATTCTCGGCAACAAGAGTATCGCAAAGCTTGCTCTCGCACATGAGCTTCATCCTTTCCATGGCATATCTGTCTGCAGCAACAAGCAGATGCTTAACCATCTCTTCATACTCCTCATCATTGAGGTCATCCATTGGGGGCAATGAATCCGTGTAGATGAAGTGGAGCAGTGCTTTGAAAACAGTAGGCTGCATATCTTCAATGGTTATACTCCGCTTACACTCGTTGCTCATCGGCCCGTAGAATTCTGCCTTGAATACCGGCGACCGCATTGCGAGGATGACCTTATGGGCCGGGAAAACCTCCCCGTGGACGTTGAAAGACACATCAGCTACCTCCTGTGTGTCTAGCAAATTGCGAAGATTGTGCAGTAAGTCTGACTGCGGAACTTGGTCCTCATATTTCATCATGGCCTCGGCCACCAGTGCCTCCTTAAAGTTGATCACTGTAAGACTACACTCGATGAGAAGGACGTCATCCAGGATATACCTTTTGAGCTTCCTCTTCTTCCTGAGTTGGCGAAAACCCCAGGATGGAGCATCAGAGTCAAACAAGGTTATGTCGCTAGGGTCTGGCACTGTAAAAGGCGGTGGCACCTGCTGTGTTGCCTGGTCGACAAGCCTCAGATTGAAGAACGCTCTGACCTCGGCGTCCTCGGTCTTGAGATCGAGGAAAACCGATACCCATTCTTTGTATTCCTCATTGTTACCGTCCGGGTAGAAGCAGACGCGCCAGTCGTAGCCGCCGACGGCAAAGGTAGCGGACTCGATGCGCTCGCCGACGCCGATGCCTCTGTACAGGCTGTACCCGGTGATTCGGAACAAGTGCGTCCCGTGTGCAGTCTCTGCGGCACAGGTCGAAGTCGTCGTTCGCGAGCTCTGGGACGCCGCCATTGCGGGTCGTTATGTGGGCAAAAACTAAACGCAGTTGCGGCGGCCAGGGAATTCGGGAGTTGGGGAGGAGGTCTTGGCGAGGGTTTGACGTGGAAGGGGTTTTGCGTTTTTATTTATATAGGGATTGAGCGATTAGGGACATCTGTAGCACAATTGATTCTCTTTGCATCCAGAGCGCGGGGCGACACGGCGACCGCCCTGGTGGGCCTCCAGTGGCAGGGATCCCGGTCAAAGTAATTCTTGCTACAAGCCAGCAGTCCAAAACAAATACACAAGCTTCACGGTATCTGCAAATGATGAAAAAACAGCGGCCATGCCCAAAAAACAGCAATTTGAGGCACTTTTAGAGTGAAAAAACAGATTCAGCAGATTCCCTCTTTATATGGTGCCAAGAAAAATTACATCACAGCTCAAAATTTTGCTACAAATGATGCAAATGTACATCACCTCTAGCTACTGCCCTAAAAGAGTGAATTGCAAAAAACATCGACATTGAAGGCTAGGGTTGCAGAAATCACAAGTCTCTAGTTTTGTGCCCAAAAACACTAATTACGGGGCTAATTTTTTTTGCAAAAACCACAAGTCGCTCGGTTCGCTCGTTTTAAGTGGGATTATGACAGGTGGGACCCGCATTTGTCGACGTGGCATAACTGTTCATCCGTTTGACTCGTTAGACGCCGTCAGACGCCGTGCGCGGGCCGGCTCGAGCCGGAACCCTTTTGACCGGTCCCTCCCCTCGAATCGTTAGAGGCCCACCCACCACAACCCTCATTCGCTCGCGCTCTCTGCTCCCACTCGTTCGCCGCCGTCGACACATCCACATCTCCGACCGCCACCGCCGCCACCGCGTTGCCATGGTTTCCTGGAGTGAGGACTCTGGCAGCAGTGAAGGTTCACATGACAGGTATTACCAGTACGCCACCTCAGGTTCAGACGACGACATCGTGAAGGTGAGTTGGTAGAAGTAGGGTTAGGGTTTGGATTTGGGGATTTTCCTCTTGAGCTAGATCTGAAGTTTCCGTCCCAAATCTCTTGCTTTCCTTTGCATGTGCAGATCCCTGCTACCACGGATGACTCCGAATTCGAGGGCAAAGATTTTGTTTTGTGCCATGAACACCGGAAGTGAGCAGAAAGACTTGTTGCTTTCGAGGGCATCCATACTGGCAGGAGGTTCCTTGCCTGTGCTGTGAAGGTATGTGTCAAATTTCTGCTAATTAGCTGTTGTGGTCTAATCATTTGGTCATTGTTTAGTACCTATTTTGGTATTTAGCAGATCTGGCTTGTTAGTTAGGCTGTTTAAATATGTGCCCAATGCTTATTGGCTCAGTGAAGTCATTGTATTTATGTGAGCATCTGTGCAGAGTGTTGTGGCATGTTCATTTGTTTATATGTGAGCATATGACACTGTGGATAAGTGAGGTCATTTGTTAATATGTCAGCATGTGACAGTGTGGATAAGTGAGGTCATTTTTTAATATGCAGCATGTGACAGTGTGGACAAGTGATGTTTGTTTATATGTCAAGCATGTGCATGGTGTTGGAAGCACTTATTAAAAATTATTATTAAGTACTGCTGCCCTAGTTGCTTTTAGTTAGTAAGCACTCATTATTCAGATTGCCTAATTGTTGGTACTGGTTGGAGTGCCTACTTGTTATTAGTAAATAACTCATCTTGGCATGTACCTCATATCTTGCTGTTTAACACTGTAATTTAACAGGATGGTAAAAACTGTGGACTAGTTGAATGGGTTGATCCATCTTGGCCAGCTACAATGGAGAATGCACTGTCCAAGTTGTGGGATATGTATGAAGAGTCCAAGAGAAACAAGACTAAGGACAACCTGATGAACTCATTTGCTGTTCACAAACTGACACAAGAGAAGATCAAGCTGCAGGCCAATTATGACAAGTTGGTTGGAGATGTTCAAGCCCTTTTGGATGAGAATGAGAGGAGGGCCCAGATGGAAAGGAAGCCTGATGAGAGCAAGCTCCAGGAGAAGTATGCCATGGTTAAGAACCTGACAGTATCTCAAGCCAGTGTCATTAGGAACATGAAGTTGAAGCTTGCTGAAGAGAAGACTAAGTTGCAGGCCCATATTGATGAGCTTGAGAAGGTTGTGGAGCATACCAAGGCCAAGCTGAATGGGATCAAGGCAATCTTAGATGATTGAGCCACAGTGGGCAGTAATGGTCATGGAGTTCATGGTCATGTATGGATCTCTTTATTAGTTATGTAATGGTCCTGTATGGATCTCCCAATTATGCTACTTATTAGTCATGTATGGATCTCCAAATTATGCTACTTATTAGTTATGTAATGTTCATGTATGGATCTCCCAGTTATGCTACATATTAGTTATGTAATGGTCATGTATGGATCCCCCAATTATGCTACTAATTAGTTATGTATTGCTTATGTATGGATCTCCCAATATGCTGAATGTGATGAATTTTGATGTTGATTTGTATATCTGAAATAGCCCTATACTCACTTAGGTGGTTTTTTCGACGTCGGGGCACCCTAGACTCTGCATGGTTGTTTTTCGACGTCGAGGCACCCTAGACTCATTTAGGTTGTTTTTTCGATGTTGAGGCACCCTAGACTCATTTAGGTTGTTTTTCGACGTCGAGGCACCCTAGACTCATTTAGGTGGTTTTTTCGACGTCGGGGCACCCTAGACTCATTTATGTGGTGTTTTCGACGTCGTGGCACCCTAGACTCATTTAGGTGGTTTTATCGACGTCGTGGCACCCAAGACTCATTTAGGTGGTTTTTCGACGTCGTGGCACCCTAGAATCATTTAGGTGGTGTTTTCGACGTCGTGGCACCCTAGACTCATTTAGGTGCATTCAAGTTCAACAAGCATCAAGTTCAACAACCATCAACCATCAAGTTCAACAAGCATCAACATCATGCATTCAAGTTCAACAACCATCAACCATCAAGTTCAACAAGCATCAACCACTAGTAGAAAAGGGGGCAAAGGTTTAGGCCGGGTAAGCCCATTAGTCCCGGTTCAGTCCAGAACCGGGACCAATGGGTGCATTGGACCCGGTTCGTGAGCCCAGGGGGCCGCCCGGGCCACGTGGGCCATTGGTCCTCGTTCGTCTGGACCTTTTGGTCCCGGTTGGTGGGACGAACCGGGACCAATGGGCCTCGCTCCTGGCCCACCACCATTGGTCCCGGTTGGTGGCATGAACCGGGACTAAAGGCTCCCCTTTAGTCCCGGTTCATGCCACCAACCGAGACTAAAGGGTCGGTCCTCGTTGCGCTCAGAGTTTAGTCCCACCTCACCAACCGAAGGGCGCTCACACCGGTTTATAAGCCCGGACCTCTCTGCCTTGTTGAGCTCCTCTCAAAGTGAAAATAGATGCCCCTGTACAGGGAATTTGACCTAAATTCATAATGAATTTCTCTGAAATTCATAGAAATGGATTATGAATTTAGGTTGAATTTTCTCTATAGGCGCATCTATGTTCATTTTTTTAGTAAAGTTAATCACAAACTTGTGATTCACACAAATTTCAAAGAATTCAAATTTTAACTATTCTAATTTAAAAACTAATGGCACTAACAGAAAGTTTATAAATTTTGGTTCCTGGGTTAAGAGATACATAGCTGGAGAGGGATCTCTGTGGAGAAAGATTGTAGATAGTAAATATAATACTAAAAATCCTAATATTCTGTGTTGTAGAGACCCATACCCTTCCCAGTTCTGGAAGAGTTTTATGTGGGCCCTGCAGGCAGTGAAGATGGGGTATAAATTGCAAATAGGTGATGGTAGATTGGTTAGATTATGGGAAGATACCTGGTATCGTAACACTCCCCTAGCCACACAATACTGGGACCATATGTTTTGGTTAATGAAAAGAATAAAACCATTGCAGATCTCCGGGATGGACAGGAGCTCAAATGCACCTTTAGAAGGACCTTCTCAGATGAACTGATGTTACAATGGTTTGAATTGATTGAAATACTTTCCCTGGCTGACTTTACTCAGGGGGACAGACTCTTTGATTTGGAAGTATGAGTCTAAAGGAGTTTATTCTTCTAAGTCTCTATATGCTATTGTTAATTTCAGGGGGGTGTTAATTTCAGGGGGGTGCAGCCTATTTACCTCCCTGCTGTCTAGAATGTGAAAGTACCACCTAGAGTTCAAGGGTTTTTGTGGCTTTTTTCTCAGAATAAAATCATGACTTGTGATAGTTTGAGGAAAAGAGGCATAGCAAAACCACTAGAATGTGTTTTTTGCAAAGAGATTGAGTCTATCCATCATTTGCTCTTTGAATGTGTAGTAGCTAAGCTTGTCTGGACTGAGGTAGAATCTGTCTTTAACATCTCGGTCAGTGGCTTTGTTTCTATTGCGAAAAACTGGTTATGTGTCAATTGGGAGGGAAAATGCAAGAGTTTCAGGAACTGATCTGGGAGCGGCTGAGAAAACCATTGATGCTGGAGCCGGGCTGATCTGTCGCAATTGGTTTGAAGATCAAAACGCTGGAGAGGGGATCTGGAAGAATGCAGTGGGAAAGGCTGCTCATGGTGGGAGGACCACTCTGGAGTATCAACTACAGCACCCCGAGGAAGCTGACAACATTCACGTGGTCAACATCGGGTGGGGGCCTCTGTCAGTTTAGAGCAGTTTGGCATAGATGTTGCTGAGCTTGGTGTGTGTTAGCTTAAGGTTGGTGACCTGAGGTTTGTAGTTCCAGGTGGCAAGTTACTTTGGTGGCTCTGTTGTTTCAAGTGTTGGCGTTTGTGGAGGAGGCATGATGCTTCTTCTCTCCGAGTCCGTTTCTTTATTTTGTCCTGTTGAGTCCTGGTTTTGTAGACTTGTCCTGCTGTGGTTTCTTTCTATACGAAATGGAACCGGGGGGCGATCCCCTATTTATCGAAAAAAAAGTTTATAATTTTTCTAAAACAAAAGAATTAAAAAATAATGCAAAAAACAATAGAAAATAAATAATGCAGAAAACAAAACAAAAAAACTGAAAAAAAAATAAAAATAGCAAAAATTAGTATTTTGTTGTAAGTAGAAACAAAATAAAATAAATAAAGCAACAAAGAAAACAAAAAAACAAAAAAGTGTTTTCAAATTTGAAAACTAATGGCATTAACAAAAAGTTTATAATTTTTCTAAAACTAAAAGCATAAAGAATTAAAAAATAAAGCAAAAAACAAAAGAAAATAAATAGTGCAGAAAGCAAAACAAAAAAACTGGAAAAAAAATTAAAAATAGCAACAATAAGTATTTTGTTGTAAGTAGAAACAAAATAAAATAAATAAAGCAACAAAGAAAAAAAACAAAAAAACTGTTTTCAAATTTGAAAACTAATGGCATTAACAAAAAGTTTATAATTTTTCTAAAACTATAAGCATAAAGAATTAAAAAATAAAGCAAAAAACAAAAGAAAATAAATAATGCAGAAAACAAAAAAATGGAAAAAAAATAAAAATAGCAACAATAAGTATTTTGTTGTAAGTAGACACAAAATAAAATAAATAAAGCAACAAAAAAATGCCACCTACTGGGCCCTCACGGCCTGAATACGACTAGAAACCCATCCATGGGCAAGGATTCAGGCCCGCAGGTGGCCCAATAGTCCCACAGGCATAGTAGTGACAATTAGGCCCTTAAGCCTGCAATGGAGAGGAGCTCGAGAGGGGTGCAACAGTGGGGCTTATAAACCACTACGCACCCCTCTCAACTAGCGAGGTGGGACTAAACTTTGGACGCGGGCGCAGCAGCACGAGGCCTTTGGCCCCGGTTTGTGGCACGAATTGGGACCATAGGGGGGCATTGGTCCCGGTTCGTGGCACCAACCTGGACCAATGCCCCCTTTAGTCCCGGTTGGTGCCACCAACCGGGACCATAGGGGGGCATTGGTCCCGGTTCGTGGCACCAACCGGGACCAATGCCCCCCTTCAGTCCCGGTTGGTGCCACCAAGCGGGACCAAAGGCCGCCGCTTCCCGCCCTTTGGGCTGCCGAAAAGTGGCCTTTGGTCCCGGTTGGTGCCACCAACCGGGACCAATACTCTGTCTATATATACAACACTTTGGAAATTTTCGTTTCAGTTCTTCTTCCCCGCGCCGACGCGCCGCCAGGCTGCCCTCTGCCTCGCCATCGCCGTCGTCGCCGCATGCCGTCCCGCGCCCCTCTGACGCTGTCCCGACGCCGTCGCCGCCCCGAGCCACCCCGACAAGGCCGCCCTCTGCCCCGACCTTGCCGTCGCCGCCCTCTGCCGCGCCTCGTCGTCACCGCCCAGTGAGCCCCGGCCTCTCCCTTCCCCCACGCCGCCGCCCGTGCCTTCTCTGCTTGCCGCGCGCCGCCACCACCGCCCCGGCCTGCTCTGCTTTGCCGCACGCCTCCGCCGCCGCCGCTAGGTTAGTAGTTGAATTAGTTGATTTAATAAGTACTACTTTATTTTACTATATATACAAGTAGTTTATTTTTAGTTAGTACTACTTTATTTTATTTATAGTAATTAAGTGCTTATATTAGTAGTAGTTGAACTGGTTGATTTAAGAAAACTAGTTTATTTACTATATATAGAAGTAGTTTATTTTTAGCAAGAAAATTGATAGAACTAGTTTATTTTTTTTAGTTCAAGCAAGTATTCCCGCATCGACCTCGATGATGCCTATCCCGCATCCTCGTCGTCAACTCGGCGGAGGAGGCCGGCTTCATCAGAGGGGCCATGTCCGGGACTGGGCTCCGCCGGGCTGGTTTTGGGAGGTGCTACCTTCTGGGGGGTGTAGGTTGGTGAGGAGCCAGCCCGTCGTTGACCCGATCCTTGTTTGGTGGCGGTCGCGTGGGCCAGTGACGGTGCCGAGGCTTCCGGACACCACGGAGGTGGTACGTCACCGTGTCAGCGAGGAGGACCAGCACGTCCGTCGCTACATGGTTGCGTTGGAGGGCAGGTTCGAGAATACCTGGCAGGTTCTTCAGGGATCTCACTGGAGCTATGATCCTGTGATGGTTCCTTCACTTTGGGTGTCCACCGCCCGCGCCGATACACGTCGGGTGCTACGGTTCTAGCTGCTGCCGATATGTATGATAGTATTCGACGTGTATTAGTGATAATATTCGACGTTGTACGGACACATGGAGATGATGTAGTTTTTCTTATAATTGAATGCATCCTAATTTGAATACTACTTTATTTTGCGATTTGATTTTTCTTATTGAATGCTCAAATTGGAGAGCACTATGCAATGCATATGCATATGATTAGTTGAATAATAATGATCTAATTTAGTTTTTGCAGTACATATATTTAATTGTACATGTTTAATCTTTGAATTATGAACGTAGGAAATGTCATCATCGGACGACGGAAGTCTCCCGGGGGAGTGCGACTGGTGCCACGACGATCGAGGTCTGTGCGACAGGCCTCACCTGGACGATGATCGGCGCTTCAGCATTAAGCTCGAGGAGACCTTCGAAGTTGAAACGGTACGCAACAACGACAAGTGTTTTTTTCATAAGCATGACTTCAACTATTTCAACGTGTAATTTTCATCTTTTACAATTCGAGTTTAGTTTATCCCATGCCATGCAAGACACTATGTCTTGGAGAGGATGGATTTTGAAGACCATGAAAATTTTGAAACGAAGAAAATTCACCTAAGGACCCATCATGATGTGGATTTTGAAGTAAATCTGTATAATGCTGAGAGCGTAACCCATTTTGGTTGCAAAAATTGGGAAGCATTTTGCAAGATGTATGGTTTTGATGAGGGTATTCTTGTCACCAGGGATCTTGGTGATCCTGAAATCGAGCAAGACAATATGGACATTTGGGTCCTTGTCGATACGCCTCCAGTTCTACCGCTATGTGAGTTTCTCAAACATAGTTAATTATTAACTAATTTATATTGTTCATTTCAAAATAGTTGACAGCTTATTTCCATTGACAGCTTATTTTGAAGTATCAAAGAATGTGCAGAAGATGGTAGATAGAACTTACTACACCGATGGCTCTGAGTTAACTTACAAGGAGAAAAATCATCTGGTTGGATTTTGTAATGATCTTGAGAATTACAATATCTACAATCAAACTCCTCAACATTATGGTCAATACGTGCCACTAGTGCACGTGTTGAACTACGCTAACTACTATGGAGATACCCTGGTAACATTTTTTACTATTACGACATCCGTGCATCTTTTACATACTTCTATAAAACTAGTACATCATTGCTAACTATGAAGTTATTACTATGTTTTTCAACAGATAATCCCAGAGGATTGTGTGCCTCATCTGATGTATGAGCATGGTCGCCTTGATGTTTTGAACATATATCCAGGTCATCCTACGAATCTACACTGTTCATACCGGATTTCTAAAAGAAGTGGAGACATGCAAATCAGAGAATGGAAAAAATGTATGGACACTCGTAAAGAGGTTCTTGGAGGCAAAAGGAAGCGCAGCGCAAGAATTGGAGACAAGATGATCTCCATTCTCCATAATGGATAGTCAGGGTCTATACTGTTTTATGCTATTTTACCTTAAAGAGGGTATTTAGGTCCTACCTAATACTGATGATCATGTGCTAAGAACAATTAAGTAGGGTTGGTTCGATGACTATGAGGATGATGATCGTATGACTTGTTATTAATAACGAGTAGAAGTTGTATCATGATGATTAGTAGGACTTATTATTATGATGATGCATGATGTGAGCATGAAGAGTTATTATATATCAGTGGGTGAAATGAACATGGATTGGATTGAAGTGAAGGCAACATGCATGTGGTGCATGTCGAAAGTAGTACTAATCCAAACTTGATCAAGTTAGGATTAATTACTATTACTTTCAACATGCACGACATGTTGCCTTCACTTTAATCTAAGCCATGTTTAGGCATAGCATAGCGTTGGTATAAACCAAGCACGGAGATATAAGAGAGGACACTTCTCTCTATTAGCTAGCTAATAACAAACTAAATTAACCCCCAAAACCCCTAAACCAGCCCCTTTAAAAAACCCTCAGCTCCAGCCAGTTGCTGACGCGTGGATGCCTATTGGTCCCGGTTGGTGCCACCAACCGGGACCAAAGGCCCTCCTGCCTAGGCTCAGCGCGCAGGCCACGTGGAGGCCCATCTGTCCCGGTTCTGGTTAGAACCGGGACTAAAGGGTCAGGGCATTAGTAACGACCCTTTAGTCCCGGTTCAGGAATCGGGACAAAAGGCCCTTACGAACCGGGACAATAGGCCCGTTTTCTACTAGTGAACATCATGCATTAAAGTTCAACAACCATCAACCATCAAGTTCAACAAGCATCAACATCATGCATTCAAGTTCTACAACCATCAAAAGGCAACAAGTTCAACATATGGTTCAAAGCAGCCAAAAAAGGCAGCTAGTTCAACATCTGGTTCAAACCTGCCAACAAAGGCATCTAGTTCAACAGCCAACAAAGGCATCTACTTGAATAGCCAACAAAGGCATCTAGTTTAACAGCCAACAAAGGCATCAAATTCAACAACCAACATGGGCATCAAATTCAAGCAGCCAACAAAGGCAACATCTAGTTACCAGAAGCGTAAAGGTACTCTTTCATCTTGGAGGAAACTGTCCTCTTCCTTCCAGTCTGTCTTGGAGCGTGAAATGTTCCGCTATGGTCTACAGCAGATGTAAGATGTACCAGCTGGGGTAGTTTTCTTCCTGGGAGACTGAGGGAGTCCTGGATTAGGGGGTATCCGGACAGCCGGACTATAACCTTTGGCCGGACTGTTGGACTATGAAGATACAAGATCGAAGACTTCGTCCCGTATCCGGATGGGACTTTCCTTGGCGTGGAAGGCAAGCTTGGCAATACGGATATGTAGATCTCCTTCCTTGTAACCGACTCTGTGTAACCCTAGCCCCCTCCGGTATCTATATAAACCGGAGGGTTTAGTCCGTAGGACACAAGAACAATCATACCATAGGCTAGCTTCTAGGGTTTAGCCTCTCTGATCTCGTGGTAGATCTACTCTTGTACTACCCATATCATCAATATTAATCAAGCAGGAGTAGGGTTTTACCTCCATCGAGAGGGCCCGAACCTTGGTAAAAACATCGTGTCCCTTGTCTCCTATTACCATCCGCCTAGACGCACAGTTCGGGACCCCCTACCCGAGATCCGCCGTTTTTGACACCGACATTGGTGCTTTCATTGAGAGTTCCTCTGTGTCATCGTCATTAGGCTTGATGGCTCCTTCAATCATCATTAGCGATGCAGTCCAGGATGAGACTTTTCTCCCCGGACAGATCCTTGTATACGACGGCTTTGCACTGCGGGCCAATTCGCTTGGCCATTTGGAGCAGATTGAAAGTTACGCCCCTCGCCATCAGGTCAGGTTTGGAAGCTTGAATTACACGGCAGACATCCGCGGAGACTTGATCTTTGACGGACTCGAGCCCCGGCCGAGTGCGTCGCACTGTCATGATGGGCATGATTTAGCTCTGCCGCCGAACAGTGTCTTAGAGACCACACTTTTATCCGCCCCGACCTTTAATTCGGAGCCAACTGCGCCATCCGAGGGCGGGTGGTTAGACACCGCCACGGAGGCAGCAGCCTCAACGGCTATCGAGCCGAATTCCAGCCTTACCCCTCGCGAGGTCCGTGACTCCACATTGCCGGACTCTCCTCCGGATTCTAAACCATCCGCGCCCCTGCTAATCGAACCCGATTGGGCGCCGATCATGGAGTTCGCCGCCGCGGAGGTCTTTTGTCACTCGCCCTTCGGCGACGTACTGAATTCACTAAGCTCTCTCTCTCTCTCTCTCTATCAGGAGAGCCTGGGCCGGATTATGACTGACAGGATTGGGATGCGGAGGACAAAGAAATTCTACGCCCACCCACCACCCACTTCATAGCCACTATCGATGATTTGACTGACATGCTCGACTTCGACTCCGAAGACATCGACAGTATGGACGACAATGCAGGAGACGAACAAGAACCAGCGCCCACAGGGCACTGGACAGCCACCTCATCCCACGATGTATACATGGTGGACACACCTAAAGGAAGTGACGACGAAGATCGGGAGGACACAGCGAAGAATCGTCCCCTCGAAAAGTTGTCAAAGCGGTGGCGTAAGCGCCGCTCCAAACCCCGCCTCAACAGAAATAGCGGTGATACAGACCCAGCCACAGAACAGGGCAAGCCAGCGGACGACGAACACGGCATCGAGCAACCATCCGAACAAGGCAACTCGGATAACCAAACCGAACAACCCGTCCCCGACGAAGATAACAGTCCGGACGACCTCACGTCAGACAAATTCCAGGAGCAGAAGAACCTCCACAAAAGGCTTATCGCCACTGCGTGTAGCCTGAAAAAGCAAAAGCGGAAGCTCAAGACTGCGGAAGATGCACTAAGAATCAGATGGAGCAAAGTACTCAGCACCGCAGACAAATACGACGGCAGTCGTCACACGAAGAGCTACCAGAAGCGAAAGCTACTGCCCGAATTTGATGAAGAGGCCTTAGAGCCCCCACAATCAAAAAACAAAGCAGCCATCCGGTCGGATAGATGACCTCATGGCCAACACAGAGCGGCAAACGATGCCGCACACAAGCCAGCACGTGATCCACACGAGGATTCGCATCAAAAAGATGGCCCAGCCAGATCTATCTACGGGCCAAGAAAGCAAGCTCTAGCAAGCAATGCAACACAACAAATATCCGAACACCGCGGCACACCCAAATATAGGGGTGCCGCACACCCCCTATGTTTCACCGATGAGGTGCTGGACCATGAATTTCCAGCGGGATTCAAACCCGTAAACATAGAGGCATATGACGGAACTACAGACCCGGGGGTCTGGATTGAGGATTATATCCTCCATATCCACATGGCTAGAGGAGGTGATCTCCACGCCATCAAATACTTACCCCTCAAGCTCAAAGGGCCAGCCCGACATTGGCTTAAAAGCCTTCCCGAAAACACCATTGGAAGTTGGGAAGAGCTCGAGGACGCTTTTCGGGCAAATTTTCAAGGGACCTATTTCCGACCACCGGATGCAGACGATTTAAGTCACATAACTCAACAATCCGGAGAGTCATCCCGGAAGCTCTAGAACAGATTTCTTACTAACAAGAACCAAATAGTCGACTGTTCGGACGCCGAAGCTTTAGCAGCTTTGAAACACAGCGTTCGAGACGAATGGCTCGCCAGACACCGTGGCCAAGAAAAGCCAAGAACAATGGCTGCATTAACAAGCCTCATGACCCGCTTTTGCGCAGGCGAAGACAGCTGGTTGGCAAGATGCAGCACCAGCGACCCAAGTACATCCGAAGTCAGGGACGGAAACGGGAAGCCACGACGTAGCAAAAACCACCGCCGGAATAAGGAAAACAGCCCGAAGAGCACGACTGTAAACGCCGGATTTAAAAGCTCTCGGCAGGGTCAGCGAAAGCTGCCTCTCAAAGATAACAGGGACGAACTGTCCAGCCTAAACAAAATCCTGGACAAGATATGTCAAATCCACAGCACCCCTGGTAAGCCTGCAAATCATACCCACAGAGAATGTTGGGTCTTCAAGCAATCCGGCAAACTCAACGCCGAACACAAGGGGCTGGATGCACCCAGTGAAGACGATGATGAACCCCACAAACAAAGCACTGGAGAACAGAAGAAATTCCCACATGAAGTCAAAACAGTAAACGTATTACACATGAGAAAGGGGAGAAACGAAGTGGCGCCCACAGAGATACGTGCCCTGCGGCCTATCACAACAAAGCTTCGCCACTGGTTGTCCAAACCAATCACCTTCGACCATCGGGATTACTCCGCAAGTATCCGGCATGCAAAAGGGGCTGCCTTGGTATTAGACCCGATAATTGACGGATACCACTTTACACGAGTCCTGATGGACGGCGGCAGTAGTTTAAACCTGATATATCAGGACACAGTCCGCAAAATGGGGGTGGACCCAAAAAAAATTAGTCATAGCAATACTTCCTTTAAAAGAGTAACGCCAGGCCCAGAAGCCCATTGCACGGGCTCCCTCCTACTAGAAGTTATGTTCGGCTCCCCCGATAACTTCCGTAGCGAAAAGCTAACCTTCCACATCGCTCCGTTTAAAAGTGGTTATGAAGCACTACTGGGACGCGAAGCTTTCGCCAACTTTAACGCAATACCGCATTATGCGTCTCTCACGCTGAAGATGCCCGGCCCATGAGGCATCATTTCATTAAAGGGAAATATTGAGCGCTCCTCGCGCGCGGAAGACTGTGCGGCTGCCTTGGCAGCCACACACTAAAACGGCTTCACCAACCAAAGCATCTAACAGGTCGTTAAGACCAGGGACACGGTTAGATGAGTCCTGCGTAAACATATAATCGATAAAGGTTTAATAGCTGTATACCCCTATACAAGGGGCTCCGCGCATGTAAAACAAGCGACAATAAGGCTCAAATTTACCATATTGACTTATACTTTGTTTATTTAAGTATAACATACATTTTGCACGAATACTTTTTCAACTAAGTTCCTCTCTTTTCCAGATGAACATCGTGCTACACCCATCTAGGATACGGCAGAATGGAGACACACGCGCAGACATGCAGCAGGGACCCGTTCCAAGGATTCTTTTCAGATTAAGACCCTGCGTAAACCTTTTTCACTGTCTCTTGTTGATACACATCCCCCGGATTCTCAGCGCAACTGAGAAGGAGGCTGGCGTCTTGGCATGTGGCCACGTCAGAATAATGCACGTACCTGGACACCAGGGGCTTATTACAAAGGGCGCTTCAGCCCGTTTAAAATCACAAAGACCGAATACCTTAGAGAGTGTTCGGCGTCTTGAGTTTGGCCTTATATGCATCAGCTTCGAATCATGTCTTTGGTCAAATGTTTGGTTTGCCCAGCTCCTGTGTTTTGCTGCCTTACGTTCCGCTCTATCGGCTAAGGCGGCACCAAGAGAACTACTGTGATTGTGCCCCGGTTCAGCCAGGCGAGCACCTCAGTAGAGAAAGCCGAAAACTGACTGTCATGATATAGCGTGAGACTGGTCAACCACTCGATGACCTAGCGGAATCTTCGGGATTCCTCCGCCTAAACGAAGGGCCGTTTCCCGGCGAGGCACACACGCGCCACGAATTCGGGTGAGCGCGGAGCCACTAGGGGCTATATAGTAGCCCCACTGTCAAACTCCTATGGCTAAGTGAAAGTGATAAAGCATTATAGTCTGATTGCCTAGTTCGCTGTGCTACCACCTCCTTAATGGACCAAGACGTTGGACCAAGTGTGAGAATGCGCCTTTTGCGAACACCCCCGCATTATATGCATCGGGGCTGAAGCCGACGACTGCCATCTTTCAGGTTATGTATACATATACGTAAACGGCCGCATAGGAGGTATTATTCTTGCAGGCACAAGTATAAAAAGCTTCTACATTTCAGCAAAATATTGTTTTCAATAAGAATACATGTTTTTCGAGAACTGCGTCTCTATTGAACGAGCGCCCTCCAGAACTTCTTGAAAGTAGTGCTCGGCAGGTACTCGGCTTTCGTCCGAATCTTGGGCTGCACCGGGGGTGTCCTCCATCTCCGCCCAGTATGTCTTGACATGGACAAGGGCCAGCCGCGCACCCTCCACGCATGCTGACCTCTTCATTGCGTTGATATACGGCACCGCACCAAGGAACTGCTGCACCAAGTTAAAATAATTGTTTGTCTTTGGCCTTTCTGGCCACAGATGATCCACGACATACCTCATGGCAAGTCTGGACAACCTATTCAGCTAGGCCCATTCGGCCAACCGATCGGTCAATGGAAGCAGACGCTCTGGATTGTTGAATTGTGACCAGAATAGCTTTTCCACTTCGCGATCCTTCTGATCTAGGAATTCGTAACTAGACCTTTCCCCCTTATTCCACCTCTTAAATCTCGGGACGAGATTTCTTGTAGTGGAGGAGAATTGTGACGCCCGGATAGTTACGCTACAGTAAACCTCTGCTAATGATGCCACGTTACCTCGATTACAGTTGCTAATCTCGCTTTAGTGCGAAAACCGATTCAAATTCAAATTCAAAATAGAGACAAACAACCAACGTTTTCAAACATTAAAACAAAAATGTTCGGGATGTGACTTAATTAAGTTTACTAAATTAGGTACAACCTATGTATTTTTACAAAACTAAAATGTTAGGTAAATAAAGAGAAAACAGAAAAGAAAATAAATAAAATAAAGCAAAGGAGAAACAAAACAAAAAACAACACAAACCACTGGGCCAACCGTGGCCCAGTTGCCAGCCCAACTGGGCAAAGGCCCAACCGGCGAGGCCCAACCGCCCACTCACTCACCTTATCCCCCCACTCCCCACCAAACCCTAGATCGAACCCCACTCCCCCACGAAACACCCCCACTCCCCCTCTCGCTCTCATCCCCCCCGATCCAGAACTGGATCGGGCCTAACCCCGTCACCCCGCGCCCCGATTCCGGCGCCCATCCCCGGCGTCACCCCGCCGCCGACGCCTCGCCTTCTCACCGTCGCCCCGCCTCGCTGGACGCCCCCGCCGCCTCGACGCCGCGCCCCTGCCTCGGGTCGTCGTCCACCTATCGCCTCGCCGGCGCCGCCCGACCCGCGCCACTTCGTCTGCGTCGTGCTCGCCACCCCGACGCCGACTCGTCGTCGCCTCGCAGCTCTGGCCCTCCCTGAGCACACTCATGCACCTCTACAGGGCCCGGTGAGGCCCCCATCCTTCGTCCCCCCCTCTCGTTTCCCTCCTCGAGCTCACCACACCCGCACCATCTCGCGTCGTCATCACTTCGACCGGCCATTGCGCCCCCGCCCGTGGTCGCCGCGCTCACCCCGTCCTTGTCCCGGCGTGCCCGCACTCCCTTGGTTGTGCGCTGTGTGCGTGCCCACACACCCGTGGTCCCCGTTCCCCGCACCCGCCTCCGGCTGCAGCTCCCCCTGCTGCTACTCGCCATCGCCACCGCCTGCCGCGTCGGGGCTGCCCGCGCCCGCGCCGAGCGGCCCTGCCACGCTCACCTGTCGCCCCGCCCGCACGTGCCTACTCCGTGGCAGCAACCTGGCCGCCGCGCCCCTTGCCGCGCCTGCCCTTGCCGCATGGCCCGCACACCACTTGTCCCTGCCCCGCGCCGGCGCCCTGTCGCGGCTGCTGCCCGGCGGGCAGCGCCTAACGAGGCGCAGGCGCCCGCACGCCCTTACGAGCCCGATGCGCCCGTAGCCCACACCCGTAAAGGCCCCTAGGCCCTATGACATGTGGGGCCCCAACCCCCCAGAACGTTTTGTATAAAAATAAATAAATAAATATAATTAAAATTATTAATTAATTAATTAATCAAAGAATTAATTAAGTTAATTAATCATCATTAGATTAATCTAATCACTAATTAACCTAATTAACTGTTAGTTAACTAAACAGTCTATGCCAAATGGGCCACGTCTGTCAGTTTGACTGGTCAACGGTCACAGTTGACTGATGACGTCATGCTGACGTCATCAACCACTATTCTGGATAATGTTAGTTTAAATTAATCAAATAAATTCTAAAAATGATTTAAAACTTTAGAAAATCATATAAAATAAGCCGTAGCTCAGATGAAAATACTTTCTACATGAAAATTGCTCAGAACGACGAGACGAACCCAGAAACACAGCCCGTTCATCCGCCGTGCATCCCTAACCTATCGAAATCGCAACTTTCCCCCTCCGTCTCCTCTGCCCGAAAACGCGAAACACTGGGGATACTTTCCCGGATGTTTTCCCCCTTCACCGGTATCACCTCATACCGTGTTACGGCACCCCTAGCACCGATACTTGTCATGTCATGCATCGCTATGCATCTGTTTGCTTAAATATTTACTGTTTCTTCCCCCTTCTTCTCTCGCTAGATACCGAGACTAACGCCGCTACTACCCAGTATGACTACGGAGTTTTTTGACTATACACAGTAGGGCAAACCCCCACTGCAATTTTTATATAAAAGTTAAAAAGGATGTCCAGAAGTACAAAAGGCTTGAGATAAGCCAAGAAGAAAAGTAAAATAGAAGAAGAAAAGGAAATAGATAAAGAAGAAAAAAGAGAAAGAAGAAAGAGGAAAACAGAAGCTAGCAGCTACTATAATACAATAAATTACAAGATAAGGCTGTCAAGCCATAAGCAAAAAGCTGCAGCATAGCTTTTCTTAATCCTGAACCTCAGCAAATTGAGTTCCTCTAAGAAGATGGCTTTCCATCCCTGGTAGCTTGGTTGGATGCCTTGAAAAATGAGGTTGTTTCTTGAGATCCAGATGGCCCATGAAGCTAGGATGGTTATTTCCATAAAGAAAGGCACATGAAGATTTTGTTTTAGATCAGCAAAAGCTTCAAGAACTGAGACATTTGCCTGTCTAGAAGGGCAAATCATATCCCAACAATGTGCAGCAAAAGGACATGTCCAAAAGAGGTGTTGAAGTGTTTCCTCCTGCTGGCAGTTGTTGACAGCACAATTGTAGCTGTTCAAATGAAAAGTTTTCCTTCTAAGAAGATTCCTGGTGTTGAGTCTGTCATGCAGTAGCCTCCAAAAAAACACCTTGTGCTTGGACAAGAGCTATTCCAAATCCAGTTGAATTGTGGTGGCACTATTTTTACTCCCATCATTAGTTTATATGCCTTTGCAACAGAGAATTGATCACTTCCCCAAATATAGCTCCAGGTGTCAGTACATTCCAGATATTCAGAACCCCTCAATGTTATACAAATATCTTCCATTGCTTCAAATTCTTGGAATGCTTGCACTGTCAATGGTAAGTGAAAGAGATCCTCCAGAAATTCAGTGTGAATAATGGTATGCACGGTGGAGTTACTATTTTTCACAAAAGAAAACAGATGAGGGAACATGTCCTTTAGGTAGGCAGAGTGCCACAGATCTGACCAAAAGAAACTACTTTTACCATCTCCAATGTGACATCTAGCCATGGATTTGAAGTTGTCAATGAGCTTAAGATTAGCTTTCCACCAGAAGGATCCTGTCCAACTATTGCCAGGCAATGAACCATCACTGTAATGTGTTTCCCAGATCAAATTAACCCAAGGCGTGTTATGTCTGTTATAGAACTTGTGTAGATTCTTGAGAAGCAAAGCTTTGTTTTGGACAAAGATATCCATCACTCCCAATCCCCCTTGGTCCTTTGGCCTACAAACAGTATTCCAAGCCACCATGGCAGGCCTATGGTCCTCCAAATCAGGGCCTCTCCAGAGGCAATGCCTCAACAACTTAATTGCTTGGGCTTTGATGGTGACAGGGACATCAAGACATCCCATTAGATAAATCAACAGGGAGTTGAGAACAGATTTTACCAATAGTAGTCTTCCAGCCATGGTCAAAAAAGAAGATAAGCCCATGAGTTTCTTCTGTAACCTTGTGACCAAAGGTAGGCATTGCTCCACAGTAGGTTTATAAATACCCAGAGGTGCACCCAAATATTGGAAAGGAAAGGATGCCCTAGAACATTGGAAGGTGTTGATCAGTATCTCAACTTTCTCCTCAGGTAAATTGAGTGGGATGAGGCTAGATTTAGTGTAATTAACTTTCAGTCCAGTGGCATCAGCAAAAGTGTTGAGAAGGGCTTTGAGGCAGTGCAGTTGTTTTGCATCAGCTTGAAGGAATACCAAAGTGTCATCTACATACTGCACTATTGGAAAATCAGGGCAGGAGTTCACTTGCAGTGGAGAGGATAGTAAACCCATTTGCATGGCCTTGTTGAAGATTGACTGGAGAAGATCTGCAGCAAGAACAAACAGCAGAGGTGACAAAGGGTCTCCTTGTCTCACACCTCTGAGGCAATAGAATTTTTTACCAGGAACACCATTTAGCAGAATAGCAGATGAGGCAGAAGTGAACAGCATGTTGATCCAATTAATCCATCTATCTCCAAAACCTTTAGCTTTTAAAATATCCAGAATTGCCTGATGTTCTATGGTGTCAAAAGCCTTTTCAAAATCCAATTTCAGTACAATGATCTCTTCCTTTGATTTATGGCACTGATGCAAGTATTCATAAGCCCAACCCAAGCAGTCATGAATAGATCTCTCTTTGAGGAAGCCATATTGGTTAATGTGTACCAGCTTTAGGATGATTTTCTGTAACCTGTTTGCCAGCAGCTTAGTGACCAGTTTGAGACAGCAATTGAGGAGAGAGATTGGCCTGAAATCATTTGCTGTGAGAGGTGAATTTCCTTTTGGAATGAGAGTAATAAAGGAGGTGTTTAAACTTTCCAAAGAGATTTGTCCAGCATGGAAATCACCAATGAAGTTGAGCACATCTCCTTTAATTATGTCCCAGCAGGATTTAAAGAACTCATTATTGAAGCCATCAGGACCAGGTGATTTGTCCATAGGTAATTCTTTCACAACTTCATTGATTTCATCTTCAGAAAAAGGTAATTCCAAAGATTCAAAAAGTGAGGGGTCCTGTCTTTGGTGAAACAATGAGTGTAAGTCAAAATGCATGGAAGTTTTGAGAGAACTCCCCATTCTTTTCTTATAAGTGTCCCATAGTATAGCAGCTTTTCCAGTATGACTACGGAGTTGACGACCCCTCTCTCTTGCCAGAGCAACCAGGCAAGCCTCCCACCCTTGATCACCAGATACCGCCTATTCTCTTCTATACTGCTTGCATTAGAGTAGTGTAGCATGTTACTGCTTTCCGTTATCCTATCCTGATGCATAGCATGTCCTTGTTACTACTGTTGTTACCTTTACCTGCAATCCTACATGCTTAGTATAGGATGCTAGTTTTCCATCAGTGGCCCTACATTCTTGTCCGTCTGCCGTGCTATACTATCGGGCCGTGATCACTCGGGAGATGATCACGGGTATATACTATATACTTTATACATGATACATGTGGTGACTAAAGTCGGGTCGGCTTGAGGAGTACCCGCGAGTGATTCACGGATTGGGGGCTGAAAGGACCTTTGTCCCGACGGCCCTCTGGGTGGATCTTTGTGGCGGAGTGACAGGGCAGGTTGAGACTACTTAGGTGAGAGGTGGGCCTGGCCCTGTTGGCGTTCGCGGTTATTTCAAAATAACATGCATAATGAGTTCTTGGTATTTGATCTAAGTCTAGCTACTGGCCTATACGCACTAACCAACTACGCGGGAACAGCTATGGGCACTCGACGTCGTGTTATCAGCCGAAGCCTTCGTAACGTCAGCGACTGAGCGGCGCGCACCAGATTGGACCGCGTAACGTGAATTCTGTTGTACTGGAGGTTGCTAGGTCTGCTTCCGGCCGCCCTGTCAACGCGCAGGTGTGCAATAGGCGATGGGCCCAGACCCCTGCGCCATAGGATTTAAACCGGTGTGCTGACCTCTCTATTGTGCCTAGGTAGGGCTGCGACGTGTTGATCTTCCGAGGCCGGGCATGACCCAGGAAAGTGTGTCCGGCCAAATGGGATCAAGCGTGTTGGGTTATGTGGTGCACCCCTGCAGGGAAGTTTATCTATTCGAATAGCCGTATCCCTCGGTAAAAGGACGACCCGGAGTTGTACCTTGACCTTATGACGACTAGAACGGGATACTTAATAAAACATACCCTTCCAAGTGCCAGATACAACCCGGTGATCGCTCTCTAACAGGGCAACGAGGAGGGGATCGCCGGGTAGGATTATGCTATGCGATGCTAATTGGAGGACTTCAGTCTACTCTCTTCTACATGCTGAAAGATGGAGGCTGCCAGAAGCGTAGTCTTCGACAGGATTACCTATCCCCCTCTTATTCTGGCATTCTGCAGTTCAGTCCACCGATATGGCCCTTTACACATATAACCATGCATATGTAGTGTAGCTCCTTGCTTGCGAGTACCTTGGATGAGTACTCACGGTTGCCTTGTTCCCCCTTTTCCCCTTTTCTTTACTCGATTGCTGCGACCAGACGATGGAGTCCAGGAGCCAGACGCCACCGTCGACGACGACTCCTTCTATATCGGAGGTGCCTACTACTACGTGCAGCCCGCTGACGTTGACCAGGAGTAGTTTAGGAGGATCCCAGGTAGGAGGCCTGCGCCTCTTTCGATCTGTATCCCAGTTTGTGCTAGCCTTCTTAAGGCAAACTTGTTTAACTTATGTCTGTACTCAGATATTGTTGCTTCCGCTGACTCGTCTATGATCGAGCACTTGTATTCGAGCCCTCGAGGCCCCTAGCTTGTATTATGATGCTTGTATGACTTATTTATGTTTTAGAGTTGTGTTGTGATATCTTCCCGTGAGTCCCTGATCTTGATCGTACACATTTGCGTGCATGATTAGTGTACGATTGAATCGGGGGCATCACATGGGGTAGCATTCTTCCTGGGAGACCTCCTGGGAGGAGCAGTAGGTGCAGTAGCAGCAGGTGCAGATTTCTTCCTGGGAGGAGCAGTAGGTGTAGTTGCAGTAGGTGCAGCTTTCTTCCTGGGAGGAGCAGTCCCAACATCTGCTGTACATGGAGATGGCCTCTTCCTTGTTGGTGCAGCAGCTGTAGATGAAGCAGAAGCATGTGACCTGTTTGGCTGCATTTAAAAAACAGAAACAATCATGAACTATGAATTACAATTGAGACATAACTACAAAAACAGAAACAAAAGATGCTTAGCTAACCTGATGTTGGTTTTGTCTCATGGCAAGAGCTGGTTTCAAGGGCTTGGAGCACACAGTGTATCTGTGCCCTACAAGTTTGCAGTTGCTACAAGTAATGGATGCCATCCTAGATGTATCTCTTGGTGCTGGCTTCTCAAATTGGTTTTTCCTCCTCTTTGTTTGTTGATTCCCAACTTTGTCTCTGAAAACTGGAGGCTCTATGTCCCGAGTTCTTGTCCTTGGCCACAGATTTGGACCAGGGACAGGAAATATGATATGGCCATATGCTTTTTGGTACATTGCCTTCTTGAAGAAATCATCAACAAAGTCTTCAGGTTGCAATTTAGCTTTCACAATTGCAGAGACTGCATGGTTGCAAGGCATAGCAGTCATATCCCACTTCCTACATCCACATGTTCTGTGCAGCAAGTTCACTGAGTAGGTGTTATCTCCACTACTAACTTGGTAAATGTTAGGACCAGCCATCAAAGATTGGCACCACCTTGAGTTGTACTTTGCCTCCTCTAACATCTCTACATATGTTGGGCAAATCTCCCAGTTTGTTGTCTCTGTCTTAGTTCTATTGGTGTTAAATTTGATCATCCATTTAGTCCTACTTCCTTCCAGCATGGTCTTTATTGGCTACCCTCTAACATCTAGGATCATTTTGTTAAACACCTCACTAATGTTGTTCACAACTAGGTCAGTCTTGCAGGTAAAATCCATTGCATGTCTAGCCCATGTATGAACTGGTACTTTATTAAGCCATGCCCAAGCTGCCTTACACTCTCTTTTCAAATCATTCATTGCAGCTAGGTGCTCATTCTTAGTATAAGAGTAACTAGCTGCATCCATGTGTTTCTTTAATTCATCACCTCTAAAACCAGCAGTTTGGAAATTCTGATAAATGTGTCTAAGGCAGAATATTTGTGGACAATTGGGAAAAACATGGTTTACTGCATTTAAAAGGCCCTGTTGACACAATATGAACTAGAGCTAAATATTGGTCCATTTGAATTGTTCACAAAGCAATGTGCATATGAAAAATTAATAGTACAATAGAAATATGAGAAGAGAAGTTTACCTTCTGCCTATCAGAAATGATAGTATAATACCCAAACTTTCCACTTTCTCCACCAAGTGCATCTTTTAGTTGTGTTAAGAACCAGGTCCAGCTGTCTGTGTCCTCTTTGTAAACAACTCCAAATGCTATAGGGTAGATGTTGTTTCCATCCCTTCCTGTTGCAGCGAGGATCTGCTGACCTGTTGACAGCTTGATAAAACAACCATCTACCCCTGCAAAGTGACAACTGTGAGAAGACCGTGTATTTAATGTGGCCAAATAACAAAAACACTACACAAGTTACAACACAATGTACCTATGAATGGCCTACATCCATTTAAAAACCCTTCTTTGCCAGCATTAAGACAGTAGAACAGGCCATGGAACCTTGGGTTCTTGCTTGGGTGTTGTGGCAAATGCTTAGTGGTCACAACACATCTACTTCCTGGGTTTGTGTCCAAAACAGCCTGCAAATAATATCTAATCCTAGTGTATTGACCTCTCTGGTCTCCTTGGACAACCTTCAGTGCTTGTTTCCTAGCCCTATAGGCCATATGGGTTGAGATCTCTACTCCATATTTCTTCTTCAAATTCTGCATTATTGTGGTGATTGGTGTGACAATATCAATTCTCAGCATATCCTCACGCTGGTGTGCCACCCATTTTCCTGTGACCTTTGTATTCTCTGCTACTGCAGGGCATGTGTGCAGAAGATTAGCGTTTCTGATGCAAAAAGTAGTTTCATTTGCAACAACAGAAGCTGCAATGTAGAAAGGACATTTTACATTAGTGCACACAACTATGAAGCTGTCATTGCAGTTTCTATGGAAGTCATAGTTCCTATTCTGACTTATGTGAAATGTGTGAAGTGCTCTCCTAAATTGGTACACATTAAGGAAACAAAGATTTCTACAAAACTGCTCCTCTGGGTTCTCTCTTTCTTCACTATACCACTTCATTGGTTTTGCTTTATATGCTCTGCTCTTCCTTCCATTGGGTAGAATAAAAGGTGCACTCTCAGCTCCATCATCATATTCCTGCTTCAAATCACCTACATACTCCTCATCTGATGATGGTACCCACACATCCTCAAATCTTTGCTCCAAGCTTGAATGTGACCTCTTTGTTGGCCCTTTTTCTTTTTTTCCTTCTTCTTTGGTGCCTCCAGTTGTTGCTCCATCTGCTCCTCCTCCTCCACTTGCTCCATCTGCTCCTCCTCCTCATGCTCCATCTGCTCCACTTGCTCCACTTGCTCCTCTTCCTCATCTTCCCCATACACTTCATCCACATCAGTGTCTCCTTCAAAACAAAGGAGTGGGTCCTCTCTCTGCCTCCTCAAATCATTAAGCCTGTTAACAAAGTCCTCATCTGCATCCATATCAGAGTCATCTTCAGTTAGAAGAACTGGTAGTTTTTTCTTAACCATTTGAACATGCTCAGATGCCTCCTTATGTTTCCTAAAGTTCTCAATCTTGGTTCTCTGCTCTGTGGAAAAGAACTGAAGTGGCTCCGACTGCCTCTGTTTATTTGATTTCTTAGGTGATCTGAATAGAACTCCAGAAGGATTGACTTCATAGACAGGTTTTTCTCCTAATTGATACAAAGGAACTTGCTCCTCATACAAATATCATGCATTCAAATCTGCAGGTCTTGGATCCGTGGCCCTAATCACTGTCAAATTCACTAAAGTCTGATCCTTATTAGCAATATGGTCAAGCATTTCATCCACCTTGTCATCATCAGAAATTTCTACCAATCCTTCAATACCCACACCAGGCTCCCTCACAAAGTAAATGTAGTCATTCAGCCCATATCCCTCTGTCTCTATTAATGCTACCAAATTGTGATATGTGATGTCTGAAAGGCAGAGGGATCTCTCCAAGTTGTCTCTTTCATGGAAGTGCATTCTAACTTCCCAAACAGCATCGTCAGAACTAGACAACAAGATAAAACAACAATTCTAATTAACATTGCATAATTACTATAAAAAATTTCGCAGTAATATGCTATAATTAACACTGCATATTAACAAAAAATACTTTACTTTGCTCTTATTGGCACTGTTCTAATTAACTATGCATAACTACAAATGAAGCTACTCTAATTTGCCCCTTATTCCCACTCCTCTAATTAACAATGCATAACTACAAAATAAGGTACTCTAATTTGCCCTTTATTGGCACTGCTCTAATTAACAATGCATAACTAAATATACAAAATAGATACTCTAATGTACTCTAATTAACACTGCATATTAACAAATAAGCTACTCTAATGTGTTATGTATTGCCGCTGCTCTAATTAATAGTTCACATTGCTACATATCAACTAAATAAAATTAATATGACACATATATGAGTCTGAGAGTGGGCTATTCCCCTGCCCCCTCCCCGAAAATCAAATTGAGTGTTTCAGTACCCAAGCTAGGTTTAACACTGCAAATCAAAATAACCACACATACATACAGCCCAAGATCCAGCCGTCGAATCCTAACCCTAACCCTAGAATCTGTACAAATGAGGTTAACTTACTAGACGCCGCCGAATCCTAACCCTAACCCTAGAATATGTACAAATGAGGTTAACTTACTAGACGCCGCCGAATGACGAGCTCCACCGGTGGCTTTCCGTCGGATCCGCCTTCACGGCCCTGGCCCAAGATCTAGCCACCGCGAACTCCATCGAGTGCTGGGGGGCTGGGGTTGGGGCTATTGTCCGAAGGGGCGCCGGGGTTTGGGCTCCCACAGAGATCCGCCTCCGGTGGCCTGTCGTCTCCGCCACCGGCAGGCCCACCGCAGTCGCCGCCGCCACTCTCGTCGCCATGTCTGAGAGGAGAGGGTGTGGGGGAGGGAAAGAGATGGAGAAGAGCTAGCGGGGAGGGGAGGGACCGGTCAAAAGGGTTCCGGCTCGAGCCGGCCCGCGCACGGCGTCTAACGGCGTCTAACGAGTCAAACGGATGAACAGTTATGCCACATTGACAAATGCGGGTCCCACCTATCATAATCCCACTTAAAATGAGCGAACCAAGCGACTTGTGGTTTTTGCAAAAAATTAGCCCCGGAATTAGTGTTTTTGGGCACAAAACTAGAGACTTGTGATTTCTGCAACCCTAGCCTTCAATGTCGATGGTTTTTGCAATTCACGCGCCCTAAAACCAAAAAAGGCCGTGCGGGAACCCAACTGCCCCGATGAAATCTCCCGTCACCGATTGTCGCTACCCCACACCAATTTTGGCCAGTTCTCGCCGCCACACTCTGTTGTCATGACTTCGCAGCCGCCCCAGCCCCGTACCACCACGCTAGCTGACACATCCGCCGCAGAACCTCTACTGCCGCCGAAGCTCGGAATGCCACCGCCGTATCTGGCCATAGCCCGCCCGTCCACTGGATGAAACTGTTGCCACCGCACCACCGTAGCTTGCAGAGAAGCCTTAGACCTCACCAATATTCAGAATATGATGATTGGTCATGGCATCCGACGGTCAGATTGTCATCAAAGATATGGAAGAAGCCAATAAGTCAGAATGTAGCATCACTTTTAGCTGAGATAGGAGTAAATAGCACAAAACCACCACATTTAGGGCTAGGTTAGCAGAAAACATGAGTTTACACTTTTCAAAAAAATTATAAATAACACTGATCGACGGATTAGGCTCATCTGAGTGCTTTTATGATAGTTGGGCCCCACTCTTCGCTCACGTGGCACCATGTTTTGCCAAAGACAACGTGAGAATACCCCTAACATTCTTCCCCATGCCACCCGGGCCCTTCCCTCGTGTCCTTGGACTTTGTCCCGGTGTCGGTGCCAAAACCGGCGGATCTCGAGTAGGGGGTCCCGAACTGTGCGTCTAGGCGGATGGTAACAGGAGACAAGGGACACGAAGTTTTACCCAGGTTCGGGCCCTCTTGATGGAGGTAAAACCCTACGTCTTGCTTGACTAATATTGATGATATGGGTAGTATAAGAGTAGATCTACCACGAGATCAAGGAGGCTAAACCCTAGAAGCTAGCCTATGGTATGATTGTTATATGTTGTCCTACGGACTAAACCCTCCGGTTTATATAGACACCGGAGAGGGTTAGGGTTACACAGAGTCGGTTACAATGGTAGGAGATCTAAATATCCATATCGCCAAGCTTGCCTTCCACGCCAAGGAAAGTCCCTTCCGGACACGGGACGAAGTATTCAATCTTGTATCTTCATAGTCCAGGAGTCCAGCTGAAGGTATAGTCCGGCCATCCGGACACCCCCTAATCCAGGACTCCCTCAATAGCCCCTGAACCAGGCTTCAATGACGATGAGTCCGGCGCACAGATTTTCTTCGGCATTGCAAGGCGGGTTCCTCCTCCAACTACTTCATAGAAGATTTTGAACACAAAAGACAGTGTCCGATTCTGCAAAATAAGTTTCCACATATTGCCATAGAGAGAATAATTTTTACACAAATCTAATCTGCTGACGTATTCCGTAGCGTGACATCACACTACGGCCAAGCCTTTATTCGAATCGTTTTTACTCCCCCACCTCAGCGCACTTTGCGAGGCAGTTTCCTTGGCACGTCTTGTCAAAGCAGAGATCGTGTCCCCTCATTTACGGGATTCTCATCAATACGGACGTGGGTAACCCAACCGCGCCATTTATCACGGCGCTTGGGGGATAAGCGAGTTTTACCAGGCTGGTGGGGAAGCTTAGCCGCATCCGCCCATACAAGGGGATAAGGATCCACCTTTTTACCTACGCCTTCTTCCTCCTTTTCCTATCCATCTTCCGCGCACTCGAGCTCCAGCGCCCAAGCCCGCACTTCCCACCTCGACCTTCTCCAGCCATGTCCGGAGCGGGAGGCAAGTGGATGGTCTCCTTCGTCACGCACCGGCTTCCCGAAAAGGGGCAGCTCCTCCCCGCCCCAAGGCCCCATGAGAGGGTAGTATTCCTTCCCCACTTCATCCATGGACTGGGCTTTCCTCTCCACCCATCCGTCCGGGGGCTCATGTTCTACTATGGCCTAGATTTCCATGATCTGGTCCCGAACTTCGTCCTCAACATCTCGGCGTTTATCGTCGTGTGCGAGGCTTTCCTCTGCGTCCGCCCCCATTTCGGCCTATGGCTCAAGACCTTCAACGTCAAGCCAAAGGTGGTGCGCGGCAACCAAGCGGAGTGCGGAGGCGCCATGGCGGGCAAGATGGCCAACGTCCTATGGCTCGAGGGCTTCTTTGTGGAGACCCTGAAGGGGTGGCAATCAGGGTGGTTTTATATCACTGAGCCGCGCGACCCTGAGTGGGTCGCAGCCCCCGAGTTCCGGTCCAGACCCCCTACGCGGCTCATGTCTTGGAAAGAGACGGGCCTGTCATGGGGCAACAAAGGAGAGGTAACCGGACTGCAAAAATGCATCCAAACCCTGGTGAACAAGTAGCTCAAGCTTGTCAATGTAGTCCAGGTTATGCTCGTCTGCCGGATCCTCCCGTGTCAACAACGGGATTTCAATCTGTGGGCGTTCGACCCGGCGCAGCACCAAACCCTGAGCAGGCTCTTCGATACGATGTACGAAGATGCCTGGAAGGTGCTATTCAAAGGCACCGAGGCTCTCGCATCCGCTTCCGAGGACCGCGGATTCAGCACGCAGCGTCACGCTAGTGCGGTAAGCCTTTTACAGGATGTTAGTTTTTCATAGTTTGACTCTATGCGGGATCTAAACTCCCTTTCCCTTGACAGGATTGGCAGGCGAAGTCCGGACAGATCGATTGTCTGGCCCCCTTTGCCCGAAGACCCAGCCGATGCTCACTTAGCGAAGCTGCTGGCTCCGGCACCTTACGTGGTGCCGGAGAAGAAGGCCAAGAAGAAGGCCACAGGGACTCGAAAGAGTTCCCGGCGCCTGGAGGTGTCGGATTCATCATCCGACGAATCCGAGACGCGCTCCTCTCGTGAAAACGAGGAGGAGGAAGAAGAACCCTCCGCCCCTCTAGCGGGGGGAGGAAAGAAGAGAAAGGCCGCCCCAACAAGGGAGGCCGAGGGGGCCAGAGAGGGGAGGACCGCTCCTCCGGACTACTCCGCCGACGCCGACGACGGCGAAGAGGAGTGGCCGCACAGGGACAAGCGCCCGTCGAGATCGTAAGTTATTCGGATGCCGGAGTAATTTATAGTACTCTTTTATGGCACAACCTTTCCTTATGTCGAAATACGATTCTACAGTCCGCCCAAAGCTGGGCTCGACGAGTCATCGAGCGGCTCCCTGGATTCGTCGGATGTGAATTCACTTCCGACGGCTACCACCCCCCGCCCTACGGACGACGCCGAAGTGTTGTCCCAACAGGTTCCAAGCCAGGAGGAGGTGGTCCTGGAGGCGCCACAAGGCGACCTCCCGGACTCCAGGAGTAAGGGGGATAAGACCCCCCAGGGCTCCAAGTCCGGCTTTGAGCCGGACACCGCGCCGGAATCTTCAACAGTTCCGGACCGCGGTAGGCAAACTCCTTCCAAGAGGAGCAAGGCTACTGGGACGGCAGCCCCCGTCCAACCGGAGGCGCCGGACAATCTGCTGGAGGTGCTTAATGGCGCCTCCATCAATGAGGAGCACCACACTATTATGAGTGCGGTGATCCAGAAGGTTCAGTCCGCCAAGAGCGGACTGACTGAAGCTTGTGCCAGCCTTCTAACAGGCTTCGAGGTAAGTAAAGAATATGTAAAAATATTACCGCATAGACAGTAGCCCCTGATGCTCTGTTTGGCGTTCGGAAAGAAAAGCCGAATAGAGGATCTAATAAAATCTGCAGGAGTCTAACAGAAAATGAGTCAATATGCGTATGCAGGCTTCGCTGCTGGCGACCGCCGCACTGACTGCGGAGGTGGGCACACTGAAGCAGGGCCTCGAGCGGTCCGAGCAAGAGCTCGGCCTTGCCAAGTGGCAACTCGAGGAGAAATAAGGTAAGAGATACCTTATAGAAAAAACAAAAATATAAAATTGCAATTGCAAAAATATGACAGGATTAATGTGGCCATTGTAGGGGCCACAATTGAGGTGGCGACCCTCAAGCAAGCGTTGGCCGAGGCCGAGAAGAGAGCGGCCGCGGAGCGCACCGAGCGGGAGAAATATGAGGCGCAAGTTGGCGAGGTACGGCAAGAGCTCCAGGTTCTCATGGAAAAACATGAGAGTTTGGAGCTTGACTCAAAGACGCGAGCGTCCGAGCTCACGGCGGTTATTAAAAATGCCAAGTCTGCCAAGGCCGAATCGCAGAAGGCCCTCCAGGAGTTGGATGCGGTGAAAAAGATAGCGGCGGGTAAGGCATTCTTTATGCAAAGCAAACATGTAAAAGTGAGCTTCTTGTTACTTACCCGAATCCGGAGCTCTCCAGGAGCATTCGTAGATCTTCCCCGTAGCGTGTCTGATGCCGCCGCATTCTATCGAGCCGAGGAGGGCGACTCGATGGGGAAGGTGTTCTGGTCTCAGTATGCTGAGGCCGGACACCCAGTGCCCCTGAGCGACCAGCTGAAGCAGCTGGTCGAGCTCCAAAAGGTGGCCGAACAGGCCATGAAGGGCCCTATAGTTCGGCTGTGGCCAGGAGAGGCTCTGCCTGGGAGCTACTTCGGGCTAGTGCGGCGGCTGGTGGAGGCCTGTCCAAGGCTCGAAGTCATCAAGCGCTCCATCTGCATCGAAGGTGCCCGTAGGGCCCTTGCCCGCGCTAAGGTGCACTGGGGCAAGCTGGATGGTGAGAAGCTTGTGAAGGACGGGCCACCGCCGGGGAAAGAGCATCGCAAGCCCGAGAACTATTATAAGGACGTTCTGAAGGGTGCCCGCCTTATGGCGGATGAATGTTCCAGGGATGTAATTTTTGAATAAACTCACTCGTATTGTCCTGTGTGCTGAAAACTTGTTCATATGCGCTAAGCAATGCTTTTTGAATTTAAAATATTACTTTCTGTGCGGCTGTTTATCAAAATTGAGAGACGGCCAGTCGTCGGCTTCTGCCCCCGTGCCACTAGTGCTGGGGTGTTCGGGATAAACCTGAGCGCTCTTTTCCCCATGTTTGGGTCCTTCGAGGGAGGCGCTCAGCACAACGAACAAGGCAATCGGACTATAATGCTTGAACACTCTCACTTAGCCATAGAATTCTATAATTTTAAATTTCGGCGAAGCCCCTAGTATCCTCTGGCACGACGAATTCGTCATCGTCGAGGCTTGCCTCGTCTTCGGAGGGAGGCATATAATTATCATCCTCGACCTCTCTGTCTGCCGCTCTCTCGTGAGGGCTGGCTTCTCCATCCTCCTATGTTGAATCTTGCTGGAGGATGTGTTCTTCGGAGCTATTCGGAGTATTATTATCTCCTGTGCCGGAATCACCATTTTTTCTTTGGCGGGATTTAAAGCGGCGCCGCTGACGCCGGCGCTTAGGCTGTTTCTTGGAGGGGCCATCCCCTGCTGTTCCATCGCCACCTCCTTCTTTTGGGGTATCCACCATGTATATGTCATACGACGAGGTGGCTTTCCAGTGCCCTATAGGTGCTGGTTCTTGATCGTCTCCTGCATCGGCGTCCATACGATCGATGTCTTCGGAGTCGAACTCGAGCATGTCGGTTAAATCATCGACAGTGGCTACAAGGTGGGTGGTGGGTGGGCTTTGAATTTCTTCATCGTCCGGATCCCAACCTTGCTGACCGCAGTCCGGACAGGGCTCTCCTGATAATGAGAGAGACATTAATGACTTCAGAATATCGCCAAAGGGCGAGTGCTGAAAGATGTCCGCAGCGGTAAACTCCATGATCGACGCCCAATCAGATTCGATCGGCAGGGGCGCGAAGGGCTCGGAGTCCGGCCCCTCGGAGTCACGGGCCTTGCAGAGTGCGGGGCTGGTGTTCAGCTCGATCGCCGTTGGGATCGCAGCCCCCGAGGCGGCGTCCCACCACTCATCCTCGATCGGCGCAGTTGGTTCTGAATCGAGGGTCGGAACCGATGCGCGTGCGGCCTCCAGGGCATTGTTCGGCGGCAAAGCTAGATCATGCCCATCGTGACAGTGCGGCACGCTCGGCAATGGCTCGAATCCGTCGAAGATCAAGTCCCCGCGGACGTCAGCTGTGTAGTTTAAACTTCCAAATCTGACCTGATGGCTAGGGGCGTAGCTTTCGATCTGCTCTAGATGGCCAAGCGAATTGGCCCGCAGTGCGAAGCCGCCGAAGACGAAGATCTGTCATCTGTCCGGGGAGAAAAGTCTCACCCTGGACTGCATCGCTATTGATGATCGGAGGAGCCATCGGGCCTAAAAGCGACGACACAGAGGAACTCTCAATGAAAGCACCAATGTCGGTGTCAAAACCGGCGGATCTCGGGTAGGGGGTCCCGAACTGTGCGTCTAGGCGGATGGTAACAGGAGACAAGGGACACGAAGTTTTACCCAGGTTCGGGCCCTCTTGATGGAGGTAAAACCCTACGTCCTGCTTGATTAATATTGATGATGGACACGAAGTTTTACCCAGGTTCGGGCCCTCTTGATGGAGGTAAAACCCTACGTCCTGCTTGATTAATATTGATGATATGGGTAGTACAAGAGTAGATCTACCACGAGATCAAGTAGGCTAAACCCTAGAAGCTAGCCTATGGTATGATTGTTATATGTTGTCCTACGGACTAAAACCCTCCGGTTTATATAGACACCGGAGAGGGTTAGGGTTACACAGAGTCGGTTACAATGGTAGGAGATCTAAATATCCGTATCGCCAAGCTTGCCTTCCACGCCAAGGAAAGTCCCTTCCGGACATGGGACGAAGTCTCCAATCTTGTATCTTCATAGTCCAGGAGTCCGGCTGAAGGTATAGTCCGGCCATCCGGACACCCCCTAATCCAGTACTCCCTCACCAGCCAACATAGATTGCCTCACTCCCGCAGCCGCTCGACGAGAGGATCTCCTCATCCTGTGTGCCGCCGCAAGTAGAAGTACCACCACAGCTCCAATCCCTAGACCTCGATTGACGTGTTTTTCCTGTAGGAACACATGCCACCGGCGCCGCCCGAGTTAATCGTAGTCGTTACCACCCTCCTACTCTCAACTTTTTCATTGATCTTCTTCCCCCGCCCCTTCTTCCTCCTGGTGGCTGCAAAAAGGTGAGGCCGCTAGACCCGCCCCTCCCCTGCCGCAACTCCGCTCAGATCCTCCGCGTACCTCCCGCCGTCCCGGCGCGACCACCATGGGCTACTAGCACGACAAGTTGTTGTCATCCACCGCACCCACTGCAGCGAGCCCCGCCGCGCTACGGCTCCCCAGGCGGCCAGATTCGTCGATGGCGCGGCGGATCCAAGTATCTGGTCCATTTCCCCATGGCTCACCAAGTTACGATCGAGCCGTGCGCCGCCACTAGACCGGGCCAAACCTCGGGCCGGGCCAGGCCTAGCCAAGCCCGACGAAAAAAACCCAGGCCCGAGCCCGGCCCGGCCTGGCCATCGGGCCTGTTTTCTGGGCCTGAGCCTGGCCCGAACATGCAAAAGCCCGTCGGGCCTCGGGCTGGCCCGGCTCGACCTTCAGAAAACTACAAAAACAACGGGCCCGGGCCCGGCCCGGCCTGGCCACCGGGCTCAAAAGCTAGGCCCGAGCCCGGCCCGGGGGCAGCGTCGGGCCAGGCCGGGTCGGGCTTTTTTGGGCCGGGTCGGGCCGGGCCGGGCTGCCCATGGCCAGGTCTAGCCGCCACCATCGTTTGCCGATGAGCGGCCAACCCCTCCCTCGCCGACGACCATCGGCAGTGGGAGAAGCATGAGGGATGAGCGATTCGGTTGCTCCTCCCGCACAGTTTGACTAGAATTCAAAAAGGGGTGGGTTCACATTTGAGCCCTTCCAGCACGTCGGCCACTGTCGTCTGACAAGCTCAACTCACTACTAGGAAAAGGCCTACTAATGGCGAACCGGTTTTGCCTACTAATGGCGCACTACCGGTGCGCCATTACTATCACGCCACTAGAATTTTTTACTAATGGCGCACCACTGGTGCGCCATTAGTATCTGGTATTCTAATGGCGCACCAGGAAGTGCGCCATTAGTATGTAACACCATGTGCCATTAGTATGCCTCCCGGGGGGCCATATGTAACCATCTGCTTTGTCATACTAATGGCGCACTCTGTCCTGATGCGCCATTAGTATCCTTTGGCATACTAATGGCGCACCTTGTGGTGATGCGCCATTAGTATGAATATTTGTTTTTTCTTTTTTTTAACTTTTCTGGTTTTTGCACAGGTTACAAAATATATTATTGGACAGCAGCACACAACAACAGCAGATTTATCGAATACAATAGAAGATTAGTCTCCGAATACAATTCATTATATTAGTCTCCGAATTCAAAAGACCGAACAAAGATAAAACATTACAAGTCTCAAGACCGCGAGTATCGAGTTTGTCTTCACATTACAAGTCGATATCGATCATCTAAACTACCATCACATAGAAGAGAGCTGCGGTCATCACGATGAGCATCATCGCGATCAAACTGGTCTTCATCCGGTTCCTCCAACGCTCCCTCCTCTCTCCCGCTAGATAGCGGGCGTATCTAGATTCGGCCTCCGCCCTAGTGGTGTACCCTTTGTAACTATTACCGCTGAAATGGTGAACCTGTCTCCGACACTCCTCCCAGTCGTCGTAGACTCCGGGAACCTTACCCTTGTACATGACATAGGACGGCATCTCTATGCACAAGCCAAACAACAGACAATACATAAGCAATATGTAAGTATGCAACAAAAGGATCGGAAGAGAAAAGCAAGACATTAATAGCACGATTCATGGTCCTACTAATAAATATCATCGATTACATCTAAGTTGAACAACTGTCCAAACCAAAGAGACATACGAATTCATTAAAGTTTAATTACAACATGAGCCAATCAATGTTTCAGAACTACACATCACTACTTTCGACTCGACTCATCGGACAGGAGCGTGGGTGAAGCCGCCGTCTGTCGTGATGGTCATGAAATCGCGGGCGTTGTCACCCTGCATTTGTAGTGTTCCGTCTATCTCACTGTTGGACGGTTGATATCTGAGGAAGAACTGCCCCGAGGTATGAAGGACATCTTGATGGATGATGTCCGCAAAATCCGACTGGATGCGAAAGAATTCTTGTCTGAGGTCCGCGTCTTGGATTGCCGACAAGCTCGCGGCCCAATCTTTGAGATTATCTGGTAGCAGAAGGTGATGATGGTCCCTTACGATCGCCCGCATGTGATGGAGGGCGTAGTAGGCATCCGTCTGACTGCCAGGCGGCTGCTTGACACAGCAGAACTTCGTATTGTGTGAGAACATGTGCTTGCCGTACTTACGAACTGCCCTAGTGAAGGTGCCTCCAGATTTGGCGTTGCCGGGGAGAACATCATCAAGAACTTTCTTGACATTTGTGTAGTCTATCTTGGAGTTACGGTTCGGGTCTAAATACGTGGCCATGGAATATTTCGGGCTTAAGAGGATGAGTGTGCAATGTGTGTCACTGCACAGAACACGGAATGTTAGAAAAAAAAAGAACGATCGAAATCTAAGAAATCATATGTTACGGGGCGGTTAAGGGATGACTTACTCGGGAAAGTAAGGCACAAGGAAGTTATCCTTATCTGCGTTTGCCAGAATGACGCCTTCAAGGTGTGAACTCGCAACTTGGCGGTCCCCAGCGCTGCTCAAGTGCTTGGCACGCATGTAGAACGGGTCGACTATCACGATGCCCGGGGTCTTGTCTCTAATGATCCGCATCTGCATACTCAGCGAAAACAGCCGAACGAAGGTGTAGTGCAGCGGATGAAGGTTAAACATAGCAAAGATGTCATCAAACCGCAGGACGATCGTACCCCCGATGTCGCCATCCACAAAGCCCTTGCCCTCTGGCACCTTGGCCACGAAAACCGGGTATGCCACATCCTTCTCTCTGAGACGCCGCTTCTCCAAAGAAAGAACACTATCGTGCAGACTCTGCATAGCACCGGTTGCAGCATTGAGCATATTTGGCGGTAGCATCGCCCTACCCGCCACATGCACCCTCCTCGAGATATCCTTAGGTGAAGGTGGCCCGTCCTGAGCACGGCCAGCATCGGCGCCCTTGTTAGTCTTTCATTTTCGTCCCTTCTTCTTGATCTCCTGTAATGGGACTGAGTTCTGCTCACAGACCGCCTTCTTGAGCGTGTTGGGGCTGATAATATTTCGCACCTCAGCTATCTGAGGCTCGGTGAAGGCGGGAGCTGGAGGCGTGTCCTGAGAACTGAACGCCAGACGACGCCTGTTTCAATTGGATTTCTCCGCCGTACCAGCTAGATCGCGGTCGTCTTGGTTGGGTTCTTGAGAAAGAGGCCCACAGAACTCATCAGCGTACCCATGTTCGGCAAAGTACTTATCAACTTTGGTAAATGTACCGTCGTCGTTGTCGTCGTCGTCCGGATCCTGTGCCATAGGGCTGTCCGGATCCTGTGCCATAGGGATGTCCGGCAGGTCCGGTAGCGTTGCGGCGTTCTTGCCATGGCTTGGCGCCGGCACGGCTGGCGGTCTTGTCTGTGGGGTGGTGTCCCCCACCCCCAAACGAATCTGGCTCTTCGGCCAAAGCAGGGGCCAGTTTATGCAGGCGCTGAGGGTCATCTCATCTTCTTCGTCGGCCCCAGCGGGTCTAATCGGAGGTAACAGCTCGTCGCAACCTGGCAGCACCCGAACCACTTCAACCATATACATTGTGGGTGGCATCGGATTACCGTGGAACACGGGGTTGCCCGGTTGAACGATTCTGCCCTTGCCGACATCGACCAACTCGGCGCCCACGAAGTGCAGGAGAGTGCAAGGAACGTCGGCGGCGCCCTGCGAAAACATGTAGGGCATCAGGGATGCCCAGTCAAAGGCAAGGAGATGAAGTCATCGACCGAGAGGCTTAGTTACCGTGATGCCGTCGAGCTCAGCTAATGTCGAGGCACCGCCAACGGCGGGCGTGCAACTGACGGAGGGGCAGCTTGCTGGCGAGGTGCCGGCCGGCGTACACCCGGGTGCATTAAGCTCCAATGCCCGTGCCGGCACCGGAGACACGAATACCGCCTCCGCCGCAGACACCAATGGCGCCGCCGGAGATACCAATGGAGCCGCCGGAGACACCAATGGCGCCGCCTGCGCGCTGTGCGAGTTGCTGGCTGTGAAGCTAGGAACCGGGGGAGGCCCCTGTTGGCCGCCCGCAATCCATGTCGTCAGCCCATGAATCAACGTATGCACCATGGCGTTGAGCGTCGTTCCAAGTTGTTGTTGCACTTGCTCTTGGACAAGCTCCGGAATCCGCGCCACTTGTGCCTTGAGTGCTTCAACCTCGCGCGTCTGGCTTTCCGAGCTGGTCTTTTTCTCCTTTCGCCCACCAGCGGTATAGTATGACGACCATTTTGTGGACAAGCCTTTGCCGGCCACACGACCAGCTGACGTCGGCTTATCGAGCTTATCCCTGTTTTTCATTACGTTCAGCGCCCTATTCAAAGGGGTGTCGAAAGGGGAGTTGTGAGACGACCCCGCGCTACTGCTTTCTTTGTCCTACAGAAGGAACGTGAACCATTTAGAAATATTGGGGATTAATTAGAGTGCAACCATATGGAGCTAATTACGCGGGGGTGTATTCCTTACCAGAACAAGCTCAAGCTCCTTGGTCTTCGGATCCGTGGTAAGCTCCTTTGTTACCGGGTCCTCCTTGTACCGGGCCCGGAGATAGTTCCTGGTCTGCTTGTCACCGTATTTCTCGAAGCGGGGCGGTAGGCCTTGCTCGGCACGCTCCACATCCTCCTTGTCCCATACAGGCTCCGCCACTCTGTAACCGCCGGGACCGAGTTGGTGGACCCCTAAGTTCAACTGCCGCATTTCTTTCCCCCACTGACTTGATTCAGAGGTTGCGGGGCTCTAGCACTTGATCTTGAACTCCTTGTAGTCATCTTCGCTCATCAAAGGATATTTTGCCTTGATCTTGTCATACCTATCACCTTTATGAATCATTGCCTTCACCGTGCTTCTCCAACTAGACAGGGCCGTGCTCATCTTCGTGAGGGCGGCACTGTTCACTTTATTCCCTGCGAGGCGTGTGTTTGCAAACTCAGCGGGGAACTTGTATCGTTCGTGCAACTTCGTGAAGAGGAGGCTGCGCAAATTCCCTCGGTCCTTATGCCTTAGGTTCTCGGTGTTGGTCGAGGCGGTGCTCCGGAGAATGCACCCGAGCTGAACCGAGTACCCCTTGACTACTTGTTTGGGCGCCGTCGGTTGCCCGTCGGAGTTCACTTCAGTAAATTCCTCCCTGACAGTGCGGAGCGCGTTCGGGCGCCGATCCTTCCGTTGCTTCTTCGGTTGGCCGCCATCTGTGCGTGCGCCGCCATCATCAGTGGTGGCATCCTCGGCGGCACCATCATCAATGGTGTCATCCCCGACGCCACTAGGGGTTGTGTAGTCAGGATCAGTGTCTTCCGCGGCGTCCTCATAGCGGTGAGGTTGTTCCTCCAACTCCTGGGACAGCTCCCAGAATTGCTTGCCACCCGAACCGCCGGCCTCATCGTTGTGGGCCACGTTTCGCTCTAAATAGGAAAAAAGTTTGGTCAAAAAGTTGGTTATTGTCAAGGAACAAGATCATGGTCTCATCATTTAGGGTTTTTCAACACCGAGGCATCCTAAAAGCCTAAGCGTACATCATTTAGGTTCTCATCGACACCGAGGCACCCTAAAAGCCAAGGTTTCATCATTTAGGGTTTGTCGACGCCGAGGCACCCTAAATGCTAAGTTTTCATCATTTAGGGTTTATCGATGCCGAGGCACCCTAGGTTGGGCCTAATCACTTGGCACTAATCAGTTGGCTCTATTGCCACCTATGTTGGGTTTATCATCTAGGGTTTATCGATGCTAAGGAGAATTCTAAGTTGGGCCTAATCACTTGGCTCTATTGCCACCTATGGTTTAATGCAGCAACAATGGCAGGGCAGTTGATCCTACTTAACTAAGTCCTAAGATACCCCGGCCCATGCATTAGTCGCAAGTACCCCATATGTCCTATTTTTAGCAAAGTCATGCTAAAATTCACGGAAAATTTTAGCATGACCTTTGATGAAAATGGGACATATGGAGTACCCGAATTTGCCGGAACGGAAGTTAATCCACATTCCGGCAAACTCAAGGGCCTCTCGGGGTACCTGCAAATTCATCACGACACAATGGTCGGAGACAAAACCCAGCAAACTAGCAAGATGATCATCATCTTTGCAAGACAGTAGCTCAAGTTTTTGACAGTAGCCTCTGAACAAAACAACATTGCAACATTCAAGTTCACAGGATAAAAAAATCATCCACATTCACCAACCCACATGATGTTAAAACCCACATGAGCTGTAAACAGACTTAAAAAACCCACATGATGTTATAACTGTATACACTGAACATGACGATACCAAATGGGAAGGAAAATTGTATCACTCTAGATTAGTGTAGCCACTATCTAACAAAACCAGAATGTTAACAAAATTACACCATGATGATACCAAATTCTTGTAGCAGTACAATGAGTTCACAGGATAAAAAAATCATCCACATTCACCAACCCAAACTGGTGGAGATACAGCAAACCAGAACCTCCAAGGTTTCTGCCATTTTATTTTTCCCACCGTATATGTTTTTTGATTCATGTCATGGTACTTGCTGTCAAACCTAGTATTTTCTTTCTACATAATCTGGGAAGTTTCCTTCTTACTGTCTCACTATCTTGCTGTCAAACCAACCCCCTTTCTTTGTCCAAATTTCTCCAACCCCCAACCCTAGAACACATCAGAAGGAAATAAAGAGGGGGAAGAGGGGGAAGTGGCTCGGGTGCTCACTTGGGAGGTCGAGGGCGACTCGGGGCAGCCGGAGCTAGTCAAGGCGGCGCTAATTCGGCGTCGAGCGGTGGCGGTCCTCCTGTGCAGGCCGCGCGATCGAGGGCGTCGAGCGGTGGCGGTCCTCCTGGGCGTCCGAGCTCGTCCAGGTCCTCGTAGTCGAAGAGGAAGACGGCGGCGGTCCTCCTGGGCAGGCCGCGCGGTGTTGGACGGCAAGCACGTCGATGGCGCAGGCGGGGCCACGGGGGGAGGGGGCGCTTGGGCGGGAGGACGTCGAGGGCACTCGGCTCGGGGACGGCGAGGGAGGCGGCGCTCGGCTCGGGGACGGCGAGGGAGGCGGCGAGGGAGGCGATGCTCGGCTCGGGGACGGGGAGGAAGGCGGCGAGGGAGGTGGCGCTCGGCTCGGGGACGGCGAAGGAGGCGAGGGGGACGGCGAACACGGGGGGCAGCGGGTGAGATCGATGAGGCAGGGGAGAGATTAGAGAGATTGGGGATTTAGTGTGGGGGGAAGCTTTCTAATGGCGCACCACCCCCTCGTGCGCCATAAGTACGACTATTCTAATGGCGCAACACCCCTCGGTGTGCCATTAGAATTTTATTTTAATCAAGCCCACAAGCCCTATCTACAACCTAACCCTATCTACAATAGAATCCACCCACTAGCCCGACTGGTCAGCATGCAACACACACACCAGGAGGTCCTGGGTTTGATTCCTAGGCTCCCCAATATTTTTTTATGCATTTTAAAAGCTGTTTTTTATATTTATTTGTGTTTAAATATGTTCAAACTTATTTAAATCATAACAGTAATATTTTTTTATAAAAACAGTAATAATTTTTTAAAAAATATGTTCAAATTTGTTACTTGAAAATATCATCGGCGGCGGCGGTAGAGAGGGGGAGGGTGCGGGGGGTGCCCGTTGGCGGCGGCGGAGCGGGGGAGGGTGCGGGGGTCCGGGTGCTCGTCGGCGGCGGTGGAGCGGGGGAGGGTTGCGGTGGGTCGTCGGCGGCGGTGGAGCTAGCGGGGGAGTGTGCGGTTGGGATCGAGATGGATGGGGATCGAGATCGAGATGGAGGAGGAATCGAGATCGAGATGGAGGGGGATCGAGATCAAGTGTCCTCATGAATTCAAAAAGTGCCCGTGAAATTTAAAAATATTCATGATATCAAAAAGTGCCCAAATACAATCGAGAAATGAAGACTACGATTTAAATACAATCGATCTTAGCTAGCTATCTGTTCACAATCTTCTTGCCCTTCTTTTTCGCAAATGGAGTTCTTCTGTGGAACGGACGTCCTTTAGGTAGGGTGGTCCTGCTTCTTCTTGTGGTGTGTGCTGCTACTTCATCATCGTCGTCATGTTTGATCTTCGGGTCGCCGTACTTGTCGAAGTCTTGCTCATTGGCTACTCCATCCATTTCGATGATCTTCCTTTTGCCTCTCCTCACGACAACACGACTAGGCTTTGACGGGTCGGTAATGAAGAAGCATTGGTCAGCATGGGAAGCCAGTACCCATGGCTCATTTTTCGCGGTGACGTTTGCGCCCGCGGTCTTGGATTTGGCTTCGGGTATAACCATGGTGGTGAAATACCGGTCTTCTTTTAGGACGCTCTTGGCCCATCTGACAAGGAACATCGGGACCTTCTCTCCAGCGTAGCTCAGCTCCCAGATCTCCTCGATCCTTCCGTAGTATCTGTCCTTGTCGTTGCCGGTGTAGGATTCCATCATTACGCCGGAGTTCTGATAACCATCGCTCTTCATGTCCTTGTTCTCGTTGTAGAATGTGTAGCCGTTGATATCGTATGCCTCATAGGTCATGAGGTTGTGCTCGGCGCCCTGTGACAAGGCGAATATGAGTTGTTCTTCCGCGGAAGAATCCTCATGTAAAGGGTACGAAAGAAGCTTCTGCTTGAACCAACGCGTGAAACATGAGTTGTGCTCTTTGATTATATCTCCGTCCGTCCTCTGTTGGCCTCGGTCATTGTACGTCTTCTCAATAAAGGTTTTGTGCTCTACCACCCAAGGATCTACCACGTCTATGTGTTGTAGCGCGACTAGGTTTGCTCTTTCAAAGTCGGCGAGTCGACCCTCGAAGTCGACATGCATTTCGCGGCGACCCTCACGGTGACCTCATCCCGTGAGCCTGCCGAGGTGCCTGTTGACGGGCAAACCAACGGGGTTCTTGATGCCTAGATAATTCGTGCAGTAGGAGATGCACTCTTCGGTTAGAAAGCCCCTGGCTATACTTCCCTCCGGACGTGACAGGTTGCGAACGTATCCTTTGATGACACCATTCATCTTTTCGAACGGCATCGTGCTGTGCAGGAACGTCGGCCCGAGTTGGATGATATCCTCGACGATATGGACCAGCAGATGCACCATAACGTCGAAGAATGCGGGCAGGAAGTACATCTCAAGCTCGCATAGTATCACCACGATCTCTTCCCATAGCCTTCTGAGTTGCCTCATGCCAATCGACTTCCGAGAGATGACGTCGAAAAAGTTGCATAGGCCAAATAGCGTTTCACGAACGTGCACGTCCATGATCCCACGGATTGCAACTGGAAGTATCTGCGTGACAGTCGTGAGACTTCATCCCGCTGAACTTCTGCTTCGCTGGGTCTAGGTATCTGCTTATCTTCTCCGCGTAACCGTAAGGAAGTTTTACTCCTAGGAGGCAGGTGAAAAACTGCTCGATCTCCTCCTGACTTAGAGTGAAGCACGCGGGAGGGTAGTCATTTCCGGTCTTCTTGGCCTTTTTGCCCTGGCCACGACTTTCTGTGTCCTGCTTCGCCTCATCATCATCATCATCATCATCATCATCATCATCATCATCATCATCATCATCATCATCATCATCATTAGCGTGAAGCTCCTGCCTGATGCCCATTGATTTCAAGTCTGCCCTTGCTTTCGGCCCATCTTTGGTCCTCTCTGGCATGTTGAGCAGGGTACCAAGCAGACTCTCGCACACATTGTTCGTGATATGCATGACATCAAGGTTGTGAGGCACACAGTGGATCTTCCAGTACGGCAAGTCCCAGAAAATAGACCTCGTTTTCCATACCTTCAGCAGCAGCTCTGGCGCATTTCGCTTCTTTCCCGGCTCTGGCGCCTTTTGCTTCTTTCTCGGCAGTGGGCAGTCTTTCCAATTTTTCAACAGCTCGTCTATTTCCTCGCCGCTCCTCGTACACGGGCGTTTTCGGGGTTCGGTTTCACCATCGAACAGATCCTTGCGTTTCCTCCACGGGTCATCGTCGCGAAGCCACCTTCGATGTCCCATGAACACGGTTTTCGAAGACCCAGGATCTCTATCTAGCTGGCGATACGTTGTGTCATCCATGCACCTTACACATCCAGAAAATCCGTGGACTACCTGCCCCGCGAGATATCCGTAACCGAGATAGTCGTGCACCGTCGTGAGCAGTGCGGCTCTCATAGGAAATATTCTTTCTCTGTGGCGTCCCACGTATTGGCTAGCATTTTCCACAGCGTGTCTAGGTCCTCCTTCAGCAGCCCCAGATACAGATTGATGTCGTTCCCTGGTTGTTTCGGCCCTTTAATTAGCATACTCATGTGAATGTACTTCCTCTTGATACACAACCAGGGGGGAAGGTTGTACATCCACACAAACACAGGCCGGATGCTATGTGTGCTTCTCTGGCTGCCAAATGGATTGACTCCATCGGTGCTCGCGCCCAGCACGATGTTCCTTGGATCCTTCCCAAATTCTGGGTATTCGAAGTTCAACGCTTGCCACTGGCTCGCATCCTTAGGGTGACTCAGCATCTTGTCTTTTTTATTTATCTCCGGATCATTTCCGTCATCTTCCCGCTTCTTGTCCTCCCTATCCGCGTGCCAACGCAGGAGCTTTGCTACCTTAGGGTCCGCGAAATACCGCTGCAGACGAGGAGTGATCGGAAAGTACCACACCGATTTTCGAGGAGCTTTCTTCCTCTTCTTGTATCGAGTGACGCCGCACACCGGACGTATGGTAGACTCCGCGTGCTCGTCCCGATAAATGATACAATTGTTCATGCACACATGGTATTTCACGTGCGGTAAATCCAGATGACACACGATTTTCTTTGCCTCCTTGAAACTGGTCGGGCACTTGTTCCCCTTGGGAAGACGTTCGTGCCAGAATGACAAGTTCTCGTCGAAGCATGCATCGGTCATTTTGTGTTTTACCTTCATCTCCAGAGCCATGCGCGTTACTTTCAGGCGGGTATCCTCGGGCCTGCATCATTCATATAATGGAGTAACCGCGTTTATCTCCAGTTGATCCAGCTTGGCTTTCTCTCGGGCGGCAGCTCTTGCGTTATCCGTCTGCTTGAGAAGCAGCTCTTGAATATGAGGGTCCTGCACCCAGCCTCCATCGTCGTCTGCTCCGGCATCTTCATCTTCATGATCAGGCCCTTCGTCTTGATCTTCCTCATCATCATGTACGACATCTTCTACATGATGACTGTGTACAGCATCACCGTCGTGATCATGGCCTGGAGATTCTTCGTCTTCTCGCCCGCCCTCGCCGCGGTGGTACTTGTCTTGTTGCCCTTCCTCATTTCTTGCCCGGCCCCCATGGACGACTTCATAGTCATCTTCATCACCTTGCCACCGATAGCCATCCATGAAACCACGCAAGAGCAGGTGGTCCCGCACCTGCCCGGAATCCGGGTCCGCAATAAGGCTCTTCAGCTTGCATCTTCGACACGGACATCTTATCTCCGTCTCATTCTTTTGAAGCATCTCGGCCTTCCGGAGCTCAAAAACCTATTCACGATGCCTTCAGTCATCGTGCGGACCATGGTCGCCTGCGGGGTAGAGCAAAACGATATTTTAGAACCAAGAAAAAATTTGGCATGACCTTCCCTAAAAATAGGACAAAAAAGAATGCATAGTGCCTAAATTCTCGCCGAAACGGAAATGAATCAAAACATTCCGGCAAAATATTGGCAACTATCGCATTTCAAATACCGGTACCTTCAAACACAAACATATATGCAATACCACAAACACATGCAACACCACAAACATACATAGATCTAGCTAGGCCACAAAAAATGCATGTGCACGTTGTTGGAGCGAGCTAGGGAGAAAAAAAAGTAGATCTACATCATGAAGATAGCTTTCCCCTTACTTACCTATCAAAAAAAAGGTAATTTCACCACTTAATTTTGATGAATCTATGGTGGAAATGAGGTGAGGAGGAGGAGGCAGCCGAAAGCTTGGAGAAGGAGGTGGAGGGAATGAAGTGGGGAAAGTGAGTGGGTAGGTGTGGCTGTCCAAAATATCTTGTTGGGGTCCCAGGTTACTAATGACGCACCACCTGCAAATGCGCCATTAGTAACCCTGGTTACTAATGGCGCACCTGCAGGTGGTGCGCCATTAGTAGTTTTGTAGAAAAGTAAAAAAAAAATTATACTAATGGCGCACCGTGGCACAGTGGGCCATTAGTAGTTTTGCCAAAAAGTAAAAAAAAATTTTACTGGCGCACTCTGTCGCCGGTGCGCCATTAGTAGTTCTAACTACTAATGGCGCACTTTGCCCTCATGCGCCATTAGTATGTTGGAAAAAATGAAAAAAAATGTTTTACTAGTGGCGCACCTTTTGCCCGGTGCGCCATTAGTGTCATCCACGCTAATGGCGTATCTCCACCAGGTGCGTCATTAGTATATAGTAGTGGCGCACCACTTTTCCGGTGCGCCATTGGTGTCAATTCTATCTTTAGCCCTTTTCCTATTAGTGACTGGCCACGTGTCACCACTGCCCTCCTCCCACATTAACCTCAGCTATAAAAGGACTAGAGGGCTAGTTTATCTCAGTGGGATGCTGCTCGTCGCCTTCCATATCCGTCGAGGGATGCCGCCCCGCGGCCCGTTTTGTCCTCCTATGCGAAGGAGATGCCCAGCACCGCCAGCGCTGACCGCCCCAACCAGCAGCAAGGGATGCACGTGGGTCTAATTGTGTTTTGATTCAGGGGCATCTATGTAAAATCTAAGGACCAGTTTGTAAATTTAGATTAAAATTGATCTGGCCTGAAATGATATGCATACAGGCAAAAAAAAGGGCCCCGCCCGTCATAAACATGCTCAAACGACCTAATCCACTAGTCAGTGTCTACTCTATTTTTATAAAAAATAGAGTTGATGATGATGGTGTGCCTGCCATCCTGCATTATAGGCCATTCGATTTATATCTAACATATAGGAAGGAAACTATGGCAATTTTGCAAAAAGGTACCCACACCCTCTTCACATTTGCAAATAAGGTATTCCCTCGTTCATCCTTTTCTCTCACAAGATAAACTACTCATACAAATGCATCTTGATGTTACGTTCAACGCACGGGCATCTTGCTAGTTATTTGCAAAATGTTTATGGTGGATACGGTGTTTTCTGCCTAAAAAATGTAATGTCGTCCTTTTTGCTAACCTAGCCCTCAATGTGGTGGTTTTATACAATTTACTCCTAATATATCTTAGCATCAAAGTTTTGATTTTGACGAGAATATGATTTCATTGATCAAAAGACAGCCAAATCTTATAGTCAAATCTTATAGTCGGTGATGAAATAAAATCAGGGGCAGTATTTGCCCACGGAGATGGAGATCTAGAACTGCAAGTCTGTAACAAGATTTAGCCAGACAATCAGTAAATTCATTTGCGTTCTTCTTGCACAAACTGAAGTTTATCATCCCAAACTGCTGTGGTAGCTGGTAGCATTCCATAATGGTGGCAACACTAGACCCATAATAATTTTTAGCATTATTAATTGCCTCAATGACAAGCGAGTTGTCTAAGCACAACCAACTTGGCTGATCTCTAAAAAAAACTTAGGGTTCCTCCGCTTCTCGTCAGTGCTGGTTCGCCCCATCTCTGGTGGCCTTAGGGCCATGGGGGTGTGGTGGATCCAGGCCCTTACCAGTGGAAGGGCTCTGTTTTTAGATGTTTCTTTAAATTTTGATAGGGTTTGTGTCCTACTCAAGAAGATGGGACAGCGGCGGCTCCTTGAAAATGGAACAACGTTCTCCTCACCAAGCCCGTTTTCTCGTGGTACATCTAGCATCATCGATGTTCGTGTGGACATGTTTGTCCGGTGGATTTGTCTTTGGTGGATCTGCTCGAATCTGATCATCGTTTGTCTACGTTCGTGTTTTTTCAGGTTGGATCCTTTCGTTCTACACTACTATTCATCGACGGCGGTTAATCTTTTGGTGCGCTGGTCCTACGGGGCCATAGCACGACGACTTGCCGTAAAACAAGTTTTGCCCGACTCCGACAAGGGAGGGGCAATGACGTCGGCGCCTTCGACTCACTTCAATGCTTGTAGTCGTCGCTAAATAGTCTATGGATCTGGATGTAATTTTTATTATTTCTAGTATTCGTTGTACTGCCATGATTAAAGATGAATAAATCAAAACTTCTCTAGTAAAAAGAAACAAGCGAACTGTCTCCAACATTACTCCGTTGCGGAACATTACTCCGTTGCGGCCCATACGGTTAGCCGGGATTAATCCATTGCGAAGGGTGAGCGCTTCTGCCGCTTCGCCATCAGGTACACAGTTGACAGGTGTTGAAAAATAGAAAAAACCTGAAGAAAACTGAAGAAAGAAATAAAGAAACACAAAGAATAGAAAAGAAAGGAAATAGAGAAACATAAAAGAAATATAAAGTAAAGAAAATCTTATCCAAACTGTCAGAATCAAAAAAGAAAAATACAGAGAAAAGAAATCGCGCAGAGGCAAATACAGTAATGGGCCGGCCCACTAGGCTGTGTCTGAGGCGGGCGGCCACGTGGAGAAAACCCCTAGAAACCCTGCCAATAGTTGCGTGATGCGCCGCGCCGCCTCCGATTTCCCACCGACACTCCCCATACCTATTCCTGGAAAAAGTCTAAAATAAACCTTAAACTTATAGACGGAAGTTAAATCAAACTCTGAATTTGCAATTCCGGAAATCAGCACACCAAACTTTCTGATCCCGGTCTATTTTGAATCTTGAGCCCGTTTAGCTGGTATTCGCTGACGTGGCAAGTCAAATTCTGGGCGTTGACCGGCTGGCAGGACATTAAGACGAATCGGGCCGGCCCATTAGCGTAATCACTGGTGCTGCTATGTTTTTTTCTTTTCCATTTTTTTGTTATTTATTTTCATAATGATAATAAAATTTTAGTACATTTGTAATAACAACGAACTTTTTTCTTATATAACTACACACAGCCAGTTGTCTTTTATAAGGAGCCACGAAAAATTACTAGGCGACAAAAGAAAAATACGCTATACAACGCATTCACAGGACCGCAACTCTGGTTCTCGCATTGACGCTAGGTAGTCACATTTATAAGAACAGACAGGAGCGAATATATATCTAAACATGTTAGAAAATCAAACATTTCATGAATTTTTTTTGAACAATTTCGAAATGCTCATTTTTAACGCAAATAGTTTATGAAATTCCAAAAACATCTGAAAGGAAAATGCGACACAATTCTGAACATCTTTTGATAAATGTAAATAACTTTTAAAATCACGAACAGATTTAAACATTTAGACAGAACTTGAGAACTCCAAACAATTTTTGTTAAACACCAAACAGTTTTTAGTTTGTGAAAAAATTAGAAAACATGAACATTTTTTTAACTATTCAACAATTTATGAAATGCTTTTAACATTTTTGAATTTATGAACAAAATTATAGTAAACATTTTTTTGAAAGTTTGTGCATATTTTGTTTTCCGGATTCAAGAATTGTTCCCTTTTTATTGTTATTTTTATGTTTCGAAGAGTATTCGCTTTGCAAAAACTGATTGTGTTTTCAAAAAAATTGTTCCTTTTTTCAAAAGTATTCAGAATTAAAAAAGTGTTCGCACCTTAGAATAGCTTGGGGATTTCAAAAAAGAATACGTTTTCAAAATTCGTTTGCTCCCAAAAAATGTTTCCAAATCTCGACGCTTTTGTCTGATTAATTATGTTCGCGCTTCAACTTGGTGCACTAATAGTAATTTAATCTCGTGGCTAGCAAGTGGATATCGATAGGCCAACAAGGCACAAGTTCAACTCCGCCTGTTGTCTTATTTTTGGTTATTTTTACGTCGCACTTACGAAAAAGTAAAATGAAAAAACGAAAAAAAATCTCCCTTCACGCCTGATAGGCCGGCCCAATTGCGTCTGTAGCCAACAATCCCGGGAGTTGGTCTGCCACGTGGACAATCCCTGTTTGGAAACGCCTTCAAGGTTTAGAATAGACCGAGATCAGTGAGTTCGGTGTGCTGATTTCCGGGATTGCAAGTTCAGGGTTTGATTTAGCTTTTATCTACATGTTCAAGGTTTATTTTGGACTTTTTCCCCTATTCCCGGACGCATCCCCTCATCGTTCTCCTTCCCGGCTGCGCTGCTCCAGTGGGGCAATATAATGCTCACATCCCAAAGCCCACGGACGATGACGGCGTCGTCCTGCACCCCGGAGACTGCCCACGGGGCGCACTTGTTCAAGATCAACCGGTACAGCCTGTACAGGGACTTGGGCGTCGGCAGGTTGATCGAGTCCTCCACCTTCGCCGTCGGCGGCTACCACTGGTGCGTCCACTTATACCCCGACGGTCACACGGGGGTATCCGAAGACCACGTTTCAGCTTTCGTGGAGCTCAAAACCAAGAACACCAAGGCCAGGGCGGTCTTCGATCTGAGGCTAGTCGACCGTCGCACACAGCCTTATACATGGCCAAACCCTAGCGTGATAGACCCCTCGGAGTTTGACTCATGTGATGATAACTCGGCCTGCTGTGGTTTCCTCGATTTCGTTGAGAAAAGCGAGCTCAAAGATTACATCCTGGATGACGTGCTTGTCATTGAGTGCAATATTGCTGTTATCAAATTTAAGAAGGCAGAGGTGCAGACCACTAAGACGACATTTGAGGTCCAAGTTCCACGGTCCAACTTGCTGGACAATCTTGGTAATTTGCTAGAAACACAAGAGGGGGCCGATGTGTCTTTCAAGGTCGACGGGGAGGTTTTCCCAGCTCATAAGATCATCCTCGCTATGCAGTCCGCAGTCTTCAAGGCAGAGTTCTACGGGCCGATGAAGAACAAGTCTAAGCATAGTCTAACCATTATTGAAGATATGCAGCCTGCTGTTTTCAAGGCACTGCTCCACTTCATCTACACGGATTCATTGGCCCCAATGGATGACCTCAGTGATGACGAGTATGAAGAGATGCTCAAACATCTACTTGTTGCTGCAGATAGGTATGCCATTGAAAGGATGAAGCTCATGTGCGAAAGCAAGCTTTGTGATAGACTCTGCGCCGAGAATGTGGCGACCACGTTGGCTCTAGCCGACCAGTACCATTGTAGCCAGCTCAAAGATGGCTGCATCGAATTTATCAATTCTTCTAATAGAATGAATGATGTGGTTGCGAGCAAAGGGTATGAGCACCTCAAAAGGACATGCCCTACTATTGTTGTTGATATATGGGAGAAATCAGCTAAGACTCGCAAAATTTAGTAGTCTAGCCGTGGATTAATTTGAGCAGATATAGTCACTTCACCTGAGACCGCAGCAACCTGAGATAAGTTTATTTTTATCTATTGATGATAGTTTGTAAGTTCTCAGAGATCCTATTGTGAAATGTGGTGAAATTAACTTTAGCAAATATCAGTATATGTCAAGTTATTCTGAATGATTGATTGGTGCCAACTATTTATGCTATGGAGATGCTAGGTAATTATACAAAACCTCTGTAGATTCCAAAACCAGTTTTCTTTGCTTTTCCTTATCAAGTAGTACTGCACTTCTACATTGTTAAACCAAGCAACGTACAGAGGGACTTCGCGTACAGAGACACTATTTCACTTCCTAAGTTGTTTGGTAGCTAGCACTTCAGTTATTATTGCCCTCCTGTGTTCTTTTCTGCAGCTTACCTTCAAGTTTCAGTGACAGAAAATAAAGCAAAAACCAGTTGTATGTTCTTAGTGCAGAAATTTTCCGTGAATATATTGGCCTTGAGTCTGCAAGATAAGAAGATGCTTGAGTCTGCAGCCTAACAGTGATAGTGGAACGAGCAAAAAAAAATTGAAAAGGCAGATGCATTTGGTTCAAATACCTCTCGGCATCTCATGTGTCTGTCACCTGAACTACGATGAGAAACCTTCTAGTTCTATAGAAACATATTTTTTAAGTGTGGCCCACAAAAAGAAAGTCAAATACGACGAAAAACCCGAGTGGTAGGTGTGTTAACAATTGTCTCTGGATGGTGTACTCTCACATCAACAAATGAGTAAGTGTATCTTGTCTCAAACAAAATGAGTAAGTGTATTTTAATTTTTTTATCAGTTTCCAAATAAGGAGTTCAGCGAGTATATATCTCTGCATTCAGGTCCAGATCATGCAATCACCTTATTACCTCTCTGCCCACCCGCTAATTTATTCAGTATCCGTTGTTGTGATGCAGACATAGCTGAAGCGCCCTTCGCTCGTGCCTTAATACTTGCGGCTCAACTTTGGTGCAGTCGGATATTGTGAACTTGGATTTTCACTTACTTATTGCCATCATGCTAGGTGGGGGTTGATCGTCACGTAGTGACGCGACTGACGTCAACATCTTTAAAGACCGCCCTCTACTGCATTATCCTTTCAGCATAGTTTTTGAATATTCACATGTCTACATAGCAGTCAAACACATTCGAATGATTCTAGGAATGCATCACCACAATAAAAATGTTCACACAATGGCTGCAACAATTCTTTTCCAGGACAATATAGCAGCAAGCACATCGGCAACCATCATTAGAAGCAGTAGCAGCAGAAAATTCCTCTTCTTCTCCAAGACATACAGATTCAGTGGGATTCAGTGACAGCAAAATTCAGTAACAGCAGCAGCAGCACCCAATTCGCAGCGAGAGCTCCTCTTCTTCTCCAAGACATAGGAGAACCCATCACAGTAGCTATCAAGGACAGCAATACCATTCATCCATCTCTCTCCCTCACGGACGGGAAAAATCTACGACAGTAGCCATGGGCCGGTATGGCCCTGGGAGGCGACCTGCAGGGGTGCAGAGCACCGGAATCGAGCGTTGCGCAAGGATAAGTGCGAGGGTGGCAGAGGCCAGCCGCCGTCGATTGGGCCTTCGAGTTCGAGGCATGTGCTCGAAGAGGCGCGTCGAGGATCTGTTCGTGGCTGCTGACAGTAATGCAGATCACGGAGCCGCGGATCCAGAGGAGTGAGGTGTCGCGCGCATGGAGGACTGTGGTCGTCGTCATCACTCATCAATCTGGTGGACGCACAATGCTTTTCGAAGCCTATGGTTGCGTGGGGTAGCGTGCCTGCGCGACCGCCCTGGTCGAGCTCCTGGGCGCCACTGCTCTTCTCTCTTTTTTCCACAGGGGGCGCCGCCGCTCTTGTCGCCCCGATGTCCTGCCTCTCTCGTTCTTTTTTCCGAGACCCGGTGAAGCGATTTCAGACAATGCGGAGGTGTGCGACTCGGTAATGAGGGAGGGAGTGCGGGAATTGAGTCAAGTTGTTCCCATCATTTTTTTTACATCTAGAAAAAAAGTTTATTCCATCACTTTATTTTCATCTAAAAATAAATTCCTTGGTCAATAGCTTCACCGTTCAAATGGATGTATTGGGGACTGGCGAATACCAATTCACAATTCCAAAGCCAGAATACATTCATCCAAACGCAATTAATGTTTATTTTCATTCCATTTGCAACCCTGACGGACATGTATAAACTATGGGAATATAGCCGTTGTTGAATAGAGACGTTGGAGATTAGTCGGTGAGATATAAATGTTGGAGAATAGAGTGCTAAGAATATAGCCGTTGTTGAATAGACACGCTGGAGATTAGTCGGTGAGATATAAACGTTGAGGAATAGAGTGCTAAGAATATAGCCGTTGTTGAAAAAAGACGTTGGAGATTAGTTAGTGAGATATAAACGTTGGAGGATAGAGTGCTAAGATATGAACATTTGAATAAAGAGACGTTAGATAATAACGGCTGGAAAAGTAGACATTGCAATATAGACATTCAAAATTAGATTTGTTGTGCATTAAGTGGCGATTTAATGGCTCGATTCCGCTGCCACTGTATATAGATGTTCACATAGTCAAAGGAAGTATGAACCCCGTTCAGATCAAAAATAAGAAGCATGAGAACATCCCAAATCATCAAATCCTTGTCGTACTGCCTTACCGTGCTACGACCCTCTGCTACCCTCACCTCTCTACCCTTTCCCACCTCCCCAATCGCCAAGCCACCATTTCACCTTGTCCATTGCTCCCGGTTAGTTTTTGCACTCACAGACCATCATGGCCACGCCCCATAACACACCGGTGCTGACGGAATTAGTCTGCGTCCCAGAGACTGTGCATGGTACACACTCGTTCAGAATCGACAGGTATGGCCTTAACCGGGGCTTGGGCATCGGCAACTGCATCCAGTCCGCTAACTTCACCATTGGCGGCCATGAATGGTGCATCCGCTTCTACCCCGATGGCTACAACGAGGATAACAAAGACTACGTGTCAGTTTTTCTCGAGCTTAAGACCAGGAACATTGAGGTGAGGACGATGTACAATCTGATGCTGTTCAATCAAGCAATACAACCGCCGGTGTTGCCTTCCAACTTCGCAAACTTCAGCGACGGACCTCCTGAGGTGTTCGACACTCGCAATGACAAACTCGAGGCATGGGGTTTTGTTCCACTCAAGAAGAAGTGCGAGATCGAGGCTCATCATACATTTTGGACGACTCAATCATCGTCGCATGCAACCTTACTATTATCACATTAAAGGATGCCAAGGAGGTGGACGTCGGGTTGGTCGGTGACATCCAAGTGCCGCCATCTGAATTGGTTGCTAACCTTAGTAAATTGTTGGGATCTACAAAGGGAGCTGACGTGTGTTTCAAGGTCCAAAATGAGGTATTCCATGCTCACGAGATCATCCTCGCGATGTGGTCGCCAGTCTTGTAGGCGGAGTTCTACGGGCCTAAGAGGATCGAGCATAGGCACGTCAAAAACATTGAAGATATGCAGTCCGGTGTCTTTAGAGGACTGCTCCACTTCATCTACACAGACTCGTTGCCTCCGATGAAGGACCTCAATGTTGGTGGGTATGAAGAAATGCTTAGGCATTTACTTGTGGCTGCAGATAAGTATGCCATCACTGGTAGAAAAAGGCCTATTTGTCCCGGTTTATAAGGCCCGTTTGTCCCAGTTCGGAAACCAGGACTAAAGGGTCGGTACTAAAGCCCAATACCTTTAGTTCCGGTTCTTATACACTAGTGCAGAACCGGGCAATAGCACCGGTTCGTAAGGCCCTTCAGTGCCGGTTCCATAACCGGCACTAAAGTGTGGGCACTAAAGTCCCCCCCCCCCCTTTAGTACCGGTTCAGCACGAACCGGTGCTAAAGGGCAACCACGTGGCACGAGCCAGCTCCGGGGGCCGGGAGCCCTTTAGTACCAGTTGGTAACACCAACCGGTACTAAAATGTTTAGGGGGTTTTTGGTTTTATGATTTCTTTTTCATTTAATTTTGTGTTTTCCATTTTAATTCTTTTTATTTTGCTGGTATTTTACGATACTACACATTGTACACATTATATATATATATATATATATATATATATATATATATATATATATATATATAAATAGAATTTCTAGTAGAACCAATCATATATATAGATCATCAATGTCTCACAAACCACCATATTAATTCACACATACACACATGTATAGCTATATACAATTTCTCCTACATATGCATGTTGCCTTCGGAGCCAGTGACATTAGCCTAATTAGTGCCTTTGGAGCATGATGACAATTGGAAGTTGTTGATGACCTGGTCGATGAGGGCGGTAGCGGGTAATAGTATTCTCCCTTCGGATTTATGACCTGGTCAAGAAAAAATCCCGCTATTTCCTCTTGAAGTGCTTTTACGCGCTCCGTTTCTAGGAGCTTGTCCCGCGCCTCTGTGAACTGTTAAGAAGGAGATCAATATGCATGTGTATTAGTTGTGTGACTAGATATCGATAATGGTGTACAAATTGTGAATAGTGTTCTGACAAGCATACCCATTCCTGTCTTTGAGATCTGCTCCTTTCGGACGCCATCATGCGAATGTTCTCGCAAACGCAGAATGCACACAGATCAGTCCCTTGCGCCTGCTTTATGGCCTTTACGAGAATGTAATTTAATTTGATCAGATAATAATTAATCAAGCATGATAATATTAAAGAGATGGCAGCTAACTAGCTAGTTAGTACTACTTAATTACTTACCTTGGGTCGAAACCATTTCAGCTGTCATTTCCATTCGCCTTCCGTGACGCTGATGAACCTTGCCCAAGCCCTGCCCGCCGACAAAGAAAATGAATAAAGGGGTTATTAAATAGTTCATATCATGAAATGACAAACTAAATAGGACGAGATATATAGTTAATAATGATTGAAATTACCTGTTGACCATCCCAAACAAGATGTTATAGTCACTATTTTCTTTGAGTAGTGAGTCCAATATTTCAACTGTTCCGGCGTCAACTTTAATGATACACAAGATCCAGTGAAATCTGCATGCACACACGTTTGCATGTCTTAATTAAGCGGGCATATGTAAGCAAAAACATGTAGCTAGCTAGTAGGCAAAAACAGAGAATTTGTAGTACAAGAAAGTGTGACTCACTTGAAGTTGTAAGTGTCGTGGTTGTAAGTCTGACAGTAGAATGGGGGGGGGGTAGGAATGGAGAGGCAAGATCCTAGCTTTGGAGTAGTTGTGCACGCAAGAGTTTAACGAGTTCAGGCCCTTCTCAGAAGAAGTAATAGCCCTACGTCTCGGAACCCGGAGGCGGTCGACTGGATTATATGCCTGTGTGTTACAAAGATGCGAACCCTTCTTCCTGTGGAGGGGGGTGGCTTATATAGAGTTCGCCAAGACCCCTGCCAGCCCACGCAATGAAGGATCTTAAGGTACATTAAGGCATGGCGTTACTGGAAACGCCCTCTATAAAGTGCTATTAAGGCTATAAAGGCCATTTAATTACAGACCATTTGGATGCGGAGTGGCTCCTGTTCTTCCGATGGTCGAGTGAGTCTTCATGGTCGAGTGTCTCTGCGCTCGTCGAGTGTTTTTGTATTAGTCGAGTGGATGCTTATCAGGTCGACTGGTAAGCAGCCTCTTTTAGTAAGTGACCTTGGGGAGGGTACCCTTGGGCAGGCCTATGACCCTACCCTAGGTATATGACTTCATCATTAGCCCCCGAATGGATCGAGGTTTGAGTGAGGAAGGAGTTGATAGCCTTCCGACCTGTTTCTTGCATTGCAAGTGTGTCTTGCTCTGGATCAGCGGCTTTTCAGCGATGGCTTCAAATTCTCTTTCAGTCGTCTTGATCCATTCTTTACGTTTGTCGAGTGAACTTCGTGGTCTTGAGGATCTCCGAGTGACAGATCGGTGGAGACTCGCTGTCTGGCTGGTTGTTCTGCAGTTAGCGGATTTCACGGGATCCGAATTTTGGGAAGCGCGCGAAGCGGAGAAAACCACGGCACTCGATCTTCGTGCCGCCTTTTTCGCCACGTACCGCTCGCGTGCCTGTTGCGGGATTTGATAGATTGCTTGGGCCTACCGGTCAGCCACTCGAAAGTGACCTTATTTAAGGCGCCGGGCGGGGGTATTTTGAACAGTGCCAACACAACCTTCGTCTCCCTCCGCCCCCAAATCTCTCTGTAGCGCCCGTAACTTTCTCAGCGCCGCCGCTTCGCACCAGTCTCGCCGGCGACAATGGGGAAGGAGAAGACCGCGGCTCTGGAGCGGGCGAAGAAGGCGACGACGACGGCGAAGGGGAGGGCGTCAAGCCAGGGCGGATCGTCGATCTGGCCGACGAGGGACTGATCCCCCACGGGTCGGCGAGGCTCCCAGGAACGGAGTCGCAACCGCAGCCTGAGTAGGGTGAGTGTGTTCTTCTGGCCACTCATGTAGATCGTGGGTTTTCTCTGCCGCCGAGCCCTTTCTTCCGAGGGTTTCTGAACTTCTATGGGGCGCAACTCCATCATTTCACTCCCAATTCCATAGTCTACCTCGCTGCCTTTGTTTCGCTGTGTGAAAATTTCTTGGGCTGTCGGCCGCACTAGGGGCTTTTCAAGCACATATTCACCTGTCGCTCTCAGTCGGTGAAGAAAACAAACCCAGACGACGAGAGAACTCAAGTGATCCAGATGTGCGGGGGATTCGAAGTCCAAACGAGGGGCAAGAGTGCTTTTCCGGCGATGACTCTGCCCGACTCAGTTAGAGGATGGCAGTCGACCTGGTTCTACTGCCAAGACCAGTCGACGCCGGGGCAATCGACTGGGCTCCCCCCTTTCTCCACGAGTCGAGTAGACAAGCCATCTTCTCTGAAGGTGTTACCGGAGGAGAAGGCCCAAGTGAAGTTGTTTATGGGGCGCGTAGTCCAGCTTATTCGCGACGGGGTGACTGGCATGGATCTCCTGGAAGTTTTCCTCCGACGGCAAATCCAGCCACTGCAATACCGAGGCCATCCGATGTGGATGTACTCTGGCACCGACGACACTACTCGGGTTCATCCAGAGGAGGTCGACGAAACCACGTTGGAGAGGTGGATGACTGCCATCACTGGGAACAAGGACAATCCTCGAGGTGCCAGGAGAGTTCACCCATTCGACCAGTCTCGTCAACCAGATAAGGTACGAACACGTTTCTCCGACTGATCTATAATATTCAATCTGCTTGTTTCCTCTTCCGAGACAGTCGATTGACCTTTACCTTGTTTGTTGTTCTCCAGGAAATTACTGAAATGTATTCGACGCCCAATGGAGTGCAGGAGCAGGCTGTGGAAGGAGAGGCGAGCGGAGGCGAGAGCGGAGACGAGCCAGAGGAGTGGGAGTCCGATGGCGAAGGGGAGGGAGACGGCGATGCCGACTCCAGTGAGGAGGAGGAGGAGGAAGAGGAAGCTGAACCTCCTCACACAGAAAAGCGGTCCAAGCTTACGCACGACCCTGCACGGGAGCGGGGCAAAGCGACTGCTCCTGTTGGGTAGTCGTCGAAGCGTCCCAGGACCTCTTCGCCCGCGCCGACTGAAAAAGCTCCCAAGCATCCGCGTGCGACGCCGTCCAAGCCCCCCAAGGCCTTGCCCAGGATGAAGATGACTATCCCCACCATTTCTGGGTAAAGAGTTGAACTCGTCTTCTCTTGTTGAATGTGACAGATTTTGGTCGACTCATTGAGCGAGTCGACTGACTTTTGAAATTTGTAGTGCTGCTACCTCGGAGATTTCCGCTAAGGGTGATGATCAGGAGATGGAAGACGCTGTTACCTCCAACCCGGGTATAATTACTGATGCGTTGTTTTGGGTCGACTGCTGATTTCTTATCATTCCGGTCGGTTGAACTTTTCTTGCAGCTCCTCCTCATGTCATTGACCTCCCTGATGACGACGACGAAGTGCCGCTGAGGGCGAGGAAGAACGGGAAGGCTCTGGCCGGCAAGACTCCACAAGCTACCCCGGCACCTGAGGTCGTGGCTCGGGATGGAGGTGATGTTACTCGGACTTCAGTGACTTTTGCTGAACCGCTGACGAGTGCTCGACCCACTTCGTCGACTGTTGCTCCACCATCTCTTTTTGCTACCCAGTGCATCCTGGAAGATCCAGTGAGCAATGCTAAGGAAGCCATACGCCAAGCAGGGATTATGATGGAACAAGTGAAGGTGGTCCGAGAGGCCGGTCAGGCGGCTTATGATGCTAGTTCAGCTCTTCAGAATAATGTTCAGGTAAGTTGACTTGTCTGTTTTGTTATGAAACGCCACCTGAAAACTGCTTCTTTCTGAAGATTCTTGCTGTTTGTACACCCACTGGGGTGTGTGTGTCGATTGAATTTCTGTGGGGGCACGCTGAGTGCACCCACTGGGTGTAGTCCCCGAGGCTATGGTGGAATGCTGGCAGTCAACTATAGTCTTTATACTTTCAAACTTCTTCACTCGGCCTGGTCGGACCAAGTCGAGTGGAACCAAGAAAAACCTATGGGGGCACGCTGAGTGCACCCACTGGGTGTAGTCCCCGAGGCTATGGTCAACTGCTGGCAGTCGACTATAGTCTAAAGAACTTTATGCTCTCCTCTTTTTTTTATATACGGCTGACCGCTGACTATTAGTCATGGCTTTAGAATCATATTTGGTCGACTGATCGAGCAGAATTTTGAAAGATTACCGGTGGGGGCACGCTGAGTGCACCCACTGGGTGTAGTCCCCGAGGATACTGTCGAATGTTTTGATTCGGCTGTAGTCTTAGAAGTGCTACAACTTTTCCTTTAGTCACTCGGATGTAACTTGTCTTTGATGTCTTTTGTCAATTGACTCTTTGCAGAAGTCTTGCGAGCTTGTTGCTCATTTTGCTGAATTGAAGGAGAAACAAATCCAGCTTAACCTCGACTTGAAGTTTGCCCAGGAAAGCTTGCAGAAGGCGAAGGACGAAGCAAAAGGTATGGCTGGTGAGGATTCGACGGCTGTCTTTGTTTTTCTGCCTATTCTCAACTCCATTCTCATTATTGTTTTGCAGACCAACTAGAGGCGGCTCTAAGGAAGAAAGATCTTGACCTTGCGGAAGCACAGAAGGCGGCTTCGGAGAAGACGAAGCTCGCTGAGGAGAAGCTTGCTTCAGTTGGTCAGCTTGAAGATGAGAATGCCAGGCTGAAGTCTGCTCTTGACGCGGCCAACAAGGAAGCAAGTCGATTGAAAAATGACAAGATTGCTCTGACTGACAAGGTCGGCCATATGGCGGGGAAGCGCAATGATCTGGAGGTTTACCTCGGAGGGCTCGCCAAGAAATTATTCCTCATGCGTGAAGGTAATCCCCTTTACTCGATTGACTTGTCCTTGTCGACTCATCATTCAATTATAATTTTGGACCGTACCTTTCAGAATTTTGTCAAAACTTCGAGGAAGAAACTGGCCGAGTGGAAACCAGTCTGGAGCCCATCAACTCTCCTGCGAAGGACGAAGCTGCCATGAATGTCCTCCGGCTGGAGTCTCGCATCGCCCGCGTGGTGAACTACCTTGCTCGACTGAAGGCTGCAGTGTCGCGGATCGACTCTGCACTTTGGCCAAAACAGACACTTCAGAATGACCTTGAATCCTTAATCACTCGACTGAATGAAGTCCCAAGTCGAGTGCATGAATGGAAAAAGTCTTCTGCCAGGTGTGGCGCCGATGTTGCTCTATCGCTGGTTCGTGTCCACTGCAAGAAGAGAAGAGAAGCTGGCCGCCCTCCAAGTTGCCAATACCAGGAAGCATAATTTCCAGGACTTCATGGAGACCTTCATTGCTGCTGCCACTCGTATCTCAGACAGGATTGATTTGGACGAGTTTGTTGCGCCATCCAGTCCTCCACCGGAGGAGTAAAAAACTGCTGTGTCTCACTTTAAATTTGCCTCGGAATGCCGAGTGGTTTGTGTAATCGATAAACTCTGTCGAGCTGGAGGCTCGAGTACTTTTATTTGCGGTCCAGGACCTTTTGATCTTATCCGAACTTGATTTACCGTTGAATATCTTTGTGATTTATCCGTCGAGTGAGACTTGACTTTCACTCAAAATGACTTAGGCGAGCACAAGGCTGCAGCTAAGCCTCCCGAGTGGGAGGTTTGCTCTCCACTCGGTAGGATTTTAATTACTTAGGCGGGCACTGGGCTGCAGCTAAGCCCCCGAGTGGGAGGTTTGCTCTCCACTCGGTAGGATTTTAATTACTTAGGCGAGCACTGGGCTGCAGCTAAGCCCCCGAGTGGGAGGTTTGCTCTCCCCTCGGTAGGATTTTAATTACTTAGGCGAGCACTGGGCTGCAGCTAAGCCCCCGAGTGGGAGGTTTGCTCTCCACTCGGTAGGATTTTAATTACTTAGGCGAGCACTAGGCTGCCGCTAAGCCCCCGAGTGGGAGGTTTGCTTTCCACTCGGTAGGATTTTAATTACTTAGGCGAGCACTAGGCTGCAGCTAAGCCTCTGAGTGGGAGGTTTGCTCTCCACTCGGTAGGATTTTAATTACTTAGGTGAGCACTGGCTGCAGCTAAGCCCCCGAGTGGGAGGTTTGCTCTCCACTCGGTAGGATTTTAATCACTTAGGCGAGCACTGGGCTGCAGCTAAGCCCCCGAGTGGGAGGTTTGCTCTCCACTCGGTAGGATTTTAATCACTTAGGCGAGCACTGGGCTGCAGCTAAGCCCCCGAGTGGGAGGTTTGCTCTCCACTCGGTAGGATTTTAATTACTTAGGCGAGCACTGGGCTGCAGCTAAGCCCCCGAGTGGGAGGTTTGCTCTCCCCTCGGTAGGTTTTTAATTACTTAGGCGAGAACTGGGCTGCAGCTAAGCCCCCGAGTGGGAGGTTTGCTCTCCACTCGGTAGGATTTTAATTACTTAGGCGAGCACTGGGCTGCCGCTAAGCCCCCGAGTGGGAGGTTTGCTTTCCACTCGGTAGGATTTTAATTACTTAGGCGAGCACTAGGCTGCAGCTAAGCCTCCGAGTGGGAGGTTTGCTCTCCACTCGGTAGGATTTTAATTACTTAGGCGAGCACTGGCTGCAACTAATCCCCCGAGTGGGAGGTTTGCTCTCCACTCGGTAGGATTTTAATCACTTAGGCGAGCACTGGGCTGCAGCTAAGCCCCCGAGTGGGAGGTTTGCTCTCCACTCGGTAGGATTTTAATCACTTAGGCGAGCACTGGGCTGCAGCTAAGCCCTCGAGTGGGAGGTTTGCTCTCCACTCGGTAGGATTTTAATCACTTAGGCGAGCACTGGGCTGCAGCTAAGCCCCCGAGTGGGAGGTTTGCTCTCCACTCGGTAGGATTTTTTAATATAGCTTCTGAAGGGGAAGGAGGCAGTCGACCTGCGTCTTGTCGTCCTTGCGAAGCGTTCATTATATTGAGAGTTTGACTAAATCCTTGGACTGTTATTAAGCCCTCGAGCAGGAAGCTGGCTTTGCACTCGGTAGGAATTTTAAATACTTAGGCGAGCACTGGACTGCAGCTAAGCCCCCGAGTGGGAGGCTGGCTCTCCACTCGGTAGGATTTTAAATACTTAGGCGAGTACTTGGACTGCAGCTAAGCCCCCGAGTGGAAGGCTGGCTCTCCACTCGGTAGGATTTTAAATACTTAGGCGAGTACTTGGACTGCAGCTAAGCCCCCGAGTGGGAGGCTGGCTCTCCACTCGGTAGGATTTTAAATACTTAGGCGAGTACTTGGACTGCAGCTAAGCCCCCGAGTGGAAGGCTGGCTCTCCACTCGGTAGGATTTTAAATACTTAGGCGAGTACTTGGACTGTAGCTAAGCCCCCGAGTGGGAGGCTGGCTCTCCACTCGGTAGGATTTTAAATACTTAGGCGAGTACTTGGACTGCAGCTAAGCCCCCGAGTGGAAGGCTGGCTCTCCACTCGGTAGGATTTTAAATACTTAGGCGAGTACTTGGACTGTAGCTAAGCCCCCGAGTGGGAGGCTGGCTCTCCACTCGGTAGGATTTTAAATACTTAGGCGAGTACTTGGACTCCAGCTAAGCCCCCGAGTGGGAGGCTGGCTCTCCACTCGGTAGGATTTTAAATACTTAGGCGAGTACTTGGACTGCAGCTAAGCCCCCGAGTGGGAGGCTGGCTCTCCACTCGGTAGGATTTTAAATACTTAGGTGAGTACTTGGACTGCAGCTAAGCCCCCGAGTGGAAGGCTGACTCTCCACTCGGTAGGATTTTAAATACTTAGGCGAGTACTTGGACTGCAGCTAAGCCCCCGAGTAGAAGGCTGGCTCTCCACTCGGTAGGATTTTAAATACTTAGGCGAGTACTTGGACTGCAGCTAAGCCCCCGAGCGGAAGGCTAGCTCTCCACTCGGTAGGATTTTGAATACTTAGGCGAAACGGATTCGCAGCTAAGCCTCCGAGTGGGAGGTTTGCTCTCCACTCGGTAGGATTTTTGAATATAGCTTCTGAAGGAGAAGGAGGCAGTCGACCTGCGTCTTGTCGTCCTTGCGAAGCGTTCATTATATTGAGAGTTTGACTAAATCCTTGGACTGTTATTAAGCCCTCGAGCAGGAAGCTGGCTTTGCACTCGGTAGGAATTTTAAATACTTAGGCGAGCACTGGACTGCAGCTAAGCCCCCGAGTGGGAGGCTGGATCTCCACTCGGTAGGATTTTAAATACTTAGGCGAGTACTTGGACTGCAGCTAAGCCCCCGAGTGGAAGGCTGGCTCTCCACTCGGTAGGATTTTAAATACTTAGGCGAGTACTTGGACTGTAGCTAAGCCCCCGAGTGGGAGGCTGGCTCTCCACTCGGTAGGATTTTAAATACTTAGGCGAGTACTTGGACTGCAGCTAAGCCCCCGAGTGGAAGGCTGGCTCTCCACTCGGTAGGATTTTAAATACTTAGGCGAGTACTTGGACTGTAGCTAAGCCCCCGAGTGGGAGGCTGGCTCTCCACTCGGTAGGATTTTAAATACTTAGGCGAGTACTTGGACTCCAGCTAAGCCCCCGAGTGGGAGGCTGGCTCTCCACTCGGTAGGATTTTAAATACTTAGGCGAGTACTTGGACTGCAGCTAAGCCCCCGAGTGGAAGGCTGACTCTCCACTCGGTAGGATTTTAAATACTTAGGCGAGTACTTGGACTGCAGCTAAGCCCCCGAGTAGAAGGCTGGCTCTCCACTCGGTAGGATTTTAAATACTTAGGCGAGTACTTGGACTGCACCTAAGCCCCCGAGCGGAAGGCTAGCTCTCCACTCGGTAGGATTTTGAATACTTAGGCGAAACGGATTCGCAGCTAAGCCTCCGAGTGGGAGGTTTGCTCTCCACTCGGTAGGATTTTGAATACTTAGGCGAAACGGATTCGCAGCTAAGCCTCCGAGTGGGAGGCTGGCTCTCCACTCGGCAGGATTTTTTGCAAACTTAGGCGAAACGGATTCGCAGCTAAGTCACCCACTGGGGGAAATTTCAACAAAAAGAAATAGCAATCTTCTGTGAAAATTATAACATTCTTGCTTTAGATAAAAGAACTACAGAGGTACTTTTATTACATCTCAACCGAGTGAGTTTTTTTAGGTGTAAAAAGGACGGAGTAACTCCGCATTCCAAGCTCGAGGTTCGTCGATCTGGCGATCAACGTTGTAGAGGTGATATGCTTCGTTGTGGAGGACTTTGGTGACGATGAAGGGGCCTTCCCAGGTTGGAGCGAGCTTGTGAGGTTTTTGCTGATCCACTCGGAGGACCAAGTCTCCTTCCTGAAAGGCTTGACTCTTCACGTTTCTAGCGTGGAACCGACATAAGTCCTGCTGGTAGATAGTCGAGCGGATTAGGGCCATCTCCCTCTCTTCTTCCAAGAGGTCGATTGCATCTTGCCGAGCTTGTTCCGCTTCTGCTTCAGAGTATAGTTTGATTCGAGGTGCATTGTGAAGCAAATCACTCGGCAGAACAGCTTCAGCCCCGTAGACCAGAAAGAATGGCGTCCTTCCAGTCGACCGATTAGGAGTGGTCCTTAAACCCCAAAGAACTGACGGAAGTTTGTCGACCCAAGCTCCTGCCGCGTTCTTGAGATCTCGCATCAGTCGGGGTTTCAGTCCTTTTAGGATGAGACCATTTGCACGCTCTGCCTGCCCATTTGACTAAGGATGGGCAACTGAGGCATAGTCGACCCGCGTGCCTTGGGAGGCGCAGAAGGCTTTGAATCTGTCGTTATCAAAGTTTGATCCATTGTCCGTGATGATGCTATGTGGAACTCCATATCCGAATATCAGCTCTCTGATGAAACTAATAGCAGTGTTTGCATTGAGGTTCTTGATGGGTTTGGCTTCTATCCACTTGGTGAACTTGTCGACTGCAACTAGTAACTGAGTGAAGCCGCTTCTACCAGTTCTCAGCGGTCCAATCATGTCTAGCCCCCAAACAGCGAAGGGCCAGACGAGTGGAATGGTCTTCAGAGCAGAGGCGTGCTTGTGTGACATGTTGGAATAAAACTGGCACCCTTCGCACTTGTCGACTATGTCTTTTGCCATTTCATTCGCCCTCGGCCAGTAAAATCCCGCTCGGTACGCTTTAGCCACAATGGTCCGAGAGGACGCATGATGGCCACAGGTCCCCGAGTGGATATCCTCAAGAATTATCTGACCTTCTTCTGGCGTGATGCACTTCTGGCCAACTCCAGTCGCGCTTTCTCTGTACAACTGCCCTTTGATTACTGTAAAGGCCTTGGATCGACGGATGATCTGTCGAGCCTCTCCTTCATCTTCTGGGAGCTCTTTCCTCATAATATATGCGATGTATGGCGCTGTCCAGTCGGGAGTGACGACTACAACTTCCATAATCAGGTCGACCACGGCTGGAATCTCCACTTCAGTCGGATCGCTGGCGCTCCTTGGCTGCGGAGGTTCTTTTGTGAAAGGATCTTCCTGTATCGATGGCGCACGAATGTGCTCCAAACACACATCACTGGGGATGGCTTCTCTCTTGGACCCTATTTTCGCCAAATCGTCCGCAGCTTGGTTTTTCAGTCGGGGTATATGATGGAGCTCTAACCCCTCGAATCTCCTCTCCAACTTTCTCACTGCATTGCAATAACCCGTCATGGCTGGGCTTCGGACATCCCACTCCTTCATCACTTGATTAACAACCAGATCTGAGTCGCCGTAGACCATAAGGCGACGGACGCCGAGTGAAATGGCCATACGCAGTCCATATAGGAGTGCTTCATATTCTGCCTCATTGTTGGAGGAATCAAAGTGAATCTGGAGGACATATTTGAGCTTATCTCCTCGGGGGGAAACCAATACAACCCCCGCACCGGACCCATTCAGCATCTTGGAGCCATCGAAAAACATAGTCCAGTGCTCCGAGTGAACTTGAGTCGGAAGTTGTTGTTCAGTCCATTCGGCGAAGAAATCAGCTATTGCTTGGGACTTGATAGCTTTCTTTGCCTCGAACTTGATATCAAGAGGAAGAAGTTCAATCGCCCATTTTGCCACTCGACCAGTTGCATCTCTGTTATGAAGAATCTCTGATAACGGGGCGTCGCTGACGACTGTAATGGAGTGATCAGGGAAATAATGAGCAACCTTCTTCGTGGTCATGTAAATCCCATAAACAAGCTTCTGATAGTGAGGGTATCTTTGCTTTGATGGGGTCAAAACTTCAGAAAGGTAATAAACTGGGCGCTGAACTTTGAAGGTTTTTCCTTCCTCTTCCCGCTCGACCGTAAGTACAGTACTAACGACTTGTCCAGTGGCCGCAATGTAAAGCAACAATGTCTCTTTTCTGACAGGGGCAGCAAGCACCGGCTGGGTAGAGAGCAGAGCTTTTAGCTCTGCAAACGCTGCATCAGCTTCTGGAGTCCACTCGAACTTGTCTGACTTCTTCATCAGTCGGTAAAGAGGCAGTGCCTTTTCACCGAGTCTGGAGATGAATCGACTTAAAGCGGCCAAGCATCCAGTAAGTTTCTGGACATCGTGCACACGCGCAGGGCCTTTCATTCGGAGTATGGTGCCAACTTTTTCAGGGTTAGCGTCGATTCCTCGTTCGGAAACAAGAAAACCGAGTAACTTTCCTCCAGGGACTCCAAATGTGCATTTTGATGGATTAAGCTTGATATCATACCTCCTGAGATTGGCAAATGTTTCAGCAAGGTCAGTCAGCAGGTCAGAACCTTTTTGCGACTTGACCACTATATCATCCATGTATGCTTCTACATTCCGACTGATTTGAGTGATCAGGCACTTCTGAATCATTCTCATGAATGTAGCTCCGGCATTCTTGGGACCGAAAGGCATGGTGACATAACAGAAGCACCCGAACGGGGTGATGAAAGCTTTTTTTATTTCATCGGGTCCATACAGACGGATCTGATGGTATCCGTAGTAAGCATCTAAAAAAGACAACCTCTCGCATCCTGCGGTCGAGTCGACTATTTGGTCGATGCGAGGAAGAGGGAAATGATCTTTCGGGCAGGCCCGATTGATATGTTTGAAATCGATGCACATGCGCAACGACTTGTCCTTCTTGGGGACCATTACAACGTTGGCGAGCCACTCGGAGTGGTAGATCTCGCGAATGAACTCTGCCGCTAAGAGTCGGGCCACCTCTTCGCCAATGGCCTTTCTCTTCTGAACGGCGGACCATCGAAGATGTTCCTTAACTGGTTTGACTTTTGGGTCGACTCGAAGGCGGTGCTCAGCCAGTCCCCTGGGAACACCCGGCATGTCAGCAGGCTTCAATGCAAAGATGTCCCAGTTCTCACGGAGGAACTGGATGAGCGCTTCTTCCTATTTAGAGTCGAGTGTAGTGGAGATGTTGGTCGGAGCCGCATTGGGGTCAGTCGGGTGGATGTGAACCTATTTTGTCCCACCGGACGGCTGAAATGCTGACTCTATGGCAGGCTTCTTGGCTCGCAACAAATCACTCGGGTCTGCGGTCTTCTGGTACTCTTGTAACTCCATTTCGGCCATCTGAGCATCAGCAATTTTGGAGCCCTTCTGGAAGCACTCTTCTGCCTTCTTCCGATTACCCGTAGTAGTGATCACACCTTTGGGACCGGGCATCTTCAATTTAAGGTACACGTAGCATGGTCGGGCCATGAAACGAGCGTACGCTAGCCTTCCAAGTATGGCGCGGTACACACTCTGAAAATCCACGACCTCAAAGGTCAACTTTTCCTTCCGAAAATTCTTCGAGTCACCAAAAACTACATCAAGAGCGATTTGGCCGAGTGACTCAGCCTTCTTTCCAGGAATGACTCCGTGGAAGCTCGTGTTACTGGTGCTGAGTCTGGACATCGGAATGCCCATCCCTTTCAGCATCTCTGCATACAGCAAATTCAAACCACTGCCACCATCCATCAAAACTTTGGTCAGTCGACTGCCTTCAATGACTGGGTCGACCACCAACGCTTGCCTCCCTGGGGTAGCAATATGAGTCGGGTGATCGTACTGTTCGAAGGTGATGGCGGTCTGAGACCATTTCAGATAATTGGGTGTCGCCGGAGCGACCATGTTCACTTCTCGATTGATGACCTTCAATCGACTCTTGCTTTCGACGTCAGCGAAAATCATCAGGGTGGAGTTGACTTGGGGGTATTCCTCACCGCTGTCTTCTTTGTCCTCAACTTTGTCTGACTCTTTCTCCTTGTCTTTGGCCTATTTCCCTTGAAACTGCTGAATCAGGAGTCGACATTGTCGAGTGGTATGTTTTGGGTAAATGAGTCTACCCTCCTCGTCTTTCTTCGTGTGAATGTGGCACGGTAAGTCCATCACATCGTTCCCATCCTGGTCTTTCACTTTCTTGGGGTTCCAGGGACCCTTGGGTTTCCCCTTAAACTTTCCTGGGGTCACAGCCAAGGTCTCTCCAGGAGCAGCTGGCTCGGTGTCGGTGTCACAACCGGCGGATCTCGGGTAGGGGGTCCCGAACTGTTAGATTAATATTGATGATATGGGTAGTACAAGAGTTGATCTACCACGAGATCGAGGAGGCTAAACCCTAGAAGCTAGCCTATGGGTATGATGATGGTTATGATGTGTTCGTCCTACGAACTACAACCCTCCGGTTTATATAGGCACCGGATAGGGTTAGGGTTACACAGAGTCGGTTACATTGGTAGGAGATCTTGAATATCCGCATGCCTAGCTTGCCTTCCACGCCAAGGAAAGAACCTTCCGGACACGGGACGGAGTCTTCAATCTTGTATCTTCATAGTCCTGGAGTCCGGCTGAAGGTATAGTTCGGTTATCCGAACACCCCCTAATCCAGGACTCCCTCAATAGCCCCTGAACCAGGCTTCAATGACGACGAGTCCGGCGTGAAAATTGTCTTCGGCATTGCAAGGCGGGTTCCTCCTCCAAATTCTTCAAGAAGATAATAAACACCAAAAAATAGTGTCCGGCTCTGCAAAACAAGTTTCCACGTATTGCCATATAGAGAATAAAACAAACATAAATCAAATCTGCTGACGTATTCCGCAGTGCGTCATAACACTGCGACCAAGCCTTCTATATGGATTATTTTTTGTTGTTCCACCGCAGCACGTTCAACGAGGCGGTTTCCTTGGCACGTCTTGTTGAAGCAAAGATCGTGTGCCCCTTTTAACGGGATTCTCATTAATACGGACGTGGGTAACCCAACCGTGCTGTTTACCACGGCGTGTGAGCGGCAAGCGAGTTTTATTAGGCAGGTGGGGACGCATAACGGCATCAACCTATATAAGGGGATAAAGATCCACCTCTTTCACCTACGCCTTCTTCCTCCTTTGCCCATCCATCTCCTGCGCACTCAAGCTCCAACGCCCAAGTTCGCTCTTTCTTCCCCAACCTGCTCCAGCGATGTCCGGAGCGGGTGGCAAGTGGATGGCTTCCTCCGTTACGGAGGGTCAAATCAAAAAGCTTAGGAAGGCCGGATATCTGTCCAAGGACATCCCGCACCGGCTCCCTGCTGAGGGGCAGCTTCTTCCCACCCCAAGGCCCCATGAGAGGGTAGTTTTTCTCCCTCATTTCCTCCGCGGACTGGGTTTTCCACTTCACCCTTTTGTCCGGGGGCTCATGTTCTACTACGGCCTAGACTTCCACGATCTGGCCCCGAACTTTATCCTCAATATCTCGGCGTTTATCGTCGTGTGTGAGGCCTTTCTCCGCATCCGCCCCCACTTCGGCCTCTGGCTCCAGACCTTCAACGTCAAGCCCAAGGTGGTGTCCGGCACCCAGGCGGAGTGCGGAGGTGCTATGGCCGGCAAGATGGCCAACGCCCTCTGGTTCGATGGCTCCTTTGTGGAGTCCTTAAAGGGGTGGCAGGCAGGGTGGTTTTACATCACCGAGCCACGCGACTCGAAATGGGTCGCGGCCCCTGAGTTCCGATCCGGACCCCCCACGCGGCTCATGTCCTGGAAAGAGACGGGCCTGTCGTGGGGTAACGAGGAAGAAGTGACCGGATTGCAAACTTGCATCCGGTCCCTGATGAACAAGCCTATCCGGCATGTCAATATCATCCAGGTCATGCTCGTCCGCCGGATCCTCCCGTGCCAAGAACGGGATTTCACTTTGTTGGAATTTGACCCGGCGCAGCACCAAACCCTCAATAGGCTCTTCGACACGACGTATGAAGACGTCTGGAAGATGCTAACCAAAGGCGCCGAGTGCCCCACATCCGCGTCCGAGGATCGTGGATACAGCTCGCAGCGCAACGCTGGCGAGGTAAGCTATTTATACCTTTCACAGGTTCGTTAAGATTTTCAACATAGATTAACTCTATGTGGGATCTAAAAACTCCCTTTTCCTTTGACAGGCGTGGCTGAAGATAGCCGGACCAATCAACTGTCCGGCTCCTCTGCTCGAAGACCCAGCTCCAGCTCTCTTAGAGAAGCTGCTGGCTCCGGCGCCTTATGTGGTGCCGGAGAAGAAGGCCAAGAAGAAGAACACCACCGGGACTCGAAAGAGTGCCCGCAACGCGGTGGTGTCGAGCTCGTCATCTGGCGAGTCTGCGACGCCCTCCTCTCGTGAGAACGAGGAGGAGGAACAAGGAAGCTCTCCCCCTCCAGCGAGGGGAGCGAAAAAGAAGAAGGCCGCCCCAACAGGGGAGGCCGAGGGGTCGAGGAAAAGGAAGACCCCTCCGCCGGACTACTCCCCCAACACCGAAGAGGGCGGAAAGGAGTGGCCGGACAGAACCAAGCGTCCGGCGACATCATAAGTATTCACATACCAGAATGACTCATAGTATCTTCAAGTGCGCAGCTTACCCTAATGTCGAATGCTATTTGCGCAGCCCGCCCCGAGCCGCACTCGATGATTCGTCAGGCGGCTCCCTGGATTCATCGGACATGGACTCTGTCCCGCTCGCGGTCTCCCCCAGCAAGGTGGGCGGCGCCGAAGCGGCGTCCCGCCGAACATGGCAGGAGGAGGTGGTCCTGGAGGAGCCGCAAGGCAATCCTCAGGACCCCAGGAGTAAAGGGGATGAAACCCCCCAGGGCTCCCAGTCTGGCTTTGTGCCGGACACCGCGCCGGACTCAACCGTCCTGGCTCGCGGTGGGCGAACTCTTTCCAAGAGGAGTAAGCCATCTGAGCCGGCGACCTCTGTCCAGCCAGAGGCGCCGGATAGTCTGTTGGAGGCGCTTGAAGGCGCCACCATCGACGAGGAGCACTGTACTGTTATAAGTGCGGTGGTCCAAAGGGTTCAGTCCGCCAAGAGAGGACTGAATGAAGCTTGCGCTAGCCTTCTAACAGGCTTCCAGGTAAGCAAAAAATATGCTAAATTCATTACCGCATAGACAGTAGCCCCTGATGCTCTGTTCGGTGTTCGGAAAGAAAAGCCGAATAGAGGATCAAATAATTTTCGCAGGAGTCTAATAATAAAAAGTCGAATATGCGTATGCAGGCTTCCCTGCTGTCCACCGGCGCACTGACTGCGCAGGTGGAAGTCCTGAAAAAGGACCTCAAGCGGTCCGAGCAAGAGCTCGGCCTTGCCAAAAGGCAGCTCGTGGAAAAGGAAGGTAAGAAATACCCCTTAAAAAAGGTGCCTATAGAGAGGCTTGATTGCAAAAAGAAATAACAAGATTGTACTGCTTATTGTAGGGGCCACAACCGAGGTGGCAACCCTGAAGCAGGCGCTGGCTGAGGCCGAGAAGAAAGCGGCCGAGGAGCGCGCCGAGCGAGAAAAGCTTGGGGTCCAAGTAGGCGAGGTGCAGCAAGAGCTGCAAGCTCTCATGAAGAAACATGAGGGTTTGGAGCTTGAGGCAAAAACGCAAGCATCCGAGCTCGCGTCGGCTGTTTAGACCACGAAGAGTGCCAAGGCCGAAGCCCAAAAGGCCCTCCAAGAGTTGGAGGATGTGAAAAAGATAGTAGCGGGTAAGTCATTCTTAATGCAAAGTAGGAATATAAAGGTGAAATACCTATTACTCACCCGAATCCGGAGTTCTCCAGGGGCGTTCTTCGATCTTCCCCGCAGCGCATCCGACGCCGCCGCATTCTACCGAGCTGAAGAGGACAGCTCGACGGAGAGTGTGTTCTGGTCTCAGTATTCTGAGGCCGGACACCCTGTGCCCTTGAGCGATCAGCTGAAGCAGCTGGCCGAGCTCCACAAGGCGGCCGAACAGGCCATGAAGGGCTTACTAGTTCGGCTGTGGCCTGGAGAGGCCCTGCCTGGGAGCTACTTCGGGCTGGTGCGGCGGCTAGTGGAGGCCTGTCCACGGCTTGAGGACATCAAGCGCTCCGTCTGCATAGAAGGTGCCCGGAAGGCCCTTGCCCGTGTAAGGGTACACTGGGGCAAGCTGGACGGAGAGAAGCTAGTGAAGGACGGGCCGCCGCAGGGGAAGGAGCATCGCAAGCCCGAGAACTACTACAAGGAAGTTCTTGCTGGAGCTCGCCTTGTCGCGGATGAGTATGCCAAAGATGTAATGTTTCAATGAACTCACTCGTTTGTATCCTGTGCGCTGAAAACTTGTTCATATGCGCTTAAGCAATGCTTTCTGAATTTAAAATATTATTTTTTGTGCGGCCGTTTACCAATAACTGAGAGATGGCGAGTCGTCGGCTTCTGCCCCCATGCAACTAGTGCTGGGGTGTTCGGGATAAACCTGAGGGCTCTTGTTCCCATAGTTGGGTCCTTCGAGGGAGGCGCTCAGCACAGCGAACCAGGCAATCGGACTATAATGCTTGAACACTCTCACTTAGCCATAGAACATTATAATTTTAAATTTCGGCGAAGCCCCTAGTCCGGAAGGCCGAATTCGGGGCACTATCCATGCCTTTAGCCGGACTTAACCAGCTCTCCGCTCGAAGCGGCATAAGCCTTTAGGGACTCGAAAAACCTCTCGAACAGCGACTGGTCTCGCGCCTTATCATGACAGTCTGTTTTAGCTTTCTCCACTAAGGTGCTCACCCACATGATCTGGGGCACAATCGCAGTGGTTCTCCTAGTGCTACCTTAGCCGATTGAGCGGAACGTAAGGCACCAAAACATAGGAGCCGGGCAAACCCAACATATGACCAAAATCATGACTCGGAGCCGATGCATATAATGCTATAAGTTTGGGGTGCCGCACTTGTGAAAGTGTACGGACTTCTCACACCAGATAGAAGGGTAATAAAGCCCCTGGCGTGGTTTGCCGTACCATGGTGTACGGGTGCGATCATGTTATATAAACATATATATATATATATTAAAAGAAGATAATGCAAAAAATAGACAAAATGGCTATGCATTATTTATGAGGAGGATGTTTATTCAAGCCGAACGATACAAGTAGTGCGATATAAAAAATTTAGAATATTTAACATGTCCTGACCAGGCGCAGGCCGCGGAATTTAGAAACAGATATATCTCTCGAAATAGAGACCACCTGAGAGTTCAGTGATGCGGCGTTGTTTTGTCTGCTTTCCTGGGTCCTGTATCATCTGTGCGGCAGCGAGGCCGAACACTTTATCCAGAGTATGGAGTCCTGAAAGAAAAGAAGAATCCGGCAGCCCCTAGTATGTTTGACGCCGTATTGTTGGCATGCCGTTTGATGTGCCCCTTCCCCTATGCCCATGGAATTTTAAGGGCGTAATTGTGTACTCGAGGTACTAGCTCCGCTATGTAGCGATGGCTGGGGTTGGGGCCGTATTGCTACGCGTGCTCCGAACGCGCCAGTCGGTCTTGATGCGGGTTACTCCGGGCGCGTTTTGCTTTGTCCGGCTTTGTAGCGGCCGGACTCGAGAGTTGCCTTAACAGGCTGCTTTGTACCTCTGCTGCGAGGGCCGCCGTGTGCTCCTCCGTACGGATGGAGCGTTCGGTGTTTCCGCTGACCGTGATTACACCTCGAGCGCCTGGCATCTTGAGCTTGAGATATGCGTAGTGCGGCACCGCATTGAATTTAGCGAATGCGGTTCGTCCAAGCAGAGCATGATAGCCACTGCGGAACGGAACTATGTCGAAGATTAACTCTTCGCTTCGGAAGTTGTCCGGAGATCCGAAGACCACATCAAGTGTTATGGAGCCTATGCAATGGGCCTCTACACCAGGGATGACGCCTTTAAATGTCGTCCTTGTGGGCTTGATCCTTGATGGATCTATGCCCATTTTCCGCACTGTATCCTGGTAAAGCAGGTTCAGGCTACTGCCGCCGTCCATGAGGACTCTTGTAAGGTGAAATCCGTCAACGATTGGGTCAAGAACCAATGCGGCAAAACCGCCGTGACGGATGCTAGTGGGGTGGTCCCTTCGATCGAAGGTGATCGGGGAAGAGGACCATGGGTTGAACTTTGGGGCGACTGGCTCCATCGCGTATACGTCCCGTAGCGCACGCTTCCTCTCCCGCTTGGGAATATGAGTCGCGTATATCATGTTCACCATCCGCACTTGTGGGGGAAACCCCTTCTGTCCTTTGTTGTTCGGAGGCCTGGGCTCCTCCTCGTCATCGCTGTCTAGCCCCTTGTCTTTGTGTTCAGCTCTTAACTTGCCTGCCTGCTTGAACACCCAACAATCCCTGTTGGTGGCCTTTCGGGGGTGCCATGAATCTGGCACGAGCCGTCGAGTATTCGGTCCAAACTGGACGGGCCCTGGGTATTCTTTTTGAATGGCTTTTTCCGCTGACCGGATTTATGGCCTCTGAATCCGGCGTTTACTGCCGTATCTTCATTGCTGTCGCTGCTGACGCGGCGTTTCTGTTTATTCCGTCGTGACCTGCCACCTTTGTTCTTGGTATCTGAATTACCTTGCTTCTTCGATAAGTTGTTGTTGCGAGCTAGCCAGCTATCTTCGCCCGCGCAAAAGCGGGTCATGAGTGTCGTGAGGGCTGCCATGGATTTCGGCTTTTCCTGTCCCAGGTGCCGGGCAAGCCATTCGTCACGGATGTTATGCTTGAAGGCTGCTAGGGCCTCTGCATCCGGACAATCGACTATCTGATTTTTCTTTGTTAGGAACCGAGTCCAGAATTGCCTGGCCGATTCTTCTGGCTGCTGGATTATGTGGCTTAGGTCGTCGGCATCCGGTGGCCGCACGTAGGTCCCCTGGAAGTTGTCGAGGAATGCGGCCTCCAGGTCCTCCCAAGAGCCGATCGAATCTGCGGGGAGGTTGTTAAGCCAGTGCCGGGCTGGTCCCTTAAGCTTAAGGGGTAAATATTTGATGGCGTGCAAATCATCGCCACGTGCCATGTGGATGTGGAGGAGATAGTCCTCAATCCATACTGCCGGATCTGTCGTACCATCGTATGACTCGATGTTGACGGGTTTGAAACCCTCTGGGATTCTATGATCCATTACTTCGTCTGTGAAGCATAGTGGGTGTGCGGCGCCCCTGTACTGGGCTATGTCACGACGCAGTTCAGAGGAGCTGTGCCAGTTGTGTTCGGCCCAGCCGGATTTATTGTGTCCGGAGTGAAAACTATCACGTGCCGTCGGGCGTCCGCGCGATCATAGATCGATCTTGTTTGCCTTGCATTGTCCTCCAGGACGTCTCGTAGGTCTGGTTCGTGTTCCCGTGCCTTGGTAAAGCGGCTGCGGGGCATGGCTTGTTTGGATGTTCGACAGGCTTCTCTATCGCGGCCGCGAGGTGGCCGATCTGCCATGTCTTGGGCTTCCTCCTCTGATTGGGGTAGCGGCCTGCGCTTAGGATAGTTTTTGGAGGGGCGTCCGAGCTCGTGCTCTTCGGCTGCAAGGACTTCAGTCCATCTGTCAGCTAGCAAATCTTGATCAGCTCTAAGCTGTTGCTGCTTTTTCTTTAGGCTGTTCGCCGTGGCTAAAAGCCTGCGTTGAAAGCGCTCTTGTTCGGCGGGGTCTGATGGTACGATGAATTCATCGTCGCCGAGGCTTGCCTCGTCTTCGGAGGGAGGCATGTAGTTATCGTCCTCGACCTCTCGCTCTGCCGCTCTCTCGTGAGGGCGGTCTTCTCCATCTTCCTGTGCCGAATCCTGCTGGTTTTGGTGTTTTTCGGCGCTGTCCGGGGTACTGTTATCTCCCGTGCCGGAATCACCGTTTCTGCTGTGGCGGGATTTGGAGCGGCGCCGCTGACGTCGGCGTTTTGGAGGCTTTTTCGAAGTGCCATCCTCCTCTGTTCCATCGCCATCTCCATCTTTTGGAGCATCCACCATGTATATGTCATATGACGAGGTGGGGGTCCAGCGCCCTGCATGTGCTGGTTCTTGCTCATCTCCTCCTTCGTCGTCCATACCGTCGAAGTCTTCGGAGCCGAAGTCGAGCATGTCGGATATATCGTCGACAGTGGCTATTAAGTGGGCGGTGGGTGGGCTTTGAATTTTTTCGTCGTCCGAATCCCAACCTCGCAGGCCATAGTTCGGCCTGGGCTCTCCTGACAAAGAGAGAGACTTGAGAGAATTTAGAATATCACCAAAAGGTGAATACTGAAAGATGTCCGCGGCGGTGAACTCCATTACAGGCGCCCAATCTGACTCGATCGGCGGGGGCACGAACGACCCGAAGTTCGGAGAAGAGTCCGACTCCTTGAAGTCACAGGCCATGCGGAGCGCGGGGCTTGCGTTCGGCTCAATGGCCTTTAAGATCGCAGCCCCCGAGGTGACGTCCAACCATTCATCTTCAAAGAACGCAGCAGGCTCCGAATCGAGGATCGGGGCCGGAGCGTATGCGGCCTCCAGGACACTGTTCGGAGGCAGAGCTATATCATGCCCCTCGAGATAGTGCGGCGCGCTTGGCTGTGGCTCGAATCCGTCGAAGATCAAGTCTCCGCGGATATCGGCCGTGTAGTTTAGGCTTCCAAACCTGACTTGATGGCCAGGGGCGTAGATTTTGATCTGCTCTAGATGGCCAAGCGAGTTGGCACGCAGAGCGAAGCCGCCGAAGACGAAGATCTGTCCGGGGAGAAAAGTCTCACCCTGGACCTCATCGTTGTTGATGATCAAAGGAGCCATCGGGCCTAAAGGCGACGACACAGAGGAACTCTCAATGAAAGCACCAATGTCGGTGTCAAAACCGGCGGATCTCGGGTAGGGGGTCCCGAACTGTGCGTCAAGGTCGGATGGTAACAGGAGACAAGGGACACTATTTTACCCAGGTTCGGGCCCTCTCGATGGAGGTAAAACCCTACTCCTGCTAGATTAATATTGATGATATGGGTAATACAAGAGTAGATCTACCACGAGATCGAGGAGGCTAAACCCTAGAAGCTAGCCTATGGGTATGATGATGGTTATGATGTGTTCGTCCTACGGACTACAACCCTCCGGTTTATATAGGCACCAGATAGGGTTAGGTTACACAGAGTCAGTTACATTGGTAGGAGATCTTGAATATCCGCACGCCTAGCTTGCCTTCCACGGCAAGGAAAGAACCTTCCCGACACGGGACGGAGTCTTCAATCTTGTATCTTCATAGTCCTGGAGTCCGGCTGAAGGTATAGTTCGGTTATCCGAACACCCCCTAATCCAGGACTCCCTCACTCGGCTTTGCGCTTTTGCTTCCGACTGGAGTTTCCTCCGCTGGCCTCATTAGCGGCTGTCTTGTACTTGCCACTCCGGAGCCTATCTTCTTCTTCACCGTTTGCATACTTGGTGGCAATTTCCATCATCCGACTCAATGTCATATCTCCGGTTCGACCGAATTTCAAACTCAGCTCTCTGTTCTTGATGCCTTCCTTGAAGGCACAAACTGCCTGGTGATCGGATACATTCTCGACTGTGTGATGTAAAGTGATCCACCTCTGGATATAATCCCTCAGAGTTTCACTCGACTTCTGAACACACGACTGCAATTCTGTCAACCCTGCTGGTCGCTTGAAAGTCCCCTCAAATGTCCTGACAAACACTCGGGCAAGATCTTCCCAAGTGTAAATACTGCTGGGTGCCAACTGGTTCAACCATGCTCTGGTTGATCCCTCCAACATAAGAGGCAAATGCTTCATGGCTACCTCGTCGTTGCCGCCGCCAATCTGAACAGCCACTCGGTAATCTTCAAGCCATGTGTCAGGCTTGGACTCGCCGGTGAACTTACTAACTCCAGTCGCCAACCTGAAGTTGGGAGGAATTACTGCGGCCCTGATTGCTCTGCTGAAACATTCTGGTCCTGATACATGAACCCTGCTGCTGGAGGGAACGCCTCTGTCATGGCCTTCTCGGTGAGCTCTATTCCTGTCGACCAGACCTTGAACGATAATGGATCTTGCATCAAAGCCTGGTTCCCTGGGGTCGACTGGAAACCTTCGCCCAGCATTGTGCTGGCGTCTGTCATCTTGCTGCCGAGGAACGTACGATCCACTCCTTGGGGGAGGAGTGGGCACTCGACGTCGATCACTACGATCGAATCGGTGTTTGTACCGCTCACGGCCTTGATATTGATCATCATGCTGGCCTTTACGTTCCTCACGCCTCGGAGGCGATCCTGGACTGTGAGCCGACTGTACAGAATTCGCAGCGACGGATCGGCTGTGAATCCTGTTATGTGACTGCGATACAACTGAGTTCTGATCCCCTGCTGCCCGGAGCAAATCTCTGATCCGTAGCAGACCTCTCCCTGCCTCTGACTGAGAAGGCTGGATCGACTCTGCTATGCGAGCTGCAGCTGCTAAATTTTGAATCGGAGTTCGGTATACCTGAGTTGGTGGCTGAAAGAGGCGACGTCGACTGGATTCTGGGACTGGCGGTCGAGCGCGCTCGTCGAGTACTCTCTGGAGATTCTCCAGTCGAGTGCATTCAGCCATGTTGGCCAAGCGCGCCTCCTCCAAGGCGCGCGCCTCGGAGGTTTCTCCAACGATAGGAGTGTGAAGCGCGTCCATGTTCCGGCGACGAAGTTCCTCCCTCTGCAACGAGGTGAGGGGCTCGGGTCTGTACTCTTCGTGGCCCCGCGCCAGAACTCCTCCTCCTCCGGCAACCTCTTCGGTGTGGGGGAATCCGGGGGGACTGCGCAGTCCGTCGACCATCAGTATCTCCGCCGCTGGATCGCTGCTGTCGCACTTGGAAGCAGTCCTGCGGATCCAGTCGACAGATCGAACAGGCCGTAGAGAGACTCGTCGGGCTCGATCGCCGCGACTTGGGGGGTGGCCGACTGGCGGACCAATGCATGCCTCACCCACCGCTGGAGCCTCGACCGACCGGAGCGCTTGCGCCGGCGGGAAACTGGGAGCGAGGACAAAACGGGTGCCGACCCGTACTGGGCCGACGGTTGCCGCAGGAGGACGCCATGGATGCACGCGCGAAACTGCGTTGCCCCGCGGGCGGGAAGCACGTCCATGTCGAGTGGAGCCTCCTGGAGCCAAGCAGAGTCATCGACGACGAAAGTGAGGGCGCCGAGACGGATCTCGCGGCCCTCGATCGGGACACCGCTCGAAGACATGATGGGAGATATCGAAAGAATCCCAACTCCTCCAACAAATCGCTAGAACACCTGCCCCAAGGTGGGCGCCAACTGTCGTGGTTCTAAGTCTGACAGTAGAATGGGGGGTAGGAATGGAGAGGCAAGATCCTAGCTTTGGAGTAGTTGTGCACGCAAGAGTTTAACGAGTTCAGGCCCTTCTCATAAGAAGTACTAGCCCTACGTCTCAGAGCCCGGAGGCGGTCGACTGGATTATATGCGTGTGTGTTACAAAGATGCGAACCCTTCTTCCTGTGGAGGCGGGTGGCTTATATAGAGTTCGCCAAGACCCCTGCCAGCCCACACAATGAAGGATCTTAAGGTACATTAAGGTAGGGCGTTACTGGAAACGCCCTGTATAAAGTGCTATTAAGGCTATAAAGGCCATTTAATTACAGACCGTTTGGATGCGGAGTGGCTCCTGTTCTTCCGATGGTCGAGTGAGTCTTCATGGTCGAGTGTCTCTGCGCTCGTCGAGTGTTTTTGTATTAGTCGAGTGGATGCTTATCAGGTCGACTCGTAAGCAGCCCCTTTTAGTAAGTGACCTTGGGGAGGGTACCCTTGGGCAGGCCTATGACCCTACCCTAGGTATATGACTTCATCAGTAAGGAAGTAGTATATGTTCATTGTATTTGAGGCGCTTCAAGAACTCGAACATGCTGTCCTCTACCTGCTTTTCATGATGCTTGTTTATTTTCCATGTGTATTCATTAACGATGTTTGGGTTAATGAACCCAATGCCATAACGTCCGCCTTTTCTCATTTCATACATCTTCATCCTGCATAATACCACAGAAAATAATATAGTGAGGATAATTACAGGTAATGATTGATCAAAAGGATCACTACAGCTAGCTTGAGACTTAAATTACAGAAAGAAATCACTTACAGACAATAGCAACTGACGATAGATTTGTCGAGTGCGTCTTGATTGTATAACTGAAACAGTTCAGAATACTCAACGGTCACAGGTTTCAAATGGTAGTAATGATCCTTCTTGACTTGCACCATGAGGGACTCTCGATCGGATCTCTTGGTAATGTCCATGTACCATTGATGCAATTCATACATTCTCGTTGGGAGCTTCTTGACCACTTCTGGCTTGACCAAAGGTTGGCCCCGGACATATTTCCATTTTATTTCCTCCTCTGTAAGCACAGGCATGTCCTCGATCTCAAGGAGTTGTCCAACGGTGATATTGAGAGTTTCAGCCTGCATTATATGCTCCTGGGTTATTACCACATCGCCCACCTGGGGAACGTAAACTGTTTGCCCACAATAATATTGGGCGCGCGTACTGTCACGTGTTGTTCGCGGCACAACAAGCGGGGGGATCGATTGCGCCCACTGTTCTCCCAGCTGGGCAATGGTTTTCCCGCATTTTTTGACAGCTGCTTGTTGTTTGCTCGAGCTCGAGCTCGCCTCCTTCTGTAGACGTTGTCGATGTAACTTCCTGATGTGGCGCTCATAGTCTGTGTCAACAGGCTTAGGAGCTGGTGGTTCAGCCATATGAATGAAGTGGTCAATAACTTCCACAGGCACTTTCTCCCTTGGCGGCGGTGGTGGTTTCGGTCCAAAATGGGCGTCGACTTCTGCCCGCACTATGGCCTTGGTTTGCTCCTCGGTCCTGTCGTAAGCCCTCTCAGGAAGAGGAGTAGTGAGGTTTGGACCATATTTATATCGCTTGCCTCTGCCTGTACTTCCTGTACTATGACCTCGACTCGTACCGCTACGCACCATAGCTGCGGGGTGTCTCTTCTACGATTGCTGAGGCGGCGGAGACGGCTGACGGGGCTGAGTTGGACGAGGAGGAGTGGCCTGAAGCTGTGCCGGACTTGGAGGAGGAGTGGCCTGAGGTTGTGCCGGACTTGGAGGAGGAGTGGACGTCTGACGCTGTGTTGGACTAGGAGGAGGAGTGGCCTGACACTTTGCCGGACTTGCAGGAGGAGGAGTGGCCTCACGCGTTGGTGGACTTGGAGGAGCGGGAGTCTGCTGACTCGGTGGCGGACTTCGACGAGGAGTCGGGTGACACGGTGTTGGTGGCGGACTTCGACGAGGAGTCGGGTGACGCGGTGTCGGTGGCCTTCGAAAGATGTTGCAATCCTTTCTCCATAGGATGATACGATGTTTGGCCTCTCCGAGTGTGTGCTCCTCGTCACCTCCAGGAATGTCAAGCTCTAGCCCCGAATATTGGTCCACCACCTCATCAACCACGACACGAGCATAGCCTGCTGGAATCGGGTTGCAATGGAAGGTTGCATCGGGGGAATTTGTATAAGCAACGGAGTCCGCCATCTTCATGGATATGTTCTTCATTTTGAAGTGTAGCTCGCAGTTAGTGTTCTCCATGATGTCATCCACGGGGTATCTATCCAGCATTGCATCAAACGGGGCGGAACCCATGCTGCTTCTCGGCATGGATGGGGCGGTGGTATCCAATGTTGGATCATCCGCTAGCTGTTGCAGCTGCTGAGACCCCCTTTGCTGGCTAAGTGAGTCGATCTGCTCCTATTGCCGCTGGAATTTGTCTGCCAAGTCCGCGTGCTTTGATTCTAGGCCTTGAAGGCGTTCATAGTCCAGCTTCCTCTTCTCCTCCTCCATCTTCCTCTGCTTCTCCTCCACAATCTTCCTTCTTGCACGGGTTCTGTAGTCGGCGTTCCAGTCCGAAAACCCCTCATACCACGGAATAGCGCCCTTGCCTCGTGTTCTTCCCGGGTGTTCAGGATTTCCCAGGGCACGCGTAAGCTCGTCGTTCTCTCTATTCGGCTGGAAAACCCCCGTTCGAGCCTCTTCTATTGCAACAAGTATGTTATCGTCGGCTCCGTTCAGACATGCCTTCGTCGAAACTTTGCCTGTCTTCGGGTCCAACTCCCCCCATGCGCATAGAACCAAGTCCTACACCTGGGGGGCCAGCTCTTAGTAACCGGAGTGACACCTGCATCCTCCATCTCTTTCTCAGACTTATCCCACTTAGGCATTGCCACCGCGTAGCCACGTGGCCCCAGCTTATGGAACTTATCCTTTTTTTCGGCATTCTTCTTGTTTTTTCTCGACCGTTCCTTAGCTAATTCTGAATCCTTGAATTTCACGAAATCGTCCCAATGAGCACTTTGATTCTCTAGGGTCCCCTCGAATACTGGAGTCTTCCTTCCTCCCTTGACGTACTTGTCGCATTCACATCTCTTGTGGTTCTTGAATGCAACCGCCATCTTCCTAAGAGCAGCGTCCTTGACTTTCTGCACATCTGCTTCAATGAAATGATCTGGTAGGGTGAAATGTTCCATGAGAGTATCCCAAAGCAGACTTTTTTGTCTGTTGTCGACAAAAGTAAGATCTGGACGTGGCTTTGCTGGCTCTCTCCATTCTTGAAGGGAGATCGGGAGTTGGTCCTTCACAAGAACTCCGCACTGACGAACGAACTTGTCCGCAATCTTCTTAGGCGCTAATGGTTCGCCATTAGGTCTGATTGCCTCGATATTGTACTTTACGCCCTCCTTCAACTTTTTGTTCGGGCCTCGTTTCGTCCTTTTGCCTGAAGATTTGCTCGATCCGATGGCTGAAAGAAGAAAGATCGATTCGTTAATATATCTTCAACTCATTTAAAACATGTGATGATCACCAGATTCCTGCTTATATAAATATATATACCTCGCCGGTGTTTGTTGTTTCAGGATCAACATGTTCTTTGTCATCGTCAAAATCGTAGTTCATGACTTCATTAATTCGGTTATCGCGATCGAATATCATATCACCCTCTCCGGTGTTGTTTAGAAATTTGGAGCCGTCATAATCTTCTTCATTCTGATCATCATCTGGCCCGCGTATCATATCAAACATGGTCTGTTCTCTCTCTCTCTGTTGGTATTGTCCGCCATAGCTTTTATTTAACTATGTCAAAAGAAATATAATACAATTTAGTATTCGAATTACATCGTCTCAAATAATAGATATAATCTCGAATACATCGTATCGAATAATAGATATAATCTCGAATACATCGTCTCGAATAATAGATATAATCTCGAATACATCGTCTCGAATAATATATAATATTGAATAGTGCATCACTGGCTAGGTAGCTAATTAAAGATCGAATACTATAGAAGAATCTAGGACACTCGCGATTCCTGCGGCGCGGGCGGTGGACACCCAAAGAGAAGGAACCCTCACAGGATCATAGCTGAAGTGAGATCCCTGAAGAAACTGCCAGGTATTGGAGAACCTTCCGCCCTCTAGCGCAACCATGTAGCGATGGACGTGCTCGTCCTCCTCCCTGACACGACGACGTACCCCCTCCAGTGGGGTCGGCTCCCTCCGCACCGAAACTGGCCCACGCGAACGCCACCAAACGAGATCAGGGTCGACGACGGGACCCGGGGCCGGGTTCCTCATCAAGCGGCGTGCCCCTCCAGGCAGCACCTCCGAGTGCCAGCCCGGCGGAGCCCAGTCCCAGACATGAGTCAGCCGGACGTCGTCGCGGACAGGTCGACAGCGAGGATGCGGGCCGGGCACCGTCGAGAACAAAATACTAGCTATATGCCCGCAAAAAGTAACATTTTTTTTAATGATTGGATTTTGATAACTAAAATTTCTAACATTTCTATATAACTAACATTTCTATAATATTTCTAACAATGCTATATATAACTAACATTTCTATAACATTTCTAATATTTCTATAACTAAAAAAAAATTCTAACTTTTTTTAACTATTTCTATAACTAAAAAACAGAAAAATTTCTAACAATTCTAACTTTTTTATAACTATTTCTATAACTAAAAAACAGAAAAATTTCTAACAATTCTAACATTTCTAACAATTCTAACATTTCTAACTATTCTAACAATTCTAACATTTCTAACTATTTCTAAAAAACAGAAAAATTTCTAACAATTTCTAAAAAACAGAAAAATTTCTAACTATTTGTATAACTAAAAAACAAAAAATGTATGTGTGTGTGTGTGTGTGCGCTCTCACCGGCCGGTGAGGCGAGAGACGACGGGGGGCGGCGACGGGGACGGCGACGGGCGCGGCGACGACGGGGATGACGATGACGGGGCGGCGACGACGGGGACGGGGACGTACGGGCCGGGGCGGCGACGACGACGGGGACGGGTACGACGCGGGACGGGGCGGCGGTGACGATGGGGACGGGACGACGGGGCGGCGACGGGGTCGGCGACGAGGGATATGGAGATGGCGGGGGCGGCGGGCGACAGTGCAGAGGAGAAGAAGCAGAGGGAGAGATGAGAAACTGACGAAATTTTGAAGTGTTTTCTTATATAGAACTAACCTTTAGTACCGGTTGGAGCCACCAATCGGTACTAAAGGCCTGTTTTGGCCAGGCCAAGAGGCGGGAAGCGCACCCCCTTTAGTACCGGTTAGTGGCTACAACCGGTACTAAAGGCCCCCCCTTTAGTACCGGTTGGTGCCATGAACCGGTACTAAAGGGGGTGCACTGGCGCAGGTGCGGTGCGCAAGTTTAGTCCCACCTCGCTAGCCGAGGGGCGACCACACTGGTTTATAAACCCCCGTGCGGTAGCTCCCTCGAGCTCCTCTCCAAAGCAGGCCTACTGGGCCTACATGTTCTGTGCTGCCCTGTGGGCCTACTGGGCCTTTGCGGGCCTGCATCCTGGCCCAACAACGGGTTGGGTTTCTAGTCGTATGCAGGCCGCTCTGGCCTAGTAGGCGGGCTTTTTTTGCTTTATTTATTTTTGAGTTGTTTTTTTTGTGTATTTAGAGTTTCTTTGTGAATATTTTTGCTTTAGGTACAAAAAATTACAAACTTTCTGTTAGTGCCCGTAGTTTTCAAATTTGAATAGTTTAAATTTTGAATTATTTGAAATTAGTGTGAATCACTAGTTTGTGAATAACTTAACTTTAAAAATCAGTAAAGGCATGAAAGAATTTGTTTGCACATAAAATTTCTTCGCGTTTCAAATGCCAAAACACATAATTAACTACCCTAACTATTATAGAGATTCCCTTCTGGGTGTGAAACACAGAAGAAAGTGATGATAGTGAAGCCGATCACATCCCAGATCTTTGGGTGTGAAACTTTTTCTTCGCGTGTGTCCCTTTGCTCCGTAACCATGGAAAATCTTCATCATTTAACGGCATGCTCGGGTCAATATTCACTGTGAATGGAGCAATTTCATCAAAAATTTCATAATCTTCTGACTTGTCTGTCCTGTCATCCACTCCCACGATGTTTCTCTTCCCAGAAAGAACTATGTGCCGCTTTGGTTCATCGTACGATGCATTCGCTTCCTTATCTTTTCTTTTTCTTGGCTTGGTAGACATGTCCTTCACATAGAAAACCTGTGCCACATCATTGGCTAGGACGAATGGTTCGTCTGCATACGCAAGATTGTTGAGACCCACTGTTGTCATTCCGTACTGCGGGTCTTCTGTTACCCCGCCTCGTGTCATATTGACCCATTTGCACCGAAACAAAGGGACCTTCAAACCACGTCGATAGTCAAGTTCCCATATGTCATGTATATAACCATAATATGTTTCCTTTCCCGTCTTGGTTTCTGCATCAAAGCGGACACCACTGTTTTGGTTGGTGCTCTTCTTATCTTGGGCGATCGTGTAAAATGTATTACCATTTATCTCGTACCCTTTGAAAGTCATTATATTCGAAGATGGTAACTGGGACAGCAAGTATAGGTCATCTTCAGTAGAGGTGTCATGCATGGTACGTGTCTGCAACCAGCTGGCGAAACTCCTGGTTTGTTCACGTGTAATCCAGTCATCAGACCGCTCCGGGTGTTTGGAGCATAGCAAATTCTTGTGTTCATCCATATACGGAGCCACCAAGGCGGAATTCTATAGAACTGTGTAGTGTGCTTCAGTGAAAGAATGTCCGTCCATACATATTATTTGTTCCCCTCCTAGCGTGCCTTTTCCATCCAGTCTGCCCTTATGCCGCGATTCAGGAACACCAATCGGCTTAAGGTGAGGAATGAAGTCAATACAAAACTCAATGACCTCCTCATTTTGACGGCCCTTGGAGATGCTTCCTTCTGGCCTAGCATGGTTATGAACATATTTCTTTAAGACTCCCATGAACCTCTCAAAGGGGAACATATTGTGTAGAAATACAGGACCCAAAATGTTAATCTCTTCGCCTAGGTGAACTAGGACGTGCGTCATGATGTTGAAGAAGGATGGTGGGAACACCAACTCGAAACTGACAAGACATTGCACCAAATCATTCTCTAACCTTGGTATGATTTCTGGATCGATTACCTTCTGAGAGATTGCATTGAGAAATGCACATAGCTTCACAATGGCTAATCGAACGTTTTCCGGTAGAAGCCCCCTCAATGCAACCGGAAGCAGTTGCGTCATAATCACGTGGAAGTCATGAGACTTTGGGTTCTGGAACTTTTTCTTTGCCATGTTTATTATTCCCTTTAGATTCCACGAGAAGCCAGACGGTACCTTAATACTGAGCAGGCATTCAAAGAAGATTTCCTTCTCTTCTTTGGTAAGAGCATAGCTTGCATGACCCTGATGTATGCCGTCTTTTCCGTGCATACGTTGCTGGTCCTCCCGTGACTCAGGTGTATCTTTTGTCTTCCCATACACGCCCAAGAAGCCAAGCAGGGTCACACAAAGATTCTTCGTCACGTGCATCACGTCGATTGCGGAGCGGACCTCTAGGTGTTTCCAATAGGGCAGGTCCCAAAATATAGATTTCTTCTTCCACATGGGTGCGCGTCCGTCAGCGTCATTCGGAACAGGTTGTCCACCAGGACCCTTTCCGAAGACCACCTTCAAATCCTTGACCATATCATGTACATCAGCACCAGTACGGTGGCGAGGCTTCGTCCGGTGATCCGCCTCACCTTTGAAATGCTTGCCTTTCTTTCTTACGGGATGCCTGCTCGGAAGAAATCGACGATGTCCCAGGTACCCATTCTTCTTACAATTAGCCAAATATATACTGTCGGTATCATCCAAACAGTGCGTGCATGCGCGGTATCCCTTGTTTGTCTGTCCTGAAAGGTTACTAAGAGCAGGCCAATCATTGATGGTCACGAACAGCAACGCCTTTAGGTCAAATTCTTCCCCCATGTGCTCATCCCACGCACGTACACCTGTTCCATTCCACAGTTGTAAGAGTTCTTCAACTAATGGCCTTAGGTACACATCAATGTCGTTGCCGGGTTGCTTAGGGCCTTGGATGAGCACTGGCATCATAATGAACTTCCGCTTCATGCACAACCAAGGAGGAAGGTTATACAAACATAGAGTCACAGGCCAGGTGCTATGGTTGCTGCTCTGCTCCTCAAAAGGATTAATGCTATCTGCGCTTAGACCAAACCATACGCTCCTTGCGTCATCTGCAAACTCCTTCCCGTACTTTCTTTCGGTTTTTCTCCATTGCGACCCGTCAGCGGGTACTCTCAACTTTCCGTCTTTCTTATGGTCTTCTCTGTGCCATCACATCGCCTTGGCATGTTCTTTGTTTTGGAACAAACGTTTCAACCCTGGTATTATAGGAGCATACCACATCACCTTGGCAGGAATCTTCTTCCTGGGGCGCTCGCCCTCGACATCACCAATGTCATCGCGGCTGATCTTATAGCACAATGCACCACATACCGGGCAAGCGTTCAAATCCTCATACTCACCGCGGTAGAGGATGCAATCATTAGGGCATGCATGTATCTTCTGCACCTCTAACCCTAGAGGGCAGACAGCCTTCTTTGCTTCGTACGTACTCTCGGGCAATTCGTTGTCCTTTGGAAGCATATCCTTTATCATTACCAGCAACTTTCCAAATCATTTGTCAGATACACCATTCTCTGCCTTCCATTGCAGCAATTCCAGTGTGGTGCCCAGCTTTTTCTTGTCACCTACGCAATTCGGGTACAACAATTTTTTGTGATCCTCTAACATGCGCTGCAACTTCTTCTTATCCAAATCACTTGCGCAGTTTCTCTTTGCATCGGCAATGGCCCGACCTAGATCATCAACGGGCTCATCTGATGCCTCTTCTTCAGCTTCTTCCCGCATTGCCGGCTTAGCTTCTTCCCGCATTACCGGCTCAGCTTCTTCCCCCATTGTTGTATCGTCGTATTCAGGGAACCCATGGCCAGGATAGCTGTCGTCATCCTCTTCTTCTTCATTGTCTTCCATCATAACCCCTCTTTCTCCGTGCTTGGTCCAAACATTATAGTGGGGCATGAAACCGGACTTAAATAGGTGGACATGAATGATTCTTGACTTAGAGTAATTTTGACCATTCTTACAGACAGCACATGGACAAGGCATAAAACCACCCGCCCGCTTGTTTGCCTCAGCCGCAAGCAGAAAAGTTTGCACACCATTAGTGAACTCGGGAGAGCATCGGTCATCGTACATCCATTGTCGGCTCATCTTCAATACACAGCACCAAAAACACCAACTTAATACAAGTTCATACATAAAGTTCATACAACACTTAAATGCAACAAACAAATAACTCTCTAGCTAAAGCATTCAAATGCAACAACAAATGCAATCAAGATCGCAACTAAGGTAACAATGGATCCAACAGCATAATGATACCAAGCCTCACTATCGATGGCATATTTTCTAATCTTTCTAATCTTCAAGCGCATTTTCTCCATCTTGATCTTGTGATCATCGATGACATCGGCAACATGCAACTCCAATTCCATCTTCTCCCCCTCAATTCTTTTCAATTTTTCTTTTAAGTACTTGTTTTCTCTTTCAACTAAATTTAACCTCTCGACAATAGGGTCGGTTGGAATTTCCGGTTCACATACCTCCTAGAAAAAAAATTCTATGTCAACTTGATGGGCATGATTTGTCATAAACACGAAATGCAACTAGTTTTAAAACAGAATATATATACCACATCCGAATCATAGCAAGGACGAGGGCCAACGGGGACGGATATCAAAACCATGGCACTATATGTATAAAAAACAACATACGGGTAAGATAGTATACGAGTAACTATATATCCAAATCACACAAACATCAATTTTTATATAAAATTTCATGAACAAAGAGGCTCACCACAAGGTGGTGCCGGCGACGGGACGGTGCGGGCGATCGACCGTGGTTACGACGGAGATTTAGAAGGCACTAAGTAAACCACACCTACATATGCAAACTAAGTGTTATTTTTGACCTCAAATTGCATATAAATCAAATACTAGCATATATATATTTCCTCCCAAATTACTAAACTCACAAATTAATCACTATATAAAGCATTGCAAGAGCTAATCTAGCAATGAGAGATGAAAGGACAAAGTTGCTAACCTTTGTGATCATTTCAATGGATGGGGGCCTTTAAATCTTGACAAAATTTGGGCAAAATGTGTGATGAGCTCGAGAGGAAGAGGGGAAGAACAGAGAGGAGAGGGGAAAGGGGAAGAATAGAGCGAGCTCGGGTGGACGAAGGGTTTATGTAGGACGACCTTTAGTACCGGTTCGTGCCAAGAACCGGTACTAAAGGGGCTAGAGGGGCCCAGTCTGACAACATCCTACCACCACTCTCATTAGTACCGGTTCGTGGCACGAACCGGTACTAAAGGTTCGCCACGAACCGGTACTAATGAAAGCGGCCCGTCTAGCCGTTGGAACCGGCACTAATGTATACATTAGTGCCGGCTCAAATACAAACCGGCACTAATGTGCTTCACGTTTGACCCTTTTTCTACTAGTGATACCAACCAGAACAGATGGGGCTCCACGTGGCCGCTGCGGCTTGCCCAGGCAGGGAGGCCTTTTGTCCTGGTTGGTAGCACCAACTGGGACCAATAAGCATCCACGCGTCAGCAGTTCAGGGGCTAGGGTTTTTATTTTATTTTTCTGAAGGGGGGGGGGCGTTGGGGGGGGGGGGGGTTTGTAGGGTTAATTTAAGGGTTTCATATATTTTGTTAGCTAGCTAAAAGAGAGAAGTGTCCTCTCTTATCTCCGTCCTTTCTTTGACTATGTTATTTTGAGAAGACATAATTGCTTGGTTAGTATGCTTGAAATATTATTATTTTTATGTCAATATTAAAATTTTGTCTTGAATCTTATGGATCTGAATATTCATGCCACAATAAAGAAGATTACATTGATAAATATGTTAGGTAGCATTCCGCATCAAAAATTCTGTTTTTATCATTTACCTACTCGAGGACGAGCAGGAATTAAGCTTGGGGATGCTTGATACGTCTCCAACGTATCTATAATTTTTGATTGTTCGATGCTATTATATTATCCATCTAGGATGTTTTATATGCATTTATATGCTATTTTATATGATTTTTGGGACTAACCTATTAACCTAGAGCCCAGTGCCAGTTTCTGTTTTTTCCTTTTTTTTGAGTATCACAGAAAAGGAAAACCAAACGGAGTCCAATTGACCTGAAATTTCACGGAGATTATTTTTGGACCAGGAGAAGCCAACGGAGTATCAAACATGCGCCAGAAGAGTCCCGAGGCACCCACGAGGGTGGGGAGCACGGCCTACCCCCCTGGGCGCGCCCCCTACCTCGTGGCTGCCTCGGAGACCCCCCCTGACTTGTTCCCGACGCCAACTTCTCCTATATATACCCAAACTTCCAGAACATAACCTAGATCGGGAGTTCCGCCTTCCGCAAGCCTCTGTAGCCACCAAAAACCAATCGGGACCCTGTTCCGGCACCCTGTCGGAGGGGTGGTCCCTCACTGGTGGCCATCTTCATCATCCCGACGCTCTCCATGACAAGGAGGGAGTAGTTCACCCTCGGGGCTGAGGGTATGTACCCGTAGCTATGTGTTTAATATCTCTCTCGTGTTCTTGATTTGGCACGATCTTGATGTATCACAAGCTTTTCCATTATAGTTGGATCTTATGATATTTATCCCCCTCTACTCTCTTGTAATGGATTGAGTTTTCCCTTTGAAGTTATCTTATCGGATTGAGTCTTTAAGGATTTGAAAACACTGAATGTATGTCTTGCATGTGCTTATCTGTGGTGACAATGGGATATTCACGTGATCTACTTGATATGTGTTTTGGTGATCAACTTGCGGGTTCAGTGAACTTGTGAACTTATGCATAGGGGTTGACGCACGTTTTCGTCTTGACTCTCCGGTAGAAACTTTGGGGCACTCTTTGAAGTTCTTTGTGTTGGTTGAATAGATGAATATGAGATTGTGTGATGCATATCGTATAATCATACCCATGGATACTTGAGGTGACATTGGAGTATCTAGGTGACATTAGGGTTTTGGTTGATATGTGTCTTAAGGTGTTATTATAGTACGAACTCTAGGATAGATCGAACGGAAAGAATAGCTTGTGTTATTTTACTACGGTCTCTTGAATAGATCGATCAGAAAGAATAACTTTGAGGTGGTTTCGTACCCTAAAATAATCTCTTCGTTTGTTCTCCGCTATTAGTGACTTTGGAGTGACTCTTTGTTGCATGTTGAGGGATAGTTATATGATCCAATTATGTTATTATTGTTGAGAGAACTTGCACTAGTGAAAGTATGAACCTTAGGCCTTGTTTCCTAGCATTGCAATACCGTTTGTGATCACTTTTATCATTAGTTACCTTGCTGTTTTTATATTTTTAGATTACAAAAACCTATATCTACCATCCATATTGCACTTGTATCACCATCTCTTCGCCGAATTAGTGCACGTATACAATTTACCATTGTATTTGGGTGCGTTGGGGACACAAGAGACTCTATGTTATTTGGTTGCAGGGTTGTTTGAGAGAGACCATCTTCATCCTACGCCTCCCACGGAAAGATAAACCTTAGGTCATCCACTTGAAGGAAATTTTCTACTGTCCTACAAACCTCTGCACTTGCAGGCCCAACAACGTCTACAAGAAGAAGGTTGTGTAGTAGACATCAAGTAATTTCTGGCGCCGTTCCGGGGAGGTGAGTGCTTGAAGGTATATCTTTAGATCTTGCAATTGAATCTTTTTGTTTCTTGTTTTATCACTAGTTAGTCTATAAAAGAAAACTACAAAAAAATGGAATCAAGGATGCCTCATATGCTTCATCTTTTAAATGTCTTTCGTGAAAATAAGGATTCCGATAATTGTGCTCAAGTGCTAGAAGAAGAATGCATTAGAATGTTTGGCACTAAATATGTGAATGATGAGCATGATTGCAATTTAGTTAGTATGAATTCTTTGAATACCCATGATGCTAATGATATGCAAAGCCACAAGCTTGGGGATGCTATGTTTGATGAAGATGAAACGTTTTGTCCCCCAAGTTTTGATGAGCAAATTTATTATGATGAAAGCATGCCTCCTATTTATGATGATTATATTGATGAAAGTGGGTTTGTAAGAGTGTCAACTTTAGGAAGTAATGATCCCACTATTTTGGAGGGTGTTGAGTCTTATAATATTTATGAAAGTGGATTTGGAGAGGTCATGCCTTTATTTAGTGATGAATCCAGTATTTCGGAAGAGGTTCCAATTGATGATGAGAACAAAGTTGCTATCTATGCTGATTATTGTGATGACTTGTATGATATTAAGAATAATGATAACCATGAAACTTTTCATCATGATTTTAGTTTTCAATTGGATTATGCTTCACATGATAGTTATTTTGTTGACTTTGCTCCCACTACTATTCATGAGAAGAAATTTTCTTATTTGGAGAGTAATAAAATTTCTATGCTTGTGCATCATGAGAATAATGCTTTATGTGATGGTTATATTGTTGAATTCATTCATGATGCTACTGAAAATTATTATGAGGGAGGAACATATGCTTGTAGTAATTGCAATAATATCAAGTTTCCTCTCTATGTGCTTAAAGTTTTGAAGTTATGCTTGTTTTGCCTTCCTATGCTAGTTGATTATTGTTCCCATAAATTGTTTGCTCAAAAAGTTCCTATGCATAGGAAGTGGGTTAGACTTAAATGTGCTAGTCATATTCTTCATGATGCTCTCATTATGTTTCAATTCTTATCTTTTATGTGAGCATCATTAAGATCATCATGCCTAGCTAGGGGCGTTAAACGTTAGCGCTTGTTGGGAGGCAACCCAATTTTATTTTTGTTCTTTGCATTTTGCTCATGTTTAGTAATAAAAATTCATCTAGCCTTTGTTTAGATGTGGTTTTATGTTTTAATTAGTGTTTGTGCCAAGTGGAGCCTTTGGGAAGACTTGGGTGAAGTCTTTATGATCCTGCTGTAAAAAAACAGAAACTTTTCCGCTCACGAGATTAGCTGCCATTTTTTTACTGGAGAATGCTTTTAGGTTGATTCTTTTTGAAGAAGATTAATAGACAAATTCCTCAGGTCCACCAATTTATTTCAGAATTTTTGGAGCGACAGAAGTATTCGAATGATACAGATTACTACAGACCATTCTGTTTTTGACAGATTCTGTTTTCATTGTGTTGTTTGCATATTTTGATGAATCTATGAGTAGTATCGGAGGGTATGTGTCGGTGTACTAAAGTAGGGGTACCTTAGTACCCCGAAGTTGTGCACGGGCAGTTGTAGCACCCCGCGGCAGGGCTTGCCAGGTGACCACCAAAGATCGGCGTGGTTCCTTTGGAACCATTCAAGAACAAAGTATTCAAGCCAAGAAGACAAGGTCCCGATGAGAGGAGCTTGTCGGGAAGGCCACTTAAGGCCCCAGGCCCCGGCAAGAGGGGTTTGCCAGGAAGGCCCCGGCAAGAGGAGCTTGCTGGGAAGGCCGCCCGAAGCACGAGGCCCCGGCAAGAGGAGCTTGCCAGGAGGCCACTCAAGGAGACAAGGCCCCGGCAAGAGGAGCTTGACGGGACGACCGCGGCAAGGCGCTTGCCGCGGAAAGCTATTACTCCGCTGCCAGCGCTCCAGCTCATCCACCAGCGTGTCACTCTGGGACCATTCCAGGCGTACGTGGCGAGAAGCTGTGCAGCCAGGGGCATGCGGTGGCGAAGCGACGCTGACAAGATAGCCATCGTGGCAAATGGTGGCACCCCTGACGACCACTTTTCGCACTGTTTGGGGGCGACACAGACGGGCATTTAATGCCCTTGTCCCCTGTCGTCAGGGTTAGGTATGATAGCACTGTACAAATAGTTGTACCCAACACAGCACTTTGCCATTTTTACCCTCATCTACATTGCCACCTGTCGGTGACCCCTTTGACATATAAAAGGAGGCCCATGCGCACGTAGAAGGGGAGGAGGATACTCACGCTTGGTCTCGCCAGCAGCTAGAGTGTACTGTAGCACTCAGCTCCCAAGCAAGAACGCAATACAATCCACAAAAGCAGCAGTAGGGTTTTACGCATGTGTGCGTCCCGATGCTGGGTAAACCCCTTGTGTGCATCACCTCGATCTGCTCTTTGTGCGACCTCCGCCCCCCGCTGAACCAGAGAGGGGCTCGGTCCCCATAGGTGTTCGTGGCAGCAGAGGTGGTTCTCCCCACGGAACTCGTATACGGATCTCCTCGAGTGCTCGCTTATGATAAGCTTGAGCAAAGAGCGGCTGCGATGAAGACGCGCTGCTCCTCGAGGAGGTCCGTCTTCAGGCCGCTGCGCGAGCTGCTCGCTGCCAGCAAGCTTTGCGCCGCTACCATAGCCGCAAAGCTAAAGCCAGAAGCTTCGAGGAGGGCGACCGTGTTTCTTCGGCGCGCTCAGTCCGCCAAGAGGTGGGGAGGCCCTAGCTGGGAGAAACGAGTCACTAGTTTCACCTTGCCGGGGAGCGGCCTTCTCGGAAAGCAAGAGACAAAAAAAAGCTAAGTTGCCAAAGTTTGAGCAATCAAATTTCTTAAATTTTTAAGTTATCTTCCTTGAACGACCAAGCTTTGTATGGAAAACCTGTGCGCGAAGGAACCAGCCCGTGGCTAGTCGCGCCCTTACTTCGTTTCGAGTCCGCTCAACGACTTAAGTGTGCTGCGACCCGACTCGCGCCCTTACTTTGTTTTGAGCTTGCTCAACAACTTAAGCGTGCCGCAACTGCAGTTGCGCCCTTACCTTGTTTCGAGCCTGCTCAACAACTTAAGTGAGCTGCGGCTAGTCGCGGCGAGGTTTCTTGTCGGCAACGGCGCCGCCAGCAGGCTGCTGACGTCCTGCACTCAGCAAGTGTGCCTACGCCGGCAAGTTCCCTAAAAGCGTAGGGCAAAAGCATACAAAGGGAGGAATCAAGTAGAGGAAATAACAGTGCATTCACTACTTAAGATAAAGTTATATTACAAGATAATTTATCGCGGCCCTAATGAATTGTTTTCATAACACGGCCAGCAGCGACAAGGAAAGAAGGAGATGGGCGGCCTAATCCACACGGTCGCCCTCGATCCTCTTGATCCCGCTCACCCTTTCCACGATGGGCGCGGCAAGGGCCTTGATCTCCTCCAGGTCAGCCCCCGGCGGCAAGGACCTGAGGACGTTGGTGAGCCGGAGGTCTGGGTTGCGAAAGACCACCTTCACCAACACCTTCTCAAGGGCTCCCGCCCAGGCGTCGCGCGTCTCGGGGGCCAGCCGCTCTGGGATCGTATCCCAGAGTTGCCGAAGGGCCGTCACCACGCCTTTGAAGAGCAAAGTGAGCTTGGCGCTGGATGGGAGGTTCTCGCCGGAGGGATACTCGTGACCCTCCATCCCTAGCAATGCCAACTCCTTGTCGATGGCTGCGGCGGTATCCACAAGACCCTCCGTCCACTACTCCACCGTATCCCTGAAGGTGTTCTGGGTGACGGCGGCGCTCTCCAGCAGCGCCTCGTTGGCCTTGACCTCTTTCTGCAAGGCCGCCTCCCGCTCCTTGGTGCTGTCCACCGTCCTGGTCAAAGTAGCCAGCTTTAATTCAAGATCAGCTTTGGAGTCCTTGGCGGCGTCAAGCTCCTTGATCTTCTCGGCGAAGCGGCCCTGCAGCTCGCATAAGGTGTAGGCATCCCTCTCACGCTCATGTTTGAGTGCGGCAAGCTCCTCACCGCTCGCCTTGAGGACAATGTCGAGCTGCGCCACCTACGTCTCCAGCTCCTTCTTGGCGGCCTCGGCAGCTGCGGCAGCGTCCTGTGCTTCCTTGAGGGCCCCGCCAAGCGTTTGCTCGCGCGCGGCGACCTCCTCCTCGTGGCTGGCAAGGCTGGCTTTCTGCTGCACCAGCTCGCCTTCCCGCGCAGATAGCCCCTCGGCGGCAAGCCTTTGTTGCTCCTCAGCTTCTGCCTTTTCGAGGATGAAGGCCGTCCGCGCCTCGTCGAGTTGCCTCCGCTCCTCCGCCAAGGATCGGAGAGCCTCCTGGTTGAGCTCCCGGAGCTCCTCGGCGTGCTTCTCCATGTCCACGCCCGCCTTCGCGACAAGCGCTTCCCGGCATTCCACCTTGGCTTGTCGGGCGCGGTAGAGTGACACCAGCTTTCGGAGCAGCCGCTCCTCCCCAGGCTCGCCGCTGCTGCTGCTGGGCGTATCAACCGGCGTCAGCCCGGCGGAGGCGAGCACTTCTCCGTCGAAGGTTTCTCCCTCGACCGGTGCCCTGGATTGGGATTCCCAGGGGAGCTTGATGAAGACGTCGTCGCCGGCCTTCAAGTACACGCCTGGCTGGGGCTCTTCGGAGCCCGACGCTGCGGCGGCGGCGGGAGGGTCGGCGGTCGGGGTAGCGCATGTCGCTCCTGCGGCCCCGGGGCCGTCGGTACGATCGCCGGACCCCTCGTCAGCTGCTGTGGCAGCAGCCTTGGCGGCCTCTTCGCCAGCAGGATCGTCACCGTCGACCGTTTCTTCGGTGACGACGGCGTCGTCGACGACGACCTCGATCTCTATTGGGTCCATGGCGGACAGGCCTGATGGCCGGGAAAAGGGAGAGGAGTCAGGCAACTATCCAAAAAGAAAAAGAACCTAAGGGACGTCTCGAGGCGAGAGGATTACCTGCGCCGAGATCTGCAGTCATGGTCTCCGCCACCGAGGGGTCGCCGGTACGGTCCTTTGCCGGGGACTTCTCCCTTGACGGAGAACTCCCCCTTGCCGGAGACTGCTCCCTTGCCGGGGACTGCTTCCTCGTCGGAGGTCCCTCACTTGTTGGAGGACTCCCCCTTGGCGGTGTAGCTATAGTAGGTGGCACGTCGGGGGCGGTCTGCGGACGCTCCTGGTGGGGCTGCTCTGCTCCTACACAAATCAACAGTCATATATCAGAAAGCGAAGAGTATCCATGCGCGCCCAACGGCGAGAAGCGAGTCAAATACTTATGCTGGGGGCTGCGCTGGGGGCTGCTCTGAGGATTAGTTGGTGGGTCCGGCAAAGTCGTCTCAGGCGCGCCCCTGCCATCTCGGTGGGTTCGCCGTCGAGGATGACCACCGGGACCTTGGCTCTCTTCGCCGCTCTCTGGGCCAGAGTCCTGAAAGGGAGTAAGTTCAGAGTAAAGCAATCCAAGTGCAAGACAAAGATGGCAAGAATTGGAGGAATGCAAGCTCAACAAGGGCCTTACCCTTCTCCCTCTTCCTCGTCGGAGCTGAGCACGGAGAAATCGAAGACTGGCCCGCTTCTGGCGCGAGGAGGCGGAGGGGTAGGCTCCCTCGGCCGCTTGGCGGAAGCAGTGGTGGCGCTAGCCTGAGACGGCCCCGCCCCAGCTCCCGCCGTGGCGCGAGGAGCGGCAGGAGCAGAAGCAGTGGCCCGCGAAGACCCTGCTCCTGCTGCCGCAGTGGAGCGTGTCACGCGGCGCTACGGCTGTTGGCTCGTCTGCCGCCCCACCACGTCCCCGGCCTTGCGAAGACGCCTTCATTGCGGGGCCGGGGGCTCTGCTTGCGACGAGCAGCCCAAAGGAGGGGCAGAGGAGGAGTTGATCTCCGGCAAGCCACTCGTACCCTCGACGGGCTCGACCGACTCGGCGTCGTGACCAGCGGGCTCTTCCTCACCGACAAACTCCGCTCGCTCGGCAAGGCTTGCCACCTCCGCCGCGTCTGCCTCCGCCGCGGTGAATCCAAATTCGCCCGCGGCTGCGGCTGCCGCCGCCTCTTCCATCCTAGTGGCGATGCGCGCCAACTCCTCGTCGGTGGTGTCCCGTGTGAGGCCCTTCTGCTCGACGGGGTTAATTGGCACTTCCACCAAGTCGTCGAAGAACACCTGCACGACATCATCTGCCGGCTCCCGCCACGTTGCGTCGACCCCGTGCGAGTCGCACAGCGGCATCATTGCGAGGATGCGGCTGAGGGACGAATTGTTGCACAGTGGGACGACACCTTGCGGTAGCCTGAACCATTCGGGGTGATCGGGGTCATGCTTGAACAGCTCCCTGAGCGTCCCCTCAAGTTCCAAGACAGTGAAATTGAAGTTGAGGCCAGGGAGCAGCCTCATGATGTCCGCCGCATTCTGGAACTCCCAGGCGGGTCTCCCTTTCGCCTGCAGGGGAGCGATGCGGCGGCGAAGGAAATCTGCGCTGACGGCGCCAACGGTGAGCCCGGCAAGCCTGAGCCGCAGGATCCGGGTAACGGCAATCTGCAGCTTGTCGTCGTCCGGAGACACGTCGCTCCAATCTCTGTCGCGCACTACAGGAGTTCGGCGCACGACAGTGAATGGCTGCAGGTTCTCCTCAATGATCAGGCACCAGTCTGCTCTCCACTCCTCCCATTTGTTGCGGAGCTCTCCCTCCAGGTAAGCCTCCTTCTTGCCGGACTTGAGATCCAAGCGATTCCGCCGGAAAGAGGCTCTCCTCTCTCAACTCGAGGTGTAAAGAAGTAGCGGAAGAGGGCTACGTTTGGATGGACTCCGACAAAGTTTTCGCAAAGATGTGCGAAAACTGCCATGGTCAGGACAACGTTGGGGGTGAAGTCAAGGAGATGGAACCCGTAGGTGTTCATGATGTCGCAGAAAAACTCAAAGAAGGGCGGGCTGAGCCCGCAATAGAAGAACAAAGGAAAGAAGGGATACCCAGTCGGATACTTCTTCTGGCCAGCGGCTGGAAGAACCTTCGTGCGCGGATGCGCTCGCGTCGCCGTCGACCAGAAGAGGTAGAATTCCTCCCTCAGGTCCAACGCTTCGAGCTGAGGGTGGAAGGTTGCCCGCTCCTTTCACAGCGCCTCAAGCCGCTGCGTCTCGGCCGACTTCACGGCCTTCCCTTTCCCCCTGTCGCCTTTCGGAGCCATGGCGGAAGCAGGGAGGGAGGACGACGGTGTCGGTGGTGCTGGTGGCGATGGGGGGCGGAGCGCTGTTCTATTTGGGAAGTGGCGGAGATTTTCGAGGAATAGCAACTGGCGGGTGGGCGAACTGCCCCTGTTTTCCCTGCTTATAGGGGGGAGGGGGCGGACGTTTTGCCTTTCCGAATAAAGAAACCACCTACGACATGACGCATGCATGCGGGGCTCTGCCCCACGCACGCCGCCCACGTCACCCACGCCTCTCTCCACTATGCCGCGTTCGACGCGTGCCGTTCGGGGAGAGCGTGGTGGATCCAAAGCAAGATGCGGTGTGGCTCGGGCCGCGCGTGCCCGTGCACTGTTTTTGGCCTGGCCCAAGAGCGCTCGGCACCGTGTATGGCCCAGGCCCGGGGGCTCCTGTCGGTGTACTAAAGTAGGGGTACCTTAGTACCCCGAACTTGTGCACGGGCAGTTGTAGCACCCCGCGGCAGGGCTTGCCAGGTGACCACCAAAGATCGTCATGGTTCCTTTGGAACCATTCAAGAACAAAGTATTCAAGCCAAGAAGACAAGGTCCCGACGAGAGGAGCTTGTCGGGAAGGCCACTTAAGGCCCCAGGCCCCGGCAAGAGGGGTTTGCCCGGAAGGCCCCGGCAAGAGGAGCTTGCTGGGAAGGCCGCCCGAAGCACGAGGCCCCGGCAAGAGGAGCTTGCCGGGAGGCCACTCAAGGAGACAAGGCCCCGGCAAGAGGAGCTTGCCGGGACGATCGCGGCAAGGCGCTTGCCGCGGCAAGCTACTACTCCCCTTCCCGCGCTCCAGCTCATCCACCAACGTGTCACTCTGGGACCATTCCAGGCGTACGTGGCGAGAAGCTGTGCAGCCAGGGGCATGCGGTGGCGAAGCGACGCTGACAAGATAGCCATCGTGGCAAACGGTGGCGCCCCTGACGGCCACTTTTCGCACTGTTTGGGGGCGACACAGACGGGCATTTAATGCCCTTGTCCCCTGCCGTCAGGGATAGGTATGATAGCACTGTACAAATAGCTGTACCCAACACAGCACTTTGCCATTTTTACCCTCATGTACGTTGCCACCTGTCGGTGACCCCTTTGACATATAAAAGGAGGCCCATGCGCACGTAGAAGGGGAGGAGGATACTCACGCTTGGTCTCGCCAGCAGCTAGAGTGTACTGTAGCACTCAGCTCCCGAGCAAGAACGCAATACAATCCACAAAAGCAGCAGTAGGGTTTTACGCATCCGTGCGGCCCGAAGCTGGGTAAACCCCTTGTGTGCATCGCCTTGATCCGCTCTTCGTGCGACCTCCGCCCCCCGCCGAACCGGAGAGGGGCTCGGTCCCCATAGGTGTTCGTGGAGGCAGATTTCCCCCGACAGTATGGACCATAGAGAAGTTGGAATACAGTAGATATTACATCAATATGAATCTAGAATGAGTTCACAACAATACCTAAGTGGTGATTTATTTTCTTATACTAACGGAGCTTACGAGTTTTCTGTTGAGTTTTGTGGTGTGAAGTTTTCAAGTTTTGGGTAAAGATTCGATAGACTATGGAATAAGGAGTGGAAATAGCCTAAGCTTGGGGATTCCCAAGGCAGCCCAAGGTAATATTCAAGGACAACCAAGAGCCTAAGCTTGTGGATGCCCCGGATGGCATCCCCTCTTTCGTCTTGGTTCATCGGTAACTTTACTTGGAGCTATATTTTTATTCACCACATGATATGTGTTTTGCTTGGAGCGTCATTTTAATTTCTTTTGTTTTGCTTACTGTTTGAATAAAATACCAAGATCTTAAATTCTTAAATGTTAGAGAGTCTTCACATAGTGACATAATTATTCAGCTACTCATTGATCTTCACTTATATCTTTTGGACTAGTTTGCCGTTTGCTCTAGTGCTTCACTTATATCTTTTAGAGCATGACGGTAGTTTTATTTTGAAGAAATAGATAAACTCTCATGATTCACTTATATTATTTTGGGAGTCTTTTATAACAGCATGGAAATTTTCTTTGGTTATAAAATTAGTCCTAATATGATGGGCATTCAAGATGGGTATAATAAAAACTTTCATATAAAGTGCATTGAATACTATGAGAAGTTTGATACTTGATTTTTTTTGAGATATAAAGATGGTGATATTAGAGTCATGCTAGTTGAGTAATTTTGAAATTGAGAAATGCTTGTGTTGAGGTTTGCAAGTCCCGTAGCATGCACGTATGGTAACCGTTGTGTGACAAATTTGAAGCATGAGGTGTTCTTTGATTGCTTTCCTTATGAGTGGCGGTCGGGGACGAGCGATGGTTTTTTCCTACCAATCTATCCCCCTAGGAGCATGCACGTAGTGCTTGGTTTTGATGACTTGTAGATTTTTGCAATAAGTATGTGAGTTCTTTATGACTAATGTTGAGTCCATGGATTATACGCACTCTCACCCTTCCATCATTGCTAGCCTCTTCGGTACTGTGAATTGCCCTTTCTCACCTCGAAAGTTGGTGCAAACTTCGTCGGTGCATCCAAACCCTGTGATATGATACGCTCTATCACACATAAACCTCCTTATATCTTCCGCAAAACAGCCACCATACCTACCTTTTATGGTATTTCTATAGCCATTCCGAGATATATTGCCATGCAACTTTTCACCGTTCCGTTTATTATGATACGCTTCATCATTGCCATATTGCCTTGCATGATCATGTAGTTGACCTCGTATTTGTGGCAAGGCCACCTTGCATAACTTTTCATACATGTCACTCTTGTTTCATTGCCCATCCCGGTAAACCGCCGGAGGCACTCATACAGAGTCGTACATTGTTCTAGTATCGAGTTGTAATCCTTGAGTTGTAAATAAATAGAAGTGTGATGATCATCATTATTAGAGCATTGTCCCGGAAAAAAAGGAAAAAAAGAGAAAGGCCAAATATATATAAAAAAGAAAGGCCAAATAAAAAAAGATAGAAGGGACAATGCTACTATCCTTTTTCCACACTTGTGCTTCAAAATAGCACCATGATCTTCATGATAAAGAGTCTCTTATTTTGTCACTTTCATTTTCATCATAGAAGTTGGCTTGTATATTCCAACAATGGGCTTCCTCAAATGCCCTAGGACTTCGTGAGCAAGCAAGTTGGATGCACACCCACTTAGTTTCTTTTGTTGAGCATTCATACATTTATAGCTCTAATGCATCCGTTGCATGGCAATCCCTACTCCTCGCATTGACATCAATTGATGGGCATCTCCATAGCCCGTTGATTAGCCGCGTCAATGTGAGACTTTCTCCTTTTTTGTCTTCTCCACACAACCTCCATCATCATATTCTATTCCACCCATACTGCTATGTCCATGGCTCACACTCATGTATTGCGTGAAAGTTGAAAAAGTTTGAGAATACTAAAGTATGAAACAATTACTTGGCTTGTCATCAGGGTTGTGCATGATGGGAGCATTTTGTGTGACGAAAATGAAGCATGGCCAAACTATATGATTTTGTAGGGATAAGCTTTCTTTGGCTATGTTATTTTGAGAAGACACAATTGCTTCGTTAGTATGCTTGAAATATTATTATTTTTATGTCAATATTAAACTTTTGTCTTGAATCTTATGGATGTGAATATTCATGCCACAATAAAGAAGATTACATTGATAAATATGTTAGGTAGCATTCCACATCAAAAATTCTGTTTTTATCATTTACCTACTCTAGGACGAGCAGGAATTAAGCTTGGGGATGCTTGATACGTCTCCAACGTATCTATAATTTTTTATTGTTCCATGCTATTATATTATCCATCTAGGATGTTTTTTATGCATGTATATGCTATTTTATATGATTTTTGGGACTAACCTATTAACCTAGAGCCCAGTGCCAGTTTCTATTTTTTCCTTGTATTTGAGTATCGCAGAAAAGGAAAACCAAACAGAGTCCATTTGACTAGAAATTTCATGGAGATTATTTGTGGATCAGAAGAAGCCCGTGGAGAATCGAAGATGTGCCAGAAGATGAAGGAAATATGCCCTAGAGGCAATAATAAAGTTATTATTTATATCCTTATATCATGATAAATGTTTATTATTCATGCTAGAATTGTATTAACCGGAAACATAATACTTGTGTGAAAACATAGACAAACTAAACGTCACTAGTATGCCTCTACTTGACTAGCTCATTGATCAAAGATGGTTATGTTTCCTAACCATAGACATGTGTTGTCATTTGATTAATGGGATCACATCATTAGGAGAATGATGTGATTGACATGACCCATTCCATTAGCTTAGCACCCAATCGTTTAGTATGTTGCTATTGCATTCTTCATGACTTATACATGTTCCTATGACTATGTGATTATGCACCTCCCGTTTGTCGGAGGAACACTTTGTGTGCTACCAAACGTCACAACGTAACTGGGTGATTATAAAGGAGCTCTACAGGTGTCTCCAAAGGTACATGTTGGGTTGGCGTATTTCGAGATTAGGATTTGTCACTCCGATTGTCGGAGAGGTATCTCTGGGCCCTCTCGGTAATGCACATCACATAAGCCTTGCAAGCATTGCAACTAATGAGTTAGTTGTGAGATGATGTATTACGGAACGAGTAAAGAGACTTGCCGGTAACGAGATTGAACTAGGTATTGAGATACCGACGATCGAATCTCGGGCAAGTAACATACCATGACAAAAGGAACAACGTATGTTGTTATGCGGTCTGACTGATAAAGATCTTCGTCGAATATGTAGGAGCCAATATGAGCATCCAGGTTCCGCTATTGGTTATTGACCAGAGACGTGTCTCGGTCATGTCTACATTGTTCTCGAACCCGTAGGGTCCGCACGCTTAACGTTACGATGACAATTTCATTATGAGTTTATATATTTTGATGTACCGAAGGTTGTTCGGAGTCCCGGATGTGATCAAGGACATGACAAGGAGTCTCGAAATGGTCGAGACATAAAGATTGATATATTGGAAGCCTATGTTTGGACATCGGAAGTGTTCCGGGTGAAATCGGCATTTTACCGGAGTACCGGGAGGTTACCGAAACCCCCGGTAACCTAATGGGCCTTAATGGGCCTAGTGGACGAAGAGGAGAGGAGGCCTAGGGGCTGCCGCGCGCCCCTCCCCCCCAAGTCAAAACCGGCGGATCTCGGGTAGGGGGTCCCGAATTGTGCGTCTAGGAGGATGGTAACAGGAGACAAGGGACACAAAGTTTTACCCAGGTTCGGGCCCTGTTGATGGAGGTAAAACCCTACGTCCTGCTTGATTAAAATTGATGATATGGGTAGTACAAGAGTAGATCTACCACGAGATCAAGGAGGCTAAACCCTAGAAGCTAGCCTATGGTATGATTGTTGTATATTGGGGTTATCGACTAGCCTGGCCTCGGTTTATATAATGCACCAGAGGCCTAGGATAACAAGAGTCCTAGCCGAATACGCCGATCGGGAGGAGTCCTTCTCTTGATTTCCAAGTCTTGTGGAATCTTCCTTGTATGCGGCAGCTGTCCGAACTGGCCCATGAGTATACGGTCATGGGGGTCCTTGGCCCAATCTAACAGATTGGGAGATGACGTGGTGAGTACCCCCTAGTCCAGGACACGGTCAGTAGCCCCCTGAACCGGTCTTCAAGTGAGGGACGCTCCTCGATTCTTTCGATCTATTCTTCATCTTCGGTCGCCGGTCTTGAAAACTAGTTCAACAAATCTTCTCATCTTTGATCTTGAGGATCGCCGAAATGCATTCAACGAGTTTACACGTCGGGTATCCGAGGAGCCCCTTTAAGTTTCCGGCCTTTATCAATGCCTTGTTATTTTTATGCCACACCTCGGGTTTGAACTTGTTCCCGGGAGGCAGTGTCCTCTTGAGTCGGAGCTCCAACACCAAACTGCATTCGAGGTATCTTTTGCAGCCGAGCACCAACGCCAGACCGCTTCCCAGCTCTAATGCCGGAATGTATCCGAGCTCCAACGTCGGACTATGTATCCAAGCTCCAACGCCGGACTGTATCCGAGGTGTCGTAAATCACCTTGGTTCAAAGAAGTTTGAAGGAGTTTAGCCGAGCTTAATGCCGAAAATGCCCTCTATGGAGCCAGCCACTAGCACCCGAGCTTTATGCCGGACTGCTTCCGAGGTGGTGCACCACCCCGAATGTGGGCTGATTTTTGTCATTATTTTTTATTGGTGCAATTTATTCTCTGCCGAGATATATAGCCAGTAGCCCTCAAGGTGGGTATCGGTCTAAAACCCGAGATGCACATGAAGGATGACATAAGACCGCTGATCCCAGTAGCCGCTGAAACTCAGGTTGATTTGCAAAATCGGCCTGAGGATCAAGTCCTAGCTCAGCAGAATACTTTGGGACACTAAAAGCGGCATGCTCAGTCCTCGAGACTCAGGTTGGTTGCGGCCGACCAACCTGAGGATCAAAATCTCCTCGGAAACTATATTGCACATAAAATTTTCTGCATTGAACCGGCAATGCAATAGCCCCCGAGACACTGGTCGGGTGTCAACACTAGATCAGGGGATCGATGTGCCCCTTTAATATTTGTAAATAATAAGCGCGAAGCCCAGTAGCCCCCGAGCCTTAATGCGGGCACGGGTGGCCGAATTAAGAATCGATATCCATAGTAAAATCACAAATTATGTGTAATGACTCTATGTATCCAAGTACTTTATGTCACTAATGCTCGGATACGCATTGTACAAAACTTTGTTGACCGACCATCGGCTTCCACCTCCTCGGCCAGTAGCCGAGGAGTGTTTGTCCTACTTTATAAAGCCTTTATGAGGGCAAAGATTTACGACAAACAAGGCAGTCTGGCCACATGGTTTTATAAACAAAGGTACGCAGAGAGATATGTTATATTACTGTTTAACAGAAGAAATGTCTTCCAAAGAAAATAGTCCCGCTATCGGTTTCTTTCTTTGGGTTGTCATGCTAAGCATGATCACAGAACCTCAGCTCCAATGTAAGAGCAAAATATCGAGGATTTAGTTTGGGAGGCTAGTTAATAGCCCCCAGTAGTGTTTGGCGACAGTCGAGGTCAAGCCGTAAACACTTCGGCCATTGTTATGAATGGCCCGTCGTTTAGCACAGTCATCGGATCGCTGACCAGTTTACACTTATTGTGACAGTCAGTTTTCGGCTTTCCCCACTGAGGTGCTTAACCATGTGAGCTGGAAGCACAATCGCAGTGGTTCTCCCTTTGCACGCCTAGCCGAACAAAGCGGAACATAGGAAGCAAGTGCGGGAGCCGGGCAACCCAACTATTGACCGAAGACACAATTCGAAACCGATGCATATATAGCAATATTCGAGAATGTTTTTGCCGAATCTCTAAAGGTGTCCGGCATTGTACTGCGAGACTTGTGCTGAAAACCAAAAAACGTCAGTAAAACTTGACGTCCGAACAAGATCAAGTGTTCGGTGCCAATCCGAAAATTGGCCTTAGCAAAAGAAGTGCTTCTGTCGTGCTTTAACATGATACATCCTATCTCAAGACTTCAAGCGGGTCAGCCTACGGCTTCGACCTCCTATCCCGAGGGTGGAGTACTTCTCATTAGGCCAGTTTAGCAAACTAAACTCTAGCGGCTTTGAGAGAGAAATTAGGCTCCCCGGCTAGTGACCACACGCTCGTGTCGAAAAAAGGAGTGATAGATAATAATAATAATAATAATAAAACTTTGCAATGACTAAGAAGAAGAACACTTATCATAAAATGGCTCATATAAATTTAAGAGCCCCCAAGTGACTTGGGTAAAAGAATGATTGCATGTACCGAAGTACTTATATCATATCTATGTTCAACTGAACTTTAAACGCGTCTTAACCGACCGTCGGCTTCTCCCTCTTCGGTGAAGGACCAAAAAGTGTTATGTACTCCATCTGTCGAGAATATCGACGGTGTTTCCAATAACCAGGCAATCAGGCCATAAGACTGTAGCAGACAAAGCGCGCTCAGGGAACTTATGCTATATTACTGCAAAGTGTAAGAAGCATCTTCGAAGAAAATAGTACCCCCACCGATACCTTTCTTCGGTGCTCATTGTTATTATGAGACTTGTGCAATAGATTTTTTGTACTCATGAGTTCCGTTGTGTGCCGACCATCATTGAAAACTATAACAGCGCTAGCTTTCAGCTTCACCCAGTCTGAGGTCCGGCTCGGGTGACCCGATCGTGACAATCGCAGAGGTGCTCCCTTTACTCCCTAGCCGAACAATCGGGAACGTAGGGGTAAACATAGGAGCGAGGCAACCCAGCTTGCCGCTTAAGTCAATATGGTGCATATTGTGGCGTAATACACGAACAAGGAACTAAGCCGTACAAGTATAATCATATGCAAGAGGAAAAGCTTCATGAAGGAAGCCCCCAAATGAATTGGGTATTTGAATTTATGCGTCACAAACAAAGTTTGGACAAGGAAAAAATTTTACAAGCAACTTTTTTCCAAAAAATTATAATGCTTGGTCGAACCGAACACAAGTTAGAAATTAAAGCTTTGAGCATGAAAGCGACTTAGCTGGTTAATGTGTTCGGTATTGATGACGCGGTCCGAGCTTGATGCGGGGCAAGGTTCCATCCCCCAAGCCGGTCCCGAGGTGGCGGAGCGGAGAGCTCGACACGCCGAAGTGGTGACATAGCACGATCAATGCAGACCGGCAGAGTGACGCCGAAGTCCCCGGATCATTTTCCTGTGCACAAAAAATAGTGCAAACCGGAGATAATAGTAATAACTATAATTAAAAAAATCGTTGCATAATAAGTAATTTATGCAAAGTGAGTAATAAAAGAAATATGGCCTGGTGCCAAAGTCAATGTCGATGCAGGGCGTCGGCGTGATGCGGTAAACGCATGGCGAAGCCTGAATTCACAGGTCGGTCCGAGCTCCGGATGCGGCGTTCGCCGGACTATGGACGGAAACTGACCGAACCACCATGCGACTGTCGTTAATGCGGCCACCATTTGATAGACCTGTGTACATATGATGGACAAACCAGAGTAATAATTCCTTGAGAAAAATGAACCCAAGCAAGCAAAAAATACTGGGATTAATAGCATCTGGTTTATTTATTGTAGCAATCCGAAGGAAGGTGATTCCCAAAATTGGGACTCGATCCACACACCCATTGCCTGATGGGCGATAAAACGACGGCATGACAATGCTGGCAAAGGTTGGCTCGCCGAGGCAAAGCCCTCGGTCCAGCTAACGTGACGGAGCTGGTCGGCTAGTGACGCCGAAGTGTCCGGAGTAGGTTGATGAAGAGATGGCGAAGCCCCTGGTCCAGCCAAGATGTCGAAGCCTCGATGTCGGCCGATGAGTCGAAGTAGGTCGGCGTGATGGACATCAGCTTGAAGAAGCAATAGTGCGGCCCTGCCGATGCAGGTCGTGATGTGGTCGATGCCGGTATGCCCGCTCCGTGTAATCCGTGAGGCAACGATGTTGGTCATGATTTATCCTTCGCGATGCCGGACTCTTGTTCGGCTTGCCGAGATGATGATCCGAATAAGTTGAGCTCGGCTCAACAAAGTGACGACGTGTCTAGCGCAGGTCGGCAGCCGTGGAGCAATATTGCCGGACTGGTTTGACACCAGCATAATGTTGAAGATCATGTTCAAAAGATCTTAAAGTTAGTGAGATGTGTTCGGGAACAAAACACAATACCCCATACAAAACTTCCTTCAAAAGGGATGTCTGAAATCCCGTTCATAAAAAAGACGAACTCGGGTATGTCGGTGTACTAAAGGAGGGGTACCTTAGTATCCCGAACTTGTGCACGGGCAGTCGCAGCCTCCCGCGGCATGGCTTGCCAGGTGACCGCCAAGGTCCTCCGAAGTCCTTTTGGAGCCATTCAAGAACAAAGTATTTAAGCCAAGGAGACAAGGCCCCGGCAAGAGGAGCTTGCCGGGAAGGCCACCCAAGACGCAAGGCCCCGGCAAGAGGAGCTTGCCGGGAAGCCCACTCTGGGTGCAAGGCCCCGGCAAGAGGAGCTTGCCGGGGATGCCAACCAAGGCACTTCACAGAACTTGCCGCGACGCGCCACGCGCCCCGGCAAAGAGCTCCCAGATGAAACAAGACAGAGACCGCGCCAAGGCGCTTGCCGCGGCAAACTACTACCCCGCGAACCACGCTTCAGCTCATCCACCAACGTGTCGCTCTGAGGCCGTTCCAGACGTACGTGGCGAGAAGCTGTGCGGCCAGGGGCATGCGGTGGCAAACGGCGCTGATAGGATAGCCATCGTGGCAAATGGAGGCGCCCCTGACGGCCACTTTTTGCACTGTTTGGACGACACAGACGGGCATTTAATGCCCTTGTCCCCTGCCGTCAAGGTTAGGTATGATAGCACTGTACAAGTAGCTATACCCAACACAGCGCTTTCCATTTTTACCCTTGCCTACGTTGCCACCTGTCGGTGACCCCTTGAGCATATAAAAGGAGGCCCATGCACAACGTAGAAGGAGGGGGAGGAGAACACTCAGGCTGGGTCTCGCCAGCGGCTCGTGTGTACTGTAGCACCTTGCGCTCCCGAGCAAGAACACAATACAATCCACAAAAGCAGCAGTAGGGTTTTACGCATCCGTGCGGCCCGAAGCTGGGTAACCCCCCCCCCTGTGTGCCTCGCCTCAATCTGCTCTTCGTGCGACCTCCGCCCCCCGCCGAACCGAGAAGGGGCTCCGTCCCCATAGGTGCTCGTGGAGTCAGTCATCCCCGGCATCTTTGGCGCGCCAGGTAGGGGGCGTCGAGGTTGTGTGAACCTGATCCGGCGTTCGCACAAGCTAGAACTTCATCATCATCATCGTCAGTTGATGCCAAGTCGAGCCACTGGCCAGACACCTTTCGCTCTAGTCTATGGAGCAGAGGAGGTTCTCCCCACGGAACTCGTATACGGGTCACCTCGAGTGCTCGCTTATGATAAGCTTGAGCAAGAGCGGCTGTGATGAAGATGCGCTGCTCCTCGAGGAGGTCCGTCTTCAGGCTGATGTGCGAGCTGCTCGCTACCAGCAAGCCTTGCGCCGCTACCATAGCCGCAAAGTTAAAGCCAGAAGCTTCGGGGAAGGCGACCTTGTTTCTTCGGCGCGCTCAGTCCGCCAAGAATTCCAACAAGTCGACGCCGAGGTGGGGAGACCCTAGCCGGGCGAAACGAGTCACTAGTTTCGCCTTGCCGGGGAGTGGCCTTCCCGGAAAGCAAACAACAGAAAAGCTAAGTTGCCAAAGCTTGAGCAATCAGGTCTTTTAGATTTTTAAGTTCTCTTCCTCGAACGACCGTCCTTTGTATGGAAAACCTGTGCGCGGAGGAACCAGCTCGTGGCTAGTTGCGCCCTTACTTCGTTTCGAGTCCGCTCAACGACTTAAGTGTGATGCGACTAGAGTCGCGCCCTTACTTTGTTTCGAGCTCGCTCAGCAACTTAAGCGAGCCGCCACCAGAATCGCGCCCTTACTTTGTTTCGAGTTTGCTCAAACAACTTAAGCGAAGCTGCAACTAGACGCGACAAGGTTTCTTGTCGGAGGTAACACCGCCAGCTGGCTGCTGACGTTCCGCACTCAGCGCTGCCGGCAAAGGTGCCTGCACCGGCAAGTTCCCTAAAAGCGTAGGGCAAAAAGCGTACAAAGGAAGGGATCAAGTAAAGGAAATAACATTGCAATTACTACCCAAAGTAGAGTTATGTTACAAGATAGCTTGTCGCAGCTCTAATAAATTGTTTCCCTAACATGACTTGCAGCGGCAAGAAAAGAAGAAGGCGGGCGGCCTAGTCTACACTGTCGCCCTCAATCCTCTTGATTTCGCTCACCCTTTCCACGATGGGTTCGACAAGGGCATCGAGCCCCTCCAGATCAGCTTCCGGCGGCAGGGACCTGAGGACGTTGGTAAGGCGCAGGTCCGGTTGCGGAAGGCCACCTTCCTCAGCACCTTTCGGAGAGTTCCCGCGTAGATCTCGCGCGACTCGTCGGCCAGCTGCTTTGGGATCCTCTCCCGGAGTTGCCGGAGCGCCATCGTCACGCCTTTGAGGAACAAAGTGAGTTTGGCACTGGGAGCGAGGTTCTCGTCGGAAGGATACCCGAGGTCCTCCACCCCCAGCAGCACCAACTCCTTGTCGATGTCTGCGGCGGCATTCACAAGACCCTCCGTCCATTTCTCCACAGTCTCCCTAAAGCGCTCTGGGCGGCAACAGCACTCTCCAGCAGCGTCTCATTGGCCGCGACCTCCTTCTTCAGAGCCACCTCCTGCTCCTTGGCGCTGTCTAGCGTCTTGGTCAAAGTGGCCAGCTTCAACTCAAGATCGGCATTGGAGTCCTTGGCGGCATCGAGCTCCTTGACCTTCTCGGCGAGACGGCCCTGCAGTTCGCCGAAGGTGTAGGCGTCCTTCGCGCGCTCCTCCTTGAGCGCGGCAAGCTCTCCGCCGCTCGCCTTGAGGTTGGTCTCCAGCTGCGCCACCTTCGTCTCCAGCTCCTTCTTGACGGCCTCGGCAGCTGCGGCAGCATCCTGTGCTTCCTTGAGAGCCCCTCCAACCGCTTGCTCACGCGCAGCAGGCTCCTCCTCGTGGCTGTCAAGGTCGACCTTCCGCTGCACCAACTCGCCCTCCCGCGCAGATAGCCCTTCGGTGGCAAGTCGCTGTTGTTCTTCGACTGCCGCCTTCTCGAGGACAAAGGCTGTTCGCGCCTCGGCAAGTTGCTCCCGCTCCTCCGCCAAGGCCCGGAGAGCTTCCTGTCTCTGACCCCGGAGCTCCTCCGCGCGCTTTTCAAGTTCCGCTCCCGCCTTCGCGGCAAGCGCCTCGCGGGACTCCAGCTTGGCTTGCCGGGCGTGGTAGAGCAACACCAGCTTCCGGAGCAGCCGCTCCTCCTCAGACTCGCCGCCGCTGCTGCTTGATGCGTCAATCAGCGGCAGCCCGGCGGAGGCGAGCACTTCTCCGTGGAAGGTTTCTCCCTCGATCGGCTCCCTGGATTGGGACTCCCAGGGGAGCTTGATGAAGACGTCGTCGCCGGCCTTCAAGTACATGCCTGGCTGGGGCTCTTCGGAGCCCGACGCTGCTGCGGCGGCGGGAGGGTCGGCGGTTGGGGTAGCGCCTGTCGCTCCTGCGGCCCCAGGGCCGTCAGTACGATCGCCGGACCCCTCGTCAGCTGCTGCGGCAGCAGCCTTGGCGGCCTCTTCGCCAGCAGGATCGTCACTGTCGACCGTTTCTTCGGTGACGACGGTGTCGTCGACAGCGACCTCGGTCTCCATCGGCTCCGCAGTAGGTGGGACTGACAGCCGGAAAAGGAAGAAAACTCAAGCAAACATACAAAAGGAAGATCAAGCAAAGAAGAACCCAAGGGAAGTCTCGAGGCAAGAGGATTACCTGCGCCAGGATCTGCAGTCATGGTCTCCGTTACCGAGGGGTCGCCGGTACAGTCCTTTGCCGGGGACTTCTCCCTTGTCGGAGAACTCCCCCTTGCCGGAGACCGCTCCCTCGCCGGAGACTGCTCCCTTGCCGGGGACTGCTCCCTCGTCGGAGGTTCCTCCCTTGTTGGAGGACTCCCCCTTGGCAGTGTAGCTGTAGCAGGTGGCACGTCGGGGGCGGTCTCCGGACGCTCCTGGTGGGGCTGCTCTGCTCCTACACAAATCAACAGTCAGATATCAGAAAGCGAAGAGTATCCATGCGCGCCCAACGGCGAGAAGCAAGTCATATACTTACGCTGGGGGCTGCTCTGAGGATTAGTTGGCGGGTCCGGCAAAGTCGTCTCAGGCGCACCCGCTGCCGTCACGGTGGGTTCGTCGTCAAGGATGACCACCGGGACCTTGGCTCTCTTTGCCGCTCTCTGGACCAGAGTCCTGAAAGGGAGTAAGTTCAGAGAAAAGCAAATGAGATGCGGGACACAACTGCAAGAATTGAAGAAATACAAGTTCAACAAAGATCTTACTCCTCTTCTTCTTCCTCGTCGGAGCTGAGCGCGGAGAAGTCAAAGCGTGCCCCACCCCCGGAGCGAGGAGGAGTAGGCTCCCTTGGCCGCTTAACGGGGACAGGGCCAGTGGTCTGAGACGACCCCGCACCAGTCGCCCCTTCAGCGGTCCGCGAAGACCCCGCTCCGGTTCCCGTGGAGGAACGCGTCACGCGGCGTGACGGCTGTTGGTCCGCCTGCCGCTCCGCTACGTCCCCGGCCTTGCGAAGACGCCTTCGTTGCGGGGCCGGGGGCTCTGCTTGCGACGAGCTGCCCAAAGGAGGGGCAAAAGAGGAGTTGATCTCCGGCAAGCCACTCGTATCCTCGACGGGCTCGCTCGACTCGGCGTCGTGCGCAGCGGGCTCTTCCTCGCCGACAAGCTCCGTTCGCTCGGCAAGGCTTGCCGCCTTTGCCGCATCCGCCTCCGCCACGGTGAACCCAAACTTGCCCGCGGCCGCGGCTGCGCCGCCTCTTCCAGCCGCGTGGCGATGCGCTTCATCTCATCTTCGGTGGTGTCCCGAGTGAGGCCCTTCTGCTCATCGGGGCAGATCGGCACCTCTACTAGGTCATCGAAGAACGCCTGCACGACATCATCTGCCGGCTCCTGCCACGTTGCGTCAACCCCGTGCGAGTCGCACAGCGGGATCATTGCGAGGATGCGGCTGAGCGAGGAATTGTTGCACAGTGGGACGACACCTTGCAGCAGCCTGAACCATTCGGGATGATCGGGGTCGTGCTTGAACAGCTCCTTGAGCATCGCGTTGAGCTCCAGGACAGTGAAATTAAAATTGAGACCCGGACGCAACCTCATGATATCCGTCGCGTTCTAGAACTCCCAGGCGGGCCTCCTCCTCTCCTGCAGGGGGGCGATGCGGCGGCGGAGGAAATCGGCGCCAACGACGCCTACAGTAAGCCCGGCAAGCCTGAGGCATAGGATCCGGGTGACGGCAATCTTCAGCTTGTCGTCGTCCGGGGCCGCGTTACTCCAATCGCTGTCGTGCACTGCTACGGTTTGGCGCAGGACGGTGAATGGCTGCGGGTTCTCCTCGGCGATCCAGCACCAGTCTGCTCTCCACTCCTCCCACTTGCTATGGAACTCCCCCTCCAGATAGGCCTCCTTCTTGCCGGCCTTTGAGATCCAGGCGATTCCGCCGGAAAGAGGCTCCCCTCTCTCAACTCGGGGCGAAAAGAAATGGCGGAAGGGGGCTACGTTTGGGTGGACTCCGACAAAGTTTTCGCAGAGGTGTGCGAAAACTGCCATGGTCAGGACAGCATTGGGGGTGAAGTCAAGGAGATCGAACCCGTAGGTGTTCATGATGTCGCAGAAAAATTCAGGAAAAGGCGGGCAGAGCCCGCAGTAGAAGAACAAGACGAAGAAAGCGTATCCAGGCGGGGCTCTCGCCCGGGCGGCGGCTGGAAATACCTTCGTGCGCGGGTGCGCCCGCGTCTCCGCCGACCAGAAGAGACAAAAATCCTCCCTCAGCTCAGCCGCGTCGAGCCTGGGGGGGAAGATGGCCCGCTCCTTTCGCAGCGCCTCGAGCCGCTGCGCCTCGGCCGACTTCGAGGCCTTTCCCTTCCCTTTGTCGCCCTTCGGAGCCATGGCAGAAGTGGCAAAAGAGGTCGACGGCGTTGATGGTGCTGGCGGCGATGGAGGCGGAGCGCTGCTCTCTTTCGGCTTTAGGAAGAAGGGGAGTAGCGTAGATTTTTGGAAGACAGAACAGCAACGGATGGATGGGCGAACTGCCCCTGTTTACCCTGCTTATAGGGGGGAGGGGGCGGACGTTTCGCCTCTCCGAATAAAGAAACCACCTACAACGTGACGCATGCATGCGGGAATCAGCCCCGCGCACGCCACCCACGTCACGCACGTCTCTCCCCACGACGCCGCAATCGACGCGTGCCGTTTGGGGAGGGCGTGGTAGATGCAGAGTAAGATACGGCGTGGCCCAGGCCGCGAGTGCCCATGCCCTGTTTTGGGCCTGGCCCAACAGCGCTCGGCACCGTGTGTGGCCAAGGCCCGGGGGCTCCTGTCGGTGTACTAAAGGAGGGGTACCTTAGTATCCCGAACTTGTGCACGGGCAGTCGCAACCTCCCGCGGCAAGGCTTGCTAGGTGACCGCCAAGGTCCTCCGAAGTCCTTTTGGAGCCATTCAAGAAAAAAGTATTTAAGCCAAGGAGACAAGGCCCCGGCAAGAGGAGCTTGCCGGGAAGGCCACCCAAGACGCAAGGCCCCGGCAAGAGGAGCTTGCCGGGAAGCCCACTCTGGGCGCAAGGCCCCGGCAAGAGGAGCTTGCCGGGGATGCCAACCAAGGCACTTCAGAGAACTTGCCGCGACGCGCCACGCGCCCCGGTAAAGAGCTCCTAGATGAAACAAGACAGAGACCGCGGCAAGGCGCTTGCCGCGGCAAACTACTACCCCGCGGCCCGCGCTTCAGCTCATCCACCAACGTGTCGCTCTGAGGCCGTTCCAGGCGTACGTGGCGAGAAGCTGTGCGGCCAGGGGCATGCGGTGGCAAACGGCGCTGATAGGATAGCCATCGTGGCAAACGGTGGCGCCCCTGACGGCCACTTTTTGCACTGTTTGGACGACACAGACGGGCATTTAATGCCCTTGTCCCCTGCGGTCAGGGTTAGGTATGATAGCACTGTAGAAGTAGCTGTACCCAACACATCGCTTTCCATTTTTACCCTTGCCTACGTTGCCACCTGTCGGTGACCCCTTGAGCATAAGAGGAGGCCCATGCGCAACGTAGAAGGAGGGGGAGGAGAACACTCAGGCTGGGTCTCGCCAGCGGCTCGTGTGTACTGTAGCACCTTGCGCTCCCGAGCAAGAACACAATACAATCCACAAAAGCAGCAGTAGGGTTTTACGCATCCGTGCGACCCGAAGCTGGGTAAACCCCCCTTGTGTGCCTCGCCTCGATCTGCTCTTCGTGCGACCTCCGCCCCCCGCCGAACCGAGAAGGGGCTCCGTCCCCATAAGTGCTCGTGGAGTCAGTCATCCCCGGCAGGGTCGGATTCGTTTTCGCGCAGAAAACAGATCCGAAAAGTGATGCACTAATCGAAAGGTTCTTGGAGTTTGGACGGTCGGATCCAGCTGAAATGTTGAGAGGTGGTAGATATAGGAATTCCGCATCCGATCAACGGTTGGATCTTCCAAAGGACGTCCGAGCTAGAAGCTGGACACCACGCCCTAAACTCATCCAGTTTCCCGTCCAGATTTGACAGGGCTCCGGTATATCATGGATTGCCAGAGATTCCTTCATCGGAACTCGACGAAATTTTCCAGGGTTGTTGTAGACTCAATTCCGCACAATTTCACCAAAGCGATCATCAAAACGATACTCGAGGAGGTGGTGGCGGCAGATACGACTTCGTTGTCCAGAAAAACAGCACAGTCGCTTGAGGGCAATGTTGACGTTGAGCCCCCGAGCTCCATGGATGATTCCTCCATGATCTTGATAGTGATCGGAGTTGATGTTTGATGAAGGCCCTCGTACGAACGTTGTGATCCGAACACGGGGCGCAGTTCTTGGTCGAACCAAGGTGACCAGTCGAGCTAGTGACTAAGATGTCGAAGTCGTAGTTGATCTGCAGGCGAGCCATCGATCCTTTTATCGATCACACAACGGAACTCAATGAAAACACCAATGTCGGTGTCAAAACCGGCGGATGTCGGGTAGGGGGTCCCGGACTGTGCATCTAGGAGGATGGTAACAGGAGACAAGGGACACAAAGTTTTACCCAGGTTCGGGCCCTCTTGATGGAGGTAAAACCCTACGTCCTGCTTGATTAATATTGATGATATAGGTAGTACAAGAGTAGATCTACCACGAGATCAAGGATGCTAAACGCTAGAAGCTAGCCTATGGTATGATTGTTGTATATGGGGGTGATCGACTAGCCTGGCGTCGGTTTATATAATGCACCAGAGGCCTAGGATAATAAGAGTCCTAGCCGAATACGCCGGTGGGGAGGAGTCCTTGTCTTGATTGCCAAGTCTTGTGGAATCTTCCTTGTATGCGGCATCTGTCCGAACTGGCCCATGAGTATACGGCCATGGGGGTCCTCGGCCCAATCTAACAGATTGGGAGATGACGTGGTGAGTACCCCCTAGTCCAGGACACCGTCAGGCGGCGCCCCCCCCCTTTCCTTTCCCCCTCTCTTCCTTCCCCCCCAAGTCCTAATCCAACTAGGGAAAGGGGGGAGTCCTACTCCCGGTAGGAGTAGTACTCCTCCGGCGCGCCTCCTCCTAGGGCCGGTCGCACCCCCCTTGCTCCTTTATATACGGGGGCAGGGGGCACCTCTACACACACAAGTTGATCTTCGTGATCATTCTCTTAGCCGTGTGCAGTGCCCCCCTCCACCATACTCCTCGATAATATTGTAGCGGTGCTTAGGCGAAGCCCTGCGACGGTAGAACATCAAGATCGTCACCACGTCGTCGTGCTGACGGAACTCTTCCCCGACACTTTGCTGGATCGGAGTCCGGGGATCGTCATCGAGCTGAACGTGTGCTAGAACTCGGAGGTGTCGTAGTTTCGGTGCTTGATCGGTCGGGCCGTGAAGACGTACGACTACATCAACCGCGTTGTTATAACGCTTCCGCTATCGGTCTACGAGGGTACATGGACAACACTCTCCCCTCTCGTTGCTATGCATCACCATGATCTTGCGTGTGCGTAGGAAATTTTTGAAATTACTACGTTCCCCAACAGTGGCATCCGAGCCTAGGTTTTATGTGTTGATGTTATATGCACGAATACAACACAAGTGAGTTGTGGGCGATATAAGTCATACTGCTTACCAGCATGTCATACTTTGGTTCGGCGGTATTGTTGGATGAAGCGGCCCGGACCGACATTACGCGTACGCTTAGGCGAGACTGGTTCTTCCGACGTGCTTTGCACACAGGTGGCTGGCGGGTGTCAGTTTCTCCAACTTTAGTTGAACCGAGTGTGGCTACGCCCAGTCCTTGCGAAGGTTAAAACAGCACCAACTTGACAAACTATCGTTGTGGTTTTGATGCGTAGGTAAGATTGGTTCTTGCTTAAGCCCATAGCAGCCACGTAAAACTTGCAACAAACAAAGTAGAGGACGTCTAACTTGTTTTTGCAGGGCATGTTGTGATGTGATATGGTCAAGACATGATGGTAAATTTTATCGTATGAGATGTTCATGTTTTCTAACCGAGTTATCGGCAACTGGCAGGAGCCATATGGTTGTCGCTTTATTATATGCAATGCAATCGCTCTGTAATGCTTTACTTTATCACTATGTGGTAGCGATAGTCGTAGAAGCATAATATTGGCGAGACGACAATGACGCTACGTTGGAGATCAAGGTGTCGCACCAGTAACGATGGTGATCATGACGGTGCTTTGAAGATGGAGATCACAAGCACAAGATGATGATGGCCATATCATATCACTTATATTGATTGCATGTGATGTTTATCTTTTATGCATCTTATCTTGCTTTGATTGACGGTAGCATTATAAGATGATCCCTCACTAAATTATCATAGTAAAAGTGTTCTCCCTGAGTATGCACCGTTGCGAAAGTTCTTCGTGCTGAGACACCACGTGATGATCTGGTGTGATAGGCTCTACGTTCAAATACAACGGGTGCAAAACAGTTGCACACGTAGAATACTCAGGTTAAACTTGACGAGCCTAGCATATAACAGATATGGCCTCGGAACACGGAGACCAAAAGGTCGAGCATGAATCATATAGTAGATATGATCAACATAGTGATGTTCACCATTGAAACTACTCCATCTCACGTGATGATCGGACATGGTTTAGTTGATATGGATCACGTGATCACTTAGAGGATAAGAGGGATGTCTATCTAAGTGGGAGTTCTTTAGTAATATGATTAATTGAACTTAAATTTATCATGAACTTAGTACCTGATAGTATCTTGCTTGTTTATGTTTGATTGTAGATAGATGGCCCGTGGTGTTGTTCCGTTGAATTTTGATGCGTTCCTTGAGAAAGCAAAGTTGAAAGATGATGGTAGCAATTACACGGATTGGGTCCGTAACTTGAGGATTATTCTCATTGCTGCACAGAAGAATTACGTCCTGGAAGCACCGAGCTCTTCGCAATGCTAAAAGCTGCGGAGGTACAAATCAAGAAGGAGCATCAAGTGTTGATGGTCAACAAGACCACTAGTTTCAAGAAAAAGGGCAAAGGGAAGAAGAAGGGGAACTTCAAGAAGAACAGCACGCAAGTTACTGCTCAAGAGAAGAAACCCAAATCTGGACCTAAGCCTGAAACTGAGTGCTTCTACTGCAAGCAGACTGGACACTGGAAGCGGAACTGCCCCAAGTATTTGGCGGATAAGAAGGATGACAAGGTGAACAAAGGTATATGTGATATACATGTTATTGATGTGTACCTTACTAATGCTCGCAGTAGCACCTGGGTATTTGATACTGGTTTTGTTGCTAATATTTGCAACTCGAAACAGGGACTACGGATTAAGTGAATATTGGCTAAGGACGAGGTGACGACGCGCGTGGGAAATGGTTCCAAAGTCCATGTGATCGCAGTCGGCACGCTACCTCTACACTACCTTCGGGATTAGTATTAGACCTAAATAATTGTTATTTGGTGCCAGCGTTGAGCATGAACATTATATCTGGATCTTGTTTGATGCGAGAAGGTTATTCATTTAAATCAGAGAATAATGGTTGTTCTATTTATATGAGTAATATCCTTTATGGTCATGCACCCTTGAAGAGTGGTCTATTCTTATTAAATCTCGATAGTAGTGACACACATATTCATAATGTTGAAGCCAAAAGATGCATAGTTGATAATGATAGTGCAACTTATTTGTGGCACTTCCGTTTGGGTCATATCGGTGTAAAGCACATGAAGAAACTCCATACTGATGGGCTTTTGGAACCACTTGATTATGAATCACTTGGTACGTGCGAACTGTGCCTTATGGGCAAGATGACCAACACACCGTTCTCCGGAACTATGGAGAGAGCAACATATTTGTTGGAAATCATACATACAGATGTATGTGGTCCGATGAATATTGAGGCTCGTGGCGGATATCGTTATTTTCTCACCTTCACAGATGACTTAAGCAGATATGGGTATATCTACTTAATAAACCATAAGTCTGAAACATTTGAAAAGTTCAAAGAATTTCAGAGTGAAGTTGAAAATCATCGTCAAGAAAATAAAGTTTCTACGATCTGATCGTGGAGAAGAATATTTGAGTTACGAGTTTGGTGTACATTTGAAACAATGCGGAATAGTTTCGCAACTAACGCCACCCGAAACACCACAGCGTAATGGTGTGTCCGAACGTTGTAATCGTACTTTACTAGATATGGTGCGATCTATGATGTCTCTTACTGATTTACCGCTATCGTTTTGGGGTTATGCTTTAGAGACGGCCGCATTCACTTTAAACAGGGCACCATCAAAATCCGTTGAGACGACGCCTTATGAACTGTGGTTTGGCAAGAAACCAAAGTTGTCGTTTCTGAAAGTTTGGGGCTGCGATGCTTATGTGAAAAAGCTTCAACTTGATAAGCTCGAACCCAAATCGAAGAAATGTGTCTTCATAGGATATCCAAAGGAAACTATTGGATACACCTTCTATCACAGATCCGAAGGCAAGACTTTTGTTGCTAAATTCGGAAACTTTCTAGAGAAGGAGTTTCTCTCGAAAGAAGTGAGTGGGAGGAAAGTAGAACTTGATGAGGTAACTGTACCTGCTCCCTTATTGGAAAGTAGTACATCACATAAACCAGTTTCTGTGACACCTACACCAATTAGTGAGGAAGCTAATGATGATGATCATGAAACTTCAGAACAAGTTACTACTGAACCTCGTAGATCAACCAGAGTAAGATCCGCACCAGAGTGGTACGGTAATCCTGTTCTGGAAGTCATGCTACTAGATCATGATGAACCTACGAACTATGAAGAAGCGACGGTGAGCCCAGATTCCGCAAAATGGCTTGAAGCCATGAAATCTGAGATGGGATCCATGTATGAGAACAAAGTATGGACTTTGGTTGACTTGCCCAATGATCGGCAAGCAATTGAGAATAAATGGATCTTCAAGAAGAAGCCTGACGCTGACGGTAATGTTACTGTCAACAAAGCTCGACTTGTCGCAAAAGGTTTTCGACAAGCTCAAGGGATTGACTACGATGAGACCTTCTCACCCATAGCGATGCTTAAGTTTGTCCGAATCAGGTTAGCAATTGCCACATTTTATGATTATGAAATTTGGCAGATGGATGTGAAAACTGCATTCCTGAATGGATTTCTGGAAGAAGAGTTGTATATGATGCAGCCGGAAGGTTTTGTCGATCCAAAGGGAGCTAACAAAGTGTGCAAGCTCCAGCGATCCATTTATGAACTGGTGCAAGCCTCTCGGAGTTGGAATAAACGCTTTGATAGTGTGATCAAAGCATTTGGTTTTGTACAGACTTTTGGAGAAGCCTATATTTACAAGAAAGTGAGTGGGAGCTCTATAGCATTTCTGATATTATATGTGGATGACATATTACTAATCGGAAATGATATGGAATTTCTGGATAGCATAAAGGGATACTTAAGTAAGAGTTTTTCAATGAAGGACCTCGGTGAAGCTGCTTACATATTGGGCATTAAGATCTATAGAGATAGATCAAGATGCTTAATTGGACTTTCACAAAGCACATACCTTGACAAAGTTTTGAAGAAGTTCAAAATGGATCAAGCAAAGAAAGGGTTCTTGCCTGTGTTACAAGGTGTGAAGTTGAGTAAGACTCAATGCCCGACTACTGCAGAAGATAGAGAGAAAATAAAAGATGTTCCCTATGCTTCAGCCATAGGCTCTATCATGTATGCAATGTTGTGTACCAGACTTGATGTGTGTCTTGCTATAAGTCTAGCAGGGAGGTACCAAAGTAATCCGGGAGTGGATCACTGGACAGCGGTCGAGGACATCCTGAAATACCTGAAAAGGACTAAGGATATGTTTCTCGTATATGGAGGTGACAAAGAGCTCATCGTAAATGGTTACGTTGATGCAAGCTTTGACACTGATCCAGACGATTCTAAATCGCAAACCGGATACGTGTTTACATTAAACGGTGGAGCTGTCAATTGGTGCAGTTCTAAACAAACCGTCGTGGCGGGACCTACATGTGAATCGGAGTACATAGCTGCTTCGGAAGCAGCAAACGAAGGAGTCTGGATGGAGTTCATATCCGATCTAGGTGTCATACCTAGTGCATCGGGTCCAAGGAAAATCTTTTGTGACAATACAATCCAGATTTCACAAGAGAACCAAGCACATCAAGAGACACTTCAATTCCATCCGGGATCTAGTCCAGGTGGGAGACTTAGAGATTTGCAAGATACATACGGATCTGAATGTAGTAGACCCATTGACTAAGCCTCTTCCACGAGCAAAACATGATCAGCACCAAAGCTCCATGGGTGTTAGAATCATTACTGTGTAATCTAGATTATTGACTCTAGTGCAAGTGGGAGACTGAAGAAAATATGCCCTAGAGGCAATAATAAAGTTATTATTTATTTCCTTATATCATGATAAATGTTTATTATTCATGCTAGAATTGTATTAACCGGAAACATAATACTTGTGTGAATACATAGACAAACTAAACGTCACTAGTATGCCTCTACTTGACTAGCTCGTTGATCGAAGATGGTTATGTTTCCTAACCATAGACATGTGTTGTCATTTGATTAACGGGATCACATCATTAGGAGAATGATGTGATTGACATGACCCATTCCATTAGCTTAGCACCTGATCGTTTAGTATGTTGCTATTGCTTTCTTCATGACTTATACATGTTCCTATGACTATGAGATTATGCAACTCCCGTTTGCCGGAGAAACACTTTGTGTGCTACCAAACGTCACAATGTAACTGGGTGATTATAAAGGAGATCTACAGGTGTCTCCAAAGGTACATGTTGGGTTGGCATATTTCGAGATTATGATTTGTCACTCCGATTGTCGGAGAGGTATCTCTGGGCCCTCTCGGTAATGCACATCACATAAGCCTTGCAACTAATGAGTTAGTTGTGAGATGATGTATTACGGAACGAGTAAAGAGACTTGCCGGTAACGAGATTGAACTAGGTATTGAGATACCGACGATCGAATCTCGGGCAAGTAACATACCGATGACAAAAGGAACAACGTATGTTGTTATGCGGTCTGACCGATAAAGATCTTCGTAGAATATGTAGGAGCCAATATGAGCATCCAGGTTCCGCTATTGGTTATTGACCGGAGACGTGTCTCGGTCATGTCTACATTGTTCTCGAACCCGTAGGGTCCGCACGCTTAGCGTTACGATGACAATTTTATTATGAGTTTATATATTTTGATGTACCGACGGTTGTTCGGAGTCCCGTATGTGATCACGGACATGACGAGGAGTCTCAAAATGGTCAAGACATAAAGATTGATATATTGGATGCCTATGTTTGGACATCGGAAGTGTTCCGGGTGAAATCAGCATTTTACCGGAGTACCGGGAGGTTACCGGAACCCCCCGGTGACCTAATGGGCCTTAATGGGCCTAGTGGAGGAAGAGGAGAGGAGGCCTAGGGGCTTCCACGCGCCCCTTCCCCCAAGTCCGAATTGGACAAGGAGGGGGGGCGGCGCCCCCTGTCGGTGTCAAAACCGGCGGATCTCGGGTAGGGGGTCCCGAACTGTGCGTCTAGGCGAATGGTAACAGGAGACGAGGGACACAATGTTTTACCCAGGTTCGGGCCCTCTTGATGGAGGTAAAACCCTACGTCCTGCTTGATTAATATTGATAATATGGGTAGTACAAGAGTAGATCTACCACGAGATCAAGGAGGCTAAACCCTAGAAGCTAGCCTATGGTATGATTGTTGTATGTTGGAGTTGTCGTCCTACGCACTAAAACCCTCCGGTTTATATAGACACCGGATAGGGTTAGGGTTACACAAAGTCGGTTACAATGGTAGGAGATCTGAATATCCGCATCGCCAAGCTTGCCTTCCACGCCAAGGAAAGTCCCCTCCGGACACGGGACGAAGTCTTCAATCTTGTATCTTCATAGTCCAGGAGTCCGGCTGAAGGTATAGTCCGGCCATCCGGACACCCCCTAATCCAGGACTCCCTCAGTAGCCCCTGAACCAGGCTTCAATGACGACGAGTCCGGCGCGTAGATTGTCTTCGGCATTGCAAGGCGGCTTCCTCCTCCAAGTTCTTCATAAAAATTGTAAACACCAAGAATAGTGTCCGGCTCTGCAAAACAAGTTTCCACATATTGCCATAGAGAGAATAATGATGACACAAATCTAATCTGCTGACGTATTCCATAGCGTAACATCACACTACGGCCAAGCCTTTATTCGAATCGTTTTCACTTCTCCACCTCAGCGCGTTTCGCGAGGCGGTTTCCTTGGCACGTCTTGTCAAAGCAGAGATCGTGTCCCCTTTATTTACGGGATTCTCATCAATACGGATGTGGATAACCCTATTGTGTCCATTTAGTATGTTTTCTGCATTAAAGGCGAGTCCCAAACGGTCACGGGGAGGGCTCTTGGTATTCAACCTCTTATAAAGAGACCAAGGCCTTACTCCTTTTTTCCAATCTCAAACGAGTTCGCCTGTCGCCTCGAGTTCCAACACCCTAGGCCCCAGATTCCAGGCGCTTCGTACCTTCGACAATGTCCGGTTCCGACCTTCAAGGCCGGTGGATGCCCTCCTCCGTCATGGAGGAAGACGTGCTAAAGTTGAGAGAGGCTAAGTTCTTGACCGGCGAAATTTCGCATAGGTTGCTTGCTCAAGGGCAGGCGTTTCCCAGTCCCCAGCCTGGTGAGAGCGTGGTGTTCATATCTCACTTCCTTCGGGGGTTAGGCCTCCCAATGGATCCCTCTGTGCGAGGGCTGTTATTCTATTATGGGCTGGAATTTCACGACTTAGCTCTGGAGTCCATCCTCCATATTTCCTCATTCATCGTCGTGTGTGAAGCGTTCCTCCGAGTTATCCCTCACTTCGGATTATGGCTCAAGACCTTTAAAGTGGAGCCGAAGATGATCGAGGGACGGCACGCAGAGTGCGGAGGTCTTGTTATAAGTAAGAATGATGATGCTCCATGGCCTGAGGGCTCTTTTCAAGAGGAGCTCGGCTTGTGGCAACGGGAGTGGTTCTATATCACCGCTCCCAGGGGCACCAAATGGGTGGCACCGCCTACCTTTCGCTCGGGTCCCCCACAACAGCTAGGATCATGGGTCAATAGAGGCCTAGCTTGGGGGCCATCTCAAGACGTGCCTTTGTTGCAGGGCCGTATCAGGAATCTCTTGGAAAGAGACCTCAGCCTGGTCAAAGTGACGCAAGTCATGCTGATCCGCTGAACCCTGCCCGGCAAACGTCGCTCCCTTCGTTTGTGGGAGTTTAATCCGGAGGGACCACAAGCTCTCCAACATTTTATGGGCACAACGCCCGTGGAAATGTATAAATTGTTCTTCGGATCACAAACAATGTGTCCGGATTTGATCGAGGATGCAGGTCTAAGCTGCAATCGCCCTTATACTCAAGTAAGTAACCTTGTGCCCGGACTCGCTATCCATATAATTGTCATAAATTCGCCCCTAAAAGAGCTGTCCTTTTTTAAAACAAGAGCGGATAGCGAAAGCAAAGCTGATCAGGTGTCCGGCTCCCCTTCCTAAGACCAGGCCGGATCCCGTGCTAGTCAGGATGTTGAAGATTGTGCCCCTGGAGGGAAATGAGGCAGAGGACAAGGAAACTATGGCCTCCTCAAAGGAGGCTGTTCCGAAGGGAGGAACCGACAGTTCCTCTCCTAAGGGGAAGAAGAGGGCTGCCTCTGACGACCCGGAGACCATGGCCTCAAAGCGGGGGGGAAAAATCCTCGTCAGAGGGTCCGATGCCGGGGGGTTCTTCGGCCGAACTATGCCCTCAAAGGGATCAGCCCTCCACCGAGCCGTAAGTAGAGAAAGATTGTATTTTTTGAGAGAAGGATCCTTGCTTTAAATCTGAGAAGATTAACCGAAATTTTACCTTGTAGTTCGGGCCTCAGCCCTTCTCAGCAGAGCTCGTCTTTGGGGGATCTTCTTCCGGAGATGATGGAGAGCGGAACGCCTCCCCCTGCCGTACCGCCTAGCGAGGCGGGCGAACCTGAGGTGTCATCGCGGAGGGTTTCTCCGAATCCGACAGGGGCGGAAGGTAGCCATATGGCCCCCCAAGGCTCTCCGCGTCCGGCCTTAGATGGAGGCCATAGGACGAGTCCGGCACCGTCTGGTGCACGGTCGGAGGAGCTGATGAATCTGCTGGGGCGAGCTTTTATCTCGGAGGAGCACCGTGCCTTGATGGGCACAGTGATTGGAAGGATTTCGTCCGCGGAAAGCGGATTGCATGAGGCCGTCAGAAGTTTGCTGACGGGTTTTGAGGTACCTTAGATAATGTACACTTTTGTCAGTTGCGCATAAATAAGATGCGCCCTGTGTAGATAGTAGCCCCTCAGACTCTGTGCGTTGTTTGAAGTGACAGCATGCAGAGGATCATAATCCCAGGTCTAAAACGTCGCCTTCAAATGTAGGTGGCGAGGTGTCCGGAATCGAGCCGAACTGATGATTGTGCCAAACTAAAGTGGCAATTGGACGTGGTAGATGCAGGCATCACGCTCGTCAACACACGGCTTGATGAGGCTCAAGGTACGTAATTCCTTGGGCGGCACCTGGTAAGAGGAACTTTATGCCAATATCTTACAATGTGTATGCTTGCCGCAGATGGTGCGGCCGCCGTGGAGAGCCTTCGGGCGGAACTTGCCCGGGCTAAGGAACAAGCCAGAGAAAGGGATGTGGCTGCCGAGAAGGCCCTTGAAGAGTTGAGAGCCGAACAGGCTGCTCACCGCCGAAGCACGAAGGAGATTGCCGAGATGGCCGTGAAGTTAAAGAACGCTGCTAGCCGTTGCGAGCTTCTTGAGAAAGAAGATCGGACGAGGCAGACGGACTTAGAGAAGGCCGTTGCTGATGCCAAGGACGCTCGCTCTGCGATGAGAGCTGCGAAGGAGGAGCCGCGTCAGGCCGGACAGATTACGGCTGGAAAGCCCTTTATGCTGCGGAGGAAGTTTTGCGATCCGAAGTTTTCTCCGCTGGACCGGATGTGGAGTGTGGAGGACACCTATCTGGATTTGGCAGCGAGTGCTGCTGATGCGACCGAACACTTTCGAGATCAAGAAGATCGTGAAGTGGAAAAACTTTTCTGGTCGCAGTTTCACAATCCAGAGCGTCCACTCGCGGTGGACGATCGTCTGGCTCAATGGGCCAAACTGAATAGGTTGTCCGGACTCGCCATGAAGTGCGTCATGGGTCATTTGTGGCAGGGGAGATCGGAGCCGAAGAGTTATTTCGGCTTGGTGCAGCAACTCCTTGATGCGGTGCCACGTATCAATGCAATGAAGAGGTCAGCATGCATAGAGGGCGCACGCATGGCTCTTGCCCAAGTCAAAACATACTGGTTGGAGATGGAGACCACCGTTGTTGCATCCCGAGATTCGGACAAAAGCCGAGTACCCTCCGAACACTATTTTCAGGAAGTCCTTGAAGGCGCTCGTGTAATAGAGACGCAGTGCTCAAAGGATGCTATGTTCTGATCGCATATGTAATTGTAAAGCAATATTTTGATGAACTGTAGTAGGCTTTTATACTTGTGCCTTCAAGTATGTGGAACACCTCCTGTGCGGCCGTTTTAAGATATAATCTGAAAGATGGCAGTCGTTGGCTTCAGCCCCCACGCACATAATGCGGGGGTGCTCGCAGAAGGCGCTTTTTCACACTTAATCCAACGTCTTGGTCCTACAAAGGAGGTGATGGCGCAGCGAGCTAGGCAACCGTACTATAATGCTTTAACACTTTCACTTAGCCATAGGAGCTTGACAGCAGGACTCTTTAGATAGCCCTTGGTGGTGACTGCGCTCGCCCGAATTCGGGGCGCGTGTGTGCCTGGCCGGGAAACGGCCCTTCGTTAATGCGGAGGAATCCTATAGATTCCGGAGAGTCATCGAGTGGTTGACCAGTGTCACGCTATATCATGACAGTCGGTTTTTGGCTTTCTCTACTGAGGTGCTCGCCTGGCCGAACCGGGGCACAATCGCAGTAGTTCTCAATATCAAACGGATTCCAAACGGAATGAAACCTTCGGGAGAGTTATTTTTGGGAAAAACGTGATCAAGAGGACTTGGAGTGGACGTCAAGAAAGAAGCAAGGAGGCCACGAGGCAGGGAGACGAGCCTGCCCCCTCGGCGCACCAACCATCCTCGTGGGCCCCTCGCAGCTCCATCGACCTACTTCTTCCTCCTATATATACCCATATACCCTGAAAACATCCAGGAGCACCACGAAACCCTATTTCCACAGCCGCAACCTTCTGTACCCGTGAGATCCCATCTTGGAGCCTTTTTCGGCGCTCCGCCGGAGAGGGAATCGATCATGGAAGGCTTCTACATCAACACCATAGCCTCTCCGATGATGTGTGAGTAGTTTACCACAGACCTTCGGGTCCATAGTTATTAGCTAGATGGCTTCTTCTCTCTCTTTGGATCTCAATACAAAGTTCTCCTTGATTCTCTTGGAGATCTATTCAATTAACTCTTTTTGCGGCGTGTTTGTGGAGATCCGATGAATTGTGGGTTTATGATCAAGATTATCTATGAACAATATTTGAATCTCCTCTGAATTCTTTTATGTATGATTTGTTATCTTTGCAAGTCTCTTCGAATTATCGGTTTGGTTTGTCCTACTAGATTGATCTTTCTTGCAATGGGAGAAGTGCTTAGCTTTGGGTTCAATCTTGCATTGCTCGATCCCAGTGACAGAAAGGGAAACGACACGTATTGTATCGTTGCCATCGATGATAAAAAGATGGGGTTTATATCATATTGCTTGAGTTTATCCCTCTACATCATGTCGTCTTGCCTAATGCGTTACTCTGTTCTTATGAACTTAATACTCTAGATGCATGCTGGATAGTGGTCGATGTGTGGAGTAATAGTAGTAGATGCAGAATCGTTTCAGTCTACTTGTCGCGGACGTGATGCCTATATACATGATCATGCCTAGATATTCTCAGAACTATGCACTTTTCTATCAATTGCTCGACAGTAATTTGTTCACCCACCGTAATACTTATGCTATCTTGAGAGAAGACACTAGTGAAACCTATGGCCCTCGGGTCTATTTTCCATCATATAAGTTTTCAATCTACTTTTACTTTGCAATCTTTACTTTCAATCTACATCATAAAATACCAAAAATATTTATTTTATTATCTCTATCAGACCTCACTTTTGCAAGTGGCCGTGAAGCGATTGACAGCCCCTTTATCGTGTTGGTTGCAAGGTTCTTATTTGTTTGTGTAGGTACGAGGCGACTTGTGTGTAGTATCCAACTGGATTGATACCTTGGTTCTCAAAAACTGAGGGAAATACTTATGCTACTTTGCTGCATCACCCTTTCCTCTTCAAGGGAAAAACCAACGCACACTCAAGAGGTAGCAATAAGGACTTCTGGCGCCATTGCCGGGGAGATCTACGCCAAGTCAAGACATACCAAGTACCCATCACAAAGTCTTATCCCTCGCATTACATTATTTTCCATTCGCCTTTCATTTTCCTCTCCCCCACTTCACCCTTTCCATTTTATTCGCCCCTCTTCTGTTCGTCGTTCTGTTTGCTCGTGTTACCATGTGCCTTCTATTTGCTTGCATCTTTACTTGCTAAAAATCTATTGATATGGATCCACTTAAAGTGTTCTACTTGGATCATCTTCGATCCTTATGCGCTCGTGCTGAAACCCGAACTAGCCTAGTTGATGGGAAATTGTCGCGACCGGTTTTCCAGACATTAAATTCCAGAAAATGGTCGTCGAGCTCATCAGCCCCAGGATTACTGTTAGCTGATGAGGCACCAACTTGTTACAGAAATACCAAGCAAAGGTACACAATATGAAGTACAAGACCATTATGGCCTATGAGTACAACAAATGGTTTCTAGTGGTTGAGGGCGGAAGCGGTTTGTGGATCACCACGGCTGTGGGACTCCATTTCCCACGGGAACAGCTGACCAGGCTAACTCCTATCTTCACGAGGCTGCAATCACCGAAGCTCAGGTTCCGAGGCTGTCGTCGCAACGCTCCTCTCCAAGCAAGCAATCTGGCCAAGACAATAGCCAGGGACAAGCCAGTGAGTACTTTGAATGTACTCGCAAACATTAAGAACACAGATATAATATAACCGTTGATGCTCATGCTTTGCAATGTCCATATACTCCCTTAGTTAGTCATAAATAAATGTCTTGATGCATGTAAGCAGGTGATTCATATGCAACCGGAAGTTTATGCAATGGCTATATAGAGGTAATAAATACTGGGTGCCAAGCGAGGGTATGAATGACTCCTCGAGCGGAGAAATGCGGAATAATAAACACTGGTGCTAAACGAGTGTCTGAAAGACTCCTCGAGCGGAAAATGCGGAAAAATAAATACTGGTGCCAAACGAGTGTCTGAAAGACTCCTCGAGCGGAAAATGCGGAATAATAATACCACAGTCGGGCGTCTGAGCGACACCACAGAAAGGGCTTTAAAAGAAATGCCACAGTCGGGCGTCTGAGCGACACCACAGAAAGGGCTTTAAAAGAAATGCCACAGTCGGGCGTCTGAGCGACACCACAGAAAGGGATTTAAAAGAAATGCCACAGTCGGGCGTCTGAGCGACACCACAGAAAGGGCTTTAAAAGAAATGCCACAGTCGGGCGTCTGAGCGACACCACAGAAACGGCTTTAAAAGAAATGCCACAGACGGGCGTCTAAGCGACACCACAAAAAGGGCTTTAAAGTAAATGCCACAGTCGGGCGTCTGAGCGACACCACAGAAAGGGCTTTAAGAGATTCAATAATCATAGTGAAATATCCCGGAGGTAGAACCATCCCAGAGATATTCGATGATAACAATAATATCACGGGTTAGTCAATAGTAGTAATAATCATAATCATCACAAGTCTCAAGTAGAAGTTTCTGTTCTGGTTTAACCTTTTCACCTCCGAAGACCGACACTAAGACCGACGCTTGACCCATCCCAGACTGTAGTCCTTAACCATGGACACGGCTATTCGAATAGGTTTAATCTCTGCAGAGGGTGTACTCTTTACCCACGAGTAACGGATTTCCTTTAATCCATCGGGACTAATTCCGTCTACGGCTTTTTAGTTGAAAACACGCCTAACTTGCACACACCAGCTTAACTCATCGGTGTCTGGAATCACCCACAACACTTGTCAAGCAAAACTCTAAGTGGGGAGGCTACAACCTCGCGTAGCATGGGATCAAATTTATATTGGTATCAAGTCTGTCACGACCGGTTTTCCGGGCATTAATTTCCAGAAAATGGCCGTTGTGCTCACCAGCCCCAGGATTACTGTTAGCTGATGAGACACCAACTTGATACAGAAATTCCAAGCAAAAGTACAAAAATATGTAGTACAAGACCATTGTGGCCTATGAGTACAACAAAAGGTTTCTAGTGGTTGAGGGCGGAAGCGGTTGTGGATCGCTACGGCTATGGGACTCCATTTCCCACGGGAACAGCTGACCAGGTTAACTCCTATCTTCGCGAGGCTGCTATCACCATTGCTCAGGTTCCGAGGCTGTCGTCGCAATGCTCCTCTCCAAGCAAGCAATCTGGCCAAGACAATAGCCAGGGACAAGCCAGTGAGTACTTTGAATGTACTCGCAAACATTGAGGACACAGGTAGATGCTCATGCTTGCAATATCCTTATACTCACTTAGTTAGTCATAAAATAAATATCTTGATGCATGCTAACAGGTTATTCAAATGCAACCGGAAATTTATGCAATGGTCACATAGATGTAATAAATACTGGGTGCCCAACGAGGGTCTGAATGACTCCTCGAGCGGATACTGCAGAATAATAAATACTGGTGCCAAACGAGTGTCTGAAAGACTCCTCGAGCGGAAAATGCAGAATAATAAATACTGGTGCCAAACGAGTGTCTGAAAGACTCCTCGAGCGGAAAAATGCAAAATAATAATACCACAGTCGGGCGTCTGAGCGACACCACAGAAAGGGCTTTAAGAGAAATGCCACAGTCGGGCGTCTGAGCGACACCACATAAAAGGCTTTAAAAGAAATACCACAGCCGGGCGTCTGAGCGACACCACAGAAAGGGCCTTAAAAGAAATGCCACAGTCGGGCGTCTGAGCGACACCACATAAAGGGCTTTAAAATATTAAATAATCATAGTGAAATATCCCGGAGGTAGAACCATCCCAGAGATATTCGATGATGACAACAATATCACGGGTTAGTCAACAGTAGTAATAATCATAATCATCACAAGTCTCAAGTAGTAATTCCCGTTCTGGTTTTTACAGTTTCACCTCCGAAGACCGACACTAAGACCGACGCTTGACCCATCCCAGACTGTAGTCCTTAACCATGGACACGGCTATTCGAATAGGTTTAATCTCTGCAGAGGGTGTACTCTTTACCCACGAGTAACGGATTCCTTTAGTCCATCGGGACTAATTCCGTCTACGGTCTTTTAGTTGAAAACACACCTGACTTGCACACACCAGCTTAACTCACAGGTATCTGGAATCACCCACGACACCTGCCAAGCAAACTCTAAGTGGGGAGGCTACAACCTCGACGTAGCATGGGATCACAAAATTTATACCGCGCGCAAACTGGGGGAGCTACCCCCTTCGGCTACAACCGAAACACCCATGCCCCCTGACCAGGTGGCATGCCTACCGGCTGCAACCGATATCTTCCACCATGGCCTCTCTGTACGGTGTGTGCCAAGACAAGGGTTAACAGCTTACTGAACCATACCCCACCTATGGTAGGGACCTGTGGCAGTACGGAACAAGTATGGGGGTTGCTGGCACAAGACTCGATCTACGGTCGACTTAGGAGGTAGTAATAATCCCTGCAAGTTTAACATAACAATGTATATACTTCAACCAACAGATAGGAACACCACACGACATACTCTATCATGCCATACCGGACACGACCGTCTCAACGGAGGACTAGGGTCAAGACCGCGTCTACCCAAGACAGAGGCCTACCCGGCATTTCCTTCCGGTATGCATGAAAAGTGTACGGCGGTGATTTCCATCATAAAACATGTCAACTCCATATGCATGAAATCCACTAATAAGCACTATGAATAGGATCACATCCTCACATAAAATGACGCATGCAAGTGTCGGGGTGGTGTTGTCACCGGGCCAAACAACACATACAAAAATTTACACCAGGGTTCAGAATGCTTGCCTTTAGGTCATGGAAAAGAGGGGTGCATCCAAAACCTCTTGAAATCTTCCAAAATCTTGGGCCTTTACGTCTCCACTCATCCAGCGGGGGACTGCGCGTGAGTCGCCGACAGTGGGCCCGCCTGGCCCACTGGTCAGGTTTGACTGGTCCACGCGCGCGTCGTCTCCCTCTGACCGAACGGAGGCGGGGCTCCGGCGAGGCTCGCCGGCGAATGGCGGCGTCCCTCGGCGATCTGAGCGCATGAGCGTGCTCCGGAGGTCGGTACGAACTTGGGGGTACCCGCCACAGTCACCGACGTGGACGGAGTTGCCGGCGACGAGCTTCGCGGCGGAGGTGGCTTCGGGAGCAAAGTGAGCTTGGGGCTACGAAGGCTCCCGATCAAAATCGAGCAGGGGAACGTGTTTGCGGGAGGATGAGAAGGTTCCTAGTGAAGAGAAATGAGAGGGGGAGGCCCTGGTGGCGCTGGGAGAGCTGGAGCTATGGCGGCGGCCGAGGTTGCCAGAGAGGAAGAAGACGACCTCTTCCTCTTCAATTGACGGCCAAAGGAGCTCTAGGAAGGTGGCTTGGGGTCGTCTTCATGCAGATATGAGCTCGGGGCTCCTTAAATGGACGGGCGGAGGCGGTTCCGCGGCGGTGGGGATAAGATCGCCGGCGGACCGACGTTCTGTAGTTGCAGGGGAACGTGGCGGCGATGAGAACTAGGCGACGAAGTTGCACTGCTCCAGGAGGCAGGTGGCGAGCGCTGGGAGCTTGGGCGGGGCTGGCTAGTGCAGGAGTGGTCGGGCGGCGGTAGCGGCTGCGAGCGTGCCGCCAAATGGCCTCTGACGGCGGCGCTGTAGGGCGCCAGGGAGCGGTCGGGGCTTTTTGGCGGGATGCGTCGAGGAGGGGAGTGCTAGGTGAGGTGCTGCCGTGCGGTTCAAGCCAGGGGCGCGCGACGCGGCGGCTCGGTGCGCGGCTGCAGTTGGCGCGCTCTGGGCGCGCCCAGTGCACGCGCAGGACCTGCTCGATGAAATGCCAGGGCGCGCTAGAGGTCTCGGGTGAGACTGGGGATTAGCAGATCCAGGTTAGGAGTAGTGAGGAGATTAATGGACAAGGTAGCTTGGCAAGGGAAGCAAGATCACAGTGTAAACAAAACTTCATGCCAAATCTGATCATGCCCACAGGGTGTTTGATAAAATGCCAGAGGCATTTAGGAAGGTCTTGGAGTGATCAAATTCTCCAGATTAGTGCCTCCTTGGATGCACAAGAGGGTAGTGAGGTCATTTGGGCAAAAGGGGGAACTTGCTAGTGCAAGTTTTGCAAAACTACACTTCTGGACAGGGAGTAAATGGCCTCATAACATGGATCAAAAGTGTTCCAAAGAGTGCATGCTCCTGGACTTAGGGGTTTAGCAGGGTTGGCTACAAGTAGAAAAAGGAATCATGGGGAAAGGAGCAACTAAAAATGTGGTTGCTGTACAAACCAGCAAGTTGGGCCAGAATGAAAATGAGGTTGATCCACTCAAATTCTTCAAAGAACAACTCTATGTTTTTGCATAGAGTTGAATCATATGTTGCTGCCAACATCTCATAATTTTGGTGGAGGCTAGAAAGAAATATTTAAATGGGTTGTAGTGCAAACATGCCCACTGGACCAGAGAAGAAAATTAGGTGTAGAGCTCAAATTATTTCAAGAATAAAAGATATTTTTGCACAAAAGTGGTTTAAAAACTTCACATGACAACTCCATTATTTGGTGGGATTTATGGGATAATTTATGAATAGGGTGTAGTTCAAAAAAATGGCCTTATAGCCTTGAAAGACCATTTTTCAAGAAAAATAAAGATCAAGCAATTTAATTTTGTAATTAGTTCTACTAATAGAAGAAAAGTTTTTCCTTGAGAGTTTAAACAAGTCCAAAAACATATTTGAAAAGATTTTCATGTAGGGGAAAAAAATTCCGTGACAACCAAGTTCAAAAATTCAAAAGGGAGCTCAGAAAATAAAAGTTTTAATTACTGGCAAAATTTTAATTAGTAAAACAAGGTCAAAAATTATTTTTTTGGGTGTCACAACACAGTCTGTCGCGACTGGTTTTCCAGACATTAAATTCCAGAAAATGGCCGTCGAGCTCATCAGCCCCAGGATTACTGTTAGCTGATGAGGCACCAACTTGTTACAGAAATACCAAGCAAAGGTACATAATATGAAGTACAAGACCATTATGGCCTATGAGTACAACAAATGGTTTCTAGTGGTTGAGGGCGGAAGCGGTTTGTGGATCACCACGGCTGTGGGACTCCATTTCCCACGGGAACAGCTGACCAGGCTAACTCCTATCTTCACGAGGCTACAATCACCGAAGCTCAGGTTCCAAGGCTGTCGTCGCAACGCTCCTCTCCAAGCAAGCAATCTGGCCAAGACAATAGCCAGGGACAAGCCAGTGAGTACTTTGAATGTACTCGCAAACATTAAGAACACAGATATAATATATCCGTTGATGCTCATGCTTTGCAATGTCCATATACTCCATTAGTTAGTCATAAATAAATGTCTTGATGCATGTAAACAGGTGATTCATATGCAACCGGAAGTTTATGCAATGGCCATATAGAGGTAATAAATACTGGGTGCCAAGCGAGGGTCTGAATGACTCCTCGAGCGGAAAATGCGGAATAATAATACCACAGTCGGGCGTCTGAGCGACACCACAGAAAGGGCTTTAAAAGAAATGCCACAGTCGGGCGTCTGAGCGACACCACAGAAAGGGCTTTAAAAGAAATGCCACAGTCGGGCGTCTGAGCGACACCACAGAAAGGGCTTCAAAAGAAATGCCACAGTCGGGCGTCTGAGCGACACCACAGAAAGGGCTTTAAAAGAAATGCCACAGTCGGGCGTCTAAGCGACACCACAGAAAGGGCTTTAAAAGAAATGCCACAGTCGGGCGTCTGAGCAACACCATAGAAAGGGCTTTAAGAGATTAAATAATCATAGTGAAATATCCCGGAGGTAGAACCATCCCAGAGATATTCGATGATAACAATAATATCATGGGTTAGTCAACAGTAGTAATAATCATAATCATCACAAGTCTCAAGTAGAAGTTTCCGTTCTGGTTTAACCTTTTCACCTCCGAAGACCGACACTAAGACCGACGCTTGACCCATCCCAGACTATAGTCCTTAACCATGGACACGGCTATTCGAATAGGTTTAATCTCTGCAGAGGGTGTACTCTTTACCCACGAGTAACGGATTTCCTTTAATCCATCGGGACTAATTCCGTCTACGGCTTTTTAGTTGAAAACATGCCTAACTTGCACACACCAGCTTAACTCATCGGTGTCTGGAATCACCCACGACACTTGTCAAGCAAAACTCTAAGTGGGGAGGCTACAACCTCGCGTAGCATGGGATCAAATTTATATCGCGCGCTCTAAGGGGTGGCCTCCCCTCTCGGTCCCAACCGGAAACACCCATGCCCCCTGACCAGGTGGCATGCCTACCGGCTACAACCGATATCTTCCACCATGGCCTCTCTGTACGGTGTGTGCTGGAAAGGGGTTAACAACTTACTGAACCGTACCCTACCTGCGGCAGGGACGAGTGGTAGTACGAGGCAAGTATGGGGGTTACTGAAACAAGACTCGATCTGCGGTCGACTCAGGAGGTTCATAAGTTCCCTGCATGACATGTGTATCAAATATATTTCAACCAACAAAATCACCACTCAATATACCTTACCATGCCATATCGGAAATAACCGTCCTGACGGGGACCGGCGACAAGCTCACGCCTACCCAAGGCCGAGGCTTTTCCCGGATTCCTTTCCGATATGCATGCAAGGCACATGAGGATGATTACCATCCCAATCATATTCATTACCAATAGCATGGAAAACGTTGATAAGCTTCCATGCAAAAGATCATGTCACATGAAATATCACTTCCATCGAAATGAGGTGGTGTTATAAATGTGTCAACCAACACATCAAAATGATTAGGCCAGGGTTCAAGATGCTTGCCTTGAAGTTGTGGAGGGGTTAGGTGCTCTCCAAAACTTTTTAAAGTTTCTTCCCTCTCTCCAAAATCCTATTTTAAAAAAATATTTGAATTAACACACATTTCAAAACAGTACAAAAAGTTGTTTTGGAAAATTCTCAAATAAATATTAAAATAAACTAGATCAAATTTGAGGAAGGTAGGAAAAAGAATCAACTCATTTGGAGTTATATTTAAAAAGTTATATGCAGTCAAAGATCTGGTCAAAATCTGTTTTAAAAACAAATCAGAAAAGAAAACATTTCAGGAGGAAATACGCTTTCGAAGCGGGGAGACGTACTGGGGAAGATTACGCCTTCACTTAAACACGTGGACGGCGCGGTGCGTCACTGACAGTGGGTCCAGGGGGCCCACTAGTCAGGTTTGACTAGTCTTCTCCCTCTCTTTCCTCTGTCCCGAGCGGAGGCGGAGCTCCCGCGATCGTCGCCGGCGACTGGCGGCTCCTTGCGGGGCTCCGAGGGCGGGGATGGATCCGCTACTCCGGGGCGGTCCTCCCGGTGGTCGCCTGGCAGGAGGGGCGGAGGGAGCTGCCGGCGGCGAGCTCCTCGGCGAAGGTGGCCTCGGGAGCAAAGTGCCATTGGGGCTGCGGTGGCTCCCGATAAAAATTGAGCAGGGGGAAAGGTTCGCAGAAGGATGAGGAGGCTTCTGGTGGAGAGAGTGGAGAGGGGGAGGTCCTGGTGGCGCCGGAACGGCAGGGGCAGTGGCGATGGTCGGAGTTGCCGGAGACGGGGAAGAAGACCTCCCTGGGTCGAATGCGGGCTAGGGGAACGCCATAGGGGTGGACTGAGGTCGCCTGCGAGCGGGAACAGGCTCGGGGACTCCTTAAATAGGCGTGGCAAGGCAGTTCCGTGGCGGTCGTGGATAAGCTCTCCGGCGACCGCCATTCTGTAGCTAGGGGCGTCGTGGCGGCGACGAGCGCTAGGCGACACCCTTGTGGATGAGCTTGCGCTGTTCCAGGGGCCAGGTGGCGAGCGGGAGGGGCTTGGGTGGCGCTGCCCGTGGCAGAGGCTGTCGGCCGACGTCGGCGTGCCGCCAAAAGGGCTCTGGCGGTGGAGCTGTAGGGTGCCAGGACGGTTGGCGTGTTGTGGCGAGGCGTGGGGTGCGTGGCGAGGTTCTCCCGTGCGGGCCAAGGCAGGGGGTTGCGACGCGGCGGCTCGGTTGCACGCGGCTGCAATAGGCGCGCTCTGGGCGCGTCCAGAGCACGCTCACCAGCTGCTCGGCGAAATGCCAGGGCAAGCTAGGTGGCTCGGTTGGAGCAGGGGTTTAGCAGGCCTAAGCTAGGGGTAGCGGGGAGTCCATTGGACAAGGTAGCTAGGCAAGGGAAGCAAGATCACAGTGTAAACAAAAACTTATGCCAAATCTGATCATGCCCATAAGGTGGTTGAAACAATGCCAAGGGCACTTAGGCAAGTCTTGGAGTGGTCAAAATCTCCAGATCAGTGTCTCCTTGGATGCACAAGAGGGTGGTGAGGTTAGTTTGGCAAAAGGAGAAACTTGCTAGTGCAAATTTTGCAGAATTACAATTCTGGACAGGAAATATATGGCATCAGTTCATGAACCAAAATTGCTCCAAAGGGTGCATGCTCCTGGACTTAGGGGTTTGGTAGGGAGGACTATGAGCATGAGAAAACACAAGGTCACTGGAGCAAGAAATAATAGGGTTGCAGTAGAAAACACCAGTCTGGTCCAGAATGAAGATGATGCTGATTCACTCAAAATTTGCAAATAACATCACTGGGTTTTTGCATAAAGTTGAATCATATGGTATCACTAACATCCCATAATTTTGGTAGAGGCTAGAAGAAAATATTTAAATGGGTTGTAGTGCAAAAATGCCCACTGGACCAGAGAAGAAATTTAGGTGTAGTGCTCAAAATATTTCATGAAATAAAGATGTTTTTGCATAAAAGTTATTTAATAACATCACATGACATCTCCAAATTTTGGTGGGAATTTTAAGTGAATTTATCAAATGGTTGTAGTTCAAATATGGCCATTTAACCTTGAAAAACCATTTTCAAGCAAGTGAAGATTAAGCAACTTAATTGAGCAATAAGTTGCACTGATAAAAGTAAAGTTTTTTTTTCTAGAGAGGTTAAACAAGTCCAATAACATAATTGAAAAGTCCACACTTAGGGGAAAAAACTCCACAATGACAAGGTTAAAGATAAAAAGGGAGCTCATAAAATAAAGTTTTTAAGTCCTGGCAAAAACTTAATTAATAAAACAAGGCCAAAAATTTTGGGGTGTCACAGAAATCTTTAGATGAGCATGCTCATTTTGTGCGTCACCGTTTGTCTGAAAAAGGGAAACTCTTATGGGATCAAATAAACGGATTGTTGTGTTATGCTTGGAATATTTGTGAAATTCATGATTTTACTTGTTGCTCTAAAAACCTTAAAAAGCACCTTCCCTACCTATGTGAGTTTAATGAAAATGAAATCTTATCTTCTTATGCAAAGGGTGTTTATAGTTACTATGATATCGAACAAATTCAAGAATTTGTTGCTTTTAAGGGTGCTTATGAAGTTGCTTCTTTGATTGAGAAGTGTGATATTGCTCTCTACGAATCTGAAAATTTTGACATACTTAAATATTACTATGAAAATTATGCTCATAATGTCTATGTCAAAGAATTTATTGGAAGAATGACCGTTGCTTCTGAAGAAAATAATGATATCCATGAATCTATAGATAATTATGATTCCGATGATTTGATTGAAATATCCCTTGATGAACATGATGCTTGCTATTCTTGTGGCCATGGTGCCAATATTTTTGAAGACGAATTTGCTATAGTTCCTTATGTTAAACATGAGATCGTTGCTATTGCGCCCATACTTGATAGTTCCTTCGATGAAAAGCACGATTGCAATGATGTTATTATAAATTCTATTGATGTCAATTGTGTTAATGATATGCAAAACGTCAAGCTGGGGGATGCTAGTTTTGCTATGACTACTATTTGTTGCAATGATCATGATTGGGGTGATTTTTCTTTTGATCTTGAAAATTTATTGAAGCCCCATGATGAATATGAGATTGATAATAGTGTTTGCAATAATATTGAAAGTGGGTTTGGAAGAGTGTCAACTTTAGATCCCACATATTTGGATACTGTTCAATCTTATGAATTTTTTTATAAAAGTGGGTTTGGAGAGGTCATGACTTTAGTTAATGTAATTCCCACTATTTTGGAAGAGTGTCAACTTCGCATGCATGTGGATCGTGTTGAGAATATATAATGTGATAGCTATATTGTTGAATTTTCTTATGATCCTACATGTAATTATTATGAGAGAGGAAAATATGGTTGTAGAAATTTTCATGTTACTAAATTACCTCTCGTTATGTTGAGGTTGTTATTGTTTCTCACTTCTTTTTTGCATATGCTAGTTTTTGCTTGTCTTGATAATTTATTTGCCTATAAGATGCCTATGCATAGGAAGTATGTTAGACTTAGATGTGTTTTTCATATGCTATATGATGCTCTCTTTGTGCTTCAATTCTTGTCTTTCATGTGAGCATCATCGAAATTATCAATGCCTAGCTAGGGGCGTTAAACGATAGCGCTTGTTGGGAGGCAACCCAATTTTATTTTTGTTTCTTGCTTTTTGTTTCTGTTTAGTAATAAATATTTGATATATCCTCTGGTTAGGTGTGGTTTTATGTTTTATTTAGTGTTTGTGCCAAGTGAAACCTATAGGATCTTCTTGGATGATAGTTATTTGATCTTGCTGAAAAAGTCAGAAACTTTCTGCTCACGAAAACAATTGTTAAAAATCACCAGAACGTGATAAAATACTGATTCAAATTGAAGTATATCAATAAACAAATTATCTAGGTCGTCCTATTTTCGCAGATTTTTTGAGTTACAAAAGTTAGCATTAGATACAGATTACTAAAGACTGTTCTGTTTTTGACAGATTCCGTTTTTCGTGTGTTGTTTGCTTATTTTGATGAATCTATGGCTAGTATTGGAGGTTATGAACCATAGAGAAGTTGGAATACAGTAGGTTTAACACCAATATAAATAAATAATGAGTTCATTACAATACCTTGAAGTGGTGGTTTGTTTTCTTTTGCTAACGGAGCTCATGAGATTTTCTGTTGAGTTTTGTGTTGTGAAGTTTTCAAGTTTTGGGTAAAGATTTGATGGATTATGGAATAAGGAGGGGCAAGAACCTAAGCTTTGGGATGCCCAAGGCACCCAAGTTAAAATTCAAGGACAACCAAAATCCAAAGCTTGGGGACGCCCCGGAAGGCATCCCCTCTTTCGTATTCGTCCATCGGTAACTTTACTTGATGCTATATTTTTATTCACCACATGATATGTGTTTTTCTTGGAGCGTCTTGTATGATTTGAGTCTTTTCTTTTTGGGCGATTTGATAATTTGCCACCCCTTACTTCCCCCTTTCACAATTTGCCACCCATTGTCTCAATGACGGGCGGGCCCGGACCCCACCTGTCATTCTCAGGGGGGAAGGGCAAATTATGAAAGGGGGAGGTAAGAGGTGGCAAATTATCAAATTTGCCTTTCTTTTTAGTTTAACACAATCATCCTTGCTGTACACACCATTTGGAGAGACATACATGAATCGGAATTTATTAAAATACTCTATGTGCTTCACTTATATCTTTTGAGCTAGAAAATTTTGCTCTAGTGCTTCACCTATATCTTTTAGAGCATGGTGGTGGTTTTATTTTATAGAAATTTTTGATCTCTCATGCTTCACTTATATCATTTTGAGAGTCCTTTAGAACAACATGGTAATTTTCTTTGGCTATAAAATTAGTCCTAATATAATAGGCATCAATTTGGATATAATATTAACTTTCATAAAAAGTGCATTGAATACTATGAGAAGTTTTATACTTGATGATTGTTTTGGGATATGGAGATGGTGATATTAGAGTCATGCTAGTTGAGTAGTTGTGAATTTGAGAAATACTTGTTCTAAAGTTTGTGATTCCCGTAGCATGCACGTATGGTGAACCGTTATGTGATGAAGTCGGAGCATGATTTGTTTATTAATTGTCTTCCTTATGAGTGGCGCTCGGGGACGATCGATGGTCTTTTCCTACCAATCTATCCTCCTAGGAGCATGCGCGTAGTACTTCGTTTCGATAAGTAATAGATTTTTGCAATAAGTATGTGAGTTTCTTTATGACTAATGTTGAGTCCATGGATTATACACACTCTCACCCTTCCACCATTGCTAGCCTCTCTAATACCGCGCACCTTTCGCCGGTATCATATACCCACCTTATACCTTCCTCAAAACAGCCACCATACCTACCTATTATGGCATTTCCATAGCCGTTCCGAGATATATTGCCATGCAACTTACCACCGTTCCATTTATTATGACACTCTTCATCATTGTCATATTTCTTTGCATGATCATGTAGTGGACATCGTATTTGTGGCAAACCCACCATTCATAATTCTTTCATACATGTCACTCTTGATTCGTTGCATATCCCGGTACACCGCCGGAGGTATTCACATAGAGTCATATTTTGTTCAAAGTATTGAGTTGTAACTTTTGAGTTGTAAGTAAATAAAAGTGTGATAATCATCATTGTTAGAGCATTGTCCCATGTGAGGAAAGGATGATGGAGACTATGATTCCCCCACAAGTCGGGATGAGACTCCGGACTAAAAATATAAAAGAGGCCATAAAAAAAGGCCCAAAAAAAAGACAGAAAAAAAGACAGAAAAAGAAAGAAGGGACAATGTTACTATCCTTCTACCACAATTGTGCTTCAAAGTAGCACCATGATCTTCATGATAAAGAGTCTCCTATGTTGTCACTTTCATATACTAGTGGGAATTTTACATTATAAAACTTGGCTTCTATATTCCAATGATGGGCTTCCTCAAAATGCCCTAGGTCTTCATGAGCAAGCGAGTTGGATGCACACCCACTTAGTTTCTTTTGTTGAGCATTCATAAACTTATAGCTCTAGTGCATCCGTTGCATGGCAATCCCTACTCACTCACATTGATATCTATTAATGGGCATCTCCATAGCCCATTGATACGCCTAGTTACTGTGAGACTATCTTCTCCTTTTTGTCTTCTCCACAACCATCATTCTATTCCACATATAGTGTTATGTCCATGGCTCACGCTCATGTATTACGTGAAGATTGAAAAAGTTTGAGAACATTAAAAGTATGAAACAATTGCTTGTCTTATCATCGGGGTTGTGCATGATTCAATACTTTGTGTGATGAAGATATAGCATAGCCAGACTATATGATTTTGTAGGGATAACTTTCTTTGGCCATGTTATTTTGAGAAGACATGATTGGTTTGTTAGTATGCTTGAAGTATTATTATTTTCATGTCAATATTAAGCTTTTGTCTTGAATCTTTCCGATCTGAACATTCATGCCACAATTAAGAAGAATTACATTGAAATTATGCCAAGTAGCACTCCGCATCAAAAATTTTGTCTTTATCATTTACCTACTCGAGGACGAGCAGGAATTAAGCTTGGGGATGCTTGATACGTCTCCAACGTATTTCTAATTTTTTATTGCTCCATGTTATATTATCTACTGTTTTGGACATTATTGGGCTTTATTATTCACTTTTATATTATTTTTGGGACTAACCTATTAACCGGAGGCCCAGCCCAGAATTGCTGGTTTTTGCCTATTTCAGAGTTTCGCAGAAAAGGAATATCAAACGGAGTCCAAACGAAATGAAACCAGTCGGGAACGTGATGTTTCGTGTTTTCGGAAGAACGTGATATATCGACACAAACGGGCAGCCCATACCATCGTGCGAGAGCACTGGTTTTGTGAACCTTCTGGAAAGTTCCTGACTGGTTTTGGGAACATTCTAGAAGGTTCCAGACACGTTTCATTTCTTTTTTGGTTTTCTGTTTTTGTTTTTTTACCATTTTTCATTTTTTATTACTCATTTTCTTTTTTTCTTTATCCGTTTTAACCTTTTTTTAGGCTTATTAATGTTTTCTCCTTTATTTTCCTCTTTTCAAGTTGCATTTCCCTTTTCTCAAGAGTTTCAAATTTTGTAAAGATTTTTTAATATGTACTATCTTTAAAATATGTTCAGATTTTTAAAAAATGTTTAAGTTTCAAAAAATATTCAGGAATTTTAAAAAATATTCATCTATTTGGAAATTTACTAACAAATTAAAAAGAGTTCATATTCAAAAAAATCCTTTGGAATTGAAAAAAAATGTTTGCGGTTGCAAAATTTGGTCTGAAATGCAAAAAAGGTTCAAGAATTTAAAAAACTGTTCGCGGTTCCATTCTTCAACGAAAATCACAAATTCAAAAATATGTTCGTGTTTCAAGAAGTGTTCAAGAATTTCAAAAAATGTTTATGGTTTCAAATTTTTGTTAAATATTTCTTGAAATGTTCCATTTTTCAAATTTGTGTTCACAAATTCAAAAACTGTTCGTGGTTTCAAATATTTTCTTGGAATTTCCTGAAAATATTTCATTTCCAAATATTTGTTGAAAAATATAAAAATGTTCATGGTTCAAAATTTTGTTTTGAATTTCATAAATTGTTCACGACTTCAAAAAATGATTTACATTTTCAAAAATATTTTCTGTAATTTAAGTTTTTTGGTATCTTCTTTTCCTCCCGCGGTACAGCTCGATTGGCCGGTCCAGTCAGGCTGCCTCCCTGTGCGTTTCCACGCAAATTTGATTTTTCTTTTTTGAGACAACCACGCCAATTTGGTCACCGACGGGACATGCGAAGATGGAGTGAAATCCAAGGCGCGCCTGAGGTGGCAGCTCACGCGGGTCGCGTGGCCCAGCAGGCGGCCGATCGCACAGGAGGTCTGTGTGGGCAGCGGCCCACAGGCTGGCGCGTAGCTAAAATGGTCGCGTTACACGTAGCTATTGATGTTGGTCGCTGGAGCATGCAACACATCGTGAAGATTTGTTTGGAAGAAAAAAGAGAGGACCGAGTCCTAATGTACGGCACAGCAGATCAAATCGAGCAAAGGAATAATCCATTGATACGTACTAGCATACATCGGAAGCAAGGGCTGAGGCAAAAGCAATCGCTAGCATCAGGAAGTTGAGCCAAGATCAAAGCTGCTAAACCTGAAGACCGGAAGGGATTTTTTGGTTGGAATTGCTACTAGTGCACGGAAGACTATGTTCGGTTCTGTTTGTGTACATGGACATCACGTGCAAAGCTGGGATAATTTTCGGTTGATTTTGAATTCGCCTCGGGTCGTTTTCTTATCCGCCCGATCCACATAAATTCAGCGCATCGCTGGTCCTCTGTATCGCGTACCGGATCGTTCTGTCATGGACTTTATGTCTTTTTGGGCTTTCGGGTTCACGGGCTTGCACTGGGTATCGCTTATCATTCCGTAAGTGTCTGGTCTTTTTTGAATTTTCTTTTTTCAATTCGTGGGGCGGCAGTTGTTTGTTCTAGGTGAGGAGCTGATTGGTGGGGTTGGCAGAGGCCGGGCGGAGACGGCGGCGGGAAGGCGAGGTTTCCTCGCCTGTGAGGCAGAAATGGCGCGCGTGAGTTCCCCGCGAGGAGAGCTTGTAGGCAGGAGGCGTGCTCCACAGGAAGAGATGTCGGCCTGGAGAGGAGCACGGCGGAGCTGCCCCATTGCGCTCGCCACCACAAGCTCTAGTTAATGGAGGCAGTTGCAAACTCCGGCGCTAGTGGGGTGCAAGGTATTTTTATTCGTCCCCCTGCTGTCCTTGCTATCAAATTTTGTTTCAGTATATGTGTGTCTGCCTCCCCACGCTTTTGATTTAGTTCATCGTGATTCTCGCCAGTCTTAGACCTTCGTCGCAGGGGGTGGTTCAGTTCGCTGGCTCTGGCCAGGAATTTTTTGTGTTAGCTTAGTTTAACCGTGGCGATTTTTTGAGTGGTTCATCAGAAAACCCCCCTGAATTACCTCTCCGCACATGTCATCCTATCCCCAAAATTTCCCCTCACCAAGTCCACGTTGTCTTTGGATGTAGATCCCTTTTTGATTGTACAAAGTGGGTGTGTGTGTGGTGACTGGTGAGTAGTTATATGTCTACATTTTTGGAATATATTGATTAGGTGGGCAGTCCTAATCTGAAATTTAGTTCATATTTTGGTGTGTGTGTGTGTGTGTGTGTGTTTATGTGTGTGTGTGTGTGTGTGTGTGTGTGTGTGTGTGTGTGTGTGTGTGTGTGTGTGTGTGTGTGTGTGTGTGTGTGTGTGTGTGTGTGTGTGTGGATCAGTCATTCAGTTCACAGCTGCGGCCGGGTATAATTGTTAAGAAGAAGATTAAGAAGGGGAGCTCAAGTGAAGCTCCCAGGGTAAGAAGAAGTTTAGCAATATGTGAGTGGTTTTTTAGCAATAGAAGAACAAAGTGTTTGCTCTGTTTATGTATGTATGCATGTAATATTGCTACTGTAACTGGAATTTTTGGCCTGCCCCCATTTTGGGTAATGGCATGATCCCAATACGATACCCAACAAGGAAATTAGTATTTGTGATCTTTGTACTTTTGAATGTGTCATTTCCGGCCATTTTGGGTCTGAAATTCAGAATTTGGACTGATTGTGATCTCTGTCCTACCTTGGGCATTTAGCTGCTGCTGGAACTTCAAATCACAGTCAAGGAGGAGGTTAGGATTGTGATCTTGTACTAAATGTCCAAACCCATTAGGGCTGTTGTGACTAACTTTTTGGGTGCCTGTTATATCATCTTATACTTTGGAGATGCTTTGGAGATACTTTGTGGGCGTAGTGGTTTGCGATATTTCCTCTCCTATGACGATATTTTTTTGTTCTGCTCTGGATTATCATATCATCTTACAATTTTTATTATTTGCCGTGCATGATTTGTTTTTCAGGACAGAGTTTTGGAGCAAGCTCACATTGTTTTTTGTTGATGTGATTTGTAGGTTCAGGCTATTTGTTCTACATCATCATTGGTTTCATTTTTTTGATCTGCCTTATTTCTTGTTGTAGTACTCCATACAGAGTTTTAGTGTCACTATGTTTGCATTCAGGGTCAATCAAAACATTAAAAATTCATAGCCCCGTGAAGTTTCTGTCAATTCTAATTTTTTTGTATCCGGACCTTTTTTTTTTGTCCCTTCACACATCTGAAGAACTCGACATGTACCACGAGACGGGCGGCTACGTTGTTCTCCAGTTGTGAAATATTAAGGCCTCTTGAAGATGAAGGGCCTCCTTTGTTTAGTTTTCCAACAACGGCTACATTTATTTTTCTGTCAGTTTCCACACAACTTGCAAGACATAAAAAATATGAAGCAATTTTTCATCCCTCCTTCGACCTGCATGAATGTAACTTCTTGGCTTCCAATTCACATATTTTGTGTATCTTCATTTGCACTGCTATTCATCTGTAAAATTCAGTCTTTTTTAGATACTGTATGAACTCAAGAACAGATATGTGAGAAACAAGTATCAATCATGAAACCAACAGATATGTGAGCACCATATCTAGGTTACCATATCATTCTTCATCTATCAGTCCATTTACTCAGTTTTGAGTTCTCAGCCTTCATTTAGTTTTCTTGTCATTCATCCATAGTATTTTTGTCAGATTGTCTAGTTATTTAGTCCAGTTATTTCAATTTTTTTTGTTTTTCTAGGAGGAGTTTGTCTATGTATTTTCATTTTTTATTGTTTATTCTTCAGTATCTCAATTCTAGTTTCAGTCTTGTAGTTGAATCAGTCTTTTAAGGCGTCGGTTTTTCTTATTTGTGTGACTTCCTCAGTTTTATCTTTAGTCCATGTTGATTTTTGTCAGTTTAGAATTTAATTGTTTCCATTCTCGTGATTCTTACTCCTTTCCATTCATCAGTGTTTATTTTCTCTTCAGTCATTAGATCTATTATCATTGATTAGTTTTTTCTGTCATTTCCTTTAGTTCACTTGTCATTCATCCATTAGTTTCTCAAATTTTGTTTGTGTGCTAGTTGTCATTAGTCTTCAGACATTGATTATTATTTAGTAGGGTTTTCAGTCATCAGCCTCCGTGTATTCTCTGTTATTAGCCTCCATGATTCCAGTGATTACTCTTCAATTTTTCAGTTTGTCCATGATAATTTTTCAGTGATTTATTGAAATTAAAGATATCTCGTCAGTGTTTAAGTTTTTAGTTTTCAGTTTCAATCATCTTCATTGTAGGTTTCTTTAAGTTTTTCAGATTTTTCTTCAGTTTAGATATTTATTTCTCAGTTTGTTTTGGTGGTAGGCATTTTTTGTTTGAGTGTCATTCCTCACTCTATCAGGTTTCTTCAGTATATATGTCCACAAGTTTTCTCTAGTTATGGATTATGTATTTCATGGTTAGGTTCAGTGACATTTTCAGTCTTATTCAGGTTTCAGTCATTTGTAGCTTTCTCCCCTCTTTTTTGTGAGTAATCTATAGCTTTCTCCTGGTACTCATTTCTTCAGTGGTAGGTTAGTTTGCTAGTGTAGCATTCATTCAGTTTTTAGTCTATCTATATTTTCTCATTTCACTTCTTTAACCTTCATATTTATTTCCTCACTTCCTTTTTTACAGATGGTCGTATCACGTTCAGCAAGGATGGCTGGGAGGAATTCACGAAGGAGAACGACCTAAAATAGGTTGGCCGAGTGGTGCCAATCTAGACATGATGGTTGTCGTCCACCTGATTTAAGATTACCATCAGTGTTATGCTCTAGTTTTTGTCGTTGTTATCTAGTCTTACTGCTGTCAGCTGTCTATTTCGCTCCAAGGGATGGACGAACTATGTGTCTTCTCTCTTTTATAGGTATCTTTTGTTTGGTTATGTATGGCACTGTCAAGAACTATTTAATATGGGGACTGAAAACCTTTTAAATGCTAGTCTATTTGGTTAGTGTTCAGCTTTAACATGGAGGCTTTGTGTTTAACTTTTTAACAGTATTTTGGAAAAAAAATTAACCGACCATTTTTTCAATGATGGGAGTAACTTTTCAATTATTTGAAATTCAGTATTCAGTATACTGTCAAATTCAGTTATGTCGGGAAGATCCAACTCCTCAGATCATTGTGTTTGATGGAAGTTTTTTTGTCCGGTTTTCGATGTTTTGCATTTTTTTCATTATTGTTCGGAGTTTTTTGGTGTGAGTCTTCAGTAAGAAGTTTTAAAGCAGTAACCACATTTATGCCACTAGCATTCGTCATCTTTCTATTTTTTCTGAAAAGAAATGGGATTATCTCCTGTCACTAGTACTCCCTCCATTCCATAATGTAGTGCATATAGATTTTTTGAAAAGTCAAACTTTGACCAAGTTTATGAATAAAACTATTTATGTCTACAATACAAAATATATGAATTATGAAACTACGTCTTATGATGATCCTAATGATATATGTTTGTCATTCTAGATGTAAATATTTTTCTCCACAAACTTGATCAATGTTTGTGACATTTGACTTTTCCATCGGTATTGTTTTACTTCTTTGGTTATATCCTTATTTAGCCATTCTTTTGACTTCAGTTTTATTCGTCTGTCAGTCTAGTGACTGAAGCCGTAGGTGTCAAATTCAATTAACAGTTTTGTGTTCAGTGTTAGGTTCCATTTTCAGTTTCGTCAGTTTTCAGTTCAGTCAGCTAACGACATTCTCCGTTAGGTGTTCTTCGGTTATCCCCTTTCTTTCGGCGGAAAGGAACACATAGGGTGGTGCAAAATGAGGCGGCCATTCTGTAGGAGCAGTGACATGGGAACTCGGATGTGAGCGGCGGCGGCGCAACTCCACATATTCGGCAAAGTCATCCTCCCCCTCTTCTTGTGACCTTGATTTGATTCATATCCGAGTCTTCTAATTCAATCAGAGTTATGTACCCACTTTGCAATGTGACTAAGAAAACCATAGACCTCATGGGTTAGCATTTAAGTAGATAAGTTGCAATGTGATTGGTCCTTTTGCAATGAAAAAGAAAATCATGGTGGTGAAGGCACTGTGGCCTGGTCGGTCGACCAGCCACATATCGTAGAGCACCCTCACCTCTGTGACTTCGGTCTTGAGCATGATGTCGACAGCCACATAGTGTTTGTTGTCCTTCGTATGATCGTCCAAGTAGAAGCGGACGCACCAGTCGTAGCCGCCAACGGCGAAGGTAGCGGACTCAATGGACTTGCCGACGCCGAAGCCCCTGTACAGGTTGTACCCATCAATCATGAAGATGTGCGTCCCGTGTGCAGTCTCTAGGGCGCAGGTCGAGGCCGTCCTTATTAGTAAGCTCTCAGACGCGGCCATAGTGGCCTCTAGGTGGGGTAGAAACTAAGTGCAGTGGGGACGGTGGCGGTGATGGGAGCCACCGGGAAAGGAACGGGCGATGGGGCGAGTTAGAAGGAAGAAGTAGCACGACGGGTGGTGGGAACAATCGACGACAAGTTGGCGAAAAGAATTGTGCAATGACTGTCGCGTGAGAAGGGACGGAGATATATGGTGAAATTGTTCAGCCCAACTTTTCCATGACAGATTCCAATTCCAGCTTACCAAAATCACAATGTCAATAAGCTCGAGAGAGCTTTCTTTGGTCCGGTTCAGACAAGACAATGGGGGGCCAAATGCAAGGTGAATTGGGAGTATGCATGTTTTCCAGTCACTTGAGTATGGAGGTCTTGGGGTCCTCAACACAGACAAGTTTACGAGGGCTCTCTGGTTGTGATGGTCATGGTATGAATGGAAGGATTGCACCAAGATGTGGGTGGGAATAGGAAACCCATGCAATGAGGAGGACCACAACTTTTTCTATGCTTCCACCACCATCACCGTTGGTAACGGTGTGAGCACCCCCTTTTGGGACTCTCCTTGGCTTCTTGGGTGAAAGCCTAAAGACATTGCCCCGCTCATCTATGAAGCTTCCAAGAGAAAGAATTGGAAGGTGAGGGAGGCCCTAAAGCACAACGCTTGGATTCTCAAGATCACCCCACCACCACCACCACCACCACAAATGTCTCCGTTGACCACATCATGCATTTCTTTGCTCTATGGATGATACTAAATGAGGTCCATCTTTAGTTGTCTTTAGTTGTGGATTCCAGTAATAAATTGAAGAAAAACTATGGATGAAGAATATACGGCTATAATGAAGAGTAACACATGGCACTTAGTACTCCACATCGATGTAAAAACATGATGGGCCAGAAACAAGTTCACCCTAGGTATAAAGTGTGCCTTGTTACCATAGGCTTCAAGAAACATTAATGTTTTGATTATCAAGATGCTAACCCTATTGTAAAAGCTTCCATCATAAGACTTGTATTAGGCACAACAGTATCCAAAGGGTGGTGTTTAAGCTTGTTGTGCAGAACATGTCAACTCTCAATGTTATGCCAGAGGAAGTGTATCTCAAAGAACCACTGGTATATGAAAATGGCTACACATATGACTATGTTTGCAAGCTTATCAAAGCACTTTATTGCGTTAAAGAGGCCCCTCGAGCATGATACTCTTGATCAACCATGTCACGCATTGGGTGGCCAAACGTACAGAACTATCACACTTCTTCCACGATAGCATAATCTCCAGTGAAATCCTACATTGAGGGAAAATTGTTATTTAAGTACACATGTCCAACTCAACAATTCATATGCATCACATAGATTCGTACAAATGAGAAAAGTTCTTACTTCCACTTGCATGTTGGAAAATATATCATCCATTGAGAAGGCAATGATTTCATTCAGATGATCATTAAGAGGTTGCTGATCAAGTGTGCCTTCTTGCATAGGAACGATGCCAGCTCCATCCCCACCATCATGTAGCTGAGTCAATGAGACGAAATCATCTGTCTGAAGGTTGTCAAGCATTGAAGTAGTTCTTTCACCGTTGACCAGATGAGTATCATTAGTTAAAGTTCTACTTGCATCAAGTGCAGAGCTACCATTCAACATCGTTCCTACTAAGCTTATGTTGCTTGCCATGTTGAATGGTGCCATCTGCTCAGTGAAGCCTCCCAATGATGTGGTGTTGCTTATGAATGGTGCCTTTTCATTTTGTAGAGGCAGTCGGCCAGATGACATTGCATAGCTCTCTAGTTGGTTGCTACGTGGGAAGTTCACCTGTGATGCGACAAGAGACCTCCCGCCACCAACTGTTGTGTTTGCAAATGAACTTTGAAGATTGGAAGGGGTTTTGCCTTTGCTTATATCCATTAGCTTTCCACGCATGATGTCAGCACAAAAATTACTATAATTGGATGATGGAAATTCATCTGACATTATCTCATTGGGTATGTTGTCGTATATGCTAACGGGAGGGTCAGCAAAACCTGTGAATCTTCTCGCATCCGATGGTAGTTTCCCAAAATACTTCGGCATTCTATCATCATGGAGGTATGACCCCATGTAGAAGTTGCTTTGGATGTTCATCGACGGAGCCAAGTGACCCGTTGAACCATACTTGTTTGTACTCCAAGAGGCAGTGTCGCCAGAGGACACACACCATCTTCCATGTTTGTGATTATGCATGAAATTGCCCTTGTTGTTCATGTTGTACGATGAGTTCCATCTTTCATATGCATCACCAGAGGGATTTGACTTGATTCTTTTTAAGTGCAATCTATACTTCTGAAATAAAAAGATAGGAAAATAACAAGGTATGAGATGGATGATCATCGAAAAAAATAACGTAAACATGTGAGTACAATAAGAACTGAAGATGTTGCATGTGGAAAAACTCCTAAAAATATGGGGCATGCATTATATGAGATAAGCCTCGCATTTTAAGGGACACAATTAATTAAAATTACACTTCATGGTAGTTGCATTACTAGAGCTTTGACTAATATGTTCCCCAGAACATAAAACCTTTCACTTATATATGAAAAATATTAGACTACGAACAATAGTAACAGAAACATAGAAATTAAGCATAAAGGTTGAAAATAAACCTGTAGATGACTCGCAATGTTCTCTCTACTGAGGTAATCCACATTCATCAGCTCCAATACCTTTTTTGGAACAGCCCCTACAATTAATTATGTAATAAACATTATAATGAAAATATCGAGCAGCCACCAGCATTATCGATGAATGAGACACAAGATGTGAATTCTTACTCTCAAGGCCGATCTGGTTGATAGCTTCTAGAAACTTGTTATGCAGCGCAATTGTCCATGTCATCCTCGGCTTTCTGTGGATGGTGGATATATGTGTTCCCTCATTGTTCTCGCTTGAATCATCTCCAACATTTCTCTTATTCCCCGAGTACTTACTCTTGTCAGTAGTCGCTGGTTGAACTCTCTGGACATCATTGTCATGATCGCTGATGTGCTTTATTGCTTTGGGATTTCTGCACCTTTGAACATGTTGCCATATGTTTTTGAGCTCATGGGTACGCACTGGCTTCACCATAAAGTCGGACGCGCCATGATCTATCCCCTTCATCACAACCTTCTTGTCGCAATCAACGGATAGCACTGCATGCCATAGGACCAATGACTTAGATTTAGAATCCATAAATTCACAAAAATCTACGAAGTGGACATATGTTTTGGTCAAAGTGCCTATAGACAGAAAAGCATTTCAATGTTCAGTTTTATAATTTTGCTTCAATGCAAACTAAATGGAACAAATTCCACACATTCAATAGGAAGATATGGAAACAAAGGCTAAAACAATAACGGTAACAAAATGCCTAAGCCATATCACAACATGTTCCACGCATGGAAATCACATCATCATGTCTAACCATTGGTAAACCTGAAGATCAAGTATTATTGGCATTCAGTCATGTTTCTCTAGCATACTAGGTAACATCTATCCGCCCACGTAATGCTCTAAGCATTTTAAGAGATCACACTCATATTAGTTTGCAAACGTTAAACCACCATTGTCAATAGCTTTTTTATTACGGCTAGCTAATCGTTTGTGCTTGCCATGAGGGCATACATATTCTACATGATAATTTCCATACTTAATGTGGTCCTCCCGTCCAGTGCTCGATGATACTTTTCATAATTAACGTGATACTCCTGTCCAAAGAATGATACTCTTCATAATTAACGTGGTCCTCTCATCCAATGCTCGATGATACTTTCCATAAATTAATGTCTAGATAATTGACATGTGTAATTGACTATATAGCTAATTAACTGCTTGCAGTTGTGGGCGAGGCAGAGATTGGGCAAGATTATCTCGGACGATTTTTGTGCATTAATAGTAGAGATTCGTGAAAATAACTATGTATGGCTGCACTTTCTGTGAAAGTAATTTCACTACAATTAGTGTGCTCATTCAAAGTCAACAAATATGCAGTAGTGTAGGTATTACCCATGGTTAACCTACTCGATGTATGTACTTAAAAGGGGCACTCCTACTTTACATGCTTTTCTTGAGAGTAAATTGTCATAAGGAGTAACAACTTTAAGGGAAATGAAGATGAGTAGTAATCTTAATAATATCAATACAATTCGCAAACAAAAATCAATACAACATAGGTATTTCTTAATTGTAGTATTCATGCAACCCTAGAAAACAGATGTGGCGCAATCGTATACCTTGTGTGATTGGTAGAACGCGAATTGAGATGTTCTTATAGGTAGGATTTTACAATTAATCGAGATGATATAAAATGAAATTCTAATTGTCCATAAATACAACCATCGAACACGTGGATAGTAGGGTCTACATTACATTGGAGTGATAGAGACTCTCGCTAAGGCAAACTACTCATTTATAAAATTAAATTCTAGATAGTCCATATATACGTCCATCGAACATGTGGATGTAGAATCTATGTTACATTGGATGACACAGACTTTCACTAGGCCAAATAAGCCATTGGAGTGACCATGTCTCTAGCCTACTAAACACTATCAACCCAATTATTAAAAACAACAATTGGGATCTCATAATCACGTACTATCCACGTTTGTTCCCCATCCCCACCATCCATTCGATCTGATGGATGGATGGTTAGATAGGATCCCATTGTTTTGGGCTAGAAACCGACAATGCGTCCCCTACTAACTCCTGTGTCGCTCCACCTCCGCTCTCCTACCCCACTCGCCATCCAGTCGGACGGATGGTTAGATAGGACCCCATTGGTTTGGGCTAGAAACGGACACTACGTCCCCTACTAACTCATGTGTCACTCCATCTCCGTTCTCCTACCCCACTCGCCATCTGATCGGACGAGTGAACGGTTAGATGGGACCCCGTTGGTTCGGACTCAGTGGGGATCCCGTTTTTTAGAACTCTTCCAGGTTAGAAATAGATTGTGGGTTTTGTGCATGTTTATGTGGTTTCATAAAATCGTCCTAAATATATAGGATCTCACATTGCTGCCCAAAGAAATTAATATCCTCTCAGGGTATCAACAAGACTGAGGAGAAAAGTACGTTCTTAAAAACAATTGTCAGTGCTCATGGATGCAGAACTCAAAAATTGGACTTTGGATTGAGAGCAGTGAGAGTACTGATGACGGGCAGATCCATCTCGAGGCGGATGAGCTCCAGGAGCTTGAAGCCGTCCATGTCCGGCATGCGCACGTCGGTGATGACCAGGTCGAACTGCTGCTTCCCCGCCATGAGCATCCTCAGCGCCGTCTTTCCATCCATCACCGTCGTTGCTGCATAGCGGCAAGCATTATTCGCAGAGAAACAAATAGATCACAAGGCCCCGATTCTAGTGGACTATGGCAAAGTGGAGGGATCAAGAGACTCACGTTGGTATTTGCAGCGTCTCAAGAGGGCTTCAAGTACCATGAGGCAGACGCGGTCGTCGTCCACGACAAGGACGCGTAACCCCTCGGGAAACTTGTCCTCCGCCGCATCCTCCATCATCTGCCTTCGGTCCCCACCCATCCTGGCCATGTTCTCCGAACTTCTTCCCACCTGAAAAAGCAAACGCCATCACGAAAAATACTGATTAATAACAAATCAACACAAACCTCACAGCCACCTAAGAACACAACCCAAAAGGAAACCTCTATTAGCTTCCTCGTCTCAGGAGTCAGGACACAACTGAAGTTACTGAACAGTCCGGATTTCAGAGGAGTGGTGAGAAGGGCTGGAGGTTGCAGGGCGTCAATTTATAGGGGTCAAGGGAAGGAGTGGAAGTCTTGCGGTCCCCCTGCATGCGTGTGTGCATGCGCTAATTTCTACTCAATAATTTCTGCAGCTATGCCATTTGACCTGGCGATGTCAATGTACGTGTCTGCTTGTGCCGCCGGCCCATGGTTCTTTCCATGAGAGGTGGGCAAAACCACGGCTGTATTGCTGTTTTTTGCTTTTGTTCTTTTCTCACCAAATGTTGCAACACAAATGTAATGATCTTGAATTGCAGAAAGGAGAGGCTCAATGGAGAGAGTGTCTTGTTATGGAGACAGTGTCTCGGTGCTTCCTTTTACCGGGAGCAGAGAGATCGATCATCCTCTCAATGGTCAGATCCCTACCTACCTTTGCATGGCAACGTGAAAATGTGGAGGCCTAAACTCAAGATTGGAAGTCTTTTTCCACTTACGACTTTCTGGAATCATAATATGACAAGGGCATTTATCTCAAGATTGAAGAAAAACACTTCACGAAAATAAGTTGAAGGGTGCTTCGAACCGGGAAGTGTGTTAGCCAAATAAGCCATGGCTGTGGCCAGAGTGCGTCTGTGCGCGAGCTGGTCGCGTTGGGTGCCGGTCGGTAGCCACGGCCGGCCCGTGGCAGGGTATGTGAGTTTGTGTCAGCAGTCAGCACGTGTATGTGGGCATTTCTGGGTTAGTTGCTGAGACGCGCGGGTGTGTAGCCGCGTCGTGTGTTGGACCTGGTCGCGTCCGTGTGGGTGCGTGCGCGGCAGGCGCGTGAACCGTGGAGCACGGGGCGTGGCGAGTGGGCAAGTGGGGCTGCGTCGGGAGCGCGATGTGGGCATTGGTGCTCGCACGTATACCCCTCACCGCTCGCACCCCCCCCCTCCCCCCCTCCCCAACCTGTGTGTGTTGCTGGTGGGGTGCAGCTCGAGTTTGTTGCTTGAGAAAAAACGTTGCCACTGTTGCGGCGGGGCGTTCATGCTCCGGGAGCACCACCGTGTCCTCTATTCTTCTTCTTTTTTCTTCTTCCTCCGTTTGGTTCGAGCCAGAGAGAGGACTCCGGCGATCTAGGGTTCAGGGTTCAGACCCAACATTTGGCATCAGAGCGAGGTTGGGAGGGGTCCTGCCGGCGGCCATGATGCTTGTCCTGCACGGCACATGCGGGAACACGGTGTCAATGGCGATGCCGATGCTCACACTGAACAACTACATGGTGTGGGAGATCTAGGCCGAGGCCATCCTCGATGACTAGAGTCTCTCGGAGGCAGTGTCGCCGGCGGGCGATGCGGGGACGAACAAGGCGACGAAGGCAGTGCTGTTAGGTGCGCTCTTCGAGGACCTGCTGATGTAGGTATGAACAAAGAAGATGGTGGCGGGTGTGTGGAGCAGCCACAAGGCGTGGTTCCTCGGCGCGGATCGGGTCAGGGTGGCTCGGTTGTCACCGCTCCATGGCCATTTCAATTGGGTGCGCATAGTGGATGGAGAGGCACTGGACGCCTACTAGGGCTCAGTACGATGCTCGATGACGCGGCAATGGTGAAAAAGCTATTGGACACCATGTCGGATCATCTGTATGTGCGGTGGCCGGCATCAAGCAATTATGCGATGTTGACACCATGTCGTTTGAGGAGGCGCTCAGGCAGCTCAAGGCGTTGAAGGAGCGAATGCAGTGGCACAACCAGGACAGAGGCGGAGGCGGCGGCGACTAGCTCATGCTCACAGCTGCGCAGCGGGCTGCGAGCCGACGACAACAGGGAGCAGGTGTTTCGACCACGACGATGACGGCGGTGGCAGCACGGCATCGGGCAGCGGACGGAGGCGGTATGGTCGCTGCTACAATGGCGGGCAGTGCGGGCACTTCCGGCGCGAGTGAACAAGGCCTTGGAAGCTGGCAGCGACGGCAGAGCAAGCCCTGATTGCAAAGATCGGCGATCACAAGCCGGCACTACTCTAGGATGCGGCTTAGGGGGTGAATCTTAGCCAAATAAGCCACGGCCGTGGCCAGAGCGCGTCTATGCGCGAGCTGGTCACGTCGGGCCAGTGGCAGGGTGTGTGAGTGTGTGTAAGCACGTGTATGTGCGCGTGTTTGGGTTAGTTGGCGAGATGCGCGGGTGTGTAGCCGTGCCGGGCGCCAGGGTGTGTGCGTGCGTGCGCGGAGGGCGCGTGAACCTTCGAGCGCCGGGAGTGGGCTGCGCCGGGAGCGCGACATGGATGTTGGTGCGCGCACGTAGACCCCCCCCCCCCCCCCCCCCGCCCGACCCGTGTGTGTTGCTGGTGAGGTGTAGGTCGAGTTTGTTGCTTGAGGAAAAACTTTGTCGTTGTTGTGGCGGGGCGTTCGCGTGCCGGGAGCACCCCCGTGTCCTCTGTTCTTCTCCGTTTTTCTTCTTTCTCCATTCTCGAGCCAGAGAGAAGAGTGCAGAGAGAGAAGAGTGTAGAGAGAGAGACAGAGAGAGAGAGAGAGGACTCCGGCGAGGTAGGGTTCAGGGTTTAGACCCAACAGAGTGCCGGATGCACCCTAAGGGCGAATAGCAACACAAATTCGAACCGAATGATTGCATTCTCTGTGGGACATCACTAAGATAATTGTTTATGCTTTGGCCCTTATTATAAAGTGTATGGCCTATGTATTCATGAAATAAAGAAATATAGTTTACAAAGAAGTGAGAAAGAAATAAAGGGACAGAAGGAATGGAGCTCTTGTGGTCCAGGTGATGGATGTCTGTAGTTTTTGCTTTTTTTACTTTCATTACCCTCCATAAAAAAATTCGTTTTTGTTTTCATTCCATTGTCAAATGTCAACTTTCTTGTGGTCCAACGTCGGAACTAGATTATATCGTCTGTATTCCAAAAGAGGCTTTTGCGTTGTTCAGGTCATATCTCAAATTAATACCTCACCTTTATTCTCTTGAAATTTGTTTTGGTGGACTGAAAGCGTATGTTCATTGTCTCACTAATTGCACAATGTGATATATAAACTAATAGATGATCCATTGAATGAATTTGGCGATTTTGAGGCTGGATCCAGTGAGTCGAGATAATTTTAAATAAACAAAAATCATATTTAAAAGTTCTGATAAATTCTGAAAAAAAATTACGTGTGTATTCTATTGATGTATTTTACATATGTGTAAACTTCTCTTAAAAATACTTTACCGCGTATGTGGATTTGTATGCATGTGTTGTTTCCTATTTCTAAATGTAGGTATTGGTTCTTTTGTGTACGTGTACATATAAACATGTATTACATGAAAAATTCAAGATTCAATAGATGACATCTATATTAGCATGTCTAAAAAAATAAAATAAAAACACCTCAACTATTTATTTTCAACGTTTTCAGAAAGCTCAGACTCGACGGAGTCCAGTATCCAATCAAACTTTATCAGAAATTCGTTAGAAGCAAGAACAAAAGGAAACACAACAATGCTTATAGATTCTGAGCACGTCGACGTCATGCATAGATACAGAAGCAATAATGAATTTGAAATTTAAATTTGAAGTGTTGGACCAAAATCCTATGGTATGATTTAGACGAGTGGAACTCCCAACCACTTGAAACACATTCTCAAAGAAGACGAGTGGAACTCCCAACCGTTTCTGGTTCTTTCTTGCAAAATATTAGAGAGCAATGATATCCTATGAACTTCCCTGGAACTCGCATTATTCATGCACATGAATAATTTTATTATGAAATACCAACATATGATTTGACAAAACCTATTAATATGATTTAAGGGGTGTAGTAGCGCTTACTATCATTGTGCCAATGGAGATGAAAGGAGTCAATGTGTCACCCAACAATTGGAGATGAAAGAACTCAATGTGCCACACAACAGAGGGGAAGAAATGAGTCAAAAGTGTCTCTTGAATAACAGAGATGAAAGGAGTCAGCACACCATGTGAAAATGGAGATGAAATGATTCAACAGGGCACATGACAAATGAAGATGAGACAATGCACTATGAGACAAATATATGTCGTGAGAATCAAAAAATTCAGATTTGGAGGGTCAAAATGGCACTCAATGATTTCTATATAGAAAGACTTAGCTAGAGGCACCACTTAAGCTCATTGCTTCAAATGGAAGCCAAATTGATGCATTGATCTACAAGAATTCATCTATGATTTTCTCTTTATAGGGAAAGAAATTTGGAGGAGATGATGACCCAGCCAATGGAAATGGAAACATTCTACTTTTGACATTGCAACTCCGTTTTCCAAATGGTGCATAAACTCCTTTTTTGTAAAAAAAACACTATCATGTAGATTTTAAGCGTCGGAATACTCCTTTACTCTTATAAAAAAGATTTGACAGACCATCTCTTAGTCAATAGTATCTCATAACTCACGTGAAAAGTCAGGATTTTGACAATCCACAATCTCGATAATCCAAACAAAAATGGGTATATACATGGGAAGTAATGGGATATTATCCCCTACATGCTTTTTTATTAAAAGAAACGACCACGGATTAGCTCATGAAACTCTAGTCAGAAAGCATGGGGGAGAACTAACTAGTATCAAATTTACCAAGCAACATATTTAGTAATAATTCTTGTAGATCATTGTACTGTTCTTGACTTTCTTTGTAGAAATGAGCTTAAGTGGTGCCCTAGGTCTCCTAAATATAAACAGATAAGTGCCAACCTGACCAACCAAATCTGAACTTCTTGGTTCACAGGATATAAGTTTGTCGCATAGCGTGTTGACTCATTTCATCTCCTTTCGCCGTGTGCCGAATTGAATCCTTTCATCTCCATTTGTCGTGTGGTGTGCTGACTCATTTCACCTCCCTTTATCCCGCGTTGCATTCAATACTTCCATTTCTTCGGTCGTGTGCCACTTTAATTTTTATTTTCATCTCCATTTGTCGTGTGGCACATTGACTCCTTTCATACACATTTTTTTGGTTTCATAAGCATTTTATATAAAGATAGTAAGCACTACCGTGTCCCTTAAGTCAAATTAATAGAGTTTGAAATCTCATATTATTGTATCTTGTAACATAATTATTCATTTATGTGAGTTTTAGGGTGTCAATACAACAAACGAGCAATTCGAGCTCCATGGAAATTCAGAGGAAATCACTGCGCTCTGATATTCTATGACTCAAAAATGATATGATTGATGATGACCCACCTTGTGTACATCACACATAGTTTCATGTATTCTTCTGGCATTTAATGGTGATGGTATGAAATCCATTAGATTATCTTGTCATTGTTTAGGTACATCAAGATTTCTTTCTACTATGCATCTACGTCTACAACTATATGAGTACTACGGGTGATAAATTTGTATGCAAATAAAGTAACATAGAAACACTTACTACCTTTGGAGGAAAATTCCTACACCAAAGTCGATGATTTGTGTCCAATGGAGAGGCATTCAAAACCAAAACTTTTCGAGTTAGATTGTCGGATCAACGGACATGGAATTAATTTAGGTGGACAAATCCACTTTCATCATTTAACAGTGTTGGTTCTTATAATCATGTAAACCAAGCTAATCATACAAAGGTTTGGGTTTGTAGTTTATCTCTAGTTTTTTCATGCACCTCGATCCTTTTAACCAGTCGTAATCTATTGTATGGCTCGATATGCTTTGACCTATCGGTGTCATGATTGAATAAATAGTATTACATCTACCCTTTTCTAGATTCATAGCAATGGCATCATTTGTTTCCTCCATTCTTGCTACCCTCAGCGAACAAATATCAGAAAACTCACAAGGGAACACTATGTTATGCAGAAGCACAAATCTTGCCCATAGTTCGTGATGTGCAACTCACTAGTTATCTTGATGGATCTCCCCCGGCACCATGCAAGATCATGGATAAAATAACCAAAAAGGAAAACAGTGAATCTCCCATCTCGCCTATATCGTTGGCTTAGGACTAATACATCCTAGGACATATCCTGAATTTGCTTTTAAAAGACGTCTTGACATAGGTGGTGTGGATGACGAGCATGGCACAAGTCTGGACCATGCTTGAGAAGATGTTCTTAGGTCAATTTGAGAACAAGTCACCAGTAACAAGATGAGGATTGCCAACATTCATGAGGGAAACATGACATCCATGGAGTATATCTCCAATGTGAAAGCTCTCGAAGATGAGCTCTCTTCCTTCGGCAAGCACGTCGATAACAATTACATGATGTCTTACCTACTAGCCAGGCTCGATGTAAATTGTACCCATGTAGTGAGCTTTGTCAGAAAATATACTCTTATATATATGAATATTGTGTAAGTATGCAAGTTTTTTTTTTGAAACTATGATGATTTTTATAGCAAATTCAGAAACTATACACCCTAATGCAGAAAAACCAAAAGTATCACCCTGTCGGCCTCCTGCTGGCCGAAGAGGGAGTTTTCGGCCAACCGCTGGACAAAAAGGACTTTCCGGCCAACAGTTGACCAAAGAGTCCCTCTTCGGCCAACACCGGCTCTACTGTTTTAGAAAATTCATATCAATTAGGATTTTCAGTATTTTAATTTTACTCTTTTTGAATGAGATTATAAATTTTATAAAGTTTCTGTACATATCAAGTTTGACTATATTTGAAAGTTTGAATTTGATTTTTTATGAATTTGCTCAAATCACTAGATTGCCTATAATTTGAGCTAGGAGTATTCTTTTTAAATGGTTCTTTTTGCTACTGGTTCTTTGTGACTTTGTTTATCAGTAGTAATTAATTGGTGAATTTTAGGATTATTTAGAATTAGGTTTTCATGAAAACAGTTCTGTTTTAGTGTTTTATAGGTTTTGTGCTATTTCTTTTAATTTTATTGCTTTAAATTGTTTTCTTTATTTTTTTGACATGTTCTTTTAGTTTCTGTTAAGTTATTAGTAGATATTTTATTTGTAGTATTTTTTGTATTTTATTTCTTTTATCCTCCATTTTCTTTCCCGTCGTTCTTTCCCTCCATTTTCTCCCGCTATTTTCTTTGCCGCCATTTTCTCCCGCCATTCTTTGCCTCCATTTTCTCTTGCCATTTTCTTTCCCGTCAATTTATTTGCCGCCATTCTCTCCCTCCATTTTCTCCTGCCATTTTATTTCCTACCATTCTTTCCCGCCATTTTCTTTCCCGCTATCTTCTTTACCGCCATTCTCTCCCGCCATCTTCTTTTCCGCCATCTTCTTTCTCTCCATCTTCACTTCTCAACTTAGAAAACGAGCCTCATGTTGTCCACGATCGTAGATAACATCGTCTGACACGGTCTGTGTCTCCTGCGTCGGTGTTGCTGCTGAGTGTGAAACACTGTCTGAGAGAAGTCATAAGTGTTTGCAGCTTCGTCATCATCATCGGAGAGTGTTTCACACTTATGACTTCTCTCCAATAGTGTTTCACACTCCACATGAAGGCATCATAGTTATCCTCCGTCGATGCAGCACTCCTTAGTGTGGCGGGAGAGAATGGCGGGAAAGAAAATGGCGGGAGAAAATGGCGGCAAAGAAGATGGCGGCAAAGAAAATGGAGGGAAAAAGATTGCGGAAAAGTATTTTTTTATGTATAAAACAGCAATGGTTGTACATGATTTATAAGAAACTTTTAAAAATAAATCCCTATGAAGCCCAAAACAAGTTTTCTAGTAGGATAAAAAGAAATAAAATACAAATAAATACTACAAATAAAATAGCTACTGATAACTAACTAAAGAAAACAATTTAAAGCAATTAAAATTAAAAGAAATGGCATAAAACCGATAAAACACTAAAACTGAATTTTTTTCATAAAAACCTAATTTTAAATAATTATAAAATTCGCAAATTAATTACTACTGATAAACAAAGTCACAAAGAACCAGTAGCAAAAAGAATCATCTGAAAAAATACTCCTAGCTCTAATTATAGGCAATCTAGTGATTTGAGCAAATTCATGAAAATTCAAATTCAAACTTTCAAATCTAGTCAAATTTGATATCTACAGAAACTTCATAAAATTTCTAATCTAATGCAAAATGTATTAAATTAAAATACTAAAAATCCTAATTGATATGAATTTTCTAAAACAGTAGAGCAGGTGTTGGCCGAAGAGGGACTCTTTGGCCAACTGTTGGCCGAAAAGTCCTTTTTGGCCAACGGTTGGCCGAAAAGTCTCTCTTCGGCCAACATGAGGCCCACAGGGTGATACTTTTGATTTGTATGCATTAGGGTGTATAGTTTCCGAATTTGCTATAAAAATCATCATAGTTTCAAAAAATGTGAATACCAACGAAAGATGTATCCATGAGCAAGAGTAAAATTCTCTAGAAGTTTATATCTGGGACAATCTAATGAGGTAATGGGGAGCAATTTGGAAAATTATGTGACTGAGTCTAGGTTTTTTTAGGCCAAGATACTTGGAAATTTTTTGCCTATCTCAATTTTAGCTCGAATGCACGACTTGGAGGCCAAGACTTGACACCTACATATAATATATAGGACTCGGAAGCCTAGGAGAAAACCCAAACTAAAACAAAGTTTCTAGAAGGCACATATTGACTCAATTGTTGTACCACATATGATTTTATCCATTTTAGCCACCAAATAAACTCTTGTAGTCTGTTTATGCAGAATGAGATATCAACGAAGGCAGGAAGTTAAGTAGAGTCGTCCAGTTGGGGGCCTAAACCTAGATAAATCATGTGCCTTCATCGTTGCGAGCTTCATCGATGAGATCTTTGTATTACCCTTCCTCCATGCTTGGACTATGTATCCCCCCATATAAAAAAATCTTGATTTTTTTGTATAAAAATAGCCTCGTTGCTGGTAGTTTCTCTCACTCGTCTGTTTACTCTATAATTTTTATGCCTATATCCGCAGCTTTGACACCCGCAAGATATTCTTGAAGGAACCGGCAATGCACTGGGTTCCAATCCTCACTCAATTCTACTACTCAGAGAAGTTACCGAGAAAGTTGTGGTCGTTGTGATGGAAATCGCAGAAGTGGAAGCAACACCAACACCTCACGACAGCAAGGTGATCTTGCTCAAAGAGGTTACCAAGAAAGTTGTGGTTGTTGTTATGGAAATTGTGGAAATTGCAGCAACACCAACACCACAAGACAACAAGGTGAGCACGGCTAGGGCAATCTAGGAGGACAACCGAGGATGTGCCAAGTTTGCCTCAAAATTGGCCATATTGGGAGAGTGTTGGCATCATTTTGATGACAACTAGGTTCACAATGGAGTGCAACATGCTTGTCGGTTCATAATACTCACAGTAATCTCGATGAGGTGTCATGCATAGACAGAATGCCAGAAGGGAATCTCCCAGGCATTACCTAGGTTCAACCCCTCACGGTGGTGGTAAAACCATAGTCCTACTTGATTGTATTGTTGGTGGTAGCCACGTGTGAGAGCTTTGGTGTGGTGTACAATGGATAGATCGGTTAGGATCATGGGTATATCGAGACTAGATGATCTATGATCTAGCCCTAGCTTTGGTGTGGTGTACAATGGAGAGATTGCTAAGGATCGCTCCATGTCCACCCAGATCATGTTTGGACTGATCAAGCAGAGAGTGCAAAGAACCGTAGGTGTAAACCCTAGTCCCGTCCCATCATGGTCGGAACACATTAATTGCAAGGACATGGCTCAGCAGGCTACTGGGTTCCTGTAGTGCATCACATGAGGGACGCCACTTCAGTTTCTTTCTGTCTATATAAGGTAGGGGACACAACAGAAGCGGTACCCCCTACCCATTCCTTGCCCACCTTTATCTTCCTCGTGCTCTTGCTCAACCATTGCAGACAGCTAGAGCTCCACGCACAATACTACTTCCTCCTCCCCATCTGTTAGCCAAGCCAAAGCTGGCTATGGCTGATGGCACACGGAAAGGTGATCCAATGGAGAGAAGGCAGCACCCGAAAGAGGTGGTCCTACCGTAGGGGAGGCTTCGCTGGTGGCATTGCCTGCAAGAACAACTCCTTGACAACAACACCAAGAGAAATGGATCCCCTTGTTGGGATTAACTGAAGAATATCGTTAGTCGTGACTTCTTTCCAAGGCAAGCATCTATCCAATCGCGTGCACTACCAGAGAAGGAGATCAAGTCGGCGCCACGGTAGAATGAGTGTGTGCTTCTTACGTCGTTCATCTACAAAGGTATGTCCCTGATGCCCAATGATTTCTTTCATCGACTTAGTTTCTTCTATGATGTCTAGCTTCATCATGTCACACCAAACATGATCCTCCACATCGCCCACTACATTGCGATGTGTGAGTGTTTCCCAATGACCCATCCCCACTTAGGGCTTTGGAGGAAGTACTTCCAGGATAAAGTCTAGAAGAACGGCGAGGACGTCTATGACTGTGGGGGAGCCGTAATTAAGCTGAGGCCAAGGTACGGCTAATTCAAGCTTGGGATGCCCAACTTCGTGAAGAGGTGGCAGCATGGGTTGTCCTACTACCCTGATGCCACGGCTCGTGATGAACAGATGGGGTTGCTTCCATACTCAGATTTGTCCCCTATCTGATGTAGGTCTTTGGAGTCTGGCTAATGACGAATCACGGGAAGTGGATGCACTTCTTCAAAAGAAATGATGCGCCATAAGCGCGCCTGGCTCCCCCGGGAGTGAATCCTAGTGATGTGGTAAGAGAGGCATATCCAACCTGTTCAGGCTTGACTAAAGGGCCCGCACGATGCTACCCAATCTATGGTCGAGCCCTACAACCAGCCTACGCTCAAGGGGCTGGCCGCCTTGGTGGCGAACGCAAAGGTGATTGACGTCTTGACTGTTGTCCAAGTCGAGCCGTATTTTGATACGTCTCCAACGTATCTATATTTTTTGATTGTTTCATGATGTTATATTTTAAGGAAATATGCCCTAGAGGTAATAATAGAATTGTTATTTTATATTTCCTTATTCATGATAAAGGTTTATTATTCATGCTAGAATTGTATTGATCGGAAACTTAAATACATGTGTGAATACATAAACAAATACCATGTCCCTAGTGAGCCTCTACTAGACTAGCTCGTTGATCAAAGATGGTTAAGGTTTCCTAACCATAGACATGTGTTGTCATTTGATAACGGGATCACATCATTAGGAGAATGATGTGATGGACTAGACCCACCCGTGAGCTTAGCATATTGATCGTTCAGTTTTATTGCTATCGCTTTCTTCATGTCAAATACATATTCCTTCGACTATGAGATTATGCAACTCCCGGATACCATAGGAATACCTTGTGTGCTATCAAACGTCACAACATAACTGAGTGATCATAAAGATGCTCTATAGGTATCTCCGAAGGTGTTTGTTGAGTTGGCATAGATCGAGATTAGGATTTGTCACTCCGAGTATCGGAGAGGTATCTCTGGGCCCTCTCGGTAACACACATCATAAGCTTGCAAGAAAACAACTAAGGAGTTAGTCACGAGGTGATGTATTACGGTGCGAGTAAAGAGACTTTCCCGTAACAAGATTGAACTAGGTATGAAGATACCGACGATCGAATCTCGGGCAAGTAACATACCGATGGACAAAAGGAATTACATATGTTGTCATTATGGTTCGGCCGATAAAGATCTTCGTAGAATATGTAGGAGCCAATATGTGCATCCAGGTTCTGCTATTGGTTATTAACCAGATAGGTGTCTTGGTCATGTCTACATAGTTCTCGAACCCGTAGGGTCCGCACGCTTAACGTTCGTTGACGATATAGTGTTATATGAGTTATATGTTTTGGTGAGCGAATGTTTTTCGGAGTCCCGGATGAGGTCACAGACATGACGAGGAGTCTCGAAATGGTCAAGAGGTAAAGATTGATATATAGGACGATGGTATTTGGACATCGGACGTGTTTCGTGACGTACCGGGAAGAAATCGGGTCACCGGAAGGGGTTCCGGGCACCCCCGGCATGTATATGGGCTTAATGGGCCAAGGGAGGGGCAGACCAGCCCACAGGGGGCTGGTGCGCCCCTGTCCCTAGCCGAACAGCCCTAGGGAAGGAAAAAGGGGAGGGCTAGCCCCTCCTGCCTTTCCCTCTCATTGGAGAAAGGAAAGGGGGGCGCCACCCTCCCGTGCCTTTTCCTCGCTTCTATACATGGCAGGGGGGCGCCACCTTGGGAGAGCCCCAAGTAGGATTCCTCCTACTTGGGCGCCCCCCTTGGCTACTCCTCCCTCCCTCCCACCTGTATATATGTGGGAGGGGGACGCCTAGCACACAACAGATCAATAGTTAGCCATCTGCGGGGCCCCCTCCACCGTTTACACCCCCGTTCATATTTTGGCAGTGCTTTGGCGAAGCCCTACTGAGATCACTTCAACATCACCGTCACCACATCGTCGTGCTGGCGGAACTCATCTACTACCTCGGCATCTTGCTGGATCAAGAAGGCGGAGGACGTCACTGAGCTAAACGTGTGCTGAACGCGGAGGTGCCGTACGTTCGGTACTAGATTGGTTGGATCACCAAGAAAGTTCGACAACATCAGCCGCATTACTAAACTCTTCCGCTTACGGTCTACGAGGCACCACTTAAGCTCATTGCTTTAAACGGAATCCAATAGCCAATAGGATGCATCTATCTAATGGTTTTCTCTTTTTAGGATTTTTTTTTTGAAGAAGATGAGGACCCACCCAATGGAAATGGAAATTTTCTACTTTTCGCAATTCTTCTCCATTTTTTGTGTGCTGCATAGTCTCCTTTTTCATAAAAAAAATTCTTTTAGATTGTATGTATTGGATTATTTATTTATTCTTATAAGAAAATATTTTACAGGCCATATCACAGTCAATAGTATCTCATAACTCACATGAGAATTCAATATTTTGACAATCCACCCTCTCGATGCATCCAAAAATAATGAGTATATTCGCTGAAAGTCATGGGATATCATTCCGTTCATGTTTTTTTCTAAAACGAAAAGACCATAGATCAGCTCATGAAAACTCTGGTCTGTTGCCCCCTTTAGAAAGTACATGGGGGAGAACAACCTAGTATCACATTCACCAACCAGCACAATTAGTAGTAATTCTTGTAGAGCATTGTATCATTCTGGACTTGCTTTGTAACACTGAGCTTAAGTCGTGCCCTATATCTCTCTAAATATAGATCATTTAGTGCCAATCTGACCACCAAATCTGAACGTTTTGGTTATCAAGATATATAATTGTCGCATAGCGTGTTGACTCATTTCAGCTCCTTTTGTCAAGTGTCGCATTGAATCCTTTCATGTCCAGTTGTCATGTAGTGTGCTGACTTATTTCATCTCTCTTTATCCCATGTTGCATTGACTACTTCCATTTCCTTTTTGTCGTGTGCCAATTTAATTCCTCAATTTCATCACCGTTTGTCGTTGGCACGTTGACTCCTTTCATATGCATTTTTTTAGTTTTTGTAAGCATTTTCCACAATGCATCACTTAAATAAATTAATAGGGTTTGAGATATTATATGATTGTATCTCGTAACAAGATTATTCATGCGTGTGTTTTTACGGTGTCAGTACAACAAACCAACTATTCAAGCTCCATGGAAATTCACAGGATACTATTGCTCTCTGATATTTTGTGATTAAAAAATCATATGATTGAAGATGATCAGCCTTGTGTACATCACAAATAGTTTCTTGTATTCTTCTATCATTTAATGGTGATGATACGAAATCCATTAGATTATCTTGTCGTTGTTTAGGTGCATCAAGATTTCTTTCAACTATACATCTATGTCTACAATTGTGTGAGTTTTTTTTAGAAAAGGAGGATCACCCCCGGCCTTAACAATACAAGGGTGATTAATTTCTATGCAAATAAAGTAACATAGAAACACTTACTATCTTCGGAAGAAAATTCCTATACCAAAGCCGATGATTTGTGTCCAATGGAGAGGCATTGAAACCAAAACTTTTGGAGTTGGATTGTTGGATCAACGGACATGGAATTAAATTTAGGTGCAGAGATCCCCTTTCATCATTTTGTAGTGTAGGTTCTTACAATCATGTAAACCGAGCTAACCGTACAAAGGTTCGGGTTTGTAGTTTATCTCTAGTTCTTTTATGCACCTTGAGCCTTTTACCCAGCCGTTGTAATCTCTATTGTATGGCTCGATCAATATAAGACCATCCGGGCCTACGAGGCTCGATATGCTTTGACCTATCAGTATCATGATTGGATAAATAGCTACCCTTTCCTAGATTCCTATCAATGGCATCATCTTTTTCCTACATTCCTGCTTCCCTCGGCCAATAAATATCGGAAAGCACACAAGGGAACACTACGTTATGTGGGAGCACAAGTCTTGCCCACAGTTCGTGGAGCCCAACTCACTAGTTATCTTGATGGATCTCCCCTGACACCACGCAAGATTATCGAGAAAACAACCAATGAGGAAAAGAGTGAGTCTCCAATTTCTTTGGACTAACACGTCCTAGGAGATATCCTCAATTTGTTTTTAAAAGACGTCTTGACACGGGTGGTGTGAATGACGAGCGTGCCACAAATCTGGACCATGATTGAGAATATGTTCTCAGGTCAATTATGGGACAAGTCATCAGTAACAAGATAAGGATTGCCAACATTCATGAGGGAAACAAAACAGCCATGGAGTAATTCTCGAAGATGAGCTCTCTTCCATAGACAAGCACGTGCATAACAATTGCATGATTTCGTACCTACAAGCCCGGCTCGATGTAAATTATACCCCACTAGTGAGCTTTGTCAACAAATATACTCTTATTTGTATGAATATTGTGTACGTATGCGACATGAATACCAACGAGAGATGTATCCATGAATATCATGTAAGTATTGTGTCGCTGCTAGGTCCGTTGCTCAAGTCGGAGCCGTCTGGACACCGATGCGGGTGGTCGTCTGTTTGGCATGGGCCAGTATGGGTCTTGGCGTCTGCTGCAACGAAGGCTTCGTTGATGAAGTTGATGGGGAAGTCGTAGTCGCTGGCTCATGGTGTGATGACAATGAAGCTTGGTGACAACCTCGACAGTGTTTTCTCTTCTCAGCGGTATGTGCATCTTCGTGTGGGTAGCCAGGAGCCCAGTGTTGAGTATATGTGTTATGTGCATATTGTGTACAGGGCCGGCCCTGTGTTTCGGGAGGCCCTTGTCGTGGTTCTAAGTCTGACAGTAAGAATGGGGGGTAAGTATGGAAAGGCAAGATCCTAGCTATGGAGTAGTTGTATGCGCAAGGAGTTTTACGAGTTCGGGCCCTTCTCTGAGGAAGTAACAGCCCTACGTCTCGGAGCCCGGAGGCAGTCGACTGGATTATGTGTGTGTATGTTACAAAGTTGCGAACCCCTATCCTAGTGGAGGGGGGTGGCTTATATAGAGTTCGCCAGGACCCCAGTCAGCCCACGTTACAAGGAGTTTAATGTACATAAAGAGAGGGGGTTACTGGTAACGCCTGTAATAAAGGACCATGAAGGCCATAAAAGCTACTTATGAGATGACCGTTTGTAGGCAGTGCCTTTAGGTCTTCTTATAGTCGAGTGGCTGTCTTCATGGTCGACTGCTTGTGCTTCTGGTCGAGTGCGCTCGTGTCCGTCGACTGGGCTGACCAGGTCGACTGAAATGTTGATACTTCTTAGAATGTCTTTCATTGTAGGAGTCATGTCCTTGATTGGGTACCTCAGGTATGATAAGTTACCCTACCCTAGGTACGTATCCTCGTCATTAGCCCCCGAATGGGTCAGGAGTTAAGTGAGAATGGGGCCGAGCCTACGCTTCCGACTCAACCTCCATGCTTCGGTTGCATCTGTCTTTGGATAAATGGAAGTTACGGTGGGAACCCATTCTTCAGTTGCCTTGATCCAGTCAGATGTCCGTCGAGTGGTTTCATATTACCGTCGAGTGTGTTTATGTGACGAGTCTCTTGGGAGACTTAAGAAAACGGATCTTTTCGTCTGACAAACCGTCCTGTCGATCGCGGACCTTGCGGGATTTGAAAATTGGGAAGCGCACCGGACGGAGAAAATCGCGCGAATCGGCTGGATAAGGCAAGGGCGCCTCGATCTCCGCGCCACCTTTTTCGCCACGTACTGCGCGCGCGCCTGCTGCGGGATTTGACTGGGGGGCGCAGGCCCACTGATCAGCCACTCGGGTGTGGCCTTATATAAGGTAATGATTCCGATTTTTTTTTACTGTGCGCCCTTGTTTTTCTTCTCCCTTCCTCCGTAAGCCTCCGCCTCGCTCTTCGCTGCGATCTCGACACCGCCGCTCGGCCAAGACCTCGTTCGAGGCGATGGGGAAGGACAAGACGGCGGCGGCGGAACGCGCGAAGAAGGCCGCGGCAAAGGGTAAGGGGAAGAAATCTGGCTGAGGCGGGTCGTCCTCGCGGGCCGCTCTGCCGTCTGGCTGGTTACAGGGGGATTGGATGCCCTCCATCCTTACTCAAGCGGATATCGACGACATGGTGGAGGGGGGACTCATTCCCTACAAGGCTGCTCGCCTCCCTGGGAAGGAGACGGAGCCGGAACCTCGCGAGGGTGAGTGCGTCCTGATAGCCACCCATGTCGACCGGGGGTTTTCCCTGCCCCCGAGTCCTTTTTTTAGGGCCTTTCTGAACTTCTTCGGAGCGCAGCTCCACCATTTCACGCCCAACTCCATAGTCTATCTTGCTGCGTTCGTGTCTCTGTGTGAGTGTTTCTTAGGCTGTCGACCTCACTGGGGCCTCTTCAAGCATATCTTCACTTGCCGATCCCAGTCGGTTAAAAGGCTCAACCCGGACGGGGAAAGGACGCAGGTGATCCAGATGTGCGGGGGCCTCGGGATCCAGACGAGGGGTAAGAGTTGTTTTCCTCCCATGACGCTTCCCGATTCCGTGCGCGGGTGGCAGTCGACTTGGTTCTACTGCAAGGACCAGCCGACCCCTGGCCACTCGACCGGCCTTCCTCCTTTTACCTTGGACCGAGTGCAGAAACCCGCTTCTTTGAAAGTGGTTCCAGAGGAGAAGGCTCAGGTGAAGGTATTAGTCAGTCGAGTGGTTGAGTTGGTTCGGGAAGGCGTGACCGGCATGGACTTGCTCGAAGTCTTCCTCCAGCGACGAATCCAACCTCTCCAGGCTCGGGATCACTCGATGTGGTTGTATTCCGGGTCCGACGACTCCACTCGGATCCACCCGGAGGCGGTCGAGGCTTCTGTACTGGAGAGCTGGCTGACCAGCATGACCGGGAATAAGGACAACCCCAGGGGTTCTAGGAGGATTGCTCCGCTTGATGGGATGATGGAGACAGACAAGGTACGTTTTACTTCTTCCGACTGAAATTTTCACTCCGTCTAGTAACTGGCTTGCGATAAGTCGACTGATCCTTGCTCTGCCCGTTGTCTTGCAGGAGATCAACGACATGTATTCGATGCCGAATGGGAACCAGGAGCAAGCATCTGAAGGAGGAGGGAGTGGAGGCGAAGGAAGTGAGGGTGGAGGTGAAGGAAGTGAGGGTGGAGGTGAAGTCGAGGAGTGGGAATCTGATGGTGACGTAGAGGAGGAGGCCAGCGACGACTCGGGTGATGAAGATGAAGAGGTGGAGGTCGACCTTCCTCGACGCGAGAGACGCTCCAAGAACGCTCAGGATCCCGCCGTGGGGCGCTGTCAGTCGAGTGCTCCGGTGGGCCAGTCATCCAAGCGCCCTCGGACCGCGTCGCCGGCCCCAACTGAGAAGGCACCCAAGCAGCCCAGAGCCATCCCGACCAAGCCACCCAAGGCCTTGCCCAAGATCAGGGTCGCCATCCCTGTCATCTCTGGGTAAGTGACTGTTTTTATCTTTCTTGAGTCGACTAGAACGGATTCTTAGTCGATTCACTTTCAAATTATTTGCTTGGAATCGTGCAGCGCCGCTACTTCCGAGACTTCCATCCAGAATGTCGATGAGATGATGGAGGACGCCGTCACTTCCAACTTAGGTATAATCTTTGACACGATCCGACTGTTTAACTGCTGAGTCGATTGGATATTCATTTCTGAACTTTTGTAGCTCCGACCAACATTATTGACCTTCCGGATGATGAGGAGGAGGCGGAAGTGCCGCTCAGGCCTTTTAGGAGGAGAGGCCGGAGGGCCACGGTCGACAAGGCTCCTCAGACCGCGTCGACTGCTGAGGCGGTGGTCCAAGGGGGTGACAACACCGCCCGGACTATTGTGACTTTTGCTGAACCAATGACGACTGCCCGGCCTTCGTCGTCGACTGCTCCCCCACTGGTCGACCCGCCCTCGTTCTTCGCCGCCTACCAGACCCCGGAGGATCAAGTGAGTGCTGCTAAGGAGGCTATACGTCAGGCGGGGCTCGTGATGGAGCAGACCAAAGCGGCTCGGGATGCCAGTCAAGCGGCCTATGACATCAGCTCGGCGTTGCAGCAGAACGTCCAGGTTAGTTGGTCTTCACTTGCGTTGTACACCCACTGGGTGTTGTTGATCTGAAATTTTTCATTGGTGGGGGCACGCTGAGTGCACCCACTGGGTGTAGTCCCCAAGGCCACGGTCGACTGCTGGCAGTCGACTGCGGTCTTTATGCTTTCAAACTTCCTCACTCGACTGATCGGATTGGGTCGAGTGGAAATCAAGGAAAACCGGTGGGGGCACGCTGAGTGCACCCACTGGGTGTAGTCCCCGAGGCTACTGTCGAATGTTTTGATTCGGCTGTAGTCTTAGAAGTGTTGTGCTCTTTCTTTCAGTCACTCGGGAGTAACTTGTCTTTGATACCCTTTGTCGATTGACTCTTTGCAGAAGTCTTGTGAGCTTGTTGCTCAGCTCGCTGATCTGAAGGATAAGCAGATCCAGCTTAATCTTGATTTACAGTTTGCTCAGGAAAACGTGCAGAAGGCGGAGGATGAAGCAAAAGGTATGGCTGGTGAGGAATCGACGTCTATCTCTGTTCCTCTGCCCGTTCTGAACTCTGTGTCTGTTGTTGCTTTGCAGACGAACTAGAGAAGGCCCTGAAGAAGAAAGATCTTGACCTTGCGGAGGCGCAAAAGGCAGCTGCGGAGAAGTTAAAGCTCGCTGAAGAGAAACTTGCTTCAGTCAGCCATCTTGAGAACAAGAACGCTAGGCTGAAGTCTGCTCTTGACGAGGCCAATAGGGAAGCGAGTCGACTGAAGACTGACAAGAGTACTCTGAACGACAAGATCGGCCAGCTGGCGGGGAAGCACAAGGACTTGGGGGATTATCTTGGGGGTCTTGCCAAGAAGCTATACCTCATGCTTGAAGGTAATCCCCTTTGTGTGATTAATCTTGTTGTTGTCGACTCACCATTTGGTTACAGTTTTGCTCTGTCGAAACTTCTTTCAGAATTCTGCCGGAATTTTGAGGAAGAGACCAGTCGAGTGGAGACCCGCCTGGACCCTATCAATTCTCCTGTGAAGGATGAAGTGGCCATGAATGTCCTCCGGTTGGAATCCCGTATCGCTGGTGTGGTGGACTACCTGGCTCGACTGAAAGCTGCTGTGTCGCGGATCGACTCCGCACTCTGGCCCAAAGAGACCCTTCAGAACGACCTTGAATCCTTGGTCACTCGACTAAGTGATGTTCCAGGTCGAGTGCGAGAATGGAAAAAGTCTTCTGCTAGGTGCGGTGCTGATGTGGCTCTGTCACTGGTTCGTGTCCACTGCAAGGAGGCGCGAGAGGAGAAGCTGGCCGCTCTCCAGGTTGCCAATACCAGGAAGCATAATTTTCAGGATTTCATGGAGACCTTCATCGCTGCTGCCACTCGAATCTCAGACGGGATCGACTTGGACGAATTCGTTGCACCATCAAGCCCTCCGCCAGAAGAGTAAAAAACTGCTGTGCTTTACCTTAAATTTGCCTCGGGATGCCGAGTGGTTTATGTATTGGATAAACTCCGTCGGGCTTGTTGGGGAACGTAGCAGAAATTCAAAATTTTCCTACGTGTCACCAAGATCTATCTATGGAGAAACCAGCAACGAGGGGAAGGAGAGTGCATCTACATACCCTTGTAGATCGCTAAGCGGAAGCGTTCAAGTGAACGGGGTTGATGGAGTCGTACTCGTCGTGATTCAGATCACCGATGATCCTAGTGCCGAACGGACGGCACCTCCGCGTTCAACACACGTACAGCCCGGTGACGTCTCCCATGCCTTGATCCAGCAAGGAGAGAGGGAGAGGTTGAGGAAGACTCCATCCAGCAGCAGCACAACGGCGTGGTGGTGGTGGAGGAGCGTGGCAATCCTGCAGGGCTACGCCAAGCACCTGCGGGAGAGGAGGAGGTGTCACGGGAGGGAGAGGGAGGCGCCAGGCCTTAGATTGGTTTGCTCCTCCTTTTCCCCACTATATATAGGGCCAAGGGAGAGGGGGAGGCGCAGCCCTTGCCCCTTCCTCCAAGGAAGGGTGCGGCCAAGGGTGGGGAGGAGTCCATCCTCCCCAAGGCACCTCGGAGGTGCCTTCCCCCTTTAGGACTCTCCCCTTTTTCCTATCTCTTGGCGCATGGGCCTCTTGGGGCTGGTGCCCTTGGCCCATATAGGCCAAGGCACACCCCTTACAGCCCATGTGGCCCCCCGGGGCAGGTGGCCCCACCCGGTGGACCCCCGGGACCCTTCTGGTGGTCCCGGTACAATACCGATGACCCCGAAACTTGTCCCGATGGCCGAAATAGTACTTCCTATATATAATTCTTTACCTCCGGACCATTCCGGAACTCCTCGTGACGTCCGGGATCTCATCCGGGACTCCGAACAACATTCGGTAACCACATACAAGCTTCCTTTATAACCCTAGCGTCATCGAACCTTAAGTGTGTAGACCCTACGGGTTCGGGAGACATGCAGACATGACCGTGATGTTCTCCGGTCAATAACCAACAGCGGGATCTGGATACCCATGTTGGCTCCCACATGTTCCACGATGATCTCATCGGATGAACCACGATGTCAAGGACTTAATCAATCCCGTATACAATTCCCTTTGTCTATCGGTACGATACTTGCCCGAGATTCGATCGTCGGTATCCCAATACCTTGTTCAATCTCGTTACCGGCAAGTCTCTTTACTCGTTCCGTAACACATCATCCCGTGATCAACTCCTTGATCACATTGTGCACATTATGATGATGTCCTACCGAGTGGGCCCAGAGATACCTCTCCGTCACACGGAGTGACAAATCCCAGTCTCGATTCGTGCAACCCAACAGACACTTTCGGAGATACCCGTAGTGTACCTTTATAGCCACCCAGTTACGTTGTGACGTTTGGCACACCCAAAGCATTCCTACGGTATCCGGGAGTTGCACAATCTCATGGTCTAAGGAAATGATACTTGACATTAGAAAAGCTTTAGCATACGAACTACATGATCTTGTGCTAGGCTTAGGATTGGGTCTTGTCCATCACATCATTCTTCTAATGATGTGATCCCGTTATCAATGACATCCAATGTCCATGGTCAGGAAACCGTAACCATCTATTGATCAACGAGCTAGTCAACTAGAGGCTTACTAGGGACATGGTGTTGTCTATGTATCCACACATGTATCTGAGTTTCCTATCAATACAATTCTAGCATGGATAATAAACGATTATCATGAACAAGGAAATATAATAATAATCAATTTATTATTGCCTCTAGGGCATATTTCCAACAGTCTCCCACTTGCACTAGAGTCAATAATCCAGTTCACATCACTATGCGATTAACACTCAAGGTCACATCCCCATGTGACTAACACCCAAAGCGTTTACTAGAGTCAATAATCTAGTTCACATTACCATGTGATTAATACTCAATGAGTTCTGGGTTTGATCATGTTATGCTTGTGAGAGATGTTATAGTCAACGGGTCTGAATCTTTCAGATCCGTGTGTGCTTTACGAATCTCTATGTCATCTCCTAGATGCAGTTACCACGCTCTATTTGGAACTATTCCAAATAACTGTTCTACTATACGAATCCAATTTACTACCTAGTATAATCTGGATCAGTGTCAAAGTTTGCATCGGCGTAACCTTTTGCGACGAACTCTTTTCCACTTCCATAATCGAGAAAATTCCTTAGTCCACTAGTTACTAAGGATAACCTTGACCGTTGTCCTGTGATCCATTCCTGGATCACACTTGTACCCCTTGACTGACTCATGGTTTGGCACACTTCAGGTGCGGTACATAGCATACTGTAGAGCCTATGTGTAAGCATAGGGGACGACCTTCGTCCTTTCTCTTTCTTCTGCCGTGGTCAGGTCTTGAGTCTTACTCAATACTCACACGTGTAATACAGCCAAGAACTCCTTCTTTGCTGATCTATTTTGAATTCCTTCAAAATCTTGTCACGGTATGTATTCAATTTGAAAGTACTATTAAGCGATTTTGATCTATCCTTATAGATCTTGATGCTCAATGTTCAAGTAGCTTAATCCAGGTTTTCCATTGAAAAACACTTTCCAAATAACCCTATATGCTTTCCAGAAATTCTACATCATTTCTGATCAACAATATGTCAACAACATATACTCATCAGAAATTCTATAGTGCTCCCACTCACTTCTTTGGAAATACAAGTTTCTCATAAACTTCGTATAAACCTAAAATCTTTGATCAACTCATCAAAGTGTACATTCCAACTCCGAGATGCTTACTCCAGTCCTTAGAAGGATAGCTGGAGCTTTGCATACTTATTAGCATCTTTCAGGATTGACAAAACCTTCCGGTTGTATCACATACAATCTTTCCTCAAGAAAAATCGTCGAGGAAACAATGTTTTGACATCCTATCTGCAAGATTTCATAAATAATGCAGTAATCGCTAACATAATTCAAACAGACTTATAGCATCGTAGTCAACTCCTTGAACTTGTCGGAAAACATTTTAATGACAAGTCGAGCTTTCTTAATGGTGACATTTACCATCATTGTCCGTCTTCCTTTTAAAATCCATCTGTACCTAACAGCCTTACGACCATCAAGTAGTTCTTCCAAAGTCTACACTTTGTTTTCATATATGGATCCTCTCTCGGATTATATGGCCTCGAGCCATTTATCGGAATCAAGGCCCACCATTGCTTCTCCATAGCTCGTAGGTTCATTGTTGTCTAGCAACATGACTTCCAAGACAGGATTACGTACCACTCTCAAGTAGTACGCATCCTTGTCATCCTACGAGGTTTGGGAGTGACTTGATCCGAAGTTTCATGATCACTATCATAAGCTTCCACTTCAATTGGTGTAGGTGCCATAGGAACAATTCATGTGCCCTGCTACACACTAGTTGAAGTGATGGTTCAATAACCTCATCAAGTCTCCACCATCCTCCCACTCAATTCTTTCGAGAGAAACTTTTCCTCGAGAAAGGACCCGATTCTAGAAACAATCCCTATTGCTTTCGGATCTGAGACAGGAGGTATACCCAACTGTTTTGGGTGACCTATGAAGATGCAGTTATCCGCTTTGGGTTCGAGTTTATCAACCTGAAACCTTTTCATATAAGCGTCGTGACCCCAAACTTTTAAGAAACAACAGCTTAGGTTTCTCTAAACCATAGTTCATACGGTGTCATCTCATCGGAATTACGTGGTGCCCTATTTAAAGTGAGTGCGGTTGTCTCTAATGCCTAACCCATGAACGATAGTGGTAATTCGATAAGAGACATCATGGTATGCATCATGTCCAATAGGATGCAGTTATGATGTTCGGACACACCATCACACTATGGTGTTCCAGGCGGTACTAGTCGTGAAATAATTTCCACAATGTCTCAATTGTGTACCAAACTCGCAACTCAGATATTCATCTCTATGATCATATCATAGATATTTTATCCTCTTGTCACGATGATCTTCAGCTTCATTCTGAAATTACTTGAACCATTCAATAATTCAGACTTGTGTTTCATCAAGTAAATATGCTCAGTATCTACTCAAATCATCTGTGAAGTAAGAGCATAACGATATCCACTGTGTGCCTCAGCATTCATTGGACTGCACACATCAAAATGTGTTACTTCCAACAAGTTGCTTTCTTGTTCCATTTTACTGAAACCGAAGCTTTCAGTCATCTTGCCCATGTGGTATGATTTGCATATCTCAAGTGATTCAAAATCAAGTGAGTCCAAACGGTCCATCTGCATGGAGTTTCTTCATGCGTTTTATACCAATATGACTTACATGGCAGTGCCACAAGTAGGTGGTACTATCATTACTATCTTATATCTTTTGGCATGAACATGTGTATCCCTATGATCGAGATTCAATAAACCATTCATTCTAGGTGCAAGACCATTGAAGGTATCATTCAAATAAATAGAGTAACCATTATTCTCTTTAAATGAATAACCGTATTGCGATAGACATAATCCAATCATGTCTATGCTCAACGCAAACACCAAATAACAATTATTTAGGTTTAACACCAATCTCGATGATAGAGGGAGCGAGCGATGCTTGATCATATCAACTTTGGAAACCCTTCCAACACATCTCGTCAGCTCACCTTTAGCTAGTCTCCGTTTATTCCGTAGCTTTTATTTTGAGTTACTAACACTTAGCAACCGAACCGGTATCTAATACCCTGATGCTACTAGGAGTACTAGTAAAGTACACATTAACATAATGTATATCCAATATACTTCTATCGACAGCCTTCTCATCTACCAAGTATCTAGGGTAATTCTGCTCCAGTGGCTGTTCCCCTTATTTCAGAAGCACTCAGTCTCGGGTTTGGGTTCAACCTTGGGTTTCTCCAATGGAGCAGCAGCTGATTTGCCGTTTCATGAAGTATCCCTTCTTGCCCTTGCCCTTCTTGAAACTAGTGGTTTCACTAACCATCAACAATAGATGCTCCTGCTTGATTTCTACTTTTGCGGTGTCAAACATCGCGAATATTCAAGGATCATCATATCTATCCCTGATATGTTATAGTTCATCACGAAGCTCTAGTAGCTTGGTGGCAATAACTTTGGAAAACATCACTATCTTATCTGGAAGATTAACTCCCACTCGATTCAAGTGATTGTTGTACTCAGACAATCTGAGCACAAGCTCAACGATTGAGCTTTTCTCCCTTAGTTTGCAGGCCAAGAAAATCGTCGGAGGTCTTATACCTCTTGACGTGGGCACGAGTCTGAAATCCCAATTTCAGCCCTCGAAACATCTCATATGTTCCACGACATTTCAAAATGTCTTCGGTGCCTTAATTCTAAACCATTTAACATTACCGAACTATCATGTAGTCATCAACACGTGTATGTCAGATGTTCGCAACATCCACAGACCACGTTCGAGGTCCAGCACACCGAGCGGTGCATTAAGGACATAAGCCTTCTATTGTCCGCATAATTGCTACTGTCAACTTTCAACTATATTTTCTCTAGGAACATATCTAAAACAGTAGAACAAAAGCGCGAGCTACGACATAATTTGCAAAATCCTTTTTGACTATGTTCAGGATAATTAAGTTCATCTTATGAACTCCCACTCAGATAGACATCCCTCTATTCATCTAAGTGATTACATGATCCGAGTCAACTAGGCCGTGTCCGATCATCACGTGAGACGGACTAGTCAACGTCGGTGAACATCTTCATGTTGATTGTATCTTCTATACGACTCATGCTCGACCTTTCGGTCTTCTGTGTTCCGAGGCCATGTCTGTACATGCTAGGCTCGTCAAGTTAACCCTAAGTGTTTTGCATGTGTAAAACTGTCTTACACTCGTTGTATGTGAACGTAAGGATCTATCACACCCGATCATCACGTGGTGCTTCGAAACGACGAACTGTAGCAATGGTGCACAGTTAGGGGAGAACACATTCTTGAAATTGTTTATGAGGGATCATCTTATTTACTACCGTCGTGCTAAGTAAACAAGATGCATAAACATGATAAACATCACATGCAATCAAAAGGTGACATGATATGGCCAATATTCTTTTGCTCCTTTTGATCTCCATCTTCGGGGCTCCATGATCATCATTGTCACCGGCATGACACCATGATCTCCATCATCATGATTTCCATCATCGTGTCTCCATGAAGTTGTCACTCCAACTATTACTTCTACTCCTATGGCTACCGGTTAGCAATAAAGTAAAGTAATTACATGGTGTTGTTCAATGACTCGCAGGTCATACAATAAATAAAGACAACTCCTATGGCTCCTGCCGGTTGTCATACTCATCGACATGCAAGTCGTGAACCCTATTACAAGAACATGATCAATTTCATACATCACATATCATTCATCACATTCTTCTTGGCCATATCACATCACAAAGCATACCCTGCAAAAACAAGTTAGACGTCCTCTAATGTTGTTGCATGTTTTACGTGGCTGCTATGGGTATCTAGCAAGAACGTTTCTTACCTACGCAAAACCACAACGTGATATGCCAATTGCTATTTACCCTTCATAAGGACCCTTTTCATCGAATCCGATCCGACTAAAGTAGGAGAGACAGACACCCGCCAGCCACCTTATGCATCTAGTGCATGTTAGTCGGTGGAACCGGTCTCACGTAAGAGTACGTGTAAGGTTGGTCCGGGCCGCTTCATCCCACAATGCCGCCAAATAAAGATTGACTAGTAACGGTAAGCATATTGAACAAAATCAATGCCCACAACTACTTTGTGTTCTACTCGTGCAAAGAATCTACGCAATAGACCTAGCTCTGATACCACTGTTGGGGAACGTAGCAGAAATTCAAAATTTTCCTACGTGTCACCAAGATCTATCTATGGAGAAACCAGCAACGAGGGGAAGGAGAGTGCATCTACATACCCTTGTAGATCGCTAAGCGGAAGCGTTCAAGTGAACGGGGTTGATGGAGTCGTACTCGTCGTGATTCAGATCACCGATGATCCTAGTGCCGAACGGACGGCACCTCCGCGTTCAACACACGTACAGCCCGGTGACGTCTCCCATGCCTTGATCCAGCAAGGAGAGAGGGAGAGGTTGAGGAAGACTCCATCCAGCAGCAGCACAACGGCGTGGTGGTGGTGGAGGAGCGTGGCAATCCTGCAGGGCTACGCCAAGCACCTGCGGGAGAGGAGGAGGTGTCACGGGAGGGAGAGGGAGGCGCCAGGCCTTAGATTGGTTTGCTCCTCCTTTTCCCCACTATATATAGGGCCAAGGGAGAGGGGGAGGCGCAGCCCTTGCCCCTTCCTCCAAGGAAGGGTGCGGCCAAGGGTGGGGAGGAGTCCATCCTCCCCAAGGCACCTCGGAGGTGCCTTCCCCCTTTAGGACTCTCCCCTTTTTCCTATCTCTTGGCGCATGGGCCTCTTGGGGCTGGTGCCCTTGGCCCATATAGGCCAAGGCACACCCCTTACAGCCCATGTGGCCCCCCAGGGCAGGTGGCCCCACCCGGTGGACCCCCGGGACCCTTCCGGTGGTCCCGGTACAATACCGATGACCCCGAAACTTGTCCCGATGGCCGAAATAGTACTTCCTATATATAATTCTTTACCTCCGGACCATTCCGGAACTCCTCGTGACGTCCGGGATCTCATCCGGGACTCCGAACAACATTCGGTAACCACATACAAGCTTCCTTTATAACCCTAGCGTCATCGAACCTTAAGTGTGTAGACCCTACGGGTTCGGGAGACATGCAGACATGACCGTGATGTTCTCCGGTCAATAACCAACAGCGGGATCTGGATACCCATGTTGGCTCCCACATGTTCCACGATGATCTCATCGGATGAACCACGATGTCAAGGACTTAATCAATCCCGTATACAATTCCCTTTGTCTATCGGTACGATACTTGCCCGAGATTCGATCGTCGGTATCCCAATACCTTGTTCAATCTCGTTACCGGCAAGTCTCTTTACTCGTTCCGTAACACATCATCCCGTGATCAACTCCTTGATCACATTGTGCACATTATGATGATGTCCTACCGAGTGGGCCCAGAGATACCTCTCCGTCACACGGAGTGACAAATC